>CM067842.1:479129979-488307479 GCA_034509565.1 Triticum monococcum
AACTCAAAAACTTATACCAAAATATAAAGACCTGGAAAATTTGTTTATTGATCAGCAGAAATTGGAATTAATATTTTATCTCATTCTGGTAATTTTTAACAATTCTTTTCGTGAACAAAAAGTTTCTGGAATTTATAGCAAGATCAAATAACTCTCATCCAAGAAGATCCTATAGGTTTAACTTGGCACAAACACTAATTAAAACATAAAAACAAATCTAACCAGAGGCTAGATCAAATATTTATTACTAAACAGAAGCAAAAAGCAAAAAACTAAAATAAAATTGGGTTGCCTCCCAACAAGCGCTATCGTTTAACGCCCCTAGCTAGGCAAAAAGGCAAGAATAGATCTAGGTATTGCCATCTTTGGTAGGAAATCCATAAGTGCTCTCATAATGGATTCATAAGGTAATTCTATTTTATTTCTAAGGAAGTGTTCCATTCCTTTCCTCAATGGAAATTGGAATCTAATATTCCCTTCCATCATATCAATAATTGCACCAATCATTCTAAGAAAAAGTCTACCAAGAATAATAGGACATGAAGGATTGCATTCTATATCAAGAACAATAAAATCTACGGGCACATAACTCCTATTTGCAACAATAAGAACATAATTAATTCTTCCCATAGGTTTTTTTAATAGTGGAATCCGCAAGGTGTAAGTTTGAAGAGAAATCATCAAATTCGCGGAAACCTAGCAAATCACACAAAGTTTTTGGAATCGTGGAAACACTAGCACCCAAATCACACAAAGCATAGCATTCATGATCTTTAATTTTAATTTTAATATTAGGTTCCCACTCATCATAAAGTTTTCTAGGGATAGAAACTTCCAACTCAAGTTTTTCTTCATAAGATTGCATTAAAGCATCAACGATATGTTTGGTAAAGGCTTTATGTTGACTATAAGCATGAGGAGAATTTAGCACGGATTGCAACAAGGAAATACAATCTATCAAAGAGCAATTATCATAATTAAATTCCTTGAAATCCAAAATAGTTGGTTCATTGATATCTAAAGTTTTAACTTCTTCAATCTCACTTTTATCAATTTTCGCATCAAGATCTAAAAACTCCGAATTTTTGGAACGCCTTCTAGGTAGAGGTGGATCATATTCTGTCCCATCATTATCAAGATTCATATTGAAAAACAAAGATTTAATAGGGGACACATCAATAACTTTTAGATCTTCATCTTTATTTTCATAGAAACTGGAAGAACATGCTTTCACAAAGCAATCTTTCTTAGCACGCATCCTAGCGGTTCTTTCTTTGCACTCATCAATGGAAATTCTCATGGCTCTGAGAGACTCATTGATATCATGCTTAGGTGGAATAGATCTAAGTTTCAAAGAATCAACATCAAGAGAAATTCTATCAATGTTCCTAGCCAATTTATCAATCTTAGGCAACTTTTCTTCAAGCAAAGCATTGAAATTCTATTGTGAATTTATAAATTCTTTAACACTAGTCTCAAATTCAGAGCGCATCTTATTAAAATTTCCATAAGAGTTGTTGTAGGAACTACCATAATTATTAGAGGAATTACTACGATATGGCCTAGGATTAAAGTCTCCTCTATACGCGGTGTTACCAAAATTATTCCTACCAACAAAATTCACATCCATAGATTCATTATTATTCTCAATCAAAGTAGACAAGGGCATATCATTAGGATCAGAAGAAACACTCTTAGTAGCAAACAGTTTCATAAGTTGATCCATCTTTCCACTCAAAACATTAATTTCTTCTATAGCATGCACTTTTTATTAGTGGATCCTTCGGTGTGCCATTGAGAATAATTAACCATAATATTATCTAGGAGTTTACTAGCTTCTCCTAAAGTGATTTCGATAAAAGTGCCTCCGGCGGCCGAGTCTAAAAGATTTCTAGAAGCAAAATTCAATCCGGCATAAAAAATTTGTATAATCATCCAAAGATTCAAACCATGTGTAGGGAAATTACGTATCATTAATTTCATCCTCTCCCAAGCTTGTGCAACATGTCCATGATCAAGTTGCTTAAAATTCATAATATCGTTTCTAAGAGAGATGATCTTAGCTGGAGGAAAATACTTAGAGATAAAAGCATCTTTGCACTTATTCCAAGAATCAATACTATTTTTAGGCAAAGACAAAAACCAAGCTTTAGCACGATCTCTAAGCGAAAAAGGAAATAGCTTCAATTTAACAATATCATTGTCCACATATTTCTTCTTTTTCATATCACACAGATCAATGAAGCTATTTAGATAGGTAGCGGCATCTTCAGTAGGAAGGTCGTCGAATTGATCTTTCATAACACGATTCAACAAAGCAGCATTAATTTCACAAGATTCAGTATCGGTAAGAGGAGCAATCGGAGTTCTAAGGAAATCATTGTTGTTGGTATTGGTAAAGTCACACAATTTAGTATTTTCTTGAGCCATAATGACAAGCAAACAATCCAACACACGAGCAAACAAGAAGCAAGCGAAAAAGAGGCGAACGGAAAAGAGAGGGCGAATAAAACGGCAAGGGTGAAGTGGGGGAGAGGAAAACGAGAGGCAAATGGCCAATAATGTAATGCGGGAGATAAGAGTTTGTGATGGGTACTTGGTATGTTGACTTTTGCGTAGACTCCCCGGCAACGGCGCCAGAAATCTTTCTTGCTACCTCTTGAGCACTTCGTTGGTTTTCCCTTGAAGAGGAAAGGGTGATGAATCAAAGTAGCATAAGTATTTCCCTCAGTTTTTGAGAACCAAGGTATCAGTCCAGTTGGAGGCGACGCATGAGTCCCTTGCACCTACACAAACAAATAAAACCTTGCAACCAACGCAATAAAGGGGTTGTCAATCCCTTCACGGTCACTTACGAAAGTGAGATCTGATAGATTTGATAAGATAATATTTTTGGTATTTTTATGATAAAGATGCAAAGTAAAATAAAAGGAAAAAGAAATAACTAAGTGTTAGAAGATTAATATGATGGAAAATAGACCCGGGGGCCATAGGTTTCACTAGTGGCTTCTCTCAAGAGCATAAGTATTACGTTGGGTGAACAAATTACTGTTCAGCAATTGATAGAATTGAGCATAGCTATGAGAATATCTAGGTATGATCATGTATATAGGCATCACGTCCGCGACAAGTAGACCGACTCCCGCCTGCATCTACTACTATTACTCCACACATCGACCGCTATCAAGCATGCATCTAGAGTATTAAGTTTATAAGAACAGAGTAACGCTTTAAGAAAGATGACATGATGTAGAGGGATAAACTCATGCAATATGATATAAACCCCATCTTGTTATCCTCGATGGCAACAATACAATACGTGCCTTGCTGCCCGTTCTGTCACTTGGAAAGGACACCCCAAGATTGAACTAAAAGCTAAGCACTTCTCCCATTGCAAGAAAGATCAATCTAGTAGGCTAAACCAAACTGATAATTCGAAGAGACTTGCAAAGATAACCAATCATACATAAAAGAATTAAGAGAAGATTCAAATATTGTTCATAGATAAACTTGATCATAAAAACCCACAATTCATCGGTCTCAACAAACACACCGCAAAAGAAGATTACATCAAAAATATCTCCACAAGAGAGGGGGAGAACATTGTATTGAGATCCAAAAAGAGAGAACAAGCCATCTGGCTAATATCTATGGACCCGAAGGTCTGAGGTAAACTACTCACACATCATCGGAGAGGCTATGGTGTTGACGTAGAAGCCCTCCATGATCAATGCCCCCTCCGGCGGAGCGCCAGAAAAGGCCCCAAGATGTGATCTCACGGGTATAGAAGGTTGCGTCGGTGGAATTAGGTTTTTGGATCCGTCTTTGGTAGTTTGGGGGTATGTAGGTATATATAGGAGGAAGAAGTACGTCGGTGGAGCAACGTGGGCCCCACGAGGGTGGAGGGCACACCCAGGGGGTAGGAGCGCCCCCCTGCCTCGTGCTCTCCTGGTTGATCTCTTGGCATGGACTCCAGGTCCTCTGGATCACGTTTGTTTCGAAAATCACGTTCCCGAATGTTTCATTCCATTTGGACACCGTTTGATATTCTTTTTCTATGAAACTCTGAAATAGGCAAAAAATAGCAATTTGGGCTGGGCCTCCGGTTAATAGGTTAGTCCCAAAAATAATATAAAAGTGTATAAATAAGCCCATTAACATCCAAAACAGAATATAATATAGCATGGAACAATCAAAAATTATAGATACGTTGGAGACGTATCAGATGCCTTTAGAGAAGACGGGAAAAAGTTGGTGCTCGTGAACATACAGACCTCCCATGAGATTATCCTTCCTCCGTTGCATGAAATGGAGTTTTACCATCGCGGTCCAAGTCATCTAGATTACATCGTCAATTGGTCGCACCTTGTTTTGTAGAAGATTGTAATCTGCCAAGTGCCCACACGACATGCGGATTACACAGACTTCAAGATAATTGCCTTGTTCGACAAGGGACTCTCCTATCTTTTCGTCGGTGCCTTCTTTAGCTAGAGACAGCTCAGCTCATAGTGGATTTTTGTCAAAGCTGATACACACTTCTATGTTGCTATTGAACACAATGGCATCATCTACGTGATCGACAAAGCAGATGGCACCACGTATTGCTGGGACGGCGCGTGTAAGTTGTTTCCATCTGATGTTAATGATGATGCCATGACATTGTTTGAACTTTTTGTGATGATTGAAATATCCTTGTTTGAGCAGAATTTGAGTAGAACTATGGCAATGTATTAGAGACGCCGTAAATCAGCTATATTTGGAATGAGTTAATTCATGCGATTGTGACCATGTCATTACAACCAATTTGTACCCCTGAATAATCAAACGGTTAGGAAGATATTGATATTCTCCTTATTTTATAGTAATCTATATACTACTAAATATGAGTGTGTATCAATGGCCATGTTAGTTTCCTCATTTTCATGATGTAGAAACATGCATCACACTGTTGGTTTCATCTAACCATACATTAGGGAAGTAAATGTGCATATGGAGAACTCTATATTCGGAAGTAGTGAAATCCTGTAATGCTTACCATGTGTATATACCTATGTTCGCCCTTCAGCAATCAATGGCTAGAATAATATGCTCACAAAAATTTTGCCCACAGAACATGAGTATATACCAATGCATGGTCTGTTAGTTTCCTTGAAGAATTTCTTTGTGAGGACAGAGCATGATTACGTAACATGCATGACATGGTAGTTTCCTGTGAAGAATCGATTGTGAGATAACATGAGTATAACCATGCATGGCACTTCTATATTTTCGAACCCAGTATACATTTCCCTATATTTTCCTCCCAGTTCCAACAGGGAAATATCAATGTTGTTTCTTGCATTATCATACTCATACTCTGAACATTGTTGATCTTACATTAACAATGTATGTCCTTTTTGATATGATGTAGTGTCCCTACAGTTACTGCCCTTTGTAATCACACCACCTTTGCCAAAAACAGGGAAGCACAACTGGTTCCTCGCTCGATCAGAAGATGACAAAAGACTGATGATCATTTGGACACATGAGCCGGAAAAGTTATATTGCAAAAAACCCACTTTATGCAAGCACCGTGAAATATGTGAGTATCCAGACAGTGGCTGTTACGTCTATGAGCAGCACACCAGCTTGTTGGGGCCTTCAGGATTTTGAGTTGGAGGCGAGTAAACAGCCTTGGTTCACACTCTCTGTTTCTCGGACTCAATTATCCGATTAACCAGGAGATCACCATTGGCAAGGACCTTGATGGCAGAGAGGCTCTGTTTGCTATGGAAAATTGTGTCTACACGGCGAGCCCTAGGAGTTCAGGAGCAAACTCCCCTGATTGTCAACGATACAGCCTGCATCCAAAAGAAGGTGAGAATGACAAAGGCATTTGGATTAACTTTGATCCTTGGATGTGTCGAGTCCAACAGGCAGTGATGTGGATCAAGCCTTCAGGTTGATAGGTAATTGGGCTATTGCATCGAAAGGGTGGAGTACTGGTGTCTCTAGATCATTGGTGGCTGAACCGGGGCTGCAAATAATGTTGGTGTTGGATCATCCCTCTTCGAATGAATTTTTGTCTTTGCTGCTTGTTCTGGATGGGTAGTTCTCTCTTTTGTTATGCATATTCCTTGTCATTTGGTCATCCTCGTCTATGTCACTCTTACTATGTAATAGTTTTCTCTATTTAGAATGTCATTCTCGTTAGGATCACGAGAGTCTGAGCGCTGCAGATGGGTGTGTCTTGGTGGTGTAGCAACACTTCTTATGAACTATCATGTCTTGGTGTTTATGCCAGTAGTATTCACTAGTCAGTGTTTGAATGATGTATATATCGTTGTTTCGAACTGTTTATTGTCTCGAACTGCTGGTGGGCTAAATGAGGGCATCACCATTCTCCAGTGTTCAGAGTATATCTCCTTTTTTCAAGTTATAATTTGAGCTCAGTGTCTTTTCGATGATGTACACTTGTTTGGGACAGTGAGGCATCGTTTAATATGGGCTGAGTAGTAACGCAATGCCAAATAGATCAATTATGACTCTCGGGCCGGGCTCTCAAAAGATCCTAAAAAAAGGCCGGGCTCTCAAAGAAAGAAAAATAGGGACTCTTAGGGCGACATGTGGGTGCCACCGGTGTTTTTGTGCGCTTGTGCGCCGAGAGCATATTGGCGCGTGTTCGAAATTCATGCTACCTTTTCAACTCCAATCTCCTGCCCGACGCACTATCATGTCACCGGTCAACGCGGATCTCCGAGCCGGAGATCCTGAGGTCCGTCCTACCTTCGGGCGCTGCGTGCTGTCGCTCAACAGTGGCATGGCGGCGCTTGACGACCAGTTTGCCGACAAAGTGCTGATGGTAACCATCAACGGAGACCGGCCTCCCGTCTCGCTGGACGACCTTGTCAAAGATCTTGGCATTGCGCATGGCATCCAAATAAGTGACTTGCTCATCGAAGTCTGTCCGCCACCAGCTGATTTCTTCGTTAGGTTCCGGACAACTTTTGACTACAGTCGTGTGTTCGAATCTTCCCGGCATTTTTTCTGCGATGGTGCGCTAGTGAGCTTTGATCGGTGGCACCCAGGATGGGGCTTGGTGCCCTCCGAGCTTGAGTTTTTAACAAAGCTTACCTTCCACGACATGCCTCGACGTGCTTGGAACAACGAGTCCATGAATGCGCTTATCAACGACCTTGGAGGTCAGCTCGTAAGTATGTTTGTTCCTCCAGATAGCTGAGCTCTGACGGTTATGGCATGGATGAAGAAGTTGTCCACCATACCAAAGGTGGTTGGTGTTGAGATACCGGTGCAGGAACCGGGGTTGTACTATTCGTCGCCACCAAGGCCGCCGCGGACCACGGTAGGGATGTACGAGTGTTTGTGCATGTCGAAGAAGTGGTCAATCCATCAATTGAAGTCCTACCGCCGCTACTGGTGCCTGGGTCCGTTGATGACATCCATTATAGGAGTCAACGTTAGACTTTCCCCGTGTTGCTCGGAACGATGGATGGCACAGGGCCTACTCCATCGCGCGGCGGAGGCCACTTCTTCTTTGAGACAAGAGGCAGGGTTGGCTGCCTGGATGTGCTCTAATTTGAAGTAACAACTGAATCTTGTCATATACAAATTAAATCTGAGCTATGGGTGTGAAGCACTGATGTGCTAGTATATTTGATTCTGACCTATTCTATTTTTTTACCTGAACTTTTTTTAGAAAGGGTTGTACGTCAACTTAATGTTCTAGCAGAACTTATATATTGTGCTGTCTGTCTGTTTTCTTTGCACAACATTCAAGATATTTCCCCATCATTGATAAAGATGATGAACCGTTATGTACGAGTTCGTTGGTTTCAACATAGCTCTACCCGTAGCGATCCACTGCTTCAACCCTGATTTTGCCGCTTGCGTGAAATTTTTGTATGCAAGTTCAGTGTGCTATGATGTTCTATATGATTATGTCAACTATACAAGTTTTTACCGAGCATCATCAATGCATATGGCTGAAAGATGTATTTACGAGCATCGACCAATGGGTCTCTCTCTCACACACACACACGCACACACACAGGCACAAGTGGGACCCATTGAATTATTTCTTCGCTCGTGATAGCTTTTAATTAGGTTCCACTGTACTCTAACTTTTTTCTTAAGTTATTAATTGAGCTTAATGACTTCAAAAAGTTGTATAGAAGCCTTGTTTGGGCCTTTCCGGCTTCGCTGAATGTGTCCTGAGTAGCCATGTAAGGTTGTACTGTATTACACAGGCCTTTTTTTCAACATCAGCAATGCAACTGGGCCAACAGTTGTACACAATCTGGGTCAACTTGTTATTCTCCACCCCGATGGGCTGCAAATCTTTCCTAGGAGGGATGCATTAGGCTTAACAAGAAAATGGGCTTTAAGAAATAATAAATGGGATGTAATTATAAAAACTAGGCAGTAACTATAAAAACATGCACCAAACACGTAATCAGTTTATAAAATATTACTTCTGAATTTTGGAAATTTTAATTTGATTAATTGTTGCATGCACAATGTTTTGTTGGATTTTTACGTAATACAAATTTATATTGAAATTGTATTTAGTCTGACTAGAAATTTCGGGATAAAAATATTTCGGATCCCATCAAAATTTGGGAAATTCTATTGAATTATGTTTTGAACGGTTGGTTGAAATCATTAATCGTTGTCCTAGCTAGAAAATGGGATGTACTTTTAACAAACTATAAATGGGCTGTAGTAAATTCCATTAGAATTCAAAAATGGGTTGTACATTCTTACAAATCGCAAATGGGCTATAAGTTCTCTGCCACACACTTGTGGCCCTACTAAGTTGACGCGTCCCCTAAAAAAGTTAGTTGACGCCTATGCAAGGCATTGTCAACTTTTAGTCAACACACGGTTCTACTAGCAGTGGCCGTTGGATGTCCATCCAACGGATGACGTGCTTCTTCTTCACTCTTAGATATTCTAGCTTCAGCCGCCCAAGAAATGATTCCTCTCCCTGACATCTAGGGCGCACCATTTCGGAGGCTGACCTGTGGGCCTACTAAGTTGACGCGTACCAAAGGCTTTGTCAATTTAGTCAATATAAACAATTCTAGCTGCAGTGACCATACGATGTCCATCCAAGGGCTGTTGTGATTCTTCAACCTCTGGTCTTCTTGCTCCAGCCGCCCAAAGCAGTGCCGGTCGTGTCGCCTGCTCCTGCCTCCCGTGACTGGCTGTGCTGCCGCAGAGGCCTCACTACCCCATACCACTCCCACCGCTGGCCAGGCCCTGCGGTGACGGTAGCCTCACACCGCAGCCGAACCAATGAACCCTCGTACTCCTCTCCGCATGGGCATCCACTGCCGCGTATTCCCCGGCTCGACGTCGTCCCCTTCCTAGGCCTCGCCGTCGTCCACCGCCCTGGTGCTCTCGGCGCGGCGTGGTCAACATGGTCAAGCAACGACTTCCATCGGAAGAGTAATGTATGTGGAGAGGCTGACAGCTAGGTCCACGGCCGCAGCAAGGAAGTGCCTCCATATTACGCGGAAATAATGATTCCACCACCTGACAACAGTGACCCACCGGACGGGCCACCGTATTTCATGAAAAAAACGTTCCCCCTGACTGCTGGGACCCACCAGCTACATCTTCGCATGCAAGGAAGTGCCTGATAGTTGGGACCCACCCGGTCGAAGCGTACGCAGCATTGTCATTCTGGTCGCGAACGTGTATGTACATACGATCGGTCTGTTTGCAAGCTGTAGCGATGAACCTTGGCAGTGTAAGGAAGGGCACGTGTCGTAGTAGAGGTGCGCACGTGTCGTAGTAGAGGCGCGCACGTAGCATGTACACGTACGTACAGCGGCCAGGGTGCAAGAAAGTAAATACGGTCACGTACATACATACGGGCGGGGTCTCGAACGCCTACTCGCGCATACGTATGACCAGGTCTCGTGTACATGACTGGGTCAGAATGGAGATACTGCGTTGTCGTCATGTTCATGGGGAGGCAACGGAATGCGTCGTGTTCATCGGGTGGCAACGGAACGCATGCTATTCATCAGCAGCCAACCGGCTTGGACGGAACAACTGATGAAAACGAGGCCTGGCGTACCGCAGAACAGAGGAAACGGCCTTGTGTTCAACCGGCCACGGTGGAAACAGGATCATGTTCATCGGGAGGGGTCTGGTGTATCGCAAAACAGAGGAAACAGACGTCCTACGGTCGAAACGGGGTCCTGTTGATCGGGAGGGGTGTGGCGTACCACAAAACGGAGGAAACAGACTTGTGTTGGAGCGCTACGGTCGAAACCGGGGTCCTGTTCATCGGGAGGGGTGTGGCGTACCGCAAAACGGGAATCCATGGGATATTGCTCATCTCCACCGTCGACTGCCTCCATGGGCTCCTGTTCATCCAACGTCGACCTCCTCCAGCCTCCACCTGCGACTGTTCATCCACGGGCTCTTGTTCATCCAGCCTCCACCGCGTGCTCCTCCACCAGCTACTATTCAACCAGCCCTCTCCACGGGGTCCTGTTCAACCACCCCTCCACAGGCTACTGTTCATCCAGCCCTCCACCGGCTATTGTTCAACCAGCCCTCCACTGGCTACTGTTCAACCAGCCCTCTACGGGGTCCTGTTCATCCACCGGCTCGATCAATCGGGGTACTGTTCATCCAGCGGCAACGGCCCCTGCTACCACGGGGCCGTGTTCATCCAACCCCCCAATGGGAACTGTTCACCCAAACCGCCCAAGAACGCTCATTGTTCATCCAGAGGCAGCATCGATCGGCTTCAGTTAGCAGCAGTAGCGAAGGAATCACTCGGGTTCAGTTAACAGCAAGGGATCGATCGATCGCTCGGGGTCAGTAACGCGTAGCTGCAATGCAATCGCTTCAGTTCAGTTAGAGCCCAACGCCTCCCTCGGGTTCAGATAGAGCGCAACGCCTCGCACACACGTGCGTACGTATGAGAGAAACGCGCATCACTCGGCCCCCGACCACCCACGGTAACCGGGAACTCCCCTGATATTTTCCTCGCCCTCGCTTATACCACGATTTTCTCCGTCATGGACGGCCCAAAGAATGTCATGCAGCTGCGTCTCTGGCCTGCCCAGGACGAAAAGCCCATTTTCTGTCATGATTTTTTGTCATAGAAGTAGGAGCCCACCACATCTATGATGATACTGGGTTTTGTGACAATTATTGTCATAGAAGTGTCGTAAGCATGACAGGAAAAAAATTTGTTCGGCCCAAAATGTCACGGATGTGCCTTTTTTATAGTGTTTACTGTTGGGCAATTGACAGAACTTCAAGTAATCATGAGGATATCCACGCAATGATCATTACATAGGCATCACGTCCAATATTAGTAGACCGACTCATGCCTGCATCTACTACTATTACTCCACACATCGACCGCTATCCAGCATGCATCACGTCCAATATTAGTAGACCGACTCATGGAAAAACGAAGTAATGCAATAAGAACGATGAAATGATGAAGACAAGATCTGTTTATCTATATGGCGGTAGATATAGATCTCGTCTTTTTATCCTTAGTAGCAATGATACATATGTGTCGGTTCCCCTTCTGTCACTGGGATCAAGCACCATAAGATCAAACCCACTACCGCGCATCTCTTCCCATCGCAAGATAAATAGATCAAGTTGACCAAACAAAACCCAAATATCGGAGAAGAAATACGAGGCTATAAGAGATCAAAGAAACTCAAATAAGGATATAAAAAGATATAACTGATCATAAACTCGAAGTTCATCAGATCCCAACAAACACACCGCAAAAGAGTTACATCATATGGATCTCCAAGAGACCATTGTACTGAGAATTCAGCGAGAGAGAGAGAGAGAGAGAGAGAGAGAGAGAGAAAGACATCTAGCTACTAACTACGGACCCCGAAGATCTACAAGGAACTAGTCATGCATCATCGGAGAGGCACCAATGGAAGTGGTGAACCCCTCTGTGATGGTGTCTATATTGGATATGGTGGTTCTGGATTCTGCGGCGGCTGGATGAATATTTCGTCGACTCCCCTAGGGTTTGTGGATTTTGGGGGTATTTATAGAGCAAAGAGGCAGTCCGGGGGCACTCGAGGTGGGCACAACCCACCAGGGTGCGCATGGGCCTCCTGGCGTGCCCTGGTGGGTTGTGCCCCCCTCGGGGCACCCCCCCCCCAAGGTGCAACCAGGCTCCATTTCCTTTCTTCTGGCCCATAAAATATCATCGTGGAGTTTCATGGCATTTGGACTCCGTTTGATATTTGTCGTGGAATTGTCACGGCAGATGTCCTCTTGCAAGGACTTAATCGTGGAGCCATCGCAGCTAGGAAGCTTGAAGGGGTTAATCGGGACAAAGGACATGCGAGGTTTATACTAGTTCAGCCCCTTACGGTGGCGGAAGGCCTACGTCTAGTTGGGTTGGAATTGCTTGAGGTTTCGATGAATAGGGAGCGAGATACGCTATGCCCGGTTCTCGATTTGTTCTTTCTTACCCTAAGCCGCCAGCGGGTCGTCCCCTCATATACACGGGTCCACGCCCTATGGCTTACAGAGTCCCAGCCGTCTTATAAACAGTGTCTGGCTCGGTGACTAGTTACTTCTACCTTACAATACAAGTCACGCCCTCATGGCAGTTTATCACCATGGGCCATAAATCGCTTGTGGGCCTTTAGACCCTTTACTGAACCTCCATCTTCACGTCTTGGTCTTGGGCTTCAGATGGGCTTCTCTTTGCGTAACCCGGCCCCTCCTGGGCGGCTTACATAAATAGTTATATCCCCAACATTAGGCCCCAGATTGATTTGAACCGGTTCATGTCAATCTTTAAAAACCTTATGAACTGGCCTTCAGTCTTTTGTTTTGTGCGGAAACTTTAACCTGCCGTGATGTCACCATCTGGATCCGGGTTAAATCTCCGTGACGTCATCTTCAATAAAACTCATATTTTATTCCGTCATATCCTCCAACGGATCTTTGCCTTTACTGACCATCCCAAAAATCGAGGCGTCGGGGTTGTTGTAAAATGATATTTCGTCTCCTTGTTTCTCGCACCATCTTGGTTGGCCCCTCCTTATAAATAGATGCGACCTAGGTCTTTTTCATTTCCTTCAGTCGTCTTCCTCCTCGCACCTCCTTCTTTGTTGCTCAAGCTCCACCGCCGCCGCCGCCGTCGACCCCCTCGTCTTCACCGACTCAGGCCGCTGCATCACCCTGATCTTGACCAGAAAACGACGGTGACCCTCCGCAGTTCTTCCGCATCTGTGAGTTCCTCTTTTCCCCCTTCTCAGATCTACATTGAAACCGTCTTGAGTTCGTCATCGTTCATCGCCGCCCGACGCAAACCTCCATTAGCTCTCACCACCAATGCCTTGTTTAGATTATAAAAACAACTTAGAACTGCTGCAGAAAATGTTTGTGCTTATCCTGTATGAGAACAGATCTCATTTCCCTTGTTTTGGAAGCCTTCCGCGAGTATACAAACTTCTCTGTACTGTTTTAGATCTAGAAATATTTTCCTTTCCAGAGCATCGTTTGATCCAAAATAATGATTGCAACTTGTGAAACCTGTTTGTTCCACACTTAGCCAAAATACTGCGTCTGTTGACTCTGTTTCAGCCATAGTAGTCCGCGTAGCCGGTTTAAGATAATACTAGTTGTCAGCACTGCTTGCCTCTGGCGACTTAAGAAAACCTTAATCATCTTTAATACCTGCAGCTGTTAAACATTATCACATAGTTACCTGCATGTCATTAGGCCCCTTCTTAAGCCACCATCTTAAATAACCCAATAATGTTTATTCTCCGGGTTATAATAAACCGGAAAAATTTCCTTTATCTTGTTGTAGGCTTCAATTTACCCAATGGCACCCAAAGCTATTAAACCTCCGGTTACCGGTAACTGGGTCCCATCCATTGTTTGAGAGAACAAACTGTCCGAGTTTGTAAAGTCTGGCCATCTGCCCAAGAAGGATGTCATGTCTTATCGTGCTCCTGAACCGTCTGAAGAGAAACCTCAACCCAAGGAAGGGGAGGTGATCATTTTTACCGATCACATGAGCCGGGGATTTGCTCCTCCCGGTTCAAAATTCTTTAGAGACGTTCTGCATTTCTTTGACTTAAGACCTCAAGACATCGGGCCCAATTCCATGTCAAATATCTGCAACTTCCAAGTTTTCTGTGAGGTCTACCTTGGAGAAGAACCCAGCCTACTTTTGTTCAAGGAGTTGTTCTATTTGAACCGGCAGAATGAACGCACCAATGGACCCAGTGTAGAACTTGGTGGAATCTCGATTCAGCGACGGAGAGACTGCCTTTTCCCTTATGCTGAACTGCCGAGTCATCCAAAGGATTGGAACCAAACATGGTTCTACTGCCAGGACACTTCTCTGGCTGGTGAAAACCCGCTGCCCGGCTTCCGCGCCTTGCGCCTTGAATCCAACCACCCGCTACCGGACAAGTTGACTGATGTTGAGCGTCTGTCACTCACCCCCACTATTAAGAAAATCAAAGCTCTTTTGGGGAATGGTTTAGATGGCATCGACCTGGTCCGAGTCTGGGTTGCTTGGCGAGTGATTCCATTAAGCCACCGCCCCGGCTTAATGTGTACTTACTCAGGCGAAAAGGATGACCCACTGCGTCATAGTCCTGACGACTTACCAGATGATGCGGTGGAAGCTACAACCCAGTCTTTGCTGAAAGAGGGCACGGTGACTAGTAATGCCTTTGGCTTACTTCCTTTCTGCAAGAAGAACCCGGCCCCTCCAGTGAGTTATTATCCTCCACAATTATCTTTATTATGTTATACCTTACCTTTACTCATAACCCTTTATCATTATTCACAGGCAAATAGCGACTTCTGGAAGGTCAAGTATGACCATGAGGCTGCCAAACAAGCTAGAGCAGCGAAAAGAGCCGAAAGAAGAACCGCTAAGACTGGAACTTCAAGAAAGAGGAAACCCAGCGCCTCAGATATGATGAAACTGGATGATACTGAGGATAATGAAGAAGAGGTAAATCCTAATTCCTCTGACTCTTTTATCATCATGTTATTGACATTAATTCCTTTCAGGAGGATACAGGCAACAGCCAAGCTGTTGAAGAGGTAACTATAATCTCCTCCGACTCAGAGCCTTTACCGAGGTTGAAAATCCGAAGAGTGACCCGGAAAGTAAGATTTTCACATCCTTTAGCTTACCAAGACCCTCAATTTCTTTTGAAGCTACAGATTTATGAGAGCCGGAGGCAGGCCCGGACCAGCAAAGACGTGGAACTCTCCTCCGGCTTACCTGATGTGACCAGGAAACGCCAGGCTGAGGTTATCTCTGAATTATGCCTTCTTTTTCCTTTGGCGGGTTTCATTCGTCAGCCTCTCAATTCTTCTGACTCCAACTATCAGGATATTTCACCTTCCTTCGGTGAGTCTATGCAGTCCAACATGCCAGCCTTCAAAACTGCTCCCGGGTAATATGAAATTGTTGTACCTTATGCCTTATTTTACTCATATTTTTTGTATTTAACCTGTCTACCTTTTCCATAGTGTGCAAGTAAAGCCCAGCAAAAGGGCAAAAAAGAATAAGCCTCCCCAAGAGCCGGTTGTGACTGAACCAGAGCTGGGCACAGCTGCTCCTGACGCCTCTGCTCACGAGCCGCCGCCTCAACCATCTCATGATGTTCCTATATCTTCCTCTGACCCGCCTACTGAGCAAACCCTCAACGATTCTGGTAACCCGGAGGCTCCTAGCCCTGCCAAGGCAAATGATCCGGAAGTTGAGATTCTCAAGACTCAGTTTGTTGAGCCGGCACAGCCAACTGTACTTGCGAAGTGTTCTAAAGAGGAATTGGTAGAACGCGGAAAGGCCAAGTTGGACGTCACTGGCTATACTCATTTGAGTATTGGAGAGATCGTCTCCGGCTATATCAATCAAGTACATAGCAGCTGTGACCTGGAAATTGACATGGTGAAGCAGATACAGCAAAAATCTGAGGTATGACTTATGCTAGCTTTCTTTAACCATACTTACTGTACCAGCCCCCAAGTCTATTGCTTATAAGTAAATATGTTGTAGACTTTAGAAAATTGCCTAGCACTACTTATCCGGCTTAGGAAAAAGACATTCAACCCGGTTGTAGCACTTGCGATACACATTAGCCCCCAAGTACCAAACATCTTTGCTTGCAAAGTTCTTGGGACTTAATTTCCATGAGCTGGAGTAGTAATTGAAAGTTCTTCAGTATACATTAGCCCCCGTCAAGTACCTTTGCTTGCAAAGTGCTTGGGACTTAATATTATTTACCGTAATCTTGACTACTATCTGGTGCAATGCAGGCCATCATAAGTCAATTTGAATCGGAGATTGTTGACCTGAAGAACCGCGTGGCAGCCCAGGAGATTGAAACTCAAAAGGCTAACTCCAAATTTGAATTCAGCGTCTCTGAACAAGAGAAGCTGAAGAAAAATTTTGAATCGGAGAAGAAAATTTGGGCTGATGAAAAGGCCACACTGGTGACCCGGGCCAAGACAGCAGAGGCATCGCTTGCGGAAGCAATGGCCGAACTGTCCGACTTAAAGCGCCAGATATCTCGAATGGTCTCATCAATCTTTGGTGAGTGACGTACTCAAACCTTAAATGCCCATTTCAGTTGTTTCCTCTGACTCACCTTATGCTTAATAACGCAGGCCCCAGGAGCACAAATCTCAAGCAGAACATGGTGATCAAGCTGAAGGCGGTTTATACTCTGGTGGAATAGCTCTACACGGGTCACAGTTTGCTCTGGCCGTTGTGGCTTTATCAAATGATGTTCCCTATCTCCTGCAAGATGTGCTGAAGCGGCTTGTTGTGCTACCTCAGCGAATCCAAGAGTTAAGACGAGCATCTGCAAGAGCTAGAGCTATAGCCGCATGGAGCCGGACCAAGGCGTGGCTTCCAGAACTAGACCCCGCTGATATTGCTCTTGGGTATCCAGGTTTAAAGGAAGATGGCACCGTGTTTAATGATAAAGATTTCACTGCCTGTGTGAAGGATATACGTCCAGTGGCTACTCTTATTGGGAACGACACTGACCTCACCAAGTGTCATCCGGGTTATGACAAGGAGAATCGGAGAATCCCCACGCCGCATTATGACAATGTCAGCTTGATCCCTCCAACCCGTAAGCACACCTTTGCTCCTGAAGTCGACCCAACCGGTTTAATAGATGATGAAGCTGAGTTTGAGGCCTTGAGTGGCTTTGACTGGGCCTCATCATCCTTCCAGGACAAAGCAGCCGGCGGAGATACGGAGAAGGATAACACGGAGGCTTCAAATCAACCCCAAGAGTAGATTGTCAGGCGCCACCTGCTTATGTCATTGTAGAAAAACAATGCCGCATCATTCAGACTCGGGGAGTCTTGTAACAGAGCAAAAAAAACCTTGAGTTTTGCTATGCCTTTGTGCATGCTTATGGCCCTTAATACTTGCATAAGCCGTCGTCACTATGCACATTGTAGTTTATATGAATCTGTTATGTCCTTTGCAGAAATACCTTGCATTGCCCTGTGATGCTTACGGCTGCTTTTCCGGCTTATATAAACCAACCCCCGAGGGTAAGTTTAACTCCTGAAAATTGGCACATACAAGTTCACCTGGTACTTAACAACCTGATCTAACCAATATTAATCCTAGAGGATTGTAATGTATTCCATTGTATTTTTAGGAGGGTCACAAGATATCCAATGTTGACACTTGTAAAATATGATGAACAAAATTCAAGGGTTTCTGATTCGAATATGATCAGTGAACCGTTCCAAAGGGGTTCAGCTAAGATTCGGATACGATCTGTTAGCCCCCAGTGGTTGTGGCGATGCCGATCAAGTGGGTATCGACAGCTATGTTCTCTTTGGTTCGAATACGACCTATGTTTGAACAGGAAGCCCCCAAGTGACCATAAGAGTTGTTTAATGACGTTGATTCGAATACGATCCACGTCAGACCCAAAAGGGGTTAAGCTATGATTCAAATATGATCAAGAGGCCCCCAAGTGGGTTTGGCAGTATGCCGATCAAGTGGGTATCGACAGCTATGTTCTCTTTGGTTCGAATACGACCTGTGTTTGAAGAGGAAGCCCCCAAGTGATCACGGCTAGATTCAGATATGATCATAAACCGGACCAAAGGAAAGCCGGATTCAGACATGATCCGCTTCTCCTTGGTTATCTCCACCACCTGACAAAGAAAACACATAAACCTTTTTTGGGAGTGGAAAAAGGGACAGAGGTCCTGATTTATTGCTTTATGTAATATACATAGTATAAGTATATACACATTAGAGCCGACGGCTCAAGTATAATAAGGCCGAAGATGAGCGATATTCCACGGCCGACGGGTCTCCTCCTCCGACTTACGTGAGTCTTTGTGTTCCTGAACGTCGATAAGGTAGTATGATCCGTTGTTCAGATTCTTGCTGACCACAAAGGGTCCTTCCCAAGGAGGGGATAGCTTGTGCATGTCAGATTGATCCTGGATGAGTCGGAGCACTAAGTTGCCTTCCTAAAATGTTCTGGACTTAACCCGGCGGTTGTGGTAGCGGCGCAGGTCTTGCTGGTAAATCGCCGAGTGGGCTATTGCCAAGTCTCGCTCTTCATCCAACAGGTCAAGTGCGTCTTGCCGGGCTTTTTCGTTGTCTTCCTCAACATAAGCCACCACACGGGGTGAGTCATGACGAATGTCACTTGGCAGGACCGCCTCTGCTCCATACACCATAAAGAAAGGCGTGTAACCCGTAGATCTGTTAGGTGTAGTATTGATGCTCCAGAGTACAGATGGTAACTCCTCCACCCAACAACCCGGCGTCCGCTGCAAGGGGACCAAGAGCCGGGGCTTGATACCCCTCAAGATTTCTTGATTAGCTCGTTCTGCTTGACCATTAGATTGAGGGGAGCCACAGCTGAAACGTCAAGCCGGATATGCTCTCGTTGACAGAACTCTTCCATAGCTCCTTTGGAAAGGTTAGTGCCATTATCAGTTATGATGTTGTGTGGAAAACCAAAATGAAAAATCACCTTTTTCATAAACTGGACCGCCGTGGCTGCATCACACTTACTGACTGGCTCCGCCTCCACCCACTTTGTGAACTTGTCAACCACCACCAAGAGGTGAGTCTTTTTATCCTTAGACCTTTTGAAAGGCCCGACCATATCAAGCCCCCAGACTGCAAATGGCCAGGTAATTGGAATCATCCTCAATTCTTGAGCCGGCACATGGGCTCCTTGTGAGTGACATCCGTCACATTTACTGACCAGGTCTTCCGCATCAGCATGAGCCGTCAGCCAGTAAAACCCATGACGGAAAGCTTTGGCCACAAGAGATTTTGAGCCGGCGTGATGACCACAATCACCTTCATGAATCTCACGAAGGATCTCCTGACCCTCTATAGGTGACACGCAACATTGAATCGCTCCAGTGACGCTGTAATGATGTAACTAACCATTGACAATTGTCATGGACTTGGACCGCCGGGCAATTTGTCTTGCCAAGGTCTCATCTTCAGGCAACTCTCCCCGGGTCATGTAAGCCAAATAAGGCACTGTCCAATCCGGGATAATGTGGAGAGCCGCCACCAGCTGTGCCTCCGGGTCTGGTATTGCCAGATCTTCCTCTGTAGGTAACTTAACAGAAGGATTATGCAAAACATCAAGAAAGGTGTTAGGCAGCACCGACTTACGCTGAGACCCCAGCCGGCTTAAGGCATCAGCCGCCTCATTCTTCCTTCGATCAATGTGTTCCACTACGTAACCCTTGAAATGTCCAGCCACAGCATCGACTTCACGATAGTAAGCCGCCATGAGTGGATCTTTAGAATCCCACTTGCCTGACACGTGTTGAGCCACAAGGTCTGAGTCTCCTAAGCATCTTACCCGGCTCATGTTCATCTCGTTGGCCATCCGGAGACCATGGAGCAGGGCCTCGTGCTCAGCTGCATTGTTAGTACAAGGAAACATAAGCCGGAGCACATAACAAAATTTGTCACCTCGAGGGGAAGTTAACACAACTCCAGCCCCCGAGCCTTCCAACTGTCTAGACCCATCAAAGTGAATAATCCAATAAGTGTTATCGGGCTTCTCTTCAGGTGCATGTAGCTCTGCACAGTCGTTGATGAAATCCACCAAAGCTTGAGACTTAATGGCGGTGCGCGGTACGTACTTCAGACCATGAGGCCAGAGCTCGATGGCCCATTTGGCGACTCGTCCTGTAGCCTCTCTGTTCTGAATAATGTCTCCCAAGGGGGCAGAACTTAACACAGTGATAGGGTGACCTTGGAAGTATTGCTTCAGCTTCCGGCTTGCCATGAACACCCCGTAAACAAGTTTCTACCAATGAGAATATCTTTGTTTTGACTCGATGAGTACCTCACTGACATAATAAACCGGCCGTTGAACCGGATGTTCCTTACCAGCCTCCTTGCACTCTACCAGAATTGCCACATTGACGGCTCGTGAATTAGCAGCCACATATAACAGCAAAGGCTCTTTGTCAATGGGAGCCGCAAGAACCGGCGGCTCAGATAACTGCCTCTTCAAATCCTCAAAAGCAGCATTAGCAGCATCACTCCAGACAAAGGTGTCTACCTTCTTCATCAATTGGTATAGCGGTAGGGCCTTCTCCCCTAACCGGCTTATGAACCGGCTTAAAGCGGCAACACGACCCGCCAATCGCTGAACATCATTGATACATGCCGGTTTAGCCAAAGAAGTGATTGCCTTAATCTTCTCCGGATTAGCCTCGATGCCCCTGTTTGAGACCAAGAATCCCAAAAGCTTGCCTGCAGGCACACCAAATACACACTTCTCTGGGTTAAGCATCATTTTGTAAACCCGGAGATTGTCAAAGGTTTCTCTGAGATCAGATATCAAGGTTTCCGCCTCTCTGGATTTCACCACTATGTCATCCACATACGCATGAACATTGCGCCCAATCTGATTGTGGAGACAATTCTGTACACACCATTGATAAGTTGCCTGGGCACTCTTGAGCCCAAAAGGCATAGACACATAGCAGAAGGCTCCAAACGGGGTGATGAAAGCCGTCTTCTCCTGGTCCTTAACTGCCATCTTGATCTGATGATAACCAGAATAAGCATCCAAAAAGCTCAAACACGCACAACCTGCCGTAGCATCAATGATTTGATCAATACGGGGGAGAGCAAAAGGATCAGCCGGACAAGCCTTATTTAAGTCTGTGTAATCCACACACATCCGCCAGGTGCCGTTTTTCTTGAGTACGAGCACCGGGTTAGCCAACCACTCCGGGTGAAAAACTTCAACAATGAACCCAGCCGCCAAGAGCCAGGCGACCTCTTCTCCTATAGCTTTTCGTCGCCCTTCATTGAATCGTCGCAGAAACTGCTTGATCGGCTTATACTTCGGATCAATTTTAAGAGTGTGCTCAGCGAGTCCTCTCGGTACACCCTGCATGTCAGAAGGTTTCCATGCAAAGATGTCCCGATTCTCACGGATGAACTCGATGAGCACGCTTTCCTATTTAGGATCCAAGTTGGCACTGATGCTGAATTGCTTAGATGAATCGCCTGGAGTACTATCAACAAGCTTAGTCTCTACAGCCGATTTAAACTTCATGGCTGGGTCATGCTCCGTAGTCGGCTTCTTGAGAGAAGTCATATCCGCCGGGTCAACGTTATCTTGATAAAATTTGAGCTCCTCTGCTGCACAGACAGACTCGGCATAAACCGCATCGCCTTCTTCGCATTCCAGGGCCACCTTTCGGCTTCCATGCATGGTGATGGTACCCTTGTAACCCGGCATCTTGAGCTGTAAATAAACATAACACGGCCGCGCCATGAACTTGGCATAAGCCGGCCGCCTGAACAAAGCGTGATATGGACTCTTGATTTTTACCACCTCAAAAGTTAACTTTTCTGCCCTAGAATCATGCTCGTCTCCAAAGGCCGCCTCTAGCTCAATCTTACCCACAGGATATGCCGATTTACCAGGCACCACTCAATGGAAGATGGTGTTGGAAGTCTTTAAATTCTTGTTAGTTAAGCCCATGCACCGAAAGGTCTCGTAATAGAGGATGTTGATGCTGCTACCTCCATCCATGAGCACCTTAGTAAATTTATAACCACCAACCTGTGGTGCCACTACCAAGGCCAGTTGACCCGGATTATCAACCCGGGGAGGGTGATCCTCCCTGCTCCAGACAATAGGCTGTTCCGACCACCTCAAGTAACGAGGGACCGCCGGCTCAACAGAATTCACGGCCCTCTTATGAACTTTCTGATCACGTTTACACAAACTTGTGGTGAACACGTGATACTGCCCACTGTTTAGCTGTTTTGGATGACTCTGATAACCCGACTGCTGCTGCTGCTGACCTCCTTGACCAGACTGTTGTTGATTATAACCACCCTGGCTTCCCTGAAAGCCGGATCCTGAACCGCCGCCCGGGCCATGAAAGCCGCCAGCTCCTGAGCCGCCGCCTGGGCCTTGATTGCCATCAAACGTACTAGAATTCTTGAAAGCCTTCATGATTGCGCAATCCTTCCATAAGTGAGTCGCTAGTCGTTCCCGGGTGCCGTGTTTTGGGCAGGGCTCATTGAGTAATTGCTCAAGAGACGGGCCTGACCCGCCAAACCGGGGTGGCTTTCCTTTGCGCTTCTGATTGTTACCCTGTGCATTGGCCACAAATTCCGGGTTACCGTCCGCCTTACGCTTATTACCTCCTTGACTCACCGGGTTATGCTGCTGACCCTTTCCATTGCCGTTCTTCTTTCCCTTCCCTATCTTTTCCTCATCAGACGCGGGATCCTTGGTACTATCAGAATCGGCATACTTGACTAAAGCCGCCATTAGCGTCCCCATATCGTTGCAATCACGCTTAAGGCACCCCAGTTTCTGTCTCAGAGGTTCAAAATGGCAATTCTTCTCCAGCATGAGAACTGCTGAGCCGGCATCCATCTTGTCAGACGAATGTATTATATCTTTAACCCAGCGTACCCAATGAGTCGTAGATTCACCTTCCTCCTGCTTACAATTTGTCAGGTCCACAATCGACATAGACTGCTTGCAAGTGTCCTTGAAGTTCTGGATGAAACGGGCCTTTAGCTCCGCCCATGAACCAATGGAATTGGGTGGCAAACCCTTTAACTAAGAACGGGCCGTTCCGTCCAACATCATGGTGAAGTATTTAGCCATCGCTTCATCGCTAACCTCTAGAAGCTCCATGGCCATCTCGTAACTTTCAATCCACGCCCCAGGCTGTAAATCGGCCGTATAATTCGGCACCTTTCGAGGTCCCTTGAAATCCTTGGGCAGACGTACATTACGTAGAGCCGGTATCAGACAAGGAACTCCTCCGGTTCTAGTAGCAACACCCGCCTCAACAGAAGTCGTCGGGTAAGCCGGTGAGTCTTGCTGGGCTGCTAGCTGAGCTGCTAGCTAAGCTGCCCGCTCGTCCTCCTGACGTATCCGATCCTGAACCGGGTTATACCTGCCGGGCTGGTTCCGGCGCTGAGCGCTACTTGACAAGGCCTCTGACTCCATGTGTCTACTGTAACTCGGGCTCCGGTTTTGACGAGGCGGAGCTAACCAGGGCGGAGGAGTTGAGTGAATCTTGTCCCGGCTGTAGGAGTAGGTCTCTTGCTGAGCTAGGGCTATTTGGACAAGTTCCCTGATCTTCCGGGTTTCCACCGCTGTCGGATCATCACCATCTACTGGGAGAGCCGCCAAACGTGCGGATGCTGCAATTAAGTTCTCCATGGGGTTGGAGAAGTGACCCTGTGGTATTGGCACGTAATGGGGTGGTGCCATATTGCCGTGAAGAGGCGCCGTCACCGGAGGCTGGACTGGGCCTCCCGCTCCGGATGTCATAAACTGATTTGCACCTGGTGGGTTACTTGGGCCGGCCCCGGGTGTAGCGAGCAGATTCCGAGGATCATAAATCTGAGGTAAACGGGACTGAGTTTTCTGATGTCTCCTCCTCATTACCTCATTAGATGTGTTTAAGCTCAACGTTTGCTGCAAGGCCTCTGCCTGAAGTTGCTAGGCCCGCACGTCCAAAGCCGCCCACTCTGTTGCTAATCTAGCGTCTTCAGCTGCTAAGGTTTCCTTGGCCTGGGCAATCTCGTCGCGAACCTGTGCCACCTCTGCCTCATGCTCAGATTGGTTCGCAGGGATGACTGTAACAGTTAACAAAGCCGTAAGCTTATCCATGAGATCCATCAGCACCTGAGCTGGTGAGCGCACAGGGCCTCCTGCCCCGGCTGCTCCTAACCCAGACGTTATCGCCACTGAGGCCGTAGAATTTTCGCCGGGTTGAGTACCAGCCATGAAGACTCCTGCCCAGTTTGGCGACTCTGAGGGGTCCAGAATAGTGCTGCCATCGGAACAGCCCCCAAGCACACCATCTTGAACATGATACAGCGAATCTGTTGAGCCGGCGGACGAATCAGCGTCAGAGAGGACGACCGGCTCACCATCACCTTCAGATCCTTCAGGAAGTTCACCTCTGTGGATGCAACCCACAAAGGCACGCTTCACGACGGGTTGAGCTCGGGCGGGTTTCGCACGCTGAGCCGTCTCGACGAGGTCGGTGCAGCTGTCCGGCTCAGGGCCTGGCTCACCAATCCGGCCGATGAAGACGTGAATTCCGCCAAAGGGGACCCGGTATCCGTACTCAATTGAGCCGGCATCGGGGCCCCAGCCTTCATCGTCGATGTAGATCTTGCCGCGACGACTCTTGGTCATCCGGCCAACTGCGTATCCCTTGAGCCCTTCGAAGCTGCCCTTCAAGAACTCAAATCCACCATGCGCTGGCTCCACGGTGGGCACCCACTGTTGTGGAATTGTCACGGCAGATGTCCTCTTGCAAGGACTTAATTGTGGAGCCATCGCAGCTAGGAAGCTTGAAGGGGTTAATCGGGACAAAGGACACGCGAGGTTTATACTAGTTTAGCCCCTTACGGTGAAGGAAGGCCTACGTCTAGTTGGGTTGGAATTGCTTGAGGTTTCGATGACCAGGGAGCGAGATACGCTATGCCCGGTTCTCGATTTGTTCTTTCTTACCCTAAGCCGCCAGCGGGTCGTCCCCTCATATACACGGGTCAACGCTCTATGGCTTATAGAGTCCTGTCCGGCTTATAAATAGTGTCCGGCTCGGTGACTAGTTACTTCTACCTTACAATACAAGTCACGCCCTCATGGCGGTTTATCACCATGGGCCATAAATCGCCTGTGGGCCTTTAGACCCTTTACTGAACCACCATCTTCACGTCTTCGTCTTGGGCTTCAGATGGGCTTCTCTTTGCATAACCCGGCCCCTCCTGGGCGTCTTACATAAATAGTTATATCCCCAACAATATTGATTTCCTGTGATGTAAAGAACATGGAAAAACAGTAACTAACACTTGGCACTATGTCAATAGGTTAGTACCAAAAAATGATATAAAATGACTATAAAATGATTATAAAACATCCAAGATTGATAACAAAACAACATGGAACAATCAAAAATTATAGATACGTTCGAGACGTATTAGCATCCCCAAGCTTAACTCCTACTCGTCCCCGAGTAGGTAAGTGATAAAAACAGAATTTTTGATGTGGAGTGTTGTTCATCAAGTCATATAATATTATTTTCTTTATAGCATGGACAATTGGACTTTTATGTAATTCAAAGCAATAGTCTAGTTTGGACATAATAATTTAGATACTCAAGCATATTAACAAGCAACCATGTCTTTCAAAATATCAATGCTAAAACAAGTTATCCCTAGTCCATCATGCTCAAACATTGATCCATTCATGAAACAAATTTGAATACTAGCTACACCCAATAGTTACTCATGATCATATTGCCTCTTAGTTGGTGCTTTTGTAAGAGAAGATGTCAAAATAAAAATTGCATGAAGTATAAGAAAGGCCCTTCACAGAGGGAAGTAGGGATTTGTAGAGGTGCCAGAGCTCAGTGAAAAATTTGAGATAAAAACATTTTGGGAGGTGTATCCATCCCACCAACGAAAACGACTAGAGCTACGAACACTTCCATGCTAGATAAGCCATAGGCGGTTCCCAAACAGAAAATAAAGTGTATTCCTTTTCCACCATACTTTCAGTTTCCATGGGTGCCTTCCAAACCAACACTTTCCAAGGAATTTATTATTTGACAACATAAAGTAAATTCATTTTTGCATTTCGGGACTGGGAATCCCTAAAACCTTTGCCTTACTCTCATGCAATGACAAGTGAATAAACACTCATCATGAGAATAACACATCCATCATGGAAAATATTAGCCACCCGTTACCGTTCCGCGAGCGAAAAAAAAGACACAAAATAGAAGTTTATTAAGATGGCACATGCAAATTTTCTTAGAACGCAAAAGAATACCGCATATAGGTAGATATAGTGGACTCATGTGGCAAAACTGGTTTAAAGGATTTTGGATGCACAAGTAGAGATCATTCTTGGTGCAAAATGAAGGCTAGCAAAAAGATTGAGAAGCGACCAACCAAGAAACGAATACTTTTGTAAAGCAATAATTAAGCATAATTAACATCGAATAATGCACCACAAGTAGGATATAATTTTCATTGCATGATTATTGACTTTCGTGCATGCATAGGGAATCATAAACCTTAACTCCAATATTCTTACTAGAGCACTATTACTCATCAACATAACTCACATATCACATCATCATATCTCAAAACTATTACTAAGAATCAAGTTTATTTTTTCCAATGATCTTCATGACATTTTTTTCTTTATCCTTCTTGGATATCTATCACTTTGGGACTAATTTTCATGTGTTCCTTTTCATAAGCTCAAACAAATATAAGTGAAGATCATGAGCATAACAAATTTTCTTTCTCTCAAAATAATTTAAGTGAAGCAAGAGAGAATTTCTTCAAAATTTAACTAACTTTCAAATAAATCTAAGTGAAGCAAGAGAGCATTTCTTCAAAAATAACAAGCACACCATGCTCAAAAAGATATAAGTGAAGCACTAGAGCAAGTCCTAGCTCATAAAAGATTTAAGTGAAGCATAGAGAGCAATTCTAGAAATTCATGATATAATTTTGGATCTCTCAAATAGGTGTGTCCAGCAAGGATTGATGACTTAAAACACAAAATAAGGCAAGTAAATACACATTTCATGTGACGAATAAAAATATAGTCTCGAGTAAAATACCGATAGTTGTTGCAAGAAAGCGGGGATGCCACTCGGTGGCATCCCCAAGCTTAGTTGGTTGCTCATTCTTGGATAATAGCTTGGGATGCTGGGGCATCCCCAAGCTTAGGCTCTTACATCCTTCCTTCATCCATCATAAGATAACCCAAAACAGGAAAACTTCAATCACACAAACTCAGCAAAACTTTCGTGAGATCCGTTATAAGAAAGCAAACCGCTACTATAAGTGTTGTATCAAACCAATTCATATTTTGTGTTTGTATTATATATACTGTATTCCAACTTTTTTATAGCAAAAACTCATCAAAGAAAATCATAGAGCCATCAAAATAAGCACACAACACAAAGAAAACAGAATCTGTCAAAACAGAACAGTCTGTAGCAATCTGACTTTGGCAAATACTTCTGTAACTCAAACAATTATAGAAAAATAGTAAGACCTGGGTAATTTGTATATTAATCTTCTGCAAAAAGAATTGGAATTTTATCACGTTCTGGTGATTTTTAACAATTGTTTTCGTGAGCACAAAGTTTCGTCTTTTTCAGCAAGATCAAACAACTATCACCCAGGAAGATCCTATAGGCTTTACTTGGCACAAACACTAATTAAAACATAAAAAGCACAATCATGCCAGTAGCATAATTGTGTAAACACTCAAGAACAGAAAGCAAAAAGCAAAAATAAATTTATTCATTGGGTTGCCTCCCAACAAGCGCTATAGTTTTACGCCCTTAGCTAGGCGTAAGGCAAGGATCTTAGTTTTGTCATCCTTATCCTTTTGAAGGCAAATAGATAATTTTCTATCAATGGATTTAATCTTCTATTTTGTGAAAGCGCAAGACCATTGGTAGAAGAATAAATATTAAGCATATTGCAAAAATCCGTATCCAAACTAGCCTTCATCTCTTTGACTGTTTCATTCTGATAAAAGCATAGAAGGGTAGTTGACTAAACATGATCTTCCTTGGGATGCCCAAATATGGTTTTCATCTTTTCATAAGTATCAACGGCATCCCCTTCAAGAAAACCATTTTCAAATATAGAATCCTAAACTATCTTAAAGGAGGAAGGCAAACCAGCATAAAAACTTTTCAAGTACATCTCTATCTGATATTGGGGCACATAGCTAGCTCGAATTCTTAACAGCCTATCCCAAGCATCTTTCAAAGATTCATCAAGTAAGTAACGAAAAAATCCAAGATCGTCTTCATCAAAATTGTCAATATTTTCCTTAACAACCCCGTTAAGTCCTTCCATAGCATCATTGTTTATGAGCTTGGAGAGGACGAAGGGGCTATCCAAAGCATTAAAACGCGGGAGTAAACCCCTAGCCTTTTTAGAATCGGCCATGGCAACCGAAAAACGGCAAGCGAAGAGAGGCGAATAAAATGGCAAATTTTTGTGAATTGGGGGAGAGGAAAACGAGAGGCAAATGGCAAATAAAGTAAATTGCGAGGAGATGAGATTTGTGATTAGGAACCTGGTTATGTTGAAGATTCTCCCCAGCAACGGTGCCAGAAATTCTCCTTGATGGTAGCTGGAACTACGTCGGTATTTCCCCGGAGAGGGAGGGATGATGTAGCACAGCTACGGTAGAGTATTTCCCTCAGTTATGAAAACAAGGTATTGAACCAGTAGGAGAACCAAGCAACACAACATAAGCAGCACCTGCACACAAGCAACAACACCTCACAACCCGACGTGTTAAAGGGGTTGTCAATCCCTTTCGGGTAACGGCGCCAGAAAGCACGTTGACGGGAGAAAGTTGTGATAGATTATGTCTGGGGTGCTGATCCCACGGACACCTATGGGACCACGGCGGACCGGGGCCCCTTTCGGTTCGGCAGGGGGGCGGAGAGTGCACGAAGAGCAGATCGAGGCGAACGCACGAACGACGTGATCAATTTACCCAGGTTCGGGCCGCACGGATGCGTAAAACCCTACTCCTGCTTTGGTTTGTATTTGTGTTCTTGCTCGGGAGCAACGAATGCTACAGTACACTTGGGTGGCTAGCGAGACCCAGCGTGAGAATGATCGTCCTCCCCTTTCCCTGTTGCACATGGGCCTCCTTTTATATGTCAAAGGGGTCACCGACAGGTGGCAACAGAGATGAGGGTAAAAAGGTAAAAGAGGTGGTGGTTGGTGCCACCGCTTACTACAGTTGTATCATACCTAACCCTGACGGCAGGCGACAAAGGCATTAAATGCCTGTCTGCGTCACCTAGACGGTGCAGAAAGGGACCGTCAGGGGCGCCACCGTTTGCCAAGATGGCTATCTTGTCAGCGCCTGCTTGCCACCGCATGCCCCTGGCTGCACAGCCTCCCGCCACGTACGCCAGGAACGGTCCCAGAGCAACACGTTGGTGGGTGAGCTGGAGCGCGGGCAGCGGAGTAGTAGCTTGCCGCGGCAAGCGCCTTGCCGCGGATGTTGTCTTGTCGCGTCCGGGAGCTTGTCGCTCACCAGGCCTTGTCGCGTCCGGGAGCTTGTCGCTCACCGGGTCTTGCCGGGACGCGCAGCGCGTCGCAGCAAGCTTCTCGAGATGCCTTGGTTGGTCTTCCCAGCAAGCTCCTCTTGCCGGGGTCTTCGTGCTTCGAGTGGCCTTCCCGGCAAGCTCCTCTTGCCGGGGCCTTGGATACTTTGTTCTTGAATGGCTCCAAAGGAACCACGGAGCATCTTGGCGGTCGCCCGGCAAGCCTTGCCGCGGGGTGCTGCGACTGCCCATGCACAAGTTCGGGATACTAAGGTACCCCAACGTTAGTACACCGACAGGAGCCCCCGGGCCTGGGCCATACATGGTGCCGAGCGCTGTTGGGCCAGGCCCAAAACAGTGCACGGGCACGCGCGGCCTGGGTCACGCCGTATCTAACTCCGCATCCACCGCGCCCTCTCCGCACAGCACGCGTCGAACGCGGCGTCGTGGGAGAGATCATGGGCAGTTTCTTTATTAGGAAAGGCGGAACGTCCGCCACCTCCCCCTTTATAAGCAAAGGGAAGCAGGGGCAGTGTGCCCACTCGCCCCCATTCTGCTCCAATCTTGAAAAACTCCGCCCTGCCTCCGTCTTCCCAAAACACACAGAGCGCAGCGCCCTGCCCCCCCCCCCCCCCCCCCCCCGCATTGCCACCAGCACCACCACGCCGTCGACCTCCTCCACTGCTTCCGCCATGGCTCGGAAGGGCGACAAGGGGAAGGCCGTGAAGTCGACCGAGGCACAGCGGCTCGCGACGCTGCGAAAGGAGCGAGCCATTTCCCCCCCTAAGCTCAGCGCGAATGAGCTGCGGGAGTACTATTATCTCTTTTGGGCGACGGAGACGCAAGCTCACCCGCGGACCAAGGTGCTCCCGGCCGCTGCTCACACGACGGCTCCGGACGGGTACCCTTTCTTTGCCGTATTCTTCTACTGCGGGCTCTGCCCGCCTTTTTCCGAGTTCTTCTGTGATATCATGAACACATACAATCTCTGCCTCCTTGACTTCACTCCCAACGCCGTCCTCACCATGGCCGTTTTCGCACACCTCTGCGAGAACTTTGTCGGAGTCCACCCTAGCGTAGCCCTTTTTCGCCACTTTTTCATCCCTCGGGTAGAGAGAGGAGAGCCTCTGTCCGGTGGAATCGCCTGGATCTCAAGGTCCGGCAAGAAGGAATCTTATCTGGAGGGGGAGTTCCACGGCAAGTGGGAGGAGTGGAGAGCGGATTGGTGTTGGATTGTCGAGGAGAGCCCGCAGCCATTCACCGCCCGGCGCCAAGCAGTAGCAGTGCGCGGCAGTGACTGGAGCGACGTGGCCCCGGAGGACAGCAGGCTGAAGATTGCCGTCACCAGGATCCAGCGCCTCAGGCTTGCCGGACTCACTGTAGGGGCCATTGGCGCAGACTTTCTTCGTCGCCGCATCGCTCCCCTGCAGGAACGGAGGAGGCCTGCCTGGGAGTTCAAGAACGCGGCAGACATCATGAGGCTGCGCCCAGGCCTCAACTACAATTTCACTGTCCTTGAGCTCAGCGGAATACTGCAGGAGCTCTTCAAGTATGATCCAGATCACCCTGAAGTCTTCAGGTTGCCGCAGGGCGTCGTCCCTTTGTGCGACAATTCTGTGCTCGACCGCATCAGGGCAATGATGCCACTGTGCGAACGGACTTGTGCCCACTTGGCAAGAGCCCGAAGACGAGGTCGTGCAGCAGTTCTTCGACGACTTGGTGGAAGTGCCAATCCGCGCCGATGAGAAGGACGGCCTCACCCGCGACACCACCGAGGCGGAGTTGGCGTACATCGCCACCCGGTTGGAGGAGGCGGCGGCAGCTGCCGCGGCGGGCGAGTTCGGCTTCACTTTGGAGGAGGCAGCGACGGCAGAGGCAGCAAACCGTGCCGAGCGAGAGGAAATCTCCAGCAAGAAGGAGCTTGCCCGGCAAGAAGAGCTTGCCGGCAAGGAAGATCTTGTCGGGCATGGTGCTGGGCCGAGCGAGCCTGCCGAGGATGCGAGCGGGTCATTGGAGATCGGCTCCTCCTCCACTTCATCCTCAGACAGCACGCCGCCAGCAGCGCCTCCGTCTCCACCAAGAAGGCGTCTCCGCAAGGTTGGGGATGCAACGAGGCGGCAGGCGGGCCGGCAGTCGCCGCGCCGCACGACGCGCTCCACCGCGGCAAGCACTGTTGCCGCGGGAGCGCCCCATGCTGCTGCTTCGACTGGAGCGGGGTCTTCCCGGACTGCCGCTTCTGCTCCCGCCAAGCGACCAAGGGAGCCTACTCCTCCACCTTCCCGCGCCAGACGCGGGCCGGATTTTGACTTCTCCGCGTTTAGCTCCGACGAGGAAGAAGAAGGGGAGTAAGTTCTTCTTATTGCACTTGCAATTCTTTGATTTCTGCTGTTTTTGTCTCGTCTTGTTTCTCACTTGTCTTTCCCTGTACCTGTTCCTTTTTAGGACTCTGGCGCAGAGAGCGGCAAAGAGAGCCAAGGCGCCGGTGATCGTCATTGAGGATGAACCCACTGCGTCAACAGGGGACGTGCCTGAGACAAACTCGCTAGACCCGGCGGCTGATCTTCAGAGCAGCCCCCAGCGTAAGTGTCTTGTTTACTTCCTGCTGTCGGGCGCGCACGAAGATCCTTGCTGTGCTGATACTTGTTTGTTTGACTTGTGCAGGAGCAGAGCAGCCACACCAGGAGAGCCCGGAGGCTGCCCCTGAAGCACCAAGGGAAAGCCCTCCGGCGAGGGAGAGATCTCCGGCGGGGGAGGAGACTCCGGCTAGGGAGGAGCCCCCGGCAAGGGAGGAGCGCCCGGCAAGGGAGGAGGCTCCGGCAAGGAAGGAGCCCCCGGCAAGGGGGGGATCTCCGGCAAGGGACTGCGTCGGCGATCCCCCGGCGACGGAGACCGCAGCTGGAGACCCTGGCACAGGTAATTTAGTTGCTTCAAACTCCCCTTGGCTCTTTTTCTTCTTAATCTTTCCCTTGGATTTTGCTCGAATTTTGCTTGAATCTTCTCCCCTCTTCTGGCTGTCAGATCCATCTGCCACAGAGCCAATGGAGACTGAAGTTGCCGCCGAGGAAGCAGCCGGCGCCAGCAAGGAGGCCGCCAGGGCTACCGCCGCGGAGGCGGGTGGGGAGTCTGGCGGTCGTACTGACGACCCGGAGGCCGCAGGAGCGCCAGGCGCTGCTCCGACTACCGACTCCTCCGCCGCAGCCACCGCGCCAGGCTCCAATGAGCCCCAGCCTGGCGTCTACCTGAAGGCCGGCGAGGACATCTTCATCAACCTACCCTGGGCATCAAGCTCCAGGGCGCCGATCGAGGGAGAGATGCTCGACGGAGAGGTGCTTGCCTCCGCCGGGTTGAAGCTGGTCGACGTGCCAAGCAGCAGCAACGGTGAACCTGAAGAGGAGCGCCTGCTGCGGAAGCTAGTGGCGCTCTACCGCGCCCGGCAGGCCAAGCTGGAGTCCCGCGAAGCACTTGTTGCGAAGGCGGGAGCCGACATCGAGAAGCGCGCGGAGGAGCTTCGGGGCGCCAACCAGGAAGCTCTCCGCTTCCTGGCAAAGGAGCGGGAAGATCTTGCCGAGGTGCAGCAGGCCTTCCTCCTCGAGAAGGCCGACGTCGAAGAGCACCAACGCCTTGCCGCGGAGAAGTTGTCTTCGCAGGAGGGTGACTTGGCGCAGCGGAAGGTCCACCTCGACAGCCACGAGGAGGAGCTTGCCGCGCGCGAGCGAGCCGTTGGCGGAGCCGTCAAGCAGGCCGAAGACGCCGCCGCAGCTGCCGAGGCCGCCAAGGCTGAGCTGGAGCTGAAGGTGGTGCAGCTGGAGGCAGGCCTCAAGACGAGCGGCGACGAGCTTGCCGCGCTCAAGCTCGAGCGTGAGAAGGACGCCAACAGCTACTCAGAGCTGCAGGCCCTTTTCGCTGAGAAGGGCAAGGAACTGGACGCCGCCAAGAACTCCAACACCGATCTCGAAGTGAAGCTGGCGGCCCTGACCAAATCTCTGGACGGCGCCAAGGAGCAGGAGGCGGCCCTGAAGGAAGAAGTCGAGGCCGGCAAGGTGCTGCTGGCGAACGCTGTTGCCGCCCAGAAGTCCTTGTCGGAGAACATGGAGCACTGGACGGAGGGTCTGGTGAACGTCGCCGCGGACGTCGACAAGGAGCTGGCGCAATTGGGGATGGTGGATCTCGGGTACTCCTCCGACGAGAATCTCCAACCCAGCGCCAAGCTGACTCTGTTCTTCAAGGGCGTGGTGACGGCGCTCAAGCGACTATGGGAGCAGATCCCAAAGCAACCTGCCGACGAGTCGCGCAAGATTTGCGCGGGAGCTCTCCAGAAGGTGTTGATGAAGGTGGCCTTCCGCAACCCAGGTCTCCGCCTCACCAACGTCCTCCGAAGCCTGCCGCCAGATGCTGATCTGGAGGAGCTCAAGGCCCTTGTCGCACCTATTGTGGACAGCGTGAGCGGAATCAGAAGGGTCGAGGGCGACCGCGTAGATTAGGCCATCCATCTTTTTCTTTCCTTGTCGCTGTCAATCATGTTATGAAAAACAGTCTGTTAGAGCTGCGACAAGTTATTTTGTAATATATTCTATCCTGGGTAGTAATTGCTATGTTATTGCCTTTACTTGACTCATTCCTTTGTATGTTTTTACCCTGCGCTTTTAGGGAACTTGCCGGCGCGGGCACCTTTGCCGCGAGCGCTGAGTGCGGAACATCAGCAGCCTGCAGGCGGTGCCGCGGCCGGCAAGAAACCTTGTCGCAGAGCTAGTCGCAGCTCACTTAAGTTGTTGAGCGGACTTGAAACAACAGTAAGGGCGCAACTAGCTACGAGTCGGTTCCTCCACGCACGGGTTTCCCATACAAAGCACGGTCGTTCAAGGAAAATAACTTAAAAATTTAAAGGAAATTTGATTGCTCAGACTTTGGCAACTTATCTTTCTTGTTACTTGCTTCCCGGCAAGGCGAAAACTTCTTGAACGACGCCTGGTCCATACCGTATCTTCTCCCTTCCCCCCCCCCCCCGGCAAACTTGTGCGCGAGGGAACCTCCTTTTCCTTGTGAAAAAGAAAGAGGGCGAAATAACAATATGGAGCTTTAAGGCTCGTTATTTCTTACCAGGGGTTAGTGCTGCACAAAATGTCAGATAATACATGCAAAATTTGAAAAGCATGAAATCGGCAAAGTGTGCTGAGCACATAATCTTCATGCACGGGATCTGCACCCGGCTTTGTACAAAGGATTACATGCAACAGCGGTAAGACTTGTACAAAAGGGTGGTTGCCGGACAGGATCCGACAACCGCTCCTTACGGGTAAAACTTACGAAGATGCTCAATATTCCAGGAGTTGCTCACTGGTACGCCATCTTTGGTCTCTAGGCGGACAGCGCCAGGCCTAGTGACTCGTTTCACCCGGTAAGGGCGTTCCCACTTCGGCATCAACTTGTTGGAATTCTTGGTGGACTGAACGCGCCGAAGAACAAGGTCGCCTTCCTCGAGACTTCTGGCGTTAACTTTGCGGCTATGGTAGCAGCGCAAAGCTTGCTGGTAGCGAGCGGCTCGCACAGCAGCCTGAAGACGGTCTTCCTCAAGGAGCAGCGCGTCATCTCGCCGCAGCTGCTCTTGCTCGAGCTCATCGTAAGCGAGCACTCGAGGCGACCCATATACGAGTTCCGTGGGGAGAACTGCCTCCGCTCCATAGACTAGAGCGAAGGGTGTCCGGCCAGTGGCTCGATTTGGCGTCGTCCTGATCGACCAAAGAACCACCGGTAGCTCCTCGATCCAGTTTCTTCCGCACTTGTGCAGCCTGTCGAAAGTTCTGGTCTTGTAATCTAGGAGCAGTTGGGCCCGTGCCAACGCTTCTGCTGGAGTGGCGGGCGGCGGCGGTGAACGGTGCGAGGAGCGAGACATGCTCGGACTTCTAACTACGTTAGAAGGAGCAATATCTCGCCCAAGCGACCGTGCCACGCTCGTGCCAGCATGTTGGCGTGCATGCTGGTCTTGAGCGCTCCGGGATCCGCCAGTTTGATCTTGACCCAGCAAACGTATGGTACCGTGAGTACCATGACGCTGCTGGTCACGCGCTTCCTGAGATGGGCGCAGTGTGTGTACGGACGCCGAGGTCTTGGAGTGCGCTCGGTCGTTGTGGGAGCTGACCGCGCCGCCGATGTGCAGCGCAGTCCTGTCCTTGGACCTGGCAGCACCATGAGCCTCCTCGCTGGCGCCCGTTCTTCCGCCGGCGCCCACTCCACCAGCCATTCGCTCCGGCGATGGTGGACTCGGCGCAGACAGAGCAGCTGCCTCCGAAATCTTCTTCTTCGGCGGCATGTTGATGTAGATGACGAAGATTCGGCTCGCGCGAACGTCGGATCAGGTTCGCACAGCCTCGACGCACCCCCTACCTGGCGCGCCAACGATGTCGGGGGTGCTGATCCCACGGACACCTATGGGACCACGGCGGACCGGGGCCCCTTTCGGTTCGGCAGGGGGGCGGAGAATGCACGAAGAGCAGATCGAGGCGAACGCACGAACGATACGATCAATTTACCCAGGTTCGGGCCACACGGATGCGTAAAACCCTACTCCTGCTTTGGTTTGTATTTGTGTTCTTGCTCGGGAGCAACGAATGCTACAGTACACTTGGGTGGCTAGCGAGACCCAGCGTGAGAATGATCGTCCTCCCCTTTCCCTATTGCACATGGGCCTCCTTTTATATGTCAAAGGGGTCACCGACAGGTGGCAACAGAGATGAGGGTAAAAAGGTAAAAGAGGTGGTGGTTGGTGCCACTGCTTACTAAAGTTGTATCATACCTAACCCTGACGGCAGGGGACAAAGGCATTAAATGCCTGTCTGCGTCGCCTAGACGGTGCAGAAAGGGACCGTCAGGGGCGCCACCGTTTGCCACGATGGCTATCTTGTCAGCGCCTGCTAGCCACCGCATGCCCCTGGCTGCACAGCCTCCCGCCACGTACGCCAGGAACGGTCCCAGAGCGACACGTTGGTGGGTGAGCTGGAGCGCGGGCTGCGGAGTAGTAGCTTGCCACGGCAAGCGCCTTGCCGCGGATGTTGTCTTGTCGCGTCCGGGAGCTTGTCGCTCACCGGGTCTTGTCGCGTCCGGGAGCTTGTCGCTCACCGGGTCTTGCCGGGACGCGCAGCGCGTCGCAGCAAGCTTCTCGAGATGCCTTGGTTGGTCTTCCCGGCAAGCTTCTCTTGCCGGGGTCTTCGTGCTACGAGTGGCCTTCCCGGCAAGCTCCTCTTGTCGGGGCCTTGGATACTTTGTTCTTGAATGGCTCCAAAGGAACCACGGACGATCTTGGCGGTCGCCCGGCAAGCCTTGCCGCGGGGTGCTGCGACTGCCCGTGCACAAGTTCGGGATACTAAGGTACCCCTACTTTAGTACACCGACAGATTAAAATAGTAGATCGCAAATAAAATAAATAGAAATAAAATGCAGCGAGGTATGTTTGTATTTTTGGATTAATACATCTGAATAAAAATGCAAAGGAAAAGTAGATCGCAAGGCAAATGTATGAGGAAGAAGATCCGGGGGCTGTAGGTTTCACTAGTGGCTTCTCTTGAAAAAGATAGCAAATGGTGGGTAAACAAATTACAGTTGGGCAATTGATAGAACTTCAAATAATCATGACGATATCCAGGCAGTGATCATTACATAGGCATCACGTCCAAGATTAGTAGACCAACTCCTGCCTGCATCTACTACTATTACTCCACACATCGACCGCTATCCAGCATGCATCTAGTGTATTAAGTTCATGGGAGAACGGAGTAATGCAATAATAATGATGACATGATGTAGACAAGATCTATTTATCTATATGGCGGTAGATATAGATCTCGTCTTTTTATCCTTAGTAACAACGATACATATGTGTCGGTTCTCCTTTTGTTACTGGGATCAAGCACCGTAAGATCGAACCCACTACGAGGCACCTCTTCCCATTGCAAGATAAATAGATCAAGTTGGCCAAACAAAACCCAAATATCGGAGAAGAAATACGAGGCTATAAGAGATCATGCATATAAGACATTAAAGAAACTCAAATAACTTTCATGGATATAAAAAGGTATAACTGATCATAAACTCAAAGTTCAGCAGATCCCAACAAACACACCGCAAAAGAGTTACTCCCTGTGTCCCATAATATAAGAGCGTTTTTGACACTACAATAGTGTAAGCAACGCTCTTATATTATGGGACGGAGGGATTACATCATATGGATCTCCAAGAGACCATTGTATTGAGAATTCAGCAAGAGAGAGAGAGAGAGAGAGAGAGAGAGAGAAAGCCATCTAGCTACTAACTACGGACACGAAGGTCTACAAGGAACTACTCATGCATCATCGGAGAGGCACCAATGGAAGTGGTGAACCCCTCCGTGATGGTGTCTAGATTGGATCTGGTGGTTCTGGACTCTGCGGAGGCTGGATGAATATTTCGTTGACTCCCCTAGGGTTTGTGGATTTTTGGGGTATTTATAGAGGAAAGAGGCGGTCCGGGGGCACCCGAGGTGGGCACAACCACCAGGGTGCGCCTGGGCCTCCTGGTGTGCCCTGTTGGGTTGTGCCCCCCTTGGGGCACCCCCTAGGTGCAACCAGGGCCCATTGCCTTTCTTCTAGCCCATAAAAAACATCATGGAGTTTCGTGGCATTTGGACTCCGTTTGATATTGATTTCATGCGATGTAAAAAAGATGGAAAAATAGTAACTGGCACTTGGCACTATGTCAATAGGTTAGTACCAAAAAATGATATAAAATGACTATAAAATGATTATAAAACATCCAAGATTGATAATAAAACAACATGGAACAATAAAAAATTATAGATATGTTCGAGACGTATCAGCGCCATCTTCTGGAAGCTGGCCACCTGGTCACTAGGCTCCAGGGGCTAGGCTAGCCCCAATGTCTTGAAATACTAAGGGGTGTGGATGAGGCTACCCGTGGTCTATCCCCCTAACAACGATCGAATCTTGGGCAAGTAACATATCACCGGACAAAGGGATTTGCCTACGAGATTGACTGAATCCTTGACATCATGGTTCAACCGATAAAGATCTTTATGGAATATGTAGGAACCAATATGAGCATCCAGGTCCCGCTATTGGTTATTGAACGGAGAGGTGTCTCGGTCATGTCTACATGATTCTCGAACCCGTAGGGTTCGCTCGCTTAATGTTCAATGATGTTAGAGTAGTATTAGGATATGTGCATTTGTAATGGAATGTTGTTCGAAGTCCCGGATGAGATCCTAGACATTACGAGGAGCTCTAGAATGGTCCGGAGATAAAGATTCATATATAGGAAGGCCGGTTACTGTCGCCGGAGAAGTTTCGGGCATTATCAGTATTGTACCAGGAGTGCCGAAAGGGGTCCGGGGTCCACCTGCCTTGGGGGCCCACATGGGATATAGGGGGTTTTCCCTGGCCTACATGGGCCAGGGCACCACCCCCAAGAGGCCCATGCGCCTAGAACAAGGAAGAGGGGAAGAATCCTAAGGGGGGAAGGCACCGCCCTAGGTGCCTTGGGGAGGGAGGACTCCTCCCAAGGCCGGCACTCCCTCCCTTGGAGGAGGGGCCAAGGCTGCGCCCTAATCCTCCCCCTTGCCTCCTATAAATAGTTCGGGAGAGGGAGGGTCTGGACACACCAAATCCCACGCCCCGGTGCTACCTCTTGAGCATGCATTGGTTTTCCCTTGAAGAGGAAAGGGTGATGCAGCAAAGTAGCGTAAGTATTTCCCTCAGTTTGTTAGTACCAAGATATCAATCCAGTAGGAGATTACACGCAAGTCGCCTAGTACCTACACAAACAATCAAGAACCCTACAACCAACGCGATAAAAGGGTTGTCAATCCCTTCATGGCCACTTGCAAAAGTGAGATCTGATAAAGATAATAAGATAAATATTTTTGGTATTTTTGTTGTATAGATTGGAAAATAAAGACTGCAAAATAAACGGCGACAGAAATATAGCTAGTTGACGGGAAACTAATATGATGTAAAGTAGACCCAGGAGCCATAGGTTTCACTAGTGGCTTCTCTCATGATAGCATATCTAAAGGTGGGTGAACAAATTACGGCCGAGCAATTGATAGAAAAGGGCAAAGTTATGAGAATATCTAGGCATGATCATGAACATAGGCATCATGTCCGTGTCAAGTAGACCGAAACGCTGCATCTACTACTATTACTCCACACATCGACCGCTATCCAGCATGCATCTAGAGTATTAAGTTTGTAAGAACAGAGTAATGCATTAGGCAAGATGACACGATGTAGAGGGATAAGCTCAAGCAATATGATATAAACCCCATCTTTTTATCCTTGATGGCAACAATACAATACGTGCCTTGCTGCCCCTACTATCACAAGGAAAGGACACCGCAAGATTGAACCCAAAGCTAAGCGATTCTCCCATTGCAAGAAAGATCAATCTAGTAGGCCAAACTAAACCGATAATTCGAAAAGACCTGCAAAGATATCAAATCATGCATATAATAATTCAGAGAAGAATCAAATATTGTTCATAGATAAACTTGATCATAAACCCACAATTCATCGGATCTTGGTAAACACAATGCAAAAAGTATTACATCGAATAGATCTCCAAGAAGAATGAGGAGAACTTGTATTGAGATCCAAAGAGAGAGAAGAAGCCATCTAGCTAATAACTATGGACCTGAAGGTCAGTGGTAAACTACTCACACATCATCGGAGAGGCTATGGTGTTGATGTAGAGGCCCTCCATGATCGATTCCCCCTCCGACGAAGCGCCGGAAAAGGCCCCAAGATGGGATCTCACGGGTACTGAAGGTTGCGGCGGTGGAGAAGTGGTTTTGTGGCTCCCCTTGATGTTTTCAGTGTATAAAAGTATATATAGGCAAAAGTGAAGGAAATATGCCCTAGAGGAAATAACAAAGTTGTTTTTTATATTTCCTTATATCATGGTAAATGTTTATTATTCATCCTAGAATTGTATTAACCGGAAACTTAGTACATGTGTGAATACATAGACAAACGGAGTGTCACTAGTATGCCTCTACTTGACTAGCTCATTGAATCAAAGATGGTTAAGTTTCCTAGCCATAGACATGAGTTTTCATTTGATTAACGGGATCACATCATTAGAGAATGATGTGATTGACTTGACCCATTCTGTTAGCTTAGCTTTGATCGTTTAGTATATTGTTATTGCTTTCTTCATGACTTATACATGTTCCTATGACTATGAGATTATGCAACGCCCGAATACCGGAGGAACACTTTGTGTGCTACCAAACGTCACAACGTAACTGGGTGATTATAAAGGTGCTCTACAGGTGTCTCTGATGGTACTTGTTGAGTTGGCATAGATCGAGACTAGGATTTGTCACTCCGATTGTCGGAGAGGTATCTCTGGGCCTTCTCGGTAATGCACATCACTATGAGCCTTGCAAGCAATGTAACCAAAGAGTTAGTTACGGATGATGCATTTTGGAACGAGTAAAGAGACTTGCCGGTAACGAGATTGAACTAGGCATTGAGATACCGACGATCGAATCTTGGGCAAGTAACATACCAATGACTAAGGGAACAATGTATGTTGTTATGCGGTTCGACCGATAAAGATCTTCGTAGAATATGTAGGAGCCAGTATGGGCATGCAGGTTCTGCTATTGGTTATTGACCAGAGAGGTGTCTCGGTCATGTCTACATAATTCTCGAATCCGTAGGGTCCGCACGCTTAAATGTTCGTTGACGATATAATATTATATGAGTTATGTATGTTGGTGACCGAATGTTATTCAGAGTCCCGGATGAGATCACGGACATGACGAGGAACTCCGGAATGGTTCGGAGATTAAGATTGATATATGGGATAATATTGTTTGGTCTCCGGAAGGGTTCCGGAATTCACCGGAAGGGGTTCCGGATATTTCCCGAAATGTTTGGGTACGGGAACACTTTATTTGGGCCAAAGGGGAAAGCCCATAGGTTTTTGGAAAGCACAAAAGGAAGTTTTGCGAAGTCTAAGGGCCAGACGCCAGGGTCCCTGGCGTTTGGGTCCAGACGCCGGGAACCCTGGCGTCTGGCCCTGGAGTCCGAGAAGGACTCTTGCCTTTCGGGTGAAATTGACTTTGTGGAGGCTTTTACTCCAAGTTTCAGGCTCAACATATAAATAGATGGGTAGGGCTAGCACCCAAGACACATCAAGAAACACCAAGCCGTGTGCCGGGAACCCCGTCCCCTCTAGTTTATCCTCCTTCACAGTTTTTGTAGTGCTTAGGCAAATCCCCGCGGAGATTGTTCTTCACCAACACCGTCACCATACCGTCGTGTTGCCGGAACTCATCTACTACTTCGCCCCTCTTGCTGGATCAAGAAGGCGAGGATGTCATCGAGTTGAACGTCTGCTGAACGCGGAGGTGCCGTACGTTCGGTACTTGATCGGGACAGATCGTGAAGGTGTACGACTACATCAACCGCGTTGATAAACGCTTCTGCTTACGGTCTACGAGGGTACGCTGACAACACTCTCCCCTCTCGTTGCTATGCATCACCTTGATCTTGCGTGTGCGTAGGAATTTTTTTTCAAATTACTATGTTCCCCAACAGTGGCATCCGAGCCAGGTTTATGCATAGACGTTATATGCATGAGTAGAACACAAGTGAGTTGTGGGCGATAATAGTCATACTCCTTACCATCATGTCATACTTTGATTCGGCGGTATTGTTGGATGAAGCGGCCCAGACCGACATTACGTGTACGCTTACGCGAGACTAGTTCTACCAACGTGCTTCGCACATAGGTGGCTGGCGGGTGTCAGTTTCTCCAACTTTAGTTGAATCGAGTGTGGCTACGCCCGGTCCTTGTGAAGGTTAAAACAGCACATACTTGACAAAATATCGTTGTGGTTTTGATGCGTAGGTAAGAACGGTTCTTGCTCAGCCCATAGCAGCCACGTAAAACTTGCAACAACAAAGTAGAGGACGTCTAACTTGTTTTTGCAGGGCATGTTGTGATGTGATATGGTCAAGACATGATGCTAAATTTTATTGTATGAGATGATCATGTTTTGTAACGGAGTTATCGGCAACTGGCATGAGCCATATGGTTGTCGCTTTATTGTATGAAATGAAATTGCCATGTAATTGCTTGACTTTATCACTAAGCGGTAGCGGTAGTCGTAGAAGCAATAGTTCGCGCGACGACAACAATGCTACGATGGATAACAAGGTGTCACGCCGGTGACGATGGTGATCATGACGGTACTTTGGAGATGGAGATCAAAGGCACAAGATGATGATGGCCATATCACATCACATATATTGATTGCATGTGATGTTTATCCTTTATGCATCTTATTTTGCTTAGTTCGGCGGTAGCATTGTAAGATGATCCCTCACTAAATTTCAAGGTACAAGTGTTCTCCCTGAGTATGCACCGTTGCGAAAGTTCGTCGTGCCGAGACACCACGTGATGATTGGGTGTGATAAGCTCTACATTCACATATAACGGGTGCAAGCTAGTTTTGCACATGCAGAATACTCGGGTTAAACTTGACGAGCCTAGCATATGCAGATATGGCCTCGGGACAATGAGACCGAAAGGTCGAGCATGAATCATATAGTAGATATGATCAACATAGTGATGTTCACCATTGAAAACTACTCCATCTCACGTGATGATCGGACATGGTTTAGTTGATATGAATCACGTGATCACTTAGATGATTAGAGGGATGTCTATCTAAGTGGGAGTTCTTTAATAATTTGATTAATTGAACTTTAATTTATCATGAACTTAGTACCTGATAGTATTTTGCATGTCTATGTTGTCGTAGATAGATGGCCCGTGCTATTGTTCCATTGAATTTTAATGCATTCCTAGAGAAAACTAAGTTGAAAGATGATGGTAGCAACTACACTGACTGGGTCCGTAACTTGAGGATTATCCTCATTGCTGCATAGAAGAATTACGTCCTGGAAGCACCGCTAGGTGCCAAACCCGCCGCAGGAGCAACGCCAGATGCTATGAATGTTTGGCAGAGCAAAGCTGATGACTACTCAATAGTTCAGTGTGCCATGCTTTACGGCTTAGAACCGGGACTTCAACGACGTTTTGAACGTCATGGAGCATATCAGATGTTCCAGGAGTTGAAGTTAATATTTCAAGAAAATGCCCGTATTGAGAGATATGCAGTCTCCAATAAGTTCTACAGTTGCAAGATGGAGGAGAATAGTTCTGTCAGTGATCATATACTCAAAATGTCTGGGTATAACAATCACTTGATTCAACTGGGAGTTAATCTTCCGGATGATAGTGTCATTGACAGAATTCTTCAATCACTGCCACCAAGCTACAAGAGCTTCGTGATGAACTATAATATGCAAGGGATGGAAAAGACAATTCCCGAGCTCTTCGCAATGCTAAAGGCTGCAGAGGTAGAAATCAAGAAGGAGCATCAAGTGTTAATGGTCAACAAGACCACCAGTTTCAAGAAAAATGGTAAAGGGAAGAAGGAGGGAAACGTCAAGAAGAATGGCAAACAAGTCACTGCTCAGGAGAAGAAACCCAAGTCTGGACCTAAGCCTAAGACTGAGTGCTTCTACTGCAAAGGGACTGGTCACTGGAAGCGAAACTGCCCCAAGTATTTGGCGGATAAGAAGGATGTCAAGGTGAGCGAAGGTATATGTGATGTAAATGTTATTGATGTGTACCTTACTAATGCTCGTAGTAGTGCTTGGGTATTTGATACTGGTTCTGTTGCTAATATTTGCAACTCGAAACAGGGACTATGGATTAAGCGAAGATTGGCTAAGGACAAGGTGACGATGCTCGTGGGAAATGATTCCAAAGTCGATGTGATCACGGTCGGCACGCTACCTCTACATCTACCTTCGAGATTAGTTTTAGACTTGAATAATTGTTATTTGCTACCAGCGTTGATCATGAACATTATATCTGGATCTTGTTTGATGCGAGACGGTTATTCATTTAAATCAGAGAATAATGGTTGTTCTATTTATATGAGTAATATATTTTATGGTCATGCACCTTTGAAGAGTGGCCTATTCTTTTTGAATCTCGATAGTAGTGACACACATATTCATAATATTGAAACCAAAAGATGCAGAGTTGATAATGATAGTGCAACATATTTGTGGCACTGCCTTTTAGGTCATATTGGTGTAAAGCGCATGAAGAAACTCCATTCCGATGGGCTTTTGGAATCACTTGGTACTTGTGAACCGTGCCTCATGGGCAAGATGAATAAAACTCCGTTCTCTGGAACAATGGAGCGAGCAACAGATTTGTTGGAAATCATACATACTGATGTATGTGGTCCGATGAATGTTGAGGCTCCTGGCGGGTATCGTTATTTTCTCACCTTCACAGATGATTTGAGCAGATATGTGTATATCTACTTGATGAAACATAAGTCTGAAACATTTGAAAAGTTCAAAGAATTTCAGAGTGAAGTGGAAAATCACCATAACAAGAAAATAAAGTTTCTATGATCTGATCGTGGAGGAGAATATTTGAGTTACGAGTTTGGTCCTCATTTGAAACAATGTGGAATAGTTTCGCAACTCACGCCACCCGGAACACCACATCGTAATGGTGTGTCCAAACGTCATAATCGTACTTTACTAGATATGGTGCGATCTATGATGTCTCTTACTGATTTACCGCTATCATTTTGGGGTTATGCTTTAGAGATGGCTGCATTCACATTAAATAGGGCACCATCTAAATCCGTTGAGACGACACCTTATGAACTGTGGTTTGGCAAGAAACCAAAGTTGTCGTTTCTTAAAGTTTGGGGCTACGATGCTTATGTGAAAAAAGCTTCAACCTGATAAGCTCGAACCCAAATTGGAGAAATGTGTCTTCGTAGGATACCCAAAGGATACTATTGGGTACACCTTCTATCACATATCCGAAGGCAAGACATTCGTTGCTAAGAATGGATCCTTTCTAGAGAAGGAGTTTCTCTCGAAAGAAGTGAGTGGGAGGAAAGTAGAACTTGATGAGGTAAATGTACCTGCTCCCTTATTGGAAAGTCGTTCATCACAGAAATATGTTCATGTGACTCCTAAACCAATTAGTGAGGAAGCTAATGATGATGATCATGTAACTTCAAATCAACTTACCACCGAACCTCGTAGGTCAACTAGAGTAAGATCCGCACCAGAGTGGTACGGTAATCCTGTTCTGGAAGTCATGTTACTTGACCATGACGAACCTATGAACTATGAGGAAGCGATGATGAGCCCAGGTTCCGCAAAATGGCTTGAGGCCATGAAATCTGAGATAGATCCATGTATGAGAACAAATTGTGGACTTTGGTTGACTTGCCCGATGATTGGCAAGCCATCGAGAATAAATGGATCTTCAAGAAGAAGACTGACGTTGACGGTAATATTACTGTCTACAAAGCTCGACTTGTTGTGAAAGGTTTTTGACAAGTTCAAGGAGTTTACTACAATGAGACTTTCTCACCCGTAGCGATGCTTAAGTCCGTCCGAAACATGTTAGCAATTACCGCATTTTATGATTATGAAATTTGGCAAATGGATGTAAAGACTGCATTCCTGAATAGATTTCTAGAAGAAGAGTTGTATATGATGCAACCTGAAGGTTTTATCGATCCAAAGGATGCTAACAAAGTGTGCAAGCTCCAGCGATCCATCTATGGACTGGTGCAAGCATCTCGGAGTTGGAATAAACATTTTGATAGTGTGATCAAAGCATATGGTTTTATACAGACTTTTGGAGAAGCCTGTATTTACAAGAAAGTGAGTGGGAGCTCTGTAGCATTTCTAATATTATATGTGGATGACATATTGTTGATTGGAAATGATATATAATTTCTGGATAGCATAAAAGGATACTTGAATAAGAGTTTTTCAATGAAAGACCTCAGTGAAGCTGCTTATATATTGGGCATCAAGATCTATAGAGATAGATCGAGATGCTTAATTGGACTTTCACAAAGAACATACCTTGATAAAATTTTGAAGAAGTTCAAAATGGATCAAGCAAAGAAAGGGTTCTTGCCTATGTTACAAGGTGTGAAGTTGAGTCAGACTCAATGCCCGACCACTACAGAAGATAGAGATAAAATGAAAAGTGTTCCCTATGCTTCAGCCATAGGCTCTATCCTATATGCAATGCTGTGTACCAGACCTGATGTCTGTCTTGCTATTAGTTTAGCAGGGAGGTACCAAAGTAATCCAGGAGTGGATCACTAGACAGCGGTCAAGAACATCCTGAAATACCTTAAAAGGACTAAGGATATGTTTCTCGTTTATGGAGGTGACAAAGAGCTCATCGTAAATGGTTATGTCGATGCAAGCTTTGACACTAATCCAGATGACTCTAAGTCACAAACTAGATACGTGTTTATATTGAACAGTGGAGCTGTCAGTTGGTGCAGTTCTAAACAAGGCGTCATGGCGGGATCTACATGTGAAGCGGAATACATAGCTGCTTCGGAAGCAGCAAATGAAGGATTCTGGATGAAGGAGTTCATATCCGATCTAGGTGTCATACCTAGTGCATCGGGTCCAATGAAAATCTTTTATGACAATACTGGTGCAATTGCCTTGGCAAAGGAATCCAGATTTCACAAGAGAACCAAGCACATCAATAGACGCTTCAATTCCATCCGCAATCAAGTCAAGGAGGGAGACATAGAGATTTGCAAGATACATACGGATCTGAATGTTGCAGACCCGTTGACTAAGCCTCTCTCACGAGCAAAACATGATCAGCACCAAGACTCCATGGGTGTTATAATCATTACTGTGTAATCTAGATTATTGACTCTAGTGCAAGTGGGAGACTAAAGGAAATATGCCCTAGAGTCAATAATAAAGTTGTTATTTATATTTCCTTATATCATGATAAATGTTTATTATTCATGCTAGAATTGTATTAACCGAAAACTTATTACATGTGTGAATACATAGACAAACAGAGTGTCACTAGTATGCCTCTACTTGACTAGCTCGTTGAATCAAAGATGATTAAGTTTCCTAGCCATAGACATGAGTTGTCATTTGATTAACGGGATCACATCATTAGAGAATGATGTGATTGACTTGACCCATTCCGTTAGCTTAGCACTTGATCATTTAGTATATTGCTATTGCTTTCTTCATGACTTATACATGTTCCTATGACTATGAGATTATGCAACTCCCGAATACCGGAGGAACACTTTGTGTGCTACCAAACGTCACAACGTAATTGGGTGATTATAAAGGTGCTCTACAGGTGTCTCTGATGGTACTTGTTGAGTTGGCATAGGTCGAGATTAGGATTTGTCACTCCGATTGTCGGAGAGGTATCTCTGGGCCCTCTCGATAATGCACATCACTATGAGCCTTGCAAGCAATGTAACTAAAGAGTGAGTTACGGGATGGCGCGTTACGGAACGAGTAAAGAGACTTGCCGGTAACGAGATTGAACTAGGTATTGAGATACCGACGATCGAATCTCGGGCAAGTAACATACCGATGACAAAGGGAACAATGTATATTGTTATGCGGTTCGACCGATAAAGATCTTCGTAGAATATGTAGGAGACAATACGGGCATCTAGGTTCCGCTATTGGTTATTGACCAGAGAGGTGTCTCGGTCATGTCTATATAATTCTCGAACCCATAGGGTCCACACGCTTGGACGTTCGTTGATGATATAGTATTATATGAGTTATGTATGTTGGTGACCGAATGTTATTCGGAGTCCCGGATGAGATCACGGACATGACGAGAAACTCCGGAATGGTTCGGAGATAAAGATTGATATATGGGATAATAGTGTTTGGTCTCCGGAAGGGGTTCCGGATGTTTCCCTAAATGTTTGGGTACGAGAACACTTTATTTGGGCCAAAGGGGAAAGCCCGCAAGGTTTTTGGAAAGCGCAAAAGGAAGTTTTGCGGAGTCCAGGGGCCAGACGCCAGGCTCCCTGGCGTCTGGGTCCAGACGCCGGGAACCCTGGCATCCGGCCCTGGAGTCCGAGAAGGACTCTTGCCTTTCAGGTGAAACCGACTTTGTGGAGGCTTTTACTCCAAGTTTCGACCCCAAGGCTCAGCATATAAATAGAGGGGTAGGGCTAGCACCCAAGACACATCAAGAAACATCAAGCCGTGTGTCGGCAACCCCATCCCCTCTAGTTTATCCTCTGTCATAGTTTTCAAAGTGCTTAGGCGAAGCCCTGCGGAGATTGTTCTTCACCAACACCGTCACCATGATGTCGTGTTGCCGGAACTCATCTACTACTTTGCCCCTCTTGCTGGATCAAGAAGGCGAGGACGTCATCGAGCTGAACGTGTGCTGAACGCGGAGGTGCCGTACGTTCGGTACTTGATCGGGACGGATCGTGAAGGTGTACGACTACATCAACCGCGTTGATAAACGCTTCCGCTTACGGTCTATGAGGGTACGTAGACAGCACTCTCCCCTCTCGTTGCTATGCATCACCATGATCTTGCGTGTGCGTAGGATTTTTTTTTTGAAATTACTATGTTCCCCAATAGAAAGAAGTAGGTCGGTGGAGCTACGAGGGGCCCACGAGGGTGGGGCGCGTCCTCCTACCTCATGGCCGCCTCGTTGCTTCCTTTACGTCCACTCCAAGTCTCCTGGATTGTGCTTGTTCCAAAAACGATCGTCGCGAAGGTTTCGTTCCGTTTGGATTCCGTTTGATGTTCCTTTTCTATAAAACACTGGAATAGGCAAAAAAACAGCAACTGGCATTGGGCCTCTAGTTAATAGGTTAGTCCCAAAAATAATACTATAAAATAGCATATTAAAGTCCATTAAACATCCAAAACAGATAATATAATAGTATGGAACAATCAAAAATTATAGATACGTTGGAAACGTATCTCCCGGCGGTAGCCCTACCTCTCCCAAAACCCCGTTTTCTCCTTAGATTGGTTCCGGCAGCGGTGAAGCCCTGCCGGGATTGCACCACCACCATATCCACCACGCTGTTGTGCTAGTTGAGATCCCATCTACTTCTCCTCTCTTGCTTGCTGGATTAAGATGGAGGAGACGTCATCGAGCCACGTGTTGAACGTAGAGGTGCCGTCCGTTTGGCGCTAGATCGGATTGGATCGTGATTGGATCATGAAGAGTACGACTACATCAACCGCATTATATACGCTTACACTTTCGGTCTACAAGCGTATGTAGACACACTCCCCTTTGATTGATATACATCTCCTAGATTTGATCTTGGATGTTCATAGGAATATTTTTGATTTTCATGCAACGTTCCCCATCAGGGCGCCGGGACGGCAACCCCGGTCCGAGCTCTTGGCGTGGCCTGGACATGGATGGCGTGTGTGGCAGTGTCTGCGCGGTGGTGCTCATCTCCTGATGTGCGCGTGGGGCGCGGATCGAAGGTCTGGCGTGACGGCGGCTAGCGCATGTCAGGCGCGGTTACTTGCAAGGCATGGCGACTGTGACGTCTCCAGGGTGCGTGGTGTGCTAAAGATGGAGGGCATGCATGTATACTTCGCTACTTAGCTCAAGCGGCTTCGATCTGGATCTGGTGCATGCTGGTTCTCCGATCTGGGTGTTGCTGCTCGCGACGCGGCACTGGTTGTTGCAGTAGTGGTGGTCGCGGTGGTGGACGGCGGCTACGACCAAGGGTTGGTGCGTTTTCTGGGCATAGTGGATCGTCGGTTCTCGCAAATAGAGTGAGGTAGGACTCGGCATGTGTGGTGATCCATGTGCGGCGGTAGGTGATCACGACGTCTTTGGGAGAAATCCTTGTTCCAATCTTCATCGGAGTTGGCGACGGGGACACGTGTGGGCATCACAACCTTTTCGTAGAAGCGTTATTATGGAGGTGTGCTGCTTCTCACCACCGCTTTGGCTCTGGACGGAAACCTCAGATCCGCTGGGTCGGGCCATGGAGGATTTTCACGTTTTTCTCCTTGTCGGGGGCATCGTCTCGGAGCCGGCTACTACTGGGAAACTGGTGGATGATGGCATCTTGGCTGCGTGGTTTGCTGAGGCGGGGCGCTGATATCTGTTTTGGCGACGACGACGATGGCACCGAGAAGAGCTATGGTTGCGTCGTTGACTTCGGTAATATGTTCTTTCCGGCGTGTCTGAGGTGCTCTTTCGTGTGTTGTTTGGTTGCTTTGAAGCCGGAGCTGCGGTGGAGCGTGTTCAGGTGGTGACAATGATAGTCAGTCGGTGGTCGTTTGCGAGGGCACGGTCGGCGCAAGTCCTACATATTTCCCATGTGAAGCTCGCTTTTAAAGTTGGAGCTATCGATCGCTCGCGCGTGTGGGCACCTGTTGGCATGTCCCGTCATGGCTTCTGTGTAGCCATTTGCAGGTTGACTTCGATGATGGACTCTACGGTGAAGTTGGAGTCGCTTGTTCAGGGCAACCGGTGACGACGATGATGCTTGTGACTCCTCGGCAGATGTCTTTCTTCTTTGCAACTCTATGTTCCATGTTGGCCGGTGATGCTCATGTCGTATGGGTTGGATTGTATTAGTTTAATCTGATTTTCCGTTAATTAACAGAGCAATTTTAACTCTTTTCTTGACCAATGAAAATGGCAAGCCTTTTATACCTTATGTAAAAAAAATACGGGTTGTGTGGGTCGGCTTGGAAGCCAGAACAAGCGAAGCCCCAAGTTTGGATCCAAGCCGAGATGTCCCCCAGTCGTCGTGGTGTCCGCGCACGTGCACGGCTCGTTACTGTGCACTCCTCCCACAGGAACCAAGAAGGGAATGGGTTGCCCAGCTCAGCTGCGTCTGATATAAAACAAGTGTTTCCGCTCGCCTCGAGATCCCCACTCCACTCTCCTCATATACACTCTACTGGCCAGCTACTGGAGTGCTGCAACAAGCGAGTGAACACACAGCATCGTCGCACGCCACTGCTTAGCTTAGCCAGAGAAAAGGAGAAGCCGATCTGATTCTGCTCTCATCACACACACCATGCCGGGGAGAGAAGATGGAGCCTCCGCCGACGAGGAGAGCTCGCAGTGCAGCAGCGGCTGCCAGTCCGGCTGGACCCTGTACCTGGAGCATTCCGGGTCAGGCCAACAGCAACGTCGCACGCTGCCATACGTGCAGCCCGGCGACGTCCTGAGGCAGATGCTGCCGCAGGTGGAATACTCCGACGAGGAGGAGGAGGATTCTATGGTCTCCGACGCGTCCTCCGGCCTGCCGCCGCACCTGCGCGGCGAAGAGGAGGAGCTGTTGCAAGTGCGAGGTCAGACCAACATGCCTTCACAGCAGCGTCGGTCGGCCTTCGGCGGCTACCAATGCCACTCCGGTTGGGGTGGCAGTCGTCGCACCGCGAGCCTCTCTGGCTCCCGTTCCTTCGTCTCCACGAGGTCTCGTAGTTCGGGCGAGATGAGGAGCAGGAAGAAGAGGAGGGCCGTCATCCAACGGCAGGATGAGCCGGCGACGCGTCGCCATGGTGTCTTCGACGACGACGATGACCTCCACGACACCGCGAGTTCGTCCGGCGTCGTCGCTCCCGCGGCAGTGGTGGAAGCTATCAAGGATGGCACGGACCTGCAGCCAAGCTGCGCCTGTGCCTTCTCGGTTCGAAGCACCGGCATGCAGGGTCTCGCGATGCTGCACCATAACTGATGAAGTATAGCTAGACAGGGAACGAGAAAGGCCTTGTTTTGTCGGCCGCATGTATAATCAGATCGCTCGATCATAGCCTCACAGTTCACCTAGCTTGTTTGTTCCAAGTTATATATATGTACGAAGCAAATCGTCCGTAGTGGAGACAAGAACCAACAGTTTTGATCGATCTTCGTGTACTCCTAATTTTCATTACCAGGTTTTGCTTGTTTACTTTGCGTGTCTTCTTGTGCTTCCAATACTTAGGCCTTCTTAGCTATAGCCTATAGCCACACGTGCTTCCAACGAAACGCATATGCACATGCATTTTGGAGAAAAATTCTAAGACTAATGTAATGGTGTTATGAAAAGCTTTACGTCTACTTCTTTTTATTTCCCGGCTGGTGGGTCAGCATCGTCGACAATGTAGAACATGTCTGGAGCCAGCCAAAAAACGCCAATATCTTATCTTGAATCCATCTCGTCTCTACCATTACTTCCCCCGTTTCAAAATAGATGATCCAACTTTGTACTAACTTTGAAACTACCTTATAATCTCCGGTCGCCTAAGGAATTTTAAGAGAAGGGCCTGCATAAACCGTACTATGTACTACTGTAGAGCCTCTGTTTTGTAGTCAGGTGGCGTTCCGATTTTTCTCCTCCACGTAGATTCATTTTTTTAGAGATCCAGCCTTTCACCATATATTAAACAGAAACGTGGCGGGAAAACAATGCGAGTAATCAAAAGATCAGCGTGGATAAGAGAAACACAAAAACGGGGCGGTGAGCTAAAGTCTCTCCGCCTAGCTGGGTCCCCAGAGGCAGAGGGGTCTCTAAACATGGAGGCACAGCAAGGCGCCAAAGCTCATTGTCTCTCAACTTCGGGCTTTTGTTAAGCGCACTAACAGGTTCCATGCAAAAACAAAACTAAATTAACAGGTTTTGGACGAATTTGGCCGGTGGATCCCGGCAAGGTTTTGAAGAGAACCTTGATTAGCATCTCCAAGCTTGCATTAACTTGTTAGACATCAAGCTGCACTTGCAAGCATGCCAAGTTGCAAGACAAGTCAAAAGGACGTGGGCGCGGGAGGATAGAGACGCGAGGATGCTTCCTCTCCCTTGTTTCGCTCGGCTCGATCCCGTTTCCGTTCCCGTTCCCGTCGCCTCGTGCAGCGCAGCCACGTTTGACCCGGTCTCGCCGCACAGGCACACGCGTGCGTGGCGCCATGTGCGCGGACATCGGCAGTGGCGTTGGCCAGCCACGCCACGCATCCACGGCCGTGCCGTGGCACATGCCGCTGCAGCCGGCCGTCGGGCGCGCGCACGGGGGCTCACGTGGCGCGCCGCATCTGCACGCGTGCGCACGATCGGCTGCGGCGTCGGCGTGCTCGCTCACATGCGCCGTCCCGGCGCCCCAGCGCTCGCGCATGCGCTGCGGCGGTCTTCGATCGTGCCCCGTCTCCTCTGATCTTAATTCTCATGGAATGGTGCATCGGCTCTTGTTTATCCTTGCTGGTGCCCCGAGCCCGATGCACATGCACGCGTATGTGCCGTGCTTTTGTGTTTTATCCCGGTGCGTGCACGGAGTACAGTACAGTACAGCGCGGCACTAGCTAGAGATGAGCACGAATCCAAGGTCGTACTAGTACGTACTGAGATGCAATTCAAGTGGCTTCTCGCGGGAATCCGGGTCTGTCATATGGCATGGCACGCGGGGCGGAGGCTGTCCATGTTCGATGACGTGGGGACCGACACCTGGTCGCGCCACCACAAAGTGGACACCGCCAAACTGCTGCCTGATCTGTCTTGATCTACAGTGTTGTACGCACATAGCAGCCCAGAAGCCGAGCCGAGCCGAGCCGAGTAGAGCCCGGATGTTGCTACAGCCGAGCCATACAAGTCGGCATGTTTGGCATGCTCTACCCCTCGTTGACGCTCGTTTTTTGAGGGTCTAGCACATATGCCCGTGCGTCACAACGAGAGAGATATTTTTTACGAGAAGCAATAGGAGAGAAATAATTTATCCTCCGAAAACAACCTCCGCAGCGGTGATCGACAGAGCGAGGAGTTGCGGTCTTTTCGTTGGTCATGTTTGGCCCATGAGATCTTGATAGTGGTGCGGTTGGTCAGTGTCTCACGACGACGTAGCCGGAGGGATTACTGTCGGGGTTATGATCCCGACAATAAGTACTAGGGGTATGAAAGAGGGGCAGAGCCTAGCTACGCCGCAAGGGTAACACTCGGTGTTTACGAGTTCAGCCCCCTCTCGGAGGAGGTAACATCCCTACATCTCGTGCCTTGAGACTTGTTTTCTCTTGGGGGGTGTGATTACAGAAAGTGTTTAACCCTGGACCAGAGAGAGAAGGTGGCTTATATATAGTGCGTCGCTACCTCTCCACCTCCATGTTGCAAGGGTGAATAAAGTCTCATAACTACGGCAATTACTAGTATAAATAGCCACAACTATGGCAGTTACAGGTAACGGTAGCCTTGACTAAGCTTAAAGCCTCGCTTAAGACTACTCAGCCATTGCAGCTCCACATCGTCCCTTCACCTTCCTCGTCCGAGTGGTGATCACCGGGCCGACTGGAGGGAAGACGTCCGAGTGCCGTTGGTGCGTCCGAGTGGACATCCAGTTGTACGCATCCGAATGCGTCTATGGTCCGGAGACCTACCAATGATGGTGTGGGGCCCTAGGCAGGGCCTAGATGATGGGTCCTTGACCCTACTTGTAGTAAGTGACCTCATCATTAGCCCCCAAATCGGTTGATGTTTCGTAGAGCAAGCGGACCGAGCTTCTCGGTTATGTCCGAGTGCTTCAAGGGCTCTTGGAATATGTTTCCGAGTCATGGTCAGATGCGCCTTGGACGAAAACGCGACAAATTGTGGACTAAAGGTTTTCCGAATGATCGAACATTGTCGATCGCCGAGCAAAACTTGGTGGCACTCATATATCTGTCAAGAGAGATAGGCTTGGGTTTGAGTGTGGACATGCCAAAAAAAACCAGTGGCGATGTCGGCGCGTGGTCTGACTCTCCCGGGAGATGCCACTCTTATCCCAGGGGAATGCCAATGCGTGCCATCTACGAGTCCAAGTTTGATGCGCCTTGGAGCCTAGTGAAAGGGCCAAGTTAACCTGCGGAGGGGCATCAAGCTCATCTCATAGAAATCCTGATGGTGACTACAGCCGGGTGTTTTAGGTGTTCGAGTGCACGGTCCCCGCAGAGGGTGGTCAATCAGGCTGACAAACGTCCTTTAGGAAAGGAATGGTGGGAAATCAATCGGGTTGATTCGCCAAGGTAATTCTGGGATTCGGAATTGAGCATGCGTGCACAGAAGCGGTAACATCATGGATTAGTGGGGAAATGGGGCAGGACGCCTCGGTTTTTGCCCCTGAAATTTGCCACGTGCCACGGTTGTTTTGTGCGCACTGCCGCCGCGGGTGCCATCAATCCGGGGATCTGCGGCTAAGGATCCGTGGTGTGATTTTTTACTTGAGGTATAAAAGATTTTGGGGCTAGGGTTATTCCCTCATATCCCCTTTTCTTCTCGTCTCCTCTTCTTCACTTCTCCACCCGTCCGCTCACCCTGCGTGCCAGAGCACTCGAGGCCATGGCGAAGGACTCCATGAAAAAGTTGGAGAAGGCAAAGAAGTCCACAGAAAAGCTGGAGAAGGCGAAGAAGGCCGAGAAGGCCACGTCGTCGAGCTTGGGCCCCCTGACAGGCAGCGCCTCGGGGGATTGGATCCCCTCGCACATCTCGACAAAGTGGTTAGAGGACCTCACTGCGGAGGGGCTCATTTCGACGGATGGGTGGAGGCATCCCAAGGCAGGCGAGGTCGAGCCGGCGCTGCAGGAGGTCGAGCGCGTTCTCTTGGTGACCCACATCGAGCGAGGTTTCTTGATGCCTCCTCACCCCTTCTTCCAAGCTTTCTTGGATTTTTTGGGGTGCAGCTCCAGCATCTCCCTCCGAAATGTCGTCTTCTATCTTTCTGGCTTTGTTTCTCTTTGCGAAAACTTCATTGGTTGCCACTCGCATTGGGGTCTCTTCAAGCATATTTTCACGTGCCGGTCAATGACTACAAAGAAGGACTCATCGACTGGTGAGAAGACCCACGTCACCCAGCTATGCGGAGGCTTGGGGATTCAGCTCGGGGATGGTAGTGCTTTCCCAAGATAAGCTTCTCCAACTCCATCAACAGGTGGCAGGGGACTTGTGTTGGGGAATGAGGGAGTCCTGGATTAGGGGGTCTCCGGACAGCCGGACTATATCCTTTGGCCGGACTGTTGGACTATGAAGATACAAGATTGAAGACTTCGTCCCGTGTCCGGATGGGACTCTCCTTGGCGTGGAAGGCAAGCTTGGCAATACGGATATGTAGATATCCTCCCTTGTAACCGACTTTGTGTAACCCTAGCCCCCTCCGGTGTCCATATAAACTGGAGGGTTTAGTCCGTAGGACAACACACAATCATACCATAGGCTAGCTTCTAGGGTTTAGCCTCTTCGATCTCGTGGTAGATCAACTATTGTAACACTCATATCATCAAGATCAATCAAGCAGGACATAGGGTATTACCTCCATCGAGAGGGCCGAACCTGGGTAAACATCGTGTCCCCTGCCTCCTGTTACCATCCGTCTTAGACGCACAGTTCGGGACCCCCTACCCGAGATTCGCCGGTTTTGACACCGACATTGGTGCTTTTATTGAAAGTTCCACTGTGTCGTCATCATAAGGAGGGATGGCTCGTCTCGTTGTCAAGAACAACATCACCTCTGGGGGAGACCTGGCTGTAGGCCAAACTCTCCGACTAGGCAGTTTCACCATGACCGCCCGCTCGGCCGCTGCGCCGACGATGACTTCTCGGGACATCGAAAATAGCCTCCACGTCGGCTCGAAATTCACTGAGCAGATGGGTCCAATGGAGCTCTCCTCTTCGAACGAACTCTTGGATCGCATCGCCGCTCTGGGACTTGCTACAGACTATGATCGGATTAGGCTTAAACCCGACCAAAGGGAGATTAACTCTCCGCCGGTCACCCATCAGATAGCGGTGGTGGAGGAGCAACGCGGCGAATCTTCCTCTATCCCAAGGACGAACTATGTCTGGATTCCCGAGCTCTCCGAGCCGGATACTCGTCCACGGGAGGACATCGCCCTAACCCTGAACCTAGAATCAGGCAGTATGCCGAACCTGCGGGGCAACATCCCGGAGCCCGAACTTCCTAGATCGGAAACTCTGCCCCTGGGTCTCAGATTGGGTCAAGGTCTGGACTTAAATCCACCCACCCACCCAGATATAAACGATCTTTCCCACATTAGGCAAGATCCCTAAGAGACAGTACATCATTATTGGGCCAGATTCCTCCTTGTAATGAACAAGGTCAAGGACTATCGCGAGGAAGACGCAATTTCATTCTTTTGCAACAATTGCACGAACAAGGGAATCCTCAATGCCATAAGTCGCCGTGACATAGAACACTTCACTGACTTGGTGGCCATAGTACGGAAGTATTGTGCGATGGAAAACGCCTGGAAAACCCAAACAAAATTTTGGGATAATCTGGCTCTAACAAAACCCCCAGTCCGACCTAAAAGGGTGCACTCTCATAAGTCGCCCGACTCAATTACAAAGAAACAAAAGCCCAATACAGGGCGTGGAACCGTATTGGAGGGATGGCTTAATGGGCCCTGCAAAATTCATAGTACAACGGATACCATACCAACACATGACCTTAGAGCATGTTGGGTACTCCGGCAGGTGGCCAAGAGTGGCGAGGATCTCCTCAATCAAAACACCGCAGAGCACCATCCCATAGATAACAATACAGTATTGACAGTCTTCGAGACCTTCGCCTCAAATAATAGGCATAAGCGAGCACTCCGCAGCCTTGCCGAAGTCTACCATGCGGCAGTAATAAATCCATGGAGCGACACGGCTATCACCTTCAATGCCAGTGACGAACCTAAATTTCGAACAGCCCGAGCACTAGTCGCCTTGGTCCTCAGTCCAATCGTGGACGGCTTTCGGCTTACTAAAGTGCTCATGGACGGCGACAGCGGATTAAACCTCATTTATGAGGAGACTCTTCAAAAAATGGAAAATAGACAGAAACTGTATTGAGCAAAGCATCACGACCTTCCGAGGAATCATCCCCAGTCGGGAGGCACGTTGCGCTAGGAAAATCACAGTAGATGTGGTATTCGGCACTCCAGAGAATTACAGGTCCGAAGAAATTACATTCCAAGTGGCCCTGTTTAGTAGCGGATACCACGCCCTTCTAGGGCGGGAGGCATTCACGATCTTCCAAGCCATACCCCATTATGGGTACATGAAGCTCAAAATGCCCGGGCCTAATGGAATCATCACTCTAGCTAGTGATCCGGACATAGCACTCCGCGCTGAGAACAAAACAGCCGCACTGGCCCTCGAGGCATTATCCGAAGCCCTTGTGGCGGAGGAATTAATCGCGCTGCGCTCCACAGTGGACAGGGACGACGTGATACTCGACAAAAGATCCAAGTACACCTCTTTTAAACCAGCAGATAAAATAGTCAAATTCCTAGTCCATCCAACAGACCCCACAAAAACAGCATCCATCGGGGCACAGTTAAACCCTGCTGTAGACGCCGCACTACGGGAGTTCCTGCGCGAGAATTGGGACATATTCACCTGGTATCCTTCAGACATGCCAGGAATCCCATGCAGGCTGGCCGAGCATAGCCTTAACATTCTAAAGGGATTCAAGCCGGTCAAGCAGACTCTTCGGCGTTTCTCCGAACCTAAGCGGCAAGCCATGGGAGAGGAGTTAGCCAAGTTACTGGAGGCCGGATTCATTAGAGAAATAAAACATCCAGCCTGGCTAGCAAACCTGGTAATGGTACCAAAGAAGGACAAATCCTGGTGCCTATGCGTCGACTTCAAGGACCTTAATAAGGCTTGCCCAAAGGATCCCTTCCCCCTCCCTCGCATCGATCAAATTATCGACGTCACCGCAGGACACGACTCATTGTGCTTCCTCGACGCATACTACGGTTACCACCAAATTAAGATGGTGGAGTCCGATCAAGCCGCAGCGGCATTTATCACTCCATACGACCCCTTCTATTTTAACACAATGCCCTTTGGGCTCAAAAACGCCAGCGCAACGTATCAACGCATGATTCAGACATATCTGGAAAAGCAGATCGGCAAAATAGTGGAGGCATACGTAGATGATGTGGTCGTTAAAACCAGACACATCGACTCCTTAATAGACGACTTGAGGCTCACATTCGACAATCTCCGAACATACGAGATTAAGCTCAATCTGAAAAAGTGTGTTTTCGGCGTACCCGCCGGAAAACTCCTGGGCCTCATAGTCTCCAGTAGAGGAGTTGAAGCAAATCCGGCTAAAATCCGAGCTTTGTCGCAGTTGTCTATCCCAACTGACCTCAAGCAAATCCGGAAGTTAACTGGATGTGTGGAGGCCTTAAGCCGCTTTATCTCCCGATTAGGAGAAAAAACACTCCCCCTTTATCGCCTTCTTCGGCGCACCGAACACTTCGAGTGGACGGACGCAGACACGGTCGGATTGGAAGAGATAAAAGCCATCCTGGCCACCAACCCAATCTTGGCCACGCCAAACATCGGTGAACCAATGCTGTTATATATAGCGGCAACTCACCAAGTTGTAAGCGCAGTGCTCGTCGTCGAACAAGAGACGGACGGACATAAATTCCCACTTCAAAAGACGGTATATTATGTATCAACCGTCCTCTCACTCCATGCAAATCACGGTACCCACATTATCAAAAGATAGCATACGCGGTATTCATGGCATCCCGGAAATTACGACACTAGTTTCAAGAGTGTTCAATCACGGTGGCCTCAGAAGTACCACTCAACGACATAATAAACAACCACGATGCCACGGGCCGGATTGCCAAATGGGCTATCGGGCTCCTCCCGTTCGACATAACATATAGACCACAGCGAGCCATTAAGTCGCAAGTCCTGGCCGATTTCGTCGCCGAATGGACAGAAGCCGAACTCCCTAAAGAGTATGACGCATACTCCAATTGGGTCATGCACTTTGACGGCTCTAAAATGCTGGCTGGTTTGGGGGCTGGCGTCGTCCTAACGTCCCCCACCGGAGATACAGTCCAATACGTACTCCAAATACTGTATACAGACTACAACAATGTAGCCAAATATGAGGCCCTATTACATGGTCTCCGGATGGCAGTTTCCATGGCCATTCAACGCCTGGAGGTGCGTGGGGACTCGAACCTCGCAATATCTCAAATAAATGGAGACTTCGATGCCAAGGATCTGAAAATGGCGGCATATCGCAACGCCGTCCTCAAAATGTCAGCTCGATTCGAGGGGCTTGAATTCCACCATGTGGCTCGGGAAAACAATCAGGCGGCGGATATCCTCGCCCGTATCGGCGCTAAGCGCGATCTTGTCCCACCTAACATCTTATTGGAAAGGCTGTTTAAGCCATCCGTGGTATGGGAAGGGGACACCGGTAACAATAGTTCAGACTCGGCCACAACACCAGATACCGAACATTCTGACACAATCGGAGGCTCTGCCATCGAAATAACACCTTCAACCCACGTGATAATGGTCGTCATTGCCCCGTGAACAGAACCATTCCTAGCCTACCTAACCAGGCAGGAACTACCCGATGACCAAAATGAGGCACGCTGCATAGTGCGGCGATCTAAAGCCTACAAGGTCCATGAGGGAGAGCTTTATAAGAAAACCACTACCGGAGTCTTTCAAAGGTGCATCTCCGAAGAGGAAGGGTGGAAGCTTTTGGCAGAAATCCATGCTGGACTCGGCAGCCACCACGCCGCAGCCCGGGCCCTTGTAAGCAAGGCCTTCCGTACAGGTTTCTATTGGCCGACGGCCCGAGCAGATGCACAGTATCTGGTCCAACATTGAGTCGGTTGCCAGCTTTTTGCAAACCAAAGCCATATGTCGCCCACCGCTCTCCAAACAATCCGCATTACTTGGCCCTTTGTGGTCTGGGGGCTTGATATGGTCGGACCCCTTAAAGGGGGAACCCATAAAAAAATACTTACTGGTCATGGTGGATAAATTCACCAAATGGATAGAAGCCAAACCCGTTAAAACGGCTGAATCCGGACCGGTGATAGACTTCATATCTGGGGTTGTACACCGTTATGGCATCCCCCACACCATCATCACTGACAACGGCATGAACTTTACAGCAGACGAGGTAAACTTTGGTGCAGCAACATGGGCATGAAGCTCGATTATGCTTCTGTCTATCACCCGCAAACTAACGGTCAAGTCGAGCGAGCAAATGGTCTTATCATGAGCGGCATCAAACCCAGATTAGTGCGGTCCTTAAAGGAATCAAACATGCACTGGGTAGAGGAGCTCGACTCCGTACTATGGGGGTTGCGGACCACGCCGAATCGCACTACCGGATACACACCATTTTTAAGGTGTACGGCGCAGAGGCGGTTCTGCCTTGCGACATAATTCATGACTCACCTCGAGTGCGCATGTACGAAGAAAAAGAGGTCGATCTCGATCGGCAGGATAGTTTGGACGCCCTGGAGAAGGAGCGCGACATGGCAAAAGCCCGTTCCGCATTCTATCAGCAACAGGCTCGAAGGTATTAAAGCAGAGAAGTACGGGCCAAAACCTATAATGTTGGCGAACTAGTTCTACGCCTGCCGGAGAAGAAAAAGAACAAGCTCAAGCCCAAATGGGAAGGTCCCTTCATTATTGACCAGGTTCTGACCGCTGGAGCATACCGTCTGCGGGATGTATCGGACAATCGACTCGAGCCAAACCCATGGAACGCAACCAGACTCCAAAGATTCTACGCCTAGTGCCGGACTCTATGTTCGTCTCCTTACCTCCGTCAATTTTTTGCATATCAATTATTTGTCTTTTCTCTATTTCTCTCTTCTTTTTTCTTCTCATCAAGGCCTTAAAAGGCTAACTTGTGTCTTGGTTACACAATCTTGACGCGCTAACCACGCTCATTATACCTGGGAGCTTCTTATACAGAAGCTTAATATAACTATTTTTCTGGGCTTTATGCCCCACACATGTGTTATTCTTCCACATGTACCTTTTTCGCCATTATATGCATCGATATGACTTAAGTTTTGGCCAAGTTGGGTTGCCTGGCTCTTTATGCCCTATGTTCTCATTAATTCGGCTAGGGCATAAGGGGAGCACCTCTGCGATTGTTACTACCGGGTCAGCCAGATGTGTACCTCAGACTGGGTGAAGCCGAAAGCTAGCGTTCTTAAGGGAATATTCGGTTGGTGAACAAAAGATGACTTTTATTTATTTTGATACGTGCCCCCAGATGTTTATAGCCTGCGTCTCTTTTCGTAGTTCGGACATGCACATTAGGGCATGCGTACCCAGGGAAAGGAACGCCTAACGGAACTATTCTCCCTGGAAGATGTTTCTTACTATCCATGTAATATAACATAGCTAGTTGGGTACTTGTCTGTTCAAGCACTTATGAATAAGGAAATATAATAATAACCACTTTATTATTGCCTCCAGGGCATATTCCAACAGTCTCCCACTTTCACTAGCCAATAATCTAGTATTACATGGTAGTGAATCTAACATCCATATAGTTCTGGTGTTGATCATGTTTTCCCGTGGAAGAGGTTTAGTCAAAGGATCTGCAATATTCAAATCCGTATGTACTTTGTAAATGTTTATGTCCTCCTCCTTGACTGCATCGCGGATGGAGTTGAAGCGTCGCTTTATGTGTCTGGTCCTCTTGTGAAACCTTGGTTCCTTGGCTAGAGCAATGGTAGCAGTGCTATCACAGAAAAGAGTCATTGCATTTAGTACACTGGGCACACCACCAAGATTTGTCATGAACTGCTTCATCCAGACACCTTCCTTCGCTTCCTCCGAGGCAGCTATGTACTCCGCTTCGCATGTAGAATCAGCTACCACGCTTTGCTTGGAACTGCACCAGCTTGCCGCTCCTCCATTCGAAATATATACGTATTTGGTTTGAGACTTAGAGTCATCCGAATCAGTGTCAAAGCTTGCACCGACGTAACCCTTTACGATGAGCTCTTGATCACCTCCATAAACGAGAACCATTTCCATAATCCTTTTCAGGTACTTAAGGATATTCTTGACCGCTGTCCAATGTTCCATTCCTGGATTATTTTGAAACCTTCCAGCCATACTTATGGCAAGGCTGACATCTAGTCTTGTGCATAGCATCACATACATGATAGATCCTATGGCAGAAGCATAGGGGATGACACTCATCTTTTCTCTATCCTCTGTAGTCGCTGGGCATTGAATCTTACTCAACTTCACACCTTGCCAGAAAGGCAAGAACCCCTTCTTGGATTGATCTATTTTGAACTTCTTCAAAATCCTACCAAGGCATGTGCTTTGTGAAATTCCTATCAACCGTCTCGATCTATCTCTATAGATCTTGATGCCTAATATGAAAGCAGCTTCTCCTACGTACTTCATTGAAAAACTCTTGTTCAAATATTCCTTCATGTTTTACAAAAGTTCTATATTGTTTCCAATCAGCAATATGTCATCCACATATAATATTAGAAACGCTATAGAGTTCCCACTCACTTTCTTGTAAATACAAGATTGTCCGAAAACTTGTGTAAACCGAAATGCTTTAATCACCTCATCAAAGCACAGATTCCAACTTCGAGATGCTTGCACCAGTCCATAAATGGACCGCTGGAGTTTGCACACTTTGTTACCATTCTCTGGATTGAAAAAACCTTCCGGTTGCATCATATACAACTCTTCCTTAAGGAAACCGTTAAGGAACGCGGTGATGTCACTTGAACTACGTCGGTATTTCCCCAAAGAAGAAGGGATGAAGTAGCACAACTACGGTAGGTATTTCTCTCAGTTATGAAACCAAGGTTATCAATCCAGTATTAGAACCAAGCAATACTATGTAAATGGTACCTGCACACAAAGAACAAATACTTGCAACCCGACACATAAGAGGGGTTGTCAATCCCTCCACGGTAAAAAGATAGATAAATTTGTGGTAGATTGAATAAATAGCTCTCGATAAAACATAAAATAAAAAGTGCAGCAAGGTATTTTTGGGTTTTTGGAATAATAGATCTGAAAATAAAAGCGAATAAAAATAGGTCTAAAAGCAAATATGATAAAGAATAGTCCCGGGGCCGTAGATTTCACTAGTGGCTTCTCTCAAGAAATAGCACACGGTGGGTAAACAAATTACTGTTGGGCAATTGATAGAACCTCAAATAATTATGACGATATCCAGGCAATGATCATTATATAGGCATCACGTCCAAGATTAGTAGATCGACTCCTGCCTGCATCTACCACTATTAGTCCACACATCGACCGCTATCCAGCATGCATCTAGTGTATTGAGTTCATGGAGAAATGGAGTAATGCAATAAGAATGATGACATGATGTAGACGAGATCTATTCATGTAGGAATAGCCCCCATCTTGTTATCCTTAATAGCAACAATACATGCGTGTCTTGCTGCCCCTTCTGTCACTGGGAAAGAACACCGCACGATCGAACCCATCACAAAGCACCTCTTCTCAAGGCAAGAAAAATCGATCTAGTTGTCCTAACTAAACCAAAGATTCGAAGAAGAAATACGAGGCTATAAGTACTCATGCATATAAGAGATCAAATAAGACTCGAATAATATTCATGGATAAAAGATCTGATCATAAAATCAAAGTTCATCGAATCCTAACAAACACATCGCAAAAAGAGTTACATCAAATAGATATCCAAGAGACCATTTTGTTGAGAATCAGAAGAGAGAGAGGAAGCCATCTAGCTACTGACTACAGACCCGTAGGTCTATAGTGAACTACTCACGCATCATCGGAGAGGCACCAATGTGGATGATGAACCCCTCCGTGATGGTCTTTAGATTGGATCTCGTGGTTCTGGAACTTGCGGCGGCTGTAATTGTGTTTAGTCCACTCCCCTAGGGTTTCTAGAATATTTGGGTATTTATAGGGCTAAGATGCGGTGCGGGAGGCCACCGAGGTGGGCACAACCCACCAGGATGTGCTTGGGCCCCCCGGGCGCACCCAGGTGGGTTGTGCCCCCTCGGGGCACCCCTCTGGTACTTCTTTGGCCCATGTTGTCTCTTCTGGTCTATAAAAATTCTCCAAAAGGTTTCATTGTGTTTGGACTCTGTTTGGTACTGATATTCTGCAAAGTAAAAACAAGCAAAAAACAACAACTAGCACTAGGCACTATGTCAATAGGTTAGTCCCAAAAAATGATATAAAGTTTCTATAAAATGATTGTAAAACATCCTAGAACGATAATATAACAGCATGGAACAAGCAAAAATTATAGAAACGTTGGAGATGTATCAACATTCCCAGGCCGAATTCCTACTCGTCCACGGGTTGGTAAATGATGAAAACAGATTTTTGGATGTGGAATGCTGCCTAACATGTTCATCACATATTATTTTCTTTTGTAGCATGGATATTTGGACTTTTATATGATTCAAAGAAATACACTACTAGGGAAAAGCCTAGCAGTAGCGCGGGTGGCCGCGGTACTGATACGACGCCACAGCTAACTCTTATGAGTAGCACGGTTTGACCTGCGCTACTGCTATCGAGGGATAGCAGCAGCGTCGGTCTCCAACACGCGCTGCTGCTAATAGCTGTAGCGCCCTTGAACAAAGAGTGCTACTGCTAAGAACTCACTGCTGCTAAAGCCATACCCCTCGCTACTATTATTAGTTTCTAAATTTTTTTCTGCTCCATATTTTGTCCTGCTGAATTTTTTTAGAGCTTTATACAATAATCTCTAACATATCATACACATACAAATGTAATCATAGCATATACATACAAATAGTCTCATCAAATCATGTCATCATCATAATCATCATCCAACACAAAGTGGTCTCTCGCCATCATCTCTAAAATAGCAAGACAAGTCTCGAATACTTGCAACTACATCATCATCCATCTAAACAATGATATACGCGAGAAGAGCTATCTCTATGAGTGAGAGCAGAACTATGCAGTACATGAGGCGGCAGTTACGAGTCCTCTCTCGCGCTAGCGTGAACCTCAAGTAACTAGCTTCTGCTTCTTGTCTTCTTTTGAAGCCTTTATGGCTGACGCCCGAGAACCCATCCACTTACGCCTGACACTCAGGACACTGGTCGTACACTCCCAGAACCTTCCCTTTGTACACGACATAGCACTGCTTCTTCGCCATCAAGAATGTAGGTACCTGTTAGAGATGCATATTCACTAAGAGAATGTACGATCATATGCAACAAAATATACTATAGCAACACGAAAAAGAAAGGGTTAGCAACTAGATGCAACATATAGTACACAAACTAATTAACTAGAGGTACGCGGGTCACCGTACCCAAACTAACAAAGTAGCATTACGCAAGTTCAGCAGGGAATGTGGACATCACAAAGTTTCATCACTACAGAAAGTATACAAGTTCAACCAACACATATCATCATCATCGGCATCGTAAATCACTAGAAGTTCCATCCTTCCATATCATCAAGGATGGACCCTAGCTTCTTGAACGGTGTGAGGTCATGACGTTGCATGCCTATGCGAGTTCGGACATTAGCTTACGATATAGGGTCGTGGTGGAACATCCCCTTCTCATCGACGACTTCTTTCGTGATGATCATCGTAATGTCCCTCTGGATGTGAAAGAAGTCATCTTTTAGTTTATAATCCGCTTCTCCGTGAGATTCTACCCACTTGCGGATATGATCATCGTTTTTGCTTGTCATGCGAAGCTTTTGGTGATCCGTGCTGAACTCAATCATGAGATGGAGGAGGTAGAATCCATCTTTCTTGCTTGGTTTTGGGACATGGATGCAACAGAAGTTAGTTTTATGAAAGAAACCCAACTTCTTGTTCCTTTGTTTTTCTGATCTGCAGGTGGCCACCCTAATGATGAAGCTTTGGAGAGCATCATCTAGAATATTCATTATGTGGGTGTAGTCCTTCTTCTCGTAGTTTCAGGTAGGGTCAAAATACACGGCATGGGAGACTCTCGGGTAAAGAACGATAAGGACGGCGCGCCCGTTGTTGCAGGGAAAAAGACACCTCAAATTATTCTCCATATGAGCGAGAAGGAATGATTGAAATGTACGAAAGGGTTGTCCGGAACTGACTTACTTTGGATGATAAGGCAGGAGGACAATTTCCTGGTCCTTATTCTGTACCATGAAGTTTTGGAGGTACTCCCTAGTAGTTTCGTGCTCAAAGTCGTTGAGACTCAAGAAGGACTCATGCATGTAGTACGGATCCGCCACACAGATTTGCGAGACTTCTTCTCTCTTCATGACGGAGCTCATATGTAGCGCAAAAAGGCGGACGATTGTAAAATCGAGCCGCCTTGTCAGAAACATCTCGAAGATATGGTCAAGCCGCAGGAAGAACACCTCCGCAGGCCATGTGTCGACATAGCACTTCCCCTCAGGCACATGAGCCACGTATGTCGGATATCCTGGATCCTTCGAGGCTAGTAGGCTTTTCTCAGTCGACAACACATGGTTGTGCAGTCTTCTGAGATCCCCTGATAGTGCCTCCAGCGGTTTCAGTGGTAGCATCGGCTCGCCCGCGACATGGAACATGGCCACACCTTTGACGGTTACACGCTCTTTGAAATCCACCGTCTGGCTGCTATGTGCTCTGGCTTGTTTGTAGGCAGCTGAGCCTATCTTCCCCCGTCTCTTCCTCTCCTTTTTCTTGGGCACACCTTCCAAAGCCTTCCTTAACCCCTGCCCTAGTGTTGCTGGGCTAAGCACTGTACGACCCCCGGCTAGTTGAGCCTGTGTTGAGGCCGCATCTTCAGGTGTGTCTTGTGAGGATTTCATGAAGAGAGACTTCTTGCAATCCCTGCTAGGACTTTCCTGCCCCGGCAGATCATCCATATCCTCATCACCATGCTGATAGCCCGATTCATCATATGCCTGACTCATCATATCTAAGTCACCACCATAGGTGCCTGTATTGAGGAAACCCATTAGGTCCTCCGTCTCCTCCATCTCATCATCCATTCTTTGTTCTATGGTGCCAATTACAGCATCCACTATTGGAACCCCTTCATCACGTCATCCACCGCTCTCACCCAGCACTACATGAGCTGTTAATTGTGTAGGCGGGGTGGTGGTCTCCATACATGCTTGTTGATGTGTTGTTATTGGTGTGCTCTCGGCCGGCTCCAGATGAAGAAGATTCTTCGGCCATAGTAGCACCCAACCCTTGCAGCTTCCAATCCGCAGCGGGGTATCATCGTCATCTCCCCCTAGCTGTACTGGAGGAGACAAATCCTCGTGCCCAGCGGGCATCGGCTGGTTGTGGAACGTGAGTTCCAAGGGCTTCGTTATCACCCCCTTTCCCACGTCCACCTTCTGGTCTTTGATCAAGGAGAGTATAGTGCATGGGGTTTCGTCAGCCTACAAACACATGTCTGTGGTGTAAAACATCCGAAAGGGAACGAAAATGGAATATTCTAGATATATATGTTGGTGCGACATGTAATTACCGTGAGGGCGTCGAGCTCAGCCAAAGACGAAGGACCGCCTAGCATGCCAGAGACTGAGGATGAGTTGCTATGAGAGGGTGTGGGTGCGGGTGCGAGAGCAGGCCCGGTTGTGTGAGCAGGTGATGGTGTGGTGGTGTTGTTCACGGAGTTTCTCATGACGAAACTGGGCATGGGGAACTCACGTACCATCTTATCTGGATTTTCCTTCATCTAGTTTATGATAGCCAGGACCAAGTTAGTAGAAAAATCATTTCTGCAGGCATGTACAGCTGCATTGACTGCCTGCTATAGCAACTCATTTTTCTCCTCGGCTTTTTTTTCACGTTCTCACCTGCTTTTTTCTCGAACGCAAGCTTCACCTTCTCGTTGATGTCCGCCTGACTAAACTTCTTTTTCTACTTGTTGGCCTCTGGCCCCTCGTTGTAAAATACCTTCCACGTGGTGCCGTCTCCGGTGCCGTGCACACGGCCATATTGTGGCCGCTGGCCCAAAGGGAGTCCCTTAAGTTCGTTCAAGGCCCGGTTGAGAGGGGTGTCCCACTTGGGCCTCATCGGAGAAGTAGGGCTTTCGGCTGCAAGCTGGTGTTGCTTCTCCTATAGAAGGAACGTGAACCGTTTACGACTGTGTAGTCGACTTGATCTGGAGCTAAATGTAAGGTAGTAAAAGAATAATTACCAGTATTCTATTCAGTCTCCTCATGATCTGGTCCGTGCAAAAAACATTCTTTTCGTTGTCCCACTTGTAGCGGGCCCTGATGAAGTCACACTCCAAGGGGTTGGTGAACTTCGTGAAGGGGTCTGGGAGACCCGCCGCTTGATGTTCTGCATCCTCCTTATCCCATACGTGCCTTTTACCGAGGTAGCCACGACTTCCGAGGCGATGCTTCCCTGTCTTCCTTTGCTGAAGGCTCTTGAATTTCGTAGCCTTAGCCTTGGCTGCCTCGGTAGCGCAAGTGTCCTTGAACTTTTCGAATTCCTCTTCCGTAAGTGTCGGATTTTCCTCCAGAAGCTTGGACAAGGGTTCCTTAGCCTCAATAGCTCGTTTCACCCTCCCTTTCTAGGAGGCCAAATCATTGTTGAACATGCCCATGGCATGATTGTTAATATTTTTCATCTTCGGATCATCCCACGGTTGTTCTATGTTATCATCCCGGTTGGGGAACTTGAATATCTTGTGAAACTTTCAGGAGCAACTTCCTCAAATGTTCTTTACTCCTTAAGTCATCGTCGTTGATGCTCACGCATTCCCGTAGGATGCATCCTACTCGGTTCCCATAGCACTTGCGAGGTTCTTTCGGCTCTAGTGGCTCAAACTTGCTAGGGGCCATCTTTGTGATCACCAGTTGTCCGATGCCGAGTTTGTTAGGTTTTCGTATCCTCTGCTTATTCTGCTTCTTCTTTTTGGTAGCGGCATCGGCGTCAGTACCTTCCCCGCCGGTACCTTCCCTGCCGTTCTTGGTGCCGCCATCGATGCCAGCGCCATCAGTGTCGATGTTGGCGTCAGTACCATCATCGAGGCCGGCCTGCAAACCTTGACTGTGCTTAGCAGACAAAAAGTTGAGGTACTGTTGTTCACCCTCATAATCCATCTTGTCTACATCTTGGTCAGAAGGCCCGGTTTCTTCATTGTTTGACATGTTTCCTATGATTAAGTCTCCTCGTTTAATTCTAGAACTATAAAAAAAAGAGAAATGACATAAAAAAGATCTATGTTTGAAGGAATGCCATTTCCCACCAACTCCCAGCAGTCGATATGCCTACTTTGTAGCACAAGTCATGCCAAAATTCACGGAAAATTTTGGCATGACCTTTGCTAAAAAGTGGACATATCGGGCGCCTGAAATTCACCAGAACGGAAATGAATCAACATTCCGGTGAAACATAGGCCACTCGGATCATTTACCCTGCACATAATCATCATTTTACAAATATGACATGTCCAAAACATCAGATCTCCAAATGACGTGTCCAAATTCCAAATGTGACATGTCCAAATAACATGTCCACATATCACATGTCCACTTCAAATTTACAACTAAAAATAGCAAGAATTGCTTTAACTAAAAAACTTAAATAGCTACAGTTGCTTTAACTAATCTATCCTAGGTTTCATACTAATTCTAATTAACTAATAGCAACAGAATCCTATATAATCAATTTAATTTTTTTCTTACACTAAAAATAGCCTAGGGTTCATACTATTTCATACTAACTAGCACTAAATAGCAGAGGATAGGGGAGGGGAGAGGGCTTACAGAGGGCAGAGAGAGATGGGGTCGAGGGAGACGGCGTGGCACTAAGGCGAGGCGGGGTCGGGGGAGACGGCACGGCACCGAGGGTCGCCGGGGTCGGGGGCGAGCGCTGGGACAGGGCTGAGCACCGTCCGGGGTCGGGGGCGAGCGCCAGGGTCGGGGCGAGCGTATGGGCGCGGTGAGGGCAGGGCTCCGGCGAAGACGACAGGGGAAGAGCAAGTGGGGATTTAGGGGGAAAGCAGAGGCGGGAAGAAGCAGAGAGTGGGGATTTGGGGGGGGGGGGGTTAAGTCGATGTAGAAATAGCGCGTTTGAAGAAAACACGCTATAGCTAACTTAGCTATGGTGTGTTTAGCCAGAAAGCGCTACTGCTATCACATGTAGCTATAGCATTTTCATGCGGTAAGCACTACTGCTAACTTGACTAGCTATGGCCCTTTTTCAGAAAAGCGCTACTGCTATAACCAACACCTATAACAGTTTTCCTTTTTTTGTTTCTTCTATTTTCTTTTCCTTCATTTTCTCTCTCTTTTCTTTTCTTTTCCTTTTTCCGGGAGCAGTGAACGAAGGGAAGGTGATACAACGTATATAACTAACGAGATATATATTGCATCATTTGACGGTTAAGTATGTGTACAAAATAGGAACATATATATTACATCATTTGACCCATGCATAATGGTTAAATGTGTACACAAAATAGGAACATACATATTACATCATTTGACCGATAACGGTTCCTCAGCGTTGACGTTTTCATTTTTGAGTGAGCTCTTTCCCTTCTTGTTTGTTGAAGAATAACTGAGCCCCTCATTGTGACTTTTCCTTTTCCATGGAGTATGATCTTTCTTAGGTAATGTAGTATTGATTCTTATTTTGACGTATACTTCATCGTCATCGTCATCTTCCCTCATTGGGTTGCCGTACTGGTTGTAGTCTTCCTCATTGGCGAATCCATCCATTCCAATGATGTTCCTTTTGCCTCTCCTCACGAAAACACGACTGGGAATGCATGGGTCAGTTATGAAGAAGCATTGCGTCACGTGCTTTGCGTGTACCCATGGCTCTTTTTTTGCGATAACGTTCACGGTAGCGCTCTTGGCATCGGGTATAGTCATGGTAGTGAAATACCAGTTTTCTCTTTCGACATTCTTAGCCCATTTGACACGGAACATCATCGCATTGTGCAGTACAGAGTAGTCAAGCTATCAGATCTCCTCGACCCTTCCATAAAATCTCTCAGTTGCGCCGTTGTCGCTGCCGGTCATGCATTCCATCGTCACCCCTGAGTTTTGATCATCACCGTCCATATCCTTCGCTTCCATGTAGAATGTGTATCCATTGATATTGTATGCCTGATAGGTGATGAGGTTGGGTGAGGGGCCATGTGCTAAGGCATATATGAGTAATCCGTCCTTAGAGCCCTCTTCTGGGGGATTAGAAATAATATGCTCTTTGCACCAATGCAGGAAAGTGGAGTTGTGCTCTCTAGTAACTTCGGTGTCCATCCCGCATACCCCTCGGTCACGATACTTCTTTGTGATAATATCTTTGTGCAGTGCCATGAAAGGATCTACCTCGTCTAGGTGTTGTAGCACTACCAAGTTTACTCTGTCAAAGTCATTGCATCGATCTGAGTATGCCACGTGTAGTTCCCTGCGACCGTTGGAGTGACCTTCTCCTTCGAGCCTCCCATCGAGCTTGTTAACGGGCAAACCAACACCAACACCATGAGGCTGGTCTGTGCCATATAGAAAATTCTCGCAGAAAGAGAAGCACTCTTGTGTCAGATAGCCTTGGACGATGCTTCCATCCGGACGGGACATGTTACAAATGAATCCTTTGATGATCCCATTCATCCTCTCAAACGGAATCATGTTGTGTAGGAATGACGGCCCCAGGTCTATTATGTCATCCACAATATGGAGACACAGATGCGCCATGACGTCAAAGAACATGGGTGGTAAGTACATCTCAAGATCATTCCATATCACAACAATATCTTCCTGTAGCCTTCGAAGCTGCTTCACACTGAACGACTTTCGAGAGATGCCATTGAAAAAGTTGCAGAGACCAATAAGCGTGCCACAGACATGCTTGTCCATTATCCCTCTAAGGGCAATAGGTAGTATGTGCGTCATGATCACATGACAGTCATGGGACTTCATCCCGCTGAACCTTTTCTTATGCGTGTCTAGATATCTGCTTATCTTTCCACAGTAACCAGAACTAACTTTGACTCCGGTAAGGCACTTGAAGAATTGATCGATCTCAGCCGGACTTAAGGTGAAGCAAGAAGGGGGGCAATAATCCTCTTCCTTTACTTTTTTGCCCTTCTTCTCCCGCGCCTCTGTCTCCGTCTCTGTCTCGTCTGACTTTTTACAGGGCAGCATGTGCAGATCTTCCCTGATTTTCAAATCTTGCAAGTCTTTTCTTGCTTTCGGCCCATCCTTGGTCTTATCCGGCATGTTCATCAGTGTCGCGAGCAAGCTCGCAAGGACATTCTTACAGATGTGCATTTGATCAAGGCAATGAGGTGTGTCGAGTTTGCGCCAGTACTCCAAGTCCCGGAATACATACCTCGTCTTCCATACCTTTAGCAGTGGCTCCGGCGCCATTTCATCGTCTTTCCTGGCACGGGGCACTATTCCCAGTTTTTCAACAACTCATCGATTTTGGCATTGCTCCGCTTACGTGGAGGTCCTCGATGCTCAGCGTGACCATTGAATAGATCTCCATGGTTTCTCCATGGGTCGTCCTTCTCGAGCCATCTTCGATGCCCCATGTACACGATTTTCCCAGACCCGCCATCTTTCCTTGACGTTAGCTCCCGAGACGTTGTATCATCCATGCACCGCGTGCAACCGCAATATCCATGGCACACCTGGCCTGCGACATATTGATGTCTGCTAGGACTACGTCGGTATTTCCCCAAAGAGGGAGGGATGATGCAGCACAATGATAGTAGGTATTTCCCTCAGTGATGAAACCAAGGTTATCGAACCAGTAGGAGAACCAACCAACACAACGTAAACAACACATGCACACAAATAACAACCACTCGCAACCCGACGTGTTAAAGGGGTCGTCAATCCCTTTCGGGTTACAGCGCCAGAAATTGGCTCATGAATGGGAGAAAGTTGTAATAGATTGATAGATCGAACTCCAAATAAAATAAACAAGAATAAAACGCAACAAGGTATTTTTTTTATTTTGGTTTAATAGATCTGAAAATAAAAGCAAAGGAAAAGTAGATCGCAAAGGCAAATAATATGAGAAAGAGACCCGGGGGCCGTAGGTTTCACTAGTGGGTTCTCTCGAAAAAATAGCAAACGGTGGGTAAACAAATTACTGTTGGGGAATTGATAGAACTTACAATGATCATGACGATATCCAGGCAATGATTATTATATAGGCATCACGTCCAAGATTAGTAGACCAACTCCAGATTGCATCTACTACTATTACCCCACACATCGACCGCTATCCAGCATGCATGTAGTGTATTAAGTTCATGGAGAAACAGAGTAATGCAATAAGAACGATGACATGATGTAGACAAGATCTACCTATGTAGAGATAGACCCCATCGTCTTATCCTTAGTAGCAACAATACATACGTGTCGGTTCCCCTTCTGTCACTAGGATTAAGCACTGTAAGATTGAACCCACTACAAAGCACATCTTCCCATTGCAAGATAAATAGATCAAGTTGGCCAAACAAAACCCAAATATCAAAGAAGAAATACGAGGCCATAAGAGATCAAAGAAACTCAAATTACTTTCATGGATATAAAAAGATAGATCTGATCATAAACTCAAAGTTCATCCGATCCCAACAAACACACCGCAAAAAGAGTTACATCATATGGATCTCCAAGCGACCATTGTATTGAGAATCCAGTGAGAGAGAGGAAGCCATCTAGCTACTAACTACGGACCCAAAGGCCTACAAAGAACTACTCACGCATCATCGGAGAGGCACCAATGGAAATGGTGAACCCCTCCGTGATCGTGTCTAGATTGGATCTGGTGGTTCTGGAATCTGCGGCAGCTGGAATTGATTTTTGTCGACTCCCCTAGGGTTTCTAGAATATTGGAGTATTTATAGAGCAAAGAGGCGGTCCGGGGGCACCCGAGGTGGGCGCAACCTACCAGGGCGCGCCTGGGCCTCCTGGCGCGCCCTAGTGGGTTGTGCTCTCCTCGGAGCACCCCCCAGGCGCCGCCTTCGCCCATTGGGTGTCTTCCGGTCCATAAAAAATGTTCGTGAAGTTTTGTTGCATTTGGACTCCTTATGGTATTGATTTCCTGCGATGTAAAAAACATGCAGAAAACAGCAACTGGCACTTGGCACTATGTCAATAGGTTAGTACCAAAAATGATATAAAATGACTATAAAATAATTATAAAATATCCAAGATTGATAATATAACAACATGGAACAATAAAAAATTATATATATGTTGGAGATGTATCAACATCCCCAAGCTTAACTCCTGCTCGTCCTCGACTAGGCAAGTGATAAAAACAGAATTTTTGATGTGGAATGCTTCCTAACATGTCATATCATATTCTTTTCTTTATAGCATGGATGTTTGGACTTTTATGTGATTCAAAGCAATAGTCTAGTTTTGACATGATAACTTAAATACTCAAGCATATCAACAAGCAACCATGTCTTTCAAAATGTCAACGCTAAAATAAGTTATCCCTAGCCCATCATGCTCAGTTATTGATCCATTCATGAAACACACTCGCATATTAGCTACATCCAATACTCAAGTACGATCATATTGCCTCCTAGTTGGTGCTTTTATAAGAGAAGATGGAGACTCAAATTAAAAATAAAAATTGCATAAAGTAAAAGAAAGGCCCTTCGTAGAGGGAAGTAGGGATTTGTAGAGGTGCCAGAGCTCAAAGCGAAAAACTTAGAGATAAAAACATTTTGGGAGGTGTGCCTTTCCCACCAACGAAAACGACTTAGAGTTCCCAACACTTTCCATGCGAAATATATCATAGGCGGTTCCCACACAGAAAATAAAGTTTATTCCTTTTTCCACCATACTTTCACTTTCCATGGCTAGCTGAATCCACGGTTGCCTTCCATACCAACACTTTCCAAGGAATTGAATATTTGACAACATAAAGTAAATTCATTTTTCACTTCGGGACTGGGCATCCCTAATACCTTCCCTTACTCTGGTGCAATGACAAGTGAATAAACACTCATCGTGAGAATCACACATCTAGCATGGAAAATATTAGCCACCCCTCACTGCTTCGCGAGCAGCACGAACACACAAAAGAGAAGTTTATTTTAAAAATTAGAGATCGCAGATACAAATTTGCAAAGAACGGCGAAAGAATACCGCATATAGGTATGTATAGTGGACTCATGTGGCAAAACTGGTTTAAAAGTTTTTGGATGCACAAGTAGAGATCATACTTAGTGCAAAATGAAGGCTAGCAAAAGATTGAGAAGCGACCAACAAAGAAACGAATAATCTCATAAGCGAGCATTAAGCATAATTAACAATGAATAATGCACCACAAGTAGGATATAATTTCATTTCATGACTATTGACTTTCGTGCTTGCATAGAGAATCACAAACCTTAACACCAATATTCTTACTAAAGCATAATTAGTCATCAACATGACTCACATATCACATCATCATATCTCAAAACTATTACAAGGAATCAAGTTTATTTTGTCCAATGATATTCATGAAAGTTTTTATTATATCCTTCTTGGATATCTATCACTTTGGGACTAATTTTCATGTGCTGCATTTGATAAGCTCATAAAAATATAAGTGAATATCATGAGAATAATTTTTCTTTCTCTCAAAATAATTTAAGTGAAGCAAGAGAGAATTTCTTGCAAATTTTACTAACTCTCAAATAAATCTAAGTGAAGTAAGATAGCATTTCTTCAAAAATACTAAAGCACACCGTGCTAAAAAAGATATAAGTGAAGCACTAGAGCAAGTCCATAGCTCATAAATTTTTTAAGTGAAGCATAGAGAGCAATTCTAACAAGTCATGACATAATTTTGGCTCTCTCAAATAGGTGTGTCCAGCAAAGAATCAAGACTTAAAACAAAAAATAAAACAAGCAAAGACTCATATCATACAAGACACTCCAAGCAAAACACATAGTATGTGACGAATAAAAATATAGCTTCGAGTAAAATACCGATGGTCGTTAGAAGAAAGAGGGGATGCCACTTGGGGCATTCCCAAGCTTAGTTGCTTGCTCTATTTTGTATAATAGCTTGGGATGCCGGGGCATCCCCAAGCTTAGGCTCTTCTTACTCCTTATTCCTTCACCCATTGTAAGATAACCCAAAACTTGAAAACTTCAATCACAAAAAACTCAACAAAACCTTCGTGAGTTTCGTTAGTATAAGAAATCAAATCACTACTATAAGTACTGTATCAAACCAATTTATATTTTTTTCTTGCTTTATATCTACCTGTATTCCAAATTTTATATGGCAAAAACTCATCCAAGAAAACCATAGAGGCATCAAAACAAGCACACAACGCAAAGAAAACAGAATCTGTCAAAACAGAACAGTCTGTAGTAATTTGACTATTTCAAATACTTATGTAACTCCAAAAATTCTAAAAAATTACGACGACCTGAGAAATTTGTATATTACTCTTCTGAAAAAAGAATTGGAATTTTATCATGCTCTGGTAAAAAGTAAGAACTGTTTTTGTGAGCGCGAAAGTTTTTGTTTTTCAGCAAGATCAAACAACTATCACCCAAGAAGATCCTAAAGGCTTTACTTGGCACAAACACTAATTAAAACACAAAAAACAGAATTATAACAGTAGCATAATTGTGCAAACACTCAAGAATAGAAAGCAAAAGGCAAAAATAAATTTTATTCATTGGATTGCCTCCCAACAAGCGCTATAGTTTTACGCCCTTAGCTATGCATAAAGCAAGGATCTAAGTTTTGTCATTTGTAGTTTTGGCTACTATGGTAAGGGTTTTCTCAAACCCGGGAGGCTCTTTACGCTTCCCTAAATTCTCAGGAAAATAAACCATCTTTATATCAAAAATATCCAATCGCTTGTTGCAGAGGGTAATTAAGGTATTCATGCGTTTGATACTACCATTGAGGTGTTTGAGGGGTTCATTATATTCTTGTATTTCAACCATATGTTTATGCAAATCACAAAGTTTGTCCAACATTTGAACACCCTCAGGGGTGAAAGAAAACCCCTTCTTTTTAGGTGGAACCCCCAAAATTCCTTCTAAAATTTCATAGGCAACATTGGCATCAAGCTCAATAAAATTCCCTTTAGCGGCAAAATCTAGAAGTTGTCTATGATGCAAAGCCAATCCTATGTAAAAATTACGAAGCAAAATCTTTGCGTCCCCCTTTAAATTGCAAATACGATAAGAATCCATAAGCCTATACCAGGCATCTTACAAATTTTCTCCTTGTCTTTGCTTGAAGGAGTAGGCACACTAGCCATAATGGCTAGGAAGCAAGGACGTGGATAGATCTGGCAAGAAAATGGCGGACGAAAAAGAGGGGCGAATAAAACAACAAATTTTTGTGAAGTGGGGGAGAGGAAAATGAGAGGCAAATGGAAAATAATGTAAATTGCAAGGAGATGGTATTTGTGATTAGGAACCCGGTATATGTTGGAGATCCTCCCCGACAACGGTGCCAAAAATTCCTTTTGATGTCTGCTAGGACTAGTAGGTATTTCCCCAAAGAGGAAGGGATGATGCAGCACATCGGCGGTAGGTATTTCCCTCAGTGATGAAACCAAGGTTATCAAACCAGTAGGAGAACCAAGCAACACAACGAAAATAGCACCTACACACAAATAACAACCACTCGCAACCCAATGTGTTAAAGGGGTTGTCAATCCCTTTTGGGTAACAACGCCAGAAATTGGCTCGTGAGCGGGAGAAAGTTGTAATAGATTGATAGATCGAATGCCAAACAAAATAAATAAGAATAAAACGCAGCAAGGTATTTTTGTATTTTTGGTTTAATAGATCTGAAAATAAAAGTAAAGGAAAAGTAGATCGCAAAGGCAAATAATATGAGAAAGAGACCCGGGGGCCGTAGGTTTCACTAGTGGCTTCTCTCAAGAAAAATAGCAAACTGTGGGTAAACAAATTACTGTTGGGCAATTGATAGAACTTCAAATAATCATGACGATATCCAGGCAATGATCATTATATAGGCATCATGTCCAAGATTAGTAGACCGACTCCTGCCTGCATCTACTACTATTACTCCACACATCGACCGCTATCCAGCATGCATCTAATGTATTAAGTTCATGGAGAAATGGAGTAATGCAATAAGAATGAAGACATGATGTAGACAAGATCTATCTATGTGGAGATAGACCCCATCATTTTATCCTTAGTAGCAACGATACATACGTGCCAGTTCCTCCGCTGTCACTGGGATCAGGCACCGTAAGATCGAACCCACTACAAAGCACCTCTTCCCATTGCAAGATAAATAGATCAAGTTGGCCCAACAAAATCCAAATATCGAAGAAGAAATACGAGGCTATAAGAGATCATGCATATAAGAGATCAAATAAACTCAAATAACTTTCATGGACATAAAATGATAGATCTGATTATAAACTCAAAGTTCATCCGATCCCAACAAACACACCGCAAAAAGAGTTACATCATATGGATCTCCAAGAGACCATTGTATTGATAATCCAGCAAGAGAGAGGAAGCCATCTAGTTACTAACTATGGACCCAAAGGTCTACAAAGAACTACGCACGCATCATCGGAGAGGCACCAATGGAAGTGGTGAACCCCTCTGTGATGGTGTCTAGATTGGATCTGGTGGTTCTGGACTTTGCGGCGGCTGGAATTGATTGTCGTCGACTCCCCTAGGGTTTCTGGAATATTGGGGTATTTATAGAGCAAAGAGGCAGTCCGTGGGGCACCCGAGGTGGGCACAACTGTTGGGGAATGTAGTATTTCAAAAAAATTCCTACGATCATGCAAGATCTATCTAGGAGAAGCATAGCAACAAGCGTGGAGAGTGTGTCCACGTACCCTCGTGGACCGAAAGCAGACGCGTTTAGTAACGCGGTTAATGTAGTCGAACGTCTTCGTGATCCAACCGGTCCAAGCACTGAACGTACAGCACCTCCGTGTTCAGCACATGTCCATCTCGATGACGTCCCTCGTACTCTTGATCCAGTTCAGGTCAAGGAAGAGTTCCGTCAGCATGATGGTGTGGCGACGGTGATGATGAAGTTACCGGCATAGGGCTTCGCCTAAGCACTATGATGATATGACCGAGGTGTGTAACTGTGGAGGGGGGAGCGCACACAGCTAAGAGAAGACTTGGTGTGTCTTTGGGGTGCCCCCTCCCACGTATATAAAGGAGGGGGGAAGAGGTGGCCGGCCCAAGGGGGCGCGCTAGGTGTGGGGAGTCCTACTAGGACTCCCTAATCCAAGTAGGATTCCCCTCCTCTTTCCTTTTCTGGAGTAGCAAAGGGGGAAAGAGAGGGGTAGTAGGAGAGGGAAAGGGGGGGCACCGCCCCCACCCCTTGTGCAATTCGGACTGGCAAGGGGGGCGCACGCCAGCTCCTGGCCGGCCCTCTCCCTTCTCCACTAAGGCCCATGATGGCCCATTAACTTCCCGAGGGGGTTCTGGTAACCCGCGATACTCCAAAACTCATTTGAAACATCCCGAACCATTCTGGTGTCCAGATGTAACATTCCAATATATGAATCTTTACCTCTCGACCATTTTGAGACTCCTCGTCATGTCCGTGATCTCATCCAGGACTCCGAACTAATTTCGATTATCAAATGACATAACTCATAATACAAATCGTCATCGAACGTGCAGCGTGCAGACCCTACGGGTTCAGAACTATGTAAACATGACCGAGACACATCTTCGGTCAATAACCAATAGCGGAACCTGGATGATCATATTGGCTCCTACATATTCTACGAAGATCTTTATCGGTCGAACCACACAACAACATACGTTGTTCCCTTTATCATCGGTACGTTACTTGCCCGAGATTCGATCGTCGGTATCATCATACCTAGTCCAATCTCGTCACCGGCAAGTCTCTTTACTCATTTCGTAATTCATCATCCGTAACTAACTCATTAGTCACATTGTTTGCAAGGCTTATAGTGATGTGCAATACCGTGAGGGCCCAGAGATACCTCTCTGATACTCGGAGTGACAAATCCTAATCTCTTGAGCATGCGTTGGTTTTCCCTTGAAGAGGAAAGGGTGATGCAGCAAAGTAGCGTAAGTATTTCCCTTAGTTTTTGAGAACCAAGGTATCAATCCAGTAGGATACTACACGCAAGTCCCTAGTATCTGCACAAACAAATAAGAACCTTACAACAAACGCGATAAAGGGGTTGTCAATCCCTTCACGGCCACATGCAAAAGTGAGATCTGATAGAGATAATAAGATAAATATTTTTGGTATTTTTGTTGTATAGATTGAAAAGTAAAGATTGCAAAATAAAATAGATTAGAAACTTATATGATGGAAAGTAGACCCGGGGGCCATAGGTTTCACTAGTGGCTTCTCTCAAGATAGCATATTCTACGGTGGGTGAACACATTATTGTCGAGCAATTGATAGAAAAGTGCATAGTTATGAGAATATCTAGGCATGATCATGTATATAGGCATCACGTCTGTGACAAGTAGACCGAAACGATTCTGCATCTACTACTATTACTCCACACATCGACCACTATCCAGCATGCATCTAGAATATTAAGTTCATCAGAACAGAGTAACGCATTAGGCAAGATGACATGATGTAGAGGGATAAACTCAAGCAATATGATATAAACCCCATCTTTTTATCATCGATGGCAACAATACAATAGGTGTCATTTCCATTGCTGTCACTGGGATCGAGCACCGCAAGATTGAACCCAAAGCTAAACAAAACTGATAATTTGAAGAGACTTGCAAAGATATCAAATCATGCATAAAAGAATCCAGAGAAGATTCAAATATTGCTCATAGATAACCTTGATCATAAACCCACAATTCATCGGATCTCGACAAACACACCGTAAAAAGTATTACATCGAATAGATCTCCAAGAGAATCAAGGAGAACTTTGTATTGAGATCCAAAGAGAGAGAAGAAGCTATCTAGCTAATAACTATGGACTCGGAGATCTGTGGTAAACTACTCACACATCATCGAAGAGGCTATGGTGTTGATGTAGAAGCCCTCCGTGATCGATTCCCCCTCCGGCAGAGCGTCGGAAAAGGCCCCAAGATGGGATCTCACGAGTACAGAAGGTTGCGGTGGTGGAAATAGGGTTTCATGGTGCTCCTGGATGTTTTCGGGGTATATGAGTATATATAGTCGAAAGAAGTAGGTCGGTGGAGCCACGAGGGGCCCACGAGGGTGGGGGTGCACCTACCCCCTGGGCGTGCCCTCCTACCTCATGGCCGCCTCGTTGCTTCCTTGACGTCCGAACGATTATCCCGAAGGTTTCATTCCGTTTGGACTCCATTTGATATTCCTTTTCTGCGAAACACTGAAATAGGCAAAAAAAACAGCAATTTGCAATGGGCCTTTGGTTAGTAGGTTTGTCCAAAAATTAGTATAAAAGTGCATATTAAAGCCCATTAAACATCCAAAATAGATAATATAATAGCACGGAACAATAAAAAATTATAGATACGTTGGAGACGTATCAAGCATCCCCAAGCTTAATTCCTTCTCGTCCTCGAGTAGGTAAATGATAAAAATAGAATTTTTGACGTGGAATGCTACCTAGCATAATTCTCAATGTAATTTTCTTTATTGTGGCATGAATGTTCATATCTGAAAGATTCAATACAAAATTTTAATATTGACATAAAAATAATAATACTTCAAGCATACTAATAAAGCAATCATGTCTTCTCAAAATAACATGGCCAAAGAAAGTTATCCCTACAAAATCATATAGTCTGGCTATGCTCTATCTTCATCACACAAAATATTTAAATCATGCACAACCCCAATGACAAGCCAAGAAATTATTTCATACTTTTGATGTTCTCAAACTTTTTCAATCTTCACGCAATACATGAGTGTGAGCCATGGACATAGCACTATATATGGAATAGAATGGTGGTTGTGGAGAAGACAAAAAGGAGAAGATAGTCTCACATCAACTAGGCGTATCAACGGGCTATGGAGATGCCCATCAATAGATATCAATGTGAGTGAGTAGGGATTTCCATGCAATAGATGCACTAGAGCTATAAGTGTATGAAAGCTCATCAAAAGAAACTAAGTGGGTGTGCATCCAACTCGCTTGCTCATGAAGACCTAGGGAATTTTGAGGAAGCCCATCATTGGAATATACAAGTGAAGTTCTATAATGTAAAATTCCCACTAGTACATGAAAGTGATAACAAAGGAGACTCTCCATCATGAAGATCATTGTGCTACTTTGAAGCACAAGTGTGGTAAAAGGATAGTAACATTGTCCCTTCTCTGTTTTTCTCTCATTTGTTTCCCTTTTTTCGTTTGGACCTTTTTCTCCTTTTTTTCTATGGCCTCTTTTTTCTCCTTTTTTATTTTTAGTCCGGAGTCTCATCCCGACTTGTGGTGGAATCATAGTCTCCATCATCCTTTCCACACTTGGGACAATGCTCTAATAATGATGATCATCACACTTTTATTTACTTACAACTCGAGAATTACAACTCAATACTTAGAACAAAATATGACTCTATGTGAATGCCTCCGGCGGTGTACTGGGATATGCAATGAATCAAGAGTGACATGTATGAAAATCATGAATGGTGGCTTTGCCACAAATACGATGTCAACTACATGATCATGCAAAGCAATATGACAATGATGAAGCGTGTCATAGTAAATGGAACAGTGGAAAGTTGCATGGCAATATATCTTGGAATGGATATGGAAATCCCATAATAGGTAGGTGTGGTGGCTGTTTTGAGGAAGGTATATGGTGGGTGTATGATACCGGCGAAAGGTGCGCGGTATTAGAGAGGCTAGCAATGGTGGAACACTAGTAGAAAAAGGGCCTATAGTCTCGGTTCATAAGGGCCTTTAGTCCCGGTTCCTGAACCGGGACTAAAGTGTCGGTACTAATGCCCCGACCCTTTAGTCCCGGTTCAATCCAGAACCGGGACTGATGGCCCTCCACGTGGGCAGTGCGCAGAGCCCAGGCAGGAGACCCTTTGGTCCCGGTTGGTGTGACCAACCGGGACCAATAGGCATCCACGCGTCAGCATTTCTGTGGCTGGGGTTTTTGTTTTTTTTGAAGGCGGGGGGGGGGGGGGGGCGGTTTGGGGGTTTTGGGGGGGTTAATTTAGGTGTTTCATATATTGTGTTAGCTAGCTATAATTAATAGAGAGAAGTGTCCTCTCTTATGTCCGTGCTTGGTTGACGCTACGTACTATACATACGTATAGAGAGGACTAGACAAGCTAGCTAGCTAGTAAGCAAACGAAGGAAACAGAAGATCGTCATGAACATATATGCATACAGAGAGAAGTGATATCGACCACCTCTCCTTCTCCGAGAGATTGGTCAAACAACAAGTTCTCGTATATCTATCCGACACTACCGGCTACATATATGCAATAATTATCTCTTACAAGTATAATCATACGGACTCATGGTTCACATAGTATTCTCCGTCTTCAGCGATCACGTGGTCAAGAAAGAATGTCGCCAATTCCTCTTGAATTGCTCGCATGCGAGCTGGTGCTAGGAGTTCATCCCGCTTCCGAAACATCTAATTTGAAGAAGGGGGTCAATACATATATATATGAATGAATGAAACTCAACACAGATGATGGTAATAAAATAAAATTGTGAATGTTGTTATTTACGTACTTCATATTGTTCGTCAGACTACCTGCCCCGCTCACAGGTCGTGTGGCGGATGGACTCGCAGACGTAGTATACACAGAAATCATTCCCTTGTTCCTGCCACAACCACTTTACAAGAAATAGAGGTCAATCAAACTGATAAGCAAGAATGCTAAATGGTATTGATGAAACTAGCGCTTGAATCACTAGCTAGGAGATGCGCGGAACATGCTACTATAGTACTTACTTTCGGGTGTCTAAATTCCAGCTCCTTCGGCAGTCCCGGAACTTTTCTGGTGAATTTTCTTCAAACCCTGCCGGACAAAGAAAACAATTACTTGATATCAGGAAATGAACAAAGTTGCTGATATGGTGGATAATGATCGATTTAACTTACTTCTTGAGGATTTCAGTCATGTCCGCATACTCCTGGGGATCTTTTCGTTTAGAGTCCAAGACAGTTACTACTCCCCGCTCAAGCCTAATCTCTAGGAGAATATAGTGGTACCTGCGCACGCGTGCATAACTCATCAATTACATTACTATAACCTGGACTAATATATAAGGGAAACCGAATATGCACAAGATAGTAACACTCACTTGAAGTTGTAAGGAAAGAGTATTATATCTTTGTTTTCATTTTTTTAATGATCGTAGCAAGTTGGCCTCGGTATCTTCAGGATGATGTTCAACCCAGTTGCATCTATGAGATATGTGTTAACGAACCCAATATCACCGATTTGTCTTTTCTTCAATTCGGCGATCTTCAATCTGCATAATATAGTGAGGATGATTATAAATACAAGAAATGAAAGAGATGAGCTATATAGAGAGACTTAATGACAGAAGTAGTAGTACTTACAGACAGTAGCAGGTGACCGTTGTTTTATCGAGGGCCAATTGATTGAAAAACTGATAGAACTCCTCAAATGGAATAGGCAACAGTTCAATTCCAACGAGGTCATGCTCCGGTTTAACTCTCGCATACAAAGTATTCCTCCCCTCAGACTCTCTGCAGATTTTCAAGTACCAATCATGTAATCTTCGCATCATCGTTGTTAAAGATTCTTCATCTTTGACGAGAGGCTTCCCGTACTCGTATTTGTGTATCTGCTGCTCCATGGGATCATAATGTACATCATCGGGTAGGTAATCGTCAACATTGCCATAACCGGGAACCATCCTCGGATCGACGATGTCGGTAGGCACCTTGAGGGGGGGGGGGGCACGATTGCTTCGCTTGTTCGCCGAGCTGGGCAATTTGTTTCCCAGCTGCTCGTCGTTCTTTCAACCTTTCATCACTGACTGTACTTCCCGACCGCTCCGCTTCGGCCCATGTCTTTGCAATAATGCGCTCATAGTTGCCTTTCGACGGAGACTTGGGTGGTTTTGCCAGGGCAGCCAGAGTGCGCTTCACTTTCACCGGATCTACCTTCTCCTTCGGAGGTGGATGTCTCTTTGCTTTCAACCCTTGAAACCAGTCATCCACTTCGGTTCGCGCGATCTTCGCGTTCTCCTCCGGGGTCCTCTCATAAGGTAACTTCTCTGGAGTCTTCAGAGAAGGACCGAATCTGTATGTCCTCCCGCCTCTGGTTGTACTGCTAGACGCCGACCGAGCAGACGGAGCAGTTGTCTTCTTTACTTGCTTAAGAGGCGGAGGAGAAGGACTACGACGCGCCGGAGCAGCTGGAGCGGCGGCAGGTCTCTTCCGCCCTTTTCTGACGAGGCGGAGAAGGAGGAGGCTGGCTGCTCGGGCGTGTTGGCGCAGGCGGAGAAGGAGGCGGAGTGTCGCCACGCGCCGAAGAAGGAGCCGGCTGAGGGCCCTGATCATCACTCGCCGGAGGAGGAGGCGGTGGAGGAGGTGGAGTGCCCTGACTTGCCGGAGGAGGAGGAGGAGGAGGCGTAGGCGTCCAGTTCGGAAGGTTGATGAGCTCCTTCCGCCATAGGCATGGAGTCTTCAGAGCAGACCCCAGCCGAGTCTCCCCTTCACCGGTAGGTGGTCAAGCTGGAGGTCCTCAAATCCCTCCGTTATCTCATCCACCATCACCCTAGCATATCCTTCTGGAATCGGCCGGTAGTGAAAAGTTGCGCCGGGTTCAGTAGGGTAAACAGAGCCAACAGCCGCCTTGACCTTCAAATTCATCAATTGCGTCATAAGGTGGCAATTTTGAGACTCCGTTATAGCATCCACGGGATAGCTGGCAGGAGCCGTCAAGGCATGCTCCAGCTGAAGTAGCTCAGTGGAAGCCACGCTGCTTCTGCACTGAGATGGCGGGGTAGCTTCGGGGGAAGCTTCGGCAGTACGTTTGCTGCGATTTGCTTCTCGTTCCTCTATCGCGTCTACCCTTGCTTGCAGCGCCTGCATTTGGGTCTGTTGCACTTTTTTCCTCCTCTCATGGGATTTGTAACCGCCTGCGTCCGGAAACCCAACCTTCCACGGAATGGAGCCTGGCATGCCTCGTGTCCGTCCAGGGTGCTCAGGATTCCCAAGGGCCATTGTGAGCTCGTCGTTCTCTCTGTCTGGAAAGAACTTCCCTTGCTGCGCTGCTTCGATATACTGCTTAAGCTTCCTGACTGGTATGTCCATTTGATCGTTCGTCCAAATGCACTTCACTGTTACAGGGTCCAAGGTTCCGCCAGCCCCGAAGAACCAAGTCCGGCAATGGTCTGGCCAGCTAATTGTCTCTGGTTCGATCCCTTTAGAAACCAGATCATTCTCAGTCTTGGCCCACTTAGGCCGGGCTACGAGGTAGCCACGTGACCCCGTGCGATGGTGAAGCATCTTCTTCGCAGCATTTTGCTTGTTTGTCACCGACATCTTCTTACTCTTTTCCGATGTCTTGTGGGCCACAAATGCGGGCCAGTGATCTCTGATCTTCTCATATCTGCCCTTGAATTCTGGTGTCTCATTATTTTCGACAAACTTATTCAGCTCTTTCTTCCACCTCCTGAATAGTTCTGCCATCCTCTTAAGAGCAAAAGACTTGATTAATTTCTCTTTAACTGGGTTCTCTGGATTATCCTCTGGCGGTAGGGTGAAATTTGACTTCAGCTTAGTCCAAAGATCATTTTTCTGCATATCATTGACATAAGACACCTCAGGGTCTTCTGTAGCCGGCTTAAACCATTGCTGGATGCTTATCGGGATCTTGTGCCTAACCAGAACCCCGCACTGAGCAACAAATGCGCTCTTTGTCCGGAGGGGTTCAATCGGTTGGCCGTCGGGCGCGATTGCTATGATCTCTAACTTTTCATCCGAGCTCAACTTTTTCTTCGGGCCTCGTCTCTTTACCGAAGTTGTGCTTGATCCGAAGGGCTAGAAAAAAGAACAAAGACTTAAGTAATATGTGTACATACCAAAACAATGAATGCATCAATCAGCTAGTCAGCACAGGCTTAACTAATATATATACCTGGCCGGACTCGGTTCGGTCACCGGAGCCGTCATCACGGTCTCCTTCTTGCACCGGCATTGGGTCACCGGAGCCGTCCTCATGTTCTTCTTCTTGCACCGGCATTAGGTCACCGTAGCCAGCTTGTTCACCCTCTCCTTCCAGACCATCGGTGTCGTTGAGAAACAACGAGATGGCATCACTTCCTTCTGCGATTATGTCCCTCAACAATGCTTCTTTTGCTTCGTCTCGGGCGGTGTCCATAGTTTCTACAAATATTTACAACATGGCAATTATTATTCAAACATGACAGATGGATATATTAGTGCCAAACGTAGAACTAGCTACCTAATCATAGCAAGCTACCGGGAGGGGGTATATATCGACAACGACGACACTACATCTATGTCCCTCGACGACCCTCGTTCCCGATAAAAAAAAGAGGAGGAAGAAGAAAAAAAGAGGAGAAGAAAGAATAGAGGAGTAGAACTCCTCTATTCTTTCTTCTCCTCTTTTTTTCTTCTTCCTCTTCTTTTTTTATCCTCTTCTTCCTCTTCTTTTTTTATCCTCTTCTTCCTCTCATGTTCGAGAGGATCACCGAGGGGTCGGGAGGTTGCGTAGTGTCAAAGGATTCAACAAAACCATGTCTTCATCATTAGGCAAAAGTAACATGTGCATGATGGTACGAAGCTCTTCAAAGTTGTTCTGGAACGGAGTCCCAGATAGGATAATTCGCTTTTTGGTACAAAGTTCAGCAAGAGCCTTCCGAATATCGCTATTTGGAAGGCCTTTGCTGAATTCGTACCAAAAGGCGGATTATTCTATCCAGGACTCCATTCCAGAACAACTTTGCAGAACTTCGTACCAACATGCCCTGGTTACTTCCGGCTAATGATGAAGGCATGGATTTCTTCAATACTTTGACACTAGGAAACCTCTCTCGACCCCTCGGTGATCCTCGACCCCTCGAACCCTCGACGACCCTGGAACCCTCGACCCCTAGATGACCCTGCTGGAACCCTCGACCCCCGACCCTATAGAACCCTCGAACCCTCGACCCTAAAACCCTCGACCCTTAACCCCTTAACGACCCTCGACCCTCTACCCTAGTTCCCGACCCTTGACCCCTCGGCGATCCTCAACACCCTCGTTCCCGATAAAAATTAAGAAGAAGAAGAAGAAGAAAATAGAGGAGAAGAAGAAAGGAATAGCTAGAGGAGAAGATTGAAGAAAAAAAAGAGGAGAAGAAGAAAGGAATAATGGAGAAGAAGAGAAAATAGAATATATTCTATTTTCTCTTCTTCTCCACTATTCCTTTCTTCTTCTCCTCTTCTTTTTCTTCTTTTTTCTTCTTCTTATTTATTTCTCCTCTTCTTTTCCTCTCCTCTTCTTCTTTCTTTCCTCTTCTTATTTTCTTCTTTCCTATCCTTCTTTTTCTAAAATTGTAACTTTTGCATATATAAAACTTTTCTAAAATTGTAACTTTCTATATAAAACTTTCCTATCAGGAGGGAGAGAAGATTGAAGAAAAAAAAGAAGAAAAAAAAGAGGAGAAGAAGAAAGGAATAGAGGAGAAGAAGAAAAAATAGAAAAAAATTTCTATTTTTTCTTCTTCTCCTCTATTCCTTTCTTCTTCTCCTCTTCCTTTTCTTCCTCTCCTCTCCTTCTCCTTTTTTTGTTCTACCCTAGCTAGTTCCCAACCCTCGCCCCCTCGATCCCTCGAACACTCGGCAACCCTCGACCCTCTACCCTAGTTAGTTCCCGACCCTCGCCCCCACGAACCCTCGAGCACTCGGTGACCCTCGAAACCTCGGCGACCCCCTTCCCCCATCATGTCGAAGTTATCGGGGAGGGGGTATATCGACCCCCCTCATGTCGAAGTTATTTGGTAGGGGGCATATCGACAATGACATACCGATACATACATACATACATACATACATACATACATACATACATACATACATACATACATACATACATACATACATACATACATACATACATACATACATAGCCACATGCATCCATACATATATGAACAAAATTAATATCTACTAATTAACAACCTAAATAAAAAAACTAATACATATCTGCATGCACACACATATACACTGCACACACATACACATACATACACATATACACTACACACATGCATACATATCTCAAAAAAACTAACAGAGGAGGGCGGCGGAGGCGGGGTACGGCGACAAACCGGCGGCGGCGCGGCAAGTAGAGTGCGGCCAGGCGGCGGTGTCGAGGCAGAGCACGGCGGGCGGTGGCGGCGAATCGGCGGCGGCGCGGCAAGCGGAGCACAGTCAGGCGGCGTCGTCGGGGCAGAGCACGGCGGGCGGCAGCGTCGGGGCGCGGCAAGAGAGCACGGCTAGCGGCGGCGGCAGGGCGCGGCGGGGGTGGGGAGAGGAGGGGAACGGCACGGCGGCTCACAATGGGAGCGGGCCGGGAAGGCGTCGGGGTAGGGCTCGGCGGCGGCGGCGAGGACGGCGAAGTAGAGCAGCCTGACAGCGTCGGGGCAGGGCTCGGCGGTGGCGGAGGCGATGACGAGGGGCAGGGCTCGGCGGCAGCGACGAGCGAGAGGGGCAGCCTGGAGGCGTCGATGATGAGGAATGGGAGCAGTTGGCAGACATTTCCCAAGTGTTCGTATATATAGCCAGAGCATTGGTCCTGGTTCGTGGCACGAACCGGGACGAATGCCTACCTATGGTCCCGGTTCGTGCCACCAACCGGGACCAAAGGCCAATTTTCATCGACGGCGGTGAAGACGGGGACGGGGCGTGACGGACCACTAAATCTAGACAAATCTCGAGGAAAATGGAGTTTGGAGGTCGAGCTTCGAGAGGAGAAAGCTTAAGTAGTGTGGCTCGGGCATTCCATCGAACACCTCATGTGCATAGGAGGTGAGCTAGAGCACCACAAAGCCCTCTCCCCCTCGGCCAGAAAAAACAGAGCACTGTGTTCTGCTCTTGCGCGAGGGGGTATATATAGGCACCTCATTGCTCCTGGTTGGTGACATGAGCCAGGACTAAAGGGGAGCCTTTGGTCCCGGTTCAAGCCACCAACCGGGAACAATGGTGGTGGGCCAGGAGCGAGGCCCATTGGTCCCGGTTCATCCCACCAACCGGGACCAAAAGGTCCAGATGAACCGGGACCAATGGCCCACGTGGCCCGGCCGGCCCCCTGGGCTCACGAACCGGGACCAATGCCCACATTGGTCCCGGTTCTGGACTGAACCGGGACTAATGGGCTGACCCGGCCTGGACCAAAGCCCTGTTTTCTACTAGTGGAAGGGTGAGAGTGCGTATAATCCATGGACTCAACATTAGTCATAAGGAACTCACATACTTATTGCAAAAATCTATTAGTTATCGAAAGAAGTAATACGCGCATGCTCCTAGGGGGATAGATTGGTAGGAAAAGATCATCGCTCATCCCCGACCGCCACTCATAAGGAATAAATCAATAAATAAATCATGCTTCGACTTCATCACGTAACGGTTCACCATACATGCATGCTACGGGAATCACAAACTTTAACACAAGTATTTCTCAAATTCATAACCACTCAACTAGCATGACTCAAATATCACCATCTTCGTATCTCAAAACAATCATAAAGAATCAAACTTCTCATAGTATTCAATGCACTTTATATGATAGTTTTTATTATACCCATCTTGGATGCCTATCATATTAGGACTAATTTTATAGCCAAAGCAAATTAGCATGTTGTTCTAAATAACTCTCAAAATAATGTAAGTTAAGCATGAGAGATCAATAATTTCTATAAAATAAAACCACCACCGTGCTCTAAAAAGATATAAGTGAAGCACTAGAGCAAAATTATCTGGCTCAAACTATATAAGTGAAGCACATAGAGTATTCTAATAAATTCTGATTCATGTGTGTCTCTCCAAAAGGTGTGTACAGCAAGGATGATTGTGGTAAACTAAAAAGCAAATACTCAAATCATACAAGACGCTCCAACCAAAACACATATCATGTGGTGAATAAAAATATAGCCTCAAGTAAAGTTACCGATGGACGAAGACGAAAGAGGGGATGCCTTCCGGGGCATCCCCAACCTTAGGCTTTTGGTTGTCCTTGAATTTTACCTTGGGGTGCCTTGGGCATCCCCAATCTTAGGCTCTTGCCACTACTTATTCCATAATCCATCAAATCTTTACCCAAAACATGAAAACTTCACAACACAAAACTCAACAGAAAATATCACGAGCTCCGTTAGTGCAAGAAAAAAACCCGCCACAATAAAGTACTGTAATTAACTCATTCTTTATTTATATTGGTGTTAAACCTACTGTATTCCAACTTCTCTATGGTTCATACCCCCCCGATACTAGCCATACATTCATCAAAATAAGCAAACAACACACGAAAAACAGAATCTGTCAAAAACAGAACAGTCTGTAGTAATATGTATCAAACGCAAACTTCTGTTACTCAGAAACATCTACCAAAATAGGAAGACTTAGATTATTTGTTTATTGATCTACTCCAATTGGAATCAGTATTTTATCACTTTCTGATGATTTTTAACAATTGTTTCCGTGAGCAGAAAGTTTCTGACTTTTTCAGCAAGATCAAATAATTGTTATCCAAGAAGTTCCTATAGGTTTCACTTGGCACGCACACTAATTAAAACATAAAACCAAATCTAACCAGAGGCTAGATGAATTATTTATTACTAAACAGGAACAAAAAGAAAGGAATAAAAATAAAATTGGGTTGCCTCCCAACAAGCGCTATCATTTAACGCCCCTAGCTAGGCATTGATAATTTTAATGATGCTCACATGAAAGAAAAGAATTGAAGCACAAAGAGAGCATCATAAAACACATGACAAACACATATAAGTCTAACATACTTCCTATGCATAGGCATCTTATAGGCACACACATTATCAAGGCAAGCAAAAACTAGCATATGCAAGGAAGCGGAAAGAAACAATAGCAATCTCAACATAACGAAAGGTAATTTAGTAACATGAAAATTTATACAACCATATTTTCCTCTCTCATAATAATTACATGTAGGATCATAAGAAAAATTCAACAATATAGCTATCACAAAACATATTCTTAACATGATCCACATGTATGCAAAGTTGACACTCTTCCAAAATAGTGGGATTAACATTAACTAAAGTCATGACCTCTCCAAACCCACTTTTATCAAAAAACTTCATCAGATTGAACATTCTCCAAATATGTGGGATCTAAAGTTGATACTCTTCCAAGCCCACTTTCAATATTATTGCAAACATTATTATCAATCTCATATTCATCATGGGGCTTAAATAAATTTTCAAGATCATAAAAAGAATCACCCCAATCATGATCATTGCAACAAATAGTACTCATAGCAAAACTAGCATCCCCAAGCTTGAGGTTTTGCATATCATCAACACAATTGAAATTAAGAGAATTTATAATAACATCATTGCAATCATGCTTTTCATCAAAGGAACTATCAAGTATGGGTGCAATGGCAATGATCTCATGTTTAACATAAGGAACTATAGAAAATTCATCTTCATAAATATTGGCATCATGTCCACAAGAATAGCAAGCATCATGTTCATCAAGGGATATTTCAACCAAATCATAGGAATCATAATTATCTATAGATTCATGCATATCATTATTTTCTTCCAAAGCAACGGCCATTCTTTCAATAAATTCTTTGACATAGACATTATGAGCATAGTTTTCATAGCAATATTTAAGTATGTCAAAATTTTCAGATTCTTAGAGAGTAATATCATACTTTTCAATCAAATAAGAAACTTCATAAGCACCCTTAAAAGCAAAAAATTCTTCAATTTGTTCGATATCATAGTAACTATAAACACCGTTTGCATAAGGAGATAAGATTTCATTTTCATTAAACTCGCATAGGTAGGGAAGGTGTTTTTTGGGGTTCTTAGAGGAACAAGTAAAATCATAAATTTCACAAAGATTACAAGCATAAGACAACAATCTGTTTATTTGATCCCATAAGAGTCTCCCTTTTTCAGACAAACGGTGACACACAAAATGAGCATGCTCATCTAAAGATTTCCCATCAACTATTCTAGTTGGGGTTTCAACACGAGCGCATAAGGATCGAAGATGATCCAAGTAGAACACTTTAAGTGGATCCATATCAATAAATTTTTAGCAAGCAAAGATGCAAGCAAATAGAAGGCACATGAAAACACAAACAAAAAGACATACAGGAAGAAGGCAAAGAAAAGGCAAAGATGAAGTGGGGGAGAGGAAAATGAGAGGCAAATGGCAAATAATGTAATGCGAGGGATAAGAGTTTGTGATGGGTACTTGGTATGTCTTGACTTGTGCGTACATCTCCCCGGCAACGGCGCCAGAAATCCTTCTTGCTACCTCTCGAGCATGCGTTCGTTTTCCCTTGAAGAGGAAAGGGTGATGTAGCAAAGTAGCGTAAGTATTTCCCTCAGTTTTTGAGAACCAAGGTATCAATCCAGTAGGAGACTACACGCAAGTCCCTAGTACCTGCACAAACAAATAAGAACCTTGCAACCAACGTGATAAAGGGGTTGTCAATCCCTCCACGGCCACTTGCAAAAGTGAGATCTGATAGAGATAATAAGATAAATATTTTTGGTATTTTTGTTGTATAGATTGAAAAGTAAAGATTGCAAAATAAAATAGATTAGAAACTTATATGATGGAAAGTAGACCCCGGGGCCATAGGTTTCACTAGTGGCTTCTCTCAAGATAGCATATTCTACGGTGGGTAAACATATTACTGTCGAGCAATTGATAGAAAAGCGCATAGTTATGAGAATATCTAGGCATGATCATGTATATAGGCATCACATCCGTGACAAGTAGACCGAAACGATTCTGCATCTACTACTATTACTCCACACATCGACCGCTATCCAGCATGCATCTAGAGTATTAAGTTCATAAGAACAGAGTAACGCATTAGGCAAGATGACATGATGTAGAGGGATAAACTCAAGCAATATGATATAAACCCCATCTTTTTATCCTTGATGGCAACAATACAATACGTGTCGTTTCCCCTGCTGTCACTGGGACCGAGCACCGTAAGATTGAACCCAAAGCTAAGCACTTGTCCCATTGCAAGAAAGATCAATCTAGTAGGCCAAACCAAACTGATAATTCGAAGAGACTTGCAAAGATATCAAATCATGCATAAAAGAATTCAAAGAAAATTCAAATATTGTTCATAGATAATCTTGATCATAAACCCAGAATTCATCAGATCTCGAGAAACACACCACAAAAAGTATTACATCGAATAGATCTCCAGGAGAATCAAGGAGAACTTTGTATTGAGATCCAAAGAGAGAGAAGAAGCCATCTAGCTAATAACTACGGACCCGAAGGTCCGTGGTAAACTACTCACACATCATCAGAGAGGCTATGGTGTTGATGTAGAAGCCCTCCGTGATCGATTTCCCCTCCGGCAGAGCGCCGGAAAAGGCCCCAAGATGGGATCTCATGGGTACAGAAGGTTGCAGCAGTGGAAATACGGTTTCGTGATGCTCCCGGATGTTTTCGGGGTATATTAGTATATATAGGCGAAATAAGTAGGTCGGTGGAGCCATGAGGGGCCCACGAGGGTGCGGGGCGCATCTACCCCCTGGGCGCGCCCTCCTACCTCGTGGCCGCCTCGTTGCTTCCTTGACGTCCACTCCAAGTCTCCTGGATTGCGTTTGTTCCAAAAATGATTCTCCCGAAGGTTTCATTCCATTTGGACTCCGTTTGATATTCCTTTTCTGCGAAACACTGAAATAGGCAAAAAAACAACAATTTGCACTGGGCCTTTGGTTAGTAGGTTAGTCCCACAAATAATATAAAAGTGCATATTAAAGCCCATTAAACATCCAAAATAGATAATATAATAGCATGGAATAGTCAAAAATTATAGATATGTTGGAGACGTATCATTCTACTCATGCATATAACATTTACGCATAGACCTGGCTCGGATGCCACTGTTGGGGAACGTAGTATTTCAAAAAAATTCCTATGATCAGGCAAGATCTATCTAGGAGAAGCATAGCAACAAGCGGGGAAAGTGTGTCCATGTACCCTCATACCAAAAGCGGAAGCGTTTAGTAACGCGATTGATGTAGTCGAACGCCTTCGCGATCCAACCGATCCAAGCACTGAACGTACGACACCTCCGTGTTCAGCACATGTTCAGCTCGATGACATCCCTAGTACTCTTGATCCAGTTGAGGCCGAGGAAGAGTTCCGTCAGGACGATGGTGATGATGAAGTTACCGGCGCAGGGCTTCGCCTAAGCACTACGATGATATGATCCATGTGTGTAACTGTGGAGGGGGCACCGCACACGGCTAAGAGAAGACTTGGTGTGTCTTTGGGGTGCCCCCCTCCCACATATATAAAGGAGGGGGGAAGAGGTGGCCGGCCCAAGGGGGCGCGCCAGGTGTGGGGAGTCCTACTAGGACTCCCTAGTCCAAGTAGGATTCCCCTCCTCTTTCCTTTTCCGGAGTAGCAAAGGGGGAAAGAGAGGGGGAGTAGGAGAGGGAAAGGTGGGGCGCAGCCCCCACCCCTTTGCCAATTCAGACTGGTAAGGGGGGGGCATGCGCCACCTCCTGGCGGGCCCTCTCTCTTCTCCACTAAGGCCCATGATGGCCCATTAACTTCCGGGGGGTCCGGTAACACCCGATACTCCGAAACTCATCTGAAACATCCCAAACCATTCTGGTGTCCGAATGTAACCTTCCAATATATGAATCTTTACCTCTTGACCATTGAGAGACTCCTCATCATGTCCATGGTCTCATCCGTGACTCCAAACAAATTTCGTTCATCAAATCACATAACTCATAATACAAATCGTTATCGAACGTTAAATGTGCGGACCCTAGGGGTTCGAAAACTATGTAGACATGACCAAGACACATCTTCGGTCAATAACCAATAGCGGAACCTGGATGCTCATACTGGCACATACATATTCTACGAAGATCTTTATCGGTCAAACCGCACAACAACATACATTGTTCCCTTTGTCATCTGTATGTTACTTGCCCAAGATTCAATCATCGGTATCATCATACCTAGTTAAATCTCGTTACTGGCAAGTCCCTTTACTCGTTCTGTAATGCATGATCCCGTAACTAACTCATTAGTCACATTGCTTGCAAGGCTTATAGTGATGTGCATTACCGAGAGGACCTAGAGATACCTCTCCGATACTCGGAGTGACAAATCCTAATCTCGATCTATGCCAACTCAACAGACACCATTGGAGACACCTGTAGAACATATTTATAATCACCCAGTTATGTTGTGACATTTGATAGCACACTAAGTGTTCCTCCAGTATTCGGGAGTTGCATAATCTCATAGTCAAAGGAACATGTATAAGTCATGAAGAAAGAAATAGCAATAAACTAAACGATCATAGTGCTAAGCTAACGGATGGTTCTTGTCCATCACATCATTCTCCAATGATGTGATCCCATTCATCAAATGACAACACAGGTCTATGGCTAGGAAACTTAACCATATTTGATTAACGAGCTAGTCAAGCAGAGGCAAACTAGGGACACTCTATTTGTCTATGTATTCACACATGTACTAAGTTTCCGGTTAATACAATTCTAGCATGAATAATAAACATTTATCTTGATATAAGGAAATATAAATAACAACCTTATTATTGCCTCTAGGGCAAATTTACCTCAACAACCCATCAGGGTGCGCCTAGGCCTCCTGGCACGCCTTGGTGGGTTGTGCTCCCCTCGGAGCACCCCCCAGGCGCTGCTTTGGCCCATTGGGTGTCTTCTGGTCCATAAAAAATCTCCGTGAAGTTTCGTTGCATTTGGACTCCATTTGGTATTGATTTCCTGTGATGTAAAAAACTTGCAGAAAACAACAACTGGCACTTGGTACTATGTCAATAGGTTAGTACCAAAAAATGACTATAAAATGATTATAAAACATCCAAGATTGATAATATAACAGCATGGAACAATCAAAAATTATAGATACGTTGGAGACGTATCACATATCCGTAACCGAGATAGTCGTGATCAGCGCGACTCTCATGGAGAAATACTCGCCTTTGCTGGCGTCCCATGTCTTGGCCGGTGTTTTACATAACGTGTCTAACTCCTCTTGAAGTAGCCCTAGATACAAATTAATATTATTTCCCGGTTGTTTCGGCCCTTGAATCAGCATGCTCATGTGAATGTACTTCGACATCTTGCACAACCAGGGGGGAGGTTGTACATCCATACAAACACGAGCCATGTGCTATGGTTGGTGTTCTGGTTGCCAAACGGATTCATGCCATTAGTACACGCGCTGAGCATGATGTTCCTTGCATCAAATTCGAAATACCGATAGAAGTCGTTCAACGCTCTCCACTGGCTTCCATCCTTGACGTGTCTCAGCTTCGGATCATCTCCATCGCGGGCTTCTTCCTCTCCGCGTGCCAATGCATGAGCTTTGCTTCCTTGGGATCTACGAAATACCGCTGGAGACAGGGAGTGATGGTAAGTACCATACAACTTTCTGGGGAGAATTCTTCCTGGCCTTCTTGTATCGAGAAGCATTTCACACCGGACAACTTGTTTTTTTGCGTGCTCCTTCCGATAAATTATGCAATCATTGATGCATGAATGGTATCTAACGTGTGGTAGATCAAGAGGGCACACGATCTTCTTGGCCTCATCCACACTAGTAGGACATAGATTCCCCGTGGTAAGAACATCCTTTAGGTACTTGAGATGCTCATCGAGGCTAGTGTCGGTCCATTTGTTTTTAGCCTTCGTCTTTAGGAGTTGGAGCGTGAAACTCAAGCGGGTCACCTCAGGATTGCAACCATCAGACAATGGATTGTTCGAGTCTACCACCACTTGCTGCAGCTTAGCCTCCTCTCTAGAAGAAGCTCTCTCAGTACTGGTCTCCTTGCGAAGCAGTGCTTGAACATGAGGGTCCTGCACGATTGAACTTAGTACCGACGAACGCGTGGAGTCCATGTTCTCTCCGCTGCCATGTCTGGCCCCTTCTCCGCCACCATGTCTGGCCCGTTCTCCTCCGCCATGTTCGGCCCCTTCTCTGCCGCCATGTCCGGCCTCTTCCCCGCCGCCATTATCGATCATCTCTTCGTCTTGCCTCGTGTCGTCCTTGTCTGCCCCGTCAGCGTCCTCAACATCATCTTCCTCATCTTCAATTATCCACCGAGTATAGCCATCCATGAAACCAGTCATGAGCAAGTGCGCTTCGACATGACCATCGTCATAGGGGTCGAGCCAAACTATTCCTTTCCATCTTCAACACGAACATAAAACCGCTATCAGGTTATTTTCTTTCATGTCCTACACCGCCGACCGCAACCACCTGTCCACCATCGTTCTACTGACCATCATGAACGCCTACACAATAATAATAAACAAATTGATTATAAAAATGCATGCATGCATTAAATTCATACAAAATTCTGCATGACCTTCGCTAAAAATAGGGCTTATAGATCTAGAGTTTGCCTGGAATTCGCCGAAACGGAAATAAATCGACATTTTGGCAAAAAAACAGGCAACTCACAAGCAAAATTCAGCGTTAACTCATGCCACACACACAATTTCCATCATATCGCCCGATTATGTCATATCGCACACACATACATATATTTCCATTCTTGCAAAAGCATAAATTTTTAATTGCCTATCTCGAGATCGAGCACACGGTGGAGATGATGATGTAGTAGGGAGATCAAAAGTCGACAAAGCTCTTCTTGACAAGGCTAGATATAGTTAGGGGGTACATAGGTTGCTTCACTAAATGCTACATCTACCTAGCTAGCTAATTTGGGAGGAGACAAAAGAGGAGGCCACGAGGTAGGGGCCGCGCCTACCACCCAGGCGCGCCCTCCATCCTCGTGGGCCCCCTGTTGCTCCACCGACGTACTCCTTCCTCCTATATATACCTACGTACCCCCAAACGATCAGATACAGAGCCAAAAACCTAATTCCACTGCCGCAACTTTCTGTATCCATGAGATCCCATCTTGGGGCCTGTTCCGGAGCTCTGTCGGAGGGGACATCGATCACGGAGGGCTTCTACATCAACACCATAGCCTCTCTGATGAAGTGTGACTAGTTTACCTCAGACCTACGGGTCCATAATTATTAGCTGGATGACTTCTTCTCTATTTTTGGATCTCAATACAATGTTCTCCCCCTCTCTTGTGGAGAACTATTCGATGTAATCTTCTTTTTGCGGTGTGTTTGTTGAGACCGATGAATTGTGGGTTTATGATCAAGTCTATCTATGAATAATATGTAAATCTTCTCTGAATTCTTTTATGTATGATCGGTTATCTTTGCAAGTCTCTTCGAATTATTAGTTTGGTTTGGCCTACTAGATTGATCTTTATTGCAATGGGAGAAGTGCTTAGCTTTGGGTTCAATCTTGCGGTGTCCTTTCCCAGTGACAGTAGGGGCAGCAAGGCACGTATTGTATTGTTGCCATCGAGGATAACAAGATGGGGTTTTCATCATATTGCATGAGTCTATCCCTCTACATCATGTCATCTTGCTTAAGGCGTTACTCTATTCTTAACTTAATACTCTAGATGCATGCTGCATAGCGGTCGATGAGTGGAGTAATAGTAGTAGATGCAGGCAGTAGTCGGTCTACTTGTCTCGGACGTGATACCTATATACATGATCATACCTAGATATTCTCATAACTATGCTCAATTCTATCAATTGCTCAACAGTAATTTGTTCACCCACGGTAGAATACTTATGCTCTCGAGAGAAGCCACTAGTGAAACCTATGGCCCCCGGGTCTATCTTTATCATATTAATCTCCTACTACTTAGTTATTTCCTTTGCTTTTTTACTTTGCCATTATTTTACTTTGCATCTTTATCAGAAAAATACTAAAAATATTATCTTATCATATCTATCAGATCTCACTCTCGTAAGTGGCCGTGTAGGGATTGACAACCCCTATTCGCGTTGGTTGCGAGGATTTATTTGTTTTGTTCAGGTACGAGGGACTCGCGCGTAGCCTCCTACTGGATTGATACCTTGGTTCAAAAAACTGAGGGAAATACTTACGCTACTTTGCTGCATCATCCCTTCCTCTTCGGGGAAAACCAACGCAGTGCTCAAGAGGTAGCAAGAAGGATTTCTGGCGCCGTTGCCGGGGAGGTCTACGCAAAAGTCAACATACCAAGTACCCATCACATACCCTTATCTCCCGCATTACATTATTTGCCATCTGCCTCTCGTTTTCCTCTCCCCCACTTCACCCTTGTCGTTTTATTCGCCCTCTCTCTCTATCTATCCTCACTCTCTTTCTCTATTTGCCCGCTTGCTTTTTGTTTGCTTGTGTGTTAGTTTGCTTGCTTGCCTCTATGGCTCTACCTAAATTTGGTGATCTCCACCTTAAAATGCTAGAAGAGATCGAAAGCAATGTCGGGAGTTTTATGGTTTTGCAATTTGAACATAATAGTTTCTTCAGAAACGAGCTTAAAGAACAGAAAAGTTTTATGAGTTTTATGAATAAAGAGCTTGATGATATGTCTAAAGAATTCAATGGTTTGAGATCCCAAATTGCTCATCTTGAGAAACTAACTGCTGAAATTTCGGATAAGCAGGCTACCTTAGTTAATAAGATGGCCGCTAAACCGGATTGCTGTGAAAATAAAGATGAAGATCTAAAAGTTATTGATGTGTCCCCTCTTAAATCTTTGTTTTGCAATATGAATCTTGATAATGGTGGGACTGAATATGATCCACCTTTACCTAGAAGGTGTTCCAAGAATTCGGAATTTTTTGATCTTGATGCTAAAATTGATAAAAGTGGGATTGAAGAAATTAAAACCCTAGATGTTGCTAAACCCACTATTATGGATTTCAAGGAATTTAACTATAAAAATTTCAATTTGATTGATTGTATTTCCTTGTTGCAATCCGTGCTAAATTCTCCTCATGCTTATAGTCAAAATAAAGCGTTTACTAAACATATCGTTGATGCCTTGATGCAATCTTATGAAGAAAAACTTGAATTGGAAGTTTCTATCCCCAGAAATCTTTATGATGAGTGGGAACCAACTATTAAAATTAAAATTAAAGATCATGAATGCTATGCTTTACAAGATTTGGGTGCTAGTGTTTCCACGATCCCAAAGACTTTGTGTGATTTGTTAGGTTTCCGTGATTTTGATGATTGCTCTTTAAACTTGCACCTTGCGGATTCCACTATTAAGAAACCTATGGGAAGAATTAATGATGTTCTTATTGTTGCAAATAGGAATTATGTGCCCGTATATTTTATTGTTCTTGATATAGATTGCAATCCTTCATGTCCTATTATTCTTGGTAGACCTTTCCTTAGAACGATTGGTGCAATTATTGATATGAACGAAGGAAATATTAGATTCCAATTTCCATTAAGGAAAGGCATGGAACATTTTCCTAGAAAGAAAATTAAATTACCTTATGAATCTATTATGAGAGCCACTTATGGATTGCCTACCAAAGATGGCAATACCTAGATCTATCCTTGCTTGTTATGCCTAGCTAGGGGCGTTAAACGATAGCGCTTGTTGGGAGGAAACCCAATTTTATTTTAATTCCTTGATTTTTGCTCCTGTTTAGTAATAAATAATTTATCTAGCCTATGTTTTGGTTGTGTTTTTGTATTTAATTAGTGTTTGTGCCAAGTAGAACCGTTGGGAAGACTTGGGGAAAGTCTTGTTACACTTGCTGTAAAAAAACAGAAACTTTAGTGCTCACAAGAACTACTTCCATTTTTATTTGGAAAGTTATATTTAGTTAATTATTTTTTAATATGATTAATAGATAAATTACTCACGTCCAGCAATTTATTTTAGAATTTTTGGGGTTCCATATATTGCGCTAGCTACAGATTACTACAGACTATTCTGTTTTTGACAGATTCTGTTTTTCGTGTGTTGTTTGCTTATTTTGATGAATCTATGGCTAGTAAAATAGTTTAGAAACCATAGAGAAGTTGGAATACAGTAGGTATAACACAAATATAAATAAATAATGAGTTTATTACAGTACCTTGAAGTGGTCTTTTGTTTTCTTTCGCTAATAGAGCTCACGAGATTTTCTACTTTAAGTTTTGTGTTGTGAAGTTTTCATGTTTTGGGTAAAGATTTGATGGATTATGGAACAAGGAGTGGCAAGACCCTAAGCTTGGGGATGCCCATGGCACCCCCAATATAATCTAAGGACAACTAAAAGCCAAAGATTTGGGATGCCCCGGAAGGCATCCCCTCTTTCGTCTACTTCTATCGGTAACTTTACTTGGAGCTATATTTTTATTCGCCACATGATATGTGTTCTGCTTGGAGCGTCTTGTACGGTTTGAGTCTTTACTTTTTAGTTTACCATAGTCATCCTTGATGTACACACATTTCGAGAGAGCCATACATGATTTGGAATTTGTTATAATACTCTATGTGCTTCGCTTATATCTTGTGAGTTATGTAGTTTTGCTCTAGTAATTCACTTATATCTTTTAGAGCACGGTGGTGGATTTGTTTTATAGAAACTATTGATCTCTCATGCTTCACTTAGATTATTTTGAGAGTCTCTAATAGCATGGTAATTTGCTTAAAATCCTAATATGCTTGGTACACAAGATTAATAATAAAACTTTCTTATGAGTGTGTTGAATACTATGAGAAGTTCGATGCTTGATAATTTTTTTGAGATATGAAGATGATGATATTAAAGTTGTGCTAGTTGAGTAGTTGTGAATTTTAGAAATACTTGTGTTAAAGTTTGTGATTCCTGTAGCATGCACGTATGGTGAACCGTTATGTCATGAAGTCGGAGCATGATTTATTTATTGATTGTCTTCCTTATGAGTGGCGGCCGGGGACGAGCGATGGTATTTTCCTACCAATCTATCCCCCTAGGAGCATGCGCGTAATACTTTGCTTTGATAACTTGTAGATTTTTGCAATAAGTATATGAGTTCTTTATGACTAATGTTGAGTCCATGGATTATACACACTTCTCTCACCCTTCCACCTTTGCTAGCCTCTCTAATACCGGGCACCTTTCGCCGGTATCATACACCCACCATATACCTTCCTCAAAACAGCCACCATACCTACCTATTATGGCATTTCCATAGCCATTCCTAGATATATTACCATGCAACTTTCCACCGTTCCGTTTATTATGACACACTCCATCATTGTCCTATTGCATAGCATGATCATGTAGTTGACATCGTATTTGTGGCAAAGCCACCATTCATAATTCTTTCATACATGTCACTCATGAGTCATTGCATATCCCGGTACACCGCCGAAAGCATTCATATAGAGTCATATTTTGTTCTAATTATCGAGTTGTAATTGTTGAGTTGTAAGAAAAATAAAAGTGTGATGATCATCATTATTAGAGCATTGTCCCAGTGAGGAAAGGATGATGGAGACTATGATTCCCCCACAAGTCGGGATGAGACTAGAGACAAAAAAAAGAGAAAAAAAGAGGCCATAAAAAAGGAGAAAAGGCCCAAATAAAAAAATAAAAAATATAAGAGAAAAAGAGAGAAGGGACAATGTTACTATCCTTTTACCACACTTGTGCTTCAAAGTAGCACCATGATATTCATGATAGAGAGTCTCCTATGTTATCACTTTCATATACTAGTGGGAATTTTTCATTATAGAACTTTTCTTGTATATTCCAATGATGGGCGTCCTCAAAATGCCCTAGGTCTTCATGAGCAAGCAAGTTGGATGCACACCCACTTAGTTTCTTTTTGAGCTTTCATATACTTATAGCTCTAGTGCATCCGTTGCATAGCAATCCCTACTCACTCACATTGATATCTATTGATGGGCATCTCCATAGCCCGTTGATACGCCTAGTTGATGTGAGACTATCTTCTCCCTTTTTATCTTCTCCACAACCACCATTCTATTCCACCTATAGTGCTATGTCCATGGCTCACGCTCATGTATTGCGTGAAGATTGAAAAAGTTATGAGAATGTCAAAAGTATTAAACAATTGCTTGGCTTGTCATCGGGGTTGTGCGTGATTTAAATATTTTGTGTGGTGAAGATAGAGCATAGCCAGACTATATGATTTTGTAGGGATAACTTTCTTTGGCCATGTTATTTTGAGAAGACATAATTGCTTTGTTAGTAAGCTTGAAGTATTATTATTTTTACGTCAATATTAAACTTTTGTCTTGAATCTTTCGGATATGAAAATTCATACCACAATTAAGAAGAATTACATTAAAATTATGCCAAGTAGCACTCCGCATAAAAAATTCTGTTTTTATCATTTACCTACTCGAGGACGAGCATGAATTAAGCTTGGGGATGCTTGATACGTCTCCAACGTATCTATAATTTTTTATTGCTCCATGCTATATTATCTACTGTTTTGGACATTATTGGGCTTTATTATCCACTTTTATATTATTTTTTGGACTAACCTATTAACCGGAGGCCCAGCCTAGAATTGCTGCTTTTTGCCTGTTTTAGGGTTTTGAAGAAAAGGAATATCAAGCGGAGTCCAAACGGAATGAAACCTTCGGGAACGTGATTTTCTCAACAAACAAGACCCGGGAGACTTGGACCCTACGTCAAGACACAAAAGAGGAGGCCACGAGGTAGGGGGCGCACCTACCCCCCTAGGCGCGCCCTCCACCCTCGTGGGCCCCCTGTTGCTCCACCGACATACTCCTTCCTCCTATATATACCTACGTACCCCAAACGATCAGACACGGAGCCAGAAACCTAATTCCACCGCCGCAACTTTCTGTATCCATGAGATCCCATCTTGGGGCCTGTTCTGGAGCTCCGCCGGAGGGGACATCGATCATGGAGGGCTTCTACATCAACACCATAGCCTCTCCGATGAAGTGTGAGTAGTTTACCTCAGACCTACGGGTCCATAGTTATTAGCTAGATGTCTTCTTCTCTCTTTTTGGATCTCAATACAATGTTCTCCCCCTCACTTGTGGAGAACTATTCGATGTAATCTTCTTTTTGCGGTGTGTTTGTTGAGATGGATGAATTGTGGGTTTATGATCAAGTCTATGTATGAATAATATTTGAATCTTCTCTAAGTTCTTTTATGTATGATTGGTTATCTTTGCAGGAAGGGAAAAGAGAAAGGAGATGCATTAATGGAGGTGGTGTAAGTTAGCTAGGAGTAATAAAGAGAGAGAAATTTAGGTAGAAGAAGGAGAGTAATGGGGGGAGAAGTAGTGAGGAAGAAGCAAAGTGAGGGAGAGAGGAGGTGGAAGGTAGAGGAAAGTGAGGAAGAGAGGATGGGGGAGGGGGAGGGGGAGGGAAAAGCTGGTATATGCTGCGGCTTAGCAGTAGCGCTGGTCGTAAACAGCGCTACTGCTAATAACATAGAAGCAGCGCGCTTCCAGCACACGCGCTACTGCTAAACGGGGCCCGCCATGTGGCCAGTTTCAAAATTAGCAGTAGCGTCACAGAAAAAAGCGCGCTACTACTATTACTTTATCAGTAGCGTGGTTAGCTAGAGCACGCTGCTGCTAAAGCTAGGGTGGCGGGAACTGTCGGTCAATTTTAGTAGGAGCGTGGTTCCACCAAGCCGCGCTACTATTAACTGAGTAGCACTAGCGTTTGTTTTGTTCCCGCGCTATTGCTAATTAGCAGTAGCACCTCCCCCTGTACCGCGCTGCTGCTAAGATTCTATGTTTAAGGTTTTCCCTAGTAGTGATAGTCTAGTTTTGACATGAAGATTTCAATACTCAAGCATATCAGCAAGCAACCATGTATTTCAAAATATCAACACTAAGGAAAGTTATTCCTATCCCATCATGCTCAATCATTGATCCATTCATGAAACACACTCACATATTAGCTACATCCAATGCTCAACTACGACCATAGTGCCCCTTAGTTGGTGCTTTATAAGAGAAGATGGAGAATTAAATAAAAATAAAAATTGCATAAAGTAAAAAGATAGGCCCTTCGCAGAGGGAGGTAGGGATTTGTAGAGGTGCCAGAACTCAAAGCAAAAATTTAGAGATAAATTTTTGAGAGGCATACTTTTCCTGTCAACGAAAATGACCGAGTAATTCCCAACACTTTCCATGCTAGATATATCATAGGCAGTTCCCAAACAGAAAATAAAGTTTATTCCTATTTCCACCATTCTTTCACAATCCATGGCTAGCCGTATCCACGGGTGCCATCCATACCAACACTTTCGAAGGAATTTATTGATTGACAACATAAAGTTAAGTTCTTTTTCATTTCGGGACTGGGCATCCCTATTACCGCCACACTCTCGTGCAATGACAAGTGAATAAACACTTATCTTGAGAATAACACATGTAGCATGGAAAATATTGGCCACCCCCTGCCGCTTCATGAGCGGTACGAGTACACAAAAAGGAAAATTTATTTTGAAATTTAGAGATGGCACATACAAATTCGCATAGAACGACACGGAATACTACATATAGGTAGGTATGGTGGAGTCATATGGCAAAACTGGGTTAAAGGATTTTGGATGCACAAGTAGTATCTCTACTTAGTACAAGTGGTGGCTAGAAAAAAGATTGAGAAGCAACTAACCAAGAAACGAAAAATCACATAAGCGAGCATTAAGCATAATTAACACCGAATAATGCACCACAAGTAGGATGTAATTTCATTGCATAAATATTGACTTTCGTGCTTGCATAGGGAATCACAAACCTTAACACCAATATTCTTACTAAAGCATAACTACTCACCAACATGACTCACATATCACTATCATCATGTCTCAAAACTATTACAAGGAGTCAAGTTTATTTTTTCCAATGATCTTCATGAAGGTTTTTATTATATCCCTCTTGAATATTTATCACTTTCAGACTAGTTTCATATGTTGCTTTTGACAAGCTCAAACAAATCTAAGTGAAGAACATGAGCATAAAAATTTTCATCTCTAAAAATAATGTAAGTGAAGCATGCGAGCATTTATTCAAAAATATTAAAGCACAACATGCTCAAAAAGATATAAGTGAAGCACTAGAGCAATTCCATAGCTCAAAAAAGTTGAGTGAAGCATAAAGAGCAATTCTAACAAATCATAGCATAATTTTGGCTCTCTCAAATAGGTCTGTCCAGCAAGGATATATGACAAAAACTTAAAGGTAAAACAAGCAAAGACTCATACTCCCTCCATTCCTTTATGTAAGGTGTATTATTTTCGGCACGGTGACCAAGGCACAGAATTATAGACATGTTAGGATGAAATTACCCTTGGAAAATTTATTTGTTAGTGGCAAGTAAATCAGTTAGTCAAGGAAAGTATGAGATACATGTAATCGACAGAGAGATACTTTCCTTCTTTTGCTACAAGGAGAGATACAGACAATCAGGAGAGAGATACTTTCCTTTTTCTGGAGGCCTGAAAAGGGAATTATGGGGAATTAGAAGAAATGCACCTTACATTCTGAAATTTTATCAAAAAACAAATACACCTTATATAAAGGAACGGAGGGAGTATAATATAAGACGTTCCAAGCAAAACTCATGATATGTGACGAATAAAGATATAGCTCCAAGTAAAATACAGATGGCCGTTAGAAGAAAGAGGGGATGCCTTAAGGAAAATCCCCAAGCTTAGTTGCTTGGTTATCCTTGAATATTAACTTGGGGTGCCATGGGGCATCCCCAAGCTTATGCTCTTCTTACTCCTTATTCCTTCATCCATCGTGATCTCACCCAAAACTTGAAAACTTCAATCACACAAATCTCAACAAAACCTTCACGTGATCCGTTAGTATAAGGAAGCAAATCACTACTCTAAGTACTGTTGCAAACCCATCCATATTTCATTTTTGCATTATATCTACTGTATTCCAACTTTTCTATGGTTCATACCCCTCGATACAACCCATAGATTCATCAAAATAAGCACACAATGCAAAGAAAACAGAATCTGTCAAAAACAGAACAGTCTGTAGCAATCTGAAAAATTAGAATACTTCCGTAACTCCAAAAATTCTGAAAAATTAGGACAACTTAGGCAATTTGTATATCAATAAACAATTCAGAATTTTATCACGCTTCTATAATTTTAGACAATTCTGTTACTGGCGCACAAAGTTTCTGTTTTTAAACAAGATCAAATCAACTATCACCCAACATGATCCCAAAGGATTTAATTGGCAAAAACACTAACTAAAACATAAAAACACAATCATAATAGTATCATAATTGTGAAAAAACTCAAGAACAGAAATAAAAAGGCAAAAATAAATTTTATTCATTGGGTTGCCTCCCAACAAGCGCTATCGTTTTATGCCCCTAGCTAGGCATAATGCATAGATCTAAGTATTATTATCTTTAGTTCTAGATCCATAAGATGCCTCATGATTGATTCATATGGTGGCCTAATTATTGTTCTAGGGAAGTTCCATGCCCTTCCTTACTGGAAATTGAAATTTAATATTGCCTTCTTTCATATCAATCATGGCACCTATAGTGTGTAAAAATAGTCTACCAAGTATTATTGGACAAGATGGATTGCAATCAATATCAAGAACAATAAAATATGTGGGCACGTAATTCCTATTTGTAAGAATAAGAACATCATTAATTATTCCCATAGGCTTTTTAATAGTGGAATCTGCCATGTCCAAATTAAGAGAACATTCTTCAATATCGGTAAGACCAAGCACATCACTTAAAGATTTTGGAATTGTGGAAACACTATCACCCAAATCACATAAAGAAAAACACTCATAATATTTAATCTTGACTTTGATGGTAGGTTCCCATTCATCAGGCAATTTTCTAGGAATTGAGATTTCTAATTCCAACTTTTCTTCCAAAGCTTTCACTACAAAAAAGTACACTTCCGTGATGATACGTGTTTGTCACAGTAGGTCACGTTTTCTGTCATGCATGTACATCCATGACAAATTTATGACAGAATCAAGATAGTCAGGCATGTGCTGTCGTAGAAGTGTTCCACGACATTACCAAAAGTATCGGAAGTGTCCACTTCCATGATGATAAATCGTGCATCATGGAAGTGCTTTCGTCAAGGGTGACTGACACATGGCATTGTGACACCCCCGATTCAATCGTACACTAATCATGCACGCAAACGTGTACGATCAAGATCAGGGACTCATGGGAAGATATCACAACACAACTCTAAAACATAAATAAGTCATACAAGCATCATAATACAAGCCAGGGGCCTCGAGGGCTCGAATACAAGTGCTCGATCATAGACGAGTCAGCGGAAGCAACAATATCTTAGTACAGACATAAGATAAACAAGTTTGCCTTAAGAAGGCTAGCACAAACTGGGATATAGATCGAAAGAGGCGCAGGCCTCCGGCCTGGGATCCTCCTAAACTACTCCTGGTTGTCGTCAGTGGCCTGCACGTAGTAGTAGGCACCTCCAGTGTAGTAGGAGTCATCGTCGATGGTGGCGTCTGGCTCCTAGCTAGGCTCCGGCATCTGGTTGCGACAACCAAGTAGAAGGGAAAGGGGGAAAAGAGGGAGAAAAGCAATAGTGAGTACTCATCCAATGAGAGAACCCGGAATTTACTTCCAGACCCTCCTGTGTATATTTGTCAACCCCAGGATCATTGTTGACAACACAGCGAAATGGTATCTTTGCACAATGCACAAATGTATTACAAGTTTAATAAATCCTGCCACAAGGCATACATAGGGAAATGTCTAATGACATTTATTACATAGAGATAATAGCGGAAAGTAAAAATGCGTAGCGACTCCATCTCAGCCACAGGCAGTCAATGTAGTCCACGTGACCTCACTCCTACGAATCGTCATAGTAGTCGTAGTCATCACCTTCACCTTCATGGAACTCTGTTGTCAACAAAATTATTGCCATGAGTACATTACGTACTCAACATGCCTCCCTCGGAGAAGGACCTAATAGCTACATGTGGCTTCAACGGAAGGTTGTATGGCTCATTTGCATAAAAGCTAATTTTGTTTGAAAAAAATATAGGAGTTGGATAAAAGCGGTTTTGATGAAAACATGTTTTATCTCCAGAATAACTTTCATCAAAGTAAGGATCCTCGATCAACTCACACTCAACATAGGTTCCAAGAATAGGGGCATAGAGGGAATAAGCAAGACAAGTCCTGTAAGTCAAGAAAGATTCATGTGTTGTCCATGACCGTGGACACGGCTATTCGAATAGTTTTACACTCTTCAGAGGTTGTACACTTTACCCACACGACACAATCCCGTCTTGATGCCACCAGTGGCTGCTGGTATAGTACACCATTTGGTATACCAGTAGGGATATTGTGACGAGGTATTTCATTAGACCAAACTTACTGTGCCGAGCCCACTAGGTTTCAACACGGAAGTAACCGCAGTTCACAGTCCGGGCCCCCCCTTTTGTGCCGAGGATACTCCTCGCAAGGCAGCTATCCCATCTGCGGTACGGCGGTGACGACAATAAGAGTGAACTAACTAATTAACCAAGCTAGTGACCATATAGCATGTGGATGTACTGTTATCACAATCTTCAAATCCAAGACTTATTAGGCCTCATGTGGCACGAACGACTGATTTCCCCCTTCAACTCGTGAAGGGCGGCCAATCGCTCCTTCAATCCATGATTCAGTTGTCGCCCGCGCCAGTATTCAGATGGTAAGTTTCACCCAGAGTAGAAGAGGATAGAGAAGGTCAACAAGGGCCAACTGTCCTAGCTCAGCGTCAAGTTTCAAATGCCAATGACTTAGAGGTCATTCAACAGCGCACCTATAGGGTGATAAGCATGGCTAAGCATTTATACTCTATCGGAATACTATAATTCTACTCAGGTGTCAAATGAATAGGCGACAAGCAGATCAAGGTAATGTGTCAATCGAGACGCTAGCTACGAGAATTAAATAGCATGCACATGGTAACAATAAAACTCAATGCAATTTGTAAACCATAGGATAAGTATGATCAAAGAAGGAGGCATGCCTTCGTTGTTGAGTCCTTCTTCGGTAACCTGTTTCTGTCCATGTCCAACATCGTCGTCACTCCCTACTCGTCGTAACGATAGCAAACGACAAACAATAAATACCTAAGCAATAGAAAATCCACATTACATCCAAATCAAATTAAGAGTGGATGGATAGCAAGATATTGATCAGATGGAGATTCCAAAAGGAGATAGCACGATTGGAAGGTAAGTAGAGGACTCAATGAATTGACCGGGTTTAGGTTGACACAGCTAAGGACGGCTTTGTGATCAAGACTAAAGTTCCAATATGAACTAATAGTTCGCACCACACATCACGACTAAGGAACTATTATATAACCAACACAATGGCAACAACACAGATGGAATGGAACCAACGTATGCTTTTACCTACAATCACAACATGACATGATAATGGTAAAAGGTAAAAACAAATAAATATTTAGATACAATCTAAATATTTATAATGGTCAATAGCATCCAAACATATACATCAACTTTATAATTCAAAATCATGTATTCTATATGAAAACCAAACAAACATTATAAACCATACTAATTAAGCAATGAAAACATCATTCAACAACATGACTTAAATTGATCTAGGTCTAGACCTAAATCATTATTAAAAGAAAATAGAATCAAATCCATTATATCAAACTAATTCATTTGTCAAACAATTACAAGAACTACACAACACATGGATCAAATGGATGAATAACTATCTTAGACATGATATGGTTAAGAGTAATTATCAACCACAAATAAATACTTGGATGAATCCAAATATTCATAATGGTTAACAACAACCAAAGTATAACATGAAACGTAATAACTATAGCGAGCATTCATATGACAAGAGCCAAACTATTTCCATGGTCAAAACTAAATAAACAACTAAATCAAGACACATCTTCACACAAGGCATGTGAGTATAGAATCACTAGAGGTCTAAACGAATAACACAAGCATCACACATACGAGTGATCATGATAAGATACTAAACTAGAATATGCTCTTAATAAGAAAGAACACCTAATTAATAGACAAATAGTTAGTCGCAATAATATTACCGGCACATGCTTAAACAAGAGATCAAACTATGCACACTAAGCATATGAGAAAGATACAACTCAACTAACATGAAAGGTAACTATCATATGCGTGTGATGAACTATTGCAACAAGTATAGAGCACTCATAATACTAACGTATGAAAAGTTAACCATGTATAAGCAACAGTAGCATAACTATAAACATGGATTATAATAAGGCATGAAAGGTTATTAGCATGACATGTCTCGGCTTAAGCATACCACAACTGCAACAACTAGATAAAGTAGATATGACAAGTAGACATGTATGGTCATCACAAGAGATACGAGAGTATGCTACCAATACAATACTGCTCATAACTATGACATAATTTAGTGATATCAACTAACATGACTATCAAGCATGGCAATAGCACACAAGCCTACATACTAGTTATGACATGTAATCACATTGACTACGCATACAAACATGTAACCAAATAATAATATATCATGGAATGAACAACAGTAAGCAATGCACCATAGTAGCATGAATAGCAGGGACAAGATCATGGCATGCATTTCCTATCTATTACAACTTACACTTGTAAATACATAATATAACAACCTGCAATGATCTATAACATGAGTTGATACACCTACACACACTATGCACTCTAGTCATACAATCATAACAACATGGCATAGTATTGATCAATCAAGAAGTTATTTAATCAAAGAAAGTATGAGATCAACAAACTACTATCATGTGAATCATCTTAATGAAGGCCAACCATATGTGCAATCACACGATAGTACATACTCGAAATGCTATAGCACATGGTAGTAGACAATCAAAACAAGCATTCTACTTGAAGCAATTATTAACATGGCAAGGTAATAAACCAATATAAATAAACACAAATGGTAATTACCAGGATGTAATAAGCTAAGTTCTATGTCACAAGAATAAACTAGTGATAGAAATGTAAACATGACTGTAACGCCCTCGATGCGGCTATATCTCCCACGTGTCGAAGCACGACTTAGAGGCATAACCGCATTGAAAGCAATGTCGCAAGTGAGGTAATCTTCACACAACCCATGTAATACATAAGGGAAAGAGATACATAGTTGGCTTACAATCGCCACTTCACACAAATACATGAATAAAGCATTACATCATCCAAGTACAATCAAGGTCCGACTACGGAACCAAAATAAAAGAAGAACCCCAAATGCGACCAGGTCCCCGATCGACCCCAACTGGGCTCCACTACTGATCAACTAGAATGAACCAACACAAAGGACAAGATCTTCATCGAGCTCCTCCTTGAGCTTGGTTGCGTCATCTGCATGGTTCAACGGCACCTGCAAGCTGGTTTTGGAAGTATCTGTGAGTCACGGGGACTCAGCAATCTCACACCCTCGCGATCAAGACTATTTAAGCTTATGGGTAAGGTAAAGGTATGAGGTGGAGCTGCAGCAAGCGACTAGCATATATGGTGGCTAACCTATTCGCAAAAGAGAGCGAGAAGAGAAGGCAAAAGCACAGTCGAACAACTATGATCAAGAAGTGATCCTAGAACAACCTACGTCAAGCATAACTCCAACACCGTGTTCACTTCCCGGACTCCGCCGGAAAGAGACCATCACGGTAACACACGCGGTTGATGTATTTTAATTAAGGTCAACTTCAGGTTTTCTACAACCGGACATTAACAAATTCCCATCTGCCCATAACCACGGGCACGGCTTTCGAAAGTTCAAATCCCTGCAGGGGAGTCCCAACTTAGCCCATGACAAGCTCTCATGGTCAACGAAGGATAAACCTTCTCCCGAGACATTCTGATCAGACTTGGTATCCCGGTTCTACAAGACAACTTCGACAAGTTAAAGCAAATCCAGCAACACCGCCCGAATGTGCCGACAAATCCCGATAGGAGCTACACATATTTCGTTCTCAGGGCACACTCAGATGAGCGCTCCATACAACTAAAACCAAACCTCGAGTTTCCTCGAGGGGGCGCTGCACAGGACTCTAGTTTGGACCAACACTTAGAGGAGCACTGGCCCGGGGGGGGGGGGGGGGTTAAAACTAAAGTTGACCCTTGAGTCCGCGAAACCCAAGGGAAAAAGAGGCTAGGTGGCGAATGGTAAATCCAATGTTGGGCATTGCTGGAGGAGTTTTATCCAAGGCTAACTAGCAAGGGGTTCCCATAATAGCCCAACCGCGTAAGGAACGCAAAATCTGGGAACATAACACCGATATGATGGAAACTAGGGCGGCAAGAGTGGAACAAAACACCAGGCATAAGGCCGAGCCTTCCACCCTTTACCAAGTATATAGATGCATTAATTAAATAAGATATATCGTGATATCCCAACAAGTAACCATGTTCCAACAAGGAACAAACTTCAATCTTCACCTGCAACTAACAACGCTATAAGAGGGGCTGAGCAAAGCGGTAACATAGCCAAACAACGGTTTGCTAGGACATGGTGGGTTAGTGTGACGCCCGGATAGTTACGCTACAGTAAACCTCTGCTAATGATGCCACGTCACCACGATTACTGTTGTTAATCTTGCGATGATTCAAATCTCGTTCAATTTCAAATTTAAAGTCAAGTCAAACAATTAAAGTTATCGAAAGTCAAAACTAAAATGTTCTTAATGTGACAAATAAATCATGGATATTATAGGTGGAGAAACAACATCTTTATAAAATAATTATATACCCTAAGGTGATTAAAACAACAGCAAAAACAATTAGTTATACTCCTAATATATTTTACAAAATACTAAGCTATTTAGCTAGGTGCCAAAGTTGTTGTGGCAGTGGTATAATTAATGTTACTATGTTAGGTGCTAATTGAATATTTTACCAAACTAAAACAAATTAGGAAATAAAATTAAAACAAAAAAGTAAAACAAAACAAACAAACAAACAAAAAGAGAGGGGAAAACAGAACCCCCCTGTTCCGCTGGGCCAAGTGGCCCAGCTGGCTTCAGCCGCCCGAATGGGCCGGCCCACCCAGCGCCCCAGCCTACAACCCCCGGTCGGCACGACCGAAACCCTAACCGCACCCCACTTCCCCCCCCCCCACGATCCCTTCTCCCCCACCGATCTGGATCGGGATTGGCCCCGATCCTGTCGACCCCGACGCCCAACGCTCGCCGCCGCCCGGGACCACCTCGCCGGCTCCGACGTTGCCCTTGACGGCTCCGCCATCTCGCGCTCCCACCTCCCTCTCCCTCGACGGATCTACTCGCGCCCGAGGACGCCGTCCGGATCGCCGGAGCATGCCACCGTCGAGCCCTCCCCGAGCATGTTGTTGCACGCCTACAGGGCCCGGTGAGCGCGCCCTCGATCCCCGCTTTCCCTCGTCTCTATCTTGTTCCTCGCACCACGCCCGTCCGCCACCATCGCCCGTTCTCGCCACGCCCGTCGCTGCGCGTCCGCGGCCACCCGGCTGTGTCGCGCTCGTCGTGCTCGCTGCTCCACACCACCTTCCCATGCCCAAGGCCACCGTGGCCGTGCTCCGCCCGCGCCACTTGCCCCGAACCGCAGCTCCTACCGCATGCTGGCCCAGGGTCACGCCTGTGCCTCGCCCACACCCCGTGTAGCCAGCGCCCGCCCGCTGCTTCCCGGCCCCGCCGTGGCCTTGCCTCTGCCGCGACCCGCGCCTTCACCGCTCGCGGCCACGGCCGGCGCCTCGCCACGACCGCCCAGCTCTGCCATGGCCTTCGCCTTACCACTCCCCGTCCGGCCGCGCGCTGCGCCGCTCCCTGCGCCGCGCTCCTCGCCGGCGTTTGCCACTGGCCTCGCCTCGTTTCCCCCCTCGCTCGGGCGACGCCCGAGACCCGGCGCCCGCTAGCGCCTGTAAACCGCATCGCCCCTCTGGGCCACTGCCAAACGGGGCCCAGCCCCAGAACGTTTCAAAAAGAAAGATTAAAAGAAAATAATAAAAATATGAATTAATCAGTTAATTAATTAATTAAATTAACATAACTTAACTAATTCTGATTAGATTAACCTAATTACCAATTAAACTAGTTAATCTGTTTTAGTTAATCAGTCAATGATAGTGGGGCCCACCCCCCTAATTAATACTAATTAGGTTAATTAATATGTCTAACTAAAATGTGTCACTGACCAGTGGGACTGTCACACCCTCGATGCGACTATATCTCCCACGTGTCGAGGCACGACTTAGAGGCATAATCGCATTGAAGGCATATGTCGCAAGTCGGGTAATCATCAAAAACATCCCATGTAATATAATAATAAAGAGGGATAACATAGTTGGCTTACACTCGCCACGTCACATCAAAGTACATAAATAACATCCATCATACAAATCACTCATGGCCCGACTACGACGCCAAAATAGAAAAGACCCCCAACATGCGACAAGGCCCTGAATCTAACCCCGAATAGGCACCACTACTGATCATCAGGAAAAGACACATAGTAACGCTGAGAGTCCTCGTCGTACTCCCACTTGAGCTCGAGCACGCCATCTGAAGCTGTATCATTGGTCCCTGCATCTGGTGTAATAGTAATCTGTGAGCCACAGGGACTCAGCAATCTCGCACCCTCGCGATCAAGACTATTTAAGCTTAATAGGTAGGAAGGGGTAATGTATAAGTGGAGCTGCAGCAAGTGACTAGCATATATGGTGGCTAACTTATTCGCAAAAGAGAGCGAGAAGAGGAGGCAAAGCACGAGCGAGAAACTAGAGAGCAACCTGCGCAAACATAACTCCAACACCGTGTCCACTTCCCGGACTCCGCCGAGAAGAGGCCATCACAGCAACACACTCAGTTGATTCATTTTAATTAATTAAGGTTCAAGTTATCTATAACCGAACATTAACAAATTCCCATCTGCCCATAATCGCGGGCACGGATTTCGAAAGATCAATCCCTGCAGGGGTGTCCCAACTTAGCCCATAAGAAGCTCTCACGGTCAACCAAGGAATAGACCTCCACCCAAGACACACCGATCAGACTCGGTATCTCGGTACAACAAGATGATTCGACAGGTTAAAACAAGTCCAGCAACACCGCCCGAATGTGCCGACAAATCCCGATAGGAGCTGCACATATCTCGTTCTCAGGGCACACTCAGATGAGCCAGACGTCGGGTAGGCCAGCCCAGAGTTTCCCCTAGTAGCCCCGGACATCGCTCGGTGGGACCAACACTCAGAGGAGCACTGGCCCAGGGGGGTTAAAATAAGATGACCCTCGGGCTCCGGAAACCCAAGGGAAAAAGAGGCTAGGAGGCAAATGGTAAAACCAATGTTGGGCATTGCTGAAAAAGCTTTAATCAAGGCGAACTATCAAGGGGTTCCCATTATAGCCCAACCGCGTAAGGGACGCAACAATCCGGGAACATAACACCGATATGACGGAAACTAGGGCGGCAAGAGTGGAACAAAACACTAGGCGAGAGGCCGAGCATTCCACCCTTAACCAAGTATATAGATGAATTAAGATAACATGGCAATATAATGATATCCCAACAAGTAAATAAATGTTCCAACAAGGAACGCATCCAATCTTCACCTGCAACTAGCAACGCTACAAGAAGGGGGCTAAGCAAAGCGGTAACATAGCCAATCAACGGTTTGCTAGGACAAAGGTGGGTTAGAGGCTCAATCATGGCAATTGGGAGGCTGACAAGCAAGTGGTAGGCATCATAGCAATGGCATAGCAAAAGAGCGAGCAAACTAGCATAGCAAAGATAGTAGTGATTTCGAGGGTATGATCATCTTGCCTGCACAGTTGTCAGAGTTGACTGGATCCTCAAAAGCAAACTCAACGGGCTCCTCGTTAGCGAACTCATCTCCCGGCTCTACCCAACAACACAAACAAGCAACAAGGATACAATCAACCACGTGCAAGGGCAACCAATAATTTGCAAAGATGGTATGCTATGCGGGATGCGATGCGGGATGCAAAATGCAAGACGTGACAGGAAATGCATGAACCTGGCCTCAACTTGGAAACCCAAGGGTGCCACTGGATATAGGGGATGAAATCACCTGAAAACGATATAAAGATCATAGGAATCGGAGCTACGGTTTGGAAATGGCAAGCGTTTTACGAAACGAACCGATCTGCGATTTACAGCAAGTAGGCTCCTAAATGCATCGAAACGAACATGCTACAGCCACCAAACATGAAAACAAAATACATGGCAGGGATGTACACAAGATGCTTAACAAGTCACTAGGACTGAGCCATAGGCAAATTCATCCATTAAGGGGTTCAAACAAGCATGGCAAAACTGAATAAGCAAAACAGATTTCAGACTTTGTGAAATTCACACTAGTCTGAAATTTCAGACCACGATGCTCTCTTCGGAGCAGCAAAAACAACATGATGCATAACCTGAACATGGCAAGTGAGAGCATGGCATGGAGCTACTCAACAAGCTTAACAAAACACCCAATGTGACCTGGGGCCAAAAGGGTTCACAAAATACTCTAACGAGCACACGAACATAAATGAAACACAATCAGTTTTCAGACTTAGTGAAAACTGAGACATGCTGAAATTATAACTCACGGAGGCATGTAAACGAGCTCGATGCACTCACTACGGTGAAAGTCATGGCAAGGAAAGCATATATCCATAAAGAAGGCACAAAATGCTAGCTATACATGGCAAGAACAATGGCATAGCATGCACGGATCACTAGCAATAGCGCCGGCAAAATCGCAAAAGAGTTCACGATCTGCCCAACTTAACAACAATGCAAAAGTTGAGCTCGATTGACTCAACCTAGGGTGCTCCAACATAACAAGTAAAGACATGGATGGATAGAGCACAACATAAATATCAAAACACCCTTACTGATCATCCTCAAAAGAGGCACGGATCACTAGGAAACAAGCTAGACATATGGCACCATGAACTAAAATATCTCAGACTTAGTGAAAATCACTGAGTCCCTAAAACAGATTACTCAGGTACCCCTCTTTGCAAGCTTGCACAAAACACCACACACATCCTAAAAATGCATGGGTGGCACCTCTGGAAAGAAGACAAAAATCTTAACAATTCATCCCAAAGGGGCACAGGCATATCATGCACACAACATTCATGGCAAAAATGACAAAATTCAATGATGAGCTAACGGATCTGCAATTTAACTCATGATGCCTCCTTCTAACAGCATTTTGGGAATCAAGATGAACTCAAATGCAAATGATGCAATGGAATGAAATGATGTACTCGTCGAGGCGAAGATTTTGATCTATCGTATGTCCAAAACGGAGCTACGGATGCGGAGATATGAGCAGTCAAAGTAAGCATCAGGAGTTAGGGTTAGGAGGGAAAAAGTCAACCCTCAGGGAGATGTTTTCAGATCTGAGATCCGGGCGGCGCGGAAACCGAGGTACGCCAGAGTTGGAGCTAGAGGCCGCCGGAGTTGGAGATCCGGGCGCACCCGGCCGGATCCGGCGGCGGGGCGGCGGCAGCGGCCGGCGAGGGGCGCGGGGCGGCGTTCCGGCGAGGCGGGCGACAGGCGCCCGGGGCGGCCGGTGCGGGCTCCGGCGGGAGGCGAGGTCGCCCGCGGCGGCGCCGGCCACCAGGCGTGGAGACGATGGCGGCGGAGCGCGGGACGAAGGGCGGCGGCGGATCGGGCTCGCGGGGTCTTCCCGTGGGCCTGGCGGGCCCGGCGGCGGCGATGTGGGCGCAGCCCACGTGGCGAGCGCGGGTTGGCGGCGGCGAGATCGGACGTTGTCCGGCGCGGGCCGGACACGTCCGTCGGCGGCGGAGGAGGGAGATGTTTTTTTTAGGGTTTTGGACGGGGGAAGAAGAGATCCGAATGGAGGGGGTATTTATCGGCATAGAGGGAGCAAGGAGTGTCCAAATGAGGTGCAGTTTTCGCCCACGCGATCGTGATCGAACGACCGAGACGATGGAGCAGAGTTTGGTGGGTTTTGGGCCAAATTGGAGGGGTGTTTGGCTGCAACACACACGAGGCCCTTTCGGTCCCTCTGTTAACCGTTGGAGTATCAAACAAAGTCCAAATGACCCGAAACTTGACAGGCGGCCTACCGGTAGTAGACCAAGGCCACATGGCAAGTCTCGGTCCAATCCGGAAATGTTTAATCCCCACACACGAAAGAAAGCTAGAAATGGCCACCGGAGGAGAACGAAGTGCCGGAATGCAAAACGGACAACGGGGAAAATGCTCGAATGGATGAGATGAACATGTATGCAAATGCAATGCACGTGATGACATGATATGAGATGCACGAAAACAAAAACAACACACGGAGACAAAGACCCGAACCCGAGGAATAAATATAACTTAATGCCGGAAACGGCAAGAGTTGGAGTGTAAATTGGGAAAACCACATCTGGGGCGTTACAACACTCCACCACTACAAAAAGATCTCGTCCCGAGATCTAGGACTGAAAGAACTCTGGGTACTCAGAACGGAGGTGATCCTCGCGTTGCCAGGTAGCTTCACGGTCGGAATGGTGTGACCACTTGACTTTGAGAAATTTGATTGACTTGTTGCGAGTCTTGCGTTCAGTCTCTTCAAGGATTGCAACTAGGTGCTCACGATAGGAGAGATCTTCTTGGAGCTCAATGTCCTCGAAGTTGACGGTGCGTTCAGGCGTCTTGAAGCACTTTCGGAGTTGGGAGACATGGAACACATCATGAACATTGGCAAAGTTTGAAGGAAGCTCGAGTTGATAGGCGAGGTCGCCTCTCTTGCTGACAATCTTGAAAGGTCTGACGTATCTAGGGGCAAGCTTCCCTTTGATACCGAAGCGACGAGTCGCTTTCATAGGAGAGACACGGAGGTAAACATGATCTCCGAGCTCGAAAGCCAAATCACAGTGCTTGCTATAATAGTAGCTCTTCTGGCGGGATTGGGCTGCTTTGAGGTTATCACGAATGACCTTGCACATTTCTTCTGCCTCTGTGATTAGGTCATTACCCAGCAGCTGACGTTCACTGGTTTCAGACCAGTTGAGAGGTGTACGGCACTTCCTACCATACAGAATTTCAAATGGGGCCTTGCCCGAACTTTCTTGAAAACTATTGTTGTACGAGAATTCAGCATAAGGAAGACAATCCTCACACTTCATGCCGAAGGAGATAACACAAGCCCTGAGCATATCTTCAAGAATCTGGTTGACACGCTCGACTTGACCACTTGTTTGAGGATGGAAAGCAGTGCTGAAGCGGATGTTGGTGCCCATGGCCTTCTGAAAAGAATCCCAAAACTTGAAGGTAAAGATGCTGCCACGGTCTGAAGATATCACTTGAGGAATACCGTGCAGAGAGACAATTCGAGAGGTATAGAGTTCCGCCAATTGAGTTGCAGTGATTGACTCTTTGATAGGCAGGGAATGAGCCACTTTGGTGAGGTTGTCGATGACAACGAATATAGCATCATTGCCACACTTGGACTTTGGAAACCCAGTCACGAAGTCCATTTCAATGTGGTCAAACTTCCATTTTGGAATGGCAAGAGGTTGGAGGAGACCTGCTGTCCTTTGGTGTTCTGCCTTCACTCTTCTGCAGACATCACATTCATTCACGAATTGAGCGATCTCGCACTTCATTCGAGTCCACCAATAAGTTTGCTTGAGATCCTGATACATCTTCGTGCTACCAGGGTGGATGGAGAGGAGAGAGTTGTGAGCCTCGTTCATGATCACCTTACGAAGTTCACCTTTGGGCACAACAATTCGATCCTCGAAGAAGAGGGTGTCCTTGTCATCAAGTCGGTAGCACTTGTACTTGGACTGACTCTTTGCAATACCAATCTTCACCTTTTTCACCATAGCATCAAGAAGCTGGGCTTGGCGAATCTGGTCTTCCAAGGTAGGAGAAACTTGAAGGTTGGCGAGGAAACCTTGAGGAACAATTTGCAGATTAAGTTTGCGGAAAGCTTCACAAAGCTCAGGTTGATAAGGCTTCAGAATCAGACTGTTGCAATATGCTTTTCTGCTCAAAGCGTCAGCAATCACATTGGCCTTGCCTGGAGTATACTCGATACTCGGATTGTACTCCTGAATCATTTCGACCCATCGAGTTTGCCTGAGGTTGAGATTAGGCTGAGTGAAGATGTACTTGAGACTCTTGTGATCAGTGAAAATGTCCACTTTCCTTCCCAATAGAAGATGTCTCCAAGTCAACAAAGCGTGCACAACTGCCGCCAACTCGAGATCATGAGTGGGGTAGTTCTTCTCATTAGGCTTCAACTGGCGAGAGGTATAAGCAACAACTTTCTTCTCTTGCATCAGTACAGCACCGAGACCTTGGAGAGAGGCATCACAAAAGACCTCGTACGGCTTGGTTTCATCAGGCGGAGTCAGAACTGGAGCAATGATCAATTTCTCTTTCAAAGCGTTGAAAGCAATATCACACTCCGGAGACCAAACGTACTTGACATGCTTTTGAAGAAGATTTGAGAGGGGCTTCGCGATCTTGGAAAAGTTTTCCACGAATCTTTGACAGTAGCTTGCGAGACCGAGGAAGCTACGGAGTTGCTTCACATTCTGAGGAGGTTCCCAATTAACAATTGCAGACACCTTCTCAGGATCCACGGAAATGCCCTTGGCAGAGATGATATGACCAAGATAAAGAACCTCATCGAGCCAAAATTCACACTTGGAGAACTTGGCGTAGAACTGATGTTCCCTGAGCTTGTCAAGAACCAAACGCAAGTGCTTGGCATGATCTTCCTTGTTCTTCAAGAAAACCAGAATGTCGTCGAGATAGACCAAAACGAAGTCATTGGTGTAGGGGTTGAAGATGAAGTTCATCATGCGAGAGAACGTCAGAGGAGCGTTGGTGAGGCCAAAAGACATGACAGTGTATTCATATGACCCATAGCTTGTTTGAAGGCCGTCTTGGGAATATCTTGCTCACGAATGCGAATCTGATGATAACCCATACGAAGATCAAGCTTGGAGAATACTTGGGCACCCTTGAGTTGTTCAAACAGCTCATTAATGTTGGGAAGTGGGTATTTGTTCTTGATGGTCTTCTTGTTCAATGGACGATAATCAACACAAAGTCGGTCCGTTCCATCCTTCTTCTTCACAAAAAGAACACCACAACCCCATGGAGAAGTACTAGGCCGAATGAGACCCATTCTTTCTTGAACATCGAGTTGTTTCTTCAACTCCTTCAACTCTTCGGGGCCGAGCTTGTAGGGACGTTTGCACACAGGTTCCGTACCAGGCTCAAGTTCAATAACAAATTCAACCGGCCGGTGCGGAGGCATTCCTGGGAGTTCTTCTGGGAAGACGTCTTGATACTCACAAACAACCGGAATCTGCGAAATAGCATCCAATCCACCCTTCTCATTGAGAGAAAACAACCGGATGGTATTATCCCGAGCAGCAAAGACAATTACATCCTCAGACGAATGAGTCAGTTGAATCTGCCTGGCTGCACAATCGAGGTGAGCCTTATGTTTAGAGAGCCAGTCCATCCCAAGAATAAGATCGATATTAGAATTACCAAGAACCACCGGAGAAGAGAGAAACTTGTAATCGCCCAATGTGATAGAAATATCCGGAACAATAGCGCTTGCATTCATGAATTTGCCCGGAGAAACAACAGACAACTGTCTAGCCAAATCTTGCAAAGGCAACTCATGCTTAGAAACAAATGGCCTCGAGATGAAACAATGCGATGCACCCGTATCAAAAGAACTTTTGCAGGGATATCATTAACAGGAAGGTTACCCATGATCACATCCGAAGAATCCTCTGCCTGAGTTGCGTTCATCAAGTTGACCTTGGCGGACTTGGGGTTATGCTTGACCACAGCTGTACTTGCCGATCTGACAGGAGGAGGAGGAGGAGGAAGACGCCTCTGGTTGAAACACATGTTGGCGTAGTGACCCTTCTGTTGGCACTTGTTGCACGTGACCTCAGAAAGCGGACGGTGGTACAAAGCACTCGACCTTGGAGCTTGAGACGAAGTCTTGTTCTGAAAGCCTGGGTTGGGTGGGTGGGATGAACCACTGCCACCTTTGCTCTTCTGCTGATACGGCTGACGGAACGGAGGAGGAGGAAGCCAATACTTCTGCTGCTTGGCCACTTGAGTAGAGGAAGAAGGCATAGTGTCTCTGACTCGCTTCCTGGAAGCATCACACCTCAACTGAGCAGCCTCTTGCTTCAGTGCCATGTTGTAGAACTCATCGTATCTCAGCGGCTCAAAGAGGACAAGAGCGAGCTGAATTTCTTCATGGAGACCACCCCTGAACTGATAGATCATGCTCTTCTCATTAGGAACATCCTGCTTGGCAAAACGGGCGAGCTTCTGGAACAACTTGTTGTAGTCATAGACAGACAAAGAGCCTTGCTTCAGATTGCGGAATTCCTCACGTTTGCTTTCAGTCACACTATGAGGGATGTGATGAGCTCGGAAATCACGACGGAAATCATCCCAAGTGATCAAACGTCCACCTCTGGAATCCTTGTACTGCTGGAACCACTCTGCGGCCTGATCTTTGAGCTGGAAAGAAGCGAACTTGACGAAATCTTCAGGCCTGGCGTTGCTGCATTCAAAATGCTTGCCCAGATCCACTAGCCAATCGTCAGCATCGGTAGCCTCAACACAATTGCTGAACGTCTTTGGACCATTTGCGAGGAACTGGTTCAGAGTAGCAAAATGGTTCTGATTGTTGCCTTGATTCCCTTGACTGCCTTGATTCCGCTCTTGGAGGATTTGCATGATCAACTGTGTATTTGCATTAGTTGCGGCCATCATAGCTTGCCAAGCTTCCGGAGGCGGTGGAGGTGGTGGCGGATCAGGGTTCGGAGTCGTGCGCGTTGGAGGAGCCATCCAGAAGAGGTTGACCACCATTAGCACACAAATAGACAAATATTGAAGGTGAATCCAACGGAATGAAAATTGCAACATAAAGTCTTCACATCCGAGCAAAATGAACGAATGCACTTCTCTTGAAGTGGTCACATATTCCTAAATTGCGAAGCCACAAAGAATCAGGTAGAAGAGGTAAATCAACGAGGGATGGAATCAACATATAACGTCGAAGCAACTCGAATACCACAACTGAAAATAAAACCAAGGATTGGCTTGCGGAATAAGCCGGAACAAACATATGATAGAAATTTCGTCCGAAGTTTTCGTGGTGGGACCTACACGGGCTCGATCGTACAGCACCAACATGTACAAGGCAGTGCACATGACATACAAAGCGTCCCCGAGTCAGCATAGCCAAGGACTCTTTAAGACACAACGAGACCACTGTAAAATCGACCGTGAATAGGCGAACCACTAGACGTCGAACCCCAATTTCATATCATACATTTGTTGGAAGGATATCCTAAGAGCTACTTGAATTCCCACCTATGAAACTCCCGAAATTTTCCGGTTATGCAGTCAGGTGTTGGGGATACAGGGGAAGCATAATATCTCACCCAAGCTAGCAAATCCTACATCCAGCTGTATCCATCCTTCAACACATAACCAAGAAACCTTCGGAAACCATCTACCTCAACCTTCGAAAAGCATCCGTTATACAAGTTATGGCGATACTCCCGAACTCCCGCCCCAGTACTGGGTGGCGTCGAGGTTATCTCACCAACGAACTGCATAAAGGAGATTTTCGATGTCGCGCACATATCTCAAGTATACCAGAATTGCAACGATAAAATTATGATGACAACACCTCAGAGCTCAACTCCCCGGGACACTTCCACTAAACCCCTGACAGGAGGCACCAAGACAGTATTCTCATCATAAGCCATCGGAACAAAACCAAGATACTCGCGTGATCCTAAAAATTTTTTTTAGTGAAATTTGAGAAGAGAAGAGTCAAAACTCTACGTCAGGATGCCTTACCAGAGCGATGAGGAGACTGGGAAGTAAAAAAGAATTCCTAGACTCTCCCATATATAATTCCTAAGGACTCAAAACATTTTTCTAGACACAACTCGGCTGCTAAAAACAATCAAGCAATGGGGGCTCCTAAGGTCGGGGAAGGCTCTGATTACCAACTTGTCACACCCTCGATGCGACTATATCTCCCACGTCTCGAGGCACGACTTAGAGGCATAATCGCATTGAAGGCATATGTCGCAGGTCGGGTAATCATCACAAACATCCCATGTAATATAATAATAAAGAGGGATAACATAGTTGGCTTACACTCGCCACGTCACATCAAAGTACATAAATAACATCCATCATACAAATCACTCATGGCCCGACTACGGCGCCAAAATAGAAAAGACCCCCAACATGCGACAAGGCCCTGAATCTAACCCCGAATAGGCACCACTACTGATCATCAGGAAAAGACACATAGTAACGCTGAGAGTCCTCATCGTACTCCCACTTGAGCTCGAGCGCGCCATCTGGAGCTGTATCATCGGTCCCTGCATCTGGTGTAATAGTAATCTGTGAGCCACCGGGACTCAGCAATCTCGCACCCTCGCGATCAAGACTATTTAAGCTTAATAGGTAGGAAGGGGTAATGTGTAAGTGGAGCTGCAGCAAGCGACTAGCATATATGGTGGCTAACTTATTCGCAAAAGAGAGCGAGAAGAGGAGGCAAAGCACGAGCGAGAAACTAGAGAGCAACCTGCGCAAACATAACTCCAACACCGTGTCCACTTCCCGGACTCCGCCGAGAAGAGGCCATCACGGCAACACACTTAGTTGATTCATTTTAATTAATTAAGGTTCAAGTTATCTACAACCGGACATTAACAAATTCCCACCTGCCCATAACCGCGGGCACGGCTTTTCAAAGATCAATCCCTGCAGGGGGTCCCAACTTAGCCCATAACAAGCTCTCACGGTCAAGGAAGGAATAGACCTCCACCCAAGACACACCGATCAGACTCGGTATCTCGGTACAACAAGATGATTCGACAGGTTAAAACAAGTCCAGCAACACCGCCCAAATGTGCCGACAAATCCCGATAGGAGCTGCACATATCTCGTTCTCAGGGCACACTCAGATGAGCCAGACGTCGGGTAGGCCAGCCCAGAGTTGCCCCTGGTAGCCCCGGACATCGCTCGATGGGACCAACACTCAGAGGAGCACTGGCCCGGGAGGGTTAAAATAAGATGACCCTCGGGCTCCAGAAACCCAAGGGAAAAAGAGGCTAGGAGGCAAATGGTAAAACCAATGTTGGGCATTGCTGGAAAAGCTTTAATCAAGGCAACTATCAAGGGGTTCCCATTATATCCCAACCGCGTAAGGGCCGCAACAATCCGGGAACATAACACCGATATGACGGAAACTAGGGCGGCAAGAGTGGAACAAAACACTAGGCGAGAGGCCGAGCCTTCCACCCTTAACCAAGTATATAGATGAATTAAGATAACATGGCAATATAATGATATCCCAACAAGTAAATAAATGTTCCAACAAGGAACGGCTCCAATCTTCACCTGCAACTAGCAACGATATAAGAAGGGGGCTGAGCAAAGCGGTAACATAGCCAATCAACGGTTTGCTAGGACAAAGGTGGGTTAGAGGCTCAATCATGGCAATTGGGAGGCTGACAAGCAAGTGGTAGGCATTGTAGCAATGGCATAGCAAAAGAGCGAGCAAACTAGCATAGCAAAGATAGTAGTGATTTCGAGGGTATGATCATCTTGCCTGCACAGTTGTCAGAGTTGACTGGATCCTCAAAAGCAAACTCAATGGGCTCCTCGTTAGCGAACTCGTCTCCCGGCTCTACCCAACAACACAAACAAGCAACAAGGATACAATCAACCACGTGCAAGGGCAACCAATAATATGCAAAGATGGTATGCTATGCGGGATGCAAAATGCAAGACGTGACAGGAAATGCATGAACCTGGCCTCAACTTGGAAAACCAAGTGCGCCACTGGATATAGGGGATGAAATCACCTGAAAACGATATAAAGATCATAGGAATCGGAGCTACGGTTTGGAAATGGCAAGCGTTTTACGAAACGAACCGATCTGCAATTTACAGCAAGTAGGCTCCTAAATGCATCGAAACGAATATGCTACAGCCACCAAACATGAAAACAAAATACATGGCAGGGATGTACACAAGATTCTTAACAAGTCACTAGGACTGAGCCATAGGCAAATTCATCCATTAAGGGGTTCAAACAAGCATGGCAAAACTGAATAAGCAAAACAGATTTCAGACTTTGTGAAATTAACACTAGCCTGAAATTTCAGACCACGATGCTCTCTTCGGAGCAGAAAAAAAACATGATGCATAACCTGAACATGGCAAGTGAGAACATGGCATGGAGCTACTCAACAAGCTTAACAAAACACCCAAAGTGACCTGGGGCCAAAAGGGTTCACAAAATACTCTAACGAGCACACGAACATAGATGAAACACAATCAGTTTTCAGACTTAGTGAAAACTGAGACATGCTGAAATTATAACTCACGGAGGCATGTAAATGAGCTCGATGCACTCACTACGGTGCAATTCATGGCAAGGCAAGCATATATCCATAAAGAAGGCACAAAATGCTAGCAAGACATGGCAAGAACAATGGCATAGCATGCACGGATCACTAGCAATAGCACCGGCAAAATCACAAAAGAGTTCACGATCTGCCCAACTTAACAACGATGCAAAAGTTGAGCTCGATTGACTCAACCTAGGGTGCTCCAACATAACAAGTAAAGACATGGATGGATAGAGCACAACATAAATATCAAAACACCCTTACTGATCATCCTCAAAAGAGGCACGGGTCACTAGGAAACAAGCTGGACATATGGCACCATGAACTAAAATATCTCAGACTTTGTGAAAATCACCAAGTCCCTAAAACAGATTACTCAGGTACCCCTCTTTGCAAGCTTGCACAAGACACCACACACATCCTAAAAATGCATGGGTGGCACCTCTGGAAAGAAGACAAAAAGCTTAACAATTCATCCCAAAGGGGCACATTCATATCATGCACAGAACAATCATGGCAAAAATGACAAAAGTCAATGATGAGCTAACGGATCTGCAATTTAACTCACGATGCCTCCTTCTAACAGCATTTTGGGCATCAAGATGAACTCAAATGCAAATGATGCAATGGAATGAAATGATGTACTCGTCGAGCCGAAGATTTTGATATATCGTATGTCCAAAACGGAGCTACGGATGCGGAGATATGAGCAGTCAAAGTAAGCATCAGGAGTTAGGGTTAGGAGGGAAAAAGTCAACCCTTAGGGAGATGTTTTCAGATCTGAGATCCGGGCGGCGCGGAAACCGAGGTACGCCGGCGTTGGAGCTAGAGGCCGCCGGAGTTGGAGATCCGGGTGCACCCGGCCGGAACCGGCGGCGGGGCGGCGGCAGCGGCCGGCGAGGGGCGCGGCGGAGCCGGTCGGCGAGGGGCGCGGCAGAGCCGATCGGCGCGGGGCGGCGTTCCGGCGAGGCGGGCGACAGGCGCCGGGGCGGCCGATGCGGGCTCCGGCGGGAGGCGAGGTCGCCCGCGGCGGCGCCGGCCACCGGGCGTGGAGACGATGGCGGCGGAGTGCGGGACGAAGGGCGGCGGCGGATCGGGCTCGCGGGGGCTTCCCGTGGGCCTGGCGGGCCCGGTGGCGGCGATGTGGGCGCGGCCCACGTGGCGAGCGCGGGTTGGCAGCGGCAAGATCGGACGTTGTCCGGCGCGGGCCAGACACGTCCGTCGGCGGCGGAGGAGGGAGATGTTTTTTTAGGGTTTTGGACGGGGGAAGAGATCCGAATGGACGGGGTATTTATAGGCATAAAGGGAGCTAGGAGTGTCCAAATGAGGTGCAGTTTTCGCCCACGCGATCGTGATCGAACGACCGAGACGATGGAGCAGAGTTTGGTGGGTTTTGGGCCAAATTGGAGGGGTGTTGGGCTGCAACACACACGAGGCCTTTTCGGTCCCTCGGTTAACCGTTGGAGTATCAAACGAAGTCCAAATGACCGAAACTTGACAGGCGGTCTACAGGTAGTAAACCAAGGCCGCATGGCAAGTCTCGGTCCAATCCGGAAATGTTTAATCCCCAAACACGAAAGAAAGCTAGAAATGGCCACCGGAGGAGAACGAAGCGCCGGAATGCAAAACGGACAATGGGGAAAATGCTCGAATGCATGAGATGAACATGTATGCAAATGCAATGCACGTGATGACATGATATGAGATGCACGAAAACAAAAACAACACACGGAGACAAAGACCCGAACCCGGGGAATAAATATAACTTAATGCCGGAAACGGCAAGAGTTGGAGTACAAATTGGGAAAACCACATCTGGGGCGTTACAAGACCCACTGGTCAGGTTGACCAGTCAACCCTTGTTGACTGCTGACGTCAGCATTACATCATGCTGATGTCATATATCCAATTTCGAATTAAATAAAATAAATAATTAAATTCCAGAAATTAATAAATTCTTTTAAAAATCATATCTTTTAATCCGTAACTCGGATGAAAATACTTTCTACATGAAAGTTGCTCAAAACGACGAGGCGAACCCGGATACGCTGCCCATTCGTCCGCCACGCACCGCTAACATATCAAACTCGCAACTTTCCCCCTCCGGCTCCTCTGCCCGAAAATGAGAAACACCGGGGATACTTTCCCGGATGTTCCCCTCCTTCACCGGTATCACCTCATACCGCGTTAGGGCACCTCTAGCACCGATACTTGTCATGTCATGCATCGCTATGCATCTGCATGCTTAAATATTTATTGTTTCTTCCCCCTCTTCTCTCGCTAGACACCGAGACCGACGCCGCTGCTACCCAGTACGACTACGGAGTTGACGACCCCTCTCTCTTGCCAGAGCAACCAGGAAAGCCCCCCCTTTGATCACCATATATCGCCTACTCTTCTCTATACTGCTTGCATTAGAGTAGTGTAGCATGTTAATGCTTTCCGTTATTCCTATCCTGATGCATAGCCTGTCCTTGCTACTACTGTTGTTACCATTACCTGCTATCCTACTGCTTAGTATAGGATGCTAGTGTTACATCAGTGGCCCTACACTCTTGTCTGTCTGCCATGCTATACTACTGGGTCGTGATCACTTCGGGAGGTGATCACGGGCATATGATATATACTTATACTGTTACATTACTTATGATATTGTTCGGAGATGGGGGCTGAAGGGGCAGGTGGCTCCATCCAGGTAGTGATGGGCCTGAGTTCCCGACGACCCCCGACTATTACTTTGAGGCGGAGCGACATGGCAGGTTGAGACCACCTAGGAGAGCGGTGGGCCTAGCCCTGGTCAATGTTCGCGGATACTTAACACGCTTAACGAGATCTTGGTATTTGATCTGAGTCTGCCAACTGGCCTATACGCACTAACCATCTACGCGGGGACAGTTATGGGCACTCGACGTCATGGTATCAGCCGAAGCCTTCGTGACGCCAGTGACTGAGCGGCGCGCGCTGGGTTGGACCGCGTAATGCAACTTCCTTTGTAATGGAGGTTGCTAGGTCTGCTCTCCGGCCGCGTTCGGAACGTGCAGGTGTGCAAAGGGCGATGGGCCCAGACCCCTGTGCCATAGGGTTTAGACCGACATGCTGACCTCTCTGTTGTGCCTAGGTAGGGCTGCGATGTGTTGATCTTCCGAGGCCGGGCATGACCCAGGAAAGTGTGTCCGGCCAAATGGGATCGAGCGTGTTGGGTTATGTGGTGCACCCCTGCAGGGAAGTTGATCTATTCGAATAGCCATGTCCCTCGATAAACGGACGACCTGGAGTTGTACCTTGACCTTATGACAACTAGAACCGGATACTTAATAAAACACACCCTTCCAAGTGCCAGTTACAACCGGTGATCGCTCTCTCACAGGGCGACGAGGGGAGGATCATCGGTTAGGATTATGCTACACGATGCTACTTGGTGAACTTACTATCTACTCTCTTCTCCTGCTGCAAGATGGAGGTTACCAGAAGCGTAGTCTTCGAAAGGACTAACTATCCCCCTCTTATTCCGGCATTCTGCAGTTCAGTCCACATATGATACCCTTATTCCATTTGATACCAATGCATACATATGTAGTGTAGCTCCTTGCTTGCGAGTACTTTGGATGAGTACTCACGGTTGCTTTTCTCCCCCTTTTCCCCTTTCCTATATCCGATTGCTGCAACCAGACGTTGGAGTCCAGGAGCCATACGCCACCATTGATGATGACTACTACTACTCGGGAGGCGCCTACTACTACGTGCAGCCCGCTGATGACGACCAGGAGTAGTTTAGGAGGATCCCAGGCAGGAGGTCTGCGCCTCTTTCAATCTGTATCCCCGTTTGTGCTAGCCTTCTTAAGGCAAACTTGTTTAGCTTATGTCTGTACTCAGATATTATTGCTTCCGCTGACTCGTCTATGATCGAGCTCTTGTATTCGAGCCCTCGAGGCCCCTGGCTTGTAATATGATGCTTGTATGACTTATTTTGTTTGTAGAGTTGTGTTGTAATATCTTCCCGTGAGTCTCTGATCTTGATTGTACATGTTTGCGTGTATGATTAGTGTATGATTAAATCGGGGTGTCACAAGTTGGTATCAGAGCCGACTGCCTGTAGGAATCCCCCTTCCACACTCTTGGCCGAAGTCGAGTCTAGACATTACAAAACTTTTACTAACATGGATGTGCGCCTTACAGGCCCACGTCGCCATTGGGTGGTATTAGGATCTTTTACTCCTTGACCTTTACTCTGGGACTCTGAACTCTCTTCTATTCGGGTTAAATGAATTTTGCTAAATCTAACCTTAGGATCTCGTTATCACTTTCACCCAGAGAGCCCCTTGTTATTGATGATCGTCTGCTGCACCAGAAGACCCTGAAGTTACTCTCCGCTATTAACCCGAGAACTTGTGTTCATCGCATTTACAATTTCCCTTCTTCCCTCAACCCTTATGATAACTACTTGCAGTTGTCATTCTTACATTCATCCCTAGTTGGTCTTGTTATTACAAGATACCCCGAAATACTCATCGTTGTTTCGATAATCCTTTGAGCTTAGTGCCTTGCTGTTCATTGTCACCTGAATACCCATACCGATAATTCTCGCACTTATCGAGTATCCGCTCATCCCCCAGTTATTCATGTGTTTCACAAAGGTCTTTGAAATACTATTAAATCCTCCGAAAATCCTTGTAGCCTTATTGCTCTACAAATACTTTTCTGCTTGCATTATGGATGCTTTCCATATGTCTGGCAAAATTCGTTAGTATCCTTAGGCACCGTCGTTTTGATCCCTTTGATTCAACATGAGTGCGAATGCACGCAATCGTCAGTTGATCCTTTTAAATTATCTTTCCGGCTCAAACGTCATTTTAAACATGAGCTGGTTCTCAACCAATCCAATTGCCGTCAATTGTACCCCTTAGGTCTACTAAACTTATCCACCTTTGATCAAAGCGTCTGCTTCTGATCCTTCGATTTGGAAATCACAATACCTCTGATTCTAAGCATCGAATCAGTCAGTTGTTTCTATAATCCAATGCCTTTGCATTGTTACTTCCTTTGGTTGTGTGACGATGCTCACAACAGCTCTGTTATTGACCGGCAGATCCTTTAATGGATTTTATCCGACAGCATCCTTCATATTCAATAACTTTGTGAGTCTTTTCTCGGATACATAATGCCTTTGGTAAATTGTGTCCTCTGCCTTGTCAACCATGCTCTGCTTTCGAGCTTGTGTTATTTACTCTTGAAGTTTGTGGTATATGTTCCTAAGAGGCCCTGATGGGTTGGACATATGCCTTTTCTAATCTATGTGAACCCAGAAACTACTACAGGTCATACTCTACTGGTGTTATGTCAGATAAAATTTCAACACCACAACTTCGTTGAAGGCAAGAAGTGAATGAAAGGTTATGCATTAAAGATGTGGGAGTCGACCTTGAACTTTGTGTTCATGCCCATGGACACGATGTAGATCCTATCATGGAAACTTCTTGTAATAATAACTATTCCCTTGGTATAAGTTCATCTCATATCTGGGATCTAGCCTTTTTGCAATTGTTGTTCCGACCACATTTTCTCCTTGATTCCATTTCTCAAACAAGTTAAAATTCTTGTCTTCTAATTGATCGATACATCTCCGCAACCTCTATTCTTATCTTCCTTCGAGTATTTCCCTCCGGTATCTCGAGAATATTAAAGAACTGTGTTGCTTCCTATGATTCTTCATCTAGTATTGCTTCTCACCGTTTTCAGCTTTTCCCCGGGTTCTGAGTTATTAGTCACTCGAGAAGACCGATAAGTGAATTGATTCCGCAATCCGATTCAATAACTCTAAGTAATTTTCGTTGCTTATAAGCTTAATACTCCGTCATGTCATTCCTAGCCTGATCGCCTATATCATTATCATGCTGATTTTAACTGTCCTACCTCTTCCTTGTTCCTGGAGCACAACCTTCGATGATGAACTAAGCTTATGTTGATTCCATAGTCTTCTCGTCCCACCTCGAACAATAAGCTTGGTTCTGAGTTGGTGTCGTATCCATGGGTCCAATAATCTATCCATGCATCGGTCCTTTTGCTTGATGCAGTCGCTGTTCGATTGATTCTTCGTGGAGCCTCTCGACAAAATTTGTCGTGATCATCATCAACATCTTGACTCCCTCGTAGATATCAATTGAATTCATGATGAGAAATACCATCCTTGCCCTCGATGAATTGTTTTATCTTCGACCATTTTATTGCCTTCTGTTCAACACAAACTTGACCGTGTTTTGTGCTATACCTTGAGTTCCTTGCTATCCAGTCTTAGTTCTTCTTTACCTTGAAGTATTACCATCTTTTATGTCATGAATGTCATGAGATTGCTCCACCTCTTAAGAATTCTTGGTATAGTGATGCTTCTCCCCATCATCATTCTTTCTTGCTCCCCGTGTTGGTTCTAACCGGGGTACCAACAAGTGAACGGTGTTGTTTGGATTCCACACTTCTAGCAACACTATTGCTTTGAAGTTAATGATCAACGGTTCATTCTTAGCCTATCGATTATTGAATTACCACTCTAACAATTGATCAGGCTACCTATGGCCATATTTCGGGTACACCATCCAACCAACGTTTAATTGTGTATGTTTTTCTCGAGCATACCACATTATATCATTTGATCTGAGAAATGTTATCTCCTTGTTCACATAAGTGTGGAAATCCATCTTTTGAAAATCTTAGTGAATTGTTGCTGAGTTCATCAGCCGCTCCTCGTCCTTTCCTTGGTTAATTGATGAACTCTTGTTTCAAAACTTGCTTCCATAAGTTCAATTCTGGAGAATCTTAAAATATCATCTCGACAATTTGTGTTGCACCTTTTCTTCTCATGCATCCAAATGTCTGAGGTATCCTGACACCAATCAGATCTGAATCTCGGCCAGATACGATGGTTGGAACATATTTCCAAGAGTTTTAACATTGGTCTTTATATGACCCGGTAAGGTGGTGTCATGCCAACCATACCTGGCCGGAGGACCTAGTGTTATAGTTTCCTTTTTAACAAAGGTAACCATTTTTCCACGAGGAAATTGAATGCCTTGTTTTATAAGTTTATCCTGATGGATCCTTAGAGTATCCAAAGTCTGATCTTTACCTAGTGACCATGTCAATGCTATCTCGAAGCATATCTGTGATACTCCGATTTTCAACAAGAACATTTGAAGCCCAATGCTAAATGGTCCTTGCTCAATTATCCAAACACCGTTGTATGGGTAATTTCATGAAATTTCTCTCCCCTTACCTAAAGGGTTTTCTTTTATATCCCGTCATGGATATTTCTTCTCTGCTTGTCCTTGAGAAGGATATACCCCCGAAATAAGTGTTTTAACACATTTTCCTTCCCGTTGTTCTGTTTAACCTGATGCTCACATTTTCCTTTCCATTAGTTTCTTTGACCTTTCTTGTGATCTATATAAACTAAGCATTAATAATTCATTGCTTATGTAAACACCTCGTTGTACCATGCTATCAGCAAGACCCTGTTACTATTGTTGATGACATTCCGGTGACCACAGATGGACGAGAACTTTGCCTATTGGTCCGCCTCGTTCAACGAGCAGGAAAATGGTTCTCTTCGTCCCTCGCCCTTGGTACTGATGTTGTTGCCGACATTACTGATAGGCTATCCTCTGACATACCTTGCTTACATGATCGTGTAAGACATCATCACCCTTCCTACTTTTAACCCACATGGTGGGCCCATAACCCACAGTTCCACAGGATCGAAACCTGACTCTCCTATGCAAACCCCTGTTCCCAAGGTTGTTCCTCGCACTTGGCCTCGTAAGTAATTCACGAGCCACCTTTCGAGAGGATCAACAATTCTGTTATCAGACACAATACTTATTCCCGTTCCTTGAAACCCCTAACACGCCCTGTTTCAGGCATCGAACGATTGCCTGCCCGATCGAAACTTCTCATGGTACCTTCTTACTTTGCTCTCGAAATTTTCTTCAGTTACAATTCGAGAGTTACTTTTTGCCACCTTTCCTGGTGTTATCTACCAGATAAGCGACCTTCTAGAGGCCAGTTCTTCCGAAGACACCCATTATCCTTTTACGTAAGTATGATGGAACCCCCGAAGAAAGGATGACGACGTCATCATGATGCCCTGAAGCAGAGGAATGAAGACATCAACATAATGGATCGACCTCTTCGTGAAGAGCATCCAAGACCAAGAAGATTCGTTAGAATTTCGTAACCAAACCTCTCCCCCTTATTCCACCTCTTAAATCTCGGGACGAGATTTCTTGTAGTGGAGGAGAATTGTGACGCCCGGATAGTTACGCTACAGTAAACCTCTGCTAATGATGCCACGTCACCACGATTACTGTTGTTAATCTTGCGATGATTCAAATCTCATTCAATTTCAAATTTAAAGTCAAGTCAAACAATTAAAGTTATCGAAAGTCAAAACTAAAATGTTCTTAATGTGAAAAATAAATCATGGATATTATTGGTGGAGAAACAACATCTTCATAAAATAATGAAATACCCTAAGGTGATTAAAACAACAGCAAAAACAATTAGTTATACTCCTAATATATTTTACAAAATACTAAGCTATTTAGCTAGGTGCCAAAGTTGTTGTGGCAGTGGTATAATTAATGTTACTATGTTAGGTGCTAATTGAATATTTTACCAAACTAAAACAAATTAGGAAATAAGATTAAAACAAAAAAAGTAAAACAAAACAAACAAACAAACAAACAAACAAAAAGAGAGGGGAAAACAGAACCCCCCTGTTCCGCTGGGCCAAGTGGCCCAGCTGGCCCCAGCCGCCCGAATGGGCCGGCCCACCCAGCGCCCCAGCCTACAACCCCCGGTCGACACGACCGAAACCCTAACCGCACCCCACTTCCCCCCCACGATCCCTTCTCCCCCACCGATCTGGATCGGAATTGGCCTCGATCCCGTCGACCCCGACGCCCAACGCTCGCCGCCGCCCGGGACCACCTCGTCGGCTCCGACGTCGCCCTTGACGGCTCCGCCATCTCGCGCTCCCATCTCCCTCTCCCTCGACGGATCTACTCGCGCCCGAGGACGTCGTCCGCATCGCCGGCGCATGCCACCGTCGAGCCCTCCCCGAGCACGCTATTGCACGCCTACAGGGCCCGGTGAGCGCGCCCTCGATCCCCGCTTTCCCCCGTCTCTATCTCGTTCCTCGCACCACGCCCGTCCGCCACCATCGCCCGTTCTCACCACGCCCGTCGCTGCGCGTCCGCGGCCAACCAGCTGTGCAGCGCTCGTCGTGCTCGCCGCTCCACACCACCTTCCCACGCCCAAGGCCACCGTGGCCGTGCTCCGCCTGCGCCACTTGCCCCGAACCGCGGCTCCTACTGCATGCTGGCCCAGGGTCACGCTTGTGCCTCGCCCACACCCCGTGTAGCCAGCGCCCGCCCGCTGCTTCCCGGCCCCGCCGTGGCCTTGCCTCTGCCGCGACCCGTGCCTTCACCGCTCGCGGCCACGGCCGGCGCCTCGCCACGACCGCCCAGCTCTGCCATGGCCTTCGCCTTACCACTCCCCGTCCGGCCGCGCGCTGCGCCGCTCCCTGCGCCGCGCTCCTCGCCGGCGTTTGCCACTGGCCTCGCCTCGTTTCCCCCCTTGCTCGGGCGACGCCCAAGACCCGACGCCCGCTAGCGCCTGTAAACCGCATCGCCCCTCTGGGCCACTGCCAAACGGGGCCCAGCCCCAGAACGTTTCAAAAAGAAAGATTAAAAGAAAATAATAAAAATATTAATTAATTAGTTAATTAATTAATTAAATTAACTTAACTTAACTAATTCTGATTAGATTAACCTAATTACCAATTAAACTAGTTAATCTGTTTTAGTTAATCAGTCAATGACAGTGGGGCCCACCCCCCTAATTAATACTAATTAGGTTAATTAATATGTCTAATTAAAATGTGTCACTAACCAGTGGGACCCACTTGTCAGGTTGACCAGTCAACCCTTGTTGACTACTGACGTCAGCATTACATCATGCTGATGTCATAAATCCAATTTCGAATTAAATAAAATAAATAATTAAATTCCAGAAATTAATAAATTCTTTTAAAAATCATATCTTTTAATCCGTAACTCGGATGGAAATACTTTCTACATGAAAGTTGCTCAGAACGACGAGACGAACCCGGATACCCAGCCCGTTCGTCCGGCACGCACCCCTAACATATCAAACTCGCAACTTTCCCCCTCGGGCTCCTCTGCCCGAAAACGAGAAACACCGGGGATACTTTCCCGGATGTTCCCCCCCTTCACCGGTATCACCTCATACCGCGTTAGGGCACCTCTAGCACCGATACTTGTCATGTCATGCATCATTATGCATCTCCTTGCTTAAATATTTATTGTTTCTTCCCCCTCTTCTCTCGCTAGACACCGAGACCGACGCCGCTGCTACCCAGTATGACTACGGAGTTGACGACCCCTCTCTCTTGCCAGAGCAACCAGGCAAGCCCCCCCTTTGATCACCAGATATCGCCTACTCTTCTCTATACTGCTTGCATTAGAGTAGTGTAGCATGTTACTGCTTTCCGTTATTCCTATCCTGATGCATAGCCTGTCCTTGCTACTACTGTTGTTACCATTACCTGCTATCCTACTGCTTAGTATAGGATGCTAGTGTTCCATCAGTGGCCCTACACTCTTGTCCGTCTGCCATGCTATACTACTAGGTAGTGATCACTCCGGGAGGTGATCACGGGCATATGATATATACTTATACTGTTACATTACTTATGATACTGTTCGGAGACGGGGGCTGAAGGGGCAGGTGGCTCCATCCAGGTAGTGATGGGCCTGAGTTCCCGACGACCCCCGACTGTTACTTTGAGGCGGAGTGACATGGCAGGTTGAGACCACCTAGGAGAGAGGTGGGCCTGGCCCTGGTCGATGTTCGCGGATACTTAACACGCTTAGCGAGATCTTGGTATTTGATCTGAGTCTGGCTACTGGCCTATACGCACTAACCATCTACGCGGGGACAGTTATGGGCACTCGACGTCATGGTATCAGCCGAAGCCTTCGTGACGTCAGCGACTGAGCGGCGCGCGCCGGGTTGGACCGCGTAACGCAACTTCCTTTGTAATGGAGGTTGCTAGGTCTGCTCTCCGGCCGCGTTCGCAACTTGCAAGTGTGCAAAGGGCGATGGGCCCAGACCCCTCCGCCATAGGGTTTAGACCGACGTGCTGACCTCTCTGTTGTGCCTAGGTAGGGCTGCGACGTGTTGATCTTCCGAGGCCGGGCATGACCCAGGAAAGTGTGTCCGGCCAAATGGGATCGAGCGTGTTGGGTTATGTGGTGCACCCCTGCAGGGAAGTTGATCTATTCAAATAGCCGTGTCCCTCGGTAAAAGGACGACCCGGAGTTGTACCTTGACCTTATGACAACTAGAACCGGATACTTAATAAAACACATCCTTCCAAGTGCCAGTTACAACCGGTGATCGCTCTCTCATAGGGCGACGAGGGGAGGATCATCGGTTAGGATTATGCTACACGATGCTACTTGGTGAACTTACTATCTACTCTCTTCTCCTGCTGCAAGATGGAGGTTACCAGAAGCGTAGTCCTCGAAAGGACTAGCTATCCCCCTCTTATTCCGGCATTCTGCAGTTCAGTCCACATATGATACCCTTATTCCATTTGATACCAATGCATACATATGTAGTGTAGCTCCTTGCTTGCGAGTACTTTGGATGAGTACTCACGGTTGCTTTTCTCCCCCTTTTCCCCTTTCCTATATCCGATTGCTGCAACCAGACGTTGGAGTCCAGGAGCCATACGCCACCATTGATGATGACTACTACTACTCGGGAGGCGCCTACTACTACGTGCAGCCCGTTGACGACGACCAGGAGTAGTTTAGGAGGATCCCAGGTAGGAGGCCTGCGCCTCTTTCGATCTGTATCCCCGTTTGTGCTAGCCTTCTTAAGGCAAACTTGTTTAGCTTATGTCTGTACTCAGATATTATTGCTTCCGCTGACTCGTCTATGATCGAGCTCTTGTATTCGAGCCCTCGAGGCCCCTGGCTTGTAATATGATGCTTGTATGACTTATTTTATTTGTAGAGTTGTGTTGTGATATGTTCCCGTGAGTCTCTGATCTTGATTGTACACGTTTGCGTGTATGATTAGTGTATGATTAAATCGGGGCGTCACAGTTAGAGGCTTGGTTCAACGATATGGGAGGCGTGATAAGCAAGTGGTAGGCATCGTAGCATAGGCATAGCAAAAGAGCGAGCATCTAGCAAGCAAAGATAGAAGTGATTTCGAGGGTATGGTCATCTTGCCTGAAATCCCGCAAGGAAGAAGAACGAGTCCATGAAGAAGACAAACGGACGTAGACGGACGGGTCCTCACAAACGCGACGTTAACGGAATCAACCCAAAGAAGCAACACCGGAAAGAAGCAAACAACATAGTAAACACCCATGACATGAACATGGCATGATGCACAATCAAGTATGATCCATGTCCGGTTTAATGAAGCATGGCATGGTAAAGTGCACAAGCAACCCTACAAATTAAGTGGAGCTCAATATGCAACGAGTTGCATATTGACGAAACACCACGATAAGTTATTTAGTTCGATCTCGTTTTTGTACCCAACAATATTAAATGTTGTTAAACATGGCAAGAGGGTGAAGCCAAGCAAAACTACCTATCTAGTCAAGTTTAAATGAGGCCGGGAACAACAAACAACAAATTCCGGTAAATCCCCATATGCATATCTTAGATTTGGTACTGTTCTGCCCTAAACATTATTTTAGAGTCAGGTGTCAAAAAAAAAGGTTTAAAAAAACATTATTTTAGTGTTGTTAAACATGCAAGATGAGTGCACCAAGTAAATCCAGGCATTTTTCTACCCCATATGCATTAGTAAATTAATGCAAACAATAATTTAAACCATCTTAATATTGTTAACATGATGCGGATGACATGTGCAAAATTATGCAAGTTTTAAAGAAAATGTTGATAAGAACATTATATGGAGCATTTGTCATCATGGAGGAAAGAAAAGGCGTGCCATGGCAACGATAACGAAAACGGTGCCCCTACAACGTTCCGGTTCCGGTACTCGATTGAGATACCGATGCAAAGGGGAAGTGGCGGATGCGTGCAAAAGATGGTGGGGCGCTCCCGGATACCGGGTTCCCACATGTCGGTGGCAAGGCAAAAGAGGGGCAACGTGCACCGATAGTTAAGACTCGAGGCAAAACAAGGGTGCATCTCATACAACATGCATTCATTCATGGGCGTCATCTCGACGGTTATACCTTCCAGGTGTATTCTCGGAGCGGTTCGGGTTCATAGAGGAAGTAGTCATCCACGGCGACGGTAGTTGTACACGGGCCTTCAGCCACGGAAGTAGTGTACAACGTTTTCGTAGAGGGACTTGACGAATCCGAGTAACTTGGGTTCGACGGTGGTCGTTCACATCCATAGTCGCATAAGGTTCCGTAAATGTTCAGGGTCTCGGCGAGGAACTCGGCGTTTCGGTGCGGTGTAGGGGTACATGTCGATGGTCGTCGTGGTACTTGGTGTTTCGCACTTGCCGATCTCGTCAACCCGAAGGGGTACTTGGTACAATCCACATAGTCATGCACTTGTCGTCGAGGAACTTGACGGATCCGAGGCTTCCGGAGGTGACGGTAGTGGGACTTGGTGAAACCGAGTTCTTCGGAGGTCGTCATGGTACTTGTTCATGTTGTAGTTGTACACTTGGTCTTGTTGGATTCGCGACAACGGTAGTGGAACTTGACGCTTGAGGTCCAAATACGAGGTCGGACGTGCAGCCATTCATAGTCAAACTTGGCGCCTCCGGGTCATGTACTTGGCGAGTTTGCATGTAGAGGTACTTGGCGAAAATCCTGGAGACGATGCGTCCGCGTACGGTTCTTGGCGACGTTCTTGTTGGTCCAAAAAAGAAGCAAGACAAGAGGCTGGAGGTGCAGCAGCGGCGACAGCATGGCTTGGCCGCGGGGTGAGGTGCGGGGCAGGAAGCGGGAGAAGAGGGGTGACTGAGCGGAGCAGAGGAGCAGCGCTCATGCTCAGCAACAGAGCGGCGGCTTCGCGGGCCTCAGGCGGTGGGCGACAGCAAGATCCGAGCCGCAGAGAGATGGTCTCGGGCGCGAGGATGGTGGTAGGCTATTGTGATAGGTGGCGCTGAAACCCATGGAATTGGTCGGGGGGGGATTGAATCGGGAGGAGATCCCGAGGGGAAGCAAGAGAGTGGCGGTGGCGGCTGCGGGAAAGGATGGATGGGACGACTAGGTTAGGGTTAGGTAGGCTGAATATATAGCAAGGATTTTTGATCAGGGGCTAAAAGGACCCTCCGATCGCAATCAGACGATCGCGAATAAAATAGCTAGGAAGTCCAAATACGAAAACGGTGACGTTTTGTAGATGTTTGGGGAGGTTCCGGATCCAACGGTGACGAAAGTCCGGTTCTGGTCCGGGACAACTATCGAACGCGCGCGCGAGGAGGGCCGCGGGCTGGCGAGAGAGGTTAGGTTGGACCTCACGGTAGGTAGTGGGCTGTGTAGACGGTCTAGAGAGGAAAGAGAGGGAAAACCCGGCAACGGTTTTTGGAGACCGAAAACGTCCGACGTTAGACCGGCTATACTGCCGCTATAGTTATCCGTTGGGGCGTCAAACGGACTCCGGACGCGATGAAACTTGACAGGCGGCCTACTGACAACAAAACAACACCGCATGCCAACTTTCAACCCATTCTGAGAACATTTTTCGGCCACTTATAAAATAATATTTCGGACATGCCGCGGGCGCGTGCAAGTGTACCTGGGCTCAGAACGGACAACGGAGAGAACGAGGAGACCGAGGCGGATGCAAGTTTTGAAAACATGATGATGCAATGCACATGATGACATGATAAGATGCGACACGCAAGCAAATGACATGACAACGTCAGCGAATAACTGGAAGACACCTGGCGCAACGGTCTCGAGGCGTTACAATGACCTAATGAGACCAACCATGTAATCTTGCAGAACAATCCTCTACAGAACAAAAGAACAACTAGGCGAAAATATGCTATGCGACAAATAACCACAATGGATTTATCCGCAAACAGGAAATCATTTCATTTGACTTCTAGCATAAAGGATCATGACGATGACTTCAAACCAATAAAATAACACGTGACATGGATGTAAATGAATATGCGAACCATATCCAAGATATATCCATGCTAAGAAAAAATTAAAATAATCAAGACATAAAGTAATTTATGATTCAATGAACAAAGCAAAGCTTAGAATAATCCTACAGAATTATAAGCATGGCAAACATTTAACAGAAATTGTACGCATACATAAGATAGCGCGACATGTTACGCAAAAATATCACATGAGACAACGTACAAATATATAATGATAAAATAAAATAAATACTTATAATAAATCCATTCGATCGCATCTAACTCCTAAAATTTATGGAATAATTAGGAGCAACTCCTAGTCATATAACGAAGATACAAATATCATACTAACATAAAAGTTCCCAATCAACTAATATGTGTGTTAATAAATTACAAGAACTAATGTGAAACAAAAGTTTAACACACTACTACAATTAGGCATGAATTATATACATGAAACCATAGAAAACTATATTAAAATCTATAGACATGTCTAACACAAGACAATAACAATACAAACAAAATATTATCTAGTAGCGACAACAAAAACTACAATCGGTAAACAAATAAACTAAAAATTTATTTGTCACGCAAAAATTGTGAGACCAATAGGATGCACTCTTAGCCATATCTCAAACATATGAACAATAACATATTAATGCAAAATTTAACCGATAAGCAAATCACATTCAAACTTGGCCAAGGACGACTATAACACAAATATATACTAAACTCCTATTGATGAAACTAGCGATCTAAGTCCACCATGGGGTTACTACGGGCATGAGAAACAAATCACATGTCGAACACAAGATCATCCGAGGAACTAAAAAGTATGCGGACATGCCGATGGAATCCGTTCATGCATCGGTGCGAGCAACGGCATAGATAGGATGAACGATCATGTCTACGGGATAGAGTACACGACGGCTAGTACGCGTGCAAAAGGAATTTGATAGAGGCTCGCCGTGTTTGACTGAATGGTGCAATGAACTCGACGAACAGTGTAGACGGACATGTCAAATTGTTCACGTCTGGTCAACGGATCGAATCCTTTCTTCTCTGAATGGAGCTGCATCATCGAGGAGAATCTTCTGGCGCAAGGGTTCATACGAAGATGATCTGTATCATCGGGATCAACCATCGGTGTCCATGGAGCACCATTCTTTGGAGAGAGTTTCTGGAGAGGAAGAGAAAGGGAGAGGGCAGGGGTTGCTAACGTACTGGAAGAGGAGGTGGAGGCGCATAATAAGGTGTGTTTAGTTTGGAAACTGATGGAATTATGGGAGTAAGAGGAGGAGGAGAATCGTTGGCTGTACCTTTCTTCTTCTGTGTATATGCTAACCTACAGAGAAGAGGAAGGAGTTGAGGCGCTAGCTGGTGGTAGAGAAAGGAAGTGGAGAGAAATAGGCAGGGTGGAGGAATTAAAGGAAGGACATCAGTTAACATGCGTGGTGGCTGTTGAGGTTTCCTCTTCTGTCAGTTGTGAACGTGAACCTACAGGAAGGAGAGGAGGTGCTCGCTAGGAGAGCTGGGTGTCGGCCCAGTTCGGCTAGGCCCAAGTGCAAGTGGGAGAGAAAGAAAAGAAATAAAAATTGGCCTTTGGGCCATTCATGTTGAGAGAACAGAGAATAGAAAAATAAAGATGTTGTAGAATGAGCTTAGGAAATTTGGCCTAGAGTTTAACAGATGGAAAAGAATTGACTTCTCTTATTGGAAAATATAGAGAACTAACTGAAGTTGAAACAAATATCAAACAATCCAAGAAATCCACGAAAATACAGACTCACATGCTTAAATGTGTTGAAGACAAAAGATAAAACCCAACTAGAAGAAAAGAACAAAACTCAAATTTAATTTAAGTTCGCATTAGGCTAAATTAAATACTCCAAATTATAAAAGTCAAATTTAAGCTTTGTTAACAAATAAAACAAATGAAATTTCTCACCCTGATTTTTGGAGAACTTTTTCTTAAACATTCCGAGAATCAGGATGTTACAGATCTACCCCCCTTAAAAGGAATCTCGGGTTTGGTTTAGCTTTGTCTTCGACATAGTTCTTATCAGAGAAACTTGTGGGGTCACTGTCGATTCTGAACTTGGTGACAAACGGCTTCAGGTCTTTGTTGGAGATACTTCTTTTGTCGAGATTCATTCTAGCTTTATCTAGGCTTGGAAACAGTCCTTTGATCTTGGAGATCGTAATCTAATAGCTTCTCTAAGTGGTTGAACATTCTTCAGTCTTTCTCTTCTTCTGTAGGCCAAGCATTGGTGTGGATAAACTCATTGATCCCTCTTCAGGTTGAACTTATAGTAGGTGTAGTGAAGGTCTTCAAATCTTCGTATTCTTTGCAAATGAAGGTCTTCTTGATCTCGCCATAAATCACCATCAACTATCCCCCTTAAAAGAGGTTTTCCATAGGGTTTACTTTCATAATAAATCTGCAAGTGGGTTGTTGCAACTTTGTTCATCTCAAGGTGACCAATAGGGTTTATAGAGAAGAGGGAAAGAGCATAAGAGGACTAGAACCCTACACAAGGCAGAGATACCCCAGAAGATAGAGAAAAGATAACACCCAGATAATCATGAAGCCATCCAAATAAAACTCAAATGCAACTCTTTTTGGCAAATTGATTTTTAGTATGACTGCATAGAAAACGCCAGAAGAAATATATGCAGATGATACTCACACAAAAAGGTTTTGCATCTACAAGCAACGAGTTCTATCACTAAAAGGGTGTTAACCAATCTAATCCTATATGGCAGGTCACATCATAACTTGGTGCAGATCTTCAACCTTGACAGTTGATGCATGATCAGCGGTTTTTGAATTCTTGAGATCTCAATGTGTCTTCTCTCGACAAAAGTGTTGCTACTCAGAGCTTCAAGGCATGAAGTTTTGTTGAAATTCTTGGCACATCGTGTGAAGCTTCTAAATTTTCAACACCAAGGGCAAGTAAAAGGGTTTCACACTATAAAGAAGATGGTAGAGAAGTAGAGTTTAAATTTCAATTGAATAAGATGAGATGACAATAACAATAGTGAAAGAGAAGAGCACGAGAATGATCCTTTTCAAAATAGTGTTTGTTTTGAAAATAGTCCTAAGGCTTTCCATTTCTAACTAAGTCCACGCGACTAGGTCGACATCGGCTCTGATACCACTTCTGTGAGAAACCGGAATTAACTTCCAGACCCTCCTGTGTATATTTGTGAACCCCAGGATCATTGTTGACAACACAGCGAAATGGTATCATTGCACAATGCACAAATGTATTACAAGTTTAATAAATCTTGCCACAAGGCATACATAGGGAAATGTCTAATGACATTTATTACATAGAGATAACAGCGGAAAGTAAAAATGCGTAGCGACTCTATCTCAGCCACAGGCAGTCGATATAGTCCACGTGACCTCACTCCTACGAATCGTCATAGTAGTCGTAGTCATCACCTTCATCTTCATGGAACTCTATTTTCAATAAAATTATTGCCATGAGTACATTACATACTCAACATGCCTCCCTCGGGGAAGGACCTAATAGCTACATGTGGCTTCAACGGAAGGCTGTATGGCTCATTTGCATAAAAGCTAATTTTGTTTGAAAAAAATATAGCAGTTGGATAAAAGCGGTTTTGATGAAAACATGTTTTATCTCCAGAATAACTTTCACCAAAGTAAGGATCCTCGATCAACTCACACTCTTCATAGGTTCCAAGAATAGGGGCAAAAAGGGAATAAGCAAGACAGGTCCTGTATGTCAAGAAAGATTCATGTGTTGTCCATGACCGTGGACACGGCTATTCGAATAGTTTCACACTCTTCAGAGGGTGTACACTTTACCCACACGACACAATCCCGTCTTGATGCCACCAGTGGCCGCTGGTATAGTACACCTTTTGGTATACCGGCAGGGAGATTGTGACAAGGTCCTTCATTAGACCAAACTTACTGTGCCGAGCCCACTAGGTTTCAACACGGAAGTAACCGCAGTTCACAGTCCGGGCCCCCCTTTTGTGCCGAGGATACTCATCGCAAGGCAGCTATCCCATCTGCGGTACGACGATGACGACAATAAGAGTGAACTAACTAATTAACCAAGGCAGTGCCCATATAGCATGTGGCTGTACTGTTATCACAATCTTCAAATCCAAGACTTATTAGGCCTCATGCGGCACGAACGACTGATTTCCCCCTTCAACTCGTGAAGGGCGGCCAATCGCTCCTTCAATCCTTGATTCCGCTGTCGCCCGCGCCAGTATTCAGATGGTAAGTTTCACCCAGAGTAGAAGAGGATAGAGAAGGTCAACAAGGGCCAACTGGCCTAGCTCAGCATCAAGTTTCAAATGTCAATGACTTAGAGGTCATTCAACAAGGCACCTATATGGTGATAAGCATGGCTAAGCATTTCTACTCTATCGGAATACTATAATTCTACTCAGGTGTCAAATGAATAGGCGACAAGCGGATCAAGGTAATGTGTCAATCGAGACGCTAGCTACGAGAATTAAATAGCATGCACATGGTAACAATAAAACTCAATGCAATTTGTAAACCATAGGATAAGTATGATCAAAGAAGGAGGCATGCCTTCGTTGTTGAGTCCTTCTTCGGTAACCTATTTCTGTCCATGTCCAACATCGTCGTCACTCCCTACTCATCGTAACAATAGCAAAAGACAAACAATAAATACCAAAGCAATTGAAAATCCAAATAACATCCAAAACATATTAAGAGTGGATGGATAGCAAGATATTGATCAGATGGAGATTCCAAAAGGAGATAGCACGATTGGAAGGTAAGTGGAGGACTCAATGAATTGACAGGATTTAGGTTGACACAGCTAAGGACGGCTTTGTGATCAAGACTAAAGTTCTAATATGAACTAATAGTGCCCACCACACATCACGACTAAGGAACTATTATATAACCAACACAATGGCAACAACACAGATGGAATGGAACCAACGTATGCTTTTAACTACAATCACAACATGACATGATAATGGTAAAAGGTAACAACAAATAAATATTTTGATACAATCTAAATATTTGTAATGGTCAATAGCATCCAAACACATACATCAACTTTATAATTCAAAATCATGTATTCTATATGACAACCAAACAAACATTATAAACCATACTAATTAAGCAATGAAAACATCATTCAACAACATGACTTAAATTGATCTAGGTCTAGACCTAAATCATTATTAAAAGAAAATAAAATCAACTCCATTATATCAAACTAATTCATTTGTCAAACAATTACAAGAACTACACTACACATTGATCAAATGGATGAATAACTATCTTAGACATGATATGGTTAAGAGTAATTGTCAACCACAAAGAAATACTTGGATGAATCCAAATATTCATAATGGTTAACAACAACCAAAGTATAACATCAAACGCAATAACTATAGCGAGCATTCCTATAACAAGAGCCAAACCATTTCCATGGTCAAAACTAAATAAATAACTAAATCAAGACACATCTTCACACAAGGCATGTGAGTATAGAACCACTAGAGGTCTAAACGAATAACACAAGCATCACACATACGAGTGATCATGATAAGATACGAAACTAGAATATGCTCTTAATAATAAAGAACAACTAATTAATAGACAAATAGTCAGTAGAATTAATATTACCGACACATGCTTAAACAAGAGATCAAACTATGTACACTAAGCATATGAGAAAGATACAACTCAACTAACATGAAAGGTACCTATCATATGCATGTGATGAACTATTGCAACAAGTATAGAGCACTCATAATACTAACGTATGAAAAGTTAAGCATGTATAAGCAACACTAGAATAACTATAAACATGGAGTATAATAAGGCATGAAAGATTATTAGCATGACATGTCTCGGCTTAAGCATACCACAACTGCAACAACTAGATAAAGTAGATATGACAAGTATACATGTATGGTCATCACAAGAGATACGAGAGTATGCTACCAATACAATACTACTCATAACTATGACATAATTTAGTTGATATCAACTAACATGACTATCAAGCATGGCAATAGCACACAAGCCTACATACTAGTTATGACATGTAATCACATTGACTACGCATACAAACATGTAACCAAATAATAATATATCATGGAATGAACAACAGTAAGCAATGCACCATAGTAGCATGAATAGCAGGGACAAGATCATGGCATGCATTTCCTATCTATTACAACTTACACTTGTAAAGACATAATACAACAACCTGGAATGATCTATAACATGAGTTGATACACCGACACACACTATGCACTCTAGTCATACAATCATAACAACATGGCATAGTATTGATCAAGCAAGAAGTTATTTAATCAAAGAAAGTATGAGATCAACAAACTACTATCATGTGAATCATCTTAATGAAGGACAACCATATGTGCAATCACACGATAGTACATACTCGAAATGCTATAGCACATGGTAGTAGACAATCAAAACAAGCATTCTACTTGAAGCAATTGTTAACATGGCAAGGTAATAAACCAATATAAATAAACACAAATGATAATTACCAGGATGTAATAAGCTAAGTTCTATGCCACAAGAATAAACTAGTGATAGAAATGTAAACATGACCTAATGAGACCAACCATGTAATCTTGCATAACAATCATCTATAGAACAAAAGAACAACTAGGCGAAAATATGCTATGCGACAAATAACCACAATGGATTTATCTGCAAACAGGAAATCATTTCATTTGACTTCTAGCATAAAGGATCATGACAATTTCAAACCAATAAAACAACACGTGACATGGATGTAAATGAATATGCGAACCATATCCAAGATATATCCATGCTAAGCAAAAATTAAAATAATCAAGACATAAAGTAATTCATGATTCAATGAACAAAGCAAAGCTTAGAATAATCCTACGGAATTATAAGCATGGCAAACATTTAACAGAAATTGTACGCATGCATAAGATAGCGCGACATCTTACACAAAAATATCACATGAGACAACATACAAATATATAATGATAAAATAAAATAAATACTTATAATAAATCCATTCAATCGCATCTAACTCCTAAAATTTATGGAATAATTAGGAGCAACTCCTAGTCATATAACGAAGATACAAATATCATACTAACATAAAAGTTCCTGATCAACTAATATGCGTGTTAATAAATTACAAGAACTAATGTGAAACAAAAGTTTAACACACTACTATAATTAGGCATGAATTATATACATGAAACCATAGAAAACTATATTAAAATCTATAGACATGCCTAACACAAGACAATAACAATACAAACAAAATATTATCTACTTGCGACAACAAAAACTACAATCGGTAAACAAATAAACTAAAAATTTATTTATCACGCAAAAATTATGAGACAAATAGGATACACTCTTAGGCATATCGCAAACATATGAACAATAACATATTAATGCAAAATTTAACCGATGAGCAAATCACATTCAAACTTGGCCAAGGACGACTATAACACAAATATATACTAAACTCCTATTGATGAAACTAGCGATCTAAGTTCACCATGGGGTTACTACGGGCATGAGAAACAAATCACATGTTGAACACAAGATCATCTAAGGAACTAAAAAGTACACGGACATGCCGATGGAATCCGTTCATGCATCGGCGTGAGCAACGGCATAGATAGGTTGAACGATCATGTCTATGGGATAGAGTATACGATGGCGAGTACGCGTGCAAAAGGAATTTGATAGAGGCTCACCGTGTTTGACGGAATGGTGCGATGAACTCGACGAACAGTGTAGACGGACATGTCAAATTGTTCACGTGTGGTCAACGGATCGAATCCTTTCTTCTCTGAATGGAGCTGCAGCATGGAGGAGAATCTTCTGGCGCGAGGGTTCATACAAAGATGATCTGTGTCATCGGGATCAACCATCGGTGTCCATGGAGCACCATTCTTTGGAGAGAGTTTCTGGAGAGGAAGAGAAAGGGAGAGGGCAGGGGTTGCTAACGTACTGGAAGAGGAGGTGGAGGCACATAATAAGGTGTGTTTAGTTTGGAAACTGATGGAATTATATGGGAGTAAGAGGAGGAGGAGAATCGTTGGCTGTACCTTTCTTCTTATGTGTATATGCTAACCTACAGAAAAGAGGAAGGAGTAGAGGCGCTAGCTGGTGGGAGAGAAAGGAAGTGGAGAGAAATAGGCAGGGAGGAGGAATTAAAGGAAGGACATCAGTTAACATGCGTGGTGGCTGTTGAGGTTTCCTCTTCTGTCAGTTGTGAACGTGAACCTAAAGGAAGGAAGGAGAGGAGGTGCTCGCTAGGAGAGCTGGGTGTTGGCCCAGTTCGGCTTGGCCCAAGTGGGAGAGAAAGAAAAAATAATAAAAGTTGGCCTTTGGGCCATTCATGTTGAGAGAATGGAGAATAGAAAAATAAAGATGTTGTAGAATGAGCTTAGGAAATTTGGCCTAGAGTTTAACAGATGGAAAAGAATTGACTTCTCTTATTGGAAAATATAGAGAACTAATAGAAGTTGAAACAAATATCAAACAATCCAAGAAATCCACCAAAAATGCAGACTCACATGTTTAAATGTGTTGAAGACAAAAGATAAAACCCAACTAGAAGAAAAGAACAAAACTCAAATTTAATTTAAGTTTGCATTAGGTCAAATTAAATACTCCAAATTATAAAAGTCCAATTTAAGCTTTGTTAACAAATAAAACAAATGAAATTTCTCACCCTGATATTTGGAGAACTTTTTCTTAAACATTCTGGGAATCGGGTTGTTACATCCAAAGTACTCGCAAGCAAGGAGCTACACTACATATACATGGGTATATGTGTAAAGGGCCATATCGGTGGACTGAACTGCAGATTGCCAGAATAAAGAGGGGGGTAGCTAATCTTGTCGGAGACTACGCTTCTGGCCACTTCCATCTTGCAGCATGTAGAAGAGAGTAGATGGTAAGTTCACCAAGTAGCATCGCATAACATAAATCTACCCGGCGATCCCCTCCTCGCCGCCCTGTTAGAGAGCGATCACCGGGTTATATCTGGCACTTGGAAGGGTGTGTTTTATTATGTATCCGGTTCAAGTTGTCATAAGGTCAAGGTATAACTCCAAGTCGTCCTGTTACCGAAGATCACAACTATTCGAATAGATAAACTTCCCTGCAGGGGTGCGCCACATTACCCAACACGCTCGATCCCATTTGGCCAGACATAGTTTCCTGGGTCATGCCCGGTCTCGGAAGATCAACACGTCGCAGCCCCACCTAGGCACAACAAAGAGGTCAGCACGCCGGTCTAAATCCTATGCGCGCAGGGGTCTGCGCCCATCGCCCATTGCACACCTGCATGTTGCGTGGGCGGCCGGAAGCAGACCTAGCAACCTCCATTTCAAAGTAAGTTGCGTTACGCAGACCAATCCGGCGTGCGCCGCTCAGTCGCTGACGTCACAAAGGCTTCGGCTGATGCCACGACGTTGAGTGCCCATAACTGTTCCCGTGTAGCTGGTTAATGCGTATAGGCCAATGGCCAGACTTAGATCAAATACCAAGATCTCATTAAGCGTGTTAGTTGATGTAACCGCGGACACCGACCAGGGCCAAGCCCACCTCTCACATAGGCGGTCTCAACCTGCCCTGTCGCTCTGCCACAAAGATCCACCCAGAGGGCCATCGGGACAAAGGTCCTTTCAGCCCCCAATCCATGAATCACTCGCGGGTGCTCCACAAGCTGACCCGACTTCAGTCACCACATGTATCATGTATAAAGTATATAGTATAAACCCATGATCACCTCCCAAGTTATCATGGCCCGATAGTATAGCACAACAGATGGACAAGAATGTAGGGAAATAGATGGAATACTAGCATCCTATATACTAAGCATTTAGGATTGCGGGTAAGGGCAACAACTGTAGCAACAATGACAGGCTATGCAGCAGAATAGGATTAACCGAAAGCAGTAACATGCCACACTACTCTAATGCAAGCAGTAGAGAGAAGGAATAGGCGATATCTGGTGATCAGGGGGGGGGGCTTGCCTGGTTGCTCTGGCAAGAAGGAGGGGTCGTCAACACAGTAGTCAATTGGGGCACCAGTAGTGGTGTCAGGCTCGTAGTCTACCAGAGAGAAAAGAGGGAGAAACAATGAATACAATGCAAACATATGCATAACTATCCATGACATAACAAGTAACGGTGCCAGGTGTGCCCTAACGCAGTAGGAGGTGATACCGGTGAAGGGGGAAAACATCCGGAAAAGTATTCCCGGTGTTTCGTGTTTTCGGACAGATGAACCGGAGAGGGAAAGTTGCATGTTTGCTATGCTATGGATATGTGGCGGATGAACGGGATGCATATTCGAATTCGTCTCGTCGTTCTGAGCAACTTTCATGTATAAATTATTTTCATCCGAGCTACGGATTATTTTATATTAATTTTAAAAGTTTTATTTCATTTTCTAGAAATTACTGGATTTAATTTAATTCGAAATTATAACAGTAATTATTTTTGTCTACTACTGTTACTCTAGCCTATGAGTATGCCAGTGGGGCCAGTGGGGTGGGTTGACCTAGTCAAAGATTGAATAGTCAAAGGATGAATAGTGTAGGCTGGTCCCATATGCCATTGTCTCAAATGCTAATAAAACAACTCACTAATTTAATCAAGGGGGAGTCCCACATGTCATCTACTAGTAGATAACCTAACTACTAATTAATCCTAAACTAATTGGACATGGCTGGAAATTAGTCACGGTCGCCCACACGCACAGAAAACACATACACACACACACGGAACACATAGCTAGGGGTTACTTCTGTTCCCTGTTAACACAACAAAGCATTTTGCAATTTTCATAGGATTTAATCCAGGCATCAAAGGATTTGGTCCAGTGGGATAAAATGGAGTTTGTCATGTATACTTTCTACTCATATTATTTTTACTCATGTTAGCACTTGATTAGTTGTTGTTTAGGGGCTGTCCAGAGAGCTAAACAACATAGCAGCGCAAAAGCTAGCTACTGCTACAGTAACTGAATGTTACTGTAGCAGAGCTGCATCATAGTAGCAACCTGCGGCGGCAGTAGTAGTAAGCAGCAGAAGAGCAGCAGCGGTCATCGGCGTGGTGCCGGCACGGCCACGTGCGGGCACACGCGTATGAGGCCACGGGCAGGGGCATGCCGGGCTGAGCAGGACGCGGGCAGCACAGGGGTGCGGACGGCAGCCGTGGGCAAGCACGGTGCGCGATGAGTGGGACGGCGGCGGCTGACACGGGCTAGGCCAGGTGCCAGCGTGTCGTGGACAGCATAAGGGAAAGCGGCAAGCATGGTCGGCAGCAAGCGGACGCGCGGAGCTGTGCGCGCAGCCGGCAGAGTAAGCAGCTACGAGGCGGGCAGGGCGTGAGCGGGGAGGCATGGCCTCGGGCGCCGAGCGCGACAAAGGCAAGGCGTGGCAGCTGGAAGAGTAGGTAGCAGCAGCGGCTAGCAGGGGGGCTGCCGGTGCGAGGGGAACGGCGGGCCAACTCCAGCATGCCGGGGAAGCAGAGCCGGGGCCGCGGGGCTGGGGCCGACGCGGCCAGCGAGGAGGAGCGCGGACGGGCACAACTACGCACGGGAAGGAGGCGGGACCAACACAGTGAGCCGGAGTTTAGCTGCGTCAACATGAGGTTGGGGCGGCGATTGCAGCGATGAGGAATTAGGGGAAATAGGGGAAACATGGGGGAACAATGAGGCTCACCTCGGGGAGGCCGATGACGAGCTCAGACGGGCCGGGGGCTTGCCGGAGCGCGGATCCGAGGCGGCGGAGCTCGGGGTCGAAGGTGGAAGAAGATGGTGATGGCGTCGAGGCGGTGATCCGGGTCAACCCGAACCCGTAGATGATGTAGTCGTGGACGACGGTCTTCCTCGACAGCAGCAGACGGCACAAGGTGGCTCCGAAGCGCGACAACGTCAATGGCACGGCGGCTGCCGAGTTCGGGCGATGGCTTCGAGCGAGGAGAGGGGCGAGAGCGAGGAGGGGAGGCGATCTAGGGTTCGGGGGACGTCGGGCGACAACTTTATAGGCCAGGGCAGGAGGCGGATGGCCGCCACGGCACCCCTGCCTCCTGTAGCGAGAGGTGGGAGGCAAGTGGGGGTTGGCCTGGGCCGTTTTAATAGATGGGCCAAGGGGCCCAGTAGATTATGTGTCTATTCTTTTTATTACTACTACTAGTATTTTCCATTTACCTTTCTGTTTATTTATTTAGCTATTGTTTTGTACTTTCCTTTTGCATCAAAATACTTTTATAAAATGTAACACCTTTCCATATAATTACTATGTATTATTTTGCGCTTCCACAAAAAGTTTGGGTTCAAAATAATTATTAAGTTTGAGTTTATATTTAAATGGGGAAAAAAGTGTTGTTGGTCCACTGTTTTAATATCCAGGGACAAGTTTATATTTTGAAAAATGTTAATTCTTTCATGAAAAGTTGTTAGTGAATATTTGCATGCCACCGAACATGTTTGTTTTACCGTTTGAAGAAATAATGATTTGACTTTATTTAAATTTGAATTTGAATCGGTTTTGAATCAACACGAGTTTATAAAAAGTAACTGAGGTGACGTAGCATCATTACCAGAGGTTCAATGTATCTTATTTATCCGGTCGTCAGAATTCTCCTCCACTACAAGAAATCTTGTCCCGAGATTTAGGAGGGGAGTAAGGGGAAGGGATTTCGTTACGGAATTATAACGGGTCTTCTCGGTCTTGGTTGCTCTTCTCTAAGAGGTCGATCCCTTAGTTGATGCTTTCATTCCTCTGATCCAGGTCATCATGATGAAGTCGTCCTCCTTTCTTTGGAATCTTCATCGTACTTACGAATAGGTAACGGGGCAGATCGGCAACGACAAAATGCTATAAGGGTAATAATTTGGGATTAACCCATTAATGAGCATATGAGTGCCTCTCGAGTTGAACAAATAAAACACATCAAGAGTAAAATTTGAAGGTACAATAAGAAGTTTCAAGAAGCCAGGCGATCGTTCAATGCCTAGTCAGAAGGTGAAAGGGTTTCAAAGCAACGGAATAATTATTGCGTCCGATGCCAGAATTGATGATCTCATCGGAAGGTGGCTCATGAAATACATACGAGTCCACGCGGGAGGAATAACTTTGGGAATAGGGGGTGTACATGAGAGTCAGGTTTCGATCCTGTGGAACTGTGGGTTATGGGCCCACCATGTGGGTTAAAAGTAGAAGGAGCGGTGACATCTTGCGTGATCATGTAAGCAAGGCATGTCAGAGGATAGCCTGCCATTTATGTCGGCAACAACATCGGTACCAAGGGCGAGGGACGAAGAGAACCATTTTCCTGCTCGTCGAAATGAGACGGACCAATAGGCAAAGTTCTCGTCCGTCGGTGGTTACCAGAATATCAACAACAATAGTAACAGGGTCTTACTGACCGAGTTGTACACCATGGTGTTTACATAAGTAGAAAAATATTACAGTAGATCATATAGATCACAAGAAAGGTTAAACGATGCAATGGGAAGGAAAATGTGATCAACAGATTAAACAGATCAACGGAAAGGAAACTGTGTTTAAATACATAATTCAAGGGTATATCCTTCCCAAGGACAAGTAGAGCATGATATCCATGACAACATAGAAAGTAGAAAACCATTTAGCTAAGGGGAGAGGAATTTCAAGACATTACCCATACAAGGGTGTTTGGATAATGGACAAAGAAAATTTAGCATTGTGCTTCAAATGCTCTTATTGAAAATCGAAGTATCACAGACATGCTTCAAGATAGCATTGTCATGGTCTTCAATCAAAGTTAAGACTTTGGATACAGGAAGGATCCATCAGGAACAACTTGTAGAATAAGTCTAACAATTTCCTCATGGAAGAATGAATAACCTTGCTAATAAGGAAACTATAATAGCAGGTCATCCGGCCAGGTGTGCTGGGCATGCCATCACCTTACCGGGTCATAAAAGACCAGTGTTATAACTCTTGGAAAAATGTTCCAACCATCATATGTGACCGAGAATCAGATCTGATCGGTGTTAGGATACCTCAGACTCAGGATGCCTGAGAAGAAAAGGTGCAAAACAAATTAACGAGATGACATTGTAAGATTCTCGAGAAATTTACTACGGAAGCGAGTTCTGAAACAAAAGCTCATCAATAAACCAATGAAGGGATAAGGAGGTAGCTGATGAACTCAACGACAATTCATCGAGACTTCCAAAAGATGGGTTTCCACAATTATGTGAACAAGGAGATAACATTAGTCAGATCAAATGATATAATGATGTATGCTTGAGGAAAACATACACAGTTAAACATTGGTTGAAATGTGCACCAGAAATATGGGCTTAAGTAGCGTGATCAATGTTAGAATGGTGGTTCGATAACCAATGGTCTAAGAATGAAATGTCGACTATTAACGTCAAAGCAATAGGGTCGCTAGAAGTTTTAAAATCACACATCCAAGTTCAATTGTCAGTTTTTCGGTTGGAAACAACACATGGACCAAGAAGGAATGGTGATGGTGAGAAGTATCACTTGTATCAAGATTTCTAAAGAGGTGGTAAAATTCCCACGACATTCTTTACATAAAAGGTGGTAATACTCAAAGGTAGAACACATCATAAGCTGGATAGCAAGGAACTCAAAGTACAACACAAAACATGAACAGGTTTGTGTCGGAGGGAAGGCAATAATGTTGTCGATGCACAAATCATCGGGGGGCAAGGAAGGTATTTGCCATCATGAGTTCGATTGATATCCTGGAAGAGCTCAGAACGTTCATGATGATCACGACACATTTTTCGAGAAGTTTCATGAAGATGTAATCGATCGACGATGGCATCAAGTCAAAGAATGATGAAACAAATGTCTATTGGAACCATGGGTACGACACAAACTCGAAATCAAGCTTGCTGTTCAAGGTGAAATGAGATGACAAGGAAAATTGACGTAAGCTTAGCTCGTCGTTGAAAGTGGTGCTCCGAGAATAAGGACCATGTAGCACAGTTAAAATCATCAGGACAATGATATAGCCATATAGGCTAGGAATGGCCTGATTGGGTACAAACTCGTACTTAAAGAAGATTATCAAGAGTTGTTGAACCGTAGTGCAGACTCGGTTCAGTTATTGGTGTCTTTGAGTGTTTCATAACTCAGAGCCCATGAAAAACTGTAATCAGTGGGAATGTTGTACTTGATGAAGAACTCACAAGAAGTTATGTAGTTCCAAAATAATCTCGAGATACCTGGGGGGGTAATACTCGATGACGGATCAAAGTAGAGGTTGGGGTAGGGTATTGCTCTGCAGAAGACAAGTGCTTAAACTTGCATGAGAAATGGTATTTAAAGAAGAACATGGTCGGAACCACGATTGCAAAAGGCCAGGTCGCAGATATAAGAACTTATACCAAGGGAATAATAAATTTAAGAGAAGCTTTAATGATAAGATCTACATTGTGTCCATGGACATGAACACAAAGTTCAAGGTCGACTCCCACTTCTTCAATGCATAACCATTCATTCACTGCTCTAGATAAAAATGGTTTCAGTGTCAGAACCTACTTGGTAAATTACTAGAGGAGTATGACCCGTGAAAACTTTCAATTTCACATAGATTAAGGAAGGCATAGGTTCAACCCATCGGGGCTTCTTAGAACATATACCACGAACTTCAAGTGTAAATTACACAAGCTCAAAAGTAGAGCATGATTGACAAAAGTAGATGATACAACTTAAAAAAGGCATTATGTATCAGGTAAAGAACTCACAAGAATTTAGGTTGTGAAGGACACTTTCGGATAATAACCCGTCAATGGGTATGGCGGTCTACAACGGGGCTGATGTGAGTATTGGTACTCAAATTAAGGAAGAAGGAATGCCAAGGCATAAAATTATAGAAACAACTGACTAATTCAAAGCTTAATGCATAGAAATTTTATGATTTCCAAATCATAGGGATCAGAAGCAATCTTTCTAATCAAAAATGAATAAGTTCAATAGACTTAGAAGCACAACCAATCAAGGCATTGATTGGTCAAGAACCAGCTCATATCCAAACGACGTCTGAGCCGGAAAGATAATTTAAAAGGATCAACCGATGATTGCGTGCATTCGCACTCATGTTGAATCCATAGGATCAAAATGACGGTGTCAAGGGAGACTAATGAATATTGCTAGACATATGGGAAGCATCCATAATGCAAGTAGACAAGTATTTGCAGAGCAATAAACTGCTAAGGATTTTCGGAGGATCGAATAGTATTTCGAAGACTTTTGTGAAACACATGAACAACTGGGGATGAGCGGATACTCGGTAAGTGCGAGGAATTATCCGTAGGGGTATTCATGTGGCAAATAGCTGCAAGGCAGTACGCACAAAGTATTCTCGGAACAATAGAGAGAATTTTGGGGTATCTTATTATAACAAGATCAATGGGATTGAATGTAAGAATGGCAGGTGTATGTAGTTATCCATAGGGATATAACAGTGGTAGGCAATTTGCAAAGGCGATGGGCACAAGTGTCTCGGGAGAACATCGTAGAGTATCTTCAAAATCTTCTGGCGCAGTAGGTGATCATCGGTAATAAGGTGCTCTCCGGGTGAAAGTGATCACGAGATCCTAATGTTTGATTTAGCAAAATTCATTTAACCCGAATAGAAGAGAGATTAGAGTCCCAGAGTAAAGACCGAGGAGTAAAAGATCATAATACCACCCAATGGCGACGTGGGCCCATGGGCTGCACAGCCATGTTAGTAAAACAGTTTTCATTGACTAGACTCGACTTCGGCCAAGGAGTGTGGAAGGGGGATTCCTACAGGCAGTCGGCTCTGATACCAACCTGTGATGCCCCCGATTCAATCGTACACTAATCATGCATGCAAACGTGTACGATCAAGATCAGGGACTCATGGGAAGATATCACAACACAACACTAAAACATAAATAAGTCATACAAGCATCATAATACAAGTTAGGGGCCTCGAGGGCTCGAATACAAGTGCTCGATCATAGACGAGTCAGTGGAAGCAACAATATCTGAGTACAGACATAAGTTAAACAAGTTTTCCTTAAGAAGGCTAGCACAAACTGGGATACAGATCGAAAGAGGCGCCTGCCTCCTGCCTGGGATCCTCCTAAACTACTCCTGGTCATCATCAGCGGCCTGCACGTAGTAGTAGGCACCTCCAGTGTAGTAGGAGTCGTCGTCAACGGTGGCATCTGGCTCCTGGGATCCGGCATCTAGTTATGACAACCTGGTAGAAGGGAAAGGGGGAAAAGAGGGAGAAAAGCAACCACGAGTACTGATCCAAAGTAGTCGCAAGCAAGGAGCTACACTACATATGCATGGGTATATGTGTAAAGGGCCGTATCGGTGGACTGAACTGCAGAATGCCAGAATAAGAGGGGGGTAGCTAATCCTGTCGAAGACTACGCTTCTGGCCACCTCCATCTTGCAGCATGTAGAAGAGAGTAGATGGTAAGTTCACCAAGTAGCATCACATAGCATAAACCTACCCGGCGATCCCCTCCTCATCGCCATGTTAGAGAGCGATCAGCAGGTTATATCTGGCACTTGGAAGGGTGTGTTTTATTAAGTATCCGGTTCTAGTTGTCATAAGGTCAAGGTACAACTCCAAGTTGTCCTGTTACCGAAGATCATGGTTATTCAAATAGATAAACTTCCTTGCAGGGGTGCACCACATTACCCAACACGCTTGATCCCATTTGGCCAGACATACTTTCTTGGGTCATGCCCGGCCTCGGGAGATCAACACGTCGCAGCCCCACCTAGGCACAACAGAGAGGTTAGCACACCGGTCTAAATCCTATGCGCGCAGGGGTCTGGGCCCATCGCCCATTGCACACCTGCATGTTGCATGGGCGGCCGGAAGCAGACCTAGCAAGCTCCATTTCAAAGGAAGTTGCGTTACGCGGACCAATCCGGCGCGCGCTGCTTAGTCGCTGACGTCATGAAGGCTTCGGCTGATACCACGACGTCGAGTGCCCATAACTGTTCCCGCGTAGCTCGTTAGTGCATATAGGCCCGTGGCCAGACTCAGATCAAATACCAAGATCTTGTTAAGCTTGTTAATTGACGTAACCACGGACACCGACCAGGGCGAGGCCCACCTCTCACTTAGGCGGTCTCAAGGCTCCGCCACAAAGATCCACCCAGAGGGCCGTCGGGACAAAGGTCCTTTCAGCCCCCAATCCGTGAATCACTCGCGGGTGCTCCACGAGCTGACCCGACTTTAGTCACCACATGAATCATGTATAAAGTATATAGTATAAACCCGTGATCACCTCCCAAGTGATCACGGCCCGATAGTATAGCACAGCAGACGGACAAGAATGTAGGGCCATAGATGGAATACCAGCATTCTATACTAAGCATTTAGGATTGCAGGTAAGGGTAACAACTGTAGCAACAATGACAGGCTATGCAACAGAATAGGATTAACCGAAAACAGTAACATGCCACACTACTCTAATGCAAGCAGTAGAGAGAAGGAATAGGCGATATCTGGTGATCAAGGGGGGGAGGGGTTGCCTGGTTGCTCTGGCAAGAAGGGGGGGTCGTCAACACAGTAGTCGATCGGTGCACCAGTAGCGGTGTCAGGCTCGTAGTCTACCAGAGAGAAAATGGGGGAGAAACAATGCATACAATGCAAACAGATGCATCACTATGCATGACATAACAAGTAACGGTGCCAGGTGTGCCCTAACGTAGTAGGAGGTGATGCCGGTGAAGGGGGAAACATCCGAGAAAGTATTCCCGGCGTTTCGTGTTTTTAGACAGATGAACCAGAGAGGGAAAGTTGCATGTTTGCTATACTAGGTATGTGTGGCGGATGAACGGGATGCTTATTCGGATTCGTCTCGTCGTTCTGAGCAACTTTCATGTATAAATTATTTTCATCCGAGCTACGGATTATTTTATATTAATTTTTAAAGTTTTAATTCATTTTCTAGAAATTACTGGATTTAATTTAATTCGTAATTATAACAGTATTTATTTTTGTCTCCTACTGTTACTCTAGCCTGTGAGTATGCCTGTGGGGCCAGTGGGGTGGGTTGACCTAGTCAAAGATTGAATAGTCAAAGGATGAATAGTGTAGGTTGGTCCCATATGCCATTGTCTCAAATGCTAATAAAACAACTCACTAATTTAATCAAGGGGGAGTCCCACATGTCATCTACTAGTAGATAACCTAACTACTAATTAATCCTAAACTAATTGGACATGGCTGGAAATTAGTCACGGTCGGCCACACACACAGAAAACACATGCGCACACACACGAAACACATAGCTAGGGGTTACTTCTGTTCCCTGTTAAGACAACAAAGCATTTTGCAATTTTCATCGGATTTAATCCAGGCATCAATGGATTTGGTCCAGTGGGATAAAATGGAGTTTGTCATGTATACTTTCTACTCATATTATTTTTACTCATGTTAGCACTTGATTAGTTGTTGTTTAGGGGCTGTCTAGAGAGCTAAACAACATAGCAACGCAAAAGCTAGCTACTGCTACAGTAACTGAATATTACTGTAGGAGAGCAGCATCATAGTAGCAACCAGCGGCGACAATAGTAGTAAGCAGCAGCAGATTCAGCAGAGCAGCAGCAGTCAGCGGCGTGGTGCCGGCACGGCCACACGCGGGCACACGCGTATGAGGCCCCGGGATGGAGCACGCCGGGCTGAGTAGGGCGCGGGCAGCGCAGGGATGCGGCCGGCAGCTGCGGGCAAGCGCGACGCGCAATGAGTGGGATGGCGACGGCCGACACGGGCTAGGCCAGGTGCCAGCGTGTCGTGGATGACACGAGGGAAAGCGACATGCATGGTCTGCAGCAAGCGGACACACGGAGCTATGCACGCAGCCGGCAGAGTAAGCAACTGCGAGGCGGGCAAGGCGTGAGCGAGGAGGCATGGCCTCGGTGTTGGGGAACGTAGTAATTTCAAAAAATTTCGTACGCACACGCAAGATCATGGTGATGCATGGCAACGAGGGGGAGAGTCTGATCTACGTACCCTTGTAGATCGCAACGGAAGCGTTGACACAACGTAGAGGAAGTAGTCGTACGTCTTCTTCCCGATCCGACCGATCCAAGCATCGTTACTCCGGCACCTCCGAGTTCTTAGCACCTGTTCAGCTCGATGACGATCCCCGGGCTTCGATCCAGCAAAGCTTCGGGGAGGAGTTCCGTCAGCACGACGGCGTGATGACGATCTTGATGTTCTACCGACGCAGGGCTTCGCCTAAGCACTACAACGATATGATCGAGGTGGAATATGGTGGCAGGGGGCACCGCACACGGCTAAGGAACGATCTCAATGATCAACTTGTGTGTCTAGAGGTGCCCCTTGCCTCCGTATATAAAGGAGCTAAGGGGGAGGGTGCGGCAGGCCAGGAGGAGGGCGCAGGAGGAGTCCTACTCCTACCGGGAGTAGGACTCCCCCCCCAATCCTAGTTGGACTAGGATTCCCCGAGGGGGGAAGAGAGAGAGGGGGGCTGGCCACCTCTCCTAGTCCTAATAGGACTAGGGGAGGGGGGAGGCGCGCGGCCACTTAGGGCTGCCCCTTTCTCCTTTCCACTAAAGCCCATTAAGGCCCATATGGCTCCCAGGGGGTTCCGGTAACCTCCCGGTACACCTGTAAAATCCCGATTTCACCCGGAACACTTCCGATATCCAAATATAGGCTTCCAATATATCAATCTTTATGTCTCGACCATTTCGAGACTCCTCATCATGTCCGTGATCACATCCGGGACTCCGAACTAACTTCGGTACATCAAAATGCATAAACTCATAATAACTGTTATCGTAACGTTAAGCGTGCGGACCCTACGGTTCAAGAACAATGTAGACATGACTGAGACACATCTCCGGTCAATAACCAATAGCGGGACCTGGATGCCCATATTGGCTCCTACATATTCTACGAAGATCTTTATCGGTCAGACCGCATAACAACATACGGTGTTCCCTTTGTCATTGGTATGTTACTTGCCCGAGATTCGATCGTCGGTATCCAATACCTAGTTCAATCTCGTTACCGGCAAGTCTCTTTACTCGTTCCGTAATACATCATCTCGCAACTAACTCATTAGTCACAATGCTTGCAAGGCTAATGTGATGTGCATTACCGAGAGGGCCCAGGGACACCTCTCCGACAATCGGAGTGACAAATCCTAATCTCAAAATACGCCAACCAACATCTACCTCTGGAGACACCTGTTGAGCTCCTTTATAATCACCCAGTTACGTTGTGATGTTTGGTAGCACACAAAGTGTTCCTCTGGTAAACGGGAGTTGCATAATCTCATAGTCATAGGAACATGTATAAGTCACGAAGAAAGCAATAGCAACATACTAAACGATCGGGTGCTAAGCTAATGAAATGGGTCATGTCAATCAGATCATTCAACTAATGATGTGACCTCGTTAATCAAATAACAACACATTGTTCATGGTTAGGAAACATAACCATCTTTGATTAATGAGCTAGTCAAGTAGAGGCATACTAGTGACACTAAGTTTGTCTATGTATTCACACATGTATTATGTTTCCGGTTAATACAATTCTAGCATGAATAATAAACATTTATCATGATATAAGGAAATAAATAATAACTTTCTTATTGCCTCTAGGGCATATTTCCTTCACTCGGGTGCCGAGCGTGAAAACGGCAAGGCGCGGCACCGGGAAGAGTAGGCAGCAGCAGCGGCTAGCAGGGGGCTGCCGGCGCGAGGGGAACAGCGGGCCGACTCCAGCATGCCGAGGAAGTGGAGCCGGGGCCACGGGGTTGGGGCCGACGCGGCCAGTGAGGAGGAGAACGGACGGGCACGAGCTACGCACGGGAAGGAGGCGCGACGAACGCGGTGGGCGGGAGTTCGACCGCGTCAACGTGAGGTCGGGGCCGCGATTGTAGCGATGAGGAATTAGGGGAAACTAGGGAAACATGGGGGAATGGCGAGGCTCACCCCGGGGAGGCCGATGACGAGCTCAGACAGGCCGGGGGCTTGCCGGAGCGCGGATCCAAGGCGGCGGAGCTTGGGGTCGAAGGTGGAAGAAGAGAGTGACGGTGTTGATGTAGCGGTGATCCGAGTCAATCCGAACCCGTAGATGATGTAGTCATGGACGGCGGTCTTCCTCGACAGCAGCAGACGGCGCAAGGTGGCTCCGGAGCGCGACAATGTCAATGGCGCGGCGGCGGCCGAGCTCGGGTGACGGCTTCGAGCGAGGAGAGGGGCGAGAGCGAGAGGGGAGGCGGTCTAGGGTTCGGGGGACGTCGGGCGATGACTTTATAGGCGAGGGCAGGAGGCGGATGGCAGCCACACATGGCCATCACCTGCGGATGGCCACCACGGCACCCCTGCCTCCTGTAGCGAGAGGTGGGAGGCAAGTGGGGGTTGGCGTGGGCCGTTTGCATAGATGGGCCAAGGGGCCCAGTAGATTAGGTTTCTATTCTTTTTATTACTACTACTAGTATTTTCCATTTACCTCTCTGTTTATTTATTTAGCTACTGTTTTGTACTTTCCTTTTGCATCAAAATACTTTTATAAAATGTAACACCTTTCCATATAATTACTATGTATTATTTTGCACTGCCACAAAAAGATTGGGTTCAAAATAATTATTAAGTTTGAGTTTATATTTAAATGGGGAAAAAGTGTTGTTGGTCCACTGTTTTAATATCCAGGGACAATTTTATATTTTGAAAAATGTTAATTCTTTCATGAAAAGTTGTTAGTGAATATTTGCATGCCATCGAACATTTTTGTTTTACCGTTTGAAGAAATAATAATTTGACTTTATTTTAAATATGAATTTGAATCGGTTTCGAATCAACACGAGTTTATAAAATGTAACTGAGGTGACGTGGCATCATTACCAGAGGTTCAATGTATCTTAGTTATCCGGGCGTCACAATTCTCCTCCACTACAAGAAATCTTCTCCCAAGATTTAGGAGGGGGAGTAAGGGGGAAGGGATTTGGTTACGAAATTCTAACGGGTCTTCTCGGTCTTGGTTGCTCTTCTCCAAGAGGTCGATCCATTATGTTGACGCCTTCATTCCTCTGATCCAGGTCATCATGATGAAGTCGTCCTCCTTTCCTCGGAATCTTCATCGTACTTACGAATAGGTAATGGGGCAGATCGGCAACGACAGAATGCTATAAGGGTAATAATCTAGGATTAACCCATGAATGAGCATATGAGTACCTCTCAAGTTGAACAAATAAAACACAACAAGAGAAAAGTTTGATGGTACAATAAGAAGTTTCAAGAAGCCAGGCGATCGTTCAATGCCTAGTCAGAAGGTGACAGGGTTTCAAAGCAACAAAATAATTATTGCGTCCGATGCCAGAATTGATGATCTCATCGGAAGGTGGCTCATGAATTACATATGAGTCCACGCGGGAGGAATAACTTCGAGAATGGTTATGGGTCCACCATGTGGGTTAAAAGTAGAAGGAGTGGTGACATCTTGCATGATCATGTAAGCAAGGCATGTCAAAGGATAGCCTGTCATTTATGTCGGCAACAACATCAGTACCAAGAGCGAGGGACGAAGAGAACCATTTTCCTGCTCGTCGAAACAAGCCGGACCAATAGACGAAGTTCTTGTCTGTCGGTGGTTACCAGAATATCATCAACAATAGTAACAGGGTCTTACTGACCAAGTTGTACACCACGGTGTTTACATGAGCAGAAAAATATCACAATAGATCATATAGATCACAAGAAAGGTTAAACAAAGAAATGGGAAGGAAAATGTGATCAACAGATTAAACAGATCAACGGAAAGGAAAATGTGTTTAAACACATATTTCAAGGGTATATCTTTCCCAAGGACAGGTAGAGCATGATATCCATGACAAGGTAGAAAGTAGAAAACCATTTACGTAAGGGGAGAGGAATTTCAAGACATTACCCATACAACGGTGTTTGGATAATGGACAAAGAAAATTTATCATTGTGCTTCAAATGCTCTTATGGAAAATCGGAGTACCACAGACATGCTTCGAGATAGCATTGTCATGGTCTTCAATCAAAGGTAAGACTTCGGATACAGGAAGGATCCATCAGGAACAACTTGTAGAATAAGTCTTGCAATTTCCCCATGGAAGAATGGATAACCTTGCTAATAAGGAAACTATAACAGCAGGTCATCCGGCCAGGTGTGCTGGGCATGCCATCACCTTACCGGGTCATAAAAGGCCAATGCTATAACTCTTGGAAAAATGTTCCAACCATCATATCTGACCGAGAATCTGATCCGATCGGTGTTAGGATACCTCAGACTCAGGATGCCTGAGAAGAAAAGATGCAAAAAAAATTAACGAGACGACATTGTAAGATTCTCAGGAAATTTACTACGGAAGCGAGTTCCGAAACAAAAGCTCATCATTAAACCAATGAAGGGATAAGGAGGTAGCTGATGAACTCAACGACAATTCATCGAGACTTCCAAAAGATAGGTTTCCACAATTATGTGAACAAGGAGATAACATTAGTCAGATCAAATGATATAATGATGTATGCTCGAGGAAAACATACACAGTTAAACAATGGTTGAAAGGCGCACCAGAAATATGGGCTTAAGTAGCATGATCAATGTTAGAATGGTGGTTCGATAACCAATGGTCTAAGAATGAAATGTCGACCATTAACTTCAAAGCAATAGGGTCGCTAGAATTTTTAAAATCACACATCCAAGTTCAATTGTTGGTTTTTCGGTTGGAAACAACACGGGGACCAAGAAGGAATGGTGATGGTGAGAAGTATCACTTGTATCAAGAATTCTCAAGAGGTGGTAAAATTCCCATGACATTCTTGACATAAAAGGTTGTAATACTCAAAGGTAGAACACAACATAAGCTGGATAGCAAGGAACTCAAAGTACAACACAAAACATGAACAAGTTTGTGTTGGAGGGAAGGCAATAATGTTGTCGATGATAACACAAATCATCGAGGGGCAAGGAAGGTATTTGTCATCATGAGTTCGATTGATACCCTGGAAGAGCTCAGAACGTTCATGATGATCACGGCACATTTGTCGAGAAGTTTTATGAAGATGTAATCGATCGACGATGGCATCAAGTCAAAGAATGATGAAACGAATGACTATTGGAGCCATGGGTACGACACAAACTCGAAATCAAGCTTGCTGTTCAAGTTGAAATGGTATGCCAAGGAAAATCGAGGTAAGCTTAGCTCATCATTGAAAGTGGTGCTCCGAGAATAAGGACCAAGTAGCACAGTTAAAATCATCACGACAATGATATAGTCATACAGGCTAGAAATGGTGTGATCGGGTACAAACTCGTACTTAAAGAAGATTATCAAGAGTTGTTGAACCATAGTGCAGACTCGGTTCGGTGTCTTTGAGTGTTTAATAACTCAGAGCCCATGAAAACTGTAATCAGTGAGAATGTAGTACTTGATGAAGAACTCATAAGAAGTTATGTAGTTCCAAGATAATCTCAAGATACCAAGCGGGTAATACCCATCGACAGATCAAAGTCGAGGTTGGGGTAGGGTATTGCTCTGCAGAAGACAAGTTCTTAAACTTGCATGAGAAATGGTATTTAAAGAAGAACATGGTCGAAACCATGATTGCAAAAGGCCAGGTCCCAGATATAAGAATTATACCAAGGGAATAATTAATTTAAGAGAAGCTTTAATGATAAGATCTACATCGTGTCCATGGACATGAACACAAAGTTCAAGGTCGACTCCCACTTCTTCAATGCATAACCATTCATTCACTGCTCTAGATAAAAATGATTTCAGTGTCAAAACCTACTTGGTGAATTACCACAGGAGTATGACCCGTGAAAACTTTCAAGTTCACACAGATTAAGGAAGGCATAGGTTCAACCCATCGGGGCTTCTTAGAACATATACCATGAACTTCAAGAGTAAATAACACAAGCTCAAAAGTAGTGCATGATTGACAAAAGTAGATGATACAATTTAGCAAATGCATTATGTATCAGGTAAAGAACTCACAAGAATTTAGGTTGTGAAGGACACTGTCGGATAATAACCTGACAATGGGTATGGCGGTCCACAACGGGGATGATGTGAGTATTGGTACTCAACTAAAGGAAGAAGGAATGCCAAGGCATCAGATTATAGAACCAACTGACTAATTCAAAGCTTAATGCAAAGAAATTTTATGATTTCCAAATCAAGGGATCAGAAGCAACCGTTCTAATCGAAAATGAATAAGTTCAATAGACTTAGAAGCACAACCAATCAAGGCATTGATTGGTCAAGAACTAGCTCATATCCAAATGACGTCTGAGCCAGAAAGATAATTTAAAAGGATCAACCGATGATTGCGTGCATTCGCACTCATGTTGAATCAATAGGATCAAAATGACGGTGTCAAGGGAGACTAATGAATATTGCTAAACATATGGGAAGCATCCATAATGCAAGCAGACAAGTATTTACAGAGCAATAAAGCAGCTAAAGATTTTCGGAGGATCGAATAGTATTTCAAAGACTTTTGTGAAACACCTGAACAACTGGGGATGAGCGGATACTCGGAAAGTGCATGGAATTATCCGTAGGGGTATTCATGTGTCAAAGAACTGCAAGGCAGTAGGCACAAAGTATTCTCGGAACAATAGAGAGAATTTTGAGGTATCTTATAATAACAAGATTAATGGGATTGAATGTAAGAATGGAAGGTGTATGTAGTTATCCATAAGGATATAACAGTGGCAGGCAATTTGCAAAGGCGATGGGCACAAGTGTCTCGGGAGAACATCGTAGAGTATCTTCAAAATCTTCTGGCGCAGTAGGCGATCATCGGTAATAAGGTGCTCTCTAGGTGAAAGTGATCACGAGATCCTAATGTTAGATTTAGCAAAATTCATTTAACCCGCATAGAAGAGAGATTAGAGCCCCAGAGTAAATATCGAGGAGTAAAAGATCCTAATACCACCCAATGGTGACGTGGGCCCATGGGCCGCACAGCCATGTTAGTGAAACAGTTTTCATCGACTAGACTCAATTTCGGCCAAGGAGTGTGGAAGGGGGATTCCTACAGGCAGTCGGCTCTGATACCAACCTGTGACACCCCCGATTCAATAGTACACTAATCATGCACGCAAACGTGTACGATCAAGATCAGGGACCCATGGGAAGATATCACAACACAACACTAAAACATAAATAAGTCATACAAGCATCATAATACAAGCCAGGGGCCTCGAGGGCTCGAAAACAAGTGCTCGATCATAGATGAGTCAGCGGAAGCAACAATATCTGAGTACAGACATAAGTTAAACAAGTTTGCCTTAGAAGGCTAGCACAAACTGGGATACAGATCGAAAGAGGCGCAGGCCTCCTGCCTGGGATCCTCCCAAACTACTCATGGTCGTCATCAGTAGCCCGCTCGTAGTAGTAGGCACCTCCAGTGTAGTAGGAGTCATAGTTGACGGTGGCATCTAGCTCCTGGGCTTTGGCATCTGGTTACGACAACCAGGTAGAAAGGAAAAGGGAGAAAAGCAACCGTGAGTACTCATCCAAAGTACTCGCAAGCAAGGAGCTTCACTACATATGTGTAAAGGGCCATATCATTGGACTGAACTGCAGAATGCCAGAATAAGAGGGGGTAGCTAATCCTGTCGAAGACTACGCTTCTGGCCACCTCCATCTTGCAGCATGTAGAAGAGAGTAGATGGTAAGTTCACCAAGTAGCATCGCATAGCATAAACCTACCCGGCGATCCCCTCGTCCTCGCCCTGTTAGAGAGCGATCGCCGGGTTATATCTTGCACTTGGAACGGTGTGTTTTATTAAGTATCCGGTTCTATTTGTCATAAGGTCAAGGTAGAACTCCAAGTCGTCATGTTACCGAAGATCACAGCTATTCGAATAGATAAACTTCCCTGTAGGGGTGCACCACATTACCCAACACGGTCGATCCCATTTGGCCGGACATACTTTCCTGGGTCATGCCCGACCTCGGAAGATCAACACGTCGCAACCCCACCTAGGCACAACAGAGAGGTCAGCACGCCGGTCTAAATCTTATGCGCGCAGGGGTCTTGGCCCATCGCCCATTGCACACCTACATGTTGCGTGGGCGGCCGGAAGCAGACCTAGCAACCTCCATCGCAAAGGAAGTTTCGTTATGCTGACCAATCCGGCGCGCGTCGCTCAGTCGCTGACGTTACGAAGGCTTCGGCTGATACCACGACGTCGAGTGCCCATAACTGTTCCCGCGTAGCTGGTTAGTGCGTATAGGCCAGTGGCCAGACTCAGATCAAATACCAAGATCTCGTTAAGTGTGTTAATTGACGTAATCGCGGACACCGACCAGGGTCAGGCCCACATCTCACCTAGGCGGTCTGAACCTGCCCTGTCGCTCCTCCACAAAGATCCACCCAGAGGGCCGTCGGGACAAAGGTCCTTTCAGCCCCCAATCCGTGAATCACTCGCGGGTGCTCCACGAGCCGACCCGACTTTAGTCATCACATGTATCATGTATAAATTATATAGTATAAACTCGTGATCACCTCCCAAGTGATCACGGCCCGATAGGATAGCACAGCAGACGGACAAGAATGTAGGGCCATAGATGGAATACTAGCATCATCTACTAAGCATTTAGGATTGCAGGTAAGGGTAACAACTGTAGCAACAATGACAGGCTATGCAGCAAATAAGATTAACCAAAAGCAGTAACATGCCACACTACTCTAATGCAAGCAATAGAGAGAAGGAATAGGCGATATCTAGTGATCAAAGGGGGGCTTGCCTAGTTGGTCTGGCAAGAAGGAGGGGTCGTCAACATAGTAGTCGATCGGGGCACCAGTAGCGGTGTCAGGCTTGTAGTCTACGAGAGAGAAAAGGGGGAGAAACAATGAATACAATGCAAACAGATGCATAACGATGCATGACATAACAAGTAACGGTGCCAGGTGTGCCCTAACGCAGTAGGAGGTGATACCGGTGAAGGGGGGAAACATCCGGGAAACTATTCCTGGTGTTTCGTGTTTTCAGACAGATGAACCGGAGAGGGAAATTTCCATGTTTGCTATGCTAGGGATGTGTGGCGGACGAACGAGATGCGTATTCGGATTCGTCTCGTCGTTCTGAGCAAGTTTCATGTATAAATTATTTTCATCCGAGCTACGGATTATTTTATATTAATTTTTAAAGTTTCAATTCATTTTCTAGAAATTACTGGATTTAATTTAATTCAAAATTATAACAGTAATTATTTTTGTCTCCTACTGTTACTCTAGCCTACGAGTATGCCAGTGGGGCCAGTGGGGTGGGTTGACCTAGTCAAAGATTGAATAGTCAAAGGTTAAATAGTGTAGGCTGGTCCCATATGCCATTGTGTCAAATGCTAATAAAACAACTCACTAATTTATTCAAGGGGGAGTCCCACATGTCATCTACTAGTAGATAACCTAACTACTAATTAATCCTAAACTAATTGGACATGGATGGAAATTAGTCACGGCCGGCCACACACATGGAAAACACATACGCACACACACGGAACACATAGCTAGGGGTTACTTCTATTCCCTATTAACACAACAAAGCATTTTGCAATTTTCATAGGATTTAATCCAGGCATCAAAGGATTTGGTCTGTGGGATAAAATGGAGTTTGTCATTTATACTTTCTACTCATATTATTTTTACTCATGTTAGCACTTGATTAGTTGTTGTTTAGGGGCTGTCTAGAGAGCTAAACAACATAGCAGCGCAAAAGCTAGCTACTGTTACAGTAACTGAATGTTACTCTAGCAGAGCAGCATCATTGTAGCAACCAGCGGTGGCAGTAGTAGTAAGCAGCAGCAGATTCAGCAGAGCAGCAGCGGTCAGCGGAGTGGTGTCGGCACGGCCACGCGTATGAGGCCCCGGGCAGGGGCCCGCCGGGCTGAGCAGGGCGCGGGCAGCGCAGGGGTGCGGCCGGCAGCCGCGGGCAAGCACGGCGCACGATGAGTGGCGCCTTCCACCCGTCGGCCTCCTCCTCCCTGGATCTCGGCTGGTCGATCCTGCCCATTGGCGCATGGCTGGACCACCCGACACCTCAACTCTGGCGCCAACGGACCTGCCATCCTCCTCACCTGCCCAGGATTCCCATGCGCTTCAGAGCAACGCCCTGCAGCGGCTCTCCCCTAGTCAGCCCCTCATATTTCCCTCTGTATTTTTCATTGCAAGTACAAAAAATTTAGATTAAAAATACATCACATGGGCATTAGTACTACGCTATACATACAACATAAGGATGCTGATTTTAGTTTGAAAGTAGCAGACTAATTTTCCCTTGCTTGCTGTTTTATTGGTATGCAGAACCACACATTCGTGGAGGTCAGTAGCATAAAGGTATGCTATGTTCTTGAGCATAAGTTAAACAATCTGGTTGTTAGTTTTTAGCTGTGAATATCCGTACTGAAGCTCATGGTTACTTGTGCCAATATTTTGCCAGGAGATTATCATATTATCCCTGAATATTTGTACTGAAGATCACTTGTTGGATGCAGTTTTAGATGGTCTTATATCTCTAAATAGCTATGCAAGAATATTGTTTCTCATGGAAAACTGTTCCTTTTTACTAGCTAGAATTAGACAGGGTAGTAAGGCATAAGAGGTTAGTTGGTTGGTTTGGTCAACTTTGAATTTATCAAGAGTGAAAATGTTAACCACCAGTATATGCACAACATGTCACTGAATTCTAGCTGTCTGAATGTTATCTCCTGAATTTCAGTTATCTCTAAATATCACCAGTACATACTTGGCATCAGTCGGTGTACAAGTATACATAAATAACATCAGCACATGAATTTCACTATACCAATACTCTGAAACAGTGAAGAATGAATGTGGATATACATGAAGCAAAATCCCTGTGTTATCCATGTCACTGAAATGACAGAAAAGACTTCCTGTACATCCACATTCATTCAAGTATTTTCTGTAGATCCACACTGATTCACGTGCAGCAAAAGAACTAGTATTTGTCTACACATCCACATTCATTCTGTTACAGCAAAACATCAGCAATTTCTCTGTCAAACATCAACAAAACATTCACGCGGGGCAGTTTTGACAGCAAGCAAGCCACCGCGCATGGATGCGGCACCACAGCCGCTTGGTTTCCCTTGTGAGTGGGCAACGTCGTGTCACCGTCGCATGGATGCAGCGCCGCAGTCACTTTGTCTCACTCGCCGACTCATGTGTAGGTGTAGCGCCGGGTCGCAGAGGACGCCACCGCTCGGAGGCATCACCATGGCGTCGGGTCGTAGCCGCGTGGGGCAAGCGCGGCGCTGCCATCACATGTGGTCAGTACCAGACCACGGTCGCGTCGGGCCGCTCCCGTGGCCTGCGGGTCACCGTAGCTAGGGGAGCGGCGCCGAAGTCAGTCAATGTTGAATCCCCGTGGCATCCAGGTCGCCCTCACAGTTGGAGAAAAAGCAGGAAGGGGATAATTTCATGTCACATGTACTACCATGTGACAGTAACACTATTTCTTGTTCCATCAACCAAATTTTGCTTTACAATGTATAGATAAATTTTGCTTTACCAGGTGACACTAATACTGTTATGTATGTATCCCTATTATCTTGCCTTGTGATGCAGCTAGTGATGCTATTGACTAATGCAGCTGTTATGTTTTTTTAACAGGACTGGCTTTACGGAGATAAGGCAAAAATGACACAAGATAAGAGCTGGATGGACAGGGAAAGAGATTTTGTTGAGTGGCAAACTGGAATGAAGGATTTCTTGAATTTTTCTTTCGATGGTGCTCACCCAGACTCAACAGCACAATGTCCATGTAGGAGATGTTTCTATGTTGTTTAGAAAAAGAAAAGGGATGTTACTGAACTTTTTGATGGTTACCTACAAGTAGTATCTCTCCTGAAGTTTAATCTGATGTGAAATAGGTTCAAACAAGGCACCCATGTATAGTGTCATCTGTTGTGGCAAATGGGAACAGAAGCTAGTGCCCACCACCAACAGTTTGGTGATGAAGAGAAGAGAAGAGTAGTTGCTGTTCTTTTAGTGATGTTGCTATTTTGACAATGATGCTATGTACAAACTATTGCTACGAACTTGTGGTTTTTTAGTGTTGTCGCTATTTTCATTACTTTGCCATCAACTTATGGTCTTTTGTGTGAACAATCTTTACAAGTATGGCTGTGGAAACTTGTGTGTTGTCGTGTTGAAACATGAGTTATATATCTCGCTGAGATGATTTGTTATATCCTACTAAAATCTTGTGTCATATGTCCTTATATATATCTTGCTGTAATGGTGTTGATCTGCTGATGAATTCTTGCTGGAAATTAGGTTGGGAGACAGCTATTATGCTGCTCAATTGGTGGCTGAAGAGATGTTTAAATGGAGTCTGGGAGTGTTTAAAACAGCTAGTATGCAACCTTGATCAATTTCTCTGTTTAACACATAATTTTATATGGAATCTCATTTTTTATTAACAGCACACATAAATACATACAATCACATCAAGCAAGATATAGAAAAATTAGGAAGAGAATGTGAGTATTTGTTGCTCAGTGCTCACGACTCACCTTTGTGAGAAGGGCACTGAGTTTGCCGTCTTTTGGGTGTCGAGGACGACGTTGCTACCGGAAAGTGGTGGATCCGGGACCCAGGCCGGGGGGCTGGGCCTGGGGCATGGTGATGGATTACTTCATTGGCTGCAGCAAATTGCGCACTGTAGAGGCACTGTAGCAGCCTGGGTCCGCCCCTGCTACTGGAGGAGGTCAGTAGGGTGAGTGGAGGAGACGCTGGTGGTGCAATAAACCCTAAAGTGAAGGGCGTCGCGAGTGTGGAACGCTTCGCATGCGCGTAAGCCAGCGTTCCTCAAAATTGTGGTGCCACCGATGTCCAGTTTGCAAGATATGTGACTAAAATGCAACTTAGGTGCAAGTTGTGGTACCTAATGTGTTAATACCTCTATAAACTAGTACGCCCCTTTAATCAGATCGTGAGAAATAGTATAATAAATAAAGGAAATATCAGGAGCACTGTAGAGAATATCGCTGCAATATCTTGCTCCTTTTGGCAACACTAGAGGATTGTTGCATCATGTTGTATGTATTACCATGGATGCTGAATTTGTTGCAATATGTAATAGTTATTGCAACACAATCAAGGTGAGGCAAAAACTCACCCTATTACAACCAATACATGCTTTATTGCAATATGAAGCCATGTTTTTGCAACAGTATCTATGAATAGTGCTACATGTCAGAATTGTTGCAATATATGTCTAAATATTACCACAAAGATGTACTTTGTTGCAATACCTAGCCTTTATTGCAACAAGATGACCAAGTCACGCAACGGGATGGAAGTGTCGCAATATCACTACCATATTACAACGCCGATGCATCTTGTGGCAATACATGGCTTCTATTGCAACAAAATGAGTACTTAGCGCGACGAAACAAAATTGTGGCAATATGTAGAGCTTATTACCATAAATTGGAATTTCATGGTAATATAGCATTTTATTGCAACAAAAGATAGTTGTAGCAATAATTTTTGTTGCAATAGACCGAAATCCTTATAGTGCCTCCACCGGCTACTATTCAACCAGCCCTCCACCGAATACTGTTCAACCAGCCCTCCATGGGGTCCTGTTCATCCAGCCCTCCACGGGGTCCTGTTCTTCCACCGACTCGATCGACCGGGGTCCTGTTCATCCAGCGGCAATGGCCTCTACTACCATGGGGTCCTGTCCATCCAACCCCCACTGGGAACTGTTCAACCAAACCCCCCAACAATGCTCACCATTCATCCAGAGGCAAAATCGATCGGCTTCAGATAGCAGCACTAGTGAAGGAATCACTCGGGTTCAGTTAACAGCAAGGGATCGATCGATCGGTCGGGTTCAGTAACGCGTAGCCTGCAGTGCAATCGCTCGGGTTCAGTTAGAGCCCAACGCCTCACTCGGGTTCAGTTAGAGCTTAACACCTCACACACACGTGCGTACATACGAGAGAAATGCACATCGCTCGGCCCCGACCACCCACCGTAACCGGGAACTCCCCGATATTTTCCTCACACTCGCTTCAACCATGATTTTTTCCGTCATGGACGGCCCAAAGAATGTCATGCAGCTACGTCTCCGGCCTGCCCAGGACGAAAAGCCCATTTTCTGTCATGATTTTTTGTCATAGAAGTAGGATCCCACCACATCTATGATGATACCGGGTTTTGTCACAATTATCGTAATAGAAGTGTCATAAGCATGACAGAAAAAAAATTCGTTCAGCCCAAAATGTCACGGATGTGTCTTTTTTTGTATTGTTTCACCATGGCATCTATGATATGTTTAGTAAAAGCTTTATTTTCTTCATAAGCTTGGGTTGAATTTATCATGGATTGCAACAAAGAAATACAATCAATCAAAGAGCAATTATCATAATTAAAGTCTTTATAATCCAAAAGAGTGGGCACATCACTAGATAAAGTTTTAACCTCTCCAAACCCACTTTTATCTATTTTTTCATCAAGATTTTCACCCTCTGAATTATCGAGATGCCTTCTAACTAAAGCTGACTCTTCTTCAGGCCCTTTATCATCAATTTTAATTTTACTAAACAAGGAATCAATAGAAGAAACACCAATCATTTTAAGATCTTCATCATTTTTATGAAAGAAATCATTAGAAAACGCTCTCTTTCTAAAAATTCTCTTTTAGCTCTAAGCATAGAGGTTCTTTTCTTACTTTCATCCATATAGACATATAAAGCTTTTGTTGATTTTCAACTTGAGATTTTCTACATCTTGAGAAATTCTATCAATGCTTCTAGACATATCATCAATCTTATTCAACTTTTCTTCTAACATAGTATTAAAAACTTTTTGAGCATTCATAAATTCTTTAATATTATTACCAAGATCAGAGGTGTTCCTGTTATTATTGAAAGAAGGATTACCATAGGAATTACCATAATTATTAGAAGAATTTCCCAGGAAAGGCCTAGGATTAAAATTAGCTCTATAAGCATTGTTATTAAAATTGTTTCACGAGACAAAATTCACATCTACATAATCACTATTTTGCTCAATCAAAGTAGACAAAGTCACATCATCAAGATCAATAGGAGCACTTTTATTAGCAACCAATTTCATATGAGCATCAACTTTTACACTCAAAGTGTGACAGCTCGGTTTTTGCCCTCTCTTCTTTCTCTCATTTTTATTTGGTTTTGATTTGAATTTGGAGTTTTTAATAACTTCAGTTGGACTTAAGCACTTGGGCATCACCTTGATTTTCACCCAAGTGACTCATTTCTCTCTCTAGCCATCATTTCTTCTCTGGTCAACCTCAAACTAATATTATGAATATTTTTCTTAAGTGAAAAATATTCATTTTCTCCTCCAAAACCATAACCAGCCACTTGTGCTCCAAAGCAACCCCAATTTTTCTAGCCCACAAAAATCTGAGAAAATTCCCAAATATTCTTTGAACCCTTTGGCACCTTCCCGAGCAAAAATATTGCATCACTTTTTGGAATATTTTTGCTACAGAAAATATTTTCTATTCTGGACAGAAATGGAGGTTTCTACAGCAACTACCATTTTATTTGCTCCAATGCTGCTGAATTTTCATATGCATCACTACCTTCCTAGATGATTGCTAACCTCCAAAGCTCATCTCCCAACTCTTAGTAGTTTGACCACAGTTAACTCTCAAAGTTACTGTCCAGAAACTTACTATGAAGTAACACTCCAACTTACAGCACCTGAGCTCGACTCAAAGCATTGGCACAACCCTAAACACTAAGGACTACACGCCAGATATGAAATTGGGGCCAGCCGTGGCCCTATGCCGAAGTGCACGCGGTGACTACGCGTGTGCATGGTGCCAGCCTGCTAGCCGACGTGCTCTGGGTGCCGCCGAGCGCTCTGTGCGTCGCGTGCCCGCTTCCCCGGCTGCCGCACCTGGCCAAACCTCGCCACCATCACCGTCTCTACTCCCTTAACTCCCTCCCGGCGCTCGCCGATGCCGGAGCTCGCCACAACGAGCACGGGCGCGGTCCAGCCAATAGAACAATGTGTCGTGCACTATGTTCGTCACCACCCCCTCGATCCTGTGCTCGTCGCCACCCACCCATAGTGCCCGCATGAGCTGTGTCGCCTCCCCCCTCTCTCACTTACGTCGTTCGTTGCCGGGCGCCGTGTCCAGGTGTCCTTCGGCGGAGCCTGATCCCCTCCTATCGCTCGCCTATAAATGCAGGCCTCCCCAGCCCTCTCGAGCATCACCAACCCACCTCACACACTCCACAAGGCCATAGGAAGCCGTAGCCCGGCCGGGCATGCCTCGGGCCGCCGTCCCCGAGCTCGAGCTCGCCGGTGATCACCTCGGTTCGTCTCCACCGCTCCAGCCCCTCCCAGGCTCGGGCCACTCTTCTAGGGCCTCCGCCGTGCTTCAGTGGTGCCGTCCGACCCGGTTGGAGCCACTAGTGCAGCTTTCGGTCGCCGTCATCCCCAACTCCGGTGACCTCCGCTCTCTGTCGCCGCTAGAGAGGTCCGTTCTGACGCCGTTCGACCACCACTAGCTAATCGACGGGTACGGGCAGGTGCACCTCAGTCGTCTCTCTCGATATATCCCTCTAGCTCCGGCTAAGATGCCCTCCTCACCGGCGTGCGCTCTGGCGGAGCCTCGCCGTGCTCTGTTTCCTTCTCCACCTCTCTATCACCTGACTAGCAAGGCCCGCTGTCAGCCACATCGGCCGCGCCCGAAGCGGTACGAGTGGAGGCGCCCCGCGGGTTTACGTCTTCGACGTCACCCCTCAGTTCTGTTTTTATTTAAATCAAAATCCAAATTTAACCAGAGAGCTTCAAACAGCCACAACTTTTTAACCATAAGTCCAAATGAATTGATTCTTTTTTCATTGTGTTCTTTATGAAAATATCTAGCAGCACACCAAAAATGAGTTTTTTCTCTGCTTTCTAGATTTTATGGTGAATTTCAGAGTGTTTCTTGATGTTTTCCTTTTATGTTTTTAATTGTTTTCAGAAGGTGAAGCTTGTCTTGAGGATCACCCTGAGGAGTGTGAACCTCACCTGCACTAAGGCAAGCCACAGCAACATTTTCATGGTACCATTGCAATATTTGTGATTTTTCAACTTGAATGAATAATTTAGTTCATGCATTTAAATCACTAAAATAAATATACATTTATTCTATTGAATGCTTGTTTGTGTTGATATGTTTTGTTTACATAAGGTTAAAGCTAACTAAGCTAGTTTAAGTCATTAGAAGTTATATTTGATTATGAAGAAATAATTTTCTTATGAAAAAGAATTAGTTTGGTTAATATTTTCTTGAGTGAGAAAAGAATTATGCTAAGTTATTGTCATGGTTAGTTTGCTGAGTAAACATAACCAGAAAAGTGTTATGAGTTTCTGATATGTATGGTTAGTGCTTGATATAGTTGATCCGTTATTGCTCAAATGATAAGTGATGCATGTTATATGATTGCATTTGCATGGCATATCATGACACCAATTATTTTTGCTTTAAGTTCAACCTGATAATAACTCAACTTGAACATATCGTTGATCGGGTCATGGTGCCATTGAGACGAGTTTTTCCCCAGTGCAACCTGATACGTCTCCAATGTATCTATAGTTTTTTGATTGCTCCATGCTATATTATCTACTGTTTTGGACATTATTGGGCTTTATTATCCACTTTTATAATATTTTTGGGACTAACCTATTAACCGGAGGCCCAGGCCAGAATTGTTGTTTTTTTGCCTGTTTTAGGTTTTCGAAGAAAAGGAATATCAAACGGAGTCCAAACGGAATGAAACCTTCAGGAATGTGATTTTCTCAACGAATAAGACCCAGGAGACTTGGACCCTACGTCAAGGCACAAGAGAGGAGGCCACGAGGTAGGGGGCGCGCCTGCCTACCCCAGGCGCGCCCTCCACCCTCATGGGCCCCCTATTACTCCACCGACGTACTCCTTCCTCCTATATATACCTACGTACCCCCAAACGATCAGATACGGAGCCAAAACCCTAATTCCACCGCCGTAACTTTCTGTATCCATAAGATCCCATCTTGGGGCCTGTTCTGGAGCTACGCCGGAGGGGGCATCGATCATGGAGGGCTTCTACATCAACACCATAGCCCCTCCGATGAAGTGTGAGTAGTTTACCTCAGACCTACGGGTCCATAATTAGTAGCTAGATGGCTTCTTCTCTCTTTTTGGATCTCAATACAATGTTCTCCCCTCTCTTGTGGAGAACTATTCAATGTAATCTTCTTTTTGCTGTGTGTTTGTTGAGACCGATGAATTGTGGGTTTATGTTCAAGTCTATCTATGAATAATATTTGAATCTTCTCTGAATTCTTTTATGTATGATTGGTTATCTTTGGAAGTCTCTTTGAATTATCAGTTTGGTTTGGCATGCTAGATTGATCTTTCTTGCAATGGGAGAAGTGCTTAGCTTTGGGTTCAATCTTGCGGTGTCCTTTCCCAGTGACAGTAGGGGCAGCAAGGCACGTATTGTATTGTTACCATTGAGGATAACAAGATGGGGTTTTCATCATATTGCATGAGTCTATCCCTCTACATCATGTCATCTTGCTTAAGGCGTTCCTCCATTTTAACTTAATACTCTAGATGCATGCTGGATAGCGGTCGATGAGTGGAGTAATAGTAGTAGATGCAGGCAGGAGTCGGTCTACTTGTCTCAGATGTGATGCCTATATACATGATCATACCTAGATATTCTCATAAGTATGCTCAATTCTGTCAATTGCTCAACAATAATTTGTTCAACCACCGTAGAATACTTATGCTCTCGAGAGAAGCCACTAGTGAAACCTATGGCCCCCGGGTCTATCTTTATCATATTGATCTCCTACTACTTAGTTCGTTACTTTGCCTTTATTTTACTTTGCATCTTTATCACAAAAATACCAAAAATATTATTTATATCATATCTATCAGATCTCACTCTCGTAAGTGGCCTTATAGGGATTGACAACCCCTATTTGCGTTGGTTGCGAGGATTTATTTGTTTTGTGCAGGTACGAGGGACTTGCACATAGCCTCCTACTGGATTCATACCTTGGTTCTCAAAAACTGAGGGAAATACTTATGCTACTTTGCTGCATCATTCCTTCCTCTTCGGGGAAAACCAACGCAGTGCTCAAGAGGTAGCAAGAAGGATTTCTGGCGCCGTTGCCGGGGAGGTCTTCGCAAAAGTCAACATACCAAGTACCCATCACATACCCTTATCTCCCACATTACTTTATTTGCCATTTGCCTCTCGTTTTCCTCTCCCCCACTTCACCCTTGCCGTTTTATTCACCTCTCTCTCTCTCTCTCTCTCCTCCCGCTCTCTTTCTCTATTTGCCTCTTTTTCTTGTTTGCTTGTGTTACCATGTGCCTTCCATTTGCTTGCATCTTTGCTTGCTAATAATCTATTGATATGGATCCACTTAAAGTGTTCTACTTAGATCATCTTCGATCCTTATGTGCTCGTGCTGAAACCCCAACTAGCCTAGTTGATGGGAAATCTTTAGATGAGCATGCTCATTTTGTGCGTCATCGTTTGTCTAAAAAAGGGAAGCTCTTATGGTATCATATAAATAGTTTGCTATGCTATGCTTGGAATCTTTGTGAAATGTGTGATTTTACTTGTTGCTCTAAGAACCCTAAAAACACCTTCCCTAGCTTTGTGAGTTCAATGATAATGAAATATTATCTTCTTATGCAAAGGGTGTTTATAGTTACTATGATACCAAACAAATTGAAGAATTTGTCGTTTTTAAGGGTGCTCATGAAGTTGCTTCTTTGATTGAAAAGTATGATTTTACTCTCAATAAATCTGAAAATTCCATCATACTTAAATATTGCAATGAAAATTTTGCTCATAATGTCTATGTCCAGGAATTTATTGAAAGAATGACCGTTGCTTTGGAAGAAAATAATGATATGCATGAATCTATAGATAATGATGATTCCGATGATTTGGTTGAAATATCCCTTGATGAACATGATGCTTGCTATTCTTGTGGCCATGGTGCCAATATTTATGAAGATGAATTTGCTATAGTTCCTTATGTTAAACATGAGATCGTTGCTATTGCACCCATACTTGATAGTTCCTTCAATGAAAAGCATGATTGCAATGATGTTATTATAAATTCTCTTAATGTCAGTTGTGTTAGTGATATGCAAAACCCTAAGCTTGGGGATGCTAGTTTTGCTATGACTACTATTTGTTGCAATGATCATGATTGGGGTGATTCTTCTTTTGATCTTGAAAATTTATTTAAGCCCCATGATGAATATGAGATTGATAATAGTGTTTGCAATATTACTAAAAGTGGGTTTGGGGAGGTCATGACTTTAGTTAATGTTAATCCCACTATTTTGGAAGAGTGTCAACTTTGCATGCATGTGGATCATGTTGAAAATATTTTATGTGATAGCTATTTTGTTGAATTTGCTTATGATCCTACATGTAATTATTATGAGAGAGGAAAATATGGTGGTAGAAACTTTCATGTTACTAAATTACCTCACGTTATATTGAGACTGCTATTGTTTCTTTCCACTTCCTTGCATATGCTAGTTTTTGCTTGCCTTGATAATTTGTTTGCCTATAAGATGCCTATGCATAGGAAGTATGTTAGACTTAGATGTGTTTGTCACATGTTTTATGATGCTCTCTTTGTGCTTCAATTCTTGTCTTTCATGTGAGCATCATTAAAATTATCAATGCCTAGCTAGGGGCGTTAAACGATAGCGCTTGTTGGGAGGCAACCCAATTTTACTTTTATTCCTTGCTTTTTGCTCCTGTTTAGTAATAAATAATTTATCTAGCCTCTGTTTTGGTTGTGTTTTTTGTGTTTAATTAGTGTTTGTGCCAAGTAGAACCATTGGGAAGACTTGGGGAAAGTCTTGTTGAACTTGCTGTAAAAAACAGAAACTTTAGCGCTCACAAGAACTGCTGCCATTTTTATTTGGAAAGTGCTATTTAGTTAATTCTTTTTGAAGATGATTAATAGATAAATTCCTCACGTCCATAAATTTATTTTAGAATTTTTGGGGTTCCAGATCTTGCGCTAGCTACAGATTACTACAGAGTGTTCTGTTTTTGACAGATTCTGTTTTTCGTGCGTTGTTTGCTTATTTTGATGAATCTATGGCTAGTAAAATAGTTTATAAACCATAGAGAAGTTGGAATACAGTATGTATAACACCAATATAAATAAATAATGAGTTCATTACAGTACCTTGAAGTGGTCTTTTGTTTTCTTTCGCTAACGGAGCTCACGAGATTTTCTACTTTAAGTTTTGTGTTGTGAAGTTTTCAAGTTTTGGGTAAAGATTTGATGGATTATGGAACAAAGAGTGGCAAGAGCCTAAGCTTGGGGATGCCCATGGCACCCCCAAGATAATCTAAGGAAACCTAAAAGCCAAAGCTTGGGGATTGCCCGGAAGGCATCCCCTCTTTCGTCTACTTCTATCGGTAACTTTACTTGGAGCTATATTTTTATTCGCCACATGATATGTGTTTTGCTTGGAGCGTCTTGTATGATTTGAGTCTTTGCTTGTTAGTTTACCACAATCATCCTTGAGTTACACACCTTCTGAGAGAGCCATACATGGTTGGGAATTTGTTAGAATACTCTATGTGCTTCGCTTATATCTTTTGAGTTATATAATTTTGCTCTAGTACTTCACTTATATCTTTTAGAGCACGGTGGTGGATTTGTTTTATAGAAACTATTGATCTATCATGCTTCACTTAGATTATTTTGAAAGTCTTTAATAGCATGGTAATTTTCTTAAAATCCTAATATGCTTGGTACACAAGATTAATAATAAAACTTTCTTATGAGTGTGTTGAATACTATGATAAGTTTGATACTTGATAATTGTTTTGAGATATGAAGATGGTAATATTATAGTTGTGCTAGTTGAGTAGTTGTGAATTTGATAAATACTTGTGTTGAAGCTTGTAATTCCCGTAGCATGCACGTATGGTGAACCGTTATGTGATGAAGTCGGAGCATGATTTATTTTTTGATTGCCTTCCTTATGAGTGGCAGTCGGGGACGAGCGATGGTCTTTTCCTACCAATCTATCCCCCTAGGAGCATGTGCGTAATACTTTGCTTTGATAACTTGTAGATTTTTGCAATAAGTATATGAGTTCTTTATGACTAATGTTGAGTCCATGGATTATACGCACTCTCACCCTTCCACCTTTGCTAGCCTCTCTAATACCGCGCACCTTTCGCCGGTATCATACACCCACCATATACGTTCCTCAAAACAGCCACCAGACCTACCTATTATGGCATTTCCATAGCCATTCCGAGATATATTGCCATGCAACTTTCCACCGTTCCGTTTATTATGACACACTCCATCATTGTCATATTGCTTAGCATGATCATGTAGTCGACATCGTATTTGTGGCAAAGCCACCTTTCATAATTCTTTCATACATGTCACTCATGAGTCATTGCATATCCCGGTACACCACCGGAGGCATTGATATATAGTCATATTTTGTTCTAAGTATCGAGTTGTAATTGTTGCATTGTAAGAAAAATAAAAGTGTGATGATCATCATTATTAGAGCATTGCCCCGGTGAGGAAAGTTTGATGGAGACTATGATTCCCCCACAAGTCGGGATGAGACTCGGACGAAAAATAAAAAAAAAGAAAGAAAAGAGGCCAAAAAAAAAGAGAAAAGGCCCAAATAAAAGAATGAGAGAAAAAGAGAGAAGGGACAATGCTACTATCCTTTTACCACACTTGTGCTTCAAAGTAGCACCATGATCTTCATAGTAGAGAGTCTCTCATGTTATCACTTTCATATACTAGTGGGAATTTTTCATTATAGAACTTGGCTTGTATATTCGAATGACGGGCTTCCACAAAATGCCCTAGGTCTTCGTGAGGAAGCAAGTTGGATGCACACCCACTTAGTTTCTTTTTGACCTTTCATATACTTATAGCTCTAGTGCATCTGTTGCATGACAATCCCTACTCACTCACATTGATATCTATTGATGGGTATCTCCATAGCCCGTTGATACGCCTAGTTGATGTGAGACTATCTTCTCCCTTTTTGTCTTATCCACAACCACCATTCTATTCCACCTATAAGTGCTATGTCCATGGCTCGCGCTCATGTATTGCGTGAAAATTGAAAAAGTTTTGAGAATGTCAAAAGTATGAAACAATTGCTTGGCTTGTCATCGGGGTTGTGCATGATTTAAATATTTTGTGTGGTGAAGATGGAGCATAGCCAGACTATATGATTTTGTAGGGATAACTTTCTTTGGCCATGTTATTTTGATAAGACATAATTGCTTAGTTAGTATGCTTGAAGTATTATTATTTTTATGTCAATATGAACTTTCGTCTTGAATCTTTCGGATCTGAATATTCATACCACAATTAAGAATAATTACATTAAAATTATGCCAAATAGCACTCCGCATCAAAGATTCTGTTTTTATCATTTACCTACTCGCGAACGAGCAGGAATTAAGCTTGGGGATGCTTGATACGTCTCCAATGTATCTATAATTTTTGATTGCTCCATGCTATCTATTGTTTTGGACATTATTGGGCTTTATTATCCACTTTTATATTATTTTTGGGAATAACCTATTTACCGGAGGCCCAACCCAGAATTGTTGTTTTTTGCCTGTTTTAGGGTTTCGAAGAAAAGGAATATCAAACAGAGTCCAAATGGAATGAAACCTTCGGGAACGTGATTTTCTCAACGAATAAGACCCAGGAGACTTGGACCATATGTCAAGGCACAAGAGAGGAGGCCACGAGGTAGGGGGCGCGCCTGCCTACCCCAAGCGCCCTCCACCCGCGTGGGCCCCCTGTTGCTCCATCGACGTACTCCTTCCTCCTATATATACCTACGTACCCCCAAACAATTAGATAGGGAGCCAAAACCCTAATTCCACCGCCGTAAATTTCTGTATCCACGAGATCCCATCTTGGGGCCTGTTCCGGAGCTCCGCCGAAGGGGGCATCGATCACGGAGGGCTTCTACATCAACACAATAGCCCCTCCGATGAAGTGTGAGTAGTTTACCTCAGACCTACGGGTCCATAGTGAGTAGCTAGATGGCTTCTTCTCTCTTTTTGGATCTCAATACAATGTTCTCCCCCTTTCTTGTGGAGAACTATTCGACGTAATCTTCTTTTTGCGGTGTGTTTGTTGAGACCGATGAATTGTGGGTTTATGATCAAGTCTATCTATGAATAATATTTGAATCTTCTCTGAATTATTTTATGTATGATTGGTTATCTTTGCAAGTCCCTTTGAATTATCAGTTTGGTTTGGCCTACTAGATTGATCTTTCTTGCAATGGGAGAAGTGCTTAGCTTTGGGTTCAATCTTGTGGTGTCCTTTCCTAGTGACAGTAGGGGCAGCAAGGCACGTATTGTATTGTTACCATCGAGGATAACAAGATGGGGTTTTCATCATATTGCACGAGTCTATCCCTCTACATCATGTCATCTTGCTTAAGGCATAACTCTGTTTTAACTTAATACTCTAGATGCATGCTGGATAGCGGTCGATGAGTGGAGTAATAGTAGTAGATGCAGGCAGGAGTCGGTCTACTTGTCTCGGATGTGATGCCTATATACATGATCATACCTAGATATTCTCATAACTATGCTTAATTCTGTCAATTGCTCAACAGTAATTTGTTCACCCACTATAGAATACTTATGCTCTCGAGAGAAGCCACTAGTGAAACCTATGGCCCCCGGGTCTATCTTTATCATATTGATCTCCTACTACTTAGTTATTTACTTTGCCTTTATTTTACTTTGCATCTTTATCACAAAAATACCAAAAATATTATTTATATCATATCTATCAGATCTCACTCTCGTAAGTGGCCTTATAGGGATTGACAACCCCTATTTGCGTTGGTTGTGAGGATTTATTTGTTTTGTGCAGGTATGAGGGACTCGCGCATAGCCTCCTACTGGATTGATACCTTGGTTCTCAAAAACTGAGGGAAATACTTACGCTACTTTGCTGCATCATCCCTTCCCATTCGGGGAAAACCAACGCAGTGCTCAAGAGGTAGCACAACCACATTTTCCTTTGTGGGAAGGCCTTTATTCGGTCCGTTGTCATGCCTCTGGTCGGTACCTCCAACGAGGGAAGGTTATGGGCGTGCGTTACCCTGGCCCGGTAAGCATACATAACCTTGTGCGCATGTTGTTGTTATGGTACCTTGTCCCCGTTTGGGACCGTTTATGTTTTGCCACGACGGTGGCCGTTGGTGTCTTTGGTAGACACGGGGCCACCTAGGACATAGCCCAGTGGGGAGTGTGTCAGGGTGGCCGGGAGATTGTCATGGCAATGGAGGGGTTCTGTCGGAATGTCGTTGGTCCACCCGAATGGGAGTGCGAGGCCATGGGTTCCTTGGTGTGGGTACAGTGCGCTACCTCTGCCGAGTGTATTTAATCTATCGATAGCCGAGTCCACGATTATGAACACGCTCGAAAGTAGGTCACACCATGGGTCAACGTTTAAATAATTTTGCACACTAAGACAATAACTTTGCACTGTTGGAAAGAGGATGGTTGAGGAACCAGTTTGATGCTGGAGACCAAGTTGTCTGTCTGTTTGTGATCCGAGAAAGATCACCGTTTGGTTACGAGGTAACCCGATTAAAGACCAAGATGTTGGTCTGTTTGTGATCTGAGAGAGATCACCGTTTGGTAAAAAAGTCCATGAGACTTGAGTTCACGAGATCATGATCACTGCATTTCTAGTATGATTTTGCATTGATGGTTAAATTGGTTAACTGTCTTGATATTGTTTGTCATTATGTTTATGCTTGTTGTGAGCTTGCAAGTACATTCAATGTACTGACCTGGCGTGTCATGCCAGCTTTCAGGAAAGTCTCCTTGGAACGGAGTGCTGTCCGAGTCTAGATCGTGTCCACATCGATGTCCCTGTGCTATGGAGTCCCACTTCATCGTCGTTCTGTTGCCGCGTAGTTGTCATGATCGAGGCCCCTTTATGTTCACTAAATAACATACATATTCTTTAGCCGCACCGTGTGTGCCGCTTGGCCTCACAACTTGTTGTAATATGAACCATGTTCCGCTAGCATCAATAAAGCGGTTGTATTCGGTACCAAGATGTTGTGTGTTGCTAGAAGACATGGTCTCTGGGCTGGCAGTACAAGGTAAACCGGTTGCTCTCAGCCGGGGTGCCACACAAAGTACTAATTTCTTCAATCGAATTAACTTTTTTACTAGTAGGTGCTCTTTTGGTATGCCATTGTGAATATTTTGCCATAATATCATCAAGAAATTTAGTAGCTTCAACCAAAGTAATTTCCATAAAAGTAACACCCACGGCGAAATCTAAAAGATTTCTAGAAACAAAGTGCAATCCCGCATAAAAAATTGTATGATCATCCGAAGATTTAAACAATGAGTAGGACAATTTCATATCATCAACTTCATTTTTTCCCAAGGTTGCGCACCATGTTCATGCTCAAGTTGCTTAAAATTCATGATTTGAGTTCTAAGGGAAATAATTTTCGTGGGCGGAAAATACTTAGTAATAAAAGCATCTTTGCACTTATCCAAAGAATTGATACTATTGCGAGGCAAAGAGGAAAACCAAATTTTTGCACGATCTCGCAAAGAAAACAGAAATAATTCTTGGAAAGAGGAAAACCAAGAATTGTCCACATCTTTTTTCTTTTTCATATCACATAATTCAACGAATGTGTTAAGATGGAACACTGAATCCTCATTAGGAGTACCAGAAAATTGATCTGTCATGAGAAGATTCAACAAAGCGGCATTAATATTACAAGACTCTGCACTAGTGGTGGGAGGAGCAATCGGAGTGCTCATAATATCATTAATATTGGCATTGGAAAAATCGCACAACTTGGCTTTTTTCTTGAGTCATCGTGACTACACAAACAAGACTGCACACAAAAACAGATCTGGCGAGAAAAATGGTGAACGAAAAAGAGAGAGAATAAAATGGAAATTTTTTGTGAAGTGGGGAGATGAAATCGAGATGCAAATGGAAAATAATATAAATTGCAAGGGAGATGAGACTTGTGATTAGGAACCTGATAGATGTTGATGATGTCTCCCCGGCAACGGCGCCAGAAATTCCTTTTAATATCGCTTGAACTACGTCGGTATTTCCCCAAAGAGGAAGGGATGATGGAGCACATCTATGGTAGGTATTTCCCTCAGTTATGAAACCAAGGTCATCAATCCAGTAGGAGAACCAAGCAATACAATGTAAACAGTACCTGCACACAAAGAACAAATACTCGCAACCTGATGCGTAAGAGGGGTTGTCAATCCCTCCATGGTAAAAGATAAATAAATTTTTGGTAGATTGGATAAATATCTCTCTACAAAACATGAAATGCCGCAAGGTATTTTTGGGTTTTTGGAATAATAGATCTGGAAATAAAAGTGAATAAAAATAGATCTCAAAGCAAATATGATAAAGAATAGACCCTGGGGCCGTAGATTTCACTACTGGCTTCTCTCAAGAAATAGCATATGGTGGGTAAACACATTACTGTTGCACAATTGATAGAACATCAAATAATTATGATGATATCCAGGCAATGATCATTATATAGGCATCCTATCCAATATTAGTAGACCGACTCCTGCCTCCATTACTACTATTACTCCACACATCGATCCCTATCCTGCATGCATCTAGTGTATTGAGTTCATAGAGAAACGGAGTAATCCAATAAGAACGATGACAAGATGTAGACGAGATTTATGCTCCCATCTTGTTATCCTTAATAGCAACGATACATGCGTGTCTTGCTACCCCTTTAGCATTGGGAAAGAACACCGCAGGATCAAACCCATCACAAAGCACCTCTTCCCATGGCAAGAAAAATTGATCTAGTTGGCCTAACTAAACCAAAGATTCGAAGATGAAATACGAGACTATAAGTAATCATGCTTATAAGAGATCAAAGAAGACTCACATAATATTCATGGATAAATGATCTAATCATCAACTCAAAGTTCATCAGATCCCAACAAACACACCGCAAAAAGAGTTACATCAAATAGATCTCCAAGAGACCATTGTATTGAGAATCAAAAGAGAGAGGAAGACATCTAGCTATTCACTACGGACCCATAGGTCTATAATGAATTACTTACACATCATCGAAGAGGCACCAAGGAGGGTGATGAACCCCTCCGTGATGGTGTTTAGGTTGGATCTCGTGGTTCTGGACCTTGCGGCGGCTGGAATTGTGTTTCTTCCACTCCCTAGGGTTTCTGGAATATTTGGGTATTTATATGGTGCAGAGGCGGTGCAAGAGGCCACCAAGGTGGGCACAACCCACCAGGGCGCGCCTAGGCCACCAGGCGCACCCAGGTGGGTTCTGCCCCCCTCGGGATACCCCTCTTTTACTTATTTCACCCATGTTATTCCTTTTGGTCCATAAAAATTCTCCAAAAAGTTTCGCTGTGTTTGGACTTTGTTTGGTACTGATATTCAATGAAGTAAAAACAAGCAAAAAACAGCAAGTGGCACTAGGCAATATGTCAATAGGTTAGTCCCAAAAAATGATATAAAGTTTCCATAAAATGATTGTAAAACATCCAAGAATGATAATATAACAGCTTGGAAAAAGAAAATGTTATAGATACGTTGGAGACCTATCACAATGTTTTGACATCCATCTGCCAGATTTCAAAATCGAAAAATGCAGCTATTGCCAACATGACTATGACGGACTTAAGCATCTCTACGAGTGATAAAGTCTCATCGTAGTCAACTCCTTGAACTTGTGAAAACCCCTTTTGCCACAAGTCGAGCTTCATAGACGGTGACATTACCATCCGCATTTGTCTTCTTCTTGAAGATCCAATAATTCTGAATGGCCTTGCGCCTTTTAGGTAATACTTCCAAAGTCCATACTTTGTCTTCATACATGGAGCATGTCGGTGTCAAAACCGGCGGATCTCAGGTAGGGGGTCCTGAACTGTGCGTCTAAGGCAGATGGTAACAGGAGGCGGGGGACATGATGTTTACCCAGGTTCAGGCCCTCTCGATGGAGGTAATACCCTATGTCCTACTTGATTGATCTTGATGATATGAGTATTACAAGAGTTGATCTACCACGAGATCGAAGAGGCTAAACCCTAGAAGCTAGCCTATGGTATGATTGTCTGTTGTCCTATGGACTAAGCCCTCCAGTTTATATGGACACTGGAGGGGGTTAGGGTTACACAAAGTCGGTTACAAGGGAGGAGATCTACATATCCGTATTGCCAAGCTTGCCTTCCACGCCAAGGAGAGTCCCATCCGGACACGGGCGAAGTCTTCAATCTTGTATCTTCATAGTCCAACAGTCCGGCCAAAGGATATTGTCCGACTGTCCGGAGACCCCCTAATCCAGGACTCCCTCAATAGCCCCCGAATCAGGCTTCAATTACAATGAGTCCAGCGTGCAGATTTGTCTTCAACATTGCAAGGCGGGTTCTTCCTCTGAATACTCCATAAAGGATTTTGAACACAAGGATAGTGTCCGGCTCTGCAAAACAAGTTCCACATACCACCATAGAGAGAATAATATTTCCACAAATTTAATCTGCTGACACGTTTAGCAACATGACATCATGCCATGGCCCGGTCATTATTCGAACCATTTTTCTCAACCAGCTACTGCACATATCGCGAGGTTGTTTCCTTGGCACGTCTTGTCAAAGCAGAGATCGTGTCCCCGCATCACGGGATTCTCATCAATACGGATGTGGGTAACCCAACCGCGCCATCAATTACAATGCTTGGGGAATAAGAGGTTTTACCAGGTGAGTGGGAGGCGCATCACCTCTTCCGCCCTTATAAAGGGACAAGGATTTACTCTTTTCACCCATGCCTTCTTCCCGATTCATTCCCTTCTGCTCAGGCTCCAGCGCCCAAACGTTCACCTTCTCTGCCCACAAAAAGGTCTTCCAAAGATGTCCGGATCCGGAGCAGGAGGCAAATGGATGGCCTCTACCATCCGAGAGAAGGATATCAAAAAGCTTCAGCAGGCTGGGTATCTGGCCAAGAAAATCAACCACCGTCTCCCGACGGTGGGACAGATCGTCCCCACTCCGGAACCCCATGAGAGGGTTGTATTCCTCTCTCACATTGTCCGCGGGCTAGGGTTTCCCCTCCACCCGTTCGTTCGTGGTATCATGTATTATTATGGGATCAATCTTCATGATCTGTCCCCTAATTCCTTCATCAACATCTCGACATTCGTTGTCATGTGCGAGGCTTTTCTCCGCATTTTGCCGCACTTCAGTTTATGGCTAAAGGTTTTTAATGTGAAGCCCAAGGTGGTGGGCGGCGAGCACGCCGAGTGCGGGGTGACTATGGTGAGCAAGATGCCCAACGTCATATGGCCAACGGGAACCTTTAATGATTCTGTCAAGGAGTGGCAACAACAGTGGTTTTACATCACTGAGCCTCTCCCGAGTTTCGATCCGGCGCCCCTCTACGGCTTACATCCTGGGTTAAGAAAGGCCTGGACTGGTTCTCGTCCAACGAACTGTCGGTGCTTCAGACGCGCGTTAAAGATATGGGAGATAAGAACATTGAACTTGTCAACGTAGTCCAGGTGATGTTAGTCCGCAGGGTACTGCCTTGTCAACACCGGACTTGCAATCTATGGGAATTCGATCTGGCCAGGCACCGAACCTTGCGAGGGTTCTTCGGCTCCTCGCACAAGGATATTTGGAAGGTGCTTTTCAAGTCCAGCAAATCATGGCCGGACTTCGCCGAGGACCGCGGGTACCAACTGTCCCGTCCTGCAAGGTCGGTGAGTTTATTCAACTTTTCTATCCGCATGACCCAAAGGAAGCGCTTGACTCGTGTTATTCAACTCTCCCAGGGCTGGACGAAGAAGGCGGAACGGATCCATTGTCCGGCCCCGCTGCCCAAAGACCCGGCCATCCCACTTCTGACGAAGATGCTGGTCCCGGCGCCTTACAAGGTGCCGAAGAAGACGGCCAAGAAGGAGGCCAAAAAGACCCAGGGCGGGCTTCGTCACCGCGGTGCTTCGGACACAATATCCAAAGGTTCTGGTGCCATTGCGCCTCCGAAGAGGATGAAGAGGAGGAGGAAGATGAATCCCCTACGGGGGGTAGAAGGAAGAGGACGACCTCCGTACCCTTGGAGGCCGAACTCCCCAAAAGGGGAAGGGCACCTCTTCCGAAGGAGTCCACTGCCGCCGCCGACAGCGGCCCGGCCTGGGATCCCAGGGTCCAGCCCCTGGTGAACTCATAAGTATATAAAATCCGAGGACGTTTAAGCATCCAGATTCATCGTGGCTTAGTATTTTAGCTTGAGCATATATATTTTTTTGTAGTCCGGCGAGGTCCCGTGCCAAACAATCCTCATCAGAGGACCTGTTGAGCTCAAATGCTATGGAGAGCGGGACGCCCCCAAAGGCCTTTTCCTCCAAACAGGTGCATAACACCGAGGCTTCGTCCCAGAAGGACTCCAGCCAAGGAGGAAAGGAAGAAACCGTGAAGGTGGCGCCTGCAGGTCAAACCGCAGGGGCCGTACACGTGGGGGAAAAGATTCCCATGGGGTTTGACGACGGGGGCAATCCTGAGTTCGGCTCCCCACCGGATGCGGTTCCAGAGACCTATACGGCTCTAAAATCAAGAAGGCAGCCTCCTTTGGCTGGAGGGGGCGTGTCTGTTCCGCCGGCGACCTCTGTCCATCCAGAAGTGTCGGATGCTTTGTTGGTGGCGTTGCAAGACGCCTCCATCGTTGATGAACGCCGTGCCCTTATGGGTGCGGTGATTGAGAAGATTCGATCAACTGAGAGTGGACTGAACGAAGGCTGTATCAGCCTAATAGGAGGCTTTGAGGTATGTTTTATGAGTTGTCGAAGAGTGTCATAGTATAGATAGTAGCCCCTGATACACTGTTCGGTGAAGGAAAGAACCGGACAGGGGATCGAATTAATGATCGCAGGAAGACTCATTGAATGACATTGATTTCTTTTCTGTTTCAAGAAGGTACCTATAGCGTCTGCTGCCTCTCGTGCTGCGGAGATCTCTGGACTGAATCAAAGTCTGGAGCGGGCCATAGAAGAGCTTGGCCAAGTGAAAATGTTGTTGAGGGATAAACAAGGTATGCACAAGCGTTACACTCATTTATTGTGAAATAAATGTTCAATATGAAGTAAGCCGCATAATTTGTGCTAGGTGTTATGACCGAAGTCAAGGCCCTCAAAAGGGCCGTTCCCGAGGCCGAGAAAAACGCAGCCATATAGTGGACTCTTCATGAGGACCACGAGGCCAGAGTTATTAAAGCTGAGCAGGAGCTGCAAGAGGCCGTAAGTAAATGCGGGACCTTGGAGCAGAGTTTAACGGAGAAAGAATACGAACTCACCAAGGAGCATCAAGCCATGAGCGATGCCCCGGGGGAACCCAAAGCGCCCTGCAGGGGATCCAAGAGGCGAGAAAGATCACGGCGGGTAAGGATTTTCCCGTGTAAAGCAAGTATTTGAAGGGAAAACTATGTTTCTGATTTTGAATCTGGATTTCTCAGGTGTATTTGCCGAGCTACCTTGCAGCATATCAGATGCCGCCCAATTCTACCAAGCCAAAGAAAGGAACACTGCAGGTAAGCTCTTCTGGTCGCAGTATTTGGCGTCGAATTATCCGGTGCCTTTTGCCAATCAACTAAAATAGCTTATCGAACTGCATAAAGCGGCAGAACTAGCCATGAAAGATATGGTTATCCGGCTATGGCCTACCGAGCCGATTCCAAGCAGCTACTTCGGGCTTGTGAGGCGGCTTGTAAGCGATTGCCCTCGACTTGACGTCATCAAGTGATCGGTCTGTATAGAAGGAGCGCGAATGGCCTTCGCCTGCGCAAAGGTGCACTGGGGAAGATGGATGCCGAAAAGCTAGTGACCGGAGGACCGCCAGAGGGAAGGAGCACCCCAAGCCCGAATTATATTATAAGAGTGTCCTGAAATGATCCTACCTTGCAGCGGATCTATGCACCAAGGATGTTATATTTCCATGAATGCGAATCATGTTGTCCTTTGTAATGTTTGAACAAGGTCGTTTATTTGTCACCTGTTATATAAAAGTTTACCCTCCTGTGCGGTCGTTTTATATTAAACCTGAGAGTTGGCCAGTCGTCGGCTTCTGCCCCCACGTAAAAAGTACGGGGGTGTTCGGGATAAACCTGAGCACTCTTTATCACAGTTTTGGGTCCTTCGAAGGAGGTGCTCAGCACAACGAACCAGGCAATCAGACTATAGGGATTTATCACTCTCACTTAGCCATAGGAGCTTTAGTATGGTCGGCGCAGCCCCTTGTGTTCGGAAGACCGTACTAGGGGCTCTATAGGCTCCTGATCGAAGAGAAAACCGATCCATCGCACGCTGCATTGGTTATGGCATTATGCGAGAGAAATCCTTAAAGATTTTGTAACTGCTCGAACAGCTGACCAGCTCTCGCCGTATCATGACAGTCAGTTTTCGGCTTTCTCTACTAAGGTGCTCATCCGGAAGAACCGGGACACAATCGTAGTAGTTCTCCCAGTGCTACCTTAGCCGATATAGCGGAACGTAAGGTACCAAAACATGGGAGCCGTGCAAACCCAACTATTGACCGAAGACATGATTCGGAGCTGATGCATATAATGCTATAGGTTCGGGGTGCCGAACTTCCATGAAGGTATTCGGACTTTTGTTGCCGTGTTACGGGAAGAACGAAGCCCCTGGCATATTTAAGGCATATCGCTGTGTACGGATGCCATTTGACAAAATGATTTCGATAAGAAATAATCAGCAGGTAAACGTCATATAAATCCACATGTTGTATTTGAATAATACTTCTATGTGTATGGGTACAAGTAATGTGATGAAAAGGGGTTGTGATAGCCGAACCTGCTGTGACCAGGGGAAAAGGTTGAGTACGGATCCGTAATATAGCCGGACGGTCACTGCGGGGAATGTCTAAGGATTCCCTAACGCATTCAAGCTGCCTCCATGTAGTCCGTCCTGGTCGGTGCAAATGTGAACCTGCGAAGGAAATATAAGAAATGTTTACATGCCGGAGGGCGGTTGAACCGCTGAGTTCGGCTTGTCATGGCCTTCGCCGGAGTGTTTAGTTGGGCTTTGGATGAGCCGGGGTATCCTTCCTCAAAGTAATTTGGAGCCCCTTGACGGTGTCCGGGAGCCTGGACGTTGACTCGAGGTTTGGCTGCAAGGTGCTGCTTGTTGTTTCTGCTGCTAAGGTAGTGGTGTATTTGTTGGTGCCGAAGGAAGGTTCGGCCTTGCCGTGAACCATGATGACGCCACATGGACCGGGCATCTTGAGCTTACGGTAGGCATAATGTGGCACTGTGTTGAATCGAGCGAATGCGGTTCGCCCGAGCAGTGCTTGATAGTCACTACGGAAAGGGGCGATTTCGAAGATTAACTCTTTGATACGGTAATTTTCTGGTGATCCGAAGATTACCTCAAGGGCAATGGATCTTGTACAGCTAACCTCCATACCAGGTATGATGCCTCTAAAAGTGGCTTTAGTGGGTTTGGTCACTGAATGATCGATGCCCATCTTGCGCACTATGTCCTGGTAAAGCAGATTTAAACCGCTACCCCCGTCCATAAGGACTCAAGTGAGGTGGAACCCGCCTACTATTGGGTCGAGGATTAGTGCGGCTGGATTTCCCTAATTGGCGTTAACTGGACGATCTATGCGGTTCAAGGTGACCGGCCCTAGTTTATATTGTGGGACAGTTAGTTCCGTTGAGTCGCCATCCCTAAGGGTGCATATCTGGTCCGAGTTGGCAATTTGGGTGGTATTAACCACATTCACCGATTGAATATGGGGGGGGGGATTTTCTTTTGCCCTCCTGTGTTCGGTGATCTAGGCTCTTTGTCGCTTTCGTCGCTTTGAGACCCCTCCTCATCTTTGGCGCCTGCCTTGCCGGCTTGTTTGAAGACCCAGAATTCTCTGTTGGTATGGGTGGCTGGTGTCGTGGTTCTAACTCTGACAGTGATGTAGGGGGGTGTGTATGGAGAGGCTAGATCTCAGCTATGGAGAGGTTGTAAGCACACCAGGATGTACGAGTTCAGGCCCTTCGCTGTGGAAGTAACAACCCTACGTCTCGGTGCCCGGAGGCGGTCTATTGGATTATGAGTGTGTGAAATAACAGGGGTGCGAACCCCTGCTACTAAGGAGGGGGGTGGCTTATATAGAGTTCGCCAGACCTCTCCCGCCCTCAGTAATGCAGGGTTAAAATACATTAAGACTGGGCGTTACTGGTAACGTCCCTAATAAAGTACTATGATGACCATAAAGACTACTTAATGGCCGACCGTTTGCCTGCGGAGTGACTTTAGATCTCCTGACAGTCGAGTGGTTGGCTTCGTGGTCGAGTGATAGTTTCCTGGTCGAGTGTCTTGAATCCGTCGAGTGGGATACCTTCAAGTCGATTTGAAAGGTGACTTCTTCTAGGGATGTCCTTGGGTAGGGCTCTTAGGACAGGTCCATGCCCCTACCCTAGGTACATAGCTTCATCATTAGCCCCCGAATGGATCGAGGTTCGAGTGGGGAATTAGTTGGGGATCCTTCCGACTGGTTCTTAGCGTTATATGAATGTCTTGTACTGGATTAATTGTCACGGATGACGTTGTCAACTTCTTTCGGTCACCTTGATCCATTCTTGGTCTCTCGTCGAGTGAATTTCCTTACTTGTGAAATACCGAGTGCCGGCTCGAGTGGGATCTTCTGTTTGATGAGTTGTTCTGCAGCCCGCGGATTTTGTGGGATTTGAATTTCGGGAAGTGAGCGGGACGGGGGCGGCCGCAGTAATCAGATGGGATAAGACGGAAACTCCTCGATTCTCGCGCCACCTTTTTCGCCACGTGCCGCGCGCGCTTGTTGCGGGATTTGACGGGATCGCCTGGGCCTACCGGTCAGCCACTCGAAAGTGGCCCCTTATAAGCTGCCGGCTCGGGGCTCCCAAACAGCGCGCTCTCACCTTTCCCTCTCCCTTCACAAGGTCCTCCGCCACCTCCACTCTCACCCTAGCGCCGTAGGTCCGTTCGAGCCTTGCCGGCGACGATGGTGAAGGACAAGACTTCAGCTTTGGAGCGCGCGAAGAAGGCGGCGGTGCAGGGGAAGGGGAAGAAGTCCGCTCGGGGCGGATCTTCCGCGAGGACTGCTCTTCCCAGGGATTGGATCCACGGCGACTAGATGCCGTCGGTGATTCGGCAGGAAGATCTTGATGACATGGTCGAGGGGGGAGTCATTCCCCATGAAGCTGCGCGTCTCCCGGGGAGAGAAGTCGAACCCCAACCTCGTGACGGTGAGTGCGTCCTCCTCGCCACCCATATCGATCGCAGATTTTCTCTACCTCCTCATCCTTTTTTCCGGAGCTTTTTGAACTTCTTCGGAGCGCAGCTCCATCACTTCACTCCCAATTCCATCGTGTATCTGGCTGCTTTCGTTTCCTTGTGCGAAAGTTTCTTGGGCTGCCGCCCTCATTGGGGACTCTTTAAACACATTTTCACTTGCCGTTCCCAATCGGTAAAGAAAGGCAAGTCGAGTGACGAACGGACGCAAGAGATCCAGCTATGCGGGGGCCTGGCAATCCAGATGAGGGGAAAAAGTTCTTTTCGTCTATCACTTTTCCCGAGTCGGTCCGTGGTTGGCAGTCGACCAGGTTTTATTGCCAAGACCAGGTGACCCCAGGGTAGTCGACTGGGCTTCCCCCTTTCTCTCTGGACCGAGCTCAAAAACCTGCCTCTCTGAAAGTGCTGCTGGAGGAAAAGGCGCAAGTCAAGGTGCTGCTTGGTCGAGTGGTTAAGCTTGTCCGAGAGGGTGTGACCGGCATGGACTTGCTGGAGGTCTTCCTTCGGAGGCGCATCCAACCGCTTCAGGCTCGTGACCACCCGATGTGGCTGGACTCGGGTCTCGACGACACCACTCGGGTTCACCCAGAGGAGGTCACTGACGAGATACTGGAAGGGTGGCTATTGAGCATCACAGGGAACAAAGACAACCCCCGAGGAGCCAGGAGGGTTCCTCCACTTGACAGTACATACGAAGTGGACCAGGTCTGACCTTGTGTTCCTGACTGAGATCTTGCTTTCTTCATTTGCTCTCTTTGAATCGGTCGACTGACTTTCAACTTGTCTGCTGCTCTCCAGGCAACTACAGAGATGTACTCGACACCCAATGGAGCGCAGGAGCAGGCCGAGGAAGGGGAGGCGAGCGGAGGCGAAAGTGGAGACGAACAAGGAGAGTGAGAATCTGACGGCAAAGGAGAGGGAGACGACGACGTCGATTCCAGCGAAGAGGAGGAGGAGGAGGAAGCTGAACCTCCCCGCTCGGAAAGGCGATCCAAGCTTATACACGACCCTGAGCGGGAACGTGGTAAGGCGACTGCTCCCGTTGGGCAGTCGTCGAAGCGCCCTCGGACCTCTTCTCCTGCGCCGACTGAAAAAGCTCCGAAGCACCCACGCGCGGTGCCGTCCAAGCCACCCAAAGCTCTGCCCAAGATGAAGATGACTGTCCCCACCATTTCTGGGTAATAATAGAACTTTTTTTCCTTTGTCGACCAGGGACAGATCCTTAGTTGATTCATTGAGCCAACTGACTGTCTTTCGGAATTTGCAGTGTTGCTACTTCTGAGATCTCCGTCAAGGACGATGATCAAGAGATGGAAGATGCTGATACTTCCAACCCTGGTATGATTACTGATGTTCTTCCCTGAGTCGACTGACGATTTCTTATAACTCTGATCGATTGAACTTTTCTCGTAGCTCCTCCTCATGTTATTAACCTTCCTGACGACGATGATGAAGCGCCACTGAGAACGAGATAGAATAGGAAGGCGTCGGCTGGCAAGACCCCACAATCTACTCCTGCGCCTGAGGTCATAGCTCGAGACGGTGGTGATACCACTCGGGCTTCCGTGACTTTCGCCGATCCTCTGACGAGTGTGCGGCCCTCGACGTCGACCGCAAATCCGCCTTCGCTCTTCGCCACACACCACGTCCCTGAGGACCAAGTGGGTGCAGCTAAGTAAGCTATACGCCAGGCATGGATCATGATGGAGCAGGTCAAGGTGGTTCGAGAAGCCAGCCAAGCGGCTTATGACGCGAGTTCAGCTCTTCAGAGTAACGTCCAGGTCAGTCAATTCACTGCTTGTTCTGTTAGGGTATGCTGTCTGAAGAATCTCTTTTCCGAAGATATTTAAATCCGTTCACCCACTGGGTGTGTCTGTTAAGTTTTGGTCGAGTGGGGGCACGTTTAGTGCACCCACTGGGTGTAGTCCCCGAGACTATGGTGGATTGCTGGCAGTCGACTGTAGTCTTTATATTGTGTTGCTGTAGTTGTACTTCTTCACTCGGTCTGGTCAGGCCATGTCGAATGGAACTGTATCCGGTCGACTGCGGGCAGTCGATTTTTTTTTCAAAACCAATGGGGGCACGCTGAGTGCACCCACTGGGTGTAGTCCTCGAGACTACTGTTGAATGTTTTTGATTCAGCTATAGTCTTAGAAACGTCATCATTGTCTCTTGGTTACTCGAAAGCAACTTATCTTGGACCTCTGTCGATTGATTTTGGCAGAAATCCTGTGAACTTGTGGCTCTCTACACTGAGTTGGAGAACAAACAGATCCAGCTCAACCTTGACTTGAAGCTTGCTCAACAGAACCTGCAGAAGGCGCGAGACGAAGCAAAAGGTATGGCTGGTGAGGTTTCTCATTCTTGACGAGTGACTTTCCTTTCTTGCCTATTCTTGATGTTGAGGTCATTCGACGTTCTGTAGATAAACTGGAGGAGGCTCTGAAGAAGAAGGATCAAGATCTTGCCGAAGCGCAGAAGGAGGCCTTGAGCAAAACGAAGCTTGCAGAAGAGAAACTGGCTTCAGTCGGTACTCTTGAACAGGAGAACTCCAGACTAAAAACTGCTCTCGACACAGCTAATCAAGAAATCAGCCGACTGAAGAACGACAAGATGGCTCTGCATGACAAGGCAGGTGAGCTAGCGGGGAAGAGGAACGATCTGGAGGCTTATCTCGGTGGTCTCGCCAACAAGCTGTTCATCATGCTCGAAGGTAATTACTCCGACCCGACTGTCTTGCAGTTACCAAACCTATGTAGGGCCACTGTCTTATTCTTGAATCGTGTTTGCAGAATTCTGCCAGAGCTTCAAAGAGGAAACCAGTCGAGTGGAGCCAGGCTTGGACCCCGCCAATTCTCTCGTGAAGGACGAGGCTGCTATGAACGTGCTCCGACTGGAGTCTCGTGTTACCAGTGTTGTTGGCTATCTTGCTTGGCTGAAGGTTGCGATGTTGCGGATCGACACATCACTATGGCTTGGGACGACGCTTTAGAACGACCTTGAGTCTATGATGGTTCAACTGAATGAAGTCCCGGGTCGAGTGGCGGAATGGAAGAAATCTTCTGCTAGATGTGGTGCTGATGTCGCTTTGTCTCTGGTCCGCGTCCATTGCAAGGAGGCGCGAGAAGAAAAGCTGGCCGCCATCCAAGTTGCCAATACTAGGAAGCACAGCTTTCAAGACTTCATGGAGACTTTCATCGCTGCTGCCACTCGTATTGCAGACGGGATCGACTTGGACGAGTTTGTCGCCCCTTCCAGTCCTTCGCTTGAGGAATGAAAAAAAACTTTTATGCTTCACTTTAAATTTGCCTCGGAATGCCGAGTGGATTTTGTAACCGTTAAACTCTGTCGAGCTGAGGGCTCGAGTACTTTGATCTGATGCCTGGGACCTTTGGGTCTTATCTGAACTTGATTTATCGTTGAATATCTTCATGGACGATCCGTCGAGTGGAACTAGATCTTCACTCGAAATAACCTTGTATTTGTGGTGCAGCTCTGAAGGAGAAGGTAGCAGTCGATTTGCACCTCAACGTCCTTGCGGATTGGGTTGCGTTCTGTTCTTAGGCGAGCGCTGGGCCGCAGCTAAGCCTCCGAGTGGGAGGTTTGCTCTCCACTCGGTAGGATTTTTCAAACTTAGGCGAGCACTAGGCCGCACCTAAACCCCCGATTGTGAGGTTTGCTCTCCACTCGGTAGGATTTGTTAAACTTAGGCGAGTACTTGGACTGCAGCTAAGCCCCCTAATGGAAGGTTTGCTCTCCACTCGGTAGGATTTTTTCAAACTTAGGCGAGCACTGGGCTGCAGCTAAGCCCCCGAGTGTGAGGTTTGCTCTCCACTCGGTAGGATTTTAAAACTCTTAGGCGAGCACTGGGCTGCAGCTAAGCCCCCGAGTGGGAGGTTTGCTCTCCACTCAGTAGGATTTTTTCAAACTTAGGCGAGCACTGGGCTGCAGCTAAGCCCCCGAGTGGGAGGTTTTCTCTCCACTCGGTAGGATTTTTTCAAAATTAGGCGAGCACTGGGCTGCAGCTAAGCCCCCAAGTGGGAGGTTTGCTCTCCACTCAGTAGGATTTTTTCAAACTTAGGCGAGCACTGGGCTGCAGCTAAGCTCCCGATTGTGAGGTTTGCTCTCCACTCGGTAGGATTTTAAAACTCTTAGGCGAGCACTGGGCTGCAGCTAAGCCCCCGAGTGGGAGGTTTGCTCTCCACTCGGTAGGATTTTTTCACACTTAGGCGAGCACTGGGCTGCAGCTAAGCCCCCGAGTGGGAGGTTTGCTCTCCACTCGGTAGGATTTTAAAACTCTTAGGCGAGCACTCGGCTGCAGCTAAGCCCCCGAGTGGGAGGTTTGCTCTCCACTCGGTAGGATTTTTTCACACTTAGGCGAGCACTGGGCTGCAGCTAAGCCCCCGAGTGGGAGGTTTGCTCTCCACTCGGTAGGATTTTAAAACTCTTAGGCGAGCACTGGGCTGCAGCTAAGCCCCCGAGTGGGAGGTTTGCTCTCCACTCCGTAGGATTTTTTCAAACTTAGGCGAGCACTGAGCTGCAGCTAAGCCCCCCGAGTGGGAGTCTGGCTCACCACTCGGTAGGATTTTTAAACGCTTAGGCGAGCACTGGGCTGCAGCTAAGCCCCCCGAGTGGGAGTCTGGCTCACCACTCGGTAGGATTTTTTTTACAAACTTAGGCGAAACGGATTCGCAGCTAAGTCACCCACTGGGGGATTTCGTATGCAAACAAAAGTGACAGCAATTATTGGAACACTCTTGTCTTCAATAAAAATAAACTGCAGAAGTTTTTCTTATTACATCTCATCCGAGAGAGAATTCAAGTGTAAAAGGGGCGGAGCAGTTCCGCGTTCCAAGCTCGTGGCTCGTCGACCTGGTGATCAACATTGTAAAGGTGATACGCTCCATTGTGGAGGACTGTGGTGATGATGAAGGGGCCTTCCCAAGTAGGAGCAAGCTTGTGTGGTTTCTGTTGATCCACTCGGAGGACCAAATCTCCTTCTTGGAAGGCTCGATTCTTCACATTTCTGGCGTGGAATCGACGCAAGTCTTGCTGATAACTGGTCGATCTGATCATAGCCATTTCCCTCTCTTCTTCTAGGAGGTCGACTGCGTCTTGCCAGGCTTGTTCTGCTTCATCCTCGGTATAAAGTTTGACTCGGGGTGCATTGTGAAGTAGATCACTCGGCAGGACCGCTTCGGCTCCATAAACCAGAAAGAATGGACTTCTTCCAGTCGACCGGTTCAGGGTGGTCCTCAATCCCCACAGAATTGACGGAAGCTCGTCGACCCAAGCACCTGCCACGTGCTTGAGATCACGCATCAGTCGAGGCTTTAGTCCTTTGAGAATCAGACCATTTGCCCTTTCAGCTTGTCCGTTCGACTGGGGATGGGCGACCGATGCATAGTCGACTCGTGTGCCTTGTGAGGCGCAAAAAGCTCTGAATTTGTCCGAATCAAAGTTTGATCCATTGTCAGTGATGATGCTATGAGGGACTCCATATCTAAATGTTAACTCCCTGATGAAACTGATAGCAGTGCAGGCATCAAGATTCTTCATAGGTTTAGCTTCAATCCATTTGGTAAACTTGTCGACTGCCACAAGCACATGTGTGAAGCCGCTCCTGCCTGTTCTCAACGGGCCAACCATGTCCAGTCCCCAAACATCGAAGGGCTAGACGAGTGGAATGGTCTTCAGGGCTGATGCGGGCTTCTGCGACATGTTGGAGTAGAACTGACACCCCTCACACTTGTCGACTATCTCCTTTGCCATTTCATTTTCTCTTGGCCAGTAAAATCCCGCTCGGTATGCTTTAGCCACAATGGTCCGAGAAGACGCATGGTGACCACAGGTCCCCGAGTGGATATCATCAAGGATTATCTGACCTTCTTCTGGTGTTATGCACTTCTGACCGATTCCAGTCGCGCTTTCTCTATACAACCGTCCCTTTATGACTGTGAAGGCCTTGGATCGACGGACGATCTGTCGAGCCTCTTCCTCGTCCTCCGGGAGTTCTTTCCTCAGGATATATGCGATGTACGGTATCTACCAGTCGGGAGTGATTGCCAGGACTTCCATGATTAGGTCGACCACAGCAGGAACTTCAACTTCAGTCGGATCTGTGGCACTTTTCGGTTGCGGGGGTTCTTCTGTAAAAGGATCTTCTTGGACTCACGGTGAGTGGATGTGCTCCAGGAACATGTTGCTGGGGATGGCTTCTCTCTTGGAGCCCATCTTTGCCAAATCGTCAGCCGCTTGATTTTTCAGTCGGGGGATGTGATGAAGTTCTAACCCCTCGAATTTCTTTTCTAACTTTCTCACTACATTGCAATAACCAGTCATTGCTGGACTTCTGACGTCCCACTCCTTCATCACCTGATTGACCACCAAATCTGAGTCGCCATAGACCATGAGGCGACGGACGCCGAGTGACATGGCCATGCGCAACCCATACAAAAGTGCTTCATATTCTACTTCATTATTGGAGGAATCGAAGTGAATCTGGAGAACATAACTGAGCTTATCTCCTCAGGGGGAGACTAATACTACCCCGGCACCGGAACCATTCAGCATCTTAGATCCATCGAAGAACATGGTCCAGTGCTCTGAGTGAATTTGGGTCGGGAGTTGCTGTCCAATCCACTCGGCGACGAAATCTGCGATTGCTTGGGACTTGATAGCCTTCTTTGCTTCAAACTTGATATCTAGGGGAAGGAGTTCAATCGCCCACTTTGCCACTCGACCAGTTGCATCTCTGTTGTGCAGAATCTCTGACAGTGGGGCGTCGTTGACGACTGTAATGGAGTGGTCAGAGAAGTAATGTACAACCTTCTTCATGGTCATATGAATCCCATATACAAGCTTCTGGTAATGAGGATATCTTTGTTTTGAAGGGGTCAAAACTTCAGACACATAATATATTGGGCGCTAAACTCTGAAGGCCTTTCCTTCTTCTTCCCGCTCGACCGTAAGTACTGTACTGACAACTTGTCCCGTGGCTGCAATGTAAAGCAACAGAGGCTCTTTACTGATTGGGGCAACAAGCACCGGCTGGGTGGAGAGCAGAGCTTTGAGCTTTGCAAATGCTGCATCAGCTTATGGAGTCCACTCGAACTTGTCAGACTTCTTCATTAGTCGGTAAAGAGGCAACGCCTTTTCACCGAGACAAGAAATGAACCGACTTAGAGCGGCCAAGCAACATATAAGCTTCTGCACATCGTGCACACGCACAGGACGCTTCATCCGGAGTATGGTACCAACTTTTTCAGGATTGGTGTTGATTCCCCGTTCAGAAACGAGAAAACCGAGTAACTTTCCACCTGGAACTCCGAATGTGCACTTTGATGGATTGAGTTTGATATCATACCTCCTGAGGTTGGCAAAGGTTTCAGCAAGGTTAGTCCGCAGGTCGGAACCTTTACGTGACTTAACCACAATATCATCCATGTATGCCTCCACATTCCGACTGATTTGAGTGAGTAAACACTTCTGAATCATCCTCATGAACGTGGCTCCGGCATTCTTGAGACCGAATGGCATGGTGACATAACAGAAGCATCCGAATGGAGTGATGAAAGCTGTTTTGATCTCGTCGGGTCCATACAGATGGATCTGATGGTACCCGGAATAGGCGTCCAGAAAAGATAATCGCTCGCATCCCGCGGTCGAGTCGACTATTTGGTCGATGCGAGGGAGAGGATAATGATCTTTCGGGCAGGCCCGATTGATATGTTTAAAATAAATGCACATGCGAAGTGACTTGTCCTTCTTGGGGACCATGACAACATTGGCGAGCCACTCGGAGTGGTAAATCTCTCGGATGAACTCCGCTGCTAAGAGCCGAGCCACCTCCTCGCCAATAGCTTTCCTCTTCTGGACGACGGACCGTCGAAGATGTTCTTTCACAGGCTTAAATTTTGGGTCGACTCATAGACGGTGCTCAGCTAGCTCCCTGGGAACTCCAGGCATGTCAGAGGGCTTCCATGCGAAGATGTCCCAGTTCTCACGGAGGAACTGGATAAGCGCTTCTTCCTATTTGGAGTCGAGCGTCGTTGAGATGTGAGTCGGGGTAGCATCGGGGTCGGTCGGGTGAATGTGGACTGGCTTTGTTTCACCGGACGACTGAAAAGCTGATTCTAAAGCAGGCTTCTTGGCTCGTAGCAATTCACTCGGATCAGCAGTCTTTTGGTACTCTTGCAGCTCGACCACTGCCATCTGAGCATCAGCGATCTTTGAGCCTTTCTGAAAACACTCTTCCGCTTTCTTCCGATTGCCTGTAACAGTGATCACACCTCTGGGGCCGGGCATCTTTAATTTGAGATACACATAACACGGTCGAGCCATGAAGCATGCATAAGCTGGCCTGCCCAAAATAGCATGGTAAGCACTTTGGAAGTCCACAACCTCGAATGTCAACTTTTCCTTGCGGTAATTCTTTGAATCACCGAAAACCACATCAAGAGCAATCTGGCTGAGTGATTTGGCTTTCTTCCCAAGAATGACTTCGTGGAAGCTCATGTTACTGGTACTGAGCCTGGACATCGGAATGCCCATCCCTTTCAATGTTTCTGCATACAGTATGTTTAGGCCACTGCCACCATCCATCAGGACTTTGGTCAGTCGAGTTCCTTCGACAACTGGGTGGACCACCAAAGCTTGCCTCCCAGGGGTGGCAATGTGCGTAGGGTGGTCAGACTGGTCGAATGTGATGGCAGTCTGAGACCACTTCAGATAACTGGGTGTCGCCGGAGCAACTATATTCACCTCTCGGTTAATGACTTTCAGTCGACTTTTGCTTTCGACATCAGCAAAAATCATTAGGGTGGAATTGACTTGGGGGTATCCATCGTCACTATCTTCCTCGTCCTCAACTCTGTCCGACTCTTTTTTCTTATCTTTGGACTGCTTGCCCTGAAACAGCTGGATCAGGAGCCGGCACTGTCGAGTGGTATGCTTTGGGTAAATAAGTTTACCCTCTTCATCTTTCTTGGTGTGGATGTGACATGGCAGATCCAAAACATCATTTCCATCTTGATCCTTAACTTTCTTGGGGTTCCAGGGCCCCTTGGGTTTTCCCTTGAATTTTCCCTGGGTTACGGCCAGGGCCTCCCCAGGGGCGGCTAGCTCGGCCTTCCGCTTCTGTTTCCGACTGGAATTTCCTCCGGTTTCTTGGGCGACTGCCTTGTGCTTGCCACTCCGGAGTCGATCTTCGTCTTCACCATTAGCGTATTTGGTGGCAATCTCCATCATCCGATTCAGAGACATCTCTCCAGTTCGACCGAACTTCAGATTCAATTCTCTGTACTTAACGCCTTCTTTAAAGGCACAAACTGCTTGATGATCTGATACATTCTCAACTGTGTGATGCAATGTGATCCACCTCTGGATGTAATCCCTCAGAGTTTCATTCGGTTTCTGCACGCAAGACCGCAATTCTATAAGGCCTGCAGCTCGCTTGCATGTTCCTTCAAAGGTTGTAACAACCACTCGGGAGAGGTCCTCCCAAGTGTAGATGCTGCTGGGTGCTAACTGATTCAGCCACGCTCTGGCTGAGCCCTCTAACATGAGAGGCAAATGCTTCATAGCCACCTCATCATTGCCACCGCCAATCTGGACAGCCACTCGGTATTCTTCGAGCCAAGTGTCAGGCTTAGACTCACCGGTGAACTTGCTGACTCCAGTCGCCAACCTGAAGTTGGGAGGAATCACTACGGCTCTGATGGCTCGACTGAAACACTCTGGCCCCGAAACATGTACTCTGCTACTGGCAGGCGCATCTCTGTTGTGGCCTTCTCAGTGAGCTCTGTTCCTGTCAACCAGACCTTGAACGAGGATGGATCTCGCATCAAAGCCTGGGTCCCTGGGGTCGACTAGAATCTTCCGCCCAACACTATGAGGGCGTCTGTCATCCCGCTGTAGGCGCATATGACCCACTCCTCGGGGGAGGGGTAGGCACTCGACGTCGATCATCACGATCGAATCGGTGATCACACTTCTCATTTCTTCTGTACTGATAGTGCCGGTCTCCGCGTCCCTCACGCCTCGGGGGCGATCTTGGGCTGTGAGCCGACTGGACTGTATCCGTTGAAATGGATTGACTGTGGATCCTATTCCGCGACTGAGAAACAGCGGAATTCTGGTTTCCTGCTGCCCGGAGCAAGGCTCTGATTTGCAACAAGCCCCTGCCAGCCTCTGACTGGGAGGGCTGAATCGATTCTGCTATACAGGCCACGGCTGCCAAATTCAGAATTGGGGTTCGATATACCTGCGTAGGCGGGAAGAGCTGACGTCGACTGGACTCGGGAGCTCGCTGACGCGCTTGCTCGTCGAGTATTCGCTGGAGATTCTCCAGTCGAGTGCGCTCGGCCAAGTTAGCCAAGCGCGCGTCCTCCAAGGCCCGGGCCTTGGGGGTTTCTCTGACGATAGGAGTGTGGAGTGCATCCATGTTCCGGCAGCGAAGCTCCTCTCGCTGCAATGACGTGAGAGGTTCGGGGAGATACTCATCATGGGGATGCGACGGGTTGCCCCCACCCGCGCCTCCATCGGTGCGAGGGAAACCGGGAGGACTATGTGTTCCATCGACTGCTAGAACCTCAGCCGCTGGGTCGCTGCCGTCGCACTCAGATGCGGTCTCCGCGGAGCCAGTCGACAGGTCGAACAGGCCGTAGAGGGATTCGTCGGGCTCGATTGCCGCGACTTGTGGGGCTGCCGACTGGCGAGCCACGGCATGCTTCACCCACCTCTGAAGTCTCGACCGACTGGAGCGCTTGCGCCGGTGGGAGACAGGGTGGGAAGATGACACGGGAGCCGACCAATACTGGGTCGACGGCTGCCACAGGAGGACGCCACGAACACATGCGCGGAAGTGCGTCGCACCGCGGACGGGGAGCGCGTTGATGTCGAGTGGAGCCTCCTGAAGCCAAGCGGAGTCGTCGGCGATGAATGTGAGCGTGCCGAGATGGATCTCGCGGCCCTCCACCAACACTCCGCACGAAACCATGATCAAAGGGATCGGAAAAATCGCAACTTCTCCAACTAGGCGCTAAGACTCCTAGCCCCATGGTGGACGCCAACTGTCGTGGTTCTAACTCGGACAGTGATGTAGGGGGGTGTGTATGGAGAGGCTAGATCTCAGCTATGGAGAGGTTGTAAGCACACCAGGATGTACGAGTTCAGGCCCTTGGCTGTGGAAGTAACAACCCTACATCTCGGTGCCCGGAGGCGGTCGATTGGATTATGAGTGTGTGAAATAACAGGGGTGCGAACCCCTGCTACTTAGGAGGGGGGTGGCTTATATAGAGTTCACCAGACCTCTCCCGCCCTCAGTAATGCAGGGTTAAAATACATTAACACTGGGCGTTACTGGTAACGTCCCTAATAAAGTACTATGATGACCATAAAGACTACTTAATGGCCGACCATTTGCCTACGGAGTGACTTTAGATCTCTTGGCAGTCGAGTGGTTGGCTTCATGGTCGAGTGATAGTTTCCTGGTCGAGTGTCTTGAATTCGTCGAGTGGGATACCTTCAAGTCGATTGAAAGGTGACTTCTTCTAGGGATGTCCTTGGGTAGGGCTCTTAGGACAGGTCCATGCCCCTACCCTAGGTACATAGCTTCATCAGCTGGCGTTTCTGGGGTGCCACGAATTTTTCATTGGCGATCGAGTATGCGGTCCAGACTGGATGGACCTGGATTTTTATTTTTGGGTGGCCCTTTCTGCTGACCAGAATTTGAGCCCCTGAACCCGGCATTAACTGCCGTATTTTTGACATTTTCACCATATTTGCAGCGCTTGTGTTTGTTGCGTCGTGGTTTGCCGTTGCTATCCCTAGCTTCTGATATGCCAAGTTTCCTTGCTGTATTGGTGCTACAAGCCAACCAGCTATCTTCGCCCGCACAAAAGCGGGTCATAAGTGTCGTGAGGGCTTTCATGGATTTTGGCTTCTCTTGGCCGAGGTGCCGGGCGAGCCATTCGTCACGGATATTGTGCTTAAATGCCGCTAAGGCCTCTGCATCCAGACAGTCGATAATTTGGTTCTTCTTGGTTAGGAACCGGGTCCAGAATTTCCTGGCCGATTCCCCTAGCTGCTGAGTTATATGACTTAAATCGTCAGCGTCCGGCGGTCGCACATAAGTGCCCTTGAAATTGTCCAGGAATGCCTCCGCCAGGTTCTCCCAACTTCCGACAGAATTTGCTGGCAAGCTATTGAGCCAATGCCGAGCCGGCCCTTTAAGTTTTAGCGGGAGATACTTGATAGCATGTAGGTCATCCCCGCGGGCCATGTGAATGTGGAGGAAGAAATCTTCTATCCACAGCGCGGGGTCTGTAGTACCATCGTATGATTCAATGTTTACGGGTTTAAACCCTTCTGGAAATTCATGATCCATTACTTCATCAGTGAAGCATAAGGGGTGTGTGGCGCCTCTGTGCCGGGCTTTATCACGACGCGGTTCATACGAGTCTTTTCTGCCATGTTCGGCTCGTCTGGATTTGCTTTTAGTGTATCCGGCGTGACGATCATCGTCGCGTGTTGGTGCGCGCCCCCGTGATCCGTAGATCGATCTTGCATGTTTTGCCTTGTTTTCCAATTCATCTCGCCTTGGTATTTTTGTTCGAGTGGCGGCGGGGTGCAGGCTGAACTTCAGGCTGAAACGCCTCTCTGGCTCGGCCACGAGGTGGCCGGTCAGCCGCATCATACACTGGTGATGTAGGTTTCAATGCTTCCTCCTCGAGGTGGGGTAGCAACCAGCGCTTTGGGTAACTTTTGGAGGGGCGCTCGAGTTCGTTTTCCTCAGCTGCAAGGACTTCGGTCCATCCGTCTGCTAGCAAATCTTGATCAGCTTGAAGCTGTTGTTGCTTTTTCTTTAAGCTATTTGCTGTGGCCATAAGCCGACGTTTGAAGCGCTCCTGCTCGACGGGATCCTTAGGCACGATAAATTCTTCGTCGCCGAGGCTCACCTCGTCTTCGGAGAGAGGCATGTAATTTCCCCCCTCCGATTCTCCATCTGCTGCCCGCTCTGGAGGGCTAGCTTGTTCACCCTCCTGCTCTAAATCGTGATGGAGGGGATTATTATCGTCTTCGGCACTATCCGGAGTGTTATTGTCTCTTGTGTCGGTATCACTACTTTTGCTATGGCGGGACTTAGAGTGGCGCCGCTGACGTTGGCACTTGGGTTGCTTCTTGGAGGGCTCATCCTCCGCTGTCTCGTCGCCATTGCCTTCTTTGGGGGTGTCCACCATGTATATATCATATGATGAGGTGGCGGTCCAGCGCCCTGTGGGCGGTGGTTCCTGTTCGTCTCCTACATTGTCATCCATACCATCGATGTCTTCAGAGTCGAAGTCGAGCATGTCGGTTAAATCGTCGACAGTGGCTACTAAGTGGGTGGTGGGTGGGGAGTGAATTTCTTCGTCGTCCGCATCCCATTCTAGCCGGACGTAGTTCGGCCAAGGTTCTTCTATCAAGGAGAGAGATCTTAATGAATTTAGCACATCGCCAAAAGGCAAGTGCTGAAAGATATCCATGGAGGTGAACTCCATGATCAGCGCCCAATTGGATTCGATAGGCATGGACGCAGGCGGCGCAGAGTCCGTGGCCGGAGACGAATCCAGTGGTTCGGCAACACGGCTCTCGTAAGGGGTAAGTCAGTATCCGACTCCATCGCCACCGAGAGTCCGGCCTCCATGGCGGGGTCTATCCACCCATCCTCGGATGTCGCAAATTGCTCCAGGTTGAAGGCCGGAGTAGTTGCATGTGTGATCTCCCGAGCACTGTCCGACGGCAGAGCTAAATCATGCTGGTGTGATCGTGCGGCGCACCTGACTTACGCTCGAATCCGTCGAAGATCAAGTCTTCGTGGATGCCGACAGTGTAGTTTAAGTTTCTGAACCTGACCTGATGGCGAGGGGCGTAGCTCTCGATCTGATCCAGGTGGCCAAGCGAGTTGGCCCGTAGTGCGAGGCCGCCGAATACGAAGATCTGTCCGGGGAGGAAAACCTCACCCTGGACTGCATCGTTACCGATGATGGAAGGAGCCATCAAGCCTTACGGGGATGGCACAGTGGAACACTCAATGAAAGCACCAATGTCGGTGTCAAACCCGGCAAATCTCGGGTAGGAGGTCCTGAACTGTGCGTCTAAGGCGAATGGTAACAGGAGGCAGGGTACATGATGTTTACCCAGGTTTGGGCCCTCTCGATGGAGGTAATACCCTACGTCCTGCTTGATTGATCTTGATGATATGAGTATTACAAGAGTTGATCTACCACGAGATCGAAGAGGCTAAACCCTAGAAGCTAGCCTATGGTATGATTGTCTGTTGTCGTACGGACTAAACCCTCTGGTTTATATGGACACCGAAGGGGGCTAGGGTTACTGAGGGAGTCCTGGATTAGGGGGTGTTCGGATAGCCGGACTATACCTTCAGCCGGACTCCTGGACTATGAAGACACAAGATTGAAGACTCCGTCCCGTGTCTGGAAGGGACTTTCCTTGGTGTTGAAGGCAAGCTTGGCGATACGGATATATAGATCTCCTACCATTGTAACCGACTTTGTGTAACCCTAACCCTATTCGGTGTCTCTATAAACTGGAGGGTTTTAGTCCGTAGGACAACATACACAAAAACAATCATACCATAGGCTAGCTTCTAGGGTTTAGCCTCTCTGATCTCGTGGTAGATATACTCTTGTACTACCCATATCATCAATATTAATCAAGCAGGACGTAGGGTTTTACCTCCATCGAGAGGGCCCGAACCTGGGTAAAACTTCCTGTCCCTTGCCTCCTGTTACCATCTGGCCTAGACACACAGTTCGGGACCCCCTACCCGAGATCCGCTGGTTTTGACACCAACATTGGTGCTTTCATTGAGAGTTCCTCTGTGTCGTCGCCGTCAGGATTGATGGCTCCTACGATCATCAATGGCGATGCAGTCCAGGGTGAGACCTTCCTCCCTGGACAGATCTTCATCTTCGGCGGATTCGCACTGCGGGCCAATTCAGTTGGCCATCTGGAGTAGATCGAAAGCTATGCCCTGGCCGTCAGGTCAGATCTGGAAGCTTAAACTACACGGCTGACATCCGCGGGGACTTGATCTTCGATGGATTCAAGCCACTGCCGAGCGTGCCGCACTGTCATGACGAGCATGATCTAGCTCTGCCGCCGAACAGTGCCCCGGAGGCCACACCCGCATCGGTTTCGACCCTTAATTCGGAGCCAACTACGCCGATCGAGGATGGGTGGTTGGACGCTGCCTCGGGGGCTACGATCCCAACGGTGATCGAGCCGAACACCGGCCCCGCACTTTGCGAGACTCGTGACTCCAAGGATCCGGACTCCTCTCCGGATTCCAAACCCTCCACGCTCCTGCCGATCGAATTCGATTGGGCGCCGATCATGGAGTTTACTGCCGCGGACATCTTTCAGCACTCGCCTTTCGGCGATGTTCTGAAGACACTGAAGTCTCTCTCTTTATCAGGAGAGCCCTGGCCGGACTATGGTCAGCAAGGTTGGGATTCGGACGATGAAGAAATTCAAAGCCCACCACCACCCACTTTGCAGCCACTATCGTCGACTTAACCGACATGCTCGACTTCGACTCTGAAGACATCGACGGTATGGACGCCGATGAAGAACCAGCGCCTATCAGGCCCTGGAACGCCACCTCGTCATATGACGTATACATGGTGGACGCACCAAAAGATGACGACGAGGAGTGGAAGGACGCACCGAAGGCTTGTTCCCTCAAAAAGCAGTCAAGGCGGCGATGCAACCGCCGCCCCAAATCCCGCCTCAACAGAAATAGCGATCACACAGACCCGGCGCTGGAGCAGGGCGAACCGCTGCTGGACAACGGCAACCCAGATAATCAAACCGAACAAACAAATCCTATCAAGGATAATGGTCTGGACGACGTAACGCCGGACAGGCACCCGGAGCAGCAGACTGACCGTAGAAGGCTTGTTGCCACCACGAGGAGTCTGAAAAAACAGAAGCAAAGGCTCAAGGCTGCGCAAGACACACTCCACATCAGATGGAGCAAAATACTCAACACAGCAGCGAGGTACGGCGACAATCGCCCCTCCAAGAGCTACCCAAAGCGGAAGCTGCTACCCGAATTCGATGAGGAGGCCTCAGACCCCCCACAACAAAATATCAAAGCAGCCACCTGGTCGGATAGACGACCCCTCTACCAACACAGAGCGGCATACAACGCCGCTCACAATACAATATGCGACCCATGCGAGGGCTCGCACCCGAAGGACGGCGCAACAAGATCCATCTATGGACCACGCAAGTGTGCCCCAGCATACAATGCAACACAACAAACATCCGAGCAATGCGGTACACCCAGCTACAGGGGCGCCGCACACCCCCTATGTTTCACCGATGAGGTGCTGGACCATGAATTTCTAGAGGGATTCAAGCCCGTAAACATAGAAGCATACGACGGAACAACAGACCCTAGGGTCTGGATTGAGGACTACATGCTTCACATCCATATGGCTCGAGGAAATGATCTCCATGCCATCAAGTACTTACCTCTCAAGATCAAAGGGCCAGCTCGTCACTGGCTCAAAGGCCTCCCCGAAAGCTCCATTGGAAGTTGGGAAGAGCTCGAAGACGCCTTTCGGGCAAATTTTCAAGGGACTTATGTTCGACCTCCGGATGCAGACGATTTGAGTCATATAACTCAACAGCCCGGAGAGTCAGCCCGAAAGCTTTGGAACAGGTTTCTTACTAAAAAGAACCAGATTGTTGAATGTCCGGACGCCGAAGCCTTGGCAGCTTTCAAGCATAGCGTCCGTGACGAATGGCTCGCCAGACACCTCGGCCAAAATAGGCCGAGAACGATGGCCGCATTAACAAACCTCATGACCCGCTTTTGCGCGGATGAGGACAGCTGGCTAGCCAGATGAAGCACCAGCGACCCCAGTACATCTGAAGTTAGAGATGGAAATGGGAAATCACGACGCAACAGCAATAACAAACGCCGGATTAAAGAAGACAGCACGAAGGGCACGGAAGTAAATGCCGGATTCAAAAGCTCTCGGCCAGGTCAAAAGCCGCCCCCTAAAGGCACCAGGGATGAACTGTCCAGCCTCAACAAAATTCTGGACCAAGTATGCCAGATCCATAGTACCCCTGGTAAACCCGCTAATCACACCCACAGAGAATGTTGGGTCTTCAAGCAGTCCGGAAGGCTCAACGCCGTACACAAGGGGGAGGATACACCAAGTGAAGACAAGGACGGGCCCCCCAAGCAAGACACGGGGGAACAAAAGAAATTTCCACCAGAAGTCAAAATAGTAAACGTGTTACATGTGATCAAGGGAAAAAACAACGTAGCACTCTCAGGAAAATATACCCAAGTGCCTGTCACCGCGAAGTCCTGCCACTGGTCGTCTCAACCGATCACTTTCAACCATCGCGATTACTCAGCAAGTATCCGACACGCAGGATGGGCTGCCCTGGTATTAGACCCAGTAATTGGCGGATATCACTTCACACGAGTCTTGATAGACGGGGCAGTAGCCTAAACCAAATATATCAGGATACAATCCACGGGATGAGTTTAGACCCAACACAAATTCGCCATAGCAATACTACCTTTAAAGGAGTAACGCCGGGCCCAGGGGCTCGTTGTACGGGCTCCCTCTTACTACAAGTTATATTCGGCTCCCCCGATAACTTCCGTCGCGAGCATTTAACTTTCCACATGGCTCCGTTTCAAAGTGGCTATCAAGAACTGCTCGGACGTGAAGCTTTCGCTCGCTTTAATGCAATACCACACTACGCCTTCCTCACACTCAAGATGCCCGGTCCACGTGGCATCATTATAGTGCACGGAAATATCAAGCGCTCTCTGCGCGCGAAGAGAGTGAGGCTGCCTTGGCAGCCGCACATTAAAGGCATCCGGACCAGCGAAAGCATCCAATAGGTCGTCAAGACCTCAGACACAACTAATCAAGTCCGGCGCCACTATTTATACCGAATAAGTGGTCACACCCCTATTTGTCAATACAAGGGGCTCAACGCGCGCAGACAAGTGGCAATTTCTTATCATCTTCAATTATACATGGTTTCTTTAAAAACTATCTTTTTGCATGACAAATTTTTCACTTAACTTCCTCTCTTTTATAGACGATCATCGTGCTACACCCATCCAGGATACGGCACAACGGAGAGACAGGCGCAGACGTGCAGCAGGGACCCGCTCCAAGGATTCTTTTTAGATTAAGACCCTACATAAACCTTTTTTTACTGTCTCTTGTTGATACATATCCACCGTTGAGAAGGATGCTGACGTCTTGGCATGTCGCCACGCCAGAACAATGCATGTACCTGGACACAAGGGGCTTCTTACAAAGGCCATTATTTAGGCCCGATTTATACCACAAAGACCGAATACCTTAGGGAGTGTTCGGCGTCGCGAGTTAGGCCCTATATGCATCAGCTCTGAATCATTGTCTTTGGTCAAATGTTGGGTTTGCCCGGCTCCTGCGTTTTGGTGCCTTACGTTCCGCTTTACCGGCTATGGTAGCACCAGGAGAACTACTGCAATTGTGCCCTGGTTCATCCGGACGAGCACCTCAGTAGAGAAAGCCGAAAACTGACTGTCATGATATAGCATGAGACTGGTCAACCACTTGATGACCTGTGGGAATGTTAGAATTCCTTCGCCTTAACGAAGGGCCGTTTTCCGGCCAGGCATGTACGCACCCCGGAATCGGAAGAGTGCGGAGCCACTAGGGGCTATCTAGTAGCCCCACTGTCAAACTCCTATGGCTAAGTGAAAGTGTTAAAGCATTATAGTCCAGTTGCCTCGCTCGCTCCGCTATCACCTCCTTAATAGGACCAAGACGTTGGGTTAAGTGTGAACGCGTGTTTTTGCGAGCACCTCCACATTATATGCGTGGGGGTTGAAGCCGACGACTGCAATCTTTCAGGTTATACACATGTATACATAAACGGCCGCCTAGGAGGCATCATATTACTTTCAGGAAAAAGTATAAAAATAGCCTTATAAAAATTCATAAAAGCATTTCGCTTACAATGAGATTACATATCACTCAAACATAATATTTTTTGAGCACTAGGTATCTATCAAACGGGCACCCTCAAGAACTTCTTCAAAGTAGTGCTCAGCAGCCTTTCAACCTATGGCCGAATCCCGCGCTGCAACATTGGTAGCATCCATCTCCGCCCAGTTTGCCTTAACACGGGCAAAGGCCATCCGTGCGCCCTCTATGCATGCCGACCTCTTCATCGCATCAATGCGCGGCACCACGTCAAGGAACTGCTGCACCAAGCTGAAATAGCTGTTCGGTTTTGACCCTTCCGGCCATAGCTCATCCACAACAGACCTCATGGAGAGTCCGGACAACCTATTTAGTTCGGCCCATTCGGCTAATTGGTCAGTTAATGAAAGCGGATGCTCGGGAGAATGGAATTGTCTCCAAAACAGCTGGTCTACTTCACGGTCCGGCTGACCCTAGAAATACTTGGCCGCATCCGCAGCGCTCGCCGCCCAATCCATATATACATCCTCCGAACTCCACAGCTGATCCAGAGGGGCATACCGTGGATCTCCGAACTTCCTCCGCAACATAAAGGATTTCCCAGCTACAATATCCTCGGCTTCCCGCAGCTCCTCCTTCTTTGCCCTCATAGCAGAGCGGAGGTCTTTTCTCGTCGCAGCAGCCTTCTCAAGGTCCGATGCCTTCGCCTGGTTTTCCTTTTCAAGAACCCGGCAACAGTCGGCGGCGGCTTTTAATTCTATGGCCATCTTGGTCATCTTGTCTCGGCTCTCGCCATGTGCGGCCTTCTCAGCTTGCAACTCTTCGGCCGCCTTTAAAGCAGCCGCATTACCCAACCTCGCTTGTTCCTTGGCTCGGGCAAGTTCGGCCCGCAAGGCTTCAATAGTGGCAGCTCCATCTGCAGTCACAACATATTAAAGATACCGGCATTATGCTTCTCTTCCTAGGTGACGTTTACTAGATAATGACACTTACCCTGTGCCTCCTCAAGCCTTTTGTTAACAAGCTCGATGTCGGCGTCTGCCGCATCCAACTGCCGTTCTAAATGGGCAAACTCGCTAGTCCGGCTAGCCACTGGAGCTTCCATCACCTGCACATAGAGGCAGTATGGTTATTACCTGGGAATATGATCCTCTATTCGTCGTCGTTTCCGACGACAACCAGAGTCTCAGGGGCTACTATCTACACAGGGCACACCTAGCACGTGCAGGACTATCACACATTCTTTTGCGTACCTCAAAGCCTGTCAGTAGACTCATAAAAGCTTCATGCAATCTGCTTTCGGTGGACGATATTCTCTCCATCACCGTATTCATCAGCACATGGTGTTCATCTGAGATGGCTGCTCCCCCACCAACTCCCTCAAAACATCCGATCACACACTAGATGGTGCTGGACTCTTTTGTCTGCTCTCTTCGGGAGCCGGACACTGGGAGCTTCGGGGGTCAATGGGATTATCTTCTGGCCTCACCGGACTCGGAGAGGCCCTCCGTGACGACACTTCAGGGTCGCCCGCTTCTGGAGCGGAGGAGTCCGGAGGAGGCGTTTCGCTCTCCATCATCTCTGGAAGAAGATCCCCCGAAGATGAGCTCATTTTAGAGGGGCTAAGGCCCGAACTGCAAAAATATATGCGGTGGTTATCTTCTCAGAAGAAAAATATGTCATATCTGCACTATTAAAGTATTTCGGGTCACTTACGACTCGCGGGAGAATTGATCACCCCGCAGACTTTGTGCGGCAACGACGTCCCCCAAGGTAGCACCCTCTGTGGGAGACTTCTTCTCCCGTTTGGAAGCTTCGGCTTCCGAATCCCCGGACGTAGTCCTTTTCCTCTTCTGGTCGTCTTCCTGCATGAAGACGCTCGCTCCCTCGGCTAGAATAGGCAAAGTTGGGGGCCCACGTCCATCCGCATTATCCTCCACAGTATCTTCATTCAAGGGCTCCGAGCAAGGTGCGGTCTGGAGCATCTTTTCCAATACCGGATTTTCCAAAACCTCAGGGAGGGGGGCCGAACACCGAATCAACTTCGCCTTTGTTAGCCAGTCCTGGTCAAAAGACGAACTCTCAGAAATAACTTCGTGACAAAGGAGAGATAGTATGTTCGGCCAGAAGATGCCTTACCTGTTCGGCAGCACGGTTACTACTCAGGCCCACGTCCTCGGTGATTTCCGGACACTCCACCTGAGGTCCAAAGAATGACTTGTACGTCTCCTCGTGCGTCAAGCCGAGAAAGTTTTGAATGACATGCGGTCCCTCAGGATTGAACTCCCATAGGCGAAGAGGCCGGTGTTTTCAAGGCTGGACTTGACGAACTAGCATAACTTGTATTACCGCAACCAAACTGAAATCTCCATTGAAGAGATCTCGAATGTGGCTTTGCAGTATAGGCACGTCCTTCGCTGGACCCCAGCTCAGACCTCTGCTGATCCATGACATCAGTTGTGGTGGAGGGCCTGAGCGGAAAACAAGGGCGGCCGCCCACTTGGCACTTCTAGGAGCCGTGATGTAGAACCACTCATGTTGCCACAATTCAGACACCTCTGGGATGGAACCTTTGGGCCATGGAGCTCCCGTCATCTTGCGTATTGAGGCGCCTCCACACGCTGCATCTTGCCCCTCGATCATCTTCGGCTTCACTTCAAAGGTCTTGAGCCATAGGCCAAAGTGAGGGGTAACCCGAAGGAAGGCCTCGCATACAACAATAAATGTCGTGATGTGAAGAAAGCAGTCCGGAGCTAGATCATGGAAGTCTAGCCCGTAATAAAACATCAAACCCCTGACGAAAGGATCCAGAGCAAGGCCTAGACCTCGGAGGAAGTGGGAGACGAACACGACGTTCTCGTTGGGTTCGGGGGTAGGGACGACCTGCCCTCGGAGAGGCAGCCGATGCGAAATCTCGGCGGTCAGATATCTGGCCTCCCTCAACTTTTTGATGTCTTCCTCTGTGACGGAGGAAGCACTGGTGGAATAAGGGCCTTTGGTCGCGGTTCGCAACTGCCATTAGTCGCGGTTGCGCAACCGCGACCAAATAGGCATGACTAAAGGACCCCCACTTTAGTCGCGCTTGCTTAAGAATCGCGACTAAAGGCCCGTCCACGTGGGCGCCAGGCGGCCGTCGGGGCGGAGGACCTTTAGTCGCGGTTCTTCTGGCCAACCGCGACTAAAGGCCGCCACAGGTTTAGGGTTTTAGCCCCCCCTAAACCTGTTTTCTGTTTAATTTGTATTGTTTTATTTCTTTTGTGCTTTATTTTAATTTTGAAGGAGTTTCACATATTCTACGGTACTACATACATGCATATGAATGTACAATTTCAAACAAATTTGAAATTAGAACCAAAAAGAATTCAAGAGGAATATACAATATATATTCAATATCATCGGATGACCATATACAATTTTGAACAAGTTTCCATACATAATTTAATGCATATAAAGTTCTACGTCCTCGTAATGGTGTTCTCCTTTAGAATGGAGGACTTCCCTGCTGAACCATCCAGCTGGTTCCTCTTGAAGTGGTCGGAAGCGAGCTTCTGGACTAAGCATCATCCGGAGGTTATTCCTCTGAGCATTGGTATCACTCGGAACCCGCTCAGAGGTGTATCTCCGGATCATCTCACAGACATAGTATCCACATAGATTGGTCCCCGCTGGCTGAATATCCCCAGCATTCTTAGCCTTTGACCTTTTGAATTCTAGCTCTTTTTTGAATTCACCGACCTTTGTATCTACGAACCGTCTCCAAACCCTACGAGGCAAAGAAAATTAAATGAACAAGAGAGTTATTAGTTACTTGATATTAGGAAATGAACGAAATAGGCCGATCGATATAGAGCGCAAATGAATGAAAATAATTACTTCTGCAGCATTCTTCTCATGCCGCCCCAAAGCTTTGGATCCATATTCAGAGAGTCGTGGACGAGACATTCTGAGGTGTCAACTTTAATTACTAGCAGAATCCAGTGGAACCTGCGGACACGATACATGCACAGTACGTCATGCATAACTCATCGATTAGCCGGCCACATACCATGCATGGAGTAAACAAAAGAGAATGTGCTCAAGACAGAAACACTCACCCAAAATGGTAAGGAAATAGAATATCACTTTTGAGTTCCTGCTTTGTAAGAAACTGCCACAGGTCTGCCTCCATGTCGGCGGGGTGATGCTCCAACACATATCCATTAACGATGTGTGGGTCAATGAACCCAACATCATGGATGTTCCTTACTCTGCATTCCTTAATCTTCATTCTGCATGTATAATAGCGGACACAACAATATAGTTAGGACATATATATAGTGCAGGCAATATGAACGAGATGGGGTAGAAATAAATCACTTACAGAACGTAGCAACTGATGATAGATTTGTCGAGCTCGCGCAGATTGAAAAGCTGGAACAATTCACTCAGATGAATTTGTACATAGTAATGTTTGAAGTGATGCTCATATCTAACTTCCTCATAAATATATTCTTTGGCGTTTTTATTTTTTATGTAACCCTTGTACCATTTCAGCAGACCTTTCATTTGTGGAGGTAGATCCTTTTCCTGCGCAGGCTCGACGAGAGGCCCATTCTTCACATATGTAATTACTACCTCCTTCACTGGCGCCTCATCAAGGCCTAACAGTTCACGAAGAGTAATACCTAAGTTGGCCGCTTGTTCTCTGGCACTCGTTATAGTCAATCCATGTGCTGCCGCAGCTGCTATGATATCGGGGTCATCCGGACCGGCGGCTTTCACTATAAGCGGGGCAATCGATTGTTTACTTTGTTCCCCGAGCTGGGCAACTTGTTTCCTGCTTTTTTTACTTTCTAATTCCGTTTTCTCGGCCTCCTCCATTTGTCATGATCAGCAGCCGCGGCCGCGGCAGTTTCCTCGGCACTATGTTCCCAAGGCCTTGTGGGGAGAGGCTTCAGTGATGGCTCCGGTACCTTTGTGGTCTTAGGTACATAAGGGTCCGGGTTAATAATCCAGGACTGCTTCTGCTTCTTTGCCGGAGGTGGATTGAGGGGCGGCGTCTGATCACCCGCCGGACGAGGACTAGGGGGCGGCGTCTGATCACCCGCCGGACGTTGTGGACTGGGGGGCGTCGGCTGATCACCCGCCGGACGAGGACTGGGGGGCGGCGTCTGATCACCCGCCGGACGAGGACTGGGGGGCGGCGTCTGATCACCCGCCGGACGTTGTGGACTGAGGGGCGTCGGCTGACGTGACGGAGGTGTAGGTGAACCGCCACCGCCACCACCACCACCACCACCACCACCACCACCACCACCGCCACCGCCACCACCACCACCGTAGGGGGGTGGACTTGTTGTCCTTGGCGCCTCGCCTGGAAACTTGATAAACTTCTTTTGCCATAGAATGAAATGGCGCTTGACATCTCCAAGTCTTTTCTCCCCTTTAGGTGTAGCAATGTCAATCTCCAGGTCCTCAAACCCTTGGACTATGTCCTCCACCGTGACACGAGCATAGCCATCTTGAATGGGGTTGTTGTGGTGGAGTGCTCCAGGTAAACATGGTAAAGCACTGCCGATGGCTACCTTCATGGACATGTTCCCGATAGGATAATACAGATGACATTCTTTCATCTCCTTTATATCGTCCACGGGGTAGCGAGGAGGCTCCGGTGCAGTAATTTCGACCACCAGAGGCTCCGGTGCAGTAATTTCGATCGTCGGTGCATCTGCACCAGCCGGTGGGGCCTCCGTGGAAGCCACGCTGCTTCTCCGCTGCTGGCTTCCGAGATCCGCTAGATGATCTTCATGCTGCGCCCGAGCTGCATCTCTTTCGGCTACTAGTACACTCACGGTTTTCTTCATCACATCCATTTCTGATGCCAACCGCGCCACAACATCTGCTTCCCGATCCATCTTTCTCTTACGGCTTCTGTAACCGTACGGGTCATCGTTCTGGGGGAACCCTATTTTCCACGGAATGTGCCCCATGCCTCGTACACGTCCTCCGTGTTCAGGATTCCCGAGGGCTTTTGTCAGCGCGTCGTTCTCTCTGTTGAACTTGATCTTCCCCTCTTGAGCATCCCTCATTGCGTCAATAAGGGCTTGGGTGGGTTTAATTATTTTGCCCCGGTAAACACACTCCCCTGTCTCCGGGTTCAGCGTTCCCCCATGCCCGTACCACTAGCTTTTGGCCCTTGGGTCCCATCCCTCCGTACCTGGACAGATTCCTCGCGCCCTCAGCTCGTTCTCCATCTTCTCCAACCTAGGCACCCAAAGGCGATACCCTCCTGGCCCCATAATATGATTGTACTCCTTCTTAGCCGCATTTTCCTTATTTTTTCGATATTTGAATGAACTGCTCCGATTTCTTTTGCTTCACAAATTCTGGCCAATCATGTTTCAGTTTCTCATATTGTCCTTTGAAATCCGGAGTCTTGTTCTGCTTGACAAAGTCATGGGCTAGATTTTGCTTGAATTTCCGGAATGCGTCGGCCATCTTATGAAGAGCGAACTGTTTGACTAGCCTCCTCCTCTCCTTGTTTTCCTCAATCTTGTTACCCTCCTCATCGAATTTTTTGTATTCCGGAGGTAGAACGAAATGTTCCATAAGCTTCTTGAAGCAATCTTTTTTTGTTCTCTTATCGACAAAAGTGAAACCAGCAATTCGTGCCTTCTTTGGCTTATTCCACTCCTGGACGGTGATCGAGACGTTGTCTCTAACAACGGCTTCGCATTGGCTGACAAACTTGGTGGCGTTCTTGCGGGGCTCCAACGGCCTGCCAGTTGCACTGTCGACAACCTCGATGGTGCATGTTTCTCCTTGTTTCATCGTCTTGGTTGCGCCACGCTTTGACGACGTACTCGATTGTTTCGACGATCCGGCCGAGGGCTAAAATAAGAAAGAGAGTCGCGCGCGTTAGTACACACATATTTATTCAAATCAGTTAGTTTGTATCACCAGAGGCTCAATGTATATATATACCTCGGCGCCGGAGGTGGTTGCTACTTCCATTTGAAGATCGTCGTTTATCGACGTTTGTTCGGCATCATCTTGCTGACGGCGCCCTTCATCTTCACCGTCAAGGTTCAGATAAGAAGAGATATCATCTTCTTCTTGTCCGGTCGGCACATATAGAATATCGCCGTTTATGATGCCGAACATATGTGCTTCACCGTCCGGATCATAGTTGTCCATAATCGGGTCAGCTCTATCGTCCGCCATTATGTCAGTCCTGAAAACATGTAGTAAAAACAAATTAATTAAGTGAAGAAGGGGGCGGTGGCGGTGGCGGTGGCGAAAGGGCGGTGGCAAAAGGAGGGGGCGAGGAAGGGGTGGGAGAGGGTTTACACTCAAGTTGTAATAGGGTTTACAATAAAGTTGCCACGACATGTTTAATATAGTTTTTTATTCTAGATTTAAAGTTACCATTGTATTTAAACTAGTTTTCGCGGCAATCTTTATTAATCGGCCATGACAAATTTAATTCATGTATCATGGCAGCTTTTGATAATTCATCATGGCAAATTGAGTTTATAGATCATGACAATTCTAGTATTTTGAACATGAAAAACATTTTTGTATGAACCATGGCAAATTTTAGTACATGTATCATGGCAAATTTAAGTAATTCACCATGATAGTTTTAGTTTATAGTTCATGCCAAATTTGAGCCAGTGACCATGCATTGTTAAAATAACTGATGACATATTTCTTTTTTTACTTATGAATCATGTCAAAATTATTTGATAGATCATGGCAAATTTTAGTAATTCATCATGGCAAGTTTTTTATTTGCTAGGTGTACCATAACGCGGTACGAGGTGGTACCGGTGAAGGGGGGAAACATCCGGGAAAGTATTCCCGGTATTTCGCGTTTTCAGACAGATGGGTCGGTGGGGGAAAGTTGCGTGTTCGCTATGCTAGGGATGCGTGATGGACGAACGGGCTGCGTATCCGGATTCGTCTCGTCGTTCTGAGCAACTTTCATGTACAGAGTTTTCCCATCCGAGTTACGGTTTATTTTCTATTAATTTTCAAAGTTTTGGTTCATTTTCTAATATCCTGATTTAATTTAATTCAAATTATTAAATACAGAAACTGCTATGGGTACACGGAAGTGCACCCAGCAGTGTGTTCATGTGTATGACAGATGGGACCCGTTAACTGCTGAGTCAGCAGTCAACAGTCCCAGTTGACTGGTCAAAGTGGGCCAGGGGACCCGCATGTCATTCATTTTTAGTCCTAATTCAAATTAGTTAGATTAAAGAGTTAATTAGTTTAATTAAACTTGATTAGTTAATTTAAACAGAATTAATTAGGTTAATTATTTAGTTAATTAATTGTTTAATTTTTAATTTTATTTATTTATTTTCATTTTTTTAAACCGTTCCAAGGGCGTGGGCCCCGTTTGACATAGGTAAGGGGGGCCATTGGGGGCCACTAGTCAGCGACCCAGCGGGTGGCCCCGGGGGAATGCCACGTAGGCGGGTGCCGGAGAGAGCTCCGGTGAGCCTCTCCCGTGGCGGCACTTCACCGGAGAAGGCCGGAAACGCAGCAGAGGGGCGGGCGGGCCGGCGGCGTTGAGGGCGGGCGAGCGAGGCGGCGTGCACGCGGTGGGCGAGGGAGGCCGGTGATAGCGGCCGGCGGCGCCGTACGTGGGCGAGAGGGGGCGGCGCGCGTGGGCCGGGGCGGGGCGCGGTGTGCAAACATACGGCGGACGGGGCGGCCGGGGCGCGAGAGGACGATGATAGCGCGGCGGGCGACGGCGAGCGGCGTCGAGGGCGAGGGCGACGGCTGGCGGCGTCGAGGGCGAGGGCGACGGCGGCAGGCCTTCGGCGCGGCAAAGAATCGGAGAAGACGAGAAATGGAGGCGAAGGTTCGGGCCCTTGTATTTATAGCCCCCCCCTAGTCGCGGTTGGGGAGGCGACCCGCGACTAAAGGGTAACCTTTAGTCGCGGTTGGCCAGGCCAACCGCGACTAAAGGTATTTTTGGCGGGTTTTTGCGTTCCCGCGCGCAACGACCTTTAGTCGCGGTTGGCCAGGCCAACCGCGACTAAAGGTATTTTTCAAAATACTTTTTCTTTTTCAAAATCTTAAAAATACAAATAATATATCAAAAAATTCAGAAAAATAAAACTAATTCAATTCAATATGTTAAAAACACAAATATTATATCAAAAAATTCAGAAAAATAAAACTAATTCAATTCAATATGTTAAAAATACAAATAATATATCAAAAAATTAAGAAAAATAAAACTAATTCAATTCAAAATGTTAAAAATACAAATAATATATCAAAAAATTCAGAAAAATAAAACTAATTCAATTCAAAATCTTAAAAATAGAAATAATATATCAAAAAATTAAGAAAAATAAAACTAATTCAATTCAATATGTTAAAAATACAAATAATATATCAAAAAATTCAGAAAAATAGAACTAATTCAATTCAATATGTTAAAAACACAAATATTATATCAAAAAATTCAGAAAAATAAAACTAATTCAATTCAAAATTCTAAAAATACAAATAATATATCAAAAAATTAAGAAAAATAAAACTAATTCAATTCAAAATGTTAAAAATACAAATAATACATCAAAAAATTAAGAAAAATAAAACTAATTCAATTCAAAATGTTAAAAATACAAATAATATATCAAAAAATTCAGAAAAATAAAACTAATTCAATTCAAAATCTTAAAAATACAAATAATATATCAAAAAATTAAGAAAAATAAAACTAATTCAATTCAATATGTTAAAAATACAAATAATATATCAAAAAATTTAGAAAAATAGAACCAATTCATTTCAAAATTCTAAAAATACAAATAATATATCAAAAAAAAAATCAGAGAAGTTCTGCCCGGCCGCCTCCTTTTATAGGCACGGCGCCGCTTCTGCTTTGTCTTGTTCCTCCGACAGGGCGTCGTGCGCTACCCACGCGTCCTTATCCTGCCGACAGCTTTAGTCACGGTTGCACCCTCCAGCCGGGACTAAAGCTTACCCAAACGTCCTTATCCCACCGACAGTTTTCTTAGATGACACAAAAACCACATTTAGTCCCGGTAGCACCAACCAGCCGGGACTAAAGGTTAGATGACCAGCTCTGGATTCCTCTTCTTCCCGCCATTTCTTCCCTGTCTTCCCGCCTCTTTCTTCCCGCCACTTTCTTCCCGCCTCCTGTCTTCCCGCTCCCATTTTCCCGCCATTTCTCACTACATATATGTAGCCCGGCTTGGCCAGCATTATCACATCTCTACAATCTCTCATCACTCTCTCATGGCTTCCACCGCACCCACTCTAACCTACCAGCAGGTGGAGGAGCTTTGCGCCTCGAACTACGCTTGTCCACCGGGCTACCGTGTCCCCACCAGCTGGAGCCTAAGCGCCGGCGGCGTGCCGGTCCCTCCCGTCCCTCAGGGTACTGCGCGCCGGGCGGCCATCACGAACCACTACTACCTCGACCTCACGCCGGAGCAGCGGATGAATCCCCGCTGGCATCCCGATAACCAGCATACTTGGGACGCCTTCTTCATCAATCGGCGTGAGAGGGCGCTCGCCAGGTATGAGGAGGACGGTCTGCCTCCTGGGAACTTCCACGAGGCCGGCCGTCGGCTATGGTGGTACGGCCGGACTCTGCAGAGCGTCATGGACTACATCACGGCCGGCGATATCCCCCGCCTGCGCTACCCTCAGTTCGAGCCACGAGCGCCGCCCGACGACAGCGACGACAGCAGCGACGACGACGGCGGCAACTTAGAAGGCGACGACTACCAGTACAACGACGGCGGCTATGAAGACTACGAGTATGCATATTATACGCCTAGGCAGGAGTATGACTAAATCACTCCAAATTTCATGTATCATCAGTGGTATCTCGAATCATTCGAAAATGGACACCAAACACATCACGGGTAATATAATTCACATGATCCATTCAACAAAGTTTGGTACAATAAATTATTACACATCATTTCTTCCCTTGTGTCCCTGCTTGCTTACGATTGTGCCGTATCCATGGAGCATCCTCATCATTTAACTTAATGCTTGGGTCGGTGTTCACTTTGAAGGGCGGAATTTCAGCAAACATATTATAATCTTCTGACATGTCCGTCTTGTCCTCCACTCCCACGATGTTTCTTTTCCCTGAAAGAACAATGTGGCGCTTTGGATCATCGCATGATGTACTGATCATTTTCTTATCTTTCCGTTTCCTCGGTTTGCTACTCATGTCCTTCACATAGAAAACCTGAGCGACATCTTTCGCTAGGACGAATGGTTCGTCAAGGTAACCAAGATTGTTGAAATCCACCATTGTCATTCCGTATTGCTGGTCCACCTTTACCCCACCTCCTATTAGCTTGAACCATTTGCACCGGAACAAAGGGACCTTAAAGGTGGGTCCATAGTCAAGTTCCCATATCTCCTCTATGTAACCATAATATGTGACCTTTTGCCCATTCTCGGTTGCTGCATCAAAGCGGACACCACTGTTTTGGCTGGTGCTCTTTTTATCTTGGGCGATCGTGTAAAATGTATTCCAATTTATCTCGTACCCTTGGAAAGTCGTTATAGTCGAAGATGGTGTCTTGGCCAACATGTACAGCTGATCTACAACATCATTGTCATTCATTAAATGTTTTCTCAACCAACTGCCGAAAGTCTCCATGTGGGCCTTCCTAATCCAGGATTCAGGCTTCCCCGGGTTGTCCGAGCGTAAAATATTCTTGTGTTTCTCAAAGTACGGAGCCACCAAGCTGGAATTGGTCAGTACAGTGTGGTTTGCTTCAGTCAGAGAATGGCCGTCCATACATATCGTTGATTTCCTTCCGATCGTGCCTTTTCCACTTAGTCTCCCCTCGTGCCGCGATCGAGGAAGACCAATCGGCTTAAGGTCAGGAACAAAGTCAACACAAAACTCAATTACCTCCTCATTTCCATAGCCCTTGGCGATGCTTCCTTCTGGCCTAGCACGGTTACGAACATATTTCTTTAATACTCCCATGAACCTCTCGAAGGGGAACATATTGTGTAGAAATACAGGACCGAGAATGAAAATCTCTTCGACTAGGTGAACCAGGAGGTGCATCATAATATTGAAGAAGGATGGCGGGAACACCAACTCGAAACTGACAAGACATTGGATCACATCGTTCTGTAACCGTGGTAGAAATCTGGATTGATTACCTTCTAAGAGATTGCATTGAGGAATGCACATAGCTTCACAATGGCTACTCGAACATTTTCCGGCAGGAGCCCCCTCAAAGCAATCGGAAGCAATTGCGTCATAATCACGTGGCAGTCGTGAGACTTCAGGTTTTGGAACTTTTTCTCCGCCATGTTTATTATTCCCTTTATATTGGACGAGAATCCAGACGGGACCTTCATACTGCTCAGGCATTCAAAAAAGATGACCTTCTCTTCTTTGGTCAGAGCGTAGCTGGCACGAGCTTGAAACCATTCCGGATGCCGGTCATCAGGGTCTTTCAAACGTTGCTGGTCCTGCCGTGCTTCCTTTGTATCATTTGTCTTCCCATACACGCCCAAGAAGCTTAGGAGGTTCACGCAAATATTCTTCGTAACGTGCATCACGTCGATTGCAGAGCGGACTTCTAGGACTTTCCAATATTCTAGCTCCCAGAATATAGATTTCTTCTTCCACATGGCTGCGTGCCCGTCAGCTCCCTTCGGAACTGATTGTCCGCCAGGACCCTTTCCAAAGATGACTTTCAAATCCTTGACCATATCAAATACCTCAGCACCAGTGCTTTCCGCAGGCTTCGGCCGGTGATCTGCCTTGCCGTTGTAATGCTTGCCTTTCTTTCTTACTGGATGAATTTTCGGAAGAAATCGACGATGCCCAAGGTACACGTTCTTCTTACAATTTGGCAAATGTACACTTTCAGTCTCATGTAAGCAGTGCGTGCATGCATTGTATCCCTTATTTGACAGTCCCGAAAGGTTACTAAGAGCAGGCCAATCGTTGATGGTTACGAAAAGCAACGCTCGTAGGTCAAATTCCTCTTCTTTGTGCTCATCCCACACACGGACACCAGGTCTGCCCCACAGCTGTAAAAGTTCATCAACTAATGGCCTTAGGTACACATCGATGTTGTTGCCGGGTTGCTTCGGACCTTGGATGAGCACTGGCATCATAATGAACTTTCGCTTCATGCACAACCAAGGAGGAAGGTTGTAGATGCATAGTCACGGGCCAGGTGCTATGGCTGGAGCTCTGCTCGCCAAAAGGATTCATGCCATCTGTACTTAGACCAAATCTTATGTTCCTTGCGTCAGCTGCAAAATCTTTGAACTCTCTGTCGATCTTTCTCCATTGCGTTCCATCTGCGGTGTGTCTCAACTCCCCGTCCGACTTACGGTCCTTTTTGTGCCATCGCAACAACTTGGCATGCTCTTTGTTCCTGAACAGACGTTTCAACCGTGGTATTATAGGAGCATACCACATCACCTTGGCGGGAACCCTCTTCCTGGGTTTCTCGCCCTCAACATCGTCACCAGGGTCATCGCCTCTGATCTTATAACGCAATGCAGTGCATACCGGGCATTCATTCAAATTCTCGTATTCACCGCGGTAGAGGATGCAGTCGTTGATGCATGCATGTATCTTCAGAACGTCTAAACCTAGAGGGCATACAACCTTCTTTGCTTCGTACGTACTGGCGGGCAACTCGTTATTCTTTGGAAACATATTCTTCAACATTTTCAGCAAGTTTTCAAATGCCGAGTCAGCTACACCTGCCTGTGCCTTCCATTTCAGCAAATCTAGTGTGCAGCCCAGCTTTTTCAGACCATCATCGCATCCGGGGTACAACGACTTTCTGTGATCCTCTAACATGCGATCCAAATTCTCCCTCTCCTTTTCAGTTTCGCAGCGTCTCCGTGCATCAGCAATGGTCCGACCAAGATCATCAACGGTCTCATCACGTGCCTCTTCTTCACCTTCACCTTCCCCTTCACCTTCCCCTTCACCTTCAGCATCCTCCATGAAAGTATCACCGAAATGAGCAAGATAGCTTTCATCGATGAAATCATCCCCTTCTTCATCTTCTTCCATTATAACCCCTCTTTCTCCATGCTTGGTCCAACAATTATAGCTTGGCATGAAACCGTGCCGAAGCAGGTGCAGGTGAACTTCTCTTGAGGAAGGGTAACCCTTCTGATTCTTACAGTCAACACATGGACAGATAACAAAACCCTTCTGCTTGTTCGCATTAGCCACTACGAGGAAATCTTTCAAACCCGTAGTGAACTCGCGGGAGAGTCGGTTACCGTACATCCATTGCCGATTCATCTGCATTATTATAATATAAAATATATAATTAACCATCATGCATTTGTTAAACTAACTAGCTATAAACAATAGAAATTAAACAATGAACAACACACATGCATATTTTATCAATGACACACATGCATGAAAGGTTCAAGTTGCTAACCGCGATCGAGGAGGAAAAAATAAATGAGGAACCTCAAGTGTGGCTCCAACACTTCATATCATGTTTGTTTCACGCTCTTGGGGCATTTCATCAAACACCTTGTGTGCATAAGAGGAACCAAAAGCAAACCTACACCCCCTTGTGAAGCTTGCGAAGAGAAGTGGCACCAAATGGCTAAGTGAGTGTGCTGAACTGGTATATATAGGGGAGGAGCTTTAGTCGCGGTTGGCCTGGCCAACCGCGACTAAAGGCCTTTGGGCACCTTTAGTCACGGTTGGCCTGGCCAACCGCGACTAAAGCCCCTCACGTGCACCAGCTGGCCACCGAGCGCCCTGGGCCCAGGCCTTTGGTCGCGGTTCGTCTGCCGAACCGCGACTAAAGACTTCATTAGTCGCGGTTCCTACAGTTTCGTGACTAATGGGGCTGGACGGAAGCCTCTTTTTCTACCAGTGAAGGCACCCATTGGCCTTGAAGGCTAGATCCGGACATGACTGAAGGTTCGGAGCACCTGACCTGAACTTTGGGCGCTTGAGCTTGAGGTGGGGGAAGGATTCGATTGAGCACGGGAGGGAAAAATAAAAGCCTTGTCCCTTTATAAAGAGGGTGAATATCAAGCGTCCTCTTCGTGTCCGTTTGGATTTGCCTATAATCTAGGAGTCTTAGAAGCGGTTGGGTTACCCATGCCTGTATTGATGAGAATCCCGGAATAAGGGGACACGATCTCTGCTTTAACAAGACGTGCCAAGGAAACCGCCTCGCATGACGCGCTGAGGTGGGATAATGAAACGACTCGGATAAAGGCTTGGCCGTGGTGTGTCGCACTACAGAATACGTCGGCAGATTAGATTTCTGTAAATATTATTCTCTCTATGGCAATATGTGGAAACTTATTTTGCAGAGCCGGACACTATCTTGGTGTTCAAAATCTTCTATGAAGTACTTGGTGGAGGAACCCGCCTTGCAATGCCGAAGACAATCTGCGCGCCGGACTCATCGTCATTGAAGCCTGGTTCAGGGGCTACTGAGGGAGTTCTGGATTATGGGGTGTTCGGATAGCCGGACTATACCTTCAGCCGGACTCCTGGACTATGAAGACACAAGATTGAAGACTCCGTCCCGTGTCCGGAAGGGACTTTCCTTGGCGTGGAAGGCAAGCTTGGCGATACGGATATATAGATCTCCTACCATTGTAACCGACTTTGTGTAACCCTATCCCTATCCGGTGTCTATATAAACCGGAGGGTTTTAGTCCATAGGACAACATACACAACAACAATCATACCATAGGCTAGCTTCTAGGGTTTAGCCTCTCTGATCTCGTGGTAGATCTACTCTTCTACTACCCATATCATCAATATTAATCAAGCAGGACGTAGGGTTTTACCTCCATCGAGAGGGCCCGAACCTGGGTAAAACTTCGTGTCCCTTGCCTCCTGTTACCATCCGGCCTAGACGCACAGTTCGGGACTCCCTACCCGAGATCCGCCGGTTTTGACACCGACAGTTACACAAAGTCGGTTACAAGGGAGGAGATCTACATATCCGTATTGCCAAGCTTGCCTTTCACGCCAAGGAGAGTCCAATCCGGACATGGGACGAAGTCTTCAATCTTGTATCTTCATAGTCCAACAGTCCGGTCAATGGATATAGTCCGGCTGTCCGGAGACCCCTAATCCAGGACTCCCTCAGATCCCATCTCGGATTTCATGGCCTCTACCATTTGTCGGAATCCGGGCCCACCATCGTTCCTCTATAACTCGTAGGTTCATCATTGTCCAACAACATGACCACTAAGTAAGGGTTATCGTACCACTCAGGAGCAGTACGAACCCTTATCGACCTACAAGGTTCGATAGTAACTTGATCCGAAGCATAATGATCACCATCATTAGCTTCCTCTTCAACTGACGTACGTAGGTGCCATAGAAACATCTTTATGCATCGCGCTACTCTCTGGTTGAAGTAAAGGTTCAACAACCTCATCAAGTTCTATCTTCCTCCCACTCAATTCTTTTGAGAGAAACTCTTTCTTGAGAAAGGACCCGTTCTTAGAGACAAACACTTTGCCCTCGGATCTGAGACAGAAGGTATACGCAACCGTCTCTTTTGGGTATCCTATGAAGATGCATTTGTCCTCCTTGGGTTCGAGCTTTTCAGACTGAAGCCTTTTGACATAAGCATCATGATACGCCTCCAATGTATCTATAATTTGTGAAGTATTTATGCCATGTTTACAACAACTCTATATGATTTTGGTATGATCTGATTAGAACTAACCTGGACTGATGCTATTTTCAGCAGAACCATCGTGGTGTTGTTTTTGTGCAGAAATAAAAGTTCTTAGAATGGGCTGAAAATTTAGGAAGAATATTTTTCAAAAATATAAAAAATACTAGAGCAAAAAGATACCAGAGAGGAGTCCTGGGGTAATCACAAGGGTGGGGGGCGCCCCCACCCCCCTAGGGCGCGCCCCCTACCTTGTCGTCGCCTCGCGGGCCCCCTTGACTTGTCCCCGACGCCAACACCTCTTATAAATCCCAAAATGCCCGGAACAAAACCCAGATCGGGAGTTCCGCCGCCGCAAGCCTCTGTAGCCATAAAAACCGATCGAGGGCCCGTTTCGGCACCCTACCGGCGGGGAAACCATCACCCGTGGCCATCTTCATCATCACGGCGCTCTCCATGACGAGGAGGGAGTAGTTCACCCTCGGGGCTGAGGGTTTGTACCAATAGCTATGTGTTTGATCTCTCTCTCTCTCTCGTGTTCTTCATTTGGCACGATCTTGATGTACCGCGAGCTTTATTACTATAGTTGAATCATATGGTGTTTCCCCCCTCTACCTTCTTGCGGTCAATTGAGTTTTACCTTTGAGATTTCACTATTATTGGATTGAATACTATTATGGACTTGACAGCACTTGATGTATGCCTTGCATGGGATGCTCATGGTGGCAATGTGGTGTTCTATTGATTCACTTGATGTACGTTTTGTCACTCAACTCGCGGATTCCCGGGGTGACATTGTTGTAATCTATGCATAGGGGTTGATGCACGTTTTTGTCCTTGTTTCTCCGGTAGAAATCTTGGGGCACTCTTTGAGGTTCTTTATGTTGGATTGAATATTATGAATCTGGAGTTGTTTGATGCATATCGTATAATTGACCCAGCGGATACTTGTGGTGACATTGGAGTATCTAGGTGACATTAGGGTTGATTGATGTGTGTCATATGGTGTTATTGTACGATGAACTCTAGGGCTGTTTGTGACACTTATAGGAATAGCTCAATGGATTGATCAGAAACAATAACTTTGAGGTGGTTTCATACCCTACAAGCAATTTTATCTTATGTTCTCCGCGATAGGAACTTCGGAGTGACTTTTGTCACACAATGAGGGATTACCATATGATCTAATTATGTTCTCATTGTTGAGAGAACTTGCACTAGTGAAAGTATGAACCCTAGGCCTTGTTTTCAAGCATTGCAATACCGTTTTCGCTCACTTTTACCACTTTGCTACCTTGCTGTTTTGATATTTTCAGATTACAAAAACCAATATCTATTATCCATATTGCACTTGTATCACCATCTCTTCGCCGAACTAGTGCACCTATATAATTTACTATTGTATTGGGTGTGTTGGGGACACAAGAGACTCTTTGATATTTGGTTGCAGGGTTGTTTGAGAGAGACCATCTTCATCCTACACTTCCCACAGATTGATAAACCTTAGGTCATCCACTTGAGGGAAATTTGCTACTGTCCTACAAAACTCTGCACTTGGAGGCCCAACAACGTCTACAAGGATAAAGTTGCGCAGTAGACATCAAGCTCTTTTCTGGCGCCATTTCTAGGGATCAATAGCGTGGGGTTGATATTTTCATGTATGCTTGTTTGCTTTCTTCACTAAGTTGATTTTGTTTCCCCTTTTGTTTTTGTTTAGTTGTGGGTGAAACAAACAAAAAAACTTTAAAATAATGAAAATACAAAAAGATTTACTTGCCTCTTATACCTAAAAACTTTTTAAAAAAGAGAAGTGATTGGAAGGTTGTGCGTAGGAGAAGTGATGGTCGACCTTGATCAATTGTGTTCATGCTCATGGAAACTGTTGGGGATATAGCTACCAGGAATGACCCACCCAGGAGGGGCCGGGTCAATCTTAATGGTGGGTTGTTCAGGGAAGCCCAGTAATATTCAAGGTGATAGTTTATAAGAATTGTAGAAGGCCTAAGCCCAGAGGCGGCTTAAGGCCCAATATTGTAAACCGCCATATGTAACGAAAGACATGTAAAGAAAGGCATGCACAAGAAGTCACCGAGCCGGACACATTTTATGAGCTGGCCGGGACTCTATAGGCCGCCAGGCGTCAACCCGTGTATATAAGGGGACCACCCGGCGGCGGCTTAGGGACAAGAATCAACAGATCGATAGCCAAGCTAGTGGATTCACTCCTTGGTCATCTAACCCTAGCAATACAACATCAAGTTGACTAGGCCTTACCTTCACCGTAAGGGGCCGAACCAGTATAAACCTTCTCGTGTCCTTTGTCCCAATTAACCCCTTTAAGCTTCCTAGTTGCGATGGTCCTACGACTAAGTCCTTTCGATAGGACAACTATCGTGACAATTCCATGATAGTTGGCGCCCACCATGGGGACAGCGCACGGTGGATTTGAGTTCTTGAAGGGCAACTTTGAAGGGCTCAAGGGATACGATGTGGGCCAGATGACCAAGAGTCGTCGCGGCAAACTCTACATCGATGAGGAAGGCTGGGGCCCCGATGCCAGCTCGATTGAGTACGGGTACCGGGTCCCCTTCGGTGGAATCCATGTCTTCATCGGTCGGATTGGTGAGTCAGGCCCTGAGCCGGACGTCTGCACCAACCTCATCAAGACGGCTCAGTGGGTGAGACCCGCTCGGGCTCGACCCGCTGTTCTGCGGGCCTTCGTGGGTTGCATCCATGGAGGGGAATTTTCCGAAGGATCGATAGACGGTGGTGAGACGGCCATATGTTCTGACGGTGCGTCATCCACAGGCGAGATAGATTCTTTGTATCAGCTACAAGATGGCGTGCATAATTAGGGGCTGTTCTGATGCCAGCAGTATTCCGGACCCTCTGAGCCGCCGAATCGATCTGGAGTCTTCATGGCTGGCACTCAACCCGGGAAGAATTCTACGGTTGCAGCAACAATAACCACCGGGTCGGCAGCAGCCAGGTTAGGATACCCCGCGCGCCCCCGGCTCAGGTACTGATGGACCTCGTGGATAAGATGACGGCTCTGTTGACTGTTGTGGTTGAGCCGGCGGATAAGGCTCAGCATGACGCGGGGGTGGCATGACTACGTGACGAGGTAGCATAGGCCAAGGAAAATTTAGCGGCGGAAAATGTCAGGATGGACGCAGAACGGGTGGCTCTGGATGCACGTGCTCAGCAGCTTCAAGCGGAGACTTTCCGGCTCTCGGTGGATCTGAACGCGTCAAACGAGGTCATGAGGAGAAGACACCAGAAAACTCAGTCATGTCTGCCTCTGACTTATGATCCTAGGAACCTTTTCCACACACCCAGGGCCGGTCCCAGCAACACGCCGAAGGCAAACCGGATCACAACACCCGGGACGGGGGCGCCGGTTCAGCCGAGGGCCATCGAACCACCCCGTGTGAATACTGCTCTGCCTCATTACATGCCGGTACCACCGGGTCACTTCTCTAACCCTTTGGGGAATTTAATTGCTGTGTCGGCTCGTTTGGCAGCTCTCCCAATGGCAGGCGACTCTCCAACGACGATTGAAACACGAAGGGTCAGAGAACTTCTTCAGACAGCCCTAGCATAGTAGGACGCGTACTCTTATAGTCGAGACAGAATCCATTCAACCCCTCGCCCAAGCCGGAGCCCGAGCTATAGCAGGCATATGGACTCTACGGCTATGTCAAGCAATGCCCAACGCCGTAACCAACCGTGCAGGCATGATCCGGCGCAGGATGGAGCCTTTAACTTGGTGGATCGAGAGAGGATCCGTCAGAAAGCTGAGCGGGAGGTTCAATTGGCAGCTGAGCAGGCGGCTCATCAAGCTTTTCCGGTTTATCCAGCAACCGCTGTTGAGGCAGGAGTGGCCACATGTGACGCCCCCTATTCAATCATACACTAATCATGCACACAAATGTGTATGATCAAGATCAGGGACTCACAGGAAGATATCACAACACAACTCTAAAACATAAATAAGTCATACAAGCATCATAATACAAGCCAGGGGCCTCGAGGGCTCGAATACAAGTGCTCGATCACAGAAGAGTCAGCGGAAGCAACAATATCTGAGTACAGACATAAGTTAAACAAGATTTCCTTAAGAAGCCTAGCACAAACTGAGATACAGATCGAAAGAGGCGCAGGCCTCCTGCTTGGGATCCACCTAAACTACTCCTAGTCGTCGTCAGCGGGCTGCACATAGTAGTAGGCACCTCCTGAGTAGTAGTAGTCGTCGTCGACGGTGGCGTCTGGCTCCTGGGCTCCAACGTCTGGTCGCAACAATCGAGAATAGAAAGGGGGAAAAGGGGGAGCAAAGCAACTGTGAGTACTCATCCAAAGTACTCGCAAGCAAGGAGCTACACTACATATGTATGCATTGGTATCAAATGGAAAAGGCTATCATATGTGGACTGAACTGCAGAATGCCGGAATAAGAGGGGGATAGCTAGTCCTTTAGAAGACTACGCTTCTGGTAACCTCCATCTTGCAGCAGGAGAAGAGAGTAGATGGTAAGTTCACCAAGTAGCATCGCATAGCATAATCCTAACCGATGATCCTCCCCTCGTCGCCCTGTGAGAGAGCAACACCGGTTGTATCTGGCACTTGGAAGGGTGTGTTTTATTAAGTATCCGGTTCTAGTTGTCATAAGGTCAAGGTAGAACTCCAAGTCGTCCTGTTACCGAAGATCACGACTATTCGAATAGATTAACTTCCCTGCAGGGGTGCACCACATAACCCAACACGCTTGATCCCATTTGGCCGAACACACTTTCCTGGGTCATGCCCGGCCTCGGAAGATCAACACGTCGCAGCCCTACCTAGGCACAATAGAGAGGTCAGCACGCCGGTCTAAATCCTATGGCGCAGGGGTCTGGGCCCATCGCCCATTGCACACCTGCATGTTGCGAACGCGGTCGGAAGCAGACCTAGCCTAGCAGGCGTTCCAGTCCAATCCGGCGCGCGCCGCACAGTCGCTGACGTCACGAAGGCTTCGGCTGATACCACGACGTTGAGTGCCCATAACTGTCCCCGCATAGATGGTTAGTGCGTATAGGCCAGTAGACAGACTCAGATCAAATACCAAGATCTCGTTAAACATGTTATCTTGAAATAATCGCGAACGCCGACCAGGGCCAGGCCCACCTCTCTCCTAGGTGGTCTCAACCTACCCTGTCGCTTCACCACAAAGATCTACTCAGAGGGCCATCGGGACAAACGTCCTTTCGGACCCAATCCGTGAATCACTCGCGGGTACTCCTACGAGCCGACCCGTCTTTAGTCACCACAAGTATCATATATTATGTATAGGTATATACCCGTGATCAACTCCCGAGTGATCACGGCCCGATAGTATAGCATGGCAGACGGACAAGAATGTATGGCCATTGATGCTAAACTAGCATCCTATACTAAGCATTAGGATTGCAGGTAAAGGTAACAACAGTAGTAGCAAGGACAGGCTATACATCAGGATAGGATTAACGGAAAGCAGCAACATGCTACACTACTCAAATGCAAGCAGTATAGAGAGTAGAGTAGGCGATATCTGGTGATCAAGGGGGGGCTTGCCTGGTTGCTTTGGCAAGAGAGAGGGGTCTTCAACACCGTAGTCATACAGGGTAGCAGCGGCATCGGTCTCGATGTCTAGCGAGAGAAGAGGGGGAAGAAACAATAAATATGATGCAAACAATTGCATGACGATGCATGACATGACAAAGCGTGATGCTAGGCGTGCCCTAACGCGGTACGAGGTGGTACCGGTGAAGGGGGAAAACATCCAGGAAGTATCCCCGGTGTTTCGCCTTTTCGGGCAGAGGAGCCGGAGGGGGAAAGTTGCATGTTTGCTATGCTAGGGATGCGTGGCGGATGAACGGGCTGTGAAATCGGGTTCGTCTCGTCGTTCTGCGCAACTTTCATGTTGAAGAGAATCTAATCTGAGTTACGGATTAAAAGATATGATTTTCTAAAGATTTTACTAATTTCTAGAATTTAATTAATTATTTAATTTAATTCGAAATTTGGATTTATGACATCAGCATGATGTCATGCTGATGTCAACAGTCAACATGGGTTGACTGGTCAACCTGACCAGTGGGCCCCACTGGTCAATGACACATTTTAATTAACCTAATTAGTATTAATTAGGGGGTGGGCCCCACTGTCATACTCTGCTAACTAGTTAACCATGTTAATTAGATTAATTAACAGATTAGCTAGGTTAGTTACTTAATCAGGATTATTAAACACAATTAATTTAGTTAATTAATTTAATTAATTGATTAATTAATATATTTATTTATTTTCTAAATTCATGTTTTTGTTTTTTATTCGTTCTGGGGCAGGCCCCACTTGCCATAGGCACAGGGGGTGCTTAGCGGGCGCGCGGGTAACTGGCGTCGCCCGTTCAGGCGCAGTTCATAACAGGCGGCGGGCGTGGCCGTCAGGGGCGCACCCGACTAGGCGCCGGCGGCCACGGCAGGGTGATGGAGCAGGGGGAGGCCAGTGGCCTGGGGCGGCCTGTGTAGGCGCGAGCCGGCGGCAGAGGTAGGCGGGGTGGGGAGCAAGCAGCGCACAGGTCGCAGCAGCAGACCGAGCACAACGGCGCGGTTAGGCGGGGGTGGCTCGGTGGCGCGGACTCAACGGCGTGAGCAGAAGCAGCAGCCATAGGCGGGTAGTGGTCGCGAGCTCCGGCGCGGGAGCGGAGAGCCACGGTGAGGGGTGCGCCGGTGAGGTAGAACAACAGCAGGGGACCAGCCATGACGCGTGCGATGCATGTGCGGGCGAGACGCCAGTGGGCGCGGCAAGCGGGCGTGACCAGTGCGTCGAGACGGCGCTGTGGACGTGGCGACGACGAGCCGTGCGCGCGGTGCGGCGACGAGTGGCCCGATGGACAAGTGAGCAGGGCAGAGAAGGGGAAGGTCGGGGCCTCACCGTGGGAGGTAGGGTATGGGGCACCGGTGTGTGAGGACGGTGACGGGGACGACGCGTTGGAGTGGATGCAGGCCGTCGAGGGAGGAAGAAGGGGTCGGGGAGGCGACGGGAGGCGCGGGGCATCGACGGCCCAGACCGGATCCACGCGGGACGGCGGCTTGAGGAGGATGGTGGCGGCGACGGCGGGGGCAGTGCGGCGGCGGCGACGCGGTCTTCGGGGGCAAGCGCCTGATCCAGATCGGGGGGAGAGCGAGAGGAATGAGGGGGAGTGGGTGTCGTGGGGGGGGAGTGGGATTCGGTTGGGTTAGGGTTTGGAGTAGTGGGGGTTAGTAGTGGTTAGGTGGACCGGGGTGGGCCGGCCTGTTGGGTCGGTTGGCCCATGGGGGGGGGGGGTTCCCTTTGTTTGTTAGTCCTATTTTTAACATTTTTCTTTTATCTATTTTCTTTTCTGTTTTATTCCATTTTAAATCATTTAGGCATTTTCTAAAAATATGTTTGCTGCACTATAATTACCCTCGTAATATTCGGCAACCACCGAACATTATTGTTTCAACTTTTAAAAACTTTTGTTGTTTGCCATTTTTAATTGATTTTGAATCGGTTTTGAACTAACGAAAGTTTAGCAACAGTAATCAAAGATGACATGGCATCATTAGGAGAGTTTTACTGTAGCTTAAATATCCGGGCGTCACAATTCTCCTCCACTACAAGAAATCTCGTCCCGAGATTTAGGAGGTAGAAGGAAACAGTGCGGGGTATTCATCGCGAAGGCGATCCTCTAGACCTTGAGGAACTTGATCGCCTTCTGACATGTGCGGTGTTCAGCTTGGTCGAGAATGCGGACTGGATGCTCTTTATAGGAGAGGTCCTGTTGCAATTCGAGCACTTCATGATCCACTTCTCGGATTGGATCCTTGTAGCAACGGTGGAGCTGTGACACGTGGAACACATCGTGAACCTGAGAAAGGTTCAGCGGAAGCTCCAGTTGATATGCCACTTTTCCACGCCTTTCGAGAATAGTGAATGGACCAATATAGTGAGGAGCTAGCTTTCCCTTGATCCTGAAGCGGTGAGCACCCTTCATTGGTGTAACTCGAAGATAAGCCTTTTCGCCAGGTTGATATACCATGTCCTGGTGATGATGGTCATACTGAGTTTTCTGACGTGACTGAGCAGTCTTGAGATTCTCGCGTATAATGCGAACTTGTTCTTCGGCCTGTTGGATAATATCCGGACCGAAGAGTGGACGTTCCCCAGTTTCTGACCAGTTCAGAGGGGTTCAACACTTTCGTCCATATAGCACTTCAAAGGGGGACATCTTCAGACTAGCTTGATAGCAATTATTATAAGAGAACTCGGCATATGGAAGAGATTCCTCCCATTTCTTGCCGAAGGAAATTACACAAGCTCGAAGAATGTCTTCGAGAACTTGGTTGACACGTTCAACCTGTCCTTGCGACTGAGGATGAAACGCCGTACTGAATGACATATGAGTTCCCATAGCTTCTTGGAAACTTGCCCAAAATCTTGAAGTGAATAAGCTGCCACAGTGTGAACTGATAACTAGTGGAATACCGTGACGTGAAACAATTTTGGACATGTAGAGAGTAGCAAGCTGACTAGCAGTGATTGTCTCTTTGATCGCCAGAAAATGTGCAACTTTAGAAAGCCGGTCAATGATGACAAGAATAGCATCATTACCTTTCTGCGATTTGGGAAATCTAGTGATGAAGTCCATTTCAACATGGTCCCATTTCCATTCATGAATAGAGATAGGTTGCAGAGTTCCTGCAGGCCTTTGATGCTTTGCTTTGATACAACGACAAACGTCACACTCAGCAACATAATGAGCAATATCCTGCTTCATATTAGACCACCAGAATCTTTGACGGATGTCTTGGTACATCTTTGTACTACCAGGATGAATAGACAAAGGCGTATCATGAGCTTCTTTCATAACCCCTTTAGTCTGATCCAGGTTTTTCCTCGAATGTGGTACCACTAGGCGGCCTTTGAAGTACAAGGTGCCATCATCGGCGATAGAGAAGAAGGAGGGCTTTCCTTCTGCTAGATGACGTTTAATCTTATGGACTTCAGAGTCACAACCTTGAATAGTCTTTATACCTGCTACAAGATCTGTTTCAACAGCCAGGGTATTTAGAGAACCCTTAGTAACAACACGAAGATTCATCTTCTGAAACTCTAGGGGAGGGGGGCGAGTGCTCCAGGAGGAACAATATGAAGGCTCAGCTTTCTAAATTCTTCGACAAGCGAGGGTTGAACTTTGTGAACCTGGAGGTGATTGCAGTAAGACTTGCGGCTCAAGGCATCAGCCATTACATTAGCCTTGCCGGGGGTATAGGATATACCCATGTCAAAATCTGCAACAGTCTCCATCCATCTTGTGATGCCCCAAGACCGGAGCTTCAGATGTCTTCCAGGGTTTCCGAGATTTCACTGTGTGATTTGATAAGAATGATTCACAGGTTGTTAAGAATGGGGTATTTTAAATCCATCAACCTCTTCGTTGGAGTTATCTTGGGTTATTTTTCACCTAAAACTTTCCCTAAGGTTTGTTGCTTTTAATGGTGATAATATATGATCCAAGTTCTTCATCTATCCTCCTGGTGAAATAATCTTCTCGTCTCCTTGGTCATATCAATCCAATTTATTGTTTCCGTTAGTGGCAGAATTTCACCTCGTAGTTTTGAGATGTTCTCCATAAGACCATATCAAGCTTATTCTTTTCGTTGTTGGCTTTTCCAACAACTCCGTGCGAGCCTTCTCCTTAAAATGCTTTTCAAGCTCATCGGAGGAAAAATATATTGTTTTTTCTCCTCCGTTCATTCCATTTCATTCTCTATTTTCTTCCGGAGGCATTGTGATGTTGATCTCTTCAACCCTTCTTCTTGTTCTTGTCAGGACCTTGTTCTTTTCCTTGCTTATCCCTCCTAAACCGAAGTTCTACCCGAATCGGTTCTTTCCTTTCCTCTTTTCCTAACGGAGTGTTTTCAACTTTGTTCATCTTCGCTGCATTCTTTCCTTCAATGGATTAACTTTTTAAGGTTCGTTGGTTTCACTCGTTTGTCAAAGAAGCAACCTAATTTTACCTCTTCTCTTTCTCTTTTGTTTGCCCTCCGGTGCCATTCTAGCTCTCGGGACGAGATCCTCTCGTAGTGGTGGAGTGTTGTGACGCCCCAAGACCGGAGCTTCAGATGTCTTCCAGGGTTTCCAAGATTTCGCTGTGTGATTTGTTTCGTCTGTTGCATTCATCTTTGCATCATGTGCATTGCATCATGTCATCATGCAACCCATTTTTAAAACTCAACTAAATAAATTGCATGGATCTTCGGTCCATTTAAATCGAGGGAATTCACATGGTGATTCTCTTTATAACATATCCTCCTATTATTAGGGAGCTATATTAAAAATTCCATTTTCAGAATCACCCATGAACACACTTGCAAATACTCTCATGCCTTTTCTCGCTTCAAGTTTGGTCCCCAAACTTTGCTTTTTATCCTTTCTCCATTTTTCGGAGCTCCACCAAAAATCCGAACATTTTTGGACACTTCTCAAACCCGTCCTAGTTGAAACCATTTGAATTAAATTCAAAGGAATTGGAATTTAATCTTTCTTTCATGCCCACTCCTATTTTTCTTGGCTCAAGCTCCTTTTTTATGAGTCCAAGAAAATTGGTGTCCTGCTCAAATTCTTCTCCTTTTTCTCCCTACATTTCTTAACCCTCTATTTTTTGTTAAGCAAGGAAAATAATCTAGGGGGGAGAGAGAGAGGCGGCCTGCTCCGCTGGCCACTTGGGCCTCCCCCCCAGGCTGGCCCAACCATCTCCCATTCCCTCAACCCACCAAATCCCTAGACGTAACCTATGGCCCGATTCCTCCCTTGACACCTCTCCCCTTCCTTCATTCCTCTCCCCTCGCACCGCCAGGGAGCCCGACTCCCCCATCTCCCTCGCAGCCTCGCTCGCTCCCTCGATGCCCATTCAGCACCGCAGCAATGCCCTCGACCCCCTCTGCTTTCTCCTCGTCACCTCGCTCGCCTCCGCCTCCTCGCCATGGCCCCTCGCAATCGCTCCTCCTCTGCCTCGCGTCGCCCTCCACCGTCAAGAGCCGACCTCGTCCGGATCGGTCGGGCCCTTCCATGGCCGTGTCTCCCTGCTGCCGAGGCCCCGCCGCCAAGTCCCGCCTGCATCGTCCTGACAAGCACCAGGATGAACGGCAGCAGCAGCTCCTTCGGCCTCGTCCATGTCGAGGAGAGGCGTGCCCTGGACTTCTTTACCCTCGCCGGAGCGAGCTCGACCCCGCGCACCATCGTAGAAACTTCGTCGGCGTCAGCCGGTGCAGCAGCGCCATCGCAGCTCCGCCCCAACCTCCGCAACCAACGCCTCCACTACCTCCCCGTCGCTGCGCCTGCCTCCTCATCGTCGGCTTGCTACTGCCGGACCCCAAGTTCTCCTTCCACCCCAATGGAACCCAAGGTCCCATGTTGCCATGGCCTCTGTTGATGTTGTGTTGTTGCTCCACACACACCCCTGTTTGCTGCTTCGACTCCCTACCCGAGCTCCGTTTTTCATCATGGACGTGGGGTAGCTGCTGAACCTCGCCATGGTTTTGTCCAACACGGCAAGTCCAACGCCTGGAGCACCTCAAGTTTGACTACATGTAACAACAAGTACCACTATGGCCGGAGACCTCGGACCTGTCAAGTACCCCTACACACGGATACGCCAAGGTGGACTACGCTCGATGATGTGACAAGTTCCTCCATCGATGACTCGAACGGCTACAAAACGTGAACCACTACCGTCGACCCGCAAAGACCCCATGGACGTCAAGTTCCGTGTCGTTGACCCCGAAGCTCTACGAAAACATGTACGACTACTTCCGTGGCCGAAGACCCGTGTACAACTACTGTCGCCGAAGGCCGTCGAGTGAACGTCTACCCACATCGTGTATTTGACCAAGTTCGATAACGACCTCCGGAAAAACTCGGATTCGCCAAGTTCTACTACCGCCGCCCTTGGAAACCTTGGATTCGTCAAGTACCTCTCTAAAAACGAACGTGAACCACTACTTCCCTTGAAGACCTGTGAACGACTACTTCCACTACGAACTCGGTCCGTCCCGAAAATGCACGCTTTAAAGGTATAACCACCGAGACAATGACCCGTGGAACGAATGCATGTTGGTGATGTATGAGATGCTCGTGCTTGCTCCATGCTCGAATTGTTGATGCACGTTGCCCCTCTTTTGCCTTGTCACCATCGTCGAACCGTAGGAACCCGGTAACCGGGATCACCCCACCATATTTTGACACGACCCATCACTTTTCCTTTTGCACCGGCATCTCAATCGAGTACCGGAACCGGAATGTTGCCATGGCACCATTTCTGTTGTCGTTGCCCTGGCACCCCTTTCGTTTCCGCCACGATGACAAATTCCTCATATCTTATCATGTCAACATTTTCATAAATACTGCATAAAACTTGCACATGTTATTCGCATCATGATAATAACATTTAAATGTTTAAAATTGTTGTTGCACCAACTTGATAATTGCATATGGGGATTTACCGGATTTGTTGTTTGTTATATATGGCCCCATTTAAATTGTTTAGATGGTATAGTTTTGTTATGCTCCACCTCTTGCCATGTTAACCAACATTTAATATTGTTGAGTACATAAATGAGACAGAACTAAATAATAGATGTGGTGTTCCGTCAATATGCAACTCGTTGCATATTGAGCTCCACTTAACTTGTAGTTTTGTTTGTGCCCTTTTCCATGCCATGCATTTTTAAACCGGACATGCATCATACATGTTTGTGCATCATGCCATGTTTATGTGATGGTTGTTTACTATGTTGTTTGCTTCTTTCCGGATTGTTTCTCGCGTTAGCTTTGGTTTCATTCCGGAGTTGTGAGGATCCGTTCGACTACGTCCATTTGTCTTCTTCATGGACTCGTTCTTCTTCCTTGCGGGATTTCAGGCAAGATGACCATACCCTCGAAATCACTTCTATCTTTGCTTGCTAGATGCTCGCTCTTTTGCTATGCCTATGATGCGATACCTACCACTTGCTTATCATGCCTCCCATATTGTTGTACCAAGCCTCTAACCCACCTTGTCCTAGCAAACCGTTGTTTGGCTATGTTACCGCTTTGCTCAGCCCCTCTTATAGCGTTGTTAGTTACAAGTGAAGATTGAAGTTTGTTCCTTGTTGGAACATGGAGATGTTGTTCCTTGTTGGAACATGTTTACTTGTTGGGATATCTCAATATATCTTATTTAATTAATGCATCTATATACTTGGTAAAGGGTGGAAGGCTCGGCCTTATGCCTGGTGTTTTGTTCCATTCTTGTTGACCTAGTTTCCGTCATATCGGTGTTATGTTCCTGGATTTTGCGTTCCTTACGCGGTTGGGTAATAATGGGAACCCCTTGACAGTTCGCCTTGAATAAAACTCCTCCAGCAATGCCCAACCTTGGTTTTACCATTTGCCACCTAGCCTTTTCTTTCCCTTGGGTTCTGCAGACTCAAGGGTCATCTTTATTTTAACCCCCTCAGGCCAGTGCTCCTCTGAGTGTTGGTCCAACCTGTCAGCTGCCGGTGGCCACCAGGGGCAACTCTGGGCTGGCCTACCCGTACCTAAGACAATCTGAGTGTGCCCTGGGAAAGAGATATGTGCAGCTCCTATCGGGATTTGTCGGCACATTCGGGCGGTGTTGCTGGTTTAGTTTTACCTTGTCGAAATGTCTTGTAACCGGGATTCCGAGTCTGATCGGGTCTTCCCGCTAGAAGGAATATCCTTCATTGACCGTGAGAGCTTGTTATGGGCTAAGTTGGGACAACCCTGCAGGGATTTGAACTTTTGAAAGCCATGCCCGCGGTTATGGGCAGATGGGAATTTGTTAATGTCCAGTTGTAGAAAACCTGAAGTTGATCTTAATTAAAATATATCAACCGCGTGTGTTACTGTGATGGTCTCTTTCCGGCAGAGTCCGGGAAGTGAACACGGTGTTGGAGTTATGCTTAACGTAGGTTGTTCTAGGATCACTTCTTGATCATACTTTTATCGACCATGCTTTGCCTTCTCTTCTCGCTCTCATTTGCGTATGTTAGACACCATATATGCTAGTCGCTTGCTGCAGCTACACCTCATACCTTTTACCTTACCCATAAGCTTGAATAGTCTTGATCGCGAGGGTGCGAGATTGCCGAGTCCCCGTGGCTCACAGATACTTCCAAAACCAGCTTGCAGGTGCCGATGAGTCCGTGCAGATGACGTAACCAAGCTCAGGAGGAGCTCGATGAAGATCTTGTCCTTTGTGTTGTTTCGTTCTAGTTGATCAGTAGTGGAGCCCAGTTGGGGTCGATCGGGGACCTTGTCGCATTTGGGGTTCTTCTTTTATTTTGGTTCTGTAGTCGGATCTTGATTGTATTTGTATGATGTAATGCTTTATTCATGTACTTGTGTGAAGTGGCGATTGTAAGCCAACTATGTATCTTTTTCCCCTATTGTATTACATGGGTTGTGTGAAGATTACCTCACTTGCGACATTGCTTTCAATGCGGTTATGGCTCTAAGTCGTGCTTCGACATGTGGGAGATATAGCCGCATCGAGGGCGTTACAAGTTGGTAATCAGAGGCTTCTCCGACCATAGGAGCCCGACTGCTTGATCGAATTAGCGGACGTTGTTGAGTCTAGATAAATGTTTTGAGTCATTTAGGAATTATATATCAGAGAGTTTAGGAATCTTTTTACTCTCAGTCCCTTCATCGCTCTGGTAAGGCATCCTGACGTAGAGTTTTGATTCTTCTCTTCTCAAATTTCACTAATTTTTTTAGGATCATGCGGGTATCTTGGAATCGTTCCGATGGATTTGTGACGAGAGCATTGTTCTTGGTGCCTCCTGTCATTTAGGGGTTGTGGCAGTGTCCCGGGGAGTTGAGCTCCGAGGTGTTGTCGTCACAATTTTATCGTTGCAGTTCTGGAATACCTGAGTTTAGTTTCGCCGACATCGAAAATCTCTTTTATGCAGTTGTTGGTGAGATAACCTCGACGCCATCCAGTACTGGGGCGGGAGTTCGGGAGTATTGCCATAACTCGTATAACGGATGCTTTTCGAAGGTTGAGGTAGATGATTTCCGAAGTTTTCTTGGTTATGTGTTGAAGGATGGATACAGCTGGATGTAGGATTTGCTAGTTTGGGTGAGATATTATGCTTCCCCTATATCCCCAACACCTGATTGCATAACTGGGAAAATTTCGGGAGTTCATAAGTGGGAATTCAGGTAGCTCTTAGGATATCTTTCCGACAGATGTATTATTTGAAATTGGGGTTCGACGTCTAGTGGTCCGCCTATCCACGGTTGGTTTTACAGTGGTCTCGTTGTGTCTTAAAGAGTCCTTGGCTATGCCGACTCGGGGACGCTTCGTATGTCATGTGCACTGCCTTGTACATGATGGTGCTGTACGATTGAGCCCGTGTAGAAACTTCGGACGAAATATCAATCATATGTTTGTTCCGGCTTATTTGGCAAGCCAATCCTTTGTTTTGTTTTTCAGTTGTGGTATTCAAGTTGCTTCAATGTCAAGTGTTGATTCCATACCTTTTCCTAAGTGGTGTTCTCATACTCCGATGTGGATACAAATCCTTCTTGATAATCGAGATTGTCATGTCCATCCTTTTCACCAGTGTGTCTCTCCTCAAGTGGATCCGATCATTTCAACATCTGCAAGATCAAGTATCAGCTCTCTCAACGGTGTTTGTTTCATCCTTCCCAAGCTGCCTTTGTTTTCCCACCCGGTCACCCTTCTTCTTCAAGGAATCCGATGTCTTAATCAAGTATCCTTTATTCTTGTGAAGTCTCTTCTTTCTTTTCAATCAATGTTCTTATCCAGTGATTCTCATGGTCATTCTAATGGGGCCTCAAGTTCATCATTCTTCTTTTTTTTCCTCCGGTGGTTTCAAGTCAAGCTTTGTTGATCATATCTTTTCCTCGTTTCAATGCTTACTTATGCCGGTGCACCTCTCAATCTTCCCCGCTTGCCATTCAATTGTTCCAGAGTGTTCAAGATATCTAGAAGATTCGTGTTTCCACTCTGCTTTCATAATCCTTTCAAGCTCTTTCGAGGTTGTTATCTCATTCTAGCCACTTAATCTTACCGGTGCATTCTCTCTTTTAAATCGTCCTACGGTGTTTTTTTGAGTGAGTCCTAACCCACATGTCTTTTCCCAGGATCTTACCTAACTCTTCTAATTTTTCCCAGAGTTACTCCCAAATTCTTTTCGAAGTTTGACGTAAGAATGATTCATCATCGGACATATGTTTTTCTCCAAGATCTTTCAAATTCTTTTCGTCCTTGGATCAACCTTTCCATTTTCATTTCGAAGTGCATCTATAATTTTTGTTGGTGGTTATCGTTGTCATTCTCAGATTTTGAAGACCGAAGAAGAAATTTTTTTCCTCCATATCATATCCGTTATCGTGAAGATTCTTAGTTCTAGCTTGATGCCATCCTCTCTTAATTGGTTGTGAGTATTCTTTTCACCCATCCGGAGCAATTCAGGAGTCTTTTCAGTTTGTGCCTCTGAAGGCCATCATTTCGGATTTATTCATTCTCGGCTTTCAGCTCTCTTTCTCTAAATTTTACCGGTGCTTCGTTCAAGTGATCTCTAATCGACTCGTGATCTCTTCGTTCTCATGAATCTAAATTCTCTCAAGTTTCTTCATTCATTTCATAATTCTTCCCGGTGTCTTCCTTATCTTTTCTTTGTCCATTTTAATTCTTACGGTGGTTCGCTCAAGATTCTTCTTCCTTCATTTATCATATCAATTTATTCGTTGTTTCAATTCTACCGGTGGGTCGTTGAAGATTTTCTCAAGTTATCCATATCTCTCTTAATCCTTTCCATGAGAATAAGTAATATGCCAAATCTGTTGATTGTCATCAATTTAAGTTGGTGAAGGATACGCATAACGTAATTTTTATTCTTGTTCCATCCAATTGATTAATTCCTTTTCCGGAGTGGTTCATCATATCACATTCCCAGTTCGAGATGCTTTATCTTTTCTTTTCCCGGAGTTCCAAGCTCTCATCATCACGGAGATCCATCTAAATCATTAAAAGGTTTCACTTTATGTTTTCAACTTCTCTTTCTTTTCGTTATCCTTTTTGTTACCAGACTTCTTCATCAAGGTTCTACATGATGGATCATCAAGGATTCAATTTCCTTCTCGAAGTGTTCATCAAGATTCTTTTCTAACGAGCTCAAATATTCTTCATCTTGTAATCCGGAGCGCAATTCTTTCTACCTTATCATTGCAGGTGGTATTATGTCATTCTTGATAATTAGAGTTTATGTTTCATGATTCACAGGTTGTTAAGAATGGGGTATTTTAAATCCATCAACCTCTTCGTTGGAGTTATCTTGGGTTATTTTTCACCTAAAACTTTCCCTAAGGTTTGTTGCTTTTAATGGTGATAATATATGATCCAAGTTCTTCATCTATCCTCCCGGTGAAATAATCTTCTCGTCTCCTTGGTCATATCAATCCAATTTATCGTTTCTGTTAGTGGTAGAATTTCACCTCGTAGTTTTGAGATGTTCTCCATAAGACCATATCAAGCTTATTCTTTTCGTTGTTGGCTTTTCCAACAACTCCGTGCGAACCTTCTCCTTAAAATGCTTTTCAAGCTCATCGGAGGAAAAAGATATTGTTTTTTCTCCTCCGTTCATTCCATTTCATTCTCTATTTTCTTCCGGAGGCATTGTGATGTTGCTCTCTTCAACCCTTCTTCTTGTTCTTGTCAGGACCTTGTTCTTTTTGCTTGCTTATCCCTCCAAAGCCGAAGTGCTACGCGAGTCGGTTCTTTCCTTTCCTCTTTTCCTAACGGAGTGTTTTCAACTTTGTTCATCTTCACTGCATTCTTTCTTTCAATGGCTTAACTTTTTCAAGGTTCGTTGGTTTCACTCGTTTGTCAAAGAAGCAACCTAGTTTTACCTCTTCTCTTTCTCTTCTGTTTGCCCTCCAGTGCCATTCTAGCTCTCGGGACGAGATCCTCTCATAGTGGTGGAGTGTTGTGACGCCCCAAGACCGGAGCTTCAGAAGTCTTCCAGGGTTTCCAAGATTTCGCTGTGTGATTTGTTTCGTCTGTTGCATTCTTCTTTGCATCATGTGCATTGCATCATGTCATCATGCAACCCATTTTTAAAACTCAACTAAATAAATTGCATGGATCTTCGGTCCATTTAAATCGAGGGAATTCACATGGTAATTCTCTTTATAACATATCCTCCTGTTATTAGGGAGCTATATTAAAAATTCCATTTTCAGAATCACCCATGAACACACTTGCAAATACTCTCATGCCTTTTCTTGGTTCAAGTTTGGTCCCCAAACTTTGCTTTTTATCCTTTCTCCATTTTTTGGAGCTCCACCATAAATCCGAACATTTTTGGACACTTCTCAAACCCATCCTAGTTGAAACCATTTGAATTAAATTCAAAGGAATTGGAATCTTTCTTTCATGCCCACTCCTATTTTTCTTGGCCCAAGCTCCTTTTTTATGAGTCCAAGAAAATTGGTGTCCTGCTCAAATTCTTCTCCTTTTTCTCCCTACATTTCTTAACCCTCTATTTTTTGTTAAGCAAGGAAAATAGTCTAGGGGGGAGAGAGAGACGCGGCCTGCTCCGCTGGCCACTTGGGCCTCCCCCCAGGCCGGCCCAACCATCTCCCATTCCCTCAACCCACCAAATCCCTAGACGTAACCTATGGCCCGATTCCTCCCTCGACACCTCTCCCCTTCCTTCATTCCTCTCCCCTCGCACCGCCAGGGAGCCCGACTCCCCCATCTCCCTCGCAGCCTCGCTCGCTCCCTCGATGCCCATTTAGCACCGCAGCAACGCCCTCGATCCCCTCTGCTTTCTCCTCGTCACCTCGCTCGCCTCCGCCTCCTTGCCATGGCCCCTTGCAATCGCTCCTCCTCTGCCTCGCGTCGCCCTCCACTGTCAAGAGCCGACCTTGTCCGGATCGGTCGGGCCCTGCCATGGCCGTGTCTCCCTGTTGCCGAGGCCCCACCACCAAGTCCCGCCTGCGTCGTCCTGTCAAGCACCAGGACGAACGGCAAAAGCAGCTCCTCCCGCCTCGTCCACATCGACGAGAGGCATGCCCTGGACCTCTTTACCCTCACCGGAGCGAGCTCGACCCCGGGCACCGTCGTAGAAACTTCGTCGCTGTCAGCCGGTGCAGCAGCGCCACCGCAGCTCCGCCCCGACCTCCGCTACCACCGCCTCCACTACCACCCTGTCGCTGTACCTGCCTCCTCATCGTCGCCTTGCTGCTGCCGGACCCCAAGTTCTCCTTCCACCCCAATGGCGCCCAAGGTCCCATGTCGCCATGGCCTTTGTTGATGTTGTGCTGTTGCTCCACACATGCCCCTTTTGCTGCTTCAACTAGTCCTGGCCGAGCTCCGTTTTTCATCATGGACGTGGGGTAGCTGCTGAACCTCGCCATGGTTTTGTCCAACACCGCAAGTCCGACGCCTGGAGCACCTCAAGTTCGACTACATGTAACAGCAAGTACCACTACGGCCGGAGACCTCGGACCTATCAAGTACCCCTACACATGGATACGCCAAGGTGGACTACGCTTGATGATGTGACAAGTTCCTCCACCGATGACTCGAACGGCTACAAAACATGAACCACTACCATCGACCCGCAAAGACCCCGTGGACGTCAAGTTCCATGTCGTTGACCCCGAACCTCTACGAAAACGTGTACGACTACTTCCGTGGCCGAAGACCCGTGTACAACTACCGTCGCCGAAGGCCGTCGAGTGAACGTCTACCCACATCGTGTATTTGACCAAGTTCGATAACGACCTCCGGAAAAACTCGGATTCGCCAAGTTCTACTACCGTCGACCTCGGAAACCTTGGATTCGTCAAGTAACTCTCCGAAAACGAACGTGAACCACTACTTCTCTCGAAGACTCATGAACGACTACTTCCACTATGAACTCGGTCCGTCCCGAAAATGCATGCTTCAAAGGTATAACCACCGAGACGATGACCCGTGGAACTAACGCATGTTGGTGATGTATGAGATGCTCGTGCTTGCTCCATGCTCGAATAGTTGATGCACGTTGCCCCTCTTTTGCCTTGTCACCGTCGTCGAACCGTGGGAACCCGGTAACCGGGATCACCCCACCATATTTTGACACGCCCCCATCACTTTTCCTTTTGCACCGGCATCTCAATCAAGTACCGGAACCGGAATGTTGCCGTGGCACCATTTCTGTTGTCGTTGCCGTGGCACCCCTTTCATTTCCGCTACAATGACAAATGCCTCATATCTTATCATGTCAACGTTTTCATAAATACTGCATAAAACTTGCACATGTCATTCGCATCATGATAATAACATTTAAATGTTTAAAATTGTTGTTGCACCAACTTGATAATTGCATATGGGGATTTACTGGATTTGTTGTTTGTTATATCCAGCCCCATTTAAATTGTTTAGATAATATAGTTTTGTTATGCTCCACCTCTTGCCATGTTAACCAACATTTAATATTGTTGAGTACATAAACGAGAGAGAACTAAATAACTGATGTGGTGTTCCGTCAATATGCAACTCGTTGCATATTGAGCTCCATTTAACTTGTAGTTTTTTTTGTGCCCTTTCCCATGCCATGCATTTTTAAATCGGACATGCATCATACTTGTTTGCGCATCATGCTGTGTTTATGTGATGGTTGTTTACTATGTTGTTTGCTTCTTTCCGGATTGCTTCTTGCGTTAGCTTCGGTTTCATTCCGGAGTTGTGAGGATCCGTTCGATTACGTCCGTTTGTCTTCTTCATGGACTCGTTCTTCTTCCTTGCAGGATTTCAGGCAAGATGACCATACCCTCGAAATCACTTCTATCTTTGCTTGCTAGATGCTCGCTCTTTTGCTATGCCTATGCTGCGATACCTACCACTTGCTTATCATGCCTCCCATATTGTTGTACCAAGCCTCTAACCAACCTTGTCCTAGCAAACCGTTGTTTGGCTATATTACCGCTTTGCTCAGCCCCTCTTATAGCGTTGTTAGTTGCTGGTGAAGATTGAAGTTTGTTCCTTGTTGGAACATGGAGATGTTTTTCCTTGTTGGAACATGTTTACTTGTTGGGATATCACAATATATCTTATTTAATTAATGCATCTATATACTTGGTAAAGGGTGGAAGGCTCGGCCTTATGCCTGGTGTTTTGTTCCACTCTTGCCACCCTAGTTTCCGTCATATCGGTGTTATGTGCCCGGATTTTACGTTCCTTACGCGGTTGGGTAATAATGGGAACACCTTGACAGTTCGCCTTGAATAAAACTCCTCCAGCAATGCCCAACCTTGGTTTTACCATTTGCCACGGCTGGCCTACCCGTACCTAAGACAATCTGAGTGTGCCCTGAGAAAGAGATATGTGCAGCTCCTATCGGGATTTGTTGGCACATTCGGGTGGTGTTGCTGGTTTAGTTTTACCTTGTCGACATGTCTTGTAACCGGGATTCCGAGTCTGATCGGGTCTTCCCGCTAGAAGGAATATCCTTCGTTGACCGTGAGAGCTTGTTATGGACTAAGTTGGGACACCCTTATAGGGATTTGAACTTTTGAAGGTCGTGCCCGTGGTTATGGGCAGATGGGAATTTGTTAATGTCCGGTTGTAGAAAACCTGAAGTTGATCTTAATTAAAATATACCAACAGCGTGTGTTACCGTGATGGTCTCTTTCCGGCAGAGTCCGGGAAGTGAACACGGTGTTGGAGTTATGCTTGACGTAGGTTGTTCTAGGATCACTTCTTGATCATACTTTTATCGACCGTGCTTTGCCTTCTCTTCTCGCTCTCATTTGCGTATGTTAGCCACCATATATGCTAGTCGCTTGCTGCAGCTCCACCTCATACCTTTTACCTTACCCATAAGCTTAAATAGTCTTGATCGCGAGGGTGCGAGATTGCTGAGTCCCCGTGGCTCACAGATACTTCCAAAACCAGCTTGCAGGTGCCGATGAGTCCATGCAGATGACGTAACCAACCTCAGGAGGAGCCCGATGAAGATCTTGTCCTTTGTGTTGTTTCATTCTAGTTGATCAGTAGTGGAGCCCAGTTGGGGTCGATCGGGGACCTTGTCGCATTTGGGGTTCTTCTTTTATTTTGGTTCCGTAGTCGGACCTTGATTGTATTTGGACGATGTAATGCTTTATTCATGTACTTGTGTGAAGTGGCGATTGTAAGCCAACTATGTATCTTTTTCCCCTATTGTATTACATGGGTTGTGTGAAGATTACCTCACTTGCGACATTGCTTTCAATGCGGTTATGGCTCTAAGTCGTGCTTCGACATGTGGGAGATATAGCCGCATCGAGGGCGTTACAAGTTGGTAATCAGAGGCTTCTCCGACCATAGGAGCCCCGACTGCTTGATCGAATTAGCGGACGTTGTTGAGTCTAGATAAATGTTTTGAGTCATTTAGGAATTATATATCAGAGAGTTTAGGAATTCTTTTTACTCCCAGTCCCTTCATCGCTCTGGTAAGGCATCCTGACGTAGAGTTTTGACTCTTCTCTTCTCAAATTTCACTAATTTTTCTAGGATCATGCGGGTATCTTGGAATCGTTCCGATGGATTTGTGACGAGAGCATTGTTCTTGGTGCCTCCTGTCATTTAGGGGTTGTGGCAGTGTCCCGGGGAGTTGAGCTCCGAGGTGTTGTCGTCACAATTTTATCGTTGCAGTTCTGGAATACCTGAGTTTAGTTTCACCGACATCGAAAATCTCTTTTATGCAGTTGTTGGTGAGATAACCTCGATGCCATCCAGTACTGGGGCGGGAGTTCGGGAGTATTGCCATAACTCGTATAACGGATGCTTTTCGAAGGTTGAGGTAGATGATTTCTGAAGTTTTCTTGGTTATGTGTTGAAGGATGGATACAGCTGGATGTAGGATTTGCTAGTTTGGGTGAGATATTATGCTTCCCCTGTATCCCCAACACCTGATTGCATAACTAGGAAAATTTCGGGAGTTCATAAGTTGGAATTCAGGTAGCTCTTAGGATATCTTTTCGACAGATGTATTATTTGAAATTGGGGTTCGACGTCTAGTGGTCCGCCTATCCACGGTTGGTTTTACAGTGGTCTCGTTTTGTTTTAAAGAGTCCTTGGCTATGCCGACTTGGGGACGCTTCGTATGTCATGTGCACTGCCTTGTACATGATGGTGCTGTACGATTGAGCCCGTGTAGAAACTTCGGACGAAATATCAATCGTATGTTTGTTCCGGCTTATTCTGCAAGCCAATCCTTTGTTTTGTTTTTCAGTTGTGGTATTCAAGTTGCTTCAATGTCAAGTGTTGATTCCATACCTTTTCCTAAGTGGTGTTCTCATACTCCGATGTGGATACAAATCCTTCTTGATAATCGAGATTGTCATGTCCATCCTTTTCACCAGTGTGTCTCTCCTCAAGTGGATCCGATCATTTCAACATCTGCAAGATCAAGTATCAGCTCTCTCAACGGTGTTTGTTTCATCCTTCCCAAGCTGCCTTTGTTTTCCCGCCCGGTCACCCTTCTTCTTCAAGGAATCCGATGTCTTAATCAAGTATCCTTTATTCTTGTGAAGTCTCTTCTTTCTTTTCAATCAATGTTCTTATCCAGTGATTCTCATGGTCATTCTAATGGGGCCTCAAGTTCATCATTCTTCTTTTTTTTCCTCCGGTGGTTTCAAGTCAAGCTTTGTTGATCATATCTTTTCCTCGTTTCAATGCTTACTTATGCCGGTGCACCTCTCAATCTTCCCCGCTTGCCATTCAATTGTTCCAGAGTGTTCAAGATATCTAGAAGATTCGTGTTTCCACTCTGCTTTCATAATCCTTTCAAGCTCTTTCGAGGTTGTTATCTCATTCTAGCCACTTAATCTTACCGGTGCATTCTCTCTTTTAAATCGTTCTATGGTGTTTCTTTTGAGTGAGCCCTAACCCACAGGTCTTTTCCCAGGATCTTACCTGACTCTTCTAATTTTTCCCAGAGTTACTCCCAAATTCTTTTCGAAGTTTGACGTAAGAATGATTCATCATCGGACATATGTTTTTCTCCAAGTTCTTTCAAATTCTTCTCGTCCTTGGATCAACCTTTCCATTTTCATTTCGAAGTGCATCTATAATTTTTGTTGGTGGTTATCGTTGTCATTCTCAGATTTTGAAGACCGAAGAAGAAAATTTTTTCCTCCATATCAAATCCGTTATCGTGAAGATTCTTAGTTCTAGCTTGATGCCATCCTCTCTTAATTGGTTGTGAGTATTCTTTTCACCCATCCGGAGCAATTCAGGAGTCTTTTCAGTTTGTGCCTCTGAAGGCCATTATTTCGGATTTATTCATTCTCGGCTTTCAGCTCTCTTTCTCTAAATTTTACCGGTGCTTCGTTCAAGTGATCTCTAATCGGCTCGTGATCTCTTCGTTCTCATGAATCTAAATTCTCTCAAGTTTCTTCATTCATTTCATAATTCTTCCCGGTGTCTTCCTTATCTTTTCTTTGTCCATTTTAATTCTTACGGTGGTTCGCTCAAGATTCTTCTTCCTTCATTTATCATATCAATTTATTCGTTGTTTCAATTCTACCGGTGGGTCGTTGAAGATTTTCTCAAGTTATCGATATCTCTCTTAATCCTTTCCATGAGAATAAGTAATATGCCAAATCTGTTGATTGTCATCAATTTAAATTGGTGAAGGATACGCATAACGTAATTTTTATTCTTGTTCCATCCAATTGATTAATTCCTTTTCCGGAGTGGTTCATCATATCACATTCCCAGTTCGAGATGCTTTATCTTTTCTTTTCCCGGAGTTCCAAGCTCTCATCATCACGGAGATCCATCTAAATCATTAAAAGGTTTCACTTTATGTTTTCAACTTCTCTTTCTTTTCGTTATCCTTTTTGTTACCAGACTTCTTCATCAAGGTTCTACATGATGGATCATCAAGGATTCAATTTCCTTCTCGAAGTGTTCATCAAGATTCTTTTCTAACAAGCTCAAATATTCTTCATCTTGTAATCCGGAGCGCAATTCTTTCTACCTTATCATTGCAGGTGGTATTATGTCATTCTTGATAATTAGAGTTTATGTTTCATGATTCACAGGTTGTTAAGAATGGGGTATTTTAAATCCATCAACCTTTTCGTTGGAGTTATCTTGGGTTATTTTTCACCTAAAACTTTCCCTAAGGTTTGTTGCTTTTAATGGTGATAATATATGATCCAAGTTCTTCATCTATCCTCCCGGTGAAATAATCTTCTCGTCTCCTTGGTCATATCAATCCAATTTATCGTTTCTGTTAGTGGTAGAATTTCACCTCGTAGTTTTGAGATGTTCTCCATAAGACCATATCAAGCTTATTCTTTTCGTTGTTGGCTTTTCCAACAACTCCGTGTGAACCTTCTCCTTAAAATGCTTTTCAAGCTCATCGGAGGAAAAATATATTGTTTTTTCTCCTCCGTTCATTCCATTTCATTCTCTATTTTCTGCCGGAGGCATTGTGATGTTGCTCCCTTCAACCCTTCTTCTTGTTCTTGTCAGGACCTTGTTCTTTTCCTTGCTTATCCCTCCTAAGCCGAAGTGCTACGCGAATCGGTTCTTTCCTTTCCACTTTTCCTAACGGAGTGTTTTCAACTTTGTTCATCTTCGCTGCATTCTTTCTTTGAATGGCTTAACTTTTTCAAGGTCCGTTGGTTTCACTCGTTTGTCAAAGAAGCAACCTAGTTTTACCTCTTCTCTTTCTCTTCTGTTTGCCCTCCGGTGCCATTCTAGCTCTCGGGACGAGATCCTCTCGTAGTGGAGTGTTGTGACGCCCCAAGACCGGAGCTTCAGATGTCTTCCAGGGTTTCCAAGATTTCGCTGTGTGATTTGTTTCGTCTGTTGCATTCATCTTTGCATCATGTGCATTGCATCATGTCATCATGCAACCCATTTTTAAAACTCAACTAAATAAATTGCATGGATCTTCAGTCCATTTAAATCGAGGGAATTAACATGGTGATTCTCTTTATAACATATCCTCCTGTTATTAGGGAGCTATATTAAAAATTCCATTTTCAGAATCACCCATGAACACACATGCAAATACTCTCATGCCTTTTCTCGGTTCAAGTTTGGTCCCCAAACTTTGCTTTTTATCCTTTCTCCATTTTTCGGAGCTCCACCATAAATCTGAACATTTTTGGACACTTCTCAAACCCGTCCTAGTTGAAACCATTTGAATTAAATTCAAAGGAATTGGAATCTTTCTTTCATGCCCACTCCTATTTTTCTTGGCTCAAGCTCCTTTTTTATGAGTCCAAGAAAATTGGTGTCCTGCTCAAATTCTTCTCCTTTTTCTCCCTACATTTCTTAACCCTCTATTTTTTGTTAAGCAAGGAAAATAGTCTAGGGGGGAGAGAGAGAGGCGGCCTGCTCCGCTGGCCACTTGGGCCTCCCCCCAGGCCGGCCCAACCATCTCCCATTCCCTCAACCCACCAAATCCCTAGACGTAACCTATGGCCCGATTCCTCCCTCGACACCTCTCCCCTTCCTTCATTCCTCTCCCCTCGCACCGCCAGGGAGCCCGACTCCCCCATCTCCCTCGCAGCCTCGCTCGCTCCCTCGATGCCCATTTAGCACCGCAGCAACGACCTCGATCCCCTCTGCTTTCTCCTCGTCACCTCGCTCGCCTCTGCCTCCTCGCCATGGCCCCTTGCAATCGCTCCTCCTCTGCCTCGCATCGCCCTCCACTGTCAAGAGCCGACCTTGTCCGGATCGGTCGGGCCCTGCCATGGCCGTGTCTCCCTGCTGCCGAGGCCCCAACGCCAAGTCCCGCCTTCGTCGTCCTGTCAAGCACCAGGACGAACGGCAGAAGCAGCTCCTCCCGCCTCGTCCACATCGACGAGAGGCGTGCCCTGGACCTCTTTACCCTCGCCGGAGCGAGCTCGACCCCGGGCACCGTCGTAGAAACTTCGTCGCTGTCAGCCGGTGCAGCAGCGCCACCGCAGCTCCGCCTCGACCTCCACTACCACCGCCTCCACTACCACCCTGTCGCTGCACCTGCCTCCTCATCGTCGCCTTGCTGCTGCCGGACCCCAAGTTCTCCTTCCACCTCAATGGCGCCCAAGGTCCCATATCGCCATGGCCTCTGTTGATGTTGTGCTGTTGCTCCACACATGCCCCTGTTTGCTGCTTCAACTAGTCCTGGCCGAGCTCCGTTTTTCATCATGGACGTGGGGTAGCTTCTGAACCTTGCCATGGTTTTGTCCAACACCGCAAGTCCGACGCCTGGAGCACCTCAAGTTCGACTACATGTAACAGCAAGTACCACTACGGCCGGAGACCTCGGACCTATCAAGTACCCCTACACATGGATACGCCAAGGTGGACTACGCTCGATGATGTGACAAGTTCCTCCACCGATGACTCGAACGGCTACAAAACTGAACCACTACCATCGACCCGCAAAGACCCCGTGGACGTCAAGTTCCGTGTCGTTGACCCCGAACCTCTACGAAAACGTGTACGACTACTTCCGTGGCCGAAGACCCGTGTACAACTACCGTCGCCGAAGGCTGTCGAGTGAACGTCTACCCACATCGTGTATTTGACCAAGTTCGATAACGACCTCCGGAAAAACTCGGATTCGCCAAGTTCTACTACCGTCAACCTCGGAAACCTTGGATTCGTCAAGTAACTCTCTGAAAATGACCGTGAACCACTACTTCCCTCGAAGACTCGTGAACGACTACTTCCACTATGAACTCGGTCCGTCCCGAAAATGCATGCTTCAAAGGTATAACCGCCGAGACGATGACCCATGGAACGAACGCATGTTGGTGATGTATGAGATGCTCGTGCTTGCTCCATGCTCGAATTGTTGATGCACGTTGCCCCTCTTTTGCCTTGTCACCATCGTCGAACCGTGGGAACCCGGTAACCGGGATCACCCCACCATATTTTGATACGCCCCCATCACTTTTCCTTTTGCACCGGCATCTCAATCAAGTACCGGAACCAGAATGTTGCCGTGGCACCATTTCCGTTGTCGTTGCCGTGGCACCCCTTTCGTTTCCGCTAAAATGACAAATGCCTCATATCTTATCATGTCAAATCATAAATACTGCATAAAACTTGCACATGTCATTCGCATCATGATAATAACATTTAAATGTTTAAAATTGTTGTTGCACCAACTTGATAATTGCATATGGGGATTTACTGGATTTGTTGTTTGTTATATCCGGCCCTATTTAAATTGTTTAGATAGTATAGTTTTGTTATGCTCCACCTCTTGCCATGTTAACCAACATTTAATATTGTTGAGTACATAAACGAGAGAGAACTAAATAATTGATGTGGTGTTCCGTCAATATGCAACTCGTTGCATATTGAGCTCCATTTAACTTGTAGTTTTGTTTGTGCCCTTTGCCATGCCATGCATTTTTAAATCGGACATGCATCATACTTGTTTGCGCATCATGCCATGTTTATGTGATGGTTGTTTACTATGTTGTTTGCTTCTTTCCGGATTGCTTCTTGCGTTAGCTTCGGTTTCATTCCGGAGTTGTGAGGATCCGTTCAACTACGTCCGTTTGTCTTCTTCATGGACTCGTTCTTCTTCCTTGCAGGATTTCAGGCAAGATGACCATACCCTCGAAATCACTTCTATCTTTGCTTGCTAGATGCTCACTCTTTTGCTATGCCTATGCTGCGATACCTACCACTTGCTTATCATGCCTCCCATATTGTTATACCAAGCCTCTAACCCACCTTGTCCTAGCAAACCGTTGTTTGGCTATGTTACCGCTTTGCTCAGCCCCTCTTATAGCATTGTTAGTTGCAGGTGAAGATTGAAGTTTGTTCCTTGTTGGAACATGGAGATGTTGTTCCTTGTTGGAACATGTTTACTTGTTGGGATATCACAATATATCTTATTTAATTAATGCATCTATATACTTGGTAAAGGGTGGAAGGCTCAGCCTTATGCCTGGTGTTTTGTTCCACTCTTGCCACCCTAGTTTCCGTCATATCGGTGTTATGTGCCCGGATTTTGCGTTCCTTACGCGGTTGGGTAATAATGGGAACACCTTGACAGTTCGCCTTGAATAAAACTCCTCCAGCAATGCCCAACCTTGGTTTTACCATTTGCCACCTAGCCTTTTCTTTCCCTTGGGTTCTGCAGACTCAAGGGTCATATTTATTTTAACCCCTCCGGGCCAGTGCTCCTCTGACTGTTGGTCTAACCTGTCAGATGCCGATGGCCACCTGGGGCAACTCTGGGCTGGCCTACCCATACCTAAGACAATCTGAGTGTGCCCTGAGAAAGAGATATGTGCAGCTCCTATCGGGATTTGTTGGCACATTCGGGTGGTGTTGCTGGTTTAGTTTTACCTTGTCGAAATTACTTGTAACCGGGATTCCGAGTCTGATCGGGTCTTCCCGCTAGAAGGAATATCCTTCGTTGACCGTGAGAGCTTGTTATGGACTAAGTTGGGACACCCTTACAGGGATTTGAACTTTTGAAAGTCGTGCCCGCAGTTATGGGCAGATGGGAATTTGTTAATGTCCGGTTGTAGAAAACCTGAAGTTGATCTTAATTAAAATATACCAACAGCATGTGTTACCGTGATGGTCTCTTTCCGGCGGAGTCCGGGAAGTGAACACGGTGTTGGAGTTATGCTTGACGTAGGTTGTTCTAGGATCACTTCTTGATCATACTTTTATCGACCGTGCTTTGCCTTCTCTTCTCGCTCTCATTTGCGTATGTTAGCCACCATATATGCTAGTCGCTTGCTGCAGCTCCACCTCATACCTTTTACCTTACCCATAAGCTTAAATAGTCTTGATCGCGAGGGTGCGAGATTGCTGAGTCCCCGTGGCTCACAGATACTTCCAAAACCAGCTTGCAGGTGCCGATGAGTCCGTGCAGATGACGTAACCAACCTCAGGAGGAGCCCGATGAAGATCTTGTCCTTTGTGTTGTTTCATTCTAGTTGATCAGTAGTGGAGCCCAGTTGGGGTCGATCGGGGACCTTGTTGCATTTGGGGTTCTTCTTTTATTTTGGTTCCGTAGTCGGACCTTGATTGTATTTGGATGTTGTAATGCTTTATTCATGTACTTGTGTGAAGTGGCGATTGTAAGCCAACTATGTATCTTTTCCCCCTATTGTATTACATGGGTTGTGTGAAGATTACCTCACTTGCGACATTGCTTTCAATGTGGTTATGCCTCTAAGTCGTGCTTCGACACGTGGGAGATATAGCCGCATCGAGGGCGTTACACATCTCTGCTGACGGAGGTTCAGATATGGCTGAGTAAACAGATACTTCAGACTGTGGTGGTCGGTGAAGATCTCGCAACGATTACTGAGAAGGTAATGCCGCCACTGCTTCAGTGCATGAATGACAGCAGCAAGCTCGAGGTCGTGAATTGGGTAGTTTTCTTCATGAGGGCGCAGTTGACGAGAGGCATAAGCAGTCACTCTGCGCTCTTGCATTAGGACACAGCCTAATCCTTGGCGGGAAGCGTCACAGTAAATGACAAAGTCCTTCTTAGTATCAGGTGGATCAAGCACTGGGGCAGAAGTCAACTTGTCTTTGAGCGCCTGAAAACTTTCCTGACACTTGTTTGTCCATTCGAACTTGACACCCTTATGCAATAGATAGTCAGAGGCCTGGCAATCTTGGAGAAGTTCTCGACGAATCGACAGCAATAGCTGGCGAGACCGAGAAAACTTCGGACTTGCTTGACATTCTTCGGAGGAGTCCAATCGAGAATAGCCTGAACTCGTTCAGGGTTGACGGCAATACTATCCTTGGAGATGACATGCCCAAGATAGGTTACTTCGGGGAGCCAGAATTCACACTTGGAATACTTAGCATACAGTTGATACTCTCGAAGCTTTTCCAGCACAAGACGAAGATGTTCAACATGTTCTTCCTTGTTCTTGGAAAATACAAGGATATCGTCCAAATAAACCACGACGAACTTGTCGAGGTAATCCATGGATATATAGTTCATCAGACGAGAGAAGGTGGCTGGAGCATTCGTTAAGCCGAATGACATGACAGTGTACTCGTATGATCCATACCGAGTCACGAAGGCGGTTTTGGGATATCCTCTTCACGAACACGGATCTGGTGGTAACCCAACCTCAAGTGGAGTTTCGAGAACACTGATGAGCCAGCCAGTTGATCATAAAGATCATTGATCCGAGGAAGAGGATATTTATTCTGAATGGTAGCTTGGTTTATAGGATGGTGTCTTGGACTAATCGGTTTGTCCCATCCTTCTTCTTAACAAAGAGAGAAGGTGCTCCCCAAGGAGAGCAACTTGGGCGAATGAAACCTTTGACAAGAGATTTGTCGATTTCCTCAAGCTCAATGAGTTCATGCGGCGGCATCTTGTAGGGTCGTTTAGCTATAGGGGTGGTGCCGAGTTTCAAGTCGATGATGAATTCGACAGCTCTAGCAGAGGGAATCCCTGGAAGTTCTTCTGGGAAGACGTCTTGGAATTTACGAATGATGGGAATGTTTTCAATGCCCTCGAGTGGTGCAGCGTTCAACGCATTCAAGGCATAAAGACGTGCCTCGGTGTTCTGAACTAGATGAGCTTGGTAAGCAATTATTTCATCAGAAGGGTGTAGCAGGTGGACGACCTTAGTGGCGCAAACTATAGAAGCAGTATGCGCTTTCAACCAATCCATTCCCAGAATGAGGTCGATGCTACAGGACATTAGTACGATGGGAGAGGCAAGGAATTCCAGTCCTTCAATTTCAACAGGAACGTTGTGACTAACCATAGAGGTTTGACACTGGCCCGCGGGAGTGTGTACCACAATCACTGTGTTCATCTCTTCGTATTTAATGCCATGCATGAATGCAAACTCAGCTGATATAAATGAGTGCAATGCTCCTGTATCAAATAAAATAGATGCTGGTACTGAATTTACGAGGAGTGTACCCATCACGGTAGCAGGCTGGTCTAGAACTTCATTGAGATCAATGTGGTTGGCATGAACACGACCATAAGACTTGGCATTGTTGTTGCGGGGCAGGTTGCTTCCAGGGCCAGTTGCTGGGAGGGCTAGTTGATTCTGGTTCTGGTTGCATTCCCTAGCATGGTGTCCTGGTTGACCACACTTGAAGCACAGACCATTATTGGGAGTGGGAACAGGAGCTTGTGGTGGTGGAGATGGAAGTCTTGGCTGCCTAGTTGGTGGAGCAGGCAGATGAGGTGCAACATAGGACTGCCTTGGGGCAGGTGCAGTTGGCTGGTACATGCTGTTGGGAATCCATATCTTACGCTTCTGTGAGGACGGGCCCGAAGATGAGCCCGTGTCACAGTGGGACGCCCCCGATTCAATCGTACACTTATCATACACGCAAACGTGTACGAACAAGATCAGGGACTCACGGGAAGATATCACAACACAACTCTACAAATAAAATAAGTCATATTACAAGCCAGGGGCCTCGAGGGCTCGAATACAAGAGCTCGATCATAGACGAGTCAGCAGAAGCAACAATATCTGAGTACAGACATAAGTTAAACAAGTTTGCCTTCAGAAGGCTAGCTCAAACTGAGATACAAATCGAAATAGGTGCAGGCCTCCTGCCTGGGATCCACCTAAAATACTCCTGATCGTCATCAGCGGTCTTCACGTAGTAGTAGGTACCTCCTGAGTAGTAGTAGTCATCGTCGACGGTGGCGTCTGGCTCCTGGGCTCCAACGTCTGGTCGCAACAATCGAGAATAGAAAGGGGGAAAAAGGGGGAGCAAAGCAACCGTGAGAACTCATCCAAAATACTCGCAAGCAAGCATTCCAGTCCAATCTGGGGCGCGCCGCTTAGTCGCTGAGGTCATGAAGGCTTCGGCTGATACCACGACGTCGAGTGCCCATAACTGTCCCCGCGTAGATGGTTAGTGCGTATAGGCCAGTAGCCAAACTCAAATCAAATACCAAGAGCTCGTTAAACGTGTTATCTTGAAATAACCGCGAACGCCGACCAGGGCCAGGCCCACCTCTCTCCTAGGTGGTCTCAACCTACCCTATCGCTTCGCCACAAAGATCCACTCAGAGGGCCGTCGGGGCAAACATCCTTTCGGACCCAATCCGTGAATCACTTGTGGGTACTCCTACGAGCCGACCCGTCCTTAGTCACCACAAGTATCATATATTATGTATAGGTATATACCCGTGATCAACTCCCGAGTGATCACGGCCCGATAGTATAGCATGGCAGACGGACAAGAATGTATGGCCATTGATGATAAACTAGCATCCTATACTAAGCATTAGGATTGCAGGTAAAGGTAACAACAGTAGTAGCAAGGACAGACTATGCATCTGGATAGGATTAAAGGAAAGCAGCAACATGCAACACTACTCTAATGCAAGCAGTATAGAGAGTAGAGTAGGCGATATCTAGTGATCAAGGGGGGGGGGGCTTGCCTGGTTGCTCTGGCTAGAGAGAGGGGTCGTCAACACCGTAGTCGTACTGGGTAGCAGCGGCGTCGGTCTCGATGTCTAGCAAGAGAAGAGGGGGAAGAAACAATAAATATAATGCAAACAATTGCATGATGATGCATGACATGACAAAGCGTGACGCTAGGCGTGCCCTAACGCGGTACGAGGTGGTACCGATGAAGGGGGAAAACATCCGGGGAGTATCCCCGGTGTTTCGCGTTTTTGGGCAGAGGAGCCGGAGGGGGAAAGTTGCGTGTTCGCTATGCTAGGGATGTGTGGCGGACGAACGGGCTGCATATTCGGGTTTGTCTCGTCGTTCGGTGCAACTTTCATGTTGAAAATAATTTAATCCGAGTTATGGATTAAAAGATATGATTTTCTAAAGATTTTATTAATTTCTGGAATTTAATTAATTATTTAATTTAATTCGAAATTTGGATTTATGACATCAGCATGATGTCGGGCTGACGTCAGGAGTCAACATGGATTGACTGGTCAACCTGACCAGTGGCTCCCACTGGTCCGTGACACATTTTAATTAAACAATGTAATTAACCTAATTAGTATTAATTAGGGGGTGGGCCCCACTGTCATACTCTGCTAACTAATTAACCAAGTTAATTAGATTAATTAACAGATTAGCTAGGTTAGTTACTTAATTAGGATTATTAAACACAATTAATTAAGTTAATTAATTTAATTAATTGATTAATTAATTAATATATTTATTTATTTATTTTCTAAATTCATTTTTTTCTTTTTTATTCGTTCTGGGGCAGGCCCCACTTGCCATAGGCACAGGGGGGCGCTTAGCGGGCGCGCGGGTAATGAGCGTCGCCCGTTGAGGCGCAATTCATCACAGGCGGCGGGCGTGGCCGTCAGGGGCGCACAACCAGAGGAAGTAATAGTGCAAAGGCATTGGATTATGGAAACAACTGACTAATCCAGAGCTCAAATGCAAAGGAATTATGATTTTCAAATCAAGGGATCAGAAGCAATGTTCTGATTAGGGATGGATAAGTTGAATAGCCTTAGGGGTACAATCGACGACAATTGGATTTGTTGAGAACCAGCTCATGTTTAAAATGACGTCTGAGCCGGAAAGATAATTTCAAAGGATCAACTGATGATTGCGTGCATTCGCACACATGTTGAATTAGTAGGATCAAAATGACGGTGTCAAAAGATATTAGTGAATATTGCTAGTGATATGGGAGCATGCATAATGTAAGCATACAAGTATTTGCAGAGCAACAGTTTGAAGAGGATGCTCAGAAGGTCGGATAGTATTTTAGAGTATCTTATGAAGCATACGAACAACTGGGGATGAACAGATACTCAATAAGTGCGAGGAATTTTCAATAGGGGTATTCATGTGGTAAAGAACTGCAAGGCAATAAGCTTAAAGGATTTTTGGAACAACGGAGAGCAATTTAGGGCATCTTGTAATAACAAGAGCAACTGAGGATGAAGGTATGAACGACAATTGTAGGTAGTTATCCATAAGGGTATATCGATGGAGGGAAATTGCAAAAGCGATGCCATAAAGTCTGAAGAGAACATCAGAGAGTATCTTCGGATTCTTCTGGTGCAGCAGACGATCATCTGTAATAAGGGCTCTCCGGGAGAAAGTATTATCAAGAACCTAGAGTCAGAGTTAGAAAAATCGTTTAACCTGAATAGAAGAGATGTCAGAGTCCCAGAGTATAGGTCGAGGAATAAAAGATCCTACTACCACCCAGATGGCGACGTGGGCCCGTAAGGCACACATCCATGTTAGTAAAAGTTTTGTAATGTCTAGACTCGACTTCGGCCAAGGATTGTGGAAGGGGGATTCCTACAGGCAGTCGTTTCTGATACCAACTTGGGACGCCCCCGATTCAATCGTACACTAATCATACACCCAAACGTGTACGATGAAGATCACGGACTCACGGGAAGATATCACAACACAACTCTACAAATAAAATAAGTCATACAAGCATCATATTACAAGCCAGGGGCCTCGAGGGCTCGAATACAAGAGCTCGATCATAGACGAGTTAGCGGAAGCAACAATATATGAGCACAGACATAAGTTAAACAAGTTTGACTTAAGAAGGCTAGCACAAACTAAGATACAGATCGAAAGAGGCGCAGGCCTCCTGCCTGGGATCCACCTAAACTACTCCTGATCGTCGTCAGCGGGCTGCACGTAGTAGTAGATACCTCCTGAGTAGTAGTAGTCATCGTTGACGGTGGCGTCTGGCTCCTGGGCTCCAACGTCTGGTCGCACCAATCGAGAATAGAAAGGGGGAAAAGGGGGGAGCAAAGCAATAGTGAGTACTCATCCAAAGTACTCGCAAGCAAGGAGCTACACTACATATGTATGAATTGGTATCAAATGGAAAAGGCTATCGTATGTGGACTGAACTGCAGAATGCCAGAATAAGAGGGGGATAGCTAGCTAGTCCTATCGAAGACAACGCTTCTGGTAACCTCCATCTTGCAGAAGGAGAAGAGAGTAGATGGTAAGTTCACCAAGTAACATCGCATAGCATAACCCTAACCGATGATCCTCCCCTCGTCGCCCCGTGAGAGAGCGATCACCGGGTTGTATGTGGCACTTGGAAGGGTGTGTTTTATTAAGTATCTGGTTCTAGTTGTCATAAGGTCAAGGTACAACTCCAAGTCGTCCTGTTACCGAAGATCACGGCTATTCGAATAGATTAACTTCCCTGTAGGGGTGCACCACATAACCCAACACGCTCAATCCCATTTGGCCGGACACACTTTCCTGGGTCATGCCCGGCCTCGGAAGATCAATACGTCGCAGCCCTACCTAGGCACAACAAAGAGGTCAGCATGCCGGTCTAAATCCTATGGCGAAGGGGTCTGGGCCCATCGCCTTTTGCACACCTGCATGTTGTGAACGCGGCCGGAAGCAGACCTAGACTAGCAGGCGTTCCAGTCCAATCTGGCGCGCGCCGCTCAGTCACTGACGTCACGAAGGATTCGGCTGATACCACGACGTCGAGTGTCCATAACTGTCCCCGCGTTGATGGTTGGTGCGTATAGACCAGTAGCCAGACTCAGATCAAATACCAAGATCTCGTTAAACGTGTTATCTTGAAATAACCGCGAATGCCGACTAGGGCCAGGCCCACCTCTCTCCTAGGTGGTCTCAACCTACCCTATCGCTTTGCCACAAAGATCCACTCAGAGGGCCGTCCCAATTCGTGAATCACTCATGGGTACTCCTACAAGCCGACCCATCTTTAGTCATCACAAGTATCATATATTATGTATAAGTATATACCCGTGATCACCTCCAGAGTGATCACGGCCCGATAGTATAGCATGGCAGACGACAAGAATGTATGGCCACTGATGATAAACTAGCATCCTATACTAAGCATTTAGTATTGCAGGTAAGGTATCAACAGTTGTAGCAACAATGACAGGCTATGCATCAGGATAGGATTAACGGAAAGTAGTAACATGCTACACTACTCTAATGCAAGCAGTATAGAGAGTGGAGTAGGCGATATCTGGTGATCAAGGGGGGGCTTGCCTGGTTTCTCTGGCAAGAAGGGGTCGTCAACACCGTAGTCGAACTGGGGTTACCGGCAGCGGTCTCGGGGTCTACCAGAAAAACTAACGGAGGGGGAACACCATAAATAACAGAGCAATCAAAACATAACACGACAAACGCGATGCTAGAGGTGATCTCAATCAGGGATAGGTGATACCGGCGAAGAGGGGAAACATACGGGAAAGTATTCCCGGTGTTTCGCGTTTTCGGACAGATGAACCGGAGGTGAAATGTTGCAGGTTTGCTATGCTAGGGATGTGTGGCAGGCGAACGGGCTATGTATCCGGATTCGTCTCGTTGTTCTGAGCAACTTTCAAGTAGAAAGTATTTTCATCTGAGCTACGATTTATTTTATATGATTTTTCAAAGTTTTAAAGATTTCCTAAAATTATTTATTAATTCGAAATAAATAAGAAAAAGCTATGTGTACCCAGTGGCAGTCTAGCCCAGAGCCTGACATGCGGGCCCGTTGACTGGTCAGGCTATGAACAGTCCCGTTGGTCCCACCGGTAAGTGACTTAGTGTATATTTTAAACAAAATCTTTTTTTATTTAATCCTGATGCCCTTGGGCCCACTGTCATTGACTACCAGGGGGGTTAGCACTTAAAGGGGATTACCCCCAATTAAGCTAGGAGGGCCCACGGGGGAATTTATACGCGCGCGCCCACGGAGGCGTGTCGGCGGCCATGGCGTTCGGCCGGCCGGCCGCAGTAGGCATTGGCGGGCGCCGGAGCTGTGGAGGCCGGCGCATGTTGCCCATGGCGGGGTGGCGATGGTGCAGCAGGGCGAGCGAGGACGCATGCGGGGGAGCAGCGCGGCAGCAGCAGGGCCAGCGGCGGACAGAGCTGGCGAGGGCGAGCGGCGACGCGGGAGAGGAGCAGCAGCACCGGGGGGGAGTGGGGCGCGAGCGGGCGGGCGCGCTCCTGGGCGCGACCCGGGAGCTGCGTGCTTGTCCGTGGACGCGGCGAGGGGCGTGGGGAGCACGCCCACGATGCAGCCACCGCGAGCTCGCGGGAGCTCGGGCGCGAGGTGATGCGGCGGCCTACGGTGACAGATCGACGTAGAGGAGAGGGGGGATCGAAGGTGCTGCTCATGGCGGTGCTCGTGGAGGGCTCGGGGAAGCCGAAGGAGGTCGGAGTGGTGCAGATCGACGGAAGCAGTGGCGGCCGGCGTTTAACGAACACGGAGTCGTTCGTGAGGGATGGCGGCAATCCTAGGCAGCTCCTTGCACCAGGAGGGGGCGGGCGTCGCGGTGCTTCTCTTGGTGTGGTCCTGGACATCGAGGAGGCGTCTGGTTGCGACAACGACGAGGGTGAAGGTGACCGCGTCGGCCGTGGATTTGTTCTTCGTCCAAATCGACACAAGCGGCGCAGGGGAAAAACTAGAGGGTTAGGGTTTGGTCAAGGGCCGAGCGGGGTGCTCTTATCCGCCAGGGGGGGGGGGTCGACGGGGAGGCGCGGGATGGCTGCCACGACGGCCAGGGCGGCTGGATGGCCGCCACGACCTCCCTCCGCTCCTGTAGCGAGGAGGGAGATGAGTGGGGGTGTGGGTTGGGCTTCTCCTTGGCCACATGGGCCCTCTTTTCTTTTACTTTTTTTGTTCCTTACCTTTCTGTAGTTTCCTTTTCTGTATTTCTTATTTTCTCTACTGTTTTCTATTATTTTAGCTAACAAATGAATTTTGCAACACATGATACTTAGCACACAATTACTTTGTACTGTTTCGAGGTTGCACAAAAAGTTTGGAGGCAATTGGAGTTAAAAAAACAATTGCTTATTTTGAAAAACGTCATTTTAATTGATGTTCATCCACTTATTAATTTCCTATTAATTTTTGTGTGAGTGAGACGAAGTTGGTTTCTACATGATAAATCCTTAGTGAATACTTGCAACCCCACCAACATTTCTGTTTTACCGTTTGAAGAAATAATAATTTTACTTTGTTTTAAATTTGAATTTGAATCGGGTTTGAATCAACGCAAGATTAATGACAGCAATCGTGGTGACGTTGCATCATCAGTAGAGGGTTACTTTAGCTTAATTATCCGGACGTCACACACGGTTGCGCCTGTGAGAGCCCTGGTATTCCTGCCGACCAGTTTCGACATTGATGGCCTTGTTCACCAGGGTGGCGAAATCAGCAAAGTCATGCACTAGAAGTGCGAGCTTGATGTCAGCTTGAAGGCCATCATGGAACTTCTCATGTCTGCATGCATCAGTTGCAATGTCCTCTTCAGCATAGCGGGACAAGTCCAGAAACTCCCGCTGATAAGCTTCCACAGTTTTGTTGCCTTGGGTAAGGTTGCGGAACTCACGCTTATTCCGGTCCATGACTCCTTGAGGAATGAAGCGAGCATGGAAGGCAGCTTGGAAGTCTGGCCAGGTGATGATTGTTCCAGCTGGTAGGGTACGCCTGTGGCTGTCCTACCATTGAGCTACGGGTCCTTTCAGGAAGAAGGAAGCAAAGGTGACATAGCTGGCAGGGGCTACATCAGCAGACTCCATCTCATATGTGATGTCATGGAGCCAGTCATGAGCATCTAGAGGCTGAGTTGAGCTGCAGTACACGGTTGGGTTGAGGCGCATGAAATCCTGCAGAGTCACTTGGGTTGGCTGCTGGTTCATATTGGTGCAAGGAAACTGAGCCATAATATTCTCCATGAACTGACGATTCAGCTCAAACTGTTGCATCATCCCAGCCATGTACTCAGGCGGTGGTGGGGCATTGCCACCACGACCACGACCACCTGGTCTAACCATCCTGCTAATATATAATAGGGGTAGTTCACCATTGAGAAATTTGCAAAGACAAGAATAATTCATGATGAAACATGCACAACGAAAGCAGCACGATAGATACTACATAGTAGTCGGCATATCTTACAAAAGAGATCATGCATAGAGTTCGGTACACAGAGTTCAGTACATAGACTAAGACATTATAGGCGGCACGCAGGCTCGCGGCGAATGCATCTAACACTAACAAGCAAGTCTACATCAGTCCCACGTGGTACTGCGGAGGTAGGTGTAGCCCGACAGCTAGTAGTTTCATGAAGGGAAGACCTCCACGCGCGTAGCCTGGGGTCCGCGGATACTCTGGTGCGGAACACGATGCACAGGTGGCAGGAGAGGACCAAGCACGGGAGAGTAGCCTCCCACATCTGGCCATCCGATGCCCTGGGGCATCACGGTCTTGGCAGGGTAGATCGCAGAACGCGACAGATCACCAGACTTGACAGAGGGGTGCAACAGCGTCAGAGCACGATACAGGTGCTGACGGGTGGTGTACAACTCGTGGCGAAGAGCTCGGTTAGCTCTATCCAGCCCATCAGCATGCAGAACCAGGTTCTGATGGTAGAAGGGCTCTCGGGTGACAGTGGAGTAGGCCGCAGTGTAGTAACCCTCCACACCAACATCGGATGCGATAACAATGTGCCTGAAGGGGGAGGTGTCCAACTCCTGATACTCTCCACGAAGACGTGTCAGAGCAGCATAAGCAGCATCGTGGACCGCCATATCGATAGTCACTCCAACACCATGAGCAGTGTGCAGCACGGTAGTGGAGTCATACTACCGAGAGTAGAGGTGGACGATGGCACGGTACTGCTCCTGGTTGAAGTCCTAATACTCCTCATAGACAGTGTACTCAGGGTGCCAGCGATAATCCAGATAGGTCATCATCTCAACCAACACAGCAGGTGGTCCTGAGGCACCAATGGCCGTCGTGTGGCGCACGACCTGCCTCATGGGTCCATCTGAAAACAAAGATGTTTTCACAGGAGTCAAAATGACAATGTGGATAATGTTCAAAACTACTCTAAAGAATAACTAGGGCTTATCCAACTTTGGGGTGAACGTGGTCACGGGATCCTAATGTTAGAGTTAGTAAAATCATTTAACCCGAGTAGGAGAGAGTTCTGAGTCCCAGAGTAAGGATCGAGGAGTAAAAGATCCTAATACCACCCAGATGGCGACGTGGGCCCGTAAGGCACACAGCCATGTTAGTAAAAGTTTTTGTAATGTCTAGACTCGACTTCGGCCAAGGAGCGTGGAAGGGGGATTCCTACAGGCAGTCGGGTCTGATACCAACTTGTGATGCCCCCCATTCAATCGTACTATAATCATGCACGCAAATGTGTACGATCAAGATTAGGGACTCACGGGAAGATATCACAACACAACTCTAAAACATAAATAAGTCATCCAAGCATCGTAATACAAGGCAGGGGCCTCGAGGGCTCGAATACAAGTGCTCGATCATAGACGAGTCAGTGGAAGCAACAATATCTGAGTAAAGACATAAGTTAAACAAGATTGCCTTAAGAAGGCTAGCACAAACTGAGATACATATCGAAAGAGGCGCAGGCATCCTGCCTGGGATCCACCTAAACTACTCCTGGTCGTCGTCAGCGGGCTGCATGTAGGAGTAGGCACCTCCTGAGTGGTAGTAGTAGTCGTCGTCGACAGTGGAGTCTGGCTCCTGGGCTCCAACGTCTGGTCGCAACAATCGAGAATAGAAAGGGGGAAAAGGGGGAGCAAAGCAACCGTGAGTACTCATCCAAAGTACTCACAAGCAAGGAGCTACACTACATATTTATGCATTGGTATCAAATGGAAAAGGCTATCATATGTGGACTGAACTGCAGAATGCCGGAATAAGAGGGGGATAGCTAGTCCTTTAGAAGACTAGGCTTCTGGTAACCTCCATCTTGTAGCAGGAGAAGAGAGTAGATGGTAAGTTCACCAAGTAGCATTGCATAGCATAATCCTAACCGATGATCGTCCCCTTGTCGCCCTGTGAGAGAGTGACCACCGGTTGTTTCTGGCACTTGGAAGGGTGTGTTTTATTAAGTATCCGGTTCTAGTTGTCATAAGGTCAAGGTACAACTCCATGTCGTCATGTTTGGCCGGACACACTTGGCCGTGACCACATAACCCAACACGCTCGATCCCATTTGGCCGGACACACTTTCCTGGGTCATGCCCAGCCTCGGAATATCAACACGTCGCAGCCCTACCTAGGCACAACAGAGAGGTTAGCACGCCGGTCTAAATCCTATGGCACAGGGGTCTGGGCCCATCGCCCTTTGCACACCTGCACATTGCGAACACAGCCGGAAGCAGACCTAGCCTAGCAGGCGTTCTAGTCCAATCCGGTGCGCGCCGCTCAGTCGCTGACGTCACGAAGGCTTCGGCTGATACCACGACGTCGAGTGCCCATAACTGTCCCCGCGTAGTTGGTTAGTGCGTATAGGCCAGCAGCCAGACTCAGATCAAATACCAAGATCTCGTTAAATGTGTTATCTTGAAATAACCGCGAACGCGACCAGGGCCAGGCCCACCTCTCTCCTAGGTGGTCTCAACCTACCGTGTCGCTTCGCCACAAAGATCCACTCAGAGGGCCGTCGGGACAAACATCCTTTCGGACCCAATCCGTGATTCACTCGCGGGTACTCCTACGAGCCGACCCGTCTTTAGTCACCACAAGTATCATATATTATGTATAGGTATATACCCGTGATCAACTCCCGAGTGATCACTGCCCGATAGTATAGCATGGCAGACGGACAAGAATGTATGGCCATTGATGATAAACTAGCATCCTATACTAAGCATTAGGATTGCAGGTAAAGGTAACAACAGTAGTACCAAGGACAGACTATGCATCAGGATAGGATTAACGGAAAGCAGCAACATGCAACACTACTCTAATGCAAGCAGTATAGAGAGTAGAGTAGGCGATATCTAGTGATCAAGGGGGAGGCTTGCCTGGTTGCTCTGGCAAGAGAGAGGGGTCGTCAACACCGTAGTCGTACTGGGTAGCAGCGGCGTCGGTCTCGATGTCTAGCGAGAGAAGAGGGGGAAGAAACAATAAATGTAATGCAAACAATTGCATGACGATGCATGACATGACAAAGCGTGATGCTAGGCGTGCCCTAACGCGGTACGAGGTGGTACCGGTGAAGGGGGGAAACATCCGGGGAGTATCCCCGGTGTTTCGCGTTTTTGGGCAAAGGAGCCGGAGGGGGAAAGTTGCGTGTTCGCTATGCTAGGGATGTGTGGCGGATGAACGGGCTGCGTATTCTGGTTCGTCTCGTCGTTCGGTGCAACTTTCATGTTGAAAATAATTTAATCCGAGTTACGGATTAAAAGATATGATTTTCTAAAGATTTTATTAATTTCTGGAATTTAATTAATTATTTAATTTAATTCGAAATTTGGATTTATGACATCAGCGTGATGTCAGGCGGACATCAGGAGTCAACATGGATTGACTGGTCAACCTGACCAGTGGGTCCCACTGGTCAGTGACACATTTTAATTAAACAGTGTAATTAACCTAATTAGTATTAATTAGGGGGTGGGCCCCACTGTCATACTCTGCTAACTAATTAACCAAGTTAATTAGATTAATTAACAGATTAGCTAGGTTAGTTACTTAATTAGCATTATTAAACACAATTAATGAAGTTAATTAATTTAATTAATTGATTAATTAATATATTTATTTATTTTCTAAATTCTTTTTTTCTTTTTTTATTCGTTCTGGGGCGGGCCCCACTTGCCATAGGCACAGGGGGGCGCTTAGCGGGCGCGCGGGTAATGAGCGTCGCCCGTTCAGGCGCAGTTCATAACAGGCGGTGGGCGTGGCCGTCAGGGGCGCACCCGACTGGGCGCCGGCGGCCGCGGCAGGGTGATGGAGCAGGGGGAGGCCGGTGGCCTGGGGCGGCCTGGGTGGGTGCGAGCCGGCGACAGAGGTAGACGGGGGTGGGGAGCAAGCAGCGCACAGGCCGCTGCAGCAGACCGAGCACAACGGCGCGGTTAGGCAGGGGTGGCTCGGTCGCACGGACTCAGCGGCGTGAGCAGCAAGCAGCAGCCATAGGCGGGTAGCGGTCGCGAGCTCTGGTGCGGGAGCGGAGAGCCACGGTGAGGGGCGCGCCGGTGAGGTAGAACAAGCGCAGGGGGGCAGCCACGGCGCAGGCGATGCGCGTGCGGGCGCGATGCCAGTGGGCGCGGCAAGCGGGCGTGACCAGTGCGTGGCGACGGCGCGGCGGACATGGCGAGGACGAGCCGTGCGCGCAGTGCGGCGACGAGTGGCCCGATTGACAAGTGAGCAGGGCACAGAAGGGGAAGGCCAGGGCCTCACCGCGGGAGGTAGGGTACGGGGCAGCGGTGCGTCAGGACGGCGACGGGGATGACGCGTCGGAGTGGATGCAGGCCGTCGAGGGAGGAAGATGGGGTCGGGGAGGCGACGGGAGGCGCGGGGTGTCGATGGCCCAGACTGGATCCTCGCGGGGCGGCGGCTTGAAGAGGATGGTGCCGGCGATGGCGGGGGCAGCGCGGCAGCGGCGACGCGGTCTTCGGGGGCAAGCGCCCCCGATCCAGAGCGGGGGGAGAGCGAGAGGAACGAGGGGGAGTGAGTGTCGTGGGGGGAGTGGGATTCGGTTGGGTTAGGGTTTGGAGTAGTGGGGTTAGTAGTGGTTAGGTGGACCGGGGTGGGCCGGCCTGTTGGGTCGGTTGGCCCATGTGGGGGGGGGGTTCCCTTTTTTTTGTTAGTTCTGTTTTTAACATTTTTCTCTTATCTATTTTCTTTTCTGTTTTATTCCATTTTAAATCATTTAGGCATTTTCTAAAAAGATGTTTGCTGCACTATAATTACCCTCGTAATATTCGGCAACCACCGAACATTTTTGTTTCAACTTTTAAAAACTTTTGTTGTTTGCCATTTTTTTAATTGATTTTGAATCGGTTTTGAACTAATGAAAGTTTAGCAATAGTAATCAAAGATGACATGGCATCATTAGGAGAGTTTTACTGTAGCTTAAATATTCGGGCGTCACACCACAAGGACAGGAGGTGTCCCTTGCCTGGTGCCGGCTCTACGTAATGAGCACTTGCCAAAAGATTTTAAGGGGCCTCGTAAGGTTCCTAATTACACGGCCGACTTGCAGCCTGGGGCATGGATTGAAAGTTATGAGATGGAGATGGAGCTATTGGAGGTCAGCGATGTAGCAATGGCTAAATATTTCACTATGATGTTGGATGGAACAGCTCGCACTTGGTTGAAAGGGTTGGCACCCAACTCCATCGGCTCAAGGGCAGAGTTAAAAGCCCGGTTCATTCAGAACTTCAAGGACACATGTAAGCAACCTATGTCAATTGTGGACTTGACTAACTGTAAACAAGAGGAAGGTGAGTCCACGACCCACTAGGTGCGCCAGGTCAAGGAGATAATACATTCATCGATAAGATGGATGCCGGCTTTGCGGTCTTAATGTTGGAGAAAAATTGCCATTTTGAACCTCTGAAGAAGAAGCTGGGGCGGCTCAAGCGTGATTGTCATGACATTGGCCAGTTGATGGCGGCTCTAGTCAAATATGTTGATTCAGATAGTACCAAGGATCTCGCGTCTGATGAAGAGAAGGCAGGGAAGGGAAAAACGGCAATGGCAAGGGTCGCCATCATAACCCGATGAATCAAGGAGGTAATAAACGTAAGGCCGACAAGTTTGTGGCTATCGCCAGTACACATGGCAACAACAAACGGCGCAAGGGGAGGCCACCTCCTCGGTCAGGCGGGTCAGGTCCCACCCTTGAGCAACTACTGAATGAACCCTGTCCGAGACACGACACTCGGGAGAAGCCGGCTACCCATCTGTGGAAGGACTGTACGATCATGAAGGTGTTTAAAAATTCAAACATGTTCAATAGTAATCACGGACCTAGTGGCGGTTCAGGCAGTGGCGGATTTCCTGGCCCGAGCGCCGGCTCAGGCGGAGGCGGTTTTCACGGCCAGGGCCATCTGGGTAATCAAGGTGGTTATAATCAGCAATCGGGCCAAGGTAATCAGAAGCAACAGCAGCAGCAGTCCGGGTATCTGAGTAACCCAAAACAGCTGAACAGTGGGCAGTACCACGTATTTACCACTAGTTTGTGCAAGAGGGACCAGAAACTTCATAAGAGGGCTATAAACGCTGTTGAGCCGGCGGTTCCACGTTATTTGAGATGGTCAGAACAACCTATTGTGTGGAGTAGGGAGGATCACCCTCCCCGGGTTGATAATACGAGTCACTTGGCTTTGTTGGTGGTGCCTCAAGTTGGTGGATATAAGTTTAGTAAGGTGCTCATGGACGGAGGCAGTAGCATCAACATCCTCTATTATGAGACATTTCGTCGCATGGGGTTGACTGACAAGAGTCTTAAACAATCCAACACTGTTTTTCATGGTGTTGTACCTGGTAACTCGGCATACCAAGTTGGTAAGATTGAGCTGGAAGTAGCCTTTGGGGATGAATACGATTCTAGGGCTGAGAACTTAACTTTTGAAGTAGTTAAGATCGAAAGCACATATAATGCCTTGTTTGGACGGCCGGCTTACGCCAAGTTCATGCCTCGGTCGTGTTATGTGTATCTGCAACTCAAGATGCTGGGTTATAAAGGCACCATCACAGTACATGGAAGCCAGAAAGTAGCCCTAGAGTGTGAAGAAGGTGACGCTGCTTATGCAGAGTCTGTGTGTGCAACAGAGGAATTAAAGTTCTATAAAGATAATGTTGACCCGACAGACATGACGTCTTTGAAGAAGCCAACTATAGAGCATGAACCGGTGTTGAAATTCAAATCAGCTGATGACACCAAGATGGTTGATTTTGGGCCTAACAATTCATCCAAACAGTTCATTATCAGTGCTAACTTGGATCCAAAATAGGAGAGCGCGCTCATCAAGTTCATCCGTGAGAACCGGGACATCTTTGCATGGAAGCCTTCTGACATGCCGGGTGTCCCGAGAGAACTCGCTGAGCACACTCTCAATATTGATCCGAAATTTAAACCGGCCAGGCAGTTTCTTCGACGGTTTAACGAGGAAAGGCGCAAGGCTATTGGAGAAGAGGTGGCCCAGCTCTTGGCGGCCGGGTTCATTGTTGAAGTTTTTCACCCGGAGTGGTTGGCTAACCCGGTGCTTGTGCTTAAAAAGAGCGACACCGGGCGCATGTGTGTGGATTACACAGATTTGAACAAAGCTTGTCCGGCTGACCCTTTTGCTCTCCCTCGTATTGATCAGATCATTGATGCTATGGCGGGTTGCGAGCATTTGAGTTGTTTGGATGCCTATTCGGGTTATCATCAGATCAAGATGGCAGTTAAGGACCAGGAAAAGACAGCTTTCATCACTCCGTTTGGAGCCTTCTGCTATGTGTCTATGCCTTTTGGGCTTAAGAGTGCCCAGGCGACTTATCAACGATGTGTGCAGAATTGCCTTCACAATCAGATTGGGCGTAATGTTCATGCTTATGTGGATGATATAGTGGTGAAATCCAGAGAGAAGGAAGCCTTGGTAACTGATCTGAAGGAGAATTTTGATAACCTCCGGATCTACAAAATGATGCCTAACCCGGCTAAGTGTGTTTTTGGAGTCGCAGCTGGCAAACTCTTGGGTTTTTTGGTGTCTAACAGAGGTATTGAGGCTAACCCAGAGAAAATTAAGGCAATTACATCTCTGGCTAAACCGGCATGCATCAATGACGTTCAGCGGTTGGCGGGTCACGTCACAGCCTTAAGAAGGTTCATAAGCCGGTTAGGGGAGAAGGCGATGCCTTTGTATCAAATGATGAAGAAGGCGGATGACTTTGTCTGGAGTGACGCTGCTAACTCTGCCTTTGAGGATCTGAAGAAACAGCTTGCTGAGCCACCGATTCTTGTTGCTCCGGTTGAAAGAGAGCCATTGTTGTTGTATGTGGCTGCTAACTCACGTGCTGTTAGTGTGGCCATTGTTGTGGAGCGCAAGGAGGTTGGCAAGGAACATCCGGTCCAACGGCCAGTTTACTACGCCAGTGAGGTGCTCATTGAATCTAAACAAAGATATCCACATTGGCAGAAGCTTGTTTATGGGGTGTTCATGGCAAGCCGAAAGCTCAAGCATTACTTTCAGGGTCACCCAATTACTGTGGCAGCTCTGCTCCTCTAGGAGACATTATTCAAAATAGAGACGCCACAGGACGAGTTGCCAAGTGGGCTATTGAACTTGGGTCTCATAGTTTGAAGTATGTGCCACGTACGGCAATCAAATCTCAAGCGCTGGTTGATTCATTAATGACTGGATAGAGTTGCAGATGCTAGAGGAGAAACAATACAACACATATTGGACGGTTCATTTTGATGGGTCCAGACAATTGGAAGGCTCAGGGGCTGGACTTGTTTTAACTTCTTCTCACGGTGACAAGTTTTGTTATGTGTTGCGATTGATGTTTCCTTGTACTAACAATGCATCAGAATATGAAGCCTTGCTAAAGAGATGAGTCTGAGCCGGGTACGGTGCCTTGGCGACTCAGATTTGGTGGCTCAGCAGGTGTCAGGCAAGTGGGATTCCAAGGATCCTCTCATGGCGGCTTATCGTCGTGTGGTCGACGCTATTGCGAGGCATTTTAAGGGTCATCAAGTGGAACACATTGACCGCAGAAAGAACGAATCGGCCAATTCCTTAATCCGGTTGGGATCTTAGCGTAAGCCGGTGCCACCTAACACCTTTTTGGATGTTTTACATAACCCGTCTGTTAATTTGCCTACAGAGGAAGATTTGGCCATTCCTGACCCGGAGGCACAGTTGGTGGCGGCTCTTCATGTCATTCCATATTGGACAGTACCGTTCTTGGCTTACATGACCCGGGGCGAGTTGCCAGAGGACGAGACCCTGGCCCGACAGATAACCCGGCAGTCCTAGTCAATGACAATTTCTGACGGTGAGTTGTATCATCGCAGCATCACTAGAGCGTTTCAACATTGTGTTTCTCCTGAGGAAGGTCAAGAAATTCTTCATGAGATCCATAAAGGGGATTGTGGTCATCACGCCGGGTCAAAGTCTCTTGTGGCCAAAGCTTTTGGTCATGGTTTTTACTGGCTAACGGCTCACGCTGATGTGGAGGAACTAGTCAGTAGGTGTGATGGATGTCAAAAATTTGCACGACGGGCGCACATACCGGCTCAAGAGTTGCGGATGATTCCAATCACTTGGCCGTTTGCAGTCTGGGGGCTTGACATGGTTGGACCATTCAAAAGGTCCAAAGATAAAAATACACATCTTTTGGTGGCAGTTGACAAATTCACAAAATGGGTTGAAGCAGAGCAAGTGAGCAAGTGTGATGCAGCCACGGCGGTTCAGGTCATGAAAAAGGTGATTTTTCGCTTTGGTTTTCCGCATAGCATTATAACTGACAATGGTACTAATTTGTCCCAAGGTGCTATGGAGGAGTTTTGTCAACGTGAGCATATCCGGCTTGATGTTTCTTCAGTAGCTCACCCCCAATCTAATGGTCAAGCTAAGAGAGAAAATCAAGAAATCTTAAAAGGTCTCAAGCCCCGGCTTATGGTTCCCTTACAACAAACGCCGGGTTGTTGGGTAGAGGAATTACCCTCGGTGCTGTGGAGTATCAATACCACTCCTAACAGGTCTACAGGTTATACACCTTTCTTCATGGTATATGGAGCAGAAGCAGTGCTGCCTAGTGACATCCGTCATGACTCTCCTTGCGTGGCGGCTTACGTTGAAGCTGATAATGAACAAGCCCGACAGGATGCACTTGACTTGTTAGATGAGGAGAGAGCTTTGGCAGCCGCTCGATCAGCAATTTATCAATAGGACCTGCACCGTTATCACAGCCACCGGGTTAAGTCCAGGACCTTTCAAGAAGGTGACCTGGTGCTCCGGCTCATCCAGGATCTGTCTGATGCACACAAACTTTCCCCGCCTTGGGAAGGACCCTTTGTGGTCAGAAAGAACTTAAACAACGGGTCATATTACCTCATTGACGTTCGAGAGCACAAAGACTCACATAAGTCGGAGGAGGAGAGCCGCCGGCCGTGGAACATCACTCAGCTTCGGCCATACTATACTTAAGCCACCAGCTCTCGTCATGTACATACTTTGACGTTGTATATAGTATGATAAGTAATAAAGCAGGACCTTTGTCATTTTCCCTTACATGATCATATATCTTTATTATTTTCATTATTCAAAATGACCAAAAGGGGGCTTATCATATCCGAATCTAGCTTAACCCTTTTGGTCCGGCTCATGATCATATTCGAATCTAGCTGTAAACCTCATGGTCACTTGGGAGCTTCCTGTTCGAACATAGGTCATATTCAAACCAAAGAGAACATAGCTGTTGTAACCCTCTTGATCGGCTCAAAGCCAAACTCATTAGCGGGCTTCTTGATCGTATCTGAATCACAGCTTAACCCCTTTTGCATCTGACTTGGATCGTATTCGAATCAGGGTCGTTAAAAACCTCTCAAGGTCATTTGGGGGCTTCCTGTTGAAACATAGGTCGTATTCGAACCAAAGTGAACATAGCTGTCAGTACCCTCTTGATCGGCGCAACGCCAATGCCACTGGGGGCTATATGATCGTATTCGAATCTTAGCTTAACCCCTTTGGTCCGGTTTACTGATCGTATTCGAATCAGAAGCCTCCAGTTTTATTTATATCTTTTGATTTACGTTGTCTGAAGCCTAGTGTTTTATCTTGCTATTTTTTGTCATCTCAAATCTAACTATCAGTATGGTATCAAATTATACCAGCTCGGTTATTTGTTAATGAGTTGCCAAGGCATAACAGTCATCAGACATATAGAAGTATTAACTTCTACAAAAGATTGGGTTATCAACCTCATCATCCGGGTCATGTAAACCGGCAATCCAGATTCAAAGAGCACAGGTATGACTGTCATTCAGGAATAGGTTTCTCTGTGTTTTTTCATTAATCAAAGGTGTTTTCAGCCTTGTTTATCTTACATCTAGTTCTGTCTTTTCCACTATGATAATTTCATAAGTCATATATCGGGTGTTTTTGACTCGTCCGGTGCTAAACCGCCAGGATAGTTTTTTCATCTTTTACAGGAACAGAGTTAAAACATTACAGATGTAACCACGGATGTAACGCATATATTGACATCGTGGGTAAAGAGTCATATGCAACATCTTATGCACGATGGCATAGGCAAAATATGCAGTTTTCAAACTAACCTATTACAAGGCATTGAGAGCCCAAAAGGTTAGATTGTTTTCTCTCCTAAGCAGGTCTTAAGCTAACAACTGGATTGTTCAGATGGTTATGACTCCCCCTAGCCGGCTCACCTTCCTCCACTGGTTGGAAGCTGGGATTGGACTAGTCAAAGCCATTCAGAGCAATGAACTCAGCCTCATCGTCAATTAGGCCGACTGGGTCAATTTCCGGGACAAAAGTGTGTTGACGAACCGGCGAGATAAGATCCGTCACTTTATAAGAGGGAGTCTTCATCTTCTTATTCTTCATATCAAAACCCGGCTGATATTTGTAGTTGTTGGTCTCCTCTCCAAGAACGGTAGCTTGAGGACGAACTCCCCTCACACAGGCAATAAAGTCATCTTGCTCAAATGGAGTCCCTTCTTCCTTCACGATAGGGTACCCCTTAGCCACATCCACCGGGTCTAGATCCGGCACCCAAGCTTTGGAGCGGCTCAGGGCAGTCAGGGCTCCGGCTCTGGCACAGGACCATTTGACCTCTTGAAACCTGGTGGGCAAGATCGATAACTTCTTCAAAACGTCACTCAACTGGTTGGGTCCTTGGTTGGCAGGGGAGATAGTAGCAAGTGCTCGTTGAGCGCCAGTATACAATTGCTCCACCAAGGTATTAACCGTTTTCAGTTTTGTCACACTGTCTTGGCTCAGATTTTTGCTACGTGGACCTGCGAGTGTTTTTTAACAAACGCTCAGCAGGCGGCTTATATTCCTGGTCAAAACAAGGTATAAGTGATTAATACAAATGACTTACCGAAGATGGCGGAGACCATTTGAGACACATGGTTTTTTAAGCCGGTGAGCTCCGTGGTAACCTCCTCAAGAGCCGCCTCAGCTGTCTCAGCGCATTGTATAAAAATCATCTTTTCTTCGTCCTAGGATTTCTTTTTTGCAGCTAAGCTGGTCTTCAATTTCTCAGATTCAGAGAGGCTCAATTGGAGTTTAGAGTCAGTGGTCTTTATCTCTGTCTCCTGCTCCGCCAACCGGGTCTTGGCATCCATCAATTGAGAGCCCAACTCAGATAAGGCGTTCTACAAAAACATTCACAGGTGTGTCAAGACTTAAACTAAAAGTTATAAGGGTTCAAGTCTCAAGTACTTTGCACCGCAATACCACTTGACACTTGGGGGCTAATGTCTGCCAAAGCTATTTTTTATGACTTTTATATGTTTCAACTCCCAAGGGTTTTACAAAGTAACATTGCTTGGCACTTGGGGGCTAATGCATGATATTCAGAAAGTTTCTCAAGATTGAGCCAGATCACAATACTTATTGGGACTAGTAAAAGACAGTTATGCAATTAAGTACCGATTCATTTATGCTAAATTGAGCCGGCCCTTGGGGACTACAGGTGAAGTTTACGCTATTCTATTGGACTTCCAAAAACCTAGAGGCAAAGTATCAACTTATATCATAAAGTCTACAGACACTAGTAGAAAAAGGGGCTATGGCCCAGGCCGCCTCAGCCCATTAGTCCCGGTTCAGTCTTGAACCGGGACCAATGTGGGCATTGGTCCCGGTTCGTGAGCCCAGGGGGCCGGCCGGGCCACGTGGGCCATTGGTCCCGGTTCGTATGGACCTTTTGGTCCCGGTTGGTGGGATGAACCGGGACCAAAGGGCCTCCCTCCTGGCCCACCACCATTGGTCCCGGTTGGTGGCTTGAACCGGGACCAAAGGCTCCCCTTTAGTCCCGGTTCATGCCACGAACCGGGACCAATGAATTGCCTATATATACCCCCTCGCGCAAGAGCAGAGCATAGTGCTCTGTTTTTTCTGGCCGAGGGGGAGAGGCCTTTGTGGTGCTCTAGCTCACCTCCTATGCACATGAGGTGTTCGATGGAATGCCCGGGCCACACTACTTAAGCTTTCTCCTCTCGCAGCTCGACCTCCAAGCTCCATTTTCCTCGAGATTTGTCTAGATTTAGCGGTCCGTCACGCCCCGTCCCCGTCTTCACCGCCGTCGATCACCCGCGTCGATCTCATCACCGACACCACCGTGGTGAGCCTCTTGTTCTTTTCTTCTTTCGGAAAGGAAAAATATTCTTACTTGTATGTTTAGATAGATACTTGTATCATTTTCTTACATTTATTATTGCATCTTATATAGTGCGATGGTTTTGGTATCCGCCCCCGTCGGCCCTCGTCCTGTCTATGATTCAGATGTGGTATGTATATTATCTTTATAACTATTGGTTCATTTATTGTTTATGAAAATTATGCCGACCAACGTGACATAGATTTTATTTATCTAGGATGTATGTGAATCGGAAATGCCAACCGACCCTATTATCGAGAGGTTAAATTTAGTTGAAGAAGAAAACAATTTGTTGAAGGAAAAAATAAAAAAAATTGAGGAGGAGAAGATGATATTGGAGTTGCATGTTGCGGATGTCGTCGATGATCACAAGATCAAGATGGATGCAATGCGCTTGAAGATTAGAAAGATTAGAAAATATGCCATTCATACCGAGGCTTGGTATCATTATGCCGTTGGATCAATTGTTACCTTGGTTGCGATTATGATCGCATTTGTTTTCGCATTGAAATGTTTTACATAGTTTCAATGTATGGTTTAATTAATTAGATGCTCTGGAGAACTATATGTTGTTAGATGAGAACTATGTATGCACTTTGGTTTTAATGTGATGATGAACTTCTATTAATTTGGTCACTTAATTATATATAATGCACGCAGATGAACCGGCAATGGATGTACGGTGACAGACACACCCGCGAGTACGTTAAGGGCATGCATGAGTTTCTCGATGTGGCTGAGGCAAACAAGCAGAATGGTTTTATGTGTTGTCCATGCACTGAATGTGGGAATACGAGGTCTTACTCTAACCGGAAAATCCTTCACTCTCACCTGCTTTACAAGGGTTTCATGCCACACTATAATGTTTGGACGAGGCACGAAGAAATAGGGGTTATGATGGAAGACGGCGAAGAAGAAGAGTACGATGACAACTATGTGCCCCCTGAATACGGTGATGCTGCAACGGGGGGAGCTGGTGAAGATCAAGAGGAACCAGACGATGATGTGCCCAATGATGCTGCCACGGGTGAAGCTGCTGAAGATCAAGAGGAACCAGACGATGTGCCCGTTGATGATGATCTCCGCCGGGTTATTGTCGATGCAAGGACGCAATGCATTAGTCAAAAGGAGAAGCTGAAGTTCGATCGCATGTTAGAGGATCACAAAAAAGGGTTATACCCCAATTGCGAAGATGGCAACACAAAGGTCGGTACCGTACTGGAATTGCTACAGTGGAAGGCAGAGAATGCTGTGGCTGACAAAGGATTTGAGAAGCTACTGAAAATATTGAAGAAGAAGCTTCCAAAGGATAACGAATTGCCCGACAGTACATACGCAGCAAAGAAGGTCGTATGCCCTCTAGGATTGGAGGTGGAGAAGATACATGCATGCCCTAATGACTGCATCCTCTACCGCGGTGCATACAAGGATCTGAACGCATGCCCGGTATGCGGTGTGTTGCGGTATAAGATCAGACGAGATGACCCCGGTGATGTTGACGGCGAGCCCCTCAGGAAGAGGGTCCCTGCAAAGGTGATGTGGTATGATCCTATAATACCACGGTTGAAACGTCTGTTCAGAAACGAAGAGCATGCCAAGTTGATGCGATGGCACAGTGAGAACCGAAAGAAAGATGGGAAGTTGAGAGCACCCGCTGACGGGTCGCAGTGGAGAAAAATCGAGAGAAAGTACTGGGATGAGTTTGCAAAGGACCCAAGGAATGTATGGTTTGCTTTAAGCGCGGATGGCATTAATCCTTTCGGGGAGCAGAGCAGTAATCACAGCACCTGGCCCGTGACTCTATGTATGTATAACCTTCCTCCTTGGATGTGCATGAAGCGGAAGTTCATTATGATGCCAGTTCTCATCCAAGGCCCTAAGCAACCCGGCAACGAAATTGATGTGTACCTAAGGCCATTAGTTGAAGAACTTTTATAGTTGTGGAATGGAAACGGTGTACGTACGTGGGATGAGCACAGACAGGAGGAATTTAACCTTAAGGCGTTGCTGTTCGTGACCATCAACGATTGGCCCGCTCTCAGTAACCTTTCAGGACAGACAAACAAAGGATACCATGCATGCACGCACTGTTTAGATGACACCGAAAGTATATACCTGGACAAATGCAGGAAGAATGTGTACCTGGGCCATCGTCGATTTCTTCCGACCAACCATCAATGTCGAAAGAAAGGCAAGCATTTCAAAGGCGAGGCAGATCACCGGAAGAAGCCCGCCATGCGCACCGGTGATCACGTGCTTGCTATGGTCAATGATTTACCCTACGTCATCTTTGGAAAGGGTCCCGGAGGACTAGCTGTTCCGAATGACGCTGAGGGACACGCACCCATGTGGAAGAAGAAATCTATATTTTGGGACCTACCCTACTGGAAAGACCTAGAGGTCCGCTCCTCAATCGACGTGATGCACGTGACGAAGAACCTTTGCGTGAACCTGCTAGGCTTCTTGGGCGTGTATGGGAAGACAAAAGATACGCCGGAGGCACGGGAGGACCTGCAACGTTTGCACGAAAAAGACGACATGCCTCCGAAGCAGTATAAAGGTCCTGCCAGCTACGCTCTTACGAAAGAAGAGAAAGAAATATTCTTTGAATGCCTGCTTAGTATGAAGGTCACGACTGGCTTCTCATCGAATATAAAGGGAATAATAAATATGCCAGAGAAAAAGTTTCAGAACCTAAAGTCTCATGACTGCCACGTGATTATGACGCAACTGCTTCCGGTTGCATTGAGGGGGCTTTTACCGGAAAACGTCCAATTAGCCATTGTGAAGCTATGTGCATTCCTCAATGCAATCTCTCAGAAGGTGATCGATCCAGAAATGGTACCAAGGCTAAGGAGTGATGTGCCGCAATGTCTTGTCAGTTTCGAGCTGGTGTTCCCACCATCCTTCTTCAATATCATGACGCACGTCCTAGTTCATCTAGTCGACGAGATTGTCATCCTGGGGCCCGTATTTCTACACAATATGTTCCCCTTTGAGAGGTTCATGGGAGTCCTAAATATGTCCGTAACCGCGCTAGGCCAGAAGGAAGCATCTCCATGGGCCATCAAATAGAGGATGTTATCGGGTTTTGTGTTGACTTCATTCCTGGCCTTAACAAGATAGGTCTCCCTAAATCGCGGTATGAGGGGAGACTGACTGGAAAAGGCACTCTTGGAAGAGACTCAATAATATGCAGGGACGGATATTCTTGGTCTCAAGCACACTACACAGTTCTACAGAACTCTACCTTGGTGACCCCGTATGTCGATGAACACAAGAACAGTCTGCGCTCCAAACACCCGGAGCAATGCGACGACTGGATTACATGTGAACACATCAGGACTTGCAGCAGTTGGTTGGAAACACGTCTCAGAGGTGACAACACTGTTTGTGATGAGTTGTACTTGTTGTCCAGGGGACCATCTTTGACTGTATTGACTTACAAAGGATACGAGATAAATGGGAATACATTTTACACGATCGCCCAAGATCAAAAGAGCACCAACCAAAATAGCGGTGTCCGCTTTGATGCAGCAACCAAGAGCGGAAAGGACACATATTATGGTTACATAGTGGACATATGGGAACTTGACTACGGACCTGATTTTAAGGTCCCTTTGTTTAAGAGCAAATGGGTCATTCTGTTTGGCGGCGGGGTACAAGTAGACCCACAGTACGGAATGACAACAGTGGATCTGAAAAATCTTGGGTACACTGACGAACCGTTCGTCCTAGCCAATGATGTGGCACAGGTTATCTATGTGATGGACATGTCTACTAAACCGAGAAAAAGAAAAGATAAGGAAGCGAATACATCATACGATGAGCCAAAGCGCCACATAGTTCTTTCAGGAAAAAGGGACATCCTGGGAGTGGACGGCAAGACAGACATGTCTGAAGATTATGAAAAGTTTCATGAAATTCCTCCCTTCAATATCAAGGCTGACCCAAGCATCCTGATAAACAATGAAGATTATCCATGGTTACGGCGCAATAAGCAAATGACACAAGCGAAGAAAAAGTGAAGACTTTGTCCCGCAATAAGAAAATGCTATGTGGGTGAAATTATGATACCATGCATCCCAACTTTCAACTTTTTTAGAGTTCATTTGAAATGCTTTCATGTCTTATGGTTTGAAACTTTGGTACTTCGAAAGTGATTGTCCATTTTGTACACGAAGTGCATCAAGTTTTTGTCGTAACCCTCTCTACTTTTTGGAACTAGTGATTCATAAACTAGTGATTCACACAAATTTTTAAAAATTCAAATTTAAACTATTTAAAATTTAAAACTAATGGCACTAACAGAAAGTTTATAATTTTTGTGACCTAAAAGCAAAAAGAAATCACTAAAAAACTGTAATTATTTAGTTGTAAGTAGAAATAAAAAATAAATAGAAAAAAATTCTAATTTTATAGTAAAGTTATTCATAAACTAGTGATTCACACAAATTTTTAAAAATTCAAATTTAAACTATTTAAAATTTAAAACTAATGGCACTAATAGAAAGTTTATAATTTTTGTGACCTAAAAGCAAAAAGAAATCACTAAAAAACTGTAAGTATTTAGTTGTAAGTAGAAATAAAAAAATAAAAAACCAAAAAAATATAGAAACAAAAAAGAAAAAACCAAAAAATGCCTCCTACTGGGCCTCCACGGCCTGAATACGACTAGAAACCCTACATGGGCCAGGATTCAGGCCCGCAGAGGCCCAATAGGCCCATAGGCAGTAGCAGTTTAGGCCCGAAAGCCTGCATTTGAGAGGAGCTCGAAAGGGGAGGCAGAGCAGAGCTTATAAACAAGTATCGGCGCCCTTCAGCTAGCGATGTGGGACTAAACTTCTGGGCGCGGGGCGCACAAGGGCATTGGTCCCGGTTGGTGGCACCAACCGGGACTAAAGGTGGCATTGGTCACGGTTCGTGGCACCAACCGTGACCATTGCCCCCCTTTAGTCACGGTTGGTGCCACCAACCGGGACCAAAGGCCGCTGCTTCCCGCCCTTTGGGCTGCTGAAAATTGGCCTTTGGTCCCGGTTCGTGGCACCAACCGGGACCAAAGGGGGGCATTGGTCACGGGTCGTGCCACGAACCGGGACCATTGCTCTGCCTATATATACAGCACTTGCGAAATTTTCGGCAACTGCTCCATTCCCCATCGCCGATGCCGCCAGGCTGCTCGTCCTCCTCGTCGCCGTCGCCGCGCCCTGCCCCGTCATCGCCCCGCGCCCCTGCCCCGTGCTCGCCGTCGCCGTCGCCCCGCACCCCTGCCCCCGCGCGCGGGCGCCCTCGCCGCCCCCGCCGTCCTTGTCGCGCCCCCGCGCGCCTTGCTCGCCGTCGCCGCCCCGTGCTCGCCGTCCCTGCCCCGTCGCCGTCGCCCTCCCGCGCGCCGCCCCGCCGTCGCCGTCGCCGTCGCCCGCCCGCCCCCATCGTCGCCGTCGCGGTCCTCCTCTAGTCCGGCCGCGGCGCCCTTTTTTCTGTTATATGCTTTTTTTCTGCTATATGCTTTTTTTCATGTATATATGCAAAAAATATATATGTGTATATATGCTTGTTTTTTCATAGATATTTTTCTGTTCATAGATATTTTTTCATAGCTATATTAGGATTTTTTTTCATAGATATTTTTTCATAGCTATATTAGGATTTTTTCATAGATATTTTTATGTTCATAGCTATATTAGGATTTTTTTCTGTTCATAGATATTTTTTCATATATATGCTTGTTTTTTATATATATGTGTATATATGTTCTCTGTGTATATATCTATGTTCATGTATATATGCAAAAAATAGTTCTTTAGAAAAATTAGGATTTTTTTGGTGATATTAATTATTGTAAATATGAAATTGTTTTTATATTCATATGAACAAATGAATTAGAAGAGGGAGAAGAAGAGGGGGTCTAGGGTCGCCGAGGGGTCGAGGGTCGTCGAACATGAGAGGAGGAAGAGGATAAAAAAAGAGGAAGAAGAAGAAAAAAAGAGGATAAGAAAGAATAGAGGAGAGAAGAAAGAATAGAGGAGACTTCTCCTCTATTCTTTCTTCTCCTCTTTTATTTCTTCTTCTTCCTCTTTTTTTATCGGGAACGAGGGTCGCCGAGCGGTAGAGGAAGAAGAGGATAAAATAGAAGAGGAAGAAAAAAAAAGATAGGGGTCGACGGTCGCCTAGGGGTCGAGGGTCGAGAGGGGGTCTAGGGTCGCCGAGAGGGGAGAGGAAGACGAGGAGAAATAAATAAGAAGAAGAAAAAAGAAGAAAAAAAAGAGGAGAAGAAGAAAGGAATAGAGGAGAAAAGAGAATAATAGAATATATTCTATTTTTCTCTTTTCTCCTCTATTCCTTTCTTCTTCTCCTCTTTTTTTTCTTCTTTTTTTTCTTCGACACGTGGGGAGGGGGGGGGTCGAGAACGCCGGACATTCATGAGAGAGGCGAGGAAAGAATAGAGGAGACTTCTCCTCTATTCTTTCTTCTCTTCTTTTTTCTTCTTCTTCTTCCTCTTTATTTTATCGGGAACGAGGGTCGTCGAGAGGGCCGCCGAGTGGTAGAGGAGAAACCCTAAATAGAAAGTATCGTCGGTGTGAGATACATGTACCGTCGGTGTCAGACATTACATCCACATCCCACAAGTGGCGCGGGCTTCGACGCCCACGTCACTTGTGGGACGTGGATGTAGTGTCCGACACCGAAGGCCACATGTATCTCACACCCACGATACTTGCTAGCTATTTAGGGTTTCTATTTTCTCTTCTTCTCCACTATTCCTTTCTTCTTCTCCTCTTTTGTTTATTCTTTTTTTTCTTCGATCTTCTCCTCTAGCTATTCCTTTCTTCTTCTCCTCTATTGGTCGAGGGTCGGGAACTAGGGTAGAGGGTCGAGGGTCGTTAAGGGGTCAAGGGTCGAGGGTTTCAGGGTCGTTGAGGGTTCGAGGGGTCAAGAATCGCCGAGGGGTCGAGAGAGGTTTCCTAGTGTCAAAGTATTGAAGAAATCCATGCCTTCATCATTAGCCGGAAGTAACCAGGGCATGTTGGTACGAAGTTCTGCAAAGTTGTTCTGGAATGGAGTCCCGGATAGAATAATCTGCCTTTTGGTACGAATTCAGCAAAGGCCTTCCAAATAGCGATATTCAGAAGGCTCTTGCTGAACTTTGTACCAAAAAGCGAATTACCCTATCTGGGACTCCGTTCCAGAACAACTTTGAAGAGCTTCCTACCATCATGCACATGTTACTTTCACCTAATGATGAAGACATGGTTTTGTTGAATCCTTTGACACTAGGCAACCTCCCGACCCCAAGGCGATCCTCTCGAACATGAGAGGAAGAAGAGGATAAAAAAGAAGAGGAAGAAGAAGAAAAAAGAGGAGAAGAAAGAATAGAGGAGTTCTTCTCCTCTATTCTTTCTTCTCCTCTTTTTTTTCTTCTTCTTCCTCTTTTTTTATCGAGAACGAGGGTCATCGAGGGACATATATAGATGTAGTGTCGTCGTTATCGATATATACCCCCTCCCGATAGCTTACTATGATTAGGTAGCTAGTTCTATGTTTGGCACTAATATATCCATCTGTCATGTTTGAATAATAATTGCCATGTTGTAAATATTTGTAGAAACTATGGACACCGCCCTAGACGAAGCAACAAAAGAAGCGTTGTTGAGGGAGATAATCGCACAAGGAAGTGATGCTGTCTCGTACTATCTCAATGATATCATCAATGGTCCGGCAGGAGAGGGTGAACAAGCTGGCTACGGTGAGCTAATGCCGGTGCAAGAAGAAGAACATGAGGACGGCGCCGGTGACCCAATGCCGGTGCAAGAAGGAGACCGTGATGACGGCTCCGGTGACCGAACCGAGTCCGGCCAGGTATATATATTAGTTAAGCCTATGCTGACTAGCTGATTGATGCATTCATTGTTTTGGTATGTACACATATTAATTAAGTCTTTGTTCTTTTTTCTAGCCCTCCGGATCGAGCACAACTTCGGTAAAGAGACGAGGCCCGAAGAAAAAGTTGAGCTCGGATGAAAAGCTTGAGATCATAGCAATCGCGCCCGACGGCCAACCTATTGAACCCCTCCGGACAAAGAGGGCATTTGTTGCTCAGTGCGGGGTTCTGGTTAGGGACAAGATCCCGATAAGCATCCAGCAATGGTTTAAGCCGGCTACAGAAGACCTTGAGGTGTCTTATGTCAATGATATGCAGAAAAATGATCTTTGGACTGAGCTGAAGTCAAATTTCACCCTACCGCCAGAGGATAATCCAGAGAACCCAATTAAAGAGAAATTAATCAAGTCTTTTGCTCTGAAGAGGATGGCAGATCTATTCAGGAGGTGGAAGAAAGAGCTGAATAGGTTTGTCGATAAAAAAGAGACACCAGAATTCAAGGGCAGATATGAGAAGATCAGAGATCACTGGCCCGCATTTGTGGCCTACAAGACATCGGAAAAGAGTAAGAAGCTGTCGGCGACAAACAAGCAGAATGCCGCGAAGAAGAAGCTTCACCATCGCACGGGGTCAGGTGGCTACCTCGTAGCCCGTCCTAAGTGGTCCAAGGTTGAGAATGATCTGGTTCATAAAGGGATCAGACCAGAGACAAATAACTGTCCAGACCGTTGCCGGACTTGGTTCTTCGGGGCTGGCGGAACCTTGGACCTTGAAACAGGGAAATGCATTTGGACGAACGAACAAATGGACATACCAGTCAGTAAGCTTAAGCACTATATCGACGCAGCGCAGGAAGGGACGTTCTTTCCAGACAGAGAGCACGACGAGCTCACAATGGCCCTCGGGAATCCTGAGCACCCTGGACGGACACGAGGCACGCCAGGCTCCGTTCCGTGGAAGGTTGGGTTTCCGGACGCAGGCGGTTACAAATCCCATGAGAGGAGGAAAAAAGTGCAGCAGACCGAACTGCAGGCGCTGCACGCAAGCGTACAAGCGATAGAGGAACGAGAAGCAAATGCAGCAAACGTACTGCCGAAGCCTCCCCCGAAGCTACCCCGCCATCTCAGCGCAGAAGCAGCGTGGCTTCCACCGAGCAGCTTTAGCTGCAGCATGCCTTGACGGCTCCTGCCAGCTATCCTGTGGATGCTATAACGGAATCTCAAAATTGCCACCTTATGACGCAATGGATGAATTTGAAGGTCAAGGCGGCTGTTGGCTCTGTTTATCCTACTGAACCCGGTGCAACTTTTCACTGCATGCCGATTCCAGAAGGATATGCTAGGGTGATGGTGGATGAGATAACAGAGGGATTTGAGGACCTCCAGTTTGACCACCCTACCGGTGAAGGGGAGACTCAGCTGGGGTCTGCTCTGAAGACTCCATGACTATGGCGGAAGGACCTCATCAACCTTCCGAACTGGACGCCTCCGCCTCCTCCTCCTCCTCCGGCGAGTCAGGGCACTCCGCCTCCTCCACCGCCTCCTCCTCCGGCGAGTGACGATTAGGGCCCTCGGCCGGCTCCTTCTCCGGCGCGTGGCGGCACTCCGCCTCCGTCTCCGCCTACGCCGACGCGCCCGAGCAGCCAACCTCCTCCTTCTCCGCCTCGTCAACAAGGGCAGAAGAGACCTGCCGCCGCTACAGCTGCTCCGGCGGGTCGTAGTCCTTCTCCTCCGCCTCATAAGCAAGTAAAGAAGACAACCGCTTCGTCTGCTCGGTCGGCGTCTAGCAGTACAACCAGAGGCGGGAGGACATACAGATTCGGTCCTTCTCTGAAGACTCCAGAGAAGTTACCATACGAGAGGACCCAGGAGGAGAACGCCGAGATCGCGCGAGAAGAAGTGAGGAAATTCTTTGAAGGGGTGAAAGCAAAGAAACATCCACCTCCGGAGGAGAACGTAGATGGGGTCAAAGTGAAGCGCACTCTGGCTGCCCTGACAAAACCACCAAAGTCTGATCCGCCAAAAGGAAACTATGACCACATTATTGGAAAGGAATTTGCCGAAGCGGAGCGGTCGGGAACTACTGTCAGTGATGAAAGGCTGAAAAAACGACGAGCTGGGAAACAAATTGCCCAGCTCGGCAAACAAGCGAAGCAATCATGCCCCCCGCTCAAGGTGCCTAGCCACAACGTCGCTAATGATCCGAGGATGGTGCCCGGTTATAATAATCTTGCAGATTACCTTCCCGACGAAGTACATTATGAACCCATGGACATGCAGATGCAAAGATACGAGTACGGGAAGCCTCTCGTCAAAGATGAAAGATCTCTATCAACGATGATGCGAAGATTGCATGATTGGTACTTGAAAATTTGCAGAGACTCTGGGGGGAGGAGTACTTTGTATGTGAGAGTTAAAAAGGAGCATGACCTCGTTGGAATTGATCTGTTGCCTGTTCCATTTGAGGAGTTCTATCAGTTTTTCAATCAATTGGCCCTCGATAAAACAACGGTCGCCTGCTACTGTCTGTAAGTAGTACTACTTCTGTCATTAAGTTTCTCTATATAGCTTAGCTCTTTCATTGCATGTATTTATAATCATCCTCACTATATTATGCAGATTGAAGATCGTCGAATTGAAGAAAAGACAAGTCGGTGATATTGGGTTCATTAACACATATCTCATAGATGCAATTCAGGTTAAACTTCATGCCGCAGCTACCGAGGCCAACTTGCTACAATCGTTCGTAATAAATCAAAACAAAGATATAATACTCTTTCCTTACAACTTCAAGTGAGTGTTACTGTCTTGTGCGTATTTGGTTTCCCTTATATATTACTCAAGGTTATAGTAATGTAATTCATGAGTTATGCATGCGTGTGCAGTTTCCACTATATTCCCCTAGAGATTAAGCTTGAGCAGGGACTAGTAAACGTCTTAGACTCGAAACGAAAAGATCCCCAGGACTATGCAGACATGGCTGAAATCCTCAAGAAGTAAGTTAAATCGATCATTATCCACCATATCATCAACTTTGTTCATTTCCTCATATCAAGTAATTGTTTTCTTTGTCCGGCAGGGTTTGGAGAAAATTCACCAAAAAAGTTCCGGGACTGCCGAAGGAGCTGGAATTTATACACCCGAAAGTAAGTACTATAGTAGCATGTTCCGCGCATCTCCTAGTGATTCAAGCGCTAGTTTCATCAATACCATTTAGCATTCTTGCTTATCAGTTTGATTGACCTCTATTTCTTGTAAAGTGGTTGTGGCAGGAACAAGGGAATGATTTCTGTGGATACTACATCTGCGAGTCCATCCGCCACACGACGTGTGAGCGGGGCGGGTACTCTAACGAACAATATGAAGTACGTAAATAACAATATTCACAATTTTATTTTATTACCATCATTTGTGTTGAGTTTCATTCATACATATATATATATATATATATATATATGTATTGACCCCCTTCTTCAAATTAGATGTTTCGGAAGCGGGATGAACTCCTAGCACCAGCTCGCATGCGAGCAATTCAAGAGGAATTGGCGGCATTCTTTCTTGACCACGTGATCCCTGAAGACGGAGAATTCTATGTTAAACCTGAGTCCGTATGATTATATTTGTAAGAGATAATTACTGTATATATGTAGCCGGTACTGTCACATAGATATACGAGAACTTGTTGTTCGACCAATCTCTCGGAGAAGGAGAGGTGGTCGATATCACTTCTCTCTGTATGCATATATGTTCATGAAGATCTTCTGTTTCCTTCGTTTGCTTTACTAGCTAGCCAGCGTGTCTAGTCCTCTCTATACGTATGTATAGTACGTAGCGTCGACCAAGCACGGACATAAGAGAGGACACTTCTCTATATTAATTATAGCTAGCTAACACAATATATGAAACACCTAAATTAACCCCCCAAAACCCCCAAACCCCCCCCCCCTTTAAAAAAAACAAAAACCCTAGCCACAGAAATGCTGACGCGTGGATGCCTATTGGTCCCGGTTGGTGCCACCAACCGGGACCAAAGGGTCTCCTGACTGGGCTCTGCACACTGCCCACGTGGAGGGGCTTTAGTCCCGGTTCTGGATTGAACCGGGACTAAAGGTGGGAGGTATTAGTACCGACACTTTAGTCCCGGTTCAGGAACCGGGACTAAAGGCCCTTACGAACCGGGACTATAGGCCCTTTTTCTACCAGTGAGATCATTCAAGTTCATCATTTGAAGACTTGGGGGCTGGCAGAGTATAAGTAAACTGGAGAACATACCTCATATTTTAGCTGCAATTGTTTGACCATATCGATTTCCGAGTCACGGCTGGAGTGCACATGACTGAGATAGCCGTACAGTACATCATTGACATTGAGGTGAGCGTAATGATAGATATCAAACCGCACTTTCTGGTTCTCTAAAGCCTCTTGCTTAGCGGTATGCCAGGCCAATACAGTGGGGGTCCCCGGTTCAACAAACCGGCTACCGGTAATCAAAAGGGATAATTAGATTTATGCCCCTAGTTGTGTCCCACTCATCTGTTTTACCCCTAATTCTCAAAAGTCACCGGTTCTGTCCAAGTCACTTTGATCCTCTTATGCTTTTGCCCTTTGACCGTTTGACCGTCAGTTTGAAAACTTCATAACTAATTCATACAAAATCCAAAAAATGCAAATAAGATACCAAAATGTTCAGAAAAACATCACCTATATGTCAGTGTCATTTGCATTCATGAAAAAAGTGTTGGAAAGTGCACATCCGAGTTTTAGCTCTTTTGATACCACCATGAATAGTAAACTCTAAAAAATTCAAAAAATTCAAAAAAAATATGGTGGCAAAGAACGACAAGTGTTCTATGTGCTTGCCAAGTTTCATTAGGGAACGACATTCGTGGAAGCCATGGCAAAAAAATAATCTATTTTGGAGTGATGATTGTTTTTTTGCCGCAGCACCCACGAATGTTATTCCCTGATGAAACTTGGCAGACACTTAAAACATTTGTCATTCTTTGCCACCAAATTATTTTAGAATTTGTTTTGAAATTTTTTAGATTTTACTATTCATGGTGGTATCATAATTGCTAAAACTCGGATGGGCACTTTCCAACACTTTTTTCATGGATGCAAATGACACTGACATATAGGTGATGTTTTTCTGAACATTTTGGTATCTTATTTGCATTCTTCTGATTTAGTATGAATTGGTTATGAAGTTTTCAAACTGACGGTCAAACGATCAAAGGGCTAAAACATAAGAGGAGCAAAGTGATTTGGACAGAACTGGTGACTTTTGGGAATTAGGGGTAAAACAGACGAGTGGGACACAACTAGGGGCATAAATCTAATTATCCCTAATCAAAACGTCAGTATCAGACGTTTTTTGCGGGTGAGCTGAGCTAGATGGTTCAGTAATGGTCGGATTAAGGGTGGCCTCATCGACTGACAACTCAGGAGGGTCCAATTGAGTATGAACAGCCGGGTCTTCTGGTGCTTCAGTTTGAGAGGGAGTTGGCATGGCCGGCTCAGGTGCAGGAACTTTCAGGTCTTCTGACGGCTTAATCCCGTTGGCCTTCTTGGATTTGGCTTGATGACTAAGAAAGATTTTATGAGACAGTTAGTGTAATGATGCAGTTTTAAAGATACAGAGGAAACATGATTTTTCCTTACCTAGGAGCAGTTTTAAAAGCCGGAAATTGATTCTGAGATGAGTCGCCAGAAGAGCGAGAAACGTCCTACAAAGGTAAAAGAAAGTTAAAGAATATAAGGAAATAGATTCATGGATAAAAACAAAAGACAAAGATGAAAGAAACCTCATTCTGGCGTTTTCGAGGAGTTTGTTGTAAATCGGAAGGCGGTTCATCATCGTCATTAGTCCGGGCCTGACGGCGGCTCTCATGTTGCTGCTTTTTCAAAACAAAATGAGTGTCCAAATAAGCCAAAGGGTGCAAAAACCTTACTTTCCGGGTAAATAGTCGAAGTTTCTATCTTCGCAAAGGGGATGAGTCAGAGGAAATAGTTACCTCTTCTTCCACGGCCTGGCTGGCCCCCGTGTCATCCTGGGAATAGTCAGTGTCAATAAGATATTTGAAAAATTGGCCAAGGGAGTCAAGGGCTACCTCCAACTCAGGATCATCCAGCTGGAACATGTCAGATGCAGTCTTCTTCTTCTTGGGCTTCCGGGTTGTTCTTCTAGCGGCTATGGCAGTGGCTCTAGCCTTCTTGGCAGCTTCATGATCATACTTGGCCTTCCAGAAGTCAGATTTGGCCTATCAACAAATAAACAGGTTAAAACGTCATGCAAGTATTTAAACTACCGAGGGAAACACAAAAAGAGAAAGATGTCAGGGATTTTCACCTCTGGTGTAGGGTTAAGTTTGGAGAAGGGGTTTAACCCAACCTTACTGCAGTCCTCATATTTGCCGTTCAGAGGATGGTTGACATTGCAACAACATCTTCTTCAGTCAATTGAACAGAGCTATAACGCAAAGAGTCATTTGGGCCTCCGCCATACTCATACATTAACTTGGATCGGCGGCTTAGAGGGATGACCCACCATGCGACCCAGCAACGGGTCAGGTCAACTCCAGTTAAGTCGTTCCCCAATAAAGCTTGAATCCTTTTAATAGATAGAATAAGCTTCTTGCGTTCAGCAGCGGTAAGCTTATTAGGGAGCACAAACTTGGAATCTAGACGCTCCGCGCGATAACCCGACAGTGGTTTTTCATTGGTTGGTGACGTATCTTGGCAGTAGAACCAGGTCTGATTCCAATCTTTGGGATGGCTCGGTAAGACTATTAAGGGAAAGACGGCGCCCTGTCGGTGTTGAATTGAGATTCCACCAAGCTCCAAACTAAGGCCGTCGGTGCATTCATTCTGGTGGTTTAGATAAAAGTATTCTTTGAAGAGTTCCACGGTCAGTTCTTCTTGAAGATATACCTCACAAAGAACTTGAAAATTGCAGATATTGGATATAGAGTTGGGTCCAATGTCTTCTGGGCGAAGCTTAAAAAAATGCAGAATGTCTCAGAACAATTTTGAGTCGGGTGGTGAGAAGCCCCGGTTCATGTGATCAGTGAAAATGATAACTTCACCATCTTTGGGCTGAGGTCGTTCTTCGTCCGAGTCAGGTGCACGATAAGACATAACATTTTTCTCTGGCAAAAATCCTATGGTGACAAATTCCTTCAAAGTATCCTTAGTAACCGTGGAAGGGACCCAGTTGCAGACAGTTGGTGCTTTTGACGGCATGATGAGCAAAGGACAAACTGAAAGGAAAGTAATGTGCCGGTTCAATTCAATGGTGAAATTAAAAGTTAAATGATGATGGTACAAATGAGTAATGGCGGCTTAAGTAAGGGCTAATGACATATAAAGGAAAAGTGAGCCGGCGTGATAAGCTGCCATGACTAAAGACATTCGAAGGAAGCAAGAAACAGAATTGGCTAAGTGTTGGGACAAACAAGTTTCCCAAGCTATTTCTATTATTCTGGATCAAAATGGGTCAGAAAATAAAAATAAATTTAGACCTAAAAAACGAGTGCGGAGGAGTTCATCAGCTCTAAGAAGGTATCTGTATAAAGGAAAGGGATCTATTAGCATCTAAAATGGGTGTAAAACCACTACCGCATAAGTTCTACATTTCTTATAGATCAAAAGAGGGTACGGAGAAGAAGCTACAAGAAGGTCTGCGATGAACGGTAAAGAATACTGATGAACTCGCAACCCTAATACAGATCTAAGGGCGCGGAAAGGTAGGAACTTACGAATGCAGATCTACTGCGAAGGGTTGCCGCGGTTCTCTGGACGAGCTCAGGGTGATGCAGCACCCGACGTTGAGGGCGACGGTGAGCGCTATGGCAACGGCGGAGTTCGAGAGGCAGAGAGGTGGCGAGAAGATGGAAGGAAGAAGAAAGAGGAAGGACCGACCGAGCCTATTTATATGGGGATAAGTGAACAGGCAGGTGCGAAAATTGAGAAGACCAAAATAATGAGTATCCAGCTAAACGGATGCCTCGATTCTCCGAAGACATTAAAAGATAAAGATCCGTTGAAGATGACGTCATAGCGGTCTTTCATGTTTTCGGAAGATGATGTCATGGCGGGTTACAGATTTTTTATAGACAGAGGAAGATGGATTTCGTCTAAGTGTGGAAGATTGACAAAGAACAAAGCTCAAGTCAACCTAGGGCCTAATGTTGGGGATATAGCTACCAGGAATGACCCGCCCAGGAGGGCCGGGTCAATCCTAATGGTGGGTTGTTAAGGGAAGCCCAGTAATATTCAAGGTGATAGTTTATTAAGAATTGTAGAAGGCCTAAGCCCAGAGGCAGCTTAAGGCCCAATATTGTAAACCGCCATATGTAACGAAAGACTTGTAAAGAAAGGCATCTACAAGAAGTCACCGAGGCGGACACGTTTTATGAGCCGGCCGGGACTCTGTCGGCCGCCAAGCATCAACCCGTGTATATAAGGGGACGACCCCACGTGACAAGAATCAACAGATCGATAGCCAAGCTAGTGGATTCGCTCCTTGGTCATCGAACCCTAGCAATACAACATCAACTGGACTAGGCCTTACCTTCACCGTAAGGGGCCAAACTAGTATAAACCTTCTCATGTCCTTTTTCCCGATTAACCCCTTTAAGCTTCCTAGTTGCGATGGCCCTACGACAAAGTCCTTTCGCTAGGACATCTGCCGTGACAATTCCACGACAAAAACAATGTGGAATTTTTCATGGAAGTTTCTCAAAAATAATTATCCCCTTGTATATATTCATTGTATTATAAAAGTATTGTGCCAAGGTTTGGATTTAGAATGTTCAAATTTGCTTGTTTGGTTTGTGTAGCAGAAAAACAGAAACTGTTGTTGTAGTATTTGATTTTTTTACACGAGGATGATAAAATCTTGAAAATTTACACATTACTGTCCTGAAAAGAATTTAGATTGTCCTATTTTCTTAGAATTATTGGAGTTATAGAAGTATACGAAAGTTCCAGATTGCTACAGTCTGTCCTGTTCTTGACAGATTCTGTTTTCTATGTGTTGTTCACTTATTTTGATGAATCTATGGGTAGTATCGGGGGGTATGAACCATGGTGAAGTTTGAATATAGTAGATATAATGCTAATATGAAATTTGAATGAGTTTACAACAGTACTAAAGGTAGTGATTTGCTTTATTATACTAACGGATCTCACAAAGTTTTTGGTTAAGTTTTGTGCGGACGAAGTGTTCGAAGATCGAGGAGTTACCGATATGAGAAGAATAAGGAGAGACATGAGTTCAAGCTTGGGGATTCCCAAGGCATCCCAAGTAAATATTTCAAGGATACTCAAGCATCTAAGCTTGGGGATGCCCCGGTTGGCATCCCTTCTTTATTCCTCAGCAATTATCAGCATACCTTGGTTTTTGTTATGTTCACATGGTATGTGTCTTTTGAGTTTATTTTTCCTTTATTTTCCTTTATGTACCATGCTAGTATGAGATAGTCCTTCATTGATTTATGGAATGCTTCATGTGCTTCAGTTCAATCTTTTGAGTATGGCTTTATAGAATGCTCTTTGTCCTTCACTTAAATCTTTTGAGTATGGCTTTATAGAATGCTTCGTGTGCTTCACTTATATATTTTGAGCTCGGATGTTGGTAAATCTATATTAATTTTAGAATTCTCCATGAACTTCACTTATACCTTCTAGAGTATGAATAAGACTATCATCGAAATTGGGCTTGGAAGAGTGTCATTAAAATACCATGCCTAGCTAAAAAGGCATTAAAGAAAAGTGCTTGTTGGGAGGAAACCCAATATTTACCCATACTGTTTTTATGTGTTCAAATGATTAAGCTATTGTAGTAATCATGTTTTATAGTTTTTGTTTGAATAAAGTGCCAAGTAAAGCCTTTGGGGTAGTGTGGATGATAGTTGACTTGATTCTGTGCAAAGACAGAAACTTCTGCGCCCAGTCACAGAATTGTTCAAAATTACTGGAGCGTTAAAAACTTCCAAATTTTTTACAAAAGATTGATATACAAATTTCCTACCTTCCTAATTTTTCAAAAAAAATTGGAGTATCAGAAGTATGGTTGTTGTTCAGATCATTACAGACTGTTCTGTTTCAGGCAGATTATGTTTTCAATGCATAGTTTGCTTGTTTTCTAGTTTCAATGGCTTATATTGCTCAATATAAATTTTAGAATGATATGGTACAGTAGGAATTGTGTGAGAACAATTATGAATCTTGTCTTTGACAGTACCAAAGTGAATGATTTACTCTCTATCATACGAACCCATCTCACGAAGTTCCGTTAAATTTTGTGTGATTGAAGTTTTCAAGTTTTGGGTGAGATATCGATTCGAGGAGAATAAGGAGTGGAAAGATCCTAAGCTTGGGGATGCCCAAGGCACCCCAAGGTAATATTCAAGGAAGACTCAAGCGCCTAAGCTTGGGGATGCCCCGAAAGGCATCCCCTCTTTCATCTTCAAAACCATCGGTATTCCTTAGTCGGGGCTATATTTTTATTCTTCACATGATATGTGTTTTGCTTGGAGCGTATTTTCATTTTACTTGCTATTTGAATAAAATCATTGGATCTAAAATCTTGAATGAGAGAGAGTCCTCCCATGGCTAGTTAATTATTTGACTACTCATTGTTCTTCACTTATATCTTTTTGGAGTAGTTTGTCATTTACTCACGTGCTTTCACTTAAATCATATGAGTAAATGGTTGAATGAATTGAATATCATAGATCTAAAATTATACATGCTTCATATGCTTATCCCATGGGGAGTAATGACTTCACTTATAAGAAGTATAGGTGGTAAAATTTATTGAAAGTTAGCAAACTCAACATTGGTGACTTGAACAATTCATGAAAGAATATTGAAGGAAGAGAGATTTCACATATATATATACTATCTTGGACATCTTCTATGATTGTGAGCCCCATTAATTATTTTCAAACTTGAGAAAATTAGTTGAAGTTGGAAAAGGAAGCCCACGTAATGAGTTATGTTTGGGTATATTTGAATAGAAGTTATATTGTTATGGATCCTCTAACATGTGGTGCTAGCTTAGGATCTTTTGCTAGCCAAAATTTTGAACTAAGTAGAGATACTACTTGTGCATCCAAAACCCTTAACCCCCGTTTCATGCCATGAGTGTCCACCATATCTACCTATGGATTGAATAAGATCCTTCAAGTATGTTGTCATCGGTGAAAAAAGCAATAAAAATTGCTCCTAAATATGTATGATATTTCATTGTAAGGGAAAATAAGCATTGTACGAACTTGTGATGGTAAAGAAATAAAAGTGACGGACAGCATAATAAAGGTTGCTATCACAAAGGGCAATACAACGTGACGTTCCTTTGCATTAAGGGTTTGCACATTCAACGTTTAAAAGCGCATCAGAACCTCTGCTTCCATCTGTGAAGCGCCTATCTTTTACTTTCATGGATTTACTATTATGCAAGAGTCAATAGTATCCCTTCCTATTTCAACGTCAATTATTCTTTAGTTGGCAAGCATCATGCGGTGGGGAAAGATCCAAGCATATATGGACATTCAAATATATTTGATCATGAATTATTATTGTTGACAATTATCTATATGATAAATAAGTTAGGAGGTGAAACATTAAGCCCCTATCTTTCTCTGTGTTTGACGAATGCTATTTGTTCTAAAAATATGCTTTGAGTGTTAGCGATCATGGAAGACTATATGATAGCTGAGTATGTGGGATTTGCTAAATCAAAGCTCTTACATAGAGCCTTCCTGAAAATAAGATGAATTGCAATTGTTTGATGACTAAGAACATGGTTTGTTAGTTTTCAAGAAACTTTATGGCCTATACTTTAACATGTGAATAACTTGTTATTTGATCATGAGAAGTTTTATGAGATGCGCTACTGTTATGATATGTAATGATGCTAGAAAAAGTGATTGAAATTATCATTTATCAAACTTGTGCACTTGCTAGCATTCACACTTCATAAATTATTTCTATTATCATTTACCTACTCGAGGACGAGCAAGAATTAAGCTTGGGCGTGCTGTTACGTCTCCAACATATCTATAATTTATGAAGTATTCATGCCATGTTTACAACAATTCTATATGATTTTGGTATGATTTGATTAGAACTAACCCGGACTGACGTTGTTTTCAGCAGAACTACCGTGGTGTTGTTTTCGTGCAGAAATAAAAGTTCTCAGAATTGGCTGAAAATTTACGAAGAATATTTTTGGAAAATATAAAAAATACTGGAGCAAAAGGATACCAGAGAGGAGTCCCAGGGTAACCACAAGGGTGGGGGCACCCCCACCCCCCTAGGGCGCGCCCTCCTACCTTTTTGTCGCCTCGCGGGCCCCCTTGACTTGTCCCCGACACCCACACCTGTTATAAATCCCCAAAACCCCAGAACAAAACCTAGATCAGGAGTTCCGCCACCACAAGCCTCTGTATACATGAAAAACCAATCAGGAGCCCATTCTAGCACCCTGTCGGAGGGAGAAACCATCACCAGTGGCCATCTTCATCATCCCGGCGCTCTCCATGGTGAGCAGGGAGTAGTTCACTCTCGGGGCTAAGGGTATGTACCAGTAGCTATGTGTTTGATCTCTCTCTCTCTCTCTCGTGTTCTTGATTTGGCACGATCTTGATGTACCACGAGCTTTGTTACTATAGTTGAATCATATGGTGTTTCTCCCCCTCTACGTTCTTTCCATGAATTGAGTTTTACCTTTGAGGTTTCACTATTATTGGATTGAATACTATTATGGATTTGAGAACACTTGATGTATGTCTTGCCTGGGATGCCCGTGGTGACAATGGGGTGTTCTATTGATTAACTTGATGTATGTTTTGGCACTCAACTCACAGATTCCCGAGGTGACATTGGGGCAATCTATGCATAGGGGTTGATGCACGTTTTCATCCTTGTTTCTCCGGTAGAAATCTTGGGGCACTCTTTGAGGTTGTTTGTGAATCTGAAGTTGTTTGATGCATATCGTATAATGGACCCACGGATATTTGTGGTGACATTGGAGTATCTAGGTGACATTCGGGTTGATTGATGTGTGTCATATGGTGTTATTTTACTACGAAATCTAGGGCTGTTTGTGACACTTATAGGAATAGCTCAATGGATTGATCGGAAAGAATAACATTGAGCTGGTTTCGTACCCTACAAGCAATTTCATCTTATGTTCTCTGTGATAGGAACTTTGTAGTGACTTTTGTCGCATGTTGAGGGATTGCCATATGATCTAATTATGTTATCATTGTTGAGAGAACTTGCACTAGTGGAAGTATGAACCCTAGGCCTTGTTTTCAAGCATAGCAATACCGTTTTAGCTCACTTTTACCACTTGCTACCTTGCTATTTTTATATTTCCAGATTACAAAAACCTGTATCTACTATCCATATTGCACTTGTATCATCATCTCTTCGCCGAACTAGTGCACCTATACAATTTACTATTGTATTGGGTGTGTTGGGGACACAAGAGACTATTTGATATTTGGTTGCAGGGTTGTTTGAGAGAGATCATCTTCATCCTACGCCACCCACGGATTGCTAAACCTTAGGTCATCCACTTCAGGGAAATTTGCTAATGTCCTACCAAAATTTGTAGGTGGAGGCCCAACAACGTCTACAAGGATAAAGTTGCGTAGTAGACATCACGTCGCAACCCCAAACCTTAAGAAATGATAACTTAGGTTTCTTGCCAAACCACGGTTCATATGGCGTCGTCTCTACGGACTTAGATGGTTCCCTATTTAAAGTGAATGCAGCTGTCTCTCACGCATAACCCCAAAACAGAAGTGGCAGATTGGCAAGAGACATCATAGAATGCACCATATCCAATAAGGTACAATTACATTGTTCAGACACACCATTATGCTGTGGTGTTCCAGGTGGCCTCAACTGTGAAATAATTCCACATTGTCTTAAGTGATTGCCAAACTCATAACTCAGATACTCTCCCCCTCAATCAGATCATAGGAATTTGATCTTGTTGTTACGATGGTTCTCAACTTCACTCTGAAATTGTTAGAACTTTTCAGACGTCTCAGACTTATGATTCATTAGTAAATATACCCATATCTACTCAAATCATCGGTGAAGGTGAGCAAGTATAGATATCCACCGCACGCGTCAAAGCTCATCGGACCGCATACATCAGTATGTATGATTTCCAACAAGTCACTTGCCCGTTCCATTATTCCGGAAAACGGGGTCTTAGTCATCTTGCCCATGAGGCATCGTTCACATGTCTCAAGTGATTCAAAATCAAGTGACTCCAAAAGTCCATCAGCATTGAGTTTCTTCATGCGCTTTACACCAATATGACATAAGCGGCAGTGCCACATGAAAGTTGTACTATCATTATCAACTCTACATCTTTTGGCATCAATGTTATGAACATGTGTATCATCACTATCGAGATTCAATAAGAATAAAACCCTCACAATGGGTGCATGCCCATAAAAGATATTACCCATATAAATAGAACAACCACTATTCTCTGATTTAAATGAGTAATCTTCTTGTATTAAACAAGATCCAAATATAACGTCCATGCTCAACACAGGCAGTAAATAACAATTATTCAGGTTCATCACTAATCCTGAGGGTGATCGAAGAACGAGTGTGCCGATGGCGATCACATCAACCTTGGAACCATTTCCCATGCGCATCGTCACTTCATCCTTCGCCAGCCTTCGTCTATTCCACAGTTCCTATTTTGAGTTGCAAATGTGAGCAAACGAACCGGTATCAAATACCCAGGCACTACAACGAGAGCTGGTAAGGTACACATCAATAACATGTATATCATATATACCTTTGTTGACGTTGGCCCCCTTCTTGTCGGCCAGATACTTGGGGCAGTTCCGCTTATGATGGCCAGTCCCCTTGCAATAGAATCACTTAGTCTCCATCTTGGGTCCAGCCTTGGGTTTCTTCATGGGAGGAGCAACTACTTTACCACCCTTCTTGAAGTTTCCCTTCTTTCCCTTGCCCTTCTTGAAAACTTGATGCTCCTTCTGGATGTCTGACTCGGCGACTTTCAGCATCGCGAATAGCTCGGAGAATGACTTGTTCATCCCTTGCATGTTATAGTTGAACACGAAGCTCTTCTAGCTAGGTGGTAGCAATTTAAGAACTCTGTCAGTGATAGCCACTGGCGGGAGCTCAACTCCCAACTTAGCCAGACGGTTGTAATACCCAGGCATTCTGAGTATGTGCTCATTGACAGACCCGTTCTCCTACATTTTGTAGGCATAGAACTTATCGCAGGTCTCATACCTCTCGATCCGGGCATTCTTCTCAAAGATAAACTTCAACTCCTGGAACATCTCATATGCTCCATGACATTAAAAACGCCTTTGAAGTCCTAGTTCTAAGTCATATAACATGGCGCACTAAACTATTTAGTAGTCATCAACACGCGGCTGCCAAGCGTTCACAACATCCACAGTCGCTAGAGGGGGTGGCGCACTAAGCGGTGCATCAAGGACATAAGACTTTTGGGCAGCCGTGAGGATAATCCTCAGATTACGAGCCCAGTCTACAAAGTTGCTTCCATCATCTTTCAGCTTAGCTTTCTCTTGGAACACATCCCCCTGGTCGTCCGAGTGTAACATGATCCAAATTCACCAACCCAAGTCCGATCATCACATGAGATGAGGTGGTTTCAATGGTGAACATCTCCATGTTGATCATATCTACTGTATGACTCGTGTTCGACCTTTCGATCTCTTGTGTTCTAAGGCCATGTCTGTACATGCTAGGCTCGTCAAGTTTAACCCAAGTGTTCCACGTGTGCAAAACTGGATTCCACCCATTGTATGTGAACGTAGAGTCTATCACACCCGATAATCACATGGTGCTTCAAAATGACGAGCTTTCGCAACGGTGCACACTTGGGGAGAACATATTTTTATCTTGAAATTTTAGTGAGGGGCCAACTTATAATTCTACCATTGACCTAAGCAAAATAAGATGCATAAAAGGATTAACATCACATGCAAATCAAAAGTGACATGATATGGACATCATCTTGTGCTTTTGATTTCTATCTTGAAAGCACCAGCATGATCTCCATCATCACCGGCATGAAACAATGATCTCCAGCATCATGATCTCAATCATCATATCACCATTGGGGTTGTCACGCAAACCATGCTTCTACTACTATTGCTACCATTTAGAGATAAAGTAAAGCGTTAGAAAGTGCATAATGATTGACACACAGGTCATACAATAATTGAAGACAACCCTATGTCTCCTGTCGGTTGCCGTATTCATCGACATGCAATTCGTGATAAAATATACAAACATGATCATCTAGTACATCAAATATATCTCATCATGTGTTTGCCCATATCATATCACAACATACCCTGCAAAAACAAGTTATACATCCTCTAATTTGTTGTTGCATGTTTTACATGGCTTCTATGGGTATCTTGCAAGAACGGTTCTTACCTACGCAAAGCCACAACAGTGACATACAAGTTGCTATTTAACCTTCTACAAGGACCGCCTTTCGTCGAATCCGATTCAACTAAGGTGGTGGAGACAGACACCCGCCAGCCATCTTTATGCAACAAGTTGCATGTCACTCGATGGAACAGGTCTCATGTACGTGGGCATATAAAGTTGGTCTAGGCCACTTCATCCCACAATACCACTGAATTAAGAAAAGACCAAGGAAGGAAGCAATCTGAATATCAACGCCCACAAACTCCTTTGTGTTCTACTCATGAAGTCATCTACGCAAAAACCTAGCTCATGATGCCACTATTGGGGGACGTTGCATGGGAAACAAAAAAAATCCTATGCCCACCAAGATTAATCTAGGAGATGGACATATACGAGAGGAGATATTGGATCTACATACCCTTGTAGATCGCTAAGCGGAAGCGTATAACACGCGGTTGATGTAGTCCTACTCTTCGCGATCTGATCACGATCCAATCCGATCTAGCGCCAAACGGACGGCACCTCCGCGTTCAGCACACGTATGGCTCGATGGCATCTCCTCCTTCTTCATCCAGCAAGCAAGGGAGGAGAAGCAGATGGGATCTCAACCAGCACGATGACATGGTGGAGATGGTGGTGGAGCAATCCCAGCAGGGCTTCGCCAAGCGCCTCCGGAACTACGAACGAGGAAGAATGGGAGAGGAAGAGGAGGCCGCGGGGCATGGGAAATGGTGTGTCCAGCCCTTCCCCCTCCTCCCCACTATATATAGGGGTGTTGGAGGGCTGGGGGAGGAGTGCCCTCCAAGCCAAGTGGAGGGCCCTCCCCATTAGGGTTTTCCTTCCCCTAGGCGGATGGGCCTTAGGGGGTTGGTGCGCCTGGCCCAATAAGGCTAGGACGCCTCCTTACAGCCCATGCACGCCCTAAGTGCTGGAGGGACCCTTCCGGACTCCTCCGGAACCCTCTCGAACCTTCTAGAATATTCTATAACCTTCTGGAAGCTTTGCGGTACAATACTAGTAAAACCCGAAACTTTTTTGGTAGCCAAAATATGACTTCCCATATATAAATCTTTACCTCCGGACCATTCCGAAGCTCCTCGTGATGTCCAAGATCTCATCCGGGACTCCGAACAACATTCAGTCACCAACGTGAATATCCCAATACTACTCTAGTGTCACCGAACGTTACGCGTGCGGACACTACGGGTTCGAGAATAATGTATACATTACCGAGACACCTCTACGGTCAATAACCAATAGCGGGACCTGGATGTCCATATTGTTTCCCACATATTCTACAATGGCTTTATCGGTCGAACCTTGATGACAAGGATTAAGCTAATCCCGTATACAGTTTTCTTTGTCTACGGATATGTTACTTGCCCGAGATTCGATTGTCGGTATCTCCATACCTAGTTCAATCTCATTACCGAAAATTCTCTTTAGTCGTTTCGTAATACAAGATCCCATAGCTAACCCATTAGTCACATTGCTTGCAAGATCATTGTGACGTTGTATTATTGAGTGGGCCCTGAGATACCTATCCTTCATACGGAGTAACAAATCCCAGTCTTGAGCCATGCCAACTCAACATACACCCTTGGAGATACCTATAGAGCACCTTTATAGTCACTCAGTTACGTTGCGATGTTTGGTACACACAGGGTACTCCTCCGATGTCAATGAGCTGCATGATCTCATGGTCATAGGAACATATACTTGACATGAAGAAAGCGATAGCAATAAACTTGATACGATCATATGCTACGTTTATAGTTCGGGTCTTGTCCATCACATCATTCTCCTAATGATGTGATCCCATTATCAAATGACAACTCATGTCTATGGCTAGGAAACCATTGCCATCTTTGATCAACGAGCTAGTCTGGTAGAGGCTCAATAGGGACATTTGTTGTCTATGTATCCACACATGTATTCGAGTTTCCAGTCAATACAATTATAGCATGGATAATAAATGATTATCATGAACAAGGAAATATAATAATAACCACTTTATTATTTCCTCTAGGGCATATTTCCAACAACTTGGTTCTATTGCAGGAATGTCCCCGAAGCCAATAGTTAGTCAGGTCTTCCTCCGTAATCGCTAGAGAGATTGCGGGCCCAAGTGTCCCTTACAGTGATGAAGGAGGAGAAGGTGGATGTGGGCATACTGGCCAACGCTATGGTTGGGGTTGTGAACGTCGGCGTCAACGGAATGGATCTGCTAGAGACATTCTCAGTCGGCAGATTCAACCGTTGCAGGCCAGGGCGCACCCTATGTGGTTGCACGAGGGTCCGAATGACCCCACTTGGGTGCACCCGGAGCATATCGCCGAGAAGGACATGGGCGCCTAGATCAGAGCCATCACGTCTGCCTAAGACAACCCATGAGGGGCCAGGAGGGTGCCCCCGTATGACAAGGACACACCGCCGATTGAGGTAATCTTTCTTCTGATCAATCAGATCATCCGTAGGTTATTTCCTGTGCATCTGAATTTTGCTTCTACGTTGTTCTTGTTTCTTCGGAGCTTTCAATTGTAGATCTTCGAGGTGTCGATGGTCAACCAGTGACCGGAGGATGAGATGAGTGACACAGAGCGTCAGTACTCGGAGGGGGACGACATGGACGAGGAGGAGAGCAATGACGGGAAGAGCACAAAGGAGGGGGAGCAGGTCGAGTCCTCATCGTCGTTCGACAGCCCTAGGGAGCCCCATACCAAGGGACAACATGACATGAGTGGGTAGGGGGCGAGTGCTCCACAACCGACTGTTTCAGGCCGCACGATGCGTAGTTCGAAGCGCGGGCGACCAGAGGCGGTGAGCTCAGCCAAGAAGCAGCCCAAGCAAATCTCTACGAAGCCCCAGAAGGCTGTTGTGCCAAAGATCAAGGTGGTCATGCCGATGACTTCAATGTAAATGACTCGCTAAGCTCTCTTTTGTCTTCACTTCTTCCATTTGGCTGACGACCGAGTGATTTGGCGATTTGCAGTAATGAGACTTCGATGAGTTTGATGGACCCAAATGCCCCTAAGCAGGGTCAGGCAGAGGGTGAGGTCGCTGACGTCACCACCTCCAAAGGTAATAATCTACTGAGTAATTTATCTTTCGTGTGTTATCTACCTGAATGTCGGGTTAACACGACACCTCATATACCCATGCAGCACTGACTGAAATTATCTAGCTGAACGACGATGAGAAGACCAACCCGCCGAACCTAGAGTCCGACAAGAGCGTGGTGACCGACACTGACGTGATTATGCAAGAGGCCTCTCCCACCTGGAGAATGCTTCTCCTGCCAAGACTACTGCGAAGCTCATCGGTCTGAGTCCTCTGGCTCAATCGAGCTCTGCGCTGGTGGCCACAGTGCCCACGCCTCAGCCCGCACTTGTTCAGCATCCGACTCCTGTCACCACCTTCATGCTGCACAGAGTCCCGGAGGACCAGGTGGGGCCAAGCAAGGAGGCTCTGATCTAGATGCAGCTGATGAACCAACAACTGAAAGAGGCATATGACGCCAGTGAGGCACTGCAGACCAATTTCCGAGTATGTACCATCGTAAATATGATTTCCAGTCAATGTTTTCAAATTTTCAAGTTCTTTTCTATCTTCTGAATGGCTGGAAGTATTCATGTAAGTGGGTTTGCATGGGGCACACCCACTGGGTGTTTTCGATTCTAGTGGGGGCATGCTGAGTGCACCCACTAGGTGTAGTCCCCGAGACTACGGTCGACTAGAAGCAGTCCCCGGGAGTCTTTAGAACTTATTTTTTGTTTTGATTACTATTTTCACTCAGAGTTAACCAGAGCGTGTCTGAGTCTGTTCAGTTCCAGTGGGGACTCGCCGAGTGCACCCACTGGATGTAGTCCTCGAGACTACCGTCGACTAGAAGTAGTCGGTGCGAGTCTGAGTATTTGGTGTCTTTGCTCTGAGCACGATCACCTGTCATTTTTTGGTGAACCATTTGAATGGATGTCCAATAGTGGGGGCACGCTGTGCACCCACTAGGTGTAGTCCGCGAGACTACTGTCGATTGTAGGCAATCGATGATGTCTACTACGCAACTTATTCTTGTAGACTCGTGTTGGGTCTCCAAGCGTAGAGTTTTGTAGGACAATAGCAATTTTCCCTGAAGTGGATGACCTAAGGTTTATCAGTCCGTGGGAGGTGCAGGATGAAGATGGTCTCTCTCAAACAACCCTGCAACCAAATAACAAAGGGTCTCTTGTGTCCCCAACACACCCAATACAATGGTAAATTGTCTAGGTGCACTAGTTCGGTGAAGAGGAGATGGTGATGCAAGTGTAATATGGATGGTAGATATAGGTTTTTGTAATCTAAAAATATAAAAACAGCAAGGTAACTAGTAACAAAAGTGAGAAAAAATGGTATTGCAAAGCTTGGAAACAAGGCCTAGGGTTCATACTTTCACTAGTGCAAATTCTCTCAACAATGATAACATGATTGGATCATATAACAATCCCTCAACGTGCAACAAAGAATCACTCCAAAATTTCTATCGGAGAATGTAGGACGAAAATGTGCATCAACCCCTATGCATATATTACCCCAATGTCACCTCGGGAATCCGCAAGTTGAGTGCCAAAACATACATCAAGTGAATCAATAGAACATCCCACTGTCACCACAGGTATCCCATTGCGAGACATACATAAAGTGTTCTCAAATCCAATACTCAATCCAACATAAAGAAATCTCAAAGAGCAAGACTCAATTCATCACAATAAGGTAGAGGGGGAGAAACACCATATGATTCAACTATAGTAACAAAGCTCGTGGTACATCAAGATCGTGCCAAATCAAGAACACGAGAGAGAGAGAGAGAGAGAGAGATCAAACACATAGCTACTGGTACATACCCTCAGCCATGAGGGTGAACTACTCCCTCCTCATCATGGAGACCGCCCAGATGACGAAGATGGCCTCCGGTGATTGTTTCCCCTCTGGCAGGATACCGCAACGGCCTCCCAATTGGTTTTTTGTGGCTACAGAGGCTTGTGGTGGTGGAACTTCCGATCTAGGTTTCTTTTCAGAGGTTTCTATATTTATAGGAATTTTGGCGTCGGAAACAATTTAGGGGGTTTCCGAGGAGCCCGCAAGCCAGGAGGGTGTGCCCTAGGGGGCTGGGCGCGTCCCCTATACTTGTGGTCACCTCGGGACTCTTCTAGCCCAACTCCGATGCTCCGTTGTCTCTTCCGTTCCAAAAAAAATCACCATTAATATTCAGCCCGTTTGGACTTCGCTTGATATTCCTTTTCTGTAAAACTCAAAAACAAGGGAAAACAGAAACTGGCACTAGGCTCTAGGTTAATAGGTTATTCCCAAAAATAATATAAAATAGCATATCAATGCATATAAAACATCCAAAGCAGATAATATAATAGCATGGAACAATCAAAAATTATAGATATGTTGGAGACGTATCAATCGATGGTAGTCTTTAGAACTATACTTGTTGTGTAGCACTCGGGGTGCGTCACCACACTTGGCTGACTGAGTCGGTTGCTTCATAATATGAAGACCAATGTGTTATTGTCCGCAATCTTCTTCATTGCTGAATCAGTGGTAAGATGGTGTTTTAAGACCAGTGTGTTCTTATCCTTGATCTTCTTCATTGCTGATTCGGTGGCAAGCTGGTGTCTGAGTACTTTGATGTTGGTCCAGTTCGTTACTTCCGACTGATTGTCTTGTTTTCTTGTAATAGAGATCCTGCAAGCTGGGGTCCCATTACATCCCCCTGGAGAAGGAGGGATTGCTGCTCCAAGTGGATCTGGAGGCCGAGAAGCACAAGAGTGACCGCCTTGAGAAGGAGCAGAAAGCCTTGGGAAGTAAATTTCAACATCCAACTTCTTGCCAATTCTTGCTCTTTCCCATGATCCGAGTCAGTTGGCTTCAACAAATGTTTGTAGCGAGAACATTCAACTCATAAAGAGGCTCATGACTTCTACTTCTATAGGACAAGGAAAAGATGTTAGCATTGGCGCAGAAGGAGGCCAGAATTAAGACCAGGACCACCGAGGAGGATCTAGCTTCAGTCGGCAAACTCAAGGAGGAGATCAAGACCCTGAAGGCTCCTACTAAGGCGACCAAAGGCGAAGCTTCCGAGTGGGAGAGGAAGTGTAAGGACCAGTTTGGCATCTTTGAGCAGGAGAATAATAGTCTGGAGGAGAAGGTCGCCCAGCTCCTCAAAAAGAAAGGAGCACTCGAGCAATATATCGAGGACTTCGGCATGGAGATGAACGAGAAGCTCACGAGTCAGTATTTTTTACCGAGTGAATTATAATCGTCTTTCAATTCTTGCAGCTATTGATCTTGTTGTTGCTTCCCTTCTTGGTACAGTATTGTTCCAACATGGAGCTAGAGACCAAGAGGATTGAGAGGGATCTAGATCCCGCCAGGCTATTTGTTAGGGACTCGGCGGCTCTGGCCGTGCTTCGCCTGGAAGACCGCATGGACAATGCCATGGGGTACATCATCCTCTTAAAGGCCCTGATGGCGAAAATCGACAAGGAGCTGGGGTTGGATGAGATCCTCCAGAATGATCTGGAAGCTTTGATGACTCGCCTGAACGAGATCCCCAGCCGAGTGCAGTCATGGAAGAAGTCTGCGGCCCACTGCGGAGCCGATGTGGCGCTCTCCCTCGTCTGCGTCCACTACAAGGATGTGAATGAGGAGAAGTTGAAGTCTCTCAAGGTTGCCAACATGAAGAAGCTTCAGTTCGAGAACTTGATGGAGACATTCATCAAGGCGGCCACTCGGATCGCAGACGGCATCGATTTGGACACCTTTGTCGAGCCGGCCAGCCCACGTCTGACGAGTGAAAAACTTTCCTTGGTGAATTTCCCCCGGAATGTTGGGTGGTTTCTGTAACGGTAAATTTTGATGAGCCTTGGGCTCGTCTACTCTGATTTTGCTTTTAAACATTCGAAGATATTGAAGTTTTCAATTGGAAGACCAAATCTTTATTTATCGAAATGTATTTTTAAAACTTAGGCGAAACTGGTCCGCGGCTAAGCCCCCGAGTGTGCAGCATGTACGCACTCGGAATGTTTCTAACTTAGGCGAAACTGGTTCGTAGCTAGGCCCCCGAGGGTGGAGCATGTCCGCATTCGGAATGTTTTTAACTCAGGTGAAACTGGTTTGCCGCTAAGTGCCCGAGTGTGGAGCATGTACGCACTCAGAATGTGTTTAACTTAGGCGAAATTGGTTCGCAACTAGGCCCCCGAGTGTGGAGCATGTCTGCACTTTGAATGTTTTTAACTTAGGCGAAACTAATTTCCCGCTAAGCCCCCGAATGTGGAGCATGTCTGCAGTCGGAATGTTTTTAACTTAGGCGAAACTGGTTCGCAGCTAAGCTCCCGAGTGTGGAGCATGTCCGCACTCAGAATGTTTTTAACCTAGGCGAAAAGTGGTTCGTAGCTAGGCCCCCGAGTGTGGAGCATGTTTTCACTCGGAATATTTTTAACTTAGGAAAAATGCTTCACAGCTAAGCCCCCGAGTGTGGAGGATGTCCTCACTCGAAATGTTTCTAACTTTGGTGAAAACTGGTTCACAGCTAATCCCCCGAGTGTGGAGCATGTCCGCACTCAGAATGTTTTTAACTTAGGCAAAAACCGGTTCGCAGCTAAGCCGATTCACCCGCTGGGGGTATGTGCGTTAGTTTCCGAACATTGTTAGTCACCGGAGTGAGAACGCAACACTTGGCCAAATTAGACAATATACAGGAACAGTAAGACTTTTATTCGTCTAATTTCATTCAGAAAGCTATTACAATGAAGAGTTTTATTCTAGGTGTAAACCTTGTGGAGCAGATCCACATTCCAGGCTCAGGGCTCCTCTATATTCTTGCTAAAGTTGTAGAGTCAATAGGCTCCATTGTTTAGGACCTTCGATATGGAAAAAGGCCCTTGCAATGGGGGCGCCAGCTTGCGGGGCTTCTGCTGATGCATTCGGAGGATGAGATCACCTTCCTGAAAGGCAGGCCCTCTAACGTGTCTATCGTGATAGTGACACAGATCCTACTGATACACAATTGTAGGGGTGGAAACGGATCGGATGCGGATCGGATAGTCCTTTTGCCACTTCCATTTTCATATTTTCAAAACGAATACGAATCCGGATACGGATGTTATCGGATACGGATGAGGCTCGGATATTATTCGAATACGGATACATATCGGATATTTTCTTGATTCGGAACGGATATGAATAATATCAACATATTGCTTAAGTAAATTAATCGATACCTATGTGACCTGAAATAAGCAACTTGTGACATACAATAAGTCAATGATAAATAGGTTTATTAATAAATACTATTGTAATGCATAATAATTTATAAGTTTAATCATATAAAGAGTAAAATTTGACCACTTATTTGGCTTTTATGTTGGATAATTGGAATATTGGGTCTAGAATTTTGAAAATTACCTCCCATAATCTTATTCGGATACGGATATATCCACTTCCATATCCATATTTGTCTCAAAATATCCTACCATATTTTATTTTTTATTTGTTTAATAAATTCGGATATCGATAATTTTCATTTTCATTTTGGTTCGGATGCGGATGTTTCGGATACGAATAGGCATTTTCTCGAATACGAATATCAGATATTTAGGATTATCCGCTACCAATTTCCACCCCTACACAATTGACCTGATAAGCGCTAATTCAGGCTCTTCCTCAAGGACGTCGAGGCCACCCTATCATGCTTCTTCAGCTTTGGCCTCTGAGTAAAATCCACTTGGGGAATTGTGAAGAAGATCACTCGGCAAGACAACTTCTGACTCGCACACCATGAAGAACGGAGTGCAATTTGTGGATCGATTCGGGATCGTCTACAAGCCCCAGAGGACCGATGGTAGATTAGTGACCCTGGCCCCTATAGCGTGTGTCAGGTCGTGCATAAAGCATGGTTTCAATCCTTGGAGTTCAACCCATTCGCCAGTTCTGCTTGGCGATTCGACCGCGGGTGAGCCACAGAGGTGTAATCCGCCCGGGTGCCTTGGGAGTAGCAAAACTCGTGGAATTCCTCTGAGCCGAAGTTGGAAACATTGTCCGTGATGATGCCATGGGGGACTCCAAATCTGAAGAATATCTCCTTGATGAACTTGATGGCAATCGTCGAGTCTAGCTTCTTTATGGGCTTCGCTTCGATCCACTTGGTAAACTTATCCACTACCACCAACAGATGAGTGAATCCGCTCGCTCTGGTCTGGAGGGTCCCGATCATGTCGAGTCCCCATACGGCAAACAACCAGGTAAGGGGGTCGTCTTCAGCGCGGACGCTGGCCTGTGCGACTAGTTCGCATAGAACGAGCACCCGAAGCATTGGTCCACTATGTCTCGGGCGGCTTTGTAAGCGCGGGGCAATAAAAGCTTGCCTGGAACACCTTTGAGACTAACGTCTGAGAGGAAGCATGGTGACCACAGGTTCCCGAGTGAATCTCCTGCAAGATATGTTGCCCTTCTTCTAGCGAAATGCAACACAGAGTGAGCCAGGAGGTGCTTTTCTTGCAGAGTTGTTCACCTATAATGTTGAAGGCTTTCGATTGACGCATGATCTGACGAGCCTCAACCTCATCTTCTGGGAGTTCTTGGCTGATAAAGTAAGCAACGTATGGTTCGGTCCACTCAGGACTGATCACTATAATCTCCTGGACGAAGTCAATTACTACAAGAATGTCAACTTTAGTCAGATTAGATGGTCCGACTGGCTGTGGGGGCTCTTCCATGAAAGGATCTTCTTTGATAGTCGGAGAGTGCAGGTACTCCAGGAACACATTGTTTGGGATCGCTTTCCAAGTGGAACTGATCTTGACTAAGTCATCAGCCGCTTGGTTTTCGAGCTGCGAGATGTGATGAAGCTCCAGTCCTTCGAAGGTCTTCTCCAACTTTCTGATGGTGTTGCATTAGCCTGTCATTGCTAGGATTCGGATATCCCACTCCTTCATGACTTGAATCACCACTAGGTCCGAGTCGCCATAGACCATCAGTCGGCGGATACCAAGGGAGATCGCCAAACGTAGCCCATAAAGAAGAGCTTCATACTTTGCCTCATTGTTAGAGGAATCAAAGTGAATCTGAAGCACATAGCTGAGCCTGTCGCCTTTGGGGGACACCAAGACCACTCCAGCTCCTGAACCATGGAGCACCTTGGAGCCATCGAAGAACATAGTCTACTGCTCAGGTAGAATCGGGGCGGGCTTGATGGCTTTCTTGGCCTCAAACTTGATGTCCAAAGGAAGGAGCTCGATGGCCCATTTAGCCACTCGACCCGTGGCGTCTCTGTTGTTCATGATCTCAGACAAAGGGGTGTCCCTTATCACTGTGATCGAGTGCTCTTGAAAGTAATGATCCACCTTCTTTGCAGTCAAATAAATCCCGTGTACCAACTTTTGTTAGTGTGGGTACCTTTGTTTGGAGGGGGGTCAAAACTTCCGAGATGTAGTAGTTTGGCCATTGAAGTTGGAAGGCGTTGCCTTGTTCCTCACGCTCAATAGTGAGCACATTGCTAACAACTTGGCTCATAGCCACGATGTATAAAAGCAAAGGCTCTTTGCTTCCTACAGCAGCAAGCACCGGATGGGTGGAGAGCAGGGCTTTGAGTTCCTGGAACGCCGCCTGTGCTTCAGGTGTCCACTTGAACCTGTCTGATTTATTCATCAATCAGTAAAAGCGGCAGGGCTTTTTCATCGAGTCATGAGATGAATCTACTCAGGGCTGCCAGACAACCCATGAGGCTCTGAATGTCATGTAAACGTTCTCACTGTTTCATTCGGATTATGGCGCCGATCTTCTCGGGGTTGGCATCGATCCCACGTTCGAAAACAAGGAAGCCAAGTAACTTGCTAGTGGGAACCCCGAAAGTGCACTTAGCCGGGTTGAGCTTTGTCCCAAAGTGGTGCAGGTTCGCGAAGGTCTCGGCGAGGTCTTTCAGGAGGTCAGAACCTTCCCTAGACTTGACCATGATGTCGTCCGTGTAGGCCTCAATGTTCCAACTGATCTGCTTTTGCAACCATTTCTGAATCATGCGCTAGACATAGCTCCACCATTTTTCAATTTGATTGGCATCGAGATATAACAAAAACACCCGAATGGGGGTGATGAACGCAATTTTTATTTCATTAAGGCCATAGATTCGGATCTGGTGGTACCCAGAGTATGCATCTAGAAATGATAATCTCTTAGACCCGATAGTAGAATCTACTGTCTAGTCTATGTGGGGTAGAGGAAAATGAACCTTTGGGCAGGCCCGATTGATGTGCTTGAAGTCAGTAGACATTCAGAGGGAGTTGTTCTTCTTGGGCACCATGACAACATTGGCGAGCCACTCCGAATGGTACACCTCTCGGATGAAGTCGGGAGTAAGGAGCCGTGTGATTTCCTCGCCGATTGCCTTGCACTTCTCAGTGGAAGAGCGTTGAAGGTGCTCTTTGACAGGCTTCATCTTTGGGTCGACTCAGAGTCGATGCTCAGCTAGTTCCCTGGGAACACCTGGCATGTTAGAAGGCTTCCATGAAAAAATGCCCTAGTTCTCAGGGAGTAACTAGATGAGCTCGCCTTCCTATTTGTTGTCAAGCGTTGAGGAATTGTTGGTCAGGACAACATTTGGATCTTCCGAGCGAACATGCACCAGCTTCGTTTCACTGGCCGACTAGAAAGCGGATTCCACAATCAGCTTCTTGGACTTTAGCAGATCACTCGAATCTAATGCCTTCCTATACTCGTCTAGTTCCGCCAATGCTACCTACTCATCAGCGATCTGGGAGCCTTTCTGCAGGCACTCTTTAGCTAACTTTCGGTTACCTTTGATGGTTATGGCGCCATTCGGCCTAGGCCTCTTAAGTTTAAGATACACGTAACATGGTCTGGCCATGAAACATGTGTAGGATGGCCTACCTAGGATATCATGGTAACTACTCTAGAAGTCTTCCACGTTGAAGGTTTGCCGCTCCTTCCAGAAGTTTTTCTCTCGGCCTAATACGACGTCAAGGGCGATTTGCCCAAGTGACTTACCCTTCTTCCTGGGGATTATCCTGTGGAACTGCATGCTGCTCTTGCTGAGCTGGGGCATCGGAATGCCCATTACCTCCAAACTGTCGGCGTAGATGATGTTGAACCCCCTGTCGCCGTCCATGAGGACCTTGCGTAGTCGGATCCCTCCTACAGCCGGATCGACCACCAAAGCCTAGCGCCGAGGGGTTGGTATGTGGGACGGGTGATCTGACTGATTGAAGGCGACGGGCGTCTTGGCCCAGTCAAGATATTTTGTGATAGTCAGAACTTCCATATTGACCTCTCGGCTGACAACCTTCAGTCGGCTCTTGCTTTCGACGTCAGCAAAAATCATCAAGAACTTCTCAACATTGGGGTACCCAGAGGTACCTTTGTCCCTATGATCGTCATCGTCCTTACCCTTGCCCCCTAAGGGGTCCTTATGCATCTCTTGCTTGAGGAGCTGACATTCCCGAGTGCCGTGCTTTGGCAGAATCAGGTTGCCTTCCTCATCTTTCTTCGTGTGGATCTCGCAGGGCTGGTCGAGGATGTCACTCTTTGGAGCGACTTTATTTTTGCCTGCCCATTCCTTCTTCTTCGGTTGGCCTTTTCCTTTGCTTTGTCCAGCCAGAGTTGCAGCCTCAGCATTCTCGGTCGCCTCAGACTTCTGCTTGTGTTTCTTACCTTTGTTACCGTTCGACTATTTTGCATCTCTGCCTCGGCTTTTGCCGCTTCGTAGTCGGTCGTCCTCCTCGCCATTGGTGTAACGACTTTCTATCTCCATCACCCAACTGAGAGTCAGGATGGCCAGTAGCCGAACTTCAAGGTCAACTCACGATATCTGACGCCTTCCTTGAAAGTGCAAACCGCCTGGTGCTCGATGACATTCTTAACTTGTTGTGGAGGGTAGTCCATCACCGTATACTCACGGAGAGTTTCGTTCTGCTTTCGGACGCAGTGCTACAGCTCTGCCAGGCCACCTGGGCACTTGCATGTGACCTCGAAGGTCTTGACGAAGACCCGGGCTAGGTCGTCCCACTAGTATATGCTGCCATGTGGGAGCTGGTTGAGCCAAGCCTAAGCGGATCACTCAAGCATTAGCAACAAGTGCTTCATGGACACATTGTCGTTGCCACGGCCAATCTGAACTACCACTCGGTAATCCTCCAACAAAATATCTAGCTTCGATTCGCCGGTGAATTTGCTGATTGTCATCGCTAACTCAAAGTTATTAGGGATTTCTGTGACCCAAATGTACTAGCTGAAGCACTCGGGACCAGAGGGAGCGGATCCATTCAGGACGTCGGTGTCGAGGCCCTCTCTCAGGGCCCGGCCCCGATCAACAAGGTTCTATGTGAGAACGGATCTCACGTTAAATCATGAGTCTCAGAGATCTTTTGTATGGTGCGGAGGATTCGATCGTCAATTGTCCCCATGTGGATGCCTGTCGTCAAGGGCTGGCACCCGTATGAGACGTCCTGTGGAGGGGACATACGAGTGCAATGATAATCGTCATGCCGCCTCGGGGAAGCAACTCGGTCACGTTGCTGGTCTCCATATTGGTCCCTTGAGGGGGCGACGTCTGGCACCTCCCCAATCTGAGTAGGCTATGAGCCGACTGAATCGTATCAGCATGCACCGATGCGCTATGAATGTGATCTCAAGATTATGACATCACCACGTTCTGCGATAGGGTCGTTGCCAGGAGCACTTTGATCTGGCGGCTCCCCTCGATGGTCGTAGAGCCGGAGGGCTAGATATAATTGGCGATCCTCGTTGCCACCACCAGGTTTTGAAGTGGGGTGTTGAGTACCTGGTAGTTCCGAGGTTGATCATTCTAGTTCAACTAGCGCTTGTGCCGACTAGAACTAGGTTGTTAGCGAGTGTGGTCGTCCAACTCCTTATCCAGTCGCTCTCAGCCAAAGTGGCCATCTGCTACCTCTTGAGCACTGCGTTGGATTTCCTTGAAGAGGAAAGGATGATGCAGCAAAGTAGCTTAAGTATTTCCCTTAGTTTTTGAGAACCAACGTATCAATCCAGTAGGAGGTTGCACACACGTCCCTAGTACCTGCACACACAAAAAATATCTCCTCGCAACCAACGTGATAAGGGGTTGTCAATCCCTTCATGGTCACTTATGAGAGTGAGATATGATAGATATGATAAGATAATATTTTGGTATTTTTTTGATAAAGATGCAAAGTAAAATAAAAGCAAAGGAAATAACTAAGTATTGGAAGATTAATATGATGAAGATAGACCCGGGGGCCATAGGTTTCACTAGTGGCTTCTCTCAAGAGCATAAGTATTTTACGGTGGGTGAACGAATTATTGTTGAGCAATTGACAGAATTGTGCATAGTTATGAGAATATCTAGGTATGATCATGTATATAGGCATCACATCCGAGACAAGTAGACCAACTCCTTCCTGCATCTACTACTATTACTCCACTCATCGACCGCTATCCAGCAAGCATCTAGAGTATTAAGTTCATGAAAACAGAGTAACGCCTTAAGCAAGATGACATGATGTAGAGGGATAAATTCATGCAATATGATAAAAACCCCATCTTGTTATCCTCGATGACAACAATACAATACGTGCCTTGCTGTCCCTACTGTCACTGGGAAAGGACACCGCAAGATTGAACCCAAAGCTAAGCACTTCCCCCATTGCAAGAAAGATCAATCTAGTAGGCCAAACCAAACTGATAATTCGAAGAGACTTGCAAAGATAACCAATCACACATAAAATAATTCAGAGAAGATTCAAATATTGTTCATGGATAATCTTGCTCATAAACCCACAATTCATCGGTCTCAACAAACACACCGCAAAAAGAAGATTACATCGAATAGATCTCCACAAGAGAGGGGGAGAACATTGTATTGAGATCCAAAAAGAGAGAAGAAGCCATCTAGCTAATAACTATGGACCCGAAGGTCTGAAGTAAACTACTCACACTTCATCGAAGAGGCTATGGTGTTGATGTGTAAGCCCTCCGTGATGGATGCCCCCTCCGGCGGAGCTCCAGAACAGGCCCCAAGATGGGATCTCGTGGATACAGGAAGTTACGGCGGTGGAATTAGGGTTTTGGCTCTGTCCCTGATTGTTTGGGGGTACGTAGGTATATATAGGAGGAAGGAGTACGTCGGTGGAGCAACAGGGGGCCCACAAGGGTGGAGGGCGCGCCTGGGGGGTAGTCGCGCCCCCTACCTCATGGCCTCCTCCTTTGTTTCTTGACATAGGGTCAAAGTCTCCTGGATCATGTTCGGTGAGAAAATCACGTTCCCGAAGGTTTCATTCCGTTTGGACTCCGTTTGATATTCCTTTTCTTCGAAACCCTAAAATAGGCAAAAAAATAGCAATTCTAGGCTGGGCCTCCGGTTAGTAGGTTAGTCCCCAAAATAATATAAAAGTGGATGATAAAGCCCAATAATGCCCAAAACAGTAGATAATATAGCATGGAGAAATCAAAAATTATAGATACGTCGGAGACGTATCAAGCATCCCCGAGCTTAATTCCTGCTCGTCCTCGAGTAGGTAAATGAGAAAAACAGAATTTTTGATGTGGAATGCTACTTGGCATAATTTTAATGTAATTCTTCTTAATTGTGGTATGAATATTCAGATCCGAAAGATTCATGATAAAAGTTCATATTGACATAAATTTAAATAATACTTCAAGCATACAACAAAGCAATCATGTCTTCTCAAAATAACATGGCCAAAGAAAGTTATCCCTACAAAATCATATAGTCTGGCTATGCTCTATCTTCACCACACAAAGTATTTAAATCATGCACAACCCCGATGACAAGCCATGCAATTGTTTCATACTTTTGACCTTCTCAAACTTTTTCAATCTTCATGCAATACATGAGCGTGCGCCATGGATATAGCACTATAGGTGGAATAGAATGGTGATTGTGGAGAAGACAAAAAGGGAGAAGATAGTCTCACATCAACTAGGCGTATCAACGGGCTATGGAGATGCCCATCAATACATATCAATGTGAGTGAGTAGGGATTGCCACACAACGGATGCACTAGAGCTATAAGTATATGAAAGCTTAAAAAGAAACTAAGTGGTGTGCATCCAACTTGCTTGATCATGAAGACCTAGAGCATTTTGAGGAAGCCCATCATTGGAATATACAAGACAAGTTCTATAATGAAAAATTCCCACTAGTATATGAAAGTGACGAAATGAGAGACTCTCTATCATGAATATCATGGTTCTACTTTGAAGCACAAGTGTGGTAAAAGGATAGTAGCATTGTCCCTTCTCTCCTTTTCTCTCATTTTTTCATTTTTTTTATTTGGGCCTTTTCTCCTTTTTTATGGCCTCTTTATTTTTATTGTTCGTCCGAAGTCTCATCCCGACTTGTGGGGGAATCATAGTCTCCATCATCCTTTCCTCATTTGGGACAATGCTCTAATAACAATGATCATCACACTTTTATTTTTTTACAACTCAACAATTACAACTCGATACTTAGAACAAAATATGACTCTATATGAATGCCTCCGGCGGTGTACCAGGATATGCAATGACTCATGTGTGACATGTATGAAAGAATTATGAATGGTGGCTTTGCCACAAATACGATGCCAACTACATGATCATGCTAAGCAATATGACAATGATGGAGTGTGTCATAATAAATGGAACGGTGGAAAGTTGCATGGCAATATATCTCAGAATGGCTATGGAAATGTCATAATAGGTAGGTATGGTGGCTGTTTTGAGGAAGGTATATGGTGGTTGTATGATACCGGCGAAACGCGGTATTAGAGAGGCTAGCAATGGTGGAAGGAAGAAAAATGTGTATACTCCATGGACTCAACATTAGTCATAAAGAACTCATATACTTATTGCAAAAATCTACAAGTTATCAAAGCAAAGTATTACGCACATGCTCCTAGGGGGATAGATTGGTAGGAAAAGACCATCGCTCGTCCCCGACCGCCACTCATAAGGAAGACAATCAATAAATAAATCATGCTCCGACTTCATCACATAACGGTTCACCATACGTGCATGCTACGAGAATCACAAACTTTAACACAAGTATTTCTCAAATTCACAACTACTCAACTAGCACAACTTTAACATCACCATCTTCATATCTCAAAACAATTATCAAGCATCAAACTTCTCATAGCATTCAACACTCATAAGAGAATTTTATTATTAATCTTGTATACCTAGCATATAAGGATTTTTAAGCAAATTACCATGCTATTTACGACTCTAAAAATAATCTAAGTGAAACATGAGAGATCAATAGTTTCTATAAAACAAATCCACCACCGTGCTCTAAAAGATATAAGTGAAGTACTAGAGCAAAACTATATAACTCAAATGATATAAGCGAAGCACATAGAGTATTCTAACAAATTCCAAATCATGTATGGATCTCTCAAAAGGTGTGTGCAGCAAGGATGATTGTGTTAAACTAACAAGCAAAGACTCAAATCATACAAGACGCTCCAAGCAAAACACATATCATGTGGTGAATAAAAATATAGCTCCAAGTAAAGTTACCGATAGAAGTAGACGAAAGAGGGGATGCCTTCCGAGGCATCCCCAAGCTTTGGATTTTAGGTGTCCTTAGATTATCTTGGGGGTGCCATGGTAATCCCCAAGCTTAGGCTCTTGCCACCCCTTGTTCCATAATCCATCAAATCTTTACCCAAAACTTGGAAACTTCACAACACAAAACTTACAGTAGAAAATCTCATGAGCTCCGTTAGCGAAAGAAAACAAAAGACCACTTCAAGGTACTATAATTAACTCATTATTTATTTATATTGGTGTTAAACCTACTGTATTCCAACTTCTCTATGATTCATCAAAATAAGCAAACAACACACAAAAAACAGAATCTGTCAAAAACAGAACAGTCTGTAGTAATCTGTAGCTAGCTCAAGATCTGGAACCCCAAAAGTTCTAAAATAAATTGCTGGACGTGAGGAATTTATCTATTAATCATATTCAAAAATAATTAACTAAATATCACTTTCCAAATAAAAATGGCAGCAGTTCTCGTGAGCACTAAAGTTTCTGTTTTTTTACAACAAGATATTAAGACTTTCCCCAAGTCTTCCCAATGGTTCTACTTGGCACAAACACTAACTAAACACAAAAAACAACCAAAACAGAGGCTAGGTAAATTATTTATTACTAAATAGGAGAAAAAAGCAAGGAATAAAAATAAAATTGGGTTGCCTCCCAACAAGCGCTATCGTTTAACGCCCCTAGCTAGGCATAAAAAGCAAGGATAGATCTAGGTATTGCCATCTTTGGTTGGTAATTTTTCAATGAGGCATCTACCATCCTTAGGAATTTATTTCTTTTTAGTTATTATCAAACTTTTAGGCACAAGATCGAGAAATTCATTTGTAACAAATGGTTCCTTAATGATAGCAACAAGATTGGGATGAATACTTATAGATTTGAGATCCGCAGTTTCCTTACTAGAGGATTCACCCTTATTTTTAGGAACATACATAAGCTTGGCAATTTTAGTCGGAGGACTTGGAGTACTCTTTACGGAAGAAAAAGTGGTTCCCAAGTTGGTAATGATACCCTCAAGTTTATCGATTCTAGTGGAATCATGATTTATTTTCTCATTAACTATGGGTTCCTTCTCTTTAATATTTTTCAAAGTGACTCCTACCTTAGATCCATATTGAGAGATTTGGTTGTGGATCTTTTTATCCAAATTTTCAATTGACTCTACGGTAGCAACCTTATTTTCAATCATTTCGAGCCTTTGCATTGCATGCTCCAAAGTTAATACAGTTCCATTAACCGAAGGAGGTGGTCAGCCAAATAAATCTATCATAGAATTCAAAGAATCAAAAGTGTGGCTCCCCAAGAAATTCCCTCCGGTAATGGTATCAAGGACATATCTGTACCAAGGAGCAATGCCTACATAAAAATTGCGAAGAAGAACGGAAGTAGATTGCTTCCTCGTAGATCTATTTTGAGCATTGCAAATTCTATACCAAGCGTCTTTTAGATTTTCTCCCTCCCTTTGCTTAAAATTTAGAACTTAATTCTCGGGAGACAACGGAGAAGATAGAGGACTCACCATAACGACAAGTAAATGGAAAATAGGCAAATAGAGAAAGAGAAGGAGGATAGAGAGAGAGAGAGAGGGCAAATAAAACGGCAAGGGTGAAGTGGGGGAGAGGAAAACGAGAGGCAAATGGCAAATAATGTAATTCGGGAGATAAGGGTTGTGATGGGTACTTGGTATGTTGACTTTTGCGTAGACTCCCCGGCAACAGTGCTAGAAATGGCTCGTTGTCGGGAGTCAAATCTTGACTTGCGTGAACCTCCCCGACAATGGCGCCAGAAATTCTTCTTGCTACCTCTTGAGCACTGTGTTGGAATTCCTTGAAGAGGAAAAGATGATGCAGCAAAGTAGCGTAAGTATTTCCCTCAGTTTTTTAGAACCAAGGTATCAATCCAGTAGGAGGTTGCACGTGCGTCCCTAGTACCTGCACAAACAAATAACTCCTCACAACCAACGCGATAAGGGGTTGTCAATCCCTTCACGGTCACTTACGAGAGTGAGATCTGATAGATATGATAAGATAATATTTTTGGTATTTTATGATAAAGATGCAAAGTAAAATAAAAGCAAAGTAAAAAAGGAAAGGAAATAACTAAGCATTGGAAGATTAATATGATGAAGATAGACCCCGAGGCCATAGGTTTCACTAGTGGCTTCTCTCAAGAGCATAAGTATTTTACGGTGGGTGAACGAATTACTGTTGAGCAATTGACAAAATTGAGCATAGTTATGAGAATATCTAGGTATGATCATGTATATAGGCATCACGTCTGAGACAAGTAGACCGACTCCTGCCTGCATCTACTACTATTACTCCACTCATCGACCGCTATCCAGCATGCATCTAGAGTATTAAGTTCATGAAAACAGAGTAATGCCTTAAGCAAGATGACATGATGTAGAGGGATAAATTCATGCAATATGATATAAAAAACCCATCTTGTTATCCTCGATGGCAACAATACAATATGTTCCTTGCTGCCCCTACTGTCACTGGGAAAGGACACCGCAAGATTGAACCCAAAGCTAAGCACTTCTCCCATTGCCAGAAAGATCAATCTAGTAGGCCAAACCAAACTGATAATTCGAAGAGACTTGCAAAGATAACCAATCATACATAAAAGAATTCAGAGAAGATTCAAATATTGTTCATAGATAATCCTGATCATAAACCCACCACTACTAGGAAAAGGCCTAGTAATGGCGCACCTAATCTGGCCATTAATGGTGCATTAGTGGTGCGCCATTAGTGCCACGCCATTAGTATATTTTACTAATGGCGCACCACTGGTGCGCCATTAGTATCTGGTATACTGATGGCGCACCTCGGATGCGCCATTAGTATATACAACAGTGCGCCATTAGTATGCCTCCCAGGGGGCCATGTATATCCAGGTGCTTTGGCATACTAATGGCGCACAACAACAGGATGCGCCATTAGTAACTTCGGCATACTAATGGCGCACTGTTTAATGATGCACCATTAGTATCCTTTGGCATACTAATGGCGCACTATGATGTGATGCGCCATTAGTATGAATATTAGGTTTTTTTATTTTTTTTATTTTTTGTTTTTTGCACAGGTTACAAAATGTATAATTGGACAAAATATAGACAGCACACATCAACAATAGATTCATCGAATACAATAGAAGATTAGTCTCTGAATACAATTCATCATTTTAGTCTCCGAATACAATTCATCATATTAGTCTCCGAATTGAAAAGACCGAACAAAGATAGAACATTATATTACAAGTCTCGAGACCGCGAGTTTGTCTTCACATTACAAGTCGATATCGATCATCTAAACTACCATCACATAGAAGAGAGCTGCGGTCATCACGATGAGCATCATCACGATGAAACTCGTCTTCATCCGGTTCCTCCAATGCTCCCTCCCCTCTTCCGCTAGATAGCGGGCGTATCTAGATTCGGCCTCAGCCCTAGTGGCGTACCCTTTGTAACTGTTACCGCTGAATCGGTGAACCTGTCTCTGACACTCCTCCCAGTCGTCGTAGACTCCGGGAACCTTACCCTTGTACACGACATACCACGGCATCGCTATGCAGTAGCCAAATGAAACGTTAGTACCAATTCACAGACAATACATAAGCAATATATAAGTATGCAACAAAACGATCGGAAGAGAAAAGCAAGACATTAATAGCATCGATTACATCTAAGTTGAACGACTCTCGAAACCAAAGAGACATACTACAAGTTCATTAAAGTTTAATTACAACATGAGCCAATCGATGTTTCAGAACTAGACACAGCATCACTGCTTTCGACTGGACTCAAGGGACCGGAGCGTGGATGAAGCCGCCGTCTATCATGGGAGTCATGAAACAACGGGCGTTGTCAGCCTGCATTTGTAGGATTATGTCGATGTCACTGTTGGACGGTTGATTTCTGAGGTAGAACTGCCCCGAGGTACGAAGGACATCTTGATGGATGATTTCCGCAAACTCTGACTGGATGCGAAAGAATTCTTGTCTGATGTCCGCGTCCTGGATTGCCGACACGCTCGCGGCCCAATCTTTGAGTCTACTTGGTAGCAGAAGTTGATGATGGTCCCGTACGATCGCCCGCATGTGATGGATGGCGTAGTAGGCACCCTTCTGACCGCCAGGCGGCTGCTTGATGCAGCAGAACGTCGTATTGTGGGAGAACACGTGCTTGCCGTACTTACAAATAGGCCTGGTGAAGGTGCCTCCAGATTTGACGTAGCCGGGGAGAACATCATGGAGAACCTTCTTGACATTTGTGTAGTCTACGTTCGACTGACGGTCCGGGTCGAAATACATGGCCATGGAATATTTGGGGCTTAGGAGGATGAGCGTGCAACGTGTGTCACTGCAGAAAACACGGAATGTTAAAAGAAAAACGATCGAAATCTAAGAATTCATATGTTACGGGGCGGTTGAGGGGAGGACTTACTCGGGAAAGTAAGGCACGAGGAAGTTATCCTTATCTTGGTTTGCCAGAATGACGCCTTCGAGGTAAGAACTCGCGAATTGCCGGTCCCCAGCGCTGCCCAAGATATTGGCATGCATGTAGAAGGGGTCGACTATCACGATGTCCGGGGTCTTGTCACGAATGATCCGCATCTCCATACTTAGCGAAAATAGCCGAACGAAGGTGTAGTGCAGCGGATGAAGGTTCAACATAGCGTGGATGTCATCAAACCGCAGGACGATCGTACCCCCGATGGAGTTATCCACAAAGCCCTTGCCCTCTGGCACCTTGGCCGCGAAAACCGGGTATGCCACATCCTTCTCTCCGAGACGCCGCTTCTCCAAAGAAAGAACACTATCATGCAGACTCCGCATAGCACCGGTTGCAGCATCGAGCATATTTCTTGGTAGCATCGGCCTACCCGCCACATGCACCCTCCTCGAGATATCCTTAGGTGTAGGTGGCCCGTCCTGAGCACGGATCGTACTCGGTGCCGGCTGGCCCGCACCCTTGTTAGTCTTTCTTTTGCGTGCCTTCTTCTTCTCCTGTAATGGGACCGAGTTCTGCTCACAGACCGCCTTCTTGAGTGTGTTGGGGCTGATAATATTTCGCACCTCGCCTATCTGAGGCTCGGTGAAGTCGGCAGCTGGAGGCGTCTCCTGAGAGCTGAACGGCAAACGACGCCTGTTGCAACTTGGCTTCTCCGCGGTACCAGCTAGATCGCGCACGTCTTTTGTTGGGTTGGGTTCTTGAGAAGGAGGCCCCATGAAGTCACCACCGTACCCATGATCAGCAAAGTACTGATCGACGTTGGCAAATGTATCATCGTCGTCGTTCTGATCCTGTGCCATATGCATGTTTGGATCCAGTGGCATAGGGATGTCCGGCACTGTTGCGGCGGTCTTGCCATGGGGCCGACTTGGCGCCGGCATGACTGGCGGTGTTGTCTTTGGGGTGGTGTCCCCCGCCCCCAAACGAATCTGGCTCTTCGGCCAAAGCAGGGGCCAGCTCAGGCAGGCGCTAAGGGTCATCACGTCATCATCGTCGGCCCCGACGGGTCGAATCAGAGGTAACAACTTGTCGCAGCCTGGCAGGACCCGAACCAGTTGAACCCTAAACAAGTTGGGTGGCATCTGGGTACCATGGAATAAGGGGTTGCCCGGTTGAACGATTTTGCCCTTGGCGACATCGACCAACTTGTTGTTCACGAAGTGCAGGAGAGTGCACGGAACATCGGCGGCGCCCTGCGAAAACATGTAGGGCGTCAGGGATGCCTAGTCAAAGGCAAGGAGATGAAGTCCTCGGCCGAGAGAGGCTTAATTAGTTACCGTGATGATGGCGTCGAGCTCGGCTAATGTCGAGGCACCGCCAACGGCGGGCGTGCAGTTGACGGAAGGGCCGCTTGCTGCAGAGGTGCCGGCCGGCGTACACCCGGGTGCATTAAGCTCCCGTGCTGACGTCGGAGACACCAATGGCCCTGCCATCGCATTCTGCGAGTTGCTGGCCGTGAAGCTAGGAATCGGGGGCGGCCCCTGTTGGCCGCCCGCAATCCACGCACTAATCCCCTGGATCAAGGTAGGCACAATGGCGGTGATCGTCCTTTCGAGTTGTTGTTCCACTTGCTCTTGGACAATCTCCGGAATCCGCGCCACCGGTGCCCTGAGTTCTTCAACCTTGCGCGCCTGGCTTTCCGAGCTGGTCTTTTTCTCCTTTCGCCCACCAGTGTTATAGTATGACGACCATTTTGTCGACAAGCCTTTGCCGGCCACACGACCAGCTGACGTCGGCTTACTGAGCTTATCCTTGTTCTTCATTACATTCAACGCCCTATTTAGAATGGTATCCCAAGGGTTGCTCTTAGTCGACCTCGCGCTACTGCTTTCAGTCGCCTGCGGAAGGAATGTGAACCATTTAGAAATTTGGCTTCATTAATTAGAATGCAACCATATGGAGCTAATTACGCGGGGGTGTATTCCTTACCAGAACAAGCTCAAGCGCCCTGGTCTTCGGATCCGTGGTAAGCTCCTTTGTTTTCAGGTCCTTCTTGTACCGGGCCCTGACAAAGTTCCTGGTCTGCTTGTCACCGTATTTATCGAAGAGGGGCGGTAGGCCTTGCTCGGCACGGTCCGCCTCCTCCTTGTCCCATATAGGCTCCGCCACTCTGTAACTGCCGGGACCGAGTGTGTGTTCCCCTAAGTTCAGCTCCCACATTTCTTTCCCCGACTTACTTGATTCGGAGCTTGCGGTGCTCGAGCAATTGATCTTGAAGTCGTTGTAGTCATCTTCGGCGATCGAAGGATTTTTCTCCTTGATCTTCTCATAACTCTCACCTTTCTCGATCATTCTCTTCACATTGCTTTTCCAAGTAGACAGGGCCGTGCTCATCTTCGTGAGGGTAGCACTGTTCACTTTATTCCCTTTGAGGCTTGTGTTTTCAAATTCAGCGGGGAACTTGTATCGTTCGTGCAGCTTCGTGAAGAGGAGGTTGCGCAAATTCCCTCGGTCAGGATGCCTGAGGTTCTCGGTGTTGATCGAGACGGTGCTCCGGAGAATGCACCCGAGCTGAAGCGAGTACCCCTTGACTATTCGTTCGGGCGCCGTTGGATTCCCGTCGGAGTCCACTTCAGTAACTTCCTCCTTGAGGGTGCGGAGCATGGTCGGGCGCCGGTCCTTCCGTTGCCTCTTCGGTTGGCTGCCATCTATGCGTGCGCCGCCATCATCAGTGGTGGCATCCTCGGCGGCACCATCACTGGTGGCATCAGTGGGGTCATCCTCGGCGGTACCATCAGTGGTCTCAGGATCGGTGGGGAAGGCGGCGTCCTGATACAAGTGAGGTTGTTCCTCCATCTCCTGCGACAGCTCCTAGAATGCCTTGACGCCCGAACCCCCGACCTCATCGTTGTTGGCCATGTTTCTCTCTAAATAGGAACAAAGTTTGGTCAAAAAGTTGGTTATTGTCAAGGAACAAGATCTCTAAGTTGACCAAATAACCTAATTCTCGAGGAATGTCGCCAAAAAGTTTTTTATTGTCAAGGAACAATTGAGAGATGTTTGTGATATTGCCTAGGTGTTTTGGGATAGAACCTGTTAGTGTGTTGTTGCTAAGGTCCAAGTCCACGTTCTCAGGCTAACCTAGTTCTTGAGGGGTGTGTCTAGAAAGTTGGTTGCTACAAAGATACAAGGTTTTGAGTTTGGTCAAATTGCCTATGATGTTTGTGATATTGCCTTGGATCTTGAAGGCACTGTTGCATGATGCAGTGGTACAGCCAGCATGGGACCTCATCTTTGCAGGCTAATTTTCTAGATTGTAACACTTGGATTTGTGCACAAGCTAAGCTAGCTAAGACAGTAGCTTCCTTGCAACCCACAAAAGACAAAGGAAAAGGGGTGAAAAGGGGGAGATGGTTACCTTTGATGAACATGCAACATCTTCCTAACCCCCTTCTTCTTGTCTCCTCTCACTATCTCTCTCACACACATGGCAAGCAAGGATGTCTGAGTGTGTGAAAAAAATACTAAACTAATCCAACCACTAAAGCAAATTAATTTTTATTTCGGTTGAGAATCGGGCACCTTCTAGGTCAAGAAAATTGGGCATGACCTTTGCTAATTATCTTGACCTTGGAGTGCCCCATTTCTCAACCGAAACGGAAATTAATCAACGTTTGAGGAGAAAGGGGTCATATTAGAAGATCACAAGTAGCAGCAGCATATACCAAGCATCTTGCCAGCTAGTAGACCGGCTAGTAGACCATCATTTGTCAGGCCAAATTGAGGCCAAACAGAAAACCAATGTGGCCATGGCACAAAGTCCATGACCCAGAACAGAGCACTTTACTAAAAATGAAGAAGAAAAAAGGCATGCATGCACTGGTTGTAGCAAATCATCACTTCTGAATCAAAACACCATGCTGGTGTAGCCATAGGCCCACATTAGTCTAAAATCCTGCTTTATTATTCACAACAGAAAGGTCAAAACAACAATAAAAAGGAGAGCCCAATCTGGTCTAATTGATCCTTGGAAACTATAGAATGTTCATCTATGCATGGAAAAACAACAATTAGGACAGGGAAATTACTATGCAGCTAATAGTCTTTAAGCATTGAAACACATCTAAGGTTACAACCCAGAAGTGATGGTTAACACTTCTAATAAACATGGAAATTTTAAATTATGACACACAATGCCATAATTAATCAAGATTTACTACTACAGTACTCATGTACTCCATCTTATAGAGTTACTCCATCACAGCAACAACAACCTTGCAGATCAAAAATGATTTGTGTAATCTGGTTGGTACTCTTACAGTTGCATAAATTGAGCAGGTTACAAGCACCGGCATCACTTAAGCAGCAGCAGCAACAACATCGAGCAGATTACACATCGCGGGTCACTATAGCGGATTAAGTGATGACAGCCTACTCCTCGGATCTTTGGACAAGTAGATGACCACCACCAGATGGAGTGGTCACTAGAGAAGATTACACATCACAAACAGGAACTCACTAGAGCAGATTACACATCCAAGCATCACTTAAGCAGTATTCCTGACGAACCGAAGGGGAAAGGGAGGGGATTGATAGAGGAGTTCACCGTCACCTGCAGGTGAGCAAAGTGGGCTCGGGGGAGAGCTCGCCGGAGCGAATTGTCGACGGAGTCCGTCGGGCCGAAGAGGAAGCCGGTGGCGGGGAAGGTGTCGCGGGGGCGTCCGGAGTCCTGCGGCTTGTCCGGGGAGACGTAGTCGAGGGAGGTGGATTGCTTGGGCATGTCAGTGTGGCATGAGGTCGACGGTTTCCACGGTGGTGCGAGGTGGCCGGCGACGGGCGCGTCGCGCGCGGGTTGCCGATGCGGATCTGGGGGAGAGGAGAAGGCGAGAGGGCGAGGGGAAGGGCAAGGGGGCAAGTGGGGAGGGGGCGAGGAGGCAGGGCGCAGTGGGTCGGGGCAGCGGCAGCGGCGGCGTGGTGGAGGGAGGGACGAGGGAAGGAGCGGCGCGGTGGATCGAGGGAGAGGGAACTGGCGAGGGGGAGAGGGAAGGGGGGATCGGGCACAATACTAATGGCGCACCACCCCTCGGTGCGCCATAAGTACATCCATACTAATGGCGCACCTCACCATGGTGCGCCATTAGTAGTTTTTTTTCTTATAGCAATGGCACAGTACTAATGGCGCACCACCCCTCGGTGCGCCATAAGTACATCCATACTAATGGCGCACCTCACCGTGGTGCGCCATTAGTATTTTTTTTTTATTTCTACTTATTTGTGTTTAAATATGTTCAAACTTGTTTAAATCATAACATTAATATTTTTTTTATAAGACAGTAATAATTTTTTAAAAAATATCATCAAACAGTAATGCCGGTGGAGCGGGGGAGGGTGCGCGGGGTGCGGGGGGTCAGCGGCGGCGGTTGAGTAGGGGAGGGGTGCGGGGGGTCGGTGGCGGCGGTTGAGTAGGGGAATCGAGGGTGCGGGGGGTCGGCGGCGGCGTCCGGTGGACCGGGGGGTGCTCGGCGGCGAGGGGGACCGGATCTGGCGAGGTGGGATAGCGATCGAGCTGGAGGGGGATCGAGATCGAGTGTCCATGAAATTTAAAAATATTCATGATAGTTCAAAAAGTGCCCATGAAATACAATCGAGAAATGATGGCTACGATTTAAATACAATCGATCTTAGCTAGCTATCTGTTCACAATCTTCTTGCCCTTCTTTTTCGCAAATGGAGTTCTTCTGTGGAACGGACGTCCTTTAGGTAGGGTGGTCCTGCTTCTTCTTGTGGTGTATGCTGCTACTTCATCATCGTCGTCATGTTCGATCCTCGGGTCGCCGTACTTGTCAAAGTCTTGCTCATTGGCTACTCCATCCATTCCGATGATCTTCCTTTTGCCTCTCATCACGACAACACGACTAGGCTTTGACGGGTCGGTAATGAAGAAGCATTGGTCCACTTGGGAAGCCAGTACCCATGGCTCATTTTTCGCGGTGACGTTTGCGCCTGCGGTCTTGGATTTGGCTTCGGGTATAACCATGGTGGTGAAATACCGGTCTTCTTTTAGGATGCTCTTGGCTCATCTGACACGGAACATCGGGACCTTCTCTCCAGCGTAGCTCAGCTCCTAGATCTCCTCGATCCTTCCGTAGTATCTGTCCTTGTCGTTACCGGTGTAGGATTCCATTGTTACCCCGGAGTTCTGATAACCATCGCTCTTCATGTCCTTTGCCTCGGTGTAGAATGTGTAGCCGTTGATATCGTATGCCTCATAGGTCATCAGGTTGTGCTCGGCGCCCTGTGACAAGGCGAATATGAGTTGTTCTTCCGCGGAAGAATCCTCATGTAAAGGGTACGACAGAAGCTTCTGCTTGAACCAATGCGTGAAACATGAGTTGTGCTCTTTGAGTATATCTCTGTCCATCCTCTGTTGGCCTCGGGCATTGTACGTCTTCTTAATAAAGGTTTTGTGCTCTACCACCCAAGGATCGACCACGTCTATGTGTTGTAGCACGACTAGGTTTGCTCTTTCAAAGTCGGCGAGTCGACCCTCGAAGTCGACATGCATTTCGCGACGACCCTCACGGTGAACCCATCCAGCGAGCCTGCCGAGGTGCCTGTTGACGGGCAGACCAACGGGGTTCTCGATGCCTAGATAATTCGTGCAGTAGGAGATGCACTCTTCGGTCAGAAAGCCCCTGGCTATGCTTCCCTCTGGACGTGGCATGTTGCGAACGTATCCATTGATGACACCATTCATCCTTTCGAACGGTATCATGCTATGGACCAGCAGATGCACCATAACGTCGAAGAATGCGGGCAGGAAGTACATCTCAAGCTCACATAGTATCACCACAATCTCTTCCTGTAGCCTTCTGAGTTGCCTCACGCCAACAAACTTCCGAGAGATGATGTCGAAAAAGTTGCATAGGCCAAATAGGGTTTCACGGACGTGCGCGTCCATGATCCCACGGATTGCAACTCGAAGTATCTGGGTCATCAGCACGTGACAATCGTGAGACTTCATCCCACTGAACTTCTGCTTCGCTGGTTCTAGGTATCTGCTTATCTTCCCCGTGTAACCGTAAGGAAGTTTTACTCCTACGAGGCAGGTGAAAAACTGCTCGATCTCCTCCTGACTTAGAGTGAAGCACGTGGGAGGGTAGTCATTTCCGGTCTTCTTGGCCTTCTTGCCTTTGCGACGACTTTCCGTGTCCTGCTTCGCCTCATCATCATCATCATCATCATCATCATCATGATCATCATATATAGTGTGAAGCTCCTGCCTGATGCCCATTGATTTCAAGTCTGCCCTTGCTTTCGGCCCGTCTTTGGTCCTCTCTGGCATGTTGAGCAGGGTACCAAGCAGACTCTCGCACACGTTCTTCGTGATATGCATGACATCAAGGCTGTGAGGCACACGGTGGATCTTCTAGTACGGCAAGTCCCAGAAAACAGACCTCGTTTTCCATACCTTCAGCAGCGGCTCTGGCGCCTTTCGCTTCTTTCCCGGCTCTGGCGCCTTTTGCTTCTTTCCCGACAGTGGGCAGTCTTTCCAATTTTTCAACAGCTCGTCTATTTCCTCACCGCTCCTCGTACGCGGGCGTCCTCGGGGTTCGGTTTCACCATCGAACAGATCCTTGCGTTTTCTCCATGGGTCATCGTCGCGAAGCCACCTTCGATGTCCCATGAACACGGTTTTCGAAGACCCGGGATCTCTATCTAGCTGGCGATACGTTGTGTCATCCATGCACCTGATGCATCCAGAAAATCCGTGGACCACCTGCCCCGCGACATATCCATAACCGAGATAGTCGTGCACCGTCGTGAGCAGCGCGGCTCTCATAGGGAAATATTCTTTCTCTGCGGCGTCCCACGTATTGGCTGGCATTTTCCACAGCGTGTCAAGCTCCTCTTTTAGCAGCCCCAGATACAGATTGATGTCATTCCCTGGTTGTTTCGGTCCTTCAATTAGCATACTCATGTGAATGTACTTCCTCTTCATGCACAACCAGGGGGGAAGGTTGTACATCCACACAAACACAGGCCAGGTGCTATGTGTGCTTCTCTGGCTGACAAACGGATTGACTCCATCGGTGCTCGCGCCCAGCACGATGTTCCTTGGATTCCCAAATTCTGGGTCTTCGAAGTTCAACGCTTGCCACTGGCTCGCATCCTTAGGGTGACTCAGCATCTTGTCTTTTTTTATCTATCTCCGGATCATTTGCGTCATCTTCTCGCTTCTTCTCCTCCCTATCCGCGTGCCAATGCAGGAGCTTTGCTACCTTAGGGTCCGCGAAATACCGCTGCAGACGAGGAGTGATCGGAAAGTACCACACCACTTTTCGAGGAGCTTTCTTCCTCTTCTTGTATCGAGTGACGCCGCACACCGGACATATGGTAGACTCCGCGTGCTCGTCCCGATAAATGATGCAATTGTTCATGCACAGATGGTATTTCACGTGCGGTAAATCCAGAGGACACACGATTTTCTTCGCCTCCTCCAAACTGGTCGGGCACTTGTTCCCCTTGGGAAGACGTTCGTGCCAGAATGACATGTTCTTGTCGAAGCATGCGTCGGTCATTTTGTGTTTTACCTTCATCTCCAGAGCCATGAGCGTTACTTTCAGGCGGGTATCCTCGGGCCTGCATCCTTCATACAATGGAGTGACCGCGTCTAACTCAAGTTGATCCATCTTGGCTTTCTCGGGCAGCAGCTCTTGCATTATCCGTCTGCTTGAGAAGCAGCTCTTGAATATGAGGGTCCTGCACCCAGCCCATCGATGGTCCAGCGTCGTCTGCTCCGCCGGCATCATCATCTTCATGATAATGCCCGTCGTCTGCTCTGGCATCTTCCTCATCATCATGTCCTGCATCTTCTACATGATGACTGTGTACAGCATCACCGTCATGATCATCTCCTGGGGATTCTTCGTCTTCTCGCCCGGCCGAGCCGCGGTGGTTGTCTTGCTGCCCTTCCTCATTTCTTGCCCGGCCCCCATGGACGGCTTCGTAGTCATCTTCATCACCTTGCCAACGATAGCCATCCATGAAACCACGCAAGAGCAGGTGGTCCCGCACCTGCCCGAATTCCGGGTCCGCAATAAGGCTCTTCAGCTTGCATCTTTGACACGGACATCTTATCTCCATCTCGTTCTTTTGAAGCATCTCGGCCTTCGCGGACCTCAAAAATCTATTCACGATGCCTTCGGTCATCATGCGGACCATGGTCGCCTGCGGGGTAGAGCAAAACGATATTTTAGAACTAAGAAAAAATTTGGCATGACTTTCCCTAAAAATAGGACCAAAAAGAATGCTTAATGCCAAAATTCTCGCCGAAACGGAAATGAATCAACATTCCAGCAAAATATTGGCAACTATCGCATTTCAAATACCGGTACACCTCCAAACACAAACACATATGCAACACCACAAACATATGCAACACCACGAACATACATAGATCTAGCTAGGCCATAAAAAGTGCATGTGCACATTGTTGTAGGGAGAACAACATAAATATAGCTTCCCCCATTACTTACCTATCAAAACAAGGTAATTTAACCACTTAAATTGAATGAATCTATGGTGGAAATGAGGTGAAAAAGAGGAGGCAGCCGAGACAAGGAGGAGGTGGAGAGAATGAAGTGGGGAGAAAGTGAGTGTGGGTAGGAGAGGCTCCCCAAAATATCTTGTTGCTGCCCACTTACTAATGGCGCACCAACTCCAAATGCGCCATTAGTAATCCAAGTTACTAATGGTGCACCTTCTGGTGGTGCGCCATTAGTAGTTTTGCAACAAAAAAAATTACTAATGGCGCACTGTCCCACAGTGCGCCATTACTAGTTTGAACTAGTAATGGCGCACGGTGGAATAGTGCGCCATTAGTAGTTTTGCAAAAAAGGGAATAAAAATATAATAAAAAAACATTAGTGGCGCACTTTCCGACAGGTGCGCCATTACTAGTTACAACTAGTAATGGCGCACTTTGTCTGGATGCGCCATCAGTATGTTTGGACAGGCGCACTAGTTCAAAAAAAATTGATACTAATGGCACACCCTATGCCAGGTGCGCCATTAGTAGTTTCAACTCTAATGGCGTATCAGAAGGTGGTGCGCCATTAGTATATACTAATGGCGCACCGCTTGTCAGGTGCACCATTAGTGTCAATCCCATCTATAACCCTTTTTCTAGTAGTGCACAATTCATCGGTCTCAACAAACACACCGCAAAAGGAAGATTACATCGAATAGATCTCCACAAGAGAGGGGGAGAACATTGTATTAATATCCGAAAAGAGAGAAGAAGCCATCTATCTAATAACTATGGACCCGAAGGTCTGAAGTAAACTACTCACACTTTATCGGAGAGGCTATGGTGTTGATGTAGAAGCCCTCTATGATGGATGCCCCCTCCGGCGAAGCTCCGGAACAGGCCCCAAGATGGGATCTCGTGGATACAGGAAGTTACGGCGGTGGAATTAGGGTTTTGGCTCCGTCTCTGATCGTTTGGGGCTACGTATTTATATATAGGAGGAAGGAGTACGTCGGTGGAGCAACAGGGGGGCCACGAGGGTGGAGGGCGCGCCTGCGGGGTAGGTGTGCCCCCTACCTCATGGCCTCCTCCTTTGTTTCTTGACATAGGGTCCAAGTCTCCTGGATCATGTTCGGTGAGAAAATCATGTTCCCGAAGGTTTCATTCCGTTTGGACTCGGTTTGATATTCCTTTTCTTTGAAACCCTAAAATAGGCAAAAACAACAATTCTGGGTTGGGCCTCCGGTTAATAGGTTAGTCCCAAAAATAATATAAAAGTGGATTATAAAGCCCAATAATGTCCAAAACAGTAGATAATATAGCATGGGGCAATCAAAAATTGTAGATACGTTGGAGACGTATCACTAGCAGCACCGACTCCATGGCGATGGCCTCGGGAGTTGTCCTGGTGATGAGGGTGTGCAGCGCTTGCTCGTTCCTCTGGCAGAGGTTGTCGCTCTACTCCCGAGTGAGAGCTTGAGGGACATACGGCTCATGACGGGGAGAGTGATCATCCCCCTGAACGTCGTTGCCACGCTCGCGCAAAGTGCCCACGTGCCCCTCCCAGGGTTTGGAGTATCCTAGGGGCGTGTGATGCTCCGCATTATCAACCATGAGGCTTTGGCCATGGACTCAATGCTCTCACACCCAGACTCGCCGGCGGAGTCCTTGTGGAGCACATCATAAAGGTCAATGGCGGGCTCATCGGACTCGAGATCAGCCACATGTTCCGCCATGGCCTGAAGGGCCACGACGTGCTCGATCCAATGCTGAAGCCGTGAGTGCCCCGAGCGCTTGTGACGGTGATGTCTACTATGCAACCTTCTTCTTGTAGACGTTGTTGGACCTCCAAGTGCAGACGTTTGTAGAACAGTACCAATTTCCCTCAACTGGATGACCTAAGGTTTATCAATCCGTGGGAGGCATAGGATGAAGATGGTCTTTCCACTACAAAAAAAATACACTTCCGTGATGATATGTGTTTGTCGCAGTTGGTCGCGTTTTTTTTCATGCATGTACATCCATCACGATTTTATGACAGAATCAAGATAGTCATACATGTGTTGTCGTAGAAGTGTTCCATGACATTACCAAAATTATCATCACGAAAGTTTCCACTTCCATGACAATAAATCGTGCGTCACAAAAGTGCTTTCGTCAAGGGTGACCGACACGTGGCATCCACCATAACGGAACGCCGTTAAGCTATCAGGTCCGGTTTTGGATCCGATAACCCGTTAACAGCCCAGACCAATGGGAATTTTCCACGTGTAAAATCATCATTGGCCGCAGGAAACACGTGTTGCCTCACCGTTGGGACAGATGTCATCCACTCATTGGACAGGAGGCGCCTATGATAGGTCGACATGTGGCACGGCCCAACGGTGGCCCATTCTGGTGAAAAAGCCCGTCCAAGTAAAAATTAGCAGGCCTGTCCATATAAGGCCTACTTGTGTCAGATCCATTTAAGCCCATACGAGATGTGCCAATTCGGCCCATCAACGGCCCGTTAAAGATTTGACACCATTGCAGCCCATCGTCAGTGCGAGCCCATTAACATCCTGCTATATATTTGGGCTCAATATCGGCCCGATGAGATTTCAGCCTCTTAACGGCCCATTTAATGGATGGGCCAATTTTCAGGATGTACATCTTTCGGCCTTTCAGCGACCCATTTAAATTTTGGGCTAATTTCTGGCCCAGTGTGTCTTTCAGCGTGCTGAAGGCCCATGAATCTGATGGGCCATTTGTAGTCGGACCTGACTTTTTGGCCTTTTAGCGGCCCACTTAAGTGCTGGGCCAATTTCTGGCCCGGTGTCACTTTTAGCCTGTTGACGGCCCATAAATCGGTTGGGCCATTTGTAGTCGGGCCTGAGTTTTGGCCTTTTAGCGACCCATTTAAGTGTTGGGCCAATTCCCGGCCCTATGTGCCTTTCGGCCTGTTACCGGACCATAAATGAGTTGGGCCATTTGTAGTCGGACCTTAGTTTTGGCCTTTTAACGGCCCATGCTCTTCATGGTCCAGTACAAGCCCGCTATCTCTTTCGGCCTGCTAAAGGCCTACAGTATAGTTGGGCCATATGTGGCCCAAACTTAGTAACGACCTGTTAATGGCCCGTGAAATAAATTGGGGCTACCTGTTGCCCGCTTCGATGTCGGCCTGTTCACGACCCGAGAGGTAAGAGGGCCGACCATTAACTTTCGGCCTAGTAACGGCCCATTAACTTAATGGGCCCACTAAAGTTCGTTCATGTTTTTAGGCCAAATTAGGTAACTTGATCCCATTACGACGAGCAATTATGTACAGGACCAAAACCGATCAAGCAAAGGTACGACATACAGGGAATAACGTTGCACATCCAGCATATATTATAGGAAATTACGTCCACTGGGCAATCAAAGATTGATGCCAGTGCAAATAAATGAGCAGAACCTAACCATCTACAACGTCACAATCTGCAACCTCAGCACAGATGACGCCCATAAGCATGTGGGCAAGTTCTTGCTGCTTTGCTACACTGTCTCTGAAAACATTGATCAGTTGTTGTGTCGCACGACTCTGCACCTCTAATTCATCCACCATTTCCATCATTGCTTCAGCCATTAATTGGTTCACAAACATACATTTATTCTGTTTCATTCGAGACAGAGGATACTGAACAGATTCAGATGGCGATTTTGGCAGGCTTGTATTATTGATAGTGGAGAGTGTCTCGACCACTACATCATAACATAAATTAGGATGGGAACCGAACAGATTAATCATGAGTTATTGCCATATTACCTGGCCTAGATTTACTGGAAAGAAACAATGGGGTTGCCTTGCTGTTTTCAGAGTTTGTCTTCTTATCTTCAGCAGCCTGCACAAAATTAACACACTAGCATTGCTATCATTGGCCAAGTGAGATAATAGGAAAGCAACATTGACACAACGAATGTTTGGGAAACTAGCCTACACCAAATTAACACAATATGCCACAGCTATCATCAGCCTGGTAAGGTAATACGAAAGCAACATTGACACAATGAATGAATGGGCGACCAGAGAAGCACTACAATTCAGTAATGTGCGTGATATGAGATAGTACATTCATGTAGCTCAGTATGCAAAACTACCAGGCAGTTTTCCTTACAAAAATCAACATTGGCGCCTTTAACATTTTGCTACAACTAATTTTAGATCAGATAAAGGTTAGATTCATGCCGATTAACAAAATACATGCTGATGTAAAAATATAGTGATATACAACAGGTACTTACATCAACATTGGAGCACAGAGAATTCCCGCAAGATATTTTCCTTGAATACGATCCCAATGGAGGAAGTCTTGTATTGTTTAACCTTATTTTATAAAAGAGAGATGGGTAAGAAACATGTAGAAAATATGATCAGAATGCTATAAAATTTCATGATGCGAGGATATGCACACGCTTCTTAGAATGGAGTTGACATTCTTTTGCTGGACTGGAGCTGACTAGTTCTTTGGCCACTGGAATCTGCTTATTAACAGTGGGAGTTGGGTTTCTCTGTGCTGGAGCAGTATCTATGAAAAATGGAGTTGGTTTATTATCTCCTGGCGTTTGCATCTTTTGCAAAGACCTGGTTTATAACCCTTCAGATTCTAACATAGCCGTCTTCCCCTTGCATGCCTTATATAGAAGAATGGTGATTCAGTTATAAAACATGCTACAACAAAGATGGAATAGGTACTGAAGAATAGAAAGGCATGACATATTGACATGTATTCCCTCCATCCGGAAATAAATGGATGGGTCTAGGCGTATTTTAGTTCTAGATACATCTAGTTTTATCTATTTCTGCGACATTTAATCCGAACGAAGGGAGTATGATGTAAGAGTTAGGGATACGACAGGACAACACAGTAAAAAGAACACTGAAAAACCCACTTCAGAACCAAAGTATTCAAACCCACTGATATGAGATAGTACACTCATGCAGCTTAGGATGCAAAACTACCAGGCAGTTTTCCTTGCAAAAATCAACATTGTGGCCTTTAATCATACATTTTGCTGCAACTAAATTTAGATCAGATAAAGGTTGGATTCATGCCGATTAACAAAATACATGCTGATGTAAAAATATAGTGATATACAACAGGTACTTACATCTACATTGGAGCACAGAGAATTCCTGCAAGAATCTTTCCTCATAAACGATACCATTACAGAAATTCTTTTATCTGTTAAGCTTATTTTCTAAAAGAGAGATGGGTAAGAAACATGTAGAAAATATGATCAGCATGCTATAAAATTTCATGATGCAAGGATACGCACACGCTTCTTAGAATTGAGTTGACATATTTTTGCTGGACTGGAGCGGACTAGTTCTTTGGCCACTGGAATCTGCTTATTATCAGTAGGAGTTGGGTTTGTTTGTGCTGGAGCAGTATCTATAAAAACTGGAGTTGGTTTATTATCTCCTGGCATTTGGATCTTTTGTAAAGGCCTTGTTTGTAACCCTTCGGATTCTAACATAGTCGTCTTCCCCTTGCATGCCTTATATAGAAGAATAGTGCTTTAATTATAAAACATGCGACAGCAGAGAGATGGAATAGGTACTGAAGAATAGAAAGGCATGACATATTGACATGTATTCCCTCCATCCAGAAAAAAATGGATGGGTCTAGGCGTATTTCAGTTCTAGATACATCCTTTTTTATCCATTTCGGCAACATGTAATCCGGACGGAGGGAGTATGGTGTAAGAGCTAGGGATACGACAGGACAACACAGCAAAAAAAACACTAGTTGAATGTAAAACTATATGCTAGCGGAATACATACGGAAATAACTAAGGCAACATACACGTGTATGATTGGGAAAATAAGATGGCATTGCAACAGAGCACTAGAACAGCACTTTAATGTAAAAAAACATGGTATGGTAGACAGATGAAGTACATACTGATGAATAACAATGCATAAGATATTCAGAAGCATGATGTCCAAATTAAGTAGATGGCATTGCGATAGAGTAGAATGGCAGTACTTGAATTTGAAAACATATTATCATGAATGGAATAGGTACTGAAAAACAGGAAGGCATGACATATTTACATGGATGATCAGCATGCTAAGCACATGGCATTGCAACAGAGTAGATACACTCCAGGACATTATATGCATGTTGTACCCATATCACAGGCCAAGTTAGAGCAAGGACCTTGTGGGGTGAAGAGGATTCATCATCTTTCTGCAAGTCTTCTGAAGAACTGCCTTTACATGCTCCATCATATTGGGTATCATTGACATCAAGTTTATTGGCCTTTACATTGCTCTGTGAGGTTCTTGTGGATATATCAGTGTGTGCAATTATATCTAACATGCATGGAAGACAACTAGTAGTTAGATTTATGTAATGAGTGCCTATAGGAGACGACATAAATAGTAGGACTGGGGTTAACTAGCAGCAACAGGTCTCATAAACTAAAGGGAGAACACGGATGAAAGCTACAGAATATGTATCGTTTGTACTCGAGATTAACTAGATGGCACACAAAAGTATTAAAGAACAACATAGGTAATACTAGAAGTGGTATAATACTATAATCACCAGCCTGTGGGATAGCACTGGCTGATGGATGATAACTATGGAACAACGTTACCTAAAGAATAAGTATCTTAGCTGAACTATGGAACAATGTTAACTCCTGAACAAGACCCGTAAGAGATCAGCATGAATATAGAGTGGAATGTGATGATCTATTTTCCATGCTTAGATGAATAACAAAGCCATAAATGTTGCACACAAGTAAGATGAGGGTACAACCTATCTGGCTGCCATCCATAGGAGTGAGCATCATGTGTTGACTTGTCGATGGCCCTGCAGTTGTTGGGGATGTCCATGTCGGGCACGCGCATTCGATGCAGGGAACTGTTGAGTGGGGACTATACCTCCCTTCTGGTGTATGCTTCCCTTGTTGGAGCAGCTGCGGTGAGTTGGAAGACGGTGTGTCTGAAGATGCAGATAACGCATAATGTTAAGAACGACATATCTCTTTGATCTGAAGAAATACACTAAGAGATCAACAGCAAGGTACGAGAGTGGTCACACATCTGTTGACTGAAGACTAAATTGGGGTCACACGATTTTATTTTATTTTGGTACTGTCCGATCTACGCTGGATGGCTGGCCGTCTTGTGCCTCCCGGCTGACACTGTTCGGAATCTTCCCCGAAGAGCCAGCAACCAACGGCAGAGCAGCCTGCCTCCGCCGTCCGTAGCCCCAGCCAAAACCCTCCTCCCCACCCACCGCACTGTCGTGGTTGCACCGCCCCCGGGCCAATCCACAAAGACTCCCCATCATCTAGATCCGGCGGCGGCAGTACCTTCAACCCACGCAACTCTAAAAGATAGCCATCTAAGGGCTGCTTCCACGACAAACTTGCGGCCCCGCACCCTTACGTTAGACGCCAGCCAACCGGCAGGCTAGGAGCTCTGCCGCCTCAAGGGGTGCTGCTTCCCATTGGGAATCGATTGGCCCAGAATAAAAATTCAGACAACTGATGGCTAAATAAACTGATTTGAGATGAGGGTGCAACCTATCTGGCGGCATGGTGAAGTAGGCAGGTCCAGCTGTTGAGTCGGTGAGGCCGTCACGGTTGCGGTGGCGACCGGCGGCAGGGAAAGAGCGATGTCGCGATGGTCGACGGCTACGCGGAAGCAGCGCCAGGACTCTGGACGGATCCGAAGTTGGAGCCGCTCCTGTGTCGTGAACAACAGCGAGGGTGAATCGGCTCCGGTACGGTTCACGCGCCCGTCGTCGAGGAAGCACCAGCAGCACGGAGTAAGAGGCACATTGCCCAGTGCACGACGGCAAATGGACAACATCTCCGGCATTAGGGCGGAGGGCGGCTATGAAATTGGTGCGGTGGAGGCGCCATGGACGTGGGGTTGAGGTTTCGCGGCTCGAGAGAAGGGAGCTTCCCAGGGAGAAGGTGATTTGGCGCCCATGAGGTATGAATGGGGGCGGGCGGGGGGGGGGGGGGAATTGGGAGGGGAGTGGAACCATGTCTTACGGACGCATTTGTCTGAAATGTGAGGGGGGTTATAGTTCTACCCTTGCCTATAGGCTTCTCGGCTTGGGTCTGTGTACTGAGGGTCATTGATAGTAGAGTAACTTTGCTTCTCCCCAAATAGTGGGCGGGAGCGATTTCGGGCGAGGAGGGCGTGTTTTGAACTATAGTGGGCGCGAGCGATTTTGGGCGAGGAGAGCGTGTTTTGAAATAGTGGGCGCGAGCTATTTCGGGGAGGAGAGCGTGTTTTGCCGACCATGGTTTATGAATTATTCGGCACATGTCATTTCAGCTAAGGAGAAGGCGCGCTTGGATGAAGTTACGAACCTACCCTCGATGTACAACGGTCACATTTGATACATGTCCCACATAGGATGGTAATTTCACGTCTCCCATTTATTTGCTCGGGCGAATTCCACCGAGCAGAGAGGATGTTTAACAGTTCGTTCAAATTTTGGGAGAACGAGCATCCATGTCTACCTTACCAAGTCGATTCGGATCAAATTTTGAAATATTAGCTTGCCACTTCTTTTTTAGATGGAGAGATGATGCTCGGGAGTAATGTGTTTTTACATGCTCGTTGCTAGCGATTTACTATATGACAAATAGTTGACCCACTCAAAAACGCGAATCAAACCCAAAATGAAATATCTTGATTCAATGAAATAGCTTGTTCAGTATGTCAAAATAGTGAACTAAATCCAAAATTGAACACCTCAATCGAGTAGCATGTTGTATAGTATTATAGTACTCCATGAACATGTTGAAAGTCAAATTAATGAACTTGTTTAATATACGCATATATCCGTTCATGTGTGGATTGCAGACAACATGTTCTACAATTTAAATATTTGAATGCATGTTTATATCGAAACATGGTTTATATCAGTCTTTGATGCATAAAACACGACCTCCCCCTCTCCCAGACTCATGTTCTCTCTCTCTCTCTCTCTCTCTCTCTCTCTCTCTCTCGCCGGCAATCTTCAATTATGTCGCACGCATCCGACACAAAAACCTTGTTGGTCCCTCTCCCTTTCTCTCCATCTCTCTCTCTCTCTTTGTGTGTGTGTGGGGGGGGGGGTCTTTCTAGTTCGCATGCATATATACACCATCTATAGGTCTCTCTCGCACACTATGTATGATACTCTAGCTAGTCCAAGCTAGATATCTTGGGTGCACTCATCGTACGCACACAAATTCCTTGGCTCTTTGCCCGTAACTCTCTCATGCACCATTATGTCGTCTCGGAGCTCTTCCTCCCCTCTCTCAAACTCTCCATCCACCTGGGTCACACATACACATGCATATCTCACTCGCACTCCATAGGCCCATCTAAAACTTGATCTCTCCCCCTCATTCTCTCTCCATCTCACACACGCACACACACAATCTCATGCCCAGCTAGCCAAGTATGATGGTCTCTCACTCCATTGTAGGCACACGCAGTCCCCCCTATATGTATATGACTAGCTAATCTTAGTCTCCATCACAAACATGTGCATGGTCTATCTCGATTTCTCTCGGGGCATCTTTCTATCGCGCACGCACTCCCTCGATCTCCCACCCATATAGTCCCCTCACGATCTCGACGGGATCTCTCTATCACAAACACACCCTCTCTCCCTCCCCGTGCGTCCATGCCATCCATGTGTCCCTCTCGACCTTTGTTCCTTGTTAGCCATACCTCTATTGGACATGTGCTACATGGGTGTCTTTCTCCGTTGCAAACAATCACACACTAGCTATCTTCTTGTATCTCCTCACCTCGCTTTTCCATCTCGGAGATGCATGCGTGATATGTTCGCATAAGAAATGAAAAAACACACACTCTCTCTAATTTATCGTTTGTTGTCACTTTCTCCTTCACACACATACTATTTTTGCACACTTACTCATTCTCCTTCACATGCACTTGATCTGTGTCGACTGAGGCACTCTCCTCGGTCCATAGCATATAGATTTATTGAAAAGTCAAACATCACAAAGTTTGACCATGTACGGGGAGAAAAATAATTACATCTAGTACGGCAAACATATACCATTAGATTCACCATGAGATGTAGTTTTGTATGATGTATCTTTGGTATTGTAGATATAAATAACATTTGCGTAAACCTGATCAAAGTTTCCAAAGTTTGACTTCTAAAAAATTTACATGCACTGCATTATCGAGCGGATGGAATATCTCTTTCCCCCTCTCAGCTATCTGATGGACCACTCAGCCTTATCGGGGCTCCTCAATCTCTCTCAAACTTTATTGGTCAGGTTGGTTCGTGACTTGACCCTCATGCCTTGATGGCCGGTACTGCCTGGTGTGGACGTGAGATGTAAAATATTTCTGCCTGGCCAGGCTTGTGTGGTGCTGAAGCGTTTGGTTCATGCATGGGCCAGGCAAAGCATCAACGTCCCATCAATCAATCCGTGCATCAATTATTTAATGCTAATATCCATCCATGTTGCTGTTAGCCTCATGGCCACACGACCAGGCACGGCCAGGCGTTCGAAATCGGTCGCCTGGGCTAGGCTACTTGTAGTGTCTGGAGTTCAGCCAGGCTAATTAAAGTGCAAGGGAACCCAGGCCAGGCGGGCTTTCTTTTTCATAGGGTAGCAACCAAACAAGCACGCATGAAATCCAGCCACAACCCCAGGCCAGGCAAAAGATGCTCAGGACGCAAGCCAAACTGGCCTTATATCTCCCTGGTTCACCACAGACCAGCCCAGTAGTTTTTTTTTTCTTTCTGAAAATGGCTAGCCCAGTTTTTTGTGATTTGTCAAGTAAGTCGCTTTATCAGGCCTGTTGGGCTGCAAATCTTTCAAGACGAGGAGAGCTTCATTCGGCTGGCCGAGAAAATGGCCTATCAGTAATGAGAAATGGGTTGTACATTTTTAAAACACATCAAACCGGCAATTAGTTTCAAATATCTTTTTTCCATTTCGAGATTTTAAATTGCATTGATTTTTATGCGTGGACAATTTATTGGATTTTATATTGATATAAATTTATTTTTAAAATCAATCTGAATGTGACTCGAAATTTAAGGATTAAAAACAGTTCAGACCGCACCGACATATGCAAAATTTCGTATAATTTTTTAACCATGGCCACAATATGGGCTGTAATGCTAAAAAAAGAATATGGGCTCCAAAAAACCCGTAAGAATTAGCAAATGGGTTGTAAATTATTTGAAATAATGGCAGATGGGATGTATGCTGTTTTCCACATATTTGAGGCTTTGCACAGATGGCCCGTATACTATTTGATGTCCATCCAACGGCCGTCCTGCTTCTTCAATCTCTGCTCTTCCTGCTCCAGCTGCTCAAACAAGCGCCGGCAGGACTGCCTGCTCCCTCCTCCCCGTGGCCGGCTGTGCTTCCGCGCAGGCCTCACCGCCTGACCGTACTCGCATCGCTGGCCTAGCCATCCCTCTACTCACCCGCACCTACTGTTATTCTCCGGCGACGACAGATGAACCAGTAAACCCTTGTACATTCGTGGAGAGGCTGACAGCTGGGTCCACGGCCGCACGCAAGGAAATGCCTCCTTCTTACACGCAAAATAATGATTCCTCCACCTAACATATGGGACCCACCGAAAGGGCCTCTGTATTTCGCAAAAAAAATGTTACCGCCGCTGACAGCTCGGACCCACCAGCTATATCTTCGCACGCAAGGAAGTGCCTCCTTATTGCGCACAAAAAAATGAATACTCCCCCTGCTAGCTGGGACCCAGTATAGTGGGCGAGGGCTTTGTCAACTTAGTCAATATGCATGATTCTAGCTCGACTGACCGTAGGATGTCCATCCAACGGCTGTAGTGCTTCTTCAACCTCTGGTCTTCTTGCTCCAGCCGCCCAAAGCAGCGCCGGTCGTGCCGCCTGCTCCTGCCTCCCGTGGCCGGCTATGCTGCCGCGTAGGCCTTACCGCCCCCATACTACTCCCACTGCAGGCCAGGCCATCCCTCCACTCCACTCACCCACACCCCCTGTTATTCTGCAGCGACGGCAGCGCAGCCGAACCAGTGAACCCTCGTACTCCTCTCCATGTGGGCATCCACTGCCGCGTCTTCCCCTGCTCCGCGTCGTCCCCTTCCTAGGCCTCGCCGTCCTCCACCGCCGTGGTGCTCTCGGCACGGCATGGTCAATGTGGTCAACGACAGAATTCCATCGGAAGAATACTGAACGTGGAGAGGCTGACAGCTGGGTCCACAGCAGCCGCAAGGTAGTGCCTCCTTATTACGCGGAAAATAATTATTCCTCCACCTGACAGCAGGGACCCACCGGACGCCCACCAGTATTTCGTGAAAAAAACGTTTGCCCCTGACTGCTGGGACCCACCCGACGGGCCACCGTATTTCACGAAAAAAACGTTCCCCCTGCTGTCAGCTCAGACCCACCGGAACTGCCTCCTTATTATGCACAAAAAACTGAATACCCCCTGCTAGCTGGGACCCACCTTGTTGGAGGCTGACTTGTGGGCCTACTAATTTGACGGGGACGGAGGGCTTTGTCAACTTAGTCAATATAAACGATTCTAGCTCTAGTGACCGTACGATGTCCATCCAACGGCCGTAGTGCTTCTTCAACCTCTGGTCTTCTTGCTCCAGCCGCCCAAACCAGCGCCGGTCGTGCCGCATGCTCCTGCCTCCCATGGCCGGATGTGCTGCCGCGGAGGCCTCACCGCCCCCTACTATTCCCACCACTGGCCAGGCCCTGCAGCGACGGCAGCCTCACACCGCAGCCGAACCAGTGAACCCTTGCACTCCTCTCCGCGCGGGCTTCCACTGCCGCGTCTTCCCCGGCTCTACGTCGTCCCCTTCCTAGGCCTCGCCGTCGTCCACCGCCCTGGTGCTCTCGGCGGCGTCATGGTCAACATGGTCAAGGAACGACTTCCATCAGACGTGGATTGTATGTGGAGAGGCTGACAGCTGGGTCCACGGCCGCAGCAAGGAAGTGCCTCCTTATTCCGAGGAAAATAATGATTCCTCCACCTGACATCTGGGACCCACCGGACGGGCCAATGTATTTCGCGAAAAAATGTTTCCCCCTGACTACTGGGACCCACCAGCTACATCTTCGCACGCAAGGAAGTGTGTCCGGGCAAAAAATGATTCGCCCCCTGACTGCTGGGACCCACCAGCTACATCTTCGCACGCAAGGAAGTGTGTCTAGGCAAAGAAACAATTCGCCCCCCTGACTGCTGGGACCCACCAGCTACATCTTCGCACGGAAGGAAGTGCCTGACAGTCGGGACCCACCTGGTCGAAGCGTACGTAGTGTTGTCATTCTGGTCACGAACGTGTATGTACATATATACTGGTGGATGTGGAGGCGCACACATGTCGTAGTAGAGGTGCTCACGTAGCATGTACACATACGTACAACGGCCAGGGTGTAAGAAAGAAAATACGTCCACGTATGTGTACATACGGGCAGGGTCTCGAAAGCCTACTCGCGCATACGTACAGCGAGGGCTCGTGTACATGGCTGGGTCGGAACGGAGAAACAGCGTCGTCGTCGTGTTCATGGGGAGGCAACGGAATGCGTCGTGTTCATGGGGAGGCAACAGAATCCGTCGTGTTCATGGGGAGGCAACGGAATGCGTCGTGTTCATCGGGAGGCAACGGAACGCATGGGAGCCAACCAGCTGGGTCGGAACGGAATGTGTGGTCGTGTTCATCGGGAGGGCTTGGACGGAATGGGCGATGGAAACGAGGCCTGGCGTACCATAGAACGGAGGAAACGGACCTCCTACTGTCGAAACGGGGGTCTTGTTGATCGGGAGGGGTGTGGTGTACCGCAAAACGGAGGAAACAGACCTCCTACGGTCGAAACGGGGGTCCTGTTGATTGGGAGGGGTGTGGCGTACTGCAAAACGGACAAAACGGACCTCCTACGGTCGAAACGGGGGTCCTGTTCATCGGGAGGGGTGTGGCGTACCGCAAAACTGGACTCCACGGGATACTGTTCATCTCCACCGTCAACCTCCTCCAGCCTCCACGGGCTCCTGCTCATCCAGCCTCCACCGCGCGCTACTCCACTGGCTACTGTTCAACCACCCATCCACCGTCTACTGTTCATCCAGCCCTCCACACCATGGGGTCCTGTTCAACCACCCATCCACGGGCACCCCTCCATCGTCTACTGTTCATCCAGCCCTCCACACCACGGGGTCCTGTTCATCCAGAGGCAACGCCACCACTCATTGTTCATCCAACCCCCCCCCCCCCCCCGCGCAATGCTCACTGTTCATCCAATCGATCGGCTTTAGTTAGCAGCAGTAGCGAAGGAATCGCCTGATCGGGTTCAGTTAAAAGCCATCGATTGATTGCTCGGTTCAGTAACGCGTAGCATGCAGTGCAATCGCTTGGGTTCAGTTAGAGCCAACGCCTCGCACATACGCGTGTATGAGAGAAATGTGCATCGCTCGGCCCCCGACCTCCCACCGTAACCGGGAACTCCCCGAAATTTTCCTCCCCCTCGCTTCTACCACGGTTTTTTCCGTCATGGATGGCCCAAAGAATGTCATGCAGCTGCGTCTCCGGCCCGCCAAGGACGAAAAGCCCATTTTTTGTCATGATTTTTTGTCATAGAAGTAGGAGCCCACCACATCTATGACGATACCGGGTTTTGTCGCAATTATCGTTATAGAAGTGTCATATGTATGACAGAAAAAAATTCATTCGGCCCAAAATGTCACAGATGTGTCTTTTTTGTAGTGTTCTCAAGCAACCCTGCAACCAAATAACAAAGAGTCTCTTGTTTCCCCAACACACCCAATACCATGGTAAATCGTATAGGCGCACTAATTCGGCGAAGATATAGGTTTTTATAATCTGAAAATATAAAAACAACAAGGTGGCAAGTGGTAAAAGTGAGCGTAAACGGTATTGCAATGCTAGGAAACAAGGCCTAGGGTTCATACTTTCACTAGTGCAAGTTCTCTCAACAATAATAACATAACTGGATCATATAACAATCCCTCAAAATGCAACAAAGAGTCACTCCAAAGTCACTAACAGCGGCAAACAAACGAAGAGATTATTGTAGGGTACGAAACCACCTAAAAGTTATCCTTTCTGATCGATCTATTCAAGAGTCCATAGAAAAATAACATGAAGCTATTCTTTCCGTTCGATCTATCATAGAGTTCGTACTAGAATAACAACTTAAGACGCAAATCAACCAAAACCCTAATGTCAGCTAGATACTCCAATGTCACCTCAAGTATCCGTGGCTATGATTATACGATATGCATCACACAATCTCAGATTCATCTATTCAAACCAACACAAAGTACTTCAAAGAGTGCCCCAAAGTTTCTACTGGAGAGTCAAGACGAAAACATGTGCCAACCCCTATGCATAAGTTCACCAGGTCACTGAACTCGCAAGTTGGTCATTAAAACATACATCAAGTAGATCACGTGAATATCCCATTGTCACCGCGGATAAGCACATGCAAGACATACATCAAGTGTTCTCAAATCCTTGAAGACTCAATCCGATAAGATAACTTCAAAAGGAAAACTCAATCCATTACAAGAGAGTAGAGGGGGAGGAACATAATAAGATCCAACTATAATAACAAAGCTCGCAATACATCAAGATCGTGCCGAATCAAGAACATGAGAGACACAGAGAGAGAGATCAAACACATAGCTACTAGTACATACCCTCAGCCCTGAGGGTGTACTAGTCCCTCCTCGTCATGGAGAGCGCCGGGATGATGAAGATGGCCACCGATGAGGGAACCCCCTCTGGCAGGGTGCCGGAATAGGGTCCCGATTGGTTTGGGGGGGGGGGGGCTACAGAGGCTTGCGGCGGCGAAACTCTTGATCTAGGTTATTTTCTGGAGGTTTCTGTATTATAGGAATTTTTGGCGTAGGTCTCACGTTAGGGGGTTCTCGGAGTCGTCCACGAGATAGGGGGCGCGCCAGGGGGTAGGGTGTGCCCCCACCCTCGTGCATGGACCGGGACTCTTCCGGCCCAACTCTTTTACTCCGGGGGCTTCTTTTGGTCCATAAAAAACATCAAAAATTGGCACATCAATTGGACTCTGTTTGGTATTCCTTTTCTGTAAAACTCAAAAACAAGGAAAAACAGAAACTTGCACTGGGCTCTAGGTTAAAAGGTTAGTCCCAAAAATCATATAAAATAGAATATAAATGCATATAAAATATCCTAGATGGATAATATAATAGGATGGAACAATCAAGGAAAAACAGAAACTTGCACTGGGCTCTAGGTTAATAGGTTAGTCCCAAAAATCATATAAAATAGAATATAAATGCATATAAAACATCCTAGATGGATAATATAATAGCATGGAACAATCACAAATTATAAATACGTTGGAGGCGTATCAAGCATCCCCATGCTTAATTCCTGCTCGTCCTCGAGTAGGTAAATGATAAAAAACAAAATCTTTGATGTGGAATGCTACCTAACATATTTATAAATGTAATATTCTTTATTGTGGCAAGAATATTCAGATCCATAAGATTCAAAATAAAAGTTTAATATTGACATGAAAACAATAATACTTCAAGCATACTAACAAAGCAACCATGTCTTCTCAAAATAACATGGCCAAGGCAAGCTATCCCTACAAAATCATATATTCTGGCTATGTTCTATCTTCATCTCACAAAATATTCAAATCATGCACAACCCCGATGACAAGCCAAGCAATTGTTTCATACTTTTGATGTTCTCAAACTTTTTCAATCTTCATGCAATACATGAGCATGAGCCATGGAAATAGCACTCTAGGTGGAATAGAATGGTGGTTGTCGAGAAGACAAAAAGGAGAAGATGGTCTCACATCAACTAGGCGTATCAACGGGCTATGGAGATGCCCATCAATAGATATCAATGTGAGTGAGTAGGGATTGCCATGGAACGGATGCACTAGAGCTATAAGTGTATGAAAGCTCAACAAAAGAAACTAAGTGGGTGTGCATCCAACTTGCTTGATCACGAAGACCTAGGGCAATTTGAGGAAGCCCATCATTGGAATGTACAAGCCAAGTTCTATAATGTAAAATTCGCACTAGTATAAAAGTGACAACATAGAAGACTCTCTATCATGAAGATCATGGTGCTACTTTGAAGTACACGTGTGGTAAAAGGATAGTAGCATTGCCCCTTCTCTCTTTTTCTCTCATTTTTTTGTTTTTTTTGGCTTTCTATTTTTTATGGCCTCTTTTTTCTCTCCCATTTTTTTATTTTTTGTCCGGAGTCTCATCCTGACTTGTGGGGGAATCATAGTCTCCATCATTCTTTCCTCACTAGGACAATGATCATCACACTTTTATTTACTTACAACTCAAGAATACAACTCAATGCTTAGAACAAAATATGACTCTATGTGAATGCCTCCGGCGGTGTACCGGAATGCGCAATGAATCAAGAGTGACATCTATGAAAGAATTATGAACGGTAGCTTTGCCACAAATACGACGTCAACTACACGATCATGCAAAGCAATATGACAATGATGGAGCGTGTCATAATAAATGAAACGGTGAAAAGTTGCATGGAAATGCCATAATAGGTAGGTATGGTGGTTGTTTTGAGGAAGGTAGTGGTGGGTGCGTGGTACAGGCGAAAGTTGCACGGCGCAAGAGAGGCTAGCAATGGTGGAAGGGTGAGAGCGCGTATAATCCATGGACTCAACATTATTCATAAAGAACTCGCATACTTATTGCAAAAATCTATTAGTTATCAAAACAAAGTACTACGCACATGCTCCTAGGGGGATATATTTGTAGGAAAAGACCATCGCTTGTCCCCAACCGCCACTCATAAGGAAGACAATCAATAAATAAATCGTGCTACGACTTCATTACATAACGGTTCACCATATGTGCATGCTACGGGAATCATAAACTTTAGCACAAGTATTTCTCAAATTTATAACTACTCAACTAGCATGACTATAATATCGCCATCTTCATATCTCAAAACAATCGTAAATAATCAAACTTCTCATAGTATTCAATGCACTTTATATGAAAGTTTTTATTATACCCATCTTGGATGCATATCATATTAGGACTAGTTTCATAACCAAAGCAAATTACCATGCTGTTTAGGACTCTAAAAATAATATAAGTAAAGCATGAGAGTTCATCTATTTCTTCAAAATAAAACCACCGCCGTGCTCTAAAAGGATATAAGTGAAGCGCTAGAGAAAATGACAAACTACTCCAAAAGATATAAGTGAAGACAATGAGTAGTTGAATAATTATGTAACTATGTGAAGATTCTCTAACATTTAAGGATTTCAGATCTTGGTATTTTATTCAAACAGCAAGCAAAATAACAAAGAGTCTCTTGTGTCCCCAACACACCCAATACAATTGTAAATTGTATAGGTGCACTAGTTCGGCGAAGAGATGGTGATACAAGTGCAATATGGATGGTAGATATAGGTTTTTGTAATCTGAAAATATAAATAGAGCAAGGTAGCAAGTTGTAAAAGTGAGCGTAAACGGTATTGCAATGCTAGGAAACAAGGCCTAGGGTTCATACTTTCACTAGTGCAAGTTCTCTCAACAATAATAACATAACTAGATCATATAACAATCCCTCAACATGCAACAAAGAGTTACTCCAAAGTCATTAATAGCGGAGAACAAATGAAGAGATTATTGTAGGGTACGAAACCACCTCAAAGTTATCCTTTTTGATCGATCTATTCAAGAGTCCGTAGTAAAATAACACGAAGGTATTCATTCCCTTCAATCTATCATAGAGCTCATACTAGAATAACACCTTAAGACACAAATCAACCAAAACTCTAATGTCACCTAGATACTCCAATGTCACCTCAAGTATCCGTGGGGTATGATTATACGATATGCAGCACACAATCTTAGATTCATCTATTCAAACCAACAAAATGTACTTCAAAGAGTGCCCCAAAGTTTATACCGGAGAGTCGAGACGAAAACGTGTGCCAACCCCTATGCATAAGTTCACAAGGTCACTGAACCCGCAAGTTGATCACCAAAACGTACATCAAGTAGATCACGTGAATATCCCATTGTCACCACAAATAAGCACATGCAAGACATACATCAAGTGTTCTCAAATCCTTAAAGACTCAATCCGATAAGATAACTTCAAAGGGAAAGCTCAATCCATTACAAGAGAGTAGAGGGGGAGAACCATCATAAGAACCAACTATAATAGCAAAGTTCGCAATACATCAAGATCGTGCTGAATCAAGAACACGAGAGAGAGAGAGAGAGATCAAACACATAGCTACTGGTACATACCCTCGGCCCCGAGGGTGAACTACTCCCTCCTCGTCATGGAGAGCGTCGGGATGATGAAGATGGCCACTGGTGAGGGATCCCCCTCCGGCAGGGTGCCAAAACAGGGTCCCAATTGGTTTTGGGGGGCTACAGAGGTTTGCGGCGGCAGAACTCCTGATCTAGGTTATTTTTTGGAAGTTTCTGTATTTATAGGAATTTTTGGCGTAGGTCTCACGTTAGGGGGTCTCCGAGTTGTCCACGAGATAGGGGGCATGCCAAGGGGGGTAGGGCGCCCCCACCCTCGTGGATGGCCCGTGACTCTTTTGGCCCAACTCTTTTACTCCAGGGGCTTCTTTTGGTCCATAAAAAATCATCAAAAATTGGCACGTCAATTGGACTCCGTTTGGTATTCCTTTTCTGTAATACTCAAAAACAAGGAAAAACAGAAACTGGCATTGGGCTCTAGGTTAATAGGTTAGTCCCAAAAATCATATAAAATAGCATATAAATGCATATAAAACATCCTAGATGGATAATATAATGGCATGGAACAATCAAAAATTATAGATATGTTGGAGACGTATCAGACGGCGACCAGCGGGAAGGAGAGGAGCTACTCGGTACGGGACTGATGACTATCGGAAAAGGACTCCGTACTGGTAGCGCGTAGGAAGTGTGCCACGCCAAAGATGGGTAGCGCGTCCACATCCAACGAGGCTTCCTGGAGCCACACCGAATTGTCAGCAATGATGCTGAGCGCTCCGAAGCAGATGTCGCTGCCGACTAAGATAATGATGATGAAATTCCACCTGCGCTGTGAAATTGCTAGACGCGCAGCCTCATGATGGGTGACAACTGTCGGGGTTACGATCCTGACAATGAGTACTAGGGGTACGAAAGAGGGGCAGAGCCTAGCGATGGAGCATGTGTAGCCCTCGGTATTTACAAGTTCAGGCCCCTCTCGGAGGAGGTAACAACCCTACATCTCATGCCCTGAGGCTTGTTTTCTCTTGTTGTGTGTGATTACAAAGAGTGCTTATCCCTCGAGCAAAGGGAGAGGGTGGCTTATATAGTTTGCGCCGCTGCCTCTCCACCTCCACATTGCAAGGGTGAATAAAGTCTCATAATTATGTCAATTACTAGTATAAATAACCACAACTACGAAAGTCACAGGTAATGGTAGCCTTGACTAAGCTTAAAGCCTCACTTAAGACTACTCGACCATTGTAGCTCCCATGTCGTCCCTTCACCTTCCTAATTGGAGTGGTGGTGGTCGAGCCAACTAGGAAGTCGTCCGAGTGGACTTCCAACTGTACGCATCCGAATGCATCTATCGTCCGGAGACCTACCATTGATGGTGTAGGGCCCTAGGTGGGCCCTAGATGATGGGTCCTTGACCCTAGTTGTAGTAAGTGACCTCATCATTAGCCCCCGAATCGGTTGAGGTTTCGTAGAGCAAGCGTGCCGATCTTCTCGGTTCTCTTTGAGTGCTTCAGGAGCATTTGGAATATGAAGCCGATCAAGGGCCACAACACTGAGCTGCCTTCCGAGACCTACCAATGATGGTGTGGGGTCCTAGGTGGGCCCTAGATGATGGGTCCTTGACCCTACCTATAGTAGGTGACCTCATCAATTACTAACTGCAACACATAAATCAATGATCCGACGACGTGCTGCTAGCTAATTGAACAAATGCATCCTAATAACCAGTATCCAGTTCACATAGTTTTATAGCCTCATCCGGGTCAGACCATAACAAGATTGCGATTTTAACATTAGCGTGACCTATCCTGGCTAGTTCATGGCTAACACAATTTCTCATACGCGTGACTGCTTTCACTGCCACCTCCCTTTCACTCCTAAGGAACGTCTTGATTTACTAAACAAGGCAAGCATTATGGGTCCTATTTGTAGTCTCCTAGTCCAGCATCCCCGCTCCTTCCATGCAGTCTGTTTATAGAATAAACGATAATGAGCTCCACTCTAGCGCATGCGCAACTCCCTCTCGAGAAGTTTTCATCTCAGCCGCCAATGCATTTATTGCATGTGAAAATGTGTCGAAATGAAGAAAATAATAATTTGCCCGATATTGTCTCGAAGCTCCACACCAACGCCACCATTATAATACTGCTCACAAAATGCTCCATCAACGTTTAACTTGAGCCAGGCATCATGTGGGGGCTCCCAATGCTCGGAAGGCAGCTCAGCGTGGCCCTTGATCTCCCTGGGACCGCTAGCAGCTATCGTGTGATAAGCTGGATCACTTAGGACTGTCATGTTTCCATTGGACATGTCCACCCGAGGATGTTGTTGGATGCAAAGTGGCGAGGAGATGTAGCCATCCAGAAGTCTACGTGATGCTTTCGTGGGCTTTGGTCTTTGTCGTGTCTAATGTCATTGCGCACATGCCAGGAAAGCCACATCGTCTTTAGTACCACCATGCATGACGTATCCTAGAATGGGTGGCGATAGTATGAAAGTGCACAAAGTTTAGTTGTAGCCTTTCCAAAGTATGAGTATCGATACCACATGAAGCACATGAAGTGGTCTTTGTTGCTAGTACTGAACTATTAGGGAGTTCCTGCAAGATAATGAAGGTCCGAAGCAAAGTGAATACGTGGGTTAAACTATTGCAGATGAATGGTGGAAGGAAGTAAATAAATGTTGAAGAGTAAAATAAATGCAACAGAGAGTTGTGAAGAGATTCGAAATCAATTGGGCGAAGGTGTTCCCAAAGAATCTGGGTTCTCCACTACTATAACATAACAATGCTAACACATAGTTCTAGGTTTAGATCTCTAACCTAAAGATAGCCAAGTAGAGATATGTGCATACATGCAACAACCATGTATCACATATGCCAACGCCATTTCTTCCCACATCCAGGTTTGAGCGACGATAATTAAGGGCATCCTCTGGGCTCAGCTATAGGTGGTGTCCCTTAAGCCCCTATCAAATGACCAGGGAAGGAGGAAAGTAGCTTCTGTCACCGCAGTACCTCCGCAAAGCAACCAATAGTAATAACCTTTCGTCCAAGAAGGTAAATATTGAGTGGTCGACTTCACCCAACATCGAGAAGTTTATTAACATAAACATACAAAGATGATGTAACATTGATTTCTACTACACAACTTATTCTTGTGGACTCATGTTGGGCCTCCAAGCGTAGAGTTTTGTAGGACAGTAGCTATTTTCCCTCAAGTGGATGACCTAAGGTTTATCAATCCATGGAGGCGTAGGATGAAGATGGTCTCTCTCAAACAACCATGCAATCAAATAACAAAGAGTCTCTTGTGTCCCCAACACACCCAATACAATGGCAAATTGTATAGGTGCACTAGTTCGGTGAAGAGATGGTGATACCAGTGTAATATGGATAGTAGATATAGGTTTTTGTAATCTGAAAATAAAAAATAGCAAGGTAGAAAGTGATAAAACAGAGCAAAAGTGGTATTGCAATGCTTATAAACAACACCAATATGCCTACTAAAGCACAATTACTCTCCAACATGACTCGCATATTATTATCCCCATATCGCAAAACAATTGCAAGGAATCAAACATCTCATATCCAATGATCTATATGAAAGTTTTTATTATATCCTTCTTGGATATTCATCATATTAGGACCAATTTCATACCTTGTGCAAATTTTCATCACCATTATGAACTCTCAAACTAATATAAGTGAAGCAAGAGAGTGTTCAACAAACTACTCCAAAAAGATATAAGTGAAGATCAAGTGAGCAGTTATGTAAATAGGTAGCTATGTGAGGACTCTATCCCATTTTAAAATTTCAGATCTAAGTATTTTATTCAAATAAAAAGAAAATAAAAATTTAATGACATTCCAAGAATAGCAAACATCATGTACAGAAGCAAAAACTTAGGCTCAACGGAGACTAACCGATAATTGTTGATGAAGAAAGGTGGGATGCCTACCGGGGCATCCCCAAGCTTAGATGCTTGAGACTTCTTGAAATATTATCTTGGGATGCATTGGGCATCCCCAAGCTTGAGCTTTTGTGTCTCCTTAGTTCGTTTTATATCTCGGTTTCCCTAAATCTTAAAAACTTCATCCACACAAAATTCAACAAGAACTCGTGAGATAAGTTAGTATAAATCAATGCAATAACCTTATCATTCTCTATTGTAGAAAATCACTAAAATTATAGTTTGACATTGACTACTGTAGGTTGCTGCTAACGCGACACTACGATCAGAGAGCCTTCGACGAAACTGTGTGCGATGCCATAATCGCAAACGGTCGTGTAAAATAACCATCAAAAAAGGTACAAAATGTTTGCGATGGAGGATGCATCAAACACGATTCAAATTTTAGTTGCGAGTGCAATGCAGGGCATACGGTTCAGCTCAATTAACTGTTTGCGATGAGGAGGAACAAGAGAAACGGGCAGCCAGATGAAGGTGTGTGCGATGTACAGCATACGGTTCACTCGGATGAATTGTTTGTGATTAGGCAACACGACAAAAACGGTCAGCCTGATCAAGGTGTGTGCGATGTACAACATACGGTTCACTCGGATGAACTATTTGTGATTAGGCAAGAGAACACAAACGGTTCAATATAACAAGATGTGTGTGATACGCGGCAAACAGGTCTCTAATCAGAAATGTGTGCGAAGACCAAAAATAACACAGACGATTGCTTCTAATAAGACGTATGTGATATGCTCTGTCTACACAACATTTATTGGCCATTGTGGGACGGGCGGTCATTCGGATATGCCATAAGGATGCGAAGAGGCATTCCTATCAACAAGGACTAGCTGTTCCACCAGTAGCTCATGTAAGAAAACTATCAATGTAAGTATGCTCAGGCTGGAGCAGCCATCGGATGGGTTATTGGATGGGAAGTTGTGTCGATGTTAAATTAACTGATAGGATGGATTATTTTGGTCAAATGACCGAAATGACCCATTCCCTCAACTAATTTAACCTCGAGGTCCTTGTTTTTTTCTACTGCATTACTTTTTGACAATGTGCAATACGTGGCATACAATTGATCCATCCGAGCTATTTGTGATGGAATAGGCCGTGTGTGTTGTGGGCAAACACTTGCTAGTATTCAACCATTTGCAATTGATGAATTCATCACCGATGGGTTCCCTAGTGTGGTCTGTGTTCATCTGATCATCATCTACTTCTTGTGCTAGCTTGATGTTCCTTCTATGCTAAGTTTCCATTAATTAATGGCGTTTTATGAACACGCCACCGTTTCCTGCCATTTCCTCACATGTTTCCCGCCACCCTGCTATATTGCGCATTGGGGGCACATGACGCACGGAGGCGACAAGTGCAGCCTGTAGCACATCCACCTTTTCCAAGCATGCCAACCCACCAAAGCGCCGCCTCTGCCATCATCCTCGTTGATGAGGAAAACGAGCAGGCGCCACGGCCCGTCGAGGCCGAGGTGCTCCCCGCTAACGTGATGGAGGATGCTGTGATGCGCGTCATCACCAGGGTTGAGCAGACCTTTGGTGCATGGTGCTTGAGCGCCGCGGATCAAGATAGGCATGTCAGCGCCAATAGGCTGCAGCTCGCCACACAATATGATCGATGGCGCGCTGCAGAGCAAGCTAGGCGCTTCCGCGCCAATAGGCTGCGGCTCGCCGCACAGCTAGACCGTTGGAGCGCCGCAGAGCGAGAGGCGCGGCGCGCCGCACCGCAAGAGCGAATATATCGGCGCTTGCCTATTGTCGACACCACATCGCAACTGGGTACACGTCCCGTCAGTACCCCGATTCCTCGCCAGGAGTGGGAAAAGGCCCTCAGCACCGTACTTGCACCAGAGGCTGGTCGCGCCATACTTGCACCGGACGCCTGCCGCGCCGTTCACATTGGAGCCGCCATTCACCTTGTCCGCGGCCCACTGGATGCCAATGCGTTGGTCCGTATGCTCGACTGCCTCCTTGGCCTAGGTGTCCACCTGGGCGCAGTAGAGGAACATGGCCGTCGCATCCTCGAGCTGGTGATCTCTGATGAAATCGCCAACTTGGAGCTCCAGATCGCGCTCCAGATGTACCGCGAGCGTGTCGACCACTTGGACGAACGCCTGCACGAGTTCAGGCAGAGCCAAGAGCTACCCTAGGCAAGGGTTGCTGGTCATGGTCTCATGGACGCGTTTTATTTTGAAAATTCGTTTCGATGTGGATAGCTATGTATTCACATCAATCATAGTATTGCTCTGTTTATTGCGCTATTTCAATGTGTGTACTCTGTTTTCCATTCTTATATGTTATGTTTCAATGTGTGTATATACTCTTTCCATTCTATATATGTGAATGATAACAGCTAGATTCAAATTAGTATACAAAAACAGAGAGAAAATGGAATTCATAATATATATATATATATTGTTCATTAGTTCATCATAGAATATATATATGTGTGTGTGTGTGTGTGTGTGTGTGCGTGTGTGTAATATCATCACATATACGTGATGATACTTAACTACTAGGTACAATGCATAAAATTGAAAATGAACAATACTAAAACTAATAATCCCTCCTGGGGCCAGTATTCCGGTAGCCCCTCGCCAGCAGCTCCCTGGTGCACGTCGTCTTCCCAGTGCGGAGGCAGTACTCCGAGTCCTCCGCCTAGTAGCGCTTGACGTACAGATCTGCCTCTTGCTGGCGGACACGCGCGGTCGATCTTGCCATTTCATTGGGTGCCCACCGGAGCTCCTCGTCGGTGGCACGCTGAAGCTTATCAGCCCACCTCCACATGGCGACGAGGTGCCCAGCGCCTATGACCTTCCTCGCGAAGTACCCGTCTTCGTACACCTCCTCGGCATGACGATGCACCCGCCCCCAAAGCTCCATCGCCTCCTTTTTCCAGGCGGCATCATGGGCTTCACAGGCCGCCTGGTAGCTGGCTTCCTCCTCCGCCATCTCCTTCTTGAATGCCACATTCCTGGCTTTCGCAGCCGGCAGCAGTGAATTCCACAGACAAAGATTGTACTGGTCCCAAAACCAATGCAAAGTTGGGGTCTGGTGCAACCTCGTCAGGCGGAGCGTAAGGGTCCTTGTCGTTAGTAATCGAGTGAGCATCCTCGGGTGGCGGCGACTCCTCGTCAGCGCGTGGGCAGACCGGCGGCGCCATGGCAGAGATTTGAGAGAGAGAGAGGGGGATGTAGATGAGAATGCAGGCGGGACGACGTGAGAAAGGTAGTATTTTTTGGCGGCCGGAATCTAGATCGACGGGGATAGTACACACGCCGATCGCCGGAATTTACGAGTATTGTACCTTGAATTACACACGATTCCCGCAGCAAAATCCATGTGTGAACATAATAGCTGACGGTTTCCAATACAGAACAGTGTCTGATTAATGATCGTCGCCAATCACCTACCAAACCTCGAGCCACGAGATAGAGTGCCAACCGTGTGGGGGCTGGTAGTCTTGCGAGATCTTTACATTTTCTTTTTTGAGCACCAGATATTTACATCGTCTTATGATTTTTTAACTCACACACGGGTACAAAAAGTATGATTTTTCAAACCGTTTTGGTTAGGCGTTTCATGTAGAAGTAGTTCAAATTTGAATTACGGTCATTAAATGGTTAGAAAATCACTTACATGTCTTTAAAAGGTCATATGACCCCAGAAATTTTCCAAATTTTCACATGACAGTTGTATTAGTGCATGTTAAACATAGGAAAAAATTTCAAGGCCGTAAGAGGAAGCTATCTCCTGTCCGTCATCAAACATGCATTGTTCCCTCTCGGAACCAAGAACCTTCTAGTGAGTTGCTCCGGTTTGTGAGGGGTGTGTGTCCAAACTTTCATCAAACAGGCCAATTTTTTTACCGCATCATCTTGGTGGCATGACATTAAATCAAGCAAGGTTGCATGATTTTCTTATCATGTTTTATTTTTTTGGAATTAAAATGCCATGGCATGCACTCCATGCATGTGCCTATGCCTTGAGACAAATATGTTTGAAAATTCCTTCTAATTTACTGCACATGGAATTAACTAGCACACAAGTACACAAAATATGATTTTTCAAACCATTATGGTTAGGCGTTGCATCTAGATGTAGTTCAAATTTGAATTACGATCATTAAATGGATAGAAAATCACTAAAATGTCTTTAAAAGGTCAAATGACCCCTGAAATTTTCTAAATTTTCACATGACAGTTGTATTAGTGCATGTTAAACGTAGGAAAAAAATTTGAAGACCGTAAGAGGAAGCTATCTCCCGTCCGTCATCAAACATGCATTGTTCCCTCATGGAACCACGAACCTTCTAGCGAGTTGCTCCAGTTTGTGAGGGGTGTGTGTCCAAATGTTCTTCAAACAGGCCAATTTTTTTACCACATCATCTTGGTGGCATGACATTAAAGCAAGCAATGTTTCATGTTTTTCTGGTCATTTTTTAATTTTTTGGAATTGAAATGCCATGGCATGCACTCCATGCATGTGCCCATGCCTTAAGACCAATATATTTGAGAATTCATTCTAATTTACGGCACACAGAATTAACTCGCACACAAGTACACAAGAATATGATTTGTCAAACCATTATGGTTAGGCGTTGCATGTAGCACTACAAAAAAAGACACATCTGTGACATTTTGGGCCGAACGAAAAATTCTGTCATACTTATGACACTTCTATGATGATAATTGTGACAAAACCCGGTATCATCATAGATGTGGTGGGGTCCTACTTCTATGACAAAAAAGCATGACAGAAAATGGGCTTTTCGTCTTGGGCGGGCCGGAGACGCAGCTGCATGACATTCTTTGGGCCGTCCATGACGGAAAAAACCATGGTAGAAGCAAGGGCGAGGAAAATATCGGGGTGTTCCCGGTTAGGGTGTGTGGTCGGGGCTGAACGATGTGTGTTTCTCTCATACACGCACGCACGTGGGTGCGAGGCGTTGGGCTCTAACTGAACACGAGCGATTGCACTGCAGGCTACGTGTTACTGAACCCGAGCGATCGATCGATGGCTGTTAACTGAACCCGATCGAGCGATTCCTTCGCTACTGCTGCTAACTCAAGATGATCGATGCTGCCTCTCGATGAACAGTGAGTGTTGCTGTGAGGTTTGGATGAACAGTTCCCGGTGGGGTGGATGAACAGGACCCCATGGTGTTGCCTCTAGATGAACAGGACCCCGATCGATCGAGACGGTTGGGGCTGGATGAACAGGACCCCGTGGAGGGCAGGATGAACATGACCACCCCGTGGAGGGCAGGATGAATAGTAGATGGTGCAGGGCTGGATGAACAGTAGCCCGTGGAGGGGTGGTTGAACAGGAGCCCCGTGGAGAGGGCTGGTTGAATAGTAGCCAGTGGAGTAGCACGCGGTGGAGGCTGGATGAACAGGAGCCTGTGGATGAACAGTCACAGGTGGAGGCTGGAGGAGGTCGACGGTGGATGAACAGTAGCCCGTGGAGGCTAGAGGGGGTCGACGGTGGAGATGAACAGTATCCCGTTGAGTCCCGTTTTGCGGTACACCACACCCCTCCCGATGAACAGGACCCTCGTTTTGACCGTAGCGCTCCAACACAAGTCTGTTTCCTCTGTTTTGCGGTACGCCACACCCCTCCCGATCAACAGGACCCCCGTTTCGACTGTAGGAGGTCCGTTTCATCCATTTTGCGGTACACCAGACCCCTCCCAATGAACATGATCCCGTTTCGAACGTGGCCAATCGAACACAAGGTTGTTTCCTCCGTTCTACGGTACGTCAGGCCTCATTTCCATCGGTTGTTCCGTCGAAGCCCTCCCGATGAACACGACGACGCATTTTGTTCCAGCCCAGCCGGTTGGCTCCCCATGAACACGACGACGACATTGTTTCTCTGTTCCAACCCAGCCATGTACACGAGCCCTGGCCATACGTATGCGCGAGTAGGTGTTCGAGACCCTGCCCATATGTACGTACGTGGCCGTATTTTATTTCTTGCACATTGGCCGTTGTACGTACGTGTACATGTTACATGCGCCTCTACTACGACACATGCGCGCCTCTATATCAACCAGTATGTACGTACACATTCGCGACCTAAATGACAATGCTACGTATGCTTCGACCGGGTGGGTCCCGACTGTCAGGCACTTCCTTGCCTGCGAAGATGTAGCTGGTCGGTCCCGGCAGTCAGGGGACGTATCATTTTTGTTTGCCCGGACGCACTTTCTTGCGTGCGAAGATGTAGCTAGTGGGTCGCAGCAGTCAGGGGGAACGTTTTTTTTCACGAAATACGGTGGCCCGTCCGGTGGGTCCCCGCTGTCAGGTGGAGGAATAATTATTTTGCGCGTAATAAGGAGGGACTTCCTTGCTGTGGCCGTGGACCCAGCTGTCAGCCTCTCCATGTATAGTCCACGTCTGATGGAAGCCGTTCATTGACCACATTGACCACGCCGCACCGAGAGCACCTGGGCGGTGGAGGACGGCGAGGCCTAGGAAGGGGATGATGCGAAGCTGGGGAAGACACGGCAGTGGATGCCCACGCGTAGAGGAGTATGAGGGTTCACTGGTTCGCTGCGGTGTGAGGTTGTCGTCACCGCAGAATAACAGGGGGTGCGAGTGAGTAGAGGGATGATCTGGCCAGCGGTGGGAGTAGTAGGGGGCGGTGAGGCCTCCGCCGCATCGCAGCCGGCCACGGGAGGCAGGAGCACGAGGCACGACCGACGCTGGTTTGGGCGGCTGGAGCAAGAAGACCAGAGGTTGAAGAAGCACTATGGCCATTGGATGGACATCGTACGGTCACTGAAGCTAGAATCGTGCATATTGACTACGTTGACAAAGCCCTCCGTCCTCGTCAACTTAGTAGGCCCACAAGTTAGCCTGCCACTATACTGGGTCCCAGCTAGCAGCGGGAGTATTCATTTTTTTGTGCGTAATAAGGAGGCACTTCCTTGCGTGCGAAGATATAGCTGGTGGGTCCAAGCTGTCTGCGGCGGTAACGTTTTTTTTGACGAAATACAGAGGCCCTTTCGGTGGGTCCCAGATATCAGGTGGAGGAATCATTATTTTTCGCGTAATAAGGAGGCACTTCCTTGCGTGCTGCCGTGGACCCAGCTGTTAGCCTCTCCACGTACAGTCCACTTCAGATGCATGTCGGTCGTTGACCACGTTGACCAGGCCGCACCGAGAGCACCAGGGCGGTGAATGACGGTAAGGCCTACACTAGTAGAAAAAGGGTCAAATGTGAAGCACATTAGTGCCGGTTTGAATTTGAGCCGGCACTAATATGACCATTAGTGTCGGTTCCAACGGCTAGGCGGGCGGGCATCATTAGTACCGGTTCGTGGGTAACCTTTAGTACCGGTTCATGCCACGAACCGGTACTAATGAGGCTGTGTCCGGCTATGGTCGGTCTGGGGCCCCCACGAAGACCTTTAGTACCAGTTCATGCCATGAACCGGTACTAGAGTTTCTTTGTAAGCTGATTTTTAGTCCCACCTCGCCAAGAGAGAGGCAGTATGAGCGGTTTATAAGCCGTGAGTGCACAGACAATGACGAAGAGTTGCAATGCTCACCTACATGTTGATTAGCTTCAAGCCTTGCGGAATAGCATAGATTGCACTGAGCTACGTGCAGTGTAGTCTATACTATTCCGAATGGCTTGAAGCAAATTAACCAGCATTGCACCTCTTTTTTATTTTTAATAACTTAGTTGAACTCCGAACTTCTTTTGTGTTCAGTATGCAGCATTCAAAGCGACGTCATCAATTTCCAACATGTTCTGACATCATTTGTTGTTTTTCCGTCATTTAACGCATGTACTAACTACACTATTCCGAATGGCTTGAAGCAAATTAACCAGCATTGCACCTCTTTTTTATTTTTAATAACTTATTTGAACTCCGGACTTCTTTTATGTTCAGTATGCAGCATTCAAAGCGACGTCATCAATTTCCAACATGTTCTAACATCATTTGTTGTTTTTCGGTCATTTACCTAATTGTTTTAGAGAGCTAAATGACCGTGAAATTGAAAATCACTACAAAATGAATCCTGAAAATGTTGAAACTTTGCATGGTATCATCATATCACCCGCATAGCAGGCGCGAAAGAGTAGAGAGGGTCACGGCAAAACCTGGACGCACTTCGTGTACAAACTGGACATACTCTTTCAAAGTATCAGGGTTTCGGACGAGAACTCATCTGTTACACGGCCACTTCAATGTTTTTTAAACTTATTTGAACTCCGGACTTCTTTTGTGTTCAATATGCAGCATTCAAAGCGACGTCATCAATTTGCAACATGTTCTGACATCATTTGTTGTTTTCGGTCATTTACATAATTGTTTAGAGAGCTAAATGACCGTGAAATTGAAAATCACTACAAAATGAATCCTGAAAATGTTGAAACTTGGCATGGTATCATCATATCACCCGCATAACATGCGCGAAAGAGTAGAGAGGGTCACAGCAAAAACTGGACGCACTTCGTGTACAAACTGGACATACTCTCTCGGAATATCGGGGTTTCGGACGAGAACTAATATGTTACACGGCCACTTCAATGTTTTTTAAACTTATTTGAACTCTGGACTTCTTTTGTGTTCAGTATGCAGCATTCAAAGCGACGTCATCAGTTTCCAACATGTTCTGACATCATTTGTTGTTTTTCGGTCATTTACCTAATTGTTTTAGAGAGCTAAATGACCGTGAAATTGAAAATCACTACAAAATGAATCCTGAAAATGTTGAAACTTGGCAGAAAATAAAAAAACTATACAAAAAAAATTACTCAAAAATAAATAGAAGAAAATAAATAATGCAGAAAAGAAAAAACTATATAAAAACTACTCAAAAATAAATAGAAGAAAATAAGTAATGCAGAAAAGAAAAAACTATATAAAAAATTTGTTGGCGCGCTGTCTAGTGGGCCTGCCAGACCTAGGGTGTGCAAATGCAGGCCCAGAAGGGCCAGCAGACTCACAGGAAAGCGCGCCCTAATTAATTAGGCCCAGAAGCCTGCTATATAGAGGAGTTCGAAGAGGTTGCCGCGGTTGGGTTTATAAACCAGTGCGGCTGCCCTTCGCCGGGCGAGGTGGGACTAAACTTTGGGGTGGCAGCGCGAGGCCTTTAGTACCGGTTGGTGGCTCCAACCGGTACTAAAGACCACCCTTTAGTACCGGTTGGAACCACCAACCGGTACTAAAGGCCTGCTCTTCCCATCTCTTGGCCTGGCCAAAGTTGGCCTTTAGTACCAGTTGGTGGCTCCAACCGGTACTAAAGGCCTCTCCTATATATACAACACTTACGAAAATTTCAGTTACATCTCCCCACTTTCGTCTCCAACCTCTCGCGACATCACCGCGCGCCGCTGGAACCCATCATCGCCGCCCGTCGTCCGTCGTCGTCCTCGCTGTCCCCGCCGCTGCCCGTCGTCGTTGTCGTCTCGCGCCGCCTCCCCGAACGCCGCGCGCCGCCGTCCAGCATCGTCGCACCGTAGTCCCGTACGTCTCTCGCTCTCGCGTTCCCGCGCCGCCGTCCGTCGTCGGCGCACCCGGCCCGTACGCCGGCGCCCCCGCCCCGTACGCCGGCGCCCCCGCTCGTATGTATGGGGCGGGGGCGTACGGGGCCGCACTGCAGTGTACGTAAGTATACATACACAGACACACACATACACACATACACACACATATATACGTACACATACATACACACACACACATACACACACAGCTACACACACACAGACATTTTTTTTACTTATTTTCTGTTTTCTGTTTTTTAGAAAAGTTAATTAGATGATCGAATGTTAGATTAATGTCGAATGTTAGATGAATTAGCTAGATAGAAAATTGTCAAACTAGAGATTTGAACTAGTTGAATAATTAATATAAATAATTTATTTTTAGTAAGAAAATTGTCGAACTAGTTTATTTAGGTTTATGAGATATGAACTAGTTGAATAATTAATATAACTAGTTTTTTAAGTAAGAAAATTTAGGTATATGAGATTTGATGATCTAATTAAAATATTATGTGTTAATGAGTTTTTCTGTTTATTTAATTTTTTATATATTTTGAGTTTATATAAATGTTAGATTAATGTCGAATGTTAGATGAATTAGATAGAAAAATTAAATATATAGTAATGTCAATTGTTAGAGATGAATATAGTTAGATATATTAATGTCAAATGTTAGATGAATATATATTTGGCTAGATATTAATTAATGTTAGATAGTAATAAGTGTTTAATGTTTCACCTATATGAACATATATAGGAAATGTCATCTGACGACGAAAAAGATTTCATTATGTGCGAACACTGTGAAGACCAGCGCGGCCTGTGCGACAGAAATTTCCTTGTTGATGGTAGGCGCTTCAGCATCAAGCTGGATGAGATATTTGAAGTGGATACAGTAAGTCACAACGGCAATTATTATTTGAATGCAAAACTTATGCTTCATTTGCTTCAACTTATAATTTTAAAGCATGACTTATGCTTCATTTGCTTCAACTTATAAATTTAAATTTTCACTATTCTACTAGCGCATCCCCTGCCATGCAAGAATTTTTGTCTTGGATAAGATAGGTTTTAGTGCTATAGATGATATGGAGGTAAAGAGAGTTTACTTGAAGACGGAGCATGGGTATACTTTCAACGTCAAATTATATAATGGAGACACATACACCCATTTTGAATGCAAAACTTGGCAAGCACTATGCAAGGCTTATGCATTTGAGCCTGGTATGGTTGTCACCTTTGATATTCGTCCGGAAGATGATATTGAAGGTAATATAGACATCTGGGTCGATGTGCAAACACCTCCAGTTCTACCATTATGTGAGTTTTTCTCAACCATGCTTGCATATTTTTATGTCTTTGATACAGTTTATTCAAAAATAGTTGACAACTAATTTGTATTGTCAGCTTATTTCGGTTCAAGCAAACATGTCCGGCGCTTGGTAGACAGGACCTACTACTGCCCCGGGGCTCAACTAAATTGTGAGGAGATAAGTCATTATGTTTCATGGCTTGAGGATCTTAATACTGTCAAGACAATTTTTTTCCTGAACTTAGAAATGTTAGTACTCAAAACGTGCGACCAATGGTGATCGTATTGAACTACGGTCACATCTATAATCGAAAGATGGTAAGATTTTTACTATTTGTCCTTAATTAGTGCATCTTTTGCATACATTATTTTTGAAGTTAAACTTTCATTGCTTAGTATATTAATTACTATACGATGTTCTTCAACAGGGACTTCCGATGACAGTTGTGCCTCAGTGGATCGAGACTAAAGGTGACATGTCAATGGTTAGCTTACGGCCAAGATATCCTACATTGCACATGAGTGCATTCAGGATTTCTGAAAGCGAAGAATGCTTAATAGTGAAAGATTGGAGCAAAATTGTTAACGATCGCAGAGAAGTACTAGGGGGCAGCAAGGAGAAGCGCAACCCAAGATTAGGAGACAGATTCATCTGCATGCTCCAGTATGATGAATCATGAGAGCTATACATGTTCTATGCTATTCTACCTGGGAGGGAGCAGCACTAGTTCATGCTCTTAATTAGTGTCTCATGTCCGTGTCCTGAACTTCGATGTTGGTGATGATTATGTTGAACTCAATGATATCTTGCTTCTGTTAGAAAGTGAATGTTTCCTCTTTAAGCTAGCCAGTGTTGGGGATGATTAGATAGCTAGCGGTAATGACTATGATGATTAAATAGTGGTAATTAGACGACTACGATGATTTTTAGCTAGCTAGAGTTTATTTATTTATTAATATATGATGATGATGATGATGGTGATGATGATGATGACAACGACTACAACTCATTATAACGTAAAACAATCCTAAATTAAATTGATAACACAAATTTAATTGACAAATACAAAATAAAACAAAAACCCACAAACATTTAGTACCGGTTGGTGTTACCAACCAGTACTAAAGGGCTCCCGGCCCCCGGAGCTGGCTCATGCCACGTGGTTTCCCTTTAGCACCGGTTCGTGCTGAACCGGTACTAAAGGGGGGCCTTTAGTGACCACACTTTAGTGCCGGTTATGGAACCGGCACTAAAGGGCCTTACGAACCGGTGCTATTGCCCGGTTCTGCACTAGTGCTAGGAAGGGAATGACACGGAGGCAGGGAAGACTCGGCAGTTGTTTCTCACGCGGAGGGGAGTACGACTGTACGAGGGTTTACTGGTTCGTCTGCCATCGGCGGAGAATAACAGCAGGTGTGGGTGAGTAGAGGGATGGCTAGGCCAGCGATGGGAGTACGTTGCGGTGGTGAGGCCTGCGCGGAAGCACAGCCGGCCGCGGGGAGCAGGGAGCAGGCAGTCCCGCCGGCGCTTGTTTGAGTGGCTGGAGCAGGAAGAGCAGAGATTGAAAAAGCACGACGGCCATTGGATGGACATCCAACAGTCAGTGCTTGTGCGTCAACCTTTTTTTAGGAAAGCCTCAAATCTGTGGAAAACAGGATACAACCCATTTGCTCTTGTGTCCCCAACACACCCAATACCATGGTAAATCGTATAGGTGCACTAGTTGGGCGAAGAGATGGTGATATGAGTGCAATATGGATGGTAGATATAGGTTTTTGTAATCTGAAAATATAAAAACAGCAAGGTGGCAAGTGGTAAAAGTGAGCGTAAACGGTATTGCAATGCTAGGAAACAAGGCCTAGGGTTCATACTTTCACTAGTGCAAGTTCTCTCAACAATAATAACAAAACTAGATCATATAACAATCCCTCAACATGCAACAAAGAGTCACTCCAAAGTCACTCATAACGGAGAACAAACGAAGAGATTATTGTAGGGTACGAAACCACCTCAAAGTTATCCTTTCTGATCGATCTATTCAAGAGTCCGTAGTAAAATAACATGAAGCTAGTCTTTCCGTTCGATCTATCATAGAGTTTGTACTAAAATAACACCTTAAGACACAAATCAACCAAAACCCTAATGTCACCTCAAGTATCCGTGGGTATGATTATACGATATGCATCACACAATCTCAGATTCATCTATTCAAACCAACACAAAGTACTTCAAAGAGTGCCCAAAGTTTCTACCGGAGAGTCAAGATGAAAACATGTGCCAACCCCTATGCATAAGTTCACAAGGTCACTGAACTCGCCAGTTGATCATTAAAACATACATCAAGTAGATCACGTGAATATCCCATTGTCACCACGGATAAGCACATGCAAGACATACATCAAGTGTTCTCAAATCCTTAAAGACTCAATCCGATAAGATAACTTCAAAAGGAAAACTCAATCCATTACAAGAGAGTAGAGGGGGAAGAATATAATAAGATCCAACTATAATAACAAAGCTCACAATACATCAAGATCGTGCCGAATCAAGAACACGAGAGAGAGAGAGAGAGAGAGAGATCAAACACAAAGCTACTAGTACATACCCTCAGCCCTGACGGTGAACTACTCCCTCCTCGTCATGGAGAGCGCCGGCATGATGAAGATGGCCACCGGTGAGGGAACCCCCTCTGGTAGGGTGCCGGAATAGGGTCCCGATTGGTTTTTGGCGTAGGTCTCAAGTCAGGGGGGTCTCGGAGTCGTCCACGAGAAAGGGGGGCGCGCCCAGGGGGTAGGGTGTGCCCCCCACCCTCGTGCATGGACCGGGACTCTTCCGGCCCAACTCTTTTACTCCGGGGCTTCTTTTGGTCCATATAAAAAATCAAAAATTGGCACATCAATTGGACTCTGTTTGGTATTCCTTTTCTATAAAACTCAAAAACAAGGAAAAACATAAACTTGCACTGGGCTCTAGGTTAATAGGTTAGTCCCAAAAATCATATAAAATAGAATATAAATGCATATAAAACATCCTAGATGGATAATATAATAGCATGGAACAATCACAACTTATAAATACGTTGGAGGCGTATCAAGCATCCCCATGCTTAATTTCTGCTCGTCCTTGAGTAGGTAAATGATAAAAACAAAAAATTTGATGTGGAATGCTACCTAACATATTTATAAATGTAATCTTCTTTATTGTGGCAAGAATATTCAGATCCATAAGATTCAAAATGAAAGTTTAATATTGACATGAAAACAATAATACTTCAAGCATACTAACAAAGCAATCATGTCTTCTCAAAATAACATGGCCAAAGCAAGCTATCCCTACAAAATCATATATTCTAGCTATGCTCTATCTTCATCACACAAAATATTTAAATCATGCACAACCCCGATGACAAGCCAAGCAATTGTTTCATACTTTTGATGTTCTCAAACTTTTTCAATCTTCACGCAATACATGAGCGTGAGCCATGGACATAGCACTATAGATGGAATAGAATGGTGGTTGTGGAGATGACAAAAAGGAGAAGATAGTCTCACATCAACTAGGCGTATCAACGGGCTATGGAGATGCCCATCAATAGATATCAATGTGAGTGAGTAGGGATTGCCATGCAATGGATGCACTAGAGCTATAAGTGTATGAAAGCTCAACAAAAGAAACTAAGTGGTGTGCATCCAACTTGCTTGCTCATGAAGACCTAGGGCAATTTGAGGAAGCCCGTCATTGGAATATACAAGCCAAGTTCTATAATGTAAAATTCGCACTAGTATAAAAGTGACAACATAGGAGACTCTCTGTCATGAAGATCATGATGCTACTTTGAAGCACACGTGTGGTAAAAGGATAGTGGCATTGCCCCTTCTCTCTTTTTCTCTCATTTTATTGTTTTTTTGGCCTTCTCTTTTTTATGGACTCTTTTTTCTCTCCTTTTTTTATTTTTCATCCGGAGTCTCATCCCGACTTGTGGAGGAATCATAGTCTCCATCATTCTTTCCTCACTTGGACAATGATCATCACACTTTTATTTACTTACAACTCAAGAATACAACTCAATACTTAGAACAAAATATGACTCTATGTGAATGCCTCCGGCGGTGTACCGGGATGCGCAATGAATCAAGAGTGACATCTATGAAAGAATTATGAACGGTGGCTTTGCCACAAATACGACGTCAACTACATGATCATGCAAAGCAATATGACAATGATGGAGCGTGTCATAATAAACGGAACGGTGAAAAGTTGCATGGCAATATATCTCACAGTGGCTATGGAAATGCCATAATAGGTAGGTATGGTGGCTGTTTTAAGGAAGGTGATGGTGGGTGCATGGTACAGGTGAAAGTTGCAAGGCGCAAGAGAGGCTAGCAATGGTGGAAGGGTGAGAGTGTGTATAATCCATGGACTCAACATTAGTCATAAAGAACTCACATACTTATTGCAAAAATCTATTAGTTATCAAAATGAAGTACTACCCACATGCTCCTAGGGGGATAGATTGGTAGGAAAAGACCATCGCTTGTCCCCGACCACCACTCATAAGGAAGACAATTAATAAATAAATCGTGCTATGACTTCATAACATAACGGTTCACCATACGTGCATGCTACAGGAATCATAAACTTTAGCATAAGTATTTCTCAAATTCATAACTACTCAACTAGCATGACTATAATATCACCATCTTCATATCTCAAAACAATCGTAAATAATCAAACTTCTCATAGTATTCAATGCACTTTATATGAAAGTTTTTATTATACCCATCTTCGATGCCTATCATATTAGGACTAGTTTCATAACCAAAGCAAATTACCATGCTGTTTAGGACTCTCAAAATAATATAAGTAAAGCATGAGAGTTCATCTATTTCTTCAAAATAAAACCACCGCCGTGCTCTAAAAGGATATAAGTGAAGCGCTAGAGCAAATGACAAACTACTCCGAAAGATATAAGTGAAGATCAATGAGTAGTTGAATAATTATGTAACTATGTGAAGATTTTGTAACATTTAAGGATTTCAGATCTTGGTATTTTATTCAAACAGCAAGCAAAATAAAAGAAAATAAAATGACGCTCCAAGCAAAACACATATAATGTGGTGAATAAAAATATAGCTCCAAGTAAAGTTATCGATGAACGAAGACGAAAGAGGGGATGCCATCCGGGGTATCCCGAAGCTTAGGCTCTTGGTTATCCTTGAATATTACCTTGGGGTGCCTAGCTTAGGCACTTTCCACTCCTTATTCCATAGTCCATCGAATCTTTACCCAGAACTTGAAAACTTCACAACACAAAACTTAACAGAAAACTCGTAAGCTCCGTTAGTATAAGAAAATAAGTCACCACTTAAGTACTGTTGTGAACTCATTCTAAATTCATATTGGTGTAATACCTACTGTATTCCAACTTCTCTATGGTTCATACCCTCCGATACTACTCATAGATTCATCAATATAAGCAAACAACACATAGAAACAGAATCCATGGAAAACAGAACTATCTGTTGTAATCCGTATCATTCGAATAGTTCTGTAACTCCAAACATTGAGAAGTAAATTGGTGGACCTGAGGAATTCGTCTATTAATCTTCTGCAGAAATAATCAGCCTAAAAGAGCTCTCCAATAAAAAATGGCAGCTAATCTCGTGAGCGCAAAATTTCTATTTTTTACAGCAAGATCACAAAGACTTCACCCAAGTCTTCCCAAAGGTTCTACTTGGCACAAACAATAATTAAAACATAAAATCACATCTAAACAAAGGCTATATGAATTATTTATTAATAATAGGAGCAAACATGAAAGAAAAAAAATAAAATTGGGTTGCCTTCCAACAAGCGCTTATGTTTAACGCCCTTAGCTAGGCATGATGATTTCAATGATGCTCACATAAAAGATAAGAATTGAAACATAAAGGGAGAATCACGAAGCATATTACTAGCACATTTAAGTCTAACCCACTTCCTAGGATTTTGTGATCAAACAACTTGCGGGAACAATAATCAACTAGCATAGGAAGGCAAAACAAGCATGACTTCAAAAATTTCAACACATAGAGAGGAAACTTGATATTGTTGCAATATGTAGAAGCATATGATCCTCTCTCATAATAATTTTCAGTAGAATCATGAATGAATTCAACCATATAACCAGCACATAGAGCATTCTTTTCATGATCTACTTTCATAGAAATTTTACTACTCTCCACATGAGCAAATTTATTCTCATCAACAGTAGTGGGAGAAAAGTCAACAAAATAACTATCATGTGAAGCGTAATCCAATTGAAAGTTAAAATCCTGATGACAAGTTTCATGGTTATATTTATTCTTTATAGCATACGTGTCATCACAATAATCATCATAAATAGGAGGTATGCTTTCATCATAATAAATTTCCTCATCAAAACTTGGGAGACTAAACATATCATCTTCATCAAACATAGCATCCCCAAGCTTGTGGCTTTGCATATCATTAGCATCATGGGTATTCAAAGAATTCATACTAACAACATTGCAATCATGCTCATCATTCACATATTTTATGCCAAGCATTCTATGTAATTCTTCTTCTAGTACTTGAACACAATTTTCCTTCCCATCATTTTCACGAAATACATTAAAAAGATGAAGCATATGAGGCAACCTTAATTCCATTTTTTCTAGTTTTCTTTTATAAACTAAACTAGTGATAAAACAAGAAACTAAAAGATTCAATTGCCAGATCTAAAGATATACGTTCAAGCACTCACCTCCCCGGCAACGGCGCCAGAAGTTGCTTGATGTCTACTACGCGACCTTCTTCTTGTAGACGTTGTTGGGCCTCCAAGTGCAGAGGTTTGTAGGACAATAGAAAATCTCCATCAAGTGGATGACCTACGGTTTATCAATCCATGGGGGGCATAGGATGGAGATGGTCTCTCTCAAGCAACCCTGCAACCAAATAACAAAAAGTCTCTTGTGTCCCCTACACACCCAATACAATTGTAAATTGTATAGGTGCACTAGTTCGGCGAAGAGATGGTGATACAAGTGCAATATGGATGGTAGATATAGGTTTTTGTAATCTGAAAATAGAAATACAGCAAGGTAGCAAGTGGTAAAAGTGAGCATAAACGGTATTGCAATGCTAGGAAACAAGGCCTAGGGTTCATACTTTCACTAGTGCAAGTTCTCTCAACAATAATAACATAACTGGATCATATAACAATCCCTCAACATGCAACAAAGAGTCACTCCAAAGTCATTAAGAGCAGAGAACAAACGAAGAGATTATTGTAGGGTACGAAACCACCTCAAAGTTATCCGTTCTGATCGATCTATTCAAGAGTCCATAGTAAAATAACACGAAGGTATTCATTCCGTTCAATCTATCATAGAGTTCATACTAGAATAACACCTTAAGACACAAATCAACCAAAACTCTAATGTCACCTAGATACTCCAGTGTCACCTCAAGTATCCGTGGGATATGATTATACGATATGGAGCACACAATCTCAGATTCATCTATTCAAACCAACACAATGTACTTCAAAGAGTGCCCCAAAGTTTATACCGGAGAGTCAAGACGAAAACGTGTGCCAACCCCTATGCATAAGTTCACAAGGTCACTGAACCCGCAAGTTGATCACCAAAACATACATCAAGTAGATCACGTGAATATCCCATTGTCACCACAGATAAGCACATGCAAGACATAAATCAAGTGTCCTCAAATCCTTAAAGACTCAATTCGATAAGATGACTTCAAAGGGAAAACTCAATCCATTACAAGAGAGTAGAGGGGGAGAACCATCATAAGATCCAACTATAATAACAAAGTTCGCAATACATCAAGATCGTGCCAAATCAAGAACATGAGAGAGAGAGAGAGATCAAACACATAGCTACTGGTACATACCCTCAGCCCCGAGGGTGAACTACTCCCTCCTCGTCATGGAGAGCGTCGGGATGATGAAGATGGACAGCGGTGAGGGATCCCCCCTCCGGCAGGGTGCCGAAACAGGGTCCCGATTGGTTTTGGGGGGCTACAGAGGCTTGCGGCGGCGGAACTCCCGATCTAGGTTATTTTCTGGAGGTTTCTGTATTTATAGGAATTTTTGGCGTAGGTCTCACGTCAGGGGGTCTCCGAGTCGTCCACGAGATAGGGGGGCGTGCCAAGGGGTGTAGGGCGCGCCCCCACCCTCGTGGATGGCTCGTGACTATGCTGGCCCAACTCTTTTACTCCAGGGGCTTCTTTTGGTCCATAAAAAATCATCAAAAATTGGCACGTCAATTGGGCTCTGTTTGGTATTCCTTTTCTGTAAAACTCAAAAACAAGGAAAAACAGAAGCTGGCACTGGGCTCTAGGTTAATAGGTTAGTCCCAAAAATCATATAAAATAGCATATAAATGCACATAAAACATCCTAGATGGATAATATAATGGCATGGAACAATCAAAAATTATAGATACGTTGGAGACATATCAGACGGCGACCAGCGGGAAGGAGAGGAGCTACTCGGTACAGGACTGACGACTATCAGAAAAGGACACCTTACGTGGTAGCGCGTAGGAAGTGTGCCACGCCAAAGATGGGTAGCGCGTCCACATCCAATGAGGCTTCCTGGAGCCACACCGAATCGTCAGCAATGAAGCTGAGCGCTCTGAAGTAGATGTCGCTGCCGACTAAGATGATGATGATGAAATTCCACCTGCGTCGTGAAATTGCTAAACGCGCAGCCTCACGATGGGTGACAATTGTCGGGGTTACGATCCTGACAACGAGTACTAGGGGTACGAAAGAGGGGTAGAGCCTAGCGATGGAGCATGTGTAGCCCTCGGTGTATACAAGTTCAGGCCCCTCTCAGAGGAGGTAACAACCCTACATCTCATGCCCTGAGGCTTGTTTTCTCTTGTTGTGTGTGATTACAAAGAGTGCTTATCCCTCGACCAAAGGGAGAGGGTGGCTTATATAGTTTGCGCCGCTGCCTCTCCACCTCCACATTGCAACGGTGAATAAAGTCTCATAATTATGTCAATTACTACTATAAATAACCACAACTACGACAGTCACAGGTAACGGTAGCCTTGACTAAGCTTAAAGCCTCACTTAAGACTACTCGACCATTGTAGCTCCCACGTCGTCCCTTCACCTTCCTCATTGGAGTGGTGATGGGTCTTGACCCTACTTGTAGTAAGTGACCTCATCATTAGCCCCCGAATCGGTTGAGGTTTCGTAGAGCAAGCGTGCCGATCTTCTCGGTTCTCTTTGAGTGCTTCAGGAGCACTTGGAATATGAAGCCGATCAAGGGCCAGAACACTAAGCTACCTTCCGAGACCTACCAATGATGGTGTGGGGTCCTAGGTGGGCCCTAGATGATGGGTCCTTGACCCTACCTATAGTAGGTGACCTCATCAATTACTAACTGCAACACATAAATCAATGATCCGATGATGTGCTGCTAGCTAATCGAACAAAGGCGTCCTAATAACCAGTATCTAGTTCACATAGTTTTATAGCCTCATCCGGGTCAGACCATAACAAGATTGCGATTTTAACATTAACGCGACCTATCCTAGCTAGTTCATGGCTAACACAATTTCTCATACGGGTGACTGCTTTCACTGCCACCTCCCTTTCACTCCTAAGGAACGTCTTGATCTACTAAACATGGCAAGCATTATGGGTCCTATTTGTAGTCTCCTGGTCCAGCATCCCCGCTGCTTCCATGCAGTCTGTTTATAGAATAAACGATAATGAGCTCCACTCTAGCGCATGCGCAACTCCCTCTCGAGAAGTTTTCATCTCAGCCGCCAATGCATTTATTGCATGTGAAAAGGTGTCGAAATGAAGTAAATAATAATTTTTCTGGTATTGTCTCAAAGCTCCACACCAACGCCACCATTATCATACTGCTCACAAAATGCTCCATCAACGTTTAATTTGAGCCAGGCATCATGTGGGGGCTCCCAATGCTCGGAAGGCAGCTCAGCGTGGCCCTTGATCTCCCTGGGACTACTAGCAGCTATCGTGTGATAAGCTGGATCACTTAGGACCGTCATCTTCCCATTGGACATGTCCACCCGAGGATGTTGTTGATGCAAAGTGGCGAGGAGATGTAGCCATGCAGAAATCTACGCGATGCTTTCATGGGCTTTGGTCTTTGTCGTGTCTAATGTCATTGCGCACATGCCAGGAAAGCCACATCGTCTTTAGTACCACCATGCATGACGTATCCTAGAATGGGTGGCGATAGTATGGAAGTGCACAGAGTTTAGTTCTAGCCTTTTTGAAGTATGAGTATCGATACCACATGAAGCACATGAAGTGGTCTTTGTTGCTAGTAGTGAACTAATAGGGAGTTCCTGCAAGATAATGAAGGTCCGAAGCAAAGTGAATACGTGGGTTAAACTATTGCAGATGAATGGTGGAAGGAAGTAAATAAATGTGGAAGAGTAAAATAAATGCAACAGAGAGTTGTGAAGAGATTCGAAATCAATTGGGCGAAGGTGTTCCCAAAGAATCTGGATTCCCCACCACTATAACATAACAATGCTAACACATAGTTCTAGGTTTAGATCTATAACCTACAGATAGCCAAGTAGAGATATGTGCATACATGCAACAACCATGTATCACATATGCCACCGCCATTTCTTCCCACATCCAGGTTTGAGCGACGATAATTAAGGGCATCCTCGTGGGCTCAGCTATAGGTGGTGTCCGTTAAGCCCCTATCAAATGACCAGGGAAGGCGGAAAGTAGCTTCTGTCACCGCAGTACCTCCACAAAGCAACCAATAGTAATAATCTTTCGTCCAAGAGGGTAAATATTGAGTGGTCGACTTCACCCAACATCGAGAAGTTTATTAACATAAACATACAAAGATGATGTACCATTGATTTCTACTACAGAACTTATTCTTGTGGACTCATGTTGGGCCTCCAAGCGTAGAGTTTTGTAGGACTGTAGCAATTTTCCCTCAAGTGGATGACCTAAGGTTTATCAATCCATGGAGGCGTAAGATGAAGATGGTCTCTCTCAAACAACCCTGCAATCAAATAACAAAGAGTCTCTTGTGTCCCCAACACACCCAATACAATGGCAAATTGTATAGGTGCACTAGTTTGGTGAAGAGATGGTGATACTAGTGTAATATGGATAGTAGATATAGGTTTTTGTAATCTGAAAATAAAAAACAGCAAGGTATAAAGTGATAAAACAGAGCAAAAGTGGTATTGCAATGCTTATAAACAAGGCCTAGGGTTCATACTTGCACTAGTGCAATCTCTCAATAGTGCTAACATAGTTGAATCATATAACAATCCCTCAACGTGCGACAAAGAATCACTCCAAAGTTCTTATCTTGCGGAGAACATAAGATGAAATTGTTTGTAGGGTACGAAACCACCTCAAAGTTATTCTTCCCGATCAATCTATTGAGCTGTTCCTATAATTGTCACAAATAGCCCTAGCGTTCGTACTAAAATAACACCATATGATACGCATCAACCAACTCTAATGTCACCTAGATACTCCAATGTCACCACAAGTATCTGTCAATTATGCGATACGCATCAAACAACTTCAAATTTATAATATTCAATTCAACACAAAGACCTTTAGAGAGTGCCACAAGATATCTACTAGAGAAAGTAGGATGAAACCATGCATCAACCCCTATGCATAGGTTACCCCAATGTCACCTCGGGTATCCGCGAGTTGAGTGCCAAAACATGCATCAAGTGAATCAATATAATACCTCATTGTCACCACGAGTATTCATATGCAATACATACATCAAGCGTTCTCAAATCCATAAAAGTATTCAATCCGATAATAGTGAATCCTCAGAGGTAAAAACTCAATTCATCACAACAAGATAGAGAGGGGGGAAACACCATATGATCCAACTATATTAACATAGCTCGCAGTACATCAAGATGGTACAAAATCAAGAACATGAGAGAGAGAGAGAGATCAAACACATAGCTACTTGTACATACCCCTAGCCTCGAGGGTGAACTACTCCCTCCTTATCATGGTGGCCACCGGGATGTGAAGATGGCCTCCGGTGATGATTTCCCCCTCTGGCAGGGTGCCGAAACAGGGCTCCAAATGGTATTTCGAAGGTATAGAGGCGTGCGGCAGCGGAGTCAAAGTTCTGATCTAGGGTTATTTCTCGGGGTTTCTGTATTTATAGGATTTTTTGGCGTCGGTCACATGCTGAGATGGGCTTCGAGGGGCCCACTACCCACCAACACACGCCGGAGGGGGATGGCACACCTAGCTAAGTTGTGGCCACCTCATGGCGGTTCTGGCCCTCCAACAAAGTTTCTAGTACCTCTTTTCTCCTAAAAAATGTCAAAAAGTTTAGTTGCATTTGGAGAAATTTGATTTCTGCACAAAAAACAACACCACGGTAGTTCTACTGAAAACAGTGTCTATCGAGGTTAGTTTCATTAAAATCATATAAAATTGCACCCAAACCATATAAAATTGTTGTAAACATGGCATGAATACTTCATAAATCATAGATATGTCGGAGACGTATCAGCATCCCCAAGCTTAATGCCTGCTCGTCCTCGAGTAGCTAAATGATAAAAGAAATAATTTATGAAGTGTGAATGCTAGCATAATGCATAAGTTTGATCAATGATAATTTCAATCACTTTTCCTAGCATCATAACAGCAACTCTTTCTCATAAAACTCATCATGATAAAGTAGCAATTGGAAACGAAATTTTTATGTGGAATGCTACCTATCATATTCATCATATACGCTTTCCTTTTGTAGCATGGACATTTGGACTTGAATGATTCAAAGCAATAGTCTATAATTTTACATGAAGACATCAATACTCAAGCATACTAACAAGCAACCATGTCTTTCAAAATATCAACGCTAAATAAAGTTATCCCTAGCCCATTATGCTCAATCATTGATCCATTCATGAAACACACTCAAATATTAGCTACATCCAGTGCACAAGTATGACAATAGTGTTCCCTAGTTGGTGCTTTATAAGATGGAGACTCAAAATAAAAATAAAAATTGCATAAAAGTAAGCAGATAGGCCCTTTGCAGAGGGAAGAAGAGATTTGCAGAGGTGTCAGAGCTCGGGGCTTAAATTGAGAGATAAAATTATTTTGAGAGGCATTCTTTTCCTGTCGACGAAAATGATCGAGAGTTCCCAATATCTTCCATGCTAGAAAAATTATAGATGGTTCTCAAACAAAAAGTAAAGTTTATTTCCTTTCCATCATTCTTTCACAATCCATGGCTAGCCGTATCCACAGGTGCCTTCCATACTAACACTTTCCAAGGAATTTATTATCATAATATTTTTTATTTCAGGACTGGGCATCCCTATTACCTGCCACACTCTCCTACAATGAAAAGTGAATAAACACTCATTGTGAGAATAAAATACCTAGCATGGAAAATATTGGCCACCCTCTGCCGCTTCGTGAGCGGTACGGGCACATAAAACGGAAATTCATTTTGAACATTAGAGTTGGCACGTGCAAATTTACTTGGAACGGCAAGAAAATACCGCATATAGGTAGGTATTGTGGCCTCATATGGCCCAACTTTGGGTTTTTAGGAGTTTGATGCACAAGAAGCATTCCCATTTAGTACAAATGAAGGATAGCAAATAGATTGAGAAGCGAAAAACAAAAAAACGAAAATGGTCATAAACATGCATTAAACATAATTAACACTTAATAATGCACCATAAGTAGGATATAACTTCGTTGCATAACTATTGACTTTACATGCTTGCATAGGGAATCATAAACCTTAACACCAATATGCCTACTAAAGCACAATTACTCTCCAACATGACTCACATATTATTATCCCCATATCGCAAAGCAATTGCAAGGAATCAAACGTATCATATCCAATGATCTATATGAAAGTTTTTATTATATCCTTCTTGGATATTCATCACATTAGGACCAATTTCATAGCTTGTGCAAATTTTCATCACCATTATGAACTCTCAAACTAATATAAGTGAAGCATGAGAGTGTTCGACAAACTACTCCAAAATGATATAAGTGAAGATCAAGTGAGCAGTTAAGTAAATAGGTAGCTATGTGAGGACTCTATCCCATTTTAAAATTTCAGATCTAAGTATTTTATTAAAATAAAAGAAAATAAAAATTTAATGACATTCCAAGAATAGCAAACATCATGTAAAGAAGCAAAAACTTAGGCTCAACGGAGACTAACCGATAATTGTTGATGAAGAAAGGTGGGATGCCTACCGGGGCATCCCCAAGCTTAGATGCTTGAGACTTCTTGAAATAATATCTTGGGATGCATTGGGCATCCCCAAGCTTGAGCTTTTGTGTCTCCTTAGTTCCTTTTATATCCCGGTTTCCCTAAATCTTAAAAACTTCATCCACACAAAACTCAACAAGAACTCATGAGATAAGTTAGTATAAATCAATGCAATAACCTTATCATTCTCTATTGTAGAAAATCACTAAAATTATAGTTTGACATTCACTACTGCAGGTTGCTGCTAACGCGACACTACGATCAGAGACCCTTTGACGAAACTGTGTGCGATGCCATAATCGCAAACGGTCGTGTAAAATAACCATCAAAAAAGGTACAAAACGTTTGCGATGGAGGATGCATCAAACACGATTCAAATTTTAGTTGCGAGTGCAATGCAGGGCATATGGTTCAGCTCAATAAATGTTTGCAATGAGGAGGAACAAAAGAAATGGGCAGCCAGATGAAGGTGTGTGCGATGTGCAGCATACGGTTCACTCGGATGAACTGTTTGTGATTAGGCAACACGACAGAAACGGTCAGCCCGATCAAGGTGTGTGCGATGTACAACATATGGTTCACTCGGATGAACTATTTGTGATTAGGCAAGAGAACAGAAATGGTTCAATATAACAAGATGTATGTGATACGCGGCAATAAGGTCTGTAATGTGTGCGAAGACCAATAATAACACAGACGATTGCTTCTAATAAGACGTATGTGATGTGCTCTGTCTACACAACATCTATTGGCCATTATGGGACGGGCGGGCATTCGGATATGCCATAAGGATGCGAAGAGGCATTCCTATCAGCAAGGACTAGTTGTTCCACCAGTAGCTCATGTAAGAAAACTATCAAGGTAAGTATGCTCAGGATGGAGCAGCCACAAGATGTGTGTCGACGTTAAATTAACTGATAGGATGGATCATTTTGATCAAATGACCAAAATTACCCATTCCCTCAGCTAATTTAACCTTGAGGTCCTTGTTTTTTTGTTTTTTTGTTTTCTACCGCATTACTTTTTGACAATGTGCGATACGTGGCATACAATTGATCCATCCAACCTGTTTGTGATGGAATAGGCCGTGTGTGTTGTGGGAAAACACTTGCTAGTATTCAACCATTTGGGATTGATGAATTCATCACCGACGGGTTCCCTAGTGTGGTCTGTGTTCATCTGATCATCATCTACTTCTTGTGCTAGCTTGATGTTCCTTCTATGCTAAGTTTCCAATAATAGATGGCGTTTTATGAACACGCCACCATTTCCCGCCATTCCCTCACATGTTTCCCGCCACCCTGCTATATTGCGCATTGGGGGCACGCGACGCACGGAGGCGACAAGTGCAGCCTGTAGCACATCCACCTTTTCCAAGCATGCCAACCCACCAAAGCACCGCCTCTGCCATCAACCTCGTCGATGAGGAAAACGAGCAGGTGCCACGGCCCGTCGAGTCCGAGGCGCTCCCCGGCAACGCAATGGACGATGTCGTGATGCGCGTCATCGCCAGGGTTGAGCAGACCTTTAGCTCATGGCGCTTGAGCGCCGCGGATCAAGATAGGCATGTCAGCACCAACAGGCTGCAGCTCGCCGCACAACATGATCAATGGCGCGCCGCAGAGCAAGCTCGGTGTGTCCACGCTGATAGGCTGCGGCTCGCCGCATGGCTAGACCGTTGGAGCGCCATAGAGCGAGAGGTGCGGCGCGCCGCATAGCAAGAGCGGATATATCGGCGCTTGCCTGTTGTCGACACGGCGTCGCAACTGGGTACACGTCCCGTCAGTACCCCGATTCCTCGCTAGGAGTGGGCAAAGGCCCTCAGCGCCGTACTTGCATCAAAGGCCGGCCGCGCCGTACTTGCACCGGACGCCCGCCGCGCCGTTCACATGGGTGCCGCCATTCACCTTGTCCGCGGCCCGCTGGATGCCAATGCGCCGGTCCGTAGGCTCAACTGCCTCCTTGGCCTAGGTGTCCACCTGGGCGCAGTAGAGGAACATGGCCGTTGCATCCTCGAGCTAGTGAGATCCGATGAAATCGCCAACTTGGAGCTCGAGGTCACGCTCCAGATGTACCGCGAGCGTGTCGACCACTTGGACGAATGCCTGCACGAGTTCAGGCAGAGCCAAGAGCTACCCTAGGCAAGGGTTGCTGGTCATGGTCTCATGGACGAGTTTTATTTTGAAAATTCGTTTTGATGTGGATAGCTATGTATTCACAGCAATCATAGTATTGCTCTGTTCATTGCTCTGTTTCAATGTGTGTACTCTGTTTTCCATTCTTATATGTTATGTTTCAATGTGTGTATATACTATTTCCATTTTGTATATGTGAATGATAACAGCTAGATTCAAATTAGTATACAAAAACAGAGAGAAAATGGAATTCATAATATATATATATAAATTGTTCATTAGTTCATCATAGAATATATATATGTGTGTGTGTGTGTATGTGTAATATCATCAGATATACGTGATGATACTTAACTACTAGGTACAATGCATAAAATTGAAAATGAACAATACTAAAACTAATAATCCCTCCTAGGGCCAGTATTCCGGTAGCCCCTCGCCAGCAGCTCCCTGGTGCGCGGCGTCTTCCCAGTGCGGAGGCAGTACTCCGACTCCTCCACCTCGCAGCGCTTGACGTACAGATCTGCCTCTTGCTGGCGGACGCGTGCGGTCGATCTTGCCATTTCATTGGGCGCCCACCGGAGCTCCTCGTCGGTGGCACGCTCGAGCTTATCAGCCCACCTCCACGCTGCGATGAGGTGCCCAGCGCCTATGACCTTCCTCGTGAAGTACCCGTCCTCGTACACCTCCTCGGCATGACGACGCGCCTGCCCCCAATGCTCAACCGCCTCCTTTTTCCAGGCGGCATCATGGGCTTCACAGGCCACCTGGTAGCTGGCTTCCTCCTCTGCCATCTCCTTCTTGAATGCCACTTTCCTGGCTTTCTCAGCCGGCGGCAGCGACTTCCACAGACAAAGATTTTGCTGGTCCCAAAACCAATGCAAAGTTGGGGTCCGGTGCAACCTCGTCAGGCGGAGCGTAGGGGTCCTCGTCGCTAGTAATTGAGTGAGCGTCCTCGGGGGGCGGCTACTCCTCGTCGGCGCGTGGGCAGACCGGCGGTGCCATGGCAGAGATTTGAGAGAGAAAGAGAGAGAGGGGGGTGTAGATGAGAATGCAGGCGGGACGACGTGAGAAAGGTAGTATTTATTGGCGGCCGGAATCTAGATCGACGGGGATAGTACACACGCCGATCGCCGGAATTTATGAGTATTGTACCTTGAATTACACACGATTCCCGCAGCAAAATCCATGTGTGAACATAATAGCTGACGGTTTCCAATACAGAACCATGTCTGATTAATGATCCTCACCAATCAACTACGAAACCTCGAGCCACGAGATAGAGTGCCAATCGTGCGGGGGCTAGTTGTCTTGCGAGATCTTTACATTTTCTTTTTTGAGCACCAGATATTTACATCATCTGATGATTTTTTAACTCGCACATAGGTACAAAAAATATGATTTTTCAAACTGTTTCGGTTAGGCGTTGCATGTAGAGGTAGTTCAAATTTGAATTACGGTCATTAAATGGTTAGAAAATCACTTACATGTCTTTAAAAGGTCAAATGACCCCTGAAATTTTCCAAATTTTCACATGACAGTTGTATTAGTGCATGTTAAACATAGGAAAAAATTTCAAGGCCGTAAGTGGAAGCTATCTCCCGTCTGTCATCAAACATGCATTGTTCCCTCTCGGAACCGCGAACCTTCTAGTGAGTTCCTCCGGTTTGTGAGGGGTGTGTGTCCAAACTTTCATCAAACATGCCAATTTTTTTACCACATCATCTTGGTGGCATGGCATTAAATAAAGCAAGGTTTCATGTTTTTCTGATCATGTTTTATTTTTTTGGAATTAAAATGCCATGGCATGCACTCCATGCATGTGCCCATGCCTTGAGACAAATATGTTTGAAAATTCCTTCTAATTTACTGCACATGGAATTAACTAGCACACAAGTACACAAAAATATGATTTTTCAAACCATTATGGTTAGGTGTTGCATCTAGATGTAGTTCAAATTTGAATTATGATCATTAAATGTTTAGAAAATCACTAAAATGTCTTTAAAAGGTCAAATGACCCCTGAAATTTTCTAAATTTTCACATGACAGTTGTATTAGTGCACGTTAAACGTAGGAAAAAATTTGAAGACCGTAAGAGGAAGCTATCTCCCATCTGTCATCAAACATGCATTGTTCCCTCTTGGAACCACGAACCTTCTAGCGAGTTGCTGCAGTTTGTGAGGGGTGTGGGTCCAAACATTCGTCAAACAGGCCAATTTTTTTACCACATCATCTTGGTGGCATGACATTAAATCAAGCAAGGTTTCATGTTTTTGTGGTCATTTTTTAATTTTTTGGAATTAAAATGCCATGGCATGCACTCCATGCATGTGCCCATGCCTTAAGACCAATATGTTTGAGAATTCCTTCTAATTTACTGCACATAGAATTAACTCGCACACAAGTACACAAGAATATGATTTTTCAAACCATTATGGTTAGGCGTTGCATGTAGCACTACAAAAAAGACACATTTGTGACATTTTGGGCCGAACGAAAAAAATTTATGTCATACTTATGACACTTCTATGACGATAATTGTGAAAAAACACGGTATCATCATAGATGTGGTGGGGTCCTACTTCTATGACAAAAAATCATGACAGAAAATGGGCTTTCGTCCTGGGCGGGCCGCAGACGCAGCTGCATGACATTCTTCGGGCCGTCCATGACAGAAAAAACCATGGTAGAAGCGAGGGCGAGGAAAATATCGGGGTGTTCCCGGTTAGGGTGGGTGGTCGGGGCCGAGCGATGCGCGTTTCTCTCATACACGCACGTGCGTGGGTGCAAGGTGTTGGGCTCTAACTGAACCCAAGCGATTGCACTGCAGGCTACGCGTTACTTAACCCGAGCGATCGATCAATGGCTGTTAACTAAACCCGATCGAGCGATTCCTTCGCTACTGCTACTAACTGAAGTTGATTGATGCTGCCTCTGGATGAACAGTGAGTGTTGCTGGGGAGTTTGGATGAACAGTTCCCAGTGGGGGTGGATGAACAGGACCTCGAGATGTTGCCTCTGGATGAACAGGACCCCGATCGATCAAGCCGGTTGGGGCTGGATGAACAGGACCCCGTGGAGGGCAGGATGAACAGGATTACCCCATGGAGGGCAGGATGAACAGTAGACGGTGCAGGGCTGGATGAACAGTAGCCCGCGGAGGGGTGGTTGAACAGGAGCCTCGTGGAGAGGGCTAGTTGAATAGTAGCTGGTGGAGTAGCGCGTGGTGGAGGCTAGATGAACAGGAGCCCATGGATGAACAGTCACAGGTGGAGGCTGGAGGAGGTCGAGGGTGGATGAACAGTATCCCGTGGAGGCTAGAGGGGGTCGACGGTGGAGATGAACAGTATACCGTGGAGTCCCGTTTTGCGGGACACCACACCCCTCCCGATGAACAGGACCCCCGTTTCGACCGTAGCGCTCCAACACAAGTTTGTTTCCTCCGTTTTGCGGTACGCCACACCCCTCCCGATCAACAGGACCCCCGTTTCGACCGTAGGAGGTCCGTTTCATCCGTTTTGCGGTACGCCAGACCCCTCCCGATGAACAGGATCCCGTTTCGAATGTGGCCGGTCGAACACAAGGTTGTTTCTTCCGTTCTACGGTACACTAGGCCTCATTTCCATCGGTTGTTCCGTCCAAGCCCTCTCGATGAACACGACGACGCATTCTGTTCCGACCCAGCCTGTTAGCTCCCAATGAACACGACGACGTTGTTTCTCTGTTCTGACCCAGCCATGCACACGAGCCCTGGCCGTACGTATGCGCGAGTAGGCGTTCGAGACCCTGCCCGTATGTACGTACGTGGCCGTATTTTCTTTCTTGCACATTGGCCGATGTACGTACGTGTACATGCTACATGCGCCTCTACTACGACACATGCGCGCCTCTACATCGACCAGTATGTACGTACACGTTCGCGACCAGAATGACAACGCTACATACGCTTTGACCAGGCGGGTCCCGACTGTCAGGCACTTCCTTGCCTGCGAAGATGTAGCTGGTGGGTCCCAGCAGTCAGGGGGCGAATCATTTTTTTTTGCCCGGACGCACTTTCTTGCATGCGAAGATGTAGCTGGTGGGTCCCAGCAGTCAGGGGGAACGTTTTTTTTTCACGAAATATGGTGGCCCATCCGGTGGGTCCCCGCTGTCAGGTGGAGGAATAATTATTTTGCGCGTAATAAGGAGGCACTTCCTTGCTGTGGCCGTGGACCCAGCTGTCAGCCTCTCCATGTATAGTCCATGTCCGATGGAAGTCGTTCCTTGACCACGTTGACCATGCCGCACCAAAGAGCACCAGGGCAGTGGACGACGGCGAGGCCTAGGAAGGGGACGACGTGAAGCCGGGGACGACACGGCAGTGGATGCCCATGCGTAGAGGTGTATGAGGCTTCACTGGTTCGCTGCGGTGTGAGGCTGTCGTCGTCGCAGAATAACAGGCGGTGCGGGTCAGTAGAGGGATGGCCTGGCCAACGGTGGGAGTAGTAGGGGGCGGTGAGGCCTCCGCCGCATCGCAGCCGGCCACGGGAGGCAGGAGCACGAGGCACGACCGATGCTAGTTTGGGCGGCTGGAGCAAGAAGACCAGAGGTTGAAGAAGCACTACGGCCGTTGGATGGACATCGTACGGTCAATGGAGCTAGAATCGTGCATATTGACTACGTTGACAAAGCCCTCTGTCCTTGTCAACTTAGTAGGCCCACAAGTCAGCCTGCCACTATACTGGGTCCCAGCTAGCAGGGGGAGTATTCATTTTTTGTGCGTAATAAGGAGGCATTTCCTTGCGTGATGCCGTGGACCCAACTGTCAGCCTCTCCACGTACATTCCACTTCAGATGCATGTCGGTCGTTAACCATGTTGACCAGGCCGCGCCGAGAGCACCAGGGCGGTGGACGATGGTGAGGCCTAGGAAGGGAATGACACGGAGGCAGGGAAGACTCGGTAGTTGTTTCCCACGCAGAGGGGAGTACGACTGTATGAGGGTTTACTGGTTCGTCTGCCATCGCCGGAGAATAACAGCAGGTGTGGGTGAGTAGAGGGATGGCTAGGCCAGCGATGGGAGTACGGTGGGGCGGTGAGGCCTGCGCGGCAGCGCAGCCGGCCGCGGGGAGGAGGGAGCAGGCAGTCCCGCCGGTGCTTGTTTGAGTGCCTGGAGCAGGAAGAGCAGAGATTGAAAAAGCACGACGGCCATTGGATGGACATCCAACAATCACTGCTTGTGCGTCAATCTTTTTTTAGGAAAGCCTCAAATCTGTGGAAAACAGCATACAACCCATTTGCCATTATTTCTAATAATTTACAGCCCATTTGCTAATTCTTAAGGTTTTTTTGGAGCCCATATTCTTTTTGTTAGCATTACAGCCCATATTGTGGCCACGGTTAAAAAATTATATGAAATTTTGCATATTTCGGTGCGGTCCGAACTGTTTTTAATCCCGAAATTTGAGTCACATTCAAACTTATTTTAAAAATAAATGTATATCAATATAAAATCCAACAAATAGTCCATGCATAAAAATTAATGCAATTTAAAATCTCGAAATGAAAAAAAGAAATTTGAAACTAATAGCCGGTTTGTTGTGTTTTCAAAATGTACAACCCATTTCTCATTACTTATAGGCCATTTTCTCGGCCAGCCGAATGAAAGCTCTCCTCGTCTTCAAAGATTTGCAGCCCAACAAGCCTGACAAAGCAACTTACTTGGCAAATCACAAAAAAAAACTGGGCTGTGGCCATGGACCCAGCTGTCAGCCTCTCCACATACAGTACTCTTCCGATGGAAGTCGGTCCTTGACCACATTGACCAGCCCGCGCCAAGAGCACCAAGGCGGTGGACGACAGCGACGCCTAGGAAGGGGACGATGCGGAGCCGAGGAAGACGCGGCAGTGGATGCCCACATGGAGAGAAGTATGATGGTTCACTGGTTAGGCTGCGGTGTGAGGCTACCGTCACCGCAGGGCCTGGCTAGCGGTGGGAGTAGTAGGGGCGATGATGCCTCAATGGCAGCACAGCCGGCCACTGGAGGCAGGAGCAGGCGGTCTCGCCGACGCTGGTTTGGGCGGCTGGTGCAAGAAGAGCAGCGATTGAAGAAGCAGCAGGACCGTTCGATTCAAATCCAACAGTTACTGCTACTAGAATCGTTTATTGACTAAGTTGACAAGCCTTGCGTACGCGTCAACTTAGTAGGCCCACAGGTCAGCCTCCCAAACGGTGCGCCCCAGATATCAGTGGGAGGAATCATTTTTTTCACGTAATAAGGAGGCAGTTGATTGCGTGCAGCCAGGCTAGCGAAGGGAGTAGGGTGGGCCAGGGAAGCCTGCGCGCCATCACAGCGGGCCACAAGAGGAGGGAGCGGGCAGTCCCACCGCGCTAGTTTAGGTGGCTGGAGCTGGAAGATCAGAGATTGAAGAAGCACGTCGACAGTTGGATGGACATCCAACAGTCACTGCTGCTAGAATCGTGTGTTGATTGACAAAGCCTTGCGTAAACAAGTCAGCCTCGAAATCTGTTGCGTGTACAGCCCATTTGCTATTATTTTTATAATTTTTACTCATTTTCTAATTCATATGGAATTTATTGCAGCCCGTTTTCCATTTTTAGAATTGCTGCCCATTTTTTGGTCAGTACCAGGGTTAAAAAATTAACTAAATATGTGGGAAATTTTGAAAATTTGCAAATTTTTGTTGGGGAACAAAATATTCTTAATCCAAAAATTAGTAGCCATAGTAAAACAACTTTAAAAATAAATTAGTACTATGACATGTTAAATCCAATGAAATACGTATAAGATATCACTAAAGAACAAAAACAAAAAAAGAAACTAATATCCCATTTGCTATAATTTTTTTCGAATTTTCAACCTCTTTTGATATTACTTTTAACAGACACTGACCATACTCTTTGGCCAGGCCGGAATGCATCCCTCCTCATCTTGAAAGATTTGCAGCCCAGTAAGTTGGAGAAAACAAATAAGCCTAGCTTGGCTATTCCTCAAAAAGAAATACTGGGCTACCTATTTTCTCAAAGAAAAAACTGTTGGGCTGGTCATGTTGTTAGACGGTCCACAGAGACCGCACAACCCAGTTTATAGCCTGCTCCTCCGAATTACTACTAAAAAAAGTTGTGCAATTCTGTCGTTAATTGACTATATGTTGAAAATGATGTGGGTCCCAGATATCAGCAGGGTGGATTAGAGTAAAAACGAGGGGTTCATTTGAGTAGTAAAAGAGGCGCTTGCTTGTGTTCGGGAGTGGACCTGGTGGGTCCACACTGTCATACTCACAACTACAGTCCTCTCCCGATTCACTATGTTGATAGGGCCGGACGGCGGCGCCGCGGCGAGCACACCAAGGCGGAGGTTAAAGTGATGTCGCCAATGTGCTGGGCTGGGTTGGACATTCTTATTGAAAAATAAAAATGGACTGGATTTATTTACGACATTGACTACGATTTGCATGGGTCCGCTGGTTGCAGGAAGAAAATGCTGGGCTGGGTTGGACATTCTTATTGAAAAATAAAAATGGACCGGGTCTATTTACGACGTTGACTACGATTTGCATGGGTCCACTAGTTGCAGGAAGAAAAGGCTGGGAGAAAGAAGATTGGTCGCTATCTTTGCCGAATAATAATATCGACTGAATGTAACGACACTATCATAGGAAATAATATCCTCCTGTTAAATCGTGAATTTAAAGAACTGGTACATGAGCATTTAGCTTTATTTATTTATTTACTTATTTATGTTTAGGGGACCATGAGCATGTACCTAGGCCGGATTCATGTGAGAGCATCCCTTCCAGTTCATTATGGGCTTCTCTATTGGGCCTTCGTCAGTGGGCTGCATGTTATCAACAAGTGGAAAATGTGTTCCGTACGAAAAATAGTATGCGCTACGTATGGTACGGGGCACTAAAGGACCGAACCATGCAACGACTTCCAAACATTGTGTTTGTCTTTCTAACAACACATTTATTCAACCAACTGACGAAATATACTACTGATTGTACATTGAAATCAGCAGCAGCAGCAACCAGGGTTGGGGTGCAACAGAAGCAGTAAGCAGGCCAGAAGAGTGAAGACGCAACTCTCTCTTCCAAACCAAACATCAGCCATCATTACAAAAGGGCTACCAAAAAAGAACAAGTGTATGCATCAAACTAAATAAAGATCCTACTACACCAAGTGTACGCATCTAACTAACTGGCTTAGTTAGACTTTACTATTTATTAAGCTGTGGAGATTGGCTGACGGCTTGAACCAGATGGGTGCCTGATGGGGGAAACTCCAGCTAATAGGTCGAAGTCTGATACTTGCGACCCTCTCTCCTACTTTGGGCTACACAGCGTGGCGGCACATATCAGGGTATGGTGTATGCAGAGACGCAAGGTACGTTGTGTACACATAGTTTTGCCTGATGAACGAAACTGCGATGCCATCATGATCCTTGCCGTCGGTTATCTCCTGGTTAATCGGATAATTCAGTCCGACAAACAAAGAGCGTGTACCAAGGCTACATACCAACCTCCAGTCAAAAATTCATGAAGGCCCAGAGAAGCTAGGATCCTGCTCAAAGACCTTGCAGTGAATGTGATTGTATTCCACGAAACAACACGTCCGGTACGTGCGAACAATCATCAATCGTCCGTTGTCGTCTGATCGAGCGAGGAACCACCTGCAACTGCCATGCCGCTTATCTTTGAAAGGTTCTGAGATTAGGAAGGGTAGGGAAATCAGGCGTCCTATAGCATCATATCAAGTTGGAGTCAAATAAAAAAGGGCTCTTGGTGTAGTCAATCTTAAGAACAGCATGTTATGAGCATGAATATTTTTTCAGTAAATGTTGACAGTAATATAAGCAAGTCATCATGATATCATAGGAAAGTAACATACTACTATAACAGCCGTTTGTAGCGATGACTGGAGTAGGCTAGCAATACGTCCAGCCATAGAAGGAGTCGACAGCGTAAATGAAGCCCTTGTGTTCAATGGCATCAGAGAACCATGGAGGATGTATGATCGTGCGATGGATGTGCAGATTTATCCACTTACCACAGTGACCTGTCAGATAGGCGAGACCGCGGTTGAAGAATGCAATTAGCCTGAAGTCTTTACAATTCGCAGATCTTGTGGGCACTTGGTAGATTACAACCTTGAGCAAATCAAACTTGGTATCATGTTAGCTACTGAAAGATTCCGAGTATTCTGGGCCGCGGTGCCAAAGCAGTGCAGTGTTAATCGAAGGAAGGGGGATCAATCGCCGAGTGTAGACCTCCACGAGTATCCAGCTGCCACGACCGTCGACAAGCACCATCCAAGACGTGTTCATGCTGAACCAGTACATACCGTTAATGTAATTGAGGGTGATGGGGATCGGATCGCAGTCAAGGGGTTGATGCTCGCCACCCTACGATTGTTATGCCACGTGACATGTCGTTTCTGAAGATCAGGAGGCATCAACAAGCAAGGAGCTGGCTTAAAAAGCTCCGGCCTGAGGGCTTTGAGTAAATGGTACAGCCCCGACGAGCACGCGGCGAGCGGCATGGTACTGAGATTGTCCACACGCGAAACAATGAGCTGGATTACCTCTGTGGGGAGCGAATTCCAGCCACTCTTTCGGCGGACGCTGCTCGGTTCTGCCATTCTTAGTGCTTGGGTTTCAGACGAGGGGGAGGCGCCTTAGCGGGGATGGAAGATTGGACGAGGGGGAGGCGCCTTAGCGGGGATGGAAGAGCGGACAAAGATGGAGAAGCGAATATGTGCTGCGGGAAGTGGACAGGTGATGATGACTACAACACGCCGCTTGACTTACGAGACGCATACCAACAGCGTAGGGTCATATCAAAGTCAGACAACTTGCTTGAGTAATCACAGTACTTGTACTCCCTACAGTACCTGCTATTATGCCCTAACTTGCTTGAGTAGAGTAGTAGTGGAGTAGGACTCTGCTCTACTACTAGCACCGGAGGAGTAGTATGGTCTAATCTAAAATAGTTACAAACTTCAATGCCCGAGCGTGGAATGACTACGAACCGCCATCGGTGCTAACTCCAATCCTGCAAGTTATGGATTTGTTTCTTTTTAACTTTATGTACGAATCTGTAGCCAGCCTGCAAGTCATGTACACCATACTCACAGTGGAACCCACAGAGTACTTAGAATACAAGATTAAGGATGCAATTAACTTTTTATAAAGGGAGAATCATACACACAATTAACTCAAATGGATTGGACGTGAGTCTATTATTCTCCAATGGCAACGGCAAATTTTCTCCCGCGGGCCGAAGTAGATTTCTCGGTTTGCATGCGGGTTTAACGGAGGGGCCGGTTTGATGGAGGCGAGGAGGCGTGTTCAGTCGGGCGTGCAGTGGGCAGCGCAGTACTATTCGTTTGACAACTACAACTAGTATATTATAAAAAACAAATAAGAGTAGTAGAGATAGGGATAAGAATAGAGACTAGGGAGGAGCACCATCTACTGCTTCGTGGGCTACTCCTGCGCTCCATTCGGCAGCCGCAACGTCCCCTACAGCCACTCCCTCCTGCTCTCCATTCGGCCGCGCTGTTGAAATTTGGGGAGCGCACTCTCGCGACTGCTAGCAGCGACGACTTCACCGACGATGACTTCTTCCCCGACCTCGGCAACCTCTTCCTCAACAACAAGGGCGGCAACCTCAACGCCAATGGTGCTGCTCCCGTTGCACCGTATGTGTTTCTGTCCTTCCTGTTCGAAATCGTGGTAGAATTCATGTTTCTAGTCTGTGTCCTAGATTCGATCTGTTCATCTACTATGCTAGTCCGCATGATTAGTTTAATCTCTGTTATAGCCGTCATGATTTATTTTGTAGTAAAACTCATAGTAACTTGTTCATATATTCAACTGGCGGAACGTCCCCTACAGCCACTCCCGTTTCATGGATGGCCTGGTCGATGCCTCCAAGGAGCCCTTCGTCTACTGCTATGCGTGCCCGGTGCCATTTTGGGGCTCACCGGCAGACATCGTGCATCACCTGACGCAGGTGTGCAGCAATCACTACTGGCCATTAGCAAAGAACATCAAGTACGAGACGTGCTACCCGTTCATCGTGCTGGAGTCTCTGGAGGATCAGCACCGCCTGCTAGTCTCAGAGGAGGAGGACAGCGTCTTCCTCTTGATCGTGGCCACTGGCGAGGCCCGCGCAAGTCGCCGCCACATCTCTGTAGTGTGGGTCAGGGGAGACGTCGCTGATGCTGACACTGACACGAGGCCGATGTACGCGTGCGTGCTCACTATTACTACCCCTCGAAGGTACGTGGGCGGCGACACTGGCCCCGTCAAGCTGACTTGGACTCTGCCGAGCTGGGACCTTCCCGTCGATGTGGACATGGAAGACGCATGGTATTATTTGACCCCCAACAATGTGCACAGGGACTCCAAGGAGGTTCAACTGGTCATCTACATTATCAAGTTAAATGTTGATCTTTAGTCTTCGCTCAATGTAATCCGCTATCTAAGCATGTGGAGACTTCCATGCATGATCTTGCTCTATTGGAGTATCGCGCATGAATAAAAGTGTATCCATTTATGGTTTAGTCTAGAATCTTCCATGTATGAATTTTTACTACAGTACTGGTGAAAGACTTATGATGAACCATTTCTTACATATCCTCTGCCCCCTTCCAAGTCATCCTGATTTAATCCCTCCGTCTAGGTGTATAAGGGCATGGTTAATACTTAAATAGTATAGCCAACTGTTGACTATAAGAAAGTGCCATGTCATCTGTAGTCAACATGTATAACAATGGATACTCAAAAACTAATTCGTGAAGATCATTTCCTGCAAAGCACAATAAGAGTTATTTCTTCACAAGTTTTGGATGCAGGTTGAACAGTTGAACGCTTTTGTTTGCAAAAGATACTTTTTTATCTATTTCACCCAGATGTTTGTGAGCTCTAGAGATGAAATAATATCCGAACAAACCTATCGATACCCGTTACACATGAGATGACCCCCACATCCTTTGTCAAAATAAACTATCGATACCCGTCACCTAAAATTATATCACTGAAAACTATGTTCAAATACGAATCCAACAATATTGTTTTTGTTGACATGCAATAACATTTTGTCAGTTAAATCTTCAGTCAAATTCAATGGGGGATAAACCATGACCGATGTAGTAGTACTAGTGTAGAGGGCGGCGTTGCAAGGGAGTCTCACCCCGCTCGTGGCGCGGCAGTAAAGCTGTCATATCACAAAACCCAACCACTCCCAGTAATAAGTGGCCTGGTAAAATAAACAGACAAGCAACCATCACATCCCTCCATCTTTTTTGCATTTCATCTCTCTGCATTTACTTTCTCCGGTTCATACTCGCGCACGCAATCCCTAGAAACTACTCCTAGTATCCCTAGCTACTACTCCTAGGGCTAGTTCTTTTGGCGGCTTCCCCAGCTTTTCCCATAAGACTAGTCACAGTGGAGAGTAACATTAAGGCACCGCACTCATTTATTTGGGCTTTAAAACTACTACTAGTAGTACCTCCATCCTGGTTTATTCCTCACCATTGTAATTTGTGCTAAATTTTGACCAAAGATTTAACTGATAAAATGTTAGTGCATGTGACATGCACTAACATTTCATTAGTTAAATTTATGATCAAAATTTGACATAGATTACAATGGGGACCAATAAACCAGGACAGAGGTAGTAGTTATGGGATTACTAATCTAGAAGCCTAAAAGAACTAGCCCCTGGTACTCCTACTAGTAGTAGTACTCAAGTTGTAATTCCAGTTGCACGGCACAACTTGTTAGGCAAAAAAATCGATACAGGGTGTAGGAAGCGGTTTGGGAATTTGCATGCCTTTCCGACCAGTGAGATACTCTGTACAAAGTACGATAGAGAAATAAGCACAGAGAAGGAAGCTAAAAGTAAAAAATCAAACGAGCATTTTAGCATTTCTTTTGCATTGAATCGTTTCACAAGCTTGACTAGTGTTGTTTTTCTACTTTTACAAAAACTGCGTCGTAGTGTTAAAACGTGCATTTGCACGTACATAAGTAATAGTAGTACTCCCTCCATCTAGGTGTATAAGTATTCCCTCTTTCTTGGTCACGGTGCACAACCAAAGATGACTTATTGACCTGGACGGAGGGAGTAGCACAGTCTGCAAGCATATATAGAGAGAGACGTGTAGTGCGATCGTATATAGTAAAGTTTGTGCTATATGCATGTACTTACAAAATGCGTACGAATACACAAGGTTTCCAAACTTCCCCTTTTACATACTTAATTAAGGACGCTAATACTTCCTGAACTTTCGGGATTTATCATTTGCTTCCCAAAACTAATGAGATCGCCTTACGAAACAAAAAATATACTCCTACTAAAAGCCACGGCGCTCGCAGGAGCGCTTGCGGCGTGCCACGAGTGCCCTGATGCGCGGCCCTTTCCCAGCGCGCCGACACAACGCCTCTTCCTCAGCCTCGCAACTCGTGAGGTGCTGATTGGGGGCTTGCCGGCGGGCGAGCGCGATCTCACCGGTGTGGTGATCTGGCGCCAACAGGAACTCCTCCTCGCTGGAAGCGTGCACCTGGTCCACGTACCGCCAAGCGTAGATGAGGCGCTTGGGCCCGACTGCACTCGGGGCTTTGGCACGGGCGTCCTCTGCCACCCTCACGGCCCTCGCACGAGCCTTCTTCCAAAGAGCTAATTGCCTGACTCTCTCGGACGCGACATAGGCCTGCCAGGCAGCTTATCCCACGGTGCGCTTCTATTCCTTGGCCTTCTTCTCCGCCTCTATTTTGGTGCGCTCTGCTGGAGGCAAAGCCTCCCGTAAGGCGACATCCATTTCTTTCCAAAGCTCCTCAAGGCTGGGGAGCTCGGCGGGCGGCGCAGCGTTCTCCTCATAGCGGGGAGTGAAGGAAATATTCCCTAGAGGCAATAATAAAGTTATTATTTATTTCCTTATATCATGATAAATGTTTATTATTCATGCTAGAATTGTATTAACCGAAAACATAATACATGTGTGAATGCATAGACAAACAGGTTGTCACTAGTATGCCTCTACTTGACTAGCTCGTTGATCAAAGATGGTTATGTTTCCTAACCATGGACATGAGTTGTCATTTGATTAATGGGGTCACATCATTAGGAGAATGATGTGATTGACATGACCCATTCGGTTAGCTTAGCACCCAATCGTTTAGTATGTTGCTATTGCTTTCTTCATGACTTATACATGTTCCTATGACTATGAGATTATGCAACTCCCGTTTACCGGAGGAACGCTTTGTGCGCTACCAAACGTCACAACATAACTGGGTGATTATAAAGGTTCTCTATAGGTGTCTCCAAAGGTACTTGTTGGGTTGGCGTATTTCGAGATTAGGATTTGTCACTCCGATTGTCGGAGAGGTATCTCTAGGCCCTCTCGGTAAGGCACATCACTTAAGCCTTGCAAGCATTGCAACTAATGAGTTAGTTGCGGGATGATGTATTACAGAACGAGTAAAGAGACTTGCCGGTAAGGAGATTGAACTAGGTATTGAGATACCGACAATCGAATCTCGGGCAAGTAACATACCGATGACAAAGGGAACAACGTATGTTGTTATGGGTTTGACCGATAAAAGATCTTCATAGAATATGTGGGAGCCAATATGAACATCCAGGTTCCGCAATTGGTTATTGACCGGAGACGTGTCTCGGTCATGTCTGCATAGTTCTCGAACCCGTAGGGTCCGCACGCTTAACATTTCGCTGACAGTTATATTATGAGTTTATATGTTTTGATGTACTGAAGGTTGTTTGGAGTACCGGATGTGGTCACGGACATGACAAGGAGTCTCAAAATGGTCGAGACATGAAGATTGATATATTGGAAGCCTATGTTTGGATATCAGAAGTGTTCCGGGTGAAATCGGGATTTTATCGGAGTACCGGGAGGTTACCGGAACCCCCCGGGGACTTAATGGGCCTTAGTGGACCTAGGTGGAAGAGAGGAGAGGCGGCTAGGGCTGGGCCACACGCCCCTCTCCCCCCCCCCCCAGTCCGAATAGGACAAGGAGAAGGGGGCGGCGCCCCCCCCCCTTCCTTCTTCTCCTCCACTCTTTCCCCCTCCCAAGTCCTAATCCAACTAGGAAAGGGGGGAGTCTTACTCCCGGTGGGAGTAGGACTCCTCCTGGCGTGCCTCCTCCCTGGCCGGCCGCACCCCCGCTTGCTCCTTTATATACGGGGGCAGGGGGCACCCCATAGACAAAACAATTCATCGTTTGATCTTTTAGCCGTGTGCGGGGCCCCCCTCCACCATAGTCCACCTCGATATTACTGTAGTGATGCTTAGGCGAAGCCCTGTGTCGGTTGAACATCAACATCGTCACCACGCGGTCGTGCTGAAGAAACTCTCCCTCAACACTCGGCTGGATCAGAGTTCGAGGGACGTCATCGGGCTGAACGTGTGCTAAACTCAGAGGTGACGTACGTTCGGTACTTGATCGGTCGGATCGTGAAGACGTACGACTACATCAACCGTGTTGGGCTAACGCTTCCGCTTTCGGTCTACGAGGGTACATGGACAACACTCTCCCCTCTCGTTGCTATGCATCACCATGATCTTGCGCGTGCGTAGGAATTTTTTTGAAATTACTACGTTCCCCAATAGTGGCATCCGAGCCAGGTTTTATGCGTAGATGTCATATGCACGAGTAGAACACAAGTGAGTTGTGGGCGATATAAGTCATATTGCTTACCAGCATGTCATACTTTGGTTCGACGGTATTGTTGGATGAAGCGTCCCGGACCGACATTACGCGTACGCTTACGCGAGACTAGTTCTACCAGCGTGCTTTGCACATAGGTGGCTGGCGGGTGTCAGTTTCTCCAACTTTAGTTGAACCGAGTGTGGCTACGCCTGGTCCTTGCGAAGGTTAAAACAGCACCAACTTGACAAACTATCGTTGTGGTTTTGATGCGTAGGTAAGAACGGTTCTTGCTAAGCCCGTAGCAGCCACGTAAAACTTGCAACAACAAAGTAGAGGACATCTAACTTGTTTTTGCAGAGCATGTTGTGATGTGATATGGTCAAGACATGATGCTAAATTTTATTGTGTGAGATGATCATGTTTTGTAACCGAGTTATCGACAACTGGCAGGAGCCATATGGTTGTCGCTTTATTGTATGCAATGCAATCGCCCTGTAATGCTTTACTTTATCACTAAGCGGTAGCGATAGTCATAGAAGCATAAGATTGGCGAGACGACAACGATGCTATGATGGAGATCAAGGTGTCGCACCGGTGACAATGGTGATCATGACGGTGCTTCGGATATGGAGATCACAAGCACAAGATGATGATGGCCATATCATATCACTTATATTGATTGCATGTGATGTCTATCTTTTATGCATCTTCTCTTGCTTCGATCGATGGTAGCACTATAAGATGATCTCTCCCTAAATTTCAACATAAAAAGTGTTCTCCCTAAGTATGCACCGTTGCCAAAGTTCGTCGTGCCTAGACACCACGTGATGATCGGGTGTGATAAGCTCTACGTCCAGCTACAACGGGTGCAAGCCAGTTTTGCACATGCAGAATACTCAGGTTAAACTTGACAAGCCTAGCATATGCAGATATGGCCTCGGAACACTGAGACCGAAAGGTCGAGCGTGAATCATATAGTAGATATGATCAACATAGTGATGTTCACCATTGAAAACTACTCCATTTCACGTGATGATCGGTTATGGTTTAGTTGATTTGGATCACGTGATCACTTATAAGATTAGAGGGATGTCTTTCTAAGTGGGAGTTCTTAGGTAATATGATTAATTGAACTTAAATTTATCATGAACTTAGTACCTGATAGTATCTTGCTTGTCTATGTTTGATTGTAGATAGATGGCCCGTGCTGTTGTTCCGTTGAATTTTAATGCGTTCCTTGAGAAAGCAAAGTTGAAAGATGATGGTAGCAAATACACGGACTGGGTCCGTAACTTGAGGATTATCCTCATTGCTGCACAGAAGAATTACGTCCTGGAAGCACCGCTGAGTGCCAGGCCTGCTGCTGATGCAACTGACGATGTTAAGAATGTCTGGCAGAGCAAAGCTGATGACTACTTGATAGTTCAGTGTGCCATGCTTTACGTCTTAGAACCGGGACTTCAATGATGTTTTGAACATCATGGAGTATATGAGATGTTCCAGGAGTTGAAGTTAATATTTCAAGCAAATGCCCGGATTGAGAGATATGAAGTCTCCAATAAGTTCTACAGCTGCAAGATGGAGGAGAATAGTTCTGTTAGTGAACATATACTCAGAATGTCTGGGTACCATAATCACTTAACTCAGCTGGGAGTTAATCTTCCAGCTGATAGTGTCATTGACAGAGTTCTACAATCACGGCCACCAAGCTACAAGAGCTTCATGATGAACTCTAATATGCAAGGGATGGATAAGACAATTCCCGAGCTCTTCGCAATGCTAAAGGCAGTGGAGGTAGAAATCAAGAAGGAGCATCAAGTGTTGATGGTCAATAAGACCACCAGTTTCAAGAAAAAGGGTAAAGGGAAGAAGAAGGGGAACTTCAAGAAGAACAGCAAGCAAGTTGCTGCTTAGGAGAAGAAACCCAAGTCTGGACCTAAACCTAAAACTGAGTGCTTCTACTGCAAGCAGACTGGTCACTAGAAGCGGAACTGCCCCAAGTATTTGGCGGATAAGAAGGATGGCAAGGTGAACAAAGGTATATGTGATATACATGTTATTGATGTGTACCTTACTAGAGCTCGCAGTAGCACCTGGGTATTTGATACTAGTTCTGTTGCTCATATTTGCAACTCGAAACAGGGACTACGGATTAAGCGAACACTAGCAAAGGATGAGGTGATGATGCGCATGGGAAATGGTTCCAAAGTCGATGTGATCGCGGTCGGCACGCTACCTCTACATCTACCTTCGGGATTAGTATTAGACCTAAATAATTGTTATTTGGTGCCAGCGTTGAGCATGAACATTATATCTGGATCTTGTTTGATGCGAGACGGTTATTCATTTAAATCAGAGAATAATGGTTGTTCTATTTATCTAAGTAATATCTTTTTTGGTCATGCACCCTTGAAGAGTGGTCTATTTTTGATGAATCTCGATAGTAGTGATACACATATTCATAATGTTGAAGCCAAAAGATGCAGAGTTGATAATGATAGTGCAACTTATTTGTGGCACTACCGTTTAGGTCATATCAGTGTAAAGCGCATGAAAAAACTCCATATTGATGGACTTTTGGAACCACTTGACTATGAATCACTTGGTACTTGCGAACCGTGCCTCATGGGCAAGATGACTAAAACGCCGTTCTCCCGAACTATGGAGAGAGCAACAGGTTTGTTGGAAATCATACATACAGATGTATGTGGTCCGATGAATGTTGAGGCTCGCGGCGGATATCGTTATTTTCTCACCTTCATAGATGATTTAAGCAGATATGGGTATATCTACTTAATGAAGAATAAGTCTGAAACATTTGAAAAGTTCAAACAATTTCAGAGTGAAGTTGAAAATCATCGTAACAAGAAAATAAAGTTTCTACGATCTAATCGTGGAGGAGAATATTTGAGTTACGAGTTTGGTCTACATTTCAAACAATGCCGAATGGTTTCGCAACTCACGCCACCCGGAACACCACAGCGTAATGGTGTGTCCGAATGTCGTAATCGTACTTTACTAGATATGGTGCGGTCTATGATGTCTCTTATAGATTTACCGCTATCATTTTGGGGTTATGCTTTAGAGACGGCCGCATTCACATTAAATAGGGCACCATCGAAATCCGTTGAGACGACGCCTTATGAACTGTGGTTTGGTAAGAAACCAAAGTTGTCATTTCTGAAAGTTTGGGGCTGCGATGCTTATGTGAAAAAGCTTCAACCTGGTAAGCTCGAACCCAAACCGGAGAAATGTGTCTTCATAGGATACCCAAAGGAGACTGTTGGGTACACCTTCTATCACAGATCCGAAGGCAAGACATTCGTTGCTAAGAATGGATCCTTTCTAGAGAAGGAGTTTCTCTTGAAAGAAGTGAGTGGGAGGAAAGTGGAACTTGATGAGGTAACTATACCTGCTCCCCAATTGGAAAGTAGTTCATCACAGAAACCGGTTTCTATGACGCCTACACCAATTAGTGAGGAAGTTAATGATGATGATCATGGAACTTCAGATCAAGTTACTACTGAACCTCGTAGATCAACCAGAGTAAGATCCGCACCAGAGTGGTACGGTAATCCTGTTCTAGAAGTCATGCTACTAGATCATGATGAACCTACGAACTATGAAGAAGCGATGGTGAGCCCAGATTCCACAAAATGGCTTGAGGCCATGAAATCTGAGATGGGATCCATGTATGAGAACAAAGTATGGACTTTGGTTGACTTGCCCGATGATCGGCAAGCAATTGAGGATAAATGGATCTTCAAGAAGAAGACTGACGCTGGCGGTAATGTTACTGTCTACAAAGCTCGACTTGTTGCGAAAGGTTTTCGACAAGTTCAAGGGATTGACTACGATGAGACTTTCTCACCCGTAGCGATGCTTAAGTCTGTCCAAATCATGTTAGCAATTGCCGCATTTTATGATTATGAAATTTGGCAAATGGATGTCAAAACTGCATTCCTGAATGGATTTCTGGAAGAAGAGTTGTATATGATGCAACCGGAAGGTTTTGTCGATCCAAAGCGAGCCAACAAAGTGCGCAAGCTCCAGCGATCCATTTATGGACTGGTGCAAGCCTCTCGGAGTTGGAATAAATGCTTTGATAGTGTTATCAAAGCATTTGGTTTTATACAGACTTTTGGAGAAGCTTGTATTTACACGTAAGTGAGTGGGAGCTCTGTAGCATTTCTGATATTATATGTGGATGACATATTGCTGATTAGAAATGATATAGAATTCCTGGATAGCATAAAGGGGTACTTGAATAAGAGTTTTTCAATGAAAGACCTCGGTGAAGCTGCTTACATATTGGGCATCAAGATCTATAGAGATAGATCAAGACGCTTAATTGGACTTTCACAAAGCACATACCTTGACAAAGTTTTGAAGAAGTTCAAATTGTATCAAGCAAATAAAGGGTTCTTGCATGTGTTACAAGGTGTGAACTTGAGTAAGACTCAATGCCCGACCACTACAGAAGATAGAGAGAAAATGAAAGATGTTCCCTATGCTTCAGCCATAGGCTCTATCATGTATGCAATGTTGTGTACCAGACCTGATGTGTGCCTTGCTATAAGTCTAGTAGGGAGGTACCAAAGTAATCCAGGAGTGGATCACTCGACAGCGGTCAAGAACATCCTGAAATACCTGAAACGGACTAAGGATATGTTTCTCGTTTATGGAGGTGACAAAGAGCTCATCATAAACGGTTACTTTGATGCAAGCTTTGACACTGATCCGGACGATTCTAAATCGCAAACCGGATACGTGTTTACATTGAATGGTGGAGCTGTCATTTGGTGCGGTTCTAAACAAAGCGTTGTGGCGGGATCTACATGTGAAGCGGAGTACATAGCTGCTTCGGAAGCAATAAATGAACGAGTCTGGATGAAGGAGTTCATATCCGATCTAGGTGTCATACCTAGTGCATTGGGTCCAATGAAAATCTTTTCTGACAATATTGGTGCAATTGCCTTAGCGAAGGAATCCAGATTTCACAAGAGAACCAAGCACATCAAGAGACACTTCAATTCCATCCGGAGTCTAGTCCAGGTGGGAGACAAAGAAATTTGCAAGATACATACGGATCTAAATGTTGTAGACCCGTTGACTAAGCCTCTTCCACGAGCAAAACATGATCAGCACCAAGGCTCCATGGGTGTTAGAATCATTACTGTGTAATCTAGATTATTGACTCCAGTGCAAGTGGGAGACTGAAGGAAATATGCCCTAGAGGCAATAATAAAGTTATTATTTATTTCCTTATATCATGATAAATGTTTATTATTCATGCTAGAATTGTATTAACCGGGAACATAATACATGTGTGAATACATAGACAAACAGGTTGTCACTAGTATGCCTGTACTTGAGTAGCTGGTTGATCAAAGATGGTTATGTTTCCTAACCATGGACATGAGTTGTCATTTGATTAACAGGGTCACATCATTTGGAGAATGATGTCATTGACATGACCCATTCCGTTAGCTTAGCACCCGATCGTTTAGTATGTTGCTATTGCTTTCTTCATGACTTATCCATGTTCCTATGACTATGAGATTATGCAACTCCCGTTTACCAGAGGAACACTTTGTGTGCTACCAAACGTCACAACGTAACTGGGTGATTATAAAGGTGCTCTACAGGTGTCTCCAAAGGTACTTGTTGGGTTGGCGTATTTCGAGATTAGGATTTGTCACTCTGATTGTCGGGGAGGTATCTCTGGGCCCTCTCGGTAATGCACATCACTTAAGCCTTGCAAGCATTGAAAGTAATGAGTTAGTTGCGGGATGATGTATTACGGAACGAGTAAATATACTTGCCGGTAACGAGATTGAACTAGGTATTGAGATACCGACGATCGAATCTCGGGCAAGTAACATACCGATGACAAAGGGAACAATGTATGTTGTTATGCGGTTTGACCGATAAAAGATCTTCGTAGAATATGTGGGAGCCAATATGAACATCCAGGTTCCGCTATTAGTTATTGACCGGAGAGGTGTCTCGGTCATGTCTACATAGTTCTCGAACCCGTAGGGTCCGCACGCTCAACGTTTCGATGACAGTTATATTATGAGTCTATATGTTTTGATGTACCGAAGGTTGTTCGGAGTTTTGGATGTGATCACGGACATGACGAGGAGTCTCGAAATGGTCGACACGTGAAGATTGATATGTTGTAAGCCTATGTTTGGATATCGGAACTGTTCCGGGTGAAATCAGGATTTTACCGGAGTACCGGGAGGTTACCGGAACCCCCCGAGGACTTAATGGGCCTTAGTGGGCCTAGGTGGAAGAGAGGAGAGGCGGCTAGGGCTGGGCCGCACGCCCCTCTCCCCCCCCCCCCCCCCCAGTCCGAATAGGACAAGGAGAAGGGGGCGGCGCCCCCCCCTTCCTTCTTCTCCTCCACTCTTTCCCCCTCCCAAGTCCTAATCCAACTAGGAAAGGGGGGAGTCCTACTCCCGGTGGGAGTAGGACTCCTCCTGGCGTGCCTCCTCCCTGGCCGGACGCACCCCCCCCCCTTGCTCCTTTATATACGGGGGCAGGGGCACCCCATAGACACAACAATTGATCGTTTGCTCTTTTAGCTATGTGCGGTGCCCCCCTCCACCATAGTCCACCTCGATATTACTGTAGTGGTGCTTAGGCGAAGCCCTGCATCGGTAGAACATCAACATCGTCGCCACGCTATCGTGCTGACGAAACTCTCCCTCAACACTCGGCTGGATCGTAGTTTGAGGGACATCATCGGGCTGAATGTGTGCTGAATTCCGAGGTGCCGTACGTTCGGTACTTGATCGGTCGGATCGTGAAGACGTACGACTACATCAACCGCGTTGTGCTAACGCTTCCGCTTTCGGTCTACGAGGGTACGTGGACAACACTCTCCCCTCTCGTTGCTATTAATCACCATGATCTTGCGTGTGCGTAGGAATTTTTTTGAAATTACTACGTTCCTCAACAGGGAGCCGACGCGTCCTCCGACGCACGTGCTGGCGAGATTGGGCCCATATGTCAGTGACCCGTTGCACCTACAGTTAAGTAACAGCTACGTGGGCATATTTGTTGGCGTAAATTATGGGGGAGGGAAGGGGTGGAAATATTGCTGGTCACAATGGATTGGACGAGCGCGGGGGGAGGAGAGTCATGCATGCAGATTTTTTTTCCACACGGGGTGGAGTGGTGGGACCGCCGAAGGGAGAAGGAGAGTCCGGCAGGCATATTGTTTTCACACATGGAGAGGGAAAGATTTGGAGACGAACAGACTTCTTGCAGGTATGGGGAATGGTGCATAATATGTCTCATCTTGCATGCCGGGGTAGGTATAGTCTCAAGTCATTAAAAACATACACGCCCCACACATGTTCATATTTCAAGGTGCACTAAATTATTGCATGCGATGATTAAGGCTGGCCATAATGGTGGTATCTTAGCTGGTACTACCTCCGTCCGGGTTTATAGGCCCCCTCGACCAAAACGCATGGACCAAGGAAGAAATCTGACTCCAGCGACACACGATTTTCTAGCAAGGCAGCGCAGCCAGTAATTGCATGCAATGCTTTGGTTTTCACCCCTAATTCTACTTGTACTCGTGCATGAAGATGTAGTGCTGGAGAATTAGTACTTTATCTCTCCCATGATCTGGTGTGGACAACATTACCCAATCAGCAAGCTCCCTCTCGCATGCACGGGCCCACATCTGGTAACTAATGGTTGGGGATTAATTGAGCGTTGGGAGATGTACAGACGTGGGCCGCTTGAGGAGTTCACTTTTTTGCTTTTCACAGGACGATCGAGGTATCGGGCTTGTAAAAACGTACGCGCCTACGCTGCCTACGGGACCTGTAAACCCGGACGGAGGTAGTATCATGCACACGGGAATAGCAAACATACTGATGTGGCAAAGAATTAAAGAAGAGAGGGGGTTAGAGTAACTAGTGTTCATGCATGCATTGGTAAACACATTTTTTTGTGAAGAACTACAAAAACTATTCCACCGCCTCTATCTTGCTAAGAGTAGGTGAAAATTTTGAATCAAGCCCTTTAAACTAGAAGGGAGGTAGTAGTACTCTAATAGCTAACCTTGGCCCTATTTGGATCCATGTGTTAGAGTTGGTTTGGGTTAGTTTGAACTCAACTAACCCACAAAAATCTAACCCACCCAAGAGGTGCTTATTTGGGTTACATTCTTCTCGGGACACTAAAAAATACATTTTTCTCTCGCTCTCCCCACAGTAGATCCCTCCTCACTTCCTCGATGCTTCTCGTCCTCTCCCTCCCTCCCTCTCGCACCGCCCATGAAGGCACCTCACCGTATCCGCGCTCCATCTAACCCTGTCATCCAAACACCTCTTTCGCTAGAGTTACTTCAGGGTTAGTTCAGGATTAGAATCTTTAACTCATCTATTAGTAGTTCTTATACTCATTATAATCAGTATTGTAGATATTGATATTTTTAGTATAAACGGTTGACGGAAGTAAAAAGGACCAGAGGGAGTATCATGAATGCGGAGTAAGCAAAAAAATTGCTCATTTATAGTCGGTCGAAGTCTCAAAGGGCGCGGCCGCGCGAGGGAGGCGAAGTTCGTGGGAGGCGTGATGGTTGACGGAAATAATTGAAGTTACACACAAGCCGGCATGGCGTGCGAACAGGCAGAAGCTATACCGTCAGGCCTACGATATGGGTCTTGTAGACATGACATCTAGTGGGTCCCGCATAGTTATCGACAACTCTTTGGGGGCTTGTGGTTGTTTATCCACCGGGCAAGCCAGCAACCCCACGCCGCTCGCACACCCTACTCGTCCATGTCTTCTACTAGTAAAGTACCTTACAACAGTTCGCTCCCAGTCGTCCCGTCCTTTCACATTACGGTAGTTCCACTAATCCTAACCCTCCTCCCAAATCCATGGCGACCCAAATCTCCATGATCGGCGGTGAGTACAAGGTTAGCACCATCACCGGCGATGAGTTCTACGTCATCTACACCCATTCTTCCACAATGGTGAAACAGTGCCTTGCTTGCTTCAAACGCATGTTCGAAAACTCAAAGGATGAGTGGGTCGCTGGGCTAGATGTTGAGTACACCACAGTCCTGGGAAGCGAGAAGAAACTAAAGGAGGCAGAGAAGAAGAAGCCCGCCGTGATCCAGGTTTGCGTGCATGACTTATGCTTGCTCTACCACATATGCCATGCCGACGTTGAGTGCGAGGAATTTAAGAAGTTCCTCAAGGGCGGCCGAGTCAAATTCGTTACTGTAGACTTTAGGAATGACAAGGAAATCCTGGGTCGGATAGGCCTCGTTGTAGGCCAGCCCTTCGATCTCCAGAAGGCAAGCCTGGTGTCCTCCTCTTAGCCTTCAATGCTGACCCTGGCAACAGCCATGATTGATCGTTCTTACGCTAAACTAAAGAAACCTCACCACGAGTTTCAACATGCATGGGAGTCGAAGACATTAGATGAAGATCACATCATGTACGCAGCAATGGATGCCTACCTTTGTTTAAATATCTACAAGGGTTGGATGAAGAAGCAGAGCCCAGTGTCCGGTTCAAGCAAAGAAGCATCGGCGAAGAGGAAGAGGACGAAGTCGAGGACATGGACTCGGACTCCGAGTAGGTGGCAGTGCCATCGCTCATGCTGGTTCTACTGTAGTGTCAAGCGGACTAGTTGCTTAGTTTATTTTCAAGGGTGTGTTGTGCCGAGGCCCCAGCAGAACTATGTTTATGTTCTTTGTCATTATTTGAATTCTTTAGTACATACAGTAGTACTAGTACTATGTCTTACTACTGTTCTTCTTGCAGTTGGTACTACTTCTCATATCTCCGTGTTCCTACTGTAGTTAATACGTTCGTACTAGTAGTATAATTTGGGTCAGCCGATTTGTGAAAGAAGTTCGATGGAGTGAAGGAAGAAGACAGTAGGGTGCCCATAATCTATCTTATGAGTGTTGGGTGTGGAATGCAGTTCACCGGAAGAAAATGGATCAATCCCGGGGCTAAACAAATGGCGGGGGTGGGGGGAGCATGGCGGTGGCAGGCGCTTCAGGGGAGGGCGCGGTGGCGGCAGCAGGCGGTTAGGCGTGTGGCGGGCTGAGAAGATGAACCGTGCATCTATTTCGGAGGTTGAAGAAGCCCTTCTAGCCATCCATGTTGCATCAAACGGCTCACAAGAGTCGACTGACCCAAATTGCTTCTTCAGATTGCAGGATCCACGTGGCATTCAATGTCTTGAAGGTAGATTCCACGTCCGCACCCGGTTTGCGGGCTCGACGCGCGCGCGACTGGCTTCCGCCGCGATAGCCACCATATTCGCCTCCTCCGCGCGGGCGGAGACGACAATGACACGCTAGTTCCTCCTCGCTGGCGTGCTGGAGCACGCCCTCGTCCTCCTCTTTGTATGCTGCGTGCATAGACGCGGATCCACCAGCTACTCGCGTGCTTGGCAGCGTGGCGGCATCGCGAGGAGGGACTGCAGACGACATGAGCGGGTGAGCCTTCGGCTTGGCGGCGACACGGCGGTGATGGGCGAGAAATTGTTGGCCGGAGCAGGCGGGCGCTGGTCCGCATGCGCAACGGCGGCGGCGGCATATTGATGAGTGTGCGTATGGGAGCTTAGTTTAGTTTTATATAGGTTTGGTCAAACTTAAAAGAAAACCGTACTAGTACACGTAAACATTATACTTAGGAAGTGCTTTTATTAGTTACCATAGCCACCATACGGAATCATGTGCAAGCGCGTGAACCGCGACCGCGCGGTTGATCGAACGGTGCATCACCATGTCGCGCTCGAAGGACATCCACCGACCCTTTTTGTGTGTGTGAAAACAATCCCCGAATATTACTCAATTTTTTTATGGGAAAAGTTCTTGATGCTACAATATTTCCATATATTTGAATTTATCTCCAATTTGTGTTTATTTGGATTTGGACGTTTTAGGTGCGCCCTAGTTTTTTTAATACTGATTTTGTGTGTGTGACTGAGAGAGAACGTGTGTATGTGTCCATATGTGTGTTGTGGCGGAAGGGAAATGTGGAGACGGTGTGCGTGTGATAGAGACATAGAGAGGTGTGAATGTGCAAATGATCATGCATGAGTGAGACATAGACAGATGCCGATACGTTGTGTATACATGAGAGAACGGTCTTCCATTTTACTTGTGTGTGTGTGAGAGAGAGAGAGAGAGGAGCATCCGTAACACAACAACCACCTATCTCGATTCGTCCGTCCCTCGCACGATCGCATTTAACACATGCATCAACGCGCACATTTTGACACCCTCACCCGGCCCCTGCCCACCTCAAGGCCCGCACATCGCTCTCAATCTCGCACGCATAATCTCTTCATGAATACCATGTTTAGCAAGTAGCTTTCCGTCACATACACACACATTTCTCTCCTTAGGTTTGTTTTCTCTCAATATCTGACACACACACATAGCACACAGCACACACACACACCCTCCCCCGAGCACACAATTCATCCCCATCCAAGGTTATATGGCGACCACTCTCGCTTGTGCTTCTCTGCACCCCAGCATGCACAACACCTCAATCTTCAAAGAGGGCATTGAGGAGATCGAAGACGGTGACCACACTGCGCTAGAGAATGCGGGGCCATTTGGACGCAGGATGATGTGACGACGGCTGACTAACTCCTCCCCCACCCTCTCTCTCTCGCACAAAATTACCAATCCCTCTCTCCCCCGCACAAATTTATCAATCCCTGAACCCACGAGATCCTTCCCCTCTCGTCCATGTTTTTCCAGCTCTCTCATCAAACCTGTTGTCTCTTCTCCTTCCACGTGTACAGAATCCAGATGCACATGCATCTCACGTATATTACATGTCTCCATCTTTCTCACATACCTAACTTCTTCCTCTCTCTCTCTTTCTCTCTCTATCTCCCTCTCCCTATTTCGTTAGGTTTGTCTCCTACTCTCTCATCCACATACATACAATCTTTCCTACCCTATTTGCTCCATCGTCGCAAGCTCTCTCTGCATGTTCCATTCACACATTGGGATATGTTCAAAATGTTGCTTTTATAATGGCTGATGTAGAGTTATTGTTGGTTTTGTTGCATCCTACAAAGTAATAACTATGAAATGTAGTTTGGTTGTCATTTGACTGGGATTATGCGAGTTTAAGCATGTTGTGAAGTACTATAGACCTCATATACATCTTGGAATTCGACAATGATTGTAACTATTAAATTGTATAGACCATTACATTCGAAGTCAGTAGCCTAATATATTTATTTCACAATTTCAACAAATGATTAATTCACTACATACTAAGAAAACAAATGTGTACACCCTCCGTTTTTATTGAAGTATGCGTATTAGCATTGGTCAAAGTCAAGTTTTCTAAACTCTCAGAAAGTTTATAACAAAAAATATTAACATATACAATAACAAATAAATACCAGTAGATTCATTATTGAATGTACTTTCACATCATACATATCTGTTATGGTAAATGTTTATATTTTTCTATAAACGTGGTCAAACTTTAGGAAGTTTGACTTCGGTCAAACCTAATATTTAGAGTTTACTAGTACTACTTGCTAGTTGCTTAGCCGAATCACCCAACACGCCACACGGGGAGTTCAGTGTCACAAAATTTTGAGGTCGGCGGGAAAATCTCCCGCGACCCTGATTCGAGCAATGGGAAGTTACCATCATAGGCTTCGGAACAGGCCTACATATGACGGTTGGTAGGGGCTGTTTTCGTAACTTCAGGTTCACCCTACCCAGCCAACCCCACCCCGGCACCCAGAGTAGTACACCTGAATACTCCCCATTTTCTATCCCCACCGCAAAATAGACTTCCCCACGGCACCGTAGCCTTCTTGCTCCCCCTTCTACATCGGCGCACTCGTCCACCGCAGCGCATCTGCCTCATCGACAATCTCGTACACCGCACTGGAGCTGGTCCACCATCGTCGTCGTACACGGAGCCTCTTCCCTGGCACCATCTTCCACGGTCTTGGATCTGCTTCCCGGAAGCCGACGGCAACCGCAGAAGCACCACCGTCGTGGACAATGAACTAACTCCCGTTGCCGACCATGACTCACTGAGGCCGCCGCGACCATCGTTCTCCTCCTCGATTGGTAATGTGTGTACTGAATCACTTAGCAGTACATGTGCAGTTAAAATTTTGTTCATACCGACCCTTCAAATTTCCTGGGTGCTATTGTTCCCGTAAAAGTAATTGGTTATAGCCCCCATTGTCCAACAGAATATCAGCTTGTAATTGTGCGTCACTCTTGTATCACGTTGTGCTTGGGTAGTTATTTCATCTGCAACCAGTAGTTTGGCAAATGATGGATAGTTTTTTAGAAGTAGCAAGATGCCCATGCGTTGCACGCATCAAGATGCATTTGTATGAGTAGTTTATCTTGTGGGAGAAAAGGATGAACGAGGGAATGCCTTATTTGCAAATGCGGAGAGGGGTGTGGGTATCTTTTTGCAAAATTGCCACAGTTTTCTTCCTATCCGTCGGATATAAATCGGATGGCCTATATTGCAGGATGGCAGGAACACCATCATCACCAACTCTGTTTTTTATAAGAGTAGGGAAAAAGTAGAGAAAACAAATAGAGAGTAGAGAAGTAGAGATAAATATTAAATATAAAATAAATATAACAGTAGAGAAGAGAGTAGCGAAAGCACAGACGTCGGGAAAGGATTGCACGCACGCAGGAAAAAGCGGCTGGGCGTGCGCTAGTTTTGGCGCGCGGCGTCCGGCGCGCTTTATAAAATCCAACACCCTCCCACCGCTTTGTGCCTTGCCATCGCTCTCTCCCCGCTCTGTGCCTCTCCACCACTCTCTCCCCGCTCTTTCTCTCCTTGCCGCCGCTGTGCCACCATGCCGCTGCGTCGCCGGGAAACTTGGGGATACTGCGGCGTCCGCGCGCCCCTCCAGCGGCTTCTCCGCCGAGATCCGGTTCCACGGGATGCGCCTCGGCCTCAACAATTTTGACACCGCCAACGAGGCCGCCCGCGCGTACGACGCGGCAGCATGGCGCCTCCGGTGGCCTCATAGAACATTGAACTTCCCCAACGTGCCGACGCAGGAGCGGGCACAGGAATTCGTGCCTCTGTTGCGGCTTATCACTGACGAGGATCGTCGCGACAACCGGAGGCGGGAGCATCGTCTCGGCATCGCCGAGATGGACGATGAAGTCATGGCGCTATGGCCCCAACGCTTCCTGCAGGACATCATCAACGAGTGCGAGTTCTACAAGCAAAGGAGGGCGAAGAGGGATAAGAGGAGGGCGGAGCGAGCCGCCTATCGTGAGGACAAGCATAGGTGAAAAGCGGACGCTCAATTCAACATGAGTCTAGGAGCAGCGTCGCCCTGGGAATCCGATGACGATCGGTATCTTCACTCCTACAGTCAGACGTCGGAGGAGGACATCACCGAGGAAGAGTCGGACGACGAGGAGTAGTTGAATAACCTATTTTTTTATCTATCTATGTTGAGAACTATCCTCTACTCTCTATCTCTACTTCTCGATCTCAGCACTGTAAATGCTTTTTTAAAGCACCGCGCGTTGCGATTCTGTTGGAGATGCTCTAACATGGCAGACGAGTTCTTTAATGTTGCCCACAAGATGCGCGAGTATTACTAGTAGTATATTTTTCTTGCCATGTTGAGATTTTAAAACCACGAGTGCGAACATGCAGAGGAGCAATGAAGACCAAACACGGGATATTAGGGACATCTTCAAGGAGCATGGCAAGTTAAAGAGGAGTTGCACCGAACCTATAAAATGAGCTTTGGTAAGTAACACCCTTTCAATTACCTTCATTTAGCCTCGTGTTCTTCGATGTGTATATGTTGTAGTTTCTGTTTCTCTTAAGCCTCGTGTTCTTCGATGTGTCATAAGAAGAGTCTTAATCGTCATAATGCTTTCGTTTTTAGCTTGATGTAGGAAGAGGGAGTTCTCACCTTGTAGTCTATTTTCATATTTTTTTCCTTTTGAATTCACTTCTCCCAGTTCTGTTTATCTGGCTTCTACTAAATGGATCTGGGTTGCTCTGAGTAATTATCTAAAAAAGAAGTAACTTCATGTCAGGATGTAGTTCCTGCGAGGAGGGAAGTATGGTCAACCTTGAGATCATGTTTCCAGAATGAGGCTGGATTACACACAAGGTGCCAGTTCCCTAATGATGCTGGATTAGACACAAGGTGCAAATTCCCAGATGATGCTGGATTACACACAAGCCAGGTGGAGTCGTCAGTTGTTCGTGTCCTCGTGCCTCTAGTAAAGGCTGAAAGAAAGCGTGCAGCAGCCCTTGAGAATGTAGTTGAGTTCCTGAAGAAGCAAAAAGAGCAATCAGATGCTCTCTTCACCCATGCCAAAGAAATGGAAGAAGCCAGAAATAAACTAGTAGAGGCAGAGCAGGCTAGGCGTCTCTAGCTATCTAAAACTGTTGTCAATACAAAATTTCCTTCATAGTAGCTAGGTTCAAATATTTATCCAGTCAGCATGCATGTTGTGATTTCCGTGCATCTACTAATGTGGCACAAAATATATTTGTTTCGGGTCATGTAATAACAGCAATTACTTTCCAAACAATAACAGGCGAAGCATTGGACATGGTATAGTTCATGCGCAAGCCCGACATTCCAAGTTCAACTTCCACATCAAACTCATGTTCATAGATATCTCCACATTCATACATAATGTCCACAACCATGATTCACTTCAAAGCCAAAAAAATTGAGGAGAGTTATGAATAAAGAAAAACCTCTAGTTCCTGCTACAAGTGCAAGCACAACAAATACAGACCATGCGTAATTAATTATATTTTGGTCATTTTTTGTGTTCTAGAATTCCGGCCGGCTTGCGGAAGGACATGTTGCCGGCACATGCGTGGATTCAATGAAGGCAGGCGGGGCAGTCTGAAGCCGGTTGCATGCGGCGAGGAGGCGTGTTCAGCCGGGCCTGCAGCGAGTGGGGCCCTCTTGGCCGGCGCGCTGGTTCAATGCCTGCGCTATGAGAGGTCGCGTCCGTGTCAGAGCAATCACTCCCTCCAGTCCTTTTTTGTTTGCTTATAACAAAATCTCGTTTTCCATTCACATTTTACAAGTAAAATTCATGGACAAACTTTGACCCAAAATACGATGGGGACTAGTAAACCAGAACGGAGGTAGTAGTTTTTTTTAATCAAAGAAGGGTTTCCCCTTCTGATTTTCATTACTGAAAACCAACATCTAAATCTAAACATAGTATTTGCCCTAGAACTACCAGGTTCAACATCTTGCAACATAAACCCATACAACCATATGCCAAGGAGGTACGTAGTACTATGAATTCCATTTTCGCTCCATACCAATCGTTCTAAAAACTACTCTCCATTCCCTTTTGTAGTGTGCATAGTTTTTTTGCTCACATTCCGAAATGTAGTGCATGCATGCTGGTTTGGACAAGTTGCCCCTTGCATAGAAACCAGGGACACACAGCAGTGCTTGCACATGGGTGTGGGCAGAACGTGCATGCAGGGTCATTTTGGTACAAAGTACAGCTCTAGCTCATTGCATTGGTATAAGAGCTAGCAACTATGCGCACTATAAATTGAAACAGAGTGTCGGGGGTGCTGATCCCACGGACACCTATGGGACCACGGCGGACCGGGCCCCTTTTGGTTCGGCAGGGGGAGGAGAGAGCACGAAGAGCAGATCGAGGCGAAGCGCACGAGCGACACGATCGGTTTACCTAGGTTCGGGCCGCACGGATGCGTAAAACCCTACTCCTGCTTTGTGGTTGTATTGATTTCTTGTTCGGGAGCGCTGATTGCTATAGTACGCACCAGCATCTAGCCAGACCGAGCGCCAGAATGATCGTCCCCCCCTACGTTGCGCATGGGCCTCCTTTTATATGTTTAAGGGGTCACCGACAGGTGGCAACACAGATGAGGGTAAAAATGGAAAAGACGTGGCGGTTGGCACCACCGCCTACTACAGTTGTATCATACCTAACCCTGATGGCAGGGGACAAAGGCATTAAATGCCTGTCTGCGTCGCCTAGACGGTGCAAAAAGGGACCACCAGGGACGCCACAGCTTGCCATGATGGCGATCTTGTCAGCGCTGCTTGCCACCGTGTACCTCTGGCTGCACAGCCTTCCGCCACGTACGCCTGGAAGGGTCCCAGAGCGACACGTTGGTGGATGTGCTGGAGCGCAGGTACAGAGTGGAGGTTTGTCGCGGCAAGTGCCTTGCCACGATAGTTGCCTTGTCGTATCCGGGAGCTTGTCGCTCACCAGGCCTTGGTTGGCCTTCCCGGCAAGCTCCTGTTGCCAGGGTCTTGTTTCCTTCCCGGCAAGCTCCTCTTGCCGGGGTCTTGTCTTCTTGTTCTTGGATACTTTGTTCTTGAATGGCTCCAAAGGAACCACGAAGGATCTTGGTGGTCGCCCGGCAAGCCTTGCTGCGGGACGCTGCGACTGCCCGTGCACAAGTTCGGGATACTAAGGTACCCCTACTTTAGTACACCGATAGGAGCCCCCAGGCCTGGGCCATACACGATGCTGAGCGTTGTTGGGCTAGGCCCAAAACAGGGCACGGGCACGCGCGGCCTAGGTTACGCCGTATCTCACTCCGCATCCACCGCGCCCTCCCCGCACGGCACGCATCGAACGCGGCGTTGTGGGAGAGATCGTGGGCGGTTTCTTTATTAGGAAAGGCGGAACGTCCGCCCACTCCCCCTTTATAAGCAAGGGGAAGCAGGGGTAGTGCGCCCACTCGCCCCCTTTCCACTCCAATCTCCGAAGCCTCCGCCGTGCCTCCGTCTTCCCAAAGCAACAAGAGAGCAGCGCCCTGCCCCCCCCCCCCCGGTCGCCACCAGCACTACCAACGCCATCGGCCTCCTTCACCACCTCCGCCATGGCTCCGAAAGCCGACAAGAGGAAGGCCGTGAAGTCGACCAAGGCGCAGCGGCTTGCAGCGCTGCGGAAGGAGCGGGCCATCTTCCCCCCCCCAAGCTTGCCGCAAAGGAGTTGAGGGAGTACTACTACCTCTTCTGGTCGACGGAGACGCGAGCGCACCCGAGCACGAAGGTACTCCCGGCCTCCGCTCATAAAACGGCTCCACATGGCTACCCCTTCTTCGCCGTGTTCTTCTACTGCGAGCTCTGCCCGCCCTTCTCGGAGTTTTTCTGTGACATTATGAACACCTATGGCCTCTGCCTCCTTGATTTCACCCCCAATGCCATCCTGACCATGGCAGTTTTTGCGCACCTTTGCGAAAACTTTGTCGGAGTCCACCCAAACGTAGCTCTTTTCCGCCATTTCTTTATACCCCAGGTAGAGAGAGGAGAGCCCTTATCCGGCGGAATCGCCTGGGTCTCAAGGGCCGGCAAGAAAGATTCTTATCTGGAGGGCGAGTTCCGCGGCAAGTGGGAGGAGTGGAGAGCAGATTGGTGTTGGATTGTTGAGGAGAACCTGCAGCCATTTACCGCCCGGCACCAAACAGCAGCAGTACGCGGCAGCGACTGGAGCGACGTGGCCTCGGAAGACAGCAGGCTGAGGATTGCCGTCACCAGGATCCAACGCCTCAGGCTTGCCGGACTCAATGTAGGCGCCGTTGGCGCAGACTTCCTTCGCCGCCGCATCACCCCCCTGCAGGAATGGAGGAGGCCTGCCTGGGAGTTCAAGAACGCGGCAGATATCATGAGGCTGTGCCCGGGCCTCAACTACAACTTCACTGTTTTGGAGCTCAATGCAATGCTTCAGGAGCTGTTCAAGTATGATCCAGATCATCCCGAAGTTTTTAGGTTGCCACAGGGCGTCGTCCCGTTGTGCAACAATTCTCCGCTCGATCGCATCAGGGCAATGATGCCGCTGTGTGACTCGCATGGACTTGAGCCAACTTGGCAAGAGCCTGCAGATGACGTCGTGCAGCAGTTCTTCGACAACTTGGTAGAAGTGCCGATCCCCCCCGACGAGAAGGATGGCCTCACTCGTGACACCACCGATGTGGAGTTGAAGCGCATCGCCACCAGGTTGGAAGAGGCGGCGGCAGCCGCAGCGGCAGGCGAGTTCGGATTCACCTTGGAGGAGGCAGCGGCAGCAGAGGCGGCAAACCGTGCCGAGCGAGAGGAGATTGCCGCCAAGAAATAGCTTGCCCGGCAAGAGGAGCCTGCCGGCAAGAAAGATCTTGCCGGGCAAGGGGAGAATGTCGGCAAGAAAGAGCTTGCCGAGCACGACGCCGAGCCGAGCGAGTCCGCCGAGGATACAAGCGGCTCATTGGAAATCGACTCCTCCTCCTCCTCATCTTCGGATAGCACGCCGCAAGCAGAGCCTCCATCTCCACCAAGAAGGCGTCTCCGCAAGGCCGGGGACGTGGCGAGGCAGCAGGCGAGTCGACAGTCGCCGCGCCGCGCGACACGCTCCACCGCGGCAAGCACCATAGCCGCGGGAGCGCCTCACGCTGCTGTGGCAACTGGAGCAGGGTCTTCCCGAACCACTGCTTCTGCACCCGCCAAGCGGCCAAGGGATCCTACTCCTCCGCCTTCCCGCGCTGGGCGTGAGCCAGATTTTGACTTCTCCGCATTCAGCTCCGACGAGGAAGAAGAAGAAGAGTAAGTTTTACTATCTGTACTTGCAGTGCTTCAATCCTTGATGTTTTTTTCTTGCATCTCACTTGCTTTTCTCTGAACCTTTTCCTTTTTAGGACTCTGGCCCAGAGAGCGGCAAAGAGGGCCAAGGCGCCGGTGATTATCATCGAGGACGAACCCACCGCGTCAGCAGGGGATGCGCCCGAGACAATCCTGCCGGACCCGGCGACTGATCTCCAGAGCAGCCCCCAGCGTAAGTATCTTGTTTACTTTCTGCTGTTGGGCATGCACGAAGATTCTTGCTTTGCTGATATATGTTTGTTGACTTGTGCAGGAGCAGAGCAGCCCCACCAGGAGAGCCCAGAGGCCGCCCCCGAAGCGCCAAGGGAGAGTCCTCCGGCAAGGGAGAGGTCCCCGGCAAGGGAGAACTCTCCGGCAAGGGAGGAGCCCCCGGCAAGGGAGGGTTCTTCGGCAAGGGATAGCACGGGCGGCCCCCCGGCGGTGGAGACCACGGCTGCAGGTCCTGGCACAGGTAATCTTCTTGCTCCAAAACTTCTTTGGGTTCTTCTTTTTTGGATATTTGCTTGATTCTTCTCCCCTTTTCCGGCTGTCAGATCCATCTGTTGCAGAGCCGATGGAGACCGAAGTTGCCGTCGACGACGCCGTTGCCGCCGAGGAAGCAGCCGGCGCCGACGAGCCCGCCGGCGAAGAGGCCGCCAGGGCTGCCGCCGCAGAAGCAGGCGGGGGGTCCGGCGATCGTACTGACGACCTGGAGGCCGCAGGAGCGCCAGGCGCTGCACCGACCACCGACCCCTCCGCCGCTGCTGCAGCGCCAGGCTCCGAAGAGCCCCAGCCTGGCGTCTACTTGAAGGCTGGCGACAACATCTTCATCAACCTCCCCTGGGCGTCAAGCTCCAGGGCGCCGGTCGAAGGAGTGGTCTTCGACGGGGAAGTGCTTGCCTCCGCCGGCCTGGCGCTGGTCGACGCGCCAAGCAGCAGCGGCGGCGTGCCTGAGGAGGAGCGGCTGGTGCGGAAGCTGGTATCACTCTACCGCGCTCGGCAGGCCAAACTGGAATCCCGCGAAGTGCTTGTCGCGAAGGCGGGAGAGGATATCGAGAAGCGCGCGGAGGAGCTCCGGGGTGCCAATCAGGAAGCTCTCCGATCCTTGGCAGCGGAGCGGGCGCGACTTGCCGAGGAGCGGGAGGCCTTCCTTCTCGAGAAGGCCGAAGCCGAAGAGCAGCAGCGGCTTGCCGCTGAGAAGTTGGCGGTGCAAGAAGGTGAGCTGGTGCAGCAGTAGGTCCACCTCGACAGCCACGAGGAGGAGCTTGCCGCGCGCGAGCAAACAGTTGGCGGAGCTCTCAAACAAGCAGAAGACGTCGCCGCTGCTGCCGAGTCCGCCAAGAAGGAGCTGGAGATGAAGGTGGTGCAGCTGGAGGCGGATCTCAAGGCGAGCGGCGACGAGCTTGCCGCGCTCAAGGTTGAGCGAGAGAAGGACGCCAACAGCTACTCGGAACTGCAGGCCAATTTCGCTGAGAAGGGCAAGGAGCTTGACGCCGCCAAGGATTCCAATGCGGATCTTGAGTCGAAGCTGATCGCTTTGACCAAGACACTGGACAGCGCCAAGGAGCAGGAGACGGCCCTGAAGGAGGAGGTCAAGGCCGGCAAGGCGCTGCTGGCGAGCGCTGCCGCCGCCCAGAGCACATTCCGGGAGAATGTGGAGCACTGGACGGAGGGGCTCGTGGATTTTGCCGCCGACATCGACAAGGAGCTGGCGCAGCTGGGAATGGAGGATCTCGGGTATTCCTCCGAGGAGAACCTCCAACCCAGCGCCAAGCTTACTTCATTCTTCAAGGGCGTGGTGACGGCACTCCGGCGACTCCGGGAAGGGATCCCGAAGCAGCTTGCTGACGAGTCGCGCAAGATCTGCGCGGGAGCTCTCCAGAAGGTGCTGATGAAGGTGGCGTTCCGCAATCCGGGCCTCAACCTCACCAACGTCCTCAGGTCCTTGCCGCCGGATGCTGATCTGGAGGCGCTCAAGACCCTTGTCGCGCCCATTGCGGACAGGGTGAGCGGGATCAAGAGGGTCGAGGGCGACCGCGTAGATTAGTTTGTCCTTTTTCTTCTCTTCTTGTCGCTGCTAATCATGTTATGCAAACAATCCGTTAGAGCCGCGACAAGCTACTTTGTAATATAACTCTATCCTGTGCAATGATTGCAATGTTATTTCCTTTACTTGATTCCTTCCTTTGTATGTTTTTACCCTACGCTTTTAGGGAACTTGCCGGCGCAGGCACCTTTGCCACGAGCGCTGAGTGCGGAACGTCAGCAGCCTGCTGGCGGTGCCGCATTCGACAAGAAACCTTGTCGCAGCTAGTCGCAGCTCACTTAAGTTGTTGAGCGGGCTCGAAACAACAGTAAGGGCGCAACTAGCTACGAGTTGGTTCCTCCGCGCACAGGTTTTCCATACAAAGTGCGGTCGTTCAAGGAAGATAACTTAAAAATTAAAAAATATCTAATTGCTCAAACTTTGGCAACTTATCTTTTCTATTGCTTGCTTCCCGGCAAGGCGAAACCTTCTTGAACGACGCTTGGTCCATATCATTATCTTCTCCCTTCCCCCCGACAAACTTGTGGGCGAGGGACCCTTCCTTTCCTTGAGAGAAAAGAGAGAGGAGAAAATAAAGTTATGGAGCCTTGTGGCTCGTTGTTGCTTACCGGGGGTAAGTGCTGCACAAAATGTTAGATATCATATGCAAATAATAAAAAAGCTTGAAATCAACAAAGTGTGCGGAGCACATGATCTTTATGCACGGGATCTGCGCCCGGCTTTGTACAAAGGATTACATGCAACAGCGACAAGACTTGTACAAAAGGTGGTTGTCGGAACGGGTTCCGGCAACCGCGCCCTATGGGTAAAACTTGCAAAGATGCTCAATATTCCAGGAGTTGCTCACTGGGATGCCATCTTCGGTCTTCAGGCGGACAGCGCCAGGCCTAGTGACTCGTTTCACCCGGTAAGGGCCTTCCCACTTCGGCGTCAACTTCTTGGAATTCTTGGCAGACTGAACGCGCCGAAGAACAAGGTCGCCTTCCTCGAGACTTCTGGCGTTAACTTTGCGGCTATGGTAGCGGCGCAAAGCTTGCTAGTAGCGAGCGGCTCGCACAGCAGCCTGAGGACGGTCTTCCTCAAGGAGCAGCGCGTCATCTTGCCGCAGCTGCTCTTGCTCAAGCTCATCGTAAGCGAGCACTCGAGGCGACCCGTATATGAGTTTCGTGGGGAGAAATGCCTCTACTCCATAGACTAGAGCGAAAGGTGTCTGGCCAGTGGCTCGATTTGGCGTCGTCCTGATCGACCAAAGAACCACCGGCAGCTCCTCGATCCAGTTTCTTCCGCACTTGTGCAGCCTGTTGAAAGTTCTGGTCTTGAGCCCGCGCAGCACTTCAGCATTTGCCCTCTCCGCTTGACCGTTGCTTCTCAGGTGAGCAACAGAAGCAAAGCAGACCTTGGCGCCAAGATCTTGGACGTACTGCATGAAGGTGCGGCTCGTAAATTGCGTACCGTTGTCGGTAATTATCCTGTTAGGGATCCCGAAACGGCAAACAATCGACCTGAAGAACTTGACTGCTGACTGTGCTGTCACCTTCCTCACTGGTTCCACTTCCGGCCACTTTGTGAACTTGTCGATTGCAACGTACAAGTACTCAAAGCCCCCGATAGCTCGGGGAAAGGGGCCGAGGATGTCGAGCCCCCAGACCGAAAATGGCCAGGATAAAGGGATCGTCTGGAGAGCTTGAGCTGGCTGGTATATCTGCTTGGAATGGAACTGGCACGCTTCACACTTGGTTACTTGTGCAGTTGCATCCTGGAGGGCTGTCGGCCAGAAGAAGCCTTGCCGGAATGCTTTGCCGGCAAGTGCTCTTGCGCCAATGTGGTGACCACATATGCCTCCATGTATCTCTGCCAACAGCTTTTGTCCATCTTCCCGGGGAATACACTTCAATTTCATACCGTTGAGTCTTCTTCTGCACAGTATGTTATCAACAAACTGGTACATACGAGACTGTCGGGCTACTCTTTCCGCTTCTTCTTGCTCTTCGGGAAGTTCTCCAGTCTGGAGGAAACGGACAATCTGCTATGCCCATGCTGGAGCTTGTGGCTCGACAACAAGGACTAAAGGCATATCTGCTGCTGCGGGAACGTCCGCTTCTGCGGCAAGAGCGTGCAGCTCTGCCGGAGCTTGACGTTCCCCGGCAAGCTTGCCGGAGCAAAACTTGTCAGGAGTGTCTGCTTCAACGGAACAAACCCTAGGGCTTGCCGGAGCAGACTGCTCCTCAGCACTCTTGGTGTTGATCTTGGGGACCTTCTTGGCGGCGGCTTCGGGAAGCTCTGCCAGAAAATAGTCACCAGAAACCGACTTCCTCTTCTTGCTCTGTCCAGTTGACGGCGTTACGGACGGTTGAGTCAGCTTCAGCACAAAGATCCCTGGTTCCACAGGTAACTTAAGTGTGGCGCACTTTGACAGGCCATTGGCAATGTCGTTCTGAGCTCTTGGGACATGCTCCATCTGCACGCCGTCAAAGTGCTCTTCTAGCTTTCTCACTTCGTCAACGTAGGCTTCCATCAACGGACTCTGATAATTCTTGTTTACTTGGCGGACGACAAGCTGCGAGTCACCCCTGACAATGTGCTTCTTGATCCCAAGGTCTGCCGCGATCCTGAGACCGGCAAGCAAGCCTTCATACTCTGCAGTATTGTTTGTCGCTTGCTCCTTGGGAAAGTGGATCTGGATCACGTACTTGAGGTGCTCTCCAGTGGGTGCGACAAGCAGCACGCCAGCGCCGGCGCCTTGCAGCGAGAAGGCACCATCAAAGTACATGAGCCACTCTTTGTTTGCTTCCTTGACGAGGATGCTCGTCTCTGGAATTTCTTCATCTGGTGTTGGCGTCCATTCTGCTATGAATTCTGCCAATGCTCTGCTTTGGATAGTTGAAGTGCTCTCAAACTTGAGGCCAAAGCTTGACAGTTCCAGTGCCCACTCGACAATCCTGCCTGTCGCTTCTGGATTCTGCAGTATCCTCTTCAGCGGAAAGCAAGTGACAACTATGATCTCATGTGCTTGGAAGTAATGGCGCAGCTTTCTCGAGGCCATGAGAAGGCCGAAAAGCAATTTCTGCACACCAGAGTACCTTGACCTAGCCCCCTGCAGAAGGGAACTGACAAAGTAAACTGGGTGATGCACCATTCTCTTCTGTATCTCTTCGCGCACCTGCGCAGATCCATCCTTGTCGGGACCAGAGCTTGCCGGGGAAGTGTAACGCCCTCGATGCGGCTATATCTCCCACGTGTCGAGGCACGACTTAGAGGCACAGCCGCATTGAAAGCAATGTCGCAAGTCGGGAAATCATCACACATCCCATGTACATAAATAATATAAAGGGGAAGAACATAGTTGGCTTACACTCGCCACGTCACATCAGAGTACATATAACATCCATCATACAATTCACTCATGGCCCGACTACGGCGCCAAAATAGAAAAGACCCCCAACATGCGACAAGGCCCTGAATCTAACCCCGAATAGGCACCACTACTGATCATCAGGAAAAGACACATAGTAACGCTGAGAGTCCTCGTCGTACTCCCACTTGAGCTCGAGCGCGCCATCTGGAGCTGTATCATCTGTCCCTGCATCTGGTGTAATAGTAATCTGTGAGCCACAGGGACTCAGCAATCTCGCACTCTCGCGATCAAGACTATTTAAGCTTAATAGGTAGGAAAGGGGTAATGTAAGTGGAGCTGCAGCAAGCGACTAGCATATATGGTGGCTAACTTATTCGCAAAAGAGAGAGCGAGAAGAGGAGGCAAAGCACGAGCGAGAAACTAGAGAGCAACCTGCGCAAACATAACTCCAACACCGTGTCTGCTTCCCGGACTCCGCCGAGAAGAGGCCATCACGGCAACACACTCAGTTGATTCATTTTAATTAATTAAGGTTCAAGTTATCTACAACCGGACATTAACAAATTCCCATCTGCCCATAATCGCGGGCATGGCTTTCGAAAGATCAATCCCTGCAGGGGGGGTCCCAACTTAGCCAATAACAAGCTCTCACGGTCAACGAAGGAATAGACCTCCACCCAAGACACACCGATTAGTCTCGCTATCTCGGTACAACAAGATGATTCGACAGGTTAAAACAAGACCAGCAACAACGCCTGAATGTGCCGACAAATCCCGATAGGGGCTGCACATATCTTTTTCTCAGGGCACACTCAGATGAGCGCTCCATACAACTAAAACCAAACCTCGAGTTTCCCCGAGGGGGCGCTGCACAGGACTCTAGTTCGGACCAACACTTAGAGGAGCACTGGCCCGTGGGGGGCTAAAATAAAGATGACCCTCGGGCTTCGGAAACCCAAGGGAAAAAGAGGCTAGGTGGCAAATGGTAAAACCAATGTTGGGCATTGCTGGAAAAGCTTTAATCAAGGCGAACTATCAAGGGGTTCCCATTATAGCCCAACCGCATAAGGGACGCAACAATCCGGGAACATAACACCGATATGACGGAAACTAGGGCGGCAAGAGTGGAACAAAACACTAGGCGAGAGGCCGAGCCTTCCACCCTTTACCAAGTATATAGATGGATTAAGATAACATAGCAATATTATGATATCCCCACAAGTAAATAAATGTCCCAACAAGGAACGGCTCCAATCTTCACCTGCAACTAGCAACGCTATAAGAAGGGGCTGAGCAAAGCGGTAACATAGCCAATCAACAGTTTGCTAGGACAAAGGTGGGTTAGAGGCTCAATCATGGGAATTGGGAGGCTGACAAGCAAGTGGTAGGCATCGTAGCATTGGCAAAGCAAAAGAGCGAGCAAACTAGCATAGCAAAGATAGTAGTGATTTCGAGGGTATGATCATCTTGCCTGCACAGTTGTCAGAGTTGACTGGATCCTCAAAAGCAAACTCAACGGGCTCCTCGTTAGCAAACTCGTCTCCCGGCTCTACCCAACAACACAAACAAGCAACAAGGATACAATCAACCACGTGCAAGGGCAACCAATAATATGCAAAGATGGTATGCTATGCGGGATGCGATGCGGGATGCAAAATGCAAGACGTGACAGGAAATGCATGAACCTGGCCTCAACTTGGATAACCAAGTGTGCCACTGGATAGAGGGGAAGAAATCCCCTGAAAACGATATAAAGATCATAGGAATCGGAGCTACGGTTTGGAAATGGCGAGCGTTTTACGAAACGAACCGATCTGCGATATACAGCAAGTAGGCTCCTAAATGCAACAAAATGAACATGCTACAGCCACCAAACATGAAAACAAAATACATGGCAGGGATGTACACAAGATGCTTAACAAATCACTAGAACTGAGCCATAGGCAAATTCATCCATTAAGGGGTTCAAACAAGCATGGCGAAACTGAATAAGCAAAAACAGATTTCAGACTTAGTGAAATTAACACTAGTCTGAAATTTCAGACCACGATGCTCTCTTCGGAGCAGCAAAACAACATGAAACATAACCTGAACATGGCAAGTAAGAGCATGGCATGGAGCTACTCAACAATCTTAACAAAACACCCAAAGTGACCTGGGGCCAAAAGGGTTCACAAAATACTCTATCGAGCACACGAACATAGATGAAACACAATCAGTTTTCAGACTTGGTGAAAACAAAGACATGCTGAAATTATAACTCACGGAGGCATGTAAACGAGCTCGATGCACTCACTACGGTGCAAGTCATGGCAAGGCAAGCACATATCCATAAAGAAGGCACAAAATGCTAGCTAGACATGGCAAGAACAATGGCATAGCATGCATGGATCACTAGCAATGGCATCGGCAAAATCGCAAAAGAGTTCACGATCTGCCCAAATTAACAACAATGCAAAAGTTGAGCTCGATTGACTCAACCTAGGGCGCTCCAACATGGCAAGTAAAGACATGGACGGATAAAGCATAACATAAATATCAAAACTCCCTTACTGATCATCCTCAAAAGAGGCACGTATCACTAGGAAACAAGCTGGACATATGGCATCATGAACTAAAATATCCCAGACTTAGTGAAAATCACTAAGTCTCTAAAAACGGATTACTCAGGTGCCCCTCTTTGCAAGCTTGCACAAGACACCACACACATCCTAAAAATGCATGGGTGGCACCTCTGGAAATAAGACAAAATGCTTAACAATTCATCCCAAAGGGTCACAGGCATATCATGCACACAATAATCATGGCAAAAATGACAAAAGTCAATGATGAGCTAACGGATCTGTAATTTAACTCACGATGCCTCGTTCTAACAGCATTTTGGGCATCAAGATGAACTCAAATGCAAATGATGCAATGGAATGAAATGATGTACTCGTCGAGACGAAGATTTTGACGTATCATATGTCCAAAACGGAGCTACGGATGCGGAGATATGAGCAGTCAAACATAGCACGAAAAATTAGGGTTATGGACGAGAAGTCAACCGAGATGGATCTAGATCTTAGATCTGGCACTGTTCATGGCGCGTCTCCCGAGGTTGACCGGACCTGAGCCCGCCGGAGTCGTGCTCCTATTCACCGGTGACGACGGGGGAGGAGGCCGGTGGATGAGGCGGTGAAGCCGGCCGGTCGAGGGGGCGGCGGAGCCTGCCGGTGGCGGCGAGACGGCGGCGTGGAGGCGGCGGGGTCGGCGAGGAGCTCCGGCCGGCTATGGCGCGCGGCGGCGGCGCGGGAGCCCCGGCCACCGGAGATGGGCGAGACGACGGGGTCGGGCGGCGCTGCCCGGGGAAAGGCGCGGGGTGCGCGTGGGCCGGGGAGGGCCCGTCCCGGGCCCCGCGGGCTGGAGGCGGCGACGAAGTGGGGCTGGGGCGCGGGCGAATGGCGCGGCGACAAGTGGCGGCGGCGGACGAACCGGAGACATCCGACTCGCGCGGACGTTGTCCGGCGGCGGCGGAGGAGTGGGATTTTTAGGGTTTTGGACGGGGGAAGAAGAGATCCGAATGGAGGGGGTATTTATAAAGGTAGAGGGAGCTAGGAGTGTCCAAATGAGGTGCGGTTTTCGCCCACGTGATCGTGATCGAACGAACGAGACGATGGAGCAGAGTTTGGTGAGTTTTGGGCCAAATTGGAGGGGTGTTGGGCTGCAACACACACGAGGCCTTTTCGGTCCCTCGGTTAACCGTTGGAGTATCAAACGAAGTCCAAATGACCCGAAACTTGACAGGCGGTCTACCGGTAGTAAACCAAGGCCGCATGGCAAGTCTCGGTCCAATCCGGAAATGTTTAATCCCCACACACGAAAGAAAGCTAGAAATGGCCACCGGAGGAGAACGAAGCGCCGGAATGCAAAACGGACAACGGGGAAAATGCTCGAATGCATGAGATGAACATGTATGCAAATGCAATGCACGTGATGACATGATATGAGATGCATGAAAACGAAAACAACACATGGAGACAAAGACCCGAACCCGAGAAATAAATATAACTTAGTGCCGGAAACGGCAAGAGTTGGAGTACAAATTGGGAAAGGTATATCTGGGGCGTTACAGGAAGCCCCCTGCTTGTCGTTGGATGCGCTTGCCGTGGTTGCTGGCTCGTCATCTGCCTCCCTCTCCGCCACTAACGCAGCACTAACCACTTGATTGGTTGCCGCTATATATAGCAGCAACTTCTCTTGTGGCTTAGGTGCGACAAGTGTTGGAGTGGAGGACAGGTATCTCTTCAAGTCCTGCAGCGCAGCCTCCGCTTCCGGAGTCCATTTCATTGGACCTGCCTTTTTCAAAATTTTGAAAAACGGCAGGGCGTGCTCAGCAGACCGAGAGATAAACCTGCTGAGAGTAGCCATACAACCGGCAAGTTTTCGTACATCCTTGACGCGCTTTGGTGCTTCAATCTGCTCAATGGCCTTGATCTTGTCGGGATTGGCTTCAATTCCCCGCTGAGACACAAAGAACCCGAGAAGCTTGCCGGAAGGGACTCCAAACACACACTTCTCGGGATTGAGCTTGAGGTTGATCTTGCGCAGATTTGCAAAGGTCTCATCTAAATCTTGAATTAGAGTTGCCCTGTCCTTGCTCTTGACCACTATGTCATCCATGTAAGCTTCTACATTTCTGTGTATTTGTGGCTCCAGAGCGACATGGACTACTCTTGCAAATGTTGAACCAGCATTCTTTAATCCGAAAGGCATCCGTATGAAACAGTACGTGCCACATGGAGTAATGAATGTGGTTTTCTCCTCATCCTCTTCTGCCATGAAGATTTGATGGTATCCTGAGTATGCGTCAAGAAATGAAAGCAAATCACATCCGGCTGTGGAGTCAACAATCTGGTCAATGCGCGGCAAGGGAAATGGGTCTTTGGGACAAGCTTTATTAACATCAGTAAAGTCGATACAAAGCCTCCATTTCCCGTTTGCCTTGCGCACGACTACAGGATTGGCCAACCACGTAGGATGGAGCACTCCTCTAACAAGGCCTGATGCTTCCAATTTCTTAATTTCTTCTGTGATGAACTCTTGGCGCTCCACTGCTTGCTTCCTGACCTTCTGCTTGACGGGCCGCGCATGAGGACAAACAGCAAGATGGTGCTCAATTACTTTCCTGGGAACACCGGGGATGTCAGAAGGTTGCCACGCAAACACGTCGACGTTCGCCCGCAGGAAAGCAACGAGCGCGCTTTCCTATTTTGGGTCGAGAGTGGCACTGATGGTGAAAGTACCACCAGTGCCGTCCTCCTTGGCGGACACCTTCTTAGTATGTGGCGGAGCTGCCATTGCCTTCTTACACTTGCCAGTGGAGCTCGATGGAGCATCCTCAATGGTAGCGCAGCACTCCGAAGAGGTGCGCTTGCCGGAGTGGGCATCAGAGCTCTTATCGGTCTTGGTCTTCCTCTTCCCCCCGGGAGCTTCAGCGGCAAGTGTCTTGCGATCTGTTGCGGCTGCTACGTCCCGGTAGATCTTGTCGGCGCAGATAAGAGCATCCTTCTTATCGCTAGGGATAGAGATGACGATTATCGGGCCTGGCATCTTGAGCATGTTATACGCATAGTGAGAGGCTGCCATGAACTTGGCGAGTGCTGGATGGCCAAGTATCCTATTGTAAGGCAATGGAAAATCGGCAACGTCAAAAGTGACCCTCTTAGCCCTGAAGTTCATTTCGCTGCCAAATGTTACCGGCAACGTGACCTTCCCTTTCGGCTTGCTCCTTCCCGGGTTGATTCCTTGGAATGTGCCGGTCTCTTCAAGCTCATTGTCAGGGATCTGGAGTTTCTGGAGCACAGCAGAGGAGATCAGGTTCAAGCCGGCCCCGCCGTGAACTAGCATCTTAGTGACCTTGAGGTTGCGTATAGTTGGTGAAACCAACAGCGGCAAGCACCCGACCGGAGTTGTGCGATCAGGGTGGTCCTCAATATCAAAGATGATAGGCGTGCTGGACCATTTCAGAAGCTTGCGCAATTCGACAGGTGGTTCTGCCGCATTGACTTCCCGTGCCCACTGCTTGAGTTGGCGGTGGGAAGTATGCAGAGAAGCACCGCCGTCAACGCACAAGACTTCTGTGGCTTTCTGGAACTCCTTCTCGCTGGTCTCAACATCATCCATGTCTTCATCGTCGTCGTCATCTTCATCCTTGTCGCGGCTGCGGGGAGGTCTGTCTCCTTGCCACTGCTTGGCCTTGCCACGGCGTCCTCCCCGGCCAGCGTGCTTCTTGCCGGCTTCCCCAGCGCCTCCTTGGGCTCTCTCCTTGTCGCGCCGCTCGTACTCAACTTTCTGTTGTTGGACAAGCTGCTCGACCTTCTTGCAACTCTGGAGGTCATGGCCCTTGGTGCGGTGGATCTTGCAGTATTGCTTGTCGGAGCCGTCCTGCTTGTCGGCGGCTGCCACAGCCTGGCAGTTGGTGCATGCGGCAATCTCCTTGCCGGAGCTACCAACTTTGGCTTTCTTGGCGCCACCGTCATTGCCGGACTGCTCAACGACTAGCACCTCTTTGTCTTTCTTCTTCCTGTTGTTCCGCCGCCGGTTCTTCTTTGCCGGGGCAGCATCCTCGCTGTCAGATCCTCCTGCTCTAGTATTCTCTCCGGGGAGTCTCCTCCCTTCTTCAGCACGTGCACACTTGTCGGCCAGGGCATATAGCTCACTGACGTCTCTGATCCTGCTCATCGCCATCTCCTCCCGCATCCTGCGTTTATGCACGTTCTGGTGGAACACGCTGATGACCACGGCAGGGTGGATGTCTGGGATGTTGCGCTGTACACGGCTGAATCTCTGAATATACTTGCGCAGGGGCTCTCCTTCCTTCTGGGCGAGCAGGTGAAGGTCACTCTCTTGGCCATGAGGTTTGTGGCCGCCGGTAAAGGCGCCGACAAACTGATGGCACAGGTCTGCCCAAGAGGATATGGAGTTGTTCGGCAAGTGCATGAGCTAGGACCTGACTTCGGGCTTGAGCACCAGCGGGAAGTAGTTGGCAAGGACCTTGTCGTCTCGCCCCCCGGCAGCTTGCACCGCGATGGTGTAGATGCTGAGGAACTCCGACGGGTGCGTCTTGCCGTCGTACTTCTCTGGTACGTCTGGCTTGAAATTCTTCTGGCTGGGCCACTGGACTTGCCGCAGCTCACGGGTAAACGCAGGGCAACCTATCGCGTACGGCAAGTCGCCTGGTTCCCCTGGCGCATGCATGTCGATAGAGGGCCCAGCACGCAGGTCTGATTGACGCTGCGCTTCTCTTCGGCGCTCGATGCGGGTACGAGCGTCTTCTTGTTGTCGTTCGTGAAGAACTTGGCACTGATCGCGACGAGCCCGCGGATCTGATGACGCGGTGGAGTCGTTGTCGAGGTGGATCCGATGAGTCGGCGATCTTGGCCTTCGAGGCGGAGAGTGCATAGTGGTTGCACCCTCCCCGGTCTTGTCGCCACCGGCTCGCGCCTGGCTGACTTGTCGCGGCTGCGATGTGCTCGGCTGCCGTGGGTTGTCGCCGTTGGCGAAGCCGATGAGACTCTGGATGGTGGCCCTCCAGTCGTCGATCTTGTCTGCCGCTGGAGGGTAGTCTAGGAGCAGTTGAGCTCGCGCCAACGCTTCTGCCAGAGTGGCAGGCGGCGGCGGCGAACGGTGCGAGGAACGGGATATGCTCGGACTTATAACTACGTTAGAAGGAGCAGTATCTCGTCCAGGCGACCGTGCCCCGCTCGCGCCAGCATGTTGGCGTGCGTGCTGGTCTTGAGCACTCCGGGATCCACCAGCTTGATCTTGGCCCAGCAAACGTATGGTACCATGGGTACCATAACGCTGCTGGTCCCGCGCCTCCTGAGATGGGCGCGGTGCGTGTACGGACGCCGAGGTCTTGGAGTGCGCCCGGTCGTTGTGGGAGCCGACTGCGCCGCCGATGGGCAGCGGAGCCTTGTCCTTGGACCTGGCAGCACCATGAGCTCGATCGTCGACGCCCGCTCTTCCGCCGGCGTCTACCCCACCAGCCGTTTGCTCCCGCGATGGCGGGTTCGGCGCGGACGGAGCAGCCGCCTCCGAAACCTTCTTCTTCAGCGGCATGTCGATGAAGACGATGGAAATTTGGCTCGTGCGAACGCCGGATCAGGTTCACACAACCTCGACGCACCCCTACCTGGCGCGCCAAAGATGATGGGGGTGCTGATCCCACGGACACCTATGGGACCACGGCGGATCGGGCCCCTTTCGGTTCGGCAGGGGGCGGAGAGAGCACGAAGACCAGATCAAGGCGAAGCGCAAGAGCGACACGATCGGTTTACCCAGGTTCGGGCCGCACGGATGCGTAAAACCCTACTCCTGCTTTGTGGTTGTATTGATTTCTTGTTCGGGAGCGCTGATTGCTATAGTATGCACCAGCAGCTAGCCAGACCGAGCGCCAGAATGATCGTCCCCCCCCCCCTACGTTGCGCATGGGCCTCCTTTTATATGTTTAAGGGGTCACCGACAGGTGGCAACACAGATGAGGGTAAAAATGGAAAAGACATGGCGGTTGGCACCACCGCCTACTACAGTTGTATCATACCTAACCCTGACGGCAGGGGACAAAGGCATTAAATGCCTGTCTGCGTCGCCTAGACGGTGCAGAAAGGGACCGCCAGGGACGCCACTGCTTGCCACGATGGCGATCTTGTCAGCGCCGCTTGCCACCGTGTACCTCTGGCTGCACAGCCTTCTGCCACGTACGCCTGGAAGGGTCCCAAAGCGACACATTGGTGGATGTGCTGGAGCGCAGGTACAGAGTGGAGGTTTGCCGCGGCAAGTGCCTTGCCGCGGTCGTTGCCTTGTCGTATCCGGGAGCTTGTCGCTCACCGGGCCTTGGTTGGCCTTCCCGGCAAGCTCCTCTTGCCGGGGTCTTGTTTCCTTCCCGGCAAGCTCCTCTTGCCGGGGTCTTGTCTTCTTGTTCCTGGATACTTTGTTCTTGAATGGCTCCAAAGGAACCACGAAGGATCTTGGCGGTCGCCCGGCAAGCCTTGCCGCGGGACGCTGCGACTGCCCGTGCACAAGTTTGGGATACTAAGGTACCCCTACTTTAGTACACCGACACAGAGGGAGTACTTATAACGCGCCATTGAAAATCGGAACTCTTAACCCCGCTAAGAATGATATTTTAAATGTGGCTACTCGATCTGTGGCAACTGGCGAGCCACCGCCTCTAAGTCGTTCACCTGTGGTCCCGACCATCAACTCCTACGGATCAAATTATCCCGCGAGCTGACTATTCCTACAAAGGTGCACTCCACCACACATACCCGGTACCCGCGAATGCAGCAATTGTGCACCTAGGGTTTTAGGGTGTATTTGTTAACGTTGCCTTTATGTAACACTCGTGTGTGTGAGACAGCGAGAGACCGACTACGTGTGTACGCCTCTTCTCTTTGTATATGCACTCCACCGTTTGTCTGGTGTCCAAAAAATTATAATAACTACTAGCAATGTGCCAATGCGTTGCCACACGATCTAAGTAGATTAATACATATTCACCGATTTGATAGAAAAAAAGTCTAGTTTTGAAATACGTATATCACTAAAAAAATTGTTATGTTTCACTCAAAATATATTCCTTTGGCGGTTTTGATGAGATAAGGGAGGAATGTTGTTAGTTTCAAGATTTGAGCAGTGGTATATGTCTAATTTCTACTCTGACTAGCAAGATGCCCGTGCCTTGCATGGAACATCAAGATCTTGTGGGAGAAAAGGATGAACGGGGGAAGGCCTTATCTGCAAATGTGGAGAGGAGTGCGGGTAAATTGCCATAGTTTCGTTCCTATCCGTCAGATATAAATCGGACGGCCTATATTGTAGGATGGCAGGCCCACGATCATCACCAACTCTGTTTTTATCCCTAATCTTATAAAAAGCATAGTCGGTGATGATCGTGTGCCTACCATCCTGCAATATAGGCCGTCTGATCTATATCTGACGGATAAGAAGGAAACTATGGCAATTTTGTAAAAAAAAGATACCCACACCCCTCTCCACACTTGCAAATAAGGCCTTCCCTTGTTCATCCTTTTCTCCCACAAGATAAACTACTCATACAAATGCATCTTGATGTTCCGTGCAACTCATGGGCATCTTGCTAGTTGTTGCGAAAAGCCCATGTGTGTGTGAGAGAGAGGGGGATAGGAGGAGGACGGAGTGCATGTGTGACATAGACACAAAGAGTGTGTGTGCGAGAGGTATCAGCTTAAAATGAGGCAATAATGTGTGTGTGTGTGTGTGTGCACGATCGAGAGAGCGTGTCTCAAGAAGGGAAGAAAAATCTACATAGATACAAAGAGTGGGAGAGAGACATGTATGCGATAGTGGAAGCACGAGTGTGCGGGTGTATAAACCTATCCAGAGGCTAGTCGATAAATGTTTTTGTGAGAAATACGAGTTGGCGCGCAAAAGTGAGAGTTTTGTGTGAGAGGGAGAGAGACGGTAGTCGGGAAGGGGAGTGGAAGCAGGAGTTGTGTGAGTGAGAGAGAGAGAGAGAGTGGGGGGGAGTTTGTCTTATCGGTAAACAAATGAATAATGTCAGTCTGGGATGGAGACGAAAAGGAGACCGCAACAAATGTTGTGTCTATAGGGGAGAGAGAGAGAGTAATTTTAGTGGTATGATTCATATCTAGAGACATATAGGGTGTGTGAGAGAATCCCATAGAGAGAAAGACAAAGTGAAAGACGACTGGAGACTGTGTGTGTGGCGGTGAAAAAGAAAGCTTAGGTACCTAGTAATATGAGAGAACAGTAGAGACATGAGAGATAATGAAAACCGTGTAATGTATAATGATAGGGAGAGTGTGACACTTCTCAAGGGAGACGTCGAGAGACCATGTCTGTGAGGATAGGAGAAACATGAAGTGAGCGTGCGGGTGAGCTGGAGAAAAAAGAGTGATAGCTACATGAAGGATCATGCATGCGAGAGAGATGGGCATGAAAGGAGTGAACATAAAAGGGATTCAAATATTTGAATTCGACATGATGATACATGTAATACTCCATACTCAAACAAAAATTGATCTATCAAACATGCATACTCATATGAATTCACGCGCGTCTATGTTATTTAATATGTAGATATTATTGATCCATACATTTTAGTAGAACATAATTTGGTTTAATTTTTTGAATTCAACCTTATGATTTTGAGATCATTGTATTTGTAAATCATATTATACACATAAAGGGGCAGAATTCTTTGTTGTACTTTTGAAAGTATATATATATATATAAATGATGTATATAGAATTTTATTCCAATCGAAAATGGATCCTGTCCAAAAAAATATAGAATACAAACGGGATTCGAATTGAGTTGGCATGGTAAACGTGCACTCTGCAAAATTTGAACGAAGCGGGGAAAGCCGCAGTAACCGCCCGAAACCAAAATCTGCGAGATGGAAATGACTACTGCCTATCCCTGCCACGCAAAGCCTATCTGCTCGATTTATGTAGGTTTCGATAGGGGTAGGTTTGTAATTTCACTCAAACGTGACATAACCACCTCTCACCCGGATTCATACATGGTGGGCGCCAAAACACAGTGTGTCCTCGGCCGAAATCGACTCCCTCCCCGATTCATACACGGTGGGCGCCAAAAACAAACTCTCGTCGGCAAATATTTGGTGTATGCAAGATTACCGTCCTATCCCCAACCAACTAATATTGTTGTGATGTAGGAAATTTGAAACGGGGGCTAAGTTTGTAAATTTCCTCGCATTTGAGACAAGCGTGCCCTGAAGACATGGTTCCCCCCTCCTCTCCACCTCCATTTCCCCATTCGTACTCCGTGCGCGCCAAAACACCCTCTCCACCCCAGCCTCCTCCGTCCGCCACCCCATCCACCGCCGTCCTCCTACACCATGTCGGAGCTGATACCCCGACGCGGCCATCCATTATAAGAGATCGACCTCTCTCATCCACGGCTTCAGACCGGGATCCTTGCATCCCGTCCTCTCGCTTCATCCCCACCGTCGTCCACCTTGTCGGCGCCGCTCCTACGACCGTCTCGTCCACCGCGCCCCGCCACCACCGTATACCCTCCTAGATCTGCTTCCACACCGCCGACAGCCATCGCTACCGCAACACCGTCAAATTCTCAACAGATTCATACACAGTGCCGCACCAGAGGTCGTACTCTTTCGTATCTTCTCAACTTATTTATCGCAGCAAGAAAATAGATCGCCACTGCTTTACACAGATTTCTTGTCCATCACTTACTTGCTAGTTGAGAGCAAACATTGGTTGCGAAGTTGCCTTTGTTCGGTTTGCACCTTCAGATCCGCCATGGCACGCTCAACACTATACTCCCAATGCTTATGGTTTTCCCCTTTTATATTCAACACTAGTTAAATCACAGTAGACTAAATTTCAAAATTGGGCCAGTCAATTTTTCAGAGCTCGCCGGAGTTTGCCGATGCAAATGAAGGGGCTCGGGTGGGGACTTTGGTTGGGGGCGGTGGTGGGGCCTCACCGAACGAAGAAAACTCGACACAGGTGGGAGCGGGGGTGGGGGTGGGGGTGGCGGAGGAACACAGGCGGTGGGGGGCGATGGTCTGGCCGGCGGCCCGTGCGGTGTTCTGTATGGGAAGAATCAGAGACGAGGAAGAAGAAGGGTTAGGAGACGTAGGATCTTCATCCAACCGCCTGAAATGGTCGACTAGCCCAAATGCAGACATGCCTTTATATTCAGTACCATCATCGTAACTGCTTAGCACTACTCCTGAATCCATCAAGCTAAACAACATGCCACTCATAATTCCAAACTTGTTGCTCAAGTACGAATCCGATATGATGCTGATATTACTAAAATAGATAACATTTAATTGGTCAGCAAATCTTCCTACTTTACTTTCGAAAAAACACATGCACCACGTATAGAGAGACAACATGGAGTTGCTTTCTTAATGTGCTCTGGTTCATCGTGTGTGGGCACTTTGCAACAAACATTTTATTATCCAAAATCTGCTTTCTCTTCTTTACCTTGTTCCACTTACGTTCTTCTTTAATAAGTACTCTCTCCGTTCCTAAATACAAGTCTTTGTATAGATTCCACCATGGACTACATATGGAGCAAAATGAGTGAATCTACACTCTAAAATGTATCCGGATACATCTGTATGTGATCCATAGTGGAAATCTCTACCAAGACTTATATTTTGGAACGGAGGGAGTATGATAGTAGTATAGTATGTTCCTTGCAGTGAAGATGAACAAGGACATTTGCAGTGTAGAAGTCTATACGGTCGGTTGGTATGGACACTTTGAACTCATCGGGCCTCTTTGATTCGTAGGATTTTGTAAACATGGGAATAGGATTTGTAGTGGCCTGCCCACTTGAATCCTATAAGAATAGCAAGGAAATGCGGGGAGCTGTGTTGCCTTTAAGAGTTACACTGATATTAACAGTACCACACCTTCAGTTGAAGAGGGCTGGTATCTGAAGCCTTTCTAGCCGTACCGGCAATACTAGCACATATATTCCAGCAAGTTCCACTTTGCTGATTTTACTCTGATGCTTACGGTTTTCCCATTATATCTACACTATGATCTGTGTAGCTGCTTTGTGTCGCACTAGCAGCAGTCCACTCTTGAAGCTAAATACCGCAGTGACTTACAAAATTGGCACCAAGGCATTGAGTGTCATTATGGATGCAATGAAACTCATACGCTCAACACATGTTGACACTTGTTCAGAATATGATCCTAATGACTATTAACCTCGAGGAGTCAAAGCAGATGGCCTGTCATGTTCACCCATCAAGGTGCCCGTTCTAATTTGGCAAGGTTTTATTGATTGTGTGTATCTTGCATATGTTGTCTTCCATTTCTTCTACTTTGTTGCACCGCCATCTGCTTAGTTTACTCATCATATATGTCGAGATGACATGCCCATCCATTATCAATACATATTCCATCTGTCATCATACCATGTTTTTCCACTCAAATGTTGTTCTTGTGCATCAGACATCAAAAAGGAAGAGGGTGATTGCTAAACATGAAGGAGCACCAGCAAAGTCCATGAAAAACGTGGTTGTGCCAGAGAAATCAGACAGCACCCCACTTATATTGGGTGTACAACTAGTGACACAAAAGGTAGGACCGGCTCTAGAAGACTGTACCCATACTTCACTTGCCACACCACTAGCCGCACCACACAGGACCTGCACTCCAGCAAAAGGTATGCCGATTTCAGCTGCCATAGCACCAGCCGTACCACACAAAAATCTCACTCTGGCAAAAAGTACAGCAAGCCCACCGGCCAAAGACCTATCCCAACTGCAGAGACGGCCAATTCTTGCAGATTGGAACCCCATTCCAGTTATTACCAGTTTAAAAGACAATGCTTTCCATGTTGTTAGGGACTACGTGCATATATTCCCATCATGGGAAGATTATAGTGAACACATACACCATTTTCACATCTTCCTATCCCACTTACGTGTAGGTGCTATTATTCATGGTGATTATTTTCCTGTTTTCTGCTGATTGAATACATTAATGATTTACATTACATTGTTGTAAGTAGGCGAGGATCAATCTGGATAGTCATGACGAGCAAAGCTTGCTTGCGCTTTTCAAGGAAGCATTACAGTAGTATTGGTGTTACCAGAGGAAATCACACTTTGATGGCAAGTCTATAAATGAATCTCTGGTGAAGTCTCCTGTGCTAAATTTAGAAGACATTGAATGGAAAAACCTTGTTATGCACCGGTCTAGTTCGGAGGATGAGGTACTGTCTATGATATCGCATGACAATTTGAACTTCTACTTTTCTGCAAGTGCCTTATGGATCTTTTTTGCAGGAAATCTACTCGAAAAATAATTCCGTTTTGAAAAGAACGACAGGATATCGCAAATATGTTGCCCGCTGCTTTGCTCTTGTTAGTACTTGTTGTCTTGTATCACTGTACTTGCATACATACCTGGTTCATTATGTGACAGCAGTATGCATGATAGCTTGCTTATCAATTGTTCGCTCCAAATTATCTGATATGTACGAATGGTTACATTAGTGTAGAATATATCCAATGCCAATGAAATTTTTTAGCTCTGCATTGTTCTTGTAAGTACCTGTTGTCCTTTATCAGTGTACTTATATTGACAGGTAGTTGTTCATCTACCATCACTATGCAGCTTATTTTCCTTTGCCCTCCATTTTCTATACATAAGATCTATATTTACTCTTACCATAAGGTTGGATAACACCGATGGTACTGAAGAAGTTTAGCTCTGCATTGCTCTTGGTTGTAACTTTTGCATGTATCGATGTACTTACATTTATAACTACTTGGTTATGTAGCATAATTCTTCATCTTATCTTAAATATTCTCCATTTTTTCTTATATTGTCACATCTATATTTACTCTTAACAAAATGTAGAATAAAGGCAATGCTTATCAAGAAGATTTTGTGGTAAACTTCTTGAATTGTCCCCGCCCCCATCAGCATGGACAAGGGCTTTATAGAGCCTGCCTTCACCAATAATGTAAGTTTGTCCTTCTCAAGCCTTCAAACTTTGTTGTGTATATTTGGTTAGGCATGACTGCAACAGCTGTTTATTTTTGGTGTTTGCATTAAATTGCATGTTTAAAGTTTATTATGTAGTTCATAAACAAAAGTTTGTCCTTCTTAATATAAGTTTTCAGTTGTGCAACCAAGTTCCTTCTTCATACCATGTAAATTAAACTATACAGAGCAAGTGATCTTCTTTTGCACTGCATGTATGCTTCTGTTCTTGATCCATAATCCAGTGGTGTGGTGAACCTACTCACTACAACACAATGTCATATTCTGCAATGTCTTAACTATGAACAATGTCATATCATTCTACTATTATTTAAACTGTCTCTTTATTTGCCAATCTGAAATGGGATAAATTAATAGCACACTAACCATTGATACTTATGAGTTCTTGATCTGTAATCGAGTGGTGTCCAGCCAACTCCTTCACAATGTCATTTCCTGCCATGTCTTGACCTGAACAATACAATATTGTGTTAATGCAATTTTAAATTGTGTCACTTTATTCGTCAGTATGAAATGTGATGACTTGTCAGCACTGATACTTTTATGTGCAAAACCTGTCATCTGTCTGCTTGTTTATTTTTCTGAGTGAGGAGGATATAAGTGTTAAACAAGCACAGTCTCATCAGCTTACTTAGCTGCTTGCGCTGCAGATCCCCAGCAGAGCTAACCTTTCTTGAACTCTATTGAAGTGCTGTCGGTTTTGTATTATTTTGTCGGCGTGTTTAGTTGCACCGGTGGCGATCTTTGATGCCTCGTGTATGTAATCTGCTGTCTGCTTGTGCTTTATTATCATAGTGGCGAACTTTGATGCCCAGTGGATGTAATATGTCGTAATTTCTTTATTTTATAGTCTAGGTTTTTTCTTATTCATGATGCTGCAGTTATTTTACTGTATATATATCCTGTCTTCACAGTAAACCGGCCAAACCGTAAAATTACGGTACATAATCGGGCCGTCATGCAATCACGATGTATGATCCACATCATGGGCCCCTTCATCTTCGTCTGTTAGAAGGCCTAAATGTAAACTGGCCCACTAGTAGAGTCGGGCCTTTAATAGGCCGAGTAAACCGCCGGCCCTCTTTTCGCAAGACACACTCAATGGGCTTTTAGGAGGCTAAGAAGTAGGTTCGGCCTGACATGTGCCGAACAGTTCATGGGCTGGCAGAAGCCCGAAATGGATCCCGGACCATGATTGTGCCAATCAAATCACGGGCTCTTAATAGACCAAAATTGTCTTAGTCCTTGTTTGCCCCAATCAGATTATCGGCTGCGAGCAGGCTGGATGCAAACCGGGCCGTAGTTAGGCCCAACTATATGACGGGCTTTTAACCGGCCGAAATTAATATAGGGCCGAAATGTTAAATGGGCCCTTAACAGGCCTAAACTAATATTAGACCGAACTACTAAATGGACCTTTAGCAAGTGGGCCCAAAAGCATAGCGTCCAGTTGACGTGCCGAATCTGATATGGGCCATAATTTAGCCCAAAGCCTCTTAAAGGGCCGGACCTGATCTGGGCCGTAATTTGGCCTAGAACGTGGTAGACTTTTAATGGGCCGGATCTCATATGTGCCATTATTAGGCCCGGAACGTGGCAGGCCATTAATGGACCGAGTCAAATATGGGCCGACATTTGGCCCAAAACATGGTAGCTAGTTAATGGGCCGGCCTACTAGGGTCCTCAAAATCTTATGGGCCTATAGCTGGGCTGGCCCATTAATGTCGGCAAAATCTCGTGGGCCTTTAGCTGGGCCGGCCCATTATGGTCCACAAAAATCTTATGGGCCTTCACCTGGGCCAGCCCATTATGGTCCACAAAAATCTTATGGGCCTTCACCTGGGCCGGCCCATTATGGCCCGCAAAAAATCTTGTGGGCCTTTACCTAGGCCGGCCCATTATGGCCCGCAAAATCTTATGGGCCTTTAGCTGGGCTGGCCCATTATGGTCCGCAAAATCTTGCGGGTCTTTAGTTGGGCCGGCCCATTTAAACTTTATGGGTCACTTTTGGGCCGGTCCACGTGTCAACATATCATAGGCGCATCTCGCCCATTGAATGAGTGACACCTGTGCCAACGTGGAGCAGACACGTGTTTCCGTCAGCCAATCAGAATTTTACACGTGGAAAATCCTCATCGGTCCAGGCTATTAACGGGTTATCGGGTCCAAAACCGGACCCGATAGCTTAACGGCGTTCCATTACGGTGGATGCCATGTGTCGGTCACCCTTGACGAAAGCACTTCTGTGATGTGCGATTTATCATCAAGGAAGTGGACACTTCCGTGATGATAATTTTGGCAATGTCATGGAACACTTCTACGACATCACAGGTATGACTATCTTGATTCTGTCATAAAATTGTCATGGATGTACATGCATGAAAAAAAACGCAACCTACTATGAAAAACACGTATCATCACAGAAGTGTATTTTTTTGTAGTGTAAATATAGTTCAAATTTGAATTACGGTCATTAAATGGTTAGAAAATAACTTAAATGTCTTTAAAAGGTCAAATGACCCCTCAAATTTTCCAAATTGTCACATGACAGTTGTACTAGTGCACGTTAAACGTAGGAAAAAATTGAAGGCCGTAAGAGGAAGCTATCTCCTGTTCGTCATCAAATATGCATTGTTCCCTCTCGGAACCACGAACCTTCTAGCGAATTACTCCGGTTTATGAGAGGTGTGTGTCCAAACGTTCATCAAACATGCCAATCTATTTACCACATGATCTTGGTGGCATGACATTACATAAACCAAGGTTTCATGTTTTTCTGATCATTTTTTTTATTTTTTGGAATTAAAATGCCATGTCACTCCATGCATATGTATGCATGTGTCCATGTCGTGAGACCAATATGTTTGAGACTTCCTTCTAATTTACTGCACATGGAATTAAATCGCACTCAAGTAGACAGATATGATTTTTCAAACCATTTTGGTTAGGCGTTGCATGTAGATGTAGTTCAAATTTGAATTCCGGTCATTAAATGGTTAGAAAATCACTTAAATATCTTTAAAAGGTCAAATGACCCCTGAAATTTTCCAATTTTTCACATGACAGTTGTATTAGTAGTAGGGGGTTTCGGCAAAACTGTAGTTAAATGGCAGGTGGGATTCTAACCTCTGATCTATACCATATGTTCATGATCCGATGGCCTATGACAATAGTTTTCATGTTTTCACTGGATACTTGGCCTATTTACAAATATCTCCAACCTCGGCATCATTCAGCCTATAGCGAGCATTCAGTATGGAGTGACATGTCGGCAGACTCATATGTATATATATATAGTGTGGGTCTATTCTAATAACATCCCTTAAGACCTTATTCTAATAACACCTAGGCTTATTCTACTAACACTTCAGCACTGCAAAAAACCCCGAACTAAACCACACGAAAAAGAAAAAATAGAAGAACTGCCCCACCCCACCCACCACCTTCCCCCACTCCGCCCCAATCTTCCCAATCTCTCGCCTCATCCACACTCCCGACCCACCTCCTTCTCCCACTCTGCTCCCAACCGCCCTGCCCGGCGGCCGATCCGGGCCGGCTACCACCCCCAGCGTGCCTCCCGATGGCGGATCCAGGCCTAAAACTGCCCCCAACGCGCCTCCCGTGGCTGGCCGCCCCTCCCTACCCCAATGCCAGGTTGCCCACTTCCATGTTCCTCCACCTACCGCCCGATCAGCGCCGTTGCGCCCTCGCCCCCCCGCGGCCACCTACGCCGGATCTGGCCGCCACGAGGCCCCAACGCCGCCAGCCACCGCCTACCGTGCCGGATCCAGCCACCTCCCACGTTATGCTTCCCCGACAGGACCAAGCGCCCCCGGTGACGGATCTGAACGCCGCCGGTCTCCCTGCACTAGCCCGTCACCGGTCTCCATGACGAGGGATCCAAGGCCCACCATGCCGTCGGCGATGGATTCGACCCGGAAACCGCCCACGGATGCCTCATCACTTACCTCCTCTGCATCGTCGATCTCTCCCTGCTGGTCCCTCCCATCATCCAGGACCCTGCCAGCCGCCAGGCCTCACCTCTCCTCACCCCGATTCATGCCTAGCTCCACCGCAAGATGTGTCCTGCTGTAGTCCAAAAGCAGTCCCTGACTGTTGATGCAGTACGATGGGTCTCTGCTGCATCATCAGCGAGATCGGCCATGTCCCCCGGACGAGCTGCCCTCCTCCCCTTGCAGTCCAGGCGCCCCGGGCTTGCAGTGCGCCGGGGAACGCGATGCAATTTGGCACCGCAAGCACCGGCCTCCAGCGTCCTCTCCTCCCCTTCATTTTTTTTTTTGCTTTTTCAGTTTTCACTTGGGCACAACACTTCAGTTCGCTTTGGGCATCAGTGCGGTGCGGCTAGATGTCCAGTCCACCGACGAGCGTGCTTGCATTCCGGTGGCACAAGGCTCGTGGTCAGACGTGCAGTCCGGTGGCACCGGTGAGTTCATTTTGGTGCTCGTCGCCATAGTTCGTTGCTTTTTTGCAGTCTCCCCTGGCCGTGCAGTTTACTCAGAGAAGAGGTTCGCTTTTCCTTCGTTGGTGTTTTGTTTGCATCAAAGTTTCCTACTCGGGGGTGCACTTTAGTCCGCACTGCAGTGCTCTGTTTGGAGGGGCGCGTGCAGCTCTATTATCTTATTTTTGACCTGATGTGCTCTGTTTGTTTTTGTGTAAAAAGAAGTCACGCTCGGGCCGCACTGCAGTCCGATGGCGGGGCGCGTTCAGTGCTCTGTTGCTTTGGTGGGAGAAAAGGGAGTCCTAGTGTCGCCTCTAAACTCTTTTGGTGATGCGGTTATGTCCACCTGCACGCACAACCCAGAAAAAGAGTCGAGTGGACTATACGGTTGGTTGTTCCTGGGTTCAATTCACTAATGTGAGTGTGGCTGTGTAAATGAATGGATATGTATGTTTTTGAAGCTCACTTTGTCCTCTCACGCAATTCACTATAAAACACCCTTGTGGTTCACTTGGTAATCCGAAAACAAAAACACCTCGGAAAGCAGCTCACTTCTCATTACATGTTTGAGTGGCTGGAGCAGGAAGAGCAGAGATTGAAAAAGCACGACGGCCATTGGATGGACATCCAACAATCACTGCTTGTGCGTCAACCTTTTTTTAGGAAAGCCTCAAATCTGTGGACAACAGCATACATCCCATTTGCCATTATTTCTAATAATTTACAGCCCATTTCCTAATTCTTAAGGTTTTTTTGGAGCCCATATACTTTTTGTTAGCATTACAGCCCATATTGTGGCCACGGTTAAAAAATTATACGAAATTTTGCATATTTCGGTGCGGTCCGAACTGTTTTTAATCCCGAAATTTGAGTCACATTCAAACTGATTTTAAAAATAAATGTATATCAATATAAAATCCAACAAATTGTCCACGCATAAAAATTAATGCAATTTAAAATCTCGAAATGAAAAAAAGAAATTTGAAACTAATTGCCGGTTTGATGTGTTTTGAAAATGTACAGCCCATTTCTCATTACTGATAGGACATTTTCTCGGCCAGCCGAATGAAAGCTCTCCTTGTCTTCAAAGATTTGCGGCCCAACAGACCTGACAAAGTGACTTACTTGGAAAATCACAAAAAAAACTGGGTTGTGCCCATGGACCCAGTTGTCAGCTTCTCCACGTACAGTACTCTTCCGATGGAAGTCGGTCCTTGACCACAGTGACCATGCCGCGCCAAGAGCACCAAGGCGGTGGACGACGGTGAGGCCTAGGAAGGGGACGACGCGGAGCCGAGGAAGACGCGGCAGTGGATACCCACATGGAGAGGAGTATGAGGGTTCACTGGTTCGGCTGCGATGTGAGGCTACCGTCGCCGCAGGGCCTGGCTAGCGGTGGGAGTAGTAGGGGGCGATGAGGCCTCAATGGCAGCACAGCCGGCCATTGGAGGTAGGAGCAGGCGGTCTCGCCGACGCTGGTTTGGGCGGCTGGTGCAAGAAGAGCAGCGATTGAAGAAGCAACAGGACCATTCGATTCAAATCCAACAGTTACTGCTGCTAGAATCGTTTGTTGACTAAGTTGACAAGCCTTGCATACGCGTCAACTTAGTAGGCCCACAGGTCAGCCTCCCAACCGGTGCGCCCCAGATGTCAGTGGGAGGAATCATTTTTTTCACATAATAAGGACGCAGTTGATTGCGTGCAACCAGGCCAGCGAAGGGAGTATGGTGGGCCAGGGAAGCCTATGCAACATCACAGCGAGCCACGAGAGGAGGGAGCAGGCAGTCCTGCCGGCGCTAGTTTAGGCGGCTGGAGCAGGAAGATCAGAGATTGAAGAAGCATGTCGACAGTTGGATGGACATCCAATAGTCACTGCTGCTAGAATCATGTGTTGATTGACAAAGCCTTGCGTAAACAAGTCAGCCTCGAAATCTGTGGCGTGTACAGCCCATTTTCTATTATTTTTATAATTTTTACTCATTTCTACTTCATATGGAATTTATTGCAGCCCGTTTTCCATTTTTAGAATTGCTGCCCATTTTGTGGTCAGTACCAGGGTTAAAAAATTAACTAAATATGTGGGAAATTTTGAAAATTTGCAAATTTTTGTTGGGGAACAAAATATTCTTAATCCAAAAATTAGTAGCCATAGTAAAACAACTTTAAAAATAAATTAGTACTATGTCATGTTAAATCCAATGAAATACGTATAAGATATCAGTGAAGAACAAAAACCAAAAAAGAAACTAATATCCCATTTTCTATAATTTTTTTGGAATTTTCAACCCCTTTTGATATTACTTTTAACAGACACTGACCATACTCTTTGGCCAGGCCGGAATGCAACCCTCCTCGTCTTGAAAGATTTGCAGCCCAGTAAGTCGGAGAAAACAAATAAGCCTAGCTTGGGTATTCCTCAAAAAGAAATACTGGGCTACCTATTTTCTCAAAGAAAAAACTGCTGGGCTGGTCATGTTGTTAGACGGTCCACAGAGACCGCACAACCCAGTTTATAGCCTGCTCCTCCGAATTACTACTAAAAAAAGTTGTGCAATTCTGTCGTTAATTGACTATAGGTTGAAAATGATGTGGGTCCCGGATATCAGCAGGGTGGATTAGAGTAAAAACGAGGGGTTCATCTGAGTAGTAAAAGAGGCGATTGCTTGTGTTCGGGAGTGGACCTGGTGGGTCCGCACTGTCATACTCACAACTACAGTCCTCTTCCGATTCACTATGTTGACAGGGCCGGACGGCGGCGCCGCGGCGAGCGCACCAAGGCGGAGGATAAAGTAATGTCACCAATGTGTTGGGCTGGGTTGGACATTCTTATTGAGAAATAAAAATGGACCGGATTTATTTACGATGTTGACTACGATTTGCATGGGTCCGCTGGTTGCGGGAAGAAAATGCTGGGCTAGGTTGGACATTCTTATTGAAAAATAAAAATGGACCAGATCTATTTATGACGTTGACTACAATTTGCATGGGTCCACTGGTTGCAGGAAGAAAATGCTGGGAGAAAGAAGATTGGTCGCTATCTTTGCCGAATAATAATATCGACTGAATGTAACGACACTATCATAGGAAATAATATCCTCATGTTAAATCATGAATTTAAAGAATGGGTACATGAGCATTTAGCTTTATTTATTTATTTACTTATTTATGTTTAGGGGACCATGAGCATGTACCTAGGCCGGATTCATGTGAGAGCATCCCTTCCAGTTAATTATGGGCTTCTCTATTGGGCCTTCGTCAGTGGGCTGCATGTTATCAACAAGTGGAAAATGTGTTCCGTACGAAAAATAGTATGCGCTACATACGGTACGGGGCACTAAAGGATCGAACCGTGCAACGACTTCCAAAACATTGTGTTTGTCGTTCTAACAACACATTTATTCAACCAACTGACGAAATATACTACTGATTGTACATTGAAAATAGCAGCAGCAGCAACCAGGGTTGGGAGTGCAACAGAAGCAGTAAGCAGGCCAGAGGAGTGAAGACGCAACTCTCTCTTCCAAACCAAACATCAGCCATCATTACAAAAGGGCTACCAAAAAAGAAAAAGTGTATGCATCAAACTAAATAAAGATCCTACTACACCAAGTGTACACATCTAAATAACTGGCTCAGTTAGACGTTACTATTTATTAAGCTGTGGAGATTGGCTGACGGCTTGAACCAGATGGGTGCCTGATGGGGGAAACTCCAGCCAGCAGGTCAAAGTCTGATACTTGCGACCTTCTCTCCTACTTTGGGCTACAGAGCGTGGCGGCACATATCAGGGTATGGTGTATGCAGAGACGCAAGGTACGCTGTGTACACATAGTTTTGCCTGATGAACGAAACCGCGCTGCCATCATGATCCTTGCCGTCGGTTATCTCCTGGTTAATCGGATAATTCAGTCCGACAAACAAAGAGCGTGTACCAAGGCTACATACCAACCTCTAGTCAAAAATTCATGAAGGCCCAGAGAAGCTGGGATCCTTCTCAAAGACCTTGCAGTGAATGTGATTGTATTCCACGAAACAACACGTCTGGTACGTGCGAACAATCATCAATCGTTCGCTGTCATCTGATCGAGCGAGGAACCACCTGCAACTGCCATGCCGCTTTTCTTTGAAAGGTTCTGAGATTAGGAAGGGTAGGGACACCAGGCAGCCTATAGCATCATATCAAGTTGGAGTCAAATAACCCTCAAAAAAAGTTGGAGTCAAATAAAAAAGGGCTCTTGGTGTAGTCAATCTTAAGAATAGCATGTTATGAGCATGAATATTTTTCAGTAAATGTTGACAATAATATAAGCAAGCCATCATGATATCATAGGAAAGTAACATACTGCTGTAACAGCCGTTTGTAGCGATGACTGGAGTAGGCTAGCAATACGTCCAGCCATAGAAGGAGTCGACAGCGTAAATGAAGCCCTTGTGTTCAATGGCATCAGAGAACCATGGAGGATGTATGATCGTGCGATGGACGTGCAGATTTATAAACTTACCGCAGTGACCTGTCAGATAGGCGAGACCGCGGTTGAAGAACGCAATTAGCCTGAAGTCTTTACAATTCGCAGATCTTGTGGGCACTTGGTAGATTACAACCTTGAGCAAATCAAACTTGGTATCATGTTAGCTACTGAAAGATTCCGAGTATTCTGGGCCGCGGTGCCAAAGCAGTGCAGTGTTAATCGAAGGAAGGGGGATCAATCGCCGGGTGTAGACCTCCACGAGCATCCAGCTGCCATGACCGTCGACAAGCACCATCCAAGACGTGTTCATGCTGAACCAGTACATACCGTTAATGTAATTGAGGGTGATGGGGATCGGATCGCATTCAAGGGGTTGATGCTCGCCACCCTACGATCGTTATGCTACGTGACATGCCGTTTCTAAAGATCAGGAGGCATTAGCAAGCAAGGAGCTGGCTTAAAAAGCTCCGTCCTGAGGGCTTTGAGTAAACGGTACAGCCCTGACGAGCACGCGGCGAGTGGCATGGTACTGAGATTGTCCACACGCGAAACAATGAGCTTGATTACCTCTGTGGGGAGTGAATTCCAGCCACTCTTTCGGCGGACGCTGCTCGGTTCTGCCATTGTTAGCGCTTGGGTTTCAGACGAGGGGGAGGCGCCTTAGTGGGGATGGAAGATTGGACGAGGGGGAGGCACCTTAGCGGGGATCGAAGAGCGGACAAAGATGGAGAAGCGAATATGTACTACGGGAAGTGGACAGGTGATGATGACTACAACATGCCGCTTGACTTACGAGACACATACCAATAGCGTAGGGTCATATCGAAGTCAGACAACTTACTTGAGTAATCACAGTACTGGTACTCCCTACAGTACCTGCTATTATGCCCTAACTTGCTTGAGTAGAGTAGTAGTGGAGTAGGACTCTGCTCTACTACTAGCACTGGAGGAGTAGTATGGTCTAATCTAAAATAGTTACAAACTTCAATGCCCGAGCGTGGAACGACTACGAACCGCCATCGGTGCTAACTCCAATCCTGCAAGTTATGGATTTGTTTCTTTTTAACTTTATGTACGAATCTGTAGCCAGCCAGCAAGTCATGTACACCGTACTCACAGTGGAACCCACAGAGTACTTAGAATACAAGATTAAGGATGCAATTAACTTTTTATAAAGGGAGAATCATACACACAATTAACTCAAATGGATTGGACGTGACTCTATTATTCTCCAACGGCAACGGCAAATTTCCTCCCGCGGGCCGGAGTAGATTTCTCGGTTTGCTTGGAGGTTTAACGGAGGGATTTGATGGAGGCGAGGAGGCATGTTCAGTCGGGCGTGCAGTGGATAGCGCAGTACTATTCGTTTGACAACTACAACTAGTATATTATAAAAAACAAATAAGAGTAGTAGAGATAGGGATAAGAATAGAGACTAGGGAGGAGCACCATCTACTGCTTCGTGGGCTACTCCTGCGCTCCATTTGGCGGCTGCAACGTCCCCTACAGCCACTCCCTCCTGCGCTCCATTCGGCCGGCGCTGTTGAAATTTGGGGAGCGCACTCTCGCGACTGCTAGCAGCGATGACTTCACCGACGACGACTTCTTCCCCGACCTCGGCAACCTCTTCCTCAATGACAAGGGCGGCAACCTCAACGCCAATGGTGCTGCTCCCGTTGCATCGTATGTGTTTCTGTCCTTCTAGTTCGAAATCGTGGTAGAATTCATGTTTCTAGTCTGTGTCCTAGATTCGATCTGTTCATATACTATGCTAGTTCGCATGATTAGTTTAATCTCTGCTATAGCCGTCATGATTTATTTTGTAGTAAAACTCGTAGTAACTTGCTCATATATTCAACTGGCGGAACGTCCCCTACAGCCACTCCCATTTCATGGACGGCCTGGTCGATGCCTCCAAGGAGCCCTTCGTCTACTGCTACGAGTGCCCGGTGCCATTTTGGGGCTCACCGGCAGACATCGTGCATCACCTGACGCAAGCGTGCGGCAATCACTACTGGCCATTGGCGAAGAACATCAAGTACGAGACGTGCTACCCATTCATCATGCCGGAGTCACTGGAGGATCAGCGCCGCCTGCTAGTCTCGAAGGAGGACGGCAGCATCTTCCTCTTGATCGTAGCCACTGGTGAGGCCCGCGCAGGCCGCCGCCACATCTCTGTAGTGTGTGTCAGGGGCGACGTCGCTGATGCTGGCACTGACACGAGGCCGATGTACGCGCGCGTGCTCACTATTACTAGCCCTCGGAGGTACGTGGGCAGTGACACTGGCTCCGTCAAGCTGACTTGGACTCTGCCGAGCTGGGACCTTCCCGTCGATGTGGACATGGAAGACGCATGGTATTATTTGACCCCCAACAATGTGCACGGGGACTCCAAGGAGGTTCACCTGGTCATCTACATTATCAAGTTAAATGTTGATCTTTAGTCTTCACTCAATGTAATCCGCTGTCTAAGCATGTGGAGACTTCCATGCATGATCTTGCTCTATTGGAGTATCGCGCATGAATGAAAGTGTGTCCATTTATGGTTTAGTCTAGAATCTTTCATGTATGAATTTTTACTACAGTACTGGTGAAAGACTTATGATGAACCATTTCTTACATATCCTCTGCCCCCTTCCAAGTCATCCTGATTTAATCCCTCCGTCTAGGTGTATAAGGGCATGGTTAATACTAAAGTAGTATAGCCAACTATTGACTATAATAAAGTGCCATGTCATCTGTAGCCAACATGTATAACAATGGATACTCAAAAACTAATTCGTGAAGATCAATTCCTGCAAAGCACAATAAGAGTTATTTCTTCACAAGTTTTGGATGCAGGTTGAACAGTTGAATGCTTTTGTTTGCAAAAGATACTTTTTATCTATTTCACCCAGATGTTTGTGAGCTCTAGAGATGAAATAATATCCGAACAAACCTGTCGATACCCGTTACACATGAGATGACCCCCACATCCTTTGTCAAAATAAACAACTCCCCGATAGATTAGTACGACCAAAAATTGAACTAACATTATATATAGTACGATAAATGATGATGCATGTCACCTAAAATTATATCATTGAAAACTATGTTCAAATACGAATCCAACGATATTGTTTTCGTTGACATGCACTAACATTTTGTCAGTTCAATCTTCAGTCAAATTCAATGGGGGATAAACCACGACCGATGTAGTAGTACTAGTGTAGAGGGCGGCGTTGCACGGGAGTCTCACCCCGCTCGTGGCGTGGCAGTAAAGCTGTCATATCACAAAACCCAACTACTCCCAGTAATAAGTGGCCTGGTAAAATAAACGGACAAGTAACCATCACATCCCTCCGTCTTTTTTGCATTTCATCTCTCTGCATTTACTTTCTCCGGTTCATACTCGCACACTCAATCCCTAGCTACTACTCCTAGTATCCCTAGCTACTACTCCTAGGGCCAGTTCTTTTGGCGGCTTCCCCAGCTTTTCCCATAAGACTAGTCACAATGGAGAGTAACATTAAGGCGCCTCACTCATTTATTTGGGCTTCTAAACTACTACTAGTAGTACCTCCGTCCTGGTTTATTCCTCACCATTGTAATTTGTGCTAAATTTTGACCAAAGATTTAACTGATAAAATGTTAGTGCATGTGGCATGCACTAACATTTCATTAGTTAAATTTATGATCAAAATTTGACACAGATTACAATGGGGACCAATAAACCAGGACAGAGGTAGTAGTTATGGGATTACTAATCTAGAAGCCTAAAAGAACTGGCCCCTGGTACTCCTACTAGTAGTAGTACTCAAGTTGTAATTCCAGTTGCACGGCACAACTTGTTAGGCAAAAAAATCGATACAGGGTGTAGGAAGCGGTTTGGGAAATTGCATGCCTTTCCGACCAGTGAGATACTCCGTACAAAGTACGACAGAGAAATAAGCATAGAGAAGGAAGCTAAAAGTAAACAATCAAACGAGCATTTTTGCATTTGTTTCGCATTGAATCGTTTCACAAGCTTGACTAGTGTTGTTTTTCTACTTTTACAAAAACCGCGTCGTAGTGTTAAAACGTGCATTTGCACGTACATAAGTAATAGTAGTACTCCCTCCATCTAGGTGTATAAGTCTTCCCTCTTTCTTGGTCACGGTGCATAACCAAAGATGACTTATTGACCTGGACGGAGGGAGTAGCATAGTCTGCCAGCATATATAGAGAGAGACGCGTAGTGCGATAGTATATAGTAAAGTTTGTGCTATATACACGTACTTAGAAAATGCGTATGAATACACAAGGTTTCCAAACTTTCCCTTTTACATACTTAATTAAGGACACTAATAATTCCTGAACATTCGGGATTTATCATTTGCTTCCCAAAACTAATGAGATCGCCTTATGAAACAAAAAATATACTCCTACTAAAAGCCACGACGCTCGAAGGATCACTTGCAGCACGCCACGAGTGCCCTGATGCGCGGCCCTTTCCCAGCGCGCCGACACAACGCCTCTTCATCAGCCTCACAACTCGCGAGGTGCTGATTGGCGGCTTGCCGGCGGGCAAGCGCGATCTCACCGGTGTGGTGATCCGGCGCCAACAGGTACTCCTCCTTGCTGGAAGCGTGCACCTAGTCCACGTACCGCCAAGTGTAGATGAGGCGCTTGGTCCCGACTGCACTTGCGGATTTGGCACGGGCGTCCTCTGCCACCCTCACGGCCCTCGCACAAGCCTTCTGCCAAAGAGCCAATTGCCTGACTCTCTCGGACGCGACATAGGCCTGCCAGGCAGCTTGTCCCGCGGTGCACTTCTCTTCCTCGGCCTTCTTCTCCGCCTCTATTTTGGCACGCTCTGCTAGAGGCGAAGCCTCCGACAAGGCGACATCCATTTCTTTCTAAAGCTCCTCAAGGCTGGGGGGCTCGGCGGGCGGCGCGGCGTTCTCCTCATAGTGGGGAGTGAAGGAAATATGCCCTAGAGGCAATAATAAAGTTATTATTTATTTCCTTATATCATGATAAATGTTTATTATTCATGCTAGAATTGTATTAACCGAAAACATAATACATGTGTGAATACATAGACAAACAGGTTGTCACTAGTATGCCTCTACTTGACTAGCTCGTTGATCAAAGATGGTTATGTTTCCTAACCATGGACATGAGTTGTCATTTGATTAATGGGGTCACATCATTAGGAGAATGATGTGATTGACATGACCCATTCCGTTATCTTAGCACCCGATCGTTTAGTATGTTACTATTGCTTTCTTCATGACTGTACATGTTCCTATGACTATGAGATTATGCAACTCCCGTTTACCGGAGGAACACTTTGTGTGCTACCAAACGTCACAATGTAACTGGGTGATTATAAAGGTTCTCTACAGGTGTCTCCAAAGGTACTTGTTGGGTTGGCGTATTTCGAGATTAGGATTTGTCACTCCGATTGTCGGAGAGGTATCTCTAGGCCCTCTTGGTAAGGCACATCACTTAAGCCTTGCAAGCATTGCACCTAATGAGTTAGTTGCGGGATGATGTATTACGGAACGAGTAAAGAGACTTGCCGGTAACGAGATTGAACTAGGTATTGAGATACCGACGATCGAATCTCGGGCAAGTAACATACCGATGACAAAGGGAACAACGTATGTTCTTATGCGGTTTGACCGATAAAAGATCTTCGTAGAATATGTGGGAGCCAATATGAACATCTAGGTTCCGCTATTGGTTATTGACCGGAGACGTGTCTCGGTCATGTCTACATAGTTCTCGAACCCGTAGGGTCCGCACGCTTAACGTTTTGATGACAGTTATATTATGAGTTTATATGTTTTGATGTACCGAAGGTTGTTCGGAGTACCGGATGTGATCACGGACATGACGAGGAGTCTCGAAATGGTCGAGACATGAAGATTGATATATTGGTAGCCTATGTTTGGATATCGGAAGTGTTCCGAGTGAAATCGGGATTTTACCGGAGTACCGGGAGGTTACCGGAACCCCCCGGGGACTTAATGGGCCTTAGTGGACCTAGGTGGAAGAGAGGAGAGGCGGCTAGGGCTGGGCCACACGCTCCTCCCCCAGTCCGAATAGGACAAGGAGAAGGGGGCGGCGCCCCCCCCCCCCCCCCTTCCTTCTTCTCCTCCACTCTTTCCCCCTCCCAAGTCCTAATCCAACTAGGAAAGGGGGGAGTCCTACTCCCGGTGGGAGTAGGACTCCTCCTGGCGCGCCTCCTCCCTGGCCGGCCGCACCCCCCCCCCCCACCCCCTTGCTCCTTTATATATGGGGGCAGGGGGCACCCCATAGACACAACAATTGATCGTTTGATCTTTTAGCCGTGTGCGGTGCCCCCCTCCACCATAGTCCACCTCGATATTACTATAGTGGTGCTTAGGCGAAGCCCTGCGCCGGTAGAACATCAACATCGTCACCACGCGGTCATGCTGACGAAACTCTCCCTCAACACTCGGCTGGATCAGAGTTCGAGGGACGTCATCGGGCTGAACGTGTGCTGAACTCGGAGGTGCCGTACGTTCGGTACTTGATCGGTCGGATCATGAAGACGTATGACTACATCAACCGCGTTGTGCTAACGCTTCCGCTTTCGGTCTACGAGGGTACGTGGACAACACTCTCCCCTCTCGTTGCTATGCATCACCATGACCTTGCGTGTGCGTAGGAAATTTTTTGAAATTACTACGTTCCCCAACAGTGGCATCCAAGCAAGGTTTTATGCGTAGATGTCATATGCACGAGTACAACAAAAGTGAGTTGTGGGCGATATAAGTCATATTGCTTACCAGCATGTCATACTTTGGTTCGGCGGTATTGTTGGATGAAGCGGCCCGGACCGACATTACGCGTACGCTTACGCGAGACTGGTTCTACCGACGTGCTTTGCACACAAGTGGCTGGAGGGTGTCAGTTTCTCCAACTTTATTTGAACTGAGTGTGGCTACGCCTAGTCCTTGCGAAGGTTAAAACAACACCAACTTGACAAACTATCGTTGTGGTTTTGATGCGTAGGTAAGAACGGTTCTTGCTAAGCCCGTAGCAGCAACGTAAAACTTGCAACAACAAAGTAGAGGACATCTAACTTGTTTTTGCAGGGCATGTTGTGATGTGATATGGTCAAGACATGATGCTAAATTTTATTGTATGAGATGATCATGTTTTGTAACCGAGTTATCGGCAACTGGCAGGAGCCATATGGTTATCTCTTTATTGTATGCAATGCAATCGCCCTGTAATGCTTTACTTTATCACTAAGCGGTAGCGATAGTCGTAGAAGCATAAGATTGGCGAGACGACAACGATGCTACGATGGAGAGCAAGGTGTCGTGCCGGTGACAATGGTGATCATGACGGTGCTTCGGAGATGGAGATCACAAGCACAAGATGATGATGGCCATATCATATCACTTATATTGATTGCATGTGATGTTTATCTTTTATGCATCTTATCTTGCTTCGATTGACGGTAGCACTATAAGATGATCTCTCACTAAATTTCAAGATAAAAAGTGTTCTCCCTGAGTATGCACCGTTGCCAAAGTTCGTCGTGCCTAGACACCACGTGATGATCGGGTGTGATAAGCTCTACGTCCATCTACAACGGGTGCAAGCCAGTTTTGCACATGCAGAATACTCAGGTTAAACTTGACGAGCCTAGCATATGCAGATATGGCCTCGGAACACTGAGACCGAAAGGTTGAGCGTGAATCATATAGTAGATATGATCAACATAGTGATGTTCGCCATTGAAAACTACTCCATTTCACGTGATGATCGGTTATGGTTTAGTTGATTTGGATCACGTGAACACTTATAAGATTAGAGGGATGTCTTTCTAAGTGGGAGTTCTTAAGTAATATGATTAATTGAACTTAAATTTATCATGAACTTAGTATTTGATAGTATCCTGCTTGTCTATGTTTGATTGTAGATAGATGGCCCGTGTTGTTGTTCCATTGAATTTTAATGTGTTCCTTGAGAAAGCAAAGTTGAAAGATGATGGTAGCAATTGCACGGACTGGTCCGTAACTTGAGGATTATCCTCATTGCTGCACAGAAGAATTACGTCCTGGAAGCACCGCTGAGTGCCAGGCCTGCTGCTGATGCAACTGACGATGTTAAGAACGTCTGGCAGAGCAAAGCTGATGACTACTTGATAGTTCAGTGTGCCATGCTTTACGGCTTAGAACCGGGACTTCAACGATGTTTTGAACATCATGGAGCATATTAGATGTTCCAGGAGTTGAAGTTAATATTTCAAGCAAATGCCCGGACTGAGAGATATGAAGTCTCCAATAAGTTCTACAGCTGCAAGATGGAGGAGAATAGTTCTGTCAGTGAACATATACTCAGAATGTCTGGGTACCATAATCACTTAACTCAGCTGGGAGTTAATCTTCCGGTTGATAGTGTCATTGACAGAGTTCTACAATCACTGCCACCAAGCTACAAGAGCTTCGTGATGAACTATAATATGCAAGGGATGGATAAGACAATTCCCGAGCTCTTCGCAATGCTAAAGGTAGCGGAGGTAGAAATCAAGAAGGAGCATCAAGTGTTGATGGTCAATAAGACCACCAGTTTCAAGAAAAAGGGTAAAGGGAAGAAGAAGGGGAACTTCAAGAAGAACAGCAAGCAAGTTGCTGCTTAGGAGAAGAAACCCAAGTCTGGACCTAAACCTGAAACTGAGTGCTTCTACTGCAAGCAGACTGGTCACTAGAAGCGGAACTGCCCCAAGTATTTGGCGGATAAGAAGGATGGCAAGGTGAACAAAGGTATATGTGATATACATGTTATTGATGTGTACCTTACTAGAGCTTGCAGTAGCACCTGGGTATTTGATACTAGTTCTGTTGCTCATATTTGCAACTCGAAATAGGGACTACGGATTAAGCGAACACTGGCAAAGGACGAGGTGATGATGCGCATGGGAAATGGTTCCAAAGTCGATGTGATCGCGGTCGGCACGCTACCTCTACATCTACCTTCGGGATTAGTATTCGACCTAAATAATTGTTATTTGGTGCCAGCGTTGAGCATGAACATTATATCTGGATCTTGTTTGATGCGAGACAGTTATTCATTTAAATCAGAGAATAATGGTTGTTCTATTTATCTGAGTAATATCTTTTATGGTCATGCACCCTTGAAGAGTGGTCTATTTTTTATGAATCTCGATAGTAGTGATACACATATTCATAATGTTGAAGCCAAAAGATGCAGAGTTGATAATGATAGTGCAACTTATTTGTGGCACTGTCGTTTAGGCCATATCGGTGTAAAGCGCATGAAGAAACTCCATATTGATGGACTTTTGGAACCACTTGATTATGAATCACTTGGTACTTGCGAACCGTGCCTCATGGGCAAGATGATTAAAACGCCGTTCTCCAGAACTATGGAGAGAGCAACAGATTTTTTGGAAATCGTACATACAGATGTATGTGGTCTGATGAATGTTGAGGCTCGTGGCGGATATCGTTATTTTCTCACCTTCACAGATGATTTAAGTAGATATGGGTATATCTACTTAATGAAGCATAAGTCTGAAACATTTGAAAAGTTCAAAGAATTTCAGAGTGAAGTTGAAAATCATCGTAACAAGAAAATAAAGTTTCTATGATCTGATCGTGGAGGAGAATATTTGAGTTACGAGTTTGGTCTACATTTGAAACAATGCGGAATGGTTTCGCAACTCACGCCACCCGGAACACCACAACGTAATGGTGTGTCCGAGTGTCGTAATCATACTTTACTATATATGGTGCGGTCTATGATGTCTCTTATAGATTTACCGCTATCATTTTGGGGTTATGCTTTAGAGACGGCCGCATTCACATTAAATAGGGCACCATCGAAATCCGTTGAGACGACGCCTTATGAACTGTGGTTTGGCAAGAAACCAAAGTTGTCATTTTTGAAAGTTTGCGGCTGCGATGCTCATGTGAAAAAGCTTCAACCTGATAAGCTCGAACCCAAATCGGAGAAATGTGTCTTCATAGGATACCCAAAGGAGACTGTTGGGTACGCCTTCTATCACAGATCCGAAGGCAAGACATTCGTTGCTAAGAATGGATCCTTTCTAGAGAAGGAGTTTCTCTTGAAAGAAGTGAGTGGGAGGAAAGTGGAACTTGATGAGGTAACTATACCTGCTCCCCTATTGGAAAGTAGTTCATCACAGAAACCGGTTTCTATGACGCCTACACCAATTAGTGAGGAAGTTAATGATGATGATCATGGAACTTCAGATCAAGTTACTACTGAACCTCGTAGATCAACCAGAGTAAGATCCGCACCAGAGTGGTACGGTAATCCTGTTCTGGAAGTCATGCTACTAGATCATGATGAACCCACGAACTATGAAGAAGCGATGGTGAGCCCAGATTCCGCAAAATGGCTTGAGGCCATGAAATCTGAGATGGGATCGATGTATGAGAACAAAGTATGGACTTTGGTTGACTTGCTCGATGATCGGCAAGCAATTGAGGATAAATGGATCTTCAAGAAGAAGACTGACGTTGACGGTAATGTTACTGTCTACAAAGCTCGACTTGTTGCGAAAGGTTTTCGACAAGTTCAAGGGATTGACTACGATGAGACTTTCTCACCCGTAGCGATGCTTAAGTCTGTCCGAATCATGTTAGCAATTGCCGCATTTTATGATTATGAAATTTGGCAAATGGATGTCAAAACTGCATTCCTGAATGGATTTCTGGAAGAAGAGTTGTATATGATGCAACCGGAAGGTTTTTTCGATCCAAAGCGAGCTAACAAAGTGTGCAAGCTCCAGCGATCCATTTATGGACTGGTGCAAGCCTCTCGGAGTTGGAATAAATGCTTTGATAGTGTTATCAAAGCATTTGGTTTTATACAGACTTTTGGAGAAGCCTGTATTTACACGAAAGTGAGTGGGAGCTCTGTAGCATTTCTGATATTATATGTGGATGACATATTGCTGATTGGAAATGATATAGAATTTTTGGATAGCATAAAGGGGTACTTGAATAAGAGTTTTTCAATGAAAGACCTCGGTGAAGCTGCTTACATATTGGGCATCAAGATCTATAGAGATAGATCAAGACACTTAATTGGACTTTCACAAAGCACATACCTTGACAAAGTTTTGAAGAAGTTCAAAATGTATCAAGCAAATAAAGGGTTCTTGCCTGTGTTACAAGGTGTGAACTTGAGTAAGACTCAATGCCCGACCACTGCAGAAGATAGACAGAAAATGAAAGATGTTCCCTATGCTTCAGCCATAGGCTCTATCATGTATGCAATGTTGTGTACCAGACCTGATGTGTGCCTTGCTATAAGTCTAGTAGGGAGGTACCAAAGTAATCCAGGAGTGGATCACTGGACAGCGGTCAAGAACATCCTGAAATACATGAAAAGGACTAAGGATATGTTTCTCGTTTATGGAGGTGACAAAGAACTCATCATAAACGGTTACTTTGATGCAAGCTTTAACACTGATCCGGACGATTCTAAATCGCAAACCGGATACGTGTTTACATTGAATGGTGGAGCTGTCATTTGGTGCAGTTCTAAACAAAGCGTTGTGGCGGGATCTACATGTGAAGCGGAGTACATAGCTGCTTCGGAAGCAATAAATGAAGGAGTCTAGATGAAGGAGTTCATATCCGATCTAGGTGTCATACCTAGTGCATCGGGTCCAATGAAAATCTTTTGTGACAATACTGGTGCAATTGCCTTAGCGAAGGAATCCAGATTTCACAAGAGAACCAAGCACATCAAGAGACGCTTCAATTCCATCCGGGGTCTAGTCCAGGTGGGAGACAAAGAAATTTGCAAGATACATACGGATCTAAATGTTGCAGACCCGTTGACTAAGCCTCTTCCACGAGCAAAACATGATCAGCACCAAGGCTCCATGGGTGTTAGAATCATTACTGTGTAATCTAGATTATTGACTCTAGTGCAAGTGGGAGACTGAAGGAAATATGCCCTAGAGGCAATAATAAAGTTATTATTTATTTCCTTATATCATGATAAATGTTTATTATTCATGCTAGAATTGTATTAACTGGGAACATAATACATGTGTGAATACATAGACAAACAGGTTGTCACTAGTATGCCTCTGCTTGACTAGCTGGTTGATCAAAGATGGTTATGTTTCCTAACCATGGACATGAGTTGTCATTTGGTTAACGGGGTCACATCATTAGGAGAATGATGTGATTGACATGACCCATTCCGTTAGTTAGCACCCGATCGTTTAGTATGTTGCTATTGCTTTCTTCATGACTTATCCATGTTCCTATGACTATGAGATTATGCAACTCCCGTTTACCGGAGGAACACTTTGTGTGCTACCAAACATCACAACGTAACTGGGTGATTATAAAGGTGCTCTACAGGTGTCTCCAAAGGTACTTGTTGGGTTGGCGTATTTCGAGATTAGGATTTGTCACTCCGATTGTCGGGGAGGTATTTCTGGGCCCTCTCGGTAATGCATATCACTTAAGCCTTGCAAGCATTGAAAGTAATGAGTTAGTTGCGGGATGATGTATTACGGAACGAGTAAAGAGACTTGCCGGTAACGAGATTGAACTAGGTATTGAGATACCAACGATCGAATCTCGGGCAAGTAACATACCGATGACAAAGGGAACAATGTATGTTGTTATGCGGTTTGACCGATAAAAGATCTTCGTAGAATATGTGGGAGCCAATATGTACATCCAGGTTCCGCTATTGGTTATTGACCAGAGACGTGTCTCGGTCATGTCTACATAGTTCTCGAACCCGTAGGGTCCGCACGCTCAACGTTTCGATGACAGTTATATTATGAGTCTATATGTTTTGATGTACCGAAGGTTGTTCGGAGTTTCGGATGTGATCACGGACATGACGAGGAGTCTCGAAATGGTCGAGACGTGAAGATTGGTATATATTGTAAGCCTATGTTTGGATATCGGAAGTGTTCCGGGTGAAATCGGGATTTTACCGGAGTACAGGGAGGTTACCGGAACCCCCCGGGGACTTAATGGGCCTTAGTGGGCCTAGGTGGAAGAGAGGAGAGGCGGCTAGGGATGGGCCACGCCCCCCCCCCCAGTCCGAATAGCACAAGGAGAAGGGGGCGGCGCCCCCCCCCCCCTTCCTTCTTCTCCTCCACTATTTCCCCCTCCCAAGTCCTAATCCAACTAGGAAAGGGGGGAGTCCTACTCCCGGTGGGAGTAGGACTCCTCTTGGCGCGCCTCCTCCCTGGCCGAACGCACCCCCCCCCCCTTGCTCCTTTATATACGGGGGCAGGGGCACCCCATAGACACAACAATTGATCGTTTGATCTTTTAGTCGTGTGCGGTGCCCCCCTCCACCATCACTGGTAGAAAAAGGGCCTTTAGTCCCGGTTCATAAGGGCCTTTAGTCCCGGTTTCTGAAACCGGGACTAAAATGTCGGTACTAATGCCTCTCCCTTTAGTCCCGGTTCAATCCAGAACCGGGACTAAAGGGCGCGGCCACGTGGAGCTCCACCTTTAGTCCCGGTTGCTAACACCAACCGGGAATAAAGGAAATCGCCCTGATTTTTTTTGAAATTTTTTTTTGAATTTTTTTTTATTTTCAAATTTCTGAATTATTTTAACCTCTAGTCTGTAATCACCACCCCTCATCACTTCTCAATTTATCCTCTAATCACCCCTCATCATTCCAAATCATCTAACTTCCCGAACGGTCACCCATCCTCCCACTCCCCCAGCCTGAGCATGCTTAACTTCCGGGTTCTATTCTCCCTCGTTCCAAGTCTGCACTTGTTGTTTTCCTGACAATACTAAGATGTCAATCCTATTAACCTTCAGGAATTTTGCTTGAGCATGAAGTGACACATTTCATAGTTTTATTTTGAAACTATTGTTTTAAAAAACAATAATTATTTTGTAACACTAATATTTCTTGAATAATTAGTTTGACCATTGTTTGACCACAGTTTGACCAAAATTGAAATAACTGAAATAATTATTTAGTAACACTAATATTCTAGAATAATTAGTTTGACCATTGTTTGACCATAGTTTGCCCACTGTTTGAATTTTTTTCGATTTTTTTTCACTCTAGATCTTAAAAGCCCTGTAACTTTTTTCTATTAGGTTTTTGAGGATTTTGAAAATGTTTAACGGGGTTCCCTTGGTTAAATTCGGATGTAACTTTTCGAGTAGATGATTTTTCATATAAAAAACTTTTTCATCCGAGTTAGTATGCAAAAGTTATGCCCATTTTTACAAATTTCAGAGAGATTTTGCAAATAAAGTCAAAATTCACATTTGCAAATTTTCCCAACAACTAGACCACATATCATATGGGAAACTTATTTTCTTTTATTTTTTTGACATTTCCATCATTTTCTTTTATTTTTTAAAAAACTGAAAAGGCGATCCACGGGGGAGGGGGGTAGAGTTTGAAAATGGGACCTTTAGTACCGGTTCGTGGCACGAACCGGGACTAAAGGTCTCATCCCCATTAGTCCTGGTTCGTGCCTCAAACCGGGACTAAAGGTCTAATCTTTAGTCTCGGTTTGAGGCACGAACCGAGACCAATGGTTGTGGGCCAGGAGCGAGGCCCATTGGTCCCGGTTCATCCCACCAACTGGGACCAAAAGGTCCAGATGAACCGAGACCAATGGCCCACGTGGCCCGGCCGGCCCCCTGGGCTCAGGAACCGGGACCAATGCCCCCATTGGTCCCGGTTCTAGACTAAACCGGGACTAATGGGGTTACCCGACCTGGACCAAAGCCCCCTTTTCTACTAGTGCATAGTCCACCTCGATATTACTGTAGTGGTGCTTAGGCGAAGCCCTGCATCAGTAGAACATCAACATCGTCACCATGTTGTCGTGCTGACGAAACTCTCCCTCAACACTCGGCTGGATCGTAGTTCGAGGGACGTCATCGGGCTGAACGTGTGCTGAACTCGGAGGTGCCGTATGTTCGGCACTTGATCGGTCGGATCGTGAAGACGTACGACTACATCAACCGCATTGTGCTAACGCTTCCACTTTCGGTCTACGAGGGTACATGGACAACACTCTCCCCTCTCGTTGCTATTAATCACCATGATCTTGCGTATGCGTAGGAAATTTTTTGAAATTACTACATTCCCCAACAGGGAGCCGACGCATCCTCCGACGCGCGTGCTGGCGAGATTGGGCCCATATGTCAGTGAACCAATGCACCTGCAGTTAAGTAACAGCTACGTGGGCATATTTGTTGGCGTAAATTATGGGGGAGGGAAGGGGTGGAAATATTGCTGGTCACAACGGACTGGACGAGCGCGGGGGGAGGAGAGTCATGCATGCTGATTTTTTTCCACACAGGGTGGAGTGGTGGGACCGTCGAAGGGAGAAGGAGAGTCCGGCAGGCATATTGTTTCCACACATGGAGAGGAAAAGATTTGGAGACGAACGGGCTTCCTGCAGGTATGGGGAACGGTGCATAATAAGTCTCATCTTACATGCCGGGGTAGGTATAGTCTCAAGTCATTAAAAACATACACGCCCCACACATGTTCATATTTCAAGGTGCACTAAATTATTGCATGTGATGATTAAGGCTGGCCATAATGGTGGTATCTTAGCTGGTACTACTTCCATCCAGGTTTATAGGCCCCCTCGACCAAAATGCATCGACCAAGGCAGAAATCTGACTCCAGCGACACACGATTTTCTAGCAAGGCAGCGCATCTAGTAATTGCATGCAATGCTTTGGTTTTCACCCCTAATTCTACTTGTACTCGTGCATGAAGATGTAGTGCCGGAGAATTAGTACTTTATCTCTCCCATGATCTGGTGTGGACAACATTACCCAATCAGCAAGCTCCCTCTTGCATGCACTGGCCCACATCTGGTAACTAATGGTTGGGGATTAATTGAGCGTTGGGAGATGTACAGACATGGGCCGCTTGAGGAGTTCACTTTTTTGCTTTTCACGGGACGATCGAGGTAGCGGACTTGTAAAAACATGTGCGCCTACGCTGCCTACAGGACCTGTAAACCCGGACGGAGGTAGTATCATGCACACGGGAATAGCAAACATACTGATGTGGCAAAGAATTAAAGAAGAGAGGGGGGTTAGAGTAACTAGTGTTCATGCATGCATTGGTAAACACATTTTTTTGTGAAGAACTACAAAAACTATTCCACCGCCTCTATCTTGCTAAGAGAAGGTGAAAATTTTGAATCAAGCCCTTTAAACTATAAGGGAGGTAGTAGTACTCTAATAGCTAACCTTGGCCCTGTTTGGATCCATGTGTTAGAGTTGGTTTGGGTTAGTTTGAACTCAACTAACCCAAAAAAAATCTAACCCACCCAAGAGGTGCTTATTTGGGTTACGTTCTTCTCGGGACACTAAAAAACACATTTTTCTCTCGCTCTCCCCGCAGCAGATCCCTCCCCACTTCCTCGAAGCTTCTCATCCTCTCCCTCCCTCCCTCTCGCAATGCCCATGAAGGCACCTCACCATATCCGCGCTCCATCTAACCCTGTCATCCAAACACCTCTTTCGCTAGAGTTACTTCAGGGTTAGTTCAGGATTAGAATATTTAACTCATCTAACTCATCTATTAGTAGTTCTTATACTCATTATAATCAGTATTGTAGATATTGATATTTTTAGTATAAACGGTTGACGGAAGTAAAAAGGACCAGAGGGAGTATCATGCATGCGGAGTAAGCAAAAAAAAATCTCATTTATAGTCGGTCGAAGTCTCAAAGGGCGCGGCCGCGCGAGGGAGGCGAAGGTCGTGGGAGGCGTGACTGTTGACGGAATTAATTGAAGTTACACACAAGCCGGCATGGCGTGCGAACAGGCAGAAGCTATACCGTCAGGTCTACGATATGGGTCTTGTAGACATGACATCTAGTGGGTCCCGCATAGTTATCGACAACTCTTTGGGGGCTTGCAGCCGTTTATCCACCGGGCAAGCCAGCAACCCAACGCCGCTCGCACGCCCTACTCGTCCATGTCTTCTACTAGTACAGTACCTTACAACAGTTCGCTCCCAGTCGTCCCGTCCTTTCACATTACGGCAGTTCCACTAATCCTAACCCTCCTCCCAAATCCATGGCGACCCAAATCTCCATGATCGGCGGTGAGTACAAGGTTTGAACCATCACTGGCGATGAGTTCGACCTCATCTACACCCGTTCTTCCGCAACGGTGAAACAATGCCTTGCTTGCTTCAAATGCATGTTTTAAAACTCAAAGGATGAGTGGGTCGCTGGGCTAGATGTTGAGTACACCACAGTCCTGGGAATCGAGAAGAAACTAAAGGAGGCAGAGAAGAAGAAGCCCGCCGTGATCCAGGTTTGCGTGCATGACTTATGCTTGCTCTACCACATATGCCATGCCGACGTTGAGTGTGAGGAATTTAAGAAGTTCCTCAAGGGCGGCCGAGTCAAATTCGTTACTATAGACTTTAGGAATGACAAGGAAATCCTGGGTCGGATAGGCCAGCCCTTCAATCTCTAGAAGGCAAGCCTGGTGTCCTCCTCTCAGCCTTCAATGCTGACCCTGGCAACAGCCATGATTGATCGTTCGTACGCTTAACTAAAGAAACCTCACCACGAGTTTCATCATGCATGGGAGTCGAAGACATTAGATGAAGATCACATCATGTACGCAGCAATGGATGCCTACCTTTGTTTAAATATCTACAAGGGTTGGTTGAAGAAGCAGAGCCCAGTGTTTGGTTCAAGCAAAGAAGCGTCGGCGAAGAGGAAGAGGAAGAGGGACGAGGACGAAGTCGAGGACATGGACTCGGACTCCGAGTAGGTGGCAGTGCCATCGCTCATGCTGGTTCTACTGCAGTGTCAAGCGGACTAGTTGCTTAGTTTATTTTCAAGGGTGTGTTGTGCTGAGGCCCCAGTAGAACTATGTTTATGTTCTTTCTCATTATTTGAACTCTTTAGTACATACAGTAGTACTAGTACTATGTCTTACTACTGTTCTTCTTGCAGTTGGTACTACTGCTCGTATCTCCGTGTTCCTACTATAGTTAATACGTTCGTACTAGTAGTATAATTTGGGTCAGTCGATTTGTGAAAGAAGTTCGATGGAGTGAAGGAAGAAGACAGCAGGGTGCCCATAATCTATCTTATGAGTGTTGGGTGTGGAATGCAGTTCACCGGAAGAAAATGCATCATGCCCGGGCTTAAACGGATGGCGGGGGTGGGGGGAGCATGGCGGTGGCAGGCGCTTCAGGGGAGGGCGCGGCGGCGGCAGCAGGCGGTTAGGCGTGTGGCGGGCTGAGAAGATGAACCATGCATCTATTTCGGAGGTTGAAGAAGCCCTTCTAGCCATCCATGTTGCATCAAATGGCTCACAAGAGTCAACTGACCCAAATTGCTCCTTCAGATTGCAGGATCCACGTGGCATTCAATGTCTCAAAGGTAGATTCCGCGTCCGCACCCATTTTGCGGGCTCGACGCGCGTGCAACTGGCTTCCACTGCGACAGCCACCATACGCGCCTCCTCCGCGTGGGCGGAGACGACAATGACACGCTAGTTCCTCCTCGCCGGCGTGCTGGAGCACGCGCTCGTCCTCCTCTTTGTATGTTGCGTGCATAGACGCGGCTCCACCAGCTACTCGCGTGCTTGGCAGCGCGGCTGCATCACGAGGAGGGATTGCAAACGACATGAGTGGGCGAGCCTTCGGCTTGGTGGCAACACGGCAGTGATGGGCGATAAATTGTTGGCCGGAGCAGGCGGGCACTGGTCCGCATGCGCAACGGCGGCGGCGGCATATTGATGAGTGCGCGTATGGGAGCTTAGTTTAGTTTTATATAGGTTTGGTCAAACTTAAAAGAAAACCATACTAGTACATGTAAACATTAGACTTAGGAAGCGCTTTTATTAGTTACCATAGCCACCATATGGAATCATGTGCAAGCCCGTGAACCGCGACCGCGCGGTCGATCGAACGGTGCATCACCATGTCGCGCTCGAAGGACATCGACCGAGCCTTTTTGTGTGTGTGAAAACAATCCCCGAATATTACTCAAATTTTTTTCTAGGAAAAGTTCTTGATGCTACAATATTTCCATATATTTGAATTTAGCTCCAATTCGTGTTTATTTGGATTTGGACGTTTTAGGTGCGCCCTAGTTTTTTTAATACTAATTTTGTGTGTGTGACTGAGAGAGAACGTGTGTATGTGTCCATATGTGTGTTGTGGCGGAAGGGAAATGTGGAGACGGTGTGCGTGCGATAGAGACATAGAGAGGTGTGAATGTGCAAATGATCATGCATCAGTGAGACATAGACAGATGCCGATACGTTGTGTATACATGAGAGAACGGTCTTCCATTTTACTTGTGTGTGTGTGTGTGTGTGTGTGTGTGTGAGAGAGAGAGAGAGGAGCATCCGTAACACAACAACCATCTCTCTCGATTCGTCTGTCCCTCGCACGATCGCATTTAACACATGCATCAACACGCACATTTTGACACCCTCACCCAACCCCTGCCCACCTCAAGGCCCGCACATCGCTCTCTATCTCGCACGCATAATCTCTTCATGAATACCCTGTTTAGCAAGTAGCTTTCCGTCACATACACACACATTTCTCTCCTTAGGTTTGTTTTCTCTCAATATCTTACACACACACATAGCACATAGCACACAGCACACACACACCCTCCCCCGAGCACACAATTCATCCCCATCCAAGGTTATATGGCGACCACTCTCGCTTGTGCTTCTCTGCACCCCAGCATGCACAACACCTCAATCTTCAAAGAGAGCATCAAGGAGATCGAAGACGGCGACCACACTACGCTAGAGAATGCGGGGCCATTTGGAAGCAGGATGATGTGAGGATGGCTGACTAACTCCTCCCCTCACCCTCTCTCTCTCTCGCACAAAATTACCAATCCCTCTCTCCCCCGCACAAATTTATCAATCCCTGAACCCACGAGATCCTTCCCCTCTCGTCCATGTTTTTCCAGCTCTCTCATCAAACCTGTTGTCTCTTCTCCCTCCACGTGTACAGAATCCGGATGCACAGGCATCTAACGTATATTACATGTCTCCATCTTTCTCACATACCTAACTTCTTCCTCTCTCTTTCTCTCTCTATCTCCCTCTCTCTGTTTCGTTAGGTTTGTCTCCTACTCTCTCATCCACATACATACAATCTTTCCTGCCCTATTTGCTCCATCGTTGCAAGCTCTCTCTGCACGTTTCATTCACACATTGGGATATGTTCAAAATGTTGCTTTTATAATGGCTGATGTAGAGTTATTGTTGGTTTTGTTGCATCCTACAAAGTAATAACTATGAAATGCATTTTGGTTGTCATTTGACTGGGATTATGCGAGTTTAAGCATGTTGTGAAGTACTATAGACCTTGTATACATCTTGGAATTAGAAAATGATTGTAACTATTGAATTGTATAAACCATTACATTCGAAGTCAGTAGCCTAATATATTTATTTCACAATTTCAACAAATGATTAATTCACTACATACTAAGAAAACAAATGTGTACACCCTCCATTTTTATTTAAGTATGCGTATTAGCATTGGTCAAAGTCAAGTTTTGTAAACTCTCAGAAAGTTTATAACAAAAAATATTAACATATACAATAACAAATAAATACCATTAGATTCATTATTGAATGTACTTTCACATCATACATATCTGTTATGGTAAATTTTTATATTTTTCTATAAACTTGGTCAAACTTTAGGAAGTTTGACTTCGGTCAAACCTAATATTCAAAGTTTACTAGTACTACTTGCTAGTTGCTTAGCCTAATCACCCAACACGCCACACGGGGAGTTCAGTGCCACAAAATTTTGAGGTCGGCGGGAAAATCTCCCACGACCCTGATTCGAGCTATGGAAGTTACCATCATAGCCTTCGGAACAGGCCTACAGATGACGGTTGGTAGGGGGCTGTTTTCGTAACTTTAGGTTCACCCTACTCAGCCAACCCCACCCCGGCACCCAGAGTAGTACACCTGAATACTCCCCATTTTCTATCCCCACCGCAAAATAGACTTCTCCATGGCACCGCAGCCTTCATGCTCCTCCCCTTCTACATTGGCGCACTCCTCCACCGCAGCACATCTGCCTTATCGACGATCTCGTACGCTGCACTGGAGCTGGTCCACCGTCGTCGTCATACATGGAGCCTCTTCCCTGGCACCGTCTTCCACGGTCTTGGATCTGCTTCCCGGAAGCCGACGCCAAGCGCAGAAGCACCACCGTCATGGACAATGAACTAACTCCCGTTGCCGACCATGACTCACCGAGGCCGCCGTGACCATTGTTCTCCTCCTCGATTGGTAATGTGTGTACTAAATCACTTAGCAGTACATGTGCAGTTCAAATTTTATTCATACCGACCCTTCAAATCTCCTGGGTGCTATTGTTCCCGTAAAAGTAATTGGTTATAGCCTCCATTGTCCAACAGAATATCAGCTTGTAATTGTGCGTCACTCCTGTATTGCGCTGTGCTTGGGTAGGTATTTCATCTGCAACCAGTAGTGTGGCAAATGATGGATAGTTTTTTAGAAGTAGCAAGATGCCCATGCGTTGCACGCAGCAAGATGCATTTGTATGAGTAGTTTATCTTGTGGGAGAAAAGGATGAACGAGGGAATGCCTTATTTGCAAATGCGGAGAGGGGTGTGGGTATCTTTTTGCAAAATTGCCACAGTTTCCTTCCTATCCGTCGGATATAAATTGGATGGCCTATATTGCAGGATGGCAGGAACACCATCATCACCAACTCTGTTTTTTATAAGAGTAGGGAAAAGTAGAGGAAACAAATAGAGAGTAGAGAAGTAGAGATAAATATTAAATATAAAATAAATATAACAGTAGAGAAGAGAGTAGAGATAGCAGAGACGTCGGGAAAGGATTGCGCGCACGCAGGAAAAAGCGGCTGGGCGTGTGCTAGTTTTGGCACGCGGCATCCGGCGCGCTTTATAAAATCCAACGCCCTCCCACCGCTTTGTGCCTTGCCATCTCTCTCTCCCCGCTCTGTGCCTCTCCACCGCTCTTTCTCGCCTTGCCGCCACCGCGCCACCATGCCGTTGCGTCGCTGGGAAACTTGGGTATACTGCGGCGTCCGCGCGCCCCTCCGGCGGCTTCTCCGCCGAGATACGGTTCCGCGGGATGCGCCTCGGCCTCGACAATTTTGACACCGCCAACGAGGCCGCCCACGCGTACGACGCGACAGCGTGGCGCCTCCAGTGGCATCATAGAACATTGAACTTCCCCAACATGCCGACGTAGGAGCGGGCATAGGAACTCGTGCCTCTGCCGCGGCTTAACAACGACGAGGATCGTCGCAACAACCGGAGGCGGGAGCATCGTCTCGGCATCGCCGAGATGGACGATGAAGTTATGGCACTGTGGCGCCAACGCTTCCCGAAGGACATCATCAACGAGCGCGAGTTCTACGAGCAAAGGAGGGCGGAGAGGGATAAGAGGAGGGCGGAGCGAGCCGCCTATCGCGAGGACAAGCGTAGGTGAAACGTGGACCCTCAATTCAACATGAGTCTAGGAGCAGCGTCGCCCTGGGAATCCGATGACGATCGGTATCTTCACTCCTACAGTCAGACGTCGGAGGAGGACATCACCGAGGAAGAGTCGGACGACGAGGAGTAGTTGAATAATCTATTTTTTTATCTATCTATGTTGAGAACTATCCTCTACTCTCTATCTCTACTTCTCGATCTCAGCACTGTAAACGCTTTTTTAAAGCACCGCGCGTTGCGATTCTGTTGGAGATGCTCTAACATGGCAGACGAGTGCTTTAATGTTGCCCGCAAGATGCGCGAGTATTACTAGTAGTATATTTTTCTTGCCATGTTGAGATTTTAAAACCACGAGTGCGAACATGCAGAGGAGCAATGAAGACCAAACACGGGATATTGGGGACATCTTCAAGGAGCGTGGCAAGTTAAAGAGGAGTTGCACCGAACCTATAAAACGAGCTTTGGTAAGTAACACCCTTTCAATTACTTTCGTTTAGCCTCGTGTTCTTTGATGTGTATATGTTGTAGTTTCTGTTTCTCTTAAGCCTCGTGTTCTTCGATGTGTCATAAGAAGAGTCTTAATCGTCATAATGCTTTCGTTTTTAGCTTGATGTAGGAAGAGGGCGTTCTCACCTTGTAGTCTGTGTTTATATTTTTTTTCCTTTTGAATTCACTTCTCCCAGTTCTGTTTATCTGGCTTCTACTAAATGGATCTGGGTTGCTCTGAGTAATTATCTAAAAAAGAAGTAACTTCATGTCAGGATGCAGTTCCTGCGAGGAGGGAAGTATGGTCAACCTCGAGATCATGTTTCTAGAATGAGGCTGGATTACACACAAGGTGCCAGTTTCCTAATGATTCTGGATTAGACACAAGGTGCAAATTCCCAGATGATGCTGGATTACACACAAGCCAGGTGGAGTCTTCAGTTGTTCGTGTCCTCGTGCCTCTAGTAAAGGCTGAAAGAAAGCGTGTAGCAGCCCTTGAGAATGTAGTTGAGTTCCTAAAGAAGCAAAAAGAGAAATCAGATGCTCTCTTCACCCATGCCAAAGAAGAGATGGAAGAAGCCAGAAATAAGCTAGTAGAGGCGGAGCAGGCTAGGCGGCTCTAGCTATCTAGAACTGTTGTCAATACAAAATTTCCTTCATAGTAGCTAGGTTCAAATGTTTATCCAGTCAGCATGCCTGTTGTGATTTCCGTGCATCTACTAATGTGGCACAAAATATATTTTTCGGGTCATGTAATAACAGCAATTACTTTCCAAACAACAATAGACGAAGCATTGGACATGGTATAGTTCATGCGCAACCCCGACATTCCAAGTTCAACTTCCACATCAAACTCATGTTCATAGATATCTCCACATTCATACATAATGTCCACAACCATGATTCACTTCAAAGCCAAAAAAATTGAGGAGAGTTATGAGTAAAGAAAAACCTCTAGTTCCTGCTACCAGTGCGAGCATAACAAATACAGACCATGCGTAATTAATTATATTTTGGTCATTTTTTGTGTTCTAAAATACCGACCGGCTTGCGGAAGGACGTGTTGCCGGCACACGCGCGGATTCAATGAAGGCAGGCGGGGCAGTATGAAGCCGGTTGCATGCGGCGAGGAGGCGTGTTCAGCTGGGCCTGCAGCGAGTGGGGCCCTCTTGGCCGGCGCGCTGGTTTAATGCATGCGCTATGAGAGGTCGCGTCCGTGTCAGAGCAATCACTCCCTCCAGTCCTTTTTTGTTTGCGTATAGCAAAATCTCGTTTTCCATTCACATTTTACAAGTAAAATTCATGGACAAACTTTGACCCAAAATACGATGGGGACTAGTAAACCAGAATGGAGGTAGTAGTTTTTTTACTCAAAGAAGGGTTTCCCCCTTCCGATTTTCTTTACTGAAAACCAACATCTAAATCTAAACATAGTATTTGCCCTAGAACTACCAGGTTCAACATCTTGCAACATAAACCCATACAACCATATGCCAAGGAGGTACGTAGTACTATGAATTCCATTTTCGCTCCATACCAATCGTTCTAAAAACTACTCTCAAGTCCCTTTTATAGTGCGCATAGTTTTTTTGCTCACATTCCGAAATGTAGTGCGTGCATGCTGGTTTGGACAAGTTACCCCTTGCATGGAAACCAGGGACACACAGCAGTGCTTGCACATGGGTGTGGGCAGAACATGCATGCAGGGTCACTTTGGTACAAAGTACAGCTCCAGCTCATTGCATTGGTATAAGAGCTAGCAACTATGCGCACTATAAATTGAAACAGAGGGAGTACTTATAACGCGCCATTGAAAATCGGAACTCTTAACCCTGCTAAAAATGATATTTTAAATGTGGCTACTCGATCTGTGGCAACTGGCGAGCCACCGCCTCTAAGTCGTTCACCTGTGGTCCCGACCATCAACTCCTACGGATCAAATTATCGCGCGAGCTGACTATTCCTACAAAGGTGCACTCCACCACACATACCCGGTACCCGCGAATGCAGCAATCGTGCACCTAGGGTTTTAGGCTGTACTTGTTAACGTTGCCTTTACGTAACACTCGTGTGTGCGAGACAGCGAGAGACCGACTGCGTGCGTGCGCCTCTTCTCTTTGTATATGTACTCCACCGTTTTTCTGGTGTCCAAAAAATTATAATAACTACTAGCAATGTGCCAATGCGTTGCCACATGATCTGAGTAGATTAATACATATTCACCGATTTGATAGAAAAAAAAGTCTAGTTTTGAAATACGTATATCACTAAAAAAATTGTTATGTTTCACTCAAAATATATTCCTTTGGTGGTTTTGATGAGATAAGGGAGGAATGTTGTTGGTTTCAAGATTCGAGAAGTGGTATATGTCTAATTTCTACTCTTACTAGCAAGATGCCCGTGCGTTGCATGGAACATCAAGATCTTGTGGGAGAAAAGGATGAACGAGGGAAGGCCTTATCTACAAATGTGGAGAGGAGTGTGGGTAAATTGCCATAGTTTCGTTCCTATCTGTCAGATATAAATCGGACGGCCTATATTGTAGGATGGCAGGCCCACGATCATCACCAACTCTGTTTTTATCCCTAATCTTATAAAAAGCATAGTCGGTGATGATCGTGTGCCTGCCATCCTATAATATAGGCCGTCTGATCTATATCTGACGGGTAAGAAGGAAACTATGGCAATTTTGCAAAAAAAAGATACCCACACCCCTCTCCACACTTGCAAATAAGGCCTTCCCTTGTTCATCCTTTTCTCCCACAAGATAAACTACTCATACAAATGCATCCTGATGTTTCGTGCAACGCATGGGCATCTTGCTAGTTGTTGCAAAAAGCCCATGTGTGTGTGAGAGAGAGAGTGGGAGATAGGAGGAGGACGGAGTGCATGTGTGACAAAGACACAAAGAGTGTGTGTGCGAGAGGTATCAGCTTAAAATGAGGCAATAGTGTGTGTGTGCACGATCGAGAGGGCGTGTCTCAAGAAAGGAAGAAATATCTACATAGATACACGGAGCGGGAGAGAGACATGTATGCCCTAGTGGAAGCACGAGTGTGCGGGTGTATAAACCTATCTAGAGGCTAGTCGATAAATGTTTGTGAGAGAAATACGAGTCGGGGGCGCGAAAGCGAGAGTTTTGTGTGTGTGTGAGAGAGAGAGAGAGAGATGGTAGTCGGGAAGGGGAGTGGAAGCAGGAGTTGTGTGTGTGTGAGAGAGAGAGGGGGGAGTTTGTCTTATCGGTAAACAAATGAATAATGTCAGTCTGGGATGGAGACGAAAAGGAGACCACAACAAATGTTGTGTCTATAGGAGAGAGAGAGAGAGAGTAATTTTAGTGGTATGATTCATATCTAGAGACATATAGGGTGTGTGAGAGAATCCCATAGAGAGAAAGACAAAGTGCAAGACGAGTGGAGACTGTGTGTGTGTGGCGGTGAAAAAGAAAGCTTAGGTACCTAGTAATACGAGAGAACAGTAGAGACATGAGAGATAATGAAAACCGTGTAATGTATAATGATAGGGAGAGTGTGACACTTCTCAAGGGAGACGTCGAGAGACCATGTTTGCGAGGATAGGAGAAACATGAAGTGAGCGTGCAGGCGAGCTGGAGAAAAAAGAGTGATAGCTACATGAAGGAGCATGCATGCGAGAGAGATGGGCATGAAATGAGTGAACATAAAAGGGATTCAAATATTTGAATTCGACATGATGATACATGTAATACTCCATACTCGAACCAAAATTGATCTATCAAACATGCATACTCATATGAATTCACGCGCGTCTATGTTATTTACTATGTAGATATTATTGATCCATACATTTTAGTAGAACATAATTTGGTTTAATTTTTTGAATTCAACCTTATGATTTTGAGATCATTGTAGTTGTAAATCATATTATACATATAAAGGAGCAGAATTCTTTGTTGTGCTTTTGAAAGTATATATAAAAATAATGTATATAGAATTTTATTCCAATCGAAAATGGATCCCGTCCGAAAAAATATAGAATACAAACGGGATTTGAATTGAGTTGGCACGGTAAACGTGCACTCTGCAAAACTTGAACGTAGTGGGGAAAGTCGCAGTAACCGCTCGAAACCTATCTGGAAAGTACTACTGCCTATCCCTGCCACGCAAAGCCTATCTGCTCGATTTCTGTAGGTTTCGATAGGGGTAGGTTTGTAATTTCACTCAAACGTGACATAACCGCCTCTCACCCGGATTCATACACGGTGGGTGCCAAAACACAGTGTGTCCTCGGCCGAAATCGACTCCCTCCCCGATTCATACACGGTGGGCGCCAAAAACAAACTCTCGTCGGCAAATATTCGATGTATGCGAGATTACCGTCCTATCCCCAACCAACTAATATTGCTGTGATGTAGGAAATTTGAAACGGGGGCTAAGTTTGTAAATTTCCTCGCATTTGAGACAAGCGCGCCCTGATGACATGGTTCCCCCCTTCCTCTCCACCTCCATTTCCCCATTCATACTCCGTGGGTGCCAAAACACCCTCTCCACCCCAGCCTCCTCTATCCGCCACCCCATCCACCGCCATCCTCCTACACCATGTCGGAGCTAATACCCCGACGCCGCCGTCCATTACAAGAGATCGACCTTCCTCATCCACGGCTTCGGACCGGGATCCTTGCATCCCGTCCTCTCGCTTCATCCCCGCCGTCGTCCACCTTGCCGGCACCGCTCCTACGACCGTCTCGTCCACCGCACCCCGCCACCACCGTCTACCCTCCTAGATCTGCTTCCATGCTGCCGACAGCCATCGCTACCGCAGCACCGTCAAATTCTCAGCAGATGCATACACGGCGCCGCACCAGAGGTGGTACTCTTTCGTATCTTCTCAACTTATTTATCGCAGCAAGAAAATAGATCGCCACTGCTTTACACTGATTTCTTGTCCATCACTTACTTGCTAGTTGAGAGCAAACATTGGTTGCGAAGTTGCCTTTGTCCGGTTTGCACCTTCAGATCCGCCATGGCACGCTCAACACTATACTCCCAATGCTTATGGTTTTCTCCTTTTATATTCCACACTAGTTAAATCACAGTAGACTAAATTTCAAAATTGGGCCAGTCGATTTTTCAGAGCTCGCCGGAGTTTGCCGGTGCAAATGAAGGGGCTCGGGTGTGGACTTTGGTTGGGGGCGGTGGTGGGGCCTCACCGAACGAAGAAAACTCAACGCGGGTGGGGACGGGGGTGGGGGTGGGGGTGGCGGAGGAACACAGGCGGTGGGGGCCGATGGTCCGGCCGGCGGCCCGTGTGGTGTTCTGTATGGGAAGAATCAGAGACGCGGAAGAAGAAGGGTTAGGAGATGTAGGATCTTCATCCAACCGCCTGAAATGGTTGACTGGCCCAAATGCATACATGCCTTTATATTCAGTACCATCATCGTAACTGCTTAGCACTACTCCTGAATCCATCAAGCTAAACAACATGCCACTCATAATTCCAAACTTGTTGCTCAAGTACGAATCTGATATGATGCTGATATTACTAAAATAGAAAACATTTAATTGGTCAGCTAATCTTCCTACTTTACTTTTGAAAAAACACGTGCACCACGTATAGAGAGACAACATGGAGTTGCTTTCTTAATGCGCTCTGGTTCATCATGTGTGGGCACTGCGCAACGAACATTTTATTATCCAAAATCTGCTTGCTCTTCTTTACCATGTTCCTCTTCCGTTCTTCTTTAATAAGTACTCTCTCCGTTCCTAAATACAAGTCTTTGTATAGATTCCACCATGGACTACATATGGAGCAAAATGAGTGAATCTACACTCTAAAATGTATCCGGATACATCTGTATATGATCCATAGTGGAAATCTCTACCAAGACTTATATTTTGGAACGGAGGGAGTATGATAGTAGTATAGTATGTTCCTTGCAGTGAAGATGAACAGGGACATTTGTAGTGTAGAAGTCTATACGGTTGGTTGGTATGGACACTTTGAACACGTCGGGCCTCTTTGATTCGTAGGATTTTGTAAACATGGGAATAGGATTTGTAGTGGCCTGCCCACTTGAATCCTATAAGAATAGCAAGGAAATGTAGGGAGCTGTGTCGCCTTTAAGATTTACACTGATATTAACAGTACCGCACCTTCAGTTGAAGAGGGCTGGTATCGGAAGCCTTTCTAGCCGTACCGGCAATACTAGCACATATATTCCAGCAAGTTTCACTTTGCTGATTTTACTCTGATGCTTACGGTTTTCCCGTTATATCTACACTATGATCTGTGTAGCTGCTTTGTGTCGCACTAGCAGCAGTCCACTCTTGAAGCTAAACACCGCAATGACTTACAAAATTGGCACCAAGCCATTGAGTGTCATTATGGATGCAATGAAACTCATACACTCAACACCTGTTGACTCTTGTTCAGAATATGATCCTAATGACTATTAACCTTGAGGAGTCAAAGGCAGATGGCCTGTCCTATTCACCCATCAAGGTGCCCGTTCTAATTTGGCAAGGTTTTATTGATTGCGCGTATCTTGCATATGTTGTCTTCCATTTCTTCTACTTTGTTGCACCGCCATCTGCTTAGTTTACTCATCATATATGTTGAGATGCCATGCCCATACATTATCAATACATATTCCATCTGTCATCATACCATGTTTTCCCACTCAAATGTTGTTCTTGTGCATCAGACATCAAAAAGGAAGAGGGTGATTGCTAAACATGAAGGAGCACCAGCAAATTCCTTGAAAAACGTGGTTGTGCCAGAGAAATCAGACAACACCCCACTTATATTGGATGTACAACTAGTGACACAAAACGTAGGACCGACTCCAGCAGACTGTACCCATGCTTCACTGGCCACACCACTAGCTGCACCACACAGGACCTGCACTCCAGCAAAAGGTATGCCGATTTCAGCTGCCATAGCACCAGCCGTACCACAGAAAAATCTCACTCCGGCAAAAAGTACAGCAAGTCCACCGGCCGAAGACCTATCCCAACTGCAGAGACGGCCAATTCCTGCAGATTGGAACCCCATTCCAGTTATTACCAGTTTAAAAGACAATGCTTTCCATGTTGTTAGGGACTATGTGCATATATTCCCATCATGGGAAGATTATAGTGAAGACAAATACCATTTTCACAACTTCCTGTCCCACTTACGTGTAAGTGCTATTATTCATGGTGATTATTTTCCTGTTTTCTGCTGATTGAACACATCAATGATTTACATTACATTGCTGTAAGTAGGTGAGGGTCAATCTAGATAGTCATGACGAGCAAAGCTTGCTTGCGCTTTTCAAGGAAGCATTACAGTAGTATTGGTGTTACCAGAGAAAATCACACTTTGATGACAAGTCTATAAACGAATCTCTGGTGAAGTCTCCTGTGCTAAATTTAGAAGACATTGAATGGAAAAACCTTGTTATGCATTGGTCTAGTTCGGAGGATGAGGTACTGTCTATGATATCGCATGACAATTTGAACTTCTACTTTTCTGCATGTGCCTTATGGATCTTTTGCGCAGGAAATCTTCTCGAAAAAGAATTCCGGTTTAAAAAGAACAACATGTTATTACAAATATGTTGCCTGCTGCTTTGCTCTTGTTAGTATCTGTTGTCCTGTATCACTGTACTTGCATACATACCTGGTTCATTATGTGACAGCAGTATGCATGATAGCTTGCTTATCAATTATTCGCTCCAAATTATCTGATATGTACGAATGGTTACATTAGTGTAGAATATATCTAATGCGAATGAAATTTTTTAGCTCTGCATTGTTCTTGTAAGTACCTGCTGTCCTTTATCAGTGTACTTATATTGACAGGTAGTTGTTCGTCTACCATCACTATGCAGCTTATTTTCCTTTGCCCTCCATTTTCTACACATAAGATCTATATTTACTCTTACCATAAGGTTGGATAACACCGATGGTACTGAAGAAGTTTAGCTCTGCATTGCTCTTGGCTGTAACTTTTGCATGTATCGCTGTACTTACATTTATAGCTACTTGGTTATGTAGCATAACTCTTCATCTTATCTTAAATATTCTCCATTTTTTCTTATATTGTCACATCTATATTCACTCTTAACAAAATGTAGAATAAAGGCAATTATTATCAAGAAGATTCTGTGGTAAACTTCTTGAATTGTCCCCCCCCCCCTCAGCATGGACAAGGGCTTTATAGAGCCTGCCTTCACCAATAATATAAGTTTGTACTTCTCAAGCCTTCAAACTTTGTTGTGTATATTTGGTTAGGCATGACTGCAACAGCTGTTTATTTTTGGTGTTTGCATTAAATTGCATGTTTAAAGTTTATTATGTAGTTCATAAACAAAAGTTTGTCCTTCTCAATCTAAGTTTTCAGTTGTACAACCAAGTTCCTTCTTCATACCAAGTAAATTAAACTATACAGAGCAAGTGATCTTCTTTTGCGCTGCATGTATGCTTCTGTTCTTGATCCGTAATCCAGTGGTGTGGTGAACCTACTCACTGCAACACAATGTCATATTCTGCAATGTCTTAACTATGAACAATGTCATCTCATTCTACTATTATTTAAACCGTCTCTTTATTTGCCAATCTGAAATGGGATAAATTAATAGCACACTAACCATTGATACTTATGAGTTCTTGATCTGTAATCGAGTGGTGTCTAGCCAACTCCTTCACAATGTCATTTCCTGCCATGTCTTGACCTGAACAATGCCATATTGTGTTAATGCAATTTTAAATTGTGTCACTTTATTCGTCAGTAAGAAATGTGATGAATTGTCAACACTGATACTTTTATGTGCAAAACCTGTCATCTGTCTGCTTGTTTATTTTTCTGAGTGAGGAGGATATAAGTGTTAAACAAGCACAATCTCATCAGCTTGCTTAGCTTCTTGCGCTGCAGCTCCCCAGCGGGGCTAACCTTTCTTGAACTCTATTGAAGTGCTATCGGTTGTGTATTATTTTGTCGGCGTGTTTAGTTGCACCGGTGGCGATCTTTTATGCCCGTGTATGTAATCTGTTGTCTGCTTGTGCTTTATTATCATAGTGGCGAACTTTGATGCCCAGTGGATGTAATATGTCGTAATTTCTTTATTTTATAGTCTAGGTTTTTTCTTATTCATGATGTTGCAGTTATTTTACTGTATATATATCCTGTCTTCACAGTAAACCGGCCAAACCATAAAATTACGGTACATAATCGGGCCGTCATGCAATCACGATGTATGATCCGCATCATGGGCCCCGTCATCTTGGTCTGTTAGAAGGCCTAAATGTAAACTGGCCCACTAGTAGAGTCGGGCCTTTAATAGGCCGAGTAAACCGCCGGCCCTCTTTTCTCAAGAAAACTCAATGGGCTTTTAGGAGGCTGAGAAGTAGGTTCGGCCTGAAATGTGCCGAACAGCTCATGGGCTGGCAGAAGCCCGAAATGGATCCCGGACCATGATTGTGCCAATCAAATCACAGGCTTTTAACAGACCAAAATTGTCTCAGTCCTTGTTTGGCCCAATCAGATTATCAGCTGCGAGCAGGCCGGATGCAAATCGGGCCGTAGTTAGGCCCAACTATATGACGGGCTTTTAACCGGCAGAAATTAATATAGGGCCGAAATGTTAAATGGGCCCTTAACAGGCCGAAACTAATATCAGACCGAACTACTAAATGGGCCTTTAGCAAGTGGGCCCAAAAGCATAGCGTCCAGTTGATGGGCCGAATCTGATATGGGCCATAATTTAGCCCAAAGCCTCTTAAAGGGCCGGAACTGATTTGGGCCGTAATTTGGCCCAGAACGTGGTAGGCTTTTAACGGGCCGGATCTCATATGGGCCATTATTAGGCCCGGAACGTGGCAGGCCATTAATGGACCGGGTCAAATATGGGCCAACATTTGGCCCAAAACATGGCAGCTAATTAATGGGCCGACCTACTAGGGTCCCCAAAATCTTGTGGGCCTACAGCTGGGTTGGCCCATTAATATCGGCGAAATCTCGTGGGCCTTTAGCTGTGCCGGCCCATTATGGTCCACAAAAATCTTATGGGCCTTCACCTGGGCCGGCCCATTATGGCCCGCAAAAAATCTTGTGGGCCTTTACCTGGGACGGCCCATTATGGCCCGCAAAATCTTATGGGCCTTTAGCTGGGCCGGCCCATTATGGTCCGCAAAATCTTGCGGGCCTTTAGTTGGGCCGGCCCATTTAAACTTTATGGGTCACTTTTGGGTCGGTCCATGTGTTAACATATCATAGGCGCATCTCGCCCATTGGATGAGTGACACCTGTGCCAACGTGGAGCAGACGCGTATTTCCGTCACCCAATCAAAATTTTACACGTGGAAAATCCTCATCGGTCCGGGCTGTTAACGGGTTATCGGGTCCAAAACCGGACCCAATAGCTTAACGGCGTTCCGTTACGGTGCATGTCACGTGTCAGTCACCCTTGATGAAAGCACTTCTGTGACGTGCGATTTATCGTCATGGAAGTGGACACTTCCGTGATGATAATTTTGGTAATGTCATGGAACACTTCTACGACATGACAGGTATGACTATCTTGATTCTGTCATAAAATTGTCATGGATGTACATGCATGACAAAAAACGCAACCTACTGTGACAAACACGTATCATCACGAAAGTGTATTTTTTTGTAGTGTAAATATAGTTCAAATTTGAATTACGATCATTAAATGGTTAGAAAATCACTTAAATGTCTTTAAAAGGTCAAATGACCCCTCAAATTTTCCAAATTGTCACATGACAGTTGTATTAGTGCACGTTAAACGTAGGAAAAAATTGAAGGCCGTAAGAGGAAGCTATCTCCTGTTGGTCATCAAATATGCATTGTTCCCTCTTGGAACCACGAACCTTCTAGCGAATTGCTCCGGTTTATGAGAGGTGTGTGTCCAAACGTTCGTCAAACATGCCAATTTATTTACCACATGATCTTGGTGGCATGACATTACATAAACCAAGGTTTCATGTTTTTCTGATTATTTTTTTATTTTTTGGAATTAAAATGCCATGTCACTCCATGCATATGTATGCATGTGTCCATGTCGTGAGACCAATATATTTGAGACTTCCTTCTAATTTACTGCAAATGGAATTAACTCGCACTCAAGTAGACAGATATGATTTTTCAAACCATTTTGGTTAGGCGTTGCATGTAGATGTAGTTCAAATTTAAATTCCGGTCATTAAATGGTTAGAAAAATCACTTAAATGTTTTTAAAAGGTCAAATGACCTCTGAAATTTTCCAATTTTTCACATGACAGTTGTATTAGTAGTAGGGGGTTTCGGCAAAACTGTAGTTAAATGGCGGGTGGGATTCCAACCTCTGATCTATACCATATGTTCGCGATCCGATGGCCTACGACAATAGTTTTCATGTTTTCACTGGATACCTGGCCTATTTACAAATATCTCCAACCTCGGCATCATTCCGCCTACAGCAAGCATTCAGTATGGAGTGAGATGTCGGCAGACTCATATGTATATATATAGGGTAGGTCTATTCTAATAACATTCCTTAAGACCTTATTCTAATAACACCTAGACTTATTCTACTAACACTTCAGCACTGCAAAAAAACCCCGAACTGAACCACACGAAAAAGAAAAAAAATAGAAGAACTGCCCCACCCCACCCACCACCTTCCCCCACTCCGCCCCCAATCTTCCCAATCTCTCGCCTCATCCACACTCCCGACCCACCTCCTTCTCCCACTCTGCTCCCAACCGCGCTGCCCGGCGGCCGATCCGGGCCGGCTACCACCCCCAGCGCGCCTCCCGGTGGCGAATCCAGGCCTAAAACTGCCCCCAACGCGCCTCTCGTGGCTGGCCGCCCCTCCCTACCCCAATGCCAGGTCGCCCACTTCCATGTTCCTCCACCTACCGCCCGACCAGCGCCGTCACGCCCTCGCCCCCGCGCAGCCACCTGCGCCGGATCTGGCCGCCACGAGGCCCCAGCGCCGCCAGCCACCGCCTACCGTGCCGGATCCAGCCGCCTCCCACGTTCTGCTTCCCCGGCCGGACCAAGCGCCCCCAGTGACGGATCCGAACGCCGCCGGTCTCCCTGCACTGGCCCGTCACCGGTCTCCACGACGAGGGATCCGAGGCCCACCACGCCGCCGGCGATGGATTCGACCCAGCAACCGCCCATGGATGCCTCGTTGCTTCCCTCCTCTGCATCGTCGATCTCTCCCTACTGGTCCCTCCTATCGTCCAGGACCCTGCCAGCCGCCAGGCCTCACCTCTCCTCACCCCGATCCATGCCTAGCTCCGCCGCAAGCTGTCCCCTGCTGTAGTCCAAAAGCAGTCCCTGACGGTTGATGCAGTACGACGGGTCTCTACTACATCATCAGCGAGATCGGCCATGTCCCCCGGACGAGCTGCCATCCTCCCCTTGCAGTCCAGGCGCCCCGGGCTTGCAGTGCGTCAGGGAACGCGATGCAATTTGGCACCGCAAGCACCGGCCTCCGGCGTCCTCTCCTCCCCTTCATTTTTTTTTGCTTTTTCAGATTTCACTTGGGCACAACACTTCAGTTCGCTTTCGGCATCAGTGCGGTGCGGCTAGATGTCCAGTCCACCGACGAGCGTGCTTGCATTCCGATGGCACGAGGCTCGTGGTCGGACGTGCAGTCCGGTGGCACCGGCGAGTTCATTTCGGTGCTCGCCGCCAGAGTTCATTTCGGTGCTCGCCGCCATAGTTCGTTGCTTTTTTTGCAGTCTCCCCTGGCCGTGCAGTTTACTCAAAGAAGAGGTTCGCTTTGTGCTTCGTTGGTGTTTTGTTTGCATCAAAGTTTCCTACTCGGGGGTGCACTTCAGTCCGCACTGCAGTGCTCTGTTTGGAGGGGCGCGTGCAGCTCTATTATCTTATTTTTGACCTATTGTGCTATGTTTGTTTTTGTGTAAAAAGAAGTCACGCTCGGGCCGCACTGCAGTCCGATGGCGGGGCGCGTTCAGTGCTCTGTTGCTTTGGTGGGAGAAAAGGGAGTCCTAGTGTCGCCTCTAAACTCTTTTGGTGATGCGGTTATGTCCACCTACACGCACAACCCAGAAAAAGAGTCGAGTGGACTATACGGTTGGTTGTTCCTGGGTTCAATTCACTAATGTGAGTGTGGCTGTGTAAATGAATGGATATGTATGTTTTTGAAGCTCACTTTGTCCTCTCACGCAATTCACTATAAAACTCCCTTGTGGTTCACTTGGTAATCCGAAAACAAAAACACCTCGGAAAGCAACTCACTTCTCATTACATGTGGTTCACTTGCTCGGTCCCTGCGATCCACTCGCCCGGTCTACGCACATAAAAATATTGAGTTTGGAAAAAGCTTAAGCGGTTCACTTTCGGTAGTGTCGCGGCCCGTTTACGATAGTCTCGAGGTTCACTTTTCATTGTATTGCGGTTCGCCAACACTCGACATGAAATGCACTCCACCTCATTTTGGAAAATTTGCGTCCCACAAAAAAAATCATGTAGTGCACTTGTCTGTCCAATGAAGTGCGGTATTTCATCTGAAGCAGTGCGTTCTTCTTTCCCCGTCCGAGAAAAAATAGGTCTAAACAAAAAGAAACCATGCAGTGCACTTGCCCATCTAAATGAAGTGCGGTATTTTATCTGAAGTGGTGCGTTCTTCTTTCCTCGTTCGAAAAAAATATGTCTAAACAAAAAGAAACCATGCAGTGCACTTGCCCATCTGATGCAGTGTGGTATTTCGTCTGAAGCAGTGCCTTCTGTCTGATGCAGTACATACGACGATTTTGGTCTCGCGAAGAACAGAGTGCCCGCTTTTCAGTAAAATCAAAACTGCTCTTCAACCGTAAGGAATTAGAGAGAGTGTTCTACATGAAAAAGTTGTGTCTCATCAATATCTTTCCAACGGTGTATGATTTGAATTACTCCGACCAACGGTTCGTAAAAATTTCATGAAAAAACAGCCGCTGCCTCTCGACGTTAGCCGCACGATTTTCAAAATTAACTAAAAACCGCAAGGAATCTCAAAAACATTTCAACATATGAAAGTTGCGCCTTGTCCGTAGCTTTCCAACGGCGTACCATATGTCTCGTTTCGACAAACGGTTAGAAAACTGGAGCGAAAACAGTACCGAAATTTTCAAAAAAATTGAAAAACAAAATTCCGCGATTTAGTAAAATTGAAACTGCTCTTAAACCGTAACGAATTAGAGAAAAAAATAGATATGAAAAAGATGCGCCTCGACGATATATTTCCAATGGTGTATCATTTACTTCATTCCGACGGCGGTTTAGAAAAAAACGCAAAAAAACGCTCGCTGCCACTCGTCATGGGATGCACCATTTTCAAAACTGCTCTTAAACCATGGGGAATATCGAAAAATGTTTAACATGACGAAGTTGCGCCTAATCCATAGCTTTCCAACGATATATTATACGCCTCGTTCCGATAAACGGTTAAAAAACTAGAGCGAAAACAGTACCGGAAAAACACTGTGTGCAGTTTTTTTCAACACGAAGTTCACTAGTCTCTGTAATGCAGTGCTTTTGCTAAATAAAGTGCAGTGCCCTCGCGTTGAGCATGCAGTACGGAAGTGTTATCAGAATAACTATTCTGATAATTATTCTTCACCTTCCTTTATTTTAATAGCAATGCACCGCAATTTTACGTTCCGTAAATTTTGTCTTATTTTATACGTAAAAATAGATCATAAGAAAATATATAATCGCCGTAAAAAATATTTTATGTTACGTAAAATTACAAACGTAAAAATATAGTGTAAAATATACATAAAATGTATTTTTTCTGATCCTATGGCCTATATTTTTGTTTTTTATACCAAATTTTACGTAGTGAATCAAGATGAATGTAACTTTATTTTTTTAAATGTAATTTATTTATGAAACGATCGTAAAATTATCTCGGGTGAAGAATAACTTATTCTGCACCCTGGATGATGAATAGCAACACTATATCCAGAAATAAGAGATGAACGTTCCTACAAGCCTCCTTAGCGATTTGAAACATCCGACCGTCCATCTCGTTTGCTTGATGAGATCTAGGCCATCGGATCGAGCCTCGGGAGGACGCAGGCCGTAGGATCGAAGCCGAGGCACTATAGGAACGATAGTTACCGTCTCGCGGTAAAAATCTCATGCCACCGCGTGTAATTCCAGCCCCCCCAGGGCATTTTAGTCATTTCACTATTGGGTATAAAAAGGGATGACCTAGCCATCGCCTCCCTCCCGCACTCGCACCTCCCCCGCCCTCTCAGCTCGCCACCGCCTCCTCTCCCCTCTCCCGCGCCTCCTCTCCCCTCCCCTCCCCTCCCGCCTCCTCTCCTCCCACCCACATCGCCGCCGCCGCCACCCACCGCCTCAAACCGCGCCAGAGCAGCAGAAGCAGGCCAAGGCGGCGCAGCAGCAGGCCTTGGGCGACGAGCAGCAGCGGAGGAAGTACGAGGAGCACGATGGCAGCGGCGGCGGGGAGCGGCAGTAGCAGGCCAAGGCGGGGCTGCCCTTCTCCGCCATGTGCGTGCGGATCTCCCGCGACTCCTACCCCAACCTCCACGCCCTCCACAATGCCTCCAACGACAGCCTCACCGACGCCGCCTACATCAGGATCTCCAAGGGCGACTTCGGATACATCCTCGACGACGTGCCCCACCTCGCCGACTACCTCCCCGTGAGCAGTCACCCCTGGACGCGAAGAGCTTGCCTCCGGCGGCAGAGGGGACCTGCACACAGAGGGCGACCCCATGGATTCATCCCTGCTGAAGAGAAGATGTGGAGGGAGGATAGGAGGAGGTAGGCGCGTTGGGGCGGGGTGGTCTCGTCCGCCGCCGGCAACGACAGGGTGGGCCGGCCGGAGTTGGATCGAGATCCCGGCTGGCACGCCTCGCCTCCACTCCCTCTTCCACCTCTTCGCTCTGGTAAATCTCCTCTCAATTTCATTGGATACTCCCTTCAATTTTCTTATCGCTTTCACCCCTTCTTGATTTGTCTCCTCCCTTCTCTGTTCCACTTTTTTTCTTTGATTCAATTTCATGTATGTGTAGATTCTGTTCAACCTCGCCATATATGTCCCTCTGGTAGTTCTTTCTCCCCTCACTTGCTCTGTGGCCACCACAAGCAGCCCGAGGAAGTTCAATGCCAAGAAGAATCTTTTCCAGATCAATGTTGGTCCTACTTTCTTCCATTCTAGGAGACTCTGAAAGGAGGAACTTGTTGGGGCAATCAAGTGAGGTATGCTGCAGTATCTTTTTGTATCATATCATGTGCTCATAAATCGAGTGTTTAACCAAAAACTACCACAATTGACGGAAACGTGACGAAAAACTACCACTCTACGATTTTGTGCGAAAAACTACCAAATTTTTCCTAAACCGTGGCAAAAAAAACTACCAAGTCGCGAAAGCGCTCGCTTCGCCCGCGCTAACCCCGAATCTGACCGGTTGGGCCCGCGAATTAGTTGCCACGCTGGCCAACGGACGGCCGCCGCGCGTTGACGGCCGTTAACGGCTCGTCCGCTGTCCAAACGGCGGCTCTCAATCGGCTGCGGGTCAAGATCTGATCCGTTGCCCTCTCGTTCACTCTCTCCCTCCTCTCCCTCTCTCTGAACTAGGTGGCGGCCGCCATGTCCTTGTTGATTCCGGAGGGTGGCGGCACTGGCGGCGGCGACGCTGGCGGCGGTGACATAAGTTTGGACGCTGCTGCCTCGCCCGCGCCTCCACCGATGGCCAGGGGCTCAGTCGATAATTGGTTGGGGAGCACCAGTTTCTCGACGCAGGCCGGGTCACAGGAGGAGGAGGCGCCGCTCTCCCAGTCATCGCCAATGGGTTGCAGGTATGCAAGTATCATCTGCTGGGCCTTTGGTTAGCTGCTTCAATTTGGCAAATTAGTAAGATGTTTGTTTCTGTTAGTTGGACATGTGTAGTAAACTATATTGCACTTGTAGCTCAGTCAATTTCAATTCAATTCATGAGCACTTATTTGTGCAGTTTGGCTGACCAGAAGTGGGAGATATGGTTTCATTTAGAAGGAAGAAACCCTGTGAAAGGGGGTATATTTGAGTCAGATATTTCTTTGCTTACTCTACAATCACTCATTGCTAGTGAAGGGTATGGGGACAGTGATTACATGTACTATGTGAAGGAGGAGGAAATTGGATCTGAAAGAGTAAAGTATTTAGGTAATGAAGCTAGTGTTCGTGAAATGTTGGAGTTTTTTTCATCATGTCAAGCTAGTGAACATAAAGATTGTGAGAAATGTTCAAACTGGAATTAGTACACAGGCTAATGAGAATTACATGAACACTCAAGAGAGCTGCTGTGTGAAAAATGTTGTAGAGCAATCTGAGCTTCAGAATCAGATAGATGATAGAAAGGCTCAGCTTGAGAGGAGCAGGATTCAAAGAGAGGCAGATTTGAACCACTTTGAAGGAGACACTGAAGTGTCTGAATTTTGTTATGGGGATTCAGTTCATTCAGATGAGTGCTGAAGCTGTTCAACAAATGGAAATAGAGTGTGCCTCTGAAGAGGATACAACATTGCAAACTACTGCTATTGTGAAACATGTGAAGAATCCTGGTCCAACTAGCAGATGTCACAATGAGGTAGAGAAAAAACGTTTTGAAGATTGGTTTCCTGAAGCAGATGAGTTTTGTTTTGCTGGTCATGCAGGCATAAGTGATGAGGAAGAAGAAGATGAAGTTGAACTACCATACCTCATGAAGAAGCCAAAGACAAAGAGTAGTAAGAAAAAGATGAAGGAAAGGCTATATTTTGACCCCTCAATTCCCAATTCACATTTACTCTTGTGCAAGAGCTTGTGTTTTGATAGTGTTTACCAGTTCGGAGAAGCATTAAGAGATTTTCATATGAGGACTTTGAGGTCTTTTCACTTCCACAGGAACACTCCAACAAGAATTATTGTTTGGTGTTCACAGAGAGAGCATGGATGTGAATTTTACATGTGTGCCTCTAGGATTGCTCATGAAAGAACATTTTGCATTAAGAAGTGTAACATGGAGCACACTTGTCCAGCATCAGCAGAGAACACAAAGGTTACTACTAAGTGGCTTTCCAAAGCAGTTGAGCCTTCTCTTAGAGCAGATCCTAGAGCACCTGTGGATTCACTTATTAAAAACAGCAAAGTCAAGTTTTCAGTTGATGTATCAAAGAGTGTGGCCTATAGGGCAAGGAGGAAGGCTATTAAGGTTGTACAAGGTGACCAGAAGGAGCAGTATTATAGACTGAGGGACTACCTACAAGCAGTTCTTAACACAAACCCTGGTAGCAGGTGTGTAGTTACAACATTTGAGGACCTAGAAAACCTTGCCCAACTCCTAGATTTAAGTACATGTTCTACTGCTTGCATGCATCAAAGCAAGGATTTCTTAATGGTTGCAGGCCCTTTATAGGTAAATCTATAACTGCATTTTGTTCAAAATATCTTGTTGTAAATTTATGGTAGCTAATTTGGGTATGGATGCAGGGCTTGATGGTTGCTTCATCAAGCTAACCACTGGACAGCAAATTCTTGCAGCCACAGGAAGAGATGGAAACAACAACATCTACCCCATAGCCTTTGGTGTGGTTGATAAGTAAGATTCAGAGAGTTGGACATGGTTCCTAACCCAGCTAAGATGTTGCATTGGAAGTGGTAGCAAATTTGGAACCTACACCATTATTTCTGATAGGCAAAAGGTATGCACCCTATCTTAGCCAGTAGTTCAGATATATATTGTTATTAGTAGCTATATTTCTTTTTGTTCATGACCATGGTTATTAATTTACAATCAGGGTCTTCTTAAAGCTATAAATGAGGCGTTCCCTGATTCCCCTCAGAGATACTGCCTCAGGCACATATATGCAAATTTTCAGTCAGCTGGTTTCAGAGGAGCAGAACTAAAGAAGCTAGTAGATTAGGCTAGCTACTCACTCACCAAACATGGCCATGAATTAGCAATGGTAGAGCTTAAAGCAGAGTGTGAGGATGCCTGGAAGTGGCTTAAAAAATTCCAAAGGAGACTTGGTGTAGGTCTGCAATGGATACAATTGCAAAACTGATCTTTTTGTGAACAACCTTAGTGAGGTTTTCAACAAAATGATCCTTGATGTTAGGGCCAAACCAATTAGGACTATGTTTGAAGGAATTAGGACTAAGCAGATGATCAAAAGGCAGAAGACTAGGGAAAAACAGAGAACAACAGGTGGATGATCACACCCAACTATTCAGAGAAACTAGAGGAGAATAAGAAGTATGCCAAATTTTGTGATGCATATAAGGCAGGTCCTGACATTTGGCAAGTGTCTAGTAAGGAAAATCAGTACTGTGTGAACCTAGCTAGTAAATCATGTGACTGCAGGAGGTGGGACATGACAGGTGTGACATGCAGTCATGCAATAGCAGCAATGAGCAAGATTCACATGCACCCAGAGGACTATGTGCATGAATTTTTCAAAAAAGCACTATATATTGAAGCATACAAAGACATAGTGTACCCTGTCCCTGGTCCTGAATTCTGGCTTGACAACCATACTTAGGATATTGAGCCCCCAGTGTTCAAAGAAAAAGCAGGCAAGAAACAGACAGCTAGGAAAAAGGGCCGGTTTGAGGTGCCTGCACCAAAGGACACAAGCAGGATGGGAACAATTACATGCAGCAATTGTGGTCTACAAGGCCACAGATATACAAATTGTGGGGAAGCTCTAAAACCTAGTCTTGAGATGAGAAAGAACTTACACCAGGTCATTCAAAAATGTTGCATTCTTTGTTTAATTATTTTAGGTCTGGTCTATTTACTAACTGAGTTAATTTTGTCATGCGGGAGAATAGAGAAATTTTTAGGGGTTCCTCTAGTGCTACACATCCACCTCCACAACCACCACCTCAACACCAAACTTCACATATGCCAGCATAATCTGCTCCACCTCCTAAAGCAATGAGGAACAGAAAAACAGCAGCAAGTAAGAGAGGTTCAACATCAAAAGTTTCAGCAGGAGCAGCCAGGTCTTCACCAGCACCTGCAACAGGATCAGCATCGACAAGAGCTCCAAGAGGATCAGCATCAACAAGAACATTCAATGCACCAAGAACATCCACTGGAGAACCAGGGATATTGGCAGGCAAGAGGAAGAGGAAACCTCCTAGCAAGTTTGCATCCTATTTCAATGCTAGTGGAAACTATTGAAACTCTATATCTAAGTTTGTGTTCTGCTACTTAGTTTGAGTGTATGGTACTAAGTTTGTGTTCTGCTACTAAATGTGTATTGTGCTACTAGCCTGCTTAAATTCAAAATGTGTGTTGTGGACATGTTAATTTGTTTGATTTGTTGTACATTGCCATTTCTACAGTTCAAAAGTTACTGCCAAATTCATTTTAGAGAAAGAAATCTGCACAAAAAAAAAGTCTGGCCTAGGGCTCGAACCCAGGACCAGTTGGTTGTAACCATGCGTTCAATACCAATGGGCTAGTGCTGGTGATTTGTTTGACTAGCATCGGCCAAACTTATTATATGTTGTTAGCCACGTCGTCTATTCAGTGTGTGTTGCGACCGGCTGCGTGGTGAGCGTGCGTTGAATAAAACATGCTTAATTACTTAGCATGAGTACTCACTTAGCATAATAGGTCTTAACATAAAAGTCATTACATCATAGATAAAAACAACTAGTTCTTAAACCATAAGAGTACCTCCCTCCTTCATACCATTCTGAAAGCACATGAAACTTTCCCAAAATATACACCTAACATGCATGTCATTCCAAGGCCAGCTATATATAGGCCTACTAATTACTTAACCCACACGCCAAGCACTTCACTCATTCATAATTGCCTTGATCCTCTCCAGCTTATCTTTGTTGGCATGCCCAGCATTGAGCAAATCAGCAATCAGATACTCCAGCTTCTTCTGCTCTTGCTTAAGTAGGTCCCTGTCCCCCTCCATTTCCTTCATGGCCTTCCTCGTGTTCTGAATGATATCTACTTGGCTTTCAAGAATGCACCTTTGCTCCTTGGCAAGCTTCATCTTTTCCATACTTATATCAATATTTGCTTGATCCTCAAGTTGTTTCTTCTTTGCATTTAGATCATTGATTGCCTGACTGGTATAGTCCATGTCATGAGACATCTTGCCATCTTGATAGTCAAAAAGCTTGGATACATCTTCCACCAACTGGCTGTAGTTGTTTGATAGTAAATCAATTTCCTTCTTTAGCTTGGCCACCTCTTTCTCATGGGCTTGTTTGTCCTTCACCCTCCCCAAGTTCTGCTCATGGTACATGTCCCAAATCCTTGTTAGGCACCTTTGTAGAATCTATGGCCAAGGACCATCCACCCACTCCACAACCCCACAGTTCACACCTACATCCTATAGAAGCAATTATTTATAATTAAGCACAAAGCACTTAGTAACAAACTTAGTACAAATAACTAAAGTCATAAAGTCATTTCATTTAACTCTGAATATTTGTTTAAATCAATATGCTCTCTGAATTATGCAAACATAATTCTTTCATAGTAAGCACACAACACCTGACTTAGCCTCAAAGATAAATTCAGTTAACAGTTATATTTAGCAATAGATATAAATTCATTTAACTCTGTTCTTTTTCAGTTAACAGCTATATTCAGTTAAGACCTAACAAATACATTCAGTTCATAGTACACTAAAGATCTCTGCATGTAGGTGTTCTCAGGTTCAGTCATGTATTGAATTTAGTTAACTAAAGATCTACTTTCACATATAGCTTCCATATGTATGGCACTTTCAAGTTTCAGTTCTAAACTATAGCACATATCTCTGCACATCACACATCTATGCACCACATGTTGCACCACACATCTCCAGCAGCAAAACACATCACACATCTCCACAAGCAAAACAAGTTAGCGTGCAAGATTTAATACCTGCTGCACAGGACAACCCAGGAATCGCCTCCCAGTAAAAGCACCTTCAAAAGCCACCATCTTCTTTAGCCTCTGATGATGCATCATGCACGTTGGCTCAGATTCAGTGTAAGAACCACAGAAAGATGGTTCCACCACACTGTCAGGGGTTTCTTGCAAAAAAAACTTCGAATCAAACCAAAAGCAACTTGGAATCTCCAATTTCGATGAACTAACCCTAACCTTAACTCTATTCCACCATTATGCACTTACAAAGAGCTGAGAATCCATTGAAACCATGTTGATGTCCTTGTCCAAGCTCTCCTCGTCATTCCAGGATGGCATCCTCAACTTCTATTGGCAGCAATGGCCACGGCGGTGACGGCGATAGGCTGACCTAGCTCAGAGCACCAGGGAGAGGGAGAGGATGAGGACGAGTGAGAGCGAGCAAGGAGAAAGAGAATGAGCAAGTGGCTAAGCTCGCTCTCACTTATTGGCCCACCGACAGCCGCCGTTCGGACAGCGGACGGGCCGTTAACGGCCGTCAACGCGCGACGGTCGTCCATTGGCCAGCGTGGCAACTGATTCGCGGGCCAACCGACCAGATTCAGGGTTAGCGCGGGTGAAGCGAGCGCTTTCATGACTTGGTAGTTTTTTTGCCACGGTTTAGGACAAATTAGTTAGTTTTTCACACAAAATCGTAGAGTGGTAATTTTTCATCACGTTTTCGTCAATTGTTGTAGTTTTTGGTTAAACACTCTATTAAATCAGGTGCCTTTCCATCTACAAATACAGTAAACAACCAAACTATGAAATACTGCTATTGGAAGACAAACCTACAATATTACAATATCACCAATTTTGCGGAAAAAACACTCTTCTTCTGAAGGGGATTTCCGGCAATATATTTGGTGGATAATTCATTGCAGTTGATTTTGTTTTCTAAAATAATTGCAATGACCTGACTGATATAAAGAGTTATCACTGCTAACCATCGTTTTCCCTTTCTTGACTGGCAGTTTATTGCACACAAAGTTACATATATGCACTCGCTTAGGGCTTGAAGGTCATTGCAAGTGTTGGTGAGACCCTCGAGCAGCAAGAAGCTTAATTAACCATGGAAGTTGTCGCTGAACAGACAAAAGCAATTGCTGGTACTAACCTTTAGTTTGTGAATATACACAGATTTCCTTCAAATTGTTGGTAACATTGTGTTTATATTATCTTTAATTCTGTTAGCGTAGATCTTGATGGTTTTGGTGAATTGTCCAAGTATTGCGGGTTTAATTTCCCGGCAAGGAACTTTATGCTTGCAAAACCTAGCTACTTTCATTCATTCAGCCACTTTTACCTTCATTGACAATTTTACTTCGCGTCAATTAAATCTTGACATACTTTAACACTAATCTGAAGGAACAAGCTCGAAGTAACTTCCGTTATTGCTATTTGCCTCCCCAGTTGCAGTTGCGCGGCCAGCCGCCGATGATGGGATCTTGCCGGATATGTTGATGCATTCTTCTGGAGGTACTTGTTGTTTTGTCCATCTAAATTCTGGTTACCTGCAGCTGATCTGTAATTTTGAGTTTTGTTTTCTTGCAGGTTCATCCATCGTTCGCACGTGCTCGCTGTTCTGGTCGGTTCGTCATTCGATCTGTGCCAGTCTATTGGGTCTTCGTCCAGTGCTTTGCAGGTCGACCCCTTGCTCCACTTCTCGGCTTTCTAGGCCTAGGCTTATGTTTTTGCGGCCATGTGGTTTACCTAGCTTGCCTGTCTGGAGCTGCTGTTGTACTCAATCCATGTCTGATTGTTGTTCCTATTGGTGTGCAGGTTGGTCAATGGGTGTGCCTGTTTCTTGTACTCTTATTGTTAGAAGACTAGCTAGAGTCCAAGAGTATTATTCCCTGCTTGTATTTTTGTGGCATCCTTTTCTTCCTTGCTTGTTTTTTTCTGGAATACAAATATGATTTTTGTTCCTTCTCTGATTTTGTACCTTTAGTTATGTCCTAGAAGTAACCTATTGATGTGTTTGTTGGTACTGCTTGCATGTGTGGTGCTATTGGGGATATCAAACAAGCCAATGTCATTGCGGATATGATTTGTAAAAAAAATATTCCTTGGAGTGTTGCTAGAGTAGTGTGTTGTCAAGATGATCCAGTCACTTATATAATCTGAGCTCTGCCTGTGGCGCATGCATTGTATGATTGTTGTATATGTGTGCAATTTAGTGAGTGAATTATAGGTTATTCAGGTTAGGTTGAGCATTATAATAGGAGCCAGATTTTAGTCCTCTTTAGCTTAGGTTTGAGCATTATAATAGGTGGATTTGCCGCTTCTAAATATTTCTACTATGATCTATCTTGGCTTTCCATGCTAAACTACTTTCTGCTATATCAGATTTTATATTAGCATTACCAGTAGAAGTCATGGCTCAATCATATTCTTTTTGCACTGAAAATTTGCGTGTCAACCTTTTTCTCCCTAACCTATTTGTTGTTTGCCAATGCCCCTGACTTTCTAATGCTGATATAATTGTTGCATGCTGGCAGGTTGCACATCATTACAAATTCTACATGATCAATGCGCTTATCTGTGAATGAGCACAAGAGGAAGACAAAGGAAGAATAACAATTAACAATACAAATGGGGATTAATCTACCCTAAGTAAAGACTGGATGTTCTTTTTATGAGGTTATATTTATCCCTGTAGGATGTTCCCTATAACTCAGAAATTTGAAGGTATGGTGGCATTGAAACAGTTACCTATCTCCATTTCTATTAGTGCCATGCCATATGGTTGTGAATTGAAATGCCCGATGTTCCATTACTTCTTGATTATTGACCTCTTTTTATATTGGCCAGTCGTATATAAAGGTTGCACTTACATTTTTTTATATGGAGAATGTCAAAGAGTTCGCTTAAAACTGGCATGACCTACATAAGAAACATAAGATGGACGCATTTGCTTTATTTTAAAAATATACTGATCACAAATATTTACAGATTTCTTATTAGTATCTTGCATAATTATGTTCTCTAACTGATCTGGTATTTCAATTTTAGCATGATACTTCTTTGCAGATACAAATGAGTAATTATCAATTGATATTTAACATCACATTTGGTAGTGGAAGACTTAGTAAAATAAGGTGGGTACATATCATTGATCAGTATCTGGTATTTTTCAACCACATTAGTTAGTAGTTTTTTTAGTTTTTGTTTATTTTTGTTCCAGTATGTTTAAACTGCTGGTATTTGCTTCTGAAAATGGCTTTGGTAACACTGAAATATATCTTTGACTTATGACTATGCATTAATTATTTATGTGCTGTGAATTGAGTGTCAATGTGTTTTATAGTACTGCCAGGTTAGAGTTTGGTGCCAGGGTCGTTGCTGGGTGCGTGGCTACTGCTCCTTCGGATTCGGTTACTGTCTCAGGTGCTCAATGTACTACTACAATAGATGCACTGCAGTTACCAATCTTCATTTTCTTAGTAGTATTGATGTGTTATTTCCTTCGAACTGTCTTGTTGACATTGCCTCCTTCATTTGGAGGTATCTCTTTCTTGGTTTGTTGTGGATACATGATATTTTAGTGACTATAACTGGTTCATGTAGGCGGCCAACTGTAGTTGCCATTGTAGCTGGTGGGGAATTTAATAATAGTTGCATTTTAGTTCTCTATGTGCCTTGACGAAAATAGTAAGAGAGGGTTCTGAACCAAAGGATCGGTTCCTCAGTTCCTCACTTCATAAAATTGTTCAGTCAGACCATCGTTTACCTGACTAGAATGCTTCCCTGCTCACCTTTCATACTAAGGTGGCCTTTGTTTGGGCTATGATTCTCAGATTCTAGGCTTCTAAAATCAGAAGCTCAAACAAACACGTCGGATTCCCATGTAGCTTCCTAGAATCCGATTCCAAAAATGAAGGGTCCCGATAACTGCCATATGTGTGGTGTATCGGGTAGTTGTGCCACACGCCTCGTGTGGCATGGACAGGAACCAGCCCGCACGACCGCGTCCGGGTGCGCAAAGGCACGGCCCGCACGTCCGGTGTGTGGCAACCCCGCCCGCACGTCCGGGCCAGAGGACCCAGCAGCCCGCACGACCCAGCCGTCCTGGCCTCTGATCGATCCCCAATCCCGACTGCCGCCATCTTCTCCCACCTCCCGAACCCCTACCTCCATCGCCGGCCTTCTATGGTTGCCATGGCAACCAGAGCAGATCCGTAGGGCCTTCCCACCGCAAACCACACCCCTTATCTCCCCCCCACTCCAACAACGCCCTCCAAAGACGACCAGCTAAAAGCAGGTGAATCTCCCGATCTCCCTACTGCTTCTCATCCTTCTTCTGGGCAGAAAATTGCAAAATTACCGACGAAGTTGGCAACTAGATCCATCCTACAGGGGTAAAACACTACATAGGTTGTGCGTCTTCACAGTTGCCAAGCAGAATACACTAGATCTGCCATGTACTACGCTAGAGATAACCGTAAGTTCTCATTAGATTGATGCACGTAGTTGGTAAATGAATGGATTTGTAGGAATCCATAAAAAGGGAGAGAAAATTGAGAAATTTGAAATAATGGGGGTGTGAAAATTAATTGCCACTGGTGTCTAACATCAGTTGCCACCTATCATTGTCATCAACTGCCACCATGTCAACTTATTGCTTGCCATCCTATTGTAGAGGTTGATGCCATCGAATCAAACGGATAGCTAGCACCCAGATTTTAGAAAAGATAGTGGATGTGCATGTCCTACTAGCCATGATATGTTGGTTGCCTACGCATGAAAATGTGATAACAATGACGTGTTAACTTCTACATGCAAGCAGCACAAGGATACATTTTTTGTGGATTGTTGATGCGTTCTTGTTCATGCAGTGATTGAGAGCACATTGGCAGAAACGAGACGCGGAAAAGAATGAATCACGAAGATGGCGCTGATACTTGGGGTTCTCAAAGACCAGAAACGCCCCCTTGGGATGCATCAGAGTACAGTCAACTCATTTCTGCAGGGCCGTTGCTGCCACTACTAGAACAGTATGCAGGCATTGGTATGATGCGTGATAACAAAAGAAAAGAACATTTGCCATGTTCGCGACAATGAAGATGACATTCTACTTATGTCCTACACTGTCATTTTTTCGCAGGTTCTTATGACCAAAACACACTCAAGGGGCTCCGTGGCAAGTTCTGTCACAGGGCGCTAACACTGACAAATGTACGGGCAGCCAACTTCAACTAGCTAATATGGCTAATCAAGGTAACGCATACGAAAAAGAACACATACTGGTATGGACATGAAAAATAAACTTGCAAAGGTTGGCAAAAGACTCACGAGTTATGTCGGGGGAAAACGCAGAGCCTTCATGCAGCACGTGGCAGCAGGCAGCACCCATGTACCAGCCATCAACGTCATACACAGGTGAGTCCATAAAAAGTAAAGTTGCGGACGGTGAATTAGCAGAAGGAGCATAGTTGACAACTGCAGTTGCCATGACTGGACAACTGCAATTGCCATGAATTAATAACTGCAGTTGTCATCCCTGGACAACTGTTGTTGCCCTCCCTGGACAACTGTAGTTGCCATGGAGGAACAACTGCAGTTGCCATGCCAGGACAACTGAAGTTGCCATGCCAGCACAAACTGCAGTTGCCATGTATTGACCAACTACTACGATGCTTACAGGTTATTACGGTGGTGGTACCCCGGCAAACGTCTCGTGGCAAGCTTCACAGATTGCAGATAGAGCACGTCAATTTGGTGTGACAGACCACATAGGATGGGCACATGCAGCACAACAAGGTAAGGAAAAAATCGAACCACAGAAGAGCACTACATTTGTTTTTGCGGCAAATAGCACGTGACGAAAAAGAAGATTTGTATCAGTGATGGTGGACAAAATCAAGCATAAAACGCTAACAAGTGGTTGTGTGCAATGAGTCATATATTGTCTTCGGAAATTTGCCAACTGCTAGAAGCATGTGTGCAGCACTAATGGTTGATCGCATTTGCCTAGTGAGCTCAAGCCTAGAATGCAAAGTTTTGATGCTAGAACACACTGGTTGCCATGTATTGGTAGCAGTATTTGCCATGTGTGCAGGACTGCAGCTGCCATGCATATAGAATCCAAGTTTTCATACTAAAAAGGAGCTGGTTGTCGTGCATTGGCAAACAATAGTTGCCATGTTTGTTGGACTGTAGCTGCCATGACTGGACAACTACAGTTGCCATGCATGTCCACACGCAGACTCACGGCTTGCTGTTTGAATGATGTCATGCCAAATCACTTGAAGTTGATGTGATCCGTTACAATAAACATGTTATTCAAGAAAAATCTTATGCTCGTACCTGTTTTTTCTATTACAGGGCCTACAACTACGGTGAACAGCGGCGCAGGGACATCTACTGCGGGGAGCTCTGAGCGCACGGAAGACGCGTTCAACCAGCCAGCCAACAATCATGCCGCAAACAATGCTGAGTCAGAGTCGGAAATGGCAATCATTCCAGCAATGCCGATAGGCACCCCTATGAACACAAGCACTGGCAACACTCAAGTAGATGAAACTGCCGCCGATACTGAAGTGAATGATGAAACTGATGATGAAGCACAAGGGGATGAATATGGTGGGCAATCAGAGATCATGATACCTCAGCCACCGTATGTTGGGCAGAGATTTGAATCGTTCGCAGAAGCAAAGGAATTCTACCAGACATATGCAAAGTTCCATGGGTTTGCGGTCAACACCGAATACCATAGGAAAATTAAGAAAACTAATGAGTATAGCAAAGGTGAGATGAGGTGCCACAAGGCACGAAGGAACAAGAAGCGGAAAGGTGTTGCGCCTGTCGTTCGGGAACGAAAGAGAGGTATCATTCTCAAGACCGAATGCCCTGTTCGGTGTAAGCTAAACGTAGATGGAGCACGGTGGGTGTTCACTGGATATTTTGACGAGCACAACCACAAACTCATAAAGAAGTTCGACCTGGTAAAATTTCTGACCGCCCACAGAGGATTCACCCCCCTTGAGAAGAAATTCATAAAGCTGCTACATGATTGTAACGTCGGTCCATTAAGAATGGTCCAGATACTATCACTCATCCACAGCAAAAAAAAGGGACTCTAAGTAGCTTGCCCTACATACCAGCTGATGTCACAAACCTAAAGGCAAAGTACCATAGAGAGAGCAAGTTGGCTGACATAGAGGCCACAATGGCCTACTTCGATGAGAAAGCGAAGGAAGATCCAGATTTCTTCTACAGGATAAGGTTGGACGATGAGGACCGTGTCATGAACATGTATTGGGTGGATGGTGCTACAAGGAGAGCCTACAAACATTTCTGAGATTGCATTTCATTCGACGCGACATATCTCACTAATATGTACAAGATGCCATGCACTCCATTCATAGGAATAAATAACCACAATTAGTCGTTGCAGTTCAGATGCGGGCTCGTTCGGAACGAAGACATGAATGTGTACGTTTGGTTGTTCAAGACCTTCTTGGAGTGCATGGATGGACTTGCTCCGATGAACATAATAACAGACCAGGATTTTAGCATGCGTGCAGGCATAGAGGAGGTCTTTCCATTGGTAGTGCACAGGCACTACAGGTGGCACATTATAAAGAAGGCTGAGGAGACGCTAGGACCGTTCTTTGCTGACCGTCCAGAGCTGCACAAGGCATTCGAGCTGTGTGTGGACCACAGCTTGACGGTGGAGGAGTTTGAAAGGAGCTGGATGGCCATGATTGAAACATATTAAGTCCCAAACAATGAGACTCTTGCTAGCCTGTGGGAGAAGCGAATGTACTGGGTGCCGGCCTACTTCATGCAGTGCTTCTTCCCGTTTTGCAGACTACGCAGCACAGCGAGGGGTTCAATGCTGTTTTGAAGCGGTACGTGAGCCCTGGCAACTCATTGCTACAGTTTGCCAAGCACTACACAGCTTTGCAACAAAAAATATTGGGATCTGAGCTACAGCAAGAAGCGAACACCGCGCTAAAGCAGCCAAAATTGCTAACGTATTTACCGATGGAGAGGCAAATGAGCAAGATATACACCAACAAGATCTTTAACAAGTAAGTCAGTTGCGTTACAGTCTTATTTGCGCAAAGCACGAAGGCAGTAGGTGCCATATAGAATGCAATGCAGTTGCCATGATATGTGGTTGCCATGTTTAACGAAATACTGTTTGCCATGCTTACTCAGCTGCAGTTGCCATGTTCAATGGAAATTCTGTTTGCCATGCTTACCCGGATGCAGTTTCCATGTTCAATGAAATGCAGTTGCCATGTTTAATGCATTGTACTTCCATTGGGCATGTTGGTATGCAAATGCCAATGTCAACTGAAAAATGTTATGTTGTTGCCATATCTACTGAAATGCAATTGCCATGTTTACTAAAATGCAACTGCCATGTCTGCTGAAATGCAATTGCCATGTTTACTCAACTGTAGTTGCCATGTTTAATAAAATGCAGTTGCCATGTTTTATGCAATGTGCTTCCATTGGGAATGTTGGTGTGGAAATGACGATGGCTAGTTGAAAATGTTATGCAGTTGCCATGTTTAATGTACTACAGTTTCCATGTCTAATGTACTATAGTTGCCATGTCTTATGTACTATATTTGCCATGTTCAAGGTACTATAGTTGCCATGTTCAATGTACTATATTTACCATGTTCAAACAAAATGTATTTCTATTTCCATGACAACATAAGGTGCTACAAAAAAAGAGCGCACGATAGTTTAACAGAAAACACACAAAACTTGCAGATTCCAAGAAGAAATAAAGCGTGCCAGCATGTTCACGGCTTTCCAAGTGGACGAACATACGTTCAAGGTGTGTTCTATTTTGGGCATGTCAGATTCAGAACCTGAAGACCCGGACAAAGGAAGGAACTACTTCGTGAAAGCCTCGATCGGCCAAGGCGAATACTACTGCCAATGCTGCAAGTTTGAACGGGGCGGCATTGTGTGCTGTCACATACTAAAAGTAATGGACATGAATGCTGTGACACGGATGCCCCGCCATTTCATAAGGCGGCGATGGACTTGGGACGCTGACGACGCGTTGGCGCCACAGACAACAAACGCAGTTCTGGCTGTGCATGGCGAGAGACCTAAGTCAACCATAGAAGCCGTGAGGCACGTTGTGCTGACAAAGAACTATGCTGAACTAATTGATGAAGCATGCAAGAGTGATAAGACAGCGAGAGTCGCAGAAAAACACAGGAAGGCCCTGAAAAGAGAGCTTGATGAGATCGAGAAGAGGAAAGCTGAGGAAGCCTTACACAGGTTCCCCTGCACATCAAGTGTGCCTTCATCCACGGGGCCATCATCTGAAAACTCGGAGATCGGATCTGGAATAGCAAGCACACAAACCCAGGTCAGGAACCCACCCCGTTCCATCACATAGGGGCGTCCAAAAGAGATAAGGTACAAATCGGGATTGGAGATTCAAGCAAAACACAAGAAAACGAAGAAAGGGACGGGAAATCCGTAAGCAAAATTGGGGCGCTGTGACATGGTCCTTGGGGACATTTTGTTTTGTAACCTAGATGTTGTGAATTTTTTCTAGAAATGGGAGACTGACTCTTGAGGGGCATCAGAAGTTGCAGGAAAATGCATTGAATGGGTAACTGCAGTTGCCATGTTGTGTGTACTTGATCTGCCATGTTATATGTGTTTAATCTGCCATGCTATTTTGTACTAAATATACCATGATATTTTATACTGAATCTATCATGGTAAATATACTGGGTCTGCCATGTTAATTATACTCAATCCGCCATGTCAAGTATACTGGATCTACCATCTTGTTTATGCTGAATCTGCCGTGTTCTTTGTACTGAATCTGCCCTGTTAGCTGTACTGAAAAATGTCATGTTATTTGTAATGACTCTACATTGCGTATATTTTCATGATAATTCGATACGCTTTAGTCACACATGTTGTGTTGTGTGTAATCTATGGGAAACAAAGTTGAAAAAGCGTAACGTGCATCAACCGCAGAAAAGGTTACGTCTACATGATCAAAACTACCATGGTAGCCGGTGCAGTTAGCAATGAAAAAGAAGAAGCAAAACAGCCAAATGAAAAACGACGATGACTTTTAATAACCATGTCTGATGAACTACATTTGCCATGTTTTAGAACATAGTGCACGCATTCAAAGCAGCAACCTGGTGGTGCAAATGATGAAACCACAATAATAATGATAAACATAAAACGTATCTACTATCACGCCTGAAATAGGTTCACATCCACACAAAATATTACAGAAAATATTCAAATGTCACTCACGAACCACCACTGCATACTAGGCTACTCGGGGTTCCAGTCATAGCATAGCACACGGACATAGTTTTTGAGAAGAACAAAAGGTAGTACATTACATTCCTCGGCAATAGAATGTAAGGTATGCGTCCGGTGTGTAACGCCACGTAATCACTTGTACTTCTTGATGACTTTCTTGACAGCTTCCTCCATGAACTCGCGTCCTCCAGACTGCTTGTTGAAATCTTCATTCGTCAACCAGTTCGATGTGTAAAATTTCCGGAGCTCAACGACCGTTGCAGCTGTGACAGCGGGAACAAGTCTACCTTCCCACTTTGCAAGGTATTCCAATGTGTGAAAGCCACAGTCCGTCCTGCACAAGAAAAAGAGCCAGGTGAACTCGCAAAAAGGACAGACATAGCAATGATAAACTTCAATTCAGATGTAACAACAAAGAGGGGTGGGATTGATGTAAATGGCACATGAAGGGGGGTAGGAAATTACGTGTTCCCTTGATTCGTAGTCGCCACGTACTCAATCGGGAAATGTCTGATCTGGACCTTTGAGTTTTCGTAGTGACGGTTCCATGTCTCTTTGACATTGTTGATGAAGAATTCAGCATGCGAAGTAAGGTCTGCATCGGCTGGCGAACGCATTGAATCAAGCACCTCAAAGCGTTGGTTCTTCAGGTTAAGACAGATCGCGTAGTGGTGACCACACTTGTCGTGTGGGTCGTGTGGTGCAAGCTCCTGGAACAAGGGGAACAGGACCTGCATGTAAAAGTGAAGGAAATGAGCAGCAGAGTTCACATGAAGAACAGCAGAGGGACAAAAAAGTAGAATCACGTAGAATGTTTAGTTATAGTGGGTAGTTGAAAGAAAGTTGTCGTCCATGTATGAACAAAATTTGCCGTGTATTTTACTTTGAAGTTGCCACATAGTTTGCACGGGATGCAAAAATCAAAAAGTCAGTTTGCACGGTAGCTGATGCCGCATGAAACATCTGCCACATAAATAGAGTGCAGATAATAGCAAAAAAACCATACCATGTGAAAAAAAGTGCAAACAGGGAAGGAGTACTCACATATTTCTTTAGTGTGAGCTTGAATTGACCGTGTTGAGAAAAATTCTTCCTCGGGATTTTGTGGTGGAAGTCACCATCCCATATTTTGCAGGTCACACTGTAATGCACGATTGTTTTGTCGGGAGACATATCCATATGCTTGTTGATGTAGTCAATCCCGCATGCAACTACATTCGTCGACATTTTACCGTTTGGCCTCACGGACTCGGCAAGATCACCCAGGTCGACGTATGTTGCTTCGCATTGAATGACCTTGGTTCTGTCCAAACATGAACTGTATGAAAATGATATAACATGAAAATATCATGTCCACTAAGTAAAAAAGGAAGAACTAAAACGTAAGCGGGTCATATATAGAAAGTAGAAAAAATATGAATGGTAGAAAGAGAAAAGCAAAATGTGGTCATTACGCTTTCAGCTCCTTCATGTGCTTGCTGCTGGCCCTTGCATTTCCAAATCGCTTGACAATATCGTACAGCTAGGTCTGTTCCTTTGTGGCCCTGACTTCGGGCTCGTATGTAACGCCCCGGACACACCCGCCGGTGGTCATTACTCCCGGCGGGATCTAGACTGGCCCCACAGATCAATACTACTCTTTTTTGCGCACTTTGTCCTCACTCATGTGCACCCGGGAGCAACTTCCCGGTCGGTCACCCATCCTGACACTACTCCAAGCTGAGCATGCTTAACTTTGGAGTTCTGTCCGAATGGGCTCCCGGAAAAGAAGGAATTCCTTATTGATATGAGTAGTCTATCATCCCTAATAAGCCAGGCCATCACATACACCCCCACTCAGAGGAACCGACGTCCTCGTCAGGCCACAGGAACGTTCCCTCTTGGCACAAACGTCTGTGCTTCCAGTCTGGTACATGTGCCATGCCGGGTGCCACGACGGGTCACAAACGTCATGAACAACATGACCACGCACCTGTCCGCAAGCATTCGTGTAACCGCGAGGGTCGGCTCTGATACCAACTTGTAATGCCCCAGACACACCCGCCGGTGGTTATTACTCCTGGCGGGATCTAGACTGGCCCCACAGATCAATACTAGTCTTTTCTGCACACTTTGTCCTTACTCATGCGCACCCGGGAGCAACTTCCCGGTCGGTCACCCATCCTGACACTACTCCAAGCTGAGCACGCTTAACTTTGGAGTTCTGTCCGAATGGGCTCCCGGAAAAGAAGGAATTCCTTATTGATATGAGTAGTCTATCATCCCTAATAAGCCAGGCCATCACATCGTAGTCTTCCGCGGCAGGTGGGTGAACTACCCTCTGCTACCTCACAGAACCAGGGGTGGCACTCCTAATGGTATCCTTAGATACCGTATCTGCAGGCACATTGGAACTTGATTGCCCCTGACCTCGTGAGGACCTCCTCTGCAATGCTGCCTCCTCGATCCTGTAGTAAGCTTCATCAAGTGAAAGTGAAATCTCCTCAGGGGTGCCTGCAAGGATCACAAAAGTGGGTTAGGATACCTGGAAAACAAAACAAATGGAATGTGAAAAGATAGGGTGCATGATGTGAAATGTAGGTACAAAAAGTAGGGAGTTGCCATGTGGAGGCAAATCCAGTTGCCATGTGTAGTGCACTGTAGTTGCCATGTGATAGCAACTACAGTTGCCATGTTGTGTCAACTCCAGTTGCCATGTCCTTGCCGAATGGAAAATGCAGCATGGAAACAAAAATACAGGTGACATGGTGCAGCAAATCCAGTTGCCATGTGTATTACACTGTAGTTGCCATGTGACAACTAAAGTTTCCATGTTGAATCAACTTCAGTTGGCATGTGATTGCCGAATGTAAAATGCAGCATGGCAACAAAAAAATGTAGGTGACATGGTGCAACAAATCCAGTTGCCATGTCATCACATAACAGTTGCCATCACAAGTGAGAACCCCAAAAAAATGCTTGGGACAAAAGTCAGACTACACAGATGTATACAAGAAAATGATAAGCACATAAGAAATGTACCTTGGACGATCGACTCTGCGAACTTGACAACCTTCCTGCCCTCGACCATTGGCTGTGCCATCATTGCGGGCATGCCTCCCGGGAAAGCAAAGGCAACTGGCATAGGATCTGGCACCACTGGTTGATCTTGACTAATGCCAAGGCTGAAGCTCGGTGGGGTGAAGGCCATTGGGTGCCTCTCATGCCTACTGGTCGGACCGCGAACAACTTGCGGGGCAGAATCCAAGGGTGAAAGATCAACAAACATATCTGAATCGGCCGCTACAAAATGATCGGGCTTATTTGTAGGGCGGGGCGTGTTGTCAGCGGTATCAGCCGCAGCTTCCTTGACAATCTTCTTGTTTGGGCTGTAGGGGACACCAACATTGGCTGGGAGCCTGGAAGTGCGCAGATTTAAGCTGGGGATTTCCACTGCGGGTAAAGGCGCAGTCTGCTCCGAGCGTTCACCTGCATCACTCGTGCCCAGCTTGACACCTGCATCAGTTGTGCTCTGGTCTTCCGGTTTCTCCATCACATTGCTTTTCGCAGGTGGCGGGAACAGTGTGGACGCATGAACATAATCAGACTCATCTCTGCTGCTCCTAGCTACAGCTGGTGCATTGGGTATGTCTGTTGATTGCTTGCGGGGGCTACGACGCCTCGGTGGAAGACCAGCACGCAAAACAGTCGCCTTAGTAGTATCTACACCGACAGGAGCTGGAGCTGTTGTGCCAAGACTCTCACCTGTAGATGGCATATCATTACGAACTGCCGCCTCAGCCACTTCCGTTGTGGACACAGGAGTGCCACCACGCACGCGCTTGGAATCAGTGTCAGATGAGCGAGAATCTTCCTTGCTTAGGTTGGTCTTGGGAGCATCCACTTCAATGCTTGCTGATGGGGTGGCATGGCTCACAACAGCATCCTTCATTGCTAGAAGAGTTGGCAATATTTTAGCTGTCCTGGCAGATACCGACTCGTCACTCCCCGATGAACGGATGCCTGTTGTTCTAACCTGCACATCTGCAACCGGCGGAGATGGTCGGCCACTTGCGTCAGAGTTAGTGGGAACAGTTAACGGTGCAGCAGCAGTTTTGTCGACTGGCGCCTCATGAACATCTGAGTTGCCCCCTGTTGACAACTTTGAATGAAGACGTTCGAGTGGGTCCCTAATGATATGCTTGGCCCCGCGTGTAGTAGTCTTCTTCACCCTGCAAAAAATAAAGCACATGAAAAAGGTATTAAAAATGAACAAAAAATATTTGCCATGGTATAAATCTAAAGAAAATGAAAAATAGGTGGAAAAGCTGGTAGTTGCCATGTAAGGGGAATATGAGTTGCCATGTGGCATAGTTAGCAGTTGCCATGCAAATCCAGCAAGAGTTGCCATGCTAGCCAACTTGAAGAATGATAAAAATGTCTGATCTGCCAGGAATGCAATTTCGAAACTAGGTATGGGATGAGCACACAAGCCAATGGAAAGATGGCAGTTGCCATGTAGGTACAATAAGAGTTGACATTTGGCCTAGATAGCAGTTGCCATGTTAAAAACAAGCAGGAGTTGCCATGCAGTTAAAAAGGAAGGAAATCATTTGAAAAACTGCAGTTGCCATGTGGGGACGATGATAGAAGCCCATGTGGCAAGCTGAACGGATGTATTGAAAAAACAAAAATATAGCACTATGTCAATGAAAGCACATGGAAAACCTACTTCTTGACTGGCTTTCTCAGGCCTGGCAACACGCCAGGATCCCCGGTGTTGGACGTCGTCGTACGATGAGATGACCTGGTGGAAGGGGTGTCACCAGCAATGGGGGCACCTTTGTTCAACCGAGCAGAAACAGGGGTTGGCGTTGGTGCCTGTTTCTTCGTAACTACTCGTCCACCAGCTGTCGCCTCACTGCACGTATAAGATGGAGGAAAAAAGATGGCAATTGTCAGACAACAAACTCATTGTCGCGCTTAGCAAAAACAAATGCAAAAAGGGATCGGTCTGTTCCAAAAATATAGACAAAACAAAAAACTAAAATTAAAATCGAACCTCCTCCTAGCAGCTACGGGATCGGTCCTAGACCTCTTGCCAGGAGAACCCTGCCCAACATCCTCTGGAGCCCTCCCCCTCTTTGATGGCAACACCCCCTCGCCTCTCGCAGCCGTATGTTCTTCGACTTTCTCCGGTGGGGGGACATCTGGTGCATCCTTGCCCTTCTTACCACCTGCATGAACTTCAACATGTTCATCATCATCGGTGTCCTGTTGCACGTTCTCCATGTCATCGTCGTCATCCTTGCTGAGACCAGCGTCTCCATCTAGTTCATCTTGTGTGTCAGCAAGCTCTTGGGAACTGTTGTAGTCATACCGGCCACGACAACCAGTTGGCCGATGTGTCCGTTCTGGGACAAATGTAGTGAACTGCCTCGCAACCGCGTCGCTATCGGAGCCATTAAGGGACGTCCACCCCTCAACCAACTTCCCGAGCAAGCCGGTCATTGCGGATGCAAACTGCCCAATTAGATGCTCAACAGGTGTCCTCGCCTGTGCACGAAACAAGAAGCAGCAATAACCAACCATATTACAGTCACTTGCATGACATCAAAAATAATCCAAGGCAACCATAGATATATATCTTTGATTACCTTAGTAGGGCAAGACGGAGCTGAGTGCACGTCCATCCACTTTCCAAAGTTTTGAGGCCCCCAAACACGCTGCAGTCTATAGCATGCTTGGCCATCAGCTGGAAAAAACCAAAAAATAGCTAGGATGTAAGAGAGAGAATGATGAACACTGACTAGCAATTCATGTGTTGCAAATACAACAAAAAAAGAAGACGTGAATATAAGTTTCAGCACGAATGACAGAGTTGCCATGTGGAGTGAGACATGGATACCATACGCAGACAGCCATGGCTAACAAAGGTAGTCATCTCTTGTTAACCACAGACGGTTGCCACATGGCGATATGTTATGCCGCAAAAATTTGTAAGAATGCCGTGTAGAGAAAGAAACCAGAACTAACCTGCATTTTTCCATATTTGGTATCAGTTACCCTGTCTGCAGCAAGCACAGCCTTGACAGCGTCGATAGTCCACGCAGAAACAACAAACTTGTGCGTAGGCGGCGGGCCTCCTGTCCCAGTGAAATCCACGGTGGACAAATCAAGACAGACGGCATACATGAGCTGATGTACAACAATTTTAAAAAGAAAGAAATATCAGTTGTGATCATGGTATTTTGCGAAAAAACGGGATAATATATGTTCCTACGATCATCAAGTTGAAGTGCATGAAAAGAGAAAAAGAAGAAGTTGCCATCTATATGTGCTAGTTGCCATCATAGTGTGATGGCAGTTGCCATATTGTCATGATGGCAGTTGCCTCATAGTATGATGGCAGTTGCCATATTGTTATGATCAGGTTGCCATGCATGAATAAAAGGTGTTAAAAATAGTGTTCACGAAAAGGACTGGTAAAAATACCATTAAATGCAGTCGACAACCCTTCTGGTACATCTTGCTTGAGAATGCATCATGCAGGAAGTCGGCAATGAACTTACACCAATTCATGTTCTTCACATCTTTCAGTTTCGCCTGCACCGCACAATTTTTAGGACAATGAGTTGCCGCATCAGAAATCAAATGGAAAAAACATCAAAAAACACTAGCAGTGACTAGCTTGCACATGACATCAGAGCAAAAAAATTGAAGGAAAATACTGTAGTAAAGATAGATCATTCACCAGGATGGAGAAGCATTTGTTGCTTGAGCAAAGAGAAGTGGTCGGCACGAAAACAGCTGAGATGAGGTACATGAGTAGTTTCATCTTAAAAACCTCGCCATGGGTTGTCATGGCCTGCAGCGAGTCTGCCAGTACAGACGTGTTCGGCATGGATTCCAACCCAGGAAACAAACGGGGGAACAACGCTTCCTCGATCTTGTTATTGACCTCATACGGGACTTTGATTTGTCCACGGGGCACACCCAAAGTGCAGAACACGGATTCCTCGTTCAACGGCAGTCTTCCATGTCCCAGAATCACAAATTCCCTGGAGGCGGGGTCGTAAATCTCACCAAGCCAGTCGCATACAGGGTTGACTAGATTCATGCACCGGACATTCATCAGAGCCTGCATACCCATCTCAGCAGCAGCTCCCTTCTGATCGTTGGTAAATTTGTCAGTCAATGAAGTCAGTCGTTCCTGGGAGGCCCTGTTGCGAGTACGTTTCTTCTTCTGCAAAAAATAGACAAATGATCAGTTGTTGCCATGTTTTCACTGTCATGAAATTTTAGTTCATGATAGACGACTACAAAGCTTGAGGTGGCAACCAATAACAAATGCAGGAGGAAAAGGGTGTGTGGACAGTTACCTCGTCGCCCTCTTTTCTCCGTCCAGTTGCCCGATTCTGCTGTGGTGGATCCATGAAATCATCATCATCGTTTTGATGATCGCCGCGAGCCATTCTGCTGAGGTAATAACAGACCAAATTGTCACGGTGGAAATGAAAATGCAGGAAGTAAGCAGTTGCCACCTAACAGAATGTCCTTGCCGCATGGGCTTACGTGAAAATGTCAACTAGTGAATGCAAAATATCACATGAACACGCACGCACCCCCCCCCCCTATGATTGTCGAAAACATAAATTTGGCAATTAAGCACATTGGTTACATTTGAAGAAGAAAATGTACAAATCGTAAATGCACTTAAAAACAAAATGTTGAAGTTGCCATGTTAGCACAAGATAGTACAAAAGAAAGTCACAAAATCCTCCGCTGCACAAACCTAAGATGTGGCAGCTCACACCCTGTCCTCATACAACAATGACTTGCCATGTATTCAATGGCAAAAATGTGCTAGGTTGAAATTGCCATGTTAAAATGCAACACAGAATTCAAAAAAGCGATGAAAAACATCTAATGAACAACCTGAAATTGCCACATTGTGTTCAGATATCACAAGTCATCATGGCAAAACATGAAAATTGCGTCTGCCGTACAATGAATTTGCCACATTATATTGACTGTAATATGGCAACAGACATGCTGTGTTTAGACAAATACTTGCCACATGGAAAGCATATATATGGCATCTAACACAATTGATGTGCAAATTAGTTGCCATGTTATGCAGCCAATTTGCCACATTATCCTGTCTACAACATGGCAACAGCCACAGTGTGTTCACAGTCTATTTGCCACAAGAATATACTATCCAAGTGGCACAGACACAGTTGATGTGCAGATTAGTTGCCATCCAGTGCAATTGGTTGCTGAAACTGCAGTGACTACCGATTTACTACACTTCACCATTCCTACAGTGTGGCAACTATCACAATCATTCAGCAAAAATTAGTTGCCACATGGAAAGCATGTTTGTGGCAACTATCACAGTCATTCAGAAAATTAGTTGCCACATGGAAAAGCATGTTTGTGGCAACTATCACAGTCATTCAAGAAATTAGTTGCCGCATGGAAAAGCATGTTTGTGGCAACTATCATAGTCATTCAGGAAATTAGTTGCCATACAGTCATGATAGTTACTCAAACCACCACGTTTGCCTTCATACTGTAGTTTGAAAAACAACTAACTAGATCTAGGGTTCAATGGCAACTATAATGACTTGAAATTCATCCCCAAAATTCTCCCCGGACTGATCACAAATACCAATTCGAAGCAATGCGCAACTATCAAATCGGAAAACAACGGCCCAATCCCAAGGCACAACCAGTGTGTGTCTCCAGACAGGCAGAACCACATCGGCGAGACCGCCACCACGGCGGCGACGAAACTGCCCAGTGCCACCGAAAACGGCAAGCACAGGATTGCGCTTCCCGCCGGCGCATCGCCAAATCGCCTGAATCTCTACGAATCTCGAGCGAAGCATCGAACACGGAGGGAAGGGGAGAAAATGCAGGCAAGGATTGTGAGAGTGGGAGCGAGCATTACCTTCAATCTATAGGCGCTCCGGCGAAGCCACTCCGGTCTGGCGAGCACCACCGACGGCCGCGAACGCCGTCGACTCTTCCGCCTCCGTCGTCGCCTTCTCCCCTCGTCTTCTCCTCCAATCGTCTGAAATGCGAAGTGGGTTGTGCGAGTAACTGTGCGGATGAGTAAATGGAACCGTGAGGGGGAGGTGGGCGAAGTGCGCGACGTGTTTGACGTCAACCACGGTCGGCGCATGGCGTGCCGGCGCATAGCAGATCCACCGCACACCCCTGAGTGGCAACCGCTGACCACAGGGGGCAACCAACTTCGGGCGAACTATGTCACACACCACACACGCGCCTTGTCCTACATGACACAGAAAATCGGCCAGATTGTGCCAAGATTCGTGCATATAGTACTGGACGGTGATGGATGCGTGTGGTCGAGATGGTCAACGCCCACACGTGTGGGTGTTAACATTTCCAAAAATGAACTACCAGCGCAAGGAATCCCGAAGCAGCGATTTTGACGATTCAGCAGATTCAAAACAATTTGTTTTGTGCCCTTGCCCCTATTTTCGCTCGAAACTAGTACAACAAAACTGCCACCGCAGCCTCATCCAGTATCCACCCGAAGCCCAGGTCAACGACACCCAAATCCCCTCGTCCCCATGGCGACCGTGACGGCGACAACATCAACGGGGGAGGGGCACATGTTGCAGCTGGAGGATCGGGCGGAGTACGGTGGCGGCGCGAGGGAGTACCGCAGGCTCCGCGCGCGCGGCCCGCCCCCATCCTCTGCCTTGGCCTTTCCCTCAATGACACTCATGGTGGTCAGGTTCCAGCAGCTCCATGAGCGTCGGCCCCAGCGGTTCCTAAGCGGATGGGTCCGTCGCATCCGTACCTGCCCGAAGTCCGTCCAACCTCTTCCCATCCCCAACCTCCGGCCACTGCCAAGCGAATGGATCTGAGCGCCTCTGCTCCTCCCTGACCTCTAGCCACGCCCAAGATAATGGCAAGCCCCGTTAGCTGCGTCCGCTCTTCGAGTCACTATCCTCTATTTGCGCCATCCCCAGCTCCGTCCTCTCTCCCCCAAGGACCAGCTGCGCCATGCCTGACCTGCATCGCACCACGCCCCAAGCTCGGGCGGCGATACCCACAAGGTCTGTGTATTCGGGGGTGTTGCAGACATTTCACAACACTTATGATTTTCCTAAAGCAGGGAAAACAAACATGCAGCTTCAGATTTTCAGAATCTGCAGCTGCAGCTGATTCTTAGAATCCAAGCCGAAGCTGATTTTCAAGAATCCGTAACCCAAACAGTGGCATTATTCCTTTTTTGAGTTATATGTATGGAATCAGTGACGGCCAAAGCACGCAAATTTACTGTCCTAATTATAAGTAATGTGTCTGTTTGGGTTGTTTGCCTCTTTAGTCTCCAAATTGTATGCAAGGCAGACATGTTCCATTCACATGGTATTCAATAGATAACCTTTTGCACATCTATAATACATAAATAGTTGATCCTCACTAAGTCTAATTCTCTCAACATGCAGCCCTCCACATCATCAAATGTGCCACGTCATCATCCACTAAAACTATTTTGTAGCACACGCATATCCCAATTTAACTGTTACATCTCCAATAATCCAACGTACATGCATACTCTTTGTTCACATGTAATTACTTTCGAAAATAATAGCTTTCGATTTAGATCATTTTATTCATATAGAATATATTCAAAATTAATCTTTAAAATCCCGCAGCAACGCGCGGGGAAAATCATCTTTAATTATTACATCTCCAATAGTCCAACGTACATGCATACTCTTTGTTCACATGTAATTACTTTCGAAAATAATAGCTTTCAATTTAGATCATTTTATTCATATAGAATATATTCAAAATTAATCTTTAAAATCCCGCAGCAACGCGCGGGAAAAATCATCTAGTTTACTAATATGACACTTCACCTGCCTGCTTGCCACTAAAGCTTAAAATTTTCTCTTACATAAAGTAGTTCAGCATGAAGCAACAAAGGTGTTGTTTGCCCATGGAGCCCCATATATTTGGATTCATTTCATGGCGAGTTTACATTGATCTTTTTCATTCAATATAGATAACAAACTTTGTTCCTCATATCTATTGAGACATGCCTTCATTTCCCTTTATAGGTATTAGTTTCCTGATTGAGTTGGTCGCAGCTGTCGTCATGTTTTTAACCCTGCTGCCCCAGTTATACTTCAACATGTAGAGTCGTTTGTTCTTATATCTGTTTGACACATTTTACGTGCACCTAATATCGACCCGTTTTCTTCATGCTGTACGTCTTTAGGTGGCATATTTGCTGACTAACCTCTTACTGATAAATGACAATGCCTTCTTCATGCACGACTCTACATGGTCGATTGACGTTGAGAATCATTTGCTTCAGCCCTGATGACCAGTTATCTAGATGGCAAGATGTTTCGATGAAGTTTATATTGCTATGCCATATTAAAATAGTGCTCTTAGATTGGCTCAAACTACTACTATGGCCTGCTTGTGTTATGTCATACTAAACCATCTCGATTCTCTTGGTAGTTTCGGCTGCATTTTCTACCACTCCCCAAACTAATTTAAAGGAAACATACATGAGTTGCTTGATGTCAGTTTACTAATCTTGCCTTCTTGATAGTTCCTTTTTGGTCACTGTAGATATCTATTGTTGTAAAAATGTTGAGATATCTTCTCCAGAAATATGGTTTTTTCTTCACTTTCAGGCCAATGCTACTCAACTTTTCTTTAAGCGACGAGGAACTTCAACCGTCCTTGGCAAAGGACTGCTATCTGATTGTCACTAGCCTCATGTGTAAATGCTTCGCTTTCAATATTTTGTACTGTCTTGCTGCCCTATGTGCTCCTCAAGCCTGATTTATTAAACATTACTTGGCCTATTCCTTTGTGCCGAGCTTGACGTGCCTAAATTGTACTCTGTGATATGTACTTTGATTGGATACTTTGATTGGAAAATTCACGAGGTTAAAGATTTGCATTGCTTTTCGTGTTGAACCGTGCATTGATTACATACTTCAGGGCGTGCTTCTTACTGATTTAGCATTACCTGCTTGACAAAAGGCTAGGACCGGCACCCTCGCGTGTTGCCGATCTAGTACCTATATTATGCTGGTTGAGGAGGCTCCCAGGGCACTCCGGCGTTGTGCCCGGCTCTCCCCCACCGGTTGCCACGTGTCCCAGGGGTGAACAGTGTGAACAGGACCCTCACGTGAACAGGACCTTCAGTGAACAGTGATTTTCCCATAAATAGTAATTCCTGATAAACAGTAATCTTCCATGAACAGTACCACTCTGATGAACAGCCCGTGTGGACAGAGATCCATGCTCCTTAGTTTTTTCTCCTTCTTCCCGAGTTTTAAAAATAAATAGTGCGCTGTGTTTTCCCCTTTTCCCAAAATAAAATTAAAAAGTTAAAAATTACAAAAAAAACATTTTCCCGCGTTTTAAAGCACGGACACTACCTTCGATGGACAGTACTTTCCTATTTTTAAACCTTTTCCCTGAGTTTTAAAATGAAATAGTACCATGTGTTTTCCCCCTTTTTCTGAAATTAAAATTAAAAAGTTAAAAATTACAAAAAAAATCCTGTAATAAACAATAATTCCTTTTTTACCTTCTTTGTTTAAAACCCATTTTAAAAATAATTAAAGAGTTAAAAATTCAAAAAAACATTTCTCTGGTTTGTGGCCGGGCCTCTCCCCCGCACGCCATCTTCTTTAAAATTAAAATTAAGGAGATAAAAAATACAAGAAAAAAATGAACCCTGCGATGAACAATAACCCTTTTTCCCTTTTCCTTTTCAAATTCCCCTTTCTAAAAATTAAAATTTGGATGTTAAATTTACAAATATACGTTTCCCCAAGTTCTAAAACAAATATTACACCACTTTGACTTCTAATATATTTATCCATGGTACATGGAATTTCCATCACTATACTATATGGTTCCACACAACAACTATGTACATGGCATGCACATTTAGGAAGTGTTAATTTTCTTTTGCAGGAATGTCATATTGAATACATATTGTACAAATGCCTTGAGTAATTTAGCAATTAACTGATATTGGATTTATGAAAAAGGGGCCATATAATTCTCTGGTAGGACTTTTCCAGTTTCTATACAAAGTTAAGAAAATTATGACATGAATGTTCGTGCAAAATTTCGTATATATCAGTTTCTATACAAAGCTACAAAAGTCTATGTTCCAGTTCAAATTTACGAAGTTTCCGAAATAGCATATAGCACAAAAAAGTAGATCATTAACAAATAAATCTTCTTTTCTATGGCCACTAATTGTCATTACTTCTTTGCACTTTTCTCCACAGCTCCTCCTTCGTTTCCATTCGAATAAACACTATTTATATCTTTCTGCTTCCACATGTTGTGCACAATAAACACAAGGATAGCATTGAAAGGACGATCAACAGAGGCAACAAGAAGATCACTAAAGTATACAATCTCTTAGATGCTCAATCCTCTCGAAAATAAATAAATAGAAATATGTGACAAGATTGGCAAATCATATATTAATTTTTATAGATGTGTAGATCCTAAATTACGCCACTCTTCATAAATGCTAAAGTTTTCTGCATGTTCAACCTAAGCATACACAGTTAAACTCATTAGTTTTCTGTGGCCCAGTGGGCTAGGCCTAAATATACAACAAATATAGCCTAAAACGATCCAAGTATGCTACAATGAATCATTTTCAACTCAACATAATCCTCTCTTGCATATTCAAGTTTCGAGCACCAAGTTTAACGTTGCCGAATTTAAATTGATTCTTCCCATTGATTATTCTAAATTCTGCCACGTCGTGATAGAAAAAAGGCATATAGAACAAAATGAACAACTTTTAGATCAAGTTTTATATATGTCTAGATCATAAATTAGGCTACTCCTTATCAATACTAATGTTTCATTTGAACTACTTGCAATACTAAAACATTTACTACTGATTGATTTCCCCTATATACAATGCTACAATGAACTCGTGCAACAATTTTTTCAAAGATGTGTTCATGGAAGATTCACAGCTCCGCACAAGATTGTCTGCCATGTAACACTACATATTCATTCATTCTTCGACCTCTCTCTATCCCTCTCTCTGATAGCCAGGCAACCTCGTGAAGCAATAATCATTGCCATAAACCAAACATTTAACAAAGAGGTTCAACCAATCATCCCCACATTGAGCGAGAAAAAAAATAGTTCACTCTTTGCCCGATCACTAGGAAATTGTACAAGCATCCATATATGCAGATAAAGAGGACACTCCCTATGTGAACGGTGTGACATATCACTTCACAGTTTATATTTTACAGTCAAAACTCATAGCTAACATACATGCAAGCACGGGTTGAACCATTGGCGCGGCGTGCCGCCGCGCATTTCTCCTACTAGTAAAGAGTTATAGAAGAAACACAACACTGCCTTTGGGCAGTAATACATCAACAAGATAATCATGGAGATCAAGGAAGAAAAAGCGTCAGACCTTTGGGTAGTAGCACATCAATCAGTAGTGTTTTCAAGTTCAAACAAATCTCCCACACCAAATCCAAAATCTTATTGCAAAGTAGAGACATGGTGGTGGACTGATAGGCGCTGTAACAGGAAACAAACAGACATCACATGGCACATATATATTCAGCTGAAGACCAAGAAAACTACAGAACCGCACCACTGATAGTTCGGAGGCCGCTGCGATGATCACTGATCACTGGCCAGGGCTGGGACATACAGATCACGGCATGCTCACCACGTCCAACAGATTCGTGCTAGTCTTGCTCTGTCTGCTCTGGTAAGCAAGGCCGGTATCAAGGCGGTGATTTATGAGGGCATCTCCAGTCGCGCCCCCAACAGGGCCTCTCCAGGCGATTTTGCCGTGCCGGTGTCAAAAAAAGGCCCAGTCGCGTTTCCAGAAGGCCGTTTTTCGCCGGCTCGGGCCAAAACTAGTGCCGGCGGACCCAGGCCGAACCCGACGCCCTGGGGGGTGCTTGGGGAGCCGGCGCAAGCGAAAAAGGCGCGTGGGCCCGCCCTGGAAGTGACCCGAGGGCATTTTCCCGCCGTTTGTTGACGCTTTTCCCTCGCATCTCTCCCGTTCGCTCGCCTTCCTCCCGCCATTCTCCCCCTTTCTCCCGCCAAACCCCCTCCCACTCGCCTTCCAGTCGCCGCCATGCCGCCGAAGAAGTACACCATGCCGCGCGCGACGACAAACGCGACTGGCGCCGTGGTCCAGCCGAAGCAGAGGAAGCCGAGGGCGCCGCCATCGAAGCCGCCAGGCATGTCGAACGCCGAGTGGAGGGTGGAAGTCCAGTGGCGCGAAGCAGTCACCGCCGACAGGCGGAACAGAGCCATCGCCAAGAAGGCCCGCGACAACGCGGCGCGCTTGGCGGCGTCTTCCTCATCGGTTGACCAGGCGGGGATGAATCCACCCGTCGTCAACCACGCCCAGTACGCACCCTGAGGACAGCAAGGCGCCGGATCTCCATGGGGTTCATCGTCGCCCGGCTACGCCGACGGCGACGCGCACGGTGGGTTCAACCCGAACATGACCTTCCCTCATGGCCACCCTGCTACGCGCACGCCCTCGCCCGCCTTCGTCGGCGTGCAGTACCCTCCATACAACTACTCGCCGCCCGCCTCCTACGCGTCCACGCCGACGCCCCATCTCTACCGTGGACCTCTGCCCTTCTCGCACCTCGGCGATGCCGACGACACGGGGGCCGACATGGACGACATCATCGCGACAGGATCGACCGCGGCCGCCGCCTCTCCCAGGTTCGCCACCCAGGACGAGGTAGTGGATCTCAGCGGCGACATGGAGGCCGAGCTCGGCTACGTCTACGGCGAGGACGCGCAGGAACCCGAGGAGGAGGAGGAGGATGAGCCAGCTCCTGTTCCGGCGAAGGGGCGCCAGAAGAAGAAGCGGGCGGCCAGGTCAGGCGAACCGCGCATCAAGTGGACGTCCAAGGAGGAGGAATGCCTCGCCGAAGCATGGAAAGTCGTCTGCCTCGACCCGACCACCGGCACGAACCAGAGCTTGGAGACGTACTGGGACCGCATCAAGGCCGAGTTCGACGAACGGAAGCTCGTCGACCCCTACTTCAAAGGCGTCTACATGCAGCGCGGCTCCAAGGCGATGGCGAACCATTGGGGCCGTGTCCAGTTGGCGTGCAACAAATGGCATGGAATCGTCGAGGAGGTCGCGGCTCGCCCAGAGAGCGGCGCCAGCGTCGAGGATCAGCTGCTGTGTATGTTCGCCATGTATCGAGGCGACAACCAAGACGCCGACTTCAAGCACCTCCACGTCTACAAGCGCATTGACAAGTGCGAGAAGTGGGCAGAAGTCCGGCGTGCCCTCGACAAGGCCAAGGAGACATACAAGCCGGACGCGCCGACTCCGGGCGCGTCAGAGGGGCGGCCGGACGGCCACAAGTTGGCGAAGAAAGGGAAAAACGCCGATGCGGCAACCGCGCGAGTGCAGGAGTCCATCGAGCATTGCCTCGCCGACGCGAAGGCCCGGGCCGTCCTGCGCGAAGAGAAGACCGAGGCGCAGTGGTCGTCGCTGATGAAGAACAACGCCATCAAACTCGACCTGCTCCGGACGAACGTTGCCGCAAAGAAGAGGAACACCGACATGGCTTTTCTGATGAGCGGGGCGGACATACTCCAGAGCAACGACGAGAAGCTCAAGGCGTGGTACCTGGTGCAGCGCGGCCTCATCCTGAACGAGCTGCCGACGGCAACGCCGACAACGCCCACGACGCCCACGACCACCCGGACGCCAAGCCCAAACGACGCCTCTACGTCGCCGCCCAGCAGTGCCGAAGCCGCGTCGACACGGCCCAGCACCGAAGCAGCTCCGGCACCGCCGAGCCCGCGCACGCCGACTCCGCCAACGCCTGGAGCCGACCCCGCCGAGTGAATCATTGCGCACGCGAACTCTGTTTTTTGTAACGCCAGACTACATCCGATCACCGGATTTGCCGCGTCTTTTGTGAGCGGGAACGACCAAGTTTAAAATTCCTGCATCCTGGGGCCGGCGCGTGGGGGCGTGACTGGGCGCTAGGTCGCCCCCAGGGGCCGAACTAGCGTCGGCACGCCCTCAGGCCGCTCTATTTAGGCGTCCTGGGTGGCCGAATGACTGGAGATGCCCTGAGGATCGGCCAGACTTGCCCTGCCTACCTGGAAGCGTTGGGTGAAGTGGAGCACTGTCTTTGGTACTAGACTTAAACCTGCAGGCATGATGTTCAGCTAGCCTATGATTAATTAATTCTCTGAAGGGGGATACGGTAAACAACTAGACAAGACCTTGTTTGGCGAGCAGCACTCCAATCTCACTGGAAGGTGGACGTACGCCGTCTACTTAAGTGTTTTGCTCACGATCGAGCGACAAGATTCCAACTCAGAAACACAAGACTTGGCAAAACCAATGGCACCTCTATTGTGGATGAGGGGCGATATGGGGAAACATCTGGTGCACCAGTGCTTGTGGTGCACCTGATGCATCGAACTCCCGTAGCACATTTTAAAATGTTTGAAAAATCTGAAGAAAAAAAAGCACATTGACACAACACGAATCAATGTTGTCACAACATTTCAAATCAAATTTCGAAACATAGCTCGGGATACAAAAACACCCAAAGTGAGAGATTGTTCGTCTAGGATTTATTTTTGTACCAATTTCTTCAACGAATTTGAGAGTAGTACAGTGAAGAACTCAAAGTCTGACAAGTCCTGAAAGGTTGTCTCTTCTTCCATTGTGGTAGCAAAACGCCTGTGTGGCAGGAATGCAAAATGTTAGCGTTCAACATGAAGAGATCCTCAACGGATTAGAAGTCAACCCACATGCCGAATATGCCAGCCTTCTAGGTTTGAGGTGAAGAAAGGACAATCGTCGACGTCAACGAACGCTATCCACCCAAACTGTAGGACTGTTCTGTTCATAAGTCCAGCACTACATATGTTTTCATTAGGGGTCTCTAGTTTGATTGTTCCCCAGATCTTTCGTCCATGTTGAGTGAAAATCCACTCTGGTATCATCTGTAGCAAACATGTGATAACGGAGTGGTTTGTCAACTAACATCGACGAAATATCTCAAGAATCGTCAAGCTGCAGGCTCTTAATGGTAATGTGTATGATGCTTGACTTTTCAAAATATGAACAGAACAATCTTGTAGTCTGTGTGAGCAGCATTTTTTATGCCAATCGATCGAATAGAAGCAAATTATTCTTTGTTGCTCATAAATGATGCTAGCTTTGAAAATGTGTTTTTTCTTCATGCATGTTAGGTTTTGGTCCGTTTGTCGTTAGATGGGGAAGTGGAGACGCTTCATGAGGGCGCCTATGGTGGCAGCCTCCACCGCGAGCGCAGCCGCGTATGCCGAGGTCACGGTGGCCTATGCCAAGATCGCGGCCGCATTCGCCCACAGGGTGTCTGCAGTAGCTGAGAGGGCGTCTGCATCCGCCGAGAGCACTCGAGCAGCCGCCGATACTGCGGCGACCGCCCTAGCCAAGACCGAGGCTGCTTATGCCTAGATCATGGCAGCCTCCTCAGCCGAGACCGTGGTGGCCCCGTCCCCACGAGATTGACGAGCTCGAGCAGGAGATGGAGGAGACGAAGAGCTCATGTCCACGGAGCTAATCTTTTGCTTCTGAGCTACTTCTAAACTTACTTTATGTGACTTGTGAACTTTCTATGTTGCTACGAAGATTGTTACATGACTCGTTGATATGGGCTAGTATATGTGATAGCTATGATAATTGACTTGTTGCTATCTTGTTCTTTTATCTTGGTAGATGAAGTTTTTGGGATTTGTTGCATGGAAAACAAAAAAATTCCTACGAGAGAACGAATAAACCCAAGATCCAATCTACTAGATGCTAGCAACGAGTGGGAGAAAGTCTACATACCCTTGTAGACCGAAAGTGGAAACGTTCTAATGATTGTGGTCGGCGTAGTCGTCCTTTCTTCGCGATCCAATCCGATCAAGCACCGCACGAACAGCACCTCCGAGATATGCACACGTATGGCTCGGTGACGTCTTCTTCTTCTTGATCCAGCAAGCGAGAGGGAGAGGTGGATGGGATCTAGGCTGGCAGCACGACGGTGTGGTGGTGGAGTTATGGTGGAACTCCGGCAGGGCTTCGCCAAGCTTCTGCGGAGAGGTGGGAGGAGTAGCAGGAGGGGAGGCGCGTGGGGTTTTAGATGGATGTGGAGGGCTGTCCCTCCCCTCCTTTATATAGAGGAGGAAACTTGGAAGAGGAGGAACAGTACCATGAACAGTACCTGGCCTCCAAGTCTCCCTCCCTATTTTCAAGGGATTTGATCTTATCTTATCCCATCCGCATGGTGAGGGTGTCCCGGACTAGGGGGTACTAACCCATACGGCCTATTCTCTATGGGACAAACTAGAGGCCCGACAGCCACCGCCTGGAGGATAGCCGAAGATGTGAACCTCGTCCTGAGCAAGATAGAAGCCACCGAAGACTTGGCGTGTACTTCAAGGACAATTCTAAAAGTCAGCGTGTTTATTCCTAGTTGGCAACCGACCATATGTGTAAACCTAGATACCCCCAGTGCCTTTATAAGCCGAGGGGTTTAGTCCATAGAGGCACAATTACAAGCCTTAGGGTTTAGAACACAATCATACGATCTCGAGGTAGATCATCCTATACTCGATACTCCATCACATTAATATAATCAGAGCAGGACGTAGGGTTTTACCTCTTCGAGAGGGGCCGAACCTGGCTAAACATCGTCTCCCTTCTCTCCTGTTACCCATTGATCCCAGATCCATAGCTCGGGACCCCCTACCCGAGATCAGCCGGTTTTAGAACGGCTCTTTAAGCCATCCGTGGTCTGGCAAGAAACATTTGCCACATAAATAGAGTGCAGATAATAGCAAAAAAACCATACCATGTGAAAAAAAGTGCAAACAGGGAAGGAGTACTCACATATTTCTTTAGTGTGAGCTTGAATTGACCGTGTTGAGAAAAATTCTTCCTCGGGATTTTGTGGTGGAAGTCACCATCCCATATTTTGCAGGTCACACTGTAATGCACGATTGTTTTGTCGGGAGACATATCCATATGCTTGTTGATGTAGTCAATCCCGCATGCAACTACATTCGTCGACATTTTACCGTTTGGCCTCACGGACTCGGCAAGATCACCCAGGTCGACGTATGTTGCTTCGCATTGAATGACCTTGGTTCTGTCCAAACATGAACTGTACGAAAATGATATAACATGAAAATATCATGTCCACTAAGTAAAAAAGGAAGAACTAAAACGTAAGCGGGTCATATATAGAAAGTAGAAAAAATATGAATGGTAGAAAGAGAAAAGCAAAATGTGGTCATTACGCTTTCAGCTCCTTCATGTGCTTGCTGCTGGCCCTTGCATTTCCAAATCGCTTGACAATATCGTACAGCTAGGTCTGTTCCTTTGTGGCCCTGACTTCGGGCTCGTATGTAACGCCCCGGACACACCCGCCGGTGGTCATTACTCCCGGCGGGATCTAGACTGGCCCCACAGATCAATACTACTCTTTTCTGCGCACTTTGTCCTCACTCATGTGCACCCGGGAGCAACTTCCCGGTCGGTCACCCATCCTGACACTACTCCAAGCTGAGCACGCTTAACTTTGGAGTTCTGTCCGAATGGGCTCCCGGAAAAGAAGGAATTCCTTATTGATATGAGTAGTCTATCATCCCTAATAAGCCAGGCCATCACATACACCCCCACTCAGAGGAACCGACGTCCTCGTCAGGCCACAGGAACGTTCCCTCTTGGCACAAACGTCTGTGCTTCCAGTCTGGTACATGTGCCATGCCGGGTGCCACGACGGGTCACAAACGTCATGAACAACATGACCACGCACTTGTCCGCAAGCATCCGTGTAACCGCGAGGGTCGGCTCTGATACCAACTTGTAATGCCCCGGACACACCCGCCGGTGGTTATTACTCCTGGCGGGATCTAGACTGGCCCCACAGATCAATACTAGTCTTTTCTGCACACTTTGTCCTTACTCATGCGCACCCGGGAGCAACTTCCCGGTCGGTCACCCATCCTGACACTACTCCAAGCTGAGCACGCTTAACTTTGGAGTTCTGTCCGAATGGGCTCCCGGAAAAGAAGGAATTCCTTATTGATATGAGTAGTCTATCATCCCTAATAAGCCAGGCCATCACATCGTAGTCTTCCGCGGCAGGTGGGTGAACTACCCTCTGCTACCTCACAGAACCAGGGGTGGCACTCCTAATGGTATCCTTAGATACCGTATCTGCAGGCACATTGGAACTTGATTGCCCCTGACCTCGTGAGGACCTCCTCTGCAATGCTGCCTCCTCGATCCTGTAGTAAGCTTCATCAAGTGAAAGTGAAATCTCCTCAGGGGTGCCTGCAAGGATCACAAAAGTGGGTTAGGATACCTGGAAAACAAAACAAATGGAATGTGAAAAGATAGGGTGCATGATGTGAAATGTAGGTACAAAAAGTAGGGAGTTGCCATGTGGAGGCAAATCCAGTTACCATGTGTAGTGCACTGTAGTTGCCATGTGATAGCAACTACAGTTGCCATGTTGTGTCAACTCCAGTTGCCATGTCCTTGCCGAATGGAAAATGCAGCATGGAAACAAAAATACAGGTGACATGGTGCAGCAAATCCAGTTGCCATGTGTATTACACTGTAGTTGCCATGTGACAACTAAAGTTTCCATGTTGAATCAACTTCAGTTGGCATGTGATTGCCGAATGTAAAATGCAGCATGGCAACAAAAAAATGTAGGTGACATGGTGCAACAAATCCAGTTGCCATGTCATCACATAACAGTTGCCATCACAAGTGAGAACCCCAAAAAAATGCTTGGGACAAAAGTCAGACTACACAGATGTATACAAGAAAATGATAAGCACATAAGAAATGTACCTTGGACGATCGACTCTGCGAACTTGACAACCTTCCTGCCCTCGACCATTGGCTGTGCCATCATTGCGGGCATGCCTCCCGGGAAAGCAAAGGCAACTGGCATAGGATCTGGCACCACTGGTTGATCTTGACTAATGCCAAGGCTGAAGCTCGGTGGGGTGAAGGCCATTGGGTGCCTCTCATGCCTACTGGTCGGACCGCGAACAACTTGCGGGGCAGAATCCAAGGGTGAAAGATCAACAAACATATCTGAATCGGCCGCTACAAAATGATCGGGCTTATTTGTAGGGCGGGGCGTGTTGTCAGCGGTATCAGCCGCAGCTTCCTTGACAATCTTCTTGTTTGGGCTGTAGGGGACACCAACATTGGCTGGGAGCCTGGAAGTGCGCAGATTTAAGCTGGGGATTTCCACTGCGGGTAAAGGCGCAGTCTGCTCCGAGCGTTCACCTGCATCACTCGTGCCCAGCTTGACACCTGCATCAGTTGTGCTCTGGTCTTCCGGTTTCTCCATCACATTGCTTTTCGCAGGTGGCGGGAACAGTGTGGACGCATGAACATAATCAGACTCATCTCTGCTGCTCCTAGCTACAGCTGGTGCATTGGGTATGTCTGTTGATTGCTTGCGGGGGCTACGACGCCTCGGTGGAAGACCAGCACGCAAAACAGTCGCCTTAGTAGTATCTACACCGACAGGAGCTGGAGCTGTTGTGCCAAGACTCTCACCTGTAGATGGCATATCATTACGAACTGCCGCCTCAGCCACTTCCGTTGTGGACACAGGAGTGCCACCACGCACGCGCTTGGAATCAGTGTCAGATGAGCGAGAATCTTCCTTGCTTAGGTTGGTCTTGGGAGCATCCACTTCAATGCTTGCTGATGGGGTGGCATGGCTCACAACAGCATCCTTCATTGCTAGAAGAGTTGGCAATATTTTAGCTGTCCTGGCAGATACCGACTCGTCACTCCCCGATGAACGGATGCCTGTTGTTCTAACCTGCACATCTGCAACCGGCGGAGATGGTCGGCCACTTGCGTCAGAGTTAGTGGGAACAGTTAACGGTGCAGCAGCAGTTTTGTCGACTGGCGCCTCATGAACATCTGAGTTGCCCCCTGTTGACAACTTTGAATGAAGACGTTCGAGTGGGTCCCTAATGATATGCTTGGCCCCGCGTGTAGTAGTCTTCTTCACCCTGCAAAAAATAAAGCACATGAAAAAGGTATTAAAAATGAACAAAAAATATTTGCCATGGTATAAATCTAAAGAAAATGAAAAATAGGTGGAAAAGCTGGTAGTTGCCATGTAAGGGGAATATGAGTTGCCATGTGGCATAGTTAGCAGTTGCCATGCAAATCCAGCAAGAGTTGCCATGCTAGCCAACTTGAAGAATGATAAAAATGTCTGATCTGCCAGGAATGCAATTTCGAAACTAGGTATGGGATGAGCACACAAGCCAATGGAAAGATGGCAGTTGCCATGTAGGTACAATAAGAGTTGACATTTGGCCTAGATAGCAGTTGCCATGTTAAAAACAAGCAGGAGTTGCCATGCAGTTAAAAAGGAAGGAAATCATTTGAAAAACTGCAGTTGCCATGTGGGGACGATGATAGAAGCCCATGTGGCAAGCTGAACGGATGTATTGAAAAAACAAAAATATAGCACTATGTCAATGAAAGCACATGGAAAACCTACTTCTTGACTGGCTTTCTCAGGCCTGGCAACACGCCAGGATCCCCGGTGTTGGACGTCGTCGTACGATGAGATGACCTGGTGGAAGGGGTGTCACCAGCAATGGGGGCACCTTTGTTCAACCGAGCAGAAACAGGGGTTGGCGTTGGTGCCTGTTTCTTCGTAACTACTCGTCCACCAGCTGTCGCCTCACTGCACGTATAAGATGGAGGAAAAAAGATGGCAATTGTCAGACAACAAACTCATTGTCGCGCTTAGCAAAAACAAATGCAAAAAGGGATCGGTCTGTTCCAAAAATATAGACAAAACAAAAAACTAAAATTAAAATCGAACCTCCTCCTAGCAGCTACGGGATCGGTCCTAGACCTCTTGCCAGGAGAACCCTGCCCAACATCCTCTGGAGCCCTCCCCCTCTTTGATGGCAACACCCCCTCGCCTCTCGCAACCGTATGTTCTTCGACTTTCTCCGGTGGGGGGACATCTGGTGCATCCTTGCCCTTCTTACCACCTGCATGAACTTCAACATGTTCATCATCATCGGTGTCCTGTTGCACGTTCTCCATGTCATCGTCGTCATCCTTGCTGAGACCAGCGTCTCCATCTAGTTCATCTTGTGTGTCAGCAAGCTCTTGGGAATTGTTGTAGTCATACCGGCCACGACAACCAGTTGGCCGATGTGTCCGTTCTGGGACAAATGTAGTGAACTGCCTCGCAACCGCGTCGCTATCGGAGCCATTAAGGGACGTCCACCCCTCAACCAACTTCCCGAGCAAGCCGGTCATTGCGGATGCAAACTGCCCAATTAGATGCTCAACAGGTGTCCTCGCCTGTGCACGAAACAAGAAGCAGCAATAACCAACCATATTATAGTCACTTGCATGACATCAAAAATAATCCAAGGCAACCATAGATATATATCTTTGATTACCTTAGTAGGGCAAGACGGAGCTGAGTGCACGTCCATCCACTTTCCAAAGTTTTGAGGCCCCCAAACACGCTGCAGTCTATAGCATGCTTGGCCATCAGCTGGAAAAAACCAAAAAATAGCTAGGATGTAAGAGAGAGAATGATGAACACTGACTAGCAATTCATGTGTTGCAAATACAACAAAAAAAGAAGACGTGAATATAAGTTTCAGCACGAATGACAGAGTTGCCATGTGGAGTGAGACATGGATACCATACGCAGACAGCCATGGCTAACAAAGGTAGTCATCTCTTGTTAACCACAGACGGTTGCCACATGGCGATATGTTATGCCGCAAAAATTTGTAAGAATGCCGTGTAGAGAAAGAAACCAGAACTAACCTGCATTTTTCCATATTTGGTATCAGTTACCCTGTCTGCAGCAAGCACAGCCTTGACAGCATCGATAGTCCACGCAGAAACAACAAACTTGTGCGTAGGCGGCGGGCCTCCTGTCCTAGTGAAATCCACGGTGGAAAAATCAAGACAGACGACATACATGAGCTGATGTACAACAATTTTAAAAAGAAAGAAATATCAGTTGTGATCATGGTATTTTGCGAAAAAACGGGATAATATATGTTCCTACGATCATCAAGTTGAAGTGCATGAAAAGAGAAAAAGAAGAAGTTGCCATCTGTATGTGCTAGTTGCCATCATAGTGTGATGGCAGTTGCCATATTGTCATGATGGCAGTTGCCTCATAGTATGATGGCAGTTGCCATATTGTTATGATCAGGTTGCCATGCATGAATAAAAGGTGTTAAAAAGAGTGTTCACGAAAAGGACTGGTAAAAATACCATTAAATGCAGTCGACAACCCTTCTGGTACATCTTGCTTGAGAATGCATCATGCAGGAAGTCGGCAATGAACTTACACCAATTCATGTTCTTCACATCTTTCAGTTTCGCCTGCACCGCACAATTTTTAGGACAATGAGTTGCCGCATCAGAAATCAAATGGAAAAAACATCAAAAAACACTAGCAGTGACTAGCTTGCACATGACATCAGAGCAAAAAAATTGAAGGAAAATACTGTAGTAAAGATAGATCATTCACCAGGATGGAGAAGCATTTGTTGCTTGAGCGAAGAGAAGTGGTCGGCACGAAAACAGCTGAGATGAGGTACATGAGTAGTTTCATCTTAAAAACCTCGCCATGGGTTGTCATGGCCTGCAGCGAATCTGCCAGTACAGACGTGTTCGGCATGGATTCCAACCCAGGAAACAAACGGGGGAACAACGCTTCCTCGATCTTGTTATTGACCTCATACGGGACTTTGATTTGTCCACGGGGCACACCCAAAGTGCAGAACACGGATTCCTCGTTCAACGGCAGTCTTCCATGTCCCAGAATCACAAATTCCCTGGAGGCGGGGTCGTAAATCTCACCAAGCCAGTCGCATACAGGGTTGACTAGATTCATGCACCGGACATTCATCAGAGCCTGCATACCCATCTCAGCAGCAGCTCCCTTCTGATCGTCGGTAAATTTGTCAGTCAATGAAGTCAGTCATTCCTGGGAGGCCCTGTTGCGAGTACGTTTCTTATTATGCAAAAAATAGACAAATGATCAGTTGTTGCCATGTTTTCACTGTCATGAAATTTTAGTTCATGATAGACGACTGCAAAGCTTGAGGTGGCAACCAATAACAAATGCAGGAGGAAAAGGGTGTGTGGACAGTTACCTCGTCGCCCTCTTTTCTCCGTCCAGTTGCCCGATTCTGCTGTGGTGGATCCATGAAATCATCATCATCGTTTTGATGATCGCCGCGAGCCATTCTGCTGAGGTAAGAACAGACCAAATTGTCACGGTGGAAATGAAAATGCAGGAAGTAAGCAGTTGCCACCTAACAGAATGTCCTTGCCGCATGGGCTTACGTGAAAATGTCAACTAGTGAATGCAAAATATCACATGAACACGCACGCACCCCCCCCCTATGATTGTCGAAAACATAAATTTGGCAATTAAGCACATTGGTTACATTTGAAGAAGAAAATGTACAAATCGTAAATGCACTTAAAAACAAAATGTTGAAGTTGCCATGTTAGCACAAGATAGTACAAAAGAAAGTCACAAAATCCTCCGCTGCACAAACCTAAGATGTGGCAGCTCACACCCTGTCCTCATACAACAATGACTTGCCATGTATTCAATGGCAAAAATGTGCTAGGTTGAAATTGCCATGTTAAAATGCAACACAGAATTCAAAAAAGCGATGAAAAACATCTAATGAACAACCTGAAATTGCCACATTGTGTTCAGATATCACAAGTCATCATGGCAAAACATGAAAATTGCGTCTGCCGTACAATGAATTTGCCACATTATATTGACTGTAATATGGCAACAGACATGCTGTGTTTAGACAAATACTTGCCACATGGAAAGCATATATATGGCATCTAACACAATTGATGTGCAAATTAGTTGCCATGTTATGCAGCCAATTTGCCACATTATCCTGTCTACAACATGGCAACAGCCACAGTGTGTTCACAGTCTATTTGCCACAAGAATATACTATCCAAGTGGCACAGACACAGTTGATGTGCAGATTAGTTGCCATCCAGTGCAATTGGTTGCTGAAACTGCAGTGAGTACTGATTTACTACACTTCACCATTCCTACAGTGTGGCAACTATCACAATCATTCAGCAAAAATTAGTTGCCACATGGAAAGCATGTTTGTGGCAACTATCACAGTCATTCAGAAAATTAGTTGCCACATGGAAAAGCATGTTTGTGGCAACTATCACAGTCATTCAAGAAATTAGTTGCCGCATGGAAAAGCATGTTTGTGGCAACTATCATAGTCATTTAGGAAATTAGTTGCCATACAGTCATGATAGTTACTCAAACCACCACGTTTGCCTTCATACTGTAGTTTGAAAAACAACTAACTAGATCTAGGGTTCAATGGCAACTATAATGACTTGAAATTCATCCCCAAAATTCTCCCCGGACTGATCACAAATACCAATTCGAAGCAATGCACAACTATCAAATCGGAAAACAACAGCCCAATCCCAAGGCACAACCAGTGTGTGTCTCCAGACAGGCAGAACCACATCGGCGAGACCGCCACCACGGCGGCGACGAAACTGCCCAGTGCCACCGAAAACGGCAAGCACAGGATTGCGCTTCCCGCCGGCGCATCGCCAAATCGCCTGAATCTCTACGAATCTCGAGCGAAGCATCGAACACGGAGGGAAGGGGAGAAAATGCAGGCAAGGATTGTGAGAGTGGGAGCGAGCATTACCTTCAATCTATAGGCGCTCCGGCGAAGCCACTTCGGTCTGGCGAGCACCACCGACGGCCGCGAACGCCGTCGACTCTTCCGCCTCCGCCGTCGCCTTCTCCCCTCGTCTTCTCCTCCAATCGTCTGAAATGCGAAGTGGGTTGTGCGAGTAACTGTGCGGATGAGTAAATGGAACCGTGAGGGGGAGGTGGGCGAAGTGCGCGACGTGTTTGACGTCAACCACGGTCGGCGCATGGCGTGCCGGCGCATAGCAGATCCACCGCACACCCCCGAGTGGCAACCGCTGACCACAGGGGGCAACCAACTTCGGGCGAACTATGTCACACACCACACACGCGCCTTGTCCTACATGACACAGAAAATCGGCCAGATTGTGCCAAGATTCGTGCATATAGTACTGGACGGTGATGGATGCGTGTGGTCGAGATGGTCAACGCCCACACGTGTGGGTGTTAACATTTCCGAAAATGAACTACCAGCGCAAGGAATCCCGAAGCAGCGATTTTGACGATTCAGCAGATTCAAAACAATTTGTTTTGTGCCCTTGCCCCTATTTTCGCTCGAAACTAGTACAACAAAACTGCCACCGCAGCCTCATCCAGTATCCACCCGAAGCCCAGGTCAACGACACCCAAATCCCCTCGTCCCCATGGCGACCGTGACGGCGACAACATCAACGGGGGAGGGGCGCATGTTGCAGCTGGAGGATCGGGCGGAGTACGGTGGCAGCGCGAGGGAGTACCGCAGGCTCCGCGCGCGCGGCCCGCCCCCATCCTCTGCCTTGGCCTTTCCCTCAATGACACTCATGGTGGTCAGGTTCCAGCAGCTCCATGAGCGTCGGCCCCAGCGGTTCCTAAGCGGATGGGTCCGCCGCATCCGTACCTGCCCGAAGTCCGTCCAACCTCTTCCCATCCCCAACCTCCGGCCACTGCCAAGCGAATGGATCTGAGCGCCTCTGCTCCTCCCTGACCTCTAGCCACGCCCAAGCTAATGGCAAGCCCCGTTAGCTGCGTCCGCTCTTCGAGTCACTATCCTCTATTTGCGCCATCCCCAGCTCCGTCCTCTCTCCCCCAAGGACCAGCTGCGCCATGCCTGACCTGCATCGCACCACGCCCCAAGCTCGGGCGGCGATACCCACAAGGTCTGTGTATTCGGGGGTGTTGCAGACATTTCACAACACTTATGATTTTCCTAAAGCAGGGAAAACAAACATGCAGCTTCAGATTTTCAGAATCTGCAGCTGCAGCTGATTCTCAGAATCCAAGCCGAAGCTGATTTTCAAGAATCCGTAACCCAAACAGTGGCATTATTCCTTTTTTGAGTTATATGTATGGAATCAGTGACGGCCAAAGCACGCAAATTTACTGTCCTAATTATAAGTAATGTGTCTGTTTGGGTTGTTTGCCTCTTTAGTCTCCAAATTGTATGCAAGGCAGACATGTTCCATTCACATGGTATTCAATAGATAACCTTTTGCACATCTATAATACATAAATAGTTGATCCCCACTAAGTCTAATTCTCTCAACATGCAGCCCTCCACATCATCAAATGTGCCACGTCATCATCCACTAAAACTATTTTGTAGCACACGCATATCCCAATTTAACTGTTACATCTCCAATAATCCAACGTACATGCATACTCTTTGTTCACATGTAATTACTTTCGAAAATAATAGCTTTCGATTTAGATCATTTTATTCATATAGAATATATTCAAAATTAATCTTTAAAATCCCGCAGCAACGCGCGGGGAAAATCATCTTTAATTATTACATCTCCAATAGTCCAACGTACATGCATACTCTTTGTTCACATGTAATTACTTTCGAAAATAATAGCTTTCGATTTAGATCATTTTATTCATATAGAATATATTCAAAATTAATCTTTAAAATCCCGCAGCAACGCGCGGGAAAAATCATCTAGTTTACTAATATGACACTTCACCTGCCTGCTTGCCACTAAAGCTTAAAATTTTCTCTTACATAAAGTAGTTCAGCATGAAGCAACAAAGGTGTTGTTTGCCCATGGAGCCCCATATATTTGGATTCATTTCATGGCGAGTTTACATTGATCTTTTTCATTCAATATAGATAACAAACTTTGTTCCTTATATCTATTGAGACATGCCTTCATTTCCCTTTATAGGTATTAGTTTCCTGATTGAGTTGGTCGCAGCTGTCGTCATGTTTTTAACCCTGCTGCCCCAGTTATACTTCAACATGTAGAGTCGTTTGTTCTTATATCTGTTTGACACATTTTACGTGCACCTAATATCGACCCGTTTTCTTCATGCTGTACGTCTTTAGGTGGCATATTTGCTGACTAACCTCTTACTGATAAATGACAATGCCTTCTTCATGCACGACTCTACATGGTCGATTGACGTCGAGAATCATTTGCTTCAGCCCTGATGACCAGTTATCTAGATGGCAAGATGTTTCGATGAAGTTTATATTGCTATGCCATATTAAAATAGTGCTCTTAGATTGGCTCAAACTACTACTATGGCCTGCTTGTGTTATGTCATACTAAAGCATCTCGATTCTCTTGGTAGTTTCGGCTGCATTTTCTACCACTCCCCAAACTAATTTAAAGGAAACATACATGAGTTGCTTGATGTCAGTTTACTAATCTTGCCTTCTTGATAGTTCCTTTTTGGTCACTGTAGATATCTATTGTTGTAAAAATGTTGAGATATCTTCTCCAGAAATATGGTTTTTTCTTCACTTTCAGGCCAATGCTACTCAACTTTTCTTTAAGCGACGAGGAACTTCAACCGTCCTTGGCAAAGGACTGCTATCTGATTGTCACTAGCCTCATGTGTAAATGCTTCGCTTTCAATATTTTGTACTGTCTTGCTGCCCTATGTGCTCCTCAAGCCTGATTTATTAAACATTACTTGGCCTATTCCTTTGTGCCGAGCTTGACGTGCCTAAATTGTACTCTGTGATATGTACTTTGATTGGATACTTTGATTGGAAAATTCACGAGGTTAAAGATTTGCATTGCTTTTTGTGTTGAACCGTGCATTGATTACATACTTCAGGGCGTGCTTCTTACTGATTTAGCATTACCTGCTTGACAAAAGGCTAGGACCGGCACCCTCGCGTGTTGCCGATCTAGTACCTATATTATGGTGGTTGAGGAGGCTCCCAGGGCACTCCGGCGTTGTGCCCGGCTCTCCCCCACCGGTTGCCACGTGTCCCAGGGGTGAACAGTGTGAACAGGACCCTCACATGAACAGGACCTTCAGTGAACAGTGATTTTCCCATAAATAGTAATTCCTGATAAACAGTAATCTTCCATGAACAGTACCACTCTGATGAACAGCCCGTGTGGACAGAGATCCATGCTCCTTAGTTTTTTCTCCTTCTTCCCGAGTTTTAAAAATAAATAGTGCGCTGTGTTTTCCCCTTTTCCCAAAATAAAATTAAAAAGTTAAAAATTACAAAAAAAACATTTTCCCGCGTTTTAAAGCACGGACACTACCTTCGATGGACAGTACTTTCCTATTTTTAAACCTTTTCCCTGAGTTTTAAAATGAAATAGTACCATGTGTTTTCCCCCTTTTTCTGAAATTAAAATTAAAAAGTTAAAAATTACAAAAAAAATCCTGTAATAAACAATAATTCCTTTTTTTACCTTCTTTGTTTAAAACCCATTTTAAAAATAATTAAAGAGTTAAAAATTCAAAAAAACATTTCTCTGGTTTGTGGCCGGGCCTCTCCCCCACACGCCATCTTCTTTAAAATTAAAATTAAGGAGATAAAAAATACAAGAAAAAAATGAACCCTGCGATGAACAATAACCCTTTTCCCTTTTCCTTTTCAAATTCCCCTTTCTAAAAATTAAAATTTGGATGTTAAATTTACAAATATACGTTTCCCCAAGTTCTAAAACAAATATTACACCACTTTGACTTCTAATATATTTATCCATGGTACATGGAATTTCCATCACTATACTATATGGTTCCACACAACAACTATGTACATGGCATGCACATTTAGGAAGTGTTAATTTTCTTTTGCAGGAATGTCATATTGAATACATATTGTACAAATGCCTTGAGTAATTTAGCAATTAACTGATATTGGATTTATGAAAAAGGGGCCATATAATTCTCTGGTAGGACTTTTCCAGTTTCTATACAAAGTTAAGAAAATTATGACATGAATGTTCGTGCAAAATTTCGTATATATCAGTTTCTATACAAAGCTACAAAAGTCTATGTTCCAGTTCAAATTTACGAAGTTTCCGAAATAGCATATAGCACAAAAAAGTAGATCATTAACAAATAAATCTTCTTTTCTATGGCCACTAATTGTCATTACTTCTTTGCACTTTTCTCCACAGCTCCTCCTTCGTTTCCATTCGAATAAACACTATTTATATCTTTCTGCTTCCACATGCTGTGCACAATAAACACAAGGATAGCATTGAAAGGACGATCAACAGAGGCAACAAGAAGATCACTAAAGTATACAATCTCTTAGATGCTCAATCCTCTCGAAAATAAATAAATAGAAATATGTGACAAGATTGGCAAATCATATATTAATTTTTATAGATGTGTAGATCCTAAATTACGCCACTCTTCATAAATGCTAAAGTTTTCTGCATGTTCAACCTAAGCATACACAGTTAAACTCATTAGTTTTCTGTGGCCCAGTGGGCTAGGCCTAAATATACAACAAATATAGCCTAAAACGATCCAAGTATGCTACAATGAATCATTTTCAACTCAACATAATCCTCTCTTGCATATTCAAGTTTCGAGCACCAAGTTTAACGTTGCCGAATTTAAATTGATTCTTCCCATTGATTATTCTAAATTCTGCCACGTCGTGATAGAAAAAAGGCATATAGAACAAAATGAACAACTTTTAGATCAAGTTTTATATATGTCTAGATCATAAATTAGGCTACTCCTTATCAATACTAATGTTTCATTTGAACTACTTGCAATACTAAAACATTTACTACTGATTGATTTCCCCTATATACAATGCTACAATGAACTCGTGCAACAATTTTTTCAAAGATGTGTTCATGGAAGATTCACAGCTCCGCACAAGATTGTCTGCCATGTAACACTACATATTCATTCATTCTTCGACCTCTCTCTATCCCTCTCTCTGATAGCCAGGCAACCTCGTGAAGCAATAATCATTGCCATAAACCAAACATTTAACAAAGAGGTTCAACCAATCATCCCCACATTGAGCGAGAAAAAAAATAGTTCACTCTTTGCCCGATCACTAGGAAATTGTACAAGCATCCATATATGCAGATAAAGAGGACACTCCCTATGTGAACGGTGTGACATATCACTTCACAGTTTATATTTTACAGTCAAAACTCATAGCTAACATACATGCAAGCACGGGTTGAACCATTGGCGCGGCGTGCCGCCGCGCATTTCTCCTACTAGTAAAGAGTTATAGAAGAAACACAACACTGCCTTTGGGCAGTAATACATCAACAAGATAATCATGGAGATCAAGGAAGAAAAAGCGTCAGACCTTTGGGTAGTAGCACATCAATCAGTAGTGTTTTCAAGTTCAAACAAATCTCCCACACCAAATCCAAAATCTTATTGCAAAGTAGAGACATGGTGGTGGACTGATAGGCGCTGTAACAGGAAACAAACAGACATCACATGGCACATATATATTCAGCTGAAGACCAAGAAAACTACAGAACCGCACCACTGATAGTTCGGAGGCCGCTGCGATGATCACTGATCACTGGCCAGGGCTAGGACATACAGATCACGGCATGCTCACCACGTCCAACAGATTCGTGCTAGTCTTGCTCTGTCTGCTCTGGTAAGCAAGGCCGGTATCAAGGTGGTGATTTATGAGGGCATCTCCAGTCGCGCCCCCAACAGGGCCTCTCCAGGCGATTTTGCCGTGCCGGTGTCAAAAAAAGGCCCAGTCGCGTTTCCAGAAGGCCGTTTTTCGCCGGCTCGGGCCAAAACTAGTGCCGGCGGACTCAGGCCGAACCCGACACCCTGGGGGGTGCTTGGGGAGCCGGCGCAAGCGAAAAAGGCGCGTGGGCCCGCCCTGGAAGTGACCCGAGGGCATTTTCCCGCCGTTTGTTGACGCTTTTCTCTCGCATCTCTCCCGTTCGCTCGCCTTCCTCCCGCCATTCTCCCCCTTTCTCCCGCCAAACCCCCTCCCACTCGCCTTCCAGTCGCCGCCATGCCGCCGAAGAAGTACACCATGCCGCGCGCGACGACAAACGCGACTGGCGCCGTGGTCCAGCCGAAGCAGAGGAAGCCGAGGGCGCCGCCATCGAAGCCGCCAGGCATGTCGAACGCCGAGTGGAGGGTGGAAGTCCAGCGGCGCGAAGCAGTCACCACCGCCAGGCGGAACAGAGCCATCGCCAAGAAGGCCCGCGACAACGCGGCGCGCTTGGCGGCGTCTTCCTCATCGGTTGACCAGGCGGGGATGAATCCACCCGTCGTCAACCACGCCCAGTACGCACCCTGAGGACAGCAAGGCGCCGGATCTCCATGGGGTTCATCGTCGCCCGGCTACGCCGACGGCGACGCGCACGGTGGGTTCAACCCGAACGTGACCTTCCCTCATGGCCACCCTGCTACGCGCACGCCCTCGCCCGCCTTCGTCGGCGTGCAGTACCCTCCATACAACTACTCGCCGCCCGCCTCCTACGCGTCCACGCCGATGCCCCATCTCTACCGTGGACCTCTGCCCTTCTCGCACCTCGGCGATGCCGACGACACGGGGGCCGACATGGACGACATCATCGCGACAGGATCGACCGCGGCCGCCGCCTCTCCCAGGTTCGCCACCCAGGACGAGGTAGTGGATCTCAGCGGCGACATGGAGGCCGAGCTCGGCTACGTCTACGGCGAGGACGCGCAGGAACCCAAGGAGGAGGAGGAGGATGAGCCAGCTCCTGTTCCGGCGAAGGGGCGCCAGAAGAAGAAGCGGGCGGCCAGGTCAGGCGAACCGCGCATCAAGTGGACGTCCAAGGAGGAGGAATGCCTCGCCGAAGCATGGAAAGTCGTCTGCCTCGACCCGACCACCGGCGTGAACCAGAGCTTGGAGACGTACTGGGACCGCATCAAGGCCGAGTTCGATGAACGGAAGCTCGTCGACCCCTACTTCAAAGGCGTCTACATGCAGCGCGGCTCCAAGGCGATGGCGAACCATTGGGGCCGTGTCCAGTTGGCGTGCAACAAATGGCATGGAATCGTCGAGGAGGTCGCGGCTCGCCCGGAGAGCGGCGCCAGCGTCGAGGATCAGCTGCTGTGTATGTTCGCCATGTATCGAGGCGACAACCAAGACGCCGACTTCAAGCACCTCCACGTCTACAAGCGCATTGACAAGTGCGAGAAGTGGGCAGAAGTCCGGCGTGCCCTCGACAAGGCCAAGGAGACATACAAGCCGGACGCGCCGACTCCGGGCGCGTCAGAGGGGCGGCCGGACGGCCACAAGTTGGCGAAGAAAGGGAAAAACGCCGACGCGGCAACCGCGCGAGTGCAGGAGTCCATCGAGCATTGCCTCGCCGACGTGAAGGCCCGGGCCGTCCTGCGCGAAGAGAAGACCGAGGCGCGGTGGTCGTCACTGATGAAGAACAACGCCATCAAACTCGACCTGCTCCGGACGAACGTTGCCGCAAAGAAGAGGAACACCGACATGGCTTTTCTGATGAGCGGGGCGGACATACTCCAGAGCAACGACGAGAAGCTCAAGGCATGGTACCTGGTGCAGCGCGGCCTCATCCTGAACGAGCTGCCGACGGCAACGCCGACAACGCCCACGACGCCCACGACCACCCGGACGCCAAGCCCAAACGACGCCTCTACGTCGCCGCCCAGCAGTGTCGAAGCCGCGCCGACACGGCCCAGCACCGAAGCAGCTCCGGCACCGCCGAGCCCGCGCACGCCGACTCCGCCAACGCCTGGAGCCGACCCCGCCGAGTGAATCATTGCGCACGCGAACTCTGTTTTTTGTAACGCCAGACTACATCCGATCACCGGATTTGCCGTGTCTTTTGTGAGCGGGAACGACCAAGTTTAAAATTCCTGCATCCTGGGGCCGGCGCGTGGGGGCGTGACTGGGCGCTAGGTCGCCCCCAGGGGCCGAACTAGCGTCGGCACGCCCTCAGGCCGCTCTATTTAGGCGTCCTGGGTGGCCGAATGACTGGAGATGCCCTGAGGATCGGCCAGACTTGCCCTGCCTACCTGGAAGCGTTGGGTGCAGTGGAGCACTGTCTTTGGTACTAGACTTAAACCTGCAGGCATGATGTTCAGCTAGCCTATGATTAATTAATTCTCTGAAGGGGGATACGGTAAACAACTCGACAAGACCTTGTTTGGCGAGCAGCACTCCAATCTCACTGGAAGGTGGACGTACGCCGTCTACTTAAGTGTTTTGCTCACGATCGAGCGACAAGATTCCAACTCAGAAACACAAGACTTGGCAAAACCAATGGCACCTCTATTGTGGATGAGGGGCGATATGGGGAAACATCTGGTGCACCAGTGCTTGTGGTGCACCTGATGCATCGAACTCCCGTAGCACATTTTAAAATGTTTGAAAAATCTGAAGAAAAAAAAAGCACATTGACACAACACGAATCAATGTTGTCACAACATTTCAAATCAAATTTCGAAACATAGCTCGGGATACAAAAACACCCAAAGTGAGAGATTGTTCGTCTAGGATTTATTTTTGTACCAATTTCTTCAACGAATTTGAGAGTAGTACAGTGAAGAACTCAAAGTCTGACAAGTCCTGAAAGGTTGTCTCTTCTTCCATTGTGGTAGCAAAACGCCTGTGTGGCAGGAATGCAAAATGTTAGCGTTCAACATGAAGAGATCCTCGACGGATTAGAAGTCAACCCACATGCCGAATATGCCAGCCTTCTAGGTTTGAGGTGAAGAAAGGACAATCGTCGACGTCAACGAACGCTATCCACCCAAACTGTAGGACTGTTCTGTTCATAAGTCCAGCACTACATATGTTTTCATTAGGGGTCTCTAGTTTGATTGTTCCCCAGATCTTTCGTCCATGTTGAGTGAAAATCCACTCTGGTATCATCTGTAGCAAACATGTGATAACGGAGTGGTTTGTCAACTAACATCGACGAAATATCTCAAGAATCGTCAAGCTGCAGGCTCTTAATGGTAATGTGTATGATGCTTGACTTTTCAAAATATGAACAGAACAATCTTGTAGTCTGTGTGAGCAGCATTTTTTATGCCAATCGATCGAATAGAAGCAAATTATTCTTTGTTGCTCATAAATGATGCTAGCTTTGAAAATGTGTTTTTTCTTCATGCATGTTAGGTTTTGGTCCGTTTGTCGTTAGATGGGGAAGTGGAGACGCTTCATGAGGGCGCCTATGGTGGCAGCCTCCACCGCGAGCGCAGCCGCGTATGCCGAGGTCACGGTGGCCTATGCCAAGATCGCGGCCGCATTCGCCCACAGGGTGTCTGCAGTAGCTGAGAGGGCGTCTGCATCCGCCGAGAGCACTCGAGCAGCCGCCGATACTGCGGCGACCGCCCTAGCCAAGACCGAGGCTGCTTATGCCTAGATCATGGCAGCCTCCTCAGCCGAGACCGTGGTGGCCCCGTCCCCACGAGATTGACGAGCTCGAGCAGGAGATGGAGGAGACGAAGAGCTCATGTCCACGGAGCTAATCTTTTGCTTCTGAGCTACTTCTAAACTTACTTTATGTGACTTGTGAACTTTCTATGTTGCTACGAAGATTGTTACATGACTCGTTGATATGGGCTAGTATATGTGATAGCTATGATAATTGACTTGTTGCTATCTTGTTCTTTTATCTTGGTAGATGAAGTTTTTGGGATTCGTTGCATGGAAAACAAAAAAAAAATTCCTAAGAGAGAACGAATAAACCCAAGATCCAATCTACTAGATGCTAGCAACGAGTGGGAGAAAGTCTACATACCCTTGTAGACCGAAAGTGGAAACGTTCTAATGATTGTGGTCGGCGTAGTCGTCCTTTCTTCGCGATCCAATCCGATCAAGCACCGCACGAACAGCACCTCCGAGATATGCACACGTATGGCTCGGTGACGTCTTATTCTTCTTGATCCAGCAAGCGAGAGGGAGAGGTGGATGGGATCTAGGCTGGCAGCACGACGGTGTGGTGGTGGAGTTATGGTGGAACTCCGGCAGGGCTTCGCCAAGCTTCTGCGGAGAGGTGGGAGGAGTAGCAGGAGGGGAGGCGCGTGGGGTTTTAGATGGATGTGGAGGGCTGTCCCTCCCCTCTTTATATAGAGGAGGAAACTTGGAAGCGGAGGAACAGTACCATGAACAGTACCTGGCCTCCAAGTCTCCCTCCCTATTTTCAAGGGATTTGATCTTATCTTATCCCATCCGCATGGTGAGGGTGTCCCGGACTAGGGGGTACTAACCCATACGGCCTATTCTCTATGGGCCAAACTAGAGGCCCGACAGCCATCGCCTGGAGGATAGCCGAAGATGTGAACCTCGTCCTGAGCAAGATAGAAGCCACCGAAGACTTGGCGTGTACTTCAAGGACAATTCTAAAAGTCAGCGTGTTTATTCCTAGTTGGCAACCGACCATATGTGTAAACCTAGATACCCCCAGTGCCTTTATAAGCCGAGGGGTTTAGTCCATAGAGGCACAATTACAAGCCTTAGGGTTTAGAACACAATCATACGATCTCGAGGTAGATCATCCTATACTCGATACTCCATCACATTAATATAATCAGAGCAGGACATAGGGTTTTACCTCTTCGAGAGGGGCCGAACCTGGCTAAACATCGTCTCCCTTCTCTCCTGTTACCCATTGATCCCAGATCCATAGCTCGGGACCCCCTACCCGAGATCAGCCGGTTTTAGTACCGACATTGGTGGCCCATACAGGTCCCGCTGTGTGGTCACTGCGGAGCGATGGAAGCATCGGTCAACGATCAAAACCCCCATGGCATACCCTTTACGCCTAAATCTCCCGTCATTGGATTAACCGAAGAAGTTGAAACACCACGGATAGCACCTCATCTTTCAAGAGTCGAAGCATGGTGATCTGGAACTTACTGTTGGGGAACGTAGCAGAAATTCAAAATTTTCCTACGTGTCACCAAGATCTATCTATGGAGAAACCAGCAACGAGGGAAGGAGAGTGCATCTACATACCCTTGTAGATTGCTAAGAGGAAGCGTTGAAGAGAATGGGGTTGAAGGAGTCGTACTCGTCGTGATCCAAATCACCGGAGATCCTAGTGCCGAACGGACGGCACCTCCGCGTTCAACACACGTACAGCCCGACGACGTCTCCCATGCCTTGATCCAGCAAGGAGAGAGGGAGAGGTTGAGGAAGACTCCATCCAGTAGCAGCACAACGGCGTGGTGATGGTGGAGGAGCGTGGTGATCCAGCAGGGCTTCGCCAAGCATTGCGAGATATGAGGAGAAAGAGAGGGATAGGGCTGCGCCAAGAAAGAGAGGAACTCATGTGTATTGGGCAGCCCAAACCTCAACTATATATAGGGGAAGGGGAGGGGCTGTGCCCCCACCTAGGGTTCCCTCCCTAGGGGTGGCGGCAGCCCCTTAGATACCATCTAGGGGTGGCCAAGGGGAGGGGAGAGGGGGAGGCGCACCAGGGTGGGCCTTAGGGCCCATCTGCCCTAGGGTGTGCCCCCTTCTCCTCTCCCTTGCGCCTTGGGCCCTTGTGGGGGGGCGCACCAGCCCACCTGGGGCTGGTCCCCTCCCACAATTGGCCCATGCAGCCCTCCGGGGCTTGTGGCCCCACTTGGTGGACCACCGGGACCCTCCCGGTGGTCCCAATACGTTACCGATAAACGCCGAAACTTTTCCGGCGACCAAAACAGGACTTCCCATATATAAATCTTTACCTCCGGACCATTCCGGAACTCCTCGTGACGTCCGGGATCTCATCCGGGACTCCGAACAACATTCGGTAACCACATACAAACTTCCTTTATAACCCTAGCGTCATCGAACCTTAAGTGTGTAGACCCTACGGGTTCGGGAACCATGCAGACATGACCAAGACGTTCTCCGGTCAATAACCAACAGCGGGATCTGGATACCCATGTTGGTTCCCACATGTTCCACGATGATCTCATCGGATGAACCACGATGTCGACGATTTGATCAATCCCGTATTCAATTCCCTTTGTCTAGCGGTATTGTACTTGCCCGAGATTCGATCGTCGGTATCCCGATACCTTGTTCAATCTCGTTACCGGCAAGTCTCTTTACTCGTTCCGTAACACATCATCCCGTGATCAACTCCTTGATCACATTGTGCACATTATGATGATGTCCTACTGAGTGGGCCCAGAGATACCTCTCCGTTTACACGGAGTGACAAATCCCAGTCTCGATTCGTGCCAACCCAACAGACACTTTCGGAGATACCTGTAGTGTACCTTTATAGCCACCCAGTTACGTTGTGATGTTTGGCACACCCAAAGCACTCCTACGGTATCCGGGACTTGCACAATCTCATGGTCTAAGGAAATGATACTTGACATTAGAAAAGCTTTAGCATACGAACTACATGATCTTGTGCTAGGCTTAGGATTGGGTCTTGTCCATCACATCATTCTCCTAATGATGTGATCCCATTATCAATGACATCCAATGTCCATGGTCAGGAAACCGTAACCATCTATTGATCAACGAGCTAGTCAACTAGAGGCTTACTAGGGACATGGTGTTGTCTATGTATCCACACATGTATCTGAGTTTCCTATCAATACAATTCTAGCATGGATAATAAACGATTGTCATGAACAAGGAAATATAATAATAATCAATTTATTATTGCCTCTAGGGCATATTTCCAACAGTCTCCCACTTGCACTAGAGTCAATAATCCAGTTCACATCGATATGTGATTAACACTCAAGGTCACATCCCCATGTGACTAACACCCAAAGAGTTTACTAGAGTCAATAATCTAGTTCACATTACCATGTGATTAACACTCGATGAGTTCTGGGTTTGATCTTGTTATGCTTGTGAGAGATGTTATAGTCAACGGGTCTGAACCTTTTAGATCCGTGTGTGCTTTACAAATCTCTATGTCATCTCCTAGATGCAGCTAGCACGTTCTATTTGGAGCTATTCCAAATAACTGTTTTACTATACGAATCCAGTTTACTACTCAGAATAGTCTGGATTAGTGTCAAAGTTTGCATCGGCGTAACCCTTTACGACAAACTCTTTTACCACCTCCATAATCGAGAAAATTCCTTAGTCCACTAGTTACTAAGGATAACTTTGACCGTTGTCCTGTGATCCATTCTTGGTTCACTCTTGTACCCCTTGACTGACTCATGGCAAGGCACACTTCAGGTGCGGCACGCAGCATAGCATACTGTAGAGAGCCTATGACAAAAGCATAGGGGATGACCTTCGTCCTTCCTCTTTCTTCTGCCGTGGTCGAGCTTTAAGTCTTAACTTCATACCTTACAACTCAGGCAAGAACTCCTTCTTTGACTGATCCATCTTGAACACCTTCAAGATCATGTCAAGGTATGTGCTCATTTGAAAGTACCATTAAGCGTTTTGATCTATCCTTATAGATCTTGATGCTCAATGTTCAAGTAGCTTAATCCAGGCTTTCCATTGAAAAACACTTTCCAAATAACCCTATATGCTTTCTAGAAATTCTACGTCATTTCCGATCAACAATATGTCAACAACATATATTCATCAGAAATTCTATAGTGCTCCCACTCACTTCTTTGGAAATACAAGTTTCTCATAAACTTTGTATACACCCAAAATCTTTGACCATATCATCAAAGCATACATTCCAACTCCGAGATGCTTACTCCAGTCCTTAGAAGGATTGTTGGAGCTTTGCATACTTGTTAGCATCTTTCAGGATTGACAAAACCTTCCGGTTGTATCACATACAACCTTTCCTCAAAAATCATCGAGGAAATAATGTTTTGACATCCTATCTGCAAGATTTCATAAATAATGCAGTAATTGCTAACATAATTCCAACAGACTCTTAGCATCGCTACGAGTGAGAAAGTCTCATCGTAGTCAACTCCTTGAACTTGTCGGAATACATCTTAACGACAAGTCGAGCTTTCTTAATGGTGATACTTGCCATCATTGTCCGTCTTCCTTTTAAAAATCCATCTGTACTCAACAGCCTTACGACCATCGAGCCGTTCCGCCAAAGTCTACACTTTGTTTTCATATATGGATCCTCTCTCGGATTATATGGCCTCGAGCCATTTTGGAATCCAGGCCCACCATCGCTTCTCCATAGCTCGTAGGTTCATTGCTGTCTAGCAACATGACTTCCAAGACAGGATTACGTACCACTCTGAAGTAGTACACATCCTTGTCATCCCACGAGGTTTGGTAGTGACTTGATCTGAAGTTTCATGATCACTATCATAAGCTTCCACTTCAATTGGTGTAGGTTCCACAGGAACAACTCCCTGTGCCCTGCCACACACTAGTTGAAGAGATGGTTCAATAACCTCATCAAGTCTCCACCATCCTCCCACTCAATTCTTTCAAGAGAAACTTTTCCTCGAGAAAGGACCCGATTCTAGAAACAATCCCTTATTGCTTTCGAATCTGAGATAGGAGGTATACCCAACTGTTTTGGGTGTCCTATGAAGATGCATTTATCCGCTTTGGGTTCGAGCTTATCAGCCTAAAACTTTTCACATAAGCGTCGTAGCCCCAAACTTTTAAGAAATGACAGCTTAGGTTTCTCTAAACCATAGTTCATACGGTGTCATCTCATCGGAGTTATGTGGTGCCCTATTTAAAGTAAATGTGGTTGTCTCTAATGCCTAACCCATAAACTATCGTGGTAATTCGACAAGAGACATCATGGTATGCATCATATCCAATAGGGTGCAGTCATGATGTTCGGACACACCATCATACTATGGTGTTCCAGGCTGTATTAGTTGTGAAACAATTTCCACAATGTCTTAATTCTGTGCCAAACTTGTAATTCAGATATTCATCTCTATGATCATATCATAGATATTTTATCCTCTTGTCACGACGATCTTTCCACTTCACCCTAAAATTACTTGAACCTTTCAATAATTCAGACTCGTGATTCATCAAGTAAATATACTCAACATCTACTCAAATCATCTGTGAAGTAAGAACATAACGATATCCACTACACGCCTCAGCACTCATTGGACTGCACACATCAAAATGTATTACTTCCAACAAGTTGCTTTCTAGTTCCATTTTACTGAAAACGAGGCTTTCAGTCATCTTTCCCATGTGGTATGATTTGCATGTCTCAAGTGATTCAAAATCAAGTGAGTCCAAACGGTCCATTTGCGTGGAGTTTCTTCATGCATATACAGCAATAGACATGGTTCGCATGTCTCAAACTTTTCAAAAATGAGTGAGCCCAAAGATCCATCAACATGGAGCTTCTTCATGCGTTTTATACCGGTATGACTTATGTGGCAGTGCCACAAGTAGGTGGTACTATCATTACTATCTTATATCTTTTGGCATGAACAAGTGTATCACTACGATCGAGATTCAATAAACTATCCATTTTAGGTGCAAGACCATCGAAGGTATTATTCAAATAAACAGAGTAACCATTATTCTCCTTAAATGAATAACCGTATTGCGATAGACATAATCCAATCATGTCTATGCTCAACGCAAACACCAATCTCGATGGTAGAGGGAGCGTGCGATGCTTGATCACATCAAGCTTGGGAAAAACATCCAACATATATCGCCGGCTCACCATTAGCTAGTCTCCGTTTACTTTGTAGTCTTTTATTTCGAGTTTACTAACACTTAGCAACCGAACCGGTATCTAATACCATGGTTCTACTAGGAGTACTAGTAAAGTACACATTAACACAATGTATATCCAATATACTTCTATCGACCTTGCCAGCCTTCTCATCTACCAAGTATTTAGGGTAATTTTGCTCTAGTGGCTGTTCCTCTTATTACAGAAGCACTTAGTCTCGGGTTTGGGTTCAACCTTGGGTTTCTTCACTAGAGCAGTGGCTCGTTTGCCGTTTCATGAAGCATCCCTTCTTTCCCTTGCCCTTCTTGAAACAAGTGGTTTCACCAACCATCAACAATTGATGCTCCTTCTTGATTTCTACTTTTGTGGTGTCAAACATCGAGAATATCTCAAGGATCATCATATATATTCCTGATATATTATAGTTCATCACGAAGCTCTAGCAGCTTGGTGGTAATGACTTCGGAGGAACATCACTTTCTCATCTGGAAGAACAACTCCCACTCGATTCAAATGATTGTTGTACTCAGGCAATCTGAGCACAAGCTCAACAATTGAGCTTTTCTCCCTTAGTTTGCAGGCTAAGAAAATCGTCGGAGGTCTTATACCTCTTGACGTGGGCACGAGCCTGAAATTCCAATTTCAGCCCTCGAAACATCTCATATGTTTTGCGATGTTTCAAAAACGTCTTTGGTGCCTCAATTCTAAACCATTTAGCATTACGCACTGAACTATCATGTAGTCATCAAAATGCGTATGTCAGATGTTCGCAACATCCACAGACGACGTTCGAGGTTCAGCACACTGAGCGGTGCATTAAGGACATAAGCCTTTTACTTTCTGCATAATTGCTACTATCAACTTTCAACTAATTTTTCTCTAGGATCATATCTAAACAGTAGAACTAAAGCGCGAGCTACGACATAATTTGCAAAGACCTTTTGACTATGTTTAGGATAATTAAGTTCATCTTATGAACTCCCACTCAGATAGACATCCCTCTAGTCATCTAAGTGATTACATGATCCGAGTCAACTAGGCCGTGTCCGATCATCACGTGAGACGGACTAGTCAACATCGGTGAACATCTTCATGTTGATCGTATCTTCTATACGACTCATGCTCGACCTTTCGGTCTCTTGTGTTCCGAGGCCATGTCTGTACATGCTAGGCTCGTCAAGTCAACCTAAGTGTTTCGCGTGTGTAAATCTGGCTTACACCCGTTGTATGTGAACGTAAGAATCTATCACACCCGATCATCACGTGGTGCTTCGAAACAACGAACTTTCGCAACGGTGCACAGTTAGGGGGAACACTTTCTTGAAATTTTAATGAGGGATCATCTTTTTACTACCGTCGTTCTAAGCAAATAAGATGCAAAAACATGATAAACATCACATGCAATCAAAAGGTGACATGATATGGCCATCATCACTTTGCTCCTTTTGATCTCCATCTTCGAGGCTCCATGATCATCATCGTCACCGGCATGACACCATGATCTCCATCATCATGATCTCCATCATCGTGTCTTCATGAAGTTTTCTCGCCAACTATTACTTCTACTACTACAGCTAACGGTTAGCAATAAAGTAAAGTAATTACATGGCGTTGTTCAATGACACGCAGGTCATATAATAAATAAAGACAACTCCTATGGCTCTTGCCGGTTGCCATACTCATCGACATGCAAGTCGTGATTCCTATTACAAGAACATGATCAATCTCATACATCACATATCATTCATCACATTCTTCTTGGCCATATCACATCACATAGCATACCCTGCAAAAACAAGCTAGACGTCCTCTAATTGTTGTTTGCATGTTTTACGTGGCTGCTATGGGTTTCTAGCAAGAACGTTTCTTACCTACGCAAAAACCACAACGTGATATGCCAATTGCTATTTACCCTTCATAAGGACCCTTTTCATCGAATCCGATCCGACTAAAGTGGGAGAGACAGACACCCGCTAGCCACCTTATGCAACTAGTGCATGTCAGTCGGTGGAACCAGTCTCATGTAAGAGTACGTGTAAGGTCGGTCCGGGCCGCTTCATCCCACAATGTCGCCGAATCAAGATTGGACTAGTAACGGCAAGCATATTGAACAAAATCAACGCCCACAACTACTTTGTGTTCTACTCGTGCATAGAATCTACGCAATAACCTGGCTCTGATACCACTGTTGGGGAACATAGCAGAAATTCAAAAAATTCCTACGTGTCACCAAGATTTATCTATGGAGAAACCAGCAACGAGGGAAGGAGAGTGCATCTACATACCCTTGTAGATCGCTAAGCGTAAGCGTTCAAGAGAATGGGGTTAAAGGAGTCGTACTCGTCGTAATCCAAATCACCGGAGATCCTAGTGCCAAACGAACGGCACCTCCGCGTTCAACACACGTACAGCCCGACAACGTCTCCCATGCCTTGATCCAGCAAGGAGAGAGGGAGAGGTTGAGGAAGACTCCATCCAGCAGCAGCACAACGGCGTGGTGGTGGTGGAGGAGCGTGGTGATCCAGCAGGGCTTAGCCAAGCATTCCGAGATATGAGGAGAAAGAGAGGGATAGGGCTGCGCCAAGAAAGAGAGGAACTCATGTGTATTGGGCAGCCCAAACCTCAACTATATATAGGGGAAGGGGAGGGGCTGCGCCCCCACCTAGGGTTCCCTCCCTAGGGGTGGCGGCAGCCCCTTAGATCCCATCTAGGGGCGGCTAAGGGGAGGGGAGAGGGGGAGGCGCACCAGGGTGGGCCTTAGGGCCCATCTGCCCTAGGGTTTGCCCCCTTCTCCTCTCCCTTGCGCCTTGGGCCCGTGTGGGGGGGCGCACCAGCCCACCTGGGGCTGGTCCCCTCCCACATTTGGCCCATGCAGCCCTCCGGGGCTTGTGGCCCCACTTGGTGGACCCCCGGGACCCTCCCGGTGGTCCCGGTACGTTACCGATAAACCCCGAAACTTTTCCAGCGACCAAAACAGGACTTCCCATATATAAATCTTTACCTCCGGACCATTCCGGAACTCCTCGTGACGTCCGGGATCTCATCCGGGACTCCGAATAACATTCGGTAACCACATACAAACTTCCTTTATAACCCTAGCGTCATCTAACCTTAAGTGTGTAGACCCTACGGGTTCGGGAACCATGCAGACATGACCGAGACGTTCTCCGGTCAATAACCAACAGTGGGATCTGGATACCCATGTTGGTTCCCACATGTTCCATGATGATCATCGGATGAACCACGATGTCGAGGATTCGATCAATCCCGTATCCAATTCCCTTTGTCTAGCAGTATTGTACTTGCCCGAGATTCGATCATCGGTATCCCGATACCTTGTTCAATCTCGTTACCGGCAAGTCTCTTTACTCGTTCTGTAACACATCATCCCGTGATCAACTCCTTGATCACATTGTGCACATTATGATGATGTCCTACCGAGTGGGCCCAGAGATACCTCTCTATTTACACGGAGTGACAAATCCCAGTCTCGATTCGTGCCAACCCAACAGACACTTTCGGAGATACCTGTAGTGTACCTTTATAGCCACCCAGTTACGTTGTGATGTTTGGCACACCCAAAGCACTCCTCCGGTATCTGGGAGTTGCACAATATCATGGTCTAAGGAAATGATACTTGACATTAGAAAAGCTTTAGCATACGAACTACATGATCTTGTGCTAGGCTTAGGATTGGGTCTTGTCCATCACATCATTCACCTAATGATGTGATCCCGTTATCAATGACATCCAATGTCCATGGTCAGGAAACCGTAACCATCTATTGATCAACGAGCTAGTCAACTAGAGGCTTAATAGGGACATGGTGTTGTCTATGTATCCACACATGTATCTGAGTTTCCTATCAATAAAATTCTAGCATGGATAATAAACGATTATCATGAACAAGGAAATATAATAATAATCAATTTATTATTGCCTCTAGGGCATATTTCCAACACTTACTCCCGAGCCCCATGCTCTTTCTCCGGACTCGGCCAAAGATCTTCATATAGAGGAGAACCAAGAGCCAAAGGGCCAATGGTCGAAAGACCGCAAGCCTAGCCAATCGTTAGGAGCCGAGGGCTCGGATCTTAAACCCAATTCGGTTGGTTCCACGTCGGCACATCCCTCCTAGGATAAACACTTCAGAGCTTCGAGCCCACATCCGGTTGGGGTCAATTTTTTGATCCCACCCAGCCCCCACATCGAATATTGCCCAAGTAACTCAGGGCCACCCGACGTCTGGGATTTAATTTATGTAAAACAGCAATCTAGTAAGATAGTCCGGCAATTCTGGACAAGATTCCTGTTCGTCAAGAACAAAATAACATATTGTTGTGATTTGGAGGTCTTAGCAGCTTTTCGGCATAATTGCCTAGACAAAGGCATTATAAACGCCCTCGCTCGACGTCGAGTTCAAACCTTTTACGAACTATCAGACCTGGTGTCAAAATTTTGCTCCATGGAAGATGCTTGGTTGGCTCAAAAGGAGCAAACAGATTCGATCTACGCCAAAGAATCAAGACGTGGTAGGCAGATGCACCTGAAGGGGCAACCCTGTCGCTTCACGTCAGAACAGCCATCACGCAAAAGAAGGGAACCTGTAACAGGACCTAAAGCCGCTCTTGACGGTCTGCTGGATAAGCCATGCCCAATCCACTCTATCTTGTTAAATGCAAACCCAACTCATAGCCTTCGAGCTTGCTGGGTGGTCAAACAGGTAGCCAAGGGCAGTGAAGCCCTCCTGGGAATCACGCACGCGCACAAGCGCCCAGCAACATCTTTGGATGAACGCGAGATCCTAATGATCTACGACACTTACACATCAAGAAATCAGTGAAAGAGAGCCCTTCGAGAGCTAAGCCAAGTCCACCAAGTGACGACTTCGGATATGTGGTTGGACACACCGATCACCTTCGGACAGCAGGATCAACCAAAGACTAGCCCAAGCCGATGTCCGGCAGCCTTGGTCATTAACCCAATAGTGGACGGATGTCGACTAAGGAAAGTTTTGTTGGACGTTGGCAGCAGCTTGAACCTCATCTATGAGGACACTCTGGATAAGATGCAATTCAACAAGTCACGCATCGAACAGAGTTATACCACTTTTAAGGGGATCATCCCCGGAAAGGAGGCACGATGCAGCGGAAAAATCACCCTCGATGTAGTATTCGGAACTCCCGAGAACTACCCATCCGAGGAGTTAACCTTCCATGTTGTGCCCTTCTGAAGTGGTTACCACGCCTTATTAGGATGTGATGCATTTACAAAGTTCCATGCCATCCCGCATTATGGGTACATGAAACTCAAGATGCCGGGTCCTAATGGTGTAATCACCGTAGCAAGTAACCCTGACAGAGCACTTAGAGCCAAAAAAAGGCGTCGCTCACCCTCAAATCATTGATCGAGGCCCTCACGGCTGAGGAGTTAATAGCACTTCATGCTACGATCGACAGAGATGATGTCATCCTTGATAAAAGATCTAAATGTACTTCGTTCAAGCCAGCTGATGAAATCATCAAGTTTTAGGTGCACCCAACAGACCTGAATAAAACGGCATCCATAGGTGCACAGCTGGACCATGAAGTTGACAAAGCTCTGCGCAATTTTCTTCAGGAAAATTGGGATATTTTTGCCTGGTATCCCTCGGACATGTCAGGAATCCCACGAAATCTAGCCGAGCATAGCCTGAATATAATTAAGGCTCTAAACCTATCAAACAGGCGCTCCACACTTTTTTTTAGCCTAAGCATCAAGCTATGGGCGAGGAACTGGCCAAGTTACTTGAATCCAGATTCATCCGAGATATTAAACACCCCGATTGGCTAGCTAACTTGGTCATGGTACCCAAGAAGGATAAATCATGGCACCTTTCTGTCAACTTTAAGGACGTTAACAAAGCATGCCCAAAAGATCCTTTCCCCTTGCCGCGTATCGACCAGATTGTAGATGCCACAGCAGGACATGACTCATTGTGTTTTCTGGACGCCTATTCGGGATATCATCAGATAAAAATGAAGGAGTCTGATCAAGCAGCTACAACCTTCATAACTCCCTATGGGCTGTTTTGTTTTAACACGATGCCCTTTGGATTAAAAAATGCAGGTGCAACATACCAGCGCATGATTCAGACATGCCTGAAGAAGCAAATTGGAAAAACTGTGGAAGCATATGTAGATGACGTGGTTGTAAAAAGCAAAAATGTCTGCCAACTAGTCGACGATCTCCGTGAAACATTCACTAACCTCCGAGCATATCACATAAAGCTCAATCCGGAGAAGTGTGTCTTCGGGGTACCAGCGGGCAAGCTGCTCGGATTTATTGTTTTCCATCGAGGAATAGAGGCTAATCCCACTAAAATCAGAGCCCTGACCTGGTTGGAGGTACCCACCGAACTTAAGCACGTCCAAAAACTGGCAGGCTGCGTGGCCGCACTGAGTCGATTCATCTCTCACCTCGGAGAAAAGGCCTTACCCCTCTACAGATTGTTAAAACAGACTAAGAATTTCAAATGGACTAGCAAAATTGGAGCCGCTTTGGAGGAAATCAAAACACTCCTTGCTACTAATCCTATACTGGCAGCACCTGGGGTAAGTGAGCCGATGCTATTATACATCTCGGCCACAAACCAAGTCGTCAGCGCAGTTCTCGTTGTCGAACGCAACGTCGAAGGACACAAGCTCGAGGTTCAAAGGCATGTCTACTACGTTTCCGAAGTACTTACCCCGTGTAAAACTAGGTATCTGCACTACCAAAAGATAGCTTATGCAGTCTTTATGGCATCTCGGAAACTTTGGCATTATTTTCAAGAATGCTCAATTACGGTGGCGTCCGAAGTACCCCTCAATGATATAATCAATAATAGGGATGCTACGTGGTGAGTTGCCAAGTGGGAAATTGAGCTCCTGCCTTTCAAAATCATATACCAACCATGTCGAGCTATTAAATCTCAGGTGTTGGCAGATTTTGTGGCAGAATGGACGGAAGCTGAGCTCCCTAGAGAGCACAATACATACTCACATTGGACAATGTACTTTGATGGCTCCAAAATTCTCGCCAGATTAAGGGCTGGAGTGCTTCTCTCATCGCCAACGGGCGACAACATTCGGTACGTACTACAAATTATGTACATCGATTCTAACACATCCAAATATGAGGCTTTGCTGCATGGGCTTTGGATATCAGTCTCAATGGGAGTCCGGTGTCTTGAGGTCTGAGGAGATTCTAACCTAGCCATCTCCCAAGTTAATGGCGAATTCGACGCAAAGGATCCAAAGATGACAGCATACCGAAAATGCCGTCCTAACAATATCAGCCCATTTTGAGGGGTTAAACTTCCACCACATCCCAAGGGATAACAATCAAGCTGCAGACGTCCTTGCCAAAATGGGCGCTAAGCACGACCCAGTCCCCAAAAATACTTTCCTAGAACGGCTCTTTAAGCCATCCGTGGTCTGGCAAGAATGGGATACGGATTCCAAATCAGAAGATTCCGGAAAGGTCACCTCTCCGTCCATTGAACAAGACAATAGGATAATTGGAGGCTTGGCTCTCGAGGAAAGATCATCGGCTCACGAGATCATGATAGTTATTGTGCCGTGGACCGAACCCCTCATTGCATATCTACTCCACAAAGAGCTGCCCGAGGACCAAGCTGAAGCACGATGGATCATCCGAAGATCCAAGGCTTATAAGGTCCATGAAGGCAAACTCTACAAAAAGAGCATCACAGGCGCATCCTCCAGCAATGCATATCCGAGGAGGAAGGAAGACAGCACCTTGCTGAGATCTACTCCGGCATGGGCGGCCATCACGCCACAGCTCGGGCCTTGGTAAGCAAGGCCTTTCGAGCCGAGTTTTATTGGCCAACGGCCAAAGCAGATGCGAAAACACTAGTCCAACAACGTATTGGATGTCAGGTTTTCGCTAACTAAAGTCACATGCCCCCCATAGCTCTTCGGACTGTTCCGATCACTTAGCCTTTTGTGGTCTGGGGGCTTGACATGGTCGGCCCACTTTGAGGAGGATATAAGAAAAAGGAGTATCTACTCATCATGGTAGATAAATTCACAAAGTGGATCGGGGCAAAACCAGTGACCTCGGCCAAAGTGGGGCCGGTGATCGATTTCATCTCTGGAGTAGTTCACCATTACGGTGTCCCCCACAGTATAATAACGAACAATGGATCCAACTTCACGGCCAAGGAAGTAAAGGCATGGTGTGCAAAAATGGGCATTAAGCTTGATTATGCCTCAGTCTATCATCCCCAATCTAACAGACAGGTCGAACGAGCAAATGGACTAATTCTAAGTGGCATCAAGCCATGGCTGGTTCGCTCCTTAAAGGAGGGGGACTGTCAATAGGTAGAGGAACTTGATTCCGTACTGTGGGGTTTGTGCACCACGCCCAATCGATCCACGGGCTACACGCCATTCTTTATGGTCTATGGAGCCGAGGCTGTCCTCCCATGCGATCTCATTCATGATGCACCTCGAGTACGCATGTGTGAAGAATGGGAGGCCGAGCTTGACAGATAGGACGTCTTGGACGCCCTTGAAGAGGAGCGTGATGTAACTCGGGCACTATCAAAGCAGGGAGGTCCGGGCAAAGACATTTAATGTAGGAGACCTGGTTTTGCAGCACTATCCAGAGAAGCAGAAGCATAAACTGCCAGTCAAATGGGAAGGACCGTTTATAATCGAACAGGTACTCACCGAAGGTGCCTATTTTGAGTATTTATGAAACTATTCCACAAATATATTCTCATCACTCCCGTCCTACTAACACTCAGCAGATCATGATTGCCTTAAGCTTATGACCCCGTAGCTTCGGTAACTCACAGATATGAGCGAAATCGTTCGTTCAATGACCGACAGCGGAACGGTGGACGTCCATATCGATCCCTGTGAGCACACGAATGATATTCGAGTGAACCTATGGTTATCAAGTGATGTTCCTTTTGCTTTGCGATACTTCACAAAACCCGGGATGCACCAGTATCCTCCTGAGTCATCACATGCTCACTATACCGTTATCCTCGTTACCGGTTTTGTTCTTCTTTCTCGTTGTCATGTTCCGGCATCCCCATGACGAAGTCACCTGTGTCTGGCCAGACGATGATGGATGCCGTCACACCGAGAGGGCCCTAAGAATATCTCTCCATCGTTAGAGGAGCAAATCCCACTATCGAGCTATCTAGTCCCTTGTCAAACTTTCCGATGAGCCTGTAGAGGAGGCGGCAAGGTTGGGGCAGAAGCCGTTGGCGGCGGCGGCAGCTGGGGGAGACGAGACGGATTCTGGGTTTTCTGGGGGAGAGCATGTGGGGAGATTTTTTTCGTGGGACATGCCACAGAGGCCCAATCGCGCAGGTCACGCTTTTGCCCCGTCTCCCAATCGCTTTGCTTGAACGATTTTTTTGAACACAGTACAGAAGCAAGCGCTCATACATACGCGCATACACCCACCCCTATGAACGCACACACGCACACCCTACCCCTATCAGCACCTTTGGGAGACTGAGCCAGCATATCATCTTGGGATTTACGAAGTCACCGTAGGCGCCTCGTCGTCGACGGGAACGTCCCTCCCACTGAAGCGCATCACCGGAAATCCTAAAATAAATCCAGGAATAATGCGAGCACCAGGACTTGAACCCTGGTGGGCTGGGGATACCACTGTCCCTCTAACCATCCAACCACAGGTTGGTTCACAAGTGATTTTATTTTTGTCTTGTAGCGTTGCGGACGTGGACACTGAGGGAGTCCTGGATTAAGGGGTCCTCGGGCATCCGGCCAATATGACGTGGGTAGGACTGATGGGCTATGAAGATACAAGACCGAAGACTCTCTCCCGTGTCCGGATGGGACTCTCCTTTGCGTGGATGGCAAGCTTGGCGTTCAGATATGAAGATTCCTTTCTTTGTAACCGACTTTGTATAACCCTAGCCCCCTCCGCTGTCTATATAAACCGGAGGGTTTAGTCCATAGAGGCAATCATAATCATACAAGCTAGAATTTTAGGGTTTTAGCCATTACGATCTCGTGGTAGAACAACTCTTGTAATACTCATATTCATCAAGATCAATCAAGCAGGACGTACAATATTACCTCCACAGAGAGGGCCCGAACCTGGGTAAACATTGTGTCCTCCGTCTCCTATTACCATCAACCTTAGACGCACAGTTCGGGACCCCCTACCCGAGATCCGCCGGTTTTGATTCCCTGATGTGCACTCCAAGTCCCCTGGATTGCTTCCGTTCCAAAAATAACTTTTCCGAAGGTTTCATTCTGTTTGGACTCTGTTTGATATTCCTTTTCTGCGAAACACTGAAACAAGGGAAAAACAGAAACTGGCACTGGGCTCTGGGTTAATAGGTTAGTCCCAAAAATAATATAAAAGTGTTTAATAAAGCCCAATAATGTCCAAAACAGAATATATAATAGCATGGAACAATCAAAAATTATAGATACGTTGGAGACGTATCAGGGGTCTGAAGCCGACGACTGGCAAACTTTCAGATTATACAAAGAATGACCGCACAGGAGGAACCACAACTTTCAGGCAAAAGTATAAAAAATATGGCCTTAATATATCATAATATTGTTTTTACAAATTCTGTATATTCACTCAAACATTATATCTTTCGAGCACTGATCCTCTATCAAGCGGGCACCCTCTAGGACATCCTCAAAATAATGCTCTGGCGGGTGATGGTCCTGGCCCTCGGGTGGACTCTTCGCTGCAATATTGGTGGCCTTCATCTTCTCCTAGTACGTCTTGACGCGGGCGGGCCATCCGTGCACCCTCAATGCATGTTGACCGCTTAACAGCGTCGATACGCGGCACCGCATTAACAAGTCACTGCACCAAACTGAAATAACTATTCGGAATTGGCTCACTCGTCCATAGCAGGACCACGACGTCCTTCATGGCAGATCCGGATATCTTGTGGAGCTCGGCCCACTGGGCCATCTGTTCGTTCAGCAACAGCGGACACTTTGGCATGCTGAATTGCGATCAGAAAAAGCTTCTCCGTTGCACGTCCTTCTTGCGCTTGGAAAAACTGCGCCGCATCGGAGACACTCTTCGGCAAGTCCAAGAATGTGTATGGAGAACTCCACATTTGATTAAGGGGGGCATACTTCGGATCGCCGAATTTAGTCTGTAATAAGAATGGCTTACCGGCCGCTATTTCCCCAGCTTGCCGGATCTCTTCCCGAGCCGCTCTAGACTCGGACCGTGCTTCTCTCGCCTCTTGTAAGGTCTTGCCGAGATTGACTATTTTGGCTTTGTTGTCCTTCTCGAGGAATTCGCATCGAACATTGGCATCCTTTAGCTCATGCGCCATGGTAGATATTCTCTCCTCGCACTGGCGCCGAGCAGCTTGTTCGTCCTTTAACTCAGCAGCTGCCTTCTTGGCAGCCGCCTCACTCATCCTGGCTGGCTCCTTGGCCCGGGCAAGCTCAGCCTGAAGGGCCTCAACTGCGGCAGCACTATGTCCAGTTATGCATATCTCAGTATACAATTTTCAACGTCATGCTTATATTGTCATACTTACATATACTAACTGCCCCAAAACATACCTTGCGCCTCGTCGACCTATTAATAAGTGTGATGTCGTCATCCGCCACATCAAGTTTCTGCTTCAGCCTTGCAACCTCTGTAGCTTGGGCAGTCGTCATGGATGTAACAGCCTGTGTTCCAATTCACCAGATTGTTTCCTGGGAATATCTTTTTTGATCCTTTGATCGCCTCCCTTCGGACGCCAACCAGAGTCTCAGGGGCTACTATCTATACACAGGTGCATTTTGCACGTAGAAGTGCAATTGAACATATTACATTGCATACCTCGAAGCCTCTTAGCAGGCTCATGAAGGCTTCATTCAATCTGCTTCTCGCGGACAGAATCCTCTCAACTATTGTACCCATTAAGGTACAATGTTCCTCTAAAACGGACACATATTGCAGCATGCCCATCATTGTATTCGGCGCCCCCGGATCCCTGGGAGCGGCCGCAGGAGTACGGACTCCCTTCGAAGGCATATGTTTACCCGACTCTAGAGTCGTCCCCCGGCTGTAAACCGGATAGTCGGGGCAATTTATTGTTGGTCCCCATAGGGTTCGCATGCCCCGGACTCTGGACGGCCGAAGTATCGCCTTCGGGCATAGTCTTCATTATCCCTCGCACCGCTTGTTGATCGAGAGAGATCCTCCGGGACGACACCTCGGAGTCGTCTGCCCTGTTGGGCGAGAAGGTCTGTGGAGGCGTCTCGCTTTCCATCATCTCCGGAAGAAGATCCCCCGAGGAGGAGGACTGTTGAGTAAGACTGTGTACCAGACTGCAAACATATATTTTAAATGTTACCCTGGTAACCGGAAAGCAATGGGATATGTTTCGGACGCCCCTGTTCACTTACGATTCGGCTATGGGCTTGTCCTTACGGGGGAACTGCGTGACAACGTCATCTTCTAAATCTGAACCACCTGACAGGGGCATCTTCCCTCGCTTAGGAGCCTTTGCTTCCAAATCTTCGGAGGCGGCCCTTTTCTTCCCATCGAGAGAGGGGATGTCAGTTTCCCCTTCTCTTTTGTCTTCGGAAGAGGGAGTTCCAATCTCCTCAGACATAGGGTCTGGTGTACCTTTGGAATGGAGGCCACCTTTGGCCTTCTTGCTCTCCTCTTTGTCCCCCTTCGCCGACACTTGGTATGGTGCCGGAGCCAGCATCCTTGTTAACACAGGATCTGCTGAGTCTTCGGGAAGAGGGGTCGAACACCTAATTCTTTCCACCTTCTTGATCCAGCCCTAGTCGAAGATGTTTTTCTCAGTATATTGTTGCGAGACATTACTAAATTGTGTTCGGGAGTCGAGGGCTTACCGGGGTATCCGGATGGTTGCAGTTAAGGCCGATGTCCTCGGTAGTATCCGGCCACTGTTTTCGTGTCCTGAAGAATAATTTCCACATTCCTTTGTGCGTCGTGCCAAAGAAGTGCTGAAGAGTCCGTGGTCCTTCTGGATTGAACTCCCACATGCGGAGGGGCCGTCGCTGGCATGGCAGGACCCGGCGGACTAGCATTACCTGGATTACGTTGATGAGACCGGTATCCTTTTCGAGGAGTCTCCGGATGCGGCTTTGTAGCGTCTGCACTTCATCCCTTGATCCCCAGTCCAACCCCTTATTAATCCATGATACGAGCCGTAATGGAGGGCCAGACCGGAACGCAGGTGTATCTACCCACTTGGTACCACGGGGTTCAGTGATGTAAAACCACTCCTGCTGCCATAGGTTGGAGGTTTCCGCGAAAGAGCCTTTTGGCCAAGGTGTATTGGTGGGTTTTCTCACCGTAGCACCGCAGCACTCCGCTTGCTTCCCATCGACTACCTTCGGTTTCATATTAAAGGTCTCGAGCCATAAGCCAAAGTGTGGGGGAATGCGGAGAAAGGCCTCGCACATGACGATGAACGCCGAGATGTGAAGAAAGGAGTCCAGAGCTAGATCATGAAAATCTAGCCCGTAATAGAACATGAGTCCACGAACAAAGGGATGGAGAGCGAACGCTGGACCTAGGGGGAAGTGGGAGATGAATATGACCCTCTCGCCGGATCTGGGAGTAGGAATGACCTACTCTTGAGCAGGGAGCTTGTGGTGGATTTTCGCGGTCAGGTACTTTGCCGCCCGGAGCTTCACGATATCCTCCTCTGTGACGAAGGAGGCCACCCACCAGCCTTGAGGATTGGGTTCGGACATGACTAGGAGGCTTGGAACAAATAAATTGAACCTTGGGTGCTAGAACTCGAGGAAAGGGAAGGCGTGGAGGAGAAAGACGGGTCTGTGCCCCTTTATAAAGGCGATGAATATCAAAACGCCTCCTCCAAGGTCTCAAAACCTGCCTATTCCCAAGGAATCACACCAACGGGACGGTTGGGTTACCCACGCCCGTATTGATGAGAATCCCATAATAAGGGGACACGATCTCTGCTTCGACAAGACGTTCCAATAAAACCGCTTCTCGAAACATGGAGCGGGAGGCCGAAAAATGGTTCGAAATAATAACCGGGCAGGGACGTGATGCCATGCTACAAAAAGTTGTCAGTGGATTGGACTCGTCAAATATTATGCTCTCTGCGGTTGTGTGTGGTACTTGTTTTGCAGAGCTGGACACGTTTTCTGTGCTCGAAATCCGTTTTGGAGTATTCGGAGGAGGAATCCGCCTTGCAATGCCGAAGACAATCTGCGCGCTGGACACATCGTCATTGAAGCCTGGTTCAGGGGCTATTGAGGGAGTCCTGGATTAAGGGGTCCTCGGGCATCCGGCACATATTACGTGGGCCGGACTGATGAGCTATGAAGATACAAGACCGAAGACTCTCTCTCCCGTGTCCGGATGGGACTCTCCTTTGCGTGGATGGAAGCTTGGCGTTCGAATATGAAGATTCCTTTCTTTGTAACCGACTTTGTATAACCCTAGCCCCCTTCGGTGTCTATATAAACCGGAGGGTTTAGTCCGTAGAGGCAATCATAATCATACATGCTAGAATTTTAGGGTTTTAGCCATTACGATCTCATGGTAGATCAACTCTTGTAATACTCATATTCAGCCGTATGTTCTTTGACTTTCTCCGGTGGGGGGACATCTGGTGCATCCTTGCCCTTCTTACCACCTGCATGAACTTCAACATGTTCATCATCATCGGTGTCCTGTTGCACGTTCTCCATGTCATCGTCGTCATCCTTGCTGAGACCAGCGTCTCTATCTAGTTCATCTTGTGTGTTAGCAAGCTCTTGGGAACTGTTGTAGTCATACCAGCCACGACAACTAGTTGGCTGATGTGTCCGTTCTGGGAAAAATGTAGTGAACTGCCTCGCAACCGCGTCGCTATCAGAGCCATTAAGGGACGTCCACCCCTCAACCAACTTCCCGAGCAAGCCGGTCATTCCGGATGCAAAGTGCCCAATTAGATGCTCAACAGGTGTCCTCGCCTGTGCACGAAACAAGAAGCAGCAATAACCAACCATATTACAGTCACTTGCATGACATCAAAAATAATCCAAGGCAACCATAGATATATATCTTTGATTACCTTAGTAGGGCAAGACGGAGCTGAGTGCACGTCCATCCACTTTCCAAAGTTTTGAGGCCCCCCAAACACGCTGCAGTCTATAGCATGCTTGGCCATCAGCTAGAAAAAACCAAAAAAATAGCTAGGATGTAAGAGAGAGAACGATGAACACTGACTAGCAATTCATGTGTTGCAAATACAACAAAAAAAGAAGACGTGAATATAAGTTTCAGCACGAATGACAGAGTTGCCATGTGGAGTGAGACATGGATACCATACGCAGGCAGCCTCCACCGCGAGCGCAGCCGCGTATGCCGAGGTCACGGTGGCCTATGCCAAGATCGCGGCCGCATTCGCCCACAAGGCATCTGCAGTAGTTGAGAGGGCGTCTGCATCCGCCGAGAGCACTCGAGCAGCCGCCGATACTGCAGCAACCGCCCTAGCCAAGACCGAGGCTGCTTACGCCTAGATCATGGCAGCCTCCTCAGCCCAGACCGTGGTGGCCCCGTCCCCACGAGATTGATGAGCTCGAGCAGGAGATGGAGGAGACGAAGAGCTCATGTCCACGGAGCTAATCTTTTGCTTCTGAGCTACTTCTAAACTTACTTTATGTGACTTGTGAACTTTCTATGTTGCTACGAAGATTGTTACATGACTCGTTGATATGGGCTAGTATATGTGATAGCTATGATAATTGACTTGTTGCTATCTTGTTCTTTTATCTTGGTAGATGAAGTTTTTGGGATTCGTTGCATGGAAAACAAAAAAATTCCTACGAGAGAACGAATAAACCCAAGATCCAATCTACTAGATGCTAGCAACAAGTGGGAGAAAGTCTACATACCCTTGTAGACCGAAAGTGGAAACGTTCTAACGATCGTGGTCGGCGTAGTCGTACTTTCTTCGTGATCCAATCCGATCAAGCACCGCACGAACAGCACCTCCGAGATATGCACATGTATGGCTCGGTGGCGTCTTCTTCTTCTTGATCCAGCAAGCGAGAGGGAGAGGTGGATGGGATCTAGGCTAGCAGCACGACGGTGTGGTGGTGGAGTTATGGTGGAACTCCGGTAGGGCTTCGCCAAGCTTCTGCGGAGAGGTGGGAGGAGTAGCAGGAGGGGAGGCGCGTGGGGTTTTAGATGGATGTGGAGGGCTGTCCCTCCCCTCCTTTATATAGAGGAGGAAACTTGGAAGAGGAGGAACAGTACCATGAACAGTACCTGGCCTCCAAGTCTCCCTCCCTATTTTCAAGGGATTTGATCTTATCTTATCCCATCCGCATGGTGAGGGTGTCCCGGACTAGGGGGTACTAACCCATACGGCCTATTCTCTATGAGCCAAACTAGAGGCCCGACAGCCACCGCCTGGAGGATAGCCAAAGATGTGAACCTCGTCCTGAGCAAGATAGAAGCCACCGAAGACTTGGCGTGTACTTCAAGGACAATTCTAATAGTCAGCGTGTTTATTCCTAGTTGGCAACCGACCATATGTGTAAACCTAGATACCCCCGGTGCCTTTATAAGCCGAGGGGTTTAGTCCATAGAGGCACAATTACAAGCCTTAGGGTTTAGAACACAATCATACGATCTCAAGGTAGATCATCCTATACTCGATACTCCATCACATTAATATGATCAGAGCAGGACGTAGGGTTTTACCTCTTCGAGAGGGGCCAAACCTGGCTAAACATCGTCTCCCTTCTCTCCTGTTACCCATTGATCCTAGATCCATAGCTCGGGATCCCCTACCCGAGATCAGCCGGTTTTAGTACCGACATTGGTGGCCCATACAGGTCCCGCTGTGTGGTCACTGCGGAGCAATGGAAGCATCAGTCAACGATCAAAACCCCCATGGCATACCCTTTATGCCTAAATCTCCCGTCATTGGATTAACCAAAGAAGTTGAAACACCACGGATAGCACCTCCTCTTTCAAGAGTTGAAGCATGATGATCTTGAACTTACTCCCGAGCCCCATGCTCTTTCTCCGGACTCGGCCAAAGATCTTCATATAGAGGAGAACCAAGAGCCAAAGGGCCAATGGTCGAACGACCGCAAGCCTAGCCAATCGTAAGGAGACAAGGGCTCGGATCTTAAACCCAATTCGGTTGGTTCCACGTCGGCACATCCCTCCTAGGATAAACACTTCAGAGCTTCGAGCCCACATCCGGTTGGGGTCAATTTTTTGATCCCACCCAGCCCCCACATCGAATATTGCCCAAGTAACTCAGGGCCACCCGACGTCTGGGATTTAATTTACGTAAAACAACAATCTAGTAAGACAGTCCGGCAATTCTGGACAAGATTCCTGTTCGTCAAGAACAAAACAACAGATTGTTGTGATTTGGAGGTCTTAGCAGCTTTTCGGCATAATTGCCTAGACAAAGGCATTATAAACGCCCTCGCTCGACGTCGAGTTCAAACCTTTTGCGAACTATCAGACCTGGTGTCAAAATTCTGCTCCATGAAAGATGCTTGGTTGGCTCAAAAGGAGCAAACAGATTCGATCTACGCCAAAGAATCAAGACGTGGTAGGCAGACGCACCTGAAGGGGCAACCCTGTCGCTTCACGTCAGAAGAGCCATCATGCAAAAGAAGGGAACCTGTAACAGGACCTAAAGCCGCTCTTGACGGTCTGCTGGATAAGCCATGCCCGATCCACTCTATCTTGTTAAATGCAAACCCAACTCATAGCCTTCGAGCTTGCTGGGTGGTCAAACAGGTAGCCAAGGGCAGTAAAGCCCTCCTGGGAATCACGGACGCGCACAAGCGCCCAGCAACATCTTCGGATGAACGCGAGATCCTAATGATCTACGACACTTACACATCAAGAAATCAGTGAAAGAGAGCCCTTCGAGAGCTAAGACAAGTCCACCACGTGACGACTTCGGATATGTGGTTGGACACACCGATCACCTTCGGACAGCAGGATCAACCAAAGACTAGCCCAAGCCGATGTCCGGCAGCCTTGGTCATCGACCCAATAGTGGACGGATGTTGACTAAGGAAAGTTTTGCTGGACGTTGGCAGCAGCTTGAACCTCATCTACGAGGACACTCTGGATAAGATGCAATTCAACAAGTCGCGCATTGAACAGAGTTATACCACTTTTAAGGGGATCATCCCCGGAAAGGAGGCACGATGCAGCGGAAAAATCACCCTCGATGTAGTATTCGGAACTCCCGAGAACAACCGATCCGAGGAGTTAACCTTCCATGTTGTGCCCTTCTGAAGTGGTTACCACGCCTTATTAGGATGTGATGCATTTACAAAGTTCCATGCCATCCCGCATTATGGGTACATGAAACTCAAGTTGCCGGGTCCTAATGGTGTAATCACCGTAGCAAGTAACCCTGACAGAGCACTTAGAGCCAAAAAAAGGCGTCGCTCACCCTCAAATCATTGATCAAGGCCCTCACGGCTGAGGAGTTAACAGCACTTCGTGCTACGATCGACAAAGATGACATCATCCTTGATAAAAGATCTAAATGTACTTCGTTCAAGCCAGCTGATGAAATCATCAAGTTTCAGGTGCACCCAACAGACCTGAATAAAACGGCATCCATAGGTGCACAGCTGGACCCAGAAGTTAACGAAGCTCTGCGCAATTTTCTTCGAGAAAATTGGGATATTTTTGCCTGGTATCCCTCGGACATGCCAGGAATCCCACGAAATCTAGCCGAGCATAGCCTGAATATAATTAAAGGCTCTAAACCTATCAAACAGGCGCTCCACAGATTTTTTTGAGCCTAAGCATCAAGCTATGGGCGAGGAACTGGCCAAGTTACTTGAAGCCAGATTCATCCGAGATATTAAACACTCCGATTGGCTGGCTAACCTGGTCATGGTACCCAAGCAGGATAAATCATGGCGCCTTTCTGTCAACTTTAAGGACGTTAACAAAGCATGCCCAAAAGATCCTTTCCCCTTGCCGCGTATCGACCATATTGTAGATGCCACAGCAGGACATGACTCATTGTGTTTTCTGGACGCCTATTCGGGATATCATCAGATAAAAATGAAGGAGACTGATCAAGCAGCTACAACCTTCATAACTCCCTATGGGATGTTCTGTTTTAACACGATGCCCTTTGGATTAAAAAATGCAGGTGCAACATACCAGCGCATGATTCAGACATGCCTGAAGAAGCAAATTGGAAAAACTGTGGAAGCATATGTAAATGACGTGGTTGTAAAAACCAAAAATGTCAGCCAACTAGTCGACGATCTCCGTGAAACATTCACTAACCTCCGAGCATATCACATAAAGCTCAATCCGGAGAAATGTGTCTTCGGGGTACCAGCGGGCAAGCTGCTCGGATTTATTGTTTTCCATCGAGGAATAGAGGCTAATCCCACTAAAATCAGAGCCCTGGCCCGGTTGGAGGTGCCCACCGAACTCAAGCACGTCCAAAAACTGGCAGGCTGCGTGGCCGCACTGAGTCGATTCATCTCTCACCTCGGAGAAAAGGCCTTACCCCTCTACAGATTGTTAAAACAGACTAAGAATTTCAAATGGACTAGCGAAGTTGGAGCCGCTTTGGAGGAAATCAAAACACTCCTTGCTACTAATCCTATACTGGCAGCACCTGGGGTAAGTGAGCCGATGCTATTATACATCTCGGCCACAAACCAAGTCGTCAGCGCAATTCTCGTTGTCGAATGCAACGTCGAAGGTCACAAGCTCCGGGTTCAAAGGCATGTCTACTGCATTTCCGAAGTACTTACCCCGTGTAAAACTAGGTATCTGCACTACCAAAAGGTAGCTTATGCAGTCTTTATGGCATCTCGAAAACTTTGGCATTATTTTCAAGAATGCTCAATTACGGTGGCGTCCGAACTACCCCTCAATGATATAATCAATAATAGGGATGCTACGTGGCGAGTTGGCAAGTGGGAAATTGAGCTCCTGCCTTTCAAAATCATATACCGACCACGCCGAGCTATTAAAGCTCAGGTGTTGGCGGATTTTGTGGCAGAATGGACGGAAGCCGAGCTCCCTAGAGAGCACAATACATACTCACATTGGACAATGTACTTTGATTGCTCCAAAATTCTCGCCAGATTAAGGGCTGGAGTGCTTCTCTCATCGCCAACCGGCGACAACATTCGGTACGTACTACAAATTATGTACATCGATTCTAACACATCCAAATACGAGGCTTTGCTGCATGGGCTTTCGATAGCAGTCTCAATGGGAGTCCGGTGTCTTGAGGTCTGAGGAGATTCTAACCTAGCCATCTCCCAAGTTAATGGTGAATTCGACGCAAAGGAACCGAAGATGACAGCATACCGAAAATGTCGTGCTAACAATATCAGCCCATTTTGAGGGGTTAGAGTTCCACCACATCCCAAGGGATAACAATCAAGCTGCAGACGTCCTTGCCAGAATGGGCGCTAAGCACGACCCAGTCCCCGAAAATACTTTCCTAGAACGGCTCTTTAAGCCATCCGTGGTCTGGCAAGAAGGGGATATGGATTCCAAATCAGAAGATTCCGGAAAGGTCACCTCTCCGGCCATTGAACAAGACAATAGGATAATTGGAGGCTCGGCTGTCGAGGAAAGATCCTCGGCTCACGAGATCATGACAGTTATCGTGCCGTGGACCGAACCCCTCATTGCATATCTACTCCACAAAGAGCTTCCCGAGGACCAAACTGAAGCACGATGGATCATCCGAAGATCCAAGGCTTATAAGGTCCATGAAGGCGAACTCTACAAAAAGAGCGTCATAGGCGCATCCTCCAACAATGCATATCCGAGGAGGAAGGAAGACAGCGCCTTGCTGAGATCCACTCCGGCATGGGCGGCCATCACGCCACAGCTCGGGCCTTGGTAAGCAAGGCCTTTCGAGCCGAGTTTTATTGGCCAACGGCCAAAGCAGATGCGAAAACACTAGTCCAATAATGTATTGGATGTCAGGTTTTCGCTAACCAAAGTCACATGCCCCCCATAGCTCTTCGGACTATTCCGATCACTTGGCCTTTTGTGGTCTGGGGGCTTGACATGGTCGGCCCACTTCGAGGAGGATATAAGAAAAAGGAGTATCTACTCATCATGGTAGATAAATTCACAAAGTGGATCGGGGCAAAACCAGTGACCTCGGCCAAAGTGGGGCCGGTGATCGATTTCATCTCTGGAGTAGTTCACCATTACGGTGTCCCCCACAGTATAATAACGAACAATGGATCCAACTTCACGGCCAAGGAAGTAAAGGCATGGTGTGCAAAAATGGGCATTAAGCTTGATTATGCCTCAGTCTATCATCCCCAATCTAACAGACAGGTCGAACGAGCAAATGGACTAATTCTAAGTGGCATCAAGCCATGGCTGGTTCGCTCCTTAAAGGAGGGGGACTGTCAATAGGTAGAGGAACTTGATTCCGTACTGTGGGGTTTGTGCACCACGCCCAATCGATCCACGGGCTACACGCCATTCTTTATGGTCTATGGAGCCGAAGCTGTCCTCCCATGCGATCTCATTCATGATGCACCTCGAGTACGCATGTATGAAGAATGGGAGGCCGAGCTTGACAGATAGGACGTCTTGGACGCCCTTGAAGAGGAGCGTGATGTAACTCGGGCACTATCAAAGCAGGGAGGTCCGGGCAAAGACATTTAATGTAGGAGACCTGGTTTTGCAGCACTATCCAGAGAAGCAGAAGCATAAACTGCCAGTCAAATGGGAAGGACCGTTTATAATCGAACAGGTACTCACCGAAGGTGCCTATTTTGAGTATTTATGAAACTATTCCACAAATATATTCTCATCACTCCCGTCCTACTAACACTCAGCAGATCATGATTGCCTTAAGCTTATGACCCCGTAGCTTCGGTAACTCACAGATATGAGCGAAATCGTTCGTTCAATGACCGACAGCGGAACGGTGGACGTCCATATCGATCCCTGTGAGCACACGAATGATATTCGAGTGAACCTATGGTTATCAAGTGATGTTCCTTTTGCTTTGCGATACTTCACAAAACCCGGGATGCACCAGTATCCTCCTGAGTCATCACATGCTCACTATACCGTTATCCTCGTTACCGGTTTTGTTCTTCTTTCTCGTTGTCATGTTCCGGCATCCCCATGACGAAGTCACCTGTGTCTGGCCAGACGATGATGGATGCCGTCACACCGAGAGGGCCCTAAGAATATCTCTCCATCGTTAGAGGAGCAAATCCCACTATCGAGCTATCTAGTCCCTTGTCAAACTTTTCGATGAGCCTGTAGAGGAGGCGGCAAGGTTGGGGCAGAAGCCGTTGGCGGCGGCGGCAGCTGGGGGAGACGAGACGGATTCTGGGTTTTCTGGGGGAGAGCATGTGGGGAGATTTTTTTTCGTGGGACATGCCACAGAGGCCCAATCGCGCAGGTCACGCTTTTCCCCCGTCTCCCAATCGCTTTGCTTGAACGATTTTTTTGAACACAGTACAGAAGCAAGCGCTCATACATACGCGCATACACCCACCCCTATGAACGCACACACGCACACCCTACCCCTATCAGCACCTTTGGGAGACTGAGCCAGCATATCATCTTGGGATTTACGAAGTCACCGTAGGCGCCTCGTCGTCGACGGGAACGTCCCTCCCACTGAAGCGCATCACCGGAAATCCTAAAATAAATCCAGGAATAATGCGAGCACCAGGACTTGAACCCTGGTGGGCTGGGGATACCACTGTCCCTCTAACCATCCAACCACAGGTTGGTTCACAAGTGATTTTATTTTTGTCTTGTAGCGTTGCGGACGTGGACACTGAGGGAGTCCTGGATTAAGGGGTCCTCGGGCATCCGGCCAATATGACGTGGGTAGGACTGATGGGCTATGAAGATACAAGACCGAAGACTCTCTCCCGTGTCCGGATGGGACTCTCCTTTGCGTGGATGGCAAGCTTGGCGTTCAGATATGAAGATTCCTTTCTTTGTAACCGACTTTGTATAACCCTAGCCCCCTCCGCTGTCTATATAAACCGGAGGGTTTAGTCCATAGAGGCAATCATAATCATACAAGCTAGAATTTTAGGGTTTTAGCCATTACGATCTCGTGGTAGAACAACTCTTGTAATACTCATATTCATCAAGATCAATCAAGCAGGACGTACAATATTACCTCCACAGAGAGGGCCCGAACCTGGGTAAACATTGTGTCCCCCGTCTCCTATTACCATCGACCTTAGACGCACAGTTCGGGACCCCCTACCCGAGATCCGCCGGTTTTGATTCCCTGATGTGCACTCCAAGCCCCCTGGATTGCTTCCGTTCCAAAAATAACTTTTCCGAAGGTTTCATTCTGTTTGGACTCTGTTTGATATTCCTTTTCTGCGAAACACTGAAACAAGGGAAAAACAGAAACTGGCACTGGGCTCTGGGTTAATAGGTTAGTCCCAAAAATAATATAAAAGTGTTTAATAAAGCCCAATAATGTCCAAGACAGAATATATAATAGCATGGAACAATCAAAAATTATAGATACCTTGGAGACGTATCAGGGGTCTGAAGCCGACGACTGGCAAACTTTCAGATTATACAAAGAACGACCGCACAGGAGGAACCACAACTTTCAGGCAAAAGTATAAAAAATATGGCCTTAATATATCATAATATTGTTTTTACAAATTCTGTATATTCTCTCAAACATTATATCTTTCGAGCACTGATCCTCTATCAAGCGGGCACCCTCTAGGACATCCTCAAAATAATGCTCTGGCGGGTGATGGTCCTGGCCCTCGGGTGGACTCTTCGCTGCAATATCGGTGGCCTTCATCTTCTCCGAGTACGTCTTGACGCGGGCGGGCCATCCGTGCACCCTCAATGCATGTTGACCGCTTAACAGCGTCGATACGCGGCACCGCATTAACAAGTCACTGCACCAAACTGAAATAACTATTCGGAATTGGCTCAGTCGTCCATAGCAGGACCACGACGTCCTTCATGGCAGATCCGGATATCTTGTGGAGCTCGGCCCACTGGGCCATCTGTTCGTTCAGCAACAGCGAACACTTTGGCATGCTGAATTGTGATCAGAAAAAGCTTCTCCGTTGCACGTCCTTCTTGCGCTTGGAAAAACTGCGCCGCATCGGAGACACTCTTCAGCAAGTCCAAGAATGCGTCTGGAGAACTCCACATTTGATTAAGGGGGGCATACTTCGGATCGTCGAATTTAGTCTGTAATAAGAAAGGCTTACCGGCTGCTATTTCCCCAGCTTGCCGGATCTCTTCCCGAGCCACTCTAGACTCGGACCGTGCTTCTCTCGCCTCTTGTAAGGTCTTGCCGAGATTGACTGTTTTGGCTTTGTTGTCCTTCTCGAGGAATTCGCATCGAACATTGGCATCCTTTAGCTCACGCGCCGTGGTAGATATTCTCTCCTCGCACTGGCGCCGAGCAGCCTGTTCGTCCTTTAACTCAGCAGCTGCCTTCTTGGCAGCTGCCTCACTCATCCTGGCTGGCTCCTTGGCCCGGGCAAGCTCAGCCTGAAGGGCCTCAACTGTGGCTGCAGTATCTGCAGTTATGCATATCTCAGTATACAATTTTCAATGTCATGCTTATATTATCATACTTACATATACTGACTGCCACAAAATATACCTTGCGCCTCGTCGAGCCGCCTATTAATAAGTGTGATGTCGTCATCCGCCACATCAAGTTTCTGCTTCAGCCTTGCAACCTCTGTAGCTTGGGCAGTCGTCATGGATGTAACAGCCTGTGTTCCAATTCACCAGATTATTTCCTGGGAATGTCTTTTTTGATCCTTTGATCGCCTCCCTTCGGACGCCAACCAGAGTCTCAGGGGCTACTATCTATACACAGGTGCATTTTGCACGTAGAAGTGCAATTCAACATATTACATTGCATACCTCGAAGCCTCTTAGCAGGCTCATGAAGGCTTCATTCAATCTGCTTCTCGCGGACAGAATCCTCTCAACTACCGTACCGATTAAGGTACGATGTTCCCCTGAAACGGACACATATTGCAGCATGCCTGTCATTGTATTCGGCGCCCCCGGATCCCTGGGAGCGGCCGCAGGAGTACGGACTCCCTTCGAAGGGATATGTTTACCCGACTCTAGAGTCGTCCCCTGCTGTAAACCGGATAGTCGGGGCCCTTTATTGTTGGTCCCCATAGGGTTCGCACGCCCCGGACTCTGGACGGCCGTAGTATCGCCTTCGGGCATAGTCTTCATTGTCCCTCGCACCGCTTGTTGATCGGGAGAGATCCTCCGGGACGACACCTCGAAGTCGTCTGCCCTGTTGGGCGAGAAGGTCTGTGGAGGCGTCTCGCTTTCCATCATCTCCGGAAGAAGATCCCCCGAGGAGGAGGACTGTTGAGGAAGACTGTGTACCGGACTGCAAACATATATTTTAAATGTTACCCTGGTAACCGGAAAGCAATGGGATATGTTTTGGACGCCCCTGTTCACTTACGGTTCGGCTAAGGGCTTGTCCTTACGGGGGAACTGCGTGACAGCGTCGTCTTCTAAACCTGAACCACCTGACAGGGACATCTTCCCTCGCTTAGGAGCCTTTGCTTCCAAATCTTCGGAGGCGGCCCTTTTCTTCCCATCGGGAGAGGGGATGTCAGTTTCCCCTTCTCTTTTGTCTTCGGAAGAGGGAGTTCCAATCTCCTCAGACACAAGGTCTGGTGTACCTTTGGAATGGAGGCCACCTTTGGCCTTCTTACTCTCCTCTTTGTCCCCCTTCGCCGACACTTGGTATGGCGCCGGAGCCAGCATCCTTGTTAACACAGGATCTGCTGAGTCTTCGGAAAGAGGGGTCAAACACCTAATTCTTTCCGCCTTCTTGATCCAGCCCTGGTCGAAGATGTTTTTCTCAGTATATTGTTGCGAGACATTTAACTAAATTGTGTTCGGGAGTCGAGGGCTTACCGGGGTATCCGGATGGTTGCAGTCAAGGTCGATGTCCTCGGTAGTATCCGGCCACTGTTTTCATGTCCCGAAGAATAATTTCCACATTCCTTTGTGCGTCGTGCCAAAGAAGTGCTAAAGAGTCTGTGGTCCTTCCGGATTAAACTCCCACATGCGGAGGTGTCGTCGCTGGCACGGCAGGACCCGGCGGACTAGCATTACCTGGATTACGTTGATGAGACCGGTGTCCTTTTCGAGGAGTCTCCGGATGCGGATTTGTAGCGTCTGCACTTCGTCCCTTGATCCCCAGTCCAACCCCTTATTAATCCATGATACGAGCTGTAATGGAGGGCCAGACCAGAACGCAGGTGTATCTGCCCAATTGGTACCACGGGGTTCAGTGATGTAAAACCACTCCTGCTGCCATAGGTTGGAGGTTTCCGTGAAAGAGCCTTTTGGCCAAGGTGTATTGGTGAGTTTTCTCACCGTAGCACCGCAGCACTCCGCTTGCTTCCCATCGACTACCTTCGGTTTCATATTAAAGGTCTCGAGCCATAAGCCAAAGTGTGGGGGAATGCGGAGAAAGGCCTCGCACATGACGATGAACGCCGAGATGTGAAGAAAGGAGTCCAGAGCTAGATCATGAAAATCTAGCCCGTAATAAAACATGAGTCCACGAACAAAGGGATGGAGAGCGAACCCTGGCCCTAGGGGGAAGTGGGAGATGAATACGACCCTCTCACCGGATCTGGGAGTAGGAATGACCTGCTCTTGAGCAGGGAGCTTGTGGTGGATTTTCGCGGTCAGGTACTTTGCCGCCCGGAGCTTCACGATATCCTCCTCTGTGACGAAGGAGGCCACCCACCAGCCTTGAGGATTGGGTTCGGACATGACTAGGAGGCTCGGAACAAATAAATTGAACCTTGGGTGCTAGAACTCGAGGAAAGGGAAGGCGTGGAGGAGAAAGACGGGCCTATGCCCCTTTATAAAGGCGATGAAAATCAAAACGCCTCCTCCAAGGTCTCAAAACCTGCCTATTCCCAAGGAATCACACCAACGGGGCGGTTGGGTTACTGTAGGATCGAAAATATGTCTAGAGGGGGGGTGATTAGACTACTTGACCAAATAAAAACTTAGCCTTTTCTCAATTTTAGTTCTTGACAGATTTTAGCTATCTTAGAGCAAGTCAAGCAATCATCACACAATTCAAGCAAGCATGCAAAGAGTTTATTGGCAGCGGAAAATAAAGCATGCAACTTGCAAGAATGTAAAGGGAAGGGTTTGGAGGATTCAAACGCAATTGGAGACACGGATGTTTTCCCGTGGTTCGGATAGGTGGTGCTATCCTACATCCACGTTGATGGAGACTTCAACCCACGGAGGGTAACGGTTGCGCGAGTCCACGGAGGGCTCCACCCACGAAGGGTCCACGAAGAAGCAACCTTGTCTATTCCACCATGGCCATCGCCCACGAAGGACTTGCCTCACTAGCGGTAGATCTTCACGAAGTAGGCGATCTCCTTGCCCTTACAAACTCCTTGGTTCAACTCCACAATCTTGTCGGAGGCTCCCAAGTGACACCTAGCCAATCTAGGAGACACCACTCTCCAAGAAGTAACAAATGGTGTGTTGATGATGAACTCCTTGCTCTTGTGCTTCAAATGATAGTCTCCCCAACACTCAACTCTCTCTCATAGGATTTGGATCTGATGGAAAAAAGATTTGAGTGGAAAGCAACTTGGGGAAGGCTAGAGATCAAGATTCATATGGTAGGAATGGAATATCTTGGTCTCAACACATGAGTAGGTGGTTCTTTCTCAGAACATATGAGTAGGAATGATGTATGTGTTCTGATGGCTCTCTCTTCGAATGAAGAGGTGGTGGAGGGGTATATATAGCCTTCACACAAAATCCAACCGTTACACACAGTTTTCCAATCTCGATGGGACCGAATCATCAAACTCGGTCTGACCGAAATAGTAAACCTAGTGACCGTTAGGAATTTCGGTGGGACTGAGATGCAACTCGGTAGGACCGATTCGGTTAGGGTTTGGGCATAACGTAATCTCGGTGAGACCGATCGCACAAACTCGATGAGACCGAGTTCGGCAATTAGCTAACCAGAGAGTTGGTCAGGCAAACTCGGTGGGACCGACTTGCTCTTTCGGTGAGACCGAAAAGTTACAAGAAGGAAACATAGAGTTTACCTTGCATTCTTGGTGGGACCGATTCGCTCTTTCGGTGAGACCGAAAAGTTACGAAAGGGAAACAGAGAGTTTGCAAGCCCATCTCGGTGAGACCGAGATCCTTATCGGTAGGACCGAATTGCTAGGGTTTGGCAGTGGCAAATGACAAGTGAAACTCGGTGGCGCCGGATTGAAAGAATCGGTATGACCGAGTTTGGCTTAGGGTTTAGGTCATTTGTGGATATGGAAAGGTGGTTGAGGATTTTGGAGCATATCACTAAGCACATAAAGCAAGAGGCTCATTAAGCAACACCTCATCCCTCCTTGATAGTATTGGCTTTTCCTAAAGACTCAATGTGATCTTGGATCACTAAAATATAAAATGAAGAGTCTTGAACTTTTGAGCTTGAGCCAATTCTTTGTCCTTAGCATTTTGAGGGTTCCACTTTCACATCCATGCCATGCCAATCATTGAGCTTTCCTGAAATAATCATCTTGGAATAGCATTAGCTCAATGAGCTATACGTTGTTATGAATTACCAAAACCATCTAGGAATAATTGCACTTTCAGTTACCCACGCCCGTATTGATGAGAATCCCATAATAAGGGGATACGATCTCTGCTTCGACAAGACGTTCCAATAAAACCGCTTCTCGAAACATGGAGCGGGAGGCCGAAAAACGGTTCGAAATAATAACCGGGCAGGGACGTGATGCCATGCTACAAAAAGTTGTCAGTGGATTGAACTCGTGAAATATTATGCTCTCTGCGGTTGTGTGTGGTACTTGTTTTGCAGAGCCGGACACGTTTTCTGTGCTCGAAATCCGTTTTGGAGTATTCAGAGGAGGAACCCGCCTTGCAATGCCAAAGACAATCTGCGCGCCAAACACATCGTCATTGAAGCCTGGTTCAGGGGCTACTGAGGGAGTCCTGGATTAAGGGGTCCTCGGGCATCCGGCCCATATGACGTGGGCCGGACTGATGAGCTATGAAGATACAAGACCGAAGACTCTCTCCCGTGTCTGAATGGGACTCTCCTTTGCGTGGATGGAAGCTTGGCGTTCGAATATGAAGATTCCTTTCTCTGTAACCGACTTTGTATAACTCTAGCCCCCTTCAGTGTCTATATAAACCGGAAGGTTTAGTCCGTAGAGGCAATCATAATCATACATGCTAGAATTTTAGGGTTTTGGCCATTACGATCTCATGGTAGATCAACTCTTGTAATACTCATATTCATCAAGATCAATCAAGCAGGACATAAGGTATTACCTCTAAAGAGGACCCAAACCTGAGTAAACATCGTGTCCCCCGTCTTCTGTTAACATCGACCTTAGACGCACAGTTCGGGACCCTCTACCCAAGATCCGCCGGTTTTGACACCGACAGACACCGCAAGAGATTGTCCCTTCCACGTACGTTAATGTGTTTGACTAGATCGAGATCGCGTCTTGGCGCGAGGGTGCCGGTCCGAACGTTTTTGTCAAGCATGTAATGGTAAATAAGTAGCAATCCAGGTTTAGCATGTACATTCATACAGGATAACAATACATTGAGGAAGAAACATTTAATTGTGATAGAAGCGACACATAATGGTGCTCAATATCGGCATGAGACTATAAGACTGAATACTATAATTGTGAGACATAATGGTGCTCAATATCAGCATGAGACTATAAGACTGAATACTATAATTGTGAGGGAAACTTAGCAGTATGATAGAAGTGACACATAATGGTGCTCAATATCGTTGCCGAGTCCTACCGTTTGTGTTGTATACTATAATTGTGAGGGAAACTTAGCATGTTTAGTAATTAATATGTCTATGACAAAGTAGAAGTATTTAGTATGTTCAAAAACAAAATGACATAACGTTCAACACCAAGGAGTAATATCATACGATGACAAAATCCAATCAGGTTACAAAGTTCAGTACTAAAAGCAGGGGCATAATATAGCTTAAGTAACTATAATGGTAGTGAGATCAATATTGAGAAAGCTACCCGATTAGCAAACCAAATGCCAACACAAAATGCTTTAAGTACGTTATTTTTAGACAAAGCAATCAAGGTTAAAGAGCGCATCCAGCAGTTTTGATGCTACATAATTTTCAGAGCAAGGCATTCCTACAAAAGGCGAATGGTCAAACAGAAGACCATTGAAACATCTTGGTAGATAGTTGGGTAGTCATTAGCGTCGAAGCAAGTGGTTGACTGATCATCATTGGCGAATCACCTGTGTAAGAAAGGCATCGTTGATCATCGATGACCACACACGAAAATGTTGTTTGGCAACCTTAATGGACCATGAGGTTCTTAAGTAAATCTCAAACCAAATGTGTAACATTGCCATATAAAACTATGAGATACTTATATCTGATTTACGACAGAAAAGGGAGAAAAGTATCAACAGATGATTTTGTAATAGAAAAGAAAATGAAAAAAAGAGAACTGATTTTGAACCTGCCAGCCCAATAACTTTGTTGTCCAACATTTTAAAATCCCCTAGCTATGTAGAATGAAGCATAATCCACACTTCACTCTGCATATTTTGCGAATCAGGGATTGTAGATACTTAAGGAGATGCTACGTTAGGAATTAGCAAAATAACATATGCTACATCCAGATTCTTTAGGGAGGGAGAGAGGGATGGAGAGAGAGATGGACCTGGAGGTCTAGCAGGCGGGCAGGAGGACCTGGTGAGCTCGACGCTGCCCCGCTGCTCTCACGTCGAGCTCGCAGCCGCGTCCGCATCAACCCGACCACCGACACCTTTGCATCACAAATAGCTAATCGCCTAATGTTGTTGTACTCCTACCTGTGAAGCAAATCACCATAAAATTTATTAACATAGTCACAGAAGCATCACTGCAAGATACCACTAAGATCAAAGTAGCACATTACCAGCATCCCCAAACAACAGAACCCAACACTGTCACTCATATCTATAGGCCAGCAATCAAAATGCAGTAGATCCCAGACACTTCCCATCCACATGCTGTAACCTCTCTAGCACACCGAGGTTCAGTTAACACAGAAGCACTAACAGAGCAGATGTAAACCCAAACTCACGTTGCGCTGGTGGTGTTGTAGAGGCGAATGGAGTCGTCCTCGGTGACGAGGAGATCCTCCTTGCGTTGGAACTCGAGGCAGCTTATCTTCCCAGACTGCCAACCAATTCGCCACGACAGATTAGCGTGGGCAGTAGGAACAAACATGAGGGTGGGCGGGGGGGTAGGCAATGGAACTCACGTAGTCGGTGAAGACCATGCCGCGGACGATGCCGTCGTCCAGCTGCCACGGCATGGCTGCCATCCTCGGCGCTGCCGCTGCCCGCCCGCCCGTCGTCCAGAAGGTAGCAACAAAACAAAATAACCCCAAACGCTTACTTAGCAAGGAAACAAGTTGCAAAACTAACAAAGCACACATCCTTCAAAGTTCACCTACATTTAGTCTGGTGCATGATCCAAAAAATGCAATGGTGAGAGACAGAATTGGGGAAAGCTTCAGAACAAACTAAAGAAAACAAAAGGAAATGTCCGCTCAATGGCTCGGATTAACCCAGCAACTTAATCACAGCAGTCGAAAAATTGTTTATGGATACAGACAGCAGCTTGGGACATACTACCTCGGTCACTCTTTACGTGAACAATCCAGCATTATCTCCAAAAAAACTCTCAAAAAAATCATGTAGCATTACTATTTGTAGCATGTAAGAACAAATAGCTGCAACTGGTAACTTGCAGAAAAATAGGAGTAATAGTATCACAACGAATTAAAACAAGCCACTCAACCGATAACTTGCTGGGAGCGAGTCAAAGTGCAACTTACTCTTAACCAGATTAAATCAAGGACCAACAACAAACAATAAAAGATCAAGAACAACTTATATGCAATAAAGGTATGAGAGAGAAGAAATCTGTACACAAGACGGCTATAAACACTGGAGCACAAATAAGCAACACCTTTAAATACAAATAAAAAGAGTTCATGGTTCATTGCATGGTGGGCTCAGATTCACCTTTCCTCGATCATATAACCTACCCCCGTCATCTCTTATCACCAGATCAATCTTTTTATACATTGGAGCTGCCCTGGTTATCACTCAACAAGAATGACCATCCAAGGACAGAACAATAAGTATCACATGATCAAAAAGGATTCTAGAGACAAGAGGGAGGATCCAACTTGATACCACAGGTGCCTCGATTGCTGAAAGGCACACTTATTTCAGTCACGGTTAATCATCATCGCCCTAGAAAGAATGGCCTCCCTCGCCTCATCGACGCACGGACCAACCAGGGGCCACCACGCACAGGGGTAAAAGGTGAAAAAACGAAAATGCCCTCGGCAGGGCACGATAATTATCGGCGGTGGCACGAGATATTTGACCGCTGGAGGGCGCCGACTGGCCGCACAGACCACGCTCCCAGGCACAGCCGCTGACAGGCGCGACCCACCCCATGAAGGGGCCCACAAGCCAGCGAGAACCGGTCAAAATCACGGAGTAAGCAGGATCGCGGGGGGACGGTAACTATTCATTGCTACAGGAGCGCGGCTTCGATCCGCCGGCCAAGCCCTTCCACGCACTCGATCCAACGGCCGGAAACGCATCAAGCAGTTCGATCGGACGGCCGAGAGTCGCTAAACTCTGAGAGAGCTCGGGGGCTGCCTCAGTTCTTATTTCTGGATGTGTTCTTAAATTCCTGCAAACCAAAGGGGCACTAAATACAAATACAGAACGGCAACAACATAGCACACTGTGCTTGAGACCAGAACTGCATTTGAATGGGCTCAGATTCGCCTTTGCTCGATCATGACCCTTCCCCTAGTGTCTCCATCGCCAGACCAATCTGTTCTCGCAAGGGTGAAACTGCCCTGGTTATCACTCATCAGAAATGACCATCCAAGGACAGAGCCACTAAAATAAGCACATGATCAAAACGGCTCAAAGAAACTGCCCTGGTTATCACTTATCTTTGCCAACCACCATGGAGGAGGAGGGGAGGCCGTTAGGGAGGAAGAGGAGGAGGCCGAGGCAAACTCGTGCCAGTCGGTGGCAGCCGAATTGGGCCGCCAGATCAGAGGCGGCTCACCTCAGGTCATCTCCTCTTCCCAGAGGTGCATGAAAGTAATGACGACGGTCCACCGCTTGGCACATTTGCTTTTGCTGTTGAGAACATGAGAATAACTTTTCAAAATAAAATAAGGAAAAAATGGTTGTTTAAGTAAATTTACCATCTACTTACTAATAGAGTGCAGCAGCATTCAGTTAATGAGACTATCAGAACAACTTCTTTTCATACTGAAGTAAGGAAAACCAAGCGACAACAAATATTCATATCTCACTGATTATGCTATCTAGCATATATTCACCTAAACCATAAGATATGATTGGAACCACAAAGCTCTAAACCAAATGGCAACAATAGAATCGAACTCGGCTCTATTAGTATATAAAAATTGTAGAGGGCTGCAGAAGAATTTGAATGTACATGTAAGCTTTCGAAAAAACAACATAGCTCCAGAATTGTACATACATGCTTAACTAATACCACACATGAAAATGCATCCTTGAATGCCTCTTCTGATCACTACTATCCAACATATATTCAGCTAAACTATAAGATATGACTGAAATGCAAAGCTCTAAACCAAATGACAACAATAGAATCAAACTCCACTGTATTAGCATCTAAAAATTAAGAGAACCACGGAAGAATTTGAATGCACGTGGAAGCTACTGAAAAAACAACATAGCTCTGGAAATGTACATACATGCTTAACTGACACCACAGGAGAAAATGCATCGTTGAATGCTGCTTCTGATCCTTACTCTGAAAATTGTTTACAACAGAGAACTAATTACTTTCATTACTGATCAGTACCAAACCAAAAGCAAATCTACTACCCCTATAAAAGAAAGAGAGGGCGGAGAACCAAGTCATCCTATCCATCCAAACCTGCAATCTGAAGGCCTACATTCCTCCAAAACATCAAACACGTTTTATACTTTAATTACCCACCAATGCCATTGGGTTAACCCGTTCCGAAAAAACCCAACGCACCACGACCTTTGCCCACCGCACGCACGCACGAACCCCCACACGACGACCTTTCCCACACCCCGCACCTCCTCCTCCCAACGACCAGAGCATGGTCGGGCCTTCGCCGCCAGCCGCCGCCCGCCCATCCACGGCCAAGCCTCTGCCGCCGCTCCACGGCCAAGCCTCCGCCGCCGTTTGCCGCCTCCACGGCCGGGCCTCTGCCGCCTCCCGCCGCCCGCCCATCCTCTGCCGCCGCCCGCCGTCCGCCTCCAGCCGGTCCTCTTCTCCGCCGCCGCGAGCGTGAGCAGCCCCCCTCCGCCCCTGGCCGTTGCCGGTGCGCGTCGGCTCTGCCTCCCCACAACGTGCGTCCGCTACACGCTTCCCACGACACGCAAGGGGATCTCTTTCTGCAACGAATCCCTCACCAATTTGAGCGTCGAGGACAGGCATATCCTTTCCCGTAAGCAATCATCATTAATAAGGAGAAAATATTTATGTTCAGTTTTGTGCTTGCTAATTCACCCCAAACGTCCGGTCTTGCTATTTTTGTTATATATATGTTCAGTTATGTGCTTGATAATTTACTCCACACGTCCGACCTTGCTAAAAAAATTAGAGGCACAGATCTTGCTATTATCTATACCTACTTCGTATCACCTGAAGAAGCTACGTTGATTGCCCATGTTTTCTTTGCTATACTACTTCTTCTTAGCTAATGTCGTTCAAGACTAGAGCATGTTTATCTGAACTAAGAAAGAATGTTAACTTATTTGGCTGAACTACATCCCTCCTCTCCGTGATGGCTGCTATCTCCTTTTTGTTTTGGGAAAGGACCTCAGATCAATTAAACGTCCAGCCAGAGATACAAGGCATCCCATACAGTGTGAATGATTTACTCAAGTTCTAAGCTATCCAAGGCGTTGGATTTTTCCTGGACATGGTTCAGAACGAAGACTGTACTGACATATAGTAATTGAAAAGCTTACATCACAGAATGATATAAGTAAGAAATGATACTCAATGTATTGGAACACTGATGTTGGTTTTAGATATGGAGTAAAGTTTCCCAGGGAAGAATCACTTTTCTGAACCATGCACATTTTCTAACATTATGCCAGTTAGAAGGAAGAGAGTTAAGAACATTACCACGTATCTTTGGTGAATATCGTTATACTATGTCCAATGATATACCATGTATACATATGTAAAAGGTTAAAAGTGACAAATATCTACCAAAAGAAACCATGCCCAGGAGCTAGATAGATTCTGGCCAAATAGATTTTGAAGAAGGGAGTTGGAACTTTGCAGTTGATTTTCTACATCAAATTTGGTAGCCTGGAGATGCAGAAGGACTAGGCACAAGGAGGCGGACGGGGGTAGTAAATTTACTATGTGTTAGTTGTTACACTGAAAGAAAGCATTAGAAAGTTATATAAAGATAACAAGGAATGGGTATATTATTTGTAGTAAACAAATCTAGACACATCAGTTGCAAATGTTCAGGTTTGTGAAGTTTGTGAAGACGATGTTCGTGGAGAATCGATGTTGAAATTTGTTTGCAATATCATCTACTTTCCATACTTGTTTATTGGCCTAGCAAATTCATATGTACGGCTTGCATTGCCAATCATGGTACTATTTTTCGTGTTTATGTATGGTATTTTCCCCAAAGATTCACATATGCTATCAGCTGAGTTGGGGGCAAGCCTGGAAATCACTTGGAAGTTAGAGGAGGTGTGGTGTATATTCATGCAGTTCTGCTCAAAAAAACTGTATTCTATCAATGTATTATAACCCTGCAAATTAATTTTTGTTTTTCATTAATGCATCTACAACAGTTTACCAGTGAGTATTCTAGAACTTATTTATCTTTGATCTGATATAAGAGGTACTATAATTCTTGTCGTGACAAAACTCAAATTTAGATTACTTTTGGGCAACTGAAGTTGGGGTTTAGACTATATGCTTCATGCATATATGACAAAATTGGACATGATATAGAATTATAGACTGTATTACTCATCTCCTTCGAACATATATCATTTTCAATTTCTCTGTTTTTTTCTTGTTCTGCAGCCAACATTGGTAATGAAATGACACAATATAGAGCATGCGATGTGTCGATGGCATGTAACATTTTTCTTATTTGTCACCTAATTTGCAGTTTCTTTTATATCCATTTATAACTTTTTAAATATTCAAAATGTGCTTACTGGAATTAGTTGTTTCCTGTCAAAGTTGAGGACTTTAAACAGTGGACTGTAATGTGAGTACTGTAGATTAGAATGTGCTTACTTGTTTCCTCTGTTTTTTTACCACTGCAAGTGAATATGGCCTACGTACAGAGGTGAAAGCTTTATCAATTAATAGGAAGTTTGTGATTGGATGGATGCTCCCAACAACCAGTTCTTCCAAGGACATCCCCGTGGCTCCGCGACACTCTTTCAGGTTTGCCTCTTCTTACTTATCTAGCCACTGCCCAGTGGGTGTTATTATTGTTGTTAGTTTTTTTTTAGAACGAAGGCTCAAGAAGAGCCCGGCTTTGAATTAACAAAGCCATCAACCGGCCAGGATTACATGACTGCCACTTACAACAAGAAAACAAAAAGTGGAAAAGAAGATACATTGTGCTCGGTAGAACTCGAAGGCATAGAACAATGTCATCGAACGCCGCTATGCCGAAACCAGCTAACCTACTAAGGCTATGGGAGGAAGGCACCACCGTGCATGTTTTGTGTCACTGACTGTCACCAGAGGGAAAACAGGGGCAACACATGACCTGACTCCGCCTCCGCAAAGGGCCCCTACCCTTTCACCCGGGCTCGACGGATGCCGCACCGGCGGCCTGCAGAGTGGTTCACCCTAGAACCCAGATCAGAATTCCCATGCAGCCAAAGGAGGCACCAGGAACACACCCACACGAAACGGGGAGCCGAACACCCAGTCACGGTTGCCGGCAGCAGCAAGGCAGAGCACCGGACGCGAGTTGTCGAAACGAAGGCGCTGAAAAACCCCGGAGAAGGCCAAGAGTATGCAGCACCACACATCGGTCAAGGATAGGAGTCTCCATAGCCCATGGCACGAGAGAGGGACCCCGATCCCCTCGCACCAGCGGTTGAAGCCCTCCACACCTGGACCCGAGCAAGTTGCCGAAGATGAAGATCAGACCGATACAATCCGCTGTCGAACCACCACCAACTCCACCACCACTTGAGCACTTCCCTGACGACGCCTTCAGGAAGGATCACGCCACCAAGGTGCCGTCGTCGCCATGAATCGAGGAACCGAGGCTTTCACCTGACCTGCTGGGTGGGGTGGGAGGTGCAGGAAGCCCACCGAAGCCTTCAGCAAGGAAAACGACGTCCAAAGGCGACATCTTCAGTGTGGCCGCCGCGCCGGCCAGGGGTTTCCCCCGGATCCGCACCCAACCACCAGATCCGCACACCCGCCATCCAGAAAACGGCGACCGGAACCACCAGGAACAGGGGCAGCGCGGATCGGAGCAGATCGAGGTTGTGGACGCCGATTCTCCAAGGTTCAGCCGGCCTACGGGAAGCTGCTGCAGCCGCCGACGCCCGCCGCCTCCAAGCCAACGCGGCCGGGAAGGCGGCCCACCTGCACCCTGCGGCGCCGCCCGCCGCACAGGCCACGCCGCTGGCCGCCGCCCCGGATGCCGAGGCTCTCCACGAAGGGTGGATCCGCCGAGGTCCCCACCGCCACCTTCATGGGTGCCGAGCGGCCGCGCCGCTGGCCACCTCTGGCGGCGGCGGAGGGAGGGAGGGAGACGGGGGGACTAGGCGGCGGCGGCTAGGGTTGGCCCCCGAGTCGCCTCGGAGGAGACGACGCGGGGAGGGGGGGGGGGGGAGGGGGGGGGGAGCGGCGTTATTCATTATTGTTGTTAGTCCATGACTGATAGAATCTGGAGGTTGTTAATGCAGTTACTCAATGGACTAATATGACCTTTGCACCGAACCATTTCTTCTAAAAATTATTCACCTTCCGTCCTTACCTTTGTTCTACCGTACTACTTTTAATTTTTATCAGCATGCTCCAGTGCCTATAAATTATTGCTACCGTAGCTTGTGCCAACATGAATGTGTGAAATTTCTAATGTATACAGATTTTGCTAATGGTCATAGCTCCAAATTTCATCTTGGTAAATTCATGTGCTTAACTTTTCTTTTAGGTAAGCTAAGTTTCTCTTCCCGGGGTTTATATTGCCTGAACGTTAATTTTTCTATTGCCTCATCTTGGGTCATACTTTGTGATACAACCATCTATTTTTATGTGCCTTGGCTTTGTTATTATTTATTTTGAGTTCACTCAACATATCATAATCTTTTTTTGCTTTATCCGCATTTTAGTTCAACATGCCATCTTGCAGACATGGCTGCTATATCTGTTTGTTTCAAGCATCAGCGGCATCCATGGGCTTGACAACAATCTGAAGCGAGTAATTGGTGGTGAGAGATTTCTGAATAATGTAACCTGAATAAGGATGCTATCGTGCTATTCATCTATGTATGCTGCTATTGTAGGAACACAATTTCTGAATAACCAAATTGGCACATTTTCAGATCAACATTTTGTCTTCAACATTACTGAACTTTTTAGAGTTCTGATTCAATTGTATTTCAGAATACTTGCGACCTGAAGAATAGAGCAATTCTTAGTGTTTGTTTGGAAGCCTTTTTTTAGAAGTATTTATATAGGTTATTTAAATTGGGTTCAATTATTTTTCCTTCAATGAAATTTCATGCCCCTATAAATATAATCTCTTAACTATCTAAACATGCATTGCACTATGTGTTGACATGCTACCATTGTCTAATATATACCTAAACTTTCATTTTACTCCACCCGAATTTTCATTTTTGAGTGGATTTTTTTTTGTGGTGATAGCTGCCCTTGGTATTGGAGAAAACATGAGGAGGATAAATAGTCAATGACAGTTGCTGAACGACTTCGTTAGAGTTTAGCGTAAGCGTTCATGGGGGCCAGAGAAACGGGATTTGGGACTTCTGAATAATACTTTTAGTGACATGTAACATTTTTTTAATATGTTTCCTTGTAACTAGACATACTTGTGCTTTCACTTCGAAACTCGAATAGACAATTTGAGTTAGTGGTGTGCTTTAATAATGCATATTGTTGTTCTCTGGTTTCTCTATTGTGATGTCTTCAATTTTTTGATTTTTTTAAATCCATACTCAAAATATATATCACATGAATTTATGTGCAATAGTTGAGACGTGCGTTGCACGTGCACGTTTACTAGTGGATCATAAAACATATTAAGCACTTTATTGATCAGTACCAAACCAAAAGCAAATGAAAACAAAATGATTAGTTGGTTTTTAGATGCCTTATATATAGTATATATATATATATAGTGTTACATATATATATATATATATATATATATTGTTTTTAGATGCCTTATATCAGTACCAAACCACCGGCTTCGGCAAGGGATGAACATCATGATGGTAACAAAATTAGAATATTATTCATCCTTATCAGCCTTGCCCACTTCATTAAGACTATCCATCAACTTATATTCAGTAAGAGAAACGTCAAGAAATATTATTGTGCTTTCCACAAGATATATTTTAGTGGTAGCTTATAAAATGAAATGAAGTCAAGGAAGATTCAAAATTCACTGCAGTAGCCTGAAGCAAAGCGGACATCTTAATTTCTTGCGTTCTTCACAGCCAAACAAAAACAAATAAAGGAAACTAAAAGGTTCAGAGAGACATGGAAAACAAAGACTGTAATAGCAGAAGAACCCAGACTGAAGTATTGTAGCACGTAATCATTTTATAGGAAACAATAGAGCTTGGTAACCAAACCACCATCATAAATTGTTTACGTGAATAAAGGGCATAAGTTTTATCTAAACATATCAAGCAAAAAAGATTAGTTATTTTGTAGGAGCAACCACCAGTGGAACGATTCATAGAGAAGGAAGACTAATAACAGAAGCTAGGAAAAAAGGGTATACCTGAGCATAACTGGATATGTGCCAATCATGATTCTTCGCAGTGCAACTCATCAAGCTTCTCACAACTAAAAAAACTACCTGCACAGGTGGACAGAAACAGAAACCACACTAAAAATCAGTCAAAGCAAGGCATTCTAGAGCACTATGCAGTCAGCTCATATGCATCAGCTAAATAGCTTACCAACACATGAAATCTACACAATATATCATGCATTCTTCACTTTACACATTCCGCATTTCAAATGGGTAAACTATAGAGTACTCGCTACTATGCAAAGGACCAAGGGACATAGAGTGTTCTAACCAGCTGATTTCTTTGTTCGGAATGCCCTTCTTCTTTGAGTTCCTCATAGGATGCATCTGATCAGTCCATTGGGAATGAACACAAACATTATAAGGAAAACTGCTGAGAAAAGCGGTCCTCGCCGAAGTATAAAAGATAAACTGAACACTAATGAATTGTACTTTATATTTGACACCCAGACACATTTTGTTATAAATCATGTTTAAGACTGGTTGCAATCACACAAACCACCTCTCACATGCAAAGGCTGGATGAGTGACAAAACGATCTCAATTCAATATTGTAATCGCGCTATTCCATCTCTGTGTCCGGCACTCCTCCTGTCGAGTCCGGAGGAACGACAACGGCGACATGGACAGCTCGGCCACCTCGTCGTCTCTGCGGCCCGCGCTCATCCTCCTGCCTGAGGACGAGGAGGGAGGCGCGCAGAGGAGGGAGCAGCGACGCAGAGCATACCATAGATAATGTCGTATATACTATGAACATTAGCACTTTCTAAACAATGTCGCTGCTAAGCATCATGAGTAAAGAAGAATTATGAAAATCAAACATCAACAAACGTGCGCATCCACCAAATCCTCCTTCATCGAATCTTGGTGTAATCAAAGTGACTAAAACTACTCCGACAGTAAACCATTTACTCTTTGTAGAGAAGAATTATGAAAATAAAACACCAACAAGTGCACCCGTTCTTCTTGTCAGTTCCATGAACCACACCCGCCCTAACGCTAAAGCGGGCGCTTAAGCGCCTAAAGCGGGCAAATATCTAAGGCGCTGCAAGGGCGCCTTCTCGCTTAAGCAAATCCTAAAGTTGCAGCCTACATGAAACAATGGTGGCAAATCACTCCAAACTGAACAAGCATTGTAGGTTTTTCTTCAGGATTTCCTTATTAGTAACTGTACAACCAAGTAGCAGAAGTGAAGAGAAGGAGCAATTAAGGGACAACTCACAGCAGAATCGAATCGTGTGATGTGCTCTCGTCCATCCTATCCTCTACAGCAGCAGTAGGAGTACATCAATTGCTCTACTCCAAATCGAATTGAAGCACATCAGGAGCTGCAGGCTCGTACCCGCTCCTCTCCTCTGCTGCTACAAAAGAAGAGAGAGATTAGAAAGAGATAGAGAGGAAGAGGAGGAGGAGGAGGAAGGAGGGGCAGGGGATGAACTGACCAGAGGCGGAGAGGAGGCGCAGCCCCATGGCCGCCGGTGTCGGGCCAGGAGGGGATGAACTCTCCTCTTCTGCTGCTTATCCTGGGACATGAGGATGAAGGAGATGCGGCCCTTGATGAGCAGCTCATGGTGTCGGGGTCCCGGCGCGAGCGAGGAGGTGGAAGTTGCTGCAGCCATGGCGGATCTGGCCGCCACCATGATCATCCCCTCACCCAACTCGTCCATGGTGTTGGTGTTTCCCCACTCAACTCGTCCTCTGCTGCTACAAAAGAAGAGATTAGAGAAAGGAAGAGAGAGATGAGGAGGAGGAAGGAGGGGAGGGGATGAAATCACCGGACATAGCCGCCGGTGTTGGAGCCAACACCCGAAACCCTAACCACGGGGCAGGGTCGCGGGTGAGTGGTGGTGGCCGTGAGCGGCGAATCCGGCAGGAAGAGAGGACGCAGCGGAGCGAGGCGAGCTCGGCGCTGTGCTGCGTGGTGGCGGAGACGCCGAGGCTCGCCGGAATCAGGCGGCGTATGTGAAGCAGATGCGGGAGAGAGAGGGAGGGCTGGGGGGCTCTTGTTGCGGCTGATCTGGCCACCGCTGGAGCAGTGGATGGATGCCGACTATGTGGTTCGAGGCGGTGGGTGGCGGCGGCGGCGATGTGGGTGGGAGAAGAGGAGGCGCGTGGGAGGGGAGGGGAATGAGAGAGAGGGAGAGGAGGAGCTGGGAAGCGCTGGAGGAGGCGGCGGCTAGGGTTCAATACAGGAGCGGCTGCCCTTTATAAACCTGTATGTAAAATGATGAAAATGTCTTTGGTGGGGCACGGGAATTACGCTCGGTGGCACGCGCGAGCGGAAACTATTCATTACTACAGGAGCGCGGCTTCGATCCGACGGCCAAGCCCTTCTACACTCTCAATCCAACGGCTGGAAACGCATCAAGCAAATCGATCAGACGGCCAGATGTCGCTAAGCTGTGTGAGAGCTCGAGGGCTCCCTCTATGTATGTTTTTGGATTACCATGGTATCGGCCGCTTGTGTGAAAACCCTCCGTCCTCCGCCCATTCTATTCCCCCCCCCCCCCACCTCCCTCCCCCCCCCCCCCTCCTCAAACGGCCAAAAAGAAAAAGAGAAAAAATCACTATAGGTACTTAAACTTATGCTCGGTGGTCACTTTAGTCCCCGTAGTTTAAAATACCCGAAATACCATCTCTAAACTTGTCCTAGGGGTTCACATACTGTCCATTCTACTATTTGGTCTACGTATTCGCTGATTTGGCAGCGGTCAACTCGTGCCACGTGGGCGCTGACTGCCACTTATTTGCAACTGCTTGAATACGCAGGAAAGCAGGGGTTCTTTTGCAAATTACGCACAAAAAACAGCTGCCCCCTTGCACCTGGTCGGACCGCTTCGTCCCCGCCGCTGCCTCCCTCCGCCGCCCTCGTCGCTGCCTCCATTGCGATATGCGAGTTGCGACGGGAGGACTGGGATAAGCCACATCACTCCTCCTCCTGTTATGCTTCTTCTTCTTTCTTTCTTTCTTTTCTTTTTTTCTTCCTTTTTTCTACTTTTTTCTTTTTTTCTTTTTTTTACTTAATGCTTTTTCTTTTTTTCTTTTTTTTTCTTTTCTTTTTTTCTTCTTTTTTTTCTTTTCTTTTTTTCCTTTTTTTACTTATTTGAGAAAGTGGCCCTCCAGTAACATGTTTGAGTAGGAGACGATGTCGTGCTCACACGACCCGCGTGGCGATACGCCCGACGAGAGCTGGCACGTCTCATTCGCTGTCGATCTGCAGACGCATATGCTCGCGTTCCATGACGGCGTTCTGATGCTCCGGTGAGACGCTCTCCGCCTCGTCTTGTCAGATGGGTGCGGAGTCACGGTGGACGCGCGCTTTCTCCGTGTAGGGGAACACGTTGACATTGGTGATGTCATCTCGCTACCGTGCCACTTTTGCGAAGGTGCGGGATTGGCTCCTGACGGCGCGGCCGGCGCCAGCAGGCGCGGCGCAAGGCCCGACACAAGGAGCGGTACACGGGAGTCGAGCGGACCACCAGGCGAGCGCGTCGAATCGAGTCGGGGCGGACCCGAGCCCCACCTACCGCCCGCCAATGGCGGATAGGCGACACGTGGGCACAAATCCGAGCCTCCATTCGCAGCTGTGGGGAGCTACCGCTGGTATAAATCCCTTGCCTCGCCCGATCCTTGACCTAGATATTGCCTTCTCCCACTTCTGGGCAGCGGCGGAAAACCCTAGATCCAGGAAACCGGAGTCGTTCGAGTGGTGGGAGGGCAAGGTGGGCGGAGATCCCCGTTCGTTCACGGCGGTCACCACATCACCCACCATGGCGGTGGATGCGGGGCAGGATTTCCGCGGGGAACGCGGAGGAGCAGGCGCGGGCCGTGCGGGCCGCGGGGCGGGGCAGATCACCGGCCGCAGCGTCGGCCATGGAGGCGAGCGCAACAAGTTCTCGTGGAGGCGTGAGGCTGGTGGCGAATCTTCCTCATCCAACACCGCACCGGCCTCGGGGGACTCATCGCGCTGGGACGAAGCTGCGGCAACGAAGCACCACGAGATCCAGGACGGCGGGATCTGGGTGCAGAAGAGCCAGGCGGGCACGGGTTCGAACGACACCATGGCTGGGAAGCAGATGGCATCTCCGCAGCGTCGTCCTCAGGGGAAAAACCCTGCCCAGGTGCCTTCCTCCAAAAAACCAGGGGCATTGTCCTATCTGCAAATCTTATGATCATACTCCTACTCGTTGCCCTCAAGCATTCTGTGAAAGATGCAGCAAGTTGGGTCACCTAGCCTCTGTGTGTGTGGAATGTCTGCCTTGGGAATGTGTAGCCCCGATGTGTGCTTTTCAGTCTAAGGGTCAGGGATTTTACTTCATTCATGATTCATGCACAGCAAACCAACAGAAAGAGAAAACTCACAACATTGTGATCACCATTGTTGAGGGGGAGACATCCACTCGACAAATGGAGCTGGATCTAAATGATTATCTGGCTACGGGCTGGAGTTGTTCAGCACACGCTATAGGCCCAGGGGTGTTTGTGGTGCGTTTCCCTAATCCTAGAGCTGTTGCACAGATCTGTTATGTGGGGAAAGTAACTCTGAAAACTAGTGGGGCTGTCATTCACGCCAAGCAGTGGTCGTCAGCCATTGGGGCAAAAGGGGTGATGGAAGTAGCTTGGGTGAGGATTAGTAATGTCCCGCTAGATAAGAGAAGCGAGAGAAACCTTGCTTATCTTGCATCGTTAGTGGGGGTTCCGCTGGAGATTGATGCTGCTACGCTGCACCGCCCATCCTCTGCTCGGGTGCGGTTGGGGTGCAGAAATGTTGATGCAATACATGTGGTTGCGGAAGCTGTTCTGGGTGGACATTTTTATGATTTCTTTTATGAAGTTGATCAGGTTCTGGTGAGAGATCCTGATAGAGAAAAAAATGCAGTTCATATATCATCTAGTTATGAGAACAAAAACAACATCGGATCTACCTCTCAGTCGAACCCCGGAGCTACGCAGGGCGGTTTACCTACTGGGCTTGGGGGGAAATCTCCTCCCATTCCCCATGGGGGGAAAACTGACCCCATTCGGGATTCGCAGGAGAGTGTAGAATCGGATGAGTCACTGCATACTACTTTACTCCTGGAAACCATGGCTCAAGAGCTAGAGCGTGGTGAAAAAGTAAGTATGGGTGGTGAAAGATTTACTAAGGTTTTATGTGTGAACGAGAAGAAATCTTATTCTGATGTGGTTAAACATATGCCTCGGGTGGTGGAGGTGGATACCATCAATGACGCGAATCTGAAAGTTATCACTGATTATATGGTTGAGTCCCCTGAAACTGGAGTGGAAAATGCGGTGATCCCTACACCCCACTAGTTACTGAAGAGAATTTGCGTTTCAGCCTACGCAATGTGCAGAACAAGATGGAGAAGATAGAAGAGAAAGCTATGGCAGCAGCTAAGAAGAGAGACATAGAAGGTACTCCCAAAAACCCCCAACTCTTTCGATGCTTTAAATAATTCTGAGCTTATTATTACAGCTATTAAGATGGGTGTGAATATTCCTGATGCTGATTTTGAGAGTGTGGATATTATTAGGGAGCTGGAGAAATGTAGAAATAAGGATAGTATGAATGATAATCATATTAATCCTACGGTTGGGGGGGGGGGGGGAGGGGGCATGATTCTAACCAATGCTAAAGGAGATCAAACTCCTCTAAATATGAACTGGGGGAGGAGAATGATGTTGATGATGATAAATTTACTACTGTTCGGTCTAGAAAGAAAAAAGAAAGAAAGGTTAATGTGGTCATTGCTAGACCTACAACCAGAAGTCAAAAAGAAGAGGTTTCCTTATAGAATGACAATGGTAACTCTACTCGGCTTCCTAGTAGAGCTACCAGGAGGGGGGAGGGGCAAAAGGAAAAAATGAATGGCATATTTTGGAATTGCAGAGGGGCGGGTAAAAAAGGGATGACCACCTGCTTCTCTGATATTATTAGAGATCATTCCCTAGACTTCATTGGCCTCCAAGAAACTAAGAAAGCTAACTTTACCCCCAAATATTTGAGAAGATTGATCCCTTTGAGAGATTTAACTGGAACTGGGTACCCTCTGTTGGCAAATCAGGTGGTATCCTATGTGGCATCAAAAAAAACCTTAGATGTTGTTTCCTGGACAAGGGGAAAATACCTCCTTCAAGCTAATACTTTTGATGTTAAAAACAAACGCACGTGGGCCATCATAGTTGTATATGGGGCTCCACAGGAGAATAATAAAGAAGAATTCCTTGAAGAATTAAGTGGGTTTTGCTCACAGGTTAGATTGCCTTACATTGTGGGGGTGATTTCAACATTCTTGAAGAAAGTGGTGAGAAAAACAAGCACCTAATTCGCTCTCGCTATGTGGATAAGTTCAAGGATGTTATCCATTCTTTAAATCTGCAAGAAATAGATATGGGGGGAGGTAAATATACCTGGACGAACAGTCAAAAGCATCCTACGTTAGAGAAGCTGGATAGAATCTTGATGAGCTATGATTGGGAGGATATTTTCCCCTTGTTTCAGTTCGCAAATTGGTTAGGGATGTGTCTGATCACAACCCGCTGCTTCTATCCACAAGTCATGTGAAGATCAGTCCCCTTCATAATCGTGAATTTCGCTTCGAGCTTAGTTGGTTGAAGAACGAGGATTTTTATATTAAAGCCAAAGACATTTGGGAGCAGCCGGTTAACGCTAGCGATCCAATCGATATCCTCAACATTAAACTGAAACATCTTAAGAAATACTTTAAGGGTTGGGGTTCTCACTCTTTTGGTCACGCCCGAAAGAGAAAAAAAGAGATAAAAAATGAATTAGAGGAGATGGAGAAGATAGAAGAAGTGGAACCTCTAACACCTGAGTTGTATGAAAAAAGAACCACCCTATGTGCTGAGATGAATGATATCCTTGCTGATGAAGAACTCTTTTGGCTTCAACATACGAATGAACGTTGGTTGCTAAAAGGAGATCAGAACACGGCTTTTTACCATCGTGTTGCGAATGGTAAAAAAGGAAAAACACCATACATTCCCTGACTGATGGAGAGGTGGTGATTCAGGGCACAAAAGATCTCCTAACCCATGCTACCTCCTATTATAAAGAGTTGTTTGGATCGGCCAGAGGAAATATATTACATCTATCCCCTGATACCTGGGCTGAGGGGGAAAAGCTTACTAGTGAAGATAACACCCTACTCACTAGTGAGTTTACGGAGGAGGAAGTTAAAAAGGCTCTGTTTAGTATGGAGAGCAACAGAGCCCCTGGACCGGATAACATCCCAGCTGAGTTTTACAAACACTATTGGGATTTTGTAAAGGGAGTTCTAATGCGGCTTTTCAAAGCTTTCCATGACAACACCTTAGACATTGCGCGCCTAAACTATGGTGTGATCACTCTGATCCCTAAAATGAATGGAGCTAAAAAATTCAGCAATACCGCCCCATATGCTTACTTAGATGCCCCTATAAACTCATCACCAAGGTTCTGGATAACAGGGTCGCTGTTTATGCTGATAAGCTAATCAGTCGACATCAAAATGCATTCATTAAGCATAGAAACATAATGGATGGGATCCTTATGCTACATGAGGTGTTGCATCATGCACATGTCAAGAAAAAAGTTGGGGTGGTCTTGAAGTTGGACTTTGAAAAAGCCTACGACAAGATAAACTGGGACTTCCTCCTTGAGTGCCATCGGAGCCATGGTTTTGGGCCAACCTGGTGCGGGCGGATTAAAAAAATTACACGATGGCACTGTGAGTATTAAACTAAACAATGAGGTGGGACCCTACTTCCAAAGCTATAAAGGGGTCCGTCAAGGTGACCCCCTGTAACGCCCTTGATGCGGCTATAGCTCCCACGTGTCGAGGCACGACTTAGAGACATAACCGCATTGAAAGCAATGTCGCAAGTTAGGCAATCATCACAACATCCCATGTAATATATATAATAAAAGGGGAGATACAATAGTTGGCTTACACTCGCCACGTCACATCAAAGTACATAAATAACATACATCATCCAAACACTCATGGCCCGACTACGGCACCAAAATAAAAGACAACCCAACAAGCGACATAGGTCCCGATCACCCCAACTGGGCACCACTACTGATCATCAGGAAAAGACACATAGTAACGCTGAGAATCCTCGTCGTACTCCCACTTGAGCTCAAGCGCGCCATCTGGAGCTGTATCATCTGTCTCTGCATCTGGTGTAATAGTAATCTGTGAGCCACAGGGACTCAGCAATCTCGCACCCTCGCGATCAAGACTATTTAAGCTTAAATAGGTAGGATGGGGTAAATGTAAGTGGAGCTGCAGCAAGCGACTAGCATATATGGTGGCTAACCTATTCGCAAAAGAGAGCGAGAAGAGAGAGCAAGGCGCGAGCGAGAAACTAGAGAGCAACCTGCGCAAACATAACTCCAACACCGTGTCCACTTCCCGGACTCCGCCGAGAAGAGGCCATCACGGTAACACACTCAGTTGATTCATTTTAATTAATTAAGGTTCAAGTTATCTACAACCGGACATTAACAAATTCCCATCTGCCCATAACTGCGGGCACGGCTTTCGAAAGTTCAATCCCTGCAGGGGAGTCCCAACTTAGCCCATGACAAGCTCTCACGGTCAACGAAGGAATAGACCTCCACCCAAGACACACCGATCAGACTCGGTATCCCGGTACAACAAGACGATTCGACAGGTTAAAACTAGACCAGCAACACCGCCCGAATGTGCCGACAAATCCCGATAGGAGCTGCACATATCTCGTTCTCAGGACACACTCAGATGAGCAATCCGTACAACTAAAACCAGCCCTCAAGTTTCCCCGAGGTGGCGCTGCACAGGGCTCTAGTTCGGACCAACACTCAGAGGAGCACTGGCCCGTGGGGGGCTAAAATAAAGATGACCCTCGGGCTCCGGAAACCCAAGGGAAAAAGAGGCTAGGTGGCAAATGGTAAAACCAATGCTGGGCATTGCTGGAAAAGCTTTAATCAAGGCGAACTATCAAGGGGTTCCCATTATAGCCCAACCGCGTAAGGGACGCAATAATCCGGGAACATAACACCGATATGACGGAAACTAGGGCGGCAAGAGTGGAACAAAACACTAGGCGAGAGGCCGAGCCTTCCACCCTTTACCAAGTATATAGATGCATTAAGACAACATAGCAATATAATGATATCCCAACAAGTAAATAAATGTCCCAACAAGGAACGACTCCAATCTTCACCTGCAACTAACAACGCTATAAGAGGGGCTGAGCAAAGCGGTAACATAGCCAATCAACGGTTTGCTAGGACAATGGTGGGTTAGAGGTTTGACATGGCAATTGGGAGGCTGACAAGCAAGTGGTAGGCATCGTAGCATTGGCATAGCAAAAGAGCGAGCAAACTAGCATAGCAAAGATAGTAGTGATTTCGAGGGTATGATCATCTTGCCTGCAAAGCTGTCAGAGTTGACTGGATCCTCAAAAGCAAACTCAACGGGCTCATCGTTAGCGAACTCGTCTCCCGGCTCTACCCAAACAACACAAACAAGCAACAAGGATACAATCAACCACGTGCAAACTCAAACAATAAGATGCAATGATGGTATGCTATGCGGGATGCGATGCGGGATGCAAAATGTAAGACGTGACAGGAAATGCATGAACCTGGCCTCAACTTGGAAAACCAAGTGTGCCACTGGATAGAGGGGATGAAATCGCTTGAAAACGATATAAAGATCATTGGAATCGGAGTTACGGTTTGGAAATGGCAAGTGTATTAAGAATGACACCGGTCTACGATTTACAGCAAGTAGGCATATAAATGCAACGAAATGAACATGCTAAAGCCACCAAACATGACAACAAAAAACATGGCAGGGATGCCCACAAAATGCTTAACAAAACACTAGCACTGAGCCACGGCCAAATTCATCCATTAAGAGGTTCAAACAAGCATGGCAAAAACGCAAATGCAAAACAGATTTCAGACTTAGTGAAATTAACACTAGTCTGAAATCTCAGATCACGAAGCTCTCTTCGGAGCAGCAAAACAACATGATACATGACCTGATTATGACAAGTAAGAACATGGCATGGAGCTACTCAACAAGCTTATCAAAAGTTCCAAAGTGACCTGGGGCCAAAAGGGATCACAAAATATACTAACAAGCACACGAACATAGCTCACGCACAACCAGTTTTCAGACTTAGTGAAAACCGAGACATGCTGAAATATAACTCATGAAGGCATGTAAACGAGCTCGATGCACTCACTATGGTGCAAGTCATGGCAAGGCAAGCATACATCCATTTAGAAGGCACAAAATTCTAGCTAGACATGGCAAGAACAATGACATAGCATGCACGGATCAATAACAATAGCATCGGCAAAATCGCAAACAAGTTGACGATCTGCCCAGATTTACCACGAAGCAAAAGTAGAGCTCGATTGACTCAAGCTAGAGTACTCCACATGTGCAAACAAAGACATGGATGGATAGAGCATAACATGATTAACAAAACTCCCTTATTGATCATCCTCAAAAAAGGCACGGATCACTAGGAAACAAGCTGAACATATGGCATCACGAACTAAATAATCCTAGACTTAGTGAAATCCACTAAGTCCCTGAAAACAGATCTACCAAGTGCCTCACTTGGCAAGCTTGCACAAGTCACCATACACATCCTAAAAATGCATGGGTTGCACCTCTAGAAAGAAGACAAAATGCTTAACAAATCATATGAAGGACTCACAGGCATAGCATGCACACAATAATCATGGCAAAAATGACAAAAGTCTAAGATGAACTAGCAGATCTGACAATTATCTCATGAAGCCTCCTTCTAGCAGCATTTCGGGCATCAAGATGAACTCAAATGCAAATGATGCAATGGAATGAAATGATGTACTCGTCGAGACGAACATTTTGATATACTATATGTCCAAATCGCAGCTACGGATGCGGAGATATCATCGGTCAAAGTTTGCATAAAAGATTAAGGGGGGGAGGGAAAAGTCAACCGAGATGACCCAGATCTGGATCTGAGGAGGTACTGTAGCAACACTGTAGCTCGCACGACGAGGATGGCTGGCCGGCGCTCGAAGTCGCTGGAGAAGACACCGGTGGCCGGAGTGGAAGAGGCCGGCGAGGAGAGGCGTGGTAGCCGGGGCGGCGAGGGCGCGCGGCGCGGCGCCGGTCGACGAGGCGGCGGGCGGCGGTGACCGAGGCGAAGGGCGGCGGCGTGCTTCGGTCCGGGCGGCGGCAAGGCCCGCGGCGGCGGCGGCCGGCGATGTAGAAGAAGGCGGCGGAGGCTCGGCGTTCGGGCGAGGAGGCGCGGTCTGGCGGCGGTGGCCGGATGGGCTCGGGGGGGGCCCGCGGGGGCCTGCGGGCCGGCGGGAGCGGCGAAGTGGTCCGGCGGCGGCGGCGAATCGTGGCGTGCCACGTGGCGGCGGAGAGGAGATTCGGACGTGTCCGTCGGCGGGGACTTTGTCCGGCGGGCGCGTGGGGTGGATCTAGGGTTTCGGAGGAAGGAGACCCGGGATTTCGTGGATGGATCTATTTATAGGCATAAGTGGAGCTAGGAGAGTCCAAATGAGGTGCGGTTTTTGGCCACGCGATCGTGATCGAACGCTCTAGATGATGGAGCTGAGTTTGGTGGGTTTTGGGCCAAATTGGAAGAGTGTTGGGCTGCAACACACATGAGGCCTTTTCGGTCCCTCGGTTAACCGTTGGAGTATCAAACGAAGTCCAAATGATACGAAACTTGACAGGCGGTCTACCGGTAGTAAACCAAGGCCGCATGACAAGTCTCGGTCCAATCCGGAAATGTTTAATCCCCACACACGAAAGAAAGCTAGAATTGTGAAGGAAATATGCCCTAGAGGCAATAATAAAGTTATTATTTATTTCCTTATATCATGATAAATGTTTATTATTCATGCTAGAATTGTATTAACCGGAAACATAATACATGTGTGAATACATAGACCAACAGAGTGTCACTAGTATGCCTCTACTTGACTAGCTCGTTAATCAAAGATGGTTATGTTTCCTAACCATGAACAAAGAGTTGTTATTTGATTAACGAGGTCACATCATTAGTTGAATGATCTGATTGACATGACCCATTCCATTAGCTTAGCACCCGATCGTTTAGTATGTTGCTATTGCTTTCTTCATGACTTATACATGTTCCTATAACTATGAGATTATGCAACTCCCGTTTACCGGAGGAACACTTTGGGTACTACCAAACGTCACAACGTAACTGGGTGATTATAAAGGAGTACTACAGGTGTCTCCAATGGTAGATGTTGGGTTGGCGTATTTCGAGATTAGGGTTTGTCACTCCGATTGTCGGAGAGGTATCTCTGGGCCCTCTCGGTAATGCACATCACATAAGCCTTGCAAGCACTGCAACTAATATGTTAGTTGTGAGATGATGTATTACGGAACGAGTAAAGAGACTTGCCGGTAACGAGATTGAACTAGGTATTGGATACCGACGATCGAATCTCGGGCAAGTAACATACCGATGACAAAGGGAACAACGTATGTTGTTATGCGGTCTGACCGATAAAGATCTTCGTAGAATATGTAGGAGCCAATATGGGCATCCAGGTCCCGCTATTGGTTATTGACCGGAGACGTGTCTCGGTCATGTCTACATTGTTCTCGAACCGTAGGGTCCGCACGCTTAACGTTACGATGACAGTTATTATGAGTTTATGCATTTTGATATACCGAAGGTTGTTCGGAGTCCCGGATGAGATCACGGACATGACGAGGAGTCTCGAAATGGTCGAGACGTAAAGATTGATATATTGGAAGCCTATGTTTGGACATAGGAAGTGTTCCGGGTGAAATCGGGATTTTACCGGAATACCGGGAGGGTTACCGGAACCCCCCGGGAGACTAATGGGCCTATTGGGCCTTAGTGGAAAAAGAGAAAAGGGGCAGCCCATAGCTGGCCGGCGCCCCCCTTTCCCCAAGTCCTAGTAGGACTAGGATAAGGGCCCCCCCCCTTCTCTCTCCTTTCCCCCGAGAGTCCTAATTGGAATAGGATTGGAGGGGGGAGTCCTACTCCTACCGGGAGTAGGACTCCCCCTGCGCCTCCCTCTCCCTGGCCGGCCGGCCCCCCTCCTCCAACCTTTATATACGGGGGCAGGGGACACCCCAAGACACACAAGTTGATCCTTGAGATCGTTCCTTAGCCGTGTGCGGTGCCCCCTGCCACCAAATTCCACCTAGATCATACCGTTACAGTGCTTAGGCGAAGCCCTGTGTCGGTAGTACATCAAGATCGTCACCACGCCGTCGTGCTGACGGAACTCTTCCTCGACGCTTTGCTGGATCGGAGCCCGAGGAACGTCATCGAGCTGAACGTGTGCTAAGAACTCGGAGGTGCCGGAGTAACGGTGCTTGGATCGGTCGGATCGGAAAGAAGACGTACGACTACTTCCTCTACGTTGTGTGATCGCTTCCGCAGTCGGTCTGCGTTGGTACGTAGACAACACTCTCCCCTCTCGTTGCTGTGCATCACCATGATCTTGCGTGTGCGTAGGAAAATTTTCGAAATTACTGCGTTCCCCAACAAATTGACCACCGGAGGAGAACGAAGCGCCGGAATGCAAAACGGACAACGGGGAAAATGCTCGAATGCATGAGATGAACATGTATGCAAATGCAATGCACATGATGACATGATATGAGATGCATGAAAATGAAAACAACACACGGAGACAAAGACCCGAACCCGAGAAATAAATATAACTTAACGCCGGAAATGACAAGAGTTGGAGTATAAATTGGGAAAGTTATATCTGGGGCGTTACACCCCCACTCTCCGTTCCTGTTCAATCTAGCTGTTGAGACCCTTTAGAAGATGATACGTAATGCCCAAAAGGAAAAGCTCTTAACTGGACTTGCCCCTGACCTGATTGAAGGGGGAGTAGCTATCCTTCAGTATGCAGATGACACGGTCATTTGTTTTGAACATGATAAGAATGCTGCTGTAAACCTGAAACTTCTTTTATACATGTTCGAACTTATGTCTGGGTTAAAGATCAACTTCCTTAAAAGTGAGGTGCTTTGTGTAGGGGGGGGGGGGTGAGGACACACTGGCGTTTTATGCGGATCTGTTCAACTGTAAAATTGGGCATTTTCCTATGAAATATCTGGGAGTGCCAGTTAGCTTCTCTACACTGCGTGTCCTTGAATGGGATTTCATGGACGAACAATTCCTAAAATGCTGTGAGGCCTGGATTGGGAATGCAGCTTCCTCGGGAGGGAGGCTTATTCTGCTTAACTCCTCGCTCACGAGCATTGTATACTACTATATGGCTATGTTTCTTCTTTCCGAAGACGGTGATAGTAAAACTAGACAAACACCGTAAACGATTTTTTGGCAAGAATATGAAGGGCGAAAACGGTACCATTTGGTAAGGTGGTCCAGAATATGCAGATCGAAAAATAAAGGGGGCATGGGGGTGAAAGATTTGCATAAACAAAATGTTAGCCTCCTCACCAAGTGGTGGTGGAAATTAGAGAACCAACAGGGGCTGTGGCAGGAGGTTATATGGGTCAAGTATTTCAAAAAAGACACAGTTGCCTCAGTGAAAAGTAAATTTGGTGATTCCCCTATATGAAAAGCCATTATGAAAGTTAAATAGAATTACTTTGCGGGGAGAAAAGTAATCCTTAATTCAGGCAACTTGGTCAAATTGTGGGTTGATCATGTAGATAATGAGCCCCTTTGCGTGATAAGTTTCCTATGTTATACAATATATGCAACTATCAAGAAATCACAGCCTTAGATTTTAGAAAAGGAGTTGATGGGGACTTTTTTAGAAGGAGACTTCACACGCCTCTAGTGGAGCAATGGAGGGAACTGGGGACGGTGGTGGACTCCTGGCCTCAATCAAATATGCCAGATGAGGTTACCTGGGCTTTGGGGAAGAAGAAGAAATTCACAACCAAATTTGTTTATGAATACCTAGAAAAAAATGTGAGGGGGTGTGACAACAAATGGGTATGGGCATCCAAATCTCCCTCTGGCAACTTTTTCAAGATGCCGTTCTCACTAGAGATGTGATGAACAGAAGGAAATGGGCGGGCAACCCTACATGCTCGTTTTGCAATGAAAGAGAAACCTCTCAACATCTTTTCTTCACATGCCCTGTGGCTAGGGTGATGTGGAGAACCGTTGGGTGTGTCCTGGGTACGGATCGATGCCCAAAAAATATATGGCAATATTTTGCTTGGTGCTACATGTTCCTTCCTGATGGGGAAAAATTCTATACTTTTGGCTTGGCAGCTATGTGCTGGGCCTTGCGGAACTGTCGTAACAAAGTAACATTTGAGGCCAAACAGATGAGGTCTTCTTTTGAGGTTCTGTACTCAGCTTGTGGGTATTTGAATTACTGGGCAGGACTGATGAATGGAGATGATCGCGAGACCATGGAGCGCGGAGCCAAAATGCTGAAGACCAACGCGTCGATCCTGATGCGTATCTGTGCGGCGCCAGGAGATGCAAGACAAGGATGATTCAGACATGAGGGAAGCAGAGAGACATGGTTATATGCAGTATTTGGTCGTTCCGTGTGCATCGCTAGTGTTATCTTTGTGTCTATTTGCTAAACTTCAGTGTCCTTTGTGGCTCCTGCGCGAGCTTGTGTGTGAGCCTCGTGTGACTAGTGTGATCCTAGATTGTGGTTGCTTTTGGATTGATGATGTTGGTTCTGACGGTGTTATTGGGTTTTCGCCCCATGATAGGCTGTTATGATGAGTGTCTATTGTGGGTTTTCCAATGTTTCCTTATAGTTCAACAAACTTGGTTAAAAAAAAAGCAAAACTCCCAATGGCCGAACAGGCGGCGACGCCCGCCGGGATCGACCCGCGCAGCGGATTCTGCGCGGCCACGCGGACCTTCCACAACGTCCGCTGCAGCTCAGCGGGCGCGCTGCCGCCGGAATCACTCCCGGTCACGGCCGCGGCCTACACCTTCTCGCTCCTCGCCTCCCCGATCGCCCTGCGCTCGTCGACGCCGCCACAGGCATTGTCGTCTCCTACCCGTCCTTCATCGCCTCCGCCCCGGGGACGTCGCCTTGGTCATCGCGCCCTCGCGCCTCGAGGTCCCCGTGCTCCACTTCGCGCTCATGTCCATCGGCACTGTCGTGTCCCCCGCCAACCCGGCCTCAACCCCCGAGGAGTACGCGCACCAGGTCGCCCTCTCCAGGCCCGTCGTCACGTTCGCCGCCCCCGAGGTCGCCGCCAAGCTGCCCGGCCACGTCCGGTGCGTCGTCTTCGGGTCCGATGCGCAGGAGAGTCTGTCCTCTACACGCGCGAAGGCGGCTCCTCCGCCGGCCGTCACGCTGCTCCCACTCCCCCTGTTCAACGTCTTCGGCTTCATGATGGTCCTGCGCTCCGTATCCATGGGGGACACGGCCGTGCTCATGGAGCGGTTCGACAGTTCGACTTCGATGCCACGCTGCGCGTGATCCTGCGGTACCGCGTCACGCTGCTGCCCGCGGCGCCGCCTGTCCTGGTGGCCATGATCAAGTCCAAGGAGGCACGCCGCCACGACCTCTCCTCGCTCCTCGTCATCGCCGTCGGTGGCGCGCCTTGGCCGGGACGTCGCTGAGCACTTTGCCGCTGTCTTCACCAACGTTCAGATTGTTCAGGTTAAGCATGAGACTCCATGCAGGCTGCAGAATACTACTGAATCTTCCATGCAGGCCGGGCACGAGGAGGAGGGGTGAGGGGTGGGCGCTGCGGCCGGCGACGGCCAGCTAGGAGGACGGCCATTCGGGCGCAGCCGGTCCTCATGTCTAGGACGGCGATTATGCATCTCTCTAGTCTAAATTTTCAGCCTGCTGTAGTTATTGATTTTCAGCCTATGCTTCTACTGTATTTGCTTGTTGAAATTTCAGCATTTTTGGATTGGTTTCTCTATCCCTCACCCCTCCACGGGAACAAACATGGATCAGAAACTACATACTCAGCACAAATCAGTTCATGGCGTCAAACTCGAGGAAATCAACAAAAGTGCTCCAGGAAATGCCTATCTCATATGGCTGTTCACACAAAAACACTACAGCTACGAACTCCAAGAGTTAGTGTTCTAACAAGAACAGAGGATAAACATAATTATTTTTTACGGAACAGTGAGGAACAAACATGGATCAGAGACTACACACTCGGCACAAATCAGTTCATCACGTCAAACTTGAGAAGATCAACATATTTGAAAGACCAATCTCACCACTAAAGTAGTTAATCAAGCCAAACTTCAGACAATCAACAAAGTCCACGATCAATTTCACCACTAAATTAGTGCAGCACGCAAAACTTAGGAGATCAACAAGGTTTCACCACCAAATCAGTTCACCATATGCCAAACTTGAGGAAATCAACATAGTTTCATGACCAATTTCACCACCAAAGTAAGTTTTATCATACGCCAAACTTGAGGAAATTAACAGAGTTCCCAACCAACTTGACCACCAGACCACGATCCAAGACGATCAACGAAGCAAAACGAAGAAAGAAAGACAACAAACATCACCAAATCAACAAGGCGTCTCTTATACTCTCGCACCGGCCATCTTCCATGAGCACCGCCACTAAGGACTACTTGACTCGCCTCTCTGCTCGACCTTCACGTGGAAGACGCTCTTGCGCTCCTCTTCCTTCACCTTGAGCAGGGTCACCTAGAGGACGCCATTCTTCATCTCGGCCTTGATCTTGTTTATCTTGTACGCGTCAGTAGGCATCTCCATGCGGCGGTTGTACCTCGGCACCACAGAGTCATCGTCGCTGTCCCAGGGCTGCTTCTCGCCCTCGCCCTTGATCATCAGGATGTTCCTTGGTAGCGAGGGAAGAGGAGCACTCGGAGCCCATGGTCACGCAGTGCGCCAGCCGCATCTCCTCCACCTCAGGCACCGTCACGTCCACGGTCTTGCAGTGCCATCCAGCAAAATGTTATTGTTTCAAAGAAATGGATCAAATCCCATTTTTCGTTGAGATCACAAGAACAGTGAACAGAATTCGAGCCTTACCCCACCCGTAGTGTGCGCACAGGATCTGCAGAGCCTTGTCGCAGCAGCCTCTGATGTCGTCAGAGCTGTCGTTGAACCACTGCGTTCAAAATGCCAATTGTTATTACTATGTTGCTTGTGTTCATCATCAGGCTTGAATCATTCTGTATCTGAAGATGGAGACGCTTGCTCACTTTTCCGTATCTTGCAAGCCTAGGCATGGGTGGATGTCAGCAACGGCAGATTTAGCTGGAGCTGCAAATAAATCCGTCAAAAAGACGTCAGTTTCAGTGAACAATTACAATCCAGGTGGTTTATGTGTGCAAATTTAGCTGAATACCTCCCATGCATCCAGCAAAAATAGCAAAATTACCCGGGAGTGAGCTGGTCTGGACTGATCAACCATGACCGCGTAGCTGAAAGATCAATCAGTCACATGCATGGTAAGACGAGGAGAATGCAGATACAACAGGAACATCCATTTGGTTCATGTTCGAAAAGTAATAACAAAAGCACTAGTAGCTAGTTTATGCAAGAAGAAGCGTGGAGCCACTGACGCGACAAGTGCATCCTCGATCGTCAGCCCCGGCGTGGTCGTCCTCCTTCGCCACCCATCGTCCGAGTCGCGACGCTCCGACAATGGAGGAGAGGCCTATCAGAGACAGCAGACGGGCCATGCTAGTCAGCGCGCTTTGCGGGTCGAGCACGTCTGCAGAATCAACATCAAGGACGGCAAAAGCTGATAACGATTTGACTTCAGAACGAATGCAAAGAAACGGCGCACCACAGTTGGGGAAGCAAAGCCCTGCGAGAAGAAGATGGAATGATGAGGTCGCGGCCGCAGTAGTCGTCGTCGCCGTAGTGGCCGACCTCCTTGACATGGGTGTTGTACGGGCGGCGGTCGGCGATGACGGCGGGGGAATGGAGCGCGCAGAAGGCCACAGGAGCACCAGACTTGAGGAGGCTGGCCGGCGCGGCACCCTTACAAGCGACTGCGGAAGCCATGGTCTCTCTCTCCGCAGATGGCAGCAGGCGGCGACAGCGGAGGGCGGACTAGGTTGGGGCGGTCCAACCAGGTGGGGAGGGCGGGGGGAGCTGTTTTATGTGCATAATTTGCAAAAGACCCCTGCTTTCCTGCATATTCAAGCGGCTGGAGACGAGGTGGCAGTCAGCATCCGCGTGGCACGAGTTGATCGCTGCCAAATCAGCGAATACGTAGACCAAACAGTATAATAGACCGTATGTGAACCGTTAGGACAAGTTTAGGGATGGTATTTTGGGTATTTTCAATTACGGGGACTAAAGTGATCGCCGGTGCAAGTTTAAGGATCACACACGGCGATGGAGCCCGCCGCCGACGACCTCCTCGCCGCTCTCTCCTCCCCCTGCTCCGGCGCCGGTATTCACGCCCGCTTCGCCGCCTACCTCCAGCCCTTCTCCCCGTACCTGCTCGCCGCGAACCCTAACAACCCCAGGCCACCGCCCAAGAGGATGACGAAGCAGTCCACGCAGCAGCCGACCGACGCGGCCGCCGTCCGCCCCCTCGCGAAGCGGTTCCTCCCGTTCCTCTACCGCGCGCTCCAGCTCCTACGCTCGAACCCTAGCTCGGCCGCCGACGAGCTGCTCGAGATCTACGGCCTCGTCCTCGACTGCCTGGACGCCATCTCGGCGTGCCTCGCCGGGAAGCCCTACTCCGTGCTGCTCCAGCGCGGCCACTTCGTGCGCTGTCTCGAGTTGCGCGGCCACTACGCGCGCGCCGAGGCGGAGGCCGCCGCCACCCTCGACGCCCTCCGCCGCGCGCTCTCGCCGACGCCGATGACCGCCCTTGGGGCCGCGTCCTTCCTCCCCGAGCCTGCAGGCGTTGCAGGGGAGGACCCTGAAATCACCACACTCGCGGTTGAGCTCACCGTGTGCCTTGCTAATTGTGCCAGCAAGGGCAAGGTGAAGGAAGCCGCACCGTATCAACGGCTCCTTGTCCTTGTTGACCAACTTCGCCCATGGCTCCGGTGGCTCTGCTAACTCTGCATTTTTCTTCTTCACTAAACTAAACAAGGCATGCATATATGGTGTGTGACTATGAGATTTTGTCCGTTTGCAGGATTCTGACCGAGGAGTCCAGCAGGAAGCATCTCACTCTGCTTGTGAATGCACTGAGCCGTTGTGCTATTTTCCTTGCTGCCGAATCTCTGTTTTTCAATGAAAAGCTTGTGCACAAGTTCTGTGTTGCAACCTTACAGGAGTGTGAGAAGCCACAAATGATCGAACACTTGCCCGCTGTACGAGCACTAGCGAATTAATTGCGATTGGAGCTCAACAGATATAACTTAATTATATTGATTTGTTAATGGTTTTACTGTTTATTCTGGTTGAAGGTTGCACGCGTGATCTGTTCTTCTGTAGATTTGAGTTGGGGAGGGAGCACACATCTTTTGCTTGGTGTGTTGAAGATTGCTGTTTCACATGTCAAGGTAAATCCCACTGGAACATGTTGCATTTCACTAAAATTCAGAAGAACATTAAACTGCATGAAGTTTAGCATTAAAAGTCGTTACTTGACTATGCCACATGAATGTGAAGCTAGAAAATGGTTCCTAAATTTTGTAAATTCAAATTATTAGTGGGACTTGCTTTAGAGATGTGTGTGATTAAAATTGGAATAAGGCTTATCAATAGTTGGACTTGGTAAACCTATCTTGCTAATCATTGTTTCTAGCTATGGTTTACACTTCTTTGGGCACCACATTTATTCTATAATTTATACTGGATTATAAAATCGTGCTCAAGAAACTGTTCATCTGCGTCAAGTATAGTAAATTCCGTGCAAAGTATTTAGTATTTACACTTTTGGTTGCTTAAACCATATAGAGCTCCACTTCCCTGTGACCGAGCAATTTCACGCAGATAAAACATGTTGTCTTTCACATAATTCAGAAGCACATTAATCTGCACTAAGGCTCAGTTTGCGGTTGCTTAACAGTTCTGTGCTGTGCATATTTAATGTCGTGGAAAATTAGACACACAAGTAGGCAAAAGAGGGTCAATCAAACACTAAAATGAACAAAAGCGGGTTGGGAAAACAGTATTATGATAATCCACCGAAGTACCAATCGCAACTCAAGTTTAGCAGTAAAAGTGGTGACTTGACAAAATCACATGAACGTGAAGCTGGAAGTATAGTTCATAATCTTATCAAAATTTATACTATTAGTGTGATTCCTTGTTTTGGAAGGGGAGCCTTGGAGCAGCAGTAAATCTTCCTTGTGACCACGAGGTCACGGGTTCGAGTCCTGGAAACAGCCTCTTGCAGAAATGTAGGGAAAGGCTGCGTAGAAAAGACCCAAAGTGGCCAGACCCTTCCCCGGACACTGCGCAAGCAACATCCTCTTGCAGAAATGTAGGGAAAGGCTGCGTAGAAAAGACCCAAAGTGGTCAGACCCTTCCCCGGACACTCCGCAAGCGGGAGCTACGTGCACTGGGCTGCCCTTTTTAGTGTGATTCCTAGTTTTGGAGATGCACAGGTGTGATTCAAAGTGATTAGGGCTTGTCAGTAGCTTAACTTTGTAAATCTATCTTAGTAAACATTGTTATTATTTTCCACCTATGGTTTACATTCCTCTATTGACAGACAGAGTGCCCTTGTTCATAATGTAAACCTGTTCCACATGAATACCTTACTGTGAGCTTGTGGTACTTTTGGGCTTTTGCTTATGGAGAAGCAAGCTTATGGATTTCGGTGGGGATAGATAAGCTCACAAAAACTGATATTCCCCTTCTTTTGGGCTTATGGAATTTGGACTTATGAGATGTGTAATGTCTACATTGCGCCTGAATCTATTATGTGAACTTATCTGCAAGTGAAATACATGTTGTTCTTCTACCACGATAGGTTGTAATCATCATCAGCTACCACTAACGGTATAAAATGAGTTTTGTTTGAAGATGCACGCCATCTAGTTGTCAACAACAACATTGCTAAGATGTCAAGCTGTAGTAGATTTCGCGATTTGCTCTCTGAACCTACTACAACAGTTAGACATCATGTGCTACTGCTAACTTCTTAGCATTTATCAGACATCCAGAAATAATGCATTACCCTTTTTTGCCTCATGGGAGTGTAGAAGCCTAATTGGAGAAATCAATCTCAACCCAGGAATCGGTGCATTAGTACCGTAGGTACTAGATAGTGAATTGTAACTGAAAAAGATATGATTACTAGTTCACATGTTCATGCCGCCGGCTGAGCGGCTGCGGTCACACAGCAGAAGCAACAGCGCATGTTGTGCTCCAGGATGGGAAGCAAGTCAGCGGTACCCTATGCTGCGACGCGACCACACGGAGGAGGCAGCGCCGGTGGAGGGGTGCAGCAGATTGGCCGTCCGGTTGGTGAACCAGGCGTCCAGGGAGGCCGCGCGCTACCCGCCCACATGGAAAATTGAATGAATAGCATTTGAGGAGGCTACCGGCGATATGGGGCAGCGGCGGCGTCAGGGGAACGGGAGGAACCCTAGAAGCGAGATGGGAGGGTAGAGACCAGTCGATGCGTTCGTGAAAGAAAGATGGAAAACGATTCGTTTAGTTTGGTGGTGGCAGTGTGGACGTAAATAGCTCAAACATTAGGGGTAATGAGATATACCTCTTCGTTTCTAACCCAAGAAGCTCGGGAAGCTGGCAATTTTTTGCTTCTCCGCCCAGCCAAATTGCACTGCGGACCAGGCTGGCGGTGGGGAGAAGCAACCCAGAAATTTTGACTTCTTTTGGGCTCCGGTGTGGAACCTATAAGCAAAGTGTAGAAGCCCAAAAGAAGGGGCCTTAATTTAGTGGCGATACTGAATGTGCTAGATGTCTTGGAGCGGCAGATGCTGTTTAAGAATCCTGATTCAGTTTGTTGTTCTATCTTGAAGCATTCTACCTCATTGTGATTTCTGATGGCCTAAGTCGCAAAGCAGATTTCTGGTGCACTTCGGGTCTCATATATTGTTTGCACTGGGTGTATTAATTCCATACTGCTCATCTCCATCCTGTGAAAATTATAAGACAATGAGTTTTTTCACCAAAAATACATTGTTAACTGTTGTAATATCATGTAAACATTTTCAGGATGACTTACCGAAAGCTGTAAACAAGTTCCTGAAATTTGTAGCATATTTTTTCCGAAGCTTTCTTTCTTCAAATAGGAATGTACATGCTGGTGCTTCAGAACTACTTTTACAAGGTGATTATTTTCCCGAGGTACATTCTGCACTATTTAATAGCAATGCTTGATGGTAATGCATACCATACAGTGCCATTGCTATTTTTTGACTAATTTATTTTCTTGCAAATTACAGATTTCCGCGCCCATCGCCTCAGTTCTCCATCTCTATGCTACTGTATTACGCTTCAGTACACAGCAAATAAAAAGCGAAGATCACCTGACCATGGCAGTGAATTTTCTCAAGAATGAAAAGAATGTACAAACTTTGAACACTGCACTTGACACACTAGCACGGATTTTCTGTGTCAGCGATGGCAAATCCAATCAACGTGATAGTTTGGGGAAATATGCAAGTCGTCGAACAGACGCCGGACATCCCAATAAGAAACACACTTATAGTTATTCTCAGTCACATGAGCATATTTATTTTGTGGCGTATCTTGATTCTTTGGAGTTCCTTTGCAAGATACTATTATTGCAGCATGCAGATGTGGTTTGGGAGAACTTCTCTAAAGGAAAAACAGTCCCCAGTTTGGGAAATATGACTTGTGTTTTAATGGCACTGGACCAATTCATTGATTCCAGCTTTGTTGCTTATAGGTAAAGTCCATAAAATCATAAGTATTAACAAGTGAGTGATTTCTGATTTTGCAAGCTGTTCTTTTTTTTTGTGCTGTAACAGTTGTACGAAAAGGTCTGAAGAAGAGGAGGAGAGATTGCATAAACAACGTGTAACCTTAATGAATACCCTAGTTTCAGCGATCAAAATTTCCTTTGTGACCAACGAGGCTACCCAGGTACTTAAGTCGCTTGTCCTATACTTATATTGAATCTTATTAGTTCGAACAGAAGACCATTTAGTCATTTACAGCTGGGTACTATTACATGCATTACAGAATCCCCTGATTCAGCCTGTTATTGTATCACTTCTGAGTATCATCATTTTGTTGCATGTATAAATTATTATGAATACACATTTTTTTCGTAGTCTCCAATACCAGTCCCATTTGTGGAGAATTGATGTTTAAATTACTGATTTACTATTTTCTAATACCATTCTTATTACTAATGCATTTTGCTTTCATTATCCAGAAGAGCTTGTCTTCTATCAGTTGTGCCATTTCAAGAACATGGATAAAGCTTGATGAGCTCAAATTTTTAATCCATTCCATCAGTAACATTGGTGCGACACTTTATAATATTGGATATCTTGAAGAGGTGCTGGTCTATTACTTAATTTTGCTTTTAACTATGGACTTCTATATGATTGACCATTGTAACTGCTTCAGGCACCAAAGGCATTAGAACTATGCTGTCAAACAACATGGGCATACGCCAGACTTTCTTACTGTAGACTATCAGCAAGAACGGAAGGTCACATCATTACTGAGGATCTACCAAAAGATACACTGAAGGATATCATTACAGCTGCATTTGCAAGGATAACAAAGATGGTTGGCATTCTCGATAGATGTGGCTCAAAAGCGATACGTGGTATTATTGTGAAGAGCCTGTCTGAATTTTTTGTTTATGGTGACACATCTGATTATCACGAAAGCTATTTGGCTCTGATAAAGTTATGGGTGAAGGTATTATCATTAAAAAACGCAGAGAAACTATCCCGCTTCAAACACTTTGTTGATGTGGTTTCATTTATTTTCTTATGCAAACTTTAGATAACACTTAAGGATTTTGAAGATTACCAACGAGTGGATAGTGCTCCTCTTCTCTATCACTCTCTCATGGGCTGCTCGCCTCCCTTGCCAATGAAGTTCATAGGCTTAATCGTAGAGCAGGTATCAAATTCTGTTTTGCTAAGATTAACAATGGTGTATCTGTATTTTGATCTCATTCTGATGCAAAGTGCTTTCGACGTGCTTTGGTTTTTGCAGGAATTATTAGCATATGGAGAATCTCGTGTGACCATGCTCTGTGCAAATATGCAACATAGAATAGTAGATATTCTATTGAATGAAATATATTGTTCAAAAGAATATTATCTGGACAGATCAAAGGTTTTAGTTAGGAAGGCATGTATACTCCGTGGATCTGGGGTGCAAAACATAAGCAACTGTCTTGAGTCCTTATCTGTGTTAGAGTTATAATATAAGTCATGTACCCCTTTGTATTTATCCCGTTGTATAAGGGGTTTCCTGCATATGTTCCACAACTGTACATGTATATATATATCGGCCTATGGCCTCATGGGAATACAAGTTGCATATTTCCTAACATGGTATTAGAGCTAGGTCAATTTTTTGCACGCTGCAACTCGTGCGTTTGATCTGTCTGATCGCACCGATCGATCTCCACCTCCGCTCGATCGAAGCAGGGGCTCGTCTCGCAGGCGTCCCCGACCTCCTCTCCAGCCGGCTGCTCGAAGACTCCCGCTGCCGGCCCCCGCTCGATCTCCTCTCCGCTCGACCGAAGCAGGGGCTCGAAGACTTCCGCTGCCGGCCCGTTCCGCTCGGCGTCGCCCAGTCCATCCGTCAGATCGGCCGCTGCCGGCCCGTCTTCGATTCCCCAACCTCCCGCAGGGTCAGATCGGCTGCTGCCGGCCCATCCCGATCGCCCCGCTCTCCCGCAGCGCTCTCCCGCAGCTGCCTCGCCCGTCCCGCTCGCCCCGATCGTCCTGCTCGACGCTGCTCCCTCCCCACGCCAGCGCCTGCTCTCGATCTGGTCGCTCTCGTCGGATTCATAAAAAAAATAAAAAAAATGTCTACTGGATCAGGCTATGTTGCTGTTCCTCGTTGCCCGGTGATTTTTGATGGCTCTAACTACACCGAGTTCGTTGGCTTCATGCGCATTCACATGCGTGGCATCCGTCTCTGGGGTGTTCTTTCTGGCGAGGTCTGTTGTCCGCCACGTCCGGTTCCTCCGGTGGCCCCTACTCCGCCGACTCCACTGGTTCTTGCTCCGGATGCTAATCAGGCCGCCAAGGATGCGGCTAAGCTTGCTGATGAGGCTGCTGATCGTGCGTATGATGAGAAGGTTTTGGCTTATGAGGAGGCTCTTCAGATTTATCATGGTGCTCTGTCTGCTTACACCCAGTGGCTTGATGATGATGCTCGTGCTGCCGCCGTTCTCACTGCTAGTGTTCTGCCTCAGTTTGCTTCTGAGTTTCTGGGTCTCCCTACTGTCTTTGAGATGTGGACCCGTCTTCGTCAGCGCTATCAGCCCTCTGGTGATGCCTTATACCTCTTTGTGGTCCGTCAGGAGCATGCTCTTCAGCAGGGTGACTCTACTGTTGATGACTTCTATGCACAGAGTTCTGCTATCTGGCGCCAGCTTGATTCTCTCCGCAGTGCTGGGTGTCGTACCTGTCCCTGTTGTCAGGCTGTTCAGGCAAATTTGGAGTTTCATCGCGTCTATGAGTTCCTGTCTAGGCTCCATAAGGAGTTTGAGCCCCGGCGTGCTCAGTTGTTTGCTCGTGGTCGTATTTCTCTCATGGAGGCGCTTTCTGAGATTCTTGCTGAGGAGACTCGCTTACGTGGTGCTGGTTTGCTGGAGGTTCCTTCTGTGCTCGCTACTCGTGCTCCTACGTCACCTGCTGCGCCGACCCCTTCTCGCTCGACTGCTCCGCCGCTCTTGCCCACTCCTTCTGGAGGCTCAGGTCGCCCTCGTCCACATTGTGACTATTGCAAGAATGATGGTCATCTTGAGTCTCAGTGCTACACGAAGAAGAAACACCTGCGCAAGGCGCGATCATCATCTTCAGGGACTTCGTCATCTACCTCGACAGCTTCAGCCATTGCTTTGACTGAGCAGGATATTCTGAGACTTAAGCGTCTGCTCGCGGCTTCAGGTTCTTCCTCGACGGGTACTGCTGGTTCTGTGACTGATGCTTCCCGCACTGAGCATTCACCCTCTACACAGTCAGGTACATCCCCATGGGTTCTGGACTCTGGAGCTTCTTTTCATATGTCTTCTCATTCTTTCACTTTGTCCTCTCTTCGATCACTAGATTCTCCTGTTCATGTCTTTACTGCTGATGGTACTCCCCTTTCTGTTGCTAGTAGAGGCAATCTTACCACTCCTTATTCTGTTCCTGATGTTGCTCATGTTCCTCGACTTACCATGAATCTGTTTTCTGCTGGTCAACTTACTGAGTCTGGTTGTCGCGTCATCCTTGATGTTGACTCTTGTTCTGTCCAGGACCGTCGCACGCACACTCTGGTTGGGGCTGGCCCTCGCCGCCGTGATTCTCAGGGTCTTTGGGAGTTGGACTGGCTTCATGTTCCTTCCGCTGCCACCACCATCGCCAGTTCTTCCGCTTCTGTCGCCTCCATTACTGGTTCCTTCCAGCAGTGGCATCATCGACTTGGTCATCTGTGTGGTTCTCGGTTGTCTTCTTTAGTTCGTCGAGGTCTTCTGGGGTCTGTCTCAGGAGATGTCTCTTTAGAGTGTCAGGGTTGTCGTCTTGGCAAGCAGATTCAGTTACCATATTCACATAGTGAGTCAGTGTCCAAGCGTCCTTTCGATTTAGTCCATTCTGATGTATGGGGTCCGGCCCCTTTTGCTTCGAAAGGTGGTCATAAATACTATATTATTTTCATAGATGATTTCTCCCGTTACACATGGCTTTATTTCATGACTTCTCGTTCTGAGGTGTTGTCTATTTATAAGCGTTTTGCTGCCATGGTTCATACTCAGTTCTCTTCACCCATTCGTGTTTTTCGTGTTGATTCTGCCGGCGAGTATATCTCTAAGATGTTGCGTGGTGTTCTTGCTGAGCACGGGACTCTCTCTCAATTCTCTTGTCCTGGTGCTCATGCTCAGAATGGTGTGGCTGAGCGAAAGCATCGACATCTTCTTGAGACGGCTCGTGCATTGATGATTGCTGCCTCTCTTCCGCCTCATTTTTGGGCTGAGGCCGTCTCTACATCTACCTATCTTATCAATATACAGCCTTCCGCTGCTCTACAGGGTGGTGTTCCTTTCGAGCGCCTCTTTGATCGTTCTCCCGATTATTCGATGCTTCGCTCGTTTGGTTGTGTTTGCTATGTTCTTCTTGTTCCTCGCGAACGCACTAAACTGACCGCTCAGTCTGTTGAGTGTGTCTTCTTAGGCTACAGTGATGAGCATAAGGGCTATCGTTGTTGGGATCCTATTGGTCGTCGGATGCGTATCTCTCGAGACGTGACTTTTGATGAGTCTCGTCCTTTCTACCCACACCCATCTTCCTCGACTTTTTCAGTGCAGGATATCTCTTTCCTCACTTTTCCTGACTCACCTATCACCCCCGTCGAGACTGTACCTCTCCGTTCCACTTCCTCTCGTTCTCCACCTTCATCTCCGGTGACTTCCTCCCCGGTCTCCTCTCCCAGCCTGTCACCGGCTTTTACACCTTCATCTCCGGTGACTTCTTCGTCGCCACCCCCCGATTCTACCTTGACGATTCCTCCTTCTATTATTCCATCTTTTCCTCAGCATTACACTCGTCGTCCACGACCAGTCGATGCCTCTGTGGATGAGTCGTCATCTTCCTCTCAGCCTACTTATGGTTTGCGTTCTCGTCCTCGTCCGCCTGTTGATCGCTTTGGATTTCCCACCGCTGGTGCTGCTGTTCTTGAGCCTACTTCTTACCATCAGGCTGTTGTTCATCCTGAATGGCAGTTTGCGATGGCAGAGGAGATTGCTGCTCTTGAACGCACCGGTACCTGGGATCTTGTTTCTCTTCCTCCCGGAGTCCGTCCGATCACTTGTAAGTGGGTCTACAAGGTTAAGACTCGCTCCGATGGTTCTCTTGAGCGTCACAAAGCTCGTCTTGTGGCTCGTGGTTTTCAGCAGGAGCATGGTCGTGATTATGACGAGACTTTTGCTCCTGTGGCCCATATGACCACTGTTCGTACGCTTCTTGCCGTTGCCTCTGCGCGCCACTGGTCTATATCTCAGCTTGATGTTAAGAATGCCTTTCTTAATGGTGAGCTGCGTGAGGAGGTGTACATGCAGCCACCACCTGGGTATTCTGTTCCTGATGGCATGGTATGTCGTCTTCGTCGCTCTCTCTATGGCCTTAAGCAAGCCCCCCGCGCCTGGTTTGAGCGCTTTGCCTCTGTGATCACTGCTGCTGGTTTTTTAGCAAGTGCTCATGATCCAGCATTGTTTATTCACCTCTCCTCGTGGTCGGACTCTTCTTCTTCTTTATGTTGATGACATGGTCATCACGGGGGATGACCCCGAATATATTGCCTTTGTAAAGGCCCGTCTTAGTGAGCAGTTTCTTATGTCTGATCTTGGACCTCTTCGCTACTTTCTTGGGATTGAAGTCTCTTCTACCTCTGATGGCTTTTTTATATCCCAGGAAAAGTATATCCAGGATCTTCTTGCTCGTGCTGCCATTACTGACGAGCGCGTTGTTGGGACTCCTATGGAGCTCAATGTTCACCTCCGTGCTACTGATGGTGATCCTCTCCCTGACCCGACGCGTTATCGTCACCTTGTTGGCAGTCTTGTCTATCTAGCTGTCACTCGTCCGGACATCTCTTATCCGGTTCATATTCTGAGTCAGTTTGTCTCTGCTCCCACCTCGGTTCACTATAGTCATCTCCTTCATGTTCTTTGATATCTTCGAGGCACGATCTCTCATCGTCTATTCTTTCCTCGCTCTAGTTCTTTACAGCTTCAGGCCTATTCGGATGCTACGTGGGCTAGTGATCCTTCAGATCGCCGTTCACTTTCTGCTTACTGTGTTTTTCTTGGTGGTTCTCTCATTGCCTGGAAGACAAAGAAACAGCTTGCAGTTTCCCGTTCGAGTGCCGAGGCTGAGTTGCGAGCAATGGCTCTTTTGACGGCAGAGGTGACTTGGTTACGGTGGTTACTTCAGGATTTTGGTGTTTCTGTCCCTACACCGACTCTCCTCTTATCTGACAGTACAGGTGCTATCAGCATTGCACGCGATCCTGTGAAGCATGAGCTCACCAAGCATATTGGTGTTGATGCTTTCTATGTGCGCGCTAGTGTGCAGGATCAGGTTATTGCTCTTCAGTATGTGCCTTCCGAGTTACAGTTGGCGGATTTCCTGACGAAGGCTCAGACTAGAGCACAACATGGCTTTTATCTCTCCAAACTCAGTGTTGTTCATCCACCATGAGTTTGAGGGGGGGTGTTAGAGTTATAATATAAGTCATGTACCCCTTTGTATTTATCCCGTTGTATAAGGGGTTTCCTGCATATGTTCCACACCTGTACATGTATATATATATCGGCCTATGGCCTCATGGGAATACAAGTTGCATATTTCCTAACAATCTGAAGCCATATCTTTACTGGTAAGCCCCCCTCCCCTTCTTGTCCTGTTTTCTTATGTATACCACAAGGGATATCTAAGATTCATTTTCTTACATCAAACCAGCAAGGCATCTTACTGGATTCATCTCAAGGCAATGCAATTGTGATCCATGAATTGGCTATTGCATATTGCCTGCATGCACATTGTGCCCAGGAAGCCAATCATGGCGGCAAGGTAACTGCTTCATATGAATTGCTTGTACAGTCACTTGTATATTAGCTATAACATGCCTCTGCTTTGTTTGCTTATGGTTTTTTGTTTTTTCGAATAGGTAATCTTTGATAATGCTAGGAGTGTTGTTGGCCTGTGGTCAAAGATGGGTACTTTGGATCATTGTTCTCCTGGTGGGATCTTTCAGCAGCAATCCAAAACTCTTGTACCACTTCTTTGTTCCCTGGTTGATTTGCTGGCAATGAAGGTAAGGCCATGCTAAAAACTAGTAGGTTCGATAAGATGCAACTGCTGGCTTTTAGCAAGATAATTATGTGCTTTTACTTTATATCAGGGCTGCTTTGAGCTTCAGTTTGAACTGTGCAAGCTTATCATAATGATATGGAAGCAAGAAAACTTACCCCTAGAAAAGTTATTCTCCATGTTATTTATCAACGGGCGCCTTAATCATGCGTGCTGTCATCTCCCGATGGACCAGAATTTTGTTTCTTATGTGTCACGGCATCTTGGTTTTGATTGCCACAATACAATATTTTGGAGAAACTGTTTCAAAGAAGATTATCCTTCTCTTACTATGTTTCTTCAGCGGTTGTCGCCTGTTGATTTCTTTTCTCAATCATGTGAACACTCCTTTGGAAATCAGTTTGGTTTCAATGCTAGTGTTGATGAGATTGATAAAGTTGCATCATCTCTGGTTTCTGAAGTAAGCTTTGTTTCTTGCATTGCAGTAATGTAGTATGCACCGTCTTTTCGTTTTTTGATGCATCTTGTATTGTTTGATTTTTGCAGGGTCCTTTGGGTAATCAATCAACCTATCTGGCTGGCTGTATATACTATGATTTGTCAGAAAGACTTTTGTCAAGAGGACAAGTTCTCCAGGTAATCTGTTTCTTTCTCATCAATTTACCTTGGTGGAAAATCTCCAGTTATTATGAAATTTCCTTGATGTGGAACTGCTCTATAGTTTAGCCTCCCTGTAATTAGAACACCCTTTATTGTATTTTTGCAGGCCATTTCATATGGAAGAGAAGCTCTCCAATTGCGCAAGAAGCTCCTAAAAAAGAAGTTCAAATTTAATTTGGGCAAATTTGTAAGTGGGGAAAGCCAATATTCTGGTGGGCAAGGCTTTGTTTCACTTGAAGCATGGGGACCAACGATGGCTGGAATCTGGCCAGATTGCACCAGGCCAAGCAGCATGGGAGATTCTTTCCTTACCCCATGGAATGTACTTAGATGTTATCTTGAGAGCATATTACAGGTATGTCAATAGTGTGGTATGTGTTAATTTCAGTACCAGCAAAATGATTGAAGGAGTTGGTGGAATATGTGTACCACCGTAGCCATCTATCACATGGTAACATGAGTCAATTCTACCTATGAGCGATGTCTCGTGTTGACACTGCTCTGGCTGTTGGTAGTACCGCAATCATTTAGTGTAAAACCTGGCCTCAAGTAGGCTACAGACATTCTCATATTATTCATGTTTTTTCACGACGTACTCAGGTTGCTGTGATGCATGAATTGGTTGGCAATGGTGCTGAAGCAGAAGTTTTATTACGGATAGGAAAGGAGATATCATGTTTCCAAGGACTACCAATTTTTGCTGTTGTTTTTACATCAGTGTTAGGTACGTACATCTATTAATGATCTATCTATTACTTCATTGTTCTTTTGTTCATCTGTCAATTCTGTCTCATGTTTTAGGTCAAATACACCACAAGAGACAGCTATGGGATGCCGCTGAGGGTGAGCTTAAACATGCTAAGGACCTCCTTGCAGAAAATGATGAATTCATTTCATGCAAGACATGCAAGTTGACTCTGCAGATATCAGTTGATGTGCAAGCTGGAGATCTGTCTTGGAATCTCTTTGAGAAAGACTTGCAGAAACAATCAACAGGCAATTTGTCTAGTGCTTTAGGCATGTATCAATCTGCCGTGGAGAAATTGAATAACTCTGGTTTGGATTTTTCTGCTGGATCCTGTGATAAAGTTAATACTAGTTGTATGTTGTGCAGCAAAGATTCTATTGCAGAAACCAAGCGTGGAGCTTGTAATAATGGGAAAGAACCCTTAGCAGCGAAGGATGGAGTTTTACCTCCATGTACTCCTTGTTTGTTGTTCAGTCAGGTACCTATTGACCAGTACGATGAACTTGTGGGATTAAAATCTGAAAGGGAGAATTTGAAGAGTTCCGAAAGTGCTCCACCATTGGATGTTAAAGTTAAGAGGGCATCTGGAACTTCATTACGTTTAGCTAAAGAACAGAATGTGTCAGCTCATGCAAAGACTAGAACCACCCGATCTAGTAAGCGAAGCACATGTGAAAAGTGAAAAAGATTTGGCTGAACTGAATAGCAAAAATGACATATCTTATAGCAAGGAATTGTCCACAGATGGTTTGGTCTGTGGGAAGCTAAACTGTTCCCTTGATGGTGTTGGCCGCAACAGAGATGACATATGCAATATGTTTGGATGTTGGAGCTGCCTTTTTGTTAATTCACTCAATTTTGAGTGCATTGAGAATATACTGCAGTTCAGAGAAGATTGCATTCGCCGACGCCATCTTGTGTCGCTTCTGTTAAAAACAGGCACTCCCTCTGTTCACTTTTATAAGACCTTGAAGACATTTCAGACAATGTGCAAAACAGCTCATTTTGAGTTGTCTGAAACGACTTACAAAAGTGAACGGAGGGAGTACTATTTTTTTGTTCATGTTCTGTTAATGCCTCAAATCAATATGTGTTATACTGCAGTTAAGAGACACACAGTTGAGGGTTTCACATGGCTATGGAGGCTAAGGGACCTCATTGTTTGGTGACATGGTGCTTCTATATCAAAACACAAGTGTAGCGAGCTCAGCTATTAGTACATGAACGTGGTCCGTGGAGCTAGAAAAGTGTGGCGAGCCACAACTGTGCCAGTGGAACAAATAGTAGCCTAAGTTTCTTACGCAAGCGTAGGCACTGCCTGAAAGCTCTCACAACACACATATAACACTCCATATTTCTACACATGATACTTGGAAATTGTATGGATCATGTAGTTTAAGTAGCTTGATCTAATTTCTTCTGTGATTGAGCTACCTGTTGGTTATTATTTAGTTAAGTTCCTTAATTCTTTCATATTGTTCAGTCCTGATGTGTTGCCTATTGCAGCAAGAACCTTGGGAGCTCAGGGTGGAAAACATGGAGCTCATGAAGTTCATAGTATCTACTGGCAGTGCATATCATTGTTGTATTTCAGATCTCTTCCTCAAGGGTGTTATAGAACATATGGGCCTCGTTTAGTTGAACTGATCATGAATGAAAATACTGGTGATTTTCTTTCTTTAGAGCGTGCAGAAATACTATGTAGTATGAGTTCCTTTTTGCTGAAGGGTTTCCTTCCAGAACAGTCAAGGTTTGTCTCATCAACTCCCAGTTGTGCATTTCACGTGCAGAACATTCTGATTGTAGCATTTCACGACCCTTGCTATAACTGTCATCATTGCATCACTATCTGCAGGGATGGTTGCTGCAGCTTCTGTAGTGTACAAATGTCTGATGTTGTTTCATGGTTGCTGAAAGCTTTTGTGCTATCTGGAGAGAGTCCTTCACTTCTCCAGGAGGTCTGTGATATCCTTCAGTCATGTGCTCTTGTAATTTTAAATGCTTAGTGCGTAATATCTATTCTACCTTTTTGTGAGTTGCTCCTGAAGTAAGCCTATTTTTTTCCCCCTTTTGTGGCTCCTGTGTTGAAATGCAACTCCCCTGTTGCAGGTTTGCAGGCTACTTACATGCATATTCTTACTATCAATGATAGATTCCACGGTCCAATTACCTTTGTATTCCAAGGGATCTCTCTCTTTGAATCATTGGGCCGCATACTTCCACCAAACTTCTGTTGGAACTTATCTCAATTGCCATTACCTTGCGAGCTTACAAGCATTGCACAGAAAAACAGAATCGAAGGTTTGTACCATTCTAAGTTCACACCCAGATTAAAATAGTAGCACTCTTCATTTTTTCTAATAATTTCCCCTTTGCATTTTTAGGGTGTCACTGGAGATCTCACAGACAAGACAGATGAAGTTCCAAAGTTTCTAAGGTTTAAACTTTTAAATATTTATTTTGCTGATTTATTGTTTCATATGCTGTATGTACATTCATAATTAAACTACAATTTCTATATTAGGTTTTCATCGGCAGGCATGGAACATCTTGAAAAGCATGTAATTGAATTCTTCCATGAACTTCCTGATTTACCAATTGTGTGCATTAGTATGCTTGGAGGTGATATTGTGAATGTTCTTGGGGAAACACTTCTTCTCCCTTCCCCTTTTCCTGCTTGGATGTTGATCTCAAGGTTTGATTCAACAAACAAGCCTACCACGATGCTTCTACCAGTGGATCCTATTTCGAAAGGTGTGTAGATTTCCTCTTGTGATTGCATACTGTACTATGAGTTGATATTGGGTCTCTTGCACTTTTTATTCACATGTTTCTTGTTTGACAGAAGCAGAGAATGGAGACTCTTCTATCAAAGAACTAGATAATCCAACTAGAACATCAGATAAGGAATGGAAGTGCCCTTGGAGCTACACTATAATAGACTATGTGGCTCCAACTTTCAAAAAGCTACTTGAGGATAACTTTAGATCCCTCTCTGGTGCGACCCACATTCCAGAGGATGGAAAAGCAAACGCCATAAGGTGGTGGTCAGATAGAATGAAGCTCAATGATGACCTTAGTGAGATGTTGGAGTAAGATTTCTTGTGTCTATTATACGGAAAGCTGTATATATTTTACAACGATACTCTAGATATCTTGCTCAATACATTATTGAAAATTTGTGTTGTCATGATAAGATTATATTTCAATAATCATTTTCCTTTGTTCTGATATCTTGTTCATGGTTTTGAACAGAAACATTGAAGAATTGTGGCTAGGACCCTGGAAATGCCTTCTCCTGGGCCACCAATTAGCTGACCAACATAGCAAGGCAGTGCTGGAAAATCTAATCACTGCTCTGGAGTCAGAATTTAAACTTGAAGTAGATCCAGCACTCATCAAGGTCATCCTTGGTGGGGTTGCATCAGTGGATGAATTGAAAGAATGTGTTTCTCAACTTATATCATACAAAAGTTACTTTGGCAGGGGAGGGTGTTGCGGAAGAGATAGACTTAGAGCCTTCTGTTGCCAGACTGATGGTGAAGCTCTGGTGACCCTCGAGCATTTGTGCAATGGTATAGTGGATGAGCTATCTGAGCCAATTGACAGAAATCCGGTCATTTTAGTCCTGGATACTGATGTGCAGGTGAGCAACATGATATCCTTATTGTTGTCTTCTTCTGTTATTAAAAAGGTCTTTTTAGCTCTGTGTTATAAGTTTTGATGGATGTTCTGCTTTACCGATTAGCTGCTGGAAGGGATAATTACCATGAATGCTGTGTCATCTGCATCTAACCTGACGTGCTCTAATGTAATTCATTTTTGTGATAAATAATTAAACAATGAATGAAATTAACAGTGTAAGGCTAGAAATGAAATTAACAATGAATGAAATCAAGGGGAGCCTTGGCGCAGTGGTAAAGCTGCTGCCTTGTGACCATGAGGTCACGGGTTCAAGTCCTGGAAACAGCCTCTTACAGAAATGTAGGGAAAGGCTGCGTACAATAGACCCAAAGGCTGCGTATAATCTAGCACTAATCATCTTAGCATGTATTGTTTGTCTAGCAATATTGCCAGTAGCAGCTTTTTACGATACCCATCATATATCTTCTTTAACCTCTACATACAATGGCTGAATGCAGATGCTTCCTTGGGAGAACTTGCCTGCTTTAAGGAATCAAGAAATATACCACATGCCATCAATGAGAAGCATCTTTCTAGCATTGACTAGAAGCACTAATCATCACAAAGATGCCAGTGCCATGGCCCCTCCTTTTCCTGTTATTGACCCTTTCGATGCATTCTATCTGTTGAATCCTAGTGGTGATTTGATCAGCACACAAGAAGAATTTTATCAGTTGTTTAGAAACTATGAGTGGAAGGTAACAATGATATCCTCACTCTTGTTCAAACATCCTTTTTCTCACTCTGTATATTGCAAAAGAAAAATTCTACTACATGTGTTGTATAAAACAAAACGTGGTTTGGCATGCAGAAGTGGTAAACTTACTGCTCTCTTTACACTCCAGAAATGATAAATATAAATGGCTAGGCCATGAATCCAAGAATGATGCAAGCTTTGTTAAAGGATAAATTTGGATTATTCTTAAAACAACCACCAGCATATAATTGTGATGCATCGATGGCGTGCAGGGAAATGCTGGGGATGCTCCAACAGCTGAAGAGCTTGTCTTGGCCCTGAGGAATCATGATCTTTTTCTCTACTTTGGACATGGAAGTGGTAATGCACTATGGATATAAATATTGGTAGCTTTGTCATTTTGTTGACTTTTGCGTAGTGTCGAAGTCATTTGAACTTGGACAGCTTCAGCCTTTGAAGCTATCTAAGTGTAGTGCACTAGTACCATAATATCCACCTTACAGGGTACAAATAGCGCTTGCTAAAAAACACTCTGATTGTTTATTACAATTTGCTATCGGCATAGCTACCCTTGTGAATTTAATCTTCTATATCTAAATAACTAGCCCTCACTAGCCTATTTCTCTAAACATGCAAGCATGCCACCTCATCATTCAACATGCATGAAGAAAGGTTCACCACAACATGCAATCATGCACAATAAAAAGCCACTTCAACATCCAAATATGCATGAGAATTTACATTCTACTATGATATTTATTTTCATCTTTAGTTCTCATATTATTACTCTAAAAATTCATGTTCGATACAACCAGTTCTAACTGAATATATTGCAAAATATTCCCGCAACAACGTGCGGGGTATCATCTAGTTTGTACAAAATGCTCGCCCAGCTTTATTGAAAGCTTCATGGGAACATTAACTAGATGGCACCATAATTTTAGGCTATAAAACTTATCACTTATAGTAGTAGTGGCATATTTATCAATAGAAACTACTGCTTGTGATGCTAGTGCCAACTAATGTCTCAAGTTCATGCTATTACTGTCTAGGAATATGAACTCCAACCACTAAGTAAGAAGTGTCCACTATTCAGATACTCCCTCTGTAAACTAATATAAGATCATTTAGATAAACTAATTTAGTGATCTAAACGATCTTATATTAGTTTACAGAGGGAGTACTTGTTAAAAACTGGTAGCTCAGGTAGGTACCTGTTGTACTAACACGGCTAGTCTGGAACAATGTTGCAGGAAGTCAGTATGTCTCTGGAAAGGAAATTGAGAAGTTAGATAACTGCGCAGCTGCTCTTCTTATGGGTTGCAGTAGTGGGACACTTCATTGCAAAGGCGGTTATGCTCCTCAAGGGGCACCTTTGTCTTATTTATTTGCTGGTTCTCCTTCTGTCATTGCAAATCTCTGGGACGTCTCGGATAAAGATATCGATCGATTTAGTAAAGCATTGCTGAATTCATGGTTGCAAGAAAAATTTAAGGCTGCCAAGAATTGCCCTAAATGTTGCCGCCCACTAACACAAGAATTTGAGTCCACAACGATTGCTGCAAAGGATAATGGTAGGCCAAGACGAAAAGGTACACGACAAGGTCAGAAGCAGCAGCAGACAGGAGAGATAAATGACAGTAGTAACTGCTGTAATTGCAGGCACAGGAGAATAGCTACGCATATAAGTGAAGCTAGGCGTGCTTGCAGGCTTCCGCTTATTATCGGCGCATCTCCTGTTTGTTACGGTGTGCCTACTATCATCAGGAAGAAGTAATGGTCTGCGCTTTAATGGGAGACTAGCTTATCCCTGTGCGGCGCCACGCCGCACCCGTCGATACGGTGCGGTTATATCGATTATGTTTCTTCTTTGTAATACATGTTTTTATTTTAGGATGCCAGATGATCGCATGAAAAACTATGGATGTAGCAAAAAGAGATGGGAGGATGATGCATGTGAACAAACATGGGAATACACAATGGCACATCTCTAGTAGGGACAATTTATTTTGCCGAACGTGGCGCGGGTCATTGACAGATTAGATCACCTGGTGTAGCCTCCTATTGGATTAGCTTCTATGATTAAGTAGTAAAGAGACACAAACAGTCGGAATTATATATATACACCATATGTAGTTAATATTTTTTCTTCGTACTTTTTTTCCATAAACAAAGTATTTTTATTTAACATGCGCCTAAAACAAAAAACAAAAACAAACTGGTGTGACTACGTACGTACATGGTGCCCATGAAAGGGAACGCCCGTTGCCAAGGTGGCCACGTGCATGGATCATGCATGGAGGGAATAATATGCATGATCGACCATAGCTGTACGCTGCACGGTGCAAGACCATGGCGTGGCGGCGGATCGGGGCTGGCGCAGGGGCGGCGGTGCATGCGCGGATCCGGCTCGGATCTGGCCCTGCGGATGCAACCTCGGCTTTAGCGTGGGGAGAGGGTGGATCCTGGCCGGGCTTGGCCGGATCTAGCTTCTCCGCCCCTGTTGGCCGCCCTCGATGGGGCTCGGTGGCTTCGTTCCGGCGGTCAGCGAGGGCTGGATCCTGGGGTGGCGGCCCCGGACGGCGGAGAATATGTCGGCGGTTGTGGACTCGCGACGGGCAACGCGGCGGCCGCGGTGGTGGACGATCCGTGCACAAGACGCTTGATAGAGGCCATTGGAGCAAATCTGGGTGAAGACCTGCTCGCGGCTGCTGCCGAGGCCGGCGATGGCGGCACTATTCGGTGTCGTTCCCTTGTTGAAGGCATCGCTGTTGAGAAGTTTCAGGTCACTATCCGCTACCTCCGGAGGAAACCCTAGATCAGTAGATCGGATGACAGCGGTATTATTGTGTCGTTTCCCTCTTGTGGCGTCATTCTTGGAGGTGTACACGGGCTCGAGGGACCGGTGGATGGAATAATTGGTGGAGCGGTGATTCATCCTGCATATTAATGGCGGCGTTTCTCGGCGGCGTGGCGTAGTGGAGACTCTGCGCCCGATGTGTGGCGAGGAACTCGCGCAGGAGGGTGACGTTATCAGGCATCATGGTGGCATCGATGGCAGAGAGGCCGGGCAAGGTGGTGCAGCAGTACAGCACTGAAGATGGATTGGTGGCAGGTGGCTGCGGCGGCCTCATAACCGGCAGGCGTCCTGGTTGAGGAGTGCGTCGGACTGGTAGGTGCCCCATACCCGGCAGACGTCTTGGTTGGGACCTTGGGTCTTAGATGTTTAGGTTTGGCTGCGATGTCTGTTTGGTATTAGCACTAGTGCAGAACCGGGCAATAGCACCGGTTCGTAAGGCCCTTTAGTGCCGCACTGGTAGAAAAAGAGGCTTCCGTCCAGTCCCATTAGTCGCGAAACTGTAGGAACCGCGACTAATGAAGTCTTTAGTCGCGGTTCGGCAGACGAACCGCGACCAAATGCCTGGGCCCAGGGCGCTCGCGGGCTTTAGTCGCGGTTGGCCAGGCCAACCGCGACTAAAGGTGCCCAAAGGCCTTTAGTCGCGGTTGGCCAGGCCAACCGCGACTAAAGCTCCTCCCCTTTAGTCCCGGTTTGTGGCACGAACCGGAACTAATGGGGTTGAGACCTTTAGTCCCGGTTCGTGCCACGAACCGGTACTAAAGGTCCCATTTTCAAACTCTACCCCCCCTACCCCCGTGTGGATCGCCTTTTCATTTTTTAAAAAAGTAAAAGAAAATAATGGAAATGTCAAAAAAATAAAAGAAAATAAGTTTCTCATGTGATATGTGGTCTAGTTGTTGGGAAAATTTGCAAATGTGAATTTTGACTTTATTTGCAAAATCTCTCTGAAATTTGTAAAAATGGGCATAACTTTTGCATACTAACTCGGATGAAAAAGTTTTTTATATGAAAAATCATCTACTCGAAAAGTTACATCCAAATTTAACCGGGGGAACCCCGTTAAACATTTTCAAAATCCTCAAAAACCTAATAGAAAAAAAGTTACGGGGCTTTTAAGATCTAGAGTGGAAAAAATTGAAAAATATTCAAACAGTGGGCAAACTATGGTCAAACAATGGTCAAACTAATTATTCTAGAATATTAGTGTTACTAAATAATTATTTTAATTATTTCAATTTTGGTCAAATCTGGTCAAACTGTGGTCAAACAATGGTCAAACTAATTATTCAAGAAATATTAGTGTTACTAAATAATTATTGTTTTTTAAAACAATAGTTTCAAACTCAAACAGTGAAATGTGTCACTTCATGCTCAAGCAAAATTCCTGAAGGTTAATAGGATTGACATCTTATTATTGTCAGGAAAACAACAAGTGCAGACTTGGAGCGTGGGAGAATAGAACCCGGAAGTTAAGCGTGCTTGGCCTGGAGTAGTGAGAGGGATGGGTGACCGGTTGGGAAGTTAGATGATTTGGAATGATGAGGGGTGATAAAAGAATAAATTGAGAAGTGATGAGGGGTGGTGATTACAGACTAGAGGTTAAAATAATTCAGAAATTTGAAAATAAAAAAATTTCAAAAAAAATTTCAATTTTTTTTTTCAAAAACATGTGGCGGTCTTTAGTCGCGGTTAGCCACAAGAACCGGGACTAAAGATTTTTGTCGCGGTCCGTAAGAGCCGCGGCTAAAGAGGGGGGGGGGGGGGTCTTTAGTCGCGCTTATTTAGTCCCGGTTGCACAGCCGGGACTAAAGGCTGTTGTGAACCGGGACTAAAGGGCTTTTTTCTACCAGTGCCGGTTTAGGAACCGGCACTAAAGTTTCGGCACTAACCCCCCCCCCCCTTTAGTACCGGTTCAGCATGAACCGGTGCTAAAGGGGAACCACGTGGCACGAGCCAGCTCCGGGGGCCGGGAGCCCTTTAGTACCGGTTGGTAACACCAACCGGTACTAAATGGTTGTGAGTTTTTGTTTTATTTTGTATTTTTCAATTAAATTTATGTTATCAATTTAATTTAGGATTGTTTTACGTTATAATGGGTTGTAGTCGTCATCATCATCATCATCATCGCATATTAATAAATAAATAAACTCTAGCTAGCTAAAAATCATCATAGTCGTCTAATTACCACTATTTAATCATCATAGTCATTACCGCTAGCTATCTAATCATCATCAACGCTGGCTAGCTTAAAGAGGAAACATTCACTTTGTAACAGAAGCAAAGATATCATCAAGTTCAACATAATCATCACCAACATCAAAGTTCAGGACACGGACATGAGACAAGTACTAATTAAGAGCATGAACTAGTAGCTACTGATCCTGCTGCTCCCTCTCAGGTAGAATAGCATAGAACATGTATAGCTCTCCTGATTCATCATACTGGAGCATGCAGATGAATCTGTCTCCTAATCTTGGGTTGCGCTTCTCCTTGCTGCCCCCTAGTACTTCTCTACGATCGTTAACAATTTTGCTCTAATCTTTCACTATTAAGCATTCTTCGCTTTCAGAAATCATGAATGCACTCATGTGCAATGTAGGAAATCTTGGTCGTAAGCTAACCATTGACATGCGACCTTTTGTCTCGATCCACTGAGGCACAACTGTCATCGGAAGTCCCTGTTGAAGAACATCGTATAGTAATTAATATACTAAGCAATGAAAGTTTAGCTTCAAAAATAATGTATGCAAAAGATGCATTAATTAAGGACAAATATTTAAAATCTTACCATCTTTCGATTATAGATGTGACCGTAGTTCAATACGATCACCATTGGTCGCACATTTTGAGTACTAACATTTTTAAGTTTAGGAAAAAAATTTGTGTTGACAGTATTAAGATCCTCAAGCCATGAAACATAATGACTTATCTTCTCGCAGTTTAGTTGAGCCCCGGGGCAGTAGTAGGTCCTGTCTACCAAGCGCCGGACATGTTTGCTTGAACCAAAATAAGCTGACAATACAAATTAGTTGTCAACTATTTTTGAATAAACTGTATGAAAGACATAAACATATGCATGCATGGTTGAGAAAAACTCACCAAATGGTAGAACTGGAGGCGTTTGCACATCGACCCAGATGTCTATATTACCTTCAATATCATCTTCCGGACGAATATCAAAGGTGATAACCATATCAGGCTCAAATGCATAAGCCTTGCATAGTGCTTGCCAAGTTTTGCATTCAAAATGGGTGTATGTGTCTCCATTATATAATTTGACGTTGAAAGTATACCCATGCTCTGTCTTCAAGTAAACTCTCTTTACCTCCATATCATCTATAGCACTAAAACCTATCTTATCCAAGACAAAAATTCTTGCATGGCAGGGGATGCGCTAATAGAATAGTGAAAATTTAAAATTATAAGTTGAAGCAAATGAAGCATAAGTTTTGTATTCAAATAATAATTGACAAAGTGACTTACTGTATCAACTTTGAATGTCTCATCCAGCTTGATGCTGAAGCGCCTACCATCAACAAGGAAATTTTGGTCGCACAGGCCGCGCTGGTCTTCACAGTGTTCGCACATAATGAAATCTTTTTCGTCGTCAGATGACATTTCCTATGTTCATATAGGTGAAACATTAAACACCTATATCTAGCCAAATATATATTCATCTAACATTTGACATTAATATATCTAACTATATTCATCTCTAACAATTGACATTACTATATATTTAACTTTTCTATCGAATTCATCTAACATTCGACATTAATGTAACATTTATATAAACTAAAAATATATAAAAAATTAAATAAACAGAAAACTCATTAACAAATAATATTTTAATTAGATCATCAAATCTCAGATACCTAAATTTTCTTACTAAAAATAAACTAGCTATATTAATGTGCTTCACGTTTGATCTTTTTTCTACTAGTGTAGGCACAGACTATCAGCGCCCCTTCATCAATTGGATAAGAGTAGCGACAGTTGTTGCTTAGACGGCGGCTTTAGTCTTATTGTTGTATGACTTTATAAGGTCTTGTGAGAATAATTAATAAAGTGACCGTATGCATCGCCCAGATACAGAGGCCGAATGTATTGTTGAGTAACGTGATTGTATTAGGAAACATAGGTTAGACTAGGAAATATTCTGGCTTGCCTTGTACTCCAAGTAAATCATGTACTTCTATATATATGCCAACGAGGCTCAAGCAATACAATAAATTATTACACCAATCCCTATCTCCCTTCTAACATGGTATCAGTGGTATCAGTTTCCGGGTTCTAAACCCTAGCCGCCGCTGCTTCCGCACCCGCGCGCTGCCCCTGGGGCGGTCGGCCTCCATGACCGCCGCCGGAGGCCGCGCCGACCGTACCTAGGGTTCGTCCGCCAACCATGTTGGTCGGCTGCCCTAGAGAGTCTTTTTTCCCGATCCTTTGATCCAGGTTTTCTCTTTCTCGTCGGTCGCTTTGATCGGCGTTTTCTTTTTGGTTTTCCGGTCCATGTGATCCAATTTGCGTCGCCCAGCGCCGCCGTCGATCCCGTGCGCCTCTACACAAACACCGACGCGATCGACCGGCTTCTTCACCAACCCGACGGCCTCGCGCGTCGTCCGCGCGCCTGCCCGTCTGTCGCCCCGACCTGGCGGCCTCGCGCGGCGTCCTTGCGCCGGCCCGCCGATCGCCCTGACCCGGCGGCCTCGCGTCATGCGGCGGTCCTTCACCGCCGCCATTCACGCGACGGCCCGCCCCTCGATCTACGCCGGCCGTCACCGCCCTGCTCCGACCGAGACACCTGCATCACCCCGACCCGGCGGCCTCGCGCCATGTGGCGGCCAATCATAGCCGCCCTGCCGCCCGCCGCCGCCGGCTTCATCTTGGACTCCGCCGCCACCGCGCCTCCACCGAGCAGTGTCCCCGACCTCGCGCGCGATCGGATTGATCACCCACCTGCCGCCGCGATCCACCTCATCTACGCCGTGCGACCGACCTGGCCCGTCGGTTGCGCGCGCCTCCGCAAGCCCCATGAAGACCGCCCCGAGTTCAGCGCGCCCCTCTACCGATCGAGCAATGGGCTGCCGCTGTGTCGCCCCGTCGGGCCGCAGCGCCGCCGCCCCGTGGTTCTTCTCCCAGCTGCACCGACCCGCGTCACCGCTGCGTCGTCCCTTCGGGCCGTAGTACCGCGGCCCGCGATCCACTGCCGCCTAGAGGCCGTCCGCTCCAGGACGTCCCCGTGGCAGCACCGACCCTCGCGCCGCCACTGCGTCGCCCCGTCGGGCCGTAGCGAGCGTGGCACGCGGTCCATGCCGCCGTTCAGAGGCCGTCCCCGCGGTTGCACCGACCCGCGCTCCTCCACCGCGCCGCCCCTTCGGGCTGTCGCGCCGCGGCCCGCGGTCCCTGTAGCCGCCCCGAGGTCTTCCCGCCGTCACCCTGACCTGCCCGCCGCCGCTGCGTCGCCCCTTCGGGCCATAGCGCGGCGGCTCACGGTCCACTTCGTCGTCCATGCGCGTTGACTTCCCGTGGTATGCGTCGCGCCACCTCCCTTCGCGCGGGAACGCCACCGTCCGCGCCGGTCTTCGTCATGCTGTCGGGTTCTTCGCCTACTTCGAGCACCGCTGCCGCGCTCCTAACCTAGCCGCTGCCGCCGCTCTTCTTTGGCCGCCGCCGCTACCCTCGTAGCCGCCACCGCCGCCTGTCCACCTCCTTCGTCTTCGTCCAGCACCGGCCCATCGCCAGCGTCGCCGTCATCTACCCCGACCACTTCGTCTACTCCGACAACCGCAGGCGACATCGGCTCCGCGCTGATTGACGCCGCAACCGTCGTCGAGTCCTTCTCTGCTAGCCTCTCTGACTCCTTCGACATGGCGTACAACTTGTGCAGGTCCTCGTCTATGCATGCCCGGTGCTGGCAACACCGATGCGTGCCTTCGTCCATGACGTTTCCCCGGGCCTGGCAAGCCTGGTGTGGCGCTTCGTCAACTTCGTCTTCGTCCATCTACGCATGCTCGGTGCTAGCAACACTGGTGCGTGCCTTCGTCTACAATGTGTCCTCGGGCTTGGCAAACCCGCTGCGACGCGTCGTCAACAACGTCTTCTTCCCGGCGCACCACTACTTCAACACCATTGCGCCCATGCTAACTCGGCGCCCTCTTGCGCCCGCGGCTCCATGGCGACATCCTCGATACCGGCTCCCCGACTCGACATCGACCACGACATTCTTCGTGCGGCTACCTCGACCACGGCTACACCACCCTCGGCTCTCGGCTACCTCAACAAACGGCACAAAGGGCTACCGCCTGCTTGAGCAACCTCGTTGGTTTCCACTCCAGCCACGAGTGCGCGATGCGTCGACCATTACGACTGTGGGGGGGTGTCCGTCGGCTTGCCTTTGGATTCTTCTCCAGTCTCACCGTCTGCGTCGCTACCGTTGTGACTGCGGGGGATGTTGAGTAACGTGATTGTATTAGGAAACATAGGTTAGACTAGGAAATATTATGTCTCGCTTTGTACTTCAAGTAGATCATGTACTCCTATATATATGCCCACGAGGCTCAAGCAATACAAGAAACTATTCCACCAATCCCTCTTTCCCTTCTAACAGGTATTCCTCCTTTTCAAAAAAAGGATCGACCATAGCTTACTCACGGGCACGCATCACTGGTTTGACCACGTGCATAGTCTACGCAGGAAGGACGTGCGTGGCCGAGGTGACCACATACATGGTTCAAGCGATGAACGGCCCATGCACATAGCTACGCGGTATTAAAGTAACGGAAAAGGATCCTTCGCATCTAAAGTAACACATTATTAGGCAGGATAAAAATCACAACATGACTAAGATAGTTTATCATGCAGATTTTATTCTCATCTAAAGGGAACACCCTTTATCATATGGTCCTGCAAATTCAATGGTGCTCATCATGAATTGCAGAGTGAACAGGATGCTTGTTCAAAATATCTTTTGAAATCATTTAAAACACTATAGATTAAATCAATTAACCATGCATTGCTGAAATAACCATTCCCCAAAGTCTTTCATTCTAAGCTCGCGCCCGTTCAGCCCGCCAACGGTATGTCGTCCTGCTGTCTCATATCGTGCAATCGTACTCATGATGGACGCCGCAAGCCGCCTCCCTCCTCGACCTCCTGCCCACCCAGATTCCGTCCATCGTTGGAGAAACTATCCGGACAACGCTAGCAGCGGCTGCACCAAAAAGCCGCTCCATGGCACGGAGCACACGCCTACGATGCCGCTGTGGATTTCCTTACTGCTCAGCCGCGGCGGCATAATGACCTTGAAGTTCTAGTTGCACCCGTACATGCTTTGGATCACGCGACAATGTCTCCGTTGGCCAGCCCGATGTTCTGCTATGTGCGCAATGTGCTTGTTGGGTGCATGGCATCCTCCACCGGAGTGGCCGAACCCACGAGTAGGAGATCGGCAATTGCTCCAGTCTCACCATGATCAGCCTCACGGAGACCTGTATCCTTGCCCCCCTCCGGGCGAGCACGGGCGACTCGAGAACCTCGATACGCTGACCATCTACACGGAGCTGCTCTCTTCCCCGATCCGGCTAGAGTTCAACAAGTTCCTTGCGCTGCAGCAGGCGGCTGCCCTACATAATGGCCCAACCGCCCGCTTCCAATTCCTCACACTCTCGAAGACGCCAACGCATGCTCTAACGGCCACCGCGCAAACGCACCAACAGTCATCGCGCCGCGAGCTCCACCTGGATGCGCACCGCCGCAAGCACACACTAGTAGAAAAATGCTTACCAGTTGCGCTGGTTTTTAAGCTACCAGTAGCGTGGGCACCAGCTGTGACGCCCGGATAATTAGGCTACAGTAATTCCACGCTAATGATGCCACGTCACCTCGATTACTGTTATTAATCTCGCGATGGTTCAAAAACGGTTCGAATTCAAATTTAAAATCAAGTCAAACAATTAAAGTTTTCAAAGGTCAAAACTAAAATGTTCTTAATGTGACAAATAAATCATGGATAATATTGGTGGATAAACCAAGTCTTTATAAAAAGTTTAAATGCACTTAACTAAATAAAACAGTAGCAAAACAATTATGTGAATGCCTTTAAATTAATATACAATTGTTAAACTAGTTTATGTAGTCACCAAACTTTTTAAGGCCGTGGGTTATTCAGAGACATTAATTTAGGAGCTATTGTCATATTTTACAAAACTAAAGAAATTAAAAGTAAAATAAAACAGAAAAGGAAAAATAAACAAAAGAAAACAGACAAAAAGAAAAGAAAAGGAGAAACCCCCCTTGCCCCCGGGCTTCGGCCCAGCAGGCCACAAGCCCCCCCCACTGGGCCCCTTGGCCCAGTCGGCTCAGCCGACCACGCCGGCCCAGCCGGCCCACCCCGCACCTCCCCAGGCCTATTAGGCCACCCCACCCCCCACTAACCCTAACCCCCACCCAAAACCCCCACTCCTCCCACGCCGCCACTCCCTCTCCCTCGCCCCCCTGATCTGGATCGGGAGGAGAGGCCGATCCCCTCGCGCCCGATCCCCGCGCCCCTCCACCCCCGACGCCGGCGCCCGGAGCTTCCCCACCAGCTTGCCTCCTCTTCGCCGTATCGCCACCCCGCTGGAGGACGACCTCGCCGGCCTGCGTCGCTCTTCGCCGTCGTCTCCGACCACCGCCCCGAGCACCATTGCCCAAACCCTACCGGCCCCGTGAGCTCACGCCTCCCTCCTCCCTGTCCGCTCCGCCTCCCGTCCCCGCTCGTGCGCTGCCCTGCTCCGTGGCCTTGGCCGCCCTTGCTGTGCCGGAGCAGAGCCCCTGTCACTCCGGCCGCGCGTCCCCTTGTCGCTGTGCACCCCGCTCCCCCTCTGCGCGCGCTTGCTCTCGCCGCGCGGTGACCGCGTCCGTCCCGCGCCACCCACCGCCGAGTGCCGCGATGCCCGCGCCCAGCCCCACTGCGGCCACCCCCGCCGTGCACCACGCCCTCCACCGCGGCCCATGCTCACCGCACCGCTCCCCCTGGTGCACCGCCCGTGCGCGCACGTCCGCGCGACCACGCGCCTGCCCCGACAGCGGTTGGGACGCCGCGCCTGTTCGGCCGCTCCCCTCGCTGCACCCCGCGGCGCCTCCCCCCCGCGCTCTCTGCTGCGGCTGCTGCTGCGCAGTGATTGCTGCCGCTGGCAGCCCGTTCCGGCCGTCCCGCGCCTCGCCCCCGCTTCCTCCTTCGCCGCACCCCGCCCGGCCCCGCCGCCGCCATGCTCGTCGGTGCTCCCGCTCGGGCGACGTCACGCCTGGCCCTCGCGCCCATCGGGCGCCCTGTGCCCGTTCGCCCGCAACGCCCGCACCACTCTGTGCCCGTTAGGCCTTGGGCCTATGACAAGTGGGTCGCTGCCCTGGAACATTTTTTTATATAAAAATAAAAATAAAAATAAAATAAATAATTAATCAATTTATTAATTAAAGAAATAATTAACTTAATTAATTTTTGATTAATTAAATTAAACTACTAATTGCATATTAGTTACCTAATTAACCTAAACCCTAATTAACTAAAACAGTCAATGACAGGGGGGTCCCACCCCTGTTGACCAGTCAAACGTTGACTGGTCAACTGGGTCCCTCTGGCCCACCTGTCAGTCACTGGGTACACTTTGGTGTACACTGTGCTGGGTGCGCCTAGCAATTTAACAATTATTTTCGAATTAAAAATAATTCCAGAAATTACTAAAATCTTTAGAAAATCATATCTTTTAATCCGTAACTCGGATTAAAATATTTTCAACATGAAAGTTGCTCAGAACGACGAGACGAATCCGGACACGCAGCCCGTTTATCCACCACACATTCCTAGCATAGAGAACACGCAACTTTCCCCCTCCGGTTCATCTGTCCGAAAACGCGAAACACCGGGAATACTTTCCCGGATGTTTCTCCCCTTCGCCGGTATCACCTATCCCTGCGTTAGATCACCTCTAGCACCGCGTTTGTCATGTTATGCTTTGATTGCTCTGTTATTTATTGTGTTCCCCCTCCGTTACTTTTCCGATAGACCCCGAGACTGCCGCTGATGCCCCTGTGATCGACTACGTCGACGACGACCCCTCTCTCTTGCCAGAGCAACCAGGCAAGCCCCCCCTTTGATCACCAGATATCGCCTACTCTTCTCTATACTGCTTGCATTAGAGTAGTGTAGCATGCTACAGCTTTCAGTTAATCCTATACTGCTGCATAGCCTGTCCTTGCTACTACTGTTGTTACCTTTACCTACAAACCTAATGCTTAGTATAGGATGCTAGTTTATCATCAGTGGCCCTACATTCTTGTCCGTCTGCCATGCTATACTATCGGGCCGTGATCACTCGGAAGGTGATCACGGGTATATACTATATACTTTATACATGATACATGTGGTGACTAAAGACGGGTAGGCTCGTAGGAGCACCCGCGAGTGGATCTTTGAGGCGGAGCGACAGGGCAGGTTCCGACCACCTAGGAGAGAGGTGGGCCTGGCCCTGTTCGGCGTTCGCGGACACTTAACACGCTTAACGAGATCTGGGTATTTGATCTGAGTCTGGCCATTTGGTCTATACGCACTAACCATCTACGCGGGAGTAGTTATGGGTATCCCGGCGTCGTGGTATCAGCCGAAGCCTTCGTGACGTCAGCGACTGAGTGGCGCGCGCCGGATTGGACCGTAAGCCTGCTCTTGTATTAAGGGGGCTAGTTCTGCTTCCGGCCGCGTTCGCAACGTGCAGGTGTGCAAAGGGCGATGGGCCCAGACCCCTGCGCCATAGGGTTTAGACCGGCGTGCTGACCTCTCTGTTGTGCCTAGGTAGGGCTGCGACATATTGATCTTCCGAGGCCGGGCATGACCCAGGAAAGTGTGTCCAGCCAAATGGGATCGAGCGTGTTGGGGTATGTGGTGCACCCCTACAGGGAAGTTAATCTATTCGAATAGCCGTGTCCCTCGGAAAAAGGACGACCCGGAGTTGTATCTTGACCTTATGACAACTAGAACCGGATACTTAATAAAACACACCCTTCCAAGTGCCAGATACAACCGGTGATCGCTCTCTCACAGGGCGACGAGGGGAGGATCATCGGTTAGGATTATGCTATACGATGCTACTTGGAGGACTTCAGTCTACTCTCTTCTACATGCTGCAAGACGGAGGTTACCAGAAGCGTAGTCTTCGAAAGGACTAGCTATCCCCCTCTTATTTCGGCATTCTGCAGTTCAGTCCACATATGATACCCTTATTCCATTTGATACCAATGCATACATATGTAGTATAGCTCCTTGCTTGCGAGTACTTTGGATGAGTACTCACGGTTGCTTTCTCCTTCTTTTCCCCTATCCCCTCTTCCTGGTTGTCGCAACCAGATGTTGGAGCCCAGGAGCCAGATGCCACCGTCGACGACGACTCCTACTACACCGGAGGTGCCTACTACTACGTGCTACCCGCTGATGACGACCAGGAGTAGTTTAGGAGGATCCCAGGCAGGAGGCCTGCGTCTCTTTCGATCTGTATCCCAGTTTGTGCTAGCCATCTTATGGCAACTTGTTTAACTTATGTCTGTACTCAGATATTGTTGCTTCCGCTGACTCGTCTATGATCGAGCTCTTGTATTCGAGCCCTCGAGGCCCCTGGCTTGTAATATGATGCTTGTATGACTTATTTTTATTTGTAGAGTTGTGTTGTGATATCTTCCCGTGAGTCCCTGATCTTGGTCGTACACGTTTGCGTGTATGATTAGTGTACGGTCAAATCGGGGGTGTCACACCAGCGCTACTGCTACGACGCTACATCTATTTTGTAGCAGTAGCGTGTTTTTAGGCCAGCGCTACTGGTAAGTTCAAGTACTAGTAGAGCGTTTTCAGGCCCGCGCTACTGCTAACATTTATGTTTTTTAGCATTTTGGCGTTGTACATGTTTAAACAGATATATCTTTTATACAATAACAACTCATCATGAACTAGTCTGTTTAAATAGCATATTCATTACCACTTGTCATCACCATCAAACAATGTTCGTCAATGAGACATCATATAACAAGTTGGTCACTAGTCATAATCACAACTCCTCATCATCATCAACTCTAACACATTGTAGCACATAATAACACATTCTAGCTACGACCTACTCCTCTCATAGGACCTACTCTACCCTCTCTTAGGTAAAATATCATAAAACAAGATAGGCATTAACGCTGCATTAAGGAAAATTGACTCTCCATAATAAAGAACGGAGATCATTTTGCCTCCAAGTCTTGGCCTACGCACAATGTTGCTTCCAAGTAGCTCTCTACGATGGTTCAAACATTTTTTGAAATCATCTATTATCATGGCTTCCTCGCTTTTAGAAATCTGGTATGGACAGAAGTGATGTGGATATTGCGGCTGACCTGGCCGTGGTGGCCATAAGCTCATAACATTAACGCGACCTCTCATCAACATCAGATGAGGCACACAATCCATTGGGATTTTCTGTTCGAAAACATAGTAATAACTTTGTAGTTAGCAATATAGTTTAGTTTTAGAAGAATTTATGCAAAAGATGCACGAATGTCGTAATAGTAGAAAATCTTACCATGATATCTCCATTGATGTTACCGTAGTTCAACACGTTCACTAGTGGCACGTATTGACCATAATGTGGAGGAGTTTGATAATAGCTATTGTAATTCTCAATATCAGTAAAAAATGCGATAAGACCATCTTGCTCCTTATAAGTTAATTGTGCTTCATCATTGTAGTAGTAGGTTCTGTCTACCATTTTCCGTACATTTTTTGAAGAATAAAAATAAGCTGTCAATGGAAATAAACTGTCAAATATTTTGAAATAAACAATATAAATTACTTAGTAAATATGTTTAAGAAACTCACACAACGGTAGAACTGGAAGCGTGTCAACAAGGACCCAAACGGTCATATCATTTTCGTCGATGTCAGGATCACCAAGATCGAAGGTGAGAAGCATACCCTCATGAAAATCATACGCCTTGCAAAGGGCTTCCCAATTCAGGCAACCAAAATTGGATGAGTTCACAGAATTGTATAGATTTACAGCAAAATCATAACCATGATGGGTCCTTACTTGAATTATCTTTGTCTCCATTCTTTCATGATCTTCAAAACCCATCTTCTCCAAGACATAGCGTCTTGCATGGCATGGGATAAGCTAGTCGACTTGTAAAAGACGGAAATTACACGTTGAAGAAGCAGAGAAGTCGTGCAAAAAATAACAAAAAACACTTGTCGTCGTTGCGTATCGTTTCAACATCAAAGGTCTCTTGGAGCTTGATGCTGAAGCACCGACCTTCTACCAAGTGAGGCCTGTCGCACAGACCGCGCTCATCTTCGTAGTAGTCGCACATAGCGAATTCCCTTTCGTCGTCAGATATTTCCTAATAGGTAATTAATAATCCATCATCGAATACATATATAGTAGTTTGTAGCAAAGATCATCATATAACAACTAAAACACCTGTAGTTTGTAGCAAAGATCATCATATAATCCATCATGAATACATATATAGTAGTTTGTAGCAAAAACCGCGCTCATCTTTTGCATTCAATAAGCAAATAACTAATAGGTAATTAATAATCCATCATCGAATACATATACAGTAGTTTGTAGCAAAGATCATCATATAATATCATTAATACATCTCGAATAATAGCTCCTCTAGGTTCAGTGGGCCATGGTGGACACCCAAAGAGAAGGAACCATCACCGGATCATAGCTCCGGTGAGATCCCTAAAGAATCTGCCAGGTATTGGAGAACCGGCCGTTCGCCAACACAACCAAGTAGCGCTGGACGTGCGCGTTCTCCTCCGTGACACGGTGCTGTACCACCTGCGCGGGGGACTCAAGCCTCTCCACCGATGCAGACCCACGTGACCGCCACCAAAGAAGCTCCGGGACGACAACGGGCTGGCTCCTCACTAAGCTGCACTCACCAGAAGGTAGCACAACCCAGTACCAGCCCGACGGAGCCCAGTCCCGGACATGGCCCCTCGGCTCAACCAGGAGTCCTCCGCCGAGTCGACGACGAGGATGCGGGATAGGCATCGTCGACGTCGAGAACAAAATGCTTAATTATGAAAATAAAATTAATAAACACTTAGCAAAATTTGGCATGACCTTTGCTAAAAACAGGACATATCGAGCGCCTGAAATTTGCCAGAACGTAAACGAATTAACATTTCTGGCAAAACATAGGCCACTCGGGAAAATATGACATGTCCAAAATGTGACATGTTCAAAATATGCATGACATGTCCACTGCAAATTTGCATATTAACAGGAAAAATTGCTTTAACTAAAAAATAACAACAATTGCTTTAACTAAAAAAATACCTAGAATTCTGTTAACTACACCTAAAACAACTAAAACACCTAAAATTCTGTTAACTACACCTAAAACTCTTTTAAATACACTTAAAACACCTAAATTCTATTAACTATACCTGATTAAAAACCTAGCTAAATTTCTGTCCTAACTTTAAAACCTAGCTAAATTTTAAAACCTAGGGTCCATACGAATTAAGTAGGGTTCATACCTAATCTGTCCAAGCAAGGGTTCGGTCATGCATAACCTAAATTATTCTAATAACCTACATTTTTTCAACTACAGAATTCAAAAATAACTACTCTAATAACTATAAGTAGGGAGGGAGGGAGGAGGAGGAAGGAGGGAGAAGTACCTCTCGGTGGAGGAGGGCCGGCGCAGGAGGAGAGCTGACGCGGGGGGCCGGGGCGGCGGGCGGAGGAGGGAGGCCAATGCGGGGGAGCTGGGCGGCCGGCGGGGAGGAGGGCTGGCGCGGGCGAGGGCGGCCGACGCAGGGAGGAGGGCCGGCGCGGGGGACGACAGTGCGGGGGTTGACGGCGGCGCGTGGGGGATCGAGAGGGCCGGAGGAGTGTGGGAGTGTGAGTGAGAGTGAGATGAGGCCGGCCGGGCCGGGGGGCGGGGGGGGGGGGGGGTAGTGGGCTTAAAGCAGCGCGGGAAATGGGCCAGCGCTACTGCTAGGCCCACTAGCTGTAGCGCAGGTTAGACGACAGGCGCTGCTGCTATTTTTTGACCGGGGGTGTGGTGTATTACACTTAGCAGTAGCGTGGGGCTGTGTAACAAGCACTGCTGCTAACTGATACCAATAGCGCTCTTTATAGCCAGCGCTACTACTAACTAGTAGTAGCGTGGGGTTATAAACAAACGCTACTGGTAAATTTCTATCTATAAGCATTTTTCTAGTAGTGGCACCAAGCTCCGCCAACACCCACCGCCCACGGTCGACCTGTGAGCCATCTACACCGCCGTGACGCGCTGCATGAGCCCCTCCATGGACTTGCGCTCGCCATCGCAGAGTCGCGTGTGCCCTGCACTGGCCATCACCATGGCCGCTGAGCGCGACCTACGCCGCGTGTCGTCGGGACCTCGCCGGCCGTCGGCACCACTGCTTCCGGCCACACTATCCGGAGGCCTCCCACAGCCTCTGTCGTCCCACCTTGCAACCGCTGTGCCTCCTGCCTCAGATCAACACCCAGGCGGAGGAGAAGACACACACAAGAGAAAGAAGGGGAGAGGGCCTTGCCGGAGAAATTAACCTCACCTGGACATCTGCCCGCCAGAACGCCTCATCGGTGAGTCATAGAAGGCCGTCGAGATCCACATCGCCTGCTAGCAGCCGACCCGGATACCACGCACCTTGTTGTCCAACAGTGCGTACTCCATCGCCACGGCCGCAGACAATGGCCATGAACGGCGATGTCTAGCATGTCGGACTCGTCGCGTGTCCGACACTGCTAGCCATGAAACGCTGCATACCGCTTGCCATCAAACGCAACTTAAAAAATACCGTATTTATAGTCCCATGGAAACTCCAGAAAATATGATACATCAGGCTATCTAGAAGGCACCAGCAATGCCCAACCCATCACGTGTCAAAACTTGCGATAGACATCCATGACAAAAAATAAACTCACAACCGCCCAACCCAAATACATGCATGAAGCCAAGTTGAAAACCAGCTCCTAGCGCTGCATGCATGCACATCCAAACCGCCACCGCCCCACAATATCTCCAGACAGAACACAAGGTTGACTAGGAACTGCTGCGGCAGAAAAATCGCTAGATTCGAATCAAAATTGTTGAAGACACCCCAAGTGCATTCGAGAAAATGAAATTCAGTTAACAAAATTTTCACCGAAGGCCTAAAGTCACCACTTAAATGTACACTGCAGCATCCCAATTTAAATCACGTGTCAACACTCGGTAGGCTCTCACATTGCTATCAAACAAGTGGTGAAACCTCATAGCATAAACTTCCCCAGATATAGTGGTCTGGGTATGATTGGTGATTGGCTGCTGTAGTTGTGGGCCTTGAGCCATCGATTCCGATTCCAGCTGCACGACACCGACGGAAAGTGCCATGATAGGCATGGCATTGCAGTCTCAAATGTGCTCATGACATGTTTAGACCTTCTTTGGTTCATAGCATAGGAATTTTATAGGAATAAGAAAATTATAGGAAGTGAGATGACATGCATGTCAATTCCTATAGAGAAAAAGATGTCATTTATGCTGAAATCTGAGATGGGCTCTAGACCCATATTGCAATTTCTGAAAAATCTCTAAAGGCCCATGTGGGCTATATGACACTAGGTGTAGTGAGAAGTTTAGTCCCATCCCGAAAGTGGAAGAAGAGTTGGAGTGGTTTATAAGGGTTTCTCTTCTACATGCTATTGGAGCTTGAAAAGAGAAGAGGCCCTCGCGCACTCCTCCTACGCCGCCTGCCTCGCCACGCCTCGCCACGATGCGCTTATTTTTGCCAGTCACTAACGGAGAGTTTTCTGACAGCTGGGCCACGATGCGAGACGTCGGATCGTGGGCTGTCACGGACTCGGACGTGGGTCTAGTGTTGAAGCGAGATGGCTTCGAGATCTTTTGATGGACTTGCCACTGGTTGATAAACCGGTTCCGGCTATCCTTATGAACTGTGACAATCAGACTGTCATCACCAAGGTGAAGAGTTCAAAGGACAACATGAAGTCCACCAAACACATAAGAATGACATTAAAAGCTGTCAGGAAATTAAGAAACTCTGAAGTGATAGCGTTGGACTATGTCCATACGGCTAAGAATCTGGTAGATCCCTTTACAAAAGGGCTATCACGTGTTGTGATAGATAATGCATCGAGGGAGATGGGTATGAGACCCACATGAGTTGCCATGGTGGTAACCCAACCTATGTGATCGGAGATCCCGTGAACTAGGACCTGGGAAAACAAGCCAGTGGTGAACTGAGGAGAGTAACTATACTAACCCACTCCAATGAAGATGCAATACTCTCGATACTGTATGGTAGGATGACTACGGTCTTAATGTGTTCCAAAGCTTATAAAAGCAAGATGCTATCCTACAGAGCGATCTTTGGAGGAACACACCTATATGAGCCCGACTGCTGGTCACAGTCTATGAGATTGGGGTGATCTCTCGTAAGCTCATGAATAGGCCAGGAGTGTGACTTATATGCTCCACCCGAGGGGTCAGCCTTCGGCAGCCTAGTACTAGTAAGACATGTAGTGAAACTTCTTTACGCCAAACTGACAATTCAAGGCATAGTCCATTGTTAAGTTGTGAAGGAGTGTAGCCACTTGTCTAGGTGAAGTTCAACCTTAACAGGTCTTCACTGAAACACTGGTATATCGAAACAGCAATTGGAACAGAGGACACAATGGGCCCTCGAGATCTGGTGGGGGATTGCTGAAATCTGAGATGGGCTCTAGGCTCATATTGCAATTTCTGAAAAATCTCTAAGGGCCCATGTGGGTTATATGGCACTAGGTGTAGTGGGAAGTTTAGTCCCACCCCGGAAGTGGAAGGAGAGTTGGAGTGGTTTATAAGGGTTTCTCTTCTACATGCTATTGGAGCTTGAGAAGAGAAGAGGCCCTCGCGCACTCCTCCTCCGCCGCCCGCCTCGCCACGCCACGCCACGCCACGCCACGCCACGCCACGTCACGACGCGCCGCGGGTTGCGGGATTGAGCCGAGCCGAGCTCACATCTACGCGCTTATTTTTGCCAGTCACTAACGGAGAGTTTTCTGACAGCTGGGCCACGATGTGAGACGTCGGATCGTGGGCTGTCACGGACTCGGACGTGGGTCGAGCCCACGTCTCTCCACTACACGGTCGATGTGAGAGCAGGTCTCCGAAACCACACCCTTCTGGTTCCTGTACGGGGTGAGGGGCGAATAGGTTTTTGGGCAGCGATTACGCGACTGCTCGCTTCCGATCGTCTACTTCCTCTACGTCCGCGTCGCCTTCATCATCACCATGTCCACCGACGCCGACCGTGCCGCCGCCGAGAAAGCTGAAGCCGACAAGAAGGCCGCCGAGGACGCCGCTGCTGCCACCAAAGCCGCGGCCTCTGCGTGGCCTACTGGAGGGTATAACTCGTTTATCCCGCTCCTGATTATTTTCATATTAGCAGTACTAGCAGTATGTGTAGATTTGTCTACTGTTTGCTTAGTACGTGCATGTTTAGATCAGAGTCAGTACGTCATCAACTTAGTCAATGCCATGCTAGTGATTTACTCATGGATTAATTTAATCGAGAAATTGCCTATTTACTCAACAATCCAAAAACCTATTATGTGTAGGAATTTCTCGGCAAGTGGCTTTGCCGCTGCACTGAAACCGGATAAGTTTACTGGTACATACTTCAAGCGTTGGCAGACTAAGACCACGTTATGGCTCACGGCTATGAACGTGTTCTGGGTCACCGGTGTCTCCACGGGAACGATTGCTCCTGAACAGGAGAAGGCATTCAAGGAGGCTACCGTTGTGTTTCTCGGAGCGGTTCTTAGCGTGATCGGAGATAAACTGGTCGACGCATATTTACATGTGCATGTCGCCAAGGACTTGTGGGAGGCGCTCGAATCTAAATTCGGGGCCGCCGATGCAGGGAGCGAGATGTATATTATAGAGCAGTTCCATGATTACAAGATGGTTGAAAACCGTCCTGTATTGGAGCAGGCTCATGAGATAATATGCATTGTTAAGGAACTTGAGCTTCTCCAAGTGCGAGTTACCGGGCAAGTTTGTCGCGGGCTGCATAATCGCTAAGCTCCTTAATTCCTGGAGGAACTTTGCCACCACTCTGAAACATCAGAGGCGTGAATTCTCTGTGGAGGATGTCATTGGCCATCTGAGTGTTGAGCAGAATTCGAGGGCAAAAGACTCACACGAAAAAGGGGACGAAGGGACTTCTGTTGCCAACATGATGAACCAGAAGAACTTCAACTCCCACAAGTCCAAGGGAAAGAACGGTGTTCAACACAATACCGACTTTAAGAAGAAGGGTAAGAAGACCCTCAAGAAGAACAAGAAGGACGAGGGCTGCTTTACTTGTGGTTCGGTTGAACATTGGGCCAACAAGTGTCCAAACAAGTACAAGAAGTCAGGACAGGACTCCAAGTCTGTCAACATGATTGTGGGCAACAATGAGAATGGTGCATCTAGGTACGGTAATTTATTTACTGTTTTTCAGTGTTTCAACCCAACGATGGGTGGGTGGTCACAGGTGCAGGTGTTCATGTGTGTGCTGAAATTTCATTGTTCACTTCTTACCAGGTCACAGGTCACGGGTCCGTATTGATGGGGAATGGCGCGAGTGCTTCTGTTCATGGTGTTGGCACGATCGATCTGAAGTTTACTTCGGGAAGGATCGTGCAGCTGAAGAACGTGCATCATGTCCCCGCCATCAAGAAGAACCTCGTTAGTGGCTCCCTTCTATGTAGAGAAGGGTTTAAGTTGGTTTTCGAGTCTAATAAATTAGTTGTTACAAAATATGGACTCTTTGTTGGAAAAGGTTATGAGAGCGGAGGGATGTTCCGCCTTTCCCTCGCAGATTTTTGTAATAAAGTCGTGAACCATATTCATTCGAATGTTAATGAATCTGAAGTTTGGCATTCACGTCTTTGTCACATTAGTTTTGGTGTTATGACGCGGCTAGCCAAGTTGGATTTAATCCCGAGTTTCACTTTAGCCAAAGGTTCTAAGTGCCTTTCATGTGTGCAAGCTAAGCAACCTCGCAAGGCTCATAAGGCCGCGGAGGAGAGACACCTGGCACCATTAGAACTCATACATTCTGATCTTTGCGAGATGAATGGTGTGTTCACTAAAGGTGGAAAGAGATACTTCATGACATTGATAGATGATTCCACTAGATATTGCTATGTGTATCTGTTAAATACTAAAGATGAGGCTCTACACTAATTTAAAATCTATAAGGCAGAAGTTGAAAATCAACTTGAAAAGAAAATTAAACGAGTCCGGTCAGATCGTGGTGGAGAGTACTTCTCGAGTGAGTTTGATTCCTTCTGTGCGGAACACGGCATTATTCATGAGAGGACGCCTCCCTATTTACCCCAGTCAAACGGGGTTGCCGAGCGGAAAAACCGTACTCTAACTGATTTGGTTAACGTCATGTTAGATACATCGGGTTTATCCAAGGCATGGTGGGGGAGGCTATATTAACGGCATGTCATGTCCTGAACAAAGTTCCGACAAAGGATAATGAGACCACTCCCTATGAGAAATGGGCAAAGAGAAGGACGACACTCTCGTACTTGCGCACTTGGGGCTGTTTGGCGAAAGTCAACGTGCCGATCCCCAAAAAGCGTAAGCTTGGACCCAAGACTGTGGACTGCGTTAATTTGGGCTACGCTAAGAACAGCGTTGGCTATAGATTTCTAGTAGTGAAATCTGAGGTACCTGACCAGAAGGTCGGTACAATTATGGAGTCTAAGGATGCTACATTCTTTGAGGATATTTTTCCTATGAGAGATATGCAAAGCACTTCTAGACAGGAATCTGAGGAGACTCCTGAACCTGCCATCCCTATGGAATATTATGAACAAACACATGATGAAAATCCTGAGGAGGATGACGAGGAAACCCTTGGTAGGGGCAAGAGACAAAGGACTGCAAAGACCTTTGGTGATGATTTCTTCGTGTACCTCGTGGATGATACTCCCACTTCTATTTCAGAAGCGTATGCCTCTCCAGAAGCTGACTACTGGAAGGATGCGGTCCGTAGCGAGATGGATTCCATCATGGCTAATGGGACATGGGAGATCACTGACCGTCCCTATGGTTGCAAACCACTGGGATGTAAGTGGGTGTTCAAAAAGAAGCTTAGGCCCGATGGTACGATTGAAAAGTACAAGGCTAGGCTTGTGGCCAAGGGCTATGACCAGCAAGAAGAGGAAGATTTCTTTGATACTTATTCACCTGTGGCTAGACTGACCACCATTCGAGTATTACTCTCATTGGCGGCCTCACATGGTCTTCTCGTCCATCAGATGGATGTTAAGACGGCTTTTCTAAATGGAGAGCTAAAGGAGGAAATCTACATGCAACAGCCTGATGGCTTTGTGATAGATGGTCAGGAAAGAAAGGTGTGTAGGTTGATAAAATCTTTATATGGCCTGAAACAAGCACCTAAGAAATAGCATGATAAGTTTAATACAACTCTGACATCTGTTGGTTTCGTTGTTAATGAGGCTGACAAATGTGTATACTATCGCCATGGTGGGGGCGAAGGAGTTATACTGTGCTTGTATGTTGATGACATACTGATATTCGGAACAAACCTCAAAGTCATTGAGGAGGTCAAATCGTTTCTATCTCAGAACTTTGAGATGAAAGACCTTGGTGTGGCTGATGTTATCTTGAACATCAAGCTAATGAGAGATAATGAGGGTGGGATCACACTTCTGCAATCCCATTACGTTAAGAAGGTGTTGAGTCGTTTTGGATATTCGGACTGCACACCATCTCAAACACCATATGATCCTAGCACATTGATTCGAAAGTCCAAAGGCATGGCTAAAGATCAATTGAGATACTCTCAAATCATTGGTTCACTAATATACCTAGCGAGCGCAACGAGGCCTGACATCGCGTTTGCTGTGAGCAAACTGAGCCGTTTGTTTCCAAACCGGGTGATGTACATTGGCATGCTGTTGAGAGAGTTATGCGCTATCTGAAAGGTATTATGAACTATGGACTTCACTATACCGGATACCCATCGGTACTTGAAGGGTATAGTGATGCGAATTGGATCTCTGATGCTGATGAGATGAAGGCCACAACTGGGTATATGTTTACTCTTGGAGGTGGCACTGTTTCCTGGAAGTCTTGCAAGCAAACGATCTTAACGAGATCGACAATGAAAGCAGAATTAACGGCATTAGACACATCTAGTGTTGAAGCGAGATGGCTTCGAGATCTTTTGATGGACTTGCCATTGGTTGATAAACCGGTTCTGGCTATCCTTATGAACTATGACAATCAGACTGTCATCACCAAGGTGAAGAGTTCAAAGGACAACATGAAGTCCACCAAACACATAAGAATGACATTAAAAGCTGTCAGGAAATTAAGAAACTCCGGAGTGATAGCGTTGGACTATGTCCATACGGCTAAGAATCTGGCAGATCCCTTTACAAAAGCGCTATCACGTGTTGTGATAGATAATGCATCGAGGGAGATGGGTATGAGACCCACATGAGTTGCCATGGTGGTAACCCAACCTATGTGATCGGAGATCCCGTGAACTAGGACTTGGGAAAACAAGCCAGTGGTGAACTGAGGAGAGTAACTATACTAACCCACTCCGTTGGAGATGCAATACTCTCGATACTGTATGGTAGGATGACTACAGTCTTAATGTGTTCCAAAGCTTATAAAAGCAAGATGCTATCCTACAGAGCGATCTTTGGAGGAACACACCTATATGAGCCCGACTGCTGGTCACAGTCTATGAGATTGGGGTGATCTCTAGTAAGCTCATGAATAGGCCAGGAGTGTGACTTATATGCTCCACCCGAGGGGTCAGCCTTCGGCAGCCTAGTACTAGTAAGACATGTAGTGAAACTTCTTTACGCCAAACTGACAATTCAAGGCATAGTCCATTGTTCAGTTGTGAAGGAGTGTAGCCACTTGTTCTAGGTGAAGTTCAACCTTAACAGGTCTTCACTGAAACACTGGTATATCGAAACAGCAATTGGAACAGAGGACACAATGGGCCCTCGAGATCTGGTGGGGGATTGCTAAAATCTGAGATGGGCTCTAGGCCCATATTGCAATTTCTGAAAAATCTCTAAGGGCCCATGTGGGTTATATGGCACTAGGTGTAGTGGGAAGTTTAGTCCCACCCCGGAAGTGGAAGGAGAGTTGGAGTGGTTTATAAGGGTTTCTCTTCTACATGCTATTGGAGCTTGAGAAGAGAAGAGGCCCTCGCGCACTCCTCCTCCGCCGCCTGCCTCGCCACGCCACGCCTCGTCACGACGCGCCGCAGGTTGCGGGATTGAGCCGAGCCGAGCTCACACCTACGCGCTTATTTTTGCCAGTCACTAACGGGGAGTTTTCTGACAGCTGGGCCACGATGTGAGACGTCGGATCGTGGGCTGTCACGGACTCGGACGTGGGTCGAGCCCACATCTCTCCACTACACGGTCGACGGGAGAGCAGGTCTCCGAAACCACGCCCTTCTGGTTCCTGTACGGGGTGAGGGGCGAATAGGTTCTTGGGCAGTGATTACGCGACTGCTCGCTTACGATCGTCTACTTCCTCTACGTTCGCGTCGCCTTCATCATCACCATGTCCACCGATGCCGACCGTGCCGCCGCCGAGAAAGCTGAAGCCGACAAGAAGGCCGCCGAGGACGCCGCTGCTGCCACCAAAGCCGCGGCCTCTGCGTGGCCTACTGGAGGGTATAACTCATTTATCCCGCTCCTGATTATTTTCATATTAGCAGTACTAGCAGTATGTGTAGATTTGTCTACTGTTTGCTTAGTACATGCATGTTTAGATCAAAGTCAGTACGTCATCAACTTAGTCAATGCCATGCTAGTGATTTACTCATGGATTAATTTAATCGAGAAATTGCCTATTTACTCAACAATCCAAAAACCTATTATGTGTAGGAATTTCTCGGCAAGTGGCTTTGCCGCTGCACTGAAACCGGATAAGTTTACCGGTACATACTTCAAGCGTTGGCAGACTAAGACCACGTTAGGGCTCACGGCTATGAACGTGTTCTGGGTCACCGGTGTCTCCACAGGAACGATTGCTCCTGAACAGGAGAAGGCGTTCAAGGAGGCTACCGTTGTGTTTCTCGGAGCGGTTCTTAGCGTGATCGGAGATAAACTGGTCGACGCATATTTACATGTGCATGTCGCCAAGGACTTGTGGGAGGCGCTCGAATCTAAATTCGGGGCCGCCGATGCAGGGAGCGAGATGTATATTATAGAGCAGTTCCACGATTACAAGATGGTTGAAAACCGTCCTGTATTGGAGCAGGCTCATGAGATAATATGCATTGTTAAGGAACTTGAGCTTCTTCAAGTGCGAGTTACCGGGCAAGTTTGTCGTGGGCTGCATAATCGCTAAGCTCCCTAATTCCTGGAGGAACTTTGACACCACTCTGAAACATCAGAGGCGTGAATTCTCTGTGGAGGATGTCATTGGCCATCTGAGTGTTGAGCAGAATTCGAGGGCAAAAGACTCGCACGGAAAAGGGGTCGAAGGGACTTCTGTTGCCAACATGGTGAACCAGAAGAACTTCAACTCCCACAAGTCCAAGGGAAAGAACGGTGTCCAACACAATACCGCGGCCCACCCTGTCCACCCTGTGGCTCCGCCACTGCGTCGGCCTGCGGGCCGAAGTATCGCATCGGTGGCCCGTGGATCCTTGGGCGGCGTCCCTGTCGGCGAGGCGGCGTCGTCCGGCGGCTGCCGACGTCTGCAGGCGACGCTGACTAGCGTGCTCAGCCGCGTGGGCGACGGGTCGCTAGTGGAGTCTGGCCGTGATGCGGTGCTCCGTTGCATCAGATCCGAAGGTTCCCCTTTCTCCTGCTGCCTTTCTCGTTGTCCCGGTGGTTTGCGGTTGCAGGCTCTGGTGATGATGAGCCCTGGTGGTGTACTTTGGGTCCGGGGGAAACCTTGTCCGGTCTGGCCGGCCCGGCGACGGCGACGCCCATGGGCGCCGCTTTCCTTCATGAAAGCACATCTGAGGGTCCAATCTACCCACCCCGATCCCCGGCCGGGTGAAAACCTTCAATCCTCTTCGGATCTGGAGGCAGCGGCGTTGTTCGCGTCGTGACCTTCCTGGAGGTGTCGTCAGGGGCACTGGGGCTCGGCTGGGAGTGCAGAGGAACTGCGGGTGGAGGGAATGAGACCAGTGGCAGCAAGTGGTGTTCACGAAGGAGGAGTGGCGTTGCATCTGACACGTCGACAACAGCGGGTCTCAACAGCATGGAGCAGCGGGGTCTCGCTGCTGGGCGTGTGTTGATGGACGAGCGCAGGATGGTGGCGTTGTCTGGCATCATGGTGGCGTCGACGGCAGCTAGATCGGGCAAGGTTGATACGCCAGTAAAACTTTGAAGATGGAGTGGTGGCAGTTGGCGGCGGCGGCCTCTGAGAGCGCGCTGGACTGAAGTGTGCCCCATACCCGACAAGTGGCTCGGTTGGGGCCTCAGATCTTAGATGTTAGGCTTGGTTGCGAGGTCTGTTTGGTATTATACCTGGACTTAGCGACAGATATTGCCTAGACGGTGGCTTCAGACTTACTGCTGTATTTCTTTGTAAGGTCTTTTTTAATAACTAGCAAATATGCCCGTGCGTTGCAACGGAAGAAAAAAAATTAAAATGCCAAGCAAAACAGCCATCAACGCAGCATGACGGGTGTAGGGATGTGAGTGACGAGGTATAGAAGAAATTCATATCATCATGCTTTAATGCCCATTACTATGGAATACTAGATCATTGATGGCGCGCGTTGCTGCGCCCGTCTGTTTCTATGGTATAATGTTTGGGATTGATGCGTATATATGGACGGATTTACTTGTCAACATGCTACCTAACATATTATGGCGATGTATAGATTCCACCTAAGAATTAGACGGTTTTATTGGAATGTTCGTATGTACTATATTTGTTGGGTTTACACACTCTAAACCCTACTTCCATGACCCAGTAAAAGGGCTCCATTATCTACATCGGTGCCGAAGGTGTCTATAAATGACTCATATGGGTTGTGTGTATTGGTGCAGGGACCATGGGCTTCGATCCCTTTGCAAACCATTGTAATTCAAGAATTTAAAAGAGATCTAACTAAAAGTGCAAAGATCAACATACCAATATAAACATAAATGTTATTCAATAAACATCAAGAATGATTTTGGTGCTCACCTCAATTTATAGGTCAATATGACAATTGATACACGTTAATTCATGTAGCAATTACCTTATGGTAAATAAAACATCAAGCCGCGACAAAATTCAAATTTTACATACTGAGGATAAAATAATAAAAGTATTCATGAACATAATTGTACCGTCTTCTAGAAGATTGCGACTCTTAGTTTCTATAGCCTTACCTCTCCTTTCCTGAACATGGATTAGTCCTTAGGGTGGCTCACAGCTTTTGGCATTCTTCAATTGCTCTTGTGCTCGCCATTCTTGACCGCCTTTTGCTTCACTGGTGCCACCTCCAACTCCTTCTCAGCGTCATTGTCTTTCAGAATTTGATATCCAATTGGTTCTTCTAATTTACTTGAAAGACAAAATTGATGCAACCTTTCTAGTGTCAATGACACACATCAATGGTGATAGTCATAATTAATGAAACAAATGAAATCTGAGGTGCTCATGGAAGGTTATTGACTTTGCCGTTCTCCTACAGAAAGCAAACAAGTAATGCTTGATAAGTATAAATTTAGGAATATTATACGAAGGCACCATGGCTATTGGGTCAAGTGTAGGACAAGGTATCAATTGTTCATCTGGAGGATGATAATATTTGTTACTTATTAACAATTAAGGCATGCTTTCTGAATGTAATATGAGAATCATAGAAAAACGTCCTTTGTAAAACATGAGAAGTTCAGAATCAACATAAGAAATGCAAACCCATCACGCACAATCCATTGTTGCACCATTCCATTGATACACTGCATGCCTTATCTAACATTGCCTTCCTTAAGTAAGCCATAGATAGCAGTGTTATATGCCAGCATCTGGTAGGAAAACAAATAATTGTTTACTGAGGCTAGCACGTCAGGTTTGATAATATTTTGTGCGGGATAACTTGGCATGACATCGAGAAAATCAGATTCGGATTCTGTAACCCGGTAAAAACGCAGGCACTCATAAATAAGAAATAATTGTGTGACTGAGGCTAGCTTGTCAATAATATTTTGTGTGTGATAGCTTGGCAGGACATCGAGAAAATGAGATTCGGATTCTGTAACCCAGTCAAAACACCGCCACTCACAAATTAGAGAGCAAAAAACAGTGGTACCTAATGCATTACCTTCATGTAGAACTACACAATATATCTGAAAATGTTCCACGTGATTCAGTGGAAGATAATACATATGATCAGAACAATAAAACTACGGATGACGATATATACAACAACAGAAATTTAAGATGCTGACAGGCTCCTGTATATTGTACTTGATAGTTTGCTGACCCGTGCATATATAGCCATTGGTTTGCTTTTACTAACTTAATCTGCTGTAGAGAAAAAAATGCAGGAAAAGGGCATATGGTAAGTAAAAGAGCATATTGTAAATACTGAAAGTACACCATAGAAAATACTTGAGGTTCATATAAAATATAAAAAACGTTTGCATGTTGTCAAGTAGATGATTCAAAGGCTATGTTTCTGCAAATCTAGGCTTTCCTTCAGCAAAAGAAAGTGAGGGGAAATACAAATCCAGATTACAAGCTAGACTGCATATGATTTTTTGCTACCTGAAAAACGAAGAGATGGACATAAACAAGACAAATATACGGTACTACGATCAATAGGTTCAGCGATTTACTGCAGAATCCAAAAACATAGACGTACGTGGATGAAATGTCAAGCTATGTTAGAAGTACACTGAACAAACAATTTAGTATCGACACTCTCAAGTACATAAATGGTACTTTCCATTCTTGGTTTCCTCTTCTCAATCAAATGGCACCTCTACGCAAAATAAGCATTCTACAGCCTTTAAACATGAGAATTGAATGGATATGGCAATACCACAGTTAACTAATACCAGAAGGCAAGTTGTTTCGTTGTTCTTACATGCCCACTTTCTGGAGATTATCATGTCCATCATTACAGCTCTAAACAGGTCAAAAACATGAAAAGTACTACAGGAAAACTTGACCTCTTCGGCTCACTGGTCTTTTTTTCTGCAGAACAAGCAAGAGCTTTGTTTGTTATCCAGTAAGAAATCAAGGAAGAACAAAAGTACAAAATGGTTACAACACTAAAGCCTTGTGCTCTCCAGATGATCCACTCTACCACCACAACGATTACTTGTGGATGCTGTTTACACTGACCTCTGTTTAAGGTTAACTAATTTCATTTTGTGCAGTTAATTCACGTTCATATTGTATGAGTTTAGTGACTATGTATGTGGAATTTCAGGCCACTTTTGCCTTGTTGGACCTTAGTCCATCTGTGAGAGGATCCATGTCACATTCTTATTGATACTGGTTGTATGTACTAATTTTCAAAAAAAGGGAAATAAGATTTACGCTGAAATACAAGCACAACATGCAGAAATTTTCAGGCAGAAACTGAAGACAAAAAAATGCAGCGTCCATTTAATACCCATATATCTCCAACAGAGTCATCTAATCAGCACGGATACTTCGTGGCCAGGTGTGTTGCTAGTTTTTAGTTTTTACTGGAATTTGGATACCTAGAATTGGAGCGCTTGCATTAATCCTCCTCATGCGCCACCTCCATGATGCTGGGGCGCAACTCCTTGCACTGCGTTCGCAGCCTCCTACACGGGGAGATTGTGCTCCCTCGCCTTGTCTCCCTGGCAGCCCGGTCGCTCCAGCGGGCGCGTTCATTACACCGTACAAAAGAGGAAGGGATCGAGGAGAGGAATACGCCGCTGCCGCCATCACCACCTAACCCAGATGCGATGTAGGAGGGACTACCAGAACCAAGACGAGGAAGAGCAACCTAATCGGTCAGCCATGGCTGCCTGAGAGGCTGAGACAGTTTTTGCCGAAGTATGGGGGAGGTTGAGGAAGGAACAACGGGATCGTCGGGATGGTAGAGATTATATGGAAAGCAGGGAGGAGTAGAGGAAGAGCAAGTAACGCCATGATAACGGGCCTGCAATTATTGGCAGAGGCGAACGCGGCGCATCCATTGCCAGTAATGCTTCCTCAATCCCCGGCTAGTGGGATCTCATGCGACGCTTCGCTGCCCGTCGCCGCCCCTTGCCATCGCGCCCGGGAAGGCCTCGCGGAGTGTATGACACGGATGCCTTTTTTTCCAATTCAAAAAAAAAAACATATGGCTGACTCGAGGCCCGGTAGGCCCAATTAACAGCAGACCGGGAATTTTGTTGCCAGAGCAGCGGCCCAGCCCATGTAGCGTGAACAGTGCGGCAACAGAATCCCAGGAGAGAATGAAAGGAGATCTAATGGTTAGAAACTCACACAAGTCCAAATCCGACGGTTGAAAATGTTGATGGCTTGAGAGGGCTGGAATAGTGCGCGGTTGTAATGTATTTAAATTCTTTTAGTTGGGGGCAAGTTCTCGTTCATAACGAGACGCTTGTTGAGGACTTCATCAATTTTAAATCTCATTCGTTGAGGTGAATGTATGTGAGCCTTGGCATTTATACTTTTTCTTCAATGTTTGAATGCAGCAATTTAATGTGCTTGTTTGCATTGGAAGAAAAAAAGTCGGTGCACACGTTTCTAGTGACACATTCGTGTTACCACTTTTGATGTTCGTCATCATTGTCGATAATGGTAGGATTTCGGCGTCCGCAAATAAAAAAAGATTGATGGAGCTGAATTCATGGATGATGTCTCATTCAGATTTGCACTATCATCGCATGGAAGAATAGTGGTGTGTTGAAGTTGGATTTTATAATAATTTTTTCAAATATTTGAATGCAAGATGCTTGTGTGTGACTTCATCAATTTCAAATCACATTCATTGAGGTCAGTGTATGTGAGTGTCTGCATCTATACATTTTCCTTCAACCTTTGAATGCAGCAATTTAATGTGTCTGTTTGCACTGGAAGAGAACAAAAGTTGCCACACGTTTTTTAGTGACACATTTGTGTTGCCAGTTTTCATGTTCGTCACCATCGTCAATGATGGTAGAATTTTGGCGTCCGTCATTGAAAAAGATTGATGAAGCCGTATTCATGTCCTTTGACGTCCTCATTCAGCTTCACATTATCATCGGACGAAAGAGTAGTGGTGTGTTGAAGTTGGATTTTTTATACTCCCTCCATTTACTTTTGTAAGTCGGTTCAGACAACTCAAAATGGGTTGTTTTGAACATTGTCTGAAATGTCTTCAAGGTCTTATAAAAATGAACAGAGGAAGTAATTGTTTAAAATATTTGGATATGGCCTAAACGTCGTTGTAGACATCAGATAGGCTGTTTGTATAAAGGAAAAAAGATGCACACTTTGGTGAGAACGTATCGGCTCCGGCCGACATGTTATTAATTTAATCGGCTGGGCCGAGTGGCATCGTCTTCCTCCGTCTCCAGATCCTGCGGACACCTCGCGCGGCCGTCTCCTCACGGCTCTCGTCCGCGACCCGGACTCTGCCCTCGTGCCCCTTCTCTTCTTCCTCTCCCTTCCTCTATGCCATGATCCGTCCGAGCTCGGCCTGGAGGTTCTGTCGTCGCCATCTTCTGCAGTTGCCTCTCTGCCGCCACCAGGGAGCCGCCGTGCGCCACGGCGGCCGTCCAGTCGGGGTCCCCGTGCCCCCCATCTCTGTCGTCCCGCCATGGTCCGGTCCGAGCTTGGCCTCGAGGTCCTGTCGTCACCGTCTTCTGCGCCACGGCGGCCGTCCAGTCGGGGCTCCCGTCTCCGTCGTCCCGCCATGGTCCGGTCCGAGCTCGGCCTCGAGGTCCTGTCGTCGCCGTCTTCTGTGCCACGACGGCCGTCCAGTCGGGGTCCCCGTGCCTGCCGTCGGACCTCGCCAAGTCCTCGCGCCTGTGCCTGCCCTCAGTCCGCCGCTGGAGTCCGGTCGACCTCCTCCACCCCTCCCTCACCTCGCACCTGATGCTCCCGTTTCTCCGGCTACCGGGCCCTGCTTTGCTCTGGGCAATCATCATTGTTCCGGTCAATCTCATCAAGCTCCTGTTGCTTGGCTTGTGGACAGCCAATCTGCAAAAGTATATAAATCGCTGGAGTTTGTTGTACGGGGGCACGGTGGGACTATTCGATACGTGCGGACGGGACAGCGGGGGAGTCGGACTTCTGGAACTAAACGTTTTTCTGGATTGCGGGTAAATTCTAAAATACCATAGGGACCATTGTCTAAACAGGACGCGATGGTGAACCCGAAGACTCAATCCGTGTTTTATTATTAGGAAAAGATTAGAGAAAGATTTAGTCAAACATATGCCTGTAAGATCCTTCATGTTCGGCAATACTTCTTTAAAGAAATATTAATTTTTGTGACCATATCTATCTTCCGGAGCACACATTTATATGCACACGTACATACATTTGCAAGTGTTTCTTATGGATATCACCCTTGAGCTAAAATAAATGGGCCCGGCATAGGCATAAGATTTCAAATGGGCATATGTGACAACAGACCTATAGAGTTCATTCTTTGATAAGTAGAGTAGCTCTAGGTATAGAGAGCGGCGTTTTGGCTCCTAGGTGCATATGCACCTATTGTTGAAAAACACATTTCGAAAAGTTGAAAAATTCGGAACAAAAATCCCACGTGTATATCCGGATATTTTATGTGCGTTCACAAGGTTTCGGCGAAAAACGACGTTTTTTGTGGCTTGTGTAAAAAAGATAAAAAAATGCCTCGTGAATAGTTAGAATGAAGCATCAGAAATTGTCTTTTTTACACAAGCCACAAAAAACCTCGTTTTTCATTGAAACCTTGTGCACGCACATAAAATGTCCGGATATACACGCGGGATTTTTGTTCCGAATTTTTCAATTTTTCGAAATATGTATTTTAACAATGGATGCATATGCATCTAGGAGCCAAAGGCAATTACCGCTAGGTATAGCGCTATAATAGCTGGCCTCCTTCCTTCGTACGTCATGGTAGGAGCTGGTCAGCTCCCTTCTTCCGTCGCCCCGCCCCACGCACAACACACACCTGCTCTTGGCCGCCCGCTCTTCTGTGGGGCTCTCTTCCATATCTCTGCATATTTTCCTCCCGTGTTCGTTCTTTGTCCCATCACTTCTCTCATGTCTTTTGTGTTATTCCTTATTGGAGAGTTTTTTTTCCTTACTCCCCCTTTCCACTTTCGGGGTTAATTCCTTCGTTTGGTTTCCATCTTCTGCTTATTGACTTCTGACACGACAAGTCCGCCGATGTATAAAAGTCGATATGATTGAGTATAAAGAAGCGAAGTGGGACTATTATTTCGGCAGCGACGCGGTTGACTCCGAACGATTATCACGGCCCAGTCGAGCGGTAAGACGGACGACACGTAGCGATTTATACAGACGACGTGTTTTTAGATAGCTAGCAGAGATTAGTATCATCTTGGGTATAGAAAAAAATATAGGCAAAATGGACGGACGACGACAGACGAAAAACGGATCAAATTACGGTAGTAAGAAACAATATTTCTTTTATTAATAGGTAATAGATTAATAAAGTGGTTGCATGCATTATCTAAATCAGGGTCTTTCTCTTTTTTTAAAAAAACATCTGGCCAAGGAGCATTCCACCAGGACACCAAGAATCATCGAAGCCACAAAGTGGGCAGCGGTGTGTATCGCCATGTTCCTGTGCTCCAAAACATCAAAGGTTGGGATTGAGTGTTGGGCCTAACGGCACAAGAAAACCTTTAGTTTTGACGGTACAGGAGTACCCCCATAAATTCGTCCATTGTTGGTACGTTCTGCTAGTAACCTCTACACACTACACTATTGACTTGTTGGAAATAATTTTGTGGTCTACCTTCTATTTCTCTATGCTTATTCGTGGTGCCGCTTATAATTTGTATGTCTGAGGTTAGGAGTTAAGGATCATCTTATACCGTCATTTCAAAAAGTCTATCACTTATGCAAATAGGATTCCTAATCTTTTTAACTAGTTTTTCAAGATAGACTCCAGATCAAATTACAAATAACCAACCACGATCAAATTTGTCTGTTAATGGATTCTACCCGTTATTTTCCCGTAGCACATGCTTGTGAGCAAAGCGCTATAATAGAATGTAAATTTCTCTAATTATATAGATAAATATTAGGGCTGTAATCTAACTATATGATCTAGTTCCTTCCAATTATCAGTGTATCCGTGCAGTCTTTCCAATATAAATTCGAGAAATGTAACGAGCGAACGTTCGGTTTTTGTTAACAGATCCGAACGAGTGTGGATGTCGTTCGATCCTGATTTCGTGGCCACGATTATCGCTGGTTTGTTGTGCACGCGATGTAACACCCCGAGACCGATGCGCCAGGTGTCTTCCAGTTATTCACCGACGTTGCCATGTCATTTGCTTGCGTGTTGCATCTCCTCATGTTATCATGTGCATTGCATCATCATGTTTTCAAAACTTGCATCCGTCCGGATCTTCCGGTTCTCTCCGTTGTTCGTTCTGAGTCGAAACACACTTGCACGCGCCCGCGGCACGTCCGAAATATTATTTAATAAGTGGCCGGAAAATGTTCTCGGAATGGGTTGACAGTTGGCGTGCGGTCTTATTATAGCGTAGTTAGACCGCCTGTCAAGTTTCATCACATTCGGAGTTCGTTTGATAGCCCAACCGTTAATCTATAGCGGCATTACAGCCGGACACGCGTCGGACATTTTCGGTCTCCGGAAACAGTCGACGGGTCTCTCTCTTCTCTTCTCTCAGCCTGAGGACTTCTGCACAGTCCACTACCTACCGCCGGGCCCAACCTAACCTCTCTCGTTAGCCCGCGGCCCTCCTCGCGCGCGTCCGTAAGTTGTCCCGGACCCGACCCGGACAGTCATTACCGTTGTGTCCGAATCATCCCCAAACATCTACAAAACGTCTCTGTTTTATTATTTGGACTTCCTAACATATATTTCTTGACCGCCCGATTACGATAGAATGGACGAGGTAGCCCCTACCTAAATATCTACATGCTATATATGTACTAGTCTAACCCTAAAATCAAGGAGGGTTGTCCCATCCTTCCCCCTCGCGCCGCCACTTCGCAAATCCCACATCGGGATCCTCCCTGATCCCCTCGTCCACCTTGTTTTCCCCGTCGCTCGAATCAGGGCCTCCCCTGCCTTCCCGATCCATCCATCCATCCAACCACCAGCCAGCCGCAGCGCCTCCCTGCTCGATCGTGTGCTCGAGGCGCCCGAGCACCTCGTGCTTCTCCTCGTCGCCGGAGACGAGCACCAGGACCAGACCGTCCCCGCACCGCACCCTGCCTACCCTTCTCTTTTCCTTCTTCCCCTGCTTCTTCTCCCTTGCTCACCCCGTGGTCTCTCTCTCTTTCTTCAGGGAGAACAGGAGCTTGCCCGCCATGGCCGTCTCATCCCGGAGCAAGCTCGTCGGCCTCCTCAACCACCCCGCGCCACCACCGGCAGCTCGTCGCCGGGAGCCACCGAGGAGTTTGCGCCGGCCATTCTCGCCTCTCGCGCCCGGAGGTCGTCGTCCTTGAGCTCCTCAACCCGTTCCCGCCTACCTCGTCGCCGGACCCAAGCCATGGCTGCCGCCAAGTTCATCGGGACGCTGCTGCTTCCCACCGCCCGGACCCGGCCTAGAGTCGGCGCCCTTGACCGTTTTCCCCGCCGTCTCCGACAACCACGAGAACCTCCTCGTCCCTGCCGCTGCCTCGCTGGAGGGCTCGTGCCGGCCGATGCCATCATCGTTTGCAAACTCAATCGCCACCTTCGCCGCCATCCGTGAAACCCGACGAAGCCAATCACCAGGACCCGCAGAAGCCATCTCCGGTGACTGGCCGACGAGCCCCGTTGCCGGTGAGAACCTCCATCGTGCTCCTGCCATCTCCTTATGGTCTCTCTCATGTCCATCTCTTCCTCTCTCTGAATCCTCTCTCGTTTCTTCGACAGGAGCTGTCGCCGCCGCTGCAGTTCGTCCTCCTGCAACACGCCGCCCCCGCACCGCGGCCTCCCTAGCAGCTTTCCGCATCCCCGTCGGTCCTCTGCAACCACAGCAGTAGTTGCTGTTCGCTCCCGTCGCCGGCGAATCCCCGTGCGCCCGCTTCAGGTCGTGTCTTGGCCGCGGTGCCCACATGCTTTATTTCCCTGTCCATCTCCCTTTATATCACAAACAGAGAGATAGCTCAGTGGTTAGCGAAGCCTCTATCCATTTTGAGGGGCCCGGGGTTCGAATCCCAGTAGCCCCCATTTTGCTTTGTTTTCCTGTTAATTTGCTTGCACAGTGCGTTGCATTCGGCCTGGCTATATTTTTTTCCCTGCTGACGAATTTCCTAATATCCAGTGCATGCATAATTACATCAATTTGCCACTGTTTTGCATTGGTAATAAAAAATTAACCATGCATCGGCTTAAAATGATTTAAACATGTAAAATGACTAGAATTTCATCTAGTTTCATAATATGCCACTTTCTTGCCATGTTAAAATGTTTAAAATGATGTTTGCATTATTTTGCTCCTATGCCATGTTAAAATGATTTAATTCATAACTAAATAACCGTAACTCGGATTTTAATAAACTTTATATGCTTTTGGGGTAGAAAAATGCCTAGTTTAACATGGCGGCATCACTTTGCATGTTTAACAACTCTAAAATATGGTTTAGGGCAGAACAGCACCATAACCAAAAATATGCACATGAGGATTTTTCCGGACTTGTTGCTTGTTGTTCCGGCCTCATTTAAATTTGCCTAGTTAGGTAGTTTTATTATGCTTCATCCCTTGCCATGTAAAAAACATTTAATATTGTTGGGTACATAACGAGATCGAACTAAATAATGGAATGTGGTGTTTTGTCAATATGCATCCCGATGCATATTGAGCTCCACTTAACTTGTAGTTTTGTTTGTGCATTTTGCCATGTCATGCCTCTTTAAACCGGACATGCATCATACTTGGTTGTGCATCATGTCATGCTTATGTGATGGTTGTTACCATGATTGTTTGCTTCTTTCCGGTGTTGCTGCTCGGGTTGGTTCCGATAACGTCGCATTTGTGAGGTTTCGTTCGACTTCGTCCGTTTGTCTTCTTCATGGACTCGTTCTTCTTCCTTGCGGGATTTCAGGCAAGATAACCATACCCTCGAGATCACTTCTATCTTTGCTTGCTAGTTGCTCGCTCTTTTGCTATGCCTTTGCTGCGATACCTACCACTTGCTTATCATGCCTCCTATATTGTTGAACCAAGCCTCTAATCCACCTTGTCCTAGCAAACTGTTGTTTGGCTATGTTACCGCTTTGCTCAGCCCCTCTTATAGCGTTGTTAGTTGCAGGTGAACATTGAAGCTTGTTCCATGTTGGAACATGGATATTTTGTTGGGATATCACAATATCTCTTATTTAATTAATGCATCTATATACTTGGTAAAGGGTGGAAGGCTCGGCCTTATGCCTGATATTTTGTTCCACTCTTGCCGCCCTAGTTTCCGTCATACCGGTGTCATGTTCCCGGATTTTGCGTTCCTTACGCGGTTGGGTTATAATGGGAACCCCTTGACAGTTCGCCTTGAATAAAACTCCTCCAGCAAGGCCCAACATTAGTTTTACCATTTGGCACCTAGCCTTTTTCTTTCTTTTGAATCGGCCTGCTCAAGGATCATCTTATTTTAACCCCCCCCGGGCTAGTGCTTCTTTAAGTGTTGGTCCAACTGAGCGATGTCCTAGGCTACCAGGGGCAACTCTGGGCTGGCTTACTCGACGTCTGGCTCATCCGGTGTGCCCTGAGAACGAGATATGTGCAGCTCCTATCGGGATTTGTTGGCACATCTGGGTGGCTTTGCTGGTCTTGTTTTACCATTGTCGAAATGTCTTGTAACCGGGATTCCGAGCCTGATCGGGTCTTCCCGCTAGAAGGAATATCCTTCGTTGACCGTGAGAGCTTGTGATGGGCTAAGTTGGGACACCCCTGCAGGGTTTGAACTTTCGGAAGTCGTGCCCGCGGTTATGGGCAGATGGGAATTTGTTAATGTCCGGTTGTAGAAAACCTGAAGTTGACCTTAATTAAAATACATCAACCGCGTGTGTAGCCGTGATGGTCTCTTCTCGGCGGAGTCCGGGAAGTGAACACGGTGTTGGAGTTATGCTTGACATAGGTTGTTCTAGGATCACTTCTTGATCATAGTTTCTCGACCGTGCTTTGCCTTCTCTTCTCGCTCTCTTTTGCGTATATGTTAGCCACCAAATATGCTAGTCGTTTGCTGCAGCTCCACCTCATACCTTTTACCTTACCCATAAGCTTAAATAGTCTTGATCGCGAGGGTGTGAGATTGCTGAGTCCCCGTGACTCACAGATACTTCCAAAACCAGCTTGCAGGTGCCGTTGAACCGTGTGCAGGTGATGCAACCAAGCTCAAGGAGGAGCTCGATGAAGATCTTGCCCTTTGTGTTGTTTCGTTCTAGTTGATCAGTAGTGGAGCCCAGTTGGGGTCGATCGGGGATCTGTGTAGCATTTGGGGTAGTCTTCTTTTATTTTGGCTCCGTAGTCGGGCCCTGATTGTATTTGGATGATGTAATGCTTTATTCATGGATTTGTGTGAAGTGGCGATTGTAAGCCAACTATGTATCTTTTCCCTTATTGTATTACATGGGTTGTTTGCGGAGATTACCTCACTTGCGACATTGCTTTCAATGCGGTTATGCCTCTAAGTCGTGCTTCGACACGTGGGAGATATAGCCGCATCGAGGGCGTTACAAGTTGGTAATCAGAGCCTTCCCCGACCTTAGGAGTCCCCACTGCTTGATCGTTATTAGCAGCCGTTGTTGAGTCTAGACAAATGTTTTGAGTCATTTAGGAATTGTATATCGGAGAGTTTAGGAATTCTTTTTACTCCTCAGTCCCTTCATCACTCTGGTAAGGCATCCTGACATAGAGTTTTGACTCTTCTCTTCTCAAATTTCACTAAAAAAAAATTTAGGATCACGCGGGTATCTTGGAATCGTTCCGATTGATTTATGACGAGAACATTGTTCTTGGTGCCTCCTGTCATTTAGAGGTTGTGGCAGTGTCCCGGGTTGTTGAGCTCCGAGGTGTTGTCATCACAATTTTATCGTTGCAGTTCTGGAATACCTGAGTTTAGTTTCGCCGACATCGAAAATCTCTTTTATGCAGTTGTTGGTGAGATAACCTCGACGCCACCCAGTACTGGGGCGGGAGTTCGGGAGTATTGCCATAACTCGTAGAACGGATCCTTTTCGAAGATTGAGGTAGACGATTTCCGAAGGTTTCTTGGTTATGTGTTGAAGGATGAATACAGCTGGATGTAGGATTTGCTAGTTTTGGGTGAGATATTATGCTTCCCCTGTATTCACAACACCTGATTGCATAACCGGAAAAATTTCGGGAGCTTATAAGTGGGAATTCAAGTAGCTTTTAAGATATCTTTCCGACAGATGTATGATATGAAATTGGGGTTCGACGTCTAGTGGTCCGCCTATCCACGGTCGGTTTTACAGTGGTCTCATTGTGTCTTAAAGAGTCCTTGGCTATGCCGACTCGGGGACGCTTCGTATGTCATGTGCACTGCCTTGTACATGATGGTGCTGTACGATCGAGCCCGTGTAGGCCCCACCATGAAAACTTCGGGCGAAATCTCTATCATATGTTTGTTCCGGCTTATTCTGCAAGCCAATCCTTTGTTTTGTTTTGAGTTGTGGTATTCGAGTTGCTTCAGTGTCAAGTGTTGATTCCATACCTTCCCCAAATGGTGTTCTCATACTCCGATATGAATACCAATCCTTCTTGATCATCAAGATTGTCTTGTCAATCCTTTTCACCGGCGTGTTTCTCTTCAAGTGGATCCGATCATTTCAACATTTGCAAGATCCAATCTCAGTTCTTTTCAACGGTGTTCATTTCATTCGTCCCAAATTGCCTTTGTTTTCCCTCCCTCCCACCCTTTTCTTCAAGGACCCAGATTTCTTATTCAAGTATCCTTTTATTGTTGTGAAGTCTTTCCATTCTTTTCCGTCAATGTCTTATCCGATGATTTCTCATGAAGATTCTAACGGAGCTTCAAGTTCGTCACTCTTCACTCGTTTTCTTCTCCGGTGGATTCAATTCAAGCTTTTGGTGTTTCTTTATCATTTCCTCGTTTCTAATGCTTTCTCATGCCGGTGCACCTTGTAATCATCCACTTCTCGCTATTCAATTGTTTCGGAGTGCTCAAGATATCTCGAAGATTCGTGTTTCCACTCTGCTTTCGTTCAAACTCTTTCGAGGATGTTATCTCATTCTAGCCATTTAATTCAACCGGTGCATTCCCTCTTTTAAATCGTTCTACGGTGTTTCTTTTGAGTGGGCCCTAACCCACAGGTCTTTTCCCAGGATCTTACCTGACTCTTCTTATTTTCCCAGAGCTATCCTCAAATTTCTTTTCGAAGTTTGACGTAAGAATGAATTGTCATCAGTTAAATGCCTTTTCTCCAAGATCTTTCAAATTCTTTCATCATTGGTTCAACCTTTATAATTTTCATCCCGGAGTATCTCAACAATTCATGGTGGTGTTTCTCGTCGTCATTCTCAGATTTTGAAGACCGAAGAAGACTTTTACCTCCATATTCTATCCATTCTCTCAGAGATTCGTGATTCTAACTTGATACTTTCCTCTCATAACTGTTTTCGACTGTGAGAATTCTTTCACCTATCCGGAGCAATTCATGAGTCGTTTCAATTTGATTCTTCGGAGCCCATCATCTCATAATTATTTCATTACCAGCTTTCAGTTATCGTTCTCCAAATCTTACCGGTGCATCATTCAAGTATTCTCTTATCAGCTCTTGATCTCTTCATTTTCTTGTATCTAAATTCTCTCAAGCATCTTCATTCTTTTGCTAATTCTTCCCGGTGTTTCCTTATCTTTTCTTCGTTCACTTCCTACGCTTACGGTGATTCGTTCAAGATTTCTTGTTCCTTCATTTATCATATCAATGCATTCTTGTTTTCTAAAATTCTATCGGTGGATCGTTGAAGACCTTCTCAAGTTTGATTTATTTCTCTCTTAAATTTTTTTCTATGGGAATAAGTAGTATGCCCAATCCATTGTTGGGCATCAATTTAATTGTTGAAGGATAAGCATAATGTAATTCTTATTCTTATTTCATCGAGTGAACTCAATTCATTATTCCGGAGGCTCATCAAATTCTCGGTTTCATTTGTTTCATCTTTTCTTTTCCGGAGTTCCAAACTTTTCCGCATTATATCGTCGTGTAGATTCATCTAAATCATCGCAATGCTTCACCTTGTGTTTTTCAACTTCTCTTTCCTTCCGTTTGATCATCTTTTTGTTACCGGAGTTCTTCATTGAGACTCTACATGATGGTTCATCAAGGATTTAATTCCTTCTCGAAATATTCATTGAGATTCTTTTCAGAGGAGCTTATGTATTCTTCATCTTGCAATCCGGAGTGCAATTTATTTCTACCGTATCATTGGAGGTGGTATTATGTCATTCTTGATAATTTGAGTTCATGTTTCATGATTCACATGTTATTAAGAATGAGGTATTTTAAATCCATCAATCTCATCATTGGGGTTATCTTGGGTTATATTTCACCTAAAGCTTTCCCTAAGGATTGTTGCTATTTATGGTGCTTATAAATGATCCAAGTTCTTCTTTTATCCTCCCGGTGAATTAGTTTCTCGTCTCTTTGTTCTTATCAATCCAATCTATCATTTCCTTTGGTGGCAGATATTCACCTCAAGAATCTCGAGATGTTTTCCATAAGCCCACATCAAGCTCATCTTTTCGTTGTTGGTGTTCCAACAACTCCGTTCGACCCTTCTCCTAAAGATGCCTTTCAAGATCTTTTGAGGTAGAATATGTTGTTTTCTCCTCCGTTCATTCCATTCCATTCTCTCATTTCTTCCGGAGGCATTGTGATGCTGCCCTCTTCGAACCATCATCTTGTTTGTCAAGATCTTGTCCAATTCCTTCCATTTACAGTTGAAGTGTTGTCCAAATTATATCAGTCTTATTCCTTCTCTATCTTGTTTTAACCGGAGTGTTGTCTCTATTATTCCTCTTCTAACCGGAGTCTCATCCAAGTGCTTTCATTTTGCAAAGCTCATATTCTGTACCTCCATTTGCAACCGGAGTGTTGTTCGAATTTGTTCTTCCTTGTTCCTCTTTTCTAACGGAGGGTTTTCTACTTCGTCCATCTTCATTGTTTTCTTCTTTAAATTTGTTCAACCTCGCAACGTTCTTTGGTTTCACTCATTTGTCAAACAAGCAATTAGTTTTACCTCTCCTATTCCTTTTCCGCTTCCCTCCGGTGCCATCCTAGATCTCGGGACGAGATCATCTCGTAGTGGTGGAGTGTTGTAACACCCCGAGACTGATGCGCCAGGTGTCTTCCAGTTATTCACCGACGTTGCCATGCCATTTGCTTGCGTGTTGCATCTCCTCATGTCATCATGTGCATTGCATCATCATGTTTTCAAAACTTGCATCCGTCCGGATCTTCTGGTTTTCTCCGTTGTTCGTTCTAAGCCGAGACACACTTGCACGCGCCCGCGGCACGTCCGAAATATTATTTTATAAGTGGCCGGAAAATGTTTTCGGAATGGGTTGAAAGTTGGCGTGCGGTCTTATTATAGCGTAGTTAGACCGCCTGTCAAGTTTCATCACATTCGGAGTTCGTTTGATAGCCCAACCGTTAATCTATAGCGGCATTATAGCCGGACACGCGTCGGACGTTTTCGGTCTCCGGAAACAGTCGCCGGGTCTCTCTCTTTTCTTCTCTCAGCCTGAGGACTTCTGCACAGTCCACTACCTACCGCCAGGCCCAACCTAACCTCTCTCGTTAGCCCACGGCCCTCCTCACGCGCGTCCGAAAGTTGTCCCAGACCCGACCCGGACAGTCGTTACCGTTGTGTCTGAATCATCCCCAAACATCTACAAAACGTCTTCGTTTTATTATTTGGACTTCCTAACATATTTTTCTCGACCGCCCGATTACGAACGGAAGGATGAGGTAGCCCCTATCCAAATATCCACATGCTATATGTGTAGCAGTCTAACCCTAAAATCAAGGAGGATTGTCCCATCCTTCCCCCTCGCGCCGCCACTTCCCAAATCCCACATCGGGATCCTCCCTGATCCCCTCGTCCACCTTGTTTTTCCCGTCGCTCGAATCAGGGCCTCCCCTGCCTTCGCGATCCATCCATCTATCCAACCACCAGCCAGCCGCAGTGCCTCCCTGCTCGAGGCGCCCGAGCACCTCGTGCTTCTCCTCGTCGCCGGAGACGAGCACCAGGACCAGGCCGTCCCCGCACCGCACCCTGCCTCTCCTTCTCTTTTCCTTCTTCCCCTGCTTCTTCTCCCTTCCACACCCCGTGGTCTCTCTCTCTTTCTTCAGGGAGAACAGGAGCTTGCCCGCCATGGCCGTCTCATCCCGGAGCAAGCTCGTCGGCCTCCTCAACCACCCCGCGCCACCACCGGCAGCTCGTCGCCGGGAGCCACCGAGGAGTTTGCGCCGGCCATCCTAGCCTCTCACGCCAGGAGGTCGTCGTCCTTTGAGCTCCTCAACCCGTTCCCGCCTACCTCGTCGCCGGACCCAAGCCATGGCTGCCGCCAAGTTCATTGGGACGCTGCTGCTTCCCACCGCCCGGACCCGGCCTGGAGTCGGCGCCCTTGGCCGTTTTCCCCGCCGTCTCCGACAACCACGAGAACCTCCTCGTCCATGCCGCTGCCTCGCTGGAGGGCTCGTGCCGTCCGATGCCATCATCGTTTGCAAACTACGAAGCCAATCACCAGGACCCGCAGAAGCCATCTCCGGTGACTGGCCGACAAGCCCAGTTGCCGGTGAGAACCTCCATCGCACTCCTGCCATATCCTTGTGGTCCCTCTCCTGTCCATCTGTTCCTCTCTCTGAATCCTCTCTCGTTTCTTCGACAGGAGCTGTCGCCGCCGCTGCAGTTCGTCCTCCTGCAACACGCCGCCCCTTGCGGCATGCTCGCGCACCCCCCCACCACGGCCTCCCTAGCAGCTTTCCACATCCCCGCCGGTCCTCTGCAACCACAGCAGTAGTTGCTGTTCGCTCCCGTCGCCGGCGAATCCCCGTGCGCCCGCTTCAGGTCGTGTCTTGGCCACGGTGCCCACATGCTTTATTATTTTGCCCATCTCCCTTTGCATCACAAACAGAGAGCTAGCTCAGTGGCTGGCGAAGCCCCTATGCATTCAAGGGGTCTGGGGTTCGAATCCCAGCAGCCCCCATTTTGCTTTGTTTTCCTGTTATTTTGCACACCCACGTTTGCTTTGGGCTAGATCTGCTGTTGGGCTTGCACAGTGCGTTGCATTCGGTCCGACTATATTTTTTCCCTGCTGACGAATTTCCTAATATCCAGTGCATGCATAATTACATCAATTTGCCACTGTTTTGCGTTGGTAATAAAAAATTAACCATGCATCGGCTTAAAATGATTTAAACATGTAAAATGACTAGAATTTCATCTAGCTTCATAATATGCCACTTTCTTGCCATGTTAAAATGTTTAAAATGATGTTTGCATTATTTTTCTCCTATGCCATGTTAAAATAATTTAATTCATAACTAAATAACCGTAACTCAGATTTTAATAAACTTTATATGCTTTTGGGGTAGAAAAATGCCTAGTTTAACATGGTGGCATCACTTTGCACGTTTAACAAATCTAAAATATGGTTTAGGGCAGAACAGTACCATAACCAAAAATATGCACATGAGGATCTTTCCGGACTTGTTGCTTGTTGTTCCGGCCTCATTTAAATTTGCCTAGTTAGGTAGTTTTATTATGCTTCACCCCTTGCCATGTTAAGAACATTTAATATTGTTCGGTACATAACGAGATCGAACTAAATAATGGAATGTGGTGTTTTGTTAATATGCATCCCGATGCATATTGAACAACAAGCAACCCCCATTTTGCTTATTTTGCTTTGTTTTCCTGTTATTTTACACACCCACGTCTGCTTCGGGCTAGATCTGCTGTTGGGCTTGCACAGTGCGTTGCATTCGGCCCGGCTATATTTTTTTCCTGCTGACGAATTTCCTAATATCCAGTGCATGCATAATTACATCAATTTGCCACTGTTTTGCATTGGTAATAAAAAATTAACCATGCATCGGCTTAAAATGATTTAAACATGTAAAATGACTAGAATTTCATCTAGTTTCATAATATGCCACTTTCTTGCCATGTTAAAATGTTTAAAATGATGTTTGCATTATTTTGCTCCTATGCCATGTTAAAATAATTTAATTCATAACTAAATAACCGTAACTCGGATTTTAATAAACTTTATATGCTTTTGGGGGTAGAAAAATGCCTAGTTTAACATGATGGCATCACTTTGCATGTTTAACAACTCTAAAATATGGTTTAGGGCAGAACAGTACCATAACCAAAAATATGCACATGAGGATCTTTCCAGACTTGTTGCTTGTTGTTCTGGCCTCATTTAAATTTGCCTAGTTAGGTAGTTTTATTATGCTTCACCCCTTGCCATGTTAAGAACATTTAATATTGTTCGGTACATAACGAGATCGAACTAAATAATGGAATGTGGTGTTTTGTCAATATGCATCCCGATGCATATTGAGCTCCACTTAACTTATAGTTTTGTTTGTGCATTTTGCCATGTCATGCCTCTTTAAACCGGACATGCATCATACTTGGTTGTGCATCATGTCATGCTTATGTGATGGTTGTTACCATGATTGTTTGCTTCTTTCCGGTGTTGCTGCTCGGGTTGGTTCCGATAACGTCGCGTTTGTGAGGTTTCGTTCGACTTCGTCCGTTTGTCTTCTTCATGGACTCGTTCTTCTTCCTTGCGGGATTTTAGGCAAGATGGCCATACCCTCGAAATCACTTCTATCTTTACTTGCTAGTTGCTCGCTCTTTTGCTATGCCTTTGCTGCAATACCTACCACTTGCTTATCATGCCTCCTATATTGTTAAACCAAGCCTCTAACCCACCTTGTCCTAGCAAACCGTTGTTTGGCTATGTTACCGCTTTGCTCAGCCCCTCTTATAGCGTTGTTAGTTGCATGTGAAGATTGAAGCTTGTTCCATGTTGGAACATGGATATTTTGTTGGGATATTACAATATCTCTTATTTAATTAATGCATCTATATACTTGGTAAAGGGTGGAAGGCTCGACCTTATGCCTGGTATTTTGTTCCACTCTTGCCGCCCTAGTTCCTGAAGGAAATATGCCCTAGAGGCAATAATAAAGTTATTATTTATTTCCTTATATCATGATAAATGTTTATTATTCATGCTAGAATTGTATTAACCGGAAACATAATACATGTGTGAATACATAGACAAACAGAGTGTCACTAGTATGCCTCTATTTGACTAGCTCGTTAATCAAAGATGGTTATGTTTCCTAACCATGGACAAAAGAGTTGTTATTTGATTAACGAGGTCACATCATTAGTTGAATGATCTGATTGACATGACCCATTCCATTAGCTTAGCACCCGATCGTTTAGTATGTTGCTATTGCTTTCTTCATGACTTATACATGTTCCTATGACTATGAGATTATGCAACTCCCGTTTGCCGGAGGAACACTTTGGGTGCTACCAAACGTCACAACGTAAATGGGTGATTATAAAGGAGCATTACAGGTGTCTCCAAAGGTAGATGTTGGGTTGGCGTATTTCGAGATTAGGATTTGTCACTCCGATTGTCGGAGAGGTATCTCTGGGCCCTCTCGGTAATGCACATCACTTAAAGCCTTGCAAGCATTGCAACTAATGAGTTAGTTGCGGGATGTTGTATTACGGAACGAGTAAAGAGACTTGCCGGTAACGAGATTGAACTAGGTATTGGATACCGACGATCGAATCTCGGGCAAGTAACATACCGATGACAAAGGGAACAACGTATGTTGTTATGCGGTCTGACCGATAAAGATCTTCATAGAATATGTAGGAGCCAATATGGGCATCCAGGTCCCGCTATTGGTTATTGACCGGAGACGTGTCTCGGTCATGTCTACATTGTTCTCGAACCATAGGGTCCGCACGCTTAAGGTTTCGATGACAGTTATATTATGAGTTTATGAGTTTTGATGTACCGAAGGAGTTCAGAGTCCCGGATGAGATCGGGGACATGACGAGGAGTCTCAAATGGTCGAGACGTAAAGATCGATATATTGGACGACTATATTTGGACTTCGGAAAGGTTCCGAGTGATTCGGGTATTTTTCGGAGTACCGGAGAGTTACGGGAATTCGCCGGGGAGTATATGGGTCTTATTGGGCCATACGGGAATAGAGGAGAGAGGCCAAAAGGAAGGAGGCCTGCGCCCCCCCTCTAGTCCGAATTGGACAAGGGGCGCAGCCCCCTTTTCCTTATTCCTCTCCACCTCTTTCCCCTTCTCCTACTCCAACAAGGAAGGAGGGAGTCCTACTCCCGGTGGGAGTAGGACTCCCCTTGGCGCGCCTCCTCCTAGGCCGGCCGGCCCCTCCCCCTTGCTCCTTTATATACGGAGGCAGGGGGACACCCCATGACACACAAGTTGATCATTGAGATCGTTCCTTAGCCGTGTGCGGTGCCCCCTGCCACCATATTCCACCTCGATCATATCATTGTAGTGCTTAGGCGAAGCCCTGCGTCGGTAGAACATCAAGATCGTCACCACGCCGTCGTGCTGACGGAACTCCTCCCCGAAGCTTTGCTGGATCGGAGCCCGGGGATCGTCATCGAGCTGTACGTGTGCTAAGAACTCGGAGGTGCCGGAGTAACGGTGCTTGGATCGGTCGGATCGGAAAGAAGACGTACGACTACTTCCTCTATGTTGTGTGATCGCTTCCGCAGTCGGTCTGCGTTGGTACGTAGACAACACTCTCCCCTCTCGTTGCTATGCATCACCATGATCTTGCGTGTGCGTAGGAATTTTTTTGAAATTACTACGTTCCCCAACAGTTCCCGTCATATCGGTGTTATGTTCCCGGATTTTGCGTTTCTTACGCGGTTGGGTTATAATGGGAACCCCTTGACAGTTCGCCTTGAATAAAACTCCTCCAGCAAGGCCCAACATTGGTTTTACCATTTGCCACCTAGCCTTTTTCTTTCCCTTGAGTCGGCCGGCTCAAGGATCATCTTATTTTAACCCCCCCGGGCCAGTGCTTCTCTAAGTGTTGGTCCAACTGAGCGATGTCCGAGGCTACCAGGGGCAACTCTGGGCTGGCTTACCCGACGTCTGGCTCATCCGGTGTGCCCTGAGAACGAGATATGTGCAGCTCCTATCGGGATTTGTCGGCACATCTGGGTGGCTTTGCTGGTCTTGTTTTACCACTGTCAAAATGTCTTGTAACCGGGATTCCGAGCTTGATCGGGTCTTCCAGCTAGAAGGAATATCCTTCGTTGACCGTGAGAGCTTGTGATGGGTTAAGTTGGGACACCCCTGCAGGCTTTGAACTTTCGAAAGCCGTGCCCGCGGTTATGGGCAGATGGGAATTTGTTAATGTCCGGTTGTAGAAAACCTAAAGTTGACCTTAATTAAAATACATCAACCGCGTGTGTAGCCGTGATGGTCTCTTCTCGGCGGAGTCCGGGAAGTGAACACGGTGTTGGAGTTATGCTTGACGTAGGTTGTTCTAGGATCACTTCTTGATCATAGTTTCTCGACCGTGCTTTGCCTTCTCTTCTCGCTCTCTTTTGCATATATGTTAGCCACCAAATATGCTAGTCGCTTGCTGCAGCTCCACCTCATACCTTTTACCTTACCCATAAGCTTAAATAGTCTTGATCGCGAGGGTGTGAGATTGCTGAGTCCCCGTGACTCACAGATACTTCCAAAACCAGCTTGCAGGTGCCGTTGAACTGTGCAGGTGATGCAACCAAGCTCAAGGAGGAGCTCGATGAAGATCTTGCCCTTTGTGTTGTTTCGTTCTAGTTGATTAGTAGTGGAGCCCAGTTGGGGTCGATCGGGGATCTGTGTAGCATTTGGGGTAGTCTTCTTTTATTTTGGCTCCGTAGTCGGGCCCTGATTGTATTTGGATGATGTAATGCTTTATTCATGTATTTGTGTGAAGTGGCGATTGTAAGCCAACTATGTATCTTTTCCCTTATTGTATTACATGGGTTGTTTGTGAAGATTACCTCACTTGTGACATTGCTTTCAATGCGGTTATGCCTCTAAGTCGTGCTTCGACACGTGGGAGATATAGCCGCATCGAGGGCGTTACATGCGATTTCCTTCTTTTTCGAGGGGCTTGTGCGTGTGATTTGGGGCGGCGTGCGATTATAGAGGTAAATAGCAAAGCAAAAAAAATGTGCAAGAATTGAGATTCGATCCCAGGTCCCTAAGCCATTAATGGAGATGAATACCGATTCATTAGCCAATTCACTAGCATGCTTTAGTTGTCAATAACTTAGGATAAAATGCTATTTGACCGCAGGATTAAATTATATATTTTAAGAGCAGCTAAGTGTTTGGCTGGGCTCTCTTTGTCATTATTTTGTACCTATCTATCTACCATGCCTAAAGTTCAATGATTTTTTAGAAAAACAAATGATATCATGTCTAACTTCCAAATTGTACGATGCCTAACCTGAAGAACACAAAAAGTTCCAGTAAGAAATTGTACTCACGAGTTAGTGTCTCAATTTTTGTCCGCATGCCATTCCAATTGGTGTATACTGGCTTCAATCTTGCGTTTCATAAAAAGAGATCAGTTTTTTGATGACATGCCGGTGCTTGTGACAACGGAGGTGATGGCTAGTCGTTAAGTTTTTGTGTAAATAGCATGACACACACCATGGACGTGATAATTTACTCGCAAACATCACGATAACTTTGACACAGGAATTCTTTTTATTGAAAACACTCTCGGTAACTTATATATAAACAAGATGGTAATATATGTACCACAGACCTGATAACTTAGATACAAACATCATGATAACTTTGATGAGGGAGACTTGTTGGAAAACATAATGCATATATCCTGTGTGTAAAATAGCATGGTAATATACGTACTACAGATATCATAACTTAGGTACAAACACCGTGTAACTATTTATCTGGGAAAAAGTTGTTGAAGACGCACCCGTGATAATTTCTGTATAAATAGCATGGTAATATACACACAACATACCTGATAACTTAGGTACATGCATCATGATAACTTTGACCCGGGGAAACAAGGTTGTTGAAACCCTGGTAAATTTTGTGACAAATATCAGGGCATTATATGCACCACCGACCTGATAATTTAGGTACAAACACCACGATAACTTTTCATCTTGGGAAAAAAGTTGTTGAAGACGCACCCATGATAACTTCTTTATAAATAGCATGGTAATATACACACAACATACCCGATAACTTAGGTACAAACATCGTGATAACTTTGACCCGGGGAAACAATGTTGTTGTAAACATAACCTCGGTAAAAATTTGTGGCAAATAACAGTGCATTATATGCATTGTAGGGGTGATAGTTTAGGTACAAACACCACGATAATTTTTTGTCTGGGGGGAGAGGGGTGTGGGGATTTGTTGAAAAACATATCCCGATAATTTGTGTGCAAATAACACGGTATTATACACACAATAAAGTTGACAACTCACTACAAACCCACGGTAACTTTTGACCCTGGGATAAAAGTTCGTTGAAAACATACCTTGATAACTTGTGAGTAAATAACATGGTAATATACATACAACAGAGCTGATAACTTACTTAATCCAGACGTGGTAACTTTTTGATCAGGGAAAAATGTTGTTAAAAATACCTCCCAATAACTCATGTGTAAACAACATGATAATACACGCACATGAGAGCTGATAACTCATATACAAATATCGCAGTAACTTTTTGACCAAGGGAAATGAAAATTGTTGAAAACATACTGCGGTAACTTTTGTGCAGCATGGTAATATACACAACAAAGCTGATAACTCACTGCAAACATTATAATCACTTTTTGACCCTGAGAAAAAAGTTTGTTGAAAAATACCCTGAAAACTTTTGTGTAAAGGACATGGTAACTTATGTATGACATACTCCCTCCATTCCAATATATAGTGCGCCCGCGCTTTCCGAGGTCGAACTTTGACCATAAATTTAACGAACAAGACCGACTGCGGCGGGAGAAAAAGTTACATAATTAAAAACTTATTTAGAATATGAATTCACTGATATAACTTTTGCTCCCGCCGCAATCGGTCTTGGTAGTTAAATTTACGGTCAAAATTGAAGCATGGGGATAGAGGAAGCACTATATTGTGGAATGGAGGGAGTACGTGATAACTTACGTAGACCAGATGTGGTAACTTTTTGTCCGAAAAAAAGTTATCAGAACATATCAACATGGGATCTAATTTTGAAGATCTCGTCGAGATAATTTTTTTTTGTGAAGACGATTTTTCAATTGGAGCGACGATTTGAGCTACAAAACATTTTGAAGTTTGAAAAAAGAAAGAATATAGGATGACATCAGATTTTCGTCCTTTAGTGCATATATGCATGTAATTAGAGGGAGGAGTGCACGTGTAAGTAAAATTAGTCATTCTAATACATGCATGTATATAATTAGAGTGATGTAAGGATCATTCTTGCCTATTTCTAAAATCCGAACATTTGGTAGTTATAAAAGTCCATATAAATTGTATATTGTATTCCATTGATAATCGACCAGCTTCCTTAAGCATACAACTTAAGTACGTTCCAACAAGTAATAATTTCATGATAATCATGTAAAGTAATTTCATGCATAAATACATGTATAATTCCTGAGGTATTCCGAATATTAGTAATTCATAGTAATTTGAATATAGTTGCAGGACACATAATTCCAACATCTCCCACTTGTCCCAAACAATCATTCAAATATTCGTAAACCCATAGCCTTAACATGCTTGCCAAATACCTCCTGACTAAGAGGCTTAGTCAAGGGATCAACAATCATATTAACACTACGTTGAAAACCTACAATATATATATATATATATATATATATATATATATATATATATATATATATGGTGATACTTCCCTTCAATATGTTTCCTTGTTGTGACACTTGAAATCACTAGAGACCTTTAATTTCCGCCTAATTATTCCAGCACAGCTATCCTCGGCGTCTCGAGTATTATTTCCTCGAGTGTAATTCCACCTTTATAGGCACCCTAAGTATTTTGCTTCCTCAAATGAAATTCCGCATCAATTATTTTCCATCACATATATCAATAATATGATTAATTCCACATCGAGTCAAATAGATGATAACCATGTTGAATAAAGTTTTCAAAACCACATAAATATCAAATCCATTCAGTAAATGAAGTTCCATAAGTAACTATGTTTTGAAATAAATTCCTAACTTGTGTCAGTGAACCTGCACCTTATTAGTACTATTTTTTTGAATATGCGTACCTGGACTTGTTTCTCATCTTGTAGATACAATAATAGCTACCTCAATGTGTTTACCTTTAATATAAATTCCAGAACAAGTGACAGGTTATGATGCACTTTCCACAATGTTATATGATGTGGGAGATTCCCTTAGCTGCTTGTCTTTTCTTCCACTTCTTGAATGTAGCATAAATTCCAAAAGCTAAGGTATGATTGTATAACAAAGATACAGTATATTTCAACACCATTATTATCCCTTTGTCCTCGGGAGTTCAAACATAATTCCTCACTGAGTTTGGTTTCAGGTACTTTAATAATTTGCAATTTTTCATAGGAAACGTTTCAAAACATACCCTATGTAGTTGCACTCCTAAAACATAGGAAGTTTTGAACGTTCCTTTCATATGAAAGTTAAAACATGACCAAACTTTCACTTCCATCAATGTGACTTTATCATTGCAAACAACAAAACAATGTTAACGTATACAATAATAATGCAAAATATTTTACACTTACATTTGTAGATGACCGCCTTGCTTCATTTAGAAAACCATATGACATGCTATTCCATTGATGTGAAGCTTGTTATAAGACCATACATTAATGTATTAAATTAGCAAACCATGTCTTCAGTTCCTCTTTCGCTAAATTCCAGGAGAGAGAGAGTTTCCAGAAAGTATGTTTCCCTTTGTGAAAGAATTGAATAGAAAGAGGGACATTATAATATTCCAATGAGCCAAATTTCCTTAAATAAATAAAAACACTTATAGACAATGGGCTTGCAGTTGTTTGGTATGATAATAAGTTCCCAAACTATATATTTGCTCATTGAATTTGTTCCTTCCTGCATCTCTTCCACCCATAGTTGACACTGAAGAAAAATTTAAGCCTTCTTAAGAGACTTCCTCTAAAATTTGGAGTGACTTCCCCCTAAAGAACACATAACAATTGTCCAGAGATGACATTCCAAGTTAATCCCTCCCAATTATCCTAAGCATGTTAGTGTCGGGAGTTACTCTTGTAGTTTCCTCTGGGTTCAAGATTGTAGTCCAGTATGATTGTCAATAAGTTCACCCTTGATCATAATAGTTTTTGTGTTCCTACTTTTCCACCAGTTTGATCCACTAGAATAACCATTACAAAATTCCCGATGTGTGCTTTGCCGTAACTGAGAATTTCATGCCAAAATAGAAGATTTCCTTCTAGTCAAGACATATAATGACTATGCTAGATGAAGAATGATATCAACAAACGACAATATGCAATGCTTCATTAACAAAAATAATAAGGGAGTATAAAATACATTCAATTCTTCCATTCAATAGTGGAGTGTACGGTATATTAAAATGGTGAATATATGCTCTTTACATGCCAATTGATATATTCCTAAAGTGTATTCCCCCACCAACCAGTTGTTAAAACTTTAGAATCTTTTAATCAACTGATTTTCCACTTCAGTACATAATATGAGAAGCAAATTAAAACATTCCAACTTGTATTTTGAAATAGTATAAGCATAACCATATCTAGTGCAATCATCAATGAATGAGATAAAAAATGATCTGTAGTGGGAGTGTCCAAAGAAATACCATAAGAATATCAAAATAAATAATGATGTAAAGCTTTTTTTATCTCCTTCCACATTCATAAAAGGTGTATAAATAAAAATAACCATTATAAATGATTTACAAGTACCATAGTCCTCCCACTAAAGTATATAATTCCAAAAAATCAATATGCCACTTGATCCTGTTCCAAGATATGTCACCAAGTCGTGGATGATATAAATAATATGATTCCAGGCATGTGTTCCCATTATTAATATTCCTCTCTATGGAGTTATCTTCACCAAATAAAATTTGGGTTGCCAACTTCCAATGGACCATCAAGAAAGAAGAGACCATTGTGTAAAGTTCAATAATGCACTAATTTATTACTGAGCAATATTTGCACTCTTCCTTTTCCAAATAGTATAACATAGTCAATAGATTCCAAGATAGAACAATAAATCAAATCCCTTCTCACTAAAGTTGCACATAGTGTCCTATAACAATAAGAGTTTTCCTCCACAAGGGAGTTTCATGGCATAGTTTCCAATCCAAAGTACATCAATTTTCCTTTGAAATTGTTGCATGACAATAAATTTGCTATGGTATTCCAACAATAAATGATGTATAGAAACTAACACCATAATCCAACTATTTGAAAAAGGTAGCGGTAGTTAAACATATAATACAAACATTGGCAATGCATACCGTTAAGTGTGAGCAAATTTCCTTTTCCATGGAGTGGTTCCCTTCTTCCTCCATAAATAAGTGATGCTCTGACGAGGTCCTCTACAAGGGGTAGCTAATACCAAGGAGCCCGACCTCGTCAACTACAAGGGGGCCCAATAGGCCCACGATGTGATGCTAACCCTAAGTAACCCGAAGACCTTCTTGACGCCCAAGACTAGAGGACATCAGCATCCCCAGATCTCATCTAGCATGTAAACCCTAGATCTCTCCTGTCTATATAAAGGGAGGCCTAGGTTCCGCCTTGATCGATCAATCCTCAAATAGGAGAAACTCTCGTAGCAACATCATAGACCATTGTATCCCTCGCATGAGGTATCCCTCCATTATGAATATCCAAAACCAGCAGGATGTAGGGTATTACTCTTCGGAAGCCCGAACCTAGATAAACCCCTCGTATGACCTTTGATCCATAACTTCCAGCTACGCTTGGAGCCCTACCGAGGGATTTGATAGAAAGCTGCTCTGTTAGTTGGCGTGCCAGGCACGGGCGACACCGGCTGGAGACCGATCACGGGTCGGATCATTTTCTACTTCCAGCGGCCTCTCGCTGGGGGAAAGCCTAACCTTTGGCTCGAACGACATGGGCCGGGTCGACATCAACCTACCGGCCCGTCCCACACACATGATCTACATCGGCAACATCGTTTTCATCACTGACACGTGTGGCGACCTCCAGATATGCCTGCCACCTATCCAACATGGCGGCGTTCCGGCCACGACAACCTTAGCCACCGACCCCGCTGATCATTTTCCATACGAACTAAGGGACGCGGGGGCTACACACCAGAATGAGCTCCACCAACATTCCCGAAAGAACGTGCAACTCATTGCCATGGTGTGCGACAACTACCACATCGATCACCCCATCGAAGATTGTTTCCTTGATGAAATGATCTCAGATTGCAGTGTCGACACTGTAGATCTATTATCGTTATCTGACCACGAGGATGCAGATGGCGAACTGACCTCACCAAAGAAGATTGAGGCCGAAAATATCAGAACCTCACCAACCAAAATCAGGTCTCCAGGGATGGAGAATAGAGGCCGAGGAAAAGATCAAGAGATCTCAAAACTATGCCACCAGCAGGAAGCAGAGGGCAAAGTCAAGCCGTACGTCCCACAACCAATTTCTCTTTACAAGGTGATGCTTGCGGACATGGAGGCTGAAGCAAGCGACCACACGCCATGCTCGACCACCACAAAGGTGGAAAATCCACGAAGTTCCCAGACCCAACTGCCCATAAGGGCAGCCCACCCCAGTCCCAAGAGGACGAGCACAGTGAGATCCTTACGCCGGGGGCTGTAAGCCATGCACTATTTAAAGCAAACGAGGCAAGGGAACACTCAACAACATATAGCACCAAGGAGCCACAATGCGAAGGCCGCCAGCGAGACACAGAGGCTGAAGGTGACAAGAACGTCGAGGAAACCGATGAGCACGGGCCAAGAGAGCTCCTTACAGCATCTCAGAGCTTCCAGGAGGCGGTATCACTGGTAAATAAGCTCCGGGATACACCCACGGACCCCGAAATCCTAGCCGACCTCATCAAAGCCATCCACAGGACGGGCGAGCTCCAAGAAAGACAAGAACCTCGTACAACGGGCGGCCATGGACCGCCTAACAATGACCCGCTACAAGGATATCACGAGGAAGACGACGTCGAGAGATATGACAAGATGCTGCACGTCGATGACCTCCGACACACAATACAGGCCGCGAGGGCCAGGCGGTCGGAAGGATCCGTTCACGGTCGCCTAGGCCACCGACCGGATCTCCGCGACCATCTGTGAGCCAGGCCATGGAGAGCCGTAGACTGGACTATGAAGCTCCAATCCCCCGTCTAACGACCGGCATCATCCCCATGTGCTTTGGCTATGAGGTCATCACGCACTAGTTCCCGCAACCATTCATCATGCGCGGGGTCATAAAATACTCAGGAGACACCAAACCCGACGTTTGGCTCAGCGACTACCTGACGTCTGTCGAGCTGGCACATGGTGATATTGGGAACGCCCTCCGCCACATCCCGCTATGCCTATCAGGATCGGCACGGTCATGGTTGAATGGGCTCCCACCAAACTTCATCCATAGATGGGAAGATTTCGAGCACGAGTTTCGCAATAACTTCGAGGGGACATACCATCGACCAGGAAGCCTGGTAGATGACGGAGCGAGTCCACGGACTGACGAGGACTTCGTTGCTAGGCTGCACGTCGACGGCATCACCGGCGCTCTCCACCTTTCATTTCTTCTCCGCCTTGTGAGTCACCCGCACGCTCTCGGCACCGGCCTCAGAACCTTGTTGACCCATATCTTGTCACCTAGGAGAGGAAGTGAAGGGCCCGAAGATGATGAACGCCGCTATGATGGCGGAGTAGGGGCACGAGGAGGAAGAAAAACAGGGAAGCAGAGGTGTGGGGCAGCAGGCGAAGGTGAAATGACGCCTTACCGCCCCACTACTCTTATGACCAATCACAAATGGACCGGGAATCAAGGCGTCTCTATGCACCATGCGTCTCATGACTCACAGGCTGTTCCCATTTGTGTCTTGCAGGTGCAGGAATCAGGGCCAAGTTACGTGGCACCCCAGCTCAGAGCAACTGGTTTACCTTGCATTGCCAGCCCAGAGATCAAGTCTTCTGGCAATGCACAACAACTTGGTACAGAAACAACCGCTTTATTGATCTCTTGTGGATACATAGGTTTGATGGTTACATAATGAAACGAGGCCAAGCGGCACACACGGTGCGGCTGGACTTATGTACATTATTTAGTAGACAAGACAGGGACCTCAATGATAAGGAAGCATCTACGTGGCAGCGGAACAATCACGTAGCGGAACTCCAACTCACATGGACACTGCTGGGACATGGCCTAGATCACGACAAATCGAACGACTCCAACTCCTGATACAGTTTCTCCTGAAACTGGCATGACACGCCAGGTGAGTAGTTTGAATGTACTCGCAAGCTCACAACAAACAAAGCAAATATGACAAACAACAACAAGGCATTTAACAAGTTGAATGCATAATCATGAGCATGATACTGTATCCATGAAGTGCACATGGTGCAATGATCACGGTCCCTCAGACCAACTTACCATCTCGGGTTACCTCGTAACCACCACAAGAACTTACCATCATGATCCTCACTAGATCACATCCAAAACAACCATAGTGATCCTCACAAGATCACCAACTTTTGAATTTGTCATCTCGGTGTTATTAGGAGTGCCAATTAATTATATCTATTGACCCACGGTGTGACCTACTATGAACTGTGTCCATAACCGAGGATGCGGCTACCGTAGATTATAAACTCTGCAGAGGTTAGTACACTCTACCCACACCATAGAATTCATGGCCACGTGCTCCCATTCGGGTGGACCAATGGCATTCCGACAAAACCAATCTATTGCATGACACTCTCCCGACCACTCCGACAAACTCCCCTTTGGGCTAAGTCCCGGGTGGCCCCGATGTCACCGCATGACATTTGCCACCTTCGTGGCCGACCATCATCGTGGCCAAAACTAAAACAAACATCCCAAACAAGGCAATGGTATCATACAACTTCGGGCACACAAGGTTATGGCTACCTAGCAGGCCAGGGCAGAGCGAGCACATAGCCTTCCCTAGTTGGAGGCACCGGCGAGAGGCATGATAATAAACCCAATTAGGGCTTCACCATCCAGGCAAGTGTGGTTGCACTGGTGAGCTCGATTTGGTGGCACCATGACTCAATCAACAACTTGTTCAAGTTGAATTAACATCATGTTTAACTTGAATTTTAAATTATTTGAGTCATAGTATGGAATGAAATGCATGGGTCATACGGAGAGTAAATGCATCATCAATAGTATGAACGAATAACATGATCTCTACTGCACATACTACCAAGATGACATATACTCTACCGCAAAGATATAACATGGATGAAATAATATGCACAAGGTTCATATTGCAAATTATTTCAACTAAATGGTATTAAAATGAATTTTAATTCAAGTAAAATCATTGCTATTGCAATGCCATCCTTGCTAATGATTGTTGTGGCTTGCCTTAGTTCAGAGGAATGTCACAATACTCATGGTCTTATCCAAGGCAACTAGAAGCTTCTCAAAAATAATTAAAATGCAAAAAGAAAATGTCACATAAAGCCTTTTATTGCACTAGAAATTATCTAGAGCAAGAAAAAATCTCAAACTTGGCAAACAGAAACTTTAGCTCATTATGAAACTAGTGCAAAAATAATCAACTCATTTGGACTTATGGTTTAGGAGATATTGCTGGTCAAAGTTGTGCTCAAAATATATGAACTAAACTGAAATTCAGAAAATCCAGGAGAGGCCACATCGAAGGTGTATTTTCAGAATACGCCTCCACTCATACCGCTTCGGGCGAGCGAGAGAGAGGCTGATAGGTGCAGCCCCCTGTCAGGTTTGAGGGAGAGAGAGAGGGAAACAAAGGAGGTGGCTCTGTCGCCGGTGGTTCTTCGGCGAGGAGGCCATGGCGACCGCCAGAGAGGAGGGGGATGGGTCCAATGCCTTGAGGTGAGCATGAATGTACCTGAAGTGATGGCGGAGGTGGACGGACGATGTCAGGGTGTTCTTCTCTAGAGATGGCAGGCAGCGGAGCTCGTCGGAGTTGATGATTCCGGTGCGAATCCGACGAACCAACGACACCGTCGTGCTTAGGAGATCAACATGAACACACCTGAGGGAGTGGGCGAAGGCGGGGAGCACCGAAGCAGGAGGTCGGCCATGGGGGATCGGCGACCAACTCCAATGAGGATCAGCGGCAGGAGGCCCTCCCGGCCTTGGCGCACTAGCTAGGAAGAAGATTTGTGGCCAAAGTAGTAGTTTGGGATGATTGAAATGACTCGGGAAGCGCTCTATATATAGACGATGAGGAGACCGAGCTCGAGCTCCGCCCAAGATGAGCTGTAGAAGAAATGAGAGGGGAAGGGCTTGGGCTCGATGCATAGGGGTAGTAGACGATGCCAAGAACAGTCGGTGCACACGACCAAAGCTACAGCGCGCGAGGTGGGACAAGACGTTCACGCGGGCACATTGTACCGATCGGACTCGCCGTGTCCGCGTCCGCCATGCAGTCTACCGGCATCGGGGAGGGGCATAGGAGTGCTAGGTTGAGAGATCTGAGCGTGCTAAGTGGCGCAGACATGATGCAGTGGCGCGAGGAGGGCAAACGAGCGATGGCAGGAGGGTCCCGGCGTCCAGAGCGCGCCGAATGCCTGTCGAACACCCTGCACACGCACGATCACCGCGTGCATTGGCACACGCGGTGTGTCTGAGGCTGCCAGATTGTGTCTAGGGTGTAGTACCTTCAACGCGGTGCTGCAGAGTTCCCTCAGATCGACACCTAGCCCAATGGACAACACAGGAGAGGGAAGAAAAGTTTCTGGACAGAAACTTGTGATGAGACCTGAGAGAAAATTACTTGGATTTAAAGAGTAAAACCTGGAGGTTAAGCTTCTACAGGGAAGGTAGTTATGTGGTAAAAATTTCAGCCCAAATGGATCAAGTGAAAATGTACTTGCTTCACAAAGTGACATTTCTGTCCAGAAGTAAAAATATTTTCTTGAGCTAAAATTCTCCAAATTACCATGGCATATTTTTGCATGGGAAGGTGAGGCATGACCCAAATAATATTTGGGAATTTATTGGGAATTTTTAGAGTAAGAAAAAAGAGGATTGCTTCATAGCATATTGAGGAAACATTCATTTTCAGAATGAAAATGAATATTATGCCATTAAATAAAATTATTCCATGGCATTATTTTGAGAGTGATGAGGTCAAGAGAGGGTTTAGTGATGATAGAACCCACTTGGAAGAAACTCAAAATGATTTCCAAGTGATAAGTCCAAAAGAAGTTGACTAAAAATCCAAATGCAAATCAAATATTCAATAAATCCCAGAAAAAAGAAAAATGGGCAAAATCCAGGGTGTCACAAACCTCCCCCCTTAGGATGAATCTCGTCCTTGAAATTCGGTTGCTCGAGAAACAAATCAGGGTATGCAATCCTTAAGAAATCCTCCCTTTCCCAGGTGGCTTCATCCTCGGTATGATGTTCCAACCGTGCTTTGTAAAACTTGATTGACTTGCTACGGGTGACTCGTTCCATCTCATCCAATATCTGAAAAGGTTTCTCTTTGTATGTCAAATCCTTAGCAAGCTCTAGTTCAGTCAGATCTGTGCGTTTTTCAGGCGGTGAGATGCATTTCCGTAGTTGAGACACGTGGAGGACATCATGAACTTCAGACAACTCAGGTGGTAGCTCTAACTTGTAAGCCATTGTACCAACTCTTGTCATGATTGGGAACGTGCCTATGTATCTGGGGCGACCTTTCCTCTAGTTTGGAACCTCTTAATTCCTTTCACAGAGTGACTCGGAGAGAGGCATACTCCCCTGGTTCAAAGCTGATTTGTCGATGTTTTGAATCATAGTAGCTCTTTTGACGAGACTTTGCTACCTGAAGTCTGTCCCAGATTTTCTTTACTTATCGTTCTGCTTCCATCATAAAATCAGTCCCAAAGATGCGACTGTCTCCGGTCTGAGACCAATTCAGAGGGGTGCGACATTTACATCCATATAGAGCCTCATAAGGCGACATCTTGAGGCTGGTTTGGTAGCCATTGTTGTAGGACAATTCTGCATAGGGCAAACTGTCCTCCCATTTTGGTCCTTGAGCAGGAGCACATGCCCGAAGCATGTCTTCCAGAATCTGATTTACTCGCTCTGTGTATCCATCTGTCTAAGGATGGTAAGTGGTGCTATACTTCAAAGCAGTTCCCAAAGCTTGGTGAAGACGTGCCCAGAATGCCGAGGTAAACAGGGATCCTCGGTCTGAAGTGCTGGTCCGTGGTACTCCATGCAGACTGACAATCCTGGACACATATCGTTGAGCAAGATGATATGCACGATATGTGGTCCTTATGGGAATAAAATGGGCCACTTTTGTGAGCATGTCAACCATGACCCATATAGCGTTATTTCCTCGGGGTGTCTTGGGCAAACCCACGATTAAATCCATGCAAATATCATCCCATTTCCATTGTGGAACAGGTAAAGGTTGCAATAGGACAGCGGGTTTCTGGTGTTCCGCCTTTACTTTATTACAAATGTCACAGCAGGCGACAAAATATGCAATGCCTTTCTTCATATCATCCCACCAGAATATCCGTCTCAGATATTCATACATCTTTGTACCTCTAGGATGAATTGAATATGCAGACTCATGTGCTTCCTTTAATATCTGGTGCCTTAGATCTCCCTGGCTAGGTACGCAAATTCGATCTCGAAATTGAAGAGTACCTTGATCATCCAGGTGGAAGTCTTGAGTCTTTCCTTCTTGCATTCGGGCAATCATCTTTAATAAAAACGGATCCTTAGCTTGAGCCTTACGAATCTCTTCTTCCAGCGTAGGAGTAACCTCTAAGGTAGCTGTGCACATGGCATCAAAATGACCATATTGAGCTATGCTATCTCTTCTTGCAGTTCAGGAGGTAAGGAGTCCATTAACTCGTTTATTGTGGCTGGTTTGCGACTGAGTGCGTCAGTGACCACATTAGCCTTTCTCAGACGGTAGTTGATACCAATGTCATAACTTTGACCAATTCAAGCCATCTCCTTTGCTGGAGATTCAGGTCAGGTTGAGTGAATATGTACTTGAGACTCCTATGATCGGTGAATACTTGGCATCTCTTCCCAATGAGGTAGTGCCACCAGATTTTCAAAGCGTGCACCACAGCTGCCATTTCCAAGTCATGCGTGGGATAGTTCTCTTCATGCGGCCGTAGTTGTTTGGATGCATATGCCACAACCTTGCCATCTTGCATGAGTAGTGATACGTCTCCATCTTATCTACTTTTCCAAACTCTTTTGCTCTTGTTTTGGACTCTAATTTGCATGATTTGAATGGAACTAACCCGGACGAATGCTGTTTTCAGCAGAATTGCCATGGTGTTGTTTTTGTGCAGAAATCAAAGTTCTCGCATTGACCTGAAAAATTATGGAGAATATTTTTGGAAAATATAAAAAATACTGGTGGAAAAAGATACCAGAGGGGGGCCACCAAGGAGCCATAAGCTTTGGGGGCGCACCTACCCCCCAGGGCGTGCCACCCAGGCTTATGGGCCCCTGGACCTCCGACAACCCTAACTTCGACTCCATATATTCCTATTTGCCAAGAAAAAAAATCAGAGAGAAGGATTCATCATGTTTTATGATACGGAGCCGCCACCACGTCCTGTTCTTCATCGGGAGGGCTGATCTGGAGTCCGTTCGGGGCTCCGGAGGGTGTAAATCGATGCCGTCGTCATCATCAACCTTCCTCCACCACCAATTTCATGATGCTCACTGCCAGGAGTGAGTAATTCCATCATAGGCTTGCTAGACGGTGATGGGTTGGATGAGATTTATCATGTAATCGAGTTAGTTTTCTTAGGGCTTGATCCCTTGTATCCACTATGTTCTGAGATTGATGTTGCTATGACTTTGCTATGCTTAATGCTTGTCACTAGGGCCCGAGTGCCATGATTTCAGATCTGAACCTATTATGTTTTCATGAATATATATATGTTTTCTTGATCCTATCTTGCAAGTTATAGACACCTATTACGATTTATGACCTGCATACCCTAAGGTGACAATAATTGGGATTCTTTCCGGTGATTACCATAGTTTGAGGAGTTCATGTATTTACTAAGTGCTAATGCTTTGTTCCGGTTCTCTATTAAAAGGAGGCCTTAATATCCCTTAGTTTACTTATGGACCCATTACCACGGGAGGGTAGGACAAAAGATGTCATGCAAGTTCTTTTCCATAAGCACGTATGACTATATACGGAATACATGCCTACATTACATTGATGAATTGGAGCTAGTTTTGTGTCACCCTAGCTTATGACTGTTGCATGATGAATGCCATCCAACATAATTATCCATCACTGATCCAATGCCTACGAGCTTTTCACATATTGATTCTGCTAAGTTACTTTTGCTGTTGCTACAATTACAATCACTACAAAATTGCTATTGTGACTTTTGCTACCATTACCGTTACTATCGTACTACTTTGCTACTAAATACCTTGCTACAGATATTAAGTCTTTCAGGTGTGGTTGAATTGACAACTCAACTGCTAATACTTGCGAATATTCTTTGGCTCCCCTTGTGTCAAATCAATAAATTTGGGTTGAATACTCTACCCTCAAAAACTATTGCGATCCCCTATACTTGTGGGTTATCAAGACCTTTTTTTGGCGCCGTTGTTGGGGAGCATAGCTATATTTGCTGAGTCACTTGGGATTTATATCTGTTGATCACTATGAAGAATCTAAAAGATACCAGAACCAAGATCGTTCCCTCTAAGACGAGGGGAGGTAAGGAACAACCATCTAGCTCTGCACTTGATTCACCTTCTATTTTGAGTAAGCTTGCAACACCACCACCTGCCATTAATCCTGATATGTTGCAAGTAATTTATGATGCTACTTCTGCTATGAATGATGATACTAGTACTTTGCTTGATAAGACTGTGCCACTGGGTTTATTTCTTGATGAACAACTTGCTAGAGTTAATCAAATTGAGAATGCTCAAACTGATGAGACTTCTGAAACTGATGAAATTACTGAAACTAAAAATTATGAACCACCTATTATGCCTAGCACTCCTAGATATTAATTGCCTGATATACCTGAGGGTTACGTTATGGATGGAGATGTAGCTAGGGGTTTTCTTGCTTGTAAGGATAGAGATGATCTTAAGAAATTACTAGTCAAGTTGAAAGAAAAATCTTTGAATGCTAGAATGAAATATGATCCTAAGTTTGCTACTTCACCTATCTTTGTTACTGACAAGGATTATGAATTCTCTATTGATCCTGAGTTAATTACTTTGGTTGAATCTAATCCTTTGAATGGTTATGAATCTGAAACCGTTGTGGCACATCTTACTAAACTGAATGATATAGCCACCCTGTTTGCTCATGAGGAAAAAATTTGCTATTACTATATTCTTAAGTTGTTTCCTTTCTCACTAAAGGGTGATGCTAAGATATGGTTTAATTCTCTTGCTCCTGGTTTGTGCATAGTCCCCAGGATATGACTTATTACTTCTATGAAAAATATTTCCCTGCCCATAAGAAACAAGCTGCTCTACATGAAATATTTACTTTGTGCAAATTGAAGAAGAGAGTCTCCCACAAGCTTGGGGGAGGCTTCTACAATTACTTAATGCTTTGCCTGATCATCCTCTCAAGAAAAAAATGAAATACTTGATATCTTTTATAATGGACTAACCGATGCTTCTAGGGACCACCTAGATAGTTGTGCTAGTTGTGTTTTTAGGGAATGAACTGTTGAACAAGTTTAAGAACTATTGAATAATATATTGAGGAATGATAATGATTGGACCCTTCCTGAGCCACCTTCTAAGCCAACTCCAAAGAAAAGAGGCATTCTATTTCCCAGTCCTAAAGATATGCAAGAGGCAAAGAAATCTATGAAAGAAAAAGGTATTAAAGCTGAATATGTCAAAAATTTACCACCTATTGAAGAAATACATGGTCTCAATACCCCGACATAGGTAGTAGAGGTAAATTCACTATATAGATTTGATGAAGGTGACATTCCTTACACTAAGTCTGCTAATCAATGCTTGGATGAATTTGATAACTTTATTGTTAAACAAGAAAACTTCAATGCATATGTTAGTAGACAATTGAAATGAAATGCTTATATGATTGAACGCTTGAGTGACTATATGTTTAGAACTGTTAATGAGGTCAAGGGTGTGGGTAAACATGCTTCCATGATAAAAACTCAAGTAGAACAAGTTCTCAAGGCACAAAATGATTTGCTTAATGAGATGAACAATAAGATGAATAATCATGCTGTTAAAGTTGTGACTAGGGGTGGTAAAATGACTCAGGAACCTTTGTATCCCGAAGGCCATCCTAAAAGGATTGAGCAAGATTCTCAAAGAATTAATACTGATGTACCTAGTCCACCTCAAAAGAAAAAGAAAGACGATAGGACTTTGCATGCTTCTAGTGAACCTACTATAGACACACCTGAAAATCCAAATGATATTTCTATCTCTGATGCTGAGACACAATATGGTGATGAACATGAACCTAGTAATAATGATCATGATGATGTTCATGTCGATGCTCAACCTAGCAATGATAATGATGTGGAAGTAGAACCTGCTGTTGATCTCGATAACCCATAACCTAAGAATAAAAGATATGATAAGAGAGACTTCATTGCTAGGAAACATGGTAAAGAAAGAGAACCATGGGTTCAGAAACCCATGCCTTTTCCTCCTAAAGCTTCAAAGAATAAGGATGATGAAGAATTTGAGCGCTTTGTTGAAATGCTTAGACCTGTCTTTTTGCGCCTTCGTTTGACTGACATTCTGAAAATGTCTCCTTATGCTAAGTATATGAAAGATATTGTCACAAACAAAAGGAAGATACCAGAAGCTAAAAGTTCCACCATGCTTGCTAATTATACATTTAAAGGTGGAATACCCAAGAAACTAGGAGACCCAGGAATACCAACTATACCATGCTCCATTAAAAGAAACTATGTTAAAACTGCTTTATGTGATCTAGGAGCCGGTGTTAGTGTTATGCCTTTCTCTTTGTATTGAAGACTTGATTTGAATAAGTTGACACCAACTGAAATCTCTTTGCAAATGGCTGATAAATCAACTGCTATACCGATCGGTATTTGTGAGGATGTGCCTGTCGTAGTTGCAAATGTTACTATCTTAACGAACTTTGTTATTCTTGATGTACCAGAGGACGACAGTATGTCGATCATCCTTGGTAGACCCTTTTTGAATACTGTAGGGGCTGTTATTAATTACTACAAAGGCAATGTCACTTTTCATGTTAATGGTAATGAGCATACGGTACACTTTTTGAAGAAACAACCTCGAGTGAATAGTATCAACTCTATTGAAGAAATTTCAACAATTACTATTGGAGGTTTTAAATTCCCTATTCCTACTGTCAAAAAGAAATATGAAATTCTCATTGTTGGGGACATGCATATCCCCATTGAGGTAACCTAGTGTTATTAAAAAATTCTTCGGTTTCATGTCATTCGGAAGAAGTTTGTTAATAAGACTTGATCAACCTTATTAATGGATTCCTTTTACGGGCATGTGGTCGATGAATTTAGTAGACACAACTTTCTGTACCTTTTTTTTACTTTCTGTTATTTAGAATTAATAAAGTAGAAATGCTATTATTTTAGTATTTTTGAATTATCTGCACAATAAAAAAATGACCAGAAAATAGAAGTTCTCCAAATGCCCTGAAAATTTCATATGATTTTTCTGCAATATTTAAGAATTTTTGGCACTGAACACACCCAAGGGGGGTGCACCTGTGAGCCACAAGCTCATAGGGCGCACCCAACAAGCTTGTGGGGCCCACGTAGGCCCCCTTACTTAGTCCAGCCACCCATGCTCTTCTTCTTCCTCTAGAAAAAATCACACACCTGCTCAAACCCGTGTTCTTGCTCACCTTGCTGCCTTTTTTGATCTCCTTGCTCGGAGCTCCATTTTCGAAATTGTTTTAGGGGATTGTTCATTGGTATGTGACTCCTCCAATGGTCAAATTAGTTTTTGTTCTAGTGCTTTATATATTGCAAAATTTTGCTGCTGTGGTGAGCATGTTCTTGAGCTTGCATGTCAAATTTATATGGTTCAAAGTAGTTTTGTTGCATGATATAGCTTCTAGACACTTGTGGGAGTAGTTGCTATCAATTTTGTTGAGTTTTGTTCACTTTTTTTGAGTCACTAAAACTTTCAGAGAAAAGAAAAGCTATGAGGAGGTGGTTAAGGGGCTCATCAAGCCGGAATTCGGAGGAAACTCCAGAGGAGAAGCCCAAATACCATCTTCCACGTGCGGTGGACGTTCGGCCGTGTGAGTGGCCAAGTGACACATTTTTGAAGGAGGCGGGAATATATAAGGATTTATATTATTTGGCAAACAATGCTGGCATCATTCCCTTCCTCGAAGATAAGTGTGATCAATACCTCCTACTCACTAATACCTTCGTGCCAAGCTTTCAGTTTTATCCTAGGAAGGAACCACCCATGGTAGAATTTAACTTGTATGATGTGCCTAGGGAAATGACATTATATGATTTTTGCAATGTTTGCAAAATACCTTATGAGGGCAGTATCAGTGAGCCATGTCCTAGAGACATGGAGGATTTCATCTCTGACACTACTGTGGGAGAAGAGAGAGGAGTGTCAGAAGCGAGAGTAGCTAGTTTACATTTTCCCGTTTTATGTTACTATACATTATTTGCCAGGAGATGTTTGACTGGTCGTGGGAAGAGTGGAACTCTCAGTGCACCTGACATTGTTATTTTGTGCCATGCTTTATATGTTGATAGAACTTTTAGTTTGGGTGCCATGGTTTCTCGACGATTGCACACAAACCGGTCGAAGGGTGCTATTTACGGTGGTATCTATGCCACACGCCTCATTGCACATTTTGAGATTCCTATTAGAAATGATGATGAGGAGGAGATGCTGCTACCCACCAAATATTTATACTATGCTAATATGGTAGCGCATCATTTTATTGACAATGATAAGCAAAAGCGACTCCTCTACAACTTATTTTCAGCCAAGGAACTCGTGAGATTATTACCTTGCCTGCAACTTCTTTGTTCAATATTTATTCAGGCCGGTACATCATTATGCCTGAGGACATCTACGCACACTGGGATCTGACACAACCCCCAGGACACTTCGCAGTATCCAGGAGAGGGTTATTTCCAGCCATGGCCATAGACCAACTTAGGCCAAAAGCCTAAGCTTGGGGGAGTATGTATCTCTCGTTGACATTACATTAATGTTCACACATTCATTCCAGTTGTCGGTGATCATCCTTTTTCATTGTATTATCCATGTTAGTTCATTTTTCTTGCTTTCTTCTTGTGTGTTTGAAAAGCTTTGATAAAATCCAAAAAACATTTCTTGCTTCTTTTAGTTTTTCTTTCTAGTTTATTTATTTGTAGTATTAAAAGAAAATCCAAAAAGATTTCTCATTCTTCTTTTACTTGTTGGGGGCTTTCCCATGTATATAGTTTTTCTCGCTTTAGTTTTTCTTTCATTTCGTTTCTTCAGAAAAACAAAAACTCCAAAAATATTCCAGTGTGTTTCTTTGAAATTCTTTTCTTTTCTTTGGGTCGTAAGGAGAAGACCACGATGAAAATATTGACTGGCTCTCATATGCATTATTGATGATCTAACAAAGAGCCCATATTACCTTGTGAAAGGATCGATATGGTTGACTAGAGGGGGGGGGGGGTGAATAGGCAACTACCAAATTTTAACTTTTCTTTATCAAATTAAACTTTGCATCAAAGTAGGTTGTCTAGATGTGCAACTAGGTGAGCAACCTATATGATGCAATACCAACAAGCACACAAGCAAGCAAGAGAAGTAACACTAAAGAGCTTGCACAATTAAAGGTAAGAGATAACGAAGAGTGGATCGGGTGAAGACGAGGAAGTGTTACCGAAGTTCCTTCCCTTTGAGGGGAAGTACGTCTCCGTTGGAGCGGTGTGGAGGCACGATGCCCCCCAAGAAGCCACTAGGGCCACCGTATTCTCCTCACGCCCTCACACAATGCGAGATGCCGTGATTCCACTATTGGTGCCCTTGAAGGCGGCGACCGAACCTTTACAAACAAGGTTGGGGCAATCTCCACAACTTAATCGGAGGCTCCCAACAAAACCACGAAGCTTCACCACAATGGACTATGGCTCCGTGGTGACCTCAACCATCTAGGGTGCTCAAACACCCAAGAGTAACAAGATCCGCTAGGGATGAGTGGGGGAATCGAAAATCCCTTGGTGGAAGTGTAGATCGAGGCCTTCTCAACCACTCCCGAGCAAATCAACAAGTTTGATTGGCTAGAGAGATAGATCGGGCGAAAATGGAGCTTTGGGGCATTTAATGGAGCTTGAGCAATAAATGGAGCTTGGGGGAGGAAGAGGTGAGTCAAAGAGAAGAAGGGGACTCCCTTTTATAGTGGGGGCAACAATCCAACTGTTGCCCCCCACCAACCAGCTCCGCACAGGGCGGTACTACCGCTAAGAGGGGGCGGTACTACCGCTAGGTCAGCGGTACTGCCGCACCAGCCAGCGGCACTGCCGCGCAGAGGAGAGTAGTAGGGAAAAGGACCCAAGGCGGTACTACCGCGGTGGTAGGGGCGGTACTACCGCTCCTGAAACGGTACTACTGCCTCTACAACCGCAACTAGTGCCGCAAAACCCGACACGAGAAAAAGACCCCTCGAATTGAGGCGGTAGGAGCCAGACTGCCCAGCGGTACTACGACAACAGGGTCACGGGCGGTACTACCGCTGAGGAGCGGTACTGCCGCTTTTGACCCTTCAGCCGTACTACCGCTGGGACACAGAAGAGAGAGGGAGAATCTCTCCAAAGAGGCTGAGGACGAGGCGGTGGTGCCAGGCACGCCAACGGTACTACTGCTGTGGAGGCACGGGCGGTACTACCGCTGTGGAGCGGCACTGCCGCTTGTGGCTCCTCAGCGGTACTACCGCTGGGTGGCGTGGTACTACCGCAGGGACCTAGACAGGACAAGGAAGAGAGGAGAGATCTCTTCAAAGGAAAGGAAAAGCTCGGAGGGTGAGAAGCTGATGTGTACGTGTTGATTCCACCCATGCAATATCCCAGCGGACCCCCTCTTGATAGTACGGTGCCCTCTACGCAACTAGTCCACCGAGAGAGAAACGAAAGAGCTACACCGTCTTGAAAAACACTTCGAGGGGAAGAAAACATCTCGTGCCAGGGGAGAATCTGTGAACCATTCAAAGCACAATATTAGTCCGCAAACATGTTGTCATCAATCACCAAAACTACTTGAGAGAGATATGCCGTAACAATCTCCCCCTTTTTGGTGGATTGATGACAACTAGGGATTTGCGCAAGGAAAAGAAATAAATGAAAGGAAACTAAGAACTACAAAATATAGACGGGGTCCCCCAGAATGTGTGCACCTGGTTAGAGGAGCATTCGGAAAGCAAGACACACATATCCGGATCAACACTCCCCCTATATTTTATAGTCCAACAATTCTAAGCACAAGATATATGAGGGAAGAGAATATAATAGGACAAGCATGCAACTCATAATGAACTACAGTACTAAATAGACATAAGTAATAAGGTAGCGATAGGGAGCATATGTCTCACACCATATGTCTAGAACTTAGGTCTCACGGGCACCAAACCAAACCAAACAAAGACACCGAGAGAACACACAAGAAAACACAAGACGACAAACACAAAGCACGACACAAATCCCTACACTCTCTCCCCCTTTGGCAGCGAGACACCAGAAAGGGAAAAGAGCGACGCTACAACTCTAGGTGAAGGCAAGCTGAGGATCTCGGAACATCAAATCTCAGCGTGATCGTCTGCATCTCCGTCGTTGGTCGAAAACTGCTCGGCGTCGGAGTCGGTCCAAGGGCAGTGCTGATGAATCCACTCCTCCTCTTCAGTGATCCGACCTTCAGATCTACTGGCAACTGTCGCTCCCAATTGACGCATGAGCTCCTTGTGGCGCATCTTGGCATGCTTCTCCGCCACATGAGTCATATACTGACCATGAGACTCCATGCAGAAAAGCTTCTTCAACTTGTTTTTAAGCTTCTTCGCCCATGAGGGTTCAGCACTAGAGGGGCCAATATCCTCCTCGTGATCATTAGTGGCTGCCCCACCCTTGGTCTCCATGGCAGCAGCAGCAGACGAACCCCCTGTTTGAGGCATTGGGGTGACCCAATTGTCCTTCTTCCTCAGACGCTTGATCTCATGAGAAACCAAGTCTCCAGTCTCTAGCAACACTCTGGGATAGGTCTGTGCCCAAGCCCTCTCAATGAGCCTCATGATGAATGGACCATATATCGGGCACTTGCGCTCAGACATGGCAGAGAGAAGTTTAGACCACATGACATGAGAAATATCCAGGCTCTCTCCAGTGCTTGCTTCCTTCTCATGCTGACAGAAAAGGAGCATGTCCACGAGGTAAGAGTGGACCATATCCAGATTCCCGATCCAAGGGAAGAGAGTCTCACGGAAGATGCGATAAAGAATGTCCAGATACAGAGACAACTCATATGTCTTCTTCTCAGTCACTGGGTGAACTTTCACAGTGCAGTAGGGCCAAAGGGCTTGCTTGTGGGTGGACGTAGCATTGCGGTGAGGGTGGAAACCGACAGGAGTCTCAAGCCCGTGATCCACCACATCAAGTAACTCCATGAAAGCCTTCCACTTGAAGCAGCTTGCCATTGGTCATCCATGTCAGAGTTCTGTCGACATCCGTCCCAAGATGGACGGTGGTGTAGAATTGAGCCACCAAATCTGCATCAAAATCCTTGTTGAATTGCATGATCCTGAGAATGTTCAGCTGAATGCACATCTGAAGGGCTTCGCCAAAGTACTCGGGGTCCTTCTCCATAGCATCAGTGTCAATGGAGCGAACATCAACAAAGAGATTCTTCTTGGCCTTGATCACATCAAAGTAGATGGAAAACTGAAAACGGTTCCAGAACGGGCGGTTGACCAAAGTGGGTTCTTGGTCCACTGCATAGGGGTTGTGGCGACGCTTTTCCCAAAACTCCTTGTTGGTCATCTCAGTCACAGTCTTCCCTTTTGGCTTGTTGGCGGATCTCTTCGTGTGCTGAGGAGGTGGAGGAACACTTGCGGATGCACTTGCTGGAGGCGGTTGGGTGCTTGAGGAACCACCGGCTGGCTCAGAGGTGCGGTAGCGCTTTGATGTTGCACGCCCGGGGTTGATACAGCGAGCTTGATGCTCAGAATGGTCATCACCTAGAGCCAAACACAAGAACACGCAAAACAACTAGAAAGAACGAGCATAAGCCAACAAACACAACAAAAATGATCAAGGTAAGGTAGGAATTTGATGGAATTTGGCATGCAGCGGTAGTACCGTGACATGCCCGCGGTAGTACCGCCCCAAAGAGAGCGGTAGTACCGCTCGAGGTCAAGCGGTAGTACTGCTCCAACGAGAGTGGTAGTACTGCTCGAGGCGGAGAAACAGTAGTTTCCTACAGCACGAGGCGGAGAAACAGCAGTTTCCTACTACCGTGGTCAGATCCGGCACTACCGGCCTGCCAAATTCAAAAATATTCCTACCAAACTCTAATCGAGATAGTCTAGTTGCCTTCTCCAACCAACTCAAGCCTAGATTTAGCCAAAAATCTAGAGATGCAACCACCATTGCCCCTAAGAAACAAGATCTGAAAAAGAGACAAAATGAAAGAAGGAACAAGGGCAATACCGGCATCCATGGCAAGAGAACGGGGTGGGGATCGACTCCACCAAAGGAAATGGAGAGGGACGCCCCAGAGACGGAGATCCGCCGGAGCCCTCCCGCGGCGAGTGGAGTCTGGAGAGAGGAAGAAGAAAGAGGGGGGCGAATGGGTATGGGGGAGAAGAAACCTCCCCCTGCCCCGATATAACCCCCTGGCCCCGTCCCTCAGCGGTAGTACCGTGCTGGGGGCGGTAGTACCGCTTATGAGCGGTAGTACCGCGCACCACCAGTGGTAGTACCGTCCAGCACGCCACGGCAACCAAACAAACAAGGCTTTTGCTCGAAGGAAAGACACAAACGGCAAGAAAAGAGAGCACACGAGCAAACGACCCAGACACACCTCTTCAAAAGAGGGCGGTGGCCGAGGCCACCTATGTTTGAGCCAAGAGGTATGGCGCCACGAAGATTTTAACCTTGGGCCCATGACCAAAACTCGTCTTTGAAACACAAGTACCATCAAAAATGGCTAAAGTGAAAGACTTGATCAATTTATGCATAATGGGGGGAGGGAGAGTTCATTGAGAGAACAACACTCCCCCTATGTCCATGCCTACATCTAAACTAGACAACAAATTAAGCGTGGTGGGGTGTGCAAGGGTTCAAGCCACATTGCTCGAACCAATGATATTTAGCTCATGCCTTAACTCGCGAAATCTTGCTTCATCCAAGGGCTTTGTGAAAATATCTGCAAGGTTGTCATGAGTGTTGACATAGTTGAGCTCGATCTCTCCTCGCCTAATGTGATCCCGGATGAAGTGATACCGAATCTCAATATGCTTTGTCTTGAAGTGTTGCACCGGGTTGAGAGAGATCTTGATGGCACTTTCATTGTCACACCAAAGAGGCACTTTGTCACAAGTGGCACCATAATCCTTTAAAGTTTGCCTCATCCATAGGAGTTGTGCACAACAACTACCGGCGGCAACATACTCCGCCTCAGTGGACGAGAGAGACACACAACTTTGCTTTTTGGAAGACCAACTCACCAAAGAGCAACCAAGGAATTGGCACCCTCCGGAAGTGGACTTCCTATCCACTTTGTCTCCCGCCCAATCGGAGTCTGAGTACCCTACAAGCTTGAAGTTTGATCCTCTTGGGTACCATAAGCCAAAGTTTGGGGTATGAGCCAAATATCGAAAGATTCGTTTGACCACCACATAGTGACTTTCCTTCGGTGCGGCTTGAAACTGTGCACAAATTCCCACACTCAACATGATGTCCGGTCTAGATGCACAAAAGTAAAGCAAGGATCCAATCATGGAGCGATATACCTTTTGATCCACCACTTTACCATTGGGATCTAAGTCAAGTTGGCACTTGGTGGGCATTGGAGTGGAAGCCGTCTTGACGTCACTTAGCTTGAATCTCTTGAGCATGTCTTGAGTGTATTTGGATTGATTGATGAAGGTTCCTTCTCTTCTTTGCTTCACTTCGAACCGTAGAAAGAACTTCAACTCTCCCATGGAGGACATCTCGAACTTTGAGGTCATGAGAGCGGCAAATTCCTCATTGAAAGCTTTGTTAGGAGAACCAAAGATAATATCATCAACATATAATTGGCACACAAACAACTCCCCTTTGACCTTCTTAGTAAAAAGAGTGGGGTCGATTAGCCCAACTTCAAAACCACGGTCTTGTAACAACTCGGTAAGGTGGTCATACCACGCACGTGGGGCTTGTTTAAGGCCATAGAGTGCCTTATCGAGTTGATACACATGATCGGGAAAGTAGGGATCCTCGAACCCGGGGGGTTGCTTGACGTAAACCAATTCATTAATAGGACCATTAAGAAAAGCACTCTTCACATCCATTTTTTGTAACTTAAAGTTATGATGAGAAGCATATGCGATCAACATGCGAATGGATTCAAGACGAGCAACGGGAGCAAAGGTTTCACCGTAGTCGATACCCTCGACTTGGGAGTAGCCTTGTGCTACCAAATGAGCCTTGTTGCGAATGATAATCCCATGGGCATCTTGCTTGTTCTTAAATATCCACTTGGTTCCTATGACATTGTGATTCCCAGTTGGTGTTGGCACCAATCTCCACACTTTGTTGCGCTCGAAGTTGTTGAGTTCTTCATGCATGGCATTGAGCCAATCCGGATCTTCTAGCGCTTCATAGACCTTGTGGGGTTCCACACAAGAGACAAACGTGTGATGCTCACAATAATTTGCTAATTGTCTATGAGTGCTTACCCCCTTTCTTAATCTTCCAAGCACATTCGTCATGAGATGATCCTTGGTGGAGAGCTTGGAAGCAACCTTGGCGGCACGACGCTCTAATTCCTCCTCGGGGGTGAGACGAGGAGTGGTCACTTGATCATCTTGAGCGTCGTCTTGGGCTTGGTCTTGTTCTTGAACTTGCTCGGAGGAGAGAACTTGACCTTGGGCATCACTTGATGTGTCAACACCGTCTTCAGCGTGATCTTGCTCTTGGTCATGTTCTTGAAGATGAGGGCCTTCATGTTGAACTTCGGAAGCGTGTGGGCCTTGGGTTGGTGATGGCTCCACTTGAGTGGAGCTTTGTCCTTCTCCTTCGGCCAAAAGGGGTTCCTCAATGGGTAGGACAAAGCCAACACCCATTCTTTTTATGGCTTGGGGAGGAATTTCATCACCTACATCACAAGTGCCACTTTGCTCCACTTGGGAGCCGTTATTCTCATCAAACTCCACGTTACACGTCTCCTCAATAAGTCCCGTGGATTTATTGAGGACACGGTAAGCATGAGAGTTTGTAGCATAGCCAACAAATATGCCCTCATAAGCTCTAGCCTCAAATTTAGACAACCGAACACCTTTCTTGAGAATGAAACACTTACACCCGAATACCCGGAAGTACCTGAGATTGGGTTTGTTACCGGTGAGTATCTCATATGGAGTCTTGTTCAAGCCCTTGTGGAGGTAGAGCCGATTGGATGCATGACACACGGTGTTGATGGCTTCGGCCCAAAAGTTGTACGGAGACTTGAACTCTGCCATCATGGTCCTTGCCACATCCATCAACGTCCGGTTCTTCCTCTCCGCAACACCGTTTTGTTGAGGGGTGTATGGTGCGGAATATTGATGCTTGATTCCCTCATCACTAAGAAATTCATCCAAGGTGTAGTTCTTGAACTCGGTGCCGTTGTCACTTCTTATTATCAAGATCTTTGCATTGTGTTGACGTTGTGCTTCATTTGCAAAGTTAATGACGGTTTGTTGGATCTCACTCTTCCTCTTGAAGAAATACACCCACGTGTACCTTGAGTAGTCATCCACAATCACCAAGCAATACTTCCTACCTCCAAGACTATCGAAGGATGGAGGCCCAAAGAGATCCATGTGAAGGAGCTCCAAAGGCCTCTTCAAATAAATGATAGTCGTGGGAGGGTGAGCCTTCTCATGTAGCTTTCCTTCGATACAGGCACTGCAAGCACGATCTTTAGCAAAAGTAACATTCGTTAGTCCATGGACATGGTCCCCCTTGAGGAGACTTTGCAAAGATCTCATATTGACATGGGCTAAACGGCGATGCCAAAGCCATCCCACATCAACTTTAGCCATTAGGCATGTCGCGGTCTTAGTGGGTCGCTCCGAAAAGTTAATCACATATAGACCATTCTCGACATGCCCAACAAAAGCTACTTTAAGAGTCTTGCTCCACAAGAGGGCCACGGTATCAATATCAAAGAAGGTGGCAAAGCCCATGATTGCAAGTTGATGAATGGAAAGTAAATTGTATGCAAGGGACTCAACAAGCATGACCTTCTCGATCGTGAGATCATGAGAGATGACCACCTTGCCAAGTCCCAATACCTTAGAAGATGAGGCGTCACCCCACTCGACATTGGTGGGCATAGATGGTACCTTGTGCACGTCCACCACCAAGTCCTTGCTTCCAGTCATATGATTTGTAGCTCCGCTATCGAGCAACCATGATCCCCCACCGGAAGCAAACACCCACAAGAGATCAATGCTTGGTTTTAGGTACCCATTTTGTAATGGGTCCTTTGATGTTAGTAACAAGGGTTTTTGGAACCCAAATAGACCATTCAATGTATTCATGAGGAGAACCAACAAATTTGGCATAAACATGCCCATCACTAGCACGGCATAACACATAAGAAGGATTAAAATCGCCGGCTTTGTTGGGAGGGGTGACATTGCCCTTCTTGACATTGTTCTTCTTCTTCTCCTCGGAGGCACTCTCTCCCTCCTTCACAAAGGTTTGCATGAGAGGAGGAGGTCATTTGGTATTGTCATTCTTCTTCTTGTTCTTGGAGTCGGGCACGTACCCAACCCCTTCCTTGGCCACAACTCCCTTTTGGTTGATCAAGAGATCATTGAGGTTCTTCTTGCCTTGTATGCAAGTCGCAAGACCTCTCTCAAGTTGCCCCTTTAGCTTAGCATTCTCCTCAACGAGATGCACATGCTCACAACACGGGTTAGTAGCATTTGCATTATCAATTAACATCATACAAGGGAAAGTGGCTTTTTCCTTGGTTAGCTTTACTTGAAGTTGATAATGAGACTCTTTGAGGCTAGCATGAGCACCCTTCAAGACCTTGTTAGCCTTGTCAAGTAGATCAAACTCCTCTTTGAGTCTAGCAAGATCAACCTCAAGTTCGGCCTTCTCGGAGTTTAGCACATGAGAAATTATGAGGACGTGATCATAATCTTTTTTAACTTAGCATGATCAATGTTGTGTGACTCCTCAAGAGCCAAACGAAGACCACGCTCTTCCTCAAGAGCATTGGAAAGATCCGAAATCTCATCGGCATAGTCACGACTATGCCCTTCCATCTTAGTGATGGTGTCTTCGTGAGCCTCGATCATGTCATTGGCTTCACCAAGTTGTTCCAAGAGAGCAACAAAGTGCTTCTTGGATTTTCCCTTGAGTTTGCCCATAAAGGCCTCAAACTCGTTAGCCTCCACATTAGCTCCCTCAAGTTCATTAATGCTATCCGTCAGAGAAGGATGATTAATGATGGTAGTTTTGATATTGGGGGTTACCTTGTTGGTGGCTTTAGCCATGAGGAATTTGGCGGTGATGCTCTCATTGGGTGAGTCGAAGAGAGACACCAGTGAAGTCGTCGCAATGGCAACGGAGGCCATGGCAACCGACTCATCATCTTCATCATCGTCATCATCCTCATTGTACTCTTCTTGTACAACCAATGCCTTGGGAGGAGTCTTCTTGGTGAAGTTGTTCTTGTTGGGGAACGACTTGGCCTTGTCCTTTCGGATGAGCTTGCCACCATTGTCTTCCCTCTTCTCATACGGGCATTCCGCAACAAAATGACTCACGTTGTCGCAATTGTAGCAAGTCCTTACACGTTGCTTGCCCCTCGTGCCACTCGAGTTGTTTTTGCTAAAGTTTGTCCTCGAGTTTTTCTTGCTCCAAAATTGCCTTGAAGCAAGTGCCATGTGTTCATGATATGCATACTTCGTATCTTCGGGGTTGCTCTCCTCTTCTTCCTCTTCTTCTTATTCAACGATGAGCTTTGCCTTCAATGCAAGGTTAGGCTTCTTTGCCCATTGAGAACGGAGCATCGCATTGTCGGCGGTCTTGTCCAAAATGTTCATGGCCACAAACTCATCCAACACTTCGCTTGAGGTCAAAGTGTGGAAGTCCAGTCTTTGACGAATGACGGAGGACATGGCCTTGTGGTAGGGCATCATTGCCTTGAGGAATTTGCGCTTGATCCAATTGTCATCCGTGTCCTTGCTCCCATGATCTCGTAGTGAGACCGCGAGTTTGGTTACTCTTCGATAAAGCTCACGAGGTTCTTCATCTTCTTTCATAGCAAACTCATCGGCCTCATCTTGTACCACTTCATAGTTGGAGCGTTGAATGCTTGCGCTTCCCTGGTAGAGAGGGACAACACAATGCCATGCATCTTTGGCCAAGGCGAAGGGACGAAGATGAGGTAGGTCTTCGGGTGGAATTGCATCTTGAATGATGAAGAGAGCATTCTCATTGAATTGATTGTCCGCGGCTTCTCAAGGAGTGAAGTTGCTTGGATCATGTGGATAGAAACCTTCTTCAATGATTCTCCAAAGGTTAGTGTTCACATGATTTAAATGACGTTTAAAGCGGTAAACCCAAGAATCAAAGTCCTCATTTTTCACAATCTTAGGGGGAGGACCGGCATGATTCAAATGAGTGGAAGGAACCGGTCCACCATAAACAAGTGGTGGTTCCACATGGGCAAAGATGCCGGTGCCATTCTTACCACTAGAAGAAGGAGCCTTTTCACTACTAGCTTCCCCCTTGTCGGGGATAGCATCCGTCACCTTGTTGGCGGGGTCACCCACTTTCAACGGTGCGGTGGATAGTTTCAGCCCCTTAAGAAATTTAGTAAACATGCTTTCAACTTCGGTCGTCATGGAGGTTTTCCATGTCTCCAAGGCCACATTGAACTCCTCACGAGAGACCGAGGTTCCCCCATTGCCCATAGACGAGATCGGATTCACACCGGAGTGTTCCTCCACACCATCTACGGTATCAACCATACCCTTTGGACGGTAAAGTCCTTAATAAAGAGGCGAGGCTCTGATACCAATTGAAAGGATCGATATGGTTGACTAGAGGGGGGGGGGGTGAATAGGCAACTACCATTTTTTAACTTTTCTTTATCAAATTAAACTTTGCATCAAAGTAGGTTGTCTATATGTGCAACTAGGTGAGCAACCTATATGATGCAATACCAACAAGCACACAAGCAAGCAAGAGAAGTAACACTAAAGAGCTTGCACAAGTAAAGGTAAGAGATAACCTAGAGTGGATCCGGTGAAGACGAGGATGTGTTACCAAAGTTCCTTCCCTTTGAGGGGAAGTACGTCTCCGTTGGAGCGGTGTGGAGGCACGATGCTCCCCAAGAAGCCACTAGGGCCACCGTATTCTCCTCACGCCCTCACATAATGCGAGATGCCATGATTCCACTATTGGTGCCCTTGAAGGCGGCGATCGAACCTTTACAAACAAGGTTGGGGCAATCTCCACAACTTAATCGGAGGCTCCCAACAAAACCACGAAGCTTCACCACAATGGACTATGGCTCCGTGGTGACCTCAACTGTCTAGGGTGCTCAAACACCCAAGAGTAACAAGATCCGCTAGGGATGAGTGGGGGAATCGAAAATCCCTTGGTGGAAGTGTAGATTGGGGCCTTCTCAACCACTCCCGAGAAAGTCAACAAGTTTGATTAGCTAGAGAGATAGATCGGGCGAAAATGGAGCTTTGGGGAATTTAATGGAGCTTGAGAAATAAATGGAGCTTGGGGGAGGAAGAGGTGAGTCAAAGAGAAGAAGGGGACTCCCTTTTATAGTGTTGCCCCCACCAACCAGCCCCGCACAGGGCGGTACTATCGCTAAGAGGGGGCGGTACTACCGCTAGGTCAGCGGTACTACCGCACCAGCCAGCGGCATTGCCGCGCAGAGGATAGTAGTAGGGAAAAGGACCCAACGCGGTACTACCACGGTGGTAGGGGCGGTACTACCGCTCCTGAAACGGTACTACCGCCTCTACAACCGCAACTAGTGCCGCAAAACCCGACACGAGAAAAAGACCCCTTGAATCGAGGCGGTAGGAGCCAGACTGCCCAGCGGTACTACGGCAGCGGGGTCACGGGCGGTACTACCACTGAGGAGCGGTACTGCTGCTTGTGACCCTTCGGCCGTACTACCGCTTATAGTGCGGTACTACCGCTGGGACATAGAAGAGAGAGAGAATCTCTCCAAAGAGGCTGAGGACGAGGCGGTGGTGCCAGGCACCCCAGTGGTACTACTGCTGTGGAGGCACGGGCGGTACTACCGCTATGGAGCGGTACTGCTACTTGTGAATCCTCAGCGGTACTACCGCTGGGTGGCGCGGTACAACTGCAGGGACCCAGACAGGACAAGGAAGAGAGGAGAGATCTCTTCAAAGGAAAGGAAAAGCTCGGAGGGTGAGAAGCTGATGTGTACGTGTTGATTGCACCCATGCAATATCCCAGCGGACCCCCTCTTGATAGTACGGTGCCCTCTACGCAACTAGTCCATCGAGAGAGTAACGAAAGAGCTACACCGTCTTGAAAAACACTCCGAGGGGAAGAAAACATCTCATGCCAGGGGAGAATCTGTGAACCATTCAAAGCACAAGATTAGTCCGCAAACATGTTGTCATCAATCACCAAAACTACTTGAGAGAGATATGCCGTAACACCTTGTCTTCTCCTTTTGAATAAAATGTTTGCAGATTCCAGTTTAGTCCATGACACATGCACTATTATTATTATTATTATTATTATTCACATCGTTCGGTCGTGCAAGTGAAAGGCAATAATGATGAAATTTGATGAAATGATTGAGATGAAGAAAAGCTGGTATGAACTCGACCTATTTTGTTTTTGTAAATATGATTAGCTCATCATTCTTGATTCAGCCTATCATGAGTAAACATGTTTGCAATGACAATTAGAGATCATAGTTACTCATGCCATGCTTAAATAGCTAGGAGTGTATAATGGTTTGTCTTGAATGTCAACATGCATTTAAAATGGTTATGACGTAGTATGGTAGGATGGTATCCTCCTCTGAATGATTAAAGTGGCTTGACTTGGCACATGCTCACTCATGTAGTTGAATCAAAACCAACATAGCCTCCATGATATTTATGTTCATTGTGATATATATCCTACTCATGCTTGTATTCAATGTTGATTAACCTCAATGCATGTTTATGACCATTGTCGCTCTCTAGTTGGTCGCTCCTCAATCTATTTGCTAGCCTTCACTTGTACTATGCAGGAATACTGCTTGTGCATCCACTTCCTAAACCCAAAGTTGTTCCATACACTACAAAAAACGACTTTCGTGATGATACGTGTTTGTCACAGTAGGTCATGTTTTCTGTCATGCATGTACATGCATGACGATTTTATGACAGAATCAAGATAGTCATACCTGTGCTGTCGTAGAAGTGTTCCATGACAATACCAAAATTATCATCACGGAAGTGTCCACTTCCATGATGATAAATGGTGCATCATGGAAGTGCTTACGTCAAGGGTAACCGACACGTGGCATCCACAGTAACGAATCGCCGTTATGCTATCGGGTCCGGTTTTGGATCCGATAACCCGTTAACAACTCGAACCAATGGAGATTTTCCATGTGTAAAATTCTCATTGGTCGTAGCAACCACGTGTCAGCTTCGCGTTGAGACAGATGTCAACCGCCCAATGGACAGGAGAAGCCTATGATACGTCGACACGTGTCAAGGCCCAACAACGGCCCATTTAGGTTAAAAAGGCCGGTCCAATCAAAATTAGCGGGCTGGCCCATTAACAGCCTACTTGCAGACGGCCCATTGGCAGTTAAGGCCCATAGGAATAGTGTCAAATCGGCCCGTCAATGACCCATTCTAGATTTCTCACCATTGCGGCCCATGGTCACTTCTGACCCGTTAACAGTCCGCTAAGTATTTGGACCGAATTACGGCCCGACGTGTTTTCGGCCTATTAAAGGTCCTGCTAAATTTGGGCCCATTTATTACCCAATGAAACTTTTGGCCCATAAAAGACCGGGAAGGAATTGTGTCACATTCGGCCATGTATGGCATTCGGCCTGTTAGCGGCCCACTGTAGATTTGGGCCAGTTCCAGCCTATTGTGTTTTTTGGCCTGTTAACATCAGCCGAAATCCATGGGCCATATGTGGCCCAATGTCACATCAGGCCTATTAATGGCCCATATAATCACTGATCCAAATCAAGCCCTACCGCACTTCCGGCCTGGTAAAGGTCCGTGTAGTAGGTCGGCGCATTTACGGCCTGTTTGAATTTTGGCCTATGAACGATCCGCATTGTAAATGGGTCACCCTGAGCTGGATACATTTTGGCCTGCTAATTACCAATGGGTTATTTGGCACATTTCAGGCCCAATCCTCTTTCGGCCTCCTAAAAGCAATGGGCATAATCTGGCCCAATTTGGGCCCAATCTTGGGCCCAATTTGACTTTCGGCCTATTAAAGACCCATGTTATTTATGAGCCATATTAGGCCTGTGAGATATTTACACATGTTAACGGCTTGTTGTTACTACGGGCCCAAATTATGTTTAGGCCTATTAAAGGCCCTCTGTGGGCACTGCCCTAAAATAGGAAAGCTTAATCTGATTTAGGCCCAGACATTTTTAGTGGGCTAAATGCACATTTCGGCCCATAGTTGTTTTTAGCCCAATTGGAATTGTTGGCCCAACGAATGTTGCGCTATTGGCTTTCAGCCGAAAGGAGATCGATGCTACCGAATACCATTACTAAGATAAACCTACACTATACAAAAATAGTGTCGTAATTTCTACGGCCTTTGGCAGCACAATAAATGGTGTATCACAACAAAATAAATTACAACCATACAAAAAAGGCCTGTTGGCATAAAAGTTTACAGTCCTTGCAGATAAATGCACCATCAAATGTATAGAAGCACAGATCATTTGACTTGAGTGCTAATGTTTCAGGCTGTAGAATCTGATGGAGCAGCATGACCTTCCCCTTTTTTTCTGCCATTGCTCTTGAACAACGAAGCAAATGTCTGATAGTCTGGTTCCAAAACCATTCATATCTTGACAACATTTGTCAACCACTATTCTTGTTTTAGAAACGACCTCCATTAGGGATTGGACTTGTGTCTGGAGCACAGATATATCACTCTGTCTAGCCGGAATATTTTGTTCAGTAGGCGATTTGGACGAGGTTACCTTGACAAGCAACACAAAATTACGGAGGAAGGTGCTTTTTGCATTGTTAGTGGAGAGATACTAACACGCTGCAGCAAGAGGTGACATTGTGCCTGTGGTAGCCTCGTCACCTTCAGGTGGTTGTGGTTGTTCAATCATTTGTTCCATAGCTTACTGAAAGTTTGAATTTGTAGATTAGTGTACCAGATAAGTTACTAATGAGACAAAAACAAACAAAATAGGTTTCATGTTTATACATAACTTATTTTGGTGAACTACTTTAATAGATTAGGATGTATTGTAGTGCCAACTACATATTAAAATCACTTTCGAAACTTATGTCTACGTAGCATGCCTACTGTATTGTCTATTTCCTCACATTCATTGACATCTAAGGATAAAGAGACATGGTTTAAAGTAGGATGAACATAGTATGACAGCATTCATATCACAGGCAAACATATATTAAACAAACAGGCTATTGTATCATTGTGTGGGCACATGAACATCACAACTAGATTACAGATCAAGACCAAAAGAATATCCTTCCTCTCTTTTAAATCGTGTAAGGTGAAATGATACGTTAAGACAACTATGTATAAAAGTGAATAGAGTAACTGACATTGGCTGCAAACCAAGCAGTTAAATGAACACATCACAGTAACAAGCAGCTCAAAAGCATGAGGAGTAAGGACTTACAATAGCGGCCTGAACTGGTGTGCTCATGCCCTTCATCTTACCGCTGTGGCAATCCTTGAAGATTTGCACTGCATTTGGTTCAGGTTCTTTTTGGTCCGCACGAGCTTTCATCTGTATTTGAAACAAGTCAATATAGATATGATAATATGGCACAAAAAAGAAGGAACTAGCAGCTATTTACAAGAGCCTCGCAGTGTGCAATATAGCTATGAGATCCTATTGTCTATTGGAATTTCACTTTAGAACGGTTGGTCTTGTTCTTCAAACAGTTAGCCTAAAAGAAGATAGACTTGTAAGGCACATACGTAAATACGAGTTCAATATGTGATCTGATCAAATACATATACCCTACCTGATACTTTGGATCAGACCAGTCTTTAATAAGGTCTGTCCAGTCTTCATCCGTAATATATTCCATTGGAGATGTTTGGGCGATTTCATTGTTAGCCTTGCCTTCAAAGTGAGTTTTTCTAAGGTGATTCCAATATTGTCGCAGAGCAGACTGAAAAACATGAGTGCATGCTTGTTTAGTTGCATCATCTTTCGGATCCAACTTGAACCTCATCTGTTGAAAAAAGAATGTGAGTCTCATTAGGAAGAAGCTAGAAAGTATGGGACAGAGCAAGACAATATTACAAATTGCGATGAATAACATTACTTACGGATAAATGGTCAAGGAAGGTGTTAAACTGGGTATCGTCTTTCTCATTCCTGTAATGGATCCACATTGGGAGGATACGTGCATGACACCTAATGGCAACGGCTGCCTCTGATACTAACTTGGCTGACTCTATAGCATCACGTGACCTTTTTAAACCTACCTCAAAATGGATCTCCATTCTTCCTCCTTTAGATTTTGTTAATCTGTCAAGCATTATCCCTAATGTTTGTTTCCGCTTGCGCCGTGGTTCGAGTTCAACAACAAATATGGGAAGTGTTAGTGCACATCAAACTATGAGAGTACATATAAAGGAGCAGGCAACTGCAACTTGACTCGGTCAGGTACCGTCTTGGTGTTGATGCTCATGAGGTTCATCTGATCTTGCCAAGTCCTGTTGTGTCAGGAGTGCGTTAGAAGTAGTGTTAGGTGTGAAGGCAGCTTGGGAACATGCCACTTGCGGAGCAAACGAACGAGTAACTCGTAGATGTAGGTACAGTTGAAGGAGGGGCTGCAGCTGGTGGAGCAGGTGATACTGTGTTTGTAGATTTAGCAGGTGGACTTGGACCTTCTACTGCACTATAAGTACCAGCAGAATCTTGAGGAAAGATCCTTTTCTGTTGCACCCGACGAGTAACACCATTCCCTACTATATTCTTTTCCTTGCTCTTTTTTGACTTTGCCATGTCAAGCCGTACCCACAACACAAAAGAATAAAATCGCTCTTCAAAACTCATTGATGCATGATACAGACGAGCAATACTTTGATGTAAGACAACTGTATGAGGAGGATGGAATATGTAAGAAAAACAGGCCGACATGACATATTCACACCTACGATGTGTAAACTAAGCAGAAGCATTTTCAAGAAATTAGAAGTAATGCAAGCTAGACACCATATGAAAGATGCAACCAATATCACTCTGCCAAGTTAAAAGTGTCTTGTCATAAGTGGTATTTCAAAAAATTAGAAGCAGTACAACCTAGAAATCAATGCAAGATGCAACCACTATCACACTACCAAGTTAAAAGCGTCCAATCATAAGTGATTGATGCAGGATACACAATAGTAGTACTTTGATGTAAGAACATGGTATGATCGATAGATGTAGTGTATTCTTGACACAGAAAGGCATGTCATATGCACATGTATAACGTATAAACTCAGCAGGTGCAATTTAATAAAATTAGAAGAAATACAAGCTAGACAACATATGCAACATGAAACCAATTATCACACTGTCAACTTAGAGCAAGCACCTGCGATGGTGGAGTAGGGGAGATGAACTCATCATATAGACTTGGGACTTCAACTATAGTAGCAATAGCAGTGGAAAATCTAGAGAGCCTCCGTTTGCGTCGGTTCGGAGGAACACCAACATCCCCTAACTTACTCTTTTCCTTCCTCTTTTTTGATATTGCCTTCTGAAGTCAAAACCACAAGAAGAGGAATAAAATTAGCTCTGCATAACTGGTTGATGCATGGTACAGACGAACACTACTTTGATGTAAGGCAAGCGCATGATAGGAGGATGGAATATATAGAAGAAAATGACAGCATTGCATATTTACACCTATGATAGGAGGATGGAATATGTATAAAAATGGTAAGCAGAGGCATTTCAACAAAATTAGAAGAAATGAAAGCTAGGAACCATATGAACATGCAACCAATATCACTCTACCAGGTAAAAAGTGTCTCGTCATAAGTGCTATTTCAACAAATTGAAAGCAGTACAAGCTAGAAGACAATGCAAGATGCAACCTATATCACACTCCCAAGTTAAATGTATCTTATGGGTAAGTGATTGTTGCAGGATACACAATAGTACTTTGATGTAAGAACATAGTGTGATAGAAAGATTTATTATGTTCTAGAAACAGGAAAATGTGTCATATTGACAGGTATAAGTTGTAAGTGTGACGCCCCCGATTTAATCGTACACTAATCATACACGCAAACGTGTACGATCAAGATCAGGGACTCACGGGAAGGTATCACAACACAACTCTACAAATAAAATAAGTCATACAAGCATCATATTACAAGCCAGGGGCCTCGAAGGCTCGAATACAAGAGCTCGATCATAGACGAGTCAGCGGAAGCAACAATATCTGAGTACAGACATAAGTTAAACAAGTTTGCCTTAAGAAGGCTAGCACAAACTGGGATACAGATCGAAAGAGGCGCAGGCCTCCTGCCTGGGATCCTCCTAAACTACTCCTGGTCGTCGTTAGCGGGCAGCACGTAGTAGTAGGCACCTCCGGTGTAGTAGGAGTCGTCGTCGACGGTGGCGTCTGGCTCCTGGGCTCCAACATCTGGTTGCGACAACCAGGTAGAAGGGATAGAGGGAAAAGAGGGAGAAAGCAACCGTGAGTACTCATCCAAAGTACTCGCAAGCAAGGAGCTATACAACATATGCATGGGTATCAAATGGAATAAGGGTATCATATGTGGACTGAGCTGCAGAATGCCAGAATAAGAGGGGGATAACTAATCCTGTCGAAGACTACGCTTCTGGCAGCCTCCGTCTTGCAGCATGTAGAAGAGAGTAGACTGAAGTCCTCCAAGTAGCATCGCATAGCATAATCCTAACCGATGATCCTCCCCTCATCGCCCTGTGAGAGAGCGATCACCGGTTGTATCTGGTACTTGGAAGGGTGTGTTTTATTAAGTATCCGGTTCTAGTTGTCATAAGGTCAAGATACAACTCCGGGTCGTCCTTTTACCGAGGGACACAGCTATTCGAATAGATAAACTTCCCTGCAGGGGTGCACCACATACCCCAACACGCTCGATCCCATTTGGCCGGACACACTTTTCTGGGTCATGCCCGGCCTCGGAAGATCAACGCATCGCAGCCCTACCTAGGCACAACAGAGAGGTCAGCACGCCGGTCTAAATCCTATGGCGCAGGGGTCTGGGCCCATCGCCCTTTGCACACCTGCACGTTGCGTACGCGGCCAGAAGCAGACCTAGCCTAGTGGCTTTCCAGTCCAATCCGGCGCGCGCCACTCAGTCGCTGACGTCACGAAGGCTTCGGCTGATACCACGACGCCGGGATACCCATAACTGCTCCCACATAGATGGTTAGTGCGTATAGACCAAATGGCCAAACGCAGATCAAATACCCAGATCTCGTTAAGCGTGTTAAGTATCCGCGAACACCGACCAGGGCCAGGCCCACCTCTCTCCTAGGTGGTCGGAACCTGCCTTGTCGCTCCGCCTCAAAGATCCACTCGCGGGTGCTCCTACGAGCCTACCCGTCTTTAGTCACCACATGTATCATGTATAAAGTATATAGTATATACCCGTGATCACCTCCCGAGTGATCACGGCCCGATAGTATAGCATGGCAGACGGACAAGAATGTAGGGCCACTGATGATAAGCTAGCATCCTATACTAAGCATTAGGTTTGCAGGTAAAGGTAACAACAGTAGTAGCAAGGACAGGCTATGCATCAGTATAGGATTAACGGGAAGCAGTAACATGCTACACTACTCTAATGCAAGAAGTATAGAGAAGAGTAGGCGATATCTGGTGATCAAAGGGGGGGCTTGCCTGGTGGCTCTAGCAAGAGAGAGTGGCCGTCAACACCGTAGTCGTACTGGGTAGCAGCGATGTCGGTCTCGGTGTCTAGCGAGAGAAGAGGGGGAAGAAACAATAAATATAATGCAAACATAAGCATGACAATGCATGATGTGACAATGAGCGGTGCTAGGTGTGCCCTAACGCGGTAGTAGGTGATACCGGTGAAGGGGGATGACATCCGGGAAAGTATCCCCGGTGTTTTGCGTTTTCGAGCAGAGGAGCCGGAGGGGGAAAGTTGCGAGTTTGCTATGCTAGGGATGCGTGATGGACGAACGGGCTGCGTATCCGGGTTCGTCTCGTCGTTCTGAGCAACTTTCATGTTGAAAATATTTTAATCCGAGTTACGGATTAAAAGATATGATTTTCTAAAGATTTTATTAATTTCTGGAATTTAATTAATTATTTAAATTAATTCAAAAAACAGATTAATGACATCAGCATGATGTCATGCTGACATCAGCAGTCAACAGGGTTGACTTGGTCAACCTGACCAGTGGGTCCAGTGGGACCCACCTGTCATACACTACTTAGCCTAATCAGTGTTTAACCAATCTAACTACTGTTTAATTAAATTAATTAAACAGGATTAATTAACTTAAATAAATAATTAATTAATTATTAATTAATTAATTATATATTTATTTTTTATTTTTTATTTTTTAATCCTTTTTTAAAACGTTTTGATGGCGGGGCCCCACATGTCATTGGCACAGGGAGCCATGGCGGGTGTGTGGGGGGGGGGGGGGGGGGGGGTCACGGGCGTCGGGCGCAGGCGCAGCCCGTATGGGCGCTGCGGGCGCGACCGGCAGGGGCAACCCAACTGGGGCACCGGCAACCACGGCAGAGCACCGAAGAAGAGAGAGGCCGGTGGCCTGGGGCGGCCTGGGTGGGCGCAGGTCGGCAGTGAGGAGAGCCGCAGCGAGGGGGCGCGGCACACAGGGGGACGGGGAAGGGCAGCAGTAGCTGCGGTCGGCGCGAGCGCGCGGCCATGTGCGCGCGAGCGAGCGCGAGGAGGGGGGAGGCGGTGCGGTGCAGTGGGCAGCAGGCCACGGGCGGCCGCGGGCGCTCGATTGGAGGGGGGGGGGGGGGAACCCGGGCGCTGGCCTCGGGCCTTGCTCGCCGGCGAGATAGAGCGCCACCATGGTACGGGCGGCGGACGGCGCAGGGAACAGGGCAGCGCGGCGAACGGGAGGGGCCGAACCGGGGAAATGGTGGAGGAGCAGCAGCAGCAGAGGCAGCGGCGGAGCGGACGTGGAGGGGACTGGAGCGCGGGCTAGCAGAGGCATGCGCGGCGGCAGCGTGCGCGGGAGGACGGAGGAAGGGGCGCGGCCATGCGCGACCGTGGCGAGGGCGCGGTGCAGCGGGGAAAAGGGGCGGTGACGCGGGACGGCACCGATGGACGCGGGACGCCGCCGGCGGGCGCGTGCAGGGAAGAGAGGAGGAGGGGGGGCCTCACAGGGGGATGGTAGGGCTAGGGCAGCGGGGGTCGAGGGGGGCGTCGGGGACGACGCGACGGAGAGGGGCAGGCCGGCGAGGAAGCGCTTGACGAATCCGGCAAGGGCGGCGCCGTGCGCGGTCGTCGGGGCTGAAGACGGGGACGACGAGGTCCAGCGGCTGCGGTGAGAGGCGGCCCCGGCATGGGCCACGGGCAACGACGGCAGCGCGCGGGGGGGGGGGGGGCTGTGTCGCCGGTGTCGAACGCAGGGCGCAACGGGCCCTGATCCAGATCGGATCGGTGAAGGGGCGGGGAGTGGCGACGTGGGGGGGGGGGGGGGAGTGGGGAGGGGGTTACGGTTTGGCCAAGGGAGGCCTTATACGGGACGGGGTGGGCCGGCCTAGGTGGTGGCCTCGTGGGCCAAGGCCGTTTGGCCAAGTTGGGCCACGGTCAAGTGGGGGGGGGGGCTCTTCTATTTCCTTTTTTTGTTTTCTGTTTTTTTATATAGTTTGCTTTCTTTTAGTTTCCTTCTACTTTAGTTTTAGTAAATTACCAAAGTGGCACCTAAATAGGATTTTACAAATTATGCCACTGCCACAATAGTTTAATACCTATAACAATTTAGTTTTGAAAATGTTTATTATTGTTAAAGCATTAAAATAATTGTTTCTGCTACTCTTTTATTCATTTAAGAGTATTTAAACATTTTATAAAAGTGTGGTTTCTCCACCATAATTACCTATGCATTATTTGGCTCACTCTGAACATTTTAGTTTTAATATTTGAAAACTTTTATCGTTTGCTTGATTTTGAATTTGAATTCGAACTGGTTTCGACCTAACGCGAGATTAGCAACAGTAATCGGGGTGACGTGGCATCATTTGCAGAGGTTTACTATAGCCTAATTATCCGGGCGTCACAATTCTCCTCCACTACAAGAAATCTCGTCCTGAGATTTAAGAGAGGGGCTAGGGGTAAGGACTAGTTACAAAATTCTAACGAATCTTCTCGGTCTTGATTGCTCTTCTCGAAGTGGTCGATCCATTACATTGATGTCTTCATTTCACTGCTTCAAGTCACCATGATCAATTTGTCATCCTTTCTTCGAGATCTCCATCGTACTTACGAATAGGTAAGGGGCAGCTCTACAACGATAGGATGTTATAAGGGAAAATCTTCTAGGGGTTTCCCAAGTATGAACATATGAGTATCTCTTGAGTTGAACAAATGAAACACATCGAGAGCAAAGTGGTGCAATAAGAAGTTTCAAGCGGATAGACAATCGTTCGATGCCCGTTACAGGGCGTGAAAGCGGTTCAAAGCAATCGGGAATAAGTATTGCGTCTTATACCAGAATAGATCAACAGGCAGGAGGCCCATGAATTACATATAAAGTCAAGCACGAGGAATAACTTCAACAACAGGGTGTACAGGAGAGTCAGGTTTCGATCCTGTGGAACTATGGGTTATGGGCCCACCAGGTGGGTTAAAATAGGGATGGGCGTTGACATCTTGCATGGTCCTGATAGCAAGGCTTGTCAGAGGATCAGCCTATCAGTTACGTCGGCAACAACATCGGTACCAAGGGCGAGGGACGAAGAGAACCATTTTCCTGCTCGTTGAACGAGGCGGACCAATAGGCAAAGTTCTCGTCCACCGGTGGTTACCGGAATGTCATCAACAATAGTAACAGGGTCATGCTAACAGAGTTGTACACCGAGGTGTTTACATAAGCAGGAGAATAATACTGCTTAGATTATATAGACCTCAAGAAAGGTTAAACCAACCAATGGAAAGGAAACTAAGATTACCATATTAAACAGAACAATGGACAGGAAAATGTGTTTAAACACATATTTCAGGGGTATATCTTTCCCAAGGACAAGCAGAGCATGATATCCATGACAGGATATAACGTAGAAAACCATTTAGGTTAGGCAAGAGGAAGTTCATGACATTACCCAAACAACGGTGTTTGAATAATTGATAAAGGAAATTTAGCATGGCGCTTCAAATGTTCTTATCGATGATCAGAGTACCACGAACATGCTTCAAGAAGCATTGACATGGTATTCAAGCAAAGGTCAGACTTTGGAAACACAAAGGATCCATCAGGAATAACTTGTGAAATAAGTCTTGCAATTTCCTCACGGAAGAATGGCTAAACTTGCTAAAAAGGATACTACAACAATAGGTCCTCTGGCCAGGTGTGCTAGGCATGACATAACCTTACCGGATCATATATAAAGACCAACATTATAACTCTTGGAAATATGTTCCAACCATCATATCTGACCGAGATTCAGATTTGATTGGTGTCAGGATACCTCAGACTCGGGATGCCTGAGAGGAAAAGGTGCAACACAATTTAACGAGATGACATTGTGAGATTCTCAGAAGTGACCTATGTAAGTGAGCTCTGAAACAAGAGGTCATCAGTAAACCAAGGAGAGGATGTGGAGGTGGCTGATAGGCTCAGCAACAAATCATCGAGATTTCGAAAGGATTGATTTCCACAATTATGTGAACAAGGAAATATCATTTGTCGGATCAAATGTCATAATGATGTATGCTGGAGGGGAACATACACAACTGAACAATGATAGAAGGGTGCACCCAGGAATCTGGACTAGGTAGCACGATCAATGTTTGAATGATGATTCAATGATCAATAGACTTAGAATGAAACTGTAGACCAATAACTTCAAGCAATAGGGTTGCTAGAAGTTTAGAATTTACACATCACAGACCATTTATCGGTATTCCGGTTAGAAACAACACGGAGACCAAGAAATGAACGCAAAAGGCGAGAGATATTACTATATCAAGAATTCTCAAGAGGTGGTAAAATTTACCACGACATTCTTGACATAAAAGGTGGTAACATTCCAAGGTAAAGAAGAACAAAGGCTGGATAGCAAGGATATCTAGGTATAACTCAAAACACGAATAAGTTTGTGTTGGAGGGAAGGCAATAAGGTTGTCGATGATAACACAATTCATCGAGGGGCAAGGATGGTATTTCTCATTATGACTTCGATTGATATCCTAGAGGAGCTCATAAGATTGATGATGATCACGACACAATTGTTGAGAGATTTCATGAAGATGTAATCCATCGGCGATGACATCAAGTCAAAAGAATGATGAAGCGGAAGGTTATTGGAACCACGGGTACGGCACAAACTCGAAACCAAGCTTGTGGTTTAAGGAGAAATGATATGATGAGGAAAATCGACATAAGCTTAGCTCATCATCGAAAATTGTGCTCCAGGAAGGACCAGGTAGCACAGTTAAGAGCAGCACGATAGGGATATATCCGATCAAGCTAGGAATGACTTGAAGGATTATTTAAACTCGTAAGCAACGAAAATTAATTAGGGTTATTGAATTGGAGTGCGGACTCGATTCACTATTCGGTGTTCTCGGTTGACGACAACCCAGAACCTAGGAACAATTGGATCCGGTGAGTAATAATAGTTGATGAAGAACCCATAAGAAGTTATGATGTCCCATGTTATCTCAAGATACCATGGGGTAATACTCGATGACAGAACAAAGTGGAGGTTGGACTAGGGTATTGCTCTGCAGAAGACAAATGCTTAAACTTGCACGAGAAATGAAATCAAGGAGAAACATGGTCGGAACCACGATTGCAAAGTATCAATTCACTGATACCAAAGGATACTATATCAATGAAATAGTTATTATTACAAGAAGCTTCTATGATAGGATCTACATCGTGTCCATGGGCATGAACACAAAGTTCAAGGTCGACTCCCACTTATTCAATGCATAACCTTTCATTTTATTTCTCGCTTTTGATGAAGTGGTAGTATAGAAATTTTATCTGGAGAAACAACAGAAGAGTATGACTCGCGAAAACTTTCGGGTTCACACAGTTTAGAAAAGGCATAGGTTCAACTCATCAGGGTATCTTAGAAACATATACCACAAGCTTCAAGAGTAAATATCACCAGCTCGAAAGCAGAGCAAGGTTGAGAAAGTAGAGGATACAATTTACCAAAGGCATCATGTGTCCGAGAAAAGACTCACAAAGTTATTGAATATGAAGGACACTGTCGGATAATAATCCAACAAGGGGTCTTGTGGTCTACAATAGAGCTGATGCGAGTATCGGTACTCTATCAACGGAAGAAGGAACGAAAGGGCATCGAATTATAGAAACACCTGACTAATTCAAAGCTCAAATGCAAAGGAATTATGATCTTCAAATCAAGGGATCAGAAGCAAACACTCTGATCAAGGATGGATAAGTTGAGTAAGCTTAGGGTTCCATCGATGGCAATTCGATTGGTCAAGAACCAGCTCACGTTTAAAAAGATATTTGAGCCGGAGGGATAATTTTCAGGGAATAACTGATGATTGCATGCATTCACACACATGTTGAATCAGCAGGATCAGAATGACGGTGCCTAAGGATACTAACAAATATTGCCAGACATATGGAAAGCATCCATCATGCAAGCAGACAAGTATTGCCGAGCAATAAGCTACTAAGGATTTTTGGAGGATCGAATAGTATTTCGATGACCATTGTGAAACACATGAACAACTGGGGGATGAGCGGATACCCGATAAGTGCGAGAATTATCCGTAGGGGTATTCAGGTGACAAAGAACGGCAAGACAGTAAGCCCAAAGGATTACCGAAACAACGACGAGTATTTCGGGGTATCTTGTAATAACAAGACCAACTGGGGAGCATTGTATGAATGGCGAGTATACGTGGTTATCCATAGGAGTTTATCGATGGAGGGGAATTGCAAAAGCGACGCCATAAAGTCTCTAGAGAACATCAGAGAGTATCTTCGGATTCTTCTAGTGCAGCAGGCGATCATCTGAAATGAGGGGCTCACCGGGAGAAAGTACTTTCGAGAACCTAAAGTTAGTTTTGTTTTTAGTAAAATCATTTAACTCGAATAGAAGAGAGCTCAGAGTCCGAGAGTAAGGATCGAGGAGTAAAAGATCCTAATACCACCCAAATGGCGACGTGGGCCCGTAAGCCGCACAGCCATGTTAGTAAAAGTTTTATAATGTCTAGACTCGACTTCGGCCAAGGAGTTGGAAAGGGGGATTCCTACAGGCAGTCGGCTCTGATACCAACTTGTGACGCCCCCGATTTAATCGTACACTAATCATACACGCAAACGTGTACGATCAAGATCAGGGACTCACGGGAAGGTATCACAACACAACTCTACAAATAAAATAAGTCATACAAGCATTATATTATAAGCCAGGGGCCTCGAAGGCTCGAATACAAGAGCTCGATCATAGACGAGTCAGCGGAAGCAACAATATCTGAGTACAGACATAAGTTAAACAAGTTTGCCTTAAGAAGGCTAGCACAAACTGGGATACAGATCGAAAGAGGCGCAGGCCTCCTGCGTGGGATCCTCCTAAACTACTCCTGGTCGTCGTCAGCGGGCAGCACGTAGTAGTAGGCACCTCCGGTGTAGTAGGAGTCGTCGTCGACGGTGGCGTCTGGCTCCTGGGCTCCAACATCTGGTTGCGACAACCAGGTAGAAGGGATAGAGGGAAAAGAGGGAGAAAGCAACCGTGAGTACTCATCCAAAGTACTCGCAAGCAAGGAGCTATACTACATATGCATGGGTATCAAATGGAATAAGGGTATCATATGTGGACTGAGCTGCAGAATGCCAGGATAAGAGGGGCATAACTAATCCTATCGAAGACTACGCTTCTGGCAGCCTCCGTCTTGCAGCATGTAGAAGAGAGTAGACTGAAGTCCTCCAAGTAGCATCGCATAGCATAATCCTAACCGATGATCCTCCCATCGTCGCCCTGTGAGAGAGCGATCACCGGTTGTATCTGGTACTTGGAAGGGTGTGTTTTATTAAGTATCCGGTTCTAGTTGTCATAAGGTCAAGATACAACTCCGGGTCGTCCTTTTACCGAGGGACACGGCTATTCGAATAGATAAACTTCCCTGCAGGGGTGCACCACATACCCCAACACGCTCGATCCCATTTGGCCGGACACACTTTTCTGGGTCATGCCCGGCCTCGGAAGATCAACACGTCGCAGCCCTACCTAGGCACAACAGAGAGGTCAGCACGCCGGTCTAAATCCTATGGCACAGGGGTCTGGGCCCATCGCCCTTTGCACACCTGCACGTTGCGTACGCGGCCGGAAGCAGACCTAGCCTAGTGGCTTTCCAGTCCAATCCGGCGCGCGCCACTCAGTCGCTGACGTCACGAAGGCTTCGGCTGATACCACGACGCCGGGATACCCATAACTGCTCCCACGTAGATGGTTAGTGCGTATAGACCAAATGGCCAAACTCAGATCAAATACCCAGATCTTGTTAAGCGTGTTAAGTATCCGCGAACACCGACCAGGGCCAGGCCCACCTCTCTCCTAGGTGGTCGGAACCTGCCCTGTCGCTCCGCCTCAAAGATCCACTCGCGGGTGCTCCTACGAGCCTACCCGTCTTTACTCACCACATGTATCATGTATAAAGTATATAGTATATACCCGTGATCACCTCCCGAGTGATCACGACCCGATAGTATAGCATGGCAGACGGACAAGAATGTAGGGCCACTGATGATAAGCTAGCATCCTATACTAAGCATTAGGTTTGCAGGTAAAGGTAACAACAGTAGTAGCAAGGACAGGCTATGCATCAGTATAGGATTAACGGGAAGCAGTAACATGCTACACTAATCTAATGCAAGCAGTATAGAGAAGAGTAGGCGATATCTGGTGATCAAAGGGGGGGCTTGCCTGGTGGCTCTGGCAAGAGAGAGTGGCCGTCAACACCGTAGTCGTACTGGGTAGCAGCGACGTCGGTCTCGGTGTCTAGCGAGAGAAGAGGGGGAAGAAACAATAAATATAATGCAAACATAAGCATGACAATGCGTGACGTGACAATGAGCGGTGCTAGGTGTGCCCTAACGCGGTAGTAGGTGATACCGGTGAAGGGGGATGACATCCGGGAAAGTATCCCCGGTGTTTTGCGTTTTCGAGCAGAGGAGCCGGAGGGGGAAAGTTGCGAGTTTGCTATGCTAGGGATGCGTGATGGACGAACGGGCTGCGTATCCGGGTTCGTCTCGTCGTTCTGAGCAACTTTCATGTTGAAAATATTTTAATCCGAGTTACGGATTAAAAGATATGATTTTCTAAAGATTTTATTAATTTCTGGAATTTAATTAATTATTTAAATTAATTCAAAAAACAGATTAATGACATCAGCATGATGTCATGCTGACATCAGCAGTCAACAGGGTTGACTTGGTCAACCTGACCAGTGGGTCCAGTGGGACCCACCTGTCATACACTACTTAGCCTAATCAGTGTTTAACCAATCTAACTACTGTTTAATTAAATTAATTAAACATGATTAATTAACTTAAATAATTAATTAATTAATTTAATCAATTAATTAATTAATTAATTAATTATATATTTATTTATTTTATTTATTATTTTTTAATCCTTTTTTTAAAATGTTTTGATGGCGGGGCCCCACATGTCATTGGCATAGGGAGCCATGTCGGGTGTGTGTGTGTGTGTGTGTGTGGGGGGGGGGGGGTTCACGGGCGTCGGGCGCAGGCGCAGCCCGTATGGGCGCTGCGGGCGCGACCAGCAGGGGCAACCCAACTGGGGCACCGGCGACCACGGCAGAGCACCGAAGAAGAGAGAGGCCGGTGGCCTGGGGCGGCCTGGGTGGGCGCGGGTCGGCAGTGAGGAGAGCCGCAGCGAGGGGGCGCGACACACAGTGGGACGGGAAAGGGCAGCAGTAGCTGCGGTCGGCGCGAGCGCGCGGCCATGTGCGCGCGAGCGAGCGCGAGGAGGGGGGAGGCGGTGCGGTGCAGTGGGCAGCAGGCCACGGGCGGCCGCGGGCGCTTGCGGGCACTCGATTGGAGGGGGGGGACCCGGGCGCTGGCCTCGGGCCTTGCTCGTCGGCGAGACAGAGCGCCACCACGGTGCGGGCGGCGGACGGCGCAGGGAACAGGGCAGCGCGGCGAACGGGAGGGGCCGAAGCGGGGAAATGGTGGAGGAGCAGCAGCAGCAGAGGCAGCGGCGGAGCGGACGTGGAGGGGACCGGAGCGCGGGCTAGCAGAGGCATGTGCGGCGGCAGCGTGCGCGGGAGGACAGAGGAAGGGGCGCGGCCATGCGCGACCGTGGCGAGGGCGCGGTGCAGCGGGGAAAAGGGGCGGTGACGCGGGACGGCGCCGACGGACGCGGGACGCCGCCGGCGGGCGCGTGCAGGGAAGAGAGGAGGAGGGGGGCCTCACAGGGGGATGGTAGGGCCAGGGCAGCGGGGGTCGAGGGGGGGCGTCGAGGACGACGCGACGGAGAGGGGCAGGCCGGCGAGGAAGCGCTTGACGAATCCGGCGAGGGCGGCGCCGTGCGCGGTCGTCGGGGCTGAAGACGGGGACGACGAGGTCCAGCGGCTGCGGTGAGAGGCGGCCCCGGCATGGGCCACGGGCAACGACGGCAGCGCGGGGGGAGGGGGAGGGGCTGTGTCGCCGGTGTCGAACGCAGGGCGCAACGGGCCCCGATCCAGATCGGATCGGGGAAGGGGCGGGGAGTGGCGACGTGGGGGGGGGGGGTGAGTGGGGGAGGGGGTTAAGGTTTGGCCAAGGGAGGCCTTATACGGGACGGGGTGGGCCGGCCTAGGTGGTGGCCTCATGGGCCAAGGCCGTTTGGCCAAGTTGGGCCACGGTCAAGTGGGGGGGGGGGGGGCTCTTCTATTTCCTTTTTTTGTTTTCTGTTTTTTTTATATAGTTTGCTTTCTTTTAGTTTCCTTCTACTTTAGTTTTAGTAAATTACCAAAGTGGCACCTAAATAGGATTTTACAAATTATGCCACTGCCACAATAGTTTAATACTTATAACAATTTAGTTTTGAAAATGTTTATTATTGTTAAAGCATTAAAATAATTGTTTCTGCTACTCTTTTATTCATTTAAGAGTATTTAAACATTTTATAAAAGTGTGGTTTCTCCACCATAATTACCTATGCATTATTTGGCTCACTCTGAACATTTTAGTTTTAATATTTGAAAACTTTTATCGTTTGCTTGATTTTGAATTTGAATTCGAACTGGTTTCGACCTAACGCGAGATTAGCAACAGTAATCGGGGTGACGTGGCATCATTTGCAGAGGTTTACTGTAGCCTAATTATCCGGGCGTCACAGTAAGCTATGCAGATGCAATTAAATAAATTTAGAAGGAATACAAACTAGACATCATACGAAACACGCAACCACATATAACAGTGCCAAGTTAGAGCAAGCACCTGTGATGGTGGAGTAGGGGAGATGTGCTCATCATCTACACAGCTATGTTGACTGTCCAGCCTTGTGTTGTCTTGCAAATCTTGTTGGGAGGATGGCAGAGTAGAATCTGTAGAGACCCTCTGTTTGAGTTGCTCCGAAGGACCACCATCATCCACTGCCTTACTAATTTCCTTCCGCTGTATTGATTTTGCATTGTGAAGTCAAACCGATAGAAAAAAGAATAAAATCCTCTCTTCAGAACTCATTCATGCATGACACTGTCGAACACTACTCGAATGAAAGGCAAACACATGATACGAGGATGGAATATGTACGAAAAATAGGACGGAGTGACATATTCACACATATGATGTGGTAACTAAGTAGAAGGCATTTCAACAAATTAGAAGCACTGCAAGCTAGACACCATATGGAAGATGCAACCAATATCACTCTGCCAAGTTCAAACTGTCTGGTGTTTCAACAAATTAGAAGCAGTACATGCTAGACATCATATGCAAGACGCAACCAATATCATAGTGGTGACTTAAAGGTGCCTCTGTTGGGGAACGTAGTAATTTCAAAAAATCTCCTACGCACACGCAAGATAATGGTGATGCATAGCAACGAGAGGGGAGAGTATTGTCCACGTACCCTTGTAGACCGAAAGCGGAAGCGTTAGCACAACGCGGTTGATGTCGTCATACGTCTTCACGATTCGACCGATCAAGTACCGAACGCACGGCACCTCTGAGTTCAGCACACGTTCAGCCCAATGACGTCCCTCGAACTCCGATCCAGCCGAGTGTTGAGGGAGAGTTTCGTCAGCATGACGGTGTGGTGACGATGATGATGTTCTACCGACGCAGGGCTTCGCCTAAGCACCGCTACAGTATTATCGAGGTGGACTATGGTGGAGGGGGGCACCGCACACGGCTAAAAGATCAAACGATCAATTGTTGTGTCTCTAGGGTGCCCCCCTGTCCCTGTATATAAAGGAGCAAGGGGGAGGTGCGGCCGGCCTAGAGGGGGCGCGCCAGGAGGAGTCCTACTCCTACCGGGATAGGACTCCCTCCCTTTTCCTTGTTGGACTAGGAGCGGAGGGGGAAAGAGGAGGGAGAGAGGAAGGAAGGGGGGGGGGGCGACCCCCTCTCCTTGTCCTATTCGGACTACGGGGAGGGGCGCACGGCCCTGCCCTGGCCGCCTCTCCTCTTCTCCACAAGGCCCACTATGGCCCATCAAGCTCCCGGGGGGTTCCGGTAACCTCCCCGTACTCCGGTAAAATCCCAATTTCACCCGGAACACTTCCGATATCCAAACATAGGCTTCCAATATATCAATCTTCATGTATCAACCATTTTGAGACTCCTCGTCATGTCTGTGATCACATCTGGGACTCCGAACAACCTTCGGTACATCAAAACATATAAACTCATAATATAACTGTCATCGAAACGTTAAGCGTGCGGAACCTACGGGTTCGAGAACTATGTAGACATGGACCGAGACACATCTCCGGTTAATAACCAATAGCGGAACCTGGATGCTCATATTGGTTCCCACATATTCTACGAAGATCTTTATCGGTCAGACTGCATAACAACATACGTTGTTCCCTTTGTCATCGGTATGTTACTTTCCTGAGATTCGATCGTCGGTATCTCAATACCTAGTTCAATCTCATTACCGGCAAGTCTCTTTACTCATTCCGTAATACATCATCCTGCAACTAACTCATTAGTTGCAATGCTTGCAAGGCTTATAGTGATGTGCATTACCGAGTGGGCCCAGAGATACCTCTCCGACGATCGGAGTGACAAATCCTAATCTCGAAATACGCCAACCCAACAAGTACCTTTGGAGACACCTATAGAGCACCTTTATAATCACCCAGTTACGTTGTGATGTTTGGTGGCACACAAAGTGTTCCTCCGGTAAACGGGAGTTGCATAATCTCATAGTCATAGGAACATGTATAAGTCATGAAGAAAGCAATAGCAACAAACTAAACGATCAAGTGCTAAGCTAACGGAATGGGTCAAGTCAATCACATCATTCTCCTAATGATGTGATCCCGTTAATCAAATGACAACTCATGCCTATAGTTAGGAAACATAACCATCTTTGATCAACGAGCTAGTCAAGTAGAGGTATACTAGTGACACTCTGTTTGTCTATGTATTCACACATGTATTATGTTTCCGGTTAATAAAATTATAGAATGAATAATAAATATTTATCATGATATAATGAAATAAATAATAACTTTATTATTGCCTCTAGGGCATATTTCCTTCAGTCTCCCACTTGCACTAGAGTCAATAATCTAGTTCACATCGCCATGTGATTTAATACCAATAGTTTACATCACCATGTGAGTAACACCCATAGTTCACATCGACATGTGACCAACACCCAAAGGGTTTGCTAGAGTCAATAATCTAGTTCACATCGCTATGTGATTAACACCCAAAGAGTACTAAGGTGTGATCATGTTTTGCGTGTGAGAGAAGTTTAGTCAATGGGTCTGCCACATTCAGATCCGTAAGTATTTTGCAAATTTCTATGTCAACAATGCTCTGCACGGAGCTATTCTAGCTAATTTCTCCCACTTTCAATATGTATCCAGATTCAAATTTAGAGTCATCTGGATCAGTGTCAAAATTTGCATTGACGTAACCCTTGACGACGAACCTTTTTGTCACCTCCATAATCGAGAAACATATCCTTATTCCACTAAGGATAATTTTGACCACTGTCTAGTGATCTACTCCTAGATCACTATTGTTCTCCCTTGCCAAAATCAGTGTAGGGTATACAATAGATCTGGTACACATCATGGCATATTTTATAGAACCTATGGCCAAGGCATATGGAATGACTTTCATTCTCTTTCTATCTTCTGCCATGGTCGTGCTTTGAGTCTTACTCAGTTTCACACCTTGTAACACAGGCAAGAACTCTTTCTTTGACTGTTCCATTTTGAACTACTTCAAAATCTTGTCAAGGTATGTAGTCATTGAAAAACTTATCAAGCGTCTTGATCCATCTCTATAGATCTTGATGCTCAATATGTAAGCAGTTTCACTGAGGTCTTTCTTTGAAAAACTCCTTTCAAACACTCCTTTATGCTTTGCAGAATAATTCTACATTATCTCCGATCAACAATATGTCATTCACATATACTTATCAGAATGCTGTAGTGCTCCCACTCACTTTCTTGTAAATACAGGCTTCACTGCAAATCTGTATAAAACTATATGCTTTGATCAACTTATCAAAGCGTATATTCCAACTCCGAGATGCTTGCACCAATCCATAGATGGATCGCTGGAGCTTGCATATTTTGTTAGCACCTTTAGGATTGACAAAACTTTCTTGTTGCATCATATACAACTCTTCTTTAATAAATCCATCAAGGAGTGTAGTTTTGTTTATCCATTTGCCAGATTTCATAAAATGTGGCAATTGCTAACATGATTCGGACAGACTTAAGCATAGATACGAGTGAGAAACTCTCATCGTAGTCAACACCTTGAACCTATCGAAAAAACTTTTGCGACAATTCTAGCTTTGTAGATAGTAACACTACTATCAGTGTTCGTCTTCCTCTTGAAGATCCATCTAATCTCAATGGCTCGCCGATCTTGGGCAAGTCAATCAAAGTCCATACTTTGTTCTTATAAATGGATCTCATCTCAGATTTCATGGCCTCAAGCCATTTCGCGGAATCTGGGCTCATCATCGCTTCCTCATAGTTCGTAGGTTCGTCATGGTCAAGTAACATGACTTCCAGAACAGGATTACCGTACCACTCTGGTTTACCTACGAGGTTCGGTAGTAACTTGATCTGAAGTTACATGATCATCATCATTAGCATCCTCACTAATTGGTGTAGGAGTCACAAGAACAGATTTCTGTGATGAACTACTTTCCAATAAGGGAGCAGGTATAGTTACCTCATCAAGTTCTACTTTCCTCCCACTCACTTCTTTCGAGAGAAACTCCTTCTCTAGAAAGGATCCATTCTCAGCAATGAATATCTTGCCTTCGCATCTGTGATAGAAGGTGTACCCAACATTTTCTTTTGGGTATCCTATGAAGACGCACTTCTCCGATTTTGGTTTGAGCTTATCAGGTTGAAACTTTTTCACATAAGCATTGCAACCTCAAACTTTAAGAAATGATAGCTTAGGTTTCTTGCCAAACCATAGTTCATACAGTGTTGTCTCAACGGATTTAGATGGTGCCCTATTTAACATGAATGTAGCTGTCTCTAATGCATAACCCCAAAACGATAGTGGTAAAATGGTAAGAGACATCATAGATTGCACCATATCTAATAAAGTACGGTTACGATGTTCAGACACACCATTACACTATGGTGTTCCAGGTGGCGTGAGTAGTGAAACTATTTAACATTGTTTTAACTGAAGGCCAAACTCGTAACTCAAATATTTTACTTTTGCGATCATATCGTAGAAACTTTTATTTTTGTTACGATGATTCTCTACTTCACTCTGAAATTCTTTGAACTTTTCAAATGTTTCAGACTTGTGTTTCATCAAGTAGATATACTCACATCTTGTCAAATCATCAGTGAAGATCAGAAAATAATGATAGCTTCCACGAGCCTCAATATTCATCGGACCACATACATCATTATGTATGATTTCCAAAAAATCTGTTGCTCGCTCCATTGTTCCGGAGAACAGAGTCTTAGTCATCTTGCCCATGAGGCATGGTTCGCAAGCATCAACTGATTCATAATCAAGTGATTCCAAAAGCCCACCAACATGGATTTTCTTCATGCGCTTTACACCAATATGACCTAAACGACAGTGCCACAAATGAGTTGCACTATCATTATTAACTTTGCATCTTTTGGCTTCAATATTATGAAAATGTGTATCACCATGATCGAGATCCAACAAACCATTTTCATTGGGTGTATGACCATAGAAGGTTTTATTCATGTAAATAGAACAACAATTATTCTCTAACTTACATGAATAACCGTAGTGCAATAAACATGATCCAATCATATTCAAGCTCAACGCAAACACTAAATAACATTTATTTTAGGTTTAACACTAATCTCGAAAGTATAGGGAGTGTGCGATGATGATCATATCAATCTTGGAACCATTTCCAATACACATCGTCACTTCACCCTTAACTAGTCTCTATTCATTCTGCAACTCCCGTTTCGAGTTACTATTCTTAGCAACTGAACTAGTACCAAATACTGAGGGGTTGCTATAAACACTATTAAAGTACACATCAATAACATGTATATCAAATATACCTATGTTCACTATGCCATCCTTCTTATTCGCCAATTACTTGGGGTAGTTCCACTTCTAGTGACCAGTCCCTTTGCAGTAGAAGCACTCAGTTTCAGGCTTAGGTCCAGACTTGGGATTTTTCACTTGAGCAGCAACTTGCTTGCCGTTCTTCTTGAAGTTCCCCTTTATTCCCTTTGTCCCTTTACTTGAAACTAGTGGTTTTGTTTACCATCAACACTTGATGCTTTTCTTGATTTCTACCTTCATCGATTTCAGCATCACGAAGAGCATGGGAATCGTTTCCGGTATCCCTTGCATATTATAGTTCATCACGAAGTTCTACTAACTTGGTGATGGTGACTAGAGAATTTTTTCAATCACTATTTTATCTGGAAGATTAACTCCCACTTGATTCAAGTGATTGTAGTACCCAGACAATCTGAGCACATGCTCACTGCTTGAGCTATTCTCCTCCATCTTTTAGCTATAGAACTTGTTGGAGACTTCATATCTCTCAACTCGGGTATTTGCTTGAAATATTAACTTCAACTCCTGGAACATCTCATATGGTACATGACGTTCAAAACGTCTTTGAAGCCCCGATTCTAAGCCGTCATCATATTGAGCTAGCCAAATGTTCATAACATCTGCATCTGCTCCTGCAATAGGTTTGTCACCTAGCGGTGCATCAAGGACATAATTCTTCTGTGCAGCAATGAGGATAAACCTCAGATCACGGATCCAATCCGCATCATTGCTACTAACATCTTTCAACTTAGTTTTCTCTAGGGACATATCAAAAATAAAACAGGGGAGCTAAACGCGAGCTATTGATCTACAACATAGATATGCTAATACTACCAGGACTAAGTTCATGATAAATTTAAGTTCAATTAATCATATTACTTAAGAACTCCCACTTGGATAGACATCCCTCTAATCCTCTAAGTGATCACGTGATCCATATCAACTAAACCATGTCCGATCATCACGTGACATGGAGTAGTTTCAATGGTGAACATCACTATGTTGATCATATCTACTATATGATTCACGCTCGACCTTTCGGTCTCAGTGTTCCGAGGCCATATCTGTTATATGCTAGGCTCATCAAGTTTAACCTGAGTATTCCGCATGTGCAACTGTTTTGCACCCGTTGTATTTGAATGTAGAGCCTATCACACCCGATCATCACGTGGTGTCTCAGCACGAAGAACTTTCGCAACGGTGCATACTCAGGGAGAACACTTATACTTTGATAATTTAGTGAGGGATCATCTTATAATGCTACCGTCAATCAAAGCAAGATAAGATGCATAAAAGATAAACATCACATGCAATCAATATAAGTGATATGATATGGCCATCATCATCCTGTGCTTGTGATCTCCATCTCCGAAGCACCGTCATGATCACCATCGTCACCGGCGCGACACCTTGATCTCCATCGTAGCATCATTGTCGTCTCATCAATCTTATGCTTCTACGACTATCTCTACCACTTAGTGATAAAGTAAAGCATTACAGGGCGATTGCATTGCATACAATAAAACGACAACCATATGGCTCCTGCCAGTTGCCGATAACTCGGTTACAAAACATGATCATCTCATACAATAAAATTTAGCATCATGTTTTGACCATATCACATCACAACATGCCCTGCAAAAACACGTTAGACGCCCTCTACTTTGTTGTTGTAAACTTTATGTGGCTGCTACGGGCTTAGCAAGAACCGTTCTTACCTACGCATCAAAACCACAATGATAGTTTGTCAAGTTGGTGCTGTTTTAACCTTCGCAAGGACCGGGCGTAGCCACACTCGGTTCAACTAAAGTTGGAGAAACTGACACCCGCCAGCCACCTGTGTGCAAAGCACGTCGGTAGAACTAGTCTCGCATAAGCGTACGCGTAATGTCGGTCCGGGCTGCTTCATCCAACAATACAGCCGAACCAAAGTATGACATGCTGGTAAGCAGTATGACTTATATCGCCCACAACTCACTTGTGTTCTACTCGTGCATATGACATCTACGCATAAAACCTGGCTCAGATGCCACTGTTGGGGAACGTAGTAATTTCAAAAAATTTCCTATGCATGCGCAAGATGATGGTGATGCATAGCAACAAGAGGGGAGAGTGTTGTCCACATACCCTCATAGACCGAAAGCGGGAGCGTTAGCACAACGCGGTTGATGTAGTCGCACGTCTTCACGATTCGACCGATCAAGTACCGAACGCACGGCACCTCCGAGTTCAGCACATGTTCAGCCCGATGACGTCCCTCGAACTCCGATCTAGCCGAGTGTTGAGGGAGAGTTTCGTCAGCACGACGGCTTGGTGACGATGATGATGTTCTACTGACACAGGGCTTCGCCTAAGCACCGCTACAATATTATCGAGGTGGACTATGGTGGAGGGGGGCACCGCACACGGCTAGAAGATCAAACGATCAATTGTTATGTCTCTAGGGTGCCCCTGCCCCTGTATATAAAGGATCAAGGGGGAGGTGCGGCCGGCCTAGAGGGGGCGTGCCAGGAGGAGTCCTACTCCTACCGGGAGTAGGACTCCCTCCCTTTTCCTTGTTGGACTAGGAGAGGAGGGAGAGAGGAAGGAAAGGGGGGGGGTGCCACCCCCCTCTCCTTGTCCTATTCGGACTAGGGTGACGGGTGCGCGGCCCTGCCCTGGCCGCCTCTCCTCTTCTCCAAAAGGCCCACTATGGCCCATTAAGCTTCCGGGGGGTTCAGGTAACCTCCTGGCACTCCGGTAAAATCCCGACTTCACCTGGAACACTTCCGATATCCAAACATAGGCTTCCAATATACCAGTCTTCATGTCTCGACCATTTCGAGACTCCTCGTCATGTCCGTGATCACATCCGGGACTCCGAACAACCTTCGATACATCAAAACATATAAACTCATAATATAACTATCATCGAAATGTTAAGCGTGCGGACCCTACGGGTTCGAGAACTATGTAGACATGTCCGAGACACGTCTCCGGTCAATAACCAATAGCGGAACCTGGATGCTCATATTGGCTCCCACATATTCTACGAAGATCTTTATCGGTCAGACCGCATAACAACATACGTTGTTCCCTTTGTCATCGATATGTTACTTGCTCGAGATTCGAGCGTCGGTATCTCAATACCTAGTTCAATCTCGTTACTGGCAAGTCTCTTTACTCGTTCCGTAATACATCATCCCGCAACTAACTCATTAGTTGCAATGATTGCAAGGCTTATAGTGATGTGCATTACCGAGTGGGCCCAGAGATACCTCTCCGACAATCGGAGTGACAAATACTAATCTCGAAATACGCCAACCCAACAAGTACCTTCGGAGACACCTGTAGAGCACCTTTATAATCACCCAGTTATGTTGTGACGTTTGGTGGCACACAAAGTGTTCCTCCGGTAAATGGGAGTTGCATAATCTCATAGTCATAGGAACATGTATAAGTCATGAAGAAAGCAATAACAACAAACTAAATGATCAAGTGCTAAGCTAACGAAATGGGTCAAGTCAATCACATCATTCTCCTAATGATGTGACCCCGTTAATCAAATGACAACTTATGTCTATGGTTAGTGAGGGAGTCCTGGATTAGGGGGTCTCCGGACAGCCGGACTATATCCTTTGGCCGGACTGTTGGACTATGAAGATACAAGATTGAAGAGTTCATCCTGTGTCCGGATGGGACTCTACTTGGCGTGGAAGGCAAGCTAGGCAATACGGATATGTATATCTCCTCCTTTGTAACCGACCTTGTGTAACCCTAGCCCCTCCGGTGTCTATATAAACCGGAGGGTTTTAGTCCGTAGGACAAGATACAATCATACCATAGGCTAGCTTCTAGGGTTTAGCCTCTTTGATCTCGTGGTAGATCAACTCTTGTAATACTCATATCATCAAGAACAATCAAGCAGGACGTAGGGTATTACCTCCATCAAGAGGGCCCGAACCTGGGTAAACATCGTGTCCCCTGCCTCCTGTTACCATCCACCTTAGATGCACAATTCGGGACCCCCTACCTGAGATCCGCCGGTTTTGACACCGACATCGGTGCTTTCATTGAGAGTTCCACTGTGTCGTGACCATAAGGCTTGATGGCTCCTTCGATCATCGCTAGTGATGCGGTCCAGGGTGAGGCTTTCCTCCCAGGACAGATCTTCATATTCAGCGGCTTTCCACTGCGGGCCAATTCGCTTGGCCATCTGGAGCAGATCGAGAGCTACGCCCCTGGCCATCATGTCAGATTTGGAAACTTGAACTACACGCCCGACATCCGCGGAGACTTGATCTTCGACGGATTCGAGCCCATGTCGGACGCGCCGCACAGTCGCGACGAGCATGGCATAACTCTGCCGTCGGACAATGTTCGGGAGATCGCATCCACAACTACTCCGTCCATAAATCCAGAGCAAGTCACGCCATCCGACAGCGGAGGGATGGACCCCGCCATGGGGGCCGCACTCTCAGTGGCGATAGAGCCGGATACTGACTTCACCCCTTACGAGAGCCGTGTCGCCGAACCACTGGATTCATCTCCGGCCACGGACTCCGAGCCGCTCACATCTGTGCCCGTCGAGTCCGACTGGGCACCGATCATGGAGTTCACCTCCGCGGATATCTTTCAGCACTCACCTTTTGGAGATGCGCTAAATTCATTAAGGTCTCTCTCCCTGTCAGGAGAAGCTTAGACAAAATATGTCCGGCTAGAATGGGATGCGGACGACGAAGAAATTCGCTGCCCACCCACCACCCACTTAGTAGCCACGGTCGACGACTTAACCGACATGCTCGACTTCGACTCCGAAGACTTCGATGGTATGGACGACGAAGCCGGAGACGAACAGGATCCACCGCCCTCGAGGCACTGGACCGCCACCTCATCATATGATATATACATGGTGGACACCCCCAAAGAAGCCAATGGCGACGAGACAGCGGAGGATGACCCCTCCAAGAAGCAACCCAAGTGCCGACGTCAGCGGCGCCGCTCTAAGTCCCGCCACAGCAAGAGCAGTGATACCGGCACATGAGATAATAACACTCCGGATAGCGCCGAAGACAACAACAATCCCCTCCAGCACGGTGTAGAGCTAGAGGACGAACAAGCTAGCCCTCCAGAGCAGGCAGCAGATGGAGAACCGGAGGAGGACAATCACATGCCTCTCTCCGAAGACGAGGCGAGCCTTGGCAACAACGAGTTCATCGTGCCTGAGGACCCCGTCGAGCAAGAGCGCTTCAAGCGCCGGCTTATGGCCATGAAAAATAGCCTAAAGAAGAAACAACAACAGCTTCAAGCTGATCAAGACTTGCTAGCAGACAGGTGGACCAAAGTCCTTGCGGCCAAGGAGCATGAACTCGAGCGCCCGTCCAAGAGTTACCCAAAACGCAGGTTGCTACCTCACCTCGAGGAGGAAGCATTGAAACCTCATTCACCAGTGTACGATGCGGCTGACCGGCCACTACGCGGCTGAGCCAGAGAGGTGTTTCAGCCTAAAGTTCAGACCGCACCCCGTCACCACTCAGTCAAAAATACTAAGGCCCGGGGCAACACAGAGGACCTGCGAGACATCTTGGACTGTAAGGCAAAAATCGCACGGTCAATATACGGGACACGGGCACGTGCGCTCACACGGGACGATGATCGTCGCGTTGGATACACCAAGAGCAAATCCGGCCGGGCCGAATATAGCAGACAAGACTCATACGAACTACGTTGGGATATAGCCAGCACAGAGGTGCCGCACACCCCCTATGCTTCACTAATGAAGTTATGAATCATGAATTCCCGGAGGGTTTCAAACCCGTAAATATCGAATCATACGATGGCACAACAGATCCCACTGTATGGATTGAGGATTTCCTCCTTCACATCCACACGGCTCATGGTGATGATCTACATGCCATCAAGTACCTCCCACTAAAACTCAAAGGACCAGCTTGGCATTGGCTGAATAGCTTGCCAGCAGATTCTGTTGGCAGTTGGGAGGATCTGGAAGATGCATTTCTTGACAACTTCCAGGGCACTTATGTGCGGCCACCGGATGCTGATGACTTGAGCCACATAGCCCAGCAGCCAGGGGAATCTGCCAGACAATTCTGGACATGGTTCCTGACTAAGAAAAATCAAATTGTAGACTGTCCGGATGTAGAGGCCCTAGCGACATTCAAGCATAACATCCGCGACGAGTGGCTCGCCCGCCACCTCGGCCAGGAGAAGCCGAAATCTATGGCAGCCCTCACGACACTCATGACCCACTTTTGCGTGGGCGAGGACAGCTGGCTGGCTCGCAGCAACAACACATCGAGGAATCCGGATACCTTGGATACCAAAGATGTTAACGGTAGGCAGCGTCATAATAGACCAAAGCGCCGCAATAACGGCGATAACACCGAAGATACGGCAGTTAATGGCGGATTCAGAGGCTCTAGATCCGGTCAGCAGAAAAAGCCATTTAAAAGAAGTACTCCGGCTCCATCCAGTCTGGATCGCATACTGGATCGCTCGTGTCAAATCCACGGCACCCCCGACAAGCCAGCCAATCACACCAACAGAGAATGCTGGGTGTTCAAGCAGGCCGGCAAGTTAAATGCCGAGAACAAGGACAAGGGGCTGCATAGCGATGACGAGGAGGAGCCCCGGCCGCCGAACACAGGAGGACAGAAGGGGTTCCCCCTCAAGTGAAGACGGTGAACATGATGTACGCAACCCACATTCCCAAGAGGGAGCAGAAGCGTGCACTAAGGGACGTCTATGCGACGGAGCCCATCGCCCCAAAGTTCAACCTATGGTCAGCTTGCCCGATCACCTTCGATCGCAGGGACCACCCCACTAGCATCCGTCATGGCGGATCCGCCGCATTGGTCCTAGACCCCATCATTGACGGATTTCACCTCCTTCGAGTCCTTATGGACGGCGGCAGCAGCCTGAACCTGCTTTATCAGGATACAGTGCGAAAAATGGGTATCGATCCCTCGAGGATCAAACCCAGCAAAACCACCTTTAAAGGCGTCATCCCAGGTGGAGAGGCCCATTGCACAGGCTCAATCACACTGGAAGTGGTCTTCGGATCACCGAATAACTTCCGAAGCAAAGACTTAATCTTCGACATCGTCCCGTTTCGTAGTGGCTATCATGCACTGCTCGGACGGACATCATTTGCAAAATTCAATGCAGTGCCGCATTACGCATACCTCAAGCTCAAGATGCCAGGACCTCGCGGGGTCATAACAGTAAATGGAAACACAGAACGCTCACTCCGTACAGAAGAGCACACTGCGGCCCTTGCAGCAGAGGCACAACACAGCCTGTTCAGGCAGACCACTCATTTAGCGTCACAGCCCCCGGACACCTTCAAGCGAGTCCGATACAAGCTGCAACATGATTGCCTGGCATGATCAGAGCTCGCTTAGCAATCCGGCCCCCGTCCCAGTTATGGTGAAGCGACGAAATCCATGCCATGCGTACATAACTACGCATTGAAAATACCATGGACACCGGCGGGGGCACAATCAGGACACGCCCCGCATTGTCGCTTAACCACACTAGGGGCTGTATACCTTTGAAAACCCTTTTCTCTTTCAGGGCCTAACTCTTTGGAAGCCCTTTCCGGCAGTACGATTGCCGGACACATTCCAGAAGCAACGACCAAGGCGGAAAGAAGCTAAGATGACCACAGGAACCGCCAAGTGGTCTCTAGTAATACTTGATATACCCGCTTTTCACTATTTATGCGTAGCTTGCCCTGGGATAGGACATTTCGAATTGTCCTACTTTATGCTTATTGCACTACTTGTACCAGTACTCTTTGACATATTATTCAAATAACAATGCATTTCATTAATCTGTCATTGAATTATTTAAGTTTCTCTTTCTCTTATATGTCCATTTACGACAATCCGCACCCGCATGTTCGGGTATGGTCAGTACGCCAGGGGCTCTCGTTTACCCCATAATACGGCGCAAGAAGTCTGAACACTTTCGACAGTGCGGCACCCCGAACTTATAGCATTATATGCATCAGCTCCGAATCATGTCTTTGGTCAAATGTTGGGTTACCCGGCTCCCATGCTTTGGTACCTTACGTTCCGCTATATCGGCTAAGGTAGCGGTGGGAGAACTACTGCGATTGTGTCCCGGTTCTTCCGGACGAGCACCTTAGTAGAGAAAGCCAAAAACTGACTATCATGATAAGGCGAGAGACTGGTCGCTGTTCGAGAGATCTCAAGTCCTTAAAGACTTTTTCCGCTTCGGGCGAGGAGTCGGCCTTGTCTGGCTTAGGCGTGTATAGCGCCCCAAATTCGGCCCTCTGAATACTAGGGGCTTCACCAAAAATTTAAAATCATAGACTTCTATGGCTAAGTGAGAGTGATAAAGCATTATAGTCCGATTGCCTGGTTCGTTGTGCTGAACACCTCCCTTGAAGGACCCAAAATTGGGGTAAAGAGTGTTCAGATTTACCCCAAACACCCTAGTACTAGTTACATGGGGGTAGAAGCCGACGAATGGCCAACTCTCATATTTTATAAACGGCCGCACAGAAGGTAATATTTTAAATTAAGAAAGCGTCGCATGGCGCAAAAGAACTCATTTCATATTACAGGATCACATGGGCATGTTTATTCAAAAATTACATCCTTGGCACACTCATCTGCCACTAAGCGGGAACTCTTCAAGACACCCTCATAGTAATTCTCGGGGCAGCGATGCTCCTTGCCCTCTGGCGGCTCCTCCTTCACCAGCTTCACGGCGTCCAGCTTCGCCCAGTGCACCTTCGCCCGGGCAAAAGCCCCGCGTGCACCTTCGATGCAGACGGACCGCTTGATGACTTCGAGCCGTGGGCAGGCTTCCACAAGCCGCCTCACCAAACCGAAGTAGTTGCCGGACAGGGGCTCGCCAGGCCACATCCGGACTATAAGGCCCCTCATGGCCTGTTCGGCCGCCTTGTGAAGTTCGACCAACTGCTTCAGTTGGTCGCTCAAGGGCACGGGTTGTTCGGTCCCAGTATACTGAGACCAGAACAACTTCTCCGTTGAGCTCCCCTCCTCAGCCTGGTAAAACTCCGCGGCATCCAGTACACTACGGGGAAGATCTGCAAACGCTCCTGGAGAGCTCCGAACTCGGGTAAGAAAAAGGAAAGTCTCCTTCACGTGCTTGCTTTGCATAAAGAATGCCTTACCCTCTGCTATCTTCTTCACTGCGTCAATCTCCTGGAGGGCCTTGTTGGCTTCGGCCTTGGCGCTCCGGACGCTTTCAAGCGCCTGCACGAGCTCGGACTCTCGCGTCTTAGAGTCAAGCTCCAAGGACTCGTGCTTTTTGGCAAGAGCCTCAAGCTCTTGCTGCACCTCGCCTACTCGGGTTTCTTGCTTCTCCCGTTCAATGCGTTCTTTGGCCGCTTTGTCTTCGGCCTCGGACAACGCCTTCCTCAGGGTCTCCACCTCGGTCGTGGCCCCTGAAAAATTCATGATGATCCAATTACTTTACACCCGAACTTCTTTGTAACGCCCCGATACCGCTGCGCCAGGTGTCTTCCAGTTATTCGCTGTTGTTGCTTTGTCATTTGCTTGCGTGTCGCATCTTGTCATGTCATCATGTGCATTGAATCATCATGTTTTCGAAACTTGCATCCGTCTCGGTCTCCTCATTGCGTCCGTTGTCCGTTTTGAGCCCAATCACACTTGCACGCGCCCGCGGCATGTCCGAAATAGTATTTTATAAGTGGCCGGAAAATATTCTCGGAATGGGATGAGAGTTGACATGTGGTCTTATTGTAGTGTAGGTAGACCGCCTGCCAAGTCTCATCGCCTTCGGAGTCCATTTGATGCCCCAACGGATAACTATAGCGGCATAGTAGTCGGTCTATCGTCGGACGTTTTCGGTCTCCGGAAATAGTCGCCGGGCCTTTCTCTCTTCTCTTTTCTCAGCGTGAGGCCTTCTTCACAGTCCACTACCACCGTCAGGCCCAACCTAGGCTCTCTCGTCAGTCCGCGGAGCTCCTCGCACGCGCGTCCGAAAAGCTGTACCGGACCCGAACCGGACAGTCGTTACCATTGTGTTCGGATCATCCCCAAACGTCTACAAAACGTCTCCGTTTTTCTCTTTGGGCTACCTAACCTATTTTTCCCGTCCATCCGATTAAAATCGGAGGGACCAAATGCCCCTATCCAAAATCCGCTTGCTATATAATTAGAGTAACCCTAAAATCTAGGGACCTTGTCCCATCAGTCCCATCCATCCCGCCGCCGCCACTCTCGTCCTCGGATTCCTCACCGAACCAATCCCTGCATCCCTCCCAATCCAAACCCCCGGCCTCCTTCTCGGATCCACCGCCGCCTCCACCTTCTCCTCCTTGTCTCTGCAGCAAACCCAACCAGCACCCCCTCGATCGACCTCCGCCGCGGCCTCCCCGGCCTCCATGGACGTGTCCAGCACCTGCAGAGCAGCACGTCCGCTACTAGCACTGCCTGTTTTGCGCACGAGGAGATGCTCGCCGAGCTCGCCGGCGACCACGAGCCGCAGCTCGCCGGAGCAGCACCAGATGAGCCCTGCGCCCCCTTCTTTTCCTTTCTCTCCCTTTCCCTGGTTCTTCTCTCCCCTGACCGCACTGTCTTCCTCTTCTCTGGTTCACAGGAAGGCCATGGCCTTGGAGCTTCACCCGCGTCCATCTCCCTCAGCTCGCCCGAGATCCGTCCTCCCGATGCAACCAGGCACCTCGACCTCCTCCTTCGTGCGCCCCTGTGCCAGCGAGCGCCGGGACGCCAGCCTCCTCTCGCGCTCGAGCGGCCTCCCCGGTCTTCCTCGTCCCCGCCAGGTGATCCACCTCGAGCCACCGCAGCTAGCCGGAGTACATCCCCATTGCCGGTCTTCTTCCGCAGCACGCCGGCACCGCCACGCCTCGTTTTGACCCGATCCGGCCGAGATCGACCCCGCCGCCTCGGATCCCTGCGACCCCAGTTCGTTGTCGTGCCGCCATGCCCGCTGACCCCTGTCGAGCTGCTCTGCTTCGCCCGCTCGCCCCCGTTGACCCTCCGCGTGGGCCTCGCAGGCCGCGATCTCGCTGAGGCCCATCTCCGTCGGCCCGCTCGCCTCCTCTCCACGTCTGGGCCGAAGCCCATGGTGAGCTGCCCCACCTATACATCGCGCTGGGCGCAACATGCTATTCCGCGCCCATGCTCCTGTTCTAGGATTCGGCCCGTGATGTTTTTTTTCTTCAGCGCCTGTTATTTTCCTATTTATCCAGAGTTTGCCAGTTTTGCAGAAAAGTCCCCCTGGTTCATGCATTTAATAACTCACTAACCGTGCATCGGATTAAAATATTTTATATATGAAACTTGCTCAGAATTTTGTCCAGTTTAATAATATGCAACTTTCATCCATGTTTAAAATGTTTAAAATGTTGTTTGATTAATTTTTGCTCTATGCCATGCTAAAATGCTTTAATTCATAACTAAATAACCGTAGCTCCAAATTTAATAAACTTTATATGTAAATGGGGTAGAAAATTGCCTAGTTTATCATGGTGACCTTACTTTGCATGTTTAATAACTCTAAAATTATGTATAGGGAAGAACAGTACCAAACCTAAATTATGCACATGAGGAGTTTCCGGACTTGTTGTTTTGTTGTTCCGGCCTCATTTAAACTTGCCTAGATTAGATAGTTTCATCATGCTTCACGTCTTACCATGTTTAACAACATTTAATATTGTTGAGTACCTAACCGAGATCGAACTAAATACGTTATGTGGTGTTTTGGCAATATGCAACTCCGTTGCATATTGTGCTCCACTTAATTTGTAGAATTGTTTGCGCATTTTTGCCATGCCATGCTTCATTAAACTGGACATGCATCATACTTGTTTGCGCATCGTGCCATGATTTTGTGGTGGTTGTTTACTATGTTGTTTGCTCCTTTCTGGTATTGCTTCTTCGGGTTGGTTCCGATAACGTCGCGTTTGTGAGGACCCGTTCGTCTACGTCCGTTAATCTTCTTGATGGACTCGTTCTTCTTCCTTGCGGGTTTTCAGGCAAGATGATCATACCCTTGAAATCACTTCTATCTTTGCTTGCTTAGTTGCTCGCTCTTTTGCTATGCCTATGCTGCGATACCTACCACTTGCTTATCATGCCACCCATATTGTTGAACCAAGCCTCTAAGCCACCTTGTCCTAGCGAACCGTTGTTTGGCTATGTTATCGCTTTGCTCAGCCCCTCTTATAGCGTTGTTAGTTGCAGGTGAAGATTGAAGTTTGTTCCTTGTTGGAACATGGAGATGTTGTTCCTTGTTGGAACATGTTTACTTGTTGGGATATCACAATATATCTTATTTAGTTAATGCATCTATATACTTGGTAAAGGGTGGAAGGCTCGGCCTTATGCCTGGTGTTTTGTTCCACCCTTGCCACCCTAGTTTCCGTCATATCGGTGTTATGTTCCCGGATTTTGCGTCCCTTACGCAGTTGGGCTATAATGGGAACCCCTTGACAGTTCGCCTTAAGTAAAGCTCTTCCAGCAATGCCCAACATTGGTTTTACCATTTGCCACCTAGCCTTTTCTTTCCCTTGGGTTTTGCAGACTCAAGGGTCATCTTTATTTTACCCCCCGGGCCAGTGCTCCTCTGAGTGTTGGTCCACCTGTCAGCTACCGGTGGCCACCAGGGGCAACTCTGGGCTGGCCTACCCGTAGCTAGGACAATCTGAGTGTGCCCCGAGAAAGAGATATGTGCAGCTCCTATCGGGATTTGTCGGCACATTCGGGCGGTGTTGCTGGTTTAGTTTTACCCTTTCGAAATGTCTTGTTGTACTGGGATACCGAGTCTTATCGGAATGTCTCGGGTGGAGGTCTATTCCTTCGTTGACCGTGAGAGCTTGTGATGGGCTAAGTTGGGACTCCCCTGCAGGGATTTGAACTTTCGAAAGCCGTGCCCGCGGTTATGGGCAGATGGGAATTTGTTAATGTCCGGTTGTAGAAAACCTGAAGATGACCTTAATTAAAATGAATCAACCGCGTGTGTAACCTTGATGGTCTCTTTCCGGCGGAGTCCGGGAAGTGAACACGGTTGTTGGAGTTATGCTTGACGTAGGTAGTCCAGGATCACTTCTTGATCATACTTTTATCGACCGTGCTTTGCCTTCTCTTCTCGCTCTCATTTGTGTATGTTAGCCACCATATATGCTAGTCGCTTGCTGCAGCTCCACCTCTTGCCTTTACTTTACCCATAAGCTTAAATAGTCTTGATCGCGAGGGTGCGAGATTGCTGAGTCCCTGTGGCTCACAGATACTTCCAAAACCAGCTTGCAGGTTCCGATGAGTCCGTGCAGATGACGCAACCAAGCTCAGGAGGAGCTAGATGAAGATCTTGTACTTTATGTTGTTTCGTTCTAGTTGATCAGTAGTGGAGCCCAGTTGGGGTCGATCGGGGACCGTGTCGCATTTGGGGTTCTTCTTTTACTTTGGTTCCATAGTCGGACCTTGATTGTATCTGGTTGATGTAATGCTTTATTCATGTAATTGTTTGAAGTGGCGAGTGTAAGCCAACTATGTATTCTCTTTCCCTTATGTATTACATGGGTTGTGTGAAGATTACCTCACTTGCGACATTGCTTTCAATACGGTTATGCCTCTATGTCGTGCCTCAACACGTAGGAGATATAGCCGCATCGAGGGCGTTACAAGTTGGTAATCAGAGCCTTCCCCGACCTTAGGAGCCCCCACTGATTGATCGTTTTTAGCGGCTGAGTTGTGTCTAGAAAAATGTTTTGAGTCAATTAGGAATTATATATCGAAGAGTTTAGGAATTCTTTTTACTCCCCAGTCACCTCATCGCTCTGGTAAGGCATCCTGACGTAGAGTTTTGACTCTTCTCTTCTCAAATTTCACTGAAATTTTTTTAGGATCACGCGGGTATCTTGGAATCATTCCGATGGTTTTATGATGAGAACATTGTCTTGGTGCCTCCTGTCAGGGGTTTAGTGGAAGTGTCGCGGGGAGTTGAGCTCTGAGGTGTTGTCATCATAATTTTATCGTTGCAATTCTGGAATACTTGAGATATGTTCGCCGACATCAAAAATCTCTTTTATGCAGTTCGTTGGTGAGATAACCTCGACACCACCCAGTACTGGGGCGGGAGTTCGGGAGTATCGCTATAACTTGTATAACGGATGCTTTTCGAAGGTTGAGGTAGATGATTTCCGAAGGTTTCTTGGTTATGTGTTGAAGGATGGATACAGCTGGATGTAGGATTTGCTAGATTTGGGTGAGATATTATGCTTCCCCTGTATCCCCAACACCTGATTGCATAACCGGAAAATTTCGGGAGTTTCATAGATGGGAATTCAAGTAGCTCTTAGGTTGTCTTTCCGTCAGACATATGATATGAAATTGGGGTTCGACGTCTAGTGGTCCGCCTATTCACGGTCGGTTTTACAGTGGTCTTGTTGTGTCTTAAAGAGTCCTTGGCTATGCCGACTCGGGGACGCTTCGTATGTCATGTGCACTGCCTTGTACATGATGGTGCTGTACGATTGAGCCCGTGTAGGCCCCACCATGAAAACTTCGGGCGAAATCTCTATCATATGTTTGTTCCGGCTTATTCTGCAAGCCAATCCTTTGTTTTTGTTTTGAGTTGTGGTATTCGAGTTGCTTCAATGTCAAATGTTGATTCCATGCCTTCCTCAAGTGGTGTTCTCATATTCCTATGTGAATACTAATCCTTCTCGATAATCGAGTGTGTCATTTCAATTTCTTTCACCGGCATGTTTTCTCTTCAAGTGGATCCGATCATTTCAACATTCGCAAGATCAAGTATTAGTTCTTCATCAACGGTGTTGTCTTCATCCGTTCCAAGTTGACTTTGTTTTTTTCCCACCCTCCCACCCTTTTCTTCAAGGACTAAGTTTTCCTAATCAACTATCCATCTTATTCATGTGAAGCCTCTTCTTTCTTTTCAATCAATGTTCTTACCCGGTGATGCTCATGAAGATTTTAACGGAGTTTCTAGTTCACCATTATTCATTCTTTTTCTTCTCCGGTGGAACCAATTCAAGATTTCAGTGTTTGATCATATTCTTTTCCTCATTTCAATGCCTTTCCATACCGGTGCACCTCTTAATAATTAATTTCTCGCTATTCATTTGTTCCGGAGTGCTCAAGATATCTCAAGGGGCTCGTCTTGTCATTCAAGATCCGTTCAACCTATTTCGAGGATGTTATACCATTCAAGCCTTTTAATTCAACCGGTGCAAACTCTCTTTTAAATCGTTCTACGGTGTTTCTTTTGAGTGGGCCCTAACCCACAGGTCTTTTCCCAGGATCTTACCTGACTCTTCTTATTTTCTCGAAGGTATTCTCAAATTCTTTTCGAAGTTTGACGTAAGAATGAATTTTTCATCAGTCAAATGCCCTTCTCCAAGATCTTTCTAATTCTTTTCATCGTTGGCTCAACTTTTCCATTCTTCATTCATGTGCGCCTCAATAATTCTTGGTGGTGCTTCTTGTTGCCATTCTCATCATTTGAAGACCGAAGAAGAGTTTTACCTCCATATCTTATCCGTTCTCTCAGAGAATCGTGGTTCTAATTCGAGGTCATCCTCTCATAATTGTTTCGTTCGTGAGAATTCTTTTCACCTATCCGGGGCAATTCAAGAGTCTTCTCAGTTTGTTATCCGGAGTCCGTCAATTCAGGTTTATTCATTCTCAGCTGTCAGTTATTAGTCTCCTATTTTACCGGTGCTTCGTTCAAGTGATCTTTTTATCGGCTCGTGATCTCTTCGTTCTAATGTATCTAAATCCCCTTAAGATTCTTCGTTCATTTGCTAATTCTTCCCGGTGTTTCTTTATCTTTTCTTCGTTCATTTTCAATTCTTACGGTGGTTCGTGCAACATTTCTCTTCTTTCGTTATCATATCAATTTATTCGTTGTTTCAATCCTACCGGTGGTTCGTTGAACACCTTCTTAAGTTTAGGTTATATCTCTCTTGATCTTTTCTACGAGAATAAGTAATATGTCAAATCCGTTGATTGTCATCAATTTAATTGATGAAGGATAAGCATAATGTAATTCTTGTTCTTGTTTTCATCCAAGTGATTAATTCCTTATTCCGGAGGTGCATCATATCACATTCTTGGATCGAAATGCTTTATCGTCTCTTTTCCCGGAGTTCCAACCTTTTTTTTCAATTAGTTCATCACGGAGATCCATCTAAATCATTACAAGGTTTCACCTTGTATTTTCAACTTCTCTTTCTTTCGTTTGATCATTCTTTTGTTTACCGGAGTTCTTCATGAAGTTTCTGCATGATGGTCCATAAAGGACTTAATCCGTTCTCGAAGCGGTCATCAAGATTCTTTTCACAGAAGCTCAAGCATTCTTCATCTTGTAATCCGGAGTGCAATTCTTTCACGCATATCTTTGGAGGTGGTGTTATGTCAGTCTTGATAATGTGAGTTCGTGTTTCATGATTCACATGTTGTCATGAATGAGATATTTTAAATCCATCAATCTCGTCATTGGATTTGTCTTGGGTTATATTTCACCTAAAGCTTTCCCTAAGGATTGTTGCTATTATGGTGCTCATAAATGACCCAAGTTCTTCATCTATCCTCCCGGTGAAATAATTTCTCGTCTCCTTGTTCTTATCAATACAATTCTTTTCCCGCGAGTGGCAGGTTGTCACCTCATAATTTGAGATGTACTCCACAAGACCATATCAAGCTTATTCTTATCTTTGTTGGTTTTCAACAACTCCGTTCTAGCATTTGTTGTGCTCCCTCAAGATCGTGTTTTCCCTTCGTTCATTCCATTCCATTCTCAATTTTATTCTGGAGGCATTGTGATGTTGCTCTCTGCAACCCATCTTCTTGTTTTGTCAGGATCATGTTCTTTTCGTCCCTATCCTTTAACCGGAGTGTCGTGCCCGCTTTTTGAGTTCTTCCCATCCTGTCAAGTTTTTTGCCTCCCTTCTCAACCGGAGTGCCGCCTGAAATCGTTCTTACCCATTGTGCCATTCTTTCAATAGTTCTGGAGGCAGTGTATTGTTGTTTTCATCAAGTATCCCCTCATCTTGTCAAAATCATGTTCAATTCCTTCCGTTTACAGTCGGAGTGCTCTCCAAATTATATCATTCTTAATCCTTCTTTATCTTGTCTTAATCGGAGTGGTTTCAATATATATCTTGCCCTTCAACCTCAAGGCTTTTTTTGCAATGTTCTTTCTTCCTCTTTTCTAACGGAGTCTTTTCGACCTAGTTCATCTTCGTTGTATTCTTTTCTCAAAATGGCTTAACCTTTCAAGATTCTTCGGTTTCACTCGTTTGTCAAAGAAGCAACTTAATTTTACCTCTTCTCTTTCCCTTCCGTTATCCCTCCGGTGCCATTCTAGATCTCGGGACGAGATCCTCTCATAGTGGTGGAGTGTTTTAACGCCCCGAGACTGCTGCGCCAGGTGTCTTCCAGTTATTCACTGTTGTTGCTTTGTCATTTGCTTGCGTGTCGCATCTTGTCTTGTCATCATGTGCATTGCATCATCATGTTTTCGAAACTTGCATCCTTCTCGGTCTCCTCATTCCGTCCGTTGTCCGTTCTGAGCCCAACCACACTTGCACGCACCCGCGGCATGTCCAAAATAGTATTTTATAAGTGGCCAGAAAATGTTCTCGGAATGGGATGAGAGTTGACATGTGGTCTTATTGTAGTGTAGGTAGACCGCCTGCCAAGTTTCATCGCATTCGGAGTCCGTTTGATGCCCCAACGGATAACTATAGCGGCATAGTAGTCGGTCCATCGTCGGACGTTTTCGGTCTCTGGAAACAGTCGCCGGGCCTTTCTCTCTTCTCTTTTCTCAGTGTGAGGCCTTCTTCACAGTTCACTACCACCGTCAGGCCCAACCTAGGCTCTCTCGTCAGTCCGCGGACCTCCTCGCACGCGCGTCCGAAAAGCTGTCCCGGACCCGAACTGGACAGTCGTTACCGTTGTGTCCGGATCATCCCCAAACGTCTACAAAACGTCTCCGTTTTTCTCTTTGGGCTACCTAACCTATTTTTCCTGTCCATCCGATTAAAATCGGAGGGACCAAATGCCCCTATCCAAAATCCGCTTGCTATATAATTAGAGTAACCCTAAAATCTAGGGACCTTGTCCCATCAGTCCCATCCATCCCGCCGCCGCCACTCTCGTCCTCGGATTCCTCACCGAACCAATCCCTGCATCCCTCCCGATCCAAACCCCCGGCCTCCTTCTCGGATCCACCGCCGCCTCCACCTTCTCCTCCTCGTCTCTGCAGCAAACCCAACCAGCACCCCCTCGATCGACCTCCGCCGCGGCCTCCCCGGCCTCCATGGACGCGTCCAGCACCTGCAGAGCAGCACGTCCACTACTAGCGCTGCCTGTTTCGCGCCCGAGGAGATGCTCGCCAAGCTCGCCGGCGACCACGAGCCGCAGCTCGCCAGAGCAGCACCAGATGAGCCCCGCGCCCCCTTCTTTTCCTTTCTCTCCCTTCCCTTGGTTCTTCTCTCCCCTGACCGCACTGTCTTCCTCTTCTTTGGTTCACAGGAAGGCCATGGCCTTGGAGCTTCACCCGCGTCCATCTCCCTCAGCGCGCCCGAGATCCGTCCTCCCGATGCAAGCAGGCACCTCGACCTCCTCCTTCGTGCGCCCCTGTGCCAGCGAGCGCCGGGACGCCAGCCTCCTCTCGCGCCCGAGCGGCCTCCCCGGTCTTCCTCGTCCCCGCCAGGTGATCCACCTCGAGCCACCGCAGCTAGCCGGAGTACATCCCCGTTGCCGGTATTCTTCCGCAGCACGCCGGCGCCGCCATGCCTTGTTTTGACCCAATCCGGCCGAGATCGACCCCGCCGCCTCGGATCCCTGCGACCCCAGTTCGTCGTCGTGCCGCCATGCCCGCTGACCCCTGTCGAGCTGCTCTGCTTCGCCCGCTCGCCCCCGTTGACCCTCCACATGGGCCTCGTAGGCCACGATCTCGCTGAGGCCCATCTCCGTCGGCCCGCTCGCCTCCTCTCCACGTCTGGGCCGAAGCCCATGGTGAGCTGCCCCACCTATACATCGCGCTGGGCGCAACATGCTATTCCGCGCCCATGCTCCTGTTCTAGGATTCGGCCCGTGATGTTTTTTTGTTCAGCGCCTGGGATTTTCCTATTTATCCAGAGTTTGCCAGTTTTGTAGAAAAGTCCCCCTGGTTCATGCATTTAATAACTCACTAACCGTGCATCGGATTAAAATGTTTTATATATGAAACTTGCTCAGAATTTTGTCCAGTTTAATAATATGCAACTTTCATCCATGTTTAAAATGTTGTTTGATTAATTTTTGCTCTATGCCATGCTAAAATGCTTTAGTTCATAACTAAATAACCGTAGCTCCAAATTTAATAAACTTTATATGTAAATGGGGTAGAAAATTGCCTAGTTTATCATGGTGACCTTACTTTGCATGTTTAATAACTCTAAAATTATGTTTAGGGAAGAACAGTACCAAACCTAAATTATGCACATGAGGAGTTTCCGGACTTGTTGTTTTGTTGTTCCGGCCTCATTTAAACTTGCCTAGATTAGATAGTTTCATCATGCTTCACCTCTTACCATGTTTAACAACATTTAATATTGTTGAGTACCTAACCGAGATCGATCTAAACACGTTATGTGGTGTTTTGGCAATATGCAACTCCGTTGCATATTGTGCTCCACTTAATTTGTAGAATTGTTTGCGCATTTTTGCCATGCCATGCTTCATTAAACCGGACATGCATCATACTTGTTTGCGCATCGTGCCATGATTTTGTGGTGGTTGTTTACTATGTTGTTTGCTCCTTTCCGGTATTGCTTCTTCGGGTTGGTTCTGATAACGTCGCGTTTGTGAGGACCCGTTCGTCTATGTCCGTTTATCTTCTTCATGGACTCGTTCTTCTTCCTTGCGGGTTTTCAGGCAAGATGATCATACCCTCGAAATCACTTCTATCTTTGCTTTCTTAGTTGCTCGCTCTTTTGCTATGCCTATGCTGTGATACCTACCACTTGCTTATCATGCCACCCATATTGTTGAACCAAGCCTCTAACCCACCTTGTCCAGGAAAACCGTTGTTTGGCTATGTTACCGTTTTGCTCATCCCCTCTTATAGCGTTGTTAGTTGTAGGTGAAGATTGAAGTTTGTTCCTTGTTGAAACATGGAGATGTTGTTCCTTATTGGAACATGTTTACTTGTTGGGATATCACAATATATCTTATTTAATTAATGCATCTATATACTTGGTAAAGGGTGGAAGGCTTGGCCTTATGCCTGGTGTTTTGTTCCACTCTTGCCGCCCTAGTTTCCGTCACATCGGTGTTATGTTGCCGGATTTTGCGTCCCTTACGCGGTTGGGCTATAATGGGAACCCCTTGACAGTTCGCCTTAAGTAAAGCTCTTCCAGCAATGCCCAACATTGGTTTTACCATTTGCCACCTAGCCTTTTCTTTCCCTTGGGTTCTGCAGACTCAAGGGTCATCTTTATTTTACCCCCCCGGGCCAGTGCTCCTCTGAGTGTTGGTCCACCTCTCAGCTACCGGTGGCCACCAGGGGCAACTCTGGGCTGGCCTACCCGTACCTACGACAATCTAAGTGTGCCCCGAGAAAGAGATATGTGCAACTCCTATCGGGATTTGCCGGCACATTTGGGCCGTGTTGCTGGTTTAGTTTTACCCTCTCGAAATGTCTTGTTGTACTGGGATACCGAGTCTGATCGGAATGTCTCAGGTGGAGGTCTATTCCTTCGTTGACCGTGAGAGCTTGTGATGGGCTAAGTTGGGACTCCCCTGCAGGGATTTGAACTTTCGACAGCCATGCCCGCGGTTATGGGCAGATGGGAATTTGTTAACGTCCGGTTGTAGAAAACCTGAAGTTGACCTTAATTAAAATGAATCAACCGCGTGTGTAACCGTGATGGTCTCTTTCCAGCGGAGTCCGGGAAGTGAACACGGTTGTTGGAGTTATGCTTGACGTAGGTAGTCCAGGATCACTTCTTGATCATACTTTTATCGACCGTGCTTTGCCTTCTCTTCTCGCTCTCATTTGCGTATGTTAGCCACCATATATGCTAGTCGCTTGCTGCAGCTCCACCTCATGCCTTTACCTTACCCATAAGCTTAAATAGTCTTGATCGCGAGGGTGCGAGATTGCTGAGTCCCTGTGGCTCACAGATACTTCCAAAACCAGCTTGCAGGTGCCGATGAGTCCGTGCAGATGACGCAACCAAGCTCAGGAGGAGCTCGATGAAGATCTTGTACTTTATGTTGTTTCGTTCTAGTTGATCAGTAGTGGAGCCCAGTTGGGGTCGATCGGGGACCTGTCGCATTTGGGGTTCTTCTTTTACTTTGGTTCCATAGTCGGACCTTGATGTTATCTGGTTGATCTAATGCTTTATTCATGTAATTGTTTGAAGTGGCGAGTGTAAGCCAACTATGTATTCTCTTTCCCTTATGTATTACATGGGTTGTGTGAAGATTACCTCACTTGCGACATTGCTTTCAATGCGGTTATGCCTCTAAGTCGTGCCTCGACACGTAGGAGATATAGCCGCATCGAGGGCGTTACATTCTTTTTAACTATATAGACAGGGGTATATCTTCCCTTTTCTCTCTTCGAGCTGCCTCTTGGTAAGGCCGAGCTCGTCCTCGGACTGCTTCAGGTCCTGCTTCAGCGCAGAGACCTCAGCAGTACGTGCGGCAGCGGCCAGCAGTGAAGCCTGCACATACACATAGACATACTCTAATTAGACTCCTGAGTTATCATTTGATACTTTATTCGGCTTTTCTTCGTGAACGCCAAACATAGCATCAGGGGCTACTATCTATGCGGTAATATTTTCTTATATTTTGAATGCTTACCTCAAAGCCTGTTAGGAGGTTGGCGCAAGCTTCGTTCTGTCTGTTTTTGGCGGACTGAATCTTCTCGACCACCGCACTCATGATAGTGCGGTGCTCTTCTTCGATGGAAGCACTGCGAAGCGCTTCCAGCATGGTGTCCGGTGCCTCTGGTTGGACAGAGGACACGGGCACAGATGGTTGGCCCCCCTTAATGGGGGACCGCCTGCCGAAGTCCGGAACCATCGGAGGTTCCGGCACAGTGTCCGGCTGGGGCCCGAACTCGAAGCCCGTAGGAGCCTCGCTCCCTTGGTACCTAGGGTCCAGGAGGTCGCCGTGAGGCGCCCCCAGGATCACCTCCCCTTGTCTTGGTGCCTTTTGAGACAACACCTCGGCGTTGTCCGTAGGGCGAGGGGTGGAAGCGGTCGGAGGAGAACCGCTGTTCATATTCGATGAGTCCAAAGAGCCGCTCGACGAGGGTATGTCGAGATGAGCTCGGGACGGACTGCATATTCATGTTCGGCATGAGGAAAGGTAGTACAATAAAACATACCATGAAGTACTATGGTGTCCGGACACTTACGACTTCGCCAGGGGCTTGTCCCTGGGTAGCCACTCGTCGTCGCTGCCGGCTGCCGTCGTGGCATAGTCCGGAGGGATGGTCTTTCCCTTCTTTGACCCTTCGGCCTCCCCGGATGGGCCGACCTTCCTTTTCTTGTCTCCCCCGGCTGGGGGGGGGGAGAACTTTTCTCCTCCTCCTTGTTTCCATGGGAGGAGTGCGCGTCGGAGTCATTGGACAATGAGTCCGATATAACCTTGTGCCAGAGACCCTTTCGGGTCCTCGTGGCCTTCTTCTTGGCCTTCTTTTCCAGCACCTCATAAGGTGCCAGAGTCAGCATCTTCATTAGAAGAGCATCTGCAGGATCTTCGGGCAGGGGGGCTGGGCAGTCAAGCTGCTCCGCTGTCTCTATCCAGTCCTGTTAATGACATGAAAGCTTAGATCCAGCACATAACTAAACTGGGGCAAATAAATACCCTGAGAGATATAAAATCCTACTGGATGGGCGCGGCGCTTTGAGCTGAGTCCGCGGTCCTCGGTGAGGGAGGGAGGCATCTCGGCGCCCTTGAACAGCACCCTCCAAACATCCTCGTGCGTCGTGTCGTAGAGCTCTCACAGCGTCTGGTGCTTGGCCGAGTTGAACTCCCACAAAACAAATGCCCGTCGTTGACACGGAAGGATCCGGCGGAAGAGCATAACCTGGACCACGTTGACAAGCTTGATTTTCTTGTTCGTTATGTTCTGTATGCAGGTCTGGAGTCCGGTCAGCTCTACCGAAGAACCCCAGGACAGGCCCTTCTTTTTCCAGGAGGTGAGCCGTGTGGGGATTCCAGATCGAAATTTGGGGGCCGCCACCCAGTTGGAGTCACGCGGCTCGGTGATGTAGAACCACCCCGATTGCCACCCCTTTATGGTATCCACGTAGGTGCCCTCGAGCCAGGTGACATTAGGCATCTTGTGCACCATGGCACCTCCACACTCTGCTTGCTGGCCACCCACCACCTTCGGTTTGACATTGAAGGTTTTCAGCCATAGGCCGAAGTGGGGCCTGATGCGGAGGAAGGTCTCGCACACGACGATAAAACGCCGAGATGTTGAGGATGAAATTGGGGGCCAGATCATGAAAATCCAGCCCATAGTAGAACATGAGCCCGCGGACAAACGGGTGGAGAGGAAATCCCAGTCCACGGACAAAATGGGTAAGAAAAACTACCCTCTCATGGGGTTCATGCGTGGGGACGATCTGCCCCGCATTTGGCAAGTACCCGGCTTCCCGTAACTTTTTGATGTTCTCCTTCATGATGGAGGAGACCATCCTCTTGCCTCCTACTCCGGACATGATTGGAGTGGGTTGAGAAGAAGAAAGCGAGCTTGGGTGCTAGAGCTCGAGTGTGCGGGAATGGGTAAGCGAGAAGGAAGAAGGCGTGGGTGAAAAAAAAGTAAATCTTTGTCCCTTTATAAGGGCGGAGGAGGCGATGTGTCTCCCCACTTTCCTGGCAAAACCGCTTATTTCCCAGGCGCCGTAATTGATGGCGCGGTTGGGTTACCCATGTCCGTACTGATGAGAATCCCGTGATAAGGGGAACACGATCTCTGCTTTGACAAGACGTATCAAGAAAACCGCCTCGCGTTATGTGCGGAGCTGGTTAAGAAAACGGTTCTAATAATGACCGGGCCATGGTGTGATGTCATGCTGTCAAAACGTGTCAGCAGATTAGATTTGTGGAAATATTATTCTCTCTATGGTGGTATGTGGAACTTGTTTTGCAGGGTCAGACACTATCCTTGTATTCAAACTCTTCCATGGTGTATTCGGAGGAGGAACCCGCCTTGCAATGCCGAAGGCAACACTGCGCGCTGGACTCATCATCATTGAAGCCTGGTTCAGGGGCTACTGAGGGAGTCCTGGATTAGGGGGTCTCCGGACAGCCGGACTATATCCTTTGGCCGGAATGTTAGACTATGAAGATACAAGATTGAAGACTTCGTCCCGTGTCCGGATGGGACTCTACTTGGTGTGAAAGTCAAGCTAGGCAATACGGATATGTATATCTCCTCCTTTGTAACCGACCTTGTGTAACCCTAGCCCCCTTCGGTGTCTATATAAACCGGAGGGTTTTAGTCCGTAGGACAAGATACAATCATACCATAGGCTAGCTTCTAGGGTTTAGCCTCTTTGATCTCGTGGTAGATCAACTCTTCTAATACTCATATCATCAAGAACAATCAAGCAGGACGTAGGGTATTACCTCCATCGAGAGGGCCCGAACCTGGGTAAACATAGTGTCCCCTGCCTCCTGTTACCATCCGCCTTAGATGCACAGTTCGGGACCCCCCACCCGAGATCCGCTGGTTTTGTCACCGACAGTTAGGAAACATAACCATCTTTGATCAACAAGCTAGTCAAGTAGAGGCATACTAGTGACACTCTGTTTGTCTCTGTATTCACACATGTATTATGTTTCCGGTTAATACAATTCTAGCATGAATAATAAACATTTATCATGATATAAGGAAATAAATAATAACTTTATTATTGCCTCTAGGGGATATTTCCTTCAGCCTCATCATAAGTGACTGATGCGGGATACGCAAGAACAGTAGTCTGATGTAAGAACATGGTGTGATCAGATATAGTATGTTCTAGAAACAAGAACACGTGTCATATTCATAGGTATGATGAGTAAAGTAAGTAGATGCGATACAACAAAGTTAGAAACAATACAAGCTAGACATCATACACAACATGCAACCACATATAATAGTGCCAAGTTAGAGCAAACACCTGTGATGGTGGAGTAGGGGACATGTGCTCATCATCTACACATCTATGTTGACTGTCTAGCCTTGCGTTGTCTTGCGAATCTTGTTGGGAGGATGGTGGAGTAGAATCTGTAGAGACCCTTCGTTTCAGTTGCTCCAAAGGACCACCATTATCCAATGCCTTACCAATTTCCTTCCGCTTTATTGATTTTGCATTGTGACGTCAAACCGACAAGAAAAAGGAATAAAATTCGCTCTTCAGAACTCATTCATGCATGATACTAAGGAACACTACTCGGATGAAAGGCAAACTCATGATACAAGGATGGAATATGTATGAAAAACTAGACGGCATGACATATTCACACCTATGATGTGGAAACTAAGCAGAAGGCACTTCAACAAATTAGAAGCACTGCAAGCTAGACACCATATGGAAGGTGCAACCAATATGACTCTGCCAAGTTAAAACTATCATGCCATAGGTGGCGTTCATCAAATTAGAAGCACTACATGCTAGAAATCATATTCAAGACACAACCAATATTACACTACCAACTTAAAGGTGTCTCATCATAAGTAACTGATGCAGGATACACAAGAACAGTAGTTTCATGCAAGAACATGGTGTGATAGACAGATATAGTATGTACCAAAAGTAGGAAGGTGTGACTGATGCAGGATACACAAGAACAGTAGTTTCATGCAAGAACATGGTGTGATAGACAGATATAGTATGTACCAAAATAGGAAGGTGTGTCATATTCACATGTATAATGTGTAAGCTAAGAAGATGCAGTTTACACTAATTAGAAGCAATACAAGCTAGACACCATATGCAACATGCAACCAGATATCACACTGCCAAGTTAGAGCAAACACCTGGGATGGAGTAGGGGAGCGGAGACTTGGAACTTGTAATGCACTAGCAGTACGAGGAGAACCCGTACAGGTGCTCCATTTGCGTTGCTGCAGAGGACCACCATCATCACCTTCCTTACTCTTTTCCTTCCTCTTTTTTGATTTTGCCTTGTCAAATCAAACCCACAAGAAAAAGGAATAAATTTTGTTCTTCAGAACTCATTGATGAATGATACTGCCAAACACTACTTTCATGTAAGGCAACCACATGATAGGAGGATGGAATATGTATGAAAAACAGGACGGCATGGCATATTGACATGTATGATGTGTAAAGTGTAAACTAAGCACAAGGTGTTTGAACTAATTAGAAGCAATGCAAGCTAGACACCATATGAAAGATGAAACCAATTTCACTCTACCAAATTAAAAGGGTGGCCTCATAAATGTATTTGAATAGATTAGAAGCAATACATGGCAACAGGCTAGAAATCATATGCAATATGCAACGAATAAAGGTGTCTCATCGTAAGTGATTGATGCAGGATACATAAGAGCGGTAGTTTCATGTAAGAACATGGTTAACAGATAGATGTAGTATGTACCAAAAATAGGAAGGCATGTCATATTCACATGTATAATATGTAAACTAAGCAGATGCGATTTACCCTAATTAGAAGCATTACAAGCTAGACTCCATATGCAACATGCAACCACATATCACACTGCGAAGTTAGAACAAGCACCTGCGATGGTGGTGTAGGGGAAATGCTGTCTTCAAGTACAGAGCTACGTTGAATATCTTCATTTAGACTTGCTGTTTCTTGAGAATCATGTGGGGAGGATGAAACTGCACTCTTTATAAGAGTAGCGCGTCTCATACTAACCCACGGGCGTGACTGTCTCATCATAAGTCATAGATGCAGGATACACAAGAACAATAGTTTGATGTAAGAATATGGTGTGATAGGCAGATGTAGTATGTATGTACCAAAAATAGGAAGGCGTGTCATATTCACATGTATAATGTGTAATCTAAGGAGATGCAATTTAACAAATTAAAAGCAATACAAGCTAGGCACCATATGCAACATGCAACTAGATATCACACTGCCATGTTGGAGCAAGCACCTGGGGTTGTGGAGTAGGGGAGATGAGATTTGGAACTTTCAGTGCAGTAGGAGTAGCAGGAGAATCTACAGAGATCATCTGTTTTGGTTGCTCCGGAGGACCACCATCATCCTGTGTGTTCATCCTTTTAGATTTTGCCTTGTCAAGTCAAACACACAAGAAAAAAGAATGAAATTCGCTCTTCAAATTTGTTGATGAATGCTACTGATGAACACAACTTTTATGTAAGGCAACCACATTGTAGGATGGAATATGTACGAAAAATGCTAAGCAGAAGGCATTTCAACAAATTGGAAGCAATGCAAGCTAGACACCATATGAAAGATCCAACCAAAATCACTCTACCAAGGTAGAAGTGTCTCATCATAAGTGGCATTTCAACAAATTAGAGGCAATACATGCTTGAAATGATATGCAAGATGCAACCAATATCACAGTGTTAATTTGAAGGTGTCTCGATAGAAGTGATTGATGAGGGATACACAAGAAAAGTAGTTTGATGTAAGAACATGGTTAATAGAAAGATGTAGTATGTACCAAAAATAGGAAGGCATGTCATATTCACATGTATAATGTGTTAACTTAATTCCTAAAAAGGATGCCCCCTCACTCCTAATGATTTCAGACCAATTTCTCTCCTAAATGGTGTACTCGAGATTATTACCAAGCTACTAGCAAACAAATTGCAAAAGGTGATCCTACAACCGATTCACATTAATCAGTATGGTTTTCTTAAGGACAGGGTTATTCAAGATTGTTTAGGATGGTCCTATGAATATCTTCACCAGTGTCTCAAATCAAAGGAGGAAATACTAGTTTTGAAAGTAGATTTTGAAAAGGCTTTTGATACCATAGAGCACCAAGAAATTATAGAGATCCTCAAAGCCAAAGGATTTGGTGAGAGATGGATATCATGGATACAAATCCTTTTTAGTTCTGCTACATCTGCTGTTCTTCTCAATGGAGTGCCAGGGAAAAAAATTCTACTGTAGAAGAGGGGTTAGGCAAGGTGATCCCCTTTCCCCTCTCCTGTTTGTGCTAGCTGTAGATCTCCTTCAGTTTGTGATAAACAAAGCTATGAGGTTGGGGTTATTAAATGCACCACTGCAAGTTAATTCATGCCCTGATTTTCCTATAGTACAATATGCTGATGATACACTAGTGATAATGCAAGCTGACTCAAGACAACTGATATGTTTAAAAGCCCTCTTAAACACCTTTGCCTCTGGTCTCAGAGTGAATTATCAAAAGTCTATCATGGTTCCCATCAACATTCAGGGGGAGAGGGCCCAGATGTATGCTGGGACTCTTAACTGTCAAATGGGTCATTTCCCATTTACGTACCTTGGGTTACCTTTAGGGCTTTACAAACCCATAGTTGAACAATGTATTCCAATGGTTAATAGAATTGCAAGAAGACTGAGGGGAATTGCTACCTTTATGACATTTGCAGGAAGACTACTAATGGTTAAATCAGTTCTGACTTCCCTTACAATCTTCTTTATGAGATGTCTGGATGTTCCTGTTACTATCAAACAACATGTTATTAAGTATTTGAGACACTATCTTTGGAGAGGTTCAGATATGGAGGATCACAGACCTGCATTAGTAGCCTGGACCATAGTTTGTAGGCCAAAGAATCAAGGTGTTTAGGAGTTATGAACATCTTCACCCAGAACAGGGCACTACTAATGAAAAATCTACACAAATTTTACAACAGACATGAAATCCCTTGGGTTAAATTGGTAAGGGAAGCACACTATTCTGAGAACCAATTACCAGGGGAGGAGCTTGTGGGCTCTTTTTGGTGGAAAGATAATTTATAGTTAGTTGAACAATACAAAGCATTGGCTATGTGTAATTTGGGAGATGGTAGAAGTGCTTATTTTTGGAGTGATCTATGGACTGAAGATATCGTACAACAAAAGTTCCCACACCTATATTCCTTTGTGCTCAACCCTAGGTTGACTGTCCAACAAGTGGTCACTACAGAGTACTTGGAAGATCTTTTTCACCTGCCACTGTCAACTGAAGCACATGAGCAATTCCTGCAGATAGAGGATATTTGTTTGACCCTCAGACAGTCTCAATACCAGAACATGACAGACACATGGAGCTACATATGGGGCAATGCTTATTTTTCATCGGCTAAGGCATATAAGGTTATGATTGGATTCAAACAGGTCCCTCCTCACTTTAATTGGATTTGGAAATCTTCATGCCAACCGAAGCACAAAATGTTCTTTTGGATGTTGTTACATGACAGGCTCAACACAAGAAAATCTACTGAGAAGGAAAACCTTTGTTTTACAAGAATACAATTGTGCAGTCAAGGATTGTCAACAAGAAGAAACCTTACATCACCTATTTTGGGGCTGCTCCTTTGCCATGATATGCTGGGACTTCATATGTCCCACTAGGACTCCAAATTTATCAGTATTTGAGGCATTCGAAGACATTAAAGACAAGCTGAGACTTCCTTTCTTCATGGAAATTATCATTATAGGCTCATGGGCAATCTGGATTTCTAGGAATAATAAAATCTTTGAGCATATCCAACCGTCATTCCAAGGATGGAAGCACATCTATTTGCAAGAATCGAAGCTGCCCACTCACAGGATCAGACCTAAATATGAAGCTCAGTTCAATTACTGGCTGGAATCACAGTAGTAAACGCTTTTATTGTGGTTAGTAGGTTAGGGTAGTGTTAGTGCTAGATGCTCTTCTCTTAGTTCTCCTTTTCTTGTTTCCTCTTATCTTTCTTTAGTCTCTTTTCTAGATTTTCTTTTTGTTTCCCCCGAGGGGCTTTGCTCAAGCCTCTGGCTTACTTTCTTTAGCTTTTCTTCTTTTCGCTTGTGGACCTTCCTTATTTATTTTAATAAAAAAATTGCTGTGGGGTGTTTACCCTACTGTTCAGAGTGAAAAAAATGTGTTAATTAAGCATATGCAATTTACCCTAATTAGAAGCAATACAAGGTAGACACCATATGCAACACACAAACACATATCACATTGCCAAGTAAGAGCAAGCACCTGCGATGGTGGTGTAGGGGAATTGCGGTCATCAACTATAGAGCTACATCAACTATATTCATTTAGCCTTGCTGTTTCTTGAGAATCATGTGGGGAGGATGACATTGCACTCTTTAAAAGAGTAGCGTGTCTCACAGTAACCCACTGGTGTGACTGTCTCATCACAAGTGATTGAAGAGGGATACACAAGAGCATTAGTTTGATGTAAGAACATGGTTAATGGACAGATGTAGTATGTATCAAAAATAGGAAGGTGCGTCATTATCAAAGGTATAATGTGTAAAGTAAGCAGATGCAATTTAACCAAATTGGAAGCAATACAAGCTAGATACCATATGCAACATGCAACCACATTTGACAGCGTGAAGTTAAAGCAAGCACCTGGGATGGTTGTGTGTGGCAATTGAGATCATCAACTGCAGAGCTATGTTTACTGTCTCCATCTACTGACACTGCACCCTTTAGAGCGCTGAAACGCTTAGTGCATATCCTCGAATTAGACTGGAGCGACTTCTATCTTTTCTTTTGTGAATTTATCAACAGTGCATCCGAGTCTGAAATACCCATGCATAAAAAACAATAGTGTGAGTATGGGTGAAGTGTGTGCACAAGTAGAAACTGTAAAAGTAGCAGATAGTGGGTGGGTGAGAAATAAATGATGGGAGACATATGATAGCTCTACAATATGCATGGCACACGAAATTAGATTCTAGGATTTTGAGATATGAGCACAGGGATGGCTCGAAAATGCACATACTCTTCCAGCACACCACAAGCTATGGTCCTATGAAAATAGCAGTCAACTAAAAACAAATAGGTCAGTCCATTATTTCTGCACTGTCTGATGTACAAAGAACGGGAAGATCACCTTCATCTACCTCTAGCCAGTCAGTGTTGATGATCTTCCTCGAAACGCCAGTGACCACCAGCCCATTCCCCTGCCTCCGTCCTCCCCTTGACCTCACCACACTGCCATGCTGGGCACTGCCCCCCGGTCATCCCTTTAAGCCTCGCTGACCTCCAGATCGGGCAAAAGCTGCTCCTGTGCCCCACACCACTATGATAGATTCCGATGCATCGCTTTCCCGGCGAACAGACGGACTAGGTGCTCCACGCGCCTAAGCGGGTGCTGCTTCTTTTAATTGTGAATCAACTAACCCTGAATTGAAATCCAGGTGAGCGACTGACCTCTAGCTAAGGTGAAATAGTAAATGGGGGAAAACCTTGTGCATTTAGTATCGCAAAGAAGGTGCAGTAAGAAGTGCTCAACTAGTTTCTTTCGTGCGATGAATACGGTGTGAGTAGAGATGTAAGATTTGCATGAATAAGGGAAGAGGAGCACCTCTTTCTGCTGGCAGTGCTATGTCCTCCTTCTGTTTTTCCAGTGATCTTCTTGTGGTTCACTGGAAACAAGATGTTGTGGAGGACGGTGGAGCCTTGGACGAACCCATGGCCAAGTTGTTGAGTGTGGTGCGGTGGTCGTCCATCAGCGGCGGGGAAGCAAATCTAAGGCGGCGAATGACGGCGTAGCGGGAATAGCTCCAGTGTGGTGGATAGTGGCGATGTTGGAGCGGTAGCGGTGAGGCACAAGATGACGTGGTTGAAGTGGTTCTGGTATGGCGCACATCGGTGTCGGTGTCGTGGAGGCAGCTCTGCCTCGGCTTCAACTGCTAAGTCCTTGAGGGCGTTGTGGTTGCGGTTGCGTTGGACGAAGATGTCGGGGTACCGGCTCCGGCGTGATGGACGAGGGCGGCGGCGGATTGGGCGCGATGGAGTGGAGGACGGAGGAGGCTCGGGTTTTATGGCTGGTGGAGAGGGCATTTTGGCGCCCATGGAGTATGAATGGGTAAATGGAGGGAGGGGGAGCTAAGGGGGAACAATGTTTCAGTTTGGGACGCGCTTGTTTGAAATTTGGGGAAAGTTACAAACTTTGCCCCAATCTAAAATTTCGGACATACTGTGGGTCGGGGGTAGGACGGTAATCTCAGGTGCCCCAAATAGTGGGCGGGATAAATTTCAGCCATGTGCATGGGTGTTTAGGCGCCCTCGGTGTATGAATGCTTCTCAGAGAGGTTGACTGGCGTCTTGGTGAAGTTACAAACCTACCCCGGTTTAGACCTTTGGACATCGGGCGGATAGTCTACACGGGTCAGAGTTAGGACAGTAATTTCCTACCACCAAACATTGGTCTCGCGTGGTTTCGGGCGACCAGAAGCTTATTTGGCGCTTTGTTCAATATTTGGGAGCAGAAGCATTAACATTTACAGTTCTCTTGAATTGAACTTTCAGGATTTGTCAAACTTCGAAAATCTTGACTCTTCAAAATCCTAAAACTACAATTATTTTGGAATGGAGGGGGTATATTTGAATCTACATTGTACACGAGTATATATTTAAAAAATCCAGCTTAGCTCAATTCATGCATGGTTCCAGATATAATCTCCTTGGTTGCAAAAAAATACTCCCTCCTTCCATCTATATAGGGCCTAATGCGTTTTTCGAGGCTAACTTTGACCAAATACTAGAGAAATAATATATGACATGCAACTTACACAAAGCACACTGTTAAATTCATGTGTGAAAGGAGCTTTCAATGATATAGTTTTCACATTGTGCATGTCATGTACAATTAATCTTGTCAATAGTCAAAGGCGGTCTTTAAAAACACATTAGGCCCTATAGAGATGGAAGGAGGGAGTAGTTAGACATGCGTATGAATATATAGCATGTTCAAATGTACAACAAAGATTGATGCCCCCTTTTAGATCTGATTTACAAATGCCATTATCTCGAATTCAAATAGTTGAATGCACTTCCTATGAATTCAAATCTTTGAAAGCACTTTTATGTTGAATTCAACATGTATTCTATTTTGTAGCTAGCAATTTGGAATGTATCCATGTATGTGAAAAATGTATAAAGTGCTTGACATTGACAACACGAAGTGCACTCATGTTTATATATGAATTGCAAAAGCCATGCATTGTCTGGATTTCAAACCATTCTCACTCTATGGATCAATAATGTGTAATAAACCCACACACATGCTCGAATTCAATAGAGTATGGGTGTTTGATGGACCAATGTTCGTTCATACGCAAATTGCAAAATTCATGATCCCATCCAAAAAATTTAATGCAATTTATATTTTAATTTAATGCGTAGAACTGCCTTTTACGCGTATATGCACTATGCTTCGGCCCCTCCTCACACATGCGCTATATATCTCTCTATCTGACACATAAGTGCACACACTTTATATACATCGGCATTTCTCTCTCGCACATGCTCACTCTCTCCCGTGTCTCACACACACACTCTCTATATATCTCCATCTCTCTCTCTCTTACTACTATCTATGACTCTTTTCACTAATCTCAGTTGGAAAACACCATTTCTCTCACATGCATATATACACACACATGGTCTATGCTGGCCCGCCATATGCACATATATCTGCCTACATGTCTCCCGCATGCACACTATCTTTAGGCCTCTCTCGCACACATCCCCCCACCCACCTCTCTCTTACTAGTTGGCGGATATGATTCCATCAAATCATTCGGTAGGATATCCCTGACGGTTAGGCTTGATGGTAATAAGAGGCAAAAATTTACCCAAGTCCGGGCCCTTGCAATTGAGGAAAAAAACCTACTCCTGGTACTGTATATTTGTGACTGGGGTGTGTACAAAGTACACGTGAATACCAGCCATTGTGTCTGTGTGTATATACTATCGATGAACTAGCCCCCGGACTTATATAACATACCCGAGGCCTAGGGTTACAAATCATAGTTGGGATTTCATCATTGGGGATAGAGTCCTCCACGACTCTGGTAGCTTCGTCTTGTACACCGATTCCTCCATGGGTCTTCGTATAACGCATCTCTGTCTGACCTATATGGCGCAGGACAGAACCGACCTATGAGTCCTCACGTCGACCCACCACAACTAGAAATGATGTGCCCACCACACCCACACACCATTGGCCACTAAGAAAATAAGCATATACAATAGTACAAAGTATACATGAAAGTTTATTTCATGGTGCATCCAATGATATTTGTTTCATATTGTGATTTATATTTTCTCCTAAAAAATTAGTCACGGGAAAGAGAAACGAAGGGCATATCTCTCTTTGTCTCCACCGCACACCCCTCTCTCTACACCACTTTCACGTACGCACACAAACTATCTCTCAACCCTCTAAAAGTATGTCCTTGACACATTCACGCGTGACGGCCACTGCATTTCAAGCGAAAGCACTATACGGTCACTGGACTTCAGAATATGCTCATTACGATCACCATGTACATTCTTGTGGTGATCATACGGTCTCTAGCTCACCGTACGTCTCTGTATTTTGTTGATGACACCGACGTTCAGTGTAGTTGAAGCGTGCTCCGTATTTTGTTGATTACACTGACGTTTATTGTAGTTGAAGCATGCTCCGTATTTTTTTGATGACACTTACGTCCATCGTATCTGAAGTGACAACAAGATATGGTCACTGGACTTCAGAATAAGCTCATTACGGTCACCATATACATTTTGTGGTGTGGACCAATCTGTGGTTGGATGGTTAGGAGGACAGTGGTATCCCCGGCCCACCAGGGTTAAAGTCCTGGTGCTCGCATTTATCTTGGATTAATTTTAGTATTTTCGGCGATGAACGTTCAGTGGATGGAGACGTTCCCCTCGACTACAAGGCGCCTACAGTGACTTCGTAAAATCTCAAGATGATATGTCGGCTCACTCTCTCGAAGGTGCTCATAGGGGATATGGTGTGCATGTGTGCGTTCATAGGGGTGAGTGTATGCATGTATATATGAGCGCTGGCATCTATACTGTGTTAAAAAATACATGTGGTGACTATATGGTCACTGGCTCACCGTGCAACTCTGTAATTTGTTCATGACATGATCAATTAACCAGTCAAACGGTCCACATGGCGCAACTAGTGTTGCACCATTAGCGCACGTTACCATTGGGCCCACCTGTCAGCGTGTATATGAAAGAAATAAACGGTAGCTCGCGTATGTACTGTGTTCATGAAATACATTTTGTGGTGATCATACGGTCACTGGCTCACCGAACACCGTACAACTCCGTAGTTTGTTGATGACACGATCAATTGACCAGTCAAATGGTCCACATTCATCAGCGCACTTACCATAGGGCCCACCTGTCAGCGCGTATATGAAAGACAAAAATGGTAATAAATTAGTGGTCGGTGGGGATTCGAAGTCGTGAGACCTGAGATTGGTAGCCCGTGTGCCCTAACCACAACGGGCAAGGTCGCCTTGTGATGATATGCTGAGCCGACCATTTTAATTGCATGCACGCACGAGCTACTATGCTGAATACAAACACATCACACATGCGCAAAAACACGCCCGCATGCATGCATGCAATACTCACATGTACACATGCATGCACGCAACACTCGCATGAACACATGCACGCATGCAGGCATGCAACACTGACATGTACACATGCACACACGAACACACGCACGGATGCACACATGCAACACTAAAACGTACACACGCATGCAACACTCACTCATACACATGCACGCACGCAACACTCACTCGTACACATGCACGCACGCAACAATCACATGCCTGAAATGCCCGCTTCTCACCGCCCTGGCCCACCAAAAAACCCTCCCCCTCCCACACGCGATTCCCGCCCGGCGCCAGCTGCCCGCATTCATGAGAAACCGGCTCCTCTGCCGTGTGCTGCCTACGTTGGGTCACTGACATGCAGGCCAGGTACCAAACGGCCCCGCACGTCAGTGGAAGAATGGCATAGTGTCGTACGTTAGATGATCTGGTCGAGGGCACCGCCCGCTGCATGCGCGGCTGAACACGCTTCCTTGCCGCATTCAAACACCTCCATGAAACCAGTACTCAGCACCATGCGTGCTAGTTGTAGTGATCTGAAAGGGCCCACTTCAAAAAACAAACAAAGAAAGAAATGACCCAGTACACATTCAGGGCTCATTCGGTTTGGAGGAAATAAAAAAAAAGGAATTAGGAGTAGTATAGGAATTTGATAGGATGGCACTTGCCATCCTAAGGAATTGACTTGCCTCGTTCCTACGCGCAAAATGAGCTTTGAGTGGATGTGTAGTTTCCTCCAAAAACACATGAATTGAATAGTATTCCTACGAAATTCCTGTACGCATGTCCTACAAACCGAATGCATATATAGGACATTTTCCTCCGGAATTCTTATTCCTATGTTTGTCCTACGAAAATCCTCCAAACCGAATGAGGCCTCAAGCATTTCATCACATCTTTCTCTCGCTCTATCTGTCGAACAGACTATGCCAAACTCCCTTGCTTACCGCGCAGGAAAAGACTCGCCCTCACCTTTTTTAGTCGGGGTTTGTATCGATGGATCACGTGAAGCAGCAAAAACCAAGCCGTGTCTTGTACTCCTCCGTCGTACTACTAAGAGTGTAGACAGTCACTTTCATAAATGTTCTATTTCCTTTCACCGACATGTGGGACATATAATAACCAGGTCCACATGTCATGCACCAAATAACAATGCAGAACAGTAGGGGGACGCACCCCAGTCGTAGCGCCGTAGTAGTAGTAATGAGCAATGAGACATTAAATCACAAAGCCGCACCTTTCCTGTAGACAGACGAAGCAACCATTATTTCACACTTCACTGAATCCGCTTCTCCATCATCTCCTTCAAGAAAACCACATATTGCTTCTGCCATTGTTCTGCCTGAAGAGGGATGCGCATGGGCTTGGTACATCATGACACATGGGACCGCATGACAGGCCATGCTCCCCCACCCACCGCTCGGTAAAATCACGTCATTTTTACTACTCCCTCCATCTAGGTGCATAAGTTGTCTTAGATTGTGCATCATAACCAAGGCGAAGGGGAAAACGAGAGAACTTAATGTTTATTTGCTAATTAATAGCATTGTATGCAATGAACTAACCATTGCATGTCGTGTTTGGTAGTCTCAAGTCATTGAAAGAATGCACGGCACACATGTCTTATTGGTTGATATGTGAAGAAACAAGAAACGAGGTGGTAGTTAATGCACCACGCCTAAGTGTTTTAGGATTATTTGGTTTTTGTAAGGTGACTTATACACCTAGACGGAGGGAGTAATCTGGATACTATCTTTAGTAGATCAATATAGTTGGGATTCACCGAGGAGCAAAACCAAGTGGGTCATCCACCGTGTTGTTCCATGTGCGATGCACCACATTACAGTTCGGAGCAGCTGTTGGACTTGGAGGCACCCCGGTCATAACGCCACAGTAGTAGTAAATGAGCGATGAGGGGTCAAATCACAAAGCTGGATGGATGAAGCAACCATCATTTCACTCTAGGGCGCAAGAGCATAAATAAAAAAGAAAACCAATGATGCGTGCGGTAGCTACCTAGGGCGCCCTAGGGTAGGAGCCTCCACTACAACAAATCTGCTTATCCCTCATCCTCTTGAAGAAAACCAATGATGTGTGCGGAGGGTAGGGTTTCTAGGAGTACTACGGCATGCAGGGCCCATGCCGTAGTAAATGGGAGAGGGATTGAGTTGGAGTCGACGCCTTAATATGGGTGGGCCGCTTGGTTTTACGGGAATGAGGAAGAATTTTGGGTTCAGGGAGCAGTGGAGATATACGTACAAAAAATTGTGGACGTAGGTTCGACCGAAAGGCAATGACGCATGGGCCACGCATTTTGATATACCGGCGGCCACGTGAAATTTGCAACTCAAAATAATGCATAAAAGTTCCTCCAAAAACATCTATAACTAATGGGAAGTGAATGTATGCTTAAAATGAAAATAAAATAAAAAATGTAATAAAAAGAGAAAAAATGAATTGCCGTTAAAAGAATGATATTTCTAAAAAATGTGAATGTGAACTACATATGTGTGCACGTGACCAACACGTATATTGTCAATACAAAATCTAATGCAAAAAATAACTTATGAGTAACATGCACGAATTCATGATGTGGTGCTTGCATGCATAGAGTACAAAAACAATGTGATTTATGACTTGCGTGCATGACGTGTTCATGTGCCATAGTTGCATGTCCAGGAAAAAAGCTAGTGGGTTGTACTAGCTATTCAGGAATAGAAGATGTATATATGGAAGTTGTAGGGAAAGAGATGACATGTATCTCAATTCCTATGAGTAGGGATTGGAAAAGAGATGTCATTTGGTTCACATCATAGGAACTTTTCTATTGAATCTAGAGATGACATGTATCTCAATTCCTATGAGTAGGGATTGGAAAAGAGATGTCATTTGGTTCACAACATCGGAACTTTTCTATTTAATCTAGGCTAATGTTTATTTTCCTTTGAAATTGTGGTAGTATAGGAATCCATTCATATCAACCAAGTGGCTCTAAAGCTATAAAAATCATATCATGTTTATTTTCCTTTGAAATGTGGAGTATAGGAATCTATTCCTATGAACCAATTGGCTCTAAAGGAAAAATTCCTATTAAAATCATATCATATAGAGTTCCTATGATATTCCTCCACACCAAAGGATGGTTGAAATTGCTGCAGGTGACACGACGGTCTTTCTTTGTACACTCCTCCCCCATCTCTATAGTTACCTCTCGATGTTGAATGAAATGATATATACTGGGTATTCTATATGTGCATTTTGTTCTATGAAAACTCGGTAAAAGTGTGCAAGGTTTGAATTTTCAATAAAGCTATATGCACTACATTTTGGAATGGAGGGAGGAGCATACGACAGTTGCTAACACTCACGTGGAAGATTTGTGTGTCGGAGGAGTGCCTGTTCTGTTAAATGCCATGGCAAAACTGACACTGTTGGATGCCAATCTGACGGTTCTTTCGGCGTTCATTAGGAAACGACTTGTGGCGAACGTTTGTTAGATATGATTTACGGACACATGCATTGCATTGATACATTCCCCCGTCTCTCACGCACACACGCACCCTCATGAGTCAAAACTCTCTCGAGTCCCCTCGCACCCACCGTCTATCTGTAGGTAGAGGTCACACACAAATGTGCTCTTGATAACCCACAAGTATAGGGGATCAATCATAGTCCTTTCAATAAGTAAGAGTGTCGAACCCAACGAGGAGCAGAAGGAAATGACAAGTGGTTTCTAACAAGGTAATTTCTACAAGCACTGAAATTGTCGGTAACAAGTAGTTTCATAGCAAGATAATTTGTAACGAGCAAGTAGCGGTAATGGTAAATAAAGTGCAGCAAGGTAGCCCAATCCTTTTGTGGAAAAGGGCAGGCCAAAACGGTCTCTTATAATAAGCAAAGCGTTCTTGAGGGCACACGGGGATTTCATCTAGTCACTTTCATCATGTTGGTTTGATTCGCATTCGCTACTTTGATAATATGGTATGTGGGTGGACCGGTGCTTGGGTGCTGTTCTTACTTGAACAAGCCTCCCACTTATGATTAACACCATCGCAATCATCCGCAACTACGAGAAAAGTATTAAGATAAAATCTAACCATAGCATTAAACATATGGATCCAAATCAGCTCCTTACAAAATAGCACATAAACTAGGGTTTAAGCTTCTGTCACTTAGGCAACCCATCACCTAATAATTACTACACAATGCATTCCCTTAGGCCCAAAGATGGTGAAGTGTCATGTAGTCGACGTTCACATAACACCACTAAGGGAATCACAACATACATACCATCAAAATATCGAATGAATATCAAGTTCACATGATTACTTGCAACAAGACTTCTCCCGTGACCTCAAGAACAAAAGTAACTACTCACGAATGATATTCATGCTCAAGATCAGAGGGGTATTAAATAGCATAATGGATCTGAACATATAATCTTTCACCAAATAAATCATATAGCAATCAACTACAAGATGTAATCAACACTACTAGTCACCCACAGGTACCAATCTGAGGTTTCGGTACAAAGATTAGACACAAGGGATGAACTAGGGTTTGGAGATGAGATGGTGTTGTTGAAGATGTTGATGAAGATTGGCCTCCCAAAGATGAGAGGGTTGTTGGTGATGACGATGGCTTTGATTTCCTCCTCCGGGAGGGAAGTTCCCCCGGCGGAATCGCTCCGTCGGAGGGCAAAAGTGCTCATGCCCAAGTTCCGCCCCGAGACGGCGGTGCTCCGTCCCGAAAGTCCTACTCTTATTTTTTCTTGGTCAAAAGACCTTATATACCAGAAGATGGGCACCGGAGGTGGGCTGGGCTGCCCACCACCCACCAGGGCACGCCAGGGGTGCCCGGCGCGCCCTGGTGTTTTGTGGGCACCAGGCAGCCCCCCTCTGGTGGTTATTTCCTCCAATATTTATTAAATATTCCAAAATAATTTTCTGTAAATTTTCAGCTCATTTGGAGATGTGCAGAATATGTATCTCTGACATAACTTTTTCAGGTCCAGAAGTCCAGCTGCCGGTATTCTCCCTCTTTGTGTAAACCTTGCATATTATGAGAGAAAAGGCATTAGAATTACTCCATAAAGTGTTATTATGCATAAAAACATTATAAATAACAGTAGGAAAACATGATTTAAAATGGACGTATCAACTCCCCCAAGCTTAGACCTCGCTTGTCCTCAAGTGAAAGCCGATATCAAGAATCATGTCCACATGTTTAGTGACAAAGGTGTCGATAAAAACAAAATACGTACATAGTAGAATCATGCTTATTATTATAACAGCAACAAACTTTATCACATAACTTTATCATATAACTTCTCACGAGCAAGTAAAAATTCATCAAAACATCAAAGTAAAAAAGCATAAACTTTATGGAAAACCAACAAACTATGTTCTCAGTCAACTTTGCAACTACAATTCATCATATTTCCAGGAAGGTTCTCTGTATTGGAGCCTTTTGGCAAGTCCAAATACTCAACCATCATTTAATCTTCTATGATTGCTAACACTCACAACATACATATGAGCAAAAAGTTTCAATCGGACTCATAGAAATATAGGGGCTTATAGTTTCGCCTCCCAACTCGTTCACCTCAAGGGTGATGTCAGCAATAATAACTCATGATCATTCACATTCAACTGGATATATGTGCCTAGATCTTTCCCCACCACATGATTCTTGCCAAAGAGAAAAACAAAAAGGAATAGAAGAGAATACTTTGACTCTTGCATAAAAGTAAATACATAAAAGTAAAAGATAGGCCCTTCACAGAGGGAAGCAGAGGTTGTCATGCGCTTTTGGTTTTGTATGCACAATCTCTTAATGCAAAAGAACATCACGTTATATTGCCCCTTATGATAGCAACCTTTATTATGCAGTCTGTCACTTTTATTACTTTGCCATCACAAGTTCATACAACGCTTATTTTCCCTTACACTAAAGGATCAAATACATTTTAGGAGCAATTTTTATTGCCCTTTTCGCACCAATGACAACTTACTTGAAGGATCTTACTAAATCCATAGGTAGGTATGGTGGACTCTCAAAACATGGATTTGGTTTTAAGGTTTTTGGATGCAAAAATAGTGTCTCTACTTAGTGCGGATTTTTGGCTAGCAAAGATATTGAGCAAGCACCACATGTTGAAGGGTCTATGACAATATAACTTCTATGTGAATATGAACAAACATAAATCATTACATTGTCTTCCTTGTCCAATGTCAACAATTTTAACATATAATATTTAATGGGGTTTCACAATCATAAAAGATGTCCAAGATAGTGTATTTTCATGTGAATCTTCTCTTCCCTTATTAATTCTTTCATGAGTTGCATCATTGACCAATACTATGTTTGTTAACCTTCAATAAATTTTACCACTTATACATTTCCTTATGTGATGTCATTACTTACCATACGATTAGCATATGATATTTTTCATTATTTATTTTTATTTTGATTGAAACATAAAAGTAAAGAAGCAAAAATTCTAACTAAACTTTATTATATAGCTCTTACTCGATTACATAGATAGATAGATCATGAAACTAACACTCAAAAATAGATCATATTAGACTTTTATTTAACTAAATCACGAAATAACTAAGGATCAAACTAAAATAGGTAAAGGTGATGAAAGTGATGGTGATACGATACCGGGGCATCTCCCCCAAGCTTGGCACAAGCCAAGGGGAGTGCCCATACCCGTGTACTCAAGTCTCCTTCTTTGGTGAGGAAGATGATGATGGTGGTGGTGATGAGGTAGCAATCTTGTCCTTCGGCTTCCAAGGAAGGGGTTCACCATCATAAGAGGATGCACGAGTATCCTGGGTCTTGAAACCGGCAGCTAAACTCATACCTTTAAATCTTGCTTCATACTCAAAAACTTGATTTTGAAGATCATAGATTTGGCTTTGCAGAAAATTGATTTGCTCGTTGAACTTGAAGATGATGTCCTTCATAGATCGACCATCCACCTTGTGATCATGGGTGAATTCCGTAGTCATGAGGTGATTGGCACTGAGTCCACAACCCACCATCCCTTGGCACTTGAAGATCTCCTGCTCCACTGCCTCGAGCCTGGCCTCCACTGTTCCCGTCTTCTTGGGCCCTTGAACATCCCGGATGTGGAGCACCCCCCACGCATCTCAATGGCTTGAGGGTTCTTCATCACCTCCGACAAGTAGGGGTTGATTACCCTCTCGAAGAACTTGTCCTTGGAGGAGCTTGGTGCGGCCATGGCGATCTAGATCTATCAGAAAAATAGCATGAAACAAGAACATAGGATTTGTCTGCGATACGGAGGTCAAATCATTCAGGGTATATATAAAGATTTTTTATCTTGGGAAACAAGCATCTCGAAGGAAAACGGAGTCGGGAAGGTGCCCGAGGGGCCCACCACCTACCAGGGCACGCCCTGGTGTCTTGTGGGCACCAGGGTGGCATTCCTGGTTGTTTCTTATTTCCTATTTTTTCTAATATTCCAAAACTGACAAAAAATATTTTTGCGGATTTTTTGGAGTCTATTTACTTACCGTATCACGTACCTCTTACTTTTCAGGGTTCTGGAGTGTTCTGGAAGGTTTCTTTTATGTGTTCCTCCGGTGTCATGGTTTGAATAATATTGGTTTCAACATTAATGGGCGTAACTGAGATATAGTGCTTAATTCTTTGTCCATTGACCACCTTCGGCATTATTGATCTTGATAGCTCCAGAGCGATAAACTTCTTTGATAATGTATGGCCCTTCCCATTTGGAAAGAAGTTTTCCTGCAAAAACTCTAAAACGAGAGTTACACAATAGAACATGTTCACCAACTTTAAATTCCTGCTTTTGGATTCTTTTATCATGCCATCTTTTAACTTTTTCTTGGAATAGTTTGGCATTTTCATAAGCTTGGGTTCTCCATTCATCTAGTGAGCTAATATCAAATAGCCTCTTTTCACCGGCAAGTTTGAAGTCATAATTGAGTTCTTTAATTGCCCAATATGCTTTATGTTCTAACTCTAGAGGCAAATGACAAGATTTTCCATTAACCATTTTGTATGGAGACATACCCATAGGATTTTTATAAGTTGTTCTATAGGCCCAAAGTGCATCATCTAGTTTCTTAGACCAATTCTTTCTGGACCTATTGACATTTTTTGTAATATTAATTTTATTTTTCTATTGCTAAGTTCAACTTGACCACTAGATTGAGGATGATAGGGTGATGCAATTCTATGATTAACATCATATTTAGTAAGCATTTTACGGAAAGCACCATGAATAAAGTGTGAACCACCATCAGTCATTAAGTATCTAGGGACTCCAAACCTCGGGAAAATAACTTCTTTAAGCATTTTAATGGAGGTGTTATGATCAGCACTGCTAGTTGGAATAGCTTCTACCCACTTAGTGACATAATCAACAGCAACCAAAATATGAGTATACCTATTAGAGGAAGGAAAAGGTCCCATATAATCAAAACCCCAGACATCAAATGGTTCAACAACAAGTGAATAATTCATACGCATTTCCTGACGCTTACCGATATTACCAATTCTTTGACATTCATCACAAGACAAGACAAACTTATGGGCATCCTTGAAAATAGTAGGCCAATAAAAACCAGACTGTAATACCTTGTGTGCAGTTCTGTCTCCTCCATGATGCCCTCCATAGGCTTCAGAGTGACATTTTTGTAGGATTTGTTCCTGTTCATGCTCAGGTACATGCTACCTCTTGAGCACTGCGTTGGATTTCCTTGAAGAGGAAAGGATGATGCAGCAAAGTAGTGTAAGTATTTCCCTTAGTTTTTGAGAATCAAGGTATCAATCTAGTAGGAGGCTACGCGCGAGTCCCTAGTACCTACACAAAACAAATAACTCCTCGCGACCAACGCAATAAGGGGTTGTCAATCCTTTCAAGGTCACTTACAAGAGTGAGATCTGATAGATATGATAAGATAATATTTTTGGTATCTTTATGATAAAGATGCAAAGTAAAATAAAAGCAAAGGAAGTAACTAAGTATTGGAAGATTTAATATGATGAAGATAGACCCATGGGCCATAGGATTCACTAGTGGCTTCTCTCAAGAGCATAAGTATTTTACGGTGGGTGAATGAATTACTGTTGAGCAATTGACAGAATTGAGCATAGTTATGAGAATATCTAGGTATGATCAAGTGTATAGGCATCATGTCCGAGACAAGTAGACCGACTCCTGCCTGCATCTACTACTATTACTCCACTCATCGACCGCTATCCAGCATGCATCTAGAGTATTAAGTTCGTGAAAACAGAGTAACGCCTTTAGCAAGATGACATGATGTAGAGGGATAAAGTCATGCAATATGATAAAAACCCCATCTTGTTATCCTCTACTGCAACAATACAATACGTGCCTTGTTGCCCCTACTGTCACTGGGAAAGGACACCGCAAGATTGAACCCAAAGCTAAGCACTTCTCCCATTGCAAGAAAGATCAATCTAGTAGGCCAAACCAAACTGATAAATCGAAGACACTTGCAAAGATAACCAATCATACATAAAAGAATTCAGAGAAGATTCAAATATTGTTCATAGATAATCTTGATCATAAACCCACAATTCATCGGTCTCAACAAACACACCGCAAAAAGAAGATTACATTGAATAGATCTCCACAAGAGAGGGGGAGAACATTGTATTGAGATCCAAAAAGAGAGAAGAAGCCATCTAGCTAATAACTATGGACCCAAAGGTCTGAAGTAAACTACTCACACTACATCGGAGAGGCTATGGTGTTAATGTAGAAGCCCTCCGTGATGGATGCCCCCTCCGGCGGAGCTCCAGAACAGGCCCCAAGATGGGATCTCGTGGATACAGAAGGTTGCGGCGGTGGAATTAGGTTTTTGGCTCTGTATCTAATCATCTGGGGGTACGTATGTATATATAGGAGGAAGGAGTACGAGGGTGGAGGGCGCGCCTGGTGTCGGGGGGGGGGGGGGGGTAGGCGCGCCCCCGTACCTCGTGGCTTCCCTGTTGGTTGCTTTACGTAGGGTCCAAGTCTCCTGGATCTTGTTTGTTCCAAAAATCACGTTCCCGAAGGTTTCATTCCATTTGGACTCCGTTTGATTTTCCTTTTCTTCGAAACCCTAAAATAGGCAAAAACAGCAATTCTGGGTTGGGCCTCCGATTAATAGGTTAGTCCCAAAAATAATATAAAAGTGGATAATAAAGCCCAATAATGTCCAAAACAGTAGATAATATAGCATGGAGCAATCAAGAATTATAGATACGTTGGAGACGCATCAAGCATCCCCAAGCTTAATTCCTGCTCGTCCTCGAGTAGGTAAATGATAAACAAGAATTTTTGATGTGGAATGCTACTCGGCTTAATTTCGATGTAATTCTTCTTAATTGTGGTATGAATATTCAGATCCGAAAGATTCAAGATAAAATTTTAATATTGACATAAAAATAATATTACTTCAAGCATACTAACAAAGCAATCATGTCTTCTCAAAATAACATGGCCAAAGAAAGTTATCCCTACAAAATCATACAGTCTGGCTATGCTCTATCTTCACCACACAAAGTATTTAAATCATGCACAACCCCGATGACAAGCCAAGCAATTGTTTCATACTTTTGACATTCTCAAAATTTTTCAATCTTCACACAATACATGAGCGTGAGCCATGGATATAGCACTATATGTGGAATAGAATGGTGGTTGTGGAGAAGACAAAAAAGGAAGAAGATAGTCTCACATCAACTAGGCGTATCAATGGGCTATGGAGATGCCCATCAATATATATAAATGTGAGTGAGTAGGGATTGCCATGCGACGGATGCACTAGAGCTATAAGTATATGAAAGCTCAACAAAAGAAACTAAGTAGGTGTGCATCCAACATGCTTACTCATGAAGACCTAGGGCAATTTGAGGAAGCCCATCATTGGAATATACAAGCCAAGTTTGTCGGCGTTCTGGGAACGGGGGTCCCCAGACTTGCCTGCCTGCGGCCTGCGGCGTGGCTCGAATGGGGGCCCAACGTGGCCCATCTTCACCAACACAAGACTCAAGACCCTCGCGAGGGGCCAAGCCTCGCGAGGCGGACGACACAGCGCATCCTCAGGCGCAGCCTCCTCAGGCTGGCTCGCGAGGAGACGGAGATATCAAGGCGGGGTGTCTCGTGAGGCGCCCATGACGCAAGCCATGACGATCGAGGACACCAGGCGGGTGCCACCGCGCGCAGCGTCCTTCTTTCCTCTTTGGTGCAAAGGGGGCAAGCGCAGCCGCGGAGTACCGAGGCATTAGGCAAAGGTTGCCATTTCGGTGCAACAAGACCAGGACCAAGCGGACTACGAGACGGAGGTCACCATGGGGCCCAGCACGGCGTCACTGTAGAGTCTTTCGCAGGCGAAGACCACCTTTAGTCAGGATAAGAGTACTTGCTGTCCCCCTTCAAATTAGCCCGCCATTGTTGGCTCCCTTCCCGCTCAATATTTGGGAAGAGGACCAGGGCACCTATAAATAGGACCGGCCACCCACATAGCAAGGGGTTCGATCTGTTGGAAGGTTAGACACACAGGGCTCGGTTCAGTCCGACTAGCAAGTAGAGAGAGAGAGAGGTGACCGAATTCCTCCTAGCTGTTCATCACCCAGTCAAGAACAGACCCTTGCGGGGCAGTTCTTCCTTTTATTGTTCATCATCACCAGCTCCAGGAGGCAATCCATCCACCACACACTGGAGTAGGGTATTACACCACAATGGTGGCCCGAACCAGTATAAATCTTGTGTCTCTTGTGTGATTCCTTTAGTAGTTTAGATCTTTGTGAGACGGGGAGGTTGAGGACGTGATCTCCGAGCGCACCCCAGTGTTCGAACCTTAAGGGTCTGCCGGAACCCGAGATCCGACAATTGGCGCGCCAGGTAGGGGTGTGCCGGAATCTGTCTTCCACCACTCCATTCTCCTCCGACCGTCGCATCTATGTCCCACGCTCGTCGGGCCCGCGCCGAGTGCCGGGCCGCCATCGCTTCTCGTGTCGCCCAAACGGCCCCCGTCGGTGGGCGTCCTCGTCGTTCCCCGTCGCCCGCCATCAACGCCGCCACCAGCCCGGCGGGGGGCAAGCAGCAAGCATCGTCTCAGCACCCGTCCGTGCGGCAAGACGGCCGCACCGCTACTCCATCACTCGCTCCAGCCGGTTCTTCGTCCCGCGCGCTCAGCGCACCCTTGGAGGCTCGAGCTGCGCTCCTCGCGGCAAACGAGCTCCTGCGCTACCGCCCCGTCGACGACGTCTACGAGGAGTGGCTCGACCGCGTCGCCGAGCTTGTCCGCGCCGCAGGGGGCTCTTCCGCGCCGTCCGTCCCTCTGCGCCACACTCCGCCCCGCGCGGGCAACGAAGCTCCAGAGGCGCACCAGCCGCCTCCCCTCCAAGAAGATGCCATGGCTCCAAGGCGCTTGGCCCCTGGGCGGAACCCGCTCCGTCAGGCGCCAGCGCAGCAAGAGCGGAGCTGCCAAGAAGTTCCTCGCCCGCAAGGGGCTGCCAGGGCACTCCCTGCTCCGGCGCGCCGTGACCCTGCTCCAGCTCCGGCGCGCCAAGACCCCGCCCTGCTCCTAGCTGCAGCGCGTGGGGACGCTCAAGGCCAAGCTCTCCATCAACCGAGGCCTTTCGTGGCCACCGCGGGCTGCCATGCCTACACCACTGAGCTGCGCAGCGTCGCTTGGCCCGGCAAGTTCAAGCCTGACCTGCCTCCTCGCTACGACGGCACAACCGATCCCGCAGAGTTCCTCCAGCTCTATGAGCTGGGCATCGAGGCTACCGGCAGGGATGAAAAGGTCATGGCGAACTGGTTCCCCATGGCGCTCAAGGAAGGAGCTCGAACCTGGCTCCTGAATCAGGCTCCAGGCACGATCTCCTCCTGGGACCAGATGCGCACCCGCTTCATCGCCAACTTCCAAGGTACTCGCGACCGGCCGCCCGCCATGAGCGATATGCGCCGCATCAAGCAACAACCCGGAGAAACCCTGCAAAAGTACATCCAGCGCTTCAACAACGCGTGCCTCAAGATCCCCAAGGTGTCCGAGGAGGCCATCATCTCTGCCCTCTCCGACGGCGTGCACGACGTCAAGATGAAGGAGGAGCTGGCGATGCACGAAGACCTCTACACCTCCCTGGAGCTGTTCCACTTGGCGAACAAGTGCGCCAGGGCTGAGGAGGGACGTCTCTCCCTCCTCGAGCTGCTTGCCGCGGACCCAGAAGAGAAGAAGCCCAAAGCCAAGGACGCGAAGCGCAAGGGGGCTGCCGTACTCGCGGCAGAACCAGACACAAAGCGGGGCAAGGATCTGCCTGAACCCTCCAGAGGCAGCCGGTACTGCGTGTACCATGACCTCCACACCCACAACACCAACGAATGTCAAGAACTCCGTGCCGTGCGAGAAGGAAGGATCGGCCGTCGCCCTGATCGTGCTGACCCGGGCGACGGCCGAGGAGGAGGAAGAAACCCAGGACGCTGGGAAGATCGCGGCCCGCGCCAGGGGTGGCGCGACCAACCTCGCGAGGACCGCTGGCGGGACCTGCCTCGTGAGGGGGACTAGAGGGATCAGCCTCGTGAGGACCACCCTCATGGCAATGCAGGCCTACCTCCGCTGCCGCCTCAGCCAAGGAGGAATGAAGACCACCATCAAGACGAGGGGGTTGGGGGCTTCCAGGAGCCGCGCGCAATCGCCTGCATCCTGGGCGGAGCTCAAGCCCCAGCCTCCCAACGTATCTTCAAGCAGTTTGCCCGCGAAGTGAATGCAGTTCTCCCCAAGCTCGAAGCAACGCGCCCCCTCAGGTGGTCGGCGTGCCCCATCACGTTCAGCTCGGCAGACCAGCTCAAGTGCGCGGCCACGGCAGGAGTCCTCCCGATGCTCTGCTCCCCAGTCATCAGCAACGTGCTGGTCACCAAGACCCTCATCGATGGCGGGGCAGGGCTTAACGTCCTGTCCGTGGAAACATTCAACAATCTCCAAGTGCCCTATGACCGGCTGCAGCCGACCAAGCCCTTCTCCGGGATCACCGACGGTTCCACAGTCCCGATCGGGCAGGTCCGCCTCCCTGTCACCTTCGGGGCCCGCAGCAACTACCGCACCGAGCTCATCGACTTCGACGTCGCCCACATCCGCCTGCCGTACAACGCCATCCTCGGGTACCCAGCGCTGGCCAAGTTCATGGCTGCGACTCACCACGGCTACAACGTCCTCAAGATGCCGGGAAGTGGCGGCGTCATCACAGTGCCCTGTGAAGAGAAGGATGCTGTGTGTTCCCTAGAGCGGGCCTATCAGGCCGCGTCGCTAGAAGACCCAAAACGCGGAAGCAGGAGGCTTCCTGAGACCACCCCCAAGAAGAAGAAGACATCGTCAGGCTCGGCCCCTCAGGAGGCAGGCCCCTCAGGGCCCATGTCTGCCCAGGGGGACCCTCCTTCCATCACATAGGAAAGCGCGCCCGGCGCCCTCCTCAGGTAGGGCTCGGGGGCTCTCACCTGGAGGGCCACCGACCTGGCCAAGGTCACGAGGGAGGCGCTTGGGCACCATGTGGAGGCGTGCTTTGCAGCACATTTCCCCCGGGAAGGAGCCAGGCGAGGAAGGTCAGACCAGCAAGAGTTCGTTGACAAGGCCATTCAAGAACTACAGGAGTCAAGGATCATGGGAAGTTGCCGCCGCCTACCAGCTATGGCCCCACATCCAGGCGAGGATGGTGGGCTGCGCGCCTGCGTCGACGTACCAGGGCTCAATCAGATCGCCACAACGGAGCGCCTCTCGCCCTCACGAGTGGGGCGCTGCAGGGGTCCACCCCACAACTATGTTCGCATGCCCCATGGCCTGCCGAGCATGGCTGCGGCGCACCAGTGCCTCATGAGGGGCATCATGGAGGCTCAGGAGGACAGGCGCACCGCGGCCATGGCGGAGATGAAGACAGCTCGCGAGGAGTCACCAGTGCCTCCGAAGCCTCCCAAGGCCCCGGGGCCTGGAGGCTCGTGAGGATCGGCTTCCGCAGCCCACCGAGCCTACTGCACCAACGCTACTTCGCCAACGACATTCTCAGGTGACATCTTCCAAGCCTCATTCCCAGCTGGGAGCGCCCTCCCAGGGTTGCGTCACTCCCAGGCCACGTTGGTCCGTCCCCGCGGCATGTATCTGCATTTACTTTTCGGTCGTTAGTTTTCCTTGATTGGGGGCGCCCCTCGGGCTGCATCATCCCCAAGCCGCTAGGGCCAGCCCCAGCGGCGTGTATCTCCATCGCGTTTATTTCCAACTATGCACTTGCCTATCATGCTTGATTGCATGATGCCCGTCCGCGGCATCCCTTCTTCTCCATGTCGACTACTTGCACGTTAAAGGGGGGGTGCCTGAGCATCGCGACTCAGGGCTCTTACTGGCTCTCCAGCCCTCACCCTCTGGCCTTGTCCACGGCATCGCGACCTGGCATACCAGCGACGGCTGAGACAAGCTCGAGGGCCGGGACCCGAGGACGTAGAGTACCGGCATCTAACCAAATTTTGCAGGGACACATCTCAAGATACGGCCCAGTGCCGGGCGCAACCCGCCCAGAGGTAGGGCCTCGTGAGTCCCGCGCTGGCTCACGGGTGCCCAGATACACCTCACCTAGCCCTACCGTGCCGGTCACGTGTCAGGGCGGGGCTGTATACGCCCCGGGGGCTCCTCCCGGAGGGGAGCCCCCTCCCACGTACCAGTGGAAGCACCATGCTCCGCGCTGGCTGATGACACTGCCGAGGCGCGGCTATGCCCGTACACATCCGGAAGCGCTATGCTCCGCGCTAGTGATAAACAACTGGGGGTGGCCTCCGGGCCGCGTTAACCTCAGGGAGCCCAGAGCTCAGTGGCTGGCCTTGTCGCAACGCCTCCCCTCGGGAGTGCCGCGCAAGGGGGCTAGCCACGGGGGCTACGACTGGGTCACGCCCAGACGTATGCCGCCCAGCCAGGCCCCTCGGGCTTGGTTCACCGCGCGTCTCTCCCCGAGCGGAGCCAAGGTATGAAGGCCGTTTGCGCGTCAAGGGGGACTCCTGAGCATCGCGACTCAGGAGCTAGCCTGGTCCCGTAGCCCCTCACTCCTTAGTTCCGAAAGGCTATGCTGGGTGAGGTACGCGCGGGGCCGGGCTCTGCAGACGTAGAACGGTAGCCCCGCTTACATCGCACCTCATCACCCGCTGTTTGCGCGTCAAGGGGGACTCCTGAGCATCGCGACTCAGGAGCTTAACTGGCTCCGTAGCCCCTCACTCCTTAGTTCCGAAAGGCTATGCTGGGTGAGGTACGCGCGGAGTCGGGCTCTGCAGACGTAGAATAGAAGATACACCTACATCGCGCTTCCCTACTTGTTGTTCGCGCGCCAAGGGGGACTCCTGAGCATCGCGACTCAGGAGCCTAACTTGTCCCGTAGCCCCTCACTCCTTTGGTCCCGTCCTGGTTTCCGGTCGGGGCTAATGCTGGGTGAGGCACGCGCGGGGCAGGGCTCTGCCGGCGCAGAACACAAGCAAGTAGGGAAGAAAAGCATAAAATTCAAGGAACTTAAAAGCAAATATTACAGTCCATACTGTCGTCTCAATACCAAACGCAAGTTTAAATGCCTCCCCGAGGCGTGGTGCATGTGCAGGAATCGAAAGAAGAGCAGGGATGGAACGGAGCACTTGTCAGCGGTGGAGCTGTGCGGAGCGGCTTCGCCTCATTGAGCAGCGGGGCCGGCAGAGCCTTGCCTTGGCTTGGTGCTGAAGGCCCGGAACTTCCTCAGCAGCGCCTCCGCGCGCCCCTTCACGGCTTCGACAGTGGCGGCAGCGCCCTCGCCGCTCACCAGTTCCAGCAGGCCGTCGAGGTCGGTGTTGGGATCACGAAGGTAGACGTGGGCGAAGACCCGCATCAGCGCAGCAGAAGACAAGACGTGCGCCCCGGCCTCGGCCGCGGGGCCGATGCCAAGGGCGAAATCCCCAAGAGCCTTAACCAGGAAGGGAAGCAGCTTGGCGGGGCCGTCCTCATCACCAGCTAGCAGGCTGTCCAGGCCGCTCTCGTAAAGCATCTTCAGCGAAGCGCGGGCGTCCTTCTCCATGTCTGCGAAAGCCACGCGATCCTCGGCGAGGACCAACTTCTGATTCTTCTTACGTAGTTCCATCATTGGCTTGGCAATCTTTGAGAACCCTTTAATAAATTGACGGTAATAGCCAGAGAGACCCAAGAAACTTTTGATTTCTGACACGGTTGTAGGTGCCTTCCAATTTAATACTTTCGTAACCTTGCTCGGGTCCACGACCACTCCTTGAGCTGGCAGAATGTGCCCATGGAATCCCACTTGCTTGAGCCAGAACTCACACTTGCTGAATTTGGCGTATAACTGGCGGTCTCGAAGTCATTGCAATAGTGCCTCGAGATGTTGTTTATGCTCTTCTTCTCCTTTGGAATATATGAGAATATCCTCGATGAACACCACCATAAACTTGTCCAAGAAATCCTTGAACACCTTGTTCATCATATGCATGAAGAATGTGGGGGCGTTAGTCAAACCAAATGACATGACCATGTATTCATACAATCCATAGCGGGTAGTGAATATGGTCTTGGGAATTTCTTCCTTCTTGATTTTGAGTTGATGATACCCGGTTCGCAAATCAGTCTTGGAGAATATCTGAGCTCCACTCAATTGATCAAACAGATCATCAATCCTGGGAAGCGGGTATTTGTTCTTGATGGTGACATCATTAAGATTGCGGTAGTCAAAACACATCCGGAGACTACCATCCTTCTTGCCCATGAATATAGCAGGTGACCCCCATGGCGAAGAGCTAGGGTGAATGTATCCTTTTTGGAGCATCTCATCCAATTGTTTCTTCAATTCCACTAACCCGGATGAGGGCATACGGTAATATTTCTTGTAAATGGGTGCCGTCCCGGGCACAAGATCGATTGAAAATTCCAGCTCCTGATTGATACGTCTCCAACGTATCTATAATTTTTGATTGCTCCATGCTATATTATCTTCTGTTATGGGAAATATTGGGCTTTATTTTCCACTTTTATATTATTTTTGGGACTAACCTATTAACCGGATGCAAAACCCAGATTTGCTGTTTTATGCCTATTTCGGTGTTTCGAAGAAAAGGAATATCAAACGGAGTCGAAACGGAACGAAATCAACTGGAGAAGTTATTTTTGGAACAAAAGCCACCGGATAGACTTGGACTCCACGTCAGGAGATACGGGAGGTGCTCACGAGGGTGGGGGCGCCCCCCCTAGGGCGCGCCCCCTGCCTCGTGGGGCCCCCGTAGCTCCTCCGACGTACCCCCTGCACCCATATATACCTACGTACCCTAAAACTTCCTAAACGCACAATAGATCGAGAGTTCTGCCACCAGAAGCCTCCGTAGCCACCAAAAACCAATCTAGACCCGTTCCGGCACCCTGCCGGAGGGGGTAATCCTTCTCCGGTGGCCACCTTCATCATCCCGGTGCTCTCCATGACGAGGAGGGAGTAGTTCTCCCTCGGGGCTGAGGGTATGTACCAGTAGCTATGTGTTTGATCTCTCTCTCTCTCTCTCTCGTGTTCTTGATTTGGCACGATCTTGATGTATCGCGAGCTTTGCTATTATAGTTGGATCTTATGTTTCTCCTCCCCCTCTTCTCTCTTGTAATGAATTTAGTTTCCCCTTTGGAGTTATCTTATCGGATTGAGTCTTTAAAGATTTGAGAACACTTGATGTATGTCTTGTCGTGGATATCTGTGGTGACAATGGGATATCACGTGATTCACTTGATGTATGTTTTGGTGATCAACTTGCGGGTTCCGCCCATGAACCAATGCATAGGGGTTGGCACATGTTTTCGTCGTGATTCCCCGGTAGAACTTTGGGGCACTCTTTGAGGTCCTTTGTGTTGGTTGAATAGATGAATCTGAGATTGTGTGATGCATATCGTATAATCATACCCACGGATACTTGAGGTGACATTGGAGTATCTAGGAGACATTAGGGTTTTGGTTTATTTGTGTCTTAAGGTGTTATTCTAGTACGAACTCTAGGGTTGTTTGTGACACTTATAGGAATAGCCCAACGGATTGATTGGAAAGAATAACTTTGAGGTGGTTTCGTACCCTACCATAATCTCTTCGTTCATTCTCCGCTATTAGTGACTTTGGAGTGACTCTTTGTTGCATGTTGAGGGATAGTTATGTGATCCAATTATGTTATCATTGATGAGAGGACTTGCACTAGTGAAAGTATGAACCCTAGGCCTTGTTTCCTAGCATTGCAATACCGTTTACGCTCACTTTTATCACTTGTTACCTTGCTGTTTTTATAATTTCAGATTACAAATACCTTTATCTACCATCCATATACCACTTGTATCACCATCTCTTCGCCAAACCAGTGCACCTATACAATTTACCATTGTATTCGGTGTGTTGGGGACACAAGAGACTCTTTGTTATTTGGTTGCAGGGTTGCTTGAGAGGGACCATCTTCATCCTACGCCTCCTACGGATTGATAAACCTTAGGTCATCCACTTGAGGGAAAGTTGCTACTGTTCTATAAACCTCTGCACTTGGAGGCCCAACAACGTCTACAATAAGAAGGTTGTGTAGTAGACATCAAGCTCTTTTCTGGCGCTGTTGCCGGGGAGGTTAGCGCTTGAAGGTATATCTTTAGATCTTGCAATCAAGTCTTTTAGTTTCTTGTTTTATCACTAGTTTATTTTATAAAAGAAAACTATAAAAATGGAATTGAGTTTGTCTCATACGCTTCACCTTTTTAATATCTTTCGTCAGTATGATGGAAAGGATAATTGTGCTCAAGTGCTAGAAGAAGAAATCTATAAAATGTTTCGCACTAAATATTTGAATGATGAGCATGATTGCAATGTTGTTAGTATGAATTCCTTGATTATCTATGATGCTAATGATATGCAAAGCCACAAGCTTGGGGAAGCTACGTTTGATGAAGATGATATTTTTTGTCCCCCAAGTTTTGATGAGCAAATTTATTATGATGAAAGCATGCCTCCTATTTATGATGATTATATTGATGAAAGTGGATTTGGAGTGGTCATGACTTTATTTTGTGATGAATCCACTATTCCGGAAGAGGTTCCAATTGATTATGAGAACAAAGTTGTTATCTATGATGATTATTGTGATGACTTGTATGCTATAAAGAATAATGATATCCATGAAACTTGTCATCATGATTTTAGTTTTCAATTGGATTATGCCTCACATGATAATTATTTTGTTGAGTTTGCTCCCACTATTATTCATGAGAAGAAATTTGCTTATGTGGAGAGTAGTAAAAATTCTATGCTTGTAGATCATGAAAAGAATGCTTTAGGTGTTGGTTATATTGTTGAATTCATTCATGATGCTACTGAAAATTATTATGAGTGAGGAATATATGCTTTTAGGAGTTGCAATAATATCAAGTTTCCTCTCTATGTGCTTAAAATCTTGAAGTTATGCTTGTTTTGCCTTCCTATGCAAGTTGGTTATTGTTCCCATAAGTTGTTTGCTCACAAAATCCCCATGCATAGGAAGAGGGTTAGGCTTAAATGTGCTAGTCATATTCTTCATGATGTGTAACATCCCAAATTTTCAATTTGGAATGTTATACATAGATCATCATGCATATCATATTTTCTTGCATTTTTGTCGATCCTAGAAATTTCACACAACTCAAGGACCCTCGGAGAGAGTTGGAGATTTCGTCATTTTCATATTTGAGCTTTCTCAAATTTTGAAAAGAGGATCATTGGTTTTGTCGGAGTTTCATTTGCCTTTTATTTGGATAGGGAAAAATGCGCCTTTTCAAAAATTGCATTTTAGGCCCGGAGAAAAGTTCATTTTGTTCGACTCATTTTTAGGAGTCGGGGAAAATTTACTTTAGAAGTTTTGGAGTTCGTATAGTTCTCTTTTTCTGTGTTTTTCTACGCGCGTAACCGATTTAAAAAAATCTGTAGCACCCTGGGCCAAAGGCCCAGCCAGCAGCCGGCCGCGCGAGGTCTAGCGCCGCGCCGCGCGCCCAGGCGCAGGGAGCCGCCGCCGCCGCCCTAGAGTCCTTCTAGGACTCCGTTTCCTTTTTCCTTTTCCCTCTCCTTTTCCTTTTCCTACTCTATTTCTTGCCCCCTACCCCAAGTATCCTCTCCCCTCACCTATATAAATACCCAAGCACCCCTCTCTAAACCCACATCAAACCAAAGCCCAAGCCACCAGCGCGCCCTCACCCCACGCCGCGCCCCTTGCCCCGCGCCGCCCTGCGTCACCGCCGCCGCTGCCCCTTGTGCCGCCGCCGCCCTTGCTTGCCGCCGCCGGAGCCCCTCGCCGGAGACCTCGCCGAGGTACCGCGCCACGTCTCTCTTTCTTTTCCTCGGATCGATTTTCTTATAAATCGTTCCGTTTCTTCTCTAAACCATTCCGGTTTTCTAGATCGGTTTTCGTTCGGTTTTCTTTTCTCGAAACCCTAGATCGGATTCGTTCTCTTTTCCGATTTAGTTGCCTAGAGACCATTCGCCGGATCGTTCGTCCTAACAAACGTGATCACCGAATTCTTCTAGGTTAACGAACGTCCGTTCGTTCAACCGTTCTTCTTTCTTTCGTCGGGTTTATTCCGCGATCGCGATCTTAGATCCGATCTTCTTTCTAGTCTATCTTCTCGCTCGTTTATCGGAATCAGGTGATTCAAGCGCCTGGAGTTTCGTTCCAAAACCGCCGTTCCGGCTAATCAACTTAAACAATTTTTTGCTACGGTAAAATTTGACCTAGTTTCAACTTGCTAGAACCGAGTTGTTTTCTTCCGCCGTTTGTTTTCCGTTGCTTTGTTCGTTCTTTATCTCTTTGCAACCGGAGTTCTTAAGTTGAACTATCTGGTTCGATCTTTTATTCGAGTTTTACCTGTGCATTAGATGAGTACTTATTGTATGCTTGTTGTTTGTCTGCGATAGATTACCCGGATTGCGCTGCCTGTTACTTCGAATCTCTAGGACTCGCGGATCATCAGCAAGGCAAGTAACACTTTGATCATACCTTTTCTACAACCCATTTTTATTGCATTAGATCAATCCCCACACATTGCATGATTAGGATCTAATTAAATTGTGGGATGGGAAGTAGATGAGGTAGTACCTATTACCTGTTTATTATGAAACCTTTGGGAGTTACTTCTACGTTTGCTTATTATGCCATGCTATGCTAGTAGACGTGGATTGGGTGAGTGATATCCATGACAGATGTGAGATTGATAATTTTAATGGTTTATCTAAGGTGGCAACTTAAACACACATCTGGGTGGATTGAGGCACCTGATGTCTATCAGGACTTGCCTGTTTTATTTTGGACCGCCACCGAGGCTCAAAGGGATCAAAAGATCTTTCATGCTAAATACTTACGTGTGCAGCCACAAGCCAATATGGGCTCTGGCATAGTTGACTAAGTCGTGCGAACTCTTATAGGGGTAGACTAGCAGATGTAGGGGATGTAGGTGGTACGGTCTACTCCATCGTAAGGTGCTAGCGCTTCTGAAAGACTATGTCTCGGATATCCGTTTCTCAAACACCAGTAGTGCGAGAAAACCAACGGAGGCGATCGAGTCTTGTGGGGAAAAGTGCGCAAACCTCTGCAGAGTCTAATGAACTAATCATGATTAGCCGTGTCCCCGGTTATGGACAATCTTGAGTATGTAGTACTTGAATATCATGGGAATCTCATCATGTTACTTCTAATTAATATTGTTGGGTTTAATGACTACTTTTAATTGGGATTGAGAATGCTGTCAACCATTCTCAATGTTTAACAACCACCATGATAGTTAAATAAATTTATTCGTTTGCAGTTGGGAAAATTGGCTTTACGCAAAACAGTAACCATAGAGCTTTCCACCAGCCAAATATGCATATAGTATAGCTGTTTCATTCCATCACTCTCTATGTGTTACCTTGCCAGCATATTCCATGTGCTGACCCGTTTCGGGCTGCAACGTTAATGTTGCAGACTTTTCAGACGATGATTAAGGTGCTTTTAGGTCGTGGTTCTATACTCAGTGATGCCGTTGGAGTTGATGGACCCATTTATCTTCCAAGTCTTCCGCTGTTCTCGATATTAGATGGCCTTAAGCCATATTATTGTAATAAGTTCTCTTCGGAGACATCGATGTAATAAGTGTGTGATTGCTACTCTGCTATAAATCCTTCGAAGTACTACGTGGTGTCAGCATTACTAATCCAGGGATGACACCGGAGCACAGTAGACTTGATCCATTCGGGTCGGGTCGCTACAGAGATGGTATCAGAGCACACGCTGACTGTAGGACACGACCACTAAGTTAAAGCCATAGATCACAATTCTCTCCTCATTTTCTAACTCCTCATCTTTTCTACTCTTTAGGATGAAGGACACGAAGATTAAGTATGCTCAACCGAATGAAGGCACACCTTTTGGATTTCACTTGAAGGAAGTCACCAAGTACCTAAATATTGGATTACCAAGCTTCACGGGAACCTTCAACGCCACTTTGCCTGAAGAGGAGCGCTGGAAGATTCAAGCTCACGTTCCAGGAAGAACATTCGCGCCAATCATGAAGCCCATAGATAGTGTTTTCAATGCACCAACTTGGAGTCTAGGAAGGAGCATGGCAGCCCATATCACCATAGGACGCATTGGAGAAGTTTATCAAGAAGACCTCAAGGACACTATCTACCAGATTTGCGGACGCCGAGATGAACAATGGGAGTTAGTCAGCACCAAGAAGGATAGATCCATTGCAGCTTTTATCCAGGAGTTAAACCAACACGTTCGACGCCACGAGAACCAGATGTGCAACGATATGATAGAGTTGAAGAATGCAAAAACAAGGATCATCGAGCTAGAAGGAGAACTGAAGGCTACACGCAAGGACTACATGGACGAGATCATAGCTCTAGCAAGGCACAACATCGATCTTAAGCAAGAGATTGAAGAACTCAAGAGGGAGTTAGCATCCATGAAGGAAGACGAGTATGTCGCATGTCCGGATAATTACATCATCATCGACGACACCGATTCGGATCCAAGTGAACCTGAATTTGAAGACGAAGGTGGAGCGGACATCATGGAGTCTTCCACCGGTTCAAATTTCTAGATGACCACCAAATATTAGTAGTATTTCCCCCATGTAAACACCATAGTTCAAGCACTTTTGCGATAGCTAGATCGATTGTATGCCCTTGTTTGATTGAATGAAGTGATTTTGTGTGAATTTGCTCATGTGCATTGGGGTAGTGTTTTCTCTTTAGACCTCATTCTATTCTTATATCTCTTCTTTTCTAAACCCTCAGATGCCTCCGAGACGTGACAATGGATTTCCACCGGAGCTTACTCAGTTGATTCAGCAGCAGAATCAATTGATGCAGATGTTAGTTCAGAATCAGCACAACAACAACAACCCACCACCACCACCACCTGTTGACCACTTAGCCCGTTTCCTTAGGCTAAATCCGCCGGTGTTTTCTAGTAGCACCGAGCCGATAGTAGAAGACGATTGGCTCTGCAAGATAGGAAGGGAGTTGACCATTGCAGGATGCACAGATGGTGAGAAAGTGAAGTTTGCCGCACATCAATTAGAAGGACCCGCGGCAGCATGGTGGGAGAATTTCACAACCACTTTCCCAGTTGACACTATCACATGGGATTAGTTTCAGCGAGCTTTCCGCACTGCACATGTTTCAGCAGGAGCTATGGCCATGAAAAAGCGTGAGTTTCGCAACTTACGCCAAGGAGGAAGGACAGTTGGCCAGTATGTTGACGACTTCAGCAAGCTAGCATGTTATGCCCCAGATGACGTTGCTACGGATGCAGTTAAGCAGGAGAAGTTTCTGGAAGGATTGAATGATGAGTTAAGCATGCAGTTGATGGTAGGAAGTTTCAACAACTACCAGGAGTTGGTAGATCGTGCCATCATGATTGAAGGGAAGCAACAACAGATTGAGAACCGCAAGAGGAAATATGGACATGGGAAGTATAACTCTAGAGCCCAGCAGAAGCCCCGTTTTACCCCTAAATCGGGATTTCAGTTTCAGCATACCCATGGAGGAGGTAGTTCGCACAACCACAATGGCCACAAGAATGATAATGGGAATGGAGGAAGCAACGGCCAGAACCGGACCACCCCATCAACCCCAACCAAGAGAGATCTGAGTCACCTGTTTCGAGTGTTCCAAGACCGGACATTATGCAAATGAATGTCCTGAAGGCCAGAATGGAAATGGCAATGGAAGCTCAGGGAAGAAGCCAAACCCTTTCAATAGGGGACAGGTGAACCACGTTAGCGTGGAGGAAGTTGAAGATCAGCCTGATGCAGTGATCGGTAAGTTTTTGGTTAAGTCATTTACCGCACTCGTTCTTTTCGATACTGGTGCATCGCATTCATACATATCAAGGGGATTTGTGGATAAATATAACCTGCTAACCCAAGCCCTTAGGTCACCCATGTTAGTAAGCTCACCAGGAGCGGAGTTTATGGCTAGACAATGGTGTGATCGGTTACCATTAAGGATTGGTAACTATGTTTTTCCCTCAGACCTAATAGTATTGGAATCTCAAGGATTGGACGTGATATTAGGCATGGATTGGTTATCAAAGTATGAAGGGAATATTGAGTGTGCTAGTAAGTCAATTTTGCTTACCACACCAGAAGGAAGAAGGATCAAGTATGTATCCTGGCATGTGCCAAATAGGACACAAGTAAAGTGCCTAACATGAGTAGTGCAGGAGGAAGTACCAGTGGTAAAGGATTTTCCTGATGTATTTCCAGACGAGTTGCCAGGCATGCCACCGGATAGAGACATTGAGGTTTTGATTGAGTTGTTGCCAGGTATAGGCCCAATATCAAAGAGACCATACAGGATGCCAGCAAAGGATTTGGTAGAAATTAAGAATCAGATTAAGGAGTTATTGGAGAAAGGTTACATTCGCCCAAGTTCTTCGCCTTGGGGATCACCCGTACTTCTAGTGGAGAAGAAGGATGTTTCATTACGGATGGTTGTTGATTATCGTGGATTGAACGAAGTAACCATCAAGAACAAGTACCCACTGCCAATGATTAATGATCTGTTTGATCGTTTGCAAGGAGCTAAAGTGTTTTCCAAGATCGATTTGCGATCAGAGTACCACCAGTTGAAGATTCGAGAGCAGGACATACCTAAGACAGCATTCACCACAAGATATGGACTGTATGAGTATACCGTTATGTCATTTGGATTGACTAATGCACCTGCCTATTTTATGAACCTGATGAACAAAGTGTTTATGGAGTTTTTGGATAAGTTCGTCATAGTGTTCATTGATGATATCCTGGTTTATTCGAAGAATGCAGAAGAGCATAAGGAACATTTGCGTTTGGTTTTGGAGAAACTAAGGGAACATCAGTTATATGCCAAATTTAGCAAATGTGAGTTTTGGTTGAAGGAAGTAGGATTCCTCGGACACGTTATATCCGGAGAAGGGATAGCAGTTGACCCCGCAAAGGTTGAGACCATAACCGAATGGGAAGCACCAACGACAGTTGGAGAGATCCGGAGTTTTCTTGGACTCGCAGGATACTACCGGAGATTCATTGAGAACTATTCAAAGATTGCGAAGCCTATGACGGAGTTGTTGAAGAAGGATACCAAGTTCAATTGGACTGAGGAGTGTGAGGCTAGTTTCCAGGAGTTGAAGAAACGATTGGTTACCTCACCAGTGTTGATTTTGCCAGATCAGACCAAGGATTATGAGGTGTATTGTGACGCTTCACGTCGAGGACTTGGAGCAGTGCTTATGCAGGAAGGGGGAGTTGTTTCGTATGCTTCACGACAACTGAAACCTCATGAGTTGAATTACGCCACACATGATTTGGAGTTAGTAGCCGTAGTGCATGCATTGAAGACATGGAGACATTTCCTCATTGGAAATCATTGTGAGGTGTACACGGATCACAAGAGTTTGAAGTACATTTTCACGCAAAAGGAGTTAAATCTCAGACAAAGGAGATGGTTGGAACTCATCAAGGATTATGACATGATATTGCATTACCATCCCGGTAAAGCTAATGTAGTAGCTGATGCATTGAGCCGTAAGAGCCATGTCAATATGATAATAATGGAAGAAATACCCAAGGAGCTAGCAGAAAACCTTCGTGAACTAAGTTTAGAGATAGTTCCGAAAGGCTATGTAGCAGCATTGGAGATTCAGTCAACATTGATGGATAAAATCAGAGAGGCTCAGAAATCGGACAAGGAGATTGCTTCTATAAAGGAGAAACTAAGCAAAGGAAAAGCAAAGGGATTTCGTGAGGATGAGCACGATACCCTATGGTTTGATGACCGTGTTTATGTGCCAAATGACCCGGAGATCAGGAAGTAGATTCTACAAGAGGCACATGATTCACCCTATTCGATTCACCCAGGAAATACCAAGATGTATTTGGATTTAAAGGAGACATTCTGGTGGACCGGAATGAAGAAGGATATTGCAGCCTATGTAGCAGTTTGTGACGTATGTCATAGAGTGAAGGCATAACATCAGAAGCCAGCCGGATTGTTGCAACCATTGCCGATACCCGAATGGAAGTGGGATAAGATAGGCATGGATTTTATCACAGGACTACCCAGGACGAAAGCAGGATATGACTCGATATGGGTAGTAGTTGATCGTTTGACGAAGGTAGCACATTTCATTCCAGTCAAGACCACTTACACCAGTGCTAAGTTGGCAAAGATATACATGACTAGGACCATTTGTTTGCATGGAGTTCCGAGGAGTATTGTATCAGATAGAGGAACCCAATTTACCTCAAAGTTCTGGAATCAGTTGCATGAGACCTTAGGAACCAGGCTAGAGTTCAGCACCGCTTCTCATCCGCAGACAGATGGACAGACCGAGAGAGTCAATCAGATTTTGTAAGATATGGTGAGAGCTTGTGCACTAGATTATGGATCTAGTTGGGACGATAACTTGCCGTATGCGGAGTTTTCCTATAATAACAGTTATCAAACCAGTTTGAAGATGGCACCTTTCGAAGCTTTGTACGGAAGGAGGTGCAGGACACCGTTGTCATGGGACGAAGTTGGAGACCGTCAGTTCTTTGGACCAGATTTGATTAAGGAGTCTGAATGGAAAGTTAAGTTGATTCGCGATAGGCTCAAGGTAGCCCAGTCCAGGCAGAAGAGCTACGCAGATTCTAAATGCAAGGAGACAGTTTACGAAACCGGAGACAAAGTGTATCTCCGAGTATCCCCACTTCGAGGAGTTAAGCGCTTTGGAGTTAAGGGAAAATTAGCACCGCGTTTCGTTGGACCATATAAGATCTTGCAACGTATGGGAGAAGTCGCGTATAAGTTGGAATTACCAGAGGGACTGTCAGGAGTTCATGATGTATTCCATGTGTCTCAGCTGAAGAAATGTCACGCTGAGATGGCGGAGGTACCGTTAAGAGATACCGTGCCATTGGAAGCGATTCAGTTGAAGGACGACTTAACGTATGAGGAGAAACCAGTCAAGATTCTCGAGTTTGCCAGCAGAGTTACCCACAGCAAGGTTTCAAGTTTTGCAAAGTTCAGTGGAACCACCACTCAGAGGATGAAACCACCTGGGAGAGAGAAGAAGATTTGCTCAAGGACCACCCTCACCTATTTTCTAGCCAACCCGAATCTCGAGGGCGAGATTCATCTTAAGGGGGGTAGGTTTGTAACATCCCAAACGTTCAATTTGGAATGTTATACATAGATCATCATGCATATCATATTTTCTTGCATTTTTGTCGATCCTAGAAATTTCACACAACTCAAGGACCCTCGGAGAGAGTTGCAGATTTCGTCATTTTCATATTTGAGCTTTCTCAAATTTCGAAAAGAGGATCATTGGTTTTGTCGGAGTTTCATTTGCCTTTTATTTGGATAGGGAAAAATGCGCGTTTTCAAAAATTGCATTTTAGGCCCGGCGAAAAGTTCATTTTGTTCGACTCATTTTTAGGAGTCGGGGAAAATTTACTTTAGAAGTTTTGGAGTTCGTTTAGTTCTCTTTTTTTGTGTTTTTCTGCGCGCGTAACCGATTTAAAAAAAATTTCCGCAGCGCCCTGGGCCAAAGGCCCAGCCAGCAGCCGGCCGCGCCAGGCCTAGCGCCGCGCCGCGCGCCCAGGCGCAGGGAGCCGCCGCCGCCACCCTAGAGTCCTTCTAGGATTCCGTTTCCTTTTTCCTTTTCCCTCTCCTTTTCGTTTTCCTACTCTATTTCTTGCCCCCTACCCCAAGTAGCCTCTCCCCTCACCTATATAAATACCCAAGCACCCCCCCTCTAAACCCACATCAAACCAAAGCCCAAGCCACCACCGCGCCCTCACCCCGCGCAGCGCCCCTTTCCCCGCGCCGCCCTGCGTCACCGCCGCCGCCGCCCCATGTGCCACCGCCGCCGCCCTTGCTCGCCGCCGCCGGAGCCCCTCGCCGGAGACCTCGCCGAGGTACCGCGCCGCATCTCTCTTTCTTTTCCTCGGATCGATTTTCTTCTAAATCGTTCCATTTCTTCTCTAAACCGTTCCTATTTTCTAGATCGGTTTTCATTCGGTTTTCTTTTCTCGAAACCCTAGATCAGATTTGTTCTCTTTTCCGATTTAGTTGCCTAGAGACCGTTCGCCGGACCATTCGTCCTAACGAACGTGATCACCGAATTCTTCTAGGTTAACGAATGTCCGTTCGTTCAACCGTTCTTCTTTTTTTTCGTCGGGTTTATTCCGCGATCGCGATCTCAGATCCGATCTTCTTTCTAGTCTATCTTCTTGCTCGTTTATCGGAATCAGGTGATTCAAGCGCCTGGAGTTTCGTTCCGAAACCGCCGTTCCGACTAATCAACTTAAACAAATTTTTGCTACAGTAAAATTTGACCTAGTTTCAACTTGCTAGAACCGAGTTGTTTTCTTCCGCCGTTTGTTTTCCGTTGCTTTGTTCGGTTCTTTCTCTCTTTGCAGCCGGAGTTCTTAAGTTGAACTATCTGGTTCGATCTTTGGTTCGATTTTTACCTGTGCATTAGATGAGTACTTATTGTATGCTTGTTGTTTGTCTGCGATAGATTACCCGGATTGCGCCGCTTGTTACTTCGAATCTCTAGGATTCGCGGATCATCAGCAAGGCAAGTAACACTTTGATCATACCTTTTCTACAACCCAGTTTTATTGCATTAGATCAATCCCCACGCACTGCATGATTAGGATCTAATTAAATTGTGGGATGGGAAGTAGATGAGGTAGTACCTATTACCTGTTTATTATGAAACCTTTGGGAGTTACTTCTACGTTTGCTTATTATGCCATGCTATGCTAGTAGACGTGGATTGGGTGAGTGATATCCTGACAGATGTGAGATTGATAATTTTAATGGTTTATCTAAGGTGGCAACTTAAACACACATCTGGGTGGATTGAGGCACCTGATGTCTATCAGGACTTGCCTATTTTATTTTGGACCGCCACCCAGGCTCAAAGGGATCATAAGATCTTTCATGCCAAATACTTAAGTGTGCAGCCACAAGCCAATATGGGCTCTAGCATAGTTGACTAAGTTGTGCGAACTCTTATAGGGGTACACTAGTAGATGTAGGGGATGTAGGTGGTACGGTCTACTCCATCGTAAGGTGCTAGCGCTTCTGAAAGACTATGTCTCGGTCATCCGTTTCTCAAACACCAGTAGTGCAAGAAAACCAACGGAGGCGATCGAGTCTTGTGGGGAAAAGTGCGCAAACCTCTGCAGAGTGTAATAAACTAATCATGATTAGCCGTGTCCCCCGGTTATGGACAATCTTGAGTATCTAGTACTTGAATATCATGTGAATCTCATCATGTTACTTCTAATTAATATTGTTGGGTTTAATGACTACTTTTAATTGGGATTGAGAATGCTGTCAACCATTCTCAATGTTTAACAACCACCATGATAGTTAAATAAATTTATTCCTTTGCAGTAGGGAAAAATTGGCTTTACGCAAAACAGTAACCATAGAGCTTTCCACCAGCCAAATATGCATATAGTATAGCTGTTTCATTCCATCACTCTCTATGTGTTATCTTGCCAGCATATTCCATGTGCTGACCCGTTTCGGGCTGCAACGTTAATGTTGCAGACTTTTCAGACGACGATTAATGTGCTTTTAGGTCGTGGTTCTATACTCAGTGATGCCGTTGGAGTTGATGGACCCATTTATCTTCCAAGTCTTCCGCTGTTATCGATATTAGATGGCCTTAAGCCATATTATTGTAATAAGTTCTCTTCGGAGACATCGATGTAATAAGTGTGTGATTGCTACTCTGCTATAAATCCTTCGAAGTACTGTGTGGTGTCAGCATTACTGATCCAGGGATGACACCGGAGCACAGTAGACTTGATCCATTCGGGTCGGGTCGCTACATGATGCTCTCTTTATGTTTCAATTCTTATCTTTTATATGAGCATCCTTGAAACCATCATGCCTAGCTAGGGGTGTTAAACGATAGCGCTTGTTGGGAGGCAACCCAACTTTATTTTTATTCCTTGCTTTTTGTTCGTGTTTAGTAATAAATAATTCATCTAGCCTCTGTTTAGATGTGGTTTTAATGTTTTAGTTAGTGTTTGTGCCAAGTAGAACCTTTGGGAAGACTTGGGGAAAGTCTTGTTGATCATGCTGTCAAAAACAGAAACTTTAGTGCTCACGAGAATTGCTGCCATTTTTATTTGAAGAGTGCTATTTAGTTAATTCTTTTTGAATATTATTAATATATAAATTCCTCAGGTCCATAAATTTATTTGAGAATTGTATGAGTTCCAGAAGTATACGTTTGATCCATATTACTACAGACTGTTCTGTTTTTGACAGATTCTGTTTTTCGTGTGTTGTTTACTTATTTTGATGAATCTATGGCCAGTAAAATAGTTTATAAACCATATAGAAGTTGGAATACAGTAGGTTTAACACCAATATAAATAAAGAATGAGTTCATTACAGTACCTTGAAGTGGTGATTTATTTTCTTATACTAACGGAGCTTACGAGTTTTCTATTAAGTTTTGTGTTGTGAAGTTTTCAAGTTTTGGGTAAGGATTCGATGGACTATGGAATAAGGGGTGGCAAGAGCCTAAGCTTGGGGGTGCCCAAGGCACCCCAAGGTAATATTCAAGGAAAACCAAGAGCCTAAGCGTGGGGATGCCCCGGAAGGCATCCCCTCTTTCGTCTTCGTTCATCGGTAACTTTACTTGGAGCTATATTTTTATTCACCACATGATATGTGTTTTGCTTGGAGCATCAATTTATTTTGTTAGGATTTGCTTGCTGTTTTAATAAAATACCCAGATCTGAAATTCTTAAATGTTAGAGAGTCTTCACATAGTTGCATAATTATTCGACTACTCATTGATCTACACTTATATCTTTCGGAGTAGTTTGTCATTTCCTCTAGTGCTTCACTTATATCTTTTAGAGCATGATCGTAGTTTTATTTTGAAGAAATAGATGAACTCTCATGCTTCACTTAGATTATTTTGAGAGTCTTAAATAGCATGGTAATTTGGTTAAAATCCTAATATGCTAGGTATACAAGATTAATAATAAAATTCTCTTATGAGTGTGTTGAATACTAAGAGAAGTTTGATACTTGATGATTGTTTTGAGATATGAGGATGGTAATATTAGAGTCATGCTAGTTGAGTAGTTGTGAATTTGATAAATACTTGTGTTGAAGTTTGTGATTCCCGTAGCATACACGTATGGTGAACCGTTATGTGATGAAGTCAGAGCATGATTTATTTATTGATTGCCTTCCTTATGAGTGGCGGTCGGGGACGAGCGATGGTCTTTTCCTACCAATCTATCCCCCTAGGAGCATGCGTGTAGTACTTTGTTTCGAGAACTAATAGATTTTTGCAATAAGTATGTGAGTTCTTTATGACTAATGTTGAGTCCATGGATTATACGCACTCTCACCCTTCCACCATTGCTAGCCTCTCTAGTACCGCGCAACTTTCGCCGGTACCATAAACCCACCATATACCTTCCTCAAAACAGCCACCATACCTACCTATTATGGCATTTCCATAGCCACTCCGAGATATATTGCCATGCAACTTTCCACCGTCCGTTTATTATGACACGCTTCATCATTGTCATATTGCTTTGCATGATCATGTAGTTGACATTGTATTTGTGGCAAAGCCACCGTTCATAATTCTTTCATACATGTCACTCTTGCATCATTGCACATCTCGGTACACCGCCGGAGGCATTCATATAGAGTCATACTTTTTTCTAGTATCGAGTTGTAATCATTGAGTTGTAAATAAATAGAAGTGTGATTATCATCATTCAATAGAGCATTGTCCCAAAAAAAAGAGAAAGGCCAAAGAAAAAAAAGCCCAAAAAAAGAAAAAAGAAAATAAAAAGGGGCAATGCTACTATCCTTTTACCACACTTGTGCTTCAAAGTAGCACCATGATCTTCATAGTAGAGAGTCTCTCATGTTATCACTTTCATATACTAGTGGGAATTTTACATTATAGAACTTGGCTTGTATATTCCAATGATGGGCTTCCTCAAATTGCCCTAGGTCTTCATGAGCAAGCAAGTTGGATGCACACCCACTTAGTTTATTTTTGAGCTTTCATATACTTATAGGTCTAGTGCATCCATTGCATGGCAATCCCTACTCACTCACATTGATATCTATTGATGGGCATCTCCATAGCCCATTGATACGCCTAGTTGATGTGAGACTATCTTCTCTTTTTTGTCTTCTCCACAACCACCATTCTATTCCACCTATAATGCTATGTCCATGGCTCACGCTCATGTATTGCGTGAAGATTGAAAAAGTTTGAGAACATCAAAAGTATGAAAGAATTGCTTGGCTTGTCATCAGGGTTGTGCATGATTTAAATATTTTGTGTGGTGAAGATGGAGCATAGCCAGACTATATGATTTTGTAGGGATAGCTTTCTTTAGCCATGTTATTTTGAGAAGACATGATTGCTTAGTTAGTATGCTTGAAGTATTATTAGTTTTATGTCAATATGAACTTTTCTCTTGAATCTTTCGGATCTGAATATTCATGCCACAATTAAGAAGAATTATATTGAAATTATGCCAACTAGCATTACACATCAAAAATTATCTTTTTTATCATTTACCTACTCGAGGACGAGCAGGAATTAAGCTTGGGGATGCTTGATACGTCTCCAATGTATCTATAATTTTTGATTGCTCCATGCTATATTATCTTCTGTTTTGGGCAATATTGGGCTTTATTTTCCACTTTTATATTATTTTTGGGACTAACCTATTAACCGGATGCCTAGCCCGAATTTGTTGTTTTATGCCTATTTCAGTGTTTCGAAGAAAAGGAATATTAAACAGAGTCGAAACGGAACGAAATCAACTGGAGAAGTTATTTTTGGAACGAAAGCCACCGGATAGACTTGGACTCCACGTCAGGAGATACGGGAGGTGCTCACGAGTGTGGGGGGCGCCCCCCTAGGGCGCGCCCCCTGCCTCATGGGGCCCCCGTAGCTCCTCCGACGTACCCCCTGCACCCATATGTACCTACGTACCCTAAAACTTCCAGAACGCACAATAGATCGGGAGTTCCGCCGCCAGAAGCCTCCGTAGCCACCAAAAACCAATCTAGACCCGTTCCGGCACCCTGCCGGAGGGGCCAATCCTTCTCCGGTGGCCATCTTCATCATCCCGGTACTCTCCATGACAAGGAGGGAGTAGTTCTCCCTCGGGGCTGAGGGTATGTACCAGTAGCTATGTGTTTGATCTCTCTCTCTCTCGTGTTGTTGATTTGGCATGATCATGATGTATCGCGAGCTTTGCTATTATAGTTGGATCTTATGTGTCTCCTCCCCCTCTTCTCTCTTGTAATGAATTTAGTTTCCCCTTTGGAGTTATCTTATCGGATTGAGTCTTTAAAGATTTGAGAACACTTGATGTATGTCTTGTCGTGGATATCTGTAGTGACAATGGGATATCACGTGATTCACTTGATGTATGTTTTGGTGATCAACCTGCGGGTTCCGCCCATGAACCTATGCATAGGGGTTGGCACATGTTTTCGTCGTGATTCTCCGGTAGAACTTTGGGGCACTCTTTGAGGTCCTTTGTGTTGGTTGAATAGATGAATCTGAGATTGTGTGATGCATATCGTATAATCATACCCACGGATACTTGAGGTGACATTGGAGTATCTAGGTGACATTAGGGTTTTGGTTGATTTGTGTCTTAAGGTGTTAGTCTAGTACGAACTCTAGGGCTGTTTGTGACACTTATAGGAATAGCCCAACGGATTGATTGGAAAGAATAACTTTGAGGTGGTTTCGTACCCTACCATAATCTCTTCGTTCGTTCTCCGCTATTAGTGACTTTGGAGTAACTCTTTGTTGCATGTTGAGGGATAGATGTGATACAATTATGTTATCATTGATGAGAGGACTTGCACCGTAGGCCTTGTTTCCTAGCATTGCAATACCGTTTACGCTCACTTTTATCACTTGTTACCTTGCTGTTTTTATAATTTCAGATTACAAATACCTTTATCTACCATCCATATACCACTTGTATCACCATCTCTTCGCCGAACTAGTGCACCTATACAATTTACCATTGTATTGGGTGTGTTGGGGACACAAGAGACTCTTTGTTATTTGGTTGTAGGGTTGCTTGAGAGAGACCATCTTCATCCTACGCCTCCTACGGATTGATAAACCTTAGGTCATCCACTTGAGGGAAATTCGCTACTGTCCTACAAACCTCTGCACTTGGAGGCCCAACAATGTCTACAAGAAGAAGGTTGTGTAGTAGACATCACTGATCTAGTGGCATCCCTAGCAATTCTTCAGAAAATACATCTGGAAACTCAGTGACCACCGGAATCAACTCCATGTCTGATGCAATGGCGGTATAAATCATTCCTTCTTTGGTATGGTTCTGCGAGCAAAGAACTGGGTTGACTGCCCTGAGGGATTTATTAAGGTTACTCCCTGGGTTGCACAGTTGATATAGACTTGATGCTTTGTCAGCCAGTCCATTCCCAAAATGACATCCAGCTTCGTAGATTCAATAGATACCAAGGTGGCGGGGAAAATAACTCCATTGATGTTTATTTCTAGTCCTCGGCAGACAACATTTGTTCTGAGCATGGATCCCAGGGATTGTACCACCATAGATTTTTTTCCAGAAGAGTGCAAGAAAACTGGTGCTGGGCAACGAAACTCTGCGAAATAAAAGAATGGGAAGCCCCCGAATCGAATAAAATTGTTGCAAGTATGTTATTAACAGGAAACATACCAATGACCACTTCCGGTGTTTCTTGGGCTTCCTCTGCGGAGAGGTGATGAACTTGACCTTGAATGAGCTTCTGAGTTGAGAAGGACCCCATGTTGTTGACTTGTGGCTTGATAGTTGTGGGTGGCTTGCCATTCTTGGGACACTGTCTTGCATAATGTCCAGTCTGACCACAAGCAAAACATGCATTGTTACGCTGACAATCTTCCTTTACTGGGTCGGTAACAATGTTCTTTACATGATTATCTATTTTGTTGTTACCATGATGCCATGTTGGTTTGAACTCAAACTAAGGCTGCTGCCAGGTACGGGCCTTCTGAACAATCTTTCCATCTCTCTTGGGCTCAAACTTGCATTTGCAATCTTCATAAGTTGACTTGTGATCATTGGCAAGCTTATGTTCCCTTTCTGCGATGAGAGCCTTGTTCACCAAGGTTTGAAAGTCGGGAAAGTCCAGCATGCTGAGTGTGCATCAGAGGGTATGATTGAGTCCTCCAATGAACCAATTGATCTTCCTTTCTTCAGTGGCTACATCATGAATGGAATAACGAGCCAAGTGATTGAACTTGTTTAAATACTCACTTACGGACATGCTCCCTTGTATAAGAGCAAGGAACTCCTGCTGCTTGACCTTCATGATGCCGGTGGGAATATGATACTTGCGGAATTTATCCTTGAATTTATCCCAAGTAACCTCGTCTTCAGCAGGCCACATAGCTTTAGTATTGTCCCACCATAAAGCAGTCGGCCCTTCCAGATAATGAGTAGCAAATGGAACCTTGTCGATACCTTCAGTGCGAGCAATTTCTAACTTCCTCCCAATTGTCCTTAGCCAATCATTGGCCTCCATAGGATCTGCGGCTTGACTGAAACTTTGTGGCTTGGTCCTCTGGAAGTCTGATAACTTGGAGTGTGATTGCCATTATTATTGTTTTGCCCAACCATAGCCTGCATACTTCTCAGAAATTCAAGCAAATCTTGGTTTCTCTTTTCTTCAAACATGCGCATAATCTGCTCGGTTGTAGGTGGTTGGGGCGGAGGAGGTGGTGGAGGTTGATATGGTTCTAGAGAATGTCCTGCTTGCCTGGTGGATCGACGAACTGGGATATCATCACCACCATGACTGTTGCTGCCACACCTCGTCATCCTATATTTTTTTCCAATATGAAGCATCAAGATGAGAAACATCCATAGAGCAAAAAAAATGGAGAATGCAAAGTGACAACCCTGATAAAAAGGCAAGGAAAAAACAAGGCGAATAAAAGTCATAACATAATTATGCATAACCTCCACATCATACATGGGAAGAAAAGCATGATGGATGGTACAACTAAGCATACAACAATACATCACGACATACTCATCTACTCATGAAGGCAATGATCACACTGGCACTCTGACGACTCTGAGTCGGAACTGATAATGTTAACAGAAACCTCTGGAGCAAAGGAAACACGGTGATGCTGATGAGAAGGCTCCCCCTCAGGATCAGGTGTCGGATGACTATGCAGCATAGGTGCGGCGGGAGTAGCGAGAAGTAAAGTCCACTCGACAAGAGACTCGTGAGGAGTCACCGTCGAGGTCTCCGAGTTACTCTGAGGGGTAACTGGAGTGGGTCGAGGTAAAGTAACTGGGGAAACCATAGGAGTGTAAGCAAGTGAAGGTGGAGCGAAGGCAGATCGAGCGGCGGCAAGAGCCTCTCGAGTGTGGGTCAGCTCCCCAGTTAAGATGTGGATCAGAAGGTACCCAGCCGTTATGTAACAAGAAAAGTGGTCGGCTGAATGGTCACACTCCGGATCAATGATAGGAAAGCGGATGTGTCGGGTGGTAGGAGCGACATATGCCAACGGGTGGCTTATCATTGCGGGGGCCAATAAAACATCGCCGGTGCCTGGAAACGGGATGAGGCGAAGACATGCACGCCGGCGAATCTTACCCAGCTTCAGGGCTCTCTGGGGAGATAACACCCCTACTGCTGCTCTGCGGGGTGTCCGCATGGTTACTAAAATGAACAAGTAGCTACAATGCTCCTTGAGCTGTCTTGGGTGGAAGGAGGAAGAAGGGCTCAGCTAGCTTGCTTCCTCTCCTTGTATGGTGTCTAGGTCTAGATTGAGAGTCCAACCCTTTGCATGGGTGCACCGGGGGGTTTATATAGGCCTACCTGCCGGGGGTACAATGGTAATCCGACTGGGCGCGGGGCCCAACTATCTGTGACTATGTTCGCCGACTTCTGCGCCGGCTTCTGGGGCCCGCCGGCTGGTGGGTCCCGCCGGCTACCGGCCCCTGGGTTGGCAGGTAGGCCCCACCGGCCAGGGCCTGGTCGGTGGCTGGTTACTGTTACTCCGTGCTGTTGACGGAGGCTTGGTCTGGGTAAGCGTGGCTACAGTAACGCCGCCTTGGCGGGCGATTGCTGTAGCCCCGCCGCATCTTGTCCCCTTAATTGGCGTCTCCTTCGAGGAAGGTGGCAGGCCGGCTATGGGAAGCCGGCCCTCTATCTTGCCGGCTTGTGAGGAGGTGCGGCCGCCTTCGGCATCTCTCTGCCCGAAGGGGCCCACCGCCTCGGGGGCCACGCTGGCGGCCCGTCATGGACGGCGTCAGAGCCGCTGTGGCTACAGTGCCGCGCCGGGCGGGCCATGGCTGCCCGCACGGCGCGCTGTACCAGGCGTGCTCCGGGTTTTGGGGGTGGCAGGCTCCACTGGAGCCACGCCCCGCTTCATCATCGCAGGTTGGACGTGTACATTGCGGGTACGGCTTTGACTGCTTTATGGGAGCCGGCCTCTGGTAGCCGGCCCTGCTGTAGCCGGCGTCTCGTAGTCGGCCATCCACAGCTTTCTTCATGAGGGCGAAGGGCGGGCCGCCCCGAAGCCGGCCAGGAAGGTAGTCGGCTAGGGGGGAGGCGGCCCAGGTCTTGAGTCTTCTTGTGAGTCAGCCACGCTTGTAGTTTTTTCTGATGGGCCAGGGGAAGCCGGCTTGGCTACGCATGGCTATTTACCCCGACAGTAGTCCCCGAAGCCGGGCGAGCTTTACGGCGGACAGAAGGACGGGAAGCTTGGCAAGCTTCCCACCCTGAGGAGCCGACCTTGCCGTCGTAGGCCGACTTCGGAGAACTTTCTTGTTTATTAATGTGACCGTGGTTGACCCGCGGGCTGGCCGCGGGCTCCACGACGGGCCACGTGGCGGAGAAGTCCTGCCGTCGCACGCACGCGACGGGACGCCGCCGCAGGCCCGGGCCCGCCACTCCTTGGCCTCGGCCCGGGCGCAGATCTTCTGCGGCCCGAGGGGACTGCTCGCCTCCCCGCGGCCGTTTCCTCGTGTCATCAAGGCGCGTAATTAACGCGGGGCGTGGGGGAGATGTGCACGATCGATCCCCACGATCCCCCACGCCGCGCCTCCTCGGCTCCGGCGCACGAGCCTACAAGTAGGAGGGGGAGGGGGAGAGACAAAGGCTCGTTAGCTCCCCCGCTCCCCGTCCCTCCTTGCTCTTCTTCTTCCCTTTCTTCTTCCTCGCGCCCGACGCAGTCTCGCGCCGCAGCCCGCCCATGCCGCCATGTCCCTGGCGCTGTCAAGCTTGTGGGACGGGTCCAACGTCCACGAGGACCACATCGAATTTCTCCGCCAGACCCGGCGCCTGCCCGCCGCCAACCTCGTGCAGGTTCGCCTGGCGCCGGAGACGGAGATCTCGCCGGCGCCGGAGGAAGGCGAGCGCGTCGTCTTCCGCACGCACTTCTTGCGTGGCTTCGGCTTCCCGACGAGCGGCTTCATGCGATCCTTCCTCGACTTCTACAACCTCCAGCCGCATCACCTCACGCCCAACGCGGTGATGCAGCTGTCGGCCTTCGTTTCTCTCTGCGAAGGTTTCTTGGGGGTGCTGCCGACGCTGGAGCTCTGGGCGGAGCTCTTCCAGAACAAGCTCGGCACCGTCTCCGCCGGCGTGCCGGCTCCCTGCGGGGCCTTCATTGCGATGAAGAGGGCAAGCGACAACAACCCCTTCCCGCACATCCCTCTAATCCAATCTGTCAAACTCTGGCAGAAATCTTATTTCTACGTCAAGAACATCGCCCCGCATGGCGACTACGTCAATCTGCCGGCTTACGTAGCCGGCCCGCCGGCTGGGAGGCGGCCGTCTTGGGGCTTCCGGTCCAAGTCCTTGTCTCCGGCTGGGAACGCCTCCATCGCCCGGCTTCGGGTGATAATCCAGTCGGAAGGCCTGCGCGGAGCTGACCTGGTGGCCGCCCTCGTCGAGCGCCGGATTCTTCCCCTTCAGAACCGGCCCCACATGCTGTGCCAGATGAGCGGCCGCTTCGACCCTTGCCGGCTGAGCACATGGGAGATGCCCCATGCCGAGGTGGCACTTATGGTGAACTACATCGCCAACCTGAAGCTCACCGACGACTGGCAATTCGGCAAGGCGCCGTACTCCCGCGCCCATCCTCCGCCTGTGGTAAGTCCTTCTTTCTGTCGTCAGCCGGCTTGAGTCGGCCGGCTTCTGACCAGGCGGCTCTTCTCTTTTCTCTTTTATCAGAACCCTCTTCTCCCGCCGCCAGCCGGGGCGGCAGGAGTCGAACGCGAGTATGCCCCGGACCGCACGGTGGATGACCTCGACGACCCAGACCTGGCTGCAGTCGCCATGGAGGACGCCGCCACGGGGGACGTCGCCGAGCCCGGAGGCACGGGGCTCTCGGCCAGTTTCGACGACTGGCCGAACAATTTCGACGCCGAAGAAATCCCGCGCCACCAGCCGGCAACCGACCGCCACAGCGCGGGCTCGTCCGCCGCGCCGGCTGCCGGTGGTGGAAAGGCGAAACGCCGGGCCGCGCTTCCTCTCTTCGGAAGCTGGCCGAAGAAGACGAGGGCCTCCGCCGCGGCCACGAAGCGAGACAAAGTGGCGGCGAAGGCGGCCCGCTTCCGGAAGGCGGTGAAGAAACCTCCAGCAGTTTCCGCGTAAGCCCTCTGGCCGCTTACGTGCTTGTTTTTCGTTGTCTTCCTTTGTTCTAACTCTTCTCTGATTTCTTGAGAAGGGCGCCGCTCTCCCTCGAGCGAGGCCCAGGCGGCTCTGTGGTCGGGCCGGGTGCCGGATCTTCAGGGCCCCGCCGCGTGGACCCCCGCGCCGATCTTGCAGAGGCCATGGAGCGGAACGCTCGCGAGGCGCGATGAGAGAGGGAGGCAGCGGAGCGGGAGGCCGCCCGGGCGGCGACGAAGCGAGCGAAAGCGGCGGCCGAGACTCCATCGGAGCGGGCGACCGCTGAGACGGAGGCGGAGGGCACGCATAGCCGGCCTCCGCTGCTCGCCCTCCCCCTCCACACCTTGGACCCGGACATCCCGCTGCCCACAGCGGAGGAGATCACCCCCGAGCAGCCGCCGGTGCAGAGGGATGAACTCTTCGAGATCTTCACGGAGAGGTCGCCGCCGGCAGCGCCAGCCGGAGCAGGCGAAGGCGGCCAATCGTCGGCGGCGCCGGAGGAGCCGGCCCGGGCCGCACCTGAGGCCGGAGCTGGTCTTGAAATCGAGCTGGCGGCGAGCCAGCACGCCAAAGGGAGCACGACCCCGCCGAACACGTGCCGAGCCGCGGGTGCCGACCAGACGGCAGACGCCTTGGAGGCGGCCAGCTCCGCCACGTCCGGGTGGACTCCAAGCGGAGGAAGCGGCGAGCTGAACGTGGCGGCCCAAGGGATTCGGAGCCGGCTGCAGGCACAGGCCGGCCTCCTGAGGCAATTTACTCAGGAGTTTCTGTCGACGCGGTCCGCAATCCAGGTAAGCTTTCACTTGTCGACCGCTCTGGTCCTTTGATTTTTTTTCCGTGGGGGCGCGCTAGCGCACCCACTGGGTGTAGTCCCCGAGATCCGGGCCGACTGCAGCGCAGTCGGGTCGGATCTTACTCGATGACTATCTTAACTGTTTTCTGTCTGATTTTTAGGATTATCACAACTCCCGTGCCGCCGCCTTCAACTCCCAGGCTCGGGAGCTGAGCCGGAGGACCGAAGACCTGGCCAGCAGCCGACGTAAGTGTATTACTTTAATCTGTTTCTCGTGGGGGCGCGACTGCGCACCCACTGGGTGTAGTCCCCGAGATTCGGGCCGACTGCAAAGGAGTCGGGTCGGATCTTCCTTGAAGACTTTTCCTTTGCTGACTTTTTCTCTTTGTCTTTTGCTCGCGCAGAGGCCAACGCCGACTTGCGGAGGGAACTCGGCGAAGTGCAGGCCGCTCTTCATGCCAGGGACGCCGAGTACGCCGACTTGGTTCGAGAGTGCAACCGCCTGGTCAAGAAACTGGCCGACCAGGAGGAAAGCCATAAGGCGGCCCTGCAGAAGGCGCAGGACGGCGAGGCTGCCCTGAAGGCGGAGTTCGAGACCAGGAAGGCGGGCTGGGCCGAGACGCGCCAGGCGCTGGAAGAAGGCTTCGGCCGAATCGAGGATTTGATCGATGGTAAGCCGCTTTTCTTGCCCTTCCTCCATCTGCCGGCCGCCTGAGGTTTTGTTTTGACTTGTGCTTGCTACCTTGCACAGAATACTTTCCCGGCCAATCTGTCCTTGCCGCCCAAGCCATCGAGGCTCATCGCGAGGCGCGCCGTCAGGCCAGAGTTGTGATTCCGCCAGATGCGAATCGAACACTGTCGGAGCAGCTCATCGCCATCCAAGCGCGACTGCAGCCGGCCCATCGGCTGCTCCGCCGGCTCCAACGTGCCGGGGCGACGGTGCTGGCTGCGCTCTGGCCCGGCCAGACGATTCCCCGCACCCCAAGCCGGACTGCCGACTGGCTAGAAGTCGTAGTCGGCCGCCTCGAGGCTTGGAAGGCGTCCGCAGCCCGTCTTGGAGCCGGGCGTGCGCTGGAGTTCGTCCGCGCATGGTACCCAGGGCTAAGCCTGGACCAGCTGCGGACTTGGCGGTCGGAGGCCGACGCGGAGCTGGAGGAGGTGCGGCCGGCGATCGCGCAGCACGCCTCGACGATCGCCGAGTGCACCGACACCAGCATCTTCGCGCCGGAGCTCAATGATGATGGCGTCGCCCAGCCGGAGGAGTGGTTCGGGCTGAACCCGGCGGAAGGCGAGGACTCGGCCGAGGAGATCGCCTCCAGCGACGAGGGCGAGGACGACGAGGAGGAAGACGGCGAAGACGCCGAGCCGACTGGTGAGACGGCCGACCGCCCTCAAGCCGACCGTGCCTCCAGCAACGAGCCACGCGGGAGCGCGCCCTCTGCCGGAGGCGATGATCAAGCCGAAGATGGCCAGTCGGCCGCTCCTCCAGCCGGCATGACCGCCTCCACCGCCCAGCCCGGCTCGTCAGCGGCCCCGCCGGCTTGATCTGCCATTCCTATTGTTCCTGCTTTTGCTTTTTTCGAACAATTTTAAGTTTCCGCAATTCCACCCACTTGGGCTGTATCGAACAATGTTGGATGTCGACCTCTCTGGAGGTCCTTTGTGTAAATATTAATATATGCATGTGTTGGCTTCCATTCAAGTGCGCGTTTTTATCCTTAGGCTTTTTCCTTTGCCGCCTTCCCTCTTTGGGAAGGCAAGTACTTGAGCTTTCTTGGATTTGAACCAGACTGAATGTAAGCCGGCCGGCCAGCTAATCTAGTAGTCGGTCGGCGGGAGGCGGCAAGCCGGCTTTTGTTATATATAAGCCCGTTAGTCCCTAGCCGTTTTTCGTGTGTGCACCCTTTCCGGCTTATGACTCTTGCCAGCCGGGCAGTCGGTTCTTCGAGCTGCGATTTTGGCAAGAGCCAAGCCTGGGTGTCGGCACATTACTTGTCTGACTGCGGGTAGGGCTTCTAATATAACTCCAGTCGGCTAGTCCCCGGGCCGACTCGTCGAACCCGGTGCCGGACAAAATAAATGAACAGGTGATATCATACGCATGATAACTTTCATTCATAAAATAAAGGATGGCAGTCCCCGAGTCCTCCTCGGGGAGCCTACTGTTTCGTGCTTAATACAAAAGTGGACATAATACATACTGCGTTTTAACTGTAAAACTTCCGAAGAAGATTTGCATTCCATGGTCGCTCCGACTCCTTGCCTGAGTCGTCTCTCTTGCGTGCCTTCGGCTTCTGCGCGTCGATGAGGTAGTAGGCATCATTGCCTAGAGCTCTGCTGACGACGAAGGGGCCCTCCCAGGGGGCTGCGAGCTTGTGCTGGCCGGCTGTTCACTGGATCAGCCGGAGCACAAGGTCGCCCTCCTGGAAGGATCTTGGTCGGACCCTCCGGCTGTGGTAGCAGCGCAAGCCCTGCTGGTAGATGGCAGACCGGCTGAGGGCTAACAGCCGGCCTTCTTCCAGCAGGTCGACGCCGTCTTCTCTTGCTTCTTTGGCTTCCGCTTCCGTGTACATGGTTACCCGAGGCGCATCGAACTCGATGTCTGTTGGGATGACTGCCTCGGCACCATATACAAGGAAGAAAGGAGTGAAGCCGGTTGATCTGTTTGGGGTAGTACGCAGACTCCATAGGACAGCCGGCAGCTCATCGAGCCAACAGCCGGCTGAACGCTCCAGAGGTACGACCAGTCGGGGCTTGATGCCGGATAGGATGAGGCCATTTGCTCGCTCCACTTGGCCGTTTGACTGCGGGTGGGCGACTGACGCAAGGTCCAGCCGGATACCTTGTGCAGCTCAGAACCGTGCCAAGGCACCTTTGGCAAAATTCGTGCCGTTGTCAGTGATGATGCTGTGCGGTACGCCGTACCGGGTTGTTATATCTGTGATGGAAGTCACCGCAGTCGGCCCATTCAGCTTCTTGATCGGCTTCGCCTCAATCCACTTGGTGAATTTGTCGACGGCGACGAGCAAATGAGTCATGCCGCCGCGCGCCGTCTTGAATGGGCCCACCATATCCAATCCCCAGACGGCAAAGGGCCAGGTGATGGGAATGGTCTTGAGTGCCGAAGCCGGCATGTGTTGCTGTGAGCTCTAAAGCTGGCAGCCTTTGCAGTGTTTGACTAGCTCTTTGGCATCGTCCAAAGCAGTTGGCCAGAAGAAGCCGTGGCGGAAGGCTTCGGCGACAAGTGATCTTGATGCGGCGTGGTGGCCGCACTCTCCTTGGTGTATATCCCTGAGGATTGCAATGCCTTTCTCCTGCTCGACGCATCGCTGTAAGACTCCGGTGGCGCTGCGCTTGACAAGCTCTCTGTTGACGATTGTGTATGCTCCGGCTCGGCGCTGGACTTGTCTCGCTTCGGTTTCGTCAGCCGGCAGATCGCAGTTCACCAGAAAGTTGCGGATGGTTTGGGCCCATGATGGAGCGGCGACTTCCTCTGCCACCAATGTGGCGACAGCCACCAGGGTGGGCGGGCTGGGTAATGAAGTGCTGGAGTCGGCCACCGCTTGCTGTGCTGAAGAAGTCTCCGGGCCGGCTACCGCAGTCCCCGGGCTGGCTACCGCAGTCGCCGAGCCGGGTGCGGCAGTCCCCGAGCCGGGTACTGCAGTCCCCGAGCCGAGTATTGAAGTCCCCGGGCCGACTGCTTGATTCTTCGAGCCGGACCCGGCCCCATCGGGGTTAGGCGGCACGAAGATGGAGTCGGATTCCGGAGACGGTTTGATGGATGGCTTGAGGAGGCGCCGCAGGGCGACGCCGGTTGGTATTGCTTGCCGTGTGGAGCCTATTTGGGCCAGGGCGTCTGCTGGCTCGTTGTCGGCTCGCGGTACATGGAGGAATTCACATCCATCGAAGTATCCACTGATCTGCTGCACCAGGAAGCGGTAGCTCGCCATGTTTGCGTCCTTGGCGTCCCAGTCGCCAGAGGATTGCTGCACCACCAAATCCGAGTCGCCATAGCACAGGATCCGGCAGATGCCGAGTTCCTTGGCAAGCCAGAGCCCGTGTATGAGCGCCTCGTACTCGGCTACGTTGTTGGAGGCGGACAAGTGGATCTGCAGCATGTATCTGAGCTTGTCGCCCTTAGGAGAGGTAAGGACGACGCCGGCTCCCAAGCCGGTGCGCATCTTTGATCCGTCAAAGTGCATGCACCAATGGGTGGAGTCGGGAGCTGGCGGTAAGTACTGGGTCTCGGCCCAGTCGACGAGGAAGTCGGCCAGTGCTTGCGACTTGATGGCGGTGCGGGGCTGGTAGAAGATCATGTAGGGGGCCATCTTGATGGCCCATTTAGCCACCCAGCCGGATGCATCCCGGCTGCCTATGATCTCGGCCAGCGGGGCAGTGCATACGACCGTGATGGGGTGTTCTTGAAAGTACGGCTTCAGCTTCTTCGCGGCGAAGTACACACCGTAGCACATCTTCTGGTAGTGCGGGTAATTTTGTTTCGAGGCGGACAGCACCTCGCTCAGATAATAAATCGGCCTCTGGACCGGCTGGGCTCGGCCTTCTTCGGGGCGTTCGACCACAATGACGGTGCTGACCACCCGGCTAGTGGCGGCAATATAAAGGAGCATGGGCTCTTTCTCAGTCGGCGCCGCCAAGACAGGCGGCGTGGCCAGCATTTTCGTCAGCTTGTGGAAAGCTTGGTCGGCCTGGTCATTCCACTCAAAGTGGGTACTCTTCTTCATGAGGCGGTAGAGGGGAAGGGCTTTCTCCCCAAGCCGGCTGATGAAGCGGTTTAGAGAGGCCAGGCACCCAGTGAACTTCTGAATCTCTCTGAGCTTGGTTGGGACCGCCATCCTCTCGATGGCCTTGATCTTCACAGGGTTGCACTCTATGCCGCGTTCGGAGACCAGAAAGCCTAGGAGCTGGCCGGCTGGCACTCCGAACACGCATTTCTCAGGGTTGAGCTTGATTCGGAACCGACACAGGTTCTCGAATGTCTCCTTCAAGTCTTCCAGCAGAGTGCCACGCTTCTCCGTCTTCACCACAACATCATCCACATAGACGTGGGCATTCTTGCCGAGCTGCGTGAGGAGGCACTTCTGCATGCAACGCTGAAAAGTGGCGCCGACATTCCCCAAGCCGAACGTCATAGTCAGGTAGCAGAAGGCTCCAAACGGCCTGATGAAGGCGGTCTTCAGTTGGTCATCCGGGTCCAGCTTTATCTGGTGGTATCCCGAATAGGCATCCAAAAAGCTCAACAGCTCGCATCCGGCTGTGGAGTCTATCACTTGATCAATTCTGGGCAGAGCGAAGGGATCTTTTGGGTAGGCTTTGTTGAGGCTTGTGTAATCTATACACTTGCGCCACTTGTTATTCTTTTTCAGCACAAGAACCGGGTTCGCGAGCCACTCAGGGAAGAAAACTTCCATGATGAAGCCGGCTGTGAGAAGCCGGGCTATCTCCTCCCCTACGATCCTTCTCTTCTCCTCTGACAGTCGGCAGAGAGGCTGCTTGACTGGTTTGGCATCCTCCCGCACATGTAATTTGTGCTCGGCGAAATCCTTTGGAACACCCGGCATGTCCTTGGGGGACCATGCAAATATATCCCGATTCTCACGGAGGAAATCGACGAGCTCGCCTTCCTATTTGCTGTCTAGGCTCGCCCCAATGACAGAAAACCTCTCGGGGTGCTCGGGGTCGAGCTGTATCTTCTTGGTCTCCTTGGTCGGCTGGAACGATCCTTGGGCATCATACTCCTTGGAGTCGGCGGGCTGGTTTAGCTGCTTGCTGGCCAGGGCCACGACCCTGTCCAGCGTCTTCTTCTCTGCGGCAATCACGAGGGATTCGGCCAGCCGGCTGCTGGCCGCGGCGCAGTCGGCGGACTTCTTGTAGTCACCGGCGATGGTGATGACACCCTTGGAGCTTGGTATCTTCATCTTGAGGTAAGCGTAGTGGGGGACCGCCATGAACTTGGCCAAGGCGGGTCGGCCAAGCAAGGCGTGGTAAGGGCTCTCCAGGTCCACCACCTCGAACCAGATTGCTTCCCGGCGGAAATGGTCCTTGCCCCCAAAGAGTACGTCGATCTTGATCTTGCCGATGGGGGCACAGGACAAAGCGGGTACGATGCTGTGGAACACCGTTCGAGTCGGCGCAACCTGCTTTGCCTTGACACCCAGCTTCTCCATGGTGTCGCGGTACAGGATGTTGATGCTGCTTCCACCGTCGATCAGCACGTGGGAGAAGCGTGCGGCACGCGTGTCCGTTGCAAGGGTGGCCTCCAGGACCAAAGCGTAGGAGCCGGGGGACGGCATCACCTCTGGGTGGTCGGCCCGGCTCCAGCAGATGGGTTTCTCTGACCAGTGCGTGTGGCCGGCTGGGCTGGCGGCGGCCACATTGACTTCTTGTTGCTCTCGGCGCTTGCTGCGCCGATCTTCGGGCTGGCTCGTGAAGACAACATAAGATGCTTGCTCATCGGGGAACTCGTCCTGCACGGCGTCGACCGCGGGCCGGGCGGCCTTGGGCGACAGAGCCGGCGGCGGCGGGCCGGCAGGCGGAGTCGGCGTGAGCCCTTCGCCCTTGGAGATTCGGGCAAGCCAGTTGCATTTGCGGGTCGTGTGGTTAGACGGCTTCGCGCCGCTGTGGAACTTGCACGGGGCATCAAGGGTTTGCTCGTAGGAGAAGGTCGGCTGCCAAGCCGGCCGGCCGCCCTTGGGCTTCTTGGGCGCGGGCCGCCCCTCAGGCGGCGTATCTTCGACCGTGGCCACCTGCCGGCTAGCGGGAGGCGGCGCAGGGCCCTTGCGCTTCTGATCGTTCTGGTGTTGGTGTCGGCCGCCGTCTCCAGCCGGCGCTTGGGGCGCCGGATTGAGCACTTTTCCGGACGCGTCCACCTGGAGCTCGGTCTTCATTGAGGAGTCGGCGGTGGCGTACTTGTCGGCGATGTTCAGGAGCTCGTCGAGGGTAGTCGGCTCATCGCAGAGAAGCTTGTGCTTGAGGAGGGTGCCCTCTCGGCACCCGGCAGTGAAGTATTCGATGGCTTGCACCTCGTGCACCCCTTCGCAGGAGTTGCGGAGCTCGGCCCAACGCGTGAGGTAGTCGCGAGTGGACTCGGCTGGGCCCTGTACGCACAGGGAGAGCTGTCTGGGCTTGGGAGCCCGCTTGTAGGTGCTGGTGAAGTTGCGAACGAAGGCTTCAGTGAAATCTACCCAGCTGTTGATGCTGAGGGGCTTGAGGCTGTTAAGCCAAGTCCGTGCCGTGCCTTGCAGCATGAGGGGCACGTACTTTACGGCAACGCGCCGGTTGCCATTGGCGATGCTGACGGCTGTGGAGTAGTCGGTCAGCCAGTCTTCCGGCTTCATCGAGCCGTTGTACTTGGGCGTGTCTCTTGGGAGCGAGAACCCTTTGGGGAAGGGCTCGTCGCGGATGCGGGGGCCAAAGCAAGGCGGGCCGACATCATCTTCTTCTTCCAGCGCCAGGGATCAGGCCAGGCGGTCGATCCGGTGGCGGGCATCGTTTTTGCCGACTGCCTCGCGGCGACCAAGCCGGCTACTGAGAGTCGGGTGCGCCACTGGAGGCGGGGTAGGGTATCTCTCTCCGCAAGCTCGAGGCGGAGGCGGGGTGCCCCGCCATTCCATGGCTCGGGGGCGGCCGTCCGCGTCTCGCTCGATGGAGATTTGGGTCCAGCTTCGGCTGGAAGCTGGCTCTTTCTCGCGCTGCGCGCGGGTGTTGCTTGTAGTCGGCGACCGGGAAGTCGCGCCGTGGTCGCGGCGCGGGAGAGGGCTCCCCGCGCAGGCGTCGGCTTCGTGCCGTTGGGCGGCTGCATCAATTAGTTGCTGTATGCGCCACGTCATGTGGGGGAGGTCTTCGGCTTCTAAACCGTCCAGCTCGTCTACGGCCGCCTGGGCGGCGCGCAGGTTCTCGAGCGGGGTGGCGTAGACCGGGCGATCCACTCCAAGCGTGTCAGCGATGACGGCGCCGCGTTTCCTGACAACGCCAGCCCGGCTTGGGCCAGCCGGAGCCAGCGTGCCGAAGGCGGCGCGGTCAGCTTCGCGCTGGTAGGCCTCGGTGAGGCGTCTTACGGAGGCTAGCCGCCGGCCCTCTGTGAGGAGGGCGAGGCGGCGCGCCTCCAGAACATCGTCGTTGGCGTCAGCCGGAAGAGGGGCGGACAAGTCGTGGGCCGCCGCGCGTGGGGCATCGCGGGCGCCCTCGTCAGTCGGGCCGTCGAGGCCGATAACCATCACCTCGGGAGCGTCAGAATCACGATCGCCACCCAGAGGGAGCGGGTCATTGTAGATCGTGACGTTGGTGGGGAAGGTATCGTAGGATACCGTGTCAGAGTCGACAGGCATCGGGTCGATGGAGCCAACCGACTCCAAATCCGCAGCGGGCTCGCTGGAGACGTGGAGCTGGCCGAGGAGGTTGGCGAGGTGATCGGTGCCCGCATCGGAGGCAAGCTCGTCGGAGATGCGGGCCTTGTCGAAGAGGTCGGTGAGGCCGCTCGCCGCGCAGATGTTGGTAACGCCATGCAGCGCGTCACGGCAAGCGCCATCGGGCGAGCCGGGCTGGCTACGCTCGCGAGGATGGAAAAGGGTTCCCGTCCAGAACAGGTCTTCGGACGACGGTGCACCTGGCCCAATGTCGGGTGGTCGGAGCGACATATGCCAACGGGTGGCTTATCATTGCGGGGGCCAATAAAACATCGCCGGTGCCTGGAAACGGGATGAGGCGAAGACATGCACGCCGGCGAATCTTACCCAGCTTCAGGGCTCTCCGGGGAGATAACACCCCTACTGTTGCTCTGCGGGGTCTCCGCATGGTTACTAAAATGAACAAGTAGCTACAATGCTCCTTGAGCTGTCTTGGGTGGAAGGAGGAAGAAGGGCTCAGCTAGCTTGCTTCCTCTCCTTGTATGGTGTCTAGGTCTAGATTGAGAGTCCAACCCTTTGCATGGGTGCACCGGGGGGTTTATATAGGCCTACCCCCCGGGGGTACAATGGTAATCCGACTGGGCACGGGGCCCAGCTGTCTGTGACTATGTTCGCCGACTTCTGCGCCGGCTTCTGGGGCCCGCCGGCTGGTGGGTCCCGCCGGCTGCCGGCCCCTGGGTCGGCAGGCAGGCCCCACCGGCCAGGGCCTGGTCGGTGGCTGGTTACTGTTACTCCGTGCTGTTGACGCAGGCTTGGTCTGGGTAAGCGTGGCTACAGTAACGCCGCCTTGGCGGGCGATTTCTGTAGCCCCGCCGCATCTTGTCCCCTTAATGGGCGTCTCCTTCGAGGAAGGTGGCAGGCCGGCTATGGGAAGCCGGCCCTCTATCTTGCCGGCTTGTGAGGAGGTGCGGCCGCCTTCGGCATCTCTCTGCCCGAAGGGGCCCACCGCCTCGGGGGCCACGCTGGCGGCCCGTCGTGGACGGCGTCAGAGCCGCCGTGGCTACAGTGCCGCGCCGGGCGGGCCGTGGCTGCCCGCACGGCGCGCTGTACCAGGCGTGCTCCGGGTTTTGGGGGTGGCGGGCTCCACTGTAGCCACGCCCCGCTTCATCATCGCAGGGTGGACGCATACATTGCGGGTACGGCTTTGACTGCTTTATGGGAGCCGGCCTCTGGTAGCCGGCCCTGCTGTAGCCGGCGTCTCGTAGTCGGCCATCCACAGCTTTCTTCATGAGGGTGAAGGGCGGGCCGCCCCCGAAGCCGGCCAGGAAGGTAGTCGGCTAGGGGGGAGGCGGCCCAGGTCTTAAGTCTTCTTGTGAGTCGGCTAGGCTTGTAATTTTTTCTGATGGGCCAGGGGAAGCCGGCTTGGCTACCCATGGCTATTTACCCCGACAGGATGCGTCCAGTATCGAACATGGATGGGTAGTAATAGAAACCTGGGTGGGTCTGCATCTGGATCTCTATATAGTGCAAATCAATGAGAGCCTCGAATGCAGCAAACTGGATTGCCTGGTCGGGTGAAGAAGAAAATTCGCCCTTGGTAGAACGGATATAGGTGCTTGTCAGGGTGATGTGGTGCATGACGACCTCTGCGTGGTACTCATATACCACATCTGCAAGCTAGTCCCGGTACACCAGGTACACCAGGTCATCACCGTCGGGGTAGAGTTGGCGCCAAATGTTGCGAAGAAGGTGAGGAAAGGTGGAGGGTGCCGGCTTGAGCTGATACGGATATTGAACAAGAGCCATCTACACTCACAACATTAGTCAGTCAGTAATAAGATAAACTATATGCATGGAATGCAGCAACCAAGCGCAAATGCACACTCGAATCACCCAAGGACTTCTATCTACCGCTTTCTAACAAGTCAGCTGTCTAGGGCATCCTGCAGTCAGTGTGGCTCTGATACCAAGCGTTGTGGCACCCCGGCTCAGAGCAACCAATTTACCTTGCATTGCCAGCCGAGAGGTCAAGTCTTCTGGCAATACACAACAAGTTGGTACAGAAACAACCGCTTTATTGATCTCTTGAGGATACATAGGTTTGATGGTTACATAATGAAACGAGGCTAAGAGGCACACATGGTGCGGCTGCACTTATGTACATTATTTAGTAGACAGGACAGGGGCCTCGATGATAAGGAAGCATCTACGCGGCAGCGGAACAATGATGTAGCGGAACTTCAGCTCACACAGACACTGCTGGGACACGGCCTAGATCGTGACGAACCAAATGACTCCAACTCCTGGTACGACTTCTCCTGAAACTGGCATGACACGCCAAGTGAGTACTTTGAATGTACTCGCAAGCTCATAGCAAACAAAGCAAATATGACAAACAACAACAAGGCATTTAACAAGTTGAATGCATGAGGATGAGCATGATACTATATCCATGAAGTGCACATGGTGCAATGATGATGGTCCCTCAGACCAACTTACCATCTCGAGTTACCTCGTAACCACCACAAGAACTTACCATCGCGATCCTCACTAGATCACGTCCGAAACAACCATAGTGATCCTCACAAGATAACCAACTTTTGAATTTGCCATCTTGGTGTTATTAGGTGTGCTGGTTAATTATATTTGTTGACCCATGGTGTGACCTACTATGAACTATGTCCATAAACGAGGACGCGGATATCGATAGATTATACACTGTATAGAGGTTAGTACATTGTACCCACACCACGGAATTCATGGCCTCATGAACCCATTCGGGTGGACCAACGACATTCCGACAAAACCAATCTATTGCATGACACTCTCCTGGCCACTATGACAAACTCTCCTTTGGGCTAAGTGCTGGGTGGCCCCGATGTCACCGCGTGACATCCGGCACCTTCGTGGCCGACCATCATCGTGTCCAAAACTAAAATATACGTCCCAAACAGGGACACTGGTACCATACAACTTCGGGCACACAAGGTTATAGCTGCCTAGCAGGCCAGTGCAGAGTGGGCACATAGCCTTCCCTAGTTGGAGGCACCGGCGAGAGGCATGGCAATAAACCGAATTAGGGCCTCCCCATCTAGGCAAGTGTGGTTGCACTGGTGAGCTCGATTCAGTGGCACCATGACTCAATCAACAGCTTGTTCAAGTTGAATTAACATCATGTTTAACTTGAATTTAAAATGATTCGAGTCATAGTATGGAATGAAATGCACGGGTCATGAATATGAAAATTAAATGCATCATCATTAGTATGAACATATAACATGATCTCTACTGCAAATATTACCAAGATGACATATATTCTACTGCAAAGATATAACATGGATGAAATAATATGCACAAGGTTCATATAGCAAATTATTTCAACTAAATGGTATTAAAATGAATTTTAATTCAAGTAAAATCATTGTTATTGCAATGCCATACTTGCAAATGATTGTTGTGGCTTGCCTTAGTTCAGAGGAGTGTCACAATACTCCTGGTCTTCTCCAAGGCGACTAGAACCTTTTGAAAAATAAGTAAAATGCAAAAAGAAAATGTCACATAAAGCCTTTTCTTGCACCAAAAATTATCTATAGCAAAAAAATCTCAAACTTGGCAAACAGAAACTTTAGCTCATTACAAAACTAGTGCAAAAAGAATCAACTCATTTGGACTTATGGTTTATGAGATATTCCTGGTCAAAGTTGTGGTCAAAATATATGAATTAAGCTAAAATTCAAAAAATCCAGGAGAGGCCACGTCGAAGGCGTATTTTCAGAATATGCCTCCACTCATACCACTTTAGGCGAGCGAGAGAGAGGCTGAGAAGTGGGGCCCCTGTTAGGTTTGAGGGAGAGAGAGAGGGAAACAGAGGAGGTGGCTCTCTCGCCGGTGGTTCTCCGGCAAGGAGGCCACGGCGACCGTCGGAGAGGAGGGGGATTGGTCCAGCACCTCGAGGAAAGCACAGATGTACCCGAAGTGATGCCGGAGGTGGATGGACAGCGTTGGGGCATTCTTCTCCACAGACGGCAGGCGGCGGAGCTCATCGGAGTTGATGATTCCAGCGCGAATCCGACGAACCAACGGCACCGTCGTGCTCAGGAGATCAACACGAACATGCCTGAGGGAGTGGGCGAAGGTGGGGAGCATCAGAGCAGGAGATCAACCGTGGGGGATCCGTGGCCAACCCGGCGAGGATCGGTGGCAGGAGGCTCTCCAGGCCTTGCCGCACTAGCTAGGAAGAAGATTTGTGGCCAGAGTAGTAGTTTGGGATGATTGAAATGACTAGGGAAGCGCTCTATATATAGACGACGAGGAGACTAATCTCGGGCTCCATTGGAGATGAGCTACAGAAGAAATGAGAGGGGGAAGGGCTCGGACTCGACACGTAGGGGTAGTAGACGATGCCAAGAACAGTGGGTGCACACGGCCAAAGCTACAACGCGCGAGGTGGGACAAGACGTTCACGCAGGCGCACTATACCGACCAGACTCGCCGTGTCCGCGTCCATCGTGCAGTCTACCGGTGTCGGGGAGGGGCAGAGGAGTGCTAGGTGAAGAGAGCTGAGTGTGCTGACTGGAGCGGACATGGTGCGGTGGCGTGAGGAGGAAAACGGGTGGCGGCAGGAGGATTCCGGCATCCAGAGCGCGCCGAACGCCTGTCGAACACCCTGCACACGTGCGGTCATCGTGTGCACTGGCACACGTGGTGCATCTAAGGCTGCCAGGCCGTGTCTAGGGTGTAGTCCCTTCAACCTAGTGCTGCAGAGTGCCCTCAGATCGACACATGGCCCAATGGACAAGACATGAGAGGGAAGAAAAGTTTTTGGACAGAAACTTGTGATGAGACTTGAGAGAAAATTACTTGGAGTTAAAGAGTAAAACTTGCAGGTTAAGCTTCTACTAGGAAGGTAGTCATGTGGTAAAAAGTTCAGCCCAAATGGGTCAAGTGAAAATGTACTTGCTTCACAAAGTGATATTTCTGTCCAGAAGTAAAAAATATTTTCTTGAGCTGAAATTCTCCAAATAACCATGGCATATTTTTGCATGGGAAGGTGAGGCATGATCCAAAGAATATTTGGGAATTTATTGGGAATTTTAAGAGCAAGAAAAATGAGGGTTGCTTCGTAGCATATTGAAGAAACATTCATTTTCAGAATGAAAATGAATATTATGCCATTAATTAAAATTATTCCATGGCATTATTTTGAGAGTGATGAGGTCAAGAGAGGGTTTAGTTATGATAGAACCCACTTGGAAGAAAATCAGAATGATTTCCAAGTGATAAGTCCAAAAGAAGTTGACTGAAAATCCAAATGCAAATCAAATATTCAATAAATCCCAGAAAAAGAAAAATGGGCAAAATCCATGGTGTCACAAGTTACCGCATCAAGACGCGCTTAAGCTCGTTCTCCGCCGCTGATGTAATGGTTCAGGGAAAGAATGGTGGCCCCCTCCACCTGTCAAACCAGAGACAGAGAGGAGGTCTGAGGACCGCGGTTGCACTGACCAAACGGCGACCGCAAGAAGCAACCATCCGACCTCCTTCAATCCATCTAGATGATGACGTCACAGCCGGGCTCCAGCAAGGCGACACAACAAAGGAGCCGCCGGAGGTCTCGCGATCTTCACTGCGACCTCCGCCACACTCGGGGGCTACTGACGAGGTCCTGTACCGGGGGGCTAGCACCAAGGAGACTGGCCTCGTCAATACAAGGGGCCCAACAGGCCCGCGGCGTGATTCTAACTCTAAGGAACCTGAAGACCTCTTGACGCCCAAGTCTAGAGGACGGCGACATCCCATATCTCATCTAGCATGTAAACCCTAGGCCTCTCTTGTCTATATAAAGGGAGGCCTAGGGTCCCCGTTGATCGATCTATCCTTAGATAGGAGAAACTCTCGGTAGCAACATCATACACCGTTGTATCCCTCGCACGAGGTATCCCTCCATTATGAATAACCAAACTAGCAGGACGTAGGGTATTACTCTCCAGAGGCCCCAACGTGGATAAATCCCTCGTGTGACGCCCGATCCATGACTTCCAACTGTGCTTAGATCCCTACCGAGGGATCTGACGGAAATATGCTCCGACATGCTCCATAATAGACACTTCCTCTTAGCCAATTCTATTAGCAAAAATATATCTTCCTCTTCAAGTTGTAGTCAACCATAATTGGTCAGATCATTCCCTCAAAGATTTTTTCTATCTTCCTCCATAAAATAGACTAGCAAAAGAGCCCGTGCGTTGCAACGGGATAAAAAAATACCACACGTCTCTACACAATAACCATGACTGAAGACCCAACATGTCCACATGCATCTCATATCTGTTACCGCTTATCCTCCTTCGCACCTTCTTCAACAGTGACTTCGATGCTCACATAATAACAACACGTTTGACTGTAGTCAATTCTAAGGCGTTTTCTCCCCCCCTCTCTCTCCTCATAAGATGAAAATTTTACTTTGTTTTTTTCACGTGGAGTTTCTGCCGAGGTGTGTATGCGTGGTTATCGATGGGGTTTTTCGTCTCCAAACAGATTTTGCTAAGATGTTGATTTCTAATACACATCTACATCGGAATAAAATAAAGACCGATAGTGCGCAATTGATTAAGATTGCACCATAAATAACATTTAAAAAAGTTTAATAGGTAAAAGAATATCATATTCAAATTCTACATATTTTTTGAATCAATTTTCATATATAACATGGCAAAATTGGAGTTACAGTTTAAAAGATATGAATCTATACCTAATAATAAAGCGACTATTGCTTCTTGCGGTTCGTCGCCCCCAAAGTTGTAAAATATTACCCACTGAGCCACCTATAAGTGATAAAAAAATTGTTTCACACAGGGAAATCCCCGTCTAGCCGGCCCATGTAGTAGGAACCATCTATACTGCGCTCTGTGTGCTGGGAGAAGACACAGCTGGCCTGTCTGGGCTGGCTCACGTTTGAGCGGCCAGTTCTTTTAATTCTTTTCGTTTTCCTTTTCCGTCTTTCTTTTTTCTACTTTAAATAATTTGGGACTTCAAAAAAGTTCCGAAAAATAAAAGAAATGTGGATTCTGAAATAAAATGTTTGTAGATTCAACAAATGTCTGAGATTTAAAAAATATATTTGTGTATTCAGAAAATGTTCGCAATTTTGAAAACAAATGTTCGGGAAATAAAAAAATGTTCATCATTTTTGCAAAATGTCCGTCTATTAAAAAATGTTAATGAAAGTGAACAAAATTTCACCAATTCAAGAATGTTCAAGAATTGAAAAATATCCTAAAAATTCAAAAAATGTTCATGACTTGCAAAATAGTTTATTGATTCATAAAATGTTCGCTGATTGAAAAATGATCGTACATTTTAAAAATGTTCGTTATATCAAAAAAATGTTCATGAATTTCAAAAATTGTTCCATCAATTACCTGAACAATGTTCGTCGATTTTAGAAATGTTTGCCTATTCAAGAAAAATGTGTTAAAAAATGTTCACAATTTTTTATTTTTTGCAAATAGTATAAAATGCTCATGAATTCAAAAAATGTTTATGATTTTAGACAATGTTTGCAATTTTTTAAAATTGTTCAAGTATTTGGAAAATGTTCACGATTTCAGATATGTTCATTAGTTAAAAAATGTTCATGATTTTCAAAAATTGTTCACGATTTCATGAAAATGAAAGTGATAGTGTATCTCGGTGATGCAGCAAAATGTGGTCATTACCATCAGAGATTATGATTTTTTTTTCTTCCATTGCAACGCATGGGCCGTTTTGCTAGTATTTTGAAAAGTCTTTAAACTCACTTAAAAATAGAACTATTGGTTGATTAAGCAAAAGAACGGGGGGTTTACTGAAAATCAGCGAACAGTTTTTCTCTCACTTAAAATGGCATGAGTTATTGTGGTTTCGTGATGGATGGTCGACGACGTGTACAGAAAAAGTGTGTCGCGCGTGTGTATGAGTTGGAGTTGCATGCTAGTCAGCTACATAGCCCCCGGAGTGGCTGCATGGTCGGGCGAGCTGTGGACGTGTCTTTTTTGTTTTTGAATATTAGCATCTAAATTTTGGTCACATGCCGCATGAGAGGTAAAAAGGTCTTTTCAGGTGACATTTAACACCGTTAAGGCTTAAAATAGACGAAAGTGTTATAAAGGGCATAAAATTTAGAATAGGTATTAAATAAGGAAGAAAAATATTTTTAGTGTCAAATAGGAAAAGAAAATTTAAGACAATGTTAAATAAGGAATTCTCTCAAAACTATTTGTAGTTTGATCGCTCGGTCAAAAGATATTTTTATTTAGAATTTGAATCTCGTTAAAAAATACATAACCTACCACACCTTCGATCATGTGGAAGAAATCCTCCCAAACTCTGGTGATCTTGATAATGAAATCATACCATTCCATCGACAACAAAACACACATAATATCATTCCAAAAAAACACATAATATGATCAAAATTTAGTGTTATAATACACGGGTTTGTTAGCTTTTATCTAGAAGAGTGTTAACTATCTCGCTCAGCTCCTCAGTCGAATCCTATATTATTCTTAAAAAGTCTATCCAAATTTTCTCAACATAGAAAGTGTTCATCTCAACGTCCCCATTAAGTCATGCATTTAAGTGTTCTCTACCATTAAGTCATGCATTTATGTCTACCACATAAGAGCATGATTAACAATATAGCCGGTTGATGGCTATAACATGTTGCCATGTCATCTATAGCCAATGTAATAGCCAACATGTATAGTGGTGGGCTACAAGGAACTAGTACCTTTTTACCACATGGCCCACCATACGCTCTCACATAGTTTCTTGAAGCCCGTGCTACAGCCGGCTGTAAATCTATAACCCGCTTATCCTCTCTCTCATCTTCTCTCTCATCCAACTCAACAAAGGTATAATATTTAAAGTCTTACAACCTGCCTAGGTCACCTTATTATACTTGCTCTAAGCAAGCCATGCATTTAACTTATAAATTATATTATTATTTTACATTAGTCTATGCATGTAGCACTGTCACATCATACATACATGTTAGTCGTCCTTCACATTTTTGTTCGAAATGGTATTTTTTGTTGCAATTCTTTTTTATTTCTAGACATATGTTTTATTGATTTTCAAGATTATATTTTTTTTCATTAGATTTAATCATTTTAGCAAATATTTATGCATTTCTTTAACAAAGTTTCCGCAGCAACGGGCAAAGCATCATCTAATTTACATGAAGATTTGTGGAGATGTTTCTTTTTTGTTTGACTACTTTATGTGTTTTTTTCCACGTCACACACAATTACAGCATGCTCATCTATGTGTAATTATAGCACGCCCACCAGCTATGCGCAACTACAATATCCCACTTCAACCGAGCGCAACTGCAATTGCAAGCACGCCAGCCGGCTATTACGGAAATGTATGTCCACTAGGAGCGCGTAACTACTAACTAGAGTTACAACTGCATGGCAACTATATTTACTATATTTTCTAAAGAGAAAAAAATATAGTAAAGAGGGTGGAGAAAAATAAGGAGGAAAAATAAGTGAAAGAAATAAAAAATCCTATTATTAAAAAACAGTATAATGCAGCTAGCTAGGAGCCTCCACAGCGATTTGACTGCCTCAACCGTCAGATCCTCGAACCTACGATCCAGATCTAGCTCTGGTTGTCCCTGTAACGCCCCTGACTTAATCATGCACTAATCATACACGCAAATGTGCACGATCAAGCACAGAGACTCACGGGAAGATATAACAACACAACTCTAAACTCAAATTTAAACATAAATCCACATATTACAAACTAGGGGTCACGAGGACCCGAATACATAAGTCATACAGACAAATGATATCTGAGTATAGACATAGTTAGTCAAATTTTGCCTTAAGAAGGCTAGCACAAACAACGACTCTAGATTGAAAAGGCGAAGCCCTCCTGCCTGGGGCCTCCGATCCTACTCCTGGTCGGATGGCTCAATCCAGTAGTACGTGCCATCGGGACTCTCTTGGTAGTAGGCTCCTGTGGTGGCATCTGACTCCTGGGCTCCATTGTCTGAAGTCAACATATGGGTATGGGGAAAAGGGGGAAGCAAAGCAACCGTGAGTACTCATCCGAAGTACTCGCAAGACTTACATCAGAACTATGCTATGTATACATTGTTATCAGGTGAAATGGCTGTATCTGTGGACTATATAGCAGCAAAGCCAGAATAGAGAGAAAAAGCCTAGCCTATCGAAGACTAGCATCTTCATTGTCTTGCAGCATTAGAAGAGTGCAGATTAGTATCATATTTTAATTGACAAGCATGTTGTAGCAAAGCCTAGAGATCCTTCCTCAACTCCCTGCGAGAAAATGATCCCGGAGCTTACATTAATTTAATAAGTATCCAGTTCCGGTAGTAGTAGATCGGGATACAACACTGAGCATCTTGTTACCGTGGACACGGCTATTCGAATAGATTACTTCCCTGCAGGGGTGCACTACTGTTACCCAACATGATCGATTACATGTGGCCGGACACACCTGCTGGGTAATACCAGGCCTCGGGTAATCGACACGAAGAAGCGTCCTACCTAGGCTCAGAAGAGAGGTCAGCATGCCGGTCTAAATCCTAAGTGCACAGGGTTCTTGGGCCATCGCCCTTTGCACTCCTGCATGTTGCGAGGCTGGTCGGGGCCCAAGCGCGACTGTTGAAGCACCACAGACGTATCCAGCTCACCCCAAGAATCAGGCCGCATCTCTGAACTATGACGTCTGAAGAGCTTTGGGAGAAACGTACAACGTAGAGGGCCCCATAACCATTATCCCATGTACTGGTAGTGCGTATAGGCCAGTGGCCAACTCAGATCAAATACCCAAATCCGTTAGGCATATTTAGTAACTCGCAGCAACGAACAGGATCCCTATCGTTCCGCCATAATTCCTCTCGCGGGTGCTCTCCTGGCAAGCGCGACTTCATATTTTCCCCGCGGGTACCCGTCGGGGTCGACCCGCCAGTGACAGAGGTCGAAGTAACTGTGTGTCCAAGTATCGAGAAGGAATCCGAGGAATTACCCTCGATGGGTTCTCGCTCGAGGAATTGCATGACGGAAGCTTATCGGAGGTGATGTAAGAGGAATCACCCTCGCTAACTGACCACCGTATAGCTATTCTACAGAATCATCATCGGAGTGAGATACGAGGTATCACCCCCGGCACTCGATGCCAGCTCTACAAAGGCGAACAACTAGGGGGGGGTGTGGTGATGTGCTGATCTCGGCCCGTTCAATCACAAGATGGGGCTCCGGAACTAAAGCGGGGCAACTACAGCAAGGAAGAAGGGCCACATATGGTTTACCATCCAACCTGTACTAAGCAGTTTGGATATCAGGCAGGTATCAATAACAGTTTACAAGGGCAAGCTATGCATCAGAATAGGATAATTCAAAGCAGTAACAATTTCAAATGCAAGCAGGGGGACAAGGAATAGGCGATATAGACATGCGTCCAGGGGGTTTTCTTGCCTAGAAGCTCCGCTGAGAGAGGTTGATCATCAGTAGGCTGCTCGTCTGGAGCGTAGTCATACTCTGCTGCGTCGACGTCGGTCTCGGCGGCTATCAGGAGAGAAGGAGGGGGAAGAAACAATAAATTCACGGCAAAAATGCAAACAATATGCATGGCATGCCTAAATTATATCTAGATGAGCTTTACTACCTAACTAAATGATTTAGTTAATTTAGAAATTTATTTGGATTTATTTTATTAAAGTTGGGCACTATTTATTTATCGAATCCGGGCAAAAAGTTCCATGTTCACCTAGATAGGAGTGATGGTCAAGCATTTTGATTACATATTCAGATTCTTCATATTTTTCTAATCATTTTACGTATATAAATTATTTTCATCTGCCTTACGGTTTAAAAGATATGTTTTTTCAAAGTTTTAATAATATTCTGGAATTACAGATTTATATTAATTCAAAAATTATTTAAATATTAAATGCTATGGGTACCCAGTATTGTACCCAGACAGCACACACAGGGGCTGACTGGTGGGCCCTTTGACTGGTCAACGGATCCAGTCAGCCACCGATACGTCTCCGTCGTATCTATTTTTCCAAACACTTTTGCCCTTGTTTTGGACTCTAAGTTGCATGATTTGAATAGGAACTAACCCGGACTGACGTTGTTTTCAGCAGACTTTCCATGGTGTTATTTATGTGCAGAAACAAAAGTTCTCAGAATGACCTAAAACTCCACGGAACTTTTTTTTTTGAAAATATTAAAAATACTGGAAGAAGAATCCACGTCAGGGGGGCCTCCACCTGTCCACGAGGGTGGGGGCGCGCCTGCCCCTTGAGAGCGCCCCCCTGCCTCGTGGGCCCCCTGTTGCTCCACCAATCTCAACTCCAACTCCATATATTCGTGTTCGGGGAGAAAAAAAGCAGAGAGAAGGATTCATCAAGTTTTACGATACGGAGCCGCCGCCAAGCCCTAAAACCTCTCGGGAGGGCTGATCTGGAGTCCGTTCGGGGCTCCGGAGAGGGGAATTCGTCGCCGTCGTCATCATCAACAATCCCCCATCACCAATTTCATGATGCTCACCGCCGTGTGTGAGTAATTCCATCATAGGCTTGCTGGACGGTGATGGGTTGGATGAGATCTATAATGTAATCGAGTTAGTTTTGTTAGGGTTTGATCCCTAGTATCCAATATGTTCTGAGATTGATGTCGCTATGACTTTGCTATGATTAATGCTTGTCACTAGGGCCCGAGTGCCATGATTTCAGATCTGAATCTATTATGTTTTCATGAATATATGTGAGTTCTTGATCCTATCTTGCAAGTCTATAGTCACCTACTACGTGTTATGATCCGGCAACCCCGAAGTGACAATAATCGGTACCACTCCCGGTGATGACCATAGTTTGAGGAGTTCATGTATTCACTATGTGTTAATGCTTTGGTCCGGTACTCTATTAAAAGGAGGCATTAATATCCCTTAGTTTCCATTAGGACCCCGCTGCCACGGGAGGGTAGGACAAAAGATGTCATGCAAGTTCTTTTCCATAAGAACGTATGACTATATTCGGAATACATGCCTACATTACATTGATGAATTGGAGCTAGTTCTGTGTCACCCTATGTTATGACTGTTACATGATGAACCGCATCCGGCATAATTCTCCATCACCGATCCAATGCCTACGAGTTTTTCACATATTGTTGTTCCCTTATTTACTTTTCCGTTGCTACTGTTACAATCACTACAAACCCCAAAAATATTCCTTTTGCTACCATTACCGTTACTTCCATATTACTTTGCTACTAAATAAATTGCTGCAGATACTAAGTTATCCAAGTGCGGTTGAATTGACAACTCAACTGCTAATACTTCAGAATATTCTTTGGCTCCCCTTGTGTCGAATCAATAAATTTGGGTTGAATACTCTATTCTCGAAAACTGTTGCGATCCCCTATGCTTGTGGGTTATCAAGACTATTTTCTGGCGCCGTTTCCGGGAAGCATAGCTCTATTCTTTGAGTCACTTGGGATTTATATCTGCTGGTCACTATGAGTAACTTGAAAGACAAGAAAACAAAAAATTATCCCTCAACTACGAGGGGAGGTAAGGAACTGCCATCTAGCTCTACACTTGATTCACCTTATGTTTTGAGTAAGCTTGCGACACCTAAACCTGCTTCTGCTATTAATTCTGATATGTCGCATGTTATTGATGATGCCACTTCTACTATGCATGATACTTATGATGAAACTACTTATATGCTTGATACTACTGTGCCACTTGGTGAATTTCTTGATGAACAACTTGCTAGGGCTAGAGAGAATGAAATTATTGAAACTGATAATATTAATGAAAGTGATGATGATGACTCTCCCCCTAATAAATACGAATTGCCTGTTGTTCCTGAGGGTTATGTTATGGATGAAGAAGCTGCTAGAGCTATTCTTTCTTGCAATGACAGATATGATCTTAAGGAGTTATTAGCTAAATGGAAGCAGCAATCTCTTAATGCTAGAATGAAACATGACCCTGCTTTTGCTACTTCACCTATCTGTGTTACTGATAAGGATTGTGAATTCTCTATTGATCCTGATATAATTACTTTGGTTGAATCTGATCCTTTCCATGGCTATGAATCTGAAACTGTTGTGGCACATCTTACTAAATTAAATGATATAGCCACCCTATTCACTAATGATGAGAGAACTCACAACTTTTATATCCTTAAAATATTTCCATTCTCATTAAAGGGTGATGCTAAGATATGGTTCAACTCTCTTGATCCTCGTTGTGTGCGTAGTCCCCAGGATATGATTTATTACTTCTCTGCTAAATATTTCCTTGCTCATAAGAAACAAGCTGCCTTAAGGGGAATATATAATTTTGTGCAAATTGAAGAAGAGAGTCTCCCACAAGCTTGGGGGGGGGGGCTTCTCTAATTACTTAATGCTTTGCCTGATCATCCTCTTAAGAAAAATGAAATATTGGATATCTTTTATAATGGACTAACCGATGCTTCCAGAGATTACCTGGATAGTTGTGCTGGTTCTGTTTTCAGGGAAAGAACATCGGATGAAGCTGGAATTCTATTGAATAATATGTTGACCAATGAAAATAATTGGACACTTCCTAAGCCAGCTCGTGAGCCTATTCCTAAACCAACTTCGAAGAAAAGAGGTGTTCTATTTCTCAGTCCTGAAGATATGCAAGAGGCAAAGAAATCTATGAAAGAAAAAGGTATTAAAGCTAAAGATGTTAAGAATTTACCTCCTATTGAATAAATACATGGTCTTAATTTACCGCCTATTGAAGAAACATATGATCTTAATCCATTACCTATTGAAGAAACTCATTGTCTTGATAACCCGACACAGGTAGTAAAGGTAAATTCTCTCTATAGATATGATAAAGATGAAATCCCTCCTACTAAGTTTGCTAGCCAATGTTTGGATGAGTTTGATAACTTTATGGTTAAGCAAGAAGATTTCAATGCTTATTTTGGTAGGCAATCAAAACAAAATGCTTATATGATTGAACACTTGGGTGATTATATGTCTAGAGTTAAGGGTGAACTTAAACTCATTAGTAAACATGCTTCTATGGTTACCACTCAAGTAGAACAAGTACTTAAAGCTCAGAATGATTTGCTCAATGAATTGAATACTAAGAATAATGACTATGTTGTTAGAGTGGCTACTAGAACTGGTAGAATGACTGTAGCGACCCGACCTCAAACGGTCAAGTCTCTGTGCTTCAGTGTCATCCCTGGATCGGTAATGCTGACACACACAGTACTCGAGGATTTATAACAGAGTAGCAATCACACACTCATTACCCTTTTGCCATGCTTGTTTGAAACTTGCTCTTGAGTGATTTAGCCATAGCTCAGTGTTCATCTTTTGTCAAGCATCTTGAGTAGATCACTACCATGTGCTTTGTTGCTATGTTGGAGTGCAGTAGCTTAGTTTCTTGTTGCATTCTAGATGGCATCGTGCTGTTTATTGCAGAATTGTGTCATTCTTGTTTTGCTTGCCATTTGCAAACCGTGCATCCGATTCCGGTGATCTTTATATCGATTTCGACCGAAATCAACTCATCTTTTCAGCGGCACACTTGGTTTGCCAAGTTGAGGCATGGTTCAATCTTTTCCTTCTGAAGCACGCATATGCATTGCATATCACCTCCCGCATATCATGCCATGATTTGCATCATGTTGCTTGCGCATTGCACCGTGATTGATTGTTGGTCTTTTGCTTGTGTGCTTGCCTTGGGTAGAGCCAGGAGATGAGTTCATGATCGAGGAACCCGTTGAGTACGCTTACGAGGATCAACTTTACGTCAACCCAGAGAACTTTGCAGGCAAGATGACCATACCCTCGAAATCACTTCTATCTTTGCTTGCTAGTTGTTAGCTCTATTGCTTGCCGCGATACCTACCACTTGCTATATCATGCCTCCCATATTGCCATGTCAAACCTCTAACCCACCTTGTCCTAGCAAACTGTTGTTTGGCTATGTTACCGCTTTGCTCAGCCCCTCTTATAGCGTTGCTAGTTGCAGGTGAAGATGGAGTTTGTTCCTTGTTGGAACATTCTTATTGTTTGGATATCAATATTATATCTTGTTTACTTTAATGCACCTATATACTTGGTAAAGGGTGGAAGGCTCGACCTTATGCCTGGTGTTTTGTTCCACTCTTGCCGCCCTAGTTTCTGTCATACCGGTGTTATGTTCCTTGATTTTGTGTTCCTTACGCGGTTGGGTTATAATGGAAACCCCTTGACAGTTCGCCTTGAATAAAACTCCTCCAGCAAGGCCCAACCTTGGTTTTACCATTTGCCACCTAAGCCTTTTTCCCTTGGGTTTCTCGGACTCAAGGGTCATCTTTATTTTAAACCCCCGGGCCAGTGCTCCTCTGAGTGTTGGTCCAACTTGTCAGCCGCCGATGGCCACCAGGGGCAACTCTGGGTTGGCCTACCGGAAGTTTGGACAATCCGGTGTGCCCTGAGAACGAGATATGTGTAGCTCCTATTGGGATTTGTTGGCACATTTGGGCGTGCTTTGCTGGTCTTGTTTTACCATTGTCGAAATGTCTTGTAACCGGGATTCCGAGTCTGATCGGGTCTTCCTAGGAGAAGGAATATCCTTCGTTGACCATTAGAGCTTGTGATGGGCTAAGTTGGGACACCCCTGCAGGGTTTTGAACTTTCGAAAGCCGTGCCCACGGTTATGGGCAGATGGGAATTTGTTAATATCCGGTTGTAGAGAACTTGAAACTTAACTTATTTAAAATGAATCAACAACGTGTGTAACCGTGATGGTCTCTTTTCGGCGGAGTCCGGGAAGAGAACACGGTCTCATGTTATGCTTGAATGTAAGTAGTTTTAGGATCACTTCTTGATCTATATAGCTTCTCGACCGTGATTTGCTTCTCTTCTTGCTCTCATTTGCGTAAGATAGCCACCATATATGCTAGAGCTTGCTGCAGCTCCATCTCACTACCTGTTCCTACCCATAAGCTTAAATAGTCTTGATCGCGAGGGTGTGAGATTGCTGAGTCCCCGTGACTCACAGATTACTTCCAAAACCAGATGCAGGTGCCGATGATGCCAGTGTAGGGGACGCTATCGAACTCAAGTGGGAGTTTGACGAGGACTCAGGATGTTACTATGTTTCCTTTCTGGACGATCAGTAGAGGAGCCCAGTTGGGGCGATCGGGGATCTATGCATTTGGGGTTGTCTTTATTTATGTTGGTTCCGTAGTCAGACCTTGATTGTATTCTGGATGATGTAATGCTATATTTATGTATTGTGTGAAGTGGCGATTGTAAGCCAACTCTTTATCCCTATCTTATTCAGTACATGGGATGTGTAAAGATTACCGCTCTTGCGACATGCCTACTATGCGGTTATGCCTCTAAGTCATGCTCCGACACGTGGGAGATATAGCCGCATCATGGGTGTTGCACTATGGCTCGAAGGTGAGATCTACTGGGTTTTGCAGAAAGATTCCTGGTGCTGGAACACATTCCTCCTCTTCCGGAGAGAGTGGAGGAAGCAGACGAAGAACACGTCCTTCCTGGGTTGGCAGAGGTGGTCCGCCAATGGCGATCCGAGGATTCAGGATAGCAAGATAATGGAGATAGCCCATTAGTTGCTTGGTGAAATGCTCTTAGGCCATCACATATTCAATGAGATTGGCCAGAGCTAGATCTCTCTCTATACATTCACAACGGAACATAGCTTCTGCTCCGAAAGCTTCGCTGCTCGGAAAGTACTATTATTTCCTTTCGCTAGCACAGGGTATCGCGAATCGAAGATGGGTAACTGCTTCATATGCAGTAGCCTCAATGGCCATGCCTGTGGTTGGCATGGATCTCCCGATAAAAACTATATACGGAGGGCCTTGGCTTGGGTCCTTTAGGGAAAGGTGTACAACTGCCTAGTATTTCAAGAAATCAGGATGATCCTCGATTTGAACAACTCATATTGGGGTGGGTAGCTGGAACCAAGGGTGTCATGGGAAAAATCCCACAAAACCTTGACAAAACTACCGGGGCTTGCATCTGGGTTCTCAGGTAGGCTCCGGGGTAAGACATGGATGGATGGATGGATGGGGAAAAGCGGTGCTCAAGTTTGATAATTGCTGGTGTTGGATATGGATGTGGCCTTTTATAGAGTGCCTGGGTTAGGGAACAGAAGGCGGTGCTAGTACAACTGGTGTATTGGCTCCATTGTAGGGCTATCAGGGTCAAAATCTCTGGTCTCGATCCCATCGAGGAACGTGACACATTACTGTGCATGTCGGTTAGGGGGCTGTCATGTCCAGAATTTACTCCGCAACCACCTGCCCAACAATGCACGCCAGGCCACGCATACTACTATTGGTACATAAGTAATATTACAAACTTACTGTGTCGTATAATGGCTACTGCAAAAATACAAGGGAAATCGGGCCACTAAGGCTCGACAACAATACAGGTGGACTCAGTCCACCTCATTGACGTCTTGCCGGGCGTGCCTCATGGACATCGAGGCTCCTCCGGGTGCCTTAGTGTCGGAGCTGACCGGGGTCGGATGGGGAGCTACATGGCTGGTGAAGCGGTGGTGTCCTTCGCGGGGCGTCGAGGCTACCGTCCCGTTGGAGTAGGTCTCCAAGAGGCAACGGAGTTCCTCTGGAGAGGCGAAGGCATTGCCCGGGTAGATAACTGCGGCAGAACTTGGGGTCTCAACTGGCCTCCCTAGCAGCACTATCGGAGTGTCCGTTGCGGGTGCAGCTTCACTTCTCGCCGGGGTCAGGAGAGCGAGCGTCCTGCGGGTCGTGATCAGGTCAAGGGTGACCTAGTCGAACAGTGCCTCTTGAATTCTCAAGTAGCGCACCAGATGCACTAGGGTAGTAGTAGAAAGAGCGGTTGTTAACCCTCGGCGACCGGTGCCGGAGTTGAACTACAGCCTCTCGGGCTGCAAGTTGGATGGCTTGGGGCTCGTTGGAGGTCGTCCTCCTGGTGAACCGGTAGGGGCGTTCCGGAGGGGTGCCCCTCCCGTAGATGTGCACCGTGGCCTAGAAGTGATGGATGGCATCACTCGTGCACTCATGGTACACAACATACTCTGGGGGCTCTGCTATGCCGAGAGATCAACAGGTGAGATTGGCGAGGATGGCTATAAAGTCTCCCAACTCAGTTGCGGTAGTCTCGTTGTGAATGATGGGGCCAGGCATCTTGATGGCTGGATATTGAAATGAGAGTGAGGTTGTGCTGTGCTGGGTTGGGGCAGGGCTTGTTTTATAAGCCCATAGAGGCTTCCATCGCATGCTTGTGGATGGGACAACTCAGGTGTCAGCCATAGGCTAACGGCCTATGGGCCGGCTGCTAGGTTGGGCACCAACTATCAAAAGATGTCGGCTGGCCACTATGCAAGTCTTATCGGATGAAACGGCTTGGCTAAGGACAGGAAAGTTGTGGATGGTGTGGAAACCTAGGGATAATGACCAGGCTAAGATAGGATTAGCCAGTGGTCAGCCTGGCTCTGATACCAAGGCTGTCGGGGCCGGATTTTCGGGACACATAATCCCAGAGATCAACCCCTCGTGTCATTACCAGCCCAGGATTACTGCAGCTGGTGGACACGTCCTTGATACAGAATTCCAAGAAGTTACAAGAATTTGAGCACAAGACCCTAAAGGCCTAATGATACAACAATGATCTCCACAAGTGAATGATGGAAGCGGGTAGTGAATCTCCAGCTCTGGTGGGGCGGCATTCCCATGGGGATAGCTGACCTGGTTAACTCCTATCTCACATGGCTGCTATCATAGGCTCCTAGCTTGCATGGACATCGATGTCGTAATCCTCGTTGGTAATGCTGAACTGGCCAATTAAATAGCCAGGGACAAGCCATGAGTACTTTTGAATGTACTCGCAAACATAGTGAACAAAAGATATACCGAACGCATATGCTCATGATGTATTAAATTATATGCTCATGCTGACTAAAATTTAATCATGGCGGGTTAAATATATTAGCATGCAAAGGAACTAGAAAATAAAAAATTTAGTGACAAACAAAGAAAGTTAAATGGATAATCAGACGAGACAGGACCGCCCGAGAAATCCGAGAGAAATGCCAGTCGGGTGTCTAAAAGAGAGTCAGGCGAGACGGTATCGCCCGAGAACTCAAGCGATGCCACAAGAGGTCTTGAAAAGAAATGCCAATCGGGTATCCACAAGAGTATTGGCATGACAGAACCGCCTGTGAACTCGACGGACGCCATGAGAGGTCTTGAAAAGAAATGCCAATTGGGTATCCACAAGAGTATTGGCGTGCCAGAACCGCCTGTGAAGTCGAGGGACGCCACGAGAGGTCTTGAAAAGAAATGCCAATCGGGTATCCACAAGAGTATTGGCGTGACAGAACCACCTGAGAACTCGAGGGACGCCAAGAGAGGTCTTGAAAAGAAATGCCAATCGGGTATCCACAAGGGTATTGGCGTGACAGAACCACCTGAGAACTCGAGGGACGCCATGAGAGGTCTTGAAAATAAAAGTCAAGTGTCCGGGGTAGTCCAGCCAGCCCCTGAGACACTTAGGAAAATATAATAAGAAATATAGGTTAATCCACAATAATATGCATATTGACAATAACATTCACAACAGCGGTATTCAAAAATAACCATGACAGTGTTAGTGATGATATCAATATATCCTGTAGAATAATTCATGCTCAAATTAATTATTTCCTCCGAAGATCGGCACTAAGACCGACACTTGACCTACCCAGACTATAGTCCTTAACCGAGGACACGGCAATTCGAATAGGTTTAACTCTGCAGAGGGTGTGCTCTTTACCCACATGTAAAGGATTTCCTTAGCTAACACCGAGGCACTGACTAATTCCCATTATGGTCTTTGGGTTGAAAACACACCTGACCGGCACACACCAGCTTAACCTTTCGGATGCCAGGAATCACCCAAAACATCGCTCAGGAAAAACTCAAAGACAGGGAGACTACAATCTCAAATAGCATGGGATCACAATCTCATATATAACGTGCGCAAAGATCAGGGGTGCTAACCCTCTCGGCTCCAACCGAATACACCCATGCCCCCAGACCAAGTAACATGCCTACCATGGGCCAATGGTATCTTTCACTATGGCCTCTCAGTACATTGTGTGCAGGAAAGGGGTTAACAACTTATTGAACCATACCCTACCTACGGCAGGGACAAGTGGTAGCACGGATCAAATGGGGATTACCGGACAAGACTCGATCTACGGTCGGCTCAGGAGGTTTAAGTTTTTCCTGTAACAGTTAGCCCAATACGTATCCTTGGTAGTACCCAACAGGGTCACCACCTGGCATGTTCCAACATGCCCACACTGATCATTCTCGTCACAACGAGATTTCGGTCTCACAGTCACCTTACTCGTGACTGATACTTCCTGCAGATTAGTCTGGACCAACGTGGCATATGTGACATGCCAAAAGAGCCATGCTCACACATAACTCGTGCTTAACAAACATAAAATATCATCAAGGAGTCATGCATGCAAAAATAGCCATATGCAAATTTTATCAGAATGACCCAATTATTCTTGCAAACAAACCACTATGCATTCACCATATCAAGTGTTCAAGATGCTTGCCTTGGGCAGGTGGTGGTGCTGGTCACTCCAAGCTTTGCAAGAAATTACCTTCCCCCCATTATTCCTATTTTCCAAATATTGCAAATACCACAAAAATATTAAGCAGGAAAATAAAAGTGCTCTACAAAGGGAAATTCACTTTTCTAGGACTTCTCTGTCTATATTAATAATAACCAGAGTGTACCTACTATTTATAGAGCCACTGAGATTTTTGACAAATTCAATTTAGGTGGAAATAAGGAAATAATGGGTTTGCAATAATTTACAGAAAACATTTTTGTAAAAATGAGTTAAGGCACCTATTAAATGAAGCATGATTTTAGAAACATTTAGAAATTGGTTTCACTGGATTTGGAGCTGAGGGGAATATTCTAGGGATTATCTAATTGACTAATACAAGAAAATGAACTATTAATTAGGTTAGACAAAAACTAGCCATAGGAAAAATGTTCATTGTGACTAGCTAATTAAAGAATAATTTTATAAACCACTATAAATTTGAATCATCGCATTTGAACTTCAAATAAATTATGTGGAAATTTATTTGTCTCTGGATAAAAGAAAAAGACAGAAAAAGAAACGGTCGAGGAGTGCACTGTGCGAGGCCCAGCTGAATGACGCCACTGGGCCGAGCCGAGTGAAGCGAGCCCGCCAAGCGGGACGGTGACTCATCGACAGGTGGGACCCACCTGTCGGGTTTGTCTTCTCCATCGCGCGCGCCTAGACAAAAACAGAGGCGAGCTTTGGCAATGCTCGCCGGCGTTGTGGGCACCTCCGGCGACGCTCGACACATGGGAGGGTTTAGGAGAGAGTGATGCTTCCGAGGGAGGTGGAGTTGGTCGTCGAGGAGCTCGGGTTCGAGTGGGGCTTCAAGCATAGCGAAGGCGAGCTATGGGTGGAAGAGGGATTTCTCCCATGGGTCATCTCCGGTGGAATTGATGTCGGGAGGGTATCCGCGCGAGCTCCAGGAGGCGATTGGTGAAGAAAGTTTTGGTGGGGAGGCCGTGGTCACGTCGGAATTAACATGACAGTGGCGGCAGCCGTAGTTATCGGAATCGGGGAAGACGACTTCTCTCGGTTGTCCGGTCACTACTGGAGGCTCGTAGGGAAGGGGAGGAGTGGTGGTCCAGAGTGGAGTGAGCTCGGGTGAGCTTGTATAGGGAGGAGGAGGTTGGTTCCGAGGCTTACCGAGAATGACACACCGATGATGGCCATTAATGCCAGAACATGGGCGGCGGCGAGGTAGGTGAGCTATGGATCAACTCAGGAGGGTTAGCGGTTGGGCAAGAGTGCGCTGGCTAGCTCGAGGATGAGCCACGCGTCTCGGTAGAGACTTGGCGGAGAAGGCAGAGTCGGGCGGCGATGATGGTGGCGGTGGTTGGCCGTGGCCGGCGCTAGCGGACAAGGGGGTGTGTCGACGGGGGTTGGGGATGATCATATGGCCCAGGGAAGGACTCGGGCGAGTAGGGAAGGCAGCATAGGGAATGGCAGAAGTCGATGCTAACGGTGCCATACACGCACTCTGGCCGCGCTCTCCGCACGCGCACTAGGCGTTCGACAAAATGCCACAGCATCCTAGGGTAGTCGAATGGAGCTGATTTTTGGTAGGGTGGTAGTGCTTGGTTTGGTGGGAGTGATGGACATGATATCCTGGCCATATGATCAAGTTGTGTGTGTAGTTTGGAAAGAGGCAAAGATTCAGTCTTGCACATGACTGTTTGACAAAATGCTATGGCCATCTAGGAATCTTTGTTGGCTATGAGAATTGCCAGGGTGGTGTCTCCTTAGTGATTATATATGATGGTGGAGTTGGTTTGGCAAGAAGAGAAACTTGCTAGTGCAAGTTTTATCAGAATTTATTTCTAGACCAAAATTTGAGAGAATTATTTGGTGGGCTAAAATGTGACAATTGGAGGTGAGCTTCTGGACTTAAGGGTTTCCTAGGAAGGACTATAGGTGGGAAAAGTTTCAGAATTATTTGACCAAGGAAAATTAGGGTTGTAGTGCAAAGCTGGATCTGGAACAGAAAAGGAAATTGGATGTTTTAGTCAAATTTTTCAGAAGACCAAGATGGGTTTTTGCATAAAAGTGATCTATAGGCATCACATGACGCCTCATAATTTTTGTGGTGTTTTAAAAGAATTATTTAAAAAAGTTGTAGTGCAACAGAAGCATTTAAAGTGTTGGAAATGCTATTGAAATGATTATCCTGGGTAAATTTTTAGTATGGAAATAATTCTTACTATTATTAAAATATAATAGAAATAATTTGATAAAACAATTAAATCCCTCAATATTTTACCAGAAAACTCTTATATGGAGGGAAGAATTTTGAAAATCAGAAGAGAAGAGGATCGAAATTAATAAAAGACTTAGTACAACTCAAAATTTTATTTCTGGCCAAATTTTACTTAGTAAAAACATGATTAAAATTTTGGGGTGTTACAGTTGTCCCTTCAATGCTTTGCCAAGAAATGCGCTGGGCTTGCCAAATGGCGCACTGGAGGTGACAAGAGGGAACTCCAAAGTTTCTGGACAGAAACTTGCTCCAAGCACTAGGGAGAAATGGCTAGGAGATTTGGGCTGAATTTAGGCGTTTAAGCATCACCTAGGAGGGTAATCAAGTGGTAAAATTTTCAACTTAAAAGGATCAAGGAAAAATATACTTGCTTCACAATGTGCTCTTTCTGACCAGAAGCAAAAACATTTTTCCTGGCTGAAATTTTCCAAATGACCATGGTATATTTCTGCATAGGAAGGTGAGGCATGACCCAAAGAATATTTGGGAATTTTCTTGGGATTTTATAAGCAATAAAAATAGGGGTTGCTTCATAGCTCTGTGGGAAAAATTGGCATTTTAGAGAGAAAAAGAATATAATGCCATTAAATAAAAAATACCCAATGGCATTATAATGAGATGGATGAGGTTAGAGAGGGTTTATGGATAATAGAACCCACTTGGGAGAAAATAAAAAATAAATCCAAGTGGTAAGTCCAAAAGAGTTTACAGAAAACCTCAAATGCAAATAAGATATTCAATAAAAACCAAATAAAAGAATAAGGCAAAATCCTGGGTGTTACAAACCTCCCCCCCCTTAGGATCAATCTCATCCTCGAGATTTGGTTGCTCAGGAAACAAATATGGGTATGCAGTCCTTAAGAAATCTGCTCTTTCCCAGGTGGCCTCGTCCTCAGTGTGGTGTTCCCATTGGACCTTGTAAAACTTTATAGTTTTGCTGCGGGTGACTCTGTCCATTTCTTCCAACATTCACAGGGGTTTCTCCTCGTATGTTAAATCTTTGGCCAGCTCTAGTTCTGCCATATCTACTCATTTTGCTGGGGGTGCAATGCATTTTCGTAGCTGAGAAACGTGGAACACATCATGCACCTCAGATAGCTCGGAAGGCAATTCTAACTGATAGGCCACTTTGCCCACTCTGGCCATAACTGGAAACGGACCAATGTATCTTGGTGCAAGTTTTCCTCGAGTGTGAAACCTCTTGACTCCTTTCATGGGGGTAACTCGGAGATATGCATATTCAACTAGTTCGAAGCTGATCTGCCTATGCTTTGAGTCATAGTAACTTTTCTAATGAGCTTTTGCCACTTGCAGTCTATCTCTAATTTCTTTGACTTGTTGTTCTACTTCCATCATCAGATCAATCCCAAAGATTAGGATGTCTCCTATCTGAGACCAGTTCAATGGGGTACGGCACTTAAGTCCATATAGAGCCTCAATAGGTGACATCTTGAGACTAGTCTGATAGCCGTTGTTGTAAGAAAACTCAGCGTATGGCAGGCTTTCTTCCCATTTGGGTCCGTGAGCAAGAGCGCACGCCTGAAGCATGTCTTCCAAGATTTGATTTACCCGCTCTGTCTGCCCATTAATCTGAGGGTGATAAGCGGTGCTATGCTTCAAAGCGGTTCCCAAGGCTTGATGTAGACATAGCCAGAATGCCAAGGTAAACAAAGATCCTCAATCTGAAGTGATAGTTCTGGGTACTCCATGTAGACTGACAATCCTGGACATGTAAAGTTGAGCGAGTTGATCTGCACGGTAGGTTGTCCTTATTGGAATAAAGTGGGCCACCTTGGTGAGCATGTCGACCACGACCCATGTGGCATTATTGCCTCGTGGTGTCCTTGGTAGTCCCACAATAAAGTCCATGTAGATATCATCTCATTTCCATTGGGGAACGGGTAACAGTTGAAGTAGACCGGTGGGTTTTTGATGTTTCTCCTTCACCTTATTGCATATCTCGCAACAGGCGGCATAATAGGCAATATCTTTCTTCATACCTTCCCACCAGAATGTCTGCTTCAAATATTGATACATTTTAGTGCCTCCGGGATGAATAGAGTAGGCGGACTAATGAGCTTCTTTCAGAATTTGCTTCTTTAATTCCCTGAGGTCCGGTACGCAAGCTCGATCCCAAAATCGGAGTGTGCCTTTATCATCAATGTTGAAATTTGATATCTCCCCTCCTCGTACTTGGGCCACTATCTTGAGTAACATTGGGTCACCGGCTTGAGCCTTTCGAATTTCGTCTTCCAGAGTAGGGGTTACTACCAAGGTAACTGAGCAAATTGCATCACACAGGATCATATTGAGCTAAGTTATTTCTTCCTAAAGTGCGGGGTGCAGACGCTCGATTAATGAGTTGGCTGTAGCCGGTTTGCGACTGAGAGCATCAGCGACCACATTTGCTTTTCCTGGGTGGTAATTGATACCCAGGTCATAGTCTTTGACCAGTTAAAGCCATCGTCTTTGTTGGAGGTTCAAGTCCGGTTGCGTGAATATATACTTGAGACTCTTGTGGTCGGTGTAGATTTGGCATCATTTTCCAATGATGTAATGCCTCCAAATTTTTTAAGGCATGGACCACAGCTGCCATCTCTAGGTCATGGGTAGGGTAATTCTCCTCATTCGGTCGGAGTTGTCTTGATGCATAGGCCACGACCTTTCCATCTTTCATAAGTACACACCCAATGCCACACCTGGAGGCAACGCAATAGATGTCGAAACTTTGGTAGATGTCTGGAAGAGTCAACACCGGAGCGGTAGTCAACCGGGTCTTCAGCTCATTAAAACTGTTCTCACATGCTTCTGTCCATATAAACTTCTGATTCTTCTTGAGTAATTCAGTCATTGGCTTGGCAATCTTGGAGAAGCCTTCAATGAATCGACGGTAATAACCTGCCAGACCCAGAAAACTCCGAATTTCTGTTACTGAAACAGGGGTATTCCATTTCAGGACTTCTGTGACTTTGCTTTGGTCCACGGCCACTCCTTGAGCGGAAAGAGTATGCCCAAGGAATCCCACTTATTTAAGCCAAAATTCGCATTTGCTGAACTTGGCGTAGTGAGCGCCTAATCGTTCCAATACTGCTCGGAGATGCTGCTTGTGCTCCTCTTCACCTTTGTTCATCATGTGCTTGAAGAATGCGGGAGCGTTGGTTAGTCCAAATGACATGACCGTATACTCGTACAGCTCATACCATGTAGTGAATGTTGTCTTGGGAATATCTTCTTTTCTGATTTTCGGCTGGTGATACTCGATGCACAAATCAATCTTGGAGAACACTTATGCTCCATTGAGTTGATCAAACAAATCATCAATCCTGGGCAGCGGGTATTTATTCTTGATGGTGACATCATTGAGAGCACGGTAGTCAACACACATCTGAAGACTGCCGTCTTTCTTGCCCACGAGTATTGCAGGTGCACCCCAAGGAGATGAGCTGGGGTGAATAAATCCCTTTTGGAGCATTTCATCCAGTTGTTTTTTCAACTCCACTTGTTCAGACGAAGGCATTCGATAATACTTGTAAATCGGTGTTGTTCCGGGTACAAGCTCAATAGAAAATTCCAGCTCCCGGTCAGGTGGCATGCCTCGCAATTCATCCGGAAACACATCTAGGAATTCACAAACCACTGGGACTAGATTCATTTCTGTAGCAATGGCAGCATAAACCATCCCTTTCTTTGGTATGGCTCGACCAGCATAGAATCGAGCATACTGGCCTGAAGGATTTAGTAGCGTGACTTCTCTTGTTGCGCAGTTGATGCAGACCCGATGTCTTGTCAGCCAATCCATCCCCAAAATAATATCCAAGGTGGGAGACTTAATGGATACCAGTGATGCGGGGAAGATGACTCCATAGATTGATATTTGTAACGCCCCACATGTAACCTTCCCCAATTGTACTCCGACTCATGCCGTTTCCGGCATTAAGTTATATTTAATTCTCGGGTTCGGGTCTTTGTCTCCGTGTGTTGTTTTTGTTTTCGTGCATCTCATATCATGTCATCACGTGCATTGCATTCGCATACATGTTCATCTCATGCATCCGAGCATTTTTTCCCGTTGTCCGTTTTGCATTCCGGCGCTTCGTTCTCCTCCGGTGGCCATTTCTAGCTTTCTTTCGTGTGTGGGGATTAAACATTTCCGGATTGGGCCGAGACTTGCCATGCGGCCTTGGTTTACTACCGGTAGACCGCCTGTCAAGTTTCGGGTCATTTGGACTTCGTTTGATACTCCAACGGTTAACCGAGGGACCGAAAAGGCCTCGTGTGTGTGCAGCCCAACACCCCTCCATTTTGGCCCAAAACCCACCAAACTCAGCTCCATCGTCTCGGTCGTTCGATCACGATCGTGTGGGCGAAAACCGCACCTCATTTGGACTCTCCTAGCTCCCTCTAGGTCTATAAATAGGCCCCCCATTTTTTCGGATCGTCTTCCACCCCCGAAACCCTAAAAACTGCAGCTCCGCGCGCCGGACATTGTCCGTCCGGGCCGGACGCTCCGCCGCCGCCACTCCCACGCCGCCACGTGGCGCGCGCCGCCGCCTCTCGCCGCCAGCCCGCCAGGCCCGCCGCGGGCCCCCGAAGCCCGTCCGCTGCCCCGCCGCCAGGGGAGCCCCGCGCCGCCTCCTTCCCCGCGGCCGGCCGCGTCGCCCGCCGCCAGCCACCGCGCCGCCGCCTCGCCGGGACACCGCCGCGCCCGGTTGCCGCCGCCTACGCCTCGCCGCAGCCGCATGGGCGCCGCACCGCCCCGCGCCGCCCCCTCCCCGCCTCGCCGCCGGCCGGATCCGGCCGCGGGAGGGCCGGATCGGCCACCGCCGACCGCGGCCGCCGCCGTCTGCCTCGTCTCCGGCGAGCCCGCCGCCACCTCGATTCGCCTGCCCGGCGGATCCAGATCCGGATCGCGCCGCTACAGTAAACCCTAGGGTCCCCTTTTTTTTCTAAGTCCCAGGGATTTTACTCCTTATGCTCATGTTTGACCTGCCATAACTTTGCATCCGTAGCTCCGATTTGGGCGTATGATATGTCAAATTCTTCGTCTCGACGAGTACATCATTTCATTCCATTGCATCATTTGCATTTGAGGCCATCTTGCCACCCAAAATGGTGTTGGAAGGAGGCATGTTGAGTTAAATTGCAGATCCGTTAATCCAACATGCACTTTTGTCATTTTTGCCATATTTAATCCGTGCATGATATGCCTGTGCCCCTCTGGGATGAATTGTTAAGCATGTTGTCTTCTTTCCAGAGGTGCCTTCCATGTATTTTTAGGGTGTGTGTGTTGTCTTGTGCAAGCTTGCGAAGAGGGCTACCTGAGATTTCAGATTTCAGGGACTTGGTGATTTTCACTAAGTCTGAGCCGTTTTAGTTCACGATGCTATATGTCCGGCTTGATTCCTAGTGATCCGTGCCTCTTTTGAGGATGATCAGTAAGAGTGATTTGTTATGCTTGTTGTGCTTAATCCATCCATGTCTTTACTTGTTATGTTGGAGTCCCCTAGGTTGACTCAATCGAGCTCAACTTTTGGATAGTTGCTGTTTTGGGCAGATCGTTAACTCTTTTGCGATTTTGCCGGAGTGATTGCTAGTGATTCATGCATGCTATGCCTTTGTTCTTGTCATGTCTAGCTAGAATTTTGTGCCTTCTTAATGGATATATGCTTGCCTTGCCATGACTTGCACCGTAGTGAGAGCATCGAGCTCGTTTATAAGCCTCCGTGAGTTGTTATTTCAGCATGTCCCAGTTTTCACTAAGTCTGAAAACTGATTGTGTTTCATCGATGTTCGTGTGCTCGGTAGAGTATTTTGTGAACCCTTTTGGCCCCAGGTCATGTTGGGTGTTTTGTTAATCTTGTTGAGTAGCTCCATGCCATGCTCTTACTTGCCATGTTCAGGTTTTCCTTCATGTTGTTTTGCTGTTCCGAAGAGAGCATCGTGGTCTGAAATTTCAGACTAGCGTTAATTTCGCCAAGTCTGAAATCTGTTTTTCTTATTCAGTTTTGCCATGCTTGTTTGAAGCCCTTAGTGGATGATTTTGCCTATGCCTCAGTCATGATGATTTGTTAAGCTTGATGAGTAAATCACTGCCATGTAATTTTTTTTATGTTGGGTGGCTGTAGCATGTTCTTTTTGTTGCATTTAGGAGGCATGTTGTTGTAAATTGCAGATCGGTTCGTTTAGTAAACGCTTGCCATTTCTTAACCGTAGCTTCGATTGCCATGATGTTTATATCGTTTTCAGGGGATTTCTTCCCCTCTATCCAGTGGCACACTTGGATTTCCAAGTTGAGGCCAGGTTCATGCATTTCCTGTTACATGTTGCATTCTTGCATCCCGCATCGCATCCCGTATAGCATATCATCTTTGCATCTTATTGGTTGCCTTTGCACGTGGTTGATTGTATCCTTGTTGCTTGTTTGTGTTGTTGGGTAGAGCCGGGAGACGAGTTCGCTAACGAGGAGCCCGTTGAGTTTGCTTTTGAGGATCCAGTCAATTCTGACAACTGTGCAGGCAAGATGATCACACCCTTGAAATCACTACTATCTTTGCTATGCTAGTTTGCTCGCTCTTTTGCTTTGCCAATGCTACGATGCCTACCACTTGCTTGTCAGCCTCCCAATTGCCATGATTGAGCCTCTAACCCACCTTTGTCCTAGCAAACCATTGATTGGCTATGTTACCGCTTTGCTCAGCCCTTCTTATAGCGTTGTTAGTTGCAGGTGAAGATTGGAGCCGTTCCTTGTTGGAACATTTATTTACTTGTTGGGATATCACTATATTGCTATGTTATCTTTACTCATCTATATACTTGGTAAAGGGTGGAAGGCTCGGCCTCTCGCCTAGTGTTTTGTTCCACTCTTGCCGCCCTAGTTTTCCGTCATATCGGTGTTATGTTCCCGGTTTGTTGCGTCCCTTACGCGGTTGGGATATAATGGGAACCCCTTGATAGTTCGCCTTGATTAAAGCTTTTCCAGCAATGCCCAACATTGGTTTTACCATTTGCCACCTACCCTTTTCTTTCCCTTGGGTTTCCGGAGCCCGAGGGTCATCTTTATTTTAGCCCCCCACGGGCCAGTGCTCCTCTGAGTGTTGGTCCGGAACGTCAGCCGCCGGTGGCCACCAGGGGCAACTCTGGGCTGGCCTACCGGAAGTTTAGACAATCTGAGTGTGCCCTGAGAAAGAGATATGTGCAGCTCCTATCGGGATTTGTCGGCACATTCGGGCGGTGTTGCTGGACTAGTTTTGACCTGACGAATCATCTTGTTGTACCGGGATACCGAGTCTGATCGGTGGGTCCTGGGTGGAGGTCTATTCCTTCGTTGACCGTGAGAGCTTGTTATGGGCTAAGTTGGGACCCCCCTGCAGGGATTGATCTTTCGAAAGCCGTGCCCGCGGTTATGGGCAGATGGGAATTTGTTAATGTCCGGTTGTAGATAACTTGAACTTGATTAATTAAAATGAATCAACTGTGTGTGTTGCCGTGATGGCCTCTTCTCGGCGAAGTCCGGGAAGTGGACACGGCGTTGGAGTTATGCTTGCGTAGTCTGCTCTACTTAGTTACCGCTCGTGCTTTGCCTTCTCTTCTCGCTCTTTTTTGCGAATAAGTTAGCCACCATATATGCTAGTCGCTTGCTGCAGCTCCACTCACATTACCCCTTCCTTACCTATTAAGCTTAAATAGTCTTGATCGCGAGGGTGCGAGATTGCTGAGTCCTTGTGGCTCACAGATTACTATCATACCAGATGCAGGGACCGATGATACTCCTCCGGATGGTGCGTTCGAGCTGAAGTGGGAGTACGACGAGGACTCTCAGCGATACTATGTTTCTTTTCCTGATGATCAGTAGTGGTGCCTGCTCGGGGTTCGATCCAGGGTTTAGTCGCATGTTGGGGGGTCTTTTCTATTTTGGCGCCGTAGTCGGGCCATGAGTGTTTGTATGATGGATGCTATTTATGTACCTTGATGTGACGTGGCGAGTGTAAGCCAACTATTATTATTATTCCCCCTTTATATTTATATGTACATGGGTTGTGTGAAGATTGCCTCACTTGCGACTTATGCCTTCAATGCGATTATGCCTCTAAGTCGTGCCTCGACACGTGGGAGATATAGTCGCATCGAGGGTGTTACAATATTTTCAATCATCGGCATACAATATTTGTATTGAGCCTAGAACCCGGGGACTGTACCACCATAGCTTTGTCCAAAAGAGTATAGGAAAGGCGATGTTGGGCAAAAAAACTCCACGAAATAAAAGAATGGGAAGCCCCGGAATCGAATAAAATTGTTGTAGGTATGTCATTAACAGGAAACATACCCATGACCACCTCGGGAACTTCTGTAGCTTCTTCGGTGGAGATATGATGAACTTGCCCTTGAATATACTTCCATTTGGGGAATTGCCCCACATAATTGACTTGAGGTTTCAGGTTGGCTTGTGTCTTGCCATTCTTGGGACACTGCCTAGCGTAGTGCCCAGTCTGTCCACATGTGAAACAGGTATTGTTACGCTGACAGTCTTCCTTGTTTGGCTTGGTGACCATAGTCTTAATTTGACCTTCATTCTTGATGTTCCCCTGCTACCAAGTTGGCTTGAACTCGAACTGGGGTTGCTGCCAAGTATGAACCTTCTAAAAAAACTTGCCCTTCCTTCTTGGGTTCAAACTTGCGTTTGTGGTCTTCATAGGCAGTCTTATGATCATTAACTAGTTTGTGTTCCCTTTCGGCAATGAGTGCCTTGTTCACCAAGGTTTGGAAGTCGGGGAAATCTAGCATGCTGACTGCACATCAGAGGGTAAGGTTGAGTCATCCGAGGAACCGATCTATCTTCCGCTCTTCAGTGGCCACATCATGAGTGGAATAACGGGCCAAATGATTGAACTTGTTTAAATATTCACTTACAGTCGAGGTCCCTTGTGTAAGAGTGAGAAATTCTTGCTGCTTGACCTTCATGATGCCGGCAGGAATGTGATACTTGCAGAATTTGTCTTTGAATTTATCCCAAGTAATGTCGTCTTCAATAGGCCACATAACTTTGACATTGTCCCACCATATAGCAGCTGGTCCTTCTAGATAATGAGCAGCGAAGGGCACCCTGCCAGCTTCTTCAGTGCGAGAAATTTCCAACTTCTTCTCAATGGTCCTCAACCAATCATCGGCTTCCATCGGGTCCACTGCTTGACTGGAACTTGGTGGTTTGGTCCTCTGAAAGTCTGACAGCTTGGAGTGATTACCATTGTGATTATTCTTCCCAACCACAGTCTGCATGCTTCTTAGGAACTCCATCAGATTCTGATTCCTTTTCTATTCAAACATTCGCATGATCTGCTCTGTTGTGGGCGCTTGAGGTGGAGGAGGTGGTGGTCGATAGGGTTTCGGAGAATGTCCTGCTTGCCTGGCGGATCGACGAATTGGAGTATCGTCGCTACCATGACAGTTACTGCCACTCCTAGTCATCCTATATATGTTTCCAAATACAAAGCATCGAGATGAGCAACATCCATTAAGGGACAACAACAAAAATAGGGAGGTGAAGCAACAAACCCAGAAAAGAAATCGAAAAAAGAAACCAAAGTGAATAATAGAAAGCAACATAATTATACAATACATCATCCAGCATACATAACATGGCAACCGCATGGATAGTACTACTACATGCATACATCCAAACACCACATCATCCTCGTCTACACGCAATGACAAGGATCGCACTGGCACACTAACGGTCCTGCTGGTGTCTCCTCGGTGTCGGACTCCGAATCAGAACTGATAACGGATACATCCGGAGCAAAGGAAACACGATGACGCTGACTGGAAGACTCTCCCTCAGGGTCTGGAGCAGGGTGACTCCGCAGCATCGGGCCGGCTGGGGTAGCGAGAAGCATAGCCCACTGGGCTGGGGACTCATTAGGAGTCACTACCGAAGTGCCTGAGCTACTCTGGGAGGGTGTGGGGATCACTGGTGTGGCTGGAGGTAAGGTAGCTGGAGGGACAAGTGATGTGTGGATAAGCAGAGATGGAACACAGGCAGATCGAGCGGCAGCTAGCTCGCCTTGAACTCAGTTCAGCTCTGGGCTAGGTTGACGATCAGAAAGTATCCCGCCATTATGTAGCAAGACAGGTGACTGGCTGACCGGTCACACTCTGGATCAATGTAAGGGAAGCGGATCTGTCCTGACTCATACAAGGACGGATAGAAGTAGAAACCTGGGTGAGTCTGCATCTGAATCTCGTTATAGCGCAAGTCAGTGAGAGCCTCGAATGCTGCAAAGTGGACTGCCTGGTCGGGTGTAGAAGCAGTCCCGCCCTTGGTGGAGCGAGTGTAAGTGCCCACCACGATACAGTTGTGCATGACGACCTCCGCGTGATACTCGTAAACACCATCAGCAAGCTGTGCTCATGATACACCTGGTACACGGGGTCATCACCGTTGAGATAGAGTCAGCACCACACGTTGCTAAGCATATGCAAAAAAGTGGAAGGTGCCGGCTCAGGCTGGTATGGATACGAGACTGGTGCCATCTACACTTACAACATTAGCAGGTCAGCATTAAAAGTAAACTATATGCATCCGATTCAACACCCAAGTGCACAATCAACCTCAAATCACTACAGAGGCTAAAACTACCGTTTCTAACACGTCGGCTGTCTAGGGCATCCTACAGTCAACCTGGCTCTGATACCAAGCATTGTGGCACCCCGGCTCAGAGCAATCGGTTTACCTTGCATTGCCAGCCCAGAGATCATGTCTTCTGGCAATACACAACAACTTGGCATAGAAAACAACTGCTTTATTGATCTCTAGCGGAAACATAGGTTCACATATTACATGATGAATGAGGCCAAGAGCCACACACGGTGCGGCTGCACTTATGTACATTATTTAGTAGACATGGCAGGGGCCTCGATGATGAAAGGGAAACTACTACGTGATAGCAGAACGACGAGGTAGCGAAACTCCATTCCACAGGGACACTGCTGGGACACGGCCTAGATCGCGACAAACTGCTCAACATCAACTCCTTGCACGGCTTCTCCTGCATCTGGCATGATAAGCCAGGTGAGTACTTTGAATGTACTCGCAAGCTCACAGCAAACAATACAAGTGCGACAAACAACAACAAGGCATTTAACAGGTTTAATGCATAAACATGATACTACTCAACCTGAGGTGTGCGTGAAACCTTGCCATGGTCCTCGGGACCAACTTACCATCTTGGGGTTATAGCGTAACCATCGTTCATAACTTACCAACGTGATCCTTACTTGGTCACCTTCATACCTTTCGTAGTGATCCTCGATCACCATTTCTACATGTGCCATCTTGTGAATCTTAGTGTGCAAATTAATTATGTCTGTTGACCCACGGTGTGACCTACTACGAACTGTGTCCATATCCGAGGACGCGGCTATCGATAGATTATACACTCTGCAGAGGTTAGTACACTGTACCAACACTATGGAACTCATGGCCTCATGCTCCCATTCGGGAGGACCAACGATATTCCAATAAAACCAATCTATTGCACGACACTCTCCCGGCCACTCCGACAAACTCCCCTTTGCGTTATGTCCTGGTTGACCCCGGTGCCAACATGCGACACCCGCCACCTTGGTGGCTGCCACTGTCGTGGCCAAACATCAACATTGTCCCAAATAGGGACCTTAGTACCATCAAAACTCGGGTCCTCAAGGTTATGACTACCTACCGGGCCAGTGTAGCGCCAGAGCACAACCTTCCCTCGTAGGAGGTACCGAAGAGAGGCATGACAATAGACCGCATTAGGGCCTCCCCATCCAGGCAAGTGTGGTTGCACTGGTGAGCTCGTTTCGGTGTCACCATGACTCGATCAACAGCATGTTCAAGTTGGATTAATGTCAAGTTTAACTTGAAAAGAAAACGATTCGAGTCATAGTGTGTGAATGGATGCACGGGTCATGATCATGAAAGATGAACACATCATACTACCATATGAGCATATGACATGACACCTATTGCACACTATCAATAAAACATATACATTACTGCATATTATCAGAATGACAAGAACAAAGTCTATGCAAAAAGATCTATATAGCAAGTTATTTTAAATAGTGAATAAATGATGAATCTAATTCAATTAAACCAAGTCATTGCAATGCCATCCTTGTATATGAATGTTGTGGCTTGCCTTGGTTCAGAGGAGTGTCACAGTACTCCTGGCCTTGTCCAACACAACTAGGTTCTTCTGAAATTAAATTAAATGCAAAAAGAAAATGTCACATACTACTGTTTATTGCACCAGAAAATCTCAACAGCAAGAAAAATTCTGAAACTTGCATACAGAAACTTTGGAATTTTACAAACCAGTAGGAAAAAGAATCATCTCATTTAGACTTATAGATAAAAAGTTATTGCTGGTCCAAGTTGGATTAGATCTGGTCAAAATTTGAATTTAAAAGAAAATACAGAGGCGGCCACGTCGAAGACGTATTCAGAGAATACGCTTCCACTTATACCGCTTCACGCGGGCGAGGGAGAGGCTGACGTGCGGGGCCCGCGGTCGGGATTAAACAGAGAAGAGAGAGGGGACAGTGCCTGGCGGCTCTGTCACCGGCATTTCTCCGGCGAGGGGACCTCGAAGGTCGCCATAGAGGAGGGGAATGGATCTAGTCCGATGAGACTGTCACGCACGTACCCAAAACACGAGCTAGGGTGGACTGACGACGTCGCGGCGATCCTCTCCAGAGACGGCGGCAGCGGAGCTGATCGGACTTGGCGTTTCCGGCGACAATCCGGTGAGCTCTTGGTACTCCCTCCGTACCAAAATTCTTGTCTTAGATTTGTCTAGATACGGATGTATCAAGTCACGTTTTAGTATTAGATACATCCGTATCCAAACAAGGGCTCGGGCGAGCTAGGAGACGACACGGGCGAAGCCAAGCATAGTGCACGCACGCGGGCTCGAGCGCAGGGGCACTAAGTGGGGCAGGGTCGCGCGTGCCGTCCATTGTACCGGAAGCTAGCGCCGTGGCCGCTTCTGGCGTGCATGCTACCGGCATCGGGGAGGGTCGGAGAGGGGCTGGGTGGAAGGGGGAGTGCGAGCTAAATGCCCTAGACATGTTGTGGTGTCGCGAGGGGAGAAGCTGGACGGCGGCCGATCAGACCCAACGTGCAGAGCGCGGAGAGCGCGTGCATTGCACCATGCCCGCACGTGGTCACTGCATGCAGTGGCACGAGGGTGGCTTAAGGCGCTGCCACATCATGTCCTTGGTGTTGTCCCTTCAATGCTTTGCCAAGAAATGCGCTGGGCTTGCCAAATGGCGCACTGGAGGTGACAAGAGGGAGCTGCAAAGTTTCTGTACAGAAACTTGATCCAAGCACTGGGGTCAAAATGGCTAGGATATTTGAGCTTAATTTAGGCTTTAAAGCATCGCCTAGGAGCGTAATAAAGTGTTAAAAAATTTAAGCTTAAAAGGATCAAGGAAAAATATACTTGCTTCACAATGTGCTCTTTCTAACCAGAAGCAAAAACATTTTTCCTCGCTGAAATTTTCCAAATAACCATGCGATATTTTTGCATAGGAAGGTGAGGCATGACCCAAAGAATATTTGGGAATTTTCTTGGGATTTTATGAGCAATAGAAATAGGGGTTGCTTCATAGCTCTATGGGAAAATAGGCATTTTCAAAGAGAAAAAGAATAAAATGCCATTAAATAAAAAAATACCCAATGGAATTATAATGAGATGGATGAGGTCTAGAGAGGGTTTATGGATAATAGAACCCACTTGTAAGAAAATCAAAAATAAATCCAAGTGGTAAGTCCAAAAGAGTTGACAGAAAACCTCAAATGCAAATAAGATATTCAATAAAAACCAAATAAAAGAATAAGGAAAAATCCAGGGTGTTGCAAGCAGTTCAGCAGTCCCGTGTAAATCCTGTACATGTACATACAGCCACAGGGCAAAAAATACGGCAATGTACGTATATACGGGCGGGGTCCTGAATGCGTACTCACACATACGGACGACAGCGACGGCGTCCTGTTCATCCGGAGCCAACCGGCTGGGTCGGAATGGAGGAAACAACGTTGTGTTCATCGGGAGGCAATCGACTGGGTCAGAATGCGTCCTGTTCAATGGGAGCCAACCGGCTTGAGCGGAACAGGTGAAACGGGGTCTAGAGTGCCGCAGAACGGAGGAAACGGCCTTATGTTCGACCGGCTACGGTCAAAACAAGATCATGTTCACCGGGAGGGGTGTGGCCTACCACAAAACAGAGAAAAGGGACTTCTGTTGGAGCGCCTATGGTCGAAACGGGGTCCTGTTCATCGGGAGGCGTGTGGCGTGTGGCGTACTGCAAAACGGGACTCCACGAGCTATTGTTCATCCGCCATCGTCCTCCAGCAGGCTCCACGGGGCTGTTCATAGTGCCTCCATGGGGTCCTGTTCATCCACTCGCAACCGGCTGGGGTGTGGTGGCCTCCTCGAGGTCCTATTCATCCAGCGACAACCGCCTACTACCACGGGGTCCTGTTCATCCAGCGGCAGCCGCCTACACACAGCCGGGGTCCTGTTCATATCCAACCCCCACCGGGAACTGTTCATCCACAGCCAACCAACCGGCTAGCTAGGTTGACTCACCACGTCTCGACTCGTTCTATGTATCACGCGCGTGGCAGCAATGGGCACTGTTCCTCCAGAGGCAACCCAACACACCGGGTGGCTACGTCTCGCACGGGGGCTCGATCGGCTTCAGTAAGCCAACAGCAGGGATCAATCGCTAAGGTTCAGTTAGTAGCACCAGCAAAGGAATCGCTCTGGTTCAGTTAGCAGCGAAGGGATCGATTGGCTTCAGTACGTAGTGGGATCAATTGATCCCTCGAGTTCAGTAAGCGAATGCCTCTCTAGCTTGGGTCCAGTTATAGCGAACATGGCTCGCACCACGCGCGTGTACGAGAGAGAAATGCGCAAACCACACTGCATCGCTCGGCCCGACCACCCATCATAGCCGGGAACTCCATGAAAATTTCCTCGCCCTCACTTCTACCATAATTTTTTCTATCATGGACGGCCCAAAGAATGTCATGTAGGTGCGTCCCCGGCCCGCCTAGGACGAAAAGCCCATTTTTCTGTTATGATTTTTTTTCATAGAAGTAGGAGCCCCCCACATCTATGATGATACATGGTTTTGTCACAATTATCGTCATAGAAGTGTCATAACCATTACATAATTTTTCCCATTCGGGCCATAATGTCGCAGATTTTTTTTGTAGTGATATGAGTCCACCATACCTACCTATATGCGGTATTTACCTGCCGTTCCAAGTAAATTTGCATGTGCCAGACTCTAAATCTTCAAATGATAATCTGTTTTGTACACCCGAATCGCTCATGTAGCGACAGGGGGCTGTCAGTATCTTCCATGCTAGGTGGGTTATTCTCACGATGAGGGTTTATTCACTTGTCATTCATGAGAAAGTGGCTGGTAATTGGGATGCCCAGTCCTATGATCAAAATCAAAATATAATAATGAAGGAAAACTCCCCCAGATTGTTGTTGGTATGGAGGGTACCCGAGGATTCGGCTAGCCATGGCTTGTGTTTGTTGGTGGAGGGGGAGTAAAACTTTACCATTCTGTTTGGGAACCGCATATAATGTGTCTAGCATGGAAGATAGTGAGAACTCTTGGTTACTACGTTGACAATGAAAGCATACCTCTCAAAATTATATTCATCTCTGTTTTAAAAGCTTCGAGCTCTGGCACCTCGGCAAATCCCTGCTTCCCTCTGCGAAGGGCATGTCCATTTACTTTTATTGTTGAGTCATCATCTTCTCATTAAACACCAGCTAGAGAGCACCATTGTCATTTATATGCTTTGTGTTTAGTTGATATTGAGTATGAGTGTGACTGGATCAATTTTGCCATGGATTACAATGTCTAGTCAGTGCTTGAACTTCAAAGGTGCTCTGCATTTATGTTTTGCGGTCTCAGAAAGGGCTAGCGAGATACCATCACATTGTATTATATCATGATTGTTTTGAAAAGAGTGTTGTCATCTGAGATGTATTATTATTACTTGCTAGTTGGTTATGTGATTGATATGAGTAAATGTGAGACCTAAGTGTTATTTTGTATATGGTCAGTTCATAATCTTTGCTGAAAACCTGAACATTGGTTAGACATATTTGCAACAACAAGATCAAACAGAGTTTGTAAAAGTTTTTCTTGGTCACTTTCAGTTTGTCAACTGAATTGCTTGAGGAAAAGCAATGGGTTAAGCTTGGGGCAGTTGATACTTCTCCATCGTATATACTTTTCCAAACTCTTTTGCCCTTGTTTTGGACTGTAATTTACATGATTTGAATGGAACTAATCTGGACTGACGCTTTTTTCAGCAGAATTGCCATGCTGTTGTTTTTGTGCAGAAATCAAAGTTCTCGAATTGACCTGAAAATTACAGAGAATATTTTTGGAAAAATATAAAAAATACTGGTGGAAAATAATACCAGAGGGGGGCCACCCAGGAGCCACAAGCTCTGGGGGCGCGCCTCCCCCCCCCCCCAGGGCACGCCACCCAGGCTTGTGCCCCCCTGGACCTCCGGCAACCCTAACTCCGACTCCATATATTCATATTTGCCAAGAAAAAATCAGAGAGAAGGATTCATCGCGTTTTACGATACGGAGCCGCCGCCACCTCTTGTTCTTCATCGGGAAGGCTGATCTGGAGTCCGTTCGGGGCTCCGGAGGGTGGAAATCGATGTCGTCATCATCATCAACCTTCCTCCATCACCAATTTCATGATGCTCACCGCCAGGAGTGAGTAATTCCATCGTAGGCTTGCTAGACGGTGATGGGTTGGATGAGATTTATCATGTATCGAGTTAGTTTTGTTAGGGCTTGATCCCTAGTATCCACTATGTTCTGAGATTGATGTTGCTATGACTTTGCTATGCTTAATGCTTGTCACTAGGGCCCGAGTGCCATGATTTTAGATCTGAACCTATTATGTTTTCATGAATATATATGTGTTCTTGATCCTATCTTGCAAGTTATAGACACCTATTACGAGTTATGATCCGCATATCCCAAGGTGACAATAATTGGGATTCTTTTCGGTGATTACCGTAGTTTGAGGAGTTCATGTATTCACTAAGTGCTAATCCTTTGTTCCGGTTCTCTATAAAAAGGAGGCCTTAATATCCCTTAGTTTCCTTATGGACCCCGCTGCCACGGGAGGGAAGGAAAAAAGATGTCATGCAAGTTCTTTTCCATAAGCACGTATGACTATATACGGAATACATGCCTACATTACATTGATGAGTTGGAGTTATTTCTGTGTCACCCTAGGTTACGACTGTTTGCATGATAAATGCCATCCAACATAATTATCCATCACTGATCCAATGCCCATGAGCTTTTCACATATTGATCTCTGCTAAGTTACTTTTGCTGTTGCTACTGTTACAATCACTATTGTTACTTTTGCTACCATTACCATTGCTATCATACTACTTTGCTACTAAATACCTTGCTGCAGATATTAAGTCTTTCAGGCGTGGTTGAATTGGCAACTCAACTGCTAATGCCTGCGAATATTCTTTGGCTCCTCTTGTGTCGAATCAATAAATTTGGGTTGAATACTCTACCCTCGAAAACTGTTGCGATCCCCTATACTTGTGGGTTATCAAGAAGTACACATCGTATGGCTTACCTGGATGTGTCGCAATAAATATCAAAGCTCCAATAAATATCAGGTAGTGTCAATATGGGTGATGTGGTCAAACGAGTCTTCAATCATTGAAACTTTTATCATAGGCTTCAGACTATTCAAACTTCTGATTCTTCATACGTAGTTCCATCATTGGCTTGGCACTCTTTGAGAACCCTTTAATAAATTGACGGTAATAGCCAGAGAGACCCAAGAAACTTTTGATTTCTGACACGGTTGTAGGTGCCTTCCAATTTAATACTTTTGTAACCTTGCTCGGCTCCACGACCACTCCTTGAGCTGGCAGAATGTGCCCATGGAATCCCACTTGCTTGCGCCAGAACTCACACTTGCTGAATTTGGCGTATAACTGGTGGTCTCGAAGTCATTGCAATAGTGCCTCGAGATGTTGTTTATGCTCTTCTTCTCCTTTGGAATATATGAGAATATCCTCGATGAACACCACCATAAACTTGTCCAAGAAATCCTTGAACACCTTGTTCATCATATGCATGAAGAATGTGGGGGCGTTAGTCAAACCAAATGACATGACCATGTATTCATACAATCCATAGCAGGTAGTGAATATGGTCTTGGGAATTTCTTCCTTCTTGATTTTGAGTTGATGATACCCGGTTCGCAAATCAGTCTTGGAGAATATCTGAGCTCCACTCAATTGATCAAACAGATCAACAATCCTGGGAAGCGGGTATTTGTTCTTGATGGTGACATCATTAAGATTGCGGTAGTCAAAACACATCCGGAGACTACCATCCTTCTTGCCCATGAATATAGCAGGTGACCCCCATGGCGAAGAGCTAGGGTGAATGTATCCTTTTTGGAGCATCTCATCCAATTGTTTATTCAATTCCACTAACCCGGATGAGGGCATACGGTAATATTTCTTGTAAACGGGTGCCGTCCCGGGCACAAGATCGATTGAAAATTCCAGCTCCTGATTGATACGTCTCCAACGTATCTATAATTTTTGATTGCTCCATGCTATATTATCTTCTGTTATGGGAAATATTGGGCTTTATTTTCCACTTTTATATTATTTTTGGGACTAACCTATTAACCAGATGCCCAACCCAGATTTGCTGTTTTATGCCTATTTCAGTGTTTCGAAGAAAAGGAATATCAAACGGAGTCGAAACGGAACGAAATCAACTGGAGAAGTTATTTTTGGAACGAAAGCCACCGGATAGACTTGGACTCCACGTCAGGAGATACGGGGGGTGCTCACGAGGGTGGGGGCGCCCCCCCTAGGGCGCGCCCCCTGCCTCGTGGGGCCCCCGTAGCTCCTCCAACGTACCCCCTGCACCCATATATACCTACGTACCCTAAAACTTCCTAAACGCACAATAGATCGAGAGTTCCGCCACCAGAAGCCTCTGTAGCCACCAAAAACCAATCTAGACCCGTTCCGGCACCCTGCCGGAGGGGTAATCCTTCTCCGGTGGCCACCTTCATCATCCCGGTGCTCTCCATGATGAGGAGGGAGTAGTTCTCCCTCGGGGCTGAGGGTATGTACTAGTAGCTATGTGTTTGATCTCTCTCTCTTGTGTTCTTGATTTGGCACGATCTTGATGTATCGCGAGCTTTGCTATTATAGTTGGATCTTATGTTTCTCCTCCCCCTCTTCTCTCTTGTAATGAATTTAGTTTCCCCTTTGGAGTTATCTTATCGGATTGAGTCTTTAAAGATTTGAGAACACTTGATGTATGTCTTGTCGTGGATATCTGTGGTGACAATGGGATATCACGTGATTCACTTGATGTATGTTTTGGTGATCAACTTGCGGGTTCCGCCCATGAACCTATGCATAGGGGTTGGCACACGTTTTCGTCGTGATTCTCCGGTAGAACTTTGGGGCACTCTTTGAGGTCCTTTGTGTTGGTTGAATAGATGAATCTGAGATTGTGTGATGCATATCGTATAATCATACCCACGGATACTTGAGGTGACATTGGAGTATCTAGGTGACATTAGGGTTTTGGTTTATTTGTGTCTTAAGGTGTTATTCTAGTACGAACTCTAGGGTTGTTTGTGACACTTATAGGAATAGCCCAACGGATTGATTGGAAAGAATAACTTTGAGGTGGTTTCGTACCCTACCATAATCTCTTCGTTCATTCTCCGCTATTAGTGACTTTGGAGTGACTCTTTGTTGCATGTTGAGGGATAGTTATGTGATCCAATTATGTTATCATTGATGAGAGGACTTGCACTAGTGAAAGTATGAACCCTAGGCCTTGTTTCCTAGCATTGCAATACCGTTTACGCTCACTTTTATCACTTGTTACCTTGCTGTTTTTATAATTTCAGATTAAAAATACCTTTATCTACCATCCATATACCACTTGTATCACCATCTCTTCGCCAAACCAGTGCACCTATCCAATTTACCATTGTATTGGGTGTGTTGGTGACACAAGAGACTCTTTGTTATTTGGTTGCAGGGTTGCTTGAGAGAGACCATCTTCATCCTACGCCTCCTATGGATTGATAAACCTTAGGTCATCCACTTGAGGGAAATTTGCTACTGTTCTATAAACCTCTGCACTTGGAGGCCCAACAACGTCTACAATAAGAAGGTTGTGTAGTAGACATCAAGCTCTTTTCTGGCGCCGTTGCCGGGGAGGTTAGCGCTTGAAGGTATATCTTTAGATCTTGCAATCAAGTCTTTTAGTTTCTTGTTTTATCACTAGTTTAGTTTATAAAAGAAAACTATAAAAATGGAATTGAGTTTGTCTCATAAGCTTCACCTTTTTAATATCTTTCGTGAGTATGATGGAAAGGATAATTGTGCTCAAGTGCTAGAAGAAGAAATCTATAAAATGTTTCGCACTAAATATTTGAATGATGAGCATGATTGCAATGTTGTTAGTATGAATTCCTTGAATATCTATGATGCTAATGATATGCAAAGCCACAAGCTTGGGGAAGCTATGTTTGATGAAGATGATATTTTTTGTCCCCCAAGTTTTGATGAGCAAATTTATTATGATGAAAGCATGCCTCCTATTTATGATGATTATATTGATGAAAGTGGATTTGGAGTGGTCATGACTTTATTTTGTGATGAATCCACTATTCCGGAAGAGGTTCCAATTGATTATGAGAACAAAGTTGCTATCTATGATGATTATTGTGATGACTTGTATGCTATAAAGAATAATGATATCCATGAAACTTGTCATCACGATTTTAGTTTTCAATTGGATTATGCCTCACATGATAATTATTTTGTTGAGTTTGCTCCCACTATTATTCATGAGAAGAAATTTGCTTATGTGGAGAGTAGTAAAAATTCTATGCTTGTAGATCATGAAAAGAATGCTTTAGGTGCTGGTTATATTGTTGAATTCATTCATGATGCTAATGAAAATTATTATGAGTGAGGAATATATGCTTTTAGGAGTTGCAATAATATCAAGTTTCCTCTCTATGTGCTTAAAATCTTGAAGTTATGCTTGTTTTGCCTTCCTATGCAAGTTGATTATTGTTCCCATAAGTTGTTTGCTCACAAAATCCCCAGGCATTGGAAGAGGGTTAGGCTTAAATGTGCTAGTCATATTCTTCATGATGTGTAACATTCCAAAATTTCAATTTGGAATGTTATACATAGATCATCATGCATATCATATTTTCTTGCATTTTTGTCGATCCTAGAAATTTCACACAACTCAAGGACCCTCGGAGAGAGTTGGAGATTTCGTCATTTTCATATTTGAGCTTTCTCAAATTTCGAAAAGAGGATCATTGGTTTTGTTGGAGTTTCATTTGCCTTTTATTTGGATAGGGAAAAATGCGTGTTTCCAAAAATTGCATTTTAGGCCCGGAGAAAAGTTCATTTTGTTCGACTCATTTTTAGGAGTCGGGGAAAATTTACTTTAGAAGTTTTGGAGTTCGTTTAGTTCTCTTTTTCTGTGTTTTTCTGCGCGCGTAACCGATTTAAAAAAAATCCGTAGCGCCCTGGGCCAAAGGCCCAGCCAGCAGCCGGCCGCGCCAGGCCTAGCGCTGCGCCGCGCGCCCAGGCGCAGGGAGCCGCCGCCGCCGCCCTAGAGTCCTTCTAGGACTCCGTTTCCTTTTTCCTTTTCCCTCTCCTTTTCCTTTTCCTACTCTATTTCTTGCCCCCTACCCCAAGTATCCTCTCCCCTCACCTATATAAATACCCAAGCACCCCCCCCTCTAAACCCACATCAAACCAAAGCCCAAGCCACCACTGCGCCCTCACCCCGCGCCGCGTCCCTTGCCCCACGCCGCCCTGCGTCACCGCCGCCGCCGCCCCTTGTGTCGCCGCCGCCGCCCTTGCTCGCCGCCGCCGGAGCCCCTCGCCGGAGACCTCGCCGAGGTACCGCGCCGCATCTCTCTTTCTTTTCCTCGGATCGATTTTCTTATAAATCATTCCGTTTCTTCTCTAAACCGTTCCGGTTTTCTAGATCGGTTTTCGTTCGGTTTTCTTTTCTCGAAACCCTAGATCAGATTCGTTCTCTTTTCCGATTTAGTTGCCTAGAGACCGTTCGCCGGACCGTTCGTCCTAACGAACGTGATCACCGAATTCTTCTAGGTTAACGAACGTCCGTTTGTTCAACCGTTCTTCTTTTTTTTCGTCAGGTTTATTCCGCGATCGTGATCTCAGATCCGATCTTCTTTCTAGTCTATCTTCTCGCTCGTTTAACGGAATCAGGTGATTCAAGCGCCTGGAGTTTCGTTCCGAAACCGCCGTTCTGACCAATCAACTTAAACAATTTTTTGCTACGGTAAAATTTGACCTAGTTTCAACTTGCTAGAACCGAGTTGTTTTCTTCCGCCGTTTGTTTTCCGTTGCTTTGTTCGATTCTTTCTCTCTTTGCAACAGGAGTTCTTAAGTTGAACTATCTGGTTCGATCTTTTGTTCGAGTTTTACCTGTGCATTAGATGAGTACTTATTGTATGCTGGTTGTTTGTCTGCGATAGATTACCCGGATTGCGTCGCCTGTTACTTCGAATCTCTAGGACTCGCGGATCATCAGCAAGGCAAGTAACACTTTGATCATACCTTTTCTACAACCCAGTTTTATTGCATTAGATCAATCCCCACACATTGCATGATTAGGATCTAATTAAATTGTGGGATGGGAAGTAGATGAGGTAGTACCTATTACCTGTTTATTATGAAACCTTTGGGAGTTACTTCTACGTTTGCTTATTATGCCATGCTATGCTAGTAGACGTGGATTGGGTGAGTGATATCCATGACAGATGTGAGATTGATAATTTTAATGGTTTGTCTAAGGTGGCAACTTAAACACACATCTGGGTGGATTGAGGCACCTGATGTCTATCAGGACTTGCCTGTTTTATTTTGGACCGCCACCCAGGCTCAAAGGGATCATAAGATCTTTCATGCTAAATACTTACGTGTGCAGCCACAAGCCAATATGGGCTCTGGCATAGTTGACTAAGTCGTGCGAACTCTTATAGGGGTAGACTAGCAGATGTAGGGGATGTAGGTGGTACGGTCTACTCCATCGTAAGGTGCTAGCGCTTCTGAAAGACTATGTCTCGGTCATCCGTTTCTCAAACACCAGTAGTGCGAGAAAACCAACGGAGGCGATCGAGTCTTGTGGGGAAAAGTGCGCAAACCTCTGCAGAGTGTAATAAACTAATCATGATTAGCCGTGTCCCCGGTTATGGACAATCTTGAGTATCTAGTACTTGAATATCATGTGAATCTCATCATGTTACTTCTAATTAATATTGTTGGGTTTAATGACTACTTTTAATTGGGATTGAGAATGCTGTCAACCATTCTCAATGTTTAACAACCACCATGATAGTTAAATAAATTTATTCCTTTGTAGTAGGGAAAAATTGGCTTTACGCAAAACAGTAACCATAGAGCTTTCCACCAGCCAAATATGCATAGAGTATAGCTGTTTCATTCCATCACTCTCTATGTGTTACCTTGCCAGCATATTCCATGTGCTGACCCGTTTCGGGCTGCAACGTTAATGTTGCAGACTTTTCAGACGACGATTAAGGTGCTTTTAGGTCGTGGTTCTATACTCAGTGATGCCGTTGGAGTTGATGGACCCATTTATCTTCCAAGTCTTCCGCTGTTATCGATATTAGATGGCCTTAAGCCATATTATTGTAATAAGTTCTCTTCGGAGACATCGATGTAATAAGTGTGTGATTGCTACTCTGCTATAAATCCTTCGAAGTACTGTGTGGTGTCAGCATTACTGATCCAGGGATGACACCGGAGCACAGTAGACTTGATCCATTCGGGTCGGGTCGCTACAGAGATGGTATCAGAGCACACGCTGACTGTAGGACATGACCACTATGTTAAAGCCATAGATCACTATTCTCTCCTCATTTTCTAACTCCTCATCTTTTCTACTCTTTAGGATGAAGGACGCGAAGATTAAGTACGCTCAACCGGATGAAGGCACACCTTTTGGATTTCACTTGAAGGAAGTCACCAAGTACCTAAATATTGGATTACCAAGCTTCACGGGAACCTTCAACGCCACTTTGCCTGAAGAGGAGCGCTGGAAGATTCAAGCTCACGTTCCGGGAAGAACATTCGCGCCAATCATGAAGCCCATAGATAGTGTTTTCAATGCACCAACTTGGAGTCTAGGAAGGAGCACGGCAGCCCATATCACCATAAGACGCATTGGAGAAGTTTATCAAGAAGACCTCAAGGACACTATCTACCAGATTTGCAGACACCAAGATGAACAATGGGAGTTAGTCAGCACTAAGAAGGATAGATCCATTGCAGCTTTTATCCAGGAGTTAAACCAACACGTTCGACGCCACGAGAACCAGATGTGCAACGATATGATAGAGTTGAAGAATGCAAAAACAAGGATCATCGAGCTAGAAGGAGAACTGAAGGCTACACGCAAGGACTACATGGACAAGATCGTAGCTCTAGCAAGGCACAACGTCGATCTTAAGCAAGAGATTGAAGAACTCAAGAGGGAGTTAGCATCCATGAAGGAAGACGAGTACGTCGCATGTCCAGATAATTACATCATCATCGACGACACCGATTCGGATCCAAGTGAACCCGAATTTGAAGACGAAGCTGGAGCGGACATCATGGAGTCTTCCACCGGTTCAAATTTCTAGATGACCACCAAATATTAGTAGTATTTCCCCCATGTAAACACCATAGTTCAAGCACTTTTGCGATAGCTAGATCGATTGTATGCCCTTGTTTGATTGAATAAAGTGATTTTGTGTGAATTTGCTCATGTGCATTGGGGTAGTGTTTTCTCTTTAGACCTCATTCTATTCTTATATCTCTTCTTTTCTAAACCCTCAGATGCCTCCAAGACGTGACAATGGATTTCCACCGGAGCTTACTCAGTTGATTCAGCAGCAGAATCAATTGATGCAGATGTTAGTTCAGAATCAGCACAACAACAACAACCCACCACCACCACCACCACCACCTGTTGACCACTTAGCCCGTTTCCTTAGGCTAAATCCGCCGGTGTTTTCTAGTAGCACCGAGCCGATAGTAGCAGACGATTGGCTCCGCAAGATAGGAAGGGAGTTGACCACTGCAGGATGCACAAGTGGTGAGAAAGTGAAGTTTGCCGCACATCAGATAGAAGGACCCGCGGCAGCATGGTGGGAGAATTTCACAGCCACTTTCCCAGTTGACACTGTCACATGGGATCAGTTTCAGCGAGCTTTCCGCACTGCACATGTTTCAGCAGGAGCTATGGCCATGAAGAAGCGTGAGTTTCGCAACTTACACCAAGGAGGAAGGACAGTTGACCAGTATGTTGACGACTTCAACAAGCTAGCACGTTATGCCCCAGATGACGTTGCTACGGATGCAGTTAAGCAGGAGAAGTTTCTGGAAGGATTGAATGATGAGTTAAGCATGCAGTTGATGGTAGGAAGTTTCAACAACTACCAGGAGTTGGTAGATCGTGCCATCATGATTGAAGGGAAGCAACAGCAGATTGAGAACCGCAAGAGGAAGTATGGATAGGGGAAGTATAACTCTGGAGCCCAGCAGAAGCCCCGTTTACCCCTAAATCGGGATTTCAGTTTCAGCATACCCATGGAGGAGGTAATTCGCACAACCACAATGGCCACAAGAATGGTAATGGGAATGGAGGAAGCAACGGCCAGAACTGGACCACCCCATCAACCCCAACCAAGAGAGATCTGAGTCAAGTCACCTGTTTCAAGTGTTCCCAGACCAGACATTATGCAAATGAATGTCCTGAAGGCCAGAATGGAAATGGCAATGGAAGCTCAGGGAAGAAGCCAAACCCTTTCAATAGGGGACAGGTGAACCACGTTAGCGTGGAGGAAGTTGAAGATCAGCCTGATGCAGTGATTGGTAAGTTTTTGGTTAAGTCATTTACCGCACTCGTTCTTTTCGATACTGGTGCATCGCATTCATACATATCAAGGGGATTTGTGGATAAATATAACCTGCCAACCCAAGCCCTTAGGTCACCCATGTTAGTAAGCTCACCAGGAGCGGAGTTTATGGCTAGACAATGGTGTGATCGGTTACCATTAAGGATTGGTAACTATGTTTTTCCCTCAGACCTAATAGTATTGGAATCTCAAGGATTGGACATGATATTAGGCATGGATTGGTTATCAAAGTATGAAGGGAATATTGAGTGTGCTAGTAAGTCAATTTTGCTTACCACACCAGAAGGAAGAAGGATCAAGTATGTATCCCGGCATGTGCCAAATAGGACACAAGTAAACTGCCTAACAGGAGTAGTGCAGGAGGAAGTACCAGTGGTAAAGGATTTTCCTGATGTATTTCCAGAAGAGTTGCCAGGCATGCCACCGGATAGAGACATTGAGTTTTTGATTGAGTTGTTGCCAGGTACAGGCCCAATATCAAAGAGACCATACAGGATGCCAGCAAAGGATTTGGTAGAAATTAAGAATCAGATTAAGGAGTTATTGGAGAAAGGTTACATTCGCCCAAGTTCTTCGCCTTGGGGATCACCCGTACTTCTAGTGGAGAAGAAGGATGGATCATTACGGATGGTTGTTGATTATCGTGGATTGAACGAAGTAACCATCAAGAACAAGTACCCACTGCCAATGATTAATGATCTGTTTGATCGTTTGCAAGGAGCTAAAGTGTTTTCCAAGATCGATTTGCGATCAGGGTACCACCAGTTGAAGATTCGAGAGCAGGACATACCTAAGACAGCATTCACCACAAGATATGGACTGTATGAGTATACCGTTATGTCATTTGGATTGACTAACGCACCTGCCTATTTTATGAACTAGATGAACAAAGTGTTTATGGAGTTTTTGGATAAGTTCGTCGTAGTGTTCATTGATGATATCCTGGTTTATTCGAAGAATGCAGAAGAGCACAAGGAACATTTGCGTTTGGTTTTGGAGAAACTAAGGGAACATCAGTTATATGCCAAATTTAGCAAATTTGAGTTTTCGTTGAAGGAAGTAGGATTCCTCGGACACGTTATATCCGGAGAAGGGATAGCAGTTGACCCCGCAAAGGTTGAGACCATAACCCAATGGGAAGCACCAACGACAGTTGGAGAGATTCGGAGTTTTCTTGGACTCGCAGGATACTATCGGACATTCATTGAGAACTTTTCAAAGATTGCGAAGCCTATGACGGAGTTGTTGAAGAAGGATACCAAGTTCAATTGGACAGAGGAGTGTGAGGCTAGTTTCCAGGAGTTGAAGAAACGATTGGTTACCTCACCAGTGTTGATTTTGCCAGATCAGACCAAGGATTATGAGGTGTATTGTGACGCTTCACGTCGAGGACTTGGAGCAGTGCTTATGCAGGAAGGGAGAGTTGTTTCGTATGCTTCACGACAACTGAAACCTCATGAGTTGAATTACGCCACACATGATTTGGAGTTAGTAGCCGTAGTGCATGCATTGAAGACATGGAGACATTTCCTCATTGGAAATCATTGTGAGGTGTACACGGATCACAAGAGTTTGAAGTACATTTTCACGCACAAGGAGTTAAATCTCAGACAAAGGAGATGGTTGGAACTCATCAAGGATTATGACATGAGATTGCATTACCATCCCGGTAAAGCTAATGTAGTAGCTGATGCATTGAGCCGTAAGAGCCATGTCAATACGATAATAACGGAAGAAATACCCAAGGAGCTAGCAGAAAACCTTCGTGAACTAAGTTTAGAGATAGTTCTGAAAGGCTATGTAGCAGCATTGGAGATTCAGTCAACATTGATGGATAAAATCAGAGAGGCTCAGAAATCGAACAAGGAGATTGCTTCTATAAAGGAGAAACTAAGCAAAGGGATTTCGTGAGGATGAGCACGATACCCTATGGTTTGAGGACCGTGTTTATGTGCCAAATGACCCGGAGATCAGGAAGTTGATTCTACAAGAGGCACATGATTCACCCTATTTGATTCACCCAGGAAATACCAAGATGTATTTGGATTTAAAGGAGACATTCTGGTGGACCGGAATGAAGAAGGATATTGCAGCCTATGTACCAGTTTGTGACGTATGTCATAGAGTGAAGGCAGAACATCAGAAGCCAGCCGGATTGTTGCAACCATTGCCGATACCCGAATGGAAGTGGGATAAGATAGGCATGGATTTTATCACAGGACTACCCAGGACGAAAGCAGGATATGACTCGATATGGGTAGTAGTTGATCGTTTGACGAAGGTAGCACATTTCATTCCAGTCAAGACCACTTACACCAGTGCTAAGTTGGCAAAGATATACATGACTAGGATCATTTGTTTGCATGGAGTTCCGAGGAGTATTGTATCAGATAGAGGAACCCAATTTACCTCAAAGTTCTGGAATCAGTTGCAGGAGACCTTAGGAACCAGGCTAGAGTTCAGCACCGCTTTTCATCCGCAGACAGATGGACAGACCGAGAGAGTCAATCAGATTTTGGAAGATATGCTAAGAGCTTGTGCACTAGATTATGGATCTAGTTGGGACGATAACTTGCCGTATGCGGAGTTTTCCTATAATAACAATTATCAAACCAGTTTGAAGATGGCACCTTTCAAAGCTTTGTACGGAAGGAGGTGCAGGACACCGTTGTCATGGGACGAAGTTGGAGACCGTCAGTTCTTTGGACCAGATTTGATTAAGGAGTCTGAACGGAAAGTTAAGTTGATTCGCGATAGGCTCGAGGTAGCCCAGTCCAGGCAGAAGAGCTATGCAGATTCTAAACGCAAGGAGACAGTTTACGAAACTGGAGACAGAGTGTATCTCCGAGTATCCCCACTTCGAGGAGTTAAGCGCTTTGGAGTTAAGGGAAAATTAGCACCGCGTTTCGTTGGACCATATAAGATCTTGCAACGTATGGGACAAGTCGCGTATAAGTTGGAATTACCAGAGGGATTGTCAGGAGTTCATGATGTATTCCATGTGTCTCAGCTGAAGAAATGTCACGCCGAGATGGCGGAGGTACCGTTAAGAGATACCGTGCCATTGGAAGCGATTCAGTTGAAGGACGACTTAACGTATGAGGAGAAACCAGTCAAGATTCTCGAGTTTGGCAGCAGAGTTACCCGCAGCAAGGTTATCAAGTTTTGCAAAGTTCAGTGGAACCACCACTCAGAGGATGAAGCCACCTGGGAGAGAGAAGAAGATTTGCTCAAGGACCACCCTCACCTATTTTCTAGCCAACCCGAATCTTGAGGGCGAGATTCATCTTAAGGGGGGTAGGTTTGTAACATCCCAAATTTTCAATTTGGAATGTTATACATAGATCATCATGCATATCATATTTTCTTGCATTTTTGTCGATCCTAGAAATTTCACACAACTCAAGGACCCTCGGAGAGAGTTGGAGATTTCGTCATTTTCATATTTGAGCTTTCTCAAATTTCGAAAAGAGGATCATTGGTTTTGTCGGAGTTTCATTTGCCTTTTATTTGGATAGGGAAAAATGCGTGTTTTCAAAAATTGCATTTTAGGCCCGGCGAAAAGTTCATTTTGTTCGACTCATTTTTAGGAGTCGGGGAAAACTTACTTTAGAAGTTTTGGAGTTCGTTTAGTTCTCTTTTTTTGTGTTTTTCTGCGCGCGTAACCGATTTAAAAAAAATCCGCAGCGCCCTGGGCCAAAGGCCCAGCCAGCAGCCGGCCGCGCCAGGCCTAGCGCCGCGCCGCGTGCCCAGGCGCAAGGAGCCGCCGCCGCCCTAGAGTCCTTCTAGGACTCCGTTTCCTTTTTCCTTTTCCCTCTCCTTTTCCTTTTCCTACACTATTTCTTGCCCCCAACCCCAAGTATCCTCTCCCCTCACCTATATAAATACCCAAGCACCCCCCCCCCTCTAAACCCACATCAAACCAAAGCCCAAGACACCACCGCGCCCTCACCCCGCGCCGCGCCCCTTGCCCCGCGCCGCCCTGCGTCACCGCCGCCGCCGCCCCTTGTGCCGCCGCCGCCCTTGCTCGCCGCCGCCAGAGCCCCTCGCCGGAGACCTCGCCGAGGTACCGCGCTGCGTCTCTCTTTCTTTTCCTCGGATCGATTTTCTTCTAAATCGTTCTGTTTCTTCTCTAAACCGTTCCGGATTTCTAGATCGGTTTTCGTTCGGTTTTCTTTTCTCGAAACCCTAGATCGGATTCGTTCTCTTTTCCAATTTAGTTGCCTAGAGACCGTTCGCCGGACCATTCGTCCTAACGAACGTGATCACCGAATTCTTCTAGGTTAACGAACGCCCGTTCGTTCAACCGTTCTTCTTTTTTTTCGTCGGGTTTATTCCGCGATCGCGATCTCAGATCCGATCTTCTTGCTCGTTTATCGGAATCAGGTGATTCAAGCGCCTGGAGTTTCGTTCCGAACTTAAACAAATTTTTGCTAATCAACTTAAACAAATTTTTGCTACAGTAAAATTTGACCTAGTTTCAACTTGCTAGAACCGAGTTGTTTTCTTCCGCCGTTTGTTTTCCGTTGCTTTGTTCGGTTCTTTCTCTCTTTGCAACCGGAGTTCTTAAGTTGAACTATCTGGTTCGATCTTTTGTTCGATTTTTACCTGTGCATTAGATGAGTACTTATTGTATGCTTGTTGTTTGTCTGCGATAGATTACCCGGATTGCGCCGCCTGTTACTTCGAATCTCTAGGACTCGCGGATCATCAGCAAGGCAAGTAACACTTTGACCATACCTTTTCTACAACCCAGTTTTATTGCATTAGATCAATCCCCACACATTGCATGATTAGGATCTAATTAAATTGTGGGATGGGAAGTAGATGAGGTAGTACCTGTTACCTGTTTATTATGAAACCTTTGGGAGTTACTTCTACGTTTGCTTATTATGCCATGCTATGCTAGTAGACGTGGATTGGGTGAGTGATATCCTGACAGATGTGAGATTGATAATTTTAATGGTTTATCTAAGGTGGCAACTTAAACACACATCTGGGTGGATTGAGGCACCTGATGTCTATCAGGACTTGCCTATTTTATTTTGGACCGCCACCCAGGCACAAAGGGATCATAAGATCTTTCATGCTAAATACTTACGTGTGCAGCCACAAGCCAATATGGGCTCTGGCATAGTTGACTAAGTCATGCGAACTCTTATAGGGGTAGACTAGCAGATGTAGGGGATGTAGGTGGTACGGTCTACTCCATCGTAAGGTGCTAGCGCTTCTGAAAGACTATGTCTCGGTCATCCATTTCTCAAACACCAGTAGTGCGAGAAAACCAACGGAGGCGATCGAGTCTTGTGGGGAAAAGTGCGCAAACCTCTGCAGAGTGTAATAAACTAATCATGATTAGCCGTGTCCCCGGTTATGGACAATCTTGAGTATCTAGTACTTGAATATCATGTGAATCTCATCATGTTACTTCTAATTAATATTGTTGGGTTTAATGACTACTTTTAATTGGGATTGAGAATGCTGTCAACCATTCTCAATGTTTAACAACCACCATGATAGTTAAATAAATTTATTCCTTTGCAGTAGGGAAAAATTGGCTTTACGCAAAACAGTAACCATAGAGCTTTCCACCAGCCAAATATGCATATAGTATAGCTGTTTCATTCCATCACTCTCTATGTGTTACCTTGCCAGCATATTCCATGTGCTGACCCGTTTCGGGCTGCAACATTAATGTTGCAGACTTTTCAGATGACGATTAATGTGCTTTTAGGTCGTGGTTCTATACTCAATGATGCCGTTGGATTTGATGGACCCGTTTATCTTCCAAGTCTTCCGCTGTTATCGATATTAGATGGCCTTAAGCCATATTATTGTAATAAGTTCTCTTCAGAGACATCGATGTAATAAGTGTGTGATTGCTACTCTGCTATAAATCCTTCGAAGTACTGTGTGGTGTCAGCATTACTGATCTAGGGATGACACCGGAGCACAGTAGACTTGATCCATTCGGGTCGGGTCGCTACATGATGCTCTCTATATGTTTCAATTCTTATCTTTTATATGACCATCATTGAAACCATCATGCCTAGCTAGGGGTGTTAAACGATAGCGCTTGTTGGGAGGCAACCCAACTTTATTTTTATTCCTTTCTTTTTGTTCCTGTTTAGTAATAAATAATTCATCTAGCCTCTGTTTAGATGTGGTTTTATGCTTTTAGTTAGTGTTTGTGCCAAGTAGAACCTTTGGGAAGACTTGGGGAAAGTCTTGTTGATCATGCTGTCAAAAACAGAAACTTTAGCGCTCACGAGAATTGCTGCCATTTTTATTTGAAGAGTGCTATTTAGTTAACTATTTTTGAATATTATTAATATATAAATTCCTCAGGTCCATAAATTTATTTGAGAATTGTATGAGTTCCAGAAGTATACGTTTGATCCATATTACTACAGACTGTTCTGTTTTTGACAGATTCTGTTTTTCGTGTGTTGTTTACTTATTTTGATGAATCTATGGCCAGTAAAATAGTTTATAAACCATATAGAAGTTGGAATGCAGTAGGTTTAACAGCAATATAAATAAAGAATGAGTTCATTACAGTACCTTGAAGTGGTGATTTATTTTCTTATACTAACGGAGCTTACAAGTTTTCTATTAAGTTTTGTGTTGTGAAGTTTTCAAGTTTTGGGTAAGGATTCGATGGACTATGGAATAAGGAGTGGCAAGAGCCTAAGCTTGGGGGTGCCCAAGGCACCCCAAGGTAATATTCAAGGAAAACCAAGAGCCTAAGCATGGGGATGCCCCGGAAGGCATCCCCTCTTTCGTCTTCGTTCATCGGTAACTTTACTTGGAGCTATATTTTTATTCACCACATGATATGTGTTTTGCTTGGAGCATCAATTTATTTTGTTAGGATTTGCTTGCTGTTTTAATAAAATACCAAGATCTGAAATTCTTAAATGTTAGAGAGTCTTCACATAGTTGCATAATTATTCGACTACTCATTGATCTACACTTATATCTTTCGGAGTAGTTTGTCATTTCCTCTAGTGCTTCACTTATATCTTTTAGAGCATGATCGTAGTTTTATTTTGAAGAAATAGATGAACTCTCATGCTTCACTTAGATTATTTTGAGAGTCTTAAATAGCATGGTAATTTGCTTAAAATCCTAATATGCTAGGTATACAAGATTAATAATAAAATTCTCTTATGAGTGTGTTGAATACTAAGAGAAGTTTGATACTTGATGATTGTTTTGAGATATGAGGATGGTAATATTAGAGTCATGCTAGTTGAGTAGTTGTGAATTTGATAAATACTTGTGTTGAAGTTTGTGATTCCCGTAGCATACACGTATGGTGAACCGTTATGTGATGAAGTCGGAGCATGATTTATTTATTGATTGCCTTCCTTATGAGTGGCGGTCGGGGACGAGCGATGGTCTTTGCCTACCAATCTATCCCCCTAGGAGCATGCGTGTAGTACTTTGTTTCGAGAACTAATAGATTTTTGCAATAAGTATGTGAGTTCTTTATGACTAATGTTGAGTCCATGGATTATACGCACTCTCACCCTTCCACCATTGCTAGCCTCTCTAGTACCGCGCAACTTTCGCCGGTACCATAAACACACCATATACCTTCCTCAAAACAGCCACCATACCTACCTATTATGGCATTTCCATAGCCATTCCGAGATATATTGCCATGCAACTTTCCACCATATGGTTATTATGACACGCTTCATCATTGTCATATTGCTTTGCATGATCATGTAGTTGACATTGTATTTGTGGCAAAGCCATCGTTCATAATTCTTTCATACATGTCACTCTTGCATCATTGCACATCTCGGTACACCGCCGGAGGCATTCATATAGAGTCATACTTTTTTCTAGTATCGAGTTGTAATCATTGAGTTGTAAATAAATAGAAGTGTGATGATCATCATTCAATAGAGCATTGTCCCAAAAAAAGAGAAAGGCCAAAGAAAAAAAAAGAAGGCCCAAAAAAAGAAAAAAGAAAATAAAAAGGGGCAATGCTACTATCCTTTTACCACACTTGTGCTTCAAAGTAGCACCATGATCTTCATAGTAGAGAGTCTCTCATGTTATCACTTTCATATACTAGTGGGAATTTTACATTATAGAACTTGGCTTGTATATTCCAATGATGGGCTTCCTCAAATTGCCCTAGGTCTTCATGAGCAAGCAAGTTGGATGCACACCCACTTAGTTTATTTTTGAGCTTTCATATACTTATAGGTCTAGTGCATCCGTTGCATGGCAATCCCTACTCACTCACATTGATATCTATTGATGGGCATCTCCATAGCCCATTGATACGCCTAGTTGATGTGAGACTATCTTCTCTTTTTTGTCTTCTCCACAACCACCATTCTATTCCACCTATAGTGCTATGTCCATGGCTCACGCTCATGTATTGCGTGAAGATTGAAAAAGTTTGAGAACATCAAAAGTATGAAACAATTGCTTGGCTTGTCATCAGGGTTGTGCATGATTTAAATATTTTGTGTGGTGAAGATGGAGCATAGCCAGACTATATGATTTTGTAGGGATAGCTTTCTTTAGCCATGTTATTTTGAGAAGACATGATTGCTTAGTTAGTATGCTTGAAGTATTATTATTTTTATGTCAATATGAACTTTTCTCTTGAATCTTTCGGATCTGAATATTCATGCCACAATTAAGAAGAATTACATTGAAATTATGCCAACTAGCATTACACATCAAAAATTATCTTTTTTATCATTTACCTACTCGAGGACGAGCAGGAATTAAGCTTGGGGATGCTTGATACGTCTCCAACGTATCTATAATTTTTGATTGCTCCATGCTATATTATCTTCTATTTTGGGCAATATTGGGCTTTATTTTCCACTTTTATATTATTTTTGGGACTAACCTATTAACCGGATGCCTAGCCCAAATTTGTTGTTTTATGCCTATTTCAGTGTTTCGAAGAAAAGGAATATTAAACAGAGTCGAAACGGAACGAAATCAACTGGAGAAGTTATTTTTGGAACGAAAGCCACCGGATAGACTTGGACTCCACGTCAGGAGATACGGGAGGTGCTCACGAGGGTGGGGGGCGCCCCCCCTAGGGCGCGCCCCCCTGCCTCGTGGGGCCCCCGTAGCTCCTCCGACGTACCCCCTGCACCCATATGTACCTACGTACCCTAAAACTTCCAGAACGCACAATAGATCGGGAGTTCCGCCGCCAGAAGCCTCCGTAGCCACCAAAAACCAATCTAGACCCGTTCCGGCACCCTGCCGGAGGGGCCAATCCTTCTCCGGTGGCCATCTTCATCATCCCGGTACTCTCCATGACAAGGAGGGAGTAGTTCTCCCTCGGGGCTGAGGGTATGTACCAGTAGCTATGTGTTTGATCTCTCTCTCTCTCTCTCTCTCTCTCGTGTTCTTGATTTGGCATGATCTTGATGTATCGCGAGCTTTGCTATTATAGTTGGATCTTATGTGTCTCCTCCCCCTCTTCTCTCTTGTAATGAATTTAGTTTCCCCTTTGGAGTTATCTTATCGGATTGAGTCTTTAAAGATTTGAGAACACTTGATGTATGTCTTGTCGTGGATATCTATGGTGACAATGGGATATCACGTGATTCACTTGATGTATGTTTTGGTGATCAACTTGCGGGTTTCGCCCATGAACCTATGCATAGGGGTTGGCACACGTTTTCGTCGTGATTCTCCGGTAGAACTTTGGGGCGCTCTTTGAGGTCCTTTGTGTTGGTTGAATAGATGAATCTGAGATTGTGTGATGCATATCGTATAATCATATCCATGGATACTTGAGGTGACATTGGAGTATCTAGGTGACATTAGGGTTTTGGTTGATTTGTGTCTTAAGGTGTTAGTCTAGTACGAACTCTAGGGCTGTTTGTGACACTTATAGGAATAGCCCAACGGATTGATTGGAAAGAATAACTTTGAGGTGGTTTCGTACCCTACCATAATCTCTTCGTTCGTTCTCCGCTATTAGTGACTTCGGAGTAACTCTTTGTTGCATGTTGAGGGATAGATGTGATACAATTATGTTATCATTGATGAGAGGACTTGCACCGTAGGCCTTGTTTCCTAGCATTGCAATACCGTTTACGCTCACTTTTATCACTTGTTACCTTGCTGTTTTTATAATTTCAGATTACAAATACCTTTATCTACCATCCATATACCACTTGTATCACCATCTCTTCGCCGAACTAGTGCACCTATACAATTTACCATTGTATTGGGTGTGTTGGGGACACAAGAGACTCTTTGTTATTTGGTTGTAGGGTTGCTTGAGAGAGACCATCTTCATCCTACGCCTCCTACGGATTGATAAACCTTAGGTCATCCACTTGAGGGAAATTCGCTACTGTCCTACAAACCTCTGCACTTGGAGGCCCAACAACGTCTACAAGAAGAAGGTTGTGTAGTAGACATCACTGATCTAGTGGCATCCCTAGCAATTCTTCAGAAAATACATCTGGAAACTCACTGACCACCGGAATCAACTCCATGTCTGATGCAATGGTGGTATAAATCATTCCTTCTTTGGTATGGTTCTGCGAGCAAAGAACTGGGTTGACTACCCTGAGGGATTTATTAAGGTTACTCCCTGGGTTGCACAGTTGATATAGACTTGATGCTTTGTCAGCCAGTCCATTCCCAAAGTGACATCCAGCTTCGTAGGTTCAATAGATACCAAGGTGGCGGGGAAAATAACTCCATTGATGTTTATTTCTAGTCCTCGGCAGACAACATTTGTTCTGAGCATGGATCCCAGGGATTGTACCACCATAGATTTTTTCCCAGAAGAGTGCAAGAAAACTGGTGCTGGGCAACAAAACTCTGTGAAATAAAAGAATGGGAAGCCCCCGAATCGAATAAAATTGTTGCAAGTATGTTATTAACAGGAAACATACCAATGACCACTTCCGGTGTTTCTTGGGCTTCCTCTGCGGAGAGGTGATGAACTTGACCTTGAATGAGCTTCTGAGTTGAGAAGGACCCCATGTTGTTGACTTGTGGCTTGATAGTTGTGGGTGGCTTGCCATTCTTGGGACACTGTCTTGCATAATGTCCAGTCTGACCACAAGCAAAACATGCATTGTTACGCTAACAATCTTCCTTTACTGGGTCGGTAACAATGTTCTTTACATGATTATCTATTTTGTTGTTACCATGCTGCCATGTTGGTTTGAACTCAAACTAAGGCTGCTGCCAGGTACGGGCCTTCTGAACAATCTTTCCATCTCTCTTGGGCTCAAACTTGCGTTTGCAATCTTCATAAGTTGACTTGTGATCATTGGCAAGCTTATGTTCCCTTTCTGCGATGAGAGCCTTGTTCACCAAGGTTTGAAAGTCGGGAAAGTCCAGCATGCTGAGTGTGCATCAGAGGGTATGATTGAGTCCTCCAATGAACCAATCGATCTTCCTTTCTTCAGTGGCTACATCATGAATGGAATAACGAGCCAAGTGATTGAACTTGTTTAAATACTCACTTACGGACATGCTCCCTTGTATAAGAGCAAGGAACACCCGCTGCTTGACCTTCATGATGCCGGCGGGAATATGATACTTGCGGAATTTATCCTTGAATTTATCCCAAGTAATCTCGTCTTCAGCAAGCCACATAGCTTTAGTATTGTCCCACCATAAAGCAGTCGGCCCTTCCAGATAATGAGTAGCAAATGGAACCTTGTCGATACCTTCAGTGCGAGTAATTTTTAACTTCCTCTCAATTGTCCTCAGCCAATCATTGGCCTCCATAGGATCTGCGGCTTGACTGAAACTTTGTGGCTTGGTCCTCTGGAAGTCTGATAACTTGGAGTGTGATTGCCATTATGATTGTTTTGCCCAACCATAGCCTGCATAATTCTCAGAAATTCAAGCAAATCTTGGTTTCTCTTTTCTTCAAACATGCGCATAATCTGCTCAGTTGTAGGTGGTTGGGGCGGAGGAGGTGGTGGAGGTTGATATGGTTCTAGAGAATGTCCTACTTGCCTGGTGGATCGACGAACTGGGATATCATCACCACCATGACTGTTGCTGCCACACCTCGTCATCCTATATTTTTTCCAATATGAAGCATCAAGATGAGCAACATCCATAGAGCAAAAAAAATGGAGAAGGCAAAGTGACAACCCTGATAAAAAGGCAAGGAAAAAACAAGGCGAATAAAAGTCATAACATAATTATGCATAACCTCCACATCATACATGGGAAGAAAAGCATGATGGATGGTACAACTAAGCATACAACAATACATCACGACATACTCATCTACTCATGAAGGCAATGATCACACTGGCACTCTGATGACTCTGAGTCAGAACTGATAATGTTAACAGAAACCTCCGGAGCAAAGGAAACACGGCGATGCTGATGAGAAGGCTCTCCCTCAGGATCAGGTGTCGGATGACTATGCAGCATAGGTGCGGCGGGAGTAGCGAGAAGTAAAGTCCACTCGACAGGAGACTCGTGAGGAGTCACCGTCGAGGTCTCCGAGTTACTCTGAGGGGTAACTGGAGTGGGTCGAGGTAAAGTAACTGGGGAAACCATAGGAGTGTAAGCTAGTGAAGGTGGAGCGAAGGCAGATCGAGCGGCGGCAAGAGCCTCTTGAGTGTGGGTCAGCTCCCGAGTTAAGATGTGGATCAGAGGGTACCCAGCCATTATGTAACAAGAAAAGTGGTCGGCTGAACGGTCACACTCCGGATCAATGATAGGAAAGCGGATGCGTCCAGTATCGAACATGGATGGGTCTGCATCTGGATCTCTATATAGTGCAAATCAATGAGAGCCTCGAATGCAGCAAACTGGACTGCCTGTTCGGGTGAAGAAGCAAATTCGCCCTTGGTAGAACGAATATAGGTGCTTGTCAGGGTGATGTGGTGCATGACGACCTCTGTGTGGTACTCATATACCACATCTGCAAGCTACTCCCGGTACACCAGGTACACCGGGTCATCACCGTCGGGATAGAGTTGGCGCCAAATGTTGCGAAGAAGGTGAGGAAAGGTGGAGGGTGCCGGCTTGAGCTGATATGGATATCGAACAAGAGCCATCTACACTCACAACATTAGTCAGTCAGTAATAAGATAAACTATATGCATGCAATGCAGCAACCAAGCGCAAATGCACACTCGAATCACCCAAGGACTTCTATCTACCGCTTTCTAACAAGTCAGCTGTCTAGGGCATCCTGCAGTCAGTGCGGCTCTGATACCAAGTGTTGTGGCACCCCGGCTCAGAGCAACCGATTTACCTTGCATTGCCAGCCGAGAGGTCAAGTCTTCTGGCAATACACAACAACTTGGTACAGAAACAACCACTTTATTGATCTCTTGAGGATACATAGGTTCGATGGTTACATAATGAAACGAGGCTAAGAGGCACACATGGTGCGGCTGCACTTATGTACATTATTTAGTAGACAGGACAGGGGCCTCGATGATAAGGAAGCATCTACGCGGCAGCGGAACAATGATGTAGCGGAACTTCAGCTCACACAGACACTGCTGGGACACGGCCTAGATCGTGACGAACCAAATGACTCCAACTCCTGGTACGACTTCTCCTGAAACTGGCATGACACGCCAAGTGAGTACTTTGAATGTACTCGCAAGCTCACAGCAAACAAAGCAAATATGACAAACAACAACAAGGCATTTAACAAGTTGAATGCATGAGGATGAGCATGATACTGTATCCATGAAGTGCACATGGCGCAATGATGATGGTCCCTCAGACCAACTTACCATCTCGAGTTACCTCGTAACCACCACAAGAACTTACCATCGCGATCCTCACTAGATCACATCCGAAACAACCAAAGTGATCCTCACAAGATAACCAACTTTTGAATGTGCCATCTTGGTGTTATTAGGTGTGCTGGTTAATTATATTTGTTGACCCATGGTGTGACCTACTATGAACTATGTCCATAAACGAGGACGCGGATATCGATAGATTATACACTCTATAGAGGTTAGTACATTGTACCCACACCACGGAATTCATGGCCTCATGATCCCATTCGGGTGGACCAACGACATTCCGACAAAACCAATCTATTGCATGACACTCTCCTGGCCACTATGACAAACTCTCCTTTGGGCTAAGTCCTGGGTGGCCCCGATGTCACCGCGTGACATCCGGCACCTTCGTGGCCGACCATCATCGTGTCCAAAACTAAAATATACATCCCAAACAGGGACACTGGTACCATACAACTCCGGGCACACAAGGTTATGGCTGCCTAGCAGGCCAGTGCAGAGTGGGCACATAGCCTTCCCTAGTTGGAGGCACCGGCGAGAGGCATGACAATAAACCGAATTAGGGCCTCCCCATCTAGGCAAGTGTGGTTGCACTGGTGAGCTCGATTCAGTGGCACCATGACTCGATCAACAACTTGTTCAAGTTGAATTAACATCATGTTTAACTTGAATTTAAAATGATTCGAGTCATAGTATGGAATGAAATGCACGGGTCATGAATATGAAAAGTAAATGCATCATCATTAGTATGAACATATAACATGATCTCTACTGCAAATATTACCAAGATGACATATATTCTACTGCAAAGATATAACATGGATGAAATAATATGCACAAGGTTCATATAGCAAATTATTTCAACTAAATGGTATTAAAATGAATTTTAATTCAAGTAAAATCATTGTTATTGCAATGCCATACTTGCAAATGATTGTTGTGGCTTGCCTTAGTTCAGAGGAGTGTCACAATACTCCTGGTCTTCTCCAAGGCGACTAGAACCTTTTGAAAAATAATTAAAATGCAAAAAGAAAATGTCACATAAAGCCTTTTCTTGCACCAAAAATTATCTATAGCAAAAAAATCTCAAACTTGGCAAACAGAAACTTTAGCTCATTACAAAACTAGTGCAAAAAGAATCAACTCATTTGGACTTATGGTTTATGAGATATTCCTGGTCAAAGTTGTGGTCAAAATATATGAATTAAGCTAAAATTCAGAAAATCCAGGAGATGCCACGTCGAAGGCGTATTTTCAGAATATGCCTCCACTCATACCACTTCAGGCGAGCGAGAGAGAGGCTGAGCGGTGGGGCCCCTGTTAGGTTTGAGGGAGAGAGAGAGGGAAACAGAGGAGGCGACTCTATCGCCGGTGGTTCTCCGGCAAGGAGGCCACGGCGACCGTCGGAGAGGAGGGGGATTGGTCCAGCACCTCGAGGCAAGCACAGATGTACCCGAAGTGATGGCGGAGGTGGATGGACAGCGTCGGGGCATTCTTCTCCACAGACGGCAGGCGGCGGAGCTCATCGGAGTTGATGATTCCAGCGCGAATCCGACGAACCAACGGCACCGTCGTGCTCAGGAGATCAACACGAACATGCCTGAGGGAGTGGGCGAAGGCGGGGAGCATCAGAGCAGGAGATCGACCGTGGGGGATCCGTGGCCAACCCGGCGAGGATCGGTGGCAGGAGGCCCTCCAGGCCTTGCCGCACTAGCTAGGAAGAAGATTTGTGGCCAGAGTAGTAGTTTGGGATGATTGAAATGACTAGGGAAGCGCTCTATATATAGACGAGGAGGAGACTAATCTCGGGCTCCGTTGGAGATGAGCTACAGAAGAAATGAGAGGGGGAAGGGCTCGGACTCGACACGTAGGGGTAGTAGACGATGCCAAGAACAGTGGGTGCACACGACCAAAGCTACAACGCGCGAGGTGGGACAAGACGTTCACGCAGGCGCACTATACCGACCAGACTCGTCGTGTCCGCGTCCATCATGCAGTCTACCGGTGTCGGGGAGGGGCAGAGGAGTGCTAGGTGAAGAGAGCTGAGTGTGCTGAGTGGAGCGGACATGGTGCGGTGGCGTGAGGAGGGAAAACGGGCGGCGACAGGAGGATTCCGGCATCCAGAGCGCGCCGAACGCCTGTCGAACACCCTGCACACGTGCGGTCATCGCGTGCATTGGCACACATGGTGCATCTAAGGCTGCCAGGACGTGTCTAGGGTGTAGTCCCTTCAACCTGGTGTTGCAGAGTGCCCTCAGATCGACACATGGCCCAATGGACAAGACATGAGAGGGAAGAAAAGTTTCTGGACAGAAACTTGTGATGAGACTTGAGAGAAAATTACTTGGAGTTAAAGAGTAAAACTTGCAGGTTAAGCTTCTACTAGGAAGGTAGTCATGTGGTAAAAATTTCAGCCCAAATAGGTCAAGTGAAAATGTACTTGCTTCACAATGTTATATTTCTGTCCAGAAGTAAAAAATATTTTCTTGAGCTGAAACTCTCCAAATAACCACGGCATATTTTTGCATGGGAAGGTGAGGCATGATCCAAAGAATATTTGGGAATTTATTGGGAATTTTAAGAGCAAGAAAAATGAGGGTTGCTTCGTAGCATATTGAAGAAACATTCATTTTCAGAATGAAAATGAATATTATGCCATTAATTAAAATTATTCCATGGCATTATTTTGAGAGTGATGAGGTCAAGAGAGGGTTTAGTTATGATAGAACCCACTTGGAAGAAAATCAGAATGATTTCCAAGTGATAAGTCCAAAAGAAGTTGACTGAAAATCCAAATGCAAATCAAATATTCAATAAATCCCAGAAAAAGAAAAATGGGCAAAATCCATGGTGTCACAAGTTACCGCATCAAGACGCGCGTAAGCTCGTTCTCCGCCGCTGATGTAACGGTTCAGGGAAAGAATGGTGGCCCCCTCCACCTGTCAAACCAGAGACAGAGAGGAGGTCTGACGACAGCGGTTGCACTGACCAAACGGCGACCGCAAGAAGCAAGCATCCGACCTCCTTCAATCCACCTAGATGATGACGTCACAGCCGGGCTCCAGCAAGGTGACACAACAAAGGAGCCGCCGGAGGTCTCGCGATCTTCACTGCGACCTCCGCCACACTCGGGGGCTACTGACGAGGTCCTGTACGGGGGGGCTAGCACCAAGGAGACTGGCCTCGTCAATACAAGGGGCCCAACAGGCCCGCGGTGTGATTCTAACTCTAAGGAACCTGAAGACCTCTTGACGCCCAAGTCTAGAGGACGGCGACATCCCATATCTCATCTAGCATGTAAACCCTAGGCCTCTCTTGTCTATATAAAGGGAGGCCTAGGGTCCCCGTTGATCGATCTATCCTTAGATAGGAGAAACTCTCGGTAGCAACATCATACACCGTTGTATCCCTCGCACGAGGTATCCCTCCATTATGAATAACCAAACTAGCAGGACGTAGGGTATTACTCTCCAGAGGCCCGAACGTGGATAAATCCCTCGTGTGACGCCCGATCCATGACTTCCAACTGCGCTTAGATCCCTACCGAGGGATCTGACGGAAATATGCTCCGACATGCTCCATAATAGACACTTCCTCTTAGCCAATTCTATTAGCAAAAATATATCTTCCTCTTCAAGTTGTAGTCAACCATAATTGGTCAGATCATTCCCTCAAAGATTTTTTCTGTCTTCCTCCATAAAATAGACTAGCAAAAGAGCCCGTGCGTTGCAACGGGATAAAAAAAATACCACACGTCTCTACACAATAACCATGACTGAAGACCCAACATGTCCACATGCATCTCATATCCGTTACCACTTATCCTCCTTCGCACCTTCTTCAACAGTGACTTCGATGCTCACATAATAACAACACGTTTGACTGTAGTCAATTCTAAGGCGTTTTCTCCCCCTCTCTCTCCTCATAAGATGAAGATTTTACTTTGTTTTTTCACGTGGAGTTTCTGCCGAGGCGTGTATGCGTGGTTATCGATGGGGTTTTTCGTCTCCAAACAGATTTTGCTAAGATGTTGATTTCTAATACACATCTACATCGGAATAAAATAAAGACCGATAGTGCGCAATTGATTAAGATTGCACCATAAATAACATTTAAAAAAGTTTAATAGGTAAAAAATATCATATTCAAATTCTACATATTTTTTGAATCAATTTTCATATATAACATGGCAAAATTGAAGTTACAGTTTAAAAGATATGAATCTATACCTAATAATAAAGCGACTATTGCTTCTTGCGGTTCGTCGCCCCCAAAGTTGTAAAATATTACCCACTGAGCCACCTATAAGTGATAAAAAATTGTTTCACACAGGGAAATCCCCGTCTAGCCGGCCCATGTAGTAGGAACCATCTATACTGCGCTCTGCGCGCTGGGAGAAGACACAGCTGGCCTGTCTGGGCTGGCTCATGTTTGAGCGGCCAGTTCTTTTAATTCTTTTCGTTTTCCTTTTCCGTCTTTCTTTTTTCTACTTTAAATAATTTGGGACTTCAAAAAAGTTCCGAAAAATAAAAGAAATGTGGATTCTGAAATAAAATGTTTGTAGATTCAACAAATGTCTGAGATTTAAAGAATATATTCGTGTATTCAGAAAATGTTCGCAATTTTGAAAACAAATGTTCGGGAAATAAAAAAATGTTCATCATTTTTGCAAAATGTCCATCTATTAAAAAATGTTAATGAAAGTGAACAAAATTTCACCAATTCAAGAATGATCAAGAATTGAAAAATATCCTAAAAATTCAAAAAATGTTCATGACTTGCAAAATAGTTTATTGATTCATAAAATGTTCGCTGATTGAAAAATGATCGTACATTTTAAAAAATGTTCGTTATATTAAAAAAATGTTCATGAATTTCAAAAATTGTTCCATCAATTACCTAAACAATGTTCGTCGATTTTAGAAATGTTTGCCTATTCAAGAAAAATGTGTTAAAAAATGTTCACAATTTTTTATTTTTTGCAAATAGTATGAAATGCTCACGAATTCAAAAAATGTTTATGATTTTAGACAATGTTTGCAATTTTTTAAAATTGTTCAAGTATTTGGAAAATGTTCACGATTTCAGATATGTTCATCAGTTAAAAAAATGTTCATGATTTTCAAAAATTGTTCACGATTTCATGAAAATGAAACTGATAGTGTATCTTGGTGATGCAGCAAAATGTGGTCATTACCATCAGAGATTATGATTTTTTTTCTTTCATTGCAACGCACGGGCCGTTTTGCTAGTATTTTGAAAAGTCTTTAAACTCACTTAAAAATAGAACTATTGGTTGATTAAGCAAAAGAACGGGGGGTTTACTGAAAATCAGCGAACAGTTTTTCTCTCACTTAAAATGGCATGAGTTATTGTGGTTTCGTGATGGATGGTCGACGACGTGTACAGAAAAAGTGTGTCACGCGTGTGTATGAGTTGGAGTTGCATGCTAGTCAGCTACATAGCCCCCGGAGTGGCTGCATGGTCGGGCGAGCTGTGGACGTGTCTTTTTTGTTTTTGAATATTAGCATCTAAATTTTGGTCACATGCCGCATGAGAGGTAAAAAGGTCTTTTCAGGTGACATTTAACACCGTTAAGGCTTAAAATAGACGAAAGTGTTATAAAGGGCATAAAATTTAGAATAGGTGTTAAATAAGGAAGAAAAATATTTTTAGTGTCAAATAGGAAAAGAAAATTTAAGACAATGTTAAATAAGGAATTCTGTCAAAACTATTTGTAGTTTGATCGCTCGGTCAAAAGATATTTTTATTTAGAATTTGAATCTCGTTAAAAAATACATAACCTACCACACCTTCGATCATGTGGAAGAAATCCTCCCAAACTCTGGTGATCTTGATAATGAAATCATACCATTCCATCGACAACAAAACACACATAATATCATTCCAAAAAAACACATAATATGATCAAAATTTAGTGTTATAATACACGGGTTTGTTAGCTTTTATCTAGAAGAGTGTTAACTATCTCGCTCAGCTCCTCGGTCGAATCCTATATTATTCTTAAAAAGTCTATCCAAATTTTCTCAACATAGAAAGTGTTCATCTCAACGTCCCCATTAAGTCATGCATTTAAGTGTTCTCTGCCATTAAGTCATGCATTTAAGTCTACCACATAAGAGCATGATTAACAATATAGCCGGTTGATGGCTATAACATGTTGCCATGTCATCTATAGCCAATGTAATAGCCAACATGTATAGTGGTGGGCTACAAGGAACTAGTACCTTTTTACCACATGGCCCACCATATGCTCTCACATAGTTTCTTGAAGCCCATGCTACAGCCGGCTGTAAATCTATAACCCACTTCTCCTCTCTCTCATCTTCTCTCTCATCCAACTCAACAAAGGTATAATATTTAAAGTCTTACAACCTGCCTAGGTCACCTTATTATACTTGCTCTAAGCAAGCCATGCATTTAACTTATAAATTATATTATTATTTTACATTAGTCTATGCATGTAGCACTGTCACATCATACATACATGTTAGTCGTCCTTCACATTTTTGATCGAAATGGTATTTTTTGTTGCAATTCTTTTTTATTTCTAGACATATGTTTTATTGATTTTCAAGATTATATTTTTTCATTAGATTTAATTGTTTTAGCAAATATTTATGCATTTCTTTAACAAAGTTTCCGCAGCAACGGGCAAAGCATCATCTAATTTACATGAAGATTCATGGAGATGTTCCCTTTTTGTTTGACTACTTTATGTGTTTTTTTCCACGACACACACAATTACAGCATGCTCATCTATGTGTAATTATAGCACGCCCACCGGCTATGCGCAACTACAATATCCCACTTCAACCGAGCGCAACTGCAATTGCAAGCACGCCAGCCGGCTATTACGGAAACGTATGTCCACTAGGAGCGCGTAACTACTAACTAGAGTTACAACTGCATGGCAACTATATTTACTATATTTTCTAAAGAGAAAAAAATATAGTAAAGAGGGTGGAGAAAAATAAGGAGGAAAAATAAGTGAAAGGAATAAAAAATCCTATTATTAAAAAACAGTATAATGCAGCTAGCTAGGAGCCTCCACAGCGATTTGACTGCCTCAACCGTCAGATCCTCGAACCTACGATCCAGATCCAGCTCTGGTTGTCCCTGTAACGCCCCCGACTTAATCATGCACTAATCATACACGCAAATGTGCACGATCAAGCATAGGGACTCATGGGAAGATATAACAACACAACTCTAAACTCAAATTTAAACATAAATCCACATATTACAAACTAGGGGTCACGAGGACCCGAATACATAAGTCATACAGACAAATGATATCTGAGTATAGACATAGTTAGTCAAATTTTGCCTTAAGAAGGCTAGCACAAACAACGACTCTAGATTGAAAAGGCGAAGGCCTCCTGCCTAGTGCCTCCGATCCTACTCCTGGTCGGATGGCTCAATCTAGTAGTACGTGCCATCGGGACTCTCTTGGTAGTAGGCTCCTGTGGTGGCATCTGACTCCTGGGCTCCATCGTCTGAAGTCAACATATGGGTATGGGGAAAAGGGGGAAGCAAAGCAACCGTGAGTACTCATCCGAAGTACTCGCAAGACTTACATCAGAACTATGCTATGTATACATTGTTATCAGGTGAAATGGCTGTATCTGTGGACTATATAGCAGCAAAGCCAGAATAGAGAGAAAACGCCTAGCCTATCGAAGACTAGCATCTTCATTGTCTTGCAGCATTAGAAGAGTGCAGATTAGTATCATATTTTAATTGACAAGCATGTTGTAGCAAAGCCTAGAGATCCCGGAGCTTACATTAATTTAATAAGTATCCAGTTCCGGTAGTAGTAGATCGGGATACAACACTGAGCATCTTGTTACCGTGGACACGGCTATTCGAATAGATTACTTCCCTGCAGGGGTGCACTACTGTTACCCAACATGATCGATTACATGTGGCCGGACACACCTGTTGGGTAATACCAGGCCTCGGGTAATCGACACGAAGAAGCGTCCTACCTAGGCTCAGAAGAGTGGTCAGCATGCCGGTCTAAATCCTAAATGCAAAGGGGTCTTGGGCCATCGCCCTTTGCACTCCTGCATGTTGCGAGGCTGGTCGGGGCCCAAGCGCGACTGTGGAAGCACCACAGACGTATCCAGCTCACCCCAACAATCAGGCCGCATCTCTGTACTATGACGTCTGAAGAGCTTTGGGAGAAATGTACAACGTAGAGGGCCCCATAACCATTATCCCATGTACTGGTAGTGCGTATAGGCCAGTGGCCAACTCAGATCAAATACCCAAATCCGTTAGGCGTATTTAGTAACTCGCAGCAACGAACAGGATCCCTATCGTTCCGCCATAATTCCTCTCGCGGGTGCTCTCCTGGCAAGCCCGACTTCATATTTTCCCCGCGGGTACCCGTCGGGGTCGACCCGCCAGTGACAGAGGTCGAAGTAACTGTGTGTCCAAGTATCGAGAAGGAATCCGAGGAATTACCCTCGATGGGTTCTCGCTCGAGGAATTGCACGACGGAAGCTTATCGGAGGTGATGTAAGAGGAATCACCCTCGCTAACTGACCACCGTATAGCTATTCTACAGAATCATCATCGGAGTGAGATACGAGGTATCACCCCCGGCACTTGATGCCAGCTCTGCAAAGGCGAACAACTAGGGGGGTGTCTGGTGATGTGCTGATCTCAGCCCGTTCAATCACAAGATTGGGGCTCCGGAACTAAAGCGGGGCAACTACAGCAAGGAAGAGGGGCCACATATGGTTTACCATCCAACCTGTACTAAGCAGTTTGGATATCAGGCAGGTATCAATAACAGTTTACAAGGGCAAGCTATGCATCAGAATAGGATAATTCAAAGCAGTAAAAATTTCAAATGCAAGCAGGAGGGACAAGGAATAGGCGATATAGACATGCGTCAAGGGGGTTTTCTTGCCTAGAAGCTCTGCTAAGAGAGGTTGATCGTCCGTGGGCTGCTCGTCTGGAGCGTAGTCGTACTCTGCTGCGTCGGAGTCGGTCTCGGCGGCTATCAGGAGAGAAGGAGGGGGAAGAAACAATAAATTCACGCAAAAATGCAAACAATATGCATGGCATGCCTAAATGATATCTATATGAGCTTTACTGCCTAACTAAATGATTTAGTTAATTCAGAAATTTATTTGGATTTATTTTATTAAAGTTGGGCACTATTTATTTATCGAATCCGGGAAAAAAGTTCCATGTTCACCTAGATAGGAGTGATGGTCAAGCATTTTGATTACATATTCAGATTCTTCATATTTTTCTAATCATTTTACGTATATAAATTATTTTCATCTGCCTTACGGTTTAAAAGATATGTTTTTTCAAAGTTTTAATAATATTCTGGAATTACAGATTTATATTAATTCGAAAATTATTTAAATATTAAATGCTATGGGTACCCAGTATTGTACCCAGACAGCACACACAGGGGCTAACTGGTGGGCCCTTTGACTGGTCAACGGATCCAGTCAGCCACCGATACGTCTCCGTCGTATCTATTTTTCCAAACACTTTTGCCCTTCTTTTGGACTCTAACTTGCATGATTTGAATAGGAACAAACCCGAACTGACGTTGTTTTCAGCAGACTTTCCATGGTGTTATTTATGTGCAGAAACAAAAGTTCTCAGAATGACCTAAAACTCCACGGAACTTTTTTTTGAAAATATTAAAAATACTGGAAGAAGAATCCACGTCAGGGGGGCCTCCACCTGTCCACGAGGGTGGGGGCGCGCCTGCCCCCTGAGAGCGCCCCCTGCCTGGTGGGCCCCCTGTTGCTCCACCGACCTCAACTCCAACTCCATATATTCGTGTTCGGGGAGAAAAAATGCAGAGAGAAGGATTCATCAAGTTTTACGATACGGAGCCGCCGCCAAGCCCTAAAACCTCTCGGGAGGGCTGATCTGGAGTCCGTTCGGGGCTCCGGAGAGGGGAATTCGTCACCATCGTCATCATCAACAATCCCCCACCACCAATTTCATGATGCTCACCGCCGTGTGTGAGTAATTCCATCATAGGCTTGCTGGACGGTGATGGGTTGGATGAGATCTATAATGTAATCGAGTTAGTTTTGTTAGGGTTTGATCCCTAGTATCCAATATGTTCTGAGATTGATGTTGCTATGACTTTGCTATGATTAATGCTTGTCACTAGGGCCCGAGTGCCATGATTTCAGATCTGAACCTATTATGTTTTCATGAATATATGTGAGTTCTTGATCCTATCTTGCAAGTCTATAGTCACCTACTACGTGTTATGATCCGGCAACCCCGAAGTGACAATAATCGGTACCACTCCCGGTGATGACCATAGTTTGAGGAGTTCATGTATTCACTATGTGTTAATGCTTTGGTCCGGTACTCTATTAAAAGGAGGCATTAATATCCCTTAGTTTCCATTAGGACCCCGCTGCCACGGGAGGGTAGGACAAAAGATGTCATGCAAGTTCTTTTCCATAAGAACGTATGACTATATTCGGAATACATGCCTACATTACATTAATGAATTGGAGCTAGTTCTGTGTCACCCTATGTTATGACTGTTACATGATGAACCGCATCCGGCATAATTCTCCATCACCGATCCAATGCCTACGAGTTTTCCACATATTGTTGTTCCCTTATTTACTTTTCCGTTGCTACTGTTACAATCACTACAAACCCCAAAAATATTCCTTTTGCTATCATTACCGTTACTTCCATATTACTTTGCTACTAAATAAATTGCTGCAGATACTAAGTTATCCAAGTGCGGTTGAATTGACAACTCAACTGCTAATACTTCAGAATATTCTTTGGCTCCCCTTGTGTCGAATCAATAAATTTGGGTTGAATACTCTACTCTCGAAAACTGTTGCGATCCCCTATGCTTGTGGGTTATCAAGACTATTTTCTGGCGTCGTTTCCGGGAAGCATAGCTCTATTCTTTGAGTCACTTGGGATTTATATCTGCTGGTCACTATGAGTAACTTGAAAGACAAGAAAACAAAAAATTATCCCTCAACTACGAGGGGAGGTAAGGAACTGCCATCTAGCTCTACACTTGATTCACCTTATGTTTTGAATAAGCTTGCGACACCTAAACCTGCTTCTGCTATTAATTCTTATATGTCGCATGTTATTGATGATGCCACTTCTACTATGCATGATACTTATGATGAAACTACTTATATGCTTGATACTACTGTGCCACTTGGTGAATTTCTTGATGAACAACTTGCTAGGGCTAGAGAGAATGAAATTATTGAAACTGATAATATTGATGAAAGTGATGATGATGACTCTCCCCCTAATAAATACGAATTGCCTGTTGTTCCTGAGGGTTATGTTATGGATGAAGAAGCTGCTAGAGCTATTCTTTCTTGCAATGACAGATATGATCTTAAGGAGTTATTAGCTAAATGGAAGCAGCAATCTCTTAATGCTAGAATGAAACATGACCCTGCTTTTGCTACTTCACCTATCTGTGTTACTGATAAGGATTGTGAATTCTCTGTTGATCCTGATATAATTACTTTGGTTGAATCTGATCCTTTCCATGGCTATGAATCTGAAACTGTTGTGGCACATCTTACTAAATTAAATGATATAGCCACCCTATTCACTAATGATGAGAGAACTTGCAACTTTTATATCCTTAAAATATTTCCATTCTCATTAAAGGGTGATGCTAAGATATGGTTCAACTCTTTTGATCCTTGTTGTGTGCGTAGTCCCCAGGATATGATTTATTACTTCTCTGCTAAATATTTCCTTGCTCATAAGAAACAAGCTGCCTTAAGGGGAATATATAATTTTGTGCAAATTGAAGAAGAGAGTCTCCCACAAGCTTGGGGGGGGGGCTTCTCTAATTACTTAATGCTTTGCCTGATCATCCTCTTAAGAAAAATGAAATATTGGATATCTTTTATAATGGACTAACCGATGCTTCCAGAGATTACCTGGATAGTTGTGTTGGTTCTGTTTTCAGGGAAAGAACATCAGATGAAGCTGGAATTCTATTGAATAATATGTTGACCAATGAAAATAATTGGACACTTCCTAAGCCAGCTCGTGAGCCTATTCCTAAACCAACTCCGAAGAAAAGTGGTGTTCTATTTCTCAGTCCTGAAGATATGCAAGAGGCAAAGAAATCTATGAAAGAAAAAGGTATTAAAGCTAAAGATGTTAAGAATTTACCTCCTATTGAATAAATACATGGTCTTAATTTACCGCCTATTGAAGAAACATATGATCTTAATCCATTACCTATTGAAGAAACTCATGGTCTTGATAACCCGACACAGGTAGTAAAGGTAAATTCTCTCTATAGATATGATAAAGATGAAATCCCTCCTACTAAGTTTTCTAGCCAATGTTTGGATGAGTTTGATAACTTTATGGTTAAGCAAGAAGATTTCAATGCTTATTTTGGTAGGCAATCAAAACAAAATGCTTATATGATTGAACACTTTGGTGATTATATGTCTAGAGTTAAGGGTGAACTTAAACTCATTAGTAAACATGCTTCTATGGTTACCACTCAAGTAGAACAAGTACTTAAAGCTCAGAATGATTTGCTCAATGAATTGAATACTAAGAATAATGACTATGTTGTTAGAGTGGCTACTAGAACTGGTAGAATGACTGTAGCGACCCGACCTCAAACGGTCAAGTCTCTGTGCTTCAGTGTCATCCCTGGATCGGTAATGCTGACACATACAGTACTCGAGGATTTATAACAGAGTAGCAATCACACACTCATTACATCGAAAGTCTCCAAAGAGAACTTATTAAAATAAATATGGCTTAAGGCCATCTAATACGATAACAGCGGAAGGCTTGGAAGATAAAGTGAGTCCATCAACTCCAACGGCATAGCTGAGCTGCACGGCAATGACCTAACGAACCTTACTCCTCGTCTGAAAAGTCTGCAACATAATACATTGCAGCCCGAAAACGGGTCAGCACATGGAATATGCTGGCAAAATAACACAGTAGAGCAAGCACAGAATAATGCTATCACTACATGCATATTTGGCTGGTGGAAAGCTCTATGGTTATAGTTTTGCGAAAAGCCAATTTTTCCCTACAACAAAGGAATAGATTTTAATTTAACTATCATGGTAGTTGAAACATCATTGAGAAGGTTCCTCCAACTCAATCCCAATTAAAGTAATTATCAACCCAACAATATTAATTTAGAGTGATGAGATACTTAAGATACTCCAAGTACTAGATACTCAAGATTGTCCATAACCGGGGACACGGCTAACCATGATTAGTTTATACACTCTGCAGAGGTTTGCGCACTTTTCCCCACAAGACTTGATCTCCTCCGTTGAGTTTCTCGCACTACATGGTGTTTGAGAAACGGATGACCAAGACACAGTCTTTCAGAAACATTAACTCTCTACTCCGGGCAGACCATACCAAACCTACAATCCCACTACCTGCTGATCCACCTCTTCAAGAGCTTCACGTAACTTACTCAACTATGCTAGAGCCCATAATAGCTTGTGGCTGCACACGGAAGTTTCTAGCATGAATAATCTCAGTTCCCTTGAGCCTGGGTGGCGATCCATAGGAAGATCACACGGGTAATCTAGGATTTCCAAAAATACAGGCAACACTGGGTACTCCAGGTGCCTCAATCCACCCAGATGTGTATTTAAGTTGCCACCTTAAGTTGAACCATTAATTAACAATCTCACATCTGTCATGGATTTCACGCTCCCAAACCACGTCTACGAGCATAGCATAGCAATATAAGCAACGCGTAGAAGTAACTCCCAAGGGTTTGAATGTAACAGGGTAATAGGTTCTACCTCATCAACTACTTCCCAACCCACATGTTAATGACATCCTAACCATGCAATGTTTGAGGATTGGAACTAATGCATAAAAACTGGGTGATAAAGGGGTATGATCAAAGTGTTACTTGCCTTGTTGTTGATCCGTGTAACCTAGAGACTCCAAATAACACGCTTCGCACTCCAGGAATTCTATCACAAACAAACAATAGCATACACAAGCAATCGATCAAAGAAACATGGGTAAATCTCAAATAAGAAGATCTAACCAGAAAGTTCAACTTAAGAACTCCGGTTTGCAAAAAGAATCAAATCAAACGAAGCAACGAAACACAAACGATGAAAGAAACAAGATCCGTTTACTAATTTGGACCTAGGTCAAATTTTACAGTAGAAAAAACTTGTGCAAGTTGGTTAAACAAAAAGAGGGTCTCGAGATGAAGATCTAGGCGCTTGAATCGCCTGATTCCGACTAACGAAAGAAAAGATAAACTAGAACAAAAATCGGATCAGAAATCACGATCAGAAATAATCGCGGATTAATCCGATAAAAGAAAACTGACGAACATGCTAATGAACGAGCGTTCATTATCTGTAACTAACGAGCGAAAACCGTTCGTTAAAACGAACGTCCGCTAAAAAGAAAAAACCGAAAAAAACCGGCGAACCAAAAAAAAGACTAGGGTTTTCTAACGAAAACCGAACCGGTTTTCTAAAAAAACCGAACGGCGCTAACCTCCGGCGAGGTCTGACACAGCGGCGGCGGCGGCGAGGGGCGGTGGCGGCGCGGGGAACGGGCGGCGGCGGCGGCTCGCGGCGAGGGGCAGCGCGGCTACGGGCAAAGGGCGGCGAGGCGGCGCGGCAGCGGCGCAGCGACTTGCGGCGGCGGGGTCGGTGGCTCGCGGTGGGGTGGGGCGTCTCCCAAGGCGGCAGGGCGCGGCTTTTAAGGAGGGGGCGGTGCCTTGGGGGAGGGGGCACGACGCGGGGAAACGGAGTCCGAGCCGAACTCCGGTTCGACGGCGGCGGCGGCGGTCTCCCGCTAGGAGATGGCGGCGTGGGGCGAGGTGGGCCGGTGCTGGGCTTCGGCCCAGCTAGGCCTTGGCGCGCCTTTTTTCTAAATTCCGCCGAAACTAAAAAAATCCTAGAAAAATAAAATAAAAAAATCTAAAAATACCAAAACAAATTTTCTCCGTCTAAATAAAATATTTAGAATGAGATGAACATTTTCTTGGCCCTAAATGCAAATTTTGAAAACGTGCAATTTTTCTAATGCAACCAAAATTGCAAATAAAATCCAAATAAAAGCAAAAATTGATTCTAATATTTTTCCTCCAATATTTCATTTATTTTGGAGAAGTCATATCATCTCCTCTCATATATTAATATGAAATATTTTCGGAGAGAAAAATAGTTAAAACCAAAATCCTCGTTTTGAAATTTGATAAAAAACAAATTTGAAAACCGGGGAAATCCCCAACTCTCTCTGAGGGTCCTTGAGTTGCTTAGGATTTAGAGGACCGCGAGACAAAATGCAATAAAATATGATATGCAAGGATGATCTATGTATAACATTCCAAATTGAAAATTTGGGATGTTACAATGACTTAGGAACCTTTGTATCCTGACGGCCACCCTAAGAGAATTGAGCAGGACTCCCGGAGAAATAATATAGATGCACCTAGTCCTTCTAAAAAGAAGAAGAAGAAAAATGATAGGACTTTGCATGCTTCTAGTGAGCCTATTGTTGAAACACCTAAGAATCCAAATGATATTTCTATTTCTGATGCTGAAACACAATCTGGTAATGAACATGAACCTAGTGATAATGTTAATGATAATGTTCATGATGATGCTCAACCTAGTAATGATAATGATGTAGAAATTGAACCTGCTGTTGATCTTGATAACCCACAATCAAAGAATCAACGTTATGATAAGAGAGACTTTTTTGCTAGGAAACGTAAAGAAAGAGAACCATGGGTTCAGAAACCTATGCCTTTTCCTCTCAAACCATCCAAGAAAAAGGATGATGAGGATTTTGAGCGCTTTTGCTGAAATGATTAGACCTATCTTTTTGCGTATGCGATTAACTGATATGCTCAAAATGAATCCTTATGCTAAGTATATGAAAGAATTTGTTACTAATAAAAGAAAGATACCGGAAGCTGAAATTTCCACCATGCTTACTAATTATACTTTTAAGGGTGGAATACCAAAGAAACTTGGAGATCCAGGAGTACCTACCATGCTCCATTAAAAGAAACTACGTTAAAACTGCTTTATGTGATCTTGGAGCCGGTGTTAGTGTTATGCCTCTCTATTTATATCGTAGAATTGACTTGAATAAGTTGACACGTACTGAAATATCTTTGCAAATGGTTGATAAATCAACTGATATACCTGTCGGTATTTGTGAGGATGTGCCTATTGTGGTTGCAAATGTTACTATTTTAACGGACTTTGTTATACTTGATATTCCCGAGGACGATATATGTCTATTATTCTTGGAAGACCCTTTTTGAATACTGCAGGGGCTGTTATTGATTGCAACAAAGGTAATGCCACTTTTCATGTTAATGGTAATGAGCATACGGTACACTTTCCGAGGAAACAACCTCAAGTTCATAGTATCAACTCTATTTTAAAAATTCCATCGATTATTTTTGGAGGTTTTGAATTTCCTCTTCCTACTGTCAAAAAGAAATATGATATTCTTATTATTGGAGATGTGTGTATCCCCGTTGAGGTAACATAGTGTTATTCGAAATTTCTCCGGTTCCATGTTAGTCGGAATGAGTTTGTTAGCAAGACTTGATCAACCTTGTTAGTGGATTCCTTTTGATGAGCATGAGATGGATGAAACTAGAAAGCACAACCTTCTGTACCCTCCTTTTACTTTCTATTATTTAGTTGAAATAAAGTAAAAATGGTATTTTCCTGTCTGTTTTCTGAATTATCCATGCAATATAAAAATACCCCGAAAATAAAAGTTCTCCAAATGCCCTACCAATTTAATATGATTTTTTCCGGAATATTTGAAAATATCTGGCACTGAGAACACAGCAGGGGGAGCAAGCACCTGGCCACGAGGGTCCACGGCACGCCCCCTGCCTCGTGGGCCCATGGTGGCTCCCCTCCACTTATTCCTGCACCCACACACTTCTTCTTCCTCCCCAAAAAATCACCATCCAGCTCAAGCACGAGTTCTAGCTCATTTTGCTATGATTTTCGATCTCCTTGCTCAAAGCACCTCACACAAAACTGCTTTGGGGGATTGTTCCTTGGTATGTGACTCCTCCAATGGTACAATTAGTTTGTGTTCTAGTGCTTTATTCATTGCAAATTTGTGCTGCCTAGGTGACCATGTTCTTGAGCTTGCATGTCAAATTTATATGGTTCCAAGTAGTTCTAATGCATGATATAGGCTCTAGGCACTTGTAGGAGTAGTTGCTATCAATTTTGTTGAGCTTGGTTCACTTTTATTTGAAGTTACTAAAAATTTCAGAAATTTTTCAGAAGAAAAAATATGTTTAGGAAAATGTACCAAGGTGGTCCTTCAAGGAAGCAAGGACCCATGCTTGCAATGCGTGATGCTGATGAGGAACCACCAAGGGACGCTCTAGTGCGGCCTCATGAATGGCCTTCAGAAGACTTCATGAGTCGAGCAGGAATTAAGGAAGAATTTAACGCATATTTGCGTAACGCTGACCTTGTGAGCTTCAGGCAGAAAAGTGCCATCAGTACCAGTATCTCACTAGTTCCTTTGTGAGGAGGTTTGAATTTTCATCTTCACGCAATTCTCAAACAGTCCTATTTGATCTCTATGAAAAATCTTACACTATGGACTTAGAGGATTTTACTACTGCTTGCAAACTTCCACAATGGGGTAGTCCTAGGGAACCTTGCAAATCTGAATTTAGAGAATTTCTTGCTAGTATAACTGTGGTGGAATCTAGAGATATAGCACAAGCTACCATAGGGAGCATTCATTTTCCTGCTATACATTATTTTGCTCTTTTCATAGGTAGGTGCATAAATGGTAAGGATGAAACATGTCACATGTGTGTCCCTGACCTCCGTGTTCTTAGGAGTGCTGTGTTAGGAGATAAATCTTATAATTTGGGAGCCATTATTGCTCGTAGGTTGCATCATAATAGATTTAATGGAGGTTTCTTTGGTGGAATTTATGCAACCCGCTTAGCTGATTTTCTTGGTGTAACCATACGCAATGATGATATTGAATTGCCGCCTACTTATCTAGACTTTACTGCTATGGTTCACCATTAGGTTGTCGAGAGGAATGAACCACCTCTCCAGTACCGACTAATCTTTGACAGGCGTCATGCCGTCAATATTGTTCTTCCTGCCCCTACTCTCTTTGACTTTCAGGCAAAAGGGAGACATTTTATAACCAAGGAGGAGGCAAATGAGTATGAAAGGAGGATGAGGGCAGCTCGCCTCCAAGCTGCAACCCATGATGCAATAGCCGCTGCATCTCAGTACGATCCCAGCTACAACTATGGATATCCGCCAGGCCATCCGTGGCAATAAACCAACTTACGCCAAAGGCCTAAGCTTGGGGGAGTACGTATTTCCCACCGACATTACATTTATGTTCACACACACTCATTGCTAGATATCGTTGCTCATACTCTTTCACTGTATTATCCATGCTAGTTTATTTTCCTTTTTCCTGCTTTCTTCTTTTGTGTTTAATAAACCTTAATAAAAACAAAAAATTAGTAGTAGCTTTTAGTTAGTTTACTTTTCTTGATGTAGTAGTAATAATTAAAAAGAAAATCCAAAAAGATTTCCCGTTCTTCTTTTGCTTGTTGGGAGCTTTCCCGTGTAAATAGTTTTATTTCTTTTCTTTTCTTTGTGGGTCGATACGAGAAGACCATAATTAAATTGTTGAAGTGGCTCTTATATGCATTATTGTTGATTTAACCAAGAGCCCATATTGCCTTGTCTTCTCCTGTTTATTGAATGCTCGCAGATTCCAGCTTAGTCCAATGCACGTGCACTATTATTATTATTCACATCGTTCGGTCGTGCAAGTGAAAGGCAATTATGACGATATAAGATGGACTGATTGAGATGGGAGAATCTAGTATGAACTCGACCTCTCTCGTTTTTGTAAATATGATTAGTTCATCGTTTCTAGTTCAGCCTATTATGAATAAACATGTTTGCGGTGACAATTAGAGATTATAGTTGCTTATGCCATGCTTAATTAGCTAGGAGTTTATAATGGTTTACCTTGCGTGCCAACATGCTATTAAAATGGTTGTGATGTGGTATGATAGGGTGGTATCCTCCTTTGAATGATTCAAGTGACTTGACTTGGAACATGTTCACACATGTAGTTGAAACAAATCAACATAGCCTTCATGATATTTATGTTCATGGTGGATTATATCCTACTCACGCTTGTACTCAATGTTTATTAATTTTAATGCATGTTCATGACTGTTGTCGCTCTCTAGTTGGTCGCTTCCCAGTCTTTTGATAGCCTTCACTTGTACTAAGCGGGAATACTGCTTGTGCATCCAATCCCTTAAACCCCAAAAGTTATGCCATATGAGTCCACTATACCTTCCTATATGCGGTATCTACCTGCCATTCCAAGTAAATTTGTATGTGCCAAACTCTAAACCTTCAAATGAAATTCTGTTTTGTATGCTCGAATAGCTCATGTATCAACTAGGGTTGTCCGTATCTTCCATGTTAGGCGGGTTATTCTCAAGAGGAGTGGACTCCTCTCCTCACTCACGAGAAAATGGCTGGTCACCGGGATGCCCAGTCCCATGCTTTATGCAAACTAAATCAAAATAATTGCAAACAAAACTCCCTCTGGGACTGTTGTTAGTTGGAGGCACTCGTTGTTTCGAGCAAGCTATGGATTGATACTTGTTGGTGGAGGGGGAGTATAAACTTTACCATTCTGTTTGGGAACCGCCTATAATGTGTGTAGCATGGAAGATATTGCCATCTCTTGGTTGTTATGTTGACAATGAAAGTATGCCGCTCAAAATATTATTTATCTTTATTTCAAAACCGAGCTCTGGCACCTCTACAAATCCCTGCTTCCCTCTACGAAGGGCCTATCTATTTACTTTTATGTTGAGTCATCACCCTCTTATTAAAAAGCGCCAGCTGGAGAGCACTGCTGTCATTTGCATCCATTACTATTAATTTATATTGGGTATGACTATGATTGTATCTCTTTTACCATGCATTACAATGTTTAGTCAGTCCTTGATCTTTAAAGGTGCTCTGCATTTATGTTTTGCGGTCTCAGAAAGGGCTAGCGAGATACCATCTTGTTATATCATATTATGATTGTTTTGAGAAAGTGTTGCCATCCGGGATTTATTATTATTGCTCACTAGTTGATTATGCCATTGATATGAGTAAATATGAGACCTAAGTGTTATTGTGAATGTGGTTAGTCATAACCTTTGCTGAAAACTTGAATGTTGGCTTTACATATTTACAACAACAAGAGCAAACAGAGTTTGTATAAGTTTTTTTTATCACTTTCAGTTTATCGACTGAATTGCTTGAGGACAAGCAACGGTTTAAGCTAGGGGGAGTTGATACGTCTCCGTCGTACCTACTTTTCCAAACACTTTTGCCCTTGTTTTGCACTCTAACTTGCATGATTTGAATAGGAACTAACCTGGATTGACGCTATTTTCAGCAGACTTTCCATGGTGTTATTTATGTGCAGAAACAAAAGTTCTCAGAATGACCTGAAACTCCACAGAACTTATTTTTGGAAAATATTAAAAATACTGGAAGAAGAATCCACGTCAGGGGGGCCTCCACCTGTCCATGAGGGTGGGGGCGCGCTTGCCCCCCTGGGTGCGCCCCCTGCCTCGTGGGCCCCCTGTTGCTCCACCGACCTCAATGCCAACTCCATATATTCGTGTTCGAGGAGAAAAAATCAGAGAGAAGGATTCATCGCGTTTTACGATACGGAGCCGCCGCCAAGCCCTAAAACCTCTTGGGAGGGCTGATCCGGAGTCCGTTCGGGGCTCCGGAGAGGGGAATCCGTCGCCGTCATCATCATCAACAATCCCCCATCACCAATTGCATGATGCTCACCACCGTGCGTGAGTAATTCCATCATAGGCTTGCTAGACGGTGATGGGTTGGATGAGATCTATCATGTAATCGAGTTAGTTTTGTTAGGGTTTGATCCCTAGTGTCCACTATGTTCTAAGATTGATGTTGCTATGACTTTGCTATGCTTAATGCTTGTCACTAGGGCCCGAGTGCCATGATTTCAGATCTGAACCTATTATGTTTTCATGAATATATGTGAGTTCTTGATCCTATCTTGCAAGTCTATAGTCACCTACTATGTGTTATGATCGGGCAACCCCGAAGTGACAATAATCGGGACCACTCCCGGTGATGACCATAGTTTGAGGAGTTCATGTATTCACTATGTGTTAATGCTTTGGTCTGGTACTCTATTAAAAGGAGGCCTTAATATCCCTTAGTTTCCATTAGGACCCCGCTGCCACGGGAGGGTAGGACAAAAGATGTCATGCAAGTTCTTTTCCATAAGCACGTATGACTATATTCGGAATACATGCCTACATTACATTGATGAATTGGAGCTAGTTCTGTGTCACCCTATGTTATGACTGTTACATGATGAACCGCATCCGGCATAATTCTCCATCACCGATCCAATGCCTACGAGTTTTTCACATATTGTTCTTTGCTTATTTACTTTTCCGTTGCTACTGTTACAATCACTACAAAATCCAAAAATATTACTTTTGCTACCGTTACCGTTACTTCCATATTACTTTGCTACTAAATACTTTGCTGCAGATACTAAGTTATCCAGGTGTGGTTGAATTGACAACTCAACTGCTAATACTTGAGAATATTCTTTGGCTCCCCTTATGCCGAATCAATAAATTTGGGTTGAATACTCTACCCTCGAAACTGTTGCGATCCCCTATACTTGTGGGTTATCAGCCACCAGTCAGCAGTGGCTGACAGGTGGGTCCCAGTGCTGACTTAGCACACACAATCAGCAATCCTCATCTGTTTGAACAGTAATGTGGGCCCCACATGTCAGTAGTTAATTTAATTTAATCGTTTTATTTAGCTCTAATTAACCAGCGCGGTGCCTAGCGTCAGCTAGTGTTAGGGAGTTAGTTAACCACTAATGACCCTGATGTGTGGGACCCGCAGGGTTTAAACGACACGCGCGCCGGCGACGAGGCTAGTCGCGGCGGCGGTGGCCGGAAATCGGCATCCTGTGACCATTTGGGAGGCCGAGGGCATCTACCGGAAGCCCACGCTCGCACGCATCCGGAGAGAGGAGCGGGAGGTCGCGGGGTCGCCGGAGCTGACGGCAGTGACGACGAGGGCGGCGGCCGGAATACGGGCGAGCTCAGATTCGTGTTTACGGCACGTGCGGGGGAAAATTAAGGGGCTGGCGGTGCTCTTCGGCATGCGGCGAAGCGAACGAGCAGCAGCGGGTGACCATTGGGTCACCGCAATGGCGCCGGCGATGAGGTCTTGGCGGCAGCAGAACGTCGGCCGTGACAGGATCGAGCCTGCGGCTCGAATCGACGGGGAAGAAGAGCTGGGAAGGGGTAGTTGCTCACATCGGTGATGAGGAGCACCTCGGGGAGGCCGGGGAGCTCGCGGTGGCGTAGATCGGCGGTGAGGTCATGCGGTGGCCATGAGGAGAGAAGAGGTCAAATGCGGCATCGACGTTGCTTCCCGATCCCGATCCGGTGTCGAGGGAGAAGAGGTGGTCCACGCTGGAGCTTCTGGACTGGTCGGAGTGACAAATGGGTGTGGATGGCCGTGGCTATGGCGAACAGTGGCGAGGGTGGCGCTCGGGCATTCACCCAAATCGAGAAGAGGGGCGATGGAGAGGGGATGCGGGGGGGCTAGGGTTAGCAGGAGGGTTGGGGGTGGTCTTTGTAGATGACCAGGTCGACAGAGGAGGCGCCAGTGTCACCCATCGCGCGGCGCTGGCGACGGCGATGGCGTCTGGAGGCGACACGAGGGGGAGGAAGATGATGGTGGGGTGGGCTGGGCTGAAAAGGCCACTGTAGCACTGAGCCAGTAAGTGCACATTGGTGTTTTTCATTTTCCCTTTTGTTTTCTTTCTGTTTTATTCTCTTATTCGGTTCTGCAGATTGTGACTAACAAATTACTTTTGTAAAATACAAGTGTTGTTCAATTAAATACTAGGTAATATTAAACACCGCCAGAAATTGGTTTGGTAAAATAATGATTTCATTTGAATTTCTATTAATTAAAATGGTATTAAAATGCTACTGTTTGCTACTGTTTGAGGCTGGTAGATTCATTTAACTAATCCCACAATTGTTGATTATAATTTTATTAATGCCTTTGGATTATTTGCACTGTAATGAACATTTTTCCATCGGTGTTTGAGCAACTTGATATTCCACTTTAAATTTGAATTGCAATTTGAATAGGAATTTGAAATGAGATATGATGCAATGATGATCAAGCACTATCATGCTGACTTGGCACTATCACAAGGTGATTACTGTAGCATAATGACATGGGGTGTTACAATTCTCCTCCTCTATCAAGAATTCTCATCCCGAGAATTAAGAGGTAGGCTGGAAGAAAGAGAGGTATTCTTTGCGAAGACGATCCTCGCGTTCCCAAGTGGCTTCATCTTCAGAATGATTCAACCACTGAACTTTAAGGAACTTGATCGACTTCTGACGAGTTCGGCGCTCAGCTTGATCAAGGATGCGGATGGGATATTCTGGATAAGACAGATCTTCTCGCAATTCAAGCATTTCATGATCCATTGCTCGGATAGGATCCTTAAAACAGCGTCGGAGTTGTGATACATGAAAGACATCATGTACTTGAGAGAGGTTTGGCGACAACTACAATTGATATGCCACTTCTCCTCGACGGGCGAGAATACGGAACGGGTCGATTTAGCGAGGAGCTAACTTGCCCTTGATTCTGAACCAATGAGTACCTTTCAAAGGAGTGACACGAAGGTAAGCTTGCTCGCCAGGCTGATAGACCATTAGCTTGTGCTTTCGGTCATAGTTGCTCTTCTGACGAGATTGAGCATCTTGCAAATGTTTTCGAACAATGCAGACTTGTTCTTCAGCTTGTTGAATAATGTCCGGACCAAAGAGTGAACGTTCCCCGGTTTCTGACCAATTCAGAGGGGTCCGACACTTATGTCCATATAGAATTTCAAAGGGTGCCATATTCAGGCTAGTTTGGTAGCTATTGTTGTAAGAGAATTCGGCATACGGGAGAGATTCCTCCCTTTTCTTACCGAATGATATGACGCAAGCTTGAAGCATATCTTCAAGCACTTGGTTGACTCTTTCGACTTGACCCTGAGACTGAGGGTGAAAAGCGGTGCTAAAGGACATATGAGTTCCCATAGCTTCCTGGAAACTGTTCTAGAATCTTGAGGTGAAGAGGCTACCACGATCCGAACTAATTTCCAACGGAACACCGTGGAGTGACACAATTCTGGAAACATACAAGTCTGCTAACTGAGTAGCAGTGATTGTTTCCTTGACTGGTAGAAAGTGGGCAACCTTGGAGAACTGTTCAATTACGACAAAGATAGCATCATGACCCTTCTGTGATCTACAAAAACCAGTAATGAAATCCATTTGGACTTTGTCCCAATTCCATTTAGGAATAGCAAGTGGCTGCAGAGTTCCAGTAGGCCTTTGATGTTCTCCCTTGATGCGACGACAAATGTCACACTCAGCAACATAGCGAGCAATGTCCTGCTTCATACCAGGCCACCAGTATCGCCGACGAATGTCCTGGTACATCTTGGTGCTACCAGGGTGAATAGAAAAAGGTGTGTCGTGGGCTTCTTTCATGACATCCGAGTGCGAGTCCACGTTTTTCTTTGTGGGGACCACTAGACGGCCTTTGAAGAATAGGGCACCTTCATTATCAACATGGTAAAACGAAGAGCCTCGTGTGGAGAGATATTTCTTACATTTGTCGACTTCAGAGTCATAGTTCTGTCTTGTCTTTATGTTGCGTTTGAGGTCTGGTTCAACAACCAAGGTATTGAGATGACCCTGTGGAACAATGTGAAGATTCAACTTGCGAAGTTCTTCATACAGCATAGGTTGTGCTTCCTGAACCATGAGGTTGTTGCAATAGGCCTTGCGACTCAAAGCATCGGCCATTACATTAGCCTTGCCAGAGGTGTAGGAAATATTCATGTCATAATCGGCTATTGTCTCGAGCCATCTCTGTTGATGATGGTTCAGGTCCGGCTGGGTATACAGATACTTCAGATTTTGGTGGTCGGTGTATATCTCGCAACGATTACCAAGAAGGTAATGTAGCCACAGTTTCAGAGCATAAATTACTGCAACAAGCTTGAGATCATGTACTAGATAATTTTCCTCATGAGGACGCAATTGTCACGAGGCATAAGAAATTACCTTGCGCTCTTGCATGAGGACGCAACCTAATCCTTGACAAGATGCATCACAGTAAATCACAAAGTCTTTGCGAGAATCAGGGGGAGCTAGCACTAGGGCAGATGTCAACTTGTCTTTTAGAATCTGGAAACTTTCCTGGCATTTGTCTGTCCACTCAAACTTAACGCCTTTGTGAAGTAGATCAGTCAGGGGCTTAGCAATCTTGGAGAAATTCTCGATGAAACGGCGGCAATAACTAGCAAGTACGAGGAAACTCCTGACTTGCCTGACATTCTTTGGAGGAGGCCAGTCAAGAATAGCCTGAACTAGTTCTGGGTTAACAGCAATGCCATCTTTGGAAATCACATGACCAAGATAGGTCACCTTAGATAACCAGAATTCACACTTAGAATACTTGGCATATAGCTGGTGCTCTCGAAGTTTCTCCAATACAAGCCGAAGATGTTCGGCGTGTTCTTCTTCATTCTTGGAGTATATAAGGATATCATCCAAGTAAACCATGACGAATTTATCGAGGTAGTCCATCAAGATATAGTTCATCAATCAAGAAAAGGTTGCTGGAGCATTAGTCAATCCGAAGGACATGACGGTGTACTCATAAGACCCATAACGAGTAGCGAAGGCGGTCTTCGGAATATCCTCCTCACGAACTTGGATCTGATGATAACCCAACCTCAAGTCGATTTTAGAGAACACAGAGGATCCAGCAAGTTGGTCGTAGAGATCATTGATCCGGGTGTGGCGCCCCGCCTGAATACCACTGTAGACAGACGGTCACCGCACACACCAGCCCAGGAAATCACGCTGGCATGCGCTTTTACAACAGGTACCATGAACACAGGCATTACTGAAATATATCAGTCTTATATGATATATTACAAGGGTGATGGCAGTGGAAAAACTCTATCTAAGGCAGCAGGGTCCTGGTGCGGCTCCAATCCACAGGGATCTGACTGGGTTACTCTTCTAGCCCGCAAGCACTCTGGCTCCTCGCTAGCGAACGTCAAATCCTTAGGTGAACCTGGTCACATTGAAGGCCGCTGAGTACTTTTGAATGTACTTGCAAGAAAACCAAATAACATATCCACCAAGCAATGCAATCCATGGCATTCAAGCATGCATTTGTTATTAGAGCAATATTATTTGCCATGTTATGGCAAAAATGTCCAGCAATATTAAACATCTAGTAACATTAATTATCTTCAGTGCTTAAAGTGTTTACTATTACTAATTGCCAACTTACTCTCTTCTGGGTTGTCCCACAACCCTCGAAATACTCAAGATCCATTGAGTACCTCCGAACACAAGACAAGTTCTTCCATCATTATTATCAATACTGCGGTTGATCATCCTAGAGAGGTCTAAATGGACTGTCCAATACCGTGGATGCAGCTATTCGAATAGATTTTACACTCTGCAGAGGTTGCGCACTTTACCCACACCATGGAGATCCTAGCCTCGTACTCCCATTCGGGTGGACCGGGGTTGCTCCAACGAAACCTGCCGGACCCGTGACTCCTCCATCGTACCATCGACAATCATACCCTCCCAGTGTCATGCCTTGGGTGGCCCCTGTGTCCTCCAGACACCTGCCATCATCGTGGCCAAACTAAATCGTCCCAAACGGGGATGGGTACCCATATAACTCAACTGGGCTCATAGGATTATCGTCGTCTACCTGATCAGGGTAGCACGCAAGCATAACCCTCCCTCTTTGGTGATACCGATAAAAGGGCACAAAGCCAGGCCAAGTCAAGGTCGTCCCATACCGGCAAATGTGGCTGCATGGATAAGTCCGGATAGGTGGCTCTTGATCAACCCTACGGGTTTAAACTTTAACAAGCATGGTTATTAAGTCATATACTTTATCATTGCAATAAAAACAATAATGCATGATGAAACAATAACAACCTCTCTCCATATAATGTCACACCGACTCATTGGTGAAACAACATTTAAATGGCAAGTCTATCATTTTACAAGTTTGAGCTATAGGTGCGATCATCCGAACCTTTACGTGAAACCGACAAATAAATCTGTAGCCACCAGAACGGTCTTTACAACACAAATCTGGGACGTTATCAGAATAGCTCACCCTTAGCTCAAGACGATCGAAAAGCAGCTCAGAGCTTGAGACGATGTTAATAAAAAGAATGTAGTGATTCCCTAAGAAGGCCGGAAAGCAGCTTAGAGCATAGGGCCACCACTACGAAAAGAAATTCAACAACTGCCCGAGACGGCTGAAAAGCAGCTCAAAACATGGGACAGTTGTTGAAAAGGGAAATATAAAATCGGCATCCACCCCGTAAGGCCGGAAACAGCACAGAACACAGGCGTGGTGCCGTCACTGAAGAAAGGCTAGCCAGGGTTCATTGGAGTCACATACATCTCACTACTATGCACACGAGCACAAACATATTAATTAATTAAACACACAAGAATAACATAGAGCAATGCTTTAGGTCATATATCAGATGGTCGGCTTGCCTGGGGGTGAAGAGATACTCCGAGAGAAGTGTGATCACTTTGCGGAAAAACTGCCGGAAAGGATTCCCTCTCAGAGGGGTTGGATATAGGATAGGGGTAAAATGGTCATTTTCAGAAAGTGTGAACATGGTGAAGTGATGTCATCGGATCGGGCTCGGAAAAATATGAATGTAGGCTTTGGATTCACCTCGATCGGAGTTGTAGATGAAAAGATACGAGGGGTTGAATTGGAGGGTCCTCTCTGTAATAAACTATTTACTTTCGGGTCCCTGGCTGATTTTCTTCCGAAAAAGAGAGAAAAAAACACCGTGCGCTTGGGCCGCAGTGCCAAAACCAGCCCCAAATTCTCGGCCACCGCCAGGCCGCTGCTGCCGCTGCTCTACTGGGCCGGGCCCAACCGCCGCCACTTGAAAAAAATGCGCAGAGGGAACGTCGTCTTCCACCTCTCACGCCCGAGCATAGTGGGCATTGGCGGCGATTGCCGGTGCCACAATGCACCTCCGACGGCGCCCCGCCTATGGACGAGCTCGGCACGGAGAGGCGCATCCAATGGTGGGTGGCATGGATGCCGGGGACCATCGGAGCAGTGGCTACGCTGCCCGCGGCGGACGGCAATTCAGGCGACAACGGGCTCGGCGCTACGGTGACAGAGTGTCGGATTTCGGGTTCCGGCAGACCCTTAAGGTTCGATCACTGGGGTGCGCGCGGAAATCACATCCTCAACCTCCCCGTCTCGCAAAGATCTAAACTACTAAGTGAATCACACAAGAGACACAAGGTTTATACTGGTTCGGGCCACCATTGTGGTGTAATACCCAACTCCAGTGTGTGGTGGATGGATTGCCTCTTGAGGGCTGGTGATGACGAACAATACAAGGAAGAACAGCCTCGCGAGGGTCTGTTCTTGGCTGGGGTGATGAACTACTATGGGGAGTTCAGCCACCTCTCTCTATCTTTCTCTTTCTCTCTTCCTCTCTTCCAGATCCCAACTGACCAACCAAACCACTTGCTATGTGGGTGGCTAGTCCTATTTATAGAGGCCCTGGTCCTCTTCCCAAATATTGAGCGGGAAGGGATCCAACAATGGCGGGCTAATTTGAAGGGGGGCAACGAGTACGTCTATCCTGACAAAAGCAGTCTTCGCCTGCCAAAGGCTCTGGTGGTGACGCCGGGCTGGGCTCCATGGTGACCTCCGTCTCGTAGTCCTCCTGGTCTTGGTCTCGTTGCACCGAAGTGGCAACCCTTGCCTGATGCCTCGGTACTCCGCGGATATGCTTGTCCCCTTTGCACCAAAGAGGAAAGAAGGACGCTGCGCGCGTTGGCACCCGCCTGGTGCCTCGAGTCGTCATGGCTTGCGTCATGGGCACCTCGCGAGGTACCCCGCCTTGAACTCTCCGCCTCCTCGCGAGCTAGCCTGAGAAGGCTGCGCCTGAGGATGCGCCGTGTCGTCCGCCTCGCGAGGCTTGGCCCCTCGCGAGGGTCTTGAGTCTTGTGCTTGATGAAGATGGGCCATGTTTGGCCCCCACTCGAGACACGCCGCAGGCCGCAGGCAGGCAAGTCTGGGGACCCCCGTTCCCAGAACGCCAACAGTAGCCCCCGGGCCCGAGGCGCGCATGGACTTGGCCATGCCGAGAGGCGAAAGGGTAAGGGCGAAGCGCCGCGGGCCCTAACAGCCTGCGGCCTTGGACGCCGCATGGCGGTTGATTGGACGTGGCGTCCCCGCTTCCCCATGATGCCTTGGTGATTGTGCGAGTCGGACAAGTCCCTTGATCTCATTTTTGTACTTCTTGATCTCCCGCCTGTGCATAGATAGCTTTCGACCCCTGCCGGGGGAGTGGGGTGACCGACCCAGGCCCTGTGTGCGCCTCGCGGTACCCGAGGGGCACGGACTAGGAGGGTGTAACGCCCCAGATATGACTTTCCCAATTTGTACTCCAACTCTTGCCATTTCCGGCATTAAGTTATATTTATTCCTCGGGTTCGGGTCTTTGTCTCCGTGTGTCGTTTTCGTTTTCATGCATCTGTTATCATGTCATCACGTGCATTGCATTTGCATACATGTTCATCTCATGCATTCGAGCATTTTCCCCGTTGTCCGTTTTGCATTCCGGCGCTTCGTTCTCCTCCGGTGGCCATTTCTAGCTTTCTTTCATGTGTGGGGATTAAACATTTCCGGATTGGACCGAGACTTGCCATGCGGCCTTGGTTTACTACCGGTAGACCGCCTGTCAAGTTTCGGGTCATTTGGACTTCATTTGATACTCCAACGGTTAACCGAGGGACCGAAAAGGCCTCGTGTGTGTTGCAGCCCAACACCCCTCCAATTTGGCCCAAAACCCACCAAACTCTGCTCCATCGTCTCGGTCGTTCGATCACGATCGCGTGGGCGAAAACCGCACCTCATTTGGACTCTCCTAGCTCCACTTATGCCTATAAATAGACCCCCCCTTCCAAATCTCGGATCCCCTCCCCGAAACCCTAGCTTCTTCCTCCTCTCCGCCGCACCGGACGTGTCCGGACGGGCCGGACAACGTCCGGATCGCTCCCGCCGCCGCCACGTGGCATCGCCGCCGCCAGGCCCGGGAGGCCCGCAGCCGGCCCCCGAGCCCATCTCCCTCCGCCGCCTGCCCGCGCCCGAGGCCCCGTCGCCCCGCCGCCGCCTTCTTCCGCTCTGGTGGCCGGAGCCGCCACGCGCCGCTCGACGCCGATGGCCGGAGTCAGCCGCCACCGCCGCCCGGTGGTCGCCGCCGCGCCGCCCGGTGGTCGCCGCCCCGTCACCTTCCTCCTCCGGCCGGAGCCGCCTCCTCCGTCCTCCCCGACGCCGCCCCGCACCCTCCGCCGGCGAGGAGCTCCGGCGATCTCCTCGGTTCGCGTGCGTTCGGCTGCTACAGTGCCCGGTGAACAGTACCCGCGGTGAAACCCTAGATCTAGGGTTGACTTCTCCTTCTCCACCCTGTTTTTTACGCTATGTTTGACTGCTCATATCTTCCCATCCGTAGCTCCGTTTTGGACATATGATATATCAAAATCTTCGTCTCGACGAGTACATCATTTCAGTCCATTGCATCATTTGCATTTGAGTTCATCTTGATGCCCAAAATGCTGGTAGAAGGAGGCATCGTGAGTTAAATTGCAGATCCGTTAGCTCAACATTGAGTTTTGTCATTTTTGCCATGATTATTGTGTGCATGATATGCCTATGCCCCTTTGGGATAAATTGTTAAGCATTTTGTCTTCTTTCCAAAGGTGCCACCCATGCATTTTTAGGATGTTTGTGGTGTCTTGTGCAAGCTTGCAAAGAGGGGCACCTGAGATATCTGTTTTTAGGGACTTAGTGATTTTCACTAAGTCTGGGATGTTTTAGTTCATGATGCTATATGTCTAGCTTGTTTCCTAGTGATCTGTGCCTCTTTTGAGAATGATCAGTAAGAGTGATTTGTTATGCTTTTTGTGCTTTATCCATCCATGTCTTTACTTGTTATGTTGAAGCACCCGGGGTTGACTCAATTGAGCTCAACTTTTGCATCATTGTTAATTTGGGCAGATCGTGAACTCTTTTGCGATTTTGCCGGAGCTATTGCTAGTGATGCATGCATGTTATGCCTTTGTTCTTGCCATGTCCAGCTAGCATTTTGTGCCTTCTTTATGGATTCATGCTTGCCTTGCCATGACTTGCACCGTAGTGAGTGCATCGAGCTCGTTTACATGCCTCCGCGAGTTTTAATTCCAGCATGTCTCAGTTTTTACTAAGTCTGAAAACTGATTGTGTTTCATCTATGTTTGTGTGCTCGGTAGAGTATTTTGTGAACCCTTCTGGCCCCAGGTCATTTTGGGTGTTTTGTTAAGCTTGTTGAGTAGCTCCATGCCATGCTCTTACTTGTCATGTTCAGGATATGTTTCATGTTGTTCTGCTGCTCCGAAGAGAGCATCGTGGTCTGAAATTTCAGACTAGTGTTAATTTCGCTAAGTCTGAAATCTGTTTTGCTTATTCAGTTTTGCCATGCTTGTTTCAAACCCCTTAATGGATGAATTGCATATGGCTCAGTCCTAGTGATTTGTTAAGAATCTTGTGTACATCCCTGCCATGCATTTTTTTTCATGTTTGGTGGCTGTAGCATGTTCATTTCGTTGCATTTAGGTGCCTACTTGCTGTAAATCGCAGATCGGTTCGTTTCGTAAAACGCTCGCCATTTCCAAACCGTAGCTCCGATTCCTATGATCTTTATATCGTTTTCAGGGGATTTCTTCCCCTCTATCCAGTGGCACACTTGGTTTTCCAAGTTGAGGCCAGGGTCATGCATTTCCTGTCACGTCTTGCATTTTGCATCCCGCATCGCATCCCGCATAGCATACCATCTTTGCATATTATTGGTTGCCCTTGCACGTGGTTGATTGTATCCTTGTTGCTTGTTTGTGTTGTTGGGTAGAGCTGGGAGACGAGTTCGCTAACGAGGAGCCCGTTGAGTTTACTTTTAAGGATCCAGTCAACTCTGACAACTGTGCAGGCAAGATGATCATACCCTCGAAATCACTACTATCTTTGCTATGCTAGTTTGCTCGCTCTTTTGCTTTGCCAAGGCTACGATGCCTACCACTTGCTTGTCATCCTCCCAATTGCCATGATTGCGCCTCTAACCCACCTTTGTCCTAGCAAACCATTGATTGGCTATGTTACCGCTTTGCTCAGCACCTTCTTATAGCGTTGTTAGTTGCAGGTGAAGATTGGAGCCGTTCCTTGTTGGAACATTTATTTACTTGTTGGGATATCATTATATTGCTATGTTATCTTAATTCATCTATATACTTGGTAAAGGGTGGAAGGCTCGGCCTCTCGCCTAGTGATTTGGTCCACTCTTGCCGCCCTAGTTTCCGTCATATCGGTGTTATGTTCCCGGATTGTTGCGTCCCTTACGCGGTTGGGCTATAATGGGAACCCCTTGATAGTTCGCCTTGATTAAAGCTTTTCCAGCAATGCCCAACATTGGTTTTACCATTTGCCACCTAGCCTCTTTTTCCCTTGGGTTTCCGGAGCCCGAGGGTCATCTTTATTTTAGCCCCCCACGGGCCAGTGCTCCTCTGAGTGTTGGTCCGACCGAGTAGACTACGGGGCCACCTCGGGGCAACTTGAGGGTTGCTTTTACTCGTAGGATGTCTCATCTGAGTGTGCCCCGAGAACGAGATATGTGTAGCTCCTATCGGGATTTGTCGGCACATTCGGGCGGTGTTGCTGGACTTGTTTTAACCTGTCGAATCATCTTGTTGTACCGGGATACCGAGTCTGATCGGTGTGTCTTGGGTGGAGGTCTATTCCTTCGTTGACCGTGAGAGCTTGTTATGGGCTAAGTTGGGACCCCCCTGCAGGGATTGATCTTTCGAAAGCCGTGCCCGCAGTTATGGGCAGATGGGAATTTGTTAATGTCCGGTTGTAGATAACTTGAACCTTAATTAATTAAAATGAATCAACTGAGTGTGTTGCCGTGATGGCCTCTTCTCGGTGGAGTCCGGGAAGTGGACACGGTGTTGGAGTTATGTTTGCGCAGGTTGCTCTCTAGTTTCTCGCTCGTGCTTTGCATCCTCTTCTCGCTCTCTTTTGCGAATAAGTTAGCCACCATATATGCTAGTCGCTTGCTGCAGCTCCACTTATACATTACCCCTTTCCTACCTATTAAGCTTAAATAGTCTTGATCGCGAGGGTGCGAGATTGTTGAGCCCCTGTGGCTCACAGATTACTATTACACCAGATGCAGGGACAGATGATACAGCTCCAGATGGCGCGCTCGAGCTCAAGTGGGAGTACGACGAGGACTCTCAGCGTTACTATGTGTCTTTTCCTGATGATCAGTAGTGGTGCCTATTCGGGGTTAGATTCAGGGCCTTGTCGCATGTTGGGGGGTCTTTTCTATTTTGGCGCCGTAGTCGGGCCATGAGTGAATTGTATGATGGATGTTATTTATGTACTTTGATGTGACGTGGCGAGTGTAAGCCAACTATGTTATTCCCCTTTATATTATTTATGTACATGGGATGTGTAATGATTTCCCGACTTGCGACATATGCCTTCAATGCGATTATGCCTCTAAGTCGTGCCTCGACACGTGGGAGATATAGTCGCATAGAGGGTGTTACAAGTTGGTAATCAGAGCCTTCCCCGACCCTAGGAGCCCCCATTGCTTGATCGTTTTTAGCAGCCGAGTTGTGTCTAGAAAAATGTTTTGAGTCCTTAGGAATTATATATCGGAGAGTTTAGGAATTCTTTTTACTTCCCAGTCTCCTCATCGCTCTGGTAAGGCATCCTGACGTAGAGTTTTGACTCTTCTCTTCTCAAATTTCACTAAAAAAATTTAGGATCATGCGAGTATCTTGGTTTTGTTCCGATGGCTTATGATGAGAATACTATCTTGGTGCCTCCTGTCAGGGGTTTAGTGGAAGTGTCCCGGGGAGTTGAGCTCTGAGGTGTTGTCATCATATTTCTATCATTGCAATTCTGGTATACTTGAGATATGTGCGCGACATCGAAAATCTCCTTTATGCAGTTCGTTGGTCAGATAACCTCGACGCCACCCAGTACTGGGGCGGGAGTTCGGGAGTATCGCCATAACTTGTATAACGGATGCTTTTCGAAGGTTGAGGTAGATGGTTTCCGAAGGTTTCTTGGTTATGTGTTGAAGGATGGATACAGCTGGATGTAGGATTTGCTAGCTTGGGTGAGATATTATGCTTCCCCTGTATCCCCAACACCTGATTGCATAATCGGAAAGTTTCGGGAGTTTCATAGGTGGGAATTCTAGTAGCTCTTAGGATATCTTTCCAACAGATGTATGGTATGAAATTGGGGTTCGACGTCTAGGGGTTCGCCTATTCACGGTCGATTTTACAGTGGTCTCGTTGTGTCTTAAAGAGTCCTTGGCTATGCTGACTTGGGGACGCTTCGTATGTCATGTGCACTGCCTTGTACATGATGGTGCTGTACGGTCGAGCCCGTGTAGGTCCTACCACGAAAACTTCGGATGAAATTTCTATCATATGTTTGTTCCGGCTTATTCCGCAAGCCAACCCTTGGTTTATTTTCAGTTGTGGCATTCGTTCTGCTTCGACGTCATATGTTGATTCCATCCCTCGTTGATGTACCTCTTCTACCTGATTCTTCGTGGCTTCGCAATTTAGGAATATGTGACCACTTCAAGAGAAGTGCATTCGTTCATTTTGTTCGGATGTGAAGACTTTATGTTGCAATTTTCATTCCGTTGGATTCAGCTTCAATATTTGTCTATTTGTGTGCTAATGGTGGTCAACCTGTTCAGGATGGCTCCTCCAACGCGCACGACTCCGAACCCTGATCCGCCACCACCTCCACCGCCTCCGGAGGCTTGGCAAGCTGTGATGGCTGCTACTAATGCAAATACACAGTTGATCATGCAAATCCTCCAAGAGCGGAATCAAGGCAGTCAAGGGAATTAAGGCAACAATCAGAACCATTATGCTACTCTGAACCAGTTCCTCGCAAATGGTCCAAAGACGTTCAGCAATTGTGTTGAGGCTACCGATGCTGACGATTGGTTAGTCGATCTGGGCAAGCATTTTGAATGCAGCAACGTCAGGCCTGAAGATTTCGTCAAGTTCGCTTCTTTCCAGCTCAAAGATCAGGCCGCAGAGTGGTTCCAGCAGTACAAGGATTCCAGAGGTGGACGTTTGATCACTTGGGATGATTTCCGTCGTGATTTCCGAGCTCATCACATTCCTCAAAGTGTGACTGAAAGCAAACGTGAGGAATTCCGCAATCTGAAGCAAGGCTCTTTGTCTGTCTATGACTACAACAAGTTGTTCCAGAAGCTCGCCCATTTTGCCAAGCAGGATGTTCCTGATGAGAAGAGCATGATCTATCAGTTCAGGGGTGGCCTCTGTGAAGAAATTCAGCTCGCTCTTGTCCTCTTCGAGCCGCTGAGATACGATGAGTTCTACAACATGGCACTGAAGCAAGAGGTTGCTCAGTTGAGGTGTGATGCTTCCAGGAAGCGAGTCAGAGACACTACACCTTCTTCCTCTACTCAAGTGGCCAAGCAGCAGAAGTATTGGCTTCCTCCTCCTCCGTTCCGTCAGCCGTATCAGCAGAAGAGCAAAGGTGGCTGTGGTTCATCCCACCCACCCAACCCAGGCTTTCAGAACAAGACTTCGTCTCAAGCTCCAAGATCGAGTGCTCCGTACCACCGTCCGCTTTCAGAGGTCACGTGCAACAAGTGCCAACAGAAGGGTCACTACGCCAACAAGTGTTTCAACCAGAGGCGTCTTCCTCCTCCTCCTCCTATCAGATCAGCAAGTACAGCTGTGGTCAAGCATAACCCCAAGTTCGCCAAGGTCAACTTGATGAACGCAGCTCAGGCAGAGGATTCGTCAGATGTGATCATGGGTAACCTTCCTGTTAACGATGTTCCCGCAAAAGTACTTTTTGATACTGGTGCATCGCATTCTTTCTTGTCATGCCCGTTTGCATCGAAGCACAATGTTGATACTGAGATTATGCCCAAAGCCATGCAAGTTGTTTCTCCAGGCAAGCTTTTGACTTCAAGTTTGGTTGCTCCCGATATTTCTATCACATTGGGCGATTACAAGTTTCTCTCTTCTCCGGTGATTCTTGGTAATTCCGATATCGATCTTATTCTTGGGATGGACTGGCTCTCTAAACACAAGGCTCACCTCGATTGTGCAGCCAGGCAGATTCAACTGACTCATTCGTCTGAGGATGTAATTGTCTTTGCTGCTCGGGATAATACCATCCGGTTGTTTTCTCTCAATGAGAAGGGTGAATTGGATGCTATTTTGCAGATTCCGATTGTTTGTGAGTATCAAGACATCTTCCCAGAAGAACTCCCAGGAATGCCTCCGCACCGGCCGGTTGAATTTGTAATTGAACTAGAGCCCGGCACGGAACCTGTGTGCAAACGTCCCTACAAGCTCGGCCACGAAGAGTTGAAGGAGTTGAAGAAACAACTCGATGTTCAAGAAAGAATGGGTCTCATTCGGCCTAGTACTTCTCCGTGGGGTTGTGGTGTTCTTTTTGTGAAGAAGAAGGATGGAACAGACCGACTTTGTGTTGATTATCGTCCATTGAACAAGAAGACCATCAAGAACAAATACCCACTTCCAAACATCAATGAGTTGTTCAAACAACTCAAGGGTGCCCAAGTATTCTCCAAGCTTGATCTTCGTATGGGTTATCATCAAATTCGCATTCGTGAGCAAGATATTCCCAAGACGGCGTTCAGAACAAGCTATGGGTCATATGAATACACTGTCATGTCTTTTGGCCTCGCCAACGCTCCTCCGACGTTTTCTCGCATGATGAACTTCATCTTCAACCCCTACACCAATGACTTCGTTTTGGTCTATCTCGACGGCATTCTGGTTTTCTCGAAGAACAAAGAAGATCATGCCAAGCACTTGCGTTTGGTTCTTGACAAGCTCAGGGAACATCAGTTCTACGCCAAGTTCTCCAAGTGTGAATTTTGGCTCGATGAGGTTCTTTATCTTGGCCATATCATCTCTGCCAAGGGCATTTCCGTGGATCCTGAGAAGGTGTCTGCAATTGTTAATTGGGAACCTCCTCAGAATGTGAAGCAACTCTGTAGCTTCCTCGGTCTTGCAAGCTACTGCCGAAGATTCATTGAAAACTTTTCCAAGATCGCGAAGCCTCTCTCAAATCTTCTTCAGAAGCACGTCAAGTACGTTTGGTCTCCGAAGTGTGATATTGCTTTCAACGCTTTGAAAGAGAAATTGATCACTGCTCCAGTTCTGACTCCGCCTGATGAAACCAAGCCGTACAAGGTCTTTTGTGATGCCTCTCTCCAAGGTCTAGGTGCTGTACTGATGCAAGAGAAGAAAGTTGTTGCTTATACCTCTCGCCAGTTGAAGCCTAATGAGAAGAACTACCCCACTCATGATCTCGAGTTGGCGGCAGTTGTGCATGCATTGTTGACTTGGAGACATCTTCTATTGGGAAGAAAAGTGGACATTTTCACTGATCACAAGAGTCTCAAGTACATCTTCACCCAGCCTAATCTCAACCTCATGCAAACTCGATGGGTCGAAATGATTCAAGAGTACAATCCGAGTATTGAGTATACTCCAGGCAAGGCTAATGTGATTGCTGACGCTTTGAGCAGAAAAGCATATTGCAACAGTTTGATTCTCAAGCCTTATCAACCCGAGCTTTGTGAAGCTTTCCGCAAACTTAATCTGCAAGTTGTTCCTCAAGGTTTCCTCGCCAACCTTCAAGTCTCTCCTACCTTGGAAGACTAGATTCGCCAAGCCCAGCTTCTTGATGCTATGGTGAAAAAGGTGAAGATTGGTATCGCAAAGAGTCAGTCCAAGTACAAGTGCTACCGACTTGATGACAAGGACACTCTCTTCTTCGAGGATCGAATTATTGTGCCCAAAGGTGAACTTCGTAAAGTGATCATGAACGAGGCTCACAACTCTCTCCTCTCCATCCACCCTGGTAGCACGAAGATGTATCAGGATCTCAAGCAAACTTATTGGTGGACTCGAATGAAGCACGAGATCGCTCGATTCGTGAATGAATGTGATGTCTGCAGAAGAGTGAAGGCAGAACACCAAAGGCCACCAGGTCTCCTCCAACCTCTTGCCATTCCAGAATGGAAGTTTGACCACATTGAAATGGACTTCGTGACTGGGTTTCCAAAGTCCAAGCGTGGAAATGATGCTATATTCGTTGTCATCGACAAGCTCACCAAAGTGGCTCATTTTCTGCCTATCAAAGAGTTGATCACTGCAGCTCAATTGGCGGAACTCTACACCTCTCGAATTGTCTCTCTGCACGGTATTCCTCAAGTGATATCTTCAGACCGTGGCAGCATCTTTACCTCCAAGTTTTGGGATTCTTTTCAGAAGGCCATGGGCACCAACATCCGCTTCAGCACTGCTTTCCATCCTCAAACAAGCGGTCAAGTCGAGCGTGTCAACCAGATTCTTGAAGATATGCTCAGAGCTTGTGTTATCTCCTTCGGCATGAAGTGGGAGGATTGTCTTCCTTATGCTGAATTCTCATACAACAACAATTTTCAAGCAAGTTCGGGCAAGGCCCCTTTTGAAATTCTGTATGGTAGGAAGTGCCGTACACCTCTCAACTGGTCTGAAACCGGTGAACGTCAGCTACTGGGTAATGACCTAATCACAGAGGCAGAAGAAATGTGCAAGGTCATTCGTGATAACCTCAAAGCAGCCCAATCCCGCCAGAAGAGCTTCTATGATAGTAAGCACCGTGATTTGGCTTTCGAGATCAGAGATCATGTTTACCTCCGTGTCTCTCCTATGAAAGGGACTCGTCGCTTCGGTATCAAAGGGAAGCTTGCCCCCAGATACGTCGGACCTTTCAAGATTGTCAGCAAGAGAGGCGACCTCGCCTATCAACTCGAGCTTTCTGCAAACTTTGCCAATGTTCATGATGTGTTCCATGTCTCCCAACTCCGAAAGTGCTTCAAGACGCCTGAACGCACCGTCAACTTTGAGGACAATGAGCTCCAAGAAGATCTCTCCTATCGTGAGCACCCGGTTGCAATCCTTGAAGAGACTGAACGCAGAACTCGCAACAAGTCAATCAAATTTCTCAAAGTCAAGTGGTCACACCATTCCGACCGTGAAGCTACCTGGGAACGCGAGGATCACCTCCGTTCTGAGTACCCGGAGTTCTTTTAGTCCTAGATCTTTGCACGAGATCTTTTCGTAGTGGTGGAGTGTTGTAACGCCCCAGATATGACTTTCCCAATTTGTACTCCAACTTTGTCTCCGTTTGTTGTTTTCGTTTTCGTGCATCTCTTATCATGTCATCACGTGCATTGCATTTGCATACATGTTCATCTCATGCATTCGAGCATTTTCCCCGTTGTCCGTTTTGCATTCCGGCGCTTCGTTCTCCTCCGGTGGCCATTTCTAGCTTTCTTTCGTGTGTGGGGATTAAACATTTCCGGATTGGACCGAGACTTGCCATGCGGCCTTGGTTTACTACCGGTAGACCGCCTGTCAAGTTTCGGGTCATTTGGACTTCATTTGATACTCCAACGGTTAACCGAGGGACCGAAAAGGCCTCGTGTGTGTTGCAGCCCAACACCCCTCCAATTTGGCCCAAAACCTACCAAACTCTGCTCCATCATCTCGGTCGTTCGATCACGATCGCGTGGGCGAAAACCGCACCTCATTTGGACTCTCCTAGCTCCACTTATGCCTATAAATAGACCCCCCCTTCCAAATCTCGGATCCCCTCCCCGAAACCCTAGCTTCTTCCTCCTCTCCGCCGCACCGGACGTGTCCGGACGGGCCGGACAACGTCCGGATTGCTCCCGCAGCCAGTGGCCCGCCGCCACGTGGCATCGCCGCCGCCAGGCCCGGGAGGCCCGCAGCCGGCCCCCGAGCCCATCTCCCTCCGCCGCCTGCCCGCGCCCGAGGCCCCGTCGCCCCGCCGCCGCCTTCTTCCGCTCCGGTGGCCGGAGCTGCCACGCGCCGCTCGACGCCGGTGGCCGGAGTCAGCCGCCACGGCTGCCCGGTGGTCGCCGCCCCGTCACCTTCCTCCTCCGGCCGGAGCCGCCTCCTCCGTCCTCCCCGGCGCCGCCCCGCACCCTCCGCCGGCGAGGAGCTCCGGCGAGGGTCCGGCGATCTCCTCGGTTCGCGTGTGTTCGGCTGCTACAGTGCCCGGTGAACAGTACCCGCGGTGAAACCCTAGATCTAGGGTTGACTTCTCCTTCCCCCCCTGTTTTTTAGATCAACATTACCCGCGGTGAGTTAAATTGCAGATCCGTTAGCTCAACATTGACTTTTGTCATTTTTGCCATGATTATTGTGTGCATGATATGCCTGTGCCCCTTTGGGATAAATTGTTAAGCATTTTGTCTTCTTTCCAGAGGTGCCACCCATGCATTTTTAGGATGTGTGTGGTGTCTTGTGCAAGCTTGCAAAGAGGGGCACCTGAGATATCTGTTTTTAGGGACTTAGTGATTTTCAGTAAGTCTGGGATGTTTTAGTTCATGATGATATATGTCCAGCTTGTTTCCTAGTGATCCGTGCCTCTTTTGAGGATGATCAGTAATAGTGATTTGTTATGCTTGTTGTGCTTTATCCATCTATGTCTTGACTTGTTATGTTGGAGCACCCTAGGTTGACTCAATCGAGCTCAACTTTTGCATCGTTGTTAATTTGGGCAGATCGTGAACTCTTTTGCGATTTTGTCAGAGCTATTGCTAGTGATCCATGCGTGCTATGCCTTTGTTCTTGCCATGTCTAGCTAGAATTTTGTGCCTTCTTTATGGATATATGCTTTCCTTGCCATGACTTGCACCATAATGAGTGCATCGAGCTCGTTTACATGCCTCCGTGAGTTTTAATTCCAGCATGTCTCAGTTTTCACTAAGTCTGAAAACTGATTGTGTTTCATCTATGTTCGTGTGCTCGGTAGAGTATTTTGTGAACCCTTTTGGCCCCAGGTCATTTTGGGTGTTTTGTTAAGCTTGTTGAGTAGCTCCATTCCATGCTCTTACTTGTCATGTTCAGGTTATGTTTCATGTTGTTTTGCTGCTCCGAAGAGAGCATCGTGGTCTGAAATTCCAGACTAGTGTTAATTTCGCGAAGTCTGAAATCTGTTTTGCTTATTCAGTTTTGCCATGCTTGTTTGAACACCTTAATGGATGAATTGCATATGGCTCAGTCCTAGTGATTTGTTAAGCGTCTTGTGTACATACCTTCCATGCATTTTGTTTTCATGTTTGGTGGCTGTAGCATGTTCATTTCGTTGCATTTAGGTGCCTACTTGCTGTAAATCGCAGATCGGTTCGTTTCGTAAAACACTCGCCATTTCCAAACCGTAGCTCCGATTCCTATGATCTTTATATCATTTTCAGGGGATTTCTTCCCCTATATCCAGTGGCGCACTTGGTTTTCCAAGTTGAGGCCAGGGTCATGCATTTCCTGTCACGTCTTGCATTTTGCATCCCGCATCGCATCCCGCATAGCATACCATCTTTGCATATTATTGGTTGCCCTTGCACATGGTTGATTGTATCCTTGTTGCTTCTTTGTGTTCTTGGGTAGAGCCGGGAGACGAGTTCGCTAACGAGGAGCCCGTTGAGTTTACTTTTGAGGATCCAGTCAACTCTGACAACTGTGCAGGCAAGATGATCATATCCTCGAAATCACTACTATCTTTGCTATGCTAGTTTGCTCGCTCTTTTGCTTTGCCAATGCTACGATGCCTACCACTTGCTTGTCAGCCTCCCAATTGCCATGATTGAGCCTCTAACCCACCTTTGTCCTAGCAAACCATTGATTGGCTATGTTACCGCTTATTTCAGCCCCTTCTTATAGCGTTGTTAGTTGCAGGTGAAGATTGGAGCCGTTCCTTGTTGGAACATTTATTTACTTGTTGGGATATCATTATATTGCTATGTTATCTTAATTCATCTCTATACTTGGTAAAGGGTGGAAGGCTCAGCCTCTCGCCTAGTGATTTGTTCCACTCTTGCCGCCCTAGTTTCCGTCATATCGGTGTTATGTTCCCGGATTGTTGCGTCCCTTACGCGGTTGGGCTATAATGGGAACCCCTTGATAGTTCGCCTTGATTAAAGCTTTTCCAGCAATGCCCAACATTGGTTTTACCATTTGCCACCTAGCCTCTTTTTCCCTTGGGTTTCCGGAGCCCGAGGGAAATATTTATTTTAGCCCCCCACGGGCCAGTGCTCCTCTGAGTGTTGGTCCGACCGAGTAGACTGCGGGGCCACCTCGGGGCAACTTGAGGGTTGGTTTTACTTGTAGGATGTCTCATATGAGTGTGCCCCGAGAACGAGATATGTGCAGCTCCTATCGGGATTTGTCGGCACATTCGGGCGGTGTTGCTGGACTTGTTTTAACCTGTCGAATCATCTTGTTGTACCGGGATACCGAGTCTGATCGGTGTGTCTTGGGTGGAGGTCTATTCCTTCGTTGACCGTGCAAGCTTGTTATGGGCTAAGTTGGGACCCCCTGCAGGGATTGATCTTTCGAAAGCCGTGCCCGCGGTTATGGGCAGATGGGAATTTGTTAATGTCCGGTTGTAGATAACTTGAACCTTAATTAATTAAAATGAATCAACTGAGTGTGTTGCCGTGATGGCCTCTTCTCGGCGGAGTCTGGGAAGTGGACACGGTGTTGGAGTTATGTTTGCGTAGGTTGCTCTCTAGTTTCTCGCTCGTGCTTTGCCTCCTCTTCTCGCTCTCTTTTGCGAATAAGTTAGCCACCATATATGCTAGTCGCTTGCTGCAGCTCCACTTATACATTACCCCTTTCCTACCTATTAAGCTTAAATAGTCTTGATCGCGAGGGTGCGAGATTGCTGAGCCCCTGTGGCTCACAGATTACTATTACACCAGATGCAGGGACAGATGATACAGCTCCAGATGGCGCGCTCGAGCTCAAGTGGGAGTACGACGAGGACTCTCAGCGTTACTATGTGTCTTTTCCTGATGATCAGTAGTGGTGCCTATTCGGGGTTAGATTCAGGGCCTTGTCGCATGTTGGGGGGTCTTTTCTATTTTGGCGCCGTAGTCGGGCCATGAGTGAATTGTATGATGGATGTTATTTATGTACTTTGATGTGACATGGCGAGTGTAAGCCAACTATGTTATTCCCCTTTATATTATTTATGTACATGGGATGTGTAATGATTTCCCGACTTGCAACATATGCCTTCAATGCGATTATGCCTCTAAGTCGTGCCTCAACACGTGGGAGATATAGTCGCATCGAGGGTGTTACAGAGGGGTGCTCCTGTAATGCGCCAGGGCCGTGAAACCCTCCTGTGGCTAGGGCAGAAACCATCGCGAGGGCGTCTGAGCGCCATCCCTCGCGAGGTTGTTCACGAGAGAAACCAAAGCGAGGGGCAAAAATCGACGAACCACAAATCAGCAACAGCGATAACTTCAATAAGACTCCAAATGCAAAAAAGCACGTCAACTGCGGAAAGCAAATGAAAAAGCCGTGTCCGGCACCTAATCTAGTCTTCGACGTCTTCTCACCAGCGCGGAGCTAAGTGCTGCCACTGGGCGTGGGAGGGAGCCCCAAGGCCTGAGGCCGGCGCTCCTGAGACTCTGGGGCATGTACAACCCCACTCATTATTACGTGAGAGTGTCACGGGGCGGCGAGCTTCACAAGCATTGGCCTTGCTTCACAGGCTCCGGGCCTTTCCAAAGGAGATGATCTTCACAGGCACTCGCCTTGCTTCACAGGCTCCGGGCCTTTCCAAAAGAGATGATCTTCACAGGCACTCGCCTTGCTTCACAGGCTCCGGGCCTTTCCAAAAGAGATGATCTTCACAGGCACTCGCCTTGCTTCATAGGCTCCGGGACTTTCCAAAAGAGATGATCTTCACAGGCACTCGCCTTGCTTCACTGGCTCCGGGCCTTTCCAAAAGAGATGATCTTCACAGGCACTCACCTTGCTTCAGAGGCTCTAGGCCTTTTCTAGGGGTAGAACCTCCGGAGGTGCTGGATGTTCCACGCGTTCTGGACCGGCAGTCCCTCCTGAGTCTCCAAGCGCGCGGAGCCGGGCCTGGAAACATGAACAACCTTGAACGGGCCCTCCCACATGGGAGAGAGCTTGTGCAATCCCTCCCTGGAGAGGACCCGCTTGAGCACGAGGTCTCCTACCTCGAGGGTCCTGGGGCGGATGTTGCGGCAGTGGTATTGCCGCAGTGCTTGCTGATACCTCGCCGCCCGCAGTGCGGCCTCCCGGCGACGTTCCTCTCCCAACACGAGGTTCGTCCCCCGCGGTAGCTCATGTAGTTAGCATCCCTTAGGATTCGTTCCCTGTGAGGAATCAGAATGCGCCCCGTGGGGGCTTGTAAGGTGTCTGTAGTCCTGTTTGTTAATATGTATAACCTTTGACGTGGATCCGTGCGAGTTGCCAACTCCGTTATAGTTCAGCCTTCCCTTTCGCACCTCACGAGGGCTTGGTGCTCTACGCCGACAGGTTCCAGTCCCAAGGTGGCGTCAGCCGTCACTGGTATGCCAGGTCGCGATGCCATGGACAAGGCCAGAGGGTGAGGGCTGGAGAGCCAGTAAGAGCCATGAGTCGCGATGCTCAGGCACCCCCCCCCCTTTAACATGCAAGTGGCCGACATGGGAAGAAAATATGCCGCGGACGGGCACCATGCAGCTAAGCGTGATAGGCAATGCATAGTTGGAAATAAACGCTAGGGGGATACATGCCGCTGGGTCTGGCCCGAACGGCTTGGGGATGATGCAGCCCGAGGGGCACCCCCAGGCAAACTAACGACGGAAAGGTAAATGTAGATACATGCCGCGGGGATGGACCCACGTGGCCTGGGAGTGATGCAACCCTGGGAGGGTGCTCCCAGCTGAGAATGGAACTTGAAAGATGTCACCTGAGGATGTCGTCGGCGTAGTGGCGTTGGTGCAGCAGACTTGACGGGCTGCAGAAGCCGATCCTCACGAGCCCCTAGGCCCCGGGGCCTCGGGAGGCTCCGGAGGCGCTGGTGACTCCTCGCGAGCTGCCTCCATCTCTGCCAAGGCCGCGGAACGCCTGTCTTCCTGAGCCTCCACGATGCCCCTCGTGAGGCGTGGGCACGCCGCATCCACGCTCGGCAGGCCGTAAGGCATGCGAACACGGCTGTGGGGTGGACCTCCACAGCGCCCCACTCGCGAGGGCCAGAGGCGCTCCGTTGTGGCGATCCGATTGAGCCCTGGTACATCGACGCAGACGCGCAGCCCACCATCCTCGCCTGGATGTGGGGCCACAGCTGGTGAACGACGGCAACCTCCCATGATCCTTGTCCCCTGTAGCTCTTGAATGGCCTCGTCAACGAACTCTTGCTGGTTTGATCTTCCTCGCCTGGCTCCCTCTCGAGGGAAACGTGCTGCGAAGCACGCCTCCACATGGTGCCCAAGCGCCTCCCTCGTGACCCTGGCTAGGTCGGTGGCCCTCCAGGTGAGAGCCCCGAGCCCTGCCTGAGGAGGGCGCCGGGCGCTCTTTCCTATGCGATGGAAGGAGGGTCCTCCCGAGCAGGCACGGGCCCTGAGGGGCCTGCCTCCTGGGGGGCTGAGCCTGACGACGTCTTCTTCTTCTTGGGGGTGGTCTCAGGAAGCCTCCTGCTTCCGCGATCTGGGTCCTCTAGCGACGTGGCCAGATAGGCTCTCTCCGGGGAACACACTACATCCTTCTCTTCACAGGGCACCGTGATGACGCCGCCACTTCCTGGCATCTTGAGGACGTTGTAGCCGTGGTGAGTCGCAGCCATAAACTTGGCCAACGCTGGGTACCCAAGGATGGCGTTGTACGGCAGGCGGATGTGGGTGACGTCGAAGTCAATGAGCTCGGTGCGGTAGTTGCTGCGAGCCCCGAAGATGGCAGGGAGGCGGACCTGCCCGATCGGGACTGTGGAACCATCGGTGATCCCGGAGAAAGGCCTGGTTGGCTGAAGCTGGTCGTAGGGCACTTGGAGGTTGTTGAATGTTTCCATGGACAGGACGTTGAGCCCTGCCCCACCATCGATGAGGGTCTTGGTGACCAGCACGTTGCTGATGACTGGGGAGCAGAGCATCGGGAGGACTCCTGCAGTGGCCGCACACTTGAGCTGGTCTACCAAGCTGAACGTGATGGGGCACGCCAACCACCTGAGGGGGCGCGTTGCTTCGAGCTTGGGGAGAACTGCATTCACTTCGCGGGCGAACTGCTTGAATATGCGTTGGGAGGCCGGGGCTTGAGCTCCACCCAGGATGCAGGCAATCGCGCGCGGCTCCTGGAAGCCCCCAGCCCCCTCGTCTTGATGGCGGTCTTCGTTCCTTCTTGGTGGAGGCGGCAGCGGAGGTAGGCCTGCATTGCCATGAGGGCGATCCTCACGAGGTTAATCCCTCCAGTCTCCCTCGTGAGGTAGGTCCCGCCAGCGGTCCTCGCGAGGCTGATCGCGCCACCCCGGGCGCGGGCCGCGATCTTCCCATCGTCCTGGGTTTCTTCCTCCTCCCCGGCCGTAGCCTCGGTCAGCACGGTCAGGGCGACGGCCGATCCTTCCTTCTCGCACGGCGCGGAGCTCTTGACATTCGTTGGTGTTGTGGGTGTGGAGTTCATGGTACACACAGTACCGGCTGCCTCTGGAGGGTTCGGGCAGATCCTTGCCCCGCTTGGTGTCTGGTTCTGCCACGAGTACGGCAGCCCCCTTGCATTTCACGTCCTTGGCCTTGGGCTTCTTCTCTTCTGGGTCCGCGACAGGCAGCTCGAGGAGGGAGAGACATCCCTCCTCAGCCCTGGCGCACTTGTTCGCCAAGTTGAACAGCTCCAGGGAGGTGCAGAGGTCTTCGTGCATCGCCAGCTCCTCCTTCATCTTGACATCACGCACGCCGTCAGAGAAGGCGGAGATGATGGCCTCCTCGGACACCTTGGGGATCTTGCGGCGCGCGCTGTTGAAGCGCTGGATGTACTTTTGCAGGGTCTCTCCGGGTTGTTGCTTGATGCTGCGCATGTCGCTCACGGCGGGCGGCCGGTCGCGAGTGCCTTGGAAGTTGGCGATGAAGCGGGTGCGCATCTGGTCCCAGGAGGAGATCGTTCCTGGAGCCAGATTCAGGAGCCAGGTGCGCGCCCCTTCCTTCAGCGCCATGGGGAACCAGTTAGCCATGACCTTCTCGTCCCCGTTGGCAGCCTCGATACCCAGCTCATAGAGCTGGAGGAATTCTGCGGGATCGGTTGTGCCGTGGTAGCGAGGAGGCAGGTCGGGCTTGAACTTGCCGGGCCACGCGACGCTGCGCAGCTCAGTGGTGTAGGCGTGGCAGCCCGCGGTGGCCACGAAAGGCCTCGGTTGGTGGAGAGCTTGGTCTTGAGGGTCCCCATGCGCTGCAGCTAGGAGCAGGGCGGGGTCTTGGCGCGCCGGAGCTGGAGCAGGGTCGCGGCGTGCCGGAGCAGGGAGCGCCCTGGCAGCCCCTTGCAGGCGAGGAACTTCTTGGCAGCTTCGCTCTTGCTGCGCTGGCGCCTGACAGAGCGGGTTCCACCCAGGGACCAAGCGCCTTGGAGCCATGGCATCTTCTTGGAGGGGAGGCGGCTAGTGCATCTCTGGAGCTTCGTTGCCCGCGCGGGGTGGAGTGCGGCGCAGTGGGACGGACGGCGCGGAAGAGCCCCCTGCGGCGCGGACAAGCTCGGCGACGCGGTCGAGCCATTCTTCGTAGACGTCGTCGACGGGACGGTAGCGCAGGAGCTCGTTTGCTGCAAGGAGCGCAGCCCGAGACTCCAAGGGTGCGCGGAGCGCGCGGGGCGAAGAACCGGCTGGAGCGAGTGATGGAGTGGTGGTGCGTCCGTCTTGCCGCACGGGCGGGTGCTGAGACGATGCCTGCTGCTCGCCCCCCGTCGGGCCGGTCGCGGCGTTGACGGCGGGCGACGGGGAACGACGAGGACGCCCACCGACGGGGGCCGTCTGGGCGACGCGAGAAGCGATGGCGGCCCGGCGCTCGGCGCGGGCCCGACGAGCGTCGGACATGCATGCGACGGTCGGAGGAGAACGGAGTGGTGGAAGACAAATTCCAGCGCACCCCTACCTGGCACGCCAAATGTCGGATTTCGGGTTCCGGCAGACCCTTAAGGTTCGAACACTAGGGTGCGCGCGGAAATCACGTCCTCAACCTCCCCGTCTCGCAAAGATCTAAACTACAAAGGGAATCACACAAAAGACACAAGGTTTATACTGGTTCGGGCCACCATTGTGGTGTAATACCCTACTCCAGTGTGTGGTGGATGGATTGCCTCTTGGGGGCTGGTGATGATGAACAATACAAGGAAGAACAGCCTCGCGAGGGTCTGTTCTTGGCTGGGGTGATGAACTGCTATGGGGAGTTCAGCCACCTCTCTCTATCTCTCTCTTTCTCTCTTCCTCTCTTCCAGATCCCAACTGACCAACCGAACCACTTGCTATGTGGGTGGCTAGTCCTATTTATAGAGGCCCTGGTCCTCTTCCCAAATATTGAGCGGGAAGGGATCCAACAATGGCGGGCTAATTTGAAGAGGGACAACGAGTACGTCTATCCTGACAAAAGCAGTCTTCGCCTGCCAAAGGCTCTGGTGGTGACGCCGGGCTGGGCTCCATGGTGACCTCCGTCTCGTAGTCCTCCTGGTCTTGGTCTCGTTGCACCGAAGTGGCAACCCTTGCCTGATGCCTCGGTACTTCGCGGATATGCTTGTCCCCTTTGCACCAAAGAGGAAAGAAGGACGCTGCGTGCGCTGGCACCCGCCTGGTGCCTCGAGTCGTCATGGCTTGCGTCATGGGCACCTCGCGAGGTACCCCGCCTTGAACTATCCGCCTCCTCGCGAGCCAGCCTGAGGAGGCTGCGCCTGAGGATGCGCCGTGTCGTCCACCTCACGAGGCTTGGCCCCTCGCGAGGGTCTTGAGTCTTGTGCTTGATGAAGATGGGCCATGTTGGGCCCCCACTCGAGCCACGCCGCAAGCCGCAGGCAGGCAAGTCTGGGGACCCCCGTTCCCAGAACGCTGACATAGAGAGGGAGGGGTGAGGTTAGGGAGGGCCTCACCACGGTGGAGATGTTCCTCTGGTGAAGAAAGAAAGGAAGGAGGAGCTCTAGTTGGCTTGAATTCGAGCGGGGACAGTGGCCGCTATGGCGGACGTAGCAGGGCGATGCAGAGAGGTTGGAGAGAGAGAGCTCAAAGTCTCCGGCTTGGGAGGTGTTCTGTGAGGGAGAGGAGGCGGCTGGAGTGGTGCGCGTTCTCGGGGAGGGGCTCAGCCGCGGCTATTTATAGCCGGCCGAGGGCGAGGTGATGAGGACGGCCACCGTGGCGTCCTTAGCCACGCGCTGGAGCTCCGGCGAGGTGGCGCGCGAGGAGAGGTGCCGACCTGACGCTCACCAGTGGGAGAGGACAGCTCGGGAGGGAAGAAGCCAACGGAGAGGAAGACGACGGCGCTCACGGGCGAACAGTGTCGCGGCGACACTCGTTGTGGCGTGAGGAGGAAGGGAGAGGGGAGGAGAAGGGTCTAGGGAGGGGAACGTGGACGCCGCGGAGACGATGGACATGGCCGGACGAGCCGAAGCTGGCCGAAGGTGACCGCACGAAGCTGACAGAGTGCAGAGCGCCGTTTCCGCACGGCCGCTACGTGGTCACCACGTGCATAGCACGCTCTGGCACATCCCTGCTCTATCACACCTTGTCAATTAGTCGCATAACTGCTCAAATAGGTAAGATAGATCACGAGATGGACCAGGAGGGGTCTGGATAGGTCGAGGGGGTCCAGAACAGTTTCTGGATAGAAACTTGGGGAGGAAGTTGTGAAGAAATGAATGAGAGTGGGGATCTGAAACTTTGTCAAAATGAAATATAGTAGGAAGGACTAGGTTCTGGAAAGATTTGGAGGCATTTGGACCAGATTTGCACACACTTCCTTTGTAAGGCACAAATTGGTCCAGAAACTGGAACTTGAAGCTGTGCTCAAATGGCTAAGTGAAATGAGCTATATTTTGGTGAAGGGGAATTATTTGGGCATGTGGAGATACTGGAAAAATTTCAGACCAAATTGATCTTCTATGAGGGTACTTCCTTCATAGAGATGCAATCTGGACAAAAACTTTGGAAAATTTCTGTGGGGAAATGGCTAGATGGATTGGGCTGATTTTTGGTATCCAGTGGTTATTTATCATTGTTAATCACCCTGAAAAGATTCAGCCCAAAAAGATCAAGGTAGCAAGCACTTCCTTTGTAAACTGGAAATCTGAACAGAATTTGCAAATGGATGGTGTGCTCAAAATTTGATCTATGAAACTTGGGATTTTGATGGAAATGGTAAATATAGGGATAGGAGAAGCTCCACAAATTATTTGGGATTTTTCCTGGCTATAAAAATGGTAGTTCCTTTAGAAAGTGCCCAAATTGCAATATTGGCTTTAAATAGGAAAAAGGCAATTTGCCTAATTTAATTATTGCCAATATTTTTATGGGAGCTCAATTTGATCACAAAGAATATCTCCACAAGTTTTCATGAACTTTGCAGATGGATAGATATTTTCCTGGATTTAATTCCTTTAACTGGCAAAAAAAGGAAATAATTTTAAATGAAAAATATTGCTAGTGACTTGGCAATATTTTTGCATATCCAGGGTTTAAAAAGATAGGAGGATCACTGAGAAAAGTTTGGGAGCCAACAGATCAAAGGAAAATGGGGTTCCTTTGTAACCGAAGGAATTAGGGTTTCCCTTCCGGTAGATCGGAGAGTAGGGTTTCGGCGGCAGAATCCTAAGAATATATCTTGGATGTCAAGGTTGAATCGGCGAGAATTTATGGTTGGATAGGAAAGGAAAAACTAAATATACCCAAGAGCAAGAGAAAAACCAATAACATCAGAAAAAAAGACGGGAGTCAAATCCAGCGAAGGAAAAAAATCGAGGAGCGAAAACTAGGGTGTCACAAACCTACCCTTCTTAAGGAAATCTCGTCCTCGAGATTTCCAGGCTTACCTCCCGGCTAAGGGGAACTTACTTGTGTGCGACTTGGATCCATCAGCTGTCTCTTGTCTTCGTGGGTTCACTGCCCTTTTGACCAACTCAGGTGCTGTCTTTTCACACGGCTGCATTGAATCCTTCTCTTTCCTGCCATGTGTACCCTTTTATCCTGGTAGTTTGTTACTTGGTGTTGGGTAACGGGCAATACCAACAAATAGCTTGACTTCCATGGCCTGGAGCTAGCTGCTTCGAATTTTATTGTGATACTTCGTGCACTTACTGCCAAGGGCAAGGTATCCTTTCTGTATACAGAACTCACATGCTCGTATGGCCTCGAGTGACTAAGAGTGACTCTTTTTTTTTGCCTTGTCAGAATGCTTAGTCTATCTGTGGATTCTGTACGGGTGCTTTCTTCTGTCATATGCATTCGGGCTTTGTCCTTAGGGGATCCCCAACTGAAATGTCAGTCATAACCACAAAGTAATCATAGACGGTAATCTCTTATTCCAATGTCCTCATGGCGTCCATAACCTGTTGATGCTGACGTGTATGTGCTTTTAGCTATTCTATCTGAATATCTTGTCTCCACATTAATTCGGACTGTCAAACTTTGTTAACTATTGAGGTGGCTCTTTCATATATAGCCTCTGTAGTCCTTGATATGACCACTGAGCTGAGCATGGTGTGGCTATCATTTTGGATAACTTCCGGAGCATAGCCTCTTATTTTGGATGATGGCCCATATTCCTTATCCATGAAGCTTTACTTCATTGACTATCGCGGAGGTTGTTTATCAAAACTTCTTTATTCCTGGGGGTTCCTTTTGGGGACCTGTCGTGACCTACCAACATGGCTCATCGGCCGTATCATGACTTACTCTTGCATATTTCGTGGGGATTGTTGTGTTCACATCCTTCTTTGAAGTCCGGGGCCAATGTTTCTCTAAGCACAATTATTCCCGTATACAAGTGCTCGCATGAACTGATCCACTGAACTGCATGCTCACAACATATACAAGGGTAGGATAAATCCTTTCATAACCATTGGGTTCTGAGGTACACGTGTGTCTGGACTAGTTCGCACTTCTGACAAGATGGCTGTGGACATGGTGGCATGCTGAAGAAGGCTGAACACCTTACGCTTGAAGCTTTTGCCAAGGTGGTGTGCTGAAGAAGGCTGGGTGTCATACCTCGGAAGCTTCCCCTCAGGTTGCTTGCTGAGGAAGGTTGAGTACCTTCTGCCGGAAGCTTTCCGCAGTAGCCTGCTGAGGAAGATTGGGGTGCCGTACTCCAGAGGATTTTCCTTCTACTGACGTGGCGAAGAAGATTGAGAGTTTTGCATCGTAAGCTCTTCTAGATAGCTTGCGGAGGAAAGCTGGGTTTCTCATACCCGAAACCTTTCACTGTGTATGCCATCGGATCTATGGCCGATTCTGGCTTCCTTCTGAAGTATCCGGAATTTACCCATAGCGGATCCAAAACTTGGTGTAGGCCATACCTTGACTGAAGATATTTCGTTGGCCATGCGCACCACTAGACCCTCGGTTGACTTGATCATTGCTGCAGTAAAGGTTGCACAACTAACGCTAACTTTATGTTGACAATTAATTCAAAATATCCTTAACATTCAAACCAAGTGTTGCTGGTAGTGAGAAGTTGACGGATAATTCCATTTGGTTTAGCTGAGCTTCCAGGTACTTGGAATTCTCATTGATACTGGGCAATCGTGAACTTATCCATATTTCTCGCAAACCTTGTTCATCATGACCAGAAAATTTGTATATATATTGAAGAATTCCAGAGTATGCTTTGAAATTTGTATCAACATACCTGAGTTCTGTTGTTGCTCTCAGCACCTTTATATTCTTGAAATATGTCTTCTATGAATAATCAATGATTCTCGAGTCCAGTGAGAAAGACTCAAGATTTACCCTACTGACTGAAATAATCCTTGTGTCGAGGATGAAATTATTTGCTCTTGTTGGTGTCCATTCCCGATAGCTTATCTGGATTTTCCTTAGGCGTGATCAATTCTGAGGCAAACTCGCTCAGGTATATTCTGGCCTCGTCTATTGCACGCAGATTCTGATTCTAACCCATTCTTCATTCTTGATAGATCAAGTAATAATGTTCTGAATATCAGGCAATTGGCGTGGCTTGACTCTTACTGAATTTGGATTATTGGGTATTATCCAAGTTGTATGTTGGTCTTCTTTGGTAGCTCTTGCCGATGGATCCAGTCGGAGCAGAAGAACGAAACCGAGAAAGAAAAGAGAACCGCGAAAACCAAAAAGCAAAATAAAGCTCAAATTTTGCGGACCTTATGCACGTGGCCAAGGATTCACTAGTATAACTAATATAGCGTACTCAATGCACCTCTAAGGATTTAGAAGCAAAACCATCTAATGCTCCTGGTAGCAATTGGGGTCAAGCTCCTACTACTTCCTTAGGGAACATCACACTTGACGCTCGACCATAGCCAGCATGGCTCAGTCAACGATCCTAGGGTTATCAGAAAGAGATGGAATTTACAGGCGTTTCCCAAAGGAAACTGGAGGAGAGAAATGTCATGGTTAGCAAGCAAGGTAGGGATATCTGGCTTACCTAGGGGTTCAGGGCTCACGGGTCGTTGCCTGGTGCGGATGTTTCCCACCAGAGGCAAAGGCCACAAGAGTTGGGGTTTGATGGAGCCAAAGACCTATGGGGTTGCCTTATGATCAATAGTAGCCGTGCCAGTCTGGCAAAGATGGCTGAAATCCATCTGGGCTTTCTACCGATCAAGAGGCAATGAAATCTGGCTAGGGTACCACTGTAAACAGACGGTCACCGCACACACCAGCCCAGAAAATCACTCTGGCATGCACTTTTACAACAGGTACCATGGACACAGGCATTACTGAAATATATCAGTCTTATATGATATATTACAAGGGTGATGGCAGCGGAAAAACTCTATCTAAGGCAGCAGGGTCCTGGTGCGGCTCCAATCCACAGGGATCTGACTGGGTTACTCTTCTAGCCCACGAGCACTCTGGCAGCGAACGTCAAATCCTTAGGTGAACATGGCCACATTGAAGGCTGCTGAGTACTTTTGAATGTACTCACAAGCAAACCAAGTAACACATCCACCAAGCAATGCAATCCATGGCATTCAAGCATGCATTTGTTATTAGAGCAATATTATTTGCCATGTTATGGCAGAAATGTCCAGCAATATTAAACATCTAGTAACATTAATTATCTTAAGTGCTTAAAGTGTTTACTATTACTAATTACCAACTTACTCCCTTCTGGGTTGTCCCACAACCCTTAAAATACTCAAGATCCATTGAGTACCTCCGAACACAAGACAAGTTCTTCCATCATTATTATCAATACCGCGGTTGATCAGCCTAGTGTCGTAGTTAGTAAAATCATTTAACTTGAAAAGAAAAGAGATCAGAGTCCCAGAGTATAGAAGAGGAATAAAAGATTCTAATACCACCCAGTTGGCGACGTGGGCCCGTAAGCCACACAGTCATGTTAGTAAAATAGTTTTCGGAAAGACTAGACTCAACTTCATCCAAGGAATTGGAAGGGGGCTTCCTACAGGTAGTCGGCTCTGATACCAACTTGTGACGCCCCCCGACTTAATTGTGCACTAATCATATACGCAAATGTGCACGATCAAGCACAGGGACTCACGGGAAGATATCACAACACAACTCTAAACTCAAATTTAAACATAAATCCACATATTACAAACCAGGGGTCATGAGGACCCGAATACATAAGTCATACACACAAATGATATTTGAGTACAGACATAGTTAGTCAAATTTTGCCTTAAGAAGGCTAGCACAAACAACGACTCTAGATCGAAAAGGCGAAGGCCTCCTGCCTGGGGCCTCCGATCCTACTCCTGGTCGGATGGCTCAATCCAGTAGTACGTGTCATCGGGGCCCTCCTGGTAGTAGGCTCTTGTGGTGGCATCTGACTCCTGGGCTCCATCGTCTGAAGTCAACATATGGGTATGGGGAAAAAGGGGAAGCAAAGCAACCGTGAGTACTCATCCGAAGTACTCGCAAGACTTACATCAGAACTATGCTATGTATGCATTGTTATCAGGTGAAAAGGCTGTATCTGTGGACTATATAGCAGCAAAGCCAGAATAGAGAGAGAAAGCCTAGCCTATCGAAGACTAGCATCTTCATTGTCTTGCAGCATTAGAAGAGTGTAGATTAGTATCATATGTTAATTAACAAGCATGTTGTAGCAAAGCCTAGAGATCCTTCCTCGACTCCCTGCGAGAAAATGATCCCGGAGCTTACATTAATTTAGTAAGTATCCAGTTCCGGTAGTAGTAGATCGGGATACAACACTGAGCATCCTGTTACCGTGGACACGACTATTCGAATAGATTACTTCCCTGTAGGGGTGCACTACTGTTACCCAACACGCTCGATTACATCTGGCTGGACACACCTGCTGGGTAATACCCGGCCTCGGGTAATCGACACGAAGCAGCGTCCTACCTAGGCTCAGCAGAGTGGTCAGCACGCCGGTCTAAATCCTAAGTGCAAAGGGGTCTTGGTCCATCGCCCTTTGCACTCCTGCATGTTGCGAGGCTGGTCGAGGCCCAAGCGCGACTGTGGAAGCAACACAGACGTATCCACCTCACCCCAACAATCAGGCAGCATCTCTGAACTGTGACGTCTAAAGAGCTTTCGGATAAGCGTACAACGTAGAGGGTCCCATAACCATTATCCCACGTACTGGTAGTGCGTATAGGTGATACGTCTCCAACGTATCTATAATTTTTGATTGCTCCATGCTATATTATCTACTATTTTGGACATTATTGGGCTTTATTATCCAATTTTATATTATTTTTGGGACTAACCTATTAACCGGAGGCCCAGCCCAGAATTGTTGTTTTTTGCCTGTTTTAGGGTTTCAAAGAAAAGGAATATCAAATGGAGTCCAAACGGAATGAAACCTTCGGGAACGTGATTTTCTCACCGAATACAACTCAGGAGACTTGGACCCTACGTCAAGCCAGCTAACAGGAGCCCACGAGGTAGGGGGCGCGCCTCCCCCCAGGCGCGCCCTCCACCCTCATGAGGCCCCTGTTGCTCCACCGGCGTACCTCTTCCTCCTATATATACCCACGTACCCCCAAACGATCAAAAAAGGAGCAAAAACCCTAATTCCACCATCGTAACTTTCTGTATCCACGAGATCCCATCTTGGGGTCTGTTCCGGAGCTCCGCCGGAGGGGCATCGATCACGGAGGGCTTCTACATCAACACCATAGCCTCTCCGATGAAGTGTGAGTAGTTTACTTTAGACCTACGGGTCCATAGTTAGTAGCTAGATGGCTTATTCTCTCTTTTGGATCTCAATACAATGTTCTCCCCCTCTCTTGTGGAGATCTATTCGATGTAATCTTCTTTTTGCGGTGTGTTTGTTGAGACCGATGAATTGTGGGTTTATGATCAAGTCTATCTATGAATAATACTTGAATCTTCTCTGAATTCTTTTATGTATGATTGGTTATCTTTGCAAGTATCTTCGAATTATCAGTTTGCTTTGGCCTACTAGATTGATCTTTCTTGCAACGGGAGAAGTGCTTAGCTTTGGGTTCAATCTTGCGGTGTCCTTTCCCGGTGACAGTAAGGGCAGCAAGGCACGTATTGTATTGTTGCCATTGAGGATAATAAGATGGGGTTTTCTTCATATTGCATGAGTCTATCCCTCTACATCATGTCATCTTGCTTAAGGCGTTACTCTGTTTTTAACTCAATACTCTAGATGCATGCTGGATAGCGGTCGATGAGTGGAGTAATAGTAGTAGGTGCAGGTAGGAGTCGATCTATTTGTCTCGGACGTGATGCCTATATACATGATCATACCTAGATATTCTCATAACTATGCTCAATTCTTTCAATTGCTCAACAGTAATTTGTTCACCCACCGTAGAATACTTATGCTCTTGAGAGAAGCCACTAGTGAAACCTATGGCCCCCGGGTCTATCTTTATCACATCAATCTCCTACTACTTAGTTATTTACTTTGCTTTTATTTTACTTTGCATCTTTATTATAAAAACAGCAAACATATTATTTGATCATATCTATCAGATCTCACTCTCGTAAGTGGCCCTATAGGGATTGACAACCCTATTTGCGTTGGTTGCGAGGATTTATTTGTTTTGTGCAGGTACGAGAGACTCGCGCGTAGCCTCCTACTGGATTGATACCTTGGTTCTCAAAAACTTAGGGAAATACTTACGCTACTTTGCTGCATCATCCCTTCCTCTTCGGGGAAAACCAATGCAGTGCTAAAAGAGGTAGCAATAGGCCAGTGGCTAACTCAGATCAAATACCCAAATCCGTTAGGCATATTTAGTAACTCGCGACAACGAACATGATCCCTATCGTTCCGCCATAATTCCTCTTGCGGGTGCTCTCTTGGCAAGCCCGACTTCATATTTTCCCCGCGGGTACCCCTCGGGGTCGACCCGCCAGTGACAGAGGTCGAAGTAACTGTGTGTCCAAGTATCAAGAAGGAATCCGAGGAATCACCCTCGATGGGTTCCCGCTCGAGGAATTGCACGACGGAAGCTTATCGGAGGTGATGTAAGAGGAATCACCCTCGGTAACTCACCACCATATAGCTATTCTACAAAATCATCATCGGAGTGAGATACGAGGTATCACCCTCGGCACTCGATGCCAGCTCTGCAGAGTCGAACAACTTAGGGGGGTGTGGTGATGTGCTGATCTCAGCCCGTTCAATCACAAGATCGGGGCTCCGGAACTAAAGCGGGGCAACTACAGCAAGGAAGAAGGGCAACAGATGGTTTACCATCCAACCTATACTAAGAAGTTTGGATATCAGGAAGGTATCAATAACAGTTTACAAGGGCAGGCTATGCATCAGAATATGATAATTCAAAGCAGTAACAATTTCTAATGCAAGCAGGAGGGAGAAGGAATAGGCGATATAGACATGCGTCAAGGGGGTTTCCTTGCCTGGAAGCTTTGCTGAGAGAGGCTGATTGTCAGTGGGCTGCTCGTCTGGAGCGTAGTCGTACTCTGCTGCATCGGCGTCGGTCTCGGCGGCTATCAGGAGAGAAGGAGGGGGAAGAAACAATAAATTCACGACGAAAATGCAAACAATATGCATGGCATGCCTAAATGATATGCGGATGAGCTTTACTGTCTAATTATATGATTTAGTTAATTTAGGAAGTTGGATTTATTTTATTAAAGTTGGGCACTATTTATTTATCGAATCCGGGCAAAAAGTTCCATGTTCACCTAGATAGGAGTGATGGTCAAGCATTTTGATTACATATTCAGATTCTTCATATTTTCCTAAGCATTATATATAAATTATTTTCATCTGACTTACAGTTTAGAAGATATGATTTTTCAAAGTTTTAATAATATTATGGAATTACAGATTTATTTTAATTCGAAAATCATTTAAATAATAAATGCTATAGGTACCCAGTACTGTACCCAGCCAGCACACACAGGGGCTGACTGGTGGGCCCTTTGACTGGTCAACTGACCCAGTCAGCCACCAGTCAGCAGTGGCTGATAGGTGGGTCCCAGTGCTGACTCAACACACACAGTCAGCAGTCCTCATCCGTTTGAGCAGTAATGTGGGCCCCACATGTCAGTAATTAATTTAATTAAACCATTTTATTTAGCTCTAATTAACCAGCGCGAGCCCAGCGTCAGCGAGTGTTAGGGAGTTAGTTAACCATTAATGACCCTGACGGGTGGGACCCGCAGGGTTTAAACAACGCGCCCGCCGGCGACGAGGCCAGACGCGGCGGCGGTGGCCGGAAATCGGCATCCGGTGACCATTTGGACGGCGGAGGGCATCTACAGGAAGCCCACGCTCGCGCCCATCCGGAGAAAGGAGCGGGAGGTCGCGGGGTCGCCGGAGCTGACGGCAGCGACAGCGAGGGCGGCAGCCGGATTACGGGCGAGCTCGGACTCGTGTTTACGGTGCGTGCGGGGGCAAATTAAGGGGCTGGCGGTGCTCTTCGGCGTGCGGCGAAGCGAACGAGCAGCAGCGGGTGACCATTGGGTCACCGCAATGGCGCCGGCAACAAGGTCTTGGCGGCAGCAGATCGTCGGCCGTGACGGGATCGAGCCTACGGCTTGAATCGACGGGGAGTAAGAGGTGGGAAGGGGCAGTTGCTCACATCGGTGATGAGGAGCAACTCGGGGAGCACAGGCGGAGCTCCCGGTAGGGCGAGGCAGGGCGCCCGCCCTACCTTGATTTTTGGCAGAAAGATTTATACATGTACGCATACGCTGAGTGGTTGGCTGATTCTGTATGCGTGGAGTCAGGTCGCTAGGAAAAGGGAAAAGGAAGAAAAAGGAGTGGGCCTAGTCGCTCAGCTTCGGTCCACGCTGTTTAGGCCCACTAGTTCCTGCTGCCAGGCATCGTTCCCTAAGCGGAACTGCCAAAGCGTTACCAACTTTTTTCCCTAGGGTTCCACCGCTCCTCTGGCGATCCTCGCCAGAGTCCATGTAAACTCTCGCCGACCGCCGGTATCCTCCGGCCGTCGGTGAGATCTACCACTTCTCGCAGCGCTCGCTTGCTTGCATGGCGGATCCGTCACGCCAGATGACAGGGCAGGGGGAAGAGACGGAGGCGGAAGTAGGGTTAGGGCTTGAGGGGGCGACTGGATCTGGAGTTCATGATGGGGTCAAGGAAGTTGGAAGCCAAGACAACTCGATGGTGGATGGGGGGAGCCACAGTTCTCAGGCTAGGAGGAGTGCGTCGGGAGGAGGGGAGGATGAGTATGGCTCGTATTATGGGCCGGGGCCTGATCTGGAGGATCAGTTCGCTGGGATGAAGTTGCATGGGAAGGAAGAGGAGGATCTGGATTTCTCAGAGCAGGTGGAAGTTTTGATCAAAGATGTCTGCTAGTTAGTCTTGTTCCTGGTTCATACGACCAAGCCGTTCAGTCATGCGGCGCTCTTGACACAGATGCGTAATGCTTGGTCGGCGGTGCAAGGCGTGACTTTCAATATCAAGGGGCCCAATTTGTTCCTTCTTCAGTGCCACTGCTTGGTAGATTGGAGGAAGATCATGGAGGGGGGCCCTGGCTGTTCCGACGGGCGCCTGTGATGATCCAGGAGTATGACGGATTTTCCGATGTCAAGGGCTATAAACTTAACAAGGTACCACTATGGGCTCGTGTCAAGGGTTTGCCTGATGGCCTTACTAGAAGAAGGGAGTTGGCGGAGAAGGTAGCAGCAAAGGTGGGAGATCCTCCGTTTACTGTTGTGGTGAATGAGGGTAGAATAAATCCGTCCAGCACGCTATGAGCCAAAGTTTTTGTTGATGTTAATGAGCCTTTGGTCAGGTTTGTTCCGATCACCCTAAAGGAATACAAAAAGTTTAGCGTGTACTACGAAAAGCTTCCAGATTTCTGCTTTGCCTGCGGTCGAATGGGTCACTTGGCTGATGAGTGCGGCGACGGTGTACATGATCCTGAGTTGTTCGAGTGGGGTGAGTGGCTGTTGTGGGAGCCGGAGATGCCAGCGGCTCAACCATATGGAGGTGCAGGAAGAGGAGACAATGGGAGAGGCCGAGGAGGTGATGGTGGAAGAGGAGCAAGGGGACGGGGTGGTAGAGTCCCTCCAGGGGGTCGGGGAAGGGGCGATGTGGGAGGATTGTATACGCACGGGCCGCAACAAATGGAGGTGCAGGCGAGGAGGGAGAATATGGGGGAGGAAGGAGAGAAGGGAGCTCGGAAACAAATAGTGGCGGCTGATGGTTCGTTAATTATTAGAGGGCAACAGCTATCTTTGGCAGGCAAGGTGGCGGAAACCGTTATGCTGATCGAAGGGGCGTCTTCGTCTACGCCGATCAATACAGTGGTAACTACGCCGGAGAAGATGCACACCGTGAAGAAGAGGAGACAGGAGGGTGAAGAGGGCGAAGATATGGAGCTTATGGACAAGGCGGCCTCCCTACAGGAGGACTGCCAAGCCTGATGCGGACCTTATGTTGGAACTGTCGCGGTATTGGCGACCCTGCGACAGTTAACGAGCTTCGAGCTCTAGTGGAGGATAGTGCGCCGTCGGTTCTTTGTGTTGTGGAGATGCAGATTGCGAAGAATCGAGTGGAGGGTTTGGCGGTGTCATTAGGTTTTCAAAATAGTTTTGCAGTAGCTAGTAGTGGTAGGAGTGGAGGTCTTGGTATCTTTTGGAAGTTAGATGTTAATCTTGTAATAAAAAACTTTTCGCAGTATCACATTGACTCCTGGGTGTTGAACCCGGGTTCGGAGCATTGGAGGCTCACATGTTTATATGGGGAGGCGAACAGGAGCATGCGGTATAAAACTTGGGAAACTATGAAGAGGCTGAGGGGGGAGAGTACCCTGCCGTGGCTATGCATCGGCGACTTCAATGAAATACTTCTCCAGGAGGAACAGTTGGGACCGAACAGACGGGATAGTGCACAAATGGATGGGTTCAGAGATGCGGTGGATGTTTGTGGCTTGGCGGATATTGGATATTTTGGTCTTGACTGGACATTTGAAAAGCGAGTGTCAGGTGGTCAAAACTGCAGGGACCGGCTAGATCGAGCGCTGGCCTCGCCGAGCTGGTCCTTACTTTTCCCTTTTGCAACACTAGAACACCTGACAGCAGCCAAGAGCGATCATTGTCCGATCCTACTCAGGACGGACACAGAGATGGGTAGCCAACGGTTGGTTGGGAGAAAACCATTCCGGTACGAGTGTGCTTGGGAGACTGACGACCGCTTTCGCGACGTGGTAGACGAAGCTTGGAATGGAAATGGCCCGGCGTCAAATCTAGCTGACTTGGCTAATAAGCTCAACAATGTTTCAGCATCAATGTTAAGGTGGAGTAAGAGGACATTTGGTTCTGTACGGCAGGAGATGAGGGAGTTGCGCCGCCAGCTTGCTGAGCTTAGAGCTGATCCATTGCGGACGGGCCCTGGACAGGAAGAAGCAAGGGTTATGGATCGCTTGATTGAATTATCGTACAAGGAGGAGATCATGGCAAAACAACGCTCTCGGATCATGTGGCTGGCTGAAGGAGATAGAAACACGAAATTTTTTCAGCGGAAAGCAAGTGCTCGGCGGGCAAAAAATAGGATCGTCCAACTGGAACGAGCTGATGGAACGATGTGCACTGACCCGAGCGAGCTAGCAGGTATGGCAACAGAGTTTTATAAAAACTTGTATTCATCGGAGGGCACGATTGGTATGGAGGAAGTTTTGTATCACATCCCTGTTCGTGTGGATGGAAATATGAATGCTCGTCTTAAAGCAGATTATAGCAAGGAGGAGGTAAAAGAGGCCATGTTTCAGATGTTCCCAACTAAGGCACCTGGCCCAGACGGTTTTCCCGCGCATTTTTTCAGAAACACTGGGATTTGTGCGGTGGTGAGGTTACTAGGATGATCATCCGAGTGCTTGATGGAGTTGATTCCCCGGAGGAGATAAACAACGCGTTCATTGTATTAATTCCCAAGATCTCCAGTCCAAAAGTTTTAGGACAATTTTGCCCTATAAGCCTCTGTAACGTAATCTACAAGATTGCGTCAAAGGTCTTAGCTAACCGGCTGAAATTATTTCTTCCCGATATCATCTCCGAAGAGCAGTCTGCCTTTGTCCCAAGACGTCTCATTACGGACAATTTTATCACGGCCTACGAGTGTTTGCATTATATGAAAACAAGAAGGGTGAAGGGAAATAGATTTTGTGTGCTTAAGCTGGATATGATGAAGGCATATGATCGCTTGGAGTGGCCGTATCTGAAGGCGGTGATGATCAAACTAGGGTTTAGCCCTAGATTTACGGAGAAGGTAATGAGGTGTGTCTCTTCGGTCACTTTCTCGGTTTTGTTTAATGGTGGTTGTCTGGATGGTTTCAGGCCGACTCGTGGGCTAAGGCAGGGAGATCCAATCTCTCCATATTTATTTCTGCTTGCAGCAGAGGGTCTTTCTTGCTTGCTAAAGTCACAAGTTGGAGTTCAAGGTATTGCAGTTGCACCGACAGCCCCTTTAGTTAATCACCTCCTATTTGCCGACGATAGTCTACTCTTTTTTGAGGCAAATAAGGAGTCTGCTACACGAGTTAAAGGTCTTCTCAGAGTTTATTGTGATGCATCGGGACAGAGAATAAATGTAGACAAATCATCGATTTTTTTCAGCAATGGGGTAGCGGACTTGACCAAAGCAGCGGTCAAAAATATCCTTGAGGTACACAATGAGGCGCTCACTGAGAAATATTTGGGTTTACCCTCTGATGTGGGAAGAACGAAAGAATGATCTTTCAAGTATTTAAAGGACAGAATCTGGAAAAGTGTGCAAGGTTGGATGGAGAAGTGTCTGTCAGCGGGCGGGAAGGAGGTCCTCATCAAATCTGTTGCCCAAGCCATCCCTACATATTCGATGGCATGCTTCAAGCTACCTCGAGGTCTATGCGAGCATATCAATAGTCTGATACGGAAGTTTTGGTGGGGAAGTAAAAATGGCGAGAGGAAGACGGCCTGGGTGTCGTGGAAAACCATGTCAAAACCCAAGTATATGGGTGGCCTGGGCTTTCGAGATATCGAACTATTCAACCTGGCACTCCTAGCTCGTCAGGCATGGAGGATGATGCAGCAACCAGGGTCTTTGAGCGCTCGCATTTTGAAGGCTCGGTATTTCCCGGATACTGATCTTTTGAATGCCACTTTGGGAAATACACCTTCCCAGGTCTGGCGATCTCTCCTGGAGGGTCGCGATGTTCTGTCTCTGGGACTTATTAAGAGGATCGGCATGGGAGCTACTACTAACATTTGGTCCGACAACTGGCTGCCGAGAGACTTTGAGCTCAGGCCTATATGTTCACGGTCAGTAAACCCGCCGGAGTTGGTGTCAGAACTAATCAACCCTGCCACCCGATCATGGAATAAGCCAGCTCTAGTAGAACATTTTATCCCTGCTGATGTCGAGGTCATCCTCAATATACCACTCAGCACAAGGCAACAGGAGGACTTTTGGGCTTGGCATTATGATAAGCGAGGTATTTTTTCGGTATGATCAGCGTACCGGATGATTTGTGCTATCAAGACACAGAGAGAGGACTGGCTAGATCATCGGTCGGGTCACTCGAACATTGAGGCTGATAAACGCTCATGGACCCAGCTGTGGAAGGTAAAAATCCCGTCAAAAATCAGAGTATTTGTGTGGCGTTTAGCACACACTTCAATCCCAACTGGCTCGGTTCGACATGATAGACATATGACAGATTCGGCATCCTGCTCTATTTGTGGGGCGGCGGAAGACACGTGGCGCCATTCTTTGTTAAGCTGTCATATGGCAAGGTGTGTTTGGGCCTTGGAGGACGATGTTCTGGTTGAGCATGTGATATCGAATCAAAGCGACAATGCAAGGCTCTGGCTGTTTTGGCTATTCGAGACTACTTCACAAAAAGATCTAGCTAGAATTCTAGTGACCATGTGGGCAATTTGGTGGGCAAGAAGGAAGGCTATTCATGATAACGAGTTCCAAAGTCCGCTGTCTACTATGTGTTTTATCAACAGGTTTTTGGAGGAGCTAGACATAGCTACCGCGCGTCGACCGGTGGCTACTGAAGGTCGAATGAACCAGCAGAAAATGAAAGTGTGGCTGCCGCCTGCGGGCGAGGCTGCAAAGTTTAATTGTGATGGTGGCTTGTCAACCCTAGGAGACAAAGGTGCAGCGGGAGTGGTGTGTCGCGACAAGTTGGGCAATTTTTTGGGTGCTTCAGTAATGGTCTTCGATGGTCTTACGGACCCGGCAAGTCTTGAGGCGCATGCATGTAGCGAAGCACTAGCCCTAGCCCGGGACTTGAATCTGCAAGATCTTGTCATTGCTTCAGATAGTGCAGAAGTTATCGCTAATATCAAATCTGTAGGATTCCCAACTTATGCTCCTATTCTTACAGAGATTCGAGTTAGTAGCAACAATTTTTCTTCTGTTGATTTTTGTTTTGAAAGTAGATGCAATAATTTTGAGGCTCACATGCTAGTTAAGGGAGCTGCGTCTCTCGCGGTGGGCCGTCATGTGTGGCTAAGGGTTTTACCAGATATTGCCTGTATTCCAGAGGGCGTGAACTTTAAATAAAATCCCTAGTTTACCTTTAAAAAAAAGCGGAACTGCCAAAGCGATCAGGTCAATCCCAATCATTTCTCAAAAAAAAAGGTCAATCCCAATCGATCCAGCGCACGCACCAGTATACCACATATACACACGGAGTCCCACTCAGAAAGAAAAACGTATACACACGGAGTCCCACTCAGAAAGAAAAACGTATACACACGGAGAGGTATAAATTTCTACTCCCTCCTTTCTTAAATATAAGTCTTTTACAGATTTTTATATGGACTACATATGGATGTATATAGATATATTTTAAAGTGTATATTCACTCATCTTGCTCCATATGTAGCCCATATAAGAATCTCTAAAAAGTCTTATATTTAGAAATAGAGGGAGTACATTTTCGTGTCAAGAATTTATCAAATTTATGATACTTTTTTAGAAAATAGCTTTGGCAATCTAGTCCATATTTTTTTCAGGCCATTTTTCTATTTAGATTTGTTTTCTCCCTTGAATTTATTTATTTTTGTGTGAAAATTCCACTGAATTTAATGATTCAGTTTAGAATCACCTAAAATCATTAGAGTGTATTGTTAGTGTGTACATGATATTTTGATATTGCATCAAATCATTCTTTAACCTTTATGATTCGCCCCACCTTAAATTTTTCTCGTCCTCCGCCACTGTCGGGGAGCTCGCGGTGGCGCAGATCGGCGGTGAGGTCATGCGGTGGCCGTGGGCGGAGAAGAGGTCAAATGCGGCGTCGGCGTTGCTTCCCGAACCCGATCCAGTGTCAAGGGAGAAGAGGTGGTCCATGCCGGAGCTCCTGGACTGGTCGGAGCGACGAATGGGTGCGGATGGCCATGGCTATGGCGAACGGCTGCGAGGGTAGCGCTCGGGCATTCGCCCAAATCGAGAAGAGGGGCGATGGAGTGGGGATGCTTGCGGGCTAGGGTTAGCAGGAGGGTTCGGGGTGGTCTTTGTAGATGACTAGGGCGACAGGGGAGGCGCTAGTGTCGCCCATCGCGCAGCTCTGGCGACGGTGATGGCGTCTGGAGGCGACACGAGGGGGGGAAGACGATAGCGGGCGTGGGCACTGTTGCACCGGGCCAGTAAGTGCACAATGGTGTTTTTTGTTTTCCCTTTTGTTTTCTTTCTGTTTTATTCTCCTATTCAGTTATGCAAATTGTATGACTAACAAATTACTTTTGTAAAATACAAGCGTTGTTCAATTAAATACTAGGTAATATTTAACATTGCTAGAAATTGGTTTGGTAAAATAATGATTTCATTTGAATTTCTATTAATTAAAATGGTATTAAAATGCTACTGTTTGCTACTGTTTGAGGTTGATAGAGTCATTTAACTAATCCCACAATTGTTGATTATAATTTCATAATTGCCTTTGGATTATTTGCACTGTAATGAATATTTTTCCATCAGTGTTTGAGCAACTTGATATTCCACTTTAAATTTGAATTGCAATTTGAATAGGAATTTGAAATGAGATATGATGCAGTGATGATCAAGCATTGTTAATCATGCTGACTTGGCACTACCACAAGGTGATTACTGTAGCATAATGACATGGGGTGTTACAGTCCCAGGCCAGATCCTATTGGGTGCCTTAAGCGCCGGATTTAGGGAAATCCCCTAACCGGCGCACACACCCCTCTCCGCCTTGGGCTAGCCCACACTCACTTTTTTCCTATTCTATTAAAGTTCAAAAAAGATGCGCCCAACTAGTTTCAAACTCGAGATCTCTAGGTAACATACAGAGAGGCAACCAACACACTACGATAGTAGTAGTGATGACTTTAGGCATGGCTTTATTCTTAGTTAAAAACACGGTTGAAAGGATCGATATGGTTGACTAGAGGGGGGTGAATAGGCAACTACCAAATTTTAGCTTTTCTTTACCAAATTAAACTTTACATCAAAGTAGGTTGTCTAGATGTGCAACTAGGTGAGCAACCTATATGATGCAACAACAACAAGCATACAAGCAAGCAAGGGAACAAACACTAAAGAGCTTGCACAAGTAAAGGTAAGAGATAACCAAGAGTGGATCCGGTGAAGACGAGGATGTGTTACCGAAGTTCCTTCCTTTTGAGGGGAAGTACGTCTCCGGTGGAGCGGTGTGGAGGCACAATGCTCCCCAAGAAGCCACTAGGGCCACCGTATTCTCCTCATGTCCTCACACAATGTGAGATGCCGTGATTCCACTATTGGTGCCCTTGAAGGCGGCGACCGAACCTTTACAAACAAGGTTGGGGCAATCTCCACAACTTAATCGGAGGCTCCCAACAAGACCACGAAGCTTCACCACAATGGAATATGGCTCCGAGGTGACCTCAACCGTCTAGGGTGCTCAAACACCCAAGAGTAACAAGATCCGCTAGGGATAAGTGGGGGAATCGAAAATCTCTTGGTGGAAGTGTAGATCGGAGCCTTCTCAACCACTCCCGAGCAAAACAACAAGTTCGATTGGCTAGGGAGATAGATCGGGCAAAATGAAGCTTGGAGTATTTAATGGAGCTTGAGCAATAAATGGAGCTTGGGCAATGATTGAAGCTTGGGGGAAGAGGTAAGTGGAAAGGAAGAAGGGGACGCCCTTTTATAGTGGGGGAAACAAACCCCCCACTCAGCCCCGCAGAGAGCGGTACTACCGCTGAGGCAGAGCGGCACTACCGCTCATAAGCGGTACTACCGCTCCCCCTCAGCGGTACTGCCGCGCCAGAAGAGAGTGGCTGGGGCAGGGACCCAGAGCAGTACTACCGTGGAGGCAGGGCGATAATACCGCGCAGACGCGGTACTACCGCCCCTACTACCGCAGCTAGTACCGCAAAACCCGACACGAGAAAATGCGCAAAATAGTCGAGGCGGAAGGAGCACAGAGCCGCAGCGGTACTGCTGCTGAGGCCATCAAGCGGTACTACCGCTGAATGAGCTACAACCGTACTACCGCTACAACTGCAGCTAGTGCCGTAATTGAAGGAAATATGCCCTAGAGGCAATAATAAAGTTATTATTTATTTCCTTATATCATGATAAATGTTTATTATTCATGCTAGAATTGTATTAACCGGAAACATAATACATGTGTGAATACATAGACCAACAGAGTGTCACTAGTATGCCTCTACTTGACTAGCTCGTTAATCAAAGATGGTTATGTTTCCTAACCATGAACAAGGAGTTGTTATTTGATTAACGAGGTCACATCATTAGTAGAATGATCTGATTGACATGACCCATTCCATTAGCTTAGCACCCGATCGTTTAGTATGTTGCTATTGCTTTCTTCATGACTTATACATGTTCCTATAACTATGAGATTATGCAACTCCCGTCTACCGGAGGAACACTTTGGGTACTACCAAACGTCACAACGTAACTGGGTGATTATAAAGGAGTATTACAGGTGTCTCCAATGGTAGATGTTGGGTTGGCGTATTTCGAGATTAGGGTTTGTCACTCCGATTGACGGAGAGGTATCTCTGGGCCCTCTCGGTAATGCACATCACATAAGCCTTGCAAGCACTGCAACTAATAAGTTAGTTGTGAGATGATGTATTACGGAACGAGTAAAGAGACTTGCCGGTAACGAGATTGAACTAGGTATTGGATACCGACGATCGAATCTCGGGCAAGTAACATACCGATGACAAAGGGAACAACGTATGTTGTTATGCGGTCTGACCGATAAAGATCTTCGTAGAATATGTAGGAGCCAATATGGGCATCCAGGTCCCGCTATTGGTTATTGACCGGAGACGTGTCTCGGTCATGTCTACATTGTTCTCGAACCGTAGGGTCCGCACGCTTAACGTTACGATGACAGTTATTATGAGTTTATGCATTTTGATGTACCGAAGGTTGTTCGGAGTCCCGGATGAGATCACGGACATGACGAGGAGTCTCGAAATGGTCGAGACGTAAATATTGATATATTGGAAGCCTATGTTTGGGCACCGGAAGTGTTCCGGGTGAAATCGGGATTTTACCGGATTACCGGGAGGGTTACCGGAACCCCCCGGGAGGTAAATGGGCCTATTGGGCCTTAGTGGAAAAGAGAGAAGAGGCAGCCCACACCTGGCCGGCGCCCCCCACCTTTCCCAAGTCCTAATAGGACTAGGAGAGGTGGGCCGGCCCCCTCTTTCTCCTTCTTCCCCAAGAATCCTAGTTGGAATAGGATTGGGGGGAAGGAGTCCTACTCCCGGTGGGAGTAGGACTCCTCCCTGCGCCTCCCTCCTAGCCGGCCGAACCCCCTGCCCCTGGCCTTTATATACGGGGGCAGGGGGCACCACAACACACACAAGTTAATCGTTCCTTAGCCGTGTGCGGTGCCCCCTGCCACCAAATTCCACCTCGATCATACCGTTACAGTGCTTAGGCGAAGCCCTGCTTCGGTAGTACATCAAGATCGTCACCACGCCGTCGTGCTGACGGAACTCTTCCTCGACGCTTTGCTGGATCGGAGCCCGAGGAACGTCATCGAGCTGAACGTGTGCTAAGAACTCGGAGGTGCCGGAGTAACGGTGCTTGGATCGGTTGGATCGGGAAGAAGACGTACGACTACTTCCTCTACGTTGTGTGATCGCTTCCGCAGTCGGTCTGCGTTGGTACATAGACATCACTCTCCCCTCTCGTTGCTGTGCATCACCATGATCTTGCGTGTGCGTAGGAAAAATTTTGAAATTACTGCGTTCCCCAACAGTGGCATCCGAGCCTAGGTTTTATGGTTTGATGTTATATGCACGAGTAGAACACAAGTGAGTTGTGGGCGATACAAGTCATACTGCCTACCAGCATGTCATACTTTGGTTCGGCGGTATTGTTGGTTGAGACGATCCGGACCAACCTTACGCGTACTCTTACGCGAGACCGGTTCCCTCGACGTGCTTTGCACATAGATGGCTTGCGGAAGACTGTCTCTCCAACTTTAGTTGAACCAAGTGTGACTACGCCCGGTCCTTGAGAAGGTTAAAACGGAGTCTATTTGACGAACTATCGTTGTGGTTTTGATGCGTAGGTGAGATGAGTTCTTACTTAAGCCCGTAGCAGCCACGTAAAACTTGCAACAACAAAATAGAGGACGTCTAACTTGTTTTTGCAGGGTATGTTGTGATGTGATATGGTCAAGGCATGATGCTGATTTTATTGTATGAGATGATCATGTTTTGTAACTAAGTTATCGGCAACTGGCAGGAGCCATATGGTTGTCGCTTTATTGTATGCAATGCAATCGCGATGTAATGCTTTACTAGATTACTAAACGGTAGTAATAGTCGTGGAAGCATAAGATTGGCGAGACGACAACGATGCTACGATGGAGATCAAGGTGTCGCGCCGGTGACGATGATGATCATGACGGTGCTTCGGAGATGGAGATCACAAGCACAAGATGATAATGGCCATATCATATCACTTATATTGATTGCATGTGATGTTTATCCTTTTATGCATCTTATCTTGCTTTGATTGACGGTAGCATTATAAGATGATCTCTCACTAAATTATCAAGAAGTGTTCTCCCTGAGTATGCACCGTTGCCAAAGTTCGTCGTGCCCAGACACCACGTGATGATCGGGTGTGATAAGCTCTACGTCCATCTACAACGGGTGCAAGCCAGTTTTGCACACGCAGAATACTCAGGTTATACTTGACGAGCCTAGCATATGCAGATATGGCCTCGGAACACAGAGACCGAAAGGTCGAGCGTGAATCATATAGTAGATATGATCAACATGACGATGTTCACCATTGAAAACTACTCCATCTCACGTGATGATCGGTTATGGTTTAGTTGATTTGGATCACGTGATCACTTAGAAGATTAGAGGGATGTCTATCTAAGTGGGAGTTCCTAAGTAATTTGATTAACTGAACTTAAACTTATCATGAACTTAGTACCTGATAGTATCTTGCTTGTTTATGTTGCTTGTAGATAGATGGCTCGTGCTATTGTTCCGTTGAGTTTTAATGCGTTCCTTGAGAAAGCAAAGTTGAAAGATGATGGTAGCAATTACACGGACTGGGTCCGTAACCTGAGGATTATCCTCATTGCTGCACAGAAGAATTACGTCCTGGAAGCACCGCTGGGTGACAAGCCTGCTGCTGGAGCAACGCCAGATGTTATGAACGTCTGGCAAAGCAAAGCTGATGACTACTCGATAGTTCAGTGTGCCATGCTTTACGGCTTAGAATCGGGACTTCAACGACGTTTTGAACGTCATGGAGCATATGAGATGTTCCAGGAGTTGAAGTTAATATTTCAAGCAAATGCCCGAATTGAGAGATATGAAGTCTCCAATAAGTTCTATAGCTGTAAGATGGAGGAGAACAGTTCTGTCAGTGAGCATATACTCAAAATGTCTGGGTATAATAATCACTTGATTCAGATGGGAGTTAATCTTCCAGATGATTGCGTCATTGACAGAATTCTCCAATCACTACCACCAAGCTACAAGAGCTTCGTGATGAACTATAATATGCAAGGGATGAACAAGACTATTCCCGAGCTCTTCGCAATGCTGAAAGCTGCGGAGGTAGAAATCAAAAAGGAGCATCAAGTGTTGATGGTTAGCAAGACCACTAGTTTCAAGAAAAAGGGTAAAGGGAAGAAGAAGGGAAACTTCAAGAAGAACAGCAAGCAAGTTGCTGCTCAAGAGAAGAAACCCAATTCTGGACCTAAACCTAAAACTGAGTGCTTCTACTGCAAGCAGACTGGACACTGGAAGCGGAACTGCCCCAAGTATTTGGCGGATAAGAAGGATGGCAAAGTGAGCAAAGGTATATGTGATATACATGTTATTGATGTGTACCTTACTAGAGCTCGCAGTAGCACCTGGGTATTTGATACTGGTTCTGTTGCTAATATTTGCAACTCGGAACAGGGACTACGGAATAAGCGGACACTAGCAAAGGACGAGGTGACGATGCGCGTGGGAAACGGTTCCAAAGTCGATGTGATCGCGGTCGGCACGCTACCTCTACATCTACCTTCGGGATTAATATTAGACCTAAATAATTGTTATTTGGTGCCAGCGTTGAGCATGAACATTATATCTGGATCTTGTTTAATGCGAGACGGTTATTCATTTAAATCAGAGAATAATGGTTGTTCTATTTATATGAATAATATCTTTTATGGTCATGCACCTTTGAAGAGTGGTCTATTCTTGTTGAATCTCGAAGATAGTGATACACATATTCATAATGTAGAAGCCAAAAGATGCAAAGTTAATAATGATAGTGCAACTTATTTGTGGCACTGCCGTTTAGGTTATATCGGTGTAAAGCGCATGAAGAAACTCCATACTGATGGGCTTTTGGAATCACTTGATTATGAATCACTTGGTACTTGCGAACCGTGCCTCATAGGCAGGATGACTAAAACACCGTTCTCCGGTACTATGGAGAGAGCAACAGATTTGTTGGAAATCATACATACCGATGTATGTGGTCCGATGAATATTGAGGCTCGCGGCGGATATCGTTATTTTCTCACCTTCACAGATGATTTAAGCAGATATGGGTATATCTACTTAATGAAACACAAGTCTGAAACATTTGAAAAGTTCAAGGAATTTCAGAGTGAAGTTGAAAATCATCGTAACAAGAAAATAAAATTTCTACGATCTGATCGTGGAGGAGAATATTTGAGTTACGAGTTTGGTGTACATTTGAAAAATTGTGGAATAGTTTCGCAACTCACGCCACCCGGAACACCACAGCGTAATGGTGTGTCCGAACGTCGTAATCGTACTTTACTAGATATGGTGCGATCAATGATGTCTCTTACTGATTTACCGCTATCGTTTTGGGGTTATGCTTTAGAGACGGCCGCATTCACGTTAAATAGGGCACCATCAAAATCCGTTGAGACGACGCCTTATGAACTATGGTTTGGCAAGAAACCAAAGTTGTCGTTTCTCAAAGTTTGGGGCTGCAATGCTTATGTGAAAAAGCTTCAACCTGATAAGCTCGAACCCAAAGCGGAGAAATGTGTCTTCATAGGATACCCAAAGGAAACTGTTGGGTATACCTTCTATCACAGATCCGAAGGCAAGACATTCGTTGCTAAAGAATGGATCATTTCTAGAGAAGGAGTTTCTCTCGAAAGAAGTGAGTGGGAGGAAAGTAGAACTTGACGAGGTAACTGTACCTGCTCCCTTATTGGAAAGTAGTACATCACAGAAAACTGTTTCTGCGACACCTATACCAATCAGTGAGGAAGCTAATGATGATGATCATGAAGCTTCAGAACAAGATACTACTGAACCACGTAGATCAACCAGAGTGAGATCCGCACCAGAGTGGTACGGTAATCCAGTTCTGGAAGTCATGATGCTAGATCATGATGAACCTACGAACTATGAAGAAGCGATGATGAGCCCAGATTCCGCAAAGTGGCTTGAGGCCATGAAATCTGAGATGGGATCCATGTATGAGAACAAAGTATGGACTTTGGTTGACTTGCCCGATGATCGGCAAGCAATTGAGAATAAATGGATCTTCAAGAAAAAGACTGACGCTGACGGTAATGTTACTGTCTATAAAGCTCGACTTGTCGCAAAAGGTTTTCGACAAGTTCAAGGGGTTGACTACGATGAGACCTTCTCACCCGTAGCGATGCTTAAGTCCGTCAGAATTATGTTAGCAATTGCCTCATTTTATGATTATGAAATATGGCAAATGGATGTCAAAACTGCATTCCTGAATGGATTTCTGGAAGAAGAGTTGTATATGGTACAACCAGAAGGTTTTGTCGATCTAAAGGAGCTAACAAAGTATGCAAACTCCAGCGATCCATTTATGGACTGGTGCAAGCATCTCGGAGTTGGAATAAACGCTTTGATAGTGTGATCAAAGCATTTGGCTTTATACAGACTTTTGGAGAAGCCTGTATTTACAAGAAAGTGAGTGGGAGCTCTGTAGCATTTCTGATATTATATGTGGATGACATATTGCTAATCGGAAATGATATAGAATTTCTAGATAGCATAAAGGGATACTTGAATAGAAGTTTTTCGATGAAAGACCTCGGAGAAGCTACTTACATATTAGGCATAAAGATCTATAGAGATAGATCAAAACGCTTAATTGGACTTTCACAATGCACATACCTTGACAAAATTTTGAAGAAGTTCAAGATGGATCAAGCAAAGAAAGGGTTCTTGCCTGTGAAATTGAGTAAGACTCAATGCCCGACCACTGCAGAAGATAGAGAGAAAATGAAAGATGTTCCCTATGCTTCAGCCATAGGCTCTATCATGTATGCAATGCTGTGTACCAGACCTGATGTGTGCCTTGCTATAAGTTTAGCAGGGAGGTACCAAAGTAATCCTGGAATGGATCACTGGACAGCGGTCAAGAACATCTTGAAATACCTGAAAAGGACTAAGGATATGTTTCTCGTATATGGAGGTGACAAAGAGCTCACCGTAAGAGGTTACGTTGATGCAAGCTTTGACACTGATCTGGACGATTCTAAATCGCAAACCGGATACGTGTTTACTTTAAACGGTGGAGCTGTCAGTTGGTGCAGTTCTAAACAAAGCGTCGTAGCGGGATCTACATGTGAAGCGGAGTACATAGCTGCTTCGGAAGCAGTGAACGAAGGAGTCTGGATGAAGGAGTTCATATCCGATCTAGGTGTCATACCTAGTGCATTGGGTCCAATGAAAATCTTCTGTGACAATACTGGTGCAATTGCCTTGGCAAAGGAATCCAGATTTCACAAGAGGACCAAACACATCAAGAGACGCTTCAACTCCATCCGGGATTTAGTCCAGGTGGGAGACATAGAGATTTGCAAGATACATACGGATCTGAACGTTGCAGACCCGTTGACTAAGCCTCTTCCACGAGCAAAACATGATCAGCACCAAGGCTCCATGGGTGTTAGAATCATTACTGTGTAATCTAGATTATTGACTCTAGTGCAAGTGGGAGACTGAAGGAAATATGCCCTAGAGGCAATAATAAAGTTATTATTTATTTCCTTATATCATGATAAATGTTTATTATTCATGCTAGAATTGTATTAACCGGAAACATAATACATGTGTGAATACATAGACCAACAGAGTGTCACTAGTATGCCTCTACTTGACTAGCTCGTTAATCAAAGATGGTTATGTTTCCTAACCATGAACAAGGAGTTGTTATTTGATTAACGAGGTCACATCATTAGTAGAATGATCTGATTGACATGACCCATTCCATTAGCTTAGCACCCGATCGTTTAGTATGTTGCTATTGCTTTCTTCATGACTTATACATGTTCCTATAACTATGAGATTATGCAACTCCCGTCTACCGGAGGAACACTTTGGGTACTACCAAACGTCACAACGTAACTGGGTGATTATAAAGGAGTATTACAGGTGTCTCCAATGGTAGATGTTGGGTTGGCGTATTTCAAGATTAGGGTCTGTCACTCCGATTGACGGAGAGGTATCTCTGGGCCCTCTCGGTAATGCACATCACATAAGCCTTGCAAGCACTGCAACTAATAAGTTAGTTGTGAGATGATGTATTACGGAACAAGTAAAGAGACTTGCCGGTAACGAGATTGAACTAGGTATTGGATACCGACGGTCGAATCTCGGGCAAGTAACATACCGATGACAAAGGGAACAACGTATGTTGTTATGCGGTCTGACCGATAAAGATCTTCGTAGAATATGTAGGAGCCAATATGGGCATCCAGGTCCCGCTATTGGTTATTGACCGGAGACGTGTCTCGGTCATGTCTACATTGTTCTCGAACCGTAGGGTCCGCACGCTTAACGTTACGATGACAGTTATTATGAGTTTATGCATTTTGATGTACCGAAGGTTGTTCGGAGTCCCGGATGAGATCACGGACATGACGAGGAGTCTCGAAATGGTCGAGACGTAAAGATTGATATATTGGAAGCCTATGTTTGGGCACCGGAAGTGTTCCGGGTGAAATCGGGATTTTACCGGATTACCGGGAGGGTTACCGGAACCCCCCGGGAGGTAAATGGGCCTATTGGGCCTTAGTGGAAAAGAGAGAAGAGGCAGCCCACACCTGGCCGGCGCCCCCCACCTTTCCCAAGTCCTAATAGGACTAGGAGAGGTGGGCCGGCCCCCTCTTTCTCCTTCTTCCCCAAGAATCCTAGTTGGAATAGGATTGGGGGGAAGGAGTCCTACTCCCGGTGGGAGTAGGACTCCTCCCTGCGCCTCCCTCCTAGCCGGCCGAACCCCCTGCCCCTGGCCTTTATATACGGGGGCAGGGGGCACCACAACACACACAAGTTAATCGTTCCTTAGCCGTGTGCGGTGCCCCCTGCCACCAAATTCCACCTCGATCATACCGTTACAGTGCTTAGGCGAAGCCCTGCTTCGGTAGTACATCAAGATCGTCACCACGCCGTCGTGCTGACGGAACTCTTCCTCGACGCTTTGCTGGATCGGAGCCCGAGGAACGTCATCGAGCTGAACGTGTGCTAAGAACTCGGAGGTGCCGGAGTAACGGTGCTTGGATCGGTTGGATCGGGAAGAAGACGTACGACTACTTCCTCTACGTTGTGTGATCGCTTCCGCAGTCGGTCTGTGTTGGTACGTAGACATCACTCTCCCCTCTCGTTGCTGTGCATCACCATGATCTTGCGTGTGCGTAGGAAAATTTTTGAAATTACTGCGTTCCCCAACAGTAATGCCCTGACACGAGAAGAAGCGCACTAGGGTCGAGGCGGTAGGAGCACGGGGCCGCAGCGGTACTACCGCTCCGAGGAGCGGTACTACCGCTATGGCCCGCGGTACTACCGCTGGGTCCAGGAGAGGATAGAGAGGGGAGAAAAGAGAAGCTCCAAGAGGCAGAAAGAACCGGAGGGAGAGATCAGGACGTGTACGTGTTGATTCCACCCAAACCATACCGAAGTGGATGCCCTCTTGATAGTACGGTGACTACTACGAAACTTGGTCCACCAACAAAGAAACGAAAGAAGCTACACCGTCTTGAGTAGAACGCCGAGGGGAAATAACCGTCTCGTGCCGAAGAATGAATATCTGAAAGAACTCAAAGCACCCGATTAGTCCGCAAATTGCATTGTCATCAATCACCAAAACACCGTAGGGATAAATATGCCCTTACAATCTCCCCCTTTTTGGTGGATTGATGACAATACGGGGATTTGCACAAAAAGAGTAATGACAAAGAATGCGAGCGAATGCACACCTCTAAAATATAGACAAGCTCCCCCTAGACGTGTGCCAACTAGATAAGTGCTTTGGACTGCACAGCACACATACTAGGATCACCGCTCACCTTATATTTTAGAGATCAACATCCTAAGCAAGATATATGAGAACAACATATATGATAGGATAAGTAAGCAAGCTATAAGATACCGAGGTGCATAGAACATAGATAAGGTAACAAAGGTAGCATATGTCTTACATCATATGACTGGAGCTAAGGTCTCACAGCAAACCAAACCAGCGGAAACGCACAAGACACCACAGGACTAAAACAAAGCACAAGACTAAAACAAAGCACGACACAAGAAGCAAAAACAAGAAAATCCATACACTCTCTCCCCCTTTGGCAGCGAGACACCAAAAAGGGCAGAGAGGGACACTACGACTCCAGGTGATCATCACATCTCTGCATCTTCATCGTGGGTTGAAGGCTGCTCGGCATCGGAGTCGGTCCAGTGGCAGTTCTGATGAATCCAGTCCTCCTCTTCAATGATCTGTCCCTCAGACCCACTGACAACTGTGGCACCCAACTGACGCATGATCTCCTTCTGGCGCGTCCTGGCATTCTTCTCCGCCACATGAGTCATGTACTGACCATGGGACTCCATGCAGAAGAGCTTCTTCATCTTGCGCTTGAGCTTCTGGGCCCATGATGGTTCTGCACTAGAGTGGCCAAAAGCCTCATCATGAGCATCAGTAGTAGCCTCACCCTCGGTCCCCATGGCAGCAGCAGCAGACGGGCCCCCTGTGGCAGCAGTAGCAGATGGACCCCCTGTGTGAGGCGTTGTCCAGTTGTCCTTCTTCCTCAGACGCTTGATCTCATGAGAAACCAAGTCTCCAGTCTCTAGCAGCACTCTGGGATAAGTCTGTGCCCAGGCCCTCTCAATGAGCCTCATGATGAAGGGACCATAGATAGGACACTTGCGCTCAGACACGGCAGATAGAAGTTCAGACCACATGACATGAGAGATATCCAGGCTCTCTCCAGTGCTTGCTTCCTTCTCATGCTGACAGAAAAGGAGCATATCCACGAGGAAGGAGTGGACCTGATCCAGATTCCCAATGCGAGGGAAGAGAGTCTCACGGAATATGCGATGAAGAATGTCCAGATACGCATACAGCTCATAGGTCTTCTTCTCAGTCACCGGGTGAACCTTCACAGTGCAGTAGGGCCAGAGGGCTTGCTTGTGCGTGGATGTAGCATTGTGGTGAAGGCGGAAACCGACAGGAGTCTCTAGCCCGTTATCCACCACATCGAGTAACTCCATGAACGCCCGCCACTTGACGGAAAGCAGCTTGCCATTGGTCATCCAAGTCAGTGTCCGGTCGCCATCTGTACCAAGATGGACGGTGGCATAGAATTGAGCCACCAAATCTGCATCGAAATCTTTGTTGAACTGCATGATCCTGAGAATGTTCAGCTGAGTGCACATCTGAAGGGCTTCTCCAAAGTACTCTAGGTCCTTCTCCATAGCATCAATGTCAATGGAGCGAACATCAACAAACAGATTGTTCTTGGCCTTGATCACATCAAAGTAGATGGCAAACTGAAAACGGTTCCAGAATGGGCGGTTGACCAAAGTGGGTTCTTGGTCCATCGCATAGGGGTTGCGGTGACGCTTCTCCAAAAACTCCTTGTTGGTCATCTCAGTCACAGTCTTCCCTTTTGGCTTGTTGGCAGCTCGCTTTGATTGCTGAGGAGGTGGAGGAACACTGGCAGGAGCACTTGCAGAGGGTGGTTGGGTGCTCGAGGAACCACCGGCAGGCTCTAAGGTCCTGTAGCGTTTGGGGGTGGCACGCCCGGGGTTGATACGGCGACCTTGCTGCTCGGAAAGATCATCACCTGGAGCCAAACACAAGAAAATGCAAAACAACTAGAAGAAACGAGCATAAGCCAACAAACACAACAAAAAGGATCAAGGTAAGGCAGGAGAATGGTGGAAATTGGCATGCAGCGGTAGTACCGTGACCTGCCCGCGGTAGTACCGCCCCAAAGGAGCGGCAGTACCGCTCTAGGTCAAGCGGTAGTACCGCTCCAAGGGAGCGGTAGTACGGCTTGAGGCGGATAACCAGCGATTTCATATCACGAGGCGGTGAAACAGTGGTTTTCTACTACCGTGGACAGATCCGGCACTACCGGCCTACCAAATTCAAAAATAATCCTACCAAACATCAATCTAGATGATCTAGTTGCCTTCTCCAACAAACTCAAGCCTAGATTTAGCCAAAAATCTAGAGATGCTACCACCATTGCCCCTAAAGCACAAGATCTGAAAACAAGACCAAAAGAGAGAAGGAACGGGGGCAATACCGGCATCCATGGCAAGAGGACGAGGTGGGGATCGACTCCACCGAAGGAAATGGAGAGGAACGCCCCGGAGGAGGAGATCCACCAGAGCCCTTCCGCGGCGGAACGGTGCTGGAGAGAGGGAGAGACACGAGGGGAGCGAGCGAATGGGTATGGGGGAGAAGAAGCCTCCCCCTGCCCCGATAAAAACCCCTGGCCCCGCCCCGCAGCGGTAGTACCGCGCTGGGGAGCGGTAGTACCGCTGATAAGCGGTAGTACCACACTAGAGGGCGGTAGTACCGCTTACCACGGTAGTACCGTCCACCACCAGCGGCAATACCGCTCACCACCAGCGGCAGTACCGCCCAACACGCCACGGCAACTAGACAGCATGGCTTAGCTCAAAAAGAAGGCAGAAAAACCCGCAACAAAAAGAAAGGAACACACAAGCAAGAGGCCAAGAAACCCCTCTTCAAGAGAGGGCGGTGACCGAGGCCACCTATGTTTGAGTCAAGAGGTATGGCGCCGCGAAGATTTTAACCTTGGGCCCATGACCAAAACTCGTCTTTTAAGCACACGTGCCATCAACAATGGCTAAAGTGAGAGACTTGATCAATTTATGCATAATGGGGGGAGGGAGAGTTCATTGAGAGAACAACACTCCCCCTATGTCCATGCCTGCACCTAAACTAGACAACAAATTGAGCGTGGTAGGGTGTGCATGGGTTCAAGTAACATTGCTCGAATCAATGATATTTAGCTCATGCCTTAACTCGCGAAATCTTGCTTCATCCAAGGGCTTCGTGAAAATATCTGCAAGGTTGTCATGAGTGTTGACATAGTTGAGCTCGATCTCTCCTCGCCTAATGTGATCCCGGATGAAATGATACCGAATCTCAATATGCTTTGTCTTGAAGTGTTGCACCGGGTTGAGAGAAATCTTGATGGCACTTTCATTGTCACACCAAAGAGGCACTTTGTCACAAGTGACACCGTAATCCTTTAAAGTTTGCCTCATCCATAAGAGTTGTGCACAGCAACTACCGGCCGCAACATACTCCGCTTCGGTGGACGAGAGAGACACACAACTTTGCTTTTTGGAAGACCAACTTACCAAAGACACACAACTTTGCTTTTTGGAAGACCAACTTACCAAAGAGACACACAACTTTGCTTTTTGCGAGACGACTGGGTGCATCGGCGAGCCGGCCAGTGGGAGGCCGGGTGCGGGGAAGCCGGCAAGCGGCGGAGCCGGCCGTCCGGGTTGCTGGCGGAGCAGCGGAGCCGGCAGGCGGCGGAGCCGGGGCGTGGCGACCCGGCAGGGCCGCCGACACGGCGAGCCGGCCGGAGCGGGGACGCGTCGGGTCGGAAACCGGCAGGCGGCCGGGTTGGCGGGCAGAGCCGGCTCGAGGCCGGGTTGCGGGGAAGCCGGCAGGCGGCGGAGCCGGCCGTCCGGGTTGCTAGCGGAGCAGCGGAGCCGGGGCGTGGCGACCCGGCAGGGCCGCCGACACGGCGAGCCGGCCGGAGCGGGGACGCGTCGGGTCGGAAACCGGCAGGGGTGCGGGGCCGCCTAGCGGACGTGACCCAGCCATGGCGGCTGTGACCCGACCACAGCAGGGGCGGTAGCGGGGCGAGGTTGGTGGAGATGGCAACGGGGCGCAAGGCGGGGCCGGCCTGAGCGGAGAACCCGGCCGCTGGTGGAGGCGAAGCCGGCCGGCAAGGCCCTGCGCGCGGGCAAGCGGCGAGGCGGAGGCGGCCCGGCAGGGCAGAGCCGGGGACTCGGCCGAACTGTCGTGGTATTCTCACGGGGGGCTTGCGAGTCGACAGATGCCACAAGGGCTTAGTGTGTGGGTAGGACTGCTGCTGATAGGACCGGGAGCGGGTATGCGAGTAGCACGCGGCGGACGGAGCAGAGTGAAGCAGAGCGGCGCGCGGGGGCGGCGCAGCCGGCCGGAGCAAGCTAGTGCACGGGCGGCGCAGCCGGCCGGAGTGAAGTAGAGCGGCGCGCGGACGGCCACGACCGACCGAAACGAGGCCCCGCGCGCGGCGCGCGTGGGGACAGACGACCGGTGTCGCAACGGTGGTGGTGACGAAGGCGGCGAGGCCGACGACGAGGACGCGCCGTCCCGCGCGGCCACTCCGGGGGCGGGCCGATGTCGAGCCCCCGAGCGCTACCGGAGAGACGGCGCGACGCCGCGGCGGAGGCGATGAAGAAAAAAGGGTCCCGCCCGGACAGCGAAACCAGCAGCAGCGCGGTAGCATAGTACCGCCCCATGGTGGGCGCCAACTGTCGTGGTATTCTCACGGGGGGCTTGCGAGTCGACAGATGCCACAAGGGCTTAGTGTGTGGATAGGACTGCTGCTGATAGGACCGGGAGCGGGTATGCGAGTAGCACGCGGCGGTTTACCCAGCTTCGGAGCTCTCCGGAGAGATAATACTCCTACTGCTGCATGTCTGAGTGTATCTGGTATATCTGGTACAGAGTCGCTCCTAGAGTTGTATCCAAGCTCAGTGCCATCAGCATCTGACTTGGTAAAAGCATGCATGTGGTATGCTAGTGGCCGTGAGAGCATGTGTGCTCTAGTGGCCGTGAGTGAGTGTGTCCATCCCCTGGATGGATGGATGGATGGTGGCTATATATAGTGGGAGCTAGCTTGCTACCTAAGCTAAATGGTGGTGGCGTTGGATGTAAGCTACCTTGGGTAGCTTACAAGCCAAGCTATGTAGGCATAGCTAGTGGCATGGTGTATGTCATGCTTGTCCCCTAGGGTACTTTATAAATCAGTACCCAGAGGACACGGTACACTGTAGATGACGGCGTCGCGGTATGGTTGTCTTGTCCACGGTATGGCCGTCTCGTCGGGGTCTTGTCGGGCTGCAGTCGGCAGCCAGCTAGTTGGCGCAGTCGGCAGCCAGCTGGTTGGCGCAGTCGGACTGAGGGGCTTTGCTAGCCCCGATGTCTTGAAATATCATCTTGCCGTCTTCGGGGTATCCGTGTACAATTACTCCGACAGAGCAACAAAGTGCTTCTTCGATTTTCCCTTGAGTTTGCCCATAAAGGCCTCAAACTCGTTAGCCTCCACATTAGCTCCCTCAACTTCATTAATGCAATCCGATGGGGAAGGATGATTAATAATGGTAGTTTTGATGTTGGAGGTTACCTTGTTGGTGGCTTTAGCCATGAGGCACTTGGCGGTGATGCTCTCGTTGGGTGAGTCGAAGAGAGACACTCGTGACGTTGTTGCAATGGCAATGGAGGCCATGGCAATGGACTCATCATCTTCATCATCGCCATCATCCTCATTGTACTCTTCTTGCACAACCAAGGCCTTGGGAGGAGTCTTCTTGGTGAAGTTGTTCTTGTTGGGGAACGACTTGGCCTTGTCCTTTCGGATGAGTTTGCCACCATTGTCTTCCCTCTTCTCATACGGGCATTCCGCAACGAAATGACTCACGTTGCCGCAATTGTAGCAAGTCCTTACACGTTGCTTGCCCCTTGTGCCACTCGAGTTGTTTTTGCTAAAGTTGGGCCTCGAGTTTTTCTTACTCCAAAATTGCCTTGAAGCAAGTGCCATATGTTCATGATATGCATACTTCGTATCTTCGGGGTTGCTCTCCTCTTCTTCCTCTTCTTCCTCTTCTTCTTCTTCCACGGTGAGCTTGGCCTTCAATGCAAGGTTAGGCTTCTTTGCCCGTTGAGAATGGAGCACCGCATTGTCGGCGGTCTTGTCCAAAATGTTCATGGCCACAAACTCATCCAACACTTCACTTGAGGTCAAAGTGTGGAAGTCCAGTCTTTGGCGAATGACGGAGGACATGGCCTTGTGGTAGGGCATCATTGCCTTGAGGAATTTGCGCTTGATCCAATTTTCATCCGTGTCCTTGCTCCCGTGATCTCGTAGTGAGACCGCGAGTTTGGTGACTCTCCGATAAAGCTCACGGGGTTCTTCATCTTCCTTCATTGCAAACTCATCGGCCTCATCTTGTACCACTTCATAGTTGGAGTGTTAAATGCTTGTGCTTCCCCGGTAGAGAGACACGACACAATGCCATGCATCTCTGGCCAAGGCGAAGGGACGAAGATGAGGTAGGTCTTCGGGTGGAATTGCATCTTGAATGATGAAGAGAGCATTCTCATTGAATTGATTGTCCGCGGCTTCTCGAGGAGTGAAGTTGTTTGGATCATGTGGATAGAAACCTTCTTCAATGATTCTCCAAAGGTTAGTGTTCACATGATTTAAATGACGTTTAAAGCGGTAAGCCCAAGAATCAAAATCCTCATTTTTCACAATCTTAGGAGGAGGACCGGCATGATTCAAATGAGTAGAAGGAACCGGTCCACCATAAACAAGTGGTGGTTCCACATGGGCAAAGATGCCGGTGCCATTCTTGCCACTAGAAGAAGGAGCCTTTTCACTACTAGCTTCCCCCTTGTCGGGGATAGCATTCGACACCTTGTTGGCGGGATCACCCACTTTCAACGGTGCGGTGGAAAGTTTAAGCCCCTCAAGAAATTTAGTAAACATGTTTCCAACTTCGGTCGTCATGGAGGTTTTCAATGTCTCCAAGGCCACATTGAACTCCTCACGAGAGACCGAAGTTCCCCCATCTCCCGTAGACGAGGTCGGATTCACACCGGAGTGTTCCTCCACACTGTCTATGGTATCAACCATACTCTTTGGACGATAAAGTCCTTAATAAAGAGACGAGGCTCTGATACCAATTGAAAGGATCGATATGGTTGACTCGAGGGGGGTGAATAGGCAACTACCAATTTTTAGCTTTTCTTTACCAAATTAAACTTTGCATCAAAGTAGGTTGTCTAGATGTGCAACTAGGTGAGCAACCTATATGATGCAACAACAACAAGCATACAAGCAAGCAAGGGAACAAACACTAAAGAGCTTGCACAAGTAAAGGTAAGAGATAACCAAGAGTGGATCCGGTGAAGACGAGGATGTGTTACCGAAGTTTCTTCCTTTTGAGGGGAAGTACGTCTCCGTTGGAGCGGTGTGGAGGCACAATGCTCCCCAAGAAGCCACTAGGGCCACCGTATTCTCCTCACGCCCTCACACAATGCGAGATGCCATGATTCCACTATTGGTGCCCTTGAAGGCGGCGACCGAACCTTTACAAACAAGGTTGGGGCAATCTCCACAACTTAATCGGAGGCTCCCAACAAGACCACGAAGCTTCACCACAATGGAATATGGCTCCGAGGTGACCTCAACCGTCTAGGGTGCTCAAACACCCAAGAGTAACAAGATCCGCTAGGGATGAGTGGGGGAATCAAAAATCTCTTGGTGGAAGTGTAGATCGGAGCCTTCTCAACCACTCCCGAGCAAAACAACAAGTTTGATTGGCTAGGGAGATAGATCGGGCAAAATGAAGCTTGGAGTATTTAATGGAGCTTGAGCAATAAATGGAGCTTGGGCAATGATTGAAGCTTGGGGGAAGAGGTAAGTGGAAAGGAAGAAGGGGACGCCCTTTTATAGTGGGGGAAACAAACCCCCCACTCAGCCCCGCACAGAGCGGTACTACCGCTGAGGCAGAGCGGCACTACCGCTCATAAGCGGTACTACCGCTCCCCCTCAGCGGTACTGCCGCGCCAGAAGAGAGGGGCTGGGGCAGGGACCCAGAGCAGTACTACCGTGGAGGCAGGGCGGTACTACCACACAGACGCGATACTACCGCCCCTACTACCGCAGCTAGTACCGCAAAACCCGACACGAGAAAATGCGCAAAATAGTCGAGGCGGAAGGAGCACAGAGCCGCAGCGGTACTGCTGCTGAGGCCATCAAGCGGTACTACCGCTCTGAGGAGCGGTACTACCGCTGAATGAGCTACAGCCGTACTACCGCTACAACTGCAGCTAGTGCCGTAACGCCCTGACACGAGAAGAAGCGCACTAGGGTCGAGGCGGTAGGAGCACGGGGCCGCAGCGGTACTACCGCTCCGAGGAGCGGTACTACCGCTTAGTGAGCTTCAGCGGTACTATCGATGTGGCCCGCGGTACTACCGCGGGGTCCAGGAGAGGATAGAGAGGGGAGAAAAGAGAAGCTCCAAGAGGCGGAAAGAACCAGAGGGAGAGATCAGGACGTGTACGTGTTGATTCCACCCAAACCATACCGAAGCGGATCCCCTCTTGATTGTACGGTGACTACTACGAAACTTGGTCCACCCACAAAGAAACGAAAGAAGCTACACCGTCTTGAGTAGAACGCCGAGGGGAAATAACCGTCTCGTGCCGAAGAATGAATATCTGAAAGAACTCAAAGCATCTGATTAGTCCGCAAATTGCATTGTCATCAATCACCAAAACACCGTAGGGATAAATATGCCCTTACAACAGTGGTTTCTCTCTTTTGTTTTTTTCCTTATTTGTTTTGGCCGGTTTTTCTTCCTTTTTCTCTTTCTCTTTCTTTTTACGTTTCTTTTCTTTTTACAAATGAAGAAAGCTAACTTCCAGTCGACTGGAAGTTAGCGACAAATTCACATGATTCTGGAGCCGCTCAATCCGCTTCTGCTCTCGCACGATCCTTTCCCGATTTCCTCGCGCCAGAATCTTCTCCCGTGATTATAGGACAGTTTCAATTATCATTAAGGAAATACGTTAATTTTTTTAAATCAAGACTTTTCTTAAATTCGCAAACCTTTTTCAAATTCGTTATTTTTTTCATTTCTGCTAAATGCATGAACTTTTTTCTTCAAATTCATGATTTTTTATTTAAAATTGATAAACTTTTCTTCAAGATTGATGAACTTTTTTCAAGATCGATGAACTATTTTCCAAATTCTATGAACTTTTTTCAGATTTGATGAACTTTTTTTTAGAATCAACAAACTTTTTTCAAATTCAATGAACTTTTTTTTGATTTGATGAACTTTTTTTAATCGATGAACTTTGTTTCAAAGTCAATGAACCTTTTTCAAATTTGATGAATGTTTTTTCAAATTCGATGAACTTTATTTAGATTGGATGACCTTTTCACAGAATCGATGAACTTTTTTCAAATCTGATGAACTCTTTTGAAAAAGATGGATGAACTTTTTCCAAATTTGCTGAACTTTTTTCAAATCGATGACTTTTCTTTCAAATTCAATGAACTTTTTTTAAACATCAACGAACTATTTTTTTAAATTCATAAGGTTTTTTCAAAATTTGATGAACTCTTTTTGTTTAAAAAATCAACTTTTCCAAATTGTTTTCAAATAATTCACAAATCTAATAAATAGAGCGCATACATTGGTTCTTAAAACTTTCGCGGCCATTGTAGTCGTGGCGCTTACCGGCTGTAGTGGTTAAGAAAATTGTTCTTGTGTTGTGCCTGCAAGGCGCGAGTTCCAGTCCTTGTAGCCACACTTTTTTGCGTGATTTTTTCGCGAGGCATTTTTCCTTCTACTGCACATGGTGGGCTGGCCCATGAGGTGCGGCGCGTGGGCGCCAGCTACCTGTTCGGGCGCTTAAGGCGCCGAACAGGAGCTCTCCAAATTCTAAAAATAATAAAAAAGGAGCACTCCACAAATAGACGGAGAGAGATTGAATGTGTTTTCCTTATGGGCCAAACGGGTGTATTGAGCCCATTTAGACAGCCATAGGACTCTACACAAACCCTAAAATTAGGAAAACCCTATTGGATGCTCGCTGTGTCCAGTTGTCGAGGCTTCGCATAGAGAAGCGAGCGACTAGCGATCAAGATGGGCCGGCCCAGTCACGAGATAGCACAGGCGCTTTAGCGTCCCGGTTTTGGGAACCTTCTGGAGGGTTCCTGAACGGTTTTGGGAACCTTCTGGAAGGTTCTTGAACCGGGTTTTCACTGGTTTTTTCTGTTTGCTTTTTCTTTATAGTTTTTTCTTTCTTCGTTTTTCTGTTTCTTTATTTCATCTTTCAATTCCTTTTTCTTTTCTTTTTATTTTCTTTTTGTTCGTGTTTCAAGTTATGTTTGGGAGTTTCAAAAAATAATCCAATTTCAAAATTTGTTCACCAAATTCAAAAAATGTTCATGTTTTCAAATTTTGCTGCGAGTTTCCATTTAAAAAATTGTTCGCAAATTGCAAAAAATGTTCATGCTTCAATTTTTGTTTGGGAGTTTCGAAAAAATGTACGCAAGTTTTAAAAACTGTTCATGTGTTCAAGTTTTGTTCGGGAGTTTTAAAAAATGTTCCAAGTTTTAAAAAATGTTCAAGTATCCAAAATTTGTTTTTGAATTTGAAAAATGTTCAGGTTTTGGGAGACTTTACAAAAATGTTCCCATTTCCAATGCATTTTTCGAATTGTTGAGTTTTTACAAATTTTGTTCTCAATTTCTAAAAGTGTTCGCTGTTTCATACAACCTTCATGTTTTTTTCTCAAAAATAGCGTTTCTCAAAAATGTTCGCACTTCCAAATTTGTTTGGAATTTTTCAAAATCTGTTCTCTATTTTAAAATATGTTCTCAAGAAACAAAAAATGTTCGCGCTTTACAAAATTGTTCATGCTTCCAAATTTGTTCAGGATTTTTCAAAATTGTTCTTCGTTTCAAAATTTGTTCTCAAGGTTCAAAAAATGTTCGTGCTTCAAAAAATAATCCGCGCTTCCAAATTTGTTCTCAAGATTCAAAAATCGTTCATGCTTCATAAAAATGTTCACAAACTCCAAAAATGTTCAATTTCCAAAAAATGTTTGGGAAATTCAAACTTTTCGGTTTTCATAAAATTTGTTCACATGTTCAAAAAATGTTCATGTTTCCAAATTTGTTTACAAATTCAAAAAATTGTCCACATGTTTATTTTTTTTAGTAATTCAAAAAATTATTCCTGTTTCCGAAATTTGATCACATATTCCAAAAAATATGTGAACAATGAAATTTACAAGCTCTGTGTCAAAAAATATTCCAAAAATTTGTTCACATGTTAAAAAACTGTAGGATGATTTACAAGCTCTACGTCAGAAATTTCTTTTTGAGATTGTAACATGCAAGGACAATGAAATTCAGCTGCCGTTAGTAACTTCTTTCCTGCAGAGACATGTAAGTTCTCTATTTTTTTCTCTCCTATGGAAACAAAAGAGATGTTATTTTCTTAGAGCCTGTTCTTTCATATCGAACAGTGAAATTAATTTCTTCTAATCACGTATATGTTTCTTCTAATTCTTCTTTCTATTCTCAAGGGTCTCATTAATACTGTCACCTTCAAGGGAAGTGCACTGCAAGATTCAACTCAAAGGAATACTTTCATGGGAAAAATGTTTCCTTACCGATAGAGCTATCTTTTTTTCTTGCTGATCTAGTGATAGTTTCTTCCAAGACCTTCAAATGTAAACAATGTCCGAAAACAACTGAAACAGTTATGAAAACGAGCAGTAAGACATGTACATTTTTTTGTCTTTCATGACGCCTTGGTGATACTATCATCACTCAATTTCATCAAGATGTAAGCTTACCACTTTTATGACAGTTTTAGAAGTAGCACTTTGTAATAAATGTAAAATGAAATTTCATGTTTTTTTATAATTAAAAACTAGTTGAATCAATAGGAACAACACCTGGTTTCATAAAAATGGAACCTACAACTATTGTTTAGTAAATTCAAGGTTTTTGTCTTTCATGTTTCTTTGGGAAACGGTTGAAACTGTACCATTGTTTAGTTTATACAAGGAAAACAGAAGAAACATAAGAAACAGTGGAAAACAACAGAGACAACAATCGGTGGAACAGCTTCGCGAAGCAGAATCAACGAAGCGGTAGAAACAGTTCAAAACCAGGGAAACGCGCGCCTTGCGGCCCACAAAGCCCGCCAGTCAGCTGCTCCTGTGCGAAGCCGCACCTAGTTGATGCAGAATGCGTCACATAGGAGTTCCGCGGCGCAAGCTGGTCGCTTAGCTTGTGTTTGAGATTCAAGATTTATGTGCCTTGTATTATTTGATGAGTTTGTGACGGGTTGCGGCTTGGGTTTTTGTTGGTGCAGCCGTGTCTGTGGCAACTCGCATGGCCTTATCCACAAGCACGGGCTAATGTGCTGCAGGCAGTGTTTCCGCAGCAACGCCAAGGACATTGACTTCATCAAGGTATGCGGTAGCCACACCGTTGGTCGATTTCCTGAATCCCATGCCTGAATTTTATATCGTCCGAGCGATAGTTTATGTCACTCCATGCTTGCTTTGCAATGTTACATGATTTGTCAACAAGGCTTCTCTGTATGGTGAACTAGTTTAATTTGTTGTAGACCACCACCAGGTAAGGTAGCATGGACTATTACATAATGTTTGATATCGCATGTTAGATTCACTTGTTGGATAGATGCGTGTGCTGCTCCCCTCCTGCTCCAATAATCTTCCTGGTCAACTTTTGCAATCATCACCTCATGTTCTGCCTTATAATATTGTCATCTCTTTGATCTAAACTCATGAATCATTAAACACCATAAGTCATCTTAGGACCGTTGCTGCAACTATCTTCATGACTTTGGTACAAAGCTCTATTTTGTTGTTCCCGCATACATGGAATGCATTGCAATAGTATGGATATCCATTAAGTAGGTATATATACATATCCTGAGTAACTGTAATGTACTGGAGTATGGAGATGATTGAGCTTCGGAAGGATATTGTTTCCCTCCTATTTCTGATTAATTGTAGGTTTTATGCTTGAATTCATAGGTTTGGGTAAATTATGTTTCTGTTCTGATGCATTTGTTTTTACTGTACATCTCTTTTATTTCCGAATACCTGAATGTTCGTGTTGTGCACAGATTAATTTTAGTACTGAATGTACACTCTTGTTTCGCAGTACCGTTAAGATTGGAAACCTCAAAAGGAAGCATGGAGTAGGATGTCATCGTCAAAGTGTGTTGATTCATAAGGGCTATCTGTATTATATATTATGTAATGAACTAAATGTTTGAATCAGAGTAACAAACCTTTGAAACTGTGCTGCCGACTTCTGCTTGAGCATGTGAATCAGATAATTCTGTTGCTATTGTGTCTCGTTATGTTTTTTTGTTTTGTTTGTGAAATCTGATTACACTTTGATTTGATGCTACATTTGCACTCAACAGGTTCATATCCATGCTTTTGTCTATTGTTCCTGAAACAGTATCAGCTCAACTTTGCTTGTTGTCCTAATTTTGTATGATCTTCTACTGAACTCTGTTAATGGCCTGCCATGATTGTTTATGATTTAACAGACTCGTGTCCTGTTAAGTCTTTAGATTGAACATGAGCTGTAGTGTTTTTTATCAAGCTAGGTAATATGTTTGTGACCTAAGCCGAGCTTTACATTATCTTTTTGTGCCAGATGTTCTCTCTAATGCATTTTTTGTCCGCATGGAAGGAAGAGATCACGTGTTCATTCGAGCGATCGAACACGCGATCTCTTCCTTCCGAGTGAAGTACACTAACAACTATGCCACCTCAACGGTTGTGAATGCCTACTTCTTGTTTTACATTTCTATGTATAGGAAAAGAACCCCCTACGTTTTCCATGTTGTTTTTTGTTTTTCTGCTTCCTGGTTCATTTTTCTTTTCTTAAATTTGTGAACTTTTTTCAAAGCAATGATTGTTTTAAAAAATTGATGAACTTTTTTCAAATTTGATTAACTTTTTTTCAAAATCAATGAACTTTTTTAATATTTTGGTGATTTTTTTAAAAGTCGATGATTTTTTTCTTTCACAATTGATGAACTTTTTTTCAAATTCGATGAACTTTTTTTAGAATCGATGAACTTTCTTCAAATTTGTTTTTTTTCAAAATCAATGAAGTTTTTTCCCCAAATTCATGAACTTCTTTTTTGAAGTTTTTGACCTTTCTGTCAAAATCCCTAAACAGTTTTGAATTCACAAACTTCTTTGTTTTTGCAAATTATTTTGTTCTTTTTCCTGAAACTCGCAAACTTCTTCTCAAATTTGAAAAAAAGGTAGATCTATGATTAATTTTTTCTTCCAAAAGTCAAAGGGCAAACTGGTGTACCATTGAGATGCATGCGAGTCCCGACTCAAAAAGAAAGATATGTGCGAGCGAGCGGATGGACGAGCGACCGAGCGAGCGCTGATTTCATGTTTTTCGGGCCCGGCCCGCTATATCTCTCCTTTCGAGTGTGGGGATGGCTAACCGGCGCTGAGAGCGCCAATTGGGAGCACCATCATGATCCTCTTCTTGTTCAGGATCTTCTCGAAGGAATGGGACATGAGAGTGGGCTTGGACCAGTTACGTGAATAGGCAACATCGAACATATAAACCCTGTTACCCTACCTGCCGTTCTGGAGGCTTTGCATCGTGAGGTGATTTTGCTTCGTTCGATCTGCCTCGCTGGCGCGCTTCTACCCCGCTGTTGAAAATCCAGCCACCCATTCATCTACACGTCATACTTTCATGTGCCGCTGGATGACGGGCGCTCCTCCTTTTCTCGTGGGTCCAGTTTTACAGCATGTCTCGCGCTTATCCTGTGTGCGAAAAGACGAGCTCCGCAGCGAGCGTGGGGTTCTCACGGTGAAACCCTAGACCAATCGCCCGCCCCTTCGAGCCACCAATCGCTCGCCCCTCGAGCCCTGCATCCCCTCTTCCCATTCTCTCCATCACCCCTACGCTGCCTCCTCCTCTCCTCATCTCCTCCTCTGCAACAACGTGTGGTCGCCGCCGTCGCTCGTCTCTTTCGTCGCGCCCTTTATCCTCCATGGCTCCTCTCCCGCGTTCATCCTGGCGGTGGCGACCTACAGGCGAAGGGCAGCGGCGGCGTTCGATTCGAGCTGGAGTCCTCTCCCGCGTCCGGAGCTTGTGGTCGGCCAAAGTCCTCTCCCGTGTCCGTACCGGCGGGGCCGGCGACCTGCACCCAAAGGGTGACGGCGGCTAGGAGAGAGAGAAGAGGAAGGGGACGAGGGAGAAAGAGAGAGGAAAGAGGAGACTAAAGCTTTTCCCCCCAATCCCCTCACAGTCGCCGCCCCGAGCTCCTCTTTCCCTCCACTTCCTCGACGCCACCACTTGTGCTCGGCAGAAGGAGAGGCTGCAGTGATGGCAGATGCACGAGGAGAAGGATGATGAGGAGGAGGCCGTGGTCATGGCGGCGCGACGGATATCGTGTCCGGGCGGCGCGGTTGGTTGAGGCGGAGGTGCCAGCGCGCGGGGTCGTAGTTGAGCTGGGCGTGAGGAGAGGGAGGAGAGGGATGGGAAGAATGGGAGGCGCAAGGACGGCGGCGGTCGCCATCTCATTCCCCATCTCTTCTTGTTGCATGTCCCCCGTGAGTTCCTCTTTCTAATCCCCTTCCTCTCCACAAGTTATCTTTTTTTATTTTATGAAATCTGTATGTTCGCTCATTGGGCGGCCAGGGATGCTAGAGATGGAGGCCTCGGCAGGAGGAGCTCGAGCCGAGGAGCGCGCCCTCGATCCGGACTCAGCAGGAAAAGGGGAGCAGCAGCCGCGCCGGCCTCATCGCAATGCGTGCAGCAAGCTGAATACGCGGCAAGAGCGGTGGTCAAGACCGCGGTCACGGCTTTGGGGTACCACAGTCGCGGCTTCAGGGCTGCGCACACGTCGAGCAACGGCGAGGGCATCTCATGTCGCACCAAATCTCTCTCTCTCTCTCTCTCTCTCTCAATCAATGGTCGCTTCATTCCGTCTCCTCCCCTTTTTTCCTCTTCTCAGACAACAACAGATGACAAGATGCGATGCCCCATCTTCAGCTTGCAGGTTGCTGATTTTGGTCCTCTCCTCTTGCTGGTTTGCTTTGATTAGTAGAACAAGTTGCACAACATGTGTTTGTGAAAATGCTTCTCACAGATGAAACCTTTTTTATGCCTAGACCTGCCTTCTTTCTTAGGAGCATATGCTTGGTAAGACATTGTGGTCTAAATTTCATAAATAAGGTCGTGCATTTTTTTGCTTGGGTCCATTTCAATATCTGGAACGTGTGTTCCTTGTGTATGCACACAATTAGTCTTGAATCTCTACCAACAGAACATATGTTCTTTTGCTAGAATGTGTTCTTTTATTATAAATCAAGGTCAACTTTTATAACCCTACACTGATTTTGTTTTAACTTGCAATCGGCAGCCTCGCAAATAATATGTAGGTGTTAGTGTGCTCTTATCTGGTTTGTAGAAATGTTTTAGTTGTTGCATTTGAATTCATGTTTTCTGTTATGGATTATTTACATGTTCAATAAGCTTAGTAATTTCTAATAAATATATATGGAAACACCACAATTTCAGTTTTCTTTATTCGACGGTATGAACAACAGTTTTCAGTTTCATGCATGTCACAACACAGGTCAATGGACATTCAGGAAATATGTGATCAGCTTTCAACAGGTCCTGCATCGTCTACTAATAATCTATCTCGACAACCTTCTCAGGTTAATTCTCAATCTATAACCACCAAAACATGCAGTTCTTTACCTTCGCTGAATAGACAAAGGCAATGGCCACCCTTTTGAGTATTGTTGTTCTTAAAGAATTAATCCAGCAGCAAAAGAAACAATTGAAATGACATGCACTAAAATGACCATTACATAAATCCATAAATCAAGGATTATGACATGCATTTCAGCAAGCAATTATTGAACATATAAGAAACTATTTTGTTATGTTGGGAGGTGATCACATAAAAGGCATGTCATTACCTATACCATAGAAATTTGGGAATGCATGATACATGTTGATATCCCTAGACCTGCCACTGTTGTATTCTTCTCCTTCCATGTCGCCTTCGCTTGCTTGTAGCAATTCTGTGCAACTCTTACATGTATAACCCTCTATCTTTTTCTTTATTCTCTAATCATCATGCATGTCCTCAAGTAATTGCTTGCTCCACTGGTTGTTTATATTGTGGGAAGAAAAATCCATCTGATTATATTTAATATTCTAATGTCCTTCATTACCCAGGTGTTATCTAACAAGGTAAAATATTCTCCGAATGAGAATGGCCAACAGAATGATAGTCTTAGCACTGAAGCACCGCATCGGGATAAGGCTGGGGTTGAGGAGTAAGTTTTCTCTTGTCAACCTGTCACACGGTTATCTCTATTCCCTGCATCTAGGACTGCTACTAGAACAAGTCGTTCCAAGTTACAACAATGATCTTTCTACTCATGAGTAGTCCTTTATGCGGATGAATTTTGATGCATACTGTGTGCAGACAATAAGGCCTCCTCGGGCATTAAGAAAGTACAATCAGGTAGCAGTGGAAGTGATCCGTTAAAAAAACAAGTAATATCTCTGAATTATTGCACTAGAATGCATGCATAGTAAATACCATGACCTTACAAATTTACATTTGGTCCCTTCTCCTTTTCTTAGGAACTTGGAAGAAGCTATACATATGCAAATAGAGGTTCAGACACAGCTCCATGAACAGCTATAGGTGCCTTCTCTGTTCCTGTTTTCAAGCTCTAATTGGATGGTGTTGTTGTCGGTGTATATTTTCTATAGTAGGAGCATTCTTTTTCTCGCTTCACAATAATTACTGCCCTTTTGTGTGGATATGAACCCAAATCCATATTTAAATGGGTGCTAAGTGTTTTTGCGGCATGGTGGACTTTCTAATCTAGCCATATGTAGTTAGTGTACAGTCTGGTCCTTTTTCTGTAGTGTGAGATGTACATATAATGTTCTATTGTATGTGAGGCCCATGAGGCCCAGGCCCATGTCAGCCAAGTGACCATTGACCTAGAAGGAGAGTGATCCCGTTCAGTCCAGCAGAGCCGCCACACACCAGCTTGGTTGTTCGAAGGTACTTCCATCTCGCAATCCTACATGGTATCAGAGGCCGGTGATGGCGGGGCCTGGCGGGAAGGCCGGCGGACCTAGGCGGCGGTGGAGCTCACCTGGGCGACGGAGCTCTTCCTTTTTGCTGTTGTGCGGAGTCTGGCGGGGAGCTGCAGGGCGGCTGCGCGTGAGCTATGCGCGCGCAATGGGGAAAGGAGGCGGCCGCGAGCGGCTGTGGAGGAGGAAGGAGGAGGCGGCAACGGGAGCTGCGTGGTCAGCGGAGGCGGAGCTAGGAGGAGCGCGGTGACGCTGCTCCCTCTCGAGGAGAGACGGCTGTGCGTGGCTGCGTGCGCACGCGCGAGGAGGCGGTGCTGCTGGCTGCTGAGCTCTTGAGGCTTGGCAGAGGAAGACGAAGTGGGGCTGTGGTACTGTTGGGTGAGTTGGTGCTGCTTGGCAGAGGAAGCAGAGGTGTTGCTGGGTGCAGTGGTGCTAGACCTGCTGCTGCTGGGTGCTGTGCTATTGATTCTGTTGAGAGTTGCTGCTGAGTGTACTGCTAAGTTGCTAGAGTGAGTGATCCTGCTGTGTTCTGCGGCTGCTATTGAAAGAGAGAGCTGTGTGTTGCTGTTGTGTGCTTGGTGGTGCACAACTGTGGTTGTGTTGCTGCTGATTGGAAAAGGAAGGAGCTGTTGTGGGCTGCTGCTGCTGTGCGCTGAGGAGAGGGAGGAAGATGACAGGTGCTGAGGTCAGGTTCATGGAGTCAGTGCGGTCGGATGATGGAAGTTCATGTGGTGCAGAGGAAGGAGGAGGAAGGCACATAGGAGATGAAGTGCTGAGAGGAGGCGGAGATGTAGCCGGGTGTGCCTCAGCAAGCAGAGACTTGGAGGATGCCCTGCTCGCCGCCATGCAGGAGGAAGCTGTGTTGCGTGCACGTCTGGCCTCCGCCGAAGCGGCATTTGATGCTGCACGGGCAAGGGTGGCTCGCATGAGGAACACGGAGGTCATCGAGGAGAGGACACGTTCGGCCTTTTTTATCTGTACCAATGGAGATGTCACTGAAAATGCCGCAATTGCTGCTCATAGGACTGATCCGGAGTGGATTCTAGACTCTGGTGCTTCGCAACATGTTGCAGGTGACTTCAGTGAGTTTGAGTCATATGATGAGCTCACTCCCTCTCAAAGTAACATGATACATACTGTTGACGGGACATTGCAGCCTATTAAGGGCATGGGAACAATTCAATGTACACCTGATATTAAGTTATCTTCAGTCCTACATGTGCCATCTTTTCTGATCAATCTGTTGTCTTTTAGTGCTCTAATTGACCAGGTAGACTGTAGGATAACAATTGACAGAAAAATGTGCTTCATTGTGGATGGGCCGACTAGAAGGAGGATTAGGACTGGAATAAGGCGTAGGGGGCTATGGTACATGGACCGTGAGGGGCTTGGTCAGACGGGCAGCCCAGTATTTGCGGCAATTGTGGAAGAAAGAGAGTCTGTGGCGATGAAATATCACTGCAGAATGGGGCATGTATCCTTTGATAAAATGTTCAAGTTGTTTCCAGATGTAATGCATGGAGTCGATAAGAACAAGCTGAAATGTGATGCGTGTGAGTTTGCAAAACACACGAGGACGTCTTATGTAAGGGACTTAGAAGTATATCTCCATTCATGCTTGTTCACTCGGATGTGTGGACAAGTCCGGTGGTGTCGGTTAGTGGTGCAAAGTATTTTGTGACCTTTATTGACTGCCACTCACGTATGACATGGATATATTTGATGCGTCACAAGGATGAAACTTTCCAATGCTTCAAGACTTTCTATGCCTATGTGAAAAATCACTTCAATGTTCAGGTACAAGTGATAAGAAGTGATAATGGCACTGAGTATGTGAACAAAGTGTTTGGGACTTTCTTATCAGAGCACGGGATTTTGCATCAAACCTCATGTCCGTATACTCCCCCTCTGAATGGGGTGGCAGAAAGGAAGAATCGCCATATTCTGGAGGTTGCTCGATCACCGATGTTTACTATGAATATGCCGAAATTCTTGTGGGGTGAAGTTGTGATGGCTGCGGCACACCTGATCAATCGCACATCATCGAGAGTACTAGGTATGGAGTCACCTTCTGAGTTACTTCTGGGAAAGAATGATTTTGTGGTTCCTCCCAAGTTGTTCGGCTGTGTCTGCTTTGTTAGGGATCACAGGCCATCTGTGGGCAAATTGGATCCACTGGCCGTCAAGTGTATCTTCATTGGGTACTCTTCTGGGCAGTGCGGCTAGAAGTGTTGGAGTCCTGAACGGAGGACCTTTGTGAGCATGGATGTCACCTTCAGGGAATCCGACCCATTTTATGGTGAGAAAACCGATCTTAGTGGATCATTTGAAAGTCTTGACCATACCCAGTCTACTGTGATAGGTCAAGAGGGGGAGAGTGGTGGTGATGGTGCGATTCTGGTGTCGATTTAGTTCTGCAGCAACCAATCGAGGGTGATATTCCGGTAGTACAGCGAATAGAGCAGCAACCCCAAGAAATGATAACACCACAGAGTGAAGGACCGATTGTGACTGAGGGGGTGTCGAGTCAGGCGGGCGGTGCTCCCACCCAGATCGGTTGTGTACCGAGGTGGATGGCAGAGCAAGAGGAGCAACTAAACGTGTATTCACAGAAGCAAGGTGATGCTTCTCATAGGTGGCAGAAGGTGAATGAGGAGCGTAATCCTCAAGTATATTCAAGACGACAACATCATGTTCAGGGGGGGGGGGCAGCAAGGCAGCAATGCAAGCTCATCTGACATAGAGGACTTGCCAATTGCGTTGAGAAAAGGTACTCGAGCAAAAGCAGGGATACCAGAGCCAAAGTATGGGTTCGATGCCAATGATATTGGGAATTATGTTTTGTATGAAGCATTATCTCTAGCCCACAAAGCATTTGTTGCTTCTCTTCAGCTGGTGTCTCTTCCAACTGGCTGGAAGGCAGCAAAAGTAGATCCGTAGTGGCGAGCAGCTATGATAGAGGAGCTGGAAGCAAGTAAAAACAAGACATGGGTATTAACACCTCTTCCAAGAGAAAAGAAGGCAGTCAGCTGCAAGTGGGTATACATTGTGAAGCAGAATGCAGAAGGGAAGATTGAAAGATACAAAGCAAGGCTTGTGGCAAGGGGGTATAGCCAGACCTACGGCATTGACTATGATGAGACCTTTGCTCCAGTAGCAAAGATCTGTGTGGATCCTGATCTCCTGTGCAACAAATTTTGGGTGGTCCTCACATCAACTTGATGTGAAGAATGCTTTCTTGCATGGGGACTTGAAGGAGGAGGTCTACATGGAGATTCCACCAGGGTTCTCTACGCCTGAGACGGTTGGCAAGGTATGCAGGTTAAAGAAATCTCTTTATGGCCTGAAACAGTCTCTGAGAGCATGGTTCGACAAGTTCAGACGTGATGTATGTAGTATGGGGTATGGGCAGTGTAACGGTGATCATACACTGTTCTACAGACATAAAGAAGGAAAAATCACTATACTTGCAGTATATGTGGATGATATTATTATCACAGGGGATGACAAAGAAGAAATAACAAGACTGAAAGTGGCCAGGTCTGCCAATAGGAGAAATGACAAAGTATGGGTAAGGCCTTTGAAGTCAAAATATTTGGGCCAACTCAAATACTTTCTGGGCATAGAAGTGGCCAGGTCTGCCAATAGGATTGCGCTATCTCAAAGGAAGTATACTTTAGATCTCCTAAGCGATGTAGGAATGCTAGGATGTCGGGCAGCCCCAACCCCAATTGATCAAAACCACAAAGTGACTGCTCAATCAGGAGAGCCAGTGGATAAGGAGAGGTATCAGCGATTGGTGGGAAGATTGTTGTACTTGTTTCATACACAACCGGACATTGCATTTGCAGTAAGTGTTGTGAGCAGATACATGCATGAGCCTAGAAGTGGACATCTTGACGCAGTACATAGAATCTTGAGATACTTGAAAGGTTCTCCTGGGAAAGGACTGTTGTTCAAGAGTTATTGACACCTTGTTGTAGATGGTTATTGTGATGTTGATTGGGCTAGCTGTCTGGATGACAGGAGATTAACTTCAGGCTATTGTGTCTTTGTAGGAGGAAATCTAGTATCTTGGAGAAGCAAGAAACAACCTGTTGTTTCCAAATCAACTGCAGAGGTTGAATACAGAGCCATGTCCAAGGGACCGAGTGAGATGTTGTGGACCAGAAATCTATTAGCAGAATTGAAGATATTGAAGACAAGTTGTATGAATGTGTGGTGTGATAACAAATCATCAATCAACATAGCACACAATCCAGTGCATCATGATAGAACCAAGCATGTGGAAATAGACAGATTCTTCATCAAAGAAAACCTTGACGCTAGGATCATCAAGATTGGGCATGTGAGTTCTGGGCAACAGATTGCAGACTGTTTGACTAAAGGGTTGGGAACTAAAGAATGCAATCTAGCATGTGACAAGATGGGAATGATATCTATCTATCACCCCTCTTGAGGGGGAGTGTTGTATGTGAGGCCCATGAGGCCCAGGCCCATGTCAGCCAAGTGACCACTGATACGTCTCCGTTGTATCTATAATTTTTATTGTTCCATGCCAATATTCTACAACTTTCATATACTTTTGGCAACATTTCATACTATTTTTGGGACTAACATATTGATCCAGTGCCTAGTGCCAGTTCCTGTTTGTTGCATGTTTTTTGTTTCGCAGAAAATCCATATCAAACGGAGTCCAAACGGGATAAAAACGGACGGAGATTTTTTTGGAATATATGTGATTTTTGGGAAGTGAAATCAATGCGAGACGATGCTCGAGGGGCCCACGAGGTAGGGGGCACGCCCTAGGGGGGCAGGCGCACTCCTGACCCTCGTGGACACCCCATAAGGCGGTTGGTGCCCTTCTTTCGCCGCAAGAAAGCTAATATCCGGATAGAGATCGTGTTAAAATTTCAGTCCAATCGGAGTTACGCATCTTCGGGAATATAAGAAACGCTGAAAGGGTAGAATCTGAGAACGCAGAAATAGAGAGAGACAGATCCAATCTCGGAGGGGCTCTCGCCCCTCCCATGCCATGGAGGCCAAGGACCAGAGGGGAAACCCTTCTCCCATCTAGGGATGAGGTCAAGGAAGAAGAAGATGAAGGGGCCCCCTCTCCCCTTCTCTTCCGGTGGCGCCGGAACGCTGCCGTGGCCATCATCATCACCGCAATCTTCACCAACAACTTCACCGCCATCATCACCAACTCTCCCCCCCTTTATGCAGCGGTGTAACCTCTCTCTTACCCGCTGTAATCTCTACTTAAACATGGTGCTTAATACTATATATTATTTCCTAATGATGTATGTCTATCCTATGATGTTTGAGTAGATCCGCTTTGTCCTATGGGCTATTTGATGATCGTGATTGGTTTGAGTTGCATGTTTTATTATTGGTGTTGTCCTATGGTACTCTCCGTGTCGCGCAACCGTGAGGGATCCCCATTGTAGGGTGTTGCAATACGTTCATGATTCGCTTATAGTGGGTTGAGTGAGTGACTGAAACACAAACCCAAGTAAGGGGGTTGTTGTGTATGGGATAAAGAGGACTTGATGCTTTAATGCTATGGTTGGGTTTTACCTTAATGATCTTTAGTAGTTGTGGATGCTTGCTAGAGTTCCAATCATAAGTGCATATGATCCAAGTAGAGAAAGTATGTTAGCTTATGCCTCTCCCTCATATAAAATTGCAATAATGATTACCGGTCTAGTTATTGATTGCCTAGGGACAAATAACTTTCTCGTAACAAAACACTCTTTACTAAAACTAATTTAATTGTGTCTTTATCTAAACAGCCCCTAGCTTTTATTTACGCGCTCTTTATTATCTTGCAAACCTATCGAAAAACACCTACAAAATACTTCTAGTTTCATACTTATTCTAGGTAAAGCGAATGTCAAGCGTGCGTAGAGTTGTATCGGTGGTCGATAGAACTTGAGGGAATATTTGTTATGCCTTTAGCTCCTTGTTGGGTTCGACACTCTTACTTATCGAAAACTGTTGCGATCCCCTATACTTGTGGGTTATCAAGACCTTTTTCTGGCGCCGTTGCCGGGGAGCAATAGCGTGGGCTGAATATTCTCGTGTGTGCTTGTTTACTTTATCACTAAGTAACTTTTATTTGCTGTTCTTAGTTGTTCTCTATCTTTAGTTATGGATATGGAACACGAAATACCAAAAAAATTAGGTGTACTTGCTACTCATGGAGATAAGGAACCTCCTAAAACCCTCGATGCTGGTTATGTGAAAGATATTATGTACTACTTTAATAATCCCGAGAAAACCCCATTCAATTATGTAATGGGAGTAACGTTGGATCAACGTGAATACTTTAGAGATTATCGCTTGACACAAAAAGGGAAACTATTATGGGATCAAATTCATATATTGAATTGGTATGCTAGGCAACTATGCTTGAGATGTGATTATACTTGTTGCTCTAGGATGAAGGCTCCACACCTTCCCTTTTTATGCGAATTTAATGATAATAAAACCATAACTTCTTATGCTAATGGTATATATGATTACTATGATGTGGAACAAATAGAAGAATTTGTTGCTTTTATGGGTGCTTATGAAATTGAATCTATGTTTAAAGAGTTTGAAGATTTTGATGATTCGGTTTATAGACCTGAAAATTTAGCTATCCTTAAATATTGCTATGAGAATTATGAATACAATTACGATATTAATGGACTTATTGAGAAAGTCTCCGCTGTCCAAGAAGAGACTAATATTTTACAGGAATCTATGGAAGAAGAAGTTGATGAAACTGTGGGGTCATTGAATGAAAAAAATGAGGAGGAGAGCGAAAAACAAAAGGAGGAAGAGCAGATTGATCACCCGTGCCCACCTTCTAATGAGAGTAACTCTTCAACTCATACATTGTTTAATTTCCCTTCATGCTTACCGAAGGATGATTGTTATGATCCCGTTGATTCTCTTGAAATATCTCTTTTTGATGATGCTTGCTATGCTTGTGGCCAAGATGCCAATATGAATTATGGAGATGAACTTGCTATAGTTCCTTATGTTAAACATGAAATTGTTGCTATTGCATCCACGCATGATAGTCCTATTATCTTTTTGAATTCTCCCGCCTACACTATATCGGAGAAGTTTGCACTTATTAAGGATTATATTGATGGGTTGCGTCTTACTATTACACATGATGATTTTGATGAATATAATATGCATGTGCTTGCTGCTCGTACTTGCAATTATTATGAGAGAGGAACTATATCTCCACCTCTCTATGTTTCCCACATGATAAAATTGCAAGAAACTATTTATACTATGCATTGGCCTTTACTATGTGTGCATGAATTGTTCTTTTATGACATGCCAATGCATAGGAAGAGAGTTAGACTTCATTGTTAAATGATATATTTTACTTTGTGCTCACTACTAAATTACAAATCATTGTTAATTAAAATTGGCTTTGATATACCTTGGGATCCGGGTGGATTCACTACTTGAGCACTATATGCCCAGCTTAATGGCTTTAAAGAAAGCGCTGCTAGGGAGACAACCCGGAAGTTTTAGGGAGTCATTTATTTCTGTTGAGTGCTTTTATATAGTTTAAAAACAACAAAAATAAAGAGGGGAACCCAAAACTTTTTCAGAAAGGAAAGTGAAAGTGAGAAAGACAAGCATTGTTGAAGTGGGAGAGCTCCTTGAACTTTGTTCATGCTCACGGCAAATTTGTGAATCTTGATTACAGAAATTTTTCAACAAAAATAATTATCCCCTTGTAAAATTCCATTGTATTATAAAAATAATGTGCCAAGGTTTGCCTTTAGGATGTTTACATTTGCTTGATGGTTTGTATGGTGCAGGGCAGAAACTTTGCCTGTAGTGCGCGATTTTACATTTTTAGCTGGAATGACAATGGTTCTGATTCGTTTTGCACTGTCTTTTTATACAAATTGTTTATTTTTTCTAATTTTGGCAGAATTTTTTAAGTATCATAAGTATGGTGAATGTTCGGATTATTACAGACTATTCTGTTTTAGACAGATTCTGTTTCTGGTGCATAGTTTGTTTGTTTTGATGAAACTATCGATTTATATCAGTGGATTAAGCCATGTAAAGGTTATATTACAGTAGACACAATGAAAAAACAAAATATGAATTGGTTTGCAACAGTACTTAGAGTAGTTATTTGCTTTATTATACTAACGGATCTTACCGAGTTTTCTGTTGAAGTTTTGTGTGGATGAAGTGTTCGATGATCGAGAAGGTATCGATGTGAGAAGAAGGAAGAGAGGCAAGAGCTCAAGCTTGGGGATGCCCGAGGCACCCCAAGTAAATATTCAAGGAGACTCAAGCGTCTAAACTTGGGGATGCCCCAGAAGGCATCCCCTCTTTCTTCAACAAGTATCGGTATGTTTTCGGATTCGTTTCGTTCATGCGATATGTGCAATCTTGGAGCGTCTTTTGCATTTAGTTTTCATTTTTATTTTATGCACCATGCTGGTATGAGATAGTTCGTGTTTGATTTATATAATGCTCATTGCACTTCACTTATATCTTTTGAGTATGGCTTTATAGAATGCTTCATGTGCTTCACTTATATCATTTGAAGTTTGGATTGCCTGTTTCTCTTTACATAGAAAACCGCCCTTTGTAGAATGCTCCTTTGCTTCACTTATATTTGTTAGAGCGTGGGCATATCTTTTCTAGAAATAATTAAACTCTCTTGCTTCACTTATATCTATTTAGAGAGATGACAGGAACTGGTCATTCACATGGTTAGTCATAAAATCCTACATAAAACTTGTAGATCACTGAATATGATATGTTTGATTCCTTGCAATAGTTTTGCGATATAAAGATGGTGATATTAGAGTCATGCTAGTGGGTAGTTTTGGATTAGTAGAAATACTTGTGTTGTGGTTTGTGATTCCCGTAGCATGCATGTATGGTGAACCGTTATGTAACGAAGTCGGAGCATGATTTATTTATTGATTGTCTTCCTTATGAGTGGCGGTCAGGGACGAGCGATGGTCTTTTCCTACCAATCTATCCCCCTAGGAGCATGCACGTAGTACTTTGTTTCGATGACTAATAGATTTTTGCAATAAGTATGTGAGTTATTTATGACTAATGTTGAGTCCATGGATTATAAGCACTCTCACCCTTCCACCGTTGCTAGCCTCTCTAGTATCGCGCAACTTTCGCCGGTACCATAAACCCACCATATACCTTCCTCAAAACAGCCACCATACCTACCTATCATGGCATTTTCATAGCCATTCCGAGATATATTGCCATGCAATTTCCATCATCGTCATATACATGACTTGAGCATTCATTGTCATATTGCTTTGCATGATCGTAAGATGGCTAGCATGATGTTTTCATGGCTTGTCCGTTTTTGATGTCATGGCTACGCTAGATCATTGCACATCCCGGTACACTGCCAGAGGCATTCATATAGAGTCATATCTTTGTTCTAGTATCGAGTTGTAAGTAAATAAAAGTGTGAGGAAAGGATGATAGAGACTACGATTCCCCCACAAGTCGGGATGAGACACCGGACGAACAAAAAAAGGAGAAAGGCCAAAAAAAGAGAAGGCCCAAAAAAATAAAAAATAAAAAAATGAGAGAAAAAGAGAGAAGGGGCAATGTTACTATCCTTTTACCACACTTGTGCTTCAAAGTAGCACCATGTTCTTCATATAGAGAGTCTCTTGACTTATCACTTTCATATACTAGTGGGAATTTTCATTATAGAACTTGTCTTGTATATTCCGATGATGGGCTTTCTCAAACGCCCGAGGTCTTCATGAGCAAGCAAGTTGGATGGACACCCACTTAGTTTCAGTTTGAGCTTTCATACACTTATAGCTCTAGTGCATCCATTGCATGGCAATCCCTACTCACTCACATTGATATCTATTGATGGGCATCTCCATAGCCCTGTGAGACTATCTTCTCCTTTTGTCTCCTCCACAACCACCATTCTATTTCACCTATAGTGCTATGTCCATGGCTCATGCTCATGTATTGCGTGAAAGTTGAAAAGGTTTGAGAACGTCAAAAGTATGAAACAATTGTTTGGCTTGTCATCGGGATTGTGCATGATGTGAATATTTTGTGTGGTGAAGATGGAGCATTGCCAGACTATATGATTTTGTAGGGATAACTTTCTTTGGCCATGTTATTTTGAAAAGACATGATTGCTTTATTAGTAGGCTTGAAGTATTATTGTTTTTATGTCAAATGATAGACTATTGCTTTGAATAACTCGTATCTTAATATTCATGCCATGATTAGATATGTGATCAAGATTATGCTAGGTAGCATTCCACATCAAAAATTATCTTTTTTATCATTTACCTACTCGAGGACGAGCAAGAATTAAGCTTGGGGATGCTGATACGTCTCCGTCGTATCTATAATTTTTGATTGTTTCATGCCAATATTCTACAACTTTCATATACATTTGGCAACTTTTCATACTATTTTTGGGACTAACGTATTGATCCAGTGCCCAGTGTCAGTTCCTGTTTGTTGCATGTTTTTTGATTTGCAGAAAATCCATATCAAACGGAGTCCAAACGGGATGAAAACGGACGGAGATTTTTTTAGAATATATGTGATTTTTGGGAAGTGAAATCAATGCGAGACGATGATCGAGGGGCCCACGAGGCAGGGGCACACCCCAGGGGGCAGGCGCGCCCCTGACCCTCGTGGCCACCTCATAAGGCGGTTGGTGCCCTTCTTTCGCCGCAAGAAAGCTAATATCCGGATAGAGATCGTGTTAGAATTTCAGCCCAATCGGAGTTACGGATCTCCGGGAATATAAGAAAACGCTGAAAGGGTAGAATCTGAGAACGCAGAAACAGAGAGAGACAGAGAGACAAATCCAATCTCGGAGGGGCTCTCGCCCCTCCCATGCCATGGAGGCCAAGGACCAGAGGGGAAACCCTTCTCCCATCTAGGGAGGAGGTCAAGGAAGAAGAATACGAAGGGCCCCCCTCTCCCCTTCTCTTCCGGTGGCGCCGGAACACTGTCGTGGCCATCATCATCACCGCAATCTTCACCAACAACTTCACCGCCATCATCACCAACTCCCCCCCTCTATGCAGCGGTGTAACCTCTCTCTTACCCGCTGTAATCTCTACTTAAACATGGTGCTCAACGCTATATATTATTTTCTAATGATGTATGGCTATCCTATGATGTCTGAGTAGATCTATTTTGTCCTATGGGCTATTTGATGATCGTGATTAGTTTGAGTTGCATGTTTTATTATTAGTGCTGTCCTATGGTGCTCTCCGTGTCGCGCAAGCGTGAGGGATCCCCGCTGTAGGGTGTTGAAATACATTCATGATTCGCTTATAGTGGGTTGTGTGAGTGACTGAAACACAAACCCGAGTAAGGGGGTTGTTGCGTATGGGATAAACATGACTAGATGCTTTAATGCCATGGTTGGGTTTTACCTTAGTGATCTTTAGTAGTTGCGGATGCTTGCTAGAGTTCCAATCATAAGTGTATATGATCCAAGTAGAGAAAGTATGTTAGCTTATGCCTCTCCCTCATATAAAATTGCAATAATGATTAACGGTCTAGTTATCGATTGCCTAGGGACAAATAACTTTCTCGTAACAAAACACTCTTTACTAAAACTAATTTAGTGGTGTCTTTATCTAAACAGCCCCTAGATTCTATTTACGCGCTCTTTATTATCTTGCAAACCTATCCAAAAACACCTACAAAATACTTCTAGTTTCATACTTGTTCTAGGTAAAGCGAACGTCAAGCGTGCGTAGAGTTGTATCGGTGGTCGATAGAACTTGAGGGAATATTTGTTCAACCTTTAGCTCATCGTTGGGTTCGACACTCTTACTTATCGAAAACTGTTGCGATCCCCTATACTTGTGGGTTATCTACCACTGACCTAGAAGGAGAGTGCTCCCGTTCAGTCCAGCAGAGCCGCCACACACCAGCTCGGCTGTCCGAAGGTACTCCCATCTCCCAATCCTACATGTTCTGTTTGAGGTGTTATCTAAGAAAAGATATATGTCACCCTACTTGATTATAAGCCCAATGGGTGTAGTTTTTATTCAAATTTTACAAGGTTTTCCCTTTATTTTGTGGGTCATGGTTAATATAATTTTGGTGTTGTGGGTGTAATCTTTGTCTGTGTCTTTCCTTTTACTGTACTATGTTATAGAAAGAATCAAGATACTTCAACAATGGTAGCCCAATGGGGTAGTTCCTAAGTATGTTCTGTTTCACACAAAAAAGTTCCTAAGTATATTCTAAATCTAAAAAATGCATTGTTGGGTGAGGTTGATAGGTGTACTGGTTTTCCCGCTTCTTGATCAGTTTTTTGAAGGCCATGGGCATGGCATTTTTTATATTTGCATGGACTTTGTTCCTCTTCGCTATTTTCTCTCTTTAGTGTTTCTTTGATGTTCCTTTCTCGCACCATTCCTCATCCTTGCTTTATTAGGTATGATAGTTTCTTTGTTTGCTGCCAATAATGAATATACATATATAACTCTCAAGTGTGAGAAGCAGACATGCTAAAACTGTTGCCTTTGATAATTTCTGCACAAATCATGTGTTGCTGCTGTATGGGTTCCAAACGGTTTGGGCTAAACAATGTATAAGTTTACAAAAAGGGTGTGTTTTGGGATGGCAATGAAGTACATTTGAGAAATAAGATCTGTTCTCTACTTTTGGTAAATTATTCCTCCGGCTCAAGTGATAGCCACATTATGAAAGGAGCGAGGGTTGACAACCCGATCTACAACGGCGACGATCCAGATATGTTCAAATGTACTAAGCAGCACCGCCATTGTCTCTAAATTGTGTTGATGACATGTGTACTAAGTTGAATATTACATAGTGTGTTTGCAAGGAATCCATCACAGCGTGCTATTACGTAGTGTGTAAATTCCTCTGCAACTTCTCTCGTCTTGTGTTCAACTCTGCTTATAAAACCTTGTGAAGGAGAAATATCATCTATCAATTGTGTTGACAGCCAGTTGCTTAATCAATCGACTATAGTATAAAGAAATGTATTAGAAGAGCATAAAGGTAAATATATACAAGTAGCTGTCAAAATATAATTCAGTATACCATTAGGAAAGGTATATACCTGTACGTAGCTCAAAGGGCCAATACTTCTGTTCCTCACTAGATCACATCCGAAACAACCATAGTGATCCTCACAAGATAACCAACTTTTGAATGTGCCATCTCGGTGTTATTAGGTGTGCCGGTTAATTATATCTGTTGACCCACGGTGTGACCTACTATGAACTATGTCCATAACCGAGGACGCGGCTATCGATAGATTATACACTCTATAGAGGTTAGTACATTGTACCCATACCACGGAATTCATGGCTTCATGCTCCCATTTGGGTGGACCAACAACATTCTGACAAAACCAATCTATTGCATGACACTCTCCCGACCACTCTGACAAACTCCCCTTTGGGCTAAGTCCTGGGTGGCCCCGATGTCATCGCGTGACATTTGGCACCTTCGTGGCCGACCACCGTCGTAGCCAAAACTAAAATAAACGTCCCAAACAGGGACAATGGTACCATACAACTCCGGGCACACAAGGTTATGGCTGCCTAGCGTGCCAGTGCAGAGCGGGCACATAGCCTTCCCTAGTTGGAGGCACCGGCGAGAGGCATGACAATAAACCGAATTAGGGCCTCTCCATCCAGGCAAGTGTGGTTGCACTGGTGAGCTTGATTCGGTGGCACCATGACTCAATCAATAGCTTGTTCAAGTTGAATTAACACCATGTTTAACTTGAATTTAAAATTATTCGAGTCATAGTATGGAATGAAATGCACGGGTCATGTATATGAAAAGTAAATGCATAATCATTAGTATGAACATATAACATGATCTCTACTGCAAATATTACCAAGATGACATATATTCTACTGCAAAGATATAACATGGATGAAATAATATGCACAAGGTTCATATAGAAAATTATTTCAACTAAATGGTATTGAAATGAATTTTAATTGAAGTAAAATCATTGTTATTGCAATGCCATACTTGCAAATGATTGTGGCTTGCCTTAGTTCAGAGGAGTGTCACAATACTCCTGATCTTCTCCAAGGCAACTAGAACCTTCTGAAAAATAATTAAAATGCAAAAAGAAAATGTTACATAAAGCCTTTTATTGCACCAGAAATTATCTACAGCAAAAAAATCTCAAACTTGGCAAACAGAAACTTTAGCTCATTACAAAACTAGTCCAAAAAGATTCAACTCATTTGGACTTATGGTTTAGGAGATATTCCTGGTCAAAGTTGTGGTCAAAATATATGAATTAAACTAAAATTCAGAAAATCCAGGAGAGGCCACGTCGAAGGCGTATTTTCAGAATACGCCTCCACTCATACCGCTTCGGGCGAGCGAGAGAGAGGCTGAGAGGTGGGGCCCGCTGTCAGGTTTGAGGGAGAGAGAGAGTGGGAAACAGAGGAGGCGGCTCTGTCGCCGGTGGTTCTTCGGCGAGGAGGCCAGGCGACCGCCGGAGAGGAGGGGGATCGGATGGGTCCAACGCCTCGAGGCTAGCATAGATGTACCCGAAGTGACGACGGAGGTGGATGGACGGCGTTGGGGCATTCTTCTCCAGAGATGGCAGGCGGCGGAGCTCTTCGGAGTTGATGATTCTGGCGCGAATCCGACGAACCAACGGCACCGTCGTGCTCAGGAGATCAACACGAACATGCCTGAGGGAGTGGGCGAAGGCGGGGAGCATTAGAGCAGGAGATCGACCATGGGGGATCCGCGGCCAACTCCGGCGAGGATCGGTGGTAGGAGGCCCTCCAGGCCTTGCCGCACTAGCTAGGAAGAAGATTTGTGGCCATAGTAGTAGTTTCGGATGATTGAAATGACTAGGGAAGCGCTCTATATATAGACGACGAGGAGACTGATCTCGGGCTCCGTTGGAGATGAGCTGCAGAAGAAATGAGAGGGGAAAGGGCTCAGACTCGATGCGTAGGGGTAGTAGATGATGCCAAGAACAGTGGGTGCACACGGCCAAAGCTACAACGCGCGAGGTGGGACAAGATGTTCACGCGGACGCATTGTACCGACCAGACTCGCTGTGTACGCGTCCGCCGTGCAGTCTGCCGGTGTCGGGGAGGGGCAGAGGAGTGCTAGGTGGGGAGAGCTGAGTGTGCTAAGTGGAGCGGACATGCTGTGGTGGCGTGAGGAGGGCAAACGGGCGGCGGTAGGAGGGTTCCGGCCTCCAGAGCGCGCCGAACGCCTGTCAAACACCCTGCACACGCGCGTTCATCGCGTGCACGGGCACACGCGGTGCGTCTGAGGCTGCTAGACCGTGTCTAGGGTGTAGTCCCTTCAACACGGTGCTACAGAGTGCCCTCAGATTGACACCTAGCCCAATGGACAAGACATGAGAGGGAAGAAAAGTTTCTGGATAGAAACTTGTGATGAGACTTGAGAGAAAATTACTTGGAGTTAAAGAGTAAAACTTGGAGGTTAAGCTTCTACTAGGAAGGTAGTCATGTGGTAAAAATTTCAACCCAAATGGATCAAGTGAAAATGTACTTGCTTCACAAAGTGACATTTCTGTCCAGAAGTAAAAATATTTTCTTGGGCTGAAATTCTCCAAATGACCATGCCATATTTTTTGCAGGGGAAGGTGAGGCATGATCCAAAGCATATTTGGGAATTTATTGGGAATTTTTAGAGCAAGAAAAAATGAGGGTTGCTTCGTAGCATATTGAAGAAACATTCATTTTTAGAATGAAAATGAATATTATGCCATTAAATAAAATTATTCCATGGCATTATTTTGAGAGTGATGAGGTCAAGAGAGGGTTTAGTTATGATAGAACCCACTTGGAAGAAAAACAGAATGATTTCCAAGTGATAAGTCCAAAAGAAGTTGACTGAAAATCCAAATGCAAATCAAATATTCAATAAATCCCAAAAAAAGAAAAATGGGCAAAATCCAGGGTGTCACAAGTTACCGCATCAAGACGTGCGTAAGCTCGTTCTTCGCCGCTGATGTAATGATTCAGGGAAAGAATGGTGGCCCCCTCTGCCTGTCAAACCAGAGTCAGAGAGGAGGTCTGACGACCGCGGTTGCACTGACCAGACGGCGACCGCAAGAAGCAAGCATCCGACCTCCTTCAATCCATCCAGATGATGACATCATAGTTGGGCTCCAGCAAGGCGACACAACAAAGGAGCCGCCGGAGGTCTCGCGATCTTCAATGCGACCTCCGCCACACTCGAGGGCTACTAACGGGGTCCTGTACCGGGGAGGGGGGGCTAACACCAAGGAGCCCGGCCTCGTCAACTACAAGGGGCCCAACAGGCCCGCGGTGTGGTTCTAACCCTAAGGAACCCGAAGACCTTCTTGACGCCCAAGTCTAGAGGATGGGGACATCCCCATATCTCATCTAGCATGTAAACCATAGGCCTCTCTTGTCTATATAAAGGGAGGCCTAGGGTCCCCGTTGATCGATCTATCCTTAGATAGGAGAAACTCTCAGTAGCAACATCATACACCATTGTATCCCTCGCACAAGGTATCCCTCCATTATGAATAACCAAACCAGCATGACGTAGGGTATTACTCTCCGGAGGCCCGAACCTGGATAAATCCCTCGTGTGACCTCCGATCCATGACTTCCAACTGCGCTTAGACCCTACCGAGGGATCTGACGGAAATATGCTCCGGCATGCTCCATAATAGACACTTCCTCTTAGCCAATTCTATTAGCAAAAAATATATCTTCCTCTTCAAGTTGTTGTTGGGGATCGTTGCAGAAATTAAAAAAAATTCTACGCATCACCAAGATCAATCTATGGAGAGACTAGCAACGAGAGAGAGGGGAGTGCATCTTCATACCCTTGAAGATCGGGCTTGGGTCCATTCTTTGGCTTCTTTCCGGCAACTAGCTTACCGGATGCGGCAACTCCCTTTCCGTCCTTCTTGAAGTTCTTCTTACCCTTGCCTTTCTTGAAACTAGTGGTTTTATTGACCATCAACACTTGATGTTCCTTTTTGATCTCCACCTCCACTGATTTCAGCATTGAATATACCTCAGGAATGGTTTTATCCATCCCCTGCATATTGAAGTTCATCACAAAGCTCTTGTAGCTAGGTGGAAGCGACTGAAGGATTCTGTCAACGACCGCGTCATCCGGGAGATTAACTCCCAGCTGAGACAAGCGGTTGTGCAACCCAGACATTTTGAGTATGTGCTCGCTGACAGAACTATTCTCCTCCATCTTACAACTGTAGAACTTGTCGGAGACTTCATATCTCTCGACCCGGGCATGAGCTTGGAAAACCATTTTCAGCTCTTAGAACATCTCATATGCTCGGTGTTGCTCAAAACGCTTTTGGAGCCCCGGTTCTAAGCTGTAAAGCATGCCGCACTGAACCAGGGAGTAGTCATCACTACGCGACTGCCAGGCGTTCATAACGTCTTGAGTTTCTGGGAAAACAAGTGCGTCACCTAGCGGTGCTTCAAGGACATATGCTTTCTTGGCAGCTATGAGGATAATCCTCAGGTTACGGACCCAGTCCGTGTAGTTGCTACCATCGTCTTTTAGCTTGGTTTTCTCTAGGAACACATTGAAGTTGAGGGCAACATTATCATGGGCCATTTGATCTACAAGACATATTGTAAAGATTTTAGACTAAGTTCATGATAATTAAGTTCATCTAAACAAATTATTCAATGAACTCCCACTCAGATAGAACATCCCTCTGGTTATCTAAGTGATTCATGATCCAAATCGACTAGGCCATGTCCGATCATCATGTGAGACGGACTAGTCATCAATGGTGAACATCTCCATGTTGATCGTATCTTCTATACGGCTCATGTTCGACCTTTCGGTCTTTCGTGTTCCGAGGCCATGTCTGTACATTCTAGGCTCGTCAAGTCAACCTAAGTGTATTGCGTGTGTAAATCTGGCTTACACCCGTTGTATGAGAACGTTAGAACCTATCACACCCGATCATCACGTGGTGCTTCGGAACAACGAACCTTCGCAACGGTGCATAGTTAGGGGGAACACTTTCTTGAAATTTTAGCGAGGGATCAACTTATTTAAGCTACCACCGTTCTACGCAAATAAGATGCAAAAACATGATAAACATCACATGCAATCAAATAGTGACATGATATGGCCGATATCATTTTGCTCCTTTTGATCTCCATCTTCGGGCGCCATGATCATCATCGTCACCGGCATGACACCATGATCAACATCACCATGATCTCCATCATTGTGTCTTCATGAAGTTGTCTCGCCAACTATTACTTCTACTACTATGGCTAACGGTTAGCAATAAAGCACCGCGGAAGGAGGAGGAGGTGTTGGAGAGGGGAAGGGCTGCGCCTTGGATGTGGTGCGGCTGCCCTCCCACCTCCCCTTTATTTATAGGGGCAAGGAAGAGGGGGGCCAGCCCCCTCCAGATGGATCTAGAGGGGGGGGGGGGGGCGGACAAGGGGGGAGGCTTGCCCCCAAGCCAAGGGGGGCGCCCCCTTTAGGGTTTCCCCCCAACCCTAGGCGCATGGGCCCTAGGGGGTTTTGGTGCCCATCCCACCTAGGGGCTGGTTCCCCTCCATATTCAGCCCATAGGGCCCTCCGGGGCAGGTGGACCCTCCCGGTGGACCCTCGGAACCCTTTCGGTGGTCCCAGTACAATACTGATAAACCCCGAACATTTCCGGCGACCGAATAAGGACTTACCATATATAAATGTTTACCTCCAGACAATTCCGGAACTCCTCGTGACGTCAGGGATCTCATCCAGGACTCCGAAAAACATTCGGTAACCATGTACAAACTTTCCCTATAACCCTAGCGTCATCGAACCTTAAGTGTGTAGACCCCACGGGTTCGGGAGGCATGTAGACATGACCGAGACATCTCTCCGACCAATAACCAACAGCGGGATCTGGATACCCATGTTGGCTCCCACATGCTCCACGATGATCTCATCGGATGAACCACGATGTCGGGGATCCAATCAATCCCGTACACAATTCCCTTTGTCTACCAGTATGATACTTGCCCGAGATTCGATCGTTGGTATCCCTATACCTTGTTCAATCTCGTTACCAGCAAGTTCTCTTTACTCGTTCATAACACATCATCCCATGATCAACTCCTTCTCACATTGAGCTCATAATGATGATGTCCTATCGAGTGGGCCCAGAGATACCTCTCCGTCACACGGAGTGACAAATCCCAGTCTTGATTCATGCCAACCCAACAAACACTTTCGGTGATACCCGTAGTGCACCTTTATAGCCACCCAGTTACGTTGTGACCTTTGGCACTCCCAAAGCATTCCTACGGTATCCGGGAGTTGCACAATCTCATGGTCTAAGGAAATGATACTTGACATTAGAAAAGCTTTAGCAGACGAACTACACGATCTTGTGCTATGCTTAGGATTGAGTCTTGTCCATCACATCATTCTCCTAATGATGTGATCCCATTATCAAAGACATCCAATGTCCATGGTCAGGAAACCGTAACCATCTATTGATCAACGAGCTAGTCAACTAGAGGCTCACTAGGGACATGTTGTGGTCTATGTATTCACACATGTATTACGATTTCCGGATAACACAATTATAGCATGAACAATAGACAATTATCCTGAACAAGGAAATATAATAATAACCATTTTATTATTGCCTCTAGGGCTTATTTCCAACAGTTGTTGTCAACCATAATTGGTCAGATCATTCCTTCAAAGATTTTTCTGTCTTCCTCCATAGAACAGACTAGCAAAAGAGCCCATGCATTGCAACGAGATAAAAAATATATACCACACGTCTCTACACAATAACCATGACTGAAGACCCAACATGTCCACATGCATCTCATATCTGTTGCCGCTTATCCTCCTTCGCACCTTCTTCAACTGTGGCTTCGATGCTCACATAATCATATCACGTTTAACTGTAGTTAATTCTAAGGCGTTTTCTCCCCCTCTCTCTCCTCATAAGATGAAAATTTTACTTTGTTTTTTCACATGGAGTTTTTGCCGAGGCGTGTATGCGTGGTTATCTATGGGGTTTTTCGTCTCCAAAAAGATTTTGCTAAGATGTTGATTTCTAATACACATCTACATCAGAATAAAATAAAGACGGATAGTGTGCAATTGATTAAGATTGCACCATAAATAACATTTCAAAAATGTCTAATAGGTAAAACAATATCATATTCAAATTCTACATATTTTTTGAATCAATTTTCATATATAACATGGAAAAATTGGAGTTACACTTTAAAAGATATGAACCTATACCTAATAATAAAGCTGCTATTGATTCTTGCGGTTAGTCGGCTCCAAAGTTGTAAAATATTACCCACTGAGCCACCTATAAGTGATAAAAAAATGTTTCACATAGGGAAATCCTTGTCTGGCCGGCCCATGTAGTAGGAACCTTCTATACTGCGCTCTACGCGCTGGGAGAAGACACAGCTGGCATGTCTGGGCCGGCTCATGTCCGAGCGGCCAGTTTTTTTAATTCTTTTTGTTTTCCTTTTTCGTCTTTCTTTTTTCTACTTTAAATAATTTGGGACTTCAAAAAAGTTTCAACAAAATAAAAGAAATGTGGATTTTGAAATAAAATGTTTGTGGATTCAACAAATGTGTGAGATTTAAAAAAAATATTTGCCTATTCAGAAAATGTAGTAATTTTGAAAACAAATGTTCGGGAAATAAAAAAAAGTTCATGATTTTTGCTAAATGTCCGTCTATTAAAAATGTTAATGAAAATGAACAAAATTACGCCAATTCAAGAATGTTCATGAATTGAAAAATATCATAATAATTCAAAAAATGTTCATGACTTGCAAAATAGTTTATTGATTCATAAAATGCTCGCTGATTGAAAAATGATCGTACATTTTAAAAAATGTTCGTTAAATAAAATAATATTCGTGAATTTCAAAAATTGTTCCATCAATTACCTAAACAATGTTCGTCGATTTTAGAAATGCTTGCCATTTGAAGAAAAATGTTTTAAAAAATGTTCATAATTTTTTATTTTTTGCAAATAGTATAAAATGCTCATGAATTCAAAAAATGTTTTTGATTTTAGACAATGTTTGCAATTTTTAAAAATTGTTCAAGTATTTGGAAAATGTTCACGATTTCAGATATGTTCATCAGTTAAAAAAATGTTCATGATTTTCAAAAATTGTTCATGATTTCACGAAAATGAAAGTGACAGCGTATCTTGGTGATGCAGCAAAATGTGGTCATGACCATTAGAGATTATGATTTTTTTCTTCCGTTGCAACGCACGGGTCGTTTTGCTAGTATTTTAAAAAGTCTTTAAACTCATGTAAAAATAGAACTGTGGGTTTATTAAGCAAAAGAACGGGGGGTTTACTGAAAATTAGCGAACATTTTTTATATCACTTAAAATGGCATGAGTTACTGTGGTTTTGTGATGGATGGTCGACGACGTGTACAAAAAAAGTGTGTCGCGCGTGTGTATGAGTTGGAGTTGCATGCTAGTCAGCTACATAGCCCCCGGAGTGGCTGCATGGTCGGGCGAGCTGTGGACGTGTCTTTTTTGTTTTTGAATATTAGCATCTAAAATTTGGTCACATGCCACATGAGAGGTAGAAAGGTCTTTTCAGGTGACATTTAACACCTTTAAGACTTAAAATAGACAAAAGTGTTATAAAGAGCATAAAATTTAGAATAGGTGTTAAATAAGGAAGAAAAATATTTTCAGTGCCAAATAGGGAAAGAAAATTTAAGACAATGTTAAATAAGGAATTCTCTCAAAACTATTTGTATTTGATCGCTCGATCAAAAGATATTTTTATTTAGAATTTGAATCTCGTTAAAAAAATACATAAACTACCACACCTTCGATCATGTGGAAGAAATCCACCCAAACTCTGGTGATTTTGATAATGAAATCATACCATTCCATCAACAAGAAAACACACATAATATCATTTAAAAAACACATAATATAATCAAAATTTAGTGTTATAATACACGGATTTGTTAGCTTTTATCTAGAAGAGTGTTAACTATCTCGCTCAACTCCTCGGTCGAATCCTATATTATTCTTAAAAAGTCTATCCATGTTTTCTCAACATAGAAAGTGTCCATCTCAATGTCCCCATTAAGTCATGCATTTAAGTGTTCTTTCCCACTAAGTCATGCATTTAAGTCTACCACATAAGAGCGTGATTAACAATATAGCCAGTTGATGGCTATAACATGTTGCTATGTCATCTACAGCCAATGTAATAGCCAACATGTATAGTAGTGGGCTACAAGGAACTAATACTTTTTTACCACATGGCCCACCATACACTCTCACATAGTTTCTTGGAGCCCGTGCTACAGCCGGCTGTAAATCTATAACCCGCTTCTCCTCTCTCTCATCTTCTCTCTCATCCAACTCAACAAAGGTATAATATTTAAAGTCTTACAGCCCGCCTACGTCACCTTATTATACTTGCTCTAAGTAAGCCATGCATTTAACTTATAAATTGTATTATTATTTTACATTAGTCTATGCATGTAGCACTGTCACATCATACATACATGTTAGTCATTCTTCATATTTTTGTTCGAAATGACATTTTTTGTTGTAATTCTTTTTTATTTCTAGACATAATTTTTATTGATTTTCAAGATTATATATTTTTCATTAGATTTAATTATTTTAGCAACTATTTATGTATTTCTTTAACAAAGTTTCCGCAGCAACAGGCAAAGCATCATCTAGTTTACATGAAGATTCGAGGAGATGTTCCCTTTTTGTTTGACTACTTTATGTGTTTTTTTCCACGTCACACACAATTACAGCATATTCATCTATGTCTAATTATAGCACGCCCGCCGGCTATGCGCAACTACAATATCCCACTTCAACCGAGTGCAACTGCAATTGCAAGCACGCCAGCCGGCTATTGCGGAAACGTATGTCCACTAGAAGCGCGTAACTGCTAACTAGAGTTACAACTGCATGGCAACTATACTGACTGTATTTTCTAAAGAGAAAAAATACAGCAAAGAGGGTGGAGAAAAAGAAGGAGGAAAAATAAGTGAAAGGAATAAAAATCCTATTATTAAAAAATAGTATAATGCAGCTAGCTAGGATCCTCCACAGCGATTTGACTGCCTCAACCGTCGGATCCTTGAACCTATGATCCAGATCCAGCTCTGGTCATCCGTGTGACGCCCTCGACTTAATCGTGCACTAATCATACACGCAAATGTGCACGATCAAGCACAGGGACTCATGGGAAGATATCACAACACAACTCTAAACTCAAATTTAAACATAAATCCACATATTACAAACCAGGGGTCATGAGGACCCGAATACATAAGTCATACACACAAATGATATCTAAGTGCAGACATAGTTAGTCAAATTTTTCCTTAAGAAGGCTAGCACAAACAACGACTCTAGATCGAAAAGGCGAAGGCCTCCTGCCTTGGGCCTCTGATCCTACTCCTGGTCGGAGGGCTCAATCTAGTAGTACGTGCTGTCGGGACCCTCCTGGTAGTAGGCTCCTGTGGTGGCATCTGACTCCTGGGCTCCATCGTCTGAAGTCAACATATGGTTATGGGGAAAATGGGAAGCAAAGCAACCATGAGTACTCATCCGAAGTACTCGCAAGACTTACATCAGGACTATGCTATGTATGCATTGTTATCAGGTGAAAAGGCTGTATCTGTGGACTATATAGCAGCAAAGCCAGAATAGAGAAAAAAAGCCTAGCCTATCGAAGACTAGCATCTTCATTGTCCACTAGTGCAGAACCGGGCAATAGCACCGGTTCGTAAGGCCCTTTAGTGCCGGTTCGGTAACCGGCACTAAAGCCCCCCCTTAGTACCGGTTCAGCACGAACCGGTGCTAAAGGGCAACCACGTGGCACGAGCCAGCTCCGTGGGCGCGTAGGACATTAGTACCGGTTGGTAACACCAACCGGTACTAAATGTTTGGGTGTGTTTTGGTTTTATTTTTTATTTTTAGTTTAATTTTGTGTTTTCAATTTAATTTAGTGATTGTTTTACATTATAATGAGTTGTTAAATCATTAGGTGAATGTACCGCAGATTAGTTTGACTGGATCATGCTAAGTCATCAAGTATATGTCATATCCATATTATATATACTTGATCACCTAATTAAGTGATCAAGGTAATATGGATATGGCATATACTTGATCACTTAGCTAGAATCCATCCAGTTGAAACTAATCTGCGGTTTCTTTCATAAATGATATAATAACTCATCATCATCATCATATTAATATAAAAACTCTTGCACCATATATATCATCACCAACAACAGTTTTCATAGCTAGCTAAAATTCATCATATAATAGTCGTCTCATTACCACTACTTAATCATCATATAGTCATTACCGCTATCTAATCACCACCAACACTAGCTTAAAGAAGAAATATTCACTTGTACCAGAAGCAAAGATATCATCGAGTTCAACATGGTAATGATATTACAAGCGTTCATAACACCACAAAAGCAAATCACTCTTTGAGATTAAGTTCAGGACGAAGAACACGGACATGAGAGGACAAGTACTAAGAGCATGAACTAGCTAATTAATCACTCCTGCTGCTCTCTCTCAGGTAAAATAGCATAGAACATGCATAGATTTCCTGATTCATCATATTGGAGCATGCAGATGAACCTGTCTCCTAATCGTGGGTTGCGCTTCTGATTGCTGCCCCCTAGTACTTCTCTGCGATCGTTCACAATTTTGCTCCAGTCTTTTACTATTAAGCATTCCTCGCTATTAGAAATCCTGAATGCACTAAAGTGCATTGTAGGATATCTTGGCCGTAAGATAACAATATTCATGGTACCTTTAGTCTCGATCCAACCAGGCACAATATTCATCGGGAGTCCCTGTTGAAGAACATCGTATAGTAACATACTTAACAATGAAGTTTAGCTTAAAAAATAATGTATGCAAAAGATGCACTGAGGAGAAATAGTAGAAATCTTACAATCTTTCCTAAATATATGTGACCGTAGTTCAGTACGAACAATATTGGTCGCACGTTTTGAGTACTAACATTTCTAAGTGCAGGAATTTTTTTTGTCTTGACAACATCAAGATCCTCAAGCCATGAAACATAATGACTTGTCTCCTCGCAGTTTAGTTCAGCCCTGGGACAGTGGACGGTCCTGTCTACCAAGCGCCGGACATGTTTGCTTGATTGGAAATAAGTTGTCAATATAAATTGAGATCTATTAATTATTCAACTGGTTCAAATAATCTCATATCGAAGACATAAATATGGTTGAGAAACTCACATAATGGTAGAACTGGAGGCATCTTCACATCGACCCAGATGTCTCTATTACCTTCAATATCATCTTCCGGATGAATATCAAAGGTGATAACCATATCAGGCTCAAATGCATAAGCCTTGCATAGTGCTTGCCAAGTTTTGCATTCAAAATAGGTGCATGTGTCTGCATTGTATAATTTGACGTTGAAGGTATAACCATGCTCGATCTTCAAGTAAACTCTTTTTACCTCCATAGTTTCGTTAGGACTGAAACCTATCTTATCCAAGACAAAAATTCTTGCATGGAGGGGATACGCTAGTAGAATAGTGAAAAATTAAAATTAAAAGTTGAAGCAAATGAAGCATAAGTCATGCTTAATTACGAAAAAAGACTTGTCGTTGTGACTTACTGTATCCACTTCGAAGTTCTCATCCAACTTGATGTTGAAGCGTCTGGTAAACAATCAAGTCATATCTTGGCTGATTGATTTGGTTAGGATTCTTTCCTATACGGCTGTGTAGATTGATCCTTAGGATCTCATGTAATCTCATGTGATCTGTTGTAAACTTGGCAATCAAGGTTGCCCATGTATAAATACAAGGTAAAGCCCGTGGGGATGATCACGGCAAACCATCCTCTCTGACTTGGTATACAGAGCGAAAAGATCCAACCTTCCTCTACCACCATGACCGGCACCTCCGCTCCTTCCCTTTCCGGCACCGCCGGCACTCTCGTCTCTGTCAACACCGGCACCCTCGTCGTCAGCTCCAGCTCCTCCGCCCCGGTCTTCGTCAACTCGCTCGGCAGCCTCATCACGCTGCGCCTGACACGGGAAAATTTCCTGTTGTGGAAGACTCAGGTCGTCCCCGCGCTCGCCGCGAACGGTCTATTCGGCTACGTCGCCGGCACTGAGCAAGCACCGCCGCACACCATCACAGAGGGCACCGGGGATGCAGCCGTCGAGGTGGCCAACCCGGAGTTCCTTCGCTGGTACCACCAGGATCAGCTTGTCATGATCGCTCTCCTCGGATCCATGACCGAGGACATCCTCGGTCAGATGACGCAACTGACCACCTCCGCCGCTGTTTGGACTGCACTCCATGACATGTTTGCGTCGCAAAACCGTGCCCGCATCATGCAGCTAAGGTACCAGCTCTCGAATCTGAAGAAGAAGGACCTATCTGCCTCGGACTACTATCGCAAGATGAAGGGGTTCGCCGATGCGATGGCGTCCATCGGCAAGCCCCTTTCCGATGACGAAGTGCTCGGCTACATGTTGGCTGGGCTGGGCTCCAAGTTCAAGCCACTGGTCGCGTCGATCATGACGCGCGACGACCCTGTAAGTCTCAGCAGTTTTTATGCATTCCTCCTTAGCGCTGAGCTCCGCCTCGAGCAGCAAGCCTCGCATGGCGAGATACATCCTTCTGCCAACACTGCTGCACGTGGTCCTGATGGTCACCATGGTGGACATGGTGGACGTGCTGGCCAAGGAGGACAAGGTAGCCAAGGCCGTGGCCGCGGCGGGCGTGGCCGCGGCAACGGCAGTAACAGCCGCTCCAACCTGAAGTGTCAGGTCTGCTCCAAGTACGGCCACGACGCGCTTCACTGCCGCAACCGCTTCAATCACGCGTACCAACCTGAGGACCAACGTGAGCGCTCAGGCAACGTCGTCAACACCAGCTCTGGCAGATACATCGTCGACACGGACTGGTACGCTGACACGGGTGCTATGGATCACCTAACCAGTGACCTCGACCGCCTCGCCGTCCATGAGCTCTATGGCGGCAAGGACAAGGTGCATGCCGCAAACGGGGCAGGTATGTCTATTTCCCATATTGGTCATTCCACGATTTCTGGTTCATCATCCAAGCCACTTTATTTTCGTAATATTTTGCACGTTCCACATGTCAACAAGCATCTTCTTTCAGTGCACAAACTTGTTTCTGACAATGACGCTTTCGCTGAATTTCATCCTCATTTTCTCTCTCTTAAGGACCGAGCAACGAAGGCGGTTCTTCTTCGTGGTAGATGTCGCAATGGTCTCTACCCGGTGCCAAGCTTCAATAATTCATCAGTCGTCTATCCCGGTCCTCGAGTCCTCTCCGCTGTCAAGCTCTCTCCAGAACTATGGCATCGAAGATTAGGCCACCCCTCGAAAGCTGTCGTTGAGTCAGTCCTTAGATCAAATAAATTCGCTTGTGCACCCTCTCTTGAGTCTAGTATTTGTGATGCTTGTCAACGTGCAAAAGTTCATCAATTACCGTTTCGTGATTCCACTCATGTTACACATGAACCGCTTGAACTTATTCATTCAGATGTATGGGGTCCTGCCATTACTTCAGTTGGTGGTTTCAAATATTATGTGAGTTTTTTGGATGATTTTAGTCGTTTTACGTGGATATATCTCCTCAAACGTAAGTCTGATGTTGAACAAGCATTCTATACCTTCCAAAAACATGTTGAGCGCATGTCGAATGCAAAAATTAAAACTGTTCAAACAGACTGAGGTGGTGAGTACCGTCGCCTCAATCGGTATTTCGAAAAGGAGGGCATTACTCATCGAGTCTCCTGCCCCCACACGAGCCAGCAAAACGGCATTGCCGAGCGAAAGCATCGCCATATTGTCAAAACGGGCATAGCACTCCTTACTCATTCCTCACTTCCGGTTCGCTTTTGGGATGAGGCATTTCTTACCGCATGTTATCTCATTAATCGCATGCCCACACGAGTGCTTCAAAACTCCACACCCGTCTCTTGCGTTCGCAATGAAAAGCCCGATTACACTTTCCTTCGTGCGTTCGGTTGTGCATGCTGGCCCAACCTCCGACCGTACAATAATCGGAAACTTGAGTTCCGCTCGCGCCAATGCGTTTTCTTGGGCTATAGCTCCATGCACAAGGGATACAAGTGCTTAGATTGGTCCACATGACGTATTTACATCTCACGGGATGTTGTTTTTAATGAGCTAGTATTCCCATTCGAGCAAACTTGTACGTCAGCACCCACACCCTCGTTACTACCCACGCCTGCTTCCATTTTTCCTATTTCCGAACCAGCCCTCATGGATGATAGTATGCGGACGTATGACATTACTTTGCTCACTAATCCTTGTTCTAGCTCGTCTCCGTGCCATGCAGGAACACAACAATCGACGACGGCCGAGTGCACGTCCCCATGCGCGCCACTTCGCGGCCATGCAGCTGGCTCGCCCGCGTGATCACGCTACGTCGCCTGGGCCTGGGTCACGCAGCCTGACCACCCCTGTGCGGCGTCTTGATCTGTCGCCCGCGGTGTCCGGTGCTGATCAGGACTCGCCCGTTGCCAGCCCTTCTTTGTCCGACGGACCATCTCCAACAGCATCGTCTCCTGCTGCTTCATCCATGAACGTGCCGACGCCTCCTCTCGTCGCTCCGACCAGCGCGCCGGCGACTTCTCTGGACGCTACGACCGGCGCGCTGCATCCAATGACCACGCGGCTTCAGAACAATATCGTCAAGACATTGGTGCCGAGTGACGGCACCATCCGCTATGATCCCCGCCGACGTGCTTTCCATGCCGAGCCACGCTCTTACCACGACGCCTTGGCTGATGAGCAGTGGTGCCCGGCAATGGAGGCCGAGTTCCTCGCCCTACAGCAGAATGAGACTTGGTCGCTCGTGCCTTGACCTCCCGGCAAGAATATCATCAGCTGTAAATGGGTTTTCAAGGTGAAGCACAAGGCAGATGGCTCCCTCGACAAGTTCAAGGCACGTCTTGTAGCCCGTGGTTTCACTCAGCAGTATGGGCTTGATTACTCGGACACTTTTTCCCCGGTGGTTAAACCTGCTACCGTGGGTCTGGTGCTATCTCTTGGTGTCTCCCGTGGTTGGCATTTCCGTCAGGTGGACATCAGCAATGCATTTCTGCACGGAATACTCACTGATGAAGCCTATATGCAGTAGCCTCCTGGCTTCCAGGATCCATCTCGGCCGGATTATGTCTGCAAGTTACACAAGGCGTTGTATGGACTGAAGCAATCGCCCCGTGCCTGGTATGCTCGTCTCAGTGAGCGCCTTCAACAGCTCGGTTTCTCTCCTTCGGCGGCCGACACTTCACTGTTCATTCTTGTTGATGCCGGCGTCACCATCTACATGCTTGTTTATGTGGATGACATCGTCATTGTCAGCTCCTCTCAATCAGCTATGACAAACCTGCTTCAGCGACTTTCTGCCACGTTTCCTGTCAAGGACCTTGGATCACTTAATTATTTTCTTGGTATTGAAGTGCTTCCCAATTCCGGGGGAATAACTCTTACACAGAAAAAGTACGCTATGGATTTGTTGCAGCGTACTGACATGGCGAATTGCAAAGCAGTTTCAACACCAATGTGTACACATGAGAAGCTTACTCGTGACTCCGGACGCCACTGAACAAAGCTGAAGCCTTCCGATACAGAAGCACAGTGGGAGCCCTTCAGTACCTAACCTTGACACGGCCAGATCTTTCATTTGCCGTAAACAAGGTCTGTCAATACTTATCATGTCCCACTGATGTTCATTGGGAAGCCGTCAAGCGCATTCTCAGGTTTGTCAAAGGAACGGTATCCACTGGGCTGACCATCCGTCGATCGCCATCAACTCTGCTAAGCGTATTTACAGATGCCGACTGGGCGGGCTGCAGCGACGACAGGCGATCAACAGGTGGGGTCGCTATATTTTTTGGACCTAACCTCATCTCTTGGAGCGCACGGAAGCAGCCTACAGTCTCAAGATCATCGACTGAGGCGGAGTATAAGGCGTTGGCGAACGGTACAGCCGAAGCAACATGGGTGCAGTCATTGCTAAAGGAGCTGCAAGTTCCTCAACCTCGAGCACCTGTTCTATGGTGTGATAACCTCGGCGCAACGTACCTCACAGCCAACCCAGTATTCCATGCACGCACCAAGCACATTGAGGTGGATTTCCATTTCGTGAGAGAGAAGGTTGCCATGGGAGCTCTCGAGGTTCGTTTTGTTTCATCAGCTGATCAAGTCGCTGATGCATTTACTAAACCTCTCACGAAAATCATGTTGACTCGATTGCGGTCTAACCTCAACCTTTGCATAGTCTGAGTTTGCGGGGGAATGTTAAACAATCAAGTCATATCTTGGCTGATTGATTTGGTTAGGATTCTTTCCTATACGGTTGTGTAGATTGATCCTTAGGATCTCCTGTAATCTCATGTGATCTGTTGTAAACTTGGCAATTAAGGTTGCCCATGTAGAAATACAAGGTAAAGCCCGTGGGGATGATCATGGCAAACCATCCTCTCTGACTGCGTCTATCATCAACTAGAAAATTTCTGCCGCACAGGCCGCGCTGCTCTTTGCAGTATTCGCACATAATGAAATCGTGTTCGTCGTCAAACGACATACCTATGTTCATAGGTGAAACATTAAACACTTATTAGTTCTATTAATTCAATTAATTTTGTTAATTCAACTAGTTCAACTAATTAATTGAACTAATTCAACTAAGCACTTACGAGAAATATACCAACATAAAGTAGCTCAACTAATTCAACTAACTAGTTCAACTAATTAATTCAACTAAACTAGTTCTATTAATTTTCTTACTAAAAAGAAGGTAGCTAGTTCTATATAATAAAATGTTAATTAGATAATCTCATATAACTCAATTAAATATATATCTAACATATAATTTATATCTAATTCATCTAACATTTGACACCAATATCTAACATATGTTCATATATAGGTGAAACATTAAACACTTACTAGTTCTATTAATTCAACTAAATAAACTAGTTCTATTAATTCAATTAAGCATTTACTAAAAATAAACTAGTTCTATTAATTTCTTACTAAAATAAAGTAGGTAGTTCTATATAGTAATATTTTGATTAGATCATCAAATCTCATATACCTAAATTTTCTTACTAAAAATAACTAGTTCTATTAATTCAACTAATTCAACTAAGAATTTACTAAAAATAAACTAGTTATATTAATTTTCTTACTAAAATATATAAAGTAGCTATATATAGTAATACTTTAATTAGATCACCAAATCTCATATACATAAATTTTCTTACTAAAAATAAACTAGTACTAATTCAACTAGCTAGTTCAACTAAGCATGTACTAAAAATAAACTAGTTATATTAATTCAACTAGTTCACCTAAACATAAAAATTTCTATAACTAAAATTTATAACAAAAAAACTAAAAAATAATGTGTGTGTGTGTGGACATGGCGGCCGGGGCAGGATCTCACCGGCGAGGCGAGGCGACGGGGGCGGCGACGGGCGGCGCCGACGGGGATGGTGACGACGGGGATGTGGACGGGGCGGCGACAACGGGGACGGGGACGGGCCGGACGAGGACGACGGGACGACGGGGCGGGGCGCGGCGACGGGGACGGGGACGGCCGGGGCGGCGATGACGGGGACGGGGACGGGGATGGGGCGGCGAAGGGGGCGTCGACGAGGGGTGGCGATGGGGGCGGCGGGCGATGGGATAGAGGAGAAGAAGCAGATGAGAAACTGAATTTTTGGAAGTGTTTTCTTATATAGGATGGGCCTTTAGTACCGGTTGGAGCCACCAACCGGTACTAAAGGCCAACTTTGGCCAGGCCAAGAGGTGGGAAGAGCACCCTTTAGTACCGGTTGGAGCCACCAACCGGTACTAAAGACCACCCTTTAGTACCGGTTGGAGCCACCAACCGGTAATAAAGGTTGTGCGCTGCCACCCACGGTGCACAAAGTTTAGTCCCACCTCGCCGGGAGAAGGGGTGCCGCACTGGTTTATAAACCCAACCGCGGCTGCCCTTTCGAACTCCTCTATAAAGCAGACTTCTGGGCCTAACTACGGCGCGCTGCCCTGTGAGTCTGCTGGGCCTTGTGGGCCTGAAATTACTCGCTCATGGTCTAGCAGGCCCACAGGGCAGCGCCCCAAAATTTTTATATACTTTTTTCTTTTCTGCTTTATTTTTTCTTTTATTTATTTCTGAGTAGTTTTTTTTCTTTTCTACTATATTTATTTTCTTCTATTTATTTCTGAGTAGTTTTTTATATAGTTTTTTCTTTTCTGCTATAGTTTTTTTCTTTTCTGCTATTTTTTCTTTTTTGCTTTATCTTCTTTTCTTCTTTATTTATTTTCTTCTATTCATTTATTTTTATATACCATGCCAAGTTGATGGTTGAAAGTTGATGGCGTGGCTTTGAATGGTGCATACTGAATGCACAAAAAGTCTGGAGTTATAATAAGTTTTAGAAAATGAAGTGCCGCTGTAACAGATGAGTTCTCGTCCGAAACCCTGAAACTCCGAAAGAGATTATCCAGTTTGTACACGAAGTGCATCCAGTTTTTGCCGTGACCCTCTCTACTCTTTCGCACATGCTATGCGGGTGAAATGATGATACCATGCCAACTTTCAACATTTTCACAGTTCATTTTATAGTGATTTTCAATTTCACGGTCATTTAGCTCTCTAAATAATTAGGTAAATGACTGAAAAACATCAAATGATGTCATAACATGTTGGAAATTGACGACGTCGCTTTGAATGCTGCATACTAAATACACAAGAAGTCCAGAGTTCAAATAAGTTTAAAAAATAATGCAGTGCCCATGTAACAGATGAGTTCTCGTCCAAAACCCTGATACTCCGAAAGAGATTGTCCAGTTTGTACACGAAGTGCGTCCAGTTTTTTCCGTGACCCTCTCTAGTCTTTCGCACATGCTATGCGGGTGAAATGATGACACCATGCCAAGTTTCAACATTTTCACAGTTCATTTTGTAGTGATTTTCAATTTCACGGTCATTTAGCTCTCTAAACAATTAGGTAAATGACTGAAAAATAGCAAATGATGTCAGAACATGTTGGAAATTGATGACATCGCTTTGAATGCAGCATACTGAACGCAAAAGAAGTCGGGAGTTCATATAAGTTTTAAAAACATTGAAGTGCCCGTGTAACAGCTGAGTTCTCGTCCGAAACCCTGATACTCCAAAAGAGATTGTCCAGTTTGTACACGAAGTGCGTCCAGTTTTTGCCGTGACCCTGTCTACTCTTTCGCACATGCTATGCGGGTGAAATGATGATACCATGGCAAGTTTCAACATTTGCACAGTTCATTTTGTAGTGATTTTCAATTTTATGGTCATTTAGTGTTGGGGAACGTAGTAATTTCAAAAAATTTCCTACGCACACGCAAGATCATGGTGATGCATAGCAACTAGAGGGGAGAGTGTTGTCTACGTACCAACGCAGACCGACTGCGGAAGCGATCACACAACGTAGAGGAAGTAGTCGTACGTCTTCTTCCCGATCCGACCGATCCAAGCACCGTTACTCCGGCACCTCCGAGTTCTTAGCACACGTACAACTCGATGACGATCCCCGGGCTCCGATCCAGCAAAGCTTCGGGGAGGAGTTCCGTCAGGACGACGGCGTGGTGACGATCTTGATGTACTACTGACGCAGGGCTTCGCCTAAGCACTACAACGGTATGATCGAGGTGGAATTTGGTGGCAGGGGGCACCGCACACGGCTAAGGAACGATCTCAAGGATCAACTTGTGTGTCTTGGGGTGTCCCCTGTCCCCGTATATAAAGGATGAAAGGGGGGAGGCTGGCCGGCCAAAGGAGGGAGGCGCAGGAGGAGTCCTACTCCTACCGGGAGTAGGACTCCCCCCCCCAATCCTATTCCAACTAGGAATCCTTGGGAAAAAGAGAGAGGGAAAGAGAGAGAGGTGGCCGGCCTCCTTGGCAGCCCTCCTTGGCAGCCCCTTTCACCTTTCCACAATGGCCCATGTAGGCCCATTTGGCTCCCGGGGGGTTCCGGTAACCCTCCCGGTAATCCGGTAAAATCCCGATTTCACCCGGAACACTTCCGATGTACAAACATAGGCTTCCAATATATCAATCTTTACGTCTCGACCATTTCGAGACTCCTCGTCATGTCCGTGATCACATCCGGGACTCCGAACTACCTTCGGTACATCAAAATGCATAAACTCATAATAACTGTCATCGTAACGTTAAGCGTGCGGACCCTACGGTTCGAGAACAATGTAGACATGACCGAGACACGTCTCCGGTCAATAACCAATAGCGGGACCTGGATGCCCATATTGGCTCCTACATATTCTACGAAGATCTTTTATCGGTCAGACCGCATAACAACATACGTTGTTCCCTTTGTCATCGGTATGTTACTTGCCCGAGATTCGATTGTCGGTATCCAATACCTAGTTCAATCTCGTTACTGGCAAGTCTCTTTACTCGTTCCGTAATACATCATCTCATAACTAACATCTTAGTTATTATGCTTGCAAGGCTTATGTGATGTGTATTACCGAGAGGGCCCAGAGATACCTCTCCGACAATCGGAGTGACAAACCCTAATCTCGAAATACGCCAACCCAACATCCACCATTGGAGACACCTGTAGTACTCCTTTATAATCACCCAGTTACGTTGTGACGTTTGGTAGTACCCAAAGTGTTCCTCCGGTAAACGGGAGTTGCATAATCTCATAGTTATAGGAACATGTATAAGTCATGAAGAAAGCAATAGCAACATACTAAACGATCGGGTGCTAAGCTAATGGAATGGGTCATGTCAATCAGATCATTCAACTAATGATGTGACCTCGTTAATCAAATAACAACTCTTTGTTCATGGTTAGGAAACATAACCATCTTTGATTAACGAGCTAGTCTAGTAGAGGCATACTAGTGACACTCTGTTTTGTCTATGTATTCACACATGTATTATGTTTCCGGTTAATACAATTCTAGCATGAATAATAAACACTTATCATGGTTTTAAGGAAATAAATAATAACTTTATTATTGCCTCTAGGGCATATTTCCTTCAGTCTCCCACTGGCACTAGAGTCAATAATCTAGATTACACAGTAATGATTCTAACACCCATGGAGCTTTGGTGTTGATCATGTTTTGCTCGTGGAAGAGGCTTAGTCAACGGGTCTGCAACATTCAGATCCGTATGTATCTTGCAAATCTCTATGTCTCCCACCTGGACTAAATCCCGGATAGAGTTGAAGCGTCTCTTGATGTGTTTGGTCCTTTTGTGAAATCTGGATTCCTTTGCCAAAGCAATTGCACCAGTATTGTCACAAAAGATTTTCATTGGACCCGATGCACTAGGTATGACACCTAGATCGGATATGAACTCCTTCATCCAGACTCCTTCGTTCGCTGCTTCCAAAGCAGCTATGTACTCTGCTTCACATGTAGATCCCGCTACGACGCTTTGTTTAGAACTGCACCAACTGACAGCTCCACCGTTTAAAGTAAACACGTATCCGGTTTGCGATTTAGAATCGTCCGGATCAGTGTCAAAGCTTGCATCAACGTAACCTCTTACGGTGAGCTCTTTGTCACCTCCATATATGAGAAACCTATCCTTAGTCCTTTTCAGGTATTTCAGGATGTTCTTGACCGCTGTCCAGTGATCCACTCCTGGATTACTTTGATACCTCCCTGCTAAACTTATAGCAAGGCACACATCAGGTCTGGTACACAGCATTGCATACATGATAGAGCCTATGGCTGAAGCATAGGGAACATCTTTCATTTTCTCTCTATCTTCTGCAGTGGTCGGGCATTGAGTCTGACTCAACTTCACACCTTGTAACACAGACAAGAACCCTTTCTTTGCTTGATCCATTTTGAACTTCTTCAAAATCTTGTCAAGGTATGTGCTTTGTGAAAGTCCAATTAAGCGTCTTGATCTATCTCTATAGATCTTTATGCCTAATATGTAAGCAGCTTCCCCGAGGTCTTTCATCGAAAAACTTTTATTCAAGTATCCCTTTATGCTATCCAGAAATTCTATATCATTTCCAATCAGCAATATGTCATCCACATATAATATCAGAAATGCTACAGAGCTCCCACTCACTTTCTTGTAAATACAGGCTTCTCCAAAAGTCTGTATAAAGCCAAATGCTTTGATCACACTATCAAAGCGTTTATTCCAACTCCGAGATGCTTGCACCAGTCCATAAATGGATTGCTGGAGTTTGCATACTTTGTTAGCTCCCTTTGGATCGACAAAACCTTCTGGTTGCATCATATACAACTCTTCTTCCAGAAATCCATCCAGGAATGCAGTTTTGACATCCATCTGCCATATTTCATAATCATAAAATGTGGCAATTGCTAACATGATTCTGACGGATTTAAGCATCGCTACGGGTGAGAAGGTCTCATCATAGTCAACCCCTTGAACTTGTCGAAAACCTTTTGCAACAAGTCGAGCTTTATAGACAGTAATATTACCGTCAGCGTCCGTCTTTTTCTTGAAGATCCATTTATTCTCAATTGCTTGCCGATCATCGGGCAAGTCAACCAAATTCCATACTTTGTTCTCATACATGGATCCCATCTCAGATTTCATGGCCTCAAGCCACTTTGCGGAATCTGGGCTCACCATCGCTTCTTCATAGTTCGTAAGTTCATCATGATCTAGTAGCATGACTTCCAGAACTGGATTACCGTACCACTCTGGTGCGGATCTCACTCTGGTTGATCTACGTGGTTCAGTAGTATCTTGTCCTGAAGTTTCATGATCATCATCATTAGCTTCCTCACTAATTGGTATAGGTGTCGCAGAAACAGTTTTCTGTGATGTACTATTTTCCAATAAGGGAGAAGGTACAGTTACCTCGTCAAGTTCTACTTTCCTCCCACTCACTTCTTTCGAGAGAAACTCCTTCTCTAGAAATGATCCATTCTTAGCAACGAATGTCTTGCCTTCGGATCTGTGATAGAAGGTATACCCAACAGTTTCCTTTGGGTATCCTATGAAGACACATTTCTCCGCTTTGGGTTCGAGCTTATCAGGTTGAAGCTTTTTCACATAAGCATCGCAGCCCCAAACTTTAAGAAACGACAACTTTGGTTTCTTGCCAAACCATAGTTCATAAGGCATCGTCTCAACGGATTTTGATGGTGCCCTATTTAACGTGAATGCGGCCGTCTCTAAAGCATAACCCAAAACGATAGCGGTAAATCAGTAAGAGACATCATAGATCGCACCATATCTAGTAAAGTACGAATACGACGTTCGGACACACCATTACGCTGTGGTGTTCCGGGTGGCGTGAGTTGCGAAACTATTCCACAATTTTTCAAATGTACACCAAGCTCGTAACTCAAATATTCTCCTCCACGATCAGATCGTAGAAACTTTATTCTCTTGTTACGATGATTTTCAACTTCACTCTGAAATTCCTTGAACTTTTCAAATGTTTCAGACTTATGTTTCATTAAGTAGATATACCCATATCTGCTTAAATCATCTGTGAAGGTGAGAAAATAACGATATCCGCCACGAGCCTCAATTTCATCGGACCACATACATCGGTATGTATGATTTCCAATAAATCTGTTGCTCTCTCCATAGTACCGGAGAACGGTGTTTTAGTCATCTTGCCTATGAGGCACGGTTCGCAAGTACCAAGTGATTCATAATCAAGTGGTTCCAAAAGCCCATCAGTATGGAGTTTCTTCATGCGCTTTACACCGATATGACCTAAACGGCAGTGCCACAAATAAGTTGCACTATCATTATCAACTCTGCATCTTTTGGCTTCTACATTATGAATATGTGTATCACTACTATCGAGATTCAACAAGAATAGACCACTCTTCAAAGGTGCATGACCATAAAAGATATTACTCATATAAATAGAACAACCATTATTCTCTCATTTAAATGAATAACCGTCTCGCATTAAACAAGATCCAGATATAATGTTCATGCTCAACGCTGGCACCAAATAACAATTATTTAGGTCTAATATTAATCCCAAAGGTAGATGTAGAGGTAGCGTGCCGACCGCGATCACATCGACTTTGGAACCGTTTCCCACGCGCATCGTCACCTCGTCCTTTGCTAGCGTCCGCTTATTCCGTAGTCCCTGTTTCGAGTTGCAAATATTAGCAACAGAACCAGTATCAAATACCCAGGTGCTACTGCGAGCTCTAGTAAGGTACACATCAATAACATGTATATCACATATACCTTTGTTCACCTTGCCATCCTTCTTATCCGCCAAATACTTGGGGCAGTTCCGCTTCCAGTGACCAGTCTGCTTGCAGTAGAAGCACTCAGTTTCAGGCTTAGGTCCAGACTTAGGTTTCTTCTCCTGAGCAGCAACTTGCTTGCTGTTCTTCTTGAAGTTCCCCTTCTTCTTCCCTTTGCCCTTTTTCTTGAAACTAGTGGTCTTGTTGACCATCAACACTTGATGCTCCTTCTTGATTTCTACCTCCGCAACTTTCAGCATTGCGAAGAGCTCGGGAATAGTCTTGTTCATCCCTTGCTTATTATAGTTCATCACGAAGCTCTTGTAGCTTGGTGGCAGTGATTGGAGAATTCTGTCAATGACGCAATCATCTGGAAGATTAACTCCCATCTGAATCAAGTGATTATTATACCCAGACATTTTGAGTATATGCTCACTGACAGAACTGTTCTCCTCCATCTTGCAGCTATAGAACTTATTGGAGACTTCATATCTCTCAATTCGGGCATTTGCTTGAAATATTAACTTCAACTCCTGGAACATCTCATATGCTCCATGACGTTCAAAACGTCGTTGAAGTCCCGATTCTAAGCCGTAAAGCATGGCACACTGAACTATCGAGTAGTCATCAGCTTTGCTCTGCCAGACGTTCATAACATCTGGTGTTGCTCCAGCAGCAGGCCTGGCACCTAGCGGTGCTTCCAGGACGTAATTCTTCTGTGCAGCAATGAGGATAATCCTCAGGTTACGGACCCAGTCCATGTAATTGCTACCATCATCTTTCAACTTTGCTTTCTCAAGGAACACATTAAAATTCAACGGAACAACAGCACGAGCCATCTATCTACAATCAACATAAACAAGCAAGATACTATCAGGTACTAAGTTCATGATAAGTTTAAGTTCAGTTAATCAAATTACTTAGGAACTCCCACTTAGATAGACATCCCTCTAATCCTCTAAGTGATCACGTGATCCAAATCAACTAAACCATAACCGATCATCACGTGAGATGGAGTAGTTTTCAATGGTGAACATCGTCATGTTGATCATATCTACTATATGATTCACGCTCGACCTTTCGGTCTCTGTGTTCCGAGGCCATATCTGCATATGCTAGGCTCGTCAAGTTTAACCTAAGTATTCCGTGTGTGCAAAACTGGCTTGCACCCGTTGTAGATGGACGTAGAGCTTATCACACCCGATCATCACGTGGTGTCTGGGCACGACGAACTTTGGCAACGGTGCATACTCAGGGAGAACACTTCTTGATAATTTAGTGAGAGATCATCTTATAATGCTACCGTCAATCAAAGCAAGATAAGATGCATAAAAGGATAAACATCACATGCAATCAATATAAGTGATATGATATGGCCATCATCATCTTGTGCTTGTGATCTCCATCTCCGAAGCATCGTCATGATCACCATCGTCACTGGCGCGACACCTTGATCTCCATTGTAGCATCGTTGTCGTCTCGCCAATCTTATGCTTCCACGACTATTACTACCGCTTAGTAATAAAGTAAAGCATTACATCGCGATTGCATTGCATACAATAAAGCGACAACCATATGGCTCCTGCCAGTTGCCGATAACTTGGTTACAAAACATGATCATCTCATACAATAAAATCAGCATCATGCCTTGACCATATCACATCACAACATGCCCTGCAAAAACAAGTTAGACGTCCTCTACTTTGTTGTTGCAAGTTTTACGTGGCTGCTACGGGCTTAAGTAAGAACTCATCTCACCTACGCATCAAAACCACAACGATAGTTTGTCAAATAGACTCCATTTTAACCTTCTCAAGGACCGGGCGTAGCCACACTTGGTTCAACTAAAGTTGGAGAGACAGTCTTCCGCAAGCCATCTATGTGCAAAGCACGTCGAGGGAACCGGTCTCGCGTAAGAGTACGCGTAAGGTTGGTCCGGATCGTCTCGTCCAACAATACCGCCGAACCAAAGTATGACATGCTGGTAGGCAGTATGACTTGTATTGCCCACAACTCACTTGTGTTCTACTCGTGCAAATAACATCAAACCATAAAAACCTAGGCTCGGATGCCACTTTTGGGGAACGTAGTAATTTCAAAAATTTTCCTACGCACACGCAAGAACATGGTGATGCATAGCAACGAGAGGGGAGAGTGTTGTCTACGTACCAACGCAGACCGACTGCGGAAGCGATCACACAACGTAGAGGAAGTAGTCGTACGTCTTCTTCCCGATCCGACCGATCCAAGCACCGTTACTCCGGCACCTCCGAGTTCTTAGCACACGTACAGCTCGATGACGATCCCCGGGCTCCGATCCAGCAAAGCTTCGGGGAGGAGTTCCGTCAGCACGACGGCGTGGTGACGATCTTGATGTACTACCGACGCAGGGCTTCGCCTAAGCACTACAACGGTATGATCGAGGTGGAATTTGGTGGCAGGGGCACCGCACACGGCTAAGGAACGATCTCAAGGATCAACTTGTGTGTCTTGGGGTGTCCCCTGCCCCCGTATATAAAGGATGAAAGGGGGGAGGCTGGCCGGCCAAAGGAGGGAGGCGCAGGAGGAGTCCTACTCCTACCGGGAGTAGGACTCCCCCCCCCCAATCCTATTCCAACTAGGAATCATTGGGAAAAAGAGAGAGGGAAAGAGAGAGAGGTGGCCGGCCACCTCTCCTAGTCCTAATAGGACTAGGGGAGGGGGGGAGGCGCGCAGCCCTCCTTGGCAGCCCCTTTCACCTTTCCACAATGGCCCATGTAGGCCCATTTGGCTCCCGGGGGGTTCCGGTAACCCTCCCGGTAATCCGGTAAAATCCCGATTTCACCCGGAACACTTCCAATGTCCAAACATAGGCTTCCAATATATTAATCTTTACGTCTCGACCATTTCGAGACTCCTCGTCATGTCCGTGATCACATCCGGGACTCCGAACTACCTTCGGTACATCAAAATGCATAAACTCATAATAACTGTCATCGTAACGTTAAGCGTGCGGACCCTACGGTTCGAGAACAATGTAGACATGACCGAGACACGTCTCCGGTCAATAACCAATAGCGGGACCTAGATGCCCATATTGGCTCCTACATATTCTACGAAGATCTTTTATCGGTCAGACCGCATAACAACATACGTTGTTCCCTTTGTCATCGGTATGTTACTTGCCCGAGATTCGATCGTCGGTATCCAATACCTAGTTCAATCTCGTTACTGGCAAGTCTCTTTACTCGTTCCATAATACATCATCTCATAACTAACATCTTAGTTATTATGCTTGCAAGGCTTATGTGATGTGTATTACCGAGAGGGCCCAGAGATACCTCTCCGACAATCGGAGTGACAAACCCTAATCTCGAAATACGCCAACCCAACATCCACCATTGGAGACACCTGTAGTACTCCTTTATAATCACCCAGTTACGTTGTGACGTTTGGTAGTACCCAAAGTGTTCCTCCGGTAAACGGGAGTTGCATAATCTCATAGTTATAGGAACATGTATAAGTCATGAAGAAAGCAATAGCAACATACTAAACGATCGGGTGCTAAGCTAATGGAATGGGTCATGTCAATCAGATCATTCAACTAATGATGTGACCTCGTTAATCAAATAACAACTCTTTGTTCATGGTTAGGAAACATAACCATCTTTGATTAACGAGCTAGTCTAGTAGAGGCATACTAGTGACACTCTGTTTTGTCTATGTATTCACACATGTATTATGTTTCCGGTTAATACAATTCTAGCATGAATAATAAACACTTATCATGGTTTTAAGGAAATAAATAATAACTTTATTATTGCCTCTAGGGCATATTTACTTCATTTAGCTCTCTAAACAATTAGGTAAATGACTGAAAAATAGCAAATGTTGTCAGAACATGTTGGAAATTGATGACGTCGCTTTGAATGCTGCATAATGAACGCAAAAGAAGTCCGGAGTTCAAATAATTTTAAAAAACATTGATGTGCCCGTGTAACCGGTGAGTTCTCGTCCGAAACCCTGATACTCCGAAAGAGATTGTCCAGTTTGTACATGAAGTGCGTCCGGTTTTTGCCGTGACCCTCTCTACTCTTTCACACATGCTATGTGGGTGAAATGATGATACCATTCCAAGTTTCAACATTTTCACAGTTGATTTTGTAGTGATTTTCAATTTGACGGTCATTTAGCTCCCTAAACAATTAGGTAAATGACTGAAAAACAGCAAATGATGTCAGAACATGTTGGAAATTGATGACGTTGCTTTGAATGCAGCATACTGAACACACAAGAAGTACGGAGTTCAAATAAGTTTTAAAAACATTGAAGTGCCCATGTAACAGATGAGTTCTCGTCTGAAACCCTGATACTCTGAAAGAGATTGTCCAGTTTGTACACGAAGTGCGTCCAGTTTTTGCCGTGACCCTGTCTACTCTTTCGCACATGCTATGCGGGTGAAATGATGATACAATGCCAAGTTTCAACATTTTGACAGTTCATTTCGTAGTGATTTTCAATTTCACGGTCATTTAGCTCTCTAAACAATTAGGTAAATGATTGAAAAACAACAAATGATGTCAGAACATGTTGGAAATTGATGACGTCGCTTTGAATGCTGCATACTGAACGCAAAAGAAGTCCGGAGTTCAAATAAGTTTAAAAAACATTGAAGTGCCCGTGTAACAGATGAGTTCTCGTCCAAAACCCTGATACTCCGAAAGAGATTGTCCAGTTTGTACATGAACTGCGTCCAGTTTTTGCCGTGACCCTCTCTACTCTTTTGCACATTCTATGCAGGTGAAATGATGATACCATACCAAGTTTCAACATTTTCACAGTTTATTTTGTAGTGATTTTCAATTTGACGGTCATTTAGCTCCCTAAACAATTAGGTAAATGAATGAAAAACAGCAAATGATGTCAGAACATGTTGGAAATTGATGACATCGCTTTGAATGCTGCATACTGAACACACAAGAAGTCCGGAGTTCAAATAAGTTTAAATAACATTGAAGTGCCCATGTAAGAGATGAGTTTTCGTCCAAAACCCTGATACTCCAAAAGAGATTGTCCAGTTTGTACACGAAGTGCGTCTAGTTTTCGCTGTGACCCTCTCTACTCTTTCGCACATGCCATGTGGGTGAAATGATGATACCATGCCAAGTTTCAACATTTTCACAGTTCATTTTGTAGTGATTTTCAATTTCACGGTCATTTAGCTCTCTAAACAATTAGGTAAATGACTGAAAAACAACAAATGATGTAAGAACATGTTGGAAATTGATGACGTCGCTTTGAATGCTGCAGACTGAACACACAAGAAGTCTGGAGTTCAAATAAGTTTAAAAAACATTGAAGTGCCCATGTAACAGATGAGTTCTCGTCCGAAACCCTGATACTCCGAAAGAGATTGTCCAGTTTGTACACGAAGTGCGTCCAGTTTTTGCTGTGACCCTGTCTACTCTTTCGCACATGCTATGCGGGTGAAATGATGATACCATGCCAAGTTTCAACATTTTCACAGTTTATTTTGTAGTGATTTTCAATTTCACAGTCATTTAGCTCTCTAAAAAATTAGGTAAATGACTGAAAAACAACAAATGATGTCCGAACATGTTGGAAATTGACGACGTCGCTTTGAATGCTGCATACTAAACGCGAAAGAAGTCCGGATTTCAAATAAGTTTAAAAAACATTGAAGGCATGATCATACCTAGATATTCTCATAACTATGCTCAATTCTGTCAATTGCTCAATAGTAATTCGTTCACCCACCGTAAAATACTTATGCTCTTGGGAGAAGCCACTAGTGAAACCTATGGCCCCGGGGTCTATCTTCATCATATTAATCTTCCAATACTTAGTTATTTCCTTTGCTTTTTTACTTTGCTTTTATTTTACTTTGCATCTTTACCACAAAAATACCAAAAATATTACCTTATCATATCTATCAGATCTCACTCTCGTAAGTGACCGTGAAGGGATTGACAACCCCTTATCGCGTTGGTTGCGAGGAGTTATTTGTTTTGTGCAGGTACTAGGGACGCGCGCGCAACCTCCTACTGGGTCGATACCTTGGTTCTCAAAAAACTGAGGGAAATACTTACGCTACTTTGCTGCATCATCCTTTCCTCTTCGGGGAAATCCAACGCAGTGCTCAAGAGGTAGCAAGGCGCCGAACAGGAGCTCTCCAAATTCTAAAAAAATTAAAAAAGGAGCTCTCCACAAATAGAGGGAGAGAGATTGAATGTGTTTTCCTTATGGGCCAAACGGGTATAGTGAGGCCCATTTAGACAGCCATAGGACTCTACACAACCCTAAAATTATGCGTGCTCTGCTCATTCCCCCTCCCCCTCCCCCCACACCACACTATGCCGCCGCCGCAAACCACCTCTCCACATCCTCCATGCCGGACAGCCTAGGTCGCACAGGAGATGGACAAGCTGCCGGCGCAAATGCTGGGGAGCATCTTCCTCTGCCTCCCCGACCCGTCCAACCTAGGCCGCACCTCGGTCGCCTGCAAGTCCTTCCGCGACCTCATCGCTGACAGCTACTTCCGCCGGCAACACCGCAAACGCCACACCTCGCCACTCTTGGGCTTTGTCGGCAAATTCGGCGACTTCCACTGCACCATCTCGCCGCACCCCTCCGCGCCGGCAGCTAAGGCCGTCGACAACGCCCGCGACTTCTCCTTCTCCTTCCTCCCTAGGACGGAGAGCATCATCTATGACGTCGTGGACATCCACGAGGGTCGCGTCCTCCTCGCCATAGTGAATGAGGTGTTTGGTGAGGAGTACGTGGTGTGCGACCCCTTGCACCGCACGTATGTGGTTCTCCCCAAACTCCCCGATGCCACGACATCCAAAAGAAACATTTTCTTAGCCCCACTGACGCCGGAAACTGTTGCTGACAAGGATGGGCAGACAGCCTTCAGAGTGATTAGGATGGCGCTGAGAGGAGACCATTTTGATACCCATGTCTTCTCTTCCTGGACTTGTCAGTGGGAAGCCTGTCCATCTTTAATCTGAAGGGGTCCTGTTGGCTCCCGTTTGTTTACTCTGCCAAAGATGGTTAACCACTGCCGTGCACAATATGCTCACGGCCGCTTCTACTTCGTATATAATATCAATAGATGGGAAACGTTGGTTCTTGACCCCATGACAATGGAGTTTTCTACCGTTGATGGCCCTCCCGTGGACAGAGTTTGTGATGAAGACATATGTATCGTGGAGGAAGATGCAGGCAGTCTCGGGATGTTTCTGACATACCAACACTGTGACACAAGCAAGATCATTTATTGGCAAAGTGAAGGTGATATTTTCGGACCATGGCGCGAAGAGAAAAGAATTGATGTAGGTGACATGTGCAGAGTTTTTTCTTCTGATGAGAGACATGTATTTGGATATGATACTATTGCATGTTTCTCATTGGATGCCAAAGCATTGGAGCTCGAGAGGTTATGTTACATGATTCTGGATGAGGCGTACCCATATAGCAATCTTCCACTACCGTACGCATAACCCACCGTGGCACCAGGTTAGCTTCATAGTAATTCATACTTGTAAGCTTCATAATGTATCCTAGTTACCTCCTTTCCATTCTTGTCTAAAGACTTCCTGTTTGTTCTTTGTTCCACGCCCAAAAGAGACGCAACAGATGATAACCCACAAGTATAGGGGATCGCAACAGCTTTCGACAAGTAAGAGTGTCGAACCCAACGAGGAGCTAAAGGCAGAACAAATATTCCCTGAAGTTCTATTGACCACCGATACAACTCTACGCACGCTTGACGTTCGCTTTACCTAGAATAAGTACGAAACTAGAAATATTTTGTAGGTGTTGTTGGATAGGTTTGCAAGATAATAAAGAGCACGTAAATAAAAGCCAGGGGCTGTTTAGATAAAGACACAATTAAATTAGTTTTAGTAGAGAGCTTGTTGTTACGAGAAAGTTATTTGTCCCTAGGCAATCGATAACTAGACTGGTAATCATTATTGCAATTTTATTTGAGGGAGAGGCATAAGCTAACATACTTTCTCTACTTGGATCATATGCACTTATGATTGGAACTCTAGCAAGCATCCGCAACTACTAAAGATCATTAAGGTAAAACCCAACCATAGCATTAAAGTATCAAGTCCTCTTTATCCCATACGCAAACAACCTACTTACTCGGGTTTGTGTTTCAGTCACTCACGCAACCCACTATAAGCGAATCATAAACGTATTGCAACACCCTACATAGGGAATCCCTCATGCTTGCGTGACACGGAGAGCACCATAGGACATCACCTATAATAAAACATGCAACTCAAACCAATCTTGATAATCAAATAACCCATAGGACAAAACAGATCTACTCAAACATCATAGGATAGCCATACATCATTGGGAAATAATATATAGCATTGAGCACCATGTTTAAGTAGAGATTACAGCGGGTAAGAGAGAGGTTACACCGCTGCATAGAGGGGGGAAGAGTTGGTGATGATGGCGGTGAAGTTGTTGGTGAAGATTGCGGTGATGATGATGGCCCCCAGTGGCACTCCGGTGCCACCGGAAGCGAGGGGGAGAGAGCCCCCTCCTTCTTCTTCTTCTTCCTTGACCTCCTCCCTAGATGGGAGAAGGGTTTCCCCTCTGGTCCATGGCCTCCATGGCGTGGGAGGGGCGAGAGCCCCTTCGAGATTGGATCTCTCTCTCTCTCTCTGTCTCTCTCTGTTTCTGCGTTCTCAGATTCTACCCTTTCACCGTTTCTTATATTCCTGGAGATCCGTAACTCCGATTGGGCTAAAAATTTAACACGATCTCTATCCGGATATTAGCTTTCTTGCGGCGAAAGAAGGGCATCAACTGCCTTACGGGGTGGCCACGAGGGTCAGGGGCGCGCCCCCCTGCCTTGTGGGCCCCTCGAGCATCGTCTCACGTGGATTTTTCTTCCCAAAAATCATATATATTCCAAAAAAAACTCCGTCAATTTTTACTCCGTTTGGACTCCGTTTGATATGGATATTCTGCGAAACAAAAAACATGCAACAAACAGGAACTGGCACTGGCACTGGGTCAATATGTTAGTCGCAAAAATAGTATAAAAAGTTGCCAAAAGTATATGAAAGTTGTAGAATATTGGCATGGAACAATGAAAAATTATAGACAGGACGGAGACGTATCAGCATCCTCAAGCTTAATTCCTACTCGTCCTCGAGTAGGTAAATGATAAAAAAGATAATGTTTGATGTGGAATGCTACCTAGCATAATCTTGATCACATATCTAATCATGACATGATTATTAAGATACGAGTGATTCAAAGCAATAGTCTATCATTTGACATAAAAAAAAACTTCAAGCCCACTAATAAAGAAATCATGTCTTTTCAAAATAACAAGGCCAAAGAGAGTTATCCCTACAAAATCATATAGTCTGGATATGCTCCATCTTCACCACACAAAATATTCACATCATGCACAACCCCGATGACAAGCCGAGCAATTGGTTCATACTTTTTAACGCGCTTCAGCCTTTTCGACCCTCACGCAATACATGAGCATGAGCCATGGACATAGCACTATAGGTGGAATAGAATGGTGGTTATGGAGAAGACAAAAAGGAGAAGATAGTCTCACATCAACTAGGCGTATCAACGTGCTATGGAGATGCCCATCAATAGATATCAATGTGAGTGAGTAGGGATTGCCATGCAACGGATGCACTAAGAGCTATAAGTGTATGAAAGCTCAGATTGAAAACTAAGTGGGTGTGCATCCAACTTGCTTGCTCATGAAGACCTCGGGCATTTGAGGAAGCCCATCATCGGAATATACAAGCCAAGTTCTATAATGAGAATTCCCACTAGTATATGAAAGTGATAACTCAAGAGACTCTCTATATGAAGAACATGGTGCTACTTTGAAGCACAAGTGTGGTAAAAGGATAGTAACATTGCCCCCTTTTTATTTTTTATTTGGCCTTTCCTTTTTTTGGCCTTTCTCTTTTTTTGGGACAGTGCTCTATTAATGATGATCATCACACTTTTATTTACTTACAACTCGATAGTAGAACAAAGATATGACTCTATATGAATGCCTCCGGCGGTGTACCGGGATGTGCAATGATCTAGCGTAGCAATGACATCAAAAAACGGACAATCCATGAAAACATCATGCTAGCTATCTTACGATCATGCAAAGCAATATGATAATGAATGCTCAAGTCATGTATATGATGATGATGGAAGTTGCATGGCAATATATCTCGTAATGGCTATGGAAATGCCATAATAGGTAGGTATGGTGGCTATTTTGAGGAAGGTATATGGTGGGTTTATGGTACTGGCAAAAGTTGCGCGATACTATAGAGGCTAGCAATGGTGGAAGGGTGAGAGTGCGTATAAGCCATGGACTCAACATTAGTCATAATGAACTCACATACTTATTGCAAAAGTTTATTAGCCCTCGAAGCAAAGTACTACTAAGCATGCCCCTAGGGGGATAGATTGGTAGGAAAAGGCCATCGCTCGTCCCCGACCGCCACTCATAAGGAAGACAATCAATAAATACCTCATGCTCCGACTTCGTTATATAACGGTTCACCATACTTGCATGCTACGGGAATAACAAACCTCAAAACAAGTATTTCTACTAATCCACAACTACCCACTAGCATGACTCTAATATCACCATCTTTATATCGCAAAACTATTGCAAGGAATCAAACATATCATATTCAGTGATCTACAAGTTTTATGTAGGATTTTATGACTAACCATGTGAATGACCAATTCCTGTCATCTCTCTAAATAGATATAAGTGAAGCAAGAGAGTTTAATTCTTCGTACAAAAGATATTCTCGCACTCTAACAATTATAAGTGAAGCAAAAGAGCATTCTACAAATGGCGGTTTTCTATGTAAAGAGGAACATGCAATCCAAACTTCAAATGATATAAGTGAAGCACATGAAGCATTCTATAAAGCCATACTCAAAAGATACAAGTGAAGTGCAAAGAGCATTCTATAAATCAACCAAGGACTACCTCATACCAGCATGGTGCATAAAAGAAAAAATGAGAACTAAATGCAAAAGACGCTCCAAGATTGCACATATCGCATGAACGAAACGAATCTGAAAACATACCGATATTTGTTGAAGAAAGAGGGGACGCCTTCCGGGGCATCCCCAAGCTTAGACGCTTGAGTCTCCTTTAATATTTACTTGGGTTGCCTCGGGCATCCCTAAGCTTGAGCTCTTGCCTCTCTTCCTTCTTCTCACATCGAGACCTTCTCGATCATCGAACACTTGATCCACACAAAACTTCAACAGAAAACTCGGTAAGATCCGTTAGTATAATAAAGCAAATCACTACTCTAAGTACTATTGCAAACCAATTCATATTTTGTTTTTTCATTGTGTCTACTGTAATATAGCTTTTCCATGGATTAATCCACCAATACAAATCGATAGTTTCATCAAAACAAGTAAACTATGCATCAAAACCAGAATCTGTCTAAAATAGAACAGTCTGTAATAATCTGAACATTCACCATACTTATGATACTTGAAAAATTCTTCCAAAATTAGGAAAAATAAACAATTTTTATAGAAATACAGTGCAAAAAGAATCAGAACCATTTTACGTTCCAGCTAAAAATTTAAAATCACACACTATAGCCAAAGTTTCTATCCTGCACCGTACAAACCATCAAGCAAATGTAAACATCCTAAAGGAAAACCTTGGCACATTATTTTTATAATACAATGGAATTGTACAAGGGGATAATTATTTTTGTTGAAAAGTTTCTGTAATCAAGATTCACAAAGTTGCCATGAGCATGAACAAAGTTCAAGGAGCTCTCCCACTTCAACAATGCTTGTCTTTCTCACTTTCAATTTCCTTTTTGAAAAAGTTTTGGGTTCCCCTCTTTATTTTTGTTGTTTTTAAACTATATAAAAGCACTCAAAAGAAATAAATGACTCTCTAAAACTTCCGGGTTGTCTCCCTAGCAGCGCTTTCTTTAAAGCCATTAAGCTAGGCATATAGTGCTCAAGTAATGAATCCACCCGGATCCCAAGGTATATCAAAGCCAATTTTAATTAACAATGATTTTTAATTTAGTAGTGAGCACAAAGTAACATATATCATGCAACAACGAAGTCTAACTCTCTTGCTATGCATCGGCATGTCATAAAAGAACAATTCATGCACACAAAGTAAAGGCCAATGCATAGCATAAGTAGTTTCTTGCAATTTTATCATATTGGAAACATAGATAGGTGGAGATATAGTTCCTCTCTCATAATAATTGCAAGTAGGAGCAGCAAGCACATTCATATTATATTCATCAAAATCATCATGTGCAACGGTAAAAGGCAACCCATCAATATAATCCTTAATAAGGACAAACTTCTCCGATATAGTGTAGTCGGGAGAATTCAAAAAGATAATAGGGCTATCATGTGTGGGTGCAATAGCAACAATTTCATGTTTAACATAAGGAACTATAGCAAGTTCATCTCCATAAGCATAATTCATATTGGCATCTTGGTCACAAGCATAGCAAGCATCATCAAAAAGGGATATTTCAAGACAATCAACGGGATCATAACAATCATCCTTCGGTAAGCACGAAGGGAAATTAAACAATGTATGAGTTGAAGAGTTACTCTCATTAGAAGGTGGGCACGGGTAGCTAATCCGCTCTTCCTCCTTTTGTTCTTTGTTCTCCTCATCATCTTTTTCATCCAATGAGCTCGCAGTTTCATCAATTTCTTCTTCCATAGACTCCTGCAAAATATTAAACTCTTCTTGGACAATGGAGTAGTCCTCAATATATGGTTCAACATAGGCATTAGAAGCATAATTATCATAGCAATATTTAAGTATGGCAAAATTTTCAGATTTGTAAAGTGTAGCATCATACTTTTCAATCAAAGAAGCAATTTCGTAAGCACCCTTAAAAGCAACAAATTCTTCAATTTGTTGAACATCATAGTAATTATAAACACCTTTAGCATACAAAGATACAATTCCATTATCACTAAACTCACATTGATAGGGAAGGTGTTTCTTAGGGTTTTCAGAACAACAAGTAAAATCATATATTTCACATAAATTCCAAGTATAGCATTGCAAATGATGAATTTGACCCAGTAAAAGTTTCCCTTTTTCAGATATACGGTGTCATACATAACAAGCATGCTCACCTAAAGATTTTCCCTCAACTAAGCTAGTTGGAGTTTCAGCACGAGCACAAAGGGATCGAAGATGATCCAAGTAAAAAGCTTTAGCAGTGTGATAGATTTTGAGTAGTTCTTCAACCATTGGTTCAGTAGGCACAACTATTTTTTTGGTATTTTGTGTTTCCTACCCATAACTAAAGAAAGAAAACAACTAAGAATAGCAAATAAAATTTACTTAGTGATAAAGAAAACAAGCACACACGAGAATATTCACTCCACGCTATTGCTCCCCGGCAACGGCGCTAGAAAAAGGTCTTGATAACCCACAAGTATAGGGGATGGAAACAGTTTTCGATAAGTAAGAGTATCAAAACCAACGAGGAGCTAAAGGCAGAACAAATATTCCCTCAAGTTCTATCGACCACCGATACAACTCTACGCACGCTTGACGTTCGCTTTACCTAGAACAAGTATGAAACTAGAAGTACTTTGTAGGTGTTGTTGGATAGGTTTGCAAGATAATAAAGAGCATGTAAATAAAATCTAGGGGCTGTTTAGATAAAGACACAATTATATTAGTTTTAGTAGAGAGCTTGTTGTTACGAGAAAGTTATTTGTCCGTAGGCAATCGATAACTAGACCGGTAATCATTATTGCAATTTTATTTGAGGGAGAGGCATAAGCTAACATACTTTCTCTACTTGGATCAGATGCACTTATGATTGGAACTCTAGCAAGCATCCGCAACTACTAAAGATCATTAAGGTAAAACCCAACCATAGCATTAAAGTATCAAGTCCTCTTTATCCCATATGCAAACAACCTACTTACTCGGGTTTGTGTTTCAGTCACTCACGCAACCCACTATAAGCGAATCATAAACGTATTGCAACACCCTACAGCGGGAACCCCTCACGCTTGCGTGACATGGAGAGCACCATAGGACAGAACCAATAATAAAACATGCAACTAAAACCAATCTTGATCATCAAATAACCCATAGGACAAAACGGATCTACTCGAACATCATAGGATAGCCATACATCATTGGGAAATAATATATAGCATTGAGCACCATGTTTAAGTAGAGATTACAACGGGTAAGAGAGAGGTTACACCACTGCATAGAGGGGGGAAGAGTTGGTGATGATGGTGGTGAAGTTGTTGGTGAAGATTGCGGTGATGATGATGGCCCCCTGTGGCACTCCGGTGCCACCGGAAGCGAGGGGGAGAGAGCCCCCTCCTTCTTCTTCCTCTTCCTTGACCTCCTGTAACATCCCAAAATTCTAAATTTTGGAATGTTACAATAAATAGATGGATTTGATTGATTGTTTGATTGATTGACTGAAAGTGAGTGAATTTGAAACTTTTTGAAAGTTAAATGAGAGGGAATAAAAGGACTTTCCCAAACTTTCATTTTTATGCTCTACGCGAATTCAAATACTTTCCATCACAAAACCCTGGAGAGAAGATGACATGACTTCTTCCATTTATTTAAATGACAAGGGGTGTTGAAAATATTTGAATTTCATTTGAAAATATTTCTGATTCTGAAACTTCATGCAGCTCACTGATTTTCATGAGAGAAGATAAAATGACTTCTTCAAATTATATGACATATGAGTTGGGAGTTTCAAAAGAATTAAATTCAAAGTTCTTTTGAATTTATTTTCAATTTGGAGTTATTTGAGTTTTATTCAAATTATTTTTCTCCAAGAATCAAATACATGGAAAATAGGGTAACATGATTCCCTACAATAGAAAATTGGAGAGAAATAAATTTGAAATCATTTTGGTATTTTTCTAAAATGATTTTTTATTGGATTTTATTAGACGAGTAGCACTCTTTGAATTATCTGAATTTGTGTGGATTATATTTAGCATTATAAAAATGACCATGTTGTTGGAAATCTTTTTCTGAAAATTTTGATATATTATATGCCTATATAATATTTTCATTTAATTTGTTTTTATTATTTCTATTGTCTGGAAAATGTTTTTTTTAAATACTTCCCTATGCCGAACTGGTCCGGCCCAGCCCAGCGCGCCAGCCTCGCTCCCGCCCCCGACCGGGACTTCTCCCGAGTCCGCCGCCGCCACGACATCGCCGCCGCAGCCGTGACCGCCCCGGCCTCCGTGCCTCCTTCCCCACGCCACCGCCCTCCCTTGCCCCTTTAAAAGGCCACCCAGGGACCCCTAGGTCCCGTTTACGCCGCCGCCGCCGCTCCTCGTAGTCGCGCCGCCGCCGCAGATCTCGCTGTCGCCGGCGCTCGCATCTCCACCGCCCTGGCCGCACCTTGCCGCCGCCGCCGCCCTCCAGCTGCCGCGCCGCTCGCCGCTCCCGACGCCGCTGCCCATGCTGCGCCGCCCCACGCCACCGGAGCACCGCCGACGACCACGCCCGACGCCGGACTCGCCGGAGTTCATAGCCGCCACTGCCGGTTTTCGTCGAAAAATACGAACCGGTAATAAACCGCTTTGGTTTTTTTTTTCTTAGGTTTTCTTTTCAAAAAAACCCTAGATCGGTTTTTATAAAAAAACCCGGTTTTGTTTAGATTTACTTATGTAGCGAACGTTCATTAGTTTAGCCTCTGTAACGAACGCTCATTATGTAGAATTTTTTCTTTTTCTTATTAATTTCGGCCAAGGACCTATTCGTGATAATTTTCTTCATAGATTAGTCCATGTACTTCAATCTATCACTACTTTTTACTCGTTTATCCAAATCCAATGAAGCCAACGCCCACGTCTTCGTTATGATCTCCTCTATCAGGATAAACAACTTAAACATGTTTTTGAAATTTTTAAAATTTGAATTAGATCAGATTTGAATTCAAACTTTGTTTGATCATAACTTGAGTTTCGTAACTCCGTTTGAGTTGATTCTTTTTGTAAATCGAAGCTCTTGACCTAAACTTTCTGATAAGGCCAAATTCACATAATTTTGGTACTGTTAGAAATTGTTTTATGTTGCAAGAGTTATTTGCTTGGTTTTGAAGTTTTCCGAATCGCCTTCTTCGTTCTTTATGATCTTTTGAGTGATTGCTTATGTGTGGTTACTATTGCTTGATTACGATAGATTGTCCGGAGTGTGACGAGTCGAGCTATCAAGATTTTTGAGTGCGAATCATCTTCATCAACATTGCAGGCAAGTTCACACTTTAATCATATTCCTTTCATACCCAGTTTTTTTGCATTAGTTTCACCCTCAAACATTTTATGAGTAGGATTGATAACATGTGGGTATTGGGAAGTAGTTGATCAGGTAGAACCTATTACCCTGTTACATCCAAACCCTTGGGAGTTACTTTTACGTTATGCTTATATTGCCATGTTATGCTCGTAGACGTGGATTGGGTTTGAGGGTATTTCATGACAGATGTGAGAGATTATTGTTAACTAAGGTTTAACTTAAGGTGGCTACTTTAATACACATCTGGGTGGATTGGTTGGGGCACCCTGTGGATATACCAATGGACTTGCCCGGACACCTGGGGATATACCAGTGTTGTCCTAGGAGATCCGGGGTTACCGTGTGATCCTCCTATGGTTCGCCACCCAGGCTCAAAGGGATCATGAGACTTTTCATACTAGAAACTTCCGTGTGCAGCCACAAGCTATTATGGGCTCTAGCATAGTTGACTAAGTCGTGCGAACTCTTACAGTGGTAGACTAGCAGATGTAGGGGATGTAGGTGGTACGGTCTACCCGATCGTAAGGTGCTAGCGCTTCTGAAAGACTATGTCTCGGTCATCCGTCTTCTCAAACACCATGTATTGCGAGAAACCAAACGGAGGCGATCGAGTCTTGTGGGGAAAAGTGCGCAAACCTCTGCAGAGTGTATAAACTAATCATGATTAGCCGTGTCCGCGGTTATGGACGTTTTGAGTATCTAGTAATTGGATTATCATGTGAATCTCATCATATTACTTTAAAATTAATTTTGTTGGGTTTAATGATGTTACTTAATTGGGATTGAGAATGCTGTCAACCATTCTCAATGTTCAATAACCATCATGATAGTTAAATAAATTATATTCCTTTGCAGTAGGGAAAAATTGTCTTTACGCAAAACTCTAACCATAGAGCTTTTCCACCAGCCAAATATGCATGTCGTGATAGCCTTTATTCATCATTCTCTATGGTGTGAATTAGCAGTACATTCAATGTACTGACCCTCTGTGGCTGCAACGTCTCATGTTGCAGGATTTCTTACGACGATTAAGTGATATGTTAGGGTTACGATTTCTACACTCAACTTTGCCGTTGGTGTTGATGGGAATCCACAACCTTGTTACTTCCGCTATTTGGATTGAGGTAATAGTATTTACATTACTTTTACATGTGATTTACCTCTGTTATAAATCCTCGAGTACTGTGTGTGTCAGCATACTGATCCAGGGATGACACTTAAGCACAGAGACTTGATCCATTCGGGTCGGGTCGCTACAAGATAGTATCAGAGCACATGTTGACTGTAGGACGTGACCCTAGAAACTGGCAAGCCCATAGAAAGGATTTTCTCTAAAACTTTCCCTTTCAAAAAGATCTTTTACCTCTCTTCTCTTTTCTTATTCAAATATCCCCTTTTAGTGAGACCATACCCCTTTCCCCTTTTGACCACTCGAAGATTCGACTGATGAGACCACTCCAAGAAGTACAAGATATTGGACAACTAAGACCTTTTCGGAATGAAGAGTATTTTCCGTGCATCTGAATAATGGAAACTACAACGGTTGAAGACCGAAGACAAGTAGAATTTGAAGGCTCTGAAGAATTCCCAGATTTGTATGACCTAGGAAGGCTACCCTTATGGAACTTGGAAGACTATGGAAGTTGTCAATACCCGAGATCAAGGTGTATCAGAGAAAGACCGGAGCATGTAGAGTTAAGAACTCAAGGATTTGTCAAGAAAACCCTAAGGCAGGAGATATCAACTATGGAATGATAGCGCATGGAAATGACAAGAGCAGAAACACAACTATCCATGAAGTTATCTCCCGCTAATGTTATTGTCACCGTGATGAGTTAAGCATGTATATGCATGGAAGGATTGGATGGTAGAAGGCTGATGGAGCACCCATCAGCAAAACGAAGTTTTAACTTTAGCTGGTGTATCACCAGGATTTGGAGAATTACATCAAGAAGTTTAAGATGGACTGCAGGAAGCTATATTTTGACAAGGAAGCGTTTTGTGAAGAACTCAGGACCCAAAAGTTGAAAGTAGCCAAGCTAGAGGAGCAAAACCTCGAGATACCGAAGCTCCGTCAGGAACTGAAGGACAGTAGGACCATGGTTCATGCCAAGGATGTTGAAACCCAGAAGTTGGAATGCCACTCCAGTAATATTAAAGGATGTCACAAGATACTTCACGTCAACAGAGATGATCTGGCAAAAGAACTTGAGAAGGACAAGCATGATCGGAAGAAGCCCATCGAAGACATGAACAAGGCTTGAAGAGTTTGGAGAGTTGAAGATTTATTGACCTTTAGAAGACCAAACCCCTGTTATATACCTACGTTAGATGCAACGTTTGTGAGCTGTCATTTGTTTGATGTTTTTCCCGATGGCCACAAAAAAAATCTGCCTTTTCAAAACTTTTTGTTTGTATTGTGTGTATCCCTCTCTATCTCTCTTATCTCACCCCAAACCCATGGACCCAATAGAGGATGAATGAAGATGAGCTTGTATTTTGTGGACCGATGAGTCAGTTGGAGACGGACCGATGGATTCAGAACATGGAGGATCGCATGGAGAATAACCCTATAGTCGAAAAGGATACGACCCAGCATGCTCTTCAGTGCTTTGAAAGAGGTGCTGCTACTTGGTGGAGGATATACCAAACCATGAATGGATGGCAAGGAGTAACCACTTGGAGAGAATTAAAGTTGACTCTGCAAAGATCTCACCTTGTGTCCCAGAAGTTGAAGTCTTATGGAAAGGATATGAAGAAACCTTGTGCATGCAAGATTTGTGGAGAAATAGGACACACCCATAAAGAACACAAGGATGAATGCCCTAATGGTGAAGGAAGTCACCCAATTGAAGAATGCCCAACTAGGCCGATTACTTATTTCTTGTGTGAAGGGACTACCCACTATCCTGCTCAGTGTCACATTTACCCCATGGTACAACGAACCATCCAGCAGAAGAAAAAAGTAATGAAAGGAGCCCTTATGGAAATTTTAGAAGAAACTGTGATGAAGGAAGAGGTGGAGGACACACCCAAAGAAGAACCAATTTAACCCTACACCAAGTATTGCTATTCATGTGGAGAAGAAGGACACATCTCCCAAAATTGTTTAAATGGGGATCTAGTAGAATTCCTGATAGAGGAAGTAGAATATGACCCACCAGAAATAGAAGCCATGATTGGAATGGAAAGGTCCAGGAAGAGAAGCAAATTGGATTCCAGGAAGGACCTGAGTCATATCACCTGTTACAGGTGCAAGGAGTCAGGGCACTACCTCAACAATTGCCCAAAAAGGAAACCTCGATACTTGTCAGAAGTAATATGTTTTAGTTGTAATGGAGCAGGGCACTTTGCCAGAGAATGCCCCAAGGAGAAGTAAACTTGTGCTAGATAGTTGAGTTTGCAACAAAAGAAATGGAGTAGTAGAAGTGAGAACATTTTCTTTTCTATTGAGGTGTTGAGTTGAGACATGTAATGGAAAAGCGAGAGATTGTAATCACTTGAGAATGAATAAAGTTACATCGTTGGTACTGATATGGATTTTATGAGTTGTTACTCTATGAAGAAGAATTTTGGTCATCCTAAGGATATGAGAAATATGGTCTATGGAAGATTTGTGCATTTTAAGGGTGGTAGTACCCTGTAAGAACCGTTGACCTTGGAAAAAGGTAAGGATATTCCACTGAGTGGATTTCGGACAAAATGAATACGAGTTTTGTCTCGATATGTGTGATACCCCAAGAGTGTGTGGGATGAAGTTGGAGACTGTCAGTTGTCTAGACCAAATGTGATCAAGGAGTCAGAAGAGAATGTTAAGTTGATTCGAGGTAGACTAAAGGTAGCTCAGTCCAGGCAGAAGAGTTATGTAGACTCAAAAACTCAAGGAGGTAGTCTATGAAATTGGAAATAGAGCATGTCTTCACATGCCCCCTCTGCGAGGAGTTAAACGAATTGGAGTTAAGGGAAAGTTAGCCCCGAGATTTGTGAGACCATACCGAGTTTTGGAGCGTATGGGAGAAGTGGCCAACAAGTTGGAGTCACCCGTAGGACTGTCAGGAGTTCATGAGGTGTTTTATGTTACCCGGTTGAAGAAGTGTCATGCAGAGATGGCCAATATTCCCCTGTAAGGACGCTTGACCATGGAAAGGATAATGATGTTCCACGAAGTGAATATGGACTTCATAAGTATAGGTTTTTATCTCGGTATGAGGGATATTCCACGAGGATGAAGAGATGAATTACTATTGGATATAAAGGAGGTATGATGTCGGAAATATGGATCAATGGAAACTCCATGATGAGTCTGAGTAATCATGTCCTAGTTTGGTGCCAATAGAAGGAAGGAAGACAGTACAATTGGATGGATTAAAGAATACTAGGAAGTTGGAATAATGATCAGTTGCCCGATGATAAGTTCAAGGACTACAGGTGATGAGATAGGCCATAACCCACAGGCCCCAGGACCTGCCAAGGAACAAGCACACTCTTGCTGAAGGAAAAACCCTGGAAGAAGTTACGTTTATTGACAGACGATTTTATAGGAGTAACGCAAAATCTGAGAGTTGTGAAGGAACGATAAATGTTTGTTTGGCTTGCAGAATCAATGGATTATTCCGAACGCAGTTCATGGACAAGAGAAATTCTGCAATGCTTGTGAGGATGACCGAGTGTTAGAATGCGAGATTCGCTAAACCGTATACAAGGTAATGATTTGGGTGCGGGATGGATTGATCACCATACCGACTTACTCTTATTATTCGCCTTGCTATATGGGATGGTAAATCTGAGTGACTTGCCTAAGTAGAGAGACGACGATATTAAACCTTGTTAAACCTTAGAATGGTATAAGAATTTTTCCCTTGTACAAGGCAGCTTTTGCCAACCGTAGGTTATACGGTGAGGATCAACCCAGACCCATTTCTTGCAGGAGAAACCATAAATGGTTGACCACCATGACATATCGATAGTTGTTTAGTACTGGCACCAGACCCGTCAGGTAAGAAGACCCAGTCTCGGAAGAACCTTACCTGGATGAAAGTACAGAAGAATTGAGGAAAAGGTTATGCCGCTACCAGAAGAGCCAGAGAAGGAATTATCCTTACGATCTGAGAAGACCGGCCCTGTCAAGAATAAGGATGGAGTATATGAGTATTGATGGGACAGTAACGATGTTTCTAAGGGTGGTAGCACCCCAGACCCCGGTTATGATAAATGGATTTTGAGAAGACCCCGAACCTAACCTATTTCCTTCTAGCCTCTCCGAATCTCGAGGACGAGATTCATTTTAAGGGTGGTAGGTTTGTAACATCCCAAAATTCTAAATTTTGGAATGTTATAATAAATAGATAGATTTGATTGATTGTTTGATTGATTGACTGAAAGTGAGTGAATTCAAAACTTTTTGAAAGTTAAATGAGATGGAATAAAAGGACTTTCCCAAACTTTCATTTTTATGCTCTCCGTGAATTCAAATACTTTCCATCACAAAACCCTGGAGAGAAGATGACATGACTTCTTCCATTTATTTAAATGACAAGGGGTGTTGAAAATATTTGAATTTCATTTGAAAATATTTTCGATTCTGAAACTTCATGCAGCTCAATGATTTTCATGAGAGAAGATAAAATGACTTCTTCAAATTATATGACATATGAGTTGGGAGTTTCAAAAGAATTAAATTCAAAGTTCTTTTGAATTTATTTTCAATTTGGAGTTATTTGAGTTTTATTCAAATTATTTTTCTCCAAAAATCAAATACATGGAAAATAGGGTAACATGATTCCCTACAATAGAAAATTGGAGAGAAATAAATTTGAAATCATTTTGGTATTTTTTTTAAAAATGATTTTTATTGGATTTTATTAGACCAGTAGCACTCTTTGAATTATCTGAATTTGTGTGGATTTTATTTAGCATTATAAAAATGACCATGTTGTTGGAAATCTTTTTCTGAAAATTTTGATATATTATATGCCTATATAATATTTTCATTTAATTTGTTTTTATTATTTCTATTGTCTGGAAAATGTTTTTTTTAAAATACTTCCCTCCGCCGAACTGGGCCGGCCCAGCTCTTGCCAGGCCAAGGCCCAGCCCAGCGCGCCAGCCTCGCTCCCGCCCCCGACCGGGACTTCTCCCGAGTCCGCCGCCGCCACGACATCGCCGCCGCCGCTGTGACCGCCCCGGCCTCCGTTCCCCCTTCCCCACGCCACCACCCTCCCTTGCCCCTTTAAAAGGCCACCCAGGGACCCCTGGGTCCCGTTTTCGCTGCCGCCGCCGCTCCTCGTAGTCGCGCCGCCGCCGCAGATATCGCCGTCGCGGCGCTCGCATCTTCGCCGCCCTGGCCGCACCTTGCCGCCGCCGCCGCCCTCCACCTGCCGCGCCGCTCGCTGCTGCTGTGCCGCTCGCCGCTCCCGACGCCGCTGCCCACGCTGCGCCGCCCCACGCCACCGGAGCACCGCCGGCGACCACGCCCGACGCCGGACTCGCCGGAGTTCATAGCCGCCACTGCCGGTTTTCATCGAAAAATACGAACCGGTAATAAACCGCTTTGGTTTTTTTGTTTTCTTAGGTTTTCTTTTCAAAAAATCCCTAGATCGGTTTTTATAAAAAAACCCGATTTTGTTTAGATTTACTTATGTAGCGAACGTTCATTAGTTTAGCCTCTGTAACGAACGCTCGTTCTGTAGATTTTTTTTTCTTTTTCTTATTAATTTCGGCCAGGGACCTATTCGTGATAATTTTCTTCACAGATTAGTCCCTGTACTTCAATCTATCACTACTTTTTACTCGTTTATCCAAATCCAACGAAACCAACACCCACGTCTTCGTTATGATCTACTCTATCCGGATAAACAACTTAAACATGTTTTTGAAAGTTTTAAAATTTGAATTAGATCAGATTTGAATTCAAACTTCATTTGATCATAACTTGAGTTTCGTAACTCCGTTTGAGTTGTTTCTTTTTGCAAATCGAAGCTCTAGACCTAAACTTTCTGATAAGGCCAAATTCACATAATTTTGGTACTGTTAGAAATTGTTTTATGTTGCAAGAGTTATTTGCTTGGTTTTGAAGTTTTTCGAATCGCCTTCTTCGTTCTTTCTGATCTTTTGAGTGATTGCTTATGTGTGGTTACTATTGCTTGATTACGATAGATTGACCGGAGTGTGACGAGTAGAGCTATCAAGATTTTTGAGTGCGAATCATCTTCATCAACATTGCAGGCAAGTTCACCCTTTGATCATATTCCTTTCATACCCAGTTTTTATGCATTAGTTTCACCCTCAAACATTGCATGAGTAGGATTGATAACTTATGGGTATTGGGAAGTAGTTGATGAGGTAGAACCTATTACCCTGTTACATTCAAACCCTTGGGAGTTACTTTTATGTTATGCTTATATTGCCATGCTATGCTCGTAGACGTGGATTGGGTTTGAGAGTATTTCATGACAGATGTGAGAGATTATTGTTAACTAAGGTTTAACTTAAGGTGGCTACTTTAATACACATCTAGGTGGATTGGTTGGGGCACCCTCGGGATATACCAGTGGACTTGCCCGGACACCTGGGGATATACCAGTGTTGTCCTAGGAGATCCCGGGGTTACCGTGTGATCCTCCTATGGTTTGCCACCCAGGCTCAAAGGGATCATGAGACTTTTCATACTAGAAACTTCCGTGTGCAGCCACAAGCTATTATGGGCTCTAGCATAGTTGACTAAGTCGTGCGAACTCTTATAGTGGTAGACTAGCAGATGTAGGGGATGTAGGTGGTACGGTCTACCTGATCGTAAGGTGCTAGCGCTTCTGAAAGACTATGTCTTGGTCATCCGTCTTCTCAAACACCATGTAGTGCGAGAAACCAAACGGAGGCGATCGAGTCTTGTGGGGAAAAGTGCGCAAACCTCTGCAGAGTGTATAAACTAATCATGATTAGCCGTGTCCGCGGTTATGGACGTTTTGAGTATCTAGTACTTGGATTATCATGTGAATCTCATCATGTTACTTTAAAATTAATTTTGTTGGGTTTAATGATGTTACTTAATTGGGATTGAGAATGCTGTCAACCATTCTCAATGTTCAACAACCATCATGATAGTTAAATAAATTATATTCCTTTGCAGTAGGGAAAAATTGGCTTTACTCAAAACTATAACCATAGAGCTTTTCCAACAGCCAAATATGCATGTAGTGATAGCCTTTATTCATCAGTCTCTATGATGTGAATTTGCCAGTACATTCAATGTACTGACCCTCTATGGCTGCAACGTCTCATGTTGCAGGATTTCTTACGACGAGTAAGTGATACGTTAGGGTTACGATTTCTACACTCAACTTTGCCATTGGTGTTGATGGGAATCCACAACCTTGTTACTTCCGCTATTTGGATTGAGGTAATAGTATTTACATTACTTTTACATGTGATTTACCTCTGTTATAAATCCTCGAGTACTGTGTGTCAGCATACCGATCCTGGGATGACACTTAAGCACGGAGACTTGATCTATTCGGGTCGGGTCGCTACACCTCCTCCCTAGATGGGAGAAGGGTTTCCCCTCTATTCCATGGCCTCCATGGCGTGGGAGGGGCAAGAGCCCCTCCGAGATTGGATTTGTCTCTCTGTCTCTCTCTGTTTCTGCATTCTCAGATTCTACCCTTTCACCATTTCTTATATTCCCGGAGATACGTAACTACGATTGGGCTGAAATTCTAACATGATCTCTATCCGGATATTAGCTTTATTGCAGCGAAAGAAGGGCATGAACTGCCTTATGGGGTGGCCACGAGGGTCAGGGGCGCGCCCCTGCCTCGTGGGCCCCTCGAGCATCGTCTCGCGTGGGTTTTTCCTCCCAAAAATCATATATATTCCAAAAAAAAATTCCGTCAATTTTTATTCCATTTGGACTCCGTTTGATATGGATATTCTGCGAAACAAAAAACATGCAACAAACAGGAACTGGCACTGGGCACTGGATCAATATGTTAGTCCGAAAAATAGTATAAAAAGTTGTCAAAAGTATATGAAAGTTGTAGAATATTTGCTTGGAACAATCAAAAATTATAGATACGACGGAGACGTATCAGCAGACCAGAACGATTGCTGAGGAGATGGAGGACGCTCAGGAGATGGAGGACGACGAGTACCCATTCCAGGACCTTGAAGTGGATTTTGAGTTACTAGAAGAGGAGAACGACAACGACTTCTTGTCAGAGCCTACAGTGACTTTTAGTTAACAGCTGAGGAGACGCAGAAGCAGGTGGCCGCCGCCATTGGACACTCGAATGTCTGGAACTCGCACCCCAAGAACTACGGCCCCGGATCCAGGGTTTGGTAATAATCCCCTCTCTCTAGCACCTACATTCCGTGCCCTATCTTAGATTGGTAGCAAGAGGCTGTTTCTCTATGTATGTGTAGATCTGCGGCGCAAGCTGGTCACTTTAGCTTGTGTTTTTGATTCAAGATTTACATGCCTTTATTATTTGATGAGTTTGTGACGCATTGCAGCTTGGGTTTTTGTTGTTGCAGCCATGTCTATGGCAACTCGCATGGCCTGATCCACAAGTACGGGCTGCTGTGCTGCAGGCAGTGTTTCCGCAGCAACGCCAAGGACATTGGATTCATCATGGTATGCGGCAACCACACCGTTGGTCGATTTCCTGAATCCCATGCCTGAATTTTATATCCGCCGAGCAATAGTTTATGTCACTCCATGCTTGCTTTGCAATGTTACATGATTTGTCAACAAGGCTTCTCTGTATGGTGAACTACTTTAATTCGTTGTAGACCACCACCAGGTAAGGTAGCATGGACTATTACGTAATGTTTGATATGGCATGTTAGATTCACTTGTTCAGGATAGATGCATGTGCTGCTCCCCTCTTGCACCAATAATCTTCCTGCTCAACTTTTGCAATCATCACCACATGTTCTGCCTTATAATATTGTCTATCGCTTTGATCTAAACTCATGAATCCTTAAACTCCATAAGTCATCTTAGGACCGTGTTGCTGCAACTATCTTCATGACTTTGGTACAAAGCTCTATTTTGTTGTTCCCACATACATGGAATGCAATGCAATAGTATGGATATCCATTAAGTAGGTATATATACATATCCTGAGTAACTGTAATGTACTGGAGTATGGAGATGATTGAACTTTAGAAGGATATTGTTTCCCTACCTATTTCTAAATAATTGTAGTTTTTATTCTTGAATTCGTAGGTTTGGGTAAATTATGTTTTTGTTCTGATGCATTTATTTTTACTGTATATCTCTTTTATTTCCGAATACCTGAATGTTCATGTTGTGCACGGATTAATTTTAGATTACTGAATTTACACTCTTGTTTCGCAGTACCGTTAAGATTGAAAACCTCAAAGGAAGCATGGAGTAAGATGTCATCGTCAAAGTGTGTTGATTCATCAAGTATCCGTATTATATATTATGTAATGAACTAAATGTTTGAATCGGAGTAACAAACCTTTGAAACTGTGCTGCCGACTTCTGCTTGAGCATGTGAATCAGATAATTCTATTGCTATTGTGTCTCGTTATGTTTGTTTGTTTTGTTTGTGAAATCTGGTTACACTTTGATTTGATGCTACATTTATATTCAACAAGTTCATATCCATGATTTTGTCTGTTGTTCCTGAAACAGTGTCAGCTCAACTTTGCTTCTTGTCCTAATTTTGTATGATCTTCTACCGAATTCTGTTAATGGCCTGCCATCATTGTTTATGACTTAACAGACTCATGTCCTGTTAAGTCTTTAGATTGAACATGAGCTGTAGTGTTTTTGATCAAGCTAGGTAATATGTTTGTGACCTAAGCCAAGCTTTACATTATATTTTTGTGCCGGTTGTTCTCTCTAATGTATTTTTGTCCGCATGGACTGTCATGCCTCGGCAAACCCTATTTGGCGCTTCAGCCTGCAAACTGGCGCTTCAGCCTGAAACAGTGTCTGCTCAACTTTGCTTCTTGTCCTAATTTTGTATGATTTTCTACTGAATTCTGTTAATGGCCTGCCATCATTGTTTATGATTTAACATACTCGTGTCCTGTTAAGTCTTTAGATTGAACATGAGCTGTAGTGTTTTCTTTTTTTTGAGAAGAGGCTCAAAGCCAGCTTACAAAGCCCCAGGGGGAGGTTACATTCGTTATCATGAACTTCTTTGAGTTCTTGCGGAACATCTGCCATATACACAGAATCCCCTGACCTCCTCGCAAAGGCCGCTAGTTCATGCGCTAATTTATTCCTGCTCCGTTTTACCGCGCTAATGGAGACCTCCTTAAAACTCAGCATTAGAGCTCTCGCATCTGCAATCAACGGAAACAAGACAGATTGGTTCACTGCATTACTCTTCAGCATTGCGGCTACATTCGCACAGTCCGTCTCAATACATAGCTGACCATAATAACGCTTCCTTAACTCGGTCAGGCCGTGCAAAATAGCAGCCATTTCGGCTTCCTCAGGCGAGTTGCAAGGGGCCAATCTCTTGCAGATGGACAAAGCAACACATCCATTGCAGTCTCTGACAACAATACCCGTAGTTGTTTCCCTTGTGCTGTATATATATGAGGCGTCGCTATTCATTTTCCAGGTCCCTGTGTCAGGCGACCTCCATTTCTCAATCTCCTCAGCAATTTCCAATCGTGTATCATGATTTGACCCGTCACTTCCGCCAATGGAGCTGACAGATCTAAGTTCTGCAATCCCGGAGGCGATCGGCTGCTTCCCTTTTATGATTGAAGCCAAGGTCTGACTGCTGTAGGGGTCTTCATCCTGAGATAGATTCTGCATAGTTGCTTCAGTATCATTAGTGCTCATGCACATGCACGCCACCTTGAGTTCATCATAGTATTTGATTAAGAACTGAACTGATGCCCCAATTGTTGCTCTACCTTGTGCATGTATGCAATCCTCTCATAACCACCATGCCCGCCATAGAAGGAGCAGGATTTTCCGCCGGACGTCCATGGTACATGTATCCAGAAGGAGCTGTAGCCAGTCCTTACCTGTAAATTTGAACTTTTCTTCAGACAGTAATTTCCAGAATTTTCTCATTTCCATGCGGAGGGCCCTGGCCTTAGTGCATGCCACTATAGCATGGAACTCATCTTCTGGTTCCTTTCCACATATATTACAGATGTTATCAAGCTCCAGTGTTCTTTTCCATTTATTGTTCTTTGTTGCCAAAGTTTCTGTCGCCACTCGTCATCTGAAGATGCGAATTTTCTCGAGGCATTTGGATTTCCAAATTAGGTCCCAAATACTTCTATTATCCGCGTCACGCGCAGAGCTCGATGCATCAACTCCCATATTGTGTTTGAGTTGAAAACCCAATTTGTATGCACTACGGACTGTGAACACGCCGTTCCTCTCACTGTGCCAGGCAACGCAGTCCTCCTGTTCAGTACTGGGAAGCTTAATTTTGCATATTTCTTCCGCATCAAAATCATGGAACAGCTCTTTGACAAGGTTAACATTCCAGTCATTGCCATCAGGTGTTAGAAGCTGATTAACCCATCTCAAGCGGGATCGTCTTTTGAACGTTGCCACTTTCAGTCCACTTTTTCTGGGGATCCATTGATCCCTCTGAATTTGGATTCTCCTCCCATTACCTACTCGCCAAATTAGGCCTTTTTTTAGGAGCTCAAGGCCATGTTCAATTCCTTTCCATGCTTGAGAGCTGTCTGAAGCAAATGATGTGTCGAGCAGCTCCCCATTTGGGTAATATTTTGATTTTAGTACTTTCGCACACAGGCTCTCTGGGCGTTGTAATAGCCTCCATCCCTGTCTTGCGAGGAGGGCTTGATTAAATATTTTCATATCCCGGAATCCGATCCCTCCTGCCCTTTTCGGTCTCACTAGTTGGTCCCAGGCTGTCCAATGAACTTTCCTACGACCATTTTCTTCACCCCACTAGAATTCTCTGATTAATTGCTTATATTTATCACAGAAGCCAGCTGAAAGCTTGAACACACCCATTGTGAAAACCGGAAGGGCCTGAACTATGGACTTGACATGAACTTCTTTTGCCGCAAAGGACATGAATCTTCCATTCCAGTCGCTGCATCGCTTCCTGAACCTATCCATAATAGGTTGGAAATTAGAGTCTTTCATTCTTCCTTCTGGTGTTGGGAGACCAAGATATTTACTCTCAAAGGTGTGAGTGTCTATGGCCAAGATACTCTTAATTTCCTTCTGCACCTCCCTTGGGCAATGCTCACTGAATAGGATTGAGCATTTACTGTTGCTCAAAAGTTGTCCAGTACATCTCTGGAACATGGATAGTGCATTCTTCACTAATATAGCTTGCTCCCTTGTAGCCTTAAAGAGAACGAGGCTGTCGTCTGTGAACAATAAATTTGAAATCCCCGGGCTGTTTCGAGCTACCTTGACTGGGGTAATACCTCCTCCCAATACTTCTTTTTTGAAAATATTCGCCAGTCCATCCGCCACAAAGAGGAATAAGTAAGGGCTCATGGGTTCACCCTGGCGGAGCCCTTTCGAGGGGGTGAATGGTTCAAGTACCTCTCCATTCAATCTCACTGAGAACCGTACTAATGTGACACATTTCATCACCCAACTAATCCAGACCGAGCTGAACCCAGCCTTCTCCAGAGCGCCGCGAAGGTAATCCCAGTCCACTCTATCATAGGCCTTAGCCAGGTCCAACTTATATGCGCAATGAGTGTTGTGTGGATTTTTACTATGCTGAATCTTGTGAAAGCATTCAAAAGCAATGATGGCATTATCGGTACTCAATCTTCCTGGAATGAAAGCACTTTGTGTTTCCGAAATCAACTCATCGAGGAAGGGCGGCAACCGGTTGACCAAGCACTTGGAGATGACTTTGTAGATTACGTTGCATAGACTTATTGGCCTAAAATCCTTAATGCTTTGTGGATTCCTTCCCTTTGGAATAAGCACGATGACTGTGTCATTGATACCTTCAGGCATTACACCATCCTCAAAAAATTTCAGCACCGCTCCTATGACATCCTTTTTAATTGTACTCCAATTTTGCTGGAAGAACCGGGCCGGAAACCTGTCCGGACCTGGTGCTTTTAGGGGACCAATTTGGAATAGAGCGTTGCTTACCTCTTTCTCAGAAAATTCTTCTGTAAGTTTTCTGTTCATATCATCCTGTACCGTACATGGAAGCAGTTCAATCAACTCAAAAGGGACGACCTCCTCGTCCTTTGTGTACAAGTTTTTAAAATACTCCGTTGCCATTGCATTCAACTCAACCTTCTTTTCAATCCAGATCCCCTCCTCATTCTTTAAATTTTTAACTTGGTTCTTTTCCTGTTGCCAAGTGGCCTTTTTGTGGAAGTACCTTGTATTCTGATCACCCTCTTTAATCCACGTTGCTCTCGATCGCTATTTCCACATAATTTCCTCTCTTACGAGCAGCTCATCCAGATCACTAGACACCATTTTTATGCGGTTTGCAATCTCATTAGTTCTTGGACTCTCATGGAGTACCTTCAGTTCCTTACGTTTCTTCTTGATACTCCCAGAAACTGATCCAAAGTCTTTCCTAGACCATTTCTGAAGTGAGTTTTGAACCCCTTTGAGTTTCTTTGCTACTGTAGCTAGTGAGGTGCCCGAGCTGGAACCCTCCCAGGTAGCTTCTATAGTCTTGTCCAGTGAGGGAACCCGTTCCCACATCATTTCATACCGTCAGGAAGCAGGCCTCCAGGTATTAGCTTCGGTCCCTAAAGACAGTAAAAGTGGGAAATGATCAGACCGGGAGGTAATTATATGTTGGATACTTGCATTACGATTCAAATCCGACCATTCAGGCGAGGCCACTCCCCTTTCCGATCTGGCCCTGACATCATTTCTTCCCAGTTGTTTGTTATCATACGTCCACTCGGGACCCTGAAACCAAAGATCATACAGATTGCACCATGACAAAACATCTCTGAAATTGCTCATGCTCCTTTCAGATCTTTTTGCTGCAGAGAAGTGTTCACTTTGCCATAATGTTTCGTTGAAATCCCCTATCATCATCCAAGGCAGGGCGGATTTTGGTTTTATTCTTCTTAAGAGGTTCCACATGTTATGTCTCTCGTGTGCTTTAGGTTCACCATATACAAAGGTACCCCGCCACTCCGGGCCATGGGGATCGAGACGGATATGCACATCGATATACCTCAAACATAGGAGAGCAACTTTATTTCAACACTATCGTCCCAGAACAGGGCGATGCCGGCACCTTTTCCCACTCCATTGTGGGTGATGCAGTTCTTGAGGCCAAGCCTCCATCTTATTTTCTTGACACTCTCCTCACACTGCCGCGTTTCAGAGATGAACACGACAGAGGGGCGATGAGTATGCACTAGGCACACTAGCTCACGAACTGTACCGGGGTGGCCCAAACCCCGGCAGTTCCAGCACAAGACGCTCATCCTTCCTGACGGGCGCGCGCCATGGCACCCGTCAGTTTACCGGCAGCCCCGGGGCCGGTTGCTTCCGTTCCACCATCTAAACCATTGTCCTCTTCTCCCTCTGCCATATCCTCTCCTCTCATTTTCTTGTTTCTCTCCTCCCCTTTCTCACTGTTTACATCAACCTCATCTACTTCCTGGCTCTTCTCTGCATTCCCTCTTTTCCCTAGTACAGACACAGACTCATCTACCTCCTTATTCTCTCTACTCACGCCAGCTGGCACGTAGACTGCATTTGCGTTATGCTGGTGAGCAAAAGCCGGCACTAGGCCGAAACCAGGAGGGAAAGGAGGTTTGACGTTGACCTCCTGGTTGCCAGCCGGCTCGGCGGCCTCACCCGCCTTGGTGGTCTTCCCTGTTGCCGTGGCTGTGTTGGTAGCATCCTTGGTTGTAGTGGGGGTTTTGTTGCTGTCGCCCCCCACCGGGACCAAAGCCATGGCCTCCACCTCCTAGTCTCCAGTAGCCTTGTTGTTGATGTCGCCGCCGCCTTTTGCCGGCTCGCTCCCCCCTGCCACGGCCACAGGAAGGGGAGTGTTGGTGTCGATCCCCGCCCTGGCTATAGACAGTAAAGCTGATGGTGAAGGATCCGTCATTGTCGTCTCTGGCCTGATGCGAGGTGGGCCATCATGGACACGTAGTGCGCTGACCGCAGCAATGGCGGCTTGCACATAAGGATCAGCAAGTACCTCCTCTGGGACCTTGCACATTCTCACCTCATTTCTGGCGAGCAGGGGGTCATTCACATCATGGGCCCTTTGGATCCTTTCCCAGGCAATCTTCACTGGTGCCGTCCAAGCCTCAGCGAACACTTTGGAGCCAAAATGCAGAAAACGCCGAGCGCTCCCTGCGTCCGGCGCGATGTAGCCGCCTTTGTTCTTGCTTCTTTTGTAAGGAGATGCCCTCATGGCTCCCGTGAACCTCATCTTCTGGTCGTCAATGGGCAGGCGACAGTCCCGCTCCCCATGCCCGATGTGGCCACAGTACATGCAGAAGCGGGGGGCCCTTTCGTACTTCACCTCCAGCTCCATCAGGTCATCTTCACCTAGTTCCCTAGTTTCCATCTCACGCAGGAGAGGAGAGTGTAAATTGTGTTCAACCCTGATTCTAACAAACTCGGTGAAAATTCTACCATTCTTATCTGCATCCACTCTAAGAACCTTTCCTAGCAGCCGGCCTAATTGCCACCCTATCTCCTCTGTGAGCATAAGCGGAGGTACATCATATATTCTGGCCCAAATGGGCATTACATTTACTGCTACCTCAGCCGGCTTGCCATCCCCGTCGTAAGGCACGATCAGAAAGGCATCCTTACGGTGAGTCCATGGCCCGTTCTCAAGGACGAAGCGGCGATCGCCCTCTCGCTCAAACTCGAGCATGAAGCGATTGTTGCGCAGAGGTGTGTAGTTGAGCTTGCCCCGCAGGCCCCACTTGCTCCGGAGCTCGCCGAAGAGTCCCTCTGTCCTGAATGACAAGACGGAGAAGAAATAGCCCACTGCTAACCAGCGTGTGCGCATGGCAGCACGGGCCTTGGAGAGATCCAGCTCAAGCACCTCCCTACCGCATACCTCGGTGACCATCGGGACGACGCTGGAGCGCATCTCCGCACTGGCGATCTCATCATGATCACCACGCGATGATCCCCCCTTCAGCCACCTCCTCTCTCCCTTCGCCTCGCCGTTCGAGGCCACCTCCTGAAGCTTGCTGTTCATGGCCTTCTTCATCTTGTGATCAGTGGTCGTGTTCTTGTTCTCTCCCATTGCAAAGGTATAGTTGTAGTCTGAATAAGATGGGGAGGATGTGCTCAAGCCATCCCCTTTTATATCCATATTCGTGAGGAGCCAGGCTGCGTCTGGTGGGATTATTTCAAGGAATATCATTATCTGATTGGCATGTAGTGATCCTCTGTTGTCCCTTCCATGGGCTCCGGTAGAGATAGGGTCAGGTGGATCTCCGGTCTGAGAGTTGTTTCCATTGCCAGGGATCGCCTGCGATACTTTCCACAATATCCTCTCCTTTTTCGTTGATTCCTCTTTCTCGATAGGCAACAAATCATGGGACGACGAGGAAGGGAGGGGTGGGTGTGGATCTCCTTTGCCAGGTTTCCAATCTGAAGGGGACTGAGATCTTACCTCCTCAATTTTCTGGCCATTGGGATTTGATTTTATCGTGTTCCGATCTTCATCCAGGTGCCTTTCCATTCCACTTGCCAGATGTTGATTCTGGATTAAATCTGCCACTCGATGATCTCCAATCTTTACCTTGTCCGGCGTAATATTGTTGCGTATCAAGTCACTATCTGAATCCGATCCCAGAACCTGATATCTTGGGACGCCCAGTCCTCTTGCAGGCGCCCCCTATGCAATCCAAGATCTGATTGGCTCTACATCGGATCCGCCTTACTATTTCTCCCGATTCTTCCATGATACATGTCTCCCGATCCTCTCTCTTCCATAGTTCCCTCGATGAGATCTCCCAGGACCGCAATCGGGCGACTATCTCCTTCCGGATCTCCTTTAACCCTAGCGGGTCTCCACCGGGAGATGCGCGGTGATGCTGGCCAGCAGATCCTCTCTTGCAAATCCCTGGGGTGGTCGGGGGTGGACCGGAATCTGGGGGAATCGGTGATCCCTGGCGACAACCCGCGGTCGCCATCACGCTAGAGAGAGTTGTAAATCTTTGAATCTTAGCTGACTTAGTTTGGGGCATTTCTTTGAATCTTAGCTGCAGTGTTTTCGATCAAGCTAGGTAATATGTTTGTGACCTAAGCCTAGCTTTACATTATATTTTTGTGCCAGATGTTCTCTCTAATGTATTTTTGTCCGCATGGACTATCATGCCTCGGCAAACCCTATTTGGCGCTTCAGCCTGCAAACTGACGCACACCTCATTCTATGCTTTTTTCTTCTGTTTTAAACTTGAAAAAGGGTACGGGGAGTGATCCACAGTTATCGAACACGCGATCTCTTCCTTCCGAGGAGTGATCCACAGTTTTAAACTGGTACACTAACAACTATGCCACCTTGACGCTTGTGAATACCTACTTCTTGTTTTACATTTCTATGTATAGGAAAAGCACCCCTTACGTTTTCCATGTTTTTTGTTTTTCTGCTTCCCGATTCATTTTTCTTTTCTTAAATTTGTGAACTTTTTTCAAATCAATGATTGTTTTAAAAAATTGATGAACTTTTTTCAATTTCAATGAACTTTTTTCAAATTCGATTAACTTTTTTTCAAAATCAATGAACTTGTTTAACATTTTGGTGATTTTTTAAAGTCGATGATTTTTTTTCACAATTGATGAACTTTTTTCAAATTCGATGAACTTTTTTCAAAATTCATGAACTTTTTCTTAGAATCGATGAAATTTCTTCAAATTTGTTTTTTTTTCAAAATCAATGAAGTTTTCCCCCCAAATTCATGAACTTCTTTTTTGAAGCTTTTGACCTTTCTTTCCAAATCCCTGAACAATTTTGAATTCACAAACTTTTTTGTTTTTGCAAATTATTTTGTTCTTTTTCCTGAAACTCACAAACTTCTTCTCAAATTTGAGAAAATAGCAGATCTATGATTTATTTTTTCTTCCAAAAGTCAAAGGGCAAACTGGTGTACCATTGAGATGCATGTGAGTCCCGACTCAAGAAGAAAGATATGTGCAAGCGAGCGGATGGATGAGCGACCGAGCGAGCGCTGATGTTGCGTTTTTCTGGCCCTGCCCCGTATATCTCTCCTTTCGAGCGCGGGGATGGCTAACCGGCGCTGAGAGCGCCAATTAGGAGCACCATCATGACCCTCTTCTTATCCAGGATCGTCTCGAAGGAATGGGACATGAGAGTGGGCTTGGGCCAGTTACGTGAATAGGCAACATGTTTATAAAGAAGAAGAAGCTGGAGAGTGGAGGCAGCGAATTGATTTGTGAATCATCTTCAACTTCTCACCCTTGCTTTTGTTCCTCACCCCCTTCTCATGTATCCATCCACTGCCTTGCTGATTTCTCACCTCAAACCATCGTATCCCCAATTTGTACCCATATATTCATACTGATCCGGTTGTTTGTCCCATATCCGTGCTTGGGTCGTGCCAATTTGGCAATCAGATCCAACAAAAAACCACAACCCCGCCTACCACCTATTCGACACAATGCTTGAGAGCGAGTTTCACGTGCGCATGCGATTGGTACTTGAGCTAACACAGGCGGGAACCGTGGCTGAGTACACGACATTATTCTGCATCTCAAATCTAGCTTAAGCATAAGGTAAGATTACGGTACATATCATTCGTTTTCTCTCTTTGAAGAGGGGAAATAAAGGCGATCTCGCCTGCCCTCGCGGAGCGCTTCTTCCGCCGCCGCCCTCCAGCGGCTCTCCTTCGCCGACGACCTCGGTCGTTGGTGGTGAGGGGGGTCGCAGGATCCACGTGTGTGGATAGTTTTAGGCCAAAGTTGCTTAGCTTTTAGGCTATTCATCGTCCTGGCTTCGGCGACGGCGATGGCGGCGCTCAATAAAGTTTCTTCATATCCTACTCTGACAAGACGATCGGTCCTATGGTTGGGGATGGATTTGGAATCCAGCCTGTTCAAGCAAGGATGGTGCAGCGGTGGTGGCATCCTTGTGGTGGACCTGTGTCCTCGGGCTCCGTCATTGCGACGATGTTTGCTCAAGCGCCGGCGCAGAGCTTAGGAGGTAGTCCAGGAGCGGATGCGGATTGTCGTCTGCATCGGCGGCATCTGGAAGATGGTGGATCGTGTGCTAGGTTCGTGGTACGTGGCTGGAAGGTATGGTTTCCTCCTCCGACATCTTAGTCGTGTGGGGTTGCCATATCTGGAGTTCGATGGCGTGTCCGGGGTGTTGCCCCAGTCTGATTCGTTCAACGGTAATGGTTTCGCCTTTGGCGAGCCACCTTGGAGGTCCGCAAAGCTGCAGATCAGCGATGGAGCCGCGTCGAGCTCGGGTGTGGAGGTGATCCGTCATTTTTTCTTTTGGTGGCTGCTGTGGTGCCAGAGGCAGGTGACGGGAGTTGGTGTCAAACTCAGAGGTTTCTTCAGTCTTGTTCGTTGTTTTACTTCTTGGATGGTATTCCTTTGTGCAAAGGCTAGCATTCTGCTATTTGTTCAGTTTTGCGAAGCCGGTATGTACGTGACTTGTACAATGTTCCTTATGATATAAATGAGACACGTATTACCATGCAAAAAAACTCTAGCCTAAGCATCAAGTCCTTCGTCCACCAGTACATTGAGGGCTTGTGCAAGGATATTCAAGAAGACGTCCAGTCACAATCGCTGTCTAGCATCACCAGAGCGTCATGCCTTGCTTGTATAAGGGAGGAAGAGATCATGAAAGATGAGGCCATGAGCGTCATGGGGTGTACAGAAAGCTACAACCATGGAGTACAAGATTGCGGCTTCAATGCCAACAAGCTGTTGGGAGACGTAGTAGAAAACAAAAAAAATGGCATACGAACATCCAGGAACAATATGAAGGTGCATTAGGGGATTGGATCATGATCGTTACCAACTCCGAGTTTGTAGAGAAAGCAGACGAGTTGGTGTAGATCGTATTTGGTGTCCCTCGTACCGCTGATGATCGATCCTGTGAACCGCCCTCCAACGATCTCTCGAACCGAAGACCGAAAGCACGACCTCTCTATAGTTTGCAAGCGTATGGTCTTCATGATCCGGCAGCGCTTCTCCGTCCAGAACTAATTGCCGCCTCAGATTAGAGGAGAAGATTAGAGCCACTCAAGGCTTCTAATTATGAATATTAGAGGTACTAGAACTAACTCTAATTATCTCAATTAGAACTAGTAATATCGGGTTAGAGGAGGCACCTAAAACTTGTATGAAGAAAAGGGCCAACACCTCCACTATATATAGGTTAGAGGGGGAGAGAGGGGCAACAACCAAGGAGGGAAAGCCCCTCCTTGGGGCGCCGGCTAAGGGGGGAGGAGTTGGAATCCTCCCCCACTCCAATCCCCCCCTCCCCCCCACAAGGAAGGGGGGGCACCTCCACTTGGGCGTTCATGGCCCAAGTTGCCTTTCACCACTAGGCCTTTTAAGCCTTGTTGATATTTAATTAATTATAAAACACCCTCTAACAATTACTAGGGCCTTTTATATATAATTTAACATCACCGGAAACATTTTCCACCTATATGTTAGTTATCGGGAATACCCGGTATTACCCGATAAAATCTGAAACCCTTCCGGTGACACCGAAACGCTTTCGGTTCGTGTCGAAACTATTCCGAATATTAACGAAACTATTTCACAAATAAATCCTCGATACCCCATCCTACTAACACTAAGAAGATCATTATTACCTTAAGTTTGTGAACCTGTAGGTTCGGTAAACCATAGACATGAATGAAACCCCTTCGTTCAATGACCGATAGTGGAGCGGTGGACGTCCATATTGATCCCAATGATTACACGAATGACATTCGAGTGAACCTTTGGTTATCATGTGATGTTTCCTTTGCTTCACGATACTTTACAAAGCCCGAGGTGAGATATACCGGTATCCTCTTGAGTCATACACATGCTCACTATACCGGTCTCCTCATTAGCAGTTTTGTTCTTCTTTCTCGTTATCATGTTCCGGCATCCCCGTGACGAAGTCACCTGTGTCTGGCTAGACGATGATGTATGCCGTCACACCGAGACAGCCCTAAGAATTTCTCTCCATTGTCAGAGGAGCAAATTCCACTCTCAAGCTATCGTGGCCCTTGTCAAACTTTCTGATGAACCAGTAAGTTGTCGTTATGATCACCAAGTTACGGATGAATTATGAGCAACCCCAAGCTCATCGTACGGTAAGAAGTGACTATGATACTCTCATGGTCTAGGGAACTAAAATCACAAGTTAACACTCCATGTTATAACAATTGAATTATGACGATATTATCTCATAGTATATCAAACAAGTTTTGGGTTGATTAAATATGATCTTTCTTCTAACGCCATATTCTCAAAGTTGTTTTGAGACTATTGTTACACTTAACGATATCTCAAGATCCAGAAAATGTAATCACCAACAACACCCACTACAAAAAAGACACTTCCATGACATTATGTGTCGGGACCCCGATCCTAAGTCACACCTATCTATCATATAACACATCATATCACTTTGCGGCCTCACACACGGTAACCCATGGCTGCCACCTTAACCTTGGCCGGGACCGTTTGCATCTTATGGCTCACTTATATGACTGTGTTGCTAGCATCCATATGACAGAGAACCCAGGTCAATATGACTAGTCATAAACCAAGGTGGAACAAACATACTGGGACAAACATACGTAACCCAACAATGCATGTGTCGGTCAGGAGTGAGTGTAACCAAGTCATAGCAAAGCCACAAGGACTATAGTAAACACCCGCGTGACATTTCTCCATAGGGACAGACACAGGAGCAAAGAAGGATACATGCCGGTCAATCCATGTGTTCTAGAGCAGTAGCGAACTACTAGGACTCAGTGGAAGCACTAGGAGGCATTTCCCTGTATGGAAGGTTACCAAAGCAAATAACTAGGTGTCGAATCCCACACATACCAATGCATTTCAAATCATACACATAATATGCATGATATGTGTAGATACAACATGGCATCACAACATAACTCTATGACTCAAAGTATCTATTTAAGAGGCTCTAAAGAGCCATACGTAACATGATATTACAATCATGCACTACTACAGGGTGCTGCTAACGCAACACTACAATCAGAGACCATTCAATGAAACTACGTGCGATGCATTAATTACAAACGATGATGTAATAAAACCATAAAAAAGATACAAAACATTTGCGATGGCAGAGACATGAAACACAATTCAGATTATAGTTGCGTGTGCGATGCGTGGCATACAGTTCACTTGAATGAACTGTTTGCGATGAGCATAACAGTAGGAACGGTCAGACAGATGAAGGTGTGTGCGATATACAGCATATAGTTCACTCGGATGAACTATTTGTGATTAGGAAACACAACAGAAATGGTTAGCCAGATCAAGGTGTGTGCGATATGCGGCATACAGTTCAGTCAGATGAATTGTTTTTGAGTAGGCAACACAACAGAAATAGTTCAACTTAACAAGATGTGTGTGATACGCGACAAACAGGTCAGTAATCAGAAACGTGTGGGAAGACCAATAACAACACGGATGATTCCCGTTCACAAGCCGTGTGTGTTGTGGGCAAACACTTGCTGGTATACAGTTGTGAGCGATTGGTGAAATCATTACTGATGGGTTCCATTGTTTAGTCCGTGTGCGATGTGATTTGCTTTGTCCGCACAACATCTACGCTCTGTCTACAGAACATCAACATATATACTTATGAGAACATGATTGCATGACAAAATTAAGCATACAATTACATAAGTGACTACACACATAACATTTCCACAAACCAAAGTAAACAATTACATGCATACTAAACTAGGAGAAACGAGCATCTAATCATCTACTTCTTGTTGTGACGACGCTTGCCATTGCTCTGCTTTCGGCTGGATCCCTCGTTGTTTTGGGGAAGGAGGCACTTCCTCATGTCAACGATCCACCTGTACATCTCGTAGCTCGGGTATGCCTCCTTGGCCATGTACATGACGTGAGCTTTGTCGAGTTTCTCCATCCAGGCCGAGTGCCAGGCATGCTTGTCCTTGTTGCAGGAATCCTTCATGTCTCTATAGTAGGGGTCGATGATGGCCTCGGCGAGGTGAACCAGCGAGTCCTTCTCATGCTTCTTGCTGCCCCAGATCTTGTATTGGCCCTGGATGTCGACAAGATTTTGGAAGACAATGCCTGAATTCTTGAGCACATTTACATCGTTGGTGATGTCCACCGTAGCGAACATGTAGTGGGGGCTGTTGACAAACCTGGCGAAATGCTCGCAAGGCCTTGTGGCCAGGCAGTAGTGGTAGATGAGCATGTGATTGCGCACACACATCTCGGTGACGGTGACCTTGGGACGAGACCCGACACGAGCATGGGTGTACTCGTGGTCGAACCCGACCACCTTGTACTTCTCCTCAGCAAGCAACAACTCCATGGTGCGGATGGAGTTCTCCACCCAGACCGGGTTGTTGGTGTATACCACCAAGAGCTCCGTGAACCTTCTGTGCGTGTCCACTACAGCATGCATGGTGAACTGTTGCTCGTCATCGGCAGTCGCTCGGAGCGCCATTGGAGCCGCGCATGATAGCCTCTAAGAATTTGTCAACGTGGGTGTGCTTCTGGCACTACTAGGGCATAATCGAAAGGTTTAAGATACACAAGGGTTAAGTGGCCGCTGTTATAAATGGGGAGCGGCTGGCCTGTAATCGCCATGTCTCATCACCGCGTTCATAGCAGAGGATTCCAGTGCATGCTTGAGCACCCCAAACGCATTTCGTTTGACCACGCGTGGGCTCAAAGAGGCGCCAAATGTATCATTGGTGAGCCTGTTCCCATGCAACCGCACAGGTTACCGCGTGCAACCACGCAAGTTTCCCGCCCGGCTAGTTTGGCCACGCATCGGCTAGAAGAGGGGAAAATCATGGGTGTTTATTGGCAAAAAGCTTTGCAAAAACAAAGTGTGTGGAATGAATTTGACCATAAGTTTAGCCATGGGTGATGCGGTCAAAGTTACACAGAAGGGTATGGACACTCGAGTGCGATAATTAATTCTGTGCTCTATAGGACACATAGTTGAAGAAACCTATTGTGTGCAATAATGTCGAAGATCGCAGTCGAGTAAGCTATACAGATCGTTTGCGATGAGATCGACAAGGGAAACACATTCAAGAATGGTAAATAAAATCTAAGTCCATTGCATATTAAGGTCAAAATAGTACTACCAATATACTAGTCTCATACGATGCCATTTCAACCATTGTACCACAAAAGCCTGGAATATTACAAGGTTCAAATTCCAGAGTTATATGGCCCAAATTCGAAAATTACAAGGTTCAAGCTGATATTAGAAATGAAATTCAGCTCATGCAGCTGCAGATGCCCATGCTGACCAGCTGAACATGGATATAAGAGAGGTTCAAATTGATATTACCACTCGTAAGGCTTGTTTCGAAACCTCATCATTTCTACAAAGGGATCAGCCACTGATAAGTCATGTATGGGCTTGACATAATGACTTCTGATTACTCTGTCAACTGAAGTTCCAAAATGAAATTCAGCTTCTTCAGAGCCTTTTCCATTCTGCCGCAGTCGCCGGCGCTGATCAACAAACCATTCATTTTTGTGAAATAAATGTAGGGAAAACCTCATTATCTTTAGCACCCTTGCTCTGACAACAAAGAACCTGGCGAATATAATATCCGGTAAGGTCCCTTGGTAGGAGTTCAAAGTAATTTCTGAGAGATATAGATCAAGGCATTCGATGTGATTGTTATATTGTATCACATTATCCACCACCGGGCCTAATCTTATCTGCAAAAGAAGAGAATGTATTAGTGCCTACATGCAGTTTTGAACACTACTACAAGCCTATTTGGTTTGCAGGATTTCTGATATACACTAATAGAGTGACGTGCCATCTTCGATCCTGTAGGATTAACATGGGCATTTGATTACAATCTAGAAAAATGTAGGCTTCTTCACAAGAGGTTAGAGTGGATGGAAATTTCCCTAAGAAAAATAGTACACATGAATCCAAAGGAGAAATGCTTATGGATTGTAACCATATGACTCAAGCAACCAATATGGGGGAAAACATGTATGTACTGAATCCTCCAAAATTCCTTCAAAAATCATAGTACATTGTCATTGTAAACTTGGGAAAAGATACCAAAAATTGAACTCCCTTATGGTTAACATTTAACAGGAAAGGAACATCACCTCGCTATATAGCTTCTCCAGGCATGGAAAGCATCTCAGGAAACTGACAACTTGGTCCAGGTTGGGGCCGATAGATTCTAGTGCCAAGACCTTCACTACACGCAGATTCGTAGTCAAGTTTGTCGAAATCATTTTCTGGATTATAGACAGACATACATCTTCAAAATTAGAAATAACGTTAATTTTAAGAAGGAGAGGAATAAGGCGACTGTTGTACCTGAACTAGTGTGGATCCAATAACAATTTTAGAGTATTTGATAGACGAGTAGCCCACCACTGTCAATTTCGGCACATAAATGACATTGATTCTTGTTGGACCTTGTTGATCAACTACAAGTAATCTCTCAAGTGAAGTTGTGTCCTCAGTGACCATACTGCGATACACCTTGTGTGATCTCTTGTTGCAGCACCATCAACACACATAAATAGTCCGAAGAGTCATCGAGGTGATGTGGAAGCTACTCAACCCATTGATCGCCTGAAGACGAAGGTACTCGAGTGCAGTACAGCCGCGGAGCAGGCGCTCCATGTCATCCTTTGGGATGCAAACGACGACGAGCTCGAGTGTAACGCCCCGAGACCGATGTGCCAGGTGTTGTTCAGTTATTCGCTGGTGTTTCCTTGTCATTGCTTGCGTGTCATGCATTGCATATCGTGTCATCATGTGCATTTCATTTGCATACGTGTTCGTCTCATGCAGCCGAGCATTTTCCCCGTTGTCCGTTTTGCAATCCGGCGCTTCGTTCTCCTCCGGTGGTCATTTCTACCTTTTATTTCGTGTGGGGATTAGACATTTCCGGATTGGACCGAGACTTGTCAAGAGGCCTTGGTTTACTACCGGTAGACCGCCTGTCAAGTTTCGTATCATTTGGACTTCGTTTGATGCTCCAACGGTTAACCGAGGGACCGAAAAGGCCTCGTGTGTGTTGAAGACCAACACCCCTCCAATTTGGCCCAAAACCCACCAAACTCTGCTCCATCATCTAGAGCGTTCGATTACGATCGCGTGGCCGAAAACCGCACCTCATTTGGACTCTCCTAGCTCCCTCTACCTATAAATATGTCCTCCCCGTCCATTTTCGCGGACGGAACCCTAGTCTACCACCTCCCCGTGCCACCGGACATGTCCGTCCCGCCGATGGACATGTCCAGCCGCCGCTGCCACCTCGCTCCGGCCAACCGCGCCTTGCCACGTCAGCTCCGTCGCTGCCTCGTCCAATCACACGCCGCCACCTCGTCCCAGCGCCCCACCCCTCCACCGCGCGGCCCGCCGAGCCCATCACGGGCCCGCGTAGGCCCGTGCGCCGCCGCCGCTTGCCCGCTACGATCCGGATCCCGCGCCACCCGGCTCTCCTCTCCGCCGCCACCGTGCCTCGCCGCCGGAGTTCCGCCGCCGCCGCCATGGATCCGCACCCCGCCGCCTTGCCGGAGTACCCCGCGCAGCCCATCGCCGCCATGTGCCTCGCCCCGCCTCGCCCTTCGCACCGCGGCGTCGCCCCGTCGCCGCCGGAGCTCCACCGCGCCTCGCCGGAGCTCCACCGCTCGCCGGAGATCGCGCAGACCTCGCCGACGTGTTCCTCCACTACGGCCGGATCCGATCTGGGGAGTGGGATGAGATCCACCACTCCCTCGATCCAAACGCTTCGTCTCCGATCTGGATCCGCGTTGTCCCGCACCGCGCCATCCCGCGTTGACTTTTTCGAGGGTATATTTCCACGAAGTCCCCGAAAATCTTAGATCCAAATGCTCATGTTCGTCGCCCCATAAATTTGCGTCCGTAGCTCCGATTCATGCATATAGCATATCAAAATGTTCGTCTCGATGAGTACATCATTTCATTCCATTGCATCATTTTCATTTGAGTTCATATTGATGCCCGAAATGATGCTAGAAGGAGGCTTCGTGAGTTAATTGTCAGATCTGCTAGTTCATCTTAGACTTTTGTCATTTTTGCCATGATTGTTGTGTGCATGATATGCCTGTGAGTCCTTCATATGTTTTGTTAAGCATCTTTTTATCTTTCCAGAGGTGCAACCCATGCATTTTTAGGATGTGTGTGGTGACTTGTGCAAGCTTGCAAAGTGAGGCACTTGGTAAATCTGTTTTCCGTGACTTAGTAGATTTCACTAAGTCTGGGATTATTTAGTTCATGATGCCATATGTTCTTACTGTTTCCTAGTGATCCGTGCCTCTTTTGAGGATGATCATTAAAGGAGTTTTGTTACTCTTGTTATGCTCTATCCATCCATGTCTTTGTTTGCACATGTGGAGTAATGTAGCTTGAGTCAATCGAGCTCTACTTTTGCTACGTGGTAAATCTGGGCAGATCGTCAACTTGTTTGCGATTTTGCCGATGTTATTGTAGTTGATCCGTGCATGATATGCCATTGTTCTTGTCATGTCTAGCTAGCATTTTGTGCCTTCTTAATGTATGTATGCTTGCCTTGCCATGACTTGCACCGTAGCGAGTGTATCGAGCTCATTAACATGCCTTCGTGAGTTATGTTTCAGCATGTCTCAGTTTTCACTAAGTCTGAAAACTGATTGTGTTTTAGCTGTGTTCGTGTGCTTGTTAGTATATTTTGTGATCCCTTTTGGCCCTAGGTTACTTGGGGACTTTTGTTAAGCTTGTTGAGTAGCTCCATGCCATGTCTTTCTTTGTCATGTTCAGTTCCTGTAGCATGTTGTTTTGCTGCTCCGAAGAGAGCTTCATGATCTGAAATTCCAGACAAGTGTTAATTTCACTAAGTCTGAAATCTGTTTTTGCATTTGCGTTTTTGCCATGCTTGTTTGAACCTCATAATGGATGAATTGGCCATAGCTCAGTGCTAGTCTTTTGTTAAGCATCTTGAATGCTTCCCTGCCATGTATTTTGTTGTCATGTTTGAGTGCTGTAGCATGTTCATCTCATTGCATTTAGATGCCTACTTGCTGTAAATCTCAGACCGGTGTCATATTTGAATCGCTTGCCATTTCCAAACCGTAACTCTGATTCCGGCGATCTTTATATCGTTTTCAAGCGATTTCATCTCATCTTTCCAGTGGCACACTTAGATTTCCAAGTTGAGGCCAGGTTCATACATTTCCTGTCACATCATGCATTTGCATCGCATACCGCATCTCGCATATCATACCATGTTCATGTGTGGTTTGTTTACTATGTTGTGTGCTTCTTTTCCGCTGTTGCTTCTTCGGGTTGGTTCCGGTAACGTCGTGTGTGAGGACCCGTTCGTCTACGTCCGTTTGTCTTCTTCATGGACTCGTTCTTCTTCCTTGCGGGATTTCAGGCAAGATGATCATACCCTCGAAATCACTTCTATCTTTGCTTGCTTAGTTGCTCGCTCTTTTGCTATGCCCATGCTGTGATACCTACCACTTGCTTATCATGCCTCCCATATTGTTGAACCAAGCCTCTAACCCACCATGTCCTAGCAAATCGTTGATCGGCTACGTTACCGCTTTGCTCAGCCCCTCTTATAGCGTTGTTAGTTGCAGGTGAAGATTGAAGTTTGTTCCTTGTTGGAACATGGAGATGTTGTTCCTTGTTGGAACATGTTTACTTGTTGGGATATCACATTATATCTTATTTAATTAATGCATCTATATACTTGGTAAAGGGTGGAAGGCTCGGCCTTATGCCTAGTGTTTTGTTCCACTCTTGCCGCCCTAGTTTCCGTCATATCGGTGTTATGTTCCTGGATTTTACGTTCCTTACGTGGTTGGGTTATAATGGGAACCCCTTGACAGTTCGCCTTGAATAAAACTCCTCCAGCAAGGCCCAACCTTGGTTTTACCATTTGCCACCTAGCCTCTTTTTCCCTTGGGTTAGGCCAGCCCAAGGGTCATCTTATTTTAACCCCCGGGCCAGTGCTTGTCTAAGTGTTGGTCCAACCCAGAGCACCGTGCAGGGCCATCCCTTGGCAACTTGGGTTACATCGGCTCCTGTACGCTTAGCTTATCTGGTGTGCCCTGAGAACGAGATATGTGCAGCTCCTATCGGGATGTCGGCGCGTCGGGTGGTCTTGCTGGACTTGTTTTACCATTGTCGAGGATGTCTTGGAGTACCGGGATACCAAGTCTGATCAGAATGTCTCGGGAGGAGGTCTATTCCTTCGTTGACCGTGAGAGCTTGTGATGGGCTAAGTTGGGACATCCCTGCAGGGTTTTGAACTTTTGATAGCCGTGCCCACGGTTATGGGCAGATGGGAATTTCTTAACGTCCGGTTGTAGAAAACCTGAAGTTGACCTTAATTAAAATGAATCAACCGCGTGTGTAACTGTGATGGTCTCTTTCCGGCGGCGTCCGGGAAGTGAACACGGTTGTTGGAGTTATGCTTGACGTAGGTAGTCCAGGATCACTTCTTGATCATACTTTTATCGACCGTGCTTTGCCTTCTCTTCTCACTCTCATTTGCGTATGCTAGCCACCATATATGCTAGTCGCTTGCTGCAGCTCCACCTCATACCTTTACCTTACCCATAAGCTTAAATAGTCTTGATCACGGGGGTGCGAGATTGCTGAGTCCCTGTGGCTCACAGATACTTCCAAAACCAGCTTGTAGGTGCCGACAAGTCCGTGCAGATGACGCTACCAAGCTCAGGAGGAGCTCGATGAAGATCTTGTCCTTTATGTTGTTTCGTTCTAGTCGATCAGTAGTGGAGCCCGGTTGGGGTAGATCGGGGACCTTTGTCGCATTTGGGGTTCTTCTTTTATTTTGGTTCCGTAGTCAGACCTTGATTGTATTTGGATGTTGTAATGCTTTATTCATGTATTTGTGTGAAGTGGCGATTGTAAGCCAACTATGTATCTCTTTCCCTTTATGTATTACATGGGTTGTGTGAAGATTACCTCACTTGCGACATTGCTTTCAGTGCGGTTATGCCTCTTTGTCGTGCTTCGACACATGGGAGATATAGACGCATCGAGGGCGTTACAAGTTGGTAATCAGAGCCTTCCCCGACCTTAGGAGCCCCACTGATTGATCATTTTTAGAGGCCGAGTTGTGTCTAGAAAAATGTTTTGAGTCATTGAGGAATTATATATCAAAGAGTTAGGAATTCTTTTTACTCCCCAGTCTCCTCATCGCTCTGGTAAGGCATCCTGACGTAGAGTTTTGACTCTTCTCTTCTCAAATTTCACTAATTTTTTTTAGGATCACGCGAGTATCTTGGAATCGTTCCGATGGCTTATGATGAGAATACTATCTTGGTGCCTCCTGTCAGGGGTTTAGTGGAAGTGTCCCGGGGAGTTGAGCTTTGAGGTGTTGTCATCATAATTTTATCGTTGCAATTCTGGAATACTTGAGATATCTTCGCCGACATCAAAAATCTCTTTTATGCAGTTCGTTGGTGAGATAACCTCGACGCCACCCAGTAATGGGGCGGGAGTTCGGGAGTATCGCCATAACTTGTATAACGGATGCTTTTCGAAGGTTGAGGTAGATGATTTCCGAAGGTTTCTTGGTTATGTGTTGAAGGATGGATACAGCTGGATGTAGGATTTGCTAGTTTGGGTGAGATATTATGCTTCCCCTGTATCCCCAACACCTGATTGCATAACTGGAAAATTTCGGGAGTTTCATAGGTGGGAATTCAAGTAGCTCTTAGGATATCTTTTCCGACGGATGTATGCTATGAAATTGGGGTTCGACGTCTAGTGGTCCGCCTATTCACGGTCGGTTTTACAGTGGTCTCGTTGTGTCTTAAAGAGTCCTTGGCTATGCCGACTCAGGGACGCTTCGTATGTCATGTGCACTGCCTTGTACATGATGGTGCTGTACGATCGAGCCCGTGTAGGCCCCACCACGAAAACTTCGGACGAAATCTCTATCATATGTTTGTTCCGGCTTATTCTGCAAGCCAATCCTTTGTTTTTGTTTTGAGTTGTGGTATTTGAGTTGCTTCAATGTCAAGTGTTTGATTCCATACCTTCCCCAAATGGTGTTCTCATTCTCCGATGTGAATACTAATCCTCCTTGATAATCGAGATTGTTATGCCAATCTTGTTCAACCGGTGTGCTTCTCTTCAAGTGGATCCGATCACTTCAACATTTGCAAGATTCAATCTCAGCTTTCTCCACGGTGTTTGTTTCATTCGTCTCCAAGTTGCCTTTGTTTTCCTGCCCACCCACCCTTTTCTTCGAGGAATCAAATTTCTTAATCAAGTATCCATTTTATTCTTGTGAAGTCTCTCCATTCTTTTCTATCAATATTCTTATCCGGTGATTCTCATGAAGATTTTAACGGAGCTTCTAGTTCATCGTTCTTCGTTCTTTTTCTTCTCCGGTGGATGCAAGCCAAGCCTTGTGGATCATATCCTTTTTCCTCGTTACCTTCTCATCCCGGTGCACCTCATAATCATCCACTTCTTTCTATTTAATTGTTTCGGAGTGTTCAAGATATCTCGAAGATTCGTGTTTCCACTCTGCTTTCGTAATCCTTTCAAGTTCTTTCGAGGAGGTTATCTCATTCAAGCCATTTAATTCAACCGGTGCATTCTCTCTTTTAAATCGTTCTACGTTGTTTCTCTTGAGTGGGCCCTAACCCACAGGTCTTTTCCCAGGATCTTACCTGACTCTTCTTATTTTCCCAGAGGTATTCTCAAATTCCTTTCGAAGTTTGACGTAAGAATGATTTATCATCAGTCAAATGTTTTCTCCAATATCTTTCAAATTCTTTTCATTGTTGGTTCAACCTCTTCATTTTCATTCTTTCGGAGTGCCTAAATGATTCTTGATGGTGTTTCTCATCGTCATTCTCATATTTTGAGGACCGAAGAACATTCTTCTTTCAACCTTGCTCCATTCTCTTCATGATTCGTCATTCGAGATTGTTGCCATCCTCTCATAATCGTTTTTTTGATTGTGAGAATTCCTTTCACCCATCAGGAGATATTCAAGAGTCTTTTTAGTTTGATTCTCCGAAGTCCATCAATTCGAGATTATTCATTCCAGCCTTCAACTCTCTTACTCTAAATCTTACCGGTGCTTTGTTCAAGTGACCTCTAATCAGTTCGTGACCCCTTCGTTCTCATGTATCTAGATTTTCTCGAGCAGCTTCATTCATTTGTTAATTCTTCCCGGTGTTTTCTTTATCTTCTCTTCATTCTTTTTCAATTCTTATGGTGGTTCGTGCAAGATTCCTCTTCTTTCGTTATCATATCAATTCATTCGTTGTTTTCGATTCCACCGGTGTTTTGTTGAATGCCTTCTCAAGTTTGCGCTATATCTCTCTTAATCCTTTCTATGAGAATAAGTGGTGTGCCAAATCCATGGTTTGCCATCAATTTAATTGATGAAGGACGAGCATAATATAATTCTTATTCTTGTTTCATTGAGTTTGTTCAATTCCTATTTTTCCGGAGTGTTTCATCATACTTATTCTGGGTTTCAAATGCTCATCTTTCTTTTCCCGGAGTCCCAAGCTCTCGCAATTATGTTATCACGGAGATCGATCTAAGTCATTACAGGGATTCACCTTGTGTTTTCAATTTCTCTTTCTTTTTATCCTTTTGTTTACCGGAGTTCTTCATGGAGGTTCTACATGATGGTTCATCAAGGATTTAATTCCTTCTCGAAGTGCTCATCGAGATTCTTTTCAGAGGAGCTCAAGCATTCTTCATCTTGCATTTCGAAGTGCAATTCTTTCTTCCATATCATTGGAGGTGGTATTATGTCATTCTCGATAATTTGAGTTCATGTTTCATGATTCACATGTTGTCAAGGATGAAATATTTTAAATCCATCAACCTCTTCGTTGGAGTTATCTTGGGTTGTATTTCACCTAAAGCCTTCCCTAAGGATTGTTGCTATCTATGGTGCTTATATATAACGCAAGTTCTTCATTTATCCTACCGGGGATACAAGTTACTCATCTTCTCGTTGATATCAACCCAATCTATCGTTTCCATTAGTGGCAGAATTCCACCTCATAGTTTTGGGATGTTTTCCATAAGCCCACTACAAGCTTATTCTTTTCGTTGTTGGTTTTCCAACAACTCCGTTCTAGCATTTGTTGTAAGCATGCTTTCTCAAGATCTTGTTCCCCTATGTCCATTCCATTCTTTCATTTCTTCTGGAGGATTTGTGATGTTGCTCTTTTCAGTCATCTTCTCGAATTGTGAAGATCATAATCTTTTCTGGCTTATCCATTTAACCGGAGTGTCGTGCCCTCTTTTCAAGTTCTATCACCTTACCAAGTTCTTATTCAATTATTTTTCATTTCAACCGGAGTGCTGCCCGAATTTCGTCTTCCTTGATCCCTTTCTTTAACCGGAGTGTTGTCGTATTTGACCTTTATTGTTCCTTGTTCTCCTTTTCTAACGGAGTGTTTTCAACTTCATTCAGCTCCGTTGTATTCTTTTCTCGATATGGCTTAATCTCTTCAAGGTTATTGGTTTTCACTCGTTTGTCAAAGAAGCAACTTAGTTTTTACCTCTTCTCGTTCTCTTCCGTTTTCCCTCCAGTGCCATTCTAGATCTCGGGACGAGATCCTCTCGTAGTGGTGGAGTGTTGTAACGCCCCGAGACCGATGTGCCAGGTGTCGTTCAGTTAGTCGCTGGTGTTGCCTTGCCATTGCTTGCGTGTCATGCATTGCATATCGTGTCATCATGTGCATTTCATTTGCATACGTGTTCGTCTCATGCATCCGAGCATTTTCCCCGTTGTCCGTTTTGCAATCCGGCGCTTCGTTCTCCTCCGGTGGTCATTTCTACCTTTTCTTTCGTGTGGGGATTAGACATTTCCGGATTGGACCGAGACTTGTCAAGCAGCCTTGGTTTACTACCGGTAGACCGCCTGTCAAGTTTCGTATCATTTGGACTTCGTTCGATGCTCCAACGGTTAACCGAGGGACCGAAAAGGCCTCGTGTGTGTTGCAGCCCAACACCCCTCCGATTTGGCCCAAAACCCACCAAACTCTGCTGCATCATCTAGAGCGTTCGATCATGATCGCGTGGCCGAAAACCGCACCTCATTTGGACTCTCCTAGCTCCCTCTACCTATAAATATGTCCTCCCCGTCCATTTTCGCGGTCGAAACCCTAGTCTACCACCTTCCCGCGCCACCGGACATGTCCATCCCGCCGATGGACATGTCCAGCCGCCGCTGCCACCTCGCTTCGGCCAACCGCGCCTTGCCACGTCAGCTCCGTCGCCGCCTCGTCCAATCACACGCCGCCACCTCACCGCAGCGCCCCGCCCCTCCACCGCGCGGCCCGCCGAGCCCATCGCGGGCCCGCGCAGGCCCGTGCGCCGCCGCCGCTCACCCGCTCCGATCCGGATCCCGTGCCACCCGGCTCTCCTCTCCGCCGCCACCGCGCCTCGCTGCCGGAGTTCCGCCGCCGCCGCCATGGATCCGCACCCCGCCGCCTTGCCGGAGTACCCCGCGCAGCCCATCGCCGCCATGTGCCTCGCCCCGCCTCGCCCTTCGCACCGCGGCGTCGCCCCGCCGCCACCGAGGCTCCCCGCCGCCGGAGGTCCACCGCTCGCCGGAGATCGCGCCGACCTCGCCGGTGTCTTCCTCCACTACGGCCAGATCCGATCCGGGGAGTGGGATGAGATCCACCACTCCCTCGATCCAAACGCTTCGTCTCCGATCTGGATCCGCGTCGTCCCGCACCGCGCCATCCCGCGTTGACTTTTTGGAGGGTATATTTCCACTAAGTCCCCGAAAATCTCAGATCCATATGCTCATGTTTGTCGCCCCGTAACTTTGCGTCCGTAGCTCCGATTCATGCATAGCATATCAAAATGTTCGTCTCGATGAGTACATCATTTCATTCCATTGCATCATTTTCATTTGAGTTCATCTTGATGCCCGAAATGCTGCTAGTAGGAGGCTTCGTGAGTTAATTGTCAGATCTGCTAGTTCATCTTAAACGTTTGTCATTTTTGCCATGATTGTTGTGTGCATGTTATGCCTGTGAGTCCTTCATATGTTTTGTTAAGCATATTGTTATCTTTCCAGAGGTGCAACCCATGCATTTTTAGGATGTGTGTGGTGACTTGTCCAAGCTTGCAAAGTGAGGCACTTGGTAAATCTGTTTTCCATGACTTAGTAGATTTCACTAAGTCAGGGATTATTTAGTTCATGATGCCATATGTTCTTGCTGTTTCCTAGTGATCCGTGCCTCTTTTGAGGATGATCCGTAAAGGAGTTTTGTTAATCTTGTTATGCTCTATCCATCCTTGTCTTTGTTTGCACATGTGGAGTACTCTAGCTTGAGTCAATCGAGCTCTACTTTTGCTTCGTGGTAAATCTGGGCAGATCGTCAACTTGTTTGCGATTTTGCCGATGTTATTGTAGTTGATCCGTGCATGCTATGCCATTGTTCTTGCCATGTCTAGCTAGCATTTTGTGCCTTCTTAATGTATGTATGCTTGCCTTGCCATGACTTGCACCATAGCGAGTGTATCGAGCTCGTTAACATGCCTTCGTGAGTTATGTTTCAGCATGTCTCAGTTTTCACCAAGTCTGAAAACTGATTGTGTTTTAGCTATGTTCGTGTGCTTGTTAGTATATTTTGTGATCCCTTTTGGCCCCAGGTTACTTGGGGACTTTTGTTAAGCCTATTGTGTAGCTCCATGCCATGTCTTTCTTTGTCATGTTCAGTTCCTGTAGCATGTTGTTTTGCTGCTCCGAAGAGAGCTTCATGATCTGAAATTCCAGACAAGTGTTAATTTCACTAAGTCTGAAATCTGTTTTTGCATTTGCGTTTTTGCCATGCTTGTTTGAACCTCATAATGGATGAATTGGCCGTAGCTCAGTGCTAGTCTTTTGTTAAGCATCTTGAATGCTTCCCTGCCATGTATTTTGATGTCATGTTTGAGTGCTGTAGCATGTTCCTCTCATTGCATTTAGATGCCTACCTGCTGTAAATCGCAGACCGGTGTCATATTTGAATCGCTTGCCATTTCCAAACCGTAACTCCGATTCTGGCGATCTTTATATCATTTTCAAGCGATTTCATATCATCTTTCCAGTGGCATACTTGGATTTCCAAGTTGAGGCCAGGTTCATGCATTTCCTGTCACATCATGCATATGCATCGCATACCGCATCTCGCATATCATACCATGTTCATGTGTGGTTTGTTTACTATGTTGTGTGCTTCTTTTCCGGTGTTGCTTCTTCGGGTTGGTTCCGGTAACGTCGTGTGTGAGGACCCGTTCGTCTACGTCCATTTGTCTTCATCATGGACTCGTTATTCTTCCTTGCGGGATTTCAGGCAAGATTATCATACCCTCGAAATCACTTCTATCTTTGCTTGCTTAGTTGCTCGCTCTTTTGCTATGCCTATGCTGCGATACCTACCACTTGCTTATCATGCCTCCCATATTGTTGAACCAAGCCTCTAACCCACCTTGTCCTAGCAAACCGTTGATTGGCTACGTTACCGCTTTGCTCAGCCCCTCTTATAGCATTGTTAGTTGCAGGTGAAGATTGAAGTGTGTTCCTTGTTGGAACATGTTTACTTGTTGGGATATCACATTATATCTTATTTAATTAATGCATCTATATACTTGGTAAAGGGTGGAAGGCTCGGCCTTATGCCTAGTGTTTTGTTCCACTCTTGCCGCCCTAGTTTCCGTCATATCGGTATTATGTTCCTGGATTTTACGTTCCTTACGCGGTTGGGTTATAATGGGAACCCCTTGACAGTTCGCCTTGAATAAAACTCCTCCAGCAAGGCCCAACCTTGGTTTTACCATTTTCCACCTAGCCTCTTTTTCCCTTGGGTTAGGCCAGCCCAAGGGTCATCTTATTTTAACCCCCGGGCCAGTGCTTGTCTAAGTGTTGGTCCAACCCAGAGCACCGTGCAGGGCCATCCCTTGGAAACTTGGGTTACGTCGGCTCCTGTACGCTTAGCTTATCCGGTGTGCCCTGAGAACGAGATATGTGCAGCTCCTATCGGGATGTCAGCGCATCGGGTGGTCTTGCTGGACTTGTTTTACCATTGTCGAGGATGTCTTGGAGTACCGGGATACCGAGTTTGATCGGAATGTCTCGGGAGGAGGTCTATTCCTTCGTTGACCGTGAGAGCTTGTGATGGGCTAAGTTGGGACACCCCTGCAGGGTTTTGAACTTTCGAATGCCGTGCCCACGGTTATGGGCAGATGGGAATTTGTTAACGTCCAGTTGTAGAAAACCTGAAGTTGACCTTAATTAAAATGAATCAACCACGTGTGTAACCGTGATGGTCTCTTTCCGTCGGCGTCCGGGAAGTGAACACGGTTGTTGGAGTTATGCTTGACGTAGGTAGTCTAGGATCACTTCTTGATCATACTATTATCGACCGTGCTTTGACTTCTCTTCTCGCTCTCATTTGCGTATGCTAGCCACCATATATGCTAGTCGTTGCTGCAGCTCCACCTCATACCTTTACCTTACCCATAAGCTTAAATAGTCTTGATCGCGAGGGTGCGAGATTGCTGAGTCCCTGTGGCTCACAGATACTTCCAAAACCAGCTTGCAGGTGCTGATGAGTCAGAGCAGATGACGCTACCAAGCTCAGGAGGAGCTCGATGAAGATCTTGTCCTTTATGTTGTTTCGTTCTAGTCGATCAGTAGTGGAGCCCGGTTGGGGTCGATCGGGGACCTTTGTCGCATTTGGGGTTCTTCTTTTATTTTGGTTCCGTAGTCGGACCTTGATTGTATTTGGATGTTGTAATGCTTTATTCATGTATTTGTGTGAAGTGGCGAGTGTAAGCCAACTATGTATCTCTTTCCCTTTATGTATTACATGGGTTGTGTGAATATTACCTCACTTGCGACATTGCTTTCAATGCGGTTATGCCTCTAAGTCGTGCTTCGACGCGTTGGAGATATAGCCGCATCGAGGGCGTTACATCGAGGTGCTTCAGTCATGGTAGAAAAAGAGCGGGCGCGTCATTAATTGAAGGGAAATGGTAGTTCATGAACCTAGCGAGGCACAACGCGGACGTTGGCAGCGAGTGCATATGCCCATCATTAAAAATGAGCTCCTCTAGCTGATCTAGGGTGGGGGATCAAGACCACTCGTCAAGCTTTGCTCGGTCCTTTCCATTGGAACGGAACTTGCTCGTGATAAGGCCTCTGATTGGGCCATGGTGCCTGCCAAGGATTTGGGACAATGCATCCAAGATTTTGCGACAGCCATGGCAGAGCTTGTGGGCGACAATGAGGTCGAGAGGGGTGGGATGCCATAGGGGGTGTCACTACCGGGAAAGGACGGTTGTCCACGCCCCATATTTGATTGGGAGGAGGGAGATGATGACTATCAACATATCATCGGGGGGGGGGGGGGGTGTGCTGATGAAGTCTAGTCCTGCTGGAGTCACTTGCGGTTCTTGCTCGACCCACGTCCGCTTATTGGCAGCATCGTCCTCCACCTCTAGAGTCTCCTCGTCGGTGGCGCTTTCTGATAGAAGTGGGAGTACAGTGAATATTTAGTTAAAACAGGGCAAAAGAAAATGTATTGGTAACTAGAAGTTACTTGGTAGGAAGAGAGTAAGAAAATGGAATAATAATTGGTTGCTTAAATACTACACAATTCCTTTGTTATTGTTTGGTAAGTCAACATGCAGATACTTGAAAAGAACACTTACTTTGAACATAATCTGGACGTATGATATCGTCGAGGAAGTTAGCATATATCTCATGACCAGGCTCTTTTATGTGCAGTGCAATTTTAGTGCCAGCATTCACTACATAAAACTTTAAAAAAATTGTCCAAAGGCCCATGCCAAAATAGGAGTGACCACGCTCATCAAGTCTTACATAAGCAAAGATTGTAAATCCATGGTTTGTGTTCAATATGACATCCCTGCAATCTTCAGTTATGTAAAGGGCAAGATTGCGTACCATAGATGCTGTTGCAAAGCAAGGGATGTACTACAGAAAATGGTAAGATTGTTAAAGAATATGGTAACATACAAATATGGGAGTAATTGAAAGAACACTTCAGCAGTTGAATCAAAGGACAAAAAATTATAATTAAACAGATAGTGTAACCATGATGTCATGGAAATATATGAGAGTAATCAAAAGAACAATACACCATTAATTTGCCTAATATAGAAATAAGAAAATCCCCTTTGACGTATATGTTGCATGTGGCACCTTTTATCCTAATAGAGCAATATATAGTATATGTTCAAGAAAGTAGGCCATGCCAACCGAGGTAGGGTGAGATTGAACATACTATACGCCTCCTGAAGTCATCTGGTATAGTGAGATGGAACTCCACGAATGTCTGGCCGAGGCCACAAAGTCCGGATGTGTCCGTGCCCTGTACACTATATGAATGAAAGAAAACCCTCAAATCAGCTTGAAGAAAAATGAATTCATGGCGATTTCGGCTGGGTGATTAAAGGGGGCAGATGAACTGGGATAAGAGATGAGAGAATATCTCAGTAAATTAGTTACCTTGCTGTCCATGCGAAAAAACCCTCAATACCACAGATTTCTCAATCGGGCGGAGTTGGGTCGACAGCGAGCAGCGTCGAGAAAGTCGATGGCGATAGGCGTCGCCAAGCGGAAGTGGCAAAATGCGGTGGGGTTTGTCGGCAGCTGGCGGCGGCGACATGCATCGAGCTAAGTGGTTGCAGCGGTGATAGGCGGTGACATGCAGAGTCGTGGAGGAGCTTGTGTAGGTGTGAATGGGGACCGGAGGGGGTGGCGGGAGGGGTGAGGGTTTTGTGACGTGGGGATGGCGAGGCTTTTCTTTTTTCGTTTTTGAATTGGGTGGTGAGGGTTTTCTGTCCCACAAAGCATTTTCGAGGCAACGGTTTGCTAGAGCCAACCGTGTGTGATTAACATCTATTTAAAAAAATGGGAAAATGAAAGTCATTGCACACGGTTCCAATATGGGAAAATAACCAAGTTTCAAGGCGGCTCCACATTTCCTTCGTCGGTTGAATCTGAAATTTTTATCCATGCTAAACATAGATATAAGCATACTTAGGCATAGATAATAAGTGTACAAAAGCATAGTTCAACCGTCATTAAGCATAGTCAAGCACATTTATAATTAAGACACTACATAGCCATATATAGTTCAATCCCACATCTCATCTACCGGCACGATGTCGAAGCTTCTCCAGGTACTTAGTGTACGTGGCGTGCACCACCTTGCAAGAATACTTCTGCCTGAAGGAGCCAATGGCTCATCCTCTTGCATGTGCCAGAACACTTCATACATGTCATGTTGCAAAATGGGCATCGAAAGACCCCACCCCAGGTCCTAATACACTTGTTATGAATTCCCACATAAAGCTCCCTAAGCTTTTGCCTCTTGTACCTCCTCTGGCCATCTTCATCCTCGCCACCGACATCGTCAGATAGCACCTATACATATAGTAAAAATGTGGCGTCAAATTTGGAATACAAACTAGTCTCTAGCGAACATTTGGAAGTTGCCAAAATTTAGCGTCAAATCAATTTTTACATGTCATAAAGTAGGATTAGGAATTTATGGAATTTATGGCTATTTTTGAGACATATCCAAATATTATGGTTCGATTTTTAAGCACAATCATCTATGTACATACCAATCTTGAAAAAAATGGAACAAACATATATGTAGGACATTCAAAATCAATTGTCAAGATCTAGCTAGGAATTATTAGCACGAACACTAACCCTAGTCAGATTATTTGCAGAAATCATTGGTACAGATGGAACAATTAATCACTTATCATTTGTACCATTCAAACAATCAATACACTACACGGATCTAACGAAACTTACTCAGATTTCAAGGATTGAGAGAACATGACCATAGGATTCCTATTCCAAAATGGGGGAGGCAGGAGTAACCAGAGAAACCTTAGGATATATTTGACACATAAATATGTATAGATGACTAACAGGTTCTCCTTCGTTGTCAGAGTCATCGCCAGAGTGGTCACCGGAGTCGTCACCGGAGTCACTGTGGACCTCAGGCTCCGGCTGTGGAAGCACGACGCCGTCGACGACGTCAAGGTCAAGCGAGACCTCATCGACGACGACGGCAACATTTGTCTCCATCTTCACGCCGTGCTCAGGTGCTTCAGCAGCCCCGGCGTTGCCCCCTCCGATGGGGCGCTTTGGCAGCATCCTCATACACTAATGGCGGTGAGGACTGAGAGTGGCGTCGAGGATGCAGGCAGAGAGAGGGGATTGTGTGTATAGCGAGAATGGGGGGGTGCGGCCACCTATTATGACAAGCGGCTCAGGCGTGCCATTAATATGGAGCAGTGGGAGCAAGGTGGGTGGCGGTTGATACGTCTCCGTCGTATCTATAATTTTTGATTGTTCCATGTCAATATTATTCAACTTTCATATACTTCTGGCAACTTTTTATACTATTTTTGGGACTAACATATTGATCCAGTGCCTAGTGCCAGTTCCTGTTTGTTGCATGTTTTTTGTTTCGCAGAATATCCATATCAAACGGAGTCCAAACGGAAATAAAACTGACGGATATTTTTTTGGAATATATATGATTTTTGGGAAGAAGAATCCACGCGAGACGATGCTCGAGGGGCCCACGAGGTAGGGGGCGCGCCCTGGGGAGGCAGGCACGCCCCTGACCCTCGTGGCCACCCAGTAAGGTGGTTGATGCCCTTCTTTCTCTGCAAGAAAGCTAATATCTAGATAGAGATCGTGTCAAAATTTCAGCCCAATCGGAGTTACGGATCTCCGGGAATATAAGAAACGGTGAAAGGGAAGAATCTGAGAACGCAGAAACAGAGAGAGACAGAGAGACAGATCCAATCTCGGAGGGGCTCTCGCGCCTCCCGTTCCATGGAGGCCATGGACCAGAGGGGAAACCCTTCTCCCATCTAGGGAGGAGGTCAAGGAAGAAGAAGAAGAAGAAGGGGGATCTCCCCCTTGCTTCCGGTGGCACCGGAGTGCCACCGTGGCCATCATCATCACCGCGATCTACACCAACACCTCCGCCATCTTCACCAACATCTCCATCACCTTCCCCCCTCTATCTACAGCGGTCCACTCTCCCGCAACCCGCTGTACCCTCTACTTTAACATGGTGCTTTATGCTTCATATTATTATCCAATGATGCGTTGCCATCCTATGATGTCTGAGTAGATTTTCGTTGTGCTATCGGTGGTTGATGAATTGCTATGATTGATTTAATTTTCTTGTGGTTATGTTTCTGTCCTTTGGTGCCCATCATATGATTGCGCACGTGGATCACACCCTAGGGTTAGTTGTATGTTGATAGGACTATGCATTGGAGGGCAAGAGTGACAGAAGCTTCAACCTAGCATAGAAATTGATGCATACGGGATTGAAGGGGGACCAATTTATTTTAATGCTATGGTTGGGTTTTACCTTAATGAACATTAGTAGTTGCGGATGCTTGCTAATAGTTCCAATCATAAGTGCATAGAATTCCAAGTCAGGGATGACATGCTAGCAGTGGCCTCTCCCACATAATACTTGCTATCGGTCTAGTAAAGTAGTCAATTTCTTAGGGGCAATTTCGCAACTCCTACCACCACTTTTCCACACTCTCTATATTTACTTTATTGTTTCTTTATCTAAACAGCCCCTAATTTTTATTTACGTACTCTTTATTATCTTGCAAACCTATCCAACAACACCTACAAAGTACTTCTAGTTTCATACTTGTTCTAGGTAAAGCGAACGTCAAGCGTGCGTAGAGTTGTATCGGTGGTCGATAGAACTTGAGGGAATATTTGTTCTACCTTTAGCTCCTCGTTGGGTTCGACACTCTTACTTATCAAAAACTATTGCGATCCCCCACACTTGTGGGTTATCAAGACCTTTTTCTGGCGTCGTTGCCGCGGAGCAATAGCGTGGGGTGAATATTCTCGTGTGTGCTTGTTTGCTTTATCACTAAGTAATTTTTATTTGCTATTTTTAGTTGTTCTTTATCTTTAGTTATGGATATGGAACACGAAATACCAAAAAAAAATTAGGTCTACTTTCTGCTCATGGAGATGGGGAACCTCCTAAAACCCTCGATGCTGGTTATGTGAAAGATATTATGTACTACTTTAATAATACTGAGAAAACCCCATTCAATTATGTAATGGGAGTAACATTGGATCAACGTGAATACTTTAGGGATTACCGCTTGACACAAAAAGGGAAACTATTATGGGATCAAATTCATATATTGAATTGGTATGCAAGGCAACTATGCTTGAGATATGATTATACTTGTTGCTCTAGGATGAAGGCTCCACACCTTCCCTTTTCATGCAAACTTAATGATAGTAAGACCTTAGCTTCTTATGCTAATGGTATATATGATTACTATGATGTGGAACAAATAGAAGAATTTGTTGCTTTTATGGGTGCTTATGAAATTGAATCTATGTTTAAAGAGTTTGAAGATTTTGTTGATGCTGTTTATAGACCTGAAAATTTAGCTATCCTGAAATATTGTTATGAGAATTATGAATACAATTACGAAATTAATGCGCTTATTGAGAAAGTCTCCACTGTCCAAGAAGAGACTAATATTTTGTAGGAGTCTATGGAAGAAGAAATTGATGAAACTGTGAGCTCATCGGATGAGAAAGATGAGGAGAAGAGCGAAGAACAAAAGGAGGAAGAGCGGATTGATCACTCGTGCCCACCTTCTAATGAGAGTAACTCTTCAACTCATACATTTTTTAATTCCCCTTCGTGCTTACCGAAGGATGATTGCTATGATGACTGTTATGATCCCTTGGATTCTTTTGAAATATCCCTTTTTGACGATGCTTGTGGCCAAGATGCCAATATGAATTATGCTTATGGAGATGAACTTTCTATAGTTCCTTATGTTAAATATGAAATTGTTGCTATTGCACCCACACATGATAGTCCTATTATCTTTTTGAATTCGCCAAACTACACTATATCGGAGAAGTTTGCCCTTATTAAGGATTATATTGATGGCTTGCCTTTTACTACTACACATGATGATTTTGATAGATATAATATGCATGTGCTTTCTGCTCCAACTTGCAATTATTATGAGAGAGGAACTATATCTCCACCTCTCTATGTTTCCAATACGATAAAATTGCAAGAAACTATTTATACTATGCATTGTCCTTTACTATGTGTGCATGAATTGTTCTTTTATGACATGCCGATGCATAGGAAGAGAGTTAGACTTCGTTGTTACATGATATATGTTACTTTGTGCTCACTACTAAATGCTAAATCATTGTTAATTAAAATTGGCTTTGATATACCTTGGGATCCGGGTGGATTCACTACTTGAGCACTTTATGCCTAGCTTAATGGCTTTAAAGAAAGTGCTGCCAGGGAGACAACCCGGAAGTTTTGGAGAGTCATTTATTTCTGTTGTGTGCTTTTATAAGGTTTAGAAATAAAAATAACCTGCCAAGGTTTGCCTTTAGGATGTTTACATTTGCTTGATGGTTTGTACGGTGCAGGACAGAAACTTGGGCTGTAGTGCGCGATTTTACATTTTTAGTTCGAACGTCAAATGGTTCTGATGCTTTTTGCAATGGCTTCCTATGCAAATTTTTTATTTTTCCTAATTTTTGCAGAATTTTCAAGTATCAGAAGTATGGTGAATGTTCTGATTATTACAGACTATTCTGTTTTAGACAGATTCTATTTTTGATGCATAGTTTGCTTGTTTTGATGAAACTATCAATTTATATTAGTGGATTAAGCCACGAAAAAGTTATATTACAGTAGACACAATGCAAAAACAAAATATGAATTGGTTTGCAACAATACTTAGAGTAGTGATTTGCTTTATTATACTAACGGATCTTACCGAGTTTTCTGTTGAAGTTTTGTGTGGATGAAGTGTTCGATGACCGAGAAGGTCTCGATGTGAGAAGAAGGAAGAGAGGCAAGAGCTCAAGCTTGGGGATGCCCGAGGAACCCTAAGTAAATATTCAAGGATACTCAAGCGTCTAAGCTTGGGGATGCCCCGGAAGGCATCCCCTCTTTCTTCAACAAGTATCGGTATGTTTTCGGATTCGTTTCGTTCATGCGATATGTGCAATCTTGGAGCATCTTTTGCATTTAGTTTTCATTTTTATTTTATGCACCATGCTGGTATGAGATAGTCCTTGGTTGATTTATAGAATTCTCTATGCACTTCACTTATATATTTTGAGTATGGCATTATAGAATGCTTCATGTGCTTCACTTATATCATTTGAAGTTTGGATTGCCTGTTTCTCTTCACTTAGACAACCGCCATTTGTAGAATGCTCTTTTGCTTCACTTAGATTTATCAGAGCATGGGAATATCTTTTGTAGAAAGAATTAAACTCTCTTGCTTCACTTATATCTATTTAGAGAGATGACAGGAATTGGTCATTCACATGGTTAGTCATAAAATCCTACATAAAACTTGTAGATCACTGAATATGATATGTTTGATTCCTTGCAATAGTTTTGCGATATAAAGATGGTGATATTAGAGTCATGCTAGTGGGTTGTTGTGAATTGTAGAAATACTTGTGTTGAGGTTTGTGATTTCCGTATCATGCACGTATGGTGAACCTTTATGTAACAAAGTTAGAGCATGAGGTATTTATTGATTGTCTTCCTTATGAGTGGCGGTCGGGGAGGAGCGATGGTCTTTTCCTACCAATCTATCCCCCCTAGGAGCATGCACGTAGTACTTTGTTTCGATGACTAATAGATTTTTGCAATAAGTATGTGAGTTTTTTATGACTAATGTTGAGTCCATGGATTATATGCACTCTCACCCTTCCATCATTGCTAGCCTCTCTAGTACCGTGCAACTTTCGCCGGTACCATAAACCCACCATATACCTTCCTCAAAAAAGCCACCATACCTACCTATCATGGCATTTCCATAGCCATTCCGAGATATATTGCCATGCAACTTTCATCATCATCATATACATGACTTGAGCATTCATTGTCATATTGCTTTTCATGGCTTGTCCGTTTTTTGATGTCATTGCTACGCTAGATCATTGCACATCCCGGTACACCGCCGGAGGCATTCATATAGAGTCATATCTTTGTTCTAGATATCGAGTTGTAATATTGAGTTGTAAGTAAATAAAAAGTGTGATGATCATCATTATTAGAACATTGTCCCATGTGAGGTTATCAAAATAAAAGTGGCCAAAGAAGTCCCCCCCCCCAAAAAGAGAGAGAGGCCAAAGAAGCCTAACAAAAAAAGAAGAAAAAAACAAAAAAAAATGAGAGAAACAGAGAGAAGGGGTAATGTTACTATCCTTTTACCACACTTGTGCTTCAAAGTAGCACCATGTTCTTCATATAGAATGTCTCCTGAGTTATCACTTTCATATACTAGTGGGAATTTTCATTATAGAACTTGGCTTGTATATTCCAATGATGGGCTTCCTCAAATGCCCTAGGTCTTCATGAGCAAGCAAGTTGGAAGCACACCCACTTAGTTTCAGTTTGAGCTTTTTTATACTTATAGCTCTAGTGCATCCGTTGCATGGCAATCCCTACTCACTCACATTGATATCTATTGATGGGCATCTCCATAGCCCGTTGATACGCCTAGTTGATGTGAGACTATCTTTTCCTTTTTGTCTTCTCCACAACCACCATTCTATTCCACCTATAGTGCTATGTCCATGGCTCACGCTCATGTATTGCGTGAAATTTGAAAAGGTTTGAGAACGTCAAAAGTATGAAACAATTGCTTGGCTTGTCATCGGAGTTGTGCATGATGTGAGTATTTTGTGTGGTGAAGATGGAGCATAGCCAGACTATATGATTTTGTAGGGATAACTTTCTTTGGCCTTGTTATTTTGAAAAGACATGATTGCTTTATTAGTAGGCTTGAAGTATTATTGTTTTTATGTCAAATGATAGACTATTGCTTTGAGTCACTCATATCTTAATATTCATGCCATGATTAGATTTGTGATCAAGATTATGCTAGGTAGCATTCCACATCAAAAATTATCTTTTTTTATCATTTACCTACTCGAGGATGAGCAGGAATTAAGCTTGGGGATGCTGATACATCTCCGTCGTATCTATAATTTTTGATTGTTCCATGCCAATATTATTCAACTTTCATATACTTTTGGCAACTTTTTATACTATTTTTTGGACTAACATATTGATCCAGTGCCCAGTGCCAGTTTCTGTTTGTTGCATGTTTTTTGTTTCGCAGAATATCCATATCAAACAGAGTCCAAACAGAAATAAAACTGACGGAGATTTTTTTTGGAATATATATGATTTTTGGGAAGAAGAATCCACACGAGACGATGCTCGAGGGGCCCACGAGGTAGGGGGCCATGCCCTGGGGAGGCAGGCGCGCCCTAGACCCTCGTGGCCATCCCATAAGGCGGTTGATGCCCTTCTTTCGCCACAGGAAAGCTAATATCCGGATAGAGGTCGTGTCAAAATTTCAGCCCAATCGGAGTTACGGATCTCTGGGAATATAAGAAACGGTGAAAGGGAAGAATCCGAGAACGCGGAAACAGAGAGAGACAGAGAGACAGATCCAATCTCGGAGGGGCTCTCGCCCCTCCCGTGCCATGGAGGCCATGGACCAGAGGGGAAACCCTTCTCCCATCTAGGGAGGAGGTCAAGGAAGAAGAAGAAGAAGGAGGGGGCTCACTCCCCCTCGCTTCCGGTGGCACCGGAGTGCCACCGGGGGCCATCATCATCACCGCGATCTACACCAACACCTCCGCCATCTTCACCAACATCTCCATCACCTTCCCCCCTCTATCTACAGCGTTCCACTCTCCCGCAACCCGTTGTACCCTCTACTTGAACATGGTGCTTTATGCTTCATATTATTATCCAATGATGTGTTGCCATCCTATGATGTCTGAGTAGATTTTCGTTGTCCTATCGGTGGTTGATGAATTGCTATGATTGATTTAATTTGCTTGTGGTTATATTGCTGTCCTTTGGTGCCCATCATTTGATTGCATGCGTGGATCACACCCTAGGGTTAGTTGTATATTGATAGGACTATGTATTGGAGGGCAAGAGTGACAGAAGCTTCAACCTAGCATAGAAATTGATGCATACGGGATTGAAGGGGGACAAATATATTTTAATGCTATGGTTGGGTTTTACCTTAATGAACATTAGTAGTTGCAGATGCTTGCTAATAGTTCCAATCATAAGTGCATAGAATTCCAAGTCAGGGATGACATGCTAGCAGTGGCCTCTCCCTCATAATACTTGCTATCGATCTAGTAAAGTAGTCAATTGCTTAGGGGCAATTTCGCAACTCCTACCACCACTTTTGCACACTCGCTATATTTACTTTGTTGTTTCTTTATCTAAACAGCCCCTACTTTTTATTTACGTACTCTTTATTATCTTCCAAACCTATCCAACAACACCTACAAAGTACTTCTAGTTTCATACTTGTTCTAGGTAAAGCGAACGTCAAGCGTGCGTAGAGTTGTATCGATGGTCGATAGAACTTGAGGGAATATTTGTTCTACCTTTAGCTCCTCGTTGGGTTCGACACTCTTACTTATCGAAAACTGTTGCGATCCCCTATACTTCTGGGTTATCAGCGGTCAAAGCGCTGGCTCGCCTACCGATGAGCCTACGCAACAAACTACTGGCATGCCTACCATCATTTCACACAGCTACTCGCACGCCTCCCGGTGACACTGTACAGCGAACATGCCTCCCGTCAATTCACACACCTGCACGCACGCCTCCTGGTCTGCCTACACGACGGACTGCTCACATGCGTCTCGTCAACTCACGCCTGCTCGCACGGCACACGGGACACGTGGCGGGACATAATTTTTTATGATTAATTCTACCGCTTTATTTTACTTAACCGAAGCATGGCACGTACATTGTTGGTCTAACACCCATGGTTCGAATAAATAATCCGTTCTGATATTGGTTCCCAATTATTAATAATCTCCTATTTGTAAGAAGATAAAGATTACATCAAAACTTGTCTCAAAATTGACAAAAAAGTACAATACCACAGTCTACTGGTGTCCATATGACAACACAATAAGTTTCATGAATTTCAACTAAGTTTTAGATTTACTAGATTTTAAAAATCAAGATTCTCAATTTTTGAAATTTCTTGCATGGGGACTAAACTGAAGGAAATATGCCCTAGAGGCAATAATAAAGTTATTATTTATTTCTTTATATCATGATAAATGTTTATTATTCATGCTAGAATTGTATTAACCGGAAACATAATACATGTGTGAATACATAGACAAACAGAGTGTCACTAGTATGCCTCTACTTGACTAGCTCGTTAATCAAAGATGGTTATGTTTCCTAACCATGGACAAAGAGTTGTTATTTGATTAACGGGATCACATCATTAGTTGAATGATCTGATTGACATGACCCGTTCCATTAGCTTAGCACCCGATCGTTTAGTATGTTGCTATTGCTTTCTTCATAACTTATACATGTTCCTATGACTATGAGATTATGCAACTCCCGTTTGCCGGAGGAACACTTTGGGTACTACCAAACGTCACAACGTAACTGGGTGATTATAAAGGAGTACTACAGGTGTCTCCAAAGGTAGATGTTGGGTTGGCGTAATTCGAGATTAGGATTTGTCATTCCGATTGTCGGAGAGGTATCTCTGGGCCCTCTCGGTAATGCACATCACATAAGCCTTGCAAGCACTGCAACTAATATGTTAGTTGTGGGATGATGTATTACGGAACGAGTAAGGAGACTTGCCGATAACGAGATTGAACTAGGTATTGGATACCGACGATCGAATCTCGGGCAAGTAACATACCGATGACAAAGGGAACAACGTATGTTGTTATGCGGTCTGACCGATAAAAGATCTTCGTAGAATATGTAGGAGCCAATATGGGCATCCAGGTCCCGCTATTGGTTATTGACCGGAGACGTATCTCGGTCATGTCTACATTGTTCTCGAACCGTAGGGTCCGCACGCTTAAGGTTTCGATGACAGTTATATTATGAGTTTATGAGTTTTGATGTACCGAAGGAGTTCGGAGTCCCGGATGAGATCGGCGACATGACGAGGAGTCTCGAAATGGTCGAGACGTAAAGATCGATATATTGGACGACTATATTCGGACATCGGAAAGGTTCCAAGTGATTCGGGTATTTTTCGGAGTACCGGGTAGTTACGGGAGAAGTAATGGGCCTTGATGGGCTTTAGTGGGAAGAGGAAAAAAGGCTGCTACGCCCCCTCCCCTCTAGTCCGAATTGGACTAGGGAAAAGGGGGCCCGCCACCTTTCCTACTCCTCCACTTCCTTCTCCCTTCCTCCCCTCTTTGTGGACTCCTACTAGGACTTGGAGTCCTAGTAGGACTCCACACCTGGCGCGCCTCTCCTATGGCCGGCCTCCTCCCCCTTGCTCCTTTATATACGGGGGCAGGGGGGCACCTCTAGACACACAAGTTGATCATTGAGATCGTTCCTTAGCCGTGTGCGGTGCCCCCTGCCACCATATTCCACCTCGATTATATCGTTGTAGTGCTTAGGCGAAGCCCTGCGTCGGTAATACATCAAGATCGTCACCGCGCCGTCGTGCTGACGGAACTCCTCCCGAAGCTTTGCTGGATCGGAGCCCGGGGATCATCATCGAGCTGTACGTGTGCTAAGAACTCGGAGGTGCCGGAGTAATGGTGCTTGGATCGGTCGGATCGGGAAGAAGACGTACGACTACTTCCTCTACGTTGTGTCAATGCTTCCGTTGCGATCTACAAGGGTACGTAGATCAGACTCTCCCCCTCGTTGCTATGCATCACCATGATCTTGCGTGTGCGTAGGATTTTTTTTGAAATTACTACGTTCCCCAACATAAACATGCCCCATGGACACACATATGTTTTGCAATCCATTTTGGTGCACTGTCACGTGTGCTTGTAGTTCAAATTTGTTTTTTGCACATTATATCCCTAGAAAATCAATCAATGTACTAAAATGTCCGAATGATCTCTGATTTTTTTTTTCAAATTTTAACCCGACCCTCCTTTGGTCACATATGTTCACCGTGGAAATTTTTAACATGCCTCGTAGTGGTGGTGGATGTGCGGTGTGTGTGTGTGTGTGTCCAGGGGGTGTCTGATAGTACACTATGAGTCGTGAGCCACTGTGTGGGATTGACCATTTTGTGAGGCAGGTGCCACATCAAAGTCGTGAATTGGTTATTTAAAACATTACACAACCCTTTCATACATACATGTTTGGGCCACAAGCAGTCGGTGGTTGTCCTAGGATACTCACTCGCGTGTGATGCTTTTGATGGGCCCACGAGGTCGTCGTCCATCACTTTGACCTACAGTCAGAGAGGTTAATTTGACCAACAAGGTTGATTCTTTTTTGTTTGTGTTATGGTAGGAGTATATAGTATGCATCGAAGAGGTGGGAGGGGACCAGCATATAGTATGTACGCGTCATAAACACACAACTCACCCCGTGTGGGGACTTTCCGGTTTCCGAGGCAGGTGCCACATCAAAGTTGTGCATTGGCTATTCAAACATCACACATCACCTCTTTGGGCCACATGCATGCATGCGGTGGTTATCCTAGAACACTCACTCATGTGTGACGGTTCCATCTGTGGGCCCGTGAGGTCATCATCCATGCGTGCATCACTTTGACCTACATCGGGAGAGGTTAATTAATTTGACCATCAAGGAGGATTATTTTTGGTTTGTACTACGATAGGAGCATATATATATACTACTCGTCGAAGAGGGTGAAGGGGACCATCATATACTACGCTTCATGAATGACCTCGCTCCTTGTGGGGACTGTACGGTTTTCGGGGCATGTGCCACATCAAAGTTGTGTATTTTGGGTATTCAAACATCACAACCACACACACCTCCATACATATGTTTGGCCCACATGCAAGAGATGGCGGTTGTCCTCAGGCACTCACGCGGTTATCGACGATATCGATGCTTTCCATCTGTGGGCCCGCTTGGTCCATCACTTTGATCAACAAAGAGAGTGGTTAATTTGACTTAGGAGGGGATTATATTTTGGTTTGTATTATGGTATATAGGTCATGCTCTGGGATTACATAATATAGTTTGAGCCCATGCATGTGTACGCATGAATCCCTCCCACCGGGTCGAAGTGGCCGGTTGGGGGGGGGGGGACAGCACACGGCGCGTCATGAATCGATCTCGCTTTGTGTGGGGACTGTATGATTTTCGATGCAGGCGCCACATCAATGTTGTGCATGGTATTCAAACATGCATGCATGACCTCCATATATATATACATGCATGTAGTGGTTGTCTTCGAACAGTAATCTCCCTCACGTGGTTATCGGCGGCAAGCCTATATATTTGTTGGCCCGCGTGGACATCCATGATCACTTTGACCAACAACGAGAGAGGTTACCATGGTGGATTCTTCTTCATTGGTTCATGTTACCGTAGTAGGTCATGGTGAGATTCCATACCTAAGTTTGAGCGCATACATACATACGCATGAATCCCCGTCACCGGCACGAAGTGGGGTGTGAAATACATATATACAACGCATCATGAACCCTCGCTCTGTGTGGGGACATTCTAGTTCCAAAGCACGGTGCCACATCAAAGTTGTGCATTGGGTATTCAAACATCACAGAATACTCCATACATATGTTTGAGCCACATGCATGTAGTGGTTGTCTTCGAGCACTACTTGCATGATTATCGACGAGCTGGCCCATCTGTGGGGTCGCGTGGACATCCATCATTTTTACCAACAACAAGAGAGAGGTTGTACGACCAAGGTGGTTTCTTCCTGGTCCGTTTTACGGTATATCTTGGTGAGATGCCCTCTCCCACCGACTCAAAGTGTGTGTGTGTGGGGGGGGGGGACTACTTTGCACTAGCTGAACCTCTGTGGGGTCGGGGATGTCCGGTTAATTTGCGAGGGACATGTGCCAAATAAAAGTTGTGAATTAGGTATTTAAATATCACACCACCCTTTTAATACATATAGTTGGGCAACCCGTAGGTGGTTCGTATGTGGTTTCACCCATCTCACGCCACAAGCTCACATTTGTGGGACCGCACATGGTCCACCTTTGACTAGAAGTGAAAGGGGCTGGGGGTTGACCATGATGGACTCTTATAGGTTTAGTGTGATGATAGGGGTGAGATGTTGTACCTAGCTATTTGTTGGCATGCATTCATAGCTAGGATTCCCCTCCCGCCAACACAAAGTGGGCGGAAGGGACTAGCAACACTGTGCACTTTGTGAGACAGGTGCCACATCAAAGTTGTGCATTGGGTGTTGGAACATCAAACCACCCTTTTTATACATATTTTTGTTCCACATGCAAGTGTGTTCGTGTTCTGACCCTTTCCAGCGTTATTTTTGCCAAATTTATAAATAGTAGACAAGTCAGATGACGCAACAGACACGGTTCACTCAGACTACCCGTGTTCCACACCCGTGACCCTGTCACTCACATCAACACAGTACATCGGGCTCCACTAGGCTTCCCTCGCAATCTCAAAAATATCTACCCGCCTGGAGGGTTTTTCTATTTGATAACACACAGTTATTATGTTTCGACTGTGTGTGATGTTTGTTGTTCCCGCTCCCGCCTGCATCCCTTGAAAATATCTACCCGGCTGGAGGGTTTTTCTGTTTGATAGCACACGGTTGTTATTTTAGGACCATGTGCAATGCATTGTTGCTCATTCCCTTCATTGAATAGCCCCGACATTTTACTCCCGTGCAGTAAAATTTCCAGTGGCCGCGTCATTTCCTCAAACACCACCTTCCACCCTATAGGATAGAAAGTATGTCTAGAGGGGGTGATTGGACTACACTACCGAATAAAACCTAACCTTTCAGTTTTAGTTGTAGGCAGATTTTAGCAGTTATGACAAGTCAAGTAACACCCTGCACATGCAAGTCTAAGAGTATAGCAGCGGAATGTAAGACATAGCACATGTAAGTAAAGGGAAGGGTTTGAAGAAGGCAAACACAATGGGGACACAAAGATTTTTGGCGTGATTCCGATAGGTGGTTCTATCGTACATCCACATTGATGGAGACTTCAACCCACGAAGGATAACGGCTGCGCGAGTCCACAAAGGGCTCCACCCATGAAGGGTCCATGAAGAAGCAACCTTGTCTATCCCACCATGGCCATCACCCATGAAGGACTTGCCTCACTCAGGTAGATCTTCACGAAGTAGGTGATCTCCTTGCCCTTACAAACTTCTTGGTTCAACTCCACATCATGTCGGATGCTCCCAAGTGACTCCTAACCAATCTAGGAGACACTACTCTCCAAAAGGTAATAGACGGTGTGTTGATGATGAACTCCTTGCTCTTGTGCTTCAAATGATATTCTCCCCAACACTCAACTCTCTCTCAAAGATTTGGCTATGGTGGAAGAAGGATTTGAGTGGAAAGCAACTTGGGGAAGGCTAGAAATCGTGGTTCAAATGGTAGGAATGGAATCTCTTGATCTCAACACATGAGTAGGTGGTTCTCTCTCAGAAAATGAATGGTGGAAGTGTAGGCACATTCTGTTGGCTCTCTCTTATGAGGGAGAGGGGGTGGAGGGATATATATAGCCTCCACACAAAATCCAACTTTTACAAACTTTTGACCCAACTCGATGGCACCGATCAGAAATCTCCGTGGCATCGACCTGTGTAAAAATATGAACGTTAGGAATCTCAGTGGGACCGACGGGAACAACTCGGAGGGACCAATGTGCAAGGGCTTAGGGAAAACCTCGTCTCGGTGGCACAGATTGCATCATCTTGGTGGGACTGGAGTGAAGCAATAAGGCAAGAGAGAGTTGGCAAGCCATCTCGGTGGTACCGATTGCAATTCTCGGTGGGACCAAAATAATTGTAGCAAGTAATAGAGAGGTGGCAAGGCAATCTCGGTGGGATCGAGATCCATATCGATGGATCCGATTTGTTAGGGTTTGGCAACGGCTAAGTCCAGATGAACTCGGTGGCTCCGGATAGGAAATTTCGATGGGGCCGAGTTGGAATGTAAGGTTTGGACATATTTGGATGGAGAAAGTGGTTTAGCTTTTTGGAGCAATATTACTAAGCACTTTGAGCAAAAAGATCATTAAGAAACACCTCACCCCCTTTTATAGTATTGGCTTTCCTATGGACTCAATGTGATCTTGGATCACTTAACCAAAAATGTAGAGTCTTGAACTTTTGCAAATCCATTTCCTTAGCATTTTGAGGGGTCCACAATCACTAGTACTTGCCATGCCAATCATTGAACATCCTATAATATTTAACTTATGTGGACATTAGTTCAATGAGATATATGTTGTTATGAATTACCAAAACCACCCGGGGATTAGTTGCACTTTCAGTCTCCCCCTTTTTGGTAATTGATGACAACATATCGATCAAAGCTTTGACAAATGATTAAATGAATGAAATACATCATCGCTTTGAGAAGTATGTGATAAGAAAGAGCTCCCCCTAAATTTGTGCATTATTAAAAAATTGCGTTTGAATGCAAATGCACAATCGATTAGGATCATGGGCCACTCTTCCATCTCACATACATCTTGGTGGAGCGCACAAAATGATATGAATGAAATAGTAAGCATGCATCACCAAAAACATAAGTGAACGATCATACAAGAATAATGATAAGATAAGCATTAAGCATCACATGAAGCATAGTATGATCAATCACACATAACCGAAGTATCTCACATGCATAACTAGCAAAGTAGCACGGATCAAATAGAAATGGTAGCAGAAACTCAAAAAAAAAAACAATGAGCAAAAGCGAGACACTCTCTCTCAAAGCCTAATGATCTATACAAATTCTCCCCTTTGGCAACAAGTACCAAAACGTTTGAATAGGTATAGAGCTATACGTCTCTCTAAGCACGATCCTCAGCAGCTCCTGAAGGTGACCTCTGGCTGGTGGCTCTGGTGTGCATAGATGGCCTTGAGAGAAGTGTATCCGCGAAGGCTTCAGCTGACATCTGTTGAGCTGGCGGCATACAGACTGGAAGTGGCACTATAGAAGCAGCAGCAGGTGTAGAGTGAGTAGTCCTCATGTCTGCAACAGGCACTGCAGCAGATCTGGGTGCTCTGGGTACTGCCTGGTATATCTCAGTCGTTGCCCTCTCATCTCCACTGTCATAAGCTCTGGCTGTGTCAACATCATCTGTGAGCTTCTCCACAATAGTCTGTACCTCAGTGATCTTCACATCAAGATTATATATCTTTTCCTCGACTACCCGCTCTAAGCTCTCCTGGTTCTTGGTGAGGCCGCCTAGACTCTACTCAATCCTGAGGGTAGCTTCCAGCAGATAAGTCATCTGGTCATTCTTTGTCTTGAGGTTGGCTATGGGAGCTTTTGGAGAAGATGCCTCCTGAGCTACTTTTGCTGCTGCAGCTACCTAGATCATCTCTTGGGCTTGGACAGATGTAGGGTGTGAAGAGTCCATCACCACTACATTGTCCTCGAACTCTGGGTGTAGTGGGATATGCTCACGATCAAGAAGATATGTGCTCGTTCCAACCTTGGAGTTGATGAGAAACTGAATGTGAGGAGCAAATCCACAAGATCTCTTCTGGTCAGCTGCAGTTTTCTTGATTTTCTCAATGATAAGGGTCATGACTTTGACAAAAGAGTGTGTCAAACAAGTGTAGCAAGCTGATGGAGTGGCCACAGATCATCTCCATGCTTGGGAAAAAGAGTGTGCCTCAAGATTGTGTTGGTGGTGGCCAAACCAGCTAGCAAATGTTTCACATAACCAAACTTGTGTGTCTCAACATCTTTCTCAGGAATAGGCTTTTGCATGTTAGCCATAGAGTTGTGATCCATCTTGGGTTTTGCATAGACATCAATATCATTCTCCTCCTCTTCTAGAGCACCAAGAAGATCAACCCGTTCTGAGATGGTTGACTGGTGTCTGGATCCCTCAGTCATCCATACTATTTTCCATCTGGATAGAAGTGTGCAGTGGAGTAGAATTGCATGATCATTTCATCATTCCACTTTGTGAGCTTCTTCCCAACAAAATCTGCAACACTTGCAAGCTTGAAGCTTTCATGACATGGGGGAAGTGATCTTCATTTGCATCGATATATTTCCAGTCCACCCACTTTATATCACTGACTATAGGCTTCTTGTCAAGCAACACTGCCTCATAGAAATCTTGTTGCTCTTGTGTGTGGAAACGATGATCACAAGCAATTCTCCTCCTTGCAGCATATGTGCTGGGGATACAACCCCACAGTATTACCCGCCCGTTCAGGGCCGGGTTATACAGTGGCGACTTGAGGAAATCGGATTGTTATGTGGCCCGTGATAACCATGAAGCTCAGAGCCCACATGGCGACTCATGGAGTGGGCCGGCTCATGGCCCAATACTTGGACACTGACGCAACAAAGATGTTATAAGGAAACTCCCTTACTTGGGAGGTAAGATAAGTAGAAAGCATATTAGGACATGGGTTGTATTACGACCTGGACTCTGTTGTAAGCCCAGGGCCTCGACCTATATATAAAGGGGGCCCCCGAGGCAGAAGATTAAGTTACAAGCTCTTGAGGACTAGGATAGCCAATTTGCACCTTTGTAATCGAGATCCCACACAATAATCAGTCACGTAGGAGTAGGCTTTTACCTCCACCGTGAGGGGACAAACCTGGGTAAAACCTCACGGCGATGGCCTCACGACTAAGTCCTTTCACGAGGGCATCTGCCGTGACAAAATCACGAAAGTTGGCACCCACCATGGGGCTATCGCTCGGTGGTGTTGAGTTCTTAGAGGGAGCTCTCCTAAGGATCGAGGGATATGCGATCGGCCGCATGACCAAGAGTCACTGTGGAAAGCTCTACATCGATGATTTAGGCTGGGGCCCCGAGGCTGACTCAATTGAGTATGGGTACCGAGTCCTATTCGGCAAGATCCACGTCTTCATCGGCAAAATCGGTGAATTAGTACCCGAGCCGAACATCTACACCGACATCGTTGAGCCGGCTCGGCGCACGCATCCCGCCCGGGCTCAAGCCGGTCGGAACCATGTCTTTGTTGGCTTCACGCAGGGGATGAACTCATGGATAACTCCGCATCTGGTGGGTACACTGTCGGTGTCAAAACCGGTGGATATCGGGTAGGGGGTCCCGAACTGTGGACCTTGGATCGATGGGGAATAGTAGACATGGGACATGATATTTACCTAGGTTTGGGCCCTCTGTAAGAGGTAAAACCCTACGTCCTGCTTGATTATATTGCTTGTGTATAAGGGGGTTACATAGTAGATCTACCGCGAGATCAGACAAACTAAACCCTAACTAGTAGGATGGCAATTGTTCTTCTAGCCTCTACGGACTAAACCCCCAGGTTTATATAGACACCAGGGGTACTAGGGTTTACATATAGTCGGTTACATAGAAATGACACAAGGAGGCCGAATCTTCCATCTTGACTTGGGGTACACTCCAAGGCATGACAAGGTCTTCGATCCGGATACTGTACGGCTCAACTGTCTGGCCCACAAGAGAGAGGCCGGCCACCCGAGGACCCCCTAGTCCAGGACTCCCTCGGTAGCCCCCGAATTAGCCTCCAACGCCGGAACCTGCAATTATCAATTGTCCCAACATGCACCAACGTCTTTGGCTTGCAAGGTGAGTTCTCCATCCTTTCCTGGTGTATTCGGAATAATCTTATTCAGTCTGGGTCTCAGCCTGATTCGGCCATGCATCCAATCATGCTATATTCAGAATCTGGACTATCGATTTACTTAGCCGTGAAAGCTAACCGATCAAGTGTGCATTGTACCACCAACTAACAATTTTTAGCGAAGGGTTGCGACTAGGTCATAAACACCGGATCATTATGAGAACTTGATGCGTGGCACGAAGTAACCCCTCTATTGGCACATCCCATCGAGGTGGAGATCGTGTCCCATTTTAAGGGATTTCATCAATAATTCCCAGTATCCCACCCACGCATAACATTACGAGTATATCAGGAAGTGGAGAGGATAGTGACACATTTAAAGGGTTCTAGGTACCTTGACTGCTTATAAAAAGGAGCCAGCCAAAGTTATCCTCTCACGCCTTCTTCTTCCTTTTGCCATAGCTTTCCATGGAGCTCCGACACCCTGGTTCCACCTCCCTCAAAAGATCCCCCTCTCCCCCGCCCTCGACCATGGCTGGATCCGAAGCGAAGGGGAAGTGGGAGGCCTCAAGCGTCTCCAACAACGACATTGAGGAACTGAAGCGAGCAGGCTACCTCTCATCCTACATTGCTCATCGGGCCCCTGAGGAAGGCTAGGTCGTGCCGACACCCCGTGCCAGCGAGCGGGTGGTGTTCATTCCCCATTTTATTTAAGGACTGGGCTTCCCGCTCTACCCATCCGTCTGGGGGCTGGTGTTCTACTACGAGCTCGACTTCCATGACCTGGCTTCGAATTTCTTCCTCCACATCTCGGTGTTCATCACCGTCTGTGAAGCTTTCCTCCGAGTCCCACCACACTTTGGCCTATGGCTGAAGATCTTCAATGTCAAGCCGAAGATTGTCGATGGCCAGCATGCGGACTGTGGGGGCGCCATGGTGAGCAGGCTCACTCGTCGGATGGCCAGAGGGCATGTTCATAGACATGGTCAAGATCTGGCAGAAAGAATGGTTTTATATTACCGAACCCTGGGACGCGGCCTGGGCAGCTGCCCCAGTGTTTAGACCTAGACCCCCTACGAGGTTAACCTCGTGGACCAAAAAAGGCCTTGACTAGGGATCTACCACCGAGGTGGAGGCGCTTCAGAAATGCGTCTCCAATGCGATAAAGGTGAGGGCCACGCTGACCAGCGTGGTCCAGGTCATGCTCCTTCACCGTCACCTACCTTGCCAGCATTGGGCCACCCCGATGTGGTCTTGGAAGCCCGAAGACCCATGCACCGTGCAACACTTCTATGGCACCACCCATGAGAAGCTGTGGAAGGTGCTATTCAAGCCGCAGAAAACATGGCCAAAAGAAGGGGAAGACATCGGCCTCGACGCCAAGAATCCTCCTAGGGAGGTAATGTAGTATGATTCGCTTTGTGATTGGATATTCATGCTCCGGCTATGATCCTTAATTCCTTGTCCTTGTTACCATAGGGCTGGCTCAAGAGGGTCGCGCTGATCAACAGTCCGGCCCCACTACCCGAAGACCCGAGGTCAGCTCAGCTGGATGAGCTGTTGACTGTGGTGCTAGAGAAAAAGGAGAAGAAGGAGAAAACCCCCACGAGGGAGACCCGAGAGGGCCTCCGCTCATGCGCCCCTCCGTACACCACGTCCAGTGATACCCATGCCCCTGCCACACATGAGGGGGAGCAGGGTGAAGAGGAGGAGGAGGAGAACGACTCCTCCTGCACCAGAAAGAGAGCGGCTTCCATTGAGGCCGGAGAAGAGCACCCTTCCCCTGCTCCAAAGAAAGGGAACAAGGGGAAGTTGGTCATGCTCAGTGACAGTTCGGATTCCGACGAGGAGTTCGTCGCCTCTGAGAAGATCCCGGAGAACACACGCAGGGTCAAGCCCTGTGTTGAAAGGTAAGAATTTGAGGACTATCCGGGTACTGGTTTTACTAGCCCACTACTAATGGCATGTGTGCTCTCATGTTGTAGGCCACTACGGGACCTCCCAACCGACCAAATGTCGAAGGGCACTTCTCCGCCAACCGATCTGGTGGAGAGCGGGGGTGCATCGCATTTTGCGCCTCCTCCGGTCATCGGAGAGACTGAGGAGGTGCTGTCCCAAAGGACCCCACCCGTGACGAACATGGGGGTGATGACAACATCGACATGGCCGAAGCCAACACCTCAGCCACCGAAGACCATGAGAAGGAGCCCGAACAAGCCGAGCCCTCTCAGAAGAAAGTTCTAGGGCCTTCACGGCCCTTCGGAGCATCACAGCCCCCCGCCACCAGAGGGGGAGCCGGGGCCCCGCCGCCAGAGCCGAACACCGAGGCCTGGGTTGTGGCAGAGTGGCCGGATATGATGGAGGAGGCCGTGGACGGCTCCTCCATAGTCGAAGAACATTGCACCCTGATGGGCGTGGTTTTACAAAGTGTTTGGTCCATTAATAGCGGACTGAAGAAGGCTGTTGACGGCCTCCTGACAGGCTTTGTGGTAAGAAAGGTAATGCTCGTTCTTTTAAAAAGTGTATTTTGTGATCGAGATGTTAGCAGTCCTTATATATAGCAGCCCCTGAGACTCTAGCGGGCTTTGAAAAAGCCTGGCTGAGGATCAAGACCTTCAGACCAAATAAGCTAACCCGGGTGCTTGCTGATGTGATTGCAGGACTCAGCATTGGCAGCGGCACCTAATGCCGCTGAAATGGCTGAGATGAATCGAAAGCTCAAGAGCTCCGATGAAGAGCTCGACCGCGTCAACAAGCGGTTTGACGAGGTGCAAGGTTAGTCTGTTCGAAACATGTTTCCTTGATTTTCTTTGTGGAGCAAAGTATGTGGAATTGTCCCTAAAATAAGAAGTGATTTGCAGTTGCCACCGCGGAGGTCGAGGGCCTCAGGGTCGAGCTGTTGAAGGCCAAGAAGGAAGCGGACAAACAGAAGGTGGCGACCGAACAAGTGGCTGCCGACCTCGACTTGGTGAAAACTAAGCGCGAGAAGCATGAGGCCAGAGTGGCCGAAGTACAGCAAGAGGTCAAGGATGCCATCACTAAATGTGATGACGTTGAGCAGAAAAATAAGGAACACACCATTGAGCTGGCGAGCATAAAGGCGAAGATCCAAGAGGCGCGATCGGAGACGCGGTGCGCATGGGAGGAACTTTGACAAGTAAAGAAAATTGCGAATGGTAAGCAGTACTTACTGCAAAGTGTCTTTGGTGGCCACAGATTCGTGTTGCTCACCCGGGTCTGGTGTTCCACAGGCGCGTTTGCGGATCTCCCAAAGAGTGTGGCCGACGCATCGAGGCACTATGCGGCCCGGGAGGGTGACACCAAGCTGAGGCTATTCTGGGCGCAATTCCAGGTGCCCGAGCACCCTCCCCTCCTCGTGAATCAAATGAAGCAGTTGATGGAGCTACACCAGATGGTTGAACCGGCCTTGAAAGACCTCTGTGTCCGGCTATGGCCCTCTGAGCCCATACCGAGCAGCTACTTCGGGCTAGTGGAAAAGTTGTACGATGCTTCTCCCGGATTGATGCCGTTAAGTGCTCGGCGTGCATCGAGGGGGCTCGGATGGCGTTTTCAAAGACAATGGTGCATTGGCTGAAGATCAAGACCGTTGAGATGGCCACCGAACCTCCTTCAGCTAGAAAGGAGCATAGGCGCCCAAAGCAATACTTCTCCGCCATGATGGACGAAGCTCGGGCAGTAGAGGCGCAGTGTTCAAAGGATGTACTCCTTTTGTAGTTGCATCTTTATGTAAGAACTAGTGGTGAAACCATATACTTTATGATGGAGTTGTATTTTTTATGGGTTATCATACTTGTGTGTTTGTGTTAATTTTGACTCCCGTGTGGCCGTTTTATTTTGAAAGCTACCAGTTATCGGCTTCAGCCCCCACATAGATGCTATGAGGGGTGTTCCATCCTATGCACTGTAACCCTTAGTCGACATCTCGGTGCCCGGAGGCGATAGTGTAGGAGGGGAACAAGGCAATCGGACTATGCGGCTTTATTACCTTAACTTAGCCAAAGGAGCTTGACTGTGGGGGTCTGGTGACCAGCCCCCAGTGTGGTGAGATGTTTAGGTGAGCCCTAGGGCCAAGCATCAATGACCTGATTTGTTCAAAGATGAATCCTTCGTAGTACACGGGACAATCGCTAATGATTTTTGGTTTGAAGACCAGTCATCGGATCGCCGACCAGTTCTCATGTATTATGATAGCTAGTTTTCAGCTTTCTCCACTAAGGTACTTGACCGAACTAGACGAAAGCACAATCGCAGTGGTTCTCCCTTTACTTACTTAGCCGAACATGTGGAACATAAGCAAGTAAGCACAAGAGCAGGGCAACCCAACTATTGACCCAAGACATAATTCGAAACCGATGCATATACTGCCATATCCGAGATGCCGAACACAAAGGAAGAGTGTGCCGGACTTGACATATGGGGAGAGTGTCAAAGTCAAGCCCCCGGTTTATTAGCCGAATTATATATGAAATCAGATGTGTACCATGGTTGACTAGGATAGAGTCGAAGGGCGGGAGAAAGGGGAAAATGCAGTATACATAGAAGAACCGTAAAGGGTTGCTTTATTTCCGCTTAGCTCATGACGTCTAGGCGTACAATTCAAACTGTCTCACCATACATCTGGCATTACGGCTTCAAAAAGAAAGAAAAATTTACAGGTGAAAGGTTTACACAGGGCCTCGAATATGGGTTGACACCCTTACTATGCCCTACTGCACGTCTGCACCTGTGCTTTTGTTTGGCTGAAGGATTCCACTGAGAGGATGATCATTCAGCGACGGGCCCTTGATAGGTGCTTTGAACAATCGCCGTATTGTTTGAGGCTTAATGCCGGATAGGTCCTAGATGGTACCTGTTCGTCGTCTGAAGATGAATTACTTCATGATGCAGTTGATCTGAACTCATTGTACATGAACCCCACAACTGCCCATGGTATTTTGAGCACAAAGTTCTGTCGACGAGGTGCGTAACATGCCGCTAGGTTGGGCGTGCCACGGGGGGCATATTCCTATGTGCATCGAGCAAAGGGAGGGTCCTTAGAGGGAGAGGAGGCTCGGGCTCGTTTTCCTGCTTCACGCGCCTTGATGGTGTGCTGGCCCTTCAGTCCTTCGGCACCGGATTGGTCTTCGGCTGCAAGGGCTGTAGTGTGTTCCTCTGTCCAAAGAGAGCACTCAGTGTTGCCATTGACTGTTATGATGCCTCTGGGTCCAAGCATTTTTAATTTAAGGTAGGCATAGTGGGGGACAACATTGAAACGGGCGAAGGCCATTCGGCCGAGGAGGGCGTGATAGCCACTACAAAAGGGGACAATGTCGAAGATCAAGTCTTCACTCTGGAAGTTATCCGGGGAGCCGAACACTACCTCCAAGGTAATAGTGCCCGAGCAGCGGGCTTCAATGCCCGGAATTACCCCCTTGAAGGTGGTATTGCTAGGTTTGATCCTTGACGGGTCATGCCCATTTTCCTGACGTTATCTGCATAGATCAGGTTGATGCTACTGCCTCCGTCCATGAGGACTCAGGTAAGGTGGTACCCGTCCATAATGGGGTCCAGGACCAAGGCCGCTGATCCTCCATGATAGATACTGGTCGGGTGGTCCTTGCGGTCAAATGTGATTGGACAGGCCGACTGAGGGAGTCCTGGATTAGGGGGTATCCGGACGGCCGGACTATATCCTTTGGCCGGACTATCGGACTATGAAGATACAAGATTGAAGACTTCATCCCGTGTCCGGATGGGACTCTCCTTGGCGTGGAAGGCAAGCTTGGCAATTCGGATATGTAGATCTCCTTCCTTGTAACCGACTCTGTGTAACCCTAGCCCCCTCCGGTGTCTATATAAATCGGAGGGTTTAGTCCATAGAGAGGACACACAATCATACCATAGGCTAGCTTCTAGGGTTTAGCCTCTTCGATCTCGTGGTAGATCAACTCTTGTACTACTCATATTATCAAGAACAATCAAGCAGGATGTAGGTTATTACCTCCATCAAGAGGGCATGAACCTGGGTAAACATCATGTCCCCCGCCTCATGTTACCATCCGCCTAGACGCACAGTTCCGGACCCCTACTTGAGATCCACTGGTTTTGACACCGACATTGGTGCTTTCATTGAGAGTTCTACTGTGCCATCACCGTAAGGAAGGATGCCTCGTCTCGTTGTTAAAAACAACATTACCGCCGGGGAGCACTGGCTTTCGGCCAACCTCTCCGGTTAGGCAGTTTCATCATGACCGCCCGTTCGGCTGCTTCACCGACGATGACTTCTCGGGTCATTGAAAACAGCCTCCACGCCGGCTCAGAATTTGCCGAACAGATGGATCCAATGGAGCTCTCATCCCTAAACGAGCTCTTGGATTGCATCGCCGCCTTGGGAGTTGCTACGGGCTATGATCGGATTGGGCTTAAACCCGATCAAAGGGAGATTAACTCTCCACCGGTCACCCATCATATTGCGGTGGTGGAGGAACAATGCGGCGATTCTTCCTCTATCTTGAGGACTAACTATGTCCGGATTCTTGAGCTCTCCAAGACGGATACCCATTTACGGGAGGACATCACCCAAGCCCTGAACCAAGAGTCAGGCGGCGGGCCAGACTTATCGGGCAACATCCCGGAACCCGAACTTCCAAGATTGGAAACTCCTCAGCCCCGGGGTCTCAGATCGGGTAAGGGTTTGGACTCAAATCCACCCACCCACCCAAACATAAACGATCTTTCCCACATCAGGCAAGCGCCCCAGGAAACAGTACATCATTATTGGGCCAGATTCCTCCTTGTGATGAACAAGGTTAAGGACTGTCGCGAGGAAGACGCAGTCTCATTTTTCCGCAATAATTGCACGGACAAGGGAATCCTTAACACCATAAGTCGCCGTGACATATCACGGTTCGCTAACTTGGCGTCCATAGTACGAAAGTACTGTGCGATGGAAAGCGCCTGGAAAACTAAAACAAAATTTTGGGATAATCCGGCTCCAAATATACACCCAGTCCGAAGTGAAAGGGTGCACTGTCATAAGAAACCCGAGTTAATTACAAAGAAGCAAAAACCCTCTACAGGGCGTGGAACCATATTGGAGGGATGGCTCAACGGACCCTGCAAAATTCATAGTACAATGGATACCATACCAACACACAGCCTTAGAGCATGTTGGGTACTCCGGCAGGTGGCCAAAAGTGGTGAGGATCTTCTCATCCTAGATGCCACAGAGCACCATCCCGGGGATAACAATACGGTATTAACAGTCTTTGAAACCTTCGCATCAAATAATAGGCGCAAGCGAACACTCCGCAGCCTTGCCAAAATCTGCCACATGGCAACAATAAATCCATGGAGTGACACGGCTATTACCTTCAATGCCAGTGACGAACCTAAATTCCGAACAGCCCGAGCACCAGCTGCACTGGTCCTCAGTCCAATTGTGGACGGCTTTCGACTCACCAAAGTACTCATGGACGGCGGCAGTGGATTAAACCTCATCTATGAGAAAACTCTTCAAAAAATGGAAATAGACTGGAACCGCATTAAGCAAAGCAGCACAACCTTCAGAGGAATCGTCCCTAGCCGGGAAGCATGCTGTGCTGGTAAAATCACACTAGATGTGGTATTCGACATGCCGGAGAACTATAGCTCCGAAGAAATTACATTCCAAGTGGCCCCGTTTAGTAGCGGATACCACACCCTTTTAGGGCGGGAGGCGTTCACGATCTTCCAAGCCATACCCCATTACGGGTACAGGAAGCTCAAAATGCTCGGGCCCAACGGAATCATCACTCTCGCTAGTGATCCGGACACAGCACCCCGCGTCGAAAAGAAAATAGCCGCATTGGCCCTCGAGGCATTATCCGAAGCCCTTTCGGCCGAGGAATTTACTGCGCTACGCTCCACAGTGGACAGGGGCGACGTGATACTTGACAAGAGATCCAAGTCCACCTCTTTTAAACCAGCGGATGAAATAGTCAAATTCCAAGTCCACCCAACGGACCCTACAAAATAGCCTCCATTAGGGCATAGTTAAACCCCGCCGTGGATGCCGCACTACGAGAGTTCCTGCGCGAGAATTGGGACATATTCGCCTGGCACCCCTCAGGCATGCCAGGAATCCCACGCAGGCTGGCCGAGCACAGCCTTAATATTCTAAAGGGATTCAAGCCGGTCAAGCAGACTCTTCGGCGTTTCTCTGAACCTAAGAGACAAGCTATGGGAGAGGAACTAGCCAAGTTATTGGAGGCTGGATTCATTAGAGAAATAAAACACCCAGACTGGCTAGCAAACCTGGTGATGGTACCAAAGAAGGACAAATCCTGGCGTCTATGTGTCGATTTCAAGGACCTCAACAAGGTTTGCCCAAAGGATCCCTTCCCCGTCCCCCGCATCGATCAAATTATCGATGCTACCGCAGGACATGATTCATTGTGTTTCCTCGACGCATACTCCGGCTACCACCAAATCAAGATGGCGGAGTCTGACCAAGCCGCAACGACATTTATCACACCATACGGCCCCTTCTGTTTCAACACAATGCCTTTTGGGCTCAAAAACGCCGACGCAACATATCAGCGCATGATTCAGACATGTCTGGAGAAACAGATCGGCAAAACAGTAGAGGCATACGTAGATGACGTGGTCGTCAAAACCAAACACGTCGACTCTCTAATAGACGACTTGAGGCTCACATTCGACAACCTCCGAACATACGACATCAAGCTCAATCCGGAAAATGCGTTTTCGTTGTACCAGCCGGAAAGCTCCTGGGTTTCATTGTCTCCAATAGAGGAATTGAAGCAAATCTGGCAAAAATCCGAGCTCTGTCATAGTTGGCTATCCCAACAGACCTCAAACAAATCCAGAAATTAACCGGATGTGTGGCGGATCTATGCCGCTTTATCTCCCGCTTAGGAGAAAAGGCATTACCCCTTTATCGCCTCCTTCGGCGCACCGAACACTTCGAGTGGACGGACGCTGCCACAGCCGAATTGGAAGAAATGAAAGCCATAGGGCAACCAACCCAATCCTAGCCGCGCCAAACATCGACGAACCAATGCTGTTGTACATTGCGGCAACTCATCAGGTTGTAAGCGCAGTGCTCATCGTCGAACAAGAAACGGGTGGACATAAATTCCCCCTTAAAAAGCCGGTATATTATGTATCCACTGTCCTCACTCCATGCAAATCACGGTAACCGCATTATCAAAAGATAGCATATGCGGTATTCATGGCATCCCGAAAGCTGCGACACTACTTTCAAGAGTGTTCAATTACAGTAGTCTCGGAAGTGCCACTTAATGATATTATAAACAACCGCAACGCCACGGGCCGGATTGCCAAATGGGCCATTGAGCTCCTCCCGTTCGACATAACATACAAACCCCGGCGAGCCATTAAATCACAAGTATTAGCCGACTTTGTCACCGAATGGACGGAAGCCGAACTCCCTAAAGAGTACGGAGCATACTCCAATTGGATCATGCACTTCGATGGCTCCAAAATGCTGGCTGGTCTGGGGGCTGGCGTCGTCCTGACGTCCCCAACCGGAGATACAGTTCAATGCGTACTACAGATACTGTATATAGACTCCAATAATGCAGCCGAATACGAAGCACTGCTACATGGTCTTCGGATGGCAGTTTCCATGGGCATTCAACGCTTGGAGGTGCGTGGGGATTCGGACCTCGCAATATCCGAAATAAATGGAGACTTCGATGCCAAGGATCCAAAGATGGCGGCATATCGCAACACCGTCCTAAAGATGTCAGCTCAGTTCGAGGGGCTTGGATTTCACCGTGTGGCTTGGGAAAACAATCAGGCGGCGGATATCCTCGCCCGCATCAGCGCAAAATGCGATGTGCCCCCCCCCAACATCTTTTTGGAGAGGTTGTTTAAGCCATTCGTGGTATGGGAAGGGGACACCGGTAACAATAGTCTGGACCCGACCAAAATGCCCGATACCGAACACTCTGACATAATCGGAGGCTCTGCCACCGAAATAACACCTTTAGCCCACATAATAATGCCCATCATCGCCCCGAGGACAGAACCATTCCTGGCCTACCTAACTAGGCATGAACTTCCCGAGGACCAAAATGAGGCACGCTGCATAGTGCAGTGATCTAAAGCCTACAGGGTCCACGAGGGAGAGCTGTATAAAAAAAGCACTACCGAAGTCCTTAAAAGGTGCATCTTCAAAGAGGAAGGGCGGAAGCTTTTGGTAGAAATTCACGCCGGACTCGGCGGCCACCATGCCGTAGCCCGGGCCCTTGTAAGCAAGGCCTCCCGTATAGGTTTTTATTAGCCAACGGCTCGGGTAGATGCACAGGACTTGGTCCAACGCTGCATCGGTTGCCATCTTTTTGCAAACCATAGCCACACGCCACCCACCGCCCTCCAAACAATCCCCATTACCTGGCCCTTCGCGGTCTGGGGGCTTGACATGGTTGGACCCCTTAAAGGGGGAACCCATAAGAAAAAATACTTACTGGTCATGGTGGATAAATTCACCGAATGGATAGAAGCCAAACCTGTTGAAACGGCCGAATCTGGACCGGTGATAGACTTCATATCCGGGGTTGTACACCGTTATGGCGTCCCCCACAGCATCATCACTAACAACGGCATGAACTTCACGGCCGACGAGGTAAAACTCTGGTGCAACAACATGGGCATTAAGCTCGATTATGCCTCTATCTATCACCCACAAACTAATGGCCAAGTTGAGCGAGCAAATGGTCTTATCATGAGCGGCATCAAACCTAGATTAGCGCAGTCCTTAAAGGAGTCTAACACGCACTGGGTAGAGGAGCTCGACTCCGTACTCTGGGGCTGCGGACCACACCGAATCGTACTACCGGATACACACCCTTCTTTATGGTGTACGGTGCAGAGGCGATTCTGCCCTGCGACATAATTCATGACTCACCTCGAGTGCGCATGTATGAAGAAAGAGAAGCTGAGCTCGATCGGCAAGACAGTCTGGACACCCTGGAGGAGGAGCGTGACGTGGAAAAAGCCCGTTCCGCATTCTATCAGCAACAAGCTCACAGATACCAAAGCAGAGAAGTACGGGCCCACACTTATAACGTTGGCGAGCTAGTTCTACGCCTGCCGGAGAAGAAAAAGACCAAGCTCAAGCCCAAATGGGAAGGCCCCTTCATTATTGACCAAGTTTTGACCGGTGGAGCGTACCGTCTGCCGGATGCATCGAATAATCGACTTGAGCCGAACCCATCAAACGCAGCTAGGCTCCGAAGATTCTACGCCTAGTGCCGGACTCTATGTTCGTCTCCTTCCTCTGTCCATTTTTTGCATATACATTATCTGTCTTTTTCTCTTTCTTTCTTTTATACTTTCTCAAGGCCTTCAAGGGCCAACTTGTGCCTTGCTTGCACACTATCGACGCGCTAACCGCGCTCATTATACCTGGGGGCTTCTTACACAGAAGCTTAATTATTTATCTGGGCTTCATGCCCCGCACATGTGTTATTCTTCCGCATGTACCTTTTCTTCGCCATTATATGCATCAATATGACTTAATTTTTGGCCAAGCTGGGTTGCCTAGCTCTTGTATTTATGCCCTACGTTCCCGTTAATTCGGCTAGGGCATAAGGGGAGCACCTCTACGATGAAGCCTGGGTGAAGCCGAAAGCTAGTGTTCTTAAGGGAATATTCGGTCGGTGAACACAAGATGATTTTTATTTATTTTCCATACACGCCCCTAGATGTTTTTGCCTGCGTCTCCTCTCGCAGTTCGGATATGCACTTTAGGGCATGCGTACCCAGGGAAAGGAACCCTTAACGGAACTATTCTCCCTGGAAGATGTTTCTTACTACCCATGTAATATAACATAACTAGTTGGGTACTTGTCTGTTCAAGCACTAATGACCCCTATGCCTGGTTTCCACGCATATCTCGGTTCTTATATAACTGAGCGGGTATTCGGATACAATCCGGACTATCGGGTCCCAAGGTTGAAGTGAAAAGGTCTGCCATGAAAAATGATTTACAATCCGGCTAGAAGGCATTATACATGTCACTTTACTTACGTAGTCATGTAGACTGACTAAATTCCTCTTCTATACCATCCAACAGGCTGTGTAGCCTACAATCTTGTTGGGAATACTTTGCAGCTAATTCTACTTGCCCATACACTAAGCTAACGGGGATCTCTTTCCCATCGGGCCCCACAGGTCCGACCTCAGCCATGCGGTTTGGGTCAGCCTTGGTATACCGCGTCTTCACCATGGCCCAGGCTTCCCTGGCACCTTGACGGCAGGCCAATATGTTCCATAATCGGAAGCGCCGCCGTGCTCCATTGAGCTTCTCCGCAAGCTCTCCAATGCCTGCTGGCAGGGAGACGGATGGCCACAAGGCCTGGGCAATACCTTTCATCACCTGTCGAACTTGTTGATGCAGTTGTGAGAGCTCGGGTAGAAGATCACCCGCAGACCCGGGCATCTCTTCTGCGGGACGACCCGTCAGCATAACTGCAGACATAACTCTGTTAGCCGTCTTCTCTGCTGCACTCTTTTATGGGTTTGTTCAAGCACTTACTGAAAATGCCGTGTCGAAGCCGCTTATTCTCCTTCACGGAGTCCGCAAGCTGGGCTCGAACATCTTTCAGTTCCACGCTCAGCTTGGTATTGGCGTCTTGGAGATTGTTTTTCTCCCGCATGACCTTAGTCAGCACGTGTTCGCCAGCCTTTAGCTGCCGTACGACATGCTGGTCCTCCGGATTCTCTCCGGAGTCATCTGCAATATCTATTGTTAGATGTGCAGCCATGCCGCACACTATATGGTACCTATCATTCTTTGAAGCAAATGTTACCAGCTAGGGACTTTTCAGGTTCCTTCAATGCGGCAACAGCGGCCCAAAGTTGGGTCTTGCATTCCTCCAGCTCCTGTGACAGTTGAGTATTCTTCTTTGTAAGAACCTGCACAATAAATGATCCTTAAATCAGTTGTGCCAACTGTTTCAAGTCTCAGGGGCTACTGATATATATACTCATCAAATTTTCTTACCCGTACATCCTTTACATACTGGTCCGTGGCTCTGGCTAGAACATTTTGAGCAGCACTGATGTACGCATCTCCCGAGTTGAATGCATCAAACGCCTCTCGGGAGAAACAAGCGTCACGGAGTACGGCTCGGCGACGCCTGTGATTCATGGCGCTCTCCACTTTGGAATTCGTAGCGGATATCTTATCCGCATCCTCTGTAGAAGGAGCATCCGGCGTGTACCTCATGTTAGCTTGCGCCTCTGTGTCCGGCCCTGGAGCCCGACTGGTAGAGGCGTGATCGGCGACCTCTCCGGATATTGTCCGGTGAGCGTTCTTCCTTCAAGGAAACACGGGTGTTATTATGTTTTTAAAGACGACAACCACGGAGTGAGGTGTTGCATCACACCTCTGCGCCGTCGTCTCCGTCTGGACCGCCTTCCTTTTTAGCCTGTCCGGCTTTGAAACCCCTTGTTGGCGAGTCGCCGCGGGCTCGGCATGGCGTCCCGAGGGCCTTCCCTATAAAACACCGTTTGTATACGGTAGGTGAAGTACATAAAAGGAAATCCTTTTCAAAGGTTGGGACTCCGGTCTCATTTACCTGTGAGGCTGGGAGTAGCCCAGGGTAGTCGGCTATGATGGCCACCATGGCGTCATCACAACTTAGCTGATAGAAAATCCTATCAATCAGCTCCACGAATATGTCCGGATCCTCTTTCAGGCCGGGGTCGAGGACCCGCTCAGGATCCTCCGGTTGTGGAGGTGGGCTATTGATCTCCCCTACCGCCTTACGCAGTTCCTGCGACGAAATGGCAAGGCAAATATTAATCATGAAAACAAGGGTAGGATGGAAGTAAAAAGAGCGGAAGCTCACCCAGCTTCGAGGGTTGTTCATGGAGAATCCATCCCGTGGCTTGATGTGGAGGAACTCCTCTTCTTCCCCCTTATACAGATCGGATAGAATTTTTGCTAGAGCAGCAACTGAGTCCGGTCCCTTGCACCCGCAGCAAGTGGCATCATCTTCACCATCGAAGTGCCACATGGGGTGGCCTCGATATTGAAGTGGCTGCACCCCCCGCATAATGCATATTGCCATAACCTCGGTTATGGTCAGTCCTGATTTGGCCAGCAGCTTTATCCGGCCCATCAAATAAAATACGTCTCTATCATGTTCCTCCTTTGGGCTCCGTGGGCGCCAGCTTAGGCATTTCTTCAAAGGGGCGTTGTCGAACTCAGGAAGACCAATCCGGATAGGATCCGGGAGAGGAACATCCTCCATATAAAACCACTCCGAAGGCCAGTCCTCAGACGTCTTCTTCGGGGTACCAGATAGGTATCCGGTCCCGGCAATGCACCATACTTCGGCTCTGCCCACATGATATATTGATCCCCTCTGTGTATGGGGCACAAGGCATAACAACTTCTTCCACAGCGCAAAATGAGCTTCGCAACCCAAAAACAGCTAGCAAAGGGCTACGTAACCAGCGATGTGCAGTATGGAGGCAGGGGTGAGGTTGTGCAACTGGAGGCCGTAGAACTCCAGGAGCCCTCGGAGAAATGGATGGATTGGAAATCTGAGTCCCCTTAACATATAAGGGACAAGGCATACCCGCTCTCCCTTAGAGGGGTTGGGAAAGCTCTCGCCTTGCTCCCCGCCATTATAGGTGGCGTGCCCGGCTCGAATTGGGACCGTATACGCTGGAGGGAGGAACCCCTGGGGCTGTAGCTTCACTAATTGGCTGTGTGGGATGGAACACTTCTCCCAGTCTCCGGGCTTGGGGCCGCGGGAGCAAGAGGAGGAGCTGCACTGGCCGGCCATGTTAGGATGGATTTTTTCGGGCGCGCTCGGATGAATGCTCGCTGAGGGAGGATGGTGTGGTTTGGATCTAAGGATCCTCATCTCTTTAATAGACAGTTCAATCACATAGATGGGGTGGTAAATGTAAAAACACCCTGGCTCCTCACATTCGCTTGACACGTGGAAGATGGCCATTATTGGACGCAGAAGCCAAGAAGCGCAACATTTACGAGAAGCCGGACACTATTTAATAGGTACTCAGAGTTTGAAGAAGAACCCGCCTTGCGATGCCGAAGACAATCTGCGTGCCGGACTCGTCGTCATTAAAGCCTGGTTCAGGGTCTAATGAGGGAGTCCTGGATTAGGGGGGATCTAGACGGCTAGACTATATCCTTTGGCCAGACTATTGGACTATGAAGATACAAGATTGAGGACTTCGTCCCGTGTCCGGATGGGACTCTCCTTGGCGTGGAAGGCAACCTTGGCAATTCGGATATGTAGATGTCCTTCCTTGTAACCGACTCTGTGTAACCCTAGCCCCCTCCGGTGTCTATATAAACCAGAGGGTTTAGTCCGTAGAGAGGACACACAATCATACCATAGGCTAGCTTCTAGGGTTTAGCCTCTTCGATCTTGTGGTAGATCAACTCTTTTACTACTCATATTATCAAGAACAATCAAGCAGGACGTAAGGTATTACCTCCATCAAGAGGGCCCGAACCTGGGTAAACATCGTGTCCCCCGCCTCCTGTTACCATCCGCCTAGACGCACAGTTCGGGACCCCCTACCCGAGATCCACCGGTTTTGACACCGACATTGGTGCTTTCATTGAGAGTTCCACTGTGCCGTCACCGTAAGGAAGGATGCCTCGTCTTCTTGTTAAACACAACATTACCACCGGGGGAGCCCTGGCTGTCGGCCAAACTCTCCGGCTAGGCAGTTTCATCATGACCGCCCGTTCGGCTGTTGCACCGACGATGACTTCTTGGGTCATCGAAAACATCCTCCATGTTGGCTCGGAATTTGCCGAGCAGATGGATCCAATGGAGCTCTCATCCCTAAACGAGCTCTTGGATCGCATCGCCTCCTTCGTAGTCGCTACGGACTATGATCGGATTGGGCTTAAACCCGATCAAAGGGAGATTAACTCTCCACCGGTCACCCATCATATTGCGGTGGCGGAGGAACAATGCAGCGATTCTTCCTCTATCTTGAGGACTAACTATGTCCGGATTCCTGAGCTCTCCGAGCTGGATACCCGTTTACGGGAGGACATAACCCAAGCCGTACCCCTCTTTGACTGCAAGGACCTTTGTCCATCTTGTTGGAGAACATAGTATTTCAAAAAAATTCCTACGATCACACAAGATCCATCATGGTGATGCATAGCAATGAGAGGGGAGAGTGTGTCTACGTACCCTCGTAGACCAAAAGCGGAAGCATTTAGTAACGCGGATGATGTAGTCGAACGTCTTAACGATCCAACCGATCCATGTACCGAACGTATGGCACCTCCATGTTTAGCACACGTTCATCATGATGATGTCCCTCGTGCTCTTGATCCAGTTGAGGGCGAGGGAGAGTTCCGTCAGCACGACGGCGTGGTGACGGTGATGATGATGTTACCGGCGTAGGGCTTCGCCTAAGCACTACGACAATATGACCGAGGTGTTGAACTGTGGAGGGGGGCACCGCACACGGCTAAGGAACAACTGTTGTATCTTGGGGTGCCCCTTGCCCCTGTATATAAAGGACGAGAGGAAGGAGGCCGGCCCCCTAGGGGTGCGCCAAGTGTGGGGAGTCCTACTAGGACTCCCTAGTCCTAGTAGGATTCCACCTCTCATACGGAGTAGGAAAGGGGGTAGGGAGAGGGAAAGGAAAGAGGGGGATGCACCCCCTCCCCTAGTCCAATTTGGTTTGGGCAAGGGGAGGTGCGCGCCTCCTCATGTGGCTTGCCTCTCCTTTTCCCGTATGGCCCAATAAGGCCCATTACTTCTCCCGGTGAATTCCCATAACTCCTCGGTACTCCAAAAAATATCCGAATCCTTCGGAACTTTTCCGATGTCCGAATATAGCCTTCCAATATATGAATCTTTACCTCTCGACCATTTCAAGACTCCTCGTCATGTCCGTGATCTCATCCGGGACTGTGAACAAACTTCGGTCATCAAAATCGCATAACTGATAATACAAATTGTCAGCAAACGTTAAGCGTGCGGACCCTATGGGTTCGAGAACTATGTAGGCATGACCGAGACACATCTCCGGTCAATAACCAATAGGGGAAACTGGATGCTCATATTGGCTCCGACATCATCTACGAAGATCTTTATCGGTCAAACCGCATAAAAACATACGTTCTTCCCTTTGTCATTGGTATGTTACTTGCCCGAGATTCAATCGTCGGTATCATCATACCTAGTTCAATCTCGTTACCGGCAAGTCTCTGTACTCGTTCCGTAATGTATCATCCCGTAACTAACTCATTAGTCACATTGCTTGCCAGGCTTATAGTGATGTAAATTACCGAGAGGGCCTAGAGATACCTCTCCGACATTCGGAGTGACAAATCCTATTCTCGATCTATGCCAACTCAACAAACACCTTCGGAGACACCTGTAGAGCATCTATATAATGACCCAGTTACATTGTGACATTTGATAGCACACTAAGTGTTCCTCCGGTATTCGGGAGTTACATAATCTTCATAGTCAGAGGAACATGTATAAGTCATGAAGAAAGCAGTAGCAATAAAACTAAACAATCATTATGCTAAGCTAACGGATGGGTCTTGTCCATCAAATCAATCTCTAATGATGTGATCCCGTTCATCAAATGACAACACATGTCCATGGTTAGGAAACTTAACCATCTTTGATTAATGAGCTAGTTCAGTAGAGGCATAATAGGGACACTCTGTTTATCTTATGTATTCACACATGTACTAAGTTTCCGGTTAAATACAATTCTAGCATGAATAATAAGTATTTATCATTAGATAAGAAAATATAAATAACAACTTTATTATTGCCTCTAGGGCATTTTTGCTTCAGTCTCCCACTTGCACTAGAGTCAATAATCTAGATTACATAGTAATGATTCTAACACACATGGAGTCTTGGTGCTGATCATGTTTTGCTCGTGGAAGAGGCTTAGTCAACGGGTCTGCAAGAATCACATCCGTAGGTATTTTGCAAATTTCTATGTCTCCCTCCTTGACTTGATCACGGATGGAATTGAAGCGTCTCTTGATGTGCTTTGTTCTCTTGTAAAATCTGGATTCCTTCGCCAAGGCAATTGCTCCAGTATTGTCACGAAAGATTTTCATTGGTTCCGATGCACTAGGTATAACACCTAGATCGGATATGAACTCCTTCATCTAGACACCTTCATTTGCTGCTTCCAAAGCAGCTATATATTCTGCTTCACATGTAGATCCCGCCACGACGCTTTGCTTGGAACTACACCAACTTACAGCTCCACCATTCAATATAAATACGTATTCGGTTTGTGACTTAGAGTCATTCGGATCAGTGTCAAAGCTAGCATCAATGTAACCCTTTACGACAAGCTCTTTGTCACCTCCATAAATGAGAAACATATCCTTAGTCCTTTTCAGGTATTTCAGGATGTTCTTGACTGTTGTCCAGTGATCCACTCCTAGATTACTTTGGTACCTCCCTGCTAAACTTATAGCAAGGCACACATCGGGTTTGGTACACAACATTGCATACATGATAGAACCTATGGCTAATGCATAGGGAATGAATTTCATTTTCTCTGTATCTTCTGCAGTGGTCGGGCATTGAGTCTTACTTAACTTCACACCTTGTAACATAGGCAAGAACCCTTTCTTTGACTGATCCATTTTGAACTTCTTCAAAACTTTATCAAGGTATGTGCTTTGTGAAAGTCCAATTAAGCGTCTTGAACTATCTCTATAGATCTTGATGCCCAATATATATGTAGCTTCACCGAGGTCTTTCATTGAAAAATTCTTATTCAAGTATCCTTTTATGCTATCCAGAAATTCCGTATCATTTCCAATCAACAATATGTCATCCACATATAATACCAGAAATGCTACAGAGCTCCCACTCAGCTTTTTGTAAATACAGGCTTCTCCAAAAGTCTGTATAAAACCATACGGTTTGATCACCTCATCAAATTGTATATTCCAACTCTGAGATGCTTGCACCAGTCCATAAATGGATCACTGAAGCTTGCACACTTTGTTAGCACCCATTGGATCGACAAAACCTTCTGGTTGCATCATATACAACTCTTCTTTAAGATATCCATTAAGGAATGCAGTTTTGACATCCATTTACCAAATTTCATAATCATAAAATGCGACAACTGCTAACTTCATTTGGACTGACTTAAGCATCGCTGCGGGTGAGAAGGTCTCATCATAGTCAACTCCTTGAACTTGTTAAAAACCTTTTGCAACAAGTCGAGCTTTGAAGACAGTAACATTACCGTCAGCATCAGTCTTCTTCTTAAAAATCCAATTATTCTCTATGGCTTGCCGATCATCGGGCAAGTCAACCAAAGTCCACACTTTGTTCTCATACATGGATCCCATCTCAGATTTCATGTCCTCCAGCCATTTTGCGGAATCTGGGCTCATCATCGCTTCCTCATAGTTCATAGGTTCGTCATGGTCAAGTAACATGACCTCCAGAACAGGATTACCGGACCACTCTGGTGCGGATCATACTCCGGTAGACCTGCGAAGTTTAGTAGTAAATTGATCTGAAGTTTCATCATCATCATTAGGTTCCTCACTAACTGGTGTAGGAATCACTGGAACTGATTTCTGTGATGAACTACTTTCCAATTCTGGAGAAGGTACTATTACCTCATCAAGTTCTACTTTCCTCCCACTCACTTCTTTCGAGAGAAACTCCTTCTCTAGAAAGGATCCATTCTTAGCAACGAATATCTTGCCTTCGGATCTGTGATAGAAGGTATACCCAATAGTCTCCTTTGGGTATCCTATGAAGACACATTTCTCCAATTTGGGTTCGAGCTTATTAGGTTGAAGCTTTTTCACATAAGCATCACAGCCCCAAACTTTAAGAAATGACAGCTTAGGTTTCTTACTAAACCACAGTTCATATGATGTCATCTCAACGGGTTTAGATGGTGCCCTATTGAACATGAATGCAGCCTTCTCTAAAGCATAACCCCAAAACGATAGCGGTAAATCGGTAAGAGAAATCATAGATCGCACCATATCCAATAAAGTATGGTTACGACGTTCGGACACACCATTACGCTGTGGTGTTCCAGGTGGCATGAGTTGCGAAACTATTCCACATTGTTTCAAATGAAGACCAAACTCATAACTCAAATATTCTCCTCCACGATCAGATCGTAGAAACTTCATTTTCTTGTTACGATGATTTTCCACTTCACTCTGAAATTCTTTGAACTTTTCAAATGTTTCAGACTTATGTTTCATCAAGTAGATATACCCATATCTGCTCAAATCATCCGTGAAGGTCAGAAAATAACGATACCTGTCGCAAGCCTCAACACTCATCGGACCGCATACATCAGTATGTATTATTTCCAACAAGTCTGTTGCTCACTCCATTGTTCCAGAGAACGGAGTTTTAGTCATCTTGCCCATGAGGCATGGTTCACAAGTATCAAGTGATTCATAATCAAGTGATTCCAAAAGCCCATCAGCATGGAGTTTCTTCATGCACTTTACACCAATATGACCTAAACGGCAGTGCCACAAATAAGTTGCACTATCATTATTAACTTGCATCTTTTGGCTTCAATACTATGAACATGTGTATCACTACTATCGAGATTCAACAAAAATAGACCACTCATCAAGGGTGCATGACCATAAAAGATATTACTCATATAAATCGAACAACCATTATTCTCTGATTTAAATGAATAACCGTATCGCAATAAACAAGATCCAGATACAATGTTCATGCTCAACGCTGGCACCAAATAACAATTATTGAGGTCTAAAAATAATCCCGGCGGTAGATGTAGAGGTAGTGTGCCGACTGCGATCACATCGACTTTGGAACCATTTCCCATGCACATCGTCACCTCGTCCTTAACCAATCTTTGCTTGATTCGTAGCCCCTATTTCTAGTTGCAAATATGAGCAACAGAACCAGTATGAAATACCTAGGTGCTACTACAAGCATTAGTAAGGTACACATCAATAACATGTATATCACATATACCACTTTGCCATCCTTCTTCTCCGCCAAATACTTGGGGCGGTTCCGCTTCCAGTGACCAGTCCCTTTGTAGTAGAAGCACTCAGTTTCAGGCTTAGGTCCAGACGTGGGTTTCTTCCCTTGAGCAACAACTTGCTTGCTGTTCTTCTTGGAATTCCCCTTCTCCCCCTTGCCCTTTTTCTTGAAACTAGTGGTCTTGTTAACCATCAACACTTGATGCTCCTTCTTGATTTCTACCTCCGCAAGCTTTAGCATTGCGAAGAGCTCGGAAATTGTTTTGTTCATTCCTTGCATATTATAGTTCATCACGAAGCCTTTATAGCTTGGTGACAGTGATTGAATAACTCTGTCAATGACAACATCATCAGGAAGATTAACTCCCAACTGTGTCAAGTGATTGTGTTACCCAGACATTCTAAGTATGTGTTCATTAACAAAACTATTCTCCTCCATCCTGCAGCTATAGAACTTGTTGGAGACTTCATATCTCTCAACTCGGGCATTTGTTTGAAATATTAACTTCAACTCCTAGAACATCTCATATGCTCCATGATGTTCAAAATGTCTTTGAGGTCCCGATTCTAAGCCGTAAAGCATGGCACTCTGAACTATCGAGTAGTCATCAGCTTTGCTCTGCCAAACGTTCATAACATTCGGTGTTGCTCCTGCAGCGGGTCTTGCACTTAGCGGTGCTTCCAGGACGTAATTATTCTGTGCAGCAATGAGGATAATCCTCAAGTTACGGACCCAGTCCGTGTAGTTGCTACCATCATCTTTCAACTTAGCTTTCTCTAGGAACGCATTAAAATTCAAGGGAACGGTAGCACGGGCCATTGATATACGACAACATAGATATGCAAAACACTATCAGGTACTAAGTTCATGATAAATTAAAGTTCAATTAATCATATTACTTAAGAACTTCCACTTAGATAGACATCCCTCTAGTCATCTAAATTATCACGTGACCCATATCAACTAAACCATGTCTGATCATCACGTGAGATGGAGTAGCTTTCAATGGTGAACATCACTATGTTGATCTATATGATTCATGCTCGACATTTCGGTCTCAGTGTTCCGAGGCCATATCTACATATGCTAGGCTCGTCAAGTTTAACCTGAGTATTCTGCGCATGCAAAACTGGCTTGCACCCGTTGTATGTGAACATAGAGCTTATCACACCCGATCATCACGTGGTGGCTCGGCACGACGAACTGTAGCAACGGTGCATACTCAGGGAGAACACTTATACCTTGAGATTTAGTGAGGGATTCATCTTATAATGCTACCGCCGTACTAAGCAAAATAAGATGCATAAAGGATAAACATCACATGCAATCAAAATATGTGACATGATATGGCCATCATCGTCTTGTGCCTTTGATCTCCATCTCCAAAGCACCGTCATGATTTCTATCGTCACTAGTATGACACCATGATCTTCATCATCTTGATCTCCATCAATTTGTCATCATGTAGTTATCTCACAAACTATTGCTTCTATGACTATTGCTAACGTTTAGCGATAAAGTAAAACATATACATTGTGCTTGCATCTCATACAATAAAGAGACAACCATTAGGCTCCTGCCGGTTGTCATAATATAATACAAAACATGATCATCCCATACAACAACTTATATCTCATCATGTCTTGACCATATCACATCACGACATACCCTGCAAAAACAAGTTAGACGTCCTCTACTTTGTTGTTGCATGTTTTACGTGGCTACTACGGTTTTCTAGCAAGAACCGTTCTTACCTATGCATCAAAACTACAACGATTTTTCGTCAAGTGTGTTGTTTTGACCTTCAACAAGGACCGGCCGTAGTCAAACTCGATTCAACTAAAGTTGGAGAAACAGACACCCGCCAGCCACCTTTGTGCGAAGCATGTCGGTAGAACCAGTCTCACGTAAGCGTACGTGTAATGTCAGTCCGGGTCGCTTCATCCAACAATACCGCGGAATCAAAGTAAGACGTTGGTGGTAAGCTGTATGACTATTATCGCACACAAACCCTTTGTGTTCTACTCGTCCATATTACATCTACGCATAGACCTGGCTCAGATGCCACTATTGGGGAATGTAGTATTTCAAAAAAATCCTACGATCACGCAAGATCCATCATGGTGATGCATAGCAACGAGAGGGGAGAGTGTGTCTACATACCCTCGAAGATCGAAAGCAGAAGCATTTAGTAATGTGGATGCTGTAATCGAACATCTTTATGGTCCAACCGATCCAAGTACCGAACGTACATCACCTTCGTATTCAGCACATGTTCAGCACAATGACGTCCCTCGTGCTATTGATCTAGTTGAGGGCGAGGGAGAGATCCATCAGTAGGACGGCGTGGCGACGGTGATGATGATGTTACCGGCATAGGGCTTTGCCTAAGCACTATGACAATATGACCGAGGTGTTGAACTGTGGAGGGGGGCACCACACACGGCTAAGGAACAACTGTTGTATCTTGGGGTGCCCCCTTGCCCCCATATATAAAGGACAAGAGGGAGGAGGCCGGCCCCCTAGGGGTGCGCCAAGTGTGGGGAGTCCTACTAGGACTCCCTTGTCCTAGTAGGATTCCACCTCTCATACGGAGTAGGAAAGGGGGAAGGGAGAGGGAAAGGAAAGAGGGGGGTGCGCCCCCTCCAATATTCCAATTCGGTTTGGGCAAGGGGAGGCATGCACCTCGTCACGTGGCCCGCCTCTCCTTTTCCCATATGGCCCAATAAGGCCAATTACTTCTCCCAGTGAATTCCCATAACTCCCCGATACTCCGAAAAATACCCGAATCACTCGGAACCATTCCGATGTCCGAATATAGCCTTCCAATATATGAATCTTTACCTCTCAACCATTTCGAGACTCCTCGTCATGTCCGTGATCTCATCTGGGACTCCGAACAAACTTTGGTCATCAAAATCACATAACTCATAATACAAATCGTCATCGAACGTTAAGCGTGCGGACCCTACGGGTTCGAGAACTATGTAGACATGACCGAGACACAACTCCGGTCAATAACCAATAGCGGAACCTGGATGCTCATATTTGCTCCTACATATTCTACGAAGATCTTTATCGGTCAAACCGCATAACAACATACATTGTTCCCTTTGTCATCGGTATGTTACTTGCCCGAGATTCGATCGTCGGTGTCATCATACCTAGTTCAATCTCGTTACCGGCAAGTCTCTTTACTTGTTCCGTAACATATCATCCTGAAACTAACTCATTAGTCACATTGCTTGCGAGGCTTATAGTGATGTACATTGCCGAGAGGGCCTAGAGATACCTCTTCGACATTCGGAGTGACAAATCCTATTCTCGATCTATGCCAACTCAACAAACACCTTCAGAGACACCCGTAGAGCATCTTTATAATCACCCAGTTACGTTGTGATGTTTGATAGCACACTAAGTCTTCCTCCGGTATTCGGGAGTTGCATAATCTTCATAGTCAGAGGAACATGTATAAGTCGTGAAGAAAGCAGTAGCAATAAAACAAAATGATCATTATGCTAAGCTAATAGATGGGTCTTGTCCATCACATCATTCTCCAATGATGTGATCCCGATCATCAAATGACAACACATGTCCATGGTCAGGAAAGTTAACCATCTTTGATTAACGAGCTAGTTCAGTAGAGGCATACTAGGGACACTCTGTTTATCTTATGTATTCACACATGTACTAAGTTTCCAGTTAAATACAGTTCTAGCATGAATAATAAGTATTTATCATGATATAAGGAAATATAAATAACAACATTATTATTGCCTCTAGGGCATATTTCCTTCACATATGTCGTTGAGGGTATCCTGATCGGCTTTGAGCTGCTGCTACTTCTTCTTGAGACTACGGGTGGTGGCGATAAGCTGCCGCTTCAACCGCTCCTGATCGAGTGGGTCTTCCGGGACTATGAAGTCTTCGACTCCAAGGCTAACGTCTTGTTGGGGATCGTTGTAGAAATAAAAAATTCTACGCACCACCAAGATCAATCTATGGAGAGACTAGCAACGAGAGATAGGGGAGTGCATCTTCATACCCTTGAAGATCGCGATGCAGAAGCGTTACAAGAACGCGGATGAAGGTGTCGTACTCGTAGCGATTCAGATCGCGGTTGATTCCGATCTAAGCGCCGAACAACGGCGCCTCCGCATTCAACACACATGCAGCGCGGTGACGTCTCCCATGCCTTGATCCAGCAAGGAGAGAGGGAGAGGTTGGGGCAGACAACTCCAGCAGCAGCACGACGGCGTGGTGGTGTTGGAGCAGCGTGGTACTCCGGCAGGTCTTCGCCAAGCACCGCGGAAGGAGGAGGAGTTGTTGGGGAGGGGAGGGCTGCGCCTTGGATGTGGTGCGGCTGCCCTCCCACCTCCCCTCTATTTATAGGGGCAAGGGAGAGGGGAGCCGACCCCCTCCAGATGGATCTAGAGGGGGCGGCGGCCAAGGGGGAGGCTTGCCCCCAAGCCAAGGGGGACGCCCCCTTTAGGGTTTCCCCCAAACCCTAGGCGCATGGGCCCTAGGGGGTTTTGGCGCCCAGCCCACCTAGGGGCTGGTTCCCCTCCATATTCAGCCCATTGGGCCCTCTAGGGCAGGTAGACCCTCCCGATGGACCCCCCGAAACCCTTCTGGTGGTCCCGATACAATACCGATAAACCCCTCGAACATTTCCGGCGACCAAATAAGGACTTCCCACATATAAATCTTTACCTCCGGAAAATTTCGAAACTCCTCGTGACATCCAGGATCTCATCCGGGACTCTGAACAACATTCGATAAGCACGTACAACCTTTCCCTATAACCCTAGCGTCATCAAACCTTAAGTGTGTAGACCCTACGGGTTCGGGAGGCATGTAGACATGACCGAGACATCTCTCCGGCCAATAACCAACAGCGGGATCTGGATACCCATGTTGGCTCCCACATGCTCCACGATGATCTCATCGGATGAACCACGATGTCGGGGATTCAATCAATCCCGTACACAATTCCCTTTGTCTACCGGTATGATACTTGCCCGAGATTCGATCATCGGTATCCCTATACCTTGTTCAATCTCGTTACCGGAAAGTTCTCTTTACTCATTCGTAACACATCATCCTGTGATCAACTCCTTGGTCACATTGAGCTCATAATGATGATGTCCTACCGAGTGGGCCCAGAGATACCTCTCCGTCACACAGTGACAAATCCCAGTCTCGATTCGTGCCAACCCAACAGACACTTTCAGTGATACCGGTAGTGCACCTTTATAGCCACCCAGTTACGTTGTGACGTTTGGCACATCCAAAGCATTCCTACGGTATCCGAGAGTTACACAATCTCATGGTCTAAGGAAATGATACTGGACATTAGAAAAGCTTTAGCAGACAAACTACACGATCTTGTGCTATGCTTAGGATTGGGTCTTGTCCATCACATCATTCTCCTAATGATGTGATCTCGTTATCAAAGACATCCAATGTCCATGATCAGGAAACCGTAACCATCTATTGATCAACGAGCTAGTCCACTAGAGGCTCACTAGGCACATGTTGTGGTCTATGTATTCACACATGTATTATGATTTCCGGATAACACAATTATAGCATGAACAATAGACAATTATCATGAACAAGGAAATATAATAATAACCATTTTATTATTGCCTCTAGGGCATATTTCCAGCACCTCTTCCTCAGAAAGTGGGAGGTGGTTACTGTCCTCAGAGCCGTTGAGGTCCTCGGGGTCAAATTCGTCCACGCGCTCCTCATCAGGTTGCTGACCGGTGGCGGGGTCTTCGAGGTCTTCAATGTTGTCCATTGTGTGCTCCTCCCCAGCTTGTCATTGTCTCTCCTGGGGGTGCCATCGCCATCATTGCCGTTGTCCTTGGGGGTGTCCACCATGTATACGTCGTAAGTGGAGGTGGTCATCCAGCGGCCAGTGGCAGGGGTGTTGGTATGGACCGGCAATTTAATATCATCATCCATGTCCTCGGCCTCCTCGGAGGCGTAATCCATCATATCGGTTAAGTCTTCGATAGTGGCTACCAAGTGGGTGGTGGGTGGGACACAAAATTCCATGTGGTCTATCTCGTGAACTGAGGATATATCGTCTGAGATGCTCATTCTTTGATCCGATCTAGCACCTCGTTTATCCAGGCAAGGATGGTCGGATCAACATGTGGGGTTCCCTCGAAGTTGACCTCCAAAGTGCTAGTAGGTGGAGGGGTGGGTCCAGCGATGATGGACTCTTGCTCTTCGGACACCGAACTGGTGTCCAGGCTCGAAGTCGGGCTGGTGGCAAGGGGGCAGAGTTCGGCCATGCCCGTCTCCGGATTTATGGGTGCTAGGACAGCGTTCAGGCTCAAAGCCTGACCCGCAGTGGGGTGAGTGTGTCCGGCGAGAGCTAACTCTAGGACATCGGATGTGGCCGCGTTCGGGTTTGAATCCCGATGCGCGTTGATGGTCAATCCGATGATCGGATCAAGGGTGGATTCAGGAGCCGAGGCTCTCGGATAGTCTGGCGTCCCGGGCAAAACCGAGAAGCCCGTGAAGATCAGATCGCCTTGAGCGTCGGTGATGTACTCCAAGTTAGCAAACCTGATACGACGCTTAGGGGTGAAATTGTTGACTTGGTCGAGATAACCGGCCGAATTGGCATGCAGAACAATGCTGCCGAATGTGAAAAGTTTATCGGGAATGAAGATGTCTCCGGTGTTGATGCTGTCTTCGATGATCAGGCGAGCCATCGATCCTTCGGCGATCCGACAGTGGAACTCTCAATGAAAGCACCAATATTGGTGTCAAAACCGGCGGATCTTGGGTAGGGTTCTCGAAGTATGGACCTTGGATCGATGGGGGACAGTAGACATGGGACATGATATTTACCCAGGTTCGGACCCTCTCTAAGAGGTAAAACCCTATGTCCTGCTTGATTATATTGCTTGTGTATAAGGGGGTTACAGAGTAGATCTGCTGCGAGATCAGACAAACTAAACCCTAACTAGTGGGATGGCAATTGTTCTTCTAGCCTCTACAGACTAAACCCCTTGGTTTATATGGACACTAGGGGTACTAGGGTTTACATATAGTCGGTTACATAGAAAGGACACAAGGAGGCCGAATCTTCCATCTTGACTTGGGGTACACTCCAAGGCATGAAAAGGTCTTCGGTCTGGATACTATACGGCTCAACTGTCCGGCCCACAAGAGATAGGCCGGCCACCCGAGGACCCCCTAGTCCAGGACTCCCTCAGACACCCTTGTCTACTCCGACGGGGAGTCATCGATCAGGGATACCGAGTCAATCCTCCCGCTGTACGATGGCAGACTTAGGGGTTGCTCCGATGATGAGCTGGCTCCGGTCGATCACGAGCCGCTCTGTTGGACCAGCATGTACATGGCAGGCACCGCGTCAGCTCTTGACTCTACTGCAGCAGGCGCCATGGGAGGAACCGGTACTTTGGCGACTGATCCGAGTGCGTCTGGCCTAGTCAAGCCGCTGACTCAAGTTCTTTCGGATCTAGTTGCCTCATTGACAATGCTCATAGAGTCACCGTTAACAGCGCAGAACCAGGTGGTGCACAATTCGGAGATAGCTAAAATTCGTGAGCAGATGGCTAAGGCTCAGGAAGATATCAATGTCGAGAACAGTCGCATGGTGCAGCTACGAGCCCAAATTCATAATGAAATGAAGGGCCTGAGGACAGAAGCCTGGCGCATGGGACTATGACAAAACGCTTCAGATGTGGTTCATAGGAGGAGGCACGAGACCCGCCTACCCATTGATTACGAGCCTATGGGTCTGTTCAACACACCTGCACCGAGGGCTGGGACAAGTACCACAGAGGCTCTGGTTTGTTGGAAATATGCCCTAGAGGCAATAATAAAAGCATTATTATTATATTTCCTTGTTCATGGTAATTGTCTTTATTCATGCTATAATTGTGTTATCCGGAAATCGTAATACATGTGTGAATAACAGACACCAACATGTCCCTAGTAAGCCTCTAGTTGACTAGCCCGTTGATCAACAGATATTCATGGTTTCCTGACTATGGACATTGGATGTCATTGATAACGAGATCACATCATTAGGAGAATGATGTGATGGACAAGACCCAATCCTAAACATAGCATAAAGATCGTGTAGTTCGTTTTGCTAGAGTTTTGCAATGTCAAGTATCTTTTCCTTAGACCATGAGATCGTGTAACTCCCAGATACCGTAGGAGTGCTTTGGGTGTACCAAACGTCACAACGTAACTGGGTGACTATAAAGGTATACTACGGGTATCTCCGAAAGTGTCTGTTGGGTTGACACGGATCAAGACTGGGATTTGTCACTCCGTATGATGGAGAGGTATCACTGGGCCCACTCGGTAATGCATCATCATAATGAGCTCAAAGTGACCAAGTGTCTGGTCACGGGATCATGCATTACGGTACGAGTAAAGTGACTTGCCGGTAACGAGATTGAACGAGGTATTGGGATACCGACGATCGAATCTCGGGCAAGTAATATATCGATTGGCAAAGGGAATTCCATATGGGGTTGATTGAATCCTCGACATCGTGGTTCATTCGATGAGAACATCGTGGAGCATGTGGGAGCCAACATGGGTATCCAGATCCCGCTGTTGGTTATTGACCTGAGATCGTCTCGGTCATGTCTACATGTCTCCCGAACCCGTAGGGTCTACAAACTTAAGGTTCGGTGACGCTAGGGTGATTAGGAAGACAAGTATGTGATTACCGAATGTTGTTCGGAGTCCCGGATGAGATCCCAGACGTCACGAGGAGTTCCGGAATGGTCCGGAGGTAAAGATTTATATATGGAAAGTGGTTAAACGGACTCCGGAAAGTTTCGGGGGCATGCCGGTATTGTACCGGGGCCACCGGGAGGGTTCCGGGGGTCCACCGGGAGGGGCCACCCCTCCCGGGGGGCCACATGGGCTAAGTGAGAGAGGGAGCCAGCCCCTAGTGGGCTGGGCGCGCCTCCCCACCAAGGCCCATGCGGCTAGGGTTTGGGGAGGGGAAACCCTAAAGGGGAGAAGGGGGCGCCCCCCTAGCTTGGGGGGCAAGCCACCCTTTCCTCCTCCCCTTTGGCCGCCGCCCCCATCTAGGGTTTCCCCTAGGTGGCCGGCCCCCCTTGCCCTCTCCTCCTATATATAGAGGGGTGAGGGGAGGGCTGCAACATACAATTGAAGGCGCAGCCCCTCCCCTCCCCAACTCCTCTCTTTCTCCGTCCGAGCTTGGCGAAGCCCTGTCGGAGAACTGCTGTACCAATTGCACCACGCCATTGTGCTGCCATTGGAGTTGTCTTCCTCAACCTCTCCTTCATCCTTGCTGGATCAAGACGGAGGAGACGCCATCGTCCCGTACGTGTGTTGAACGCGGAGGTGCTGTTCTTTCAGCGCTTGGTCATCGGTGATCGGAATCACGTTGGGAACGACTCCATCATCACCACTCCCTCGAACGCTTCCGTACTCGATCTACAAGTGGTATGTAGATGCAAACTCACTCCCTTGACTCATTGCTAGATGAACTCCTAGATGATCTTGGTGAAACGAGTAGGAATTTTTTTTGTTTTCTGCAACGTTCCCCAACAGTGGCATCATGAGCTAGGTCTATGCGTAGTTCTTCTTGCGCGAGTAGAACACAATTTGTTGTGGGCGTGGATTTGTCAACTTTCTTGCCGCTACTAGTCTTTTCTTGCTTCAGCGGTATTGTGGGATGAAGCGGCCCGGACCAACCTTACACGTACGCTTACGTGAGACCGGTTCCACCGACTAACATGCACTAGTTGCATAAGGTGGCTGGCGGGTGTCTGTCTCTCCTACTTTAGTTGGAGCGGATTCGATGAACAGGGTCCTTATGAAGGGTAAATAGAAGTTGACAAATCACGTTGTGGCTTTCACGTAGGTAAGAAAACGTTCTTGCTAGAACCCTAATTCAGCCACGTAAAACTTGCAACAACAATTAGAGGACGTCTAACTTGTTTTTGCAGCAAGTGGTTTGTGATATGATATGGCCAAAGTTTTGATGAATGATGAATGATCTATATGTGATGTATGAGATGTTCATATTATTGTAATAGGAATCACGACTTGCATGTCGATGAGTATGACAACCGGCAGGAGCCATAGGAGTTGTCTTTATTCTTTTATATGACCTGCGTGTCATTGAGAAACGCCATGTAAATTACTTTACTTTGTTGCTAAACGCGTTAGCCGTAGTAGTAGAAGTAATAGTTGGTGAGCAACTTCATGGAGGCACGATGATGGAGATCATGATGATGGAGATCATGGTGTCATGCCGGTGACAGGATGATCATGGAGCCCCAAGATGGAGATCAAAGGAGCTATGTGATATTGGCCATATCATGTCACGTTTATTATTTGATTACATGTGATGTTTATCATGTTTTGCATCTTGTTTACTTAGAACGACGGTAGTAAATAAGATGATCCCTCATATTAATTTCAAGAAGTGTTCCCCCTAACTGTGCACCGTTGCGACAGTTCGCTGTTTCAAAACACCACGTGATGATCGGGTGTTTTATTCAGACGTTCACATACAACGGGTGTAAGACAGATTTACACATGCAAACACTTAGGTTGACTTGACGAGCCTAGCATGTACAGACATGGCCTCAGAACACAGAAGATCGAAAGGTCGAGCATGAGTCGTATGGAAGATATGATCAACATGAAGATGTTCACCGATGTTGACTAGTCCGTCTCACGTGATGATCGGACACGGCCTAGTTAACTCGGATCATGTAATACTTAGATGACTAGAGGGATGTCTAATCTAAGTGGGAGTTCATAAATAATTTGATTTGATGAACTTAATTATCATGAACTTAGTCTAAATTTTTTACAATATGTCTTGTAGATCAAATGGCCCACGTAGTCCTCAACTTCAACGCGTTCCTAGAGAAAACCAAGCTGAAAGACGATGGTAGCAACTATACGGACTGGGTCCGGAACCTGAGGATCATCCTCATAGCTGCCAAGAAAGATTACGTCCTACAAGCACCGCTAGGTGAAGCTCCCGTCCCACAGAACCAAGACGTTATGAACGCTTGGCAGACACGTGTTGACGACTACTCCCTCGTTCAGTGCGGCATGCTTTACAGTTTAGAACCGGGGCTCCAAAAGCGTTTTGAGAGACATGGAGCATATGAGATGTTCGAAGAGCTGAAATTGGTTTTCCATGCTCATGCCCGGATCGAGAGATATGAAGTCTCCGACAAGTTCTTCAGCTGTAAGATGGAGGAAAACAGTTCTGTCAGTGAGCACATACTCACTATGTCTGGATTACATAACCGCTTGACTCAGCCAGGAGTTAATCTCCCGGATGATGCAGTCATTGACAGAATCCTCCAGTCGCTTCCACCAAGCTACAAGAGCTTTGTGATGAACTTCAACATGCAGGGGATGCAAAAGACCATTCCTGAGTTGTTTGCAATGCTGAAATCAGCGGAGGTAGAAGTCAAGAAGGAACATCAAGTGTTGATGGTCAATAAAACCACTAAGTTCAAGAAGGGAAAGGGTAAGAAAGCCTTCAAGAAGGACGGCAAGGAAGTTGCCGCGCCCAGCAAGCAAGCTGCTGGGAAGAAGCCAAAGAATGGACCCAAGCCCGAGACTGAGTGCTTTTATTGCAAGGGAAGCGGTCACTGGAAGCGGAACTGCCCTAAATACTTAGCAGACAAGAAGGCCGGCAAAACAAAAGGTATATGTGATATACATGTAATTGATGTGTACCTTACTAGTGTCCGTAGTACCTCCTGGGTATTTGATACCGGTGCAGTTGCTCACATTTGTAACTCAAAGCAGGGGCTGCGGAATAAGCGGAAACTGGCAAAGGACGAGGTGACGATGCACGTCGGGAATGGTTCCAAGGTCAATGTGATCGCCGTCGGCACGCTACCTCTACATTTACCTTCGGGATTAGTTTTAAACCTTAATAATTGTTATTTAGTACCAGCTTTGAGCATGAACATTGTATCGGGATCTCGTTTGATTCGAGATGGCTACTCATTTAAATCGGAGAATAATGGTTGTTCTATTTATATGAGAGATATGTTTTATGGTCATGCTCCTATGGTGAATGGTTTATTCTTTATGAATCTCGAACGTAATACTACACACGTTCATAATGTGAGTGCCAAAAGATGCAAGTTTGATAATGATAGTCCCACATACTTGTGGCACTGCCGCCTTGGTCACATAGGTGTCAAACGCATGAAGAAGCTCCATAAAGATGGACTTTTAGAGTCTCTTGATTATGAATCATTTGACACGTGCGAACCATGCCTTATGGGTAAAACGACCAAGACTCTGTTCTCAGGAACAATGGAGCGAGCAACCAACTTGTTGGAAATCATACATACCGATGTGTGCGGTCCAATGAGTGTTGAGGCTCGCGGTGGCTATCGTTATGTTCTCACCCTCACTGATGATTTGAGTAGATATGGTTATACTTACTTAATGAAGCACAAGTCTGAAACCTTTGAAAAGTTCAAGGAATTTCAGAGTGAGGTCGAGAATCAATGTGACAGAAAAATCAAGTTTCTACGATCAGATCGTGGAGGAGAATACTTGAGTCACGAGTTTGGCACACACTTAAGAAAATGTGGAATAGTTTCACAACTCACGCCGCGTGGAACACCTCAGCGAAACGGTGTGTCCGAACGTCGTAATTGCACTCTATTAGATATGGTGCGGTCTATGATGTCTCTTACCGATTTACCGCTATCTTTTTTGGGGCTATGCTTTAGAGACTGCCGCATTCACTTTAAATAGGGCTCCATCGAAATCCGTTGAGACGACACCGTATGAATTATGGTTTGGAAAGAAACCTAAGCTGTCGTTTCTAAAAGTTTGGGGATGCGATGCTTATGTCAAGAAACTTCAACCTGAAAAGCTCGAACCCAAGTCGGAAAAATGCGTCTTCATAGGATACCCAAAAGAAACTATTGGGTATACCTTCTACCTCAGATCCGAAGGCAAGATCTTTGTTGCCAAGAATGGATCCTTTCTGGAGAAAGAGATTCTCTCGAAAGAAGTAAGTGGGAGGAAAGTAGAACTTGATGAAGTATTACCTCTTGAACCGGAAAATGGCGCAACTCAAGAAAATGTTCCTGAGGTGCCGGCACCGACTAGAGAGGAAGTTAATGATGATGATCAAGATGCTTCTGATCAAGCTCCTACTGAAATTCGAAGGTCCACAAGGACACGTTCCGCACCAGAGTGGTACGGCAACCCTGTCTTGGAGATCATGTTGTTAGACAACGGTGAACCTTCGAACTATGAAGAAGCGATGGCGGGCCCGGATTCCGACAAATGGCTGGAAGCCATGAAATCCGAGATAGGATCCATGTATGAAAACGAAGTATGGACTTTGACTGACTTGCCCGTTGAAAGGCGAGCCATAGAAAATAAATGGATCTTTAAGAAGAAGACAGACGCGGATGGTAACGTGACCATCTATAAAGCTCGGCTTGTCGCTAAGGGTTATCGACAAGTTCAAGGGGTTGACTACGATGAGACTTTCTCACCGGTAGCGAAGCTAAAGTCCGTCCGAATCATGTTAGCAATTGCCGCGTTTTACGATTATGAAATATGGCAAATGGACGTCAAAACGGCATTCCTTAATGGTTTCCTTAAGGAAGAATTGTATATGATGCAGCCGGAAGGTTTTGTCGATCCTAAGAATGCTGACAAGGTGTGCAAGCTCCAACGCTCGATTTATGGGCTGGTGCAAGCATCTCGGAGTTGGAACATTCGCTTTGATGAGATGATCAAAGCGTTTGGGTTTACGCAGACTTATGGAGAAGCCTGCGTTTACAAGAAAGTGAGTGGGAGCTCTGTAGCATTTCTCATATTATATGTAGATGACATACTTTTGATGGGAAATGATATAGAACTCTTGGACAGCATTAAGGCCTACTTGAATAAGAGTTTTTCAATGAAGGACCTTGGAGAAGCTGCTTATATATTAGGCATCAAAATCTATAGAGATAGATCGAGACGCCTCATAGGTCTTTCACAAAGTACATACCTTGATAAGATATTGAAGAAGTTCAATATGGATCAATCTAAGAAGGGGTTCTTGCCTGTGTTACAAGGTATGAAATTGAGCTCGGCTCAAAGTCCGACCACGGCAGAAGAAATAGAAGAGATGAGTGTCATCCCCTATGCCTCAGCCATAGGTTCTATTATGTATGCCATGCTGTGTACCAGACCTGATGTAAACCTTGCCGTAAGTTTGGTAGGAAGATACCAAAGTAATCCCGGCAAGGAACACTGGACAGCGGTCAAGAATATCCTGAAGTACCTGAAAAGGACTAAGGAGATGTTTCTCGTTTATGGAGGTGACGAAGAGCTCGTCGTAAAGGGTTACGTCGACGCTAGCTTCGACACAGATCTGGATGACTCTAAGTCACAAACCGGATACGTGTATATTTTGAATGGAGGGGCAGTAAGCTGGTGCAGTTGCAAGCAAAGCGTCGTGGCGGGATCTACATGTGAAGCGGAGTACATGGCAGCCTCGGAGGCAGCACATGAAGCAATATGGGTGAAGGAGTTCATCACCGACCTAGGAGTCATACCCAATGCGTCGGGGCCAATCAAACTCTTTTGTGACAACACTGGAGCTATTGCACTTGCCAAGGAGCCCAGGTTTCACAAGAAGACAAGGCACATCAAGCGTCGCTTCAACTCCATTCGTGAAAATGTTCAAGATGGAGACATAGAAATTTGTAAAGTACATACGGACCTGAATGTAGCAGATCCGTTGACTAAACCTCTCCCTAGGGCAAAACATGATCAACACCAGAATTCCATGGGTGATCGATTCATCACAATGTAACTAGATTATTGACTCTAGTGCAAGTGGGAGACTGTTGGAAATATGCCCTAGAGGCAATAATAAAAGCATTATTATTATATTTCCTTGTTCATGGTAATTGTCTTTATTCATGCTATAATTGTGTTATCCGGAAATCGTAATACATGTGTGAATAACAGACACCAACATGTCCCTAGTAAGCCTCTAGTTGACTAGCCCGTTGATCAACAGATAGTCATGGTTTCCTGACTATGGACATTGGATGTCATTGATAACGAGATCACATCATTAGGAGAATGATGTGATGGACAAGACCCAATCCTAAACATAGCATAAAGATCGTGTAGTTCGTTTTGCTAGAGTTTTGCAATGTCAAGTATCTTTTCCTTAGACCATGAGATCGTGTAACTCCCGGATACCGTAGGAGTGCTTTGGGTGTACCAAACGTCACAACGTAACTGGGTGACTATAAAGGTATACTACGGGTATCTCCGAAAGTGTCTGTTGGGTTGACACGGATCAAGACTAGGATTTGTCACTCCGTATGACGGAGAGGTATCACTGGGCCCACTCGGTAATGCATCATCATAATGAGCTCAAAGTGACCAAGTGTCTGGTCACGGGATCATGCATTACGGTATGAGTAAAGTGACTTGCCGGTAACGAGATTGAACGAGGTATTGGGATACCGACGATCGAATCTCGGGCAAGTAATATATCGATTGGCAAAGGGAATTGCATACGGGGTTGATTGAATCCTCGACATCGTGGTTCATCCGATGAGAACATCGTGGAGCATGTGGGAGCCAACATGGGTATCCAGATCCCGCTGTTGGTTATTGACCTGAGATCGTCTCGGTCATGTCTACATGTCTCCCGAACCCGTAGGGTCTACACACTTAAGGTTCGGTGACGCTAGGGTGATTAGGAAGACAAGTATGTGATTACCGAATGTTGTTCGGAGTCCCGGATGAGATCCCAGACGTCACGAGGAGTTCCGGAATGGTCCGGAGGTAAAGATTTATATATGGAAAGTGGTTAAACGGACTCCGGAAAGTTTCGGGGGCATGCCGGTATTGTACCGGGGCCACCGGGAGGGTTCCGGGGGTCCACCGAGAGGGGCCACCCCTCCCGGGGGGCCACATGGGCTAGGTGGGAGAGGGAGCCAGCCCCTAGTGGGCTGGGCGCGCCTCCCCACCAAGGCCCATGCGGCTAGGGTTTGGGGAGGGGAAACCCTAAAGGGGAGAAGGGGGCGCCCCCCTAGCTTGGGGGGCAAGCCACCCTTTCCTCCTCCCCTTTGGCCGCCGCCCCCATCTAGGGTTTCCCCTAGGTGGCCGGCCCCCCTTGCCCTCTCCTCCTATATATAGAGGGGTGAGGGGAGGGCTGCAACATACAATTGAAGGCGCAGCCCCTCCCCTCCCCAACTCCTCTCTTTCTCCGTCTGAGCTTGGCGAAGCCCTGTCGGAGAACTGCTGTACCAATTGCACCACGCCGTTGTGCTGCCATTGGAGTTGTCTTCCTCAACCTCTCCTTCATCCTTGCTGGATCAAGACGGAGGAGACGCCATCTTCCCGTACGTGTGTTGAACGCGGAGGTACTGTTCTTTCAGCGCTTGGTCATCGGTGATCGGAATCACGTTGGGAACGACTCCATCATCACCACTCCCTCGAACGCTTCCGTACTCGATCTACAAGTGGTATGTAGATGCAAACTCACTCCCTTGACTCATTGCTAGATGAACTCCTAGATGATCTTGGTGAAACGAGTAGGAAATTTTTTTGTTTTCTGCAACGTTCCCCAACACGGTTATACCCCAGTTGAACCGAGTCGTACCCCGCAATGGAGATAGGAGGCCACTCGCCGCCCATTCTAGACAACCGGCTCAGCAGCACCAGCTCGAGCCAGCCCAGCACCCACCGCCTGCTCAGATGACTCTAGACCGTTTTGTGACACCGGCGGGTCATTTCTCTAATCCCGTCGATAACTTGCTGGTAGCAGCCACCAACCTTGCCGCACTTTCGATCACATGGAACACCCTAGTTGAAATCGAGGCCCTAAATGCCATTGAGATGTTGAAGACGGCGGTGGCGCAGCAGGCAAACTACTCCTATAGTCAACCACGACTCCACTCCACCCCGCATCCAAGCTGCAGTAGGAGCCGCCATGCCAAGTCACCAGCAGTCTCTAGCAGTGCCCAGCGGAGACACGGACAGCCGCATGACCCACCCCGACAGGGAGCTCTGGACGCTCAGGAGATCATCGACACAACCCGGGCGCGACGGGAAGCGGAGGCGGCTAACGCGGCGGCTCAACCGTCACCTATTATGACTCCTTTGGCTTCACAAGGTGTCGGATCAAGTACCAGGACCATTGGAATACCCTGTCTGGCGCCGACTGTATGCAATGAGTGCATGCCCTAGGACTTCAAAGGCTCTCGCAAGGTTCCCAATTACACGGCTGACCTCGAACCGGCTGCTTGGATTGAGAGTTATGAGATTGCCATGGACATTCTGGATGTTAGCGACGGAGTTTGTGCCAAGTATCTGACTATGATGTTGGAGGGGCCGGCTCATACCTGGTTGAAGAACTTGCCTCCCAACTCAATCAACACTTGGGCTAAATTAAAGGATCGCTTCATCAAAAAAAAATTAAGGAACTTGCAAGCGCCTGATGACAATTGTTGACCTCCATCATTACGTCCAGCATGAAGGAGAATTGGCTCATCACTGGGCTCGCTGGGTCACGGACATTATTCATTCTTCTGATAGCATATTAGCTGTTTGAGCCATCTTGATCCTAGAGAAAAACTATCATTTTGACCCCGTAGTTTAGAAGCTCGGGCGGCTTAAGCGAAAGGTTTAGGACATGGGCGAACTCATGGATGTCCTAACTAGATATGCAGAGTCAGACACCACAAAGGACCCTAGCCCAAATGATGACCAGACACGCAAGGGTAAGAGAAACAGTGGCACTAAGGGTCAGAAGTAGGGTAACTCGGGGTACTGTGACGCCTGGATAATTAAGTTACAGTAATTCCCTGCTAATGATGCTATGTCATCATGATTACTGTTGTTAAAGTCGCGTTGGTTTGAATCCGGTCCAATTCCAAATTTAAATTTAAAATAAAGTTAAATAATAAAAGTTTTCAGAAATTAAAACAAAAATGTTCAGGCGGTGCCATAATTTGCATCTTTAACTATGGTGTAATAAAAACATTTTTATAAAGTTCCTAAGTATTTTAAAATGGATTAAAACAGAAAAGGAAATAAAAGAAAGAGAGGAAACACAAAAAAAGTAAAACAAAAAAAGGGGAAAAGAAAACCCCTGTGGCTCCGGCCCAGCAGGCCACCGGCCCAACTGGGCCACGACCCACCAGGCCGGCCCAACCCCCCGCACCCCATAACCCCCCACTCCCCCAGTTAACAACCGACACCCCCCCACACTCCCCCGAAATATCTGCCCCCCCCATCTCTCCCTGATTGGATCGGGATTGAGGAGGAGGTCGCCCCCGACGCTGCCATGCCGCCTCGCCGTGGGACGCTGCCTCACCGGAGTTCAACGCGCTCCCCCGCCGGCCTGCTTCTTCTCTCCGCCATCGTCCCCGTCACCCACCTCACGCACCGCTGCCCTGACCCTGCGAGCCCCAGTGAGCCCCGCCTCGCTCCCTCCCTCTCCCTCGCGCGCCGGCCTCGCTCGCCGCCGTTCGCTACGCCGCATGCCCGCGTGCGCGCCTACAACCCCGCTCCGCACGCCTCTCCTCGCGCTGTCTCACGCCTGCTGCCGCCTCGAGTCCGCAGCCACCACCCCGCAGCCGCACGCTGCTCGCGCGCTTTGACCCCTCTCTGTGCCCGCTCGCGCTGTGGCGCGACGTCCACGACCACGCCCGCACCCGCGCCCAGAGGTCGCTCCGCCGTGGCCTTGCCCCGTCCGGCGTGTCCCCGCGCACGCGCGCCCGAGCCCCGCCTCGTTGCGCTGCTCGCCCGCAGTTTCGCCGTGCCCCCCCACTGTCTGTGCCCGGCGTGTGGCCGCGCCCCTGCTCCCCAGCGCGCCCTGGATTTGTCGTCCCACGCGCCCGCGGCCCCCCTCTCGCTCGCGGCGCTGCCCTTCCCCAGCGGTCTCACGCGCGTGCAACCTTCCGCTGGTGCCGCGCCGGCGTCCCCCCTCCTCGCGCTCACTCGCGCCCCTCGCACGCCCTTGGTCGCTCGCTCGCGCCGACCGCAGCTGCTTCTGCCCTTCCCCGTTCCCCCATGTGCCGCACCCCCCGTTGCGGCTCCCCTCACTGCCGACCTGCGACCACCCAGGCCGCCCCATGCCACTGGCCTCCCCCTTCTCCAGCGCCTTGCCGTGGTCGCCGGCGCCCAGTCGGGTGTGCCCCGCCGGTCACGCCTGCAGCGCCCATATGGGAGGCGCCTGCACCCGACGCCCATGAACCCCCACACCCGCTATGGCCCCCTGTGACAATGACAGGGGGCCCCACGCCCAGAACGTTTTAACAAAAAAAGATATTTTAAAAAATAATAAAATAATAAAAATAATTAATAATTAATTAATTAATCTTAATTAATGTTAATTAATTAATTAATTAAAGAATTAATTAAACTAATTAATCCTGATTAGATTAACCTAACCACTAATTAAACTAATTGACCATGTTTAATTAACCTGGTAATTAAGTGTGTCAATGACGAACGGGACCCACCTGTTAGGTTGAGCAGGTCAACTGCTGATGTCATGATGACGTCAACAAACCCTATTCTGGATAATGTTGCTTTAACTAATTAAATAAATGCTAAAAATGTTTTAAATCTTTTAAAATTATTATAAAATAAACCGTAGCTCGGATGGAAAACTTTATACATGAAAGTTGCCCAGAACGATGAGACGAACCCGGATACGCAACCCGTTCGTCCGCCACACGTCCCTAGCATAGCAAACATACAACCGTCCCCATCCGTTTCATCTATCCGAAAATGCCTAACTCTGGGAAAACTTTCCCGGATGTTTCCCTGCTTCGCCAGTATCGCCTAGTACTGCGTTAGCTCACCCCTGGCACCGCATTTTGCCTTGTTATATTTTGTGATGCTTGTTTGCCCCGTATTTACTGTTTCTCCCCCCCCCCCTCTTCTTCTTCGGTAGACCCCGAGACCGACGTTGATGCAACTAAGTACGACTACATCCCCGACGACCCCTCCTTGCTAGAGCAACCAGGCAAGCAAACCCCCCTTGAGCATTCCGATATCGCCCATTTCTTTCCCTATCATGCTTGCATTAGAACTGCTACTGCTTTCTGTATGATCCTACTCTAATGCATAGCCTGTTGTTGTTACTTGCTTTCATACCTTACCTGCTTATCCTAAACTGCTTAGTATAGGATGGTTAGTGATCCATCAGTGACCCCACCTTGTCTCAGTTGCCCCGCTTTATGCTTGATGACTCGATCAGCACGATCGACGTCCAGGCCCCGACACTTCACATCACCCCCCTAGTTGTATGACTCTGCAAAGCTACAATCGAGTGCCAAGGGTGAGACCTCTTCAGCACTTCTGTTGTTAACCTATAGTGTAGTTTTCGGTCGTGGTCATCGAGGGTGATTTCCTCCTTAACCACTTCCGATACGGCTCTGTCGTGCAACCCCTCAAGTGTGAACCTCGAGGGTGGATCCTCTTACATTCACCTTGATGATTACATCGAGTGGAATTCATTGGGGGTGATTCCTCGGGTTTTCCCCTTGCTGTTTGGACACACGGATACTTGGACTTTACCCCTGATACTTGGAAAGACGGGTCGACCCTGAGGGGTACCCGCGCGAGCTTAATTTCGAGTGATGTGGAGATGGGTTGACCTGGAAGGTGCCCACGAGATACTTACGAGGCATGGCCGGGCATTCTTAGCCCTTGCCGCAAGTACTCGAGACGGGGCAATGGGGTCACATCGATCGTGAGTCTCTGCTCGTTACCGTGCGTTCCTAATCCACTACGATTTGGATATTTCATCCGAGGGGCCTCTGGCCTGATAGCACTAACCATCACGTGGGCATAGTATGGGCGTTCTGCATCATATACATCAGCCGAAGCTTAATAGACGTCAGTGACTAAGCGGCGCGCGCCGGGTTGGACTGGAAAGCACCTACCTTATTGAAGGAGGTAGCTAGGTCTGCTCACCGGCCGCGTACGCAACGTGCAGGAGTTCCCGGGGAGATGGCCCATGACCCATGGGGGCATAGGTTTAATCCGGCGTGCTGGCCTCTCTATTAAGCCTAGGTCGGGTTGCGGCGTATTGTTTGGCCGAGGCCGGGCATGACCCAGGAAAGTGTGTCCAGCCGGAGTTAATCGAGCGTGGTGGGTAATTTGGTGCACCCCTGCAGGGAAGAAAACATCTATCGATAGCCTGTCCTACGGTAACGGACAATTGGAGTTGTATCCCGATCGATACAACTAGAACTGGATACTTGAGATGAGAAATGGTTATGAGACATGATTATGATGAATGGATAGTATGGCTCTGGGATTATTTTCTCGCAGGGAGTCGAGAAAGGATCACTGGCCGAGGTTGATAACACTTCTACTACTTTACTTTATGCTACTCTACTCCCTCCTGTTGCTGCAAGATGGTGGTTTCCAGAAGATGCTAGTCTTCGATAGGCTAGGCTTTCCCCTTCCCTTCTGGCATTCTGCAGTTTAGTCCACAGATACAGCCCATTTCCTTTGATACAGATGCATACTTAGTTTAGATCTGATGTAAGTCTTGCGAGTACTTTGGATGAGTACTCACGGTTGCTTTGCTACTTCTTTTTCCCCCATACCCGATTGTTGCGACCAGATGACGGATCCCAGGAGCCAGACGACGCCACTGATGACTACTACTACCGGAGGATGCCTACTACTACGTGACGGCCGCTGACGACTTGGAGTAGTTAGGACGCTCCCAGGCAGGAGGCCTTGCCTTTTCGATCGATGTTGTTTTTGTGCTGGCCTTCTTAAGGCAAACTTGTCTAACTTATGTCTGTACTCAGATATTGTTGCTTCCGCTGACTCTTGTGTATTCGAGCTTATGTATTCGAGCCCTCGAGGCCCCTGGCTTGTAATATAAAGCTTGTATTATTTTCATTTGTCTCTAGAGTTGTGATGTGATATATTCCCGTGAGTCCTTGATCTTGATCGTACACATTTGCGTGGATGATTAGCGTACGATTGGATCGAGGGCGTCACAGGTACAATGGCAACCATGGTGGTCAAGGCAATGGTGGCAAGTGCAAAAACCCAGAGGGCAACTCAGACTTTGTTGGCAACATTGATGACCCACAAGTATAGGGGATCAATCGTAGTCCTTTCGATAAGTAAGAGTGTCAAACCCAACGAGGAGTAGAAGGAAATGATAGGCGGTTTTCAGCAAGGTAATTTCTGCAAGCACTGAAATTGTCGGTAATAGGTAGTTTGATAGCAAGACAATTTGTAACGAGCAAGTAAAGGTAATGGTAAATAAAGTGCAGCAAGGTAGTCCAATCCTTTTGTGGCAAAGGACAGGCCAAAACGGTCTCTTATAATAAGCAAAGCGTTCTTGAGGGCACACAGGAATTTCATCTAGTCACTTTCATCATGTTGGTTTGATTCGTGTTCTCTACTTTGATAATATGGTATGTGGGTGGACCGGTGCTTGGGTTATATTCTTACTTGAACAAGCCTCCCACATATGATTTACCCCCTCGCAAGCATCCACAACAATGAGAAAAGTATTAAGATAAAATATAACCATAGCATTAAACATATGGATACAAATTAGCCCCTTATGAAATAGCGCATAAACTAGGGTTTAAGCTTCTGTCACTCTAGCAACCCATCATCTAATAACTACTCCATAATACATTCCCTTGGGCTCAAAGATGGTGAAGTGTCATGTAGTCGACATTCATATAAGACCACTAAGGGAATCACAACATACATACCATCAAAATATTGGACAAATATCAAGTTCACATGATTACTTGCAACATGACTTCACTCGTGACCTCAAGAACAAAAGTAACTACTCACAAATGATATTCATGCTCAAGATCAAAGGGGTATTAAATAGCATCATGGATCTGAACATATAGTCTTCCACCAAATAAATCATATAGCAATCAACTACAAGATATAATCAACACTACTAGTCACCCACATGTACCAATCTAAGGTTTCGATACAAAGATTAGACACAAGGGATGAACTAGGGTTTGGAGATGAGATGGTGATGTTGAAGATGTTGATGAAGATTGGCCTCCCAAAGATGAGAGGGTTGTTGGTGATGATGATGGCTTCGATTTACCCCTCCGTGAGGGAAGTTCCCTCGGCGAAACCGCTCCGCCGGAGGGCAAAAGTGCTCCTGCCCAAGGTCCGCCTCGAGACGGCGGTGCTGCATCCATAAAGTACTCCCCTTATTTTTTCTAGGTCAAAAGACCTTATATACCAGAAGATGGGCACCGGAGGTGGGCTGGGCTGCCCACCACCCACCAGGGCGCGCCAGGCCCCCCCTCCCTGGCGCGCCCTGGTGTCTTGTGGGCACCAGGTAGCCCCCCTCTGGTGGTTATTTGCTCCAATATTTATTAAATATTCCAAAATAATTCTCCGTAAATTTTTAGCTCATTTGGAGATGTGCATAATAGGTATCTCTGACATAGCTTTTTCAGGTCCAGAATTCCAGCTGCCGGTATTCTCCCTCTTTGTGTAAACCTTGCATATTATGAGAGAAAAGGCATTAGAATTACTCCATAAAGTGTTATTATGCCTAAAAAATTATAAATAATAGCAGGAAAACATGACGCAAAATGGACATATAAACTCCCCAAGCTTAGACCTCGCTTGTCCTCAAGCAAAAGTCGATATTGAGAATCATGTCCACATGTTTAGAGAGAGAGGTGTCGATCAAAACAAAATACGGAAATAGTAGCATCATGCTTATTATTATAATAGCAACAAACTTTGTCACATAACTTTATCATATAACTTCTCATGAGCAAGTAACAATGCATCACAATATCAAAGTAAAAAGCATAAACTTTATTGAAAACCAACAAACTATGTTCTCAGTCAACTTTGCAACTACAAATCATCATGTTTTCAGGAAGGGTCTCGTATCAGAGCCTTTTGGCAAGTCCACATAATCAACCATCATTTAATCTTCTATGATTGCTAACACTCACAACATACATATGAGCAAAAAGTTTCAACCGGACACATAGAAAGATAGGGGCTTATAGTTTCGCCTCCCAACTCGTTCACCTCAAGGGTGATGTCAACAATATAACTCATGATCATTCACATTCAACTGGATATATGTGCCTAGATCTTTCCCCACCACATGATGCTTGCCAAAGAGAAAAATAAACAGGAATAGAAGAGAATACTTTGACTCTTGCATAAAAGTAAATACATAAAAGTAAAAGATAGGCCCTTCGCAGAGGGAAGCAGAGGTTGTCATGCGCTTTTTGGTTTTGTATGCACAATCTCTTAATGTAAAAGAACGTCACGTTATATTGGCCCTTATGATAGCAACCTTTATTATGCAGTCCATCGCTTTTATTTCTTTGCCATCACAAGTTCATACAACGCTTAATTTCCCTTGTACAACACTTAATTTCCCTTACACTAAAGGATCAAACACATTTAGTAGCAATTTTTATTGCCTTTTTGCAGCGATGACAACTTACTTGAAGGATCTTACTCAATCCATAGGTAGGTATGGCGGACTCTCATAAAAGATTTGGGTTTAAGGTTTTTGGATGCATAAGTAGTATCTCTACTTAGTATGGATTTTTGGCTAGAAAAGATATTGAGCAAGCACCACATGTTGAAGGATCTATGACAATATAACTTCTATGTGAATATGAACAAACATAAATCATTACGTTGTCTTCCTTGTACAACATCAACAATTTTGACATATAATATTTAATGGGGGCTCACAATCATAAAAGATGTCCAAGATAGCGTATTTGCATGTGAATCTTGTCTTCCCTTATTAATTCTTTCACGAGTTGCATCATTGACCAATACTATGTTTGTCAATCTTCAATAAATTTTACCACTTATAGTTTTCCTTATGTGATGTCATTACTTACCATAAGATTAGCATATGATCTTTTTCATTATTTCTTTTTATTTTGATTGAAACATAAAAGTAAAGAAGCAAAAACTCAAACTAAACTTTATTATATAGCTCTCACTCGATTACATACATAGATAGATCACGAAACTGACACTCGAAAATAGATCATACTAGACTTTTATTTAACTAAATCATGAAATAACTAAGGATCAAACTAAAATAGGTAAAGGTGATGAAAGTGATGGTGATACGATACCGAGGCATCTCCCCCAAGCTTGGCACAAGCCAAGGGGAGTGCCCATACCCGTGTACTCAAGTCTCCTTCTTTGGTGAGGAAGATGATGATGGTGGTGGTGATGAGGTAGCAATCTTGTCCTCCGGCTTTAAATCTTGCTTCATACTCAAAAACTTGATTTTGAAGATCATAGATTTGGCTTTACAGAAAATTGATTTGCTCATTTAAGTTGAAGACGATGTCCTTCATAGATCGACCATCCACCTTGTGATCACGAGTGAATTCTGTAATGATGAGGTGATTGGCACTGAGTCCACGCTCCACCATCCCTTGGCACTTTAATATCTCCTGCTCCACCGCCTCGAGCTTGGCCTCCACGGTTCCCGTCTTATTGGGCCCTTGAACATCCCGGATGTGAAGCACCCCCTCACACATCTCAATGGCTTGAAGATGCTTCATCACCTCTGACAAGTAGGGGTTGATTACCCTCTCAAAGAACTTGCCCTTGGAGGAGCTTGGTCTGGCCATGGCGATCTAGATCTGTCAGAAAAATAGCACAAACAAGAATAGAGGATTTCTCCATGATACAGAGGTCAAATCATCCGGGGGTATATATAAATATTTTTTATCTTGGGAAACAAGCATCTAGAAGGAAAACGGAGTCGGGAAGGTGCCCGAGGGGCCCACCACCCACTAGGGCGCGCCTAGGGGGCCAGGCGCGCCTGGGTGTCTTGTGGGCACCAGGGTGGCCTTCCCGGTTGTTTCTTATTTTCCTATTTTTTCTAATATTCCAAAACTGAAAAAAAATATTTTTGCGGATTTTTCGGAGTCCGTTTACTTATCGTATCACGTACCTCTTCCTTTTCAGGGTTCTGGAGTGTTCAGGAAGGTTTCTTTTATGTGCTCCTCTCGTGTCATGGTTTGAATAATATTGATTTCAACATTAATGGGCGTACCTAAGATATAGTGCTTAATTCTTTGTCCATTGACCACCTTCGGGTTAGTACCTTCGGCATTATTGATCTTGATAGCTCCAGAGCGATAAACTTCTTCGATAATGTATGGTCCTTCCCATTTGGAAAGAAGATTTCCTACAAAAAATCTAAAACGAGAGTTGTACAATAGAACATGTTCACCAACTTTGAATTCTTGTTTTTGGATTCTTTTATCATGCCATCTTTTAACTTTTTCTTTGAATAGTTTGGCATTTTCGTAAGCTTGGGTTCTCCATTCATCTAGTGAGCTCATATCAAATAGCCTCTTTTCACCGGCATGTTTGAATTCATAATTGAGTTCTTTAATTGCCCAATATGCTTTATGTTCTAACTCTAGAGGCAAATTACAAGCTTTTCCATAAACCATTTTGTATGGAGACATACCCATAGGATTTTTATAAGCTGTTCTATAGGCCCAAAGTGCATCATCTAGTTTCTTAGACCAATTCTTTTGGGACCTATTGACAGTTTTTTGTAATATTAATTTTATTTCTCTATTGCCAAGTTCAACTTGAACACTAGATTGAGGATGATAGGGTGATACAATTCTATGGTTAACATCATATTTAGCAAGCATTTTACAGAAAGCACCATGAATAAAGTGTGAAGCATCGATCATCGGTCATTAAGAATCTAGGGAATCCAAACCTCGGGAAAATAACTTCTTTAAGCATTTTAATGGAGGTCTTATGAACATCACTGCTAGTTGGAATAGCTTCTACCCACTTAGTGACATAATCAACAGCAACCAAAATATTAGTATACCCATTAGAGGAAGGAAAAGGTCGCATATAATCAAAACCCCGGACATCAAATGGTTCAACAACAAGTGAATAATTCATGGGCATTTCCTGACGCTTACTGATATTATCAATTCTTTGACATTCATCACAAGACAAGACAAACTTACGGGCATCCTTGAAAAGAGTAGGCCAATAAAAACCAGATTGTAATACCTTGCGTGCAGTTCTGTCTCCCGCATGATGCCCTCCATAGGCTTCGGAGTGACATTTCTGTAGGATTTGTTCCTGTTCATTCCCAGGTACACAATGCCTAATAATACCATCTACTCCTTCTTTATAAAGATGTGGGTCATCCCAAAAGTATTGTATTAATGTAGGAGATATGCCCTAGAGGCAATAATAAATGCTATTATTTTTCTCCATGTTCCATGCTATAACTGATATGGTTCTTGAGCTACAATAACCACGAGGCTCGAAGGAAGACTCATATGCACGTGTGGAATAATAAAGGATAAAATGTATTCCTAGTCTGGCCTCTAAGACTAGCTCAAGTGTTGCATGATGGTTCTGTTTTCCTGATGATGGGCATGACTATGCCGGCAACTTTGCAGGCACAATGTTAGAAGAACATTTGTGTTGAATCGACCCAAATTGATGTTATGCTATGAGATACATTCATCACAAGTTAATGGTTAATAACACAGAGAAAGTTAATGTTTGCATAATTCCTTAGACCATCAGAGTATCGAGTTCCTTCGCACTTGCTTCATGAACTTTGGGGTTTGTTGAACGTCATCCGTAAATGGGTGGCTATTATGGTGGCTTACGAGTTCATGGAAAAGTCTGACAAGTAGCTTGATAGCTCAAGATTTGGATTTTCTCCTCCGACGATGGAGAGATATTCTTTGGGCCCTCTTGGTGTCACGGTATCCATCATCGTCTAGCTAGACACAACGTGATTTGATCATGGGGATGCCGGTACACGGGAACAAGAAAATAGAACAATACCGGTAACAAGTTAACTGGCGTAATGGACAAGTGTTGATTCACGGGGATGCCAATAAATCTCACCTCGGGTATTTGTAACATATCGTGAAGCAACAGGAATAGCACACGACAACTGGAGGTTCACTTGAATATTTATTCGTGCGGGTATAGGGGTCAATGTAAGACATGATGATGATGATGAAGTCCTTCCTCAGCTCATACAAGATGTGGTATCATCGCCTGTTCAAGAGAACATTGAGCCTATAAGCATTGGACCCCTGACGCCAATGGCACATGATGAGTGCTGGGATGAGTAGCATCCAAACTCACCACTGCATGAAGTGATTCCCACTACTCCACCACCTCAAGTTGCAACGCCTGTATTGCAAACTCCTTAAGGAACACCTAAAGCCATGAAAGAAGACAATTCTTCTCCAAAGGCGCCGCCCTCATTTCAAAGGCTTCGCCATGGCCCAAAATCTTCAACCTCCATGTCTAGCATTGCTGAAGAGGAAGTGCGTCCAGAAACCTCTGTTTCTCAAGAAGATGCCCCCCCAATACCACAGCACAATCAGGAGATGCACAAGTTGAACCAGTACAGACTGCATCCACTAAAGTCCATCATCAGCTCAAAGCCAAACAGTCTGAAGACATTCTGGCTACAACAACTGAAACTATTCAAGAGCAAGTGTCTGAAACTGCTCCTACTGCTGCCACTGTGGCCCTTGTGTCTGAAGTCAATTTGATGGAAACACATGAAGCTTTTGCTCCTGACGCCATTGCTCCAACTGAAGCCAATGCGCCGAATACTGCTGTCGGTGTTAAAACCGGCGGATCTCGGGTAGGGGGTCCCAAACTGTGCGTCTAGAATCGATGGTAACAGGAGGTAGGGGACACGGTGTTTACCCAGGTTCGGGCCCTCTTGATGGATGTAATACCCTACGTCCTGCTTGATTGATATTGATGATATGAGTATTACAAGAGTTGATCTACCACGAGATCGTAGAGGCTAAACCCTAGAAGCTAGCCTATGATATGATTGTATGTATATAATCTATCGACGAGCCTGGCCTCGGTTTATATAATGCACTAGAGGCCTAGGATAACAAGAGTCCTAGCCGAATACGCCGGTGGGGAGGAGTCCTTGTCTTGATCACCAAGTCTTGTAGAATCTTCCATGTATGCGGTAGTTGTCCGAACTGGCCCATGAGTATACGGCCATGGGGGTCCTCGGCCCAATCTAACAGATCGGGAGACGACGTGGTGAGTACCCCCTAGTCCAGGACACCGCCAGTAGCCCCCTGAAATGGTCTTCAAGTTAGGGACGCTCCTCGATTCTTCCGAACTATTCTTCATCTTCGGTTCTCGGTCTTGGAAACTGGTTCAACAAATCTTCCCATCTTCGATCTTGAGGATCGCCGAAATGCATTCGACGAGTTTACACGTCGGGTATCCGAGGAGCCCCTTTAAGTTTCCGGCCTTTATCAATGCCTTGTTATTTTTATGCCACACCTCGGGTTTGAAGTTGTTCCCGGGAGGCAGTGTCCTCTTGCGTCTGAGCTCTAACGCCGGATAGCATTCGAGGTATCTTTTGTAGCCGAGCACTAATGCCGGACTGCTTCCGAGCTCTAACGCCGAAATGTATCCGAGCTCCAATGCCGGACTATGTCCAAGATCCAACGCCGGACTATATCCAAGATGTCATAGATCATCTTGGTCCAAAAAAGTTGAAGGAGTTTATCCGAGCTTAATGCTGGAAATTCCCTCTATGGAGCCAGCCACTAGGGCCCGAGCTTTATGCCGGACTGCTTCCAAGGTGGTGCACCACCCCGACTGTGGGCCGATTTTTTGTCAATATTTTTGATTGGTGCAATTTATTCTCTGCCGAGATATATAGCCAGTAGCCCTCAAGGTGTGTATCGCTTTAAAACCCGAGATGCACCTAAAGGATGACGTAAGACCACTGATCCCAGTAGCCGCTGAGACTCAGGTTGATTTGTAAAATCGGCCTGAGGATCAAGTCCTAGCTCGGCAGGATACTTCGGGACACAAAAAGTGGCGTGCTCAGTCCTTGAGTCTCAGGTTGGGTGCAGCCGACCAACCTGAGGATCAAAATCTCCTCAGAAACTGTATTGTACTTAAAATTTTCTGCATTGGATAGGCAATGCAGTAGCCCCCGAGACACTGGTCGGGTGGCAACACCAGATCAGGGGATCGATGTGCCCCTTTAATATTTTTAAATAATAAGCCCGAAGCCCAGTAGCCCCCGAGCCTTAATGCGGGCACGGGTGGCCGAATTAAGGATCGATATCCATATTAAAATCTTAAATTATGTGTAATGACTCTATGTATCCAAGTACTTTACGTCATTTAATGCTCGGATCCGCATTGTACAAAACTTTGTTGACCGACCATCGGCTTCCAATAGCCGAGGAGTGTTTGTCTTACTTTATAAAGCCTCTACGAGGGCAAAGATTTATGACAAACAAGGCAATCTGGCAATACGGTTTTATAAACAAAGGTACGCAGAGAGATATGTTATATTACTTTTTAACATAAGAAATGTCTTCCAAAGAAAATAGTCCCGCTATCGGTTCCTTTCTTTGGGTTGTCATGCTAAGCATGATCATGAAACCTCAGCTCTAATGTAAGAGAAAAATATTGAGGATTTAGTTTGGGAGGCCAGTTACTAGTCCCCGGTAGTGTTCGGCGACAGTCGAGGTTAAGCCGTAAACACTTTAGCCAATGTTATGAATGGCCCATCATTTGACACAGTTATCGGATCGCTGACCAGTTTACGCTTATTATGACAGTCAGTTTTTGGCTTTCTCCACTAAGGTGCTTAACCATGTGAGCTGGAAGCACAATCGCAGTGGTTCTCCCTTTGCACACCTAGCCGAACAAAGCGGAACGTAGGAAGCAAGTGCAGGAGCCGGGCAACCCAACTATTGACCAAAGACACAATTCAAAACCGATGCATATATAGCAATATCCGAGGATGTTTTTGCCGAATCTATAAAGGTCTCCGGCATTGCACTGCGAGACTTGTGCTGAAAACACACAAATAGTTTAAAAGTGCCATAAGCTTGGAAAACCAAAAAACGTCAGTAGAAACTTGACGTCCGAACAAGATCAAGTGTCCGGTGCCAATCCGAAAATTGGTCTTAGAAAAAAAGAGTGCTTCTGTCGTGCTTTAACATTACACATCCGATCTCAAGAATTCAAGCGGGTCAGCCTATGGCTGCAGCCTCCTATCCCGAAGGCGGAGTGCTTCTCGTTAGACCAGTTTAGAGAACTAAACTCTAGCGGCTTTGAGAGAGAAATTAGGCTCCCCGGCTAGTGACCACACACTCGTGTCGAAAAAAGGAGCGATAGAAAAAGACTTTGCAACGACCAAGAAGAAAACACATTTACTATAAAATAGCTCATATAAATTTTAAGAGCCCCCAAGTGACTTGGGTAAAAGAATTTTATGTATAATGATTGTATGTACCGAAGTACTTATATCATATCTTTGTTCAACCGAACTTTAAACGCGTCTTAACCGACCGTCGGCTTCTCCCTCTTCAGTCAAGGACCGAAAAGTGTTATGTACTCCACCTATCGAGAATATCGATAGTTTTTCTGATAACCAGGCAACCGGGCCATAAGGCTGTAACAGACAAAGCGCACTCAGGGAACTTATGCTATATTACAGACGAAGTGTAAGAAGCATCTTCGAAGAAAATAGTACCCCCACCGATACCTTTCTTCGGTGCTCATTATTGCTATGAGACTTGTGCAATAGATTTTTTGTACTCATGAGTTCCGTTGTGTGCCGACCATGATTGAAAACAATAAGAGTGCTAGCTTTCGGCTTCACCCAGTCTGAGGTCAGAGCTCGGAGGACCCGGTCGTGACAGTCGCAGAGGTGCTACCTTTACTCCCTAGCCAAACAATCGTGAACGTAGGGGTAAGCACAGGAGCCAGACAACCCAGCTTGCAAGTCACTTAAGTCAATATGGTGCATATTATGGCGTAATACATGAACAAGGAACGAAGCCGTACAAGTATAATCATATGCAAGAGGAAAAGCTTCATAAAGGAAGCCCCCAAATAAACTGGGTATTTGAATATGTGTGTCACAAACAAAGTTTGGACAAGGAGATTTTTTACAAGCAACTTTTTTCCAAAAAGGTATAATGCTTGGTCAAACCGAACACAAGTTAAAAATTAAAACTTTGAGCATGAAAGCGACTTAGCTGGTTAATGTGTTCGGCATTGATGACGCGGTCCGAGCCTGATGAGGGACAAGGTTCCATCCCCCAAGCCGGTCCCGCGGTGGCGGAGCGGAGAGTTCGACACGCCGAAGTGGTGACTTAGCACGGTCAATGCAGACCGGCAGAGTGACGCCGAAGTCCCCGGATCATTTTCATGTGCACAAAAAATAGTGCAAACCAGAGATAATAATAATAACGATAATAAAAAAAATGTTGCATAATAAATAATTTATGCAAAGTGAGTAATAAAATAAATATGGCCTGGCGCCGAAGTCAGTGTCGATGCAGGGCGTCGGCGTGATGCGGTAAAGTCGTGGCAAAGCCTGAATTCATATGTCGGTCCGAGTTTCGGATGCGGCATTCGCCGGACTATGTACGGAGACTGACCGAACCACCATGCGACCATCGTTAATGTGACCACCATTTGATTAACATGTGTACATATGATGGACAAGCAAGAGTAATAATTCCTTGGGAAAAATGAACCCAAACAAGCAAAAAAATACCAGGATTAATATCACCTGGTTTATTTGTTGTAGCAATCCGAAGAAAGGTGATTCCCAAAATTGGGACTCAATCCGCACACCCATTGCCTGATGGGCGATAAAGCGATGGTATGGTGATGCTGCCAAAGGTTGGCTCGCCAAGGCAAAGCCCTCGGTCCAGCTAACGTGACGGAGCTGGTCGGCTAGTGACGTCGAAGTGTCGGGAGTAGGTTGATGAAGAGATGGCGAAGCCCCAGGTCTAGCCGAGATGTCGAAGCCTTGATGTCAGCCAATGAGTCAAAGTAGGTTGGCCTGATGGACACCAGCTTGAAGAAGCAATAGTGCGGCCCTGCCGATGCAGGTCGTGACGTGCTCGATGCCGGCTTGATGAAGTGACTGTGCGGCGATGCCGGTATGCCCGCTCCGTGTAATCCGTAGGGCGGTGATGTTGGTGATGGTTTACCCTTCGCGATGCCGGACTCTTGTTCGGCTTGCCGAGATGATGATCCGAAGAAGTTGAGCTCGGGTCAACAAAGTGACAACGTGTCTAGCGCAGGTCGGCAGCCTTGGAGCAATATCGCCGGACTGGTTTGACACCAGCATGATGATGAAGGCGACCTCAGGGGAGGCTTAAAAATTTATGGGCGCGTGTTTAAAAACAACGCATAATGCCCTAGAAGAGAATTCCTCTAAAAAGGTTGTCCAATGTCACGTTCATAAAGAAACATGAATTCGGGTCGGATCTGTATTCGCGCAGAAAACGGATCCGAGAATTGATCCACTCATCGGAAGGTTCCCGGAGTTTGAACCGTCGGATCGAGCTGAAATTTGGAGGGGGTGGTAGATATGGGAATTCCGCAGTTGATGAACGGTTGGATCTTCCAAAGGACCTCCGAGCTAGACTCTAGAGACCACACCCTAAACTCGTCCTGATTCCCGTCCAGATTTGACAGGGCTCCGGTATATCGTAGATTCTTGGAGATTCCTCCATCGGAACTCGACGAAATTTTGTATGGCTGTTGTAGACTCAATTCCGCACAATTACACCAAAGGGATCGTCAAAGCGATGCTCTAAGAGGTGGTGGCAGCGGATACAAGTTTGCTATTCGAAAAAACAGCATGGTCGCCCGAGGGCAATGTTGACGTTGAGCCCCCGAGCTCCATGGATGATTCCTCCATGATCTTGATAGAGATTGGATTTGATGTTGATGAAGGCCCTCGTCCGAACATGACGATCGGAAATGGAGCACGGTCCTCGGTCGAGCAAGGTGACCAGTCGAGCCGGCGTCGAAGATGCCGGCATCGCAGTTGACCTACAGATGAGCCATCGATCCTTTTGCCGATCACACATCGGAACTCTCAATGAAAGCACTAATGTCGGTGTCAAAACCGTTGGATCTCGGGTATGGGGTCCCAAACTATGCGTCTAGAATCGATGGTAACAGGAGGCAGGGGACACGAGGTTTACCCAGGTTCGGGCCCTCTTGATGGAGGTAATACCCTACATCCTGCTTGATTGATATTGATGATATGAGTATTACAAGAGTTGATCTACCACGAGATCGTAGAGGCTAAACCCTAGAAGCTAGCCTATGGTATGATTGTATGTATATAATATATCGACTAGCCTGGCCTCGGTTTACATAATGCACCAGAGGCCTAGGATAACAAGAGTCCTAGCCGAATACGCCGGTGGGGAGGAGTCCTTGTCTTGATAACCAAGTCTTGTAGAATCTTCCATGTATGCGGCAGTTGTCCGAACTGGCCCATGAGTATACGACATGGGGGTCCTCGGCCCAATCTAACAGATCGGGAGACGACGTGGTGAGTACCCCCTAGTCCAGGACACCGTCAACTGCTTTTGGCCTACAATCGAGCTGGTGAGCTGGTTCCTGTTTTATGGCCAACCCTCACTCCTCCTGTGTGGCATGGACCACAGTATGAGTTCAATATCCACAATAGGCCTCAGATCCAGAAGCCAATGCCAAGGATGCCAAGGCTTCACAACGCGCCATCAACCGACTTCACATTTAGTGTTGCTGCTTTCAGAAATGAAAGCACCTTCTTTGACAGCTCCAAGAATCCCTTCAAAAACGAGCACATGTCTTTTGATAGATTCTGGACTCATCATCAGCGCAGCCACTATATGTGCATCTTATACAATCAAGATCGGATTCATCCTGTTAGGTGCCTAGATCATGAAGCCATGTGTGGACTCCCATGCCTTGAACAAGATCTGGACTTCTTTAGGGATGTTGGATTGTTGCCCTTTGTCACTGGCAAGGAACACTAGAATGAGGAGCTAGTTCTCCAATTTTATGCAACTCTTCACATTTCTGGCTACAACAAGGATCCCAAGACTTGGACCCTTGAGTGGATGACAGGTGAGGTTTGTCATGAAGCCAAAGCTCAAGATCTTCTCGAGCTCACTACCTTGCCCACTCCTGGTGACTTCTATGAACCAAGCTGCGCTGCGTATGCAAAAGAGGTTGAGAGCATTTTCCAGAAGCCTGACCCAAATATGACTGAAATGCTTATGATGATGAAGTCATTTCCTTTTGATGCTGAATACCCCAAGGAATTTCTTGTCAAAGACCTTGAGTACTTGCCTTGTACTGTCTATCACATTCTTCGCAACACCCTGCAGCCGATTAAAGGTCATTCATCTTCAGCCAAGCTTGAAGGCACCATGAAGACATCGGTATACTATATCATCAATGGCATCAGATTCAACACGCATGACTTCTTTATCGGACACCTAGCTGCTTTCGAATAGATCTATTTGGCCTCAAGTTTTATGCGCCCTGGATAATGCGCCTCATCAAGATTCGCTCCGCGGTGCAATATGAACCCTCTGGTCGCACACATCACATTTTTCTGCCTGAAGTTGATGCACCACATGAAGTAATTTACCCTTCAGCAGATAGGGATCCAAGAATTGTTGAAGCAAGCCACTTTGCTTATCTGGAGGATATTCATCTTCCCAATGTGGCAACTACTTCTGAACTTGCTGGTCAGTTTTGGCAACCACGTCAAGCCAACATTGAAGCCACTACCAGTACAGTTCCACAAAGGCCTCAGAAGTGGGCCAAGGTGATGATATATAGGGAACTTATTGTTTCTCTTCATCAAAAGCAAGATAAGCATCACGACTAGATGAAGCGTCAGATGCAAAGTCTTCTCACTGATGTCAATCGCATATGCAATATTTCTACCAAAAATGCTTTTGTTGCTCATGAAGCCAGTCGCCGTGCTTGGAAGAGTCTTACACTTATATGCTCTGAGGATGATCTTGCTGCCGATGGCTTCAAGGAAGGCTTCAAGTTTGACTTCAAGCCCCTGGCAACTGAGAAGTGGAGTGCTACGCCATCACTCGAAGATTCAGACTACTCTTCTTCAGCACCCATAGTTCATGCCAGGGTGGTGGATGAAGAAGATGATGCCACTTCTCCTGCGGTAACTTCATTACATCATGATGCTGCATGAGGCCTGTCTGCACCGCCAAACTCCACCATCGACCCGGCTGCCCCAACATCTTTGTCACCTTCTCGGGACGTTTAGACAACCTATGTCTTCACACCTTTTTGGTCATTCGATGACAAAAGGGGGAGAAGCATATGGTTTGATAGTCTTTAAACAGTCATCTTGGGTCGGGCTTGATACATTTTGTTAAGTTTGCTACTCTCGTTTTGGAACATTTGGTTATTTGGGTTGTAAACTTAAGTCCTAATGGATGTCTGCTACATTTGCCACTTTTCATTTCTACGTGACTATGATATCTGATCTTATGCGCTTGAAGTCATTCTGCAGACACCCTTTTTCATTGTGCATTTCATTATCTTCATAATATCTCTATGCACTATGTTTTGACTTCATGCAAAGAGGGAGATCTCCACAAAGTAAAACCTGCCATGTGCATTTACATTCCAAAGAAAATTAGTTATATGCACATCTTCAGGGAGAGATCCTCAAAATTCATGAAGTCCAACACCTTGTTCCTTAAAATTTCACATATTTTTATTCCCATTGAAACTTCAACCAGTTTGTCATCAATCACCAAAAAGGGGGAGATTGTAAGTGCATCTAGTGCCACCCCTTGTTGGTTTTGGAGTATTGAAGACAGACTTGGTTGAAGGGACTAATGTGTTTGTGAGATTCATAGGGTAACACAGGTAGAAGTCCCTATTGATTCGGTTTACCCATCAAAGATGACCCCTAAAACAGTATGAAGACATTGAAGACAATGGTGGTTGATACGTTTCCAATGTATCTATAACTTTTGATTGTTCCATGCTATTATATTATCAATCTTGGATGTTTTATATGAAATTATATGCTATTATATATCATTTTTAGGGACTAACTTATTAACCAGGTGCCCAGTGCCAGTTGATATTTTCTGCTTGTTTTTGCCTTTTCAGGAAATCATTATCGAAAAGTGTCCAAACGAGAAAAAAACTTTGGATTAATTTTTTCTGGACCAGAAGAGACACACAAAGCTTTGGGAGAATACCAAAAGAGCCACGAGGAGGCGACAAGCCTGGAGGGAGCGCCCAAGGGGGTAGGACGCGCCCCCAGGCTTGTGGGCCCCTTGTTTCCCCTCCTAGCCTAATTCCAGTGCTATAACTTCTCAAATATTCCCAATATACCAGAGGGACAGAAGAGAAAACTTTTTCGCTGCCGCAAGCCTCTGTTCTTCCATGATCCCATCTAGAGGCCTTTTTCGGTACTTTGCCAGAGGGGGAATCGATCATGGAGGGCTTCTTCATCAAACTTGCTGCCCTTCCGATGATGTTGAGTAGTTTACCATAGACCTACGGGTCTATAGCTAGTAGCTAGATGGCTTCTTCTCTCTCTTTGATCTTCAATACCATGTTCTCCTTGATGTTCTTGGAGTTATATCCGATGTAATCTTCTTTTGCGGTATGTTTGTTGGGATCCGATCAATTGTGAGTTTATGATCAGATTATTCATGAGAAATTTTTGAGTCTTCTCTGAACTCTTTTATGCGTGATTATTATAGCTTGGTATTTCTCTTCGATCTATTGATTTGGTTTGGCGTACTAGATTGATTTATCTTGCAATGGGAGAGGTGCTTTGTGATGGGTTCAATCTTGCGGTGCTCAATCCCAGTGACAGAAGGGGACATGACACATATTTGTATTGTTGCCATTAAGGATAAAAAGATGGGGTTTAATCATATTGCTTGAGTTTACTTTATCTACATCATGTCATCTTGCTTAAGGTGTTACTCTATTTCATACTTAATACCCTAGATGCATGCTGGATAGCGGCCGATTGGTGGAGTAATAGTAGTAGATGCAGGCAGGAGTCGGTCTACTTGTCTCGGACATGATGCCTATATGCATGATCATTTCCATGAATCCGTCATAATTATTTGCTTTTCTATCAGTTTCCCAATAGTAATTTGTCTACCCACCGTATGTATGTGTTCGAGAGAGAAGCCTCTAGTGAAAACTATGGCCCCGGGTCTACTTTATCATATATATATAATCTAAAAATACCTTGCTACAATTTAATTACTTTTATTTTAATTATTATTTTAGCTTATCTATTTATCTCTATAAGATTTAATCCTTGCAAATAACCGCTAAGAGGATTGACAACCCTCTTATTTGCGTTGGGTGCGAGTGTTTGCTCTTGTGTGTGCTGGTGCGCTTAACAGAATTTTGCTTGGTTCCTAACTAAGGGAATACTTATCTCTACTATACTGCATCATCCTCTCCTCTTCGGGGAAATACCAACACAGTCTACAAGTAGCATGAAGAATTTCCGGCGCCGTTGCCAGGGAGACATCATCAAAATTACCAAGTACCATCACACAAACTATCATCCACTTGCATTTATTTTATTTGCCTTTTATTTGCATTTGCTTCTCATTTTCATCTCCCCTACTTCTTATTTTTTTTTACGAAAACACAAAAATATTTTTATTTGCTTGTTTGCTAGTTTGCTTGCTTCATCGCGATGTCTCAAGAAAATACAAAATTGTGTGACTATTCCAATACTAATAATAATGATTTTATTAGTACTCCTATTGCTCCTCCCACCACTAGTGCGGAGTTGTGTGACATTAATTCTGCTTTGTCTAACCTTGTTATGAAAGAATAATTTTCTGGTAGTCCTAATGAAGATGATGCATCCCATCTAAATACTTTCGTTGAGCTTTGTGATATGCAAAAGAAAAAAGATGTGGATAATGATATTGTCAAATTGAAATTGTTTGCGTTCTCACTACGAGACCGTGCTAAAACTTGGTTTTCATCCTTGCCTAGAAATAGTATTGATTCTTGGGATAAGTGTAAGGATGCTTTTATTACCAAGTATTTTCCTCCCGGTAAGATTATTTCTTTGAGAAATCAAATTATGAATTTTAAACAACTTGAGCATGAACATGTTGCACAATCTTGGGAGAGAATGAAATTAATGATAAGAAATTGCCCAACTCATGGCTTAAATTTATGGATGATCATACAAAAAAATTATGCGAGACTAAACATTGTCTCTAGAAATTTGCTAGACTCTGTCGCAGGTGGTACTTTTATGGAAATTACATCGGGAGAAGCTACTAAACTTCTTGATAATATCATGACAAATTATTCTCAATGGCACACTGAACAAACTCCAACTGGTAAGAAGATAAATTATGTTGAAGAAATTAATACTTTGAGTGATAAGATGGATGGTTTATTGAAATTGGTTGCCAGTAAAAATGCTCATATTGATCCTAAAATGTGCCATTGTCTACCTTCATTGAGAAAAATAATTATGCTATTGATGTGAATTTTGTCTCTAGAAATAATTGCAACAACAATACTTATAGGGGTAATTTCAATCCTAGACCGTTTTTGGAAATTCCTCCAATAATTATGGCAATAATTATGGTAATTCTTATAATAATAATAATAATAATAATAGGATACCTACTTATCTTGAATGTAATATTAAAGAATTTATTAATTCACAAAAGAATTTCAATGCTATGATAGAAGACAAATTGAATAGAGTTGATGAATTGGCTAGGAACCTGGATAGAATTGCTCATGATGTGGAAAATCTCAAAACTAAAATTTTGCAACTCAAGCATGATATAAATGAGTCTATTAAATCTATCTATGTATCCATTAATGAAAGTAGAGAAAGGACCGCTAGGTTGAGAGCTAAGTGAGAATTTCTAGAAAAAGCGACCCCCCCCCCGGTTTCTATCGTAGTAATGATGAAGATTTAAAATGATTGGTGTCACTCCTATTGTACCATTACTTAGTAACATAAAACTTGATAAAAAAGGGACTGAAGATTTAAAATGATTGGTGTCACTCCCACTTGCTTGGAAGGTGATAATCTTAATGATAAAAATAAAAAAAGTGGGTTTGGAGAGGTCAAAACTTTAAATAGTAATGCACCCACTACTTTGGATTACAAGTACTTTAATTATGATATTTTTTATTTAATTAAGTGTATTTCCTTATTGCAATCCATGATTAATTCACCAAATGCATATGAATAAAATAAAGCTTTCACTAAACATATTGTAGAAGCCATGATGAAAGCGCATGAAGAAAAACTTGAGTTGGAAGTATCAATTCCTAGAAAATTACAAGATGAATGGGAACCTACTATTAAAGTCAAAATTAAATATTATGAATGTAATGCCCTTTGTCATCTTGGTGCTAGTGTTTCCACTATACCAAAGTCTTTGTGTGATGTACTAGGTCTCATTGACATGGATCCTTGTTCCCTTAATTTGCATCCTGCGGATTCCACTATTAAAAAGCCATTGGGTAGAATAAATGATGTACTTATTCTTGCAAATAGAAATTATGTGCCCATGGACTTTATTATTCTTGATATTGAATGCAATCCTTCTTGCCCCATAATACTTGGTAGGCCTTTTCTACGAACAATAGGTGTTATTTTTTATATGAAAGAAGGTAATAGAAGATTTCAGTTTTCATTAAAGAAAGGGATGGAACACTTCCCTAGAAATAGAATTAAAGAACCTTATGAATCTATTATGAGGGCTACCTATGGAATTAACATGAAGGATGACAACACTTTAAACTATGCATTATGCCTAGCTAGGGCATAAAACAATAGCGCTTGTTGGGAGGCAATCCAATGAATAAAATAAACTTTTTCTTATACACAATTGTAGCCTATGTTATGATTGTATTTTTATGTTTTAGTTAGTGTTTGTAACAAGTAATGACTTTGGGATGATGTTGATGATAGTATAATTGATGTTGTTTGGAAAATAGAAAGTTTTGCATCCAGTGCTGGAATTTCCATTCTGTACTGCAGCATCAGAAAAATCTGAATTTTTTACACAGTATTGGTATATGAATTGTTTACATTGTCCTAATAGTTCAGAATTTTTGGAGTTACATAAGTATGGCTTTTAAATAGATCTTTACAGACTATTCTGTTTTAGACAGATTCTATTTTTGTTGTGTAGTTTACTTGTTTTGATGAATATATGGATCGTATCGGGGGGTATGAGTCATGGAGAAGTTTGAGTACACTAGCATTATGCCAATATAAAATATGAATTAATTTACAACAGTACCTAAAGTTTAAAATTTGTTTGTTATAATAACGGATCTTACGAGGTTTCTGTTGAGTTTTGTGTGCTAAAGTTTTCAAGTTTTGGGTGAGACTACGATGGATAAAGGAATAAGGAGCAACAAGAGCCTAAGTTTGGGGATGCCCAAGGCACCCCAAGGTAATATTCAAGGAAGATTCAAGCGCCTAAGCTTGGGGATGCCCCGGAAGACATCCCCTCTTTTGTCTACAATCTATCGGTAACTCACTTGGAGCTATATTTTTATTCATCACATGATATGTGCTTTACTTGGAGCGTCTTGTGATATAGTTTGTTTGCTTTTGTTTGCTTTTTAGTTTGTCACAATCATCTTTGCTGAACACACCTTTTTAAGAGGGACACACATTATTAATGATTTGTTAGAATACTCTATGTGTTTCACTTATATCTTTTGAGCCAGGCAGTTGCTCTAGTGCTTCACTTATATCTTCTAGAGCATGGCAGTGGTTATATTTTAAAGAAATAGTTGCACTCTCATGCTTCACTTATATCTTTTTGAGAGTCTAACGATTAGCAATGGTAACATGCACGGGTTATGAATTCAGTCCTGATATGATTGGTATTCAAGAGGGATATAATAAAAACTTTCATGTAGATCACTGAATATGATAAATTTGATTCCTTGCAATAGTTTTGCGATATTAAGATGGTAATATGTGGGAGGTGCTAGTAGATAATTGTGGTTTAATAAGAATATTGGTGTTAAGGTTTGTGATTCTCCAAGCATGCAAGTATGATCTGTCGTTATGCTAAGAAGTTGGAGCATGATTTATTATTGATTGTCTTCCTTTGTGTGGCGGTCGGGGGCGCGCAATGGTTAACTCCTACCAACCTCCTCCCTATGTAACATCCCAAATTTTCAATTTGGAATGTTATACATAGATCATTCATGCATATCATATTTTATTGCATTTTCATTTCGCGATCCACGAAATCCTAAGCAACTCAAGGACCCTCGGAGAGAGTTGGGGATTTCCCGAATTTCATATTTGATTTTTATCAAATATTGAAACGAGGATTTTGGTTTTAATTATTTTTTCTCCGAAAATATTTCATATTAAAATGTGTGAGAGGAGATAATATGACTTCTCCAAAATAATTGAAATATTGGAGGAAATATATTAAAATCAAAATATTTGATTTTATTTGGATTTTATCGCAAATTTATTTGCATTAGAAAAATTGCATGTTTTCAAAATTGCATTTTAGGGCCAAGAAAATGTTCATCTCGTTCTAAATATTTTATTTCGACGGTTTAAATTTGTTTTGGCATTTTTAGATTTTTATTTTTTTAGGATTTATTTTCTGTACGGTAGAATTGTTTTTTTAAAACTTCCAGCACCGACTGGGCCGAAGCCCAGCCCAGCCGGCCCACCTCCCCGCGCGTCGTCTCCCACCCGGAGACTGAGCCGCCGCCGCCTCGGACGAGGAGTCCGGCCGGGACTCCTCCTTGCCGCCGCCTTGGCTCCTCCCCCAAGACACCGCCCCCCTTTATATGCCGCTGCCCGAGCCCCGCCACCACCACCAAACCCCGCCGCCGCAGCCCCGCCTCCCATAGCTGAGCCGCGCCGTCGCCTCCCGCGCCTCGCCGCCGCTGCTGCCCCGCCACCCCGCAAGCCCATCGCCCCGCCGCCCGAGCCCCGCCTCGCCAGAGCCTCGCGGAAGAGGTAACGCGCCGTTTGTCGCCGCCGTGTTTTTTTTAGAAAACCGATTCAGTTTTTTTAAGAAAAATCCTAGGTCGTTTTTTAGATTGGTTCACCGGTTTTTCCCGGTTCTTTTATTTAGCGGAGGTTCGTCCGTACGTTTGTCTTAACGAACGGTTTTCGCGATAGTTACAGACAACGAACATTCGTTCATTAGCCTGTTCGTCAGTTTTCTTTTTCTCAGATTTGTCCGCGATTATTTTCAATCGTGATTTCTGATCCGATTTTGGTTTTAGTTTATCTTTTCGCTCGTTTATCAGAATCAGGCGATTCAAGTGCCTAGATCTTCGTCTCGAGACCCTCTTTCTGTTTAATCAACTTAAAAAAGATTTTGGTACTGTAAACTTTGACTTTAGTTCAGATTAGTAAACGGATCTTGTTTCTTTCGCCGTTTGAGTTTCGTTGCTCCGTTCGATTTGATTCTTTTTGCAAACCGGAGTTCTTAAGTTGAAATTTTTGGTCAATTCTTTTTATTTGAGTTTTGCCCGTGCATCTTTGCTTGATTGCTTAAGTATGCTATTGTTTTTTTGTGATAGAATTCCCGGAGTGCGAAGCAGGCTACATCGAATCCCTAGGTTTCGCGGATCGTCAGCAAGGAAAGTAACACATTGATCATACTCTTTCCATACCCAGTTTTTATGCATTAGTTTCAATCCTCAAACATTGCATGATTAGGATGTCATTAACATGTGGGTTGGGAAGTATACAATGAGGTAGAACCTATTGCCCTGTTATACTCAAACCCTTGGGAGTTACTTCTACGTGTTGCTTATATTGCTATGCTATGCTCGTAGACGTGGTTTGGGTGAGTGAAATCCATGACAGATATGAGATTGTTAATTAATGGTTCAACTTAAGGTGGCAACTTAAATACACATCTAGGTGGATTGAGGCACCGGGAGAATCCAGTGTTGCCTGTATTTTTGGAAATCCGGGGGTTCCGTGTGATCTTCCTATGGACCGCCACCCAGGCTCAAAGGGAACTGAGATGACATGCTAGGAACTTCCGTGTGCAGCCACAAGCTATTATGGGCTCTAGCATAGTTAATTAAGTTACGTGAAGCTCTCGAAGAGGTAGATCAGCAGGTAGTGGGTTGTAGGTTTGGTATGGTCTGCCCGGAGTAGAGAGTTAATGTTCCTGAAAGACTGTGTCTCGATCATCCGCTTCTCAAACACCATGTAGTGCAAGAAATCCAACGGAGGCGATCGAGTCTTGTGGGGAAAAGTGCGCAAACCTATGCAGAGTGTACAATCTAATCATGGTTAGCCGTGTCCCCGGTTATGGACAATTTATAGTATCTAGTACTTGGAGTATCTTAAGTATCTCATCACGTTACTTAACTAATATTGTTGGGTTGTTAATTACTTTAATTGGGATTGAGTTGGAGGAACCTTCTCAATGATTTTTCAACTACCATGATAGTTAAAATAAAATATATTCCTTTGTGGTAGGGAAATAATGACTTTTCACAAAACTATAACCATAGAGCTTTCCACCAACCAAATATGCATATAGTGATAGCATTATTCTGTACTTGCTCTACTGTGTTATATTGCCAGCATATTCCATGTGTTGACCCGTTTTCGCGCTACAACGTATTATGTTGCAGACTTTTCAGATGAGGAGTAAGGTTTGTTAGGTCGTTGCCGTGCAGCTCAGCAATGCCGTTGGAGTTGATGGACTCACTTTATCTTCCAAGCCTTCTGCTGTTATCTTATTAGATGGCCTTAAGCCATATTTATTGTAATAAGTTCTCTTTTGAGACATTCGATGTAATAAGTGTGTGATTGCTACTCTGTTATAAATCCTTCGAGTACTGTGTGTGTCAGCATTACTGATCCAGGGATGACATGGAAGCACAGAGACTTGACCGTTTGAGGTCGGGTCACTGCAAGATGGTATCAGAGCACACGCTGAGTGTAGGACACGACCACTAAGATAAACCCTAGGTCACTCTTCTCTACTCATTTCTGACTCCTCTCCATTTTCTACTCTTTAGGATGGCAGAGTTGAAGAACAAGTTTGCACAGCCGGATGAAGACACACCCTTTGGACACCACTTGCAGGAAGTCACTAGGTACTTGAACATTGGAATACCAAGCTTCACCGGGACGTACAACGCCACCTTAACAGAAGAGGAGCGCTGGATGATGCAAGTACAAGTTCCAGGAAGGACATTCTCGCCAACCTCTAAGCCCATAGAATTTTCTTTTGAAGCACCCACCTGGAGTCTAGGCAAGAGCATGGCAGCCCACATTACGATGGGACACATTGGAGAAGTCTACATCATGGATCTTAAGGACACTATCTACCAGATATGTGGGCGCCGAGACGAGCAGTGGGAGATGATCAGCACAAAGAAGGACAGATCCATTGCAGCTTTCATCCAGGAGTTAAACCAGCACATTCGACGCCAGGAGAATCAGATGTGCGCAAAAATGATAGATTTGAAGAAGGCAAAGACAAGGATCATCGAGCTGGAAGAACTTAAGTCTACACGCGATGGATACGAGGAGGAAATTGCGACACTATTGGAGAAGAATGACGACCTGATTTAGAAGATCGGAGTATTCATGGGAGATCCAGCACCGGGAAGAGAAGATGACGATTCCACTTGCCTGGAGAGCTAGATCATCATTGACGACACCGACTCCGCCCCCAGTGATAGTGACTTTGAAGACGAAGCTGGAGCATACATCATGGAGTCTTCCACCGATCAAAATTTCTAGATGACCACCAAATAATTAGTAGTATTCCCCCATGTATTTAGTGGTAGTTGAGCACTTTTGTGATAGTTCTAGACCGCTTGTATGCCCTTGCTTGATTGATTGAGTGAAATTTTTGTGTTTTTCTCATGTGCATATGGGTAGTGTTTTCTCATTAGACCCCTTTTCTATTCTAATCTCTCCCCTCTAAAACCCGCCAGATGCCTCCGAGACGTGACACCGGATTTGCCTTCCCGCCGGAGCTCACTCAATTGATCCAGCAGCAGAATGCCTTGATGCAATTGTTAGTCTTGAACCAAGGCAACAACAAGAACAACAACAACAACAACAACAACAACAACAACCCACCTCCAGTTGATAAGCTAGCCCGTTTTCTGAGGTTACAACTTCCGGTGTTTTCTAGTAGCATCGAGCCTATAGTTGCTGATGATTGGCTACGCCGTATTGGAAGGGAGTTGACCACCGCAGGTTGCACACATGCTGAGAAGGTGCGCTTTGCCACACATCAGTTGGATGGACCAGCAGCCTCATGGTGCAAGAATTACACGGCCACTTTCCCCATAGCCGATGTCACTTGGAATCAGTTTCAGCAAGCCTTCCGTCCAGCTCATGTTTCAACTGGAGCCATGAATATGAAGAAGCGGGAGTTTCGCAACTTACGCCAGGGGAACCGTACTATAGCTCAGTACGTGGATGAGTTTAGCAAGTTATATCGCTATGCCCCTGATAATGTGGCCACAGATGCCGCGAAGCAGGAGAGGTTTATGGAAGGGCTGAATGATGAGATGAGCATGCAGTTGATGGTAGCAACCTTCAACAACTACCAGGTGTTGGTAGATAAGGATCTTATGATTGAAGGGAAGCAGCAGCAGATTGAGAGCCGTAAGAGGAAGTATGGGCAAGGGAGGTTGTCGGTGTCAAAACCGGCGGATCTCGGGTAGGGGACCTGAACTGTGCGTCTAAGGCGGATGGTAACAGGAGGCACGGGACATGATGTTTTACCCAGGTTCGGGCCCTCTTGATGGAGGTAAAACCCTACGTCCTGCTTGACTAGTCTTGATAATATGAGTAGTACAAGAGTTGTTCTACCATGAGATCGGAGAGGCAAAACCCTTGAAGCTAGCCTATGGTATGATTGTATGTTGTCCTATGGACTAAAACCCTCCGGTTTATATAGACACCGAAGGGGGCTAGGGTTACACAAGGTCGGTTACAAAGGAGGAGATATACATATCCGTATTGCCAAGCTTGCCTTCCACGCCAAGGAGATTCCCATCCGGACACGGGACGAAGTCTTCTATCTCGTATGTTCATAGTCCAACAGTCCGGCCAAAGGATATAGTCCGGCTGTCCGGAGACCCCCTAATCCAGGACCCCCTCAGTAGCCCCTGAACCAGGCTTCAATGACGATGAGTCCGGCGCGCAGTGTTGTCTTTGGCATTGCAAGGCGGGTTCCTCCTCCGAATACACCACGGAAGAGTTTGAATACAAGGATAGTGTCCGACCCTGCAAAATAAGTTCCACAGACCACCGTAGAGAGAATAATATTTCCACAAATCTAATCTGCTGACACGTTTTGGTAGCATGACATCACGCCACGGCCCGGTAATTATTTGAACCGTTTTTCTTTAACCAGCCCCGCACATAACGCGAGGCGGTTTCTTGACACGTCTTGTCGAAGCAGAGATCATGTCTCCTTATTACAGGATTCCCATCAATACGGACGTGGGTAACCCAACCGCGCCATCAATTACGGCACTTGGAGAATAAGCGAGTTTTACCAGGCTAGTGGGGGCGCATAGTTTAGTCCGCCCTTATAAAGGCATAAGGTCTCACCTTTTTCTACCCATGCCTTCTTCCTCCTAGCTCATCCATTCTCGCGCACTCGAGCTCCAGTGCCCGAGTCCACATCCTTCTCCTCAACTCTCTCCAAACATGTCCGGAGCGGGAGGCAAGTGCATGGCCTCCTCCGTTACGGAGGGACACATCAAAAAGTTACATGGAGCCGGACACTTAGCCACGGATATCGCGCACCGGCTGCCAGCCGCGGGACAGATCGTCCCTACCCCGGAACCTCACGAAAGGGTGGTTTTCCCCCCACTTCATCTGCGGACTGGGTTTCCCCTCCATCCATTCGTCCGCAGCCTAATGTTCTATTATGGGCTGGACTTTCATGATCTGGCCCCGAATTTCATCCTCAACATCTCGGCGTTCATCATCGTGTGCGAGGCTTTCCTCCGCATCCGGCCCCACTTAGGCCTATGGCTGAAGACCTTCAATATCAGGCCGAAGGTAGTAGGCGGGCAACAAGCGGGATGCGGCAGAGCCATGGTGGGCAAAATGCCCAACGTTACATGGCTCGAGGGCTCCTTCATGGAGACCATAAAGGGCTGGCAATCAGGGTGGTTCTACATCACCGAGCCGCGCGACACCAACTGGGTGGTGGCCCCCGAGTTTCGATCCGGAATCCCCATGCGGCTCACTTCCTGGAAGGAGAAGGACCTGTCTTGGGGCTCTTCGGTGGAGCTGGACGGACTCCAAAAGTGTATCCGGAACATGACAAGCAAGAAACATAAGCTTGTCAACATAGTCCAGGTCATGCTCTTCCGCCGGATCCTCCCGCGTCAACAACGGGCTTTCACCTTATGGGAGTTCGACCCGGCCCAGCACCAGACTCTATGTGAGCTCTTCGACACGACGCATAAGGACGTCTGCAAGGTGCTGCTCAAGGGCGCCGAGGTCCCTCCTTCTCTTACCGAGGACCGCGGGCTAAGCGCGAAGCGCCCTGCGAATCCGGTAAGTTCTGTACATCTGGTAGGGTATTTATTTCCCATAGCTTAACCATGTGTGGGGTCTGAGCTCCCATGCCTTTGACAGGACTGGGTGGAGACATCAGAACAGATTAACTGTCCGCCCCTTCTGCCCGAAGACCCCGCGGACGCTCTCCTGGTGGAGATGCTGACTCCGGCTCCTTATGAGGTGCCGGAGAAGACCAAGAACAAGGCCAAGGGAACCCGAAAGAGTTCCCGGCGCCAGGTGGTATCGGACTCATCGTCCGATAACTTCGAGACGCACTCCTCCCATGAAAACAAGGAGAAGGATGATGAAGATTCTCCCCCTCTAGCCGGGGGAGACAAGAAAAGGAAGGCCGCCCTAACCGGAGAGGCCGAAGGGTCCACGAAGGGAAGGACTCTCCTTCCGGACTGTTCCACCACCACCGCCGATGGTGAAGACAAGTGGCTGCTCAGGGCCAAGCCCCTAGCGAAGTCGTAAGTATTCGGATACCAGAGTAACTCATAGTATACTTTTGTTGCACTGCTTCTCCTAACGTCGAATATGATTATGCAGTCCGCCCCAAGCCCGTATCGACGTATCATCGCCAAACGGTTCCTTGGACTCGTCGGACATGGATAGTCATACACTTCCAACTGCCACCTCTCCTTGCCCTACGGACAATGCCGAGGTACTGTCTCATGGGGCACCGAGCCGGGGGGAGACAGTCTGGGAGATGCCTCAAGGCGACCTTCCGGGCTCCAGGAGCAAAGGGAGCAAGGCTCCCAGGGGCTCCAAGTTCGGCCCGCAGCCGGACACCGCGCCGGAACCTCCGGTGGTTCTGGACTCGGGCAGGCGGCCCCCTTCCAAGAGGGGCAAGCCATCCTTGCCGGTGACCTCTGTCCAACCAGAGGCACCGGACGACCTACTGGGAGTGCTTCGCGGCGCTTCCATCGACGAAGAGCACCGCACTATTATGAGTGCGGTGATCAAGAAGGTTCAGTCCGCCAAGAGCGGACTGGCTGAGGCCTATGCTAGCCTTCTAACAGGCTTTGAGGTAAGTATTTAAAATATAGGAAAAATATTACCGCATAGAGAGTAGCCCCTGATGCTCTGTTTGGTGTTCACAAAGAAAAGCCGAATAGAGGATCAAATAATGTCTGCAAGAGTCTAATATAAGTATGTCTGTATGCGTATGCAGGCTTCGTTGCTGACCTCTACCACACTAACTGCGGAGGTCGCCGCCCTGAAACAGAACTTCGAGCGGTCTGAGAAAGAGCTCGGCCTTGCCAAGAGGCAGCTCGAGGAGAACAAAGGTAAGTAATACCTTGTCTATATAAAAAAGAAAATGTGGTTGCGAACTGGCAGGATCATCATGAATGTGCCAGGGGCCACGACCGAAGTGGCGACCATGAAGCAAGCATTGTCCGAGGCCGAAAACAAAGCGGCCAAGGAGTGCACCAAGCGGGAAAGGCAAGAGGCACGGGTGGGCGAGGTGCAGCAAGAGCTCCAGGCTCTCGTGAAGAAACACGAGACTTTGGAGCTTGACTCGAAGACGCGAGAGTCCGAGCTTGCCGCGGCCCTCGAGAGCACAAAGCATGCCAAGGCCGAAGCCCAAAAGGCCCTCCAGGAAATTGAGGCGATGAGGAAGATAGCGGCAGGTAAGGCATTCAATATGCAAAGCAAGCATGTGAAAATAAATTACTTGTTACTTACCCGAGTCCGGAGCTCTCCAGGAGCGTTCGCAGATTTTCCCCGCAGCGTGTCGATGCCACGAAGTTTTACCAGGCTGAGGAGAGAAGCTCGACGGAGAAGTTGCTCTGGTCTCAATATACTGGGACCAAAGACCGGATGCCTATGAGCGACCAGCTGAAGCAACTGGTCAAGCTGCACAAGGCGGCCGAACAGGCCATGAGGGGCCTTATAGTCCGGATGTGGCCTGGCGACTGCTTTCCAAACATCTACTTCGGCCTGGTGAGGTGGCTTGTGGATGCTTGCCCACGGCTGGAAGTCATCAAGCGGTCTGTCTGTATCGAAGGTGCCCGCCGGGCTTTTGCCCGTGCAAAGATGCACTGGGCCAAGATGGATGCCGAGAAGCTGGTGAAGGAGGGCCGCCGCAGGGCAAGGAGCATCGCCACCCAAAATGCATTATGAGGGTGTCCTGAAGGGTGCCCGTCTTGTGGCGGACGAGTGTGCGAAGGATGTAATATTTGAATGAACTCGCTCGTGTCATCCTGTATTATGAAAACTTGTTCATATGCGCTATGCAACGCTTGTTTGAATTTAAAATATTACCTTCTGTGCGGCTGTTTATTAAATATGAGAGATGGCTACTCGTCGGCTTCTGCCCCCATGCCACGAGTGCTGGAGTGTTCGGGATGAATCTGAGCACTCTTGTTCCCATTGTTGGGTCCATCGAGGGAGGTGCTCAGCGCAACGAACAAGGCAATCGGACTATAATGCTTTATCACTCTCACTTAGCCATAGAAGTCTACAATTTTAAATTTTCGCGAAGCCCCTAGTATTCAGAAGGCCGAATTCGGGGCGCTATACACACCTTAAGCCGGACAAAGCCAACTCCTCGCTCTAAGCGGCATAAGTCTTTAAGGGCTCGAGACCTCTCGAACAGCGACCAGCTCTCGCCTTATCATGACAGTCAGTTTTAGCTTTCTCTACTGAGGTGCTTAGCCTAGATGAACCAGGGCACAATCGCAGTAGTTCTCCCAGTGCTACCTTAGCCGATATAGCGGAACGTAAGGTACCAAAACATGGGAGCCGAGCAAACCCAACTATTGACCCAAGACATGATTCAGAGCTGATGCATATAATGCTATAAGTTCGGGGTGCCGCACTGTCGAAAGTGTTCAGACTTCTCACGCCGTACTATGGGGTACGCGTAAGCCCCTGGCGTATTGGCCGTACTAGAGTGTACGGGTGCTGAATGTCGTAAATGAACATATATATATATATATATATATATATATAAAGAATAGAGAATGCGGTAATAATCTAGTGCTATGCATTGTTCATTCAAAAAGGTGCATCAAAGCAGAATGATACAAGTTGTGCGATAAGCAAAAAGTAGGACTATATGACATGTCCCCTCCAAGGGCAAGCTGAGGAATGGTATTTAAAGCAGGTATTTCACTCATTATCAGAGACCACCTGGGAGTTCCGTGGTGCGATGTAGCTTTCTGCCTCCTTGGTTGTTGCATCGTGTGTCCGGCAATCGTACTGCCGGACGGGGTTTCCAGAGATTAAAGTCCTGAAAGAGAGAAAAATAACAAAGCAGGAAGCCCCTAGTGCGCTTGAGCCGCGTCTTGCGGCGTGCCGTAGTCATGCCCCCCTCCCCACCTATGCCCATGGTATTTTCAATTCGTAATTATGCACGCGTGGCACGGATTTCGCCGTTTGGCTGGGACTGGGGTTGGGGCGGCATTGCTATGCGAGCTCGGAACGTGCCAGGCGGTCTTGTTGCCGATTACTCTGGGTGCGCTTGAAGGTGTCCGGGTCTTTAATCGCCGAACTGGTGGATTGCCTTAAGAGGCTACTTTGCGCTTCTGTTGCGAGGTCCGCAGTGTGCTCCTCCGTGCAGAGTGGACGCTCTATGTTTCCATTGACTGTGATGACCCCCCGAGGTCTTGGCATCTTGAGCTTGCGATATGCCTAGTGCGGTACCGCGTTGAATCTTGCAAATGCGGTTCGCCCGAGCAGTGCATGATAGCCACTGCGGAACGGGACTATATCAAAGATTAACTCCTCGCTTTGGAAGTTATCCGGGGATCCGAAGACCACGTCCAGTGTGACTGAGCCTATGCAGTGGGCCTCTACAGCTGGTATGACGCCTTTGAAGGTCGTTTTTGTGGGTTTGATCCTCGAGGGGTCTATACCCATTTTGCACACTGTGTCCTGATAGAGCAGGTTCAGGCTGCTGCCACCGTCCATAAGGACTCGAGTGAGGTGAAATCCGTTGATGATTGGGTCTAGGACCGGTGCAGTGAATCCGCCATGACGGGTACTAGTGGGATGGTCCCTGCGATCGAAGGTGATCGGACAGGAGGACCATGGGTTGAACTTTGGGGCGACTGGCTCCAACGCATATACGTCCCTTAACGGATGCTTCCACTCCCTCTTGGGGATGTGGGTTGCGTATATCATGTTCACCGTCCGCACTTGTGGGGGGAACCTCTTCTGTCCTCCGGTGTTCGGCTGTCGGGGCTCTTCCTCGTCATCTCTATGTAGCCCCTTATCTTTGTTTTCGGCGTTTAACTTGCCGGCCTGCTTGAACACCCAACATTCCTTGTTGGTGTGGTTGGCTGGCTTGTCAGGGGTGCCATGTATTTGGCACGAGCAATTGAGTATACAGTCCAAACTGGACGGGCCCGGAGTGCTTCTTTTGAATGGCTTTTTCCGCTGATCGGGTTTAGAGCCTCTGAATCCGGCATTGACTGCCGTATCCTCGGTGTTGTCGCTATTGACGCGGCGCTCATGTTTGTTGCGACGTGACCTTCCATTGCTGTCCTTGGTATATGAAGTACTGTGGTTCTTTGATATGTTATTGTTGCGAGCCAACCAGCTATCTTCTCCCGCGCAAAAGCGGGTCATGAGTGTCGTGAGGGCTGCCATAGATTTCGGCTTTTCCTAGCCAAGGTGCCAGGCGAGCCACTCGTCACGGATGTTGTGCTTAAAAGCTGCTAGGGCCTCTGCATCTGGACAGCCGACGATTTGATTTTTCTTTGTCAGGAACTGTGTCTAGAATTGCCTGGCTGATTCCTCTAGCTGCTGAATTATGTGGCTCAAGTCATCGGTGTCTGGTGGTCGCACATAAGTGCCCTGGAAGTTGTCGAGGAATGCGGCTTCTAGATCTTCCCAATAGCCAATGGATTCTGCTGGCAGGCTGTTGAGCCAATGCCGAGTTGGTCCTTTGAGCTTGAGTGGGAGGTATTTGATGGCGTGTAGATCATCACCGCGGGCCATGTGGATGTGCAGGAGGAAGTCCTCGATCCATACCGTAGGATCTGTTGTGCCGTCGTATGATTCGATATTTACGGGTTTGAAACCCTGTGGGATTTGGTGATCCATTACTTCGTCTATGAAGCATATGGGGTGTGCAGCGCCTCTGTAGTGGGCTATGTCGCGACGCAGCTCGAATGATTCTTGTCCGCTGTGTTCAGCCTGGCCGGATTTACTTTTATTGTATCCGGCATGACGGTTATCGTCTCGCGTAGTGGCGCGCCCTTGTGATCCGTAGATTGATCTTGCATGTTTTGCTTTGTCCTCCAATACGTCTCGCAGGTCTAGCATGTTTCCCCGTGCCTTGTCATTTTTATTTGAGCGGCGTCGGGATGCGGGCTGAGTTTTTGGCTGAAATGCCTCTCTGTCGCGGCCACGAGGTGGCCGGTCAGCCGCGCCATATGCTGGAGATGTAGGTTTTAATGCTTCCTCCTCCAGTCGGGGTAGCAACCTGCGCTTTGGGTAACTCTTGGAGGGGCGTTCGAGTTCATATTCCTCAGCCGCAAGGACTTCAGTCCATCTGTCAGCTAGCAAATCTTGATCAGCTTGAAGCTGCTGCTGCTTTTTATTAAGGCTATTTGCCGTGGCTATAAGCCTGCGCTTGAAGCGCTCTTGTTCGGCGGGATCCTCCGGCACGACAAATTCATCATCGTCGAGGCTTGCCTCGTCTTCGTAGGGAGGCATGTAATTATCGTCCTCCGCCTCTCCATTTGCCGCTCTCTCGGGAGGGCTGGCTTCTCCATCCTCCTACTCTACATCTTGCTGGAGGGGATTGTTGTCGTCTTCGGCACTGTCCGGAGTGCTATTATCTCTTGTGTCGGTATCACCCCTTTTGCTTTGGCAAGATTTAGAGCGGCGCCGCTGACGTCGGCGCTTGGGTTGCTTCTTGGAGGGGTCGTCCTCCACTGTCCCGTCGCCATTGCCTTCTTTGGATGTGTCCACCATGTATATATCATATGATGAGCTGGCTGTCCAGTGCCCTGTGGGCAGTGGTTCCTCTTCGTCTCCCGCATCGTCTTCCATACCGTCTATGTCTTCGGAGTCGAAGTTGAGCATGTCGGCCAGATTGTTGATAGTGGCTACTAAGTGGGTGGTGGGTGAGCGAATTTCTTCGTCATCTGCATCCCAATCCTGTCGAACCTAGTTTGGCCAGGACTCTCCTGACAGGGAGAGAGACCTTAATGAGTTCAGCATGTCGCCGAAGGGCGAGTGCGAAAAGATATCCGCGGAGGTGAACTCCATGATCGGCGCCCAGTCGGATTCGATAGGCGCAGGCAGTTCGGGGTCCGTGGCCGGGGAAGAATCTGGTAGTTTGGCGTCACGGCTCTCGTGAAGGGTTAGGTCGATACTCGGCTCGATCGCTGCTGACAATTCAGCCTCCGTGGCAGGGTCTATCCCCCTGTCTGTGGATGGCGCAATCGGCTCCGAATTGAGGGTCGAAGCGGTTGCCGGTGCGATCTCCTGCATACTGTCCGATGGTAGAGCTAAATCATGCTCATCGTGACCGTGCGGCGTACTCGGCAAGGGCTCGAATCCGTCGAAGATCAAGTCTCGCGGATGTCGGCCGTGTAATTTAAGCTTCCAAACCTGACCTGGTGGCAAGGGCGTAACTCTCGATCTGCTCCAGATGGCCAAGCGAGTTGGCCCACTGTGCGAAGCCGCCGAATACAAAGATCTGTCAGGGGAGAAAAGTATCACCCTGGCCTGCATCGCTATCGATGACCGAAGGAGCCATCAAGCCTAACGGCGATGACACAGAGGATCTCTCAATGAAAGCACCAATGTCGGTGTCAAAACCGGCGGATCTCGGGTAGGGTGTCTCGAACTGTGCGTCTAAGGCGGATGGTAACAGGAGGCAGGGGACACGATGTTTTACCCAGGTTCGGGCCCTCTTGATGGAGGTAAAACCCTATGTCCTGCTTGATTAGTCTTGATAATATGATTAGTACAAGAGTTGATCTACCACGAGATCGGAGAGGCTAAACCCTTGAAGCTTTCCTATGGTATGATTGTATTTTGTCCTACGGACTAAAACCCTCCGGTTTATATAGACACCGGAGGGGCTAGGGTTACACAAGGTCGGTTACAAAGGAGGAGATATACATATCCGTATTGCCAAGCTTGCCTTCCATGCCAAGGTGAGTCCCATTCGGACACGGGACGAAGTCTTCAATGTCGTATCTTCATAGTCCAACAGTCCGGCTGTCCGGAGACCCCCTAATCCAGGACTCCCTCAGAGGTATAACTCAGGAGCTCAGCAGAAACCTCGCCTAACCCCAAACTCGGGAGGACTTGTTCATAACCATGGAGGTCATAACCACACCGGAGAAGGTTCACATAACCACAATGGTTCTAAGAATGGAAATGGGAATGGGACAAACAACAATCATAACCGCCCTAATCCAGCCACACCCGCCAAAAGAGCTCCAAGGCACATTACTTGCTATAAGTGCGGGAAGACTAGACACTATGCCACGGAGTGCCCTGAAGGGAAGAATGGAAACGGAAATGGGAGCGCTGGGAAGAAGCCCAATCCATTCAACAAAGGACAAGTGAACCACATTAACGTGGAGGAGGTTGAAGAGCAGCCAGATGCGGTTATAGGTAAGTTTTTGGTTATGTCATTTATTGCTCTTGTTCTTTTTGATACTGGTGCATCGCATTCATATATATCAAGGGGATTCGTGGATAGTTTAGACTACCAACCCAAACCCTTAGGACCTCTCTGTTAATGAGTTCACCTGGAGTAGAGTATATGGCTAGTCGATGGTGCGACCAGATACCCCTAACCATTGGTAGCCATGTTTTTCTGTCAGACCTAATTATCTTGGAGTCGCAAGTATTGGATGTGATATTAGGCATGGACTAGATGTCAAAGTATGGAGGAAGCATTGACTGTGCTAGTAAGTCGATTTAGCTCACCACCCCAGAGGGAAAAAGGATTAAGTATGTGTCTAGGTATGTGCCTAGGAGGAGTCAAGTGAATACCCTCACGGGAGTTGTTCAGGAGGAAGTGCCTGTAGTGAACGATTATGTAACACCCACGATGCGACTGTATCTCCCACGTGTCGGAGCATGACTTAGAGGCATAACCGCATAGTAGGCATGTCGCAAGAGGGGTAATCTTTACACATCCCACGTACTAAATACGAAAGGGATAGAGAGTTGGCTTACAATCGCCACTTCACACAATACATAAATATAGCATTACATCATCCAGATACAATCAAGGTCCGACTACGGAACCAAATAAAGAAAGACACCCCTAATGCTAGATCCCAGATCGCCCCAACTAGGCTCCACTACTAATCAACTCGAAACGGAACAACACAACGAACAAGATCTTCATCGAGCTCCCATCTGAGCTGGGTTGCGTCACCAACATTGGTGTCATCAGCACCTGCAACTGTTTGTAAGTAATCTGTGAGTCACGGGGACTCAGCAATATCACACCCACGAGATCAAGACTATTTAAGCTTATGGGTAGGAAAAAAGGAAGTGAGGTGGAGCTGCAACAAGCACTAGCTTATATGGTGGCTAACTTACGCAAATGAGAGCGAGAAGAGAAGCAAAGCACGGTCAAGAAACTATAATGATCAAGAAGTGATCCTGAAACTACTTACGTTCAAGCATAACACAAGAACCATGTTCACTTCCCGGACTCCGTCGGAAAGATACCATCACGGCTACACACGATGTTGATCCATTTTAGTTAAGTTAAGATTCAAGTTCTCTACAACCGAACATTAACAAATTCCCATCTGCCCATAACCGCGGGCACGGCTTCCGAAAGTTCAAAACCCTGCAGGGGTGTCCCAACTTAGCCCATCACAAGCTCTCACGGTCAACGAAGGATATTCCTTCTCCCAGGAAGACCTGATCATAGTCAGAATCCCGGTTACAAGACATTTCGACAATGGTAAAACAAGACCAGCAAAGCTACCCGATGTGCCGACAATCCCGATAGGAGTTGCACGTATCTCGTTCTCAGGGCAACACCGGATGAGACCAGCTACGAGTAGAACGAAACCTCAAGTTTCCCCGAGGTGGCCCCGCAGGCAGCTCGGTTCGGACCAACACTTAGACAAGCACTAGCCCGGGGGGGGGGCTTAAAATAAAGATGACACTCGGGTTGGCCGACCCGAGGGAAGGGTAGGTGGTGGTGAGGCAAATGGTAAGAACAAGGTTGGGCCTTGCTGGACGAGTTTTATTCAAAGCGAACTGTCAAGGGGTCCTCATAACACTCAACCGTGTAAGGAACGCAAACTCAAGGAACATAACACCGGTATGACGGAAACTAGGGCGGCAAGAGTGGAACAAAACACCAGGCATAAGGCCGGGCCTTCCTCCCTTTACCACGTATATAGATTCATTAAATAAATAAGAGATATTGTGATATCCCAACAATAACCATGTTCCAACATGGAACAAACTCCATCTTCACCTGCAACTAGCAATGTTATAAGAGGGGCTGAGCAAAGCGGTAACATAGCCAAACAATGGTTTGCTAGGACAAGGTGGGTTAGAGGTTTGACATGGCAATATGGGAGGCATGATATAGCAAGTGGTAGGTATCACAACATAGCAATAGATCGAGCAACTAGCAAGCAAAAATAGAAGTGATTTTGAGGGTCTGGTCATCTTGCCTGAGATCCCGCAAGGAAGAAGAACGAGTCCATGAAGAAGACAAATGGACGAAGTCGAACGAATCCTCACAAACGCGACGTTAACGGAACCAACCCGAAGAAGCACACCAGAAAGAAGCAAACACCATGGTAATCAACCATCACATAATCATGGCATGATGCACAACCAAGTATGATGCATGTCCGGTTTAAAAAGACATGGCATGTTAGAGTGCACAAACAATACTACAAATTAAGTGGAGCTCAATATGCAACGGTTGCATATTGACGGAACACCACATCACTTATTTAGTTCGATCTCGTTTATGTACTCAACAATATTAAATGTTGTTTAGCATGGCAAGGGGTGAAGCAAAGTAAAACTACCTATCTAGACAAGGTTAAATGAGGCCGGAACAACAAACAACAAGTCCGGAAACTCCTCATGTGCATATTTTAAGTTTTGGTACTGTTCTGCCCTAAACCATATTTTAGAGTTGTTAAACATGCAAAGTAAAGCCACCATGTTAAACTAGGCATTTTTTCTACCCCATTTACATATAAAGTTTATTTAAAATGGAGCTACGGTTATTTAGTTATGAAATAAATCATTTTAACAAGTTATTTAAGCAAATTAAACAAACAACATTTTAAACATGGATGAAAATGACATATTATGAAACTAGATGAATTTCTAAGCATGTTTCATATATAGCTTATTTACATGTGATGCATAGTTTGTGAGATATTAAATGTATGAAGACTAGGGACTAAACGGTAAACTGGCAGTTTTCTCGATAAATAGGAAAATCGCTCTGCGGAAAAAAACATGTCCCGGGCCGAATCTGAGATGGGCCAACGGTGCAAGGGAGCTCGGGCTGCTCACATTGGCCCTGAGGCCGAATCTGGCGCTGCGGAGCTGGGCCGGGAGGCCGAGCGCTGGGCCGGATGAGGCTGGGGCGGCGCTAGGCCTTGGTGGGCAAGAGGAGGCACACGCACGTGGCAGGTGTGCGCTCGATGCAGCGCTACTACATCTCGCTGCAGAAGCAGAAGAACTGCAGCGGCGCCATGGCAACAGGAAGCAGGGGGGTCGCCGCGGCGGGGCTCCCTCCGGCCGGATCACGCCGGATCCCGTGGGAACGGAGCGAGGCGGACGGATGCAGCGAAACTGGAGGCGACGCGACGAACGGTGAGGCGACGGGGGAGGCGACGGGGGAGGCGACGGCCTCGGCTCCAGCGGCAAAACGACGGTGAGGCAGAGAAGTTAGTAGTGGCTGGGCGCGCGGAAGGTCAATACGGCGGCACCGGCGGGAAACTTGGCGGCGCAGGGAATGGAGGAGCGCGGATCCAGGCGCGGGAAGGGCTTGGTGATGCTGCAGGGACGCTTGGTCGCCGGGGTTGGGGCTCGATGCGCAAGACCGGGGCGAGCGCACAAAGCAGAGGCGAGGTGGATGGGAAGGCAGGGCGCCGGCGTGGGGATGCTCGAGGGCAGCTGCTGGTGCTCGGCGATGGAGGTAGCTCCTCCGGAGATGCTGCTCTATGGCCGCGCTGTCGCGAGGAGCGGCGGGCGCTGGACGCGTCCGGGAGCGCTAAAGCAAGGGGATAGAGGAACGGAGTGCGGTGGTTGGGGAAGGATCCGGGCAGCGAGGAAAACTCGACGAGGCAGGGGCGTGGCGCAGGCTTGACGGGGTCCTGCTGGTGGCTCTCGGGCGGAGGCAGTGGTGGCCTCGATCCAAATGAGATCGAGAGGAGGGGATCAGGGGTTAGATACTGATAGGTGGGGATGCATCCCGAGGGGAAAATGGTGAGTGGCCGACGGCTAGGGGGGACAAATGTCCTAGTATTTAGGGTTAGGGGTGGTCTATAAATACCAGAATATAGATAGGAGGGAGTATTTTGGATCATCCGATCAAAATCGGACAGTCGGAGATAAATGGGTTAGGGAGTCCAAACAAGGAAACGGTGATGTTTTATAGACTTTTGGGGATGATCCGGACCCAACGGTGATGACTGTCCAGGTCGGGTCCGGGACAGCTTTTGGGACGCGGGCGCGAGGAGGGCCGCGGGCTGACGAGAGAGGTTAGGATGGGCCTGGTGGTAGGTAGTGGACTGTGTAGACGGTTTTAGGGAGAAAAGAGAGGGAAAGCCTGGCGACAGTTCTCGGAGACCGAAAACGTCCGACAGCTGACCGACTATAGTGACGCTATAAATATCCGTTGGGGCATCAACCGGGCTCCGAATGCGATGAAACTTGGCAGGCGTCCTATCTACACTATAACAACAACGCATGCCAACTTTCAACCCATTCCGAGAACATTTTCCGGCCACTTATAAAATAATATTCGGACGAGCCGCGGTCGGGTGCAAGTGTGTCTAGGCTCAGAACGGACAACGGAAAGAACAAGGAGACCGGGACGGATGCAAGTTTTTAAAACAAGATGATGCAATGCGGATGATGAAATGGCAAGATGCAACACACAAGCGAATGACATGGCAACAACAACGAATAACTGGAAGACACCTGGCACAACGGACTCGGGGCGTCACAACACTCCACCACTATGAGAGGATCTCGTCCCGAGATCTAGGATGGCACCGGAGAGAAACGGAAGAGGAAGAGAAGAGGTAAAACTAAGTTGCTTCTTTGACCAATTGAGTGAAACCAAAGAACCGTGCGAGGTTGAATAAATTGAAAGAAAGAATGCAATGAAGATGTGCCAAGTTGAAAACACTCCGTTAGAAAAGAGGAACGAGGAACATTACTAGAACCTTGTAGGTTGAAAGGCATAAAAAAGGTTGCAATGGACAAGAAACGCAGGCAATCACTCCGGTAGAAACGAGATGTACATGTAACGATAAAGATCAATTACGACAACACTCCGGTTGGACAAGTAAGGTAAAGAATATGAGCTTGGCAAAAAGAAAGCACTTGGATGAGACTCCGGTTAGAAGAGGAATGATAGACACAACACTCTGGTTAAACAAGATAGAGACTGAATAAGAATGATGTAATTTGGGCAGCACTCCTACTGTAAATGGAAGGAATTGAACATGAACTTGACAAGATGAGAGTATGCTTGATGAAATCAACAACACACTGCCTCCGGAACTATTGAAAGAATGGCACAAGGGGTAAGAAATATTTCAGACGGCACTCCGATTGAGAAGGGAGGCAAAACTTGACAAAATGCGAAGAACATGAAAAGAGGGCATGACACTCCGGTTAGATGGATAAGCAAAAGGAAAGAACAAGATCTTTGACACAAATGGGATGATGAGTGAAGAGAGCAACATCGCTATGCCTCCGGAACGAAAGAATAGAAGTTATATCATTGGAATAACAAAATGGAGAAGAAAATGCAAACTTCTGCCACAAATGAGCTTGAAGAAGCATCTTTAGGAGAAGGGTCGAACGGAGTTGTTGGAAAACCAACAAAGAAAGATATGATTTCCAATGGTCTTAAGGAAAACATCCCCAAATTATGAGGTGAAGGCCAGCCACTAACGAAATCAATCAGTTGGATTGAGATCAACAAGGAGATGAAAACTCCTTCATCGAGATGAGAAGCGGAAATTTGATCATAGATAAGCACCATAATGGCAACATTCCTAATGGAAGGCTTTAGGTGAAATATATACCAAGATAACTCTAATGAAGAGATTGATGGATTTAAATATGTCACTCTTTGAAAACTTCTGAATCATGAAACATGAAGGTAAACTGTCAAGAAAGACATAACACCACCTGAAAAAGATAAGATAGAAAGAATTTCACTTTGATATGCAAGAAGAATACTTGAACTCCTCAAAACAAACATGTGTTGAGCACCATGTTTATTTGAGAGTATAGCTTGGCGGATCTTAGCTTCGAGAGAACTCTTGAGGACAATTGAAAATGAAAGGAATCCTTGATGAACCACCATGTTGGTCCTCCATGAAGAACTCCGGTAATGAAAGAATGATCAAAAGGAAAGAGAGTTGAAAACACAAGGTGAAGCCTTGCAATGATTTTGATGGAGCTTCGAAATGATATCATTGGAATAGCTTGAGGCTCCGGAAACAAAAGAAGAACAACTTAGCACCGACAAATTGATATCAAGAACGAACTCCGAAAGAAAAGAATTGGATCACCTCAAGGAAACAAGAATAAGATTTACTGTATGTTTATCCTTCACCAATTAAATTGATGACAAGCAATGGATTTGGCATACTACTTATTCTCGTAGAAAGGATGAAGATAGATATAGCGCAAACTTGAGAAGGTCTTCAATGAACCACCTGTAGGATTTGGAAACAAAGAATGAATTGACATGATAACGAAGGAAGAGAAATCTTGAACGAACCACCGTATGAATTGAAAATGAACGAAGAAAAAATAAGGAAACATCGGGAAGAATAAGAGAACGAATGAAGATACTTGAGGGAATTTGATACAAGAGAACGAAGAGATCACGAGCTGTTTAGAGAATATTTGAATGATGCACCAGTAAGATTTGGAGAACGAGAGCTGAAAGCTAGAATTAATAATTCCGAGATGATGGGCTCCGGATAATCAAACTGAAAAGACTCCTGAAATACTCCGGATGGGTGAAAATAATTCTCACAATTGAAAACAATGATGAGAGGATGGCATAAAGCTAGCACCATGAATCTTTGGAAGAATGGGTAAGGATTTAAGAGGAACTCCTCTTCGGTCTTCAAATCCGAGAATGACAATGAGAAATCCCATCAAGAATTGTTGAGACACTCCGGAATAATGAAGAATATAAAGGCTGAATCAACAATGAAAAGAATTTGAAAGATCTTGGATAAAGACATTTGACTGATGATAACTCATTCTTACGTCAAACTTTAGAAGATTTGAGAATAGCTCCGGGAAAATTAGAAGAGTCAGGTAAGATCCTGGAAAAGAACTGTGGGTTAGGGCCCACTCAAAAGAAACACCGTTGAAATGATTTGAAGAGAGATTGCACCGGTTGAATTAAATGGCTCAACTGAGATAACGACCTCGAGATATCTTGAACGAATTGATAATGGAGGCAGAAATCTTCTGAGATATCTTCGGCACTCTGGAACAAATGAATACCAAGAAGTGAACTATTACAAGGTGCACCGTTGTAGCGACCAGACCTCAAATGGTCTGATCTATGTGCTTCAGTGTCATCCCTGGATTAGTAATGCTGACACGCATAGTACTTGAAGGATTTATAACAGAGTAGCAATCACACACTTATTACAACGAGTGTCTGAAAATAGAACTTATTACAAATAATATGGCTTAAGGCCATCTAATTACGATAACAGTGGAAAGCTTGTAAGATAAGTGAGTCCATCAACTCCAACGGCATCACTGTGTATAGAACCACAACCTAAAGGCACCTTACTCGTCATCTAAAAAGTCTACAACATGAATGTTGCAGCCCGAAAATGGGCCAGCGCATGGAATATGCTGGCAATGTAACACATAGAGAGTAATGAACAGAAACAGATTATACTACATGCATATATGGCTGGTGGAAAACCTCTATGGTTACAGTTTTGCACAAAGCCAATGTTTCCCTACTGCAAAGGAATAAATTTTATTTAACTATCATGGTAGTTGTTAAACATTGAGAGCATAGACACCCTCTCAATCCCAATTAAACATCATCATTAAAACCCAACAAAATTAATTAAAGTCACATGATGAGATTCACATGAAAATCCAAGTACTAGATACTCAAGACGTCCATAACCGGGGACACGGCTAATCATGGTTAGTTAATACACTCTTAAGAGGTTTGCGCACTTTTCCCCACAAGACTCGATCTCCTCCGTTGGGATTCTCGCACTACATGGTGTTTGAGAAATGGATGACCGAGACATAGTCTTTCAGAAGCGCTAGCACCTTACGATCGGGTAGACCGTTACACCTACTTTCCCCTACATCTGCTAGTCTACCACTATAAGAGTTCGCACGACTTAATCAACTATGCTAGAGCCCATAGTAGCTTGTGGCTGCACACAGAAGTTTCTTGTATGAATAATCTCATGATCGCTTTGAGCCTGGGTGGCAGTCCATAAAGAAAAACAGGCAATCGCTGGAATCCCCGGGTGCCTCAATCCACCTAGATGTGTATTAAAGTTGCCACCTTAAATAAACCATTAATTAACCATCTCACATCTGTCATGGATACACTCACCCAATCCACGTCTACTAGCATAGCATGGCATAAGCAAACCCAGAAGTAACTTCCAAGGGTTTGATAATAAAACAGGTAATAGGTACTACCTCATCTACTTTCCAAAACCCACAATTTAATTAGATCCTAATCATGCAATGTTTGAGGATTGATCTAATGCAATAAAAATGGGTAGTAAGAGGTATGATCAAAGTGTTACTTGCCTTGCTGATGATCCGCGAAACCTAGAGATTCGGAGTAGCAAGCGGCGCACTCCGGGTAATCTAACGCAAACAAACAAACAAACAAGAAAACAATAAGTACTCATCTAATGCACAGGTAAAACTCAAATAAGAGATCTAACCAGAAAGTTCAACTTAAGGACTCCGGTTTGCAAAAAGAATCAAATCAAACGAAGCAACGAAAGTCAAACGGCGAAAAAAACAAGCTTCGTTTACTAATCTGGATCTAAGTCAAATTTTACAAAAGCAAAAACTTGTTTGAGTTGGTTAAACGGAAAGAGGGTTTCGAGACGAAACTCTAGGCGCTTGAATCGCCTGATTCCGATAAACGAGCGAAAAGTTGAACTAAAACGAAAATCGGATCAGGAATCGTGATTAGAAATAATCGCGGAAAATCCGAGAAAAAGAAAAAACGACGAACAGGCTAACGAACGAACGTTCGCTGTCTGTGGCTAAACGACGAAAACCGTTCGGTTAAACGAACGTACGGACGAACGTCCGCTATTTAACCAAACTAAAAAAACTGATCTAATAAAAAACCAAAACTAGGGTTTACGAAATAAAACCGATCGGTTTAAAAAAAACCGGCGGCTACCTCGTGGAACGGGTCGGCGGCGGCGGCGCACTCCGGCGGCGAGTCGGCGGTGGGCGGGCGGTGGATCGGCGGGCGGCAGCGGCGCGGATCGAGGCGCGGTAGAGGGGCTAGGGTTGACGGGGCGGCAGCTTGGGCTGGGACTGGGTCGGACCTCGGCCTCGCCTCTTAAAGGGGCCAGCCGCGCGGTGTCCTAGCCGGATACGGCCCGGTTAGGTCGGTTCGTTTTTTTAAATAGTTTCGCACAGAAAAACAAACAAAAGAAATACTAAACGGACTCCAAAACTCCCGAAATAAATTTTCCCCGACTTCTAAAATCAAGCCGGACAAGGTGAACATTTATTTGGGGCCTAAATGAAATTTTGAAAAATGTGCATTTTTCCTAAATTCAAATAAAACAGCAAAAAACTCCAAATAAAGTCTTATTTGATCTTTTTATTAAATCCTCAATATTCATTTAATTTGGGAAAGTCATTTTATTCCCTCTCACTTATTTTTATAATTGGAATTATTGAAGATAAAATAATTAAATCAAATGATCCTATTTTCAAAATTTGAGAAAACCCCAAATATGAAAATAACGAAATCCCCAACTCTCTCCATGGGTCCTTGAGTTGCGTAGGATTTCTAGGATCAAACCAAAATTCAAATAAAATATGATATGCAATGATGACCTATGTATAACATTCCAAATTGGAAATTTGGGATGTTACAAACCTACCCCCCTTAAGATGAATCTCGCCCTCGAGATTCGGGTTGGCTAGAAAATAGGTGAGGGTGGTCCTTCAGCAGATCTTCCTCTCGCTCCCAGGTGGCTTCATCCTCGATGTGGTGGCTCCACTAAACTTTACAAAACCTTATAACCTTGTTGCGGGTGACTCGGCTGGCATATTCGAGAATCTTGACTGGTTTCTCCTCGTAGGTCAAATCACTATCCAACTGAATCGCTTCCAGCGGCACTGTATCTCTTAGTGGTGTATCAGCCATCACTGTGTGGCACTTTTTCAACATGGATATGTGGAACACATTGTGAACTCCTGACAATCCTTTGGGCAACTCCAACTTTTAAGCAACTTCTCTCATACGCTCCAAAACTTTGTAAGGTCCCACAAAACGTGGCGCTAATTTTCCCTTAACTCCAAAGCACTAGACTCCTCGAAGCGGGGATACACGAAGATAAACTCTGTCTCCGACTTTGTAAACTGTCTCCTTGCATTTAGAATCTGCATAGCTCTTCTACCTGGACTGGGCTACCTTGAGCCTATCGTGAATCAACTTCACTTTCTGTTCAGACTCCTTAATCAAATCTGGTCCAAACAACTAGCGGTCTCCAACTTCATCCCACAACAATGGTGTTCTGCACCTTCTTCCGTACAAGGCTTCAAAAGGGGCCATCTTCAAACTGGATTGATAACTATTGTTGTAAGAGAACTCTGCATATGGCAAGTTGTCATCCCAACTAGATCCATAATCTAGCGCACAAGCTCTCAACATATCCTCCAAAATCTGATTGACTCTCTCGGTCTGTCCATCGGTCTGCGGATGAAAAGCTGTACTGAACTCTAGCCTGGTACCCAAAGTTTCGTGCAACTGATTCCAGAACTTTGAGGTAAACTGGGTTCCCCTATCTGATACAATGCTCCTCAAAACTCCATCCAGACATACGATCCTGGTCATGTATATCTTTGCCAACTTAGCACTAGTGTAAGTGGTCTTTACTGGGATGAAATGAGCTACCTTCATCAAGCGATCGACTACAACCCATATCGAGTCATAGCCTGAGCGGGTCCTGGGTAATCCCGTGATAAAATCCATGCCTAGCTTATCCCACTTCCATTCGGGTATCGGCAATGGCTGTAGCAATCCTGTTGGCTTTTGATGCTCTGCCTTTACGATCTGACATACATCACAAACGGCTACATACTCTACAATATCCTTCTTCATTCCGGTCCACCAAAAAGTGTCTTTCAAATCCAAATACATCTTGGTATTTCCTGGGTGAATCGAGTACGGCGAATCATGGGCCTCTTGCAAAATTATCTTCCTGATCTCCGGGTCATTGGGCATATAAACGTGGTCCTCAAACCATAAGGTATCATGTTCATACTCACGAAATCCTTTAGCTTTTCCCTTGCTCATTTTCTCTTTAATAGAGGCAATCCCCTTGTCGGTCTTCTGAGCTTCTCTGATCTTATCCATCAGAGTAGACTAAATCTCCAATGCTGCTACATAGCCTCTCGGAACTATCTCCAAACATAGCTCATGAAGATCCTCGGCTAACTCCTTTGGTAACTCTCCGGTCATTAGGGTGTTGACATGGCTGTTGCGGCTCAACGCATCGGCTACTATGTTAGCCTTTCCGGGATGATAATGTAATCTCATATCATAATCCTTGATGAGCTCCAACCATCTTCTTTACCTGAGATTCAACTCCTTCTGCGTGAAGATGTACTTCAAACTCTTGTGATCCGTGTACGCCTCACAATGGTTTCCGATGAGAATATGTCTCCATGTCTTTAATGTGTGCACTACGACTACTAACTCCAAATCATGTGTAGCATAATTCAACTCATGGGGCTTAAGCTGTCGTGAAGCATACGAAACAACTCTTCCCTCCTACATAAGCTGCTCTGAGTCCTCGACGTGAAGCGTCGCAATACACCTCATAATCCTTGCGCTGATCTGGCAGAATCAACACTGGCGAGGTAACCAAACATTTCTTCAACTCCTGGAAACTGGCCTCACATTCCTCAGTCCAATTGAACTTGGTATCCTTCTTCAACAACTCCGTCATAGGTTTTGCAATCTTCGAGAAATTTTCAATAAATCTCCGGTAGTATCCCGCGAGTCCAAGAAAACTCTGGATCTCTCCAACTGTTGTTGGAGCTTCCCAATTTGTCACGATGACAACTTTGGTGGGATCTACTGCTATTCCTTCTCCGGATATAACATGTCCGAGGAATCCAACTTCCATCAACCAAAACTCACATTTGCTGAACTTGGCATACAACTGATGTTCTCTGAGCTTACCAAGTACCAAATGCAAATGTTCTTTATGTTCTTCTAAATTCTTCGAGTAGACCAGAATATCATCAATGAATACTATGACGAACTTATCCAAAAACTCCATAAACACTTTGTTCATCATGTTCATAAAATAAGCAGGTGCGTTAGTCAGACCAAATGACATAACAGTATACTCATACAGCCCATATGTCGTGGGTTTGTCATGGCAGATGTCCTTGTGAAAGGACTTAGTTGTGGAGCCATCGCAACGGGTTAGCTTAAAGGGGTTAAAGCGGACAAGGGGACACGGGAAGTTTATACTAGTTCGGCCCCTTCGATGAAGGTAAAAGCCTACGTCTAGTTGTGATTGGTATTGCTAGGGTTTCGATGACCAGGGAGCGAATCCGCTTTGACTGGCTCTCGAGTTGTGTGTCTTGTCCCTAAACTGTTGTCGGGTCGTCCCTTTATATACATAGGTTGACGCCCGCCAGTTTACAGAGTCCCGAAGCCGGATCATAAATGTATCCGGTTCGGTCTCTATACTTCCTATCTTACAATGCAAGTTACATAATAAGGTCAGTCTACATCTATAGGCCTTAACTCGCCTCTGGGCCTTGGGCCTTCATAAAGCGCCATCATTCTTACGTCTTCATGGGCTTCTAATCTTCATAAAGTTAATCCAGCTACTCCTGGCCCGTTTACGTCTAGTAGTAATATCCCCAACATTAGGCCCCAGATTGGTTTGAACTTGTTCATGTCAATCTTCAACACTTAGAAAAATTCCTCCCTTTGCACCTTCGCATAGATCTTGTAAACCGCCGTGATGTCATCCTCCAGATTTGTAGTAAACCGTCGTGACGTCACCTGTTCATTAAAGCCGAAGATATCCTTTATTAATGAGCATCCAAAAATCGAGGCAACAACCTTGTCATATATCCATTTTTTGGGCTCCTCGATTCCCGCGCTTGTCGCTTTTCTCTTTGCCTTATAAATAGGGTTGAGGATCCCTTTCCTTTTCTTCCAGTTGCCTCTTCGTCTCTTCTTCCTCCTCACGGCGCCTCTGCACCCGAGCGCCGCCGCCGTCGTCAAGCTTCGCCTCTGCCTCATCGTCAGCCGCTGCATCAACCTAACTGAACCAGAAAAACGCGGTGCACCACCTCTACTTCAACAACTTCGATAAATCTTACCCTTTTCCCTCTGTAGATCCACTTAGGGTTCACATGGGTTCATGGCGTTCTTCTCTTGTTCTTCATCAGTCCATACACAGCAGACCTCAAACTTGATGCGTTCCGTGCGGTAGCTATAGTAGTCCTTATTTTGGCTTTCAAACGAAGCCTTATACGCATAAAAACCAATCTGGACCTTTGTGAACTGCTCCAGGACCAACTTTTTTAGGTCTAAATCTTTTTCTTTTCCTGACTTGTGGTAGATCCAAAATGCCCATGTGATCCTGTTAAACCTGTTTTACCTTACTTAGCCCTTTTTGCCTTAGATCTGTATCCTCTTTACCATGTAGGCAGTTTACCCTTATAAAAACAATCTATCTTATACCATTAGTCCCCTAGTAAACCGGCAAACCTCCTTTACATTGATTGTAATAGTCCGGTTTAACAACACATATATGCCCTTGATATGACCTTGTCATTCATTATTGTATTAGTCTCCGGTTTACGCAATTTCACATATCTGTATATCTTTATTCCACTGCATCTTGCTTACCACCATGAATGATTTGTAAACCGGCATTTCTTTTTCAGCTTTTCACTTCACAATGGCCAAACAGTTTGCCGCTTGCAAATGGGCTCCTTCCCGGATCACCGAAGAACAGCTGAACGGAATGGTCAGTATCGACACCTTGCCCAAGAAAACGGAAATTCGATGGCGAGTTCGAGGAACAGAGAATCCTCCTACCCCAAGGTAGGGTGAGGTAGTGGTCTTTGTCGACCACATAGGCCGTGGTTTCAAACTGCCCGGGTCGAAGTTTTTCCGAGATGTTCTTGCCATTTTCCAACTCCATCCTCAAGATATCGGACCCAACTCGGTGTCCAATCTATGCAACTTCCAAGTCTTCTGTGAAGTGTACTTACAAGAAGAACCAACGGATGGGCTGTTACGGGACTTTTTTCATCTGAACCGGCATACAGAACTTGTAAATGGTCCCAACACTGAGCTTGGTGGTGTCTCTATTCAAAAGAGAAAAGAAGTTGAATTCCCTCATGCCAAACTGCACGGTCACCCTAAGGAATGGAACCAGACTTGGTTCTACTACATAGATACCTCTCCTGAAGATGAGAACCCTCTTCCAGGCTACCGTGATCACCGACTTTCCAACACTCATCCAATGCCACAACGTTTAAGTTCTGCAGAATGGGCAAAATACGCCCCTCAACTCGCCAAGCTCCGGGCCTTTATGGCCAACGGTTTATCAGGCGTTGATTTTGTGTGTTGTTGGATATCTTGGAGCGTCCTGCCACTAAGCTGCCGCCCCGATTTAATGTGTGAGTATACCGGTGAATTAGAAGACCCCCAACACCACATCAACATTCAGATAACCGATGAAGAGGTCACTGAAGGCATTAAGAAAATTTTGAATGAACCGGAATCAGTTTGTTGCCAAACCGGCTTGAACCCCTTCTACACTCAAAATAAACCGCCTGCTGTAAGCACTATGCTTCCTTTTTATCTTTGGTATCTTTAAATTGTTCAACTTATAAACTATCTTCTATTTGTGTATGAACAGGGTGATGATCCCTTCTAGAAGCGGAAATCCGTAGATAAAGCGGCAAAGCCATCCCGTCCCAAAACCAAATCCGTCAAGTGTACCTCAAAGCGGAAAATGGCTGACCGGATCAACATGGAACTTGATGAAGATGCATATGATTCGGAAGTTGAGGTAGAACTTGACTCACTTGGCTACCTTTTCATTCACCTCATTAACAATGATCTTTATCGGGAGGACGTAGAAGGCAGCCAAGCTAATGATGTAGAGGTAATTACCCTTTCCTCTAGTTCAGACTCTATGCCAACACCAAAAACCCGTCAAGCAGTCCGGAAAGTAAGCTTTTCTCATCCTCTTGCTTACTTGGATCCAACATTTATTTTGAAGACGTAGCAGCATGAAGCTCGCCGGACAACCCGGCACAATGGCCAATAGGTCACTTCGGCTGATTTACATGATACCCCGGTTCGGAAGTGCCGATCAGAGGTCTCTCCCACTTCTGACAATTCTTATCCCAAGGCGGGTTATTTCAGACAACCTCTTAATCCGTCCGATTCAAATTATCGGGTGACACCTCCCTCATCCTCTGGCGAATCAATAGCATCCCAACTCCCTCCTCTTAAAACTGTAGCTGGGTAAGCATTCAAACCCTTTCTTCAAATGAGTTGCAAATCTTGAATAAGATGCTAAACCTTCTTTTGATTTTGTTTGAAGTGCCAAAGCTAGACCCAGCAAGAAAGCTCGGGTCAACAATCCGTCAGAAGACCAGGCTGTTTTTGGAGAAGTGCAAATAGGTGAACCGGACCAAATTCGCGAACCGGAGGGTCCTCATCCTGAAGCTACCTTTGATGAACCGCCCCTTCAAGACTAGAATGTTGATGAACAACCAGAAGCTGATCCTGATGTGCCTGACACTGAACCGGCAGCTCCAAACCGGGCTAGTCCGATGAGAGGTACTGATACTCCATCATCACCCGCAAAAACTACTAAAGTCCAAGGAGATGATGTTTTCATTACTGGCATGGGCCACAGCTCTCCTGGACATCCTGTAATCTTGGCCCAACATAGTGCCAAAGAGGAGCGTGCTACCAGGGAAAAGGGTAAATGGAGCACTGACTTATCAAGCTATGCTCATCTCAGTGCTAAAGAACTTTGCTCCGGTTTTTTAAACCGTCTGCACTCAAACCGTGACTATGAAGCCGGTTTGGTGAATCTGATGAAGGAACACTATGAGGTATTTTCATCTCCCTTTATTTCTTGATTCCAAAGTTGAAACACTAACCCAAGTAGCCCCCAAGGGCCGTTTTATGATGTTAATCTTAAACCGGGTCTTTGTAATACTTTAATCCTCCCCTGCTGACCCTCAAAATGTCAGGTCCTTAGTGAAAACCAAAACCGATACTTTACCAATGTAATTATATAGCTTTCCTTAGTGTAGCCCCCAAAGGCTGGTTTAGCTTTGCAAGGTAATCCGGGTCTTTAATCCATGCGTCCATTTTGAACAGATGTACATTAGCCCCCATGTGTCAAGGATAATGCTTGCATTGTTCTGGAGACTTATAAAAGATGTAGTGAATCAAAGCAAATAGGCATTAGCCCCCAAGTACGAAGTGCATAACTTGTTATACGCTTTGTACTTAGAAAATACATATCCTGTTGTTGACATATCTTTGCTGTTACAGGCCGAGCTAAGCAATAGTGATGCCCGAACCGCTGATTTGCAAGAGAACGTGAAGTCCCAACAAGCAGAAGTTGTGAAAGCCAAGGAGGAGCTGACCAAAGCCCTGACAGCTATGGAAAAGCTAAAGGAGTCTTTTAACGAAGAACATGCTCACTGGGAAACCGAGAAGGCCGGTGTAACCAAAAGAGCTGAGGATGCCGAAGCAGCCCTGAAGCCAGCTGTAGATGAACTAACTGGTTTGAAGTGGCAAATCAATGCCATGACGTCCGCTGTTTTTGGGAAGTATCTCCTTATGCAGTTTGTCCAATTCATGAGATCTTATCATTTACCAATTTGCTGATTTTAAACCGTGACAGGCACTCGTATTGCTCATCTGGGCACGGATATGCGGATGAAGCTCAAAGCGGCTTATACCTTGATTGAACAGATGTACTCTAGATCCCGGTGTGTTATTTGCACTACGGCTTACAACAAGCCAGCGCCATCACTGATAAAAGAAACTCTTGAGAAGCTGGCCATGTTACCAGCCCGGATTACCGAACTGAAGAAGGCAGCCGCAAGAGCAGGAGCATTAACTGCGCTAATCCGGGCCAAGGCATGGATTCTGGACCTTGAAGAGGATGACATTATAAAAGGATATCCAGGTGTGAAGGAGGACGGTTCAAACTTCGGCAATGATGATCTCCGAAGGCTGACAAAGGAGATGCGGCCAATAGCCAGCAAACTGGCAAAAGACACAGACTTATCTCATTTCCAGCCGGCTTACGACACTGAAGGGAAGAGATAGCCTGCCAAAATGCATGAAGTCGAAGAACTTGTGCCTCCAATCCATAAGCATACTTACGCTCCTAACATTAACCCCTCCAGCCTTATCCATGAAGAAGCCATGTTTCAAGCTTTAATCGGAATCGATTGGTCGACGGTTGATTTCCAGCGTCTAGGGAGGGATGAAGAAGAAGTGATTGCACCAAATGACCCTCAACCTTCAAACCATCCAGACGAAGCATCTTAAACTGGCAGCCAATTTACCAGCTATTGTGTGCCACTGCTTAGAAACAATTATTCAATTGGATCCGTTTTGAAGCTTCTTGTAATAGGATAGCAAAAAAACCCTTTATCTGTCATGCCATCGAGCATGTGTTGTGGTGCTTTGACATTGTGAAAACTTGCTTCACTTTTTGGGATCTATTTATGCATAGCCCATGATGATTTGTGTTCTTGGATGCAAGAACTTGAAAGTGTCCTAGTGGTTTACCACTAGATGGGTTATGATGCCCAAAAATAGACAATACTTGGATGGATATTCAAAGTGTATATATAAGAAATAACATTTTCCACATACCTCATTGGCTGGCCAACTGCTTGTATGGTAAAGGTGTAAACACCAATCCGGAGCATTGATAACTCCATCCTTAATTTGCCGGATTATGATAATAAACCATATCGGGATATAATAAACACCAGGTTTTCCTTATAACACTGGCGACTTGTTAGTCAAAACCAGACCGGGTTAATGAACGCCGGATTATAACTGATCATGTACTGACAACGAAGCACTGAAAGTCATGCCGGTTTGTAATGAACACCGGTTTGTTAGAAAAATGTTTATAAATCCCTTATCATAAAAACAGCAAAAACAATAGAAATATGCAAGGCTTTTCATGGGCTGCCAGGCCCTAAATCGAGGCTTTTCATGGGCTGCCAGGCTGCTGAGTTAAACCATTTTGCAAAGCCTTTTTAAGATGGACCTCAATCTTTAACCAATCACCAATTTAACTTTGACAAGTTCAGGGTCCATGGGATTGACTTGTCAAACATTCGATGAGTCATACCAGGTTTACCTGGACGGAGTGACTTAAAGAGGCAGGATAACTCGGGGTTTTAGGTGAATACACCTGGCTTCCAAGCCTGGCTTGATAGCCTATTACAAGGGTTCAAAACTCATTGTTCTTTGAGAAGCAAAGAGCCCCCAGGTAATATGTGAGTTGTGCTCGGTGGTTACCTATGTTTGAGCTGTGCATAATGCAACAGACTCTCTTTGGTTCCACATAACTTCCTTTTTGGCTTAACGCCTATCAAGAGGTGTAGCTATGGTGTGATAACAACCAAGCCCCCTAGTGATATCCCTTTGTGGTGTTAAACCGATCAAGAGGTGTAGCTATGGTTCAGATATGACCAAGCCCTCTAGTGATTTTCTTTATATCCGTGCGGCTGCAGAGACCGGTTTAACAAAACTCCGCTTTGTCAGTAGAAACTCTTGTAAGCACACACAAGATGTAAAAAGAACAGAGACCCCGCTTTATTCGAGGCTCTGGATTATTATATAATATATACATTGTCATAAATATGTACATATGAAGAGCCTGTGGCTCAAGTATAGTAAGGCCGAAGAAGAGCTATATTCCACGGCCACTTGGTCTCCTCCGATTTACGTGAGTCTTTGTGCTCTCGAACATCAATGAGGTAGTATGACCCATTGTGCAGATTCTTGCTGACCAAAAAGGGTCCTTCCCAGGTGGGGATAACTTGTGCATATCAGTCTGATCCTAGATGAGCCGGAGCACCAAATCGCCCTCTTGAAAGGTTCTAGTCTTAACCCAGCGGTTGTGATAACGTCGGAGATCTTGTTGATAAATCGCCGAACGTGCTGCTGCAAGATCACGCTCCTCATCTAACAAGTCCAGTGAGTCCTAACGTGCTGTCTCATTATCAGCTTCAATATAAGCTACCACACGGGGCGAGTCATGACGTATGTCACTAGGAAGAACTGCCTCCGCTCCATAAACCATGAAGAAAGGCGTGTAACATGTAGATCTGATGGGTGTGGTGTTGATGCTCCATAACACAGAAGGTAACTACTCAACCCAACAACCCGGTGTCCATTTCAAAGGAACCATAAGCCGGGGTTTAATACCTCTCAAAATTTCTTGATTTGCCCTCTCCGCTTGACCATTAGATTGGGGGTGAGCCACCGATGATATATCAAGCCGGATGTGCTCACGTTGGCAAAATTCCTCCATCTCTCCCTTTGACAAATTAGTACCATTATCAGTTATAATATTGTGTGGAAAGCCAAACCGGAATATCACCTTTTTGATGAATTGAACCGCCGTGGCCACATCACACTTACTGACTGGCTCTGCTTCCATCCATTTGGTGAATTTGTCAACTGCCATTAATAAGTGGGTCTTTTTGTCCTTGGAACACTTAAAGGGTCCAACCATATCAAGCCCCCAAGTCGCAAACGGCCACGTTATTGGAATCATCCTCAACTCCTGAGCCGGAATATGAGCACGGCGTGCAAAATTTTGACAACCATCACATCTTTTGTCTAAATCCTCCACATCAGTGTGAGCTGTTAACCAATAAAAACCGTGGCGAAAAGCTTTAGCTACCAAAGACTTTGAACCGGCATGGTGACCACAATCCCCTTCATGGATTTCTCACAAAATCTCACAACCCTCTTGAGGAGAGACACAACGCCGAATTGCCCCTGAGACGCTGTAACGATGTAACTCTCCGTTGGGTATGGTCATTGACTTGGAACGCCGGATTATCTTCCGGGCCAATGTTTCATCCTCCGGTAACTCGCCCCGGTTCATGTAAGCCAGGTATGGGATTGTCCAATCCGGTATGGCATGCAAAGCTGCCACCAATTGAGCCTCCGGGTCAGGAATAGCCAACTCCTCCTCTATTGGTACCTTGACCGACGGATTATGCAGCACATCGAGAAAAATATTTGGTGGGACCGGTTTACGCTGAGAACCAAGGCGGCTTAAAGCGTGTGCCGCTTCGTTCTTTTGTTGGTCTATATGGTCCACCTGATAACCCTTGAAGTGGCCAGCCACTGTGTCCACCTCTCGTCGATATGCAGCCATGAGTGGGTCTTTAGAATCCCAAGTGCCAGACACCTGTTGAGCCACCTGATCTGAATCCCTAAAGCACTTAACCCGGCTTAAGTTCATCTCCTTAGCCATCCGAATACCATGGAGTAAGGCCTCGTACTCAGCTGCGTTGTTAGTACAAGGGAACATTAAATGGAGGACATAACAAAACTTGTCACCTCATGGGGAAGTTAGTAAGACTCCAGCCCCCGAGCCCTCCAACTGTCTGGATCCATCAAAGTGAATAGTCCAATACGTGTTATCTGGCTTTTCCTCAGGTGCCTGCAATTCTGTCCAATCATTGATGAAGTCCACGAGTGCTTGGGATTTAATTGCTGTGCGAGGTATGTATTTGAGCCTGTGAGGTCCAAGCTCAATAGCCCACTTGGCAATCCGGCCAGTTGCTTCTATGTTTTGAATATATCCCCCAGAGGGGCTGAACTGACCACTATCATAGGATGACCGTGGAAATAATGTTTAAGCTTCCGGCTTGCCATAAACACTCCATACACCAGCTTCAGCCAATGTGGATACCTCTGCTTTGATTCAATGAGCACCTCACTGATATAATAAACCAGCCGTTGAACTAGATATTCCTTGCCAGCTTCCTTGTGCTCCACCGCAATAGCCACGCTAACAGCTCGTGCATTAGCAGCCACATACAGCAATAAAGGCTCTTTATCGACTGGGGCTGCAAGCACAGGCGGTTCAGCTAACTGCCTCTTCAGATCCTCAAATGCTTTGTCATCCACCTCGCTCTAGACAAATTCATCTTTTTTTCTTTAGCATCCGATATAAAGGGATAGCCTTCTCCCCAAGACGACTGATAAACCGGCTCAAAGCCGCAATCCGGCCGGCCAAACGTTGAACGTCATTGATACGCGCCGGTTTAGCCAAAGATGTAATTGCTGATTTTTTTCCGGATTAGCCTCAATGCCTCTGTTTGACAACAAAAAACGCAAGAGTTTGCCTGTCGGGACACCAAAGGCACACTTTTCCGGATTGAGCATCATCTTGTAAACCCGGAGGTTGCCAAAGGTTTCTCTCAAATCATCTATCAATGTTTCCTCCTTCCTGGACTTTATCACAATATCATCCACATATGCATGAACATTGCGCCCAATCTGCTTATGAAGGCAATTCTGAACACAGCGTTGATAAGTCGCCTGGGCACTCTTGAGCCTAAAGGGCATGGAGACATAGCAGAAGGCTCCAAAGGGGGTTATGAAAGCTGTCTTCTCCTGGTCCTTAACTGCCATTTTGATTTGATGATAACCAGAATAAGCATCCGGAAAACACAAATAGTCACAACCCGCCGTAGCATCAATGATCTGATCAATATGAGGAAGGGCAAAGGGATCCGCAGGGCAAGCCTTGTTCAAGTCTGTGTAATCTACACACATATGCCAAGTGCCGTTTTTCTTAAGAACTAGCACCGGATTAGCCAACCACTCCGGGTGAAAGACCTCCGCGATAACCCTGCGGCCAACAAGCGACCTCTTCACCAATAGCCTTGCGCCTTTCTTCATTCAAGCGGCGAAGAAACTGCCGGACCAGTTTAAACTTAGGATCAATGTTAAGTGTTTGCTCAACGAGTTCCCTCGGTACACCTATCATGTCAGAAGGTTTCCATGCAAAGATGTCCCAGTTCTTCGCGCTTTCCTATTTCGGAGCCAGGTTAGCGCTGATGCTGAACTGCTTGGATGAATCACCAGGAACAAAATCAACCATCTTAGTATCCATGGCGGATTTAAATTTCAACGTCGGATCGTGTTCCGTAGTTGGCTTTTTCAAAGAAGTCATATATGCCGGATCATCTTTGTCCTTATAAAACTTCATCTCCTCCGTGGCACAAACTGACTCAGCATAAGCCGCATCACTTTCCTCACATTCCAAAGCGATCTTCCTGCTCCCATGTACTGTGATGGTCCCCTTATGACCTGGCATTCTGAGCTGTAAATAAACATAACACGGCCTCGCCATGAACTTAGCAAAAGCCGGTCGCCCAAACAAAGCGTGATACGGACTTTTGATTTTTACCACCTAAAAAGTCAATGTTTCTGATCTTGAATCATGATCATCTCCAAAGGCCACCTCTAAGGCTATCTTGCCCACTGGATATGTGGACTTACCAGGCACCACACCATGGAAAACGGTGTTTGACGGTTTAAGATTCTTATCTGTCAACCCCATACGGCGGAAGGTATCATAATATAGAATGTTGATACTACGTCCCCCATCTATGAGCACCTTAGTGAACTTATATCCCCCAACTTGAGGGGCCACCACTAAGGCCAAAAGACCCGGATTGTCAACCCGGGGCGGGTGATCCTCTCTACTCCACAAAATGGGTTGCTCAGACCAGCGCAAATACTGAGGCACTACCGGTTCAATAGAGTTCACTGCCATCTTGTGAAGCTTCTGATCCCGCTTGCACAAGCTAGTGGTGAAGACATGATATTGCCCACTATTTAACTGCTTATGATTGCTCTGATAACCCGACTGCTGCTGCTGCTGGTTCCCCTCATGGTTGTAACCTCCCCGGTTTCCATGGTTCCCTTGATTACTGCGTCCGGTTTGATTGCCCTGAAATCCTGTACCGGAGCTGCCGCCTCCGTAACCCGGCCCATGGAAACCACCTCCTGAACCGCCGGGCGGGCCATTATCGTACTGAAACATATTGGAGTTCTTGAAATTCCGCATGATATAACAATCCTTCCAAAGATGCGATGCTGGCTTCTCCTTTGATTCATGCTTTGGACAGGGTTGATTTAACAGGCGTTCCAAATTGGGGCCTGAACCTCCGCCCCTCTGGGGCTGCTTGCCCTTACGGCGCTGACTATTCTCATGAGCATTGGTGTTAGCCACAAACTCCAAACTATTGTCAGCCTTGTGCTTACCACTGTTCCCATGGCATGTCGGATTATGCTGCTGACCCTTGGTGTTGCCGTTCTTTTTCCCTTTCCCCGGTTTGTCCTCCTCTGAGTCAGGGTCTTTGGTATTATCTGAATCGGCGTACTTAACCAAAGCGGCCATAAGCATTGACATATCATTGTAGTGACATTTGAGCCTTCCTAACTTTCTGTTTTAGCGGCAAAAAACGGCAATTGCCCTCCAACGTTAGCACTGTGGTATTTCCATTGATACGATCCGATGAATGCAAAATAGCTAAGACCTGCTTTACCCAATGGGTCATGGACTCCCCATCCTCTTGGACATAAGCGGCCAGATCCACAATTGACATGGGCTGCTTACAAGTATCTTTGAAGTTCTGGATAAACCAATGCTTCAATTCGGCCCATGATCTGACAGAGTTAGTTGGTAAGCTCTTCAACCAAGTACGAGTTGTTCCTTCCAACATCATGGTGAAGTATTTAGCACATACTGCTTCATGCACATCTAACATCTCCATTGCCATCTCGTAGCTTTCAACCCATGCCTCTAGTTGTAGATCGGCGGTGTAATTGGGTACCTTACGAGGTCCTTTGAAGTCCTTGGGCAGTCTCACATTACACAAAGCGGGGGTGAGACACGGCACCCCTAAGGAACTGAATACTACACCTGGCTCTACTGAAGCGGTAGGGAGAACCGGAGTAGGTTGATGGGCTCTGTGAAGAGCTGCTAACTCGGCCTGTCGACATGCGCGACCATGATCCACCACATCCTGCGCATTGGCACCTCCCCCTACCGGGTTGTGCCCTCGCGGCGAGTTACGGCGACGTGCACTGCTGGACACGGCTGGTTCATCCTCAACATGCCTGTTGTAGCTCCGACATGGGCGGGGGTGGAATGAATCCTCTCACGACTATGCGAATATGCCTGCTGCTGGTTTAGAGCTATTTGAAGGAGATCTCTGGCTCGTTGTTCCTCAATCGCAACTGGTGATTCACTGTCAGTTGGGAGGGCTGCCAACCGTGAAGCGGCGGCCACAATGTTGTCCAACGGGTTGGAGTAATGCCCGGGAGGTGTTGGAACATACTGTGGCACAATGTTGTTCCGACAAGGCGGGCCCGTCATGCGCGGCTGAACCGGCACTCCTGTTCCTGGTGCCTCCGTCCGGTTTAATATTGGTTGGTTACTCGTTCCTGCCCCTGGCGTATTAAAGAGATTTCTTGGCTCATAACTCGGCGGGAGATGCGATCGGTATCTTCTTCTCATGACTTCCTTTGAAGCATTCTCATCCAGCCTAAGCCGGTAGGCCTGAGCTTCCAACTCGGCCCGTTCTATAGCCATCCTAGCGTTCTCTACTGCTAGGTCCGCTTTAGCCTGAGTTATCTGATACTTTACCTTTGCAATCTCCGTGTTGTGCTGATCCCGGGCTGCTGCATCCACCTCTGCGGCCATCAATGTTGCCAAAGCATCGAACAAGTCAGACAGAACTTGAGCCAGAGGTGGCGCAAAGCTCCCTGCCCCTACCGGCGTGGCTGTTGCTAAACCGGAGAGCATTGCTGCAGCGGTCGATGAGTGGGGCGCTGATGGTGTACCGGCCATGAAGATAGTTGCCCAATTTGGCAGATCAGGGGAATCCGGAATACTGTTGCCCTCGAAACCTCCACTAATCTGGCCGTCCTGCAACTGACAGAGCGATTCGGTCTCTCTAGAAGACTCATCGTCGGAGCAAACAACGGTTTCTCCATCGGACGCCGGTCCGTCCTCATATTCTGCTCCATGGATGACACCTACGAAAACATGCTTTGCCATGGGCTGAACCGGAGAAGGGCTTGCACGCTGAGCCGTCTCGATGATGTTGGTGCAGGTGTCCGGCTAAGGGCCCGGTTCGCCAATCTTGCCGATGAAGACGTGAATCCCACCAAAGGGGACCCGGTATCCATATTCGATTGAATCGGCCTCGGGGCCCCATCCTGCGTTGTCGATGTAGAGCTTGCCGAGATGACTCTTCGTCATCCGTCCCACAGCGTATCCCTTGAGTCCATCAAAGCTGCCCTTTAAGACCTCGAAACCATCATGTGATAACCCCACGGTCGGCGCCAACTGTCGTGGGTTTGTCACGGCAGATGTCCTTGTGAAAGGACTTAGTCATGGAGCCATCGCAACGGGTTAGCTTAAAGGGGTTAAACCGGACAAGGGGACACGGGAAGTTTATACTAGTTTGGCCCCTTCGATGAAGGTAAAAGCCTACGTCTAGTTCTGATTGGTATTGCTAGGGTTTCGATGACCAGGGAGCGAATCCACTTTGACTGGCTCTCGAGTTGTGTGTCTTGTCCCTAAACCGCTGTCGGGTCGTCCCTTTATATACAAAGGTTAACGCCTGCCTGTTTACAGAGTCCCGAAGCCGGATCATAAACGTGTCCGGTTCGGTCTCTATACTTCCTATCTTACAATGCAAGTTACATAATAAGGTCGATTTACATCTACAGGCCTTAACTCGACTCTGGGCCTTGGGCCTTCATAAAGCGCCATCATTCTTACGTCTTCATGGGCTTCTAATCTTCATAAAGTTAATCCGGCTACTCCAGGCCAGTTTACATCCAGTAGTAATATCCCCAACACCATACCTTGTGGTAAAAGCTGTCTTAGGTATGTCCTGCTCTCGAATCTTCAACTGGTGGTATCCTGATCGCAAATCGATCTTGGAAAATACCTTAGCTCCTTGCAATTGGTCAAACAAATCATTGATCATCGGCAGCGGGTACTTATTCTTGATTGTCACTTCATTAAATCCTCGATAATCAACAACCATCCTTAACGATCCATCCTTCTTTTCCACTAGAAGTACTGGTGATCCCCAAGGTGACGAACTTGGGCGAATATATCCCTTATCCAGTAACTCCTTAATCTCCTTCTTAATCTCCTCCAAATCCTTTGCAGGCATTCTATACGGTCTCTTAGATATTGGTCCTATGCCTGGCGAAAGCTCAATCAAAAACTCAATATCTCTATCCGGTGGCATGCCGGGCAATTATTCTAGAAATACATCCGGAAAATCCTTTACCACCGGTACTTCCTCCTGTACAACTCCTGATAGGGAATTTACTTGTGTCCTCTTCGGCTCATGCCGTGACACATACTTGATCCTTCTTCCGTCTGGAGTGGTAAGCAAAATCGACTTACTGGCGCAATCGATGTTTCCTCCATACATCGATAGCCAATCCATACCCAGAATTACATCCAAACCTTGCGACTCCAAATGATTAAATTTGAGGGAAACACATGCCTACATATACTCAATGGCACTTGAAAACATCCTTTACTAGACATATACTCCGCTCCTGGTGAGCTTACTAACATAGGTGTTCTAAGAACCTTGGTGGGCAGTTTATACTTATCCACGAATCACCTTGATATGTATGAATGCGATGCACCAGTATTAAAAAGAGCGATTGCAGTAAATGACTTAACCAAAAACACACCTATTACTGCATCTGGTTGGGCTTCAACCTCATCCACATTTCAGGACATTCATTGGCATAATGTCCGGTCTTCTGACACTTATAACAAGGGACTTGGCTCAGGTCTCTCTCTGCTGGGGTTGATGGGTTGGTACGGTTCTGACTGTTGCTTCCCCCATTCCCATTACCGTTCTTGGGGCCATTATGATTATGCGAACTTCCTCCTCCATGGGTATGCTGAAAATGTCCTCCCGATTTCGGGGTAAAAGTGGCTTCTGTTGAGTTCCTGAATTGGATTTCCCTTGTCCATACTTCTTGCGGTTCTCAATTTGTTGCTGCTTCCCTTCAATCATAAGAGCACGATCTACCAGCTCCTGGTAGTTGTTAAAAGTTTCTACCATCAACTGCATGCTCAACTCATCATTCAGTCCTTCCAGAAACTTCTCATGCTTAGCTGCATCCATAGCAACGTCATCCAGGGCATAACGTGCTAACTTACTAAAGTCATCCACGTATTGGCCAACTGTCCATCCTCCTTGGCGCAAGTTGCGAAACTCACGCTTCTTTATGGCCATAGCTCCTGCTGAAACATGGGCAGTACGGAAAGCCTGCTGAAATTGGTCCCATGTCACCGTGGCTATAGGGTAGGTGATAGTGTAATTCTCCCACCATGATGCTGCTGGTCCATCCAACTGATGTGCGGCAAAACACACCTTCTCAGCATCAGTACATCTTGTAGTGGTTAACTCCCTTCCAATCTTGCAGAGCCAATCATCTGCTACTATAGGCTCGGTGCTACTGGAGAACACCGGCAGATCCAGTCTAAGGAAATGGGTTAAGTGATCAACAGGTGGTGGTGGTGGTGGGTTGTTGTTGTTGTTGTTGTTGTTGTTCCCCTGATTCTGATTCTGGACTAGCAACTGCATCAACGCATTCTGCTGCTGGATCAACTGAGTGAGCTCCGGTGGAAATGCAAATGCATTGTCACGTCTCGGAGGCATCTGATGGGTTTAGAGGCGAGAGATTAGAATAGAATGAGGTCTAATGAGAAAGCACTACCCATATGCACATGAGACAAACACAAACATTTCAATCAAGTCATACAATCGGTCTAACTATCGCAAAAGTGCTCGGACTACTCTATTTACATGGTGGAATACTACTACTGATGTGGTGGTCTACTAGAAATATTCCTCAGTTGCAGACTCCATGATATCTGCTCTAGCTTCGTCTTCAAAGTCATCATCGCTCAGGTCAGAGTCGGTGTCGTCGATGATGATGTAGTCTGCCGGGCGAATCTCCTTGGGTTCTTCGTCTTCTTCTACTAGTGTGGGGTCTCCCATGAATATTCCGATCTTCTTAATCAGGTCGTCATTCTTCTCCACTAGTACCACGATTTCCTCCTCATAATATTCATGTGTAGCCTTGAGTTCTTCCTCCAGTTTCTCATTCTTGTCATCGCCTTCTTCAGATCTAACATGCCTGCGCACATCTAGTTCTCCTGACGTTGAATGTGCTGGTTTAACTCCTGGATAAAAGCTGCGATTGATCTATCCTTCTTGGTGCTGATCATTTCCCATGGCTCGTCTCGGCGCCCACAAATCTGGAAGATAGTATCCTTGAGATCATTGCGGTAAACTTCTCTAACACGTCCCATGGCGATGTGGGCTACCATGCTCTTTCATAGACTCCAGGTTGGTGCATCAAACAAAAACTCTATGGGCTCGGTGACTGGTGCGAACGTCCTTCCTGGAACTTGAACTTGAATCATCCAGCGCTCCTCCTCGGGTAAAGTGGCATTATAGGTCCCGGTGAAACTTGGTACTCTGATGTGCAGGTACTTAGTGACTTCCTTCAGGTGGCGTCCAAAGGGTGTATCTTCATCCGGTTGCGTGAACTTGTTCCTTGTAACCACCATCCTAAAAGAGTAGAAAAGATGAGGAGTCAGAAATGAGAAGAGTGAGTAGTGATCTAGGGCTCTAGCTTAGTGGTCGTGTCCTACAGTCAGCGTGTGCTCTGATACCATCTTGTAGCGACCAGACCTCAAACGGTCCGATCTCTGTGCTTCAGTGTCATCTCTGGATCAGTAATGCTGACACGCACAGTACTTGAAGGATTTATAACAGAGTAGCAATCACACACTTATTACAACGAGTGTCTCAAAAGAGAAATTATTACAAATAATATGGCTTAAGGCCATCTAATTATGATAACAACGGAAGGCTTGGAAGATAAGTGAGTCCATCAACTCCAACGGCATCACTGAGTATAGAACCACGACCTAAAGGCACCTTACTCGTCGTCTGAAAAGTCTGCAACATGAACGTTGCAGCCCGAAAACGGGTCAGCACATGGAATATGCTGGAAATGTAACACATAGAGAGTTATGAACAGAAATAGACTATACTACATGCATATATGGCTGGTGGAAAGCTCTATGGTTACAGTTTTGCGCAAAGCTAATTTTTCCCTACTGCAAAGGAATAAATTCTATTTAACTATCATGGTAGTTGTTAAACATTGAGAGCGTAGACACCCTCTCAATCCCAATTAAACATCATCATTAAAACCCAACAAAATCAATTAAAGTCACATGATGAGATTCACATGAAAATCCAAGTACTAGATACTCAAGACATCGATAACCGGGGACAGGGCTAATCATGATTAGTTAATACACTCTTCAGAGGTTTGCGCACTTTTCCCCACAAGACTCGATCTCCTCCGTTGGGATTCTCGCACTACTTGGTGTTTGAGAAATGGATAACCGAGACATAGTCTTTCAGAAGCTCTAGCACCTTACGATCGGGTAGACCGTTACACCTACTTTCCCCTACATCTGCTAGTCTACCATTGTAAGAGTTCGCACGACTTAATCAACTATGCTAGAGTCCATAGTAGCTTGTGGCTGCACATGGAAGTTTCTAGTATGAATAATCTCATGATCCCTTTGAGCCTGGGTGGCGGTCCATAAAGAAAAACACGCAATCGCTGGAATCCCTAGGTGCCTCAATCCACACAGATGTGTATTAAAGTTGCCATCTTAAATAAACCATTAATTAACCATCTCACATCTGTCATGGATACACTCACCCAATCCACGTCTACTAGCATAGCATGGCATAAGCAAACGCAAAAGTAACTCCCAAGGGTTTGATAATAAAACAGGTAATAGGTACTACCTCATCTACTTTCCCAAAACCCACAATTTAATTAGATCCTAATCATGCACTGTTTGAGGATTGATCTAATGCAATAAAACTGGGTAGTAAGAGGTATGATCGAAGTGTTACTTGCCTTGATGATGATCCGCGAAACCTAGAGATTCGAAGTAGCAAGCGGCACACTCCAGGTACTCTAACGCAAACAAACAAACAAACAACCAAACAATAAGTACTCATCTAATGCACAGGTAAAACTCAAAGAAGAGATCTAACCAGAAAGTTCAACTTAAGAACTCCGGTTTGCAAAAAGAATCAAATCAAACGAAGCAACGGAAGTCAAACGGCGAAAGAAACAAGCTTCGTTTACTAATCTGGATCTAAGTCAAATTTTATAGAAGCCAAAACTTGTTTGAGTTGGTTAAACGGAAAGAGGGTTTCGAGACGAAACTCAGGTGCTTGAATCGCCTGATTCCGATAAACGAGCGAAAAGTTAAACTAAAACGAATATCGGATCAGGAATCGCGATTAGAAATAATCGCGGAAAATCCAAGAAAAAGAAAAAATGATGAACAGGCTAACGAACGAACATTCGCTGTCTGCAGCTAAACAACGAAAACCGTTCATTAAAATGAACGTACGGACGAACGTCCACTATTTAACCGAACCAAAAAAAACTAATCTAATAAAAAACCGAAACTAGGGTTTATGAAATAAAACTGATCATTTAAAAAAAAACCGGCGGCTACCTCATGGAACGGGTCGGCGACGGCCACCCACTCCAGCGGCGAGTCGGCGGCGGGCGGCGGCGCGGCGGCAGCGGCAGCGGCAGCGGCGAGGTGAATCGGCACGGCGGCGGCACGGATCGAGGCGCGGCGGTGGGGCTAGGGCTGACGGGGCGGCGGCTTGGGCTGGGGCTGGCTCGGGCCTTGGCCTCGCCTCTTAAAGGAGCCAGTCGGGCGGTGTCCTAGGCGGATACGGCCCGGTTAGGTCGGTTCGTTTTTTTAAAATAGTTTTGCACAGAAAAACAAACAAAAGAAATATTAAACGGACTCCAAAAATCCAGAAATAAATTTTCCCCGACTTCTAAAATCAAGCCGGACAAGGTGAACATTTATTTGGGGCCTAAATGCAATTTTGAAAAACGCGCATTTTTCCTAAATTCAAATAAAATAGCGAAAAACTCCAAATAAAGTCTTATTTGATCTTTTTATTAAATCCTCAATATTCCTTTAATTTGGGAAAGTCATTTTATTCCCTCTCACTTATTTTTATAATTGGAATTACTGAAGATAAACTAATTAAATCAAATGATCCTATTTTCAAAATTTGAGAAAAAGCCAAATATGAAAATAACGAAATCCCCAACTCTCTCCATGGGTCCTTGAGTTGCGTAGTATTTCTAGGATCAAACCAAAATGCAAATAAAATATGATATGCAATGATGATCTATGTATAACATTTCAAATTGAAAATTTGGGATGTTACAACTTGTATGGGAAAACAGTTGAAACGAGGAAAAGATATGATCGACAAAGCTTGAATTTAATCCACCGAAGAAGAAAAGGGAACGAAGAATAATGAACTTGTAGCTTCCTTAGTATCTTCCTGAGAATCACCGGATAAGAACATTGACGGAAAGGAATAAAGAGGCTTCCTATCAATAAGATAGATAGTTGATTAAGAAATCCGAGTCCTTAAAGAAAAAGGGTAGGAGGGTGGGAAAAACAAAGGCAATTTGGGGACGGATGAAACGAACAACATTGGGAAAACCGAGAGGTGATCTTGCGGATGTTGAAATGATCGGATCCACTTGAAGAGAAAACACACCGGTCGAAAAGGATTGACATGACAATCTCAATTATCATGAAGGATTGGTATTCACATAGGAGTATGAGAACACCGCTTAGGAAAGGTATGTAATCCACATTTGACTTCGAAGCAACTCGAATACCACAACTCAAAACAAAAACAAAGGATTGGCTTGCAGAATAAGCCGGAAACAACATATGATAGAGGTTTCGTCCGAAGTTTTCGTGGTGGGCCCCACACGGGCTCGATCGTACAGCACCATCATGTACAAGGCAGTGCACATGACATACGAAGCTTCCCCGAGTCAACATAGCCAAGGACTCTTTAAGACACAACGAGACCACTGTAAAACCAACCGTGGATAGGCGGACCACTAGACGTCAAACACAATCTCATATCATGCATCTGTCAGAAAGATATCCTAGGAGCTACTTGAATTCCCACTTATAAACTCCCGAAACTTTCTGGTTATGCAATCAGGTGTTGGGGATACAGGGGAAGCATAATATCTCACCCAAAACTAACAATCCTACATCCAGTTGTATCCATCCTTCAACACATAACCAAGAAACCTTCAGAAATCATTTACCTAAACCTTCGAAAAGCATCCGTTATACGAGTTATGGCAATACTCCCGAACTCCCGCCCCAGTACTGGGTGGCATCGAGGTTACTCACCAACAACTGCATAAAAGAGATTTTCGATGTCGGCGAACCCAGGTATTCCAGAACTGCAACGATAAAATTGTGACGACAACACCTCGGAGCTCAACTCCCCGGGATACTGCCACAACCCCTAAATGTAAGGAGGCACCAAGAACAATGTTCTCGTCACAAAACCATCGGAACGATTCCAAGTTACCCGCGTGATCCAAAAAAAATCGTGAAATTTGAGGAGAGAAGAGTCAAAACTATACGTCAGGAGGCCTCACCAGAGCAATGAAGGGACTGAGGAGTAAAAAGAATCCTACTCTCTGATATATATAATCCTAAGACTCAAAACATTTTGTTCTACACTCAACAACGTGAGCGATTCAATCAAGCAGGGGGCTCCTAAGTCCGGGAAGGCTCTGATTACCAACTTGTAACACCCACAATGCGGCTATATCTCCCACATGTCGGAGCACGACTTAGAGGCATAACCGCATAGTAGGCATGTCATAAGAGGGGTAATCTTTACACATCCCACGTACTAAATAAGAAAGGGATAGAGAGTTGGCTTACAATCGCCACTTCACACAATACATAAATATAACATTACATCATCCAGATACAATCAAGGTCCGACTACGGAACCAAATAAAGAAAGACACCCCTAATGCTAGATCCCGGATCACCCCAACTGGGCTCCGCAACTGATCAACTGGAAACGGAACAACACAACGAACAAGATCTTCATCGAGCTCCCATCTGAGCTAGGTTGCGTCACCGGCACTGGTGTCATCGGCACCTGCAACTGTTTTGGAAGTAATCTGTGAGTCACGGGGACTCAGCAATCTCACACCTGCGAGATCAAGACTATTTAAGCTTATGGGTAGGAAAAAACGTAGTGAGGTGGAGCTGCAGCAAGCACTAGCATACATGGTGGCTAACTTACGCAAATGAGAGCAAGAAGAGAAGTAAAGCACTGTCGAGAAACTATAATGATCAATAAGTGATCCTGAAACTACTTACGTTCAAGCATAACATAAGAACCGTGTTCATTTCCCGGACTCCGCCGGAAAGAGACCATCATGGCTACACATGTTGTTGATCCATTTTAATTAAGTTAAGATTCAAGTTCTCTACAACTAGACATTAACAAATTTCCATTTGCCGATAACCGCGGGCACGGCTTTCGAAAGTTCAAAACCCTGCAGGGGTGTCCCAACTTAGCCCATCACAACCTCTCATGGTCGACGAAGGATATTCCTTCTCCGAGGAAGACCCGATCAGACTCGGAATCCCGGTTACAAGACATTTCGACAATGGTAAAACAAGACCAACAAAGCCACCCGATGTGCCGACAATCCCGATAGTAGTCGCACGTATCTCGTTCTCAGGGCAACACCGGATGAGACTAGCTACGAGTAAAACGAAACCTTAAGTTTCCCCGAGGTGGCCCCGTAGGCAGCTCGGTTGGGACCAACACTTAGACAAGCACTGGCCCGGGGGGCTTAAAATATAGATGACCCTCGGGTTGGCCGACCCGAGGGAAGGGTAGGTGGTGGTGAGGCAAATGGTAAAACCAAGGTTGGGCCTTGTTGGAGGAGTTTTATTCAAAGCGAACTGTCAAGGGGTCCTCATAACACCCAACCGTGTAAGGAACACAAACTCAAGGAACATAACATCGGTATGACAGAAACTAGGGCGGCAAGAGTGGAACAACACACCAGGCATAAGGCTGAGCCTTCCGCCCTTTACCAAGTATATAGATGCATTAAATAAATAAGAGATATTGTGATATCCCAACAATAAACATGTTCCACCATGGAACAAACTCCATCTCACTACTGTCAGCGTTCTGGGAACGGGGGTCCCCAGACTTGCCTGCCTGCGGCCTGCGGCGTGGCTCAAAAGGGGGCCCAGTGTGGCCCATCTTCACCAACACAAACCCAAGACCCTCGCGAGGGGCCAACCCTCGCGGGGCGGATGACACGGAGCTTCCTCTGGCACGGCCTCGTCAGGCTGGCTCACGAGGAGGTGGAGAGATCAAGGCGGGGTACCTCACGAGGTGCCCGTGACGCAAGCCATGACGACCAAGGGCGCCAGGCGGGTGCCAGCCCGCGCAGTGTCCTCCTTTCCTCTTTGGTGCAAAGGGGGTAAGCGCAACCGCGGAGTACCGAGGCATCAGGCAAAGGTTGCCATTTTGGTGCAACGAGACCAAGACCAGGATGACTACGAGGCGGAGGTCACCGTGGAGCCCAAGACGGCGTCATCACCAGAGCTTTGCGCAGGCGAAGTCCACTTTTGTCAGGATAGCTGATACTTGTTGTCCCCCTTCAAATTAGCCCGCCATTGTTGGCTCCCTTGCCGCTCGATATTTGGGAAGAGGACCAGGGCCTCTATAAATAGGACCAGCCACCCACAGAGCAAAGGGGGGTCAGCCAGGGATGAGAGGTTGGAAGGAAGAGGCTCGTTAGAGAGGGTCTCGATCAGAGAGAGAGAGAGAGAGAGAGAGAGAGAGAGAGAGAGAGAAAGGTGACTGAACTCCTCCCAGCAGTTCATCGCCTCAGCCAAGAACAGACCCTCGCGAGGCTGTTCTTCTTTGTATTGTTCATCATCATCATCCCAAGAGGCAGTCCACCACACCACACACTGGAGTAGGGTATTACACCACAACGGTGGCCCGAACCAGTATAAACCCTGTGTCTCTTGTGTTGTTCTTTCCATAGTTTAGATCCTAGCATGGCGGAGGGGTGCAGGTAGGTAGGAGGCGCAATCTCTGCGCGCACCCTAGTGTTCGAACCTCAAGGGTCTGCTGGAACCCGAAATCTGACATTTGGCGCGCCAGGTAGGGGTGCGCCGGGATTCGTCTTCCACCAAACCGTTCTCCTCCGACCATCACGCCCATGTCTGACGCTCGTCGGGCGCGTGCCGAGCGCCGGGCCGCGCTCACTTCCCGCGTTGCCCAGACGGCCCCCTGTCGGCGGGCGTCCTCGCCGTTCCCCATCACCTACCGTCAACGCCGCCACCGGCCCGGCGGGGGACGAGCAGCAAGCATCGTCCCAGCATCCGTCCGTGCGGCAAGATGGCCGCACCGCAACTCCCTCGCCCGCCCCGGCTGGTTCTTCGTCCCGCGCGCTCCGCGCGCCCATGGAGGCTCGGGCTGCACTCATCGCGGCAAACGAGCTCCTGCGCTACCATCCCGTCGACGACGTCTACGAAGAATGGCTCGACCGCGTCGCCGAGCTCGTCCATGCCGCAGGGGGCTCTCCTGCGCCGTCCGTTCCACTGCACCGCACCCCGCCCCGCGCGGGCGACGAGGCTCCGGCGGCGCCCCGGCCGTCTCCTCCTCAAGAATACGCCATTGCTCCAAGGCGCGTGGCCCCTGGGCGGAACCCGCTCCGTCAGGTGCCAGCGCGGCAAGAATAGAGCTGCCAAGAAGTCCCTCGCCCGCAAGAAGCTGCCCGGGTGCTCCCTGCTCCAGCACGTCACGACCATGCTCCTGCTCCCGCGCGTCAAGACCCCGCGCTGCTCTCAGCTGCAGCGCGTGGGGACATGCAAGACCAAGCTCTCTGTCACCCAAGGCCCCCCTGTGGCCACAGCAGGCTGCCGCGCCTTCACCATCGAACTACGCAGCGTCGCGTGGCCCGGCAAGTGCAAGCCAGACCTGCCTCCTCGCTATGACGGCACGGCCGACCCCGCGGAGTTCCTCCAGCTCTACGAGCTGGGCATCGAAGCTGCCAATGGAGACGAGAAGGTCATGACAAACCGGTTTCTCATGGCGCTCGAGGATGGGGCCCGCACCTGGCTCCTGAACCTGGCTCCAGGCACAATCTCCTCCTGGGAAGAGATGCGCACCCGCTTCATCGCCAACTTCCAAGGCACTCGCGACCGGCCACCCGTCGTGAGAGACATGCGCCGAATCAAGCAACAGCCCGGGGAGACCCTGCAGAAGTACATCCGGTGCTTCAACAACGCACGCCTCAAGATTCCCAAGGTGACGGAGGAGGCCATCATCTCAGCTTTCTCCGACGGCGTGCGTGATGTCAAGATGAAGGAGGAGTTGGCGATGCATGAAGACCTGTGCACTTCCTTGGAGCTGTTCAACTTGGCAAACAAGTGCGCCAGGGCTGAGGAAGGGTGCCTCTCCCTCCTTGAGCTGCCTGCCGCAGACCCAGAAGAGAAGAAGCCCAAGGCCAAGGATGTGAAGCGCAAGGGGGCTGCCGTGCTCGCGGCAGAACCAGACACCAAGCGGGGCAGAGATCAGCCTGAACCTTCCAAGGGCAGCCGGTACTACGTGTACCACGACCTCCACACCCACAACACCAACGAATGTCAAGAACTCTGAGCCGTGCGAGAAGGAAGGATCGGTCGTCACCCTGACCGCGGTGACCGGGGCTACGGTCGAGGAGGAGGAAGGAACATAGGACGCTGGGAAGACCATGGCCCGCGCCAGGGGTGGCGCGATCAACCTCGCAAGGATCACTGGCAAGACCCGCCTCACGAGGGAGACTGGAGGGATCAGCCTCGCGAGGATCGCCCGCAAGGCAACGCAGGCCTCCCACCGCTGCCGCCGCAGCCAAGGAGAAACGAGGACCGCCACCAGGACGAGGGGGCTGGGGGCTTCCAGGAGCCACGCGCAATCGCCTGCATCCTGGGCGGGGCTCAAGCCCCAGCCTCTCAGCGCATCTTCAAGCAGTTCGCCCGCGAAGTGAACGCAGTCCTCCCCAGGCTCGAAGCCACGCGCCCTCTCAAGTGGTCGGCATGCGCCATCACATTCAGCTCAGCAGATCAGCTCAAGTGTGCGGCAACAGCCGGAGTCCCCCTGATGCTTTGTTCCCCAATCATCAGCAACGTGGTGGTCACCAAGACCCTCATCGATGGCGGGGCAGGGCTCAACGTCCTGTCCGTGGAGACATTCAACAACCTTCAAGTACCCTACAGCCAGCTTCAGCCAACCAAGCCTTTCTCCGGTATCACCGACGGCTCCACGGTCCAGATTGGGCAGGCCCGCCTCCCTATCACCTTCGGGGCACGCGACAACTACCGCACTGAGCTCATCGACTTCGACGTCCCTCACATTCGCCTGCCGTACAACGCCATCCTTGGGTACCCAGCGCTGGCCAAGTTCATGGATGTAACTCACCACGGCTACAACGTCCTCAAGATGCCAGGAAGCGGCGGATTCATCACGGTGCCCTGCGAAGAGAAGGATGCGGTGTGTTCCCTGGAACGAGCCTTTCAGGCCACGTCACTGGAAGACCCGGATCGCGGAAGCAGGAGGCTTCCCGAGACCGCCCCCAAGAAGAAGAAGACATCGTCCGGCCCGGCCCCTCAGGAGGCAGGCCCCTCTGGGCCCGTGCCTGCCCAGGGGGAACCTCCTTCCATCGCATAGGAAAGCGCGCCCGGCACCCTCCTCAGGCAGGGCTCGGGGGCTCTCCCCTGGAGGGCCACCGACCTAGCTAGGGTCATGAGGGAGGCGCTAGGGCACCACATGGAGGCGTGTTTTGAAGCACGTTTCCCTCAAGAAGGAGAAAGGCAAGGAGATCTAGACCCTCAGGAGTTCGTCAGCAAGGCCATTCAGGAGCTACAGGAGTCAAGAGTCATGAAAGGCGGCCGCCGCCTACCAGCATTGGCTCCCCATCCAGGCGAGGATGGCGGCCTGCGCGTCTGCATCGATGTACCAGGGCTCAATCGAGTCGCCTCTCTAGAGCGCCTCTGGCCCTCGCGAGTGGGTCGCTGCGGAGGCCCACCCCACAGCTATGTTCGCATGCCTTACGGCTTGCCGAGCGCGGCTGACACGTACCAGCACCTCATGAGGGGCACCACGGAGGCACAAGAGGCCAGGCGTTCCGCAGCCCTGGCGGAGATGGAGATGGTCCGCGAGGAGCCGCCAGCGCCTCCGGAGCCCACCGAGTCTACTACACCAACACCCCTTCGTCTTCAGCGTCATCAGGTGACATCTTTTAAGTTTCATTTCCAGCTGGGAGCGCCCCCCCAGGGCTGCATTATTCCCAGGCCGCGTGGGTCCGTCCCTGTGGCGTGTATCCCTTTTTTATTCCATGTTGTTAGCTTACCTTGTTGGGGGCGCCCCTCGGGCTGCGTGATCCCCAAGCCTCTCGGGCCAGGCCCAGCGGCATGTATCCCATTTGCGTTTATTTCCGATTATGCGTTAGACCCGCCATGCTTGATTATTTGATGCAGGTCCACGGCACCTCTTCTTCTCCATGCTGACCACTTGCACGTTAAAGGGGGGGTACCTGAGCATCACGACTCAGGGCTCTTATTGGCTCTCCAGCCCTCACCCTCTGGCCTTGTCCATGGCATCGCGACCTGGCATACCAGCGACGGCTGAGACCAGCTCGAGGGCCGGGACCCGAGGACGTAGAGTGCAGGCATCTAACCAAATTTGCAGGGACACATCACAAGATAAGGCCCAATGCTAGGCGCAACCCGCCTAGAGGTAGGGCCCCGTGAGTCCCGCGCTGGCTCATGGGTGCCCAGATACACCTTGCCAGGCCCTACCGTGCCAGCCACGTGTCAGGGTGGGGTTGTACATGCCTCGGGGGCTCCTCCCGGAGGGGGCCCCCTCCCACGTACCAGTGGAAGCACCATGCTCCGCGCTGGCTGACGACACTGCCGAGGAGCGGCTATGCCCGTACACATATGGTAGCGCTATGCCCCGCGCTGGTGATAAACAACTGAGGGTGGCCCCCGGGCCGCATCAACCTCAGGGAGCCCAGAGCTCAGTGTCTAGCCTCATCGTAACGCCTCCCCTCGGGAGTGCCGCGCGAGGGGGCTGGGCATGGGGGCTGCGCCTGGGTCACGTCCGGACACACGCCGCCCAGCCAGGCCCCCCTGGGCCTAGTTCGTCGCGCGCCTCTCCCCGAGCGGAGCCAAGGTATGAAAGCCGTTTGAGCATCAAGGGGGACTCCTGAGCAACGCGACTCAGGAGCCTAACTGGTCACGTAGCCCCTCACTCCGTGGCCCCGTCCTGGTTTCCGGTCGGGACCATCGCTGGGTGAGGCACGCGCGCGGCCGGGCTCTGCAGACGTAGAACGGTAGATCCACCCGCATCACACCTCCCTACTTGTTGTTCGTGCGCGAAGGGGGACTCTTGAGCATCGCGACTCACGAGCCTAACTTGTCATGTGGCCCCTCACTCCTTGGCCCCATCCTGGTTTCCGGTCGGGAACAACGCTGGGTGAGGCATGCGCGGGGCCGGGCTCTGCCGGCGTAGAACATAAGCAAGTAGGAAGGAAAAGCGCCAATTTCAAGGAATTCAAAAGCAAATATTACAGTCCACACTGTTATCCCAATACCAAACGCAAGTTTAAACGCCTCCCGAGGCATGATACATGCGCAGGAATTAAAAGAAGGACAGGAGCCACGACGGAGTCACTTGTCGGCGTGGTCGGCAGCGCCTTGCTCCGGCTTGGTGCTGAAGGCCCGGAACTTCCCCAGCAGAGCCTCTGCGCGACCCTTCACGGCCTCGGCAGCGGCAGCGACACGCTCGCCGCTCACTAGCTCCAGCAGGCTGTCAAGGTTGACACTGGGATCGCGAAGGTAGATGTGGGTGAGGCCCCGCGTCAGTGCTGCAGAAGACAGGACACGCGCCTCGGCCTCGGCCGTGGGGCCAAGGCCAAGGGCGACATCTTCAAGAGCATGAACCAGGAAGGGAAGCATCTTGGCGGGGCTGTCCTCGGCGCCAGCCAGCGGACTCTCTAGGCCGCTGTCGTAAAGCGTCCTCAGCGAGGAGCGAGCCCTCGCCTCCAACTCCGTGAAGGCCGCGCGGTCCTCGGCAAGAACCAGGGCCTTGTCGTCCAGCTCGGCCTTCCTCGCCCCCAACTCCTGCTCCAGTGCGCCTAGGCGGTCGCAACACTTCCTGAGCTTGGCCTCCCGGCCCTCGACGGCTGCCTCGCGAGCCTTCACGCCTTCTTCCTGCTCTTGGCGAAGACGGACCTCTTTCGTGAGATGATCCCGCAGGCCTTGCAGCTCATCCTCCAGCGCCTTGCAGCGACCACGGACGTCGACCACCTCCCCCAGGGATGCATCACGAGCAGCCTTTGCCTCAAGGACGGCCTGCTTCTCCTTGTCGCATGTCGTCGAGGCCTGGACCAGTGCCGCCCGAATCGAAGCGTCGGAGCGAACCCATCCAGAAGCCAGCTCCAAGCGCCCGGCCACCAAGCGAGCATCGGCGCCAAGAAGATCCTGCCGCAGTCGGTCCAGCTCAGCAACAGCACGATCCAGAACGGCAGAAGGAGTCGGAGAGACAGCAGCCGATGGAGTTGGAGGAGAAGACGGCAGCGCGGCCACAGCATCCTGAGGCGGAGTCTGCCGCGCCCCGACAGCTGAAGTGGCGGCGGCAGGCAAGAGCACCTCGGGAGCCACTTGGGCCGTGGGGGCTGAGCTCGCCCCAGCCGGCTCAGCCAGGACTCGCGAGGACGACCGGGCAGGAGAAGCCTATGCGTTGCGGTCACCCACCTACGCAGGCAGAGGCGCTGCCACGGGTGGAGCCTCAGGAGCCCCCTTTGACTTCTTTGCTGCGGGCGCCAGCCTATCCAAGAGATGCGGACGTCAAGCCTCATAAGCAGAGCAAGAAATAGAAACAAGAATCGAACGCTTACGGGTCGTCGCCAGTGAGCTCAGGCGGCCTCCGGCCAAATTTGAAGCCTGAAAGCCGGCTGGAAGGGTCAACCTCAGGAAGCTTGGAGGCGGACGGTCCGCCCCGGGGCCGGGGCAGACCCGCGGGAGATCAGCCCGGTCTTGTCCTTCTTTGGGATCGAGGGCGAGCTCCCGTCGTCCTGCTCATCGTCATCGCTCAGAGAAAGGCGGAGAACGCGGGACCTGCGCCAGGGGAGGGGAGCCCTCGACTCCCCGTCGGTCGCCTCGGAGTCAAGCCCTTCCTCCTCTTTGCTGGAGTCGTGGGAGGGCACGTCCACCGGTCCCTCGGGAGCTTCCAGGGGAACGGGCCCATCCCCATTGAAGACGGGCATGGACTCCACTACCTGCTCCCAGTCGTTGCAGAGGAACAAGGGCGTAGGAGCGCCCGCCAACCTCGCCACATCGCCCCCGACCAGAGATTGGAGGACAGCGGTCAGATCTCCGTCGGCTAAGGCCGCGGGGCTCGGACGGGGCTTCCACATCGGAAGTGAGTATTGCCGAAGCGGAGCCAGCTGGTGCTCCAGGAACTCTCTCAGCAGTGACGCGCCGGTCAGCTTCGCCGCTGCCATGTTGGCCGGCCTCAGATCCGCGTCCATCTTCTCCAACACCATCTGTGCACGGGGAGCCGCGAGCTCCGCTCGACCCCAGTCGCTGGAGCTCGTGGGCTGCTCCATGGGCAAGATCAGCCAAGGGTGGATGTGCCCAGCATCCACCAAGTTGCACTTGCTCCTGAAGCCCTCAATCCTTTTCCCAGGGTTCGAGATGGCAATGGCGCCACCGTACGTGATGAAGCTCGCGCACGCGGAAGCAGGACCGCGAGAGGTCCGGAGGTAGAAGTAGTGGCGCAGCAAGGCCACTGAGGGCTGCACCCCTACATGAGCCTCGCAGTAATAGGCGAAGATCGCCAGGAGGAGGACAGAGTTGGGGTGGAGATGCAGAGCTTGTAGCTTATAATGGCGGAGGACAGAGAAGAAGAACTCAGAGAAGGGAGGCACCAGGCCAGCAGCAATGGCACTTACGAAGAACAGATAGAAGGTGCTCCCCTGACCCTCGGGGGTGGCGGAGCCGGCCTTGAACACCTTCGCCCCGTCGATGCCCCGCACCGTCACCATCCGGCGCAACCGGGCAAAGCTCACCTCCGACACGTTCGGCGAGTCCAGGGCAGGCGAGTACCAAGCTGCGGCCGGGGGCTGACGAGGCACCATGGCTTCCTAGGTCGCACGGTCGGAGCAGATCTGGAAATTTCGAAGGAAGGAAGGAGAGGCGCAAGAAAGGGGATCTGAGCAGCAACTGGGGAAAGCAAGAAGCAAGGCATAGGCGGATGCCACTCCTTTATCAAACCACGCGGTTGCTAAGGCGCCCACGTCCAGTCAACCGCCACGCGGCGCCCAAGGCCACAGGCTGTTAGGGCCCGCGGCGCTTCACTCTAGCCCTTCCGCCTCCCTCCACGGCCAAGCCCGAGCGCGCCTTGGGCCCGGGGGCTACTGTCGGCGTTCTGGGAACGGGGGTCCCCAGACTTGCCTGCCTGCGGCCTGCGGCGTGGCTCAAAAGGGGGCCCAGCGCAGCCCATCTTCACCAACACAAACCCAAGACCCTCGCGAGGGGCCAAGCCTCGCGGGGCGGACGACGCGGAGCTTCCTCACGCACGGCCTCATTAGGCTGGCTCATGAGGAGGCGGAGAGATCAAGTCGGGGTACATCACGAGGTGCCCGTGACGCAAGCCATGACGACCAAGGGCGCCAGGCGGGTGCCAGCCCGCGCAGTGTCCTCCTTTCCTCTTTGGTGCAAAGGGGGCAAGCGCAGCCGCGGAGTACCGAGGCATCAGGCAAAGGTTGCCATTTTGGTGCAACGAGACCAAGACCAGGATGACTACGAGGCGGAGGTCACCGTGGAGCCCAAGACGGCGTCACCACCAGAGCTTTGCGCAGGCGAAGACCACTTTTGTCAGGATAGCTGATACTTGCAGTCCCGCTTCAAATTAGCCCGCCATTGTTGGCTCCCTTCCCACTCGATATTTGGGAAGAGGACCAGGGCCTCTATAAATAGGACTAGCCACCCACAGAGCAAAGGGGGGTCGGACAGGGTTGAGAGGTTGGAAGGAAGAGGCTCGTTAGAGAGGGTCTCGATCAGAGAGAGAGAGAGAGAAAGGTGACTGAACTCCTCCTAGCAGTTCATCGCCTCAGCTAAGAACAGATCCTCGCGAGGCTGTTCTTCCTTGTATTGTTCATCATCATCAGCCCAAGACGCAATCCACCACACCACACACTGGAGTAGGGTATTACACCACAACGGTGGCCCGAACCAGTATAAACCCTGTGTCTCTTGTGTTGTTCTTTCCATAGTTTAGATCCTAGCATGGCGGAGGGGTGCAGGTAGGTAGGAGGCGCAATCTCCACACGCACCCCAGTGTTCGAACCTCAAGGGTCTGCCGGAACCCGAAATCCGACAACTACTAGGAAAATGCTTATAGGTAGACATTTAGCAGTAGCGTTGGTTAGAGACCCCACGCTACTTCTATTTAGCAGTAGCGCCGACCAGCACTAGCGCTACAAGCGCACGTTAGCAGTAGAGCTGTATTTCACGGCCAGCGCTACTGCTAATGGGCCACGCTCTCGGCCCCCTATTGCAGCTTTAGCTATAGCGCTGGGCCTCCTCCCCCACGCTGCCGCTAGGCCCACCTCTGCTTCCTCTCGCTCGCCGGCCTAGGCGCGCACCCCTCTCCCCTCACTCACACTCACAGCGGATCGAATCCCTCCCCCGATTCGGCCGCCGCCCCCGCTTCCTACTCCGGTCGCCCTTCCCACGCCGGCCCTCCTCCCCTACCCCCTCCCCCCGCGCGCACCGGCCATCCTCCCCCGCCGGTCGCCCCCTGCGCCAGCCCTCCTCCACCGAGAGGTACTCCTCCCTCCTTCCTCCTCCTCCCTAATTATTTTGAATCCTAGTTAAAAAATGTAGGTTCTTAGAATAATGTAGTTGTTTTAGTTGCATTTGTAGGTGTTTTAGTTAAATTTGTAGGTGGTTTAGTTAAAAATGTAGGTTTTTAGAATAATTTAGGTTATGCATGATCGAACTCTAGGTTTTTAAATTTAGCTAGGTTTTAAAGTTAGGATAGAAATTTAGATAGGTTTTTAATTATGTGTAGTTAATAGAATTTAGGTGTTTTAAGTGTATTTAAAAGAGTTTTAGGTGTTTTAGTTGTTTTAGGTGTAGTTAAAAGAATTTTAGGTGCTTTAGTTGTTTTAGGTGTAGTTAACATAATTCTAGGTATTTTTTTAGTTAAAGCAATTGTTGTTATTTTTTTAGTTAAAGCAATTTTTCCTATTAATATGCAAATTTGCAGTGGACATGTCATGCACATTTTGAACATGTCACATTTTGGACATGTCATATTTTTCCGAGTGGCTTATGTTTTGCTAGAAATGTCACTTCATTTACGTTCTGGCAAATTTCAGGCGCTCGATATGTCCTGTTTTTAGCAAAGGTCATGCCAAATTTTGCTAAGTGTTTATTAATTTTGTTTACATAATTAAGCATTTTGTTCTCGACGTCGACGATGCCTATCCCGCATCCTCGTCGTCGACTCGGCGGAGGACTCCTGGTTGAGCCAAGGGGCCATGTCCGGGACTGGGCTCCGTCGGTCTGGTACTGGGTTGTGCTACCTTCTGGTGAGCGCAGCTTAGTGAGGAGCCAGCCCGTCGTCGACCCAGAGCTTCTTTGGTGGCGGTCACATGGGCCTGCATCGGTGGAGAGGCTTGAGTCCCCAATGCAGGTGGTACAGCACCGTGTCATGGAGGAGAACGCGCACGTCCAGCGCTACTTGGTGCGTTGGCGAACGACCGGTTCTCCAATACCTGGCAGATTCTTTGGGGATCTCACCGGAGCTATGACCCGGTGATGGTTCCTTCTCTTTGGGTGTCCACCGCGGCCCACTGAACCTAGAGGAGCTATTATTCGAGATGTATTAGTGATATTATATGATGATCTTTGCTACAAACTACTATATATGTATTCGATGATGGATTATTAATTACCTATTAGTTATTTGCTTATTGAATGCAAAAGATTAGCGCGGTTTGTGCTACAAACTACTATATATGTATTCATGATGGATTATATGATGATCTTTGTTACAAACTACTACAAACTACAAATTTTAGGTGTTTTAGTTGTTATATGATGATCTTTGCTACACACTACTATATATGTATTCGATGATGGATTATTAATTACCTATTAGGAAATGTCTGCCGATGAAAGGGAATTCGCTATGTGCGACTACTGCGAAGATGAGCACGGTTTGTGCGACAGGCCTCACTTGGTAGAAGGTCGGCGCTTCAGCATCAAGCTCCAAGAGACCTTCAATGTTGAAACGGTACGCAATGACGACAAGTGTTTTTTGTTATTTTCTGCACGACTTCTCTGCTTCTTCAACGTGTAATTTCCGTCTTTTACAATTCGACTAGCTTATCCCATGCCATGCAAGACGCTATGTCTTGGAGAAGGTGGGTTTTGAAGATCATGAAAGAATGGAGACAAAGATAATTCAACTAAGGACCCAGCATGGTTATGATTTTGTTGTAAATCTATACAATTCTGTGAACTCGTCCAATTTTGGTTGCCTGAATTGGGAAGCCCTTTGCAAGGCGTATGATTTTCATGAGGGTATGCTTCTCACCTTTGATCTTGGTGATCCTGACATCGATGAAAATGATATGACCATTTGGGTCCTTGTTGACACGCTTCCAGTTCTACCGCTGTGTTAGTTTCTTAAACATATTTACTAAGTAATTTATATTTTTTATTTCAAAATATTTGACAGTTTATTTCCATTGACAGCTTATTTTCATTCTTCAAAAAATGTACGGAAAATTCTAGAGAGAACCTACTACTACAATGATGAAGCACAATTAACTTATAAGGAGCAAGATGGTCTTATCGCTTTTTTACTGATATTGAGAATTACAATAGCTATTATCAAACTCCTCCACATTATGGTCAATACGTGCCACTAGTGCACGTGTTGAACTACGGTAACATCAATGGAGATATCATAGTAAGATTTTATACTATTACGACATCCGTGCATCTTTTGCATAAATTCTTCTAAAACTAAACTATATTGCTAATTACAAAGTTATTACTATGTTTTTGAACAGAAAATCCTGATGGATTGTGTGCCTCATCTGATGTTGACGAGAGGTCGCGTTAATGTTATGAGCTTACGGCCACCACGGCCAGGTCAGCCACAGTATCCACATCACTCCTGTCCATACCAGATTTCTAAAAGTGAGGAAGCCATGATAATAGATGATTTCAAAAAATGTTTGAACCATCGTAGAGAGCTACTTGGAAGCAACATTGTGCATAGGCCAAGACTTGGAGACAAGATCATCTCCGTTCTTTATTATGTAGAGTCAATTTTCCTTAATGCAGCGTCAATGCCTATCTTGTTTTATGATATTTTACCTAAGAGAGGGTAGAGTAGGTCCTATGAGAGGAGTAGGTCGTAGCTAGAATGTGTTATTATGTGGTAAAATGTGTTTGAGTTGATGATGATGAGGAGGAGGAGTTGTGATTATGACTAGTGACCAAGTTGTTATATGATGTCTCATTGACGAACATTGGTTGATGGTGATGACAAGTGGTAATGAATATGCTATTTAAACAAACTCGTTCATGATGACTTATTATTGTATAAAAGATATATCTGTTTAAACATGTACAGCGCCAAAATGCTAAAAAACATAAATGTTAGCAGTAGCGCGGGCCTGAAAACGCGCTACTAGTACATGAACTTACCAGTAGTGCTGGCCTAAAAACGCGCTACTGCTACAAAATAGTTGATCCATTGCCCGCGCTACTGGTAAGCATTTTCCTAGTAGTGTCTTCACCTACAACTAGCAACGCTATAAGAGGGGCTGAGCAAAGCGGTAACATAGTCAAACAACGGTTTGCTAGGACAAGGTGGGTTAGAGGTTTGACATGGCAATATGGGAGGCATGATATAGCAAGTGGTAGGTATCGCAGCATAGCAATAGATCGAGCAACTAGCAAGCAAAAATAGAAGTGATTTCGAGGGTCTGGTCATCTTGCCTGAGATCCCGCAAGGAAGAAGAACGAGTCCATGAAGAAGACAAACGGACGAAGTCGAACGAATCCTCACAAACACGACGTTAGCGGAACCAACCCAAAGAAGCACACCGGAAAGAAGCAAACAACATGGTAATCAACCATCACATAATCATGGCATGATGCACGACCAAGTATGATGCATGTCCGGTTTAAAAAGACATGGCATGTTAGAGTGCACAAACAATACTACAAATTAAGTGGAGCTCAATATGCAACGGTTGCATATTGACGGAACACCACATCACTTATTTAGTTCGATATCGTTTATGTACTCAACAATATTAAATGTTGTTTAGCATGGCAAGGGGTGAAGCAAAGTAAAACTACCTATATAGACAAGGTTAAATGAGGCCGGAACAACAAACAACAAGTCCGGAAACTCCTCATGTGCATATTTTAAGTTTTGGTACTGTTCTTCCCTAAACCATATTTTAGAGTTGTTAAACATGCAAAGTAAAGCCACCATGTTAAACTAGGCATTTTCTACCCCATTTACATATAAAGTTTATTTAAAATGGAGCCACGGTTATTTAGTTATGAAATAAATCATTTTAACAAACTATTTAAGAAAATTTAAACAATCAACATTTTAAACATTTTATACATGGATGAAAATGACATATTATGAAACTAGATGAATTTCTAAGCATGTTTCATATATAGCTTATTTACATGTGGTGCATAGTTTGTGAGATATTAAATGTATGAAGACTAGGGACTAAACTGTAAACTGGCAATTTTCTGGATAAATAGGAAAATTGCTCTGCGGGAAAAACATGTCCCGGGCCGAATCTTAGACGGCCCACCAGTGCAGGGGAGCTCGGGCTACTCACATTGGCCCTGAAGCCGAATCCGGCACTGCGAAGCTGGGCCGGTAGGCCGAGCGCTGCGCCGGATGAGGCTGGGGCAGCGCTGGGCCCTGGTGGGCAAGAGGAGGCCCATGCACGTGGCAGGTGTGCGCTCGATGCAGCGCTACTGCATCTCGCTGTAGAAGCAGAAGAACTGTAGCGGCGCCATGGCGACAGGAAGCAGGGGGGTTGCCGCGACGGGGCTCCCTCCAGCCGGATCACGCCGGATCCCGCGGGAACGGAGCTAGGCGAACGGATCCAGCGAAACTGGAAGCGGCGCGACGAACCGAGGAGGCGACGGCCTCGGCTCCAGCGGCAAAACAACGGTGAGGCGGAGAAGTTAGTAGTGGCTGGGCGCGCGGAAGGTCAATACGGCGGCACCGGAGGGAAACTTGGCGGTGTAGGGAATGGAGGAGCGTAGATCCAGGCGCGGGAAGGCTTGGTGAGGCTGGAGGGACGCTTGGTCGCCGGGGTTGGGGCTCAGTGCGCAAGACCGGTGCGAGCGCACAAAGCAGAGGCGAGGTGGATGGGAAGGCAGGGCGCCGGCATGGGGATGCTCGAGGCAGCTGCTGGTGCTCGGCGATGGAGGTAGCTCCTCCAGAGATGCTGCTCTGTGGGCGCGCTGTCGCGAGGAGCGGCGGGCGCTGGACGCGTCCGGGAGTGCAGAAGCGAGGGGATCGAGGAACGAAGCGTGGTGGTTGGGGAAAGGATCTGGGCGGCGAGGAAAACTCGACGAGGCAGGGGCTTGGCACGGGCTTGACGGGGTCCTGCTGGTGGCTCTTGGGCGGAGGCGCTGGTGGCTCGATCCGAACGAGATCGAGAAGAGGGGATCAGGGGTTAGATGCTGATAGGTGGGGTTGGATTCCGAGGGGAAAATGGTGAGTGGGTGGCGATGGCTAGGGGGACAAATGTCCTAGGATTTAGGGTTAGGGGTGGTCTATAAATACCAGAATATAGATAGGAGGGAGTATTTTGGATCATCCGATCAAAATCGGATGGTCGGAGATGAATGGGTTAGGGAGTCCAAACAAGGAAATGGTGATGTTTTATAGACATTTGGGGATGATCCGGACCCAATGGTGACGACTGTCCGGGTCGGGTCCGGGACAGCTTTTCGGACGCGCGCGCGCGGATGTTCGCGGGCTGACGAGAGAGGTTAGGATGGGCCTGGTGGTTGGTAGTGGACTGTGTAGACGGTTTTAGGGAGAAAAGAGAGGGAAAGCCTGGCGATAATTCTTGGAGACCGAAAATGTCCGACGTCTAACCGACTATAATGACGCTATAAATATCCGTTGGGGCATCAAACGGGCTCCGAATGCGATGAAACTTGGCAGGCGTCCTATCTACACTATAACAACACCGCATACCAACTTTCAACCCATTCTGAGAACATTTTCCAGCCACTTATAAAATAATATTCGGACATGCCGCGAGCGCGTGCAAGTGTGTCTGGGCTCAGAACGAACAACGGAAAGAACGAGGGGACCGGGACGGATGCAAGTTTTTAAAACATGATGATGCAATGCGGATGATGACATGGCAAGATCGAACACGCAAGCGAACAACATGGCAATAACCACGAATAACTGGAAGACACCTGTCGCAATGGACTCGGGGCGTCACAACACTCCACCACTATGAGAGGATCCCGTCCCGAGATCTAGGATGGCACTGGAGAGAAACAGAAGAGGAAGAGAAGAGGTAAAACTAAGTTGCTTCTTTGACCAAATTAGTGAAACCAAAGAACCTTGCAAGGTTGAACAAATTGAAAGAAAGAATGCAACAAAGATGAGCCAAGTTGAAAACACTCCGTTAGAAATGAGGAACAAGGAACATTACTAGAACCTTGTAGGTTGAAAGACATAAAAAAAGGTTGCAATGGACAAGAAATACATGCAAGCACTCCGGTAGAAACGAGATGTACAAGGAATGATAAAGATCAATTACGACAACACTCCGGTTGGGAAAGGAAGGTAAATAATATGAGCTTGGCAAAAAGAAAGCACTTGGATGAGACTCCAGTTAGAAGAGGAATGATAGCCACAACACTCTGGTTAAACAAGATAGAGAAGGAATAAGAATGATGTAATTTGGGCAGCACTCTGACTATAAATGGAAGGAATTGAACATGAACTTGACAAGATATGCTTGATGAAATCAACAACACACTGCCTCCGGAACTATTGAAAGAATGGCACAACGGGTAAGAAAGATTTCAGACGGCACTCCGGTTGAGAAGGGAGGCAAAACTTGACAAAATGGGAAGAACTTGAAAAGAGGGCACGACACTCTGGTTAGATGGATAAGCAAAAGGAAAGAACATGATCTTTGACATAAATGGGATGATGAGTGAAGAGAGCAACATCGCTATGCCTCCGGAACAAAAAAAATAGAAGTTATATCATTGGAATAACAAAATGGAGAAGAAAATGCCAACTTCTGCCACAAATGAGCTTGATGAAGCATCTTTAGGAGAAGGGTCGAACGGAGTTGTTGGAAAACCAACAACAAAAGATATGATTTCCAATGGTCTTAAGGAAAACATCCCCAAATTATGAGGTGAAGGCCAGCCACTAACGAAATCAATCAGTTGGATTGAGATCAACAAGGAGATGAAAACTCCTTCATCGAGATGAGAAGCGGAAATTGGATCATAGATAAGCACCATAATGGCAACATTCCTAATGGAAGGCTTTAGGTGAAATCTATACCAATATAACTCTAATGAAGATATTGATGGATTTAAATATGTCACTCTTTGAAAACTTGTGAATCATGAAACATGAAGGGAAGTTGTCAAGAAAGACATAACACCACCTGAAAAAGATAAGATAGAAAGAATTTCACTTCGATATGCAAGAAGAATACTTGAACTCCTCAAAACAAACATATGTTGAGCACCATGTTTATTTGAGAGTATAGCTTGGCGGATCTTAGCTTCGAGAGAACTCTTGAGGACAATTGAAGAATGAAAGGAATCCTTGATGAACCACCATGTTGATCCTCCATGAAGAACTCCCGTAATGAAAGAATGATCAAAAGGAAAGAGAGTTGAAAACACAAGGTGAAGCCTTGCAATGATTTTTATGGAGCTTTGAAATGATATCATTTAAATAGCTTGAAGCTCCGGAAACAAAAGATGAACAACTTAGCACCGACAAATTGATATCAAGAACGAACTCCGGAAGAAATGAATTGAATCACCTCAAGGAAACAAGAATATGATTTATTGTATGTTTATCCTTCACCAATTAAATTGATGACAAGCAACGGATTTGGCATACTACTTATTCTCGTAGAAAGGATGAAGATAGATATAGCGCAACCTTGAGAAGGTCTTCAATGAACCACCGGTAGGATTTGAAAACAACAAATGAATTGATATGATAACGAAGGAAGAGAAATCTTGAATGAACCACCGTACGAATTGAAAATGAATGAAGAAAAGAGAAGGAAACACCGGGAAGAATTAGAGACGAATGAAGATACTTGAGGGAATTTGATACAAGAGAACAAAGAGATCACGAGCTGATTAGAGAATATTTGAATGATGCACCGGTAAGATTTGGAGAACAAGAGCTGAAAGCTGGAATTAATAATTCTGAGATAATGGGCTCCTGAGAATCAAACTGAAAAGACTCCTGAAATACTCCGGATGGGTGAAAAGAATTCTCAAAATCAAAAACAATGATGAGAGGATGGCATAAAGCTAGCACCATGAATGTTTGGAAGAACGGGTAAGGATTTAAGAGGAACTCCTCTTCGGTCTTCAAATCCGAGAATGGCAATGAGAAACCCCAACAAGAATTGTTGAGACACTCCGGAATAATCAAGAATATAAATGCTGAATCAACAACGAAAAGAATTTGAAAGATCTTGGATAAAGACATTTGACTGATGATAACTCATTCTTACGTCAAACTTTAGAAGATTTGAGAATAGCTCCGGGAAAATTAGAAGAGTCAGGTAAGATCCTGGAAAAGACCTGTGGGTTAGGGCCCACTCAAAAGAAACACCGTTGAAATGATTTGAAGAGAGATTGCACCGGTTGAATTAAATGGCTCAACAGAGATAACAACCTCGAGATATCTTGAACGAATTGATAATGGAGACACAAATCTTCAGAGATATCTTCGGCACTTCGGAACAAATGAATAACAAGAAGTGAACTATTATGAGGTGCATCGGTATGGGAAAACATTTGAAACGAGGAAAAGATATGATCGACAAAGCTTGAATTTAATCCACCGAAGAAGAAAAGGGAACAAAGAATAATGAACTTGTAGCTTCCTTAGTATGTTCTTGAGAATCACCGGATAAGAACATTGACGGAAAGGAATAAAGAGGCTTCCCATCAATAAGATGGATAGTTGATTAAGAAATCCGAGTCCATAAAGAAAAAGGGTGGGAGGGTGGGAAAAACAAAGGCAATTTAGGGACGGATGAAATGAACAACGCTTGGAAAACTGAGAGGTGATCTTGCGGATGTTGAAATGATCGGATCCACTTCACGAGAAAACACACCGGTTGAAAAGGATTGACATGACAATCTCAATTATCATGAAGGATTGGTATTCACATAGGAGTATGAGAACACCGCTTAGGAAAGGTATGGAATCCACATTTGACTTCGAAGCAACTCGAATACCACAACTCAAAACAAAAACAAAGGATTGCCTTGCAGAATAAGCCGGAAACAACATATGATAGAGATTTTGTCCGAAGTTTTCATGGTGGGGCCCACACGGGCTCGATCGTACAGCACCATCATGTATAAGGCAGTGCACATGACATACGAAGCATCCCCGAGTCTGCCTAGCCAAGGACTCTTTAAGACACAACGAGACCACTGTAAAACCAACCGTGGATAGGCGGACCACTAGACGTCGAACCCCAATCTCATATCATGCATCTGTCGGAAAGATATCCTAGGAGCTACTTGAATTCCCACTTATAAACTCCCAAAACTTTCTGGTTATGCAATCAGGTGTTGGGGATACAGGGGAAGCATAATATCTCATCCAAAACTAACAAATCCTACATCCAGCTGTATCCATCCTTCAACACATAACCAAGAAACCTTCGGAAATCATTTACCTCAACCTTCAAAAAGCATCCGTTATACGAGTAATGGCAATACTCCCGAACTCCCGCCCCAGTACTGGGTGGCGTCGAGGTTATCTCACCAACAACTACATAACAGAGATTTTCGATGTCGGCGAACTCAGGTATTCCAGAACTGCAACGATAGAATTGTGACGACAACACCTCGGAGCTCAACTCCCCGGGACACTGCCACAACCCCTAAATGTTAGGAGGCACCAAGAACAATGTTCTTGTCACAAAACCGTCGGAACGATTCCAAGATACCCGCGTGATCCTAAAAAAAATCGTGAAATTTGAGGAGAGAAGAGTCAAAACTCTACGTCAGGAGGCCTCACCAGAGCGACGAAGGGACTGTGGTGTAAAAATGATCCTACTCTCCGATATATATAATCCTAAGACTAAAAACATTTTGTTCTAGACTCAACAACATCAACGATTTGATTAAGCAGGGGGCTCCTAAGTCGGGGAAGGCTCTGATTACCAACTTGTAACACCCACGATGCGGCTATATCTGCCGCGTGTCAGAGCACGACTTAGAGGCATAACCGCATAGTAGGCATGTCGCAAGAGGGGTAATCTTTACACATCCCACGTATTGAATAAGAAAGGGATAGAGAGTTGGCTTACAATCGCCACTTCACACAATACATAAATATAGCATTACATCATCCAAATACAATCAAGGTCCGACTACGGAACCAAATAAAGAAAGACACCCCTAATGCTAGATCCCCGGTCGCCCCAACTGGGCTCCACTACTGATCAACTGGAAACGGAACAACACAACGAACAAGATCTTCATCGAGCTCCCATCTGAGCTGGGTTGCATCACCGCCACTGGTGTCATCGGCACTGGTGTCATCGGCGGCTGCAACTGTTTTGGAAGTAATATGTGAGTCACGGGGACTCAGCAATCTCACACCCGCGAGATCAAGACTATTTAAGCTTATGGGTAGGAAAAAGGTAGTGATGTGGAGCTGCAGCAAGAACTAGCATATATGGTGGCTAACTTACGCAAATGAGAGCGAGAAGAGAAGCAAAGCATGGTCGAGAAACTATAATGATCAAGAAGTGATCCTGAAACTACTTACGTTCAAGCATAACACAAGAACCGTGTTCACTTCCCGGACTCCGCCGGAAAGAGACCATCACGGCTACACACGCTGTTGATCCATTTTAATTAAGTTAAGATTCAAGTTCTCTACAACCGGACATTAACAAATTCCCATCTGCCCATAACCGTGGGCACGGCTTTCGAAAGTTCAAAACCCTGCATGGGTGTCCCAACTTATCCCATCATAAGCTCTCACGGTCAACGAAGGATATTCCTTCTCCCAGGAAGACCCGATCAGACTCGGAATCCCGGTTACAAGACATTTCAACAATGGTAAAACAAGACCAGCAAAGCCACCTGATGTGCCGACAATCCCGATAGGAGTCGCACGTATCTCGTTCTCAGGGCAACACCGAATGAGACTAGCTACGATTAAAACCAAACCTCAAGTTTCTTTGAGGTGGCCCCGCAGGCAGCTCGGTTCGGACCAACACTTAGACAAGCACTGGCCCGGGGGCTTAAAATAAAGATGACCCACGGGTTGGCTGACCCAAGGGAAGGGTAGGTGGTGGTGAGGCAAATGGTAAAACCAAGGTTGGGCCTTGCTGCAGGAGTTTTATTCAAAATGAACTGTCAAGGGGTCCCATAACACCCAACCGTCTAAGGAACGCAAACTCAAGGAACATAACACCGGTATGACGGAAACTAGGGCGGCAAGAGTGGAACAAAACACCAGGCATAAGGCCGAGCCTTCCACCCTTTACCAAGTGTATAGATGCATTAAATAAATAAGAGATATTGTGATATCCCAACAATAACCATGTTCCAACATGGAACAAACTCCTTCTTCAGCTGCAACTAGCAACGCTATAAGAGGGGTTGAGCAAAGTGGTAACATAGCCAAACAACGGTTTGCTAGGACAAGGTGGGTTAGAGGTTTGCCATGCCAATACGGGAGGCATGATATAGCAAGGGGTAGGTATCGCAGCATAGCAATAGATCGAGCAACTAGCAAGCAAAAATAGAAGTGATTTCGAGGGTCTGGTCATCTTGCCTGAGATCCCGCAAGGAAGAAGAACGAGTCCATGAAGAAGACAAACGAACGAAGTCGAACGAATCCTCACAAACGCGACGTTAACGGAACCAACCCGAAGAAGCACACCGGAAAGAAGCAAACAACATGGTAATCAACCATCACATAATCATGGCATGATGCACAACCAAGTATGATGCATGTCCGGTTTAAAAAGACATGGCATGTTAGAGTGCACAAACAATACTACAAATTAAGTGGAGCTCAATATGCAACGGTTGCATATTGATGGAACACCACATCACTTATTTAGTTCGATCTCGTTTATGTACTCAACAATATTAAATGTTGTTTAGCATGGCAAGGGGTGAAGCAAAGGAAAACTACCTATATAGACAAGGTTAAATGAGGCCGGAACAACAAACAACAAGTCCGGAAACTCCTCATGTGCATATTTTAAGTTTTGGTACTGTTCTGCGCTAAACCATATTTTAGAGTTGTTAAACATGCAAAGTAAAGCCACCATGTTAAACTAGGCATTTTTCTACCCCATTTACATCTAAAGTTTATTTAAAATAGAGCTACGGTTATTTAGTTATTAAATAAATCATTTTAACAAGTTATTTAAGCAAATTTAAACAAACAACATTTTAAACATTTTAAACATGGATGAAAATGACATATTGTGAAACTAGATGAATTTCTAAGCATGTTTCATATATAGCTTATTTACTTGTGATGCATAGTTTGTGAGATATTAAATGTATGAAGACTAGGTACTAAACTGTAAACTGGTAGTTTTCTGGATAAATACGAAAATCGGTCTGCGGAAAAAAAACATGTCTCGGGCCGAATCTTAGACGGCCCAACAGTGCAAGGGAGCTCGGGCTGCTCACATTGTCCCTGAGGTCGAATCTGGCACTGCGAAGCTGGGCCGGGAGGCGGAGCGCTGGGCCCGATGAGGCTGGGGCGGCGCTGGGCCTTGGTGGGCAAGAGGAGGCCCACGCACGTGGAAGGTATGCGCTCGATGAAGCGCTACTGCATCTCGCTGTAGAAGCAGAAGAACTGCAGTGGCACCATGGCGACAGGAAGCAGGGGGGTCGCCACAGCGGGGCTCCCTCTGGCCGGATCACGCAGGATCCCGCGGGAACGGAGCGAGGCGAATGGATCCAGCGAAACTAGAGGCGGCGCGACGAACTAAGGAGGAGACAGCCTCGGCTCTAGTGGCAAAACGATGGTGAGGCAGAGAAGTTAGCAGTGGATGGGCGCGCGGAAGGTCAATACGGCGGCACCGGCGGGAAACTTGGCGGCGCAGGGAATGGAGGAGCGCGGATCCAGCCGCGGGAACTGCTTGGTGAGGCTGCAGGGACGCTTGGTCGCTGGGGTTGGGGCTCGGTGCGCAAGACCGGGGCGAGCGCACAAAGCAGAGGCAAGGTGGATGGGAAGGCAGGGTGCCGGCGTGGGGATGCTCGGGGCAGCTGCTGGTGCTCGGCGATGGAGGTAGCTCCTCCGGAGATGCTGCTCTGTGGGCGCGCTATCGTGAGGAGCGGCGGGCGCTGGATGCATCCGGGAGCGCAGAAGCGAGGGGATCAAGGAACAGAGCGCGGTGGTTGGCGAAAGGATCCGGGCGGCGAGGAAAACTCGACGAGGCAGGGGCTTGGCGTGGGCTTGACGGGGTCCTGCTGGTGGCTCTCGGGCGGAGGCGGTGGTGGCCTCGATCCGAACAAGATCAGGAGGAGGGGGTCAGGGGTTAGGTGCTGATAGGTGGGGATGGATCCCGAGGGGAAAATGGTGAGTGGGTGGTGGCGGCTAGGGGGACAAATGTCCTAGGATTTAGGGTTAGGGGTGGTCTATAAATACCAGAATATAGATAGGAGGGAGTATTTTGGATCATCCGATCAAAATCGGACGGTCGGAGATGAATGGGTTAGGGGGTCCAAATAAGGAAATGGTGATGTTTTATAGATGTTTGGGGATGATCTGGACCCAATGGTGACGACTGTCCGGGTCGGGTCCGGGACAGCTTTTCGGATGCACGCGCGAGGAGGGCTGCGGGCTGACGAGAGAGGTCAGGATGGGCCTGGTGGTAGGTAGTGGACTATGTAGACGGTTTTAGGGAGAAATGAGAGGGAAAGCCCGGCGACAGTTCTCGGAGACCGAAAATGTCCGACGTCTGACCGACTATAATGATGCTATAAATATCCATTGGGGCATCAAACGGGCTCCGAATGTGATCAAACTTGGCAGGCGTCCTATCTACACTATAACAACACCGCATGCCAACTTTCAACCCATTCCGAGAACATTTTCCGACCACTTATGAAATAATATTCGGACGTGCCGCGGGCGCATGCAAGTGTGTCTGGGATCAAAACGGACAACGGAAAGAACGAGGAGACCGGGATGGATGCAAGTTTTTAAAACATGATGATGCAATGCGGATGATGACATGGAAAGATGCAACACGCAAGCGAATGACATGGCAACAACAACGAATAATTGGAAGACACCTGGCGCAACGGACTCGGGGCGTCACAGATTACCCGGATGTTTTCCCAGAGGAGATACCAGGCATGCCACGGGATCGAGGCATCGAGTTTTTGAGAGAGCTATTGCGAGGTACAGGGCCAATATCCAAGGGACCCTATCGGATGCCCGCGAATGATCTAGAGGAGATTAAGAAACAGATAAAGGAGTTATTGGAGAAAGGATAGCTTCGACGGAGTTCATCACCATCGGGAGCCCCAGTGCTTTTGGTTGAGAAGAAGGATAAATCTCTACGAATGGTTGTTGATTATCGGGCCTTGAATGAAGTGACGATCAAGAACAAGAACCCACTGCCGATGATCAATGATTTGTTTGACCAGCTGCAAGGAGCTAAGGTGTTTTCAAAGATCGATTTGCGATCAGGATACCGCCAGTTGAAGATTCGCGAGAAGGATATACCAAAGACAGCATTCACCACACGTTACGGATTCTATGAATATACGGCCATGTCATTTGGACTGACTAACGCCCCTACCTATTTCATGAGCATGATGAACAAGGTGTTCATGGAGTATTTGGACAAGTTTGTTGTGGTGTTTATTGATGATATAATGGTATACTCGAAGAATGAAGAGGAGAACAAGCAGCATTTGTGTTTAGTTCTCGAGAAACTCAAGGAACACCAGTTGTATGCCAAGTTCAGCAAATGCGAGTTTTGGTTGAAGGAAGTTGGATTCCTTGGACACGTTATATCAGGAGAAGGTATAGCAGTAGACCCCACCAAGGTTTAGTCAGTCACTGAATGGTTGGCACCCACTTCAGTTAGCGAGATCCGCAGTTTTCTAGGACTCGCAGGATACTATCGGAGATTCATTAAGAATTTTTCCAAGATTGCGAAGCCAATGACGGAGTTATTGAAGAAGGATACCAAGTTTAAATGGATGGAAGATTGCGAGGCAAGTTTCCAGGAGTTAAAGAAACGTTTGACTACAACCCCGGTGCTGACACTGCCAGATATACGTAAGGATTTCCAAGTGTATTGCGACGCCTCTCGCTTAGGACTTGGAATTGTGCTTATGCAGGACGGAAGAATTGTCTCGTATGCCTCACGACAACTAAAACCGCATGAGTTGAATTATGCCACGCATGATTTGGAGCTAGCAGCCGTAGTGCATGCGTTGAAGACTTCGAGACATTACCTTATTGGAAACCATTGTGATGTGTACATGGATCATAAGAGTTTGAAGTACATCTTCAGACAGAAGGAGCTAAACCTTAGGGAGAGGAGATGGTTGGAGCTTATAAAGGATTATGACATGAAGCTGCACTATCATCCAGGAAAGGCCAATGTCGTAGCTGACACTTTGAGCCGGAAGAGTTATGCTAATATCCTAGAGGGTATGGGATTACCAAAGGAGTTAGCAGAGGATCTCAGGGGACTTCAATTGGAGATTGTTCCTAGAGGTTTTGTTGCAAAAATGGAGGTTTAGTCTACATTGTTGGGAAAGATTCGAGAAGCTCAGAAGGATGACAAAGAGATTGTTGAGATAAAAGAGAGAATGAGCAAAGGAAAGGCCAAAGTTTTTTGTGAGGATGAGCACGACACCTTATGGTTTGAGGACCAAGTTTATGTGCCCAATAACACAGAGATCAGGAAGTTAATACTTCAGGAGGCTAAAGACTCACCATACTCGATACACCCCGGAAACACCAAGATGTATTTGGATTTGAAGGAACGTTTCTGGTGGACAGGGATGAAGAAGGATATCGCCGAGTATGTAGCCGTCTGTGATGTATGCCAGAGAGTGAAGGCAGAGCATCAAAAGCCAGCAGGATTGTTACAGCCTATGTCGATACCCGAATGGAAGTGGGATAAACTTGGCATGGACTTTATCACCAGATTACCCAGGACCAAATCAGGATATGATTCAATATGGGTAGTAATTGACCGCTTGACCAAACTGGCTCACTTTATCCCAGTGAAAACAACTTATACAAGTGCGAAGTTGGCCAAGATATATATGTCCAGGATCGTATGTCTACATGGAGTTCCGAGGACTATCGTATTAGATAGAGGAACACAGTTTACCTCAAAGTTTTGGCATCAGCTACACCAGACTTTTGGAACGAGATTGGAGTTCAGTACGGCATTTCACCCGCAGACGGATGGATAGACCGAGAGAGGCAACTAGATTCTGGAGGACATGTTGAGGGCCTGTGCGCTAAATTATGGGTCTAGTTGGGATGAAAATTTGCCTTACGCAGAGTTCTCATACAACAATAGTTACCAAGCTAGTTTGAAAATGGCACCATTCGAAGCCCTGTATGGACGAAGGTGTAGAACACCGTTGATGTGGGATGAAGTTGGAGACCCACAGTTGTTTGGACCAGACTTGATCAAGGAGTCTGAGGAGAAAGTTAAACTGATTCGAGATAGACTGAAGGTAGCTCAGTCCAGGCAGAAGAGTTATGTAGATTTGAAACGCAAGGAGGTAACCTATGAAATTGGAGATAGAGCATATCTGCGAGTATCACCTTTGCGAGGAGTGAAACGTTTTGGAGTTAAGGGAAAGTTAGCCCCGATATTTGTAGGACCGTATCGTGTATTGGAACGGATGGGAGAAGTTGCCTACAAGTTTGAGTTACCTGAAGGACTGTCAGGAGTTCATTATGTGTTCCACATTTCATAGTTGAAGAAGTGTCATGCTGAGATGGCCGATATACCGTTAAGGAATACAGTACCCTTGGAGGCGATTCAGTTGGACAGTGATTTGACTTATGAGGAGAAGCTAGTCAAGATTTTGGAGTTTGCCAGTCGAGTCACTCGCAGCAAGGTTATCAAATTTTGCAAAGTTCATTGGAGCCACCATACCGAGGATGAAGCCACCTGGCACTACTAGGGAAAAGCCTATACACAGAATCTTACCAGCAGCGCGCTTTAAAATAAGGCGCTCCTGCTAACTAGCAGTAGCGCTCGCGCACAAACCTCGCTGCTGAAATGAATGTATTAGTAGCGCGCCCACTCTAAGATGCGCTACTGCTATAATTTCCACGACGCCGCCGCGAGGCTAGTTCTAGCAGCAGCGCGCTTGCATGAAGAGCGCTACTGCTAGGGACCATAGTAGTAGCGCATTTACACAATAACCGCTATTGCTAAGTTTACTAAAAAAATAGTCCCACCTCGCTTCGTGAAGAGAGTTTGTACCACCTTAAATATGTTACTTCTCAAACTTTCACAACCACTTGGTCTTCATTGAACTCTATGTGTAAAATTTGTGGCCGCAATATGAGTCTTCAGCAGTTCCTAAACTGGTGAGGACTCATATTGACAAATTAGATTGTACACAAAAAGATCATTGATGATCAATGTATTTTTGATGTCTATTTTTACATGCTGACACATAGTAGTAGCACGCTCTTTGTGAAAGGCTCTACTGCTAGGTCGTTTAGCAATAGTGCCTTTTGCTATAGCGTGCTACTACTAAGCCATTCCATCTCCCCCACTCTCCGACCAATCCGATCCACTCACACTCACACACACTCGATCTCCCCCTCAACCCCCCACGCCGGTCCTCCCCCGTCGCCCCTCCTCCGATCTGCGCCGCCGCCACCTCCTCCTCCTCCTCGTTGGACTCGGTACCAGCCTCCTCCTCCGTCCTCCCTCTAGTCGCTGCTGGCCGGCCCCTCCTCGCTCCGCCTTCCTTCTCGATGCTCCCTCCACTCGCTGCCGGCTGGCCCCTCCTCGCTCCATCTTCCTCCTCCGTCCTACTCTCTTCTCCCTCCTCGAGTCGCCCCTCCTTCTCCCTCCTCCCTCCTCCATCCACAACCCCTCCTCCCTGCTACATTTTTATTTAGTAGGCTAGTTGATTTAGTTGATTTAGAACATTTTAATTTAGTTGATTTAGTATGTAGTTGATTTACTTGATTTAGAACATCTTGATTTAGTTGATTTAGTATGCTAGTGGATTTAGTAGGCTAGTTGATTTAGTTTATTTAGTATGCACCATTTTATTGTTATTTTTCTATACATGGATATGTAGATGCTTTTGTTTTTCTGTAATAAGTTATTTTTTGGCAAAATGTAGGTGCCAATTTAGTTAAATTTGCCACTTGTTTTTTTAATCAATTATCTTAGGCAATAGGGGCCAGATGAGATGAAATGTCTTGGTAGTTGGTACCCTTATTTGGTAGATATTTGTGAAAAGTTTTTTCAGCAATAGGTGCCACCGAAATGCTTTGTCCATAAAATTGCTTCTCGCGGAACAACAAAAAATATCACATGCTACTGTTTTTCTTTCCTCTGAAGTGAATCATTAATCCTTTGCTCATATTGCTTTAGGAAAATGGCACCACCACCACCACTATGTCGACTATGCAAGTCAAGGTGCACCAGCAGCCTTGCAACTGGCAAGCTGTTCGGCATCTACTTCCAGCCGAGTTTTCGTCATGCGGCGGTAAGAAATTAGATGAAATGTAACAACTATTTTATTTTTAGTGTTGGCATTACTGCATTGTGTCATTTTTCTTTTTTTACACAGATCGTCCCATGCAATGTGAGGTTGAAATTCAACAAGTTGACAGGAGACACTGTGACATTTGAGGCTCCTGGGGGGCCATACACTATGGAGGTCAAGAAAGGATGCAATATGTCGCAGATTGGAGGAGATGGATGGGCTCGTTTCCTTGCCCACATGCGTCTTACTGGTGGTGAGTTGATCAGCTTCTCCTTCAGAGCAGAAAGACCCAAGTTGGTTGTCATTTATCTCAACCTGGTGGAAGATGACGAAGATGATGAAGACGACGAAGATGATGAAGATAATGAGGACCCACTCGATGAAGATGATGAGAACCCACTTCATGAAGCCATTATAGCTCAAAGAATGAGGCTGAGCGAGGAGGAGGTGTGCAACCTATGGGACATAATTCCGCCACATGCTGACTTTGTCGGGGTGCCATTCGTGACCCGCCTGACAAGTACCATGGTTGATTGGCATGAAATGGTATGTGTAGAGTCCAATGATGGTCGATCTGCCTGTAGTAATTTGATGATATATATATATATATATATATGCTTTATTGTTATACTTACAAATGCAAATTATTCAATGATATGCTTAGTGCATCCGATGATATGCTTAGTGTAGAGTCCAATGATATGCTTTGTGGAATCTAGTCGATGATATGCATTAGTGTAGAGTCTGATCACATGCTCTTATTAGTGTAGAATCCAATGAACTATTAATAGTGTAGATAATCCATATATACTTATTAGTAGAATTCATGATTAGTTAGTACAAATGCGTAGTACTACCAAGGGATGTTGTCTTTCGTGATTTTGCGGAGTATGGTGATGCACAAGTATCTTGGACTGCTGCTTGCTATGTCTTAGGTGCAGATTTTGCCGACCAGATGCCACATGATGAAGATCCCATGCCCTTGGATGGAAATCCTCATCCTTTACCTGGCAATCTGGTGCAGGATAATCTGATGTTTGCTTTGCCTCCATACCCAATGCTTGGTTGGAACGATGCTCCACTTGCTCCACCCCCTCCGCCTGTGAATAATAATGATCCTGCTTGGGGAAATGCCATATGGGGAGAGGATGCAGAGATTGAGCAGGCCCCACACCCTGCGGCTCCAGAACAGGATCAGGTCTCAATAGTCATTGATCAGCCAGAAGGGTCTGCCTCTGTCGAGCAGCCTCAACCAGAGGATGATATCCAGCAGCTCCATGAACCAATCCCCGAAGCTCAGCATCCGGTTTTTGATGAGAACCAGCTTGCCATTGTGCCTTATCAGCCTCCGGTGATTCAGCAACATGAGATTTTTATTGGCATGGCACGCATTGTGGCTGGTCCTCCTCTTCCTCCGGAGATGGTTTGGAAAAGATCTTTTGAGAATCTGATGGTTGATTTCTCGGTGAAGGATGTCCCCAGGGCCATTTTCTCCAAGCCACTGGGCACAGTCATTTACTCGAAAAGGTCTTGGTCCATTGCCTTCGATGAAGAAAGGATGATTTCTTCTTTAGCGGCCTCCTTGCCTCTAGTGCCTGTCACCAGGCAGTCTGTCTTGGCGAAGCGCCCAGTGGCCAGAGCCTTATTTGAGGAGTTGCCGGTTGTCAATGTCCAAGACTCTGTTTTTGGAGAAGGAGGGACGGAGAGTTCTGATGTTCCTGTCTCAGCGCAATCTAGCATGGTTTTTTCTGTTGACCAATCAACTACGCGTAAACGGCGACAAAGGAAGAATACTCCGGTGGTTGACACATCTCTCAGGCGATGCACAAGGAGCGCGGCAAAATTGGATGGCTACAAAAACGTGGTATTTGAACAGCTCTCACTGTAGCCATCCAAGAAGCGTCCTCGTGCAAAGCCCATGGAAGACAAGGCCCAGCCCACTCCAGTTGATGATTCTGAAGAGGCTCTTACTGCAGCACCGCCTCACACTCCGATTCAGGTTCTGCAAGCTGTGGGTGAGGAATTAGAGATTGATCCTGCGCTCACTTCGGTAGATAAGCTTATGGCTAATCCACAGGAGGACTCGTCTGCATCCACAGCGTAGTTTCTTATGATTTTCTCTATGTTGAGGGTGCTGGTTATGCTTGTTTTCTTTTCTGCTGAACTGTGTCCAGTCTGCGACGAGACATTTTGGGATTCTGAACTTAAGTTCCTTATGGATGGTATGGCATTAGGTGCCATATTTCTTTTGCTACTAGACGCTATGGTTTTTAATGAATCGTGTTACAACGCATAGCTGGAAAGTGTTATGTTGGAATGTTCGCGGTCTCAATTCGGGAGCGAGACAGTGCTCTGTCAGGGAAAAGGTGATAGAGAGTCAATGTTCGGTGCTTTGCTTGCAGGAAACGAAGCTTTCCACTTGCTCGCGTTCAGACATTAAAAGCATTTGCCCCCATGGCTTTGATCAATTTGTGGAGTCTCCCTCTAGTGGAGCATCTGGGGGCCTATTAACAGTGTGGCGTTCAGATGTGTTTCATGGCACATTACTTGAAGTTAAGCCCTACGCTATAGTCATGCAGTTTACCTCGGTTCACAATAATGAAAAGTGGTTCATGGTGAATGTGTATGGCCCTTGTCAGGGTGAGTTACGTGAAGAATTCGTTTCTTGGATGTACAATTTAGATATTGATCCAGATCAGTTGTGGATGTTGATGGGAGACTTCAATTTCATCCGTTCAATGGATAATAGGAACTTACCTGGGGGTGATATAAATGACATGTTTATATTCAATGAGATAATTGGCCATTTGGGATTGCTGGAACTTCCCTTGAAAGGAAGAAAATTTACTTGGTCTAATATGCAGGACAGACCTCTTTTGGAGCAGTTAGATTGGGTTTTCACATCGGCGAGTTGGATACACATTTACCCAATGACACAACTGACCCCCCTGGCCAAAACTGCGTCGGATCATGTGCCTTGTTTGGTTACCATCAATACAGCAATTCCTAAAGCACACATTTTTAGGTTTGAAAACTTTTGGATCCATCAGGCTGGTTTTATGGAGTGTGTTCAGGAAGTTTGGAATAGACCCTCTCGCAAAACTCATATTGCAGCTATAATTGTGGACAAACTAAAGGCGTTGAGGTATGCACTAAAAAAATGGCAAAAGGGGTTATCCCATATCAAACGGTTGCTTGACAAGTGTAACTGGGTAATTCTTTGGTTGGACAATCTTGAGGACAGAAGGTCTCTGTCTAGGCCTGAGTTTAATTTCAGGAAAATCACAAAACTGCATCATGAGCGACTGCTGCACATGCAATATCTCTATTGGAAGAAGAGATGTACAATCAGATATATTAAAGTGGGTGAGGAGAACTCAAAAAAATTTCAGGCTATGGCAACCGAGAGATACAGGAAAAACTCTATTGCCAGTCTTTTGTTGGCTGATGGATCCATAACGTCAAACCATGACGAAATGGCCAAGGAATTCTTGACAGCCTTCCGAAGCAGAATGGGGACAGTAAGACCAATTTGTTTGGATGAGAACATATTGTCCCTTATTCCTAGGGTCCAGGGCCTGACGGCACTCACGACCCAGTTTGATATGAAAGAAATTGAGCAGGTTATCAAGGAAATGCCCATTGACAAGGCCCCAGGGCCTGATGGCTTTAATGGACTTTTCTTAAAAAAGTGTTGGCACATAATTTCTGTTGATTTCATCAAGTTGGTTAAGGAGTTTCATGCTGGAACAGTTCAGTTGGAGAACTTGAATGACGCGTATATCACCCTGATCCCTAAGAAGCAGTCACCGGAGGGTGTAGGGGACTTCAGGCCGATCTCCCTTACCTCGGTGGGTTTGAAGTTTCTCACCAAACTCGCAGCTAACAGATTCCAACAGGAAATCATCAAATGTGTGCATAAAAACCAACATGGTTTCATAAAATCAAGAACAATCCAGGATTGTCTGGCTTGGACTTTTGAATACATTCACCAGTGTACCCAATCGAAGAGGCCCATCATTTTGCTTAAACTGGATTTCGAAAAGGCTTTTGATTCTATCCAGCATGAGGCTATCATAAAGATCCTAATTGCAAAAGGTTTTGATGATAGATGGATCACTCGGATTAAACAGTTGCTGTCCTTTGGCACTTCTTCCGTTCTTTTGAACGGAGTTCCTGGGAATCACTTCAAATGCAAATGCGGCGTGAAGTAGGGGGACCCCATTTCTCCCTTGCTCTTTGTGATTGCGGCGGATCTCTTGCAAACATTGATCAATGATCTTCTTCATCAAGGTCTTATTAATAGACCTCTGCCCACACATGACCCAGATTTCCCTGTAATCCAATATGCTGATGATACGTTGCTTTTCTTCAATGCTGACAAAGATCAATTGAGGGCTTTGAAACGAGTTTTAAACTCTTTCTCTCAGGCAACTGGACTTCAAATTAATTTCCATAAATCCTCAATGTATCCCATCAATGTGACAGACCCAGATGCTTCAGAGCTGGCTGCCGATTTTGGTTTTAATTTAGGCAAGATGCCTTTTACTTACCTGGGTCTGCCAGTGGGAACCACCAGGCCAGAAATTGTGGATCTTCTTCCCCTGGTGGATTGCATGGAGAGAAGATTGACTGCAAGCTCTTGGTTTTTACCTCAAGGAAGCAGATTGCAGTTAGTTAATTCTGTCATCTCTTCATTGCCTATCTTCTTCCTTTCCAGTTTGTCACTTCCTCAGGGCATTTTGAAACAACTGGAAAGAATTCAGAGGCAGTGCTTATGGAGGAAGTATGGCCAGGAAAGGGGACACTCACTAGCAGCTTGGCCACTCGTTTGTCGACCTAAGTCCAAAGGAGGGCTTGGAATATTGAACTTAGGTTTACAGAATGATGCTCTGCTGATGAAACATCTCAATAAATTTTATAACAAGATGGACGTGCCATGGGTGCAGTTAGTTTGGGATTCTTACTACTTTCAGAGGATTCCACATGACACTGTTCTTTGTGGCTCCTTTTGGTGGAGAGATGTATGTAAGCTGATGGATAATTTTCGGTCAGTTACTTCGGTGGATGTTGCTACGGGTGATACGGTTTTGTTCTGGTCTGACTACTGGCAAATTGGGGGCAGTTCAGTCCCACTGCAAGATCGATTTCCTAGGCTCTACTCCTTTTGTCTTGACAAAAATCTCTCAGTCAAGGAAGTCTTTGCGGCTAGTAGTTTCCAAGACCTACTCTACTTACCTCTCACTGCACAAGCCTTTCAGGAATTGCAGCAACTTTCTTCCCTAATGAGGACTTTTCAGTTTGATAATACCTCCAAGGACAGCTGGAGCTGGAGGCATGGCAAGAAAGCAGTCTTTACTGCAAAGAGGTTTTATGATTTTGTATATCAGCCAATGGTATCAAACCCTATTCTGGGGTGGATATGGAAGGTTGCTGCACCATGTCGATCAAGATGTTTGCTTGGCTTGTAATTATGGACAGGGTTAACACTAAAGACATGATTCAGCGGACGCATTGGAAGATTAATGAAGGACCAGAATGTGTGCTTTGTCCCACTGGAATTCTGGAAGACAGAAACCATATTTTTTCCAGTGCAATTATAGCACTCGAGTGTGGAACTATCTGCAAATTGAATGGACCAATGGTAATGATATGGCGGATATTGCTCGTCAAGCTAGGAAGGAGTTCAACAAGCCTTTCTTTGGGGAGGTGGTGTTTACAGCATGGTGGAATATTTGGAAGGTCAGGAATGATAGAGCTTTCAGGAACATCCAACCAACTTTCAGGGCCTGGAGGAATGGTTTCATTCATGGCCTTACTCTGCTCTCTCATTGGATCAAACGGAAATACAGGGAAACCCTTCTTAAGTGGATTGATTTTCTTCCTCCTTGAGGAGAGCTCATGTTGCTTTTCTTCCCTTTGTAATTATTTAGGTATAGTCTTCCTTTCCCTGTATAGCTTTTTTAGGGCTTTTTTCCTTCGTCCTCATCTTGAGGATGCATACCTTGTATTTATTTTGGCTTAATTAATAAAATGCTGTGGGGTGCAAGCCCTGCAGTCTTCATGGTCAAAAAAAATGCGTGGTACTATGTCTTTTGATAGTGTAGAAATCTAGACTTGATAGAAATATATTTGCAAGAGTATGTGCGAGGCTATTTATTAATTGATATGTTTTTCTTATTCAGAAATTGCCAAAGAACCTATCTGTGAGTTGTGGTATCGAGCCTGATGAAGAAGGCTCAGCTGGAGTACGCCTTACCGCAAGGGGCTCCATCGCCACCTGTACTTACCGCATGGACACAGATGGTCGCACACACTTAAACTCGGTTGGGTGGAAGAGATTCCTCGTTGGCAAGAATCTTCGTGTTGGACAGGCCATCCTAATTACTATCAGGAACACCAACCGCCCAGGCTTGAGGATGATGATCTCTAGAACTACATGTGTGTGTGTGGCTATATCATCCAGAACTACATATGATGATCGTCATCGATATCATGTAGAACTACATATGATGATCGTCGTCGATATTATCTAGAACTACATATAATGATCGTCGTCGATATCACCTTGTACTGCTTGAGGATGCATGTTGAGTATATATGAAATTATTATCTAGTACTCCCTCAGTTCCAAATTACTCATCATGGTTTTAGTTTGACGAGTAATTTGGAACCGTAGGAGTACTACCTAGTACCTATAATGCTTTATGAAATTGATATCTAGTAGTACCTAGTATCTGGAAATTGCTGTTTATTAAAGCTGAAACGGGGTAGGAAGCCGGGGTGGGGGGGATGATGAAATATATAGCAGTAGCACGGGGCAAGGAAATCGCTACAGCTAATTAATAGTAGCGCGTTCCGAAAACGCGTTGCTGATACAGTCCAGAGTAGTAGCGCGTGTACGGACCGCGCTACTCCTAATAGTTAGCTGTAGCACCTTATTGGTAGCGCGGCTGCCCGCGCTGCTAATAGCCCCAAAACCCACGCTACTGCTAGGGTTTTCCATAGTAGTGTGGGAACAAGAGGATGATCTTCGCAAAGACAACCCACACCTATTTTCTAGCCAACCCGAATCTCGAGGGCGAGATTCATCTTAAGGGAGGTAGGTTTGTAACATACCAAATTTTCAATTTGGAATGTTATACATAGATCATTCATGCATAACATATTTTATTGCATTTTCGTTTCGTGATCCTCAAAATCCTAAGCAACTCAAGGACCCTCGGAGAGAGTTGGGGATTTCCCGATTTTCATATTTGATTTTTATCAAATATTGAAACGAGGATTTTGGTTTTAATTATTTTTTCTCCAAAAATATTTCATATTAAAATGTGTGAGAGGAGATAATATGACTTCTCCAAAATAATTGAAATATTGGAGGAAAATATTAAAATCAAATATTAGATTTTATTTGGATTTTATCGCAATTTTATTTGCATTAGAAAAATTGCACATTTTTAAAATTGCATTTTAGGGCCAAGAAAATGTTCATCTCGTTCTAAATATTTTATTTAGACGGTGAAAATTTGTTTTGGCATTTTTAGATTTTTATTTTATTTTCTATGATTTATTTTCTGTTCGGTGGAATTGTTTTAAAAAAACTTCCAACGCCGACAGGGCCGAAGCCCAGCCGAGTCGGCCCACCTCCCCGCGCGCCGTCTCCCATCCGGAGACTGAGCCGCCACCGCCTCGGACGAGGAGTCCGGCCGAGACTCCTCCTTGCCGCCGCCTTGCGCCCCCCCCCCCCTTTATATGCCGCCGCCCGAGCCCCGCCACCACCACCAAACCCCGCCGCCGCAGTCCCGCCTCCCGCAACCGAGCCGCGCCGCCGCCTCCCGCGCCTCGCCGCCGCCGCTGCCCCGCCGCGCCGCAAGCCCGTCGCGCCGCCGCCCGAGCCCCGCCTCGCCGGAGAGGTAACGCGCCGTTCGTCGCCGCCGGCTTTTTTAGAAAACCGATTCGGGTTTTTTTAAGAAAAACCCTAGTTCGTTTTTTAGATCGGTTCGCCGGTTTTTCCCGGTTCTTTTATTTAGCGGACGTTCGTCCGTATGTTCGTTTTAGCGAACGGTTTTCACTCGATATTTACAGACAACAAATGTTCGTTCGTTAGCGTGTTCGTCAGTTTTCTTTTTCTCGGATTTTTCCTCGATTATTTTCATTCGCGATTTCTGATCCGATTTTCGTTTTAGTTTATCTTTTCGCTCGTTTATCGAAATCAGGCGATTCAAGCGCCTATATCTTCGTCTCGAGACCCTCTTCTGTTTAATCAACTTAAACAAGATTTTGGTACTGTAAAATTTGACTTTAGTTCAGATTAGTAAACGGATCTTGTTTCTTTCACCGTTTGAGTTTCGTTGCTCCGTTCGATTTGATTCTTTTTGCAAACCGGAGTTCTTAAGTTGAACTTTCTTGTCAATTCTTCTTATTTGAGTTTTCCCCGTGCATCTTTGCTTGATTGCTTAAGTATTCTATTGTTTGTTTGCGATAGAATTCCCGGAGTGTGAAGCGTGCTACATCGAATCCCTAGGTTTCGCGGATCGTCAGCAAGGCAAGTAACACATTGAACATACTCTTTCCATACCCAGTTTTTATGCATTAGTTTCAATACTCAAACATTGCATGATTAGGATGTCATTAACATGTGGGTTGGGAAGTAGATGATGAGGTAGAACCTATTGCCCTCTTATACTCAGACCCTTGGGAGTTACTTCTATGTGTTTCTTACATTGCTATGCTATGCTCGTAGATGTGGTTTGGGTGAGTGAAATCCATGACAGATGTGAGATTGTTAATTAATGGTTCAACTTAAGGTGGCAACTTAAATACACATCTGGGTGGATTGAGGCACCTGGAGTATCCAGTGTTGCTTGTATTTTCGGAAATCTTGGGGTTCCATGTGATCTTCCTATGGACCGCCACCCAGGCTCAAAGGGAACTGAGATGATTCATGCTAGAAACTTCCGTGTGCAGCCACAAGCTATTATGGGCTCTAGCATACTTGAGTAAGTTACGCGAAGCTCTCGAAGAGGTAGATCAGCAGGTAGTGGGTTGTAGGTTTGGTATGGTCTGCCCGGAGTAGAGAGTTAATGTTCCTGAAAGACTGTGTCTCGGTCATCCGCTTCTCAAACACCATGTAGTGCGAGAAATCCAACGGAGGAGATCGAGTCTTGTGGGGAAAAGTGCGCAAACCTCTGCAGAGTGTACAATCTAATCATGGTTAGCCGTATCCCCGGTTATGGACAATTTTGAGTATCTAGTACTTGGAGTATCTTAAGTATCTCATCACGTTACTTAATTAACATTATTGGGTTGTTAATTAATTTAATTGGGATTGAGTTGGAGGAACCTTCTCAATGATGTTTCAACTGCCATGATAGTTAAAATAAAATCTATTCCTTTGTGGTAGGGAAAAATTGGCTTTTCGCAAAAACTATAACCATAGAGCTTTCCACCAGTCAAATATGCATATAGTGATAGCATTATTCTGTACTTGCTCTACTGTGTTATATTGCCAGCATATTCCATGTGCTGACCCATTTTCGGGTTGCAACGTATTATGTTGCAGACTTTTCAGACGAGGAGTAAGGTTCATTAGGTCGTTGCCGTGCAGCTCAGCTATGCTGTTGGAGTTGATGGACTCACTTTATCTTCCAAGCCTTCCATTGTTATCTTATTAGATGGCCTTAAGCCATATTTATTGTAATAAGTTCTCTTTTGAGACATTCGATGTAATAAGTGTGTGATTGCTACTCTGTTATAAATCCTTCGAGTACTGTGTGTGTTAGCATTACCGATCCAGGGATGACACGGAAGCACAGAGACTTGACCATTTGAGGTCGGGTCGCTACACCCTAGGGGCATGCGTAGTAGTACTTTGCTTTGAGGGCTAATAAACTTTCACAATAAGTATGTGAATTCTTTATGACTAATGTGAGTCCATGAATTATAGGAACTCTCACCCTTCCGCAATTTGCTAGCCTCTTCGATACCGTGCATTGCCCTTTCTCACATCGAGAGTTGGTGCAAACTTCGCCGGTGCATCCAAACCCCGTGATATGATACGCTCTATCACACATAAGCCTCCTTATACCTTCCTCAAAACAGCCACCATACCTACCTATCATGGCATTTCCATAGCCATTCCGAGATATATTGCCATGCAACTTCCCCCGTTCCATTTTTATGACACACATCGTAATTTTCATATTGCTCTGCATGATTATATAGCCGACACAGTATTTGTAGCTCAGCCACCGTTCATCATTTTTATACATGTTACGCTAGCATCATTGCACATCCTGGTATATTGCCAGAGGCATTCATATAGAGCCATATTTTTGTTCTAGTATCGAGTTGTAATATTGAGTTGTAAGTAAATAAAAGTGTGATGATCATCATTATTAGAGCATTGTCTCGGTGAGGAAAGGATGATGGAGACCATGATTCCCCCACAAGTCGGGATGAGACTCCGGATGGAAAAAAAGAGGCCAAAAAAGAGCCACGAAAAAATTATAAATGAGAGAAAAAGAGAGAAGGAACAATGTTACTATCCTTTTTCCACACTTGTGCTTCAGAGTAGCACCATGATGTTCATATAGAGAGTCTCTTATTTTGTGACTTTCATATACTAGTGGGAATTTTTTTATTATAGAACTTGGCTTGTATATTGCGATGATGGGCTTCCTCAAATGCACGAGGTCTTCATGAGCAAGCAAGTTGGATGCACACCCACTTAGTTTTCATGTTGAGCTTTCATACACTTATAGCTCTTACTGCATCTGTTGCATGGCAATCCCTACTCCTCGCATTGAAATCAATGGATGGGCATGTCCATAGCCCGTTGATTAGTCTCGTTGATGTGAGACTATCTTCTTATTTTTGACTTATCTTATTTATCTCTACCACCACACTCTATTCCACCCACAGTGCTATATCCATGGCTTGCGCTCATGTATTGCGTGTGGGTTGAAAAAGCTGAAGAACGTTAAAAAGTATGAGCCAATTGCTTGGCTAAAACCGGGGTTGTTCATGATAAATATTTTGTGTTAAGAAGATGGAGCAAGATAGGATTATAAGATTTTGTAGGGATGACGTTCTTTAGCATTTTTATTTTGAAAGACATGATTGTTTATTAGTATGCTTGAATATTGATGTCTTTATATCAAATTATAGACTATTGCTTTGAATCATTCGGATCTTATTATTCATACCGTAAGAGAGAGATTACATGATGAAACATGATAGGTAGCATTCCACATCAAAAATTCTGTTTTTATCATTCACCTACTCGACGATGAGTAGGAATTAATCTTGGGGATGCTTGATACATCTCCAACGTTTCTATAATTTTTTTATTGTTTCATGCTATTATAGTACCAATCTTGGATGTTTTATATGAAATTATGTGCTATTATATATCATTTTTTAGGACTAACCTATTAACCCAGTGCCCAGTGCCAGTTGCTGTTTTCTGCTTGTTTTTGCCTTTTCAGAAAATCATTTTCAAAAAAATTCCAAATGAGAAAAAACTTTGGATTAATTTTTTCTGGACCAGAAAAGACCCACAAGCTTCAGGCGAAGACCAGAAGAGCCACGAGGAGGCGACAAGCCTAGAGGGAGCGCCTAGGGGGTAGGGCACGCCCCCAGGCTTGTGGGCCCTCATTGCCCCTCCTGACCTAATTCCAGCACTATAAATTCTCAAATATTCCTAATATACCAGAGGGACAGTAGAGAAAACTCTTCCGCCGCAGCAAGCCTCTGTTCTTCCGCGATCCCATCCGGAGGGGGAATCGATCACGGAGGGCTTCTTCATCAACCTTGCTGCCCTTCTGATGATGTGTGAGTAGTTTACCACAGACCTACGGGTCCATAGTTAGTAGCTAGATGGATTCTTCTCTCTCTTTGATCTCCTTTACCATGTTCTCCTCGATCTTCTTGCAGTTCTGTCCGATGTAATCTTCTTTTGCAGTGTGTTTGTTGGGATCCGAATGAATTGTGAGTTTATGATAAGATTATTCATGAGAAATATTTTAGTCTTATCTGAACTCTTTTATGCATGATTATTATAGCTTTGTATTTCTTTCGATCAATCGATTTGGTTTGGCCTACTAGATTCATTTGTCTTGCAATGGGAGAGGTGCTTTGTGATGGGTTCAATCTTGCGGTGCTCAATCCCAGTGATAGAAAGGGACATGACACGTATTTGTATTGTTGCCATTAAGGATAAAAATATGGGGTTTATTCATATTGCTTGAGTTTACTGTTTCTACATCATGTCATCTTGCTTAAGGCATTACTCTGTTTCATACTTAATACCCTAGATGCATGCTGGATAGCGGTCGATGGGTGGAGTAATAGTAGTAGATGCAGGCAGGAGTCGGTCAACTTGTCTCGGACGTGATGCCTATATACATGATCATTGTCATAAATCTGTCATAATTATTTGCTTTTCTACCAATTGCCCAATAGTAATTTGTCTACCCACCGTATGATATGTGTTCGAGAGAGAAGCCTCTAGTGAAAACTATGGCCCCTGGGTCTACTTTATCATATATAAAAAATCTAAAAATACCTTGCTGCAATTTATTTACTTTTATTTTAATTAGTATTTTAGCTTATCTATTTATCTCTATAAGATTTAATGCTTGCAAATAACCGCTAAGAGGATTGACACGCCTCTTATTTGCGTTGGGTGCGAGTTTTTGCTCTTGTGTGTGCAGGTGTGCTTAACGGAATTTTGCTTGGTTCTCCTGCTGGATTGATAACCTTGGTTCTTAACTATGGGAAATACTTATCTCTACTATACTGCATCACCCTCTCCTCTTCGGGGAAATACCAACGCAGTCTACAAGTAGCAGTGGTTCATGAAGACATTCGTGTTGAAGATAATGACTCACGAAGACATTCACATGAAGCCAATGGAACGTGAAGACTTAGTCTTTTGGTAGTTTCATTTTCTTCTTTCTTGAGTCATAGGAACCACCGTACTATTAAGTGGGGTCGAGGTAAACAAAGTCAGAAACTGGCGTGATGCTCAACTTAAAATCCAATGTCTTTCAATGAAGACAAATGAGAGAAAACCTCTTCCAGAATTAGTTGAGTCACCTTTACTTGTAGCCCAAGTCAAGCTATCACGTGTGTTCAAAATCCGGCCATTGGACACGTGTCGGTTCCTCAGTGACCCAAGGTCATTTCAAACAAATCATGTCGGGTTGCCTCTTGGCTATAAATAGCCACCCCCTCCACCATAAATTGGTGGCTGCTTCGAGTTAGTGCACAGCTTTTGTCGTTTGAGAGAAACCCACCTCGAAGCCTTTGAGAGAGAATCCTTGCGAGGACAAAACCCAAAACACCCATAGCCCAAAGTGATTGAGCATCATTGAAGACATTCTGTTCCGAGTGAACCGGAGACTTATTACACTTGAAGACTATGATCTTCCAGCCAGTTAGGCGTCATGTTCAGAGCATCCAAGAGTCATTGTGAATTGCCAGTGAATGAAGTCTGTGAAGATTTGGAAGTCTAACTTGAAGACTTACCAGAGTGATTGGGCGAGATCTGCAGGTCTTAGCTCAAGGGGAATAAGGTGAAGACATGGTCTTCTGAGTTCATCTCAGCCTCTCTAACCAGACATCCAACTGTCACGGTAGTTGGAACTAGTCAAACAAATCATTGTCTTCCCCGAGCTACTGGTTCTATCCTTTCACTTCCCTTACATACTGTTTCGTACCAAACCTTGAAGCCCTTGCATGCTTGTCTGTGTTTGAAGATATTCCCTGAAGCCATTCATGTGTTTGCCAATCTGTCATAATGCCTCTTGTGTTTATGTTCAATGCATGCTTGTATGTATGACGCCTATGCCTGTCATATCTATTCATCTTAGCTACAACTGTTGTTAGTTTTCATCATGCTTCCGCTTGCTTCGAACACATTGCCTATTTTTGAAGCCTTTCATAAAATCGCCTATTCACCCCCCCCCCCTCTAGTCGATAGCTAGCACTTTCACTTTCCAACCCAATTGGATTCACCTTCAAATTCGTCTGGAGCATGGAGATATTGCCGAAATAGTCTGACGCGGAATCCAAGTCAAACTACAAGTCCAAAGGTGTTGCGTCACCTTCGCTTGGGCCCATGGTCCTTGTATGACCTAGCATTTCTCTAAGTTTCCCCACTTTCCATCCACGATATCTCATCAATTTTGACCCCAAAATCCCCAAATTCTGCCCAAAATCGCGCCCCGGATCTCGCGTTGACCCCGGCCCACCGAACGACCGACACTTTACGGACGTCCGACCTTTTCCGGACATTCGGAACCCCTAACCCGATCCAAATTTACGGATTTCCGACCCGACCGGACGTCCGACGACCGGACATCCATCCTTTTACGTACGTCCGTAACCTGTAAAACCTGACTTTACTGAAATTTTGTTTCGGCCATAACTAATTCATCCGAACTCCGATTTTGACGTTCTTTAGATCGTTTTGAAGCTCTTGACATCCCCCTTCCCACACAAATACCACAACATCTTTTTACTCCGTCAAATTTTGAGAATTTTGCCATCTTTTCCTAGAGCTTCCACCACATCATCTGCTACACCACCACCGACTTCCGCAACCTAACCAATTTTGTTCCCCATCGCATTAGTGGTTGCTTGAGGAGTGATTTGAGTCTCCTAAGGTTTCTAGGATACTTAGGGACGGTTGCTTCCTAATCAACCACCACCACCACTTCCGCATAGGCTTACCCAAGAATACACTTCCGCCAACCCGGCTTAACCCAATTTTGTTTGTGTTGTGAGTTGTGTCTCCTAAGGTGTTTCGACTACTTAGGGACCGTGCTTCCAACTCCGACACCGTGTATAGTCCACCACCTTACCCTCCATTTCCGCGTTGCCTACTCGCAAAACCCATCATTGCATTTCCCCAATCCCATTGAGCTTTCGCAACCACCACCGCATCCCACTACAACCATTTGACATTTGAGATTTTGAGTTCGCGGTTTTTCCGTTTCCTAAGGTGTTTCGGCTACTTAGGGATGAGTCTCCATCATCTTGGTATCTACATCAAGAACACCGCCACTCATCATCGCCAAGGACGGTAACCTCCATATCATCTTGGTATCATGGTATCCCTCCATTGTATATTCCATTGCCATTGCATTGTTAACCCCTAGCCCATTTTGTGTCACTTGCCTATCGAGACTAGCCATTTGAGTATTGCCGGCAATGTTACTTGTGCACATTAGTGATCTACACCATACATTGCATACATACCATATCATATTGGTATCATATCATCTCGTGTGCCTCAAGTTTGTTCCCGCATATACACAATCGCTATCTTGGTTTGTGCTTTCCGCATTGTGGCCATATACAAAAAATAAGCTTTTAAGCAAAAGGGAAAGAGCAAAGAAGCTTGTAAGAAAGAGCCATAGCATCATACCACATTGCATATAAGATCATCTTAGATCATAACATCGGGAGCCATACATACATAGCATACTTGGGATAGAAAGTTCATACATTTTGCATCTTATAGGTTGTGCACAAGTGTCGTATCCGCCTGTTGAGCAATCGTGCTAGCGTCTCTCTTGAGTTGTGCAACACGAGCATTTTCCGTGGATTCCATATTTTGTGCTCATCCTTGGTTGCACGACCCCATTTATCTATCCGTGTGTGTGTGTGTTTCTGTGTGCCATTCATTGCTATTGGTCTACTTGTTTCACTTGCAAGTTTGTGAATCTCTTTCAACATTATTGAGTCTTGCTAACATTTTGCATCAAATTTTTGTGCCACTATCCTCACCAAGCTCCACCATAAGCCTTATTTGTGTAGGTGTGGGAAACCGGCAAGAATTGGTATCAATTGTGCTATTTCCTTGTTACATCATTGAGTGATCGTTGATCCATCTTCAACTTCAGTCAAGGTACATTTGGTATAGTTCTTCTCTTTCTCCCACTCATATTGGCTCGAGTCTTGTGATGGATAGGCAAGGCATTTCATCTTCGGTCTACAACAACAACAACGAGTTCGATGCCACGAACAACTCCACCGACGCCAAGATGCAAGCTCAAATGGAGGAGATCAAAGCCCTCATCAAGTCATACAAGCGATCTTCCTCATCTTCAAGAAGAATCTCAAGAGCACATGTCTCCGAGCTACCATCTCTGGTAAAATCACATCGGCATCAACACCATCACCACCAAGGACGTGAAGGTCAAGAGCTCAACACCAACAACCGCTCAACAACTTCACCATCTCCCTTGGCATCTTCGCCAAGCGACTTCAAGGCATCTTCGCCTACGGACATACGACATCTTCTCCCACAGGAACCTCAAAAGAAGCTCCCCAAGCTCAAGTTCGCGACTTTCATAAGCTACTACGACCTCGACATCGACCACGCGATTCCTTTCTATGGGACTCAAGAACCCGATGAGTATCTCGAGTGGGAGCGTTTGATGGACGACTACCTCAAGCTACATCAAGTTCCTCCGAAAGATCAAGTGAAGTGCGGCACAAGGAACTTCCACGACTACGCGTCCACATGGTGGCTTCACACACCTTCGGGGACCTAAAACATGAGTTGGCCCAAGACGAAGAGAGCTTTGCAGCGCGAGTTCGTGCCTCCAACATACATGGAATAACTTCTACGCCAATTGGAGAACACCACCCAAGGATCCAAGTCCATTGATGAGTACTTCAAGGAGATGAAGAAAGCCTTACGACGAGCCGGCGTGGACGACCCCATTCCGATGAATTTCCACTTCATGATGGGATTGCACAACGACATCTCCAAGACTCTCTTCCTCAAGAACTACAAGTCCCTCGACGACTACTACATTGGTGCTCTCAAGGCGGAACAAGAACTCATGAAGGCCAAGGCTTCTCCACCCCAAGCACACTTCTCGAAGACCAAGCTACAAGAAGGCGAGCATGAGGATAGTACCACCAAGATGTCCAAGCTCGACGAGCTCCAAGACGATGCTCCCAAGTTTGACTTCATTGCCATCCCTCTTTGTGGCATTGATGGTGCCGAGTCTACTTCGACTCTTTTTCAAGATGGTATGGCGACGACTACGACTATGGAGCCAATCAAGGAACATGCTTTGGAGGCATGCGACATGGTGAGGAGCATGGAGGATGCTTCCATCTTAGGAGGCGAGAGTGATGATGTGCCATCTTCGGCCTTCATCCACGGCGACGACAGCGAGATGGTTGAGCATGGAATTTTCCCTTCAACCACGGTGACATATGTTGACTTGGGTGAATTTAGCCACCATATTGAGAGTGAGAGTGACTTCACCACTAGCCCGATATATGATGTGTTGCCACAATTCCCATGTGAGGAGAGCCACAACCCCCACCACTTGAGTGAGATGAGTGACTCCACCATACGTGAGATTGAGTGCACCTATTTTGAGGGAGTGAGTGAACCACCGCATAGAGAGAGTGAGATAGTTGATAGGTCATGTGAGGCCACTTTCAACACTAACAACTTGACCTCTACCTCTATTGTGTCTTCTCATTTGGTGCTAGGTCCCATCTATGATGACGCGCCGATTCGCGACGACTTCGTCCTCCCTTTGGAAAAGACGATGGCCATGGTGGAATATGATGCACCCCCCACATGGTTCCATCAAGATGATGGTATTGACCACCATTTGGTCTTTCCCACCTCACCTACATCAAATGAGTGTAATGAACAAGGTAACATAGGTGAAGGTGATGCTCTAGTCCCACTAGTGGACATTCATGGCATTGATTGCTTGCATGATGTTGATCCTCCTATTGACATGCTTCATGCTAGTATGATTTCCCCATGCAATGATTTACCCATTTATGATGAATATGATGATTTCCATGTGGAGTCTATTAGTTGTGATGCCATGTTACATAGGATTTCTTGTGACAATTCTCTAGGTCACATCATGTTTGACAATCCGCTTGACTTGTCAAATGCTATGCATGAGATCAATCATATGTCATATTTGCAATCTCTTCATAGTGACTATGCATATGCCATTAAAATTAACCCAATTTGCACATATAGCTTAGATGAAAAGCCCATAGTTATTGGCATTTGTTTTTCTTGTGATGATATTGATATGATCCCTTTGCATCATTTATCTCATATGCCATGCCATGACCACTTAGCTTCGGATATGCATTGTTTTGGATGTTGTCCATTTTCTCCATATGATGCTTCCAATATTGCTCATGAGGAGACCCCCATAGTTTCCTCATACATGTTAGGAGATTTTGGTTCATCCTATCCATTGCATGATTCCAATACTTGTGTGCACAATATGCTTCCCATGAATAAACATGCTATTGATGTGCCATATACTTGCATTCTCAATCTGTCTCCCCATCGTGTTATACACAATAGCTATTCTTTCATGATGGATGACATGTTCTTATACCATGCATCAAATTTCTTTGAGCGATGCTTATCTTGTACTAACTCACACGTGCACATACACATCATGATGGATGATGTGTACATTTACCACACACACATTCTCTTTCGTTTGTGTCTCTTTTGTGTAGGTACCCATGAATTCTTGTCAACCTCGCAATCCCACGAGTTGGCAAAATGAGCTCTAGAGAGAAATGATGACTTGGGATCCCATGGATTATTGTAACATCCCAAATTTTTAATTTGGAATGTTATACATTAGATCATCATGCATATCATATTTTATTTTGCTTTTGGTTTTGATCCTAGAAAATCCGAAGCAATTCAAGGACCCACGGAGAGAGTTGGGGATTTTGTTATTTACATTTTTGAGTTTTCTCAAATTGTGTAAACAGGATCATTTGATTTTATTTATTTTATCATCAATTATTTCTATTACAAAAATATGAGAGGGGGAATAAAATGACTTTCCCAAAATAAAGAAATATTGAGGATTTAATAAAAAAATCAAATAAGATTTATTTCGGAGTTTTTTGGTATTTTTATTTGAATTTAGGAAAAATGCGTGTTTTTCAAAGTTGTAGTTTGGGCCCAAATAAATGTTCACTTTATCGGGCTTGATTTTAGAAACCCAGCAAAATTTATTTCGTGATTTTTGGAGTCCGTTTAGTATTTCTTTTTATTATTTTTTTCCAGCGTATTATTTTTTAAAAAAAACCCGGAACCGACTTCGGGCCGTACTCGGCCAGGACTCTCCTGGCCGGGGCCTTTATAAGCCGCCGCCCCGGGGCCCGAGAGCCCAGCCACCGCCGCCCGAAACCCTAACCCCGCCCCCGCCGCCGGACCCCGCCGCCGACTCGCCGGAGTGCGCGCCTTTCGAGGTTCGCCAACGTGCCTCGATTTCCATGCAGTTTTTTTTTAAAAAATATTTATATATGTTCGTCGTTTTTCTTTTTCGTCGGATTTTCCACGGTTATTTTCTAATCGCGATTTCTAATCCGATTTTCGTTTTAGTATAACTTTTTGCTCGTTTATCGGAATCAGGCAATTCAAGCGCCTAGAGTTTCGTCTCGAAAACCTCTTTCTGAATAATCAATTTAAACAAGTTTTTGCTACTGTTAAATTTGACTTAGATCCAGATAACTAGAACGAAGTTGTTTTCTTTCGCCGTTTGATTTCTTTTGCTTCATTCGATTTGATTCTTTTTGCAAACCAGGGTTCTTAAGTTGAACTTTCTGGTTAGATCTTCTATTTGAGTTTTACCTATGCATTAGATAAGTACTTATTGTATGCTTGTTTGTTTGTCTACAATAGAATACCCGGAGTGCGCCGCCTGTTACTTCGAATCTCTAGGTTTCGCGGATCATCAGCAAGGCAAGTAACACTTTGATCATACCTTTTCTACAACCCAGTTTTATTGCATTAGATCAATCCTCACACATTGCATGATTAGGATCTAATTAAATTGTGGGATGGGAAGTAGATGAGGTAGTACCTATTACCTATTTATTATGAAACCTTTGGGAGTTAATTCTACGTTTGCTTATTATGCCATGCTATGCTAGTAGACGTGGATTGGGTGAGAGATATCCATGACAGATGTGAGTTTGTTAATTTTAATGGTTTAGTTAAGGTGGCAACTTAAACACACATCTGGGTGGATTGAGGCACCTGGTTTCTATTAGGACTTGCCTGTTTTTCTTTTGGACCGCCACCCAGGCTCAAAGGGATGATAAGATTATTCATACTACAAACTTCCGTGTGCAGCCACAAGCCATTATGGGCTCTGGCATAGTTGATTAAGTTGTGCGAACTCTTACAGGGTAGACTAGCAGATGTAGGGGAAAGTAGGTGTACCGGTCTATCCAACGTAAGGTGCTAGCGCTTCTGAAAGACTATGTCTCGGTCATCCGTTTCTCAAACACCATGTAGTGCGAGAAATCCAACGGAGGCGATCGAGTATTATGGGGAAAAGTGCGCAAACCTCTGCAGAGTGTAATAAACTAATCATGGTTAGCCATGTCCCCGGTTATGGACATCTTGAGTATCTAGTACCTGGATTATCATGTGAATCTCAACATGTTACTCTAAAGATAATTTTGATGGGTTTGTTTAATGATGATGCTTAATTGGGATTGAGAATGCTGTCAACCATTCTCAATGTTTAGCAACCACCATGATAGTAATTAAATTTATTCCTTTGAAGTAGGGAAAATTTGGCTTTACACAAAAACTGTAAACATAGAGCTTTCCACCAACCAAATATGCATATAGTATAGTTGTTTCATTTCATTACTCTCTATGTGTTACCTTGCCAGCATATTCCATGTGCTGACCTGTTCTCGGGCTGCAACGTTAATGTTGCAGACTTTTCAGACGACGATTAAGGAGTTTTTAGGTCGTGGTTCTATACTCAGTGATGCCGTTGGAGTTGATGGACTCACTTATCTTCCAAGCCTTCCGCTGTTAACGTTATTAGATGGCCTTAAGCCATATTTATTGTAATAAGTTCTCTTTTGAGACACTCGATGTAATAAGTGTGTGATTGCTCTCTGCTATAAATCCTCCGAGTACTGTGTGGTGTCAGCATTACTGATCCAGGGATGACACCGGAGCACAGAGATCAGACTGTTTGAGGTCTGGTCGCTACAGAGATGGTATCAGAGCACACGCTGACTGTAGGACACGGCCACTAAGCTAAAAGACCTAGATCACTACTCATTCTCTTCTCTTCTGACTTCTCATCTTTTCTACTCTTTAGGATGGCGGATGCAAGGAACAAGTTCACACAACCAGATGAAGATACACCCTTTGGACGCCACTTGAAGGAAGTCACCAGATACCTGAACATAGGAGTACCAAGCTTCACGGGAACCTACAACGCCACTTTACCTGAAGAAGAGCGCTGGATGATTCAAGTTCAAGTTCCAGGAAGGACATTCATGCCAGTCACTGAGCCCATAGAGTTTTCTTTTGACGCACCAACTTGGAGTCTAGGAAAGAGTATGGCAGCTCACATTTCCATGGGACGCATTGGAGAAGTCTACCGCAAGGATCTCAAGGATACTATCTACCAGATTTGCGGACACCGAGATGAACACTGGGAGATGATCAGCACCAGGAAAGATAGATCAATTGCAGCTTTTATCCAGGAGTTAAACCAGCACATTCGACCACAGGTGAATCAGATGTGCGCCGACATGATAGATCTGAAGAAGGCTAAGACTAGAATCAAGGAACTGGAGGAAGAACTCAAGGCTACACGTGAAGATTATGAAGAAGAAATTGAAGTATTGGTGGAGAAGAATGACGACCTGATCAAGAAGATTGGGATATTTATGGGAGGCCCGACACCAGTAGATGAAGATGAAGAACCCAAGGAGATTAGCCCGGAAGACTACATCATCATCGACGGCACCGACTCAGAAGCAGATAGTAGCGATGATGACTATGTTGATGAAGCTGGAGCCGATATCATGGAATCTACAACCGTAGAATATTTCTAGTAGACCACCTCACCAGTAGTAGTAGTAGTCCCCCCTGTAAATTTAGTAGTCCGAGCACCTTTACGATAGCTAGATCGATTGTATGCCTTTGTTTGATTGAATGAGTGAATTGTTTGCTTTTGCCTCATGAGCATATGGGTAGTGTTTTCCCTTTAGACCCCCTCTATTCTTATGTCTCATCTTTTCTAAACACTCAGATGCCTCCGAGACGTGACCCCGGATTTACCTTTCCGCCGGAGCTCACCCAGTTGATCCAGCAGCAGAACACCTTGATGCAGTTGCTAGTTCAGAATCAGAATCAGGGGAACAACAACAACAACCCACCACCACCTGTTGACCACTTAGCCCATTTTCTTAGGCTGAACCCGCCGGTGTTTTCCAGTAGCACTGAGCCGATAGTAGTAGATGATTGGCTCCGCAAGACAGCTAGGGAGTTGACCACAGCAGGATGCATAGATGCGGAGAAGGTGAAGTTTGCCGCACATCAGTTAGAAGGACCCGCAGCATCATGGTGGGAAAATTTCACAGCCACCTTCCCAGTCGACACTGTCACATGGGACCAGTTTCAGCATGCTTTTCATACTGCCCATGTTTCAGCAGGAGCAATGGCCATGAAGAAGCATGAGTTTCGTAACTTGCGCCAAGGAGGACGAACAGTTGGCCAGTATGTGGAGGAGTTTAGTAAGCTAGCACGTTATGCCCCAGATGACGTTGCTACGGATGTAGCTAAGCAGGAGAAATTCCTGGAAGGACTAAATGATGAGTTGAGCGTGCAGTTGATGGTAGCCACCTTCAACAACTACCAGGAGTTGGTAGATCATGCTCTTATGATGGAAGGGAAGCAGCAGCAAATTGAGAACCGCAAGAGGAAGTATGGACAAGGAAAGTATAATTCAGGAGCTCAGCAGAAGCCACGTTTTACCCCTAGACCGGGAGGACATTTTCAGCATACCCATGGAGTAGGAAGCTTGCACAATCACAATGGCACCAAGAATGGTAATGGGAATGGAGGAAGCAATGGACAGAACCGAACACCCCATCAACCCCAGCCAAGAAAGACCTGAGCCAAGTCACTTGTTTTAAGTGTCAGAAGACCGGACATTATGCCAATGAATGTCCTGAAGGCCAGAATGGCAATGGAAGCTCTGGAAAGAAGCCGAAACCTTTCAACAGGGGACAGGTGAACCGCGTTAACGTGGAGGAGGTTGAAGCTCAGCCCGATGCAGTAATAGGTAAGTTTTTGGTTAAGTCATTTACTGCACTCATTCTTTTTGATATTGGTGCATCGCATTCAAACATATCAAGGGAATTTGTGGAAAAGTATAGCCTACCCACTAGGGTTCTTAAAACACCTATGCTAGTAAGCTCACCAAGAGCAGTACATGGCCAGTCAAGGATGTTTTCAAGTGCCATTAAGTATAGAACGACATGTTTTCCCAACAGATTTGATTATTCTGGAATCTCAAGGCCTAGATGTGATTCTTGGTATGGATTGGCTGTCGATGTATGGAGGAAACATCGATGGTGCTAGTAAGTCAATTTTGCTCACAACGCCAGAAGGAAGAAGGATCAAGTATGTATCCCAGCATATGCCAAACAGGACACAAGTAAATTCCTTATCAGGAGTTGTGCAAGAGGAAGTACCAGTGGTAAAGGATTTTCCTGACGTATTTCCAGAAGAGTTGCCAGGCATGCCACCGGATAGAGATATTGAGTTTTTGATTGAGCTACTGCCAGGCACTGGGCCAATATCGAAGAGACCATACAGGATGCCCGCAAAGGATTTGGTGGAGATTAAGAAGCAGATTAAGGAGTTACTTGATAAAGGTTACATTCGCCCAAGTTCTTCGCCTTGGGGATCACCAGTATTACTAGTGGAAAAGAAGGATGGATCGTTAAGAATGGTTGTTGATTATCGAGGATTGAGCAAAGTAACAATCAAAAACAAGTACCCGCTACCAATGATCAATGACCTGTTTGATCGATTGCAAGGGGCTAAAGTGTTTTCCAAGATCGATTTGCAATCAGGGTACTATCAGTTGAAGATTCGAGAGCAGGACATACCTAAGACAGCATTCACCACAAGATATGGACTGTATGAGTATACTGTTATGTCATTTGGACTGACTAATGCACCTGCCTATTTTATGAACATGATGAACAAAGTGTTTATGGAGTTTTTGGATAAGTTCGTCGTGGTTTTCATCGATGATATTCTGGTATTCTCAAAGAATGAAGGGGAGCATAAGGAGCATTTGCGTTTGGTACTTGGAAAGCTCAGAGAACATCAATTATATGCCAAGTTCAGCAAATGTGAGTTTTGGTTGAAGGAAGTAGGATTCCTCGGACATGTTATATCCGGAGAAGGTATAGCAGTAGATCCCGCTAAAGTTGATACCGTGACCAAATGGGAAGCACCAACAACAGTTGGAGAGATCCGGAGTTTTCTTGGACTCGCAGGATACTACCGGAGGTTTATTGAGAACTTTTCAAAGATTGCGAAGCCTATAACGGAGTTGTTGAAGAAGGATACTAAGTTCAAATGGACTGAGGAGTGTGAGGCTAGTTTCCAGGAGTTGAAGAAATGCTTGGTTACCTCACCGGTGTTGATTTTGCCAGATCAGACCAAGGATTATGAGGTGTATTCCGACGCTTCACATCGAGGACTTGGAGCAGTGCTTATGCAGGAAGGGAGAGTTGTTTCGTATGCTTCACGACAACTGAAGCCTCACGAATTGAATTATGCCACGCATGATTTGGAGTTAGTGGCCGTAGTGCATGCGTTGAAGACGTGGAGACATTTCCTCATTGGAAATCATTGTGAGGTGTACACGGATCACAAGAGTTTGAAGTACATTTTCACGCAGAAGGAGTTGAACCTCAGACAAAGGAGATGGTTGGAGCTCATCAAGGATTTTGATATGAGATTGCGTTACCATCCCGGAAAAGCTAATGTAGTAGCTGACGCATTGAGCCGTAAGAGTCATGTCAATACGTTAATGACGGGAGAAATACCTAAGGGGTTAGAAGAAAACCTTCGTGAGCTATGTTTGGAGATAGTTCCGAGAGGCTATGTGACAACATTGGAGATTCAGTCAACATTGATGGATAAAATCAGAGAGGCTCAAAAATCTGACAAGGAGATTGCTTCTATAAAAGAGAAAATGAGCCAAGGAAAAGCTAAGGGATTTCGTGAGGATGAGCACGACACCCTATGGTTTGAAGACCGTGTTTATGTACCCAATGACCCGGAGATTAGAAAGTTGATTCTGCAAGAGGCACATGATTCACCGTATTCAATTCACCCAGGAAATACCAAGATGTATTTGGATTTGAAAGATATTTTCTGGTGGACCGGAATGAAGAAAGATACTACGGAGTATGTAGCAGTTTGCGACGTATGTCAGAGAGTAAAGGCAGAGCATCAGAAGCCAGTAGGATTGTTGCAACCATTGCCGATACCCGAATGGAAGTGGGATAAGCTAGGCATGGATTTTATCACGGGATTACCAAGGACTCGTTCAGGCTATGACTCAATTTGGGTTGCAGTTGATCGATTGACGAAGGTAGCTCATTTTATCCCAGTAAAGACCACTTACACCAGTGCTAAGTTGGCAAAGATATACATGACCAGGATCGTATGTTTGCATGGAGTTCCAAGGAGTATCGTATCAGATAGAGGAACCCAGTTTACCTCAAAGTTCTGGAAGCAGTTGCATGAGACTTTGGGTACTAGGCTAGAATTTAGTACAGCTTTTCATCCGCAGACAGATGGACAGACCGAGAGAGTCAATCAGATTTTGGAGGATATGCTGAGAGCTTGTGCGCTAGATTATGGATCCAGTTGGGACGATAATTTGCCATATGCAGAGTTCTCTTACAACAATAGCTATCAGACCAGTTTGAAGATGGCCCCTTTCGAAGCTTTGTACGGAAGGAGGTGCAGGACACCGTTGTCATGGGACGAAGTTGGAGACCGCCAGTTGTTTGGACCAGATCTGATTAAAGAGTCTGAACAAAAGGTGAAGTTGATTCGCGATAAGCTCAAGGTAGCCCAGTCCAGGCAGAAGAGCTACGCAGATTCTAAACGCAAGGAGACGGTTTACGAAGTCGGAGACAGAGCTTATCTTTGAGTATCCCCACTTCGAGGGATTAAGCGCTTTGGAGTTAAGGGGAAGTTAGCGCCACGATTTGTAGGGCCATATCGAGTTTTGGAGCGTATGGGAGAAGTGGCCTACAAGTTGGAAATGCCAGAAGGATTGTCAGGAGTTCATGGTGTGTTCCACGTTTCTCAGTTGAAGAAGTGTCACGCGGAGATGGCTGACATACCTTTGAGAGACACAGTGCCATTGGAAGCAATTCAGTTGGATAACAATTTGACCTATGAGGAGAAACCAGTCGAGATTCTCGAGTTTGCCAGCCGAGTCACCCGCAGTAAGGTTATCAAGTTTTGCAAAGTTCAGTGGAGTCACCACACAGAGGATGAAGCCACCTGGGAGCGAGAGGAAGATTTGCTCAAGGACCACCCTCACCTATTTTCTAGCCAACCCGAATCTCGAGGGCGAGATTCATCTTAAGGGGGGTAGGTTTGTAACATCCCAAATTTTCAATTTGGAATGTTATACATTAGATCATCATGAATATCATATTTTATTTTGCTTTTGGTTTTGATCCTAGAAAATCCTAAGCAACTCAAGGACCCACGGAGAGAGTTGGGGATTTCGTGATTTACATTTTTGAGTTTTCTCAAATTGTGTAAACAAGATCATTTGATTTTATTTATTTTATCATCAATTATTTCTATTACAAAAATATGAGAGAGGGAATAAAATGACTTTCCCAAAATATACAAGATTTATTTTGGAGTTTTTCGGTATTTTTATTTGAATTTAGGAAAAATGCGCGTTTTCCAAAGTTGTAGTTTGGGCCCAAATAAATGTTCACTTTATCGGGCTTGATTTTAGAAACCCAGCAAAATTTATTTCGTGATTTTTGGAGTCCGTTTAGTTTTTTTTCGAGCGTATTATTTAAAAAAAATCCGGAACCGACTTTGGGCCGTACTCGGCCAGGACTCTCCTGGCCGGGGCCTTTATAAGGCGCCGCCCAGGGGCCCGAGAGCCCAGCCACCGCCGCCCGAAACCCTAACCCCAGCCCCGCCGCCGCCGCCGCCGGACCCCGCCGCCGACTCGCCGGAGTGTGCGCCTTTCGAGGTTCGCCGACGCGCCTCGATTTTCGTGCAGTTTTTTAAAAAATAATATTTATATATGTTCGTCGTTTTTCTTTTTCGTCGGATTTTCCGCGGTTATTTTCTGATCGCGATTTCTGATCCGATTTTCGTTTTAGTATAACTTTTCGCTCGTTTATCGGAATCAGGCGATTCAAGCGCCTGGAGTTTCGTCTGGAAAACCCTCTTTCCGAATAATCAACTTAAACAAGTTTTTGCTACTGTTAAATTTGACTTAGATCCAGATTACTAGAACGAAGTTGTTTTCTTTCGCCGTTTGATTTCTTTTGCTTCGTTCGATTTGATTCTTTTTGCAAACTAGGGTTCTTAAGTTGAACTTTCTGGTTAGATCTTCTATTTGAGTTTTACCTGTGCATTAGATGAGTACTTATTGTATGCTTGTTTGTTTGTCTGCGATAGAATACCCGGAGTGCGCCGTTTGTTACTTCGAATCTCTAGGTTTCGCGGATCATCAGCAAGGCAAGTAACACTTTGATCATACATTTTCTACAACCCAGTTTTATTGCATTAGATCAATCCTCACACATTGCATGATTAGGATCTAATTAAATTGTGGGATGGGAAGTAGATGAGGTAGTACCTATTACCTGTTTATTATGAAATCTTTGGGAGTTAATTCTACGTTTGCTTATTATGCCATGCTATGCTAGTAGACGTGGATTGGGTGAGAGATATCCATGACAGATGTGAGTTTGTTAATTTTAATGGTTTACTTAAGGTGGCAACTTAAACACACATCTGGGTGGATTGAGGCACCTGGTTTCTATCAGGACTTGCCTATTTTTCTTTTGGACCGCCACCCAGGCTCAAAGGGATCATAAGATTATTCATACTAGAAACTTCCGTGTGCAGCCACTAGCCATTATGGGCTCTAGCATAGTTGATTAAGTCATGCGAACTCTTACAGGGTATACTAGCAGATGTAGGGGAAAGTAGGTGTACCGGTCTATCCAACGTAAGGTGCTAGCGCTTCTGAAAGACTATGTCTCGGTCATCCGTTTCTCAAACACCATGTAGTGCGAGAAATCCAACGGAGGCGATCGAGTCTTGTGGGGGAAAGTGCGCAAACCTCTGTAGAGTGTAATAAACTAATCATGGTTAGCTGTGTCCCTGGTTATGGACATCTTGAGTATCTAGTACCTGGATTATCATGTGAATCTCAACATGTTACTCTAAAGATAATTTTGATGGGTTTGTTTAATGATGATGCTTAATTGGGATTGAGAATGCTGTCAACCATTCTCAATGTTTAATAACCACCATGATAGTAATTAAATTTATTCCTTTGAAGTAGGGAAAAATTGGCTTTACGCAAAAACTGTAACCATAGAGCTTTCCACCAGCCAAATATGCATATAGTATAGTTGTTTCATTTCATTACTCTCTATGTGTTACCTTGCCAGCATATTCCATGTGCTGACCCGTTCTCGGGCTGCAACGTTAATGTTGCGGACTTTTCAGACGACGATTAAGGAGTTTTTAGGTCGTGGTTCTATACTTAGTGATGCCGTTGGATTTGATGGACTCACTTATCTTCCAAGCCTTCCGCTGTTAACGTTATTAGATGGCCTTAAGCCATATTTATTGTAATAAGTTCTCTTTTGAGACACTCGATGTAATAAGTGTGTGATTGCTACTCTGCTATAAATCCTCCGAGTACTGTGTGGTGTCAGCATTACTGATCCAGGGATGACACCGGAGCACAGAGATCAGACTGTTTGAGGTCTGGTCGCTACAATTATCCTTCCCACCGCTCTCTTCGCGCAAATACTTCGTGCATTTCTTCTACATGGTCCTCACATGGTTATGGGTTATTGTCCATTACATATTATATGCCCATCTTGCCATGTTCATTTGCATGATATGCTCATTACTATGCCTTTGCCATGCATTTGTGACCCATGATTTGCATTACACATGATGATTGATTCTCATACTTGTATGTGTATTTGCAAGCTCGGTGGAGATATCACTTGTTATTGCCATATTTGCTTTGTGCCCCATGCCTATGATGATACTATGATCATGCTTTGTGTTCGTGCTTGCGATATGTCATGTGCATTGTCTATGCCTATTATTTTCTCGCATTACATGATTGCCATGATTTCCTCTAGTATGTTGCATCTTCACACTACTAGCTTGCACGACTTGATTGCTATGATTTCTTGCCTTGTTGCATCACCGATGATTCATACTTGCTCATTTCATGCGGTTGATGACAACCATTACCATGCTTTGCACATGATTGTTATTGCTTCTTGTCATATATCTCCATATGTTGCCTCTCTCATGCTAGATGATTTGCCATGTATTGAGTGCAACTATGCCTTTAGTCTTGATAATGAGTTTGCCCCCATAGCATTCTTGCATATATTTGGAGATTTTGACATATTTATTGTGAAGCATGCTTGTCTTACCTCTTTGCACCATATACCTAGTGCCATGAATATTGCCATTGTTGCATCATATTATTCATGCACTTGTGCTTCTAATGGTTATGTGCAAGAGAAGAGAACCATCATGATGGATGATGTGTTTATCTACCATGCGCATACATTCTTTGCTTTCTTATGTGCATGTGTAGGATACTTGGACCTTGTGTCGACTTCCGCTTCACATGAGTTGACCATTCGAGATCTTGAGAGCGAGCCTCATACATTCGACCACGACTCGCTTTCCAACACCTTTCCTACCACTTCGGCATTGTGAAGAATCCACAAGGACACGCCTTCAAGGTGACATCTTTCTTGAGCATGGATATTGTGGATCATACTACTTGTGTTGCTTGCACCATGAGATTTCTTGTTCATATTGGACCACTTGATGCTGGGGATCGTAGCAGAAATTTAAAATTGTCTACGCATCACCAAGATCAATCTATGGAGTCATCTAGCAACGAGGGGAAGAGGAGTGCATCTACATACCCTTATAGATCGCGAGCGGAAGCGTTCAAGAGAACGGGGATGATGGAGTCGTACTCGTCGTGATCCAAATCGCCGATGATCCTAGCGCCGAATGGACGGCACCTCCGCGTTCAACACACGTACAGAGCGAGGATGTCTCCCGCGCCTTGATCCAGCAAGGAGGAGGGAGAGGTTGAGGAAGAGGGCTCGAACAACAGCACGACGGCGTGGTGGTGGTGGAGCAGCAGTACTCCGGTAGGGCTTCGCCAAGCTCTTGCGGAGGAGGAGAGGTGTTGGGGAGGGGAGGGGTTGCGCCTTGGATGTTGTGTGCAGCCCTCCCCTTTCCCCTCTATTTATAGGGGAAGGAGGAAGGGGGCCGGCCCCCTCTAGATGAAATCTAGAGGGGGCGGCGGCCAAGGGGAGGGGGCTTGCCCCCCAAGCAAGGGGGGCGCCCCCCTTAGGGTTTCCCCCCCAACCCTAGGCGCATGGGCCCAAGGGGGGATGCGCCCAGCCCATGTAGGGCTGGTTCCCTTTCCCCTACGGCCCATTAGGCCCTCCGAGAGAGGTGGCCCCTCCCTGTGGATCCCAGAACCCCTCCGGTGGCCCCGGTACAATACCGATATGCCCCCAAACCTTTCCGGTGACCGTATGACAACTTCCTACATATAAATCTTCACCTTCAAACTATTCTGGAACTCCTCGTGACGTCCGGGATCTCATCCAGGCCTCCGAACAACATTCGGTAATCACATATAAGTCTTCCTAATAACCCTAGCGTCATCGAACCTTAAGTGTGTAGACCCTACGGGTTCGGGAACCATGCAGACATGACCGAGACAACTATCCGGCCAATAACCAACAGCGGGATCTGGATACCCATGTTGGCTCCCATATGTTCCCGATGATCTCATCGGATGAACCACGATGTTGAGGATTCAAACAATCTCGTATACAATTCCATTTGTCAATCGGTACGTTACTTGCCCGAGATTTGATCGTCGGTATCCCAATACCTCGTTCAATCTCGTTACCGACAGGTCACTTTACTCGTTCCGTTATGCATGATCCCATAACCAACTACTTGGTCACACTGAGCTCATTATGATGATGCATTACCGAGTGAGCCCAGAGATACCTCTCCATCATACGGAGTGACAAATCCCGGTCTCGATTCATGCCAACCCAACAGACACTTTCGGAGATACCTGTAGTGTACCTTTATAGCCACACAGTTACGTTGTGACGTTTGGTACACCCAAAGCACTCCTACGGTATCCGAGAATTGCACAATCTCATGGTCTAAGGAAATGATACTTGACACTTAGAAAAGCTCTAGCAGACAAACTACACGATCTTGTGCTATGCTTAGGATTGGGTCTTGTCCATCACATCATTCTCCTAATGATGTGATCCCGTTATCAATGACATCCAATGTCCATGGTCAGGAAACAGTAACCATCTATTGATCAACGAGCTAGTCAACTAGAGGCTCACTAGTGACATGTTGTGGTCTATGTATTCACACATGTATTACGATATCTGGATAACACAATTATAGCATGAACAATAGACAATTATCATGAATAAGGAAATATAATAATAACCATTTTATTATTGCCTCTAGGGCATATTTCCAACAGTCTCCCACTTGCACTAGAGTCAATAATCTAATTACATTGTGATGAATCGAACACCCATAGAGTTCTGGTGTTGATCATGTTTTGCTCGAGGGAGAGGTTTAGTCAACGGATCTGCGACATTCAGGTCCGTATGCACTTTACAAATATCTATGTCTCCATTTCGAACATTTTCACAAATGGAGTTGAAGCGACGCTTGATATGCCTGGTCTTCCTGTGAAACCAGGGCTGCTTGGCAAGGGCAATAGCTCCAGTGTTGTCACAGAAGAGAGTCATCGGGCCCGACACATTGGGAATAACTCCTAGGTCGGTAATGAACTCCTTCACCCAGATTGCTTCTTGTGCTGCCTCCAAGGCTGCCATGTACTCCGCTTCACATGTAGATCCTGCCACGACGCTTTGCTTGCAACTGCACCAGCTGAATGCCCCACCATTCAAGATATACACGTATCCGGTTTGTGACTTAGAGTCATCCAGATCTGTGTCGAAGCTAGCATCAATGTAACCCTTTACGACGAGCTCTTCGTCACCTCCATAAATGAGAAACATATCCATAGTCCTTTTCAGGTACTTTACGATATTCTTGACCGCTGTCTAGTGTTCCATGCCAGGATTACTTTGGTACCTTCCTACCAAACTTACGGCAAGGTTTAGATCAGGTCTGGTACACAGCATGGCATACATAATAGACCCTATGGCTGAGGCATAGGGGACGACACTCATCTTTTCTCTATCTTCTGCCGTGGTCGGGCATTGAGCCATGCTCAATCTCGTACCTTGCAACACAGGCAAGAACCCCTTCTTGGACTGATCCATATTGAACTTCTTTAATATCTTGTCAAGGTACGTACTCTATGAAAGACCAATGAGGCGTCTCGATCTATATCTATAGATCTTGATGCCTAATATATAAGAAGCTTCTCCAAGATCCTTCATTGAAAAACACTTGTTCAAGTAGGCCTTTATGCTTTCCAAGAATTCTATATCATTTCCCATCAATAGTATGTCATCCACATATAGTATGAGAAATGCTACAGAGCTCCCACTCACTTTCTTGTAAACACGGGCTTCTCCATAAGTCTGCGTGAACCCAAACACTTTGATCATCTCATCAAATTGAATGTTCCAACTCCGAGATGCTTGCACCAGCCCATAGATTGAGCGTTGGAGCTTGCACACCTTGTCAGCATTCTTAGGATCGACAAAACCTTCCGGCTGCATCATATACAATTCTTCCTTAAGGAAACCATTAAGGAATGCCGTTTTGACATCCATTTGCCATATCTCATAATCATAGAACGCGGCAATTGCTAACATGATTCGGACGGACTTCAGCTTCGCTACGGGTGAGAAAGTCCCATCGTAGTCAACCCCTTGAACTTGTCGATAACCCTTAGCGACAAGCCAAGCCTTATAGATGGTCACATTACCATCTGCGTCTGTCTTCTTAAAGATCCATTTATTTTCTATGGCTCGCCGATCAACGGGCAAGTCAGTCAAAGTCCGTACTTCATTTTCATACATGGATCCTATCTTGGATTTCATGGTGTCAGATTCACGGGTTCCGGGAGACCCTTAAGGTTCGAACACTGGGGTGCGCGCGGAGATCACACCTTCTACCTCCCCGTCTCGCAAAGATCTAAACTACTAAAGGAACTGCACAAGGGACACAAGATTTATACTGGTTCGGGCCACCATTGTGGTGTAATACCCTACTCCAGTGTTTGGTGGTTGGATTGCCTCTTGGGGCTGATGATGACGAACAATACAAGGAAGAACAGCCTCGCGAGGGTCTGTTCTTGACTGGGGCAATGAACTGCTAGGAGGAGTTCAGTCACCCTTCTCTCTCTCTCTCTGATTTCCATCCCCCCTACCATGTGGGTGGCTGGTCCTATTTATAGAGGCCCTGGTCCTCTTCCCAAATATCGAGCGGGAAGGGAGCCAACAATGGCGGGCTAATTTGAAGGGGGACAACAAGTATCAACTATCCTGACAAAAGCAGTCTTTGCCTGCGCAAAGCTCTGGTGATGCCGCTGTCTTGGGCTCCACGGTGACCTCCGTCTCGTAGTCCTCCTGGTCGTGGTCTCGTTGCACCGAAATGGCAACCTTTGCCTGATGCCTCGGTACTCCGCGGCTGCGCTTGGCCCCTTTGCACCAAAGAGGAAAGAAGGACATTGCGCGCGCTGGCGCCCGCCTGGCACCCTCGATCGTCATGGCTTGCGTCATGGGCACCTCGCGAGGTACCCCACCTTGATTCCTCCACCTCCTCGCGAGCCAGCCTGAGGAGGCTGCGCCTGAGGATATGCCGTGTCGTCCGCCCTGCGAGGCTTAGCCCCTCGCGAGGGTCTTGAGTCTTGCGTTGATGAAGATGGGCCATGCGGCCTCCTTTGAGCCATGCCGCAGGCCGCAGGCAGGCAAGTCTGGGGACCCCCATTCCCAGAACGCCGACAGTAGCCCCCGGGCCCAAGGCGCGGATGGACTTGGCCGTGCTGAGAGGCGAAAGGGCAAGGGTGAAGCGCCGCGGGCCATAACAGCCTGTGGTCTTGGGCGCCGCCTGGCGGTTGATGGGACGTGGGCGTCTCCACTTCCCCACGACGCCTTGGTGACCGCGCGAGGTGGACAAGTCCCTGCATGCAAATCGTGTCATGATTACCTGTGATCATGGAGGCCGGCGGTTGGCCTTCGGCGGCTATAAGTACGGAGCTATGCGTGCCTTCCAGTCCATTCCTCCTGGCTTCTCCTTCTTCCCGATCCTTGCTCCGTCTTGCTGCGATGGCTCAGATCCGCCGGTTCTCTGCAGCGGATAAGGGAAAGGCTCCTCAAGAGGGGCTAGACCCACTCCCGCTGAAGAAACGGCTCGCCCTTTGCAGCCGGGGCGAGGAAGACCGTCAGGTGGAGCCGAGGCCCCGGTGCGAGCGGGCTCCGCCGGGGTTCCCACTTCCCTTGTATGCCCACGTCGAGGGCCCCGAAGGTGTCGATGCTGATCTCCGCGGTCGGCGCCGTCGTAGGCGCCGTCGGGTCACGAAGGCGTGGGTTGTTCCTCCTGGAGTCCACGCCGAGGGCTCCTCCCAAGAGTTCGTGCTCCACGTCGTCGTTCCTCTCCAGTCCTGGATCCGTCTGCCTCCCTTCTTCGCCTCCATCGTCCCTCCAGGAGGGCCCCTGGAGCTCTGGCTGCAGCACGCCAGCTACAGCGCCCTCGCGACCGAGGCAGAGGTCGTGGTCGCCGCCCCAGGCGAGGTCTACTTGTCCCGCGGCTGGAGAGAAATCGTCCGGGTTTGCAAGGAGAGGGGCGTCTTCGTGGTCCACCTGGAGTACGATGGCGCTGCGGTGATGTTCTTCAAGGTCTTCGATGCGAACGGGCGCCGGCTGGAGTGTTGCTCCGGGAGAGGTGGCCAGGACCTTGCCCTGGTGAGGGCTAGGCCCGCCGACCGCTCCCTCGGCGGAGGCGCCGGAGGGTCCAGCGACTCCAGCGAAATCTTCACGACTCCGGAGACGAGCGACGACAGCTACGAGCCCCCGAGTTGGCGCCGCTCCCGGAGCAGGGCGGGCTCGTCGGGCCGTCACCGACCGTGATCTGGATGGGGTTGGCGCCAGCGCCTGACGGCCCACTATTGATGATGGCATCTTTTGCTGGAGCTCGTGTAGTTAGCACCCCTTAGGATCCGTTCCCTGCGAGGAATCAAAATGCGCCCCACGGGGGCTTGTAAGGTGCCTGTAGTCCCGTTTGTTAATACATGACCTTTGCTATGGATTTGTGTGAGTTGCTGATTTCGTCATAGCTTAGTTCTCCCTTTCGAACCTCGCGAGGGCTTGGTGCTCTGCGTCGACAGGTCCCAGTCCCAAGGCGGCATCAGCTGTCGCTGGTATGCCAGGTCGCGATACCGTGGTCAAGGCCAGGAGTGAGCGACCCGGGGTCCGGTAAGAGCCCCTGAGTCGCGATGCTCAGGAGGTCCCCTTTGGCGCCCAAGCAGCTGTCGCTCGGTGAGAAAGGGAAGCAACGTTGCTAGTACGGAATTGCTTTAGGTGCGGGGGTAGTGCCACGGTAGCCAGTGCTTCGGATGGTGACTTATCTTGAGGATCGGGGATCGCCCCTAACGCATCGTCGGGTCCGTGGGGTAGTTGGGACGGAGTTGCTCGGCGAGGTCCTCGCGCGCCCCTTCTCCCTCGCCTCTGCTCCCCTTTCTTCTCTACATCCTCGGGTCCCGGCCCTCGAGCTGGTCTCAGCCGTCGCTGGTATGCCAGGTCGCGATGCCGTGGACAAGGCCAGAGGGTGAGGGCTGGAGAGCCAGTAAGAGCCCTGAGTCGCAATGCTCAGGCACCCCCCCCCCTTTAACGTGCAAGCGGTTCGCGCGGGCGAGGGTGAAGGGAACTCCGTGAGGGCCTTGGCTAGCGCAGTTCCCTCCAAGGATCCTGCAGGTTCATCACAGAAAGAAGATGGGGTTGCCATGGCAGTCATTAGTCGATCGTTAGTCGCTCAAGAGCTCGCTGGTTGGAGTAGGTGAGGTGTATCTGGGCACCCGTGAGCCAGCGCGGGACTCACGAGGCCCTACCTCTAGGCGGGTTGCGCCTGGCACTGGGTCGTATCTTGAGGTGTGTCCCTGCAAAATTTGGTTAGATGCCGGTACTCTACGTCCTCGGGTCCCGGCCCTCGAGCTTGTCTCAGCTGTCGCTGGTATGCCAGGTCGCGATGCCGTGGACAAGGCCAGAGGGTGAGGGCTGGAGAGCCAGTAAGAGCCCTAAGTCGCGATGCTCAGGCACCCCCCCTTTAACGTGCAAGTGGCCGACATGGAGAAGAAAGGATGCCGCGGACAGGCATCAAGCAATCAAGCGTGATAGGCAATGCATAGTTGGAAATAAACGCGAGGGAGATACACGCCGCTGGGCCTAGCCCGAGCGGCTTGGGGATGATGCAGCCCGAGGGGCGCCCCCAACAAGGCAAACTAACGACCGAGAAATAAAAAAGGGGATACATGCCGCCGGGACGGACCCACGCGGCCTGGGAGTGATGCAACCCTGGGAGGGCGCTCCCAGCTGGGAATGAAGCTTGAAAGATTTCACCTGAGGATGTCATCGGCGAAGTGGCGTTGGTGCAACAGACTCGGTGGGCTGCGGAAGCTGATCCTCACGAGCCCCCAGGCCCCGGGGCCTCGGGAGGCTCCGGAGGCACTGGTGACTCCTCGCGAGCTATCTTCATCTCCGCCAAGGCTGCGGAACGCCTATCTTCCTGAGCCTCCATGATGCCCCTCATGAGGCGTTGGTACGCCACAGCCATGCTCGGCAGGCCGTAAGGCATGCGAGCATAGCTGTGGGGTGGACCCCCGCAGCGCCCCACTTGTGAGGGCCAGAGACGCTCCATCGTGGCGATCTGATTGAGCCCTGGTACATCGACGCAGACGCGCAGCCCGCCATCCTCGCCTGGATGTGGGGCCACAGCTGGTAGGCGGCGGCATCCTCTCATGATCCTTGACTCCTGTAGTTCTTGAATGGCCTTGTTAACGAACTCCTGCTGGTCTGACCTTCCTTGCCTAGCTCCTTCTCGAGGGAAACGTGCTTCGAAGCACGCCTCCACATGGTGCCCAAGCGCCTCCCTCGTGACCCTGGCTAGGTCGGTGGCCCTCCAGGTGAGAGCCCCCGAGCCCTGCCTAAGGAGGGCGCCGGGCGCGCTTTCCTATGCGATGGAAGGGGGGTCCCCCTGGGCAGACATGGGCCCTGAGGGGCCTGCCTCCTGAGGGGCCGAGCCTGACTATGTCTTTTTCTTCTTGGGGGTAGTCTCAGGAAGCCTCCTGCTTCCGCGATCTGGGTCTTCTAGCGACGCGGCCTGAAAGGCTCACTCCAGGGAACACACTGCATCCTTATCTTCACAGGGCACCGTGATGACGCCGCCACTTCCTGGCATCTTGAGGATGTTGTAGCCGTGGTGAGTCACGGCCATGAACTTGGCCAGCGCTGGGTACCCGAGGATGGCGTTGTACGGCAGGCGGATGTGGGCGACGTCGAAGTCGATGAGCTCGGTGCGGTAGTTGCTGCGGGCCCCGAAGGTGACAGGGAGGCGGACCTGCCCGATCGGGACCGTGGAACCGTCGGTGATTCCGGAGAAGGGCTTGGTTGGCTGAAGCTGGTCATAGGTACTTGGAGATTGTTGAATGTTTCCATGGACAGGACGTTGAGCCCTGCCCCTCCGTCGATGAGGGTCTTGGTGACTAGTACATTGCTGATGACTGGGGAGCAAAGCATCGGAAGGACTCCTGCCGTGGCCGCGCACTTGAGCTGGTCTGCTGAGCTGAACGTGATGGCGCACGCCGACCACCAGAGGGGGCGCGTTGCTTCGAGCTTGGGGAGAACTGCATTCACTTCATGGGCAAACTGCTTGAAGATACGTTGAGAGGCTGGGGCTTGAGCTCCGCCCAGGATGCAGGCGATTGCGCGTGGCTCTTGGAAGCCCCCAGCCCCCTCGTCTTGATGGCGGTCTTCGTTCCTCCTTGGCTGAGGCGGCAGCGGAGGTAGGCCTGCGTTGCCATGAGGGAGATCCTCACGAGGCTGATCCCTGCAGTCTCCCTCGCGAGGCAGGTCCCGCCAGCGGTCCTCGCGAGGTTGGTCGCGCCACCCCTGGCGCGGGCCACGATCTTCCCAGCGTCCTGGGTTTATTCCTCCTCCTCGGCTGTAGCCCCGGTCAACATGGTCAGGGCGACGGCCGATCCTTCCTTCTCGCACGGTGCGGAGTTCTTGGCATTCGTTGGTGTTGTGGGTGTGGAGGTCGTGGTACACACAGTACCTGCTGCCCCTGGAGGATTCGGGCAGATCCTTGCCCCGCTTGGTGTATGGTTCTGCGGCGAGTACGGCAACCCCCTTGCACTTCACGTCCTTGGCCTTGGGCTTCTTCTCTTCTGAGTCCATGGCAGGCAGCTCGAGGAGGGAGAGACGTCCCTCCTCAGCCCTGGCGCACTTGTTCGCCAAGTTGAACAGCTCCAAGGAGGTGCAGAGGTCTTCGTGCATCACCAGCTCCTCCTTCATCTTGACGTCGCGCACGCCATCGGAGAAGGCCTAGATGATGGCTTCCTCGGACACCTTGGGGATCTTGAGGCACGCGCTGTTGAAGCACTGGATGTACTTCTACAGGGTCTCTGCGAGTTGTTGCTTGATGTGGCGCATGTCGCTCACGGCGGGTGGCCGGTCGCGAGTACCTTGGAAGTTGGCGATGAAGCGGGTGCGCATCTGGTCCCAGGAGGAGATCGTGCCTGGAGCCAGATTCAGGAGCCAAGTTCGAGCTCCTTCCTTGAGCGCCATGGGGAACCAGTTCGCCATGACCTTTTCATCCCTGCTGGCAGCCTCGATGCCCAGCTCATAGAGCTGGAGGAACTCTGCGGGATCAGTTGTGCCGTTGTAGCGAGGAGGCAGATCTGGCTTGAACTTGCCGGGCCACGCGACGCTACGCAGCTCAGTGGTGTAGGCAAGGCAGCCTGCGGTGGCCACGAAAGGCTTCGGCTGGTGGAGAGCTTGGTCTTGAGGGTCCCCACGCGCTGCAGCTAGGAGCAGAGCAGGGTCTTGGCGTGTCGGAGCTGGAGCAGGGTCGCGGCGTGCCGGAGTAGGGAGCGCCCTGGCAGCTCCTTGCGGGCGAGGGACTTCTTGGCAGCTCCGTTCTTGTTGCGCTAGCGCCTGGCGGAGCGGGTTCCGCCCAGGGGCCAAGCGCCTTGGAGCCATGGCATCTTCTTGGAGGGGAGGCGGCTGGTGCGCCTCTGGAGCTTCGTTGCCCGCGCGGGGCGGGGTGTGGCGTAGAGGAACGGACGGCGCGGAAGAGCCCCCTGCGGCGCGGACGAGCTCGGCGACACGGTCGAGCCACTCTTCGTAGACGTCATCAACGGGGCGGTAGCACAGGAGCTCGTTTGCCGCGAGGAGCGCAGCCCGAGCCTCCAAGGGCGCGCGGAGCGCGCGGGACGAAGAACCGGCTGGTGCGAGCGATGGAGTAGCGGTGCGGCCGTCTTGGCGCACGGATGGATGCTGAGACGACGCTTGCTGCTCGCCCCCCACCGGGCCGGTGGCGGCGTTGACGGCGGGCGACGGGGAACGACGAGGACGCCCACCGACGGGGGCCGTCTGGGCGACGCGAGAAGCGATGGCAGCCCGGCGCTCGGCGCGGGCCCGACGAGCATCGAACATGGATGCGACGGTCGGAGAAGAGCGGGGTGGTGGAAGACAGATTCTGGCGCACCCCTACCTGGCGCACCAAAATGTCGGATTCACGGGTTCCGGCAGACCCTTAAGGTTCGAACACTGGGGTGCGCGTGCAGATCACACCTTCTACCTCCCCGTCTTGCAAAGATCTAAACTACTAAAGGAACTGCACAAGGGACACAAGATTTATACTGGTTCGGGCCACCATTGTGGTGTAATACCCTACTCCAGTGTTTGGTGGTTGGATTGCCTCTTGGGGCTGATGATGACGAACAATACAAGGAAGAACAGCCTCGCGAGGGTCTGTTCTTGACTGGGGCGATGAATTGCTAGGAGGAGTTCAGTCACCCTTCTCTCTCTCTCTCTCTAATTTCCATCCCCCCTACCATGTGGGTGGCTGGTCCTATTTATAGAGGCCCTGGTCCTCTTCCCAAATATCGAGCGGGAAGGGAGCCAACAATGGCGGGCTAATTTGAAGGGGGACAACAAGTATCAACTAACCTGACAAAAGCAGTCTTTGCCTGCGCAAAGCTCTGGTGATGACACCGTCTTGGGCTCCACGGTGACCTCCGTCTCGTAGTCCTCCTGGTCGTGGTCTCGTTGCACCGAAATGGCAACCTTTGCCTGATGCCTCGGTACTCCGCGGCTGCGCTTGGCCCCTTTGCACCAAAGAGGAAAGAAGGACGCTGCGCGCGCTGGCGCCCGCCTGGCACCCTCGATCGTCGTGGCTTGCGTCATGGGCACCTCGCGAGGTACCCCGCCTTGATTCCTCCGCCTGCTCGCGAGCCAGCCTGAGGAGGCTGCGCCTGAGGATATGCCGTGTCGTCCGCCCCGCGAGGCTTGGCCCCTCGCGAGGGTCTTGAGTCTTGCGTTGATGAAGATGGGCCATGCTAGGCCTCCTTTGAGCCACGCCGTAGGCCGCAGGCAGGCAAGTCTGGGGACCCCCGTTCCCAAAACGCCGACACATGGCTTCCGGCCATTTGTCGGAATCTGGGCCCGCCATCGCTTCTTCATAGTTCGAAGGTTCACCATTGTCCAACAACATGATTTCCAGGACAGTATTGCCGTACCACTCTGGTGCGGAACGTGTCCTTGTGGACCTACAAAGTTTAGTAGCAACTTGATCTAAAGTTTCATGATCATCATCATTAACTTCCTCTCTAGTCGGTGCAGGCACCTCAGGAACATCTTCCTGAGCTGCGCCACTCTCGGGTTCAAGAGGCAATACTTCATCAAGTTCTACTTTCCTCCCACTAACTTCTTTCGAGAGAAACTCTTTCTCTAGAAAGGATCAATTCTTGGCAACAAAGATTTGCCTTCGGATCTGAGGTAGAAGGTATACCCAATAGTTTCTTTAGGGTATCTTATGAAGTCGCATTTTTCTGATTTGGGTTCGAGCTTTTCAGGTTGAAGTTTCTTCACATAAGCATCGCATCCCCAAACTTTTAGAAACGACAGCTTAGGTTTCTTCCCAAACCATAATTCATACGGTGTCGTCTCAACGGATTTCGACGGAGCCCTATTTAAAGTGAATGCGGCAGTCTCTAAAGCATAGCCCCAAAATGACAGAGGTAGATCGGTAAGAGACATCATAGATCGCGCCATATCTAATAGAGTGCGATTACGACGTTCGGACACACCATTACGCTGTGGTGTTCCAGGCGGCGTGAGTTGTGAAACTATTCCACATTTCCTTAAGTGTGTGCCAAATTCGTGACTCAAATATTCTCCCCCACGATCTGATTGCAAGAACTTTATTTTCCTGTCACGTTGATTCTCAACCTCACTCTGAAATTCCTTGAACTTTTCAAAGGTCTCAGACTTGTGTTTCATTAAGTAGACATACCCATATCTACTCAAGTCATCAGTGAGGGTGAGAACATACCGATAGCTACCGCGAGCCTCAACACTCATTGGACTGCACACATCAGTATGTATGATTTCCAATAAGTTGGTTGCTCGCTCCATTGTTCCGGAGAAAGGAGTCTTGGTCATTTTGCCCATGTGGCATGGTTCGCACGTGTCAAATGATTCATAATCAAGAGAATCCAAAAGTCCATCTGCAAGGAGTTTCTTCATGCGTTTGACACCAATGTGACCAAGGCGGCAGTGCCACAAGTATGTGGGACTATCATTATCAACCATACATCTTTTGGTATTCACACTATGAATATGTGTAACATCACGTTCGAGATTAAATAAGAATAAACCATTGACCAGCGGGGCATGACCATAAAACATATCTCTCATATAAATAGAACAACCACTATTCTCGGATTTAAATGAGTAGCCATCTCGTATTAAATGAGATCCTGATACAATGTTCATGCTCAAAGCTGGCACTAAATAACAATTATTGAGGTTTAAAACTAATCCCGTAGGTAAATGTAGAGGTAGCGTGCCGACGGCGATCACATCGACCTTGGAACCATTCCCGACGCGCATCATCACCTCGTCCTTCGCCAGTTTCTGCTTATTCCGCAGCTCCTGTTTTGAGTTACAAATATGAGCAACCGCACCGGTATCAAATACCCAGGAGCTACTACGAGTACTGGTAAGGCACACATCAATAACATGTATATCACATATACTTTTGGTGTTTCTGGCCTTCTTATCCGCTAAGTACTTGGGGCAGTTCTGCTTCCAGTGACCACTTCCCTTGCAATAAAAACACTCAGTCTCGGGCTTGGGTCCATTCTTTGGCTTCTTCCCGGCAGCTTGCTTACCGGGCGCAGCAACTCCCTTGTTGTCCTTCTTGAAGTTCTTTTTACCCTTGCCTTTCTTGAACTTAGTGGTTTTATTCACCATCAACACTTGATGTTCCTTTTTGATTTCCACCTCCACTGATTTCAGCATTGAATATACCTCAGGAATGGTCTTTTCCATCCCCTGCATATTGAAGTTCATCACAAAGCTCTTGTAGCTAGGTGGGAGCGACTGAAGGATTCTGTCAACGACCGCATCATCTGGGAGATTAACTCCCAGCTGAGACAAGCAGTTGTGCAACCCAGACATTTTGAGTATGTGCTCGCTGACGGAACTATTCTCCTCCATCTTACAACTATAGAACTTGTCGGAGACTTCATATCTCTCGACCTGGGCATGAGCTTGGAAAACCATTTTCAGCTCTTGGAACATCTCATATGCTCCGTGTTGCTCAAAACACTTCTGGAGGCCCGGTTCTAAGCTGTAAAGCATGCCGCACTGAACCAGGGAGTAATCATCAACACGGGACTGCCAAACATTCATAACGTCTTGGTTTGCTGGGGGTGGTCCTTCACCTACCGGTGCTTCAAGGACATATGCTTTCTTGGCAGCTATGAGGATGATCCTCAAGTTCCGGACCCAGTCCGTATAGTTGCTACCATCGTCTTTTAGCTTGGTTTTCTCTAGGAACACGTTGAAGTTGAGGACAACATTAGTGTGGGCCATTTGATCTACAAGACATATTGTAAAGATTTTAGACTAAGTTCATGATAATTAAGTTCATCTAATCAAATTATTTAATGAACTCCCACTCAGATAGACATCCCTCTAGTCATCTAAGTGATACATGATCCGATTCAACTAGGCCGTGTCCGATCATCACGTGAGATGGACCAGTCATCATCGGTGAACATCTTCATGTTGATCGTATCTTCTATATGACTCATGTTCAACCTTTTGGTCTTCCGTGTTCCGAGGCCATGTCTGTACATGCTAGGCTCGTCAAGTCAACCTAAGTGTTTTGCGTGTGTAAATCTGGCTTACACCCGTTGTATGCGAACGTTAGAACCTATCACACCCGATCATCACGTGGTGCTTCGGAACAACGAACCTTAGCTACAGTGCACAGTTAGGGAGAACACTTTCTTGAAATTATTGCGAGGGATCATCTTATTTATGCTACCGTCGTTCTAAGCAAATAAGATGTGAAACATGATAAACATCACATGCAATCAAATAGTGACATGATATGGCCAATATCATTTTGCTCCTTTTGATCTCCATCTTCGGGGCGCCATGATCATCGTCGTCACCGGCATGACACCATGATCTCCATCATCTTGTCTTCATGAAGTTGTCTCGTCAACTATTACTTCTACTACTATGGCTAACGGCTAGTGATAAAGTAAAGTAATTACATGACGTATAAGTTGACACGCAGGTCATAAATAAATTAAGACAACTCCTATGGCTCCTGCCGGTTGTCATACTCATCGACATGCAAGTCGTGATTCCTATTACAAAAACAAGTTAGACGTCCTCTAATTGTTGTTGCAAGTTTTTACGTGGCTGCTATAGGTTTCTAGCAAGAACATTTCTTACCTACGCCAAAACCACAATGTGATATGCCAATTTCTATTTACCCTTCATAAGGACCCTTTTCATCGAATCTGATCTGACTAAAGTGGGAGAGACAAACACCCGCTAGCCACCTTATGCAACTAGTGCATGTCAGTCGGTGGAACCAGTCTCATGTAAGCGTACGTGTAAGGTCGGTCCGGGCCTCTTCATCCCATGATGCCGCCGAATCAAGATCAGACTAGTAACGGTAAGTAAATTGACAAAATCGATGCCCACAACAACTTGTGTTCTACTCATGCATAGAAACTACGCATAGACCTAGCTCATGATGCCACTGTTGGGGATCGTAGCAGAAATTTAAAAATTTCTACGCATCACCAAGATCAATATATGGAGTCATCTAGCAATGAGGGGAAGAGGAGTGCATCTACATACCCTTGTAGATCGCGAGCGGAAGCGTTCAAGAGAACGGGGATGGAGTCGTACTCGTCGTGATCCAAATCATCGATGATCCTAGCGCCGAACGGACGGTGCTACGTCTTGAGCTTGCGTTGGTTTTCCCCGGAGAGGAAGGGATGATGCAGCAGAGTAGCATAAGTATTTCCCTTAGTTTTTGAGAACCAAGGTATCAATCCAGTAGGAGGCCACGCTCAAGTCCCTCGTACCTACACAAAACGATAGCTACTCGCAACCAACGCAATTAGGGGTTGTCAATCCCTTCACGGTCACTTACGAGAGTGAGATCTGATAGATATAATATTTTTGGTATAAACATGCAAAGTAAAAATTATAGGCAAAGTAAAAAAGCAAAGCAAGATTAATGTGATGGAGATTGATATGATGAGAATAGACCCGGGGGGCATAGGTTTCACTAGTGTCTTCTCTCAAGAGCATAAGTATTCTACGGTGGGTGAACAAATTACTGTTGAGCAATTGACAGAATTGAGCATAGTTATGAGAATATCTAGGCATGATCATGTATATAGGCATCACATCCGTGACAAGTAGACTGAAACGATTCTGCATCTACTACTATTACTCCACTCATCGACCGCTATCCAGCATGCATCTGGAGTATTAAGTTAAAAACAAAGTAACACCTTAAGCAAGATGACATGATGTAGAGAGATAAATTCATGCAATATGAAATAAACCCCATATTGTTATCCTCGATGGCAATGATGCAATACGTGCCTTGCTGCCCCTTCTGTCACTGGGAAAGGACACCGCAAGATCGAACCCAAAGCTAAGCACTTCTCCCATGGCAAGAACTACGAATCTAGTTGGCCAAACCAAACGGATAATTCAAAGAGACTTGCAAAGATAACCAATCATACATAAAAGAATTCAGAGAAGATTCAAATATTATTCATAGATAGACTTGATCATAAACCCACAATTCATCGGTCTCAACAAACACACTACAAAAAGAAGATTACATCGAATAGATCTCCACAAGAGAGGGGGGGGACTTTGTATTGAGATTCAAAGAGAGAGAAGAAGCCATCTAGCTACTAACTATGGACCTGAAGGTCTGAGGTAAACTACTCACACTTCATCGGAGGGGCTAGGATGATGTAGAAGCCCTTCGTGATGACGACCCTCTTCCGGCGGAGCTCCAGAACAGGCCCCAAGATGGGATCCCGTGGATACAGAAAGTTGCGGCAGTGGAATTAGGTTTTTGGCTCCTGTTCTGATCGTTTGGGGGTACGTAGGTATATATAGGAGGAAGGAGTACGCCGGAGGAGCACCGAGGGGCCCATGAGGCAGGGGGCACGCCCTAGGGGGGGCGCCCCCCCACCCTCGTGACCGCCTCTTTTGTTCCTTGGAGCAGGGTCCAAGTCTCCTGGATCACGTTCGGTGAGAAAATCACGTTCCCCAAGGTTTTATTCCGTTTGGACTCCGTTTGATATTCCATTTCTTCGAAACACTGAAATAGGCAAAAAACAGCAATTATGGGCTGGGCCTTCGGTTAATAGGTTAGTCCCAAAAATAATATAAAAGTGGAAAATAAAGCCCAATATAGTCCAAAACAATAGATAATATAGCATGGAGTAATCAAAAAATTTAGATACGTTGGAGACGTATCAAACGACACCTCCGCGTTCAACACACGTACAGAGCGAGGACGTCTCCCGCGCCTTGATCCAGCAAGGAGGAGGGAGAGGTTGAGGAAGAGGGCTCCAACAGCAGCACGACGGCGTGGTGGTGGTGGAGCAGCAGTACTCCGGTAGACCTTCGCCAAGCTCTTGCGGAGGAGGAGAGGTGTTGGGGAGGGGAGGGGTTGCGCCTTGGATGTTGTATGCAGCCCTCCCCTTTCCCCTCTATTTATAGGGGAAGGAGGAAGGGGGCCGGCCCCCTCTAGATGAGATCTAGAGGGGGGCGGCGGCCAAGGGGAGGGGGCCTGCCCCCCAAGCAAGGGGGCGCCCCCCTTAGGGTTCCCCCCCCCCCCCAACCCTAGGCGCATGGGCCAAGGGGGGATGCGCCCAGCCCATGTAGGGCTGGTTCCCTTTCCCCTATGGCCCATTAGGCCCTCCGAGAGAGGTGGCCCCTCCCTGTGGACCCCGGAACCCCTCCGGTGGCCCCGGTACAATACCGATTTGCCCCCGAACCTTTCCGGTGACCGTATGACAACTTCCTACATATAAATCTTCACCTTCGGACCATTCTGGAACTCCTCGTGATGTCCAGGATCTCATCCAGGACTCCGAACAACATTCGGTAATCACATATAAGTCTTCCTAATAACCCTAGCATCATCAAACCTTAAGTGTGTAGACCCTACGGGTTCGGGAACCATGCAGACATGACTGAGACAACTCTCTGGCCAATAACCAACAGCAAGATCTGGATACCCATGTTGGATCCCACATGTTCCACGATGATCTCATCGGATGAACCACGATGTCGAGGATTCAAGCAATCTCGTATACAATTCCCTTTGTCAATCGGTATGTTACTTGCCCGAGATTCGATCGTCGGTATCCCAATACCTCGTTCAATCTCATTACCGGCAAGTCACTTTACTCATTCCGTTATGCATGATCCCGTGACCAACTACTTGGTCACACTGAGCTCATTATGATGATGCATTACCGAGTGAGCCCAGAGATACCTCTCCATCATACGGAGTGACAAATCCCAGTCTCGATTCATGCCAACCCAACAGACACTTTCGGAGATACCTGTAGTGTACCTTTATAGCCACATAGTTACGTTGTGATGTTTGGTACACCCAAAGCACTCCTACGGTATCCGGGAGTTGCACAATCTCATGGTCTAAGGAAATGATACTTGACACTTAGAAAAGCTCTAGCAGACAAACTACACGATCTTGTGCTATGCTTAGGATTGGGTCATGTCCATCACATCATTCTCCTAATTATGTGATCCCGTTATCAATGACATCCAATGTCCATGGTCAGGAAACCGTAACCATCTATTGATCAACGAGCTAGTCAACTAGAGGCTCACTAGGGACATGTTGTGGTCTATGTATTCACACATGTATTACGATTTCCGGATAACACAATTATAGCATGAACAATAGACAATTATCATGAACAAGGAAATATAATAATAACCATTTTATTATTGCCTCTAGGGCATATTTCCAACACTTGATTGCTCACATGTTGGAGATCTTGCTTCGACTTGTCATTTCCACCATTCCATGCATCATGATCTATATGCCTTGTGTGTTGCATCCAATTCTTGGATTACTTGCTCCTCTCATATGTTTGGTTGCAACAATGTCATCACTTCATATATGCCATGTCCCATTGATTTCTACATGCTTGCCTTGATTGCCTCACACATGATGGACAATTGCTCTTTCCATTGTGTTGAGTGCCACACGATATTCACTACACCCCATGCACATTATGCTTGGATTGTCTTGCGCTTGAACCATGTGTTTAGACACTTCATTTTATTTGGTGTTGCGAATGATTTCTATGCCTACCATAGACCTTTCATTGAGCAATTTGTGAATGCTTGCTATGAACTTGAGGTAGATGCTTCTTCTCTTCTCACAGATATTTGCATCACTACCTCACATTTACATGCTTGTCCCCATGATATCTTTGCTTGTGCTCACTTTATGTGCTTATATGCCATGTCACAATCCTTTGTCAAACCATATGCTTTGCATGATGACGACACTTGTTCGGTGCATCACCTCTTGAATGCTTGGTTTTGCACTAACGCTAACCACATTTGTTTTTCCAAGTGTTTGTTGTCTTTATCCTTTTGAAGGAATCCCAAGATGGTGCGATATTGGAGAGTGCCCATTTCGAGCTTCAAGATGACGAGAACTTGGTGATTGACCATGCCTACATGGCGACGCCATCTCTTTCCCATGGTGATTTGGTTTTCAATCCAAGGTAGGATCTTTCCCAAGGGAGGGGAGATGACGCGGAGCATCCCACGGACATCACCATGTCAAGAGTCCGTTTGGCAAGTGACACGTTCGACATCCACTCCACATACACAAAGGTTAATCATCTCCTTTACGCATGTTCACTTGACCCCTTCGAGGATGGTATACTACTTGAAACTTCTCCCATGTGCATGCATAGGTATTGTTGGAACGCTACGGACGACGTGGAGGAGTGCAAGCGCCAAGGAACACCTACACCATCCGCGAGGGAAGCATGGAAGCGAAGACGGAGCTGCTACAAGCTACAGCCACTGGACGTCCGGACGCCATCGGACATCCGATACCTCGTGCAGCCCAGACGGACAAAAGAACTCCAGGAGACGAATGCTACAGCGGCTGGACGTCCGACGAATACCGGACTTCCGACGAGTCCCAGCGCCCGGACAACCAGCGTCGACCGGACGACTGGTGCCACTACACCCGAGAAGAATCAATGGACATTCGACGCTCGCTGGACGTCCGGACCGTCGTGAGCCATCAGACGTCCGACCCCCACCGGTCGTCCGGTACCTGCCTGTGCGCAGCCACGGGCCATTGGCCTTGTAACCCTCTCCCACTTACCCCTTCGTGGCTAAGACTGTAAATAGACCACCTCCACCTCCTTTCTAGGGTTATAAAAGGATTAGCTCATATTTTGTGTGAGTGCTTTGCTCATCCACTTGGTTACTGATACGTCTCCAACTTATCTATAATTTTTGATTGCTCCATGCTATTATATTATCTGTTGTGGATGTTAATGGGCTTTATTTTACACTTTTATATCATTTTTGGGACTAACCTATTAACCAGAGGCCTAGACCAAATTGTTGTTTTTTTCCTATTTCAGTGTTTCGTAGAAAAGGAATATCAGACGGAGTCCAAACAGAATGAAACCTTCGGGAACGTGATTTTTGGAACAAACGTGATCCAGAGGACTTGGAGTGGACGTCAAGCAATCAACGAGGCAGCCATGAGGCAGGGGCACGCCTACCCCCCTGGGCGCACCCTCCCCCCTTGTGGGCCCCTCGTTGCTCCACCGACCTACTTCTTCCTTCTATATATGTTCACATACACTGCAAACATCCAGGAGCACCATGAAACCCTATTTCCACCGCCACAACCTTCTCTACCCAAGAGATCCCATCTAGGGGCCTTTTTCGAAGCTCCGCCGGAGGGGGCATTGATCACGGAGGGCCTCTACATCAACTCCATGGCCCCTCCGATGATGTGTGAGTAGTTTACTTCAGACCTTCAGGTCCATAGCTAGTAGCTAGATGGCTTCTTCTCTCTCTTTGAATCTCAATACAAAGTTCTCCTCGATTCTCTAGGAGATCTATTCGATGTAATCTTCTTTTGCGGTGTGTTTGTCGAGATCCGATGAATTGTGGGTTTATGATCAAGTCTATCTATGAACAATATTTGAATCTTCTCTGAATTCTTTTATGTATGATTGGTTTATCTTTGCAAGTCTGTTCGAATTATCAGTTTGTTTGGCCTACTAGATTGATCTTTCTCGCAATGGGAGAAGTGCTTAGCTTTGGGTTCAATCTTGCGGTGCTCGATCCCAGTGACAGAAAGGGAACCGACACGTATTGTATTGTTGCCATCGAGGATAAAAAGATGGGGTTTACATCATATTGCCTGAGTTTATCCTTCTACATCATGTCATCTTGCTTAAGGCATTACTCTGTTCTTATGAACTTAATACTCTCGATGCATGCTGGATAGCGGTTGATGTGTGGAGTAATAGTAGTAGATGCAGGCAGGAGTCGGTCTACTTGTCACGGACGGGATGCATATATACATGATCATGCCTAGATATTCTCATAATTATTCGCTTTTCTATCAATTGCTCGACAGTAATTTGTTCACCCACCGTAATACTTATGCTATCTTGAGAGAAGCCACTAGTGAAACCTATGGCCCCCGGGTCTATTTTCCATCATACAAGTTTCCAATCTATTTTATTTTACAATCTTTACTTTCCATCTATATCATAAAAATACCAAAAATATTTATCTTATTATTATCATCTCTATCAGATCTCACTATTGCAAGTGGCCGTGAAGGGATTGACAACCCCTTTATCGCGTTGATTGTGAGGTTTTTATTTGTTTGTGTAGGTACGAGGTGACTCGTGTGTGGTATCCTACTGGATTGATACCTTGGCTCTCAAAAACTGAGGGAAATACTTATGCTGATTTACTGCATCAACCTTTCCTCTTCAAGGGAAAACCAACGCAGTGCTCAAGAGGTAGCAAGAAGGATTTCTGGTGCCATTGCCGGGGAGATCTACGCCAAGTCAGGACATACCAAGTACCCATCACAACCCTTATCCTTCGCGTTACATTATTTGCCATTTGCCTCTCGTTTTCCTCTCCCCCACTTCACCTTTGCCGTTTTATTCGCCCTCTTTTCCTTTCGCCCTCTTTTTCTGTCACACCCTAGCTAGATTATGCATTAGAGTGTGCATCATGTTTACCTTCATCAGAAATTGAAATGGGGAAAGCAGAACCCCCAGCACCCCCCCCCCCCCCTGAAATCAACTAGGGTTTACTAAAAATAAATTCAATGAACCTGAAATGCCCTTCAAAAATGTTCACCCTCTTTGCCTTGGGTTAGAACCCTTGGGAAAAATGGTGCATATAATTTTAGGTCAACAAAAGGGGCATTGACTTAATTCATAAATATTTGAATTTGGGCATTTAAATACTATTAAATAATTCAAATGCTCAAATAATGTTGGAACTATTTTTGGGCCACTGAAATATTTCAGTAAGTGTCCATAAATATTTTCAGGATTTTATAAAATGATTTAGTATTTAAACTAAATCAAAACAGAATAACAGAAATAGAAAAACACAAAAAAATAAAGAGGGAAAGGCCATGGGCCACCTACCTGGCCCATCTCTAGCTGGCGGCCCAGCCCACCCCGCTGCCTCCTGTCGTCCCCCTCCTCGGACAGAAGGACGCAGGCGTGTGCCCGGCGCTCGCCGGCACGCGCGCGCCACCTCCCCCCCCCCCCCCCCCCCTCCGCGCCACCTCCTGCTTCCCGGGCTCCCTCCCAATGCCACGGAGACGGCCACGCACCCCCTGGCCCTCTCATTCCCCTCCCCCGTGCTCATCCCCTCCTCTGGCTCTCCCCCTCTCTTCCACAGAACGCGGCCGTCGCCGCCGACGAGAACCACCACGGCCACAGCCACCCCCTCGTCCCCCGGTTGTGCCCACGAGCTCCGCAACGTCGTCCTCGACCCCCTCACCGAACCACGCCCCGCCGGAAGCCCTGCATCGTCGACTTCGAGCTCTTCTTCAACCTCGGCCGCCCGAGCTCCTCGCCGTCGATTCGCGCCGTCAAGGTCGCCCCCGAGCCCGCTAACCACCCCTACGGCACCGCTGTGAGCTCCCGATCCTTTTCCCCTTAGCCACGCCGTCGATTTCGCCCCGTAGCCATTGCCCCGCGAGCACCCGAAGCTCGCCGCCGTTGAGCCTCAACGCCGTCGTGGCTACGGCCGTGCAAGCCCACGTCCGAGCGCACCACCGTCTTCAACGCGTCCCCAGGAGCCTAACGCAACCACCCATTCAACCTGCCGTGCCCCCTAGCGCTAACCCGCACAAGCCCCTAACTCCGGCCACCGCCGCGAGCATGCCTCCGGCGAGCTCGGGCCATCTCAGCCCCTGCCGTGTGCACAGATGGATGCGGGCGAGTCCCAGCTCCGCGTAGATGCCCTCCGCTGGCCATTTGGTCGCCGGAGGAGGATTTCCGAGCCCCTCCGCTGTCTCTGGCCTTGCCGGCGACGAGCCGGGGTCAACTCCGGCGTGTTTTGACCCCGGTCGGCTGGGTTGACTCCCCCCCTGACTCACTGACGCGTGGGCCCAGGCGCCTGCCTAATTAGTGTTAGTTAATTAGTGTTAATAAAATTAGCTAATTAGTGAGCCACTGACATGCGGGCCCCGCCCGGCTAACTAAGTTAGTTAGGGTTAACTAACTTGGTTAGTTGATTGTGTCACTGACCAGTGGACCCCACTGGTCAGGTTTGACCTGGAGGCGCCTAGTTGACCTGCTGACATCAGGGTGATGTCATGCTGACGCAATAACTCTTTTTCTGGATTTAATTTTATATAGAAAATTCCAGAAAATTGCCTAAACTTCAAAAATTCATAGAAATTCAACCATAACTCCAAATGAGACAAATTATATATGAAAAATTATCAGAAAAATTCAAGGAATCCATCTGTACCATTTTCATGCATGTTTGAACAATGTTTGTCCTCTGTTTTGGACAAAAAAATAAAGGGCATTTAAATAATCATATATGGGGTTGGAATTTGAATCTTGTACTCAAACCAACTTCATTTAAATCATAGCTAGTTGCATTAGCTCAAGACACATCCATATTGCCATGTCATAGCATGCATCATATTGTTGCATATCGTCGTGTGTTGATTGTGCTCGGTTGTGTTATTCGTGGTAGGTTCTGCCTCCGAGGATATTCACGAGTATCCAACTGAAGGGCAGTATCCCGTCACCACTCCATCAGGCAAGCAACCATTGATCATTCCGATACAACCCATGTTCTCGCTCCTGCTCTTGTTTACTGCATTAAGACAACAGGATTCAAACTGCTGTGTGCTACGGTAGTTGAACCCTTATCCTCTGCATGACCTGTCATTGCCACAGTAACTAGATGAAACCCACTAGCATGTGTAGGAGTTGATTGAGCCATGTTTTGTGATTCCTACCTTGCTATGCCTGCTATGCTTAGAGTTGTGTCAGGTCTGGTTCATCTGGGTGATGGGCTAGAGTGAAATGCTTGTGCCAGTAATATGTGGGATGTGTTGAACATGTTTTGGTAAAGGTATCGATGAGCGGCCATGTAGGAGTACATGGTGGGTTGTTTCATTGAAGCCGTCCCTAAGAACTGAGTTCTGTATGTGTGAATTAAGATTCAGCTACTACCACACATTGGGCCCTGAAATATGACCCCGCTCGACTTACCGACCCCTCTCGCCTCAGTCCAGGAGTTGCAACTAGTTTCTGGTGTTTGTAGGATATGTGTTGGCGGCCGTGCGTAGCGCTGACCCTAGGGGTGGGCTATGTTGCGGTAGATACACCGTGGCACGGTGTACCGAGTCACCCGTTTGGTGTCTCGGGAACTCTGTTCACATCGTTCGGGGCCGTTGAGGACACCCCGGCCGGATTTCCTTGCGGATGGAACCTGAATAGGCGATGACCCTAGACTAGAGACTTGTGAGGTTAGTCAGGTCGTGGTCTACACCCACGTCGGTTTTCGCTTGAAGTCTGCCGAGCACATTTCGTGTGCAGACGCTAAGTGGTGGAAACATGTGTGACGAAGTACACCCCTGCAGGGTATAAAACTATTCGAATAGCCGTGTCCGCGGTAAAGGACTACTTGATTGCATATACAGTTCATAGACAAGTTAATGGATACTACTAAAAGACTCAAGATAAGTGTGAGTACCGAGGATGGCCCCCTCGCAGGATACGAGGGAGGATCCACGGTGGAGTATTGTGATGGTGAGTAGTGGACTCGTGTGCGAAAACTATTTTGCTAAAAGATTCCGTAGGATAGCTTAGCCAAGAGTCAAAGCTGGCTTGCTGCATAAACCCCACCACCTTCTTGAGAATGAGCATGTATAGTAGGTTCTGATGTAAGACTTGCTGAGTACCTTTGTACTCATGTTTGCTTATTTATTGTTTTCAGACGACAACACTGCCCCCTCCGATGGGTTTTACGTAGACCTTGACGTCGACGAGTAACTAGCCACCCAGGTGGTGATCCAGGCCATGGAGGGCCCTATGTAGATAGACAGGCTTCGAGAAGCCTTCTTTCTTTCTAGAGTCTGTACTCAGACTAGTTGCTTCCGCATGTGCTTGTATGACTGTATGACTTGAGTGTCGGGTCATGTGACCCCTACCTGTATGGATATGTTATGTATGGCTCCCTAGAGCCTTTAAATAAAGTACTTGAGTTGTAGAGTTTTGTTGTGATGCCATGTTGTATGTACTCATATCGAGCATATTGTATGTATGATTGAAATGCTTGGTATGAGTGGGATCCGACAATCTAGTCGTTTGTCCTTCGCAGCCTTTCTTATGGGGAAATGTAGTCTAGTGCTCCTCGAGCCATAGTAGTCCGCTACAGCCCGGTTCACCGGAGTCCTGCTAGCCCAGCACTACTATTCAGGACACTTGACTGGCCGGCATGTGTTTCATTTCGTCCCTATGTCTGTCCCTTCGGGGAAATGTCACGCGGTGATCTCCGGAGTCCTGTCTAGCCCGCTACAGCCCGGGATCCCCGGAGTCCTGTTAGCCCAGTGCTACAGCCCGGAATCACTCGTTGATGACCGACATGTTCGATGTGATTCATGTATGCCTGTCTCCATAGGTCTGTGCCGCTTTGGGTTCACGACTAGCCATGTCGGCCCGGGTTCTCGGTCATATGGATGCTAGCGACATTGTCATATACGCGAGCCAAAAGGCGCAAACGGTCCCGGGCCTTGGTAAGGCGACACCTGTGGGATACCGTGCGTGAGGCCGCAAAGTGATATGAGGTGTTACCGGCTAGATCGATGTGACCTGGAATCGGGGTCCTGACAGCGTTGGCATCAGAGCCGGACTGCCTGTAGGTTCATTCAGCCAAACTGGTCGATGTCGAGTCTAAAAATGCTTTAGTTATATGTAAGGGAATTGATTGTGGGAGGGAACATAAGGTTATTTTACTCCTTTACCTATGCTTCTGATCTGAGTCATTCTCTTCTCAATCAACATGGGTTAAGGACTAGGCTCTCTTCTTCTATCAGGTTCACGTGTTACTAATCCGTAGTAGTTTATAGGATTATTGCTACGAGTTCCAGTCCAGTTTCTACTATTTTAGTACGTTGCTATTTGAATCAGAACCTTGATATGATGCTGTTGAGCGGTATTGTGAACTGTTGTGGATGTCTCAAATCTTTTTCTGAGCATTTACAGCCGTTATGCTGTCCAATTTTCCCTAGGAATTCTGATGTCTTTGTATTGTGGTTGTGCTTTCAGATGGCCAACCATTCTCAAAATCAAGTGGTTCGCCTGACCAGGTGCCTCGACGTGCCCGGTCATACTGCTATGTTGGTCCGGGTCATGATCGAGACAGGATACCATTGGTATCCCGAATACACTGTTGAAGAGCAGTTCCGCGACTTTAATCAAAGCCAGTATTTCTGCACCGTCAGGATATTTCCTTCCTATCCTGGATCTACCGAGCCCCTTCACTGTTCCTATGGACTCGGAGTTACCATTGAGATGGCTGTGCAGGATGCTGCCTATTCCATGATGACCATCTTGCGAGTCCGGACTGGCCTACTTCGGAACACTGACTTCCGTTACATGCCAGCTTCACTTCCGGGAGCGCAGGGGTATCTTCAGGCTATCTATGCTGACTCCACTCAGGAGGACTCATTAACTCGTACCACCGCTGAGATGCTCGAAGATAAGGACCGAGAGAATCGGGCCTTGAGGCTGGAGCTCTTTAATACCCGTGCTGATCATTGGGCCACATTGACTCAGTTTGCACCCGCGGTGCAAGCTGGATGTATGGATACCAGGGATCTGTATCCTGTGAGAGCAGCTCTGCCAGACATGGTGGATTGGCGTGATGTGGGAGGCATCACCCCACCCCTTGGTCCCCGCAGGCCACCGTTTGTTGGTCCAAGACCTCATCCTAGCCCCTATGGTCCACAGGCTCCTCAGGACAGTCTGTTTCCGGATGATCACGTTGAACTTCCAGGCTATGGAGGTGACTTCTATGAGGACTACTACGGAGCTATCTGAGTTAGTAGTAGTACCACTAGTATTGTAGTAGTTGTATCTCCACTGTCCTGTGTGACTTGTGGAATACGACTTGGTGTGTAATCGATTCCGGAGGTGTAGACAAATAATGTATAGGGACTCGGAATGCCTCCGATGAGATGTAACGTCTACCTTCATAGTTGTACTGTAGCATGGGCTTGTACTAAACTATGTATGACGAGTATGACCGTTGGTGTATATATGGCAGTTTTATATTACCATGGCATACGAATGAGCATCTCTGCATTCCGCATTATCCTTTACATTCTGCACTTCCCTGTTAAGTTTGAGCCATCCTTGTCTAAACCGTTGTCTTGTTTTCCTCCTAGGATGGTCAACACCCGCGGCAACCCTGCTGCCCCGGAGCAGGGGGAAGCCAATGCAGCTAGAGGTGAAAATTTGCCTCACGCGCCTTCCCTGGCCGAAGTGATGCTGGAGGCGGAAAGGAACAAGCGTGAGACCAACCGCCTGCTGGAGCGGATTGAGCAGAACACTGCACGCCACCCGCGATATGACCTGGTGTCAATCAACGACTTTATCAAGCTGTACCCACCAAAGTTTAACCATTCCGTCGAGCCTCTCGAAACGGATGATTGGCTTCGCAGCATCACCCACAAGCTACGTTCTGCCAATGTAGCTGAAGCCGACAAGGTTACCTATGCTGCTTATCATCTCAAGGGCCCCGCTAGCCATTGGTGGGAAAACTACGAAGCTATGCGCCCGGTCGGCCAAATCACTACCTGGGCTGAGTTCAGCGAGGCTTTCCGTGAGCATCACATTCCGGAAGGTCTCATGGATCGCAAGAGGGAGGAGTTCTGCAACTTCACCCAAGGAAGGCTGACTGTGGATGCATATAGCCGAGAATTTGGGAACCTGGCACGCTATGCTCCTGAAGAGGTTTCTACTGACGCCAAGAAGCAGGCAAGGTTCCGCAAGGGACTTAGCCCTGAGCTTCGCCGCGATCTCCGTCTGCACGAGTGCACATCCTTCCAGAAGTTGGTCAATAAAGCTATCAGTGCTGAGACAGGCCAGACTGATTATGACGCTTCACGCAAGCACTCCCGTGATTTTGGGTCTTCATCCGGCTCTGGAGCTCAGAAGCGCCGGGTGTGGATTCCAAGCACCGCACTGCCACCCAGATTCACCCCGAGGCCATCCTTTGAGGCGCCTCGTCCCAACCAGCAATTTGCACCGCCCAAGCCCTATGGTGGCCCCACTGCTAATGTTGCTCCACGCCCCACTGTGGTAACATGCTTCAAGTGTGGAGAACCGGGTCACTATAGTCGAGAGTGTCCCCAGAACAACCCCAATCAAGCTGGAAAGTCCGTTGGCCGTGGTAAGCCCGCGGGAAAGACTTTCTACGCCAAGCCGGCCACTACTGCACGTGGCCATGTCAACTATGTTTCAGCCGAAGAGGCTCATGAGGATCCCAACGTCGTCCTTGGTACGCTCCTTGTTAACTGCCATCCGGCATCTGTTCTTTTCGATACTGGAGCATCTCATTCATTCATATCCGAGAATTATGCTCGGTTGCATAACACGACATTCTGTGACATGCCCACTTCCATGGTAATTCAAACTCCGGGTTCCAAATGGCAAACTTCTAGGGTAAGCCATGGGAACGATATTCTTGTCGATAGGCTTGTTTTCCTTGCATCTTTAATAGCTCTCAAGTCCTCCGACATAAACATCATCTTGGGTATGGACTGGATGTCGGCTCATTATGCCAAGATCGATTGTGCCACTAGAACCGTTCAACTTACTCATCCCTCGGGCAAGACAGTTAATGTCTTAACTCGAGTGGCCAAGCGCCAATTTTACTCTCTCAATGCCAACCCTCTTCCAGACCTTGAGGACGTTCCGGTAGTCCGAGACTTCCCGGATGTGTTTCCGGAAGAACTGCCAGGTGTTCCACCTGACCGGGATGTCGAGTTTGTGATAGACCTTGTTCCAGGAACCATTCCAATTGCTAGAAGACCCTACAAGATGGCACCCTTAGAACTAGCCGAGCTTAAGAACCAACTCGATGAGTCCTTGAACAAAGGGTTCATCCGTCCTAGCTCCTCTCCTTGGGCTTGCCCCGTCCTCTTCGTCAAGAAGAAGGATGGAACGGATCGAATGGTTGTGGATTACCGACCTGTCAATCTGTTCACCATCAAGAACAAATACCCGCTTCCCAGGATCAACGACCTGTATGATCAGCTCGCTGGATCCTCAGTCTTCTCCAAGATGGATTTGAGGCTGGGCTACCATCAAATCAAAATCAGAAACGGGGACGTTCCCAAAACGGCCTTTGTTACTCGTTATGGCCAATACGAGTACACCGTCATGTCCTTCGGTTTAACCAATGCCCCGGCCACTTTCTCCCGGTTAATGAACTCGGTTTTCATGGAGTACTTGGACAAATTCGTCGTAGTATACCTTGATGACATACTCATCTACTCCAAGAATGAAGAGGAACATGCTGAACATCTAAGGCTGGTATTCATGAAACTTCGAGAGCATCGCCTTTATGCCAAATTCTCCAAGTGTGAATTTTGGTTGTCAGAAGTGACCTATCTAGGCCATGTAATCTCTGGTAAGGGTATTGCTGTCAATCCTGAGCGAGTTCAAGCCGTCCTTGATTGGACTCCACCTGAAACGGTCAAGCAAGTTCGGAGTTTCCTTGGCCTAGCGAGCTATTGCCGCCGCTTCGTCGATAATTTCTCCAAGGTTGCTAAACCTTTAACTGAACTCCTCAAGAAAGATAAAAAGTTCGAGTGGACTCCACAGTGCGAGTTCAGTTTTCAGGAACTGAAAAGACGCCTGACATCTGCTCCCGTACTGGTACCACCAGATTTCTCCAAGGACTTTATTATCTATTGCGACGCCTCGCGACAAGGACTAGGTTGCATACTCATGCAAGATCGTCAGGTAATTGCCTATGCTTCACGGAAATTACACCCACATGAGGAAAATTATCCCACACATGATCTAGAGCTTGCAGTTGTAGTCCATGCACTCAAAACCTGGCGACATTATCTTCTCGGTAATCGTTGTGAGATCTTCACCGATCACCAAAGCTTGAAATATATCTTCACCCAACCAGATTTGAATCTTAGGCAAAGACGTTGGGTCGAGCTGATCTCGGATTACGACTTAGGAATAACTTACACCCCTGGCAAGGCCAATGTCATGGCCGATGCACTAAGTCGTAAGTCCTACTGTAACAACCTGTTGTTACAACAAAGTCAACCACTCCTCCATGAGGAATTTCGCAAGCTTAATCTTCACATTGTTCCTCAAGGATTCTTATCTACTCTGGTGGCGAAACCTACCCTTATGGATCAAATCATAGCTGCCCAAAAGTGTGATAAGGGCATATCCCGGATTAAGGAAAACATTGCTAGCGGAGTAGCTAAATGTTTTTCCATGGATGAACAAGGTGCTTTCTTCTTTGAGAACCGCCTGGTGGTTCCCAAGAAACAACATCTACGCCAGATGATCCTTAAGGAAGCTCACGAATCCCCTCTCACCATTCATCCCGGTAGTACTAAAATGTATCAAGACCTACGCCAGAGGTTTTGGTGGACTAGGATGAAGAGAGAAATCGCTCAATACATTGCTAATTGCGACGTTTGTCGTCATGTTAAAGCAGAGCATCAACGGCCTGCTGGCACCCTTCAACCTTTGGCTATTCCTGAATGGAAATGGGACAAAATCAGTATGGATTTCATCACTGGGTTTCCCAGGACCAAGAGGGGGAATAATGCCATCTTCGTCGTGATCGACCGTCTTTCCAAAGTAGCCCATTTTCTACCTGTTCGTGAGAGTATCACCGCTAGCCAGCTAGCTGACCTATACATCTCCCGAATAGTGTCTCTTCATGGTGTCCCATTGGAAATTAACTCAGACCGTGGAAGTCTCTTCACCTCTCGATTTTGGGAAAGTTTCCAAAATGCTATGGGAACTCATCTCTCCTTTAGCACCGCCTTCCATCCTCAATCAAGTGGTCAAGTAGAGCGAGTAAATCAAATTCTGGAAGATATGCTCCGAGCTTCTGTTGTCTCGTTTGGAATGAGTTGGGAGAAATGCCTTCCATTCGCGGAGTTTGCTTATAACAATAGCTATCAAGCTAGTTTGGGCAAGGCTCCCTTCGAAGTTCTCTATGGACGAAAATGTCGAACGCCTCTTAACTGGTCAGAAACCGGGGAAAGACAACTCTTTGGCCCGGATATGATTCAGGAAGCAGAAGAGCAGGTTCGCGTTATTCGTGAGAAATTGAAAACAGCCCAATCTCGCCAAAAGAGTCAATACGATCGTAAGCATAAGCCTATGACATTTGAAATTGACGAGAAAGCTTACCTTCGAGTTACCCCGTTAAAGGGAACCCATCGCTTCGGTATCAAAGGCAAATTGGCTCCTCGTTACATTGGACCCTTTCGCATTCTTGCCAAACGAGGAGAAGTTGCCTACCAATTGGAACTACCTCCGCATCTTTCCAGAGTTCACGATGTCTTCCATGTTTCGCAACTCAGGCGTTGTTTCGCGGATCCTATCCGTGGAGTGGACCACGAAACGCTTGATTTACAAGATAACCTTTCTTATCGGGAATACCCCGTTCGTATCCTTGATCAAGCCGAGCGTACCACTCGACGTCATAATATCAAGTTTCTCAAGGTTCAATGGTCACACCATTCCGAGGAAGAAGCCACTTGGGAAAGGGAGGATCGTCTTCGACTCGAGTACCCCGCCTTCTTCCCAGATGATCCTAAATCTCGGGACGAGATTCTATTGAGTGGGGGTGAGTTGTCACACCCTAGCTAGATTATGCATTAGAGTGTGCATCATGTTTACCTTCATCAGAAATTGAAATGGGGAAAGCAGAACCCCCAGCACCCCCCCCCCCCTGAAATCAACTAGGGTTTACTAAAAATAAATTCAATGAACCTGAAATGCCCTTCAAAAATGTTCACCCTCTTTGCCTTGGGTTAGAACCCTTGGGAAAAATGGTGCATATAATTTTAGGTCAACAAAAGGGGCATTGACTTAATTCATAAATATTTGAATTTGGGCATTTAAATACTATTAAATAATTCACATGCTCAAATAATGTTGGAACTATTTTTGGGCCACTGAAATATTTCAGTAAGTGTCCATAAATATTTTCAGGATTTTATAAAATGATTTAGTATTTAAACTAAATCAAAACAGAATAACAGAAATAGAAAAACACAAAAAAAATAAAGAGGGAAAGGCCATGGGCCACCTACCTGGCCCATCTCCAGCTGGCGGCCCAGCCCACCCCGCTGCCTCCTGTCGTCCCCCTCCTCGGACAGAAGGACGCGGGTGTGTGCCCGGCGCTCGCCGGCACGCGCGCGCGCCACCTCCCCCCCCCCCCCCCCCTCCGCGCCACCTCCTGCTTCCCGGGCTCCCTCCCAATGCCACGGAGACGGCCACGCACCCCCTGGCCCTCTCATTCCCCTCCCCCGTGCTCATCCCCTCCTCTGGCTCTCCCCCTCTCTTCCACAGAACGCGGCCGTCGCCGCCGACAAGAACCACCACGGCCACAGCCACCCCCTCGCCCCCTGGTTGTGCCCACGAGCTCCGCAACGTCGTCCTCGACCCCCTCACCGAACCACGCCCCGCCGGAAGCCCTGCATCGTCGACTTCGAGCTCTTCTTCAACCTCGGCCGCCCGAGCTCCTCGCCGTCGATTCGCGCCGTCAAGGTCGCCCCCGAGCCCGCTAGCCACCCCTACGGCACCGCTGTGAGCTCCCGGTCCTTTTCCCCTTAGCCACGCCGTCGATTTCGCCCCGTAGACATTGCCCCGTGAGCACCCGAAGCTCGCCGCCGTTGAGCCTCGACGCCGTCGTGGCTACGGCCGTGCAAGCCCACGTCCGAGCGCACCACCGTCTTCAACGCGTCCCCAGGAGCCTAACGCAACCACCCATTCGACCTGCCGTGCCCCCTAGCGCTAACCTGCACCAGCCCCTAACTCCGGCCACCGCCGCGAGCTTGCCTCCGGCGAGCTCGGGCCATCTCAGCCCCTGCCGTGTGCACAGATGGATGCGGGCGAGTCCCAGCTCCGCGTAGATGCCCTCCGCTGGCCATTTGGTCGCCGGAGGAGGATTTCCGAGCCCCTCCGCCGTCTCTGGCCTTGCCGGCGACGAGCCGGGGTCAACTCCGGCGGGTTTTGACCCCGGTCGGCTGGGTTGACTCCCCCCCTGACTCACTGACGCGTGGGCCCAGGCGCCTGCCTAATTAGTGTTAGTTAATTAGTGTTAATAAAATTAGCTAATTAGTGAGCCACTGACATGCGGGCCCCGTCCGGCTAACTAAGTTAGTTAGGGTTAACTAACTTGGTTAGTTGATTGTGTCACTGACCAGTGGACCCCACTGGTCAGGTTTGACCTAGAGGCGCCCAGTTGACCTGCTGACATCAGGGTGATGTCATGCTGACGCAATAACTCTTTTTCTGGATTTAATTTTATATAGAAAATTCCAGAAAATTGCCTAAACTTCAAAAATTCATAGAAATTCAACCATAACTCCAAATGAGACAAATTATATATGAAAAATTATCAGAAAAATTCAAGGAATCCATCTGTACCATTTTCATGCATGTTTGAACAATGTTTGTCCTCTGTTTTGGACAAAACAAATAAAGGGCATTTAAATAATCATATATGGGGTTGGAATTTGAATCTTGTACTCAAACCAACTTCATTTAAATCATAGCTAGTTGCATTAGCTCAAGACACATCCATATTGCCATGTCATAGCATGCATCATATTGTTGCATATCGTCGTGTGTTGATTGTGCTCGGTTGTGTTATTCGTGGTAGGTTCTGCCTCCGAGGATATTCACGAGTATCCAACTGAAGGGCAGTATCCCGTCACCACTCCATCAGGCAAGCAACCATTGATCATTCCGATACAACCCATGTTCTCGCTCCTGCTCTTGTTTACTGCATTAAGACAACACGATTCAAACTGCTATGTGCTACGGTAGTTGAACCCTTATCCTCTGCATGACCTGTCATTGCCACAGTAACTAGATGAAACCCACTAGCATGTGTAGGAGTTGATTGAGCCATGTTTTGTGATTCCTACCTTGCTATGCCTGCTATGCTTAGAGTTGTGTCAGGTCTGGTTCATCTGGGTGATGGGCTAGAGTGAAATGCTTGTGCCAGTAATATGTGGGATGTGTTGAACATGTTTTGGTAAAGGTATCGATGAAAGGCCATGTAGGAGTACATGGTGGGTTGTTTCATTGAAGCCGTCCCTAAGAACTGAGTTCTGTATGCGTGAATTAAGATTCAGCTACTACCACACATTGGGCCCTGAAATATGACCCCGCTCGACTTACCGACCCCTCTCGCCTCAGTCCAGGAGTTGCAACTAGTTTCTGGTGTTTGTAGGATATGTGTTGGCGGCCGTGCGTAGCGCTGACCCTAGGGGTGGGCTATGTTGTGGTAGATACACCGTGGCACGGTGTACCAAGTCACCCGTTTGGTGTCTCGGGAACCCTGTTCACATCGTTCGGGGCCGTTGAGGACACCCCGGCCGGATTTCCTTGCGGATGGAACCTGAATAGGCGATGACCCTGGACTAGAGACTTGTGAGGTTAGTCAGGTCGTGGTCTACACCCATGTCGGTTTTCGCTTGAAGTCTGCCGAGCACATTTCGTGTGCAGACGCTAAGTGGTGGAAACATGTGTGACGAAGTACACCCCTGCAGGGTATAAAACTATTCGAATAGCCGTGTCCGCGCTAAAGGACTACTTGATTGCATATACAGTTCATAGACAAGTTAATGGATACTACTAAAAGATTCAAGATAAGTGTGAGTACCGAGGATGGCCCCCTCGCAGGATACGAGGGAGGATCCACGGTGGAGTATTGTGATGGTGAGTAGTGGACTCGTGTGCGAAAACTATTTTGCTAAAAGATTCCGTAGGATAGCTTAGCCAAGAGTCAAAGCTGGCTTGCTGCATAAACCCCACCACCTTCTAGAGAATGAGCATGTATAGTAGGTTCTGATGTAAGACTTGCTGAGTACCTTTGTACTCATGTTTGCTTATTTATTGTTTTCAGACGACAACACTGCCCCCTCCGATGGGTTTTACGTAGACCTTGACGTCGACGAGTAACTAGCCACCCAGGTGGTGATCCAGGCCATGGAGGGCCCTATGTAGATAGAAAGGCTTCGAGAAGCCTTCTTTCTTTCTAGAGTCTGTACTCAGACTAGTTGCTTCCGCATGTGCTTGTATGACTGTATGACTTGAGTGTCGGGTCATGTGACCCCTACCTGTATGGATATGTTATGTATGGCTCCCTGGAGCCTTTAAATAAAGTACTTGAGTTGTAGAGTTTTGTTGTGATGCCATGTTGTATGTACTCATATCGAGCATATTGTATGTATGATTGAAATGCTTGGTATGAGTGGGATCCGACAATCTAGTCGTTTGTCCTTCGCAGCCTTTCTTATGGGGAAATGTAGTCTAGTGCTCCTCGAGCCATAGTAGTCCGCTACAGCCCGGTTCACCGGAGTCCTGCTAGCCCAGCACTACTGTTCAGGACACTTGACTGGCCGGCATGTGTTTCACTTCGTCCCTATGTCTGTCCCTTCGAGGAAATGTCACGCGGTGATCTCCGGAGTCCTGTCTAGCCCGCTACAGCCCGGGATCCCCGGAGTCCTGTTAGCCTAGCGCTACAGCCCGGAATCACTCGTTGATGACCGACATGTTCGATGTGATTCATGTATGCCTGTCTCCATAGGTCTGTTCCGCTTTGGGTTCACGACTAGCCATGTCGGCCCGGGTTCTCGGTCATATGGATGCTAGCGACATTGTCATATACGCGAGCCAAAAGGCGCAAACGGTCCCGGGCCTTGGTAAGGCGACACCCGTGGGATACCGTGCGTGAGGCCGCAAAGTGATATGAGGTGTTACCGGCTAGATCGATGTGACCTGGAATCGGGGTCCTGACATTTTCCGTTCGCTTTTTCTTCACTCATTTGCTTGTGTGTTGGATTGCTTGCTTGTCACGATGGCTCAAGATAATACTAAATTGTGTGACTTTGCCAATACCAACAATAATTATTTTATTAGCACTCTGATTGCTCCTCTTACCGATGTTGAATCTTGTGAAATTAATACTGCTTTGCTGAATCTTGTCATGAAAGATCCGTTTTCTGGCCTTCCTAGTGAAGATGTCGCTACCCATCTAAACAAGTTTGTAGATTTGTGTGATATTCAAAATAAGAAAGATGTAGATAATGATATTGTTAAGCTTAAGATATTTCCATTTTCTCTTAGAGATCATGCTAAAGCTTGATTTTCGTCTTTGCCTAAAAATAGTATTGATTCATGGAACAAGTGCAAGGATGCTTTTATCTCTAAGTATTTTCCTCCTGCTAAGATCATCTCTCTTAGAAACGATATTATGAATTTTAAGCAACTTTATCATGAACATGTTGCACAATCTTGGGAGAGGATGAAATTAATGATACATAATTTCCCTAGACATGGTTTCAATTTATGGATGATTATACAAAAAATTTATGCCGGATTGAATTTTGCTTCTAGAAATCTTTTAGATGCTAAGAAAAGTGCTCCTATTGATCGTAGTAATATGCCTTTGTCTACTTTGATTGAGCATAATAATGAATCTATGGATGTGAATTTTGTTGGTCGGAACAATTTTGGTAACAACGCGTATAAAGGTAATTTTAATTCTAGGCCGTTTCCTAGTAATTCCTCTAATAATTATGGTAATTACTACAACAATTCTTATGGAAATTATAATAAGATGCCCTCTGATTTTGAATCCAGTATTAAAGAATTTATTAGTTCACAAAAGAGTTTCAATGCTTTGATTGAAGAAAAATTGCTTAAGATTGATGAGTTGGCTAGGAATGTGGATAGAATTTCACTTGATGTTGCTTTTTCGAAACTTAGATATATTCCACCTAAGAATGATATCAATGAGTCTCTCAAAGCCATGAGAATTTCCATTGATGAGTGCAAAGAAAGAACCGCTAGGATGCGTGCTATGAAAGATTGTTTTGTGAAAGCGTGTTCTTCTAGTTTTCATGATAATAAAGATGAAGATCTAAAAGTAATTGATGTGTCCCCTATTAAATCTTTGTTTTGCAATATGAATCTTGATAATTATGGGACTGGAGATGAGTCAACTTTCGTTAAAAGGTGTCCCAAAAATTCGGAGTTTTTAGATCTTGATGCAAAAATTGGTAAAAGTGGGATTGAAGAGGTCAAAACTTTAGATAGCAACGAACCCACTATCTTGGATTTCAAGGAATTTAATTATGATAATTCCTCTTTGATAGATTGTATTTCCTTGTTGCAATCAGTGCTAAATTCTCCCCATTCTTATAGTCAAAATAAAGCTTTTACTAAACATATCGTTGATGCTTTGATGCAATCTTATGAAGAAAAACTTGAGTTGGAAGTTTCTATCCCTATAAAACTTTATAATGAGTGGGAACTTCAAATAAAAATTAAAATTAAAGATCATGAGTGTTATGCTTTGTGTGATTTGGGTGCTAGTGTTTCCACGATCCCAAAAACTTTGTGTGATTTGCTAGGTCTCCGTGAATTTGATGATTGTTCTTTAAAGTTGCACCTTGCGGATTCCACCATTAAGAAACCTATGGGAAGAATTAATGATGTTCTTATTGTTGCAAAAAGGAATTATGTGCCTATAGATTTCATTGTTCTTGATATAGATTGCAATCCTTCATGTCATATTATTCTTGGTAGACCTTACCTTAGAACAATTGGTGCAATTATTGATATGAAGGAAGGGAATATTAAATTCCAATTTCTGTTAAGGAAGGGCATGGAACAATTCCCTAGAAAGAAAATTAAATTACCATATGAATCTATTATGAGAGCCACTTATGGATTGCCTACCAAAGATGGCAATACCTAGATCTATCCTTGCTTTTATGTCTAGCTAGGGGCGTTAAACGATAGCGCTTGTTGGGAGGCAACCCAATTTTATTTTTATTCCTTGATTTTTGCTACTGTTTAGTAATAAATAATTTATTTATCCTCTTTTTTGTTGTGTTTTTTGTGTTTAATTAGTGTTTGTGCCAAGTAGAACCATTGGGAAGACTTGGGGAAAGTCTTTTTGATCTTGCTGTAAAAAATAGAAACTTTAGCGCTCACGAGAATCGCTTCCATTTTTTACTGGAGAGTGATATTTAGTTAATTATTTTTTCATATAATTAATAGATAACTTCCTCACGTCCAGAAATTTATTTTAGAATTTTTGGGGTTCCATAAGTGGTCTAAACCTATAGATTACTACAGACTGTTCTGTTTTTGACCGTTTCTATTTTTCGTGTGTTGTTTGCTTATTTTGATGAATCTATGGCTAGTAATAGAGTTTATGAACCATATAAAGTTAGAATACAGTAGGTTTAACACCAATATAAATATAGAATGATTTCATTGCAGAACCTTGAAGTGGTGGTTTGTTTTCTTTTACTAACGGAGCTCACGAAGATTTTCTTTTAAGTTTTGTGTTGTGAAGTTTTCAGGTTTTGGGTAAAGATTTGATGGATTACGGAACAAGGAGTGGCAAGAGCCTAAGCTTGGGGATGCCCAAGGCACCCCAAGGTAAGGTCCAAGGACACCAAAAAGCCTAAGCTTGGGGATGCCCCGGAAGGCATCCCCTCTTTCGTCTTTGTTCATCGGTAACTTTACTTGGAGCTATATTTTTATTCGCCACATGATATGTGTTTTGCTTGGAGCGTCTTTTATGATTTGAGTCTTTGCTTTTTAGTTTACCACAATCATCCTTTCTATACACACCTTTTGATACGGACACACATAAATTGGAATTTATTAGAATACTCTATGTGCTTCACTTATATATTTTGACCTATATAGTTTTTGCGCTAGTGCTTCACTTATATCTTTTAGAGCACGGTGGTGGTTTAATTTTATAGAAATAATTGATCCCTCATGATTCACTTATATTATTTTGAGAGTCCTTTAGAACAACATGGCAATTTGCTTTTAGGAATAATATAAAAACTTTCACATAAGTGCATTGAATACTATGAGAAGTTTGATACTTGATAATTGTTTTGAGATATGGAGATGGTGATATTAGAGTCATGCTAGTTTAGTAGTTGTGAATTTGAGAAATACTTGTGTTGAAGTTTGTGATTCCTGTAGCATGCACGTACGGTGAACCTTTATGTGATGAAGTCGGAGCATGATTTATTTATTTATTGCTTTCCTTATGAGTGGCGGTCGGGGACGAGCGATGGTCTTTTACTACCAATCTATCCCCCTAGGAGCATGCGCGTAATACTTTGTTTCGATAACTAATAGATTTTTGCAATAAGTATGTGAGTTCTTTATGACTAATGTTGAGTCCATGGATTATACGCACTCTCACCCTTCCACCATTGCTAACCTCTCTAGTACTGTGCAACTTTCGCCGGTACCATAAACCCACCATATACCTTCCTCAAAACAACCACCATACGTACCTATTATGGCATCTCCATAGCCATTCCGAGATATATTGCCATTCAACTTTCCACCGTTCTGTTATTATGACACGCTTTATCATTGTCATACTGCTTGCATGATCATGTAGTTGACATCGTATTTGTGGCAAAGCCACCATTCATAATCTTTTCATACATGTCACTCTTGAATCATTGCACATCCCGGTACACCGCCGGATGCATACACATAGAGTCATATTTTGTTCTAAGTATTGAGTTGTAATTCTTGAGTTGTAAGTAAAAAGAAGTGATGATCATCATTATTAGAGCATTGTCCCAGTGAGGAAAGGATGATGGAGACTATGATTCCCCCACAAGTCGGGATGAGACTCTGAATGAAAAAAAAAAGAGAAAAGAGGACAAAAAAAGAAAGAAGGCCCAAATAAAAAAGAAAAAATGAGAGAAAAAGATAGAAGGGACAATGTTACTATCCTTTTTCCACACTTGTGCTTCAAAGTAGCACCATGATCTTCATGATAGAGAGTCTCCTATGTTGTCACTTTCATAAACTAGTGGGAATTTTACATTATAGAACTTAGCTTGTATATTCCAATGATGGGCTTCCTCAAAATTGCCCTAGGTCTTCGTGAGCAAGCAAGTTGGATGCACACCCACTTAGTTTCTTTTGTTGAGCTTTCATACACTTATAGCTCTAGTCCATCCGTTGCATGGCAATTCCTACTCACTCACATTGATATCTATTAATGGGAATCTCCATAGCCCGTTGATACGCCTAATTGATGTGAGACTATCTTCTCCTTTTTTGTCTTCTCCACAACCACCATTCTATTTCACATATAGTGCTATGTCCAGAAAATGGATTTGCCTTGTTTCTACAAAAAACCTAGAGGTTCAAATTTAAATAATGAAGAAGTTCAATGTTTATTACAAGACCAAGAAGTTCAAATTAAAAAAACGACCAGTTCAAAATGTTTATAAAAAATGGAGTAGTTCAATGTATATAAAAAAACTAAGGTTTCCAGTAACCAAGAGAAGTTCAGATTGATAACTGCCAGAAGTTCACGTACCGCACGGTGTGCTTTTGTATGGAAAACGTATGAAAAAGCAAAGGCTAAAAGTTTTGTTGCTAGAACTTCAAGTGCTCGGCCCAAGAAAGTTCAGAAATTCTTGTGAGAGTGGTTGAACAAAAATATGTGATAGAAGTTCAAGGTGAAAACAACGAGAAATTCAACTACTGCAAGGAATGCATTTCAGGTGACAATAAAAGTATAGAAAGATAAAAGCTTAAAAGGTTTGTTGAAAGAAGTTCAAGTGCTATGTTCGGGAAGTTCAAAAATTCTTGCGAGAGAGCTTCACCTTGTATTTCCATGTTCGATTTTTTCCATATAAAAATCCAATACAATTCCTTACTCAAAACTAGAAAAAGGTGAAGTTCGAATTGAAATAACAGAGAAGTTCGGAGTTTATTAGAACATAGGATTTACCTGTTCAAAAAATAAAAAAACACTGCCATTTTTTGCACTTTTAAAAACAACTCATAAACGGAAAAAAATGGTTGCTAGAAGTTCAAGTGCTCGACGAGGAAAAGTTCAAAAAATTCTTGTGAGAGAGTTTCACCATGTATCTAGATGTCCAAAATACATAAAAAACATGTTGTTTTTTTTCTTTTAAAAAAATTCTCTATAAGTGCATCTAGTGCCACCCCTAGTTGGTTTTGGAGTATTGACGACAAACCTGGTTGAGGAACTAATGTGTTTGTGAGAATTGCAGCATAACACAGGTAGTAGTCCCTCATTGATTCGGTTTACTTACCGAAGATGACCCCTAAAAATGTATGAAGACATTGAAGACAAAGGTGGTATGTGAAGATATTCACATTGAAGACTATGACAAGAGAAGACATCGCGTGAAGACTATGGAGCGTGAAGACTTAGTTGTTTCGTTGTTTCCTTTTCTTCTTTGTTGAGTCGTAGGAACCACCGCACTGTTAAGTGGGGTCCCAGTGAACAAAGTCAGAGTGACTGAAGTGATGCTTAACCACAATCCTATGTCTTCGAGTGAAGACAATGAGAGGAAATCTTATCCAGAGTTGGATGAGTCAGCTTTACTTGTAGCCCAAGTAAAGTTGCCGCGTGTGTTTGAAATCTGACCGTTGGAACACGTGTCAGTTTCTTAGTGACTCAGGGTCATTTCGGACAAATCAGGTTGGGTTGCCTAGTGGCTATAAATAGCCCACCCCCTACACCATAAATTGGTGGCTGCTCGAAGTTAGTGCACGGCTTTTGTCGTTTGAGAGCAACCCACCTCGAAGCCTTTGAGAGAGAAATCCTTCAAGGACAAAGCCCTAAACACCCAGAGCCAATGAGTGTTAGGCATCACTGAAGTCTTTTTGTCTGTGTGATCTGAAGACTTGTTACACTTGTGGACTGTGAATCCTCCAGCCGGTTAGGCGTCGCGTTCTGAGCATTTAAGAGTCATTGAGGATCATCGGTGAATGAAGTCTGTGAAGGTTTGGAAGTCTACCTTGAATACTTACCAGAGTGATTGGGCGAGGACTGGGTGTCCTTAGCTCACGGGGAATAAGGTGAAGACATGGTCTTCTGAGTTAAATCTCAGCCTCCCTAACCAGACGTACAGTTGTCACAGCAACTGGAACTGGTCCAACAAATCATTGTCTTCAACAAGCCACTGGTTCTATCCTTCCCATCCTTTTATTTACAGTTGGTCCTTGTGAAGTCATTGCCTGTTTGCATTGTCCATTTTTCTTCACTGTGTGACTGTTTGTTCAGTTTGGTTTCATACTATCTTCCATCCTGATCCGTACTGCCTAGCTACTATTAGTCTTCATGCTCTCACTTCATTGAATACTTGACTATGGCTTGTCTAGTGTAGTATACCTTCTGTTGTGTGGTTATAGGTTCATTTCTATCGTTTGTCTTCAAAACTCCCATGTTTTGAAGACTTTCATAAAAATCGCCTATTCACCCCCCCTCTAGTCGATAACTAGCACTTTCAATTGGTATCAGAGCAAGGTACTCCCTTGTTCTGTGTGATTCGGTTTAACCACCTGGAGTTTTAGCTATGTCGACTGCAGGGATAATCAAAGTCTCCGTTGCGTGCCCCTTCTTCGATGGAACTGAATATCCCTACTGGAAGAATAAGATGCGCATGCATCTTGAAGCCATTGATGTCAACCTCTGGTATGTCGTGAAGAATGGTGCTCCCAAGGCTGGTGAAGGTGTCACCGCTGTCGATGTCAAGAAGTTCGTTCAACTGGATTCCACTGCCAAGAACATCATCTGTGGACATCTGACCAAAGGGCAATATGGCCGTGTGAGTGCTCTGGAAACATCGAAGCTATTCTGGGACTGGCTCTCCAAGGTCAACGAAGGCGTCTCAACCCAGAGAGATCAAAGGATCAGTGTGCTTCACAGCCTCTTCAACCACTTCAAGAGAAACGACAATGAGAATGTTCAGCTCACATTTGATAGCCTCACTGACATCACAAATGAGCTTCAAGCTCTCGGCGCTACTGAGATCACCAAGCATGAAATCGTCAAGACACTCCTGAGATCACTTGACAGCTCGTTTGACACCCTAGCCCTGATGATTCAAGAACGCCCTGACTTCAAGACACTCGATCCGTCTGACATACTTGAAAGGCTCAAAACACATGAGTTTCAGCTTTCTGAGAAAAGAGACATCTACGGTCCCAACTATGGTCGAACTCGCGCCTTGAAGGCAAAAGTTGTTTCCTCATCTGAAGAAGAATCTAACTGCAGTTCTGATGATCCTGAAGACATTGGAAAGGAGCTTGCTATGCTTGTGAAGAAGTTCTAGAAATTCACCAAGAAGAAAGGCTTCAGAAAGTCTTCATGATCCAGCTCAAGGAATGATAAAGCTTCTACTCATGACTACAAGAAGAGAACATGCCACAAGTGCAAGAAACCTGGTCACTACATCTCTGAGTGTCCGCAGTGGGACAATGAGAACAAGAAGACGAAGAAGAAGAAGAAGAGCAAGGAATATGATTCTGACGACAAGAAGAAGAAGAAATACTCAAAGTCTTCTTCCAAGTCTTCCTCAAAGTCTTCATCACATAAGAAGAGCTCATCTGGCAAGGCTCGTGCGTTTGTTGGCAAGGAAATGGATTCAGAGGAGGAGTCTGCTTCTGAGGAGGCGAAGGAGTCTGAGGATGAGTCCGATTCTGGCGTTGCAAGTCTGGTGCAGCCTATGTTGCCAAGTCCATCTTCAACACTGAAGACAATGACTTCGTCACCGACGCCGATGCTAATGACAAGATTAACTCCGCCCCCACCTATTGCTTCATGGCACGCGGTGCCAAGGTAAACTCACGCAATGCTCACTATCAAACATCCAGTGAAGATGACTCTGATTGTGGTTCCAAACCTAGCTACAAAACACTTGCTAAAATTGCAACTGAACAACAGAAAGCTATGGAACATATTCAAAAATTGTTAGACAAAAGCGATGACCTGTTGGACGCTGAAATGACTCGATCTCAGTCCGTAATTGAAGACATAAAAAATCTTCATATTAAGTGTGAGGAACTTGAAAGTCGTCATGAAACATTCTCAACAACTCATGAAAAGCTTTCCTATGATTATCTTCAAAAGAAGCAAGAACTTGAGAAATTGAGAGCGGATCATGAAGATCTTCAAAAGGAAAATGAGTCACCTCGCGCTCAACAGTTCAGTCCTGCTCAGGAAGGATTTGAATCACCATGTATTAAGTGCCTTGAGCGTGATAACGCTACTTCTGTTGTTGAATGTTCTACTGCTGCTACTGTTGCAATATCTTCAACTATTGATGTGGTAACTAACTCCTCTGCTGAGGATGCCACTGCTATTGCTAATGAAAATGCTAGGTTGAAGACATTGCTTGAAACGGGGATGTACAAAAGTCTCAAAGGGCATCAGACACTATGTGATGTCCTCGAAAGGCAGATTCTGAACCAAAACCCTAGGAAAGAGGGTGTTGGGTTTGAAAGGAAAATGAATGCTGATGGCTCTTACTGGAAGCCTGAGCAGTACCCCAAAACCACATGGGTTGCTGCAAAGGAACCTTCAGTGGATCCATCCACCTTATCTGGCTTCACTTGTGCTAATCCTATTGTCATTGATGAATCCTTTGATGTAAACTATAAACTGTTTAAGAATCAGAATGGTGAAGTGTTTTCCAGGTATATTGGTACTAACTGCAGGAATGGGCCACATATGAAGAAAGTCTAGGTGCCCAAAAGGTGTCTAGAGAATCTTCCTGTGAATGTCGTCATGACACCACAAGGGAAGAAGACAAACACCAGACCACAGGCTTCATATGGTCCAAAGGCTTTATACAGATAGAGGACTCACCTGAATCGCACTACACAAATGTTTTGTAGGGAAATCATACCCAGGCCTATGAATATGAGCGTGTTTCATCAAACCGCCATGTTCATAAGACCAAGAACTACTCTGCTTATTCCTATGAGTATTATTCACCTCCTGCAAAGCTATTTGCCATGGCATCAAAGCCAAAGTTCTCATATGCTGCACTTAGACTTATTGCTTTGAAGCCACCCTTGAAGATGTGGGTGGCTAAGAAAGCTTAACTCTCTTTTGCAGGGAAAGGTCTCCAGCCGAAAATCAAATGCATCTAAAGCTATTGTTGGGGACCTTAAACATCTTGTAGGGGGGCAAGATCAAATGCCCAAATGGTGTTATTATGTATTTTGTTCCTAAGTCGCTTGCTATTTGACCTATCAGTCCTAACCTCGATCTAAGCTTTCATAATCCACTTGCTCGTCAAATGTTTATGCTTCACAATGCTCTTCGTGAAGCCTATCCCCCTAACTGCACTATAGGGTATGACACGAGCTGCTTCAGAAAGGATTATTGACAGTGGATGTACTAATCACATGACTGGTGAATGAAGTCTTCTCATGGACTCAACCTTACGTCCATCTGACAAAAGTCACATCGCATTTGCTGATACTGGTAAAAGAAAGGTATTGGGTCTAGGTAGAGTTGCAATCTCAAAGGATCAGCACATGGATAAAGTGATGCTTGTTGAATCCCTTGGTTTCAACTTAATGTCTGTCTCAATGCTTTGCGATTTGAACATGACTGTGATATTTGGAAAATATTGTTGCCTTGTTCTAATGGAATCTAACAAGTCTCTAGTCTTTGAAGGGTATCGGAAAGATGATTTGTACATGGTAGATTTCTCAGCAGGACCACAGCTTGCCGTATGTCTTCTTGCAAAAGCTTTAGAGTGTTGGCTCTGGCATCGGAGGCTAGGGCATGTTGGCATGAGGAACTTGCATACTCTTGCCGTCTTGCGAAGAAGAAGCACGTCATAGGCATCGAGGGCGTCAAGTTCAAGAAGGATCACTTATGTGGTGCCTGCGAAGCTGGAAAGATGACGAGGGCCAAGCATCCCTTGAAGACAATCATGACAACGACTCAACCCTTCGAACTGCTACACATGGACCTCTTCGGCCCTACTCACTATTCTACCCTTACTACTACTGCTTGTCTCTATGGCTTCATCATTGTTGATGATTATTCAAGATATACATGGGTACATATAATCCTCGACAAGACTGAAGTGCAGGATGTCTTCAGACGATTCGCCAATCGAGCCATGAACAACTATGGCGTCAAGATCAAGCACATCAAAAGTGACAATGGCACTGAATTCAAGAACACCGGTCTCGACACTTATCTTGATACATTGGGCATCACTCATGAGTTCTCAGCTCCGTACATGCCGCAGCAGAATGGCATCGTGGAACGCAAGAACAGAACACTCATTAAGATGGCTCAAACGATGCTCGATGAATACAAGACTCCAAGAAAGTTCTGGCCTAAAGCTATTGATACTGCATTCCATGTCATCAACCGTGTTTATCTTCACGAGCTTCTGAAGAAAACATCCTATGAACTCCTCACTGGTAAGAAGCCAAATGTCAGTTACTTCAGAGTATTTGGTGTTAGGTGTTGGATCAAGGATCCACATCACACTTCAAAATTTGCACCAAAAGCACATGAAGGTTTTATGCTTGGTTACGGAAAGGATTCGCACTCCTATAGAGTCTTCAACCTCTTTCACTATAAAGTGGTTGAAACTGTGGATGTGCGGTTCGATGAGACTAACGGCTCGCAAAGAGAGCACCTGCCAAATGTGCTAGATGAAATTCCACCCGGTCAATCCATCAAGCTTATGGGAACTGGAGAAATCATACCGTATGAAGTACAGCCTGAAGAGGAACTTATCATTTCTGCACCTAATCAACCTGAAGACAATGCTCAGCCTGAAGACAATCCTTCAAACGATGACAATGATCAGCAAGAGCAAAATCTTCGAACAGTTCATCCTCGTGTTGCAAATCAAGTGCAGATTGAGAAGATAATTGATAGCATCAATGCACCTGGTCCACTCACTCGTTCAAGGGCAACACAACTAGCAAATTTCTGTGGGTACTTTGCATTCGTCTCAATATCTGAACCCAAGAAAGTTGATGAAGCCTTTATGGAACCTGAATGGATTCAAGCTATGTAAGAAGAGCTTCAACAGTTCGAGCTGAATAATGTATGGGAACTGGTCAAGCGTCCTAATCCTCGTAAACACAATATCATAGGCACTAAATGGATATATCGCAACAAGCAAGATGAGCATGGTCAAGTTTTCAGAAACAAGGCTCGTCTCGTTGCTCAAGGATACACTCAAGTTGAACGAATTGACTCCGATGAAACATTTGCTCATGTGGCTAGGCTTGAAGCTATACACATACTGCTAGCCTATGCAAATCATCATAACATCCTTCTGTATCAAATGGATGTGAAGAGTGCCTTTCTCAATGGCAAGATTGAAGAAGAAGTGTATGTTGCACAACCGCCTAGTTTCGAAGATCCAAAACATCCTGACATGGTTTGCAAGCTCAACAAGGGACTGTATGACCTCAAACAAGCCCCTCGTGCTTGGTATGATACACTCAAAGACTTACTGAAGAGCAAAGGCTTTAAACCTGGTTCCCTGGATCCCACACTCTTCATGAAGACATATGATGGTGAACTGTTTGTGTGCCAAATATATGTGGATGACATTATCTTCGGCTGCACTAATCAGAAATACAGTGATGTGTTTGGACACATGATACAAGAGCAATATCAGATGTCCATGATGGGTGAGCTGAAGTTCTTCATTGGTCTTCAAATATGGCGGCAACGCATCGACATCTTCATATCTCAAGATAAATACTTCAAAGATTGCCTGAAGAAGTTTGGAATGCAAGACTGCAAAGGTTATACGACGCCAATGCCAACCAAAAGTCATCTGGGTCCAGGCGACAATGGTAAAGAGTTCGATCAAAAGGTATACCACTCCATGATTGGTTATTTTCTTTATTTATGTGCATCTAGGCCAGATATCATGCTTAGTGTTTGCATGTGTGCCTGATTCCAAGCGGCACCAAAGGAATCGCATCACTTAGCTGTGAAGCGAGTTCTTCGATATTTGGCTTACACCCCAACGCTAGGATTATGGTATCCAAAGGGCTCAGAGTTTGATCTAGTTGGATTCTTGGATGCTGATTATGCTGGTGACAAGGTGGATCGCAAGTCTACATCAGGCACATGTCACTTTCTGGGACGATCACTTGTGTGTTGGTCTTCAAAGAAGAAGAACTGTGTATCTCTCTCCACTGCTGAATCTGAATACATCGCTGCTGGATCTTGCTGCGCTCAGCTTCTATGGATGAAGCAAACACTCAAAGACTATGGCATTCATCCGAAGCAAGTGCCACTCTACTGCGACAATGAAAGCGCCATCAAGATTGCCAACAACCCTATTCAGCACTCAAAGACAAAGCACATTCAGATATGTCATAACTTTCTCAGAGATCATGTTATGAAGGAAGATATTGATATCATTCATGTCAACACTGAAGAGCAACTAGCAGATATCTTCACAAAGCCCTTGGATGGGAAAAGGTTTTGCAAGTTGCAGTGTGAGCTAAATATCTTGGAATCCTCAAATGTCCTGTGATCATGCACACATCCTAACACTTATGCATGTTGATGACTTAGATGTGCAACACACGAAGTAATGTATATCTTCAACTAATGAAGACTTACACTCTAAGTGTGAATACATTAATGCGGAATTCGACTTCAGAGCGCCACGATAATTGTGTGCCGTGTCTTGGTCTAATACTTCCTATACGGTGGGTAACGCCACCACCAAACTTTTGGTTGGAGTGTTTTCTGTTGGCGTTACATTTGCAAAGTCTTCGCATTTTGTCTGTCTTCAATATTAACATGACTTCATGTTTATCTTCACTATATTGATTTGGTCTTATTCGGATATATTCACATATTTGTGTTCTGTCCTCTACAACATTCACTTATAGCTATGTCTTCTCGTTTGAATCTTTTGAACTAAGTGAATGTGATTAGACCCTAACCTTTCTATGCTCCTATCTCAAATCTATCTATCCAAATCACATGCATTCTATTGAAACTGTCAAATGTCTTCGATGCGTCCTTGTCAGCAGAAGATACAGAGACAAACATTAAATCTGTTTTAAATGCTCAATCCTTTTTGCCTGAACCCCGGAGAAGCGGGAACGACCACCCGACAATCCAGGCATGCGTGGGAACATGGAACAACCTCCAATGTGTTGCATGATCACCACGTGTCCTTCAGATGTGAACCGCTAGGGGCACCTGCGTAATAACGCTGCATCGTCCCTGTCCTTATAAATACACGCCACACCCTAGTCATTATCTCTTCTTCCACTTCTCTCTCTCGCACAAACCCTAGCGCCACCACTAGCCCTCGACGATGCCGGCGACGAAGCGCTTAGCTGTCGTGACCTCACCGACGTCGTCCTCATGCCGGCCGCGGACATTGTCTTCTCTGCCGTCGCCGTAGGTGTCCTCCGTCGCCAAGTTAGGGTGCGGAAGATCGAACTGCTCGGCCTCATCTCCTACTCCGTCTAGCAGTTCCTCGAGTGGTAAATAAAAAATCTTTTTACAGTCCTTTTTGATCCGATAGATTCATCCTTTTCAACCACAAGTGGTTTCTGTCCCTATAAAGTTGGATCTATCCTATTCTGCATCTCATAACATGCCTAGTATGTTCACTTATGCTTCACAAAGTAGTTAGATTCCTCACTTGTACTTATTCGTGGATTCGTACAAATCTGGAACCAACTCTCTACATATGAGTGAATGTCTTCGCACTATGAGGTCAATGTCTTCTAAACTGATTTATCTTCAAAATCTTCTGAGAATGCATATGACTTCTTCCCCTTCCCTCGCATCTCTAATGTTGTCACAGGTACATGTCCGTGGAAGAATCCCTTGGTTCTCATAGTCTGCATTCATTTGCAGAGTTCTTACAGCATCACATCAATTCTCCCGAAACTAGTTCTTGTCTGACCAGCAGAAGGAAGCCTTTGCATATTCTGAAGCCTTTCGGTCTGAACTTCATGGAAACAGAAAAATTAGTCAGAAAGGGCGGCAGGTAGCGTCGTGAAAACACTGCTAAGGACCTGCCACCGGATCTCTATGAGTTATACAAATCAGATCCAGAAGAGACCTACAAGAACCGAATCCAATGGATTCGAAGACATTGGGCAGAGGAATGGTTCAAGTACAGATTGTCACTGACCAATATGCTGAAAAGAATGCCATCAAGGGCCCCTGGGGAGATATTATATATAAAGGTCTTCAGCCCAAGTCGAAGTCCGAAGCTATTGCTCAAGGCTTCTACCCCTACATGATTCGTGGACCTCAACCTACTAATGCCGACCCATCTTCTCTATTATGATGCCTGCTCCCTGACCTCAATTAGACTATCATGTGGAGCACAGGCCTCAGGTCCAGAAGCCAAAGCCCAGGCTGCCAAGGTTTCCAGGTACTACAACTTCACCAGGATCTTTCAATGCCAATGGCTTCATAGCACACAACACCTTCTTTGATAGTGCCAAGAACCCCTACTCCAAGCTAAGAATTTCATCTGATCGATTCTGGAGCTACCAGCAGCGCAGTTACTATTCTTGTGTACTCTATGATCAAGGGCGCATCTTTCCCCATATGCGTCTCGATAGTGAAGCCATTGCTGGACTGCCCTGCTTGGAAGAGGCACTTGACTGTTTCCGTGATGCTGGTCTTCTGAACTTTGTGACTGCCAAAGAACATTGGAATGAAGAGCTTCTGCTACAATTTTATGCTACCCTCCACATTCGCGGCTACAACAGGGATCCGAAGACTTGGATCCTCGAGTGGATGACAGGTGATGTGCACCATGAAGCTAAAGCCCAAGACATCATTGAGCTTACTGCCCTGCCCACTCCTGGTGAACACTATGAACCAGGTTGTCAGCTACACCAGAATGCGTTGGAAAGCATCTTCCAGAAGCTAGAGCCAAATATGAGCCAAATGCTGAGCATGATGAAGCCATTGCCACAAGACGCTCACTATCCTAAGGAGTTCTTTGTTGAAGACCTAGAGTATCTGCCCCGCACTATCTATCATATTATCAGGCGAACTCTCTGGCCGGTCAAAGGACATTCTCCTGCAGCGAAGCTTGAAGGAGCCATGAAGACATTAGTTTTCTATATCTTCAAGCTTCAATGCTCAAGACTTCTTCATCAGGCAATTGGCTGCATCTGGCTCCGATATCTTCGGTCTGAAATTCTATGCTCCATGGGTAATGCGCCTCATCAAGTCGTCTGCGCGTAATCGCCTTATATTCTTGCCAGAGGTTGATCTGTCTGTCGAAGCCATTTACCCAGAGCCTGCAAAGGAGCCAATTTATCTTCACAATGTCGATCATCAAAGCTTCACCCAGCCCATTGAAGGAGTTTAGGCCGTTTCTCGTGTTTATCCCTTGGCTGGCAATACACGTGCCCCTCGCACCCAAACTAAAGCCACTGCAAGTACCATCGCCCAAAGGCCTCGGAAGCGATCTCGTGTTCTCAATGACCGAGAGCTTCTCATCACACTACATCAGAAACAGGATAAGCATCATGATTGGCTTAAGCGTCAGATGCAAAGCCTCTTGGTGGACGTAAATCGCATTCGAAATCTTGCCACCAAGAATGCCTTTGTTACACAAGAAACCTGACGGAGGTCTTGGAAGAGTTTGACGTTACTCAGTGCTGAAGCTGATCTTCAAGACGATGGCTTCACATAGAGATTCAAGTTTGACTCAACTCCTCCGTGGAATGCTCACTTGCGTCGAACTCCCTCACTTGAAGACTCTGACTATTCTTCCTCAACTGCAACAGTTAATGCCAGAGTCATTGATGATCAAGATGATGCTACCTCACCTCCTCAAACTTCGGCGCGTATCGACACTGCACAAGTTCATCTGCACCACCAAACCTCAACGACGACCCTACTTCATCGCCTACTCCACATGGGAACGAGTAGCGCGCTCTATGTCTTCAAACCTTTTTGGTCATTACTGACAAAAGGGGGAGAAGCATATGAGTTGATAGTCTTCAAGCGGGTCCATATGGGTGGTTGCTATACTTTTGCTACATTTGCCAAGTGCTTACAACTCTCGCTTTTGATACATTTGGTTCGTTTTGAGTTGTAACACTTAAACTTGATGGTCATCTGCTACCTTTTCGACACCTATGTGATGCGATGATAAATTTCGCATATGCGACGATAAATTCCGCACGAAGTCATTTTGCAGACGTCCATTTTTCTTTATGCATGTCATTATCTTCATTATATCCTTTCATGCATGATATATTGTCTTCATAAGTAGAAGAGGAGCTCCGCAAGTACAACCTGCCATGTGCATTTGCATTCAAAATCAAATACTTATATGCACATCTTCAGGGGGAGCCTTCTGCTACTTACGAAGACAATACCTAAATCCTTTACAATTTCACATACTCTTATCCCCGTTGAAAACTTCAACCAGTTTGTCATCAATCACCAAAAAGGGGGAGATTGTAAGTGCATCTAGTGCCACCCCTAGTTGGTTTTGGAGTACTGACGACAAACCTGGTTGAGGGACTAATGTGTTTGTGAGAATTGTAGGATAACACAGGTAGTAGTCCCTCATTGATCTGATTTACCTACCGGAGATGACCCGTAAAATGTATGAAGACATTGAATAAAAAGGTGGTATGTGAAGATATTCACATTAAAGACTATGACAAGAGAAGACATCGCGTGAAGACTATGGAGCGCGAAGACTTTGTTGTTTCGTTGTTTCCTTTTCTTCTTTGTTGAGTCGTAGGAACCACCGCACTGTTAAGTGGGGTCCCAGTGAACAAAGTCAAAGTGACTGAAGTCATGCTTAACCACAATCCTATGTCTTCGAGCGAAGACAATGAGAGCAAATCTTATCCAGAGCTGGATGAGTCAGCTTTACTTGTAGCCCAAGTAGAGTTGCCGCGTGTGTTTGAAATCTGACCGTTGGAACACGTGTCAGTTCCTTAGTGACCCAGGGTCATTTCTGACAAATCAGGTCGGGTTTCCTAGTGGCTATAAATAGCCCACCCCCTACACCATAAATTGGTGGCTGCTCGAAGTTAGCGCACGGCTTTTGTCGTTTAAGAGCAACCCACCTCGAAGCCTTTGAGAGAGAAATCCTTGCGAGGACAAAGCCCTAAACACCCAGAGCCAAAGAGTGTTAGGCATCACTGAAGTCTTTCTGTCTGTGTGATCTGAAGACTTGTTACACTTGAGGACTGTGAATCCTCCAGCCGGTTAGGCGTCGCGTTCTGAGCATCCAAGAGTCATTGTGGATCGCCGGTGAATGAAGTATGTGAAGGTTTGGAAGTCTACCTTGAAGACTTACCAGAGTGATTGGGCGAGGACTGGGTGTCCTTAGCTCAAGGGGAATAAGGTGAAGACACGGTCTTGTGAGTTAAATCTCAGCCTCTCTAACTAGACGTACAGTTGTCACAGCAACTGGAACTGGTCCAACAAATCATTGTCTTCAACAAGCCACTGGTTCTATCCTTCCCATCCTTTTATTTACAATTGGTCCTTGTGAAGTCATTTGTCTTCACTGTGTGACTGTTTGTTCAGTTTGGTTTCATACTATCTTCCATCATGATCCGTACTGCCTAGCTGCTATTAGTCTTCATGCTCTCACTTCATTGAATACTTGACTATGACTTGTCTAGTGTAGTCTACCTTCCACTGCGTGGTTATAGGTTCATTTCATCGTTTGTCTTTGAAACTCCCATGTTTTGAAGACTTTCATAAAAATCGCCTATTCACCCCCCCCCCCTCTAGTCGATAATGAGCACTTTCATTCTCTCAAACCAGAGAGAAGTTCAAACTGATAACAACCAGAAGTTTAGTACTACATGGTGTGTATTTCATATAAGAAAAATACAATAAAGTGAAACGGAGTGAAATTCAAATAGACATGCCCAAGAAGTTCAACTACTTTACGTAGTGCAAAAAACAACACGTCAAAAACAGAGTGAGGTTCAAACAAACATGCCCGAGAAGTTCAACTACTTCACGTAGTGCGTTGCCATTCGCAATGAAGGCAGAAATCATGATCTCGTCATTTCTCTAATTTACTTCAAAATGATAGGAATATCATTTGTGTAAATTCAAGTCCTCGGTCGGAGAAAGTTAAAAAAATATTGTGAGACAGGTTTGTACAAAAAGAATATCATTTGTGTAACACTGACGAAATGGATGAGAAAATTACAAACGAAACTATGTCATAGAAGTTCAACGTGAAAACAGCACGAAGTTCGACTACTATAGTGAATGAATTTGAGATGAAAAACTTTTAAAATTGTCGTGAATATGAAAAAATGATCAACACGGGAAAGTTGTGTGTTTACAACAGCTTTCATCAGTATATCACTTGCTCAATTCCGGTGAGTGGATGGAGAGCTACAAGCAGTGGATGGAGATCTACGAGCAAAAAAGGCACGTTAAAAACAGAGTGAAGTTCAAGTAGACATGCTAAGAGGTTCAGGTTCTTTACGTGGTGCATTTTCGAAGAATCTGTTTTGCGATAAAGGCAGAACGAATGAACCCGTCATTTTCAAAATTACTTGAAAACGGCTAGGAATCACAGGAAACCATCAACATGAAAAAGTTTCGCATTTTCCTTAGCTTTTCAACAGTATATTATTTGCCCCATTTCGATAAAATTTATAGAAATTACAGCAAAAATACGTTTTAGCCTTTTTTAAATTGACTTAAAACAGTAAGGAATTGGAAGAAACAATATATACCAAAAAGTTTTGCATTTCCTCAAGCTTTCCAATGCCGTATCATTTGCTGCATTCGAACGTACGGTTAAAAAAATAGATCGAAAATACAAACTCGGTGGAACTTGTACCATTTTCTAAATTGCTCTTAAACCGTTCAAAATTAGAAAAAACTTTCTACATGAAAAAGTAGCGCATTTTCATAAGCTTTCCAACACATATCATTTGCCTCAATTGGATTAGTCGTTTAGAAATGACATCGAAAACACGAACTCGGCTGTTCGGTTTGCGATATTTTACAATTTTCCAAATTACTCTTTAACCATAGGGAATTAGAGAAAACTTTCAACATGTGGAAGGAGCGGTTTTGCAGCAGCTTTCGAACGACATATTATTTGCCTCATTTTGATAAACGGTTTAGAAATGCGATCGAAAATACAATTCACGTTTTTTGTATGAAGAAAAAATGGTTTTCAAAACTGCTCTTAAACCGCTTACATTTCGCTAAAAATTTAAGTTGGGTCATGATACTGGTGTCCATAGCTTTCCAATGGTATATCGCAAGCCCCATTTGGGCAATGTTGGCGGAAGTTCAACCTAGCACTGGGAGAAGTTCAGGTCGAACAACTCAGGCAGTAAAATTGCAAAAAACGCAATTTCATCACGACCTGAGAGCAAAATCCGCCAATGAGCGAGATTCCTACTTGAAACCGGTATTTAGTTGCTAAAAGACGTTTCTAGATTACACTAACATCATATAGAACACGACTAACAAGAATAATTCGCGGGGAAAGCCACGGTTGCGAAGATAGCCCGAAGGTCGGGTTTGTACAGAGGGAAGTTCAGGCGCGTTACTCAGGCAGTTCAGGTTGTGATCAGAATATTATTCTGATCCCGTGATCAGAATAGTGTTTGTGTGTGTGTCTGTTGTTCTGTATGCAATCCCATCGCACAACACACATGTCTTATTAGCAACAATCGTCTGCGTTATTACCGGTCTTCACACACATTTCTGATTACACACCTGTTTGCCGCATATCACACACATCTTGTTATATTGAACCGTTTCTGTTCTCTTGTCTTAACGCAAACAGTTTATCCGAGTGAACCGCATGCCGTATATCGCACCGACCTTGATCTGCCTGACTCTTTTGTCTTGCCTAATCACAAACAGTTCATTCGAGTGAATCGTATGCTGTATATCGCACGCACCTTCATCTGGATGCCCATTTCTTTTGTTCTTCCTCATCGCAAACAGTTAGTTAAACTGAAGCGTATGCCATGCATCGCACACGCAACTAAAATCTGAATCGTGTTTGATGCATCCATCATCGCAAATGTTTTGCACCTTTTTGACGGTTTTTTACACCACCGTTTGGGATTATTGCATCGCACACAGTTTCGTCGAAGGGTCCCTGATCGTAGTGTCGCGTTAGCAGCATCCTGCAGTAGTGCTTGATGACTTCTGGGATAGTGAAAAGGACTGGCGTGGCAAATTATTGATGAGCTCAGTTTACAAGATGGTTGTTAAGACAAAGATACAAAGGGAGAATTTGGTTGTAAAATGTTGAAGGCCCCTCTGACACCGGACCTGATAAGTCGTGGACGTCCTTGTGGAACATTAGAGTGCCTTCAAAACTGAAAAACTTCTTGTGGAGATTGGTCAGGACTCGCTACAATCCGCTGACGTTTTGCACCACCATAACATGTCCACAACATGTGGGCGTTCTTTATGTGCACCTGAGGATAATTGGATGCATGCCTTGATCGAGTATGAGAGGTGTGGTGTGTCTGGTCACTCTCATCTAAAGAAATGGTGGAACATATGTGTGCTAACCAAGAGATGAATGCAAAATAGTGGTTGTTTATGATGCATGAGACTCTTACACATGTGGAGTTTACAATTTTGGTGGTGACAATGTGGGCGATTTGGTGAGCCAGGAGAAAGGCTATTCATGAGGACATATTCCAAAGTCCCTTGTCAACCCAGTTTTTTCATTTCATCATTCACTGTTGACATCCAAATTTTGGTGAAACTTATACGGGGTTCGAGTCGGAGCGCAATAGTTAAACCTTCTTCATGGTTAGGTCTATCAGTGGAACACATGAAAATTAACACGGATGCTTCTGTCATTAGGAACGAATGTTATGGAGCAGTGGCTGTTGTGTGACGAGACTATGGGTTAGTTCCTGGGTGCGTCGTCCACCACCTTTCGAAATATTTCGAACACTGTTACACTTGAAGCTTTGGCACTTAGAGAGGCATTGGAGATTGCAGACAATCTTTATCTGCAAAAGATACGTGTGGCTTTAGATTGCAAGACAGTGGTGGACAATATTAAGCAGGGATCTTCAGCGGCACTTGGATCTATCATACATGAAAGAACAAAACATTCTACAACTTTACTGCTTGTAACATAGTTCATCGGTTTAGGAACTCGAATATCTAGGCTCAAAATCTCTCTAAGCATGCTTTATCACTTGGGTTTGCTCACCATGTGTGGTTGGATCTACTTGGTGATCTATTTTTGTATACCTGTAAACATTTTCATGAATAACACTTCACAATAATGTCTCAAAAGAAGTTATCCAGTATACTAATCCAATGCTATTTAGCTTGACATATCCAAATTTCGGTTGAAGATTTGATATATTATAAAAACTCCTTGAAACTTTCAGTAAGCACTACATGTTTCTAGTAGTAAGCCTATTTGGACAACACTATGAGGAGATAATGGCTATTAAGCTAGACATATATCCAATTTTGTGTTCAAAATTTTATAGCTATGAAAAACATCCCCAAAACATCACTAAATACTACTCCCTCTGTAAACTAATATAAGATTTTTCACTTATTTGGACGATGATATTGGGAGTAATGGCTATTTTGCTAGACAATCCAAATTTTGATTCAAAATTTGATATTTAAAAAGAAAATTTTACATTTATGCCCCTAATTTGCACCCACTCTCATATTTACCCCTAACTTTTTGATGTGCTCAAATTTGCCCCTAAAATGCATTTCAGGTCACGAGAATGCCCTTCCAACTGGTCAAAGTTGCTAGATCGAAACTTTGAAAATCAATAGCAAATTCATATGAACTTAGGAGGATACAAATAAGATATCAAAATGTTCATAAAAATATCACCTATACACACATGTCATTTACGTTCATCACCTACAAGTGCTATTATTTGCATTCACCCTAAATAGTTTTTTTAATGTTATAAACCCTAAAAAGCTTTAAAGAGTGCTTTGTCATGAACATGACAAGTGCATATAGGTGATGTTTTTATGAACATTTTGATATCTTATTTTGCATTCTTCTGAGTGCATATGAATTTGTTATGATTTTTTAAAGTTTCGGTCAAACAACTTTGACCAGATGGAGGGGCATTCTTTCGATCTAAAGTGCTTTGTAGGGGCAAATTTGAGCACATAAAAAATTTAGGGGTAAATTTGAGTAGTGGGTTCGAGTTAGGGGCACAAATGTAAATGTCCCTTTGAAAAAACCAGTAAATACTACATGTGTCCAGTAGTAATCTAGGAAATTTTGAGTTTATCAGGGGTGTGCAGATTTAAAAGATCATAACTATTTTCTAAACAGATCAAAATTTTAGTTTATTATTTGATATTAATGAAGGGAGACAAAGCTACATGGGGTTTGCTGTAAAAAAAACATTTACTTTACTTACGGTTAACTTTGAGACCACCCCATTTTCTTCTTGGATTTGCCACTATCTATGAGCACCTCGAGATACTAAGTCCGTAAATTTTGAGTTTGACAAAGTTACCATACACACGTTGTAGTCTATGATCGTATTGTCAATGCTGAAATAAATCCAAATAAAGGCGCGCACATGTGCCAAATTTAAGATACAAATTAAGTCGTACAAACATGCATAAGTCATATGTAAGTCCATCCCACTTAGAGGTTGATGTGAAAATTTATGCTCTTGGAACCATTTAAAAAAGTTCCTCACTATTAGTTGTAAAATGGATAAGTATTTAAAACTGAAACTAAGGTGTTATTTGTAGTTGGGCTTCAGGTCTGTTTTCTAAAGAATAATCAATGCAACACCATATTCCGAAATAAAAAGTGCAGGAAATGATTTCTCATTTGATTTGTCTATGTGTGTATGACAGCTGTGGGTATCTAATATGGGTTGCCTAGCTCACCAACTGTTGTTGGACAACTCGATCAACCTAAGAGGCTTTGCTTGTGCTTATCTTCTTAAACCCCATCTTATTAATTAATAAGTTTATCAAGACGAGAAGAATAATGGTGTCAACAAAGTCGAATTAAGATACTACCATTTGCTTTTCCCTAACCGGCCAACGTAACTGAATGATGCCTTCTCTAAGGCCCACTTCACGTTTAATTTTGGTGACAATGATTGTGGTATGGTCCAAACATTGCGAATTTTTTGGATTTTCATTCATTCGAAATTTCCAACAAATATGCACAACCAGTTAAAGGCATCTCTAATACTCCCTCTGTTCATAAATATAAGTTGTTCTGATTTTTCTGTGAATATAATCATGTTTTATTATGTTTGTTTATTCATTTAAGTCCTTATGTAGTTTATATTAAAATAATTTAAAACATCTTATATTTGTGAACGGAGGGTGTAGCTTGTAATTTACTTTGGTCATGAAAATGTACTCCCTCTTGTCGGGTGCATAAATCGGACTCCTAGGTGAGTAAGCACGCGTGTGTTCTGTTAGTGGTAGATAATCGCGCATGATTATCGTTGTAAGCCAAAAGATGTTAGAAAAGAAAAAGACACTGTACTACCAGCTCTTGTACCCATGATTGGCCGCAAAAATGCGCGGTCAGTTCTGTGCGCACCACACCGACTCTACATTTAAATACGGCCAAAGAGGAGTAAAGCAAAGACAGTGGGGCCACGAGAATTGCCCGATACCAAACCTCCCTTTATAAGTTGCAGCCCGAGTCTACCGTGACACGCGACGCTCGCTCTCCTCCAGCAGCGAAGCATTGTCATACACAAAAGCATCTACAGGTCCAGAGTGACAGAGAATGGGCAGATGCCTCTCTTTTCTACTCCTCCTGGGCGTCGCGCTTAAGCTCGCCGGCCCGGCCAACGGCGACATGTCGGCGGCGTTCGCCGGTACAGGGGCGGCGTACAGCATCGACGGCGCGGTGCGGCAGCTGATGTCGCCGCCGTTGATGAAGCTGGAGGACGGCGTGGACCCTGAGCTCAGTATCGACCTGGAGGTGCACCGCCGCGTCCTCGCCGGCATCAGCCCCGGTGCCCTGAGCCGCAACAGGCCCGCCTGCCCCGGCGCGTGCCCGGCTCCCGGAGGATCGTACACCAACCGGGGATGCCAGAAGAAGTACCAGTGCCGTGGCTGAATGGAGCAGCAGAGCACTCTGGCCGGCAACCTCCTGCACGCGTGCACGTTCGACCGGCGTAAATTTTCATTTCACCTTTATATTTCGTTCCGCTATCTTGGAATAATGTGGCAGTCTTGTTGGAACAATTGTGACGTGATATCGATTGTTCTTGTTCACAGAACCATGGCGTCGATAATTTTGACTTTAGGCCATCTTCAACACACACCCGTCCTGGATACGGATGTAGGAGTCAGCCATCCAACACTACTTATATACATTAAAATACTATTTAAATAAATCATAAGAATTTCATCGGATACGACAGATTTCATTAAGGTTCTGACATAATTTACATAAAAAGACCGATATTTCGATCGTTTAACTAAAAATTAGAAGAAAAAAAACCTAAACCCTATACCGGGCGACCATCTTGCACGCGTGGCCACACAGCCGTCGCCGTTCGTGTCATCGTCGTCCCTCCAACAGCGAAAGTGTACCAGAGGGCCGCGGCAGCCTTGTCCGATGGCTGTTTGCTGCTCGTGAAGGAGCTACTCAGCCTCCTCCTGGCAGTGCGGAGGACTGACGCGGCCAATGTAGATGACGCTCGCGAAGCTCTAACGACGGGCTTGCCCCTGCCGGCATTGGTGAAGGAGTCGCTATGCGCCCATTCCTCGTGGATCCTAGCAAGCTAGCTGTCAAAGGTGGTGGGGACGCCGGCGGTCGTCTCCGCTGTCGCGATGAATCGGTCGAGCGCCCACGCGGTGGCGAGGTCCGAGTCATTGCGGACCCGCGTCGAACTTGGTGAACACCGAGCGGCAGACGGTGTTGCGCCGGTTGTACCGTGACTGCCGCCTCGCTGTGCTCCTCCTCGAAGACAACGGACCGCCGACACCACCACCTCTGAGGTAGTAGAGGATGGGGCCTCGTGCCTTCGTTGTCACGGTGGCATCTCCTCCTTGATGGGGCGGCGGTTGTAGCGGGGCGGCGACATGGGCCCATCGATGCGAGCGTACTGGTTGCGTGCCGACGGTGACACTGGCTCATCCTTGACGTAGTGTCCGATCTCGGCACCATGGTTGCACGGGGCGATGCCGACTCCTTCTTGATGCGGCGCCCAATCAGGCCGTCGCCGCAGTTGCGCGCGTGTGGGTGGGGGGGGGGGGCTCCTCCTTCACCCGCTGGAGTGGGGACGCCGGCTCCAGCTACACGCGGTAGCACGGCAGGGACGGTGGCTCCTCCTTGACTCGTGTCAGCGGCAATGATGGTGTCGGGCCTATCTGACGAAGCAAACGCTCCGTCGTGATCTTCATATGACAGACGGATTCTTCATCCGTCAGAGCGGCCTCAACGAGAAGGCGGGGCCGCTAGTGCGACGTCTGGTCTTCCTCATCGCCGAAGGAGATGACGATCTCCTCCTTACTGGAGGAGCCGACCGCCATGGATGCCGATGGGCCCGAAGAGCGAGCATGGTGGCGCCCAAATCCGCCTTATGATGAACCGTCACCGCCTCCACCTGCCGGCACGGAGAACCATGACTTCGGCATCTTCGCGGGAGTTGAAGTGGCTCGAATAGGACAAAGTGTGGCCATGCATCGCCGGCGCGTGGCTTAAATAGCCGCTGCCAGTCCTTGCGAAGGGCCGACCAATCGCTTCAATGCGACGCAACTGCCGGAGTTGGTTCGTCAGGAAGCCGCGTCCGTAATGAAGTAGTGACTCCTGAGAGGTCGTGTCGGTCAACGCCGCCACCCGTCCGGTCACATCAATCAGCATTATTGTCGGCCATTGCATGCTTTAAAACCGGCATGAATGTTGCGCAGGAAGCGGCATGTGCATTGGACAGAAAGCGCGGGGAGTCAGGAAAAGGTTTTTTGGTGGACCAAATTAGTTAGACGAGAGCGTGGCAGCGAACGGACCTGTGGACTAATACAGACCCGCATTGAATGACAAAACACGTTCGAACTGCACAATCCGAATGTTTGGGGCTGTTTACTTTAGATTTCTCAACACAAGTGTACTTATCCTTCACCCGGAAAAAAAAGGTGTGCGTCCCTATTGCTTGAAAAAAAAAAACACTGCAATTGGGCAAAGGAGGTAGTTTTCTTTTGAGGGCTAGCAAAGGAGGTAGTTGAACTGCAGAAGATTGTGTCGGCCAAATCTTGAAATAGGGACGCCCGGCTGCTGCCCCACTCACGTCATACTTTGTGTGCTGCGGGCATTCACACAACTTTTCCAGCGCATGACAAATTGACGAGCAAGCACTTCTGAGAACCCATCAATCGCTTTCTTTTTCTTTTACGTTTCCTTCTGTTTTTTCCTTTTTTATTTATAATTTTCCTTTTTCACTCTTCTGAATACTTTTTTGAAAACATGAACATTTCTAGAATTCGTAAATTTGTTTTTGAAATCACAAACAATTTTCCAATTAGCGAATATTTTTTACCAATTCGCCAATATCTTTTCAATTTGTGATTTTTTTTAATCCGTGAACTTTTTTACAAATTCACGAACATTCTTCGTAACTCGTGGACCTTTTTTGAATCGACGATTTTTTTTAAATTTGGGAACGTTTCTTTAATTCGCAAACATTTTTTTGTGTTCGTGATTTTTCTGAAATGCATGCTCATTTTCTAAATTCATGAGCATGTTTGGAATCATCAAAAAAAATTCTGAAAAGTTAAAGTTTTGTTCGAAATTTGGGAACAATATTTGAAATTTTCGAACTTTTTTGTTTCTGTTAACATTTAAAAGGAATTAATAAACATTATTTGAATTGTTTTAATACGCATCATTGTTCAAAATTTTGATTTTTTTGAATATGTGAATATTTTTTCAATAATCGCAAACATTTTTTGAATGCACGAACATTTTATGAGTTTTCTTTGAAAATCATGAACAGTTTTATTTTCGAATTTTGGATTATTTAATGATTTCTTGAACATTGTTTTCCAAAATTCACAATTATTTAGAATTTTATTAAAATAAATACCAAATTATTTAATAAAAGAAAAATAAAATAAAAAAGAAAAATAAAAAAACAAGGGGTGTCCCGCCCTGCGCATTGGGCCGGACAACAAGGCGTTGGGTGGCGCATAGGAGCTCCCGAGCCCAAGTGGACGCGAACGTGTCGTTGGGACAGACGAGCTATGAGCTCGAGTTGGGAACTTCTTATTCGCCGCTTATTGCGGCAAGTTGTCGCTCTTTCGCACAGGGCGCAGATCACCCTGGGCCGGCCCATTTGCAGTCGTTTCCCTTCTCGCGAGATTAAAAACAGCAAAAATTGCTTGCGCTAGGGATCAAACCCTGGCGAATCCTAAACGGCGCCCGTAGCGCCCGTAACAGGGTTAACGGTACATGGCGCACACCCCTCCTCCGTAATGGGCCAGCCCATGTTCATTTTTTTTCTTCAGTAAAAAACAGCAAAAATTGGTGGCAAGCAGGATTCGAACACGCGCACAAGGGTTTCGACGCAACACGCGATAACCACAACAGGCAGTCAACTTATCTTACCAGGAACAACTTCTTCCGTCTTTTAATCTTTTTGTTTTTCCTTTTCTTTCTTTTCTTTTTGTTTCTTGTTTCTTCTTTTTATTTATTATTTTTCTCTTTTGTTTTCTTTCTTCCTTTTCTTTTTCTAATCCAATACAAAAAGTTAAGAGGATTTTATGAACGTTGTTTCAAATTCGATGAACTTTTTTTAAAGCTGATGAACTCTTTTCAAAATTGATGAACATTTTCAAAATCGATGAACTCTTTCTCAAAATCGATGAACCTTTTTCCGAAAATTGATGAACTTTTTTCAAAATTGACGAACTCTTTTTCAAAACCGATGAACTTTTTTCAAAATTGATGAACTTTTTTAAAGCCAATGAACTCTTTTAAAAATCGAAGAACATTTTCAAATTCGATGAACTCTTTTTCAAAATCGATGAACCATTTTCCCAAATTGATGATTTTTTTTCAAAATCGACGAACTCTTTTTCAAAACCGATGAACTTTTTTTTCAAAATTGATGAACTTCTTTTAAAATCAATGAACTTTTTCTAAAATTGATGAACTCTTTTCAAACTTGATTAACTTTTTTTAAAAATTGATGAACTGTTTTTTAAATTCACTAAAAAATTCATGAACTTTTTCCAAACTTGATGAACCCTTTTTCATTAAAAAAATGTAACTTTTCCAGAAAAATATCAAATAACTCAAAAATCTAATAAATAGCGCGTATTAAATGGTTCTTAAAGTTTTCGCGTTCTTATGGATCACAACTGCACAGCGGGTGTGGTGGTTAGCCAAACACTCCGTCAGTTTCTTGTTGTGCGGCGCGAGTTCGACTCCTCGTAGGAACACATATTTTTGTGTGTTTTTCGCGAGACAATTAATGGTGTCGCGCGCAATGGGCCGGCCCATATGTCCACGCGCGTGTGCGCCGGAAGCTCTAACCGGCGCAGAAGGCGCCGATTAGGAGGTCCCTCAAACCCTGCACCTTCTGTACATGTACGCGCCGCGCTAGCAACCCCGACTGACCCAATCAAGTTGGCAAACAACAACGGGCAACCTAGAAAAACACACAGCAGCGACAAAACTTAAAACCAGTTCACGAAATTTTGCAAAAATCTTTTGTTCCTTCTATTGGTTCTTTTCTTTCTTTGGTTTTTTATTTCCTTTTCTTTTCTACTCTCTTTTTTTCAAAAAAAATCGAATTTTTAAATTTTGTTCATGTTTCCAAAAAAAGTTCAGTTTTTGAATTTTTTTTCTAAAAATCCAAAAATTGTTCTCATTACAGATAACTAATAGATTTTTGCAATAAGTATATGAGTTCTTTATGACTAATGTTGAGTCCATGGATTATACGCACTCTCACCCTTTCATCATTGCCAGACTCTCTTGTGTCGCGCAACTTTCGCCGGTACCATACACTCACCATTACCTTCCTGAAAACATCCACCATACCTACCTATTATGGCATTTTCATAGCCATTCCGAGATATATTGCCATGCAACTTTCCACCGTTCCGTTTATTATGACACGCTCCATCATTGTCATATTGCTTTGCATGATCATGTAGTTGGCATCGTATTTGTGGCAAAGCCACCATTCATAATTTTTTTCATATATGTCACTTATGAGTCATTGCACATCCCGGTACACCACCGAAGGCATTCATATAGAGTCATATTTTGTTCTAGTATCGAGTTGTAATTCTTGAGTTGTAAATAAATAAAAGTGTGATGATCATTATTATTAGAGCATTGTCCCATATGAGGAAAGGATGATGGAGACTATGATTCCTCCACAAGTTAGGATACGTCTCTGGACGAAAAAAGAAGAAGAAAAAAAGGCCATAAAAAAGGCACAAATAAAAAATGAAAAAAAGAGAAAAAGAGAGAAGGGGCAATGCTATTATCCTTTTACCATACTTGTGCTTCAAAGTAGCACCATGATCTTCATGATAGAGAGTCTCCTATGTTGTCACTTTCATATACTAGTGGGAATCTTTCATTATAAAACTTGGTTTGTATATTCCAATGATGGGTTTCCTCAAAATGCCCTAGGTCTTCGTGAGCAAGCAAGTTAGATGCACATCCACTTAGTTTTTTTTTGAGCTTTCATACACTTATAGCTCTAGTGCATCCGTTGCCTGGCAATCCCTACTCACTCACATTGATATCTATTGATGGGCATCTCCATAGCCCATTAAAACGCCTAGTTGATGTGAGACTATTTTCTCTTTTTTGTCTTCTCGACAACCACCATTCTATTCCACCTATAGTGTCCATGGCTCACGCTCATGTATTGCGTGAAGATTGAAAAAGTTTGAGAACATCAAAAGTAAGAAACAATTGCTTGGCTTGTCATCGGGGTTGTGCATGATTTAAATATTTTGTGTGATGAAGATAGAGCATAGCCAGACTATATGATTTTGTAGGGATAGCTTTCTTTGGCCATGTTATTTTGAGAAGACATGATTGCTTTGTTAGTATGCTTGAAGTATTATTATTTTTATGTCAATATTAAACTTTTGTATTGAATCTTATGGATCTAAATATTCTTGCCACAATAAAGAAGATTACATGATAAATATGTTAGGTAGCATTCCACATAAAAAATTCTGTTTTTATCATTTACCTACTCGAGGACGAGCAGAAATTAAGCTTGGGGATGCTGATACGTCTCCAACGTATCTATAATTTTTGATAGTTCCATGCTATTATATTATCAGTTTTGGATGTTTATGGGCTTTATTATACACTTTTATATTACTTTTGGGACTAACCTACTAACCGGAAGCCCGACCCAAATTGTTGTTTTCTTGCCTATTTCAGTGTTTCAAAGAAAAGGAATATCAAACGGAGTCCAAACGGAATGAAACCTTCAAGAGAGTTATTTTTGGAACGGAAGCAATTCAGGAGACTTGGAGTAGACGTTAGTGAAGCTTCGAGGAAGCCACGAGGCAGGGAGGCGCGCCCTACCACCTGGGCATGCCCCCACCCTCGTGGGCCCCTCGTGGCTCCCCTGACCGACTTCTTTCGCCCATATATGTCCATATACCCTAAAAACAATAGAGAGTAGAATAGATCGGGAGTTCCGCTGCCAGAAGCCTCCGTAGCCACCAAAAACCAATCTGGACCCGTTCCAGCACCCTGTCGGAGGGGGGAATCCCTCTCCGGTGGCCATCTTCATCATCCCGGCGCTCTCCATGACGAGGAGGGAGTAGTCCACCCTCGGGGATGAGGGTATGTACAAGTAGCTATGTGTTTGATCTCTCTTTCTCTATCTCTCTCTCTCTCGTGTTCTTGAGTCGACACGATCTTGATGTATCGCGAGCTTTGCTATTATATTTGGATCTTATGATGTTTCTCCCCCTCTACTCTCTTGTGATGAATTGAGTTTTCCTTTTGAAGTTATCTTATCAGATTGAGTCTTCAAGGATTTGAGAACACTTGATGTATGTCTTGCGTGTGCTTATCTGTGGTGACAATGGGATATCACGTGATCCACTTGATGTATGTTATGGTGATCAACTTGCGGGTTCCGCTCGTGAAATTATGCATACGGGTTGGCACACGTTTTCGTCTTGACTCTCCGGTAGAAACTTTGGGGCACTCTTTAAAGTTCTCTGTGTTGCTTAGATGAAGCTGAGATTGTGTGATGCATATCCTATAATCATACCCATGGCCACGGATACTTGAGGTGACATTGGAGTATCTAGGTGACATTAGGGTTTTGGTTGATTTGTGTCTTAAGGTGTTATTCTAGTACGAACTCTATGATAGATCGATTTGAAAGAATAACTTTGAGGTGGTTTCGTACCCTACAATAATCTCTTCGTTTGTTCTCCGCTATTAGTGACTTCGGAGTGACTCTTTGTTTCATGTTGAGGGATATTTATATGATCCAATTATGTTATTATTGTTGAGAGAACTTGCACTAGTGAAAGTATGAACCCTAGGCCTTGTTTCAACGCATTGCAATACCGTTTACGCCCACTTTTATCATTAGTTACCTTGCTGTTTTTATATTTTTAGATTACAAAAACATATATCTACCATCCATATTGCACTTGTATCACCATCTCTTCGCCGAACTAGTGCACCTATACAATTTACCATTGTATTGGGTGTGTTGGGGACACAAGAGACTCTTTGTTATTTGGTTGCAGGGTTGTTTGAGAGAGACCATCTTCATCCTATGCCTCCCACGAATTGATAAACCTTAGGTCATCCACTTGAGGGAAATTTGCTACTGTCCTACAAACCTCTCCACTTGGAGGCCCAACAACTTCTACAAGAAGAAGGTTGCGTAGTAGACACGAAGCTCTTTTCTGGTGCCGTTGCCGGGGAGGTTAGTGCTTGAAGGTATATCATTAGATCATGCAATCGAATCTTTTAATTTCTTGTTTTATCACTAGTTTAGTTTATAAAAGAAAACTACAAAAAATGGAATTGAGGGTACCTCATATGCTTCATCTTTTTAATATCTTTCATGAAAATAAGGATTCCGATAATTGTGCCAAAATGTTAGAAGAAGAATGCATTAGAATGTTTGGCACCAAATATTTGGATGATGAGAACGATTGCAATGTTGTTAGTATGAACTCTTTGAATATCCATAATACTAATGATGATTACACTAGTCATGATGAAAATATCTCTTATAATCATGTCAACTTTTGTGGAGTGCATCGAGTTTTCAAGTAAACACCAAATAGGGGAGATAGATTTTGCAAGAGGCATAAGTATTTAGAAACCAAATGGTTGCAAGAGAGGCTAGATGTTTGTGCGGAAAATTTAAAATTTCTTCGCCATACTTGTGAACTTTGTAATGAACATGGTCATTTAAATCTCCAATGCAAATTGTTTCATGATCGTATCGTGTCCAAAAATTGTGATGAATTTGATTTCCCTTGCACATCATAATGAACTTAGTTTGCTTTTGGGTTATGAAGAAATGAAACGTATAACTAAGCATATTCCAGAATATAACCTTGAGAAATTCCTCGATATTGATCTATTAGATTTTTTATGTATTGTGCGGTGAATTGCATTGAAAATCCTTATATTGCCAATTACATAAAGAAAAGAAAACAAATAAAGGATGAAGATAATACTAATGAAAGGGAAGAGGCTTCCCAATATCCTCATATTATATCTTATGATGAATCAGGTAATGAGGAGGAGCCTTCTATTCATCCAATCTCATTAATAAGGAGGTCGAAAAAGAGGTTTAAACCCACACATGATGTGAAGAAGAAAAAGAAAAGACTGAGAAGCAAAGGTAGAAAGGTATCCCTCCCAAATGATGTTGCTCCTACTACTCATTGTGATGATGATAATTGCTATACTATTGGTGCTATCCATACTATTAATGATGAGAGTGATTATGCTTATGATATGAAAAGGCCCAAGCTTGGGGATGCTATGTTTGATGAGAATATATTTGCTCAAATTAATGTTTGCCCTAACTTGGGGATGCTATGTTTAATGAAGATGATATTTCTAGTCTCCCAAGTTTTGATATGCAAATTTATTATGATGATAGCATGCCTCCTACTTATGATGATTATATTGATGAAAGTGGGTTTGGAAGAGTGTCAACTTTAGGAAGTAATGATTTCACTATTTTGGAGGATGTTGAATCTTATTGTGACAATTATGAAAGTGGATTTGGAGAGGTCATGACTTTATTTAGTAATGATTCCACTATCTTGGAAGAGGTTTCAATTGATTATGATGAGAACAAAGTTGCGACCTATGATGATTATTGTGATGACACTTATGCTATAAAAAGTAGTGATGATTATATTTATAAAACTTGTCATGATTATGATTACCCTTTTCCTGAACATTACTCTTTTAATGTGGAAACAATTTATAGTATTCGAGTTTTTTATGATACTCCCACTATTCCGAAAGAGAAGAATTTTGCTTATGTGGAGAGTAATAAAATTTCTATGCTTGTAGATCATGAAAATAATGATTTATGTGATGGTTATATTATTGAATTCATTCATGATGCTACTGAAAATTATTATGATGGAGGAATATATGCTTGTAGGAATTGCAATAATATCAAGTTTCCTCTCTATGTGCTTAAAGTTTTAAAGTTATGCTTGTTTTGCCTTCTTATGCTAGTTGATTATTGTTCCCATAAATTGTTTGCTCACAAAATCCCTATGCATATGGAGTGGGTTAGACTTAAATGTGCTAGTCATATTCTTCATGATGCTCTCTTTATGTTACAATTCTTATCATTTATGTGAGCATCATTGAAATCATCATGCCTAGCTAGGGGCGTTAAACGATAGCGCTTGTTGGGAGGCAACCCAATTTTATTTTAGTTCTTTGCTTTTGCTCCTGTTTAGTAATAAATAAATCATCTTGCCTTTGGTTAGATGTGGTTTTATGTTTTAAACTTTTAATTAGTGTCTGCTCCAAGTAGAACCTTTGGGAAGACTTGGGGGAAAGTCTTTGCGATCTTGCTGTAAAAAATAAAAACTTTAGTGCTCACGAGATTTACCGCCATTTTTTATTGGAGAGTGATATTTAGTTAATTATTTTTGCAGATGATTAATAGATAAATTACTCACGTCCAGCAATTTAATTTAAAAATTTTGGGGTTCCAGAAGTATACATTTGATACAGATTACTACAGACTGTTCTATTTTTGACAGATTTTGTTTTCTATGTGTTGTTTGCTTATTTTGATGAATCTATGAGTAGTATCGGAGGCTATGAACCATAGAGAAGTTGGAATACAGTAGGTTTAACACCAATATAAATTTAGAATGAGTTCACAACAGTACCAAAAGTGGTGATTTATTTTCTTATACTAACAGAGCTTACGAGTTTTCTGTTAAGTTTTGTGTTGTGAAGTTTTCAAGTTTTGGGTGAAGTTTCGATGGACTATGGAATAAGGTGTGGCAAGAGCCTAATCTTGGGGATTCCCTGGATGGCATCCCCTCTTTCGTCTTCATTCATCGGTAACTTTACTTGGAGCTATATTTTTATTCACCACATGATATGTGTTTTGCTTGGAGCGTCATTTTATTTTCTTTTGTTTTGCTTGTTGTTTGAATAAAATACCAAGATCTGAAATTCTTAAATGTTAGAGAGTCTTCACATAGTTACATAATTATTCAACTACTCATTGATCTTCACGTATTTCTTTTGGAGTAGTTTGTCATTTGCTCTAGTGTTTCACTTATATCCTTTTAGAGCACGGCGGTGGTTTTATTTTGAAGAAATAGATGAACTCTCGTGCTTCACTTATATTATTTTGAGAGTCTTTAGAATAGCATGGTAGTTTGCTTTGGTTATGAAACTAGTCCTAATATGATGGGCATCCAAGATGGGTATAATAAAAACTTTCATATAGAGTGCATTGAATACTATGAGAAGTTTGATACTTGATGATTGTTTTGAGATATGAAGATGGTGATTTAGAGTCATGCTAGTTGAGTAGTTGTGAATTTGAGAAATACTTGTGTTAAAGTTTGTGACTCCCATAGCATGCACGTATGGTGAACCGTTATGTGATGAAGTTGGAGCATGATTTATTTATTGGTTGTCTTCCTTATGAGTGGCGGTCGGGGACAAGCGATGGTCTTTTCCTACCAATCTATCCCCCTAGGAGCATGCGCGTAGTACTTTGTTTCGATAACTAATAGATTTTTGCAATAAGCATGTGAGTTATTTATGACTAATGTTGAGTCCATGGATTATATGCACTCTCACCCTTCCACCATTGCTAGCCTCTCTTGTGCCGCGCAACTTTCACCGGTACCATACACCCACCATTACCTTCCTCAAAACAGCCACCATACCTACCTATTATGGCATTTCCATAGCCATTCCGAGATATATTGCCATGCAACTTTCCACCGTTCCGTTTATTATGAAACGCTCCATCATTGTCATATTGCTTTGCATGATCATGTAGTTGACATCGTATTTTTAGCAAAGCCACCATTCATAATTCTTTCATACATGTCACTCATGAGTCATTGCACATCCCGGTACACCACTGGAGGCATTCATATAGAGTCATATTTTGTTCTAGTATCGAGTTGTAATTCTTGAGTTGTAAGTAAATAAAAGTGTGATGATCATCATTATTAGAGCATTGTCCCATGTGAGGAAAGGATGATGGAGACTATGATTCCCCCACAAGTCGAGATGAGACTCTGGATGAAAATAAAAAAAAAGGAAAAAAAAATAGGCCAAAAAAGGCCCGAATAAAAAATAAAAAATAAAAATATGAGAGAAAAAGAGAGAAGGGGCAATGCTACTATCCTTTTACCACACTTGTGCTTCAAAGTAGCACCATGATCTTCATGATAGAGAGTCTCCTATGTTGTCACTTTCATATACTAGTGAGAATCTTTCATTATAGAACTTGGCTTGTACATTCCAATGATGGGCTTCCTCAAAATGCCCTAGGTCTTCGTGAGCAAGCAAGTTGGATGCACACCCACTTAGTTTCTTTTTGAGCTTTCATACACTTATAGTTCTAGTGCATCTGTTGCATGGCAATCCCTACTCACTCACATTGATATCTATTGATGGGCATCTCCATAGCCCATTAATATGCCTAGTTGATGTGAGACTATCTTCTCCTTTTTGTCTTCTCCACAACCACCATTCTATTTCACCTATAGTGCTATGCCCATGGCTCACTGATGTCTACTACACAACCTTCTTGTTGTAGACATTGTTGGGCCTCCAAGTGCAGAGGTTTGTAGGACAGTAGCAAATTTCCCTCAAGTGGATGACCTAAGGTTTATCAATCCGTAGGAGGCGTAGGATGAAGATGGTCTCTCTCAAGCAACCCTGCAACCAAATAACAAAGAGTCTCTCGTGTCCCCAACACACCCAATACAATGCTAAATTGTATAGGTGCACTAGTTCGGCGAAGAGATGGTGATACAAGTGGTATATGGATAGTAGATAAAGGTATTTGTAATCTGAAAATATAAAAACAGACAAGGTAACTAATGATAAAAGTGAGCATAAATGGTATTGCAATGATAGTAAACAAGGCCTAGGGTTCATACTTTCACTAGTGAAAGTCCTCTCAACAATAATGACATAATTGGATCACATAACTATCCCTCAACATGCAACAAAGAGTCACTCCAAAGTCACTAATAGCGAAGAATGAACGAAGAGATTATGGTAGGGTACGAAACCACCTCAAAGTTATTCTTTCCAATCAATCCGTTGGGCTATTCCTATAAGTGTCACAAACAGCCCTAGAGTTCGTACTAGAATAACACCTTAAGACACAAATCAACCAAAACCCTAATGTCACCTAGATACTCCAATGTCACCTCAAGTATCCGTGGGTATGATTATACGATATGCATCACACAATCTCAGATTCATCTATTCAACCAACACATAGGACCTCAAAGAGTGCCCCAAAGTTTTTACCGGAGAATCACGACGAAAACACGTGCCAACCCCTATGCATAGGTTCATGGGCGGAACCCACAAGTTGATCACCAAAACATACATCAAGTGAATCACGTGATATCCCATTTTCACCACCGATACGCATGGCAAGACATACATCAAGTGTTCTCAAATCTTTAAAGACTCAATCCGATAAGATAACTTCAAAGGGAAAACTCAATCCATTAAAAGAGAGTATAGGGGGAAGAAAACATCATAGGATCCAAATATAATAGCAAAGCTCGCGATACATCAAGATCGTATCACCTCAAGAACACGAGAGAGATCGAACACATAGCTACTGGTACATACCCTCAGCCCCGAGGGAGAACTACTCCCTCCTCGTCATGGAGGGCACCGGGATGATGAAGATGGCCACCGGAGAGGGATTTCCCCCTCCGACAGGGTGCCGGAACGGGTCTAGATTGGCTTTCGGTGGCTACGGAGGCTTCTGGCGACGGAACTCCCGATCTATTGTGCTCCTTGATGTTTTAGGGTATATGGAGATATATAGGCGGAAGAAGTACATCAGGGGGGGGTCATGAGGGGCCCACGAGGGTGGAGGGCGCGCCCAGGGGGTGGGCGCGCCCCTACCTCGTGGCCTCCTCGAAGATTCCCTTACGTGCACTTCAAGCCTTCTGGGCTTCTTTCCTTCCAAAAATGGGTTCCGTGAAGTTTCATGTCAATTGGACTATGTTTGGTTTTCCTTTTCTTCGAAACCCTAAAACAAGGTAAAAACAGAAACTGGCACTGGGCTCTGGGTTAATAGGTTAGTCTAAAAAATGATATAAAAGTGTATAATAAAGCCCATAAACATCCAAAACAGTAGATAATATAGCATGGAACAATGAAAAATTATAGATACGTTGGAGACGTATTAGTATCCCCAAGCTTAATTCCTGCTCGTCCTCGAGTAGGTAAATGATAAAAACAGAATTTTTGATGCGGAGTGCTACTTGGCATAATTTCAATGTAATTCTTCTTAATTGTGGTATGAATATTGAGATCCGAAAGATTCAAGATAAAAGTTCATATTGACATAGAAATAATAATACTTCAAGCATACTAACTAAGCAATTATGTCCTCTCAAAATAAGGCCAAAGAAAGTTCATCCCTACAAAATCATATAGTTTAGTCATGCTCCATTTTCGTCACACAAGAATGCTCTCATCATGCACAACCCCGATGACAAGCTAAGCAATTGTTTCATACTTTAGTAATCTCAAACCTATAAACTTTCACGCAATATATAAGCACGAGCCATGGATATAGTACTATGGGTGGAATACAATATGATGAAGGGGTTATGTGGAGAATAAAAAAGGAGATAGTCTCACATCAACGAGGCTAATCAACGGGCTATGGAGATGCCCATCGATTGATGTTAATGCAAGGAGTAGGGATTGCCATGCAACGGATGCACTAGAGCTATAAATGAATGAAAGCTCAAAAAAAGAAACTAAGTGGGTGTGCATCCAACTTGCTTGCTCACGAAGACCTAGGGCACTTGAGGAGGCCCATTGTTGGAATATACAAGCCAAGTTCTATAATGAAAATTTCCCACTAGTATATGAAAGTGACAAAACAAGAGACTCTCTATCATGAAGATCATGGTGCTACTTTGAAGCACAAGTGTGGCAAAGGATAGTAGCATTGTCCCCTCTCTCTTTTTCTCTCATTTTCATTTTTTTCATTTTTTTGGGCCTTCTCTTTTTTATGGCCTTTCTCTTTTTTTGGGCCTTCTCTTTTTTATTGGCCTTTCTCTTCTTTTTTATTTTTTATTCCTCACTTGGGACAATGCTCTAGAAAATGATGATCATCACACTTCTATTTATTTACAACTCAATGATTACAACTCGATACTAGAACAAAAGATGACTCTATATGAATGCCTCCGGCAGTGTACCGGGATTGCGATGAATCAAGAGCGACATGTATGAAAAATTATGAACGGTGGCTTTGCCACAAATACGATGTCAACTACATGATCATGCAAAGCAATATGACAATGATGATGCGTGTCATAATAAACGGAACGGTGGAAAGTTGCATGGCAATATATCTCAGAATGGCTATGGAAATGCCATAATAGGTAGGTATGGTGGCTGTTTTGAGGAAGATATAAGGAGGTTTATGTGTGATAGAGCGTATCATATCACGGGGTTTGGATGCACCGGCGAAGTTTGCACCAACTCTCAATGTGAGAAAGGGCAATGCACGGTACCGAAGAGGCTAGCAAGGATGGAAGGGTGAGAGTGCATATAATCCATGGACTCAACATTAGTCATAAAGAACTCACATACTTATTGCAAAAATCTACAAGTCATCAAAAACCTCGGCACTACGCGCATGCTCCTAGGGGGATAGATTGGTAGGAAAAGACCATCGCTCGTCCCCGACCGCCACTCATAAGGAGGACAATCAAATAACACCTCATGTTTCAAATTTGTTACATAACGTTACCATATGTGCATGCTACGGGACTTGCAAACTTCAACACAAGCATTTCTCAAATTCACAACTACTCAACTAGCATGACTTTGATATTATTACCTCCATATCTCAAAACAATCATCAAGCATCAAACTTCTCTTAGTATTCAATACTCTATATGAAAGTTTTTACTATTCTTGGATGCCTAGCATATTAGGATTATTTAAGCAAATTACCATGCTATTTAAAACTCCCAAAATAATCTAAGTGAAGCATGAGAGTTCATCTATTTCTTCAAAATAAAACCACCATTGTGCTCTAAAAGATATAAGTGAAGCACTAGAGCAAACGACAAACTACTCCGAAAGATATAAGTGAAGATCAATGAGTAGTCGAATAATTATGGAACTACCTGAAGACTCTCTAACATTTAATAATTTCAGATCTTGGTATTTTATTCAAACAGCAAGCAAAACTAAATAAAAAAACGCTCCAAGCAAAACACATATCATGTGGTAAATAAAAATATAGCTCCAAGTAAAGTTACCGATGAACGAAGACGAAAGAGGGGATGCCTTCTGGGGCATCCCCAAGCTTAGGCTCTTGTCTATCCTTGAATATTACCTTGGGGTGCCTTGGGCATCCCCAAGCTTCTTGCCACTCCTTATTCCATAGTCCATCGAATCTTTACCCAAAACTTGAAAACTTCACAACACAAAACTTAACAGAAAACTCGTAAGCTCCGTTAGCGAAAGAAAACAAAACAACACTTCAAGGTACTGTAATGAACTCATTCTTTATTTATATTGGTGTTAAACCTACTGTATTCCAACTTCTCTATGGTTTATAAACTATTTTACTAGCCATAGATTCATCAAAATAAGTAAACAACACATGGAAAACAGAATCTGTCAAAAACAGAACAGTCTGTAGTAATCTGTAACTAACGCAAACTTATGGAACCCCAAAAATTCTAAAATAAATTGGTGGACCTGAGTAATTTGTATATTAATCATCTGCAAAAAATAATTAACTAAATAACAATTTCCAAATAAAAATGGCAGTAGTTCTCGTGAGCACTAAAGTTTCTGTTTTTTACAGCAAGATCAACAAGACTTTCCCCAAGTCTTCCCAACGGTTCCACTTGGCACAAACACTAATTACAGCTAGATGAATTATTTATTACTAAACAGGAACAAAAATCAAGGAACAAAAATAAAATTGGGTTGCCTCCCAACAAGCGCTATCGTTTAATGCCCCTAGCTAGGCACGATGATTTCAATGATGCTCACATAAAAGATAAGAATTGAAACATAAAGAGAGCATCATGAAGATTATGACTAGCACATTTAAGCCTAACCCACTTCCTATGCATAGGGATTTTGTGAGCAAACAATTTGTGGGAACAATAATCAACTAGCGTAGGAAGGCAAAACAAGCATAACTTCAAGACTTTAAGCACATAGAGAGGAAACTTGATATTATTGCAATTCCTAAAAGCATATATTCCTCCCTCCTAATAATTTTCAGTAGCATCATGAATGAATTCAACAATATAACCAGCACACAAAGAATTCTTTTCATGATCTATAAGCATAGAAATTTTATTACTCTCCACATAAGCAAATTTCTTCTCATGAATAGTAGTGGGAGCAAACTCAACAAAATAACTATCATGTGATTGAAAATTGAAATCAAGACGACAAGTTTAATTGTTATAATTATTGTTTAAAGCATACGTGTCATCACAATAATCATCATAGATAGGAGGCGTGCTTTCATCATAATAAATTTGCTCTAACTTGGGGGACAAAAAATATCATCTTCATCAAACATAGCTTCCCCAAGCTTGTGGCTTTGCAGATCATTAGCATCATGGATATTCAAGGAATTCATACTAACAACATTGCAATCATGCTCATCATTCAAATATTTAGTGCCAAACATTCTAATGCATTCTTCTTCTAACACTTTGGCAGAATTTTCCTTTCCATCATACTCACGAAAGATATTAAAAAGGTGAAGCGTATGAGGCAAACTCAATTCCATTTTTTATAGTTTTCTTTTATAAACTAAACTAGTGATCAAAAAGAAACTAAAAGACTCGATTGCAAGATCTAAAGATATACCTTCAAGCACTCACCTCCCCGGCAACGGCGCCAGAAAAGAGCTTGATGTCTACTACACAAGCTTCTTCTTGTAGACGTTGTTGGGCCTCCAAGTGCAGAGGTTTGTAGGACAGTAGCAAATTTCCCTCAAGTGGATGACCTAAGGTTTATCAATCCATAGGAGGCGTAGGATGAAGATGGTCTCTCTCAAGCAACCCTGCAACCAAATAACAAAGAGTCTCTTGTGTCCCCAACACACCCAATACAATGCTAAATTGTATAGGTGCACTAGTTCGGCGAAGAGATGGTGATACAAGTGGTATATGGATAGTAGATAAAGGTATTTGTAATCTGAAAATATAAAAACAGCAAGGTAACTAATGATAAAAGTGAGTGTAAACGGTATTGCAATGATAGTAAACAAGGCCTAGGGTTCATACTTTCACTAGTGCAAGTCCTCTCAACAATAATAACATAATTGGATCACATAACTATCCCTGAACATGGAACAAAGAGTCACTCCAAAGTCACTAATAGCGGAGAACGATCGAAGAGATTATGGTAGGGTACGAAACCACCTCAAAGTTATTCTTTCCGATCAATCCGTTAGGCTATTCCTATAAGTGTCACAAACAGCCCTAGAGTTCGTACTAGAATAACACCTTAAGACACAAATCAACCAAAACCCTAATGTCACCTAGATACTCCAATGTCACCTCAAGTATCCGTGGGTATGATTATACGATATGCACCACACAATCTCAGATTCATCTATTCAATCAACACGTAGGACCTCAAAGAGTGCCCCAAAGTTTCTACCGGAGAATCACGGCGAAAACATGTGCCAACCGCTATGCATAGGTTCATGGGTGGAACCCGCAAGTTGATCACCAAAACATACATCAAGTGAATCACGTGATATCCCATTGTCACCACAGATACGCACGGCAAGACATACATCAAGTGTTCTCAAATCTTTAAAGACTCAATCCGATAAGATAACTTCAAAGTGAAAACTCAATCCATTACAAGAGAGTAGAGGGGGAAGAAAACATCATGGGATACAAATATAATAGGAAAGCTCGCGATACATCAAGATCGTATCACCTCAAAAACACGAGAGAGAGAGAGAGAGAGAGAGAGAGATCAAACAAATAGCCACTGGTACATACCCTCAGCCCCGAGGGAGAACTACTCCCTCCTCGTCATGGAGAGCACCTGGATGATGAAGATGGCCATCGGAGAGAGATTGCCCCCTCCGGCAGGGTGCCGGAACGGGCCTAGATTGGCTTTCGGTGGCTACGGAGGCTTCTGGCAGCGGAACTCCCGATCTATTGTGCTTCCCGATGTTTTTAGGTTATATGGAGATATATAGGCAGAAGAAGTACGTCAGGGGGGGCACGAGGGGCCCACGAGGGTGGAGGACGCCTCTAGGGGGGTGGGCGTGCCCCCTACCTCGTGGCCTCCTCGAAGCTTCCCTTACGTGCACTTCAAGTCTTCTGGGCTTCTTTCCTTCTAAAAATGGGTTCCGTGAATTTTCAGGTCAATTGGACTCCGTTTGGTTTTCCTTTTCTTCGAAACCCTAAAACAAGGTAAAAACATAAAGTGGCACTGGGCTCTAGGTTAATAGGTTAGTCCCAAAAATGATATAAAAGTGTATAATAAAGCCCATAAACATCCAAAACAGTAGATAATATAGCATGGAGCAATAAAAAATTATAGATACGTTGGAGACGTATCACTCACGCTCATGTATTGCGTGAAGATTGAAAAAGTTTGAGAACATCAAAAGTATGAAACAATTTCTTGGCTTGTCATCGGGGTTGTGCATTATTTAAATATTTTGTGTGATGAAGATAGAGCATAGCCAGACTATATGATTTTGTCGGGATAGCTTTCTTTGGCCATGTTATTTTGAGAAGACATGATTGCTTTGTTAGTATGCTTGAAGTATTATTATTTTTATGTCAATATTAAACTTTTGTCTTGAATCTTATGGATCTAAATATTCTTGCCACAATAAAGAAGATTACATGATAAATATGTTAGGTAGCATTCCACATAAAAAAATCTGTTTTTATCATTTACCTACTCGAGGACGAGCAGGAATTAAGCTTGGGGATGCTGATACTTCTCCAACGTATCTATAATTTTTGATTGTTCCATGCTATTATATTATCTGTTTTGGATGTTTATGGGCTTTATTATACACTTTTATATTACTTTTGGGACTAACCTATTAACCGGAGGCCCAGCCCAAATTGTTGTTTTCTTGCCTATTTCAGTGTTTCGAAGAAAAGGAATATCAAACGGAGTCCAAACGGAATGACACCTTCGGGAGAGTTATTTTTGGAACGGGAGCAATCCAGGAGACTTGGAGTAGACGTTGGGAAAGCTTCGAGGAAGCCACGAGGTAGGGAGGCGCGCCCCCCACCCTCGTGGGCCCCTCGTGGCTCCCGTGACCGACTTCTTTCACCTATATATGTCCATATACCCTAAAAACAACATAGAGCAGAATAGATCGGGAGTTCCGCCGCCAGAAGCCTCCGTAGCCATCGAAAACCAATCTAGACCCGTTCCGGCACCCTGCCGGAGGGGGTAATCCCTCTCCGGTGGCCATCTTCATCATCCCGGCACTCTCCATGATGAGGAGGGAGTAGTCCACCCTCAGGGCTGATGGTATGTACCAGTAGCTATGTGTTTGATCTCTCTCTCTCTCGTGTTCTTGAGTCGACACGATCTTGATGTATCACGAGCTTTGCTATTATATTTGGATCTTATGATGTTTCCCCCCTCTACTCTCTTGTGATGAATTGAGTTTTCCCTTTGAAGTTATCTTATCGGATTGAGTCTTCAAGGATTTGAGAACACTTGATGTATGTCTTGCATGTGCTTATCTATGGTGACAATGGGATATCACGTGATCCACTTGATGTATGTTATGGTTATCAACTTGCGGGTTCTGCTCGTGAACTTATGCATAGGGGTTGGCACACATTTTCGTCTTGACTCTCCGGTAGAAACTTTGGGGCACTCTTTGAAGTTCTCTATGTTGGTTAGATGAATCTGAGATTGTGTGATGCATATCATATAATCATACCCACAGATACTTGAGGTGACATTGGAGTATCTAGGTGACATTAGGGTTTTGGTTGATTTGTGTCTTAAGGTGTTATTCTAGTACGAACTCTATGATAGATCGATCCGAAAGAATAACTTTGAGGTGGTTTCGTACCCTACAATAATATCTTCGTTTGTTCTCCGCTATTAGTGACTTTGGAGTGACTCTTTGTTGCATGTTGAGGGATAGTTATATGATCCAATTATGTTATTATTGTTGAGAGAACTTGCACTAGTGAAAGTATGAACCCTAGGCCTTGTTTCAACGCATTGCAATACCGTTTATGCTCACTTTTATCATTAGTTACCTCGTTGTTTTTATATTTTTAGATTACAAAAACATATATCTACCATCCATATTGCACTTGTATCACCATCTCTTCGCCGAACTAGTGCACCTATACAATTTACCATTGTATTGGGTGTGTTGGGGACACAAGAGACTCTTTGTTATTTGGTTGCAGGGTTGTTCGAGAGAGACCATCTTCAGCCTACGCCTCCCACGGATTGATAAACCTTAGGTCATCCACTTGAGGGAAATTTGCTACTATCCTACAAACCTCTGCACTTGGAGGCCCAACAACGTCTACTAGAAGAAGGTTGTGTAGTAGAAATCGACCATGATCCGCCTGCATGTGCTAGTGGGAAACCAAGTCATGCTACTTCTGCTAGATTCGGGCAGCAGCCACAGCTTCGTCAACAAAGCGTTCGTCGACCGCCTCGGCCTCACCGCCGAAGAGATGCCCACGGTGGAGGTGCGTGTGGTCAAAGACAACAAACTCACCTGCAACCATGTGGCGCCCGGGCTCAAGTGGTGGATGCAAGGCCACACATTCGAGACACCCATGCGTGAGTTGGAGATCGGGGCCTACGACGACATTTTGGGGATGGACTGGCTCGCCCAGCACAACCAATGACACGTCACTATAGATAGATGGGAGCCATCATCGCGACAACGATCTACACCAACACCTCCGTCATCTTCACCAACGTATTCATCACCTTCCCCCATCTATCTATAGTGGTCCACTCTCCCGCAACCCACTGTACCCTCTACTTGAACATGGTGCTTTATGCTTCATATTATTATCCAATGATGTGTTGCCATCCTATGATGTCTGAGTAGATTTTCGTTGTCCTATCGGTAATTGGTGAATTGCTATGATTGGTTTAATTTTCTTGTGGTTATGTTGTTGTCCTTTGGTGCCCATCATATGAGCGCGCGTGTGGATCACACCATAGGGTTAGTTGTATGTTGATAGGACTATGTATTGGAGGGCAAGAGTGACAGAAGCTTCAACCTAGCATAGAAATTGATGCATACGGGATTGAAGGGGGACCAATATATCTTAATGCTATGGTTGGATTTTACCAAAATGAACGTTAATAGTTGCGGATTCTTGCTAATAGTTCCAATCATAGGTGCATAGAATTCCATGTCAGGGATGACATGCTAGCAGTGGCCTCTCCCACATAAAACTTGCTATCGGTCTAGTAAAGTAGTCAATTGCTTAGGGACAATTTCGCAACTCCTACCACCACTTTTCCACACTCGCGATACTAACTTTATTGCTTCTTTACCTAAAACAGCCCCTAGTTTTTATTTGCGTCCTCTTTATATTCTTGCAAACCTATCCTGTTACACCTACAAAGTACTTCTAGTTTTATACTTGTTCTCGGTAAAGCGAACGTCAAGTGTGCGTAGAGTTGTATCGGTGGTCGATAAAACTTGAGGGAATATTTGTTCTACCTTTAGCTCCTCATTGGGTTCGACACTCTTACTTATCGAAAGAGGCTACAATTGACCCTCTATACTTGTGGGTTATCAAGACCTTTTTCTGGCGCTGTTGCTGGGGAGTTATAGCGTGGGGTGAATATTCTCGTGTGTGCTTGTTTGCTTTATCACTAATTAGTTTTTATTTTTTTCTCTTGTTTTCTATCTTTAGTTATGGGTAGGAAACACAAAGTACCAAAAAAATTAGTGGTACCTACTGAACCAATGGTTGAAGAACCACTCAAAATCTATCACACTACTGAAGCTTTTTACTTGGATCATCTTCGATCCCTATGTGCTCGGGCTGAAACCCAACTAGCTTAGTTGAGGGAAAATCTTTAGACGAGCATGCTTGTTATGTGCGACACCACATATCTGAAAAAGGGAAACTTTTACTGGATCAAATTCATCATCTGCAGTGCTATGATTGGAATTTATGTGAAATATATGATTGTACTTGTTGTTCTAAAGACCCTAAGAAACACCTTCCTTCCCAATGTGAGTTTAGTGATAATGGAATCGTATCTTCGTATACTAAGGGTGTTTATAATTACTATGATGTTCAACAAGTTGAAGAATTGCTTTTAGGGGTACTTGTGAAATTGCTTCTTTTATTGAAGAGTGTGATACTACTCTCTACAAATCTGAAAATTTGGCCAGACTTAAATATTGCTATGATAATTATGCTTCTAATCCTTATATTAAACCATATATTGAGGACTCCTCCGCTTTCCAATAAGAGACTAATATTTTGCATGAGTTTATGGAAGAAGAATTTAATGACATTGTGAGCTCATTGGATGAAAAGATGAGGAGGAGAGCGAAGAACCAAAGGAGGAGAGCGGATTGATCACCCGTTCCCACCATCTAATGAGAGTAACTCTTTATCCCATACATTGTTTAATTTCCCTTCGAATTTACCGAAGGATGAATGCTATGATGATTTTTATGATCCCGTTGATTCTTTTGAAATACCCCCTTTTAATGATGCTTGCTATGCTTGTGGCCAAGATGCCAATATGAATTATGCTTATGGAGATGAACTTGCTATAGTTCCTTATGTTAAACATGAAATTGTTGCTATTTCACCCACGCATGATAGTCCTATTATCTTTTTGAATTCTCCCAACTACACTATATCGGAGAAGTTTGATAGATATACCCCCTTTTAAGGATTATATTGATGGATTGCGTTTTACTACTACACATGATGATTTTGATAGATATAATATGCATGTGTTTTCTGCTCCTACTTGCAATTATTATGAGAGAGGAACTACATCTCCTCCTCTCCATGTTTCCAATATGATAAATTGCAAGAAACTGTTTATACTATGCATTGGCTTTTACTATGTGTGCATGAATTGTTCTTTTATGACATGCCGATGCATAGGAAGAGAGTTAAACTTTGTTATTGCATGATATATGTTACCTTGTGCTCACTACTAAATCACAAATCATTGTTAATTAAAATTGGCTTTGATATACCTTGGGATCCGGGTGGATCCATTACTTGAGCACTATATGCCTAGCTTAATGGCTTTAAAGAAAGCGCTGCCTGGGAGACAACCCCGAAGTTTTAGAGAGTTATTTATTTCTGTTGTGTGCTTTTATAAAGTTTAGAAACAAAAAAATAAAGAGGGGAACCTACAACTTTTTCAAAAAGAAAAGTGAAAGTGAGAAAGACGAGCATTGTTAAAGTGGGAGCTAGCCTTGAACTTTGTTCATGCACATGGAAACTTTGTGACCCTTGATTGCAGAAACTTGTTAACAACAATAATTATAACATTGTACAAATCCATTGTATCATAAAAATAATGTGCCAAGATTTTCCTTTAGGATGTGTACATTGCTTGTTGGTTTGTGCGGTGCAAAACAGAAACTTTGGCTGTAGTGCACGATTTTACATTTTTTAATGGAACTTCAAACGGTTCTGAAACTTTTTGGACTGTATTTCTATACAAATTGTTTATTTTTCCTAATTTGTTAAGAATGTTTGGAGTAACAGAAGTATGGTGAATATTCAGATTACTACAAACTATCGCGTTTAAGACAGATTCTGTTTTTGATGCATTATTTGCTTGTTTTGATGAAACTATCGATTTCTATTAGTGTATTAAGCCATGGAAAAGTTATATTACAGTAGCTACAATGAAAAAACAAAATATTAATTGGTTTTCAACATTATTTAGAGTAGTGATTTGCTTTATTATACTAACGGATCTTACCGAGCTTTCTGTTGAGTTTTGTGTGGATGAAGTTATCAAAGACCGAGGAGGTCTCGGTATGAGGAGAAGGAGGACAGACAAGAGCTCAAGCTTGGGGATGTCCAAGGCACCCCAGTTAAATATTCAAGGAGACTCAAGCGTCTAAGCTTGGGGATGCCCTGGAAGGCATCCCATCTTTCTTCAACAAGTATCGGTATGTTTTCGATTTCATTTCGTTCATGTGATATGTGCAAATCTTGGAGCGTCTTTTGCATTTAGTTTTCACTTTTCTTTGATGCACCATGTTGGTATGAGATAGTCCATGGTTGATTTATAGAATTCTCTTTTGCACTTCACTTATATCTTTTGAGTATGGCTTTATAGAATGCTTCATGTGCTTTACTTATATCATTTGAAGTTTGGATTGCCTATTTCTCTTCACATAGAAAACCGCCATTTGTAGTATGCTCTTTTGCTTCACTTATATTTGTTAGAGGGTGGGCATATCTTTTGTAGAAAGAATTAAACTCTCTTGCTTCACTTATATCTATTTAGAGAGATGACATGAATTGGTCATTCACATGGTTGGTCATAAAATCCTACATAAAACTTGTAGATCACTGAATATGATATGTTTGATTCCTTGCAATAGTTTTGCGATATAAAGATGGTGATATTAGAGTCATGCTAGTGGGTAGTTGTGGATTGTAGAAATACTTGTGTTGAAGTTTGTGATCCCGTAGCATGCACGTATGGTGAACCGTTATGTAATAAAGTTGGAGCATGAGGTATTTATTGATTGTCTTCCTTATGAGTGGCGGTCGGGGATGAGCGATGGTCTTTTCCTACCAATCTATCCCCCTAGGAGCATGCGCATAGTACTTTGTTTCGATGACTAATAGATTTTTGCAATAAGTATGTGAGTTATTATGACTAATGTTGACTCCATGGATTATACGCACTCTCACCCTTCCATCATTGCTAGCCTCTTCGGTACAATGCATTGCCCTTTCTCACCTCGATAGTTGGTGCAAACTTCACCGGTGCATCCAAACCCCGTGATACGATACACTCTATCACACATAATCCTCCTTATATCTTCCTCAAAACAGCCACCATACCTACCTATCATGGCATTTCCATAGCCATTCCGAGATATATTGCCATGCAACTTCCATCATCATGATATACATGACTTGAGCATTTATTATCATATTGCTTTGCATGATCGTAAGATAGCTAGCATGATGTTTTCATGGCTTGTCCATTTTTGATGTAATTGCTACGCTAGATCATTGCACATCCCGGTACACCGTCGGAGGCATTCATATAGAGTCATATCTTTGTTCTAGTATCGAGTTGTAATATTGAGTTGTAAGTAAATAAAAGTGTGATGATCATCATTATTAGAACATTGTCCCATGTGAGGTTATCAAAATAAAAGTGGCCAAAGAAGCCCCCCCCCCAAAAAAGAAAGAGAGGCCAAAGAAGCCTACAAAAAAGAGAATAAAATGAGAGAAAAGAGAGAAGGGATAATGTTACTATCCTTTTACCACACTTGTGCTTCAGAGTAGCACCATGTTCTTAATATAGAGAGTCTCTTGAGTTATCACTTTCATATACTAGTGGGAATTTTCATTATGGAACTTGGCTTGTATATTCCAATGATGGGCTTCCTCAAATGCCCTAGGTCTTCATGAGCAAGAAAGTTGGATGCACACCCACTTAGTTTTAGTTTGAGCTTTCATACACTTATAGCTCTAGTGCATCCGTTGTATGTAAATCCCTACTTGTCCCATTGACATCAATTGATGGGCATCTCCATAGCCCACAGATTAGCCGCATCGATGTGAGACTTTCTCCTTTTTTTTGTCTTCTCCACACAACCTCCATCATCATACTCTATTCCACCTATAGTGCTATATCCATGGCTCACGCTCATGTATTGCGTGAAAGTTGAAAAGGTTTGAGAACATTAAAAGTATGAAACAATTGCTTGGGTTGTCATCAGGGTTGTGCATGATTTGAATATTTTGTGTGATGAAGATGGAGCACAGCCAAACCATATGATTTTGTAGGGATAACTTTCTTTCGCTATGTTATTTTGAAAATACATGATTTCTTTCTTAGTATGCTTGAAGTAGTATTGTCTTAATGTCAAATGATAGACTATTGCTTTGAATCATTCGTGTCTTAATATTCATGCCATGATTAGGTTACATGATCAAGATTATGCTAGGTAGCATTCCACATCAAAAATTATCTTTTTTATCATTTACCTACTCGAGGGCGAGCAGGAATTAAGCTTGGGATGCTCATATGTCTCCGTCATATCTATAATTTTTGATTGTTCCATGCCAATATTATACAACTTTCATATACTTCGGGCAACTTTTTATACTATTTTTGGGACTAACATATTGATCAAGTGCCCAGTGCCATTTCCTATTTGCTGCATGTTTTTTGTTTCGTAGAAAATCCATATCAAATGGAGTCCAAACGGAATAAAAACTTACGGAGATTATTTTGGAATATATGTGATTTTTGGGAAGAAGAATCAACGCAAGACGATGCCCGAGGGGGGCACGAGGCAGGGGGGCGAGCCCAGGGGGGTGGGCGCGCCCCTGACCCTTGTGGCCACCCTGCAAGGCAGTTGGTGCCCTTCTTTTGCCGCAAGAAGCCAATATCCAAATACAAATCGTGTTAAAATTTCAGTCCAATCGGAGTTACGGATCTCCGGGAATATAAGAAACAGTGAAAGGCCAGAATGTGAAACGCACAAACAGAGAGAGACAGAGAGACAGATCCAATCTTTGAGGTGTCTCGCCCCTCCGCCGCCATGGAAGCCATGGACCAGGGGGTAGGGAGAAGGTCAAGGAAGAAGAAGAAGGGGGGGGGGCCCTCCCCCTCTCTCCCGGGGGCGCCGGAACGCCACCGGGGCCATCATCACGACAACGATCTACACCAACACCTCCGTCATCTTCACCAACGTCTTCATCACCTTCCTCCATCTATGTACAGCGGTCCACTCTCCCGCAACCCGCTGTACCCTCTACTTGAACATGGTGCTTTATGCTTCATATTATTATCCAATGATGTGTTGCCATCCTATGATGTCTAAGTAGATTTTCGTTGTCCTATTGGTAATTGGTGAATTGCTATGATAGTTTTAATTTTCTTGTGGTTATGTTGTTGTCCTTTGGTACCCATCATATGAGCGCGTGCATGGATCACACCATAGAGTTAGTTGTATGTTGATAGGACTATGTATTGGAGGGCAAGAGTGACAGAAGCTTCAACCTAGCATAGAAATTGATGCATACGGTATTAAAGGGGGACCAATATATCTTAATGATATGGTTGGGTTTTACCTTAATGAACGTTAGTAGTTGCGGATGCTTGCTAATAGTTCCAATCATAAGTGTATAGAATTCCAAGTCACGGATGACATGCTAGCAGTGGCCTCTCCCACATAAAACTTGCTATCGGTCTAGTAAAGTAGTCAATTGCTTAGGGACAATTTCGCAACTCCTACCACCACTTGTCCACCCTCTCTATACTAACTTTATTGCTTCTTTACCTAAAACAGCCCCTAGTTTTTATTTACATGCTCTTTATATTCTTGCAAACCTATCCCATTACACCTACAAAGTACTTCTAGTTTTATACTTGTTCTAGGTAAAGCGAACGTCAAGCGTGCGTAGAGTTGTATCGGTGGTCGATAAAACTTGAGGGAATATTTGTTCTACCTTTAGCTCCTCGTTGGGTTCGACACTCTTACTTATCGAAAGAGGCTACAATTAATCCCCTGTACTTGTGGGTTGTCACGGTTCTGCGTCGATTATCGCCGTCTCAATGATGCCACCGTCAAGAACAAGTTCCCCCTGCCCATCATCGATGAGCTACTCGACGAATTGGACGGCGCAGCAGTGTTCTCCAAGCTAGACTTGCACGCGGGGTACCATCAGATAAGAATGCGCGAGGAGGAAGAATCCAAGATGGCGTTCAAGACACACCACGGGCATTTTCAGTTTAGAGTCATGCCGTTCGGCCTCACGAATGCGCCGGCCACATTTCAGTGCCTGATGAACGCCATCTTTGGTAAGTACGTCCGCAAGTTCGTCATCATCTTCCTGGACGATATCCTTGTCTTCAGCGAGACCGTGGAGGAGCACCTGTAGCACCTGCGCATCGTCTTCGAGCTACTTCGTGTGCACCAGCTCTATGTCAATGAGTCCAAGTGCACCTTCGCTGCCGACCACATCGACTACCTCGGCCACATGATCTCCAAGGAGGGGGTTGCCATAGACAAGGAAAACATGCAGGCCATGGAGCAGTGGCCGACTCTGACGAACGCCACGGAGCTGCGCGGCTTTCTTGGCCTCACGAGCTACTACAGGAAGTTCGTGCCACAATATGGCATCATTGCGAAGCCACTCACGCAGCTGCTCACCAAGAAGGGGTTCTCGTGGACCGAACAGGCGTAGACGACATTCGGTCGGCTCAAGACGGCGATGATCACCACGCTGGTGCTCGCGCTCCCCGACTTCAACAAACCCTTCTCGATCGAGACGGACGCGTGCGACACAAGTATGGGCGCGGTGCTCGTCTAGGAAGGCCACCTGATTGCCTTCTTCAGCAAGGCCCTCGGCGTGCACAACCAACAACTCTCGACGTATGAGAAGGAATTCTTGGCGGTGATGATGGCCATCGATAAATGGCCGCCGTACCTGCAGCATGGCCCCTTCGACATCCCCATGGACCACAAGTCCCTCTGCAACCTGGGCGAACAACATCTGGAGACTGGACTGCAATGCAAGGCCATGGTGAAATTGGTGGGCTTGCAATTTAGGTTCCAATACAAGCGCGGACTGGACAACGGAGCAGCCAATGCCTTGTCGCGCGTCGGCAAGCAGCTCGACCTGGTTGCGCTCTCGACGTTCCAGCCGGCGTGGATACAGGAGGTGCTCAACTCCTATTCCACGGACCCGGACGCCCAACATCGCCTTCAGAAGCTCGCACTCGCCAGCCCGGACGACGACGGCTACGAGCTGCATCACGGCGTCATTCGCTGCCAGGGTCGCGTGTGGATTGGCGCCAACGCCGCGCTCTGCACCAGGCTCATAGCCGCACTCCACAACAGCATGGTGGGTGGTCACTCAAGTGCCACAACGACGTACCAGCGCGTGTGCAAACACTTCGAGAGGCACAGCCTCAAGCGCGACGTCGAAGAGTTCGTGCAGCAGTGCTTGGTCTGTCAGCAGGCGAAGCACGAGCACTGCAAGCCGGCGGGGCTCCTCGCACCTCTTCTAGTGCCGATCACGCTGTGGGAAGATCTCACGATGGACTTTGTGGAAGGATTGCCCATGTCAGAAGGCGCTGACACGATCATGGTGGTGGTGGATCGGTTCACTAAATTTGCCCACTTCATCCCCTTGCGCCACCCCTTCCACGCGCCACAAGTGGCAAGGGCATTCTGGGACAATGTGGTGAAACTCCATGGCATCCCCGCCTCCATCGTCTCTGACCGCGACAAGGTCTTCACCAGCAATGTGTGGAAACAGCTGCTCGCCGGCGCTGGCACCAAATTGCTCTACTCCACCGCCTATCACCCGCAGACGGACGGCTAGAGCGAGCATGTGAACCAGTGCATGGAGATGTATCTCCGATGCACGGTGCACGACGCGCCGCGCAAGTGGCGTCGCTGGCTCCCCATGGCAGAGTTCTAGTACAACTCTACGTTCCATTCCTCGCTCAACTTCACTTCCTTCAAGGCGCTCTACGAGAAGGAGGCCAACCTCGGAGCAATGCCGGCCTGGCCAAATGATGAGCACGCTGGCGACGACATGGACTGGGCGGCGCACACCGAGCACATCCGCACCCAGCTGGAGCGCGCCCAACTCCGCTTTAAGAAGCAGGCTTACCGCAATCGCATTGAGCACCAGTTCCAGGTCGGCGAGAAAGTGCTGTTGAAGCTGCAACCCTATGCACAACGCTCTGTCGCTAGTCGGCCCTGCGCCAAGCTCGCCTTCAAGTTCTACGACCCGTACACCGTCCTCGAGAAGATCGGCCTCATGGTGTACAAGCTTGAACTGCCGCCAGCAAGCAAGGTGCACCCTGTCTTCCACGTTTCCTAGCTCAAGCCATTCACGCCGGATTACACACCGGTGTATGCAGAGCTGCCACACGTGCCAGACCTCTCCGTGTCATCAGCGGCACCAACGCAGCTGCTGGAACGACGCATAATGAAGCGCGGTAATGCGACCATCGTGCAGTTCAAGGTGCAGTGGGGTGACAGCTCGCCGCCCGCCACCACATGGGAAGATTATGAGGTTCTTCGTCAGTATTTTCCTTCAGGAACCATTTGGGACGACACCGAGGCAAGCACTCAGGACGTGGCTCCGTCTTAAGGGGGAGAGAATGTCACACCTAGCCACTTGACATGTGTGACTTGGCATCCTGCGGAAGGGACCCACCGGCGTGTGCATGTGTGAGTCACGTGGGCGTTTAAAAGCTGGCCACCTGTGGCTAATGGGGGTGTGCGTGATGTGACCAACTAAACTCTCATCCAATCCTTCCTCTCGAAGAAACGAGCGTCCTCCTCCCCACACCTTCCTCTGTCCCTCACCTACCTCTCGACCCCCTCTCTCTGGTTCGTTATATTTTGTCAAACAATGTTAAATCTGGAACTATACTTAGTTTCTTTTAGAGTCCCGGTGCACTTCAGTCATAATGTTTGTTCTATCGCAGTGGCTGGCAACGAGGTCGCGCAAGCAAACAATCCCGTGTTCGATTCCTAGCGTTCGCGTTCAATTTTTATTTTTTGTGATTTTTCTCACTCGCAGCACCCTGAATGGGCCGGCCCAGTCGTTATCCCATGTGTGATGCAGCGTGTATTTGCCGCAGAACACGGCAAATATGAGGTCCCCTCGAGTTGGTCCATCTAGCCGAGCAGGCTAGTTCGCCTTGCTCCGGCCCAACGTTATATTAAAGTTCAGAGATAATTAGGGCATTTCCTATTTAGTGCCACAGGCGCCGGTTTTAGTTGTTTCCGCAAACCGGCGCCTGCAGTACTCCCGCGATGGGCCGACCCATGTAGGGTTTCTTCTCTGTGTTTTAATTCCGCAAAAAGAAAGAGAAGCTCTTGTGGTGATTCGAACCCGCGCACCTCTGACCAAGTTTTGGTGGAGCAACCACTGCGCCACCCCAGCGGGATCTATTCAATGAGAACTTTCTCTCTTATTTGTTATCAAAATATGTATATGGCAACCATGTGGCAAATTGTGAAACGGCCACACGCATCCAGCGCCGTCAGTTCCCTCCTGATCTCCTTCCTTTCCCCGACCGACCTCCTGATTACTTTCCTTTCCCGCACGCCCTCCCCGATTTTATCGGGCACACCCGCTCGTGCCTTCCTAATTTTCGTAATCGTCAATTATGGCCCTACGCACCTTCCTGATTTTTGGCAAAAATAATGCTTGGACTAGGATTTGATCTTTGGTCTCCAAGTAATCAACAAAGGGAGCTAACCACCTCACCTATGACACTCATTGTTGAACAAGCTAAGGGAAATACTGTTTTTGACATGTTTTTGCCTTTAATATGTTAGCACTGAAAAACTTTTTGTTTCAAGCATCGTGGTAACTTTGATCATTGGGAATAAATTTGTTGAACTCGCCCCCCGATAATTTCTGTAAATAGCACGATAACATTCACGCCATAGACCTGATAATTTAGATACAAGCATCGTGTTTACTTTAACCATTGGGGAAGACAAATGTGAAAGATACCCGATAATTTATGTGTAAATAGATGGTAATATACGGAGCGCACATCTGATAGCTGAGGTAGAAACACCATGGTAACATTGACCGTAGGGAGTTTTTTGAAAAGATACTCCGGTATCTTCTGTGTAAATAGCACCGTAGTATACCTCCCTTCCCTGGCATTTTTATTTGTAAATACCATGAAAACATATGCACTACGATAACTAAACACCATGATAAGTTTTTGACCCGTGAGGGGGGAGGGAATTTGTTGCTGAAACATACCCCTGATAAATTTTGTGTAAATAGCATAATATTTTAAGCACTACGGGCTTGATAGGTTACCTAGAATCACCATGATAACTTTTTGTCCCGGGAAAAAGTTGTTCAAAACATCCCCAATAATTTTTTTGTAAATAACATGATAATATAAGCACCGCATAACCGATAACTTGCAATATAAACATGATGGCAACTTTTTTACCAAAGGAAAATAAGTTGCTAAAAACATACACTCGCCTCGCGCGTGGGCCTCTTGGATGAACACAACACATGGTGTGCCACGGGAAAGTCACATAATGTTTAGTGTCATGAGGGGCACACGTGCTATAGGCGTGATAAGTTACGCAAAAACATCGTGGTAATTTTTGACATATGGAAAAAGCTACCGAAACACATCCAGGTTTTTAGGTGCAAGTGCCATGATAATATATGAACTGTAGACCCGGTATCTCATGTACAATCCACCATGGTAACTTTGACCTGGGGGAGGTTGATGTACATATACCCTGATAACTTATGTGTAAGAACCACGGTATTTTACACATCGAAGACCTTATAACTTGTGTACAAAACACAGTGGTAACTTTGAAGGAGTGTAGTTGTTGAAGCATAGTACCTGATACGTTCTATGTAAATAGCACAGTAAGTTATGCAACACAGGCCTGATAACTTGCATACGAATACCATGGTAACTTTGTCCTGAGGAGAAATCATGTGGTAGATGTGAAGAAGTGGCAGTTTTCTCGGGGGTGGGCGCCCGAGATGTGCGGGAGAAGCATGTTTCTCGGGCGAGCCTACGGGGTAGTTTGGGAGGAGGCGAGGTCAAAGAACGAGGGATCGTGTGGTACTTTAAAATGAAAAAAGTAAAGGTGTGGCGGTTTTGCTTATATGGCACACGTGTGCCAAATATCACAGTCCGTTTGTTATATATTCTCCCATTTACCCAGTTTTCTTTCTTTTTATTTTTATTTTTATTTTATTTTTCATTTTTCGTTTTCCTTTTTTTCCTTTTCCGTTTTCTGTTTTCTTTTTCATCCTGGTTCATTGAATTGTTTGCAAATACGTGAACTTTTTTTCTTGAAATTCGATGACATTTTTTCAAATTTGTGAACTTTTTTTCAAAATCGGTGAACTTTTTTGAAACCGATGAACTTTTTTTCCAAATTCGATGAACTTTTTTGAAAATCGATGAACTTTTTGTCAATCCGATGAACTTTTTATCAATTTCGATGAAGTTTTTTTCAAGATCATTGACTTTTTTCGAATTAGATGAACTAGTTTTCAAATTCAACGAACTTTTTTCAAGATTGATGAACTTTTTTTCAAAGAACCAAAAGTTTACGTTTAAATTCAATGAACTTTTTCGAATTTTTTGTGAACTATTTTTCATTATTGATGAACATTTTTCAGAATCATTGAACTTTTGTTGAATAGGGAAAAGTATTTTTGCATGTTCAGAAACTTTTTCCGAAACCTGTGAAGTTTCAGTATCTTTAAAGGAAATCATGTAACAGCGGTTTTAATAGATTTTAATGGTTTCGTGCTGAACCTAATCGCATTGAACCACACGTCCTAGTGGTTAGCTGATCACAGCACGCTGCGCGGGTCACGAGTTCGATTCCCCGCAGTGCTGCTATTTTTTGGATAGTGTTCGTATTTTTTTGTGCGTTGCCCCTTCGTGAGCCGGCCCACCCCGCGATGTAGCGAGCGCCGCATCTTCTAACCGGCCCCTGCAGCGCCGACTAGGAGCTCCCAATAATTAGGATGACGGATGAGTAGAAGCAATAATGCCTTTTACCTTAAAAAAACTAATGCATTTAATAGTAAGAAAAATAGTAGGTATAGATATGATGCTCGCGCAGGTGCATACTACTCCAATTTAGTTTTAAGTCACTGCTCTCTCTATCCGGGTTTATTGGCCCCTCTCGTATTTTGGGTCAAGTTTTGACCATATATATTGACTAAAAAGTATAAAGTATATGCTACAAAATGTATATTTTAAATTTGTATTTGAAAAAAGTTTTTCATGCCATAATTCTTGTGACATATAATTCACATTTTATTAGTTATAAATCTATGGTCAAACTTTTGCTCAAAATAAGAGGGGCCTAATGAAACCTAGACGGAAGGAGAATCAAACGACACATTAAATAGCCATCCTATGTATTGTAATCATAGTCAAACATCAAGTGGTGCTAAAATAAGCGTTAGTTCTTCCCAATTTAAGTGCCCAAGAGGTACCCGGTCAAACCCTTCCTACCCAAGTCACTTGTCTTTGCCTTAGAGCATCTCCAGCGGTTCGCCCCCCAGGGCGCCGCATCTTCTAACCGACGCCTGCAGCGCCGACTAGGAGCTTCCAATAATTAGGATGACGGATGAGTAGAAGCAATAATGCCTTTTACCTTAAAAAAACTAATGCATTTAATAGTAAGAAAAATAGTAGGTATAGATATGATGCTCTCGCAGGTGCATACTACTCTAATTTAGTTTTAAGTCACTGCACTCTCTATCCGGGTTTATTGGCCCCTCTCGTATTTTGGGTCAAGTTTTGACCATATATATTGACTAAAAAGTATAAAGTATATGCTACAAAATGTATATTTTAAATTTGTATTCGAAAAAGGTTTTTCATGCCATAATTCTTGAGACATATAATTCACATTTTATTAGTTATAAATCTATGGTCAAACTTTTGCTCAAAATAAGAGGGGCCTAATGAAACCTAGACGGAAGGAGAATCAAACGACACATTAAATAGCCATCCTATGTACTGTAATCATAGTCAAACATCAAGTGGTGCTAAAATAAGCGTTAGTTCTTCCCAATTTAAGTGCCCAAGAGGTACCCGGTCAAACCCTTCCTACCCAAGTCACTTGTCTTTGCCTTAGAGCATCTTCAGCGGTTCGGCCCCCCAGGGCGCTGAAAAAGAGCCCCCTGGGGCCAAGCCGGCGCTAGATTGGCGCGTGGGGGTGACCTAGCTCCCAGTCATGGCCCACCGGTCGTCTCGGGTGCGGTGATGTTGTGTACAAAATATATGCAAACTCGGCGACATTTGCACGAACTTGGCGAAACTTCATTCAAATTTGTACATAAAACATGAAAACATGCAAACTATGACTGAACTACGCCTAGCCGCCACCGTCCGCCGCCGTCGCTGCCGTCTACATGCCGAGAAGCCTGTAGAAGCGGGTGTAGTCACCGTCATCGTCGCGCGGCTGGCTTGGGCCAACGACGTTGCTGCTGCAGGCCTGGCCAGGGTCGGCGAGGCGCATTGGCGCGCTGGACAGCCCGGCCTCGTCCTCCTCATCACTGTCGAGTATGATGACGCCGCCCTCCTCGCGCCCGCGGCGCGGAGCTCCGCATACGCCCGACGCTGGCGGCGGACCTGCTCACGGACGTAGTCCTCCTTGGTCCACTTGAGAGCGGACTCGTCGTCGGGGGCTGCTATCTCGACGTGCTGCGGCTTCACCGGGAGCAGCCCCGGCTCGGGCTTCGGCCGGACCAGGTGTAACACCCACAATGCGGCTATATCTCCCACGTGTCAGGGTAGTTTAATCGCAAGAGGAGTAATCTTCACACAATCCATGTACTGAATAAGAAAGGAATAAAAGTTGGCTTACAATCGTCACTTCACATAATACATAAATAAATCATACATCATCCAAATACACTCAGAGACCGACTACGGCCAAATCCGAATAAAAAGGAAGATACACCCCAAATGCTAGATCCCCGATCGTCCCAACTAGACTCCACTACTGATCATCCGGAAAAGACACAAAACAACGATCAAGATCTTCATCGAGCTCCCACTTGAGCTCGGTTGCGTCACCTGCACTGGTATCATCGGCACCTGCAACTGTTTGGAAGTACCCGTGAGTCACGAGGACTCAGCAATCTCACACCCACGAGATCAAGACTATTTAAGCTTATGGATAGAATAAGGTAGTGAGGTGGAGCTGCAGCAAGCACTAAGCAATATGGTGGCTAACATACGCAAATAAGAGCGAGAAGAGAAGCAATGTAACGGTCGAGAAGCTAGAAGTGATCATGAAGCTACTTATGCACAAACATAACAAAAGACCGTGTTCACTTCCCGGACTCCGCCGGAAAGAGACCATCACAGCTACACACGCGGTTGATGCATTTCAATTAAGTCAAGTGTCAAGTTCTCTACAACCGGACATAAACAAATTCCCATCTGCCACATAACCGCGGGCACGACTCTCGAAAGTTTATACCCTGCAGGGGTGTCCCAACTTAGCCCATCACAAGCTCTCACGGTCAAGAAGGATATTCCTTCTCCCGGGAAGACCCGGTCAGTCTCGGATCCCGGTTACAAGACATTTCGACAATGGTAAAACAAGACCAGCAAAGCCGCCGGATGTGCCGACAATCCCGATAGGAGTCACACGTATCTCATTCTCAGGGCAATACCGGATGAGACTAGCTACGAGTAAAACCAGCCCTCAAGTTTCCCCGAGGTGGCCCCGCAGGCAGCTCGGTTTGGACCAACACTTAGAGAAGCACTGGCCCGGGGGGGGGGGGGGGGGGGGTTAAAATAAAGATGACTCTCAGGAGCGCGACTCCCAAGGGAAAAAGTAATAGGTGGTGGGGCAAATGTAAAACCAAGGTTGGGCCTTGCTGGAGGAGTTTTATTCAAAGCGAATTATCAAGGGGTTCCCATAACACCCAACCGCGTAAGAAACGCAAAATCAAGGAACATAATACACTACAGAAATCAGCTACTTTGCCATTTGCCACGGCGGACGGCAAAGGCATGAATGGCGGACGGCAAAAGTGGACGGCAAAGAAAGGTCCGGTAAAGAGCTACTTTGTCATCTGCTTTTGGTGGCTGACGGCAAAGGGGCCTTTGCCATCAGCAGCTGACGGCAAAGAAAGCAGACGGCAATAATTATGCTGTTAGTCCGTTAGGTGGCTAACGGCAGCCTTTGCCGTCCGCCGCTGACGGCAAAATTTGTCCGGCCTTTGCCGTCCGTCGAATGATGTCAGCTGGACGTCACTACACGAACGGCAAATCTCCTTCTTTGCCATCTTTGTCATTGATTTACAGCATGTTCAGCAATTCATATTCATATGTATAGCCCATGCATATATCACAAATATCTAACACAGACCACAGGAGAAAAAGAACATCACAAGATCATCCATAAAAACATATATATCGTACAACTTGTATCACAAAGTAAGACGAGATCACACAAGTGTCGACAAATAAGATCAGAAAGGTTGGCCTCCACATAACACAAAACTTAGGTGAGCACCATGGGATCTAGCAGCAACAACACCTAACCTACTGGATGGACACTGCAGTCCAGACCCAACTCCACAAGCACACTACATACTGATTTGCGACCGCGACGGTGATGCAACCACCACAACCAAAATTAAAAAGGCAAGGGAGGTGGGTGGTCCAGGTTGTTGTCTCCACGCCGCCTGTGTTTGCCATCTCTAAATGCCAAAAGGTCCAGGTTGTGGTCATCAGCCTTCTTCATGCCATCAGCATGATCACCATTGCCTTCCGCACCCCGTCATCATCAGGCTGATTTGCTGCTGCTGCTGCTCGTCCTCCTACTCCATAACTTCTGCCAAGCAAGCAGTTATCATACTATCAGCTAAAAGAAAAACAAAGGAAGATCACGTGTCACTTTCATGGAAAACATCAGAAGTACTCCCTCCGTTCCGAAATAATTGTCGTTGGGAGTTCCTCTCCGACCAGGTGAAAACGCACAAAAGTACAGAAATACCCCTCGTTTGAAAACAGATCGTCTTCCTCCTCCATCCGCGAGGCAGCACCCCTAATGTAAGAGAAGAGAAAAAGGAGTGAGAAGCAAGAATTCAGTTAATTTTAATTAACTGGAAAAGGATTTAGTTAATTTTTACTCCTACACTAAATCTGGAATACTCCTACAGATCAATACATTATTTAACAATGGAGAATGAAAACTGAACTCAGTCATTACTCATTAATACAACTTTTTGGTAGCAAAGTAGATTGACAGCTTAACTACTCAAGCAACGATACAAATGGGAAAATGGGGCTAAGGGATGAACATGATGGAGTATATATTGATTATATGGCTACTGGAGATGAGAAGACTTCAAGCAGAGGAACACATGCCTCTAAATATAGCACTAGTAAGAAAAGCCTGACTGGTGTGACACTGGAACTAGTAATGTGAGAAAGTAAAGGTCTAGCTAGTGGTTTGTATGAACTACTCCATTTAGATTTGTGTAGATTCATTTAGTTGAACAACATAAAAGCAAAATGGAGTAGTTCGACTACACAAAATGAAATACGCAGCAAGAACGCGGCTCACTCCAACTAAACTAAACTGAACTTATTTAGCTACTGAAGAAATAAGCAGCGACTGAAGCAACTAAACTGCATTATAAGGAGGAGTAGCAAGCAGTGACTGAAACTGCAGATACGTCGAGGTTAACATTGACAAACTACTGAAACTTTTTCTTATTACTCCAGCAAAACTACTGGAAAACTAACTGAATCTTTTCACTTGAATCAACTACTGCAACCAAATTCAGTGAATTAAGTATGCAGAGATACAAGTACTACCATGAGAGAGAAACTACTGCAACCAAACTGAATTAAGTATGCAGAGATACAGGAGTACAACTAACTGAATCTTTTCACTGAATTAAGTGTGGGCGAGGAACATCTCCTGCACCCTCCGGGGAAGAAGAAGAGGCGAGTGCAGTTGGCTCCTCCCTCGTGCACCAGCCCCGCACGAACGCCGCACTAGCTCAAGACGCTCATCTGCTATTGCAGCCAGCAAGATCAAAAACATGTTGTCGTCAGAAAAAAAGAGGTATCTCAATCCAATGGGAATATGGGATCACTTACTCTGTTGACATAGTGCGTGTTCCTTGTACTCCTTGCTTCTTCTCCCTGACACAAGCAAACCAAATGAAATGATCTTATTTATTTACAATCAAATCAAAACAAGGAAGCAAGGAAAGGTGAAGATGGGCTGCACTTTAGTTTACTTCATTTCATTTCAGACAAGCAAACCAAAAGTAAGTTTATTTTTGTCATTGGATTGATGAATTGCAGCAACAGGGGTCCTCTCGTGTAAATTAACATGAAGAGAAGATGAAACTAACTGGATTATTATCCTGGAGTACCAATTTCCTGACCATACTAGTCTTGCACATATTTAAACAACCCAGGTAATTTGACTCGACGGTGTATACAAACAACAAGGAAGTGTTCATATAGCAGATTTAGGTGGAAACAAAATCACAGGTAAGCTTAAAGCTAGCCACCATGGTACCTCTCTCTCACACACACAGCAGAGCAAACTCCAAACTGAAATGCAGTTCTCACAAAAGAAAAAGAGAGGGAGGATGGCAAGTGAGGCTCACCATTGCATTGCAGTTGAAGTAGGACTCGCTAGTGATTTTGAATCGGCGCCCACACCACATGGTGCTCAGTCTCCTACTGCCACCGTATGGTCTCGAGCTGGGTGAGCTCGGCCTCCACCGCCCCCGTGTCGCACCGTGGTCTGCTGCCGGACGGCGAGCACCCGGCAGCCCAGGAAGCTCACACCAGCGTACGGGCTTGGCGGTCTGACAAAAAGTCACGAGAACAGAAGCAAATTCATAGCCTGGCAGCTCCCGGCGAGTTCAGATAGCTGAATTTATTCAGTTACCTGTAGAGGAAGCTCTTGTCGTGGAGGCTGACGAGGAGCGTGGACGACCGGAGCTGCCCCGCCGCCGCCGCCACCGTCTCACCGAGCTCCCGCTCCCGCACCACGATCTCCACCCTGGCCTCCTCCTCCCGTGCTCCAGCACGGATTGAGAACTGCTGCCCATGGATCGAGCACAGCCGCCCACGAATCGAGCACCACCGCCCACAAATCGAGCACCGCCGCCACGAATCGAGCACCCCGGCTGCTAAGAATGTCACCTTTGACCGACGAGAGGGAGGAGCGGCCGGCCGGAGGAGGGGATTGGGACGGGGAGAGCTGGAAGCTCGGTGGTGGTGCTGGGTGGCGTGGTTGCCGGAGGAAGGAGGCGATTGGGACGGGGAGAGCTAGAAGCTCGGTGGTGGTGCGGCGGCGTCCTGGTGGCGCTGGGTGGCGTGGTCGCCGGAGGAAGAGGCGTCCTGGCGTGCGTGGGTGGCGTCGATGTCAGCGCGGGCGGCGAGGGCGCGGGAGGCGAGGTCTGCGGCGCGACGCTCGAGGAGGAGGTGGCGCCGCTCGAGGCGGCGGGCGGGCGGCGGCCTTGGCGGCGAGGAGGCGGGACTCTCCTGGGCGAGGAGAGAAACCGGTCAGTGGAGATAGTGAGCAGGGAGAGGTGACCTCGGGGAGGAGAGCTAGGCGGTGGGGAACGGCGGGGATCGCCGAAATCTGGCGCCGGCGTGGGGTGGAGAAAGGGGATCGAGGAAGACGAGAGATATGGGATCCAACGTGGGTGTGTGTGCGCATGGGTTGGGTGTGTGTGCATCGTGGGTGGGGCCCGAGGCTGTGTGGGTCGTGGGTGGGTGTGTGCCGGGGGCGGCCGTTAGATACGTTAGGTTATTTTCTTTGCCGTCTGCTTTCGGGCTCTTTACCGTCCGCTAGAAGACGGCAAAGAAAGTATCCATTAGTTTTTTCATTAGTGGGTGTCACCTTCTTCTTTGCCGTCAGCCAGCGGACGGTAAAGATTCTTTGCCGTCAGCCAGCGGACGGTAAAGAAATGGCAGATGGCAAAGACCTTCTTTGCCGTCTGCCATTTGTTTGTCGTCAGCTTCTTGGTAGCTGATGGCAAAGACCTTCTTTGCCGTCCGCTAACTGACGGCAAAGAATTGGCAGACGGCAAATTCCATGATTCCAGTAGTGATACCAGTATGACGGAAACTAAGGCGATAAGAGTGGAACAAAACACCAGGCATAAGGCCGAGCCTTCCACCCTTTACCAAGTTTATAGATGCATTTATTAAATAAGAGATATTGTGACATCCCAACATATCCATGTTCCAACATGGAACAAACTTCAACTTCACCTGCAACTAACAACGTTATAAGAGGGGCTGAGCAAAAGCGGTAACTTAGCCAAACAACGGTTTGCTAGGAAGGTGGGTTAGAGGCTTGACATGGTAACATGGGAGGCATGATATAACAAGTGGTAGGTAGAGCAACATAGCGATAGAACGAACAACTAGCAAGCGAAGATATAAGTGATTTCGAGGGTATGGTCATCTTGCCTGAGATCCCGCAAGGAAGAAGAACGAGTCCATGAAGTAGACAAACTAACGTAGCCGAACGGATTCTCACAGCCGCAACGTAACCGAAACTAACGAGAAGAAGCACAACCAGAAAGAAGCAAACAACATAGTAAACAACCACCACATAAACATGGCATGATGCACAACCAAGTATGATGCGTGTCCGGTTTAATGAAACATGGCATGGCAAAGTGCACAAACAAAGCTACAAATTAAGTGGAGCTCAATATGCAACGAGTTGCATATTGACGAAACACCACATTTGATTATTTAGTTCTCTCCCGTTTATGTATCCAACAATATTAAATATTATTAAACATGGCAAGAGGTGAAGCATATGAAAACTACGTATCTATGCAAGTTTAAATAAAGCCGAAAACAACAAACAACAATTCCGGAAAAACCTCATATGCAATTTATGGATTTGGTACTGTTCTGCCCTAAACCATATTTTAGAGTCGTTAAACATGCAATATGAATGCACCATGTTAAACTAGGCATTTTCCACCCCATTTACATATAAAGTTTATTAAATTTGGAGCTACGGTTATTTAGCTATGAAAGAAAGCATTTTAGGATGGCATTTAAGCAAATTTAATCAAACAACATTTAAACATTTTAAACATGCATGAAAGTTGGACATTATGAAACTAGATTATCTTTCATATATAAAGGTTTTACATATGATGCACGGTTTGTGAGTTATGATATGCATGAACTAGAGGGACTATTCTGCAAAACTGAAATTCCCTGGATAATAGATAAATTCGCTGACGAAAAAAATAGAGTTGGGCCGAAACTGATGCATGTTGGAACAACAGAGAGGAGGGTCTACTCACATAGCTGGGCCATGCCCAGTTCGGTGGGAGGAGGCCGGGCAGGCCGCCTGGGTGAGGAGGCCCGCTCGGCCTTGCGATTTGGCACGGGAAGGCCGAGCGAGGCTGGGTCAACGGGCACCGGAGCTCTTTGCTCGATCCAGGAGTATGGCGGCGCGACAACAACCACCAACGAGGCGTGTGAAAGCCAGGAATGGCGAGGCATCAAGGGATGGATCCGGTCCATCCGGATTTGACAGCGGACGGTGCAGGCGAGGGGATCGACGGCAAGCTCGACGGCGGCAGTGCGGTTTCCATGGCCATGGAGGCTCTGCAGGGGGAGGGAGAGAGATGTGAGGTCAGAAAGAGAGGAGAAGGAGAGGGCGACAGGGAGGCGGTGACCTAGCAGAGGTGGTGGCCACGGTCTCCGGCGAGGGCCGGCTCTGGTGACTCGCCGGAGGAGCGAATGACGGCAGGAGTCGTTGCACGGGGTCAGTGATGAGGGAGCTCAAGGGGAGCCAGGCTCCTGCGCCTGCGGGCGGCGATGCGGGCTCGTCCGGGCCCAGATGGGCTTAGGCGGGCCCTGATCTGGGTCGGCGCGAGGTGGGAGGAGGGAGGCGCTGGCAGGGGCATGTGGCGCGCGGCCACTAGCCCTAGGCGGCGACGACGGCGGGTTCAGGTGGTGGCTCGCCCGCTGGGGCAGTGCCATGTGGTGGCGGCGGGTTAGGCCGGCGCATAATGCGAGGTGGAGGTGGGCGGAGGCTGGCGGTGCGCTGATTTCGAGGAAGGAGTTGTCTTCTGCCAAAAATGGAAGGGGAGGCTTCCTTTTATAGGTAGGGATAGGGTATGAGGGGTTAGGAGGGGTTTTCGGACCATGCGATCGCATCGGACGGCTCCGAACACGAGGAGGGGGTAGGTGGATGGACTAGGTGGGCTGTGGAGAGGGCTGAGAGGAGAGAAGAGAGAGAGGCCCGGTGACGGTTTCCGGAGACCGAAAATGTCCGACGTATGACCCGCTATAGTGCCGCTATATGTTTAACGGTTGGGCTATCAAACGAGCTCCGAATGCGACGAAACTTGACAGGCGGTCTACCTACACTATAATAAGACCGCACGTCAACTTTCAACCCATTCCGAGGACATTTTTATGCCACTTATAAAATAATATTTCGGAGGTGCCACGGGCGCGTGCAAGTGTGTCTAGGCTCAGAACGGACAAAAGACGGAACTGGGGAACCTGGACGGATGCAAGTTTTGAAAACATGAAGATCCAATGCACATGATGACATGGCAAGATGCGACACACAAGCAAAAGACATGGCAATGACAGCGAATACTGGAAGACACCTGGCACGACGGTCTTGGGGCGTTACAACACTCTACCACTACAAGAGGATCTCGTCCTGAGATCTAGGATGGCACTGAAGAGAAACGAAAGAGGAAGAGGTAAAACAAAGTTGCTTCTTGGACAAACGAGTGAAACCATGAACCTTGAGAGGTTGAACAAATTCAAAGAAAGAATACAACAAAGATGAATAAAGTTGAAAACACTCCATTAGAAAAGAGGAACAAGGAACATTACTAGAACCTTGTAGGTTGAAAGACATAAGAAAAAGGGTTCCAATGGACAGGAAGTACATGCAAGCACTCTGGATGAAACGAGATGTAAAAGGAATGATAAAGATCAATTACGATAACACTCTAGTTGGAAATGGAAAGAAATAATATGAACTTGGCAAAATGAAAGCACTTGGATGAGACTCCGGTTAGAAGAGGAATGATGGCCACAACACTCCTGTTAAAACGAGATAGAGAAGGAAAAAGAATGATATAATTTGGAGAGCACTCCGACTGTAAATGGAAGGAATTGAACATGAACTTGCCAAGATGAGAGGATACTTGAAAAGAGGACACGACACTCCGGTTGAATGGATAAGCACGAAAAGAACATGGTCCTCACAGTCTGAGATGATGAGTGAAGAGAGCAACATCACAATGCCTCTGGAACGAAAGAATAGAAGTTGGATCGCTGGAAAGGAAAGAATTGAGAACAAAATGACAACTTCTACCACAAATGAGCTTGGAAAACACCCTTCCAAGAAGGTTATAACAGAGTTGTTAGAGAACCAACAACGAAATGAATAAGCTTTATGGAAAGCTTCTCAAAATTATGAGGTGAAAGTCTGCCAATAACGGAAATCAATTGCTTGCTTGAGAGCAACGAAGCGATGAACACTTCTTTCATCGTGAGAATAGGAGGAAACTTGGATTATTGATAAGCACCACAATAGTAACATTCCTTAGGGAAGGCTTTAGGTGAAATATGACACAAGATAACTCCAATGAAGAGATTAATGGACTTAAAATACATCATTCTTGATAGCTTGTGAATCATGAAACACGAAGGGAAATTATCAAGAATGACATAACAGCACCTCAAAAGATAAGGGAGAAAGGATTGAACTTTGAAATGCAAGATGAAGAATACTTGAGCTCCTCTGAAAAGAATCTCGATTAAAACTTCGAGAAGGAATTAAATCCGTGATGAACCATCATGTAGAACCTCCATGAAGAACTCCAGTAATAAAAGAATGATCAAAAAGAAGTGAAGGATGAAAAGAATAAGGTTGAAGCCTTGCAATGATTGGATGGAGCTTTGCGACGAGATAAAGCGGAAAACTTGGAACTCCGGAAAAAGTATGAAGCACTAGAACCGAGAATGTGATATGATGCACAACTCTAGAAAGAAGAAATTAGATCACTTAGATGAAACAATAATAAGAACTACGTTATGCGTATTGATACGTCTCCAACGTATCTATAATTTTTTATTGTTCCATGCTATATTATATTCTGTTTTGGACATTATTGGGCTTTATTATACACTTTTAATATTATTTTTGGCACTAACCTATTAACCGGAGGCCCATCCCAGAATTGCTGTTTTTTGCCTATTTCAGAGTTTCGCAGAAAAAGAATATCAAACGGAGTCCAAACGGAATGAAACCTTCGGGAACGTGATTTTCGGAACGAACATGATCCAGAGGACATGGACCCTACGTCAAGACATCAACCATGAAGGCACGAGGTAGGGGGGTGCGCCTACCACCCCAGGAGCGCCCTCCACCCTCGTGGGGCCCACGTTTCTCCACTGACGTACTTCTTCCTCCTATATATACCTACGTACCCCTAAACTACTAGATACGGAGCCAAAAACCTAATTCCACCGCCGCAACCTTCTATACCCGTGAGATACCATCTTGGGGCCTTTTCCAGAGCTCCGCCGGAGGGGGCATCGATCACGGAGGGCTTCTACATCAACACCATAGCCTCTCCGATGATGTGTGAGTAGTTTACCTTAGATCTTCGGGTCCATAGTTATTAGCTAGATGTGTTCTTCTCTCTTTTTGGTTCTCAATACAATGTTGTCTCCCTCTCTTGTGGAGATCTATTTGATGTAATCTTCTTTTGCGGTGTGTTTGTTGAGACTGATGAATTGTGGGTTTATGATCAAGTTTATCTATGAACAATACTTGAATCTTCTCTGAATTCTTTTATGTATGATTGGTTATCTTTGCAAGTCTCTTCGAATTATAAGTTTGGTTTGGCCTACTAGATTGATCTTTCTTGCAATGGGAGAAGTGCTTAGCTTTGGGTTCAATCTTGCGGTGTCCTTTCCCAATGACAGTAGGGGCAGCAAGGCACGTATTGTATTGTTGCCATCGAGGATAACAAGATGGGGTTTATATCATATTGCATGAGTTTGTCCCTCTACATCATGACATCTTGCTTAAAGCGTTACTCTGTTCTTTTGAACTTAATACTCTAGATGCATGCTGGATAGCGGTCGATGTGCGGAGTAATAGTAGTAGATGCAGGCAGGAGTTGGTCTACTTGTCTCGGACGTGATGCCTATATACATGATCATACCTAGATATTCTCATAACTATGCTCAATTCTGTCAATTGCTCAACAATAATTTGTTTACCCACCATAATACTTATGCTCTCGAGATAAGCCACTAGTGAAACCTATGGCCCCCGGGTCTATTTTCTATCATATTAATCTCCTGTCAACAAGCTATTTCTTTTGCCGTTTATTTGGCTTTCTTTACTGTGCATCTTTATCATAAAAATACCAAAAATATTATCTTATCATATCTATCAGATCTCACTTTCGTAAGTGATCGTGAAGGGATTGACAACCCCTTTATTGCGTTGGTTGCGAGGATTTTATTTGTTTGTGTAGGTGCGAGGAACTCGTGCGTGGCCTCCTACTGGTTTGATACTTTGGTTCTCAAAAACTGAGGGAAATACTTACGCTGCTTTATTGCATCACCCTTTCCTCTTCAAGGGAAAACCAACGCATTGCACAAGAGGTAGCAAGAAGGATTTCTGGCGCCGTTGTCGGGGAGTCTATGCAAAAGTCAACATACCAAGTACCCATCACAAACCCTTATCTCCCGCATTACATTATTTGCCATTTGCCTCTCGTTTTCCTCTCCCCCACTTGACCCTTGCCGTTTTATTCGCCCTCTCTCTCCATCCTCCTTCTCTTTCCCTATTTGCCTCTTTTGCCCGTTTCTTGTTTGCTTGTGTGTTGGATTGCTTGCCTGTCACGATGGCTCAAGATAATACTAAATTGTGTGACTTTACCAATACCAACAACAATGATTTTATTAGCACTCCGATTGCTCCTCTTATCGATGCTGAATCTTGTGAAATTAATGCTGCTTTGCTGAATCTTGTCATGGAAGATCTGTTTTCCGGCCTTCCTAGTGAAGATGCCGCTACCCATCTAAACAACTTTGTTGATTTGTGTGATATGCAAAAGAAGAAAGATGTGGAAAATGATATTGTTAAATTAAAGCTATTTCCTTTTTCGCTTAGAGATCGTGCTAAAGCTTGGTTTTCGTCTTTGCCTAAAAATAGTATTGATTCATGGAATAAGTGCAAAGATGCTTTTATCTCTAAGTATTTCCTCCCGCTAAGATCATCTCTCTTAGAAACGATATCATGAATTTTAAGAAACTTGATCATGAACATGTTGCACAAGCTTGGCAGAGGATGAAATTAATGATACGTAATTGCCCTACACATGGTTTGAATTTGTGGATGATTATACAAATTTTTTATGTTGGATTGAATTTTGCTCCTAGAAATCTTTTAGATTCGGCCGCGGGAGGCACTTTTATGGAAATCACTTTAGGAGAAGCTACTAAACTCCTAGATGATATTATGGTTAATTATTATCAATGGCACACTGAAAGATCTACTAATAAGAAGGTGCATTTGATAGAAGAAATTAATGTTTTGAGTGGAAAGACGGATGAACTTATGAAATTATTTGCTAATAAAAGTGTTTCTTCCGATCCTAATGATATGCCTTTGTCTACTTTGATTGAGAATAATAATGAATCTATGGATGTGAATTTTGTTGGTAGGAATAATTTTGGTAGCAACGCGTATAGAGGAAACTTTAATCCTAGGCCGTACCCTAGTAATTCCTCTAATAATTATGGTAATTCCTACAACAATTTTTATGGAAATTATAATAATATGCCCTCTTATTTTGAATCTAATATTAAAGAATTTATTACTTCGCAAAATAATTTCAATGCTTTGATTGAAGAAAAATTGCTTAAGATTGATGAGTTGGCTAGGAACGTTGATAGAATTTCTCTTGATGTTGATTCTTTGAATTTAGATCTATTCCACCTATGCATGATATCAATGAGTCTCTCAAAGCCATGAGAATTTCCATTGAGGAGTGCAAATAAAGAACCACTAGGATGCGTGCTAAGAAAGATTGCTTTATAAAAGCATGTTCTTCTAGTTTCCATGAAGATAAATATGAAGATCTAAAAGTTATTGATGTGTCCCATATTAAATCTTTGTTTTGCAGTATGAATCTTGATAATGATGGGACTGAATATAATCCACCTTTACCTAGAAGGCGTTTCAAAAATTCAGAGTCTTTAGATCTTGATGCTAAAATTGTTAAAAGTGGGATTGAAGAAGTCAAAACTTTAAATATTAATGAACCCACTATTTTGGATTCCAAGGAATTTCATTATGATAATTGCTCTTTGATAGATTGTATTTCCTTGTTGCAATACGTGCTAAATTCTCCACATGCATATTGTCAAAATAAAGCCTTTACCAAACATATCGTTGATGCTTTGATGCAATCTTATGAAGAAAAACTTGAGTTGGAAGTTTCTATCCCTAGAAAACGTTATGATGAGTGGGAACCTACTATTAAAATTAAAATTAAAGATCATTAATGCTATGCTCTGTGTGATTTGGGTGCTAGTGTTTCCATGATTCCAAAGACTTTGTGTGATTTGCTAGGTTTCCGTGATTTTGATGATTGCTCTTTAAACTTGCACCTTGCGGATTCCACCATTAAGAAACCTGTGGGAAGAATTAATGATGTTCTTATTGTTGCAAATAGGAATTATGTGCCTGTAGATTTTATTGTTCTTGATATAGAATATTGCAATCCTTCATGTCCTATTATTCTTGATAGACCTTTCCTTAGAATGATTGGTGCAATTATTGATATGAAGGAAGGGAATATTAGATTCCAATTTCTGTTAAGGAAATGCATGGAACACTTCCCTAGAAAGAAAATTAAATTACCATATGAATCTATTATGAGAGCCACTTATGGATTGCCTACCAAAGATGGGTATAACTAGATCTATCTTCGCTTTTATGCCTAGCTAGGGGCGTTAAACTATAGCGCTTGTTGGGAGGCAACCCAATTTTATTTTTATTCCTTGATTTTTGCTCCTGTTTAGTAATAAATAATTTACCTAGCCTCTGTTTTGGTTGTGTTTTTTGTGTTTAATTAGTGTTTTTGCCAAGTAGAATCGTTGGAAAGACTTGGGGAAAGTCTTTTTAATCTTGCTGTAGAAAACATAAACTTTAGCGCTCACGAGAATTCCTTCCATTTTTATTTGGAAGGTGATATTTATTTAATTATTTTTGAAGATGATTAATAGATAAATTCCTCACGTACAGCAATTTATTCTAGAATTTTTGGTGTTCCAAAACTTGCGTTAGCTACAGATTACTACAGACTGTTCTGTTTTTGACAAATTCTGTTTTTCTTGTGTTGTTTGCTTATTTTGATGAATCTATGGCTAGTAAAAGAGTTTATAAACCATAGAGAAGTTGGAATACAATAGGTTTAACACCAATATAAATAAATAATGAGTTCATTACAGTATCTTGAAGTGGTGTTTTGTTTTCTTTCGCTAACGGGGCTCACGAGATTTTCTACTTTGAGTTTTGTGTTGTGAAGTTTTCAAGTTTTGGGTAAAGATTTAATGGATTATGAAACAAGGAGTGGCAAGAGCCAAAGCTTGGGGACGCCCCGAAAGGCATCCCCTCTTTCGTCTACTTCCATCGGTAACTTTACTTGGAGCTATATTCTTATTCACCACATGATATGTGTTTTGCTTGGAGCGTCTTGCATTATTTGAGTCTTTATTCGTTAGTTTGCCACAATCATCCTTGCTGTACACACCTTTTGAGAGAGACACACATGATTCGGAAATTGTTAGAATACTCTATGTGCTTCACTTATATCTTTTCAGTTATATAGTTTTTGCTTTAGTGCTTCACTTATATCTTTTAGAGCACGGTGATTTTCGGTGTCAAAACCGGCGGATCTCGGGTAGGGGGTCCCGAACTGTGCGTCTAAGGCGGATGGTAACAGGAGGCAGGGGACACAATGTTTTACCCAGGTTCGGGCCCTCTTGATGGAGGTAAAACCCTACGTCCTGCTTGATTATTCTTGATAATATGAGTAGTACCAGAGTTGATCTACCACGAGATCGGAGAGGCTAAACCCTAGAAGCTAGCCTATGGTATGATTGTCTGTTGTCCTATGGACTAAAACCCTCCGGTTTATATAGACATCGGAGGGGGCTAGGGTTACACAAGGTCGGTTACAAAGGAGGAGATATACATATCTGTATTGCCTAGCTTGCCTTCCACGCCAAGTAGAGTCCCATCCGGACACGGGACGAAGTCTTCAATCTTGTATCTTCATAGGCCAACAGTCTGGCCAAAGGATATAGTCCGGTTGTCCGGAGAACCCCTAATCCAGGACTCCCTTAGTGATGGATTTGTTTTATAGAAACTACTATTCTCTCATGCTTCACTTAGATTATTTTGGGAGTCCTACAAAACCCCCTAATCCAGGACTCCAAGTTCGGCCCTCAGCCGAACACCGCGCCGGAACCTCCAGTGGTTCCGGACTCGGGCAGGCGGCCCCCTTCCAAGAGGGGCAAGCCGTCCGTGTCGGTGACCTCTGTCCAACCAGAGGCACCGGACGACCTGCTAGGAGCGCTTCGCGGCGCTTCCATCGACGAGGAGCACCGCACTATTATGAATGCGGTGATCAAGAAGGTTCAGTCCGCCAAATGCGGACTGACTGAAGCCTGTGCCAGCCTTCTAACAGGCTTTGAGGTAAGTATTTAAAATATAGGAAAAATATTACCACATAGACAGTAGCCCCTGATGCTCTGTTTGGTGTTCACAAAGAAAAGACGAATAGAGGATCAAATAGTATCTGCAGGAGTCTAATATAAGTATGTCTGTATGCGTATGCAGGCTTCGCTGCTGACCTCTGCCGCACTGACTGCGGAGGCCGCCGCACTAAAGCAGAACTACGAGCGGTCCGAGAAAGAGCTTGGCCTTGCCAAGAGGCAGCTCGAGGAGAACAAAGGTAAGTAATACCTTGTCTATATAAAAAAGAAAATGTGGTTGCAAACTGACAGGATCATCATGAATGTGCCAGGGGCCACGACCGAAGTGGCGACCCTGAAGCAAGCGTTGTTTGAGGCCGAAAACAAAGCGGCCATGAAGCGCACCGAGCGGGAGAGACAAGAGGCATAGGTGTGCGAGGTGCAGCAAGAGCTGGAGGCTCTCATGAAGAAACACGAGACTTTGGAGCTTGACTCGAAGACGCGAGAGTCCGAGCTTGCCGCGGCCCTCAAGAGCACAAAGCATGACAAGGCCGAAGCCCAAAAGGCCCTCCAGGAAATTGAGGCGATGAGGAAGATAGCGGCGGGTCAGGCATTCAATATGCAAAGCAAGCATGTGAAAGTAAATTACTTGTTACTTACCCGAGTCCGGAGCTCTCCAGGAGCATTCGCAGATTTGCCCCACAGCGTGTCGGATGCTCCGAAGTTTTACCAGGCCGAGGAGGGAAGCTCGACGGAGAAGTTGTTCTGGTCTCAATATACTAGGACCGAACACCCGATGCCTATGAGCGACCAGCTGAAGCAACTGGTCGAGCTACACAAGGCAGCCGAACAGGCCATGAGGGGCCTTATAGTCCGAATGTGGCCTGGTGACTCCTTTCCCAACAACTACTTCGGCCTGGTGAGGCGGCTTGTGGATGCCTGCCCACGGCTGGAAGTCATCAAGTGGTCCGTCTGTATCGAAGGTGCCCGCCGGGCTTTTGCCCGTGCAAAGATGCACTAGGCCAAGATGGACGCTGAGAAGCTGGTGAAGGAGGGGCCGCCGCAGGGCAAGGAGCATCGCCACCCCGAAATGTATTATGAGGGTGTCCTGAAGGGTGCCTGTCTTGTGGCGGACGAGTGTGCGAAGGATGTAATATTTGAATGAACTCGCTCGTGTGATCCTGTATTATGAAAACTTGTTCATATGCGCTATGCAATGCTTGTTTGAATTTAAAATATTACCTTCTATGCGGCTGTTTATTAAATCTGAGAGATGGCTAGTCGTCGGCTTCTGCCCCCATGCCACGAGTGCTGGGGTGTTCAGGATGAATCTGAGCACTCTTGTTCCCATTGTTGGGTCCTTCGAGGGAGGTGCTCAGCGCAACAAACAAGGCAATCAGACTATAATGCTTTATCACTCTCACTTAGCCATAGAAGTCTACAATTTTAAATTTTGGTGAAGCCCCTAGTATGCAGAAGGCCGAATTCGGGGCGCTATACACGCCTTAAGCCGGACAAAGCCGAATCCTCGCTCTAAGCGGCATAAGTCTTTAGGGACTCGAGACCTCTCGAACAGCGACCAACTCTCGCCTTATCATGACAGTCGGTTTTAGCTTTCTCTACTGAGGTGCTTAGCCCAGATGAACCGGGGCACAATCGCAGTAGTTCTCCCAGTGCTACCTTAGCCGATATAGCGGAACGTAAGGTACCAAAACATGGGAGCCGGGCAAACCCAACTATTGACCCAAGACATGATTCGGAGCTGATGCATATAATGCTATAAGTTCGGGGTGCCGCATTGTCGAAAGTGTTCGGACTTCTCACGCCGTATTATGGGGTACGCTTAAGCCCCTGGCGTATTGGCCGTACCAGACTGTATGGGTGCTGAATGTCGTAAATGAACATATATATATATATATATAAAGAATAGAGAATGCGGTAATAGTCTAGTGCTATGCATTGTTTATTCAAAAAGGTGCATCGAAGCAGAATGATACAAGTTGTGCGATAAGCAAAAAGTAGGACTATATGACATGTCCCCTCCAAGGGCAAGCTGAGGAATGGTATTTAAAGGAGGTATTTCACTCGTTATCAGAGACCACCTGGGAGTTCCGTGGTGCGACGTAGCTTTCTGCCTCCTTGGTTGTTGCATCGTGTGTCCAGCAATCATACTGCCGGACGGGGTTTCCAAAGATTAAAGTACTGAAAGAGAGAAAAATAACAAAGCGGGAAGCCCCTAGTGCGGTTGAGCCGCGTCTTGGGGCGTGCCGTAGTCGTGCCCCCTCCCCACCTGTGCCCATGGTATTTTCAATGCGTAATTATGGACGCGTGGCACGGATTTCGCCGTTTGGCTGGGACCGGGGTGGGGGCCGCATTGCTATGCGAGCTCGGAACGTGCCAGGCGGTCTTGTTGCCGATTACTCCGGGCATGCTTGAAGGTGTCCGGGTCTTTAATCGCCGAACTGGTGGATTGCCTTAAGAGGCTGCTTTGTGCTTCTGCTGCGAGGGCCGTCATGTGCTCCTCAGTGCGGAGAGAGTGCTCTGTGTTTCCATTGACTGTGATGACCCCCCGAGGTCCTGGCATCTTGCGCTTGAGATATGCATAGTGCGGTACCGCGTTGAATCTCTCAAATGTGGTTCGCCCGAGCAGTGCATGATAGCCACTGCGGAACGGGACTATATCGAAGATTAACTCCTCGCTTCGGAAGTTATCCGGGGATCGAAAGACCACTTTCAGTGTGACTGAGCCTGTGCAATGGGCCTCTACACCTGGTATGATGCCTTTGAAGGTCGTTTTTGTGGGATTGATCCTTGAGGGGTCTACACCCATTTTGCGCACTATGTCCTGATAAAGCAGGTTCAGGCTGCTGCCGCTGTCCATAAGGACTCGAGTGAGGTGAAATCCATCGATGATTGGGTCTAGGACCAGTGCGGCGAATCCTCCATGACGGATACTAGTGGGATGGTCCCTGCGATCGAAGGTGATCGGACAGGAGGACCATGGGTTGAACTTTGGGGCGACTGGCTCCAACGCATATACATCCCTTAACTCATGCTTTTGCTCCCTCTTGGGGTTGTGGGTTGCGTATATCATGTTCACCGTCCGCACTTGTGGGGGGAACCTCTTCTATCCTCCGGTGTTCGGCTGCCGGGGCTCCTCCTCATCATCGCTATGTAGCCCCTTATCTTTGTTTTCGGCGTTCAACTTGCCGGCCTGCTTGAACACCCAACATTCCCTGTTGGTGTGGTTGGTTGGCTTGTCGGGGGTGCCATGTATTTGGCATGAGCGATCGAGTATACGGCCCAAACTGGACGGGCCCGGAGTGCTTCTTTTGAATGGCTTTTTCCGCTGACCAGGTTTAGAGCCTCTGAATCCGGCATTGACTGCCATATCTTCGGTATTGTCGCTGTTGACGCGGCGCTTATGTTTGTTGCGACGTGACCTGCCATTGTTATCCTTGGTATCTGAAGTACCGTGGTTCTTTGATATATTATTGATGCGAGCCAGCCAGCTGTCTTCTCCCGCGCAAAAGCGGGTCATGAGTGTCGCGAGGGCTGCCATAGATTTCGGCTTTTCCTTGCCAAGGTGCCGGGCGAGCCACTAGTCGCGGATGTTGTGCTTAAAAGCTGCTAGGGCCTTGTGCATCCGAACAGTCGACGATTTGATTTTTCTTTGTGAGGAACCATGTCCAGAATTGCTTGGCCGATTCCTTTGGCTGCTGAATTATGTGGCTCAAGTCATTGGCATCTGGTGGTCGCACATAGGTTCCCTAGAAGTTGTCGAGGAATGCGGCTTCCAGATCTTCCCAACAGCCAATGGATTCTGCTGGCAGGCTGTTGAGCCAATGCCGAGCTGGTCCTTTGAGCTTGAGTGGGAGGTATTTGATGGCGTGTAGATCGTCACCGCGGGCCATGTGGATGTGCAGGAGGAAGTCCTCGATCCATACCGCAGGATCTGTTGTGTCGTCGTATGATTCGATATTTACGGTTTGAAACCCTCTGGGATTTGGTGATCCAATACTTCGTCTGTGAAGCATATGGGGTGTGCGGCACCTCTGTAGTGGGCTATGTCATGACGCAACTCGAATGATTCTTGTCCGCTGTGTTCGGCCCGGCCAGATTTACTTTTACTGTATCCGGCGTGACGGTTATCGTCTTGCGTAGTGGCGCGCCCTCGTGATCCGTAGATTGATCTTGCGTGTTTTGCTTTGTCCTCCAATACGTCTCGCAGGTCTAGCATGTTTCCCCATGCCTTGTCATTTTTATTTGAGTGGCGTCGGGATGCGGGCTGAGTTTTTGGCTGAAATGCCTCTCTGTCGCGGCCACGAGGTGGCCGATCAGCCGCGTCATATGCTGGAGATGTAGGTTTTAATGCTTCCTCCTCCAGTCGGGGTAGCAACCTGCTCTTTGGGTAACTATTGGAGGGGCGTTCGAGTTCATATTCCTCGGCCGCAAGGACTTCAGTGCATTTGTCAGCTAGCAAATCTTGACCAGCTTGAAGCTGCTGCTGCTTATTCTTAAGGCTATTTGCCGTGGCTATAAGCCTGCGCTTGAAGCGCTCTTGTTCGGCGGGATCCTCCGGCACGACAAATTCGTCATCGTCGAGGCTTTGCCTCGTCTTCGGAGGGAGGCATGTAATTATCATCCTCCGCCTCTCCATCTGCTGCTCTCTCGGGAGGGTTGGCTTCTTCATCCTCCTGCTCTACATCTTGCTGGAGGGGATTGTTGTCGTCTTCGGCACTGTCCAGAGTGCTATTATCTCCTGTGCCGGTATCACCACTTTTGCTTTAGCGAGACTTAGAGCGGCGCTGCTGACGTCGGTGCTTGGGTTGCTTCTTGGAGGGGTCATCCTCTGCTGTCTTATCGTCATTGCCTTCTTTGGGTGTGTCCACCATGTATATATCATATGATGAGGTGGATGTCCAGTGCCGTGTGGGCTATGGTTCCTCTTCGTCTCCCGCATCGTCGTCCATACCGTCGATGTCTCCCGCATCGTCGTCCACTATTTTGGATTTCAAGGAATTTAATTATGATAATTGCTCTTTGATAGATTGTATTTCCTTGTTGCAATCCGTGCTAAATTCTCCACATGCTTATAGTCAAAATAAAGCCTTTACCAAACATATCGTTGATGCTTTGATGCAATCTTATGAAGAAAAACTTGAGTTGGAAGTTTCTATCCCTTGAAAACTTTATGATGAGTGGGAACCTACTATTAAAATTAAAATTAAAGATCATGAATGCTATGTTTTGTGTGATTTGGGTGCTAGTGTTTCCACGATTCCAAAGACTTTGTGTGATTTGCTAGGTTTCCGTGATTTTGATGATTGCTCTTTAAACTTGCACCTTGCGGATTCCACCATTAAGAAACCTATGGGAAGAATTAATGATGTTCTTATTGTTGCAAATAGGAATTATGTGCCCGTAGATTTTATTGTTCTTGATATAGATTGCAATCCTTCATGTCCTATTATTCTTGGTAGACCTTTCCTTAGAACGATTGGTGCAATTATTGATATGAAGGAAGGGAATATTAGATTCCAATTTCCGTTAAGGAAATCATGGAACACTTCCCTAGAAAGAAAATTAAATTACCATATGAATCTATTATGAGAGCCACTTTTGGATTGCCTACCAAAGAGGGCAATACCTAGATCTATCTTCGCTTTTATGCCTAGCTAGGGGTGTTAAACGATAGCGCTTGTTGGGAGGCAACCCAATTTTATTTTTATTACTTGATTTTTGCTCCTGTTTAGTAATAAATAATTTACCTAGCCTCTGTTTTGGTTGTGTTTTTTTGTGTTTAATTAGTGTTTTTGCCAAGTAGAATCGTTGGAAAGACTTGGGGAAAGTCTTTTTAATCTTGCTTTAGAAAACATAAACTTTAGCACTCACAAGAATTGCTGTCATTTTTATTTGGGAGGTGATATTTAGTTAATTCTTTTTGCAGATGATTAATAGATAAATTCCTCAAGTCCAGCAATTTATTCTAGAATTTTTGGGGTTCCAGAACTTGCGTTAGCTACAGATTACTACATACTATTCTGTTTTTGACAGATTCTGTTTTCTTGTGTTGTTTGCTTATTTTGATGAATCTATGGCTAGTAAAAGAGTTTATAAACCATAGAGAAGTTGGAATACAATAGACACCAATATAAATAAATAATGAGTTCATTACGGTATCTTGAAGTGGTGTTTTGTTTTCTTTCGCTAACGGAGCTCACGAGATTTTCTACTTTGAGTTTTGTGTTGTGAAGTTTTCAAGTTTTGGGTAAAGATTTGATGGATTATGAAACAAGGAGTGGCAAGAGCCAAAGCTTGGGGATGCCCTGGAAGGCATCCCCTCTTTCGTCTACTTCCATCGGTATCTTTACTTGGAGCTATATTTTTATTCACCACATGATATGTGTTTTTCTTGGAGCGTCTTGTATTATTTGAGTCTTTATTTCTTAGTTTGCCACAATCATCCTTGCTATAAACACCTTTTGAGAGAGACACACATGATTCGGAAATTGTTAGAATACTCTATGTGCTTCACTTATACCTTTTCAGTTATATAGTTTTTGCTCTAGTGCTTCACTTATATCTTTTAGAGCACGGTGATTGTCGGTGTCAAAACCGGCGGATCTCGGGTAGGGGGTCCCGAAATGTGCGTCTAAGGCGGATGGTAACAGGAGGCAGGGGACACAATGTTTTACCCAGGTTTGGGCCCTCTTGATGGAGGTAAAACCCTACGTCCTGCTTGATTATTCTTGATAATATGAGTAGTACAAGAGTTGATCTACCACGGGATCGGAGAGGCTAAACCATAGAAGCTAGCCTATGGTATGAATGTCTGTTGTCCTACGGACTAAAACCCTCCGGTTTATATAGACACCGGAGGGGGCTAGGGTTACACAATGTCGGTTACGAAGGAGGAGATATAGATATCCGTATTGCCTAGCTTGCCTTCCACGCCAAGTAGAGTCCCATCCGGACATGGGACGAAGTCTTCAATCTTGTATCTTCATAGTCCAATAGTCCGGCCAAAGGATATAGTCCGGCTATCCGGAGAACCCCTAATCCAGGACTCCCTCAGTGATGGATTTGTTTTATAGAAACTACTATTCTCTCATGCTTCACATAGATTATTTTGAGAGTCCTACAAAATAGCATGGTAATTTGCTTTAATTATGTTAGGCATTCAAGATTAGTAATTTTTTTCTTATGAGTGTGTTGAATACTATGAGAAGTTTGATACTAGATAATTGTTTTGAGATATGAAGATGGTGATATTAGAGTCATGCTAGTTGAGTAATTTTGAATTTGAGAAATACTTGTGTTAAAGTTTGTGATTCCCGTAGCATGCACGTATGGTGAACCGTTATGTGATGAAGTCGGAGCATTATTTATTTATTGATTGTCTTCCTTATGAGTGGTGGTCGGGGACAAGCGATGGTCTTTTCCTACCAATCTACCCCCCTAGGAGCATGTGCGTAATACTTTGCTTTGATAACTTATAGATTTTTGCAATAAGTATATGAGTTCTTTATGACTAATGTTGAGTCCATCACTACTAGGAAAAGGCCTACTAATGGCGCACTGGTTTTGCCTACTAATGGCGCATTACCAGTGCCATTAGTAGCACGCCACTAGTATATCTTACTAATGGCACACCACAGGTGCGCCATTAGTATCTGGTATACTAATGGCGCACCAACTAGTGCGCCATTAGTATGTAATAGCATACGCCATTAGTGTGCCTTCCGGGGGGCCATACGTAAGCATGGCTTTGTCATACTAATGGCGCATTCTCTATTGATGCGCCATTAGTATCCTTTGGCATACTAATGGCGCACCTGGTGGTGATGCGCCATTAGTATGAATATTTGGTTTTTTTCCTTTTCTGATTTTTGCGCAGGTTACAAAATATATTATTAGACAGAATATAAAATATATTATTAGACAGAATATAGACAGCATCACACAGCAACATCAGATTCATCGAATACAATAGAAGATCAGTCTTCGAATACAATTCATCATATTAGTCTCCAAATTCAAAAGACCGAACAAAGATAAAACATTACAAGTCTCAAGACCGCGAGTATCGAGTTTGTCTTCACATTACAAGTCGATATCGATCATCTAAACTACCATCACATAGAAGAGAGCTGTGGTCATCACGATGAGCATCATCGCGATCAAACTGGTCTTCATCCGGTTCCTCCAACGCTCCCTCCTCTCTCCCGCTAGATAGCGGGCGTATCTAGATTCGGCCTCCGCCCTAGTGGTGTACCCTTTGTAACTATTACCGCTGAAATGGTGAACCTGTCTCCGACACTCCTCCCAGTCATTGTAGACTCCGGGAACCTTACCCTTGTACACGACATACGACGGCATCTCTATGCACAAGCCAAACAACAGACAATACATAAGCAATATGTAAGTATGCAACAAAAGGATCGGAAGAGAAAAGCAAGACATTAATAGCACGATTCATGGTCCTACTAATAAATGGCATCGATTACATCTAAGTTGAACGACTGTCCAAACCAAAGAGACATATGAATTCATTAAAGTATAATTACAACATGAGCCAATCAATGTTTCAGAACTACACATCACTACTTTCGACTCGACTCATCGGACAGGAACGTGGATGAAGCCGCCGTCTGTCGTGATGGTCATGAAATCGTGGTTGTTGTCACCCTGCATTTGTAGCATTTCATCTATCTCACTGTTGGACGGTTGATATCTGAGGAAGAACTGCCCCGAGGTATGAAGGACATCTTGATGGATGATGTCCGCAAACTCTGACTGGATGCGAAAGAATTCTTGTCTGAGGTCCGTGTCCTGGACTGCCGACAAGCTCGCGGCCCAATCTTTGAGATTATCTGGTAGCAGAAGTTGATGATGGTCCCTTACGATTGCCCGCATGTGATGGAGGGCGTAGTAGGCATCCTTCTGACCGCCAGGCGGCTGCTTGACGCAGCAGAACTTCGTATTGTGTGAGAACATGTGCTTGTCGTACTTACGAACTGCCCTGGTGAAGGTGCCTCCAGATTTGGCGTAGGCGGGGAGAACATCATCAAGAACTTTCTTGACATTTGTGTAGTCTATCTTGGAGTTATGGTTCGGGTCTAAATACGTGGTCATGGAATATTTCGGGCTTAAGAGGATGAGTGTGGAATGTGTGTCACTGCACAGAACACGGAATGTTAGAAAAAAAAGAATGATCGAAATCTAAGAAATCATATGTTACGGGGCGGTTAAGGGATGACTTACTCGGGAAAGTAAGCCACAAGGAAGTTATCCTTATCTGGGTTTGCCAGAATGACGCCTTCGAGGTGTGAACTCGCAACCTGGCGGTCCCCAGCGCTGCTCAAGTGCTTGGCACGCATGTAGAAGGGGTCGACTATCACGATGTCCGAGGTCTTGTCTCTAATGATCCACATCTCCATACTCAGCGAAAACAGCCGAACGAAGGTGTAGTGCAGCGGATGAAGGTTAAACATAGCAAAGATGTCATCAAACCGCAGGACGATCGTACCCCCAATGTCGCCATCCACAAAGCCCTTGCCCTCTGGCACCTTGGCCATGAAAACCGGGTATGCCACATCCTTCTCTCTGAGACGCCACTTCTCCAAAGAAAGAACATTGTCGTACAGACTCCGCATAGCACCGGTTGTAGCATTCAGCATATTTGGCGGTAGCATCGCCCTACCCGCCACATGCACCCTCCTCGAGATATCCTTAGGTGAAGGTGGCCCGTCCTGAGCACGGATCGAACTCGGTGCCTGCTGGCTCGCAATGGCGCCCTTGTTAGTCTTTCGTTTTCGTCCCTTCTTCTTGATCTCCTGTAATGGGACCGAGTTCTGCTCACAGACCGCCTTCTTGAGCTTGTTGGGGCTGATAATATTTTGCACCTCGGCTATCTGAGGCTCGGTGAAGGCGGGAGCTAGAGGCGTGTCCTGAGAACTGAACGCCAGACGATGCCTGTTGCAATTGGATTTCTCCGCCGTACCAGCTAGATCGCGGTCGTCTTGGTTGGGTTCTTGAGAAAGAGGCCCACAGAACTCGTCAGCGTACCCATGTTCGGCAAAGTACTTATCAACTTTGGTAAATGTACCATCGTCGTTGTCGTCGCTGTCTGGATCCTGTGCCATAGGGCTGTCCGGATCCTGTGCCATAGGGATGTCCGGCAGGTCCGGTAGCGTTGCGGCGTTCTTGCCATGGCTTGGCGCCGGCACGACTGGCGGTCTTGTCTGTGGGGTGGTGTCCCCCGCCCCCAAACGAATCTGGCTCTTCGGCCTAAGCAGGGGCCAGTTTACGCAGGTGCTGAGGGTCATCTCATCTTCTTCGTCGGCCCCAGCGGGTCGAATCGGAGGTAACAGCTCGTCGCAGCCTGGCAGCACTCGAACCACTTGAACCCTATACATTGTGGGTGGCATCGGATTACCGTGGAACATGGGGTTGCCTGGTTGAACGATTCTGCCCTTGGCGACATCGACCAACTCGGCGCCCACGAAGTGCAGAAGAGTGCAAGGAACGTCGGCGGTGCCCTGCGAAAACATGTACAGGGCGTCAGGGATGCCCAGTCAAAGGCAAGGAGATGAAGTCATCGGCTGAGAGGCTTGGTTACCGTGATGCCGTCGAGCTCGGCTAATGTTGAGGCACCGCGGTGTCTTCATAGTGGTGAGGTTGTTCCTCCATCTCCTAGGACAGCTCCCAGAATTGCTTGCCGCCCGAACCACCGGCCTCATCGTTGTGGGCCATGTTTCGCTCTAAATATGAAAAAAGTTTGGTCAAAAAGTTGGTTATTGTCAAGGAACAAGATCATGGTCTCATCATTTAGGGTTTGTCGACACCGAGGCACCCTAAAAGCCTAAGCTTTCATCATTGAGGGTTTGTCGATGCCGAGGCACCCTAAAAGCCTAAGCGTACATCATTTAGGTTCTCATCGACACCGAGGCATCCGGGGCAGCCAAGTTAAGTTTTCATCATTTAGGGTTTATCGATGCCGAGGCACCCTAGGTTGGGCCTAATCACTAGGCACTAATCACTTGGCTCTATTGCCACCTATGTTGGGTTTATCATCTAGGCTTTATCGATGCTAAGGAGAATTCTAAGTTGGGCCTAATCACTTGGCTCTATTGCCACCTATGGTTTAATGCAGGAAGAATAAAGGGGCAGTTGATCCAACTTAATTAAGTACTAAGATACCCCGGCCCATGCATTATCGCAAGTACCACATATGTCCTATTTTTTGCAAAGTCATGCTAAAATTCATGGAAAATTTCAGCATGGCCTTTGCTGAAAATAGGACATATGGAGTACCTGAATTTGCCGGAACGGAAGTTAATCGACATTCCGGCAAACTCAAGGGCCTCTCGGGGTACCTGCAAATTCATCACGACACGATGGTCGGAGACAAAACCCAGCAAACTAGCACCACAATGTGCCTCTACTTTCATATGGATGAAAAGACCACAGACCATATGGTCCTCTGCTTTCATATGGACAAAAATCAGCTCAACTTATGTGAGCTTCCATTCCAGATCTAATAGCAGCAAGTTGTTCACTTGTAGCTCAACTTATGTGAGCTGCCTTCAAGAAAAGAAATCTGCAGTGGCACATCTGCTCTTTGAATACATTGGCAAGAAACAAAACAACACCTAGTACCATCCATCTTCTATGGCCGTATCATGCAGTTTAACCAAGCACTAACAGGTAATTATATAACAGAAAACTTGGCGCGTACGTGTCACTTAGCTTGGGCAAGCAACATACCTCGTCCTCTTGGTTAGTCCAAACAAGCTGTACGCTGAGCCTCAACTCACCACCTGCACATTTTACAGCACCCATGAAATGAAAAACTAAACATAATTGTACAACCAACAAAACCAAAACACAAACAAGACTTCAAATTTTCACGATCAGGAAGAAAAACAGGGTTTTCAACTACTATATTCAGTTTCATGGCATCAGTTGAACAGTTGAAAAAGAACAAGCTTCATTTAAATATCTTGCTGCTAACAAACATAACTAATGTCAGTACTCAAAAAATAGAGTGACCACACAGGGAACAAACAAACTATTCACTTTTTATTTCTTCAGAATTGGACCAGACAGAGAACAACTCCTTGGAAGCAAACTTATATGAAAAGGTTCAGCAACTTGAAACGTAACTCTTATATGAAAATCTTCCGTATGATCAAGTAAGAAGAGCACATGTATATACCTGTATCACTTTCTTGGAGCCAACAAACGCCTCAATTTTTCTCCAACCGTGATCGAACCTGATCGCCTATGCTTCTTCTTTCACTCTCCTGCATAAAGTTATTGTTACTACCTGGGAGGGATTATATGCTTGTTTACCAGTACTAATACCATTTTAAATATAATCTTCATTCTCCTGCTATTTCTTTTCTTACAAGTGTTGATGCCATAGTGTCTCAGGTTCTTCCTAGTTAAAACATGTGATTTTGAGAAGGAATTTGCCCAAATTTTGCAGGGAGACAAAACTTAGCTAAAAGTTTGATATAACAAGTAGTTCATGAAATTATATTTCCTCTAGGCAAAGTAGAAGATATTATTTTGTTTTTCCTCTAAGGTAAAGGAAATATTCATCACTTTGAAGTGTATAATAGATGAAATAATGCATGAGTTAGAAAGATATGTGCAAGTGTCTGAAGGCATCCTGTGAAGCAGAGCTTCCAAATTGGTCTTCTTGAAACATTGTTACTAAGTAAGGCTTCATTTCATATTTCTGCAAACTAAGGTAAACCAATTATTACATGCATAAATTTCTCATTTGGAGAAGCCAAGTATCAATGGTTTCGAACCAGGAGAATTTATTGCATTTTTCGGTGACAACACGGCTAGGAAAAAAAGACTCTGATACAGAGACTAATGACGCGATGCCCCCCTCCCTTAGAGGCATTATCACAAACACCTATCAAGCACAATCCTTTCACATGTAAACTTGAGCATGCTCTGGAAAAATCACGCAGCAAGCAAAAAATTGAACAGAGGATGCAAGAGGAAGGAGGGAGGGGGGATGAGGGAAGAGGGAGGAAGGACGAAGGAGTGGTGGCTACCTGCCAATGGGCTGCCACCCGGCGTAGCTCCGGGTGGCAGCGTTGCTGGGCAGGAGCGCCTACTCCAGGGAGGGGGGCGCCACTGGTGGGAGCGGCTGCTTGATGGGGGGAGGCGCTGCTGGGGTCCTGTATTGGAGGCGGGGCAGCGGAGGGTTCGGCCGGCTGGGCGCGCCGCGGTGGCGGGCCGGCAGCGGTGGCGGCGGCTAGGAACCCTAGCTGTCGCGCTCGGGAGGGAGGTTGACACAGGCGGGGCCGCGGGGGGAGGGGGACGGCGAGGGCACGGGCGCGGGCAGAGGGAGGACGGTGAGGGAGGTGGTCGGGTGCGGCATGGGAAGCGAGAACGGCCGGGGACGGCGAGCACGGGGGAAGTGGTGGGCGGTGGTGGTCAGGCGCGGGTGAGACGAGGCAGGGGAGGGATTAGAGAGAAATGGAGATTGGGGATTTTAGTGTGGGGGGAGGCTTAGCAATGGCGCACCACCCAGGGGTGCGCCATAAGTAATTTAATCTAGCCCGACTTGTCAGGTTATATACAACCTAACCCTATCTACAACAGACCCCGCCCACTAGCCTGACTGGTCAATACACAACACACACACCAGGAGGTCCTGGGTTCGATTCCCAGGCTCCCCAATATTTTTTATGCATTTTAAATCCTATTTGATATTTATTTGTGTTTAAATATGTTCAAACTTGTTTAAATCATAACAGTAATATTTTTTTATAAAAACAGTAATAACCCCCCCAGGGGTGCGGGGGGCCGGGTGCTCGTCGGCGGCGGTGGAGCGGGGGAGGGTTGCGGTGGGTCGTCGGTGGCCGTGGAGCTAGCTAGCGGGGGAGGGTGCGGGTGGGATCGAGATCGAGATGGAGGGGGAATCGAGATCGAGATGGAGGGGGATCGAGATCAAGTGTCCTCATGAATTCAAAAAGTGCCCATAAAATTTAAAAATATTCATGATATCAAAAAGTGCCCATGAAATACAATCGAGAAATGAAGACTACGATTTAAATACAATCGATCTTAGCTAGCTACCTGTTCACAATCTTCTTGCCCTTCTTTTTCGCAAATGGAGTTCTTCTGTGGAACGGACGTCCTTTAGGTAGGGTGGTCCTGCTTCTTCTTGTGGTGTGTGCTAATACTTCATCGTCCTCGTCATGTTCGATATTCGGGTCGCCGTACTTGTCGAATTCTTGCTCATTGGGTACTCCATCCATTCCGATGATCTTCCTTTTGCCTCTCCTCATGACAACACGACTGGGCTTTGACGGGTCGGTAATGAAGAAGCATTGGTCCACTTAGGAAGCTAGTACCCATGGCTCATTTTTCGCGGTGACGTTTGCGCCCGCGGTCTTGGATTTGGCTTCGGGTATAACCATGGTGGTGAAATACCGGTCTTCTTTTAGGATGCTCTTGTCCCATCTGACATGGAACATCGGGACCTTCTCTCCAGCGTAGCTCAGCTCCCAGATCTCCTCGATCCTTCCGTAGTATCTGTCCGTGTCGTTGCCGGTGTAGGATTCCATCGTTACCCCGGAGTTCTGATAACCATCGCTCTTCATGTCCTTGTCCTTGGTGTATAATGTGTAGCCGTTGATATTGTACGCCTCATAGGTCATCAGGTTATGCTCGGCGCCCTGTGACAAGGCGAATATGAGTTGTTCTTCCGCGGAAGAATCCTCATGTAAAGGGTATGACAGAAACTTCTGCTTGAACCAACGCGTGAAACATGAGTTGTGCTCTTTGAGTATATCTCCGTCCGTCCTCTATTGGCCTCGGTCATTGTACGTCTTCTCAATAAAGGTTTTGTGCTCTACCACCCAAGGATCGACCACGTCTATGTGTTGTAGCGTGACTAGGTTTGCTCTTTCAAAGTCGGCGAGTCGACCCTCGAAGTCGACATGCATTTCGCGGCGACCCTCACGGTGACCCCATCCATTGAGCCTGCCGAGGTGCCTGTTGACGGGCAGACCAACGAGGTTCTCGATGCCTAGATAATTCGTGCAGTAGGAGATGCACTCTTTTGTCAGAAAGACCTTGGCTATACTTCCCTCTGGACGTGACATGTTGCGAACGTATCCTTTGATGACACCATTCATCCTTTCGAACGGCATCATGCTGTGCAGGAACGTCGGCCCGAGTTGGATGATATCCTCCATGATATGGACCAGCAGATGCACCATAACATCGAAGAATGCGGGCGGGAAGTACATCTCAAGCTCGCATAGTATCACCACGATCTCTTCCTGTAGCCTTCTGAGTTGCCTCACGCCAATCGACTTCCGAGAGATGACGTCGAAAAAGTTGCATAGGCCAAATAGCATTTCATGGACGTGCGCATCCATGATCCCACGGATTGCAACTGGAAGTATCTGCGTCATCAGCACGTGACAGTCGCGAGACTTCATCCTGCTGAACTTCTGCTTCGCTGGGTCTAGGTATCTGCTTATCTTCCCCGCGTAACCGTAAGGAAGTTTTGCTCCTAGGAGGCAGGTGAAAAACTGCTTGATCTCCTCCCGACTTAGAGTGAAGCACGCGGGAGGGTAGTCATTTCCGGTCTTCTTGGCCTTTTTGCCTTTGCGACGATTTTCTGTGTCCTGCTTCGCCTCATCATCATCATCATCATCATCATTAGCGTGAAGCTCCTGCCTGATGCCCGTTGATTTCAAGTCTGCCCTTGCTTTCGGCCCATCTTTGGTCCTCTCTAGCATGTTGAGCAGGGTACCAAGCAGACTCTCGCACACGTTCTTCATGATATGCATGACATCAAGGCTGTGAGGCACACGGTGGATCTTCTAGTATGGCAAGTCCCAGAAAACAGACCTCGTTTTCCATACCTTCAGCAGCGGCTCTGGCGCCTTTCGCTTCTTTCCCGGCTCTAGCGCCTTTTGCTTCTTTCCTGACAGTGGGCAGTCTTTCCAATTTTTCAACAGCTCGTCTATTTCCTCGCCGCTCCTCGTACACGGGCGCTTTCGGGGTTCGGTTTCACCATCGAACAGATCCTTGCGTTTCCTCCACGGGTCATCGTCGCGAAGCCACCTTCGATGTCCCATGAACACGGTTTTCGAAGACCCGGGATCTCTATCTAGCTGGCGATACGTTGTGTCATCCATGCACCTTATGCATCCAGAAAATCCGTGGACTACCTGCCCCGCGAGAAATCCGTAACCGAGATAGTCGTGCACCATCGTGAGCAGTGCGGCTCTCATAGGGAAATATTCTTCCTCTGCGGCGTCCCACGTATTGGCCGGCGTTTTCCACAGCGTGTCTAGCTCCTCCTTCAGCAGCCCCAGATACAGATTGATGTCGTTCCCTGGTTGTTTCGGCCCTTCAATTAGCATACTCATGTGAATGTACTTCCTCTTCATGCACAACCAGGGGGGAAGGTTGTACATCCACACAAACACAGTCCAGGTGCTATGTGTGCTTCTCTGGCTGCCAAACGGATTGACTCCATCGGTGCTCGTGCCCAGCACGATGTTCCTTGGATCCTTCCCAAATTCTGGGTATTCGAAGTTCAACACTTGCCACTGGCTCTCATCCTTAGGGTGACTCAGCATCTTGTCTTTTTATTTATCTCCGGATCATTTCCGTCATCTTCCCGCTTCTTCTCCTCCCTATCCGCGTGCCAACGCAGGAGCTTTGCTACCTTAGGGTCCGCGAAATACCGCTGCAGACGAGGAGTGATCAGAAAGTACCACACCGATTTTCGAGGAGCTTTCTTCCTCTTCTTGTATCGAGTGACGCCGCACACCGGACATATGGTAGACTCCGCGTGCTCGTCCCGATAAATGATACAATTGTTCATGCACACATGGTATTTCACGTGCGGTAAATCCAGAGGACACACGATTTTCTTCGCCTCCTCGAAACTGCTCGGGCACTTGTTCCCCTTGGGAAAACGTTCGTGCCAGAATGACATGTTCTTGTCGAAGCATGCGTCGGTCATTTTGTGTTTGACCTTCATCTCCAGAGCCATGAGCGTTACTTTCAGGCGGGTATCCTCGGGCCTGCATCCTTCATACAATGGAGTAACCACGTCTATCTCCAGTTGATCCAGCTTGGCTTTCTCTCGGGCGGCAGCTCTTGCGTTATCCGTCTGCTTGAGAAGCAGCTCTTGGAGATTCTTCGTCTTCTCGCCCACCCTCGCCGCGGTGGTACTTGTCTTGTTGCCCTTCCTCATTTCTTGCCCGACCCCGGCCATGGACGACTTCATAGTCATCTTCATCACCTTGCCACCGATAGCCATCCATGAAACCACGCAAGAGCAGGTGGTCCCGCACTTGCCCAGAATCCGGGTCCGCAATAAGGCTCTTCAGCTTGCATCTTCGACACGGACATCTTATCTCCGTCTCGTTCTTTTGAAGCATCTCGGCCTTCGTGGAGCTCAAAAACCTATTCACGATGCCTTCAGTCATCGTGCGGACCATGGTCGCCTGCGGGGTAGAGCAAAACGATATTTTAGAACCAAGAAAAAATTTGGCATGACCTTCCCTAAAAATAAGACCAAAAAGAATGCATAGTGCCAAAATTCTCGCCGAAACGGAAATGAATCAAAACATTCCGGCAAAATATTGGCAACTATCGCATTTCAAATACCGGTATCTTCAAACACAAACATATATGCAACACCACAAACACATGCAACACCACAAACATACATAGATCTAGCTAGGCCACAAAAAGTGCATGTGCACGTTGTTGGAGAGAGCTAGGGAGAAAAAAAGTAGATCTACATCACGAAGATAGCTTTCCCCTTACTTGCCTATCAAAAAAAAGGTAATTTCACCACTTAATTTTGATGAATCTATGGTGGAAATGAGGTGAGGAGGAGGAGGCAGCCGAAAGCTTGGAGAAGGAGGTGGAGGGAATGAAGTGGGGAAAGTGAGTGGGCAGGTGTGGGGCTGTCCAAAATATCTTGTTGGGGTCCCAGGTTACTAATGGCGCACCACAAGGAAATGCGCTATTAGTAACCCTGGTTACTAATGGCGCACCTGCAGGTGGTGCGCCATTAGAAGTTTTGCAAAAAAGTAAAAAATATAAATATATACACTAACGGCGCACCGTGTAATAGTGCGCCATTACTAGTTCAAACTAGTAATGGCGCATTGTGAAACGGTGCGCCATTAGTAGTTTTGCAAAAAAAAGAATAAGAAAAAATTACAGTAATGGCGCACTCTCTGCCTGGTGCGCCATTACTAGTTTGAACTAGTAATGGCGCATTGTCGACCTGATGCACCATTAGTATGTATGAAAAAATGGGGGAAAAATTAATACTAGTGGCGCACCCTGTTTCTGGTGCGCCATTAGTGTCTTCCACACTAATGGCGCATCACCAACAGGTGTGCCATTAGTATATAGTAGTGGCGCAATACTTCCCTGGTGCGCCATTAGTATCAATCCTATCTATAGCCCTTTTCCTAGTAGTGCATGGATCATACGCACTTTCTTCCTTCCACCATTGCTAGCCTCTCTAATACCGCGCACTTTTCGCCGGTATTATTCACCCACCATATACCTTCCTCAAAACCGCCACCATATGTAACATCCCAAATTTTCAATTTGGAATGTTATACATTAGATCATCATGCATATCATATTTTCTTGCATTTTGTCGATCCTAGAAATTTCACGCAACTCATGGACCCTTAGAGAGAGTTGGAGATTTCGTCATTTTCATATTTGAGTCTTCTCAAATTTTGAAAAGAGGATCATTGGATTTGTCGAAGTTTCATTTGCCTTTTATTTGGATAGGGAAAAATGCGCGTTTTCAAAATTTGCATTCTAGGTCCCGAGAAAAGTTCATTTTGTTCGACTCATTTTTAGGAGTCGGGAAAAATTTACTTTGGGAAGTTTTGAGTTCGTTTAGATTTTCTTTTCCCTATTTTTCTGCGCGCGAAACCGATTTAAAAAAAAATCCGCAGCTCTCCTGGGCCAAAGGCCCAGCCGGCCGGGCCAGGCTCCCGCGCCAGCGCCGCGCCGCGCCTAGCGCGCCAGGCCGCCGCCGCCCTAGAGTCCTTCTAGGACTCCAACTCCAATCTCCCTCTCCTTCTCTTTGTCCTCCTCTTTTTCTTGCCCCCACCCCCAAGCAAACCCTCCCCCTCACCTATATAAATACTCACCCCCCCTCTAAACATCACATCAAGCACCAAGCCCGCGCCGCGCCCTCACCCCACGCCGCCGCCCCTTGCACCCCGCGCCGCCGCCGCCCTGCGTCACCGCCGCCGCCGGAGCCCCTCGCCGGAGCCTCGCCGAGGTTTCCCCGCATCTCTCCTATCCCCTCGGTTCGGTTTTTCTTATAAACCGTTCCGATTCTTTTCTTCTCTTCTGATTCGTTTTCTTTCCGGTTCTTCTCTAAACCGTTCCGGTTTTCTAGATCGGTTTTTCGTTCGGTTTTCTTTTCTCGAAACCCTAGATCGGTTCCGTTTTCTTTTCCCGGTTTAGTTGCCTAGAGACCGTTCGCCGGACCGTTCGCCCTAACGAGCGTGATCACCGGATTATTCCCGGCTAACGAACGTCCGTTCGTTTAACCGTTCTTCTTTTTCTTTTCGTCGGATTTATTCCGCGATCGCGATCTCAGATCCGATCTTCGTTTTAGTCTATCTTCTCGCTCATTTATCGGAATCAGGTGATTCAAGCGCCTGGAGTTTCGTTTCGAAACCGCCATTCCGACTAATCAACTTAAACCAGTTTTTGCTACGGTAAAATTTGACCTAGTTTCAACTTGCTAGAACCGAGTTGTTTTCTTCCGCCATTTGTCTTCGGTTTCTTTGTTTGGTTCTTTCTCTCTTTGCAACCGGAGTTCTTAAGTTGAACTATCTGGTTCGATCTTTTGTTCGAGTTTTACCTGTGCATTAGATGAGTACTTATTGTATGCTTGTTGTTTGTCTGCGATAGATTACCCGGATTGCGCCGCCAGTTACTTCGAATCTCTAGGACTCGCGGATCATGAGCAAGACAAGTAACACTTTGATCATACCTTTTCTACAACCCAGTTTTATTGCATTAGATCCATCTTCACACATTGCATGATTAGGATCTAATTAAATTGTGGGATGGGAAGTAGATGAGGTAGTACCTATTACCTGTTTATTATGAAACCTTTGGGAGTTACTTCTACGTTTGCTTATTATGCCATGCTATGCTAGTAGACGTGGATTGGGTGAGTGATATCCATGACAGATGTGAGATTGATAATTTTAATAGTTTATCTAAGGTGGCAACTTAAACACACATCTGGGTGGATTGAGGCACCTGATGTCTATCAGGACTTACCTATTTTTTTGGCAGCCACCCAGGCTCAAAGGGATCATAAGATCTTTCATGCTAAATACTTACGTGTGCAGCCACAAGCCATTATGGGCTCTGGCATAGTTGACTAAGTCGTGCGAACTCTTACAGGGTAGACTAGCAGATGTAGGGGAAAGTAGGTGTACCGGTCTATCCATCATAAGGTGCTAGCGCTTCTGAAAGACTGTGTCTCGGTCATCCGTTTCTCAAACACCAGTAGTGTGAGAAATCCAACGGAGGCGATCGAGTCTTGTGGGGAAAAGTGCGCAAACCTCTGCAGAGTGTAATAAACTAATCATGATTAGCCATGTCCCCAGTTATGGACATCTTGAGTATCTAGTACTTGAATATCATGTGAATCTCATCATGTTACTTCTAATTAATATTCTTGGGTTTTAATGATTACTTTTAATTGGGATTGAGAATGCTGTCAACCATTCTCAATGTTTAACAACCACCATGATAGTTAAATAAATTTATTCCTTTGCAGTAGGGAAAAATTGGCTTTACGCAAAACAGTAACCATAGAGCTTTCCACCAGCCAAATATGCATATAGTATAGCTGTTTCAGTCCATTACTCTCTATGTGTTACATTGCCAGCATATTCCATGTGCTGACCCGTTTCGGGCTGCAACGTTAATGTTGCAGACTTTTCAGGCGACAATTAAGGTGCTTTTAGGTCGTGGTTCTATACTCAGTGATGCCATTGGAGTTGATGGACCCATTTATCTTCCAAGTCTTCCGCTATTATCGATATTAGATGGCCTTAAGCCATATTATTGTAATAAGTTCTCTTCGGAGACATCGATGTAATAAGTGTGTGATTGCCACTCTAATATAAATCCTTCAATGTACTGTGTGGTGTCAGCATTACTGATCCAGGGATGACACCGGAGCACAGTAAACTTGATCCATTCGGGTCTGGTCGCTACAGAGATGGTATCAGAGCACACGCTGACTATAGGACATGACCACTAAGTTAAAGCCATAGATCACTATTCTCTCCTCATTTTCTAACTCCTCATCTTTTCTACTCTTTAGGATGAAGGACGCGAAGATTAAGTACGCCCAACCGGATGAAGGCACACCTTTTGGATTACACTTGAAGGAACTCACCAAGTACCTGAATATTGGATTACCAAGTTTCACGGGAACCTTCAATGCCACATTGCCTGAAGAGGAGCGCTGGAAGATTCAAGCTCACGTTCCGGGAAGGACATTCGCGCCAATCACGAAGCCCATAGATAGTGTTTTCAATGCACCAACCTGGAGTCTAGGAAAGAGCATGGCAGCCCATATCACCATAGGACGCATTGGAGAAGTTTATCAAGAAGACCTCAAGGACACTATCTACCAGATTTGCGGATGCCGAGATGAACAATGGGAGTTAGTCACCACCAAGAAGGATAGATCCATTGCAGCTTTCATCCAGGAGTTAAACCAGCACATTCGACGCCACGAGAACCAGATGTGCAATGATATGATAGAGTTGAAGAATGCGAAAGCGAGGATCATCAAGCTAGAAGGAGAACTGAAGGCTACACGCAAGGACTACATGGACGAGATCGTAGCTCTAGCAAGACACAACGTCGATCTTAAGCAGGAGATTGAAGAACTCAAGATGGAGTTAGCATCTAGGAAGGAAGACATGTACGTCGCATGTCCGGACAACTACATCATCATCGACGACACCGATTCGGATCCAAGTGAACCCGAATTTGAAGACGAAGCTGGAGCGGACATCATGGAGTCTTCCACCAGTTCAAATTTCTGGATGACCACCAACTATTAGTAGTATCCCCCCCATGTAAACACTATAGTTCGAGCACTTTTGTGATAGCTAGATCGATTGTAAGCCCTTGTTTGATTGAATGAAGTGATTTTGTGTGAATTTGCTCATGTGCATTGGGGTCGTGTTTTCTCTTTAGACCTCTTTCTATTCTTATTTATCGTCTTTTCTAAACCCTCAGATGCCTCCGAGACGTGACAATGGATTTCCACCGGAGCTCACTCAGTTGATCCAATAGCAGAATCAGTTGATGCAGATGTTAGTTCAGAATCAGCAGAACAACAACAACAACCCACCACCACCACCACCCCCTGTTGACCACTTAGCCCGTTTCCTTAGGCTAAATCCGCCGGTGTTTTCTAGTAGCATCGAGCCGATAGTAGCAGACGATTGGCTCCGCAAGATAGGAAGGGAGTTGACCACCGCAGGATGCACGGATGGTGAGAAAGTGAAGTTTGCCGCACATCAGTTAGAAGGACCCGCGGCAGCATGGTGGGAGAATTTCACAGCCACTTTCCCAGTTGACACTGTCACATGGGATCAGTTCCAGCAAGCTTTCCGCACTGCACATGAAGAAGCGTGAGTTTCGCAACTTACGCTAAGGAGGAAGGACAGTTGGCCAGTATGTTGACGACTTCAGCAAGCTAGCACGTTATGCCCCAGATGACGTTGCTACGGATGCAACCAAGCAGGAGAAGTTTCTGGAAGGACTGAATGATGAGTTAAGCATGCAGTTGATGGTAGCAAGTTTCAACAACTACCAGGAGTTGGTAGATCGTGCCATCATGATCGAAGGGAAGCAGCAGCAGATTGAGAACCGTAAGAGGAAGTATGGACAGGGGAAGTATAACTCTGGAGCCCAGCAGAAGCCCCGTTTTACCCCTAAATCGGGATTTCAGTTTCAGCATACCCATGGAGGAAGTAGTTCGCACAACCACAATGGCCACAAGAATGGAAATGGGAATGGAGGAAGCAACAGCCAGAATCGGACCATCCCATCAACCCCATCCAAGAGAGATCTAAGTCAAGTCACCTGTTTCAAGTGTTCCAAGACCGGACATTATGCCAATGAATGTCCTGAAGGCCAGAATGGAAATGGCAATGGAAGCTCAGGGAAGAAGCTGAACCCTTTCAACAGGGGACAGGTGAACCACGTTAACGTGGAGGAGGTTGAAGATCAGCCTGATGCAATAATCGGTAAGTTTTTGGTTAAGTCATTTACCGCACTCGTTCTTTTCGATACTGGTGCATCACATTCATACATATCAAGGGGATTTGTGGAAAAATATAGCCTGCCCACTAGGATTCTTGAAACACCTATGCTAGTAAGTTCGCCAGGAGCAGAATACATGGCCAGTCAAGGATGTTTTCAAGTGCCATTAAGCATAGGAAGGCATGTTTTCCCAACAGATTTGATTATTCTGGAATCCCAAGGTCTGGATGTAATTCTTGGTATGGATTGGCTGTCAATGTATGGAGGAAACATCGATTGTGTCAGTAAGACAATTTTGCTTACAACGCCAGAAGGAAGAAGGATCAAGTATGTATCCCGGCATGTGCCAAATAGGACACAAGTAAATTGCCTAACAAGAGTTGTGCAGGAGGAAGTACCAGTGGTAAAGGATTTTCCTGATGTATTTCCTGAAGAGTTGCCAGGCATGCCACCGGATAGAGACATTGAGTTTCTGATTGAGTTGTTGCCAGGTACAGGCCCAATATCAAAGAGACCGTACCGGATGCCTGCAAAGGATTTGGTAGAAATTAAGAATCAGATTAAGGATTTATTGGAGAAGGGTTACATTCGCCCAAGTTCTTCGCCTTGGGGATCACCCGTACTTCTAGTGGAGAAGAAGGATGGATCATTAAGGATGGTTGTTGATTACCGTGGATTGAATGAAGTAACCATCAAGAACAAGTACCCACTGCCAATGATAAATGATCTATTTGATCATTTGCAAGGAGCTAAAGTGTTTTCCAAGATCGATTTGAGATCAGGGTACCACCAGTTGAAGATTCGAGAGCAGGACATACCTAAGACAGCATTCACCACAAGATATGGATTGCATGAGTATACCGTTATGTCATTTGGATTGACTAACGCACCTGCCTATTTTATGAACCTGATGAACAAAGTGTTTATGGAGTTTCTGGATAAGTTCATCGTAGTGTTCATTGATGATATCCTGGTTTATTCGAAGAATGAAGAAGAGCATAAGGAACATTTGCGTTTGGTTTTGGAGAAACTAAGGGAACATCAGTTATATGCCAAATTTATCAAATGTGAGTTTTGGTTGAAGGAAGTAGGATTCCTCGGACACGTTATATCCGGAGAAGGGATAGCAGTTGACCCCACAAAGGTTGAGACCATAACCAAATGGGAAGCACCAACGACAGTTGGAGAGATCCGGAGTTTTCTTGGACTCGCAGGATATTACCGGAGATTCATTGAGAATTTTTCAAAGATTGCGAAGCCTATGACGGAGTTGTTGAAGAAGGATACCAAGTTCAATTGGACCGAGGAGTGTGAGGCTAGTTTCCAGGAGTTGAAGAAACGATTGGTTACCTCACCAGTGTTGATTTTGCCAGATCAGACCAAGGATTATGAGGTGTATTGCGACGCTTCACGTCGAGGACTTGGAGCAGTGCTTATGCAGGAAGGGAGAGTTGTTTCGTATGCTTCACGACAACTGAAACCTCATGAGTTGAACTATGCCACACATGATTTGGAGTTAGCAGCCATAGTGCATGCATTGAAGACATGGAGACATTTCCTCATTGGAAATCATTGTGAGGTGTACACGGATCACAAGAGTTGGAAGTACATTTTCACGCAGAAGGAGTTGAATCTCAGACAAAGGAGATGGTTGGAGCTCATCAAGGATTATGATATGAGATTGCATTACCATCCCGGAAAAGCTAATGTAGTAGCTGACGCATTGAGCCGTAAGAGTCATGTCAATACGTTAATGACGGGAGAAATACCCAAGGAGTTAGCAAAAAACCTTCGTGAACTAAGTTTAGAGATAGTTCCGAAAGGCTATGTAGCAGCATTGGAGATTCAGTCAACATTGATGGATAAAATCAGAGAGGCTCAGAAATCTGACAAGGAGATTGCTGCTATAAAGGAGAAACTAAGCAAAGGAAAAGCAAAGGGATTTTGTGAGGATGAGCACGATACCCTATGGTTTGAGGACCGTGTTTACGTGCCAAATGACCCAGAGATCAGGAAGTTGATTCTACAAGAGGCACATGATTCACCATATTCGATTCACCCAGGAAATACCAAAATGTATTTGGATTTGAAGGAAACATTCTGGTGGACCGGAATGAAGAAAGATATTGCAGCATATGTAGCAGTTTGTGACGTATGTCATAGAGTAAAGGCAGAACATCAGAAGCCAGCCGAATTGTTGCAGCCATTGCCGATACCCGAATGGAAGTGGGATAAGATAGGCATGGATTTTATCACAGGACTACCTAGGACGAAAGCAGGATATGACTCGATATGGGTAGTAGTTGATCGTTTAACGAAGGTAGCACATTTCATTCCAGTTAAGACCACTTACACCAGTGCTAAGTTGGCAAAGATATACATGACTAGGATCATTTGTTTGCATGGAGTTCCGAGGAGTATTGTATCAGATAGAGGAACCCAAATTACCTCAAAGTTTTGGAATCAGTTGCATGAAACTTTGGGAACCAGGCTAGAGTTCAGCACCGCTTTTCATCCGCAGACAGATGGACATACCGAGAGAGTCAATCAGATTTTGGAAGATGTGCTGAGAGCTTGTGCACTAGATTATGGATCTCGTTGGGACGATAATTTTCCGTATGTGGAGTTTTCTTATAACAACAGTTACCAAACCAGTTGGAAGATGGCACCTTTCGAAGATTTATACGGAAGGAGGTGCAGGACGCCGTTGTCATGGGACAAAGTTGGAGACCGTCAATTCTTTGGACCAGATTTGATTAAGGACTCTGAACAGAAGGTGAAGTTGATTCGCGATACGCTCAAGGTAGCCCAGTCCAGGCAGAAGAGCTACGCAGATTCTAAACGCAAGGAGACAGTTTACGAAACCGGAGACAGGGTGTATCTCCGAGTATCCCCACTTCGAGGAGTTAAATGTTTGGGAGTTAAGGGAAAATTAGCACCACGCTTCGTTGGACCATGTAAGATCTTGCAACGTATGGGAGAAGTCGCTTATAAGTTGGAATTACCAGAGGGACTGTCAGGAGTTCATGATGTATTCCATGTTTCTGCTGAAGAAATGTCACGCCGAGATGGCGGAGGTACCGCTAAGAGATACAGTGCCACTTGAAGCAATTCAGTTGCAGGACGACTTAACGTATGAAGAGAAACCAATCAAGATTCTCGATTATGCCAGTAGAGTTACACGCAGCAAAGTTATCAAGTTTTGCAAAGTTCAGTGGAACCACCACTCAGAGGATGAAGCCACCTGGGAGAGAGAAGAAGATTTGCTCAAGGACCACCCTCACCTATTTTCTAGCCAACCCGAATCTCGAGGGCGAGATTCATCTTAAGGGGGTTAGGTTTGTAACATCCCAAATTTTCAATTTGGAATGTTATACATTAGATCATCATGCATATCATATTTTCTTGCATTTTGTCGATCGTAGAAATTTCACGCAACTCAAGGACCCTCGGAGAGAGTTGGAGATTTCGTCATTTTCATATTTGAGTCTTCTCAAATTTTGAAAAGAGGATCATTGGATTTGTCGGAGTTTCATTTGCCTTTTATTTGGATAGGGAAAAATGCGCGTTTTCAAAATTTGCATTCTAGGTCCCGAGAAAAGTTCATTTTGTTCGACTCATTTTTAGGAGTCGGGAAAAATTTACTTTGGGAAGTTTTGAGTTCGTTTAGATTTTCTTTTCCCTATTTTTCTGCGCGCGAAACCGATTTAAAAAAAATTCCGCAGCACTCCTGGGCCAAAGGCCCAGCCGGCCGGGCCAGGCTCCCGCGCCAGCGCCGCGCCGCGCCTAGCGCGCTAGGCCGCCACCGCCCTAGAGTCCTTCTAGGACTCAACTCCAATCTCCCTCTCCTTCTCTTTTTCCTCCTCTTTTTCTTGCCCCCTCCCCCAAGCAAACCCTCCCCCTCACCTATATAAATACTCACCCCCCCTCTAAACATCACATCAAGCACCAAGCCCGCGCCGCGCCCTCACCCCGCGCCGCCGCCCCTTGCACCCCGCGCCGCCGCCCTGGGTCACCGCCGTCGTCGGAGCCCCTCGCCGGAGCCTCGCCGAGGTTGCCCCGCATCTCTCCTATCCCCTCGGTTCGGTTTTTCTTACAAACTGTTCCGATTCTTTTCTTCTCTTCCGATTCGTTTTCTTTCCGGTTCTTCTCTAAACCGTTCCGGTTTTCTAGATCGGTTTTTCGTTCGGTTTTCTTTTCTCGAAACCCTAGATCGGTTCCGTTTTCTTTTCCCGGTTTAGTTGCCTAGAGACCGTTCGCCGGACCGTTCGTCCTAACAAGCGTGATCACCGGATTATTCCCGGCTAACGAACGTCCGTTCGTTTAACGTTCTTCTTTTTCTTTTCGTCGGATTTATTCCGCGATCGCGATCTCAGATCCGATCTTCGTTTTAGTCTATCTTCTCGCTCGTTTATCGGAATCAGGTGATTCAAGCGCCTGGAGTTTCGTTTCGAAACCGCCATTCCGACTAATCAACTTAAACCAATTTTTGCTACGGTAAAATTTGACCTAGTTTCAACTTGCTAGAACCGAGTTGTTTTCTTCCGCCGTTTGTTTTTGGTTTCTTTGTTCGGTTCTTTCTCTCTTTGCAACCGGAGTTCTTAAGTTGAACTATCTGGTTCGATCTTTTGTTCGAGTTTTACCTGTGCATTAGATGAGTACTTCTTGTATGCTTGTTGTTTGTCTGCGATAGATTACCCGGATTGCGCCGCCTGTTAATTCGAATCTCTAGGACTCGCGGATCATCAGCAAGGCAAGTACCACTTTGATCATACCTTTTCTACAACCCAGTTTTATTGCATTAGATCCATCTTCACACATTGCATGATTAGGATCTAATTAAATTGTGGGATGGGAAGTAGATGAGGTAGTACCTCAAGATGGGAATGGGCCGGGTCGGCCCGCTGGGTCACTGACCCGACCCAAAAAGTCGAGGTCAATGGGCCAAATGGGTCGGCCTTAAGTAATATATGGGTCAATGGAGCCGGCACCGTGCGACCCAATGGGTCAGACGGGTCGACCCGGTAAAATAGCTATTCCCTAGTCGCTGCCCCCGAGCATCTCTGCCGACGCCACAAGTCACGCACAGGTTTTGGTTCTTTGTTAGTGCTGTATGTAGTAGCTTCAGTTTAGATTCTGGTGCGTATATGTGTTGGAATTTTTGTCAATCTTGTAGACTGCAGCGAACATTGTGTTTGGGCTGCAGTGCATCTCCAATATGATGCTCAGGCCCTACATCAACAAACAACAGGGGGCGCAGCCGCAAAGTGAATCCTCACTTGATTAATATCAGACCTACAGAATAATAATTATGTGTTTCGGCTGTATCAAAGACATACTGTAGATGATTTTCAGTGTTGATTCTGCTGGATTTTGGGTCGGCCACATTTACCCAACGGGTCAATGAGGCCACAAATATCTGATGAAATGGGCCGACCCATGGCCTCACATATTGACCTTGGGGCCATGGGGCCAGGTCCAAGGCCAGGTCCGGGTCGGCCCATTCCCATCTTGAGTAGTACCTATTACCTGTTTATTATGAAACCTTTGGGAGTTACTTCTACGTTTGCTTATTATGCCATGCTATGCTAGTAGACGTGGATTGGGTGAGTGATATCCATGACAGATGTGAGATTGATAATTTTAATGGTTTATCTAAGGTGGCAACTTAAACACACATCTGGGTGGATTGAGGCACCTGATGTCTATCAGGACTTGCCTGTTTTTTTTTGGACCACCACCCAGGCTCAAAGGGATCATAAGATCTTTCATGCTAAATACTTACGTGTGCAGCCACAAGCCATTATGGGCTCTGGCATAGTTGACTAAGTCGTGCGAACTCTTACAGGGTAGACTAGCAGATGTACGGGAAAGTAGGTGTACCGGTCTATCCATCGTAAGGTGCTAGCGCTTCTGAAAGACTGTGTTTCGGTCATCCGTTTCTCAAACACCAGTAGTGCGAGAAATCCAACGGAGGCGATCGAGTCTTGTGGGGAAAAGTGCGCAAACCTCTGCAGAGTGTATTAAACTAATCATGATTAGCCATGTCCCCGGTTATGGACATCTTGAGTATCTAGTACTTGAATATCATGTGAATCTCATCATGTTACTTCTAATTAATATTGTTGGGTTTTAATGATTACTTTTAATTGGGATTGAGAATGCTGTCAACCATTCTCAATGTTTAACAACCACCATGATAGTTAAATAAATTTATTCCTTTGCAGTAGGGAAAAATTGGCTTTACGCAAAACAGTAACCATAGAGCTTTCCACCAGCCAAATATGCATATAGTATAGCTGTTTCATTCCATTACTCTCTATGTATTACATTGCCAGCATATTCCATGTGCTGACCCGTTTCGGGCTGCAACGTTAATGTGGCAAACTTTTCAGGCGACAATTAAGGTGCTTTTAGGTCGTGGTTCTATACTCAGTGATGCCATTGGAGTTGATGGACCCATTTATCTTCCAAGTCTTCCGCTGTTATCGATATTAGATGGCCTTAAGCCATATTATTGTAATAAGTTCTCTTCGGAGACATCGATGTAATAAGTGTGTGATTGCCACTCTGCTATAAATCCTTCAATGTACTGTGTGGTGTCAGCATTACTGATCCAGGGATGACATCAGAGCATAGTAGACTTGATCCATTCGGGTCTGGTCGCTACACCATACCTACCTATCATGGCATTTCCATAGCCATTCCGAGATATATTGCCATGCAACTTACCACCGTTCCGTTTATTATGACACGCTCCATCATTGTCATATTGCTTTGCATGATCATGTAGTTGATATTGTATTTGTGGCAAAGCCACCGTTCATAATTCTTTCATACATGTCACTCTTGATTCATTGCATATCCCGGTACACCAACGGAGGCATTCACATAGAGTCATATTTTGTTCTAAGTATTGAGTTGTAATTGTTGAGTTGTAAGTAAATAAAAAAGTGTGATGATCATCATTTTTCGAGCATTGTCCCAAGTGAGGAAAGGATGATGGAGACTATGATTCCCCCACAAGTCGGGATGAGACTCCGGACTAAAAAAAAGAGGCCATAAAAAAGAGAAAAGGCCCAAATAATTAAAAAAAGAGAGAAAAAAGAGAGAAGGGACAATGCTACTATCCTTTTACCACACTTGTGCTTCAAAGTAGCACCATGATCTTCATGATAGAGAGTCTCCTATGTTATCACTTTCATATACTAGTGGGAATTTTTCATTATAGAACTTGGCTTGTATATTCCAATGATGGGCTTCCTCAAAATGCCCTAGGTCTTCATGAGCAAGCGTGTTGGATGCACACCCACTTAGTTCCTTTTGTTGATCTTTCATACACTTGTAGCTCTAGTGCATCCATTGCATGGCAATCCCTACTCACTCACATTGATATCTATTAATGGGCATCTCCATAGCCCGTTGATACGCCTAGTTGATGTGAGACTATCTTCTCCTTTTTGTCTTCTCCACAACCACCATTCTATTCCACATATAGTGCCATGTCCATGGCTCACGCTCATGTATTGCGTGAAGATTGAAAAAGTTTGAGAACACGTATGAAACAATTGCTTGGCTTGTCATCGGGGTTGTGCATGATTTAAATACTTTGTGTGGTGAAGATAGAGCATAGCCAGACTATATGATTTTGTAGGGATAACTTTCTTTGGCCATGTTATTTTGAGAAGACATAATTGCTTAGTTAGTATGCTTGAAGTATTATTGTTTTTATGTCAATATTAAACTTTTGTCTTGAATCTTTCGGATTTTAATATTCATACCAAAATTAAGAGAATTACATTGAAATTATGCCAAGTAGCATTCCACATAAAAAATTCCGTTTTAATCATTTACCAACTCGAGGACGAGCAGGAATTAAGCTTGGGGATGCTTGATACGTCTCCAACGTATCTATATTTTTTGATTGTTTCATGCTATATTATGTTCTGTTTTGGACATTATTGGGCTTTATTATACACTTTTATATTATTTTGGAGACTAACCTATTAACTGGAGGCCCAACCCAGAATTGTTGTTTTTTTGCCTATTTCAGAGTTTCGCAGAAAAAGAATATCAAATGGAGTCCAAACGGAATGAAACCTTCGGGAACGTGATTTTCGTAACGAATGTGATCCAGAGGACTTGGACCCTATGTCAAGACATCAACCAGGAAGGCACGAGGTAGGGGGCGCGCCTACCCCCCCCAGGCGCACCCTCCACCCTCGTGGGGCCCATGTTGCTCCACCGACGTACTTCTTCCTCCTATATATACCTACGTACCCCTAAACTACTAGATACGGAGCCAAAAACCTAATTCCACCGCCGCAACCTTCTATACCCGTGAGATACTATCTTGGGGCCTTTTCCAGAGCTCCGCCGGAGGGGGCATCGATCACGGAGGGCTTCTACATCAACACCATAGCCTCTCCGCTGATGTGTGAGTAGTTTACCTCAGATCTTCGGGTCCATAGTTATTAGCTAGATGTGTTCTTCTCTCTTTTTGGTTCTCAATACAATGTTGTCCCCCTCTCTTGTGGAGATCTATTTGATGTAATCTTCTTTTGCGGTGTGTTTGTTGAGACTGATGAATTGTGGGTTTATGATCAAGTTTATCTATGAACAATACTTGAATCTTCTCTGAATTCTTTTATGTATGGTTGGTTATCTTTGCAAGTCTCTTCGAATTATCAGTTTGGTTTGGACTACTAGATTGATCTTTCTTGCAATGGGAGAAGTGCTTAGCTTTGGGTTCAATCTTGCGGTGTCCTTTCCCAATGAAAGTAGGGGCAGCAAGGCACGCATTGTATTGTTGCCATCGAGGATAACAAGATGGGGTTTATATCATATTGCATGAGTTTATCCCTCTACATCATGACATCTTGCTTAAAGCATTACTCTGTTCTTTTGAACTTAATACTCTAGATGCATGCTGGATAGCGGTCGATGTGCAGAGTAATAGTAGTAGATGCAGGCAGGAGTTGGTCTACTTGTCTCGGACGTGATGCCTATATACATGATCATACCTAGATATTCTCATAACTATGCTCAATTCTATCAATTGCTCAACAATAATTTGTTTACCCACCATAATACTTATGCTCTCGAGAGATAAGCCACTATTGAAACATATGCCCCCCGGGTCTATTTTCTATCATATTAATCTCCTGTCAACAAGCTATATCTTTTGCCGTTTATTTGGCTTTCTTTACTGTGCATCTTTATCATAAAAATACCAAAAATATTATCTTATCATATCTATCAGATCTCACTTTCGTAAGTGATCGTGAAGGGATTGACAACCCCTTTATTGCATTGGTTGCGAGGATTTTATTTGCTTGTGTAGGTGCGAGGGACTCGTGCATGGCCTCCTACTGGATTGATACCTTGGTTCTCAAAAACTGAGGGAAATACTTACGCTGCTTTACTGCATCACCCTTTCCTCTTCAAGGGAAACCAACGCAGTGCTCAAGAGGTAGCACGTATCCTTCACCAATTTAAATTGATGACAAGCAACGGATTTAGCACACTACTTATTCTCATAGAAATGATTAAGGGAGATACAGTGTAAAACTTGAGAAAGGCGTTCAACGATCCGCCGGTAGGATTGTAAAGAACTAATGAATTGATATGAGAACATAGGAAGAGGAATCTTGAACGAACCACCGTAAGAATTGAAAATGAAAGTAGCATAGGCACAATTCACCGGGAAGAATTGGAAAACGAATGAAGATACTTGATGGGATTTAGATACATGAGAACGATGCACCGGTAAGATTTGGAGAACAAGAGCTGAAAGCTGGAATGAATAATTCTAAGATGATGGGCTCGGGAGAATCAAACTGAAAAGACTCCTGAATTGCTCCGGATGGGTGAAAAACATTCTCACAATCAAAAACAATTATGAGAGGATGGCATCAAGATTGAACTACGCATCTTCGAGAGAACGGACCTAGATTTGAGAGAAACTCTTCTTCGGTCTTAAACGATGATGACGAGCAACACCCCCAAAATTATTGAGACGCTCCGGAACAATGAAAAATATTAATGTTGAACCAAAGATGAAAACAATTTGAAAGATCTTGGAGACGACTGATGACAATTCATTCTTACGTCAAACTTTGAAATGAATTTGGGAATAACTCCAGAAAAAGAAGAGTCAGGTAAGATTCTGGAAAAAGACCTGTGGGTTAGGGCCCACTCAAAAGATACACCATCGAAAATATTTCTTAGGAAGAAATAATGCACCGTTTGATTTGAACGTCTTGAATGAGGTAACAACCTCTAAATAGCTTGAAAGGAATACGAATGGAAACTTGAATCTTCTGAGATATCTTCGGCACTTCGGATATGAATAGAGAGAGATGAACGATTAAGAGGTGCACCGGCATGGGGAAGCATTTGAAACAAGGAAAGGAATGATCAACACCAAAAGCTTGAATTGAATCCACCGGAGAAGAAATAATGAAGAATGATGAACTTGAAGCTCCGTTAGTATCTTCCTGAGAATCACCGGATAAGGATATTGACGGAAAAGAACGGAGAGACTTCCCATCAATAAAAGGATACTTGAATAAGAAATCTTAGTCCTTGAAGAAAAAGAAAAGGGTGGGAGGGCGGGAAAAAAGGCAACTTGGGGCAGATGGAATGGATACCGTTGAGAAAACATAGAATTAATCTAGCAAATATTGAAAATGATCGGATCCACTTGAAGAGAAACACGCCGGTTGAAAAAGAATTGGCATGACCATCTCGATGATCGAAAAGGATTAGCACTCCCATAGAAATATGAGAACACCATTTAGGAAAAAGGTATGGATTCAACACTTCACATTGAAGCAACTCGAATACCACAACTCAAAACAAAACAAAGGATTTGGCTTGCAGAATAAGCCGGAACAAACGTGTGATAGACCCCATATCGTATCATGTGTCTGTTGGAAAGATATCCTACATGATACTTGAATTCCCACTTATAAACTCCCGAAACTTTCTGGTTATGCAATCAGGTGTTGGGGATACAGGGGAAGCATAATATCTCACCCTTCAACACATAACCAAGAAACATTCGAAAATCATGTACCTCAACCTTCGAAAAGCATCCATTATACGAGTTATGGCAATACTCCTGAACTCCCGCCCCAGTACTGGGTGGCGTCGAGGTTATCTCACCAACAACTGCATATAATAGATTTTCGATGTCGGTGGACTCAGGTATTCCAGAACTGCAATGATAAAATTGTGACGACAACACCTCGGAGCTCAACTCCGCGGGACACTGCCACAACCCCTCAATGTCAGGAGGCACCAAGAACAATGTTCTCGTCACAAGACTATCAGAATGATTCCAAGATACCCGCGTGATCCTAATTCTTTTTTCGTGAAATTTGAGGAGAGAAAAGTCAAAACTCCTACGTCAGGAGGCCTCACCAGAGCGACGAAGGGACTGAGGAATAAAAAGAATCCTACTCTCCAATATATATAATCCTAAGACTCAAAACATTTTGTTCTAGACTCAACAACATCAGCGATTCGATCAAGAAGGGGGCTCCTAAGTCGGGGATGGCTCTGATTACCAGCTTGTAACACCCACAATGCGGCTATATCTCCCACATGTCGGGGCATGACTTAGAGGCATAGCCGCAATGTAGTTTTGTCGCCAGAGGGGTAATCTTCACACAATCCCATGTACTAAATAAGAAAGGGATAAAAAGTTGGCTTACAATCGCCACTTCACACAATACATAAATAAATCATACATCATCCAAATACACTCAGAGACCGACTGCGGCCAAATCCGAATAAAAAGGAAGATACACCCCAAATGCTAGATCCCTGATTGTCCCAACTGGGCTCCACTACTGATCATCCGGAAAAGACACAAAACAACGATCAAGATCTTCATCGAGCTCCCACTTGAGCTCGGTTGCGTCACCTGCACTGGTATCATCGGCACCTGCAACTGTTTGGAAGTATCCGTGAGTCACGAGGACTCAACAATCTCACACCCGCGAGATCAAGACTATTTAAGCTTATGGGTAGGATAAGGTAGTTAGGTGGAGCTGTAGCAAACACTAAGCAATATGGTGGCTAACATACACAAATAAGAGCGAGAAGAGAAGCAACTTAACAGTCGAGAAGCTAGAAGTGATCAAGACGTGATCCTGAAGCTACTTACGCACAAACATAACACAAGACTGTGTTCATTTCCCGGACTCCGCCGGAAAGAGACCATCACGGCTACACACGCGGTTGATGCATTTTAATTAAGTCAAGTGTCAAGTTCTCTACAACCAGACATTAACAAATTCCCATCTGCCACATAACCGCGGGCATAGCTCTCGAAAGTTTATACCCTGCAGGGGTGTCCCAACTTAGCCCATCACGAGCTCTCATGGTCAACGAAGGATATTCCTTCTCCTGGGAAGACCCGACCAGTCTCGGAATCCCGGTTACAAGACATTTCAACAATGGTAAAACAAGACCAGCAAAGGCGCCCGATGTGCCGAAAATCTCGATATGAGTCGCACGTATCTCGTTCTCAGGGCAACACCGGATGAGACTAGCTACGAGTAGAACCAGCCCTCAAGTTTCCCTGAGGTGGCCCCGCAGGCAGCTCGGTTCGGACCAACACTTAGAGAAGCACTAGCCCAGGGGGGGGGGGTTAAAATAAAGATGACCCTCAAGAGCGCGACTCCCAAGGGAAAAGTAATAGGTGGTGGGGGCAAATGTAAAACAAGGTTGGGCCTTGCTGGAGGAGTTTTATTCGAAGCGAACTGTCAAGGGGTTCCCATAACACCCAACCGCGTAAGGAACACAAAATCAAGGAACATAACACTGGTATGACGGAAACTAAGGCGGCAAGAGTGGAACAAAACACCAGGCATAAGGCCGAGCCTTCCACCCTTTACCAAGTATATATATGCATTTATTAAATAAGATATATCGTGATATCCCAACATACACATGTTCCAATATGGAAAAAACTTCAACTTCACCCACAACTAACAACACTATAAGAGGGGCTGAGCAAAATCGGAACTTAGCCAAACAACGGTTTGCTAGGAAGGTGGGTTAGAGGCTTGACATGGCAACATGGGAGGCATGATATAACAAGTGGTAGGTAGCGCGACATAGCGATAGAACAAACAACTAGCAAGCAAAGATAGAAGTGATTTCAAGGGTATGGTCATCTTGCTTGAGATCCCGCAAGGAAGAAGAACGAGTCCATGAAGTAGACGAACCAACATAGCTGAACGGATTCTCAAAATTGCAACATAACCGGAACTAACGAGAAGAAGCACAACCGGAAAGAAGCAAACAACATAGTAAACAACCACCACATAAACATGGCATGATGCACAACCAAGTATGATGCATGTCCGGTTTAATGAAACATGGCACGACAAAGTGTACAAACAAAACTACAAGCTAAGTGGAGCTCGGTATGCAACGAGTTGCATATTGACATAACACCACATTCGATTATTTAGTTCTCTCACGTTTATGTACCCAACAATATTGAATGTTATTAAACATGGCAAGAGGTGAAGCATATGAAAACTACCTATCTAGGCAAGTTTAAATGAGGCCGGAAACAACAAACAACAATTCCGAAAAAACCTCATATGCAATTTATGGATTTGGTATTGTTCTGCCCTAAACCATATTTTAGAGTTTTAAACATGCAAGATGAATGCACCATGTTAAACTAGGCATTTTTTCCACCCCATGTACATATAAAGTTTATTAAATTTGGAGCCACGGTTATTTAGTTATGAAATAAAGCATTTTAGCATGGCATTTAAGAAAATTTAATCAAACAGCATTTGAACATTTTAAACATGCATGAAAGTTGGACATTATGAAACTAGATGAAATTCTAGTCATCTTTCATATATACAGTTTTTACACATGATGCACTGTTTGTGAGTTACGATATGCATGAACTGGAGGGACTATTCTGCAAAACTGAAATTCCCTGGATAATAGATAAATTCGCTGACGAAAAAAATAGAGTTGGGCCGAAACTGATGCATGTTGGAACAACAGAGAGGAGGGTCTGCTCACATAGCTGGGCCATGCCCAGTTCGGAGGGAGGAGGCCGGGCAGGCCGGCTGGGTGAGGAGGACCGCTAGGCCTTGCGATTTGGCATGTGAAGGCCGAGCGAGGCTGGGTCAACGGGCGGTGGAGCTCTCGGCTCGATCCAGGAGCACGGCGGCGTGGCACGGTGATGTCTACTACAAAATCTTCTTGTAGACGTTGTTGGGCCTCCAAGTGCAGAGGTTTGTAGGACAGTAGCAAATTTCCCTCAAGTGGATGACCTAAGGTTTATCAATCCGTAGGAGGCGTAGGATGAAGATGGTCTCTCTCAAGCAACCCTGCAACCAAATAACAAAGAGTCTCTTGTGTCCCCAACACACCCAATACAACGGTAAATTGTATAGGTGCACTAGTTCGGCGAAGAGATGGTGAAACAATGGTATATGGATAGTAGATAACGGTATTTGTAATCTGAAATTATAAAAACAGCAAGGTAACTAATGATAAAAATGAGCGTAAACGGTATTGCAATGTGTTGAAACAAGGCCTAGGGTTCATACTTTCGCTAGTGCAAGTTCCCTCAACAATAATATCATAATTGGATCACATAACTATCCCTCAACATGCAACAAAGAGTCACTCCAAAGTCACTAATAGCGGAGAACGAACGAAGAGATTATGGTAGGGTACGAAACCACCTCAAAGTTATTCTTTCCAATCAATCCGTTGGGCTATTCCTATAAGTGTCACAAATAGCCCTAGAGTTCGTACTAGAATAACACCTTAAGACACAAATCAACCAAAACCCTAATGTCACCTAGATACTCCAATGTCACCTCATGTATCCGTGGGTATGATTATACGATATGCATCACACAATCTCAGATTCATCTATTCAACCAACACACAGGACCTCAAAGAGTGCCCCAAAGTTTCTACCGGAGAATCATGACGAAAACATGTGCCAACCCCTATGCATAGGTTCATGGGCGGAACCCACAAGTTGATCACCAAAACATACATCAAGTGAATCACGTGATATCCCATTGTCACCATAGATATCCACGGCAAGACATACATCAAGTGTTCTCAAATCATTAAAGACTCAATCCGATAAGATTACTTCAAAGGGGAAACTCGATTCATTACAAGAGAGAAGACGGGGAGGAGAAACATAAGATCCAACTATAATAGCAAAGCTCCCGATACATCAAGATCGTGCCAAATCAAGAAGGCAAGAGAGAGAGATCAAACACATAGCTACTGGTACATACCCTCAGCCCCGAGGGAGAACTACTCCCTCCTCGTCATGGAGAGCACCGAGATGATGAAGATGGCCACCGGAGAAGGATTGCCCCCTACGGCAGGGTGCCGGAACGGGTCTAGATTGGTTTTTGCTGGCTACGGAGGCTTCTGGCGGCGGAACTCCCGATCTATTGTGCGTTTAGGAAGTTTTAGGGTACGTAGGTATATATGGGTGCAGGGGGTACGTCGGAGGAGCTACGGGGGCCCCACGAGGCAGGGGACGCGCCCTAGGGGGGGCGCCCCCACCCTAGTGAGCACCTCCCGTATCTCCTGACATGGAGTCCAAGTCTATCTGGTGGCTTTCGTTCCAAAGTTAACTTCTCTAGTTGATTTCGTTCCGTTTCGACTCCGTTTGTTATTCCGTTTCTTCGAAACACTGAAATAGGCATAAAACAGCAAATCTGGGCTGGGCATCTGGTTAATAGGCTAGTCCCAGAAATAATATAAAAGTGGAAAATAAAGCCCAATATTGCACAAAACAGTAGATAATATAGCATGGAGCAATCAAAAATTATAGATACGTTGGAGACGTATCAAGCATCCCCAAGCATAATTCCTGCTTGTCCTCGAGTAGGTAAATGATAAAAAAGATAATTCTTGATGTGGAATGCTAGTTGGCATAGTTTCAATGAAATTCTTCTTAATTGTGGCATGAATATTCAGATCCGAAAGATTCAAGACAAAAGTTCATATTGACATAAAAATAATAATACTTCAAGCATACTAACTAAGAAATCATGTCTTCTGAAAATAACATGGCTAAAGAAAGCTATCCCTACAAAATCATATAGTCTGGCTATGCTCCATCTTCACCACACAAAATATTTAAATCATGCACAACCCTGATGACAAGCCAAGCAATTGTTTCATACTTTTGATGTTCTCAAACTTTTTCAATCTTCATGCAATACATGAGCATGAGCCATGGATATAGCACTATAGGTGGAATAGAATGGTGATTGTGAGAAGACAAAAAGGGAGAAGATAGTCTCACATCAACTAGGCATATCAATGGGCTATGGAGATGCCCATCAATAGATATCAATGTGAGTGAGTAGGGATTGCCATGCAATGGATGCACTACAGCTATAAGTATATGAAAGCTCAACAAAAGAAACTAGTGGGTGTGCATCCAACTCGCTTGCTCACGAAGACCTAGGGCATTTTGAGGAAGCCCATCATTGGAATATAAAAGCCAAGTTCTATAATGAAAGATTCCCACTAGTATATGAAAGTGACAACATAGGAGACTCTCTATCATGCAGATCATGGTGCTACTTTGAAGCACAAGTGTGGTAAAAGGATAGTAGCATTGTCCCTTTTATTTTTTATTTTTTTATTTGGCCTTTCTCTTTTTTATGGCCTTTCTCTTTTTGTGGGGGGGGGGACAATGCTCTATTGAATGATGATCATCACACTTCCATTTATTTAAAACTCAATGATTAGAACTCGATACTAGAACAAGATATGACTCTATATGAATGCCTCCGGCGGTGTACCGGGATATGGAATGAATCAAGAGTGACATGTATGAAAGAATTATGAATGGTGGCTTTGCCACAAATACGATGTCAACTACACGATCATGCTAAGCAATATGACAATGATGAAGCGTGTCATAATAAACGGAACGGTGGAAAGTTGCATGGCAATATATCTCGGAATGGCTATGGAAATGCCATAATAGGTAGGTATGGTGGCTGTTTTGAGGAAGGTATATGGTGGGTTTATGGTACCGGCGAAAGTTGCACGGTACTAGAGAGGCTAGCAATGGTGGAAGGGTGAGAGTGCGTATAATCCATGGACTCAACATTAGTCATAAAGAACTCACATACTTATTGCAAAAATTTATTAGTTATCGAAACAAAGTACTACGCGCATGCTCCTAGGGGGATAGATTGGTAGGAAAAGACCATCGCTCGTCCCCGACCGCCACTCATAAGGAAGGCAATCAATAAATAGATCATGCTCCGACTTCATCACATAACGGTTCACCATACGTGCATGCTACGGGAATCACAAACTTCAACACAAGTATTTCTCAAATTCATAACCACTCAACTAGCATGACTCTAATATCACCATCTCCATATCTCAAAACAATTATCAAGTATCAAACTTCTCATAGTATTCAACACACTCATAAGAGAATTTTATTATTCTTGAATACCTAGCATATAGGATTTTAAGCAAATTACCATGCTATTTAAGACTCTCAAAATAATCTAAGTGAAGCATGAGAGTTCATCTCTTTCTTCAAAATAGAACTACCACCATGCTCTAAAAGATATAAGTGAAGCACTAGAGCAAATGACAAACTACTCCGAAAGATATAAGTGAAGATCAATGAGTAGTCGAATAATTATGCAACTATGTGAAGACTCTCTAACATTTAATAATTTCAGATCTTGTTATTTTATTCAAACATAAAGCAAAGCAAAATAAAATGACATCTAAGAATAGCAAACATCATGTGAAGAAGCAAAAACTTAGGATCAACCGATACTAACCGATAATTGTTGAAGAAGAAAGGTGGGATGCCAACCGGGGCATCCCCAAGCTTAGACGCTTGAGACTTCTTGAAATATTATCTTGGGGTGCCTTGGGAATCCCCAAGCTTGATCTTTTGTGTCTCCTTAATTCCTCTCATATCACGGTCTCCCTAAATCTCAAAAGCTTCATCCACACAAAGCTCAACAAGGACTCGTGAGATAAGTTAGTATAAACCATTGCAAAAACCTTATCATACTCTACTATAGAAAATCACTAAAATTATTATTCAACATTGAATACTAAATGCCTCTGCATATTTAATAGTCCTATCCTCAAATAGAATCATTAAAGAAGCAAACATATGCAAACAATGCAAACATAACAGCAATCTGCCTAAACAGGATAGTCTGTAAGGAATGCTGCAACATCCATACTTCCCTAGCTCCAAAAATTATGGAAGAAAATTCCCACTGTAGTAAATTTATCAGAGCTTAATATTCAAAAGGTTTCAACATTTTATCACATTCTGAATTTTCTAGGGAATTATTGCAACAGCGGTAAACTTTCTGTTTTCAAACAGCAACATGTATACTTGTAACATAGGCATAGTAAAGGCTATCAATGCCACTTTTATTTAAATAAAAGATGCAAAACATTATTATAAATAACATCAAGAAAATCCTAACAAAATAAATTGACGCTCCAAGCAAAACACATATCAGGTGGCGAATAAAAATATAGCTCCAAGTAAAGTTACCGATAGAAGTAGACGAAAGAGGGGATGCCTTCCGGGGCATCCCCAAGCTTAGGCTCTTCGTTGTCCTTGAATATTACCTTGGGGTGTATTGGGCATCCCAAATCTTAGGCTCTTACCACTCCTTGTTCCGTAGTCCGTCGAATCCTTACCCAAAACTTGAAAACTTCACAACACAAAACTTAACAGAAAACTCGTAAGCTCCGTTAGTATAATAAAGCAAATCACCACTTCAAGGTACTGTAATGAAGTCATTCTTTATTTATATTAGTGTTAAACCTAATGTGTTCCAACTTCTCTATGGTTTATAAAGTATTTTACTAGCCATAGATTTATCAAAATAAGTAAACAACACACGAAAAACAGAATCTGTCAAAAACAGAACAGTCTGTAGTAATCTGGATCAAACGTATACTTGTGGAACTCATAAAATTCTAAAATAAATTGCTCGACCTGAGGAATTTATCTATTAATCATATTCCAAAAGAATTAACTAAATAGCACTCTTCAAATAAAAATGGAAGCAATTCTCGTGAGCGCTAAAGTTTCTGTTTTTGACAGCATGATCAACAAGACTTTCCCCAAGTCTTCCCAAAGGTTTTACTTGGCAGAAACACTAAATAAAAGCATAAAACCACATCTAAACAGAGGCTAGATTAATTATTTATTACTAAACAGGAACAAAAAGCAAGGAACTAAAATAAAATTGGGTTGCCTCCCAACAAGCGCTATCGTTTAATGCCCCTAGTTAGGCATGATAATGACAATGATGCTCACATAAAGGATAAGAATTGAAACATAAAGAGAGCATCATGAAGAATATGACTAACACATTTAAGTCTAACCCACTTCCTATGCATAGGTATTTTGTGAACAAACGACTTATGGGAGCAATAATCAACTAGCATACACTACTGGAATCAGCTAATTTGCCATCTGCCAGCTCTTTGCCGTCTGCTAGCTGACGACAAAGCAGCTCTTTGCCATCAGCTACCAAAAAGCAGACGGCAAAGAACTGGCAGACGGCAAAGAAGCTCTTTGCCGTCCGCCAGTTCTTTACCGTCAGCTGGCAGACGGCAAAGAGAGTGGTGGCCCCCACCCTCGCCCGTTTGGGAAAAACTTAACGGGCCACCTCTTTGCCGTCCGCCAGCAGACGGCAAAGAGGCAAAGTGGCGGACGGCAAAGAGGGCACTATCTAACGGCACGTGCCCCCCGCCCGCCTCTCTGTTCTCACCACTTCGTCCGGCCCCGCTGTCAGGACCCCGATTCCAGCTCACATCGATCTAGCCGGTAACACCTCATATCACTTTGCGGCCTCACGCACGGTATCCCACGGGTGTCGCCTTACCAAGGCCCGGGACCGTTTGCGCCTTTTGGCTCGCGTATATGACAATGTCGCTAGCATCCATATGACCGAGAACCCGGGCCGACATGGCTAGTCGTGAACCCAAAGCGGCACAGACCTATGGAGACAGGCATACATGAATCACATCGAACATGTCGGTCATCAACGAGTGATTCCGGGCTGTAGCACTGGGCTAACAGGACTCCGGGGATCCCGGGCTGTAGCGGGCTAGACAGGACTCCAGAGATCACCACGTGACATTTCCCCAAAGGGACAGACATAGGGACAAAGTGAAACACATGCCGGCCAGTCAAGTGTCCTGAATAGTAGTGCTGGGCTAGCAGGACTCCGGTGAACCGGGCTGTAGCGGACTACTATGGCTCGAGAAGCACTAGACTACATTTCCCCATAAGAAAGGCTGCGAAGGACAAACGACTAGATTGTCGGATCCCACTCATACCAAGCATTTCAATCATACATACAATATGCTCGATATGAGTACATACAACATGGCATCACAACAAAACTCTACAACTCAAGTACTTTATTTAAAGGCTCCAGGGAGCCATACATAACATATCCATACAGGTAGGGGTCACATGACCCGACACTCAAGTCATACAGTCATACAAGCACATGCGGAAGCAACTAGTCTGAGTACAGACTCTAGAAAGAAAGAAGGCTTCTCGAAGCCTGTCTATCTACATAGGGCCCTCCATGGCCTGGATCACCACCTGGGTGGCTAGTTACTCGTCGATGTCAAGGTCTACGTAAAACCCATCGGAGGGGGCAGTGTTGTCGTCTGAAAACAATAAATAAGCAAACATGAGTACAAAGGTACTCAGCAAGTCTTACATCAGAACCTACTATACATGCTCATTCTCAAGAAGGTGGTGGGGTTTATGCAGCAAGCCAGCTTTGACTCTTGGCTAAGCTATCCTACGGAATCTTTTAGCAAAATAGTTTTCGCACACGAGTCCAGTACTCACCATCACAATACTCCACCGTGGATCCTCCCTCGTATCCTGCGAGGGGTCCATCCTCGGTACTCACACTCATCTTGAGTCTTTTAGTAGTATCCATTAACTTGTCTATGAACTGTATATGCAATCAAGTAGTCCTTTACCGCGGACACGGCTATTCGAATAGTTTTATACCCTGCAGGGGTGTACTTCGTCACACATGTTTCCACCACTTAGCGTCTGCACACGAAATGTGCTCGGCAGACTTCAAGCGAAAACCGACGTGGGTGTAGACCACGACCTGACTAACCTCACAAGTCTCTAGTCCAGGGTCATCGCCTATTCAGGTTCCATCCGCAAGGAAATTCGGCCGGGGTGTCCTCAACGGCCCCGAACGATGTGAACAGGGTTCCCGAGACACCAAATGGGTGACTCGGTACACCGTGCCATGGTGTATCTACCGCAACATAGCCCACCCCTAGGGTCAGCGCTACGCACGGCCGCCAACACATATCCTACAAACACCAGAAACTAGTTGCAACTCCTGGACTGAGGCGAGAGGGGCCGGTAAGTCGAGCGGGGTCATATTTCAGGGCCCAATGTGTGGTAGTAGCTGAATCTTAATTCACGCATACAGAACTCAGTTCTTAGGGACGGCTTGAATGAAACAACCCACCATGTACTCCTACATGGCCTCTCATCGATACCTTTACCAAAACATGTTCAACACATCCCACATATTACTGGCACAAGCATTTCACTCTAGCCCATCACCCAGATGAACCAGACCTGACACAACTCTAAGCATAGCAGGCATAGCAAGGTAGGAATCACAAAACATGGCTCAATCAACTCCTACACATGCTAGTGGGTTTCATCTAGTTACTGTGGCAATGACAGGTCATGCAGAGGATAAGGGTTCAACTACCGTAGCACACAGCAGTTTGAATCGTGTTGTCTTAATGCAGTAAACAAGAGCAGGAGCGAGAACATGGGTTGTATCGGAATGATCAATGGTTGCTTGCCTGATGGAGTGGTGACGGGATACTGCCCTTCAGTTGGATACTCGTGAATATCCTCGGAGGCAGAACCTACCACGAATAACACAACCGAGCACAATCAACACACGACGATATGCAACAATATGATGCATGCTATGACATGGCAATATGGATGTGTCTTGAGCTAATGCAACTAGCTATGATTTAAATGAAGTTGGTTTGAGTACAAGATTCAAATTCCAACCCCATATATGATTATTTAAATGCCCTTTATTTGTTTTGTCCAAAACAGAGGACAAACATTGTTCAAACATGCATGAAAATGGTACAGATGGATTCCTTGAATTTTTCTGATAATTTTTCATATATAATTTGTCTCATTTGGAGTTATGGTTGAATTTCTATGAATTTTTGAAGTTTAGGCAATTTTCTGGAATTTTCTATATAAAATTAAATCCAGAAAAAGAGTTATTGCGTCAGCATGACATCACCCTGATGTCAGCAGGTCAACTGGGCTCCTCCAGGTCAAACCTGACTAGTGGGGTCCACTGGTCAGTGACACAATCAACTAACCAAGTTAGTTAACCCTAACTAACTTAGTTAGCCGGGCGGGGCCCGCATGTCAGTGGCTCACTAATTAGCTAATTTTATTAACACTAATTAACTAACACTAATTAGGCAGGCGCCTGGGCCCATGCGTCAGTGAGTCAGGGGGGGAGTCAACCCAGCTGACCGGGGTCAAAACACGCCGGAGTTGACTCCGGCTCGTCGCCGGCAAGGCCAGAGACGGCGGAGGGGCTTGGAAATCCTCCTCCGGCGACCAAATGGCCAGCGGAGGGCATCTACGCGGAGCTGGGACTCGCCCGCATCCATCTGTGCACACGGCAGGGGCTGAGATGGCCCGAGCTCGCCGGAGGCAAGCTCGTGGCGGTGGCCGGAGTTAGGGGCTGGTGCGGGTTAGCGCTAGGGGGCACGGCAGGTCGAATGGGTGGTTGCGTTAGGCTCCTGGGGACGCGTTGAAGACGGTGGTGCGCTCGGACGTGGGCTTGCACGGCCGTAGCCACGACGGCGTCGAGGCTCAACGGCGGCGAGCTTCGGGTGCTCGCGGGGCAATGGCTACGGGGCGAAATCGACGGCGTGGCTAAGGGGAAAAGGACCGGGAGCTCACAGCGGTGCCGTAGGGGTGGCTAGCAGGCTCGGGGGCGACCTTGATGGCGCGAATCGACGGCGAGGAGCTCGGGCGGCCGAGGTTGAAGAAGAGCTCGAAGTCGACGATGCAGGGCTTCCGGCGGGGCGTGGTTCGGTGAGGGGGTCGAGGACGATGTTGCGGAGCTCGTGGGCACAACCGGGGGGCGAGGGGGTGGCTGTGGCCGTGGTGGTTCTCGTCGGCGGCGACGGCCGCGTTCTGTGGAAGAGAGGGGGAGAGCCAGAGGAGGGGATGAGCACGGGGGAGGGGAATGAGAGGGCCAGGGGGTGCGTGGCCGTCTCCGTTGCATTGGGAGGGAGCTCGGGAAGCAGGAGGTGGCGCGGAGGAGGGGGGGGGGGAGGTGGCGCGCGCGCGTGCCGGAGAGCGCCGGGCACACGCCCGCGTCCTTCTGTCCGAGGAGGGGGACGACAGGAGGCAGCGGGGTGGGCTGGGCCGCCAGCTGGAGATGGGCCAGGTAGGTGGCCCATGGCCTTTCCCTCTTTATTTTTTTGTGTTTTTCTATTTCTGTTATTCTGTTTTGATTTAGTTTAAATACTAAATCATTTTATAAAATCCTGAAAATATTTATGGACACTTACTGAAATATTTCAGTGGCCCAAAAATAGTTCCAACATTATTTGAGCATTTGAATTATTTAATAGTATTTAAATGCCCAAATTCAAATATTTATGAATTAAGTCAATGCCCCTTTTGTTGACCTAAAATTATATGCACCATTTTTCCCAAGGGTTCTAACCCAAGGCAAAGAGGGTGAACATTTTTGAAGGGCATTTCAGGTTCATTGAATTTATTTTTTAGTAAACCCTAGTTGATTTCAGGGGGGGGGGTGCTGGGGGTTCTGCTTTCCCCATTTCAATTTCTGATGAAGGTAAACATGATGCACACTCTAATGCATAATCTAGCTAGGGTGTGACAACTCACCCCCACTCAATAGAATCTCGTCCCGAGATTTAGGATCATCTGGGAAGAAGGCGGGGTACTCGAGTCGAAGACGATCCTCCCTTTCCCAAGTGGCTTCTTCCTCGGAATGGTGTGACCATTGAACCTTGAGAAACTTGATATTATGACGTCGAGTGGTACGCTCGGCTTGATCAAGGATACGAACGGGGTATTCCCGATAAGAAAGGTTATCTTGTAAATCAAGCGTTTCGTGGTCCACTCCACGGATAGGATCCGCGAAACAATGCCTGAGTTGCGAAACGTGGAAGACATCGTGAACTCTGGAAAGATGCGGAGGTAGTTCCAATTGGTAGGCAACTTCTCCTCGTTTGGCAAGAATGCGAAAGGGTCCAATGTAACGAGGAGCCAATTTGCCTTTGATACCGAAGCGATGGGTTCCCTTTAACGGGGTAACCCGAAGGTAAGCTTTCTCATCAATTTCAAATGTCATAGGCTTATGCTTACGATCGTATTGACTCTTTTGGCGAGATTGGGCTGTTTTCAATTTCTCACGAATAACGCGAACCTGCTCTTCTGCTTCCTGAATCATATCCGGGCCAAAGAGTTGTCTTTCCCCGGTTTCTGACCAGTTAAGAGGCGTTCGACATTTTCGTCCATAGAGAACTTCGAAGGGAGCCTTGCCCAAACTAGCTTGATAGCTATTGTTATAAGCAAACTCCGCGAATGGAAGGCATTTCTCCCAACTCATTCCGAACGAGATAACAGAAGCTCGGAGCATATCTTCCAGAATTTGATTTACTCGCTCTACTTGACCACTTGATTGAGGATGGAAGGCGGTGCTAAAGGAGAGATGAGTTCCCATAGCATTTTGGAAACTTTCCCAAAATCGAGAGGTGAAGAGACTTCCACGGTCTGAGTTAATTTCCAATGGGACACCATGAAGAGACACTATTCGGGAGATGTATAGGTCAGCTAGCTGGCTAGCGGTGATACTCTCACGAACAGGTAGAAAATGGGCTACTTTGGAAAGACGGTCGATCACGATGAAGATGGCATTATTCCCCCTCTTGGTCCTAGGAAACCCAGTGATGAAATCCATACTGATTTTGTCCCATTTCCATTCAGGAATAGCCAAAGGTTGAAGGGTGCCAGCAGGCCGTTGATGCTCTGCTTTAACACGACGACAAACGTCGCAATTAGCAATGTATTGAGTGATTTCTCTCTTCATCCTAGTCCACCAAAACCTCTGGCATAGGTCTTGATACATTTTAGTACTACCGGGATGAATGGTGAGAGGGGATTCGTGAGCTTCCTTAAGGATCATCTGGCGTAGATGTTGTTTCTTGGGAACCACCAGGCGGTTCTCAAAGAAGACAGCACCTTGTTCATCCATGGAAAAACATTTAGCTACTCCGCTAGCAATGTTTTACTTAATCCGGGATATGCCCTTATCACGCTTTTGGGCAGCTATGATTTGATCCATAAGGGTAGGTTTCGCCACCAGAGTAGATAAGAATCCTTGAGGAACAATGTGAAGATTAAGCTTGCGAAATTCCTCATGGAGGAGTGGTTGACTTTGTTGTAACAGCAGGTTGTTACAGTAGGACTTACGACTTAGTGCATCGGCCATGACATTGGCCTTGCCAGGGGTGTAAGTTATTCGTAAGTCATAATCCGAGATCAGCTCGACCCAACGTCTTTGCCTGAGATTCAAATCTGGTTGGGTGAAGATATATTTCAAGCTTTGGTGATCGGTGAAGATCTCGCAACGATTACCGAGAAGATAATGTCGCCAGGTTTTGAGTGCATGGACTACAGCTGCAAGCTCTAGATCATGTGTGGGATAATTTTCCTCATGTGGGTGTAATTGCCGTGAAGCATAGGCAATTACCTGACGATCTTGCATGAGTATGCAACCTAGTCCTTGTCGCGAGGCGTCGCAATAGATAATAAAGTCCTTGGAGAAATCTGGTGGTACCAGTACGGGAGCAGATGTCAGGCGTCTTTTCAGTTCCTGAAAACTGAACTCGCACTGTGGAGTCCACTCGAACTTTTTATCTTTCTTGAGGAGTTCAGTTAAAGGTTTAGCAACCTTGGAGAAATTCTCGACGAAGCGGCGGCAATAGCTCGCTAGGCCAAGGAAACTCCGAACTTGCTTGACCGTTTCAGGTGGAGTCCAATCAAGGACGGCTTGAACTCGCACGGGATTGACAGCAATACCCTTACCAGAGATTACATGGCCTAGATAGGTCACTTCTGACAACCAAAATTCACACTTGGAGAATTTGGCATAAAGGCGATGCTCTCGAAGTTTCATCAATACCAGCCTTAGATGTTCAGCATGTTCCTCTTCATTCTTGGAGTAGATGAGTATGTCATCAAGGTATACTACGACGAATTTGTCCAAGTACTCCATGAAAACCGAGTTCATTAACCGGGACAAAGTGGCCGGGGCATTGGTTAAACCGAAGGACATGACAGTGTACTCGTATTGGCCATAACGAGTAACAAAGGCCGTTTTGGGAACGTCCCCGTTTCTGATTTTGATTTGATGGTAGCCCAGCCTCAAATCCATCTTGGAGAAGACTGAGGATCCAGCGAGCTGATCATACAGGTCGTTGATCCTGGGAAGCGGGTATTTGTTCTTGATGGTGACCAGATTGACAGGTCGGTAATCCACAACCATACGATCCGTTCCATCCTTCTTCTTGACGAAGAGGACGGGGCAAGCCCAAGGAGAGGAGCTAGGACGGATGAACCCTTTGTTCAAGGACTCATCGAGTTGGTTCTTAAGCTCGGCTAGTTCTAAGGGTGCCATCTTGTAGGGTCTTCTAGCAATTGGAATGGTTCCTGGAACAAGGTCTATCACAAACTCGACATCCCGGTCAGGTGGAACACCTGGCAGTGCTTCCGGAAACACATCCGGGAAGTCTCGGACTACCAGAACGTCCTCAAGGTCTGGAAGAGGGTTGGCATTGAGAGAGTAAAATTGGCGCTTGGCCACTCGAGTTAAGACATTAACTGTCTTGCCCGAGGGATGAGTAAGTTGAACGGTTCTAGTGGCACAATCGATCTTGGCATAATGAGCCGACATCCAGTCCATACCCAAGATGATGTTTATGTCGGAGGACTTGAGAGCTATTAAAGATGCAAGGAAAACAAGCCTATCGACAAGAATTTCGTTCCCATGGCTTACCCTAGAAGTTTGCCATTTGGAACCCGGAGTTTGAATTACCATGGAAGTGGGCATGTCACAGAATGTCGTGTTATGCAACCGAGCATAATTCTCGGATATGAATGAATGAGATGCTCCAGTATCGAAAAGAACAGATGCCGGATGGCAGTTAACAAGGAGCGTACCAAGGACGACGTTGGGATCCTCATGAGCCTCTTCGGCTGAAACATAGTTGACATGGCCACGTGCAGTAGTGGCCGGCTTGGCGTAGAAAGTCTTTCCCGCGGGCTTACCACGGCCAACGGACTTTCCAGCTTGATTGGGGTTGTTCTGGGGACACTCTCGACTATAGTGACCCGGTTCTCCACACTTGAAGCATGTTACCATAGTGGGGCGTGGAGCAACATTAGCAGCGGGGCCACCATAGGGCTTGGGCGGTGCAAATTGCTGGTTGGGACGAGGCGCCTCAAAGGATGGCCTCGGGGTGAATCTGGGTGGCAGTGCGGTGCTTGGAATCCACACCCGGCGCTTCTGAGCTCCAGAGCCGGATGAAGACCCAAAATCACGGGAGTGCTTGCATGAAGCGTCATAATCAGTCTGGCCTATCTCACCACTGATAGCTTTATTGACCAGCTTCTGGAAGGATGTGCACTCGTGCAGACGGAGATCGCGGCGAAGCTCAGGGCTAAGTCCCTTGCGGAACCTTGCCTGCTTCTTGGCGTCAGTAGAAACCTCTTCAGGAGCATAGCGTGCCAGGTTCCCAAATTCTCGGCTATATGCATCCACAGTCAGCCTTCCTTGGGTGAAGTTGCAGAACTCCTCCCTCTTGCGATCCATGAGACCTTCCGGAATGTGATGCTCACGGAAAGCCTCGCTGAACTCAGCCCAGGTAGTGATTTGGCCGACCGAGCGCATAGCTTCGTAGTTTTCCCACCAATGGCTAGCAGGGCCCTCGAGATGATAAGCAGCATAGGTAACCTTGTCGGCTTTAGCTACGTTGGCAGAACATAGCTTGTGGGTGATGCTGCGAAGCCAATCATCCGCATCGAGGGGCTCGACGGAATGGTTAAACTTTGGTGGGTACAGCTTGATAAAGTCATTGATTGACACCAGGTCATATCACGGGTGGCGTGCAGTGTTCTGCTCAATCCGCTCCAGCAGGCGGTTGGTCTCACGCTTGTTCCTTTCCGCCTCCAGCATCACTTCGGCCAGGGAAGGCGGGTGAGGCAAATTTTCACCTCTAGCTGCATTGGCTTCCCCCTGCTCCGGGGCAGCAGGGTTGTCGCGGGTGTTGACCATCCTAGGAGGAAAACAAGACAACGGTTTAGACAAGGATGGCTCAAACTTAACAGGGAAGTGCAGAATGTAAAGGATAACGCGGAATGCAGAGATGCTCATTCGTATGCCATGGTAATATAAAACTGCCATATATACACCAACGGTCATACTCGTCATACATAGTTTAGTACAAGCCAATGCTACAGTACAACTATGAAGGTAGACGTTACATCTCATCGGAGGCATTCCGAGTCCCTATACATTATTTGTCTACACCTCCGGAATCGATTACACACCAAGTCGTATTCCACAAGTCACACAAGACAGTGGAGATACAACTACTACAATACTAGTGGTACTACTACTAACTCAGATAGCTCCGTAGTAGTCCTCATAGAAGTCACCTCCATAGCCTGGAAGTTCAACATGATCATCCGGAAACAGACGGTCCTGAGGAGCCTGTGGACCATAGGGGCTAGGATGAGGTCTTGGACCAACAAACGGTGGCCTGCGGGGACCAAGGGGTGGGGTGATGCCTCCCACATCACGCCAATCCACCATGTCTGGCAGAGCTGCTCTCACAGGATACAGATCCCTGGTATCCATACATCCAGCTTGCACCGCAGGTGCAAACCGAGTCAATGTGGCCCAATGATCAGCACGGGTATTAAAGAGCTCCAGCCTCAAGGCCCGATTCTCTCGGTCCTTATCTTCGAGCATCTCAGCGGTGGTACGAGTTAATGAGTCCTCCTGAGTGGAGTCAGCATAGATAGCCTGAAGATACCCCTGCGCTCCCGGAAGTGAAGCTGGCATGTAATGGAAGTCAGTGTTCCGAAGCAGGCCAGTCCGGACTCGCAAGATGGTCATCATGGAATAGGCAGCATCCTGCACAGCCATCTCAATGGTAACTCCGAGTCCATAGGAATAGTGAAGGGGCTCGGTAGATCCAGGATAGGAAGGAAATATCCTGACGGTGCAGAAATACTGGCTTTGATTAAAGTCGCGGAACTGCTCTTCAACAGTGTATTCGGGATACCAACGGTATCCTATCTCGATCATGACCCGGACCAACATAGCAGTATGACCGGGCACGTCGAGGCACCTGGTCAGGCGAACCACTTGATTTTGAGAATGGTTGGCCATCTGAAAGCACAACCACAAGACAAAGACATCAGAATTCCTAGGGAAAATTGGACAGCATAACGGCTGTAAATGCTCAGAAAAAGATTTGAGACATCCACAACAGTTCACAATACCGCTCAACAACATCATATCAAGGTTCTGATTCAAATAGCAACGTACTAAAATAGTAGAAACTGGACTGGAACTCGTAGCAATAATCCTATAAACTACTACAGATTAGTAACACGTGAACCTGATAGAAGAAGATAGCCTAGTCCTTAACCCACGTTGATTGAGAAGAGAATGACTCAGATCAGAAGCATAGGTAAAGGAGTAAAAGAACCTTACGTTCCCTCCCACAATCAATTCCCTTACATATAACTAAAGCATTTTTAGACTCGACATCGACCAGTTTGGCTGAATGAACCTACAGGCAGTCCGGCTCTGATGCCAACGCTGTCAGGACCCCGATTCCAGGTCACATCGATCTAGCCGGTAACACCTCATATCACTTTGCGGCCTCACGCACGGTATCCCACGGGTGTCGCCTTACCAAGGCCCGGGACCGTTTGCGCCTTTTGGCTCGCGTATATGACAATGTCGCTAGCATCCATGTGACCGAGAACCCGGGCCGACATGGCTAGTCGTGAACCCAAAGCGGCACAGACCTATGGAGACAGGCATACATGAATCACATCGAACATGTCGGTCATCAACGAGTGATTCCGGGCTGTAGCACTGGGCTAACAGGACTCCGGGGATCCCGGGCTGTAGCGGGCTAGACAGGACTCCGGAGATCACCGCGTGACATTTCCCCGAAGGGACAGACATAGGGGCGAAGTGAAACACATGCCGGCCAGTCAAGTGTCCTGAACAGTAGTGCTGGGCTAGCAGGACTCTGGTGAACTGGGCTGTAGCGGACTACTATGGCTCGAGGAGCACTAGACTACATTTCCCCATAAGAAAGGCTGCGAAGGACAAACGACTAGATTGTCGGATCCCACTCATACCAAGCATTTCAATCATACATACAATATGCTCGATATGAGTACATACAACATGGCATCACAACAAAACTCTACAACTCAAGTACTTTATTTAAAGGCTCCAGGGAGCCATACATAACATATCCATACAGGTAGGGGTCACATGACCCGACACTCAAGTCATACAGTCATACAAGCACATGCGGAAGCAACTAGTCTGAGTACAGACTCTAGAAAGAAAGAAGGCTTCTCGAAGCCTGTCTATCTACATAGGGCCCTCCATGGCCTGGATCACCACCTGGGTGGCTAGTTACTCGTCGACGTCAAGGTCTACGTAAAACCCATCGGAGGGGGCAGTGTTGTCATCTGAAAACAATAAATAAGCAAACATGAGTACAAAGGTACTCAGCAAGTCTTACATCAGAACCTACTATACATGCTCATTCTCAAGAAGGTGGTGGGGTTTATGCAGCAAGCCAGCTTTGACTCTTGGCTAAGCTATCCTACGGAATCTTTTAGCAAAATAGTTTTCGCACACGAGTCCACTACTCACCATCACAATACTCCACCGTGGATCCTCCCTCGTATCCTGCGAGGGGGCCATCCTCGGTACTCACACTTATCTTGAGTCTTTTAGTAGTATCCATTAACTTGTCTATGAACTGTATATGCAATCAAGTAGTCCTTTACCGCGGACACGGCTATTCGAATAGTTTTATACCCTGCAGGGGTGTACTTCGTCACACATGTTTCCACCACTTAGCGTCTGCACACGAAATGTGCTCGGCAGACTTCAAGCGAAAACCGACGTGGGTGTAGACCACGACCTGACTAACCTGACAAGTCTCTAGTCCAGGGTCATCGCCTATTCAGGTTCCATCCGCAAGGAAATCCGGCCGGGGTGTCCTCAACGGCCCCGAACGATGTGAACAGGGTTCCCGAGACACCAAACGGGTGACTCGGTACACCATGCCAAGGTGTATCTACCGCAACATAGCCCACCCCTAGGGTCAGCGCTACGCACGGCCGCCAACACATATCCTACAAACACCAGAAACTAGTTGCAACTCCTGGACTGAGGCGAGAGGGGTCGGTAAGTCGAGCGGGGTCATATTTCAGGGCCCAATGTGTGGTAGTAGCTGAATCTTAATTCACGCATACAGAACTCAGTTCTTAGGGACGGCTTCAATGAAACAACCCACCATGTACTCCTACATGGCCTCTCATCGATACCTTTACCAAAACATGTTCAACACATCCCACATATTACTGGCACAAGCATTTCACTCTAGCCCATCACCCAGATGAACCAGACCTGACACAACTCTAAGCATAGCAGGCATAGCAAGGTAGGAATCACAAAACATGGCTCAATCAACTCCTACACATGCTAGTGGGTTTCATCTAGTTACTGTGGCAATGACAGGTCATGCAGAGGATAAGGGTTCAACTACTGTAGCACACAGCAGTTTGAATCGTGTTGTCTTAATGCAGTAAACAAGAGCAGGAGCGAGAACATGGGTTGTATTGGAATGATCAATGGTTGCTTGCCTGATGGAGTGGTGACGGGATACTGCGCTTCAGTTGGATACTCGTGAATATCCTCGGAGGCAGAACCTACCACGAATAACACAACCGAGCACAATCAACACATGACGATATGCAACAATATGATGCATGCTATGACATGGCAATATGGATGTGTCTTGAGCTAATGCAACTAGCTATGATTTAAATGAAGTTGGTTTGAGTACAAGATTCAAATTCCAACCCCATATATGATTATTTAAATGCCCTTTATTTGTTTTGTCCAAAACAGAGGACAAACATTGGTCAAACATGCATGAAAATGGTACAGATGGATTCCTTGAATTTTTCTGATAATTTTTCATATATAATTTGTCTCATTTGGAGTTATGGTTGAATTTCTATGAATTTTTGAAGTTTAGGCAATTTTCTGGAATTTTCTATATAAAATTAAATCCAGAAAAAGAGTTATTGCGTCAGCATGACATCACCCTGATGTCAGCAGGTCAACTGGGCTCCTCCAAGTCAAACCTGACCAGTGGGGTCCACTGGTCAGTGACACAATCAACTAACCAAGTTAGTTAACCCTAACTAACTTAGTTAGCCGGGCGGGGCCCGCATGTCAGTGGCTCACTAATTAGCTAATTTTATTAACACTAATTAGGCAGGCGCCTGGGCCCACGCGTCAGTGAGTCAGGGGGGAGTCAACCCAGCCGACCGGGGTCAAAACACGCCGGAGTTGACCCCGGCTCGTCGCTGGCAAGGCCAGAGACGGCGGAGGGGCTCGGAAATCCTCCTCCGGCGACCAAATGGCCAGCGGAGGGCATCTACGCAGAGCTGGGACTCGCCCGCATCCATCTGTGCACACGGCAGGGGCTGAGATGGCCCGAGCTCGCCGGAGGCAAGCTCGCGGCGGTGGCCGGAGTTAGGGGCTGGTGCGGGTTAGCGCTAGGGGGCACGGCAGGTCGAATGGGTGGTTGCGTTAGGCTCCTAGGGACGCGTTGAAGACGGTGGTGCGCTCGGACGTGGGCTTGCACGGCCGTAGCCACGATGGCGTCGAGGCTCAACGGCGGCGAGCTTCGGGTGCTCGCGGGGCAATGGCTACGGGGCGAAATCGACGGTGTGGCTAAGGGGAAAAGGACCGGGAGCTCACAGCGGTGCCGTAGGGGTGGCTAGCGGGCTCGGGGGCGACCTTGACGGCGCGAATCGACGGCGAGGAGCTCGGGCGGCCGAGGTTGAAGAAGAGCTCGAAGTCGACGATGCAGGGCTTCCGGCGGGGCGTGGTTCGGTGAGGGGGTCGAGGACGACGTTGCGGAGCTCGTGGGCACAACCGGGGGGCGAGGGGGTGGTTGTGGCCGTGGTGGTTCTCGTCGGCGGCGACGGCCGCGTTTTGTGGAAGAGAGGGGGAGAGCCAGAGGAGGGGATGAGGACGGGGGAGGGGAATGAGAGGGCCAGGGGGTGCGTGGCCGTCTCCGTGGCATTGGGAGGGAGCCCGGGAAGCAGGAGGTGGCGCGGAGGGGGGGGGGGAGGTGGCGCGCGCGCGTGCCGGCGAGCGCCGGGCACACGCCCGCGTCCTTCTGTCCGAGGAGGGGGACGACAGGAGGCAGTGGGGTGGGCTGGGCCGCCAGCTGGAGATGGGCCAGGTAGGTGGCCCATGGCCTTTCCCTCTTTATTTTTTTTGTGTTTTTCTATTTCTGTTATTCTGTTTTGATTTAGTTTAAATACTAAATCATTTTATAAAATCCTGAAAATATTTATGGACACTTACTAAAATATTTCAGTGGCCCAAAAATAGTTCCAACATTATTTGAGCATTTGAATTATTTAATAGTATTTAAACGCCCAAATTCAAATATTTATGAATTAAGTCAATGCCCCTTTTGTTGACCTAAAATTATATGCACCATTTTTCCCAGGGGTTCTAACCCAAGGCAAAGAGGGTGAACATTTTTGAAGGGCATTTCAGGTTCATTGAATTTATTTTTAGTAAACCCTAGTTGATTTCAGGGGGGGGGGGGTGCTGGGGGTTCTGCTTTCCCCATTTCAATTTCTGATGAAGGTAAACATGATGCACACTCTAATGCATAATCTAGCTAGGGTGTGACACCTGCGCCCCACCACGCACCCCCGCCGCCGCCGCCCGCCGCCACCTCTTGCCCCCGCCGCCGCCCGCCGCGCGCCGCCGCCCCGGCCCCCCACCGCCCCGTCGCCCCCCCCGGCCCCCCGCCGCCCCGGCGCCCCAGCCCCCCGCCGCCCCAGGCCGCCCCAGCCCCGGCCAGCTCCTCCACCGCCCCGCCCCCTCCTCCACCAGCACTGCAGAAGGTGAGCCCCGGCCGCCTTTTTCTGTTTTTTCATTTTTAGTTTTAGTTTAGATTTAGTTTTAGTTTTAGTTTTAGGTTTAGTTTTAGTTTAGTTTAGTTTTAGGTTTAGATTTAGTTTTTTCCTTTTTTTCTGTTTTATTTGTTTTAGGTTTATGTTTAGTTTAGATTTAGTTTTAGTTTTAGTTTTAGGTTTAGTTTTAGGTTTAGTTTAGTTTGAGGAAAGAAGAAGAAGAAGAGAAAAAGAGGAGAGGAGGAGAAGAAGAAGAAGAGGAAGAAGAAGAAGAGGAGGAGGAGAAGAAAAAAGAAGAAGAGGAAAAAGAAGAAGAAAAAAAGGAGAGGAGGAGAAGAAGAAGAGGAAAAAGGAAAGGAGGAAGAAGAAGAAGAAGAAGAAGGAAAAAAAGGAAGAAAAGGAAGAAAAGGAAGAAAAGGAAGAAGAAGAAAAGGAAAAAAAGGAAAAACCCCCGACCCGACACGGCACCCCGACCCGACACCGCACCCCGACCCCGACCCGGCACCCCGACCCCTAGACCCCGACCCCGACACCCCGACCCCGACACCCCGACCCCGACCCCGACACCCCGACCCCGAGCCTGACCCGACACCCCGACCCCGACACGGACACGGCACCCCGACCCCCACCCGACACCCCGACCCCGAGACCCCAACCCCGACACCGACACGACACCCCGACACCGACACCCTGACACCACACCCACCCTTACCCCGACACCGACACGGCACCCCGACCCCGACCCGGCACCCCGACCAGACACCCCGACCCCGAGACCCCGACCCCGAGCCTGACCCGACACCCCGACCCCGAGACCCCGACCCCGAGACCCCGGGCCTGACCCAACACCCCGACCCCGACACTGACACGGCACCCCGACCCTGACCCGGCACCCCGACCCGACACCCCGACCCCGAGACCCCGACCCCGACCGCGAGTCGGACCCGACACCCCGACCCCGACACCGACACGACACCCTGACCCTGACCCGGCACCCCGACCCGACACCCCGACCCCGAGACCCCGACCCCGACACGGCACCCCGACACCGACAGGGCACCCCGACCACCGACACCTCCCGAAAATTAAGGTGTTCTTTGGCCTTCCAGAGGCCGACGGGGTCATATATTTGTGAATTATTAGTTAGGTCATATATTTTTCGATTTAGTTATGAAAAACATCATATATAATTGTGTTGATCGTGTAGTTTTAAATGTGTAGTTGTTTCATCACTGCGAGGTTTGGTGTTCGACGACCTCGCCGTGCGTTTGACGAGCTCTGCCCCTTCGTTCGTGGGTGAGCACAAATGACAAGTCCTCCTCCCCCATTAATTATTTGATCCATTCCGATGAAACTTGATAGCTAGCTATATATGTGTCTTGAATCATCAGTATGCATAACCAATATGTGTCTCCCGTTCGAAAGCGTCATAGTTATAAATATGCAAGCATTTGCATATTTATAACCTTGATTCTTTCGAATTGTCCAACACTATCCATGGACAGCCCGAGTATGTGTAGATTGGGTTCGTTTTCCCATATGCTTTGCTCCGGATCCGACGCATATATTTTGTCAGTGCCTCCCCTGTTGTTCTCCGGGTACACATCCTCTTTGTTTATTGCAGAGACGTGTATCAGGAGAACAGCGGGGAGGTGCTGCCGAAATTTTGCGTCGGATCCGGAGCATAGCATGGGAAAATGAACCCAATCTACACATACACGGGTGGGATTAGGACCTATCATTACCTATTAGAGTGTAGGTTGCATGGACGTAATAAAATTGACAAAGTAGATCAACTGATGAATATATACATGGTGAATTACATATATAATTGTTGTGTGTCCAGTAGCTCTGAAAGTCAAGATGAGTGACCGTGCTTGGATGTATACCGGTCACACTGGTCAGAACAAATGGAGCGCTGAATGGTTCACAAAAACTAAGGGGTTTGTGCAAGCCGCATTTGCAAATGGCCAAAAGAAAACCTGGTGCCCCTGTTTCCGGTGCGGCAATTGGGAAAAGAAGACAGAGGCTGAAATGGGCAAACACCTGCAGAAGAGTGGTTTTACGCCCGATTATACGGTGTGGACATTTCATGGTGAGTCTGCCCAACGTGACCGAGCTGAGGTAAAACAAGCATAACTTCGAAACTTTAAGCACATAGAGAGGAAACTTGATATTATTGCAATTCCTACAAGCATATATTCCTACCTCATAATAATTTTCGGTAGCATCATGAATGAATTTAACAATATAACCAGTACCTAAGCATTATTTTCATGATCTACAAGCATAGAAAATTTATTACTCTCCACATAAGAAAAATTCTTCTTATTCGGAATAGTGGGAGTATCATAGGAAACTTGAATACTATAAATTGTTTCCACATTAAAAGAGTAATGTTCAGAGAAGGCGTAATCATAACCATGACAAGTTTTATAAATATAATCACTACTTTTTATAGCATAAGTATCATCACAATAATCATCATAAGTAGGAGGCATGCTATCATCATTATAAACTTGCATATCAAAACTTGGGAGACTAAAAATATCATCTTCATTAATCATAGCTTCCCCAAGCTTGGGACAAACATTAATTGCAGCAAATATATTCTCAAATATGTCATCCTCATCAAACATAGCTTCCCCAAGCTTGGGCCTTTTCATATCATAAGCATAATCACTCTCATCATTAATAGTATAGATAGCACCGATAGTATAGCAATTATTATATTCTTCCAAGCAAGTACCAAAAAGATTTTCAAGATCATAAGAAGTATCATTATCTTCCCAATCATAATCATCACAACAAGCAATAGGCATAACGAGATCATCATCAAGTGTATCATCTTCATTTTCATGAGGCACATCAATAATAGGAGCAACTTTATTTGGGAGAGATACCTTTTTACCTCTCTTCCTTTTTCTTGTCTTCTTCTTCACCACATCATGTGTGGGTTCAATCCTCTTTTTGGAGCTCCTTATGAATGAGATTGGTTGAATAGGAGGCTCCTCCTCGTTACCTGATTCATCATAAGAAATAATAGGAGGATATTGGGAAGTCTCTTCCCTTTCATTAGTATTTTCTGCATCCTCTATTTGTTTTCTTTTCTTTATGTAATTGGCAATAAGGATTTTCAATGCAATTCACCGCACAATACATATAAATTTCTTGTAGATCAATATCGAGGAATTTCTCAAGGTTATATTCTGGAATATGCCTAGTTTGACGTTTCATTTCTTCATAACCCAAAAGCAAACTAAGTTCATTATAATGTGCAAGGGAAATCAAGTCATTACAATTTTTGGACACGATTCGATCATGAAACAATTTGCATTTGATATTTAAATGACCATGTTCATTGCAAAGTTCACAAGTACGGTAAAGATATTTTAAATTTTCAGCACTCACATTTAGCTTTTGTTGCAACCATTTAGTTTCTAAGTACTTATGCCTCTTGCAATATCTATCTTCCCTATTTGGTGTGTACTTACAAACCCAATGCACTCCACAAAAATTGACATGTTTATAGGAGACATTTTCATCATAACTAGTGCAATCATCATTAGTACTATGGATATTCAAGGAGTTCATACTAACAACATTGCAATCATGCTCATCATTCAAATATTTAGCACCAAACATTTTATAGATTTCTTCTTCTAGCACTTGAGCACAATTTTCCTTTCCATCATACTCGCGAAAGATATTAAAAAGGTGAAGCGTATGAGACAAACTCAATTCCATTTTTTTGTAATTTTCTTTTATAAACTAAACTAGTGATAAAACAAGAAACTAAAAGACTCGATTGCAAGATCTAAAGATATACCTTCAAGCACTCACCTCCGCGGCAATGGCGCCAGAAAAGAGCTTGATGTCTACTACACAACCTTCTTCTTGTAGACATTGTTGGGCCTCCAAGTGCAGAGGTTTGTAGGACAGTAGCAAATTTCCCTCAAGTGGATGACCTAAGGTTTATCAATTCGTAGGAGGCATAGGATGAAGATGGTCTCTCTCAAGCAACCCTGCAACCAAATAACAAAGAGTCTCTTGTGTCCCCAACACACCCAATACAACGGTAAATTGTATCGGTGCACTAGTTCGGCGAAGAGATAGTGAAACAAGTGGTATATGGATAGTAGATAAAGGTATTTGTAATCTGAAATTATAAAACAGCAAGGTAACTAATGATAAAAATGAGCGTAAACGGTATTGCAATGTGTTGAAACAAGGCCTAGGGTTCATACTTTCGCTAGTGCAAGTTCCCTCAACAATAATATCATAATTGGATCACATAACTATCCCTCAACATGCAACAAAGAGTCACTCCAAAGTCACTAATAGCGGAGAACGAACGAAGAGATTATGGTAGGGCACGAAACCACCTCAAAGTTATTCTTTCCAATCAATCCGTTGGGCTATTCCTATAAGTGTCACAAACAACCCTAGAGTTCGTACTAGAATAACACCTTAAGACACAAATCAACCAAAACCCTAATGTCACCTAGATATTCCAATGTCACCTCAAGTATCCGTGGGTATGATTATACGATATGCATCACACAATCTCAGATTCATCTATTCAACCAACACATAGGACTTCAAAGAGTGGCCCAAAGTTTCTACCGGAGAATCACGACGAAAACATGTGCCAACCCCTATGCATAGGTTCATGGGTGGAACCCGCAAGTTGATCACCAAAACATACATCTAGTGAATCACGTGATATCCCATTGTCACCATAGATATCCATGGCAAGACATACATCAAGTGTTCTCAAATCTTTAAAGACTCAATCCGATAAGATTACTTCAAAGGGGAAGCTTGATTCATTACAAGAGAGAAGAGGGGGAGGAGAAACATAAGATCCAACTATAAGAGCAAAGCTCGCGATACATCAAGATCGTGCCAAATCAAGAACGCGCGCGAGAGAGAGAGATCAAACACATAGCTACTGGTACATACCCTCAGCCCCGAGGGAGAACTACTCCCTCCTCATCATGGAGAGCACCGGGATGATGAAGATGGCCACCGGAGAAGGATTGCCCCCTCCGGCAGGGTGCCGGAACGGGTCTAGATTGGTTTTCGGTGTCTACGGAGGCTTCTGGCGGCAGAACTCCCGATCTAATCTCTGTTCTGGAAGTTTTAGGGTACATGGAGTTATATAGGTGCAGGGGGTACGTCGGAGGAGCTACGGGGGCTCCACGAGGCAGGGGGCGCGCCCCCTACCCTGTGAGCTCCTCCCGTATCTCCTGACGTGGAGTCCAAGTCTATCTGGTGGCTTTCATTCCAAAAATAACTTCTCCAGTTGATTTTGTTCCGTTTCGACTCCGTTTGATATTCCTTTTCTTCAAAACACTGAAATAGGCATAAAACAACAAATTTGGGCTGGGCATCCGGTTAATAGGTTAGTCCCAAAATAATATAAAAGTGGAAAATAAAGCCCAGTATTGCCCAAAATAGTAGATAATATAGCATGGAGCAATCAAAAATTATAGATACGTTGGAGACGTATCACACAGCCACCAGCGAGGCGTGTGAAGGCCAGGAACGGCGAGGCATCAGGGGATGGATCCGGTCCATCCGTATCCGGCCGCGGATGGCACGAGCATGGGGATCGACGGCAAGCTCGACGGCGGCAGCGCTGTTTCCATGGCCATGGCGGCTTTGCATGGGGGAGGGAGAGAGAGATGTGAGGTCAGAAAGAGAGGAGAAGGAGAGGGCGACATGGAGGTGGTGACCTGGCAGAGGCGGTGGCCACGGTCTCCGGCGAGGGACGGCTCCGTTGACCCGCCGGAGGAGCGAACAACGGAGGGAGGCGTTGCACGGGGTCGGTGATGAGGGAGCTGGAGGGGAGCCAGGCTCCTGCGGCTGCTAGCGGCGATGCGGGCTCGTCTGGGCCCAGATGGGCGTGGGCGGGCCCCGATCTGGGCCAGCACGAGGTGGGAGGAGGGAGGCGTTGGCAGGGGCACATGGCGCGCTGCCACTGGCCCTAGGCGGTGGCGAGTGCGGTTCAGGTGGTGGCTTGCCCGTTGGGGCAGCGCCAAGTGGCGACGGTGGTTTAGGCCGGCGCGGAATGGGAGGTGGAGGTGGGAGCAGGCTGGTGGCACGCTGATTTCGAGGAAGGAGTTGTCTGCTGCCAAAATGGAAGGGAAGGCTTCCTTTTATAGGCAGGGTTAGGGTATGAGGGGTTAGGAGGGGTTTTCGGACCGTGCGATCACATCGAACGGCTCCGGACGCGACGACTAGGTGGGCTGTGGAGACGGCTGAGAGGAGAGAAGAGAGAGAGGCCCGTGGATGGTTTCCGGAGACCAAAAACATCCGACGTGTGACCCGCTATAGTGCCGCTATTTGTTTAACGGTTGGGCTATCAAACGAGCTTCGAATGCGACGAAACTTGACAGGAGGTCTACCTACACTATAATAAGACCGCACGCCAACGTTCAATCCATTCCGAGAACATTTTCATGCCACTTATACAATAATATTTCGGAGGTGCCGCGGGCGCGTGCAAGTGTATCTGGGCTCAGAACGGACAACGGACAGAACTGGGGAACCCGGACGGATGCAAGTTTTGAAAACATGAAGATGCAATGCACATGATGACATGGCTAGATGCGACACGTAAGAAACATACATGGCAACGACATCGAATACTGGAAGACACCTGGTGTGACGGTCTCGGGGTGTTACACCAGGCGGAGGGAGTGCCTCCCCGGAGCCGGACCAGGGCACCGCTGCGGGTGCGGCGCCTGAGCGGCGTCTTCTCCGGCTCGGGCTTGACGGGGCGGAGCGCGGCCGGTGAGCCAGAACCCGACGACGAGGACGACCCTAGCTCCATCCGCCGCGACGTCCAAGAGCTACCACGGCGGCGAGAGAAGGACGACCGCTACGGGTACTCGAGGCGCAGCACGTTGCCGGTATTGATGTGGTCGAGGACGGCCTCGAGGGTGCGGCCTGGCATGCCCCACCACTCGCGTCGACCGTCGGCGTTGAAGCGGCCGTAGGGGATGACACCGTTGGTGGCGGCGATCTACTCCTCGCGTTGGCACTGGAAATACATGGTCCAGAGGGTGTGGCTGTCGGCGGCGTAGCGTGGCTCGTCCCTGTGCGCCTGCGTCAGGGAAGAGCGGATGCGGGCGATCTCGGCATGCCGCGCCGCTCCTTCGGGCACCGGTGGCACCGGTACGCCGTCGGCGCTTAGCTGCCACGTCCCCGACACCCGCATGTCCGGGGGCGCCGGGTACTCGGCCTCGTAGAGCAGGCGTGCTTCCTTGTCTTGGAGGTGGCGACGGCTAAAGACGTTCGCCTCCGCGCCGTCGCCTGGCCTGGGTACCTCTCGGCCATGTTTCTCGTCGGCGGGAAGAGAGGAGTGTTGCTATCTACATTGGAGAGGGGGGAAATGAGAGCTGTGGCGTCCACCGGCGAGGAGGTCGCCTTTTATAGCCGTAGCGGTGCTGATGGGCTGCATGCCGGGCGACGCGTGGATGGACGCGCGTCGCAGCGCGTTCACTGCGCCGCCCGTGAGAGGCATCAATGGAGGCTGACTAGCGCGGCTGCCTTCGCATTGATTCTCACGAGAACCGAGGCGATGAGGGCGACGAAGCAGCGTCTCGCTGACTCGACGGGCCCATCCTCTTTCGCGCCAAAACCACTCGCCCCAGCGTCCCCGTGCGCCCCCCCCCAACGTGCCGGGTTCGGTTTGGGTCCACCGGCGCCAGTTTCGGCCCAAACCGGCAAAAAAGGGCTCCTGGGGGCGCGACTGGGCCGACTTTTCGGCGCCGGCATGGAAAAAACGCCTGGGGAGGGCCTGCTGGGGGTGCGGCTGGAGATTCTCTTATATGCGTATCCACCCGTATGTTGCAACTATGATATGTGTTGAAAACGAGTGTTTTGGCAATGCTTCACAATGTATTGATCGGTGCATAGCGCACGTATATATGGAGTACAAGGTGGGCCACAACCTCAACTATACAATGACTAGGAGGTGGGCCGGGTTATACAATATACATGTACAAACCATATGTTCAACACCCCCCCCCCCCCCCCCCGCAGTTGAAGCATCGACGGAGACGCAAAGACTGGACCTAAACTCCTCGAAAACAGAAGTAGGCAGTCCTTTTGTCATGACATCAACGAACTGTTGCACCGTCGGGATGTGGAGGACCCGGATGCGCCCAAGAGCCACCTACTCACGAACAAAGTGTATGTCGAGCTCAGTATGCTTCATTCGACGATGGTGGACCGGGTTGGCAGAGAGGTACACGGCGGAGACATTGTCGCAGGAGACGAGCGTGGCCTTGTGGGCATCACAAAGCAACTCCTGGAGCAGCTGATGAAGCCAAGAGCATTCGGCAACGGCGTTAGCCACTGCCCGATACTCTACCTCGGCACTCGGGCGGGAGACGGTGGGCTGTCTCTTGAAGGACGAAGAAATCAGAGACGGCCCAAGGTAGACACAATACCCCGAAGTGGAGCGCCGTGTATCCGGGCAGCCAGCCTAGTCCGCATCAGAGTAGGCGACGAGGTCGGTGGAGGCGGAGGCCTTCAGCATAAGTCCCATGGACGGGGTGCCGCGTATGTAAGAGAGGATACGCTTCACCAAGGTACAGTGAGAGTCACGTGAAGCATGCATGTGAAGACAGACCTGCTGAACAACATACTGCAAGTCAGGGCGCGTCAGGGTCAGGTACTGCAAAGCACCCACAATGGAGTGATAGAAGGCCGCATCGGATGCGAGAGAACCCTCCAGAGCAGAAACCTTGGCCTTGGTGTCGAAAGATGTGTGAGCGGGCTTGCAGTTAAGCATGACGGCTCGATCGAGAAGCTCATGGGTGGAGCGCTGCTGGTGCAGGAAGAACCCATCTGGCCGTTGAACCACCTCAATGCCAAGGAAATAGTGCAGGGACCCAAGTCCTTCAGGGCAAACTCATCGCGTAGACGAGCAGTAAGCCGCTGGAGGCGCGCGACAGTGGATGCCATCAGGATGATGTCGTCGACGTATAACAGCAAGTAGGCCGTGTCAACTCCGTGATGGTACATGAACAGGGACGCATCGGATCCAGTCGATGTAAATCGGAGCGTCTGCAGGAATGCAGCGATGCACTGGTACCAGGCCGGAGGCGCCTGCTTCAACCCATAAAGGGAATGGGAGAGCAAGTACACATGGTCTGGATGCGTGGCATCGACGAAGCCAGTGGGCTGCTCACAAAACACCTGCTTAGTGAGGTGGCCGTGCAAGAAGGCGTTGGAAACGTCCAACTGATGCACATGCCAAGCTCGGGAGATGGCTAGCTGGAGCAAAGTGTGGATCATGCCCAGTTTAACAACCGGAGCAAAGGTGTCGGTGAAGTCCACGCCCGCACATCGCTGAAAGCCCCGAACCACCCAGCGAGCTTTGTAGCGCTCGAGAGTGCCATCCGGACGAGTCTTGTGTCAAAAGACCCACTTGCCCGTGATGATGTTGGCACGAGACGGCTGAGGGACAAGCTGCCAGGTGCGGTTCCGCTGGAGCACATCAAACTCTTCCTGCATCGCAGCGAGCCAATGAGGATCCTGAAGGGCGGCTCGAGCTGACGAGGGGAGAGGGGACGACTCAGAGACGGAAGCAGCATGGAGGTACTCATCGCTGGTGTACCACGTACTCGGCGGAAGGTGCCAGCCCGAGAGCGAGTCATCGGGTGGGGCAGCAAGTCCGGGTTGGCGGCGGGCGAAGACGAAGAAGAGCCCCCACCTCTGATGCCGCGGGCGAGGCCGCAGGCGAGGGCGCGGGGGACGCCGAGGAGGGCATCATGGCCGTCGGGGAGGCCGATGGCGGCGCGGCCGCCGGGGAGGCCGTTGGTACGTCTCCAACATATCTATAATTTTTGATTGTTCCATGCTATTATATTATCTGTTTTGGATGTTTACTGGGCTTTAATTTACCTTTTTATATTATTTTTGGGACTAACCTACTAACCAAAGGCCCAGTGCAAATTGCTGTTTTTTTGCCTACTTCAGTGTTTCGCAGAAAAGGAATATCAAACACCATAGCCTCTCCAATGATGTGTGAGTAGTTTACCACAGACCTTCAGGTCCATAGTTATTAGCTAGATGGCTTCTTCTCTCTTTCGATCTCAATACAAAGTTCTCCTCGATTCTCTTGGAGATCTATTCGATGTAATTCTTTTTGCGGTGTGTTTGTCAAGATCCAATGAATTGTGGGTTTATGATCAAGATTATCTATGAACAATATTTGATTCTTCTCTGAATTGTTTTTGCATGATTTACTATCTTTGCAAGTCTCTTTGAATTATCATAAAAATACCAAAAATATTTATCTTATTATCTCTATTAGATCTCACTTTTGCAAGTGGCCATGAAGGGATTGACAACCCCTTTATCGCGTTGGTTGCATGGTTCTTATTTGTTTGTGTAGGTGCGAGGTGACTTGCGTGTAGTCTCCTACTGGATTGATACCTTGGTTCTCAAAAACTGAGGGGAAATACTTACGCTACTTTGCCGCATCATGATACGTCTCCAACGTATCTATAATTTTTGATTGCTCCATGCTATATTATCTACTATTTTGGATGTTTATGGGCTTTATTATACACTTTTATATCATTTTGGGACTAACCTATTAACCCAGAGCCTAGTGCTAGTATCTGTTTTTACCTTGTTTTAGGGTTTCGAAGAAAAGGAAAACCAAACGGAGTCCAATTGACCTGAAACTTCATGGAACCCATTTTTGGAAGAAAAGAAGCCTAGAAGACTTGAAGTGCATGTAAGGGAAGCTTCGAGGAGGCCATGAGGTAGGGGGCGCGCCCTCCACCCTCGTGGGCCCCTCATGCCCCCCCGACGTACTTCTTCCGCCTATATATCTCCATATACCCTAAAACTTCCGAGGAGCACAATAGATCAGGAGTTCCGCCGCCAAAAGCCTCCGTAGCCACTGAAAACCAATCTAGACCCATTCCGGCACCCTGCCGGAGGGGGCAATCCCTCTCCGGTGGCCATCTTCATCATCCCGGTGCTCTCCATGACGAGGAGGGAGTAGTTCTCCCTCGGGGCTGAGGGTATGTACCAATAGCTATGTGTTTGATCTCTCTCTCTCTCTCTCTCTCCCTCTCTCTCTCTCTCTCTCTTGTGTTCTTGAGGTGATACGATCTTGATGTATCGCGAGCTTTGCTATTATAGTTGGATCCTATGATGTTTCTTCCCCCCTCTACTCTCTTGTAATGGATTGAGTTCTGCCTTTGAAGTTATCTTATTGGATTGAGTCTTTAAAGATTTGAGAACACTTGATGTATGTCTTGCCGTGCGTATCTGTGGTGACAATGGGATATCACGTGATTCACTTGATCTATGTTTTGGTGATCAACTTGCGAGTTCCTCCCATGAACCTATGCATAGGGGTTGGCACACATTTTCGTCGTGATTCTCCGGTAGGAACTTTGGGGCACTCATTGAGGTTCTATGTGTTGGTTGAATAGATGAATCTGAGATTGTGTGATGCATATCGTATAATCATACCCACGGATACTTGAGGTGACATTGGAGTATCTAGGTGACATTAGGGTTTTGGTTGATTTGTCTCTTAAGGTGTTATTCAGGTTCGAACTCTAGGGCTGTTTGTGACACCTATAGGAATAGCCCAACGGATTGATTAGAAAGAATAACTTTGAGGTGGTTTCGTACCCTACCATAATCTCTTTGTTTGTTCTCCGCTATTAGTGACTTTGGAGTGACTCTTTGTTGCATGTTGAGGGATAGTTATATGATCCAGTTATGTTATTATTGTTGAGGGAACTTGCACTAGCGAAAGTATGAACCCTAGGCCTTGTTTCAACGCATTGCAATACCGTTTGTGCTCACTTTTATCATTGGTTACCTTGCTGTTTTTATATTTTCAGATTACTAAAACTATTATCTACCATCCATATACCACTTGTATCACCATCTCTTCGCCGAACTAGTGCACCTATACAATTTACCATTGTATTGGGTGTGTTGGGGACACAAGAGACTCTTTGTTATTTGGTTGCAGGGTTGCTTGAGAGAGACCTTCTTCATCCTACGCCTCCTACGGATTGATAAACCTTAGGTCATCCACTTGAGGGAAATTTGCTACTGTCCTACAAACCTCTGCACTTGGAGGCCCAACAACGTCTACAAGAAGAAGGTTGTGTAGTAGACATCATATCACCCTTTCCTCTTCAAGGGAAAACCAACGCAGTGCTCAAGAGGTAGCAGCCGACGGCATGGTCGGGGCCGGGGACGCCAAGGGCGTCACGGGCGCCGGGAGGGGTGCAGCCCCTAAGGCAGCCAGCCTGGGAGAAACTCGACCCGTGGCGCGGGGGGCACCCTCAAAGCCGGGAGGCGGCCCAAGAGAGGCACGCGAACGGCCATCAGCGGGAGCGGGCAAAGCCGCAACATCCGAAGGTACCTGCTGTAACAGAAAACCATCTCATCAAAGTAAACGTGTTGGGAAGTGATCACCCGATGTGAGATAGGATCATAGCAATGGTAGCCTTTGCTGTTGGGGGGATAGACGAGAAAAATACATGCCATGGACCTAGGTGCGAGGTTATGAGGAGTAGTGGAAGTGATGCTAGGGTAGCACAGGCAACCGAAGATGCAGAGGTCAGCATAGGAGGGTGGCATGCTGAACAAAAGGTGATGAGGTGCAAAATTCCCGCGAGTGCGACAGGGACAAATGTTGATGAGTAGTGATTCAGTGGCAAGCGCGTCGGGCCAAAAATGTGGTGGCACGTTGGCATGAAAGAGGAGGGTGCAGACGCAGTCATTAAGAGTGCAAAGCACGCGCTCAACGCGACCATTTTGTTGTGAAGTGTACGGGCAAGTGAGACGAAAAATCATGCCGTGTGTGGCAAGAAGGTTGCTGATCGTAAGGTTATCAAACTCCTTCCCGTTGTCTGTTTGCAACGCATGAATGGGTCGTCCAAACTGCATGGAGACATAGGAGTAGAATGCGGTGAGAGTGGCAACAGAATCCGACTTTTGCCGCAACGGGAAGGTCCACACATAGTGTGAAAAATCATCAAGTATGACAAGATAATAAAGATAGCCCGTGTTACTTGCAACAGGAGAGGTCCAAACATCACTATGAATTAACTCAAATGGGTATGATGCAACATGCGAGGAAGTGCTAAAAGGAATACGAACATGTTTGCCGAGACGACAAGCATGACAAGTTTGATCGTCGATCTTATTACACGTGAATGAAAAACTCTGGAGAATATGACGAAGGGTGGCGGTGTTGGGATGACCGAGACGAGCATGCAAAAGGTCCACTCCGGCGGAAAGTGCCATGGGTGCATCAATGGAGGAGGTGGATGAGTGGATCGGGTAGAGCTCGTCAGGTCTGTCACATCGGTGGAGCACCATCCGGGTACGAGCATCCTTAACAGAAAAGCCAAACATGTCAAATTCAACTGTGACAGGATTTTCACGTGTAAGAGAACAAACGGAAACACGGTTTTTAATGATGTCAGGAGAGACAAGTACGTTAGAAAGGTATAATGGCATGGAGTTAGAAGGAAAAGTAGCATGACCGACATGAGTAATAGGCATGGAAGAACCGTCACCCACGATAATGCGAGCAGCTGTGTGAATGGGGTGAGTTGTAAGAAGGTTACCGGGGTTGGTGGCCATGTGAGCCGTGGCTCCGGTGTCCATATACCAGTCGCCACCGCCAGTGTACTGCTGTAGTGTGGAGGGCCGATAGAAGCGTGGCGTCCCAAGGCGCCGGCGGGAGGGTCGGGGCCGACGGCAGCGGCTGTGGCAGCGGCTGTGGCAGCGGCGCCGCGAACCCACCAGCCGAAGGTAGCCCATAGGCCGCAGAGGTGCCGTAGAGCGGCGCGGGCGGATACGGCTGAGGGGCCGCGTCAAGCGCCTGATGAGAGGCCGGACGAGTGCCGAAGAAACCGGGGACGGGGGCTCGCGGTACAGGCATGTAGTACGCGTGAACGACCCCCATCCAAGGGTTCTGGCCAGCCTGCCAGGGCGCCGACGAGAGCTGCTGCTGCAGTTGGCATGGCGCCCCACCGTGGGCAGTCGGCTGCTGCTACTGTTTGCGGCCGCCTCGGCCACGACGCCCGCCCCGGCGCTACTGCTGCTCGGTGGGGGGGGGGGGGGCTGCGGCGGCGCCGGGTAGGGGAACCCGTGCGGCGGCGGCGCCTGGAAGGGGCCTGAGGCGGGCCGCGGAGGGGGAGCCGGGGTGGTGGGCGGCACACCACCGCGGGTACCGGCGATAAGGGCCGTGTGGGTGACCCGGGTGCGCGACATCCGCATCCTCCTCTCCTCCAGCTCCAGGTACGCGACGATCTTGGGGAAGGTCGGGCTGGTGATGAGAGGGATGTTGGAGGCGGTGTTCCCGAAGTCGTCGTTCAGGCCGGCGATGAGGGTGCTGAGAAGAAGCTCGTCGGAGACCTTCTCACCGTGGTCACGGAGCTCGTCAATAAGCTTCTTGAGGCGCATGCAATAGTCGTCGACAGACGAGTCGAGCTGCCGGCACCCAAAAAACTCACCATGCAAGAAAACCTTGCGTTGGAGCGCGTTGTCGGTGAAGAGGCCATTGAGCTTGGTCCAAACGGCGTGAGCGTCATCGTCGGCGGAGACTACCGTGTGGAAGAGGTTCTTTGAGATGGTGGTGTAGAACCAACGGATGAGAGTGGCATTGATGGACGTCCACTCCTCATCGTCCTCCATGAAGCGGAAATCCACGGAGCCATCGATGTGATCCCGGAGATTGTACTCACGGAACACAAGGGAGAAGTATGTCTTCCAGGCATAGTAGGTAGGGGTGAGGTGATCGAGGATGACGGGAATCCGAGCGAGGATGTTGAGATCGCGGATGACGATGGGGTTGGGACCTTTGAATAGGTTGGTGCGGCGGCTATGGGTGGTGCCGAAGGAACCGGGGGAGGCCATGAGTCCGAGAGGGGAACGAGGTTGCGGTGGCACGTGGGGAGGCAGCGCGGCAAGGGGGTGGCGATGCGGCTTGGGGCGGCGCGGAGGGACGGGGGCGGAAGCGTGGGCGGCGGCGCTGCGGCAGCGCGTGGTTGCGGCGGCGGGAAGGGTTAGGGTTAGGATCGCAGGTATGATACCATGTTGGAAACGAGTGTTTTGACAATGCTTCACAATGTATTGGTCGGTGCATAGCGCACGTATATATGCAATACAAGATGGGCCACAACCTTAACTATGCAATGACTAGAAGGTGGGCCGGGCTATACAATATACATGCACAAACTATATGTTCAACAATATGCTTTGAGCTAGCTTGATTTATTCTTCGCTAGCTCCATCCAAAGGCATACGACTCACATTTGTCATAGGATTATGGCCACCTCCGGGATGAAGCCGTCCAGCACGCCGTGCAGTATAGCGGCTACGGTGGCGGTGCTGCGGCCCTTAAGGTGAGCTTTTGTGCTAGCTGTCTTGTTTATGTCTTGGTGAACTTCAGAGCGCATGCTTTTGGTAGCTTTGACTGGAGCCATACAGTTTCATGCCAACTTCGTTTGTTCCAGGAGATTTTTTTGCGAGGGTTTTGTTTCAAGAGGTCTGTAGCTTCAAATAGAGCATAAAACTTCTTAATGAATATTTTTTTCTCGAATATGCACAAGCATGCGTATCATCGCATTAAACCAGAAGCGGCAAAGAAGTCGGATACAGGGCCTTTCAGCCATTACAACGCTAATCACGAGAATTAGCCTCCACATCCACCACGCACATCCCTAGTCCAACCTCATGCCAATGACAACAAGGCAAGCCACAGAGCAACCCAGCCATGTCACAACCAACGTCGAGACTACTACAACAAGACCAAAACACAAGGCCAACACATAGCAACGTACCGCCACCCATTTGTGCCAAGAGGAAGTCGGCAACTGAACGGCAGGGCCTGAGCGAACCTAGGGAAGGTACCGTCGTGAGAGCACTAGAGATGGTGTACATTACTCCCAGGAGGCCCACGCCCAGTGTGGCAGCCGACTGACTCAAGCCACACCAACGAGACTCCTCGAGCAACAAGACGACACCTTCGGGAAGGTAACGACGCCTTGCCGCCGCTGCCGCCGTCTGGTCCGAAGGCCAGACCAAGACAAGAGTTTCCCCCGAGCTCGAGGAAGGGAGTCCGATCGGGTCCAACACAATGCCTCCAATAAGGGAACGGCACCCACGGGCGTCGTCGTTGTGAGCCTCGTCTCGAAGCAGGGATTTCTCCCAACCCAGATCAGAGAACCCAGCACCCACCGGAGCCGCAAGAGCAGATCAACCACCGCATCTAGAAGAGTCACATTTCACATCACAGTAGCCTCCGCCACTAGTCCTGCCAGATCCGGACAAACTCATCGCTACCAGCCAAGGTTGTCAGAATCGCGATTCTGTTATATGATTCTACGACTTTACAATCCAAACTAACCCCTATGATTCTACGATTTTAGTTCTTAGAATCTACGTTTCTACGATCCTGATAGTGGAGATTCTACGATTTGCGATCCTACCATCAAAGCTCCGATCCGATTCAAAATCGCGATTCTGACAACCTTGCTACCAGCACACCACCTCGAGTGACGCCGCCGGTCTCCACCCTTGATCCATGGTACATCGCCACCACCACGGCACTACTAGGGAAAAGGCTAGCAGTAGCACGGGTTTTAGGCCTATCAGCAGCGCGGGTGCCCGCGCTACCAATAAGGCGCTACAGCTAACTCTTAGTAGTAGCGCTGCCTGTACCCGCGCTACCACTATTGACTATAGCAGCAGCGCTTTTTAGGAATGCGCTGCTATTACTTAGCTGTAGCGATTTCCCGGTCCAACGCTACTGTTATATCTTTCACCATTTCCCATTCCAGCTTCGATAAACTGCAATTTCCAGATACTAGGTACTACTAGGTACTACTAGATATCAATTTCATAAAGCATTATAGGTATTAGGCAGTACTCCCTCGGTTCAAAATTACTCGTCGTGGTTTTAGTTCAAATTTGACTCAAACCACGACGAGTGATTTGGAACCGAGGGAGTACTAGATAACAATTTCATATATACTCAACATGCATCCTCAAGCAGTACAAGGTGACATCGACGACAATCATCATATTTAGTTCTAGATGATATCGACGACGATCATCATATGTAGTTCTACATGAAATCGACGACGATCATCATATGTAGTTCTAGATGATATAGCCACACACACATATGTAGTTCTAGATGATATCGACGACAATCATCATCCCAAGCCTGGGCGGTGGGTGTTCCTGATAGTAATTAGGATGGCCTGTCTAGCACGAAGATTCTTGCCAACGAGGAATCTCTTCCACCCAACCGAGTTCAAGTGTGTGCGACCATCTGTGTGTTGGGAACGTAGTAATTTCGAAAATTTTCCTACGCACACGCAAGATCATGGTGATGCACAGCAACGAGAGGGGAGAGTGTTGTCTACATACCAACGCAGACCGACTGCGGAAGCGATCACACAACATAGAGGAAGTAGTCGTACGACTTCTTTCCGATCCGACCGATCCAAGCACCGTTACTCCGGCACCTCTGAGTTCTTAGCACACGTACAGCTCGATGATGATCCCCGGGCTCCGATCCAGCAAAACTTCGGGGAGGAGTTCCGTCAGCACGACGGCGTGGTGACGATCTTGATGTACTACCGACGCAGGGCTTCGCCTAAGCACTGTAACGGTATGATCGAGGTGGAATTTGGTGGCAGGGGGCACCGCACACGGCTAAGGAACGATCTCAAGGATCAACTTGTGTGTCTTGGGGTGTCCCCTGCCCCCGTATATAAAGGTTGGAGGAAGGGGGGCCGGCCGGCCAGGGAGAGGGAGGCGCAGGGGAGTCCTACTCCCACCGGGAGTAGGACTCCCCCCTCCAATCCTATTCCAATTAGGACTCTCGGGGGGAAAGGAGAAAGAGGGGGGGCCGGCCCCTTCTCCTAGTCCTACTAGGACTTGGGGAAAGGGGGGGCGCCGGCCAGCATATGGGCTGCCCCTTTTCTCTTTTTCCACTAAGGCCCAATAGGCCCATTAGTCTCCCGGGGGGTTCCGGTAACCCTCCCGGTATTCTGGTAAAATCCCGATTTCACTCGGAACACTTCCTATGTCCAAACATAGGCTTCCAATATATCAATCTTTACGTCTCGACCATTTCGAGACTCCTTGTCATGTCCGTGATCTCATCCGGGACTCCGAACAACATTCGGTACATCAAAATGCATAAACTCATAATAACTGTCATCGTAACGTTAAGCGTGCGGACCCTACGGTTCGAGAACAATGTAGACATGACCAAGACACGTCTCCGGTCAATAACCAATAGCGGGACCTGGATGCCCATATTGGCTCCTACATATTCTACGAAGATCTTTATCGGTCAGACCGCATAACAACATACGTTGTTCCCTTTGTCATCGGTATGTTACTTGCCCGAGATTCGATCGTCGGTATCCAATACCTAGTTCAATCTCGTTTCCGGCAAGTCTCTTTACTCGTTCCGTAATACATCATCTCACAACTAACATATTAGTTGCAGTGCTTGCAAGGCTTATGTGATGTGCATTACCGAGAGGGCCCAGAGATACCTCTCCGACAATCGGAGTGACAAACCCTAATCTCGAAATACGCCAACCCAACATATACCATTGGAGACACCGGTAGTACTCCTTTATAATCACCCAGTTACGTTGTGACGTTTGGTAGTACCCAAAGTGTTCCTCCGGTAAACGGGAGTTGCATAATCTCATAGTTATAGGAACATGTATAAGTCATGAAGAAAGCAATAGCAACAAACTAAACGATCGGGTGCTAAGCTAATGGAATGGGTCATGTCAATCAGATCATTCTACTAATGATGTGACCTCGTTAATCAAACAACAACTCTTTGTTCATGGTTAGGAAACATAACCATCTTTGATTAACGAGCTAGTCAAGTAGAGGCATACTAGTGACACTCTGTTGGTCTATGTATTCACACATGTATTATGTTTCCGGTTAATACAATTCTAGCATGAATAATAAACATTTATCATGATATAAGGAAATAAATAATAACTTTATTATTGCCTCTAGGGCATATTTCCTTCAGTCTCCCACTTGCACTAGAGTCAATAATCTAGATTACACAGTAATGATTCTAACACCCATGGAGCCTTGGTGCTGATCATGTTTTGCTCGTGGAAGAGGCTTAGTCAACGGGTCTGCAACATTCAGATCCGTATGTATCTTGCAAATCTCTATGTCTCCCACCTGGACTAAATCCCGGATGGAGTTGAAGCGTCTCTTGATGTGTTTGGTTCTTTTGTGAAATCTGGATTCCTTTGCCAAGGCAATTGCACCAGTATTGTCACAGAAGATTTTCATTGGACCCGATGCACTAGGTATGACACCTAGATCGGATATGAACTCCTTCATCCAGACTCCTTCGTTCGCTGCTTCCGAAGTAGCTATGTACTCCGCTTCACATGTAGATCCCGCTACGACGCTTTGTTTAGAACTGCACCAACTGACAGCTCCACCATTTAAATTAAACACGTATCCGGTTTGCGATTTAGAATCGTCCGGATCAGTGTCAAAGCTTGCATCAACGTAACCTCTTACGGTGAGCTCTTTGTCACCTCCATATACGAGAAACATATCCTTAGTCCTTTTCAGGTATTTCAGGATGTTCTTGACCGCTGTCCAGTGATCCATTCCTGGATTACTTTGGTACCTCCCTGCTAAACTTATAGCAAGGCACACATCAGGTCTGGTACACAGCATTGCATACATGATAGAACCTATGGCTGAAGCATAGGGAACATCTTTCATTTTCTCTCTATCTTCTGCAGTGGTCGGGCATTGAGTCTGACTCAACTTCATACCTTGTAACACAGGCAAGAACCCTTTCTTTGCTTGATCCATTTTGAATTCTTCAAAATCTTGTCAAGGTATGTGCTTTGTGAAAGTCCAATTAAGCGTTTTGATCTATCTCTATAGATCTTTATGCCTAATATGTAAGCAGCTTCCCCGAGGTCTTTCATCGAAAAACTTTTATTCAAGTATCCCTTTATGCTATCCAGAAATTCTATATCATTTCCAATCAGCAATATGTCATCCACATATAATATTAGAAATGCTACAGAGCTCCCACTCACTTTCTTGTAAATACAGGCTTCTCCAAAAGTCTGTATAAAGCCAAATGCTTTGATCACACTATCAAAGCGTTTATTCCAACTCCGAGATGCTTGCACCAGTCCATAAATGGATCGCTGGAGTTTGCATACTTTGTTAGCTCCCTTTGGATCGACAAAACCTTCTGGTTGTATCATATACAACTCTTCTTCCAGAAATCCATTCAGGAATGCAGTTTTGACATCCATCTGCCATATTTCATAATCATAAAATGCGGCAATTGCTAACATAATTCTGACGGACTTAAGCATCGCTACGGGTGAGAAGGTCTCATCGTAGTCAACTCCTTGAACTTGTCGAAAACCTTTCGCGACAAGTCGAGCTTTGTAGACAGTAATATTACCGTCAGCGTCAGTCTTTTTCTTGAAGATCCATTTATTCTCAATTGCTTGCCGATCATCGGGCAAGTCAACCAAAGTCCATACTTTGTTTTCATACATGGATCCCATCTCAGATTTCATGGCCTCAAGCCACTTTGCGGAATCTGGGCTCACCATCGCTTCTTCATAGTTTGTAGGTTCATCATGATCTAGCATCATGACTTCCAGAACTGGATTACCGTACCACTCTGGTGCGGATCTCACTCTGGTTGATCTACGTGGTTCAGTAGTATCTTGTTCTGAAGCTTCATGATCATCATCATTAGCTTCCTCACTGATTGGTATAGGTGTCGCAGAAACAGTTTTCTGTGATGTACTAATTTCCAATAAGGGAGCAGGTACAGTTACCTCATCAAGTTCTACTTTCCTCCCACTCACTTCTTTCGAGAGAAACTCCTTCTCTAGAAAGTTTCCGAATTTAGCAACAAAAGTCTTGCCTTCGGATTTGTGATAGAAGGTGTATCCAATAGTTTCCTTTGGATATCCTATGAAGACACATTTCTCCGATTTGGGTTCGAGCTTATCAGGTTGAAGCTTTTTCACATAAGCATCGCAGCCCCAAACTTTAAGAAACGACAACTTTGGTTTCTTGCCAAACCATAGTTCATAAGGTGTCGTCTCAACGGATTTTGATGGTGCCCTATTTAACGTGAATGCGGCCGTCTCTAAAGCATAACCCCAAAACGATAGCGGTAAATCAGTAAGAGACATCATAGATCGCACCATATCTAGTAAAGTACGATTACGACGTTCGGACACACCATTACGTTGTGGTGTTCCGGGTGGCGTGAGTTGCGAAACTATTCCACAATTTTTCAAATGTACACCAAACTCGTAACTCAAATATTCTCCTCCACGATCAGATCGTAGAAACTTTATTTTCTTGTTACGATGATTTTCAACCTCACTCTGAAATTCTTTGAACTTTTCAAATGTTTCAGACTTATGTTTCATTAAGTAGATATACCCATATCTGCTTAAATCATTTGTGAAGGTGAGAAAATAACGATATCCGCCACGAGCCTCAATATTCATCGGACCACACACATCGGTATGTATGATTTCTAATAAATCTGTTGCTCTCTCCATAGTACCGGAGAATGGTGTTTTAGTCATCTTGCCTATGAGGCACGGTTCGCAAGTACCAAGTGATTCATAATCAAGTGGTTCCAAAAGCCCATCAGTATGGAGTTTCTTCATGCGCTTTACACCGATATGACCCAAACGGCAGTGCCACAAATAAGTTGCACTATCATTATTAACTTTGCATCTTTTGGCTTCCACATTATGAATATGTGTATCACTATCTTCGAGATTCAACAAGAATAGACCACTCTTCAAAGGTGCATGACCATAAAAGATATTACTCATATAAATAGAACAACCATTATTCTCTGATTTAAATGAATAACCATCTCGCATTAAACAAGATCCAGATATAATGTTTATGCTCAACGCTGGCACCAAATAACAATTATTTAGGTCTAATATTAATCCCGAAGGTAGATGTAAAGGTAGCGTGCCGACCGCGATCACATCGACTTTGGAACCGTTTCCCACGCGCATCGTCACCTCGTCCTTTGCTAGCGTCCGCTTATTTCGTAGTCCCTGTTTCGAGTTGCAAATATTAGCAACAGAACCAGTATCAAATACCCAGGTGCTACTGCAAGCTCTAGTAAGGTACACATCAATAACATGTATATCACATATACCTTTGCTCACTTTGCCATCCTTCTTATCCGCCAAATACTTGGGGCAGTTCCGCTTCCAGTGACCAGTCTGCTTGCAGTAGAAGCACTCAGTTTCAGGCTTAGGTCCAGACTTGGGTTTCTTCTCCTGAGCAGCAACTTGCTTGCTGTTCTTCTTGAAGTTTCCCTTCTTCTTCTCTTTGCCCTTTTTCTTGAAACTAGTGGTTTTGCTAACCATCAACACTTGATGCTCCTTCTTGATTTCTACCTCCGCAGCTTTCAGCATTGCGAAGAGCTCGGGAATAGTCTTGTTCATCCCTTGCATATTATAGTTCATCACGAAGCTCTTGTAGCTTGGTGGCAGTGATTGGAGAATTCTATCAATGACGCAGTCATCTGGAAGATTAACTCCCATCTGAATCAAGTGATTATTATACCCAGACATTTTGAGTATATGCTCACTGACAGAACTGTTCTCCTCCATCTTGCAGCTATAGAACTTATTGGAGACTTCATATCTCTCAATTCGGGCATTTGCTTGAAATATTAACTTCAACTCCTGGAACATCTCATATGCTCCATGACGTTCAAAACGTCGTTGAAGTCCCGATTCTAAGCCGTAAAGCATGGCACACTGAACTATCGAGTAGTCATCAGCTTTGCTCTGCCAGACGTTCATAACATCTGGCGTTGCTCTAGCAGCAGGCCTGTCACCCAGCGGTGCTTCTAGGACGTAATTCTTCTGTGCAGCAATGAGGATGATCCTCAGGTTACGGACCCAGTCCGTGTAATTGCTACCATCATCTTTCAACTTTGCTTTCTCATGGAACGCATTAAAATTCAACGGAACAATAGCACGAGCCATCTATCTACAATCAACATAAACAAGCAAGATACTATCAGGTACTAAGTTCGTGATAAGTTTAAGTTCAGTTAATCAAATTAATTAGGAACTCCCACTTAGATAGACATCCCTCTAATCTTCTAAGTGATCACGTGATCCAAATCAACTAAACCATAACCGATCATCACGTGAGATGGAGTAGTTTTCAATGGTGAACATCGTTATGTTGATCATATCTACTATATGATTCACGCTCGACCTTTCGGTCTCCGTGTTCCGAGGCCATATCTGTATATGCTTGGCTCGTCAAGTATAACCTGAGTATTCTGCGTGTGCAACTGTTTTGCACCCGTTGTATTTGGACGTAGAGCTTATCACACCCGATCATCACGTGGTGTCTGGGCACGACGAACTTTGGCAACGGTGCATACTTAGGGAGAACACTTCTTGATAATTTTTAGTGAGAGATCATCTTATAATGCTACCGTCAATCAAAGCAAGATAAGATGCATAAAAAGGGATAAACATCACATGCAATCAATATAAGTGATATGATATGGCCATCATCATCTTGTGCTTGTGATCTCCATCTCCGAAGCACCGTCATGATCACCATCGTCACCGGCGCGACACCTTGATCTCCATCGTAGCATCGTTGTCGTCTCGCCAATCTTATGCTTCCACGACTATCACTACCGTTTAGTAATAAAGTAAAGCATTACATCGCGATTGCATTGCATACAATAAAGCGACAACCATATGGCTCCTGCCAGTTGCCGATAACTCGGTTACAAAACATGATCATCTCATACAAAAAAATCAGTATCATGCCTTGACCATATCACATCAGAACATACCCTGCAAAAACAAGTTAGACGTCCTCTACTTTGTTGTTGCAAGTTTTACGTGGCTGCTACGGGCTTAAGTAAGAACTCATCTCACCTACGCATCAAAACCACAATGATAGTTCGTCAAATAGACTCCGTTTTAACCTTCTCAAGGACCGGGCGTAGTCACACTTGGTTCAACTAAAGTTGGAGAGACAGTCTTCCGCAAGCCATCTATGTGCAAAGCACGTCGAGGGAACCGGTCTCGCGTAAGAGTACGCGTAAGGTTGGTCCGGATCGTCTCACCCAACAATACCGCCGAACCAAAGTATGACATGCTGGTAGGCAGTATGACTTGTATCGCCCACAACTCACTTGTGTTCTACTCGTGCAAATAACATCAAACCATAAAACCTAGGCTCGGATGCCACTGTTGGGGAACGTAGTAATTTCGAAAATTTTCCTACGCACACGCAAGATCATGGTGATGCACAGCAACGAGAGGGGAGAGTGTTGTCTACGTACCAACGCAGACCGACTGCGGAAGCGATCACACAACGTAGAGGAAGTAGTCGTACGTCTTCTTTCCGATCCGACCGATCCAAGCACCGTTACTCCGGCACCTCCGAGTTCTTAGCACACGTACAGCTCGATGACGATCCCCGGGCTCCGATCCAGCAAAACTTCGGGGAGGAGTTCCGTCAGCACGACGGCGTGGTGACGATCTTGATGTACTACCGACGCAGGGCTTCGCCTAAGCACTGTAACGGTATGATCGAGGTGGAATTTGGTGGCAGGGGGCACCGCACACGGCTAAGGAACGATCTCAAGGATCAACTTGTGTGTCTTGGGGTGTCCCCTGCCCCCGTATATAAAGGTTGGAGGAAGGGGGGCCGGCCGGCCAGGGAGAGGGAGGCGCAGGGGAGTCCTACTCCCACCGGGAGTAGGACTCCCCCCTCCAATCCTATTCCAATTAGGACTCTCGGGGGGAAAGGAGAAAGAGGGGGGGGGGGCGGCCCCTTCTCCTAGTCCTACTAGGACTTGGGGAAAGGGGGGGCGCCGGCCAGCTTATGGGCTGCCCCTTTTCTCTTTTTCCACTAAGGCCCAATAGGCCCATTAGTCTCCCGGGGGGTTCCGGTAACCCTCCCGGTATTCCGGTAAAATCCCGATTTCACCCGGAACACTTCCTATGTCCAAACATAGGCTTCCAATATATCAATATTTACGTCTCGACCATTTCGAGACTCCTCGTCATGTCCGTGATCTCATCCGGGACTCCGAACAACCTTCGGTACATCAAAATGCATAAACTCATAATAACTGTCATCGTAACGTTAAGCGTGCGGACCCTACGGTTCGAGAACAATGTAGACATGACCGAGACACGTCTCCGGTCAATAACCAATAGCGGGACCTGGATGCCCATATTGGCTCCTACATATTCTACGAAGATCTTTATCGGTCAGACCGCATAACAACATACGTTGTTCCCTTTGTCATCGGTATGTTACTTGCCCGAGATTCGATCGTCGGTATCCAATACCTAGTTCAATCTCGTTTCCGGCAAGTCTCTTTACTCGTTCCGTAATACATCATCTCACAACTAACATATTAGTTGCAGTGCTTGCAAGGCTTATGTGATGTGCATTACCGAGAGGGCCCAGAGATACCTCTCCGACAATCGGAGTGACAAACCCTAATCTCGAAATACGCCAACCCAACATATACCATTGGAGACACCTGTAGTACTCCTTTATAATCACCCAGTTACGTTGTGACGTTTGGTAGTACCCAAAGTGTTCCTCCGGTAAACGGGAGTTGCATAATCTCATAGTTATAGGAACATGTATAAGTCATGAAGAAAGCAATAGCAACATACTAAACGATCGGGTGCTAAGCTAATGGAATGGGTCATGTCAATCAGATCATTCTACTAATGATGTGACCTCGTTAATCAAACAACAACTCTTTGTTCATGGTTAGGAAACATAACCATCTTTGATTAACGAGCTAGTCAAGTAGAGGCATACTAGTGACACTCTGTTGGTCTATGTATTCACACATGTATTATGTTTCCGGTTAATACAATTCTAGCATGAATAATAAACATTTATCATGATATAAGGAAATAAATAATAACTTTATTATTGCCTCTAGGGCATATTTCCTTCACTGTGCCCATGCAGTAAGTACATGTGGTGACGGAGCCCCTTGCGGTAAGGCCTAGTCCAACAGAGCCTTCTTCATCAGGCTCGATACCACAACTCACAAATAGGTTCTTTGGCAATCTCTGAATAAGAAAAACATATCAATTAATAAATAGCCTCACACATACTCTTGCAAATATATTTCTATTAAGTCTAGATTTCTACACTATCAAAAGACACAGTACTACGCATTTGTACTAATTAATCATGAATTCTACTAATAAGTATATATATGGATTATCTACACTATTAATAGTTCCTTGGATTCTACACTAATAAGCATGTGATCAGACTCCACACTAAAGTATATCATCGACTAAATTCCAGAAAGCATATCATTGGACTCTACACTAAGCATATCAACGGATTCACTAAGCATATAATCGGATAATTTGCATTTGTAAGTATAACAATAAAGCATATATATATCATCAAATTACTACATGTAGTACGTATAACATACCATTTCATGCCGATCGACCATGGTACTTGTCAGGCGGGTTACGAATGGCACCCCGACAAAGTCATCACGTGGCGGAATTATGTCCCATAGGTTGCACACCTCCTCCTCGCTCAGCCTCATTCTTTGAGCTATGATGGCTTCATGAAGTGGGTTCTCATCAACTTCATTGAGTGGGTCCTCAGTATCTTCATCATCTTCATCATCTTCCACCAGGTTGATATAAATGACAACCAGCTTGGGTCTTTCTGCTCTGAAGGAGAATCTGATCAACTCACCACCAGTAAGACGCATGCAAGCGAGGAAACGGACCCATCCATCTCCTCCAATCTGTGACATATTGCGTCCTTTCTCGACCTCCATAGTGTACGGCCCCCCAGGAGCCTCAAATGTCACAGTGTCTCCTGTCAGCTTGTTGAATTTCAACCTCACATTGCATGGGACGATCTGTGTAAGAAAAGCAAAATGACACAATGTAGTAATGCCAACACTAAAAATAAAATAGTTGTTACATTTCATCTAATTTCTTACCGCCACATGACGAAAACTCAGATGGAAGTAGATGCCGAACAGCTTGCCAGTTGCAAGGCTGCTGGCGCACCTTGACTTGCACAGTCGGCATAGTGGTGCTGGTGGTGGCGCCATTTTCCTAAAGCAATATGAGCAAAGGATTAACGATTCACTTCACAGGAAACAAGTGGCAAATTTAACTAAATTGGCACCTACATTTTGCCAAAAAATAACTTATTACAAAAAACTAAATCGAGCATACTAAATCAACTAAATCAACTAGCATACTAAATCCACTAGCATACTAAATCCACTAGCATACTAAATCAACTAAATCAAAATGTTCTAAATCAACTAGCCTACTAAATCAACTAAATCAACTAGCCTACTAAATAAACTAAATCAAAATGTTCTAAATCAACTAGCCTACTAAATCAACTGAATCATATCAACTAAATCAAAATGTTACATATGAAAGCCTACTAAATCAAAATGTATCAGGGAGGAGGGACAAGGAGGGGCGACTCGAGGAGGGAGAAGATAGTGGGACGGAGGAGGAAGGCGGAGCGAGGAGGGGCCGGCCGGCGGCGAGTGGAGGGAGGACAGATCGAGGAGGAAGGCGGAGCGAGGAGGGGGCGGCCAGCGGCGAGTGGAGGGAGGACGGAGGAGGAGGCCGGTATCGAGTCCAGCGAGGAGGATGAGGCGACAGCGGCGTAGATCGGGGGAGGGGCGACGGGGGAGGACCGGCGGCGCGGGGGGTGAGGAGGAGACCGTGAGTGTGTGTGAGTGTGATCTATGGATGAGGCTAGTGAGTGGGGGGAGATGGAATGGAATAGCAGTAGCGCGCTATAGGTAAACGCGCTACTGCTAAACTACCTATCAGTAGCGCCTTTCGGCCTGAACGCGCTACTACTATGTGTCAGTATGTAAAAATAGACATAGACATAAAAAAATACACTGCTGCTACGTTACGCTGAATGCGCTGAATGCTCATTGATTTTTGTAGTTAATTTAGCAGTAGCGATTATTGACTGAATGCGCTGCTGCTACGTTACGTAGCAGTAGCACTGTTTATTTTAACGCGCTGCTGCTATAACTGGCCTCGCGGCGGCGTCGTGGGAATTTTAGCAGTAGCGCTTCTTGGAGTGCATGCGCTATTGATAAACTTGTTTCAGCAGCGAGTTTCCATGGCCCACGCTACTGCTACTTAGCAGCAGCGCCTGATTTTAAAGCGCGCTGCTGGTAAGATTCTGTGTATAGGCTTTTCCCTAGTAGTGCGGACTCGCGTATGCCGGCCGGAGCAGCCACGCCCCAGCCAGCCCGCCACACGAAGAGGCCCACCTTGGAAGCCGTCCCCCGCCAGATCTAGGTCGGTTCGACCCCAGAAACGGGGCCATCCCGTAGCCCTGACGCCGGGAACCGCAAGCCGCCTCACCCCCGCTCCTCCGCGTCCCTGGGCCGCCGCCCCGGCATGCCCGCACTGGCGAGCCGCCATCTCCTTCCCCAGCCAAGACCAGCAGTCGCTAGCTCCACCACGAGAAGGATACTCCCCAGGCTCCTTTTGGTAGCGGGGGCCCGCTGCCACCGCGGCGCAGATGCCGACGGCATCGGCGAAGGGGGAGCACCGGTGGGGGAGTTCTAGGTGGCGGCGGGGTTGCGCCCCCGGAGTCGCCTGGGGAGTGACTCGGGGGGTCGGGCATTGGGACACTTCTTAATGAATATTGAGTTTGTTGATTTGGAGCCATACTACCATTTGAATGTGGAAAGGGAAATGCTTCTTTAGAAGAGGAATACCCCCGGCCTCTGCATCTGGATGATGCATACGGCCAATTTATTAATTATTAACACAAGACCTTACAAAGTCGTACGACAGTAAGACCAAAGCCACCATCTTCGCAACCTCTGTCGCTACTTCTATCTAACTGATGAAGGGGCGCTGATGGTATGGGCCTAATACCAAACAGACCTTGCAGCAAAACCTAATATCACACGGGTACTTCGGGATTTCCAAAAATATAGGCAACACTGGGTATTCCAGGTGCCTCAATCCACCCAGATGTGTATTTAAGTTGCCACCTTAAGTTGAACCATTAATTAACAATCTCACATCTGTTATGGATTTCACTCACCCAAACATCGTCTACGAGCATAGCATAGCAATATAAGCAATGCGTATAAGTAACTCCCAAGGGTTTGAATGTAACATGGCAATAGGTTCTACCTCATCAACTACTTCCCAACCCACATGTTAATGACATCCTAACCATGCAATGTTTGAGGATTGGAACTAATGCATAAAACTGGGTGATAAAGGCGTATGATCAAATTGTTACTTGCCTTGCTGACGATCCGCGAAACCTAGAGACTCCAAATAACACGCTTCGCACTCCGGGAATTCTATCGCAAACAAACAATAGCATACATAAGCAATCAAGCAAAGAAACACGGATAAATCTCAAATAAGAAGATCTAACTAGAAAGTTCAACTTAAGAACTCCGGTTTGCAAAAAGAATCAAATCAAACGGAGCAACGAAACTCAAACGGCGAAGAAAACAAGACCAGTTTACTAATATGGACCTAGGTCAAATTTTACAGTAGCAAAAGCTTGTTCAAGTTGGTTAAACTGAAAGAGGATCTTGAGACAAAGATATAGGCGCTTGAATCGCCTGATTTCGATAAACGAGCGAAAAGATAAACTAGAACGAAAATCGGATCAGAAATCATGATTAGAAATAATCGCGGAAAAAAATCCGATTAAAGAAAATTGACGAACAGGCTAACTAACGAGCGTTCGTTGTCTGTAACTAACGAGCGAAAACCGTTCGTTAAAACGAATGTACGGACGAACGTCCGCTAAAAAGAAAAACCGGGAAAAACTGGCGAGCCGAAAAAAACGAACTAGGGTTTTCTTAAAAAAACCCGGATCAATTTTGTTTAAAGAAAAACCGGCGGCTACCTCGTCGGTCGGGCGAGACGTGGCGGCGACGACGGGGCGAGGCGGCGGCGCAGGCAAGCGGCGGCGGCGCAGCTTGGGCGGGGTGGGGTGGTGGTGGCGGGGTGGGGTATATAAAGGGGAGGGGGTGCCTTGGAGAGGGGGCAAAGGGGCGGCGTGGCGGCATCGGTCTCCTGAGGGAGACGGCTTCGCGGGGGAGGTGGGCCGGCGGCTGGGCTTCGGCCCAGTTAGCCCCTGCGCATTTTTTTAAATAATTCCACCGAAACTAAGAAAAATCCTAGAAAATAAAATAAAATTCTAAAAATGCCAAAACAAATTTTCACCGTCTAAATAAAATATTTAGAACGAGATGAGCATTATCTTGGCCCTAAAATGCAAATTTGAAAACGTGCAATTTTTTTCTAATGCAAACAAAATTGCAATAACACCCAAATAAAACAAAGATTTGATTTTAATATTTTTCCTCCCATATTTCATTTATTTTGGAGAAGTCATATTAACCCCTCTCATATATTTTAATATGAAATATTCTCGGTGAGAAAAATGATTAAAACCAAAATCCTCGTTTAAAAATTTGATAAAATCAAATTTGAAAACCGGGGAAATCCCCAACTCTCTCCGAGGGTCCTTGAGTTGCTTAGGATTTCGAGGATCGCGGGACAAAATGCAATAAAAATATGATATGCAAGAATGATCTATGTATAACATTCCAAATTTAAAATTTGGGATGTTACAAACCTACCCCCCCTTAAGATGAATCTCGCCCTCGAGATTCGGGTTGGCTAGAAAATAGGTGTGGGTGGTCTTTGCGAAGATCATCCTCTCGTTCCCATGTGGCTTCGTCCTTGGTATGGTGGCTCCACTGAACCTTGCTGCGGGTGACTTGACTGGCAAACTCCAAAATCTTGACTGGCTTTTCCTCATAAGTGAGATCATTGTCCAACTGAATCGCCTCCAAGGGTACGGTATCTCTTAGCGGTATATCGGCCATCTCAGCATGGGACTTCTTCAACTGGGAAATGTGAAACACATCGTGAACTCCTAACAGTCCTTCGGGTAACTCCAACTTGTAGGCAACTTCTCCCATCCGTTCCAAAACACGATACAGTCCTACAAATCTCGGGGATAACTTTCCCTTAACTCCAAAACGTTTCACTCCTTGCAAAGGTGATACTCACAGATATGCTCTGTCTCCAATTTCATAGGTTACCTCCTTGCGTTTCGAATCTGCATAACTCTTCTGTCTGGACTGAGCTATCTTCAGTCTATCTCGAATCAGTTTAACCTTCTCCTCAGACTCTTTGATCAAGTCTGGTCCAAACAACTGTCTGTCTCCAACTTCATCCCACATCAACGGTGTTCTGCACCTTCGTCCATACAAGGCTTCGAACGGTGCCATCTTCAGACTAGCTTGGTAACTATTGTTGTATGAGAACTCTGCTTAAGGAAAATTATCATCCCAACTAGATCCATAATCTAGCACACAGGCTCTCAACATATCCTCCAGAATCTGGTTGACTCTCTCGGTCTGTCCATCCGTTTGCGGGTGAAATGATGTACTGAACTCCAATCTCGTTCCCAAAGTCTGGTGCAGCCGATGCCAAAACTTTGAGGTAAACTATGTCCCTCTATCTGAACTCCACGCAGACATATGATCCTGGTCATATATATCTTGGCCAACTTTGCACTGGTATAAGTTGTTTTCACTGGGATAAAGTGTGATACTTTGGTCAAGCGGTCAACTACTACCCATGTAGAATCATAACCTGATTTGGTGCTGGGAAGTCTGGTGATAAAATCCATGCCAAGTTTATCCCACTTCCATTCGGGTATCGGCATAGGCTGTAGCAATCCTGCTGGCTTTTGATGCTATGCCTTCACTCTCTGACATACATCACATACGGCTACATCCTCGGCGATGTCCTTCTTCATCCCTGCCCACCAGAAACGTTCCTTCAAATCCAAATACATCTTAGTGTTTCCGGGGTGTATCGAGTATGGTGAGTCATGAGCCTCCTGAAGTATTAACTTCCGGATCTCTATGATATTGGGCACATAAACACGGTCCTCAAACCATAAGGTGCCGTGCTCATCCTCACGAAAACCTTTGGCCTTTCCTTCGCTCATTTTCTCTTTTATCTCTGCAATCTCTTTGTCATCCTTCTGAGCTTCTCGAATCTTTCCCAACAATGTAGACCGAACCTCCATTGTTGCAACAAAACCTCTAGGAACAATCTCCAAATGAAGTTCCCAGAGATCCTCTACGAACTCCTTCGGCAATCCCGTGCTTTCTAGGGTATCAACGTAACTCTTTCGGCTCAAAGCATCTGCTACGACATTGGCCTTTCCTGGATGATAGTGAAGCTTCATATCATAGTCCTTTATAAGCTCCAACCATCTCCTCTGCCTAAGGTTCAGCTCCTTCTGGGTGAAAATGTACTTCAAACTCTTATGATCCGTGTACACATCACAATGGTTTCCAATAAGGTAACGCCTCCAGGTCTTTAATGCATGCACTACGGATGCTAACTCCAAATCATGCGTGGCATAATTCAATTCGTGCGGTTTTAGTTGTCGTCAGGCATACGAAACAACTCTTCCATCCTGCATAAGCACGCTTCCAAGTCCTAAGCGAGAGGCGTCGCAATACACTTGAAAATCCTTACGTATATCTGGCAGTGTCAACACTGGGGCTGTAGTCAAATGTTTCTTCAACTCCTGGAAACTTGCCTCGCAATCTTTCGTCCATTTAAACTTGGTATCCTTCTTCAATAATTCCGTCATTGGCTTCGCAATCTTGGAAAAATTCTCAATGAATCTCCGATAGTATCCTGCGAGCCCAAGAAAACTGTGGATCTCGCAAACTGAAGTGGGTGCCAACCATTTAGTGACTAACTAAACCTTGGTGGGATCTATTGCTATACCTTGATACGTCTCCAACGTATCTATAATTTTTGATTGCTCCATGCTATATTATCTACTGTTTTGGACTATATTGGGCTTTATTTTCCACTTTTATATCATTTTTGGGACTAACCTATTAACCGGAGGCCCAGCCTAGAATTGCTGTTTTTTTGCCTATTTCAGTGTTTCGAAGAAACGTAATATCAAATGGAGTCCAAATGAAAGGAAACCTTCGGGAACATGATTTTCTCACCGTACGTGATCCAGGAGACTTGGACCCTACGCCAAGGCATTAGAGAGGCGGTCACGAGGGTGGGGGCGCCCCCCCCTAGGGCGCGCCCCCTGCCTCGTGGGCCCCTCGGAGCTCCACCGACGTACTCCTTCCTCCTATATATACCTACGTACCCCCAAACGATCAGAACAGGAGCCAAAAACCTAATTCCACCGCCGCAACTTTCTGTATCCATGAGATCCCATCTTGGGGCCTGTTCCGGAGCTCCGCCGGAGAGGGTCATCATCACGGAGGGCTTCTACATCATCATACCCTCTCCGATGAAGTGTGAGTAGTTTACCTCAGACCTTCAGGTCCATAGTTAGTAGCTAGATGGCTTCTTCTCTATTTTTGGATCTCAATACATAGTTCTCCCCCTCTCTTGTGGAGATCTATTCGATGTAATCTTCTTTTTGCTGTGTGTTTGTTGAGACCGATGAATTGTGGGTTTATGATCAAGTCTATCTATGAATAATATTTGAATCTTCTCTGAATTCTTTTACGTATGATTGGTTACCTTTGCAAGTCTCTTCGAATTATCCGTTTGGTTTGGCCAACTAGATTGTTAGGTCTTGCCATGGGAGAAGTGCTTAGCTTTGGGTTCGATCTTGCGGCGTCCTTTCCCAGTGACAGAAGGGGCAGCAAGGCACGTATTGTATCGTTGCCATCGAGGATAACAAGATGGGGTTTATTTCATATTGCATGAATTTATCTCTCTACATCATGTCATCTTGCTTAAGGCGTTACTCTGTTTTTAACTTAATACTCTAGATGCATGTTGGATAGCGGTCGATGAGTGGAGTAATAGTAGTAGATGCAGAATCGTTTCGGTCTACTTGTCACGGACGTGATGCCTATATACATGATCATGCCTAGATATTCTCAAAACTATGCTCAATTCTGTCAATTGCTCAACAATAATTTGTTCACCCACCGTAGAATACTTATGCTCTTGAGAGAAGCTACTAGTGAAACCTATGGCCCCCGGGTCTATTCTCATCATATCAATCTCCATCACTTTAATCTTGCTTTGCTTTTTACCTTGCCTTTTACTTTTTACTTTGCATCTTTATACCAAAAATACCAAAAATATTATATCTATCAGATCTCACTCTCGTAAGTGACCGTGAAGGGATTGACAACCCCTAATCGCGTTGGTTGCAAGTAGCTATCGTTTTGTGTAGGTACGAGGGACTTGAGCATGGCCTCCTACTGGATTGATACCCTGGTTCTCAAAAACTGAGGGAAATACTTACGCTACTCGGCTGCATCATCCCTTCCTCTTCGGGGAAAACCAACGCAAGCTCAAGAGGTAGCATACCTTCTCCTGATATAACATGTCTAAGGAATCTGACTTCCTTCAACCAAAACTCGCATTTGCTGAACTTGGCATACAACTAATGTTTCCTGAGTTTCTCGAGAACTAAACGCAAATGCTCATTGTGTTCCTCTTCATTCTTAGAATATACCATTATATCATCAATGAACACCACAACAAACTTATCCAAATATTCCATGAACACCTTGTTCATCATGCTCATGAAATAGGCAGGGGCGTTAGTCAGTCCAAACGACATGACCGTATATTTGTATAACCCGTACCGTGTGGTGAATGCTGTCTTTGCTATATCCTTCTCCCGTATCTTCAGCTGGTGATATCCTGATCGTAGATCGATCTTCGAAAACACCTTAGCTCCTTGCAGCTGGTCAAACAGATCATTGATTATCGGCAATGGATACTTGTTCTTGCTCGTCACTTCATTCAAGGCTCGATAATCAACAACCATTCTTAGGGACTTATGCTTCTTCTCAACCAAAAGCACTGGGGCTCCCCATGGTGATGAACTCTGTCGAATGTAACCTTTCTCCAATAACTCCTTGATCTGTTTCTTAATCTCCTCCAGATCATTCGCGGGCATCCGATAGGGTCTCTTGGATATTGGCCCTGTGCCTGGCAATAGCTCTATCAAAAACTCGATATCTCGATCCGGTGGCATGCCTAGTAACTCCTCTGGGAAAACATCCAGGTAATCCTTTACTACATGCACTTCCTCCTGAACAACTCCTGTGAGGGTATTTACTTGGCTACTTCTGGGTGCATGCCTAGATATATACTTGATCCTTTTTCCCTCCGGGCTGGTGAGACAATCTGACTTACTAACACAGTCAATGCTTCCTCCGTACCTTGACACCCAGTCCATTCCTAATATCACATCCAATCCTTGTGACTCCAAGATAATTAGGTCGGACGGAAAAACATGGTTGCCAATGGTTAGGGGTATCTGGTCGCACCATCGACTAGCCATATACTCTACTCCATGTGAACTTACTAACAGATGGGTCCTAAGGGTTTGGGTCGGTAGTTTAAACTTATCCACGAATTCCCTTGATATGTATGAATGCGATGCACCAGTATCAAAAAGAACAAGAGCGGTAAATGACTTAACCAAAAACTTACCTATAACCACGTCTGGTTGCTCTTCAACCTCCTCCACGTTAACGTGGTTTACTTGTACTTTGTTGAATGGATTGGGCTTCTTCCCAACGCTCCCATTTCCGTTTCCATTCTTCCCTTCAGGGCACTCCATGGCATAGTGTCCAGTCTTCTCGCACTTGAAACATGTAACGTGGCTTAGGTCTCTCTTCGCAGGTGTGGCTGGATTGGGGCGGCTCTGGTTGTTTTTTGCTCCATTACCATTCCCATTCCTTGGGCCGGTATGGTTATGGTTACTTCCTCCACTATGGGTGTGGCCTCCATGGTTATGAACAAGTCCTCCCGAGTTCAGGGTTAGGCGAGGCTTCTGCTGAGCTCCCGAGTTATACCTCCCTTGTCTATACTTCCTCTTACGGCTCTCAATCTGTTGTTGCTTCCCTTCAATCATAAGAGCCTTATCTACCAACTCCTGGTAGTTGTCAAATGTTGCCACCATCAACTGCTTGCTCATCTCATCATTCAGCCCTTCCATAAACTTCTCCTGCTTTGCGGCATCTGTGGCCACATCATCAGGGGCATAGCGAGATAACTTGCTAAACTCATCCACGTACTGAGCCACGGTACAGTTCCCCTGGCATAAGTTGCGAAACTCACGCTTCTTCATACTCATTGCTCCAGTTGAGACATGAGCTGTACGGAAGGCTTGCTGAAACTGGTCCCATGTCACCGTGGCTATAGGGTAGGTGACAGTGTAATTCTCCCACCATGAGGCTGCTGGTCCATCCAACTGATGTGCGGCAAAACGCACCTTCTCAGCATCGGTACATCCTGCAGTGGTTAACTCCCTTCCAATCCTGTGGAGCCAATCATCTGCTACTATAGGCTCGGTGCTACTAGAAAACACCGGCGGCTGCAACCTCAGAAAATGGGCTAAGTTGTCCACTGGTGGTGGTGGTGGTGGATTGTTGTTTTTGTTGTTGTTGCCTTGGTTCTGAACTAACAACTGCATCAGGGTATTCTGTTGCTGGATCAACTGAGTGAGCTCCGGTGGGAAAGCAAATCCGGGGTCACATCTCGGAGGCATCTGATGGGTTTAGAGGGGAGAGATTAGAATAGAATGAGGTCTGATGAGAAAGCACTACCCATGTGCACACGAGACAAACACAATCATTTCACTCAATCAATCAAGCAAGGCATACAATCAGTCTAGAACTATCGCAATAGTGCTCGGACTACTCTATTTACATGGTGGAATACTACTACTTATGTGGTGGTCTACTAAAAATATTGATCGGTTGAAGACTCCCTGATATCTGCTCCAGCTTCGTCTTCAAAGTCATCATCGCTAAGCTCGGAGTTGGCATCGTCGATGATGATGTAGTTCTCTGGGCGAATCTCCTTGGGTTCTTCGTCTTCTTCTACTAGTGCAGGGTCTCCCAGGAATACTGCTAGCTTCATTGTTAGGTCGGCATTCTTATCCACTAGTACGGTGATTTCCTCCTCATAATCTTCACGTGTAGCCTTGAGTTCTTCCTCCAGTTCCGTAATCCTAGCCATTGCCTTCTTCAGATCTATCATGCCTACGCACATCTGATTCTCCTGCGTCGAATGTGCTGGTTTAGTTCCTAGATGAAAGCTGTAATTGATTTATCCTTCCTGGTGCTGATCATCTCCCATTGCTCGTCTCGACGCCCACAAATCTGGTAGATAGTATCCTTAAGCTCCTTTTGGTAAACTTCTCCAATGCATCCCACGGTGATGTGAGCTACCATACTCTTGCCTAGACTCCAGGTTGGTGCATCAAAGGAAAACTCTATGGGTTTAGTGACTAGCGTGAATGTTCTTCCTGGAACTTGAACTTGAATCATCCATTGCTCCTCTTCTGGCAAAGTGGTGTTTTAAGTCCCAGTGAAGCTTGGTATTCCTATGTTCAGGTACCTAGTGACTTCCTTCAAGTGTCGTCCAAAAGGTGCTTCTTCATCCGGTTGTGCAAACTTGTTCCTTGCATCCGCCATCCTAAAGAGTGGAAAATGGAGAGGAGTCAGAAATGAAAAGAGAATAGTGATCTATGGCTTTAGCTTAGTGGTCATGTAGTCCTACACTCAACATGTGCTCTGATACCATCTTGTAGCGACCCGACCTCAAATGGTCAAGTCTCTGTGCTTCAGTATCATCCCTGGATCGATAATGCAGACACACAGTACTCGAGGATTTATAACAGAGTAGCAATCACACACTTATTACATCGAATGTCTCCAAAGACAAACTTATTACAATAAAACATGGCTTAATACCATCTAAAATGATAACATCGGAAGGCTTGGAAGATAAAGTGAGTCCATCAACTCCAACGACATAGCTGAGCTGCACGGCAATGACCTAACGAACCTTACTCCTCGTTTGAAAAGTCTGCAACATAATACGTTGTAGCCTGAAAACGGGTCAGCACATGGAATATGCTGGCAAGGTAACACAGTAGAGCAAGTACAGTATAATGCTATCACTACATGCATATTTTGCTGGTGGAAAGCTCTATGGTTATATTTTTTGCGAAAAGCCAATTTTTTCCTACAACAAAGGAATAGATTTTATTTAACTATCATGGTAGTTGAAACATCATTGAGAAGGTTCCTCCAACTCAATCCCAATTAAGGTAATTAACAACCCAACAGTATTAATTTAGAGTGATGAGATACTTAAGATACTCCAAGTACTAGATACTCAAGATGTCCATAACCGGGGACACGGCTAACCATGATTAGTTTGTACACTCTGCAGAGGTTTGCGCACTTTTCCCCACAAGACTCGATCTCCTCCGTTGGATTTCTCGCACTACATGGTGTTTGAGAAACGGATGACCGAGACACAGTCTTTCAGAAACATTAACTCTCTACTCCGGGCAGACCATACCAAACCTACAACCCATTACCTGCTGATCCACCACTTGAAGAGCTCCACATAACTTACTCAACTATGCTAGAGCCCATAATAGCTTGTGGCTGCACATGGAAGTTTCTAGCATGAATCATCTCAGTTCCCTTTGAGCCTGGGTGGCGGTCCATAAGAAAATCACACGGGTACTCCGAGATTTCCAAAAATACAGGCAACACTGGGTACTCCAGGTGCCTCAATCCACCCAGATCTGTATTTAAGTTGCCACCTTAAGTTGAACCATTAATTAACAATCTCACATCTGTCATGGATTTCACTCAACCGAACCACGTCTACGAGCATAGCATAGCAATATAAGCAACGCTTATAAGTAACACCCAAGGGTTTGAATGTAACAGGGCAATAGGTTCTACCTCATCAACTACTTCCCAACCCACATGTTAATGACATCCCAACCATGCAATGTTTGAGGATTGGAACTAATGCATAAAACTGGGTGATAAAGGGGTATGATCAAAGTGTTACTTGCCTTGCCGACGATCCGCGAAACCTAGAGACTCCAAATAACACGCTTCGCACTCCGGGAATTCTATCGCAAACAAACAATAGCATACATAAGCAATCAAGCAAAGAAACACAAGTACATCTCAAATAACAAGATCTAACCAGAAAGTTCAACTTAAGAACTCCGGTTTGCAAAAAGAATCAAATCAAACGGAGTAACGAAACTCAAACGGCGAAGAAAACAAGATCCGTTTACTAATCTGGACCTAGGTCAAATTTTACAATAGAAAAAGCTTGTTCAAGTTGGTTAAACGGAAAGAGGATCTCGAGACGAAGATCTAGGCGCTTGAATCGCCTGATTCCGATAAACGAGCGAAAAGATAAACTAGGACGAAAATCGGATCAGAAATCACGATGAGAAATAATCACGAAAAAAATCCGATTAAAGAAAACTGACGAACAGGCTAACGAACGAGCGTTCGTTGTCTGTAACTAACGAGCGAAAACCGTTTGTTAAAACGAACATACGGACGAACGTCTGCTAAAAAGAAAAACCGGGAAAAACCGACGAACCGAAAAAACAAACTAGGGTTTTCTTAAAAAACCGGATCGGTTTTCTTTAAAAAAACGGCGGCTACCTCGTCGGTCCGGCGAGACGTGGCGGTGACGGTGGGGCGAGGCGGCGATGGCGCGGCGCGGCACGACAGCGGTGGCGGGGCGCGGTAGCGGCGGCGGGGCGGGCAAGCGGCGGCCGTGCAGCTTGGGCGGGGTGGGGTGGTGGTGGCGGCGGCGGGGTGGGGTATACAAAGGGGAGGGGGTGCCTTGGGGAGGGGACAAAGGGGCGGCGGGGCGGAGTCCTAGCCGGACTCCGGTCCGGGGCGGCGTGGCGGCGTCGGTCTCCTAAGGGAGACGGCGTCGCGTGGGAGGTGGGCCGGCGGCTGGGCTTCGGCCCAGTTAGCCCCTGCGCATTTTTTTAAATAATTCCACCAAAACTAAGAAAATCCTAGAAAATAAAATAAAATTCTAAAAATGCCAAAACAAATTTTCATCGTCTAAATAAAATATTTAGAACGAGATGAACATTTTCTTGGCCCTAAAATGCAATTTTGAAAACGTGCAATTTTTTTAATGCAAACAAAATTGCAATAACACCCCAATAAACAAATATTTGATTTTAATATTTTTCCTCCTATATTTCATTTATTTTGGAGAAGTCATATTATCCCCTCTCATATATTTTAATATGAAATATTCTCGGAGAGAAAAATAATTAAAACCAAAATCCTCGTTTCAAAATTTGATAAAAATCAAATTTGAAAACCGGGGAAATCCCCAACTCTCTCCGAGGGTCCTTGAGTTGCTTAGAATTTTGAGGATCGCGGGACAAAATTCAATAAAAATATGATATGCAAGAATGATTTATGTATAAGATTCCAAATTGAAAATTTGGGATGTTACAATTCCTCAATGACATCATAGAATAGGATCATGTAGTTGATGTTCTGAATAATTTCTTTAAGGTTTGAAATTGATTTGGCCCGGATCTTTAAACCTTTCCTAAGCCTTTTGAATTTTACAGCAATGCATTTAGCACTACCAGCTTCTTGAATATCTTGCTCCCAAATATTCCTAACTACATCCTTGAATTGAGGGTGCTTCAGCCAGGAATTTTTAAATTTTCAAATCTGAGATTTACGAATGCAGGTGCCCACTTGGATAACAATAGGGAGGTGGTCTAAAGTAATTTTGGCAAGAGGAATGGCTTGAGTGGAAGGAAACATGAGAGTCTAGGCTTTAGAAGTGAAACACCAGTCCAGTTTTTCCAAAAGAGGGGCATCTTGCATATTGCTCCAGATGAATTTTCTGCCTTTCAGAAGAATTTCAACAAGAGCTTGATTACTGATTGCTTCAATGAAGAAGAGCATGTCATTAAAAAAGAGGGGCATCTTGCATATTACTTCAGTACGTGGATATCCCAGTTCCTTCACCGAAGAAAGATGAAGTTCTCATAAAAGTTGAAGCAGCAAGCATAAATCCAGCAGATTGGAAGATCCAGAAAGGGTTGCTCCGTCCTTTTATTCCTAAATTTCCGTTTATTCCAGGTACTCACGCATAACATATTTCTTGTACACCAGGCTTTGTCTTTTGTGATGACAATATTTCCCATGGAGTTGATTGCAATTTGCAAGGAATGCTTCGGATAGAAATTCAAAACTGGTCAATTATATGCATTGATAGAGTATATGTAAAAAAATATAAAGTGAAAGATTTAGCACATCCGGCCTTTGCTTAGTACATCGTAAGATAGGTATATGTTATATATATTTTTGAGGGAAAAAACTGGACTCTATGGCTTATTTTGATTAATTTAAAAAAATACAAGAGTGAAGACTCAAAACAAAACAAAACAGGGAAGGAAGAGAAAAAAACTCTATACAAGCTAAAATTACATTACAACAACATAAAAGCAAGGATCAATTATCTAAAAGTGTTGACCGACTTTTCGACATAGAGGTACACACTAGTATATAGAGTAGTATATTGTATTTTTAAAAGTAGTATATTGTTTTGTTTGCGGGGTATATAGTTCTCCCTCGGTCCCATAATATAAGAGGTCAAAAACACTTTTATATTATGGGATGGAGGGAATACTATATTGTTATTGTCAATGCCAATCTAAGCACTCCTTTCACTGCCTGCTAATGAAATAGTAACCGACGTCGTTGGAGAGATTGTTGAGGTTGGTTCTGCGGTTCAAGAGTTGAAAGTTGGTGACAAAGTTGTGTCCAAATTAGTCCTTGGGGTAATTCGAAAAGCCATGATTTGAACAATTTAGTTTATGTCTCATTTATATGCACATCATTTATGACAGAAGATGTTTAATTACAGAAAGTTGGTGGCCTCGCTGAGTATGTTGGATCATCCGAGAGCATCATCGTCATCTAACCCGCCGGAGTATCCACTGCGGATGCCGCAGGACTGCCCATCGCCGGCCTCACTGCTCTGCAGGCCCTGAAGGCCATTGGCATAGAGTTCGACGGCACATGCCGCAGCAGCAACATGCTGATCACCGCACACTAGTAGAAAACAGGGCTTTCGTTCGGGCCAGATAAGCCCATTAGTTCCGGTTCAGTAACGAACTGGGACTAATGTGAGCATTGGTCCCGGGTCGTGCGGCTAAAGGGATTAGTCCCGCTTCAAATGAGCCTTTTAGTCCCGGTTCAAATGAGCCCTTTAGTCCTGGTTTGAGACACGAACCGGGACTAAAGGATGCGATGCCCTTTAGTCCCGGTTGGTGTCTGAGATACGAACCGGGACTAAAGGGTGCAATGCCCTTTAGTCCCGGTTCGTGTCTCAAACCGGGACTAAAGGTCCCATTTTCAAACTCTACCCCCTCCCTATGGATCGCCTTTTCAGTTTTGTAAAAAGCAAAAGAAAATGATAAAAACTTCAAAAAATAAAATCCTTCGAGATGTAGTTATATTACTACATCTACTAGTTAGGAAAATTTAAAAACTTAAATTTGGACATGTTTTGCAAAAAAGTGTCATGAAAAAGTAAAACGCCTATAACTTTTGCATACGATGTTGAAAAAAACGTATAATATATCAAAATGTTCATCACGAAAATCCGCATCCGATTTTGACAGCCTATGGCTTGTTTGCAAATTTTTAGAATCCTCAAATTCTAAAAGGAAAAAATTTATGCTCAAATTTCAGTTTTTTCAATTTTTGTTAAATCAGGTCAAACTACTTATTCAAGAAGTATTAGTGTTACTAAATAGTTAATAAAGAATATTAGTGTTACTAAAAAATTATTATAGTTTTTTGAATTTTGGTAAAATCTGGTGAAACTGTGATCAAACTATGGTCAAACTACTTATTTAAGAAATATTAGTGTTACTATATAATTATTCAAGAATATTAGTGTTACTAAATAATTATTTCTATTTTTTGAATTTTGGTCAAACTGTGGTCAAACTACTTATTTAAGAAATATTAATGTTAATAAATAATTATTGTTTTTAGAATAATAGTTTCAAACTCAAACAGTGAAACATGTGACTTCATGCTCAAGCTAAACTTCCAAGGGTTAATAGGATTGACATCTTACTATTGTCAGGAAAACAACAAGTGCAGACTTGAAAACGAGGGGGAATAGAACTCGGAAGTTAAGCATGCTCAGGCTGGAGTAGTAAGAGGATGGGTGACCGGCCAGGAAGTTAGATGATTTGGAATGATGAGGGATGATTAGAGATTAGAGATTAAATTAAGCAGTGATGAGGGGTGATTAGAGATTAAATTAGAAAATAATTCAAAAATTCAAAAATAAAAAAATCAGTTTTTTTTCCGTAAAAATAACTTTCCAACCAGGACTAATGATGGAGGTCCAGACAGCGACCACGTGGACGGCCTTTAGTCCCAGTTCGTGTAAGAACCGGGACTAAAGGGAAGGGGCTTTAGTAATGACCCTTTAGTCCCGATTCCAGAACCGGGACTAAAGGCCCTCTAGAACCGGAACAAATGACCCTTTTTTACTAGTGGTGGCATCGGGCGGCATGGGCACGTATACCGTCCAGCTCGCCAAGCTCGGAAACCACAACGTCACCACCACCTGCGGTGCCCGCAACCTAGAGGCTGTGATGAACATCGGCGCCGACGAGGTGCTGGACTACAAGACACCGCAAGGCGCGGCGTTGAGCAACTCTTCGGGCAAGAACTACGACTACATCATGAACACCACGACTGATGGCAAGTGGTCGGCCTTCAAGATCATTCCGGCCCTCAACTGCCCTGGCAGAGTCGTCGACATAGCCTCCAACTTTTGGGACTTTGTCGCATCAATCCTGACGTTTTTATCCAAGAAGAAGCTGTCCATCGTCATCGAATCGATGGGGAAGGAGGACCTGAGGTTTCTGCTTGAGCTGGTGAAGGAAGGGAAGCTCAAGACGGTTGTCGACTCACGACATCAATTCGAGAAGGCAGCGGACGCGTGGGAGAAGGGCATGAGCGGGCACATCACAGGAAAGGTCATAGTTGTGATGTGAGCTTCATGCATATATGTACACGTTTACTGTAAATTTCTGCTGTTATATTGGTCAAGTGCTTGTTTGGTCTCGTTTGGTCGTGTAATTCATAAGCAAATCAAACATCTAGTGTTTTTTATTTGCAAGAAGAGATATTTACCATGAAGTGAGTATAAATATTATGACCACTATTTTTTTAAACAATATAGAGATTCCTATGGTTTTTTTATTTTTTGTGAGGGGAGATTCCTATGATTTTATTAACGAGTCCAACAGATTAGACAGGTTGAAGAAGTGTCAAAAGCAAATGAATCACGTCATCTGGAACAAAGGTATAGGACAAGACTATAATAATATCCCCTATGAAACATTTTCCTGAAAAAATAGACTTGCAATGATACTAGACAATTATATGAGACATATTCATTGAAAGCAACTTTATGTTCACCATCGAAAACCGCGGTGGGCATGTATGACCTGTCGTTACTCCTTGGCAGGAGCCTGTGCCTCATCTTTCATTCACATCACCGTGGTTGGATGCAGCCTCTGATTTGCTCCCACCATTCACTAGGGATTTTCCTCTCTAGCCTTTATCGGGGCATATGATGCCCAATTTTTTGGTGCTTCTAACACCGATTGATGATATTTTTCTAGGGTGAAAACTTGTGATGATGTCTTTGAGGCCATCCGGTCCTGATAGATACATATATCCACCATCTCGACCCGAAGGTGATGTGTTTGAGGCCACTGCTCATGGCATGGCCTTCAATGGTTGGACTCAACAACTTATCCATCCGTCTCCAAGCACATCCACTGTGTAGAATGTCGCTAACTCTTTTGTCCAAGCTAGGTGGCTATATGATGAATTGAGCCGCCCTTATTAATATGGTCGAATGGGGTGTGCTTGAATGCATGGTTAGTTTATGCAACATACCTTCTATATTGAGTATACCTTCATTGCCTAAATTAGGTAAGGCCGACATGTTTAGTGTCATCTCCTCTTGAAGGTGTTGGTTTCGAAGATTAAGATCGTTCTTTGTTGGACTGACTATCGTTCTTTGGCAGCATTATAGCTGTTTTTTGTAACTTCCGTTCTCGTAGTGAGGATTGTTTTCACCAATCCACATCTTGTACTCCAACAATAATAAATTATGTTATATACATTATAGCTGCAAAGGATGGAGTACTAAAATTCCTTTAAAATGTGTAGTTGAACAAAAAACAAACTAGGAAAATGATGAAAAAAGCTCATGTTGATAAGCTTGTATGAGTCATCAATTTGCAAGAAGTCCACCAATTTTTAAAATCAATCACGTAGCCCCTAGCAGCCTTATTATTTCCGGTTTGGCTAAAGTGCATGGTTCTTTAATTTCTTTTCATAGCTCCTAACGTTATGCTTTTGTTTTCAATAAAGGGCACTTCATTAAAGCACCATATGAAGCAGAGAACATTTCGACTCTGATGACATGATGTCAAAGAGACGTTGGAGATGCACATACCACCAAAAGTAAAAGAAAAGGAGAAAAGAATGACAACCTATTGTCATAATGTTGGCGGATTTATGTCTTCTCACTCTTGAAGGTGTTAGTTTGGAAGATAAAGATGGAAACTTGCTTCCAGTTCTAGGGGCGTTTTCAGCCTTTTATTTTCTCCAATACTCATGGAAGTGTATCGTTGCATTGATCGATAGAGTAGGTTACAAGGGTGGAGAACCTCCAACATGTACACCAATGAGGCATACGGGAGATTCTCATGAGCAGAAGAAAGGGGTTGCTCGCCCCCAAAATCTAAGATTTACGTTACATCAAGCAGGGCTTGGATCCCTTTGGCGCAGGCTTTGGCCCAAGCGCGCACTTCATCTTGAATGGTCGAGAACAAGTCATCAATGGAGGGTTACCGATGACGATCAAAGATAATAGCATTGTGATATTTCCCTATTGCTTAAGTCACCAAACAGACAATGGACACGAGGCATTTGCATAGGCATGCAGGTGACGCATCCAGTGACGCACTCCACCAGTCATAGAGGGGGATGCAACCATCAGGCGGAGGGGTGGTGAACTTGCACCAGACCAGGGTATGGTGCCAAATTGTCTTGGAGAACACACAGCCCGCGAGAAGGTGGTGGATGTCCTCAGTGCCCTGATCACAGAGCACACAACACGGTGGGAGGTGAGCCAAGTCACGCCTAACCAGCCTCTCGGCCATCCAACAACGGTCCTGATTTGTGAGTTACATGATGATTTTCACATTCAAGGGAGCCCTTTCCAGGTAAGCCGCTAATTTGGGTCGGGGGATAGATCCGTGGAATAAAGCATGGTAGCAGGAAGATGTAGTATAGGCTCCATCTTCATTCCAACGCCAACGGATGATGTCCGGCTCTGATGGAAGTGTGTTTTTAGTCTAACTATTATTGGCTAGACCTACTATAGTTATTGGATGGTAATGTAGATATTTGTATTGTCACTTCGATCTTGGTAGCAAGGCTGGTTCCGCCAATGGTGGCCACATCTTGTACTCCAACTATAATGAAAAAATGCAGGAATAATTAATTATGGTGTGTAGTTCTAGTTTATGTAACAACATGGCATCGAAGTGACATTGAGGATGCACAATGTTAGAAGTAAAATAAAAAATAAAAAAGCATGATGACATCGAAGAGACATTGAGGATGCACAATGTTAGAAGTAAAAAGATTAAAAAAACATGATGGCATCGAAGAGACACTGAGGATGCACAATGTTAGAAGTAAAAGAAAGATAAAAAAGCATGACCTCCTATTGTCATGCGGCAAACATTAAAGCTTCAACTCGAACATCCTATTTTTGAAAAAAAAAGGACATCGTCCAAGGTCCTCTAAATCAGCACCTTCAACATGGCTGCGGCAACGAATTGAACGTAGCTCGGATGGGTATGTTCCTTGTGATGAAACCAGCCCATGAGAGTTTAAGTTCTAGACTTTTCATTGGTGCTCGCATATTTCTGAGCTTTGTATGTGAGCATCCCGATTGTACTGTCTTAAAAAAACATGAGTACGACACACCTAACATGAGTACGGAGCATCTGACCATTGAACGTGATAGAATTTCAAATGAACTACAAGCAATGCTATTGTTCGCACACGAACACGTCACCGTGTACCTTCAACGCTGAGGGTGATGCACCGCAGCTCATGCCGAAGGAGACCCGTCCGGAAGCGCGGTACGCAAGCAATCCGGCGGGTGCTTTTCAGAACCCGAAACCCCACGCGCCCGGGAGGGACCCCGTCTGGACGTGCGGCGGCTATGGGCTGCCCTAGGTCGGTTCGCCCGCCCCTAGAGCCTCGAGGATCGCTGCCCTTCAACACGAAGAACGAACGAAGAACGAGAGAGGAAGAATAAGGGAGGGATGTAAAACTAGGGTAAAAACTAGATGTGTTTTGCGATTATGTGTTGTCGTTCAATCGACCGTCACCCCTTGGGTATATAGAGGTGGCTGGATTTCCCGTGCAAGGAAAAGGTTTGGATTCACGTGCAAAACCCTAGTCAAATTCGGACTGGTTTTGTGCAAACTTTCCAAAACTGTTCGGTTTAAACTGGCTGCACCTTGCGGGTCTTTTTTGTGGTGGTAAACGACCTCGAATGAAAACAGTCCCAAAAGCAATCTTGACCGTTTCGACGAGGCGAACAACTTTCATGTTGAACTGTTTTTGATCCGAGGTCATCCTCATGGCCAAATTGCTCGCGCAAAACAGCTAAATATTCACGCAGCTCATCAGACATACCCACACATGTGTCTGGTTCCGGGCGTCATATTTTGCCCATTGGAGGATCGCGCAGTGCGGGCTCTAACTTTTGCATAAGACCTCGGATTGGGATGATCTTTATATTAAAAATCGATCGTTTTGACAAGACGAAGACAATCCGTGTAGAAACGTTTCCCATATAAGGCCATCTTGGGGGCGTAATCAACCAAATAGTGCTCTGAATACAAAATCTGAATACTTCGAACACAATTTCGGCCTTAGAGATGAGACCAGATGACTATGGCCCAAATATCAAAGTTTTTCCTTTTGACGATATGGAACTTTCTCACTTTGAGCACTTCTCCATTTGAGGCTATCTTAATTAAGTTCTTCGCTGTGCCAAAATATGGTGTCAACACATGCCCCCCTGTTTTTCGGCAAACTTGTGCGCCGAAAAAGAACTTGCACGATGCTTTTCCTAAGGACGATGTCAACACTGCATCGTCCATTTTATGTGCTTATGGCGATAATTTCTATATCGGACATGTTTAACTTCTTGTTTACATCATACCCTGGAACCGATTACCACCAATCGGCTTTAAAGAGATGGGAATGAACCCGTTCCTCGTAGCACTAAGCAAATCAAACTCCGAGAAGTCACGCCCTGTTAAGCAAGTAACATCCGGATGATTCCAATCCACCGATGCATCGGCCAAAGCAACACAAGCCGAATTATCCGCATGAATGACTTCTACCTCATCATCGACCCACTGTATTAAGAATTGATGCATGGTAGATGGCACACATTGGTTAGCATGAACCCAATCGCGGCCTAATATAACATTATAGTTACCTTGCACCTCGGCGATGAAGAATGTGGTGTCCAAAGTTTTGCTTCCCACGATGAGTTCCATGCACATCACACCTTTGGCATCTGTCTTTTCTTTACCCTCAAATCCATTAAGTACCATATTGGTCTTCATCAATGCATCATTATCTAATCCCAACTTCTTGAAGACCGAGTAGGGCATAAGATTTACCACACCATCACCATCAACGAGCATCCTAGCAACCGGCGATCCGTTAATATGACCTTTGAGGTACAATGGCTTCAAGTGTTTCACCGGTTCTTTTGGCTTCTCGAAGATAGCGTTCTTTGGACCAAAATCCAGTTGGGCCACCTCCCTTTCTTCACCTATAGCACGAAACTCGGCAGGTAAGTAATACACCATATTAATATCCATAGCATCCCGAACAAGCGTAGAGTCGTAATCCACCATCTCATCTTCATCCCCCAATGTGTATATTGGGCTCAAAGTTTCCTCAATTGAAGGGGATTTTTCAGGTGGTGTGGACGATGTAATAGGGGTCGCATCATCCTCCTTTGGTGGTGAAGGTGTTGCTGCAGCTAATGTAGAAGCATCTGTATTTTGTTTTTGTTTAGGCCTCCACACTTGTTTTGTGAGTGTCATGGGCCGAATTTCACTTAACAATTCGTCCCTTTGCCTCTCCTCTTTGTGCTCTACCTTCTCGTGGTTCCTCATGCGTTGTAATCTCCTTTTCATGGTCTTGGTTAAACCGGGAGGACACCACTTAGGTTGAGTATATTTGGGATCCCTTGGTTTGGCCCTGCTTGTGCTTGCCTCATGATCACTAACCATGGAACCCTACTGAACAATAACATTATCACAATTAGAAGTAGCCAGATTACCAACAACCGGCTTTTCGATCTCCTTTTGCTTGTCACATTTCGCAATTTCCGCATTACGTGACTTAACACGCCACAGTTTTTTGTTCGCCTTACTTGGAGAAATTTTTGTTGGTCGATTAGCACCATAGCTCAAACGACCTTGTGTGGGATAATAAAGCCTCTTGCGAGCAGGCCTTCTAGGTGCTGCCCACCCCATATGAAAAGCATAAGGAGCCATTGGGGGCTGCCACCATCCTCCATTGAAGTCTCTCATGTAATATGGCGCATAGGAGGGTTGTGACATCCATGGTGTCAGTGCCCATGGCCCATATGGCCTTGCATAGCATCGAAACTCTTGTTCCGGAGGTGATCTTGAACGCTTTGAATGTGATGGCCAATTAGAGCTAGAACCGGCCGCTTGACTTGCATATTTGGATAGCAACATATCAAAAGTTGGTCTGATTCGCTTGCGCTTAGCTTCACTCTTTCCCCACTTACCAACTTCTGAATTCTTGGGATTGATAAATTTAACATGAGTATCTTCTTGTACTTGTGGTTGCCCCCCGAGTGCAGGATTTTTTATGGTGATCTTCAATACTTCCTTTTCATCGGGTTTCTTATCAAGCACAACCTCTCGTCCCAAGACTTTGTCGCTCTCCTTGCCTTTCCTGGGTTCACCAATAAGAACATTATCTTTATTAGCAGATTCGGCTATGCTAGGACAAATCAACATTTTCTTTCCCTCCAAGTCCATGGTGTTCATCGGGAAAGGCTGTTTATCAACTTGCATCTCAGCAAAATTCAACCGTTCATCATTAATGGCTGATTGTATCTGTCGTCTGAAAACATTGCAATCGTTAGTAGCATGAGAAAATGAATTATGGTATTTGCAATAAGCACGCCGTTTCAGCTTCTCAAACGGCGGTATGGTGTGTGATATTCTAATCATCTTATTTTGCAAGAGAGTATCAAATATTTTATCACACTTTGATATATCAAAAGTAAACCTCACTTCCTCATCACGATTCTTGCGAATCGGCTTAAGAGCATTGCACATATAAGGTTTGGCCTTTGAGGACCAAATAAATTTGATAGTATAGACATCAATCTCATTGTCCGAATTATCATCATTGTGTTCAACCATATGCATTTTAGGACGATCGGTTGTAGATCTATTGACCTCTTTACTTCGACTCTCTTGGGCCAAAGCTTTTTGTAAGACTTGATTAATGCTCAGAAACTCATAACTTTCTAACCTCTCTTTAATGTGAGTTTTCAAACCACTAAGAACAAGATCCGCCAAGTCTCTCACAATTATCACTAAGCTATAACATCGGTTTTTTATATCTCCAAATCTCTTGACGTAATCGATAACCGATTCAACATGTTTCTGCCTAACCGATGTAAGATGTGACAACTTTAGCTCATTATCACCGCTATAAAAATGATCATGAAACTTTTGCTCTAATTACGACCATAAGAGAATTGAGCCATGTGGTAAAGCAACAAACCATGAAAATGCGGTACCAGTTAAAGATAATGGAAATAAACACACTTTCAATTCTTCTATGGAACCTGCTCCACCCAACTGCGCTGGATACTGACTAACATGCTCCTAAGTTGTTTTCGTACCCTCACCACTAAATCTATAATACCTAAATAGTTGATCCTCACTATCATATTTCTCTTAACATGCAAGCTATCCACATCATCAGCCTAACCACATCATCATTCTTCTATTGACTTACATATGGGTCCAATCAGTAGAACACCCCCGGCGAAATAAGCATCACTTACTTGCTAAGGACCCACCACCACATAAGCGTCTCTGTCCCACATCTAGACTCCTCCAGTGCAGTAAAATTATCCCCTTTCTAAGGGCCGGTTCTTTTGCTAGCTTTTTTAGGCTTCGAGAATAAGCTGCCCCCTACCCACCTTATTCTAGAAGCCCAACCAAAATTTTCTTTTTAAAAGCCTACTAGTCAAGTCTTAACTACTAGGCTTCTAAAAAAATAAGTTTAGTTCAGCTTCTAGAATAAGTTAGATAGGGGGCAGCTTATTGCAGCTTATTTTGGAACCCACCAAAAAAACTGGCCCTAAGTAGCCATGCCGGCGGGGATTCATCTCTGCATCAGGTGCTCCTCCGGGACAACCCGCCCGTCCTGCGCCGCTCACTGCTCTTGGCATAACCGCCAGTCCAAGTCACCTTCGCCAGTTACCACTTACCAGAATTCCCCTTTGCAGGTGCGATGCGTGTCGTCGAGTCGGCGTCCTTGGCCCTGATTCTCCTCTCTTCCTGTCTCCCTTCAGGCGATGGTGCCGTCGGCGTCATTGGGGAGGTTGATACTGATCGCTCCCGACGGAATCAGACCGACCGCTGGGCTCTCGCCTGGAAAGGATACTCTGCTCGACAACTCAACCATGGAGCGGACGCCGCGTTGGGCAGGTCTCCAGCTGGTGGACGCACTTATTTTCAAGCTCAAAGGGCTTAGCTGGTGATCACGTTGGGCAGGGCCTCATTTCACAGTCGCAGCCAGGGCTTCCAGGTGTTGCCCATGTGATGCTTGCATCCTCCAGTCGGTGGCAGGTTCAGTGTTTTCCTGAGCGTAGTCTATTCTGATTCCGTGCGTTTAGTTTTCAGTTCCTAGCAAACCGGCAACCCATTCAATACCGAGCGCTCTGTTTTCTGTCACCAGAGGACTTTCAATCACATGGAGACCATTATTAGTAGATGCTCACCAAATCCAGAAGAAACGATTGGACAGGAAACAGATGGACGCTATCAAGAAAACATGCGTGTCTTCTCCCCTTCACATTCATCACACATATCTCTTTCCCTTCCATACGTCTTCCTTTGCTCTTCCTATAAAACAACCATATCTCCATAGGATGAATCCCTCACAAACAGAATACTGCTTCTCCTTGCCAATCATACACTGCCATCCTCTCGCCATGGCTCCAGCAACTCATCATCGATGGAGTGATTAATATTTGGATGATTCTTTGGGTTTATCTGCAGTTTCATTTTTGAAGATCAAGGAAAGTTGGCTGGGCTCCAACTCAGGGAAATCGGATTTATTATATACCAGTTAATCAGTACAAGTCCTCCTATATAGCTCATGCTTCTCCTTTGTTGCGTATAAGATTGGAATCTGGCAACTACTCTTGACTTTCTATGGGTTTTCCTTGCCCAGTTTGATTTCTTCAATTGCATGCTGTAGCTAAGAAAGAGATTCAACTGTACGAGAAATTGGACACTTGGGTACAGGTGAATAACATTATAACATCTGTTTTGAAGTCAATTTCAGCCAATACAGTTAACCCCTCAATACCTGCATATGCATAATTGTTTCAGTGGTCATATCCTCGCAGATTACCGCAGATAATGTGTTTGTTCTTTCACTGATTAGATATCATAAACTCAAAGCGGCATATTCATATTTTTGTGTCTATTGGATTATTCGTCACACATATGAGAGTTGGAACCATGGGAATGCTCATGTAGAGTTAGTAGTGAGCCATGTAATATTTTTTTTATCTATTTGAAGAAACAGGTCTCAACCTATTGCATTATTTGCATCCCTTTGGCAGGTAGCAGTTTCATTTCTTAGGTTGCGGTGTTTGCCCTCCATCGTACTGAAAATGCCTGCAAGAAGAGGCAACTTAAATGTTCAGATTTTGGCCAGTTCTATACAGGAATGCATCATAGTAATTCTAATGTTCTATTCCTGTTATTCTATCCATACCATGTTCAGCTTACATTTTACTGTTCTCTACAAGATAATAAAGTTTCTATCATATGATTACTCGAATGGACATATGATTGTTATGTTTTCCCATAAGGTTTGTTGGTTCCTATAATATATATTATTTTTGCAGAATGATTTTCCATTTCTACTCTAGCACATTACCACAAGTAATACACTGATGCCATGTAAATGGATGCATAGTTTTGTCATAAGCTACCCATGAGCTTCAGTTGACAACTGTAAGTAATATTTCAGTGCGGAGTCACATGGCTCTCCTGGGGACCAAGACATAATCTACATGAAGGACCAAGAAGAAAATACTTTTGGACATATCTTTCTATATATGTTTGTATTTTCCCTAATGCCAATTATATGTTTGGATACTTCATATAAATTAGAACTCTTGATCTATCATGTAAATTGATTTGTTCGTTTTGTCTGAACGCACAATGGAAAGAGGAATAAAACAAACAAAAACAATGCGGCGCTAATATGCTAATCAGTACTATATGCTTCAATACAGATTCATTTAGTATTACCTTTTAATGCATTTTTTATAGTTAGATAAATCTTTTGAGGTGTTGCATAAATTTTAGTGGCTGCAACTTCTGAAAAAACAAGCAAATGATGTTTGTTTTAATGTGTAGCTCCGCTGATCAGAAGGAAATAAGCATCTTCAACTTCTTATACAATCACCTCTGCCTGCGGTCACATTTTGATTTCATGCACTACATGATGTTATTACCATTCCAGACTAGCATAACATTAGTAGGTTTACTATTTGGGAACCATTTCTTTATTGTTACATCTAAACTCTTTATTAGCTTATTTATCCGCTGCAACGTGCGAGGAATTATCTAGTTTAACAAAATCAAGAACCTTATAACCTCGAGGGTAAGAAATTGCATCGAAGTGTTCAGGGATAAGGCTTTTGGTACACACGACTCTTTACTTTCGGCTCGTTTCCGAAAGTTTCTAGAAACATCTTATGCAAATCCTCCCTTAATTTAGCTAAAATTGTATCCGAGGTAGATGAAGATGTTTGTGGTAATGACATAGGAGCAACCTGAGTACTAGCTATTGGTGCAACTTGTGGGATGGGCGCCGAACCATAATTCGGTGGAAGACCAAACATGCTTGCGCTTATGGGTGGTGTGACAAAGTGATTCGGCGTAGACACCGAATTGGGCACACTAATAATAGGATTAGGGTATGTAGGTGTAGACACAAGCTGGTTGGTTTGAGTAGGGTAAAAATTCAATGGCATATTATATTGTGGTTGCATAGGTGGTGCCGATGAAATAGGTAAAATTGGAGTAGGGTTTTCAGATATACCAACAGTATCACTAGATGATGGAAGCATATTTTTCTGAGCATTACCACTAGCCACAAAAGAATTGTATGCCATCACATTATCCTTACTAATAAGACTTTCAGTCACAGCCACTTGCTCTGGAGAAAAAACTTTACTCACAGTGATTACATCTTGTTCGTCAAGGAGAGGAGGGAAATTGACGTTTCCAACTGGAATGATGTTGCCTTGACGGTCCTTCTTGAAACTTGAAAGAAACGCTTCCAAATCCTCCTCCTCGCGCTTCTTCTTGAGCGCCTCAAAAGCCTCTTCACGCTGCTTCTTGCGCGCTTCATAGGCTTGGCGATGTTCATCCGATAGTTCATCAAGACCGGGTTTAATAATGTTATCGGCGTCAACTTCTGAGGGCTTGGGGAGATTTGACATGGTTGATGATGATTCTTGATCTTTCTTCCCCAGCGGAGTCGCCAAAAAGTGTGTTCGCACACAAACACGTCACCGTATACCTCCAACACCTAGGGTGATGAACCGCAGCTCACGCCGAAGGAGACCCGTCCGGAAGCGCGGTACACAACCAATCTGGCGGGTGCTTTTAAGGACCCGAAACCCCAAGCGCCCGGGAGGGACCCCGTCTGAACGTGCGGCGGATATGGGCTGCCTTAGGTCGGTTCGCCCGCCCCTAGAGCCTCGAGAATCGCTTCCCTTCAACATGAAAAACGAACGAAGAACGAGAGAGAAAGAACAAGGGAGGGATGTAAAACTAGGGTAAAAAGTAGATGTGTTTTGCGATTGTGTGATGTTGTTCAATCGGCCGTCACCCCTTGGGTATATAAGAGGCGGCTGGACTTCCTGTGCATGGAAAAGGTTTGGATTCACGTCCAAAACCCTAGTCAAATTCGGATAAGTTTTGTCCGAACTTTTCAAAACTGTTCGGTTTAAACTGGCTGCACATTACGGGTCTTTTTTGTGGTGGTAAATGACCTCGGATGAAAATAAGCCCAAAAGCAATCTTGACCGTTTCGACGAGGCGAACAACTTTCATGTTGAACGTTTTTTGATCCGAGGTCATCTTCATGGCCAAATTCCTCGCGCAAAATAGCTAAATATTCACGCAGCTCATCAGACATACCCACACGTGTTGGTTCCGGGCGTCATATTTTTCCCATTGGAGAGTCGCGCTGTGCAGACTCTAACTTTTGCATACGATTTTGGAGTGAGACGATCTTTATATTAAAATCGATCGTTTCGACAAGACGAAGATATCCGTGTAGAAACTTTTCCCATATAAGGCCATCTTGGGGGCATAATCAGCCGAATAGTGTTCCGAATACAAAATCTGAATACTTCGAACACAACTTCGGCCTTAGAGATGAGACCGGATGACTATGGCCCAAATATCAAAGTTTTTCATTTTGACGATACGGAACTTTCTCACTTTGAACATTTCTCCATTTGAGGCCATCTTAATTAAGTTCTTCGCCGTGCCAAAATCTGATGTCAATAGTTATATAAGAATGACCATTTATAATATGCATTTCATGTAAATATGGTGCGTCTCCACACCTGTGCAGAGGGGATTATCCGCATCTGACACCCCATGATGGGACGCGTTCATCGCATCGGCAACTATCCTTTTTCTTGCAGGGGCATTGCATTTAGCAAACTGCATAATGATTGATGCGGCGATTGCGACCACAATTGATCAATATAACAACTAGCCTAATTATAATCAGAGTCAAACATACCAAGTGGTGCTAAAAGAACTGTTGGTGCATTAAATTACGAAGAGCTAACTCAATCACGGTCAAACCCTTCGTACCCAAATCAGATGCCTTTGATAGATGGCAGTATATGCAGAATTGCAGACGCCCTCAAGTTGGGGCATTGTATGCTCCTGTGCTATCTTCTAACCCAGCTCCATCCAAGAACTGCAGTACGCAGGTTTAGCTCAGGAACATGGCAACCGGCACCGGCGGGAGGCCAGCCACCATGCGCGTCGTCCAGTATAGTGGCTACGGTGGCGGCAGCGCTGGCCTCAAGGTCAGCCTAATTTGCAGTTCGCTTCTATCTCGGAAGCATGTGCTTTGGAATGGATGATCTTGGTAACCATTTTGGTGGAATTGCATCTGCTTTTCTGCAATTCTATTGCCCATAACCGTTTATCATCTAGAGACATACTATAGTACTAGCCATTGTTGAGGAAATCGTTAATTACTATACTAGCCATTGTTAAGGAAATCGTTAACTACTATACTAGCCATCATTGAGAAAATCATTTGTTGGCGCCGCCTCTTGTCGCAACGCCGCTCTTCTTCTTCCTCAAGCTGCCTCGCACAACTCTCATGAGGTTTCTCTCAAGAACACACATTTCACCAAGGAGGAAAATGGCTTCGCCTCTTGCTCCGGATGAGAAAACATGCACTATATTTTCTTCTGTGGCCCTCATCGACCTCTTTCTCATCGCTTGATATATGCAATATATATAAAAGGAGTTGGCCTCACACACGTACCTGACTAGCCGGTAGGTTCGGCCACTACTCCACGTACCGCACGTTTAGTTAAGGCTGTCCATAATAGAAGTATCATAGATAGTATCATGCATGCCAACTAAGTAGTTTTGATGAGGTGGCATAAAATTAAATAAAGAAAGAAAGGCTTGAGTATCATATCATGATACCGTATCATATTAAATGATGTGCTACTTTGTGTCATGCATAATAATAAATATAGTCCTTTATGATACCAACATATGATACTATGCATTAGGGATGTAGTATTATAGACTAGTATTATATGAATGATACTAGTATATGATATTCCCCATTACAACCAGCCTAACAATCCTGAAATCCATCCGGAGCTAACAACTTATCCATGCAGCCACTAATTAGTCCATGCACGCATGCATTTGATTGTTAAACACAATACTGTTGTAGCTTGCACGTACACTCCCTCCGGCGCCGCGGTCCGTATGTCCCGCGCGCACCCGACGCGCCCGACGAGTCCGACCACACCAAATGTTGTGGTTTATTCCAACACACACCCCCTAAACACGGCCTAAAGAAGTCCGTCGTCGTTGATGTTGGCGTCGGCTAGGAGAGTCTGCTCCGCCACCGGGCCTTTCCACAGCGGCGTGCACTCGCGTTTGAAGTGTCCGTGTTCTCTGCATTTATAGCAGCATCCACCACTACTAGAAAAAGGGCTATAGATGGAATTGACACTAATGGCGCACCAGACATGTGGTGCGCCATTACTATATACTAATGGCGCACCATGTGTGGGTACGCCATTAGTGTCCAAATACTAATGGCGCACCACACCACGATGCGTCATTAGTAAAAAAAATTAATTTTTTTCAAAACTACTAATGGCGCACCGTGGGAGTGGTGCGCCATTAGTAGTTGAACTAGTAATGGAGCACCACATCAAAAAAAATTTAATTTTTTTTTCAAAACTACTAATGGCGCACCGTGAGAGTGGTGCGCCATTACTAGTTAAACTAGTAATGGCGCACCATGCCACGGTGCGCCATTAGTAACTTGGCCCAAATTCCCCCGAATGCACACCCCCCTTGAACCGCCTTTTCAGTTTCAAAAAACAATAAAATAAAATGATAGAATGTCAAAAAAAAGTAAAATTCCCATGTGATATTTGGTCTAGTTGTTAGCAACATTTACAAACATGAATTTTCAACTTTTTTGCAAAATCTCTCGAGAATTTGTAAAATTGGGCATAAGTTTTGCATACGAACTCGGATGAAAAAGTTTTTATATGAAAAATTATCTACTCGAAAAGTTACATTCGATTCCACCAAAATGGTTACCCCGTTAAACATTTTCAAAATCCTCAAAAACCTAACAGAAAAAAAATTATGGGGCTTTTAAGATCTGGGGAGGCAAAAAAATTCAAACTTACTAATGGTGCACCTACCCATGGTGCGCCATTACTATCTTTCTGCCTTCAAATTTCAAAATAAGTCAAAAAAAATAAAAAAGAGTTACTAATGGCGCACCTGCCCGTGGTGCGCCATTAGTATCTTCCCGCCTTCAAAATTCAAAAAAAATAAAAAAAAATAAAAAAAAGGTTAGTAATGGATATATATGGCTGGGCGTGGTCCTCTCCTCCTTACCTCTTCATTCTTCTCCTCCACTCCACCTCTCCTCCACTCCATCTCCTCCTCTCCTCCACTCCATCTTCCCTTCTCTCCTCCACCATACTATCCTACTTCTCTCCGGCGACCTCCTCCTCCTCCTCTCCGGCGACCTCATCCTCCTCTCTGGCGACCTCGTCCTCCCTTCTCTCCTCCCCTCCCTTCATGGTTTCTCCTCCCTCCTCTTCGGTGAGCTCCTCCTCCCTCCTCTCCTCCCATCCCCTCATGGTTTCTCCTTCCTCCTCTCCGATGCTCCGGTGAACTCCTCTCCGGCGACCTCCTCCTCTTCCTCTCCGACGAACTCCTCCTCCTCTCTGGCGATGTAGGCGAGCGTCTCTTCGGTGACCTCCTCCTCCTTTTCAGCGAACTCCTCTCCGGCAAAAGAACGTACTAGATCCAAAAACAGGAACAAAATTTAAAATAATATCGTGCCAAAAAACAAGCAAAAAATGGGCAAAAAAAATCATGATCCAGATCCAAATTTAAAATTCAAAAATAGCAATGGCGCACAGTGGGGGTTAGACGGTGCGCCACTACTATTTTTCCGCCTTCAAAATTCAAAAATACTAATGGCGCACCAGTGGCCTATACTAATGACGCACCGTGGCCTATACTAATGACGCACCAGTGGTGCGCCATTAGTAAAAATACTAGTGGCGTGATACTAATGGCACACCAGTGATGCGTCATTAGTACGCAAAACTGGTGCGCCATTAGTAGCCCTTTTCCTAGTAGTGCACGACGCTTCCCTCCGTTTCCCGGCTATGTGCTTGTCGCGCTGTCGCCGTCGTGGACGCCAATGCCGCGTCCGCCTTGCAGTCGCTCCCGAGTCGCTCATTGTGCCGCCGTCATCATCAGCTGCCCGTCTGCGCGCTTGCCGCCGGCCTGCAAGCGCCATCGCGTCCTTTCTTCGAACGCCTTGAACGCCACCGCCCAACGCCACCGCGCACCTCCACGTCCGCTGCAATCGTGCCGTCTGCTTGCCGTGCCCGAGGCGCGGTTGCCACGTCGAAGCCGTGTGCCACCACCATGTCCGGACTCGCCCCGCCTTGCCTTCGCCACGCGCTCGCCGCGCGCCGCAGCCACGCCGCGGAGGCCTCCATGTCCGCCGTGACAGTTGCCGCGCCGCATACCTCCATAGGCCGACACACGGCCCGAAGGTTCATCGCGTAGCCACCGGCCAACACCGCCATCGTCGGCAAGCCTCCAGCAAGGGGAGCAACACCCAAGACAAACTGGCTCATGATACCAAATGTTTGCGCCACCTCTTATCGCAGCGCCGCTCTTCTTCTTCCTCAAGCTGCCTCACACAACTTTCATGAGGTTTCTCTCAAGAACACATACACACTTCACCAAGGAGGAAAATGGCTTCGCCTCTTGCTCCTGGTGAGAAAACATGCACTATATTTTCTTCTCTGGCCCTCACTGGCCTCTTTCTCATTGCTTGATATCATAGTTTTAAATAGCCGGCTATAGCCCCGCTATAGCTCCGCTATAGCTGTTTGAGGGTGCTGCCGCTAAATGTTTCATGTACAATTTGCCGCTATAGCCCGCTATAGCCCAGCTATAGCTGTTTTTAAGGGTCGTCGCTAAATGCCATAGCCCGCTATTTAAAACATTGCTTGATATATGCAACATATATACAAAGAGTTGGCCTCACACACGTACCTGACTAGCCGGCAGGTTCGGCCACTACTCCACGTACCGCACGCCCAGCTAACTATCCCGGAATCCCTCCGGAGCTAACAACTTATCTATGCAGTCATTTAACGCATTTAACTAACCCATGCACGCATGCATTTGACTCCTAAACACAATATTGTTGTAGCTTGCACGCACACTCGCCACGGTGCTGCGTCCTGCACGTCCCGCGCGCACGCGACGAGTCCGACCGCACTAGACGCCATGGCCTATTCCAACATCGTTAACCGGTAGCTGCTCGGTTAGTTGGTGAGTTAATAGATTAATCGACAAGTTAATCTATTAATCGGACGATTTATTAGTTTATTAGCTACTCGGTGACCCTACGAGGAGGTATTAATCAGCAAGTTAACTAATTAACCGGACAAATTCTTGAAGAAGATACTAGCATGTATATTTGTGCTGAAATTTCCGCACTTATCGGGATTTTGTTAGATATGGTAGCTTCCTAGAAATAAGTAGATCATGGAAGGGGATACGGGCTACACTCTGTGGACCCAATTGAGTTGACTTTGTAATGCTGGGGGCGCTGTAAAAAGGAAAACAATTTCTTGAAAGAAAACTACATGCTGCTCTACATTTTTGGTGCCTCCAGCTAAGTCATGAGTTTTTTTTTAATATTTCTTATGAACTGTTTTGTTACTCTTGGAGCATTGCAAACCGAATTAGTTCAATTGGCTTGAGAGCTCCCCTTTTGGTAATCTGAGAACAAAAGGAAAAAAAGTTCAATCTGTTTTTCTGCAGTATGTGGCGATCCCTGTTCCATCACTGAAAAAAGGTGAAGTTCTTATAAAAGTTGAAGCAGCAAGCATCAATCCAGCCGATTGTCGGATACAGAAGGGACTGCTACGTCCTTTTGTCCCTAAATTTCCATTCATTCCAGGTATTAATGCATTTACTAGTTTACTTATCGCCGTAACAGTGAGTACTGATGTACTGTAGTAGTAAGAGATATTACCTGTTCATATTTTAGCTGCTGCATTTCCAATGAAATTCAGTCAGAAGGAATGAATGGCTTCTCTTTAGATGATACATAATTTATCTCCAAATTATCAAAATGCTTGCGATTTGTCAAACAGTAACCGACGTTGCTGGAGAGATTGTTGAGATTGGTTCTGCGGTTCAAGAGTTCAAAGTTGGCGACAAAGTTGTTTCCAAGTTGATATTCTGGGTAATTTCGAACTTGCTCAGCATTTAACATCCATTTCATTTCGTGGCATCCATCATTAATGAGAGACGAATCGCGCCGGCAGAAAGCTGGTGGCCTCGCAGAGTACGTGGCGGCATCGGAGAGCATCACCGCCCCCCTCCCTACCGGTGTGTCCTCTGCGGATGCCGCAGGGCTCCCCGTGGCCGGCCTCACGGCGCTTCAGGCCGTGAAGGCCATTGGCACCAAGTTCGACGGCACGGGCGTCGGCAGCAACATCCTGATCACTGCTGCGTCCGGTGGCATCGGCTCGTACGCCGTCCAGCTCGCTAAGCTCGGGAACCACAACGTCACGGCCACCTGCGGCGCGCGCAACCTGGAGCTTGTCGCGGACATCGGCGCCGACGAGGCGCTCGACTACAAGACCCCGGAAGGCGCGGCACTGAAGAACTCTTCCGGCAAGAAGTACGACTACATCGTCAACACCACGAACGGCGGCAAGTGGTCGGCGTTCAAGCCGAGTCTCGGCAGCCACGGCAGAGTGGTCGACGTAGCTCCCAACTTTGGGAATTTTGTCGCGTCCATTCTGACGCTATTGTCCAAGAAGAAGCTGTCCACGGTTATCCTGTCGCTGGGTATGGAGGACCTCAGGTTTTTGCTTGAGCTGGTGAAGGAAAGGAAGCTCAAGACGGTCATCGACTCGCGGCATCCATTCGAGAAGGCGGCAGATGCGTGGGAAAAGAGCTTGAGTGGCCATGCAACGGGGAAGGTCATAGTTAAGATGTGATTGTTTGACTTTTATGCATGCAATGCTTCAGTGTTTATTTATGATGTTATACTTGGAACTGTTAATATCCGAAATATCTTGATGTTGATTTATACATAAAATTGATGGAAATATAAGCAAATTACTACGAGATTTAATCCGAATAAACAAAAGATAAATCACGACTACAGTAGCAGAGATGGAACTAATCATGCGAGCTAGCATAGTAGATGAACAGATCACATCCAGGGCACATACTAGAAACATGAATTCTACCACGATCTCGAACGGGAAGGATAGAATCACGTACGGTGCAGCAGGAGCAGCACCACCGGCGTTGACGTTGTCGCCCATGTTGTCAAGGATGAGGTTGCCGAGGTCGGGAAAGAAGTCGTCGTTCGTGAAGTCGTCGCTGCCAGCAGTCGCACGAGTGCGCTCCTCAAAAACCTGATCGCCCCTCTCCCGTACAGGATCACGAGAGGTGGGGTTCCAGAGGCCTGCTGTCACTTCTCCCGGTGCACGCCGAACGGAGGGATGGAGAAGACTTGCTTGGCGGTGCAATGATCTGGAACGGCGGTGACAAACCATACGAAGCGGCGGCGGCTAGGGTAGACGTCTGTCTGACTATATAATGCGGGCCGGGTAGGTCGTGGAAGTAAACTCCACGTTCGAGTCGTCACGATTCAAAAGAATCGGAAACGGTTCAGTAATTGACGCGTCCGTTAATTACTAATTAATGACTCATTAATTTCTCCCGAGCAACAAAAATATAGACAACGTGGATAGTTCTGTCCTAGGCTCGGCTCAATGTCGCAACCCGCGGCGCGGCGTATCGTGACGAGGCGTGGCGTGGCGAGGCGAGCGAGGAGGAGCGCGCGTGTAGGTCTCCTCTTTTCATGTTTATACAAGTGGTAGAAGAGCTCAATTTATAAAGAGGTGCAACTCTCTCTCAACTTATGAGGTGGGACTAAACTTTAGCCTCACTCACTCCACTCACATGTGTGCATGAATGGGCCAAGAGAATTTCAGAATTTTAGTTGGGCTTTGGGCCAAAAGCCCACTAGCAAATTCCAACAGTCCCCCACAAAGTCTCATTGGCACATCTCACCATTTGGGTCCAAAACAATGTTTATATACCGGTGCTTAGTGAAGACTGTGAAGTTGAATTTCCACTTAGAGATTTATGCTACACTAGATCACAATTTGAATAGTGGACTATGCCTTGAACTACAAGTTTCCGTGAGACTAGTTTCACACAAATTCTTGACCGATACTAGGCTCCGCAAGGCTTCCCCGCGGGTGGAGCATATACGGCCTTTTCATGAATTTATTAGAGAACACCCAATTCTCGCAGACTGCGACGTTAACAGTCAAATTCATATAGGTGTGTTCCTCAGAAGATGTTTTGCAGGACAACATCTCTGCTTACCCGAATAAGCCACTTGGAACACATTAAGATAAGTATCAACCTGCCATGCAGATCAGGAGAGTATTGCATCTTCACGGAGTGGGATAATTAAAATAGGGATACTCTCCTCTCAGCTGACCAACAACTTGTCTCCCGCTTCTACTTCACGGGATCTCCGATCACATAGAGTGGGTTACCACTATGGACAACTCATGCGGTGGGTCTCAAGCCCATCTCCATCGATGCATTATCTATCATGTTACGTGATAGACCCTTTGTGAAGGGATCTGCCAAGTTTTTCGACGTTTGGATATAATCCAACCTAATAACTCCGGAGTTTCTCAATTTTCTGACAGATTTTAGTCTCCTCTCCACATGCCTTAAGGACTTCATATTGTCCTTAGAACTGTTTATCTTGACGATCACAGTTTGATTATTACAGTTCATCAGGATACAGGGTATTGGTTTTTCAACCATAGGTAAGTCCATCAAGAGCTCACGAAGCCACTCTGCTTCAATAGTGGCAATGTCTAATGCTGTGAGTTCTGCTTCCATAGTTGACCTCGTTAAGATGGTCTGCTTGAAAGACTTCCAGGAAACAGCACCACCACCAAGTGTAAAAACATAACCACTTGTGGCCTTAATCTCATCAGCATCAGATATCCAGTTTGACTCACTATAACCCTCCAGTACCCTTGGATATCCGGTGTAGTGAATCCCATAGCTCACGGTGCCTTTCAAGTAGCGCATAACTCTCTCAAGCGCATGCCAATGATCATCTCCCGGTTTTGACACAAACCGATTCAGCTTGCTCACAGCAAACGAGATGTCAGGCCTCGTGGCACGCGCCAAATACATAAGCGAGCCAATAATCTGAGAATACCTCAGTTGATCCCTAGCAATCCGTCGATCTTTCGAAGCAACACACTAGTATCATATGGAGTTGGAGAAGGCGTGCAGTCGCTATACCCAAAACGACTCAAGACCTTTTCCACATAGTGAGACTGAAGCAGTGTGATCCCACCATTCTCATCTCTCAACAGCTTGATGTTCAAGATAACATCAGCTACTCCTAGATCCTTCATCTCAAAATAGCGAGATAAGAAATCCTTAACCTCCTTGATTAAATCAAGTTTGGTTCCAAAGATCAATATGTCATTGACATACAGACAAAGAATTACTCCTTCGCCCCCACCATAGCGATAGTACACACACTTGTCACCATCATTTACTACAAAGCCGGCAGTAATTAATGTTCTTTTGAACTTCACATGCCACTCCTTAGGAGCTTGTTTAAGGCCATATAAAGACTTTAATAATTTGCACACCTTTCCTTCCTGACCAGGTACTACAAAACCATCTGGCTGATCCATGTAAATTTCCTCCTTCAACTCTCCATTGAGGAAAGCCGTCTTAACGTCCATTTGATGAACGAGAAAACCATGTGAGGCAGCTAGTGATAGTAGCACTCAAATTGTGGTCAGTCTAGCCATAGGTGAGTAAGTATCAAAGAAGTCTTCACCTTCTTTCTGGGTATAACCCTTAGCCACAAGCCGTGCCTTGTACTTTTCAATCGTACCATCAGGTCTAAGCTTCTTCTTGAACACCCACTTACATCCTACAGGTTTGCACCCATAAGGATGGCCAGTGATCTCCCAGGTTTCATTAGCTAAGATGGAATCCATCTCGCTACGTACAACTTCCTTCCAGTAGTCAGCATCAGGAGATGCATAGGCTGCTGAAATAGTCCTGGGTGTGTCATCCACGAGGTATACAATGAAATCATCACCAAAGGACTTTGCAGTCCTCTGTCTCTTACTCCTCACAGGAGTTCCATTGTCACCCTCAACAGGATTCTCAACGTGTTCCGTCGCAATGGTGGGTTCAGGAATTACAGTGAATTCCTCACTGGATAGAGTAGGTACCTCATGATTTGATGAACTCGACATATCCTTCATAGAAAATATGTTCTCAAAGAAAGTTGCATCATTCGACTCCATAATTGTACCAACATGCATGTCAGATACCTTAGATTTCATTATCAAAAATATATAGCCGATGCTATGAAAAGCATAGCCCAGAAGAACACAATCCATGGTTTTTGGTCCAGGATTGCGCTTCTTGGGAATTGGTATATTGACTTTCGCTAAACAACCCCAAGTACGTAGGTAAGAGAGTTTCAATCTTTTCCTTTCCCATTCCTCAAATGCATTCATGGTCTTATGCTTTGTGGGAACTCGGTTTAGGACATGACACACAGTCATTAGCGCCTCCACCCACCATTCCTTGGAGAGATCCGAAGTGTCTAACATGGTGTTAACCATATCAGTTAGAGTTCGGTTCTTTCTTTCGGCTACCCCATTTGACTGGGGTGAGTAGGGAGGCATCCTCTCATGGATTATACCATGTTCCACACAAAACAGATCAAATTCATTGGAAAAATACTCTCCACCACGATCGGACCTAAGACGTTTAATTTTTCGATCAAGTTGGTTCTCTGCCTCGGCTTTATAGTTTTTGAAGAAAGTTAAAGCCTCATCTTTTGATTTCAGAAGATACACATGACAATATCTAGTGGAGTCATCAATCAACATCATGAAGTATCTCTTTCCACCTTTTGGCAACACGCCATTCATCTCATAAAGATCAGAATGTATAAGCTCTAGTGGCGCCAAGTCTCTTGCCTCTGCATTCTTATGGGACTTGCGAGGTTGCTTAGCTTGTACACATACTTGGCACTTAGTGCCTTTGGCAGTAGAGATTTTCGGAATTAAATTCATATTGTCTAGCTGCGTCATGCACCCAAAGTTAATGTGACAAAATCGTGAATGCCAAATATTAGACTCGTTATTGTGGCAAACATTATTAATAACTTTAGTGCAAATATCTGACAAAGACATGCGGAATAAGCCTCCGCTCTCATAGCCTTTTCCAACATATTGTCCATACTTAGAAATTACAACTTTATTGGATTCGAAAACCAACTTAAAACCATCTCGACATAAACGGGAACCGCTAACGAGATTTTTATTGATGGACAGCACATGATGAACGTTCTTCAGACGCACGGTCTTCCCCGAAGTAAACTTCAGATCGACCGTATCAACACCTCGAACGATGGCATGTGACCCATTCCCCATCAACACGGGAGAAGTCCATGTGGCCTGGTAAGAAGAAAACATGGAGGCATCAGCACAAACATGTACATTGGCACCGGTGTCAATTAACCAATCAGGGGATTGAAATACTGAAAGGATGGTAAGAAAAATACCGTACCTTGATTCCTTCATATCAGTATCACCAATGACAACATTAGCGGACCTGCCGCTCTTCTCATGTTCGTGCTCCTCAAAGCGGTTAGGACACTTTGGAGCCCAGTGATTAGGATCACCGCAGACATGGCAAAGTCCCTTCCCCTTCTTATGAGAATTCTTTTTGAAGTTGGTAGAATGTGATGGCTTGTTCTTTGTATCAAACTTGCCTTTTCCCTGAGTTTTGTTCTTGTTGTTTTGAACTTGTTGGGCTGGAAGTTCTTCTTCTGTACCATGTGGGCACTAGAAGCTCCCTCAGCAACTCGAGCATGTGTGTCCTTTGCTCTCGCCTTCTCTTCAATATCAAGAGTACCAATGAGATCTGCAATGGAAAACTCCTGTCTCTTGTGTTTCAGGGAAGTAGCAAAATTGTTCCATGAAGGTGGAAGCTTGGCAATGATGCCCCCGGCAACAAATTTTTCCAGCAACACACACTTTAAATACTCAAGTTCTTTTGCGAGCGACTGTATCTCATGAGCCTGCTGTAAAACAGAGCGCTCATCAGTCATCTTGTAGTCATGGAATTGCTCCATGACATACAACTCGCTGCCGGCGTCTGAGGCACCAAACTTGGCCTCGAGTGCAGCCCACATGTCCTTGCCGTTTTCGAACGACATATACAAATCCACAATGGAATCATCCAGAACATTCAGAAGAGCGCCTTTAAAGAGAGTATCGATCTTCTCAAAAGTTTCCAGTTGTGCTGGATTAAGATCGCCCTCAGGCTTGCCCTTGGTGGCGTCATAGCAGCCCATGGTCTGAAACCAGTAGACTGCTCTTGTGCGCCACCTCTTATATTTTGCCCCCTTAAAGGCAGACGGCTTCAGATGCGCAGCAAGACCACTCGGAGTAAATTGCCTATAATCAGGTTTTTGGATTGTTGGAAATATGAGCAAATTACTACGAGATTGAATCCGAATAAACAAAAGATAAATCACAACTACCATAGCAGAGATTGAACTAATCATGCGAGCTAGCATAGTAGATGAACAGATCACATATAGGGCACATACTAGAAACATGAATTCTACCACGATATCGAACAGGAAGGATAGAATCACGTACGGTGCAACGGGAGCACCACCGCCGGCGTTGACGTTGTCGCCCATGTCGTCGAGGATGAGGTTGCCAAGGTCGGGGAAGAAGTCGTCGTTCATGAAGTCGTCGCTGCCAGCAGTCGCGCGAGTGCGCTCCCCAAAAACCTGATCGCCCCTCTCCCGTACAGGATCACGAGAGGCGGGGTTTCATACGCCTGCTGTCCCTTCTCCTGGTGCTCACCAAAAGGAGGATGAAGAAGACTTGCTTGGCGGCGTAATGATCTGGAACGATGGTGAGAAACCATACGAAGCGGCGGCGGCTAGGGTAGACATCTGCCTGACTATATAGTGCGGGTCGGGTAGGTCGTGGAAGTAAACCCCATGTCCGAGTCGTCACGATCCAAAAGAATCAGAAACGGTTTAGTAATTAATGCGCCTGTTAATTATTAATTAATGACTCATTAATTTTTCCCAAGCAGCAAAAATATAGACAACGTGCATAGCTCTATCCTCGGCTCGGCTCAATCCTGCAACCCGCGGCGCGTCGTGACGAGGCGTGGCGAGGCGAGCGAAGAGGAGGAGCGCGCATGTATGTCTCCTTTTCTCATGCTCATACAAGTGGTAGAAGAGTTCACCTTATAAAAAGGTGCAACTCTCTCTCAACTTATGAGGTGCGACTAAACTTTAGCCTCACTCACTCCATTCAGATGTGTGCATGAATGGGCCAAGAGAATTTCAGAATTTTAGTTGGGCTTTGGGCCAAAACCCCACTAGCAAATTCCAACAAAAATTACTTACATGTCCAGCATAGAATTATTACTTGCTCAGAGTACTTAAGTTTATATGTTTAAAAAAGTTGATCGATTATGAGTGAAACACTATATGATGTATTACTCCTTTAAAGAATGATGGAGTACTCGCCTCTTGGGACCTCCGTGGGTGAGAGTACCCTCCATGTCGTCCGTTTTGCGGTGGCATGCCATGGGGGTCTCCCTGAGGCTTTTCATGCCGTCCGATCTGTCCGAACAGCGCGCATCTAGGCGACGTGCCTTGGAGGTCCATGATGGAGGGACTGTGGCCCGGGCCGCCGTCATGTGGAGTTGTCGTGTGCACCCGCGTGAGACCTCTCGCGCATTGCCCCGCTCAAAATGGACAGATCTGGTCTGTTTGTCAGCGTCCTTCGCCCCACGCTGGGGTGCTTGGCTCGCGTCGGCCGGTCGTGTGCCTCCTTGCAGCCTCCGCCAGCGTGGAGGCCTTTCGCGCCATATGTTTTGTGTTGGCCTTCCGTGGTTGGCTTCCCGACACTACTAGGAAAAGGCCTACTAATGGCGCACCAGTTTTGCCTACTAATGGCGCATCACTGGTGCGCCATTACTAGCACGCCATTAGTAATTTTTACTAATGGCGCACCACTGGTGCGCCGCCATTAGTATAGGCCACTGGTGCACCATTAGTATAGGCCACGGTGCGCCATTAGTATTTTTGAATTTTGAAGGCGGGAAAATAGTAGTGGCGCACCATCTAACCCCCACCGTGCGCCATTACTATTTTTGAATTTTGAATTTGGATCTGGATCGTGATTTTCTTGCCCATTTTTTGCTAGTTTTTTTGCTCATTTTTTGCCACGATATTATTTCAAATTTTGTTCCTGTTTTTGGATCTTGTACGTTCTTTTGCCGTGTTCTTTTGCCGGAGAGGAGTTCGCCGGAGAGGAGGAGGAGGAGGTCACCGGAGAGGCGCTCGCCTACATCGCCGGAGAGGAGGAGGAGGTCGCCGGAGAGGAGTTCACGGAAGCATCGGAGAGGAGGAAGGAGAAACCATGAGGGAATGGGAGGAGAGGAGGGAGGAGGAGCTCACCGAAGAGGAGGGAGGAGAAACCGTGAGGGGAGGGGAGGAGAGGAGGGAGGAGGAGGTTCCCGGAGAGGAGGAGGTTGCCGGAGAGGAGGAGGAGGTCGCCGGAGAGGAGGAGGAGGAGGTCGCCGGAGAGAAGGAGGTCGCTAGAGAGGAGGAGGAGGTCGCCGGAGAGGAGGAGGGTAGTATGATGGAGGAGAGAAGGGAAGATGGAGTGGAGGAGAGGAGGAGATGGAGTGGAGGAGAGGAGAGGAGGAGATGGAATGGAGGAGAGGTGGAGTGGAGGAGGTGCGCCATGGGCAGATACGACGGGAAGATACTAATGGCGCACCATGGGCAGGTGCGCCATGTAACATTTTTTTTATTTTTTTGACTAATTTTGAATTTTGAAGGCGGGAAGATACTAATGGCGCACCATGGGCAGGTGCGCCATTAGTAACTTTTTTTATTTTTTGACTAATTTTGAATTTTGAAGGCGGGAAGATACTAATGGCGCACCATGGGCAGGTGCGCCATTAGTAACTTTTTTTATTTTGTTGACTTATTTTGCATTTTGAAGGTGGGAAGATACTAACGGCGCACCATGGGCAGGTGCGCCATTAGCAATTTTGATTTTTTTTTTGAATTTTTTTGCTTTTCCAGATCTTAAAAGCCCTGTATCTTTTTTCTGTTAGGTTTTTGAGGATTTTAAAAATGTTTAACGGGGTTCCCCTGTTAAATTTGGATGTAACTTTTCGAGTAGATGATTTTTCATATTAAATTTTTTTTCATCCGAGTTATTATGGAAAAGTTATGCCCATTTTTACAAATTCTCGAGAGATTTTGCAAATGAAGTCGAAATTCATATTTACAAATTTTCCCAACAACTAGACCACATATCACATGGAAAACTTATTTTCTTATATTTTTTTCACATTTTCATCATTTTCTTTTATTTTTTTTAAAACTGAAAAGGCAATCCAGGGGGGGTGCGCATTCGGTGGAAGTGGTGGCCAAGTTACTAATGGCGCACCGTGGCATGGTGCGCCATTACTAGTTCAACTAGTAATGGCGCACCACTCCCACGGTGCGCCATTAGTAGTTTTGAAAAAAAATTAAAAAATTTCAAATTTTTTTTTTTACTAATGGCGCACCGTGGATGTGGTGCGCCATTACTAGTTTAACTAGTAATGGTGCACCACTCCCACGGTGCGCCATTAGTAGTTTTGAAAAAATTAAATTTTTTTTTACTAATGGCGCCCCGCGGATGTGGTGCGCCATTAGTATTTGGACACTAATGGCGTACCAACACATGGTGCGCCATTAGTATATAGTAGTGGCACACCACATGTCTGGTGCGCCATTAGTGTCAATTCCATCTATAGCCCTTTTCCTAGTAGTGCGACGCACTCCACACCTTTCGATCTACCCGAACGGCACGCACCTGGGAGAGATGCCTCAGTTCCATGACAGGTGGATCGTGGGCGTTGTGTTTGTCAGACCCCGCTTGCGTTGGGGTGGGATTGCGTGTCGTCGGTTGCCCGAGTGGTGTTGTTCGCTGCCATACGTCGTTGGGTATATATGCCCGTCCATTTGGGGTCGGCTTGGTGCTCGTATATAAGGGGGTGGACCTCCTCTTCTCCCTACTTGCCTCGCAACGTTGTCTGTTTCCAAGCCACCCAACAACAGGCTCACATAGGTGTTCATCCCCTACAACCCGCCGCCTTGCCAGATAGAGTTGTCGTGCCACGAGAATCTCGTCCTCGGGTCCCTCGCTTCGCTCCTCTCTAGATTCTCTCGAGGTTGGGTATGCTTCTTGTTTGTGTTGCCCGGTATGGCGTGCCTTTTGGCTCCGATACGGTTTTTCTCTTTCTTTTCTCCGGGTTCATTTCTTGCCTAACTGTGGTTGCCCTCGTTCTTCATTCTTTCATGTTATGCAAGCTCTTCTTGTCATCGTTGGACCTGTACGTTGCTTGACTAGGTTTCTTCTTTGCCTGTTTATTCCTCTGTTCTTGCCCTCTTTGTCTTGCTTCGTTTTGCCCGATTTTTTCTGTATGAATCAAGTTGCGAAAGGAGCCATTGCTTCCTTCCCCGAAATTGTCTTGCCGTTGTAGCTTCTGTTTGGGCTGGCAATGGAAATCTAATTCCCGTCGGTGGAGATCAGATAGCCCTTTTCTCATTTTTAGATTGGCCGATTGTCTTATCTTGCATGCTTGTTCTATATGTGCAGCGCACATCCAGACTTACTCTTTGATGGATGGGCAACTTCACATTATAACCACAATGAAGTGAAGAGGCTGTGGTAGGAGAACATGGGCCTACAAATATCGTCGGTGATGGTGGATGGTTGTCGAGAAAGGCGTGACAAGGGATGTTTTCTTGCAGTCAGGTGAGTGAGATCATTTTCACGGCGGGATGCAGTCTAGGCTGTGTTGCCGATCTTCTGGGGAGGCGGTTATAGAAGGTATTGATGTGGTTTACATGCATTTTTGTTAGATCTTCATTGCCTGTGTTCATGTATAATCATTGTGCTTTGTTGGTTTTTGTGTTTAATAATTCTGTACGCAACACTGCCTTGGAGCTCAAACTAATGGATATTGTTTTTGTTCATTGCTCATGTGTTTCCCATTGCCCAGATGTGAAAAAATAGGAGGTGTCTCGCACGCAATGAGATGTCGTTTTTTTTGTTTCTCATGTCTGGTGTCGCTTAGGGCCTCTCGGCCCCAGGCTGTGGTGTGGATAGCCACAAGTGGCTTGTCCATCCAATCATGTGGCTGCCCTCTATGCACGATCAAGAAACCCATGGTTTTCAGCGTAGGAAAGGTTTTCTGTGCAAGATGGTCCATGTACCATTGCCTGGCTGTAACTTGCTTGGTTGTAAGCATAGATATTGCATGATCAAGTGGACGCCAAGACTACCTATGTGCGCCCGGCAAACAACTGAAAGTTTCCTCCATAAGACTTAGCTCGGAACAGTAAACTTCAATAAAATCATTATCTCCGAATAGAAACATAATTAGCCTAGAGATGTGAACTTCATGTGGTTGTAGACTTGGTTGATAACTCAAAGATTCTATTAGGAAATTCAAATTAGCAGAAACATGTGTCATCACATAAGTAACTTGTGATAGAAGCCCGCGTGCTTGAGACGTAGTTCATGAGAGCAAGAAAATGATGTCCACAACATAGGTTGTGTCGGTTTCCATCTGCAATATCTCGCAAAAACAATGGCCACAACTTCGATTGTTGCACTAGTCATGAGGGTATCGTAGCTGGGTGAAACACATACCTCGGTAGGTTGGTGTCGAGATGAGAGCGGTTCATCGAATACATGGCCAGCGCCGTTGCAACAAAATCGATGGGGTCGATGACGTCTTACGCCTTGTTGGTCACCAGAAAAACCATTGAGACAAGGCATTAACAGTCGCCTGCACCGGTGTGTGTGCCTCACATTCCTACAAGTCATACTTGGGATCGATATCGACAATGATCGTCTTGGGAGGAATGACCTCCTTAGTGATAGAGGATGTGTCGCTGCCGGTGGAGGACATTGCCCACACCGAGGCAAACTGCTCGACCTCCTTGTCATTGTGGTCGACCGCGGGCTTGTGGTAGACGGTGATGGTCACGTCATGAACTTCGTTGAAGATGGCAGTGTTAATGACTTGGTTCAAACCATCCATCGAACACGTGACCAGCACCATTGTGAGGTAGCCAAAGGATGCTTCATGGATGACCTCGAGGACCTCCTCGACCTTGGTGGTGGAGCGGGAGATATTGGGGATGACTGGCACAACATCGGTGTTGATTATGAAGCCTCCATCGGAGGTCGCGATCGTGGAGCTCGCCAACTGCGGAGAAGGAACCACCGTGTTGAACTTGGAGTAGAAGATCTCCCGGTCTTCGAGTTTCCTGAGGATGTCGCTGGTCCACTCCTTAGTCTCTACATGGAACTTGTATAGGTAGATTTTCAAGGCAGGATCGATGGTGGTGGAGGTTGAAGGAAGGGTGGGGGAAAATTGGGCAGAATTTTGGTCAAATTTGGGGATGGTGGTGAGAAGGCTCTGATGCTAGATGTTAGGATATCTCTGACTCACTCAAATGCACCAGTTACACGATAAGTGTAATATGATTATAAGGACCAGTATGCTAAAGAGGGAAAACAAGGAGAAGGAATATGAGATCTAAGGTGGAAGTGAGAAGAGTCGGTAGCGTTTTAGTCGTGCTCCTTCTAGATAGTCCGTTCTTTGTGTTGGGGAACATAGCATGTAATTTCAAAAAAATTCCTGCCATCATGCAAGATCTATCTAGGAGATGCATAGCAACGAGAGGGAGAGAGTGTGCCCACGTACCCTCATAGACCGAAAGCGGAAGCGTTAGGTTAACGTGGTTGATGTAGTCGAACGTCTTCACGATCCAACCGATCCAAGTACCGAACGTACGGCACCTCCGTGTTCAGCACATGTTCAGCTTGATGATGTCCCTTGAGCTCTTGATCCAGTAGAGGGTCGAGGGAGAGTTCCGACAACACGACGACGTGGTGACGGTGATGGTGATGTGATCCGCGCAGGGCTTCGCCTAAGCACTACGACAATATGACCGGAGGAGTAAACTGTGGAGGGGGGCAGCACACAAGGCTAAGAGATTTCTTGGTGTGTCTTTGGGGTGCCCCCACCCTCGTATATAAAGGGGGGAGGAGGAGGCCGGCGCCTAGGAAGGACGCACCATGGGGGGAGTCCTACTTGGACTCCTAGTCTAAGTAGGATTCCCCCCTTCCTTTCTCCACCGGAGGGAATATGAAGGAGAGGGAGAGGAAAAGGGAAGGGGGGCGCCGCCCCTTCTCCTTGTCCTATATGGACTCCCTAGGAAGGGGGCCCGCGGCCACCCCATGCGGGCTTCCCTCTCTCTCCCTTAGGCCCATGTTGGCCCAACACTTCCCCGGGGGTATCGGTAACCCCTCGGTACTCCAGAAAATAACCGAATCACTCAGAACCATTCCAATGTCCAAATATAACCTTCCAATATATGAATCTTTACCTCTCGACCATTTCGAGACTCCTCGTCATGTATGTGGTCTCATCTGGGACTCCAAACAAACTTCGGTCACCAAAACACATAACTCATAATACAAATCATCATCGAACGTTAAGCGTGCGGACCCTACGGGTTCGAGAACTATGTAGACATGACCGAGACACATCTCCGGTCAATAACCAATAGCAGAACCTGGATGCTCATATTGGTTCCTACATATTCTACGAAGATCTCTATCGGTCAAACCGCATAACAACATATGTTATTCCCTTTGTCATCGGTATGTTACTTGCCCGAGATTCGATCGTTGGTATCACCATACCTAGTTCAATCTCGTTAGTGGCAAGTCTCTTTACTCGTTTCGTAATGCATCATCCTGCAACTAACTCATTAGTCACATTGCTTGCAAGGCTTATAGTGATGTCCATTACCGAGAGGGCCCAGAGGTACCTCTCCGATACACGGAGTGACAAATCCTAATCTTGATCTATGCCAACTCAACAAACACCTTCAGGGACACCTGTAGAGCATATTTATAATCACCCAGTTACGTTGTGACATTTGATAGCAAACAAGGTGTTCCTCTGGTATTCGGGAGTTGCATAATCTCATAGTCAGAGAAATATGTATAAGTCATGATGAAAAAGCAATAGCAATAAAACTAAACGGTCATAATGCTAAGCTAACGGATGGGTCTTGTCCATCACATCATTCTCTAATGATGTGATCCCGTTCATCAAATGACAACACATGTCTATGATTAGGAAACTTAACCATCTTAGATTAACGAGCTAGTCAAGTAGAGGCATACTACGGACACCCTGTTTGTCTATGTATTCACACATGTACTGAGTTTCCGGTTAATACAATTCTAGCATGAATAATAAACATTTATCATGATATAAGGAAATATAAATAGCAACTTTACTATTGCCTCTAGGGTATATTTCCTTCAGTCTCCCACTTGCACTAGAGTCAATAATCTAGATTACATAGTAATGATTCTAACACCCATGGAGTCTTGGTGTTGATCATGTTTTGGTCATGAGACATGCTTAGTCAACGGGTCTGCAACATTCAGATCTGTATGTATCTTGCAAATCTCTATATCTCCCTCCTTGAATTGATCGCAGATGGAATTGAAGCGTCTCTTGATGTGTTTGGTTCTCTTGTGAAATCTGGATTCCTTCACCAAGGCAATTCCTCCTGTATTGTCACAAAAAAATTCATTGGACCTGATGCACTAGGTAGTACACCTAGATCGGATATGAACTCCTTCATTTGCTGCTTCCGAAGCAGCTATGTACTCCGCTTCACACGTAGATCCCGCCACGACGCTCTTCTTGGAACTGCACCAACTTACAGCTCCACCATTCAATATAAACACGTATCCGGTTTGTGACTTAGAGTCATCCGGATCAGTGTCAAAGCTTGCATTGATGTAACCACTTACGATAAGCTCTTTGTCACCTCCATAAACGAGAAACATATCCTTAGTCCTTTTCAGGTATTTTAGGATATTCTTGACCGCTGTCCAGTGATCCACTCCTGGATTACTTTGGTACCTCCCTGCTAAACTTACAACAAGGCACACATCAGGTCTGGTACATAGCATTGCATACATGATAGAACCTATGGTTGAGGCATAGGGAATGACTTTCATTTTCTCTCTATCTTCTGAAGTGGTCGGGCATTGAGTCTAACTCAACTTCACACCTTGTAACACAGGCAAGAACCCTTTCTTTGACTGATCCATTTTGAACTTCTTCAAAACTTTATCAGGGTATGTGCTTTGTGAAAGTCCAATTAAGCGTCTTGATCTATCTCTATAGATCTTGATTCCCAATATATAAGCAGCTTCACCGAGGTCTTTCATTAAAAAATTCTTATTCAAGTATCCTTTTATGCTATCTAGAAATTCTGTATTATTTCCAATCAACAATATGTCATCCACATATAATATTAGAAATTCTACGAAGCTCCCACTCACTTTCTTGTAAATACATGCTTCTCCAAAAGTCTGTATAAAACCATATGCTTTGATCACACTATCAAAGCATATATTCCAACTCCGAGAGGCTTGCACCAGTCCATAAATGGATCGCTGGAGCTTGCACACTTTGTTAGCACCTTTAGGATCGACAAAACCTTCTAGTTGCATCATATACAATTCTTTTTTAAGAAAAAATTATTAAGGAATGCAATTTTTACATCCATTTGCCAAATTTCATAATCATAAAATGTGAAAATTCCTAACATGATTCGGACAAACTTAAGCATCGCTACAAGTGAGAAGGTCTCATCGTAGTCAACTCCTTGAACTTGTCGAAAACCTTTCGCAACAAGTCGAGCTTTGTAGATAGTAACATTACCATCAACGTCAATCTTCTTCTTGAATATCCATTTATTTTCTATGGCTTGCCGATCATCGGGCAAGTCAACCAAAGTCCACACTTTGTTCTCATACATGGATCCCATCTCAGATTTCATGGCCTCAGGCCATTTTGCGGAATCTGGGCTCATCATCGCTTCCTCATAGTTTGTAGGTTCGTCATGGTCAAGTAACATGACCTCCAGAAAAAGATTACCGTACCACTCTGGTGCGGATCGTAATCTGGTTGACCTATGAGGTTCGATAGTAACTTGATCCGAAGTTTCATGATCATCATCATTAGCTTCCTCACTATGTAGCGACCCGACCCGAATGGATCAAGTCTCTGTGCTTAAGTGTCATCCCTGGATCGGTATGCTGACACACACAGTACTCGAAGGATTTATAACAGAGGTAAATCACATGTATAAAGTAACGTAAATACTATTACCTCAATCCATATAGCGGAAGCAACAAGGTTGTGGATTCCCATCAACACCAACGGCAAAGTTGAGTGTACAAATCGTAACCCTAACGTATCACTTACTCGTCGTAAGAAATCCTGCAACATGAGATGTTGCAGCCACAGAGGGTCAGTACATTGAATGTACTGGCAAATTCACACCATAGAGAGAAATGATGAACAATGGCTATCACTACATGCATATATGGCTGGTGGAAAAGCTCTATGGTTATAAGGTTTTTGCGAAAAGCCAATTTTCCCCTACTGCAAAGGAATAAATTTTATTTAACTATCATGGTGGTTGTTAAACATTGAGAATGGTTGACAGCATTCTCAATCCCAATTAAAAATAGTCATCAATAACCCAACAATATTAATTTAGAAGTAACATGATGAGATCAACAGGATAATCCAAGAACTAGATACTCAAGATGTCCATAACCGGGACACAGCAAATCATGATTAGTTTGTACACTCTGCAGAGGTTTGCGCACTTTTCCCCACAAGACTCGATCTCCTCCGTTGGATATCTCGCACTGCCTGGTGTTTGAGAAACGGATGACCGAGACATAGTCTTTCAGAAGTGCTAGCACCTTACGTTGGATAGACCGGTACACCTACTTCCCCCTACATCTGCTAGTCTACCCTGTAAGAGTTCGCACGACTTAATCAACTATGCCAGAGCCCATAGTGGGTTGTGGCTGCACACGGAAGTTTCTAGTATGAATAATCTTATGATCCCTTTGGGCCTGGGTGGCGGTCCAAAAGAAAAACAGGCAAGTCCTGGAATACCCAGGTGCCTAGACAGGCAATCCTAGAATAACCAGGTGCCTCAATCCACCCAGATGTGTGTTTAAGTTGCCACCTTAAGTAAACCATTAATTAACAATCTCACATCTGTCATGGATACTCTCAAAACCCAATCCACGTCTACGAGCATAGCATGGCCATATAAGCAAAATGTAATAGTAACTCCCAAGGGTTTGATAATAAACAGGTAATAGGTACTACCACATCTACTTTCCATCCCACAATTTAATTAGATCCTAATCATGCAATGTGTGAGGATTGATCTAATGCAATAAAACTGGGTAGTAGAAAAGGTATGATCAAAGTGTGAACTTGCCTGCAATGTTGATGAAGATGATTCGCACTCAAAACTCTTGACAGTTCTACTCGTCACACTCCGGCCAATCTATCGTAAGCAAGCAATAGTAACCACACATAAGCAATCACTCAAAAGATCAGAAAGATCGAAGAAGATGATTCGGAAAACATGAAAACCAATCAAATAACTCTTGCAACATAAAACAATTTCTAACAGTACAAAAATTATATGAATTTGGCCTTATCAGAAAGTTTAGGTCAAGAGCTTTAATTTGCAAAAAGAATCAGCTCAAACGGAGTTACGGATAAAAAGATATGATCAAAAGAAGTTTGAATTCAAATCTAATCTAATTCAAATTTTAAAATTTTCAAAAACATGTTTGAGTTGGATTACTGGATAGAGGAGATCATATCGAAGAAGTGGGCCTTGGTTTCGTTGGACTTGGGCAAACGAGTAAAAAGTTATGGCTATTTGAAAAAATCAGGGCCAAGCTGTTTTACGGAAGAAAAAATAACTACGGGCTAGGGTCTAATGTATAAATACGTAGACTAATTGATAATCTAATTATTTTATCATATTAGTCTAAAAATAATAAACTACGAAGGTATAAGAAGAAAAAAAAAGAAAGATACCTTTATAAGACAGAGAAAAGACAACTTTGGAGAAAAAAGACAATTTCCAGAAGTCGCGCCGGAGAGGAGAAATATATTTTTCTTAATGAATCTAGTCAAACCAAAATATTGATTTAACCCAAATCGGATGATTTTTGGAAGCTCTATGGGTCTATATTTATTGGTGGAAAAGAGACTTAGGGGTCAAAGGCTAGGCAATGTGGGACTAAACGTAAACGAAAATATACGAAACAGAGAAGAAAAGAGGCGATTGGCCTAAAGGCTTTCGGCCGGCCGCGCGGTGCAGTTTTTTTACAAAATGCGATAAACTGAAAAACGAAAATAAAATAAAACTTTATATAGGCATATTATATATCTAAATTTTCAGAAAAAATTATCTACGACATGAACATTTTTCCAGCATTAAATAAAATACACACAAATTCTAATAATTCAAAGAGTGCTACTGGTCTATTAAAATCCAACAAAAATCATTTTAAAAATACCAAAATGATTTCAAATTAATTTTTCTCCAATTTTCTATTGTAGGGAATCATGTTACCCTAATTTCCATATATTTTATTTTTGGAGAAAAATAATTTGAATAAAACTCAAATAACTCCAAATTGAAAATAAATTCAAAAGGGCTTTGAATTTGATTGTTCGAAACTCCCAACTCATATATCATATATTTTGAAGAAGTCATTTTATCTTCTCTCATGAAAATCATTGAGTTGCATAAAGTTCAGAAGTGGAAATATTTTCCAAATGAAATTCAAATATTTTCAACACCCCCTTGTCATTTAAATAAATGGAAGAAGTCATGTCATCTTCTCTCCACGGTTTTGTGATGGAAAGTATTTGAATTCGCGGAGAGCATAAAAATGAAAGTTTTGGGAAAGTCCATTTATTCCCTCTCATTTAACTTTCAAAAAGTTTCGAATTCACTCACTTTCAGTCAATCAATCAAACAATCAATCAAATCTATCTATTTATTATAACATTCCAAAATTTAGAATTTTGGGATGTTACAAACCTACCACCCTTAAAATGAATCTCGTCCTCGAGATTCAGAGAGGCTAGAAAGAAAAGGTTAGGGTTTGGGGGTCTTCTCAAAATCCATCGATCATAACACGGGGTCTGGGGTGCTACCACCCTTAGAAGCATGGTTACGGTTCCATCAAAACCCATATAGTCCATCCTTATTCTTGACAGTGCCGGTCTTCTCAGATTTTCTATATAATTCCTTCTCTAGCTCTTTCGGTAGTGGCATAACCTTTTCCTCAATTCTTCTGTCCTTTCCTCTTGGTAAGGTTATTCCGAGATTGGGTCTTCTTTAGCCGACGGGCCTGGCGCCAAAACTAAACGACTATTGATATCTCATGGTGGTCAACAATTTATGGTTTCTCCTGCAGGAAATGGGTCTGGGTTGAACCTCACCGTATAACCTATGGTTGGCAACAACTGTCTTGTACAAGGGAAAAATACTTATACCATTCTAAGTTTAAACAGGGTTTTGATCGTCGTCTCTTTACTATAGGTAAGTCACTTAGATTTACCATCCCACATAGCAAGGCGAATAATAAGAGTAAGTCGGTATGGTGATCAATCCATCCCGCACCCAAATCATTACCTTGTATACGGTTTAGCGAATCTCGCATTCTAACACTCGGTCATCCTCACAAGCATTGCAGAATTTCTCTTGTCGACGAACCAAGTTTGGATATATCCATAGATGCTGCAAGCCAGACAAACATCTAACGTTTCTTCACAACTCTTAGGTTTTGCGTTACTCCTATAAAATCGTCTGTCGACAAAGGTATATCCTCTTCCAGGGTTTTTCCTTCAGCAAGAATGTGCTTGCTTCTTGGCAGGTCTTGGGGCCTGTGGGTTATGGCCCATCTCATCACTTGTAGTCCTTGAACTTATCATCGGGCAACTGATCATTATTCCAACTTCCAACTTCCTAGTATTCTTTAATCCATCCAATTGTACTGTCTTCCTTCCTTCTATTGGCACCAAACTAGGACATGATTACTCAGACTCATCATGGAGTTTTCATTGATCCATATTTCCGACATCATACCTCCTTTATATCCAATAGTAATTCATCTCTTCATCCTCGTGGGATATCCCACATATCGAGATAAAATTTATACTCATGAAGTCCATATTCCACTTCGTGGAACATCATTATCCATTTCCAGGGTCAAGCGTTCTTATAGGGGAATATTGGCCATCTCTGCATGGCACTTCTTCAACTGGGAAATGTGAAACACATCATGAACTCCCGACAGTCCTTCGGGTGACTCCAACTTGTTGGCCACTTCTCCCATACGCTCCAAAACTCGGTATGGTCCTACAAATCTCGGGGCTAATTTTCCCTTAACTCCAATCCATTTAACTCCTCGTATAGGGGACACGCGAAGACATGCTATGTCTCCAATTTCATAGACTACCTCCTTGAGTTTTTGAGTCTACATAACTCTTTTGCCTGGACTGAGCTACCTTCAGTCTATCTCAAATCAACTTAACATTCTCTTCTGACTCCTTGATCACATTTGGTCCAAACAACTGACGGTCTCCACTCCATCCCACATACTGTTGGGGTATCACACATATCGAGACAAAACTCGTATTCATTTTGTTCGAAATCCACTCAATGGAGTATCATTATCTTTTCCAGGGGTCAAGGGTTCTTACAGGGTACTACCACCCTTAAAATGCACAAATCTCCCATAGACCATATTTCTCATGTCCTCAAAATGGCCAATTCTTCTTCATAGAGTAACAACTCATAAAATCCATATCAGTACCAACGATGCTAACTTTATTCATTCTCAAGTGATTACAATCTCTCGCTTCTCCATTACATGTCTCAACTCAACACCTCAATATAAAAGAAAATGTTCTCACTTCTACTACTCCATTTCTTTTGGTGCAAACTCAACTATCTAGCACAAGTTTCCTTCTCCTTGGGGCATTCTCTGGCAAAGTGCCCTGCTCCATTACAACGAAAACATATCACTTCTGACAAGTATCGAGGTTTCCTTTTTGGGCAACTGTTGAGGTAGTGCCCTGACTCCTTGCACCTGTAACATGTAATATGACTCAGGTCCTTCCTGGAATCCAATCTACTTCTCTTCCTGGACCTTTCCATGCCAATCATGGCTTCTATTTCCTGTGGGTCATATTCTACTTCCTTTGTCGGGAATTCTACTAGATCCCCATTCAAACAATTTTGGGAGATGTGTCCTTCTTCTCCACATGAATAGCATGACTTGGTGCAGGGTTTAATTGGTTCTTCTTTGGGCGTGTCCTCCGTCTCTTCCTTCATCACAGGTTCTTCTAAAATTTCCATGAGGGCTCCTTTCGTTACTTCTTTCTTCTGCTGGATGGTTTGTTGTACCATGGGGTAAATGTGACACTGAGCAGGATAGTGGGTAGTCCCTTCACACAAGAAACAAGTAATCTGCCTAATTGGGCATTCTTCAACTAGGTGACTTCCTTCACAATTAGGGCACTCATCCTTGTGTTCTTTATGGGTGTGTCCGATTTCTCCACAAATCTTGCATGCACAAGGTTTCTTCATATACTTTCCAGAATTCTTCAATTTCTGGGACACGAACCGAGACTTTAGCAAAGTCAACTTAAAGTCTTTCCAAGTGGTTACTCCTTACCATCTATTGATGGTTTGGTACATCCTCCACCAAGTAGCAGCACCTCTTTCAAAGCACCGAAGAGCATGCTGGATCATATCCTTTCCAACTATAGGGTTATTCTTCATGTGATCCTCCATGTTCTGAATCCATTGGTCCGTCTCCAATTGACTCATTAGTCCAGAAAATATAAGCTCATCTTCATTCATCCTCTATTGGGTCCATGGGTTTGGGGTGAGATAAGAGAGATAGAGAGGGATACACACAATGCAAACAATAGTTTTAAAAAGACAGATTTTTATTGTGGCTGTCGGAAAAACATCAAACAAATGACAGCTCACAATCGTCGCATCTAACGTAGGTATATAACAAGGGTTTGGTCTTCTAAAGGTCAATAAATCTTTAACTCTCCAAACTCTTCAAGCCTTGTTCATGCCTCCAATGGCTTCTTCCGATCATGCTTGTCTTTCTCAAGTTCTTTTGCCAGATCAACTCTGTTGACGCGAAGTCTCTTGTGACGTCCTTTAATATTCTGGAGTTGCGTTACAAACTTCTGGTTTCAACATCCTTCACATGAACCATGGTCATACTGTCCTTCAGTTCCTCACAAATCTCTGGTATCTCGAGGTTGTAGCTCCTCCAGCTTGGCTACTTTCAGCTTTTGGTTCCTGAGTTCTTCACGAAATGCTTCCTTGTCTAATACGGCTTCATGGAGCTCCACCTTAAACTTCTTGATGTACTACTCCAGATCCTGGTGATACACCGGCTAAGGTTAAAACTTCATCTTACTAATAGGTGCTCCATCAGCCTTCTTCCATCAAATCCATTCTGAAGAAAGCATCCTTAACTCAGCACGGTGACAATAGCATCAGCGGGCGATGACATCACGGATAACCGTGTTTCTGCTCTTGTCATTCCCATGAGCTATCATTCCATAGTTGATATCTCCTGCCTTAGGGTTTTCTTTGAAAAAACTTCGAGTTCTCATGCTCCTTGTTTCAGTCTTTCTCCGATACACCTTGATCTCGGGTATTGAAAACTTCCATTGTCTGCCAAGTTCCATAAGGGTAGCCTTCCTAGGTCATACAAATCTGGAAATTCTTCAGAACCTTCCAATTCTCCTACTCTTCGGAGTCTTCAACCGTTGTAGTTTCCATTATTCAGATGCATAGAAAATACTCTTCATTCCCAAGTGGCCTTAGTTGTCCGATATCTTGTACTTCTTGGAGTGGTCTCATCAGTCGAATCTTCGTGTGGTCAAAAGGGAAAAGGGTATAGTCTCACTAAAAAGGAATTTTTGAATAAGCTCAGAAGAGACGAGAGGTAAAAGATCTTTTTGAAAGGGAAAGTTGTAGAGAAAAATCTTTGCTATGGTTTGTCAGTTTCTAGGGTCACGTCCTACAGTCAACAAGTGCTCTGATACCATCTTGTAGCGACCCGACCCGAATTGATCAAGTCTCTGTGCTTAAGTGTCATCCTTGGATCGGTATGCTGACACACACAGTACTCGAAGGATTTATAACAGAGGTAAATCACATGTATAAAGTATCGTAAATACTATTACCTCAATCCATATAGCGGAAGCAACAAGGTTGTGGATTCCCATCAACACCAACGGCAAAGTTGAGTGTACAAATCGTAACCCTAACGTATCACTTACTCGTCATAAGAAATCCTGCAACATGAGACGTTGCAGCCACAGAGGGTCAGTACATTGAATTTACTGGAAAATTCACATCATAGAGAGAAATGATGAACAATGGCTATCACTACATGCATATATGGCTGGTGGAAAAGCTCTATGGTTATAAGGTTTTTGCGAAAAGCCAATTTTTCCCTACTGCAAAGGAATAAATTTTATTTAACTATCATGGTGGTTGTTAAACATTGAGAATGGTTGACAGCATTCTCAATCCCAATTAAAAATAGTCATCAATAACCCAACAATATTAATTTAGAAGTAACATGATCAGATCAACAGGATAATCCAAGAACTAGATACTCAAGATGTCCATAACCGGGGACACGGCTAATCATGATTAGTTTGTACACTCTGCAGAGGTTTGCGCACTTTTTCCCACAAGACTTGATCTCCTCCGTTGGATATCTCGCACTGCATGGTGTTTGAGAAACGGATGACCGAGACATAGTCTTTCAGAAGCGCTAGCACCTTACGTTGGATAGACCGGTACACCTACTTTCCCCTACATCTGCTAGTCTACCATGTAAGAGTTCGCACGACTTAATCAACTATGCCAGAGCCCATAGTGGCTTGTGGCTGCACACGAAAGTTTCTAGTATGAATAATCTTATGATCCCTTTGGGCCTGGGTGGCGGTCCAAAAGAAAAACAGGCAAGTCCTGGAATACCCAGGTGCCTAGACAGGCAATCCTAGAATAACCAGGTGCCTCAATCCACCCATATGTGTGTTTAAGTTTGCACCTTAAGTAAACCATTAATTAACAATCTCACATCTGTCATGGATACTCTCAAAACCCAATCCACGTCTACGAGCATAGCATGGCCATATAAGCAAAACGTAATAGTAACTCCCAAGGGTTTGATAATAAACAGGTAATAGGTACTAACTCATCTACTTCCCATCCCACAATTTAATTAGATCCTAATCATGCAATGTGTGAGGATTGATCTAATGCAATAAAACTGGGTAGTAGAAAAGGTATGATCAAAGTGTGAACTTGCCTGCAATGTTGATGAAGATGATTCGCACTCAAAACTCTTGACAGTTCTACTCGTCACACTCCGGTCAATCTATCGTAAGCAAGCAATAGTAACCACACATAAGCAATCACTCAAAAGATCAGAAAGATCGAAGAAGATGATTCGAAAAACATCAAAACCAATCAAATAACTCTTGCAACATAAAACAATTTCTAACAGTACCAAAATTATATGAATTTGGCCTTATCAGAAAGTTTAGGTCAAGAGCTTTAATTTGCAAAAAGAATCAACTCAAACGGAGTTACGGATAAAAAGATATGATCAAAAGAAGTTTGAATTCAAATCTGATCTAATTAAAATTTTAAAATTTTCAAAAATATGTTTGAGTTGGATTACTGGATAGAGGAGATCATAACGAAGAACTGGGCGTTGGTTTCGTTGGATTTGGGCAAACGAGTAAAAAGTTATGGCTATTTGAAAAAATCAGGGCCAAGCTGTTTTACGGAAGAAAAAATAGTTACGGGCTAGGGTCTAATGTATAAATACATAGACTAATTGATAATCTAATTATTTTATCATATTAGTCTAAAAATAATAAACTACGGAGGTATAAGAAAAAAAAACAAAGACAGATACCTTTATAAGACAGAGAAAAGACAACTTTGGAGAAAAGCGACAATTTCCAGAAGTCGCGCCGTAGAAGAGAAATATATTTTTCTTAATGATTCTAGTCAAACCAAAATATTGATTTAACCCGAATCGGATGATTTTTGGAAGCTCTATGGGTCTATATTTATTGGTGGAAAAGAGGCTTAGGGGTCAAAGGCTAGGCAACAATGTGGGACTAAACGTAGACGAAAATATACGAAACAGAGAAGAAAAGAGGCGATGGGCCTAAAGGCTTTCGGCCGGCCGCGCGGTGCTGTTTTTTTTTTTGCCTTCGGCCCGCCGCGCGGTGCAGTTTTGTTTTACATAATGCGATAAACTGAAAAACGAAAATAAAATAAAACTTTATATAGGCATATTATATATCATAATTTTTAGAAAAAGATTTTCTACGACATGAACATTTTTCCAGCATTAAATAAAATACACACAAATTCTAATAATTCAAAGAGTACTACTGGTCTATTAAAATCCAACAAAAATCATTTTAAAAATACCAAAATGATTTCAAATTAATTTTTCTGTAGGGAATCTTGTTACCCTAATTTCCATATATTTTATTTTTGGAGAAAAATAATTTGAATAAAACTCAAATAACTCCAAATTGAAAATAAATTCAAAAGGGCTTTGAATATGATTCTTCGAAACTCCCAACTCATATTTCATATATTTTGAAGAAGTCATTTTATCTTCTCTCATGAAAATCATTGAGTTGCATAAAGTTTAGAAGTGGAAATATTTTCCAAATGAAATTCAAATATTTTCAACACCCCCTTGTCATTTAAATAAATGGAAAAAGTCATGTCATCTTCTCTCCAGGGTTTTGTGATGGAAAGTATTTGAATTCGCGGAGAGCATGAAAATGAAAGTTTTGGGAAAGTCCTTTTATTCCCTCTCATTTAACTTTCAAAAAGTTTCGAATGCACTCACTTTCAGTTAATCAATCAAACAATCAATCAAATCTATCTATTTATTATAACATTCCAAAATTTAGAATTTTGGGATGTTACACACTAATTGGTGTAGGAATCACTAGAGCTAATTCCTGTGATGAACTATTTTCCAATTCGGGAGAATGTATAATTACCTCATCAAGTTCTACTTTCCTCCCACTCACTTATTTTGAGAGAAACTCCTTCTCTAAAAAGGATCCATTCTTAGCAACGAATATCTTGCCTTCAGATTTGTGATAGAAGGTGTACCCAACAGTCTCTTTTGGGTATCCTATGAAGACACATTTCTCCGATTTGGGTTCGAGCTTATCAGGTTGAAGCTTTTTCACATAAGCATCGCAGCCCCCAATTTTAAGAAACGACATCTTAGGTTTCTTGCCAAACCACAGTTCATATGGTGTCGTCTCAATGGATTTAGATGGTGCCCTATTTAACATGAATGCAGCTGTCTCTAAAGCATAAACCTAAAACGATAGCGGTAAATCGGTAAGAGACATCATAGATCGCACCATATCTAATAAAGTATGGTTACGATGTTCGAGCAAACCATTACGCCGTGGTATTCCAGGTGGCGTGATTTGCGAAACTATTCTACATTGTTTCAAATGAAGAGCAAACTCATAACTCAAATATTCACCTCCATGATCAGATCGTAGAAACTTTATTTTCTTGTAACTATGATTTTCCACTTCACTCTGAAATTCTTTGAACTTTTCAAATTTTTCAGACTTATGTTTCATTAAGTAGATATACCCATATCTGCTAAAATCATCTGTGAAGGTCAGAAAATAACGATACCCGCCGCGAGCCTCAACACTCATCGGACCGCATACATGAGTGTGTATTATATCCAATAAGTTAGTTGCCCGCTCCATTGTCCCGGAGAACGGAGTCTTAGTCATCTTTCCCATGATGCATGGTTCGCAAGCATCAAGTGATTCATAATCAAGTGATTCCAAAAGCCCATCAGCATGGAGTTTCTTCATCCTTTACACCAATATGACCTAAACGATAGTGCCACAAATAAGTTGCACTATCATAATTAACTTTTCATATTTTGGCTTCAATATTATGAATATGTGTATCACTACAATCGAGATTCAACAAAAATAGATCACTCATCAAGGGTGCATGACCATAAAATATATTACTCATATAAATAGAACAACCATTATTCTCTGATTTAAATGAATAACCGTCTCACATCAAAAAAGATCCAGATATAATGTTCATGCTCAACGCTGGCACCAAATAACAATTATTTAGGTCTAAAACTATTCCCGACAGTAGCGTGCCGACGGCGATCACATTGACTTTGGAACCATTTCCCACACACATCGTCACCTCGTCCTTAGCCAGTCTTAATTTAATCGGTAGCCCCTGTTTCGAGTTGCAAATATGAGCAACAAAACCAGTATCAAATAACCAGGCGCTACTACGAGCATTAGTAAGGTACACATCAATAACATGTATATAAAATATACCTTTCACTTTGCCATCCTTCTTATCTGCCAAATATTTGGCGCAGTTCCGCTTCCAGTGACCAGTCCCTTTGTAGTAGAAGAACTCAGTTTCAGGCTTAGGTCCAGAGTTGAGCTTCTTCCCTTGAGCAACAACTTGCTTGCTGTTCTTCTTGAAGTTCCCCTTCTTCCCTTTGCCCTTTTTCTTGAAACTAGTGGTCTCGTTAACCATCAACACTTGATGCTCCTTCTTGATTTCTACCTCCGCAGCCTTTAGCATCGCGAAGAGCTCGGGAATTGTCTTTACCATCCCTTGCATATTATAGTTCATCACTGATACGTCTCCAACGTATCTATAATTTTTTATTGTTCCATGCTATTATATTATATGTTTTGGATGTTTAATGGGCTTTAATATGCTCTATTATATTATTTTTGGGACTAACCTATTAACCGGAGGCCGAGTCCCAGTTTCTGTTTCTTTTGCCTATTTTAATGTTTCGCAGAAAAGGAATATCAAACGGAATCCAAACAGAACGAAACCTTCGCGAGGATCTTTTTTGGAACAAATGCAATCCAGGGGACTTGGAGTGGAAGTCAGAGATGCAATGAGGCGGCCATGAGGTAGGAGGGCGCGCCCAAGGGGGGTAGGCGCATGATAACCCACAAGTATAGGGGATCACAACAATTTCGAGGGTAGAGTATTCAACCAAAATTTATTGATTCGACACAAGGGGAGCCAAAGAATATTCTCAAGTATTAACAGTTGAGTTGTCAATTGAACCGCAGCTGAAAGACTTAATATCTACAGCAAAGTATTTAGTAGCAAAGTAATATGGAAGTAGCGGTAATGGTGGCAAACGTAACAGTAGCAGTATTTGTAGTGATTGTAACAGTGGCAATGGAAAAGTAACTAAGCAAAGATCAATATTTGAAAAGCTCGTAGGCAATGGATCAGTGATGGATAATTATGTCGGATGCGATTCCTCATGCAACAGTTATAACACAGGGTGACACAGAACTAGCTCCAATTCATCAATGTAATGTAGGCATGTATTTCGAATATAGTCATACATGCTTATGGAAAAGAACTTGCATGGCATCTTTTGTCCTACCCTCCCGTGGCAGCGGGGTCCTATCGAAAACTAAGGGATATTAAGGCCTCCTTTGAATAGAGTACAGGAACAAAGCACTAACACTTAGTGCATACATGAACTCCTCAAACTATAGTCATCACTGGGAGTTGTCGTGGAATTGTCACGGCAGATGTCCTTAGTGTCAGGACTTAGTCGCGAGACCAACGCATCTATGTGGTAGCTTGAGAGGGGTTGAATGGAACAAGAGACGCGAGGTTTTACCCAGGTTTGGCCCCTCACAGTCGAGGTAAAAGCCTACGTCCTGCTTCATTGATATTGATGATGATGATCACGATTACAAGGGAGCTCTATCTTGAGAGCTATTTATTTGTCTGTCTAAACCTAACTTATCAAAAACCTGTCCTCTTGGGGTGCCCTGCCCCTCCTTATATAAGTTAGAGGGGCGAGTTACATGTGGAGTCCTATTAGGATTAGGACTAATCTACCTTCTAATACAAACCGGATACAAGTCCGGGTCTTAACTCCTTGTAAGGTAAATATTCCACACACCTTTCCTCTTAAACCGGCCCACCATTAACATAAACCGGCCTTCTGGGCCTTGGGCCTTGTCATCCGTCTGTCCCGCCTGCCAGGTTACCAGTGACTCATAATGTTGGCAGATTGCTTGTAAACCGTCTGATCAGGGCGGGTCGCCAGTGAATCGCCAAGTGTAAACCGGGTCTCAAGTAAACCGCCAAGTCCGGCCGGTCATATTTCCGTCCGGGTCATACCGCGGAGTATATCCCTGACATTAGCCCCCGTTTTAGCTTGGATTTATCCATGGTAAACTTATGCTGCAAAAAACACAAGAACAAATTTGACAGGTTGTGCCCCGGGTTAAGAAATTCTTGTAAACCAGCACCTGAACATCCTTAAGTCCTTGTCATTTCCTTCTTCTAGAAAATCCAGGTCAATAGAACAGTTTCATAATCAACTTGCTTGAATAATAAATATCGTAAATCAAGAATCCATTTGAGTCGGCCTTCAATGCTCTGACTTGACAAAAATATTGGTCTTTGAAATATTCAACTATATCCAGCCGGCTTGAAGATGTAGAACTTGACGGTTTATGATTACCACCATTGCCAGGTTATAAAAACTGATAATTCCGGGTCATGACTGTTATAGACACCGGGTCATGATTATTACCAACATCGGGTCACACAATTAATCTTCCTACTTTGCTCAAAACTGAGAATTTGAAGATTGTCCTCCTTTATATGCATATTACCTATAGCCCCAAGTCTTAAGAGGAGAACATAGTGATAGCTTAAGACTTGCTTTAATATAAAATTTACAACCTTTGAAGAAATTCAGATTGTTCATCTCAGTCACTAGTCAAAACTGAATATTCCACATATGTAGCCCTCAAGTGCCAGGTTGTCATGCTTGCAGCAGCCTGGGACTTATAATTGCCTTTATGCTCATAAAAACTTCAACCAGTGTAGCCCCCAAGGGCCGGGTCATTATGCAATAATGAGCAGGGACTTTATAAATATGATCATGTAGACTTGAATCAGCAATGTGTAGCCCCCAAGGGCTGGGTCATTATGCAATAATGAGCAGGGACTTTATATATATATATATATATATATATATATACTTCATTGGAAATGGCGTCATATGATGTAACCTCATCATGGGGCTTGAACCCATATCCACAAGGTTAAGAGCTTTGTGCTTTACTAACTGAGAAGTGGATCCTTCAATATAATGGATTAAGACTTGTGTACCTTGAATCATTGATAGGAGCATTTGGTAGCCCCCAAGGGCCGTCTCATTATGATGTGATGATTCGGGTCTTCAATAAGGCCAATAAAAATGATTTTGCATTAGCCCCCAAGTATCATGGTGCATGCTTGCAGCGACATGAGACTTGCATATTTGATATAATCTCAATTTGAATAATGTAGCCCCCAATTGTCAGGTCGTAAGCCTGCAGTGACTCGGGACTATTCCTTCAATCGTAGAATAAATCATATCCATTGATAATATAATAGCCATTGCGCTAAAGCAATTTTGAAAACCTTAATCATAATACTAGTTATTAATAACCATAATAAAATCCCTCCATGTTGGCTATTGGAAGATTTGAATAATATAATCCAATGATTTATGAGCGCATGATTCCAATGGCGTAATCCAATATATACTGGCGACATATAATCCCAAGCCAGTCCGGGTTAATAAACACTGGATAATTTATCATCATACTGGCGACTTATAGTCGAAAGCCAGGCCGAGTTAATAAATGCCGGTGATTTATAATCATGCTTTATTCAACCTGTTTCTGCATACAACAAGTTTAAAGTGTCCTAGCAGTTTATCACCAGACGGGTCATAATGCCCAACATATAACCCGGGTTTATAACCAAGGATTGCACTTAAGAATAATCAAATATGAAATATATCATACGTGTGACATTGAATCACATCGTTGGTTTACCAACTTTTTGTAGTAAAGGTGATAACCCAAATTTTGAGTACTGATAACTCTTCCCATGTCTTGCCCGTTTATAGTAAAACCGTACCGGGTTGTAATAAACACCGGATTATCCATATATAATACTGGCGACTTGTAGTCGAAACCAGACCGGGTCAATAAGCACCGGATTATAACTGATCATGTACTTACAACTTGTAGTTGAAAGCCAAGCCGGGTCAATAAACATCGGTTTATCATAAGATAATATGAACCTCATCAAAGGAGAAAAAACTTGGCAAATTAAAAGCATAAAAAGAATATGCGAGGCTTTTCATGGGCTGCCAGGCCCAAAATCGAGGCTTTTCATGGGCTGCCAGGCCACTGAGTTAAACCATTTTACAAAGCCTTTTAAGATGGATCTCACATTAACCAATCGTCGTTTTAACTTTAACAAGTTCAGGGTCTATGAGATTGACTTGTCAAACGTTCGGCGGGTCATACCAGGATTATGTGGACGGAGTGGCTTACTTAAAGAGGCAGGATAACCTGGGGTTTTAGGTGAATACACCTGGCTTCCAAGACTGGCTTGTAAGCCTATTACAAGGGTGTAGACTCTTTGTTCTTTGAGAAGCAAAGAGCCCCCAAGCAATATTTTGAGCTGTGCTCAGTGGGTGCTTATGTTTGAGTTGTGCTTTTGCAACACTCTCTTTGGCCCCCAAATGATTTCCCTGGTGGCCTTACGCCGATCAAGAGGTGTAGCTATGGTTCGAATACGACCAAGCCCCCAAGTGATTTCCCTGATGGCCTTACGCCGATCAAGAGGTGTAGCTATGGCTCGAATACAACCAAGCCTCCAAATGATTATATATATATATATGACTTTATAAGCCGGATCAATGGGTAAACAGAACTCCGCTTTGTAAACAGAAGCCCCCATGTAACTTTCTAGAGAACTCGAACTTTGCGAGAGATATTTCTTCTTGAATCGGATGTTAAACCAGATACTGAGAGCTTCAAAGCTTTGTGGGAGACATCTTTCCCTTGAACCGGATTTTAAATCGGAATCTTCAGCCGGAAATTTTCTGACGGCCTTTAAACTTGAACTTGCGAGAGATTAATTCTTTTTGAACCGGAAATTCTTAAACCGGATTTGAGAGCTTCAGAGCTTTGTGGGAGAACAGATTTCCCTTGAACTGGATTTTAAACCGGCATTCTTCATTTTGAATCAGAAATCATCTCACAGCCTTTAAATTTTCATCAATATGGTAGTAGCCTCCAGGACCGGGTTATCTTTCCCTCCAATGTACTGGGGTTCTTGAATTCACTGAAAACTGGCAGCACTTGCTTGAGTCATATCATTGTAGCCCTCGATTCTGAAGGTGGCTCGAGAAGTTGGCTTGAGATTCTCCATATTTGACCGTGATATAAACCGACATATAGTTAAATAGCGGAACACTGGAATGTGTTGACGCTGGAGGCGAAGTGGCGAGTTTATGATCTTTGCAACACTCGTTGTATATTCTTGACATTGATAACGTGAGGTAAATCCAAGGAAGGTTGAGGTTGACCGTGTCGGGTTATAAATGATCCCGTATGAGTTGTTTTAATAACCCGGCCAATGGTTCATCCCGGCTGGTTGTTGAAGTTAACCAAACCGTAATGACGATGACTTATGTGCCTGCCCATTGAGCTATCCGCTGCAAACAGAGGGGCATAGACGACTGCGACGTTAGAAGCGGCATATACGGGAACGAGTCATCCGCGACAGATGAGTCGGCGGCGACATTGCAATGTCCACTGAGCAGCAAGCAGGCGCGGCGCTGGTGAGTGGATGTAGACTGGGCTACAGGGGCGCCGGCTTGCGCACACCCATTGAACAGCGAACAAGTACGATCCCGGCAAGTCGATGTAGACCGCGCCGCAAGGGTGGAGACTCATGCGCGTCCATTCACCGGGTAATATGACACAGACGAACACCTATGCGGAATGTTGCCAGCACATGCTCTGCATTTGCGGTATAACACCGCTTTTATAGTAAATAATTGCCCTGCGTAAAATATATATACCAAAGTAATTGTTCTTTGACAAAAACAATATGCGCTAAATAAAATAGACTTAGATGTATATCACCTGATTTGTTTGGACGACAGATGATCCGTATGTGTGTTTACCGACATGTTTCATGCAGACATCAATTGATGTCACGTTTCTCCTCAGATAGTACGCTAGTGAAAAATCCTCGCAGAGCACTATTAGCAGTTGGCATTGAATTTGCTTCTCCATGTAAATAGGATTCTTTCAGAACCTAAGAATTTGTGGATATATTCCCTTTATGCCAGTGGTAATGAAGTGATAACTCTTGGGCGCTTTTCATTGTTCCAGCGATCTCTGCAGACTTCACCCTGTTGTTCTTGCAGGAGGTTCTGTGGGGTGGTAATATGGCCGTAACAGTAGTAGCTTACATCGGGCCATGCCGGCCGATCGCGCCGTCATGACACGTATTTTCCTGTTTAATCTAGTAGAGCATCTGACGCGTAGGGGTCCTCGACGAATTGCTTGCATTCATATATAGGGTCGATCTCCACCCCTCCCTTTGAACCTTTTGTAAGACCAACGCTTGACCAAACCGCCAGCACGTGCTAGCACTGCTGCCGCAGTCTTCTCCATTGTCCAGTGTGGCCTCACAAATAATGTCTACTGATTTGAACTGTGTACTACTCCAGACAAGGGAGTATTTCTTTGTTTTCTGAATCGCCTGCGTCAATGTGTGATGGCTTCTGTTCTTTGCAACTAGCACCTTGATAGAGGAGTTGATACACTAGCACCTTGACGAGGGCAGCTCGAAACGGCCGTAGGCTGGTCCGGTAGGCGGAGCGACTTAGAGACGAGGCCACTTGGGGTCAGGGCAACTCGGCACGGCTCCCGCTGAGGAGGCCCGCGGTAAGGTGACTGGTGGCCCAACGTGCAGTGGCTCAAGGCGGAGGCAAGGCGGGTGAAGACGATGGCGGCTCGACCGGGGCTGGTCAACGATGAGCAGCCGAGGCAGGCGACGGCTCAAGGACGTGCTTGAGGCAGAGGGAGCGGAGGCGACGCTGCTTCAGCCAGGGCGGCCCAAGGCGGACACCGGCTCAGATACACCACGACGGCCGACTTGAAGGTGGCTGGCGGTGGCGATTTGAAGACGGAGCCTAGCGACTTAGTGTGGGGCGGTTCAGCGCGAGACTGGCAACTTAAGCTCTGGCGGAGGCGACTCAACGCAGAGGAGGGCAACTCGACGGCAGAGGTTCAGTCCGGAGCACAGCTGTGGCGGTATCTCGACCAGGATGAGCCGGCGGCATGGTCAAAGACCGAATCCGTGGCCCGTGTTCGTTTCCATGTCGCGGCTGGCTATCCACGTCCGAGTTCACCTTCAGATCGTGGAGCTGTTGTGTTGTTTAACTGAACTTTTCTTCTCAACAGACAACAGGTCTCTTGGGACTTTCCCTTGTCGTGGAGCACTAGTCGAAACTTCTTACTCTTCCCTTTCCTTCCTTTTTTTCTTTGTCAATCCAATCCTCAATACTCCTGGGTAACCAACCTGACCGTAGCTTTATGTGAGTTGTAGCAAAAGTACTACTTGGTTCAACACAGTATCAGACAAAATAACAGACCGCTTCTTCTCGTAACTTGCTGCAATGCCTGATCATCTAAGAACTTGAGGAGGCAATTAATCTTGCCTTGGTTTCTAATGACAGTTGAACAGAAATTGACTCAGATTCGACGGATCATCTGTCGTAGCAGTGTGCACCATGCAACCCTAATCTTTGAACTCAAACCTTTATCTGTCTAATCACGAGCTCTTCGATCCCTGAAGAGATCCCTCCAAGAACTCAACACCACCGTGCGCAGGCCCCACAGTGGGCGCCAACTGTCATAGAATTGTCACGGCAGATGTCCTTAGTGTCAGGGCTTAGTCGCGAGGCCAACGCATCTATGTGGTAGCTTGAGAGGGGTTGAGTGGAATGAGAGACGTGAGGTTTTACCCAGGTTTGGCCCCTCACGGTCGAGGTAAAAGCCTACGTCCTGCTTCATTGATATTGATGATGATCACGATTACAAGGGAGCTCTATCTCGAGAGCTATTGTGTTGTCTATCTAAACCTAACTTATGAAAAACCTGTCCTCTTGGGGTGCCCTGCCCCTCCTTATATAAGTTAGAGGGGCGGGTTACATGTGGAGTCCTATTAGGATTAGGACTAATCTATCTTCTAATACAAACCGCATACAAGTCCGGGTCTTAACTCCTTGTAAGGTAAATATTCCTCACGCTTTTCCTCTTAAACCGGCCCACCATTAACATAAACCGGCCTTCTCGGCCTTGGTCCTTGTCATCCGTATATCTTGCCTGCTAGGTTACCAGTGATTCATAATGTTCGTTGGTTGTAAACCGTCTGATCAGGGCGAGTCGCCAGTGAATCACCAAGTGTAAACCGGGTCTCAAGTAAACCACCAAGTCCAGCCGGGTCATAGCGCGGGGTATATTCCCGACAGGAGTGGTCCCGATTATTGTTACTTCGGGGTTACTGGATCATAACACATAGTAGGTGACTATTGACTTGCAAAATAGGATGAAGAACTCACATATATTCATGGAAACATAATAGGTTCAGATCTGAAATCATGGCACTCGGGCCCTAGTGACAAGCATTAAGCATAGCAAAGTCACAGAAACATCAATCTCAGAACATAATGGACACTAGGGATCAAACCCTAACAAAACTAACTCGATTACATGATAAATCTCATCCAACCCATCACCGTCCAGCAAGCCTACGATGGAATTACTCACGCATGGCGGTGAGCATCATGAAATTGGTGATGGAGGAAGGTTGATGATGACGATGGTGACGGATTCCCCTCTCCGGAGCCCCGAACGGACTCCAGATCAGCCCCCCCGAGAGAGATTAGGGCTTCACGGCGGCTCCATATTGTAAAACGCGATGAATCCTTCTCTCTGATTTTTTCCTCCCCGAACGTGAATATATAGAGCTGGGGTCGGTGGAGCCTCAGGGGGCCCATGAGACAGGGGGCGCGCCCTAGGGGGGTGGGCGCGCTCCCACCCTCGTGGACACGGTGTGGGCCCCCTGGTGTTGATTCTTTCGCCAGTATTTTGTATAAATTCCAGAAATATTCTCTGTGAAGTTTCAGGTCATTCCGAGAACTTTTATTTCTGCACAAAAATAACACCATGGCAATTATGCTGAAAACAGCGTCAGTCCGGATTAGTTCCATCCAAATCATGCAAGTTAGAGTCCAAAACAAGGTCAAAAGTGTTTGGAAAAGTAGATACGATGGAGACGTATCAACTCCCCCAAGCTTAAACCTTTGCTTGTCCCCAAGCAATTCAGTTGACAAACTGAAAGTGATAAAGAAAGACTTTTACAAACTCTGTTTGATCTTGTTGTTGTAAATATGTAAAGCCAACATTCAAGTTTTCAGCAAAGATTATGGACTAAACATATTCACAATAACATTTAGGTCTCATGTTTACTCATATCAATGGCATAATCAACTAGCGAGCAATAATAGTAAATCTCGGATGACAACACTATCTCAAAACAATCATAATATGATATTACAAGATGGTATCTCACTAGCCCTTTCTGAGACCGCAAAACATAAATGCAGAGCACGTTTGAGGTTCAAGGGCTGACTAAACATTGTAATTCATGGTAAAAGAGATCCAGTCACAGTCATACTCAATGTAAACTAATAGTAATGCATACAAATGACAGCGGTGCTCTCCAACTGGTGCTCTTTAATAAGAGGGTGATGACTCAACATAAAAGTAAATAGATAGTGTAAGTGCATCTAGTGCCACCCCTAGTTGGTTTTGGAGTATTGACGACAAACCTAGTTGAGGGACTAATGTGTTTGTGAGAATTGCAGGATAACACAGGTAGAAGTCCCTCATTGATTCGGTTTAGCTACCAGAGATGACCCCTAAAAATGTACGAAGACATTGAAGACAATGGTGGTTTATGAAGACATTCATGTCGAAGACAATGACATGTGAAGACTCCCCATGAAGCTTATGGAACTCGAAGACTTAGATCCTTCGTAGTTTTACTTCATTCATGTTGTGTCATAGGAACCACCGTACTGTTAAGTGGGGTCCAAGAGAACCAGTCAGGACGACTGAAGTGATGCCTAATCCAAATCCTATGTCTTCGAGTGAAGACAATGAGAGAAAATCTTGTCCAGAGTCAGACAAGTCAGCTTTACTTGTAGCCAAAGTAAAGTTGCCGTGTGAGTTGGAAATTCTACCGTTGATACACGTGTTAGTTCCTTAGTGACCCAGGGTCATTTCGGACAAATCAGGTCGGGTTGCCAAGTGGCTATAAATAGTCCACCCCTACAACCATAAATGGTTGGCTGCTCAGATTTCAGTGTACGGCTTTTGTCGTTTGAGAGCAACCCACCTCGAAGCCTTTGAGAGAAAATCCCTAGCGAGGAGAAAAGCCCTAACCACCCAGAGCCAGAGTAATTGGGCATCACTTAAGTCTTCTTGTCTGAGTGATCTGAAGACTTATTACACTTGAGGACTGTGCATCCTCCAGCCGGTTAGGCGTCGCGTTCTGAGCATCCAAGAGAAATTGTGGATTGCCGGTGAAAGAAGTCTGGGAAGGTTTGGGAGTCTACCTTGAAGACTTACCCGAGTGATTGGGCGAGGTCTGTGTGACCTTAGCTCAAGGAGAAAACGGTGAGGACTGGGTGTCCTGAGCTGCGTGTTCAGGACTGGGTGTCCTTTGGTTTAAATACCTAGCCGCTCCAACCAGATGTACAGTTGTCACAGCAACTGGAACTGGTCCAACATATCATTGTCTTCAGCGTGTCACTGGTTTCATCTTCACCTCCCTTTACTTACCAGTACACATTGTGAAGCCATTGCATGCTTGCTTTACCTTCTGTCTTCACAACTTGACTGTATGATTTGTTTGGCTTCATAACTTCTTCCTACCTGATCCGCATTACACTGAAGCTGTTTGTCACTGTGCTTTCACTATATTGTATACCTGACTATGGCTTGCCTTGTGTAATCTAACTTCCGCTGCATAGTGATAGGCTTGTCCACTCTGTTTGTCTTCATAACTTCCACGTTTTGAAGACTTTCATAAAAATCGCCTATTCACCCCCCTCTAGTCGATATAACGCACTTTCAATTGGTATCAGAGCAAGGTGCTCCCTTCTTCTGTGTGATTCGGTTTAACCACCTGGAGTTTTAGCTATGTCGACTACAGGGATAATTAAATTCTCTGCTGCGTGCCCCGTCTTCGATGGAACTGAATATCCCTACTGAAAGAATAAGATGCGCATGCATCTTGAAGCCATTGACGTCGACCTATGGTATGTCGTCGAAAACGGCGTTCCCAAGGCTGGAGAAGGTGTCACTGCTGCTGATGTCAAGAAGTTCACTCAATTGGACTCTACTGCCAAGAATATTATCTGTGGTCATCTGACCAAGGGATAGTACGGCCGTGTGAGTGCCTTGAAGACATCCAAGCTGGTCTGGGACTGGCTCTCCAAAGTCAATGAAGGCATCTCAACCCAGAGAGATCAGAGAATCAGTGTTCTTCGCAACCTCTTCAACCGCTTCAAGCGAAATGACAATGAGAATGTCCAGCACACATTTGACCGGCTCACTGACATCACAAATGAGCTTCAAGCCCTCGGCGCCACTGAGATCACCAAACATGAAATCATCAAGACGCTGCTGAGATCACTTGACAGTTCGTTTGACATCCTAGCCCTGATGATTCAAGAACGTCCAGACTTCAAGACACTCGATCCGTCTGACATACTTGAGAGGCTCAACACACATGAGTTTCAGCTTTCTGAGAAAAGAGATATCTACGGTCCAAACTATGGGCGAACTCGTGCCTTGAAGGCAAAAGTTGTGTCCTCATCTGAAGAAGAATCTGACAGCAGTTCTGATGATCCTGAAGACATTGGAAGGAAACTTGCAATGCTGGTGAAGAAGTTCCAGAAATTCACCAAGAAGAAAGGCTTCAGAAAGTCTTCACGATCAAGCTCAAGGAATGATGAAGTTTCTGCTCATGACTACAAGAAGAAAACATGTCACAAGTGCAAGAAAACTGGACACTTCATCTCTGAGTGTCCACAATGGGACAGTGAGAGCAGAAAGAAGAAGAAGAGCAAGGAATATGTCTCCGACGACAAGAAGAATAAATACTCAAAGTCTTCTTCCAAGTCTTCCTCAAAGTCTTCATCACATAAAAAGAGTTCATCTGGCAAGGCTCGTGCGTTTGTTGGCAAGGAAATGGATTCAGAGGAGGAGTCCGCTTCTGAGGAGGCAGAGGTGGAGTCCGAGGAGGAGTCTGATTCAGGCATTGCGAGTCTGGCTATAGCCTACGTCGCCAAGTCCATCTTCAACACTAAAGACAATGACTTCATCACCAACACCGATGCAAATGACAAGGACGATTCTACTCCTACCTACTGCCTCATGGCACGTGGTGCCAAGGTAAACACACGCACTACTCACTATCAAACATCCAGTGACGATGACTCTGATTGTGATTCAAAACCTAGCTACAAAACACTTGCTAAAATTGCAACTGAACAACAAAAGGCCATGGAACATATTCAAAAACTGCTAGACAAAAGTGATGATCTGTTGGGTGCTGAAATGACTCGTTCTGAATCCTTAATTGAAGACATAAAAAATCTTCATGTTAAGTATCAGGAACTCGAAGATCGTCTTGAGACTCTCTCAACTACTCATGAAAAGCTTTCCTATGATTATCTTCAAAAGAAGCAAGATCTTGAGAAGTTGAGAGCGGATCATGAGGATCTTCAAAAGGAAAACGAGTCACTTTGAGCCGAATAGATCAGTTCTGCTCAGGAAGGATTTGAACCACCATGCCTTAAATGCATTGAGCGTGATAATGCTACTTCTGTTGTTGAATGTTCCACTGCTACTGCTGTTGCAATATCTTCAACTGTTGAAATGGTAACTAACCCCTCTACTGAGGATACCACTGCTATTGCTGATGAGAATGCTAGGTTGAAGACATTCCTTGAAACAGGGATGTACAAAAGTCTCAAAGGGCATCAGACATTATGTGATGTCCTCAAAAAGCAGATTCTGAACCGAAACCCTAGGAAAGAGGGTGTTGGGTTCGTGAGGAAAATTAATGTAGGTGGATCTTACTAGAAACCTGAGCAGTACCCCAAAACCACATGGGTTGCTGCAAAGGAATCCTCAGCAGATCCATCCAATCTATCTGGCTTCACTTGTGCTGATCCGATTATCATTGATGAATCCTTTGATGCAAACTATAAACTGTTTAAAAATCAGAATGGTGAAGTATTTGCCAGCTACATTGGTACTAACTGCAGGAATGGACCGCCTATGAAGAAGATCTGGGTTCCAAAAACGTGTCTGGAGAATCTTCCTGTGAATGTCCTCATGACACCTCACATGAAGAAGACAAACCTCAGACCAAAGGCTTCATATGGTCCAAAGGCTTCATACAGGCAGAGGACTCACCTGAGTCGCACTAACGCAAATGTTTTGCAGGGAAACCATGCTCAGGCATATGAGAGCGGTTCTTCAAACCGTCATGCTCATATGACCAAGAACTATTCTGCTTATTCTTATGAGTACTATTGCCCGCCTGCTAGACTGTTTGCCAGGGCTCCAAAGCCAAAATTCTCAGATGCTGCACTTAGACTTATTGCTTCTAAGCCACCCTTGAAGATATGGGTGGTTAAGAAAGCTTAACTCTCTTTTGCAGGGAATGGTCTCCAGCAGAGAACCAAAATCTTCTGATGCTATTGCTGGGGACCTTAAAAATCTTGTGGGGCGCAAGATCAAATGCCCGAATGGCATCACTATGTATTTCATACCTGAATCGCATGCTACTCTCCCTACTTGCCCTAACCTGGATTTAAGTTTTCATAACCCACTGGTTCGTCAAATGTTTTTGCTTCACAATACTCTTGGTGAAGCCTATCCCCCTAACTGCACTGTAGGGTACGACACCAGCGACTTCAGAGTCTTCAGAATGGATTATTGACAGTGGGTGTACAAATCACATGACTGGCAAAAGAAGTCTCTTTATGGACTCAACCTTACGTCCATCTGACAAGAGCCACATCACATTTACTGGCACTGGTAAAAGTAAGGTATTGGGTCTAGGTAGAGTTGCAATCTCAAAGGATCAACACATGGATAAAGTCATGTTTGTTGAATCCCTTGGCTTCAACTTAATGTCTGTCTCAATGCTTTGCGATTTGAACATGATTGTAATCTTTGGAAAATTTCGTTGCCTGGTACTAATGGAATCTGACAAGTCTCTAGTGTTTGAAGGGTATCGGAAAGATGATTTGTATGTGGTAGATTTCTCAGCAGGGCCACGGCTTGCAGTATGTCTTCTCACAAAGGCTTCAGAATACTGGCTTTGGCATCGGAGGCTCGGGCATGCTGGCATGAGGAACCTCCACACCCTTGCGAAGAAGAAGCATGTCATAGGCATCGAGGGCGTCAAGTTCAAGAAAGATCACTTATGCGGTGCCTGTGAAGCAGGGAAGATGACAAGGGCAAAACATCCTTCGAAGACAATCATGACCACTCACTACTTCACATGGATCTCTTTGGTCCCACTCACTACTCAACTTTTTCCACTGCTGCTTGCCTCTATGGCTTCGTCATTGTTGATGATTACTCTAGATATACTTGGGTGCACATAATCCTTTACAAGACTGAAGTGCAGGATGTCTTCAGACGCTTCGCAAATCGGGCTATGAACAATTATGGCGCCAAGATAAAGCACATCAGAAGTGACAATGGCACTGAATTCAAGAACACTGGCCTTGACACATATCTTGATACATTGGGCATCACTCATGAATTCTCAGCTCCGTACACGCCACAGCAGAATGGCATCGTCGAACGCAAGAACAGAACACTCATTGAGATGGCCAGAACAATGCTAGATGAGTACAAGACTCCAAGAAAATTCTGGATTGAAGCCATTGACACTGCATGCCATACTATCAACCGTGTCTATCTTCACAAGCTTTTGAACAAGACATCTTATGAACTTCTAACTGGCAAGAAGCCAAATGTCAGTTACTTCAGAGTATTTGGCTCAAGATGCTGGATCAAGGACCCTCACCACACCTCAAAATTTGCTCCAAAAGCACATGAGGGCTTTATGCTTGGATATGGAAAGGATTCGCACTCCTACAGAGTCTTCAATCTCTTTCACTACAAAGTGGTTGAAACAGTGGATGTGCGGTTCGATGAGACCAATGGGTCACAAAGAGAGCAACTGCCAGATGTGCTAGATGAAGTTCCAGCCAGTGAATCAATCAAGCTAATGGGAACTGGAGAAATTATACCTTCTGAAGCTCATCCTGAAGAAGAACTTATCATCTCAGCACCTGATCCACACGAAGACAATGCTCAGCCTGAAGACATTCCTCCCCATGACAACATAGATCAGCAAGAGCAAAGTCTTCAACCCATTCATCTTCGTGTTGCCAATGAAGTGCAGATTGACAGAATAATTGATAGCATCAATGCACCTGGTCCACTGACTCGTTCAAGGGCAACTCAACTAGCAAATTTCTGCGGACACTTCGCATTCGTTTCAATCACAGAACCCAAGAAAGTTGAAGAAGCTTTTATGGAACCTGAGTGGATTCAAGCTATGCAAGAAGAGCTTCAACAGTTTGAGCTGAACAATGTATGGGAGTTGGTTAAGCGTCCTGATCCACGGAAGCATAACATAATAGGCACCAAATGGATATACCGCAACAAGCAAGATGAGCATGGTCAAGTCGTCAGAAACAAGGCTCGTCTTTTTGCTCAAGGATATACTCAAGTGGAAGGCATTGACTTTGATGAAACATTTTCTCCTGTGGCCAGACTTGAAGCCATCCGTATACTGCTGGCCTATGCAAATCATCACAACATAATTCTGTATCAAATGGATGTGAAGAGTGCCTTTCTCAATGGCAAAATTGAAGAAGAAGTGTATGTTGCACAACCACCTGGCTTTGAAGATCCAAAACATCCCGACATGGTTTACAAGCTCAATAAGGCACTATATGGACTCAAACAAGCCCCTCGGGCCTGGTATGATACACTCAAATACTTCCTGAAGAGCAAAGGCTTCATACCTGGTTCCCTAGATCCCACTCTCTTCACGAAGACATATGATGGTGAACTGTTTGTGTGCCAAATATATGTGGATGACATTATCTTCGGGTGCACCAATCAGAAGTACAGTGAGGAGTTCGGATATATGATGCAAGAGCAATATCCGATGTCTATGATGGGGGAGCTGAAATTCTTCCTCGGTCTTCAGATACGGCAACAACGCAATGGCATCTTCATATCTCAATAGAAGTATCTCAAAGATTGCCTGAAGAAGTTCGGTATGCAAGACTGCAAAGGTTTCACAACACCAATGCCAGCCAAGCATCATCTGGGTCCTGACGACAATGGTAAAGAGTTCGATCAAAAGGTATACCGCTCCATGATTGGTTCTTTGCTTTATTTATGTGCATCTAGGCCAGATATCATGCTTAGTGTTTGCATGTGTGCTCGATTCCAAGCGGCACCAAAGGAGTCGAATCACTTAGCTGTGAAGCGAATTCTTTGATATTTGGCTCACACCCCAACTCTAGGGTTATGGTATCCAAAGGGCTCAGAGTTTGATCTGGTTGGATTTTCGGATGCTGATTACGCTGGTGACAAGGTTGATCGGAAGTCCACATCAGGCACATGTCACTTTCTGGGCCGATCACTTGTATGTTGGTCTTCAAAGAAGCAGAACTGTGTATCTCTCTCCACTGCTGAATCTGAATACATTGCTGCTGGATCCTGCTGCGCTCAGCTTCTATGGATGAAGCAAACCCTCAAGGATTATGGCATTCATCTGAAGCAAGTGCCACTTTACTGCGACAACGAAAGCGCCATCAAGATCGCCAACAACCCAGTTCAGCACTCGGAGGCAAAGCACATTGAAATTCGTCATCATTTTCTCAGAGATCATGTTGCAAAGGAAGATATTGATATCAAACACGTCAACACTGAAGAGCAATTGGCAGATATCTTCACCAAGCCCTTGGATGAGAAGAGATTTTGCAAGTTACGGTGTGAGCTAAATATCTTGGAATCCTCAAATATCCTGTGATCAGGCACACATCCTAACACTAATGCATGTTGATGACTTAGATGTGCAACACACGAAGTAACGTATATCTTCAATCAATGAAGACATACATTCTAAGTGTGAATACATTAACATGGAATTTGACTTCGGAGCGCCACGATAATTGTGCGCCGTGTCTGGGTCTAATACTTCCTATACGGTGGGTAACGCCACCACCAAATTTTCTGTTTGAAGTGTTTTACTCATGGCGTTCCTTTTGCTATGTCTTCACATTTGGTTTGGCTTCAATCTCAACATGTCTTCATGATTATCTTCACTATGTTGATTATATATATGTACTGGTGTTCTGTCCTCTACAGCATTCACTTATAGCTATGTCTTCTTGTTTGAATCTTTTGAAGTAAGTGAATGTGATCGGACCCTAACCTCTCCATGCTTCCTACCTCAAACTCTATCTCTCCAAGTCATATGCATTCTATTGAAACTGTCGAATGTCTTCACTGCATCCTTGTCAGCTGAAGACACAGAGAAAAACTTTAAAACCGTTTTCAATACTTTTCCATCAAAAAGAAATCCGAAGAAGTAGGAACGACGCCCGACAAACAAGGCGTGCGTGGGATGTGGAACTGCCCCCACAATACTGCATGATGGCCATGTACTGATCAGATGCGAATTGCCAGGGGCACCTGAGTAATAGCGTAGTGCCGCCCCTATCCCTATAAATACATGATTCACTGTGGTCATTATCTCTTCTTCCACCCTCGCACGAACCCTAGCGCCACCGCTAACTCTCAACGACGCCGGCGACGAAGTGCTTCACTGCCGCAACCTCTCCGACGCCGTTTTCACGCCGACTGCGGACACCGGTCTCTCCGCCGTCGCTGTAGGTGTCTTCCGTCGCCAAGTTAGGGCACGAAGGATCGAACTGCTTGGCCTCAACTCTCACTTCGTCTAGCAGTTCCAAGTGTGGTAAATAAAACCTCTTTTTGCAGCCTCTTTTGATCCTAGAGTTCCGTCACTTTCTGCCATAAGAAGTTTCTATTCACACAAGTTTCATCTCTCTCATCTGCATCTCATAACTTGCCTAGTATATTCACTTGTGCTTCATGAAGTAGTTAGATTCCTCACTTGTACTGATCTATGGGTTCGTACAAATCTGGAACCAACTTCTTTTCTATAAAGTGAATGTCTTCGCATGATGAGGTCAATATCTTCTAAACTGATTTATCTTCAAGATCTTCTGAGAATGCATATGACCTCTTCCCCTTCCCTCGCACCTTAATGCTGTCATAGGTACATGTCCGTGGGAGAATCTTTTGGTTCTCATAGTCTGCATTCATTTGCAGAGTTCTTACAGCGTCACATCAATTCTCCTAAAGCGAGTTCCTGTTGGTCAAGCAAAAGGAAGCCTTTGAAGACTTTGAACATCTTGAAGCCTTCCAAGTTAAGCTTCATGGCAGCAGAAAAACCAGCAAGGAAGGGAGGCAGACAGAGACGTGGTGAAACGTCTAAAGATCTGCCTGATGACTTGGTAGAAATGTACCAAACTGATCCTGAAGAGAGCTATGGTCAGTGCAAAACACAAATCCAATGGATTCGAAGATATTGGGCAGAGCAGTGGTTCCAATACCGCTTCGTCACTAAGGAGTATGCAGAAAAGTGCGCCATCAAGAGACCATGGGGAGACGTATTGTACAAGAATCTCGTACCCCGGTCCAGAGACGAAGCCATTGCTCAAGGCTTCTTTCCATGCATGGTCAGAGGACCACAGCCAGCTGAAGCACATCCGTCATCACTCCTCTGGTGTCGCAATGACAATCTGTTCAAGCGCAACTTCCAATTTGCTCAGAACTCTGCGAAGCAAAACAAGAAGGAGTTGGGGTTGGACTTCAACCCTGGTCCCTCTAAACCAAGGGAGGATGGCACACGCGATGCAAATCCCAATATCATCGGGCCGTATGCCAATCTCGAAGGCCTCATCACTCGCATACTAGTCCAAGGGACTGCCGTGAACGACCCTCCAACAGACACTAAGTCTGATGAAGCTCCTGCTGCACCGAAGCCCAAGCAGACGAAGAAGCCAAAAGCTTCAAAGCCAGCCGCTTCTCCCAAAATCTCCAGAGCAAAGCCATTGGCAACTGCACCTCCTGAAGCAAGTGTGCAGTCTGAAGACTTATCGCGAGTCTCCAAGCCCCAAGAAGCCAAGAAGCCTCAGCCACACACTGGCAAAGAGCTCACTGCCGCTGCCATTCTGCGCTGCGAGGCCATTGATCTGTCAAGTGACGAAGATCTTGCCGATGACGCTCTTGAGAAGCTCATCAAGAGCAAGGAGGAGGCTGAAATCTTCAACAATCTACCTTTGTTTGATGCAGCAATCATACACAACTTCATTGATGAGTGGTTTGATACACCCAACATCAGCTTCGATGATCTGCAGCTGCCCATTGGCCTCAGCATAGCCTTCCAAGGCGCTATTGCTTCAGAACTCGGAATTGCCCAGCGCATAGTTGAACTGAAGCAGAAGATTGATTTTGAAAAGGCTCAGTTCAAGCAGAATATGGCCAAGCTCAGTGTCCAAGAAGTCAAGGACTTCAAGGTCATGTTGCACGAGTTGAAGGAAAACTTTTTGAAGAAACGTGCAGAAGCTCAGGGTTCGCGGGAGCGAATGAAGACTCTGGCTGATCTCTGTGTGCAGGCCTACAATGAGGCCGAGAAGCGCAAGGCACTTGGGCGTCCCGGCATCGACCCCAGGATGGCCGCGAAGAAAAAGAAGAAGTCCGCTGTGGCTGAACAAGAGGCACCAAGGCAAGAAGCTATTCCGATTGTCGTCCCCACTGCTAAGACTGGCTCGAAGCCAAAGCACTGCTCAACCGCTTCAGAGCTCAAGAAGACACGGACATCCGAAGCTGAAGCAAGGAAGAGGAAACACCCTGAAGCCTCTCCTTCTGACCCCACCATCAAGAAGCGCAAGACCAAGAAATCTCGGGCTGGTCCCACAGAGCCCTTGATAGTCGAACCCCTCTCCGTCCGCTATCCTGACGAAGATCGTCAGTTGACCGTGCATGAGCCTGCTTTCACAGAGGCTCCGCACGCTGAAGACATTCCAGCAGCCGACCCCAACGCTGCTGAAGACATTGGTCTCCAAGACAATGTACAAGGTGATGCAGCCCTTCCTCAGCTTGAAACAAGCGAAATGATCAGCATTGGTCGTCCATTGACACCAATCACCCAAGATGCATCGTGGGCAGATCGCCCACAGGAGGAAGAGACTGAGCCCCAGCCCAATGCAACTCCACCGGCATCGCCCACATTCCGTAGGCTTCGCAAAGGGCCAAGGGCTCAGGCTGCTGAAGACATTCCGGCTGCATCAGCCGAAGAACATGAAGAAGAACCACAAGCTCCGTCTCCCCCGAACCAACAAGAAGAAGTTCTCAAGGAGAACGTACCTGAATCCGTCCCTCTCACTACACGTGTTGAGGCTGACAACATTGCGGCTGCCACACGCAACACTGAAGCATTTGTGGAGCCCGACCAACCAACAGCTTCAAGAGACACTGAAGCTACTGCGTTTGAACCTTCTGTGCTTGAGTCTGCCGCCGGTCCACAGTACAACTATCATGTTGCACACAGGCCCCAGGTCCAGAAGCCAATCCCATGACTGCCAAGGTTCCCAGGTCCTGCATCAGCTCCTGGCTCCTTTAATGTCAATAGCTTCAGGGAAGACAACACCTTTTTCAACAGCTCCAAGAACCCTTATTCAAGGGAACGGATTGTATCAGATAGGTTCTGGAGCTACCCACAGCGCAGCTACTATTCCTGCATCCTATACAACCAAGGCCGTATCTTTCCTCACCAGCGCCTTGAGGTTGAAGCTATTGCTGGTCTGCCTGGTCTGGAAGAAGCACAGGATTGCTTCAAGCAAGTGGGTCTGCTGCCGTTTATCACTGATGAAGAGCACTAGAATGAAGAGCTTCTGCTCCAGTTCTATGCCACACTGCACATCAAAGGCTACAACAGAGACCCAAAGACTTGGGTCCTGGAGTGGATGACCGGCAATGTCCATCATGAAGCCAATGCATTCGATGTAATTGAGCTTACCGGCCTACCCACTCCTGGCGAACTCTTCGAAGAAGGCTGCCAACTCCATGCTGAAGCCATTGAGAGCATCTTCCAGCGACCTGAGCCAAATATGAGTCAGATGCTCTCTATGATGAAGCCATTGCCTCTTGATGCACCTTACCCCACTGAGTTCTTCGTTGAAGACTTAGAGTACCTGCCCAGAACTATATATCACATCGTCAGGCGGACTCTATGGCCCATTAAGGGGCACTCTCCGTATGCCAAGGTTGAAGGTGCCATGAAGACTCATCTTCTGTATCCTGCATGAAAAATGCTTCAACGCCCAGAATCTCTTTATAAGCCAACTTGCAGCGTCTGGCTCAGATCTCTTTGGTTTGAAGATTTATGCTCCTCGGGTTATGAGGCTAATCAAGCTCCACTCTGCTATCTCCTATCAGCCCTCTGCCCGCAACCACAGAATCTTCTTACCTGATGTGGACACCTCTGCTGAAGCAATATATCCTGAGCCTGCCAAGCAACCATTAAGTCTTCAGAATGAAGAACACCAGAGCTTCACTCAGAATGATGAAGGTGTTGAAGCCATCTCCAGAGTATATCCCATGGCTGGCACCACACGTGCCCCTGCATCAACTGAAGCCACTGACAGCATAGCTGCACAGAGACCCAAGAAACGTGCTCGTACACTCAATGACCGTGAACTTCTTGTGGCTCTTCACCAAAAGCAAGATAGGCATCACGACTGGCTCAAAAGGCAGATGCGAAGTATCATGCAAGACGTCAATCGCATCAAAAATCTGGCCACCAAGAATGCCTTCGTCGCAAATGAAACCTGTCGCCGCACTTGGAAAGGCCTCACCATGATGTGCACTGAAGCTGAACTTCAAGAGGATGGCTTCAGAGAGAGATTCAAGTTTGACTCCACACCCCCCAGAAGAGCTGTGCTGCGCGGAACTCCGTCGCTTGAAGATTCAGAGTTCTCTTCCTCTGCTGCCACCGTAACTGGAAGAATCATTGAGGAAGAAGACGACGCTACATCACTACCACCTTCTTCAGCGTGCGTCAACCCTGCACCAAGCTCGTCAGCACCACCAAACGCCTCCACCGACCCTGCTGCACCTGGGAACGCGTAGAAAACTCTATGTCTTCAAACATTTTTGGTCATCACTGACAAAAGGGGGAGAAGCATATGATGTTTATAGTCTTCAAGCGGGTCAATAATATGGGCGGGTGCTTTATATTTTGCATTTTGCTTCGTGCTTACAACTCTTGTTTTGCTACATTTGGTTCTTTGACTTGTAACACTTAAACTTGATGGTCGTCTGCTACTTGTTTGCCACAATGTTTTTGCGAAGATAAATTCCGCATGTACGACGATTTATTTCCGCACTTATATCATTTCGCAGACGTCCATTTTTCATTATGCATGTCATTATCTTCATATACCTTTACATGCATGGTGGATTGTCATCATAAGTTGAAGTGGATTCCCACAAATACAACCTTCCATGTGCATTTGCGTACCAGAAGCAAATTACTTATATGCACATCTTCAGGGGGAGCCCTTGCAGCTTATGAAGACAATTCCTTTACAATTTCACAAATTTTATTCCCCGTTGAAAACTTCAACTAGTTTGTCATCAATCAACAAAAAGGGGGAGATTGTAAGTGCATCTAGTGCCACCCCTAGTTGGTTTTGGAGTATTGACGACAAACCTAGTTGAGGGACTAATGTGTTTGTGAGAATTGCAGGATAACACAGGTAGAAGTCCCTCATTGATTCGGTTTAGCTACCAGAGATGACCCCTAAAAATGTACGAAGACATTGAAGACAATGGTGGTTTATGAAGATATTCATGTCGAAGATAATGACATGTGAAGACTCCCCATGAAGCTTATGGAACTCGAAGACTTAGATCCTTCGTAGTTTTACTTCATTCATGTTGTGTCATAGGAACCACCGTACTGTTAAGTGGGGTCCAAGAGAACCAGTCAGGACGACTGAAGTGATGCCTAATCCAAATCCTATGTCTTCGAGTGAAGACAATGAGAGAAAATCTTGTCCAGAGTCAGACAAGTCAGCTTTACTTGTAGCCCAAGTAAAGTTGCCGTGTGAGTAGGAAATTCGACCATTGATACACGTGTCAGTTCCTTAGTGACCCAGGGTCATTTCGGACAAATTAGGTCGGGTTGCCAAGTGGCTATAAATAGTCCACCCCTACAACCATAAACGGTTGGCTACTCAGATTTCAGTGCACGGCTTTTGTCGTTTGAGAGCAACCCACCTCGAAGCCTTTGAGAGAAAATCCCTAGCGAGGAGAAAAGCCCTAACCACCCAGAGCCAGAGTAATTGGGCATCACTTAATTCTTCTTGTCTGAGTGATCTGAAGACTTATTACACTTGAGGACTGTGCATCCTCCAGCCAGTTAGGCGTCGCGTTCTGAGCATCCAAGAGAAATTGTGGATTGCTGGTGAACGAAGTCTGTGAAGGTTTGGGAGTCTACCTTGAAGACTTACCAGAGTGATTGGGCGAGGTCTGTGTGACCTTAGCTCAAGGAGAAAACGGTGAGGACTGGGTGTCCTGAGCTGCGTGTTCAGGACTGGGTGTCCAGGACTGTGTGTCCTTTGGTTTAAATACCTAGCCGCTCCAACCAGACGTACAGTTGTCACAGCAACTGGAACTGGTCCAACATATCATTGTCTTCAGCGTGTCACTGGTTTCATCTTCACCTCCCTTTACTTACCAGTACACATTGTGAAGCCATTGCATGCTTGCTTTACCTTCTGTCTTCACAACTTGACTGTATGATTTGTTTGGCTTCATAACTTCTTCCTACCTGATCCGCATTACACTGAAGCTGTTTGTCACTGTGCTTTCACTATATTGTATACCTGACTATGGCTTGCCTTGTGTAATCTAACTTCCGCTGCATAGTGATAGGCTTGTCCACTCTGTTTGTCTTCATAACTTCCACGTTTTGAAGGCTTTCATAAAAATCGCCTATTCACCCCCCCTCTAGTCGATATAACGCACTTTCAGATAGGCCATTCACAGAGGGAAGCAGGGATTTGTAATGGTGTCAGAGCTTGATTTTTGAAATAGAGATAAATAATATTTTGAGTGGCATACTTTCATTGTCAACATAACAACCGAGAGATCTCGATATCGTCCATGCTACACACATTATAGGCGGTTCCCAAACAGAATGGTAAAGTTTATACTCCACCACCACCAACAAACATCAATCCATGGCTTGTCCGAAACAACGGGTGCCTCCAACGCAATAATCCTGGGGGAGTTTTGTTTGCAATTATATTAATTTAAGCATGGGACTGGGCATCCCGGTTACCAGCCATTTTCTCGTGAATGAGGAGCAGAGTCCACTCCTCGTGAGAATAACCCACCTAGCATGGAAGATATAGACAGCCCTAGTTGATACATGAGCTATTCGAGCATACAAAATAGAATTTCATTTAAAGGTTTAGAGTTTGGCACATACAAATTTACTTGGAACGACAGGTAGATACCGCTTATAGGAAGGTATGGTGGACTCATATGGAATACCTTTTGGGTTTTATGGAAGTGGATGCACACGCAATATTCCTGCTTAGTACAAGTGAAGGCTAGAAAGAGACTGGGAAGCGACCAGCTAGAGAGCGACAATAGTCATGAACATGCATTAAAATTAATGAACACTGAGTGCAAGCATGAGTAGGATATAGTTCACCATGAACATAAATATCGTCGAGGCTATGTTAATTTTGTTTCAACTACATGCGTGAACATGTGCCAAGTCAAGCCACTCGAATCGTTCAAGGGAGGATACCACCCTATCATACCAAATCACAACTATTTTAATAGCGTGTTGGCACGCAAGGTAAACCATTATAACCTCCTAGCTAATTAAGCATGGCATGAGCAACTATAATATCTAATTGTCATTGCAAACATGTTTCATTCATAATAGGCCGAATCAGGAATGATGAACTAATCATATTTACAAAAACAAGATAGGTCAAGTTCATACCAGCTTCTCTCATCTCAATTAGTCCATCATATATCGTCATTATTGCCTTTCACTTGCACAATCGAATGGTGTGGATAATAATAATAGTGCACGTGCATTGGACTAAGCTGGAATCTGCAAGCATTTAATACACAGGAGAAGACAAGGTACTATGGGCTCTTGGTTAGATCAACAATAATGCATATGAGAGCCACTCAACATTTTCAGCATGGTCTTCTCCTCTCGACCCCCAAAGAAAAGAAAAGAAACAAAACTATTTACACGGGAAAGCTCCCAACAAGCAAAAGAAGAACGAGAAATCTTTTTGGGTTTTATTTTAATTACTACTACTATTGGCATGGGAAGTAAACTAGCTAAAAGCTACAACTATTTTTTTTGTTTTTTCTTAAGGTTTTTCAAACACACAAGAAGAAGGCTTTAAAAGAAATTAAACTAGCATGGACAATACAATGAAAAAGCATGAGCACCGACAACTGGCATGAGTGTGTGAACATGAATGTAATGTCGGTGAGAAATACGTACTCCCCCAAGATTAGGCTTTTGGCCTAAGTTGCTCTATGGCCATGGCTGGCCCGATGGATATCCAAAGTTGTAGCTGGGGCCGTACTGAGATGCAACAGCTACTGCCTGACGAGTTGCAGCTTGGAGGCGAGCTGCCTTCGTCCTCCTCTCATACTCGTTCGCCTCCTCCCTGGTTATAACATATCTCCTTTTTTCCTGAAAGTCAAAGAAAGTAGGAGCAGGGAGAGCAACATGGACGGTGCGCCGTCTGTTAAAGATTAGTCGATACTGGAGGAACTGATCGTTCCGTTCAAGAAACTGGTGGTGAACCATAGCATCATAATCTAGATAAGAAGGAGGAAAATCAATATCATTTCCCTGTATGGGTATATCAAGATAGTTAGCTACACGAGTTGCATAAATTCCACCAAACAAATCTCCACTTATACTATTGTGATGCAACCTACGTGCAATAGTAGCCCCCAAGTTATATTGTTTATCACCTAGTATCGCACTCTTGAGGACACTAAGATCTAGAACACACATGTGACAAGCCTCATCTTTACCGTTAATGCATCTACCAATGAAGAGAGCAAAATAATGTATGGAAGGGAAATGAATGCTTCCTATGGTAGCTTGTGTGATTTTCCTATATTCCCCCACAGTGATACTAGTAAGAAAGTCTTTATATTCAGATTTTCGAGGTTCACTAACATTGCCCCAGTTCAGGAGTTTACAAGCAGTATTAAAATCTTCTAGGTCCATGGTATATGATTTATCATAAAGATCAAATAAAACAGTGTGAGAATTCCGCGAGGATGTAAATTTAAACCTTCTCACAAATTAATCAGTTAGATAGAGGTATTGTCAGCACTTATCTGACACGAAGCTCTCAAGCTCAGCGTTACGTACATATGTGTCAAATTCATCCTTGATGCCTGCCTTTACCATGAACTCCTCTGACGACCATTCACAAGGCCGCACTTGAGCTTCCCTTGGTAGTTCATTGTCCGGCTCACGTATCGCGAGCCTTGGGCCATGCTTCCTTGAGGAACCACCTTGGTACATTTTCCTAAACATTTTTCTTCCTATGAAAAATTTATGAAATTTTTAGTGACTCAAAATAAAAGTGAACCAAACTCAACAAGATTAATAGCAACTACTCCCACAAGTGCCTAGAGACTATATCATGCATTAAAACTACTTTTGACCACATAAATTTGACATGCAAGATAAAAAACAGGGTCACCTAAGCAGCAAAAATTTGCAATAAATAAAGCACTAGAACAAAAACTAATTGGACCATTGGAGGAGTCACATACAGAAGAACAATTCCCCAAAGCAGTTTTTGGAATGGAGCTTTGAGCAAGGAGATCGAAAATGGCAGCAAGATGAGCTAGAACTCGGATTTGAGCTGGTGGATGATTTTTTCTGGAGGAAGACGAAGTGTGTGGGTGCAAGAATAAGTGGAGGGGGCCCACATGGGGTCCACGAGCCAGAGGGCGCACCCCAGGGGGTGGGCACGCCCTGGACCCTCGTGGCCAGGTGGTAAGGGCATCTCCAGCCGCGCCCCCAACAGGCCCCCCCAGGCCACTTTTTCGGCGCCAGCGCCGAAAAAACGGCCCAATCGCGCCCCCAGGACGCCGAAAATCGCCGGTTCAGACCTTTTTTCCGCCCGGCGGACACAGGACGAACCCGGCGCGCTGGGGAGCCGTTGGGGGCTCCGGCGCTAGGGAAAAGCACGCCTGGCCCACACTGCCAGGGGAAAAGTCAAGGTTTTCATCCCCGACTCGCCTCGCACCCCCCGCGCCCTCGGCCACCACTAGCCATTCCCTGCCGGAAAATAGCAGCGCTTCGCCGCGGCAGCCCCTCCCGCAACAGTTGGGCGTTTCCGGTCACAGTTTCCGGCCGCGGAGGCGCGGTTTAACGGTGGGTTCACGGCCACCGAACGCAAGGTGTTCGGCGATTTGCCCGTCTCGGTGATGGACTCGGACGAGGAGGAAGAGCTCGCCGATTTGTATTGAACTATTTGTTGTTGTAGTATTTTGTTGAAGTATTTGATTTTTCTGTGATGAAATATGTGATAAGAAATAATTGTGTTGATAATTGAACGCCGAGACACGGCGAAACCACGCCGAATATGGGCCTATTCTCACCCATATGGGCCATTTATTCGCCGAAATTGGGCTGCAAAGTGGGCCAATTTCGGCGCCTGGGGGCGAGCTGGGGGCGACGACTGGGCGCAAAACCGCCCCCAGCGCCGAATGCATCACCGGCTCGCCCCCAGGGGCGATTTTTATGCGTCCTGGGGGCCAACGGCTGGAGATGCCCTAAGGCCCCCTGGTGGTTCTCAGTGCCAATAATTCTTAAATATTATAGAAAAAATCATATAAAATTTTCAGGACATTTGGAGAACTTTTAGTTTTGGGGTATTTTTTATTGCAAGGTGATGTCTACTACACAACCTTCTTCTTGTAGACGTTGTTGGGCCTCCAAGTGCAGAGGTTTGTAGGACAGTAGCAAATTTCCCTCAAGTGGATGACCTAAGGTTTATCAATCCGTAGGAGGCGTAGGATGAAGATGGTCTCTCTCAAGAAACCCTGCAACCAAATAACAAAGAGTCTCTTGTGTCCCCAACACACCCAATACAATGGTAAATTGTATAGGTGCACTAGTTCGGCGAAGAGATAGTGAAACAAGTGGTATATGGATAGTAGATAAAGGTATTTGTAATCTGAAATAATAAAAACAGCAAGGTAACAAGTGATAAAAGTGAGCGTAAATGGTATTGCAATGATAGGAAATAAGGCCTAGGGTTCATACTTTCACTAGTGTAAGTCCTCTCAACAATAATATCATAATTGGATCACATAACTATCCCTCAACATGCAACAAAGAGTCACTCCAAAGTCACTAATAGCGGAGAACGAACGAAGAGATTATGGTAGGGTACGAAACCACCTCAAAATTATTCTTTCCAATCAATCCGTTGGGCTATTCCTATAGGTGTCACAAACAGCCCTAGAGTTCGTACTAGAATAACACCTTAAGACACAAATCAACCAAAACCCTAATGTCACCTAGATACTCCAATGTCACCTCAAGTATCCGTGGGTATGATTATACGATATGCATCACACAATCTCAGATTCATCTATTCAACCAACACAAAGGACATCAAAAAGTGCCCCAAAGTTCTACCGGAGAATCACGACGAAAACGTGTGCCAACCCCTCAAAGGGGAGACTCAATTCATTACAAGAGAGAAGAGGGGGAGGAGAAACATAAGATCCAACTATAATAGCAAAGCTCGCGATACATCAAGATCGTGCCAAATCAAGAACACGAGAGAGAGAGAGATCAAACACATAGCTACTGGTACATACCCTCAGCCCCGAGGGAGAACTACTCCCTCCTCGTCATGGAGAGCACCGGGATGATGAAGATGGCCACTGGAGAGGGATTGCCCCCTCCGACAGGGTGCCAGAACGGGTCTAGATTGGTTTTAGGTGGCTATGGAGGCTTCTGGCGGTGGAACTCCCGATCTAATCTTCGTTCAGGAAGTTTTAGGGTATATGGAGTTATATAGGCAGAAGAAGCACGTCAGGGGAGCCACGAGGGCCCCATGAGGCAGGGGGCGCGCCCCTACCCTCGTGAGCTCCTCCTTCCTTCCTTGACGTGGGGTCCAAGTCCATCGGGTGGCTTTCGTTCCAAAAATAACTTCTCTAGTTGATTTCATTCCGTTTCGACTCCGTCTGATATTCCTTTTCTTCGAAACACTGAAATAGGCATAAAACAGCAAATCTGGGTAGCCCAATAATGCCCAAAACAGTAGATAATATAGCATGGAGCAATAAAAAATGATAGATACGTTGGAGACGTATCAAGCATCCCCAAGCTTAATTCCTGCTCGTCCTCGAGTAGGTAAATGATAAAAAAGATAATTTTTGATGTGGAATGCTAGTTGGCATAATTTCAATGTAATTCTTCTTACTTGTGATATGAATATTCAGATCCGTAAGATTCAAGACAAAAGTTCATATTGACATAAAAATAATAATACTTCAAGCATACTAACTAAGCAATTATCTCTTCTCAAAATAACATTGCCAAAGAAAGTTATCCCTACAAAATCATATAGTCTGGCTATGCTCCATCTTCACCACACAACATATTTAAATCATGCACAACCCCGATGACAAGCCAAGCAATTGTTTCATACTTTTGACGTTCTCAAACTTTTTCAATCTTCACGCAATACATGAGCATGAGCCATGGACATAGCACTATAGGTGGAATTGAATGGTGGTTGTGGAGAAGACAAAAAGGAGAAGATAGTCTCACATCAACTAGGCGTATCAACGGGCTATGGAGATGTCTATCAATAGATATCAATGTGAGTGAGTAGGGATTGCCATGCAACGAATGCACTAGAGCTATAAATGTATGAAAGATCAACAAAAGAAACTAGTGGGTGTGCATCCAACTTGCTTGCTCATGAAGACCTAGGGCACTTGAGGAAGCCCATCGTTGGAATATACAAGCCAAGTTCTATAATGAAAAGTTCCCACTAGTATATGAAAGTGATAACTCAAGAGACTCTCTATATGAAGAACATAGTGCTACTTTGAAGCACAAGTGTGTAAAAAGGATAGTAGCATTGTCCCTTTTATTTTTATTTTTTTATTTTTTATTTGGCCTTTTTTTGGGGACAATGCTCTATTAATGATGATCATCGCACTTCTATTTATTTACAACTCAATGATTACAACTCGATACTAGAACAAAGTATGACTCTATATGAATGCCTCTGGTGGTGTACCGGGTCATGAGTGACATGTATGAAAGAATTATGGACGGTGGCTTTGCCAAAAATACGATGTCAACTACATGATCATGCAAAGCAATATGAAATCATGAAGCGTGTCATAATAAATGGAACGGTGGAAAGTTGCATGGCAATATATCTCGGAATGGCTATGGAAATGCCATAATAGGTAGGTATGGTGGCTATTTTGAGGAAGGTATATGGTGGGTTTATGGTACCGGCGAAAGTTGCGCGGTACTAGAGAGACTAGCAATGGTGGAAGGGTGAGAGTGTGTATAATCCATGGACTCAACATTAGTCATAAAGAACTCACATACTTATTGCAAAAATCTATTAGTTATCGAAACAAAGTACTACGCGCATGCTCCTAGGGGGATAGATTGGTAGGAAAAGACCATCGCTCGTCCCCTACCGCCACTCATATGGAAGGCAATAAATAAATAAATCATGCTCCGACTTCATCACATAACGGTTCACCATACGTGCATGCTACGGGAATCACAAACTTCAACACAAGTATTTTTCAAATTCACAACTACTCAACTAGCATGACTCTAATATCACCATCTCCATATCTCAAAACAGTTATCAAGTATCAAACTTCTCATAGTATTCAACACAGTCATAAGAGAATTTTATTATTCTTGAATACCTAGCATATTAGGATTTTAGTAAATTACCATGCTATTAAGACTCTCAAAATAATATAAGTGAAGCATGAGAGTTCATCTATTTCTTCAAAATAAAACTACCACCATGCTCTAAAAGGATATAAGTGAAGCACTAGAGCAACAACAAACTACTCCGAAAGATATAAGTGAAGATCAATGAGTAGTCGAATAATTATGAAACTATGTGAAGACTCTCTAACATTTAATAATTTCAGATCTTGGTACTCTATTCAAACAGAAAGCAAAGCAAAATAAAATGAAATCTAAGAATAGCATACATCATGTGAAGAAGCAAAAACTTAGGATCAACCGAAACTAACCGATAGTTGTTGAAGAAGAAGGGTGGGATGCCAACCGGGGCATCCCCAAGCTTAGATGCTTGAGACTTCTTGAAATATTATCTTGGGGTGCCTTGGGCATCCCCAAGCTTGATATTTCATGTCTCCTTAATTCCTCTCATATCACGGTCTCCCTAAATCTCAAAAGCTTCATCCACACAAAGCTCAACAAGGACTCGTGAGATAAGTTAGTATAAACCATTGCAAAAAACTTATCATACTCTACTGTATCAAATCACTAAAATTATTATTCAACATTTCATACTAAATGCCTCTGCATATTTAATATTCCTATCCTCAAATAGAATAATTAAAGAAGCAACCATATGCAAACAATGCAAACATAACAGCAATCTGCCTAAACAGGACAGTCTGTAAAGAATGCTGCAACATCCATACTTCCCTAGCTCCAAAAATTATGAAATAAATCTCCCACTGTAGTAAATTTATCATATCTTAATATTCAAAAGGTTTCAACATTTTATCACATTCTGACTTTTCTAGGGAATTATTGCAACAGCGGTAAACTTTCTGTTTTCAAACAGCAACATCTATACTTGTAACATAGGCATAGTGGAGGCTATCAATGCCACTTTTATTGAAATAAAAGATGCAAAACATTGTTCTAAATAACATCATGCAAATCCTAACAAAATAAATTGACGCTCCAAGAAAAACACATATCATGTGGTAAATAAAAATATAGTTCCAAGTAAAGTTACCGATGAAAGTAGACGAAAGAGGGGATGCCTTCTGGGGCATCCCCAAGCTTAGGGTCTTGTATGTCCTTGAATATTACCTTGGGGTGCCTTGGGCATCCCCAAGCTTAGGCTCTTGCCACTCCTTATTCCATAGTCCATCGAATCTTTACCCAAAACGTGAAAACTTCACAACACAAAACTTAACAGAAAACTCGTAAGCTCCGTTAGTATAAGAAAATAAATCACCACTTCAAGGTACTGTAATGATCTCATTATTTATTTATATTGGTGTTAAACATACTGTATTCCAACTTCTCTATGGTTTATAAACTCTTTTACTAGCCATAGATTCATCAAAATAAGTAAACAACACATGAAAAACAGAATCTGTCAAAAACAGAACAGTCTGTAGTAATCTGGATCAAACATATACTTCTGGAACTAATAAAGTTCTCAAATAAATTTATGGACCTGAGGAATTTATCTATTAATCATCTGCAAAAAGAATTAACTAAATAGCATTCTCCAAATAAAAATGGCAGCAATTCTCGTGAGCGCTAAAGTTTCTGTTTTTTACAGCATGATCAACAAGACTTTCCCAAAGGTTCTACTTGGCACAAACACTAATTAAAAGCATAAAACCACATATAAACAGAGGCTAGATGAATTATTTATTACTAAACAGGAACAAAAAGCAAGTAACAAAAATAAAGTTGGGTTGCCTCCCAACAAGCGCTACGTTTAATGCCCCTAGCTAGGCATGATGATTTCAATGATGCTCACATAAAAGATAAGAATTGTAACATAAAGAGAGCATCATGAAGAATATTACTAGAACATTTAAGTCTAACCCAATTCCTATGCATAGGGATTTTGTAACAACTTATGGGAGCAATAGTCAACTAGCATAGGAAGGCAAAACAAGCATAACTTCAAAACTTTAAGCACATAGAGAGGAAACTTGATATTATTGCAATTCCTACAAGCATATATTCCTCCCTCATAATAATTTTCAGTAGCATCATGAATGAATTTAACAATATAACCAGCACCTAAAGCATTCTTTTCATGATCTACAAGCATAGAAAATTTATTACTCTCCACATAAGCAAAATTCTTCTTATTCGGAATAGTGGGAGTATCATAGGAAACTTGAATACTATAAATTGTTTCCACATTAAAAGAGTAATGTTCAGAGAAGGGGTAATCATAACCATGACAAGTTTTATAAATATAATCACTACTTTTTATAGCATAAGTATCATCACAATAATCATCATAAGTAGGAGGCATGCTATCATCATTATAAACTTGCATATCAAAACTTGGGAGACTAAAAATATCATCCTCATTATACATAGCTTCCCCAAGCTTGTGGCTTTGCATATCATTAGCAACATGGATATTCAAGGAATTCATACTAACAACATTGCAATCATGCTCGTCATTCAAATATTTAGTGCCAAACATTCTATAGATTTCTTCTTCTAGCACTTGAGCACAATTATCCTTTCCATCATACTCACGAAAGATATTAAAAAGATGAAGCGTATGAGACAAACTCAATTGCATTTTTTGTAGTTTTCTTTTATAAACTAAACTAGTGATAAAACAAGAAACTAAAAGACTCGATTGCAAGATCTAAAGATATACCTTCAAGCACTCACCTCCCCGGCAACGGCACCAGAAAAGAGCTTGATGTCTACTACACAACCTTCTTCTTGTAGACGTTGTTGGGCCTCCAAGTGCAGAGGTTTGTAGGACAGTAGCAAATTTCCCTCAAGTGGATGACCTAAGGTTTACCAATTCGTAGGAGGCGTAGGATGAAGATGGTCTCTCTCAAGCAACCCTGCAACCAAATAACAAAGAGTCTCTTGTGTGCCCAACACACCCAATACAATGGTAAATTGTATAGGTGCACTAGTTCGGCGAAGAGATAGTGAAACAAGTGGTATATGGATAGTAGATAAAGGTATTTGTAATCTGAAATAATAAAAACAGCAAGGTAACAAGTGATAAAAGTGAGCGTATACGTTATTGCAATGATAGGAAATAAGGCTTAGGGTTCATACTTTTGCTAGTGTAAGTCCTCTCAACAATAATATCATAATTGGATCACATAACTATCCCTCAACATGCAACAAAGAGTCACTCCAAAGTCACTAATAGCAGAGAACGAACGAAGAGATTATGGTAGGGCACGAAACCACCTCAAAGTTACTCTTTCCAATCAATCTGTTGCGCTATTCCTATAGGTGTCACAAATAGCCCTAGAGTTCGTACTAGAATAACACCTTAAGACACAAATCAACCAAAACCCTAATGTCACCTAGATACTCCAATGTCACCTCAAGTATCCGTGGGTATGATTATACGATATGCATCACAAAATCTCAGATTCATCTATTCAACCAACACAAAGGACCTCAAAGAGTGCCCCAAAGTTCTACCGGAGAATCACGACGAAAACGTGTGCCAACCCCTCAAAGGGGAGACTCAATTCATTACAAGAGAGAAGAGGGGGAGGAGAAACATAAGATCCAACTATAATAGCAAAGCTCGCGATACATCAAGATCGTGCCAAATCAAGAACACGAGAGAGAGAGAGAGAGAGAGAGATCAAACACATAGCTACTGGTACATACCCTCAGCCATGACGGAGAACTACTCCCTCCTCGTCATGGAGAGCACCGGGATGATGAAGATGGCCACCGGAGAGGGATTGCCCCCTCCGGCAGGGTGCCAGAATAGGTCTAGATTGGTTTTAGGTGGCTACGGATTCTTCTGGCGACGGAACTCCTAATCTAATCTTCGTTTTGGAAGTTTTAGGGTATATGGAGTTATATAGGCAGAAGAAGCACGTCAGGGGAGCCACAAGGGCCCCACGAGGCAGGGGGCGTGCCCCTACCCTCGGGAGCTCCTCCTTCCTTCCTTGACGTGGGGTCCAAGTCCATCGGGTGGCTTTCGTTCCAAAAATAAATTCTCTAGTTGATTTCGTTCCGTTTCGACTCCGTCTGATATTCCCTTTCTTCAAAACACTGAAATTGGCATAAAATAGCAAATCTGGGCTGGGCCTCCGGTTAATAGGTTAGTCCCAAAAATAATATGAAAGTGGAAAATAAAGCCCAATAATGCCCAAAACTGTAGATAATATAGCATGGAGCAATCAAAAATTATAGATACGTTGGAGACGTATCACAAGGATAATTCAGAAAATAGACAGAAAATACTATTTTTGCTTTATTTAATCTAAATAATAAAAAGTAAAAATAGGGTACAGAGAGTTGTGCTTTCTAACTCCATCCATCTCGTGCTCATCAAAAGGAATCCACTAACAAGGTTGATCAAGTCTTGTTAACAAACTCTTTCTGAATACCATGAAACCGGAGAATTTTCGAATAACACTAATTTACCTCAACGGGGATATGCATGTACCCAACAATAAGAATATCATATTCCTTCTTGACAGTAGGAAGAGGAAATTCAAAACCTCCAATAGTAATTGTTGGAATTTTTCCAATAGAGTTGATACTGTGGACTTGAGGTTGTTTCCTCGGAAAGTGTATCGTATGCTCATTACCATTAACATGAAAAGTGACATTGCCTTTGTTGCAATCAATAACAGCCCCTACAGTATTCAAAAAGGGTCTACCAAGAATAATAGACATACTATCGTCCTCGGGAATATCAAGAATAACAATGTCTGTTAAAATAGTAACGGTTGCAACCACAACGGGCACATCCTCACAAATACCGACAGGTATAGTAGTTGATTTATCAGCCATTTGCAAAGATATCTTAGTAGGTGTCAACTTATTCAAATCAAGTCTACGATATAAAGAGAGAGGCATAACACTAACACCGGCTCCAAGATCACATAAAGCAGTTTTAACATTGTTCCTCTTAATGGAGCATGGTATAGTTGGTACTCCCACATCTCCTAGTTTCTTTGGTATTCCACCCTTAAAAGTATAATTAGCAAGCATGGTGGAAATTTAAGCTTCCGGTATATTTCTTTTATTTTTGACAATATATTTCATGTACTTAGCATAAGGATTCATTTTAATCATATCAGCCAAACGCATACGCAAAAAGATAGGTCTAATCATTTCAGCAAAGCGCTCAAAGTCCTCATCATCCTTTTTCTTGGATGGTTTAGGAGGAAAAGGCATGGGTTTCTGAACCCATGGTTCTCTTTCTTTACCATGCTTCCTAGCAACGAAGTCTCTCTTATCATAACGTTGATTCTTTGATTGTGGGTTATAAAGATCAACAACAGGTTCAATCTCTACATCATTGTTATTGCTAGGTTGAGCATCAACATGAACATCATCATTAACATTATCACTAGGTTCATGTTCATTACCAGATTGTGTTTCAGCATCAGAAATATAAATATCATTGGGATTCTCAGGTGTGTCAACAACAGGTTCACTAGAAGCATGCAAAGTCCTATCATTTTTTTCTTCCTTTTAGAAGGACTAGGTGCATCAATATTAATTCTATGAGAATCTTGCTCAATTCTCTTAGGGTGGCCCTCAGGATACAAAGGTTCCTGAGTCATTTTACCCCCTCTAGTCACAACTCTAACAGCATTTCATTTTTCTTATTATCTAATTCATTGAGCAAATCATTCCGAGCTTTAAGCACTTGTTCTACTTGAGTGGTAATCATAGAAGCATGTTCACTAATAATTTTAAGTTCACCTTTAACTCTAGACATATAATCACTCAAGTTTTAAATCATATAAGCATTACGTTTCAATTATCTACTAACATAAGCACTGAAGTTTTCTTGTTTAACAATAAAATTATCGAACTCATCCAAGCATTGGCTAGCAGACTTATCACGAGGAATATCACCTTCATCAAATCTATAGAGAGAATTTACCTTTACTACCTATGTCAGGTTATCAAGACCATGTATTTCTTTGATAGGTGGTACATTCTTAACATCTTTAGCTTTAATGCCCTTTTCTTTCATAGATTACTTTACCTCTTTCATATCTTCAGGACTAAGAAATAGAATACCCCTTTTCTTTAGAGTCAGATTAGGAGTTGGTTCAGGAAGTGTCCAATCATTATCATTACTCAACATATTATTCAAAAGCAATTCAGCTTGATCAACAATTCTTTCCCTGAAAACACAACCAACACAACTATCCTGGTGGTCTCTGGAAGCATCGGTTAGTCCATTATAAAAGATATCAAGTATTTCATTTTTCTTTAGAGGATGATCAGGCAAAGCATTGAGTAATCAGAGAAGCCTCCCCCAAGCTTGTGGGAGACTCTCTTCTTCAATTTTCACAAAATTATATATTTCCCTTAAGGCAGCTTGTTTCTTATGAGCGGGGAAATATTTAGCAGAGAAGTAATAAATCATATCCTGGGGACTATGCACACAACTAGGATCAAGAGAATTAAACCATGTTTTAGCATCACCCTTTAATGAGAACGGAAATAGCTTAAGGATATAGTAGTAACGAATTTTTTCCTCATTAGTGAACAGGGTGGCTATATCATTTAATTTAGTAAGATGTGCCACAACAGTTTGAGATTCACAGCCATAAAAAGGATCAGATTCAACCAAAGTAATTAACTCAGGGTCGACAGAGAAATCATAATCCTTATCAGAGATACAGATAGGTGAAGTAGCAAAAGCAGGGTCATATTTCATTCTAGCATTCAAAGACTTTTCTTTCAGCTTAGCTAACAGTTTCTTAAGACCATATCTATCATTGCAAGCTAAAAAGTCTCTAGCAGTTTCTTCATCCATAACATAACCCTCAGGCACAACAGGCAATTCATATCTAGGGGGAGAATCTTCATCATCACTTTCATCAATATTATAAGTTTCAATAATTTCATTCTCTCTAACCCTAGCAAGTTGTTCATCAAGAAATTCACCTAATGGCATAGTATTATCAAGCATAGAAGTAGTTTCATCATAAGCATCATGCAAAGCAGAAGTGGCATCATCAATAACATGTGACATATCAGAATAAATAGAAGGAGTAGGTGTCGCAAGTTTACTCAAAACAGAAGGTGAATCTAGTGCAGAGCTAGATGGCAGTTCCTTACCTCCCTTCGTAGTTGAGGGAAAATATTGGTTCTTTCATCTTTCAAGTTCCTCATAGTGATCAACAGATATAAATACCAAGTGACTCAAAGAATAGAGCTATGCTCCCAGGCAACGGCGCCAGAAAATAGTCTTGATAACCCACAAGTATAGGGGATCGCAACAGTTTTCCAGGGTAGAGTATTCAACCCAAATTTATTGATTCGACACAAGGAGAGCCAAAGAATATTTTCAAGTATTAATAGTTGAGTTGTCAATTCAACCGCACCTGAAAGACTTAATATCTGCAGCAAAGTATTTAGTAGCAAAGTAATATGGAAGTAGCGGTAACGGTGGCAAAAGTAACAGTAGCAGTATTTGTAGTGGTTGTAACGGTGGCAACAGAGAAGTAACTAAGCAAAGATCAATATGTGAAAAGCTCGTAGGCAATGGATCAATGATAGATAATTATGTTGGATGCGATTCCTCATGCAACAGTTATAACATAGGGTGACAAAGAACTAGCTTCAGTTCATCAATGTAATGTAGGCATGTATCCCGAATATAGTCATACGTGCTTATGGAAAAGAACTTGCATGACATCTTTTTTCCTACCCTCCTGTGGCAGTGGGGTCCTATCGGAAACTAAGGGATATTAAGGCCTCCTTTTAATAGAGTACCGGAACAAAGCACTAACACTTAGTGAATACATGAACTCCTCAAACTATAGTCATCACCGGGAGTGGTCCCGATTATTGTCACTTCGGGGTTACCGGATCATAACACATAGTAGGTGACTATTGACTTGCAAAATAGGATCAAGACCTCACATATATTCATGGAAACATAATAGGTTCAGATCTGAAATCATGGCACTCGGGCCCTAGTTACAAGCATTAAGCATAGCAAAGTCATAGCAACATCAATCTCGGAACATAATGGATACTAGGGATCAAACCCTAACAAAACTAACTCGATTACATGATAAATCTCATCCAACCCATCACCGTCTGGCAAGCCTACGATGGAATTACTCACGCACGGCGGTGAGCATCATGAAATTGGTGATGGAGGAAGGTTGATGATGACGATGGCGACGGATTCCCCTCTTCGGAGCCCCAAATGGTCTCCAGATCAGCCCTCCCGAGAGAGATTAGGGCTTGGCGGTGGCTCCATATCGTAAAACGCGATGAATCCTTCTCTCTGGATTTTTTCTCCCCGAACGTGAATATATAGATTTGGAGTTGAGGTCGGTGGAGCCTTAGGGGGCCCACAAGATAGGGGGCATGCCCCCACCGTCATGGATAGGGTGTGGGCCCCCTGGTGTTGATTCTTTCGCCAATATTTTTCATAAATTCCAAAAATATTCTTCGTGAAGTTTCAGGTCATTCCGAGAACTTTTATTTCCGCACAAAAATAACACCATGGCAATTCTGCTGAAAACAACATCGGTCCGGGGTAGTTCCATTCAAATCATGCAAGTTAGAGTCCAAAACAAGGTCAAAAGTGTTTGGAAAAGTAGATACGATGGAGACGCATCAGCGTGCCCCCACCCTTGTGGACCCCTCGTAGCTCCACCGATGTACTTCTTTCGCCTATATATATACTCTTATACCCTAAAAACATCCAGGGGAGCCAGAAACCACTTTTCCACCACCGCAACCTTTTGTACCCGTGAGATCCCATCTGGGGCCTTTTCCAATGATCCACCGCAGGGGGAATCGATCAGGGAGGGCTTCTACATCAACACCATAGCCTCTTCGATGATGTGTGAGTAGTTTACCACAGACCTTCGGGTCCATAGTTATTAGCTAGATGGCTTCTTGTCTCTCTCTTTGGTTCTCAATACAAAGTTCTCCTCACTGCTCTTGGAGATCTATTTGATGTAATATTCTTCTGCGGTGTGTTTGCCGAGATCCGATGAATTGTGGATTTATGATCAAGTTTATCTATGAATAACATTTGGTTATTCTCTGAATTCTTATATGCATGATTTGATATCCTTGCAAGTCTCTTGGAATTATCGGTTTAGTTTGGCCTACTAGATTGATCTTTCTTGCGATGGGAGAAGTGCTTAGCTTTGGGTTCAATCTTGCGGTGTCCTTTCCCAGTGACAAGAGGGGCAGCAAGGCACGTATTGTATTGTTGCCATCGAGGATAAAAAGATGGGGTTTATATCATATTGCTTGAGTTTATCTCTCTACATCATGTCATCTTGCCTAAGGCATTACTTTGTTGTTATGAACTTAATACTCTAGATGCATGCTGGATAGCGGTCGATGTGTGGAGTAATAGTAGTAGATGCAGAATCGTTTCGATCTACTTGACACGGACATGATGCTTATATTTCATAATCATTGCCTAGATATTCTCATAACTATGCACTCTTCTATCAATTGCTCGGCAGTAATTTCTTCACCCACCATAATACATACTATCATGAGAGAAGCCACTAGTGAAACCTATGGCCCTCGGGTCTATTTTATATCATATAAGTTTCCAATTTACAATTCTAGTTTACAATTTATTTTATTTTGCAATATTTACTTTTCAATCTATACAACAGAAATACCAAAAATATTTATCTTTTTATCTTTATCAGATCTCACTTTTGCAAGTGGCCGTGAAAGGATTGACAACCCCTTTATCGCGTGTGCAAGGTTCTTGATTGTTTGTGCAGGTACTAGGAGACTTGCGTGTAGTCTCCTACTGGATTGATACCTTGGTTCTCATAAACTCAGGGAAATACTTACGCTACTATGTTGCATCACCCTTTACTCTTCAAGGGAAAACCAATGCATGCTCAAGAGGTAGCAAGAAGGATATCTGGCGCCGTTGCCGGGGAGATCTACGCCAAGTCAAGACATACCAAGTACCCATCATAAAATCTTCTCCCTCGCCTTACATTATTTGCCATTCATCTCTCATTTTCCTCTCCCCCACTTCGAAAACGATTTTCGAAAACCTTTGCCTTTTCTTTGCCCTTCTTCTATTCGATCTTTTGCTTGCTTGTGTTACCATGTACCTTATTTTTGCTTGCATCTTCGCTTGCTAAAAGTTTATGGATCCTCATCCACTTGCTAATCTCTTTAAGAGATCCAATTATGATGAACCTATTGCTAGTGAGTTGAGTGCACTATATTATCTTTATGGAGTTTTGCTTGAAATCCGTGAATCTGAAAATTGTGATGAAGTGCTTTATAAAGTGATTCACGATAGATCTTTGAATAAAAAAGCATGATTGCAATGATGTTATTATAAATTCTATGAATGTCAATTGTGCTAATAATATGCAAAACCCTAAGCTTGGGGATGCTAGTTTTGCTATGTCCACTACTTGTTGCATTGATCATGATTGGGGTGATTCTTCTTATGATCTTGAAAATTTATTTAAGCCCCATGATGAATATAATATTGATAATAATGTTTGCAATATTGAAAGTGGGTTTGGAAGAGTGTCAACTTTAGATCCCACGTATTTGGAGAATGTTCAATCTTATGCAATTTTCGATAAAAGTGGGTTTGGAGAGGTCATGACTTTAGTTAATGTTAATCCCACTATTTTGGAAGGGTGTCAACTTTTCATACATGTGGATTGTGTTGAAAATATTTTATGTGATGGCTATTTTGTTGAATTTGCTTATGATCCCACATGTAATTATTATGAGAGAGGAAAATATGATTGTAGAAATTTTCATGTTACTAAATTACCTCTCGTTATGTTGAGATTGCTATTGTTTCTTTCTGCTTCCTTGCATATGCTAGTTTTTGCTTGCTATGATAATTTGTTTGCCTATAAGATACCTATGCATAGGAAGTAAGTTAGACTTATATGTGTTCGTCACGTGTTTCATGATGCTCTCTTTGATCTTCAATTCTTGTCTTTCATGTGAGCATCATTGAAATTTTCAATGCCTAGTTATGGGCGTTAAACGACAGCGCTTGTTGGGAGGCAATCCAATTTTATTTTTGTTCCTTGCTTTTATTCCTGTTTATTAATAAATAAATCATCTATCCTCTGTTATGATTGTGTTTTTATGTTTTAGTTAGTGTTTGTGCCAAGTAAAGCCTATAGGATCTTCTTGGGTGATTGTTGTTTGGTCTTGCTGAAAAAAACAGAAAGTATGCGATCACGGAAATAATTTTCATTTTTTACCAGAGAGTGCTAAAATACCAATTATAACTGTAGTAAATCAATATACGAATTTTTTAGATCGTCCTAATTTTTCAGAATTTTTGGAGTTGCCGAAGTATTCGAAACCTCCAGATTGCTACCGACTGTTCTGTTTTTTGACAGATTCTGTTTTCCGTGTGTTGTTTGCTTATTTTGATGAATCTATGGCTACTATCGGGGGGGGGGGGGATGAACCATAGAGATGTTTGAATACAGTAGGTTTAACACCAATATAAATAAAGAATGAGTTCATTACAGTACCTTAAAGTGGTGGTTTGTTTTCTTATACTAACGGAGCTCATGAGATTTTCTGTTGAGTTTTGTGTTGTGAAGTTTTCAAGTTTTTGGGTAAAGATCTGATGGATTTTGGAATAAGGAGTGGCAAGATCCTAAGCTTGGGTATGCCCAAGGTAGCCCAAGGTAAAATTCAAGGACAACCAAAAGCCTAAGGTTGGGGATGCCCCGGATGGCATCTCCTCTTTCGTCTTCATCTATCGGTAACTTTACTTGAGGCTATATTTTTATTCACCACATGATATGTGTTTTGCTTGGAGCGTCTTGTACGATTTGAGTCTTTGCTTTTTAGTCTACCACAATCATCCTTGCTGTACACACCTTTTGGGAGAGACACACGTGAATCGGAATTTATTAGAATACTCTATGTGCTTCGCTTATATCTTTTGAGCTAGATAATTTTGCTCTTGTGCTTCACTTACATCTTTTTAGAGGACGGTGGTGGTTTTATTTTACAGAAATTATTGATCTCTCATGCTTCACTTATATTATTTTGAGAGTCTTTTAGAACAGCATGGTAATTTTCTTTGGTTATGAAATTAGTCCTAATATGATAGGCATCCAAGATGGGTATAATAGAAACTTTCATATAGAGTGCATTGAATACTATGAGAAGTTTGATACTTGATGATTGTTTTGAGATATGAAGATGGTGATATTAGAGTCATGCTAGTTGAGTATTTGTGAATTTGAGAAATACTTGTGTTGAGGTTTGCAAGTACCTTAGCATGCACGTATGGGAACCGGTGTGTAACAAATTTGAAGCATGAGGTTTTTCTTTGATTGTCCTCCTTATGAGTGGCGGCGGGGGACGAGCGATGATCTTTTCCTACCAATCTATCCCCCTAGGAGCATGCGCGTAGTGATTGGTTTTTATGACTTGTAGATTTTTGCAATAAGTATGTGAGTTCTTTATGACTAATGTTGAGTCCATGGATTATACGCACTCTCACCCTTCCATCATTGCTAGCCTCTTCGGTACTGTGCATTACCCTTTCTCACCTCAAGAGTTGGTGCAAACTTCGCCGGTGCATCCAAACCCCGTGATATGATACGCTCTATCACACATAAGCCTCCTTATATCTTCCTCAAAACAGCCACCATACATACCTATTATGGCATTTCCATAGCCATTCTGAGATATATTACCATGTAACTTTCCATCGTTTCGTTTATTACGACACGCTTCATCATTGTCATATTGCCTTGCATGATCATGTAGTTGACATCATATTTGTGGCAAAGCCACCGCTCATAATTATTTATACATGTCACTCTTGAATCATTGCACATCCCGATACACCGCCGAAGGCATTCATATAGAGTCATATTTTGTTCTAGTATCGAGTTGTAATTTTCGAGTTGTAAACAAATAGAAGTGTGATGATCATCATTATTAGAGCATTGTCCCATGTGAGGAAAAAAAGAGAAAGGCCAAAAAAAGAGAAGGCAAAAAAATGAGAGAAAAAGAGAGAAGGGACAATGTTACTATCCTTTTTCCACACTTGTGCTTCAAAGTAGCACCATGATCTTCATGATAGAGAGTCTCTTATTTTGTCACTTTCATATACTAATGGGAATTTTCATTATAGAACTTGGCTTGTATATTCCAACAATGGGCTTCCTCAAAATGCCCTAGGTCTTCGTGAGCAAGCAAGTTGGATGCACACCCACTTAGTTTATTTTGTTGAGCTTTCATACATTTATAGCTCTAGTGCATCCGTTGCATGGCAATCCCTACTCCTCGCATTGACATCAATTGATGGGCATCTCCATAGCCCATTGATTAGCCGCGTCGATGTGAGACTTTCTCCCTTTTTTGTCTTCGCCACACAACCTCCATCATCATATTCTGTTCCACCTATAGTGCTATGTCAATGGCTCGCGCTCATGTATTGCGTGAAAGTTGAAAAAGTTTGAGAATACTAAAGTATGAAACAATTGCTTGGCTTGTCATCGGGGTTGTGCATGATAGGAGAATTTTGTGTGATCAAAATGAAGCATGGTGTGACACCCGGATAATTAAGCTACAGTGAACCTCCGCTAATGAAGCTACGTCACCTTGGTTACTGTTGATAAACTCGCGTCAGTTCGAAACCTAGTTCGAATTTCAAATTTAAAACAAATGCAAACAATAAAAGTTTTCAAATGTTAAAACTAAAATGTTCGGAATGTGCCAATTAATGCCTAGATATTTATGGTGAAGAGACCACGCTTTTACAGAATGCCTAAGTACTTCAAAATGAATTAAAACAGAAAAAAAACAAAAACCGAAAACTAACAAAAGGGAAAAGGACCCCCCCCCCCCACTTGGCCGTGGCCCAACTTGGCCAAACGGCCTTGGCCCACGAGGCCACCATCTAGGCCGGCCCACCCCGTCCCGTATATGGCCTCCCCTGGCCAAACCCTAACCCCCAGCATGATCCCCTCTCCTCCCTATCTTCCCCCACGATCCAGATCGGGCTCCAACCCCTCCCCGCTGCCCACCTTGCCATCGGCGTTCCCGACGCCGCTCGTCGTCTCAGGCGTCGCCCCGCCATCGCCGCCTAGACCCCGTCGCTCGCCTCCCCGTCCTCGCCCCCTTCCCGATCCAGAACGGGATCGGGGCACGACCCCGACACCGCCCCGCTGCTCGACGCCGGAGCTTCCTCGCCGGATCTCCTCCCCTGCGTCGCTCGTCCCCATCCTCCTCCTCGTCGGACGCCTTCGAGCTACGCCGCCCCTTCGTCGTCCTCCTCCCCGAGCCCACTGCCATGAACCCTACGCCGCCCCGTGAGCTTCCCCCTCCTCCTTCTCCTCTGCCACGCTCCCGCCGCGCACCGCGAGCCCCGTGCCGCGCAGTGCGCGCCCCCGCCGTGCTACTCCCCCTGCCGCCCGCGCCTCCCTGCTAGCCCAGCCACGCCCCGGCGCGCCCGCTCTCGGCTGCGCCGCGCCTCGCGCCCACCTTCACCGTGCCTCGTGCGCCCCCCCAGCCGCAGCCCCGCCGGGCCTCCACGCGCGGTCGTGCCCGCCGCCAGCAGGCCGCCCTGGCCACTGGCCTCGCCTCTCTGCACTCCCTGCGGGCGAGCGCCGCCCAGGCGCACGTCGCCCCTCGCTCGCACCGCCCGTTAACCCGCAAACCCACAAGGCCCCCAGGGGCCTATGACAAGGGGGCCCCGCACCAGAACGATTAAAAAAACTTAAAAATAAATAATTAAATAAATAAGTAAATAAAAATGTTAATTAATTAATTGACTTAATTAACTTAATTAATCCTGTTTAATTAAACTAATTAAACATTAGGTACCTAATTAACTAATTAAGCTGATTAATAGATTAATTAGGTTATTGTATCTATGACATACGGGACCCACCTGCAGGGTTGACCTAGTCAACGTTTGGTCCTGCTGACATCATGCTGATGTCACACTGACATCACAATTGCAATTTCTAAATTAATTTAATTATGCTAATTTCTAGAAAATGATTTAAAATCTTTAAAAATTAATATAAAATAATCCGTAGCTCGGATGAAAAAACTTTGTACATGAAAGTTTCTTAGAACGACGAGACGAACCCGGATACGCAGCCCGTTGTCCGCCACGCATCCCTAGCATAGCGAACACGCAACCTTCCCTCTCCGGCTCCTCTGCCCGAAAACGCGAAACACCGGGGATACTTTCCCGGATGTTATCCCCCTTCACCGGTATCACCTACTACCGCGTTCGGGCACCTCTAACGCCGTTACTTGACATGTCATGCATCACTATGCATATGCTTACTTAAATAATTATTGTTTCTCCCCCCTCTTCTCTTGATAGACACCGAGACCGACGCCGTTGATGCCCCGGTCGACTACGGTGTTGACGACCCCTCATTCTTGTCTGAGCAACCAGGCAAGCCCCCCCCCCCTTGATCACCAGATATCGCCTACTCTCTTCTATATTGCTTGCATTAGAGTAGTGTAGCATGATACTGATTTCCGTTATTCCTATCCTGATGCATAGCCTGTCCTTGTTATTACTGTTGTTGCCTTTACCTGCAATCCTACATGCCTAGTATAGGATGCTAGTGTTCCATCAGTGGCCCTACACCCATGTCCGTCTGCCATGCTATACTACTGGGCCGTGATCACTTCGGGAGGTGATCACGGGCATACTATATACTTTACACTGTTACATTACCTATGGTGCTGTTCGGAGATGGGGGCTGAAGGGGCAGGTGGTTCCACCCAGGTAGTGGTGGGCCTGGGTTCCCGACGGCCCCCGACTGTACTTTGTGGCGGAGCGACAGGGCAGGTTCCGACCACCTAAGAGAGAGGTGGGCCTGGCCCTGGTCGGCATTCGCGGATACTTAACACGCTTAACGAGATCTGGGTATTTGATCTGAGTCTGGCCATTTGGTCTATACGCACTAACCATCTACGCGGGAGTAGTTATGGGTATCCCGGCGTCGTGGTATCAGCCGAAGCCTTCATGACATCAGCGACTGAGTGGCGCGCGCCGGATTGGACCGTAAGCCTGCTCTTGTATTAAGGGGGCTAGTTCTGCTTCCGGCCGCGTTCGCAACGTGCAGGTGTGCAAAGGGCGATGGGCCCAGACCCCTGCGCCATAGGATTTAGACCTGCGTGCTGACCTCCCTGTTGTGCCTAGGTAGGGCTGCGACGTGTTGATCTTCCAAGGCCGGGCATGACCCAGGAAAGTGTGTCCGGCCAAATGGGATCGAGCGTGTTGGGGTATGTGGTGCACCCCTGCAGGGAAGTTTATCTATTCGAATAGCCGTGTCCCTCGGTAAAAGGACGACCCGGAGTTGTACCTTGACCTTATGACAACTAGAACCGGATATTTAATAAAACACACCCTTCCAAGTGCCAGATATAACCCGGTGATCGCTCTCTAATAGGGCGACGAGGAGAGGATCATCGGGTAGGATTATGCTATACGATGCTACTTGGAGGACTTCAGTCTACTCTCTTCTACATGCTGCAAGATGGAGGCTTCTAGAAGCGTAGTCTTCGATAGGATTAGTTATCCCCCTCTTATTCTGGCATTCTACAGTTCAGTCCACATATGATACCCTTATTCCATTTGATACCCATACATATGTAGTATAGCTCCTTGCTTGCGAGTACTTTGGATGAGTACTCACGGTTGCTTTCTCCCTCTTTTCCCTCTATCCCTTCTACCTGGTTGTCGCAACCAGATGTTGGAGCCCAGGAGCCGGACGCCACCGTCAATGACGACTCCTACTACACCGGAGGTGCCTACTACTATGTGCTGCCCGCTGATGGCGACCAGGAGTAGTTAGGAGGATCCCAGGCAGGAGGCCTGCGCCTCTTTCGATCTGTATCCCAGTTTGTGCTAGCCTTCTTAAGGCAAACTTGTTTATCTTATGTCTGTACTCAGATATTGTTGCTTTTGCTGACATGTCTATGATCGAGCTCTTGTATTCGAGCCCTCGAGGCCCCTGGCTTGTAATATGATGCTTGTATGACTTATTTTTATTTGTAGAGTTGTGTTGTGATAACTACCCGTGAGTCCTTGATCTTGATCGTACACATTTGCGTGCATGATTAGTGTACGGTCAAATCGGGGGCGTCACAAGTTAGTATCAGAGCTGACTGCTTGTAGGAATTCCCCTTCCACACTCCTTGGCCGAAGTTGAGTCTAGTCAATGAAAATTGTTTTACTAACTTGGCTGTGCGGCCCCTGGGCCCACGTTGCCATCAGGTGTTATTAGGATCTTTTATTCCTCGATCTATACTCTGGGACTCTGATCTCTCTTCTATTCGGGTTAAATGATTTTGTTAAAATCTAACTCTAGGTTCTCGTTACCACTTCCTGCCGGAGAACCCTTTCATTACGGATGATCGACTGCTTCAACAAAAGATTCTGACAATACTCTCCGATAATTTTTCGAGACTTTGTGCCATCCCTCTTGCAATTCCCCTTCCACCATAAACCCTTAAGGATAACTACTTACAGTTGTTATTCTTACATTCATCCCCAGTTGGTCTTGTTATTACAAGATACACTGAAATTCGTTCTATTTTTACAAGAATACTTTGTGCCTACTGCCTTGCAGTTCATTTTCCACATATACACCCCCTACGGATAATTCTCGCACTTATCGGGTATCCGCTCATTCCCAGTTGTTCAGGTGTTTCGCCAACGACTTCAGAATATCATTCGATCTTCCGAAAATCCCGAGCAGCCTATTGCTCTTGAAGTTCTCGCTTGCTTGCATTATGGTTAATCCCATAAGTTTCGTAATCTTATTGGCCTCCCTTGTCTTTATCATTTTAAGTCCGATGATTCAATATGTTGAGGATGCTCGCATTTCTCAGTCGAATCCCAGGATTTATCCTTCCGGCTCAGACATCATTTTAAACATGAGCTGGTTCTCGACCAATCGGATTGCCATCGATTGTACCCCTAAGCATACGCAACTTATCCATCCTTAATCAGAGTGTTTGCTTCTGATCCCTTGGTCGGAAACCATAATTATTTTGCATTTGAGCTTTGAATTAGTCAGTTGTTTCTACAGCCTGATCTCCTTGCAATGTTTCTTCCTCTGGTTGAGTACCGATGCTCACATCAGATCCTTTGAGGACCACCGGATCCTTTGTTGGGTTTTATCCGATAGCATCCTTCATATTCAATCCCTTTGGAAGTTCTTTCTCCATTGGTAAATTCTATCCTCTGATTGACCAACCATGCTCTGCTTTCGAGCTTGTGGTATTTACTATTGAAGCTTGTGGTATATGTTTCCATGATACCCTGACGGGTTGAACCTATGCCTTCCTTAATATGTGTGAACTCGAAGGTTTTCACGAGTCATAATCTTCTGGTATTTTGCCAGATAAAATTTCAACACTACAACTTCATCGAACGCAAGAAGTGAATGAAAGGTTATGCATTGGAGAAGTGGCAGTCGACCTTGAGCCTTTGCGTTCATGCCCATGGACCCGATGTGAAACTTATCATCGAAGCTTCTTGTAAATGATATTAATCCCCTTGTTATAAGTTCGTCCTGTATCTATGTTTGGTCCTTTGCAATCATGGTTCTGACCATATGTTCTTCTTGGATCCCATTTCTCGGACAAGTTGAAGTACTTGTCTTCTGCAAAGCAATACCCCAGTCCGACCTCAACTATGATCTGTCTTCGAGTATTACCCTATGGTATCTCGAGATTATCTTGGAACTGCATAACTTCCATGAGTTCTTCATCAAGTACAACATTCTCACTGATTACAATTTTTTCATGGGCTCTGAGTTATTAAACACTCAAGGACACCGATAACTGAACCGAGCCCACACTTCAATTCAATAACTCTAAGTAATTTTCGTTGCTTGCGAGTTTAATAATCTGTCAAGACATTCCTAGCTTGACCGGCTATATCATTATGGTGCTAAAATTTTAACTGTGCTACATGGTCCTTTTTCCCGGAGCACAAATTTCGATGGTGAGCTAATCTTACATCGGTCTTCCTCGTCATATCATTTTTCCCTGAACAACAAACTTGATTTTGAGTTTGTGTCATACCCATGGTTCCAATAACCTTTCACTTCATCATTCGTTTGACTTGAAGCCATCATCGATCGATTACACCTTCATGAAATCTCTCGACAATTGTGTCGCGATCATCATTAACCTTCTGAACTCTTCCAGGATATCAATCGAATTCATGATGGGAAATACCATCCTTGCCCCTCGATGATTTGTGTTATCATCGACCACCTTATTGCCTTTCGTTCAACACAAACTTGTTCGAGTTTCGTGTTGTCCCTTGAGATCCATGCTATCCAGCAATTGTCCTTCTTTACCTTGAAGTATTAACATCTGTTATGTCAAGAATGTCGTGAGAATTTCTCCACCTCTTGAGAATTCTTGATATATTATTACTTCTCGCCATCTCCGTTCATTCCTTAGTCCCTCCCTGTTGTTTCTAACCGGAATACCGACAACTGGACTATGATGTGTGAATTCAAAACTTCTAGCAACCCTATTGTTTGAAGTTAATGGTCGATATTTCATTCTTAGACCTTTGATTATCGAATCACCATTCTAACATTGGTCATGCTACCTAAGTCCATATTTCGGGTGCACCTTTCAACCAATGTTTAACTGGGTATGTTTTCCTCGAGCATACCTCATTATATCATTTGATCTGACAAGTGTTATCTCTTTGTTCACATGATTGTGGAAATCCATCGTTTTAGAATTCTCGAATGGTCACTGAGTCTATCAGCCACCCCTCCTCATCCTCTCCTTGGTTTAATGATGATGAACCCTTGTCTCGGAACTCACTTCCATTGTCATTTCCCGAGAATCTTACATTGTCATCTCGTCAGTTGGTGTTGCACCTTTTCTTCTCAAGCATCCTGACGCCAATCTAATCTGAATCTCGGTCAGATATGATGGTTGGAACATTTTTCCAAGAGTTATAGAACTGGTCTTTTATGACCCGGTAAGGTGATGGCATGCCCAGCACACCTAGCCGGGTGACCTGCTGTTATAATTTCCATTTTAGTAAGGTTATCCATTCTTCCACGAGGAAATTGTAAGACTTATTCTATAAGTTGTTCCTGATGGATCCTTTGTGTATCCATAGCCTGATCTTTACCTGATGACCATGTCAAGGCTATCTCGAAGCATGTCTGTGGTACTTCGATTTTCAATAAGAGCATTGAAAGCGCAATGCTAAGTTTTCTTTAACCATTATCCAAACACCGTTGTATGGGTAATGTCATGCAATTTCTCTCCCCTTACTTAAAGGGTTGTCTACATGATATCCTGCCACGGATATCATGCTCTGCTTGTCCTTGGGAAGGATATATCCCTGAATTATGTGTTTAAAACACATTTTCCTTTCCATTCTTCTGTTAAACCTAGTAATCACATTTTCCTTTCCATTGTATTGTTAAGCCTTCTTGTGATCTATATGATCTAAGCGGTAATATTCTCCTCCTTATGTAAACACCTCGGTGTACAAATTCTGTCAGCAAGACCCTGTTACTATTGTTGATGACATTTCGGTAGCCACCGATGGACGAGAACCTTGCCTATTGGCCCGCCTCGTTCAACGAGCAGGAAAATGGTTCTCTTCGTACCTCACCCTTGGTATCGATGTTGTTGCCGACATAACTGACAGGCTACCCTCTAACATGCCTTGCTATCATGACCATGCAAGATGTCAACGCCCTTCCCTATTTTAACCCACATGGTGGGCCCATAACCCACAGATCCATAGGATCGAAACCTGACTCTCCTGTACACCCTGTTGTCAAAGTTATTCCTCGTTCTTGACTTTCTATGTAATTCACGGGCCACCTGCCTGTTGATCTATTCTGGTATGAGATACAATACTTATTCCCGATTGCTTTGAACCGCTTTCACGCCCTGTAACAGGCATCGAGCAACTATCTATCTGCTTGGAACCTCTTATTGTACCTTCGTACCTTACCCTTGATGTATTTTATATGTTCAACTCGAGAGATAATCTTATGCTCATTCATGGGTTAACCCCAGATTGTTTCCCTCATAAGCACTCTGTCGTAGCCGAGCTGCCCCTTACCTATTCGTGAGTATGGTGAAGGTTCGGAAGGAAGGACGACAATTCCATCATGATGACCTGAAGCAGAGAAATGAAGACATCAACGTAGTGGATCTACCTCTTCGAGAAGAGCAATCAAGATCGAGAAGATTCGTTAGAATTTTGTTACTAGACCTTACCCCTAGTCCCTCTCTTAAATCTCGGGACGAGATTTCTTGTAGAGGAGGAGAATTGTGACGCCCGGATAATTAAGCTACAGTGAACCTCCGCTAATGAAGCCACGTCACCTCGGTTACTGTTGATAAACTCGCGTCAGTTCGAAACCTAGTTCGAATTTCAAATTTAAAACAAATGCAAACAATAAAAGTTTTCAAACGTTAAAACTAAAATGTTCGGAATGTGCCAATTAATGCCTAGATATTTATGGTGAAGAGACCATGCTTTTACAGAATGCCTAAGTAATTCAAAATGAATTAAAACAGAAAAAAACAAAAACCGAAAACTAACAAAAGGGAAAAGGACCCCCCCCCCCCCAACTTGGCCGTGGCCCAACTTGGCCAAACGGCCTTGGCCCGCGAGGCCACCATCTAGGCCGGCCCACCCCGTCCCGTATATGGCCTCCCCTGGCCAAACCCTAACCCCCCGCATGATCCCCTCTCCTCCCTATCTTCCCCCACGATCCAGATTGGGCTCCAACCCCTCCCCGCTGCCCACCTTGCCATCGGCGTTCCCGACGCCGCTCGACGTCTCAGGCGTCGCCCCGCCATCGCCGCCTAGACCCCGTCGCTCGCCTCCCCGTCCTCGCCCCCTTCCCGATCCAGAACGGGATCGGGGCACGACCCCGACGCTGCCCCGCTGCTCGACGCCGGAGCTTCCTCGCCGGATCTCCTCCCCAGCGTCGCTCGTCCCCATCCTCCTCCTCGTCGGACGCCTTCGAGCTACGCCGCCCCTTCGTCGTCCTCCTCCCCGAGCCCACTGCCATGAACCCTACGCCGCCCCGTGAGCTTCCCCCTCCTCCTTCTCCTCTGCCACGCTCCCGCCGCGCACCGCAAGCCCCGTGCCGTGCAGTGCGCGCCCCCGCCGTGCTACTCCCCCTGCCGCCCGCGCCTCCCTGCTAGCCCAGCCACGCCCCGGCGCGCCCGCTCTCGGCCGCGCCACGCCTCGCGCCCACCTTCATCGCGCCTCGTGCGCCCCCCTGCCGCAGCCCCGCCGGGCCTCCACGCGCGGTCGTGCCCGCCGCCAGCAGGCCGCACTGGCCACTGGCCTCGCCTCTCTGCACTCCCTGCGGGCGAGCGCCACCCAGGCGCACGTCGCCCCTCGCTCGCACCGCTCGTTAACCCGCAAACCCACAAGGCCCCCAAGGGCCTATGACAAGGGGGCCCCGCACCAGAACGATTAAAAAAACTTAAAACTAAATAATTAAATAAATAAGTAAATAAAAATGTTAATTAATTAATTGACTTAATTAACTTAATTAATGCTGTTTAATTAAACTAATTAAACATTAGGTACCTAATTAACTAATTAAGCTAATTAATAGATTAATTAGGTTATTGTATCTATGACATACAGGACCCACCTGCAGGGTTGACCTAGTCAACCTTTGGTCCTGCTGACATCATGCTGATGTCACGCTGACATCATAATTGCAATTTCTAAATTAATTTAATTATGCTAATTTCTAGAAAATGATTTAAAATCTTTAAAAATTAATATAAAATAATCCGTAGCTCGGATGAAAAAACTTTGTACATGAAAGTTGCTCAGAACGACGAGACGAACCCGGATACGCAGCCTGTTCGTCCGCCACGCATCCCTAGCATAGCGAACACGCAACCTTCCCTCTCCGGCTCCTCTGCCCGAAAACGCGAAACACCGGGGATACTTTCTCGGATGTTATCCCCCTTCACCGGTATCACCTACTACCGCGTTAGGGCACCTCTAACGCCGTTACTTGACATGTCATGCATCACTATGCATATGCTTGCTTAAATAATTATCGTTTCTCCCCCCTCTTCTCTCGATAGACACCGAGACCAACGCCGTTGATGCCCCGGTCGACTACAATGTTGACGACCCCTCATTCTTGTCTGAGCAACCAGGCAAGCCCCCCCCCCTTGATCACCAGATATCGCCTACTCTCTTCTATACTGCTTGCATTAGAGTAGTGTAGCATGATACTGCTTTCTGTTATTCCTATCCTGATGCATAGCCTGTCCTTGTTATTACTGTTGTTACCTTTACCTGCAATCCTACATGCCTAGTATAGGATGCTAGTGTTCCATCAGTGGCCCTACACTCTTGTCCGTCTGCCATGCTATACTACTGGGCCGTGATCACTTCGGGAGGTGATCACGGGCATACTATATACTTTACACTGTTACATTACCTGTGGTACTATTCGGAGATGGGGGCTGAAGGGGCAGGTGGTTCCACCCAGGTAGTGGTGGGCCTGGGTTCCTGACGGCCCCCGACTGTACTTTGTGGCGGAGCGACAGGGCAGGTTCCGACCACCTAGGAGAGAGGTGGGCCTGGCCCTGGTCGGCGTTCGCGGATACTTAACATGCTTAACGAGATCTAGGTATTTGATCTGAGTCTGGCCATTTGGTCTATACGCACTAACCATCTATGCGGGAGTAGTTATGGGTATCCCGGCGTCGTGGTATCAGCCGAAGCCTTCGTGACGTCAGTGACTGAGTGGCGCGCGCCGGATTGGACCGTAAGCCTGCTCTTGTATTAAGGGGGCTAGTTCTGCTTCCGGCCGCGTTCACAACATGCAGGTGTGCAAAGGGCGATGGGCCTAGACCCCTGCGCCATAGGATTTAGACCGGCGTGCTGACCTCTCTATTGTGCCTAGGTAGGGCTACGACGTGTTGATCTTCCGAGGCCGGGCATGACCCAGGAAAGTGTGTCCGGCCAAATGGGATCGAGCATGTTGGGGTATGTGGTGCACCCCTGCAGGGAAGTTTATCTATTCGAATAGCCGTGTCCCTCGGTAAAAGGCCGACCCGGAGTTGTACCTTGACCTTATGACAACTAGAACCGGATATTTAATAAAACACACCCTTCCATGTGCCAGATATAACCCGGTGATCGCTCTCTACCAGGGCGACGAGGAGAGGATCATCGGGTAGGATTATGCTATACGATGCTACTTGGAGGACTTTAGTCTACTCTCTTCTACATGCTGCAAGACGGAGGCTTCCAGAAGCGTAGTCTTCGACAGGATTAGTTATCCCCCTCTTATTCTGGCATTCTGCAGTTCAGTCCACATATGATACCCTTATTCCATTTGATACCCATACATATGTAGTATAGCTCCTTGCTTGCGAGTACTTTGGATGAGTACTCACGGTTGCTTTCTCCCTCTTTTCCCTCTATCCCTTCTACCTGGTTGTCGCAACCAGATGTTGGAGCCCAGGAGCCGGATGCCACCGTCGATGACGACTCCTACTACATCGGAGGTGCCTACTACTACGTGCTGCCCGCTGACGGCGACCAGGAGTAGTTAGGAGGATCCCAGGCAGGAGGCCTGCGCCTCTTTCGATCTGTATCCCAGTTTGTGCTAGCCTTCTTCAGGCAAACTTGTTTATCTTATGTCTGTACTTAGATATTGTTGCTTCTGCTGACTCGTCTATGATCGAGCTCTTGTATTCGAGCCCTCGAGGCCCCTGGCTTGTAATATGATGCTTGTATGACTTATTTTATTTGTAGAGTTGTGTTGTGATAACTACCCATGAGTCCTTGATCTTGATCGTACACATTTGCGTGCATGATTAGTGTACGGTCAAATCGGGGGCGTCACACATGGCCAAACTATATGATTTTGTAGGGATGAGCTTTCTTTGGCTATGTTATTTTGATAAGACATAATTGCTTGGTTAGTTTGCTTGAAGTATTATTATTTCTATGTCAATATTAAACTTTTGTCTTGAGTCTTTCGGATCTGAATATTCATGCCACAATAAATAAAATTACATTGAAAATTATGTTAGGAAGCATTCCACATCAAAAATTCTGTTTTATCATTTACCTACTCGAGGATGAGGAGGAATTAAGCTTGGGGATGCTGATACGTCTCCAACGTATCTATAATTTTTGATTGTTCCATGCTATTATATTATCTATTTTTTTATTGTTCCATGCTATTTTTGATTGTTTCAACGTATCTATAATTAAGCTTCGGGACTAACCTATTAACCGAAGGCCCAGTCCCAGTTTTTGTTTTTGTTTTGCCTATTTCAGTGTTTCGCAGAAAAGGAATATCAAACGGAATCCAAACAGAACGAAACCTTCGCGAGGATCTTTCTTGGAACAAACGGAATCTAGTAGACTTGAAGTGGAAGTTAGAGACGCAACGAGGCGACAACGAGGTAGGAGGGCGCGCCCAGGGGGGTAGGCACGCCCCCACCCTCGTGGGCCCCTCATAGCTCCACCGACGTACTTCTTTTGCCTATATATACTCTTATGCCCTAAAAACAGCCAAGGGAGCCACGAAACCACTTTTCCACCGCCGCAACCTTCTGTACCCATGAGATCCCATCTGGGGCCTTTTCCGGCGATCTGTCGGAGGGGGAATCGATCATGGATCAACACCATAGCCTCTTCGATGATGTGTGAGTAGTTTACCACAGAACTTCGGGTCCATAGTTATTAGCTAGATGGCTTCTTCTTCTTCTTCTTCTTCTCTCTCTCTCTCTCTCTCTCTCTCTCTCTCTCTCTCTCTCTTTTTGGTTCTCAATACAAAGTTCTTCTCGATGTTCTTGGAGATCTATTCGATGTAATATTCTTTTGCGGTGTGTTTGCCGAGATCCAATGAATTGTGGATTTATGATCAAGTTTTCTATGAACAATATTTGGTTCTTCTCTAAATTCTTATATGCATGATTTGATATCTTTGCAAGTCTCTCCGAATTATCATTTTAGTTTGGCCTACTAGATTGATCTTTCTTGTAATGGGAGACGTGCTTAGCTTTGGGTTCAATCTTGCGGTGTCCTTTCCCAGTGACAGTAGGGGAAGCAAGGGACTTATTGTATTGTTGCCATCGAGGATAAAAAGATGGGGTTTATATCATATTGCTTGAGTTTATCCCTCTACATCATGTCATCTTGCCTAAAGCATTACTCTATTCTTATGAACTTAATACTCTAGATGCATGCTGGATAGCGGTCGATGTGCGGAGTAATAGTAGTAGATGTAGAATCGTTTCGGTCTACTTGACACGGACGTGATGGTTATATTTCATAATCATTGCCTATATATTCTCATAACTATGCACTCTTCTATCAATTGCTCGGCACTAATTTGTTCACCCACCATAATACATGCTATCATGAGAGAAGCCACTAGTGAAACCTATGGCCCCCACGTCTATTTTATATCATATAAGTTTCCTGTTTACAATTCTAGTTTACTATTTATTTTATTTTGCAATCTTTACTTTTCAATCTATACAACAAAAATACCAAAAATATTTATCTTATTATCTTTATCAGATCTCACTTTTGCAAGTGGCCATGAAGGGATTAACAACCCCTTTATCGTGTTGGTTGCAAGGTTCTTGATTGTTTGTGCAGGTACTAGGCGACTTGTGTGTAGTCTCCTACTGGATTGATACCTTGGTTCTCAAAAACTGAGGAAATACTTACGCTACTTTTCTGCATCACCCTTTCCTCTTCAAGGGAAAACCAACACATGCTCTAGAGGTAGCAATCACGAAGCCTTCATAGCTTGGTGGCAGTGATCGAAGAACTCTATCAATGACACTATCATCAGGAAGATTAACTCCCAGCTGAGTCAAGTGGTTATGGTACCCAAATATTATGAGTATGTGTTCACTGACATAACTATTCTCCTCCATTTTGTAGGTGTAGAACTTGTTGGAGACTTCATATCTCTCAACTCGGGCATTTTCTTGAAATATTAACTTCAACTCTTGGAACATCTCATATGCTCCATGACGTTCAAAACATCTTTGAAGTCCTGATTCTAAGCTGTAAAGCATGGCACACTGAACTATCGAGTAGTCATCAGCTTTGCTCTGCTAGACGTTCATAACGTCCGGAGTTGCTCCTGCAGCGGTGCTTCCAGGACGTAATTTTTCTATGCAGCAATGAGGATAATCCTCAAGTTACGGACCCCGTCCGTGTAGTTTCTACCATCATCTTTCAACTTAGCTTTCTCTAGGAACACATTAAAATTCAAGGGAACAGTAGCACGGGCCATTGATCTACAACAACATAGATATACAAAAACTATCATGTACTAAGTTCATGATAAATTAAAGTTCAATTAATCATATTACTAAAGAACTCCCACTTAGATAGACATCCCTCTAGTCATATAAATGATCACGTGATCCATATCAACTAAACCATGTCCGATCATCACATGAGATGGAGTAGTTGTCAATGGTGAACATCACTATGTTGATCATTTCTACTATATGATTCACATTCGACCTTTCGGTCTCAGTGTTCCGAGGCCATATCTGCATATGCTAGGCTCGTCAAGTTAAGCCGAGTATTCTGCACATGCAAAACTGGCTTGCACCCGTTTTATGTGAACGTAGAGCTTATCACACCTGATCGTCATGTGGTGTCTCAGCACGACGAACTGTAGCAATGGTGCATACTCAGGGAGAACACTTGTACTTTGAAAGTTGGTGAGTGATCATCTTATAATGCTACCGCTGTACTAAGCAAAATAAGATGCATAAAAGATAAACATCACATGCAATCAAAATATGTGACATGGTATGGCCATCGTCATCTTGTGCCTTTGATCTCCATCTCCAAAGCACAGTCTGTTGGGGAACGTAGTAATTGAATTTTTTCCTACGATCATGCAAGATCTAAATAGGAGATGCATAGAAACGATAGGGGAGAGTGTGTCCACGTACCCTCGTAGACCAAAAACGGAAGTGTTTGGTAACACGGTTGATGTAGTCGAACGTCTTCACGATCCAACCGATCCAAGTACCGAACGTATGACACCTCCCTGTTCAGCACAGGTTCAGCACGATGACATCCCTCGAGCTCTTGATCCAGTAGAGGGTCGAGGCAGAGTTTTGTCAACACGATGGTGTGGTGACAGTGTTGATAATGTGATCCGCGCAGGGCTTCGCCTAAGCACTATGAAAAATATGACTGAGGTGGTAAACTGTGGAGGGGGGCACCGCACATGGCTAAGACAATGGATGTTGTACCTTTTGGGTGCCCTCTGCCCACGTATATAAATGAGGGGGGCAGGAGGAGGCGGCCAAGGGGGAGGCGCGCCAAGGGGGGGGTGTAGTCCTACTAGGACTCCAAACCTAGTTGGATTAGCCCCCCTTTCCTTCCAACAGAGAGGGGGAAAGGGGAAAGGAGGGAGATGTTGGGGAACGTAGTAACTTCAAAAAAATTCCTATGCACACGCAAGATCATGGTGATGCATAGCCACAAGAGGAGAGAGTGTTGTCTACGTACCAACGCAGACCGACTGCGGAAGCGATCACACAACGTAGAGGAAGTAGTCGTACGTCTTCCCGATCCGACCGATCCAAGCACCGTTACTCCGGCACCTCCGAGTTCTTAGCACACATTCAGCTCGATGACGATCCTCGGGCTCCGATCCAGCAAAGCGTCGAGGAAGAGTTCCGTCAGCACGACGGCGTGGTGACGATCTTGATGTACTACCGACGCAGGGCTTCGCCTAAGCACTACAACGGTATGATCGAGGTGGAATTTGGTGGCAGGGGGCACCGCACACGGCTAAGGAACGATCTCAAGGATCAACTTGTGTGTCTTGGGGTGCCCCCTGCCATTGTATATAAAGGATGGAGGAGGAGGAGGCCGGCCAAGGCAAAGGTGCAGCCAGGATAGGGAGTCCTACTAGGACTCCAAGTCCTAGTAGGAGTCCACCAAGAGGGGAGGAAGGGAGAAGGAATAGGAGGAGAAGGAGAGGTGGCCGGCCCCCTTTTCCCTAGTCCAATTCGGACCAAAGGGGAGGGGGGGCGCAGCAGCCTTTTTCCTCTTCCCACTAAAGCCCATCAAGGCCCATTACTTCTCCCGTAACTACCCGGTACTCCGAAAAATACCCGAATCACTCGGAACCTTTCCGATGTCCGAATATAGTCGTCCAATATATCGATCTTTACGTCTCGACCATTTCGAGACTCCTCGTCATGTCCCCGATCTCATCCGGGACTCCGAACTCCTTCGGTACATCAAAACTCATAAACTCATAATATAACTATCATCGAAACCTTAAGCGTGCGGACCCTACGGTTCGAGAATAATGTAGACATGACCGAGACACGTCTCCGGTCAATAACCAATAGCGGGACCTGGATGCCCATATTGGCTCCTACACATTCTACGAAGATCTTTATCGGTCAGACCGCATAACAACATACGTTGTTCCCTTTGTCATCGGTATGTTACTTGCCCGAGATTCGATCGTCGGTATCCAATACCTAGTTCAATCTCGTTACTGGCAAGTCTCTTTACTCGTTCCGTAATACATCGTCTCACAACTAACATCTTAGTTATAATGCTTGCAAGGCTTATGTGATGTGTATTACCGAGAGGGCCCAGAGATACCTCTCCGACAATCGGAGTGACAAATCCTAATCTCGAAATACGCCAACCCAACATCTACCTTTGGAGCCACCTGTAATACTCCTTTATAATCACCCAGTTACGTTGTGACGTTTGGTAGTACCCAAAGTGTTCCTCCGGCAAACGGGAGTTGCATAATCTCATAGTCATAGGAACATGTATAAGTCATGAAGAAAGCAATAACAACATACTAAACGATCGGGTGCTAAGCTAATGAAATGGGTCATGTCAATCAGATCATTCAACTAATGATGTGACCTTGTTAATCAAATAACAACTCTTTGTTCATGGTTAGGAAACATAACCATCTTTGATTAACGAGCTAGTCAAGTAGAGGCATACTAGTGACACTCTGTTTGTCTGTGTATTCACACGTGTATTATGTTTCCGGTTAATACAATTCTAGCATGAATAATAAACATTTATCATGATATAAGGAAATAAATAATAACTTTATTATTGCCTCTAGGGCATATTTCCTTCAGTCTCCCACTTGCACTAGAGTCAATAATCTAGTTCACATCGCCATGTGATTTAACAGCAATAGTTCACATCACCATGTGATTAACACCCATAGTTCACATCGTCATGTGACCAACACTCAAAGGGTTTACTAGATTCAGTAATCTAGTTCACATCGCTATGTGATTAACACCCAAAGAGTACTAAGGTGTGATCATGTTTTGCTTGTGAGAGAATCTTAGTCAACTGGTCTGCCACATTCAGATCCACATGTATTTTGCAAATTTCTATGATGCTCTGCATGGAGCTACTCTAGCTAATTGCTCCCACTTTCAATATGTATCTAGACCGAGACTTAGAGTCATCTAGATTAGTGCCAAAACTTGCATCGGCGTAACCCTTTACAACGAACCTTTTTATCACGTCCATAATCGAGAAACATATCCTTATTTCACTAAGGATAATTCTGACCGCTGTCCAGTGATCTACTCCTAGATCACTATTGTACTCCCTTGCCAAATCAGTGCAGGGTATACAATAGATCTGGTATACAGCATGACATACTTTATAGAACCTATGGCCAAGGCATAGGGAATGACTTTCATTCTCTTTCTATCTTCTGCCGTGGTCGGGCTTTGAGTCTTACTCAACTTCACACCTTATAATACAGGCAAGAACTCTTTCTTTGACTGCTCCATTTTGAACTACTTCAAAATCTTGTCAAGGTATGTACTCATTGAAAAAACTTATCAAGCATCTTGATCTATCTCTATAGATCTTGAAGCTCAATATGTAAGCAGCTTCACCGAAGTCTTTCTTTGAAAAACTCCTTTCAAACACTCCTTTATGCTTTACAGAATAATTCTACATTATTCCCGATCAACAATATGTCATTCACATATACTTATCAGAAATGCTGTAGTGCTCCCACTCACTTTCTAGTAAATACAGGCTTCACCGCAAGTCTGTATAAAACTATATGCTTTGATCAACTCATCAAAGCGTATATTCCAACTCCGAGATGCTTGCACCAGTCCACAGATGGATCGCTGGAGCTTGCACATTTTGTTAGCACCTTTCGGATTGACAAAACCTTTTGTTGCATCATATACAACTCTTCTTTAATAAATCCATTAAGGAATGCAGTTTTGTTTATCCATTTGCCAGATTTCATAAAATGCGGCAATTACTAACATGATTCGGACAGACTCAAGCATAGATACAAGTGAGAGGCTCTCATCGTAGTCAACACCTTGAACTTGTCGAAAACCTTTTGCGACAATTCTAGCTTTGTAGATAGTAACACTACTATCAGCGTCCGTCTTCCTCTTGAAGATCCATTTATTCTCAATTGCTTGCCGATCGTCGGGCAAGTCAACCAAAGTCCAAACTTTGTTCTCATACATGGATCATATCTCAGATTTCATGGCCTCAAACCATTTCACGGAATCTGGGCTCATCATCGCTTCCTCATAGTTCGTAGGTTCGTCATGGTCAAGTAACATGACCTCCAGAACAGGATTACCGTACCACTCTGGTGCGGATCTCACTCTGGTTTACCTACGAGATTCGGTAGCAACTTGATCTGAAGTTACATGATCATTATCATTAGCTTCCTCACTAATTGGTGTAGTAGTCACAAGAACAGATTTTTGTGATGAACTACTTTCCAATGAGGTAGAAGGTACAATTACCTTATCAAGTTTTCTACTTTCCTCCCAGTTACTTCTTTCAAGAGAAACTCCTTCTCTAGAAAGGATCCATTATAAGAAACGAATGTCTTGCCTTAGGATCTGTGATAGAAGGTGTACCCAACAGTCTCCTTTGGGTATCCTATGAAGACATATTTCTCCGATTTGGGTTTGAGCTTATCAGGATGAAACTTTTTCTCATAAGCATCGCAACCCCAAACTTCAAGAAACGACAACTTTGGTTTCTTGCCAAACCATAGTTCATAAGGCGTCGTCTCGATGGATATAGATGGTGCCCCTTTTTAACGTGAATGCAGCTGTCTCTAATGCATGACCCCAAAAACGATAGTGGTAAATTGGTAAGAAACATCATAGATTGCACTATATCCAATAAAGTACGGTTATGACGTTTGGACACACCATTATGCTGTGGTGTTCCAGGTGGCGTGAGTAGTGAAACTATTTCACATTGTTTTAACTGAAGACCAAACTCATAACTCAAATACTCTTTTCCACGATCAGATCGTAGAAACTTTATTTTCTTGTTACGATGATTTTCCACTTCACTCTGAAATTCTTTGAACTTTTCAAATGTTTCAGACTTATGTTTCATCAAGTAGATATACTCATATCTGCTCAAATCATCTGTGAAGATCAGAAAATAATGATACCTGTCGTGAGCCTCAATATTCATCGGACCACATACATCAGTATGTATGATTTCCAACAAATCTATTGCTTGCTCCATTGTTCCGAAGAACAGAGTCTTAGTCATCTTGCCCATGAGGCATGGTTCGCAAGCATCAACTGATTCATAATCAAGTGATTCCAAAAGCCCATCAGCATGGAGTTTCTTCATGCGATTTACACCAATATGACCTAAACGGCAGTGCTACAAATAAGTTGCACTATCATTATTAACTTTGCATCTTTTGGTTTCAATATTATGATTATGTGTATCACTACGATCGAGATCCAACGAACTATTTTCATTGGGTGTGTAACCATATAAGGTTTTATTCATGTAAACAGAACAACAATTTATTCTCTTACTTAAATGAATAACCGTATTACAATAAACATGATCAAATCATATTCATGCTCAACGCAAACACCAAATAACACTTATTTAGGTTCAACACTAATCCCGAAATTATGGGGAGTGTGCGATGATGATCATATCAATCTTGGAACCACTTCCAACACACATCGTCACTTCACCCTTAACTAGTCTTTGTTTATTCTGCAACTCCCGTTTCGAGTTACTAATCTTAGCAACTGAACTAGTATCAAATACTGAGGGTTTGCTATAAACACTAGTAAAGTACACATCAATAACATGTGTATCAAATATACTTATGTTCACTTTCCATCCTTCTTATCCGCCAATCACTTGGGGTAGTTCCGCTTCCAGTGACCAGTCCCTTTGCAGTAGAAACACTCAGTCTCAGGCTTAGGTCCAGTCTTGGGCTTCTTCACTTGAGCAGCAACTTGCTCGCTGTTCTTTTTGAAGTTCCCCTTCTTCCCTCTGCCCTTTTCTTGAAACTAGTGGTCTTGTCTACCATCAACACTTGATGTTTTTCTTGATTTCTACCTTCATCGATTTCATCATCATGAAAAGCTCGGGAGTCGTTTTCGTCATCCCTTGCATACTATAGTTCATCACGAAGTTCTACTAACTTGGTCATGGTGACTAGAGAATTCTGTCAATCACTATCTTATCTGGAAGATTAACTCCCACTTGATTCAAGCGATTGTAGTACCCAGACAATCTGAGCACATGCTCACTAGTTGAGCGATTCTCCTCCATCTTTTAGCTATAGAACTTGTTGGAGACTTCATATCTCTCAACTCAGGTATTTGCTTGAAATATTATCTTCAACTCCTGGAACATCTCATATGGTCCATGACGTTCAAAACGTCGTTGAAGTCCCGATTCTAAGCCATTAAGCATGGTGCACTAAACTATCAAGTAGTCATCATATTGAGCTAGCCAAACGTTCATAACGTCTGCATCTGCTCCTGCAATAGGTCTGTCACGTAGCGGTGCCTCAAGGACATAATTCTTCTGTGCAGCAATGAGGATAAACCTCAGATCACGGATCCAATCCGCATCATTGCTACTAACATCTTTCAATATAATTTTCTCTAGGAACATATCAAAAATAAACACAGGGAAGCAACAACGCGAGCTATTGATCTACAACATAATTTACAAAATACTACCAGGACTGAGTTCATGATAAATTTAAGTTCAATTTAATCATATTACTTAAGAACTCCCACTTAGATGGACATCCCTCTAATCCTCTAAGTGATCACGTGATCCAAATCAACTAAACCATGTCCGATCATCACGTGAGATGGAGTAGTTTCATTGGTGAACATCACTATGTTGATCATATCTACTATATGATTCACGCTCGACCTTTCGGTCTCCGTGTTCCAAGGCCATATCTGTATATGCTTGGCTCGTCAAGTATAACCTGAGTATTCCGCGTGTGCAACTGTTTTGCACCCGTTGTATTTGAACGTAGAGCCTATCACACCCGATCATCACGTGGTGTCTCAGCACGAAGAACTTTCGCAACGGTGCATACTCAGGGAGAACACTTCTTGATAATTAAGTGAGAGATCATCTTATAATGCTACCGTCAATCAAAGCAAGATAAGACGAATAAAAGATAAACATCACATGCAATCAATATAAGTGATATGATATGGCCATCATCATCTTGTGCTTGTGATCTCCATATCCGAAGCACCGTCATGATCACCATCGTCACCGGCGCGACACCTTGATCTCCATCGTAGCATTGTTGTCGCCTCGCCAATCTTATGCTTCCACGACTATCACTACCGCTTAGCAATAAAGTAAAGCATTACATCGCGATTGCATTGCATACAATAAAGCGACAACCATATGGCTCCTGCCAGTTGCCGATAACTTGGTTACAAAACATGATCATCTCATACAATAAAATCAGCATCATGCCTTGACCATATCACATCACAACATGCCCTGCAAAAACAAGTTAGACGTCCTCTACTTTGTTGTTGCAAGTTTTACGTGGCTGCTACGGGCTTAAGCAAGAACTCATCTCACCTACGCATCAAAACCACAACGATAGTTTGTCAAATAGACTCCGTTTGAACCTTCTCAAGGACCGGGCGTAGCCACACTCGGTTCAACTAAAGTTGGAGAGACAGTCGCCCGCAAGCCATCTATGTGCAAAGCACGTCGAGGGAACCGGTCTCGCGTAAGCGTACGCGTAAGGTTGGTCCGGGTCGTCTCGTCCAACAATACCGCCGAACCAAAGTATGACATGCTGGTAGGTAGTATGACTTGTATCGCCCACAACTCACTTGTGTTCTACTCGTGCAAATAACATCAAACCATAAAACCTAGGCTCTGATACCACTGTTGGGGAACATAGTTATTTCAAAAAATTTCCTACGCACGCGCAAGATCATGGTGATGCATAGCCACAAGAGGAGAGAGTGTTGTCTACGTACCAACGCAGACCGACTGCGGAAGCGATCACACAACGTAGAGGAAGTAGTCGTACGTCTTCCTGATCCGACCGATCCAAGCACCGTTACTCCGGCACCTCCGAGTTCTTAGCACACGTTCAGCTCGATGACGATCCTCGGGCTCCGATCCAGCAAAGCGTCGAGGAAGAGTTCCGTCAGCACGACGGCGTGGTGGCGATCTTGATGTACTACCGACGCAGGGCTTCGCCTAAGCACTACAACGGTATGATCAAGGTGGAATTTGGTGGCAGGGGGCACCGCACACGGCTAAGGAACGATCTCAAGGATCAACTTGTGTGTCTTGGGGTGCCCCCTGCCATTGTATATAAAGGATGGGGGAGGAGGAGGCCGGCCAAGGCAAAGGTGCAGCCAGGATAGGGAGTCCTACTAGGACTCCAAGTCCTAGTAGGAGTCCACCAAGAGGGGAGGAAGGGAGAAGGAATAGGAGGAGAAGGAGAGGTGGCCGGCCCCCTTTTCCCTAGTCCAATTCGGACCAAAGGGGAGGGGGGGGGGCGCAGCAGCCTTTTTCCTCTTCCCACTAAAGCCCATCAAGGCCCATTACTTCTCCCGTAAGTACCCGGTACTCCGAAAAATACCCGAATCACTCGGAACCTTTCCGATGTCCGAATATAGTCGTCCAATATATCGATCTTTACGTCTCGACCATTTCGAGACTCCTCGTCATGTCCCCGATCTCATTCGGGACTCCGAACTCCTTCGGTACATCAAAACTCATAAACTCATAATATAACTGTCATCGAAACCTTAAGCGTGCGGACCCTACGGTTCGAGAACAATGTAGACATGACCGAGACACGTCTCCGTTCAATAACCAATAGCGGGACCTGGATGCCCATATTGGCTCCTACATATTCTGTGAAGATCTTTATCGGTCAGACCGCATAACAACATACGTTGTTCCCTTTGTCATCGGTATGTTACTTGCCCGAGATTCGATCGTCGGTATCCAATACCTAGTTCAATCTCGTTACTGGCAAGTCTCTTTACTCGTTCCGTAATACATCATCTCACAACTAACATCTTAGTTATAATGCTTGCAAGGCTTATGTGATGTGTATTACCGAGAGGGCCCAGAGATACCTCTCCGACAATCGGAGTGACAAATCCTAATCTCGAAATACGCCAACCCAACATCTACCTTTGGAGCCACCTGTAATACTCCTTTATAATCACCCAGTTACGTTGTGACGTTTGGTAGTACCCAAAGTGTTCCTCCGGCAAACGGGAGTTGCATAATCTCATAGTCATAGGAACATGTATAAGTCATGAAGAAAGCAATAGCAACATACTAAACGATCGGGTGCTAAGCTAATGAAATGGGTCATGTCAATCAGATCATTCAACTAATGATGTGACCTCGTTAATCAAATAACAACTCTTTGTTCATGCTTAGGAAACATAACCATCTTTGATTAACGAGCTAGTCAAGTAGAGGCATACTAGTGACACTCTGTTTGTCTGTGTATTCACACGTGTATTATGTTTCCGGTTAATACAATTCTAGCATGAATAATAAACATTTATCATGATATAAGGAAATAAATAATAACTTTATTATTGCCTCTAGGGCATATTTCCTTCAGGAGAGGGAGAAGGAAAGAGGGGGGTCGCGCCCCCTCCCCTTGTCCAATTCGGATTGGAGCAAGGAGGGTGCGCCCCACCTCCTGTGGCCTGCCTCCTCTCCTCCACTAAGGCACATTAGGCCCAATAACTTTCCAGGGGGGTTCCGATAACCTCTAGGTACTCCAAAAAATCCCCGATCTTCTTCGGAATCATTCCGGTGTCCGTATATAACCTTCCAATAGATCAATCTTTATCTCTCGACAATTTCGAGACTCCTTGTCATGTCCGTGATCTCATCCAGGACTCCATACAAAATTCGGTCATCAAAAAACACATAACTCATAATACAAATCGTCATCGAACGTTAAGCATGCGGACCCTACGGGTTTGAGAGCTATGTAGACATGACCAAGACACATCTCTAGTCAATAACCAAGAGCGGAACCTGAATGCTCATATTGGCTCCTACATATTCTCCGAAGATCTTTATTGGTCAAACGCATAACAACATATGTCATTCCCTTTGTCATCGGTATGTTACTTGCCCGAGATTCGATTGTCAGTATCATCATACCTAGTTCAATATCGTTACCGGCAAGTCTCTTTACTCGTTCTGTAATGCATCATCCTGCAACTAACTCATTAGTCACATTGCTTGCAAGGCTTATAGTGATGTGCATTAGCGACAGAGCCCAGAGTTACCTCTGCAATACACGGAGTGACAAATCCTAATCTCAATCTATGCCAACTCAACAAACATCTACCGAGACACATGTAGAGCAACTTTACAATCACCCAGTTACATTGTGACGTTTGATAGCACACAAGGTATTCCTTCGGTATTCGGGAGTTGCATAATCTCATAGTTAGAGGAATATGTATAAGTCATGAAGAAAGCAATAGCAATAAAACTAGACGACCATAATGCTAAGCTAACAGATGGGTCTTGTCGATCACATCATTCTCCAATGATGTGATCTCGTTCCTCAAATGGCAACACATGTCTGTGGTCAAGAAACTTAACCATCGTTAATTAACGAGCTAGTTGTCGTGGTTCTAAGTCCGACAGTGATGTAGGGGGTGTGTATGAAGAGGCTAGACCTAAGCTATTGGGAAGTTGTAAGCATGCAAGGTTTACGAGTTCAGGCCCTTGTCTGAGGAAGTAACAGCCCTACGTCTCGGTGCCCGGAGGCGGTCGATTGGATTATGCGTGTGTAAAATGACAGGGGTGCGAACCCCTGATACTGAGGAGGGGGTGGCTTATATAGAGTTCGTCAGTCCTCTCCTGCCCTCAATAATGCAGGGTTTGAGGTACATTTAAGGTGGGCGTTACAGATAACGTCCCTAATAAACTGTCATAATAATCATAAAGACTACTTAATAGCCGATCGTTTGCCTGCGGAGTGGCTTGAGGTCTTCTGGCATTCGAGTGGTTGGCTTCTTGGTCGAGTGACAGCTTCTTGGTCGAGTGTCTTCAACCCGTCGAGTGGGATATATTCAAGTTGTTTGAAAGGTGACTTCCTCTAAGGATGTCCTATGGTAGGGCTCTTTAGGACGGGTCTGTGTCCCTACCGTAGGTACATGACTTCATCATTAGCCCCCGAACGGATCGAGGCTAGAGTGAGAAAAGCGGTTAGGGACCTTTCCAACCGACCCTTCGGGTTATTATGGATGCTTCGTTCTGGGTCGACTGTCACAGATGACGTCATTAACCTCTTTCAGTCGCCTTGATCCGTTCCAGGTCTTTCGTCGAATGGATTTCTTTACCTGTGAGGCTTCGGGCGCCGGCATGCGCGGGATTTCTGTTTCGTCAAGTTGTTCTGTAGCCGGCGGAGATCGCGGGATTCGGATTTTTTGGGAAGCGCGCGGAACGGGAGCGGCCGCAGTAATCGGGAGCGACAGTGCGAAGGCTCCTCGATCCCCGCGCCGCCTTTTTCGCCACGTATAGTGCGCGCGCCTGCCACGGGATCTGATTGGATAGCTCGGGCCTACGTGCCAGCCACTCGGGAGCGGCCCCTTATAAGTAGTTGGCCCGGAGCCTTTCATCAGTACGCGTGCTCATCTCTTCCTCTTCCTTCTTTGTTTCTCCGTCGCCTCCTCCGCTTCCTTCGCTCTCGCCCCGCCACCACAAAACCAGCTCGAGACCTCACCGGCGACGATGGTGAAGGGTAAGACGACCGCTCTGGAGCGCGCGAAGAAGGCGGCGGCGGGGGGGGGGGGGGAAGGGAAAGAAGTCTGCGCGCGGGGGTTCTTCTTCTCGGACGGCCCTGCCCAAGGGGTGGATCCAGGGCGACTGGATGCCCTCGGTGCTCCGTCAGGAGGACCTCGACGACCTGGTCGAGGGAGGAACCATTCCCCACAAGGCGGCGCGTCTTCCAGGGGGAGAAATCGAGCCCCAGCCACGCGACGGTGAGTGCGTCCTCCTGCCGACTCATATCGACCGTGGGTTCTCTCTGCCGCCCCACTCTTTCTTCCGCAACTTCCTGAACTTCTTCGGGGCGCAGCTCCATCACTTCACTCCGAACTCCATAGTCTATCTTGCCGCCTTTATTTCTATGTGTGAGGCGTTCCTGGGGACTTTTCAAGCACATCTTCACCGTTCGCTCTCAGTCGGTTAAGAAGGCCAAGTCGAGTGACGAGAAGACACAGGTGATCCAGCTGTGCGGGGGTTTGGCGATCCAGACGAGGGGGAAAAGCTGTTTTCCCTCCATTACCTTCCCGGAGTCAGTTCGAGGATGGCAGGCGACTTGGTTCTACTGCCAGGATCAGGTGACCTCAGGGCAGTCGACTAGACTTCCACCCTTCACCCTCGACCGAGCCGAAAAGCCGGCTTCTCTGAAGGTGACGCCCGAAGAAAAGGCCCAGGTCAAGATACTGGCGGGTCGAGTGGTCGAACTTGTCCGTGAGGGCGTGACGGGGATGGATCTTCTTGAAGTCTTCCTCAAGAGGCGAATCCAACCACTCCAGGCTCGGGACCACCCGATGTGGCTGTACTCCGGCCTCGAGGACAGTTCTAACCGTACATCCGAGTGGTTAGCCGAACACAGTACGCCCACCCGGAGGAGGTCACCGACGAGATGTTGGAGGGGTGGCTGTCAAGCATCACGGGGAACAAGGACAACCCCCGAGGAGCTAGGAGGGTCATTCCACTCGACCGCTCGTATGAGGTCGACCAGGTGCATCTTTATGTTTCCGACTGAAATCTTCGTTTTCTGTATTGGTCTTCTTTTGAGTTGTTCGACTGACTTTCCATTTTGTCTGCTGTCTTTCAGGCGACCACTGAGATGTATTCGACGCCCAACGGGGCACAGGGGTCGACTGAGGAAGGAGAAGGGAGCGGAGGTGAGAGTGGGGACGACCAGGGCGAGTGGGAGTCAGATGGCGAAGGAGAGGGAGGCGATGACGTCTTCTCCAGCGAGGAGGAGGAGGAGGAGGCCGAACCTCCCCGCCCGGAAAGGCGATCCAAGCTCGCACACGACCCGGCGCAGGGATGTGGCCAGGCGACTGCCTCCGTCGGGCCATCGTTGAAACGCCCTCGGACTTCTTCTCCAACACCGACTGGGAAGGTCCCCAAGCAACCACGCACGACGCAATCCAAGCCGCCCAAGACTCTGCCAAAGATGAAGATAACTGTCCCTGTTATTTCCGGGTAACAAGCCTTGTCTTTTTTCGTCGATTGGAGGACGGATCCTCGGTCGACTCGTTATGCTGAACTGGCTGATTCTTCGAAATTTGCAGTGCTGCTACCTCCGAGGTATCTGGCAAGGACGACGACCAAGAGATGGGGGACGCTGCTACCTCCAACCCTGGTATGATCATTGACGTTCTGTTTTTGAGTTGGCTTGGTCGTTTCTTGCAATTCTGGTCGATTGAAAGTTCTTCCTGCAGCTCCTCCTCATGTTATCGACCTCCCGGATGACGATGACAACGAGCCGCTGAGGATAGGGAGGACCAAGAGGCCGTCGACTGACAGGGCTCCCCAGCCTGCTCCGGCGCCTGAGGCCGCGGCTCTGGACGGCGGTGATGCCCCTCAGGCTTCTGTGTCCTTCGCCAATCCCCTGTCGAGTGCGTAGTGAAGGAAATATGCCCTAGAGGCAATAATAAAGTTATTATTTATTTCCTTATATCATGATAAATGTTTATTATTCATGCTAGAATTGTATTAACCGGAAACATAATACATGTGTGAATACATAGACCAACAGAGTGTCACTAGTATGCCTCTACTTGACTAGCTCGTTAATCAAAGATGGTTATGTTTCCTAACCATGAACAAAGAGTTGTTATTTGATTAACGAGGTCACATCATTAGTTGAATGATCTGATTGACATGACCCATTCCATTAGCTTAGCACCCGATCGTTTAGTATGTTGCTATTGCTTTCTTCATGACTTATACATGTTCCTATAACTATGAGATTATGCAACTCCCGTTTACCGGAGGAACACTTTGGGTACTACCAAACGTCACAACGTAACTGGGTGATTATAAAGGAGTACTACAGGTGTCTCCAATGGTAGATGTTGGGTTGGCGTATTTCGAGATTAGGGTTTGTCACTCCGATTATCGGAGAGGTATCTCTGGGCCCTCTCGGTAATGCACATCACATAAGCCTTGCAAGCACTGCAACTAATATGTTAGTTGTGAGATGATGTATTACGGAACGAGTAAAGAGACTTGCCAGTAACGAGATTGAACTAGGTATTGGATACCGATGATCGAATCTCGGGCAAGTAACATACCGATGACAAAGGGAACAACGTATGTTGTTATGCGGTCCGACCGATAAAGATCTTCGTAGTATATGTAGGAGCCAATATGGGCATCCAGGTCCCGCTATTGGTTATTGACCGGAGACGTGTCTCGGTCATGTCTACATTGTTCTCGAACCGTAGGGTCCGCACGCTTAACGTTACGATGACAGTTATTATGAGTTTATGCATTTTGATGTACCAAAGGTTGTTCGGAGTCCCGGATGAGATCACGGACATGACGAGGAGTCTCGAAATGGTCGAGACGTAAAGATTGATATATTGGAAGCCTATGTTTGGACATAGGAAGTGTTCCGGGTGAAATCGGGATTTTACCGGAATACCGGGAGGGTTACCGGAACCCCCCCGGGAGACTAATGGGCCTATTGGGCCTTAGTGGAAAAAGAGAAAAGGGGCAGCCCATAAGCTGGCCGGCGCCCCCCCTTTCCCCAAGTCCTAGTAGGACTAGGAGAAGGGGCCGGCCCCCCCTCTTTCTCCTTTCCCCCCGAGAGTCCTAATTGGAATAGGATTGGAGGGAGGAGTCCTACTCCCGGTGGGAGTAGGACTCCCCTGCGCCTCCCTCTCCCTGGCCGGCTGGCCCCCCTCCTCCAACCTTTATATACGGGGGCAGGGGACACCCCAAGACACACAAGTTGATCCTTGAGATCGTTCCTTAGCCGTGTGCGGTGCCCCCTGCCACCAAATTCCACCTCGATCGTACCGTTACAGTGCTTAGGCGAAGCCCTGCGTCGGTAGTACATCAGGATCTTCACCACGCCGTCGTGCTGACGGAACTCTTCCTCGACGCTTTGCTGGATCGGAGCCCGAGGAACGTCATCGAGCTGAACGTGTGCTAAGAACTCGGAGGTGCCGGAGTAACGGTGCTTGGATCGGTCGGATCGGGAAGAAGACGTACGACTACTTCCTCTACGTTGTGTGATCGCTTCCGCAGTCGGTCTGCGTTGGTACGTAGACAACACTCTCCCCTCTCGTTGCTGTGCATCACCATGATCTTGCGTGTGCGTAGGAAAATTTTCGAAATTACTGCGTTCCCCAACAGTGGCATCCGAGCCTAGGTTTTATGGTTTGATGTTATTTGCACGAGTAGAACACAAGTGAGTTGTGGGCGATACAAGTCATACTGCCTACCAGCATGTCATACTTTGGTTCGGCGGTATTGTTGGGTGAGACGATCCGGACCAACCTTACGCGTACTCTTATGCGAGACCGGTTCCCTCGACATGCTTTGCACATAGATGGCTTGCGGAAGACTGTCTCTCCAACTTTAGTTGAACCAAGTGTGACTACGCCCGGTCCTTGAGAAGGTTAAAACGGACTCTATTTGACGAACTATCGTTGTGGTTTTGATGCGTAGGTGAGATGAGTTCTTACTTAAGCCCGTAGCAGCCACGTAAAACTTGCAACAACAAAGTAGAGGACGTCTAACTTGTTTTTGCAGGGTATGTTGTGATGTGATATGGTCAAGGCATGATGTTGATTTTATTATATGAGATGATCATGTTTTGTAACCGAGTTATCGGCAACTGGCAGGAGCCATATGGTTGTCGCTTTATTGTATGCAATGCAATCGCGATGTAATGCTTTACTTTATTACTAAGCGGTAGTGATAGTCGTGGAAGCATAAGATTGGCGAGACGACAACGATGCTACGATGGAGATCAAGGTGTCGCGCCGGTGACGATGGTGATCATGACGGTGCTTCGGAGATGGAGATCACAAGCACAAGATGATGATGGCCACATCATATCACTTATATTGATTGCATGTGATGTTTATCCCTTTTATGCATCTTATCTTGCTTTGATTGACGGTAGCATTATAAGATGATCTCTCACTAAAATTATCAAGAAGTGTTCTCCCTGAGTATGCACCGTTGCCAAAGTTCGTCGTGCCCAGACACCACGTGATGATCGGGTGTGATAAGCTCTACGTCCAAATACAACGGGTGCAAAACAGTTGCACACGCAGAATACTCAGGTTATACTTGACGAGCCAAGCATGTACAGATATGGCCTCGGAACACGCAGAAAGGTCGCTTTATTTTAATGCGTTCCTTGAGAAAGCAAAGTTGAAAGATGATGGTAGCAATTACATGGACTGGGTCCGTAACTTGAGGATCATCCTCATTGCTGCACAGAAGAATTACGTCCTGGAAGCACCGCTGGGTGCCAGGCCTGCTGCTGGAGCAACGCCAGATGTTATGAACGTCTAGCAGAGCAAAGCTGATGACTACTCGATAGTTCAGTGTGCCATGCTTTACGGCTTAGAATCGGGACTTCAACGACGTTTTGAACGTCATGGAGCATATGAGATGTTCTAGGAGTTGAAGTTAATATTTCAAGCAAATGCCCGAATTGAGAGATATGAAGTCTCCAATAAGTTCTATAGCTGCAAGATGGAGGAGAACAGTTCTGTCAGTGAGCATATACTCAAAATGTCTGGGTATAATAATCACTTGATTCAGATGGGAGTTAATCTTCCAGATGACTGCGTCATTGACAGAATTCTCCAATCACTGCCACCAAGCTACAAGAGCTTCGTGATGAACTATAATATGCAAGGGATGAACAAGACTATTCCCGAGCTCTTCGCAATGCTGAAAGCTGCGGAGGTAGAAATCAAGAAGGAGCATCAAGTGTTGATGGTTAGCAAAACCACTAGTTTCAAGAAAAAGGGCAAAGGGAAGAAGAAGGGAAACTTCAAGAAGAACAGCAAACAAGTTGCTGCTCAGGAGAAGAAACCCAAGTCTGGACCTAAGCCTGAAACTGAGTGCTTCTACTGCAAGCAGACTGGTCAGTGGAAGCGGAACTGCCCCAAGTATTTGGCGGATAAGAAGGATGGCAAAGTGAGCAAAGGTATATGTGATATACATGTTATTGATGTGTACCTTACTAGAGCCCGCAGTAGCACCTGGGTATTTGATACTGGTTCTGTTGCTAATATTAGCAACTCGAAACAGGGACTACGGAATAAGCGGACGCTAGCAAAGGACGAGGTGACGATGCGCGTGGGAAACGGTTCCAAAGTCGATGTGATCGCGGTCGGCACGCTACCTCTACATCTACCTTCGGGATTAATATTAGACCTAAATAATTGTTATTTGGTGCCAGCGTTGAGCATGAACATTATATCTGGATCTTGTTTAATGCGAGACGGTTATTCATTTAAATCAGAGAATAATGGTTGTTCTATTTATATGAATAATATCTTTTATGGTCATGCACCTTTGAAGAGTGGTCTATTCTTGTTGAATCTCGAAGATAGTGATACACATATTCATAATGTAGAAGCCAAAAGATGCAAAGTTAAGAATGATAGTGCAACTTATTTGTGGCACTACCGTTTAGGTCATATCAGTGTAAAGCGCATAAAGAAACTCCATACTGATGGGCTTTTGGAATCACTTGGTACTTGCGAACCGTGCCTCATAGGCAAGATGACTAAAACACCGTTCTCCGGTACTATGGAGAGAGCAACATATTTATTGGAAATCATACATACCGATGTATGTGGTCCGATGAATATTGAGGCTCGTGGCGGATATCGTTATTTTCTCACCTTCACAGATGATTTAAGCAGATATGGGTATATCTACTTAATGAAACATAAGTCTGAAACATTCAAGGAATTTCAGAGTGAAGTTGAAAATCATCGTAACAAGAAAATAAAGTTTCTATGATCTGATCGTGGAGGAGAATATTTGAGTTACGAGTTTGGTGTACATTTGAAAAATTGTGGAATAGTTTCGCAACTCACGCCACCCGGAACACCACAGCGTAATGGTGTGTCCGAACGTCGTAATCGTACCTTACTAGATATGGTGCGATCTATGATGTCTCTTACTGATTTACCGCTATCGTTTTGGGGTTATGCTTTAGAGACAGCCGCATTCACGTTAAATAGGGCACCATCAAAATCCGTTGAGACGACGCCTTATGAACTATGGTTTGGCAAGAAACCAAAGTTGTCGTTTCTTAAAGTTTGGGGCTGCGATGCTTATGTGAAAAAGCTTCAACCTGATAAGCTCGAACCCAAATCGGAGAAATGTGTCTTCATAGGATATCCAAAGGAAACTATTGGATACACCTTCTATCACAGATCCGAAGGCAAGACTTTTGTTGCTAAGTTCGGAAACTTTCTAGAGAAGGAGTTTCTCACGAAAGAAGTGAGTGGGAGGAAAGTAGAACTTGATGAGGTAACTATACCTGCTCCCTTATTGGAAAATAGTACATCACAGAAAACTGTTTCTGCGACGCCTATACCAATTAGTGAGGAAGCTAATGATGATGATCATGAAACTTCAGAACAAGATACTACTGAACCACGTAGATCAACCAGAGTGAGATCCGCACCAGAGTGGTATGGTAATCCAGTTCTGGAAGTCATGATGCTAGATCATGATGAACCTACGAACTATGAAGAAGCGATGGTGAGCCCAGATTCCGCAAAGTGGCTTGAGGCCATGAAATCTGAGATGGGATCCATGTATGAAAACAAAGTGTGGACTTTGGTTGACTTGCTCGATGATCGGCAAGCAATTGAGAATAAATGGATCTTCAAGAAAAAGACTGACGCTGACGGTAATATTACTGTCTACAAAGCTCGACTTGTCGCGAAAGGTTTTCGACAAGTTCAAGGAGTTGACTACGATGAGACCTTCTCACCCGTAGCGATGCTTAAGTCCGTCAGAATTATGTTAGCAATTGCCGCATTTTATGATTATGAAATATGGCAGATGGATGTCAAAACTACATTCCTGAATGGATTTCTGGAAGAAGAGTTGTATATGATACAACCAGAAGGTTTTGTCGATCCAAAGGGAGCTAACAAAGTATGCAAACTCCAGCGATCCATTTATGGACTGGTGCAAGCATCTCGGAGTTGGAATAAACGCTTTGATAGTGTGATCAAAGCATTTGGCTTTATACAGACTTTTGGAGAAGCCTGTATTTACAAGAAAGTGAGTGGGAGCTCTGTAGCATTTCTAATATTATATGTGGATGACATATTGCTGATTGGAAATGATATAGAATTTCTGGATAGCATAAAGGGATACTTGAATAAAAGTTTTTCGATGAAAGACCTCGGGGAAGCAGCTTACATAAAGATCTATAGAGATAGATCAAAACGCTTAATTGGACTTTCACAAAGCACATACCTTGACAAGATTTTGAAGAAGTTCAAAATGGATCAAGCAAAGAAAGGGTTCTTGCCTGTGTTACAAGGTATGAAGTTGAGTCAGACTCAATGCCCGACCACTGCAGAAGATAGAGAGAAAATGAAAGATGTTCCCTATGCTTCAGCCATAGGCTCTATCATGTATGCAATGCTGTGTACCAAACCTGATGTGTGCCTTGCTATAAGTTTAGCAGGGAGGTACCAAAGTAATCCAGGAATGGATCACTGGACAGCGGTCAAGAACATCCTGAAATACCTGAAAAGGACTAAGGATATGTTTCTCGTATATGGAGGTGACAAAGAGCTCACCGTAAGAGGTTACGTTGATGCAAGCTTTGACACTGATCTGGACGATTCTAAATCGCAAACCGGATACGTGTTTACTTTAAACGGTGGAGCTGTCAGTTGGTGCAGTTCTAAACAAAGCGTCGTAGCGGGATCTACATGTGAAGCGGAGTACATAGCTGCTTCGGAAGCAGCAAACGAAGGAGTCTGGATGAAGGAGTTCATATCCGATCTAGGTGTCATACCTAGTTTATCGGGTCCAATGAAAATCTTTTGTGACAATACTGGTGCAATTGCCTTGGCAAAGGAATCCAGATTTCACAAAAGGACCAAACACATCAAGAGACGCTTCAACTCCATCCGGGATTTAGTCCAGGTGGGAGACATAGAGATTTGCAAGATACATACGGAGGGAGGAGTCCTAATTGGAATAGGATTGGAGGGAGGAGTCCTACTCCCGGTGGGAGTAGGACTCCCCTGCGCCTCCCTCTCCCTGGCCGGCCGGCCCCCCCTCCTCCAACCTTTATATACGGGGGCAGGGGACACCCCAAGACACACAAGTTGATCCTTGAGATTGTTCCTTAGCCGTGTGCGGTGCCCCCTGCCACCAAATTCCACCTCGATCATACCGTTATAGTGCTTAGGCGAAGCCCTGCGTCGGTAGTACATCAGGATCGTCACCACGCCGTCGTGCTGACGGAACTCTTCCTCGACGCTTTGTTGGATCGGAGCCCGAGGAACATCATCGAGCTGAACGTGTGCTAAGAACTCGGAGGTGCCGGAGTAACGGTGCTTGGATCGGTCGGATCGGGAAGAAGACGTACGACTACTTCCTCTACGTTGTGTGATCGCTTCCGCAGTCGGTCTGCGTTGGTACGTAGACAACACTCTCCCCTCTCGTTGTTGTGCATCACCATGATCTTGCGTGTGCGTAGGAAAATTTTCGAAATTACTGCGTTCCCCAACACGCAGCCCTCGGCGTCGACTGCCAATCCGACTTCACTCTTTGTCGCGTACTCTGTCCTTGAAGATGAAGTGGCCGCTGCGAAGGAGGCCATACACCAGGCAAGGGTCATGATGGAGCAGGTGAAGAAGGCTTGAGAGGCCAGCCAGGCGGCTTACGACGTGAGTTCGGCGCTTCAGAGTAACATCCAGGTCAGTCGACTTGATACTTGTTTGTTTGAAGAGTCTTTCTCCCTCTTTCTTTTTCTTTTTGAAGATCTTTGTATCTGTATCTGTACACCCAGTGGGTGTGTTTTCTCTTTCTTGGACTAGTGGGGGCACGCTGAGTGCACCCACTAGGTGTAGTCCCCGAGACTACGGTGGACTGCTGGCAGTCGACTGTAGTCTGTGTATTGCGTTTGTGAATCTGTACTTCTTCACTCGGTTTGGTCTGGCCAGGTCGAGTGGGACCGTGTCCTGTCGACTGTGGGCAGTCGTTTTTTTTTGGTCGAACCAGTGGGGGCACGCTGAGTGCACCCACTAGGTGTAGTCCCCGAGACTACTGTCGAATATTTTTGATTCGGCTGTGGTCTTAGAAACGTCACCATTGTTCCTTAGTTACTCGGAAGCAACTTATCTCGACCGTCTGTCGGCTGGTTTTTCTTTTTGTAGAGATCCTGCGAACTTGCCGCTCGCTATGCTGAATTGGAGAAGCAGAAGATTCAACTGGACCTTGATCTAGAGCTGGCCAGGACGGAATTGCAGAAGGTCAGGGAGGGCGCCGCAGGTAAAGCGACTTTGTCGACTGATTTTGTTTTCAGGCTTGAGCATTCCTCTGCTGTTTCCGATTCAATCCCATTTCTTTGTAGGAGAATTGGAAAAAGCTTTGGCGAGGAAGGACCAGGACCTGGCTGTTGCCCGCAAGGAGGCTGACGACAAGACGGCTCTGGCCGAACAGAAGCTGGCTTCGGTCGACCAGTTGGAAAAAGAGAACACCAGGTTGCAGGCCGCTCTGACTGATGCCAACAGGCTGACTGCCAGTTGGAAGAAGAAGAACCTCCTCTTGGGCGAGGAGATGGAAGGCATCGCCCGTAGGAGGGACGACCTGGAGAGCTACCTGAGGAGCCTCGCCAAGAGGCTGTACATCAAACTTGAAGGTGCACGTCTAATTTTGACTGTTTTGTACTTTTGTGTCGATTCAATCTTGCGATCGTTGGCTTATCTTTAGGTCTCGTGTGCAGAATTCTGTCAGAACTTCGAAGAGGAGACCGGGCGGATCGAAACGGGTCTGGACCCAATCAATTCTCCGGTGAAAGATGATACTGCTATGAACCTGCTCCGACTGGAATCTCGAATCGACGGCGCCGTGGATTACTTGGCTCGACTGAAGGTCGCCATGTCGCGGATCGACTCGACGCTCTGGCAGCATCCACGCTCCAGAACGATCTCGAGTCTCTTATGGCTCGACTTGACAAAATCCCCGATCGAGTGCAGGAGTGGAAGAAGTCTTCTGCCCGGTGCGGCGCTGATGTGGCTCTGTCCTTAGTCCGCGTCCACTGCAAGGAGGCACGAGAAGAAAAGCTGGCCGCCATCCAAGTCGCCAATACCAAGAGGCACAGCTTCCAAGACTTCATGGAGACCTTCATCGCTGCAGCCACTCACATTGCGGTCGGAATTGACCTGGATGAGTTCGTCGCTCCTGCCAGCCCTCCTCTTGAGGAGTGAGAAAACTTTTATGCCTTTCCTTAAATTAGCCTCGGAATGCCAAGTGGACTTGTAATCGTTTAAATTCTGCCGAGCTGAGGGCTCGAGTACTTTGATTCGGGGCCCAGGGCCTTTTAAGCTTTATCCGAACTTAATTTTTGCTGAATGTCTTCGTGGTTTGGAACTGTCGTGTGGGGCTTGATGGCCGACCCTCACCCTGTTGTTGTACATTGTATTTGTGGCGGAGCTCTCGGGAAAAGGTGGCAGTCGACCCACCCCCTGTTGTTGCACATTGTATTTGTGGCGGAGCTCTCGGGAAAAGGTGGCAGTCGACCCACGCCTTGTTACTGTGGAGTGGGACGAAGCCCACATTGTATTTGTGGCGGAGCTCTTCAGGAGAAGGTGGGTTTCGAACTTAGGCGAGTATCTGACTGTAGCTAAGTCTCTTCGTGTAGAACTTAGGCGAGTGCTGAACTGCAGCTAAGCCCCCGACTGGGAGGTTTGCTCTCCACTCGGTAGGATTTTTCAAACTTAGGCGAGTATCTGACCGCAGCTAAGTCTCTTCATGGAGAACCTAGGCGAGTGCTGAACTGCAGCTAAGCCCCCGAGTGGGAGGTTTGCTCTCCACTCGGTAGGATTTTCAAACTTAGGCGAGTGTCTGACCACAGCTAAGTCTCTTCGTGGAGAACCTAGGCGAGTGCTGAACTGCAGCAAAGCCCCCGAGTGGGAGGTTTGCTTTCCACTCGGTACGATTTTCAAACTTAGGCGAGTGTCTGACTGCAGCTAAGTCTCCTCATGGAGAACTTAGGCGACTGCTGAACTGCAGCTAAGCCCCCGAGTGGGAGGTTTGCTCTCCACTCGGTAGGATTTTCAAACTTAGGTGAGTGTCTGACTGCAGCTAAGTCCCTTCATGGAGAACTTAGGCAAGTGCTGAACTGCAGCTAAGCCCCCGAGTGGGAGGTTTGCTCTCCACTCGGTAGGATTTTTCAAACTTAGGCGAGTGTCTGACCACAGCTAAGTCTCTTCGTGGAGAACCTAGGCGAGTGCTGAACTGCAGCTAAGCCCCCGAGTGGGAGGTTTGCTCTCCACTCGGTAGGATTTTCAAACTTAGGCGAGTGTCTGACTGCAGCTAAGTCTCTTCGTGGAGAATTTAGGTGAGTGCTGAACTGCAGCTAAGCCCCCAAGTGGGAGGTTTGCTCTCCACTCGGTAGGATTTCACACTTAGGTGAGTGTCTGACTGCAGCTAAGTCTCTTCGTGGAGAACTTAGGCGAGTGCTGAACTGCAGCTAAGCCCCCGAGTGGGAGGTTTGCTCTCCACTCGGTAGGATTTTTCAAACTTAGGCGAGTGTCTGACTGCAGCTAAGTCTCTTCGTGGAGAACTTAGGCGAGTGCTGAACTGCAGCTAAGCCCCCGAGTGGGAGGTTTGCTCTCCACTCGGTAGGATTTTCGAACTTAGGCGAGTGTCTGACTGCAGCTGAGTCTCTTCGTGGAGAACTTAGGCGAGTGCTAAACTGCAGCTAAGCCCCCGAGTGGGAGGTTTGCTCTCCACTCGGTAGGATTTTCAAACTTAGGCAAGTGTCTGACTGCAGCTAAGTCTCTTCGTGGAGAACTTAGGCGAGTGCTGAACTGCAGCTAAGCCCCCGAGTGGGAGGTTTGCTCTCCACTCGGTAGGATTTTTCAAACTTAGGCGAATCGGATTCGCAGCTAAGTCACCCACTGGGGGATTTCGGATACATACAATAGTGACAGCAATTATTGGAACACTCTTATTTCTGATAAAAATGAACTTCAGGAGTTTTTCTTATTACTTCTGGTTTGAGAGCGGACTTAAGTGTAAAAGGGGCGGAGAAGCTCCGCGTTCCAAGCTCGAGGTTCGTTGATTTGTCGATTAACATTGTAAAGGTGATATGCTCCATTGTGGAGGACTCTGGTGATGATGAAGGGGCCTTCCCAAGTGGGAGCGAGCTTGTGAGGTTTCTGTTGATCCACTCGGAGGACCAAATCTCCTTCTTGAAAGGCTCGAGTCTTCACATTCCGGGCATGGAATCGACGCAAGTCCTGCTGGTAAATGGTCGATCTAATCATTGCCATCTCCCTCTCTTCCTCCAAGAGGTCGACTGCGTCTTGCCGGGCCTGCTCCGCTTCATCTTCGGTGTAAAGTTCAACTCGGGGCGCATTATGAAGGAGATCGCTTGGTAGGACAACTTTGGCTCCATAAACCAGAAAGAACGGGGTCCTTCCAGTCGACCGGTTAGGGGTGGTCCTTAATCCCCACAGCACTGAAGGAAGCTTGTCGACCCAAGCGCCTGCCGCGTGCTTGAGATCGCGCATCAGCCGAGGTTTTAGCCCTTTGAGAATCAGACCATTTTCCCTCTCAGCCTGTCCATTCGACTGGGGGTGAGCGACTAAGGCGTAGTCGACTCGTGTGCCTTGAGAAGCGCAAAATGCTCTGAACTCGTCCGAATCAAAGTTTCACCCGTTATCAGTGATGATGCTGTGCGGGACTCCATATCTGAATGTCAATCCTCTGATGAAACTGATAGCGGTGCCAGCGTCGAGGCTCTTTATGGGCTTAGCTTCGATCCATTTGGTAAACTTGTCGACTGCCACAAGCACATGAGTGAATCCACTCCTGCCCGTTCTTAGGGGGCCAACCATGTCCAATCCCCAGACGGCAAAGGGCCAGACGAGCAGAATGGTCTTCAGGGCTGACGCGGGCTTGTGTGACATGTTGGAGTAGAACTGGCAGCCCTCGCACCTGTCGACTATCTCTTTCGCCATCTCATTTGCCCTTGGCCAATAAAATCCAGCTCGGTATGCCTTAGCCACAATGGTCCGAGAGGACGCATGGTGACCGCAGGTTCCCGAGTGGATATCGTTGAGGATTATTTGACCCTCTTCTGGCGTTATGCATTTCTGGCCGACTCCGGTCGCACTTTCTCTGTATAGCTGTCCCCTTATGACTATGAAGGCCTTAGATCGGCGGACGATCTGTCGAGCCTCCTCCTCGTCCTCCGGGAGTTCTTTCCTTAGGATATATGCAATGTACGATATTGTCCAGTCAGGGGTGACTGCCAAGACTTCCATGATTAGGTCGACTACTGCAGGCACTTCAACTTCAGTCGGATCCGTGGCACTTTTCGGCTGCGGGGCTTCTTCTGTGAAAGGATCTTCTTGGACTGACGGCGAGTGAATGTGTTCCAAGAACACGTTGCTTGGAATGGCTTCTCTTTTGGAGCCTATCTTTGCCAAGTCGTCAGCTGCCTGGTTTTTCAGTCGGGGGATGTGGTGGAGTTCCAACCCCTCGAACTTCTTCTCTAGCTTCCGTACTGCATTGCAGTACCCAGTCATTGCCGGACTCCTGACGTCCCACTCCTTCATCACTTGATTAACCACCAGATCTGAGTCGCCATAGACCATGAGGCGACAGACGCCGAGCGAAATGGCCATGCGCAACCCATACAAAAGTGCTTCATACTCTGCTTCGTTATTGGAGGAATCGAAGTGAATCTGGAGAACATATCTGAGCTTATCTCCTCGGGGGGAGACCAAAACTACCCCCGCGCCCGAACCATTCAGCATCTTGGATCCATCGAAGAACATAGTCCAGTGTTTCGAGTGAACTTGAGTCGGAAGTTGCTGTTCAATCCACTCGGCGATAAAATCTGCGATTGCTTGGGACTTGATGGCTTTCTTTGCTTCAAACTTGATGTCTAAAGGAAGGAGTTCAATCGCCCACTTGGCCACTCGACCAGTTGCATCTCTGTTATGCAGGATCTCCGATAATGGGGCGTCGCTGACGACTGTAATGGAGTGGTCAGAGAAATAATGTGCAACTTTCTTCGTGGTCATGTAAATCCCATATACAAGCTTCTGGTAGTGGGGGTATCTTTGTTTTGAAGGGGTCAAAACTTCAGACACATAATAAACAGGGCATTGAACTTTGAAGGCCTTCCCTTCCTATTCCCGCTCGACCGTAAGTACTGTACTGACAACTTGTCCCGTGGCTGCAATGTAAAGCAGCAGAGGCTCTTTGCTGATTGGAGCAGCTAGCACCGGCTGGGTGGAGAGCAGAGCTTTGAGCTCTGCAAACGCTGCATCAGCTTCTGGAGTCCACTCGAACTTGTTAGACTTTTTCATCAGTCGGTAAAGAGGCAACGCTTTTTCACCGAGTCGAGAAATGAATCGACTTAAGGCGGCCAAGCAGCCTGTAAGTTTTTGGACATCATGCACACATACAGGACGCTTCATCCGGAGTATGGTGCCAATTTTTTTAGGATTGGTGTCGATTCCCCGTTCAGAAACGAGAAAACCGAGTAGCTTGCCACCTGTAACTCCGAAAGTGCACTTTGACGGATTGAGCTTGATATCGTACCTCCTGAGGTTGGTGAAGGTTTCAGCAAGGTCAGCTCGCAGGTCGGAACCTTTCCGGGACTTGACTACGATATCGTCCATGTACGCCTCCACATTCCGACTGATTTGAGTGAGTAAACACTTCTGGATCATTCTCATGAATGTGGCTCCGGCGTTCTTGAGGCCGAATGGCATGGTGACGTAACAGAAGCATCCGAATGGAGTGATGAAAGTTGTTTTGATTTCATCGGGCCCATACAGACGGATCTGATGATACCCGCAGAAGGCATCTAGAAAAGACAATCTCTCGCATCCCGCAGTTGAGTCGACAATTTGGTCGATGCGAGGGAGAGGAAAATGATCTTTCGGGCAGGCCCGATTGATATGCTTGAAATCAATGCACATGCGGAGTGACTTGTCCTTCTTGGGGACCATGACAACATTGGCGAGCCACTCGGAGTGGTAGATCTCTCGAATGAACTCAGCTGCTAAGAGCCGAGCCACTTCCTCGCCAATGGCTTGTTTTTTCTGGACGGCGGACCGCCGCAGATGTTCCTTCACGGGTTTGAACTTTGAGTCGACTCACAGGCGGTGCTCAGCCAGCCCCCTGGGAACTCCAGGCATGTCAGAGGGTTTCCATGCGAAGCTGTCCCAGTTCTCACGGAGGAGCTGGATGAGCGCTTCTTCCTATTTGGAGTCGAGCGTCGTTGAGATGTGAGTCGGAGCAGCGTCGGGATCAGTCGGGTGAATGTGGACTTTCTTCGTTTCGCCAGCCGACTGAAAAGCTGACTCGGAGGCAGGCTTCTTAGCCCGCAGCAATTCACTCGGGTCGGCAGTCTTTTGGTACTCTTTTAGCTCGACTACTGCCATCTGAGCGTCGGCGATCTTTGATCCCTTCTGGAAACATTCTTCTGCTTTCTTCCGGTTGCCCGTAACAGTGATCACACCTTTGGGACCAGGCATCTTTAATTTAAGATACACGTAGCATGGTCGAGCCATGAAGTGTGTGTAAGCTGGCCTGCCCAAGATGGCGTGATAAGCACTCTGGAAGTCCACAACTTCAAACGTTAACTTTTCCTTGCGGCAATTCTTTGAATCACCGAAAACCACATCAAGAGCAATCTGGCCGAGTGACTCGGCTTTCTTCCCAGGAATGACTCCGTGGAAGCTCATGTTACTGGTGCTGAGTCTGGACATCGGAATGCCCATTCCTTTCAAGGTTTCAGCGTACTGTATGTTCAGGCCACTGCCGCCGTCCATCAGGACTTTGGTCAGTCGAGTGCCTTCGACAACTGGGTCGACCACCAAAGCTTGCCTCCCAGGGGTGGCAATGTGCGTCGGGTGATCGGACTAGTCGAACGTGATGGCAGTCTGAGACCACTTCAGGTAACTGGGAGTCGCCGGGGCAACCATGTTGACCTCGCGGTTAATGATTTTCAGTCGGCTTTTGCTTTCGAGATCAGCAAAAATCATCAAGGTGGAATTGACTTGGGGGTATCCATGGTCACTATCTTCCTTGTCTTCAACTTTGTCTGGCTCTTTTTCCTTATCCTTGGGCTGCTTGCCCTGGAACTGCTGAATCAGAAGCCGACACTGTCGAGTGGTATGCTTTGGGAAAATAAAATTTCCTTCTTCATCTTTCTTGGTATGGATGTGACATGGCAGGTCCAGAACATCATTCCCATCCTGATCTTTAACCTTCTTGGGCTTCCATGTGCCCTTGGGCTTTCCCTTGAAATTTCCCTGAGCCACAGCCAGGGCCTCCCCCAGGGCGGCTGGCTCGGCCTTCCGCTTCTGCTTCCGACTGGAGTTTCCTCCGGTTTCTTGGGCGACTGACTTAAGTTTGCCACTTCGGAGTCGGTCCTCGTCTTCTCCATTAGCGTACTTGGTGGCAATCTCCATCATCCGATTAAGGGACATCTCTCCGGTCCGGCCAAACTTCAGATTCAACTCCCTGTACTTGACGCCTTCCTTGAAAGCGCAAACTGCTTGATGGTCTGGCATGTTCTCGACCGAGTGGTGCAGTGTGATCCACCTATGGATATATTCTCTCAGAGTTTCGTTCGGCTTCTGTACGCAAGACCGCAGCTCCGTAAGGCCTGCAGGGCGCTTGCATGTCCCTTCGAAGGTTGTGATAAACACTTGGGAGAGATCCTCCCAAGTGTAAATGCTGCTGGGCGCCAGCTGATTCAGCCACGCCCTAGCTGAGCCTTCCAACATGAGGGGTAAATGCTTCATGGCCACCTCATCGTTGCTGCCGCCAATCTGCACAGCCACTCGGTAATCCTCGAGCCATGTGTCAGGCTTGGACTCACCGGTGAACTTGTTGATTCCAGTCGCCACCCGGAAGTTGGGAGGGATCACCGCCGCTCTGATGGCCCGACTGAAACATTCAGGCCCCGAGGCATGTGTCCTGCTGCCGGTGGGCGTATCTCTGTTGTGGCCCTCTCGATGAGCCCTGTTCCTGTCCACCAGACCTTGAACGAGGATGGATCTCGCGTCAAAGCCTGGGTCTCTGGGGTCGACTGGGATCCTCTGCCCAGTGTTATGGGGGCGCCTGTCGTCTCGATGCCGAGGTGCATATGATCCACTCCTCGGGGGAGGGGACGGCACCCGACGCCCATCATCACGGTCGGGCCGGTGATCATATTGTTCGTTCCTCCTATACTGATCGTGCCGGTCTCCAAGCCCCTCACGCCTCGGGGGCGATCTCGGGCTGTGAGCCGACTGGACGGTCTCCGTTGCGACAGATTGACTGTGGATCCTGTCCCGCGACTGAGAGACGGCGGAATTCTAATTTCCCGCCGCTCGGAGCAATGCTCTGATCTGCAGCAATCCTCTGCCGGCCTCCGACTGGGAGGGCTGGATTGACTCTGCTATGCGGGCCGCGGCAGCCAGGTTCTGAACCGGAGTTCGGTACACCTGCGGTGGCGGGAAGAGCTGACGTCGACTGGGTTCGGGAGCTTGCTGGCATCGACTGGACTCGGGAGCCTGCTGGCGTCGACTGGACTCGGGAGCCCGCTGACGCGCCCGCTCGTCGAGAGCTCACTGTAGATTCTCCAGTCGAGTGCGCTCGGCTAGATTAGCCAAGCGCACGTCCTCCAAAGCCCGGGCCTCGGGGGTTTCTCCAACAATAGGTGTGTAGAGCGCGTCCATGTTCCGGCGACGAAGCTCCTCCCGTTGCAATGACGTAAGAGGCTCGGGGAGGTATTCGTCGTGAGGGTGCGACGAATCGCCCCTATCGGCACCATCATCAGCGCGATGGAATCTAGGGGGACTGCGTGTCCCCTCGACCGCCAGAACCTCCGCCAAGGGGTCGCTGCTGTAACACTCGGAAGCGGTCTCCGTGGAGCCAGTCGACAGATCGAACAGGCCGCAGAGGGATTCGTCAGGCTCGATTGCAGCGACTTGCGGGGTCGCCGACTGGCGGGCCGCGGCGTGCTTCATCCACTGCTGGAGCCTCGACCGACCCGAGCGCTTGCGCTGGCGGGAGACAGGACGGGGAGATGGCACAGGATTCGATCGATATGGGGTCGATGGCTGCCTCAGGAGGAAGCCACGGACGCACATGCGGAAGTGCGCCGCACCACGGACGGGGAGCGCGTCGACGTCAAGCGGCGCCTCCTGGAGCCAGGCGGAGTAGTCGGCGATGAAAGCGAGTCCGCCGAGATGGATCTCGCGGCCCTCCGCCAAAGCTCCGCAGGAAAACATGATCAAGTGGATCGGAAAAATCGCAACTTCTCCAATTAGGCACTAAGACTAATGCCCCACGGTGGGCGCCAACTGTCGTGGTTCTAAGTCTGACAGTGAGGTAGGGGGGTGTGTATGAAGAGGCTAGACCTTAGCTATTGGGAAGTTGTAAGCACGCAAGGTTTACGAGTTCAGGCCCTTCTCTGAGGAAGTAACAGCCCTACGTCTCGGTGCCCGGAGGCGGTCGATTGGATTATGCGTGTGTAAAAGGACAGGGGTGCGAACCCCTGATACTGAGGAGGGGGGTGGCTTATATAGAGTTTGCCAGTCCTCTCCTGCCCTCAGTAATGCAGGGTTTGAGGTACATTTAAGGTGGGCGTTACAGATAATGTCCCTAATAAAGTGTCATAATAATCATAAAGACTACTTAATAGCCGACCGTTTGCCTGCGGAGTGGCTTGAGGTCTTCTGGCAGTCGAGTGGTTGGCTTCTTGGTCGAGTGACAGCTTCTTGGTCGAGTGTCTTCAACCCGTCGAGTGGGATATATTCAAGTTGTTTGAAAGGTGACTTCCTCTAAGGATGTCCTATGGTAGGGCTCTTTAGGACGGGTCCGTGTCCCTACCGTAGGTACATGACTTCATCACTAGTCAAGTAGAGGCATACTAGGGACACTCTGTTTGTCTATGTATTCACACATGTACTGACTTTCCAGCTAATACAATTCTAGCATGAATAATAATCATTTTTCATGATATAAGGAATCTAAATAACATCTTTATTATTGCCTCTAGGGCATATTTCCTTCAGTCTCCCACTTGCACTAGAGTCAATAATCTAGTTCACATCACCATGTGATTTAACACCAGTAGTTCTCATAACCCACAAGTATAGGGGATCACAACAGTTTTCGATAAGTAAGAGTGTCGAACCCAACGAGGAGCTAAAGGTAGAACAAATATTCCCTCAAGTTCTATCGACCACTGATACAACTCTACGCACGCTTGACGTTCCCTTTACCTAGAACAAGTCTGAAACTAGAAGTATTTTGTAGGTGTTGTTGGATAGGTTTGCAAGATAATAAAGAGCAAGTAAATAAGAAGTAGAGGCTGTTAAGATAAAGACACAACTAAGTTAGTTTTAGTAAAGATATTTTTGTTACGAGAAAGTTATTTGTCCCTAGGCAATCGATAACTAGACCGGTAATCATTATTGCAATTTTATTTGAGGGAGAGGCATAAGCTAACATACTTTTTCTACTTGGATCATATGCACTTATGATTGGAACTCTAGCAAGCATACGCAACTACTAAAGATCATTAAGGTAAAACCCAACCATAGCATTAAAGTATCAAGTCCTCTTTATCCCATACGCAACAACCCCCTTACTCGGGTTTGTGTTTCAGTCACTCACGCAACCCATTATAAGAGAATCATGAACGTATTGCAACAACCTACAGTGGGGATCCCTCACACTTGCATGACACGGAGAGCACCATAGGACAGCACCAATAATAAAACATGCAAGTCAAACCAATCTTGATCATCAAATAGCCCATAGGACAAAACAAATCTACTCAAACATCATAGGATAGCCATACATCATTGGGAAATAATATATAGCGTTGAGCACCATGTTTAAGTAGAGATTATAGGGGGTAAGAGAGAGGTTACACCGCTGCATAGAGGGGGAAGAGTTGGTGATGATGGCGGTGAAGTTGTTGGTGAAGATTGCGGTGATGATGATGGCCCCCGGTGGCACTCCGGTGCCACCGGAAGCGAGGGGGAGAGCCCCCTCCTTATTTTTCTTCCTTGACCTCCTACCTAGATGGGAGAAGGGTTTCCCCTCTGGTGCATGGCCTCCATGGCGTGGGAGGGGCGAGAGCCCTTCCAAGATTGGATCTGTCTCTTTGTCTCTCTCTATTTGTGCGTTCTCAGATTCTACCCTTTCACCGTTTCTTATATTCCCGGAGACCCGTAACTTTGATTGGGCTGAAATTTTAACACGATCTCTATCTGGATATTAGCTTTCTTACAGCGAAAGAAGGGCACCAACTACCTTACGGGGTGGCCACGAGGGTCAGGGGCGCGCCTGCTCCCCTGGGGCGCACCCCCTGCCTCGTGGCTCCCTCGGGCATCGTCTCATTTGGATTTTTCTTCCCAAAAATCATATACATTCCAAAAAAAGTCTCCGTCCGTTTTTATCCCGTTTGGACTCCGTTTGATATGGATTTTCTACGAAACAAAAAACATGCAACAAACATGAACTGGCACTGGGCACTGGATCAATATGTTAGTCCCAAAAATAGTATAAAAAGTTGCCAAAACTATATGAAAGTTGTAGAATATTTGCATGGAACAATCAAAAATTATAGAGACGACGAAAACATATCAGCATCCCCAAGCTTAATTCCTGCTCGTCCTCGAGTAGGTAAATGATAAAAAGATAATTTTTGATGTGGAATGCTACCTAGCATAATCTTGATCATATATCTAATCATGTCATGAATATTAAGACACGAGTGATTCAAAGCAATAGTCTATCATTTGACATAAAAACAATAATACTTCAAGCCTACTAATAAAGCAATCATGTCTTTTCAAAATAACATGGCCAAAGAAAGCTATCCCTACAAAATCATATAGTATGGCTATGCTCCATCTTCACCACACAAAATATTCACATCATGCACAACCCCGATGACAAGCCAAGCAATTGTTTCATCCTTTTGACGTTCTCAAACCTTTTCAATTTTCACGCAATACATGAGCGTGAGCCATGGACATAGCACTATAGATGGAATAGAATGGTGGTTGTGGAGAAGACAAAAAGGAGAAGATAGTCTCACATCAACTAGGCGTATCAACGGGCTATGGAGATGCCCATCAATAGATATCAATGTGAGTGAGTAGGGATTGCCATGCAACAGATGCATTAAGAGCTATAAGTGTATGAAAGCTCAGTCTGAAACTAAGTGGGTGTGCATCCAACTTTCTTGCTCATGAAGACTTCGGTCATTTGAGGAAGCCCATCATTGGAATATACAAGCCAAGTTCTATAATGAAAATTCCCACTAATATATGAAAGTGATAACTCAAGAGACTCTCTATATGAAGAACATGGTGCTACTTTGAAGCACAAGTGTGGTAAAAGGAGAGTAACATTGCCCCTTCTCTCTTTTTCTCTCATTTTTATTTTTTTTATTTTTTTTGGGCAACCTCTTTTTTTGGCCTTTCTCTTTTTTTTGTTCGTCCGAAGTCTCATCCCGACTTGTGGGGGAATCATAGTATCCATCATCCTTTCCTCACTGGGACAATGCTCTAATAATGATGATCATCACACTTTTATTTACTTACAACTCAATATTACAACTCGATATCTAGAACAAAGATATGACTCTATATGAATGCCTCCGGCAGTGTACCGGAATGTGCAATGATCTAGTGTAGCAGTGACATAAAAAAATGGACAAGCCATGAAAACATCATGCTAGCTATCTTACGATCATGCAAAGCAATATGACAATAATGCTCAAGTCATCTATATGATGATGATGATGGAAGTTGCATGACAATATATCTCGGAATGGCTATGGAAATGCCATGATAGGTAGGTATGGTGGCTGTTTTGTGGAAGGTATATGGTGGGTTTATGGTACCGGCGAAAGTTGCGCGGTACTAGAGAGGCTAGCAATGGTGGAAGGGTGAGAATGCATATAATCCATGGACTCAACATTAGTCATAAAGAACTCACATACTTATTGCAAAAATCTATTAGTCAACGAAACAAAGTACTACGTGCATGCTCCTAGGGGGATAGATTGGTAGGAAAAGACCATCGCTCGTCCCTGACCGCCACTCATAAGGAAGACAATCAATAAATAAATCATGCTCCGACTTCGTTACATAACGGTTCACCATACATGCATGCCACGGGAATCACAAACCTCAACACAAGTATTTCTACTAATCCACAACTACCCACTAGCATGAATCTAATATCACCATCTTTATATCGCAAAACCATTGCAAGGAATCAAACATATCATATTCAGTGATCTACAAGTTTTATGTAGGATTTTATGACTAACCATGTGAATGACCAATTCCTGTCATCTCTCTAAATAGATATAAGTGAAGAAAGAGAGTTTAATTCTTTCTGCAAAAGATATTCCCACGCCCTAACAAATATAAGTGAAGCAAAAGAGCATTCTACAAATGGCGGTTTTCTATGTAAAGAGAAACAGGCAATCCAAACTTCAAATGATATAAGTGAAGCACATGAAGCATTCTATAAAGCCATACTCAAAAGATATAAGTGAAGTGCATAGAGCATTCTATAAATAAACCAAGGACTATCTCATACCAGCATGGTGCATAAAAGAAAAATGAAAACTAAATGAAAAAGACGCTCCAAGATTGCACATATAACATGAACGAAACGAATCCGAAAACCTACCAATACTTGTTGAAGAAAGAGGGGATGTCTTCCAGGGTATCCCCAAGCTTAGACACTTGAGTCTCCTTGAATATTTACTTGGGGTTCCTCGGTCATCCCCAAGACTGAGCTCTTGCCTCTCTTCCTTCTTCTCACATCGAGACCTTCTCGATCATCGAACACTTTATCGACACAAAACTTCAACAGAAAACTCTGTAAGATCCGTTAGTATAATAAAGCAAATCACTACTCTAAGTACTGTTGAAAACCAATTCATATTTTGTTTTTGAATTGGGTCTACTGTAATATAGCTTTTACATGGCTTAATCCACTGATACAAATCGATAGTTTCATCAAAACAAGTAAACTATGCATCAAAAACAGAATCTGTCTAAAACAGAACAGTCTGTAATAATCTGAACATTGACCATACTTCTGATACTTGAAAAATTCTACCAAAATATGAAAAATAAAAAATTTGCATAGAAAGACAGTGCAAAAAGAATCAGAACCATTTGACGTTCCAGCTAAAGATGTAAAATCGCGCACTACAGCCAAAGTTTCTGTCCTGCACCGTACAGACCGTCAAGCAAATGTAAACATCCTAAAGGAAAACCTTGGCACAATATTTTTATAATACAATGGAATTGTACAAGGGGATAATTATTTTTGTTGAAAAGTTTCTTTAATCAAGATTCACAAAGTTGCCGTGAGCATGAACAAATTTCAAGGAGCTCTCCCACTTCAACAATGTTTGTCTTTCTCACTTTCACTTTCCTTTTTGAAAAAGTTTTGGGTTCCCCTCTTTATTTTTGTTGTTTTTAAACTATATATAAGCACTCAACACAAATAAATTACTCTCTAAAACTTCCGGGTTGTCTCCCTGGCAGCGCTTTCTTTAAAGCCATGAAGCTAGGCATATAGTGCTCAAGTAGTGAATCCACCCAGATCCAAGGTATATCAAAGACAATTTTAATTAACAATGATTTTTAATTTAGTAGTGAGCACAAAGTAACATATATCATGTAGCAACGAAGTCTAACTGTATTCCTATGCATTGGCATGTCATAAAAGAACAATTCATGCACGCATAGTAAAGGCCAATGCATAGTATAAACAGTTTCTTGCAATTTTGTCGTATTGGAAACATAGAGAGGTGGAGATATAGTTCCTCTCCCATAATAATTGCAAGTAGGAGCAGAAAGCACATGCATATTATATTCATCAAAATCATCATGTGCAACGGTATAAGGCAACCCATCAATATAATCCTTAATAAATGCAAACTTCTCCGATATAGTGTAGTTGGGAGAATTCAAAAAGATAATAGGACTATCATGCGTGGGTGCAATAGCAACAATTCATTTTTAACATAAGGAACTATAGAAAGTTAATCTTCATAAGCATAATTCATATTGGCATCTTGGCCACAAGCATAGGAAGCATCATCAAAAAGGGATATTTCAAAAGAATCAATGGGATCATAGCAATTATCAAAGTATTCATCCTTCGATAAGCACGAAGGGAAATTCAACAATGTATTGAAGAGTTACTCTCATTAGAAGGTGGGCACGGGTGATCAATCCACTCTTCCTCCTTTTGTTCTTCGCTCTCCTCCTCATCTTTTTCATCCAATGAGCTCACAGTTGCATCAACTTCTTCTTCCATAGATTATTGCAAAATATTAGTCTCTTCTTGGACAGCGGAGACTTTCTCAATAAGTGCATTAATATCGGAATTGTATTCATAATTCTCATAGCAATATTTAAGGATAGCTAAATTTTCAGGTCTATAAACTGGATCATCAAAATCTTCAAACTCTTTAAACATAGATTCAATTTCATAAGCACCCATAAAAGCAACAAATTCTTCTATTTGTTCCACATCATAGTAATCATATATACCATTAGCATAAGAAGCTAAGGTTTTATTATCATTAAATTCACATAAAAAGGGAAGGTGTGGAGCCTTCATCCTAGAGCAACAAGTATAATCATATCTCAAGCATAGTTGCCTAGCATACCAATTCAATATATGAATTTGATCCCATAATAGTTTCCCTTTTTGTGTCAAGCAATAATCCCTAAAGTATTCGCGTTGATACAACGTTACTCCCATTACATAATTGAATGTGGTTTTCTTAGGATTATTAAAGTAGTACATAATATCTTTCACATAACCAGCATCGAGGGTTTTAGGAGGTTCCCATCTCCATGAGTAGCAAGTACACCTAATTTTTTTTGGTATTTCATGTTCTGTATCCATAACTAAAGATAAAGAACAACTAAGAACAGCAAATAAAAATTACTTAGTGATAAAGCAAACAAGCACACACGAGAATATTCACCCCACGCTATTGCTCCCCGGCAACGGTGGCAGAAAAAGGTCTTGATAACCCACAAGTATAGGGGATCGCAACAGTTTTCGATAAGTAAGAGTGTCGAACCCAACGAGGAGATAAAGGTAGAACAAATATTCCCTCAAGTTCTATCAACCACCGATACAACTCTACGCATGTTTGACGTTCGCTTTACCTAGAATAAGTATGAAACTAGAAGTATTTTGTAGGTGTTGTTGGATAGGTTTGGAAGATAATAAAGAGCAAGTAAATAAGAAGTAGGGGCTGTTTAGATAAAGACACAACTAAGTTAGTTTTAGTAAAGATCTTTTTGTTACGAGAAAGTTATTTGTCCCTAGGCAATCGATAACTAGACCAGTAATCATTATTGCAATTTTATTTGAGGGAGAGGCAAAAGCTAACATACTTTCTCTACTTGGATCATATGCACTTATGATTGGAACTCTAGCAAGCATCCGCAACTACTAAAGATCATTAAGGTAAAACCCAACCATAGCATTAAAGTAACAAGTCCTCTTTATCCCATAAGCAACAACCCCCTTACTCGGGTTTGTGTTTCAGTCACTCACGCAACCCACTCTAAGCGAATCATGAACGTATTGCAACACCCTAACACGGGTATCCCTCATGCTTGCGCGACACAAAGAGCACCATAGGACAACACCAATAATAAAACATGCAACTCAAACCAATCTTGATCATCAAATAGCCCATAGGACAAAACAGATCTACTCAAACATCATAGGATAGCCATACATCATTGGGAAATAATATATAGCCTTGAGCACCATGTTTAAGTAGAGATTACAGGGTAAGAGAGAGGTGACACTGCTGCATAGAGGGGGGAAGAGTTGGTGATGGTGGCGGCGAAGTTGTTGGTGAAGATTGCGGTGATGATGATGGCCCCCGGTGGCACTCCGGTGCCACGGGAAGCGAGGGGGAGAGAGCCCCTCCTCCTTATTCTTCTTCCTTGACCTCCTCCCTAAATGCGAGAAGGGTTTCCCCTCTGGTCCATGGCCTCCATGGCGTGGGAGGGGCGAGAGGCCGTCCGAGATTGGATCTGTCTCTCTGTCTCTCTCTGTTTCTGCGTTCTCAGATTCTACCCTTTTGCCGTTTCTTATATTCCGGGAGATCCGTAACTCCGATGGGGCTGAAATTTTAACACGATCTCTATCCTTATATTAGCTTTCTTGCTGCGAAAAAAGGGCACCAACCTCCTTACGGGGTGGCCACGAGGGTCAGCGGCACGCCCCCTGCCTCGTGGCCCCCTCGGGCATCGAATCGCATGGATTTTTCTTCCCAAAAATAATATATATTTCAAAAAAAGTATCCGTCCGTTTTTATCCCATTTGGACTCCGTTTGGTATGCATTTTCTGCGAAACAAAAAAATGCAACAAACAGGAACTGGCACTGGGCACTGGATCAATATGTTAGTCCCAAAAATAGTATAAAAAGTTGCCAAAAGTATATGAAAGTTGTAGAATATTGGCATGGAACAATCAAAAATTATAGATACCACGGAGACGTATCAAGTTCACATCGTCAAGTGATTTAACACTCTATAGTTCACATTGCTATGTGACCAATACCCAAAGGGTTTACTAGAGTCACTAATCTAGTTCACATCGCCATGCGATTAAGACCCAATGAGTACTAACGCGTGATCATGTTTTGCTTGTGAGAGATGTTTAGTCAAAGGGTCTGCCACATTCAGATCCATATGTATTTTGCAAATTTCTATGTCTACAATGCTCTACACAGAGCTACTCTGGCTAATTGCTCCCACTTTCAATATGTATCCAGATTGAGACTTATAGTCATCCGGATCAGTGTCAAACTTGCATCGACGTAACCCTTTACGACGAACTTTTTGTCACCTCCATAACCGAGAAACATATCCTTATTCTACTAAGGATAATTTTGACCGTTGTCTAGTGATCCATGATGACCCACAAGTATAGGGGATCTATCGTAGTCCTTTCGCTAAGTAAGAGTGTCGAACCCAACGAGGAGCAGAAGGAAATGATAAGCGGTTTTCAGCAAGGTATTCTCTGCAAGCACTGAAATAATAGGTAACAGATAGTTGTGTGATAGGATAATTTGTAACGAGTAACAAGTAACAAAAGTAAATAAAGTGCAGCAAGGTGGCCCAATCCTTTTTGTAGCAAAGGGCAAGCCTGGAAAAACTCTTATATAGAGAAAAGCGCTCCCGAGGACACATGGGAATATTGTCAAGCTAGTTTTCATCACGTTCATATGATTCACGTTCGGTACTTTGATAATTTGGTATGTGGGTGGACCGGTGCTTGGGTACTGTCCTTACTTGAACAATCATCCCACTTATGATTAACCTCTATTGCAAGCATCCGCAACTACAACAAAAGTATTAAGGTAAACCTAACCATAGCATGAAACATATGGATCCAAATCAGCCCCTTACGAAGCAATGCATTGTTGGGGAACATAGTAATTTCGAAAATTTTCCTACGCACACGCAAGATCATGGTGACGCATAGCAACGAGGGGGAGAGTATTGTCTACGTACCAACGCAGACCGACTGCGGAAGCGATCTTACAACGTAGAGGAAGTAGTCGTACGTCTTCTTCCCGATCCGACCGATCCAAGCACCGTTACTCCGGCACCTCCGAGTTCTTAGCACACGTTCAGCTCGATGACGATCCTCGGGCTCCGATCCAGCAAAGCGTCGAGGAAGAGTTCCATCAACACAACGACGTGGTGACGATCTTGATGAACTACCGACGCAGGGCTTCGCCTAAGCTCTACAACGATATGACCGAGGTGGAATTTGGTGGCAGGGGGCACCGCACACGGCTAAGGAACGATCAACAATGATCAACTTGTGTGTCTATGGGGTGCCCCCTGCCCCCATGTATAAAGGAGCAGGGGGAGGGGTTCGGCCGACTAGGGAGAGAGGCGCAGGAGGAGTCCTACTCCTACCGGGAGTAGGACTCCCCCACAATCCTATTCCTAATAGGACTCTCCAAAGAGAAGAGAGAAGAGAGGGGGGCCGGCCCCTTCTCCTAGTCCTAATAGGACTAGGGAAGGGGGGAGGCGTGCAGCCCTTGTGGGCAGCCCCTTTTCACTTTTCCACTAAGGCCCAATAGGCCCATTTGCCTCCCGGGGGGTTCCGGTAACCCTCCCGGTATTCCGGTAAAATCCCGATTTCACCCGGAACACTTCCGGTGTCCAAACATAGGCTTCCAATATATCAATCTTTACGTCTGAACCATTTCGAGACTCCTCGTCATGTCCGTGATCACATCCGGGACTTCGAACAACCTTCGATACATCAAAATGCATAAACTCATAATAACTGTCATCGTAACGTTAAGCATGCGGACCCTACGGTTCGAGAACAATGTAGACATGACCGAGACATGTCTCCGGTCAATAACCAATAGCGGGACCTGGATGCCCATATTGGCTCCTACATATTCTACGAAGATCTTTATCGGTCAGACCGCATAACAACATACGTTGTTCCCTTTGTCATCGGTATGTTACTTGCTCGAGATTCGATCGTCGGTATCCAATACCTAGTTCAATCTCGTTACTGGCAAGTCTCTTTACTCGTTCCATAATACATCATCTCATAACTAACATCTTAGTTATTATGCTTGCAAGGCTTATGTGATGTGTATTACCGAGAGGGCCCAGAGATACCTCTCCGACAATCGGAGTGACAAACCCTAATCTCGAAATACGCCAACCCAACATCTACCATTGGAGACACCTGTAGTACTCCTTTATAATCACCCAGTTATGTTGTGACGTTTGGTAGTACCCAAAGTGTTCCTCCGGTAAACGGGAGTTGCATAATCTCATAGTTATAGGAACATGTATAAGTCATGAAGAAAGCAATAGCAACATACTAAACGATCGGGTGCTAAGCTAATGGAATGGGTCATGTCAATCAGATCATTCAACTAATGATGTGACCTCGTTAATCAAATAACAACTCTTTGTTCATGGTTAGGAAACATAACCATCTTTGATTAACGAGCTAGTCAAGTAGAGGCATACTAGTGACACTCTGTTGGTCTATGTATTCACACATGTATTATGTTTCCGGTTAATACAATTCTAGCATGAATAATAAACATTTATCATGATATAAAGAAATAAATAATAACTTTATTATTGCCTCTAGGGCATATTTCCTTCAGTCTCCCACTTGCACTAGAGTCAATAATCTAGATTACACAGTAATGATTCTAACACCCATGGAGCCTTGGTGCTGATCATGTTTTGCTCGTGGAAGAGGCTTAGTCAACGGGTCTGCAACATTCAGATCCGTATGTATCTTGCAAATCTCTATGTCTCCCACCTGGACTAAATCCCGGATGGAGTTGAAGCGTCTCTTGATGTGTTTGGTCCTTTTGTGAAATCTGGATTCCTTTGCCAAGGCAATTGCACCAGTATTGTCACAAAAGATTTTCATTGGACCCGATGCACTAGGTATGACACCTAGATCGGATATGAACTCCTTCATCCAGACTCCTTCGTTTGCTGCTTCCGAAGCAGCTATGTATTCCGCTTCACATGTAGATCTCGCTATGACGCTTTGTTTAGAACTGCACCAACTGACAGCTCCACCGTTTAAAGTAAACACGTATCCGGTTTGCGATTTAGAATCGTCCAGATCATTGTCAAAGCTTGCATCAACGTAACCTCTTACGGTGAGCTCTTTGTCACCTCCATATACGAGAAACATATCCTTAGTCCTTTTCAGGTACTTTAGGATGTTCTTGACCGCTGTCCAGTGATCCACTCCTGGATTACTTTGGTACCTCCCTGCTAAACTTATAGCAAGGCACACATCAGGTCTGGTACACAACATTGCATACATGATAGAGCCTATGGCTGAAGCATAGGGAACATCTTTCATTTTCTCTCTATCTTCTGCAGTGGTCGGGCATTGAGTCTGACTCAAGTTCACACCTTGTAACACAGGCAAGAACCCTTTCTTTGCTTGATCCATTTTGAACTTCTTCAAAATCTTGTCAAGGTATGTGCTTTGTGAAAGTCCAATTAAGCATTTTGATCTATCTCTATAGATCTTTATGCCTAATATGTAAGCAGCTTCCCCGAGGTGTTTCATCGAAAAACTTTTATTCAAGTATCCCTTTATGCTATCCAGAAATTCTATATCATTTCCAATCAGCAATATGTCATCCACATATAATATTAGAAATGCTACAGAGCTCCCACTCACTTTCTTGTAAATACAGGCTTCTCCAAAAGTCTGTATAAAGCCAAATGCTTTGATCACACTATCAAAGCGTTTATTCCAACTCCGAGATGCTTGCACCAGTCCATAAATGGATCGCTGGAGTTTGCACACTTTGTTAGCTCCCTTCGGATCGACAAAACCTTCTGGATGCATCATATACAACTCTTCTTCCAGAAATCCATTCAGGAATGCAGTTTTGACATCCATTTGCCATATTTCATAATCATAAAATGCAGCAATTGCTAACATAATTCTGACGGACTTAAGCATCGCTACGAGTGAGAAGGTCTCATCGTAGTCAACCCCTTGAACTTGTCGAAAACCTTTTGCGACAAGTCGAGCTTTATAGACAGTAATATTACCGTCAGCGTCAGTCTTTTTCTTGAAGATCCATTTATTCTCAATTGCTTGCCGATCATCGGGCAAGTCAACCAAAGTCCATACTTTGTTCTCATACATGGATCCCATCTCAGATTTCATGGCCTCAAGCCACTTTGCGGAATCTGGGCTCACCATCGCTTCTTCATAGTTCGTAGGTTCATCATGATCTAGTAGCATGACTTCCAGAACAGGATTACCGTACCACTCTGGTGCGGATCTCACTCTGGTTGATCTACGTGGTTCAGTAGTATCTTGTCCTAAAGCTTCATGATCATCATCATTAGCTTCCTCACTAATTGGTATAGGTGTCGCAGAAACAGTTTTCTGTGATGTACTATTTTCCAATAAGGGAGCAGGTACAGTTACCTCGTCAAGTTCTACTTTCCTCCCACTCACTTCTTTCGAGAGAAACTCCTTCTCTAGAAATGATCCATTCTTAGCAACGAATGTCTTGCCTTCGGATCTGTGATAGAAGGTATACCCAACAGTTTCCTTTGGGTATCCTATGAAGACACATTTCTCCGCTTTGGGTTCGAGCTTATCAGGTTGAAGCTTTTTCACATAAGCATCGCAGCCCCAAACTTTTAGAAACGACAACTTTGGTTTCTTGCCAAACCATAGTTCATAAGGCGTCGTCTCAACGGATTTTGATGGTGCCCTATTTAACGTGAATGCGGCCGTCTCTAAAGCATAACCCCAAAACAATAGCGGTAAATCAGTAAGAGACATCATAGATCGCACCATATCTAGTAAAGTACGATTACGACGTTCGGACACACCATTACGCTGTGGTGTTCCGGGTGGCGTGAGTTGCGAAACTATTCCACAATTTTTCAAATGTATACCAAACTCGTAACTCAAATATTCTCCTCCACGATCAGATCATAGAAACTTTATTTTCTTGTTACGATGATTTTCAACTTCACTCTGAAATTCCTTGAACTTTTCAAATGTTTCAGACTTATGTTTCATTAAGTAGATATACCCATATCTGCTTAAATCATCTGTGAAGGTGAGAAAATAACGATATCCGCCACGAGCCTCAATATTCATCGGACCACATACATCGGTATGTATGATTTCCAATAAATCTGTTGCTCTCTCCATAGTACCGGAGAACGGTGTTTTAGTCATCTTGCCTATGAGGCACGGTTCGCAAGTACCAAGTGATTCATAATCAAGTGGTTCCAAAAGCCCATCAGTATGGAGTTTCTTCATGCGCTTTACACCGATATGACCTAAACGGCAGTGCCACAAATAAGTTGCACTATCATTATCAACTCTGCATCTTTTGGCTTCTACATTATGAACATGTGTATCACTACTATCGAGATTCAATAAGAATAGACCACTCTTCAAGGGTGCATGACCATAAAAGATATTACTCATATAAATAGAACAACCATTATTCTCTGATTTAAATGAATAACCGTCTCGCATCAAACAAGATCTAGATATAATGTTCATGCTCAACGCTAGCACCAAATAACAATTATTTAGGTCTAATATTAATCCCGAAGGTAGATGTAGAGGTAGCGTGCAGACCGCGATCACATTGACTTTGGAACCGTTTCCCACGCGCATCGTCACCTCGTCCTTTGCTAGCGTCCGCTTATTCCGTAGTCCCTGTTTCGAGTTGCAAATATTAGCAACAGAACCAGTATCAAATACCCAGGTGCTACTGCGAGCTCTAGTAAGGTACACATCAATGACATGTATATCGCATATACCTTTGTTCACCTTGCCATCCTTCTTATCCGCCAAATACTTGGGGCAGTTCCGCTTCCAGTGACCAGTCTGCTTGCAGTAGAAGCACTCAGTTTCAGGCTTAGGTCCAGACTTGGGTTTCTTCTCCTGAGCAGCAACTTGCTTGCTGTTCTTCTTGAAGTTCCCCTTCTTCTTCCCTTTGCCCTTTTTCTTGAAACCAGTGGTTTTGTTAACCATCAACACTTGATGCTCCTTCTTGATTTCTACTTCCGCAGCTTTCAGCATTGCGAAGAGCTCGGGAATAGTCTTGTTCATCCCTTGCATATTATAGTTCATCACGAAGCTCTTGTAGCTTGGTGGCAGTGATTGGAGAATTCTGTCAATGACGCAATCATCTGGAAGATTAACTCCCATCTGAATCAAGTGATTATTATACCCAGACATTTTGAGTATATGCTCACTGACAGAACTGTTCTCCTCCATCTTGCAGCTATAGAACTTATTGGAGACTTCATATCTCTCAATTCGGGCATTTGCTTGAAATATTAACTTCAACTCCTGCAACATCTCATATGCTCCATGACGTTCAAAACGTCGTTGACGTCCCGATTCTAAGCCGTAAAGCATGGCACACTGAACTATCGAGTAGTCATCAGCTTTGCTCTGCCAGACGTTCATAACATCTGGTGTTGCTCCAGCAGCAGGCCTGGCACCTAGCGGTGCTTCCAGGACGTAATTCTTCTGTGCAGCAATGAGGATAATCCTCAGGTTACGGACCCAGTCCGTGTAATCGCTACCATCATCTTTCAACTTTGCTTTCTCTAGGAACGCATTAAAATTCAACGGAACAACAGCACGAGCCATCTATCTACAATTAACATAAACAAGCAAGATACTATCAGGTACTAAGTTCATGATAAGTTTAAGTTCAGTTAATCAAATTACTTAGGAACTCCCACTTAGATAGACATCCCTCTAATCCTCTAAGTGATCACGTGATCCAAATCAACTAAACCATAACCGATCATCACATGAGATGGAGTAGTTTTCAATGGTGAACATCGTCATGTTGATCATATCTACTATATGATTCACGCTCGACCTTTCGGTCTCTGTGTTCCGAGGCCATATCTGCATATGCTAGGCTCGTCAAGTTTAACCTGAGTATTCTGCGTGTGCAAAACTGGCTTGCACCCATTGTAGATGGACGTAGAGCTTATCACACCCGATCATCACGTGGTGTCTGGGCACGACGAACTTTGGCAACGGTGCATACTCAGGGAGAACACTTCTTGATAATTTAGTGAGAGATCATCTTATAATGCTACCGTCAATCAAAGCAAGATAAGATGCATAAAAGGATAAACATCACATGCAATCAATAAAAGTGATATGATATGGCCATCATCATCTTGTGCTTGTGATCTCCATCTCCGAAGCACCGTCATGATCACCATCGTCACCGGCGCGACACCTTGATCTCCATCGTAGCATCGTTGTCGTCTCGCAAATCTTATGCTTCCACGACTATCACTACCGCTTAGTAATAATGTAAAGCATTACATCGCGATTGCATTGCATACAATAAAGCGACAACCATATGGCTCCTGCCAGTTGCCGATAACTCGGTTACAAAACATGGTCATCTCATACAATAAAATCAGCATCATGCCTTGACCATATCACATCACAACATGCCCTGCAAAAACAAGTTAGACGTCCTCTACTTTGTTGTTGCAAGTTTTACGTGGCTGCTACGGGCTTAAGCAAGAACACATCTCACCTACGCATCAAAACCACAACGATAGTTTGTCAAATAGACTCCGTTTTAACCTTCTCAAGGACCGGGCGTAGCCACACTTGGTTCAACTAAAGTTGGAGACAGTCTTCCGCAAGCCATCTGTGTGCATAGCACGTCGAGGGAGCCGGTCTCGCGTAAGAGTACGCGTAAGGTTGGTCCGGATCGTCTCGTCCAACAATACCGCCGAACCAAAGTATGACATGCTGGTAGGCAGTATGACTTGTATCGCCCACAACTCACTTGTGTTCTACTCGTGCATATAACATCAAACCATAAAACCTAGGCTCGGATGCCACTGTTGGGGAACGTAGTAATTTCGAAAATTTTCCTACGCACACGCAAGATCATGGTGACGCATAGCAACGAGGGGGAGAGTATTGTCTACATACCAACGCAGACCGACTGCGGAAGCGATCTTACAACATAGAGGAAGTAGTCGTACGTCTTCTTCCCGATCCGACCGATCCAAGCACCGTTACTCCGGCACCTCCGAGTTCTTAGCACACGTTCAGCTCGATGACGATCCTCGGGCTCCGATCCAGCAAAGCGTCGAGGAAGAGTTCCGTCAGCACAACAGCGTGGTGACGATCTTGATGAACTACCGACGCAGGGCTTCGCCTAAGCTCTACAACGATATGACCGAGGTGGAATTTGGTGGCAGGGGGCACCGCACACGGCTAAGGAACGATCAACAATGATCAACTTGTGTGTCTATGGGGTGCCCCCTGCCCCCGTATATAAAGGAGCAGGGGGAGGGGTTCGGCCGGCTAGGGAGAGAGGCGCAGGAGGAGTCCTACTCCTACTGGGAGTAGGACTCCCCCCCAATCCTATTCCTAATAGGACTCTCCAAAGAGAAGAGAGAAGAGAGGGGGGCCGGCCCCTTCTCCTAGTCCTAATAGGACTAGGGAAGGGGGGAGGCGCGCAGCCCTTGTGGGCAGCCCCTTTTCACTTTTCCACTAAGGCCCAATAGGCCCATTTGCCTCCCGGGAGGTTCCGGTAACCCTCCCGGTATTCCGGTAAAATCCTGATTTCACCCGGAACACTTCCGGTGTCCAAACATAGGCTTCCAATATATCAATCTTTACGTCTCGACCATTTCGAGACTCCTCGTCATGTCCGTGATCACATCCGGGACTCCGAACAACCTTCGGTACATCAAAATGCATAAACTCATAATAACTGTCATCGTAACGTTAAGCGTGCGGACCCTACGGTTCGAGAACAATGTAGACATGACCGAGACATGTCTCCGGTCAATAACCAATAGCGGGACCTAGATGCCCATATTGGCTCCTACATATTCTATGAAGATCTTTATCGGTCAGACCGCATAACAACATACGTTGTTCCCTTTGTCATCGGTATGTTACTTGCTCGAGATTCGATCGTCGGTATCCAATACCTAGTTCAATCTCGTTACTGGCAAGTCTCTTTACTCGTTCCGTAATACATCATCTCATAACTAACATCTTAGTTATTATGCTTGCAAGGCTTATGTGATGTGTATTACCGAGAGGGCCCAGAGATACCTCTCCGACAATCGGAGTGACAAACCCTAATCTCGAAATACGCCAACCCAACATCTACCATTGGAGACACCTGTAGTACTACTTTATAATCACCCAGTTACGTTGTGACATTTGGTAGTACCCAAAGTGTTCCTCCGGTAAACGGGAGTTGCATAATCTCATAGTTATAGGAACATGTATAAGTCATGAAGAAAGCAATAGCAACATACTAAACGATCGGGTGCTAAGCTAATGGAATGGGTCATGTCAATCAGATCATTCAACTAATGATGTGACCTCGTTAATCAAATAACAACTCTTTGTTCATGGTTAGGAAACATAACCATCTTTGATTAACGAGCTAGTCAAGTAGAGGCATACTAGTGACACTCTGTTGGTCTATGTATTCACACATGTATTATGTTTCCGGTTAATACAATTCTAGCATGAATAATAAACATTTATCATGATATAAGGAAATAAATAATAACTTTATTATTGCCTCTAGGGCATATTTCCTTCATGCATAAACTAGGGTTTAAGCTTCTGTCACTCTAGCAACCCATCATCTACTTATTACTTCCCAATGCCTTCCTCTAGGCCCAAATAATGGTGAAGTGTCATGTAGTCGACGTTCACATAACACCACTAGAGGAGAGACAACATACATCTCATCAAAATATCGAACGAATACCAAATTCACATGACTACTAATAGCAAGACCTCTCCCATGTCCTCAGGAACAAACGAAACTACTCACAAAGCATGTTCATGATCATAATCAGAGGGGTATTAATATGCGTATAGGATCTGAACATATGATCTTCCACCAAATAAACCAACTAGCATCAACTACAAGGAGTAATTAACACTACTAGCAACCCACAGGTACCAATCCCGGACTTGGAGACAAGAATTGGATACAAGAGATGAACTAGGGTTTTGAGAGGAGATGGTGCTGGTGAAGATGTTGACGGAGATTGCCCTCTCCCACTGAGAGGAGCATTGGTGATGACGATGGCAATGATTTCCCCCTTCCGGAGGGAAGTGTCCCCAGCAGAACAGCTCTCCTAGAGCCCTAGATTGGTTCCGCCTCGTGGCGGCGGAGTCTCGTCATGAAAGGTTGCTTATGACTTTTTCTCATCGAAAGACACCTTATAGCAGAAAATGGGCATCGGAGGGCCACCAGGGGACCCACGAGGCAGGGGGCGCGCCCAGGGGGTAGGGCGCGCCCCCACCCTCGTGGGTAGGGTGTGGCCCCCCTCTGGACCTTCTTGCGCTCATTATTTTTTATATGTTTTGAAAATGACTTCCGTGAAGTTTTAGGACTTTTGGAGCTGTGCAGAATAGGTCTCTAATACTCCACTGAGTGGATTTCAGACAAAATGAATACGAGTTTTGTCTCAATACGTGTGATACCCCAGGAGTGTGTGGGATGAAGGTGGAGACCGTTAGTTGTTTCGACCAAATGTGATCAAGGAGTCAAAAGAGAATGTTAAGTTGGTTCGACATAGACTGAAGGTAGCTCAGTCCAGGCAGAAGAGTTATGCAGACTCAAAAACTCAAGGTGGTAGTCTATGAAATAAGAGTTTTGTCTCAATATGTGTGACACCTCTGCGAGGAGTTAAACGATTTGTAGTTAAGGGAAAGTTAGCCCCAAGATTTGTAGGACCATACCGAGTTTTGGAGCATATGGGAGAAGTGGCCAACAAGTTAGAGTCACCCGAAGGACTGTCAGGAGTTCAATATGTGTTTCACGTTTCCCAGTTGAAGAAGTGCCATGTAGAGATGGCCAATATTCCCCTGTAAGGACGCTTGACCCTGGAATGGATAATGATGTTCCATGAAGTGGAATATGGACTTCATAAGTATAAGTTTTTATCTCGGTATGAGGGATATCCCACGAGGATGAAGAGATAAATTACTATTAGATATAAAGGAGGTATGATGTCAGAAATATGGATCAATGGAAACTCCATGATGAGTCTGAGTAATCATGTCCTAGTTTGGTGCCAATTGAAGGAAGGAAGACAGTACAATTGGATGGATTTAAGAATACTAGGAAGTTGGTAGTTGGAATAATGATCAGTTGCCCGATGAGAAGTTCAAGGACTACAAGTGATGAGATGGGCCATAACCCACATGCCCCAGGACCTGCCAAGAAGCAAGCACATTCTTGATGAAGGAAAAACCCTGGAGGAAGATACGACGTTTATCGGCAGATAATTTTATAGGTGTAACGCAAAACCTGAGAGTTGTGAAGGAACGATAGATGTTTATTTCGCTTGCAGAATCAATGGATTATTCCGAATGCAATTCGTGGACAAGAGAAATTCTGCAATGCTTGTGAGGATGACCGAGTGTTAGAATGCGAGATTCGCTAAACCATATACAAGGTAATGATTTGGGTGCGGGATGGATTGATCACCATACCGACTTACTCTTATTATTCGCCTTGCTATGTGGGATGGTAAATCTGAGTGACTTACCTATAGTAAAGAGACGACGATCAAAACCCTGTTTAAACTTAGAATGGTATAAGTATTTTTCCCTTGTACACGGCAGTTGTTGCCAACCGTAGGTTATACGGTGAGGTTCAACCCAGACCCATTTCCTGCAGGAGAAACCATAAATTGTTGACCACCATGAGATATCGATAGTTGTTTAGTTTTGGCGCCAGACCCGTCAGCTAAGAAGACAAAATCTCGGAATAACCTTACCAAGAGGAAAGGACAGAAGAATTGAGGACAAGGTTATGCCACTACCGGAAGAGCTTAGAGAAGGAATTTTCTCGAGGATCTGAGAAGACCGACACTGTCAAGAATAAGGATGGAGTATATGAGTTTTGATGGAACAGTAAGCATGCTTCTAAGGGTGGTAGCACCCCAGACCCCTGTGATGATCTATGGGTTTTGAGAAGACCCCCAACCCTAACCTTTTCTTGCTAGCCTCTCCGAATCTCAAGGACGAGATTCATTTTAAGGGTGGTAGGTTTGTAACATCGCAAAATTCTAAATTTTGGAATGTTAAAATAAATAGATAGATTGATTTATTGTTTTATTGTTGTGTGATTGATTGAGTGAAATTCGAATTTTTTTTGAAAGTTAAATGAGAGGGAATAAAAGGACTTTCCCAAACATTCATATTTGCTTTTTGATCTCCATGAATTCAAATTCTTTTCAAATACAAAACCCTTGAGTGAAGATGATATGACTTCTTCCATTTAAATTAAATGAAAGGGTATTTGAAAATAATTGAATTTCATTTGGAAATATTTCAATTCATAAACTTCATGCAGCTCAATGATTTTCATGAGAGAAGATAAAATGACTTCTTCAAATTATATGAAATATGATTTGGGAGTTTCAAAGAATTAAATTCAAAGTTTTTTGAATTTATTTTCAATTTGGAGTTATTTGAGTTTTTTTCAAATATTTTTTCGCCAAAAATAAAATATATGGAAATTAGGGTAACATGATTCCCTACAACAGAAAATTGGAGAGAAATAAATTTGAAATCATTTTGATTTTAACAAAAATGATTTTATTGGATTTTATTAGACCAGTAGCACTCTTTGAATTATCTGTATTTGTGTGGATTTTATTTGAATTTATAAAAGTGTTCATGTTGTAGAAAATCTTTTTCTGACAATTTTGATATATTATATGCCTATATAATATATATTTTTATTTTTGTTTTGTTTATTTTTGTTCGCGTGGAAAATGTTTAAAAAAATCTCTCCCGACTGGGCCGGCCCAGCCAACCGGGCCAGGCTGCAGCGAGCGCCCCGCTGCCTCCGCCTTCGTCTTCGACGGGGACTCCTCCACGGAGTCCGTTGCGCCGCCGCCTCTTCTGCCCCTCGCCTCACGCCTCTCCGCCCCTCCATAAATACCGGAGCCCGGCCCCGGGCCCCCCTCTCTCTCTCCTCTCCCCGCAACCGCCGCCTCCCGCCGCTGCTTGCTGCCCGCGCCGCCGACGCACATCGCCGCCGCCTCACCCACGCCGCACCACCGCGCCGCTCGCCCGCCGGACCCGCTGCTACCGCCCAACGCCGCACCCCGCCGCAGACGCCGGAGCTCGCCGGACTCGCCGGATGCACGCCGCTGCCGCCGATCTGCCAACCGCCGCCAGCGCCGGTTTTTTTTGAAAACCGACGAGCCGCCCGACCGGTAAAACCCCAAAAGCGTGAACCGGTTTTTTTCTTTTAGATCGGTTTTCTTTTTTTAGTTAGGCCTATTCGGTGAACGTTCGCTGTTTATCCCTTCGCAGCGAATGAATTCGTTCGTTAGCGTTCTATAACGAACGTTCGCTATTTAGATTTTTCTTTTTATTTTTTTAGTTTTCGACCAGGGACCTATTCGTGATAATTTTCTTCACAGATTAGTCCCTGTATTTCAATCGACCACATCTTTTTACTCGTTAGTCCAAATTCAACGAAACCAACGCCCACTTCTTCGTTATGATCCTCTCTATCCAGTAAAACAACTTAAACATGTTTTTGAAAAGTTTAAAATTTAAATTAGAGTTTCGTAGCTCCGTTGAGTTGATTCTTTTTGCATATCGAAGCTCTTGACCTAAACTTTCTGATCAGGCCAATTTCGCATAATTTTGGTACTGTTAGAAATTGTTTTATGTCGCAAGAGTTATTTTGCTCGGTTTTGATGTTTTCTGAATCGTCTTCTTCGATCTTTCTGATCTTTTGAGTGAGTGCTTATGTGTGGTTACTATTGCTTGCTCACGATAGATTGACCGGAGTGTGACGAGTAGAGGTATCAAGAGTTTTGAGTGCAAATCATCTTCATCAACAGTGCAAGCAAGTTCACACTTTGATCATATCCTTTTCATGCCCAGTTTTTATGCATTAGTTTCACCCTCAAACATTGCATGAGTAGGATTGATAACATGTGGGTATTGGGAAGTAGTTGATGAGGTAGGAACCTATTGCCCTGCATTCAAACCTTGGGAGTTACTATTACGTTATGCTTATATTGCCATGCTATGCTCGTAGACGTGGATTGGGTTTGAGAGTATTCATGACAGATGTGAGATTGTTAATTAATGGTTTACTTAAGGTGGCAACTTAAACACACATCTGGGTGGATTGAGGCACCTGGGTATTCCAGGATTGCCTGTCTAGGCACCTAGGTAAACCAGGATTGCCTATTTTTTTATGGACCGCCACCCAGGCTCAAAGGGATCATGAGATTTTTCATACTAGAAACTTCCGTGTGCAGTCACAAGCTATTATGGGCTCTAGCATAGTTGATTAAGTCGAGCAAACTCTTACAGGGTAGACTAGCAAATGTAGGGGAAAGTAGGTGTAACGGTCTATCCATCGTAAGGTGCTAGCGCTTCTGAAAGACTATGTCTCGGTCATCCGTCTTCTCAAACACCATGTAGTGCGACAAACCAAACGGAGGCGATCGAGTCTTGTGGGGAAAAGTGCGCAAACCTCTACAGAGTGTATAAACTAATCATGATTAGCCGTGTCCCCGGTTATGGACATCTTGAGTATCTAGTACCTGGATTATCATGTGAATCTCATCATGTTACTTTAAATTAAGTTTGCTGGGTTTAATGATGTTATTCAATTGGGATTGAGAATGCTGTCAACCATTCTCAATGTTCAACAACCGCCGTGATAGTTAAATAAATTTTTTTCCTTTGCAGTAGGGAAAAATTGGCTTTACGCAAAACTATAACCATAGAGCTTTTCCACCAGCCAAATATGAATGTAGTGATAGTCTTTATTCATCATTCTCTATGGTGTGAATTTTCCAGTACATTCAATGTACTGACCCTTTGTGGCTGCAACGTCTCATGTTGCAGGATTATCTTACGACGAGTAAGTGATACGTTAGGGTTACGATTTCTACACTCAACTTTGCCGTTGGTGTTGATGGGAATCAACAACCTTGTTACTTCCGCTATTTGGATTGAGGTAACAGTATTTACGTTAGTTTATACATGTGATTTACCTCTGTTATAAATCCTCGAGTACTGTGTGTGTCAGCATACCGATCCAGGCAAGGTAGTCAGAGTCAGGATTCGGAGTCGGATCGATTTTCCTCGGACAGAATCGAGTCGTAAGATCGAGTCGTGGAATCGAGGATTCTACTAGATTTACTCAAATAAGATATTTTGTATGCACAAAAGAAATTTATATGGGTTCTATAGAGTTTTGACACTAAATATGGAGCAAAGAACATACACATCACTGCTAGCTGTATTCCATTTCTTTTTATGGCTAATCTACCTTGTAGCTCGCATGTATGGAACATATATGAGAGGGAAATATATAGAACATTTAAACCTACAATGCATGAAATTTACTAATGTTCTTTTTAGAGTGCGTGAATAGTCGATCACTTGTCTATCTGACCTACAATGCTAAACCTTGAAGGGTCTTGCTCTCCTTCTCCGATCAATCTTGAAGCATTCTCCTTTTCACGCTAATTCCATATGTTGACAAGCCTGATCCTCAATTTTGATCTAGGGTTTCTAAGAGCTGGATCAAAGGTGTCCGCGGCTGAGCATTTGGACATGGGAGGGGAATAAAGGTCCATGAGGTATATGAAAAGGGGTTTGGATGATGGTATACTATTTTGCTACAACTAAGCAAACGGCTTAGATAAGTTAGTAGAATCGGATGTAGTCCATAGCATAGTCGAGATTGTACAGTTTTGTACAGGATTCTATGATTTGGATCGTGACTCAACATGGATTCTACCTGATCCGGATTCATAGTGGGATTTGAATCGACATGCTTCCGTAGGGTCGTGAAGTCGTAGGATTCTAGTAGTCAAATCGGGATTCTGACTACCTTGGATCCAGGGATGACACTTAATCACAGAGACTTGATCCATTCGGATCGGGTCGCTACACAACCCTAGTTGATACACGAGCTATTCGAGCATACAAAATAGGATAGTTATTTGAAGGTTTAGAGTTTGCACAAACAAATTTACTTGGAACGGCAGGTAGATACCGTATATAGGTAGGTATGATGGACTCATATGGAATAACTTTGGGGTTTAAGGGATTGGATGCACAAGCAGTATTCCCTCTTAGTACAGGTGAAGGCTAGCAAAAGACTGGGAAGCGACTAGCTAGAGAGCGACAACAGTCATGAACATGCATTAAAATTAATCAACACCGAATGCATGCATGAGTAGGATATAATCCACCATGAACATAAATATCGTGAAGGCTATGTTGATTTTGTTTCAACTAGATGCATGCACATGTGCCAAGTCAAGTCACTTAAATCATTCAGAGGAGGATACCACCCTATCATACCACATCATGACCATTTCAATAGCATGTTGGCATGCAAGGTTAACCATTATAACTCATAGCTAATCAAGCATGGCACAGGAAATATGATCTCTAGTTTTCATTGCAAACATGTTTATTCATAACAGTCCGAATCAGGAACGATGACCTAATCATATTTACAAAAACAAAAGAGGTCGAGTTCATACCAGCTTTTCTCATCTCAATAAGTTCATCATATATCATCATTATTGCCCTTCACTTGCACGACCAAACGATGTGAATAACAATAATAGTGCGCGTGCATTGGACTAAGCTAGAATCTGCAAGCATTCAATAAACAGGAGAAGACGAGGCAATATGGGCTCTTTTGTCACATCAACAATAATGCATATAAAAGCCACTTCAACAATTTAATCATGGTCTTCTCCTATCGACCCCCAAAGAAAAGAAAAAAATAAAACTATTTACACAGGAAAGCTTCCAACAAGCAAAGAAGAACAGGAAATCTTTCTGGGTTTTCTTTTTAATTACTACTACAAGCATGGAAAGTAAACTAATTAAAATCTACAACTAATTTTTTTTGTTTTTCTTAAGGTTTATTAAACACACAATAAGAAAGCATAAAAAAGGAAATAAACTAGCATGGATGATACAATGAAAAAGTATGAGCACCGACATCTAGCAATGAGTGTGTGAACATAAATGTAATGTCGGTGGGAAATACGTACTCCCCCAAGCTTAGGCTTTTGGCCTAAGTTGCTCTATGGCCATGGCTGGCCTGGCGGATATCCATAATAAAAGTTGGGGTCGTACTGAGATGCAGCGGCTATCGCCTCCTGAGCTGCAGCGTGGCGACGAGCGGCCTCCGCTCTCCTCTCGTACTCATCTCCCTCCTCTCTGGTAACAATATATCTTCATTTTGCCTGATAATCAAAGAAGTCAGGAGCAGGGAGAGTAATATGGATAACACACCGTATGTCAAAGATTAGTCGATACTGGAGAGGTGATTCATTCCTCTTGACAAATTGGTGGTGAACCATATCATTAAATCTAAATAAGCAGGAGGCAACTCAATATCATCCTCGCGTATGGCTATACCAAGAAAACTAGCAATGCGGGTTGCATAAATTCCACCAAAGAAATCTCCATTAAATCTATTAAGATGCAACCTACGTGCAACAATGGCTCCCAGATTATAAGATTTGTCTCCTCACACAGCACTCCTAAGAATACTGAGGTCAGGAACACACATATGACATGCTTCATCTTTACCATTAATGCATCTACCTATGAAGAGAGGAAAATAATGTATAGCGGGAAAGTGAATGCTCCCTATAGTAGCTTGTGTTATATCTCTAGATTCTCCCACAGTTATGCTAGCAAGAAAATCACTAAATTCAGATTTGCGAGGATCTCTTATACTACCCCATTGTGGAAGTTTGCAAGCAGTGGTAAAATCCTCTAAGTCCATAGTGTAAGAATTTTCATAAAGATCAAACAGGACAGTTGGAGAGTTACGTGAAGATGAAAATTCAAACCTCCTCACAAAGGAACTAGTGAGATTGTGATAGTGGATGCACTTCTCTTCCTCGAAGCTCACAAGATCAGCATTACGCAAATATGTGTTAAATTCTTCCTAAATTCCCGCTCGATCCATAAAGTTCTCAGAAGGCCATTCACAAGGACGCACTGGAGCGTCTCTTGGTGGCTCATCATCAGCATCACGCATTGCAACACTGGGTCCTTGCTTCCTTGAATAACCACCTTGGAACATTTTCCTAAGCATATTTCTTCCTTTGAAAAATTCTGAATTTTTTAGTAACTTCAAAATAAAAGTAAACCAAACTCAATAATATTGATAGCAACTACTCCTACAAGTGCCTAGAGCATATATCATGCATCAAAACTACTTGGAACCATATAAATTTGACATGCAAGCTCAAGAACATGGTCACCTAGGAAGCACAAATTTGCAATGAATAAAGTACTCGAACAAAAACTAATTGGACCAATGGAGGAGTCAAATACCAAGGAACAATCTCCCCAAGCAGTTTTGTGAGAGGTGCTTTGAGCAAGGAGATCGAAAATGGCAGCAAAACGAGCTTGGACTCGGGTTTGAGCTAGTTGTTCGTGTTTGTGGGAGGAAGAAGCAGTGTGTGGGTGAAAGGATAAGTGGAGGAGGGCCACCATGGGCCCATGAGGGAGGGGGCGCGCCCAGGGGGTAGGGCGCGCCCTCCACCCTCGTGGGCAGGTGGTTGACCCCCCTGCCGTGTTCTCAGTGCCAAATATTCTCAAATATTCTAGAGAAAAAATCATATTTAAATTTCAGGGCATTTGGAGAACTTTTATTTTGGGGTATTTTTATATTCCATGAATAATCAGATAACAGACAGAAAAATACTTATTTTATTTTATTTAATATAAATAATAGAATGTAAAAGTGGGGTACACAAGGTTGTGCCTTCTAGTTTCATCCATCTCATGCTCATAAAAAAGAATCCACTAACAAGGTTGATCAGGTCTTGTTAACAAACTCAATCCGAGTAACATGGAACCGAAGAAATTTCGAATAACACTATGTTACCTCAACGGGGATATGCACATCCCCAGTAATAAGAATATCATATTTCTTCTTGATAGTAGGAAGAGGAAATTCAAAACCTCCAAATATAATCGATGGAATTTTTCCAATAGAGTTGATACTATGAACTTGAGGTTGTTTCCTCGGAAAGTGTACCGTATGCTCATTACCATTAACATGAAAAGTGACATTGCCTTTAGTGCAATCAATAACAGCCCCTGCAGTGTTCAAAAAAGGTCTTCCAAGAATAATAGACATACTATCGTCCTTGGGAATATCAAGAATAACAATGTCTGTTAAAACAGTAATGTTTGCAACTACAACAGGCACATCCTCACAAATACCGACAGGTATAGCAGTTGATTTATCAGCCATTTGCAAAGATATTTCAGTAGGTGTCAACTTATTCAAATCAAGTCTACGATATAAAGAGAGAGGCATAACACTAACACCGACTCCAAGATCACATAAAGCAGTTTTAACATAGTTTCTTTTAATAGAGCATGGTATAGTTGGTACACCGAGATCTCCTAGTTTCTTAGGTATTCCACCCTTAAAAGTATAATTAGGAAGCATGGTGGAAATTTCAGCTTCTGGTATCTTTCTTTTATTAGTAACAATTTCTGTCATGTATTTAGCATAAGGATTCATTTTGAGCATATCAGTTAATCGCATACTCAAAAAGATAGGTCCAATCATTTCAGCAAAGCGCTCAAAATCCTCATCATCCTTTTTCTTGGATGGTTTGGGAGGAAAACGCATGTGTTTCTGAACCCAAGGCTCTCTTTCTTTACCATGTTTCCTAGCAACAAAGTCTTTCTTATCGTAACGTTGATTCTTTGATTGTGGGTTATCAAGATCAACAGCAGGTTCAATTTCTATATCATTGTCATTACTAGGTTGAGCATCATCATGAACATTATTATTAGCATTATCACTAGTCTCAGGTTCATTAACAGATTCTGTTTTAGCATCAGAGATAGAAATATCATTTGGATTCTCAGGTGTTTCAGTGATAGGTTTACTAGAAGCATGCAAAGTCCTATCATTCTTCTTTTTCTTCCTATTAGAAGGACTAGGTGCATCTACATTATTTCTCTCAGAATCTTGCTCAATTCTCTTAGGGTGGCCTTCAGGATACAAAGGTTCCTGAGTCATTTTACCACCTCTAGTCATGACTCTAACAGCATTATCATTATTATTACTATTCAATTCATTGAGAAAATCATTTTGAGCTTTAAGTACTTGTTCTAATTGAGTGGTAACCATGGAAGCATGTTTGCTAATAAGTTTAAGTTCACCTTTGACATTAGCCATATAATCACCCAAGTGTTCAAGCATATTTGAATTTTATTTCAATTGTCTACCAAAATAAGCATTAAAATCTTCTTGCTTAGCCATAAATTTATCAAACTCATCTAAGCATGGGCTAGCAAATTTAGTAAATGGGATTTCAGCTTTATCATATCTATAGAGAGAATTTACCTTTACTACCTGTGTCAGGTTATCAAGACCACGAGTTTCTTCAATAGGTAATGGATTAGAACCATATGTTTCTTCAACAGGCGGTAAATTAAGACCATGTATTTCTTCAATAGGAGGTAAATTCTTAACATCTTTAGCTTTAATACCTTTTTCTTTAATAGATTTCTCTGCCTCTTGCATATCTTCAGGACTGAGAAATAGAATACCCCTCTTCTTCGGAGTTGGTTTAGGAATAGGCTCAGGAACTGGCTCAGAAGGTGTCCAATTATTTTCATTTGTCAGCATATTATTCAATAGAATTTCAGCTTCATCCGGTGTTCTTTCCCTGAAAACAAAACCAGCACAACTATCCAGCTAATCTCTGGAGGCATCGGTTAGTCCATTATGAAAGATATCAAGTATTTCATTTTTCTTAAGAGGATGATCAGGCAAAGCATTAAGTAATTCGAGAAGCCGCCCCCAAGCTTGTGGGAGACTCTCTTCTTTAATTTGTACCAAATTATATATATATCCCTTAAAGCACATTGTTTCTTATGAGCAGGGAAATATTTAGCAGAGAAGTAATAAATCATATCCTCGGGACTACGCACACAACCAGGATCAAGAGAATTAAACCATGTCTTAGCATCACCCTTTAATGAGAACGGAAATATTTGAAGGATATAAAAGTAGCGAGTTCTCTCATCTTTAGTAAACAGGGTAGCTATATCATTTAATTTAGTAAGATGTGCCACAACAGTTTCAGATTCATAGCCATGAAAAAGGATCAGATTCAACCAAAGTAATTATATTAGGATCAACAGAGAATTCATAATCCTTATTGGTAACACAGATAGGTGAAGTAGCAAAAGCAGGGTCAGGTTACATTCTAGCCTTTAGAGATTGCTGATCCCATTTAGCTAATAGCCTCTTAAGTTCATATCTATCTTTGCAAGCTAAAATAGCTAAAGAAGCTTCTTTATCAAAAACATAACCCTTAGGAATAACAGGCAAGTCTTCATCATCAATTTCATCAGTATTATCAGATTCAATATTTTCATTCTCTCTAGCCCTAGCAAGTTGTTCATCCAGAAATTCACCAAGTGGCACAGTAGTATCAAGCATAGAAATAGTTTCATCATAAGTATCATGCATAGCAGAAGTGGCATCATCAATAACACGCAACATATCAGAACGAATAGTAGAAGCAGGTTTAGGTGTCGCAAGCTTACTCATAACAAAAGGTGAATCAAGTGCAGAGCTAGATGGTAGTTCCTTACCTCCTCTCGTAGTTGAGGGATAGATCTTGGTTTTTGGATGTCTCAAGTTCTCCATAAAGATAAGCAAATATAAATCCCAAGTGACTCAAAGAATAGAGCTATGCTCCCCGGCAATGGCGCCAGAAAATAGTCTTGATAAACCACAAGTATAGGGGATCGCAATAGTTTTCAAGGGTAAAGTATTCAACCCAAATTTATTGATTCGACACAAGGGGAGCCAAAGAATACTCTCAAGTATTAGCAGCTGAGTTGTCAATTCAACCACAGTTGGAAACTTAGTATCTACAGCAAAGTGTTTAGTAGCAAAGTAATATGATAGTAGTGGTAACGGTAGAAAAAGGTAACAGTAACAAAAGTAATGTTTTTTGGTATTTTGTAGTGATGATAGCAATAGAAACGGAAAAGTAAATAAGCGAAGAACAATATGTGGAAAGCACGTAGGTAATGGATCAGTGATGGAGAATTATGCCGGATGCAGTTCATCATGTAACAGTCATAACCTAGGGTGACACGGAACTAGCTCCAGTTCATTGATATAATGTAGGCATGTATTCCGAATATAGTCATACGTGCTTATGGAAAAGAATTTGCATGGCATCTTTTGTCCTACCCTCCTGTGGCAGCGGGGTCCTTACGGAAACTAAGGGATATTAAGGCCTCCTTTTAATAGAGTACCAGACCAAAGCATTAACACATAATGAATCCATGAACTCCTCAAACTACGGTCATCACCGGTAAGTATCCTGATTATTGTCACTTTGGGGTTGCCGAATCATAACACATAGTAGGTGACTTTAGACTTGCAAGATAGGATTAGGAACTCACATATATTCATGAAAACATAATAGGTTCAGATCTGAAATCATGGCACTCGGGCCCTAGTGACAAACATTAAGCATAGCGAAGTCATAGCAACAAAAATCTCAGAACATAGTGGATACTAGGGATCAAACCCTAACAAAGCTAACTCGATTACATGATAAATCTGATCCAACCCATCCAGCAAGCCTATGATGGAGTTACTCACGCATGGCGGTGAGCATCATGAAATTGGTGATGGAGGATGGTTGATGATGACGACGGCGATGGTTCCCCTCTCCGGAGCCCCGAACGGACTCCAGATCAGCCCTCCCGAGAGAGTTTAGGGCTTGGCGGCGGCTCCGTATCGTAAAACGTGATGAATCCTTCTCTCTGATTTTTTTCTCCCTGAACAATAATATATGGAGTTGGAGTTGAGGTCGGTGTAGCTCCAGGGGGCCCATGAGGCAGGGGGGCGCGCCCAAGGGGGCATGTGCGCCCCCACCCTCGTGGCTAGGGTGTGGGCCCCTGGCCTTGATTCTTTCGGCAGTATTTTTTATATTTTCCAAAAAGTTGCTCCGTGGAGTTTCAGATCATTCCGAGAAATTTTGTTTCTACACATAAATAACATCATGGTGCTTCTGCTGAAAACAGCGTCAGTCTGGGTTAGTTCCATTCAAATCACGCAAGTTAGAGTCCAAAACAAGGGCAAAAGTGTTTGGAAAAGTAGATACGATGGAGACGTATCATCATGCGCTTTTATGGTTGGATGCACAAAATCTTAATGCGAAAGAACGTCACTTTATATTGCCACTTGTGATATGGACCTTTATTATGCAGTCCGTCGCTTTTATTTCTTCCATATCACAAGATCGTATAAAGCTTATTTTCTCCCACACTAATAAGTCATACATATTTAGAGAGCAATTTTTATTGCTTGCACCGATGAAACTTACTTGAAGGATCTTACTCAATCCATAGGTAAATATGGTGGACTCTCATGGCAAAACTGGGTTTAGGGATATTTGGAAGCACAAGTAGTATCTCTACTTGGTGCACAGAATTGACTAGCATGAGAGGGAAAGGCAAGCTCAATCATGTTAGGTGATCCATGACAATATAATTTATCTCAGATGTAAGAAAACATAACCCATTACGTTGTCTTCCTTGTCCAATGTCAACTCTTTAGCATGTCATATTTTAATGAGTGCTCACAGTCATAAAAGATGTCCAAGATAGTGTATTTATATGTGAAGACCTCTCTTTCTTTATTACTTCCTATTAATTGCAACGATGACCAAAACTATGTTTGTCAACTCTCAACAACTTTTAATTATCATACTCTTTCTATGTGAGCTCATTACTCTCCACAAGATCCATATGATCTCTTTTATTTCTTTTTATTCTTTCTCTTTTATTTTATTCACTCCAGATTATGGCAAAATAATCAAGCCCTTGACTCAACCCTAATCTTTATTATATATAGCTCACGGACTCGATTACATAGAAGGATCATAAAGCAAAACTCACAACTAGATCATACTAAAAACTTTATGCTACTAGATCAAGATATTATCAAAAGGATCGAACTAAGAAAAACGGTAAAGATAGAAGTGATGGTGATACGATACCGGGGCACTCCCCCAAGCTTGGCAGTTGCCAAGGGGAGTGCCCATACCCATGTGATTATGTCTCCTTTGTTGGTGAAGAAGTTGATGGTTTTGTTGATGGCGTAGGCTTATCGTCCTTCTTCCAAGGCATAGGCTCACCATCATAGAAGGATGATTGATTCTCCTGAAACCTCAAATCTGCAGCCAAACTCATCCTCTTGAGTCTATATTCATACTCACAGTTTTGATTTTGCAGGTCATAGATCTGGGCTTGGAGGTGCTTGATTCACTACAGGAATCAGCTACTTTGCCGTCTGCCACGGCGGACGGCAAAGGCCTGAACGGCGGAGGGCAAAGGCCTTTGCCGTCAGCCGCGGACGGCAAAAGGCTCCGGCAACGTAGGCTCCAATAAACAGTTTCTTTGCCGTCTGCTACTGACGGCAAAGTCTTTGTCGTCTGCGGCGGACGGCAAAGAGAGCGCGGCAGACGGCAAAGACGGCGGACGGCAATAACTGCGCTGTCAGTCCGTTAAGTGGATAACGGCAGGCCTTTGCCATCCGCCGCTGACGGCAAACTTTGGAAGGCCTTTGCCGTCCGCCGTGTGATGTCAGCTGACGTCACTACACGGCAGGCCTTTGCCGTCCGCCGCTGACGGCAAACTTTGGAAGGCCTTTGCCGTCTGCCACTGTAGGCAAACTGACCAAATTGGTCAGCCTCCCAGGAAGCACAGCTGCCTGCCACGTGGCCTCTTTGCCGTCCGCTGCTGATGGCAAAGAGCCCTTTGCCGTCGGTGGCTGACGGCAAAGAGCCTGTATATTGTCTCTTTTTTTTGTTTTTTCTTAATCCAACAATTTTCACAGCAAATATATCACATATTTAACAGCAAACATATCCAGCACACATATCACATATCCAGCACATAATTCCATATACATATATATAACATAGCAAAGTTTCATCAACATATATAGCAAGTTCCATCCATACACATTGTTCCATATACATATTACATAGCAACGTTTCATCAACATAGCAAGTTCTATCATAGCAAGCTAGATACAATGCAAAGTTTTAACAAAGAAAAAGAAAGCACTCCATCCTAGCAAGCTAGCTTCCATGAAGTGAGTGAAATCTGCAAAATGGTAAATATGAAGTTAGAAATTGGTGAACAGAACAAGAAGAAGACTATAACAAGAAGTATATGTCATTTATGACCTAACTTAGATGGAATGGATCATTTATGAGCTAACTTAGGTGGAATGGATCATTTATGAGCTAACTAAGTTGAAATGGGTTGTTTATGAGCTAACTTAGTTGGAATGTATCATTTATGAGCTAACATAGTTGAAATGGGTCGTTTATGAGCTAACTAAGGTGAAGGGCATCATTTTTGAGCTAACTAAGGTGAAATGGATCGTTTTTGAGCTAACTAAGGTGAAATGAATCGTTTTTGAGCTAACTAAGGTAAAATGGATCGTTTTTGAGCTAACTTAGTTGAAATGGGTCATTTATGAGCTAACTAAGCTGAAATGCCATGTTTTTGAACTAACTAAGGTGAAATGGATCGTTTTTTAGCTAACTAAGGTGAAATGGATCGTTTTTGAGCAAACTTAGGTGAAATGGATCATTTAAGAGCTAATTTAGGTGAAATGGATCGTTTTTGAGCTAACTAAGGTGAAATGGATCGTTTTTGAGCAAACTTAGGTGAAATGGATCATTTAAGAGCTAATTTAGGTGAAATGGATCGTTTTTGAGCAAACTTAGGTGAAATGGATCATTTAAGAGCTAATTTAGGTGAAATGGATCGTTTTTAGCTAACTTAGGTGAAATGGATCGTTTAGGAGCTACTCTAGGTAAATTGGGTCATTTTAGAGCTAACTTGGATAAACTGGATCATTTATAAGCTAACCTAGGTAAGATGGGTCATTTTGGAGCTAACTTAGGTAAAATGGATCGTCTATGAGCTAACTAAGCTAATTATGCAATTTTTGACATAAGTAAGCTAAGTACAGATCGTTTTAGAGCTAACTTAGGTAAAATGGATGGTTTTGGAGGTCAGTAAGCTTATTAAGTTATTTTGGAGGAGAAGAAGCTAAGTCTAGGTCATTATGGTAAGCATTGGAGGAAATAAAGCTAAGTCTAGGTCTTTATGCATGTGTTAAGCAAAACACTAGATAAACTTACCAAGATCCAGGAGGTGTAGGAGCGGGGTGGCTCGTGTCGGTAGCTGGGAAGGATCGTGCGATGCTTGTCTGGAGTTACGCTGCACCAAAGATCATTTCCAATGTCTTGTTAGCATGATGACACTCAAATGTTAAGACTAGCAAGTAATGTCCATTCAAATAAAACTCACCGTGGTCCCAGGAGCAATCACTGGCATCGGCGGAGCGGTCTGACCTGTCTTCTCACACACAGACTGCACATTTGGTTTTGACGACTCAGTCATACTAGTTAGTAATGAGACAAACACTACATGAATGTTTTGGCTAATCTGCAGAAGAAACTTACCACAAGGAGCTCGTACATGGCCCTTGCCTGCATGTCATTCCGTGCCCTCTCCTCCTCCATCATCTTTGTCGTCCTCTCCTCCAACTCCCGCCGCCTCTCCGTCGCCTCCGCCAGAAGTTTCTCTGTTCTATCTCTCTCACTCTGTATAGCAGCCTGCAACACCACTCACATGACCATTTGTAATCATTGATGGAAGCGCACACAATGTAATGGAGAAAGATAACTGAGTACGTATCACTAACCTTGATGGCGAGTTGCACTGGCCGTTCGCGAGGCCTTCTCTCAGGAGCAGAGCTCGACTGGCGCGCCTTGATCTCCGGGAGAGTGCTAGGACAATGGATAAGTCCATCTCCAATGGCTATGGAGCCATGGGACCTCCCGCCACCTGATATCATCAACAGCTCTGGATCAATGGGACCCTGACTCGGGTTAAAGTCCTCCCCTTTCCTCGCCTTCCCCTCATCTCTATATCTCACGAGCTTGTTGTGGGAGGAGATGTTGGTGAAGTTATTTGCATCATCGAGGTCAGACTGAGAGAAAGCCTTGACTTTCTTGAAAGAGGCAGTGTGGGCCATGGCATACAGGTCGTACACCTCTGGCACCTTATCCGCCTTATTGTAGCGTGCCTGAAAGAGAGAAACAATGAAAATTAGTAATTAAAGGGCTCAAGCTAGCATGATGAATGAATTGCATGAATCATGAAGCAAACCACATACCAAGTTGCGCCCGAACTGATATAAGTTGGAGCTGCCTTGATGGTGTGGCACACCTTCCATTTGGGCACGTTTGTCCTTGGCCTCCTTGTGGAGGGCTAGCCATCGTTGTGAGCACCACTCATCGACCAACACCTCCCAACAATCCATCCGATCCGCACACCATCTCGGAGGCGCCTAAGTTAGCAAATAGAAACTTGAGCGCTACGGCTAAGAATTACTAAATGAAGGAACTTAAGTAGAGAAGGCCTTAAGAATTACCTTCATGTACTGCTCCTTACTCAGGAACTTATCGCGGCACGCCGGCTTGGTCTTCTTGATACCACGCAAGGCGTAGTAGTCTCGAACAGCCTGCACCCGAGCCTCGTGCCGTAAGTTCTGGAGTAGGCGCTTGCAGACGTTCTCGATAACATGTGCCGCGTCCTCCTCGTATCCCTCCTCACACCTGTAGAATGTCTGCAATCAAATGAGACAATGTTGATTAGTACAATTAATAACTAGCTAGTTGAAGATTTTTAAATGTGTAAAGGAGAAATTACCCAGAACTTTCTGATCACCATGTCTGCCCTCGTGTCGCACACAACACCGTCGATAATCTCATTTGGCGGGGCCGGGGCAGCCACGTAGTGCTCCCAGCTCAATCCAAGCTCTGGAAGCCGACCCTCACCAGGCAACGTGACAAACCCCCGGGAAGTTTTGCCGGCAAAGAACTCCAAGGACGGAGTTGGGCCGGCGGACACTATGATGGTGGTCCCAACCCCTGCAGCATGACAAGGCCAACGCATTAGTTATTTGAAAAAACGTGAATGCACAAGGTACAAAAATATTAAATGCACTTACGTACCTCTCCCCATCAGGTAAAATCAACCACCTCTGCTCGCGGGTCACCGGCACGGACGGGAGCCGTGTAGCACCAAGCTGGTAGACGGTGCCCCCCCTCCTCCTCAAGATCAGTCGGCTCCCCGCCATCATCAGCATGGCCACTCGGCTCCTCGGGCTGATCCGGCCAGGTACCCCATCCGGACGTGTGTAGGGATGGCAATGGGGATACCTACAACATCCCCATCCCCATCTATTCCCTATCATCCCATCCCCATCCCCGTTTACATGTCTGGGGTTGAAATTTCCCCATACCCATGCCCCACTGGGGAACGGGGCCCCATTAGGGTCCCCATCCCCATAAACAAATACTCATATACATAATATGACACCCTATAATCAACATACATAAATGGTGTTGTCCTTGCCCTGCTAATGCCTATCTAGGTCGTACTTACTTCTTGGTCATGGTGGCAGCTGAGGTGAGGATGTGAGATAGGTTTAAGGTTTTTCAGAGCTTTTTTTGTTTTTCAAGTTTTTTTGTGAATATTTTAAGGTTGACCGCTGTGTCACAGTTACTAACCGGGTCCCCAATGGGTATTGGGTCTGGGGAATAGGATATCGTCCCCATCCCCGTTGTACCCTATGGAGAATAAATTAGTTTTGTAAATATCCCCATGGGGATGTTTTTCGCCCATCCCCACCCCCTAATAGATGAAATCCCCATGGGTTTGGCGGGTATGGCGCCCCATTCCATCCCTAGACGTGTGCTCCTCCGGGGTCACGTGGGCCGAACTCTCGTGGGCCGAAGACCCGTGGACCGGAGGCTCGTGGACCGGAATCCGTGTAGCCTCCTCCTCGGACGAGTCCATCCTAGCAGTCACGTGCTCGGGTGAAACGGCTGGGGGTGGCGGCGAGGAAGGCACCGTAGCAGTCACCCTACCTCCTCTCCCATGACCACGTGCCCCACCTCCTCTCTTCCTACCTCGTCCCCTGCTGGGCACTGCGGTCGACGAAGAAGGGCCCGGCGGTGTGGCCATACTGTCCAGCAACGCTCGGCGGAGAGGTGCGTCTGGAATGGAAGACCTCAGACCACGCTCCCGACCAGCGCCCACCATCTTTCAACACCTGCCATGACAAACAGTAAACGAAATTAGTACAACATAAAAAAAGACCGACATGAATAATAATATGTGTATCACTTAAGTGTATCATCATCAAGTACAACATAAAAAAAATGTAATACCTGACACTACTAATAATCTCGATCAGTATCATCAATAAATGCATAATCATCATCATCACTATAATCAATGACGGGCTCATAGGGTTCATTGGCATCAACATGTGCAAGGCCACCTTGACGTAATCGGTCAAGCATTGATAGGTCATCCGCAGCAGTAACCTCTTCTTGTTCCGGCTCTTCTTCTTCCTCCTCTCGGGTGATGTCAGATTCATTGTCGCTGTCTACTTCAATGTTTTGGGGTGAAGTATAGCGGTTCTTGAAACGCTTTTTGGAAAGACGTGTCTCTTGGAAGAATTCTCCTTCATATGTGTCTGGGTTAATGTGAGGTTCATAATCCTCTTCCTTTGGGGGAGAAAGTCTAGCACGTGGCGGCACTTCATAAACGACATCCCAACCTTTCAGATTTGGATTAGTTTGGCAGGCCCACGGTAGATAGAATACTTGGGTCGCCTGTTGAGCCATAATATAGACATCAGGAACATCTAAATGAGTGCTTTGGTTGATTTCAACTAGCCCTACATGTTCATGAGTCCTTCTAGTTTCCTTCGGCTGAAACCAATAACATTTGAAGACTACGACATTCGGTGGGTTTTCACCATAGAACAGAAGTTCATAAATTGCTTCAACTCTCCCATAATACTCGGTACCTCCTTCGCCGATAGCAGATACACAACAATTTGTTAACTTTCGGTCCGCCATAGATAGCTCTTTGCCATAGGTACGAAAGCGATACCCGTTGATGTTGTACTTGTCAAATGAACGGACCTTATAGTCAAAACCATTAGCGACTTGTCTCAATTCGGCATCCATAGACTCTGAATTAGCCTACAGGTTTAATATGAAAGGATTGTTGCATTATGCACAAATTAGCGAATGAAATGAAATTGTCTAATAGAAATTACCGTTTGTTTGAACCAAGAGATGAAACCGGGATAGCCACCTCCTTGCTTTGCGAGAAGCTCATACTCTTCGATGGAATCCTTTTGGATCTCCGCTCCATACGAGAATATGGTGACGTATCGACTGTACGACATATCCAGGAATAAGAGTAGTTCAATGGAAATAGAAGTTGCGAAACAATGTACCGAGAACTTACTCGATGTACGGCCACACTTCTATCAGGTTGTTGAAGATATACAACGAAATGGTCCGCCATTCTTCGTTATCCAAAGATACTGGATGTGAAACACTAGCTGGTGCGAGATTCCCTTTGAATAGGCTGAGGTTGGATCCACCCTTTTTAGGCTCGTTAGCATTGTACCGAGGCTTCGGATTATGCAAATGACAATTTTTGGCTTCGTAGTGCGCTGTTACGAAGTTTGCCGCCTCCTCTGTAATGAATGCCTCAGCCATCGATGCTTCAATTCTATGTTTATTTTTACATTTTTCTCGAAGCGTCTTCTGCATCCTCTCAGTTGGGTAGCACCAACGATTTTGCACGGGCCCCCCCAATCTTGCCTCGGTCGGGAGATGCAAAATCAAATGCTGCATTGGATTAAAGAAGCCCGGTGGAAAGATCTTCTCTAACTTGCAGATCAACTCCGGCGCCAACTCTTCCATTTCTTCTAGCACGCCAGACGATAGTTCTTTCACACAAAGAACACGGAAGAAATAGCTGAGTTCTGCCAGTACTAGCCATTCATCCTCAGGGATGAAGCCACGCAACATCACCGGCATTACCCGCTCAATCCATATGTGCCAATCATGACTCTTGAGACCAAATATCTTCAGTTTATCAAGATTTGCTCCCCTCTTTAGATTCGCTGCATACCCATCGAGGAACATCAACTGCTGTTGCACCCACAAGAGAATTTCCCTCATAGCTGGCCTTCCAAGATTGAACCATTCCTTTGACTTCGTCCAGTTCTGCTTTCCTTTTGGTTCTTTCATGTTTTGTAACGGCCTATCACATAGCGCCTCCAGATCGACTCTAGCCTTAGTATTATCCTTTGACTTCCCATCTATGCCGAACAATGTACCAAAAAGTGCCTCAGCGATATTCTTCTCAGTGTGCATCACGTCGATGTTGTGTGGCAAAGGAGGTCTTTGAAGTAAGGCAGATCCCATAAGCATGTTTTGTGAGTCCACGCGTGCTTAGTATTATACCCCTTGAAGTACCCTGGACGTTGTGGATCTGGCTCAAGAGCGTTTAACTGATCCAGGGTCTGTTGGCCTATCAATGCAGGTGGTGCAGAGTTTTTGACAACTCTACCCCTGATGAAGTTCTTCTTGTCTTTCCTGAACTTATGGCGAGGATCCAGGAACTGTCTATGCATGTCGAAGCAAGAAAACTTGTGACCGGCCTGAAGCCAACGAAACTCAAGAGCTCCCTTGCATGTGGGGCACGGGAACCTTCCATGCACACACCAGCCAACGAATAGCGCATACACCGGCAAGTCATGCGTCGAGTACATGTACCAGACAGGCATTATGAAGTTCCGTTTGCTAAAGGCGTCGTATGTCCTGAACCCATTATCCCAGGCTTCTTGCAATTTGTCCTTAAGCGGCTGCATGTACACATTCATATTTTTGCCCGGATAGTTGGGTCCTGGAATTATCAACGTCAGGAAAATGTTCTTTCTTTGCATAATCTGTCCGGGGGGGGAGATTGAGTGGAAAGACAAATACGGGCCAACAACTGTATTGGGCTGCCGTCATACCAAACACATTGAACCCATCCGTGCTGATGCCGACTCGAGGATGCCTCGGATCTGCCGCTTTGTCAGCATGTAATTCATCAAACTTTTTCCACGCAACACCATCCGATGTGTGTACCATCATCAGATTCCCTTCTGCATCTAGTTCGATTCTTTTGCCTGTTTTGTGCCATGTCATCTGTCTGGCCGTCTCTTCAACCATGAAAAGATGTTGAAGTCTTGGTACGATTGGCATATACCGAAAAACACTAACGGGGATTTTGGTCTGTGTCTTCTCACCCATACCGTTGTCTACCACAATATACCTGGAAGACTTGCAAATGGGACAATAGTTCAAGTCCGCATAGTCAAGCCTAAATAAGGCACATCCTTTCTCACAGGCATGTATCTTCTCATAGGGCATCTTCAGTGCACGGAGGATTTTGTCCGACTGGTATAGGTTTGCAGGCATTACATGGCCTTTGGGTAGAAAGCGTCCAAATACTGTCATAATTGCGTCATAGCATTCTCTGCCCAAGTTGAACTGAGCCTTCAGAGCCATTACTTGTGAGATGGCATCCAACTGACAAAGCTCAGTGTGCTCGTGGAGCGGACGTTTCGAAGACTCCAACATTTCATTGAAGGCCTTTGCAGATTCCTCCATCTCCTTGTCCGAATCCCGAGCATCATCATAGCCTTGCACCATGTTTTCCATCCCGGTACCATGCTCGTCGGTGCGACGACGATCCACCTCAGCTCGGTCACGTTGGGCAGACTCACCATGAAATGTCCACACCGTATAATCGGGCGTAAAACCACTCTTCTGCAGGTGTTTGCCCATTTCAGCCTCTGTCTTCTTTTCCCAATTGCCGCACCGGAAACAGGGGCACCAGGTTTTCTTTTGGCCATTTGCAAATGCGGCTTGCACAAACCCCTTAGTTTTTGTGAACCATTCAGCGCTCCATTTGTTCTGACTAGTGTGACCGGTATACATCCAAGCACGGTCACTCATCTTGACTTTCAGAGCTACTGGACACACAACAATTATATATGTAATTCACCATGTATATATTCATCAGTTGATCTACTTTGTCAATTTTATTATGTCCATGCAACCTACACTCTAATAGGTAATGATAGGTCCTAATCCCACCCGTGTATGTGTAGATTGGGTTCATTTTCCCATGCTATGCTCTGGATCCAACGCAAAATTTCGGCAGCACCTCCCCGCTGTTCTCCTGATACACGTCTCTGCAATAAACAGAGAGGATGTGTACCCGGAGAACAACAGGGGAGGCACTGACGAAATATATGCGTCGGATCCGGAGCAAAGCATATGGGAAAACGAACCCAATCTACACATACTCGGGCTGTCCATAGATAGCGTTGGACAATTCGAAAGAATCAAGGTTATAAATATGCAAATGCATGCATATTTATAACTATGACGCTTTCGAACGGGAGACACATATTGGTTACGCATACTGATGATTCAAGACACATATATAGCTAGCTATCAAGTTTCATCGGAATAGATCAAATAATTAATGGGGGAGGAGGACTTGTCATTTGTGCTCACCCACGAACGAAGGGGCAGAGCTCGTCAAACGCACGACGAGGTCGTCAAACACCAAACCTCGCAGCGATGAAACAACTGCACATTTAAAACTACACGATCAACACAATTATATATGATGTTTTTCATAACAAAATTGAAAAATATATGACCTAACTAATAATTCACAAATATATGACCCCGTCGGCCTCTGGAAGGCCAAAGAACACCTTTTCGGGAGGTGTCGGGGGTCGGGGTGTCCTGTCGGTGTCGGGGTGCCGTGTCGGGGTCGGGGTGCTGTTTTGAGGTCGGGGGTCGGGGTGTCGTGTCGATGTCGGGGTATTGCCGTGTCGGTGTCGGGGTGTTGTTTCGGGGTCGGGGTGTGGTGTCGGGGTCAGGGTGTCGGGTCAGGCTCGGGGTCGGGGTGTCGGGTCAGGCTCGGGGGGTCGGGGTGTCGGGGTCGGGGTCGGGGTGTCGGGTCAGGCTTGGGGGGTCGGGGTGTCGTGTCGGGGTCGGGGTCGGGGTCTTTTTTCCTTTTCTTCTTCTTCCTCTTCTTCCTTTTCTTCCTTTTCTTCCTTTTTTCCTTCTTCTTCTTCTTCTTCTTCTTCTTCTTCCTCCTTTCCTTTTTCCTCTTCTTCTTCTCCTCCTCTCCTGTTTTTTCTTCTTCTTGTTCCTCTTCTTCTTTTTTCTTCTCCTCCTCCTCTTCTTCTTCTCCTCCTCTCCTGTTTTTTCTTCTTCTTCTTCTTCCTCTTCTTCTTTTTTCTTCTCCTCCTCCTCTTCTTCTTCCTCCTTTCCTTTTTCCTCTTCTTCTTCTCCTCCTCTCCTGTTTTTTTCTTCTTCTTCTTTTTCTTTCCTAAAACTGAACTAAACCTAAAACTAAACCTAAATCTAATCTAAACATAAACCTAAAACTAAAAAAAGAGAAAAAAGGAAAAAACTAAATCTAAAAACCTAAAACTAAACTAAGACTAAACCTAAACCTAAAACTAAACCTAAAACTAAAACTGAAACTAAATCTAAACTAAACATAAACCTAAAACTAAAAAACAGAAAAAAAAACAGAGGAGAGGTAGAGCTCACCTGGGCCGGTGGAGGAGGTGGCCGGTGGAGGAGGGGGGCGGGGCGGCCTGGTGCGGCGGCGCCGGGCCCAGGGCGGTGGGGCGCGGGGGGGCGGGGGGCTGGGGCGCGGCGGCGCTGAGACGGGGGGGCGGTGGAGGAGGGGGGCGGGGCGGCGGTAGTGGCGACGAGGCGGGGGGCCGGTGGAGGGGGGGCGGGGAGGAGGGGGGCGGGGCGGCCTGGGGCGGTGGCGCCGGGCCCAGGGCGGTGGGGCGCGGGGGGCCGGGGCGCGGCGGCGCTGAGACGGGGGGCCGGTGGAGGAGGGGGGGCGGGGCGGCGGCAGTGGCGACGAGGCGGGGGGCGGTGGAGGAGGGGGGTGGGGCGGCGGCGCCGGGCCCGGGGCACTGGGGCGCGGGGGGGGGGGGGGGGTGGGGAGGGGGGCGGGGTGCGTCGGCGGCGAGTGGTGCTGGCGGCGGCGCGCGTATGGGAGCAGGGGAGAGAAACAGAGAGAGAGAGGGCGCGGGGTGGGGGCGCGCCGTTAGATATGTTAAATCTTTGCCGTCCGGCCCCCTTTGCCGTCCGCTTATTTGCTCTTTGCCGTCTGCTAGCAGACGGCAAAGAGGGGGGCCCGTTAAGTTATTTTTTAAGTAGCTCGTCAGTGGGGCCCCTCCCTATTTGCCGTCAGCTAGCGGACGGCAAAGAATCTTTGCCGTCAGCTAGCGGACGGCAAAGAACTGGCTGATGGCAAAGGCTTTCTTTGCCATCAGCCAGTTCTTTGCCGTCTGCTTTCTGGTAGATGATGGCAAAGAGCTTCTTTGCCGTCTGCTAGCAGATGGCAAAGAGCTGGCAGATGGCAAAGTAGCTGATTCCAGTAGTGATTTTCTCATGAAGCTTGAAGATGGGCTCCCTAATGTCCTTGACATCCAGCTTGTGGTTGTTGGTGAACTCCATGATCATAATGTGATTGGAATCGAGTCCACGCTCCACCATCTCCTGACACTTGAAAACTTCTTGCTGCAATGCCTCGAGCCTTGCCTCCGTGCTTCCGGTCTTCCTTGGTCCCTCAACATCGCTGATGTGCAACAACCTCTCACGCATCTCAATGGGTTGAGGGTGTTGCAGCACTTCCGCGAGGTAGGGGTTGATGACCTTCTCGCAGAGCTGGTCCTTGGGGGCACTTGAAGACGACAAGACGACCTGGATCTGTAAAAAAACAGCTCGAAATAAAGACAGGAGATTTTTGCGTGATACGGTGGTCAAAACCTTCGGGAGGTTATATAATGAATTTTTACCGACCAAAATATGTGTCATGTAAGATAACGAAGTCCGGAGAGCACATGAGGTGCCCACGAGGTAGGGCGCGCGCCCTCCACTCTCGTGTACTTCCCGGACGGCTTCTTATTTTTCTATTTTTCTAAATATTCCAAAACGGAAGAAAATTGCCATTAGAACTATTTTGGAGTCATTTTACTTACCGTACCACATACCTATTCCTTTTCGGAGTCTGAAACGTTTGGGAAAGTGTCCCTTATGTATTCCTCCGGGGTTACGGTTTCAATAACATTGGTTTCAACATTTATAGGATTACCTGAGATATAATGTTTAATTCTTTGACCGTTCACCAGCTTCGGATTTGTGCCTTCGAAGTTGTTGATTTTTATGGCACCGGAACGATAGACCTCCTCGATAACGTAAGGTCCTTCCCATTTAGAGAGAAGTTTTCCTGCAAAAAATCTTAAACGAGAGTTTTATAATAATACATAATCACCTACATTAAACTCATGATTTTGTATTCTTTTGTCATGCCATCTTTTGACTTTTTCTTTAACAACTTGGCATTTTCGTAGGCTTGGGTTCTCCATTCATCAAGTGAGCTAATATCAAATAACCTCCTCTCACCGGCAAGCTTGAAATCATAGTTGAGCTCTTTAATAGCCCAATAAGCATTATGTTCTAGTTCGCGAAGTAAGTGACATGCTTTTCCATAATCCATTTTATATGGAGACATACCCATAGGATTTTTATATGCAGTTCTATAGGCCCATAATGCATCATCAAGTTTCTTGGACCAATTTTTTCTGGATCTATTGACAGTCTTCTGTAAAATTAATTTGAGCTCTCTATTACTCAATTCTACTTGACCAATGGACTGAGGGTGATAAGGAGAGGCAATTCTATGATTAACATCATATTTAGCAAACATTTTACGGAAAGCACCATGAATAAAATGTGAACTACCACCAGTCTTTAAATATCTAGGGACTCCAAATCTTGGAAAAATAACTTCTTTAAGCATCTTAATAGAGGTGTTATGATCAACACTACTATTTGGAATAGCTTCTACCCACTTAGTAATGTAATCAACAACAACTAAAATATGTGTATATCCATTAGAGGCAGGAAAGGGTCCCATATAATCAAAGCCCCAAACATCAAATGCTTCAATAACAAGGGAATAATTCATAGGCATTTCTTGACGTCTACTAATATTACCAATTCTTTGACATTCATCACAAGACAAGACAAACTTACAGATATCCTTGAAGAGAGTAGGCCAATAAAAACCGGATTGCAATACCTTATGTGCAGTTCTATCTCCAGCGTGGTGTCCTCCATAAGCCTCGGAATGACACTTGCGTAGGATCTGTTCCTATTCGTGCTCAGGTACACAACGTCTAATAACACCATCTACTCCTTCTTTATAAAGGTGTGTGTCATCCCAAAAGTGAAACTAGGTGGTATAAATTTAGCAGCAATATAATTAGCATAATCAGCATACCGTGGAGTAGTACGAGAAGCATTTATGACATTTAATTTTTCATTAGGAAAGCTATCATCAATAGGTAGTGGGTCATCAAGCACATTTTCTAACCTAGACAAGTTGTCTGCAGCGGGGTTCTCAGCTCCCTTTCTATCAACAATATGCAAATCAAATTCTTGTAGCAGGAGAACCCATCTAATAAGTCTAGGTTTAGCATCTTTCTTTTCCATAAGGTATTTAATAGTAGCATGATCCGTGTGAATAGTTACTTTAGAATCAACAATATACGGTCTAAACTTATCACAAGCAAATACAACCGCTAGGAATTCCTTTTCAGTAGTAGCATAATTTTCTGAGCATTGTCTAGAGTTTTACTAACATATTGAATAACATTTAATTTCTTATCAACTCTTTGCCCTAGAACAGCACCTACAACATAATCACTAGCATCACACATAATTTCAAAGGGTAAATTCCAATTAGGTGGCTGAACAATCAGTGCAGAGATCAATGCTTTCTTAAGTATTTCAAATGCTTCTACACAATCATCATCAAAGACAAATGGTATATCTTTTTGTAATAAATTAGTTAGAGGCCGAGAAATTTTTGATAAGTCCTTAATGAACCTCCTATAAAAACCGGCATGACCAAGGAAACTTCTTATACCTTTGATGTCCTTGGGACATAGCATCTTTTCAATAGCATCAACCTTGGCTTTATCAACTTCAATACCTCTTTCAGAAACTTTATGCCCTAAGACAATACCTTCATTAACCATAAAGTGGCACTTTTCCCAATTCAAGACAAGATTAGTTTCTTCACATCTCTGCAAAACTCGATCAAGGTTGCTCAAGTAATCATCAAAAGAGGATCCACATACGGAGAAATCGTCCATGAAAACCTCACAAATCTTTTCACAAAAGTCAGAGAATATAGCCATCATGCATCTTTGGAAGGTAGCAGGTGCATTACATAAACCAAAAGGCATACATCTATAAGCAAAAGTACCGAACGGGCAAGTAAAAGTGGTCTTAGATTGATCATTAGTTGACACAGGTATTTGAGAGAAGCCAGAATAACCATCTAGAAAGCAAAAATGTGTATGTTTGGATAATCTTTCTAGCATTTGATCAATAAAAGGTAAGGGGTAATCTTTCAATAGCATCAACCTTGGCTTTATCAACTTTAATACCTCTTTCAGAAACTTTATGCCCCAAGACAATACCTTCATTAACCATAAAGTGGCACTTTTCCCAATTCAAGACAAGATTAGGTTCTTCACATCTCTGCAAAACTCGATCAAGGTTGCTGAAGCAATCATCAAAAGAGGATCCATAGACGGAGAAATCGTCCATGAAAACCTCACAAATCTTTTCACAAAAGTCAGAGAATATAGCCATCATGCATCGTTGGAAGGTAGCAGGTGCATTACATAAACCAAAAGGCATATGTTTATAAGCAAAAGTACCGAATGGGAAGGTATAGTGGTCTTAGATTCATCATAAGCTGAAACAAGTATTTGAGAGAAACCAGAATAACCATCTGGAAAGCAAAAATGTGTATGTTTGGATAATCTTTCTAGCATTTGATCAATAAAAGGTAAGGGGTAATGATATTATTTAGTAGCCTTATTTAATTTGAGGAAATCAATTACCATCCTATAACCTGTAATAATTCTTTGCGGAATCAATTCATCTTTATCATTAGGAACGATGGTAATACCTCCCTTCTTAGGGACACAATGGACAAGACTTACCCACTGACTATCAGCAATGAGATAAATTATACCTGGCTCAAGGAGCTTTAATATTTCCTTTCTTACCACTTCTTTCATCTTAGGATTCAGCCATCGTTGGTGATCATGAACTGGTTTGGCATCTTTCTCTAAATTTATTTTGTGTTGACATAGTGTGAGACTAATGCCCTTAAGATCATCAAGAGTATATCCAATAGCAGCACGGTGCTTCTTCAGAGTTTTCAATCATCTCTCTTCTTCATGCTTTGCAAGGTTAGCACTAATAATAACAGGATATATCTTTTTCTCATCAAGATAAGCATATTTAAGAGTATCAGGTAACGGTTTGAGCTCAAACACGGGATCACCCTTGGGTGGAGGAGGATCCCCTAGGATTTCAACAGGCAAATTGTGTTTCAGGATGGGTTCCTGTTTAAAGAACACTTCATCTATTTCCCTTCTTTCATTCATAAATATATCATTTTCATGGTCTAGCAAATATTGTTCCAAAGGATCACTAGGAGGCACGGCAATAGAAGCAAGACCAATAATTCCATCTTTACTAGGCAATTCCTCTTCACGGTGTTGTCTACAAAATTTAGAGAAATTAAATTCATGAGACATATGAGCTAAACCAATAGTAACAACATCCTTTTTGCAATCTATCTTAGCATTAACTGTGTGCAAGAAGGGTCTACCAAATATAATCGGACAAAAGCTATCTTGTGGGGAACCAAGAACAAGAAAATCAGCAGGATATTTAGTTTTCCCACACAATACTTCAACATCTCTAACAATTCCAATTGGTGAAATAGTATCTCTATTGGCAAGTTTAATTGTGAGATCAATATCTTCTAGCTCAGCAGGTGCAATGTCATGCATAACTTCTTTGTATAAGTCATGAGGTATAGCACTAGCACTGGCACCCATATCACATAAGCCATGATAACAATGATCTCCTATTTTAACAAAAATAACACGCATGCCTACCATGGGTCTATGTTTATCTTTAGCACATGGTTTAGCAATTCTAGCAGTTTCATCATAGAAATGACTAACATGCCCATCAATATTATCAGACAAGAGATCTTTAACAATAGCAATATTAGGTTAAACTTTAATTTTCTCAGGAGGTGTATAAGTTCTAATATTGCTTTTACGAACCACAGTTGAAGCTTTAGCATGATCCTTTATCCTAACAGGGAAAGGTGGTTTCTCAACATAAGAAGTAGGAACAATAGGACCATTATAAGTGATAGTATTTTCTTCAACTTTAATAGGTGTAGCTACTTTTACTTCTATGGGAGGATGATATTTAGACCACTTCTCCTTAGGGAGATCGATATGAGTAGCAAAAGATTCACAGAAAGAGGCTACTATCTCAGAGTCAAGTCCATATTTAGTGCTAAATTTACGGAAAACATCGGTATCCATATAAGATTTAACACAATCATACTTAGGTGTCATACCTGACTCCTTACCTTCGTCAAGGTCCCAATCTTCAGAGTTGTGTTCAATTCTTTCTAATAAATCTCATTTGAATTCAATAGTCTTCATCATAAAAGAGCCAGCACAAGAAGTATCGAGCATGGTGCGACTGTTATGAGAAAGGCGAGCATCAATTTTTTGAATAATCATTTCTCTTGAGAGCTCATGATTCTAGCATGAATATGACATTTATTTAAGCCTCCCCCAAGATTGAGCGATGCTTTCTCCTTCATGAGGCCAGAAATTATATATATAATTGCGATCACGAGGAACAAGATGCATAGGATAAAACTTATGATGAAATTCCAATTTCAATCGTTTGTAGTTCCATGACCCCATATCATCACACAACCTATACCATGTCAATGCATCTCCCTTCAAAGATAAAGGGAAGACCTTCTTCTAAATAACATCTCCGGGCACACCTGCAAGCTTAAATAATCCACAAACTTCATCCACATATATTAGGTGCTCATCAGGATGCTTTGTTCCATCTCCTTAAAAAGGATTAGCTAGCAGTTTTTCTAACATACCCGAAGGAATTTCAAAGCAGACATTTTCATTTTCAGTAGGTTTAGTAGGTTGAGGAGCAACTCTTTGCTCTACTGGTCGAGGTGAAGATACCCCGAACAAGCCCCTCAGAGGATTACTTTCCATAGTAACAAGTGACAGTAAATTTCAGCACACTATATAAATTTTTCCTTATCAAATTCCACCTACCAAAGGCGCTTCACTACCCGGCAATGCTAGAAAAGAGTCTTGATGAAGCACAAGTATAGGGGATCTATTGTAGTCCTTTCGATAGTAAGAGTGTCGAACCCAACGAGGAGCAGAAGGAAATGATAAGCGGTTTTCAGCAAGGTATTCACTGCAAGCACTGAAATAATACGTAACAGATAGTTTTGTGATAGGATAATTTGTAACGAGTAACAAGTAACAAAAGTAAATAAAGTGCAGTAAGGTGGCCCAATCCTCTTTGTAGCAAAGGACGAGCCTGGACAAACTCTTATATAGAGAAAAGCGCTCCCGAGGATACATGGGAATATCATCAAGCTAGTTTTCATCACGTTCATATGATTCACGTTCGGTACTTTGATAATTTGGTATGTGGGTGGACCGGTGCTTGGGTACTGTCCTTACTTGGACAAGCATCCCACTTATGATTAACCTCTATTGCAAGAATCCGCAACTACAACAAAAGTATTAAGGTAAACCTAACCATAGCATGAAACATATGGATCCAAATCAGCGCCTTATGAAGCAACGCATAAACTAGGGTTTAAGCTTCTATCACTCTAGCAACCCATCATCTACTTATTACTTCCCAATGCCTTTCTCTAGGCCCAAATAATGGTGAAGTGTCATGTAGTCGACGTTCACATAACACCACTAGAGGATAGACAACATACATCTCATCAAAATATTGAATGAATACCAAATTCACATGACTACTAATAGCAAGACTTCTCCCATCTCCCCGGGAACAAACGTAACTACTCACAAAGAATATTCATGTTCATAATCAGAGGGGTATTAATATGCATATAGGATCTGAACATATGATCTTCCACCAAATAAACCAACTAGCATCAACTACAAGGAGTAATTAACACTACTAGCAACCCACAGGTACCAATCCCGGACTTGGAGACAAGAATTGGATACAAGAGATGAACTAGGGTTTTGAGAAGAGATGGTGCTCGTGAAGATGTTGATGGAGATTGACCTCTCCCGCTGAGAGGAGCATTGGTGATGACGATGGCGATGATTTCCCCCTTCCGGAGGGAAGTGTCCCCGGCAGAATAGCTCTGCCAGAGCCCTAGATTGGTTCCGCCCAGGTTCCGCCTCGTGGCGGCGGAGTCTCGTCCCGAAAGGTTTCTTATGATTTTTTCCTCATCAAAAGACTCCATATAGCAGAAGATGGGCATCGGAGGGCCACTAGGGGACCCACGAGGCAGGGGGCGTGCCCCCCAACCTCGTGGGCAGGGTCTAGCCCCGTCTGGAACTTCTTGCGCTCATTATTTTCTATATATTCTGAAAATGACTTCAATGAAGTTTCAGGACTTTTGGAGCTGTGCAAAATAGGTCTCTAATATTTTCTCCTTTTCCAGCCCAGAATCCCAGCTGCCGGCATTCTCCCTCCTTATGTAAACCTTGTAAAATAAGAGAGAATAGGCATAAGTATTGTGACATAATGTGTAATAACATCCCATAATGCAATAAATATCAATATAAAAGCATGATGCAAAATGGACGTATCAATCCACTCCTGGATCACTATTGTACCCTCTTGCCAAACTCATCGTGAGGTACACAGTAGGTCTGGTACACAACATAGCATACTTCATAGAACCTATGACTTAGGCATAGGGAATGACTTTTCATTCTCTTTCTATTTTCTGCCGTGGTCGTGTTTTGAGTCTTTACTCAACTGCACACCTTGCAACACAGGCAAGAACTCCTTCTTTGACTGTTCCATTTTGAACTACTTCAAAATCTTGTCAAGGTATGTACTCATTGAAAAAACTTATCAAGTGTCTTGATCTATCTCTATAGATCTTGATGCTCAATATGTAAGTAGCTTTTTTGACACCCGAAACAGTAGGAGAGCCTCCTACTGTATGTATTAAATTAAAGTATCAAAAATTTCTTACAAAGTGATAACCTTACATCCATGGCCATTGTAAATATAAAGTAGAGGCAGGAAACCAAGGTAAATACTGGACTAGGGTAAAACAAAGGATTGGGCAAAAGAGGAAATAAATTGTCTGTGTTTCTCTTTGGCTCTATGTATGAGTAGAGAGAAGTCCTCTTTGAATCTTCTTGCCCATGAGCCAACAGTGGGGTCTATCCTTTGGAAGTGCTTGTTATTTATTTCTTTCCATAGACTCCAGGAGGCGTATAGAAAAATCTCCATAAACATTGGGTTGTTCCATACTGTTTTTGCTTCCTTGATCCAATTTGGACGATCTCCATTAGTTGTCTAGTGGATGTTCAAAGTATCCCAACAAGTCACACTGAAATGACAAGTAAAGATCATGTGTTCAATTGTTTCTTCCTCGGTGCTTCCACATAGGATGCAACCGTGATTGTCACCAATGTTATATTGTCTTCTCTTAAGCATGTTTCTAGTGTTCACACGATCTGAGAGTAGGAGCCAACCAAAAACCTTGATTTTCATTGTGGCCGAGGATTTCTAGAGCCATTTGTAACTATTGTGTGCAGTGACCTCCCGAAAATAGAATTTGTAATATCTTTTTGTAGTTTAAATCTCAGAGCCCCACTCATAAACCCAAGAGTCCATGTCTTCTCTCGCATCATTGCCAACGTGTGCTATGATTTCCTGTATATCTTGCAACTCATTGTGGGCTTGCATGGAGAGGGGAAGGTGAAAGGTTTCACTGAGGTTGGTGCAGCCAAGGAAATCCCGGACCGAAATATCTTCAAGTTTAGCATAAGAAAACGCATGGGGTGTGAATCTGCAAGGACATCATCCAACCAGAGATCTTTCCACATAAGCGCAGTATCTCCTCTGTGAACGATCACATGCGAGATGCCTCTGTAGATAGGAGTAAGTTTGAGCAAATCTTTCCACCAGAACGAACCACATGGGTCTGAGGCATGTGGGATTTTGTCCGTGTAATATGTGGCCCAAATTAAATCCACCCACGGTAGATCCCAATGGTTATACAACTTGTGTAGGTATTTCATGAGCAAAGCATCACTTTGAGTTTGTAAATGAAGCACCCCGAGACCTCCACACTCCTTGGGTCTGCAAACCATTTGCCATGAAGCTAAAGAATTGCACTTGTCCCCATCATCAATCTTCTTAGTCCAAAGGCATTTTCTTCTGATTTTATCCAGTAGATCAATAATCTTCTGTGGTAGTTTGAAGGTGCAGAGCGCAAAGATGATGAGGGATGTGATGACCGAGTTGAGAAGCGACAGTTTCCCTCCATAGGAGGTCACTAACAATGTTGAGGAAAGTCTTCGTTGAACTCCACAGACCAAAGGCATGAGATCCTACACAAAAGGTTTTGTAGTGCCCATTGGCAACCCAAGATAGGTAAAAGGTAGCTTTCCCATCATGCAACCGAATATTTGAGCAATATGTTGAGCGGTTGCATCATCATAATTCATGGGCACCAGAGTTGACTTGTGGAAATTGATCTTTAGCCCAATAGAAGTTGCATAATCGGTGAGGATGTTTTTGACAAGAGTAGCTTGGTCTGGACACGCCAGTAACAACATGATAGTGTCATCTGCGTATTGGATCACCGGGTAGTTAGATTGGTTGGGATGGTAGAAGGGCAAGTGAAGATCATTTCTTCGAAAGGAGTCATTAATTACAGCCTGCAATAAATCTACCGCCAAGACAAAGATTAAGGGGGACAGCGGATCTCCTTGTCGTACTCCACAGATGCAATTAAATTGTCTGCCCGGGACGGCATTAAGTAGTACTGAAGATTTGGAAGAGGAAAAAATGGTTTTGATCCACCCCAACCATTTATCATTGAAGCCCATGTGCTTCATGATATCCAACATAGCATCATGATCAATGGTATCAAACGCTTTTGCAAAATCCAATTTGAGAATAACTAATGGATGTTTAGAAGCTTGGCACCGATATATGTACTCAAACGCCCATGCAAGGCAATCCTGGATAGACCTCTTTTTCAAGAAACCATACAGGTTACGGTGTATGATCTTCAGAATGATTTTTTGAAGCCGATTAGCTAAGAGTTTGGTGATCACTTTGAGACAACAATTTAATAGAGTAATCTGTCAAAGGTCATTAACTCCTTGAGGGGCAACAACTTTGGGAATGAGGGTGATGAATCCATCATTAATGCTCTCCAAGATTAGGCCACCATCAAAAAACTAATCGCAGAGGGCATGAAAATCTTCCTTAATTATATGCCAACAAGATTTGAGGAATGCACCATTGAACCCATCAAGACCCAGTGCCCTATCCGCTAGCATTTCTTTGATGACTAGATCAATCTCTTGTCGAGTAAAAGGCACCGTTAGGTCGTCCAGTCCCTCAATTCGCTTGATGATGGAGGGAAGATTGAATTTCATCTCATGTTTAGAAGAGGTCCCAAGTCTTTCTTTGAAAGAGTGATTAATGACAGATTCTTTGCTTGCATGATCATCAATTATGGTTCCATCCTGTAAAGTTAAAGAGGCAATATTGTTTCTTTTGTATCGTTCGGAAGCCATCGCTTGGAAAAATTTGGAATTCTCATCTCCAAATCGAACCCACCGGATTGTGCATCGTTTCTTCCAATATTGTTGCTCATATGACAATAACCGTAGAATGTGGGCCTTGAGTATGGTCCTAAAGTTTGCCTCAGGAATGGTTAGATGCCTTCTGTTTTCAATCGTGTCCAATTTCGCTAGAGCTTTGTTGGAGTTATCAATGGCTATAGAGAGGTAGGAAATGTTCTTACTCCAATTTTTCAGACAGTACCGTAAGTGCTTGAATTTTCGGCAAATAATGGTTGCATTATTGGTTGATCATATTGGCTTATCCCAAGCAGACTGCACAATGTCCATAAACCCGAATGTTGTATCCAAAAAGGTTTAAAGCGAAAGAGTTTACTCCTTGGGATAGAGGTTTCAATATGTGATCAGATACTAGCTTACCCAAGGGTTTAACAATGGTGTGAGGGTAGGAACCCGTCCAATTACAAGAGGTGAAAAACTAGTCTAGTTGCTCCAAAAGTGGATCTTGTTGCATATTACTCCAGGTAAAATTGCGGCCTTTTATTGGTAGTTCAACAAGACATTGTGTTCTTATGAAATCGTTGAACGTGATCATGTCATTAATGCTCTCGCCCGGCTTGTTACGATTGTTGGGGCTACGTATATAGTTGAAGTCACCGAGAAGAAGACAATCTTTGTTGGCTGGGATGTTTAATGAGAAAAGCCAATTAGTGTAATTAGTTCGCAATTCTCCTTGACATGGGCCATAAATATTCACAAGAGTCCAAGATTGTGATGATTGTGTGGAGTGAAATTTAATCACAAGAGCAAAGTCTTCGGAGGCAATGACCGAACCAGTGAATACCAAACTGTTCCAGATAGTAACAATTCCACCCGAGGCCCCATTCGATGGAACAAAAGAAAATTGGTCAAAACGACGGGGACATCAATATTTGATAAAACCATGATCGATCATAGGCTTCTTAGTTTCTTGCAAACATAAAATCGAACAACCACTAGCGTTGACAGCATTAGAGAGAGCTAGTTGTTTATCACCAGAGTTTAACCCACGAATGTTCCAACAAAGCACATTCCAGTTAACCAAAAGACCCATTTAAGCTAGTAAACCGAAGATTAATCCAAAGACGAAGGAACTGCCTCCTTGGACTCCAAGAGGGCAAATTTAGTGAGTTCTTCAGCCGGGATGGCACATTTGAGGACGCCCACCTGTTGGATTACCTGAATGGGAGTGGGAGGTGTTATCTCTTGAGCGTCAACATTGTCCAGCTCCGTGATGACCACCGAGGAAGGAGCAGCAGGCGTGTGACGTGGCTTGACCTTGGATAGTTTCTTCTTAGTATCAGTCAGTGCATGTACCCGAAATCCATCATATTTATTCGATCTAGCACTGCGATGAAGAGTGATCTTACATTCAGGCACCTGCACTTTTCCATGATGCGAGGGGGCGTTAACCTCAGTCAGAAGCCCATCCGGAGGAGGCAGAGCCAGAGAGCTGGGGTTGTCCTGACGTAGAGCTGAATCATCAGCGGGGATAGACCAAGAATGAACTACAGAGAGGCAGTTCTCATTATCCCTAGTGATCTGGTGCCCAGCAGAAATCACAAGTGAATCATTAGTGCGATGAACCTCAACATGCACCTTCAGACAATCCCTGAAACCCAGCCCTGTGCTCCAAGGGCCAAACGTAGCCATAGTCGATTTGATGGCCTGAAGAAGGAAGTCATTGATTTGCCTCGCCGGCCTGGAGCACTGGCATTGTGGCCACCAGATTTCGATGGTCCGACATGGACAAGTGCAGACCAGAGTTGTTCAGAGAAAGATCAATGCTGAGGGTGTCACACGGCTGCTGCAGAGGAACCATGGAGGTGCTAGCCGAGCTCTCAAAGTTATTTCTCCAAAGATTATTGAGATTGTTGACAGGCACAAGAACCAGGCCATCAGAATTAACAAAAGAATCAGAGCTGCTGCTCCAAGAGATGGAGTCATTCCATGCGATTGCAGGGCTGTCAAGAAGATTATTTTCAGGGACAATCCCATCAGCAACCTGTAAACCGTCAACAGCTAACCAGGCTTGAAAATTATACACAGCAGGAGGAGGAGGGGCTGGCCAGGCACCCCAGACATCCTGAAACCGAACTTGCTGATCAACTACCACAATGTCATTAGCCTGATTTGCTTGGTGCATAGCATGATCAGCAGCCACATTCTGAGCCATCCAGTTGTGAAGTTGGGCTTCATAGATCTATTTAGAAGTCAGGCCCTCACCAAAGAGGGGGTGAGGGACACCATCATCAGGAGGAGGATCCTCGCCAGCAGGTGGAACCTCAGGTAAATGTGGATTCTAGTCACTACTGCGCAACATAGTTATAGCAACAGTCCAACAACGACGAGAACCACCAATCTGCCTCATAACGATACTCTTAGGTACTAAGCGGAGATGAATTACCCTGGCCTTCAGCAGAACAAACCGCCTATCAACCCTAGGGTTATGCCATTCAAGCAGAGTACCAAAACTATCCACTGACTTATGAATATAATGCTGCGTTTGATAGTCGTAAGGGAAACCGACATACAGAATCCAAATCTCTGGGCCGAAAGAGGTGAGCCTCATACTAAATGCAGCATCATGAGGTACAAAAGAGATAACCGTATGTTCATCATCTTGTAGCTCATCAAGTTCAAAAGTAGTCCCCACAACAGAGTCACGAACTAGGGAATCATCAAATCCAAAAATACCAATCCCTAAAGGGTGATCCTCAACTTCAGTAGGGAAGTAATGGGACTCATGAAGCAAACCTTGGATTGTATCTCTGAGGGCTTCTTTCTGATGCTACAGGAAGAACCTGTTGGCCTTAACAATGGCCAAGAAATCGTTCCGCAGAGGAGGCACCGCACTGACCACCATATCAGATCGCACCTTTCGATTGGTCGGGCCGAGCTCCACCGTCATGCCCTGCGGGAGGTAGGGGACGATGTTGACAGGGAAGCTCGCCATTGTTGGTGGAGGAGAGCGGAGCAGAGCATACACAGGAGGAGGCATGCCAGGCGAGGTGGAATGCATATTGGCAGGGGGTATGGATGGCTTGGGGAGCCAAATTTCATTGTTGGAGCACTACCCCTTGCTACAGGATCATGCCACGTGTCCCAGCCAACCACAAAGATTGCAATGGATGGTCGAGGATTGCTTGGGTTGAATGGTGGAGCACAAAGTAGGTGACTGCGGTAAATGCACGCGAGAGGAAGGAATTCGTGCAGACCCTGATTTGACTAGACCAAAATCAATTAGCCTCTCGTTTCCCAAGTTGGCCATGGCAGAGCTACTAGTAGATGGTAAGCAGGGTAATGATTCCATCTCTAAAATAGGATAAATAGGATAAATAGGATTCTTGCCTTTCAAAGAATGATCGGTATGATTTGTTACCCCAAAAATAGGAAGAACCACATCTTGAGCGGGCTTGGGCTTCCAAAAATAATGTTTAGCTTTAGGATCCAGGCAGGTGCGGTTCGTGTGGCCCAGAAAGAAGCAAGAGTCACATTTGAGATAGGCCGTGCATTGGAAAAAAAGATGAGAAGGGGAACCACAAGTAGTACATACTCGTGGACTCATACGTGGCACAAGGCCCAACACCTTAATGGGCTGACCATTATTCACCTAACCAATAGGCGGGCGATAGCAGCAAATGTCATTAAGACAGGCCAAGCAAATTTTGTCGGGGCAAACAGAAGCCAGGTGTCCAAGCGATTTGCAATGAGAACACAAATTGAGCCTCCCATAAATGTAATCCGAAGGAGGGACCGATGTGAGAGACCAGATAGGTGCAATACGTGTATCAGAATAGCCAACGTGACGTTGATCCAGAATATGAAACAACATAAAATTCAGAATGTTGCTCCAAGCATACTCCTTAAACCAACAACCTTCAAATATGTAATTAATAGCATTAACCCCCGTAATAATGGATGGTTGGAAGCTTCCAAAGATGATGCCAGAGATCATGGAAGGTGGATTAATGCCCGCAATTATAGGATGACTGGCTGTCGGGCCCGTCACTACCGGATCCGGCAGCTGAGGTGCCGGCGACGAGCCTTCCGGCGACTGATCATGGTCGGACTCCCTTTCCTCCGAATAAGAGAAACCAAACTTTGATAAAACCTATTGGGATGAGCTCCAATCGTTGTCATGCTGCCTTGAGAATTTATATTTTTACTTGATAGCAACGGGATAACGTGTAGCCACCTCAGGAATATGAGAATCAAGGTGCCAAGATGAATCCATAGATAAAACACCAATGTAACTCTGGCTGAAAAGACTAAAGTGGCAAACAAAATCTGGCCAAACTCGATCCTGGAGACCATAGATGAAGTGACCAACTTTATTGGATGCCACTAAAAAATGAAATCTTCGTCCAAAGATATGTGTCACATTAAGACCAGATGGTAGACCCCCAATGCAACATTGTAGGGCAATGGCAACCGAATCTTCATTGAGAGGGAAGCTTGCCGAAGAGAAATGCACCACCAAGAAGAACTCTTTGTTTGAACCAGAGGGAGAGAAGTGAATGGTAGATCGAAAGCGATGACGCACCTGAGCCGTGACACAACTATCAACGTCCGTATTCCTCTTGAAGATCCATTTATTCTCAATGTCTCGCCGATCATCGGGCAAGTCAATCAAAGACCATACTTTGTTCTCATACATGGATCCCGTCTCAGATTTCATGGCCTCAAGCCATTTCACGGAATCTGGGCTCATCATCACTTCCTCATAGTTCGTAGGTTCGTCATGGTCTAGTAACATTACTTCCAGAATAGGATTACCATACCATTTTGGTGCGGACTGTACTCTGGTTGACCTACGAGGTTTGGTAGTAACTTGATCTAAACTTTCATGATCATCATCATTAACTTCCTTGCTAATTGGTGTAGGCATTACTGGAACTGATTTATGTGATGAGCTACTTTCCAACTCGAGAGAAGGTACAACTACCTCATCCAGTTCTACTTTCCTCCCACTCATTTCTTTCGGGAGAAACTCCTTCTCTAGAAAGGATCCATTCTTAGCAAAAAATCTTTCCTTCGAATCTGTGATAGAAGGTGTACCCAACAATTTCTTTTTGGTTATCCTATGAAGATGCATTTCTCCAATTTAGGTTCGAGCTTATCAGGATGAAGCCTTTTCTTCACATAAGCATCGCAACCCCAAACTGTAAGAAACGAAAGCTTAGGTTTCTTACCAAACCACACTTCATATGGTGTCGTCTCAGCGGATTTAGATGGTGCCCCATTTAACGTGAATGCAGCTGTCTCTAATGCATAACCCCAAAACGATATAGGTAAATCGGTAAGAGACATCACAGATCGCACCATATCTAATAAAGTGCGGTTACAATGTTCGGACACACCATTATGTTGTGGTGTTCCAAGTGGTGTGAGTTGCGAAATTATTCCACACTGTTTCAAATAAAGACCAAACTCATAACTCAAATATTCGCCTCTACGATCAAATTGTAGAAACTTTATTTTCTTATTACAATGATTTTCTACTTCACTATGAAATTCTTTGAACTTTTCAAATGTTTCAGACTTATGTTTCATTAAGTAGATATACCCATATCTGCTCAAATCATTTGTGAAGGTCAGAAAATAATGATACCCGCTGCGAGCCTCAACACTCATCGGACCGCATACATCGGTATGTATTATTTCCAATAAGTCAGTGGCTCGCTCCATTGTTCCGGAGAACGGAGTCTTAGTCATCTTGCCCATGAGGCATGGTTCGCAAGCATCAACTGATTCATAATCAAGTCATTCCAAAAGCCCATCAACATGGAGTTTCTTCATGCGCTTTACACCAATATGACATAAACGACAGTGCCACAAATATGTTGCACTATCATTATCAACTTTGCATCTTTTGGCATCAATATTATGAATATGTGTATCACTACGATCGAGATTCAATAAACCATTCACATTGGGTGTATGACCATAGAAGGTTTTATTCATATAAATAGAACAACAATTATTCTCCGACTTAAATGAATAACCGTATTGCAATAAACATGATCTAATCATATTAATGCTCAACACAAACACCAAATAACATTTATTTAGGTTCAATTATAATCCCAAAGGTAGAGCGAGTGTGCGATGGTGATCGTATCAACCTTGGAATTACTTCCAACACACATCGTCACCTCGTCCTTAACTAGTCTCTGTTTATCTTGCAACTCCAATTTCAAGTTACTACTCTTAGCAACCAAACCAGTATCAAATACCGAGGGGTTACTATAAACACTAGTAAAGTACACATCAATAATATGTATATCTAATATACCTTTGTTCACTTTGCCATCCTTCTTACCCAATCACTTCCAGTGACCATTTCTTTTGAACTAGAGGCACTCAGTTTCAGGCTTGGGTCTGGCTTTGGGCTTCTTCATGGGAGGGGCAACTTTCTTGCCATTCTTTTGAAGTTTTCCCTTTCTTTCCCTTTCCCTTTTCTTTAAACTAGTGGTCTTGTTAACCATCAACACTTGATTCTTTTTTCTTGATTTCTACCTTCGCTGATTTCAGCATTGCGAAGAGCTTGGGAATCGTTTTCGTCATCCCTCACATATTATAGTTCATCACGAAGTTCTAGTAACTTGTGAAAGGAAATATGCCCTATAGGCAATAATAAAGTTGTTATTTATATTTCCTTATATCATGATAAATGTTTATTATTCATGATAGAATTGTCTTAACCGGGAACTTAGTACATGTGTGAATACATAGACAAACAAAGTGTCCCTAGTATGCCTCTACTTGACTAGCTCGTTAATCAAAGATGGTTAAGTTTCCTAGCATAGACACGTGTTCTCATTTGATGAATGGGATCACATCATTAGAGAATGATGTGATGGAAAAGACCCATCTGTTAGCTTAGCACTATGATCGTTTAGTTTATTGCTATTGCTTTCTTCATGACTTATACATGTTCCTCAGACTATGAGATTATGCAACTCCCAGATACCGGAGGAACACCTTGTGTGCTATCAAACGTCACAACTTAACTGGGTGATTAAAAAGATGTTCTACAGGTGTCTCCGATGGTGTTTGTTGAGTTGACATAAATCGAGATTAGGATTTGTCACTCTGAGTGTCGGAGAGGTATCTTTGGGCCCTCCCGGTAATGCACATCACTATGAGCCTTGCAAGCAATGTGACTAATGAGTTAGTTGCGGGATGTTTCATTATAGAACGAATAAAGAGACTTGCCGGTGACGAGATTGAACTAGGTATAATGATACATACGATCGAAACTCAGGCAAGTAACATACCGATGACAAAGGGAACAACGTATGTTGTTATGCGGTTTGACCGATAAAGATCTTCGTAGAATATGTAGGAGCCAATATGAGCATCCAGGTTCCGCTATTGGTTATTGATTGGAGATGTGTCTCGATCATGTCTACATAGTTCTCGAACCCGTAGGGTCCGCACGCTTAACGTTCGATGACGATTTGTATTATGAGTTATGTGGTTTGATGTAACGAAGGTTGTTCGGAGTCCTGGATGATATCACGGACATGACGAGGAGTCTCGAAATGGTCGAGACGTAAAGATCGCTATATTGGAAGGCTATATTCGGACATCAAAAAGGTTCTGAGTGGTTCGGGTATGTTTCGGAGTACCAGAGAGTTACGGGAATTCGCCGGGGGAAGTATTGGGCCTTCATGGGCCTTAGTGGAAAGGAGAGAAGGGCCACAAGGGGACGTCGCGTGCCCCCCATGGGCTGGTTCGAATTGGACTAGGGAGGGGGGCGGCGCCCCCCTCTTTCCTTCTCCCTATCCCCTCCTTCCTTCTTCTCCTACTTGGAATAGGAAAGGGGGAAACCTACTCCTACTAGGAGTAGGAATCCCCTCTTTGGGTGCGCCCCTTGTGGCCGGCCCTCCTTCTTCCCTCCTTTATATACGGGGGAGCAGGGCACCCCATAGGCACACAAGTTGATTTCTTAGCCGTGTGCGGTTCCCCCCTCCACAGATTTCCACCTCGGTCATATTGTCGTAGTGCTTATGCGAAGCTCTGCGTCGGTAACTTCATAATCACCGTCAACACGCCGTCGTGCTGACGAAACTCTCCCTCGGCCTCAGCTGGATCTAGAGTTCGAGGGACATCACCGAGCTGAGCGTGTGCAGATCACGGAGGTGCCGTGCGTTCGGTACTTGATCGGTTGGATCGCGAAGACGTTTGACTACATCAACCGTGTTTCATAACGCTTCAGCTTTCGGTCTATGATGGTACGTAGACATACTCTTCCCCTCTCGTTGATATGCATCTCCTAGATAGATCTTGCGTGATTGTAGGAAAATTTTGAAATACTGTGTTCCCCAACAGTGGCATCTGAGCCAGGTCTATGCGTAGATGTTATATGCACGAGTAGAACACAAAGTAGTTGTGGGCGTGGGTATATACATATTCACTGGTAGAAAAAGGGCCATTTGTCCCGGTTCATAAGGCCCATCTGTCCCGGTTGCGGAACCGGGACTAAAGGGTCGTTACTAATGCCCTTGGCCTTTAGTCCCGGTTCTTATACGAACCGGGACAGATGGGCCTCCACATGGCCGTTGTGGCGAGCCCAGGCAGGAGGGCCTTTAGTCCTGGTTGGTGGCACCAACCGGGACCAATAGGCATCCATGCATCAGCTGTTCAGGGGCTAGGGTTTTTGTTTTTTCTGAAAGGGGAGGGGTGGATTTGGGGTTTTGTATGGTTAATTAAGGTGTTTCATATATTGTGTTAGGTAGCTAATTAATTAATAGAGAGAAGTGTCCTCTCTTATCTCCGTGCTTGGTCGACGCTACATACTATACGTATAGAGAGGCCCTCGACACGCTAGCTAGTAAGAAAATGAAGGAAACCATTAAGTACAGAAGTTCATCATGCATACCGAGACAAGTGATCGACCTCTCCTTCTCCGAGAGATTGGTGGAACAACAAGTTTTCGTATTATCTATCCGACGCTACTGGCTACATACATATACAATATGTAAGATCTGTTACAATCCCCTAGAATCTGAAATCAAGTTCCACATGGTATTCTCCGGCTTTATTGATGACGTGGTCAAGAAAGAATGCCGCTAATTCCTCTTGAATTGCTTTCATGCGATCTTCTGGTAGGAGTTCATTCCGCATCACCCACGTCTAATTTGAAGAAGGGGGTTAATACATATATATGAATGAAACTCAATAGAAATGATGGTGTAATAAAATGAAATTGTGAATATTATTGCTTACGCACATCAAATTGTCTTTTAGAGTAGCCCCGCTTATCTTTGCAATCAAACTGATAAATCATTCCCTTCTTCCTGCCACAAGCACTTTACGAGAAATAGAGGTCAATCAAACTGATAATGAAGCATTATAAATGGCATTGATGAAAGTAGCTAGAATCAATGGGATCGAGATGCGCGGAACTACCTAGCTAGTACTACTTACTTTCGGGTATGTCCATCGCAGCTCCCCCGGCAGTCTCGGAGCTTGTGCGGTGAATACTTTCCAAACCCTGCGAGGCGAAGAAAACAATTACTTGATATCAGGAATGAACAAAAAGTTGCCGATATGGTGCGATAATGATTGATTGAACTTTCTTCTCGAGCATTTTAGTCATGTCCACATAGGTATCGGGAGATTTTCGTCTCGAGTCTAAGACGGTTAGTAGTCCCTGCTTAAGCTTAATCTCTAGGAGAATATAGTGGAAGCTGCGCACACATGCATAACTCATCAATTACATTACTATAACCTCGCTCGAGTAATAAGGGAAACCGAATATGCACAAGACAGTAACACTCACTCAAAGTTGTAAGGAAAGAGTATTTTATCTTTGTTTTGATTTACTATCAATGATTTGAGCAAGTTGGCCTCAGCTTCATCGGCGTTCTTTTCAACCTCAAATTTATCTATGAGATTTGTGTTAATGAACCCAATATCATACATTTCTGCTTTTTTGCACTCAACGATCTTCAATCTGCATAATATAGTGAGGATAATCATATATACATACAATGAAAGAGCTGTGCTATATATAGAATTAATGACAGAAGTAGTACTTACAGACAGTCGCAAGTGACCGTTAATTTATCGAGGGCCTTTTAATTGAACCACTGGAAGAACTCCTCAAATGGAACAGTCAAAAAATCAATTCCAACGAGGTCGTGCTCCTCTTTAACTCTCAGATACAAAGTATTCATCCCCCAGACTCTCTACAGGTTTCCATGTACCAATCATAGAATCTTCGCATCATCGTTGTTAAAGATTTTTCATCTTTGACAAGAGGCTTCCCGTAATGGTATTGGTGTTCTTCCACCTCCAAGAAATCATAATGTACATCAGCGGGCAGGTAATCTTCAAGATTGCTATAACCGGGCACCATCCCCGGATCATTAGCGATGATATCACTAGACACCTTGAGTGGGGGGCACGATTGGTCCGCTTGTTCGCCGAGCTGGGCAATTTTTTTCCCAACTCATCGTTCTACTAACCTTCGATCACTGATAGTATTTCCCGACCGCTCCACTTCGATATATACCTTTGCAGTAATGCGCTCATAGTTGGTTTTCGACGGAGACTTTGGTGGTTTCCTCAGGGCATCGAGTGTGCGCTTTGCTTTCACCCGGTCTACCTTCTCCTCCGGAGGTGGATGTCTCTTTGCTTTCACCCCTTGAAAGAAGTCATTCACTTCTTTTTCCACGATCTTCATGTTTTTGTCCACGGTCCTCTCGTATGGTAACTTATCTACAGGCTTGAGAGGTGGACCGAATCTGTATTGCCTGCCTCTGGCTGTACTGCTAGACGCCGGAGCAGACGGAGCGGCTGCGGCTGTCTTCTTTCGTGGTTGCTTACAAGGCGGAGGAGAAGGACTACGACGCGGCGGAGCAGCCGGGGCGGCGGCGGGTCTCTTCCGCCCTTGTTGGCGAGGAGGAGAAGGATGAGGCTGGTGGCTGCTCGGGCGCGCCGGCGCAGGCGGAGAAGAAGGCGGAGTGCCGCCACGCACCGGAGAAGGAGGCTGGTGGCTGCTCGGGCGCGCCGGCGTAGGCGGAGAAGGAGGCGGAGTGCTGCCACATGCCGGATAAGGAGGCTGAGTGCCCTGATCACTCGCCGGAGGAGGAGGCGGTGGAGGAGGCGGAGTACCCTGACTCGCCGAAGGAGGAGGCGGTGGAGGAGGCGGAGTACCCTGACTCGCCGGAGGAGGAGGAAGAGGCGGAGGCGTCCAGTTCGGAAGGTTGATGAGCTCCTTCTGCCATAGGCATGGAGTCTTCAGATAACAACCCAGCCGAGTCTCCCCGTCACCCGTAGGGTGGTCAACCTCGAGGTCCTCAAATCCTTCTGTGATTTCATTGACCATCACCCTAACATATCCTTATGGAATCGGCCGGCAGTGAAAAGTTACGCCAGGTTCAGGAGGTGCAACAGAGCCAACAGCCGCCTTGACATTGAAATCCATCCACTGCGTCATAAGGTGGCAATTCTGAGACTCGGTGATAGCATCCACGGGGTAGCTACCAGGAGCCGTGAAGACAGGCTCCTGAAGCAGCTCCGTGGAAGCCACGCAGCTTCTCCGTTGAGATGGCGGGGTAGCTTCGGGTGTAGTACCTTCGGCAGGTCGTGCGCTACGGGCCTCGTCTCGTTCCTCAAGCGCTTGTACCCTTGCGTGCAACGCCTGTAGTTGGGTCAGCTCCTTTTTCTTGTTCCTCTCCCGGTGTTTGTAACCGCCTGCGTCGGGAAATCCAGCCTTCCACGAAAGGGAGCCTGGCGTGCCTCGTGTCCGTCCGGGGTGCTCAAGATTCCCGAGGGCCTCTGTGAGCTCATCGTTCTCTCTATCCAGAACGAACGTCCCTTGCTGCGCCTTTTCGATATACTCCTGACGCTTCACGATGTGTGTGTTCAGCTGCTCGTTGGTCCAAACGCACTTCCCTGTTACAGGGTCCAATTTTCCCCCAACCCCGAAGAACCAAGTCCTGCAACGGTCTGGCCAGCGTCGCGTCTCTGGTTCGATCCCTTTAGAAATGAGGACATTCTCAGCCTTGTCCCATAATGGCCAGGCTTTCAGGTAGCCACCTGACCCCGTGCGATGGTGATGCTTCTTCTTTGCAGCATTTTTCTTGTTTGTCGCTGACATCTTTGCTGCTCTCTCAGATTTCTTTTTGGTGACAAATGCGGGCCGCTGATCTTTGATCTTCTCAAATCAGCCGATGAATTCAGGAGTCTTGTCTTGGTCAGCAAACGATGATTTCAGCTCATTCTTCCACCTCTTGAATAGCTCAGCCATCTTCCTAAGAGCATAAGCCTTGATCATTGGCTTTTTAACTGGATTCTCCCGATCCTCCTCTGGCGGGAAGGTGAAATTTTCCTGCAGCGCGATCCAAAGATCAGCTTTCTGCCTATTGCTGACATAAGACACCTGAGATTCTTTGTCCTTAGGCTTCAACCATTGCTCGATGCTGATCGGGATCATGTCCCTAACTAGAACCCCGCACTGAGCATTAAATTTTTGCTTGGTCCGGAGGGGTTCAATCAGTTGGCCAGCGCAATCAATTTCGACGATCGTGTACCTTTCATCCGTGCGCAACTTTCTCTTCAGGCCTCGTCTCGTTACCGGAGTGTTGCTTGATCCGGAGGGCTAGAAAAGAAGAAAAGGAAGAGAGTTAATATGTGTACATACCAAAAACAATTAATGCATCAATTAGCTATAGTCAGCACATGCTTAATTAATTAATATATATACCTGGCCAGACTCCGTTCGGTCACCAGAGCCATCATCACGGTGTCCTTCCCCCTCCGTTCGGTCATCGGAGCCGTCATCACGGTATCCTTCCCCCTCCATTCGGTCACCGGAGGCGTCATCACGGTGTCCTTCCTCCTCCATTGTTTGATCATCATCGTAGTCTGCTTCTTCATCATGTCTTTCCAGACCATCGGTGCATGTGACATTGAGAAACGACAAGACGGCATCACTTTCATGTGCGATTATCTCCCCCAACACCGCTTATGTTGCTTCGTCGGGGGTGCGGATCCATAGTTTCTGCAAATATTTACAACATGGCAATTATTATTCAAAAATGACAGAGGGATATATTAGTGGCAAACATAGAACTAGCTAGCTAAGCACAATAAGGAATCATATTAGTGGCCTGGCCTCGACACTTCTCTAGGGTTTGGGGTGGCCTCGGCAATGCTTCAAGGGTTTGGGGTGGCCTCAACGACGCTTCAAGGGTTCGGGGTGGCTTCGGCGACAACGCTCTTTTAACTTGGTAAATTTGGGTGGCCTCAAGAGAGTTTGTCGATCGGGTAGAGGCGCGGAGGGAGGGGGTAGGAGACCGACATTGTTTTTTTCTAGGCATTGGGTGTCCTCGAGAGTTTTGGTCGAGCGAGAGGGCCGGGGGTGCTCCCATGGTATAAGTTATCACGGTCGAGAGGGGGTATATATATCGACCGCCCCTTATGTCGAAGTTATCTTGCAGGGAGTCATATATATCGACAATGATGACATACATACATGGGAAAATAATGTTATTGGGGAGGGGGTATATCGACAACGACATACCCGATAAAAAAATAAGAAGACGAATAAGAAATAAAAAGAGGATAAGAAGAAAGGAATAGAGGAGAAGTGCGAAGAAAAAAAGAAGAAGAAAAAAGAGGAGAAGAAGAAAGGAATAGAGGAGAAGAAGAAAAAATAGAAATATTATATTTTTTCTTCTTCTCCTCTTCTTTTTCTTCTTTTTTCCTCTTCTTATTTATTTCTCCTCTTCTTCCTCTCCTCTTCTTCTCCTTTCTTCCTCTTCTTATTTTCGTTTTTCCTCTCCTTCTTTTTCTTCTTCTTCCTTTCCTAGCTAGATATATAACACTTTTATTCCTTTCCTTATTTTACGTTGTCCTCTACACTAACCTAAAATGCACTAACCATCTTTTTCCACTCTTTTTTTCTTCTAAATATGAACATATACATAAACTGAAAAAAAATATGCACGAAAACATATACATAAATTTTCCTATACATACACAATTGTTTTACAAATGTGCACATATACATAAATTGACAAAAAATACATTTATGAAAAAAATGCTATGAACATGTACACACATATATACACATACACACACATATACAAAAAAATACATTTATGAAAAAAATGCTATGAAATAAAAATGCAGGGCAGGGGCGGCGCGCGGCGGCCGGGCAGGGTAGTGGCGGCGCGCGGCGGCCGCGTAGTGCAGGGGCGGCGCGCGGCGGCAGCAAAGGGCAGGGGCGGTGGCACGATGCCAGCGCGCGGTGGCGACGGCGGCCAGTACAGGGGGGAGGAGCAGGGGAACTGGGTGGTGCTCACAGCGAGGTGGCGTCGGCAACGAGGAAGGCTTGGGGACGGCGCATGGCGAAGGCGCGCTCAGGGGCGAGGGCAGGAGGGAGCGGGCTCGAGGACGACGTCGACGACGGGGACGGAGAGGGCGACAACGAGGCACGGGCGACGGCGACGGCATGGTCGGGGACGACGGCAGGGGCAGGGGACAGCGTTGGGGGAGCCTGGCGGCGTCGATGAGCACGGCGTCGTCATGAGGCAATTGGCGATGAAACTGCCAAATTTTCTAAGTGTGGGCTTATATAGTAGGACCTTTGGTCCCGGTTGGTGGCATCAACCGGGACGAATACCCCCCTTTGGTCCCGGTTCATGCCACCAACCGGGACCAAATGTCTCTTTTCAGCAGTCCAAAGGGCGGGAAGCGGTGCCTTTGGTCCCGGTTGGTGCCACCAACCGGGACCAAAGGCCTTGCACAACGGGGTGGTGGTGGGAGTTTAGTCCCACCTCGCTAGCCGAGAGGGGCGCGCAGTGGTTTATAAGCCCCACTGCCGCACCCCTCTCGAGCTCCTCTCCATTGCAGGCTTACGGGCCTAATTGTGAGTGCTATGCCTAATGGGCCTGCTGGGACTTCTGTTGGCCTGAATCCTAGCCCATGGATGGGTTTCTACTCGTATTCAGGCCGTGGTGGCCTAGTAGGTGGCAAAAAAATTCCCAATTTTTTTGTTTTCTTTTTTGCTTTACTTTTTGTTTTGTTTCTAGTTACAAAAAAATACTTATTTATTTTATTTTATTTCGTTTCTAATTACTTATTTATTTTATTTCATGATAATTCTTTTTGCTATTAAAGTTTCTAACAAAAAAAGTTCTTTAAGAAAATTCTTTTTGCTTTTAATGATTTTGAACAGAAAATACTTTGATAATTTTAGTTGCATCAATTTTATATAATTTTAGTTTCATAAATTTTAGAGGTTGCTTATAATGTTTTGAACAGAAAATACTTTGATAATTTTAGTTTCATAAATCTTATTTATGTTATTAAATTTTATTTTATTTTCTTTCTACTTATATATTTTGTTAAGTTTATATTATTTTGTTTCAAATTACTTATTTATTTTATTTTATGATAATTCTTTTGCTGAAAGACCCTGAAATTCGTAGTATCATCATAATTTTTTATGATAATACTTTGATATTTTTCATGCATTTACTGATTTTTTTTAGTTGAATGACCCTGAAATTGAAAAGCACTACAAATGAACTCTGAAAAGGTTGAAAGTTGGCATGGTATCATCATTTCACCCACATAGCATGTGCAAGAAAGTAGAGAGGGTTACGGCAAAAACTAGATGCACTTCGTGTACAAAAGACACAATCTCTTTCGAAGTATCAGGGTTTCATACGGAAACTCGTCTGTTACAAAGGGATTTCATTTTTTTTGAATTTATTTCAACTCCAGAGTTTTTGTGTGTTCAAAATACACCATTCAAAGCCACATCATCAATTTTCAACCCTTCCTGACTCCATTTGTTATTTTTCATGCATTTACTAATTTTTTTTGAGCTATAAGACCCTGAAATTCAAAAGCATTCCAAATGAACTCTGAAAATGTTGAAAGTTGGCATGGTATCATAATTTCACCCACATAGAATGTGCATAAAAGATGAGAGGGTTACGACAAAAACTAGTTGCACTTCATGTACAAAACAGACAATCTCTTTCGAAGTATAAGGGTTTCATACCGAAACTCGTCTTTTACAAAGGGATTTCATTTTTTCGAACCTATTTGAACTCCATACTTTTTCTGTGTTCAAAATGCACCATTCAAAGGCACATCATCAATTTTCAACCCTTTCTGACTTCATTTGTTATTTATCATGCATTTATTGATTTTTTAGTTGAATGACACTGAAATTGAAAAGCACTACAAATGAACTCTAGAAAGGTTGAAAGTTGGCATGGTGTCATCATTTTCCCCACATAGCATGTACTAAGAAGTTGAGAGGGTTACGACAAAAACTGGATGCACTTCGTGTACAAAATGGACAATCTCTTTCGAAGTATCAGGGTTTCGAACGAGAACTCATCTGTTACGAAGGAATTTCATTTTTTTTGAACTTATTTCAACTCCAGACTTTTTGTGTGTTAAAAATGAACCATTCAAAGGCACATCATCAATTTTCAACCCTTTCTGACTTAATTTGTTATTTTTCATGCATTTACTGATTTTTTGAGCTATAAGACCCTGAAATTCAAAATCATTCCAAATAAACTCTGAAAATGTTGAAAGTTGGCATGATATCATCATTTCACCCACATAGCATGTGCATAAAAGTTGAGAGGTTACGGCAAAAACTAGATGCACTTCGTGTACAAAACAGACAATCTCTTTCGAAGTATAAGGGTTTCATACGGAAACTCGTCTGTTACAAAGGGATTTCATTTTTTTGAACTTATTTGAATTCCATACTTTTTCTGTGTTCAAAATGCACCATTCAAAGCCACATTGTCAATTTTCAACCCTTTCTGACTTCATTTCTTATTTTTAATGCATTTACTGATTTTTTTGAGCTAAATGACCTTGAAATTGAAAATCAGTACAAATGAACTCTAAAAAGGTGGAAAGTTGGCATGGTATCATCATTTCACCCACATAGCATGTGCATCAAAGTTGAGAGGGTTACGGCAAAAACTAGATGCACTTAGTGTACAAAATAGACAATCTCTTTCGAAGTATTAGGGTTTCATACGGAAACTCGTCTATTACAAAGGGATTTCATTTTTTTGAACTTATTTCAACTCCATACTTTTTCTGTGTTCAAAATGCACCAGCCAAAGCCACATGGATAGATAAGTGACCAAAATAATAGAAGTTCATCATCACATTATGTGTGTCAAAAACCATTACAGATTCACATGGATAGATAAGTGACCAAATTAATAGAAGTTCATCATCACATTAAAAACAAAGTACATACGTAGTTCTCATTGAGCAACATATAGCTCTCCAGAGCATCTAGTTAAACCATACATTGAAACTATGTGAAACCTTTCAATGCAACAATAAATGCGATCATAATCACAACCAAGGTAAAAATTGATCCAACGGCATAATTATACCAAGCCTCGGTATGAATGGCATATTTTCTAATCTTTCTCATCTTCAACCACATTGCATCCATCTTGATCTTCTGATCATAGACGACATCCGCAACATGCAACTCCAATATCATCTTCTCCTCCTCAATTTTTTTTATTTTTTCCTTCAAGTAATTGTTTTCTTCTTCAACTAAATTTAACCTGTCGACAATATGGTCGGTTGGAATTTCCGGTTCAACTACCTCCTACATAAATAAAATCTATGTCAACTTGATGGGCATAATTGTCATAAACAATAAATTAACCAAATAGTTATAAAATATAATATATACCACATCTGAATCATAGCCAGGACGAGGGCCGACGGGGGCGGATACCAAAACCATCACACTATATAAGCACAAACAATAATAAAAGTAAGAAAATTAGACAAGTATCTATCTAAAGTAAGAGGTTTTTTCTTTCAGAAGAAGATAAGAGGCTCACCATAGTGGTTCAGGCGACGAGATCGGCGCGGGCGATCGACGGCGGTGAAGACGGGGACGGGACGTGACGTGACGGACCGCTAAACCTAGACAAATCTCGGGGAAAATGGAGCTTGGAGGTCGAGCTTAGAGAGGAGAAAGCTTAACTAGCGTAGCTTGGGATTTTCATCAAACACCTCGTGTGCATAGGAGGTGAGCTACAGCACCCAAATGCCCTCTCCTCGCCGGCGAGAAAAAACAGAGGACTATGGGGTGCTCTGCTATAGCGATGGGGTATATATAGGCAACTCATTTGTCCCGTTTCATGGCTGGAACCGGGACTAAATACCAGCCTTCTGTCCCGGTTTGAGCCAAGAACCGGGACCAATATTTGTGGGCCATGAGTGAGGCCCATTGGTCCCGGTTCATGCCTGGAACCGGGACAAATGGGTCCATACGAACCGGGACCAATGCCCACGAGGCCCCGGCCGGCCCCCTGGGCTCATGAACCGGAACGAATGCATCCATTGGTCCCCGTTCATGGAACAACCAAGACTAATGGGCTGGCCAGGCCCGAACAAAAGCCCCTTTTTCTACTAGTGATTGCTTACCATCACTAGTTATTTCTTGATTCAGCGGTATTGTTGGATGAAGTGGCCTAGACCAACATTACATGACCGTGTTCATGAGACTGGTTCTATCGACGTGCTTTGCACACAGGTGGCTGGCGGGTGTTAGTTTCTCCAACTTTAGTTGAATCGGATTCAATGAACAGGGTTCTTTCTGAAGATCAAAAAGCAATCACTATACCGCGTTGTGGTTTTTGATGGGTAGGTAAGAACTGTTTCTTGCTAAGCCTATAGCAGACACGTAAAACTTGCAACAATAAAGTAGAGGACGTCTAACTTCTTTTTGGAGGGCATGTTGTGATGTGATATGGTCAGGACATGATTATATAAATTGTTGTATGAGATGATCATGTATTGTAACACAGTTATCGGTAACTGGCAGCAGCCATATGGTTGTCGCTTTATTGTATGAAATGCAATCGGCATGTAATTGCTTTACTTTATCACTAAGCGCAAGTGATAGTCGTAGAAGTAATAGTTGGCGAGACGACAACGATGCTACGATGGAGATCAAGGTGTCAAGCCGGTGACGATGGTGATCATGATGATGCTTTGGAGATGGAGATCAGTGGCACAAGCTGATGATTGCCATATCATATCACTTATATTGATTGCATGTGATGTTTATCATTTATGCATCTTATTTTGCTTAGTACGGCGGTAGCATTATAAGATGATCTCTCACTAAATTTTTAGGTATAAGTGTTCTCCCTGAGTATGCATTGTTGCTACAGTTCTGTGACGCCCCCGATTCAATCGTACACTAATCATACACGCAAACATGTACGATCAAGATCAGGGACTCACGGGAAGATATCACAACACAACTCTACAAATAAAATAAGTCATACAAGCATCATATTACAAGCCAGGGGCCTCGAAGGCTCGAATACCAGAGCTCGATCATAGACGAGTCAGCGGAAGCAACAGTATCTGAGTACAGACATAAGTTAAACAAGTTTGCCTTAAGAAGGCTAGCACAAACTGGGATACAGATCGAAAGAGGCGCAGGCCTCCTGCCTGGGATCCTCCTAAACTACTCCTGGTCGTCGTCAGCGGGCAGCACGTAGTAGTAGGCACCTCCGGTGTAGTAGGAGTCATCGTCGACGGTGGCATCTGGCTCCTGGGCTCCAACATCTGGTTGCGACAACCAGGTGGAAGGGATAGGGGGAAAAGAGGGAGAAAGCAACCGTGAGTACTCATCCAAAGTACTCGCAAGCAAGGAGCTACACTACATATGTATGCATTGGTGTCAAATGGAATAAGGGTATCATATGTACTGAACTGCAGAAAGCCGGAATAAGAGGGGGATAGCTAGTCCTTTCGAAGACTACGCTTCTCGCAGCCTCCGTCTTGCAGCATATAGAAGAGAGTAGACTGAAGTCCTCCAAGTAGCATCGTATAGCATAATCCTAACCGATGATCCTCCCCTCGTCGCCCTGTGAGAGAGCGATCACCGGTTGTATCTGGCACTTGGAAGGGTGTGTTTTATTAAGTATCCGGTTCTAGTTGTCATAAGGTCAAGATACAACTCCGGGTCGTCCTTTTACCGAGGGACACGGCTATTCGAATAGATAAACTTCCCTGTAGGGGTGCACCACATACCCCAACACGCTCGATCCCATTTGGCTGGACACACTTTTCTGGGTCATGCCCGGCCTCGAAAGATCAACATGTCGCAGCCCTACCTAGGCACAACAGAGAGGTCAGCATGCCGGTCTAAATCCTATGGCGCAGGGGTCTGGGCCCATCGCCCTTTGCACACCTGCACGTTGCGTACGCGGCCAGAAGCAGACCTAGCCTAGTGGCTTTCCAGTCCAATCCGGCGCGCGCCACTCAGTCGCTGACGTCACGAAGGCTTCGGCTGATACCACGACGTCGGGATACCCATAACTGCTCCCACGTAGATGGTTAGTGCGTATAGACCAAATGGCCAGACTCAGATCAAATACCCAGATCTCGTTAAGCGTGTTAAGTGTCCGCGAACGCCGAACAGGGCCAGGCCCACCTCTCTCCTAGGTGGTCGGAACCTGGCCTGTCGCTCCGCCTCAAAGATCCACTCGCGGGTGCTCCTACGAGCCTACCCATCTTTAGTCACCACATGTATCATGTATAAAGTATATAGTATATACCCGTGATCACCTCCCGAGTGATCACGGCCCAATAGTATAGCATGGCAGACGGACAAGAATGTAGGGCCACTGATGATAAGCTAACATCCTATACTAAGCATTAGGTTTGCAGGTAAAGGTAGCAACAGTAGTAGCAAGGACAGGCTATGCATCAGTATAGGATTAACGGGAAACAGTAACATGCTACACTACTCTAATGCAAGCAGTATAGAGAAGAGTAGGCGATATCTGGTGATCAAAGGGGGGGCTTGCCTGGTTGCTCTGGCAAGAGAGAGGGGTCGTCAACTCCGTAGTCGTACTGGGTAGCAGCGGCGTCGGTCTTAGTGTCTAGCGAGAGAAGTGGGGGAAGAAACAATAAATATAATGCAAACAAATGCATGACGTTGCATGAGATGACAAAGCGTGATGCTAGGTGTGCCCTAACGCGGTACGAGGTGGTACCGGTGAAGGGGGAAACATCCGGGAAATTATCCCCGGTGTTTCGTGTTTTCGGGCAGAGGAGCCGTAGGGGGAAGTTGCGTGTTCGCTATGCTAGGGATGCGTGATGGATGAACGGGTCGCGTATCTGGATTCTTCTCGCCGTTCTGAGCAACTTTCATGTAGAAAGTATTTTCATCTGAGCTACGGTTTATTTTATATGTTTTTCTAAAGTTTAAATCATATCTTTGGATTTATTTAACTATTTAATTCTAACATTATCCAAAATAGTGTACACTGATGTCATCATGACGTCAGCATGACATCAGCAGTCAATAGGTTGTTGACCTGGTCAATCTGACGTGTGGGTCCCACTGGTCATAGACTGTTTAGTTAGCTGTTTAATTAGACAGAGTTAATTTGGTTAATTATCTAATTAGCTGGTTTAAGAAGAATTAATTAAGTTTAATTATTTAGTTAACTGATTAATTTATTTATTTTAAACGTTCTGGGGTGGGGCCCCTTTGTCAGTGGGCCAAAGAGCCATAGCGGGCGTGCGGGTGGTGGTTAACGGGGCCGCGGGGCGATGTTGCCCGAGCAGGCGCACGGCCAGGGGTGGCGGACCCGGCAGGGCACCGGTGCAGGGAAGGTCAGTAGCCATGGTGAGGCCATGGCCGGAGCGGGGTCCAGCCAGCGAGCGGCGACGGGACTGCAGAGGCGGGTCGGAGGGTTGTGGCCGAGCGCGGCCACGACGGGCACGCGCAGGCCGGTGAGTAGGGCCATGGGAAGCGGGGCCGCGAGCAGGGAACGGCGAGGCACGCGTGTGCGCGTGGTGAACGGCGGGCGCGGATGCCAGGGCGTTCCAGGGGAGTGCGGGTGCGGACAGAGCTGAGGGGGGTTCGCAGCGGAGCTCGGCGGTGCGAGGCGCGGCGCTCGCGACGCGCGGGTAGGCGAGGTCGCGTGAGGGAGAGGGGAAGGAGGAGGGCGGAGGCCGTAGCCTCACCGGGAATTGTAGGGACGGGGCAGCGGGGGGGCGAGGTGGAGGTCGGGGACGACGGCAACGCGGTGCAGGCCGGCGAGGAGTATGGGGACGAGCGACGGCGGGGTGGCGATCCGGCGAGGAAGCGGGATCCAGCGGTCGACGGCGACGAGGTGGCGAGTTCGGGGCCAGGTCGACGACGGAGAGGACGACAACGATGGCTCGTGGGGGGGTGCGGTCGGCGCGTCGAGGTCGAGCCCCTCCTCGATCCAGATGGGATCGGGAGGAGGGGGAGAGGGAGTGGGTGAGGGAGTGCGTGGTGGTGGGTTAGGGTTCGGTGGTGGGGAGGCCATATAGGCCAGGGGCGATTGGGCCGGCCAGCTGGGCCATTTGGCCCGGGGGGGAGGGGGCTCCTTTCCTTTTTTTCTGTTTTTGTTTTTTTCCCTTTTATTTATCTTATATCTTTTCTATTTTATCTTGTTCCTCATTTTATTTTTGTTTGTTAAAGTACAAGAATGATCCCTAACTTAGTACTACCACTAAACCCACTGCGATAAAAAGTTTAACACCTAAATAAAATAATTTAACATTTTATTAATTATAAAAGGCATCTCAATAATTGTTTTGACTACTGTTTTATTCATTTTAGAGTTCTTAAATATTTTATATAGGTGTGGTTTCTCCATCATAATTACCTATGCATTATTTGGCTCACCCCGAACATTTTAGTTTTAATATTTGAAAACTTTTGTTGTTTGCCAAATTTTGAATTTGAATCAGCTTCGAACTAACAAGAGATTAGGAACAGTAATCGAGGTGACGTGGCCTCATTAGCAGAGGTTCACTGTAGCTTAATTACCCGGGCGTCACAATTCTCCTCCACTACAAGAAATCTCGTCCCGAGATTTAAGAGGGGAACTAAGGGGGAAAGGTCTGGTACGAAATGCTAACGAATCTTCTCAGTCTTGGTTGCTCTCCTTGAAGAGGTCGACCCATTACATTGACGTCTTCATTTCTCTGCTTCAGGTCATCATGGTGATGTCGTCCTTTTCTCGGGAATTCCAACGTACTTATGAATAGGTAAGGGGCATTTCGGAAGAACGGGCCTCTATAGTATTGCTTATCTGGTAGAGAACATCAGCGAAGGTGGCGGAAGGTAACTCTCGAATTGAAACCTTAGAAAATATCGAGAGCGAAGTAAGGAGGTATCACGAAAAGTTTCGGGCGGATAGGCAATCATTCATTGCGTGAAATAGAGTGTGAAAGGTTTCAGAGCAATGGGACCAAGTATTGTGTGTGATGCCAGAATAGATCACTCGGAAGGTGGCTCACGAATTACACACGAAACCAAGTGCAAGGGATAACCTTGAAACAGGGTGTACAAGAGAGTCAGGTTTCGATCCTGGGACCTGTGGGTTATGGGCCCACATGTGGGTTAGAAGTAGGAGGAGTGGTGACATCTTGCATGGTCATGATAGCAAGGCATGTCAGTGGATCAGCCTATCAGTTATGTCGGCAACAGCATCTTTACCAAGGGCGAGGGACGAAGAGAACCATTTTCCTGCTCGTTGAACGAGGCGGACCAATAGGCAAAGTTCTCGTCCATCAGGGGTTACCAGAATGTCATCAACAATAGTAACAGGGTCTTGCTGACAGAAATGTACACCGAGGTGTTTACATAAGCAGGAGAATATTTCTGCTTAGATCATATAAACCTCAAGAAGGTTAAACAGAACAATGGAAAGGAAAAACGTGTTTAAGCACATATTTCAGGGGTATATCCTTCCCAAGGACAAGCAGAGCATGATATCTGTGGCAGGATATCATGTAGAAAACCCTTTAAGTCAGGGGAGAGAAATTTCATAACATTACCCATACAACGGTGTTTGGATAATTAAGCAAGAGACAATTAGCATTGGGCTTCAAATTTTCCTTTGAAGAACGGAGTACCATAGACGTGCTTCGAGATAGCACTGACATGGTCAACAGGTGAAAATCAGACTTTGGAAACAAAAAGTATCCATCAGGAACAACTTGTAGAATAGGTCTTACCATTTTTCATAGAAGAATAGATAACCTTGCTAAAAAGGAAAACTATAACATTAGGTCCTCCGACCAGGTGGGCTAGGCATGATGTCACCTTACTGGGTTATATTGATACCAATGTTATAACTCTTGGAAAAATGTTCCAACCATCATATCTGACCGAGATTCGGATCTGTTCGGTGTTAGGATACCTCGGACTCAGGATGCCTGAGAAGAAAAGGTGCGGCACAATTTGACGAGATGACATTGCAAGATTCTCGGGAAAGGAACTATGGAAGCGAGTTCGGAAACAAGAGTTCATCAGTAAACCAAGGAGAGGATGAGGAGGTGGCTGATAGGCTCAGCAAAAAATCATCGAGATTTCCAAAGGATTGATTTCCACAATTATGTGAACAAGGAAATATCATTTGTCGGATCAAATGTCATAATGATGTATGCTCGAGGGAAACATACACAACTGAACAATGATAGAAGGGTGCAACCAGGAATCTGGACTAGGTAGCATGATCAATGTTTGAATGATGATTCAATAATCAATAGACTTAGAATGAAACTGTAGACCAATAACTTCAAGCAATAGGGTTGCTAGAAGTTTAGAATTTACACATCACAGACCATTTATCGGTATCCCGGTTAGAAACAACACGGATACCAAGAAATGAACGCAAAAGGTGAGAGATATTACTATATCAAGGATTCTCAAGAGGTGGTAAAATTACCACGACATTCTTGACATAAAAGGTGGTAACATTCCAAGGTAAAGAAGAACAAATGCTGGATAGCAAGGATCTCAAGGTATAACACAAAACACGAATAAGTTTGTGTTGAACGGAAGGCAATAAAGTGTTTGATGATAGCACAAATCATCGAGGGCAAGGATGGTATTTCTCATCATGAATTCAATTGTTATCCTGGAAGGGGTCAAAATGTTGATGATGACCACGACACATTTGACGAGAGGTTTCAAGAAGATGTAATCGATCGGCGATGACATCACGTCAATGGAATGATGAAGCGAAAAGTTAATGAAACCATGGGTACGACACAAACTTGAAATCAAGCTTGTTGTTTAAGGACAATTGATATGACGAGGAAGATCGACGTAGGATTAGCTGACCGTCGAAATTTTTGCTTCGGGAAGAAGGACCGGGTAGCACAGTTAAAACCGGCACGACAAGGATATAGCCAAGCAGGCTAGGAATGATGTGATCGAGTTCAAACTCGTAAGTCGTGAAGGTTACCATGATTTGTTTAATCGCGGTGCAGACTTCAGTCAGTTATTGGTGTCTTTGAGTGTTTAATAACTCAGAGCCCGTGAAAAATTGGAACCAGTGATAATGTAGTACTTGATGGAGAACTCATAAGAAGTTATGCAGTTCCATGATAATCTCGAGATACCAGGGGGGTAATACTCGAAGGTACAACAAAATAGAGGTTGGGAAGGCGTACTGATCTGCAGAAGACAAGTACTTTAACTTGTCCGAGAAATAGAATTTAAAGGAGAACTTGGTCGGAGCCACGATTGCAAAAGGCCAAATCCCAGATATAAGATGAACTTATACCAAAGGAATAATTAATTTAAGAGAAGCTTTAATGATAAGATCTACATCATGTCCATGGGCATGAACACAAAGTTTAAGGTCGACTCCCACTTCTCCAATGCATAACATTTCATTCACTTCTCACATTCGAGGAATTTGTAGTGTTGAAATTTTATCTGGCAAAATACCAGAGGTGTATGACTCGTGAAAGCTTTCGAGTTCACACAGTTTAGAGAAGGCATATGTTCAACCCATAGGGGCTTCTCAGAAACATATACCACAAGTTTCAAGAATAAATAACTCCAGCTCGATAGTAGAGCATGTTTGAGAAAGCAGAGGATACAATTTACCAAAGGTATTATGTATCCGAGGAAGGGCTCACAGACTTATTGAATATGAAGGACGCTGTCGGATAAAATCCAGCAAATGATCTGGTGGTCCTCAAGGGATCTGGTGCGAGCATCGGTACTCAACCAGAGGGAGAAACAATGCAAGGAGATCAGACTTTAGAAACAACTGACTAATTCAAGGCTCAAATGCAAAGGAATTATCAATTCCAAGACAAGGGATCAGAAGCAATGCTCTGATCAGGGATGGCTAAGTTGAATAGCCTTAAGGGTACAATCGGCAGCAATTTGATTGGTTGAGATCCAGCTCATGTTTTAAAATAACGTCTGAGCCGGAAAGATAATTTAAAAGGATCAACTGATGATTGCGTGCATTCGCACTCATGTTGAATCAATAGGATCAAAAAGACGATGCCTAAGGATACTAACGAATATTGCCAGACATATGGAAAGCATCCATAATGCAAGCAGGCAGGTATTGCAGAGCAATAAGCTACTAAGGATTTTTGAAAGATCGAATAGTATTTCGAAGACCATTGTGAAACACATGAACAACTGGGGATGAGTGGATACTCGACAAGTGCGAGGATTTAATTGAAGGGGTATTCATGTGGCAAGGAACTGCTAGGCAGTAGGCACAAAGTATTCTCGGAACAATAGAGAAGACTTCGGGGTATCTGGTAATAACAAGATCAATGGGGGATGATCGTATGAATGGCAAGTGTAAGTAGTTATCCTTAAGGGTTTACAGTGGTCGGGAATAGCAAAAGTGATGGGCACAAAGTCTCGAGAGGAATAGCAAAGAGTATCTTCGGAATCTTCTGGTGAAGCAGGCCATCATCTGGAATGAAGGGGCTCTCCGGGAGAAAGTATTTACGAGAACCTAGAGTTAGAGTTAGCAAAACCATTTAACCCAAATAGAAGAGAGATCAGAGTCCCAGAGTAAGGATCGAGGAGTAAAATATCCTAATACCACCCGATGGCGACGTGGGCCCAAGGGTCGCACAGCCAAGTTAGTAAAACAATTTCCATCGACTAGACTCAACTTCGGCCAAGGAGTGTGGAAGGGGATTCCTACAGGCAGTCGGCTCTGATACCAACTTGTGACGCCCCCGATTCAATCGTACACTAATCATACACGCAAACATGTACGATCAAGATCAGGGACTCACGGGAAGATATCACAACACAACTCTACAAATAAAATAAGGCATACAAGCATCATATTACAAGCCAGGGGCCTCGAAGGCTCGAATACCAGAGCTCGATCATAGACGAGTCAGCGGAAGCAACAGTATCTGAGTACAGACATAAGTTAAACAAGTTTGCCTTAAGAAGGCTAGCACAAACTGGGATACAGATCGAAAGAGGCGTAGGCCTCCTGCCTGGGATCCTCCTAAACTACTCCTGGTCGTCATCAGCGGGCAGCACGTAGTAGTAGGCACCTCCGGTGTGGTAGGAGTCGTTGTCGACGGTGGCGTCTGGCTCCTAGGCTCCAACATCTGGTTGCGACAACCAGGTGGAAGGGATAGGGGGAAAAGAGGGAGAAAGCAACCGTGAGTACTCATCCAAAGTACTCGCAAGCAAGGAGCTACACTACATATGTATGCATTGGTGTCAAATGGAATAAGGGTGTCATATGTACTGAACTGCAGAACGCCGGAATAAGAGGGGGATAGCTAGTCCTTTCGAAGACTACGCTTCTGGCAGCCTCCGTCTTGCAGCATATAGAAGAGAGTAGACTGAAGTCCTCCAAGTAGCATCATATAGCATAATCCTAACCGATGATCCTCCCCTCGTCGCCCTGTGAGAGAGCGATCACCGGTTGTATCTGGCACTTGGAAGGGTGTGTTTTATTAAGTATCTGGTTCTAGTTGTCATAAGGTCAAGATACAACTCCGGGTCGTCCTTTTACTGAGGGACACGGCTATTCGAATAGATAAACTTCCCTGCAGGGGTGCACCACATACCCCAACACGCTCGATCCCATTTGGTCGGACACACTTTTCTGGGTCATGCCCGGCCTCGGAAGATCAACACGTCGCAGCCCTACCTAGGCACAACAGAGAGGTCGGCACGCCGGTCTAAATCCTATGGCGCAGGGGTCTGGGCCCATTGCCCTTTGCACACCTGCACGTTGCATACGCGGCCGGAAGCAGACCTAGCCTAGTGGCTTTCCAGTCTAATTCGGCGCCCGCCACTCAGTCGCTAACGTCACGAAGGCTTCGGCTGATACCACGACGTCGGGATACCCATAACTGCTCCCACGTAGATGGTTAGAGCGTATAGACCAAATGGCCAGACTCAGATCAAATACCCAGATCTCGTTAAGCGTGTTAAGTGTCCGCGAACGCCGAACAGGGCCAGGCCCACCTCTCTCCTAGGTGGTCGGAACCTGCCCTGTCGCTCCGCCTCAAAGATCCACTCGCGGGTGCTCCTACGAGCCTACCCGTCTTTAGTCACCACATGTATCATGTATAAAGTATATAGTATATACCCGTGATCACCACCCGAGTGATCACGGCCCAATAGTATAGCATGGCAGATGGACAATAATGTAGGGCCACTGATGATAAGCTAGCATCCTATACTAAGCATTAGGTTTGCAGGTAAAGGTAGCAACAGTAGTAGCAAGGACAGGCTATGCATCAGTATAGGATTAACGGGAAACAGTAACATGCTACACTACTCTAATGCAAGCAGTATAGAGAAGAGTAGGCAATATTTGGTGATCAAAGGGGGGGTTGCCTGGTTGCTCTGGCAAGAGAGAGGGGTCGTCAACTCCGTAGTCGTACTGGGTAGCAGCGGCATCGGTCTCAGTGTCTAGCGAGAGAAGTGGGGGAAGAAACAATAAATATAATGCAAACAAATGCATGACGTTGCATGACATGACAAAGCGTGATGCTAGGTGTGCCCTAACGCGGTACGAGGTGGTACCGGTGAAGGGGGAAACATCCGGGAAATTATCCCTGGTGTTTCGCGTTTTCGGGCAGAGGAGCCGGAGGGGGAAGTTGCGTGTTCACTATGCTAGGGATGCGTGATGGACGAACGGGTCGCGTATCCGGATTCGTCTCGCCGTTCTGAGCAACTTTCATGTAGAAATTATTTTCATCTGAGCTACGGTTTATTTTATATGTTTTTCTAAAGTTTAAATCATTTTTTTGGATTTATTTTTCTATTTAATTCTAACATTATCCAGAATAGTGTACGCTGACGTCATCATGACGTCAGCATGACATCAGCAGTCAACAGGTTGTTGACCTGGTCAATCTGACGTGTGGGTCCCACTGGTCATAGACTGTTTAGTTAGCTGTTTAATTAGACAGAGTTAATTAGGTTAATTATCTAATTAGCTGGTTTAAGCAGAATTAATTAAGTTTAATTATTTAGTTAACTGATTAATTAATTAATGTTTAATTAATTATTTATTTATTTTTAAACATTCTGGGGTGGGGCCCCTTTGTCAGTGGGCCAAAGGGCCATAGCGGGCGTGCGGGTGGTGGTTAACGGGGCCGCGGGGCGATGTTGCCCGAGCAGGCGCACGCCCAGGGGCGGCGGACTCGGCAGGGCGCCGGTGCAGGGAAGGTCAGTGGCCATGGCGAGGCCATGGCCGGAGCGGGGTCCGGCCAGCGAGCGGCGACGGGACTGCAGAGGCGGGTCGGAGGGTTGTGGCCGAGCGCGGCCACGACGGGCACGCGCGGGCCGGCGAGTAGGGCCATGGGAAGCGGGGACGTGAGCAGGGAACGGCGAGGCACGCGTGCGCGCGTGGTGACCGGCGGGCGCGGATGCCGGCGTGTTCCAGGGGAGTGCGGGCGCGGACAGAGCTGTGGGGGGTTCGCAGCGGAGCTCGGCGGTGCGAGGCGCGGCGCTCGCGACGCGCGGGTAGGCGAGGTCGCGTGAGGGAGAGGGGAAGGAGGAGGGCGGAGGCCGTAGCCTCACCGGGAATTGTAGGGACGGGGCAGCGGGGGGGCGAGGTGGAGGTCGGGGACGACGGCGACGCGGTGCAGGCCGGCGAGGAGTATGGGGACGAGCGACGGCGGGGTGGCGATCCGGCGAGGAAGCGGGATCCAGCGGTCGACGGCGACGAGGTGGCGAGTTCGGGGCCGGGTCGACGACGGAGAGGACGACAACGATGGCTCGTGGGGGGGTGCGGTTGGCGCGTCGAGGTCGAGCCCCTCCTCGATCCAGATGGGATCGGGAGGAGGGGGAGAGGGTGTGGGTGAGGGAGTGCGTGGTGGTGGGTTAGGGTTCGGTGGTGGGGAGGCCATATAGGCCAGGGGCGACTGGGCCGGCCAGCTGGGCCATTTGGCCCGGGGGGGAGGGGGCTCCTTTCCTTTTTTTTTTGTTTTCTGTTTTTGTTTTTTTCCCTTTTATTTATCTTATATCTTTTCTGTTTTATCTTGTTCCTCATTTTATTTTTGTTTGTTAAAGTACAAGAATGATCCCTAACTTAGTACTACCACTAAACCCACTGCGATAAAAAGTTTAACACCTAAATAAAATAATTTAACATTTTATTAATTATAAAAGGCATCTCAAAAATTGTTTTGACTACTGTTTTATTCATTTTAGAGTTCTTAAAGATTTTATATAGGTGTGGTTTCTCCATCATAATTACCTATGCATTATTTGGCTCACCCCGAACATTTTAGTTTTAATATTTGAAAACTTTTGTTGTTTGCCAAATTTTGAATTTGAATCAGCTTCGAACTAACACGAGATTAGGAACAGTAATCGAGGTGACGTGGCCTCATTAGTAGAGGTTCACTGTAGCTTAATTACCCGGGCGTCACAAGTTCGTTGTGCCGAGACACCACGTGATGATCGGGTGTGATAAGCTCTACATTCACATACAACGGGTGCAAGCCCGTTTTTGCACACGCGGAATACTCGGGTTAAACTTGATGAGCCTAGCATATGCAGATATGGCCTCTGAACACTGAGACCAAAAGGTCGAGCGTGAATCATATAGTAGATATGATCAACATAGTGATGTTCACCATTGAAAACTACTCCATCTCACGTGATGGTCGGACATGGTTTAGTTGATATGGATCACATGATCACTTAGAAGATTAGAGGGATGTCTATCTAAGTGGGAGTTCTTTAGTAATATGATTAATTGAACTTAAATTTATCATGAACTTAGTCCTAATAGTATTTGCATATCTATGTTGTAGATCAATTGCTCGCGTATAGCTTCCCTGTTTTATTTATGATATGTTCCTAGAGAAAGATGTTAGTAGCAATGATGCAGACTAGCTCCGTGATTTGAGGATTATCCTCATTGCTGCACAGAAGAATTATGTCCTTGATGCACCGCTAGGTGACGGACCTATTGCAGGAGCAGATGCAAATGTTATGAATGTTTGACAAGCTCGGTATGATGACTACTTGATAGTTTAGGGCACCATGCTTTACGTCTTAGAACCGGGATTTCAAAAATGTTTTGAACGCCACGGAGCATATGAGATGTTCCAAGAGTTGAAAGTGGTATTTCAGACTCATGCCCGTGTGAAGAGGTATAAGACCTCTGACAAAGTACTTTGCCTACAAGATGGAGGAGAATAGCTCAACCAGTGAGCATGTGCTCAAAATGTCTGAGTGCTACAATCCCTTGAATCAAGTGGGAGTTATTCTTCTAGATAAGATAGTGATTGATAGAGTTCTCTAGTCACTATCGCCAAGTTACTGGAACTTTGCGATGAACTATAATATGCAAGGGATGATAAAAACGATTCTCGAGCTCTTCGTGATGTTGAAATCAACGAAGGTAGAAATCAAGAAAAGCATCAAATGTTGATGGTTGAAAAGACTAGTTTCAAGTAAAATGGCAAAGGAAAGAAAGGGAACTTCAAGAAGAATGGCAAGCAAGTTGCAACTCCCATGAAGAAGCCCAAAGCTAGACCCAAGCTTGAAACTGAGTGCTTCTACTGCAAAGGAAATGGTCACTCGAAGCAGAACTGCCCCAAATACTTGGAGGAGAAGAAGGATGGCAAAGTGAACAAAAAGTATATATGATATACATGTTATTGATGTGTACTTTACTAGTGTTCATAGTAGCCCCTGGGTATTTGATACTGGTTCAGTTGCTATGATTAGTAACTTGAAACAAATGAGTTACAAAATGAATAGAGTCTAGTTGAGGGCGAGGTGACGATGTGTGTTGGAAGTGATTCCAAGGTTGATAAGATCACTATCGCATACTCCCTCTACCTTCGGGATTAGTATTGGAACTAAATAAATGTTATTTGGTGTTTGCATTGAGCATAAATATGATTGGATCATGTTTATTGCGATACCATTATTCATTTAAGTCAGAGAATAATTGTTGTTCTGTTTACATGAATAAAACATTCTATGGTCATACATCCAATGTAAATGGTTTATTGAATATTGATCACAGTGATACACATAATATTGATGCCAAAAGATGTAAAGTTAATAATGATAGTGCAACTTATTTGTGGCACTGCCGTTTAGGTCATATTGGTGTAAAGCGCATGAAGAAACTCCATGTTGATGGGCTTTTGGAATCACTTGATGCTTGCGAACCATGCCTCATAGGCAATATGACTAAGACTCCGTTCTCCAGAACAATGGAGTGAGCCAATGACTTACTGGAAATAATACACACCGATGTATGCGGTCCGATCAGTGTTGAGGCTCGCGGCGGGTATCATTATTTTCTGACCTTCACAGATGATTTGAGAAGATATGTGTATATCTACTTAATGAAACATAAGTCTGAAACATTTGAAAAGTTCAAAGAATTTCAGAGTGAAGTGGAAAATCATCGTAACAAGACAATAAAGTTTCCATGATCTAATCGCGGAGGCGAATATTTGAGTTACGAGTTTGGTCTTCATTTGAAACAATGTGAAATAGTTTCGCAACTCACGCCACCTGGAACACCACAGCGTAATGGCGCGATCTATGATGTCTCTTACTGATTTACCACTATCGTTTTGGGGTTATGCATTAGAGACAACTGCATTGCCGTTAAATAGGGCACCATCTAAATCCGTTGAGATGATAACATATGAACTGTGGTTTAGCAACAAACGTAAGCGGTCGTTTCTTAAAGTTTGGGGTTGCGATGCTTATGTGAAAAAGTTTCAGCCTGATAAGCTCAAACCCAAATCGGATAAGTGTGTCTTCATAGGATACCCAAAAGAAACTGTTGGGTACACCTTCTATCACAGATCCGAAGGCAAGATCTTTGTTGCTAAGAGTGGATACTTTCTAGAGAAGGAGTTTCTCTCGAAAGAAGTGAGTGGGAGGAAACTATAACTTGATGAGGTAATTGTACATTCTGCCGAATTGGAAAGTAGTTCATCACAGAAATCAGTTCCAGTGATGCCTACACCAATTAGTGAGGAAGTTAATGATGATGATCATGAAACTTCAGATCAAGTTACTACCGAACCTCGTAGGTCAACCAGAGTACGTTTCGCACCAGAGTGGTACAGTAATCCTGTTCTGGAAGTCATGTTACTAGACCATGATAAACCTACGAACTATGAGGAAGCGATGATGAGCCCAGATTCTGCAAAATGGCTTAAGGCCATGAAATCTGATATGGGATCCATGTATGAGAAAAAAACATGGACTTTGATTGACTTGCCCGATGATTGGTGAGCCATTCAGAATAAATGGATCTTCGAGAGGAAGATGGACGCTGATAGTAGTGTTACTATCTACAAAGCTCGAATTGTCGCAAAAAAGGTTTTCGGCAAGTTCAAGGTGTTAAATACGATGAGATTTTCTCACTCGTATCGATGCTTAAAAGTCTACCCGAATCATGTTAGCAGTTGCCGCATTTTATGAAATATGGCAAATGGATATCAAAACTACATTCCTTAATGGATTTATTAAAGAAGAGTTGTATATGATGCAACCAGAAGGTTTTTGTCAATCCTAAAGGTGCTAACAAAGTGTGTGAGCTCCAGCGATCCATCTCTGGACTCTTGCAAGCATCTCGGAGTTGGAATATACGATTTGATGAGTTGATCAAAGCATATAGTTTTATAAAGACTTTTGGAGAAGCCTGTATTTACAAGAAAGTGAGTGGGAGCTCAGTAGCATTTCTGATATTATATGTGGATGACATATTGTTGATCAGAAGTGATACTGAATTTCTGGATAGCATAAAAGGGTACCTGAATAAGAATTCTTCAATGAAAGACCTCGGTGAAGCTGTTTACATATTGGGCATGAAGATCTATAGAGATAGATCAAGACGCTTGATAAATTTTTCAATAAGTACACACCTTGACAAGTTTTTGAATTAGTTCAAAATGGAACAGTCAAAGAAGGAGTTCTTGCCTGTGTTGCAAGGTGTGAAGTTGAGTAAAGACTCAAAACCCGACCATGGCAGCAAATAGAAAGAGAATGAAAAGTCATTCCCTATGCCTCAGTCATAGGTTCTATAAAGTATGCTATGCTATGTACCAGACCTATTGTATACCGTAGCATGATTTTGGCAAGGCTGTACAATAGTGATCTAGGAGTAGATCACTAGACAGCGGTCAAGATTATCCTTAGAGGACTAAGGAAATATTTCTCGGTTATGGAGGTGATAAAAGAGTTCGTCGTAAAGAGTTACGTCGATGCAAGATTTTGACACCGATCTAGATTACTCTAAGTCACTAGTAGAAAAAGGGCCTACAGTCCTGGTTCGTAAGGGCCTTTAGTCCCGGTTCTTGAACCGGGACTAAAGTGTCGGTACTAATACCTCCCCCCTTTAGTCCCGGTTCAATCCAGAACCGGGACTAAAGCCCCTCCACGTGGGCAGTGCGCAGAGCCCAGGCACGAGACCCTTTGGTCCCGGTTGGTGGCACCAACCGGGACCAATAGGCATCCACGCATCAGAATTTCTGTGGCTGGGGTTTTAGTTTTTTTGAAGGGGGGGGTTTGGGGGTTTTGGGGGGTTAATTTAGGTGTTTCGTATATTGTGTTAGCTAGCTATAATTAATAGAGAGAAGTGTCCTCTCTTATGTCCGTGCTTGGTCGACGCTACATACTATACATACGTATAGAGAGGACTAGACACGCTGGCTAGCTAGTAAGCAAACGAAGGAAACAGAAGATCGTCATGAACATATATGCATACAGAGAGAAGTTATATCGACCACCTCTCCTACTCTGAGAGATTGGTCGAACAACAAGTTCTCGTATATCTATCTGACACTACCGGCTACATATATACAGTAATTATCTCTTACAAATATAATCATACGGACTCAGGTTTAACATAGAATTCTCCGTCTTCAGGGATCACGTGGTCAAGATAGAATGCCGCCAATTCCTCTTGAATTCCTCGCATGCGAGCTGGTGCTAGGAGTTCATCCCGCTTCCGAAACATCTAATTTAAAGAAGGGGGTCAATACATATATATATGAATGAATGAAACTCAACACAAATGATGGTAATAAAATAAAATTGTGAATGTTGTTATTTACGTACATCATATTGTTCCTCAGTGTAGCCCCGCTCACAGGTCGTGTGGCGGATGGACTCGCAAACATAGTATCCACAGAAATCATTCCCTTGTTCCTGCCACAACCACTTTACAAGAAATAGAGGTTAATCAAACTGATAAGCAAGAATGCCAAATGGTATTGATGAAACTAGCGCTTGAATGACTAGTAGATGCACTTAAAATGCTACTATAGCTAGTACTTACTTTCGGGTGTCTAAATTGCAGCTCCTTCGGCAGTCCCGGAGCTTTTCTGGTGAATTTTCTCCAAACCCTGCCGGACAAAGAAAACAATTACTTGATATATCAGGAAATGAACAAAGTTGCTGATATGGTGGATAATGATCGATTTAACTTACTTCTCGAGTATTTGAGTCATGTCTGCATAGTCCTTGGGATCTTTTCGTCTTGAGTCTAAGACAGTTACTAGTCCCTGCTCAAGCTTAATATGTAGGAGAATATAGTGGAAACTGCACAGGCATGCATAACTCATCAATTATATTACTATAACCTTGACTAATATATAAGGGAAACCGAATACGCACAAGACAGTAACACTCACTTGAAGTTGTAAGGAAAGAGTATTATATCTTTGTTTTGATTTATTATCAACGATTGTAGCATGCTGGCCTCGGTTTCTGCGGCATGAAATTTAACCTGAGTTGCATCTATGAGATATGTGTTAATGAACCCAATATCACCGACTTGTCTTTTCTTCAATTCGACGATCTTCAATCTGCATAATATAGTGAGGATGATTATAAATACATGCAATGAAAGAGCTAAGCTATATAGAGAAACTTAATGACAGAAGTAGTACTACTTACAGACAGTAGCAGGCGACCGTTGTTTTATCGAGGGCCAATTGATTGAAAAACTGATAGAACTCCTCAAATGGAACAGGCAACAGATCAATTCCAACAAGGTCATGCTCCTTTTTAACTTTCAAATACAAAGTACTCCTCCCCCCAGAGTCTTTGCAGATTTTCAAGTACCAATCATGCAATCTTCGCATCATCGTTGATAGAGATCTTTCATCTTTGACGAGAGGATTCCGTACTCGTATCTTTGTATCTGCATCTCCATGGGTTCATAATGTACTTCGTCGGGCAGGTAATCTGCAAGATTGCTATAACCGGGCACCATCCTCGGATCATTAGCGACGTTGTGGCTAGGCACCTTGAGCGGGGGCATGATTGCTTCGCTTGTTTGCCGAGCTGGGCAATTTGTTTCCCAGCTCACCGTTCTTTCAGCCTTTGATCACTGACAACACTTCCCGACCGCTCCGCTTTGGCAAATTCCTTTCCAATAATGCGGTCACAGTTTCCTTTCGGCGGATCAGACTTCGGTGGTTTTGTCAGGGCAGCCAGAGTGCTCTTCACTTTCACCCGATCTACCTTCTCCTCCGGCGGTGGATGTTTCCTTGCTTTCACCCCTTCAAAGAATTTCCTCACTTCTTCTCGCGCGATCTCGGCGTTCTCCTCCTGGGTCCTCTTGGATGGTAACTTCTCTGGAGTCTTCAGAGAAGGACCGAATCTGTATGTCCTCCCGCCTCTGGTTGTACTGCTAGACGCCGACCGAGCAGACGAAGCGGTTGTCTTCTTTACTTGCTTAAGAGGCGGAGCAGAAGGACCATGACCCGCCGGAGCAGCTGGAGTGGCGGCAGGTCTCTTCCGCCCTTGCTGACGAGGCGGAGAAGGAGGAGGCTGGCTGCTCGGGCGCATCGGCGCAGGCGGAGACGGAGGCGGAGTGCCGCCACGCGCAGGAGAAGGAGCCGGCCGAGGGCCCTGATCGTCACTCGCCGGAGGAGGAGGCGGTGGAGGAGGCGGAGTACCCTGACTCGCCGGAGGAGGAGGCGGAGGCGTCCAGTTCGGAAGGTTGATGAGGTCCTTCCGCCATAGGCATGGAGTCTTCAGAGCAGACCCCAGCCGAGTCTCCCCTTCACCGGTAGGGTGGTCAAGCTGGAGGTCCTCAAATCCCTCCGTTATCTCATCCACCATCACCCTAGCATATCCTTCTGGAATCGGCCGACAGTGAAAAGTTGCACCGGGTTCAGTAGGATAAATAGAGCCAACAGCCGCCTTGACCTTCAAATTCATCCATTGCGTCATAAGGTGGCAATTTTGAGACTCCGTTATAGCATCCACAGGATAGCTGGCAGGAGCCGTCAAGGCATGCTCCAGCTGAAGTAGCTCGGTGGAAGCCACGCTGCTTCTGCGCTGAGATGGCGGGGTAGCTTCGGGGGAGGCTTCGGCAGTACGTTTGCTGCGATTTGCTTCTCGTTCCTCTATCGCTTGTACCCTTGCGTGCAGCGCCTGCAGTTTGGTCTGCTGCACTTTTTTCCTCCTCTCATGGGATTTGTAACCGCCTGCGTCCGGAAACCCAACCTTCCACGGAACGGAGCCTGGCGTGCCTCGTGTCCGTCCAGGGTGCTCATGATTCCCGAGGGCCATTGTGAGCTCGTCGTGCTCTCTGTCTGGAAAGAACGTCCCTTCCTGCGCTGCTTCGATATACTGCTTAAGCTTACTGACTGGTATGTCCATTTGTTCGTTCGTCCAAATGCACTTCCCCGTTTCAGGGTCCAAGGTTCCGCCAGCCCTGAAGAACCAAGTCCGGCAACGGTCTGGCCAGTTATTTGTCTCTGGTTAGATCCCTTTATGAACCAGATCATTCTCAACCTTGGACCACTTAGGCCGGGCTACGAGGTAGCCACCTGACCCCGTGCGATGGTGAAGCTTCTTCTTCGCAGAATTTTGCTTGTTTGTCGCCGACATCTTCTGACTCTTTTCCAATGTCTTGTAGGTCACAAATGCGCGCCAGTGATCTCTGATCTTCTCATATCTGCCCTTGAATTCTGGTGTCTCTTTTTTATCGACAAACCTATTCAGCTCTTTCTTCCACCTCCTGAATAGATCTGCCATCCTCTTCAGAGCAAAAGACTTGATTAATTTCTCTTTAATTGGGTTCTCTGGATTATCCTCTGGCGGTAGGGTGAAATTTGACTTCAGCTCAGTCCAAAGATCATTTTTCTGCATATCATTGACATAAGACACCTCATGGTCTTCTGTAGCCGGCTTAAACCATTGTTGGATGCTTATCGGGATCTTGTCCCTAACCAGAACCCCGCACTGAGCAACAAATGTCCTCTTTGTCCGGAGGGGTTCAATAGGTTGGCCGTCCAGCGCGATTGCTGTGATCTCAAGCTTTTCATCCGAGCTCAACTTTTTCTTTGGGCCTCATCTCTTTACCGAAGTTGTGCTCGATCCGGAGGGCTAGAAAAAAGAACAAAGACTTAATTAATATGTGTACATACCAAAACAATGAATGCATCAATCAGCTTTTGTTGCTTCGTCTAGGGCGGTGTCCATAGTTTCTACAAATATTTACAACATGGCAATTATTATTGAAACATGACAGAAGGATATATTAGTGCCAAACGTAGAACTAGCTACCTAATCATAGTAAGCTATCGGGAGGGGGTATATATCGACAACGATGACACTACACCATCGTTCCCAATAAAAAAAAAGAGGAAGAAGAAGAAAAAAAGAGGAGAAGAAAGAATAGAGGAGAAGAACACTCGAACCCTCGAACCCTCGACCCCTAGACGACCCTCTTCTTCCTCTCATGTTCGAGAGGATCGCCGAGGGGTCGGGAGGTTGCCTAGTGTCAAAGGATTCAACAAAACCATGTATTCATCATTAGGCGAAAGTAACATGTGCATGATGGTATGAAGCTCTTCAAAGTTGTTCTGGACCGGACTCCCAGATAGGATAATTCGCTTTTTGGTACAAAGTTCAGCAAGAGCCTTTCGAATATCACTATTTGGAAGGCCTTTGCTGAATTGGTACCAAAAGGCGGATTATTCTATCCGGGACTGCATTCCAAAACAACTTTGCAGAACTTCGTACCAACATGCCCTGGTTACTTCCCGCTAATGATGAAGGCATGGATTTCTTCAATACTTTGACACTAGGAGAAGAAGAAAGGAATAGCTAGAGGAGAAGATCGAAGAAAAAAAAGAGGAGAAGAAGAAAGGAATAGTGGAGAAGAAGAGAAAATAGAATATATTCTATTTTCTCTTCTTCTCCACTATTCCTTTCTTCTTCTCCTCTTCTCTTTCTTCTTTTTTCTTCTTCTTATTTATTTCTCCTCTTCTTTTCGGTAGAGGAAACCCTAAATAGCTAGCAAGTATCGTGGGTGTGAGATACATGTGGCCTTCGGTGAAGGACACTACATCCACGTCCCACAAGTGACGTGGGCGTCGAAGCCCGCGCCACTTGTGGGATGTGGATGTAGTGTCCGACACCGACGGTACATGTATCTCACACCGACGATACTTTCTATTTAGGGTTTCTCCTCTATCGCTCGGCGACCCTCTCGACGACCCTCGTTACCGATAAAATAAAGAGGAAGAAGAAGTAGAAAAAAGAAGAGAAGAAAGAATAGAGGAGAAGACTTCCTCTTCTTCCTCTCCTCTTCTTCCCCTTCTTCCTCGCCTCTCTCATGAATGTCCGGCGTTCTTGACCACCCCCCCACGTGTCGAAGAAAAAAAGAAGAAAAAAAAGAGGAGAAGAAGAAAGGAATAGAGGAGAAGAAGAGAAAAATAGAATATATTCTATTTTTCTCTTCTTCTCCTCTATTCCTTTCTTCTTCTCCTCTTCTTTTTATTCTTTTTTCTTCTTCTTATTTATTTCTCCTCATCTTCCTCTCCCCTCTCGGCGACCCTAGACCCCCTCTCGACCCTCGACCCCTAGGCGACCGTCGACCCCCTTTCGACCCTCGACCCCTAGGCGACCGTCGACCCCTCCCGATAAAAAAAAGATGAAGAAGAAAAAAAAGGGGAGAAGAAAGAATAGAGGAAGCTCCTCTATTCTTTCTTCTCCTCTTTTTTTTCTTCTTCCTCTTCTTTTTTATCCTCTTCTTCCTCTCATGTTTTTCCGCGATAACATTTTTTTCTCCAAGATAGTTAGTGTCCCCGAATGAACCGGAGGGGGACATTGGTCATATTTTCTACGAATGTTCTATATACATACATCCATCGATATCATTCCATACATACATATACATCTACATTATATATGAACAAAAAATATCAAAATTCATCATACATACATCTACAGTATATATGAACAAAAATTATAAACTTTCTCCCCAACTCATACATACATACATACATACATCTACATCATATCAATATTTTGCAAATTAAGGAGAGGAAGGAGAGGATGGGCGGTAGCTACCTCTCCCAGAGGGATCGGGGAGGAGACACGGGCGGCCGGCGTCGGGGGCGACGACGACGAGGACGGGCTCGTGGTCGGCGAGGGCGAGGGCGACGGCGGGGCGCGCTCGGCGGCGGCGGACGGTGGAGCTCGGGGGCGCGCGGGGTAGGAGCTCGGGGGCTCGGGGACGGCGGAGCTCGAGGGCGAGGGCGAGGGCGACGGCGGGGCGGCTCGTGGTCGGCGACGACGGCGAGGCAGGGCACGCTCGGGGGCGGGGTAGGGGCAAAAGCGGCGACGGCGAGGCGAGCAGAGGGGCAGCCTGGCGGCGACGTCGCGGCGGGATCGAAGAAACTGTACCAAAATTTTCACAAGTGTGGCTTATATAGACGGAGCATTGGTCCCGGTTGGTGGCACCAACCGTGACCATTGCCCCCTTTAGTCCCGGTTGGTGCCACCAACCGGGACCAAAGGCCTCTTTTCGGCAGCACAAAGGGCGGGAAGCGAAGGCCATTGGTCCCGGTTGGTGGCACCAACCGGGACTAAAGGGGGGCAATGGTCACGGTTGGTGCCACGAACCGTGACCAATGCCATCTTTAGTCCCGGTTGGTGCCACCAACCGGGACCAATGCCCTTGTGCTGCCCCGCGCCCAAAAGTTTAGTCCCACATCGCTAACTGAAGGGCGCTGGCACCATTTTATAAGCTCTGTTGCCTCCTCCCTCTTGAACTCCTCTGAACTGCAGGCCTATGGGCCTAATTTGACACTGCTTTGCATGTGGGCCTATTGGGCCTTCTGCGGGCCTGAATCCTGGCCCATATAGGGTTTCTAGTCGTATTCAGGCCGTGGAGGCCCAGTAGGTGGCATTTTTTTTGGTTTTTTCTTTTTTATTTCTACATTTTTTTGGTTTTTTATTTTTTTTATTTCTACTTAAAACTAAATACTTACAGTTTTTTAGTGATTTCTTTTTGCTTTTAGTCACAAAAATTATAAACTTTCTGTTAGTGCCATTAGTTTTAAATTTTAAATAGTTTAAATTTGAATTTTTAAAAATTTGTGTGAATCACTAGTTTATGAATAACTTTACTATAAAATTAGAATTTTTTCTATTTATTTTTTATTTCTACATACAACTAAATACTTACAGTTTTTTAGTGATTTATTTTTGCTTTTAGGTCACAAAAATTATAAACTTTCTATTAGTGCCATTAGTTTTAAATTTTAAATAGTTTAAATTTGAATTTTTAAAAATTTGTGTGAATCACTAGTTTATGAATAACTTTACTATAAAATTAGAATTTTTTTCTTCTTTGCTATTTATTTTTTATTTATACTTACAATTAAATACTTATAGTTTGATTTTAGGTCACACAAATTATATTCTTTTTGCTATTGAAGAATATTATAGTTTTATTTTAGTTGATCATAACATAATATTTTAACTGATTGTTTTTATTTTCATAAATGTTTTGTAGTTCATTCTATTTGCTATTAATTCATTCTTTGAGCTAAATGACTCTGAAATTGGAAAGCATTTCAAAATGAACTCTGAAAAGGTTGAAAGTTGGCATGGTATCATCATTTCACCCACATAGCATGTTCCAAAAAGTAGAGAGGGTTACGACAAAAACTTGATGTACTTCGTGTACAAAATGGACAATCACTTTCGAAGTATCAAAGTTTCAAACCATAAGACATGAAAGCATTTCAAATGAACTCTGAAAAAGTTGAAAGTTGGGATGGTATCATAATTTCACCCACATAGCATTTGCTTATTGCGGGAGAAAGTCTTTACTTTTTCTTCGCTTGTGTCATTTGCTTATTGCGCCGTAACCATGGATAATCTTCATTGTTTATCAGGATGCTTGGGTCAGCCTTGACATTGAAGGGAGGAATTTCATGAAATTTTTCATAATCTTTAGACATGTCTGTCTTGCCGTCCACTCCCAGGATTTCCCTTTTTCCCGAAAGAACTATGTGGCGCTTTGGCTCATCATATGATGTATTCGCTTCCTTATCTTTTATTTTTCTCGGTTTGGTAGACATGTCCTTCACATAGATAACCTGTGCCATATCATTGGCTAGGACGAACGGTTCGTCAGTGTACCCAAGATTTTTCAGATCCACTGTTCTCATTCCGTAGTGTGGGTCTACCTGTACCCCGCCGCCTAACAGATTGACCCATTTGCACTTAAACAAAGGGACCTTAAAATCAGGTCCGTAGTCAAGTTCCCATATGTCCACTATGTAACCATAATATGTATCCTTTCCGCTCTCGGTTGCTGCATCAAAGCGGACACCGCTGTTTTGGTTGGTGCCCTTTTGATCTTGGGCGATCGTGTAAAATGTATTCCCATTTATCTCGTATCCTTTGTAAGTCAATACAGTCAAAGATGGTCCCCTGGACAACAAGTACAACTCATCACAAACAGTGTTGTCACCTCTGAGACGTGTTTCCAACCAACTGTTGAAAGTCCTGATGTGTTCACATGTAATCCAGTCGTCGCATTGCTCCGGGTGTTTGGAGCACAGACTGTTCTTGTGTTCATCGACATACGGGGTCACCAAGGTAGAGTTCTATAGAACTGTGTAGTGTGCTTGAGACCAAGAATATTCGTCCCTGCATATTATTGAGTCTCTTCCAAGAGTGCCTTTTCCAGTCAGTCTCCCCTCATACCGCGATTTAGGGAGACCTATCTTGTTAAGGCCAGGAATGAAGTCAACACAAAACCCGATAACATCCTCTGTTTGATGGCCCATGGAGATGCTTCCTTCTGTCCTAGCGCGGTTACTGACATATTTCTTTAGGACTCCCATGAACCTCTCAAAGGGGAACATATTGTGTAGAAATACGGGCCCCAGGATGACAATCTCGTCGACTAGATGAACTAGGACGTGCGTCATGATATCGAAGAAGGATGGTGGGAACACCAGCTCGAAACTGACAAGACATTGCGCCACATCACTCCTTAGCCTTGGTACAATTTCTGGATCGATCACCTTCTGAGAGATTGCATTGAGGAATGCACATAGCTTCACAATGGCTAATCGGACGTTTTCCGATAGAAGCCCCCTTAATGCAATCGGAAGCAATTGCGTCATAATCACGTGGCAGTCATGACACTTTAGGTTCTGAAACTTTTTCTCTGGCATATTTATTATTCCCTTTATATTCGACGAGAAGCCAGTCGTGACCTTCATACTGAGCAGGCATTCAAAGAAGATTTCTTTCTCTTCTTTCGTAAGAGCGTAGCTGGCAGGACCTTTATACTGCTTCGGAGGCATGCCGTCTTTTTCGTGCAAACGTTGCAGGTCCTCCCGTGCCTCAGGTGTATCTTTTGTCTTCCCATACACACCCAAGAAGCCTAGCAGGTTCACGCAAAGGTTCTTCGTCACGTGCATCACGTCGATTGAGGAGCGGACCTCTAGGTCTTTCAGGTAGGGTAGGTCCCAAAATATAGATTTCTTCTTCCACATGGGTGCGTGTCCCTCAGCGTCATTCGGAACAGCTAGTCCACCGGGACCCTTTCCAAAGATTACGTAGTGTAAATCATTGACCATAGCAAGCACGTGATCACCGGTGCGCATGGCGGGCTTCTTCCGGTGATCTGCCTCGCCTTTGAAATGCTTGCCTTTCTTTCGACATTGATGGTTGGTCGGAAGAAATCGACGATGGCCCAGGTACACATTCTTCCTGCATTTGTCCAGGTATATACTTTCAGTGTCATCTAAACAGTGCGTGCATGCGTGGTATCCTTTGTTTGTCTGTCCTGAAAGGTTACTGAGAGCGGGCCAATCGTTGATGGTCACGAACAGCAACGCCTTAAGGTTAAATTCCTCCTGTCTGTGCTCATCCCACGTACGTACACCGTTTCCATTCCACAGCTGTAAAAGTTCTTCAACTAATGGCCTTAGGTACACATCAATTTCGTTGCCGGGTTGCTTAGGGCCTTGGATGAGAACTGGCATCATAATGAACTTCCGCTTCATGCACATCCAAGGAGGAACGTTATACATACATAGAGTCACGGGCCAGGTGCTGTGATTGCTGCTCTGCTCCCCAAAAGGATTAATGCCATTCGCGCTTAAAGCAAACCATACATTCCTTGGGTCCTTTGCAAACTCATCCCAGTACTTTCTCTCGATTTTTCTCCACTGCGACCCGTCAGCGGGTGCTCTCAACTTCCCATCTTTCTTTCGGTTCTCACTGTGCCATCGCATCAACTTGGCATGCTCTTCGTTTCTGAACAGACGTTTCAACCGTGGTATTATAGGAGCATACCACATCACCTTCGCAGGAACCCTCTTCCTGAGAGGCTCGCCGTCAACATCACCGGGGTCATCTCGTCTGATCTTATACCGCAACGCACCGCATACCGGGCATGCGTTCAGATCCTTGTATGCATCGCGGTAGAGGATGCAGTCATTAGGGCATGCATGTATCTTCTCCACCGCCAATCCTAGAGGGCATACGACCTTCTATGCTGCGTATGTACTGTCCGGCAATTCGTTATCCTTTGGAAGCTTCTTCTTTAATATTTTCAATAGCTTCTCAAATCCTTTGTCAGCCACAGCATTCTCTGCCTTCCACTGCAGCAATTCCAGTACGGTACCGAGCTTTGTGTTGCCATCTTCGCAATTGGGGTATAACCTTGCATCGACAATGACCCGGCGGAGATCATCATCATCGGGCACATCGTCTGGCTCCTCTTGATCTTCAGCAGCTTCACCTGTGGCAGCATCATTGGGCACATCGTCTGGTTCCTCTTGATCTTCACCAGCTCCCCCCGTTGCAGCATCACCGTATTCAGGGGGCACATAGTTGTCATTGTACTCTTCTTCTTCGCCGTCTTCCATCATAACCCCTATTTCTCCATGCCTCGTCCAAACATTATAGTGTGGCATGAAACCCTTGTAAAGCAGGTGGGAGTGATGGATTTTCCGGTTAGAGTAAGACCTCGTATTCCCACATTCAGTGCATGGACAACACATAAAACCATTCTGCTTGTTTGCCTCAGCCGCATCGAGAAACTCATGCACGCCCTTAATGTACTCGCGGGTGTGTCTGTCACCGTACATCCATTGCCGGTTCATCTACGTGCATTATATATAATTAAGTGTCCAAATTAATAGAAGTTCATCATCACATTAAAACCAAAGTGCATACATAGTTCTCATCTAATAACATATAGCTCTCCAGAGCATCTAATTAATTAAACCATACATTGAAACTATGTAAAACATTTCAATGCGAAAACAAATGCGATCATAATTGCAACCAAGGTAACAATTGATCCAACGGCATAATGATACCAAGCCTCGGTATGAATGGCATATTTTCTAATCTTTCTAATCTTCAAGCGCATTGCATCCATCTTGATCTTGTGATCATCGACGACATCCGCAACATGCAACTCCAATATCATCTTCTCCTCCTCAATTTTTTTTATTTTTTCCTTCAACAAATTGTTTTCTTCTTCAACTAAATTTAACCTCTCGACAAGGTCGGTTGGCATTTCCGATTCACATACATCCTAGATAAATAAAATCTATGTCACGTTGGTCGGCATAATTTTCATAAACAATAAATGAACCAATAGTTATAAAGATAATATACATACCAAATCCGAATCATAGACAGGACGAGGGCCGACGGGGGCGGATTCCAAAACCATCGCACTATATAAGATGCAATAAAAATGTAAGAAAATGATACAAGTATCTATCTAAACATACAAGTAAGAATATTTTTCCTTTCAGAAAGAAGATAAGAACAAGAGGCTCACCACGGTGGTGTCGGTGATGAGATCGGCGCGGGTGATCGAAGGCGGTGAAGATGGGGACGGGGCGTGACGGACCGCTAAATCTAGACAAATCTCGAGGAAAATGGAGCTTGGAGGTCGAGCTTCGAGAGGAGAAAGCTTAAGTAGTGTGGCTTGGGCATTCCATCGAACACCTCATGTGCATAGGAGGTGAGCTAGAGCACCACAAACCCCTCTCCCCCTCGGCCAGAAAAACCTTACGCGAGGGGGGTATATATAGACACCTCATTGGTCCCGGTTGGTGGCATGAGCCGGGACTAAAGGGGAGCCTTTGGTCCCGGTTCAAGCCACCAACCGGGACCAATGGTGGTGGGCCAGGAGCGAGGCCCATTGGTCACGGTTCATCCCACCAACCGGGACCAAAAGGTCCAGATGAACCGGGACCAATGGCCCACGTGGCCCGGCCGGCCCCCTGGGCTCACGAACCGGGACCAATGCCCACATTGGTCCCGGTTCTAGACTGAACCGGGAATAATGGGCTGATGCGGCCTGGACCATAGCCCTGTTTTCTACTAGTGAGTCTTGATCTAGATACATATTGAAAGTGGGAGAAATTAGCTAGAGTAGCTCCGTGCAGAGTATTGTAGACATAGAAATTTGCAAAATACTTACGGATTTAAATGTTGCAGATCCGTAGACTAAATGTCTCTCACAAGCAAAACATGATCACTCTTTGGGTGTTAATCACATAGCGATGTGAACTAGATTATTCACTCTAGTAAACCCTTTGGGTATTATTCATATGAAGATGTGAACTAATCACATAAAGATGTGAACTATTGGTGTGAAATCACCTGACGATGTGAACTAGATTACTAACTCTAGTGCAAGTGGGAGACTGAAAGGAAATATGCCCTAGAGGCAATAATAAAGTTGTTATTTATATTTCCTTATATCATGATAAATGTTTATTATTCATGCTAGAATTGTATTAACTGGAAACTTAGTACATGTGTGAATACATAGACAAACAAAGTGTCCCTAGTATGCCTTTACTTGACTAGCTCGTTAATCAAAGATGGTTAAGTTTCCAAGCCATAGACATGTGTTGTCATTTGATGAACGGGATCACATCATTAGAGAATGATGTGATGGAAAAGACCCATCCGTTAGCTTAGCACTATGATCGTTTAGTTTATTTCTATTGCTTTCTTCATGACTTATACATGTTCCTTAGACTGAGATTATGCAACTCCCGAATACTGGAGGAACACCTTCTGTGCTATCAAACGTCACAACGTAACTGGGTGATTATAAAGATGCTCTACAGGTGTCTCCGATGGTGTTTGTCGAGTTGGCATAGATCGAGATTAGGATTTTTCACTCCGATTGTCGGAGAGGTATCTCTGGGCCCACTCGGTAATGCACATCACTATAAGCCTTGCAAGCAATGTGACTAATGACTTAATTGTAGGATGTTGCATTACAGAACGAGTAAAGATACTTGTCGGTGACGAGATTGCACTAGGTATAATGATACCGATGATCGAATCTCGGGCAAGTAACATACCGATGACAAAGGGAACAACGTATGTTGTTATCTGGTTTGACCGATAAAGATCTTCGTAGAATATGTAGGAGCCAATATGAGCATCCAGGTTCCGCTATTGGTTATTAACCGGAGTTGTGTCTCGGTCATGTCTAAATAGTTCTCGAAGCCGTAGGGTCCGCACACTTAACGTTCGATGACGATTTGTATTATGAGTTATGTGATTTGATGTACCGAACGTTGTTCGGAGTCCCGGATGAGATCACAGACATGACGAGGAGTCTCGAAATGGTCGAGACGTAAAGATCGATATATTGGAAGGCTATATTCGGACATCGAAAAGGTTCTGAGTGGTTCCGGTATTTTTCGGAGTACTGAAGAGTTACGGGAATTCACCGGGGGAAGTATTGGGCCTTCATTGGCCTTAGTGGAAAGTAGAGAAGGGCCACAAGGGGAGGCCGTGCGCCACCCCATGGCCTAGTCCTAATTGGATTAGGGAGAGGGCGGCGCCCCCCCCCCTCTTTCCTTCTCCCTCTCCTCTCTTTCCTTCTTCTCCTACTTGGACTTGGAAAGGGGGAAACCTACTCCTACTAGGAGTAGGAATCCCCCCTTTGGGTGCGCCCCTTGTGGCCGGCCCTCCTCCTCCTCCCCTCCTTTATATACGGGGGAGGGGCACCCCATAGACACACAAGTTGATTTCTTAGCCGTGTGCGGTGCCCCCCCTCCACAGATTTCTACCTAGGTCAATTGTCGTAGTGCTTAGGCGAAGCCCTGCGTCAGTAACTTCATCATCATCGTCAACACGCCGTCGTGCTGACGAAACTCTCCTTCGGCCTCAGCTAGATCTAGAGTTGGAGGGACGTCACCGAGTTGAACGTGTGCAGATCATGGAGGTGCCATGCGTTTGGTACTTGATCGGTTGGATCGCGAAGACATTTGACTACATCAATCGCGTATCATAACACTTCCTCTTTCGGTCTACGAGGGTACATGGACATACTCTTTGTTGGAAATATGCCCTAGAGGCAATAATAAATTGATTATTATTATATTTCCTTGTTCATGATAATCGTTTATTATCCATGCTAGAATTGTATTGATAGGAAACTCAGATACATGTGTGGATACATAGACAACACCATGTCCGTACTAAGCCTCTAGTTGACTAGCTCGTTGATCAATAGATGGTTACGGTTTCCTGACCATGGACATTGGATGTCATTGATAACGGGATCACATCATTAGGAGAATGATGTGATGGACAAGACCCAATCCTAAGCCTAGCACAAGATCATGTAGTTCGTATGCTAAAGCTTTTCTAATGTCAAGTATCATTTCCTTAGATCATGAGATTGTGCAACTCCCGGATACCGTAGGAGTGCTTTGGGTGTGCCAAACGTCACAACGTAATTGGGTGGCTATAAAGGTACACTACAGGTATCTCCGAAAGTGTCTGTTGGGTTGGCACGAATCGAGACTGGGGTTTGTCACTCCGTGTAAACAGAGAGGTATCTCTGGGCCCACTCGGTAGGACATCATCATAATGTGCACAATGTGATCAAGGAGTTGATCACGGGATGATGTGTTACGGAACGAGTAAAGAGACTTGCCAATAACGAGATTGAACAAGGTATCGGGATACCAACGATTGAATCTCGGGCAAGTATCGTACCGATAGACAAAGGGAATTGTATACAGGATTGATTAAGTCCTTGACATCGTGGTTCATCCGATGAGATCATCATGGAGCATGTGGGAGCCAACATGGGTATCCAGATCCCGCTGTTGGTTATTGACTGGAGAACATCTCAGTCATGTCTGCATGGTTCCCGAACCTGTAGGGTCTACACACTTAAGGTTCGATGACGCTAGGGTTATAGGGAATAGATATACGTTGTTACCGAATGTTGTTCGGAGTCCCAGATGAGATCCCGGACGTCACGAGGAGTTCCGGCATGGTCCGGAGGTAAAGATTTATATATGGGAAGTCCTGTTTCGGTCGCCAGAAAAGTTTCGGGGTTTATCGGTAACGTACCGGGACCACCGGGAGGGTCCCGGGGGTCCACCAAGTGGGGCCACAAGCCCCGGAGGGCTGCATGGGCCAAGTGTGGGAGGGGACCAGCCCCAGGTGGGCTGGTGCACCCCCCCCCCATAAGGGCCCAAGGCGCAAGGGAGAGGAGAAGGGGGCAAACCCTAGGGCAGATGGGCCCTAAGGCCCACCCTGGTGCGCCTCCCCCTCTCCCCTCCCCTTGGCCGCCCCTAGATGGGATCTCATGAGTTCTTGACCTCTCCCTGGCGCAGCCCTACCTTTCTTTCTCCTCATATCTCGCGGTGCTTGGCGAAGCCCTGCTGGAGTACCACGCTCCTCCACCACCACAACGCCGTCGTGCTGCTGCTGGATGGAGTCTTCCCCAACCTCTCCTTCTTCCCTTGCTGGATCAAGGCGTAGGAGACGTCACCGGGCTGTACGTGTGTTGAACACGGAGGTGCCGTCCGTTCGGCACTAGGATCTCCGATGATTTGGATCACGACGAGTACGACTCCTTCAACCCCGTTCTCTTGAACGCTTGCGCATAGCGATCTACAAGGGTATGTAGATGCACTCTCCTTCCCCTCGTTGCTGGTTTCTCCATAGATAGATCTTCGTGACATGTAGGAAAATTTTGAATTTCTGCTACGTTCCCCAACAGTGGCATCATGAGCTAGGTCTATTGTGTAGATTCTATGCACGAGTAGAACACAAAGTAGTTGTGGGCGTTGATTTTGTTCAATATGCTTACCGTTACTAGTCCAATCTTGATTCGGCGGCATTGTGGGATGAAGCGGCCCGGACCGACCTTACACGTACTCTTATGTGAGACTGGTTCCACCGACTGACATGCACTAGTTGCATAAGGTGGCTAGCGGGTGTCTGTCTCTCCCACTTTAGTCGGATCGGATTCGATGAAAAGGGTCCTTATGAAGGGTAAATAGCAATTGGCATATCACGTTGTGGTTTTTGCGTAGGTAAGAAACATTCTTGCTAGAAACCCATAGCAGCCACGTAAAACATGCAAACAACAATTAGAGGACGTCTAACTTATTTTTGCAGGGTATGCTATGTGATGTGATATGGCCAAGAAGAATGTGATGAATTATATGTGATGTATGAGATTGATCATGTTCTTGTAATAGGAATCACGACTTGCATGTCGATGAGTATGACAACCTGTAGGAGCCATAGGAGTTGTCTTTATTTATTGTATGACCTGCGTGTCATTGAACAATGCCATGTAATTACTTTACTTTATTGCTAACCATTAGCTGTAGTAGTAGAAGTAATAGTTGGCGAGACAACTTCATGAAGACACGATGATGGAGATCATGGTGTCGTGCCGGTGACGATGATGATCATGGAGCCAAGAAGATGGAGATCAAAAGGAGCAAAGTGTTGATGGCCATATCATGTCACCTTTTAATGGCATGTGATGTTTATCATGTTTTTGCATCTTATTTGCTTAGAACGACGGTAGTAAATAAGATGATCCCTCATTAAAATTTCAAGAAGGTGTTCCCTCTAACTATGCACCGTTGCGAAAGTTCGTCGTTTCGAAGCACCACGTGATGATCGGGTGTGATAGATTCTTACATTCACATACAATGGGTGTAAGCCAGATTTACACACGCGAAACACTTAGGTTGACTTGACGAGCCTAGCATGTACAGACATGGCCTCGGAACACAAGAGAACAAAAGGTCGAGCATGAGTCATATAGAATATACGATCAACATGAAGATGTTCACCGATGTTGACTAGTCCGTCTCACGTGATGATCAGACACGGCCTAGTTGACTCGGATCATGTAATCACTTAGATGACTAGAGGGATGTCTATTTGAGTGGGAGTTCATAAGATGAACTTAATTATCCTTAACATAGTCAAAAAGGTCTTCGCAAATTATGTCGTAGCTCGCGCTTCAGTTCTACTGTTTAGATATGTTCCTAGAGAAAAATTAGTTGAAAGTTGATAGTAGCAATTATGCGGACGAGGTCCGTAAACTAAGGATTGTGCTCATTGCTTCATCGAAGGCTTATGTCCTTAATGCACCGCTTAGTGTGCTAAACCTCGAACGTCGTCTGTGGATGTTGCGAACATCTGACATACACATTTTGATAACTACATGATAGTTCAGTTAAACGTTTTAGAGTTGAGGCACCGAAGACGGTTTTGAAACGTCGTGAAACATATGAGATGTTTCGAGGGCTGAAATTGGGATTTCAGGCTCGTGCCCACGTCAAGAGGTATAAGACCTCCGACGATTTTCTTAGCCTACAAACTAAGGGAGAAAAGCTCAATTGTTGAGCTTGTGCTCAGATTGTCTGAGTACAAAAATCATTTGAATCGAGTGGGAGTTGATCTTCCAGATGAGAAAGTGATGTTTCTCCGAAGTCATTACCACCAAGCTGCTAGAGCTTCCTGATGAACTATAACATATCAGGGACATATATGATGATCCTTGAGATATTCGCGATGTTCGACACCACAAAAGTAGAAATCAAGAAGGAGCATCAATTGTTGATGGTTGGTGAAACCAGTAGTTTCAAGAAGGGCAAGGGCAAGAAGGGATACTTCATGAAACGGCAAATCAGCTGCTGCTCTAGTGAAGAAACCCAAGGTTGAACCCAAACCCGAGACTAAGTGCTTTTGTGATAAGGGGAACAACCACTGGAGCAGAATTACCCTAGATACTTGGTAGATGAGAAGGCTGGCAAGGTCGAAGAAGTATATTGGATATACATTGTGTTAATGTGTACTTTACTAATACTCCTGGTAGCACCATGGTATTAGATACCGGTTCGGTTGCTAAGTGTTAGTAAACTCGAAATAAAAGGCTGGGGAGTAAACGGAGACTAGCTAATGGTGAGCTGGCGATATGTGTTGGAACTTTTTCCAAGCTTGATGTGATCAAGCATCGCACGCTCCCTCTACCATCGAGATTGGTGTTTGCGTTGAGCATAGACATGATTGGATTATGTCTATCGCGATACGGTTATTCATTTAAGGAGAATAATGGTTACTCTGTTTATTTGAATAATACCTTCAATGGTCTTGCACCTAAAATGAATGGTTTATTGAATCTCGATCGTAGTGATACACATGTTCATGCCAAAAGATATAAGATAGTAATGATAGTACCACCTACTTGTGGCACTTCCACGTAAGTCATATCAGTATAAAACGCATGAAGAAGCTCCATGTTGATGGATCTTTGGGCTCACTCATTTTTGAAAAGTTTGAGACATGCGAACCATGTCTATTGGTGTATATGCATGAAGAAACTCCACGCAAATGGACCGTTTGGACTCACTTGATTTTGAATCACTTGAGACATGCAAATCATACCACATGGGCAAGATGACTGAATGCCTCGTTTTCAGTAAAATGGGACTAGAAAGCAACTTGTTGGAAGTAATACATGTTGATGTGTGCAGTCCAATGAGTGCTGAGGCGTGTAGTGGATATCGTTATTACTTCACAGATGATTTGAGTAGATGTTGAGTACATTTACTTGATGAATCACGAGTCTGAATTATTGAAAGGTTCAAGTAATTTCAGTGTGAAGTTGAAAGATCGTCGTGACAAGAGGATAAAATATCTATGATATGATCATAGAGATGAATATCTGAATTACGAGTTTGGCAAAGAACTAAGACATTGTGGAAATTGTTTCACAACTAATACAGCCTGAAACACCATAGTATGATGGTGTGTCCGAACATCATAACTGCACCCTATTGGATATGATGCATACCATGATGTCTCTTATCGAATTACCACGATAGTTTATGGGTTAGGCATTAGAGACAACCACAATCACTTTAAATAGGGCACCACGTAATTCCGATGAGATGACATCGTATGGTTTAGAGAAACCTAAGCTATCATTTCTTAAAAGTTTTGGGATGCGACGCTTATGTGAAAAAGTTTCAGGCTGATAAGCTCGAACCCAAAGAGGATAAATGCATCTTCATAGGACACCCAAAACAGCTGGGTATACCTCCTGTCTCAGATCCGAAAGCAATAAGGGATTGTTTCTAGAATCGGGTCCTTTCTCGAGGAAAAGTTTCTCTCGAAAGAATTGAGTGGGAGGATGGTGGAGACTTGATGAGGTTATTGAACCGTCTCTTCAACTAGTGTGTGGCAGGGCACAGGGAGTTGTTCCTATGGCACCTACACCAATTGAAGTGTAAGCTTATGATAGTGATCATAAAACTTCAGATCAAGTCACTACCAAACCTCGTGGGATGACAAGGATGCGTACTACTTCAGAGTGGTATGTAATCCTGTCTTGGAAGTCATGTTGCTAGACAACAATGAAGCTACGAGCTATGGAGAAACGATGGTGGGCCTAGATTCCAAAATGGCTCGAGGCCATCTAATCCGAGAGAGGATCCATATATGAAAACAAAGTGTAGACTTTCGAAGAACTACTTGATGGTTGTAAGGCCGTTAGGTACATATGGATTTTAAAAGGAAGACGGACAATGATGGTAAGTATCACCATTAAGAGAGCTCGACTTGTCATTAAGATGTTTTCCGACAAGTTCAAGGAGTTGACTACGATGAGACTTTCTCACTCGTAGCGATGCTAAGAGTCTGTTGGAATTATGTTAGCGACTACTGCATTGTTTATGAAATCTTGCAGATAGGATGTCAAAACATTGTTTCCTTGACGATTTTTTGAGGAAAGGCTGTATGTGATACAACCGGAAGGTTTTGTCAATCCTGAAAGATGCTAACAAGTATGCAAACCTCCAGCAATCCTTCTAAGGACTGGAGTAAGCATCTCGGAGTTGGAATGTATGCTTTGATGAGATGATCAAAGTTTTGGGTGTATACAAAGTTTATGAGAAACTTGTATTTCCAAAGAAGTGAGTGGGAGCACTATAGAATTCCTGATGAATATATGTTGTTGACATATTGTTGATCAGAAATGACGTAGAATTTTTGGAAAGCATATAGGGTTATTTGGAAAGTGTTTTTCAATGAAAGCCTGGATTAAGCTACTTCAACATTGAGCATCAAGATCTATAAGGATAGATCAAAACGCTTAATGGTACTTTCAAATGAGCACATACCTTGACATGATCTTGAAGGTGTTCAAGATGGATCAGTCAAAGAAGGAGTTCTTGCCTGAGTTGTAAGGTATGAAGTTAAGACTTAAAGCTCGACCACGGCAGAAGAAAGAGGAAGGACGAAGGTCGTCCCCTATGCTTTTTTCATAGGCTCTATACGGTGTGCCATGCTGAGTACCGCACCTGATTGTGCCTTGCCACATATCTGGCAAGAGGGTACAAAGGTGATCTAGGAGTAGATCACCAGATAGCGGTATAAATTATCCTTAGACAAATAAGGATATGTTTCTCGGTTATGGAGGTGATAAAGGGTTTGACGTAAAGAGTTACGTCGATGCAAGCTTAACACCTATCCGGATAGCTCTGAGTAGAGATACTGGATATGTATAATGGAGCAACAATTTAGAATAGCTCCAAGTAGAACAGTTATTTGAAATGGCTCCAAATGTAGCGTAGTAGTTGCATCTACAAGATGACATAGAAATTTGCGAAGTACATACGGATCTGAATGTTGCAGACCCGTTGACTGAAACCTCTCTCACAAGCATAACATGATCAAACCCAGAACTCTTTGGGTGTTAGTCAAATGGGGATGTGACCTTGAGTGTTAATCACATATCGATGTGAACTGGATTATTGACTCTAGTGCAAGTGGAGGACTATTGGAAATATGCCCTAGAGGCAATAAAAAATTGATTATTATTATATTTCCTTGTTCATGATAATCGTTTATTATCCATGCTAGAATTGTATTGATAGGAAACTCAGATGCATGTGTGGATACATAGACAACACCATGTCCCTAGTAAGCCTCTAGTTGACTAGCTCGTTGATCAATAGATGGTTACAGTTTCCTGACCATGGACATTGGATGTCATTGATAACGGGATCACATCATTAGGAGAATTATGTGATGGACAAGACCCAATCCTAAGCCTAGCACAAGATCATGTAGTTCGTATGCTAAAGCTTTTCTAATGTCAAGTATCATTTCCTTAGACCATGAGATTGTGCAACTCCCGGATACCGTAGGAGTGCTTTGGGTGTGCCAAATGTCACAACGTAACTGGGTGGCTATAAAGGTACACTACAGGTATCTCCGATAGTGTCTATTGGGTTGGCACGAATCGAGAATGGGATTTGTCACTCCGTGTAAACGGAGAGGTATCTCTGGGCCCACTCGGTAGGACATCATCATAATGTGCACAATGTGATCAAGGAGTTGATCATGGGATGATGTGTTACGGAACGAGTATAGAGACTTGCCAGTAACGAGATTGAACAAGGTATCGGGATACCGACGATCGAATCTCGGGCAAGTATCGTACCGATAGACAAAGGGAATTGTATACGGGATTGATTAAGTCCTTGACATCGTGGTTCATCCAATGAGATCATCGTGGAGCATGTGGGAGCCAACATGGGTATCCAGATCCCGCTGTTGGTTATTGACCGGAGAATGTCATGTCTGCATGGTTCCCGAACCCGTAGGGTCTACACACTTAAGGTTCGATGACACTAGGGTTATAGGGAATAGATATATGTGGTTACCGAATGTTGTTCGGAGTCCCGGATGAGATCCTAGACATCACGAGGAGTTCCAGAATGGTCCGGAGGTAAAGATTTATATATGGGAAGTCCTGTTTTGGTCGCCGGAAAAGTTTTGGGGTTTGTCGGTAACGTACCGGGACCACCAGGAGGGTCCCGGGGGTCCACCAAGTGGGGCCACAAGCCCCGGAGGGCTGCATGGGCCAAGTGTGGGAGGGGACCAGCCCCAGGTGGGCTGGTGCACCCCCCCACAAGGGCCCAAGGCGCAAGGGAGAGGAGAAGGGGGCAAACCCTAGGGCAGATGGGCCCTAAGGCCCACCCTGGTGCGCCTCCCCCTCTCCCCTCCCCTTCGCCACCCCTAGATGGGATCTAGGGGCTGCCGCCGCCCCTAGGTGGGGGCGCAGCCCCTCCCCTTCCCCTATATATAGTTGAGGTATGGGTTGTCCAATACACATGAGTTCTTGACCTCTCCCTGGCGCAGCCCTACCTCTCTTTCTCCTCATATCTTGCGGTGCTTGGCGAAGCCCTGCTGGAGTACCATGCTCCTCCACCACCACCACGCCGTCGTGCTGCTGCTGGATGGAGTCTTCCCCAACCTCTCCTTCTCCCCTTGCTGGATCAAGGCGTAGGAGACGTCACCGGGCTGTACGTGTGTTGAACACGGAGGTGCCGTCCGTTCGGCACTAGGATCTCCGATGATTTGGATCATGACGAGTACGAACGCTTCCGCATACCGATCTACAAGGGTATGTAGACGCACTCTCCTTCCCTGTTCTCTTGAACGCTTCCGCATAGCGATCTACAAGGGTATGTAGACGCACTCTCCTTCCCCTCGTTGCTGGTTTCTCCATAGATAGATCTTGGTGACATGTAGGAAAATTTTGAATTTCTGCTACGTTCCCCAACACTCTTCCCCTCTCATTTCTATGCTTCTCCTAGATAGATCTTGCATGATCGTAGGAAAATTTTGAAATACTGTGTTCCCCAACAACTTGGTGATGGTGACTAGAGAACTCTGCCAATCACTATCTTATCTAGAAGATTAAGTCCCACTTGATTCAAGCGATTGTAGTACCCAGGGATTCTGAGTATATGCTCACTAGCTGAGCTATTCTCCTCCATCTTGTAGGCAAAGTACTTTGTCAGAGGTTTCATACCTCTTAACATGGGCATGAGTATGAAATACCAATTTCAACTCTTGGAACATCTCATATGCTACATGTCATTCAAAACATTTTTGAAGTCCCGGTTCTAAGCCGTAAAGCATAGTGCACTAAACTATCAAGTAGTCATCATACTGAGCTTGCCAACTTCCATAATGTCTGCATATGCTACTGCAACACTTCTGTCACCTAGCGGTGCATCAAGAACATAATTCTTCTGTGCAGGAATGAGGATAATTCTCAGATCATGGACCTAGTCCGCATCATTGCTACTATCATCTTTGAACTTAGTTTTCTCTAGGAACATATCATAAATAAAACGGGGAAGCTATACATGAGCTATTGATCTACAACATAGATATGAAAAAACTATCATGTACTAAGTTCATGATAAATTAAAGTTCAATTAACCATATTACTAAAGAACTCCCACTTAGATAGACATCCCTCTAGTCATCTAAATGATCACGTGATACATATCAACTAAACCATGTCCGATCATCACGTGAGATGGAGTAGTTTTCAATGGTGAACATCACTATGTTGCTCATATCTACTATATGATTCATGTTTGACCTTTTGGTCTTAGTGTTCCGAGACCATATCTGCATATACTAGGCTCGTCAAGTTTAACCCGAGTACTCTGCATGTGCAAAACTGGCTTGCACCCATTGTATGTGAACGTAGAGCTTATCAGAACCAATCATCATGTGGTGTCTCGGCACGATGAACTGTAGCAATGGTGCATACTCAGGGAGAACACTTATACCTTGAAATTTAGTGACGGGTCATGTCGGTGTCAAAACCGGCGGATCTCGGGTAGGGGGTCCCAAACTGTGCGTCTAGGCCAGATGGTAACAGGAGGCAGGGAACATGATGTTTTACCCAGGTTCGGGCCCTCTTGATGGAGGTAAAACCCTACGTCCTCCTTGATTAATATTGATGATATGGGTAGTACAAGAGTAGATCTACCACGAGATCAAGGAGGCTAAACCCTAGAAGCTAGCCTATGGTATGATTGTTGTCTATGGAGTTGATGAAGTTGTCCTATGGACTAAAACCCTCCGGTTTATATAGACACCGGATAGGGTTAGGGTTACATAGAGTCGGTTACAATGGTAGGAGATCTTGAATATCCGCATCGCCAAGCTTGCCTTCCACGCAAAGGAAAGTCCCATCCGGACACGGGGCGTAGTCTTCAATGTTGTATCTTCATAATCCTGGAGTCTGGCTGAAGGTATAGTCCGGCTAGACGAACACCCCCTAATCCAGGACTCCCTCAGTAGCCCCTGAACCAGGCTTCAATCACGACGAGTCCGGCGCGCAAATTGTCTTCGGCATTGCAAGGTGGGTTCCTCCTCCAAGTCCTTCATAGAAGATTGTAAACACCAAGAGTAGTGTCTGTCTCTGCAAAATAAGTTTCCACATATTGCCATAGAGAGAATAATATTAACACAAATCAAATCTGCTGACGTATTCCACAGTGCGCCATCACACTACGGCCAAGTCCTTTACGAATCGTTTTTTACTTTTTCACCTCAGCGTGTTTTGCGAGGCGGTTTCCTTGGCACGTCTTGTCAAAGAAGAGATCGTGTACCCCCCGTTTATGGGATTCTCTTCAATACGGCGTGGGTAATCCAACCGCGCCACTTATCATGGCGCTGGGAGGCAAGTGAGTTTTACTAGGCGGGTGGGGACGCACAACCGCATCCGCCCATATAAGGGGATAAGGATCCACCTTTTTACCTACGCCTTCTTCCTCCTCTGCCTATCCATCTCCTGCGCACTTGAGCTCCAGCGCCCAAGCCCGCACTTCCCACCTCAACCTCCTCCAGCAATGTCCGGAGCGGGAGGCAAGTGGATGGTCTCCACCGTTACGGAGGGCCAAGTTAAAAAGCTAAGGAAGGCCGCATACTTGTCCAAGGACATCGCGCACCGGCTTCCCGAGGAGGGGCAGCTTATCCCCACCCCAAGGCCCCATGAGAGGGTAGTATTCCTTCCCCACTTCCTCCGCGGACTGGGTTTTCCACTTCACCCATTTGTCCGGGGGCTCATGTTCTACTACGGCCTGGATTTGCACGATTTGGCCCCGAACTTCATCCTCAACATCTCGGCGTTTATCGTCGTGTGCGAGGCTTTTCTCCGCGTCCGCCCCCATTTCGGCCTCTGGCTCAAGACCTTCAACGTCAAGCCCAAGGTGGTGCGCGACAACCAGGCGGAGTGCGGAGGCGCCATGGCGGGCAAGATGGCCAACGTCCTATGGTTCGAGGGCTCTTTTGTGGAGACCCTAAAGGGATGGCAAGCCGGGTGGTTTTATATCACCGAGCCCCACGATCCGAAATGGACCGCAGCCCCCGAGTTCCGATCCGGACCCCCCACGCGGCTTATGTCCTGCAAAGAGACGAGCCTGTCGTGGGGTAACGAAAAAGAGGTGACCGTATTGCAAACATGCATCCAGTCCCTGGTGAACAAGCCAGTCCGGCTTGTCAATGTAATCCAGGTTATGCTCGTCCGCCAGATCCTCCCGTGCCAACAACGGGATTTTAATCTGTGGGAGTTCAACCCGGCGCAGCATCAAACCCTCAGCTGGCTCTTCGACACGACGTACGAAGACGCCTGGAGGCTGCTATTCAAGGGCGCCGAGGCTCCTGCATCCGCTTCCGAGGACCGCGGATACAGCTCGCAGCGTCATGCTAACGAGGTAATCCACCTACACCTTTTACATGATGTTTTAAGCTTTTTCCATAGTTTGACTCTATGCGGGATCTAAACTCCCTTACCTCTGACAGGCTTGGCGGGCGGTATCCAGACCGATTAACTGTCTGGCTTCGCTGCCCGAAGACCCAGCCCTAGCTCTCCTAATGAAGCTGCTGGTTCCGGCGCCTTATGTGGTGCCGGAGAAGAAGGCCAAGAAGAAGAAGACCACGGGGACTCGAAAGAGTGCCCGTAATATGATGGTGTCGGACTTGTCATCTGACGAGTCTGAGACGCACTCCTCCCGTGAAAACGAGGAGGAGGAAGAAGAAACCTCTCCCCCTCTAGCGGGGGAAGGAAAGAAAAGGAAGGCCGCGCCAACGGGGGAGGCCGAAGGGTCCAAGAAGAAGAAGACCCCTCTGCCGGACTACCTCCCCGACGCCGAAGAGGACGAAGAGGAGTGGCCAGACAGGGCCAAGCGTCCGGCGAAATCGTAAGTTCGGATATCAGAGTAACTCATGACGTTCCTTTGTTGCACAGCTTTCCCTAATGTCGAATATAATTATGCAGCACGCCCCGGACCAGACTCGGCGAGTCGTCGAGCGGCTCCCTGAATTCATCGGACGTGAACTCAGTTCCGCCCGCTGTCTCCCCCCGCATCACGGATGACGCCTAAGTGGCGTCATGACAAGCTCCAGGGCAGGAGGAGGTGGTCCCGGAGGAGCCGCAAGGCAACCTCCCGGACTCCAGGAGTGAAGGGGACAAGGCCCCCCAGGGCTCCAAGTCCGGCTTTGAGCCAGACACCGCACCCGAATCTACAACAGTTCTGGTCCGCGGTAGGCGAACTCCTTCTAAGAGGAGTAAGCCTTCTGAGCCAGCAGCCTCCGTCCAACCAGAGGTGCCGGACAATCTGCTGGAGGTGCTTGACGGCGCCTCCATCGACGAGGAGCACCGTACTATTATGAGTACGGTGATCCAGAAGGTTCAGTCCGCCAAGAGCGGACTGAGTGTAGCTTGCGCTAGCCTTCTAACGGGCTTCGAGGTAAGTAAAAAATATGTAAAAATATAAACACATAGACAGTAGCCCCTGATGCTCTGTTCGGCGTTCGGAAAGAAAAACCGAATAGAGGATCTATTAAATTTCGCAGGAGTCTAACAACAAAGAGTCAATATGCGTATGCAGGCTTCACTGCTAGCCACCGCCGCACTGACTGCAGAGGTGGGTGCCCTGAAACAGGGCCTCGAGCAGACCGAGCAAGAGCTCGGCCTTGCCAAACGGCAGCTCGAGGAGAAAGAAGGTAAGAAATACCTTATAGAGAAAGTGCCTATAGAAAGGCTTGATTGCAAAAAATAACAGGATTGAACTGCTTATTGTAGGGGCCACGACTGAGGTGGCGACCCTCAAGCAGGCGCTGTCCGAGGCCGAAAAGAAAGCAGTCGCGGAGTGCTCCGAGCGAGGGAAACTTGAGGGCCAGGTTGGCGAGGTGCAGCAGGAGCTTCAGGCTCTCATGAAAAAACATGAGAGTTTGGAGCTTGAGTCCAAGACGCAAGCGTCCGAGCTCGCGGCGGCCCTTGAGACTGCCTAGTCCGCCAAGGCCGAAGCCTAAAAGTCCCTCCAAGAGTTGGAGGAGATGAAAAAGATAGCGGCGGGTAAGGCATTCTTTATGCAAAGCAGAAGTATAAAAGTAAAGTACTTGTTACTTACCCGAATCCGGAGCTCTCCAGGGGCATTCGCAGATCTTCCCCGTAGCGTATCTGACGCCGCCGCATTCTACCGAGCCGAAGAGGGCAGCTCGACAGAGAAGGTGTTCTGGTCTCAGTATGCTGAGGCCGGACACCGTGTGCCCTTAAGCGACCAGCTGAAACAGCTGGTCGAGCTCCACAAGGTGGCCGAACAAGCCATGAAGGGATTCATTGTTTGGCTGTGGCCCGGAGAGGCCCTCCCTGGGAGCTACTTCGGGCTGGTGCGGCGACTGGTGGAGGCCTGTCCAAGGCTCGAGGTCATCAAGCGTTCCGTCTGCATCGAAGGTGCCCGTAGGGCCCTTGCCCGTGCAAAGGTGCACTGGGGTAAGCTGGACGGTGAGAAGCTTGTGAGGGACAGGCCGCCGCCGGGGAAGGAGCATCGCAAGCCCGAGAACTACTATAAGGATGTTCTTGCGGGTGCCCGCCTTGTGGCGGATGAATGTAGCAAGAATGTAATTTTTGAATGAACTCGCTCTTGTTTATCCTGTGTGCTGAAAACTTGTTCATATGGGCTAAGCAATGCTTATTGAATTTAAAATATTACTTTCTGTGCGGCCGTTTATCCAAAATTGAGAGATGGCCAGTCGCCGGCTTCTGCCCCCATGCCACTAGTGCTGGGGTGTTCGGGATAAACCTGAGGGCTCTTTTTCCCATAGTCGGGTCCTTCGAGGGAGGCGCTCAGCATAACGAACCAGGCAATCGGACTATAATTCTTGAACACTCTCACTTAGCCATAGAACTCTATAATTTTAAATTTCGGCGAAGCCCCTAGTTCGGAAGACCGAGTTCGGGGCGCTATCCACGCCTTGGCCGGACAAAGCCAGCTCCTCGCTCGAAGCGGCATAAGCCTTTAGGGACTCGAAAAACCTCTCGAACAGCGACCGGTCTCTCGCCACATCATGACAGTCAGTTTTAGCTTTCTCCACTGAGGTGCTTGGCCCAGCTCAACCGGGGCACAATTGCAGTGGTTCTCCTAGTGCTACCTTAGCCGATATAGCGGAATGTAAGGCACCAAAACATAGGAGCCGGGCAAACCCAACTATTGACCCAAATCATGCTTCGGAGCTGATGCATATAGTGTTATAAGTTCGGGGTGCCGCACTTGTGAAAGTGTACGGACTTCTCACGTCGTATTAATGGGTACTAAAGCCCCTGGCGTATTTTGCCGTACCACAGTGTACGGGTGCAACATGTCATAAACATATATATGAAAAGATGATAATGCAAAAAATAGACAGAAAGCTATGCATTGTTTATAGAGAGGCTATTTATCGAAGCCGAATGATACAAATAGTGCGGTAAGCAAAAGATATTGGACTATTTGGTATGTCCTGACCAGGGGCAGGCCACGGAATTGTATTTAAAACAGGTATACCGCTCATAACAGAGACCGCCTGGGAGTTCCATAATGCGGCATGGCTTGTCTGCCTCCCTGGATCTTGTATCGTTTGTGCGGCAGTCGAATTGCCGAACAGGTCGTCCGAAGTATGGAGTCTTGAAAGTAAGAAAAAGTTAAAAAAAAAAGAATCTGGCAGCCCCTTGTACGTTTTAAGCCGTATTTTGGGCACGCCGTTATTGTGCCCCTTCCCCTGTGCCCATGGTATTTCCAGGGCGTAGTTATGTACACAAGGTACTAGTTTCGCTATGTCGCGAGAGCTGGGGTTGGGGCCGCATTGCTATGCTTGCTCATAGTGTGCCAGGAGGTTCTGCTGTGGGTTACTCTGGGCGCGCTTGGCAGTGTCTGGCTTTTTAATGGCCGGACTAGAGACTTGCCTGAGGAGGCTACTTTGCACTTCCGCTGCGAGAGCCGCCGTGTGCTCCTCCGTACGGAGGGAGCGTTTGGTGTTTCCATTGACCGTGATTACTCCTCGAGGGCCTGGCATCTTGAGCTTGAGATATGCGTAGTGCGGCTCCGCATTGAACTTTGCAAATGCGGTTCGTCCGAGCAGGGCGTGATAGCCATTGCGAAACGGGACTATATCGAAGATTAACTCTTTGCTTCGGAAGTTATCCGGGGATCCGAAGACCACGTCAAGTGTTACTGAGCCTGTACAGTTGGCTTCTACACCTAGTATAACACCTTTAAAGGTCGTTTTTTGTGGGCTTAATCCTTGAGGGATCTATGCCCATTTTCCGCACTGTATGCTGATAAAGCAGGTTCAGGCTGCTGCTGCCGTCCATGAGGACTCTTGTGAGATGAAATCCATCGATGATTGGGTCGAGAACCAATGCGGCGAAGCCGCCATGATGGATGCTAGTGGGATGGTCCCTTCGATCAAAAGTGATCGGGCAGGAGGACCATGGGTTGAACTTCGGGGCGACTGGCTCCATCGCGTATACGTCTCGTAGCACATGCTTCCACTCCCTCTTGGGAATGTGGGTTGCGTATATCATGTTCACCGTCCGCACTTGTGGGGGAAAACCCTTCTGTCCATTGTTGTTCGGCGGCTTGGGCTCCACCTCATCGTCGCTGTGCAGCCCCTTGTCTTTGTTTTCGGCTCTTAACTTGCCTGCCTGCTTGAGCACCCAACAATCTCTGTTAGTGTGATTGGCTAGCCTTTCGGGGGTGCCATGTATGTGGCACAAGCGGTCGAGTATTCGGTCCAAACTGGACGGGCCCTGAGTATTCTTTTTGAATGGCTTTTTCCACTGACCGGATTTATAGCCTTTGAATCCGGCATTGACTGACGTGTCTTCATTGCTGTCGCTGCTAACACGGCGTTTTTCCTTATTCCGACGTGTCCTGCCACTTTTGTCCTTGGTATCCGAATTACCAGGGTTCTTTGAGCCAGCCAGCTATCTTCTCCCGCACAAAAGCGGGTCATGAGTGTCGTGAGGGCTGCCATAGATTTCGGCTTTTCCTGTCCCAGGTGCCGGGCAAGCCACTCGTCGCGGATGTTATGCTTGAAGGCTGCTAGGGCCACTGCATCCGGACAGTCGACTATCTGGTTTTTCTTTGTTAGGAACCGTGTCCAGAATTGTCTGGCCGATTCCTCTGGCTGCTGAATTATGTGGCTTAAGTCGTCGGCATCCGGTGGTTGCACGTAAGTTCCCTGGAAGTTGTCGAGGAATGCGGCTTCCAGGTCCTCCCAAGAACCGATTGAGTCTGCTGGCAAGCTATTAAGCCAATGCCGGGTTTGTCCTTTAGGTTTGAGCGGGAGGTATTTGATGGCGTGTAGATCGTCGCCGCGTGCCATGTGGATGTGAAGGAGATAATCCTCGATCCATACCGCCGGATCTATTGTGCCATCATATGATTCGATGTTTACGGGTTTGAAACCCTCCGGGATTTTATGCTCCATTACTTCATTCGTGAAGCATAGCGGGTGTGCGGCGCCTCTGTACTGCGCTATATCACGACGTAGCTCGGAAGAGCTATGTCTATTGTGTTCGGCCCGACCGGATTTGTTGTATCCGGAGTGAAGATCATCGTCACGTGTCGTAGGGCGCCTGCGCGATCGTAGATCAATCTTGTTTGTCTTGCCTTGTCCTCCAGTACGTCTTGCAGGTCTGGCGCATTTTCCCGTGCCTTAGTTGAGTGGTGTAGGGGCTTGGCTTGGGTGGAGGGTCGAGAGACCTCTCTGTCGTGACCGCGAGGTGGTCGGTCTGCCATGTCATGCGCTGGTGATGTAGGTGCTTCCTCCTCTGATCGGGGTAGCGGCCTACGCTTTGGGTAACTCTTGGAGGGGCGTTTGAGTTCATACTCTTCGGCCGCAAGGACTTCAGTCCATCTGTCAGCCAGCAAATCTTGGGCAGCTCTAAGCTGCTGCTGGCTTGTCTTGAGGCTACTTGCCGTGGCTAAAAGACTGCGTCTAAAATGCTCTTGTTCGGCGGGGTCTGATGGTATGACGAATTCATCGTCATCGAGGCTTGCCTCGTCTTCGGAGGGAGGCATATAGTTATCATCCTCAACCTCTTGGTCTGCCGCTCTCTCATGAGGGCTGGCTTCTCCATCTTCCTGTGTCGAATCTTGCTGAGGTGGGTGTTCTTCGGCGCTGTCCGGGGTAGTATTATCTCCTGTGCCGGAATCACCGTTTTTGCTTTGGCGGGATTTAGAGCGGCGCCGCTGACGCCGGCGCTTTGGCTGTTTCTTGGGGGTGCCCTCCCCCACTGTTCCATCGCCATCTCCATCTTTTGGAGTATCCACCATATATATGTCATATGACGAGGTGGCCTTCTAGCGCCGTACAGGTGCTGGTTCTTGTTCGTCTCCTACATCGTCATCCATACTGTCGATGTCTTCGGAGCCGAAGTCAAGAATGTCGGTTAAATCATCGATAGTGGCTACAAAGTAGGTGGTGGGTGGGCTTTTAATTTCTTCGTCGTCCGTAACCCACCCTCGCTGACCGTAATCTAGCCAGGGCTCTCCTGATAAAGAGAGAGACTTAAGAGAGTTCAGGATGACGCCAAAAGGCGAGTGCTGAAAGATGTCTGCGGCGGTGAACTCCATTATCGGCGCCCAATCGGATTCGATTGGCAGGGGCGCGGGGGGTTTGGAGTCCGGGGGGGAGTCGGGATCCTCGGAGTCATGGATCATGCAGAGTGCGGGGCTAGCATTCGGCTCGATCGCCTTTAAGATCGCAGCCCCTGAGGTGGCGTCCAACCGCTCGTCCTCCATTGGCGCAATAGGCTCCGAGCTAGAGATCGGAACCGATGCGTGTGCGGCCTCCAGGACACTACCCGGAGGCAGAGCTAGATCATGCCCCTCGAGGTAGTGCGGCGCGCTTGGCCGTGGCTCGAACCCATCGAAGATCAAGTCTCCCCGGAAGTCAGCCGTGTAGTTTAAGCTTCCAAACCTGACTTGATGGCCAGGGGTGTAGCTTTCGATCTCCTCCAAGTGGCCAAGAGAATTGGCCCGTAGAGCAAAGCCGCCGAAGACGAAGATCTGTCCGGGGAGAAAAGTCTCACCCTGGACTGCATCATTGTTGATGATCAAAGGAGCCATCGGGCCTAAAGGCGACGACACAGAGGAACTCTCAATGAAAGCACCAATGTCGGTGTCAAAACCGGCGGATCTCGGGTAGGGGGTCCCGAACTGTGAGTGTAGGCCGGATGGTAACAGGAGGCAGGGAACACGATGTTTTACCCAGGTTCGGGCCCTCTTGATGGAGGTAAAACCCTCGTCCTGCTTGATTAATATTGATGATATGGGTAGTACAAGAGTAGATCTACCACGAGATCAAGGAGGCTAAACCCTAGAAGCTAGCCTATGGTATGATTGTTGTCTATGGAGTTGATGAAGTTGTCCTACGGACTAAAACCCTTCGGTTTATATAAACATCGGATAGGGTTAGGGTTACATAGAGTCGGTTACAATGGTAGGAGATCTTGAATATCCGCATCGCCAAGCTTGCCTTACGCCAAGGAAAGTCCCATCCGGACACGGGACGTAGTCTTCAATCTTGTATCTTCATAATCCTGGAGTCCGGCTGAAGGTATAGTCAAGCTACCCGAACACCCCCTAATCTAGGACTCCCTTAGGTCATCTTATAATGCTACCACCATACTAAGCAAAATAAGATGCATAAAGGATAAACATCACATGCAATCAAAATATGTGACATGATATGGCCATCATCATCTTGTGCCTTTGAGCTCCATCTCCAAAGCACCGTCATGATCTCCATCGTCACCGGCTTGATACCTTTATCTCCATCGTAGCATCGTTCTCGTCTCGCCAACTATTGCTTCTACGACTATCACTACTTCTTAGTGATAAAGTAAAGCAATTACACAGTCAGAGGAATATGTATAAGTCATGAAGAAAGCAGTAGCAATAAAACTGAACGATCATTATGCTAAGCTAACGGATGGGTCTTGTCCATCGCATCATTCTCTAATGATGTGATCATGGTCATAAAATGACAACACATGTCCACGGCTAGGAAACTTAACCATCTTTGATTAACGAGCTAGTCAAGTAGAGAGATACAAGGGACACTCTATTTGTCTATGTATTCACACATGTACAAATTTCCGGTTTATACAATTCTAGCATGAATAATAAACATTTAACATGATATAAGGAAATATAAATAACATCTTTATTATTGCCTCTAGGGCATATTACCTTCACCGTCATGATCTCCATCGTCACCGGATTGACACCTTGATCTCAATTGTAGCATCATTGTCGTCTCGCCAACTATTGCTTCTATGACTATCGCTACCGCTTAGTGATAAAGTAAAGCAATTACATGGCGATTGCATTTCATACAATAAAGAGACAACCATAAGTCTCTTGCGAGTTGTCGATAACTGTTGCAAAACATGATCATCACATACAACAATTTATATCTCATCACGTCTTGACCATATCTTATCACAACATGCCATGCAAAAACAAGTTAGACGTCCTCTACTTTGTTGTTGCAAGTTTTGCATGGCTGCTACGGGCTTCTAGCAAGAACCGTTCTTACCTACGCATCAAAACCATAACGATTTTTCGTCAAGTGTGCTGTTTTCACCTTCCACAAGGACCGGCCATAGTAAAACTCGATTCAACTAAAGTTGGAGAAGCAGACACCCGCCAGCCACCTGTGTTCAAAGCACGTCGGTAGAACAAGTCTCATGAACGCGGTCATGTAATGTCGGTCCGGGCCACTTCATCCAACAATACCGCCAAATCAAAGTAAGACACTGGTGGTTAGCAGTATGACTATTATCTCCCACAACTCTTTGTGTTCTACTCGTGCATATCATCTACGCATAGACCTGGCTCGGATGCCACTGTTGAGGAACATAGCATGTAATTTCAATTTTTTTCCTATGATCACGCAAGATCTATCTAGGAGATGCATAGCAATGAGAGGGGGAGAGTGTGTCCACGTACCCTCGTAGACCGAAAGCGGAAGCGTTAGGTTAACGCGGTTGATGTAGTCGAACATCTTCACGATCCAATTGATCCAAGTACCGAACGTACGGCACCACCGTGTTCAGCACACGTTCATCTCGATGACGTCCCTCGAGCTCTTGATCCAGTAGAGGGTCGAGGGAGAGTTCCGACAGCATGATGGCGTGGTGACGGTGATGGTGATGTGATCTGCACAGGGCTTCACCTAAGCACTATGAAAATATGACCGGAGGAGTAAACTATGGAGGGGCGCACCACACACGGCTAAGAGATTTCTTGGTGTGTCTTTGGGGTGCCCCCTGCCCCTGTATATAAAGGGGAGGAGGATGAGGCTGACGGCTAGGAGGGGCGCGCCATGGGGGGAGTCCTACTTGGACTCCTAGTCTAAGTAGGATTCTCTGCCCCTGTCGGTGTCAAAACCGGCGGATCTCGCGTAGGGGTCCCGAACTGTGCGTCTAGGGTTGAAGGTAACAGGAGACAAGGGACACGATGCTTACCCAGGTTCGGGCCCTCTCTATGGAGGTAATACCCTACTTCCTGCTTGATTAATCTTGATGAATATGAGTGTTACAAGAATTGATCTACCACGAGATCGTAATGGCTAAAACCCTAGAAGTCTAGCCTATGTGATTATGATTGTCTTCTCTACGGACTAACCCCTCCAGTTTATATAGACACCGGAGGGGACTAGGGTTAAACAAAGTCAGTTACAGAGAAAGGAATCGTCATATCTGAACGCCAAGCTTGCCATCCACGCCAAGGAGTCCCATCCAGACACGGGTGAGAGTCTTCGGTCTTGTATCTTCATAGCCCATCAGTCTGGCCCATGTCGAACAGGCCGGACGCCCGAGGATCCCTTAGTCCAGGACTCCCTCAATAACCCCTGAACCTGGCTTCAATGACGAGGTGTCCGGCGCGCAGACTATCTTCGACATTGCAAGACGGGTTCCTCCTCCAAATACTCCAACACAGTCTTCGAACACAATGAACTTGTCCGGATCTGCAAAACAAGTACCACACACCACCATGGAGAGTATAATATTTCACGAGTACAATCCGCTGACAACTTTTTTGTAACATGACATCATGTCCCTGCCCGGTTATTATTTTGAACCGTTTTTTAGCCTGTCGCTCCATGTTTCGAGACACGGTTTTATTGGCACATCTTGGCGAAGCAGAGATCGTGTCCCCTTATTATGGGATTCTCAACAATACGGGCGTGGGTATCCCAACCATTCTGTTGGCATGATTCCTTAGGAATAGGCAGGTTTAAGGCCTAGGAGGAGGCCTTCAGTATTCATCGCCTTTCTAAAGGGGCTATGACCCGGCTTTCTCCTTTACGCCAACCCTTTCCACAACCTCTCCAACCTCGAGTTCCAGCACCAAAGGTTCAATCTAATTGCTTTGAGCTTCCCAGTCATGTCCGGACCTAGCACTCAAGGCCGGTGGGTGGCTTCCTATATCACAGAGGAGGATATTGCGAAGCTCCGGGCGGCAAGGTACCTAACCGCGGAAATCCCCCACAGGCTTCCTGCTCAAGGGCAGGTTATTCCTACTCCCAGATCTGGCGAGAGGGTTGTATTCATCTCCCACTTCCTCCGAGGGCTAGGGTTCGCTCTTCACCCCTTTGTTCGAGGGCTCATGTTCTACTACGGGCTGGATTTTCACGATCTAGCCCCCGGACTCTTTTCTTCTCACCTCGACATTCATTGTCATGCACGAGGCCTTTCTCCGTATTCCCCCACACTTAGGCTTATGGCTCAAGACCTTCAATGTGAAGCCGAAGGTGATCGAGGGGAAGCAAGCGGAGTGTGGTGGTGCCACGGTGAGCAAGCTCACCAACGCTCTTTGGCTAAAAGGATCCTTCATAGAATCTTCCAACTTATGGTAGCGGGAGTGGTTTTACATCACTGAACCCCATGGTACCAAGTGGGCAGCTACACATGCGTTCCGATCCGGCCCTCCATTTCAGCTCGCCTTATGGATCAACAAGGGGCTGGACTAGGGATCAATCGACGAAGTGCAGACTCTACAGAGCCGCATCCGGAGTCTCCTTGAGAAGGACACCGATCTCATCGACGTGATTCAAGTAATGTTAGTCTACCGGGTCCTCCCGTGCCAGTGACGGCCCCTTCGTATGTGGGAGTTTAATCCGGAAGGACCACGAACCCTTCAGCACTTCTTCGGCACAACGCATAGAGAAATGTGGAACTTATTTTTCCGGACATGAAAACAATGGCGAGACACTACCGAGGACATCGGCCTTGAGTGCAACCATCCGGATACCTCGGTAAGCACTTGACTCCCGAACACAGCTTAATTAAATATCCTGTAATAAGATACTGAGAAAACCATATTTTTCCAGGGTTGTACGAAGAAGGCGAAGCGAATTAGGTGTTCGGCCCCTCTTCCCGAAGACTTAGCTAGTCCTGTGCTAACAAGGATGTCGGTCCTGGCACCATTCCAGGTGCCGGTAAAAGAGGACAATGAGGAGAGCAGGAAGGCCAAAGGTGTCCTCCATTCCGAAGGTACACCAAACACTGTGTTCGGGGAGATTGAGGTTCCCTCTTCCGAAGATAAAAGAGAAAGAGAAGCTGACATCCTTTCTCCCCATGGTAAGAAAAGGGCCGCCTCCGAAGGTTGGGGGGTAAAGGCTTCTAAGCGAGGTAAGACGCTCCTATTAGGCGGTTCGGGCTCGGAAGACGATGTTGCCGCGTAGTTCCTCTGTAAGGACGAGCCTTTAGCCGAATCATAAGTGAACAAGGGTGTTTTAAACATATCCCATTCCATTTCCTGTTACAAGGGTAACATCTAGAATACATGTTTTGCAGTCCGGCACGCAGTCTTCCTCAACAATCCTCTTCGGGGGATCTTCTTTCGGAGATGATGGAAAGCGAGACGCCTCCACAGGATTCCTCGCCCAATAGGGCGGGCGACTTCGATGTGTCGTCCCGGAGGATCTCTCCCGATCAATAAGTGGTGCAGAGGATAATGAAGACAATGCCCCAAGGTGAAACTTTGGTCGCCTAGGGTTCGGGGAGTGCGGTCCCTACGGGGACCAACAATAAAGGCCCCAGACTATCCGGTTTACAGCCGGAGACAACTCTAGGGTCGGGCAAACATATCCCTTCAAAGGGAGTCCGTACTCCAACAGCTGCTTCCCGGGGTCCGGAGGCGCCGGACACACTGATGGACATGTTGTGATATTCGTCCGTCTCAGAGGAACATCGTACCTTGATGGGTACGGTGGTTGAGAGGATTATGTCCGTGAAAAGCGGATTGAATGAAGCTTTGACAGGCCTGCTAAGAAGCTTCGAGGTATGTAATGTAATATTTTCAATTGTGCTCTATATGCAAAGTGCTCCTGTGTATAGATAGTAGCCCCTAAGACTCTGGTTGACGTCCCAAGGGAGGCAATCAGAGGATCGCAAAAGATATGCCCAGGAAATTATCTAATTAATTGGAACACATGTTGTTACATCCACGACGACTACCCATGCTATAGAGGTTGCAGGTCTGGAGCAGAAACTTGATGTGGTGAATGACGACATCATGCTTATTAACAGCGGCTCGACGAGGCACAAGGTATGTTTTGAGGCGGTCAGTGTATGTCTGTATAATAACATGAGCACAAAGCTAAGAATTATATACTGAGACATGCATAACTCCAAATAGTGCTGCCGCGGTGGAGGCCCTTCGGGCTGAACTTGCCCGAGCCAAGGAGCAAGCCCGGATGAGTAATGTGGCTGCCAAGAAGGCAGCTGATGAGTTAAAAGCCGAATTGGCTGCTCGGCGCTAGTGCGAGGAGAGAATGTCCACCATGGCTCGCGAGCTAAAGGAAGCCACTGTCCGGTGTGAGTTCCTCGAGAGGGATAACAAAGCCAAAACGGCCGATCTTGACAATGTCTTACAAGAGGCGAGGGAAGCACGATCCAAGTCTAGGGCAGCTTGGGAGGAGATCTGGCAAGCTGGGGAGATAGCGGCCGGTAAGCCTTTCTTATTACAGACTAAATTCGGCGATCCGAAATATGCCCCGCTTAATCAAATGTGGAGCTCTCCAGACGCATTCTTGGACTTGCCGAAGAGCACCTCCGATGTAGCGCAATTTTGCCAAGCGCAAGAAGGGTATGCAACTAAGAAGCTTTTCTGGACACAATTCGGCACACCAAAAGCGCCCGATGTTGCTGAACGAATAGATGGCCCAGTGGGCCGAGCTACACAAGATATGCAGTTCTGCCATGAAGGACGTCATGGTCCGGCTGTGGCCAACTGAGCCAATTCCGAATAGTTATTTCGGTTTGGTGCAGCGACTTATGGATGTGGTGCTGCGTATCGACGCCATGAAGCGATCGGCGTGCATTGAAGGTGCACGGATGGCCTTTGCCTGTGTCAAGACGTATTGGGCGAAGATGAAGGCCACCGATATTGCAGTGAAGAGTCCACCCGGGGCAAGTACAAACACATGCCGGAGCATTATTTTGAAGATGTCCTAGAGGGCACCCGCTTAATAGAGGTTCAATGCTCAAAGGATATGGTCTTTGAGTGAATGTGTCGAAATTGTAAAAACGATATTATGATATTTTAAGGCTATGCCTAAAAGTTTTGGCTCCTCCTGTGCGGCCGTTTTTGTATAATCTGAAAGTTTTCCAGTCGTCGACTTCAGCCCCCTCGCATAAAATACGAGGGTGTTCGGAAAAGCACTTGATCACTCTTGACCCAACGTCTTGGTCTGTGAAGGAGGTGTCAATGCGGCAAACTAGGCAATCAGACTATAGGGCTTTAACACTTTCACTTAGCCATAGGAGTTTGACGGTGGGTCTATGATATAGCCCCTGGTATGTACGCGGCTATCGGAATACGGTGCGTTGCATAGATGACCGGAAGAACGGTCCTTCGTGTAATACGGGAGGAATCGCGAAAGATTCTGATAATTCATCGAGTGGTTGACTATCTCTCGCTGCATCATGACAGTCAGTTTTCGGCTTTCTGTACTGAGGTGCTCATCCAGATAAACCGGGACACAATCACAGTAGTTCTCCCTTTACTACCCTAGCCGATAGAGCGTAACGTAAGGTAGTAAGCACATGAGCTGGGCAACCAAACTATTGACCAAAGACATGATTCAGAGCTGATGCATATAAGGCCGAACTCGTGACGCGGAAGTGTGCTATAAAGCTATTCGGACTTGCCGGCAATTTGTTTGTTCCCATATTGAGCCCCTGGCAATTTGTGCCGAGGTGCGTGTGTGAAACAACCGAAGAAGCAAAATACAGTTCTTTTAGAAAAAGTGAATACTGAATACGGATTATGTTCATTGGAACCTGATTGATATGTCAATTGCCATTTTACATATAATAACGCCACGACCGAGGCTATTTGACATGCCGGTGGTCGAAGGCTGAGGGAGAAGGCACTTTACAGGTTCTAAATATAGAGTGCGGTCTACTAAGAATTACTTGGACCTCCTGTCGCACGTCTGCGCCGCCTTGCCTCGGTAAAGGACTCCTTAACAAGAATAGTCTTTGACTAGGTGAACGAAGCCGAACTCCGAAAGAGTCCGTGAGATGACCAGTCCTTGAGCCACCTGTGGTAAAAGATAAAAAATAGTTAGAAAAGAAAAGAAAAGGAGGCTATGGGAGAGCCTGTAGGCCTGTCCGTATTGTGCCTTTGTCGATGACCAGGGTATTCTAAGTACATCATTATGTACGCGCGGTACCAACTTCGCGGGTATATGACGCGAACGATGGAGGCCGAACTGCTAATCCAGCTCTGAGATTGATCGGCCCCATTTAATAGAGGCCGGCGGCTTAATGGCTGATAAGATATGCAGCTTGATGAGGCCGCTTGGTACTTCAACCATGGTAGCCGTAGTATGACCCTCCGTATGGAGGGAGTGTTCCGTATTTCCATTTATTGTTATGACGCCGCGTGGACCAGGCATCTTAAGTTTTGCGCGGGCATAGAGTGGGACCGCATTAAAACAAGCAAAAGCGGTACGCCCCAGAAGTGCATGGTAGCTACTGTGGAACGGTACAATATCAAAGGTCAAGCCTACACTTCGGAAGTTGTTCGGCAAACCGAAAATGACTTCCAATGTGACGGAGCCCCTACAGTGACCTTCTATGTCGAGTACTGCTCCCTTGAGGGTAGTTGTGGTGGGCTTGATTCTTGAAGGATCGATGCCCATTTTGCGGACAATGTCTTGGTAGAGTAGATTAAGGCTACCGTCGCCATCCGTAAGGACTTTCATGAGATCGAACCCATCGATAATTGGATCGATGATCAGAGCCGCCGAACCTTCGGGACGGATATGGCGAAATTTTGGGGGGAACGGCTCTATGGAGTATGCGTCCCGTAGTGCACGCCTGCGCTCCCCTGTAGGGATGTGCGTCACGTATACCATGTTTACGGTTTTTACTTTGGGGGGGAATTGTTTCTGGCCCCCGGTATTTGGCTGGCGAGTCTCTTCGTCATCGCTATCACTAGGTGGCCCCTTCCCCTTGTGTTCGACATTAAGCTTGCCAGCTTGTTTGAAGACCCAACAGCTTCTATTGGTGTGAGTAGCTGGTTTATCGGCGGTGCCATGAATCTGGCAGGGCCGATCTAGTATTTTGTCTAGATTAGATGGCCCATCTCTATTTTGCTTGAATGGCTTTTTCCGTTGACCGGGTTTTGAGCCGCTAAATCTGGCGTTGCCCGCCGTGTCTTGCGTTCTTTCATTATTATTGCGACGCTTGTGTTTATTACGTCGTGGCTTGCCGTTGCCGTCTCGGACTTCGGAAGTGCCCGGATTCCTGGTGTTGTTGCTTCTACGAGCGAGCCAGATGTCTTCTCCCGCGCAAAAGTGGGTCATTAGAGTGGTATGGGCTGCCATGGATTTTGGTTTTTCTTGACCGAGTTGGCGGGCGAGCCACTCATCCTGGACACTGTGTTTGAAGGTCGCGAGGGCTTCGGCATCCGGGCAATTGACAATTTGGTTCTTTTTAATTAGGAACCTAGTCCAGAGCTTCCTGGCTGACTCTCCGGGCTGCTGGATGATGTGACTTAAGTCATCGACATCTGGTGGCCGTACATATGTACCTTGGAAGTTATCGCAAAAGGCGTCTTCCAGGTCTTCCCAGCTGCCAACAGAGTTCTTTGGAAGGCTGCTTAGCCAGTGCCACACTGGTCCCTTTAGTTTTAATGGGAGGTATTTGATGGCATGGAGATCATCACCGCGATCCATGTGGATATGGAGAAGAAAATCTTCAATCCATACCGCGGGACCTGTTGTTCCATCGTATGATTCGATATTCATGGGTTTAAACCCTTCTGGGAATTCATGCTGCATTACTTCATCAGTGAAGCAAAGAGGGTGTGCGGCGCCTCTAAATTGGGCCACATCGCGACATAGCTCAGATGGAGTCCGTCTGCGGCATTCGGCCCGTGCATGATTAGGCTTGTCATGTCCGAATAGATAGCCGTCGTCGCGTGTTGAGGCACACCCCCACGATTCGTAGATCGATCTGCTTTGTCTTGCTCTACTGTCCAGGTCCTGCAGAAGGTCATATGTATATGCCCGAGCTATTTTATCCCAGCCTTTATAGCGAGGTAGTACAGGCTGGTGTTCGTCTTGAGTTGCCGCTTTGTCCCGGCCACGTGGTGGTCGGTCAGCTGCCTTGTGCGCTGATGGTACGGGCTCCAACGCCTCGTCATCGAATTGAGGTAGTAACTTGCGCTTCGGGTAACTTTTGAGTGGTCGCTCGAGGCCGTATTCCTCGGCTGCCAGGACATTAGTCCATCTATCATTGAGCAGATCTTGATCAGCTTGAAGGTGTTGCTGCTTCTTTTTCAGGCTCCTTGTAGTGGCTATTAGACGGCGCTTAAAGTGCTCGTGCTCGAGAGGTTCCTCAGGCACGATAAAATCCTCGTTGCCGAGGCTCACCTCCTCCTCGGAGAGTGGGAGATAGTTACTGTCGTCCGAGTCTTCATGTACGGCCTGTTCATCAGGGCTGACTCGCCCATCTTCCCATTTGTCCTATTCGGAAGTTGGCTCAACGGGGTCTTCATTGTCTCCGACGTCGTCTAGAGTATTGTTTTCTCCTGTGCTGGTATTGCTGTCTTTTTCACGGCGTGACTTAGAGCGGCGCTGCTGTCGTCGGCGCTTTGGCTGTATCTCGGAGGTTTATCTTCCATTGGGTCTTCTTTGTCATCGACGTTAACTTCTTTGGGTGTGTCCACCATGTATACGTCGTAGGAGGAGGTGGCCGTCCAGCGCCCCGTAAATGGCGGGTTTTGGGCCTGCTCCTCTTCGGCATCGTCGTCCATACCCTCGATGTCTCCGCAGTCGTAGTCGAGCATGTCGGTTAGTTCTTCGACAGTGGCTATTGAGTGGGGGTGGCTGGGAAGCGAAATTCCCCGTCATCGGCCCCCAGTTCAAACCGGATATAATTCGATTGTGAGTCCCCTGCTAAAGACAGGGGTTTTAATGAGTTTAGCACATCGCCTAAAGGTGAGTGCCAGAAGATGTCCGCGGAACTGAATTCGACGATCGGCGCCTGGTAAGGTTCGACAGACGCGGATGCATGTATTTCAGAACCAGTGACCGGAGTTAAATCCGGGGGTCTGGTGACGCAGACCCCGCTCGAAGTTGGGTCTGTGTGCGGCTCCAACGCCGATGAGTCTGCGGCTTCCGTGGCGGGGTTAAGCTTCATGTCTTCGGATGGCACAAGCTGCTCCGGATCTAGGGCCAGAGCGTTTACAGGCGCAATCTCCTGGGTATGGTCCGATGAAAGATTTAGGACATGTTCATCGCGGTGGCAGGGAGCGACTGCCATGGGCTCAAATCCGTCGAAGATCAAGTCTCCACGGATATCAGCGACGTAGTTCAAGCTTCCAAACCTGACCTGACGACCAGGGGCGTAGCTGTTGATCTGCTCTAGATGGCCAAGCGAGTTGGCCCGCAGTGCGAAGCCGCCAAATACGAAGATCTGGCCAGGGAGAAAGACATCCCCCGGGACAACGTTGTTGTAGATGATGGATGGGGCCATCGAATCTTCTGATGACAGCACAGCGGAACTCTCAATGAAAGCACCAATGTCGGTGTCAAAACCGGCGGATCTCAGGTAAGGGGTCCCGAACTATGCATCTAGGGTTGACGGCAACAGGAGACAGGGGACATGATGTTTACCCAGGTTCGGGCCCTCTCTATGGAGGTAATACCCTACTTCCTACTTGATTGATCTTGATGAATATGAGTGTTACAAGAGTTGATCTACCACGAGATCGTAATGGCTAAAACCCTAGAAGTCTAGCCTATGTGATTACGGTTGTCTTCTCTACGGACTAACCCCTCCGGTTTATATAGACACAGGAGGGGACTAGGGTTATACAAAGTCGGTTACAAAGAAAGGAATCGTCATATCCGAACGCCAAGGTTGCCATCCATGCCAAGGAGAGTCCCATCCAGACATGGGTGAGAGTCTTCGGTCTTGTATCTTCATAGCCCATCAGTCCAGCCCATTTCCAACAGGCTGGACGCCCGAGGACCCCTTAGTCTAGGACTCCCTCAGCTCCCCCTTTTCCTTTCTCCACCAGAGGGAATAGGAAGGAGACGGAGAGGGAAAGGGAAGGGGGGCGCCGCCCCCTCCTCCTTGTCCTATTTGGACTCCCTAGGAGGGGAACGTGCGGCCACCCCCCGTGGGCTTCCCTCTCTCTCCCTTACGCCCATGTTGGCCCAACACTTTCCTGGGGGATTCCGGTAACCCCTCCGTACTCTGGAAAAATACCCGAATCACTTGGAACCATTCTGATGTCCGAATATAACCTTCCAATATATGAATCTTTACCTCTCGACCATTTCGAGACTCCTCGTCATGTCCGTGATCTCATCCGGGACTCCGAACAAACTTCGGTCACCAAAACTCATAACTCATAATACAAATCGTCATCGAACGTTAAGTGTGCGGACCCTACGGGTTCGACAACTATGTAGACATGACCAAGACACATCTCCAGTCAATAGCCAATAGCGGAACCTGGATGCTCATATTGGCTCCTACATATTCTACGAAGATCTTTATTGGTCAAACCGCATAACAACATATGTCATTCCCTTTGTCATCGGTATGTTACTTGCCCGAGATTCGATCGTTGATATCATCATACCTAGTTCAATCTCGTTACCGGCAAGTCTCTTACTCGTTTTATAATGCATCATCCTGCAACTAACTCATTAGTCTCATTGCTTGCAAGGCTTATAGTGATGTGCATTACCGAGAGGGCCCAGAGTTACCTCTCCGATACACGGAGTGACAAATCCTAATCGCGATCTATGCCAACTCAACAAACACCTTCGGAGACACCTGTAGAGCATCTTTATAATCACCCAGTTATGTTGTGATGTTTGATAGCACACAAGGTGTTCCTTCGGTATTCGGGAGTTGCATAATTTCATAGTCAGAGTCATGAAGAAAGAAATAGCAATAAAACTAGATAATCGTAATGCTAAGCTAACAGATGGATCTTGTCCATCACATCATTCTCTAATGATGTGATCCCGTTCATCAAATGACAACACATGTCTATGGTCAAGAAACTTAACCATCGTTGATTAACGAGCTAGTCAAGTAGAGGCATAGTAGGGCACCCTGTTTGTCTATTTATTCACACATGTACTAAGTTTCCGGTTAATGCAATTCTAGTATGAATAATAAACATTTATCATGATATAAGGAATCTAAATAACATCTTTATTATTGCCTCTAGGGCATATTTCCTTTACTTTGTCTCCCTCCGAAGTACTTAGGATCTTCGATATAACGCATCTTGAGTCTAATAGATCCCCGATGCACAAGGCAACCATAACTATGCAGACCCATTTAGTGTGTACTGTAGCAAGCACATACTGTGGGGAACGAACCAGTGCAACGACCATGCATTGTAGGAGCCTAGTAGCTCCATCGAATTGAACACTGTAGTGCCCCCCACACTATACTAATACGGTTTTTAGTTGGTTTTGAAAATTACATTTTTAAAAATGATTATTTTGTTATTAAAGAAAATATTTATTGAAAAATGAACATTTTTTGAAAAATACGAATCTTTTTGAAACTTTGAACATTTTTCGAAAATATGATTTTTCTGAAAATTCTTAAACATTTTAAATTTCTGATTAAAAAACAGGAACCTCTTTTGAAATTCCAAACAATTTTGAGAACACGTAATTTTGTTGAAAACATGAATTTTGAATTTGTGAACAAATTTCAGAGTAGGGAAGTTTTTTTGAAATTCCAAACAAAAAAACACAAACATTTCTTTAAAACCCAAAATAGTTTTTGGAATTCTGAACATGTTTTAAAAAAAGGAAATTCTTTGAGAAGAGGAAAAAACAGGCAAATGAAAAAGAACAAAGAAAAATAGAAATAAAACCGAAAAATAACTAAAAAGTAAGGAAAACAATAGAAAAAGATTAAACTGGCTCAGGAACCTTCTGAAAGGTTCCCAAACCGGTTGGCTGCTACTGTGCAATACGCTCAAAGCGGGCTGGTTCATTGCTAGGAACCAGCGTCGATGGGGTGGCGCACTGCCGGGCCTGGTCCATGTGCTGGTCGAAATGGTGCAGCCCATGTATAGAGGCTAGCATAAGGTCGCTGGTGTTTCTGATTGGCTCACAATGGAGTAGTTCGCTGGTGGAGCCACGTGGATCGCCTCCTGAGTCCTGATCGCGAGAACCAATCGCGGTCGCCTGAACACGCGCAGGCACACAAAATCCGCACGTGCTGACTCACATCCCATCCCACACTCTTGTCTGTCTAAGTTTCGCCACACTGCAGTACTGCAGCCGACGGACGCCCCACACTCGTCTCCATTGTCTAGGGTTTCGCCTTGCCAAAAGGCCCAAAACTACGTCGCCGAAAATATGCCCTCCAACGCCGCTGACGCCCGCCGCAACACCCAGCTGGGAAGCGGCGACGCCGCGGATCTCGTGCGCCTTCCCCGTATCGGGCGCTGCGAGGCCGGCTTCGACGCGGCCGCGCGCGAGGAGAAGGCCGCTGCCGACCGGGTCGAGCCTGAAGGTACCTCGCTCGGCCATCTGAGGCCGAAGGACGTCGACGATGCAGAGGGTTCTGCACGCCGGACAATCATGGAACTCGCCGAAGTTGTCGCGCTGCAGTCGGCATCGGATGGATGCGTGGAGGACTCAACAAGAGGAAATCCGATTTGGTGGAAGGAATCCATGTTAGCGACGGTGAAACTGTCGTCGCAGCACCACCGGCCAAGATCTGGAGGACTAGCCACAAGACGAAAGTGGCCACAGGAGGCAGCCGCGGTCGCGGCCGTGGTCCTCGTCGTGGTCGTGGACGCGGACGCGGACGAAGCTCTGCAGGTGAGTCCGCGCAGGATTCTTCGTCCTCACAAGGCAACAGGTGCTGGCTGATTGCACCCTCTCCTCCGGTGCCTAACAGGCGCCTGTTTACAGCGCCACCTCCTTCTCCGGTGGCTGACGACGGCCATCTCCAAGTTGAAACTAGTTCGGAAGACGAAAGCAGTGAAGGAAGTTTGGAACCCGACGAAGTAGACGTCACAGCATTGTATCTGCTCGCTAGTGTTTTTGAGATGGTCGCTAACGATAGTGATGGTGATACAAGAAATAATGTTGTTCTTCCTGAGAGGATAACTAGGAAGGACGTCAACATCCATGGTGAAGGGACTTCACAAGAAGGTGGAGCTAGAAACTGCACAGGAGGTACACTCTAGAATACAGTGGTTAAATATTCGTAATTATGCAAATGCTCACAGTTACATATATATACTCCTCCTTTGTTCTTCACTACTAGGAGCATACCGGGAGATAATTAAGCTGGAAACACCAAAGGAAAGAGAATTTTTGTTTTTAATTAAAAAAGCTGTCAGTTAACGAGCTGCCCAGAGAGCCTGATAATTAAGCCTTTTTAATTAAGAACAAAATTTATCGAGCTTCCCGGGGAGACCGATGATTAAGCTTTTTTAATTAAGAACAAAAATTATCAAGGAGCTTTCCGGGGAGCCCTTTAATAAGTTAATGGGCAGCTCGTACAAACTAAAGTTTTTATTTTATTTTATATTATGAGAAGTACATTTGTTGTTTGTGGTTGTTAATTAAGAACAAAATGATAGATTGATATTAATAAAGAGATATAATATACAAACATGATTCTGAGTATTACGTTCACACATACTTTTTTTGTGAAAACCTTTGCACATACCTTTTATCAAGTAATCTGCACTAAGTAGAAACATATATCTCATTGCAACATCGTATACACAATATTGTATGTCACATTTTTTATTGGTCCCTAAGTAAAATTATCATCAATGTTGTTCCCTAGAAACTTTGCATTAATGTTTTGTGCCAGTTAAATTCTTAAAATGATTTTGTTAGACATATTAGGCTAATTTATTTGATGGTTTCCATATTGTCACATGTTCTGTAGTGGGATTATTTTCTGTTTTGAGGGTGGGATTATGTTCTCTTGGTATCATAAAAGCCTTGCCGTATGAATGCAATCTTGGGAGCTATAACATATTTTGAAAACAAAATTGTTTCACACTAGTTGGTGGAGTGTATGGAGGTGTGCAGATGTGAATACACCCACCATGAGGCCAACCCGATCCGCTCGGTGTTGGATCATGTTTTTGCTACTTCGTCTTGGGACATGCTTTTTCCTCTAGATTCTCTAGATTCTCTCTCTGTCATGCCCCATGTTGAGTCAGACCACTCCCCCCCTCCCCCCTCATCTTGGGTTTAGGCGTATCCTTCACGGTTATTGTTGGGGAACGTAGTAATTTCGAAAATTTTCCTACGCACACGCAAGATCATGGTGATGCATAGCAACGAGAGGGGAGAGTGTTGTCTACGTACCAACGCAGACCGACTGCGGAAGCGATCACACAACGTAGAGGAAGTAGTCGTACGTCTTCTTCCCGATCCGACCGATCCAAGCACCGTTACTCCGGCACCTCCGAATTCTTAGCACACGTTCAGCTCGATGACGATCCTCGATGTACTACCGACGCAGGGCTTCGCCTAAGCTCTACAACGATATGACCGAGGTGGAATTTGGTGGCAGGGGGCACCGCACACGGCTAAGGAACGATCAACAATGATCAACTTGTGTGTCTTGGGGTGTCCCCTGCCCCCGTATATAAAGGGGCAAAGGGGGAGAGGTGCGGCCGGCCCCTTGGTGCGCCAGGAGGAGTCCTACTCCTACCGGGAGTAGGACTCCCCCCCTCCAATCCTATTCCAACTAGGATTCTCCAAAGAGAAGAGAGAAAGAGGGTGGCCGGCCCCTTCTCCTAGTCCTAATAGGACTAGGGAAGGGGGGAGGTGCGCAACCCTTGTGGGCAGCCCTCTAACCTTTTCACTAAGGCCCATGTAGGCCCATTTGGCTCCCGGGGGGTTCCGGTAACCCTCCCGGTAATCCGGTAAAATCCCGATTTTACCCGGAACACTTCCGATGTCCAAACATAGGCTTCCAATATATCAATCTTTACGTCTCGACCATTTCGAGACTCCTCGTCATGTCCGTGATCACATCCGGGACTCCGAACAACCTTCGGTACATCAAAATGCATAAACTCATAATAACTGTTATCGTAACGTTAAGCGTGCGGACCCTACGGTTCGAGAACAATGTAGACATGACCGAGACACATCTCCGGTCAATAACCAATAGCGGGACCTAGATGCCCATATTGGCTCCTACATATTCTACGAAGATCTTTATCGGTCAGACCGCATAACAACATACGTTGTTCCCTTTGTCATCGGTATGTTACTTGCCCGAGATTCGATCGTCGATATCCAATACCTAGTTCAATCTCGTTACTGGCAAGTCTCTTTACTCGTTCCGTAATACATCATCTCATAACTAACATCTTTAGTTATTATGCTTGCAAGGCTTATGTGATGTGTATTACCGAGAGGGCCCAGAGATACCTCTCCGACAATCGGAGTGACAAACCCTAATCTCGAAATACGCCAACCCAACATCTACCATTGGAGACACCTATAGTACTCCTTTATAATCACCCAGTTACGTTGTGACGTTTGGTAGTACCCAAAGTGTTCCTCCGATAAACGGGAGTTGCATAATCTCATAGTTATAGGAACATGTATAAGTCATGAAGAAAGCAATAGCAACATACTAAACGATCGGGTGCTAAGCTAATGGAATGGGTCATGTCAATCAGATCATTCAACTAATGATGTGACCTCGTTAATCAAATAACAACTCTTTGTTCATGGTTAGGAAACATAACCATCTTTGATTAACGAGCTAGTCAAGTAGAGGCATACTAGTGACACTCTGTTTGTCTATGTATTCACACATGTATTATGTTTTCGGTCAATACAATTCTAGCATGAATAATAAACATTTATCATGATATAAGGAAATAAATAATAACTTTATTTTTGCCTCTAGGGAATATTTCCTTCAGTCTCCCACTTGCACTAGAGTCAATAATCTAGATTACACAGTAATGATTCTAACACCCATGGAGCCTTGGTGCTGATCATGTTTTGCTCGTGGAAGAGGCTTAGTCAACGGGTCTGCAACATTCAGATCTGTATGTATCTTGCAAATCTCTATGTCTCCCACCTGGACTAAATCCCGGATGGAGTTGAAGCGTCTCTTGATGTGTTTGGTCCTTTTGTGAAATCTGGATTCCTTTGCCAAAGCAATTGCACCAGTATTGTCACAAAAGATTTTCATTGGACCCGATGCACTAGGTATGACACCTAGATCGGATATGAACTCCTTCATCCAGACTCCTTCGTTTGCTGCTTCCGAAGCAGCTATGTACTCCGCTTCACATGTAGATCCCGCTACGACGCTTTGTTTAGAACTGCACCAACTGACAGCTCCACCGTTTAAAGTAAACACGTATCCGGTTTGCGATTTAGAATCGTCCGGATCAGTGTCAAAGCTTGCATCAACATAACCTCTTACGGTGAGCTCTTTGTCACCTCCATATACGAGAAACATATCCCTAGTCCTTTTCAGGTATTTCGGGATGTTCTTGACCGCTCTCCAGTGATCCACTCCTGGATTACTTTGGTACCTCCCTGCTAAACTTATAGCAAGGCACACATCAGGTCTGGTACACAGCATTGCATACATGATAGAGCCTATGGCTGAAGCATAGGGAACATCTTTCATTTTCTCTCTATCTTCTGCAGTGGTCGGGCATTGAGTCTGACTCAACTTCACACCTTGTAACACAGGCAAGAACCCTTTCTTTGCTTGATCCATTTTGAACTTCTTCAAAATCTTGTCAAGGTATGTGCTTTGTGAAAGTCCAATTAAGCGTCTTGATCTATCTCTATAGATCTTTATGCCTAATATGTAAGCAGCTTCCCCGAGGTCTTTCATCGAAAAACTTTTATTCAAGTATCCCTTTATGCTATCCAGAAATTCTATATCATTTCCAATCAGCAATATGTCATCCACATATAATATCAGAAATGCTAGAGAGCTCCCACTCACTTTCTTGTAAATACAGGCTTCTCCGAAAGTCTGTATAAATCCAAATGCTTTGATCACACTATCAAAGCGTTTATTCCAACTCTGAGATGCTTGCACCAGTCCATAAATGGATCGCTGGAGTTTGCATACTTTGTTAGCTCCCTTTGGGTCGACAAAACCTTCTGGTTGCATCATATACAACTCTTCTTCCAGAAATCCATTCAGGAATGCAGTTTTGACATCCATCTGCCATATTTCATAATCATAAAATGCGGCAATTGCTAACATGATCCTGACGGATTTAAGCATCACTACGGGTGAGAAGGTCTCATCGTAGTCAACCCCTTGAACTTGTCGAAAACCTTTTGCGACAAGTCGAGCTTTATAGACAGTAACATTACCGTCAGCGTCAGTCTTTTTCTTGAAGATCCATTTATTCTCTATTGCTTGCCGATCATCGGTCAAGTCAACCAAAGTCCATACTTTGTTCTCATACATGGATCCCATCTCAGATTTCATGGCCTCAAGCCACTTTGCGGAATCTGGGCTCACCATCGCTTCTTCATAGTTCGTAGGTTCATCATGATCTAGTAGCATGACTTCCAGAACTGGATTACCGTACCACTCTGGTGCGGATCTCACTCTGGTTGATCTACGTGGTTCAGTAGTGTCTTGTCCTGAAGTTTCATGATCATCATCATTAGCTTCCTCACTAATTGGTATAGGTGTCGCAGAAACAGTTTTCTGTGATGTACTATTTTCCAATAAGGGAGCAGGTACAGTTACCTCGTCAAGTTCTACTTTCCTCCCACTCACTTCTTTCGAGAGAAACTCCTTCTCTAGAAATGATCCATTCTTAGCAACGAATGTCTTGCCTTCGGATCTGTGATAGAAGGTATACCCAACAGTTTCCTTTGGGTATCCTATGAAGACACATTTCTCCGCTTTGGGTTCGAGCTTATCAGGTTGAAGCTTTTTCACATAAGCATCGCAGCCCCAAACTTTAAGAAACGACAACTTTGGTTTCTTGCCAAACCATAGTTCATAAGGCGTCGTCTCAACGGATTTTGATGGTGCCCTATTTAACGTGAATGCGACCGTCTCTAAAGCATAACCCCAAAACGATAGCGGTAAATCAGTAAGAGACATCATAGATCGCACCATATCTAGTAAAGTACGATTACGACGTTCGGACACACCATTACGCTGTGGTGTTCCGGGTGGCGTGAGTTGCGAAACTATTCCACAATTTTTCAAATGTACACCAAACTCGTAACTCAAATATTCTCCTCCACGATCAGATCGTAGAAACTTTATTTTCTTGTTACGATGATTTTCAACTTCACTCTGAAATTCCTTGAACTTTTCAAATGTTTCAGACTTATGTTTCATTAAGTAGATATACCCATATCTGCTTAAATCATCTGTGAAGGTGAGAAAATAACGATATCCGCCACGAGCCTCAATATTCATCGGACCACATACATCGGTATGTATGATTTCCAATAAATCTGTTGCTCTCTCCATAGTACCGGAGAACGGTGTTTTTGTCATCTTGCCTATGAGGCACGGTTCGCAAGTACCAAGTGATTCATAATCAAGTGGTTCCAAAAGCCCATCAGTATGGAGTTTCTTCATGCGCTTTACACCGATATGACCTAAACGGCAGTGCCACAAATAAGTTGCACTATCATTATCAACTCTGCATCTTTTGGCTTCTACATTATGAATATGTGTATCACTACTATCGAGATTCAACAAGAATAGACCACTCTTCAAAGCTGCATGACCATAAAAGATATTACTCATATAAATAGAACAACCATTATTCTCTGATTTAAATGAATAACCGTCTCGCATTAAACAAGATCCAGATATAATGTTCATGCTCAACGCTGGCACCAAATAACAATTATTTAGGTCTAATATTAATCCCGAAGGTAGATGTAGAGGTAGCGTGCCGACCGCGATCACATCGACTTTGGAACCGTTTCCCACGTGCATCGTCACCTCGTCCTTTGCTAGCGTCCGCTTATTCCGTAGTCCCTGTTTCGAGTTGCAAATATTAGCAACAGAACCAGTATCAAATACCCAGGTGCTACTGCGAGCTCTAGTAAGGTACACATCAATAATATGTATATCACATATACCATTGTTCACCTTGCCATCCTTCTTATCCGCCAAATACTTGGGGCAGTTCCGCTTCCAGTGACCAGTCTGCTTGCAGTAGAAGCACTCAGTTTCAGGCTTAGGTCCAGACTTGGGTTTCTTCTCCTGAGCAGCAACTTGCTTGCTATTCTTCTTGAAGTTCCCCTTCTTCTTCCCTTTGCCCTTTTTCTTGAAACTAGTGGTCTTGTTGACCATCAACACTTGATGCTCCTTCTTGATTTCTACTTCCGCAGCTTTCAGCATTGCGAAGAGCTCGGGAATAGTCTTGTTCATCCCTTGCATATTATAGTTCATCACGAAGCTCTTGTAGCTTGGTGGCAGTGATTGGAGAATTCTGTCAATGACGCAATCATCTGGAAGATTAACTCCCATCTGAATCAAGTGATTATTATACCCAAACATTTTGAGTATATGCTCACTGACAGAACTGTTCTCCTCCATCTTGCAGCTATAGAACTTATTGGAGACTTCATATCTCTCAATTCGGGCATTTGCTTGAAATATTAACTTCAACTCCTGGAACATCTCATATGCTCCATGACGTTCAAAATGTCGTTGAAGTCCCGATTCTAAGCCGTAAAGCATGGCACACTGAACTATCGAGTAGTCATCAGCTTTGCTCTGCCAGACGTTCATAACATCTGGCGTTGCTCCAGCAGCAGGCCTGGCACCCAGCGGTGCTTCCAGGACGTAATTCTTCTGTGCAGCAATGAGGATAATCCTCAGGTTACGGACCCAGTCCGTGTAATTGCTACCATCATCTTTCAACTTTGCTTTCTCAAGGAACGCATTAAAATTCAACGGAACAACAGCACGAGCCATCTATCAACATAAACAAGCAAGATACTATCAGGTACTAAGTTAATGATAAGTTTAAGTTCAGTTAATCAAATTACTTAGGAACTCCCACTTAGATAGACATCCCTCTAATCCTCTAAGTGATCACGTGATCCAAATCAACTAAACCATAACCGATCATCACGTGAGATGGAGTAGTTTTCAATGGTGAACATCGTCATGTTGATCATATCTACTATATGATTCACGCTCGACCTTTCGGTCTCTGTGTTCCGAGGCCATATCTGCATATGCTAGGCTCATCAAGTTTAACCTGAGTATTCTGCGTGTGCAAAACTGGCTTGCACCCGTTGTAGATGGACGTAGAGCTTATCACACCCGATCATCACGTGGTGTCTGGGCACGACGAACTTTGGCAACGGTGCATACTCAGGGAGAACACTTCTTGATAATTTAGTGAGAGATCATCTTATAATGCTACCGTCAATCAAAGCAAGATAAGATGCATAAAGGGATAAACATCACATGCAATCAATATAAGTGATATGATATGGCCATCATCATCTTGTGCTTGTGATCTCCATCTCCGAAGCACCGTCATGATCACCATCGTCACCGGTGCGACACCTTGATCTCCATCGTAGCATCGTTGTCGTCTCGCCAATCTTATGCTTCCACGACTATCACTACCGCTTAGTAATAAAGTAAAGCATTACATCGCGATTGCATTGCATACAATAAAGCGACAACCATATGGCTCCTGCCAGTTGCCGATAACTTGGTTACAAAACATGATCATCTCATACAATAAAATTAGCATCATGCCTTGACCATATCACATCACAACATGCCCTGCAAAAACAAGTTAGACGTCCTCTACTTTGTTGTTGCAAGTTTTACGTGGCTGCTACGGGCTTAAGTAAGAACTCATCTCACCTACGCATCAAAACCACAACGATAGTTTGTCAAATAGACTCCGTTTTAACCTTCTCAAGGACCGGGCGTAGCCACACTTGGTTCAACTAAAGTTGGAGAGACAGTCTTCCGCAAGCCATCTATGTGCATAGCACGTCGAGGGAACCGGTCTCGCGTAAGAGTACGCGTAAGGTTGGTCCGGATCGTCTCGTCCAACAATACCGCCGAACCAAAGTATGACATGCTGGTAGGCAGTATGACTTGTATCGCCCACAACTCACTTGTGTTCTACTCGTGCAAATAACATCAAACCATAAAAACCTAGGCTCGGATGCTACTGTTGGGGAACGTAGTAATTTCGAAAATTTTCCTACGCACACGCAAGATCATGGTGATGCATAGCAACGAGAGGGGAGAGTGTTGTCTACGTACCAACGCAGACCGACTGCGGAAGCGATCACACAACGTAGAGGAAGTAGTCGTACGTCTTCTTCCCGATCCGACCGATCCAAGCACCGTTACTCCGGCACCTCCGAGTTCTTAGCACACGTTCAGCTCGATGACGATCCTCGATGTACTACTAACGCAGGGCTTCGCCTAAGCTCTACAACGATATGACCGAGGTGGAATTTGGTGGCAGGGGGCACCGCACACGGCTAAGGAACGATCAACAATGATCAACTTGTGTGTCTTGGGGTGTCCCCTGCCCCCGTATATAAAGGGGCAAAGGGGGAGAGGTGCAGCTGGCCCCTTGGTGCGCCAGGAGGAGTCCTACTCCTACCGGGAGTAGGACTCCCCCCCTCCAATCCTATTCCAACTAGGATTCTCCAAAGAGAAGAGAGAAAGAGGGTGGCCGGCCCCTTCTCCTAGTCCTAATAGGACTAGGGAAGGGGGGAGGTGCGCAGCCCTTGTGGGCAGCCCTCTCACCTTTTCACTAAGGCCCATGTAGGCCCATTTGGCTCCCGGGGAGTTCCGGTAACCCTCCCGGTAATCCGGTAAAATCCCAATTTTACCCGGAACACTTCCGATGTCCAAAGATAGGCTTCCAATATATCAATCTTTACATCTCGACCATTTCGAGACTCCTCGTCATGTCCGTGATCACATCCGGGACTCCGAACAACCTTCGGTACATCAAAATGCATAAACTCATAATAACTGTCATCGTAACGTTAAGCGTGCGGACCCTACGGTTCGAGAACAATGTAGACATGACCGAGACACATCTCCGGTCAATAACCAATAGCGGGACCTGGATGCCCATATTGGCTCCTACATATTCTACGAAGATCTTTATCGGTCAGACCGCATAACAACATACGTTGTTCCCTTTGTCATCGGTATGTTACTTGCCCGAGATTCGATCGTCGGTATCCAATACCTAGTTCAATCTCGTTACTGGCAAGTCTCTTTACTCATTCCGTAATACATCATCTCATAACTAACATCTTTAGTTATTATGCTTGCAAGGCTTATGTGATGTGTATTACCGAGAGGGCCCAGAGATACCTCTCCGACAATCGGAGTGACAAACCCTAATCTCGAAATACGCCAACCCAACATCTACCATTGGAGACACCTATAGTACTCCTTTATAATCACCCAGTTACGTTGTGACGTTTGGTAGTACCCAAAGTGTTCCTCCGGTAAACGGGAGTTGCATAATCTCATAGTTAAAGGAACATGTATAAGTCATGAAGAAAGCAAGAGCAACATACTAAACGATCGGGTGCTAAGCTAATGGAATGGGTCATGTCAATCAGATCATTGAACTAATGATGTGACCTCGTTAATCAAATAACAACTCTTTGTTCATGATTAGGAAACATAACCATCTTTGATTAACGAGCTAGTCAAGTAGAGGCATACTAGTGACACTCTGTTTGTCTATGTATTCACACATGTATTATGTTTCCGGTCAATACAATTCTAGCATGAATAATAAACATTTATCATGATATAAGGAAATAAATAATAACTTTATTATTGCCTCTAGGGCATATTTCCTTCAGTTATTTCTTCTAGATTCCAGTTCAACGCTTCTCGGCTTTTGGTTGATGGTCTTTTTGATATGGTCTCGGCGAAGATCTCCTCCCTCCTTAATTCGAGGTCTTTTGGCCCAATGGACGACTGCCACTTCTGCTCTTACCAACTTCGGAAATTCCTCAAAGGCTGGGGCCGTAACCGCTTGACTGATGCTCTCAAACGCAAGCGTGACCTGTTGAGGCAGGTCTCGTCCTTAGATGCAGAGGCCAATTCTTGCAGGCTCTCGGCTGCTGGCTGGCAATATCGTTATGATCTTGAGGACTCTCTCATGCAACTACACAAGCATGCTGAGGTCTATTGGAAGCAAGGTGGCACCATTAATGGGACTCTGAAAGGGGATTCCCCAACTGCGTATTTTTTTGCTATTGCTAATGGCCGCCGTTGCAGATGTTCTATTGATAGTTTGGTTATAAACGATGTTAGGGTTGTTGACCCTCGCCTGATTATGGATCACGTCCTCAATTTATTTTCTGATCTGCTAGCGTCCAGGCCGGCCTCGGGTTTCATTTTCTCCCCCAATCTTTGGGCCTAGGATAGGCGGGTTTTGGACGAAGAGAACGTGGCTCTTTCGATTCCCCTCTCAGTTGAAGAGATTGAGATGGCCATCAATTCAACTAATGTGAACTCGGCCATGGAATTTTCTCCGTCACGTCCGTTGGTTTGTGTTATTATTCAAGGTTTTTTAATCTTGGTACTATGGACATTTCACACCTTAATTATGCCATCCTTTCCCTTATTCCCAAAGTTAAGGGTGCTGAGTCTATTTCTCAGTTTCAGCCCATTTCCCTGATTAACAACTTCGCCAAGTTCCCTGCTAAAGGGCTGGCGACGAGGCTGTCGCCTGTGGCCCATCGTATTGTTAACCCTTCCCAATCCGCTTTTATAAAAGGTAGATTTATTTTTGATGGTGTCCTTTGTCTGCATGAGATTGTCCATGACCCTAGGATGAGAGGTACCAGAGCGATTTATTCTCAAGCTTGACTTTGAGAAAGCCTACGACTCAGTTTGCTGGGGTTTTCTCCGTCACGTCCTTTTTGCTAAGGGATTTGACTCCGGTATTGTCCGTCGATTGATGCAGCTGTCTCTGGTGGCCATGCAACGGTGGCTATCAATGGCTCAGTTAGAAAATTCTTCGCCAATGGTCGTGGCCTTTGGCAAGGCGATCCGGCTTCGCCTATTCTGTTTAACTTTGTTGCAGATGCAATATCATGTATGTTCGACCGGCCGGCCTCAGCCGGAAACATCTCCCCTGTCATTTCCCACCTCCTTCCCCACGGTATCTCTCACCTCCAATATGAGGATGACACGATTATTCTAGTGGAGTTGAACAACTCCTGTATTGCTAACCTTAAGTTTATCCTGCTCTGCCTCGAAGCCTTGTCAGGGCTCAAAATCAACTTTTCTAAGAGCAAGGTAATTGTTATGGGAGTTGACGAGGCCGAAGCATTGCGGGTTTCCCAACTTCTTAACTGTTCTCTGGGGGCTTTTCCCTTCAAATACTTGGGGCTCTCTATCTCTCCTTTCCGTCTATGTGCCAAGGAGGTCAAACCTTTGGTTTCTAAGGTAGGAAATAGAGTTCTACCGTGGTGTGGTAGATATAACACCTTTGCTGGCAAAGTTTCTCTTGTTAATGCCTGCCTTTCCTCCCTCCCTATGTTCACTATGGGCTCTTTTTTAACTTTCTAAAGGCACTCATGCGGGCCTGGACAAACATAGAAGGGCCTTTTTCTGGAACTCTGCGGATAATAAACAAAAATACAGATTTTGTTAAGTGGGATATCATTTACAGAACAAAAAGCCTTGGGGGGTTTGGGATTTTGAGCACCTAGGTGATGAACGGTTGCCTCATCATCAAATGGTGGTGGAGGATTATGACCGCGACTCCCGGCACTCTTTGGTTCGATATTCTCAAAGCTAGATATTCCTAGCTGGTAGCCCCATGTTCGCCTCGGCGTCACATGGCTCGCAGTTTTGGAAAGCTCTGGTCAAGGTTAGGGATGTGTTTCGCCAACATGTTAAATTCGTGCTCAAGAACGGTGCCTCTACTCACTTTTGGTTGGATTGGTGGTCTGGAGACACCCTCCCCCCTTGCGACCTCCTTTTTGGTTCTGTTTTCTTATTGTTCTAATCCGGAGATCTCAATCTCTGAGCTCTCTCGTAATAACTGAGACTTGGGTTTGCGGAGATCCCTTTCTCCTGAAGAGTTGGGGGATTGGCACCGCCTTGCTGCTCTGTTCCTTGTTCTCTCGGATGAGGTGGACTCCGTTTCCTGGCCTCACACTGCGTCTGGGAAGTTTTCGGTCAAACCATTGTATGCTAGGCTTATTTATGAAAATCCTTCCACCAAGTTTAAGCAATTCTGGGCGGCCAGGATCCCCCCGAAGATCAAAGTCTTTCTCTGGCAAGCCTTTAGGGCCTGACTGCCTTCTGCTGATCATATTCAGAAGCAGAACGGTCCTGGTTCTACCTTCTGTGCTTTATGTTCTACAATAGAAGACACTAATCATATTTTCTTCCACTGTGTTTTGGCCAAGCTGGTTTGGGGGTGTGTTCGTTCTTGGTTGAACACCTCTTGGGCCCCTGGTTCCTTCTCGGACGTTCGTTTGTTGACGGCCAATTTACAGGACCGATCTAGGAGGCTGTTTTGGATTGGGCTGGGTGCTCTTTGCTGGGCGCTATGGACTACTAGAAACAAATTCACTATTGAGGGTGTTTTTCCTAATAAGCCCGCTGATGTCCTGTTTTAAATGTGTATTTTCCTGCAGTAGTGGAAATTATTGATTAAATCGGCGGGCCGTGACAGTATGGAGGTGCTGATCAACAAAGTGCGGGCGTCTGCAAACTTGATGTCATCTCCATCCGTTGGCGCTTCGTCATAGCTGCTGGGGCTTCTGAGTGCGTAGGTGGTGGCCTGCGTGCCCCATTTGTATTAGTCGAGCCTGCGTGCCGCTGTACTGTACTGATGTTCTCTTGTTCTCTTGCCCTGTGTTGGATGGCTCGTTGACTATGGTTGGCTTGCGTGGTCTGTGTTGTTTGTTGCTACTCTTCCGTATGGCTTTATCTATAAAGTCGGTCATATGCCTTTTCTCTAAAAGAATCTGAATTCTCCATTTATGCATGCAAAGGAATCTGTTTGGTAGGAAGGTAATTTTTGCGATGAGTTAATATATACTCAACTCATGAGAAATATAGATGTCCGTACAAAAGTCTGCTCAGTCTTATTATGTGTGTGGGGGTATGTGTACCTGGATAAGTTATTCCTCGTTTTTTTCAAATGGTCAACCAGGGGGGGGCTCCTCACCTGAATATATTTTAAAAAAGAGAGTTTACAGGAGGAAAGCACGGAAAGCCATAAAATATACCTACATAAGACCGTACGTTCCTAAAACAGTACTCATTTCTCTGTTAGCCGGTTTCGTCGGTTCCATTATATGTAAGCAAGAGATGGATTAAGAAATCACATCGATCTATATAAATGGCCGAAACTCAAGGAAATTAGGTAACTTGTGTGAGCAGGAAAAAACAGCCCTCACACACGAGAGTGATACTCAATAAAAATCTTTTTAAAGCAGAATTACTCACTTCAGTAAACATTTCTTTAAACACGATATATCATGGAGAGCAGTTTTTTATAGCTGGGACTACATGGTATCCATTATCACAACCATCCACTCATTCCTTTGTTTTACGTGGATGTGTGCACACTGTTGTTCGCACCAGGCGCTTATACCTTAATTATCTACCGTGAAGTCTACCGGATTTGAAAATTGGATGGGCCTAGTAGGCCATTGTTCATGACAAGACTTGACGTACGTTTCATTCAGACAGCTCACTCAGGTCTTCCCCCTCTTCCCTTCCGCCATAAGCATAGTTTTGGAAAAAAGCCTGGCACATCGTCAGTAAAGTAGGAGTACGAGAAACTTGCCAGCAAGTAACTTCTCGTTGACAGTAGCATGTTGGAGTGCAACCCGGTTCAAGTGATTTGCTTGGATCTGGACATTCTCAACTCGGACAGAATGATTTGAAACTTGTTTCAAAAAAAGAATGATCTGAAACTGAATATGCAAAAAAAAACAGTACGTACTATGCTAAACCTCTTCGTTACCAATTAGTCGAGTAACTATACTGCCAGCGTTGTCATCGTTCAATGGTTATTGGGTGAGCCAGCAAACCACCATGGTTAAAACTTGAACGTGTTGTCACATCAATCTTTCGTATGCACTAGGAACTGAAAAGTGGCCATGGTTCACGTGATTAAGCGAGCTAGGGGGCAAGTATTGTACGCACGCGCACTGCAAGGGCTGAAAAGACGTGATAGAAAACGCATGGGCCGCCCGCTGGCCAGCCTGGGTACGAGGCAAACAGTGACGACGCCAGCTAGGGGTGGACCCCTATAGAGTAGGATTCAGGCCCTATACCTACTCTGTATTACTATTCATCAGGCAGGACAGATCCTCTGAGTAGCACAGATCACAACAAAAGATTGACGGTCCAGATATAAGGTACCAGGTAGCTCGAGCTAGAAAACAACTTTGCGTATATCATGCATACTTTTAGGAAGTTAACGGGCAACTCATACAACTAGAGATTTTTATATTATGAGAATTGCATTTGTTGTGTGTGGTTGTAAATTTATAACAACATGATAGATCATTTTTTTTCGAACCATGAATGAGGACTGCATGTAAATATATAGATAGAAAGAGGGGTACAGCCGGCAGAATCTGGCACATGTACAAATACAGCACAAGCCAAAAAAGGAGAGAGAAAAGCAGAGGAAACTCTAGGAACAAAAACAAACCAATTAAACTCCACTATATCAGCACAGCCATCCCATTTTTGCTTGCAGTGTCCCATATTTTAGCCTCCGTTTTGATCTTGTCCAGAAGCCGCTGAATCGGAGTGTGTGTGTGTGTTTTTATCAAAAACTCTACTGTTCCGTTCTCTCCAAATCGACCAAACGACCAACGTAACTACAGAGTTCACAGTTTTTTCTTTAGCACCTTGCATCCTTAGCCTTGCTCGACTCCTCCACTCTCCAAGATCAGAGACAGCAGTAGATTGAAATTAATAAGGATATATAACATATAAGCGTGATTTTGAGTATTACCTTTGCAGATTTTTTTTGCGAAAACCTTTATATGTTATAACATATACTGTTTGATATTAATAAGGAGATAAAGCATCAGTATTAACTGTTCTTCGAATCATAAAAGCCTTATCTGATGTATGCGATCTTGAAAACTTATATATTTTGAGGAAAAAATAGTATTGTCGCACATTTGTTGGCGGAGTGTATAGAGGTGTGCGGGTGAAAATACATCCACCATGGATTGAATCTGAATGCTCAATTTATGCACGCATGGGAATGTATTTGATAGGAAGGTAATTTTTGAGATGTGTTAATAAATACCCAACTCATGAAAAATGTAGATGTCCTACAAAAGTATGCTCAGTCTTATTATGCGTGTGGTGAACTGGTGATATGTGTACGTGGATGAGTTATTCCTTGTATTAGAAAAGCACAGGAAGCAGTCATAAAATATACCGACAAATGATCATTCCTTCCCGTAACAGAATAGTCATTTCTCTTTGGCCGGGTTTCGTTGGTTGCATTATATGTAAGCAAGAGATGGATTAGGGAATCACATCTACGATATATATCAGAGATAAAAAAAAGATCTAATCGACTCAAGGAACAGATAAATATTGTGGTCACTGGGAGAAGGGTTCCTTATTGTTATTGCCGTGGAGCTCATTATACACTATCGGCATAAATGATGATTATTAGCTCAATAGTTCTATATCCCTTATGCTATTGAAGCAATCACCCTTGATCTATCAAAGATAGTTTCCCATATAACATATGCAACATGTTGTGTTGTACCACATCTAGAATTTCTAAGTCAAAACCTATAACATATACCTAGATATTATGCATGTTCAATCTCCGAGACAACATATTTTAAAGCTTTGTTGTAATCAATATTGTCATCTCAGGTTGGTATTGCTAGAGTAATATGTGTAGGTTCTAAAGTTCACGTTGTACGAGTTAGGTTGCTATTGATGTGAAATTATTCTAGGTGGTGTTAGAGAAGTATCTTCACAACTGGTTAGGATTAACAGGACATTTATTGGATATCTAATGAAGGCGCACTATGTCAGTCATTGTTTCTAGCGGTAGTTTGGGTTCACAGACCATCTATTTTAGTAACTATGTTCGGGGCCGCGTCACGTGGATCCACCCACCACTTCTCCGGGGCCGCCGCCCGAAATCCTGCACCTTTGCCCCCATAGAAAGGATCAGTCCCCTCAAAGCCACGCTGCGAGGTCCAGCATCCGTCTGCACTGGAGCTTCACCACTAGGATCTGCATAAGAATGAGAAGTTTATGTCCGCGAACTCACATGCCTGAAGAAATGTCATGGCAACAAACTCCGCGAGCGTGACTTCCAGGTTGGGCGGCAACACCAAACCTCCCCCACGGGATTTACAGACATTTTAGGACTCTGGAGTGTTGTGTAGCCTGGGAAACAAATTGGCTTCAGTGTGCGTGTGTGTTGCTTGCTCTCTTGTGTAGTTGTGCAAGACGAAGGTTTGGTGACGGGTCTGATTGGGTATGTGCATGCTATCATGGGGCATGTGGAGAGTTAATTGCTTTTCTTGGAACATGTTTGTCATGTGCATGTAGTGGCCGTGTCCATACATTTTTCACACGAAATATTTGTTGGATTGTAATTCAGAACTGTTCTTGCTTGCAAAATACATTTCTGGAACATCAATTCTTGTAAGATAATTGACTTATTATTATTTTCAGGTAGCCATTGGTATAAGGATTTGCATCAGTTCCCAGAGGCATGTTTGTCGAGCTAAAAGGATCTATTGCTAGAATTTTTCTGATATTTTAGACATTTTAGTATATATCTACTGAATTAGTACTCTTGTTGGGTGGAGTACATTCACCGAAACCCAATGTTATATTTAGTGCTTTCGGCTGTGATGTAATTGTAGACTGCAGGATGGATTGTTATGCTTTTGGTTGTGATCTTTTTTCGAAAAGGGGCGCTTTATTACTTAAAAGATTTAAGCATTACACCCGGCCTCTGCATTACTAAGATGCACACAGCCAAAAAATGTCTTCTCACACAAATGAAAGATAAAAGGGCGAAATACAAAAACATGAAGAGTCTGTATAACGCCTAAAGCGGAGGGGGGGGGTGTCAATCCTAAGATCATGTTGCCACCCATGCTGGGTAAAAGTTCCCTCGCTGTAGCCTCCAATCGTGTACACACCTCTGTAAACAGGTCTCGATTCTCCACGCGTTGTAGAGAGGACCATAGACGAAGAGTCCCGGTACATCTGTAGAGAACCTGCATCAGGGATGTACTTTTATCGTTAAAAACCTTATCATTTCTACATAGCCAAAGCGACCAAATAACGGCAAGCGCTCCCACCCTGAGAAAAGTTCTAAACCTGTGACCAATCCCGTGTAACCAGTTGCCAAATACATTAGCAACACTACAAGGAGGATACAAGCCAGAAGCTATTTGGATGACTGACCATATAGAACGAGCCAATTTGCATTGGAAGAATAAATGTTTTATTGTCTCATCATGGTGACAAAAGACACATTGCGGACTTCCATGTCAATTCCTCTTAATAAGGTTATCTTTAGTAAGAATGACTCCGCGACCAAGATACCATGCAAAAATTTTATTCTTAAGAGGTATCTTCATCTTCCAGATCTTCTTATTATTATCATCTGGCACATCAGAATGGATTAGCGCTCTATCCATGGAATCCACTGAGAATTTTCCATTCCCATGAAGGTTCCACCGAAATACATCAGACCCATGTGACAGGTGCACCATGGTCAACCGCTGGAGTAGGATGTTCCACAATTGGAGTCTAGGTCCAATTAAATCTCCTCTGAACATCACATTTGGCGGAAATGATTCCATTACCGTGGCGATAGTATCACCCTTGTGGCGCACAATGTTGTATAGAGCCGGATATTGTTCCCGGGGTGTAGCATTCCCTAGCCATCTGTCCTCCCAGAATCTAATTTCCGAGCCGTCCTTAATTGAAAAGTTCCCATTGCTTCCGCACACGCATACGCCCCATCACAACCAATTATGGTTGGATGAATAGGACCCCACAGTAGTAGGTGGTTGGTGCTGGATGAACAAGACCCAAAGAAGGTCCTGCCGCAATAAGCCAAACTCCAGCCGAATGGGGGTGGATGAACAAGACCCAAAGGAGGTCGAGCCGCAATAAGCCACACTACAGCCGAATGGGGGTGGATGAACATGGCCCCGTGAAGGCCGTAGGCAGTTGACAGATGAACAGTAGCCCGTAGAGGCTGAAGGAAGTTGATGGTAGATGAACAGTAGCCCGTGGAGTCTGTTTTATGGTATGCCACACCCCCTCCCGATGAACAGGACCCTATTTCGACCGTAGGCGGTTGAACAAAACTCAGTTTTGCGATCCGGCACACCCCTCCCGATGAGCTGGACCCGGTTTCAACCGTGGGCGGTTGAACATGACTCCGTTTTGTCTATTTTGCGGTATGTCACACCCCCAGCCGGTGGGGAGGGGGTGGGGTCAATGAACATGACCTTGTTTCGCCTGTTCCGTCCAAGCCGGTTGGCTTCTGATGAACATGACGCGTTCTGACCCAATCGGTTGGCTCCGAGGAACACGATGATGTTTCCTCCATTCCGACCCAGCCGATTGGTCGCCGATTAGAATGACGTCGTTGTTGCGTACCCCCACCATCTAGTGCAGCCGTCCGTTGCCTCTGCCACGTTGCCTCTCCATGTACACGAGCCCGGCCATATGCGTGAGTACGCGTTCGAGACCCCGCCTCTATGTACATATGTGGCCGTACTTTTTGCAACATGGTTGTATATAGATGTACATGATTTAGAAGGGATAGTCTGAACTGCTATGTCGATGACTCTACTACTACACGTGTTGCTCCTTATTTGGCCATGCTTCTTCGTTGCAAAGAGACCGACCAATATGTACGTACATATTTGCGACCAGTCATAACGCTACGTACGCTTCGACTTGGATCCTAGGCCCCTAGCTGTCAAGGGGGGGGTCATTTTTTGTGCTTAATAAGAAGGCACTTTCTTGCGTGCGGCCATGTAGCTAATGAGTCCCAGCAGTCAAGAAAATGAAGCATTTATTCCGTGTAATAAGGAGACACTTCGTTGCGTGCGAAGATATAGCTGGTGGGACCCAATTGTTAGGGAGAATCATTTTTTGCACATAGTAAGGAAGCACTTTATTACGTGTGACAATATAGTTAGTGGGTCCCAACTGTCATGAAAAGAATCATTTTTCGCGTAATAAGGATGCACTTCCTTCCGTGCGAAAATATAGCTGATGGGTGCTAGCTGTTAGGGGAGGAATCATTTCTTTGCGCGTAATAAGAAGGAACTTCCTTGCATGCGAAGATGTAGCTGGTGGGTCTTAGCTCTCAGTGGGAGGAATCATTTTTTCCGCGTAATAAGGAGGCACTTTCATGCATGCAACCATGGACCTTGTGGGTCAAACTGTCAGCCTCTCCACGTCCACTTCTGATGGTTGTTGTTTGTTGATCACGTTGCGGACGCCGCGCCAAGAGCATCAAGGCGGTGGACGACGGTGAGGCCTATGAAGGGAACGACCTGGAGCCAGGGAATACAATGGATGCCCATGTGGAGGCGAGTACGAGGGTTGAATGGTTCGACTGCGGTGTGAAGCTCTCTTTGCTGGAGAATAATAGGAGGTGTGGGCGAGTAGAGGGATGACCTGACCAGTAGTGAGAGTAGTGTGGGAAGGTGAGGCATGTGCGGCAGCACAGCCGGCCACGGGAGGCGGGAGTAGGCTGTCCCGCCGGCACTACTTTGGGTGGCTGGAGTAAGAAGATTAGAGATTGAAGAAGCATGATGGGCGTTTTATTGACATCCAACGGTCACTACTGCTACAATTGTTTGTCGATTAAGTTGACACATGTTCAATAAAATCCCTTTTCAAGCAAACTTACTCACTCCGGTGAGCATTTTTCTTAAACACAATTTAGCATGCGTGTTTTTTTTTGAGTTAACGGGCAACTCGTACAAAGTAGAGCTCTTTATATTATCAATATTCTATTTGTTCTGTGTGGTTGTTAACTAATAACAAAAGTATAGATCGATATTAATAAGGAGTCATAATATATAAACATAATTCCGAGTATTACCTTGGCACATACTGTTTTTGTCAAAACCTTTGCACATACTTGTCATCAAGTAATATGCACCAAGTAGAAACATATATCTAATTGCAGTGTTGTGTAGACAATATTGTATGTCACATTTTTTTGTTTCTCCCTAAGTAAAATTATCATCTATATTGCTTCCTAGAGACTTCGTAATAATGTTTTGTGCCCGTTAAATTCTTGAAATGATTTTTTATGAATTATGCTAATTTATTTGATAGTTCCCATATTATCACATCTTCTGTAATGGGATTATTTTTGTTTTTGAGGGTGGGATTATGTTCTCTAGGCATCATAAAAGGCTTGCCCGATGTATGCAATCTTGAAAACTAGTATAATCTAACAAAAGAAAGTATTGCCACACACTTGTTGGCCGAGTGTATGGAGGTGTGTGGGTGTGATCGAACACATCCACCATGGATTGAATCTGAATGCTCAATTTATGTACTCATGGGAATGCATTTGGTAGGAAGTTATTTTTTGAATGTGTTAATATGTACCCAAATCATGACAAATGTAGATGTCAGTCTTATTATGCGTGTGGTGGTATGTGTACATGGATGAGTTATTCCTCATATTAGAAAAGAACAGGAAGTCGTAAAATATACCGACAGAAGATCGTTTGTTCTTAAAACAGAAAATTCATTTCTCTGTTGGTGGGGTTTCGTCGGTTCCATTAGCAAGCAAGAGATGGATTAGGAAATCACATATACGAACTATATCAAAAAACAAAGATTTAATAGACTCGAGGAACAGATAAATATTGAGGTCACTGGGACAAGGGTTCCTTGCTGGTATTGGCCTGCTCATTGTAGATTATGGGCATAAATGATGATTATTAGCTCCATAGTTCTATATCCCTGATGCTATTGAAGCCATCACACATAGTGTACATGCCAAGTATTTACATCCTTGATCTGTCAAAGATAGTTTTTCATGTGACATATGCATGCAACATGTTGTGCTGTACCACAGAGAATTTCTAAGTCAAAACCAATAACATATATCAATTTATTATGCATGTTCAATCTCCGAGACAACATATTTTGAAGCTTTGTTGTAATCATAAGATTTGTAATTTGATTAAATTACGAGTGCAATTAATTGCCACAGTTAGCAATATTATCACCTCACGTCATTATTGCTAGAGTAATCTGTCTAAGTTCTATAATTTACTTTTTAGGAATGAGGTTACTATTGAAGTGCAATTATTCTAGGTGGTGTTAGAGAAGTATCTTGACAACTGGTTAGGATGAACAGAACATTTATAAAGTTTCCGCCACACTGACCGGTTGAGTCAATTATTAGAGTCTTGCATATCAATCAAATTTAAAAGTAATCTACGATCTTGCATAACATGTTTGGATACAAGATCTCTTTGGAATTGTAAACCTGAGATGTGTGCATTTTATTCATGCATTTCGGAAGCAAAAACAAACTGGTCATTCCATGAACTACCGGAAAACCTACTACAAGTAGTATCCATTGGATTTGTATTAGAATTATTGCCTTCTTGCCCCTTTATACATCTTCCCTATGCTTCAGTACTCTAGCAAGATGTAATGACGACCAAGGAAACACTGTCGTGATTCCTTCCTTATATAATTAGTTGACCACAGGAGGTTCTTCATTTGTGGCGGAGTAGTGCTGGCCTAGTCCAGATGGAGTTGTCCATTGTCAATTTGGACACATACAAATGACTGAAACCCAAGGAAATCAGGTAACTTATATACACAGGAGAAATAGCCGTGCGAGTGAACTGCTGGAGAACCTACTACTAGTATTGTGACGCCCCCTTTATAATCATGCACGATCACGAACGGTGACTCCACGTTAATATCACAACACAACTCTATAATAGAAAATAAACATAAAACTTTACATTACAAGCCAGGGTTATGAGGACCCATAATACATCAGTCATGAAAGCAATTATATAATCCGAGTACAACTTAGTTAGAAAAGTTTTGCCTTAAGAAGACTGAGCAAAATAACGACACTAGATAGAAAGGCAATGCCTCCTGTCTGGGACCTCCGGACTGCTCATGGTTGTCGATCTCCATGTAGTAGGCACCGTCGGGGTAACCTCCATCCGTGGTGCTACTAGCTGTTGCAGCAACCAGGTCAAATGAAAAGATAGCAAAGCAATGGTGAGTACTCATCAAAAGTACGCGCAAGACTTACATCAAATATATACTAGTGTCACGCCCAATATGCGATCCTATCCGAGAGGAACTCGAAGGTCCCACCAGGGATAGAAGCGCATATAAAAGACGCTTCTGCAAGGTGGATATCATTACATCACACCATATGTTGGGAAACGCAGTAATTTCAAAAATTTCCTACGCACACGCAAGATCATGGTGTTGCATAGCAACAAGAAGGGAGAGTGTTGTCTACGTACCCTTGTAGACTGTAGCGGAAGCGTTATGACAACGCAGTTGATGTAGTCGTATGTCTTCACGATCGACCGATCCTAATACCGAAAGTACGGCACCTCGGTGATCTGCACATGTTCGGCTCGGTGACGTCCCTTGAACTCATGATCCAGCAGAGTGTCGAGGGAGAGATTCGTCAGCACGAGGTGTGATGATGGTGATGATGATGCTACCGGAACAGGGCTTCGCCTAAACACCGCTATGATATGACCGAGGTGGATTATGGTCTAGGGGGCACCGCACACGGCTGAAAACAATCAACTTGTGTGTCTATGGAGTGCCCCTAGCCACGTATATAAAGGATGGAGGGAGGAGGAGGCCGGCCCTCATAGGGCGCGCCTAAAGTGTGGAATCCTACTATGACTCCCTAGTCCTAGTAGGATTCCACCTCCCACATGGAATAGGAAAAAGGGAAGGGAGGAGAAGGAAGGAAGGGGGCGCCCCCTTTCCTTAGTCCAATTCGGACCAGTCCATGGGGAAGGGGCGCCGCCACCCTCGAGGCCTTTCTCTCCTTTCCCGTATGGCCCATTAAGGCCCAATACAAATTCCCGTAACTCTCCGGTACTCCGAAAAATATCTGAATCACTCGGAACCTTTCCATTGTCCGAATATAGCCTTCCAATATATCGATCTTTATGGCGCGACCATTTCGAGACTCCTCGTCATGTCCTCAATCTCATCCGGGACTCCGAACAAACTTCGGTACATCAAAACACATAAACTCATAATACCGATCGTCACCGAACGTTAAGCGTGCGGACCCTACAGGTTCGAGAACTATGTAGACATGACCGAGACACGTCTCCGGTCAATAACCAATAGCGGAACCTGGATGTTCATATTGGCTCCTACGTATTCTACGAAGATCTTTATCGGTCAAACCGCATAACGATATACATTGTTCCCTTTGTCATCGATATGTTACTTGCCCGAGATTCGATCGTCTGTATCTCAATACCTAGTTCAATATCGTTACCGGAAAGTCTCTTTACTTGTTCTATAATGCTACATCCCGCAACTAACTCATTAGCTACATTGCTTGCAAGGCTTATATTGATGTGCATTACCGAGAGGGCCCAGAGATACCTCTCCGACAATCGGAGTGACAAATCCTAATCTTGATCCATGCCAACTCAACAAACACCATCGGAGACACCTGTAGAGCACCTTTATAATCACCCAGTTACGTTGTGACATTTGGTAGCACACAAAGTGTTTCTCCGGTATTCGGGAGTTGCATAATCTCATAGTAAGAGGAACATGTATAAGTTATGAAGAAAGCAGTAGTAATAAAACTAAACGATCGTTATGCTAAGCTAACATATGGGTCTTGTCCATCACAACATTCTCTAATGATGTGATCCCGTTCATCAAATGACAACACATGTCCAGGGCTAGGAAACTTAACCATCTTTGATTAACGAGCTAGTCAAGTAGAGGCATACTAGGGACACTCTGTTTGTCTATGTATTCACACATGTACTAAGTTTTCGGTTTATACAATTCTAGCCTGAATAATGAACATTTATCATGATATAAGGAAATATAAATAACAACTTTATTATTGCCTCTAGGGCATATTTGCTTCAGTCTCCCACTTGCATTAGAGTCAATAATCTAGTTCACATCGTCATGTGATTTAACACCAATAGTTCACATATTTATGTGATTGGTTCACATCTCCATATGACTACCACCCAAAGGGTTTACTAGAGTCAAAAATCTAGTTCACATCACTATGTGGTTAACACCCAAAGAGTGATCGTGTTTTGCTTGTGAGAGAAATTTAGTCAACGGGTCTGCCACATTTCGAGCCGTATGTATTTTGCAAATTTTCTATGTCTACAATGCTTTGCATAGAGCTACTCTAGCTAATTGCTCCCACTTTCGATATGTATCTAGATCGAGACTTAGAGTCATCCAGATCGGTGTCAAAGCTTGCATCGACGTAACTCTTTACAACGAACTCTTTGTCACCTCCATAACTGAGAAACATTTCCTTATTCCACTAAGGATATTTTTGACCGTTGTCCAGTGATCCACTCATGGATCACTATTGTACCCTCTTTCCAAACTTATGGTGAGGTACACAATAGGTCTGGTACACAACATAGCATACTTTATAGAACCTATGACTGAGGCATAGGGAATGACTTTTCATTCTCTTTCTATTTTCTACCGTGGTCGGGTTTTGAGTCTTTGCTCAACTTCACACCTTGCAACACAGGGAAGAACTCCTTCTTTGACTTTTCCATTTTGAACTACTTCAAAATCTTGTCAAGGTATGTACTCATTGAAAATATAGCAAGCGTCTTGATCTATCTCTATAGATCTTGATGCTCAATATGTAAGTAGCTTCATCGAGGTCTTTCTTTGAAAAACTCTTTTCAAACACTTCTTTACGCTTTCTGGAAAATTCTACATTATTTCCGATCAACAATATGTCATTCACATATACTTATCAGAAATGTTGTAGTGCTCCCACTCACTTTCTTATAAATACATGCTTCACCGCAAGTCTGTATAAAACCATAGGCTTTGATCACTTTATCAAAGTATATATTCCAACTCCGAGATGCTTGCACCAATCCATAGATGGATCACTGGAGCTTGCACACTTTGTTAGCACCTTTAGGGTTGACAAAACCTTCTTGTTGCATCATATACAACTCTTCTTTAAGAAATCCATTAAGGAATGTAGTTTTGACATCCATCTGCCAGATTTTATAAAATGTGGCAATTGCTAACTTGATTCGGACAGACTTAAGCATCGCTACGAGTGAGAAAATCTCATCGAAGTCAACATCTTGAACTTGTCAAAAACCTTTTACGACAATTCGAGTTTTGTAGATAGTAACACTACTATCAGTGTCCGTCTTCCTCTTGAAAATCCATTTATTCTTAATGGCTCACCGATCAACGGGCAAGTAAATCAAAGTCCATACTTTGTTCTAATACATGGATCTCAACTTAGATTTCATGGCTTCAAGCCATTTTGCGGAATCTGGGCTCATCATCGCTTCCTCATAGTTCGTAGGTTCGTCATGCTCAAGTAACATGACCTCTAGAACAGGATTACCGTACCACTCTAGTGCGGAACGTATTCTGGTTTACCTATGATGTTCAGTAGTGACTTGATCTGAAGTTTCATGATCATCATCATTAAGTTCCTCACTAATTGGTGTAGGAATCACTAGAACTGATTTCTGTGATGAACTACTTTCCAATTCAGGAGAAGGTACAATTACCTCATCAAGTTTTACATTCCTCCCAATCACTTCTTTCGAGAGAAACTTCTTCTCTAGAAAGGATCCATTCTTAGCAACAAATATCTTGCCTTTGGATCTGTGATAGAAGGTGTACCCAACAGTTTCCTTTCGGTATCCTATGATGACGCATTTCTCCGATTTGGGTTTGAGCTTATCAGGTTGATACTTTTGCACAGAAGCATCATAGCCCCAAACTTTAAGAAATGAAAACTTAGGTTTCTTGCTAAACCATAGTTCATATGGTGTCGTCTCAACGGATTTAGATGGTGCCCTATTTAACGTGAATGCAGCTGTCTCTAATGCATAACCCCAAAACGGTAGTGATAAATCGGTAAGAGACATCATAGATTGCACCATATCTAATAAAGTACGGTTATGACGTTCAGATACACCATTACAATGTGGTGTTCCAGGTGGCGTGAGTTGCGAAACTATTCCGCATTGTTTCAAATGAAGACCAAACTCGTAACTCAAATATTCTCCTCCACAATCAGATCGCAGAAACTTTATTTTCTTGTTACGATGATTTTCCACCTCACTTTGAAATTCTTTGAACTTTTCAAATGTTTCAGACCTATTTTTCATCAAGTAGATATACCCATATCTACTCAAATCATCTGTGAAGATCTGAAAACAACGATACCCGCCGTGAGCCTCAACACTCATCGGATTGCATACATCAGTATGTATTATTTCCAATAAGTCAGTTGCGTGCTCCATTGTTCTGGAGAACAGAGTTTTAGTCATCTTGCCCATGCGGCATGGTTCACAAGCATCAAATGATTCATAATCAAGTGATTCCAAAAGCCCATCAGCATGGAGTTTCTTCACGCGCTTTACACCAATATGACCTAAACGGCAGTGCCACATATAAGTTGCACTATCATTATTAACTTTGCATCTTTTGGCTTCAATATTATGAATATGTGTATTACTATGATCGAGATTCAATAAACCATTCACCTTGGGTGTATGACCTCAGAAGGTTTTATTCATGTAAACAGAATAACAATTATCCTTGACTTAAATGAATAACCGTATTGCAATAAACATGATCCAATTATATTATGCTTTACGCAAACACTAAATAACATTTATTTTAGGTTCAACACTAATCCCGAAGGTAAAGGGAGTGTGCGATGGTGATCTTATCAACCTTGGAATCACTTCCAACTCACATCATCACCTCGCCCTTAACTAGTCTCTGTTTATTTGGCAACTCCTGTTTCGAGTTACTACTCTTAGTAAGTGAACCAGTATCAAATACTAAGGTGTTGTTATAAACACTAGTAAAGTACACATCAATAACATGTATATCAAATATATACTTTTGTTCACTTTGCCATCCTTCTTATCTGCCAAGTATCTAGGGCAGTTCCACTTCTAGTGATCATTTCCTTTGTAGTAGAAGCACTTAGTTCCAGGCTTGGGTCTAGCTTTGAGCTTCTTCATGGGAGTGGCAACTGGCTTGCCTTTCTTCTTTGAAGTTCCTCTTTCTTACCCTTTGCCCTTTTCTTGAAACTAGTGGTCTTGTTAACCATCAACACTTGATGCTATTTCTTGATTTTTACCTTCATCGATTTCAGCATCACGAAGAGCTTGCAAATTACTTTCGTCATCCCTTGCATATTATAGTTCATCAGCAAGTTCTAGTAACTTGGTGATAGTGACTAGAGAAATTCATCAATTACTATCTTATCTATAAGATTAACTCCCACTTGATTCAAGCAATTGTAGTACCCAAACAATCTGAGCACATGCTCACTGGTTGAGCTATTCTCCTCCACCTTGTAGGCAGAGTACTGTCAGAGGTCTCATACCTCTTGACACGGGCATGAGTATGAAATACCAATTTCAACTCTTAGAACATCTTATATGTTCTGTGGCGTTCAAAACATTTTTGAAGTCCCGGTTATAAGCCGTAAAGCATGGTGCACTAAACTATTAAGTAGTCACCATACCGAGCTTTGTTAAATGTTCATAACGTGTGCATCTGCTCCTGCAATAGGCCTGTCACCTAGCGGTGCATCAAGGACATAATTCTTCTATGCAGCAATGAGGATAATCCTCAGATCACAGACCCAGTCCGCATCATTGCTACTATAATCTTTCAACTTATTTTTCTCTAGGAACATATCAAAAAATAAACGGGGAGCTACATCGCAAGCTATTGATCTACAACATAGATATGCAAATACTATCAGGACTAAGTTCATGATAAATTAAAGTTCAATTAATCATATTACTTAAGAACTCCCACTTAGATAGACATCCCTCTAGTCATCTAAATGATCACGTGATCCAAATAAACTAAACCATGTCCGATCATCACGTGAGATGGAGTAGTTTTCAATGGTGAACATCACTATGTTGATCATATCTACTATATGATTCACGCTCGACCTTTCAGTCTCCAGTGTTCCGAGGCCATATCTGCATATGCTAGGCTCGTAAAGTTTAACCCGAGTATTCCGTGTGTGCAAAACTGGCTTGCATCCATTGTATGTGAACGTAGAGCTTATCACACTCGATCATCACGTGGTGTCTCGCACGACGAATTGTCGCAATGGTGCATACTCAGGGAGAACACTTATACCTTGAAATTTAGTGAGAGATCATCTTATAATGCTACCGCCGAACTAAGCAAAATAAGATACATAAAGGATAAACATCACATGCAATCAAAATATGTGACATGATATGGCCATCATCATCTTGTGCCTTTGATCTCCATCTCCAAAACACCGTCATGATCTCTATCATCACCGGCATGACACCATGATCTCCATCATCTTGATCTCTATTAACGTGTCGTCACATGGTTGTCTCACCAAGTATTGCTTTTGCAACTATTGATATCGCATAGCGATAAAGTAAAGCAATTATATGGCGCTTGCATCTTATGCAATAAAGAGACAACCATAAGGCTCCTGCCAGTTGCTGATAACTTTAACAAAACATGATCATCTCATACAACAATTTATATCTCATCACGTCATGACCATATCACATCACAACATGCCCTGCAAAAACAAGTTAGACGTCCTCTACTTTGTTGTTGCAAGTTTTACGTGGCTGCTACGGGCTGAGCAAGAACCGTTCTTACCTATGCATCAAAAACCACAACGCGGTATAGTGATTGCTTTTTGATCTTCAGAAAGAACCCTATTCATTGAATCCGATTCAACTAAAGTTGGAGAAACAGACACCCACTAGCCACCTGTGTGCGAAGCACGTCGGTGGAACCAGTCTCGCGTAAGCATACACGTAATGTCGGTCTGAGCCGCTTCATCCAACAATACCACCGAATCAAGAATCAACTAGTGACGACAAGAAATATGTATACACGCACGCGCACAACTCCTTTGTGTTCTACTTGTGCATATAACATCTACGCATAGGCCTGGCTCGGATGCCATTGTTGCGGAACGTAGTAATTTCAAAAATTTCCTATGCACTGATACGTCTCCGTTGTATCTACTTTTCCAAACACTTTTGCGCTTGTTTTGGACTCTAACTTGCATGATTTGAATGGAACTAACCCGGACTGACGCTGTTTTCAGCATAATTGCCATGGTGTTATTTATGTGCAGAAACAAAAGTTCTCGGAATGACCTGAAACTCCACGGAGATTATTTCTGGAAATAATAAAAAATACTGGCGAAAGAATCAAGGCCAGGGGGCCCACACCCTAGCCACGAGGGTGGGGGCGCGCCCCCTGCCTCATGGGCCCCCGGGAGCTCCACCGACCTCAACTCCAACTCCATATATTCGTGTTCGGGGAGAACAAAATCGGAGAGAAGGATTCATCATGTTTTACGATACGGAGCCGCCGCCAAGCCCTAAACTCTCTCGGGAGGGCTGATCTGGAGTCCGTTCGGGGCTCCAGAGAGGAGAACCATCGCCATCGTCATCATCAACCATCCTCCATCACCAATTTCATGATGCTCACCGCCGTGCGTGAGTAATTCCATCATAGGCTTGCTGGATGGTGGTGGGCTGGATGAGATTTATCATGTAATCAAGTTAGCTTTGTTAGGGTTTGATCCCTAGTATCCACTATGTTCTGAGATTGATGTTGCTATGACTTTGCTATGCTTAATGCTTGTCACTAGGGCACGAGTGCCATGATTTCAGATCTGAACCTATTATGTTTTCATGAATATATGTGAGTTCCTGATCCTATCTTGCAAGTCTGTAGTCACCTACTATGTGTTATGATCCGGCAACCCCGAAGTGACAATAATCGAGACCACTCCCGGTGATGACCGTAGTTTGAGGATTTCATGTATTCATTATGTGTTAATGCTTTGGTCCGGTACTCTATTAAAAGGAGGCCTTAATATCCATTAGTTTCCGCTAGGACCCCGTTGCCATGGGAGGGTAGGACAAAAGATGTCATGCAAGTTCTTTTCCATAAGCATGTATGACTATATTCGGAATACATGCCTACATTACATTGATGAATTGGAGTTAGTTCTGTGTCACCCTATGTTATGACTGTTACATGATGAACCACATCCGGCATAATTCTCCATCACCGATCCAATGCCTATGAGCTTTTCACATATTGTTCTCCGCTTATTTACTTTTCCGTTGCTATTGTTACAATCACTACAAAACCCAAAAAATTACTTTTGCTACCGTTACCTTTTGCCACTGTTACCACTACTATCATATTACTTTGCTACTAAATACCTTGCTGCAGATATTAAGTTATCCAGGTGCGGTTGAATTGAAAACTCACCTGCTAATACTTGAGAATATTCTTTGGCTCCCCTTGTGTCGAATCAATAAATTTGGGTTGAATACTCTACCCTTGAAAACTGTTGCGATCCCCTATACTTGTGGGTTATCAAGACTATTTTCTGGCGCCGTTGCCGGGAGCATAGCTCTATTCTTTGAGTCACTTGGGATTTATGTCTGCTGGTCACTATGAAGAACTTGAAAGACGCGAAAACAAAAATTTATCCCTCAACTACGAGGGGAGGCAAGGAACTGCCATCTAGCTCTGCACTTGATGCACCTTCTGTTTTGAGTAAGCTTGCGACACCTAAACCTGCTTCTGCTATTAATTCTGATATGTCGCATATTATTGATGATGCCACTTCTGCTATGCATGATACTTATGATGAAACTACTTCTATGCTTGATACTACTGTGCCATTTGGTGAATTTCTTGATGAACAACTTGCTAGGGCTAGAGAGAATGAAATTATTGAAACTGATAATATTGATGAAAGTGATGATGAAGGCTCTCCTAATAAATATGAATTGCCTGTTGTGCCTGAGGGCTATGTTATGGATGAAGAAACTAAAAGAGACTTTCTTTCTTGCAATGATAGAAGTGATCTTAAGAAATTATTAGCTAAGCTTGAACAAAAAACTCTAAATGCTAGAATGAAATATGATCCTGCTTATGCTATTTCACCTATCTTTGTTACTAATAAGGATTATGAATTCACTATTGATCCTGATATAATTACTTTGTTTGAATCTGATCCTTTTTATGGCTATGAATCTGAAACTGTTGTGGCACATCTTACTAAATTATATGATATAGCCACCCTGTTCACTAATGATGAGAGAATTCACTACTTTTATATCCTTAAAAAATTTCCATTCTCATTAAAGGGTGATGCTAAGATATGGTTTAATTCTCTTGTTCCTGGTTGTGTGAGTAGTCCCCAGGATATGATTTATTACTTCTCTGCTAAATATTTCCCTGCTCATAAGAAACAAGCTGCTTTAAGGGATATATATATATATATATATAATTTTGTGCAAATTGAAGAAGAGAGTCTCCCACAAGCTTGGGGGAGGCTTGACCAATTACTTAATGCTTTGCCTGATCATCCTCTTAAGAAAAATGAAATACTTGATATCTTTTATAATGGACTAGCGATGCTTCCAGAGACCACATGGATAGTTGTGTTGGTTCTGTTTTCAGGGAAAGAACACCGGATGAAGCTGAAATTCTATTGAATAATATGTTGACAAATGAAAATGATTGGACACTTCCTGAGCCAGCTCCTGAGCCAACTCCTGAGCCTATTCCTAAACAACCTCTGAAGAAAAGGGGTGTTCTATTTCTCAGTCCTGAAGATATGCAAGAGGCAAAGAAATCTGTGAAAGAAAAGGGTATTAAAGTTGAAGATGTTAAGAATTTACCTCCTATTGAAAAAACACATGGTCTTGATAACCGACACAGGTAGTAAATGGTAAATTCTCTCTATAGATATGATAAAGCTGAAATCCCTCCTACTAAGTTTGCTAGCCAATGTTTAGATGAGTTTGATAACTTTATGGTTAAGCAAGAAGACTTCAATGCTTATTTTGGTAGACAATTGAAACAAAATTCTTATATGATTGAACACTTGGGTGATTATATGTCTAGAGTTAAAGGTGAACTTAAACTCATTAGTAAACATGCTTATATGGTTACCACTCAAGTAGAACAAGTACTTAAAGCTCAGAATGATTTTCTCAATGAAATGAACAATAAGAATAATGATTTTGCTGTTATAGTGGCTACTAGAACTGGTAAAATTACTCAGGAACCTTTGTATCCTGAAGGCCACGTTAAGAGAATTGAGCAAGATTCTCAGAGAAATAATGTTGATACACCTAATCCTTCTAAAAAGAAGAAAAAGAAAAATGATAGGGCTTTGCATGCTTCTAGTGAACCTATTGTTGACACACCTGAGAATCCCAATGATATTTCTTTTTCTGACGCTGAAACACCATCTGGTAATGAACATGACACTACTGATAATGTTAATGGTAATGTTCATGTTGATGCTCAACCTAGCAATGATAATGATGTAGAAGTTGAACCTGCTGTTGATCTTGATAACCCACAATCAAAGAATCAACATTATGATAAGAGAGACTTTGTTGCTAGGAAACACGGTAAGGAAAGAGGGACTTGGGTTCAGAAACCCATGCCTTTTCCTCCTAAGCCATCCAAGAAAAAGGATGATGAGGATTTTGAGCGCTTTGCTGAAATGATCAGACCTATCTTTTTCGCGTATGCGATTAACTAATATGCTCAAAATGCATCCTTATGCTAAGCATATGAAAGAAATTGTTACTAATAAAAGAAAAGATATCGGAAGCTGAGATTTCCACCATGCTTGCTAATTACACTTTTAAGGGTGGAATACCTAAGAAGTTAGGAGATCCAGGAGTACCCACTATACCATGCTCCATTAAAAGAAACTATGTTAAAACTGCTTTATGTGATCTTGGAGCCGGTGTTAGTGTTATGCCTCTCTCTTTATATCGTAGACTTGACTTGAATAAGTTGACACCTAATGAAATATCTTTGCAAATGGCTGATAAATCAACTGCTATACATGTCGGTATTTGTGAGGATGTGCATGTTGTGGTTGCAAACGTTACTATTTTAATGGACTTTGTTATTTTTGATATTCCTGATGACGATAGTATGTCTATTATTCTTGGAAGACCCTTTTTGAATACTGTAGGGGCTGTTATTGATTGCAACAAAGGTTTTCACTTTTCATGTTAATGGCAATGAGCATACGGTACATTTTCCAAGGAAACAACCTCAAGTTCATAGTATAAACTCTATTGGAAAAATTCCATCGATTATTTTTGGAGGTTTTGAATTTCCTCTTCCTACTGTCAAGAAGAAATATGATATTCTTATTATTGGGGATGTGCATATCCCCATTGAGGTAACTTAGTGTTATTCAAAATTTCTTTGGTTCCATGTTATTCGGAATGAGTTTGTTAACAAGACCTGATCAACCTTGTTAATGGATTCCTTTTGATGAGCATGAGATGGATGAAGTTAGAAAGCACAACCTTTTGTACCCTCCTTTTACTTTCTGTTATTTAGTTGAAATAAAGTAAAAATAGTATTTTTCGGTCTGTTTTCTGATTTATCCGTGCAATATAAAAATACCCCGAAAATAAAAGTTCTCCAAATGCCCTGAAATTAAAATATGATTTTTTTCTGGAATATTTGAGAATATCTGGCACTGAGAACACAGCAGGGGGAGCAAGCACCTGGCCACGAGGGTCCAGGGCGCGCCCCATACCTCGTGGGCCCCGGTGGCCCCCCTCCACTTATTCCTACACCCACACACTTCTTCTTCCTCCCAAAAAAATCACCATCGAGCTCAAGCACGAGTTCTAGCTCATTTTGTTGCGATTTTTGATCTCCTTGCTCAAAGCACCTCTCACAAAACTGCTTTCAGGGAATTGTTCCTTGGTATGTGACTATCGGCGTTCTGGGAACAGGGGTCCCCAGACTTGCCTGCCTGCGGCCTGCGGCGTGGCTCAAGTGGGGGCCCAGCGCGGCCCATCTTCATCAGCCCAATCTCAAGACCCTCACGAGGGGCCAAACCTCGCGGGGCGGACGACAAGAAGCTTCCTCAGAGGCAGCCTCATTAGGCAGGCTCGCGAGGAGGCGGAGAGACCAATGCAAGGGTACCTCGCGAGGATCCCATGACGCAATCCATGACGATCAAGGCCAGGCGGGCGCCAGGTGGGCGCCGGCCTGCGCAGGGTCCTTGTTTCCCCTTTGGTGCAAAGGGGGCAAGCACAAGCCAAGGCATCAGGCAAAGGTTGCCATTACGGTGCAATGAGACCAAGACCAGCAGAGCGGCAGGACGGAGGTCACCGTGGAGCCCAAGACGGCGTCATCACCAGTGCTTTTGGCAGCCGAAGACCACCTTTGGTCAGGATAACTTGTACTTGATGTTCCCCTTCAAAATGGCCAATTGTTGGCACCCTTCCCGCTCAATTATTCGGGGAGAGGCCCAGGGCCTCTATAAATAGAGCTAGCCTCCACAAAGGAAAGGGGGGACCTAGGAGAAGAGAGAGAGACGGGCAGACAGACATCTAGAAATCTGGTAGAACCCTAGCGCACGTTCCGCTATTGGTTATTAACCGGAGTTGTGTCTCGGTCATGTCTAAATAGTTCTCGAAGCCGTAGGGTCCGCACACTTAACGTTCGATGACGATTTGTATTATGAGTTATGTGATTTGATGTACCGAACGTTGTTCGGAGTCCCGGATGAGATCACGGACATGACGAGGAGTCTCGAAATGGTCGAGACGTAAAGATCGATATATTGGAAGGCTATATTCGGACATCGAAAAGGTTCTGAGTGGTTCCGGTATTTTTCGGAGTACCGAAGAATTACGGGAATTCACCGGGGGAAGTATTGGGCCTTCATTGGCCTTAGTGGAAAGTAGAGAAGAGCCACAAGGGGAGGCCGTGCGCCACCCCATGGCCTAGTCCTAATTGGATTAGGGAGAGGGCGGCGCCCCCCCCTCTTTCCTTCTCCCTCTCCTCTCTTTCCTTCTTCTCCTACTTGGACTTGGAAAGGGGGAAACCTACTCCTACTAGGAGTAGGAATCCCCCCTTTGGGTGCGCCCCTTGTGGCCGGCCCTCCTCCTCCTCCCCTCCTTTATATACGGGGGAGGGGGCACCCCATAGACACACAAGTTGATTTCTTAGCCGTGTGCGGTGCCCCCCCTCCACAGATTTCTACCTAGGTCAATTGTCGTAGTGCTTAGGCGAAGCCCTGCGTCGGTAACTTCATCATCATCGTCAACACGCCGTCGTGCTGACGAAACTCTCCTTCGGCCTCAGCTAGATCTAGAGTTGGAGGGACGTCACCGAGTTGAACGTGTGCAGATCATGGAGGTGCCATGCGTTTGGTACTTGATCGGTTGGATCGCGAAGACATTTGACTACATCAATCGCGTATCATAACACTTCCTCTTTCGGTCTACGAGGGTACATGGACATACTCTTTGTTGGAAATATGCCCTAGAGGCAATAATAAATTGATTATTATTATATTTCCTTGTTCATGATAATCGTTTATTATCCATGCTAGAATTGTATTGATAGGAAACTCAGATACATGTGTGGATACATAGACAACACCATGTCCGTAGTAAGCCTCTAGTTGACTAGCTCGTTGATCAATAGATGGTTACGGTTTCCTGACCATGGACATTGGATGTCATTGATAACGGGATCACATCATTAGGAGAATGATGTGATGGACAAGACCCAATCCTAAGCCTAGCACAAGATCATGTAGTTCGTATGCTAAAGCTTTTCTAATGTCAAGTATCATTTCCTTAGATCATGAGATTGTGCAACTCCCGGATACCGTAGGAGTGCTTTGGGTGTGCCAAACGTCACAACGTAATTGGGTGGCTATAAAGGTACACTACAGGTATCTCCAAAAGTGTCTGTTGGGTTAGCACGAATCGAGACTGGGGTTTGTCACTCCGTGTAAACAGAGAGGTATCTCTGGGCCCACTCGGTAGGACATCATCATAATGTGCACAATGTGATCAAGGAGTTGATCACGGGATGATGTGTTACGGAACGAGTAAAGAGACTTGCCAGTAACGAGATTGAACAAGGTATCGGGATACCGACGATTGAATCTCGGGCAAGTATCGTACCGATAGACAAAGGGAATTGTATACAGGATTGATTAAGTCCTTGACATCGTGGTTCATTCGATGAGATCATCATGGAGCATGTGGGAGCCAACATGGGTATCCAGATCCCGGTGTTGGTTATTGACTGGAGAACATCTCGGTCATGTCTGCATGGTTCCCGAACCCGTAGGGTCTACACACTTAAGGTTCGATGACGCTAGGGTTATAGGGAATAGATATACGTGGTTACCGAATGTTGTTCGGAGTCCCAGATGAGATCCCGGATGTCACGAGGAGTTCCGGAATGGTCCGGAGGTAAAGATTTATATATGGGAAGTCCTGTTTCGGTCGCCAGAAAAGTTTCGGGGTTTATCGGTAACGTACCGGGACCACCGGGAGGGTCCCGGGGGTCCACCAAGTGGGGCCACAAGCCCCGGAGGGCTGCATGGGCCAAGTGTGGGAGGGGACCAGCCCCAGGTGGGCTGGTGCACCCCCCCCATAAGGGCCCAAGGCGCAAGGGAGAGGAGAAGGGGGCAAACCCTAGGGCAGATGGGCCCTAAGGCCCACCCTGGTGCGCCTCCCCCTCTCCCCTCCCCTTGGCCGCCCCTAGATGGGATCTAGGGGGCTGCCGCCACCCCTAGGGAGGGAACCCTAGGTGGGGGCACAGCCCATCCCCTTCCCCTATATATAGTTGAGGTATGGGTTGTCCAATACACATGAGTTCTTGACCTCTCCCTGGCGCAGCCCTACCTTTCTTTCTCCTCATATCTCGCGGTGCTTGGCGAAGCCCTGCTGGAGTACCACGCTCCTCCACCACCACAACGCCGTCGTGCTGCTGCTGGATGGAGTCTTCCCCAACCTCTCCTTCTTCCCTTGCTGGATCAAGGCGTAGGAGACGTCACCGGGCTGTACGTGTGTTGAACACGGAGGTGCCGTCCGTTCGGCACTAGGATCTCCGATGATTTGGATCACGACGAGTACGACTCCTTCAACCCCGTTCTCTTGAACGCTTGCGCATAGCGATCTACAAGGGTATGTAGATGCACTCTCCTTCCCCTCGTTGCTGGTTTCTCCATAGATAGATCTTCGTGACATGTAGGAAAATTTTGAATTTCTGCTACGTTCCCCAACAGTGGCATCATGAGCTAGGTCTATTGTGTAGATTCTATGCACGAGTAGAACACAAAGTAGTTGTGGGCGTTGATTTTGTTCAATATGCTTACCGTTACTACTCCAATCTTGATTCGGCGGCATTGTGGGATGAAGCGGCCCGGACCGACCTTACACGTACTCTTACGTGAGACTGGTTCCACCGACTGACATGCACTAGTTGCATAAGGTGGCTAGCGGGTGTCTGTCTCTCCCACTTTAGTCGGATCGGATTCGATGAAAAGGGTCCTTATGATGGGTAAATAGCAATTGGCATATCACGTTGTGGTTTTTGCGTAGGTAAGAAACATTCTTGCTAGAAACCCATAGCAGCCACGTAAAACATGCAAACAACAATTAGAGGACGTCTAACTTATTTTTGCAGGGTATGCTATGTGATGTGATATGGCCAAGAAGAATGTGATGAATTATATGTGATGTATGAGATTGATCATGTTCTTGTAATAGGAATCACGACTTGCATGTCGATGAGTATGACAACCTGTAGGAGCCATAGGAGTTGTCTTTATTTATTGTATGACCTGCGTGTCATTGAACAACGCCATGTAATTACTTTACTTTATTGCTAACCGTTAGCTGTAGTAGTAGAAGTAATAGTTGGCGAGACAACTTCATGAAGACACGATGATGGAGATCATGGTGTTGTGCCGGTGACGATGATGATCATGGAGCCAAGAAGATGGAGATCAAAAGGAGCAAAGTGTTGATGGCCATATCATGTCACCTTTTAATGGCATGTGATGTTTATCATGTTTTTGCATCTTATTTGCTTAGAACGACGGTAGTAAATAAGATGATCCCTCATTAAAATTTCAAGAAGGTGTTCCCTCTAACTATGCACCGTTCCGAAAGTTCGTCGTTTCGAAGCACCACGTGATGATCGGGTGTGATAGATTCTTACGTTCACATACAATGGGTGTAAGCCAGATTTACACACGCGAAACACTTAGGTTGACTTGACGAGCCTAGCATGTACAGACATGGCCTCGGAACACAAGAGACCAAAAGGTCGAGCATGAGTCGTATAGAAGATACGATCAACATGAAGATGTTCACCGATGTTGACTAGTCCGTCTCACGTGATGATCGGACACGGCCTAGTTGACTCGGATCATGTAATCACTTAGATGACTAGAGGGATGTCTATTTGAGTGGGAGTTCATAAGATGAACTTAATTATCCTTAACATAGTCAAAAAGGTCTTCGCAAATTATGTCGTAGCTCGCGCTTCAGTTCTACTGTTTAGATATGTTCCTAGAGAAAAATTAGTTGAAAGTTGATAGTAGCAATTATGCGGACGAGGTCCGTAAACTGAGGATTGTGCTCATTGCTTCATCGAAGGCTTATGTCCTTAATGCACCGCTTAGTGTGCTAAACCTCGAACGTCGTTTGTGGATGTTGCGAACATCTGACATACACATTTTGATAACTACATGATAGTTCAGTTAAACGGTTTAGAGTTGAGGCACCGAAGACGGTTTTGAAACGTCGCGAAACATATGAGATGTTTCGAGGGCTGAAATTGGGATTTCAGGCTCGTGCCCACGTCAAGAGGTATAAGACCTCCGACGATTTTCTTAGCCTACAAACTAAGGGAGAAAAGCTCAATTGTTGAGCTTGTGCTCAGATTGTCTGAGTACAAAAATCATTTGAATCGAGTGGGAGTTGATCTTCCAGATGAGAAAGTGATGTTTCTCCGAAGTCATTACCACCAAGCTGCTAGAGCTTCCTGATGAACTATAACATATCAGGGACATATATGATGATCCTTGAGATATTCGCGATGTTCGACACCACAAAAGTAGAAATCAAGAAGGAGCATCAATTGTTGATGGTTGGTGAAACCAGTAGTTTCAAGAAGGGCAAGGGCAAGAAGGGATACTTCATGAAACGGCAAATCAGCTGCTGCTCTAGTGAAGAAACCCAAGGTTGAACCCAAACCCGAGACTAAGTGCTTTTGTGATAAGGGGAACAACCACTGGAGCAGAATTACCCTAGATACTTGGTAGATGAGAAGGCTGGCAAGGTCGAAGAAGTATATTGGATATACATTGTGTTAATGTGTACTTTACTAATACTCCTAGTAGCACCATGGTATTAGATACCGGTTCGGTTGCTAAGTGTTAGTAAACTCGAAATAAAAGGCTGGGGAGTAAACGGAGACTAGCTAATGGTGAGCTGGCGATATGTGTTGGAAGTTTTTCCAAGCTTGATGTGATCAAGCATTGCACGCTCCCTCTACCATCGAGATTGGTGTTTGCGTTGAGCATAGACATGATTGGATTATGTCTATCGCGATACGGTTATTCATTTAAGGAGAATAATGGTTACTCTGTTTATTTGAATAATACCTTCAATGGTCTTGCACCTAAAATGAATGGTTTATTGAATCTCGATCGTAGTGATACACATGTTCATGCCAAAAGATATAAGATAGTAATGATAGTACCACCTACTTGTGGCACTTCCACGTAAGTCATATCAGTATAAAACGCATGAAGAAGCTCCATGTTGATGGATCTTTGGGCTCACTCATTTTTGAAAAGTTTGAGACATGCGAACCATGTCTATTGGTGTATATGCATGAAGAAACTCCACGCAAATGGACCGTTTGGACTCACTTGATTTTGAATCACTTGAGACATGCAAATCATACCACATGGGCAAGATGACTGAATGCCTCGTTTTCAGTAAAATGGAACTAGAAAGCAACTTGTTGGAAGTAATACATGTTGATGTGTGCAGTCCAATGAGTGCTGAGGCGTGTAGTGGATATCGTTATTACTTCACAGATGATTTGAGTAGATGTTGAGTACATTTACTTGATGAATCACGAGTCTGAATTATTGAAAGGTTCAAGTAATTTCAGGGTGAAGTTGAAAGATCGTCGTGACAAGAGGATAAAATATCTATGATATGATCATAGAGATGAATATCTGAATTACGAGTTTGGCAAAGAACTAAGACATTGTGGAAATTGTTTCACAACTAATACAGCCTGAAACACCATAGTATGATGGTGTGTCCGAACATCATAACTGCACCCTATTGGATATGATGCATACCATGATGTCTCTTATCGAATTACCACGATAGTTTATGGGTTAGGCATTAGAGACAACCACAATCACTTTAAATAGGGCACCACGTAATTCCGATGAGATGACACCGTATGGTTTAGAGAAACCTAAGCTATCATTTCTTAAAAGTTTTGGGATGCGACGCTTATGTGAAAAAGTTTCAGGCTGATAAGCTCGAACCCAAAGAGGATAAATGCATCTTCATAGGACACCCAAAACAGCTGGGTATACCTCCTGTCTCAGATCCGAAAGCAATAAGGGATTGTTTCTAGAATCGGGTCCTTTCTCGAGGAAAAGTTTCTCTCGAAAGAATTGAGTGGGAGGATGGTGGAGACTTGATGAGGTTATTGAACCGTCTCTTCAACTAGTGTGTGGCAGGGCACAGGGAGTTGTTCCTATGGCACCTACACCAATTGAAGTGTAAGCTTATGATAGTGATCATAAAACTTCAGATCAAGTCACTACCAAACCTCGTGGGATGACAAGGATGCGTACTACTTCAGAGTGGTATGTAATCCTGTCTTGGAAGTCATGTTGCTAGACAACAATGAAGCTACGAGCTATGGAGAAACGATGGTGGGCCTAGATTCCAAAATGGCTCGAGGCCATCTAATCCGAGAGAGGATCCATATATGAAAACAAAGTGTAGACTTTCGAAGAACTACTTGATGGTTGTAAGGCCGTTAGGTACATATGGATTTTAAAAGGAAGACGGACAATGATGGTAAGTATCACCATTAAGAAAGCTCGACTTGTCGTTAAGATGTTTTCCGACAAGTTCAAGGAGTTGACTACGATGAGACTTTCTCACTCGTAGCGATGCTAAGAGTCTGTTGGAATTATGTTAGCGATTACTGCATTGTTTATGAAATCTTGCAGATAGGATGTCAAAACATTGTTTCCTTGACGATTTTTTGAGGAAAGGCTGTATGTGATACAACCGGAAGGTTTTGTCCATCCTGAAAGATGCTAACAAGTATGCAAACCTCCAGCAATCCTTCTAAGGACTGGAGTAAGCATCTCGGAGTTGGAATGTATGCTTTGATGAGATGATCAAAGTTTTGGGTGTATACAAAGTTTATGAGAAACTTGTATTTCCAAAGAAGTGAGTGGGAGCACTATAGAATTCCTGATGAATATATGTTGTTGACATATTGTTGATCAGAAATGGCGTAGAATTTCTGGAAAGCATATAGGGTTATTTGGAAAGTGTTTTTCAATGAAAGCCTGGATTAAGCTACTTGAACATTGAGCATCAAGATCTATAAGGATAGATCAAAACGCTTAATGGTACTTTCAAATGAGCACATACCTTGACATGATCTTGAAGGTGTTCAAGATGGATCAGTCAAAGAAGGAGTTCTTGCCTGAGTTGTAAGGTATGAAGTTAAGACTTAAAGCTCGACCACGGCAGAAGAAAGAGGAAGGATGAAGGTCGTCCCCTATGCTTTTTTCATAGGCTCTATACTGTGTGCCATGCTGAGTACCGCACCTGATTGTGCCTTGCCACATATCTGGCAAGAGGATACAAAGGTGATCTAGGAGTAGATCACCAGATAGCGGTCTAAATTATCCTTAGACGAATAAGGATATGTTTCTCGGTTATGGAGGTGATAAAGGGTTTGACGTAAAGAGTTACGTCGATGCAAGCTTAACACCTATCCGGATAGCTCTGAGTAGAGATACTGGATATGTATAATGGAGCAACAATTTAGAATAGCTCCAAGTAGAACAGTTATTTGAAATGGCTCCAAATGTAGCGTAGTAGTTGCATCTACAAGATGACATAGAAATTTGCGAAGTACATACGGATCTGAATGTTGCAGACCCGTTGACTGAAACCTCTCTCACAAGCATAACATGATCAAACCCAGAACTCTTTGGGTGTTAGTCAAATGGGGATGTGACCTTGAGTGTTAATCACATATCGATGTGAACTGGATTATTGACTCTAGTGCAAGTGGGGGACTGTTGGAAATATGCCCTAGAGGCAATAAAAAATTGATTATTATTATATTTCCTTGTTCATGATAATCGTTTATTATCCATGCTAGAATTGTATTGATAGGAAACTCAGATGCATGTGTGGATACATAGACAACACCATGTCCCTAGTAAGCCTCTAGTTGACTAGCTCGTTGATCAATAGATGGTTACAGTTTCCTGACCATGGACATTGGATGTCATTGATAACGGGATCACATCATTAGGAGAATTATGTGATGGACAAGACCCAATCCTAAGCCTAGCACAAGATCATGTAGTTCGTATGCTAAAGCTTTTCTAATGTCAAGTATCATTTCCTTAGACCATGAGATTGTGCAACTCCCGGATACCGTAGGAGTGCTTTGGGTGTGCCAAATGTCACAACGTAACTGGGTGGCTATAAAGGTACACTACAGGTATCTCCGAAAGTGTCTATTGGGTTGGCACGAATCGAGAATGGGATTTGTCACTCCGTGTAAACGGAGAGGTATCTCTGGGCCCACTCGGTAGGACATCATCATAATGTGCACAATGTGATCAAGGAGTTGATCATGGGATGATATGTTACGGAACGAGTAAAGAGACTTGCCAGTAACGAGATTGAACAAGGTATCGGGATACCGACGATCGAATCTCGGGCAAGTATCGTACCGATAGACAAAGGGAATTGTATACGGGATTGATTAAGTCCTTGACATCGTGGTTCATCCAATGAGATCATCGTGGAGCATGTGGGAGCCAACATGGGTATCCAGATCCCGCTGTTGGTTATTGACCGGAGAATGTCTTGGTCATGTCTGCATGGTTCCCGAACCCGTAGGGTCTACACACTTAAGGTTCGATGACACTAGGGTTATAGGGAATAGATATATGTGGTTACCGAATGTTGTTTGGAGTCCCGGATGAGATCCTAGACATCATGAGGAATTCCAGAATGGTCCGGAGGTAAAGATTTATATATGGGAAGTCCTGTTTTGGTCGCCGGAAAAGTTTTGGGGTTTGTCGGTAACGTACCGGGACCACCAGGAGGGTCCCGGGGGTCCACCAAGTGGGGCCACAAGCCCCGGAGGGCTGCATGGGCCAAGTGTGGGAGGGGACCATCCCCAGGTGGGCTGGTGCACCCCCCCCCCCCCACAAGGGCCCAAGGCACAAGGGAGAGGAGAAGGGGGCAAACCCTAGGGCAGATGGGCCCTAAGGCCCACCCTGGTGCGCCTCCCCCTCTCCCCTCCCCTTGGCCACCCCTAGATGGGATCTAGGGGGCTGCCGCCGCCCCTAGGTGGGGGCGCAGCCCCTCCCCTTCCCCTATATATAGTTGAGGTATGGGTTGTCCAATACACATGAGTTCTTGACCTCTCCCTGGCGCAGCCCTACCTCTCTTTCTCCTCATATCTTGCGGTGCTTGGCGAAGCCCTGCTGGAGTACCACGCTCCTCCACCACCACCACGCCGTCGTGTTGCTGCTGGATGGAGTCTTCCCCAACCTCTCCTTCTCCCCTTGCTGGATCAAGGCGTAGGAGACGTCACCGGGCTGTACGTGTGTTGAACACGGAGGTGCCGTCCGTTCGGCACTAGGATCTCCGATGATTTGGATCATGACGAGTACGAACGCTTCCGCATAGCGATCTACAAGGGTATGTAGACGCACTCTCCTTCCCCGTTCTCTTGAACGCTTCCGCATAGCGATCTACAAGGGTATGTAGACGCACTCTCCTTCCCCTCGTTGCTGGTTTCTCCATAGATAGATCTTGGTGACATGTAGGAAAATTTTGAATTTCTACTACGTTCCCCAATACTCTTCCCCTCTCATTTCTATGCTTCTCCTAGATAGATCTTGCATGATCGTAGGAAAATTTTGAAATACTGTGTTCCCCAACAACTTGGTGATGGTGACTAGAGAACTCTGCCAATCACTATCTTATCTAGAAGATTAAGTCCCACTTGATTCAAGCGATTGTAGTACCCAGGGATTCTGAGTATATGCTCACTAGCTGAGCTATTCTCCTCCATCTTGTAGGCAAAGTACTTTGTCAGAGGTTTCATACCTCTTAACATGGGCATGAGTATGAAATACCAATTTCAACTCTTGGAACATCTCATATGCTACATGTCATTCAAAACATTTTTGAAGTCCCGGTTCTAAGCCGTAAAGCATAGTGCACTAAACTATCAAGTAGTCATCATACTGAGCTTGCCAACTTCCATAATGTCTGCATATGCTACTGCAACACTTCTGTCACCTAGCGGTGCATCAAGAACATAATTCTTCTATGCAGGAATGAGGATAATTCTCAGATCATGGACCTAGTCCGCATCATTGCTACTATCATCTTTGAACTTAGTTTTCTCTAGGAACATATCATAAATAAAACGGGGAAGCTATACATGAGCTATTGATCTACAACATAGATATGAAAAAACTATCATGTACTAAGTTCATGATAAATTAAAGTTCAATTAATCATATTACTAAAGAACTCCCACTTAGATAGACATCCCTCTAGTCATCTAAATGATCACGTGATACATATCAACTAAACCATGTCCGATCATCACGTGAGATGGAGTAGTTTTCAATGGTGAACATCACTATGTTGCTCATATCTACTATATGATTCATGTTTGACCTTTTGGTCTTAGTGTTCCGAGACCAGATCTGCATATACTAGGCTCGTCAAGTTTAACCCGAGTACTCTGCATGTGCAAAACTGGCTTGCACCCATTGTATGTGAACGTAGAGCTTATCACAACCAATCATCATGTGGTGTCCCGGCACGATGAACTGTAGCAATGGTGCATACTCAGGGAGAACACTTATACCTTGAAATTTAGTGACGGGTCATGTCGGTGTCAAAACCGGCGGATCTCGGGTAGGGGTCCCGAACTGTGCGTCTAGGCCGGATGGTAACAGGAGGCAGGGAACATGATGTTTTACCCAGGTTCGGGCCCCCTTGATGGAGGTAAAACCCTACGTCCTGCTTGATTAATATTTATGATATGGGTAGTACAAGAGTAGATATACCACGAGATCAAGGAGGCTAAACCCTAGAAGCTAGCCTATGGTATGATTGTTGTCTATGGAGTTGATGAAGTTGTCCTATGGACTAAAACCCTCCGGTTTATATAGACACCGGATAGGGTTAGGGTTACATAGAGTCGGTTACAATGGTAGGAGATCTTGAATATCCGCATCGCCAAGCTTGCCTTCCACGCAAAGGAAAGTCCCATCCGGACACGGGGCATAGTCTTCAATGTTGTATCTTCATAATCCTGGAGTCCGGCTGAAGGTATAGTCCGGCTACCCGAACACCCCCTAATCCAGGACTCCCTCAGTAGCCCCTGAACCAGGCTTCAATCACGACGAGTCCGGCGCGCAAATTGTCTTCGGCATTGCAAGGTGGGTTCCTCCTCCAAGTCCTTCATAGAAGATTGTAAACACCAAGAGTAGTGTCTGTCTCTGCAAAATAAGTTTCCACATATTGCCATAGAGAGAATAATATTAACACAAATCAAATCTGCTGACGTATTCCACAGTGCGCCGTCACACTACGGCCAAGTCCTTTACGAATCGTTTTTTACTTTTTCACCTCAGCGTGTTTTGCGAGGCGGTTTCCTTGGCACGTCTTGTCAAAGAAGAGATCGTGTACCCCCCTTTTATGGGATTCTCTTCAATACGGACGTGGGTAATCCAACCACGCCACTTATCACGGCGCTGGGAGGCAAGTGAGTTTTACTAGGCAGGTGGGGACGCACAACCGCATCCGCCCATATAAGGGGATAAGGATCCACCTTTTTACCTATGCCTTCTTCCTCCTCTGCCTATCCATCTCCTGCGCACTTGAGCTCCAGCGCCCAAGCCCGCACTTCCCACCTCAACCTCCTCCAGCAATGTCCGGAGCGGGAGGCAAGTGGATGGTCTCCACCGTTACGGAGGGCCAAGTTAAAAAGCTAAGGAAGGCCGCATACTTGTCCAAGGACATCGCGCACCGGCTTCCCGAGGAGGGGCAGCTTATCCCCACCCCAAGGCCCCATGAGAGGGTAGTATTCCTTCCCCACTTCCTCCGCGGACTGGGTTTTCCACTTCACCCATTTGTCCGGGGGCTCATGTTCTACTACGGCCTGGATTTCCACGATTTGGCCCCGAACTGCATCCTCAACATCTCGGTGTTTATCGTCGTGTGCGAGGCTTTTCTCCGCGTCCGCCCCCATTTCGGCCTCTGGCTCAAGACCTTCAACGTCAAGCCCAAGGTGGTGCGCGACAACCAGGCGGAGTGCGGTGGCGCCATGGCGGGCAAGATGGCCAACGTCCTATGGTTCGAGGGCTCTTTTGTGGAGACCCTAAAGGGATGGCAAGCCGGGTGGTTTTATATCACCGAGCCCCACGATCCGAAATGGACCGCAGCCCCCGAGTTCCGATCCGGACCCCCCACGCGGCTTATGTCCTGCAAAGAGACGAGCCTGTCGTGGGGTAACGAAAAAGAGGTGACCGTATTGCAAACATGCATCCAGTCCCTGGTGAACAAGCCAGTCCGGCTTGTCAATGTAATCCAGGTTATGCTCGTCCGCCAGATCCTCCCGTGCCAACAACGGGATTTTAATCTGTGGGAGTTCAACCCGGCGCAGCATCAAACCCTCAGCTGGCTCTTCGACACGACGTACGAAGACGCCTGGAGGCTGCTATTCAAGGGCGCCGAGGCTCCTGCATCCGCTTCCGAGGACCGCGGATACAGCTCGCAGCGTCATGCTAACGAGGTAATCCACCTACACCTTTTACATGATGTTTTAAGCTTTTTCCATAGTTTGACTCTATGTGGGATCTAAACTCCCTTACCTCTGACAGGCTTGGCGGGCGGTATCCGGACCGATTAACTGTCTGGCTCCGCTACCCGAAGACCCAGCCCTAGCTCTCCTAATGAAGCTGCTGGTTCCGGCGCCTTATGTGGTGCCGGAGAAGAAGGCCAAGAAGAAGAAGACCACGGGGACTCGAAAGAGTGCCCGTAATATGATGGTGTCGGACTTGTCATCTGACGAGTCTGAGACGCACTCCTCCCGTGAAAACGAGGAGGAGGAAGAAGAAACCTCTCCCCCTCTAGCGGGGGAAGGAAAGAAAAGGAAGGCCGCGCCAACGGGGGAGGCCGAAGGGTCCAAGAAGAAGAAGACCCCTCTGCCGGACTACCTCCCCGACGCCGAAGAGGACGAAGAGGAGTGGCCAGACATGGCCAAGCGTCCGGCGAAATCGTAAGTTCGGATATCAGAGTAACTCATGACGTTCCTTTGTTGCACAGCTTTCCCTAATGTCGAATATAATTATGCAGCTCGCCCCGGACCGGACTCGACGAGTCGTCGAGCGGCTCCCTGAATTCATCGGATGTGAACTTAGTTCCGCCCGCTGTCTCCCCCCGCATCACAGATGACGCCTAAGTGGCGTCATGACAAGCTCCAGGGCAGGAGGAGGTGGTCCCGGAGGAGCCGCAAGGCAACCTCCCGGACTCCAGGAGTGAAGGGGACAAGGCCCCCCAGGGCTCCAAGTCCGGCTTTGAGCTAGACACCGCACCCGAATCTACAACAGTTCTGGTCCGCGGTAGGCGAACTCCTTCTAAGAGGAGTAAGCCTTCTGAGCCAGCAGCCTCCGTCCAACCGGAGGTGCCGGACAATCTGCTGGAGGTGCTTGACGGCGCCTCCATCGACGAGGAGCACCGTACTATTATGAGTACGGTGATCCAGAAGGTTCAGTCCGCCAAGAGCGGACTGAGTGAAGCTTGCGCTAGCCTTCTAACGGGCTTCGAGGTAAGTAAAAAATAGGTAAAAATATAAACACATAGACAGTAGCCCCTGATGCTCTGTTCGGCGTTCGGAAAGAAAAACCAAATAGAGGATCTATTAAATTTCGCAGGAGTCTAACAACAAAGAGTCAATATGCGTATGCAGGCTTCACTGCTAGCCACCGCCGCACTGACTGCGGAGGTGGGTGCCCTGAAACAGGGCCTCGAGCAGACCGAGCAAGAGCTCGGCCTTGCCAAACGGCAGCTCGAGGAGAAAGAAGGTAAGAAATACCTTATAGAGAAAGTGCCTATAGAAAGGCTTGATTGCAAAAAATAACAGGATTGAACTGCTTATTGTAGGGGCCACGACTGAGGTGGCGACCCTCAAGCAGGCGCTGTCCGAGGCCGAAAAGAAAGCGGTCGCGGAGTGCTCCGAGCGAGGGAAACTTGAGGGCCAGGTTGGCGAGGTGCAGCAGGAGCTTCAGGCTCTCATGAAAAAACATGAGAGTTTGGAGCTTGAGTCCAAGACGCAAGCGTCCGAGCTCGTGGCGGCCCTTGAGACTGCCAAGTCCGCCAAGGCCGAAGCCCAAAAGGCCCTCCAAGAGTTGGAGGAGATGAAAAAGATAGCGGCGGGTAAGGCATTCTTTATGCAAAGCAGAAGTATAAAAGTAAAGTACTTGTTACTTACCCGAATCCGGAGCTCTCCAGGGGCATTCGCAGATCTTCCCCGCAGCGTATCTGACGCCGCCGCATTCTACCGAGCCGAAGAGGGCAGCTCGACGGAGAAGGTGTTCTGGTCTCAGTATGCTGAGGCCGGACATCGTGTGCCCTTAAGCGACCAGCTGAAACAGCTGGTCGAGCTCCACAAGGTGGCCGAACAAGCCATGAAGGGATTCATTGTTCGGCTGTGGCCCGGAGAGGCCCTCCCTGGGAGCTACTTCGGGCTGGTGCGGCGACTGGTGGAGGCCTGTCCAAGGCTCGAGGTCATCAAGCGTTCCGTCTGCATCGAAGGTGCCCGTAGGGCCCTTGATCGTGCAAAGGTGCACTGGGGTAAGCTGGACGGTGAGAAGCTTGTGAGGGACAGGCCGCCGCCGGGGAAGGAGCATCGCAAGGCCGAGAACTACTATAAGGATGTTCTTGCGGGTGCCCGCCTTGTGGCGGATGAATGTAGCAAGAATGTAATTTTTGAATGAACTCGCTCTTGTTTATCCTGTGTGCTGAAAACTTGTTCATATGGGCTAAGCAATGCTTATTGAATTTAAAATATTACTTTCTATGCGGCCGTTTATCCAAAATTGAGAGATGGCTAGTCGTCGGCTTCTGCCCCCATGCCACTAGTGCTGGGGTGTTCGGGATAAACCTGAGGGCTCTTTTTCCCATAGTTGGGTCCTTCGAGGGAGGCGCTCAGCATAACGAACCAGGCAATCGGACTATAATTCTTGAACACTCTCACTTAGCCATAGAACTCTATAATTTTAAATTTCGGCGAAGCCCCTAGTCCGGAAGACCGAGTTCGGGGCACTATCCACGCCTTGGCCGGACAAAGCCAGCTCCTCGCTCGAAGCGGCATAAGCCTTTAGGGACTCGAAAAACCTCTCGAACAGCGACCGGTCTCTCGCCACATCATGACAGTCAGTTTTAGCTTTCTCCACTGAGGTGCTTGGCCCATCTCAACCGGGGCACAATTGCAGTGGTTCTCCTAGTGCTACCTTAGCCGATATAGCGGAATGTAAGGCACCAAAACATAGGAGCCGGGCAAACCCAACTATTGACCCAAATCATGCTTCGGAGCTGATGCATATAGTGTTATAAGTTCGGGGTGCCGCACTTGTGAAAGTGTACGGACTTCTCACGTCGTATTAATGGGTACTAAAGCCCCTGGCGTATTTTGTCGTACCATAGTGTACGGGTGCAACATGTCATAAACATATATATGAAAAGATGATAATGCAAAAAATAGACAGAAAGCTATGCATTGTTTATAGAGAGGCTATTTATCAAAGCCGAACGATACAAATAGTGCGGTAAGCAAAAGATATTGGACTATTTGGTATGTCCTGACCAGGGGCAGGCCGCGGAATTGTATTTAAAACAGGTATACCGCTCATAACAGAGACCGCCTGGGAGTTCCATAATGCGGCATGGCTTGTCTGCCTCCCTGGATCTTGTATCGTTTGTGCGGCAGTCGAATTGCCGAACAGGTCGTCCGAAGTATGGAGTCCTGAAAGTAAGAAAAAGTTAAAAAAAAAGAATCTGGCAGCCCCTTGTACGTTTTAAGCCGTATTTTGGGCACGCCGTTATTGTGCCCCTTCCCCTGTGCCCATGGTATTTCCAGGGCGTAGTTATGTACACAAGGTACTAGTTTCGCTATGTCGCGAGAGCTGGGGTTGGGGCCGCATTGCTATGCTTGCTCATAGTGTGCCAGGCGGTTCTGCTGTGGGTTACTCTGGGCGCGCTTGGCAGTGTCTGGCTTTTTAATGGCCGGACTAGAGACTTGCCTGAGGAGGCTACTTTGCACTTCCGCTGCGAGAGCCGCCGTGTGCTCCTCCGTACGGAGGGAGCGTTTGGTGTTTCCATTGACCGTGATTACTCCTCGAGGGCCTGGCCTCTTGAGCTTGAGATATGCATAGTGCGGCTCCGCACTGAACTTTGCAAATGCGGTTCGTCCGAGCAGGGCGTGATAGCCATTGCAAAACGGGACTATATCGAAGATTAACTCTTCGCTTCGGAAGTTATCCGGTGATCCGAAGACCACGTCAAGTGTTACTGAGCCTGTACAGTTGGCTTCTACACCTGGTATAACGCCTTTAAAGGTCGTTTTTTGTGGGCTTAATCCTTGAGGGATCTATGCCCATTTTCCGCACTGTATCCTGATAAAGCAGGTTCAGGCTGCTGCCGCCGTCCATGAGGACTCTTGTGAGATGAAATCCGTCGATGATTGGGTCGAGAACCAATGCGGCGAAGCCGCCATGATGGATGCTAGTGGGATGGTCCCTTCGATCAAAAGTGATCGGGCAGGAGGACCATGGGTTGAACTTCGGGGCGACTGGCTCCATCGCGTATACGTCTCGTAGCACACGCTTCCACTCCCTCTTGGGAATGTGGGTTGCGTATATCATGTTCACCGTCCGCACTTGTGGGGGAAAACCCTTCTGTCCATTGTTGTTCGGCGGCTTGGGCTCCACCTCATCGTCGCTGTGCAGCCCCTTGTCTTTGTTTTCGGCTCTTAACTTGCCTGCCTGCTTGAGCACCCAACAATCTCTGTTAGTGTGATTGGCTAGCCTTTCGGGGGTGCCATGTATGTGGCACAAGCGGTCGAGTATTCGGTCCAAACTGGACGGGCCCTGAGTATTCTTTTTGAATGGCTTTTTCCACTGACCGGATTTATAGCCTTTGAATCCGGCATTGACTGACGTGTCTTCATTGCTGTCGCTGCTAACACGGTGTTTTTCCTTATTCCGACGTGTCCTGCCACTTTTGTCCTTGGTATCCGAATTACCAGGGTTCTTTGAGCCAGCCAGCTGTCTTCTCCCGCACAAAAGCGGGTCATGAGTGTCGTGAGGGCTGCCATAGATTTCGGCTTTTCCTGTCCCAGGTGCCGGGCAAGCCACTCGTCGCGGATGTTATGCTTGAAGGCTGCTAGGGCCACTGCATCCGGACAGTCGACTATCTGGTTTTTCTTTGTTAGGAACCGTGTCCAGAATTGTCTGGCCGATTCCTCTGGCTGCTGAATTATGTGGCTTAAGTCGTCGGCATCCGGTGGTTGCACGTAAGTGCCCTGGAAGTTGTCGAGGAATGCGGCTTCCAGGTCCTCCCAAGAACCGATTGAGTCTGCTGGCAAGCTATTAAGCCAATGCCGGGTTTGTCCTTTAGGTTTGAGCGGGAGGTATTTGATGGCGTGTAGATCATCGCCGCGTGCCATGTGGATGTGAAGGAGATAATCCTCGATCCATACCGCCGGATCTATTGTGCCATCATATGATTCAATGTTTACGGGTTTGAAACCCTCCGGGATTTTATGCTCCATTACTTCATTCGTGAAGCATAGCGGGTGTGCGGCGCCTCTGTACTACGCTATATCACGACGTAGCTCGGAAGAGCTATGTCTATTGTGTTCGGCCCGACCGGATTTGTTGTATCCGGAGTGAAGATCATCGTCACGTGTCGTAGGGCGCCTGCGCGATCGTAGATCAATCTTGTTTGTCTTGCCTTGTCCTCCAGTACGTCTTGCAGGTCTGGCGCATTTTCCCGTGCCTTAGTTGAGTGGCGTAGGGGCTTGGCTTGGGTGGAGGGTCGAGAGACCTCTCTGTCGCGACCGCGAGGTGGTCGGTCTGCCATGTCATGCGCTGGTGATGTAGGTGCTTCCTCCTCTGATCGGGGTAGCGGCCTACGCTTTGGGTAACTCTTGGAGGGGCGTTTGAGTTCATACTCTTCGGCCGCAAGGACTTCAGTCCATCTGTCAGCCAGCAAATCTTGGGCAGCTCTAAGCTGCTGCTGGCTTTTCTTGAGGCTACTTGCCGTGGCTAAAAGACTGCGTCTAAAATGCTCTTGTTCGGCGGGGTCTGATGGTATGACGAATTCATCGTCATCGAGGCTTGCCTCGTCTTCGGAGGGAGGCATGTAGTTATCATCCTCAACCTCTTGGTCTGCCGCTCTCTCATGAGGGCTGGCTTCTCCATCTTCCTGTGCCGAATCTTGCTGAGGTGGGTGTTCTTCGGCGCTGTCCGGGGTAGTATTATCTCCTGTGCCGGAATCACCGTTTTTGCTTTGGCGGGATTTAGAGCGGCGCCGCTGACGCGGGCGCTTTGGCTGTTTCTTGGGGGTGCCCTCCCCCACTGTTCCATCGCCATCTCCATCTTTTGGAGTATCCACCATATATATGTCATATGATGAGGTGGCCTTCTAGCGCCGTACAGGTGCTGGTTCTTGTTCGTCTCCTACATCGTCATCCATACTGTCGATGTCTTCGGAGCCGAAGTCAAGAATGTCGGTTAAATCGTCGACAGTGGCTACAAAGTGGGTGGTGGGTGGGCTTTTAATTTCTTCGTCGTCCGTAACCCATCCTCGCTGACCGTAATCCGGCCAGGGCTCTCCTGATAAAGAGAGAGACTTAAGAGAGTTCAGGATGACGCCAAAAGGCGAGTGCTGAAAGATGTCTGCGGCGGTGAACTCCATTATCGGCGCCCAATCGGATTCGATTGGCAGGGGCGCGGGGGGTTCGGAGTCCGGGGGGGAGTCGGGATCCTCGGAGTCATGGATCATGCAGAGTGCGGGGCTAGCATTCGGCTCGATCGCCTTTAAGATCGCAGCCCCTGAGGTGGCGTCCAACCGCTCGTCCTCCATTGGCGCAATAGGCTCCGAGCTAGAGGTCGGAACCGATGCGTGTGCGGCCTCCAGGACACTACCCGGAGGCAGAGCTAGATCATGTCCCTCGAGGTAGTGCGGCGCGCTTGGCCGTGGCTCGAACCCATCGAAGATCAAGTCTCCCCGGATGTCAGCCGTGTAGTTTAAGCTTCCAAACCTGACTTCATGGCCAGGGGTGTAGCTTTCGATCTGCTCCAAGTGGCCAAGAGAATTGGCCCGTAGAGCGAAGCCGCCGAAGACGAAGATCTGTCCGGGGAGAAAAGTCTCACCCTGGACCGCATCGTTGTTGATGATCAAAGGAGCCATCGGGCCTAAAGGCGACGACACAGAGGAACTCTCAATGAAAGCACCAATGTCGGTGTCAAAACCGGCGGATCTCGGGTAGGGGGTCCCGAACTGTGAGTGTAGGCCGGATGGTAACAGGAGGCAGGGAACACGATGTTTTACCCAGGTTCGGGCCCTCTTGATGGAGGTAAAACCCTACGTCCTGCTTGATTAATATTGATGATATGGGTAGTACAAGAGTAGATCTACCACGAGATCAAGGAGGCTAAACCCTAGAAGCTAGCCTATGGTATGATTGTTGTCTATGGAGTTGATGAAGTTGTCCTACGGACTAAAACCCTTCGGTTTATATAAACATCGGATAGGGTTAGGGTTACATAGAGTCGGTTACAATGGTAGGAGATCTTGAATATCCGCATCGCCAAGCTTGCCTTACGCCAAGGAAAGTCCCATCCGGACACGGGACGTAGTCTTCAATCTTGTATCTTCATAATCCTGGAGTCCGGCTGAAGGTATAGTCAAGCTACCCGAACACCCCCTAATCCAGGACTCCCTTAGGTCATCTTATAATGCTACCACCATACTAAGCAAAATAAGATGCATAAAGGATAAACATCACATGTAATCAAAATATGTGACATGAATAATAAACATTTAACATGATATAAGGAAATATAAATAACATCTTTATTATTGCCTCTAGGGCATATTACCTTCACCGTCATGATCTCCATCGTCACCAGATTGACACCTTGATCTCAATTGTAGCATCATTGTCGTCTCGCCAACTATTGCTTCTATGACTATCGCTACCGCTTAGTGATAAAGTAAAGCAATTACATGGCGATTGCATTTCATACAATAAAGAGACAACCATAAGTCTCTTGCGAGTTGTCGATAACTGTTGCAAAACATGATCATCACATACAACAATTTATATCTCATCACGTATTGACCATATCTTATCACAACATGCCATGCAAAAACAAGTTAGACGTCCTCTACTTTGTTGTTGCAAGTTTTGCGTGGCTGCTACGGGCTTCTAGCAAGAACCGTTCTTACCTACGCATCAAAACCATAACGATTTTTCGTCAAGTGTGCTGTTTTCACCTTCAACAAGGACCGGCCATAGTAAAACTCGATTCAACTAAAGTTGGAGAAGCAGACACCCGCCAGCCACCTGTGTTCAAAGCACGTCGGTAGAACAAGTCTCATGAACGCGGTCATGTAATGTCGGTCCGGGCCACTTCATCCAACAATACCGCCAAATCAAAGTAAGACACTGGTGGTTAGCATTATGACTATTATCTCCCACAACTCTTTGTGTTCTACTCGTGCATATCATCTACGCATAGACCTGGCTCGGATGCCACTGTTGAGGAACATAGCATGTAATTTCAATTTTTTTCCTATGATCACGCAAGATCTATCTAGGAGATGCATAGCAATGAGAGGGGGAGAGTGTGTCCACGTACCCTCGTAGACCGAAAGCGGAAGCGTTAGGTTAACGCGGTTGATGTAGTCGAACATCTTCACGATCCAATTGATCCAAGTACCGAACGTACGGCACCACCGTGTTCAGCACACGTTCATCTCGATGACGTCCCTCGAGCTCTTGATCCAGTAGAGGGTCGAGGGAGAGTTCCGACAGCATGATGGCGTGGTGACGGTGATGGTGATGTGATCTGCACAGGGCTTCACCTAAGCACTATGAAAATATGACCGGAGGAGTAAACTATGGAGGGGGGCACCACACACGGCTAAGAGATTTCTTGGTGTGTCTTTGGGGTGCCCCCTACCCCTGTATATAAAGGGGAGGAGGATGAGGCTGACGGCCAGGAGGGGCGCGCCATGGGGGGAGTCCTACTTGGACTCCTAGTCTAAGTAGGATTCTCTGCCCCTGTCGGTGTCAAAACCGGCGGATCTCGCGTAGGGGTCCCGAACTGTGCGTCTAGGGTTGAAGGTAACAGGAGACAAGGGACACGATGCTTACCCAGGTTCGGGCCCTCTCTATGGAGGTAATACCCTACTTCCTGCTTGATTAATCTTGATGAATGTGAGTGTTACAAGAATTGATCTACCACGAGATCGTAATGGCTAAAACCCTAGAAGTCTAGCCTATGTGATTATGATTGTCTTCTCTACGGACTAACCCCTCCAGTTTATATAGACACCGGAGGGGACTAGGGTTAAACAAAGTCAGTTACAGAGAAAGGAATCGTCATATCTGAACGCCAAGCTTGCCATCCACGCCAAGGAGTCCCATCCAGACACGGGTGAGAGTCTTCGGTCTTGTATCTTCATAGCCCATCAGTCTGGCCCATGTCGAACAGGCCGGGCGCCCGAGGATCCCTTAGTCCAGGACTCCCTCAACAACCCCTGAACCTGGCTTCAATGACGAGGTGTCCGGCGCGCAGACTATCTTCGACATTGCAAGACGGGTTCCTCCTCCAAATACTCCAACACAGTCTTCGAACACAATGAACTTGTCCGGATCTGCAAAACAAGTACCACACACCACCACGGAGAGTATAATATTTCACGAGTACAATCCGCTGACAACTTTTTTGTAACATGACATCATGTCCCTGCCCGGTTATTATTTTGAACCATTTTTTAGCCTGTCGCTCCATGTTTCGAGACACGGTTTTATTGGCACATCTTGGCGAAGCAGAGATCGTGTCCCCTTATTGTGGGATTCTCAACAATACGGGCGTGGGTATCCCAACCATTCTGTTGGCATGATTCCTTAGGAATAGGCAGGTTTTAAGGCCTAGGAGGAGGCCTTCAGTATTCATCGCCTTTCTAAAGGGGCTATGACCCGGCTTTCTCCTTTACGCCAACCCTTTCCACAACCTCTCCAACCTCGAGTTCCAGCACCAAAGGTTCAATCTAATTGCTTTGAGCTTCCCAGTCATGTCCGGACCTAGCACTCAAGGCCGGTGGGTGGCTTCCTCTATCACAGAGGAGGATATTGCGAAGCTCCGGGCGGCAAGGTACCTAACCGCGGAAATCCCCCACAGGCTTCCTGCTCAAGGGCAGGTTATTCCTACTCCCAGATCTGGCGAGAGGGTTGTATTCATCTCCCACTTCCTCCGAGGGCTAGGGTTCGCTCTTCACCCCTTTGTTCGAGGGCTCATGTTCTACTACGGGCTGGATTTTCACGATCTAGCCCCCGGACTCTTTTCTTCTCACCTCGACATTCATTGTCATGCACGAGGCCTTTCTCCGTATTCCCCCACACTTAGGCTTATGGCTCAAGACCTTCAATGTGAAGCCGAAGGTGATCGAGGGGAAGCAAGCGGAGTGTGGTGGTGCCACGGTGAGCAAGCTCACCAACGCTTTTTGGCTAAAAGGATCCTTCATAGAATCTTCCAACTTATGGTAGCGGGAGTGGTTTTACATCACTGAACCCCATGGTACCAAGTGGGCAGCTACACATGCGTTCCGATCCGGCCCTCCATTTCAGCTCGCCTTATGGATCAACAAGGGGCTGGACTAGGGATCAATCAACGAAGTGCAGACTCTACAGAGCCGCATCCGGAGTGTCCTTGAGAAGGACACCGATCTCATCGACGTGATTCAAGTAATGTTAGTCTACCGGGTCCTCCCGTGCCAGTGACGGCCCCTTCGTATGTGGGAGTTTAATCCGGAAGGACCACGAACCCTTCAGCACTTCTTCGGCACAACGCATAGAGAAATGTGGAACTTATTTTTCCGGACATGAAAACAATGGCGAGACACTACCGAGGACATCGGCCTTGAGTGCAACCATCCGGATACCTCGGTAAGCACTTGACTCCCGAACACAGCTTAATTAAATATCCTGTAATAAGATACTGAGAAAACCATATTTTTCCAGGGTTGTACGAAGAAGGCGAAGCGAATTAGGTGTTCGGCCCCTCTTCCCGAAGACTTATCTAGTCCTGTGCTAACAAGGATGTCGGTCCTGGCACCATTCCAGGTGCCGGTAAAAGAGGACAATGAGGAGAGCAGGAAGGCCAAAGGTGTCCTCCATTCCGAAGGTACACCAAACACTGTGTTCGGGGAGATTGAGGTTCCCTCTTCCGAAGATAAAAGAGAAAGAGAAGCTGACATCCTTTCTCCCCATGGTAAGAAAAGGGCCGCCTTCGAAGGTTGGGGGGTAAAGGCTTCTAAGCGAGGTAAGACGCTCCTATTAGGCGGTTCGGGCTCGGAAGACGATGTTCCGCGTAGTTCCTCTGTAAGGACGAGCCTTTAGCCGAATCATAAGTGAACAAGGGTGTTTTAAACATATCCCATTCCTTTTCCTGTTACAAGGGTAACATCTAGAATACATGTTTTGCAGTCCGGCACGCAGTCTTCCTCAACAATCCTCTTCGGGGGATCTTCTTCCGGAGATGATGGAAAGCGAGACGCCTCCACAGGATTCCTCGCCCAATAGGGCGGGCGACTTCGATGTGTCGTCCCGGAGGATCTCTCCCGATCAACAAGTGGTGCAGAGGATAATGAAGACAATGCCCCAAGGTGAAACTTTGGTCGCCTAGGGTTCGGGGAGTGCGGTCCCTACGGGGACCAACAATAAAGGCCCCAGACTATCCGGTTTACAGCCGGAGACAACTCTAGGGTCGGGCAAACATATCCCTTCAAAGGGAGTCCGTACTCCAACAGCTGCTTCCCGGGGTCCGGAGGCGCCGGACACACTGATGGACATGTTGTGATATTCGTCCGTCTCAGAGGAACATCGTACCTTGATGGGTACGGTGGTTGAGAGGATTATGTCCGTGAAAAGCGGATTGAATGAAGCTTTGACAGGCCTGCTAAGAAGCTTCGAGGTATGTAATGTAATATTTTCGATTGTGCTCTATATGCAAAGTGCTCCTGTGTATAGATAGTAGCCCCTAAGACTCTGGTTGACGTCCCAAGGGAGGCAATCAGAGGATCGCAAAAGATATGCCCAGGAAATTATCTAATTAATTGGAACACATGTTGTTACATCCACGACGACTACCCATGCTATAGAGGTTGCAGGTCTGGAGCAGAAACTTGATGTGGTGAATGACGACATCATGCTTATTAACAGCGGCTCGACGAGGCACAAGGTATGTTTTGAGGCGGTCAGTGTATGTCTGTATAATAACATGAGCACAAAGCTAAGAATTATATACTGAGACATGCATAACTCCAAATAGTGCTGCCGCGGTGGAGGCCCTTCGGGCTGAACTTGCCCGAGCCAAGGAGCAAGCCCGGATGAGTAATGTGGCTGCCAAGAAGGCAGCTGATGAGTTAAAAGCCAAATAGGCTGCTCGGCGCTAGTGCGAGGAGAGAATGTCCACCATGGCTCGCGAGCTAAAGGAAGCCACTGTCCGGTGTGAGTTCCTCGAGAGGGATAACAAAGCCAAAACGGCCGATCTTGACAATGTCTTACAAGAGGCGAGGGAAGCACGATCCAAGTCTAGGGCAGCTCGGGAGGAGATCTGGCAAGCTGGGGAGATAGCGGCCGGTAAGCCTTTCTTATTACAGACTAAATTCGGCGATCCGAAATATGCCCCGCTTAATCAAATGTGGAGCTCTCCAGATGCATTCTTGGACTTGCCGAAGAGCACCTCCGATGTAGCGCAATTTTGCCAAGCGCAAGAAGGGTATGCAACTAAGAAGCTTTTCTGGACACAATTCGGCACACCAAAAGCGCCCGATGTTGCTGAACGAACAGATGGCCCAGTGGGCCGAGCTACACAAGATATGCAGTTCTGCCATGAAGGACGTCATGGTCCGGCTGTGGCCAACTGAGCCAATTCCGAATAGTTATTTCGGTTTGGTGCAGCGACTTATGGATGCGGTGCTGCGTATCGACGCCATGAAGCGATCGGCGTGCATTGAAGGTGCACGGATGGCCTTTGCCTGTGTCAAGACGTATTGGGCGAAGATGAAGGCCACCGATATTGCAGTGAAGAGTCCACCCGGGGCAAGTACAAACACATGCCGGAGCATTATTTTGAAGATGTCCTAGAGGGCGCCCGCTTAATAGAGGTTCAGTGCTCAAAGGATATGGTCTTTGAGTGAATGTGTCGAAATTGTAAAAACGATATTATGATATTTTAAGGCTATGCCTAAAAGTTTTGGCTCCTCCTGTGCGGCCGTTTTTTGTATAATCTGAAAGTTTTCCAGTCGTCGGCTTCAGCCCCCTTGCATAAAATATGAGGGTGTTCGGAAAAGCACTTGATCACTCTTGACCCAACGTCTTGGTCCGTGAAGGAGGTGTCAATGCGGCAAACTAGGCAATCAGACTATAGGGCTTTAACACTTTCACTTAGCCATAGGAGTTTGACGGTGGGTCTATGATATAGCCCCTGGTATGTACGCGGCTATCGGAATACGGTGCGTTGCATAGATGACCGGAAGAACGGTCCTTCGTGTAATACGGGAGGAATCGCGAAAGATTCTGATAAGTCATCGAGTGGTTGACTATCTCTCGCCGCATCATGACAGTCAGTTTTCGGCTTTCTGTACTGAGGTGCTCATCCAGATAAACCGGGACACAATCACAGTAGTTCTCCCTTTACTACCCTAGCCGATAGAGCGTAACGTAAGGTAGTAAGCACATGAGCTGGGCAACCAAACTATTGACCAAAGACATGATTCAGAGCTAATGCATATAAGGCCGAACTCGTGACGCCGAAGTGTGCTATAAAGCTATTCGGACTTGCCGGCAATTTGTTTGTTCCCATATTGAGCCCCTGGCAATTTGTGCCGAGGTGCGTGTGTGAAACAACCGAAGAAGCAAAATACAGTTCTTTTAGAAAAAGTGAATACTGAATACGGATTATGTTCATTGGAACCTGATTGATATGTCAATTGCCATTTTACAGATAATAACGCCACGACCGAGGCTATTTGACATGCCGGTGGTCGAAGGCTGAGGGAGAAGGCACTTTACAGGTTCTAAATAGAGAGTGCGGTCTACTAAGAATTACTTGGACCTCCTGTCGCACGTCTGCGCCGCCTTGCCTCGGTAAAGGACTCCTTAACAAGAATAGTCTTTGACTAGGTGAACGAAGCCGAACTCCGAAAGAGTCCGTGAGATGACCAGTCTTTGAGCCACCTGTGGTAAAAGATAAAAAATAGTTAGAAAAGAAAAGAAAAGGAGGCTATGGGAGAGCCTGTAGGCCTGTCCGTATTGTGCCTTTGTCGATGACCAGGGTATTCTAAGTACATCATTATGTACGCGCGGTACCAACTTCGCGGGTATATGACGCGAACGATGGAGGCCGAACTGCTAATCCAGCTCTGAGATTGATCGGCCCCATTTAATAGAGGCCGGCGGCTTAATGGCTGATAAGATATGCGGCTTGATGAGGCCGCTTGGTACTTCAACCATGGTAGCCGTAGTATGACCCTCCGTATGGAGGGAGTGTTCCGTATTTCCATTTATTGTTATGACGCCGCGTGGACCAGGCATCTTAAGTTTTGCGCGGGCATAGAGTGGGACCGCATTAAAACAAGCAAAAGCGGTACGCCCCAGAAGTGCATTGTAGCTACTGTGGAACGGTACAATATCAAAGGTCAAGCCTACACTTCGGAAGTTGTTCGGCAAACCGAAAATGACTTCCAATGTGACGGAGCCCCTACAGTGACCTTCTATGTCGAGTACTGCTCCCTTGAGGGTAGTTGTGGTGGGCTTGATTCTTGAAGTGTCGATGCCCATTTTGCGGACAATGTCTTGGTAGAGTAGATTAAGGCTACTGTCGCCATCCGTAAGGACTTTCATGAGATCGAACCCATCGATAATTGGATCGATGATCAGAGCCGCCGAACCTTCGGACGGATATGGCGAAATTTTGGGGGGAACGGCTCTATGGAGTATGCGTCCCGTAGTGCACGCCTGCGCTCCCCTGTAGGGATGTGCATCACGTATACCATGTTTACGGTTTTTACTTTGGGGGGGAATTGTTTCTGGCCCCCGGTATTTGGCTGGCGAGTCTCTTCGTCATCGCTATCACTAGGTGGCCCCTTCCCCTTGTGTTCGACATTAAGCTTGCCAGCTTGTTTGAAGACCCAACAGCTTCTATTGGTGTGAGTAGCTGGTTTATCGGCGGTGCCATGAATCTGGCAGGGCCGATCTAGTATTTTGTCTAGATTAGATGGCCCATCTCTATTTTCCTTGAATGGCTTTTTCCGTTGACCGGGTTTGGAGCCGCTAAATCTGGCGTTGCCCGCCGTGTCTTGCGTTCTTTCATTATTATTGCGACGCTTCTGTTTATTACGTCGTGGCTTGCCGTTGCCGTCTCGGACTTCGGAAGTGCCCGGATTCCTGGTGTTGTTTCTTCTACGAGCGAGCCAGATGTCTTCTCCCGCGCAAAAGCGGGTCATTAGAGTGGTATGGGCTGCCATGGATTTTGGTTTTTCTTGACCGAGTTGGCGGGCGAGCCACTCATCCTGGACACTGTGTTTGAAGGTCGCGAGGGCTTCGGCATCCGGGCAATTGACAATTTGGTTCTTTTTAATTAGGAACCTAGTCCAGAGCTTCCTGGCTGACTCTCCGGGCTGCTGGATGATGTGACTTAAGTCATCGACATCTGGTGGCCGTACATATGTACCTTGGAAGTTATCGCAAAAGGCGTCTTCCAGGTCTTCCCAGCTGCCAACAGAGTTCTTTGGAAGGCTGCTTAGCCAGTGCCACACTGGTCCCTTTAGTTTTAATGGGAGGTATTTGATGGCATGGAGATCATCACCGCGATCCATGTGGATATGGAGAAGAAAATCTTCAATCCATACCGCGGGACCTGTTGTTCCATCGTATGATTCGATATTCATGGGTTTAAACCCTTCTGGGAATTCATGCTGCATTACTTCATCAGTGAAGCAAAGAGGGTGTGCGGCGCCTCTAAATTGGGCCACATCACGACGTAGCTCAGATGGAGTCCGTCTGCGGCATTCGGCCCGTGCATGATTAGGCTTGTCATGTCCGAATAGATAGCCGTCGTCGCGTGTTGAGGCACACCCCCACGATTCGTAGATCGATCTGCTTTGTCTTGCTCTACTGTCCAGGTCCTGCAGAAGGTCATATGTATATGCCCGAGCTATTTTATCCCAGCCTTTATAGCGAGGTAGTACAGGCTGGTGTTCGTCTTGAGTTGCCGCTTTGTCCCGGCCACGTGGTGGTCGGTCAGCTGCCTTGTGCGCTGATGGTACGGGCTCCAACGCCTCGTCATCGAATTGAGGTAGTAACTTGCGCTTCGGGTAACTTTTGAGTGGTCGCTCGAGGCCGTATTCCTCGGCTGCCAGGACATTAGTCCATCTATCATTGAGCAGATCTTGATCAGCTTGAAGGTGTTGCTGCTTCTTTTTCAGGCTCCTTGTAGTGGCTATTAGACGGCGCTTAAAGTGCTCGTGCTCGAGAGGTTCCTCAGGCACGATAAAATCCTCGTTGCCGAGGCTCACCTCCTCCTCGGAGAGTGGGAGATAGTTACTGTCGTTCGAGTCTTCATGTACGGCCTGTTCATCAGGGCTGACTCGCCCATCTTCCCATTTGTCCTATTCGGAAGTTGGCTCAACGGGGTCTTCATTGTCTCCGACGTCGTCTAGAGTATTGTTTTCTCCTGTGCTGGTGTTGCTGTCTTTTTCACGGCGTGACTTAGAGCGGCGCTGCTGTCATCGGCGCTTTGGCTGTATCTCGGAGGTTTATCTTCCACTGGGTCTTCTTTGTCATCGACGTTAACTTCTTTGGGTGTGTCCACCATGTATACGTCGTAGGAGGAGGTGGCCGTCCAGCGCCCCGTAAATGGCGGGTTTTGGGCCTGCTCCTCTTCGGCATCGTCGTCCATACCGTCGATGTCTCCGCAGTCGTAGTCGAGCATGTCGGTTAGTTCTTCGACAGTGGCTATTGAGTGGGGGTGGGTGGGAAGCGAAATTCCCCGTCATCGGCCCCCAGTTCAAACCGGATATAATTCGATTGTGAGTCCCCTGCTAAAGAGAGGGGTTTTAATGAGTTTAGCACATCGCCTAAAGGTGAGTGCCGGAAGATGTCCGCGGAACTGAATTCGACGATCGGCGCCTGGTAAGATTCGACAGACGCGGATGCATGTATTTCAGAACCAGTGACCGGAGATAAATCCGGGGGTCTGGTGACGCAGACCCCGCTCGAAGTTGGGTCTGTGTGCGGCTCCAACACCGATGAGTCTGCGGCTTCCGTGGCGGGGTTAAGCTTCATGTCTTTGGATGGCACAAGCTGCTCCGGATCTAGGGCCAGAGCGTTTACAGGTGCAATCTCCTGGGTATGGTCCGATGAAAGATTTAGGACATGTTCATCGCGGTGGCAGGGAGCGACTGCCATGGGCTCAAATCCGTCGAAGATCAAGTCTCCACGGATATCAGCGACGTAGTTCAAGCTTCCAAACCTGACCTGACGACCAGGGGCGTAGCTGTTGATCTGCTCTAGATGGCCAAGCGAGTTGGCCCGCAGTGCGAAGCCGCCAAATACGAAGATCTGGCCAGGGAGAAAGACATCCCCCGGGACAACGTTGTTGTAGATGATGGATGGGGCCATCGAATCTTCTGATGACAGCACAGCGGAACTCTCAATGAAAGCACCAATGTCGGTGTCAAAACCGGCGGATCTCAGGTAAGGGGTCCCGAACTATGCATCTAGGGTTGACGGCAACGGGAGACAGGGGACACGATGTTTACCCAGGTTCGGGCCCTCTCTATGGAGGTAATACCCTACTTCCTACTTGATTGATCTTGATGAATATGAGTGTTACAAGAGTTGATCTACCACGAGATCGTAATGGCTAAAACCCTAGAAGTCTAGCCTATGTGATTACGGTTGTCTTCTCTACGGACTAACCCCTCCGGTTTATATAGACACCGGAGGGGACTAGGGTTATACAAAGTCGGTTACAAAGAAAGGAATCTTCATATCCGAACGCCAAGGTTGCCATCCACGCCAAGGAGAGTCCCATCCAGACATGGGTGAGAGTCTTCGGTCTTGTATCTTCATAGCCCATCAGTCCGGCCCATGTCCAACAGGTTGGACGCCCGAGGACCCCTTAGTCTAGGACTCCCTCAGCTCCCCCTTTTCCTTTCTCCACCAGAGGGAATAGGAAGGAGACGGAGAGGGAAAGGGAAGGGGGGCGCCGCCCCCTCCTCCTTGTCCTATTTGGACTCCCTAGGAGGGGAACGTGCTGCCACCCCCCGTGGGCTTCCCTCTCTCTCCCTTAGGCCCATGTTGGCCCAACACTTTCTTGGGGGATTCCGGTAACCCCTCCGTACTCTGGAAAAATACCCGAATCACTCGGAACCATTCTGATGTCCGAATATAACCTTCCAATATATGAATCTTTACCTCTCGACCATTTCGAGACTCCTCGTCATGTCCGTGATCTCATCCGGGACTCCGAACAAACTTCGGTCACCAAAACTCATAACTCATAATACAAATCGTCATCGAACGTTAAGTGTGCGGACCCTATGGGTTCGACAACTATGTAGACATGACCAAGACACATCTCCAGTCAATAGCCAATAGCGGAACCTGGATGCTCATATTGGCTCCTACATATTCTACGAAGATCTTTATTGGTCAAACCGCATAACAACATATGTCATTCCCTTTGTCATCGGTATGTTACTTGCCCGAGATTCGATCGTTGATATCATCATACCTAGTTCAATCTCGTTACCGGCAAGTCTCTTACTCGTTCTATAATGCATCATCCTGCAACTAACTCATTAGTCTCATTGCTTGCAAGGCTTATAGTGATGTGCATTACCGAGAGGGCCCAGAGTTACCTCTCCGATACATGGAGTGACAAATCCTAATCGCGATCTATGCCAACTCAACAAACACCTTCGGAGACACCTGTAGAGCATCTTTATAATCACCCAGTTATGTTGTGATGTTTGATAGCACACAAGGTGTTCCTTCGGTATTCGGGAGTTGCATAATTTCATAGTCAGAGTCATGAAGAAAGCAATAGCAATAAAACTAGATAATCATAATGCTAAGCTAACAGATGGATCTTGTCCATCACATCATTCTCTAATGATGTGATCCCGTTCATCAAATGACAACACATGTCTATGGTCAAGAAACTTAACCATCGTTGATTAACGAGCTAGTCAAGTAGAGGCATAGTAGGGCACCCTGTTTGTCTATTTATTCACACATGTACTAAGTTTCCGGTTAATGCAATTCTAGTATGAATAATAAACATTTATCATGATATAAGGAATCTAAATAACATCTTTATTATTGCCTCTAGGGCATATTTCCTTTACTTTGTCTCCCTCCGAAGTACTTAGGATCTTCGATATAACGCATCTTGAGTCTAATAGATCCCCGATGCACAAGGCAACCATAACTATGCAGACCCATTTAGTGTGTACTGTAGCAAGCACATACTGTGGGGAACGAACCAGTGCAACGACCATGCATTGTAGGAGCCTAGTAGCTCCATCGAATTGAACACTGTAGTGCCCCCCACACTATACTAATACGGTTTTTAGTTGGTTTTGAAAATTACATTTTTAAAAATGATTATTTTGTTATCAAAGAAAATATTTATTGAAAATGAACATTTTTTGAAAAATACGAATCTTTTTGAAACTTTGAACATTTTTCGAAAATATGATTTTTCTGAAAATTCTTAAACATTTTAAATTTCTGATTAAAAAACAGGAACCTCTTTTGAAATTCCAAACAATTTTGAGAACACGTAATTTTGTTGAAAACATGAATTTTGAATTTGTGAACAAATTTCAGAGTAGGGAAGTTTTTTTGAAATTCCAAACAAAAAAACACAAACATTTCTTTAAAACCCAAAATAGTTTTTGGAATTCTGAACATGTTTTAAAAAAGGAAATTCTTTGAGAAGAGGAAAAAACAGGCAAATGAAAAAGAACAAAGAAAAATAGAAATAAAACCGAAAAATAACTAAAAAGTAAGGAAAACAATAGAAAAAGATTAAACTGGCTCAGGAACCTTCTAAAAGGTTCCCAAACCGGTTGACTGCTACTGTGCAATACGCTCAAAGCGGGCTGGTTCATTGCTAGGAACCAGCGTCGATGGGGTGGCGCACTGCCGGGCCTGGTCCATGTGCTGGTCGAAATGGTGCAGCCCATGTATAGAGGCTAGCATAAGGTCGCTGGTGTTTCTGATTGGCTCACAATGGAGTAGTTCGCTGGTGGAGCCACGTGGATCGCCTCCTGAGTCCTGATCGCGAGAACCAATCGCGGTCGCCTGAACACGCGCAGGCACACAAAATCCGCACGTGCTGACTCACATCCCATCCCACACTCTTGTCTGTCTAAGTTTCGCCACACTGCAGTACTGCAGCCGACGGACGCCCCACACTGTCTCCATTGTCTAGGGTTTCGCCTTGCCAAAAGGCCCAAAACTACGCCGCCGAAAATATGCCCTCCAACGCCGCTGACGCCCGCCGCAACACCCAGCTGGGAAGCGGCGACGCCGCGGATCTCGTGCGCCTTCCCCGTATCGGGCGCTGCGAGGCCGGCTTCGACGCGGCCGCGCGCGAGGAGAAGGCTGCCGCCGACCGGGTCAAGCCTGAAGGTACCTCGCTCGGCCGTCTGAGGCCGAAGGACGTCGACGATGCAGAGGGTTCTGCACGCCGGACAATCACGGAACTCGCCGAAGTTGTCGCGCTGCAGTCGGCATCGGATGGATGCGTGGAGGACTCAACAAGAGGAAATCCGATTTGGTGGAAGGAATCCATGTTAGCGACGGTGAAACTGTCGTCGCAGCACCACCGGCCAAGATCTGGAGGACTAGCCACAAGACGAAAGTGGCCACAGGAGGCAGCCGCGGTCGCGGCCGTGGTCCTCGTCGTGGTCGTGGACGCGGACTCGGACGAAGCTCTGCAGGTGAGTCCGCGCAGGATTCTTCGTCCTCACAAGGCAACAGGTGCTGGCTGATTGCACCCTCTCCTCCGGTGCCTAACATGCGCCTGTTTACAGCGCCACCTCCTTCTCCGGTGGCTGACGACGGCCATCTCCAAGTTGAAACTAGTTTGGAAGACGAAAGCAGTGAAGGAAGTTTGGAACCCGACGAAGTAGACGTCACAGCATTGTATCTGCTCGCTAGTGTTTCTGAGATGGTCGCTAACGATAGTGATGGTGATACAAGAAATAATGTTGTTCTTCCTGAGAGGATAACTAGGAAGGACGTCAACATCCATGATGAAGGGACTTCACAAGAAGGTGGAGCTAGAAACTGCACAGGAGGTACACTCTAGAATACAGTGGTTAAATATTCGTAATTATGCAAATGCTCACAGTTACATATATATACTCCTCCTTTGTTCTTCACTACTAGGAGCATACCGGGAGATAATTAAGCTGGAAACACCAAAGGAAAGAGAATTTTTGTTTTTAATTAAAAAAGCTGTCAGTTAACGAGCTGCCCAGAGAGCCTGATAATTAAGCCTTTTTAATTAAGAACAAAATTTATCGAGCTTCCCGGGGAGACCGATAATTAAGCTTTTTTAATTAAGAACAAAAATTATCAAGGAGCTTTCCGGGGAGCCCTTTAATAAGTTAATGGGCAGCTCGTACAAACTAAAGTTTTTATTTTATTTTATATTATGAGAAGTACATTTGTTGTTTGTGGTTGTTAATTAAGAACAAAATGATAGATTGATATTAATAAAGAGATATAATATACAAACATGATTCTGAGTATTACGTTCACACATACTTTTTTTGTGAAAACCTTTGCACATACCTTTTATCAAGTAATCTGCACTAAGTAGAAACATACATCTCATTGCAACATCGTATACACAATATTGTATGTCACATTTTTTATTGGTCCCTAAGTAAAATTATCATCAATGTTGTTCCCTAGAAACTTTGCATTAATGTTTTGTGCCAGTTAAATTCTTAAAATGATTTTGTTAGACATATTAGGCTAATTTATTTGATGGTTTCCATATTGTCACATGTTCTGTAGTGGGATTATTTTCTGTTTTGAGGGTGGGATTATGTTCTCTTGGTATCATAAAAGCCTTGCCGTATGAATGCAATCTTGGGAGCTATAACATATTTTGAAAACAAAATTGTTTCACACTAGTTGGTGGAGTGTATGGAGGTGTGCAGATGTGAATACACCCACCATGAGGCCAACCCGATCCGCTCGGTGTTGGATCATGTTTTTGCTACTTCGTCTTGGGACATGCTTTTTCCTCTAGATTCTCTAGATTCTCTCTCTGTCATGCCCCATGTTGAGTCAGACCACTCCCCCCCCCCCCTCATCTTGGGTTTAGGCGTATCCTTCACGGTTATTGTTGGGGAATGTAGTAATTTCGAAAATTTTCCTACGCACACGCAAGATCATGGTGATGCATAGCAACGAGAGGGGAGAGTGTTGTCTACGTACCAACGCAGACCGACTGCGGAAGCGATCACACAACGTAGAGGAAGTAGTCGTACGTCTTCTTCCCGATCCGACCGATCCAAGCACCGTTACTCCGGCACCTCCGAGTTCTTAGCACACGTTCAGCTCGATGACGATCCTCGATGTACTACCGACGCAGGGCTTCGCCTAAGCTCTACAACGATATGACCGAGGTGGAATTTGGTGGCAGGGGGCACCGCACACGGCTAAGGAACGATCAACAATGATCAACTTGTGTGTCTTGGGGTGTCCCCTGCCCCCGTATATAAAGGGGCAAAGGGGGAGAGGTGCGGCCGGCCCCTTGGTGCGCCAGGAGGAGTCCTACTCCAACCGGGAGTAGGACTCCCCCCCCCCCCTCCAATCCTATTCCAACTAGGATTCTCCAAAGAGAAGAGAGAAAGAGGGTGGCCGGCCCCTTCTCCTAGTCCTAATAGGACTAGGGAAGGGGGGAGGTGCGCAGCCCTTGTGGGCAGCCCTCTCACCTTTTCACTAAGGCCCATGTAGGCCCATTTGGCTCCCGGGGGGTTCCGGTAACCCTCCCGGTAATCCGGTAAAATCCCGATTTTACCCGGAACACTTCCGATGTCCAAACATAGGCTTCCAATATATCAATCTTTATGTCTCGACCATTTCGAGACTCCTCGTCATGTCCGTGATCACATCCGGGACTCCGAACAACCTTCGGTACATCAAAATGCATAAACTCATAATAACTGTCATCGTAACGTTAAGCGTGCGGACCCTACGGTTCGAGAACAATGTAGACATGACCGAGACACATCTCCGGTCAATAACCAATAGCGGGACCTGGATGCCCATATTGGCTCCTACATATTCTACGAAGATCTTTATCGGTCAGACCGCATAACAACATACGTTGTTCCCTTTGTCATCAGCATGTTACTTGCTCGAGATTCGATCGTCGATATCCAATACCTAGTTCAATCTCGTTACTGGCAAGTCTCTTTACTCGTTCCGTAATACATCATCTCATAACTAACATCTTTAGTTATTATGCTTGCAAGGCTTATGTGATGTGTATTACCGAGAGGGCCCAGAGATACCTCTCCGACAATCGGAGTGACAAACCCTAATCTCGAAATACGCCAACCCAACATCTACCATTGGAGACACCTATAGTACTCCTTTATAATCACCCAGTTACGTTGTGACGTTTGGTAGTACCCAAAGTGTTCCTCCGATAAACGGGAGTTGCATAATCTCATAGTTATAGGAACATGTATAAGTCATGAAGAAAGCAATAGCAACATACTAAACGATCGGGTGCTAAGCTAATGGAATGGGTCATGTCAATCAGATCATTCAACTAATGATGTGACCTCGTTAATCAAATAACAACTCTTTGTTCATGGTTAGGAAACATAACCATCTTTGATTAACGAGCTAGTCAAGTAGAGGTATACTAGTGACACTCTGTTTGTCTATGTATTCACACATGTATTATGTTTCCGGTCAATACAATTCTAGCATGAATAATAAACATTTATCATGATATAAGGAAATAAATAATAACTTTATTTTTGCCTCTAGGGCATATTTCCTTCAGTCTCCCACTTGCACTAGAGTCAATAATCTAGATTACACAGTAATGATTCTAACACCCATGGAGCCTTGGTGCTGATCATGTTTTGCTCGTGGAAGAGGCTTAGTCAACGGGTCTGCAACATTCAGATCTGTATGTATCTTGCAAATCTCTATGTCTCCCACCTGGACTAAATCCCGGATGGAGTTGAAGCGTCTCTTGATGTGTTTGGTCCTTTTGTGAAATCTAGATTCCTTTGCCAAAGCAATTGCACCAGTATTGTCACAAAAGATTTTCATTGGACCCGATGCACTAGGTATGACACCTAGATCGGATATGAACTCCTTCATCCAGACTCCTTCGTTTGCTGCTTCCGAAGCAGCTATGTACTCCGCTTCACATGTAGATCCCGCTACGACGCTTTGTTTAGAAATGCACCAACTGACAGCTCCACCGTTTAAAGTAAACACGTATCCGGTTTGCGATTTAGAATCGTCCGGATCAGTGTCAAAGCTTGCATCAACGTAACCTCTTACGGTGAGCTCTTTGTCACCTCCATATACGAGAAACATATCCCTAGTCCTTTTCAGGTATTTCGGGATGTTCTTGACCGCTGTCCAGTGATCCACTCCTGGATTACTTTGGTACCTCCCTGCTAAACTTATAGCAAGGCACACATCAGGTCTGGTACACAGCATTGCATACATGATAGAGCCTATGGCTGAAGCATAGGGAACATCTTTCATTTTCTCTCTATCTTCTGCAGTGGTCGGGCATTGAGTCTGACTCAACTTCACACCTTGTAACACAGGCAAGAACCCTTTCTTTGCTTGATCCATTTTGAACTTCTTCAAAATCTTGTCAAGGTATGTGCTTTGTGAAAGTCCAATTAAGCGTCTTGATCTATCTCTATAGATCTTTATGCCTAATATGTAAGCAGCTTCCCCGAGGTCTTTCATCGAAAAACTTTTATTCAAGTATCCCTTTATGCTATCCAGAAATTCTATATCATTTCCAATCAGCAATATGTCATCCACATATAATATCAGAAATGCTAGAGAGCTCCCACTCACTTTCTTGTAAATACAGGCTTCTCCGAAAGTCTGTATAAATCCAAATGCTTTGATCACACTATCAAAGCGTTTATTCCAACTCTGAGATGCTTGCACCAGTCCATAAATGGATCGCTGGAGTTTGCATATTTTGTTAGCTCCCTTTGGGTCGACAAAACCTTCTGGTTGCATCATATACAACTCTTCTTCCAGAAATCCATTCAGGAATGCAGTTTTGACATCCATCTGCCATATTTCATAATCATAAAATGCGGCAATTGCTAACATGATCCTGACGGATTTAAGCATCACTACGGGTGAGAAGGTCTCATCGTAGTCAACCCCTTGAACTTGTCGAAAACCTTTTGCGACAAGTCGAGCTTTATAGACAGTAACATTACCGTCAGCGTCAGTCTTTTTCTTGAAGATCCATTTATTCTCTATTGCTTGCCGATCATCGGTCAAGTCAACTAAAGTCCATACTTTGTTCTCATACATGGATCCATCTCAGATTTCATGGCCTCAAGCCACTTTGCGGAATCTGGGCTCACCATCGCTTCTTCATAGTTCGTAGGTTCATCATGATCTAGTAGCATGACTTCCAGAACTGGATTACCGTACCACTCTGGTGCGGATCTCACTCTGGTTGATCTACGTGGTTCAGTGGTGTCTTGTCCTGAAGTTTCATGATCATCATCATTAGCTTCCTCACTAATTGGTATAGGTGTCGCAGAAACAGTTTTCTGTGATGTACTATTTTCCAATAAGGGAGCAGGTACAGTTACCTCGTCAAGTTCTACTTTCCTCCCACTCACTTCTTTCGAGAGAAACTCCTTCTCTAGAAATGATCCATTCTTAGCAACGAATGTCTTGCCTTCGGATCTGTGATAGAAGGTATACCCAACAGTTTCCTTTGGGTATCCTATGAAGACACATTTCTCCGCTTTGGGTTCGAGCTTATCAGGTTGAAGCTTTTTCACATAAGCATCGCAGCCCCAAACTTTAAGAAATGACAACTTTGGTTTCTTGCCAAACCATAGTTCATAAGGCGTCGTCTCAACGGATTTTGATGGTGCCCTATTTAACGTGAATGCGACCGTCTCTAAAGCATAACCCCAAAACGATAGCGGTAAATCAGTAAGAGACATCATAGATCGCACCATATCTAGTAAAGTACGATTATGACGTTCGGACACACCATTACGCTGTGGTGTTCCGGGTGGCGTGAGTTGCGAAACTATTCCACAATTTTTCAAATGTACACCAAACTCGTAACTCAAATATTCTCCTCCACGATCAGATCGTAGAAACTTTATTTTCTTGTTACGATGATTTTCAACTTCACTCTGAAATTCCTTGAACTTTTCAAATGTTTCAGACTTATGTTTCATTAAGTAGATATACCCATATCTGCTTAAATCATCTGTGAAGGTGAGAAAATAACGATATCCGCCACGAGCCTCAATATTCATCGGACCACATACATCGGTATGTATGATTTCCAATAAATCTGTTGCTCTCTCCATAGTACCGGAGAACGGTGTTTTGGTCATCTTGCCTATGAGGCACGGTTCGCAAGTACCAAGTGATTCATAATCAAGTGGTTCCAAAAGCCCATCAGTATGGAGTTTCTTCATGCGCTTTACACCGATATGACCTAAACGGCAGTGCCACAAATAAGGTGCACTATCATTATCAACTCTGCATCTTTTGGCTTCTACATTATGAATATGTGTATCACTACTATCGAGATTCAACAAGAATAGACCACTCTTCAAAGCTGCATGACCATAAAAGATATTACTCATATAAATAGAACAACCATTATTCTCTGATTTAAATGAATAACCGTCTCGCATTAAACAAGATCCAGATATAATGTTCATGCTCAACGCTGGCACCAAATAACAATTATTTAGGTCTAATATTAATCCCGAAGGTAGATGTAGAGGTAGCGTGCCGACCGCGATCACATCGACTTTGGAACCGTTTCCCACGTGCATCGTCACCTCGTCCTTTGCTAGCGTCCGCTTATTCCGTAGTCCCTGTTTCGAGTTGCAAATATTAGCAACAGAACCAGTATCAAATACCCAGGTGCTACTGCGAGCTCTAGTAAGGTACACATCAATAATATGTATATCACATATACCATTGTTCACCTTGCCATCCTTCTTATCTGCCAAATACTTGGGGCAGTTCCGCTTCCAGTGACCAGTCTGCTTGCAGTAGAAGCACTCAGTTTCAGGCTTAGGTCCAGACTTGGGTTTCTTCTCCTGAGCAGCAACTTGCTTGCTGTTCTTCTTGAAGTTCCCCTTCTTCTTCCCTTTGCCCTTTTTCTTGAAACTAGTGGTCTTGTTGACCATCAACACTTGATGCTCCTTCTTGATTTCTACTTCCGCAGCTTTCAGCATTGCGAAGAGCTCGGGAATAGTCTTGTTCATCCCTTGCATATTATAGTTCATCACGAAGCTCTTGTAGCTTGGTGGCAGTGATTGGAGAATTCTGTCAATGACGCAATCATCTGGAAGATTAACTCCCATCTGAATCAAGTGATTATTATACCCAAACATTTTGAGTATATGCTCACTGACAGAACTGTTCTCCTCCATCTTGCAGCTATAGAACTTATTGGAGACTTCATATCTCTCAATTCGGGCATTTGCTTGAAATATTAACTTCAACTCCTGGAACATCTCATATGCTCCATGACGTTCAAAACGTCGTTGAAGTCCCGATTCTAAGCCGTAAAGCATGGCACACTGAACTATCGAGTAGTCATCAGCTTTGCTCTGCCAGACGTTCATAACATCTGGCGTTGCTCCAGCAGCAGGCCTGGCACCCAGCGGTGCTTCCAGGACGTAATTCTTCTGTGCAGCAATGAGGATAATCCTCAGGTTACGGACCCAGTCCGTGTAATTGCTACCATCATCTTTCAACTTTGCTTTCTCAAGGAACGCATTAAAATTCAACGGAACAACAGCACGAGCCATCTATCAACATAAACAAGCAAGATACTATCAGGTACTAAGTTAATGATAAGTTTAAGTTCAGTTAATCAAATTACTTAGGAACTCCCACTTAGATAGACATCCCTCTAATCCTCTAAGTGATCACGTGATCCAAATCAACTAAACCATAACCGATCATCACGTGAGATGGAGTAGTTTTCAATGGTGAACATCGTCATGTTGATCATATCTACTATATGATTCACGCTCGACCTTTCGGTCTCTGTGTTCCGAGGCCATATCTGCATGTGCTAGGCTCGTCAAGTTTAACCTGAGTATTCTGCGTGTGCAAAACTGGCTTGCACCCGTTGTAGATGGACGTAGAGCTTATCACACCCGATCATCACGTGGTGTCTGGGCACGACGAACTTTGGCAACGGTGCATACTCAGGGAGAACACTTCTTGATAATTTAGTGAGAGATCATCTTATAATGCTACCGTCAATCAAAGCAAGATAAGATGCATAAAGGGATAAACATCACATGCAATCAATATAAGTGATATGATATGGCCATCATCATCTTGTGCTTGTGATCTCCATCTCCGAAGCACCGTCATGATCACCATCGTCACCGGTGCGACACCTTGATCTCCATCGTAGCATCGTTGTCGTCTCGCCAATCTTATGCTTCCACGACTATCACTACCGCTTAGTAATAAAGTAAAGCATTACATCGCGATTGCATTGCATACAATAAAGCGACAACCATATGGCTCCTGCCAGTTGCCGATAACTTGGTTACAAAACATGATCATCTCATACAATAAAATTAGCATCATGCCTTGACCATATCACATCACAACATGCCCTACAAAAACAAGTTAGACGTCCTCTACTTTGTTGTTGCAAGTTTTACGTGGCTGCTACGGGCTTAAGTAAGAACTCATCTCACCTACGCATCAAAACCACAACGATAGTTTGTCAAATAGACTCCGTTTTAACCTTCTCAAGGACCGGGCGTAGCCACACTTGGTTCAACTAAAGTTGGAGAGACAGTCTTCCGCAAGCCATCTATGTGCATAGCACGTCGGGGGAACCGGTCTCGCGTAAGAGTACGCGTAAGGTTGGTCCGGATCGTCTCGTCCAACAATACCGCCGAACCAAAGTATGACATGCTGGTAGGCAGTATGACTTGTATCGCCCACAACTCACTTGTGTTCTACTCGTGCAAATAACATCAAACCATAAAAACCTAGGCTCGGATGCCACTGTTGGGGAACGTAGTAATTTCGAAAATTTTCCTACGCACACGCAAGATCATGGTGATGCATAGCAACGAGAGGGGAGAGTGTTGTCTACGTACCAACGCAGACCGACTGCGGAAGCGATCACACAACGTAGAGGAAGTAGTCGTACGTCTTCTTCCCGATCCGACCGATCCAAGCACCGTTACTCCGGCACCTCCGAGTTCTTAGCACACGTTCAGCTCGATGACGATCCTCGATGTACTACTGACGCAGGGCTTCGCCTAAGCTCTACAACGATATGACCGAGGTGGAATTTGGTGGCAGGGGGCACCGCACACGGCTAAGGAACGATCAACAATGATCAACTTGTGTGTCTTGGGGTGTCCCCTGCCCCCGTATATAAAGGGGCAAAGGGGGAGAGGTGCGGCTGGCCCCTTGGTGCGCCAGGAGGAGTCCTACTCCTACCGGGAGTAGGACTCCCCCCCTCCAATCCTATTCCAACTAGGATTCTCCAAAGAGAAGAGAGAAAGAGGGTGGCCGGCCCCTTCTCCTAGTCCTAATAGGACTAGGGAAGGGGGGAGGTGCGCAGCCCTTGTGGGAAGCCCTCTCACCTTTTCACTAAGGCCCATGTAGGCCCATTTGGCTCCCGGGGGGTTCCGGTAACCCTCCCGGTAATCCGGTAAAATCCCAATTTTACCCGGAACACTTCCGATGTCCAAAGATAGGCTTCCAATATATCAATCTTTACGTCTCGACCATTTCGAGACTCCTCGTCATGTCCGTGATCACATCCGGGACTCCGAACAACCTTCGGTACATCAAAATGCATAAACTCATAATAACTGTCATCGTAACGTTAAGCGTGCGGACCCTACGGTTCGAGAACAATGTAGACATGACCGAGACACATCTCCGGTCAATAACCAATAGCGGGACCTGGATGCCCATATTGGCTCCTACATATTCTACGAAGATCTTTATCGGTCAGACCGCATAACAACATACGTTGTTCCCTTTGTCATCGGTATGTTACTTGCCCGAGATTCGATCGTCGGTATCCAATACCTAGTTCAATCTCGTTACTGGCAAGTCTCTTTACTCATTCCGTAATACATCATCTCATAACTAACATCTTTAGTTATTATGCTTGCAAGGCTTATGTGATGTGTATTACCGAGAGGGCCCAGAGATACCTCTCCGACAATCGGAGTGACAAACCCTAATCTCGAAATACGCCAACCCAACATCTACCATTGGAGACACCTATAGTACTCCTTTATAATCACCCAGTTACGTTGTGACGTTTGGTAGTACCCAAAGTGTTCCTCCGGTAAACGGGAGTTGCATAATCTCATAGTTATAGGAACATGTATAAGTCATGAAGAAAGCAAGAGCAACATACTAAACGATCGGGTGCTAAGCTAATGGAATGGGTCATGTCAATCAGATCATTGAACTAATGATGTGACCTCGTTAATCAAATAACAACTCTTTGTTCATGGTTAGGAAACATAACCATCTTTGATTAACGAGCTAGTCAAGTAGAGGCATACTAGTGACACTCTGTTTGTCTATGTATTCACACATGTATTATGTTTCCGGTCAATACAAATCTAGCATGAATAATAAACATTTATCATGATATAAGGAAATAAATAATAACTTTATTATTGCCTCTAGGGCATATTTCCTTCAGTTATTTCTTCTAGATTCCAGTTCAACGCTTCCCGGCTTTTGGTTGATGGTCTTTTTGATATGGTCTCGGCGAAGATCTCCTCCCTCCTTAATTCGAGGTCTTTTGGCCCAATGGACGACTGCCACTTTTGCTCTTACCAACTTCGGAAATTCCTCAAAGGCTGGGGCCGTAACCGCTTGACTGATGCTCTCAAACGCAAGCGTGACCTGTTGAGGCAGGTCTCGTCCTTAGATGCAGAGGCCGATTCTTGCAGGCTCTCGGCTGCTGGCTGGCAATATCGTTATGATCTTGAGGACTCTCTCATGCAACTACACAAGCATGCTGAGGTCTATTGGAAGCAACGTGGCACCATTAATTGGACTCTGAAAGGGGATTCCCCAACTGCGTATTTTTTGCTATTGTCAATGGCCGCCGTCGCAGATGTTCTATTGATAGTTTGGTTTGTTAGGGTTGTTGACCCTCGCCTGATTATGGATCACGTCCTCAATTTATTTTCTGATCTGCTAGCGTCCAGGCCGGCCTCGGGTTTCATTTTCTCCCCCAATCTTTGGGCCTAGGATAGGCGGGTTTTGGACGAAGAGAACGTGGCTCTTTCGATTCCCCTCTCAGTTGAAGAGATTGATATGGCCATCAATTCAACTAATGTGAACTCGGCCATGGAATTTTCTCCGTCACGTCCGTTGGTTTGTGTTATTATTCAAGGTTTTTTAATCTTGGTACTATGGACATTTCACACCTTAATTATGCCATCCTTTCCCTTATTCCCAAAGTTAAGGGTGCTGAGTCTATTTCTCAGTTTCAGCCCATTTCCCTGATTAACAACTTCGCCAAGTTCCCTGCTAAAGGGCTGGCGACGAGGCTGTCGCCTGTGGCCCATTGTATTGTTAACCCTTCCCAATCCGCTTTTATAAAAGGTAGATTTATTTTTGATGGTGTCCTTTGTCTGCATGAGATTGTCCATGACCCTAGGATGAGAGGTACCAGAGCGATTTATTCTCAAGCTTGACTTTGAGAAAGCCTACGACTCAGTTTGCTGGGGTTTTCTCCGTCACGTCCTTTTTGCTAAGGGATTTGACTCCGGTATTGTCCGTCGATTGATGCAGCTGTCTCTGGTGGCCATGCAACGGTGGCTATCAATGGCTCAGTTAGAAAATTCTTCGCCAATGGTCGTGGCCTTTGGCAAGGCGATCCGGCTTCGCCTATTCTGTTTAACTTTGTTGCAGATGCAATATCGTGTATGCTCGACCGGCCGGCCTCAGCCGGAAACATCTCCCCTGTCATTTCCCACCTCCTTCCCCACGGTATCTCTCACCTCCAATATGAGGATGACACGATTATTCTAGTGGAGTTGAGCAACTCCTGTATTGCTAACCTTAAGTTTATCCTGCTCTGCCTCGAAGCCTTGTCAGGGCTCAAAATCAACTTTTCTAAGAGCAAGGTAATTGTTATGGGAGTTGACGAGGCCGAAGCATTGCGGGTTTCCCAACTTCTTAACTGTTCTCTGGGGGCTTTTCCCTTCAAATACTTGGGGCTCTCTATCTCTCCTTTCCGTCTATGTGCCAAGGAGGTCAAACCTTTGGTTTCTAAGGTAGGAAATAGAGTTCTACCGTGGTGTGGTAGATATAACACCTTTGCTGGCAAAGTTTCTCTTGTTAATGCCTGCCTTTCCTCCCTCCCTATGTTCACTATGGGCTCTTTTTTAACTTTCTAAAGGCACTCATGCGGGCCTGGACAAACATAGAAGGGCCTTTTTCTGGAACTCTGCGGATAATAAACAAAAATACAGATTTTGTTAAGTGGGATATCATTTACAGAACAAAAAGCCTTGGGGGGTTTGGGATTTTGAGCACCTAGGTGATGAACGGTTGCCTCATCATCAAATGGTGGTGGAGGATTATGACCGCGACTCCCGGCACTCTTTGGTTCGATATTCTCAAAGCTAGATATTCCTAGCTGGTAGCCCCATGTTCGCCTCGGCGTCACATGGCTCGCAGTTTTGGAAAGCTCTGGTCAAGGTTAGGGATGTGTTTCGCCAACATGTTAAATTCGTGCTCAAGAACGGTGCCTCTACTCACTTTTGGTTGGATTGGTGGTCTGGAGACACCCTCCCCCCTTGCGACCTCCTTTTTGGTTCTGTTTTCTTATTGTTCTAATCCGGAGATCTCAATCTCTGAGCTCTCTCGTAATAACTGAGACTTGGGTTTGCGGAGATCCCTTTCTCCTGAAGAGTTGGGGGATTGGCACCGCCTTGCTGCTCTGTTCCTTGTTCTCTCGGATGAGGTGGACTCCGTTTCCTGGCCTCACACTGCGTCTGGGAAGTTTTCGGTCAAACCGTTGTATGCTAGGCTTATTTATGAAAATCCTTCCACCAAGTTTAAGCAATTCTGGGCGGCCAGGATCCCCCCGAAGATCAAAGTCTTTCTCTGGCAAGCCTTTAGGGCCTGACTGCCTTCTGTTGATCATATTCAGAAGCAGAACGGTCCTGGTTCTACCTTCTGTGCTTTATGTTCTATAATAGAAGACACTAATCATATTTTCTTCCACTGTGTTTTGGCCAAGCTGGTTTGGGGGTGTGTTCGTTCTTGGTTGAACACCTCTTGGGCCCCTGGTTCCTTCTCGGACGTTCGTTTGTTGACGGCCAATTTACAGGACCGATCTAGGAGGCTGTTTTGGATTGGGCTGGGTGCTCTTTGCTGGGCGCTATGGACTACTAGAAACAAATTCACTATTGAGGGTGTTTTTCCTAATAAGCCCGTTGATGTCCTGTTTTAAATGTGTATTTTCCTGCAGTAGTGGAAATTATTGATTAAATCGGCGGGCCGTGACAGTATGGAGGTGCTGATCAACAAAGTGCGGGCGTCTGCAAACTTGATGTCATCTCCATCCGTTGGCGCTTCGTCATAGCTGCTGGGGCTTCTGAGTGCGTAGGTGGTGGCCTGCGTGCCCCATTTGTATTAGTCGAGCCTGCGTGCCGCTGTACTGTACTGATGTTCTCTTGTTCTCTTGCCCTGTGTTGGATGGCTCGTTGACTATGGTTGGCTTGCGTGGTCTGTGTTGTTTGTTGCTACTCTTCCGTATGGCTTTATCTATAAAGTCGGTCATATGCCTTTTCTCTAAAAGAATCTGAATTCTCCATTTATGCATGCAAAGGAATCTGTTTGGTAGGAAGGTAATTTTTGCGATGAGTTAATATATACTCAACTCATGAGAAATATAGATGTCCGTACAAAAGTCTGCTCAGTCTTATTATGTGTGTGGGGGTATGTGTACCTGGATGAGTTATTCCTCGTTTTTTTCAAATGGTCAACCAGGGGGGGCTCCTCACCTGAATATATTTTTAAAAAGAGAGTTTACAGGAGGAAAGCACGGAAAGCCATAAAATATACCTCCATAAGACCGTACGTTCCTAAAACAGTACTCATTTCTCTGTTAGCCGGTTTCGTCGGTTCCATTATATGTAAGCAAGAGATGGATTAAGAAATCACATCGATCTATATAAATGGCCGAAACTCAAGGAAATTAGGTAACTTGTGTGAGCAGGAAAAAACAGCCCTCACACACGAGAGTGATACTCAATAAAAATCTTTTTAAAGCAGAATTACTCATTTCAGTAAACATTTCTTTAAACACGATATATCATGGAGAGCAGTTTTTTATAGCTGGGACTACATGGTACCCATTATCACAACCATCCACTCATTCCTTTGTTTTATGTGGATGTGTGCACACTGTTGTTCGCACCAGGCGCTTATACCTTAATTATCTACCGTGAAGCCTACTGGATTTGAAAATTGGATGGGCCTAGTAGGCCATTGTTCATGACAAGACTTGACGTACGTTTCATTCAGACAGCTCACTCAGGTCTTCCCCCTCTTCCCTTCCGCCATAAGCATAGTTTTGGAAAAAAGCCTGGCACATCGTCAGTAAAGTAGGAGTACGAGAAACTTGCCAGCAAGGAACTTCTCGTTGACAGTAGCATGTTGGAGTGCAACCCGGTTCAGGTGATTTGCTTGGATCTGGACATTCTCAACTCGGACAGAATGATTTGAAACTTGTTTCAAAAAAAGAATGATCTGAAACTGAATATGCAAAAAAAAAAACAGTACGTACTATGCTAAACCTCTTCGTTACCAATTAGTCGAGTAACTATACTGCCAGCGTTGTCATCGTTCAATGGTTATTGGGTGAGCCAGCAAACCACCATGGTTAAAACTTGAACGTGTTGTCACATCAATCTTTCGTATGCACTAGGAACTGAAAAGTGGCCATGGTTCACGTGATTAAGCGAGCTAGGGGGCAAGTATTGTTCGCACGCGCACTGCAAGGGCTGAAAAGACGTGATAGAAAACGCATGGGCCGCCCGCTGGCCAGCCTGGGTACGAGGCAAACAGTGACGACGCCAGCTAGGGGTGGACCCCTATAGAGTAGGATTCAGGCCCTATACCTACTCTGTATTACTATTCATCAGGCAGGACAGATCCTCTGAGTAGCACAGATCACAACAAAAGATTGACGGTCCAGATATAAGGTACCAGGTAGCTCGAGCTAGAAAACAACTTTGCGTATATCATGCATACTTTTAGGAAGTTAACGGGCAACTCATACAACTAGAGATTTTTATATTATGAGAATTGCATTTGTTGTGTGTGGTTGTAAATTTATAACAACATGATAGATCATTTTTTTTCGAACCATGAATGAGGACTGCATGTAAATATATAGATAGAAAGAGGGGTACAGCCGGCAGAATCTGGCACATGTACAAATACAGCACAAGCCAAAAAAGGAGAGAGAAAAGCAGAGGAAACTCTAGGAACAAAAACAAACCAATTAAACTCCACTATATCAGCACAGCCATCCCATTTTTGCTTGCAGTGTCCCATATTTTAGCCTCCGTTTTGATCTTGTCCAGAAGCCGCTGAATCGGAGTGTGTGTGTGTGTTTTTATCAAAAACTCTACTGTTCCGTTCTCTCCAAATCGACCAAACGACCAACGTAACTACAGAGTTCACAGTTTTTTCTTTAGCACCTTGCATCCTTAGCCTTGCTCGACTCCTCCACTCTCCAAGATCAGAGACAGCAGTAGATTGAAATTAATAAGGATATATAACATATAAGCGTGATTTTGAGTATTACCTTTGCAGATTTTTTTTGCGAAAACCTTTATATGTTATAACATATACTGTTTGATATTAATAAGGAGATAAAGCATCAGTATTAACTGTTCTTCGAATCATAAAAGCCTTATCTGATGTATGCGATCTTGAAAACTTATATATTTTGAGGAAAAAATAGTATTGTCGCACATTTGTTGGCGGAGTGTATAGAGGTGTGCGGGTGAAAATACATCCACCATGGATTGAATCTGAATGCTCAATTTATGCACGCATGGGAATGTATTTGATAGGAAGGTAATTTTTGAGATGTGTTAATAAATACCCAACTCATGAAAAATGTAGATGTCCTACAAAAGTATGCTCAGTCTTATTATGCGTGTGGTGAACTGGTGATATGTGTACGTGGATGAGTTATTCCTTGTATTAGAAAAGCACAGGAAGCAGTCATAAAATATACCGACAAATGATCATTCCTTCCCGTAACAGAATAGTCATTTCTCTTTGGCCGGGTTTCGTTGGTTGCATTATATGTAAGCAAGAGATGGATTAGGGAATCACATCTACGATATATATCAGAGATAAAAAAAAGATCTAATCGACTCAAGGAACAGATAAATATTGTGGTCACTGGGAGAAGGGTTCCTTATTGTTATTGCCGTGGAGCTCATTATACACTATCGGCATAAATGATGATTATTAGCTCAATAGTTCTATATCCCTTATGCTATTGAAGCAATCACCCTTGATCTATCAAAGATAGTTTCCCATATAACATATGCAACATGTTGTGTTGTACCACATCTAGAATTTCTGAGTCAAAACCTATAACATATACCTAGATATTATGCATGTTCAATCTCCGAGACAACATATTTTAAAGCTTTGTTGTAATCAATATTGTCATCTCAGGTTGGTATTGCTAGAGTAATATGTGTAAGTTCTAAAGTTCACGTTGTACGAGTTAGGTTGCTATTGATGTGAAATTATTCTAGGTGGTGTTAGAGAAGTATCTTCACAACTGGTTAGGATTAACAGGACATTTATTGGATATCTAATGAAGGCGCACTATGTCAGTCATTGTTTCTAGCGGTAGTTTGGGTTCACAGACCATCTATTTTAGTAACTATGTTCGGGGCCGCGTCACGTGGATCCACCCACCACTTCTCCGGGGCCGCCGCCCGAAATCCTGCACCTTTGCCCCCATAGAAAGGATCAGTCCCCTCAAAGCCACGCTGCGAGGTCCAGCATCCGTCTGCACTGGAGCTTCACCACTAGGATCTGCATAAGCATGAGAAGTTTATGTCCGCGAACTCACATGCCTGAAGAAATGTCATGGCAACAAACTCCGCGAGCGTGACTTCCAGGTTGGGCGGCAACACCAAACCTCCTCCACGGGATTTACAGACATTTTAGGACTCTGGAGTGTTGTGTAGCCTGGGAAACAAATTGGCTTCAGTGTGCGTGTGTGTTGCTTGCTCTCTTGTGTAGTTGTGCAAGACGAAGGTTTGGTGACGGGTCTGATTGGGTATGTGCATGCTATCATGGGGCATGTGGAGAGTTAATTGCTTTTCTTGGAACATGTTTGTCATGTGCATGTAGTGGCCGTGTCCATACATTTTTCACACGAAATATTTGTTGGATTGTAATTCAGAACTGTTCTTGCTTGCAAAATACATTTCTGGAACATCAATTCTTGTAAGATAATTGACTTATTATTATTTTCAGGTAGCCATTGGTATAAGGATTTGCATCAGTTCCCAGAGGCATGTTTGTCGAGCTAAAAGGATCTATTGCTAGAATTTTTCTGATATTTTAGACATTTTAGTATATATCTACTGAATTAGTACTCTTGTTGGGTGGAGTACATTCACCGAAACCCAATGTTATATTTAGTGCTTTCGGCTGTGATGTAATTGTAGACTGCAGGATGGATTGTTATGCTTTTGGTTGTGATCTTTTTTCGAAAAGGGGCGCTTTATTACTTAAAAGATTTAAGCATTACACCCGGCCTCCGCATTACTAAGATGCACACAGCCAAAAAATGTCTTCTCACACAAATGAAAGATAAAAGGGCGAAATACAAAAACATGAAGAGTCTGTATAACGCCTAAAGCGGAGGGGGGGTGTCAATCCTAAGATCATGTTGCCACCCATGCTGGGTAAAAGTTCCCTCGCTGTAGCCTCCAATCGTGTACACACCTCTGTAAACAGGTCTCGATTCTCCACGCGTTGTAGAGAGGACCATAGACGAAGAGTCCCGGTACATCTGTAGAGAACCTGCATCAGGGATGTACTTTTATCGTTAAAAACCTTATCATTTCTACATAGCCAAAGCGACCAAATAACGGCAAGCGCTCCCACCCTGAGAAAAGTTCTAAACCTGTGACCAATCCCGTGTAACCAGTTGCCAAATACATTAGCAACACTACAAGGAGGATACAAGCCAGAAGCTATTTGGATGACTGACCATATAGAACGAGCCAATTTGCATTGGAAGAATAAATGTTTTATTGTCTCATCATGGTGACAAAAGACACATTGCGGACTTCCATGTCAATTCCTCTTAATAAGGTTATCTTTAGTAAGAATGACTCCGCGACCAAGATACCATGCAAAAATTTTATTCTTAAGAGGTATCTTCATCTTCCAGATCTTCTTATTATTATCATCTGGCACATCAGAATGGATTAGCGCTCTATCCATGGAATCCACTGAGAATTTTCCATTCCCATGAAGGTTCCACCGAAATACATCAGACCCATGTGACAGGTGCACCATGGTCAACCGCTGGAGTAGGATGTTCCATAATTGGAGTCTAGGTCCAATTAAATCTCCTCTGAACATCACATTTGGCGGAAATGATTCCATTACCGTGGCGATAGTATCACCCTTGTGGCGCACAATGTTGTATAGAGCCGGATATTGTTCCCGGGGTGTGGCATTCCCTAGCCATCTGTCCTCCCAGAATCTAATTTCCGAGCCGTCCTTAATTGAAAAGTTCCCATTGCTTCCGCACACGCATACGCCCCATCACAACCAATTATGGTTGGATGAATAGGACCCCACAATAGTAGGTGGTTGGTGCTGGATGAACAAGACCCAAAGAAGGTCCTGCCGCAATAAGCCAAACTCCAGCCGAATGAGGGTGGATGAACAAGACCCAAAGGAGGTCGAGCCGCAATAAGCCACACTACAGCCGAATGGGGGTGGATGAACATGGCCCCGTGAAGGCCGTAGGCAGTTGACAGATGAACAGTAGCCCGTAGAGGCTGAAGGAAGTTGATGGTAGATGAACAGTAGCCCGTGGAGTGTGTTTTATGGTATTCCACACCCCCTCCCGATGAACAGGACCCTATTTCGACCGTAGGCGGTTGAACAAAACTCAGTTTTGCGATCCGGCACACCCCTTCCGATGAGCTGGACCCCGTTTCAACCGTGGGCGGTTGAACATGACTCCGTTTTGTCCATTTTGCGGTATGTCACACCCCCAGCCGGTGGGGAGGGGGTGGGGTCGATGAACATGACCTTGTTTCGCCTGTTCCGTCCAAGCCGGTTGGCTTCTGATGAACATGACGCGTTCTGACCCAATCGGTTGGCTCCGAGGAACACGATGATGTTTCCTCCATTCCGACCCAGCCGATTGGTCGCCGATTAGAATGACGTCGTTGTTGCGTACCCCCACCATCTAGTGCAGCCGTCCGTTGCCTCTGCCACGTTGCCTCTCCATGTACACGAGCCCGGCCATATGCGTGAGTACGCGTTCGAGACCCCGCCTCTATGTACATATGTGGCCATACTTTTTGCAACATAGTTGTATATAGATGTACATGATTTAGAAGGGATAGTCTGAACTGCTATGTCGATGACTCTACTACTACACGTGTTGCTCCTTATTTGGCCATGCTTCTTCGTTGCAGAGAGACCGACCAATATGTACGTACATATTTGCGACCAGTCATAACGCTACGTACGCTTCGACTTGGATCCTAGGCCCCTAGCTGTCAAGGGGGGGGGGTCATTTTTTGTGCTTAATAAGAAGGCACTTTCTTGCGTGCGGCCATGTAGCTAATGAGTCCCAGCAGTCAAGAAAATGAAGCATTTATTCCGTGTAATAAGGAGACACTTCGTTGCGTGCGAAGATATAGCTGGTGGGACCCAATTGTTAGGGAGAATCATTTTTTGCACATAGTAAGGAAGCACTTTATTACGTGCGACCATATAGTTAGTGGGTCCCAACTGTCATGAAAAGAATCATTTTTCGCGTAATAAGGATGCACTTCCTTCCGTGCGAAAATATAGCTGATGGGTGCTAGCTGTTAGGGGAGGAATCATTTCTTTGCGCGTAATAAGAAGGAACTTCCTTGCATGCGAAGATGTAGCTGGTGGGTCTTAGCTCTCAGTGGGAGGAATCATTTTTTCCGCGTAATAAGGAGGCACTTTCATGCATGCAACCATGGACCTTGTGGGTCAAACTGTCAGCCTCTCCACGTCCACTTCTGATGGTTGTTGTTTGTTGATCACGTTGCGGACGCCGCGCCAAGAGCATCAAGGCGGTGGACGATGGTGAGGCCTATGAAGGGAACGACCTGGAGCCAGGGAATACAGTGGATGCCCATGTGGAGGCGAGTATGAGGGTTGAATGGTTCGACTGCGGTGTGAAGCTCTCTTTGCTGGAGAATAATAGGAGGTGTGGGCGAGTAGAGGGATGACCTGACCAGTAGTGAGAGTAGTGTGGGAAGGTGAGGCATGCGCGGCAGCACAGCCGGCCATGGGAGGCGGGAGTAGGCTGTCCCGCCGGCACTACTTTGGGTGGCTGGAGTAAGAAGATTAGAGATTGAAGAAGCATGACGGGCGTTTTATTGACATCCAACGGTCACTACTGCTACAATTGTTTGTCGATTAAGTTGACACATGTTCAATAAAATCCCTTTTCAAGCAAACTTACTCACTCCGGTGAGCATTTTTCTAAAACACAATTTAGCATGTGTGCTTTTTTTTGAGTTAACGGGCAACTCGTACAAAGTAGAGCTCTTTATATTATCAATATTCTATTTGTTCTGTGTGGTTGTTAACTAATAACAAAAGTATAGATCGATATTAATAAGGAGTCATAATATATAAACATAATTCCGAGTATTACCTTGGCACATACTGTTTTTGTCAAAACCTTTGCACATACTTTTCATCAAGTAATATGCACCAAGTAGAAACATATATCTAATTGCAGTGTTGTGTAGACAATATTGTATGTCACATTTTTTTGTTTCTCCCTAAGTAAAATTATCATCTATATTGCTTCCTAGAGACTTCGTAATAATGTTTTGTGCCCGTTAAATTCTTGAAATGATTTTTTATGAATTATGCTAATTTATTTGATAGTTTCCATATTATCACATCTTCTGTAATGGGATTATTTTTGTTTTTGAGGGTGGGATTATGTTCTCTAGGCATCATAAAAGGCTTGCCCGATGTATGCAATCTTGAAAACTAGTATAATCTAACAAAAGAAAGTATTGCCACACACTTGTTGGCCGAGTGTATGGAGGTGTGTGGGTGTGATCGAACACATCCACCATGGATTGAATCTGAATGCTCAATTTATGTACTCATGGGAATGCATTTGGTAGGAAGTTATTTTTTGAATGTGTTAATATGTACCCAAATCATGACAAATGTAGATGTCAGTCTTATTATGCGTGTGGTGGTATGTGTACATGGATGAGTTATTCCTCATATTAGAAAAGAACAGGAAGTCGTAAAATATACCGACAGAAGATCGTTTGTTCTTAAAACAGAAAATTCATTTCTCTGTTGGTGGGGTTTCGTCGGTTCCATTAGCAAGCAAGAGATGGATTAGGAAATCACATATACGAACTATATCAGAAAACAAAGATTTAATAGACTCGAGGAACAGATAAATATTGAGGTCACTGGGACAAGGGTTCCTTGCTGGTATTGGCCTGCTCATTGTAGATTATGGGCATAAATGATGATTATTAGCTCCATAGTTCTATATCCCTGATGCTATTGAAGCCATCACACATAGTGTACATGCCAAGTATTTACATCCTTGATCTGTCAAAGATAGTTTTTCATGTGACATATGCATGCAACATGTTGTGCTGTACCACAGAGAATTTCTAAGTCAAAACCAATAACATATATCAATTTATTATGCATGTTCAATCTCCGAGACAACATATTTTGAAGCTTTGTTGTAATCATAAGATTTGTAATTTGATTAAATTACGAGTGCAATTAATTGCCACAGTTAGCAATATTATCACCTCACGTCATTATTGCTAGAGTAATCTGTCTAAGTTCTATAATTTACTTTTTAGGAATGAGGTTACTATTGAAGTGCAATTATTCTAGGTGGTGTTAGAGAAGTATCTTGACAACTGGTTAGGATGAACAGAACATTTATAAAGTTTCTGCCACACTGACCGGTTGAGTCAATTATTAGAGTCTTGCATATCAATCAAATTTAAAAGTAATCTACGATCTTGCATAACATGTTTGGATACAAGATCTCTTTGGAATTGTAAACCTGAGATGTGTGCATTTTATTCATGCATTTCGGAAGCAAAAACAAACTGGTCATTCCATGAACTACCGGAAAACCTACTACAAGTAGTATCCATTGGATTTGTATTAGAATTATTGCCTTCTTGCCCCTTTATACATCTTCCCTATGCTTCAGTACTCCAGCAAGATGTAATGACGACCAAGGAAACACTGTCGTGATTCCTTCCTTATATAATTAGTTGACCACAGGAGGTTCTTCATTTGTGGCGGAGTAGTGCTGGCCTAGTCCAGATGGAGTTGTCCATTGTCAATTTGGACACATACAAATGACTGAAACCCAAGGAAATCAGGTAACTTATATACACAGGAGAAATAGCCGTGCGAGTGAACTGCTGGAGAACCTACTACTAGTATTGTGACGCCCCCTTTATAATCATGCACGATCACGAACGGTGACTCCACGTTAATATCACAACACAACTCTATAACAGAAAATAAACATAAAACTTTACATTACAAGCCAGGGTTATGAGGACCCATAATACATCAGTCATGAAAGCAATTATATAATCCGAGTACAACTTAGTTAGAAAAGTTTTGCCTTAAGAAGACCGAGCAAAATAACGACACTAGATAGAAAGGCAATGCCTCCTGTCTGGGACCTCCGGACTGCTCATGGTTGTCGATCTCCATGTAGTAGGCACCGTCGGGGTAACCTCCATCCGTGGTGCTACTAGCTGTTGCAGCAACCAGGTCAAATGAAAAGATAGCAAAGCAATGGTGAGTACTCATCAAAAGTACGCGCAAGACTTACATCAAATATATACTAGTGTCACGCCCAATATGCGATCCTATCCGAGAGGAACTCGAAGGTCCCACCAGGGATAGAAGCGGATATGAAAGACGCTTCTGCAAGGTGGATATCATTACATCACACCATATGTTGGGAAACGCAGTAATTTCAAAAATTTCCTACGCACACGCAAGATCATGGTGTTGCATAGCAACAAGAAGGGAGAGTGTTGTCTACGTACCCTTGTAGACTGTAGCGGAAGCGTTATGACAACGCAGTTGATGTAGTCGTATGTCTTCACGATCGACCGATCCTAATACCGAAAGTACGGCACCTCGGTGATCTGCACATGTTCGGCTCGGTGACGTCCCTTGAACTCATGATCCAGCAGAGTGTCGAGGGAGAGATTCGTCAGCACGAGGTGTGATGATGGTGATGATGATGCTACCGGAAAAGGGCTTCGCCTAAACACCGCTATGATATGACCGAGGTGGATTATGGTCTAGGGGGCACCGCACACGGCTGAAAACAATCAACTTGTGTGTCTATGGAGTGCCCCTAGCCACGTATATAAAGGATGGAGGGAGGAGGAGGCCGGCCCTCATAGGGCGCGCCTAAAGTGTGGAATCCTACTATGACTCCCTAGTCCTAGTAGGATTCCACCTCCCACATGGAATAGGAAAAAGGGAAGGGAGGAGAAGGAAGGAAGGGGGCGCCCCCTTTCCTTAGTCCAATTCGGACCAGTCCATGGGGAAGGGGCGCCGCCACCCTCGAGGCCTTTCTCTCCTTTCCCGTATGGCCCATTAAGGCCCAATACAAATTCCCGTAACTCTCCGGTACTCCGAAAAATACCTGAATCACTCGGAACCTTTCCATTGTCCGAATATAGCCTTCCAATATATCGATCTTTACGACGCGACCATTTCGAGACTCCTCGTCATGTCCTCAATCTCATCCGGGACTCCGAACAAACTTCGGTACATCAAAACACATAAACTCATAATACCGATCGTCACCGAACGTTAAGCGTGCGGACCCTACAGGTTCGAGAACTATGTAGACATGACCGAGACACGTCTCCGGTCAATAACCAATAGCGGAACCTGGATGTTCATATTGGCTCCTACGTATTCTACGAAGATCTTTATCGGTCAAACCGCATAACGATATACATTGTTCCCTTTGTCATCGATATGTTACTTGCCCGAGATTCGATCGTCTGTATCTCAATACCTAGTTCAATATCGTTACCGGAAAGTCTCTTTACTTGTTCTATAATGCTACATCCCGCAACTAACTCATTAGCTACATTGCTTGCAAGGCTTATATTGATGTGCATTACCGAGAGGGCCCAGAGATACCTCTCCGACAATCGGAGTGACAAATCCTAATCTTGATCCATGCCAACTCAACAAACACCATCGGAGACACCTGTAGAGCACCTTTATAATCACCCAGTTACGTTGTGACATTTGGTAGCACACAAAGTGTTTCTCCGGTATTCGGGAGTTGCATAATCTCATAGTAAGAGGAACATGTATAAGTTATGAAGAAAGCAGTAGTAATAAAACTAAACGATCGTTATGCTAAGCTAACATATGGGTCTTGTCCATCACAACATTCTCTAATGATGTGATCCCGTTCATCAAATGACAACACATGTCCAGGGCTAGGAAACTTAACCATCTTTGGTTAACGAGCTAGTCAAGTAGAGGCATACTAGGGACACTCTGTTTGTCTATGTATTCACACATGTACTAAGTTTTCGGTTTATACAATTCTAGCCTGAATAATGAACATTTATCATGATATAAGGAAATATAAATAACAACTTTATTATTTCGTCTAGGGCATATTTGCTTCAGTCTCCCACTTGCATTAGAGTCAATAATCTAGTTCACATCGTCATGTGATTTAACACCAATAGTTCACATATTTATGTGATTGGTTCACATCTCCATATGACTACCACCCAAAGGGTTTACTAGAGTCAAAAATCTAGTTCACATCACTATGTGGTTAACACCCAAAGAGTGATCGTGTTTTGCTTATGAGAGAAATTTAGTCAACGGGTCTGCCACATTTCGAGCCGTATGTATTTTGCAAATTTTCTATGTCTACAATGCTTTGCATAGAGCTACTCTAGCTAATTGCTCCCACTTTCGATATGTATCTAGATCGAGACTTAGAGTCATCCAGATCGGTGTCAAAGCTTGCATCGACGTAACTCTTTACAACGAACTCTTTGTCACCTCCATAACTGAGAAACATTTCCTTATTCCACTAAGGATATTTTTGACCGTTGTCCAGTGATCCACTTATGGATCACTATTGTACCCTCTTTCCAAACTTATGGTGAGGTACACAATAGGTCTGGTACACAACATAGCATACTTTATAGAACCTATGACTGAGGCATAGGGAATGACTTTTCATTCTCTTTCTATTTTCTACCGTGGTCGGGTTTTGAGTCTTTGCTCAACTTCACACCTTGCAACACAGGGAAGAACTCCTTCTTTGACTTTTCCATTTTGAACTACTTCAAAATCTTGTCAAGGTATGTACTCATTGAAAATATAGCAAGCGTCTTGATCTATCTCTATAGATCTTGATGCTCAATATGTAAGTAGCTTCATCGAGGTCTTTCTTTGAAAAACTCTTTTCAAACACTTCTTTACGCTTTCTGGAAAATTCTACATTATTTCCGATCAACAATATGTCATTCACATATACTTATCAGAAATGTTGTAGTGCTCCCACTCACTTTCTTGTAAATACATGCTTCACCGCAAGTCTGTATAAAACCATAGGCTTTGATCACTTTATCAAAGTATATATTCCAACTCCGAGATGCTTGCACCAATCCATAGATGGATCACTGGAGCTTGCACACTTTGTTAGCACCTTTAGGATTGACAAAACCTTCTTGTTGCATCATATACAACTCTTCTTTAAGAAATCCATTAAGGAATGTAGTTTTGACATCCATCTGCCAGATTTTATAAAATGTGGCAATTGCTAACTTGATTCGGACAGACTTAAGCATCGCTACGAGTGAGAAAATCTCATCGAAGTCAACATCTTGAACTTGTCAAAAACCTTTTACGACAATTCGAGTTTTGTAGATAGTAACACTACTATCAGTGTCCGTCTTCCTCTTGAAAATCCATTTATTCTTAATGGCTCACCGATCAACGGGCAAGTAAATCAAAGTCCATACTTTGTTCTAATACATGGATCTCAACTTAGATTTCATGGCTTCAAGCCATTTTGCGGAATCTGGGCTCATCATCGCTTCCTCATAGTTCGTAGGTTCGTCATGCTCAAGTAACATGACCTCTAGAACAGGATTACCGTACCACTCTAGTGCGGAACGTATTCTGGTTTACCTATGATGTTCAGTAGTAACTTGATCTGAAGTTTCATGATCATCATCATTAAGTTCCTCACTAATTGGTGTAGGAATCACTAGAACTGATTTTTGTGATGAACTACTTTCCAATTCAGGAGAAGGTACAATTACCTCATCAAGTTTTACATTCCTCCCAATCACTTCTTTCGAGAGAAACTTCTTCTCTAGAAAGGATCCATTCTTAGCAACAAATATCTTGCCTTTGGATCTGTGATAGAAGGTGTACCCAACAGTTTCCTTTCGGTATCCTATGATGACGCATTTCTCCGATTTGGGTTTGAGCTTATCAGGTTGATACTTTTGCACAGAAGCATCATAGCCCCAAACTTTAAGAAATGACAACTTAGGTTTCTTGCTAAACCATAGTTCATATGGTGTCGTCTCAACGGATTTAGATGGTGCCCTATTTAACGTGAATGCAGCTGTCTCTAATGCATAACCCCAAAACGGTAGTGATAAATCGGTAAGAGACATCATAGATTGCACCATATCTAATAAAGTACAGTTATGACGTTCAGATACACCATTACAATGTGGTGTTCCAGGTGGCGTGAGTTGCGAAACTATTCCGCATTGTTTCAAATGAAGACCAAACTCGTAACTCAAATATTCTCCTCCACAATCAGATCGCAGAAACTTTATTTTCTTGTTACGATGATTTTCCACCTCACTTTGAAATTCTTTGAACTTTTCAAATGTTTCAGACTTATTTTTCATCAAGTAGATATACCCATATCTGCTCAAATCATCTGTGAAGATCTGAAAACAACGATACCCGCCGTGAGCCTCAACACTCATCGGATTGCATACATCAGTATGTATTATTTCCAATAAGTCAGTTGCATGCTCCATTGTTCTGGAGAACAGAGTTTTAGTCATCTTGCCCATGCGGCATGGTTCACAAGCATCAAATGATTCATAATCAAGTGATTCCAAAAGCCCATCAGCATGGAGTTTCTTCATGCGCTTTACACCAATATGACCTAAACGGCAGTGCCACATATAAGTTGCACTATCATTATTAACTTTGCATCTTTTGGCTTCAATATTATGAATATGTGTATTACTACGATCGAGATTCAATAAACCATTCACCTTGGGTGTATGACCTCAGAAGGTTTTATTCATGTAAACAGAATAACAATTATCCTTGACTTAAATGAATAACCGTATTGCAATAAACATGATCCAATTATATTATGCTTTACGCAAACACTAAATAACACTTATTTTAGGTTCAACACTAATCCCGAAGGTAAAGGGAGTGTGCGATGGTGATCTTATCAACCTTGGAATCACTTCCAACTCACATCATCACCTCGCCCTTAACTAGTCTCTGTTTATTTGGCAACTCCTGTTTCGAGTTACTACTCTTAGTAAGTGAACCAGTATCAAATACTAAGGTGTTGTTATAAACACTAGTAAAGTACACATCAATAACATGTATATCAAATATATACTTTTGTTCACTTTGCCATCCTTCTTATCTGCCAAGTATCTAGGGCAGTTCCACTTCTAGTGATCATTTCCTTTGTAGTAGAAGCACTTAGTTCCAGGCTTGGGTCTAGCTTTGAGCTTCTTCATGGGAGTGGCAACTGGCTTGCCTTTCTTCTTTGAAGTTCCTCTTTCTTACCCTTTGCCCTTTTCTTGAAACTAGTGGTCTTGTTAACCATCAACACTTGATGCTATTTCTTGATTTTTACCTTCATCGATTTCAGCATCACGAAGAGCTTGCGAATTACTTTCGTCATCCCTTGCATATTATAGTTCATCAGCAAGTTCTAGTAACTTGGTGATAGTGACTAGAGAAATTCATCAATTACTATCTTATCTATAAGATTAACTCCCACTTGATTCAAGCAATTGTAGTACCCAAACAATCTGAGCACATGCTCACTGGTTGAGCTATTCTCCTCCACCTTGTAGGCAGAGTACTGTCAGAGGTCTCATACCTCTTGACACGGGCATGAGTATGAAATACCAATTTCAACTCTTAGAACATCTTATATGTTCTGTGGCGTTCAAAACATTTTTGAAGTCCCGGTTATAAGCCGTAAAGCATGGTGCACTAAACTATTAAGTAGTCACCATACCGAGCTTTGTTAAATGTTCATAACGTGTGCATCTGCTCCTGCAATAGGCCTGTCACCTAGCGGTGCATCAAGGACATAATTCTTCTATGCAGCAATGAGGATAATCCTCAGATCACAGACCCAATCCGCATCATTGCTACTATAATCTTTCAACTTATTTTTCTCTAGGAACATATCAAAAAATAAACAGGGAGCTACATCGCAAGCTATTGATCTACAACATAGATATGCAAATACTATCAGGACTAAGTTCATGATAAATTAAAGTTCAATTAATCATATTACTTAAGAACTCCCACTTAGATAGACATCCCTCTAGTCATCTAAATGATCACGTGATCCAAATAAACTAAACCATGTCCGATCATCACGTGAGATGGAGTAGTTTTCAATGGTGAACATCACTATGTTGATCATATCTACTATATGATTCACGCTCGACCTTTCAGTCTCCAGTGTTCCGAGGCCATATCTGCATATGCTAGGCTCGTAAAGTTTAACCCGAGTATTCCGTGTGTGCAAAACTGGCTTGCATCCATTGTATGTGAACGTAGAGCTTATCACACTCGATCATCACGTGGTGTCTCGCACGACGAATTGTCGCAATGGTGCATACTCAGGGAGAACACTTATACCTTGAAATTTAGTGAGAGATCATCTTATAATGCTACCGCCGAACTAAGCAAAATAAGATACATAAAGGATAAACATCACATGCAATCAAAATATGTGACATGATATGGCCATCATCATCTTGTGCCTTTGATCTCCATCTCCAAAACACCGTCATGATCTCTATCATCACCGGCATGACACCATGATCTCCATCATCTTGATCTCTATTAACGTGTCGTCACATGGTTGTCTCACCAAGTATTGCTTTTGCAACTATTGATATCGCATAGCGATAAAGTAAAGCAATTATATGGCGCTTGCATCTTATGCAATAAAGAGACAACCATAAGGCTCCTGCCAGTTGCTGATAACTTTAACAAAACATGATCATCTCATACAACAATTTATATCTCATCACGTCATGACCATATCACATCACAACATGCCCTGCAAAAACAAGTTAGACGTCCTCTACTTTGTTGTTGCAAGTTTTACGTGGCTGCTACGGGCTGAGCAAGAACCGTTCTTACCTATGCATCAAAAACCACAACGCGGTATAGTGATTGCTTTTTGATCTTCAGAAAGAACCCTATTCATTGAATCCGATTCAACTAAAGTTGGAGAAACAGACACCCACTAGCCACCTGTGTGCGAAGCACGTCGGTGGAACCAGTCTCGCGTAAGCATACACGTAATGTCGGTCTGAGCCGCTTCATCCAACAATACCACCGAATCAAGAATCAACTAGTGACGACAAGAAATATGTATACACGCACGCGCACAACTCCTTTGTGTTCTACTTGTGCATATAACATCTACGCATAGGCCTGGCTCGGATGCCATTGTTGCGGAACGCAGTAATTTCAAAAATTTCCTATGCACTGATACGTCTCCGTTGTATCTACTTTTCCAAACACTTTTGCGCTTGTTTTGGACTCTAACTTGCATGATTTGAATGGAACTAACCCGGACTGACGCTGTTTTCAGCATAATTGCCATGGTGTTATTTATGTGCAAAAACAAAAGTTCTCGGAATGACCTGAAACTCCACGGAGATTATTTTTGGAAATAATAAAAAATACTGGCGAAAGAATCAAGGCCAGGGGGCCCACACCCTAGCCATGAGGGTGGGGGCGCGCCCCCTGCCTCATGGGCCCCCGGGAGCTCCACCGACCTCAACTCCAACTCCATATATTCGTGTTCGGGGAGAACAAAATCGGAGAGAAGGATTCATCACGTTTTACGATACGGAGCCGCCGCCAAGCCCTAAACTCTCTCGGGAGGGCTGATCTCGAGTCCATTCGGGGCTCCAGAGAGGAGAACCATCGCCATCGTCATCATCAACCATCCTCCATCACCAATTTCATGATGCTCACCGCCGTGCGTGAGTAATTCCATCATAGGCTTGCTGGATGGTGGTGGGCTGGATGAGATTTATCATGTAATCAAGTTAGCTTTGTTAGGGTTTGATCCCTAGTATCCACTATGTTCTGAGATTGATGTTGCTATGACTTTGCTATGCTTAATGCTTGTCACTAGGGCACGAGTGCCATGATTTCAGATCTGAACCTATTATGTTTTCATGAATATATGTGAGTTCCTGATCCTATCTTGCAAGTCTGTAGTCACCTACTATGTGTTATGATCCGGCAACCCCCAAGTGACAATAATCGAGACCACTCCCGGTGATGACCGTAGTTTGAGGATTTCATGTATTCATTATGTGTTAATGCTTTGGTCTGGTACTCTATTAAAAGGAGGCCTTAATATCCATTAGTTTCCGCTAGGACCCCGTTGCCACGGGAGGGTAGGACAAAAGATGTCATGCAAGTTCTTTTCCATAATCATGTATGACTATATTCGGAATACATGCCTACATTACATTGATGAATTGGAGTTAGTTTTGTGTCACCCTATGTTATGACTGTTACATGATGAACCACATCCGGCATAATTCTCCATCACCGATCCAATGCCTACGAGCTTTTCACATATTGTTCTCCGCTTATTTACTTTTCCGTTGCTATTGTTACAATCACTACAAAACCCAAAAAATTACTTTTGCTACCGTTACCTTTTGCCACTGTTACCACTACTATCATATTACTTTGCTACTAAATACGTTGCTGCAGATATTAAGTTATCCAGGTGCGGTTGAATTGAAAACTCACCTGCTAATACTTGAGAATATTCTTTGGCTCCCCTTGTGTCGAATCAATAAATTTGGGTTGAATACTCTACCCTTGAAAACTGTTGCGATCCCCTATACTTGTGGGTTATCAAGACTATTTTCTGGCGCCGTTGCCGGGAACATAGCTCTATTCTTTGAGTCACTTGGGATTTATGTCTGCTGGTCACTATGAAGAACTTGAAAGACGCGAAAACAAAAATTTATCCCTCAACTACGAGGGGAGGCAAGGAACTGCCATCTAGCTCTGCACTTGATGCACCTTCTGTTTTGAGTAAGCTTGCGACACCTAAACCTGCTTCTGCTATTAATTCTGATATGTCGCATATTATTGATGATGCCACTTCTGCTATGCATGATACTTATGATGAAACTACTTCTATGCTTGATACTACTGTGCCATTTGGTGAATTTCTTGATGAACAACTTGCTAGGGCTAGAGAGAATGAAATTATTGAAACTGATAATATTGATGAAAGTGATGATGAAGGCTCTCCTAATAAATATGAATTGCCTGTTGTGCTTGAGGGCTATGTTATGGATGAAGAAACTAAAAGAGACTTTCTTTCTTGCAATGATAGAAGTGATCTTAAGAAATTATGAGCTAAGCTTGAACAAAAAACTCTAAATGCTAGAATGAAATATGATCCTGCTTATGCTATTTCACCTATCTTTGTTACTAATAAGGATTATGAATTCACTATTGATCCTGATATAATTACTTTGTTTGAATCTGATCCTTTTTATGGCTATGAATCTGAAACTGTTGTGGCACATCTTACTAAATTATATGATATAGCCACCCTGTTCACTAATGATGAGAGAATTCACTACTTTTATATCCTTAAAAAATTTCCATTCTCATTAAAGGGTGATGCTAAGATATGGTTTAATTCTCTTGTTCCTGGTTGTGTGAGTAGTCCCCAGGATATGATTTATTACTTCTCTGCTAAATATTTCCCTGCTCATAAGAAACAAGCTGCTTTAAGGGATATATATATATATATATAATTTTGTGCAAATTGAAGAAGAGAGTCTCCCACAAGCTTGGGGGAGGCTTCTCCAATTACTTAATGCTTTGCCTGATCATCCTCTTAAGAAAAATGAAATACTTGATATCTTTTATAATGGACTACCGATGCTTCCAGAGACCACATGGATAGTTGTGTTGGTTCTGTTTTCAGGGAAAGAACACCGGATGAAGCTGAAATTCTATTGAATAATATGTTGACAAATGAAAATGATTGGACACTTCCTGAGCCAGCTCCTGAGCCAACTCCTGAGCCTATTCCTAAACAACCTCTGAAGAAAAGGGGTGTTCTATTTCTCAGTCCTGAAGATATGCAAGAGGCAAAGAAATCTGTGAAAGAAAAGGGTATTAAAGTTGAAGATGTTAAGAATTTACCTCCTATTGAAGAAACACATGGTCTTGATAACCGACACAGGTAGTAAATGGTAAATTCTCTCTATAGATATGATAAAGCTGAAATCCCTCCTACTAAGTTTGCTAGCCAATGTTTAGATGAGTTTGATAACTTTATGGTTAAGCAAGAAGACTTCAATGCTTATTTTGGTAGACAATTGAAACAAAATTCTTATATGATTGAACACTTGGGTGATTATATGTCTAGAGTTAAAGGTGAACTTAAACTCATTAGTAAACATGCTTATATGGTTACCACTCAAGTAGAACAAGTACTTAAAGCTCAGAATGATTTTCTCAATGAAATGAACAATAAGAATAATGATTTTGCTGTTATAGTGGCTACTAGAACTGGTAAAATTACTCAGGAACCTTTGTATCCTGAAGGCCACGTTAAGAGAATTGAGCAAGATTCTCAGAGAAATAATGTTGATACACCTAATCCTTCTAAAAAGAAGAAAAAGAAAAATGATAGGGCTTTGCATGCTTCTAGTGAACCTATTGTTGACACACCTGAGAATCCCAATGATATTTCTTTTTCTGACGCTGAAACACCATCTGGTAATGAACATGAAACTACTGATAATGTTAATGGTAATGTTCATGTTGATGCTCAACCTAGCAATGATAATGATGTAGAAGTTGAACCTGCTGTTGATCTTGATAACCCACAATCAAAGAATCAACGTTATGATAAGAGAGACTTTGTTGCTAGGAAACACGGTAAGGAAAGAGGGACTTGGGTTCAGAAACCCATGCCTTTTCCTCCTAAGCCATCCAAGAAAAAGGATGATGAGGATTTTGAGCGCTTTGCTGAAATGATCAGACCTATCTTTTTCGCGTATGCGATTAACTAATATGCTCAAAATGCATCCTTATGCTAAGCATATGAAAGAAATTGTTACTAATAAAAGAAAAGATATCGGAAGCTGAGATTTCCACCATGCTTGCTAATTACACTTTTAAGGGTGGAATACCTAAGAAGTTAGGAGATCCAGGAGTACCCACTATACCATGCTCCATTAAAAGAAACTATGTTAAAACTGCTTTATGTGATCTTGGAGCCGGTGTTAGTGTTATGCCTCTCTCTTTATATCGTAGACTTGCCTTGAATAAGTTGACACCTAATGAAATATCTTTGCAAATGGCTGATAAATCAACTGCTACACATGTCGGTATTTGTGAGGATGTGCATGTTGTGGTTGCAAACGTTACTATTTTAATGGACTTTGTTATTTTTGATATTCCTGATGACGATAGTATGTCTATTATTCTTGGAAGACCCTTTTTGAATACTGTAGGGGCTGTTATTGATTGCAACAAAGGTTTTCACTTTTCATGTTAATGGCAATGAGCATACGGTACATTTTCCAAGGAAACAACCTCAAGTTCATAGTATAAACTCTATTGGAAAAATTCCATCGATTATTTTTGGAGGTTTCGAATTTCCTCTTCCTACTGTCAAGAAGAAATATGATATTCTTATTATTGGGGATGTGCATATCCCCATTGAGGTAACTTAGTGTTATTCAAAATTTCTTTGGTTCCATGTTATTCGGAATGAGTTTGTTAACAAGACCTGATCAACCTTGTTAATGGATTCCTTTTGATGAGCATGAGATGGATGAAGTTAGAAAGCACAACCTTCTGTACCCTCCTTTTACTTTCTGTTATTTAGTTGAAATAAAGTAAAAATAGTATTTTTCGGTCTGTTTTCTGATTTATCCGTGCAATATAAAAATACCCCGAAAATAAAAGTTCTCCAAATGCCCTGAAATTAAAATATGATTTTTTTCTGGAATATTTGAGAATATCTGGCACTGAGAACACAGCAAGGGGAGCAAGCACCTGGCCACGAGGGTCCAGGGCGCGCCCCATACCTCGTGGGCCCCGGTGGCCCCCCTCCACTTATTCCTACACCCACACACTTCTTCTTCCTCCCAAAAAAATCACCATCGAGCTCAAGCACGAGTTCTAGCTCATTTTGCTGCGATTTTTGATCTCCTTGCTCAAAGCACCTCTCACAAAACTGCTTTCAGGGAATTGTTCCTTGGTATGTGACTATCGGCGTTCTGGGAACAGGGGTCCCCAGACTTGCCTGCCTGCGGCCTGCGGCGTGGCTCAAGTGGGGGCCCAGCGCGGCCCATCTTCATCAGCCCAAGCTCAAGACCCTCACGAGGGGCCAAACCTCGCGGGGCGGACGACAAGAAGCTTCCTCAGAGGCAGCCTCATTAGGCAGGCTCGCGAGGAGGCGGAGAGACCAATGCAAGGGTACCTCGCGAGGATCCCATGACGCAATCCATGACGATCAAGGCCAGGCGGGCGCCAGGTGGGCGCCGGCCTGCGCAGGGTCCTTGTTTCCCCTTTGGTGCAAAGGGGGCAAGCACAAGCCAAGGCATCAGGCAAAGGTTGCCATTACGGTGCAATGAGACCAAGACCAGCAGAGCGGCAGGACGGAGGTCACCGTGGAGCCCAAGACGGCGTCATCACCAGTGCTTTTGGCAGCCGAAGACCACCTTTGGTCAGGATAACTTGTACTTGATGTTCCCCTTCAAAATGGCCAATTGTTGGCACCCTTCCCGCTCAATTATTCGGGGAGAGGCCCAGGGCCTCTATAAATAGAGCTAGCCTCCACAAAGGAAAGGGGAGACCTAGGAGAAGAGAGAGAGACGGGCAGACAGACATCTAGAAATCTGGTAGAACCCTAGCGCAGAGAGAGAGAGAGAGAGGCGACTGAACTCACTCTAGCAGTTCATCGCACCAGCTCAAGAACACCTCTCGCGAGCCGGTTCTTCCCTTGTACTATTCATCATCAGCCCCGTGAGGCAATCCACCACACCACACACTGGAGTAGGGTATTACACCACAATGGTGGCCCGAACCAGTATAAACCTCGTGTCTCTGGTCTTGTTCATCATTTTCATCTTAGTTTGCACAAGAGGATCGGACGTAGATCGGTAGGGGAGAGATCTCCGCACGCACCCTAGTGTTCGAACCTCAAGGGTCTGTCGGAACCTGAAATCCGACATTTGGCGCGCCAGGTAGGGGTGCACCGGAATCTTTCTTCCGCTGTTCGCGTGTGATCTTCCGTCGTGTCCATGGCAAACGCTCGTCGGGCCCGCGCCGAATGCTGGGCTGCTCGCGCCACTCATGTCGCCCAGAAGGCGCCCGTCGGCGGCCCCCCTCGTCGTTCCCCGTCGCCCGCCACCAACGCTGCCACCGGCCCGACGGGGAACGAGCAGCAGGCCTCGTCCCAGCATCCTTCGGTGCAGCGGGATGGCCGCACCGCCTCCTCGTCGCTGACTCCAGCTGGCTCGTCGTCCCACGCCCGTCGCGCACTTATGAATGCGCACGCCTCACTGCTCTTGGCGCAGGAGCTCCTCCACTATCGCCCCGTCGACGACCTCTCGAGGACTGGCTCACCCGCATCACCGAGCTCGTCAGTGCCGCAGGGGGCTCCCCCTTGCGGTCCCTCTCGCTACTTCGCCCTCCGTCCCGTGCAGGGGGCGAGGATCAGGAGGCGCCTCCACCGCGTCCTCCCGAAGAAGGTGCCTTGGCTCCAAGGCGCGCAGCCCTAGGGCGGGACCCTCCACATCCGGCGCCTGCGCAGCAAGAAGGGAGCTGCCAAGAGATCCCACGTCCCCGAGAAGGTGCTCGCGCGCTCCAGCGCCGGCACGCCAAGATCGCGCCCCAGCGCCTCCATGACGAGACCCCGCGCTGCTCCCAGTGGCGGCACGTGGTGACCCGCAAGAACAAGTCCATCACCAGCAAAGGGCGCCGGTGGCCACGGTGGGCTGCCTCGCCTTTACCCCCGAGCTGCGCGGCGTCACATGGCCAGGCAAGTTCAAGCCTGACCTCCCTCCCCGCTACGATGGCATAGCAGACCCCGCAGAGTTCCTACAGCTCTACGAGCTGGGCATCGTAGCCGCCAACGGAGAAGAAAAGGTCATGGTGAATTGGTTCCCCATGGCGCTGAAGGATGGCGCCCGCACCTAGCTCCTGAACCTGGCTCCCGGCACGATCTCCTCCTGGAGCGAGATGCGCACCCGCTTCATCGCCAAGTTCCAGGGCACACGCGACCGGCCCCCGGCCGTGAGCGACCTGCGCCACATCAAGCAACAGCCAGGGGAAACCATGCAGAAGTACATCCAGCGCTTCAACTACGCTCGCCTCAAGATCCCCAAGGTAATAGAAGAAGCTATCATCTCAGCCTTCTCCGACAGCGTGTGCGACGTCAGGATGAAGGAAGAAATAGCAATCCATGAAGACCTGTGCACATCCCTGGAGCTGTTCAACTTTGCGACCAAGTGCGCCAGGGCTGAGGAAGGGCGTCTCTCCCTCCTCGAGCTCCCGGCAGCCGACCCAGAAGAAAAGAAGCTTAAGGCCAAAGATGTGCAGCGCAAGGGGGTTGCCGTGCTAGCAGCGGAAACAGACACCAAGCGAGGCAGGGATCAGCCCAAGTCATCCAAGGGCGGACGGTACTGCGTGTACTACGACCTCCACACCCACAACACCAACGAATGTAAAGAGCTCAGAGCCGTGCGAGATGGGCGAATCGGCCAACGCCCAGAGCATAACAACAGGGGCTATGGACGAGGAGGAGGAAGAGGCGGCGGACGATGGGAAGACCGTGGCCTTCGCTAGGGACGGCGTGACCGCCCTCGCGAGGACCGTTGGCAGGACCAGCCTCGCGAGGGAGGCTGGAGGGACCAGTCTCGTGAGGGCCACACGCACGGCAATGCAGGCCTCCCTCCTCTACCGCCTCCACCAAGGAGGAACGAAGACCAACACCAAGACGATGGGGCTGGGGGCTTCCAAGAGCCGCGTGCAATTGCTTGCATCTTGGGCGGCGCCCAGGCCCCAGCCTCACAGCGCATCTTCAAGCAGTTTGCTCGCGAGGTGAATGCAGTCCTTCCCAAGCTGGAGGCCACGCACCCTCTCAGGTGGTCTTCGTGCGCTATCACATTCAGTTCCGCAGACCAGCTCAAGTGTGCGTCAACGGCCGGAGTCCTCCCGATGCTTTGCTCCCCAGTCATCAGCATCGTGCAGGTCACCAGGACCCTCATCGATGGCGGGGCAGGACTCAACGTCCTGTCCATCGAGACATTCGACAATCTCGAAGTGCCGTACGACCAGGTTCAGCCAACCAAGCCTTTCTCAGGAGTCACCAATGGTTCCACTGTTCCAATTGGTCAGGTTCGCCTTCCGGTCACCTTCGGGCAATGCAACAACTACCGCACCGAGCTCATCGACTTCGACGTCGCTCACATACGCCTGCCGTACAACGCCATCCTTGGGTACCCAGCCCTAGCCAAGTTTATGGCAGTGACCCACCATGGTTACAATGTCCTCAAGATGCCAGGAAGCGGCGGAGTCATCACCGTACCCTGTGAAGAAAGGGACGCAGTGTGCTCGCTCGAGCGTGCGTTCCAAGCCGCAGCAATCGAAGACCCAAATCACGGGAGCGGGAGGCCTCCCGAGGCGACCCTCAAGAAGAAGAAGACCTCACCTGGCCCGAGCCACAAGGTAGCAGGCACCTCCGGAGGTATTGCATCAGGATTCGCGCCCGACCAGGGAGCGCCACCCTCTCACGCATAGGAAGGCGCGCCCGGCGCCCTCCTCAGGCAGGGCTCGGGGGCTCTCTCTTGGAGAGCCGCCGACCTTGCCAAGGTCGCGGGGGAGGCACTCGGGCACCACTTGGAGGGGTGCTTTCAAGGTACAAGGCAAGGGAGACCAAACCCTCAGGAGTTCATCACAAGGAACACCCATGAGCTACAAGAGTCCAGAGTCATGCGCGGCAGCCGCCGCTTACCTTCCATGGCCCCACACCCAGGCGAGGATGGGGGACTGCATGCCTGCATCGACGTACCAGGCCTCAACCGAGCTGTGTCCCTGGAGCGCCTATGGCCTTCGGCCGTAAGGCGCTGTGAGGGACCACTTCACAGCTACGTTCGCATGCCCTTCGGCCTGCCGAGTGCGGTCGCCGCACATCAGCGCCTATTGAGGAGCATTCTGGAGGTTCAGGAGATCAGGCATCGCGCGGTCCTGGCGGAGGCGGCGATGGTCCCCGAAGACCTACACGTGCCACCGGAGCCTCCCGAGGCCCCTTGGGCTGGGGGCTCGTGAGGGCCGACGTCTTCACCATGCATCGCTCACTTCCTCAGCATCACTTCATCTTCAACGGCACTAGGTGACATCTTTCAGAGTTCTACTTTCAGCTGGGAGCGCCCACAGGGCTGCACCATTCCCAGGCCGCGGGGCCCCGTCCCCGCGGCATGTATCCATTTTGTTTATGCTCCTTACTTACCTTGTTGGGGGCGCCCCTCGGGCTGCATCATCCCCACGCCACTCGGGCCTGACCCAGCGGCGGTTGCTTTTACCTGCGCTTGCTTGAAATTGGATTTCCTATGTGCTTAACATACCTGACCTAATCACCTGCTCGATCCACGCCTATCTGAAGAGCCGCTCGCTCTGGCATGGCGCGTGCGCACGGGTCTATCCCTGCAGCGTTGATAAACCTGAGTGGTCGAGCTCTGGCCACGGCAGCCCCACACGGCGCCACCTCACCAGGCCCTCAGTGGCCTGACCGCTCCCTCGGAGTGACCATGGGTTGGCCGGCGACCGTAATGATAGGCCTTGTTTCTCCTCATGATTGGTGTGCAGGACCTACTCCAGGAGCAACGTTGGGGGCATCGCGAGCTCTCTCTCCCACTCTTCGGCACAGATCGCTTGCACGTTAAAAGGGGGGCGCCTTAGCATCGTGACTTATGGGCTCTTACTGGCTCTCCAGCCCTCACCCTCTGGCCTTGACCCACGGCATCGCGACCTGTCATACCAGCGGCGGCTGAGCTCGCTCGAGGGCTGGGACCTGATGACGTAGAGCGTTAAGGAAAGTGCGGGGGAGTGGGAAGAAGCTCGCGAGGAACTACATCAGACGCACAAGATAAGTCGCACCCTCGCAAGAGCTAGACCAACGCAGCGCTAAATCCCCGCCCAGTGCAGCTCTGTCATGGCGACACTACCTTCCTTTCTCTCCCAGCAAGGATTGCTTGAGTGCTAAAGGGGACCTCCCGAGCATCGCGACTCGGGGACTCTTACCGGACCTCGGGCCGCTCACCTCCTGGCCTTGACCACGGCATCGCGACCTGGCATACCAGCAACGGCTGAAGCTTGCCTGGGGACTGGGACCTGTAAGCGTAGAGCGCCAAGTCCTCGTGAGGATATAAAGGGGGAGCTCAGCCGGAATAGGACGGACACCTCACGCCAATTCATATTAAGGATATAGTATTTACAAAAGGCACGGCAGACGCCTTACATACCCCCGCGGGGTGTTGCTTTAATTCCTCGCAGGGAACAAAAGGTGCTGACCCTAAGGAACACTACTTGCTGGCACCTCCCCAAGCCACGCCATCATCAACAGTGGGCTGCCTAGTGCCAGCGCAAATCCCATCCAGATCAGTGGCGCCGGCGGCCCGATGCAGCTGCCCCACTCAGAGCGCGACGCGAGCTCGGAGGCTCGTAGCTGTCGTCGCTCGTCTCCGGGGTCGCGAGGAGTTCGGGGGTGCCGCTGAAGCCCTCAGTCCCTCCGCTGCTGCCTGAGGAGCTACAGGAGGACCAACGGGCAGGGCTGGTCCTCGCCAGTTCGTCACCACTGCCGCTTCCCTTAGGGCAGCATTCCAGCCGGCATCCTTCTGCATCAAAGACCTTGAAGAACATCAAGGAGGTGCCGTCGTATTCAAGGTGGATCACCAAGGCGCCGTCCGCGCGAAAGACCCGGGCAATCTCACCCCAGCCCCGGGTCATGAAGACCTTGCCCGGAGCGACGACCATGACCTCCGCTCCGGTTGCAAGGGTACCACAGTCGGCGTGCTGCAGCCAGAGCTCCAGGGCCCCGCTCGGCAACATCTCGAAGGCGAAGGAGGGAGGAAGGCGGATCCACGAAGTTGGAGGCATGGCAACGTGGAGCACAAGCTCGCGAGAGGAGCACTCCGCGTGGACTCCAGGGGGGGGGGGCGACACGCACGACTGTGACTCGCCGGCATCGGTGGCGACGCTGTCGGTGTTGCTCGGCACCCTCCACCCTGGGCCTACAATAGAGCGTACAAGGGCAGCGGAAACCCAGGCGGCGGCCGCTCGTACCACGGCCTCGACACCACCTGCCAGGCGCCTTCGTCCTGGTGACAGTGGATTGGCCGCTTCTTCGGCGGGAGGGGGTCAGGACCCTCTCTGGGGGCCTTTCCCTTCTCCTCAGCTGAAAACCGGCGGATCGGTGCCATTGGTGCAAGAGGAAGCAAGGATGAGGAAGAAGAAGAGAAGGGAGTAGCAAACAGGGCTGAACTGGTGGAGCTCTCGCAGCCCCGTACTTATAGCCGGGGAAGGCCAACCGCTGAAGCACCAAGACCTCAGGTAATCATGACCCATATCTTTGCATGTAGGAACTTGTCAAGTCATGCAGTTGCCGAGGCGTCGTGGGGAAGCGCAGACGCCCACGTCCAATCAGCCGCCACGCGACGCCCAAGGCCGCAGGCTGTTAGGGCATGCGGCGCTTCGCGCTTGCCCCTTCGCTTCTCTGCTAAGCCAAGCCTGTCGTGGTAACGATTCTGACAGTAGTGTAGGGGGGTAAGTATGGAGAGGCAAGATCTAAGCTATGGAGAAGTTGTAAGCACGCAAGGTTTACGAGTTCAGGCCCTTCTCGGAGGAAGTAATAGCCCTACGTCTCGGAGCCCGGAGGCGGTCGACTGGATTATGCGAGTATGAATTACAGAGGTGCGAACCCTTGTCTCGGAGGAGCGGGTGGCTTATATAGAGTGCCCCAGGACCCCGGCCAGCCCACGTTACAAAGGGTTCAATGTATATTAAGGCAGGGCGTTACTGGTAACACTAGTAATAAAGTGCTATGATGACCATAAAAGCTACTTAATGACCGACCGTTAGCGTGCAGAGTGACTTTAGGTCTCCTGGCCGTCGAGTGGTTGGATCTTGGTCGAGTGATTGCTTCTTGGTCCAATGTCTTTGACTCTGTCGAGTGGAACACCTCCAAGTCGATTGAAAGGTGATTTCTTCTAGAGATGTCCTTGGGTAGGGCAGTTAGGATAGGTCCATGACCCTACCCTAGGTACATAGCTTCATCATTAGCCCCCGAATGGATCGAGGTTTTAGTGGGGAAGGAGTTGAGAACTTCTCCGACTCGTTATGCCGTGAGCATATCTTGTTTCGGATCAACGGACCTGAGTGATGACAGCAACTTCCTTTTCAGTCGCCTTGATCCATTCTTAATTCTTCATCGAGTGAGTTTCTTTGCTTGTAAGGCTCCGAGTGACGGTGTGGAGGAGATCTTTGGTCTGACAAGTTGTTTGCTGCCCGCAGATTTCGTGGGATCTGAATTTTGGGAAGCGCGCGGGACGGGGGAGGCCGCAGTAATCGGATGGGATAGAGCGGAGCCGCCTCGATCCCCGCGCCACCTTTTTCACCACGTATCACGCGCGCGATTGTTATGGGATTTGGCAGAGCCACCTGGGCCTACCTGTTAGCCACTCGGAAGCGGCCTCATATAAGGCGTTGGACCGGAGTCTCCCGAACAGTGCGTTCGCATTACCTCTTCTCCTCTTTATGCCCCTCTACTGCGCTCGCTCTCGCCCCAACGCCACTGCTCCGTATGCGTCTCGCCGGCGACAATGGGGAAGGAGAAGACGGCGGCTCGGGAGCGGGCAAAGAAGGCGACGGCGAGGTCGAAGGGGAAGGCGACCAGCCGGGGCGGATCTTCCTCGCGGACCGGCCTGCCGAAGGGCTGGATCCAGGGCGACTGGATCCACTCGAGGATCACCGAAGGAGACCTCGATGACTTGGCCGAAGGGGGGCTGATCCCCTATGACCCGGCGTGGCTTCCGGGGAAGGAATCTGAGCCGCAACCTCGGGAGGGTGAGCGTGTTCTTCTTGCCACCCACGTCGACCGTGGATTTTCCTTGCCTCCTCACCCTTTCTTTCGAGGGTTTCTAAACTTATTTGGGGCACAACTCCACCATTTTACCCCCAACTCAATCGTTTATCTCGCTGCTTTCATTTCTTTGTGTGAGAATTTCCTGGGTTGTCGGCCTCACTGCGGTCTTTTCAAGCATATTTTCACTTGTCGCTCCCAGACAGTGAAAAAGGCTAATCCGAGTGACGAGAGGACCCAAGTGATCCAGATGTGTGGGGGTCTTCGCATCTAGACGAGAGGGGAAGCTCCTTTCCGGCCATGATTCTTCCTGACTCAGTTCGTGGATGGCAGTTGACCTGGTTTTACTGTAAAGACCAGTCGACGCCAGGGCAATCGACTGGCCTCCCTCCCTTTACCATGAACCGAGTGAGGAAACCCTCCCCTTTGAAGGTGCTCCCAGAGGAGAAGGCGCACGTGAAGGTGTTGGTCAATCGAGTGGTCCAGCTTATTCATGACGGGGTCACTGGTATGGATGTCTTGGAGGTCTTCCTTCAGCGGCGCATCCAGCCTCTTCAAGCTCGAGACCATCCGATGTGGATGTATTCGGGTCTTGAAGACTCCACTCGGATCCACCCGGAGGAGGTCGACGACGACACACTGGAGAAGTGGCTGTCGGGCATTACCGGGAACAAGGACAATCCCAGGGGAGCCAGGAGAGTCCCTCCATTCGACCAGTCTCACGCAACAGAGCAGGTCTGATTCTGAGTTTTTGCTTGTAATCTGAATTCACTCGTGCAGCTGCCTATATTGCGTCGACTGACTTTGTTCTCCCTGCTTTCTTTCAGGCCATTATTGAAATGTATTCAATGCCCAATGGGGAGCAAGAGCAAGCTCTGGAAGGCGAGGCGAGTGGCGGTGACAGTGGCTAGTGGACTTCCGATGGTGAAGGGGATGGAGGAAGCGATGACTGAAGTGATGGAGAAGAAGTCGAGTCGCCCCCTCGCAGGGAGAGGCGATCCAAGCTTGACCAAGAACGGCCGAGTGCCCGGGACAAGGCAACTGCTCAGGCTGGTCAGTCTTTGAAGCGTCCTCGGATCTCTTCACCAACCCCGACTGAGAAGGCGCCAAAGCAACCCAAAGTTGCAGAGCCGAAGACTCGGAAGGCGTTGCCGAAGATCAAGATTGATATCCCCGTCGCCTCCACGTGAGTGTCTCCCTTTGTATTCACTCGATGCTCCGCGTTGTTTGTTTTTCTTGTTTTAACTGGACAAACTTTGGAACTGTCAGTGCTGCCACTTCCGGGACCTCAGCTTACAGGGATGATGATGAGGTGATGGAGGATGCGGTCACTTCTAATCCGGGTATGATTCTTGCCATACTATCTTTATTCGGTTGATTCAACTGCAATGCGCATCACTGGGTGACTTGATTTTGGCAATTGAACTTTGCACATCTCCCAACATTATTGACCTCCCTGGTGATGATGAAGAGCCCGAGAGGCCTTTGACGAGGAGGAATAGGCGGGCTCCTGCAATCGAGGTGCTACAGTCGATGCCGAGGGCTGAACCAGTCGTTCAGGACACTGGCGACGTCAATCGGGGTTCTGTTACCTTTGCCGTGCCCCTGTCGAGTGCCTTGTCTTCTTCGTCGACTGCTCAGGCCCCTGTCGACCCGCCTTCACTTTTTGCGACCCACCATGTCCCAGAGGACGAGGTGAATGCTGCTAGGGAAGCCATACGCCAGGCGGGAATTATGATGGAGAAGATGAAGACGGTGCGGGACGCCAGCCAAGCCGCCTATGATGCCAGCTCGGCTCTGCAGAGCAACATTTAGGTTAGTTGGTCGCCGCTTGTTCTATTAGGATATGCTATCTGAAGACTCTTTCCAAAAAATCTTTGCATCTGTACACCCACTGGGTGCGTCGATTGAATTTTTGGACTAGTGGGGGCACGCTGAGTGCACCCACTGGGTGTAGTCCCCGAGGCTATGGTGGCCTGTTGGCAGTCGACTGTAGTCTTTGTATTTTGTCGAGTAAAAACCGAACTGGTAGTTTGTTTCTTTTGCTCGATCTGGTCGAGTGGGATCAGAACCGGTGGGGCATGCAAAGTGCACCCACTGGGTGTAGTCCCCGAGACCGCGGTCGACTACTGGCAGTCGACTGTGGTCTGAGCTCTACTTTCTCTCCCCCTTTTTTTTGGACTCGACTCCGGCGGGCCGGTCGAGTGGGATCAGAACCGGTGGGGGCACACAAAGTGCACCCAATGGGTGTAGTCCCCGAGACTATGCTGGACTGCGGGCAGTCGACCGTAGTCTCAGTACTTAATGTCTTTGTCGTTTTTTGCTGTGGAATAATTTCTCCCCTTTGATTTCAGAAATCTTGTGATCTTGGAGCTCGCTTCGCTGATTTGGAGAGGCAGTAGATTCAACTGAACCTTGACTTGGAGCTGGCCATGACAGACCCGCAGAAGGTCAGAGACGGCGCCGCTGGTAAGACAAGTTTGTCGACTGGTCAGTTTTAAGCTTGAGCACCCTTCTGCTATTTCTGAATCAATCATCATTTCTTTGCAGAAAAACTGAGAGAAGCTCTGGCGAAGAAGGATCAGGATTTGGCTGCTGCTCGTAAGGAGGCTGACGACAGGACCGCTCTGGCTGAACAGAAACAGGCTTCGGTCGGCCAGTTGGACGAAGTGAATACCAAGCTGAAATCTGCTCTGAACGAAGCCAACAGGGAGTGTACACGCTGGAAGAAGGATAACCTCAACCTGGGCGAGAAGATGGAAGGCATCGCTCGTAGGAGGGATGATCTCGAGAGCTATCTGAGGAGCCTTGCCAAGAAGTTGTACATCAAGCTTGAAGGTGCACATTTAGTTCCGACTGATGTTTTTTTGTGTCGACTCAGCGTATGAAAATTGACTTATTCTTGGATCGTGAATGCAGAGTTTTGCCAGAACTTTGAGTAGGAGACCGGGCGGATCGAACCTGGTTTGGATCCAATCAACTCTCCTGTGAAAGATGATACTGCCATGAATCTGCTCCGACTGGAATCCCGCATTGACGGTGTCGTGGACTACTTGGCTCGACTGAAGGTCGCCACCATGTCGCGGATTGACCCGGCACTTTGGCCAGAGGTTGTGCTCCAAAATGATCTTGAGTCCCTGATGACTCGACTAAATGAAATCCCAGACCGAGTGCAGGAGTGGAAGAAGTCTGTTGCTCGGTGTGGTGCTGACGTTGCTCTGTCTTTGGTTCGTGTCCACTGCAAGGAGGTGCGACAAGACAAACTGGCAGCAATCAAGGTCGCCAACACCCAGAAACATGACTTCCGACCCTTTATGGAGACTTTCATCGCTGCAGCCACTCGGATAGCCAACGGCGTCGACTTGGATGAGTTTGTCGAGCCTGCCAGCCCTCCTCCTGCGGAGTGAACAAACTCTAATGTCCCACCTTAAATTTGCCTCGGAATGCCGAGTAATTTTTGTAACCGTTAAACTATTTCGGGCTGCATGTCCGAGTACTTCGATCCGTGATCCGGAACCTGTAGGATTTATCTAAACTTGGTTTACCATTGAATATCTTTTATGAATCTCCTGCTGAGTGAACCCATTCTTCATTCGAGACAACTTTTGTATTCGCAGCGCAGCTCCGAAGGAGAGGGAAGCAATCGACCTATGTCTTGTCGCCCTTGCGGGTCGGCGGCGGAGTGCGCATCGTATTTGTGGCGAAGCTCTCTAGGGGAAGGCGGCGGTCGACCCACACCTTGTTACTCGTTACTACAGAGCGGGATGAAGCGCACATTGTATTTGTGGCGAAGCTCCTCAGGAGGAGGTGGCAGTCGACCTCCCCCTCATCGTCCTTGAGGATTGAGATGTGTTTCGTACTTAGGCGAGTTCTGGATAGCAGCTAAGTCTCCAAGTGGGAGGCTGGCTCACCACTCGGTAGGGTTTTCAGATACTTAGGCGAGTACTGGACTGCAGCTAAGCCCCCGAGTGGCAGGATTGCTCTCCACTCGGTAGGACTTTTCAAACTTAGGCGAGTGCCTGACTACAGCTAGGTCCTCAAGTGAGAGAACTTAGGCGAGTACTGGACTGCGGCTAAGCCCCCGAGTGGGAGGATTGCTTTCCACTCGGTAGGATTTTTCATACTTAGGCGAGTGCCTGACCGCAACTAGGTCCTGAAGTGAGAGAACTTAGGCGAGTACTGGACTGCAGCTAAGCCCCCGAGTGGGAGGATTGCTCTCCACTTGGTAGGATTTTTCAAACTTAGGCGAGTGGCTGACTGCAGCTAGGTCCTCAAGTGAGAGAACTTAGGCGAGTACTGGACTGCAGCTAAGCCCCCGAGTGGGAGGATTGCTCTCCACTCGGTAGGATTTTTCAAACTTAGGTGCGAACCCTTGTCTCGGAGGAGGGGGTGGCTTATATAGAGTGCGCCAGGACCCCAGCCAGCCCACGTTACAAAGGGTTCAATGTATATTAAGGCAGGGTGTTACTGGGAACGCTAGTAATAAAGTGCTATGATGACCATAAAAGCTACTTAATGACCGACCGTTAGCGTGCGAAGTAACTTTAGGTCTCCTGGCCGTCGAGTGGTTGGATCTTGGTCGAGTGATTGCTTCTTGGTCGAATGTCTTCGAGTCAGTCGAGTGGAACACCTCCAAGTCGATTGAAAGGTGATTTCTTCTAGAGATGTCCTTGGGTAGGGCAGTTAGGACAGGTCCATGACCCTACCCCAGGTACATAGCTTCATCAAAGCCCACACGCGCCTTGGGCCCGGGGGGCTACCGTCGGTGTTCTGGGAGCGGGGGTCCCCAGACTTGCCTGCCTGCGGCCTGCGGCGTGGCTCAAGTGGGAGCCCAGTGCGGCCCATCTTCATCAGCCCAAGCTCAAGACCCTCGCGAGGGGCCAAGCCTCGCGGGGCAGAGGACAGGAAGCTTCCTCAGAGGCAGCCTCATCAGGCAGGCTCGCGAGGAGGCGGAGAGATCAATGCAAGGGTACCTCGCGAGGATCCCATGATGCAAGCCATGATGATCAAGGCCAGGCGGGCGCCAGGCAGGCGCCGGCCTGCGCAGGGTCCTTGTTTCCCCTTTGGTGCAAAGGGGGCAAGCACAGGCCAAGGCATCAGGCAAAGGTTGCCATTTCGGTTCAACGAGACCAAGACCAGCAGAGCGGCAGGATGGAGGTCACCGTGGAGCCCAAGACGGCGTCATCACCAGTGCTTTTGGCAGCCGAAGACCACCTTTGGTCAGGATAACTTGTACTAGATGTTCCCCTTCAAAATGGCCAATTGTTGGCGCCCTTCCCGCTCAATTATTTGGGGAGAGGCCCAAGGCCTCTATAAATAGAGCTAGCCTCCACAAAGGAAAGGGGAGACCCAGGAGAAGAGAGAGAGACGGGCAGACAGACATCTAGAAATCTGGTAGAGCCCTAGCAGAGAGAGAGAGAGAGGCGACTGAACTCACTCTAGCAGTTCATCGCACCAGCTCAAGAACACCTCTCGCGAGGCAGTTCTTCCCTTGTACTATTCATCATCAGCCCCTTGAGGCAATCCACCACACCACACACTGGAGTAGGGTATTACACCACAACGGTGGTCTGAACCAGTATAAACCTCATGTCTCTTGTGGTGTTCATCATTTTCATCTTAGTTTGCACGAGAGGATCGGACGTAGATCGGTAGGGGACAGATCTTCGCGCGCACCCCATTGTTCGAACCTCAAGGGTCTACCGGAACCCGAGATCCAACAGTGATTCCTCCATTTGTCCAATTAGTTTTTGTTCTAGTGCTTTATTCATTGCAAATTTATGCTGCCTAGGTGACCATGTTCTTGAGCTTGCATGTCAAATTTATATGGTTCCAAGTAGTTCTAATGCATGATATAGGCTCTAGGCACTTGTAGGAGTAGTTGCTATCAGTTTTGTTGAGCTTGGTTCACTTTTATTTGAAGTTACTAAAAATTTCAGATTTTTTTCAGAAAATGATGAAGAGATTTTTGAGGGACTCATCGAGCCGAAGCTCGAAGGAAAAGCAAAATGAAGAAGCAGAGAGGCCCAAATATAATCTGCCTCGCATCGCGGAGGTTCGGCCGTGTGAATGTGTGACGCCTCGAAACCGACGCTCCAGACGGCTTTCATGTTTTTCGTTGTTGTCATGTGTTTCAATTGCTTTGTTGCATTCATCATGGCATCTATTGCATTGCATCGTATCATCGTGCCCCCCTTTTTAAAACTCAACTAAATAAATTGCATGGATCTTCGGTCCATTTAAATCGACGGAGATGCACATGGTGATTTCTCTTTACAACATATAAAAGTCTCCCAATATTATTCGGGAGCTATAATAAATATTCTAACACACTTGCAAAATAATTTCATGTATTTTATACTTCAAGTTTGGTCCCCAAACTTTTCCCATAATTTCTTTCACTGCTTTCCCGTTCTCCACAAAATTTCAAACATTTTTGGACTCTCCAAAAATGTTTTCCTAATTCAAACTTATTTGAATCACATTCAAATGTGTTCGAATGCAATCCTTACAAACGGTGCCAAATGTATTTTTCTTGGTTCAAGCTCCTTTTTATGAGTCTAAGAAAATTGGCGCCCTGCTCCATTCTTCTCCTATCTCTCCCTACATTTCTTATTTCTCGGTTTATTTGTTAAATCAGGAATTAAAGAAGTAAATAAGAAGTGGGAGAGAGAGCCCAGCCTTGCCACTTGGGCCTCCTGTGGCCCATTTGGCCCAAGGCTTCCCGCAGCCCAACCTGCGCTAACCCTAGGTGCCCAAGCCACCTCTCCCGATCCCCTCTCCCTCCGCCGCCAGGAGAACCCATGCTCGACCCCTCCTCTCGCCTGTGCCCCTTTCTCCCTCTCGATATCTCCCTCACTTGCTACCTCTCCTTTCCCCTGCTCGCGCCGACACACACAACACACGGACGCAGAGGGGCAGCGCCCCATGCCCATCCCCTTGACTGCTACCTTGGTCTCCGGCCATGGCACCCGTGCTGCCGACCCTACAGGCCGCTCCCCTGCTGCCATGTCCCACCGCTGCCACACGCCAAGTCCCGAGCCGCTGCCGTCATCACGACCTGCATCGGTCCCTACCGCGCCCCTACATCGAGAAGCCGTGGCCGCACGTCGCATGATCCCGTCCGCTGCGACCAGGAGCGCCGCCGCCCTCGACCCGCCTCATCGTCGTCCATGGCCACGCCTTCGCCAAGTGTTAGGGCAGCCTGGCCACATCCTGTCGTTCTCCTTCGTCGCCGGACCCGAGCCGTCCTCTGCTTCCTCTACACCGTCCAGGAGCCACCTTGCTCGCGCGTGTCCTCCACCAGCAACCTGCAACGCCTGAGGAGAGCCGAGCTCCTCCTGGTCCCCATGGTGGCTGCTTCCCCTGCCCCGAGTTTCCCTGGAGTCGATGTTCAAGTCTCGCGCCCCCACGACGTCGCTGCATCTCGCGCCGCTGCTCATGGCCTACACCAACCTCCTCCTCCACCGTCAAGTCCGCCGTTCCCTGTCGTACCATCGCTGGATTTCACGTCCAAGGCCCGCTGCGACCTCACCTTCGGCCATGACCTTGCCTTCCTGTACTGTTGTCGCTGAACGCCAAGACCAAATGTTTTGTTTTCGCCAAGTTCCATCAAACTGACCGTGGACGTCTACCGTCGCCGTGGTTTTTTTCATCAAGTTCGACTACAGTACAAAGATGTGAACAACTACGCGGTGTCGCGGAGAACGACTACACATGGGACCCATCAAGTTCTTCTACGTGCGTGTACGACTACACATCCGAGATGCGTCTAGTACCTCTACGGAAGACCCGAACGTCTACGATCCGTGTACGACGACCGTTGCCAAAGACCGCCGAGTGAACAACTACCCTCGCCGTGGACTTGACAAGACAATGTGTACAACTACTTCCACGATGACCATGCACCACTACCATCGCGAGAACGACTACTTCCTACGGTCGTCCCGAGAACACCTACTTACTTTACCGAACTCGAACCACCCCGAACGCATGCTTCAAAGGTATACCCCGAGACGACCGTCCGAGAACGAATGCTTGTGTGTATGAGATGCACCCTATGTTTGCACCATGTCCAAGTTTTCACTTGCTCGGTCCTCCTCGTTTCCATGCCACTAACCCGTGGGAACCCGATAGTCGGGAGCACCCCACCATCTTGCTCAACTCGCTCACTCCCTATCTTTTTCACCGGCATCTCAATCGAGTTACCGGAACCGTTATGTTGCCGTGGCATCATTTTTGGATTCGTTGCCGTGGCCCCTTTTCCTTCCGCCATGTCGACAAATGCTTCATATCATGTTCATGTCATCACTTTCATAAAATTGCATAAAACTTGCACATGCCATTCATATCATGATAATAACATTTATATGTTTAAAATTGTTGTTGCACCAAATTGTTAATGCATATGGGGATTACCCGATTTGTTGCTTGTTATTTCCGGCCCCATTTAAATTGTTTAGATAGTATAGTTTTGTTATGCTTCACCTCTTGCCATGTTAACCAACATTTAATATTATTGAGTACCTAACCGGAAGTGAACTAAATAATTGATGTGGTGTTCCGTCAATATGCAACTCGTTGCATATTGAGCTCCACTTAATTTCTAGTTTTGTTTGTTGCACTTTGCCATGCCATGCATATTTAAATCGGACATGCATCATACTTGGTTGTGCATCATGCCATGTTTATGTGATGGTTGTTTACCATGTTGTTTACTTATTTCCGGTGTTGCTTCTTCAGGTTGGTTTCGATAACGTCGCATTTGTGAGGATCCGTTCGACTACGTCCGTTTGTCTTCTTCATGGACTCGTTCTTCTTCCTTGTGGGATCTCAAGGCAAGATGACCATACCCTCGAAATCACTTCTATTTTTGCTTGCTAGTTGCTTGCTCTATTGCTATGCCGCGATACCTACCACTTGCTATATCATGCCTCCCATATTGCCATGTCAAGCCTCTAATCCACCTTTCCTAGCAAACCGTTGTTTGGCTATGTTACCGATTTTGCTCAGCCCATCTTATAGCGTTGCTAGTTGCAGGTGAAGATGAAGGTTGTTCCATGTTGTAACATGGATATGTTGGGATATCACAATATCTCTTATTTAATTAATGCATCTATATACTTGGTAAAGGGTGGAAGGCTCGGCCTTATGCCTGTTGTTTTGTTCCACTCTTGCCGCCCAAGTTTCCATCATACCGGTGTTATGTTCCTTGATTTTGCTTCCTTACGCGGTTGGGCGTTATGGGAACCCCTTGACAGTTCGCTTTGAATAAAACTCCTCCCGAAAGGCCCAACATTGGTTTTACATTTGCCTCACCTAGCCTTTTTCCCTTGGGTTTCCGGAGCCCGAGGGTCATCTTTATTTTAATCCCCCGGGCCAGTGCTCCTCTGAGTGTTGGTCCAACCTATCAGCAGCCGGTGGCCACCAGGGGCAACTCTGGGTTGGCCTACCGGAATCTTGGACAATCCGGTGTGCCCTGAGAACGAGATATGTGCAGCTCCTATTGGGATTTGTTGGCACATTCGGGTGGCTTTGCTGGTCTTGTTTTACCATTGTCGAAATGTCTTGTAACCGGGATTTCGAGCCTGATCAGGTCTTCCTGGGAGAAGGAATATCCTTCATTGACCGTGAGAGCTTGTGATGGGCTAAGTTGGGACACCCCTGCAGGGTTTGAACTTTCGAAAGTCATGCCCGCAGTTATGAGCAGATGGGAATTTGTTAATGTCCCGTTGTAGAGAACTTGACACTTAACTTAATTAAAATGCATCAACCGCGTGTGTAGCCATGATGGTCTCTTTTCGGCGGAGTCCGGGAAGTGAACACGGTTTTGGTGTTATGCTTGAATGTAAGTAGCCTCAGGATCACTTCTAGTTCACGACCATTGCTTTGCTTCTCTTCTCTCTCTTATTTGCGGATGTTAGCCACCATATATGCTTAGTGCTTGCTGCAGCTCCAACTCACTACCCTTTCCTACCCATAAGCTTAAATAGTCTTGATCTCGCGGGTGTGAGATTGCTGAGTCTTGGTGGCTCACAGATACTTCCAAACAGTTGCAGGTGCCGATGATACCAGTGCAGGTGACGCAACCCAGATCAAGTGGGAGCTCGATGAAGACCTTGATCGTTGTTTTGTTTTGTTTCCTGTTGATCAGTAGTGGAGCCCAGTTGGGACGATCGGGGATCTAGCATTTGGGGTTGTCTTCTTTTACTTTGGTTCTGTAGTCGGACCTTGATTGTATTCTGGATGATGTATGTTTAACTTGTATTTGTGTGAAGTGGTGATTGTAAGCCAACTCTTTATCCCTTTCTTATTCAATACATGGGATTGTGTGAAGATTACCCCTCTTGCGACAAACCTACCATACGGCTATGCCTCTAAGTCGTGCCCCAACAGGTGGGAGATATAGCCGCATTGTGGGTGTTACAGAATGGCCTTCCAATGATTTCTCGAGAGCAGCCGGGATTTATGATGATTTTTATGAATTGGCTAAGAATGCAGGCCTCACCGACTTCCTCCGCGACCAACGCGAATAATATCTCTTACTCACCAATACTTTTTTGCAGAACTTCTACTATTATCCTAAGGAATCGCCTCCTTTAGTAGAGTTTCATTTATATGATGTGGTTAAGAAGATGTCACTATATGAATTCTGCAGGGTTTGCAAAATACCTTTCGAGGGTAGCTTAGAGGAACCACATCGTAAAGATGTGGATGGGGTTATTGACACTATTACTGTAGGGGAAACTAGGAAGGTTTCCGATGCAAGAATCACTAGCATACATTTTCCTGTTTTACGCTACTTTGCAATATTTGCTAGTCGTTGCTTAATTGGTCGCGAAAACTGTGGAAACCTTAGTGTTCCTGATATTATTATTTTGTTCCATGGTTTTTTCCGTGACGACTCTGTTAGTATGGGCGGTATTATTGCCAAACGGTTAAGTCTCAACCATACAAAGGGCCCCATCTTTGGAGGTGTCTATGCTTCACGCCTTGCTGCATACTACAACATACCTATTAGGCACTATGAAAAAGAAGAAAAATTGCTGCCTACTATTTATTTAGATTATAAGAGTATTGTAGCGCATGATTTTATTGTAAAGAATAGGGAAAGGGAGCTTAAATACAAATTGTTCTTTGATAAACATCATCCCGAGACTATTACCCCGCCTGCTCCTTCCTTGTTTGATTTATCTGCAGGCAAGTACCTTGTTCCATTGGAGGCCATTCACGCCTACGGGCACCCTACATCAGCTATAGAGCCAGAGCTGGAACCACAATTTGATCCTCCACGATAGTCTGATTACCAATGGGATCCGAAGGTGATTGCGAGCCAGTGGCAATCTGAGTATCCATCACAGTATGACCCCAGTTACAACTTTGGATATCCGCCAAGCCAGCCGTGGCCATAGACCAACTTAGGCCAAAAGCCTAAGCTCGGGGGAGTACGTATTTCTCACCGCCATTACATTCATGTTCACACACTCATTGCTAGTTGTCGGTGCTCATACTTTTTCATTGTAATATCGAAGCTAGTTTATTTCCTTTTTACACTTTCTTCTTGTGTGTTTGATAAACCTTAAGAAAAATAAAAAAATTTAGTAGTAGCTTTTAGCAATTTTATTTTTCTTGTTGTAGTAGTAATAACTAAAAAGAAAACTCCAAAAGATTTCCCTTTCTTCTTTTGCTTGTTGGGAGATTTCCCGTGTAAATAGTTTTATTTCTTTTCTTTTCTTTGGGGGTCGATAGGAGAATACCATGATTAAATTGTTGAAGTGACTCCTATATGCATTATTGTTGATTTAACCAAGAGTCCATATTGCCTTGTCTTCTCCTGTTTATTGAATGCTTGCAGATTCCAGCTTAGTCCAATGCACGTGCACTGTTATTATTATTCACATCATTCGGTCATGCAAGTGAAAGGCAATTATGATGATATATGATGGACTGATTGAGATGGGAGAAGCTGGTATGAACTCGACCTCTCTTGTTTTTGTAAATATGATTAGTTCATCGTTCCTGATTCAGCCTATTATGAATAAACATGTTTGCAATGACAATTAGAGATTATAGTTGCTTATGCCATGCTTAATTAGCTAGGAGCTTATAATGGTTTACCTTGCGTGCCAACATGCTATTAAGATGGTTGTGATGTGGTATGATGGGGTGGTATCCTCCTTTGAATGATTCAAGTGACTTGACGTGCCACATGTTCACGCATGTAGTTGAAACAAAATCAACATAGCCTTCACGATATTTATGTTCATGGTGGATTATATCCTACTCATTCTTGCACTCAATGTTCATTAATTTTAATGCATGTTCATGACTGTTTTCGCTCTCTAGTTGGTCGCTCCTGTAACGCCCCGAGACCGATGTGCCAGGTGTCTTCCAGTTATTCGCTGTTGTTGCCTTGTCATTGCTTGCGTGTCATGCATCTCATATCATGTCATCATGTGCATTTCATTTGCATACATGCTCGTCTCTTGCATCCGAGCATTTTCCCCGTTGTCCATTTTGCATTCCGGCGCTCCTATGTCCTCTGGTGCCCTTTTCTACCTCTTTTCCTGTGTGGGTGTTAAACGTTTTCGGATTAGACCGAGACTTGTCATGTGGCCTTGGTTTACTACTGGTAGACCGCCTGTCATGTTTCGTGCCATTTGGACTTCGTTTGATACTCCAACGGTTAACCGAGGGACCGAAAAGGCCTCGTGTGTGTTGCAGCCCAACACCCCTCCAAAGTGGCCCAAAACCCACCTAAACCTCCTCCATCATCTCGGTCGTTCGATCACGATCGCGTGGCCGCAAACCGCACCTCATTTGGAGCTTCCTAGCTCCCTCTACCTATATATATGTGTCTCCTCCGAAATTTTCGCGCAGATCAAACCCTAACCTCCTTCCTCCTCGCGCCGCCATACCAAAATCACGCGCTGGACATGTCCGCCGGCCAACTCGCCTCCACCAATCAGGAGACGCCACATCACCCCGCCGCCGCTCTCCACCAACCAGGAGATGCCACCTCACCGTGCGCCCGCGTTCTCTCTCGTCCGCGCCCGCCGGTTCGTCGAGCCCACCTCCGGCCCGCGCGGGCCGAGATCTCGCGCCGCCGCCTGGCAGCGCGCCCCGCTGCATGTCTGCACCGCGCGCCGCCCTTCTCCACTGCCGGCCGTTCTCCGTCGCCGCGCGCCTCCATTGCCGGCGCCCGCGCCACCATCCGCCGGTCGCCGCCACTTCGCCCCGCCGCCCATCTGCACAGCGTGCCGCCGCCGCTACTCCACCTCCCTCGTCGCACCCTCCGCCGCCCCGCGAGATCCGGCCACAGGAGTCCCGAGCTTCGCCGGATCCAACGCCCGCCGAGCTCGCCGGCGTCCTCCCTCGTCTTCTCCTACGACCGCGCCCTCCCTCCGACCGTCGTCGTCCTCTCCGGTGAGATCCGGTGGATCGGGACGAGATCCACCGGGATCTCATCCAAACACCGCCGTGTCCCGGTTCCCTCCATCCCGGATCTCCCCGTCCCGGGTTGACTTATGCGAGGTTGAATTTCGTCTAAGTCCCAGTATTTTTATGCCTCCTTCATTGCATCATAACTTCATCACCGTTGCTCCGATTCGTGCGTGTAGCATATCAAAATGTTCGCCTCGACGAGTACATAATTTCATCTCATTGCATCATTTTCATTTCAGCACATATTGATGCCCAAAATTCTGTTGGAAGAGGGCTATGTGATGAATTTGGCAGATCTGTTTCAGCAAATGGCATTTTGTCATTTTTTGCCATGATTATTGTGTGCATGCTATGATCCTGAGCTCTTCATGTGTTTTGTAGAATGCCATGCCATCTTTACAGACGTGCTTGGCATGTATTTTTGTGATATTTGTGGTGACTAGCACAAGCTTGCAAAGTAGCGTAATCGTTGATGCTGATTTCAGGGACTCAGAATTTCACTAAGTCCTTGTCCTGTTTTTGTTGTTATGGCATATGTTCATGTTGTTTCCTAGTGATCCGTGCCTCTTTGAGGATGATCACTAAGGTTGTTTTGTTAATATTGTGGTGCTCTATCCATCCATGTCTTTGTTTGTATTTATGGAGCACCCTAGCTTGAGTCAATCGAGCTCTACTTTTGCTATAAAATGTTCCTGGCAGATTGTTAACTTGTTTAGCGATTTTGCCGAGGATGTTACTATTGATCCGTGCATGCTAGGATATTGTTCTTTCCATGTCTAGCTTCTATACCATGTCTTCTTGATGGGTGTATGCTTAGTTTTCCATGCCATGCTTTGTAGTGAGTGCATTGAGCTCGTAAACATGCCTACTCGTTATCTGTTTTGCATGCTCCAGTTTTTCACTAAGTCTGAATCTGTTTATGTGTTTGCTATGTTCACATGCTTGCAATTGTATTTACTGATCCGTTTTGGCTCAAGGTCACTAAGGTACTTTTGTTATATGCTTAGAGTAGCTTCATGCCATGCCTTGCTTTGCCATGTTATGTCCCTGTAGCATGTAGTTATCATGCTCTAAACATTGCTTCCTGATGATAAATTCCAGACTTGTGTTAATTTCTCTAAGTCTGAAACCTGTTATCTTTTGCACTTTTGCCATGCTTGTTTGAACCTGTTAATGGATGAATTAGCCGTAGCTCAGTATTCATCTTTTGTCAAGCATCATGAGTGGATCCCTGCCATGTATTTTGTTGCCATGTTTGAATGCTGTAGCATATTTATCTTGATGCATTTAGATGGTCTCGTGCTGATTATCGTAGACCGGTGTCATATTTGTTTTTCTTGCCATTTCCAAACCGTGCATCTAATTCTGATCATATTTATATCGATTTCGACCGAAATCAACTCCTCTTTCCAGTGGCACTCTTCGATTTGCAAGTTGTGGCCAGGTTCAATCATTCCTTTCCAAATCATGCATATGCATCACATACCGCATCCCGCATATCATACCATGTTCATGTGTTGGTTGTTTACTATGTTGTGTGTTTCTTTCCGGTGTTGCTTCTTTGTGTTGGTTCTAATAACGTCGCGTTTGTGAGGATCCGTTCGTCTATGTCCGTTTTTCTTCTTCATGGACTCGTTCTTCTTCCTTGCGGGATTTCAGGCAAGATGACCATACCCTCGAAATTAGTTCTATCTTTGCTTGCTAGTTGCTCGCTCTTTTGCTATTCCTATGCTATGATACCTACCACTTGCTTATCATGCCTCCCATATTGTTAAGCCAAGCCTCTAACCCACCTTGTCCTAGCAAACCGTTGTTTGGCTATGTTACCGCTTTTCTCAGCCCCTCTTATAGCGTTGTTAGTTGTAGGTGAAGATTAGAGCTTGTTCCATGTTTGGAACATGGATATTTTGTTGGGATATCACAATATTTCTTATTGTAATTAATGCATCTATATACTTGGTAAAGGGTGGAAGGCTCGGCCTTATGCCCGGTGTTTTGTTCCACTCTTGCCACCCTAGTTTCCGTCATATCGGTGTTATGTTCCCGGATTTTGTATTCCTTACACGGTTGGGTTATAATGGGAACCCCTTGACAGTTCGCCTTGAATAAAACTCCTCCAGCAATGCCCAACATTGGTTTTACCATTCGCCACCTAGCCTGTTGTTTCCCTTGGGTTCTGCAGACTCAAGGGTCATCTTTATTTAAACCCCCCAGGGCCAGTGCTCCTCTAAGTGTTGGTCCGACCGAGTAGACTGCGGGGCCACCTCAGGGCAACTTGAGGGTTGGTTTTACTCGTAGGATGTCTCATCTGAGTGTGCCCTGAGAACAAGATATGTGCAGCTCCTATCAGGATTTGTCGGTATGTTCGAGCAGTGTTGCTGGACTTGTTTTACCATTGTGGAGGATGTCTTGTAACCAGGATGCCGAGTCTGATTGGATTGTCTTGGGAGAAGGAATATCCTTCGTTGACCGTGAGAGCTTGTGATGGGCTAAGTTGGGACACCCCTGCAGGGATTGAACTTTCGAAAGCCGCGCCAGCGGTTATGGGTAGATGGGAATTTGTTAATGTCCGGTTGTAGAAAACCTAAAGTTGAACTTAATTAAACTACATCAACCGCGTGTGTAACCGTGATGGTCTCTTTCCGACAGAGTCCGGGAAGTGAACACGGTGTTGGAGTAATGCTTGACGTATGTTGTTCTAGGATCACTTCTTGATCATAGTTTTATCGACCGTGCCTTGCCTTATCTTCCCGCTCTCATTTGCGTATGTTTAGCCACCATATATGCTAGTTGCTTGCTGCAGCTCCACCTCATACCTTTTTACCTTACCCATAAGCTTAAATAGTCTTGATCGCGAGGGTGTGAGATTGCTGAGTCCCCGTGACTCACAGATACTTCCAAAACCAGCTTGCAGGTGCCGTTGAACCGTGCAGGTGACGCAACCAAGCTCAAGGAGGAGCTCGATGAAGATCTTCCCCTTTGTGTTGTTTCATTCTAGTCGATCAGTAGTGGAGCCCAGTTGGGACGATCGGGGATCTATAGCATTAGGGGTAGTATTCTTTTATTTTGGTTCCGTAGTCGGACCTTGTTTGTATCTGGATGATGTAATGCTTTATTCATGTAATTGTGTGAAGTGGCGATTGTAAGCCAACTATGTATCACTTTCCCTTATGTATTACATGGGTTGTGTGAAGATTACCTCACTTGCGACATTGCTTTCAATGCGGTTATGCCTCTAAGTCGTGCTTCGACACGTGGGAGATATAGCCGCATCGAGGGTGTTACAAGTTGGTAATCAGAGCCTTCCCCGACTTTAGGAGCCCCCTGCTTGATCTAATCGCTGACGTTGTTGAGTCTAGAAAAATGTTTTGAGTCATTTAGGATTATATATATTGGAGAGTTAGGAATTCTTTTTACTCCCCAGCCCCTTCGTTGCTCTGGTGAGGCATCCTGACGTAGAGTTTTGACTCTTCTCTTCTCAAATTTTCACTAAATTTTTTTTAGGATCACGCGGGTATCTTGGAATCGTTCCGATGGTTTTGTGACGAGAACATTGTTCTTGGTGCCTCCTGACATTTAGGGGTTGTGGCAGTGTCCCGGGGAGTTGAGCTCCAAGGTGTTGTCATCACAATTTTATCGTTGCAGTTCTAGAATACCTGATTTTTTTATTCGCCGACATCGAAAATCTCTTTTATGCAGTTGTTGGTGAGATAACCTCGACGCCACCCAGTACTGGGGCGGGAGTTCGGGAGTATTGCCATAACTCGTATAACGGATGCTTTTCGAAGGTTGAGGTAAACAATTTTCGAAGGTTTCTTGGTTATGTGTTGAAGGATGGATACAGCTAGATGTAGGATTTGCTAGTTTTGGATGAGATATTATGCTTCCCCTGTATCCCCAACACCTGATTGCAGAACTGGAAAGTTTCGGGAGTTTATATGTGGGAATTCAAGTAGATCTTAGGATATCTTTCCCATAGATGTATGATATGAAATTAGGGTTCGATGTCTAGTGGTCCGCCTATCCACGGTTGGTTTTACAGTGGTCTCGTTGTGTCTTAAAGAGTCCTTGTCTATGCCGACTCGGGGACACTTCATATGTCATGTGCACTGCCTTGTACATGATGGTGATGTACGATCGAGCCCGTGTAGGCCTCACCACGAAAACTTCGGACGAAATCTCTATCATATGTTTGTTCCGGTTTGTTCTGCAAGCCAATCCTTTGTTTTGGTTTGAGTTGTGGTATTCGAGTTGCTTTGAAGCCAAATGTTGATTCCATACTTTTCTTAAACGGTGTTCTCATACTCGTATGTGAATGCAATCCTTCTCGATCATCGAGATTGTCATGTCAATCTTGTTCTACCGGCGTATTTCTCTTCAAGTGGATCCGTTCATTTTCAACATCCGCAAGATTCAATCTCAGTTTTTTATCAACGGTGTTTACTTCATCCGCTCCAAGTTGCCTTTGTTTTTCCCGCCCTCCCACCCTTTTTCTTCAAGGACTCAGATTTCTTATTCAAGTATCCATCTTATGGATGTGAAGTCTCTCCATTCTTTTCCGTCAATGTTCTTACCCGGTGGTTCTCATGAAGATGCTCTTCAAGTTCATCATTCTTCATTATTTTTCCTCTCCGGTGGTTTCGACTCCAGCTTCGTCGATCATAAACTCTCCTCGTTTCAATTACCTTCTCATGCCGGCGCACATCTCAACTATCCTCCTCTTGCTATTCAATTGTTCCGGAGTGCTGAAGTTATCTTGAAGATTAATGTTTCCACTCTTCTTTCGTTCAAACTCTTTCGAGGATGTTATCTCATTCAAGCCTTTAAATCAACTGGTGCAATCTCTCTTTAAAAATCGTTCAACGGTGTATCTTTTCAGTGGGCCCTAACCCATAGGTCTTTTTCCAGGATCTTACCTGACTCTTCTTATTTTTCCGGGTGCTATCATAATTTTGTTTCAAAGTTTGACGTAAGAATGAGTTATCATCAGTCAAATGTCTTCTCCAAGATCTGTCAAAATATTTTCATCGTTGGCTCAACGTCTTCGTTTTTTATTCTTTTGGAGTGTCTCAACAATTCATGGTGGTGTTTCTCATCGTCATTCTCTACATTTGAAGACCGAAGAAGTCTCTCAATCTTGTTCCATTCTCTTCAAGATTCGTGATTCTAGTTTGGTTGCCATCCTCTCATAATTATTTTCGATTGTGAGAATTCTTTTCACCTATCCGGAGCAATTCAAGAGTCTTCTCAGTTTGCTATCCGGAGTCCATCAATTCAGGATTACTCATGTCAGCTTCCAGTTATCATTCTCCAATCTTACAAGTGCATCGTTTAAGTGATCTCTAATCAGTTCATGATCCCTTCGTTCTCATGTATCTAGATTGTCTCAAGTATCTTCGTCCTTTTTATAATTATTCCTGATGTTTTCTTTATCTTTACTTCATTCATTTAAATTCTTACGGTGGTTCTTCCAAGATTTTGTTTTCCTTCGTTCATCATATCAATCTATTCGTTGTTTCAACCCGATCGCTGATTCGTTGAAGACTTTCTCAAGTTTGCTCTATATATATCTTAATCCTTTCTACGAGAATAAGTAGTATACCAAATCCGCTGCTTGTCATCAATTTAAATTGGTGAAGGATACGCATAACGTAATTCTTGAAGGAAATATGCCCTAGAGGCAATAATAAAGTTATTATTTATTTCCTTATTTCATGATAAATGTTTATTATTCATGCTAGAATTGTATTAACTGGAAACATAATGCATGTGTGAATACATAGACAAACAAAGTGTCACTAGTATGCCTCTACTTGACTAGCTCGTTAATCGAAGATGGTTATGTTTCCTAACCATAGACATGTGTTGTCATTTGATTAACGGGACCACATCATTAGGAGAATTATGTGATTGACATGACCCATTCCATTAGCTTAGCACCCGATCGTTTAGTATGTTGCTATTGCTTTCTTCATGACTTATACATGTTCCTATGACTATGAGATTATGCAACTCCCGTTTGCTGGAGGAACACTTGGTGTGCTACCGAACGTCACAACGTAACTGGGTGATTATAAAGGAGCTCTATAGGTGTCTCCAAAGGTACATGTTGGGTTGGCGTATTTCAAGATTAGGATTTGTCACTCCGATTGTCGGAGAGGTATCTCTGGGCCCTCTTGGTAATGCACATCACATAAGCCTTGCAAGCATTGCAACTAATGAGTTAGTTGCGAGATGATGTATTACGAAACAAGTAAAGAGACTTCCCGGTAACGAGATTGAACTAGGTATTGAGATACCGACGATCGAATCTCGAGCAAGTGACATACCGATGACAAAGGGAACAAGCGTATGTTGTTATGCGGTCTGACCCATAAAGATCTTCGTAGAATATGTGGGAGCCAATATGAGCATCCAGGTTCCGCTATTGGTTATTGACCGGAGAAGTGTCTTGGTCATGTCTACATTGTTCTTGAACCCGTAGGGTCCGCACGCTTAAGGTTTCGATGAAAGTTATATTATGAGTTTATGAGTTTTGATGTACCGAAGGAGTTTGGAGTCCCGGATGAGATCGGGGACATGATGAGGAGTCTCAAAATGGTCGAGAAGTAAAGATCGATATATTGGATGACTATATTCGGACATCGGAAAGGTTCCGAGGGATTCGGGTATTTTCGGAGGTACCGGGGAGATACGGGAATACGAGGAAGAAGCAATGGGCCTTAATGGGTCTTAGTGGGAAGGACCAGGAGGTGGCGCGCGCCCCTCCCAAGCCCAGTGCGAATTGGACAAGGGGTTTGGGGCGCGGCCCCTCTCTCCCTTCCTTCTCCTCTTTCCCCCTTTCCCCCTTCTCCTAGTTGGTCTAGGAAAGGAGGAAACCTGCTCCAACTAGGAGTAGGAATCCTACTCCCTGGTGCGCCCCTCCTAGGGCCGGCCTCCTCCCCCTTGCTCCTTTATATACGGGGGCAGGGGGCACCTCTAGACACACAAGTTGATCTCGAAGATCGTTCTCTTAACCGTGTGCGGTGCCCCCTTCCACCATAGTCCTCGATAATATTGTAGTGGTGCTTAGGCGAAGCCTGCGACAGTTGAACATCAAGATCGTCACCACGCCGTCGTGTTGATGGAACTCTTCCGCGACACTTTGCTGGATCGGAGTCCGGGAATCGTCATCGAGCTGAACGTGTGCTAGAACTCGGAGGTGCCGTAGTTTCGGTGCTTGATCGGTCGGGCCGTGAGTACGTACGACTACATCAACCGCGTTGTCATAACGCTTCCCCTGTCGGTCTACGAGGGTACGTATTTCACACTCTCCCCTCTCGTTGCTATGCATCACCATGATCTTGCGTGTGCGTAGGAAATTTTTTGAAATTACTACGTTCCCCAACAGTGGCATCCGAGCCAAGGTTTTATGTGTTGATGTTGTGCACGAGTAGAACACAAGTGAGTTGTGGGCGATATAAGTCATACTGCTTACCAGCATGTCATACTTTGGTTCGGCGGTATTGTTGGATGAAGCGGCCCGGACCGACATTACGCGTACGCTTACGCGAGACTGGTTCTACCGACGTGCTTTGCACACAGGTGGCTGGCGGGTGTCAGTTTCTCCAACTTTAGTTGAACCGAGTGTGGCTACGCCCGGTCCTTGCGAAGGTTAAAACAGCACCAACTTGACAAACTATCATTGTGGTTTTTGATGCATAGGTAAGATTGGTTCTTGCTTAAGCCCGTATCAGCCACGTAGAACCTGCAACAACAAAGTAGAGGACGTCTAACTTGTTTTTGCAGGGCATGTTGTGATGTGATATGGTCAAGACGTGATGAGATATAAGTTGTTGTATGAGATGATCATGTTTTGTTGAAGTTATCGGCAACTGGCAAAAGCCTTATGGTTATCTCTCTATTGCATAAGATGCAAGCGCCAAATAATTGCTTTACTTTATCTCTATGCGATAGCAATAGTTGCAAGAGAAATTGTTGGTGAGACAACCATGTGACGACACATTGATATAGATCAAGATGATGTAGATCATGGTGTCATGCCGGTGACGATAGAGATCATGACAGTACTTTGGAGATTGAGATCAAAGGCGCAAGATGATGATGGCCGTATCATGTCACATATTTTGATTGCATATGATGTTTATCTTTTATAATCTTATTTTGCTTCGTTTGACGGTAGCATTTTAAGATGATCTCTCACAAATTATCAAGAAGTGTTCTCCCTGAGTATGCACCGTTGCGAAAGTTTTTCGTGCTGAGACACCACGTGATGATCGGGTGTGATAGGCTCTACGTTCAAATACAACGGGTGCAAAATAGTTGCACACGCGGAATACTCAGGTTATACTTGACGAGCCAAGCATATACAGATATGGCCTCGGAACACGGAGACTGAAAGGTCGAGCGTGAATCATATAGTAGATATGATCAACATAGTGATGTTCACCAATGAAACTGCTCCATCTCACGTGATGATCGGACATGGTTTAGTTTATTTGGATCACGTGATCACTTAGAGGATTAGAGGGACGTCTATCTAAGTGGGAGTTCTTAAGTAATATGATTAATTGAACTTAAATTTATCATGAACTTAGTCCTGGTAGTATTTTGCAAATTATGTTGTAGATCAATAGCTCGCGTTGTTGCTTCCCTGTGTTTATTTTGATATGTTCCTAGAGAAAATTGTGTTGAAAGATGTTAGTAGCAATGATGGGGATTGGATCTGTGATCTGAGGTTTATCCTCATTGCTACATAGAAGAATTATGTCCTTGATGCACCGCTAGGTGACGGACCTGTTGCAGGAGCAGATGCAGACGTTATGAACGTTTAGCTAGCTCAATATAATGACTACTTGATAGTTTAGTGCACCATGCTTAATGGCTTAGAATCTGGACTTCAAAGACGTTTTGAACGTCATGGACCATATGAGATGTTCCAGGAGTTGAAGTTAATATTTCAAGCAAATACCCGAGTTGAGAGATATGAAGTCTCCAACAAGTTCTATAGCTAAATGATGGAGGAGAATCGCTCAACTAGTGAGCATGTGCTCAGATTGTCTGGGTACTACAATCGCTTGAATCAAGTGGGAGTTAATCTTCCAGATAAAATAGTGATTGACAGAATTCTCTAGTCACCATCACCAAGTTAGTAGAACTTCGTGATGAACTATGATATGCTAGGGATAATGGAAACAATTCCCAAGATCTTCATAATGCTGAAATCGACGAAGGTACAAATCAAGAAAAACATCAAGTGTTGATGGTTAACAAGACCACTAGTTTCAAGAAAAGGGCAAAGGGAAGAAAGGGAACTTCAAGAAGAACGGCAAGCGAGTTGCTGATCAACTGAAGAAGCCCAAGTCTGGACCTAAGCCTGAGACTAAGTGCTTCTACTGCAAAGGAACTGGTCACTGGAAGCGGAACTATCCCAAATATTTGGCGGATAAGAAGGATGGCAAAGTGAACAAAGGTATATTTGATATACAGATTATTGATGTGTATTTTACTAGTGTTCATAGCAACCCCTCGGTATTTGATACTGGTTCAGTTGCTAATAATAGTAACTCGATACGGGAGTTGCAGAATGAAAAGAGACTAGTTAAGGGTGAAGTGACAATGTGTGTTGGAAGTGGTTCCAAGATTGATATGATCATCATCGCACACTCCCTATACATTCGGGATTAGTGTTGAACCTAAATAAGTGTTATTTGGTGTTTGCATTGAGCAAGAATATGATTTGATCATGTTTATTGCAATACAGTTATTCATTTAAGTAAGAGAATAAATTGTTGTTCTGTTTACATGAATAAAACCTTATATGGTTACACACCCAATGAAAATGGTTCGTTGGATCTTGATCGTAGTTATACACATATTCATAATATTGAAACCAAAAGATGCAAAGTTATAATGATAGTGCAACCTATTTGTGGCACTGCCGTTTAGGTCATATTGGTATAAACCTCATGAAGAAACTCCATACTGATGGACTTTTGGAATCACTTGATTATGAATCACTTGATGCTTGCAAACCATGCCTCATGGGCAAGATGACTAAGACTCTGTTCTCCGGAACAATGGAGCGAGCAACTAACTTGTTGGAAATCATACATACTGATGTATGTGGTCCGATGAATATTGAGGCTCGTGGCAGGTATCATTATTTTTTGATCTTCATAGATCATTTGAGCAGATATGAGTATATCTACTTGATGAAACACAATTCTGAAATATTTGAAAAGTTCAAAGAATTTCAGAGAGAAGTGGAGAATCATCGTAACAAAAATAAAAGTTTCTATGATATGATCGCAGAAGTAGAATATTTGATTTACGAGTTTGGCCTTCAGTTAAAAACAATGTGAAATAGTTTCACTACTCACACCACCTGGAACACCACAGCATAATGGTGTGTCCAAACGTCATAACCATACTTTATTGGATATAGTGCAATCTATGATGTTTCTTACCGATCTACCACTATCGTTTTGGGGTTATGAATTAGAGACAGCTGCATTCATGTTAAAAAAGGGCACCATCTAAATCCGTTGAGACGGCACCGTATGAACTGTGGTTTGGCAAGAAACCAAAGTTGTCGTTTCTTAAAGTTTGGGGTTGCGATGCTTATATGAAAAAGTTTCATCCTGATAAGCTCAAACCCAAATCGGAGAAGTGCGTCTTCATAGGATACCCAAGAGAAAATGTTGGGTACACCTTCTATCAAAGATCCGAAGGCAAGATATTCATTGCTTTGAATGGATCATTTCTAGAAAAGGAGTTTCTCTCGAAAGAAGTGAGTGGCAGGAAAGTAGAACTTGATGAGGTAATTGTACCTGCTCCCTTATTGGAAAGTTGTTCATCACAGAAATCTGTTCATGTGACTACTACACCAATTAGTGAGGAAGCTAATGATGATGATTATGTAACTTCAGATCAAGTTACGACCAAACCTCATAGGTAAATCAGAGTGAGATCCACACCAGAGTGGTACGGTAATCCTGTTCTAGAGGTCATGTTACTTGACAATGACGAGCCTATGAACTATGAGGAAGCAATGATGAGCCCAGATTCCGCAAAATGGCTTGAGGCCATGAAATCTGAGATGAGATCCATGTATGAGAACAAAGTATGGACTTTGATTGACTTGCCCAAAGATTGGCGAGCCAATGAGATTAAATGGATCTTCAAGAGGAAGACGGACGCTGATAGTAGTGTTACTATCTCCAAAGCTAGAATTGTCGAAAAGGTTTTCGACAAGTTCAAGGTATTGACTACGATGAGAGTTTCTCACTCGTATCTATGCTTAAGTCTGTCCGAATCATGTTAGCAATTGCCGCATTTTATGAAATATGGCAAATGGATAAACAAAACTGCATTCCTTAATGGATTTATTAAAGAAGAGTTGTATATGATGCAACCAGAAGGTTTTGTCAATCCTAAAGGTACTAACAAAATATGCAAGCTCCAGCGATCCATCAATGGACTGGTGGAAGCATATCGGAGTTGGAATATACGCTTTGATAAGTTCATCAAAGCATATAGTTTTATACAGACTTGCGGTGAAGCCTGTATTTACAAGAAAGTGAGTGGGAGCACTACAACATTTCTGATAAGTATATGTGAAAGACATATTGTTGATTGGAGATAATGTAGAATTATTCTGCAAAGCATAAAGGAATATTTGAAAGGAATTTGTTCAAAGAAAGACCTTGGTGAAGCTGCTTACATATTGAGCATCAAGATCTATAGAGATAGATCAAGATGCTTGATAAGTTTTTCAATGAGTACATACCTTGACAAGATTTTGAAGTAGTTCAAAATGGAACAGTCAAAGAAAGAGTTCTTGCCCGTGTTACAAGGTGTGAAGTTGAGTAAGACTCAAAACTCGACCACGACAGAAGATCGAAAGAGACTGAAAGTCATTCCCTATGCCTCAGCCATATGTTCTATAAAGTATGCCATGCTGTGTACCAGATCTATTGTATACCCTACACTGTTTTTGGCAAGGGAGTACAATAGTGATCTAGGAGTAGATCACTGGACAGCGGTCAAAATTATCCTTAGTGGAAAAAGGATATGTTTCTCGATTATGGAGGTGACAAAAAGGTTCGTCGTAAAGGGTTACGTCGATGCAAGTTTTGACACTGATCCAAATGATCTAAGTTTTAATCTGGATACATATTGAAAGTGGGAGTAATTAGCTAGAGTAGCTCCGTGTAGAGCATTGTTGACATAGAAATTTCCAAAATACATACGGATCTGAATATGGCAGACCCATTGACTAAACTTCTCTCACAGGCAAAACATGATCACACCTTAGTACTCTTTGGGTGTTAATCACATAGCGATGTGAACTAGATTATTGACTCTAGTAAACCTTTTGAGTGTTGGTCTCATAATGATGTGAACTATTGGTGTTAAATCACATGGAAATGTGAACTAGATTATTGACTCTAGTGCAAGTGGGAGACTGAAGGAAATATGCCCTAGAGGCAATAATAAAGTTATTATTTATTTCCTTATTTCATGATAAATGTTTATTATTCATGCTAGAATTGTATTAACCGGAAATATAATACATGTGTGAATACATAGACAAACAAAGCGTCACTAGTATGCCTCTACATGACTAGCTCATTAATCGAAGATGGTTATGTTTCCTAACCAAACACATGTGTTGTCATTTGATTAACGGGATCGCATCATTAGGAGAATGATGTGATTGACACGACCCATTCCATTAGCTTAGCACCCGATCGTTTAGTATGTTGCTTTTGCTTTCTTCATGGCTTATACATGTTCCTATGACTATGAGATTATGCAACTCCCGTTTGCCGGAGGAACACTTTGTGTTCTACCAAATGTCACAACGTAACTGGGTGATTATAAAGGAGCTCTACAGGTGTCTCCAAAGGTACATGTTGGGTTGGCGTATTTCGAGATTAGGATTTGTCACTCCGATTGTCGGAGAGGTATCTCTGGGCCCTCTCGGTAATGCACATCACATAAGCCTTGCAAACATTGCAACTAATGAGTTAGTTGCGAGATGATGTATTACGAAACGAGTAAAGAGACTTGCCAGTAACGAGATTGAACTAGGTATTGAGATACCGGCGATCGAATCTCGAGCAAGAAACATACCGATGACAAAGGGAACAAATGTATGTTGTTATGCGCTCTGACCGATAAAGATCTTCGTAGAATATGTGGGAGCCAATATGAGCATCCAGGTTCCGCTATTGGTTATTGACCGGAGATGTGTCTCGGTCATGTCTACTTTGTTCTTGAACCCGTAGGGTCCGCACGCTTAATGTTTCGATGACAGTTATATTATGAGTTTATGAGTTTTGATGTACCGAAGGAGTTCGGAGTCCCGGATGAGATCGGGGACATGACGAGGAGTCTCGAAATGGTCAAGATGTAAAGATCAATATATTGGACGACTATATTTGGACATTGGAAAGGTTCCGAGTGATTCGGGTATTTTCGGAGGTACCGGGGAGTTACGGGAATACGAGGAAAAAGCAATGGGCCTTAATGGGCCTTAGTGGGAAGGACCAGGAGGTGGCGTGCGCACCTCCCAAGCCCAGTCCGAATTGGACAAGGGGTTTGGGGCGCGGCCCCTCTCTCCCTTCCTTCCCCTCTTTCCCCCTTTCCCCCCTTCTCCTAGTTGGACTAGGAAAGGAGGAAACCTACTCCAACTAGGAGTAGGAATCCTACTCCCTGGCGCGCCCCTCCTAGGGCTGGCCTCCTCCCCCTTGCTCCTTTATATACGGGGGCAGGGGGCACCTCTAGACACACAAGTTGATCTCTAAGATCGTTCTCTTAACCGTGTGCGGTGCCCCCTTCCACCATAGTTATCGATAATATTGTAGTGGTGCTTAGGCGAAGCCCTGCGACAGTTGAACATCAAGATCGTCACCATGCCGTCGTGCTGACGAAAATCTTCCCCGACACTTTGCTAGATCGGAGTCTGGGGATCATCATCGAGCTGAATGTGTGCTAGAACTCGGAGGTGTCATAGTTTCGGTGCTTGATCGGTCGGGCCGTGAAGATGTATGACTACATCAACCGCGTTGTCATAACGCTTCCGCTGTCGGTCTACGAGGGTACGTAGATCACACTCTCCCCTCTCGTTGCTATGCATCACCATGATCTTGCGTGTGCGTAGGAAATTTTTTGAAATTACTACGTTCCCCAACAATTCTTATTCTTGCTTCATCCAACTGTTTAATTCCTTATTCCGGAGGTTCACCAAATTCTCGGTTTCTATTGTTTCATCTTTTCTTTTCATGAGTTCCAAGCTCTCTCAAATATATCGTCACTAAGGTCCATCTAATCATTGCAAGGTTTCACCTTGTGTTTTCAACTTCTCTTTCCTTTCGTTTGATCATTCTTTCATTACCGGAGTTCTTCATGGAGGCTCTACATGATGGTTCACCAAGGATTTAATCCCTTCTCAAAGTGTTCATCGAGATTCTTTTCAAAGGAGCTCAAGAATTCTTCATCTTGCATTCCGAAGTGCAATTCCTTCTACCGTATCATTTGAGGTGGTGCTATGTTATTCTTCATAACTTGAGTTCATGTTTCATGATTCACATGTTGTCAAGAATGAGGTATCTTAAATCCATCAATCTCTTCATTGGAGTTATCTTGGGTTATATTTCACCTAAAGCCTTCCCGAAGGATTGTTGCTATCTATGGTGCTTATAATGACCCAAGTTCTTCATTTATCCTCCCGGTGAAATAAGTTTCTCGTCTCCTTGTTCTTATCAATCAAATTCTTTTCCCGTGAGTGGCAGGTTGTCACCTCATAATTTGAGATGTATTCCATAAGACCATATCAATCTTATTCTTTTTGTTGTTGGTTTTCCAACAACTCCGTTCTAGCATTTGTTGTAAGCGTGCTCCCTCAAGATCTTGTTTCCCTTCGTTCATTCCATTCGATTCTTAATTCTGTTCTGGAGGCTTTGTGATGTTGCTCTCTTCAACACATCTTTTCGTTTTCTCAGGATCGTGTTCATTTCTTGGTTTATCCATTTAACCGGAGTGTTGTGTCCTTTTTTCTCAAGCTCTTTTTGCCTTATCAAGCCTTTCATCTCTTCTCAACCGTAGTGTTGTCTGAGATCTTTCTTACCCCTTGTTACATTTATTCATTAGTTCCGGAGGCAGTGTGTTGTGAGTTCATCAAGTATCTTCTCATCTTACCAAGTGCTTATTCAATTCCTTTTCTTTTCAAGCGGAGTGCTGCCTGATGTAGACATAGACCTAGGGTAGGGTAATAGGCCTGACCTATACGCCCCACCTAAATCTTGTCCTAAGAACTAAGCAGTTCAAGAGTCAGAAGCAGAGGACCAACAAAGGTGTCGAAGCGAAGTCCACTCGACCTATCAATCACTCGGAGATCTCTCCTACTCAGGTCACTCGGCCACCAAACCACTCGACATATCAGAAGACCTAAAGCCACTCTGCGCAGCAACGGTCAAGCATTCAATCGCATACTTAATGCTCATTTGTAGCACCTTAATACAGGCATTACCTGTAATGGCTCCTCTTAATGTATATTGAACCCTGCGTAACGGAGGGGAGCTGGGGTCCTAGCGTACTCTATATAAGCCACCCCCTCCTCTGGGACAAGGGTTCGCACCCCCTGTAACTAACACACGTATAATCCAGTCGACCGCCTCCGGGCTCCGAGACGTAGGGCAGTTACTTCCTTCGAGAAGGGCCTGAGCTCGTAAACCTTGTGTGTACAACTCCTCCATAGCTAAGATCTTGCCTCTCCATTCCTACCCCCATATTCTACTGTCAGACTTAGAACCACGACAGTTGGCGCCCACCTTGGGGCAGGTATCCTAGCGACTTGTTGGAGAAGTTGCGATTTTTCCGATCCCCTTCATCATGGTTTCAGGCGGAGTTTTGGTGGAGGGCCGCGAGATCCATCTCGGCGCGCTCACGTTCATCGCCGAGGACTCCGCTTGGCTTCAAGAGGCTCCTCTCGACGTCGACGCGCTCCTTGTCCGTGGGGCAACACACTTTCGCGCGTGCGTCTGCGGCGCTCTCTTGCGGCAGCTGTCGACCCAGTATCGGTCGGACCCTGTGTCGTCCTCCCTCCCTGTTTCCCGTCGGCCCAAGCGCTCTGGTCGGTCGAGACTTCAGCGGTGGGTGAGACACGTGGTGGCTCGCCAGTCAGCCACCCCCCAAGTCACGGCGATCGAGCCCGACGAATCTCTCTACGGCCTGTTCGACTGGCTCCGCAGAGACTGCATCCAAGTGCGACATCAGTGATCCAGCGGCAGAGGTTCTGATGGTCGATGAACCATGCAGTCCTCCCAGCTTTCCCCGCACCGATGGAGGCGACGACGGAGGTGGTCCGTCGCATACTCATGAAGAGTATCTCCCCGAGCCCCTTACTTCGCTGCAGGGAGAAGAACTTCGCCGCCGGAACATGGATGCGCTGCACACTCCTATCGTTGGAGAAACCCCCGAGGCCCGTGCCTTAGAGGACGCGCGCTTGGCCAACTTGGCTGAGCGCACTTGACTGGACAACCTCCAGCGAGCACTCAACGAGCATGCGCGACAACGAATGCCAACATCCAGTCGACGTCAGCTCTTTCCGCTACCGACTCAGGTATATCAAACTCCGATTCAGAATTTAGTAGTTGCAACCCGTATAGCAGAGTCGATTCAGCCTTCTCAGTCAGAGGCTGGCAGAGGCTTGTTGCAGATCAGAGCATTGCTCCGGGCGGCAAGAGATGAGAATTCAGCTGTGTCACAGTCGCGAAATATGATCCACAGCAGGTCCGTCGCTTCAGATACAGTCCGGTCGACCCACAGCCCAAGATCGCCCCCGAGGCGTGAGGGACGTGGATACCGGCGCGATCAGAACAGGAACCGTGAGCAGTATGATCATCGACTCGGTTGGGATGATCGATGTCGAGTACCCACCCCTCCCCCGAGGAGTGGATCACACGTGCCTCCACAGCAGGATGACAGACGCCCTCACAGTGTTGGGCGAAGGATTCCTGTCGACCCCAGGGAGGCAGGCTTTGATGCGAGATCCGTTCTCGTTCAGGGTTTGGTTGACAGGAACAGAGCCCACCAAGAAGGTCGAGACAGAGATGTACCCACCAGCAACAGAGTACACGTCTCAGGACCGGAGTGCTTCAGTAGAGCAATCAGAGTCGCGGTGATTCCTCCCAACTTCAGGTTGGCGACTGGAGTCAGTAAGTTCACTGGTGAGTCCAAGCCTGATACTTGGCTTGAGGATTACTGAGTGGCTGTTCAGATTGACGGCGGCAACGATGAAGTGGCAATGAAACACATGCCTCTTATGTTGGAAGGCTCGGCCAGAGCATGGCTAAATCAGTTAGCTCCCAGCAGCATTTACACTTGGGAAGATCTTGCCCGAGTGTTTGTCAGAACATTTGAAGGAACTTGCAATGTTGCGTGCAGAAGCCGAATGAAAATTTGAGGGCCTACATCCAGAGATGGATTACATTGCATCACATAGTAGAGAACATATCTGATCACCAAGCAGTCTGTGCCTTCAAGGAAGGCGTTAAGTACAGAGAACTGAACCTGGAATTCGATCGAACCGGAGACATGTCTCTGAGTCGAATGATGGAGATTGCCACCAAGTATGCCAATGGTGGAGAAGAGGATCAGCTCCGGAGTGGCAAGCACAAGTCAGTCGCCCACAAAACCGAAGGAAGGAACTCCAGTCGAAAGCAGAAGCGGAAAGCCGAGCCAGCTGCTCCTGGAGAAGCCTTGGCCGTGACTCAAGGAAAGTTCAAGGGGAAACCCAAAGGGCCTTGGAACCCCAAGAAGGTGAAAGACCAAGACGGAAATGATGTGTTGGATCTGCCATGTCATATTCACACAAAGAAAGATGAATAGGGTAAACTCATTTATCCGAAGCATACCACTCGACAGTGTCGGCTCTTGATCCAGCAGTTCCAAGGGAAACAACCCAAAGATAAGGAAAAGGAGTCGGACAAAGTTGAGGACAAGGAAGATACTGATGATGGGTATCCCCAGGTCAATTCTACCCTGATGATTTTTGCTGATGTTGAAAGCAAAATTCGATTGAAAGTTATCAACCGAGAAGTGAATATGGTAGCCCCGGCGACACCCAGTTATTTGAAATGGTCTCAGACTGCCATCACATTCGACCAGTCCGATCACCCGGCACACATAGCCACCCCGGGTAGGCAAGCTTTGGTGGTCGACCCAATTGTTGAGGGCAATCGACTGACCAAGGTTTTGATTGATGGAGGTAGTGGCCTGAATATACTGTATGCAGAGATGTTGAAAGGGACGGGCATTCCGATGTCCGGACTTAGTACCAGCAACATGAGCTTCCATGGAGTCATTCCTGGAAAGAAGGCTGAGTCACTCGGCCAACTTGCTCTTGATGTGGTTTTCGGTGATCCCAAAAATTACCGCAAAGAAAAGTTGACGTTTGAAGTTGTGGACTTCCAGAGCGCTTATCACGCTATTCTAGGCAGGCCAGCTTATGCATGATTCATGGCTCGACCATGTTACGTGTACCTCAAACTAAAGATGCCTGGTCCTAGAGGTGTGATCACTATTACCGGCAATCGGAAGAAAGCGGAAGAGTGCTTTCAGAAAGGCTCAACGATCGCCGATGCTCAGATGGAAGTGGTAGAGCTGCAGGAATACCAGAAAATTGCAGACCCGAGTGATTTGTTGCGAGCCAAGAAGCCCGCTATGGAATCAGCATTTCAGTCGTCCGGTGAGACGAAGCCGATTCATATTCACCCGACCAACCCCAGTGCTGCTCCGACTCATATCTCTACGACACTCGACTCCAAATAGGAAGAAGCGCTCATCCAGTTCCTCCGTGAGAACTGGGACATCTTCGCATGGAAGCCTTCTGACATGCCGGGTGTTCCCAGAGGGCTGGCTGAGCACCGTCTACGAGTCGACTCAAAAGTGAAACTGGTTAAAGAACATCTTCGATGGTCCGCCGTCCAAAAGAGAAAGGCCATCGGCGAGGAGGTGGCTCGGCTCTTAGCAGTAGATTTTATCCGAGAGATTTACCACTCCGAGTGGCTCGCCAATGTTGTCATGGTCCCCAAGAAGGACAATTCACTTCGCATGTGCATTGACTTCAAACATATCAATCGGGCCTACCCGAAAGATCATTTTCCCCTCCCCCGCATCGACCACATAGTCGACTCGACTGCAGGATGCGAGCACCTATCTTTTTTAGACGCCTATTCCGGTTACCATCAGATCTGTCTATATGGTCCCGACGAGATCAATACAGCTTTCATCACTCCATTCGGGTGCTTCTGTTATGTTACCATGCCATTCGGCCTCAAAAATGCCGGAGCCACGTTCATGAGGATGATTCAGAATTGTTTGCTCACTCAAATCAGTCGGAATGTGGAAGCATACATGGATGTTATTGTGGTCAAGTCACGGAAAGGTTCCAACCTGCTGACTGACCTTGCTGAGACATTTGCCAACCTCAGGAGGTATGATATCAAGCTTAACCCATCAAAGTGCACATTCGGAGTTCCTGGCGGAAAGTTACTCGGTTTTCTCATTTCCGAACGAGGAATCGACGCCAACCCAGAAAAAGTTGGTACTATACTCTGAATGAAGCGCCCTGTGCGCGTGCACGATGTCCAGAAGCTTACTGGTTGCTTGGCCGCTTTAAGTCGATTCATTTCTCGTCTTGGTGAAAAGGCATTGCCTCTTTACCGACTGATGAAGAAGTCAGACAAGTTCGAGTGGACTCCTGAAGCTGATGCAGCGTTTGCAGAGCTAAAAGCCCTGCTCTCCACCCAGCCGGTGCTTGCTGCCCCAATCAGCAAAGAGCCTTTGCTGCTTTACATTGCAGCCACAGGACAAGTCATCAGTTCAGTACTTACGGTTGAGCGAGAAGAAGAAGGAAAAACCTTTAAAGTTCAGTGCCCAATATATTATGTTTCTGAAGTTTTGACCCCATCAAAGCAAATATATCCTCATTATCAGAAGCTAGTATATGGGATTTATATGACCACGAAGAAGGTTGCACATTACTTCTCTGACCATTCCATTACAGTCGTCAGCGACGCTCCATTGTCAGAGATTCTGCACAACAGAGATGCAACTGGTCGAGTGGAAAAATGGGCGATTGAACTCCTTCCCCTAGATATCAAGTTTGAGGCAAAGAAAGCTATCAAGTCCCAAGCAATTGCAGATTTCGTCGCCGAGTGGATTGAACAGCAACTGCCGACTCAAGTTCACTCGGAGCACTGGACCATGTTCTTCGACGGTTCTAAGATGCTGAATGGTTCCGATGCTGGGGTAGTATTAGTTTCCCCCCGAGGAGATAAGCTCAGATATGTTCTCCAAATCCACTTTGATTCCTCCAATAACGAAGCAGAATAAGAAGCATTTTTGTATGGGTTATGCATGGCCATTTCACTCGGCGTCCATCGCCTCATGGTCTATGGAGACTCAGATTTGGTAGTGAATCAAGTGATGAAGGAGTGGGACGTCAGAAGTCCAACCATGACCGGTTATTGCAATGAAGTGAGAAAGCTAGAGAAGAAATTCGAGGGGTTAGAGCTGCATCATATACCTCGACTGAAAAATCAAGCAATTGATGATTTGGCAAAAATAGGTTCCAAGAGAGAAGCCATTCCCAGCAATGTGTTTCTGGAACACATCCACACACCATCAGTTCAAGAGGATCCTTTCACCGAACAAGTCCCGCAACCAAAAAGTGCCACGGATCCGACTAAAGTTGAGGTTCCAGCAGCGGTCGACCTGATCATGGAAGTTTTGGTCGTCACTCCTGACTGGACAGTGTCGTACATCGCGTACATCCTAAGGAAAGAACTCCTAGAGAATGAAGAAGAGGCTCGACAGATCGTCCGTCGATCTAAGGCCTTCACTGTGATAAAGGGGCAGGTGTACAGGGAAAGCGCGACTGGAGTTGGTCAAAAATGTATAACGCCAGAAGAAGGCCAAATAATTCTTGATGATATCCACTCGAGGACCTGTGGCCATCATGCATCCTCTTGGACCATCATGGCTAAAGCATACCGAGCGGGATTTTACTGGCCAAAAGCAAATGAGATGGCGAAGGAGACAGTCGACAAATGTGAAGGATGTCAGTTCTATTCCAATATGTCGCACAAACCCACCTCAGCCTTGAAGACCATTCCACTCATCTGGCCCATCGCTGTTTGGAGATTGGATATGGTTGGACCGCTGAGAACTGGCAGGAGCGGCTTCACCCATGTGCTGGTGGCAGTCGGCAAATTCACTAAATGGATTGAAGCTAAACTTATCAAAAATCTTGATGCCTGCACCGCTATCAGCTTTATCAGAGAGTTGATATTCAGATATGGAGTTCCGCATAGCATCATCACTGACAATGGGTCAAACTTCGATTTCAACAAGTCCAGAGGTTTTTGCGCCTCTCAAGGCACACTAGTCGACTACGCGTCAGTCGCTCACCTCCAGTCGAATGGACAAGCAGAAAGAGCTAATAGTCTAATTCTCAAAGGGCTAAAACCTCGACTGATGCGTGATCTCAAGCATGCAGCAGGCGCATGGGTCGACGAACTTCCATCAGTTTTTTGGGGATTGAGGACCACCCCGAATCGGTCGACTGGACGAACCCCATTCTTTCTGGTATATGGAGCTGAAGCAGTTTTGCCGAGTGACTTGCTTCACAATGCACCCCGAGTCGAACTCTACTTTGAAGATGAAGCAGAACAAGCCCGGCAGGACTCAGTCGACCTCCTAGAAGAGGAAAGAGAGATGTCCATGATCCGATCGACCATCTATCAACAGGACTTACGTCGATTCCATGCCAGAAATGTGAAGAGTCGAGCCTTCCAAGAAGAAGACTTGGTCCTCCGAGTGGATCAACAGAAACCACACAAGCTCGCTCCTACTTGGGAAGGTCCTTTCTTCGTCACCAGAGTTCTCCACAATGGAGCATACCATCTTTACAATGTCGATCGCTAGATTGATGAGCCACGAGCCTGGACTGCGGAGCTACTCTGCCCCTTTTATACTTAAGTACTCACTCGAATGAGATGTAATAAGAGATACCTCTGTAGTTTGTTTATCAAAAGACAAAAGTGTTATAATTTTCCCAGTGATTGTTGTTGCTTTTGTTTACGTGAGAAATCCCCCAGTGGGTGGCTCGGCAGCGAATCAATTTCGCCTAAGTTTTAAAAAATCCTACCGAGTGGTGAGCCAGCCTCCCACTCGGGGGCTTAGCTGCGAATCCGTTCGCCTAAGTTTTAAAAAATCCTATCGAGTGGTGAGCCCGCCTCCCACTCGGGGGCTTAGCTGCAATCCAAGTACTCGCCTAAGTTTTCAAAATCCTACCGAGTGGTGAGCCAGCCTCCCACTCGGGGGCTTAGCTGCAGTCCAAGTACCCACCTAAGTTTAAAAAAAAATCCTACCGAGTGGTGAGCCAGCCTCCCTCTCGGGGGCTTAGCTGCAGTCCAAGTACTCACCTAAGTTTTAAAAAATCCTACCGAGTGGTGAGCCAACCTCCCACTCGGAGGCTTAGCTGCGGTCCAAGTACTCACCTAAGTTTTAAAAAACCTACCGAGTGGTGAGCGATCCTCCCACTCGGGGGCTTAGCTGCAGTCCAAGTACTCGCCTAAGTTTTAAAAATCCTACCAAGTGGTGAGCGATCCTCCCACTTGGAGGCTTAGCTGCAGTCCAAGTACTCGCCTAAGTTTTAAAAATCCTACCGAGTGGTGAGCGATCCTCCCACTCGGGGGCTTAGCTGTAGTCCAAGTACTCGCCTAAGTTTTAAAAATCCTACCGAGTGGTGAGCGATACTCCCACTCGGGGGCTTAGCTGCAGTCCAAGTACTCGCCTAAGTCTTAAAAATCCTACCGAGTGGTGAGCGATCCTCCCACTCGGAGGCTTAGCTGCAGTCCAAGCACTCGCCTAAGTTTTAAAAATCTTACCGAGTGGTGAGCGATCCTCCCACTCGGAGGCTTAGCTGCAGTCCAAGCACTCGCCTAAGTTTTAAAAATCCTACCAAGTGGCGAGCGATCCTCTCGCTCGGGGGCTTAGCTGCAGTCCAAGTACTCGCCTAAGTTTTAAAAATCCTACCGAGTGGGGAGCGATCCTCCCACTCGGAGGCTTAGCTGCAGTCAAGTACTTGCCTAAGTTTTAGAAATCCTACCAAGTGGTGAGCGATCCTCCCACTTAGAGGCTTAGCTGCAGTCCAAGTACTTGCCTAAGTTTAAAAATTCTACCGAGTGGTGAGCGATCCTCCCACTCGGGAACTTAATTGCAGTCCAAGTACTCGCCCAAGTACTCCCCACCTCAGAGCTGCATTCCAAGCACAAAGAGTATTCTGAGCAAAAAACAAATTACAGTCGAAAGCAAACGCCAGCATATTCAGAAATAAACCAAGTTCGGATAAACCCTAAGGTCCCAGATGGCAGATCAAAAGTATTTGAGCATCACGCCCGAAGAAGTTTAACGGTTACACAATCACTCGGCATTCCGAGGCAAATAAAAGTGGAGCATAATGTTTTTCGGTCATGCATCAGGAGAAGGACTGAATCATATGCTTCCTCATGTTAGCAACCTTGAGCTCCGCCAGCTTGTCTTCTTTGACATCCTTGCAGTGCACTCGAACTAGAGACAGAGCGACGTCAGCACCACAGCGAGCAGATGACTTCTTCCATTCTCGCACGCGTTGAGGGATTTGATTCAGTCAAGCCATCAAAGCCTCGAGATCTTGAGACAGCTCTGCCTGAGGCCAAAGACCAGCATCAACCCGAGTCATTGCAGCTTTCAAGCGTGCCAGATAAGCAACCGCGCTATCCATGCGAGACTCCAACCGCAGCACGTTCATCGCAACATCATCTTTGACTGGATAGTTGATTGGATCAAGACTCGTCTCGACCCGCCCGATTTCCGCTTCAAAGTCTTGGCAAAGTACTACATGATCGAGAGAATTATGTGTCGACGGCACCATTAGACTTGTCAGTCGACAGAAATAAGACAGATTAGTCAATACCTTCAAGTTTCAAGACTAGCTTCGCAGCAAGTGGGCCCAGATAAGACTCTAGCTCGCCATTCTTGGCCTTCAGACTTCCAAGTTCGTCGGTCAACTTCTCTTTGTTCTTCTTCAGTCGCTCGACCTCCTGATTGGCGTCAGATACAGCAGTCTTCAGCTTGGAGTTTTCTTCTTCTAACTTGCCGACTTAAGCAAGCTTCTTGTCAGCAAGCACTGTCTTCTCGCGCGCCTCCTTCTGTGCTGCGGCAAGATCCAGATCCTTCTTCTCCAGAGCTTCCTTCGTTTTCTCTAAAGAAATAACATTCTTCAGGCGAGCTTGGAGTTGGAGGTTTTCACTACATACATCTGCTCGAGTGAAGCCACTCGGTTCAAAGATGGAAAGGAAAAGTGCCAGTGTTGGGATATGGAGCGGTCGATTGGTTACCTCCCATGGCAGCTACTTCATCACGAGCAGTCTTGAGGTTCTTCTTGGCCAGTTCCAGATCAAGGTTGGGGCTGATTTGTTGTTTGTTCATGTCAAAAAGTTGAGCCCCAAGATCACAAGATTTCTGCAGTCACAGCCATATCAGTCGACAGAGATAAAAAGAGATAATTATTCTAAGACTACCACCGAATCAAACATTCAACGGTAGTCTCGGGGACTACACCCAGTGGGTGCACTTAGTGTGCCCCCACTGATTTCCAGATCATAGTCGACGGTCGACTGTCCTTCAAAAAAAAGAGAAGATAGATCCAAATTCTCAGACCACAGTCGACTGCCCACAGTCAACTACGGTCTCGGGGACTACACCCAGTGGGTGCACTCAGCGTGCCCCCACTAGTACAAAGAATCAGTTCGAACCGACACAAAGAGATATATGATTTCCGAACAGCCACACTCTAGTGGGTGGTCAAACAAAAAAAACTGTCGATCGAAAAATCAACTAACCTGGACATTGGTTTGCATGGCAGCTCCGGCGTTGAAGGCCACCTGACTGGCCTCATGCACCACCTTCAGCTGCCCCATCACAAGGTTCAGTTGAAGAAGAGCTTCTCTGGCAGCAGCCGGTGGATCGTCCGGAGTCTGATATGCAGCAAAAAGTGATGGAGGTAGAGCAGTCGAAGCAGCCGCCGGATCTGAAGCATGGAATGACGTCGGCGTAGCAGGAGTCTGAGCAGCTGATCCCGAGGGACAATCAGTCGACAGAGGAACAGCGAAGGTGACGTTGGTTCGAGCCGGGTCTGTCGACCGCTCGACCGTCACCGCAGGCATCCCAGTCGACCGATGAACTTGGGCTTCGGTCGCCTTCCTGCCCGTCTCCTTGTCCTTCCTCCTCCTTCCTCTCAGCGGTACTTCCTCTCCGTCGTCTGGGAGCACAACAATGTCTCGTGGAGCTGCAATAAATAGAGAGAGCCATAAAGACAACTGACCAATATTCGAGTCGACCAAACAAACATTGAGTCGGGCAAACTTACTGGCTTTGGAGGTAACAGCATCATCAGCTTCCTCATCGGCAGGGGTCTTGTCAACATCCTTATCAGTCCCAGCCGAGGTCGGGCTATACAGGTCCATCATTCGCTCGGTCAGAACAAGAAAACCGATCGGAACGAGAAAATATGAGAAGAACATTCACCCAGAGGCAACATGGACGTCCATCTTGATCCTGGGCAAGGTCTTCCGAGCCTCCGAAGGATTAGCTTTGGGCTGCTTGGGGACCGTCTCAGTCAACTCTGGAGTCGGAGACTGAGTGCGCTTGTGAGATGGAGCACTCGACGCCGCGGCTTTGCCATGTCTGCTCACGTGGTCGTGCCGCTGCTTGGATCGACGTTCAGAGCGAGGTGGCGAGTCGACCACCTCCTCATCGCCAGACTCGTCACTCTCGTCATCTTCACCATCAGCTGGCGAGTCCCACTCGCCGCTCTCCTCGGCGTTGTCCCCGCCCTCTTGGTCTTGCTCCAGAGCTTGTTCACAATTGGGCATCGAATACATTTCCATGTAGATCTGCAAAACAAGGAACTGATCATAAGTCAGTCGGAACCTCAATCAGTCGGAAAATATGTTCAAAAATTCGGTTATGATGACCAGACCTTGTCTGGCAGGTTGCTTTCACTGAAAGGGTCGACTCTCCTGGCGCCCCTGGGGTTGTCTTTGTTCCCGGTAATGCCCATCAGCCAGTCGACCACTGTTTTGGCCTCCACTTCCTCCGGATGAACCCGAGCAGTGTCACCAGCCCCAGAGTACATCCACATAGAATGATCACGAGCTTGGAGGGGTTGGATCCGCCGACTGAGGAACACCTCGAGCAGGTCCATACAAGCGACGCCCTGATTGATCAGTTGGACTACTCTCTCAACTAGCATGCCTGTCTCTGCCTTCTCAGCAGCGGTCACTTGCAAGGAAGATGGATTTTGGACATGATCAAAAGAAAAAGGGGGAAGTCCGGTCGACTGGCCTGGGGTCGCAATATCCTGGCAATAGAACCAGGTCGGCTGCCAACCCCTGACCGATTCAGGAAGAGTCATCGGAGGAAAAGAGCTCCTCTTCCTCTTCTGAATGCCCAGGCCCCCGCACATCTAGATAACATGGGTTTTCTCGTCTTTCGAGTTCGCTTTCTTCACGGTTTGGGATCGGATAGTAAAGATGTCTTTGAAGAGGCCCCAGTGCGGTTGGCACCCCAAAAAATTCTCACACATAGAGACGAACACCGCAAGGTACGTGATGGTATTGGGAGTAAAGTGATGGAGTTGGGCACCAAAAAGTTTAAGAAGCCCCTAAAGAAAGGATGCGGTGGAAGTGAGAAACCACGGTCGACATGGGTGGCTAGCAGGACACACTCACCCAGTTGCGGCTGCGGCTCCGATTCCCCCTTCGGCAGACACGTGGATTCATGGACGATCAGCCCTAACTCGCCCAAATCGTCCAAGTCCTCTTGCCGGAGCGAAGATCGGATCCAGTCTCCCTGGATCCAACCTGACGGCAGCCCCGAGCGCGATGAAGACCCCCAATTCATCTTCTTGTTCTTCGCCGCCCCCGTCGCCTTCTTCACACGCTCTAACGCCGCTGTTTTGTCCTTCCCCATGGCGGCAGAACAACGGTGTCGAGAGTGGTCGTGCTATGCGAGGTGGAGACGTGAGAGGAAGAAGAACGGAAATGAGCACACACGGTGCGAATGCCTTGGCTTCACCGCTTTTAAAGGCCTACTTCCGAGTGGCTGGCGCGTGGGCCCGATCAGCCCTATCAAATCCCCCCAATAGTTGCACACATGATACGTGGCGAAAAAGGTGGCGCGGAAATCGAAACGTCTGATTTATCTACTCCACTTATTGCGGGACTCTCCGCCTGGCGCGCTTCCACCCAAATTTCGAATCCCGTGAGATCCGGGATCCTCTGTAACCGATCTCATCAAAGATTCCAATCAAAGATATCACTCGACAGATGTCACTGAACAAACCAGTTGGTAATTTTTGAATCGATCAAGGCGACTGAAATGAAGTTGAAAGTTTCAAACAATTGTCCTCCACTCGGAGAACGGGACAAGGCAGATCAAGGGCCAACTACCATCCTTCTTTTTCACTCAAACCTCGATCCATTCAAGGGCTAATGATGTAGACATAGACCTAGGGTAGGGTAATAGGCCTGACCTATATGCCCCACCTAAAGTATTGTCCTAAGAACTAAGGAGTTCAGGAGTCAGAAGCAGAGGACCAACAAAGGTGTCGAAGCGAAGTCCACTCGACCTATCAATGACTCGGAGATCTCTCCTACTTAGGTCACTCGACCACCAAACCACTCGACATATCAGAAGACCTAAAGCCACTCTGCGCAGCAACGGTCAAGCATTCATTCGCATACTTACTGTGAAAGATCGTGGATGTCGCCTAGAGGGGGGTGAATAGGCGTTTTAAAATAATTACGGTTCAGGCTTGAACAAATGCGGAATAAACCTACCGGTTAATTTGCCAACCATAAAACCTAAAACAACTAGGCTCACCTATGTGCACCAACAACTTATGCTAAGCAAGATAAGCAACTATGAGATAGCAAGATATATGACAAAGAACAATATGGCTATCACAAAGTAAAGTGCATAAGTAAAGGGCTCGGGTAAGAGATAACCGAGGCACGCGGAGACGATGATGTATCCCGAAGTGCACACCCTTGAGGATGCCAATCTCTGTTTGGAGCGGTGTGGAGGCATAATGCTCCCCAAGAAGCAACTAGGGCCACCGTAATCTCCTCACGCCCTCGCACAATGCAAGATGCCGCGATTCCACTAAGGGACCCTTGAGGGCGGTCACCGAACCCGTACAAATGGCAACCCTTTGGGGCGGTCACCGAACCCGTACACTTTGGCAACCCTTGGGGCGGTCACCGGTACCCGTCAAATTTCTCCGGGCAATCTCCACAACCTAATTGGAGACCCCGATGCTTGCCCGGAGCTTTTCACCACAATGATTGCGCTCCGAACAACACCAACCGTCTAGGGCGCCAAGGCACCCAAGAGGAACAAGCTCTAGGGTGCCCAAACACCCAAGAGTAAAAAGCTTCTCAACCTTCACTTCCACGTATCATCGTGGAGAACTCAAACCGATGCACCAAATGCAATGGCCAGGGCACACGGAGTGCCCAAGTCCTTCTTTCTCAAATCCCACCGAAGCAACTAATGCTAGGGAGGAAGATGAGAGGAAGAACAAGAAGGAGAACACCAAGAACTCCAAGATCTAGATCCAAGGGGTTCCCCTCACATAGAGGAGAAAGTGATTGGTGGAAATGTGGATATAGATCTCCTCTCTCTTTTCCTTCAAAAACTAGCAAGAATCCATGGAGGGATTGAGAGTTAGCAAGCTCGAAGAAGGTCAACAATGGGGGAAGAACATGAGCTCAAAGGATAAGGTTCATTGGGGAAGAAGACCCCCTTTTATAGGAGGGGGAAAATCCAACCGTTATGTGCTCAGCCCGCACACGAGCGGTACTACCGCTCAGGTGGAAGAAACAGGGAAAAGGAGCAACAAAACATGAACCTTGAGGCGGTAGTGCCGCAGGAGACAGCGGTACTACCGCTGGGTTAAGCGGTACTACCGCACCCTTTAGCGGTACTGCCGCATAGAACGAAGGGTAAAGGGAAAGAGGGAACCGGGCGGTACTACCGTGGAGGAAGGGCGGTACTGTCGTTAAGGAGCGGTACTGCCGCACTACTGCCGCAACGAGGTACTGCACAATCCGACACAGAAAAAGACCCCTTGAATTGACGCGGTAGGGAACTGGTAAGCCAACGATAGTACTGCAGCGGAGTCACCACCGGTACTACCGCTGCGGAGCGGTACTGCCGCTTGTGACCCCTCAGCGGTACTACCGCTGGGTACCACGGTACTACCGCTGGGACCTTGACAAAACCACACTCAAGAAAACAAGAACTGCCATAACTTCTGCATATGAGCTCCGAATGGAGCAAACTCAAGCTTGTTGGAAACAAGATGACGTGTAGCATCAAAACAGCGAGGTATGCCAACAAATAGAGGAGTGAAACCTCCAACCGGGAAGAACCGGCAAAACCTCCAACATCGAAAACATCATAGAAGAAGCATGTGAACTCCGTTTTCGATGAACTCGAGCTTGTCATCAAGATGACCATAAGCTCTAAGACTCTCAAAGAGAACCAAACAAGAACCAAGAAAGATGATGCAAGGATGCAATGGTTTGAGCTCTCAGCGAACGATACGATCAAGCTACTCATCAAGAGCCCCCCTTGATAGTACGGCAATCGATCCTATAACCCGGTCTCCCAACTACCATCATGAGACCGGTAAAATAGAAAACCTATCAAGTGCAAACCTTTGCCTTGCACATGGTCCACTTGAGCTAGATGATGACGATCTTGACTCCCTCAAGTTGGACCACCTTTCTTGATTGGGTTGACTTGATGAAGACTAGTTGATTGCTCCCCCATACTCCACTATGTTTGAGCCACTCTTCCGCACATCTTCACAAGTCCATTGTCACCACAAAGGACGGCAAGCTTCAAGCATTTGATCTCTTCGTGATGCTCCACTTGAACTTGCACACTGCAACCTTTCTTGATTGTGTTGACTTGATGAAGACTAGTTGATTGCTCCCCCATACTCCACAATGGGTGAGCCACTCTTCAGCACATCTTCACAAGTCCATTTTCAGCACAAAGGACGGCAAGCTTCAAGCATTTGATCTCTTCGTGATGCTCCACTTGAATTTGCACACCGCAACCTAACCCCACAAAGAACCCTCACGAAGACCATGGGTTAGTACACAAAGCGTAATTGGCAATGCTTACCATACCATGGGATCACTTGATCCCTCTCGTTACATCTTCTACGCTTTGTGGGTTGATCAACTTGATTCACTCTTTAACTTAGTCTTGATCAACCTCTCACAAGACCAATCTTTAGGTAATTCCTTGAATAGCACCTTGGTCGACACAAACTCTCGTTGAAACCAACACGTGTACTCCAAGAAAAGCCTATGGACAAAATCTTAAAATATAACTCAAGGCAACCATTAGTCCATAGAGATTGTCATCAATTACCAAAACCAAACATGGGGGCACCGCATGTTCTTTCATAATGCTCATTTGTAGCACCTTAATACAGGCGTTACCTGTAACGCCTCCTCTTAATGTATATTGAACCCCGCGTAACGGAGGGGAGCTAGGGTCCTGGCGTATTCTATATAAGCCACCCCCCTCCTATGGGACAAGGGTTCGCACCCCCTGTAACTCACACACGTATAATCCAGTCGACCGCCTCCGGGCTCCAAGACGTAGGGCTGTTACTTCCTCCGAGAAGGGCCTGAACTCGTAAACCTTGTGTGTACAACTCCTCCATAGCTAAGATCTTGCCTCTCCATTCCTACCCCCATATTCTACTATCAGACTTAGAACCACGACACTGTGCAAAGTTGTTCTTCCTTGTTCCTCTTTGCTAACAGAGTGCTTTCAACTTCATTTATCTCCGTTGTATTCTTTTCTCGAAATGGTTTAACCTTTTCAAGGTTCTTCGGTCTCACTTGTTTGTCAAAGGAAGCAACTTAGTTTTACCTCTTCTCTTTCTCTTCCGTTTTACCTCCAGGTGTCGCCGCCACTTCGCCCCGCCGCCCATCTACACAGCGCGCCGCCGCTGCTACTCCGCATCCCTCGCCGCGCCCTCCGCCGCCCCGCGAGATCTGGCCGCGGGAGGCCCGAGCTCCGCCGGATCCGACGTCCGCCGAGCTCGCTGGCGTCCTCCCTCGTCTTCTCCGGAGACCGCGCCCTCCCTCCGACCGTCGTCGTCCTCTCCGGTGAGATCGGGTGGATCGGGACGAGATCCACCGGGATCTCATCCAAACACTGCCGTGTCCCGGTTCCCTCCATCCCGGAGAGGTTGAATTTCGTCTAAGTCCCAGTATTTTTATGCCTCCTTCATTGCATCATAACTTCATCACCGTCGCTCCGATTCGTGCGTGTAGCATATCAAAATGTTCGTCTCGACGAGTACATCATTTCATCTCATTGCATCATTTTCATTTCAGCTCATCTTGGTGCCTGAAATGCTGTTGGAAGAGGGCTATGTGATGAATTTGGCAGTTCTGTTTCAGCAAATGGCATTTTGTCATTTTTTGCCATGATTATTGTGTGCATGCTATGATCCTGAGCTCTTCATGTGTTTTGTAGAATGCCATGCCATCTTTACAGAGGTGCTTGCTATGTTTTTTTGTGATATTTGTGATGACTAGCACAAGCTTGCAAAGTAGCGTAATCGTTTATGCTGATTTCAGGGACTTCGAATTTCAATAAGTCATTGTCCTGTTTTTGTTGTTATGGCATATGGTCATGTTATTTCCTAGTGATCCGTGCCTCTTTTGATGATGATCAGTAAGGATGTTTTGTTAATATTGTGGTGCTCTATCCATCCATGTCTATGTTTGCATTTATGGAGCAACCTAGCTTGAGTCAATCGAGCTCTACTTTTGCTATAAAATGTTCCTGGCAGATTGTTAACTTGTTCGCGATTTTGCCGAGGATGTTGCTATTAATCCGTGCATGCTAGGATGTTGTTCTTGCCATGTCCAGCTTCTATGCCATGTCTTCTTGATGGGTGTATGCTTAGTTTGTCATGCCATGCTTTGTAGTGAGTGCATCGAGCTCATAAACATGCCTACTCGTTATCTGCTTAGCATGCTCCAGTTTTTCACTAAGTCTGAATCTGTTTATGTTTTTTCTATGTTCACATGCTTGCAATTGTATTTTCTGATGCCTTTTGGCTCAAGGTCACTAAGGGACTTTTGTTATATGCTTAGAGTAGCTTCATGTCATGCCATGTTATGTCCCTGTAGCATGTAGTTATCATGCTCTAAACATTGCTTCCTGATGATAAATTCCAGACTTGTGTTAATTTCTCTAAGTCTGAAACCTGTTATCTTTTGCACTTTTGCCATGCTTGTTTGAACCTATTAATGGACGAATTAGCCATAGCTCAGTGTTCATCTTTTGTCAAGCATCATGAGTGGATCCCTGCCATGAACTTTGTTGCCATGTTTGAGTGTTGTAGCATATTTATCTTGATGCATTTAGATGGTCTCATGCTAATTATCGCAGACCAGTGCCATAATTGTTTTGTTTGCCATTTCCAAACCGTGCATCCCATTCCGATGATATTTATATCGATTTCGACCGAAATCAACTCCTCTTTCCAGTGGCACTCTTCGATTTCCAAGTTGTGGCCAGGTTCAATCATTCCTTTCCAAATCATGCATATGCATCACATACCGCATCCCGCATATCATACCATGTTCATGTGTTGGTTGTTCACTATGTTGTGTGGTTCTTTCCGGTGTTGCTTCTTCGGGTTGGTTCCGATAATGTCGCGTTTGTGAGGATCCGTTCGTCTACGTATGTTTGTCTTCTTCATCGACTCGTTCTTCTTCCTTGCGGGATTTTAGGCAAGATGAGCATACCCTCGGAATCACTTGTATCTTTGCTTGCTAGTTGCTCGCTCTTTTGCTATGCCTATGCTATGATACCTACCACTTGCTTATCATGCCTCCCATATTGTTAAGCCAAGCCTCTAACCCACCTTGTCCTATGTGACGCCCCCGGTTTGACCGTACACTAATCATACACGCAAACGTGTACGATCAAGATCAGGGACTCACGGGAAGATATCACAACACAACTCTACGAATAAAATAAGTCATACAAGCATCATATTACAAGCCAGGGGCCTCGAGGGCTCGAATACAAGAGCTCGATCATAGATGAGTCAGCGGAAGCAACAATATCTGAGCACAAACATAAGTTAAACAAGTTTGCCTTAAGAAGGCTAGCACAAACTGAGATACAGATCGAAAGAGGCACAGGCCTCCTGCCTGGGATCCTCCTAACTACTCCTGGTCGTCGTCAGCGGGCAGCACGTAGTAGTAGGCACCTTCGGTGTAGTAGGAGTCGTCGTCGACAGTGGCGTCTGGATCCTGGGCTCCAACATCTGGTTGCGACAACCAGGTAGAAGGGATAGGGGGAAAAGAGGGAGAAAGCAACCGTGAGTACTCATCCAAAGTACTCGCAAGCAAGGAGCTACACTACTTATGCATGGGTAAATGTGTAAAGGGCCATATCGGTGGACTGGACTGCAGAAAGCCAGAATAAGGGGGGATAGCTAGTCCTATCAAAGTCTACGCTTCTGGCCACCTCCATCTTGCAGCATGTAGAAGAGAGTAGACTGAAGTCCTCCAAGTAGCACCGCATAGCATAACCCTAACCGATGGTCCTCCCCTCATCGCCCTATGAGAGAGCGATCACCGGTTGTATCTGGCACTTGGAAGGGTGTGTTTTATTAAGTATCCGGTTCTAGTTGTCATAAGGTTAAGGTACAACTCCAAGTCGTCCTGTTACCGAAGATCACGGCTATTCGAATAGATTAACTTCCCTGCAGGGGTGCACCACATAACCCAACACGCTCGATCCCATTTGGCCGGACACACTTTCCTGGGTCATGCCCGGCCTCGGAAGATTAACACGTCGCAGCCCTACCAAGGCACAACAGAGAGGTCAGCACGCCGGTCTAAATCCTATGGCGCAGGGGTCTGGGCCCATCGCCCATTGCACACCTGCACGTTGCGTACGCGGCCGGAGAGCAGACCTAGCAACCTCCATTACAAAGGAAGTTGCGTTACGCGGTCCAACCCGGCGCGCGCCACTCAGTCGCTGATGTCACGAAGGCTTCGGCTGATACTACGACATCGAGTGCCCATAACTGTCCCCGCGTAGATGGTTAGTGCGTATAGGCCAGTAGCCAGACTCAGATCAAATACCAGGGCCAGGCCCACCTCTCTCCTAGGTGGTCTGAACCTGCCCTGCCGCTCCACCACAAAGTAACAGTCGAGGGCCGTCGGGAACCCAGGCCCACCACTACCTGGGTGGAACCACCTGCCCCTTCAGCCCCCATCTCCGAACAGTATCACAGGTAATGTAAAAGTGTAAAGTATATAGTATATGCCCGTGATCACCTCCCGAAGTGATCACGGCCCAGTAGTAAAGCATGGCAGACGGACAAGAGTGTAGGGCCACTGATGGAACACTAGCATCCTATACTAAGCAGTAGGATAGCAGGTAGAGGTAACAACTATAGCAACAATGACAGGCAAAAGAATAGGATAAACCAAAAGCAGTAACATGCTACACTACTCTAATGCAAGCAGTATAGAGAAGAATAGGCGATATCTGGTGATCGGGGGGGCTTGCCTGGTTGCTCTGGCAAGAGAGAGAGGGGTCGTCAACTCCGTAGTCGTACTGGGTAGCCGCGGCGTCGGTCTCGGTGTCTAGCGAGAGAAGAGGAGGGGAAGAAACAATAAATATTTAAGCAAACAGATGCATAGAGATGCATGACATGACAAGTATCGGTGCTAGGGGTGCCCTAACGCGGTATGAGGTGATACCGGTGAAGGGAGGAAACATCCGGGAAAGTATTCCCGAAGTTTCGCGTTTTTGGACCGGTGAACCGGAGGGGGAAAGTTGCGTGTCCGCTATGCTAGGGAGGCGTAGCGGACGAACGGGCTGCGTATCCGGGTCCGTCTCGTCGTTCTGAGCAACTTTCATGTAGAAATTATTTTCATCTGAGCTACAGTTTATTTTATATGATTTTCTAAAGTTTTAAATCATTTTTACAATTTATTTAATTAACTTAATTCAACATTATCCAGAACAGTGCATGCTGACGTCAGGATGACATCAGCAGTCAACAGGGGTGTTGACTAGTCAAACTGACGTGTGGGTCCCGTTCGTCATTGACTGATTAGGCTAATTAGAGGTTAATTAAGTTAACTAGTAATTAGGATAATCTAATCAAGATTAATTAAGTTAATTAATTAATTAATTAATTAATATTTTAATTCTTTTAATTATTATATATTTATTTATTTATTTATTTTAATTCTCTCTTTTTTTAACGTTCCGGGGCCGGGCCCCACATGTTAATGGCCCATAGGCCTATCGGGTCGGGCGTGCAGGCGACGAGCGCCACCCGAATGGGCGCACGCCCATGGGCGGGTAGATCCGGCGCAGCGCTGGAGCAGGGGGAGGCCGGTGGCCACGGCCTCGGCCAGGGAAGGCGTGGGCCTGGCGTGGGGAGCGGCACAGCAGCGGTAACCGGGCGGCCTGCGGCAGAGGGAGGCCGCGGCAGAGCGGGAGAAGGGGAGAAGGGGGCGCTGGCACTCGGCCAGGCCGCGGTGCGGCTATGCGACGAGGCGGGCACGTGTAGGGGAAGGTGAGGCGAGCGACATGCATGCACTAGCGTCAAAGGGCGCTCGTGGGGCAAGGGTATGGCAAGCAGGGGCGAGCGCGGCCGGACGCTAGCGGGCGACGAGGAGCCGAGGTAGAACGCGGGTGGCGACAGCGTGCGGGCGGCGTGGGTGGCGACAGTAGGCGAGGCCGGCGCGTGGGCGCGCGGGTGGCGGTACTGGTCGTGGTGACCGAACAAGAAAAGAGGAGCAGGGGAGGACGGGGCTCACCAAGCCCTGTAGTTGAGCAAAGCGGGCTCGAGGAGGAGTCGGGGAGGTCCGGTGCACAAGGCGGAGGAACTCCAGTCGTGGAGGAGGACGAAGACGGGCGGCGAGGTGGTGCGGGTCCGATGACGGAGCTCGGCGGCGGGGCAGCGCCGCCGAGGCGGCGCCTGGCGCCGGCGATGACAACGGGCGGCATCGGGCTAGGTGAGGCGTCGGCGGGGGAGGGTTCTGGCGCGGGAGTGGCGATGGGAAGGTCCAGTGGCGCTGGGCTCGAATGCCCCCGATCCCGATCTGGATCGGGGAGGGAGGCAGAGAGGGAGTGGGAGCGAGTGGGGGGCCTGTCGGTTAGGGTTTGACCAGGGTAGGGGATAAGGGAGGGGAGTGGGGCGCAACTGGTTGGGCCTTCGCCCAGTGGGGCTGGCCAGCTGGGCCACGGTTGGCTCAGTGGGGGGGGGTTGCTTTGCTTTTTATTTTGTTAGTTTCGTTTTCTTTCTACTTTTCTTTTTTATTTTCATTTCATTTTGATTCATTACAGTTTTATAAAACCCAAAAGCAAGTCCCAATTTAGCAATAATAATTATGCTACTGACCTATTAATTTCAGGCAACTAAATAAGATATTCTGATATTTTATAAATAGAAAGGCATTTATATAATTGTTTTACCTACTGCTTTAATTACCTAAGTGCATTTAAACCTTTTATAATAAATGTGTTTTCTCCACCATAATTTCCTATGAATTAATTGGTTCACTCCGAACATTTTAGTTTTAAATTTTGAAAAGTTTTATTGTTTGCCTAATTTTGAATTTAAATTTGAATCGGTCTCGAACTAACTCGAGATTAGCAACTATAATCGAGGTGACGTGGCATCATTAGCAGAGGATCACTGTAGCTTAATTACCCGGGCGTCACATCCTAGCAAACCGTTGTTTGGCTATGCTACCGCTTTGCTCAGCCCTCTTATAGCGTTGTTAGTTGCAGGTGAAGATTGGAGCTTGTTCCATGTTTGGAACATGGATATTTTGGTGGGATATCACAATATATCTTATTTTAATTAATGCATCTATATACTTGGTAAAGGGTGTAAGGCTCGGCCTTATGCCTGGTGTTTTGTTCCACTCTTACCGCCCTAGTTTCCGTCATATCGGTGTTATGTTCCCGGATTTTGCGTTCCTTACACGATTGGGTTAGAATGGGAACCCCTTCACAGTTCGCCTTGAATAAAACTCCTCCAGCAATGCCCAACATTGGTTTTACCATTCTCCACCTAGCCTTTTCTTTCCCTTGGGTTCTGCAGACTCAAGGGTCATCTTTATTTAAACCCCCCTGGGCCAGTGCTCCTCTGAGTGTTGGTCCGACCAAGTAGACTGCGGGGCCACCTCGGGGCAACTTGAGGGTTGGTTTTACTCGTAGAATGTCTCATCTGAGTGTGCCCTGAGAACGAGATATGTGCAGCTCCTATCGGGATTTGTCGGCACGTTCGGGCGGTGTTGCTGGACTTGTCTTACCATTGTCGAGGATGTCTTGTAACCGGGATGCCGAGTCTGATCGGATTGTCTTGGGAGAAGGAATATCCTTCGTTGACCGTGAGAGCTTGTGATGGGCTAAGTTGGGACACCCCTGCAGGGATTGAACTTTCGAAAGCCATGCCAGCGGTTATGGGCAGATGGGAATTTGTTAATGTCCGGTTGTAGAAAACCGGAAGTTGAACTTCATTAAAATACATCAACCGTGTGTGTAACCGCGATGTTCTCTTTTCGGCGGAGTTCGAGAAGTGAACACGGTGTTGGAGTAATGCTTGACGTAGGTTGTTCTAGGATCACTTCTTGATCATAGTTTTATCGACCGCGCCTTGCCTTCTCTTCCCGCTCTCATTTGCGTATGTTTAGCCACCATATATGCTAGTTGCTTGCTGCAGCTCCACCTCATTCCTTTTTACCTTACCCATAAGCTTAAATAGTCTTGATCGCGAGGGTGTGAGATTGCTGAGTCCCCGTGACTCACAGATACTTCCAAAACCAGCTTGCAGGTGTCGTTGAACCGTGCAGGTGACGCAACCAAGCTCAAGGAGGAGCTCGATGAAGATCTTCCCCTTTGAGTTGTCTCGTTCTAGTCGATCAGTAGTGGAGCCCAGTTGGGACAATCGGGTATCTGTAGCATTAGGGGTAGTCTTCTTTTATTTTGGTTCCGTAGTCGGACCTTGTTTGTATCTGGATGATGTAATGCTTTATTCATGTAATTGTGTGAACTGGCGATTGTAAGCCAACTATGTATCTCTTTCCCTTATGTATTACATGGGTTGTGTGAAGATTACCTCACTTGCGACATTGCTTTCAATGCGGTTATGCCTCTAAGTCGTGCTTCGAAATGTGGGAGATATAGCCGCATCGAGGGCGTTACACTTCCCAGTCTTTTGCTAGCCTTCACTTGTACTAAGAGGGAATACTGCTTATGCATCCAATTCCATAAACCCCAAAGTTGTTCCATATGCGTCCGTCATACCTACCTATATACGTTATCTACCTGCCATTCCAAGTAAATTTGCATGTGCCAAACTCTAAACCTTCAAATAAACATTCTGTTTTGTATGCTCGAATAGCTCATGTATCAACTAGGGCTTTCTGTATCTTCCATGTTAGGCGGGTTATTCTCAAGAGGAGTGGACTCCGCTCCTCATTTACGAGAAAATGGCTGGTCACCGGGATGCCCAGTCCCATGCTTTATGCAAATCAAATCAAAATAATTGCAAACAAAACTCCCCCTGGGACTGTTGTTAGTTGGAGGCACTCGTTGTTTCAAGCAAGCCATGGATTGATGCTTGTTGGTGGAGGGGGAGTATAAACTTTACCATTCTGTTTAGGAACCGCCTATAATGTGTGTAGCATGGAAGATAACGCCATCTCTTCGTTGTTATGTTTAGAATGAAAGTATGCCGCTCAAAATATTATTTATCTCTGCTTTAAAATCAAGCTCTAGCACCTCTACAAATCTCTGCTTCCCTCTGCGAAGGGCCTATCTATTTAGTTTTATGTTGAGTCATCATCCTCTTATTAAAAAGCACCCGTTGGAGAGCACTGCTGTCATTTGCATCCATTACTTTTAATTTATATTGGGTATGACTATGACCGGATCTCTTTTACCATGAATTACAATGTCTAGTCAGTCCTTGATCTTTAAAGGTGCTCTGCATTTATCTTTTGCGGTCTCAGAAAGGGCTAGCGAGATACCATCTTGTTATTTCATATCATGATTGTTTTGAGAAAGTCTTGTCATCCGAGATTTATTATTATTGCTCGCTAGTTGATTATGCCATTGATATGAGTAAACATGAGACCTAAGTGTTATTGTGAATGTGGTCAGTTCATAATCTTTGCTGAAAACTTGAATGTTGGCTTTACATATTTACAACAACAAGAGCAAATAGAGTTTGTAAAAGTTTTTCTTTATCACTTTCAGTTTGTCAACTGAATTGCTTGAGGACAAGCAAAGGTTTAAGCTTGGGGGAGTTGATACGTCTCCTTCGTATCTACTTCTCCAAACACTTTTGCCCTTGTTTTGGATACTAACTTGCATGGTTTGAATGGAACTAACCTAGACTGACGCTGTTTTCAGCAGAATTGCCATGGTGTTATTTATGTGCAAAAACAAAAGTTCTCGGAATGACCTGAAACTCCACGGAGATTATTTTTGGAAATAATAAAAAATACTAGCGAAAGAATCAAGGCAAGGGGGCCCACACCCTAGCCACAAGGGTGGGGGCGCGCCTGCCCCTTGGGCGCGCCCCCTGCCTCGTGCCACCCTGGAGCTCCACCGACCTCAACTCTAACTCCATATATTCATGTTCGAGAGAAGGATTCATCGCATTTTACGATACGAAGCAACCGCCAAGCCTTAAACTCTCTTGGGAGGGCTAATCTAGAGTCTGTCGGGGGCTTCGGAGAGGGGAATCCGTCGCCGTGGTCATCATTAACCATCTTCCATCACCAATTTCATGATGCTCACCGCAATGCGTGAGTAATTCCATCATAGATTTGCTGGACGGTGATGGGTTGGATGAGATTTATCATGTAATCGAGTTAGTTTTGTTAGGGTTTGATCCCTACTATCCACTATGTTCTGAGATTGATGTTTCTATGACTTTGCTATGCTTAATGCTTGTCACTAGGGCCCGAGTGCCATGATTTCAGATCTGAACCTATTATGTTTTCATGAATATATGTGAGTTCTTGACCCTATCTTGCAAGTCTATAGTCACCTATTATGTGTTATGATCCGGCAACCCCGAAGTGACAATAATCGGGACCACTCCCGGTGATGATCGTAGTTTGAGGAGTTCAGGTATTCATTATGTGTTTATGCTTTGGTCCGGTACTATATTAAAAGGAGGCCTTAATATCCCTTAGTTTCCGCTAGGACCCCGCTGCCACGGGAGGGGAGGACAAAATATGTCATGCAAGTTCTTTTCCATAAGCACGTATGACTAATACATGCCTACATTACATTGATGAATTGGAGCTAGTTCTGTGTCACCCTATGTTATGACTGTTACATGATGAACCACATCCGGCATAATTATCCATCACCGATCCAATGCCTACAAGCTTTTCACATATTGTTCTCTGCTTATTTACTTTTCCATTGCTATTGTTACAATCACTACAAAACCCAAAAATATTACGTTTGCTACCATTACCTTTTGCCACCGTTACCACTACTATCATATTACTTTGCTACTAAATACCTTGTTGCAGATATTAAATTATCTAGGTGTGGTTGAATTGACAACTCAGCTGCTAATACTTGAGAATATTCTTTGGCTCCCCTTGGGTTGAATCAATAAATTTGGGTTGAATACTCTACCCTCGAAAACTGTTGTGATACCCTATACTTGTGGGTTATCACGCACACGCAAGATCATGGTGGTGCATAGCAACAAGAGGGGAGAGTGTTGTCTACATACCCTCGTAGACCGTAAGCGGAAACGTTATGACAATGCGGTTGATGTAGTCGTACGTCTTCACGATCGACCGATCCTAGTACCGAAAGTACGACACCTCCGCGATCTACACAAGTTCGGCTCGGTGACATCCCATGAACTCACGATCCAGAAGAGTGTCAAGGGAGAGCTTCATTAGCACGACAGCGTGATGACGGTGATGATGATGCTACCGGAACAGGGCTACGCCTAAGCACCGCTATGATATGACTGAGGTGGATTATGGTGGAGGGGGGCACCATGCACAGCTGGAAACAATCATATTGTGTGTCTATGGGGTGCCCCCTGGCCACGTATATGAAGGATGGAGGGAGGAGGAGGCCGGCCCTCATAGGGCGCGCCCAAAGTGTGGAGTCCTACTAGGATTCCCTAGTCCTAGTTGGATTCCACCTCCCACATGGAATAGGAAAAAGGGAAGGGAGAAGGAGAAGGAAGGAAGGGGGTGTCGTGGTTCTAAGTCTGACAGTAAAGTAGGGGGTAGGAATGTAGAGGCAAGATCCTAGCTACGAAGAGATTGTGCATGCAAGATGTACGAGTTCAGGCCCTTCACGGTGGAAGTAACAACCCTACGTCTCGGTGCCCGGAGGCTCGATCGATTGGATTATGCATGAAGTTACAGGGGGTGCAAACCCTTGTGCCAGAGGAGGGGAGTGGCTTATATAGAGTGCGCCAGGACCCCGGCCATCCCACGTTACACAGGGTTCAATGTACATTAAGACAGGCCGTTACTGGTAATGCCAGCAATAAAGTCATATAACTGATCATTAATACTACGGAGTGAATGCCTGACCATTGCTACCTAGGGCGACTTTAGGCCTTCTGTACTCCGAGTGGTTTCTTGTACAGTCGAGTGATGATATACTGGTCGAAAGGAATTGGGATATCCGTGTGGAGATGTTGGTCGAGTGGGCATACACTTAGGTGATTCTAGTCGATTTGAACTTGTTGTCCTTTGGTTGTCTATGAAGGTAGGGCAGTGTCCTTGGGAGGGGTTCTTAGACCAGGTCTATTGTCTTACCCTAGGTACATGGCATCGTCATTAGCCCCCGAATGGTTCTGGGTTCGAGTGGAAGTGGAGTTGAAGATGGTTCCAACCCAATCTTCATGCTGCGGAAGCATTTTACTGGATTAATGAACCATGCAACAACTTCAACTTCATTTTCAGTCGCCTTGAGCCATTCAGAGATTGTCGAGTGAATTTCCGCTGATAAGCTTCGACTGCTGATGTTGCATAAAATCTTCGGCGTGATTGACTGCTCTGCCGTTTCCGGATCTCACGGGATTCGAAATTTGGGGAAGCACGCGAGGCGGAGAGGGCCATAGTAATCGGAGCAGATTAAGCAGGGGTGCCTCGATCCCCGTGCCACCTTTTTCGCCATGTACTGCCCGCGCGCCTGTTGCAGGATTTGACAGGACCGTCTGGGTCCACTAGCCAGTCAGTCGGGGAATGGGGCCATATAAGGCGTAGGAGCCGATGCTTTTGCACTGTCCGCCCCATTCTCCCCCTTGTTCCTCTGCTCCCCATTACTTCCGCCTCTGCTCTCGGTGCCGCCGCCCAGCTCGTGCTCAATCTGCGGCAATGGGGAAGGACAAGACTGCTGCTCTGGAGCATGCGAAGAAGGCAACGGTGAAAGCGAAGGGGAAGAAGACGAGCCGGGGCGGGTCGTCGTCGAGATCTGCTCTGCCGCCCGTCTAGATTCAAGGCGACTGGATCAGGTTGATGATCCAGAAAGAAGACATTGAGGATCTAGTTGACGGGGGATTGATCGCCCACGAGTCTTGGTGGCTTCCGGAGGACGAGACCGAGCCACGACCGCAAGAGGGTGAGTGCATCCTTCTTGCGATCCATGTCGACCGCGGTTTTTCTTTTCCTCCACATCCTTTCTTTCGGGGTTTTCTGAACTTCTTTGGAGCCCACCTTCATCAATTTTCTCCCAACACCATCACATACCTTGTCGCGTATGTGTCCATGTGTGAAAACTTGCTGGGCTGTGGACCGCACTGGGCCTCTTCAAACACATTTTCACCTGTCATTCTTAGTCGGTTAAAAATGCCAATCCCAGTGATGAGAGGACACACATGATCTAGATGTGTGGGGGATTAGGGATCCAGATGAGGAACAAAAGCACTTTCCCTGCCATGATTCTTCTCGAGTCAGTCAGAGGGTGGCAGTCGACTTGGTTTTATTGTAAGGACCAACCGAGCCCAGGTCAGTCGACTGGCATTCCCCCATTTTCCACAGAGCAAATCGAGAAGCCTTCTCCCTTGAGAGTGACTCCAGTTCAGAAAGCGGAGGTTAATATGTTGGTTGAGCGGGTAGTCCAACTTGTCCGCAACGGTGTGACTGGCATGGACCTGTTAGAAGCATTTCTCAGTCGATGCATCCTGCCACTCCAAGCCCGTGACCATCCAACGTGGATGTATTCGGGTGTTGAAGACAACACTTCGATCCATCCAGAGGAAGTTGACGAGGCGACGGTGGCGTTGTGGCTTGATACGTCCATTTTGCATCATGCTTTTATATCGATATTTATTGCATTATGGGCTGTTATTACGCATTATGTCACAATACTTATGCCTATTCTCTCTTATTTTACAAGGTTTCCATAAAGAGGGAGAATGCCGGCAGCTGGGATTCTGGGCTGGAAAAGGAGCAAATATTAGAGACCTATTCTGCACAGCTCCAAAAGTCCTGAAACTTCACGGAAGATGTTTTCAGAATATATAAAAAATACCGAGCGCAAGAAGTTCACCAGGGGGCCACACCCTGCCCACGAGGGTGGGGGGCGTGCCCCCTGCCTCGTGGGCCCCCTAGTGGCCCTCTGATGACCATCTTCTACTATATGAGGTCTTTCGATGAGAAAAAAAATCAGAAGCCATCTTCTCGGAGGAAACTCCGCCGCCACGAGGAGGAACCTTGGCGGAACCAATCTAGGGCTCTGGCGGAGCTGTTCTGCCAGGGAAACTTCCCTCCGGGAGGGGGAAATCATCGCCATCGTCATCACCAACGCTCCTCTCATCGGGAGAGGGCAATCTCCATCAACATCTTCACCAACACCATCTCCTCTCAAAACCCTAGTTCATCTCTTGTATCCAATTCTTATTTCCATGTTCAGGATTGGTACCTATGGGTTGCTAGTAGTGTTAATTACTCCTTGTAGTTGATGCTAGTTGGTTTATTTGGTGGAAGATCATATGTTCAGATCCTTTATGCATATTAATACCCCTCTGATTATGAACACGAATATGCTTTGTGAGTAGTTACGTTTGTTCCTGAGGACATGGGAGAAGTCTTGCTATGAGTAGTCATGTGAATTTGGTCTTCGTTCGATATTTTGATGAGATGTATGTTGTCTCTCCTCTAGTGGGGTTATGTGAATGTCGACTACATAACACTTCACCATTATTTGGGCCTAGAGGAAGGCATTGGGAAGTAATAAGTAGATGATGGGTTTCTAGTGTGACAGAAGCTTAAACCCTAGTTTATGCGTTGCTTCGTAAGGGGCTGATTTGGATCCATATGTTTCATGCTATGGTTAGGTTTAGCTTAATACTTTTGTTGTAGTTGCGGATGCTTGCAATAGAGGTTAATCATAAGTGGGATGCTTGTCCAAGTAAGGAGAGTACCCAAGCACCGGTCCACCCACATATCAGATTATCAAAGTACCAAACGCGAATCATATGAGCGTGATGAAAATTAGCTTGACGATATTCCCATGTGTCCTCAGGAGCGCTTTTCTCTATATAAGAGTTTGTCCAGGCTTGTCCTTTGCTACACAAAGGATTGGGCCACCTTGCTTCACTTTATTTACTTTTTTTACCTGTTGCTCATTACAAAATATCCTATCACAAAACTATCTGTTACCACTTATTTCAGTACTTGCAGAGAATACCTTGCTGGAAACCACTTATCATTCCCTTCTGCTCCTCGTTGGGTTCGACACTCTTACTTATCAAAAGGACTACAATAGATCCCCTATACTTGTGGGTCATCAAGACTCTTTTCTGGCGCCGTTGCCGGGGAGTGAAGCACCTTTGGTAGGTGGAATTTGGTAAGGAAAAAAATATATAGTGTGCTGAAATTTACTGTCACTTGTTACTATGGAAAGTAATCCTCTGAGGGGCTTGTTCGAGGTATCTTCACCCCGACTAGTAGAGCAAAGAGTTGTTCCTCAACCAACTGAACCTACTGATAATGAAAATGTCTACTTTGAATTTCCTTCGGGTAAGTTAGAAAAACTGCTAGCTAATCCTTTTGCAGGAGATGGAACAATGTATCCTGATGAGCACCTAATATATGTTGATGAAGTTTGTGGATTATTTAAGCTTGAAGGTGTACCTGGAGATGTTGTTAAGAAGAAGGTCTTCCCTTTATCTTTAAGGGAAGATGCATTGACATGGTATAGGCTATGTGATTATACGGGGTCATGGAACTACAAACGATTGAAATTGGAATTTCATTAGAAGTTTTATCCTATGCATCTTGTTCATCGTGATCGCAATTATATATATAATTTTTGGCCTCGCAAAGGAGAGCAAGCATCACTCAAGCTTGGGGGAGGCTTAAATCAGTGTTATATTCATGCCCCAATCATGAGCTCTCAAGAGAGATGATTATTCAAAATTTATATGCTCAACTTTCTGATAATAATCGCACCATGCTCGATACTTCTTGTGCTGGCTCTTTTATGATGAAGACTATTGAATTCAAATGGGATTTATTGGAAAGAATTAAATGCAACTCTGAAGATTGGGACCTCGAAGAAGGTAAGGAGTGAGGTATGAAACCTAAGTTTGATTGTGTTAAATATTTTATGGATACCATGTTTTCCGTAAATTTGGCACCAAATATGGACTTGACTCTAAGATAGTAGCTTCTTTCTATGAATCTTTTACTACTTATGTTGATCTCCCCAAGGAGAAGTGGTTCAAGTATCATCCTCCCATAGAAGTAAAAGTAGCTACACCTATTAAAGTTGAAGAAAAGACTATCACTTATAATGATCCTATTGTTCCTACTTCTTATGTTGAGAAACCACCTTTCCCTGTTAGGATAAAGGATCATGCTAAAGCTTGAACTGTGGTTCGTAAAAGCAATATTAAAACATATACACCTCCTGAGCAAGTTAAAGTAGAACCTAATATTGCTATTGTTAAAGATCTCTTGGCTGATAATATTGATGGACATGCTATTTATTTCTGTGATGAAACTGCTAGAATTGCTAAACCCTGTGATAAAGATAAACCTAGACCTGTGGTAGGCATGCCTTTTATTTCTGTTAAAATAGGAGATCATTATTATCATGGCTTATGTGATATGGGTGCCAGTGCTAGTGCAATACCTATTGGCCTATATAGAAAATTATGCTTGATATTGCACCTGTTGAGTTAGAGGATATTGATGTCACAATTAAACTTGCCAATAGAGATACTATTTCACCAATGAGAGTTGTTAGAGATGTTGAAGTATTGTGTGGGAAAACTAAATATCCTGCTGATTTTCTTATTCTTGGTTCCCCACCAGATAGCTTTTGTCCCATTATATTTGGTAGACCCTTCTTAAACACTGTTAATGCTAAGATAGATTGCAAAAAGGATGTTGTTACTATCGGTTTGCATGATATGTCTCATGAATTTAATTTCTCTAAATTTAGATAACATCTTGAAGAAGAATTACCTAGTAAGGACGAAATTATTGGTCTTGCTTCTATTGCCGTACCTCCTAGTGATCCTTTAGAACAATATTTGCTAGACCATGAAAATGATATGTTTATCAATGAAAGAAGGGAAATAGATGAAGTATTCTTTAAATTGGAACCTATTCTGAAAAACAATTTGCATGTTGAAATCCTAAGGGATCCTCCTCCAGCCAAGGGTGATCCCGTCTTTGAGCTTAAACCATTGCCTGATACTCTTAAATATGCTTATCTTGATGAGAAAAAGATATATCCTGTTATTATTAGTGCTAACCTTTCAGAGGATGAGGAAGAGAGATTATTGAAAACTCTGAAGAAGCAACGTGCTGCTATTGGGTATACTCTTGATGATCTTAAGGGCATTAGTCCCTCTCTATGTCAACATAAAATAAATTTGGAAGAAGATGCTAAACCAGTTCATGATCATCAACGACGATTGAATCCTAAAATGAAAGAGGTGGTAAGAAAAGAAATACTAAAGCTCCTAGAGGCAGTTATAATCTATCCCGTTGCTGATAGTCAGTGGGTAAGTCCTATCCATTGTGTCCCTAATAAGGGAGGTATTATTGTCGTTCCTAATGATAAAGATGAATTGATTCCTCAAAGAATTATTACAGGTTATAGGATGGTAATTGATTTCCGTAAATTAAATAAGGTCACTAAAAAGGATCATTACCCCTTACCTTTTATTGATCAAATGCTTGAAAGATTATCCAAACATACACATTTTTGCTTTCTAGATGGCTATTCTGGTTTCTCTCAAATACCTGTGTCAGCCAAGGATCAATCAAAGACTACTTTTACTTGCCCTTTTGGTACTTTTGCTTATAGACGTATGCCTTTTGGTTTATGTAATGCACCTTCTACCTTTCAAAGATGCATGATGGCTATATTCTCTGACTTTTGTGAGGTTTTCATGGACGATTTCTCCATCTATGGATCTTCCTTTGATGATTGCTTGAGCAACCTTGATCGAGTTTTGCAGAGATGTGAAGAAAGTAATCTTGTCTTGAATTGGGAAAAGTGCCACTTTATGGTTAATGAAGGTATTGTTCTGGGGCATAAAGTTTCTGAAAGAGGTATTGAAGCTGATAAAGCCAAGGTTGATGCTATTGAAAAGATGCCATGTCCCAAGGACATCAAAGGTATAAGAAGTTTCCTTGGTCACGTCGGATTTTATAGGAGGTTCATTAAGGACTTCTCAAAAATTTCTCGGCCTCTGACAAATTTATTACAAAAAGATATACCATTTGTCTTTGATGATGATTGTGTGGAAGCATTTGAAATACTTAAGAAAGCATTGATCTCTGCACCTATTGTTCAGCCACTTGATTGGAATTTACCTTTTGAAATTATGTGTGATGCTTGTGATTATGCTGTAGGTGTTGTTCTAGGGCAAAGAGTTGATAAGAATTAAATTTTATTCAATATGGTAGTAAAACCCTAGACAATGCTCAAAGAAATTATGCTACTACTGAAAAAGAATTCTTATCAGTTGTATTTGCTTGTGATAAGTTCAGACCTTATATTGTTGATTCTAAAGTAACTATTCACACTGATCATGCCGCTATTAAATATCTTATGGAAAAGAAAGATGCTAAACCTAGACTTATTAGATGGGTTCTCTTGCTACAAGAATTTGATTTACATATTGTTGATAGAAAGGGAGCTCAGAACCCCGTTGCAGACAACTTGTCTAGGTTAGAAAATGTGCTTGATGACCCAGTACCTATTGATGATAGCTTTCCTGATGAGCAATTAAATGTCATAAATACTTCTCATACTGCTCCCTGGTATGCCGATTATGCTAATTACATTGTTGCTAAGTTTATACCACCTAGTTTCACATACCAGCAAAAGAAAAAGTTCTTCTATGATTTGAGGCATTACTTTTGGGATGACCCACATCTTTATAAAGAAGGAGTAGATGGTGTTATTAGACGTTGTGTACCTGATCATGAACATGAACAGATCCTACGCAAGTGTCACTCCAAAGCTTATGGGGGACACCATGCTCGACATAGAACTACACATAAGGTATTGCAATCTGGTTTTTATTGGCCTACTCTCTTCAAGGATGCCCGTAAGTTTGTCTTATCTTGTGATGAATGTCAAAGAATTGGTAATATTAGTAGACGTCAGGAAATGCCTATGAATTATTCACTTGTTATTGAACCATTTGATGTTTGGGGCTTTGATTATATGGGACCTGAGGGAGTCCTGGATTAGGGGGTGTCCGGATAGCCGGACTATACCTTCGGTCGGACTCCTGGACTATGAAGATACAAGATTGAAGACTTTGTCCCGTGTCCGGAAGGGACTTTCCTAGGCATGGAAGGCAAGCTTGGCGATACGGATATGTAGATCTCCTACCATTGTAACCGACTCTGTGTAACCCTAGCCCTCTCCGGTGTCTATATAAACCGGAGGGTTTTAGTCCGTAGGACAGACCACAATCATACCATAGGCTAGCTTCTAGGGTTTAGCCTCTCTGATCTCGTGGTAGATCTACTCTTGTACTACCCATATCATCAATATTAATCAAGCAGGACGTAGGGTTTTACCTCCATCAAGAGGGCATGAACCTGGGTAAACCATTGTGTCCCCTGCCTCCTGTTACCATCCGCCTAGACGCACAGTTCGGGACCCCCTGCCTGAGATCCGCCGGTTTTGACACCGACATTGGTGCTTTCATTAAGAGGTCCTCTGTGTCGTCACTCTTAGGCCCGATGGCTTCTCCGATCATCAACAACAATGCGATCCAGGGTGAGACCTTCCTCCCCAGACAAATCTTCATATTTGGCGGCTTTGCACTGCGGGCCAATTCGCTTGGTCATCTGGAGTAGATCGAAAGCTATGCCCCTGGCCATCAGGTCAGATTTGGAAGTTTGAGGTACACGGCCGACCTTCGTGGAGACTTGATCTTTGACGGATTCGAGCCGCAGCCGAGCGCGCCGCACTGTCATGATGGGCAGGATCTAGCTCTGCTATCGAACAGTGCCTTGGAGGCCGCACCCGCATCAGCTTCGACCCTTAATTCAGAACCAACTGCGCCAATCGAGGATGGGTGGTTGGACACCGCCTCGGGGGCTGCAATCTCTACGGCAATCGAGCCGAACACCAGTACTATTCTCTACGAAGCCCGTGACTCCAAGGAGCAGGACTCCTCTCCAGACTCCGAGCCCTCCGCGCCCCTACCGATGGAACCCGATTGGGCGCCGATCATGGAGTTCACCGCCGCGGACATCTTTCAGCACTCGCCCTTCGGCGATATCCTGAATTCACTAAAGTCTCTCTCTTTATCAGGAGAGCCCTGGCCGGACTATGGTCAGCAAGGTTGGGATGCGGATGATGAAGAAATTCAAAGCCCACCCACCACCCACTTCGTAGCCACTGTTGATGATTTAACCGACATGCTCGACTTCGACTCCAAAGACATCGACGGTATGGACACCGATGTAGGAGATGAACATGAACCAACGCCTATAAGGCACTGGACAGCCACCTCATCTCATGATGTATACATGGTGGACACACCCAAAGGAAGCGACAATGAGGAACACAGGGATGCAACGAGGGATCGTTCACTCGAAAAGCAATCAAAGCGGCGACGTAAGCGCCGCTCCAAGCCCTGCCTCGACAGAGACAACAGCCATACAGACCCATCCATAGAGGAGGATGAGCCGGCAGACGACCAACATGCCTTCAAGCAACCGTTCGAATAGGGAAACTTGGATAAACCAACCGAACACCCCGTCCCCGGCGAAAATAGCAGTCCGGACAACCTTACGCCGGATAGGCTCATGGAGCAGAAGAACCTCCACAAAAGGCTCGTCGCCAGTGCACGTAGCCTAAAAAAGCAGAAGCGGAAGCTCAAAACTGCGGAAGATGCATTCAAAATCAGATGGAGCAAAGTACGCAACACCGCAGACAAATATGGCGGCAGTCCCCGCACAAAAAGCTATCCAAAGTGAAAGCTACTACCTGAATTTGACGAGGAGGCCTTAGAGCCCCTGCAGTCAACAAATAGTAAAGCCACCCGGTCGGATAGACGACCGCATGGCCAGCATGGAGTGGCAAGCGGTGCCGCACACAAGCCGGCACGCAATCCACCAAAGGATCCACATCAAAAAGATGGCCCAGCCAGATCTATCTACGGGCCAAGAAAGCAAGCTCTAGTAAGCAATGCAACACAACAAATATCCGAACATCATGGCACACCCAAATACAGGGGTGCCGCACACCCCCTATGCTTCACCGATGAGGTGCTGGACCATGAATTTCCAGCGGGATTCAAGCCCGTAAACATAGAGGCGTACGACGGAACAACAGACCCTGGGGTCTGGATCAAGGATTATATCCTCCACATACACATGGCCAGAGGAGATGACCTCGAAGCCATAAAATACATACCCCTCGAGCTTAAAGGGCCAGCCCGGAATTGGCTCAAAAGCCTTCCCGAAAACACCATTGGAAGTTGGGAAGAGCTTGAGGATGCTTTCTGGGCAAATTTTCAAGGGACCTATGTCCGCCCTCCAGATGCAGACGATCTTAGTCACATAACTCAACAGCCCGGAGAGTCAGCCCGGAAATTCTAGAACAGATTTCTTACTAAAAAGAATCAGATAGTCGATTGTCCGGATGCCGAAGCCCTAGCAGCTTTTAAGCATAACGTTCGAGACTAATGGCTCGCCAGACACCTCGGCCAAGAAAAGCCAAGAACAATGGCCGCATTAACAAGCCTCATGACCTGCTCTTGCGTAGGAGAGGACAGCTGGTTGGAACGATGTAGCACCATAGACCCAAGTACATCCGAACTTCGGGATTGAAACGAAAAACCCCGACGCAGCAAGGGCCAGCGCCGAAATAAGAGAAACAACCCAAAGAGCACGGCGGTCAACGCCGGATTCAAAAGCTCGCGGCAGAATCAGAGACAGCCGCCCCTAAAGGATAACAGGGACGAGCTATCCAACTTAAACAAAATCTTGGACAAGATATGTCAAATACACAGTACTCCCGGGAAGCCTACGAACCATACCCACAGAGATTGTTGGGTTTTCAAGCAATCCGACAAACTCAACGCCGAACACAAGGGGCTCGACACACCAAGTGAGGACGATGACGAATCCCACAAGCAGAGCACCAGGAAACAAAAGGATTTCCCACAAGAAGTCAAAACAGTAAACTTACTTCACGTGACGAACAGAATGGCGCCAACAGAGATACGCGCCATACGGCCTATCCCAAAGGAGTCTCGCCAATGGTTGTTAAAACCGATCACCTTCAACCATCAGGAATACTCTAGAAGTATCCGGAACGCAAGCTAGACTGCCTTGGTATTAGATCCAATAATCGGCGGACTCCACCTTACAAATGTCCTGATGGACGGCGGCAGTGGTCTAAACCTGTTATACCAGGACACAATCCGCAACATGGGGATAGACCCAACAAAAATTTGCCATAGCAAAACCTCCTTTCAAGGGGTAACGCCAGGCCCGGATGCCCGTTGCATGGGTTCTCTCCGGCTAGAAGTTATGTTCGGTTCCCCCGATAACTTCCGCCGCGAACAGCTAAGTTTCCACATCGCCCCATTCTCAAGTAGCTATCAAGCACTGCTGGGATGCGAAGCTTTCGCCCACTTTAACACAATACCTCATTATGCATCTCTTACGCTTAAGATGCCCAGTCCTTGAGGCATCATCTCATTAAAGGGAAAACATTGAGTGTTCCTCCCACGCGGATGACAGTGTGGCTGCCTTGACAGCCCCACAATAAAGCGGCTTCACCAGCCAAAGCACCTAAACAGGTTGTGAAGAGCACAGACACGGCTAGACGAGTCCGGCATAAACATACAATTGATAAGGGCTTAATAGTCGTATACCCCTGTACTAGGGGCTCCGCGCATATAAAACAAGAGGTAATAAAGCTCAATTTTACCCATTTCGATTTATACTTTGTTTATTTAGTATAACTTATGTTCGGCATGATCTTTCTTCAACTAAGTTCCTCTCTTTTACAGATGAACACCATGCTACGCCCGTCCAGGATACAACACAATGGAGACATAGGCGCAGACGTGCAGCAGGGACCCGTTCCAAGGATTCTTTTCAGATTAAGACCCTGCGTAAACCTTTTTTACTGTCTCTTGTTGATACACATCCCCTGGTTTCTTGGTATAACCAAGGAGGAGGCTGGCGTTTTTTCATGTGGCCACGTAAGAGTTTTGCGCGTACCTGGACACTAGGGGCTTATTACTAAGGGCGTTATCCCGCCCGCCTTCATAAAGACCGAATACCTTAGGAAGTGTTCAGCGTCGCGAGCTTGGCCTTATATGCATCAGCTCCGAATCATGTCTTTGGTCAAATGTTGGGTTTTTCCGGCTCCTGTGTTTTGCTACCTTATGTTCCGCTCTATCGGCTAAGGCGGCACCAGGAGAACTACTGCGATTGTGCCCCGGTTCGGCCAGGCGAGCACCTCAGTAGAGAAAGCCGAAAACTAACTGTCATGATATAGCTTGAGACTGGTCAACCACTCGATGACTTACCGGAATCTTTAGGATACCTCCGCATTAGCGAAGGGCCGCTTCCCGGCCAGGCACATACGCGCCCTGAGTTTGGGCGAGCACAGGCGCCACCAGGGGCTATATAAGTAGCCTCACTTTCAAACTCATATGGCTAAGTGAAAGTGATAAAGCATCATAGTCTGATTGCCTAGTTCGCTGCGCTATCACCTCCTTTGTAGGACCAAGACATTGGATTAAGTGTGAAACTGTGCCTTCTGTGAACACCCCCGCATTATGTGCGTGGGGGCTAAAGCCGATGACTGCCATCTTTCAGATTATATATACATATATGTTAAACGGCCGCACAGGAGGTATTATAATACTTGCAAGCACAAGTATAAAAAGCTTCTACAATTTATCAAAATATTGTTTTACAATAATCTATGCTATTCGAATATAGTATCCTTCGAGCACTGCGTCTCTATTAAAGGAGGGCCTTGCAGAACTTCCTGAAAATAGTGCTCGGCAGGTACTCGGCTTCCATCCGAGTCTGGGGATGCAATAGCGGTGGCCTCCATTTCCGCCCAGTGTGTCTTGACACGGGCAAGAGCCATCCGTGCACCCTCTATGCATGTTGACCTCTTCATTGCATTGATATGCGGCGCCGCACCAAGGAACTGCTGCACCAAGTCGAAATAACTTTTCGGCTCCGGCCTCTCTGGCCACAGATGACTCATGACATACTTCATGGCGAGTCCGGACAACCTATTTAGCTCGGCCCATTCGGCCAAACGATCGGCTAATGACAGTGGACGCTTCGGATTGTGGAATTGTGACCAAAAGAGCTTTTCCACTATGCGATCTTCTTGATCTCGGAAGTGTTCGGCCGCATCTACGGCATTCGCTGCCAAATCTAGATAGGTGTCCACCGTACTCCACATCCGGTCTAACGGAGCATGTTTAGGATCACAGAAGTTCCTCCGCAGCATAAAGGGCTTTCCAGCCGCGATCTCTCCGGCCTGACGCAGCTCCTCCTTCATAGCTCTCATCGCAGAGCGAGCATCTTTGGCATCGGCAACGGCCTTCTCCAGGTCCGTCTGTTCCGCCTAATCTTCTTTTTCAAGAAGCTTGCAACGGTCAGCAACGCTCTTTAGCTTCACAGCCATCTCGGCCATTTCCTTCTTGCTTCGGCAGTGAGCAGCCTGTTCGGCTTTCAGCTCTTCAATTGCCTTTCTGGCAGCCGCATCACTTTTCCTGGCTTGCTCCTTGGCTCGGGCAAGTTCCGCCCGAAGATCCTCCATGGCAGCAGCACCATCTGCATCAAGCGCACACATTGTAAGATACTGGCATAAAGCTCCTCTTACCAGGTGCCGCCGGAGGAATTACATACCTTGTGCCTCGTCAAGCCGCTTGTTGACAAGCCCGATGTCGGCATCTACCACGTCAAGTTGCCGCTTTAGCTCGGCAAATTCATCAGTCCGGCCGGCCACCGGACACTTCGCCACCTACGTATGAAGGCGGCATATTAGACCTGGGATTGTGATCTTCTACGCACCGGCACTTTTGACAACGCATAGAGTTTCAGGGGCTACTATCTACACAGGGCGCATCTTATTTATGCGCAACTGTCCAAAAAGGGTACATTATTCCGCATACCTCAAAACCTGTCTGTAAACTCCTGACGGCCTAGTGCAATCCGCTCTCCGCAGATGAAATCCTCTCAATCACCGTACCCATCAATGCACGGTACTCCTCTAAGATAGATGCTCGCCCTAGCAGATCCTTTAGCTCCTCCAACCGCGCACCAGACGGTGCCGGACTCGTCCGATGGCCCTTTTCGAAGGCCGGACGCGGAGGGCTTCGGGGGGCCATATGACTACCTTCCGGCCCTGCCAGATTCGGAGAAACCCTCTGCGGCGATACCTTAGGGTCACCCGCCTCGCAAGGGGGTACGGCAGGGGGAGGCGTTCCGCTTTCCATCATCTCCGGAAGAAGATCCCCCGAAGACGAGCTCTGCGGAGAAGGGCTAAGGTCCGAGCTACAAGGTAAATTTTTGATTACTTTTCTCAGATATAAAGCAAGGATTTCTCTCATTTCTTAAAAAGAAAACTCCTCTCTACTTACGGCTCGGTGGAGGGCTGATCCCCTTGAGGGCGTAATTCGGCCAAAGTATCCCCCAGCACAGGACCCTCTGGCGAAGATTTCTTCCCCCGCTTTGAGGCCATGGTGTCCGGGTCTTTAGAGCCGGTCCTCTTCTTCCCTTGAGGAGAGGAATTTTTGATTCCTCCCTTCCAAACAGCCTCCTGCGAGGAGGCCGTAGCTTCCTTGTCCCCTCCCTCGCTTTCCTCTGAAGGCACGACCTCCAACATCCTGACTATTACGGGACCCGGCCTGGTCTCAGGGAGGGGGACAGGACACCTGATTAGCTCCGCTTTCGCAATCCACTCCTGTTTAAAGGACATCTCTTTTAAGGGCAATTTTATGATAAATATGCGGATTGCGAGTCCCGGCGTAGGGCTACTTACTTGAGTATCCGGGCGGTTGCAGCTCAGACCTGCGTCCTTGGTCAAGTCCGAACACATTGCTTGTGATCCGAAGAATAATTTGTACATCTCCACGGGCGTCGCGCCCATAAAATGTTTGAGAGCTCGTGGTCCCTCCGGATTGAACTCCCACAGGCGGAGGGGGCGACGTTTGCAGGGCAGAGCTCGGCGTATCAGCATAACCTGTGTCACCACGACCATACTGATATCTCTTTCTAGGAGATATCGAATGCGGCCTTGCAACAAGGGCACGTCCTTGGACGGCCCCCAGTCCAGTCATTTATTGACCCATGATGCTAGCTGTGGTGGGGGACCCGAGCGAAAGGCAGGTGGTGCCACCCACTTGGTGCTCCTGGGAGCGGTAATATAAAACCACTCTCGTTGCCATAAGCTGGACTCCTCTTGAAAAGTGCCCTCGGGCCATGGGGCATCAGCATTCCTGCTTATAACAGTGCCTCCGCACTCCGCGTGCCGTCCCTCGATCATCTTTGGCTCTACTTTGAAGGTCTTGAGCCATAGTCCGAAGTGAGGAGTAATACGGAGGAAGGCTTTGCACACGATGATGAATGAGGAAATATCGAGGATGGACTCCGGAGCTAAGTCGTGAAATTCCAGCCCATAATAAAACATGAGCCCCCTCACGAAGGGATCCGTCGGGAAGCCTAGCCCCCGAAGGAAGTGAGACATGAACACCACACTCTCACCAGGCTTGGGAGTGGGAATGACCTGCCCTTGAGCAGGCAGCCTATGCCAGATTTCGCCGGTCAAGAACCTGGCCTCTCTCAAGTTCAACACGCCCTCCTCCGTGACAGAGGAGGGCATCCATCGGCCTCGAAGGTCGGAACCGGACATTGTCGAAGGTCTGAAGAGCCTGAAATCTGGAGCCTTGGGTGTTGGAACTCGAGGCGAAGGGCGAACTCGTTTGAGATTGAAAGAAAGGAGTAAGGCCTTGGTCTCTTTATAAGAGGTTGAATACCAAGGGCCCTCCCCGTGACCGTTTGGGACTCGCCTTTGATCGAGAAAACATACCAACGGGTACGGTTGGGTTACCCACGCCCGTATTGATGAGAATCCCGGAATAAGGGGACACGATCTCTGCTTTGACAACACATGCCAAGGAAACCACCTCGCTAAACGCGCTGAGGTGGGACAGTAAAACGATTCGAATAAGGACTTGGACGTGGTGTGATGTCACGCTACGGAATACGTCAGCAGATTAGATTTGTGTAAATATTATTCTCTCTATGGCAATATGTGGAAACTTATGTTGTAGTGTCGGACACTATCCTTGTGTTCAAACATCTTCTATGAAGGACTTGGAGGAGGAACCCGCCTTGGAATGCCGAAGACAATCTGCGTGCCGGACTCGTCGTCGTTGAAGCCTGGTTCAGGGGCTACTGAGGGAGTCCTAGATTAGGGGGTGTCCGGATAGCCGGACTATACCTTCGGTCGGACTCCTGGACAATGAAGATACAAGATTGAAGATTTCGTCCCGTGTCCAGAAGGGACTTTCCTTGGTGTGGAAGGCAAGCTTGGCGATACGGATATGTAGATCTCTTACCATTGTAACCGACTCTGTGTAACCCTAGCCCTCTCCGGTGTCTATATAAACTAGAGGGTTTTAGTCCATAGGATAGACAACAATCATAGCATAGGCTAGCTTCTAGGGTTTAGCCTGTCTGATCTCGTGGTAGATCTACTCTTGTACTACCCATATCATCAATATTAATCAAGCAGGACGTAGGGTTTTACCTCCATCAAGAGGGCCTGAACCTGGGTAAAACATTGTGTCCCCTGCCTCCTGTTGCCATCCGCCTAGACGCACAATTCAGGACCCCCTACCCGAGATCCATTGGTTTTGACACCGACAGGACCTTTTCCTTCCTCTATTGGATATACACATATTTTAGTTGTTGTTCATTACGTTACTAAGTGGGTAGAAGCTATTCCAACTAGCAGTGTTGATCATAACACTTCTATTAAAATGCTCAAAGAAGTTATTTTACTGAGGTTTGGAGTTCCTAGATATTTAATGACTGATGGTGGTTCACATTTTATTCAAGGTGCTTTCCGTAAAATGCTTGTTGAATATGATGTTAATCATAGAATTGCATCTCCTTATCACCCTTAGTCTAGTGGTCAAGTAGAATTGAGTAATAGAGAACTCAAATTAATTTTGCAAAAGACTATTAATAGATCTAGAAAGAATTGGTCGAAGAAACTTGATGATGCATTATGGGCCTATAGAACTACATATAAAAATCCTATGGGTATGTCTCCATATAAAATGGTTTATGGAAAAGCATGTCACTTACCTCTCTAACTAAAACACAAGGCACATTGGGCTATTAAAGAACTCAATTATGCTTTTAAACTTGTCGGTGAGAAGAGGCTATTTGATATTAGCTCACTCGATGAATGGAGAACCCAAGCCTATGAAAATGCCAAGTTGTTTAAAGAAAAAGTTAAAAGATGGCATGACAAAAGAATACAAAAGCGTGAGTTTAATGTAGGTGATTATTCATTGCTATGCAACTCTCGTTTAAGATTTTTTGCAGGAAAACTTCTCTCTAAATGGGAAGGTCCTTACATTATCGAGGAGGTCTATCATTCCGGTGCCATAAAAATCAACAACTTCGAAGGTACAAATCCGAAGGTGGTGAACGATCAAAGAATCAAACATTATATCTCAGGTAATCCCATAAATGTTGAAACCAATGTTATTGAAACTGTAACCCCGGATGAATACATAAGGGACACTTTCCGGAACATTTCAGACTCTGAAAAGGAATAGGTATGTGGTACGGTAAGTAAACCGACTCCAAAATAGTTTTTAAGGCAATATTTGTCCGTTTTGGAATATTTAGAAAAATAGAAAAATAAGAAGCAGTCCGGGAAGGACACGAGGGCTCCACGAGGGTGGAGGGCGCGCCCTACTCCCCTGGGCGCGCCCCCCTACCTCGTGTGCACCTCATGCACTTTCCGGACTCCGTTTTCTTACACGACACGTATTTTGGTCGGTAAAAATTCATTATATAATCTCCTAGAGGTTCTGACTCCCGTATCATGCAAAAATCTCATGTGTTTGTTTCGATCTGTTTTTTCTGACAGATCCAGGTCATCATGTCGTCTTCAAGTGCCCCCAAGGACCAGTTCTTCGAGAAGGTCATCAACCCCTACCTCGCGGAGGTGCTGCAACACCCTCAAACCATTGAGATGCGTAAGAGGTTTTTGCACATCCGCGATGTTGAGGGACCTAGGAAGACCGGAAGCACGGAGGCAAGGCTCGAGGCATTGGAGCAAGAAGTTTTCAAGTGTCAGGAGATGGTGAAGCGTGGACTCGATTCCAATCACATTATGATCACGGAGTTCACCAACAACCACAAGCTGGACGTCAAGTACATTGGGGAGGCCATCTTCAAGCTTCATGAGAAAAACGAGCACCTCCAAGCCCAGATCTATGACCTGCAAAATCAAAACTATGAGTATGAATATAGATTCAAGAGGATGAGTTTGGCTGCAGATTTGAGGTTTTAGGAGACTCGATCATCCTTCTATGATGGTGAGCCTGTGCCTTGGAAGAAGGACGACAAGCCTACGCCATCAACAAAACCATCACCTTCTCCACCAACAAAGAAGAATTGAGTATCTGGTATGGGCACTCCCCTTGGCAACTACCAATCTTGGGGGAGTGCCCCGGTATCGTATCACCATCACTTTTATCTTTACCGTTTTCCTTAGTTCGATCCTTTTGGTAATATCTTGATCTGGTAGAATAAAAGTTGTTAGTATGATCTAGTTGTGAGTTTTGCTTTATGATCCTTCTATATAATCGAGTCCGTGAGCTATATATATAATAAAGATTAGTGTTGAGTCAAGGACTTGATTCTTTTACCATGATCTTAAGTGAATAAAAGAAAAAGAGAAAGAAATAAAAAGAAACAAAGAGATCATATGGATCTCATGGAGAGTAATGAGCTCACATAGAAAGAGTACGATGAATAAAAGTTATTGAGAGTTGACAAACATAGTTTTGGTCATCGTTGCAATTAATAGGGAGTAATAAAGAAAGAGAGGTCTTCACATATAGATATACTATCTTGGACAACTTTTATGATTGTGAGCACTCATTAAAATATGACATGCTAAAGAGTTTACGTTGGACAAGGAAGACAATGTAATGGGTTATGTTTTCTTACATGTGAAATAAATTATATTGTCATGGATCATCCAACATGGTTGAGCTTGCCTTTCCCTCTCATTCTAGCCAAATTCATAGCGCCAAGTAGAGACACTACTTGTGCTTCCAAATACCCTTAAACCAGTTTTGCCATGAGAGTCCACCATACCTACCTATGGATTGAGTAAGATTCTCCAAGTAAGTTGTCATCGGTGCAAAGCAATAAAAATTGCTCTCTAAATATGTATGACCTATTAGTGTGGGAGAAAATAAGCTTTATACGATCGTGTGATATGGAAGAAATAAAAGCGACAGACTGCATAATAAAGGTCCATATCACAAGTGGCAATATAAAGTGACGTTCTTTTGCATTAAGATTTTGTGCACCCAACCAAAAAAGCGCATGACAACCTCTACTTCCCTCTGTGAAGGGCCTATCTTTTACTTTTATCTCCAACCTTGCATAAGAGTCATGGTGATCTTCACCCTTCCTTTTTACATTTTATCCTTTGGCAAGCACAGTATGTTGGGAAGATCCTGGTATATATGGCTAATTGGATGTGAGTTTTCATGAACTATTATTGTTGACATTACCTTTGAGGTAAAACATTGGGAGGCAAAACTATAAGCCCCAATCTTTGTCTGTGTCCGATTAAAACTCCATACCCATAAGTATTGCGTGAGTGTTAGCAATAGTGAAAGACTATATGATAGTTGAATATGTGCACTTGCTGAAAAACTCTTATGTTGACTCTTTCCTATGTTATGATAAATTGCAATTGCTCCAATGACTGAGATTATAGTTTGTTAGTTGTCAATCAAGTTTATGATTCATACTTGAAATTGTGATTGAATTATTACTCTAGCATAAGAAATTATATGACAAGAATTATATAAGTTGTTGTTCTAAGAATGATCATGATGCCCTCATGTCTGTATTTTATTTTTATCGACACCTCTATCTCTAAACATGTGGACATATTTTTCGTTTTCGGCTTTCGCTTGAGGACAAGCGAGGTCTAAGCTTGGGGGACTTGATATGTCCATTTTGCATCATGCTTTTATATCGATACTTATTGCATTATGGGATGTTATTACGCATTATGTCGCAATACTTATGCCTATCCTCTCTTATTTTACAAGGTTTCCATAAAGAGGGAGAATGCCGACAGGTGGGATTCTGGGCTAGAAAAGGAGCAAATATTAGAGACCTATTCTGCATAGCTCCAAAAGTCCTGAAACTTCATGGAAGACGTTTTCAGAATATATAAAAAATACCGAGCGCAAGAAGTTCACCAGGGGGGCCACACCCTGCCCATGAGGGTGGGGGCGCACCCTACCACCCTGGGCGCGCCCCCTACCTCATGGGCCCCCTGGTGGCCCTCCGATGACCATCTTCTGCTATATGAGGTCTTTCGATGAGGAAAAAATCAGAAGCCATCTTCTCGGACGAAACTCCACCGCCACAAGATGGAACCTTGGCGGAACCAATCTAGGGCTCTGGCGGAGCTGTTCTACCAGGGAAACTTCCCTCCGGGAAGGGGAAATCATCGCCATCGTCATCACCAACGCTCCTCTCATCCGGAGAGGGAAATCTCCATCAACATCTTCACCAGCACCATCTCCTCTCAAAACCCTAGTTCATCTCTTGTATCCAATTCTTGTCTCCAAGTTCGGGATTGGTACCTGGGGGTTGCTAGTATTGTTAATTACTCCTAGTAGTTGATGCTGGTTGGTTTATTTGGTGGAAGATCATATGTTCAGATCCTATATGCATATTAATACCCCTCTGATTATGAACATGAATATGCTTTGTGAGTAGTTACGTTTGTTCCCGAGGACATGGGAGAAGTCTTGCTATTAGTAGTCATGTGAATTTGGTCTTCGTTCGATATTTTGATGAGATGTGTGTTGTCTCTCCTCTAGTGGGGCTATGTGAACATCAACTACATAACACTTCACCATTATTTGGGCCTAGAGGAAGACATTGGGAAGTAATAAGTAGATGATGGGTTGCTAGAGTGACAATAGCTTAAACCCTAGTTTATGCGTTGCTTCGTAAGGGGCTGATTTGGATCCATATGTTTCATGCTATGGTTAGGTTTACCTTAATACTTTTGTTGTAGTTGCGGATGCCTGCAATAGAGGTTAATCATAAGTGGGATGCTTGTCCAAGTAAGGATAGTACCAAAGCACCGGTCCACCCACATATCAGATTATCAAAGTACCGGACGCGAATCATATCAGCGTGATGAAAACTAGCTTGACGATATTCCCATGTGTCCTCGGGAGCGCTTTTCTCTATATAAGAGTTTGTCCAGGCTTGTCCTTTGCTACAAAAAGGATTGGGCCACCTTGCTGCACTTTATTTACTTTTGTTACTTGTTGCTCGTTACAAATTATCCTATCATAAAACTATCTATTACCACTTATTTCAGTACTTGCAGACAAATACCTTGCTGGAAACCGCTTATCATTTCCTTCTGCTCCTCGTTGGGTTTGACACTCTTACTTATCAAAAGGACTACGATAGATCCCCTATACTTGTGGGTCATCATGGCTGCAAGGTATCACTCGCAACAAAGACAATGCTAGGGGGTCTAGGAGGGTTCCTCCACTCGACCACACCACCGAACCGGACAAGGTCCTATTCTTTCCTTCTGAGTGTACTTGCTCTGATATGTGTTTGCTCTTGAAACTGATTGGTATCCACTCGACCCCGTGTCTTGCAGATCTACACTGAGGCGTACTCGATGCCCAACGGAGAGCAGGAGGATGAAGGGGAGGCGAGTAAAGGCGACAGTGACGAGTGGCATTCTGGCAGAAGGGGAGACGAGGAGAGTGAGGACTTGAGGAGTGGTGAAGAGGTAGACTCCCCTCCTCGCACGGAAAGATGCTCCAAGCGGAGGCAGGACCCAGCCAGCGTTCATGGCAAAGCGACTCCGCCGACTGCACAAACCTCCAAGCGCACTCGGACGTCATCTCCTATGCCGACAGTGAAGGCTCCTAAGCGGCCCAAAGTCGTGACGTCAAAGCCTCGGAAGGCCCTGCCCAAGATTAAAGTGGTTGTCCCCATCGCTTCTGGGTAACTACTAATCTCGACCTCTTAGTTTTTGCATGACTCAAACTTTGGTCGACACACTTTCTTGTTTTGACCGAATGAACTCCAAAATTTGCAGTGCTGCCTCTGGAACTTCCATTTACCAAGACGACGATGATGAGGAGATGGAAGACGCAGTCACCTCCCACGCATGTATAACTCTTGCCATTCTGTCATTACTTACTCAGCTATTTTGGTGGTTGACTGAATCAATGCAATCGACTAATTCGCAGCTCCACCTAACGTTATCGAACTCCCGGACGATGAGGAAGATGTGCCACAGAGACCCATGGGAAGGAAGAGCAAGACTTCAAGCAGCAAAACACCAGCTAGCACAACGCCCCAGCCGACTCTGGTGACGGAACCAGTGATTCAGCAATCGGGGGACCTGAACCGTGCTTCTGTTACCTTTGCTATTCCAGTGTCGAGTGTACGACCTTCGTCGGCGACTGCACAAGACCCCGTTTCGTCTGTCCAACACCACGCCTCGGATCCTCAGGCTGCCGTGATTGAACCATCGACTCCGTTCTTCACCACTCATCATGTTCCGGAAGACCAGGCAAGCGCTGCTACGGAAGCCATACGCCAAGCAGGCCGGATGATGGAGCGGGTGAAGACAGTGCACGAGAATAGCCAAGCTGCCTATGATGCCAGTGCAGCCCTCTGAGCTAATATCCAAGTAAGTTGGTTTCTGATTGAGCTCCTATCTTGATGCTTGTTCTGTTAGGATATGCTACCCGAAAACTTTTCCTTGTGCATCCATCTGTTAGTCTGCACTTCGTATCTGCACACCCACTGGGTGTTCCAATTTATGTCTAATAATTTTCCAGTTGAGTCAATTTAGGTTGTATTGATTGTAGTTTTGGACTAGTGGGGGCACGCAGAGTGCACCCACTAGGTGTAGTCCCTGAGGCCGCTGTCGAATGTGTGATTCGGCAGGGGGGCTTGATAAAAATATCTTGTCCTTTAGTTCTTCCACTCGGTCTGGGTGGACCATGTCAAGTGGAACCTGGATCAGTGGGGGCACGTAGGGTGCACCCACTGGGTGTAGTCCCCGGGACCACGGTCGACTGTGGGCAGTCCGTTGCGGTTTGAGAATAACTGTTGTCTCCGAAAATAACTTTGGTCTTCTATTGTATTTTTTTACTCGGTCTGGGCGGACCATGTCGAGTGGAACCTGTACCAGTGGGGGCACGCTAAGTGCACCCACTGGGTGTAGTCCCCGAGACTACTGTTGAATGTTTGATTCTGAAGTAGTCTTTGAATTCTTTTCACTCAGAAGTAAATAACTTTTGATTATGTCCACTGATGTATCTTTTTGCTGACTTTAGAAATCTTGTGAGCTCATCTCCAAATTTGCTGAATTCAAGGAGAAGCAGACACAGCTCAACCTTGACTTGGAGTTGGCCAATCAGAACTTGCAAAAGGCCAAAGACGAGGCAATTGGTATGGAAGGTAACAACCAGTCGACTTTCTAACTTGGCCGACTCACAAGTCATCTCCACATTTTTCTTTCTGACCCGAGTGTATATTTTTCAGAGAAAATGAGGCAAGCTCTGGCACAGAAGGACCTTGATCTTGCTGCAGCGCAGAAGGAGGCTCAGGAGAAAACATCCCTCGCTGAAAAGAAGCTGGCTTAAGTCGGGGCACTGGAGGAAGATAACGCCAAGTTGAAGACATCCCTTACTGAATCCAACAGAGAAGTGACCCGTCTAAAGAAAGACAAAGTAGATTTGAACAATAAATGACCTGGAGGCTTATCTAGGAGCACTCGCCAAGAAGTTATTCCTTATGCTCGAAGGTAATTTTCCTTGTCCGACTGTTTTGCTGTTGTCGAGTCGCCATAAATCGGCTGACTCATTAGCTCTTTTGTGGTTGCAGAATTCTGTCAAAACTTTGAGGAAGAAACTGGACGAATCAAGACGAGCTTGGACCCCATCAATTCCCCTGTCAATGATGAAGCTGCTATGAACGTGCTCTGACTGGAATCCCGTATTGCCAGCGTTACAGACTACCTCGCTTGCTTGAAAGTTGCTGTGTCGCGGATGGACACGGCACTTTGGCCAAGGGAGACGCTCCAAAATGACCTTGAGTCTTTGATGAGTCGACTCAATGAGATCCCTGGTCGAGTGCAGGGATAGAAAAAGTCGTCTTCTCGCCGCGGTGCTGATGTAGCCATGTCCCTTGTACGCGTCCATTGCAAGGAGGCCAAGGAAGAGAAGTTAGCAGCGATCAAGGTTGCCAACACCAAGAAACTTGACTTCCGGTCTTTTATGGAGACCTTCATTGCTGCTGCTACATGAATTGCAGATGGAATCGACTTGGATGAGTTCGTCTAGCCTGCCAGTCCACCTCTCGTGGTGTTAACAAACTTTTTATGATACGATTGAATTTTCCTCGGTATGCTGAGTGGTTTTGTAACCCTAAAAACTCCTTCGGGCCTGATGCTCGGGAACTTTAATTTGTGGTATGGAACCTTGTAGGATTTATCTGAACTTAGTTGCCTTCGAATCTCTTGACTTTTGAGTGAAACTTGTTTCTTCAGTCTGAATTATTACCGACTCTGTGATGCACCTCAGCCGAGTGAACCATGGACAAGGGCACTTGGTGTCGTCCATGACGTGCACCTCGTCGTCCTTGCGGTTCAGGATGGAGCGGACATTGTATTTGTGCTGCGGCTCTAAGGATAAGGTCGCGGTCGACCTACACCTTGTCATCCTTGCGGATCAGGATGGAGCGGGCGTTGTACCTGTGCCGCAGTTGTGAGGATAAGGCCGCAGACAACCTGCACCTCGTCGTCCTTGCGGATCAGGATGGAGCAGACGTTGTATTTGTGCCACAGCTCCGAGTGTGTTTTAAACTTAGGCGAGTACGGGACTGCAGCTAAGCCTCCGAGTGGGAGGTTTGCTCTCCACTCGATAGGATTTTCTAAACATAGGTGAGCACTGGACTGCTGCTAAGCCCCCGAGTGGGAGGAATGCTCTCCACTCAGTAGGATTTTCGAAACATAGGCGAGTATTGGACTGCAGCTAAGCCCCTGAGTGGGAGGAATGCTCTCCACTCGGTAGGATTTTTTAAACTTAGGCGAGTACTGGACTGCAGCTAAGCCCCCGAGTGCGAGGAATGCTCTCCACTCGGTAGGATTTTTTGAAACTTAGGCGAGTACTGGACTGCAGCTAAGCCCATGAGTGGGAGGATTGCTCTCCACTCGGTAGGAGTTTTGAAACTTAGGTGAGTACTGGACTGCAGCTAAGCCCCCGAGTGGGAGGGTTGCTCTCCAGTCGGTAGGATTTTTTAAACTTAGGCGAGTACTAGACTGCAGCTAAGCCCCCGAGTGGGAGGAATGCTCTCCACTCGGAAGGATTTTTTTGTTGAAACTTAGGCGAATCGGATTCGCGGCTAAGACACCCACTGGGGGATTTTGTACACATGTATAAGTAATAACAATCATTTAGGAGACTATAAAACCATGTCTTTGATAAACAAACTGAAGGGTACTTCTTATTACATCTCAACAGTTTGACTGTTCAAGTATTAAAATGGCGGAGAAGCTCCGCATTCCAAGCGCGTGGCTCGTCCTTCTTGTGCTCCACATCGTACATGTGGTATGCTCCATTGTGAAGAACTTTGGTGATGATGAAAGGGCCCTCCCAAGTGGGAGCCAGCTTGTGCGGTCGTTGCTGATCCACTCGGAGAACCAGCCCCCCTTCCTGAAATGCTCGACCCCTTATGTTTCTGGCATGGAACCGACAAAGGTCTTATTGATAGATGGTCGACCTAATCAGGGCCATCTCTCTTTCCTCTTCCAGAAGATCAACAACATTTTGCTTGGCTTGTTCTGCTTCTGCCTCTGAGAAAAGCTCTACTCATGGGGCATTGTGGAGCAAATCAGTCGGCAGTACGGCTTCGGCTCCATATACCATGAAGAAGGGAGTCCAACCATTTGACCGATTTGGTGTTGTTCTCAGACCCCATAGTATTGACGGTAACTCATCTACCCAGGCACCAGCTGCATGCTTGAGGTCGCGCATTAATCTGGGCTTCAACCGTTGGAGGATCAAACCATTTTCTCTTTCTGCTTGTCCATTCGACTGTGGGTGAGCGACTGAAGCATAGTCGACCCAAGTGCCTTGGGAAGCACAGGAAGCTCTGAACTCATCTGAATCAAAGTTTGAACCATTGTCTGTGATGATGCTGTGTGGGACTCCAAAGTTTGAACTCATCTACCCAGGCAGTGCCCGAATCGAGGTTCTTGATGGGCTTGGCTTCAATCCATTTAGTGAACTTGTCAACTCAACAAGCAGGTGGGTGAAACCACTTCTGCAAATGGCAAATGGCCAGACGAGTGGAATGGTCGTCAAGGCTGAAGCGGGCTTGTGAGAGATGTTGGACTAGAACTGGCAACCCTCACACTTGTCGACTATTTCCTTTGCCATTTCATTTGCTCGCGGCTAGTAAAAACCTGCTCGGTATGCTTTGGCCATGATTGTCCGAGAGGACGCGTGGTGACCACAGGTCCCCGAGTGGATATCATTGAGAATCATTCGACCCTCTTCTGGGGTAATGCATCGCTGGGCAACTCCGGTCACACTTTCCTTGTACAACCGACCACTTATCATAGTGAAGGCTTTAGATCGACGAACAATCTGTCATGCTTCATCTTCTTCTTCTGGAAGTTCTTTCCCGAGAATACATGCGATATACGGTACTATCCAGTCAGGAATGATGACCAAAACCTCCATGACTAAGTCGACCATGGCTAGGACTTCAACTTCAGTCGGATCAGTAAAACTCTTAGGCTGTGGGGGCTCTTCTATGAAGGGATCCTCCTGGACTGATGGTGTGTGATGATGCTCCAAAAACACATTGCTGGGAATGGGCTCCCGCTTGGACCCTATGTTTGCTAGGTCATCTGATGCCTGCACTAGTAGAAAAAGGGCCTTTATTCCTGGTTCATAAGGGCCTTTAGTCCCGGTTCTGGAACCGGGACTAAAGGGTCGGTACTAAAGCCTCCCCATTTAGTCCTGGTTCTAACTGGAACCGGGACTAAAGGCCCTCCACGTGGCCGCTGCTTGGCGGTCCACCTTTAGTCCCGGTTGGTAACACCACCCGGTACTAAAGGAAATTTTATGATTTTTTTTGAAAAAAAAAATTAGATTTTTTTTAGAATTTTTTTTTGAATTTCAAATTCCTGAATTATTTTAACCTCTAATCTCTAATCACCCCTCATCACTGCTCAATTTAACTTTTAATCTCTAATCAACCCTCATCATTCCAAATCATCTAACTTCCCGAACGGTCACCCATCCTCGTACTACTCCAGCCTGAGCACGCTTAACTTCCGGGTTCTATTCTCCCTCGTTTCCAAGTCTGCACTTGTTGTTTTCCTGACAATAGTAAGATATCAATCCTGTTAACCCTCAGGAATTTAGCTTGAGCATGAAGTCACACATTTCACTATTTGAGTTTGAAACTATTGTTCTAAAAATCAATAATTATTTAGTAACACTAATATTTCTTGAATAAGTAGTTTGACCACAGTTTGACCCTAGTTTGACCACAATTTGACCACAGTTTGACCATAGTTTGACCAGATTTGACCAAAATTCAAAAAACTGAAATAATTATTTAGTAACACTAATATTTCTTGAATAAGTAGTTTGACCATTGTTTGACCACAGTTGACCATAGTTGACCAAAATTCAAAAAAACTGAAATAATTATTTAGTAATACTAATATTCTTGAATAATTATTTAGTAACACTAATACTTCTTGAATAAGTACTTTGACCATAGTTTGACCAGATTTAACAAAAATTCAAAAAAACTGAAATTTGAGCATAAATTTTTTCCCTTTTAGAATCTGAGGATTCTAAAAATATGCAAACAGGCAGTAGGCGGTCTCCATCAGATGCAGATTTTCGTTCTGAACATTTTGATATATTATACGTTTTTTTCCGACATCGTATGCAAAAGTTATAACCGTTTTACAATTTCCCTACATGTTTTGCAAAACATGTCCAAATTTAAGTTTTTAAATTTTCCTAACTAGTAGATGTAGTAATATAACTACCTCTCGAAGGATTTTATTTTTTGAAGTTTTTATCATTTTCCTTTGATTTTTTTGAAACAAAAAGGCGATCCACGAGGGGGGGTAGAGTTTGAAAATTGGACCTTTAGTCCCGGTTTGAGACACAAATCGGGACTAAAGGTCTAATCTTTAGTCCCGGTTTGAGACACAAACCGGAACTAAAGGGCATCGCACCCTTTAGTCTCGGTTCATGCCTCAAACCGGGACTAAAGGGCTAAGGTGAACCGGGACTAATGCCTTAGCCGCACGAACCGGGACCAATGCTCACATTAGTACCGGTTCGTGACTGAACCGGGACTAATGGGCTGACCCGGCCTGGACCATTGCCTCCTTTTCTACTAGTGCTGATTCTTCAGTCGGGGAAAGTGGTGAAGCTCTAGCCCTTCAAACTTCTTTTCTAACTTTCTCACTGCATTGCAATAGCTAGTCATAGCTGGGCTTCTGATGTCCCACTCCTTCATCACTTGATTAACCACCAAATCTGAATTGCTGTAGACCATTAGGCGATGGACGCCGAGTGAAATGGCCATTCGCAACCTGTCGTGGGTTTGTCACGGCAAATGTCCTTGTGAAAGGACTTAGTTGTGGAGCCATCGCAACGGGGTTAGCTTAAAGGGGTTAAACCGGACAAGGGGACACGGAAGTTTATACTAGTTCGGCCCCTTCGATGAAGGTAAAAGCCTACGTCTAGTTGTGATTGGTATTGCTAGGGTTTCGAAGGCCAGGGAGCGAATCCGCTTTGTCTGGCTTTCGAGTTGTTGTTGTCTATCCCTAAACCGCGGCCGGGTCATCCCTTTATATACATAGGTTGACGCCTGCCGGGCTACAGAGTCCCAAAGCCGGTTTATAAACGTATCTGGTTCGGCCTCTCTCTTTCTATCTTACTATACAAGTTACATGACTAGGCCGATTTACATTTACATATTGTAACTCGCCTTTGGGCCCTCCGTAAAGCGCTAGCATCTTTATGTCTTCATGGGCTTCTAATCTTCAAGGAGTCAACCTGGCTACATAAGGCCAGTTTACCTCCAGTAGTAATATCCCCAACATTAGGCCCCAGATTGGTTTGAACTTGTTCATGTCAATCTTCCACACTTTAGAAAAAATCTTCTCTCTTGTCTTCATTTTTGATCTTGTAAACCGCCGTGACGTCATACTTCAAAATTACAATAAACTGTCCTAACGTCATCCGTCCGCTGATATCAGAGATTTCCTTCATTTAATATATATATCCAGTTGTCAAGGCGACACCTTTATTAACTTATCCATTTTTTGGACTCCTCAACTCCTGCACTTGCCATTTTTTGCTTCACCTTATAAATAGGACCGAGGGGTCATTTTCATCGTCCCCCCCCCCCCGTGCCTCTTCGCATCGTCTTCCTCGTGCCGCTCAGCCTCTGGAACTCCGCCGCCACCGTCGACCGTCGTTTCTGCTCCGACCTCGGCCGCTGCATCGCCCTGAACGCACTTGAGAACTACGGCGCCCTTCCGCTTCCTCACTAGCTCCGGTAAGTTCTCTGCTTTTTCACCATAGATCTCTTCTTGGGTTTCGATATTCCTCATAGTTCTTCCGAAGTTCATCAGTGCTATTCTTCCATGTTCTTCATTTAATAGATGGACACTTCATGCTTGATACATCTCTTACCATAGCTTGCCTACCATGATCATCACAAATCTTTATGTGCAAAGAACTGATCTGTCTGTCAAAAATTGCTTCAGTTCTGCACCCCTTCAAGATCCAATTATTTTTGCTTTTTTGTCTTATCTCTAAATCCGAAAGTTTTATACATCACTGTGAAATCTGTTTCTCCTCGCACCAATATAAGCGATTTGATATTGGATAAATAGTCTATGCCATTAGCCCTCTGATAAACCGGAAGAGCATGTTACCTTCATAATTACGCTCTGGTTTAACAGTGTCTGATCAATCCTGCGCTAGCATTACCTTCTTTCTCATCATACTAGTCTCCGGGTTGTACCATTTATTGTATTAGTACGTTTCTTACTCCCTTGTATCTTGTGTATGATCATGCATAATTTATAAACCGGCCTTTCATTTTCAGTTTGTTCGCTGCCTGCAACTAGGCTCGTTCCCGGGTTACTAAGAATCAACTGGATGAGATGGTTAGCATCGGCTCTCTGCCTAAGAAAACGGATATCAAATGGCGAGCCCCAGGAACTGAGAATCCTCCAGCCCCAAGACAAGGCAAAGTGGTAATCTTTGTTGACCATATAAGCCGTGGTTTCAAACCGCCAGGTTCCAAATTTTATCGAGATGTGCTTGCCAGCTTCCAACTGCATCCACAAGATATTGGTCCCATTTCAGCCTCCAACTTATGCAATTTCCAAGTCTTCTGTGAAGCCTATTTACAGGAAGAACCAACTGCAGAATTGTTCCGGGATTTCTTTCACTTAAACAGGCGCACGGAGTTTGTGAATGGCCCAAATACAGAGCTTGGTGGTGTTTCGATTCAAAAGCGGAAAGAAGTGGAATTTCCTCATGCCAAACACCATAGCCACCCAAAGGAATGGAACCAAACATGGTTCTATTGCAGAGACACTTCGCATGAAGATGAGAATCCCCTCCCCGGCATCCGAGATCATAGATTATCCAATACTCACCCAATGCCACAACGCCTTTGCTCCTTAGAAAGGGCAAAATATGCTCCTCAAATCGCCAAACTCCGGGCCTTTATGGCAAACGGTTTAACAGGTGTAGATTTTGTACGTTGTTGGATATCCTAGAGTATCTTGCCGCTAAGCCGACATCCCGGTTTAATGTGCGAATATACCGGTGAGGTTGACGATCCTCAATGCCACTGCAACATCCAATTATCTGAGGAAGAAGTTACTGAAGGTGTAAAGAAGATTCTGAATGAATCGGAACTGGTCTATAGTCAAACCGGCCTGAGTCCCTTCTACACCAAGAAAAAACCGCCTGCTGTAAGCATTACACTTCCTCTCCATCTCTAATATCTTTGACTTGTACAAGATGTAACCCTTATTCTTTATATGTATAGGGTGATGACCCCTTCTGGAAATGGAAATCCATAGAGAAAGCGGCAAAGCCAACTGCAGACAAAGTGGCCAAGCCAACCCGCCCGAAGACCAAAGTCGTAAAACGGACGTCAAAGCGGAAAACGGCTGACCGGATTAATATGGAGCTTGATGATGATACTGATGACCCAGAAGCTGAGGTAGAACTTGACTCACTTGGCTCTCTTTTTATGCATCTTGTTAACAATGATCTTCCTCAGGAGGAGGCCGAAGCTAGTCAGGCTGAGGACGTAGAGGTAATTACCCTTTCCTCCGGTTCAGACTCTATGCCAACACAAAAACCTTGCCAAACAATCTGGAAAGTAAGCTTTTCTCATCCTCTTGCTCACTTGGATCCAACATTTATTTTGAAGACTCAACATCATGAGGCTCGCCGGACAACTCGGCACAGTGGCCAACAGGTCACCTCTACCGGTTTACCTGATACTTCGGTTAGGAAGCGTTAGTCTGAGGTCTCTCCTACTTCTGACCATTCTTACCCCAAGGCAGGTTATTTCAGACAACCTCTTAATCCATCCGATTCAAATTATCAGGTGACACCACCTTCCTCTTTTGGTGAATTGACAACAACTCAACTCCCCCCTTTGAAAACTGTGGCTGGGTGAGTTATGAAAAACCTTTCCTTTCAACACGCCCTACATCTTTTGAACAGGATGTTAAACCTTTTTATTCTATTTGCAGGGCCAAAGCCAGACCCAGCAAGAAAGCTCGGGTCACCAATCCGCCAGAAGACCCTGTTGCTGAAGACAAAGAACCAAGAGTTGAACCGAAGCAAACAGGTGAACCGGAAGGCCTCTATCCTGAAACAACGTTTGATGATCCGCCCCTTGACGGCCAACATACTGACGAACCCACAGATGTTGAGCCTGCCGCCCTCGATGCTGAACGGGCAGAACCAAACCGGGCTAATCCAATGAAAGACACTGAAATTGCATCATCATCCGCCCAAAATCCTGAAGGACAAGGCAATGACGTTATTATTACTAGAGCAGGCCACAGTTCTCCTGGTCATCCTGTCATTTTGGCTCAGCATAGTGCCAAAGAAGAGCAAATTGCCAGGGATAAAGGTAAATGGAGCAACGACTTATCAAACTATACTCATCTTAACGCTGATGAGCTTCATTCCGGCTTCTTGAACCGTCTGCACTCAAACCGGGATTATGAAGCTGGTTTGGTGAATTTGATGAAAGAACGATATGAGGTAAATTCTTCTCCCTTGCACATTGATTTATAGCTGAAATACTATTCCAAGTAGCCCCCAAGAGCCGTTTTATGATTATCAATCATAAACCGGGTCTTTGTAACACTTTAAGCATCCCATCATTAATCCTTGCCAAGGCGTGTCTTCAATCATAGATAAAACTCATGTTTGAAAAATGAGATAACATTCTGTAGCATAGCCCCCAAAGGCCGGTTTAACTTGGCAAGTTCATCCGGTTTTTAATCCACACCGCCAGTTTAGAACAAACATACATTAGCCCCCAAGTGTCAAGGATAATGCTTGCATTGTTCTGTAGACTTGCATAGAAGGTAGTATTTGAGAGCAAATAAGCATTAGCCCCCAAGTATGAAGTGGATAACTTGTTATATGCTTTATACATAGTGTATATATATATGTTGTTTTGTTGAAGATACCTTCAATGTTGCAGGCTGAACTGAGAAGCAAAGATGCCAAAAACTCTGACTTGCAAGAAAATGTGAAGTCGCAACAAGCCGAAGCTGCAAAAGCCAAAGACGAGCTGACCCAGGCCCTAGCTGGAATGGAAAAATTGAAAGAATCCTTCAATCAAGATCGTACTGCATGGGAGACCGAAAAAGCCGGTTTGACCAAAAGAGCCGTAGATGCCGAGGAAGCCCTGAAACCGGTGGCTGAAGAACTAGCCGGTTTGAAGCGCCAAATCAACGCTATGACCTCTACTATCTTTTGTAAGTACCTGCTTATGTATGTTGCATCAGTCAATGAATCTTAAAACTGACCACGATGTGTAAAAAATCTTTGGCAGGAACTCGGATCACTCATCTTGGTCCAGATATGCGGATGAAGCTCAAAACGGCATACACATTGGTTGAGCAGCTATACTCTGGATCTCAGCGAGCCATTAGTACAGCAGCTTATAACAAACTGGCACCAACGTTGATTAAGGAAACCCTTGAGAAGCTGGGAATGATACCAGCGCGTATTGCCGAGTTGAAAAGAGCCGCTGCAAGAAGCGGAGCATTAACTGCCCTTATTCGAGCCAAGGCCTGGATTCCAAATCTTGAAGCGGAGGATATCATTAAAGGGTATCCAGGCGTTAAAGAAGACGGCTCAAACTTTGACAATGATGATCTTCGGCGGTTGACCAAAAAGATGCGGCCAGCGGCCAGCAAATTAGCTGAAGACACCGATTTGTCCCATTTTCAACCATTTTATGATGCAGAAGGGAAAAGACAGCCGGCCGAGATCCATGAAGTCAAAGAACTTGTGCCTCCGATTCATAAGCACACTTATGCCCCTGATATTAACCCTTCTGATATAATCCATGAAGAAGCCGTATTCTAAGCTTTAACCAGAATCGATTGGTCAACGACTGATTTCCAGCGGCTGGGGAGGGATGAAGAAGTGCGTACACCAACTGATCCGCAACCGTCAAACCGTCGTGATGAAGAGTCTTGATCCGGTCGCCGGTTTATATGGCTACGGTGAAAAACAATGGCACTGTTGAGCCGCTTTAAAGCTTCATGTAATAGGATAGCTGAAACTTTGTTTATCTGCCATGCCATCGAGCATGCTTCATATCCCTTTGTGACAATCTGTGCCGCGCTTCAGGATATATTTTATGCATAGTCTATGATGACTTGTCTTCTTGGGTACAAAAAACTTAAAAGTGTCTAGCGGTTTACCACTAAACATGTCATAATATCTAAGAAGTATATAGTACTTGAGCTGAATAATCAAGTGTTTGTACAAAAAATAATGTACAGAACATACCTCATTGAGTGAGCAAACGTGTATACAGCAAAGGTGTTTAACACCAACCCGATACGTTTGATAATCTCATCTTCATAATGCCGGTCTATCTATTAAACCGGACCGGTATACCTACCGGATTTTCTTCATAATAGTGGTGATTTAGTCAAACCATACCGGGTGAGTGACCACCGGTTTATAACTGATCATGAGCCAACAGCTGGTGGTTGGAAAGCAAGCCGGATCAAGGATGTCGGTTAATCAAAAAATACTTATGATTGTCAACAAACAAAATTAAAATAGGAAAATATGCGAGTCTTTTTACGAGCTGCCAGGCTCCAAATCGAGGCTTTTCATGGGCTGCCAGGCCTCTGAGTTAAACCATTTAACAAAGCCTTTTAAGATGGGCCTCCAATTAACCAATCACCGTTTTAACTATGACAAGTTCAGGGTCTGTAAAAGATTGACTTGTCAAACATTCGATGGGTCATGCCAGGATTACCTGGATAGGAGTGGCTTACCTGATGAAGGCAGGTTTACCCGGGGTTTTAGGTGAATACACCAGGCTTCCAAGCCGTGGCTTGATAGCCAATTACGAGAGTCCTTTTAAACTCTTTGTTGCTTTGCCAAAAAGAGCCCCCAAGTAACTTTGTGAGCGATGCTCAGCGTGTGCCTATGTTTGAGTTTGTACAATGCACAATACTCTCTTTGGCTCCACAAATTTGTCCTTGTGTGGCTGAAAAGCTTATCAAGAGGTGTAGCTGTGGTTCAAACATGACCAAGCCCCCTAGTGATTTTCTTTATCTTTATTCAGTTGCTAAATCCGGTTTAATAAAAACTCCGCTTTGACCGTTAACTTGTAAAAGCACACATATGATATAAGAAAGAATAGATACCCCGCTTATAACGGAGGCTTCGGTTTATTATATGGTATATACACTATCATAAATATGTACAGATGAAAAAGCCTATGGCTTCAAGTATAATAAGGCCGAAGGAGAGCTATGTTCCATGGCCGCTTTGTCTCCTCCTCCGATTGATGTGAGTCTTCATGCTCTCGAACATCAATGAGGTAGTAGGATCCGTTGTGCAGATTTTTGCTGCCCACAAAGGGTCCTTCCCAAGAGGGGGATAACTTCTGCATATCAGTCTGATCCTGGATGAGCCGGAGCACCAAATCACCTTCTTGAAAGGTTCTAGTTTTAACCCGGCGACTGTGATAACATCGAAGATCTTGTTGATAAATCGCCGAATGCGTTGCTGCAAGATCCCACTTTTCATCCAACAGGTCCAGAGAATCCTGACGTGCCTTCTCATTATCAGCTTCAACATAAGCTGCCACACGGGACGAATCATGACGGATGTTACATGGAAGAACCGCCTCTGCTCCATAAACCATGAAGAAAGGCGTGTAACCCGTAGACCTATTGGGTGTGGTGTTGATGCTCCATAACACCGAAGGTAGCTCCTCGACCCAACAACCCGGCGTCCGCTTTAAGGGAACCATAAGCATTGGTTTGATACCCCGCAGAATTTCTTGATTTTCCCTTTCCGCTTGACCATTAGATTGGGGGTGAGCCACTAATGCTAGATCAAGCCGGATGTGCTCACGTTGACAGAATTCTTCCATCTCTCCTTTTGACAAGTTAGTGACATTATTTGTTATAATGCTATGTGGAAAGCCAAACCGGAATATCACCTTTTTGATGAATTGAACCGCTGTGGCTGCATCACACTTGCTGACTGGCTCTGCCTCTATCCATTTAGTGAATTTATCAACTGCTACTAACAGATGGGTCTTCTTGTCCTTGGAGCACTTGAAGGGTCCAACCATCTCCAGCCCCCAAGTGGCAAACGGCCACGTAATTGGAATCATCCGCAACTCTTGAGCTGGAACGTGCGCACGGCGGGCAAACTTTTGACATCCATCACATCTTTTGACCAAATCCTCCACATCAGCATGCGCCGTCAACCAGTAAAAACCGTGGCGAAAAGCTTTAGCAACCAACGACTTTGAGCCGGCGTGATGACCGCAATCCCCTTCATGAATTTCTCGCAAAATCTCACAACCTTCTTGAGGAGAAACACATCGTTGAATCGCTCCTGAAACACTGTAACAATGTAACTCCCCATTGAGTATGGTCATGGACTTGGAACGCCGGATTATCTGTCGGGCCAATGTTTCCTCAGCTGGTAACTCGCCCCAGTTCATGTATTCCAGATATGGGATCGTCCAATCCGATATGGCATGCACAGCTGCCATCAATTGAGCCTCCAGATCAGGAACAGCCAAATCTTCTTTGGTTGCTATTTTGACTGACGGATTGTGCAACACATAAAGAAAGACATTGGGTGGAACCAGTTTACGTTGGGAACCAAGACGACTTAAAGCGTCTGCCGCTTCATTCTTCCGCCGGTCTATATGGTCCACCTGATAACCTTTAAAGTGACCAGCCACTGTGTCCACCTCTCGCCGATATGCAGCCATGAGTGGGTCCTTAGAATCCCAAGTGCCAGACACTTGCTGAGCCACTAGATCTGAATCGCCGAAGCACTTAACCCGGCTCAAATTCATCTCTTTAGCCATCCGAAGACCATGGAGTAAAGCCTCATATTCAGCTGCATTGTTAGTACAAGGGAACATTAAACGAAGGACATAACAAAATTATCACCTCATGGGGAGGTTAATATGACTCCAGCCCCCGAACCCTCTAGTTGTCTGGACCCACCAAAATGAATAGTCCAATATGTGTTATCTAGTTTCTCCTCAGGTGCCTGTAACTCCGTCCAATCGTTGATGAAATCTACGAGTGCCTGGGACTTGATCGCCGTGCGGGGTATATATCTGAGCCCGTGGGGTCCAAGCTCAATGGCCCACTTGGCAATCCGGCCAGTTGCCTCTCTGTTTTGAATGATGTCACCCAGAGGAGCTGAACTGAATACTGTGATAGGATGGCCCTGAAAATAGTGTTTGAGCTTCCGCCTTGCCATAAACACCGCATACACCAGTTTCTGCCAATGCGGATACCTCTTCTTTGACTCAATGAGCACGTCACTAATATAATAAACCGGTCGTTGAACTGGATACTCTTTGACAGGCTCATTGCGCTCTACCACAATGGCTACACTGACAGCTCAGGCATTAGCAGCCACATATAATAATAATGGCTCTTTATCGATCGGTGCTGCCAGTACGGGCGGTTCCACGAGCTGTTTCTTCAGATCTTCAAACGCCTTATCAGCTGCTTCACTCCAGACAAAGTTATTCGTTTTCTTGAGCATCCGATATAAGGGAATGGCCTTCTCTCCAAGGTGGCTGATAAACCGGCTCAAGGCTGTAATCCGGCCGGCTAGGCATTGCACATCATTAATACACGCTGGTTTAGCCAAGGACGTACTTGTTGCAATCTTTTCCGGATTAGCCTCAATGCCTCTGTTTGAAACCAGAAAGCCTAAGAGCTTGCCTGCCGGGACACCGAAAACACACTTCTCCGGATTGAGCATCATCTTGTAGACCCGGAGATTGTCAAAAGTTTCCCGTAGACCATCTATCAACGTCTCCTCCTTTCTGGATTTGACCACAATATCCCAATTTTCTTATGAAGGCAATTCTGAACACATCACTGGTAAGTTGCCTGGGCACTCTTGAGTCCAAAGGGCATGGAAACATAGCAGAAGGCTCCAAAGGGAGTTATAAAGGTTGTCTTCTCCTGGTCCTTAATTGCCATTTTGATCTGATGATAACCAGAGTAAGCATCCAAAAAACACAAACGGTCACAACCCGCCGTAGCATCAATTATCTGATCAATGCGAGGGAGAGCAAAGGGGTCTGCAGGGCAAGCCTTGTTTAAATCTTTGTAGTCCACACACATGCGCCAAGTGCCGTTTTTCTTAAGAACCAGCACCGGATTGGTTAACCACTCTGGATGAAAAACTTCAACAATAAACCCAGCAGCCAACAAATGGGCAACCTCTTCACCTATAGCCTTGCGCCTTTCCTCGTTGAAGCGGCGGAGGAACTGCCGGACCGGTTTGAATTTCGGATCAATGTTGAGTGTGTGCTCAGCGAGTTCCCTCGGTACACCTGGCATGTCAGAAGGTTTCCATGCAAAGATGTCCCGATTCTCACGGATGAACTCGATGAGCGCGCTTTCCTATTTGGGATCCAGGTTAGCGCTGATGCTGAACTGTTTGGATGAATCGCCAGGGACAAAGTCAACCATCTTAGTGTCTGTAGCTGATTTGAACTTCAATGCTGGATCATGTTCCATGGTTGGCTTTTTTAAGGAGGTCATGTCTGCCGGATCAACTTGCTCCTTATAGAATGTTAACTCCTCCGTGGCACAAACCGACTCAGCATAAGCCGCATCGCCTTCTTCACACTCCAAAGCAATCTTTTTTACTTCCATGTACTGTGATAGTCCCCTTATGACCTGGCATTTTAAGCTGCAGGTAAACATAACATGGCCTTGCCATAAACTTAGCATAAACCGGCCGCCCAAACAGAGCGTGGTACGGACTTTTGATCTTCACTACCTCAAATGTCACTGTTTCTGACCTTGAATCATAGTCATCTCCAAAAGCTACCTCCAAAGCTATCTTACCAACATGATATGCAGACTTACCAGGCACCACACCATGAAATGCCGTATTCGACGGTTTAAGATCCTTATCTGTCAACCCCATACGGCGGAATGTATCATAATACAAAATATTGATACTACTTCCCCCATCCATGAGCACTTTAGTGTACTTGTATCCCCAACTTGAGGGGCTACCACCAAGGCCAAATGACCTAGGTTATCAACCCGGGGCGGGTGATCCTCTCTGCTCCACAAAATAGGTTGCTCCGACCAACGTAAATACTGAGGTACTGCCGGCTCAACAGAGTTGACTACCCTTTTGTGAAGCTTCTGATCACGTTTGCACAAACTAGTAGTGAAGACATGATATTGCCCGTTGTTCAGCTGTTTGGGATTGCTCTGATAACCCGACTGCTGCTGCTGATTCCCCTGATGGTTGTAACTTCCCTGGTTGCCTTGGTGTCCTTGATTGACGTGTCCGGTTTGATTGCCTGGAAACCCTGAACCGGAACCACCGCCTCTGTAACCCGGCCCGTGGAAACCTCCTCCTGAACCGCCGAGCGAGCCGTTGTCATATTGGAACATATTGGAATTCTTGAAATCCCGCATGATATAACAATCTTTCCAGAGATGTGATGCTGGTTTCTCCTTTGATCCATGCTTTGGACATGGCTGATTTAACAAACGCTCCAAATTGTTGCCTGGACCTCCACCCCTCTGGGGTTGCTTGCCTTTACAGTGCTGGCCATTCTCCTGTGCGTTGGTATTTGCGACAAAGTCCAAACCACTGTCGGCCTTGCGCTTACCAGTGTTTCCATGGCCTGCCGGATTGTGTTGTTGGCCTTTGGTATTGCTGGTCTTCTTACCCTTCTCCGGTTTGTCCTCCTCTGAATCCGGATCCTTGGTATTGTCTGAATCGGCGTATTTAACCAAAGCAGCCATGAGTGTTGACATGTCGTTGCAGTGACGTTTGAGCCTTCCCAACTTCTGTTTCAACGGTTTGAAACCGCAATTACCCTCTAACGTTAGCACTGCGGTGTCTGCGTTGATACGATCTGACGAGTGCAAAATTGTCGAGACCTGTTTGACCCAATGGGTCGTGGACTCCCCTTCCTCTTGAACACAAGCGACCAGATCTACAATTGACATCGGCTTCTTACACGTATCCTTGAAGATCTGGATAAACCGGTGCTTCAATTCGGCCCATGATCCAATAGAGTTGGTCGGCAAGCTCTTCAACCAAGTGCGAGCGGTTCCTTCCAACATCATGGTGAAATATTTAGCACACACCGCCTCGTCCACATCTAACAACTCCATTGCCATCTCATAGCTCTCCACCCACGCCTCTGGCTGCAAATCGGCGGTATAATTCGGTACCTTACGAGGTCCCTTGAAATCCTTGGGTAGTCGCACATTACGCAAAGCAGGAGATAAACACGGTACCCCTAAGGAACTGAACATCGCCCCTGGCTCCACGGAGGCAGTGGGGTGAACCAGAGTATGCTGTCGTGCCTCGTGTCGAGCTGTCAACTTGGCCTCTCGACGTGCGCGGCCATGATCCACAACATCTTGTGCATAAGCACCTCACCCAGCCGGGTTGTTCCCTCATGGCGAATTTCAGTGGCGTGCACTACTGGACACGGCCGGTTCATCTTCCACGTGTCTGCTATAACTCCGGCTTGGGCGGGGAGTGGAGTGAATCCTCTCACGGCTATGTGAATATGCTTACTGTTGATTTAGCCCTGTCTGAAGGAGATCCCTGGCCCGACGTGCTTCCACTACCACTGGTGACTCGCCGTCGGTTGGGAGGGCCGCCAGGCGTGATGCAGCATCCACAATGGTGTCCAACAAGTTGGAATAATGCCCGGGCGGTGTTGATGGTACAATGTTGTTCCGGCTTGGCAGGTCCGTCGTGCGCGGCTGAACCGGCGCTCCTGCTCCCGGCGCCCCTGCCTGGTTTAGTGTGGGTTGGTTACCAGCCCCTGCGCCTAGCGTGTTGAAAGGATTCTGCGGCTCATAAACCGACGGGAGACGTGATCGGTACCTTCTTCTCATGACTTCCTCTGAAGCATCCTGATCCAGTCTAATCCTGTAAGCCTGTGCTTCCAACTCGGCCCGCTCTGTAGCCATCCTGGCGTTCTCTGCTGCCAGGTCCGCCTTGGCCTGGGCTATCTGATCTTTCACCTTTGCGATCTCCGCATCGTGCTGATCCCTGGCTGCTGCGTCTACCTCCGTGGTCATCAATGTTGCCAGAGCGTCGAAAAAATCAGATAAGACTTGGGCCGGAGGTAGCGCCGAGCTTCCTGCCCCTGCTGGTGTGGCCGTTGTTGAACCGGAGAGCATTGCTGCAGCGGTAGATGAATGAGGTGCCGATTGTGTGCCAGCCATGAAGATGGCGGCCCGGTTTGGCAGACCGGGGGAATACGGAATACTGTTGCCCTCGGATCCTCCCTCAATCCGGCCGTCCTGCAACTGGTAAAGCGATTCGGTTTCTCCAGAAGACTCATCATCAGAGAAGACTACGGTTTCTCCTTCGGACACCGGTCCGTCCTCGTGCCCTGATCCATGGACGACACCTAGGAAAACATGCCTTACCTCAGGCTGAACCGGCGAAGGACTTGCACGCCGAGCCATTTCCATGATGTCGGTGCAGATGTCCGGCTCGGGGGCCGGTTCGCCGATCTTGCCTATGAAGACGTGAATCCCACCAAAGGGGACCCGGTACCCATACTCGATTGAATTGGCCTCGGCACCCCATCCTGCGTTGTCGATGTAGAGCTTGCCGCGGCGACTCTTCGTCATCCGGCCCACAGCGTATCCCTTCAGTCCATCGAAGCTGCCCTTCAAGAACTCGAAACCATCGTGCGATAGCCCCACGGTGGGCGCCAACTGTCGTGGGTTTGTCATGGCAGATGTCCTCATGAAAGGACTTAGTTGTGGAGCCATCGGAACGGGTTAGCTTAAAGGGGTTAAACCGGACAAGGGGACATGGGAGTTTATACTAGTTCGGCCCCTTCGATGAAGGTAAAAGCCTACGTCTAGTTGTGATTGGTATTGCTAGGGTTTCGAAGGCCAGGGAGCGAATCCGCTTTGTCTGGCTTTTGAGTTGTTGTTGTCTGTCCCTAAACCGCGGCCGGGTCGTCCCTTTATATACATAGGTTGACGCCTGCCAGGCTACAGAGTCCCGAAGCCGGTTTATAAACGTATCCGGTTTGGCCTCTCTCTTTCTATCTTACTATACAAGTTACATGACTAGGCCAGTTTACATTTACATATTGTAACTCGCCTTTGGGCCCTCCGTAAAGCGCTAGCATCTTTATGTCTTCATGGGCTTCTAATCTTCAAGGAGTCAACCCAGCTACATAAGGCCGGTTTACCTCCAGTAGTAATATCCCCAACACAACCCATAAAAGAGTGCTTCCTATTCAGCTTCATTGTTAGAGGAATCAAAGTGAATCTGAAGGACATAACTAAGTTTGTCACCTCGCAGGGATAGTAGAACAACTCCAGCGCCAGAACCACTCAACATCTTGGATCCATCAAAGAACATAGTCCAATGTTCTGACTAAACTTGAGTCGGTTGCTGCTGTTCAATCCACTCGACGAGGAAGTCTGCTATTGCTTGGGACTTGATTTCTATCTTTGCCTCAAACTTGATATCCAATGGAGGGGGTTCAATCGCCCACTTTGCCACTCGACCAGTTGCATCTCTGTTGTTCAGTATTTCTTACAATGGAGCATCATTAACGACTGTGATGGAGTGATCTGAGAAATAATGTGCCACTTTCTTCGAAGTCAAGTAAATTCCATAGACAAGCTTCTGATAATGCGGATATCTCTGCTTGGACGGAGTTAAGACTTCAAAAATATAATACACTGGGTGCTGAACCTTATAGGCTTTACCTTCTTCCTCCCGCTTGACCGTGAGTACTGTACTGACAACTTGTCTAGTGGCTGCAATATAAAGCAGTAAAGGCTCTTTGCTGATTGGAGCAGCAAGCACCGGCTGGGTGGAAAGCAGGGTTTTGAGCTCTACAAACGCTGCGTCAGCTTCAGGAGTCCACTCGAACTTATCAGATTTCTTCATCAATCGGTAAAGAGTAATGCCTTTTCACCGAGACGAGAGATGAACTGACTCAAAGTGGCCAAACAACTAGTAAGCTTCTGAACGTCATGTGTGCACACACGGTGTTTCATTCGGAGTATTGCACCAACTTTCTCTGGGTTTGCATCGATGCCTTGTTCGGAAATGAGGAAACCGAGTAACTCTCCACCTGGAACTCTAAATGTACACTTCGACAGGATAAGCTTGATATCATATCTTCTCAGATTGGCAAAGGTTTCAGCGAGGTCAGTCAGCAGGTCGGAACCTTTACGCGACTTAACCACGATGTCATCCATGTATGCTTCCACATTCCGACTGATTTGAGTGAGGAGGCACTTCTGTATCATACGCATGAATGTGGCGCCAACATTCTTGAGACCAAAGGGCATGGTAACATAGCAAAAGCACCCAAATGGGGTGATAAAAGCTGTTTTTATTTCATCGGATCCATACTGTCGGTGCTAATGATACCCGGAGTATGCATCTAAAAAGGACAATCGCTCACACCCCGTAGTCGAGTCGACTATTTGATCGATGCGAGGGAGAGGGAAGTGATCTTTCAGATAGGCCCGATTGATATGCTTGTAGTCAATACACATACGGAGTGAATCATCCTTCTTGGGAACCATGATGACATTGGCGAGCCACTCGGAGTGGTACATCTCTCGGATGAATTCAGCTGCCAAAAGTCGAACCACTTCCTCGCCAATTGCCCTTCTTTTCTCCACGGCGGACCGTCAGAGGTGTTCTTTGACAGGTCTTGCTTTTGGGTCAACTCGCAAGCGGTGCTCAGCCAATTCTCTGGGTACACCTGGCATGTCAGAAGGGTTACATGCAAAGATGTCCTAGTTCTCACGGAGGAACTGGATGAGCGCTTCTTCCTATTTGTTGTCCAGTGTTGTTGATATATGAGTCGGAGTAGAATTGGGGTCAGTCAGGTGAATATGAACTGACTTTTTTTCACCAGATGACTTAAATGCAGACTCTGAAGCATGCTTCTTAGCTCCCAACAAATCACCCGGATCTGCTGTCTTCTTGTATTCTTCCATTCCTATTGCTGTCATCTGTTCATCGGCAATCTTCGAGCCCTTCTGGAAGCACTCTTCTGCTCACGACCGATTACTAGTGACTGTGATCACGCCCCTAGGGCCAGGCATCTTGAGTTTGAGATACACATAACACGGTCGAGCCATGAAATGGGCATACGCACTTCTGCCCAGGATAGCGTGATAGGCACTATGAAAATCCATGACTTCAAATGTCAACTTTTCCGTACGGTAATTCTTTGAATCACCGAAAGCCACATCAAGAGTGATCTGGCTGAGTGAATCGGCTTTCTTTCTATGTATAACTCCATGGAACCGCATGTTGCTCTCACTGAGTTTGGACATCGGGATGCCCATCCCTCGGAGGGTCTCAGCATACGAAATGTTCAATCCGCTGCCGCCATCCATCAAGACTTTGGTCAATCGGGTGCCCCCAACTACCGGGTCGACCACCAATGCTTGTCTCCTAGGGGTGGCAATGTGCGGCAGGTGGTCTGACTGGTCGAATGTGATAGGAGTCTTAGACCATTTCAGATACGTCGTCGTCGCCAGAGCAACCATGTTTACTTCCCTCTTGATGACTTTCAGTCGACTTTTGCTTTCGATGTCACTAAAAATCACCAAAGTGGAATTGACATTGGGAAATCCTTCATCATCCTCTTCTTTATCCTCATCCTTATCAGAGTCCTTCTCTTTCTCACTGGGTTGCTTTTCTCAGAACTGTTGTAAAAGGACTCGACATGTTGAGTTGTATGCTTGGGATAGATAAGATTACCCTCTTCATGCTTCTTGATGTGAATGTGACATGGCAAATCCAACACGTCGTTCCCGGCTGAATCTTTCACCTTCTTGGGGGTCCAGGGCCCTTTAGGTTTTCCTTCAGCTTTTCCTTGGGTTGCAACTGCAACCTCTCCAGGACCTGCATGTTCTGCTTTGCGCTTTTGCTTCCGATTGGAATTACCTCCTCTAGTGTCCTGGCCGACAGGTTTGCTCTTGCCGCTACGGAGCGGTCTTCTTCTTCACCGTTTGCGTACTGAGTGGCTATCTCCATCATTCGGGTCAAAGACATATCTCCTGTCTAACCGAACTTCAGGTTGATCTCCCAATACCGAACGCCCTCCTTGAAGGCGCAAACTGCTTGGTGCTGAGACACATTCTCCACCGTGTGATGCAAAGTGGACCACCTCTGGATGTAATCCCTCAAAGTTTCATTCGGTTTTTGCACACAATGTTGCAATTCTGCCAATCCTGCTGGCCGTTTGCACGTGCCCACAAACGTTCTAACGAACACTCGAGCCAACTCCTCCCAGCTGAAAATACTGCCCGGAGTCAACTGATTCAACCAAGCTCTAGCTGACCCTTCAAGCATCAGGGGAAGGTGCTTCATGGCCAATTCATCTTTTCCCCCACCGATTTGCACAGCCACTCATTAGTCCTCAAGCCATGTGTCAGGCTTTGATTCACCAGTGAACTTACTGACCCCATTCGCCAACCTGAAGTTGGGAGGGATCTCTGCAGCCCTGATGGCTCTGCTAAAACACTCGGGACCAGAAGCATGCACTCTGCTTCCAGTCGGGCGATCTCTATCTTGCCCTTCTCTATGTGCTCGATTCCTGTCCACCAAACCATGTACCAAAATTGAACTTGCATAAAATCCTGGTTCTCTGGGGTCGACTGGCCTCCTCCGCTCTTCGTTGTACGGGCGCCTATCATCATAATGCCAGGGCACATATGATTCGCTCCTCGGAGGGGGCATAGGCACTCGATGACGGTCTTCATGGTTGAGCCGATGATCGTTCTGCTCGTGGTTCTGACCCAAGTACTACCCTTGGCGATGCCCTCGTCCTTCACGTGGCGGAGGCGATCTTGGGCTGTGAGACAACTGAATCGTGTTAGCTACTATGGACCTTCTATGGATTCTGTTACGCAACTAAGAGACTACAGTGTTCTGCTCTCCTGCTGCTCGGAGCAGCGCTCCGATCTGCATCAAACCTCTACCAGCTTCCGACTGAGACGGCTGAATAGATTATGCTATACGGGCCGCAGCGGTAAGATTACGAACCAGAGTGCAGTATACCTGTGGTTCAGGTGGAAATAGATGCCGCTGCCCTTGACAGGACTCGGTGATCTGTCAGCGAGCATAGTCGTCGAGTGCACGCTGAAGGTTCTCCAGTCGGGTGCGCTCAGCCAAAGTGGCCAATCGCACCGCCTCAAAGGCCCGGGCCTCAGAGCTCTCCCCGACAACGGGTGTGTGGAGGTCCTCCACATTGCGGCAGTGAAGTTCATTCCTCTGCTGAGAAGAGAGAGTTTGGGGTGATACTCTTCATGAACGCGCGATGGATCGCCGGCGCCGTCGCCGCCGCTGTTGCGACGCATGACAGGTGGGCTGCGGTGCGTGTCAACCATCAGGACCTCCGCCACGGGGTCGCTGCTGTCGCACTCGGACAGGGTCTCGACGGAGCCAATCAACAGGTCAAATAGGCCAAAGAGAGATTCGCCGGGCTCGATTGCCGCGACTTGAGGGGTGGCCGACTGACGTGCCACCGCATCCTTCACCCACCGCTGTAGCCGTGACCGACCGGATCGCTTGTGACGGCGAACAGCGGGGAGCGAAGATACCGCGGGGGCCGACCGATACTGAGTCGACGGCTGCCGCAGAAGGATGCCGCGAATGCACGCGCGAAAGTGCGTCGCCCCGCGGACGAGGAGCGCCTCGACATCAAGAGGAGCTTCCTGAAGCCAAGCAGAGTCGTCTGCGATGAAGACGAGCGTGCCGAGACGGATCCCGCAGCACTCAGCCAAACCTCCGCCGGAAACCATGATGAAAGGACTCGGAGAAATCGCAACCTCACCGGAATGTCGCTAAGACACCTGCCCCACGGTGGGCGCCAACTGTCGTGGTTCTAAGTATGACAGTAAAGTAGGGGTAGGAATGTAGAGGCAAGATCCTAGCTACGGCGAGATTGTGCATGCAAGATGTACGAGTTTAGGCCCTTTCCCTAGTCCAATTCGGACCAGTCCATGGGGAAGGGGCGCAACCACCCTCGAGGCCTTCCTCTCATTTCCTGTATGGCCCATTAAGGCCCAATACGAATTCCCGTAACTCTCTGGTACTCCGAAAAATACCCGAATCACTCGGAACATTTCCGATGTCCGAATATAGCCTTCCAATATATCGATCTTTACGTCTTAACCATTTCGAGACTCCTCGTCATGTATTCGATCTCATTCGGACCTCCGAACAAACTTCGGTACATCAAAACACATAAACTCATAATACCGATCGTCAACGAACGTTAAGCGTGCGGACCCTACGGGTTTGAGAACTATGTAGACATGACCGAGACACGTCTCCGGTCAATAACCAATAGCGGAACCTGGATGTTCATATTGGCTCCTACATATTCTACGAAGATCTTTATCGGTCAAACCACATAAGGATATACGTTGTTCCCTTTGTCATCGGTATGTTACTTGCCCGAGATTCGATCGTCGGTATCTCAATACCTAGTTCAATCTTGTTACTGGAAAGTCTCTTGATTCATTCCCTAATGCTACATCCCGTAACTATCTCATTATCTACATTGCTTGCAAGGCTTATATTGATGTGCATTACCGAGAGGGCCCAGAGATACCTCTCCGACAATCAGAGTGACAAATTCTAATCTCGATCTATGCCAACTCAAAAAACACCATCGGACACACCTATAGAGCACCTTTATAATCACCCAGTTACGTTGTGATGTTTCGTAGCACACAAAGTGTTCCTCCGGTATTCGGGAGTTGCATAATCTCATAGTCAGAGGAACATGTATAAGTTATGAAGAAAGCAGTAGCAATAAAACTGAATGATCGTTATGCTAAGCTAATGGATGGGTCTTGTCCATCACATCATTCTCTAATGATGTGATCCCATTCATCAAATGACAACACATGTCCATGGCTAGGAAACTTAACCATCTTTGATTAATGAGCTAGTCAAGTAGAGGCATACTAGGGACACTCTGTTTGTCAATGTATTCACACATGTACTAAGTTTCCGGTTAATACAATTCTAGCATGAATAATAAACATTTATCATGGTATAAGGAAATATAAATAACAACTTTATTATTTCCACTAGGGCATATTTCCTTCACCATATACATAATAGATGGGGATACATACAAAGGCATCTGGAGGATCGGTCTCGGGGCGTCACAACCAGATATGTATTGGTATCAAAGGAATGGGGTAATATCTATGGACTAAATTGCAGAAATGCCAGAATAAGGGGGTGGGAGCTCATCCTATGAAAGACTACATCTTTCAGTAGTAGAAGAGAGGAGTGTACCTGGTATCTACTTGAACATACATATAGCAATATTCCTGCCCGAAGATCCTTTCCTCGTCACCCTATGAGAAAGCAATCCCCGGGTGTATATGACTATAATCTGGGTGTTTTTTATCAAGTATCCGGTTTGAATTGTAAGAGGTTGGGATACAACTCCAAGTCGTCATGTTATCATGGACATGGCTATTCGAATAGATTACTCCCCCAGAGGGGTGCAACACATTTCTTGATACAATCGCTTACCTCTAGTCGGACACACTTTTTTGGGTAATGTCCACCTCGGATAACCGACATGTCGTAGTCAAATGTAGGCTCTCCAGAGAGGTCAACACACTGGTCTTTATCCTAATTAAGCATGAAGGGGTCATTGGCCGATCACGCTAAGCACTCCTACACGTTGCGTGACTGGCCGGGGACCAGGCCCACCTCTTTATACAAAGCAGGCGGTTCCGCCATAGTGAATCACTCGCGTGCTCTCCCAGGTAGACCTGAATTTAATCATATCATGTAACATTCCACAGTGTATATAATATATCCGTGATCATCGCCCCGAGGGATCACGACCCGGTAGTATAGCATGGCACACAGACAAGGATGTAGGGCCACAGATGAGACACTAGCATATCTATACTAAGCATATAGGATAATAGACATGGTAACAATAATAGCAAAGATCTACTTTTACTGCTTGGGGATGACACATATGAACTTCAGAAGTGTCCTATTCTCATTGATGGCATCAACGAGCATCACAAGCTCATTCAGGAGGCCCTGCAGCCGCATGGCGAGTTCATCGACTTGTACCCCGGCCTTAAACCGGATCTTCTTGTACATGAGGTGCAAGGACCGACCTTTCGACTCCTGTACGCGTTGTAAGCCGATGTACATAGTATTAATGGTGTCCCACACTCCTTGGCCATCTTCTTGGAGTCAAGGGTGGCCACCATCTCCATTTGGGCGGAGCGAGGGATTGCATCACTTGTCAGTCGACCCTCATCGTACTTGACATCGCCGGTGTCCACGACTTTCCACATAAGTCGCGCCTCGAAGATGACCTTCATCGGAAGTGACTAACTGGGTAGTTGTCATGTGTGAGGAGAGGGAAGGAAGTGCTGGTCATACCCACATCGATCTCGCACAGAGCGTGGCGTACCCAGATCACCTCCCGGCCTGCCTCGCAGTGCAAGCGCACCTTCCGCATGCGCCTCCTCAGCCGATCTTTGCTCAAAAGTCTTGGAGTCGTCGCTGGTCACGCCTCCTTTGGCATATGCTTCGGCATGGCAACATGGGGCTTTGATACCAACTGTTAGCCCAACCTAATCTTTCTGCCGACCGCCGGAATGAGCTCGCAAAAGAACCTTGGTATCCGAGTATTGGAGGAGCAGGAGCGATGTGTGTGACGTATTTCATGGGAGGCTTTCTTCCTTTTCTCTACTCTTCACTGAGAGCGTTCCATTGCTATTTATACAGAGTACATGCATGACAATAGAAAACTATCTATCCACCCTAGATAAGACAACTTCATGAAAACACCCTTGAGTGTTTAGAATAGTGATTGAATAGAACTAGTCCCTACATGCAGCATGTGTCATGATTGTGACACATACGTGCCACCATGTGTAGTCAACAAATTGGGCCCTACCAGGGCCACCCCATGTGCCATGCACATGGGGCCTGGCGTGTGCTTCCTTCCCAGGATTCTCCTTCCTAGGAAGCCCTTGTCGGGAGACCCTTGTTGCCCCCCCCCCATTGCTCGAAGACAGGGTTGAACCCAACACTAACGACTTGGTTGAGAGCATATGTCAAACGGGTGATGGGGCCATCATGATGCGGCCCAAGGAAGCGTCATGAATGACCTCGACGACCTCCTGGGCCTTGGTGGTGGAGCATGAGATATTGGGGACGACCGCCACGACATTGGTGTCAACCTAGAGGCCACCATCAGAGCTCGTGCCCGTGGAGCCCACCACCTGCATAGAAGGAACCATCGTGTTGAACTTGGAGAACAAGATCTCTAGGTCTTGGAGCCTGATGATGTTGCTGGTCTGCATCATAGTTTCTGTGGGGAGGTTGTCTAGGTAGACCTTCAAGGAAGGATCCATGGTGATGGGGGTGGAGGAAAGGGCCGGAAAAAAGATTGTGCAGAATTTTGTACAAATTTGGGGATGGTGGTGAGAAAGCTCTGATGCTAGATATTAGGATATCTCTGGCTCAATCAAATGCACCAGTTACACTAACCGGCCACTGTAGTGACCATGCATTGTAGCGGCCCAATCGCTCCAGTGAACCAGACACTGGAGTGACACCCCCACCCCACTATACTGACATGGTTTTTACTCGGTTTTTGAGATTTATTTTTCAAGATATGATATTTGTTATGAAAGCAAATATTTATTTGAAAATTAAAAACATTCCTAGAAATATATAAATTGTTTGGAACTTCGATCATTTTCTGAAAACATGAAGTTTTTTTGAAAATTCTCAAACATTTTTTCAAATTTCTTATCTTTTAAAAACAGGAACCTCTTTTCAAATTATGAACAATTTTGACAACACGGACATCTTTTGGAACACAACCATTTTTTTTAATTTCTGAACAAATTTCGAATGGGAACATTTTTTGAAATTCCAAACTAAAAATAAAAATACAAAAAAATTCTTCAAAATCCCTTTTCTAAAAGTAAGGAAAACTAAAAGCCCTTCAAAATAAAAAAACACAATCGGACGCAGTGAGAACATCTCCATCCGTTGGCCCCCAGGGGGCTTGAAAAATCACCGCCTGGGGGCGACCCGGTGCTAAAATCGGCTTGGGGCTGATCGGGTACCCAGCCGCTGGCCCCAGGGTTGCCCCCATATGGCTATTTTATTTTATTTTCAAAAGAAAATTCGGCTATAATTCGGCAAACAGGCATAAACTTCTTCGACTTAAACAGTTTTTTACATAGCAAACTTAAAATTTACTTAAAAAAACAAAGGTCGCGACTACAGGAAGAAATCGCTGAACTCCGCGAAGCCGCCTCCATCACCGTCGCCGCCGTCGTCCTTCTCCTCCACGCGGCTGCCCCTGCTGGACCCATGCCCGGAGTCACCCTAGCGGACCGGTGGCGGCGCATCATCATCGCTGTCGTATAGAACGATGACGCCTCTCTCGTCGCGGCCACGGCGTCGAGCGACGATCTCCTCTAGGACGCAGCGCTGGCGCTGGCGCTCCTGCCGCGCCCAGTTCTCCCGCGCCCACTTCATGGCCGCCACATCGTCGAACCCCGCCTCCGTCTTCACACCGGCGAGCCTTGGCTCCGTCTTGACGGCGGCGAGCCCCGGCTCCATCTTCGGCTTGACGAGGCGGGGAGGAGCCGAGGAGGAGACGCTCCCTCCCTCGTTGATGACGATGCCGGCGCTGCGGGTGCATCGACCGAGCGGCGTCTCCGCGGGCTCGACCTTGATGTTGTAGAGCACCGGCGAGCCGGAGGAGTGAGAGAAGGAGGAAGAGGAGCCGATCCTCCTCGGCATCCATTGGCCGCTGATGTCTACTACACAACCTTCTTGTGGACGTTGTTGGGCCTCCAAGTGCACGGGTTTGTAGGACAGTAGCAAATTTCCCTCAAGTGGATGACCTAAGGTTTATCAATCCATGGGACGCGTAGGATGAAGATGGTCTCTCTCAAACAACCCTGCAACCAAATAGTAAAGAGTCTCTTGTGTCCCTAACACATCCAATACAATGGTAAATTATATAGGTGCACTAGTTCGGCGAAGAGATGATGATACAAGTGCAATATGGATGGTAGATATAGGTTTTTGTAATCTGAAAATACAAAAACAGCAAGGTAACTAATGATAAAAGTGAGCACAAACGGTATTGCAATGCGTTGAAACAAGGCCTAGGGTTCATACTTTCACTAGTGCAAGTTCTCTCAACAAGGATAACATAATTAGGTCATATAGCTATCCCTCAACATGCAACAAAGAGTCATTCCAAAGTCACTAATAGCGGAGAACAAACGAATAGGTTATTGTAGGGTACGAAAGCACCTCAAAGTTATTCTTTCTGATCAATCCATTGGGCTATTCCTATAAGTATCAGAAACAGCCCTAGAGTTCGTAGTAAAATAACACCTTAAGACACAAATCAACCAAAACCCTAATGTCACCTAGATACTCCAATGTCACCTCAAGTATCCATGGGTATGATTATATGATATGCATCACACAATCTCAGATTCATCTATTCAAACCAACACAAAGAACTTCAAAGAGTGCCCCAAAGTTTCTACCGGAGATTCAAGACGAAAACGTGTGCCAACCCCTATGCATAAGTTCCCAAGGTCACGGAACCCGCAAGTTGATCACCAAAACATACATCAAGTGAATCAACAGAATACCCCATTGTCACCATAGGTATCCCACGCAAGACATACATCAAGTGTTCTGAAATCCTTAAAGGCTCAATCCGATAAGATAACTTCAAAGGGAAAACTCAATTCATTACAAGGAGATAGAGGGGGAGAAACATCATAAGATCCAACTATAGTAGCAAAGCTCGCATTACCTCAAGATCGTGCCACATCAAGAACATGAGAGAAAGAGAGATCAATCACGTAGCTACTAGTACATACCCTTAGCCCCGAGGGTGAACTACTCCCTCCTCGTCATGGAGAGCGTCGGGATGATGATGATGGCCACTGGTGATGATTCCCCCCTCCGGCAGGGTGCCGGAACAGGGCCCCGATTGGTTTTTGCTGGCTACAGAGGCTTGCGGCGGCGAAACTCCTGATCTAGGTTTCTTTTCCGGGGTTTTATATTTATAGGAATTTTTGGTATCGGTCTCACGTCAGGGGGTCTCCGAGTCATTCACGAGGCAGGGGGCGCGCCTAGGGGGGTAGGGCGCGCCCTCCACCCTTGTGATGGCTCGGGACTCTTCTGGCCCAACTATTTTACTCCGGGGGCTTCTTTTTGTCCATAAAAATCATCAAAAATTGGCACGTCAATTGGACTCCGTTTGGTATTCCTTTTCTGTAAAACTCAAAAACAAGGAAAAACAGAAACTGGCACTGGGCTCTAGGTTAATAGGTTAGTCCCAAATATCATATAAAATAGCATATAAATGCATATAAAACATCCAAGATGGATAATATAATAGCATGGAACAATAAAAAATTATAGATACGTTGGAGACGTATCAGCCGCCGCTCCGGCGGGGGGCCAGGGCGGCAGGGTACGTGAATGGCGGCTCATTGCCGCCCTCGAGGTGCTCGAGGATGGCGTGGAGTGTGCGGCCGGGGGCGCCCCACCACAGGTTGCGGCCGTCACTGTTCTTCGTCCCCCGCACCATCGGTGCGTTTTTGGTGGAGGCCAGCCGCTCCGCCTGCCGGCGTTCGAAGTAGGCCGCGCCCACGCCTGATGGTTCCGGCGACGTACTCCGGGCGGGCCCGCTGCTCCTCCGCCAGCGACACCGACCTCGGCGTTGAAGTAGTCGGGGCGCGTGACGTCAGGCAACGGGGGCACGGGGACTCCCCCGGCGCCGAGCCTCCACCGCCCCGGCGCGTGCATGTCGGGAGGCGCCGGGATGTTTGCTTCATGCTGGAGGTGGGCCTCCCAGTCGTGCAGCGAGCGACGGCCGAAGCCATTGGCTGCCACCCCGTTGCCGGGGAACCTCTTGCCCATCGTATGCAGCGGCAGAAAGAGTTCGTCGGCGGCAACTGTGCACGAGGGAGAGAGGGGGGCTGCGAGTGGGTGCGTCTCCGACGAGGGAGGTGCTGCTTTACATAGCGGCGGGGGGGGGGGGGGAGGGGGTGTTGTGTGTACGCGTAGCGGGAGGGGGCGCGTCGCCGCACCGCGTCACCCGTGAGGAATCAATGGAAGGCTGACCGGCGGCAGCCTTCGCATTGATTCCCCGCGGAAAACGAGGCATTGTGAGGACGACGAGGCGTGGGCCGCTGACTCAGTGGGCCCGCCGTTCGTTCGCGCCAAAACCGATTGCCCCGGCATCCCCGGACGCCCCCAGCGCGCCGGGTTTGGCCTGAGTCCGCAGGCGCTAGTTTCAAGCCAAACCGACGAAAAATGCACTCCTAGAGCACGACTAGGCTAGTTTTTAGACACTGATGTTAAAAAAGAGACCTTGAGGATACGGTTGGAGATGTTGTGAGCCTCAGATGGGGGAGTTCCATACTTTGTAGCCGGCGCTTGGGGTGGCGCACAGCCAGGCCTAGCCCTTGTGCTGGTCGATTGCAAGAGGCTCTCGGAAATTTTCTAAAAAAAAATACTCTCGGAAAATATGCCAGGTGTTTTTGATTGGCTCGCGATTAGTTCGCTGGTGGAACCCACATGGATAGCCTCCTGATGGCCAGAACCAATCGCGGTCGCCTGAACACCCGCAGGTACACAAAATCCGCACTCGCTGACTCACGTACCATCCAACACTCTTGTCTCTCTAAGCTTTGCCACACTGCAGTACTGCAGCCGACGGACGCCCCATACTCGTCTTCATCGTCTAGGTTTTCGCCTTGCCAACACAATACGCCGCCGAAAATATGCCCTCCAACGCCGGTGACGCCCGCCGCGGCGCCCAGCTGGGAAGCGGTGATGCCGCGGATGTCGTGCGCGCTCCCCTTCCCCGTATCTGGCGCTGCGAGGCCGGCTTCGACGCGGCCGCGCGCGAGGAGAAGGGCGCTGCCGACCAGGTCGAGCCCGAGCGTACCTCGATTGGCCGCGCGAGGCCGAAGGACGTCGACGATGCAAAGGGCTCTGCACGCCGGACAATCACGGAACACGCCAAAATTCTCCCGCTGCAGCCGTCATCGGATGGATGGGTGGTGGTGGAGGTTCCGATCAACAAGAGGAAATCCGATTTGGTGGAAGGAATCCATGTTAGCGATGGTGAAACTGTCGTCGCAGCCCCACCGGCCAACATCTTGATGATTAGCCACAAGACGAAAGTGGCCACAGGAGGCAGCAGCGGTCCTCGTCGTGGTCGTGGTGGTGGACGCGGACGCGGTCGCGGGCGCGGACGAAGCTCTGCAGGTGAGTCAGCGCAGAATTCTTCGTCCTCACGAGGCAACAGGTGCTGGCTGATTGCGCCCTCTCCTCCGGTGCCTAAGAGGCGCCTGTTTACAGCGCCACCTCCTTCTCCAGTGGGTGACGACGGCCATCTTCAAGTTGAAACTAGTTCGGTAGATGAAAACAGTGATGGAAGTTTGGAACCGGACGAAGTAGACGTCACAGCATTGTATCTGCTCGCTAGTGTTTCTGAGATGGTCGCTAACGATAGTGATGGTGATACAAGAAATAATGCTGTTCTTCCTGCAAGGAGAACTAGGAAGGACGTCAACATCCATGATGAAGGGACTTCACAAGAAGGTGGAGCTAGAAACTGCACAGGAGGTACACTCTAGAATACAGTGGTTAAATATTCGTAATTATGCAAATGCTCACAGTTACATATATACTCCTCCTTTGTTCTTCACTACTAGGAGCTCCCTGGGGAGCCCGATAATTAAGCTGGAAACACCAAAGGAAAGAGAAAGGAGGATACAGGTGTGTGCGTGTGTTCAAATTCACTATTAATACATTAAAGGCTAATTATGAAGAAAAATATATATTGATTCTTGGATTGTCACATATTCTACGCATACAATCTCCCGGGGGAGTTTATTACTTCATGCATCTCCTTAAGTGGGATTATAAAGCGAAATTTTATTCTCAAATTTTTTTTTGAACTTCCGGCGACATGTACACTGACTGCTTGAGTCCATATTATAAGAATCTTGCATATCCATCAAATTTAAAAGTAAACAAATGGGATCTTGCGGAGAGAACATCGGCGCTTCTGTCCTCGTCTAATTAGTTCATCGTTTGAGGTTCCATGTTAGTGGCAGAGTAGTGCTCGCCTGGTCGATCTAGTGGGAGTTCTACATTGTTTATTTTGAAGATGCATAAATGACTGAAACTCAAGGAAATTAGGTCACTTGTGTATGCTGGGAAAAGCAGCCCTCACACACATGAGTGATGCGCAATAAAACCCTTTTTCAGGCAAAATAACTCACTTCACTGAGGATTTTTTTAAACATGATTTAGCATGTTCATACTTTTTTGGAGTTAACGGGCAGCTCGTACAAACTAGAGTTTTTTTATTTCATTTATATTATGAGAAGTACATTTGTTGTTTGTGGTTGTTAATTAAGAACAAAATGATAGTTCTATATTAATAAGGAGATATAATATATAAACATGATTCTGAGTATTACGTTTGCACATACTTTTTTTGTGAAAACCTTTGCACATACCTATTATCAAGTAATCCGCACATACCTATTTGCAGCATCGTATACACAATATTGTATGCCACTTTTTTTGTTGGTCCCTAAGTAAAACTATCATCAATTTTGTTTCCTAGAAACTTTTCGTTAATGTTTTGTGCCAGTAAAATTCTTAAAATGGTTTTGTTAGACATATTAGGCTAATTTATTTGATGGTTTCCATATTGCCACATGTTCTATAGTGGGATTATTTTCTGTTTTGAGTGTGGGATTATGTTCTCTTGGTATCATAAAAGCCTTGCCTGATGTATGCAATCTTGGGAGCTAATATATTTTGAAAACAAAATTGTTTCACACTAGTTGGTGGAGTGTATGGAGGTGTGCAGATGTGACTACATCCACCATGAGGCCAACCCGATCCGCTCGGTGTTGGATCGTGTTTTTGCTACTTCGTCTTGGGACATTCTTTTTCCTCGAGCTTCTCTCTCTACCCTGCCCCATGTTGAGTCAGACCACTCCGCCCTCACCTTTGGATTTGGGCGTATCCTCCACGGTAATTTCTTCTAGATTCCAGTTCGACGCTTCTTGGCTTTTGGTTGATTTTTTCTTTGATATGGTCTCGGCGAAGATCTCCCCCCTCCTTTATTCGAGAGTCGGGTCTTTTGGCCCAATGCACGACTGACACTTCTGCTCTTACCAACTTCGGAAATTCCTCAAAGGCTAGGGCCGTAATCGCGTGACTGAAGCTCTCAAACGCAAGTGTGACCTGTTGAGGCAGGTCTCGTCCTTAGATGCAGAGGCCGATTCGTCCGGGCTGTTGGCTGGCAATATCGTTATGAGCTTGAGGGCTCTCTCATGCAACTACACCAGCAGGCTAAGGTCTATTTGGAAGCAAGGTGGCACCATTAATTGGACTCTGAAAGGGGATTCCCCAATTGCGTATTTTTTTGCTATTGCCAATGGCCGCCGTTGCAGATGTTCTATTGATAGTTTGGTAGCCCTCACACACATGAGTGATGCTCAATAAAAACCCTTTTTTAGGCAAAATAACTCACTTCACTAAGCCTTTTTTTAAACATGATTTAGCATGTGCATACATTTTTGGAGTTAACGGGCAGCTGGTACAAACTAGAGTTTTTATTTTATTTTATATTATGAGAAGTACATTTGTTGTTTGTGGTTGTTGATTAAGAACAAAATGATAGTTCTATATTAATAAGGAGATATAATATATAAACATGATTCTGAGTATTATGTTTGCACATACTTTTTTGTGAAAACCGTTGCACATACCTTTTATCAAGTAATCCGCACCAAGTAGAAACATATATCTCATTGCAGCATCATATACATAATATTGTATGCCACTTTTCTGTTGGTCCCTAAGTAAAATTATCATCAATATTGTTTCCTAGAAACTTTTCATTAATGTTTTGTGCCAGTTAAATTCTTAAAATGATTTTGTTAGACATATTAGGCTAATTTATTTGATGGTTCCATAGTGCCACATGTTCTGTAGTTGGATTATTTTCTGTTTTGAGGGTGGGATTATGTTCTCTTGGTATCATAAAAGCCTTGCCCGATGTATGCAATCTTGGGAGCTAATATATTTTGAAAACAAGATTGTTTCACACTAGTTGGTGGAGTGTATGGAGGTGAGCAGATGTGAATACATCCACCATGAGGCCATCCCGATCCGCTCGGTGTTGGATCGTGTTTTTGCTACTTCGTCTTGGGACATTCTTTTTCCTCAAGCTTCTCTCTCTGCCCTGCCCCATGTTGTTTCAGACTACTCCCCCCTCAAATTTGGATTTGGGCGTATCCTCCACGGTGATTTCTTCTAGATTCCAGTTCGATGCTTCTTGGCTTTTGGTTGATTTTTTTCTTTGATATGGTCTCGGCGAAGATCTCCTCCCTCCTTAATTCGAGAGTCGGGTCTTTTGGCCCAATGGACGACTGACACTTCTGCTCTTACCAACTTCGGAAATTCCTCAAAGGCTGGGCCGTAATCGCGTGACTGATGCTCTCAAACGCAAGTGTGACCTTTTGAGGCAGGTATCGTCCTTAGATGCAGAGGCCGATTCGTCCGGGCTGTTGGCTGGCAACATAGTTATGAGCTTGAGGGCTCTCTCATGCAACTACACCAGCAGGCTGAGGTCTATTGGAAGCAAGGTGTCACCATTAATGGGACTCTGAAAGGGGATTCCCCAACTGCGTATTTTTTTGCTATTGCTAATGGCCGCCGTTGCAGATGTTCTATTGATAGTTTGGTTATAAACGATGTTAGGGTTGTTGACCCTCGCCTGATTATGGATCATGTCCTCAATTTATTTTCTGATCAGCTAGCGGCCAGGCCGGCCTTGGGTTTCATTATCTCCCCCAATCTTTGGGCCCAGGATTAGGCGGGTTTCAGACGAAGAGAACGCGGCTCTTCCGATTCCCCTCTCAATTGAAGAGATTGATATGGCCATCAATTCACCTAATGTGAAATCGGCCTCAGGCTCGGATGGATTCTCGACCCCTTTCTTTAAACGGTTCTGGCCCACCCTTCGTTCGTTGGTTTGTGATATTATTCAAGGTTTTTTGTCTCGGTAATGTGGACATTTCACACCTTAGTTATGCCATCCTTTCCCTTATTCCCAAAGTTAAGGGTGCTGAGTCTATTTCTCAATTTCAGCCCATTGCCCTGATTAACAACTTCGCCAAGTTCCCTCCTAAAGGGCTGGCAACGAGGCTATCGCCTGTGGCCCATCGTATTATTAACCCTTCCCAATCCGCTTTCATAAAAGGTATATTTATTTTAGATGGTGTCCGTTGTATGCATGAGATTGTCCATGGCCTTAGGATGAGAGGTACCAGAGCGATTATTCTCAAGCTTGACTTCGGGAAAGCCTACGACTCGGTTAGCTGGGATTTTCTCGGTCACGTCATTTTTGCTAAGGGATTTGACTCCGGTATTGTCCATAGATTGATGCAGTTGTCTCTGGTGGTCATACAGCGGTGGCTATCAATGGCTCGGTTAGCAAATTCTTCGCCAATGGTCGTGGCCTTCGGCAAGGCAATCAGGCTTCGCCTATTCTATTTAACTTTGTTGCAGATGCAATATCGTGTATGCTCGACCGGGCGGCCTCAGCCGGACACATCTCCCCTGTCATTTCCCACCTCCGCCCCACGGTATCACTCACCTCCAATATGAGGATGACACGGTTATTCTTGTGGAGTTGAACAACTCCTGTATTGCTAACCTTAAGTTTATCCCGCTCTGCTTCAAAGCCTTGTCGGGGCTCAAAATCAACTCTTCTAAGAGCAAGGTTATTGTTACGGGAGTTGACGAGGCCGAAGCATTGCGTGTTCCCCAACTTCTTAACTATTTTCTAGGGGGTTTTCCCTTCAAATACTTGGGGCTCTCTATCTCTCCTTTCCATCTATGTGCCATGGAGTTCAAACCTTTGGTTTCTAAGGTAGGAAATAGAGTTCTACCGTGGCATGGTAGATATAAAACCTTTGCGGGCAAAGTTTCTCTTATTAATTCCTGCCTTTCCTCCCTCACTATGTTCACTATGTGTTTTTTTTACTTTCTAAAGGCACTCATGCAAGCTTTGACAAACATAGAAGGGCCTTTTTTTGGAACTCTGTGGATAATAAACGAAAATAGATTTTGTTAAGTGGGATATCATTTACAGACCAAAAAGCCTTGGGGGGGCTTGGGATTTTGAACACCTAGGTGATGAACAGCCGCCTCATCATCAAATGGCGGAGGAGGATTATGACTGCGACTCCCCGCACTCTTTGGTTCGATATTCTCAAAGCTAGATATTCCCAGCTGGTAGCCCCATGTTCGCCTCGGCGTCACGTGGCTCGCAGTTTTGGAAAGATCTGGTCAAGGTTAGGGATGTGTTTCGCCAACATGTTAAATTCGTGGTCAAGAACGGTGCCTCTACTCGCTTTTGGTTGGGTTTGTGGTCTCGAGACACCCCCCTTGCGACCACCTTTTTGGTTCTGTTTTCTTATTGTTCTAATCCGGAGATCTCAATCTCTGAGCTCTCTCGTAATGACGGGGACTTGGGTTTCCGGAGATCCCTTTCTCCTGAAGAGTTGGGGGACTGGCACCGCCTTGCTGCTTTGTTCCTTGTTCTCTCGGAGGAGGTGGACTCCGTTTCCTGGCCTCACACTACGTCTGGGAAGTTTTTGGTCAAATCATTGTACGCCAGGCCTATTTCTCGACCTCCTTCCACCAAGTTTAAGAAAATCTCGGCTGCCAGGATCCCCTTGAAGATCAAATTCTTTCTCTGGCAAGCCTTTAGGGGCTGACTACCTTCTGCTGATCAGATTTAGAAGCGGAACGGTCCTGGTTCTACCTTCTGTGCTTTATGTTCTACCATAGAAGACACTAATCATATTTTTTTCCATTGTGTTTTGGCCAAGCTGGTTTGGGGGTGTGTTCGTTCTTGTTTGAACACCTATTGGGCCCCTGGTTCCTTCTCGGATGTTCGTCTATTGACGGCCAATTTACAGGGCCGATCTAGGAGGCTGTTTTAGATTAGGTTGGGTGCTCTTTGCTGGGCGCTATGGACTACTAGAAACAAATTGACTATTGAGGGTATTTTTGCTAATAAGCCTGCTGATGTCTTATTTAAAATGTGTATTTTCCTGCAGCAGTGGAAATTATTGATTAAATCGGCGGACCGTCATGATATGGAGGTGCTGATCAACAAAGTGCGGGCGTCTGCAAACTTGATGTCATCTCCATCCGTTGGCGCTTCATCGTAGCTGCTGGGCCTTCTGAGTGCGTAGGTGGTGGCCTGCGTGCCCCGTTTGTATTAGCCGTTCATGTGTGCCGCTATACTGTACTGATGTTCTCTTGTTCTCTTGCCCTGTGTTGGGTGGCTCGTTGACTATGGTTGGCTTGTGTGGGCTGTGTTGGTTGTTGCTACTCTTTCGTATGGCTTTATCTATAAAGTCGGGCATATGGCTTTTCTCTAAAAGAATCTGAATTCTCAATTTATGCACGCAAGGGAATGTGTTTGGTAGGAAGGTAATTTTTGCGATGTGTTAATATATACCCAACTCATGAGAAATATACATGTCCGTACAAAAGTCTGCTCACTCTTATTATGTGTGTGGGGGTATGTGTACCAGGATTTTTTATTTTTTTTGAAATGGCCAGGGGGTGGGGGGGGGGGGGGGGCGGGGAGGCTCCTATATTTTAAAAAAGGATAGAGTTTATAGGGCTCACGTAATTCATCATATTAGAAAAGCACAGAAAGCCATAAAATATACCTACATAAGACCGTACGTTCCTGAAACAGAATACTCATTTCTCTATTAGCCGGGTTTCGTCGGTTCCATTATATGTAAGCAAGAGATGGATTAGGAAATCACAATGATCTATATAAACGGCCGAAACTCAAGGAAATTGGGTAAGTTGTGTGTGCATGAAAAAACAGCCCTCACACACGTGAGTGATACTCAATAAAAACCTTTTTAAGCAAAATTACTCACTTCAGTAAGCATTTCTTTAAACACGATTTATCATGCATACTTCTACGAAGTTAACGGACAACTCATACAACTAGAGCTTTTTATATTATGAGAATTGCATTTGTTGTGTGTGGTTGTTAATTGATATGATAGATCATTTTTTTTCGAACCATGCATGAGGACTGCATGTAAATATATAGATAGAAAGAGGGGTACGGCCGGCAGAATCCTGCACATGCACAAATACAGCACAAGCCAAAAAAAAGCAGATAGAAAAGGAGAGGGAACTCTAGGAACAAAAACAAACTAATTAAACTCCGTTATATCAGGCACAGCGCGCCATCCCATTTTTGCTTGCAGTATCCCACATATTAGCCTCCGTTTTAATCTTGTCCAGAAGCCGCTGAATCGGAGTGCGTGGGTGTGTTTTATTTATCAAAAACTCTACTGTTCCGTTCCTCTCCAAATCGACCAAACGACCAATGTAACTACAGAGTTCACAGTTTTTTTCTTTAGCACCTTGCATCCTTAGCCTTGCTTGACTCTTACACTCTCCAAGATCAAGCCAGCAGTAGATCGAAATTAATAAGGATATATAACATATAAACGTGATTCTGAGTATTACCTTTGCAGATTTGTTTTTGCGAAAACCTTTATATGTTATAACATATACTGTTTGATATTAAATAAGGAGATAAATTATCAGTATTAACTGTTCTTCGAATCATAAAAGCATTATCTGATGTATGCGATCTTGAAAACTTATATATTTTGAGGAAAAAATAGTATTGTCGCACACTTGTTGGCGGAGTGTATAGAGGTGTGCGGGTGAAAATACATCCACCATGGATTGTATCTGAATGCTCAATTTATGCACGCATGGGAATGTATTTGATAGGAAGATAATTTTTGAGATGTGTTAATAAATACCCAACTCATGAAAAAAGTAGATGTCCTACAAAAGTATGCTCAGTCTTATTATGCATGTGGTGATATGTGTACGTGGATGAGTTATTCCTTGTATTAGAAAAGCACAGGAAGCAGTCATAAAATATACCGACAAATGATCATTCCTTCCCGTAACAGAATAGTCATTTCTCTTTGGCCGGGTTTCGTTGGTTGCATTATATGTAAGCAAGAGATGGATTAGGAAATCACATCTATGATATATATCAGAGATGAAAAAAGATCTAATTGACTCAAGGAACAGATAAATATTATGGTCACTGGGAGAAGGGTTCCTCATTGTTATTGCCGTGGAGCTCATTATACACTATCGACATAAATGACGATTATTAGCTCAATAGTTCTATATCCCTTATGCTATTGAAGCAATCACCCTTGATCTATCAAAGATAGTTTCCCATATAACATATGCAACATGTTGTGTTGTACCACATCTAGAATTTCTAAGTCAAAACATATAACATATACCTAGATATTATGCATGTTCAATCTCTAGACAACATATTTTAAAGCTTTGTTGTAATCAATATATTATGTAATTTTAATAAATTAATAGTGTAATTAATTGCCACCCAGTGTTCCGTTATCGCAATTAGCAATATTGTCATCTCAGGTTGGTATTGCTAGAGTAATATGTGTAAGTTCTAAAGTTCACGTTGTAGGAGTTAGGTTGCTATTGAAGTGAAATTATTCTGGGTGGTGTTAGAGAAGTATCTTCGGAACTGGTTAGGATTAACAGGACATTTATTGAATATCTAATGAAGGCGCACTATGTCAGTCATTGTTTCTAGCGGTAGTTTGGGTTCACAGACCATCTATTTTAGTAACTATGTTCGGGGCCGCGTCACGTGGATCCACCCACCACTTCTCCGGGGCCGCCGCCCGAAATCCTGCACCTTTGGCCCAATAGAAAGGATCAGTCCCCTCAAAGCCACGCCGCGAGGTCCAGCATCCGTCTGCACCGGAGCTTCACCACTAGGATCTGCATAAGCATGAGAAGTTTATGTCTGCGAACTCACATGCCTGAAGAAATGTCATGGCAACAAACTCAGCGAGCGTGCCTTCCAGGTTGGGCGGCAACACCAAACCTCCCCCACGGGATTTACAGACATTTTAGGACTCGTGAGTGTTGTGTAGCCTGGGAAACAAATTGGCTTCAGTGTGCGTGTGTGTTGCTTGCTCTCTTGTGTAGTTGTGCAAGGCGAAGGTTTGGTGACGGGTCTGATTGGGTATGTGCATGCTATCATGGGGCATGTGAAGAGTTAATTGTTTTTCTTGGAACATGTTTGTTATGTGCATGTAGTGGCCGTGTCCATACATTTTTCACAGGAAATATTTGTTGGATTGTAATTCAAAACTGTTCTTGCTTGCAAAATACATTTCTGGAACATCAATTCTTGTAAGATAATTGACTTATTATTATTTCAGGTTGCCATTGGTATAAGGATTTGCATCAGTTCCCAGAGGCATGTTTGTCGAGCTAAAGGGATCTATTGCTAGAATTTTGCTGATATTTTAGACATTTTAGTATATATCTGCTGAATTAGTACTCTTGTTGGGTGGAGTACATTCACCGAAACCCAATGTTATATTTAGTGCTTTTGGCTATGATGTAATTGTAGACTGCAGGATGGATTGTTATCCTTTTGGTTGTGATCTAGTATTGAGCTTTTGAACATCCAAATTTACACCTATGATGGATTGCTGAGATATATATTATGATGGATTCCCCTTTTCAAAAAAAAGTCCTAGTAGATGCAACTTTAATTACTCTGCAGGTGTGTTGTAGATTATGAACATAAGTGACAATGAGTACTTCTATAGTTCTATATCCCGTTTCTATTAAAACCGTCACTCATTTGTAGCACGCGATCTCATAATCTAATCGATTGTGATGATGAGGAACGTTGCGTACATCTCAGGTCCGTCCATCGTGTGTGATACAGGTGCGCGATTGGCTCCCATAACCGAGTGTTGTGATTGGTACCATCACAAATGGTTCTTCAAAATTATTTGTGTGTGAAGTTGTTCACCCGATTAATTCAAACATGTAGTATTTCAAACATGTAGTTGCACAATAAAATGTCTGAATTACATTTACATACGTAAAATATGAAAGTTTAAAACTAAAATATCTAACTATATATAGCTAGCTAGGTGTCGTCTTCTACTTCGACGTTGGCTAAGAACACACGGGCGGCGTCCATGTTGCCAACAACCATGTCCACCGCTTCGATCAACTGCGACATGCCGGCTTCACAGCTGTGGTGGCCTCGAATACCAAAACAAAACGGCGTGTGGCAAGGATGCAGTTGGGCACGATAGCAGCTTCCACAACTGCATTGGCCTCAGGCTCTACGCATTCAACATTACGGTGGGTGGCGTCAGGCAACTCGGCGAGCTCACAGGTACACTCCTGCTCCTTCAACTCATCCATGCATGTGCCGTACAACTTCCATAATTCTTTAAGTCCATCATTTGTGGACAGAGGGTCGTTGACCTAGGAATAAGCATCGGACTCAAACCCAAAGAGTAAGGGCTTGGGTGGAGCAATGGGGGCAGACACCGTGTACGCTCTGAGGAAGCGGGGGCTGGTGGCACGTGCCCTTCGCCGCACGGGGCGGGGCGTTGGCTATGGGGCGTCTGCCTCGTGGTCTGGTATAATAGTGCCGGACACAGGCTTCGACACGAGGTGGGCGGTCTGGGATAATTGTACATTCACATGTTGACGAACCTCGCCGGCAGGTCGTGGTATATATGGTACATCTCGCCTGGAATGGACTTATTGGGAGAAGCCTTGGTACATGAACAAGCACCTTTGGAGTGGTCATCTACTCGGTGGCGGATGCGAGTTAGACAACATCCTGGAAATAGACATCATGCATTCAAATGCAATTAATAAATTCTATGAGGTTCTAATATCACACACGGTTGCGAAGGCCAAATGTTTGTGATGAGTTGTGTGTGACGCTTCACTAAAAAAAAAGACACTTTCATGATATTATGATCTTAACGAAAACTTTTTTTGTCATGAAGGTGACACTTCCATGACGATAATTATGATAAAAACACGCATCATCATAGATGTGATGGGTTCCTATTTCTATAACAAAAAAATGACAGAAAATGTGTTTTTTTGTCCTGGGTGGGCCGAAGGAGGACCTGCATGAAATTCTTTGGGTTGTCTATAACGTAAAAAATTGTTGTACAAGTGAGGGGCGAGGAAATTTTCAGGGATTTCCCAGTATACAGTGGGCAATCGGTGGGTGATCAGGCCCGAGTGATGCAGTGGTTTGCATGTTTTTCTCACGCGCACGCGAGTGTGAGTCCTTCGCTAACTGAACTCAAGTGAGCCGTTTGCTTACTGAACCCAAACGATCTATTCCTCGTTCGCACTACAGTGAAACCGAGCGATCACTCGCTTACTAAACACGAGCGATCGATCCCTTGCACTACTACTGAACCCGAGTGGTTCCTTCGCCGCTAGCTGAACTCCAGTGATCCCTTCACTGATAACTGAACCCGAGCGATCCATTTGCTGATCCCAATCGATGTGACTGAGACTCATGCACATACATAATTTGCCCGATCGATCCGTGCGAGACGTTGATACGTCTCCAACGTATCTATAATTTTTTATTGTTCCATGTTATATTATATTCTGTTTTGGATATTATTGGACTTTATTATACACTTTTATATTTTTTTCGGGACTAACCTGTTAACCGAAGGCCTAGCCCAGAATTGTTGTTTTTTGCCTATTTCAGAGTTTCGCAGAAAAAGAATATCAAACGGAGTCCAAACAAAATGAAACCTTCGGGAACGTGATTTTTGAAACGAACGTGATCCAGAGGCCTTGGAACCTACATCAAGAAAGCTACCAGGAAGGCACGAGGTAGGGGGGCGCGTCTACCCCCCACGTTGCTCCACCGACGTACTTCTTCCTCCTATATATACCTACACTCCTCCAAACTACCAGATACGGAGCAAAAAAAACCTAATTCCACCGCCGCAACCTTCTGTACCCGTGAGATCCCATCTTGGGGCCTTTTCCGGAGCTCCGTCAGAGGGGGCATCGATCATGGAGGGCTTCTACATCAACACCATAGCCTTTCCGATGATGTGTGAGTAGTTTACCTCAGACCTTCGGGTCCATAGTTATTAGCTAGATCACTTCTTCTCTCTCTTTGGATCTCAATACAAAGTTCTCCATGATTCTCGTGGAGACCTATTCGATGTAATCTTCTTTTGCGGTGTGTTTCTTGAGACCGATGAATTGTGGGTTTATGATCAAGTTTATCTATGAACAATATTTGAATCTTCTCTGAATTCTTTTATGTATAATTGGTTATCTTTACAAGTCTCTTCGAATTATCAATTTGGTTTGGCCTACTAGATTGATCTTTCTTGCAATGGGAGAAGTGCTTAGCTTTGGGTTCAATCTTGTGGTGTCCTTTCCCAGTGACAGTAGGGGCAGCAAGGCACGTATTGTATTGTTGCCATCGAGGATAACAAGATGGGGTTTATATCATATTGCATGAGTTTATCCCTCTACACCATGTCATCTTACTTAAAGCGTTACTCTGTTCTTTTGAACTTAATACTCTAGATGCATGCTGGATAGCGGTCGATGTGTGGAGTAATAGTAGTAGATGTGTAATACCCTCGATGCGACTATATCTCCCACGTGTCGAGGCACGACTTAGAGGCATAATCGCATTGAAGGCATATGTCGCAAGTGAGGTAATCTTCACACAACCCATGTAATATAATAAGGAAAGAGATACATAGTTGGCTTACAATCGCCACTTCGCACAATTACATGAATAAAGCATTACATCAATCAAACACACTCAGGGTCCGACTACGGAACCAAAATAAAAGAAGAACCCCAAATGCGACAAAGGTCCCCGATCGACCCCAACTGGGCTCCACTACTGATCAAGAACGAAACAACATAAATGACAAGGTCTTCATCGAGCTCCTCCTGAGCTTGGTTGCATCGTCTGCACGAACTCATCGGCACCTGCAAGCTGGTTTTGGAAGTATCTGTGAGCCACGGGGACTCAGCAATCTCGCACCCTCGCGATCAAGACTATTTAAGCTTATGGGTAAGGTAAAGGTATGAGGTGGAGCTGCAGCAAGCGACTAGCATATATGGTGGCTAACATACGCAAATGAGAGCGAGAAGAGAAGGCAAAGCATGGTCGATAAAAGTATGATCAAGAAGTGATCCTGTACTACCTACGTCAAGCATAACTCCAACAACCGTGTTCACTTCCCGGACTCCGCCGGAAAGAGACCATCACGGTTACACACGCGGTTGATTCATTTTAATTAAGGTCAACTTCAGGTTTTCTACAACCGGACGTTAACAAATTCCCATCTGCCCATAACCGCGGGCACGGCTTTCGAAAGTTCAAATCCCTGCAGGGGTGTCCCAACTTAGCCCACGACAAGCTCTCACGGTCAACGAAGGAATAGACCTCCACCCGAGACATTCCAATCAGACTCGGTATCCCAGTACAACAAGACATTTCAACAGGGTAAAACTAAACCAGCAACACCGCCCAAATGTGCCGACAAATCCCGATAGGAGCTGCACATATCTCTTTCTCAGGGCACACTCAGATGAGACTAGCTATGAGTAAAACCAACCCTCAAGTTTCCCCGAGGTGGCCCCGCAGGCAGCTCAGTTTGGACCAACACTCAAAGGAGCACTGGCCCGGGGGGGTTAAAATAAAGATGACCCTTCGGCAGGCCTACCCAAGGGAAAGAAAAGGCTAGGTGGCGAATGGTAAAACCAATGTTGGGCATTGCTGGAAGAGCTTTACTTAAGGCGAACTGTCAAGGGGGTCCCATTATAGCCCAACCGCGTAAGGGACGCAAAATCCGGGAACATAACACCGATATGACGGAAACTAGGGCGGCAAGAGTGGAACAAAACACCAGGCATAAGGCCGAGCCTTCCATCCTTTACCAAGTATATAGATGCATTAAATAAATAAGATATATAGTGATATCCCAACAAGTAAATAAATGTCCCAACAAGGAACAACATCTCCATGTTCCAACAAGGAACAAACTTCAATCTTCACCTGCAACTAACAACGCTATAAGAGGGGCTGAGCAAAGCGGTAACATAGCCAATCAACGGTTTGCTAGGACATTGGTGGGTTAGAGGCTGAACATGGCAATTTGGGAGGCTGACAAGCAAGTGGTAGGCATCGTAGCAATGGCATAGCAAAAGAGCGAGCAAACTAGCATAGCAAAGATAGTAGTGATTTCGAGGGTATGATCATCTTGCCTGAAATCCCGCAAGGAAGAAGAACGAGTCCATGAAGAAGACAAACGGGCATAGTCGAACGGATCCTCACAAACTCGATGTTATCGGAACCAACCCGAAGAAGCAAACGCCGGAAAAGAGCAAACAACATAGTAAACAACCAACACATCAACATGGCATGATGCACAATCGAGTATGATGCATGTCCGGTTTAAAGGGGGCATCGCATGGCAAAATGCATAAACAATTCTACAAATTAAGTGGAGCTCAATATGCAACGAGATGCATATTGACAAAACACCACATCAACTATTTAGTTCGATCTCGTTTATGTACCCAACAATGTTAAATGTTGTTAAACATGGCGAGAGGGGAAACATGATGAAACTATCTAATCTAGGCAAGTTTAAATGAGGCCGGAATCAACGAACAACAATTCCGGAAAATCCTCATGTGCAAATATTAGGTTTGGTCCTGATCTGTCCCAAACACAATTTTAGAGTTATTTAACATGCAAGTAAAGGTCACCATGATAAACTAGGCATTTTCCTACACCATTTACATATATAAATTACTAAAATCGGGGTTACGGTTAGTTAGATATGAATTAAATCATTTTAACATGGCATAGGAGCAAATTTAAGCAAACAACATTTTTAAACATTTTAATTGTTGTTATCATGATGCGGATGACATGAACAGTTTATGCAAGTTTTATTAAAAGTTGATAAGAGCATATTATGAAGCATTTGTCATCGTGGCGGAAACGAAAGGGGTGCCATGACAACGAATCCGAAAGTGATGCCGCGACAACATATCGGTTCCGGTAACTCGATTGAGATCCCGGTGCAAACGGAAGTGCGGCGGGAGCGTGACAAGCGATAGAAGGTGGGGTGATCCCGGATACCGGGTTCCCACAAGATGGTGGCAAGGAAAAAGAGGGGCAACGTGCACCGAACAACTCCGACATGGAGCAAACACGAGCATTTCATACATCACACATGCATTCATTCACGGCGGTCGTCCCGGGGTTATATCTTCGAAGCGTGCGTTATCGGAGCGCTTCGGGTCAAGCGGGGTAGAGGAAGTAGTGGAAGTAGACGTTCTCGGGCGTCGAGGGAAGTAGTGGTTCACGCGACGGTAGTCGAAGTAGACGTTCTCGCACGCTCTAGGGTCGACGGTAGAGGTTCTCGCGATCTCGGCGACGGTAGTCGGACTTGGTGAAACCGAGTTCTTCGGAGGTCGTCATTGTACTTGTTCACGTTGTAGTCGTACATGGCGCGTTGTGGACGTAGTTGTACTCACGGCCTTCGGTAATGGAACTTGGGCATCGTGGTACACGTTGTCGGGGTACTCGTCCCATCACCGGGTGTAGTCGTTCACGTTCGGAGGGGAACTTGGCGTCGAGGGGCTTGGTGCATCCCAGATCTTCGGGCTCACGGTACTTGGCGCTTGAGGTTCCAAATCCAGTTTCGAACGCGTCCACGCAAAACATCATAAGTGCAAAGAGGCCACGACTTGGCGTTGTTCCGGTCATCACGCGAGGATGCTCCTGACGCTCGCGGACGGCGTGGACTTGAAGCGAGGAGGAGGCCACGGCAGGAGGTCGGCGACGTGGACTTGGGGGCGCCGGCGACGCTTGGCGCGATGCAGGGCTCCGGCGGCGCGTCGAAAGGGTGCAGCATCTGCTGCTGCTGCCGGCGGCGAGGGGGAAGCAGGGCAGGCGGAGTTCCTGCTCGACGAGGCGCAGGTGAAGGCGTCGTGGTGCTCTGCTGCAGGGTGCCATAGCGGGGAGGCGACGAAGAGGAGATGTCCACGGCAGCGTCGGGCAGGGCTCGAGGCAGAGGGCAACCTCGAACCGCGGAGGCGCGGCAACAGAGGCCGAAGGGGAGGTCGATGCCGCGAGAAGGGAGGCACAAGGACTCGTCGGATCCAGTGTGAGGAGGACAGGAGCGGGCGGCCGGCATGGTGCTCATGGACGGGCAGCTCGGGCGCGAGGCTAGGAGGAGAACCAGGGGGCGACTAGGTCGCCTGCAGGTGACCAGAGGCTGGCCGGGGTGGCCACTGGCGGCGTCAGCGTGGGAAGATGGAAGGGCGAGGAGAGGGGATCGAGAGAATGGGGATCGAGGGAGAGAATGGTGCTGCGAGGGAGAGAGATGGCATCGAGGGGAGATGGCGGCGCTGCGGGAACGAGAGGGAGACGAGTGCGGGATCGGGATCGCGGCCTAGGGTTATAGGGGCGCGGCTGGGCCTTGGGCCACTGGCTGCGGGGAAGGTCGGCCGGGCGTGGGAGGCCTTGGTAGGCTGGCGCGACGAAAGGGAGAGGCCCAGGTGGCCGGCGGGGATGGAGAGGCCCGGGTGGGCTGGACTCTCTTTCCCTCTTTCTCAAATTCTCTCTTAACCAAAAAGAGAAAAATAGAAATTAGATAGAAGGGAAAAAAATAGAAAGAGAGGGTATGGATGGAATTTGGGCACGGGGAATATTTTTCCGGACTCGCAAAAATATGCTCGTTCCGAGAAAATAGAAAAGGCCATGATAGAAAGATTTAAATTCAAATTCATTTGAATTTAATTCAAATGGGTTTGAACTAGGACTAGGTTCTAGGAGTGCCCAAAAATGTTGAGATTTTTGGTAAAGCTCCGGAAAGTGACGAAAGGATATATGGCAAAGTTAGGGGCCAAGAATTGAAATAATAAAAGGCATTGGGATTTTTGCAAGTGTGTTGTGGTGATTCCAAAGAATGGATAATTTTTATAATAGCTCCACTAATATTGGGAGGATATGTTATAAAGAGAACTCACCATGTGAATTCCCTCAATTTAAATGGACCGAACATCCATACGATTTATTTAGTTGAGTAGCAACAATTAATGATATGATGGCATGATGACATGATGCAATGCACATGATGACGTGACATGATGCAACATGCAAGCACATGACAACGCAACAACATCGAATAACTGCACGACACCTGGCACATCGGTCTCGGGGCGTTACAACACTCCACCACTATGAGAGGATCTCGTCCCGAGATCTAGAATGGCACCGGAGGGAAAACGGAGGAGAAAGAGAAAAGGTAAAACAAAGTTGCTTCTTTGACAAACGAGTGAAACCAAAGAATCTTGAGAGGTTGAACAAATTCGAGAAAAGAATACAACGGAGGTGAACAAAAGTCGAAAACACTCCGTTAGAAAAAGAGGGACAAAGAACATTGCGAAAAACCTTGAGGTTGAAGGGAAAGATATATATTGGAAACACTCCGGTTAAGACAAGATAGAGAAGGAATAAGACTTATATAATTTGGACAGCACTCCGGTTGAGAAGGGATGCAAAAATTGATAAGATGAGAAAGCTCGAAAGAAAACACGACACTCCGGTTGAATGGATCAGCAAAGAAAGAATACTATCATGACAAACCAAGAAGATGGGTTGAAGAGAGCAACATCACAAGCCTCCGGAACGAAGGGAAACAAGATCTTGAGAGAGCACGGTTACAACAAATGCTAGAACGGAGTTGTTGGAAAACCAAAACAAAAGAATAAGCTTGTAGTGGGCTTATAGAAAAACATCTCGAAACTAGAGGTGATAACCTGCCACTCACGCGAAAAGAATTGGATTGGAATGAACAAGGAGACGAGAAGCTTATTTCACCGGGAGGGTAGATGAAGAACTTGGATCATACATGAGCACCATTATAGCAACAATCCTTAGGAAAGGCTTTAGGTGAAATATAAGCCAAGATAACTCCAATGATGAGATTGATGGATTTAAAATACCTCATTCTTGATAGCTTGAGAAACATGAAGCACGAAGGAAAATTATCAAGAATGACATAATACCACCTCCAATGATATGGAAGAAAGAATGCACTCCGGATTACAATATGAAGGAAGCTTGAGCTTCTTAGAAAAGAATCTTGATGAACGCTTTGAGAAGGAAATAAATCCTTGATGAACCATCAAGTATAGCCTCCATGAAGAAACTCCGGTAAACAAAAGAAAGATCCAAAATAATTGAATGATGGAAAGGATAAGATTGAAGCCTCACAATGATTTAGATAGAGATTACGTGATAAAATAATTGTGAGAGCTTGGGACTCCGGGAAAGAAAGATGAGCACTTGAAACCAAGAATATGTATGATGAGCCACTCCGGAATATGGAATAGAATAAACTCGATGAAACAAGAATAAGAATTACATTATGCGTATCCTTCACCAATTAAAATTGATGACAAGCAATGGAATTGGCATACTACTTATTCTCGTAGAAAGGATTAAGAGAGATATAGCGCCAACTTGAGAATGCCTTCCACGAAACACCGGTGGAATCGAAACAACGGATGAATTTGATATGATAAAGAAGGAAGAGAAAACTGTTGAATGAACCACCGTAAGAATTGAAAAGAACGAATAAACGATAACGAATCCCCGGGAAGAATTTGCAAATGAACGAAGACGCTTGAGAGAATTTAGATACAAATGAAACAAAGACATCACGAGCTGATAAGAGAATACTTGAATGATGCACCGGTAAGATTTGGAGAATGATATCTTAAAGCTGAGAATGAAAAATCCTGAAATAATGGCCTTCGGAGAATCAAACTGAAAAGACCCCTGAATTTGCACCGAATGGATAAAAGAATTCTCATGATCAAAACAATTATGAGAGGAACGCAACAATCTAGAATCACGAATCATGAAGAGAATGGAGCAAGATTAAAGAGAAACTCTTCTTCGGTCTTCAAAATCCGAGAATGACGACGAGAAACAACACCAAGACTTATTTAGACACTCCGGAAGAATCAAAACGAAGAGGTTGAGCCAACGATGAAAAGAATTTGAAAGATCTTGGAGAAAAAGCATTTGACTGATGATAATTCATTCTTACGTCAGACTTTGAAAAGAAATTTGAGGATAGCTCCGGGAGAATAAGAAAAGTCAGGTAAGATCCTGGGAAAAGACCTGTGGGTTAGGGCCCACTCAAAGAAACACCATTAGAATGATTAAAAGAGAGATTTCACCAGATGAATTAGAAGGCTTGAATGATATAAAATCCTCGAAATAGGTTGAATGGATCTTGAATGACAAAACGATCCTTCTAAGATATCTTGAGCACTCCAGAACAAATGAATAGCAAGAAATGAATGGTTGAGGTGCACCGTCAAGAGAAGGTATCGAAACGAGGAAAGGATATGATCAACAAGGCTTGACTTGGTACCACCGGAGAAGAAAAGAACAAAGAATGATAAACTTGAAGCTCCGTTAGAATATTCATGAGAATCACCGGATAAGAATATTGATAGAAAAGAATGGGGAGACTTCACATGAATAAAATGATACTTGATTAAGACATCAGATTCCTTGGAGAAAAAACAAAGGGAGGGAGGGTGGGAAAAACAAAGACAATTTGAAGACGGATGGAACAAACACCGTTAAGAAGAACTGAAACTTGATCTTGTGAATGTTGACAAGATTGGATCCACTTGAAGAGAAACACACCGGTTAAAAGGATTGACATGACAAACTCGATGATCGAGAAGGATTAGTATTCACACAGAAGTATGAGAACACCATTAGAGAAGGTATGGAATCAACATTTGACTTTGAAGCAACTCGAATACCACAACTCAAAACAAAAACAAAGGGTTGGCTTGCAAAATAAGCCAGAACAAACATACGATACAGATTTCGTCCGAAGTTTTCGTGGTGGGACCTACACGGGCTCGATCGTACAGCACCATCATGTACAAGGCAGTGCACATGACATACGAAGCGTCCCCGAGTCGGCATAGCCAAGGACTCTTTAAGACACAACGAGACCACTGTAAAATCGACCGTGAATAGGCGAACCACTAGACGTCGAACCCCAATGTCATATCATACATCTGTCGGAAAGAAATCCTAAGAGCTACTTGAATTCCCACCTATGAAACTCCCGAAACTTTCCGGTTATGCAATCAGGTGCTGGGGATACAGGGGAAGCATAATATCTCACCCAAACTAGCAAATCCTACATCCAGCTGTATCCATCCTTCAACACATAACCAAGAAACCTTCGGAAAATCATCTACCTCAACCTTCGAAAAGCATCCGTTATACAAGTTATGGCGATACTCCCGAACTCCCGCCCTAGTACTGGGTGGCGTCGAGGTTATCTCACCAATGAACTGCATAAAGGAGATTTTCGATGTCGGCGAACATATCTCAAGTATTCCAGAATTGCAACGATGAAATTATGATGACAACACCTCAGAGCTCAACTCCCCGGGACACTTCCACTAAACCCCTGACAGGAGGCACCAAGACAGTGTTCTCATCATAAGCCATCGGAACAAAACCAAGATACTCGCGTGATCCTAAAAAAAAATTTAGTGAAATTTGGGAAGAGAAGAGTCAAAACTCTACGTCAGGATGCCTCACCAGAGCGACGAAGGGACTGGGGAGTAAAAAGAATTCCTAAACTCTCCGATATATAATTCCTAATGACTCAAAACATTTTTCTAGACACAACTCGGCTGCTAAAAACGATCAAGCAATGGGGGCTCCTAAGGTCGGGGAAGGCTCTGATTACCAACTTGTAACACCCTCGATGCGACTATATCTCCCACGTGTCGAGGCACGACTTAGAGGCATAATCACATTGAAGGCATATGTCGCAAGTGAGGTAATCTTCACACAACCCATGTAATATAATAAGGAAAGAGATACATAGTTGGCTTACAATCGCCACTTCACACAATTACATGAATAAAGCATTACATCAATCAAACACACTCAGGGCCCGACTACGGAACCAAAATAAAAGAAGAACCCCAAATGCGACAAAGGTCCCCGATCGACCCCAACTGGGCTCCACTACTGATCAAGAACGAAACAACATAAATGACAAGGTCTTCATCGAGCTCCTCCTGAGCTTGGTTGCATCGTCTGCACGAACTCATCGGCACCTGCAAGCTGGTTTTGGAAGTATCTGTGAGCCACGGGGACTCAGCAATCTCGCACCCTCGCGATCAAGACTATTTAAGCTTATGGGTAAGGTAAAGGTATGAGGTGGAGCTGCAGCAAGCGACTAGCATATATGGTGGCTAACATACGCAAATGAGAGCGAGAAGAGAAGGCAAAGCACGGTCGATAAAAGTATGATCAAGAAGTGATCCTGTACTACCTACGTCAAGCATAACTCCAACAACCGTGTTCACTTCCCGGACTCCGCCGGAAAGAGACCATCACGGTTACACACGCGGTTGATTCATTTTAATTAAGGTCAACTTCAGGTTTTCTACAACCGGACGTTAACAAATACCCATCTGCCCATAACCGCGGGCACGGCTTTCGAAAGTTCAAATCCCTGCAGGGGTGTCCCAACTTAGCCCACGATAAGCTCTCACGGTCAACGAAGGAATAGACCTCCACCCGAGACATTCCGATCAGACTCGGTATCCCAGTACAACAAGACATTTCGACAGGGTAAAACTAAACCAGCAACACCGCCCGAATGTGCCGACAAATCCCGATAGGAGCTGCACATATCTCTTTCTCAGGGCACACTCAGATGAGACTAGCTACGAGTAAAACCAACCCTCAAGTTTCCCCGAGGTGGCCCCGCAGGCAGCTCAGTTCGGACCAACACTCAGAGGAGCACTGGCCCGGGGGGGGTTAAAATAAAGATGACCCTTGGGCAGGCCTACCCAAGGGAAAGAAAAGGCTAGGTGGCGAATGGTAAAACCAGTGTTGGGCATTGCTGGAAGAGCTTTACTTAAGGCGAACTGTCAAGGGGTTCCCATTATAGCCCAACCGCGTAAGGGACGCAAAATCCGGGAACATAACACCGATATGATGGAAACTAGGGCGGCAAGAGTGGAACAAAACACCAGGCATAAGGCCGAGCCTTCCACCCTTTACCAAGTATATAGATGCATTAAATAAATAAGATATATAGTGATATCCCAACAAGTAAATAAATGTCCCAACAAGGAACAACATCTCCATGTTCCAACAAGGAACAAACTTCAATCTTCACCTGCAACTAACAATGCTATAAGAGGGGCTGAGCAAAGCGGTAACATAGCCAATCAACGGTTTGCTAGGACATTGGTGGGTTAGAGGCTGAACATGGCAATTTGGGAGGCTGACAAGCAAGTGGTAGGCATCGTAGCAATGGCATAGCAAAAGAGCCAGCAAACTAGCATAGCAAAGATAGTAGTGATTTCGAGGGTATGATCATCTTGCCTGAAATCCCGCAAGGAAGAAGAACGAGTCCATGAAGAAGACAAACGGACGTAGTCGAACGGATCCTCACAAACTCGACGTTATCGGAACCAACCCGAAGAAGCAAACACCGGAAAAGAGCAAACAACATAGTAAACAACCAACACATCAACATGGCATGATGCACAATTGAGTATGATGCATGTCCGGTTTAAAGGGGGCATGGCATGGCAAAATGCACAAAGAATTCTACAAATTAAGTGGAGCTCAATATGCAACGAGATGCATATTGACAAAACACCACATCAACTATTTAGTTCGATCTCGTTTATGTACCCAACAATGTTAAATGTTGTTAAACATGGCGAGAGGGGAAACATGATGAAACTATCTAATCTAGGCAAGTTTAAATGAGGCCGGAAGCAACGAACAACAATTCTGGAAAATCCTCATGTGCAAATATTAGGTTTGGTCCTGATCTGTCCCAAACACAATTTTAGAGTTATTTAACATGCAAATAAAGGTCACCACGATAAACTAGGCATTTTCCTACCCCATTTACATATATAAATTACTAAAATCGGGGTTACGGTTAGTTAGATATGAATTAAATCATTTTAACATGGCATAGGAGCAAATTTAAGCAAACAACATTTTTAAACATTTTAATTGTTGTTATCATGATGCGGATGAGATGAACAGTTTATGCAAGTTTTATTAAAAGTTGATAAGATCATATTATGAAGCATTTGTCATCGTGGCGGAAACGAAAGGGGTGCCATGACAACGAATCCGAAAGTGATGCCACGGCAACATATCGGTTCCGGTAACTCGATTGAGATCCCGGTGCAAACGGAAGTGCGGCGGGAGCGTGACAAGCGATAGAAGGTGGGGTGATCCCGGATACCGGGTTCCCACAAGATGGTGGCAAGGCAAAATAGGGGCAACGTGCACCGAACAACTCCGACATGGAGCAAACACGAGCATTTCATACATCACACATGCATTCATTCACGGCGGTCGTCCTGGGGTTATACCTTCGAAGCGTGCGTTATCGGAGCGCTTCGGGTCAAGCGGGGTAGAGGAAGTAGTGGAAGTAGACGTTCTCGGGCGTCGAGGGAAGTAGTGGTTCAAGCGACGGTAGTCAAAGTAGACGTTCTCGCACGCTCTAGGGTCGACGGTAGAGGTTCTCACGATCTCGGCGACGGTAGTCGGACTTGGTGAAACCGAGTTCTTCGGAGGTCGTCATGGTACTTGTTCACGTTGTAGTCGTACACGGCGCGTTGTGGACGTAGTTGTACTCACGGTCTTCGGTAATGGAACTTGGGCATCGTGGTACACGTTGTCGGGGTACTCGTCCCATCACCGGGTGTAGTCGTTCACGTTCGGAGGGGAACTTGGCGTCGAGGGGCTTGGTGCATCCCAGATCTTCGGGCTCACGGTACTTGGCGCTTGAGGTTCCAAATCCAGTTTCGAACGCGTCCACGCAAAACATCATAAGTGCAAAGAGGCCACGACTTGGCGCTGTTCCGGTCATCACGCGAGGATGCTCCTGACGCTCGCGGACGGCGTGGACTTAAAGCGAGGAGGAGGCCACGGCAGGAGGTCGGCAACGTGGACTTGGGGGCGCCGGCGACGCTTGGCGCGATGCAGGGCTCCGGCGGCGCGTCGAAAGGGTGCAGCATCTGCTGCTGCTGCCGGCGGCGAGGGGGAAGCAGGGCAGGCGGAGTTCCTGCTCGACGAGGCGCAGGTGAAGACGTCGTGGCGCTCTGCTGCAGGGTGCCATGGCGGGGAGGCGACGAAGAGGAGATGTCCACGGCAGCGTCGGGCAGGGCTCGAGGCAGAGGGCAACCGCGAACCGCGGAGGCGCGGCAACAGAGGCCGAAGGGGAGGTCGATGCCGCGAGAAGGGAGGCACAAGGACTCGTCGGATCCAGTGTGAGGAGGACAAGAGCGGGCGGCCGGCATGGTGCTCATGGACGGGCAGCTCGGGCGCGAGGCTAGGAGGAGAACCAGGGGGCGACTAGGTCGCCTGCAGGTGACCAGAGGCTGGCCGGGGTGGCCGCTGGCGGCGTCGGCGTGGGAAGATGGAAGGGCTGTTGGGGAACATAGTAATTTCGAAAATTTTCCTACGCACACGCAAGATCATGGTGATGCATAGCAACGAGAGGGGAGAGTGTTGTCTACGTACCAACGCAGACCGACTGCGGAAGCGATCACACAACATAGAGGAAGTAGTCGTACGTCTTCTTGCCGATCCGACCGATCCAAGCACCGTTACTCCGGCACCTCCGAGTTCTTAGCACACGTTCAGCTCGATGACGTTCCTCGGGCTCCGATCCAGCAAAGCGTCGAGGAAGAGTTCCGTCAGCACGACGGCGTGGTGACGATCTTGATGTACTACCGACGCAGGGCTTCGCCTAAGCACTGTAACGGTATGATCGAGGTGGAATTTGGTGGCAGGGGGCACCGCACACGGCTAAGGAACGATCTCAAGGATCAACTTGTGTGTTTTGGGGTGTCCCCTGCCCCCGTATATAAAGGATGGAGGGAGGGAGGCTGGCCGTCCAAAGAGAGGGAGGCGCAGGAGGAGTCCTACTCCTACCGGGAGTAGGACTCCCCCCTCCAATCCTAGTCCAACTAGGAATCCTTAAACGGGAGAGAGAGAGAGAGAGGTGGCCGGCCCCTCTCCTAGTCCTAATAGGACTAGGGAGAGGGGGGAGGCGCAGCCCTATGTGGGCTGCCCTCTCACCTTTCCACTAAGGCCCATGTTGGCCCATTTGGCTCCCGGGGGGTTCCGGTAACCCTCCCGGTAATCCGGTAAAATCCCGATTTCACCCGGAACACTTCCGGTGTCCAAACATAGGCTTCCAATATATCAATCTTTACGTCTCGACTATTTCGAGACTCCTCGTCATGTCCGTGATCACATCCGGGACTCTCAACAACCTTCGGTACATCAAACTGCATAAACTCATAATAACTGTCATCGTAACGTTAAGCGTGCGGACCCTACGGTTCGAGAACAATGTAGACATGACCGAGACACGTTTCCGGTCAATAACCAATAGCGGGACCTGGATGCCCATATGGTCTCCTACATATTCTACGAAGATCTTTATCGGTCAGACCGCATAACAACATACGTTGTTCCCTTTGTCATCGGTATGTTACTTGCTCGAGATTCGATCGTCGGTATCCAATACCTAGTTCAATCTCGTTACTGGCAAGTCTCTTTACTCGTTCCGTAATACATCATCTCATAACTAACATCTTAGTTATTATGCTTGCAAGGCTTATGTGATGTGTATTACCGAGAGGGCCCAGAGATACCTCTCCGACAATCGGAGTGACAAACCCTAATCTCGAAATACGCCAACCCAACATCTACCATTGGAGACACCTGTAGTACTCCTTTATAATCACCCAGTTATGTTGTGACGTTTGGTAGTACCCAAAGTGTTCCTCCGGTAAACGGGAGTTGCATAATCTCATAGTTATAGGAACATGTATAAGTCATGAAGAAAGCAATAGCAACATACTAAACGATCGGGTGCTAAGCTAATGGAATGGGTCATGTCAATCAGATCATTCAACTAATGATGTGACCTCGTTAATCAAATAACAACTCTTGTTTCATGGTTAGGAAACATAACCATCTTTGATTAACGAGCTAGTCAAAGTAGAGGCATACTAGTGACACTCTGTTGGTCTATGTATTCACACATGTATTATGTTTCCGGTTAATACAATTCTAGCATGAATAATAAACATTTATCATGATATAAGGAAATAAATAATAACTTTATTATTGCCTCTAGGGCATATTTCCTTCAGTCTCCCACTTGCACTAGAGTCAATAATCTAGATTACACAGTAATGATTCTAACACCCATGGAGCCTTGGTGCTGATCATGTTTTGCTCGTGGAAGAGGCTTAGTCAACGGGTCTGCAACATTCAGATCCGTATGTATCTTGCAAATCTCTATGTCTCCCACCTGGACTAGATCCCGGATGGAATTGAAGCGTCTCTTGATGTGTTTGGTCCTTTTGTGAAATCTGGATTCCTTTGCCAAAGCAATTGCACCAGTATTGTCACAAAAGATTTTCATTCGACCCGATGCACTAGGTATGACACCTAGATCGGATATGAACTCCTTCATCCAGACTCCTTCATTCACTGCTTCCGAAGCAGCTATGTATTCCGCTTCACATGTAGATCCCGCTACGACGCTTTGTTTAGATTTGCACCAACTGACAGCTCCACCATTTAAAGTAAACACGTATCCGGTTTGCGATTTAGAATCGTCCGGATCAGTGTCAAAGCTTGCATCAACGTAACCTCTTACGGTGAGCTCTTTGTCACCTCCATATACGAGAAACATATCCTTAGTCCTTTTCAGGTATTTCAGGATGTTTTTGACCGCTATCCAGTGATCCACTCCTGGATTACTTTGGTACCTCCCTGCTATACTTATAGCAAGGCACACATCAGGTCTGGTACACAGCATTGCATACATGATAGAGCCTATGGCTGAAGCATAGGGAACATCTTTCATTTTCTCTCTATCTTCTGCAGTGGTCGGGCATTGAGTCTGACTCAACTTCACACCTTGTAACACAGGCAAGAACCCTTTCTTTGCTTGATCCATTTTGAACTTCTTCAAAATCTTGTCAAGGTATGTGCTTTGTGAAAGTCCAATTAAGTGTCTTGATCTATCTCTATAGATCTTTATGCCTAATATGTAAGCAGCTTCACCGAGGTCTTTCATTGAAAAACTTTTATTCAAGTATCCCTTTATGCTATCCAGAAATTCTATATCATTTGCAATCAGTAATATGTCATCCACATATAATATCAGAAATGCTACAGAGCTCCCACTCACTTTCTTGTAAATACAGGCTTCTCCAAAAGTCTGTATAAAACCAAATGCTTTGATCACACTGTCAAAGCGTTTATTCCAACTCCGAGATGCTTGCACCTTGTCAAGTTCTACTTTCCTCCCACTCACTTCTTTCGAGAGAAACTCCTTCTCAAGAAAGTTTCCGAATTTAGCAACAAAAGTCTTGCCTTCGGATCTGTGATAGAAGGTGTATCCAATAGTTTCCTTTGGATATCCTATGAAGACACATTTCTCCGATTTGGGTTCGAGCTTATCAGGTTGAAGCTTTTTCACATATGCATCGCAGCCCCAAACTTTAAGAAACGACAACTTTGGTTTCTTGCCAAACCACAGTTCATAAGGCGTCGTCTCAACGGATTTTGATGGTGCCCTATTTAACGTGAATGCGGCCGTCTCTAAAGCATAACCCCAAAACGATAGCGGTAAATCAGTAAGAGACATCATAGATCGCACCATATCTAGTAAAGTATGATTACGACGTTCGGACACACCATTACGTTGTGGTGTTCCGGGTGGCGTGAGTTGCGAAACTATTCCACAATTTTTCAAATGTACACCAAACTCGTAACTCAAATATTCTCCTCCACGATCAGATCGTAGAAACTTTATTTTCTTGTTACGATGATTTTCAACTTCACTCTGAAACTCTTTGAACCTTTCAAACGTTTCAGATTTGTGTTTCATTAAGTAGATATACCCATATCTGCTTAAATCATCTGTGAAAGTGAGAAAATAACGATATCCGCCACGAGCCTCAATATTCATCGGACCACATACATCGGTATGTATGATTTCCAACAAATCTGTTGCTCTCTCCATAGTACCGGAGAACGGTGTTTTAGTCATCTTGCCCATGAGGCATGGTTCACAAGTACCAAGTGATTCATAATCAAGTGGTTCCAAAAGCCCATCAGTATGGAGTTTCTTCATGCGCTTTACACCGATATGACCTAAACGGCAGTGCCACAAATAAGTTGCACTATCATTATCAACTCTGCATCTTTTGGCTTCAACATTATGAATATGTGTATCACTACTATCGAGATTCATCAAAAATAGACCACTTTTCAAAGGTGCATGACCATAAAATATATTACTCATATAAATAGAACAACCATTATTCTCTGATTTAAATGAATAACCGTCTCGCATTAAACAAGATCCAGATATAATGTTCATGCTCAACGCTGGCACCAAATAACAATTATTTAGGTCTAATATTAATCCCGAAGGTAGATGTAGAGGTAGCGTGCCGACCGCGATCACATCGACTTTGGAACCGTTTCCCACGCGCATCGTCACCTCGTCCTTTCCTAGTGTCCGCTTATTCTGTAGTCCCTGTTTCGAGTTGCAAATATTAGCAATAGAACCAGTATCAAATACCCAGGTGCTACTGCGAGCATTAGTAAGGTACACATCAATAACATGTATATCACATATACCTTTGTTCACCTTGCCATCCTTCTTATCCGCCAAATACTTGGGGCAGTTCCGCTTCCAGTGACCAGTCTGCTTGCAGTAGAAGCACTCAGTTTCAGGCTTAGGTCCAGACTTGGGTTTCTTCTCTTGAGCAGCAACTTGCTTGCTGTTCTTCTTGAAGTTCCCCTTCTTCTTCCCTTTGCCCTTTTTCTTGAAACTAGTGGTTTTGTTAACCATCAACACTTGATGCTCCTTCTTGATTTCTACCTCCGCAGCTTTCAGCATTGCGAAGAGCTCGGGAATAGTCTTGTTCATCCCTTGCATATTATAGTTCATCACAAAGCTCTTGTAGCTTGGTGGCAGTGATTGGAGAATTCTGTCAATGACGCAATCATCCGGAAGTGTAACTCCCAATTGAATCAAGTGATTATTATACCCAGACATTTTGAGTATATGCTCACTGACAGAACTGTTCTCCTCCATCTTGCAGCTATAGAACTTATTGGAGACTTCATATCTCTCAATCCGGGCATTTGCTTGAAATATTAACTTCAACTCCTGGAACATCTCATATGCTCCATGACGTTCAAAACGTCGTTGAAGTCCCGGTTCTAAGCCGTAAAGCATGGCACACTGAACTATTGAGTAGTCATCAGCTTTGCTCTGCCAGACGTTCATAACTTCTGGTGTTGCTCTTGCAGCAGGCCTGGCACTCAGCGGTGCTTCCGGGACGTAATTCTTCTGTGCAGCAATGAGGATAATCCTCAAGTTACGGACCCAGTCCGTGTAATTGCTACCATCATCTTTCAACTTTGCTTTCTCAAGGAACGCATTAAAATTCAACGGAACAACAACACGAGCCATCTATCTACAATCAACATAAACAAGCAAGATACTATCAGGTACTAAGTTCATGATAATTTTAAGTTCAGTTTAATCAAATTTACTTAAGAACTCCCACTTAGATAGACATCCCTCTAATCCTCTAAGTGATCACGTGATCCAAATCAACTAAACCATAACCGATCATCACGTGAGATGGAGTAGTTTTCAATGGTGAACATCAATATGTTGATCATATCTACTATATGATTCACGCTCGACCTTTCGGTCTCCGTGTTCCGAGGCCATATATGTATATGCTTGGCTCGTCAAGTATAACCTGAGTATTCCGCGTGTGCAACTGTTTTGCACCCGTTGTATTTGAACGTAGAGCCTATCACACCCGATCACCACGTGGTGTCTCAGCATGAAGAACTTTTGCAACGGTGCATACTCAGGGAGAACACTTCTTGATAATTTAGTGAGAGATCATCTTATAATGCTACCGTCAATCAAAGAAAGATAAGATGCATAAAAGGATAAACATCACATGCAATCAATATAAGTGATATGATATGGCCATCATCATCTTGTGCTTTGTGATCTCCATCTCCGAAGCACCGTCATGATCACCATCGTCACCGGCGCGACACCTTGATCTCCATCGTAGCATCGTTGTCGTCTCACCAATCTTCTGCTTCCACGACTATCACTACCGCTTAGTAATAAAGTAAAGCATTACATCGCGATTGCATTGCATACAATAAAGTGACAACCATATGGCTCCTGCCAGTTGCCGATAACTCGGTTACAAAACATGATCATCTCATACAATAAAATCAGCATCATGCCTTGACCATATCACATCACAACATGCCCTGCAAAAACAAGTTAGACGTCCTCTACTTTGTTGTTGCAAGTTTTACGTGGCTGCTACGGGCTTTAAGTAAGAACTCATCTCACCTACGCATCAAAACCACAACGATAGTTCGTCAAATAGACTCCGTTTTAACCTTCTCAAGGACCGGGCGTAGCCACACTTGGTTCAACTAAAGTTGGAGAGACAGTCTTCCGCAAGCCATCTATGTGCAAAGCACATCGAGGGAACCGGTCTCGCGTAAGAGTACGCGTAAGGTTGGTCCGGATCATCTCGTCCAACAATACCGCCGAACCAAAGTATGACATGCTGGTAGGCAGTATGACTTGTATCGCCCACAACTCACTTGTGTTCTACTCGTGCAAATAACATCAAACCATAAAAACCTAGGCTCGGATGCCACTGTTGGGGAACGTAGTAATTTTGAAAATTTTCCTACGCACACGCAAGATCATGGTGATGCATAGCAACGAGAGGGGAGAGTGTTGTCTACGTACCAACGCAGACCGACTGCGGAAGCGATCACACAACGTAGAGGAAGTAGTCGTACGTCTTCTTGCCGATCCGACCGATCCAAGTACCGTTACTCCGGCACCTCTGAGTTCTTAGCACACGTTCAGCTCGATGACGTTCCTCGGGCTCCGATCCAGCAAAGCGTCGAGTAAGAGTTCCGTCAGCACGACGGCGTGGTGACGATCTTGATGTACTACCGACGCAGGGCTTCGCCTAAGCACTGTAACGATATGATCGAGGTGGAATTTGGTGGCAGGGGGCACCGCACACGGCTAAGGAACGATCTCAAGGATCAACTTGTGTGTTTTGGGGTGTCCCCTGCCCCCGTATATAAAGGATGGAGGGAGGGAGGCTGGCCGGCCAAAGAGAGGGAGGCGCAGGAGGAGTCCTACTCCTACCGGGAGTAGGACTCCCCCCTCCAATCCTAGTCCAACTAGGAATCCTTAAACGGGAGAGAGAGAGAGAGGTGGCCGGCCCCTCTCCTAGTCCTAATAGGACTAGGGAGAGGGGGGAGGCGCAGCCCTATGTGGGCTGCCCTATCACCTTTCCACTAAGGCCCATGTTGGCCCATTTGGCTCCCGGGGGGTTCTGGTAACCCTCCCGGTAATCCGGTAAAATCCCGATTTCACCCGGAACACTTCCGGTGTCCAAACATAGGCTTCCAATATATCAATCTTTACGTCTCGACTATTTCGAGACTCCTCGTCATGTCCGTGATCACATCCGGGACTCCGAACAACCTTCGGTACATCAAAATGCATAAACTCATAATAACTGTCATCGTAACGTTAAGCGTGCGGACCCTACGGTTCGAGAACAATGTAGACATGACCGAGACACGTTTCCGGTCAATAACCAATAGCGGGACCTGGATGCCCATATTGGCTCCTACATATTCTACGAAGATCTTTATCGGTCAGACCGCATAACAACATACGTTGTTCCCTTTGTCATCGGTATGTTACTTGCTCGAGATTCGATCGTCGGTATCCAATACCTAGTTCAATCTCGTTACTGGCAAGTCTCTTTACTCGTTCCGTAATACATCATCTCATAACTAACATCTTAGTTATTATGCTTGCAAGGCTTATGTGATGTGTATTACCGAGAGGGCCCAGAGATACCTCTCCGACAATCGGAGTGACAAACCCTAATCTCGAAATATGCCAACCCAACATCTACCATTGGAGACACCTGTAGTACTCCTTTATAATCACCCAGTTACATTGTGACGTTTGGTAGTACCCAAAGTGTTCCTCCGGTAAACGGGAGTTGCATAGTCTCATAGTTATAGGAACATGTATAAGTCATGAAGAAAGCAATAGCAACATACTAAACGATCGGGTGCTAAGCTAATGGAATGGGTCATGTCAATCAGATCATTCAACTAATGATGTGACCTCGTTAATCAAATAACAACTCTTTGTTCATGGTTAGGAAACATAACCATCTTTGATTAACGAGCTAGTCAAAGTAGAGGCATACTAGTGACACTCTGTTGGTCTATGTATTCACACATGTATTATGTTTCCGGTTAATACAATTCTAGCATGAATAATAAACATTTATCATGATATAAGGAAATAAATAATAACTTTATTATTGCCTCTAGGGCGTATTTCCTTCAAGGGCGAGGAGAGGGGATCGAGAGAATGGGGATCGAGGGAGAGAACGGTGCTGCGAGGGAGAGAGATGGCATCGAGGGGAGATGGCGGCGCTGCGGGAACGAGAGGGAGACGAGTGCGTGATCGGGATCGCGGCCTAGGGTTACAGGGGCGCGGCTGGGCCTTGGGCCACTGGCTGCGGGGAAGGTCGGCCGAGCGTGGGAGGCCTTTGTGGGCCGGCGCGACGAAAGGGAGAGGCCCAGGTGGCCGGCGGGGATGGAGAGGCCCAGGTGGGCTGGACTCTCTTTCGCTCTTTCTCAAATTCTCTCTTAACCAAAAAGAGAAAAATAGAAAATAGATAGAAGGGGAAAAAATAGAAAGAGAGGGTATGGATGGAATTTGGGCACGGGGAATATTTTTCCGGACTCGCAAAAATATGCTCGTTCCGAGAAAATAGAAAAGGCCATGATAGAAAGATTTAAATTCAAACTCATTTGAATTTAATTCAGATGGTTTTGAACTAGGACTAGGTTCTAGGAGTGCCCAAAAATGTTGAGATGTTTGGTAAAGCTCCGGAAAGTGACGAAAGGATATATGGCAAAGTTAGGGGCCAAGAATTGAAATAATAGAAGGCATTGGGATTTTTGCAAGTGTGTTGTGGTGATTCCAAAGAATGGATAATTTTTATAATAGCTCAACTAATATTGGGAGGATATGTTATAAAGAGAACTCACCATGTGAATTCCCTCAATTTAAATGGACCGAACATCCATACAATTTATTTAGTTGAGTAGCAACAATTAATGATATGATGGCATGATGACATGATGCAATGCACATGATAACGTGACATGATGCAACACGCAAGCACATGACAACGCAACAACATCGAATAACTGCACGACGCCTGGCACATCGGTCTCGGGGCATTACAAGATGCAAGCAGGAGTCGGTCTACTTGTCGCGGGCGTGATGCCTATATATATGATCATACCTAGATATTCTCATAACTATGCTCAATTCTGTCAATTGCTCAACAGTAATTTGTTTACCCACCGTAATACTTTTGCTCTCGAGAGAAGCCACTAGTGAAACCTATGGCCCCTGGGTCTATTTTCCATCATATTAATCTCCCGTCAACAACTATTTCTAGCGCTGTTTATTTTGCTTTCTTTACTTTGCATCTTTATCATAAAAATACCAAAAAGTTTATCTTATCATATCTATCAGATCTCATTTTCGTAAGTGACCGTGAAGGGATTGACAACCCATTTATTGCGTTGGTTGCGAGGATTTTATTTGTTTGTGTAGGTGCGAGGAACTCGTGCGTGGCCTCCTACTGGATTGATACCTTGGTTCTCAAAAACTGAGGGAAATACATACGCTGCTTTACTGCATCACCCTTTCCTCTTCAAGGGAAAACCAACGCAGTGCTCAAGAGGTAGCAAGATGGATTTCTGGCGCCGTTGCCGGGGAGTCTACGCAAAAGTCAACTTACCAAGTACCCATCACAAACCCTTATCTCCCGCATTACATTATTTTCCATTTGCCTCTCGTTTTCCTCTCCCCCACTTCACCCTTACCGTTTTATTCGCCCTTTTTTCCCTTCGCCTCTTTTTCGCGTGCTTCTTGGTTGCTCGTGTGTTGGATTGCTTGCTTGTCGTTATGGCTAGTCCCCTGTCTTCTCCATTGTCTCCCGAAAATGAAGTTCTTAATTTTAAGCAAAGGGAAGGAGAAAATCTAAAAGACGCTTGGTATAGAATTTGCAATGCTCAAAATAGATCTACCAGGAAGCAATCTACATCCGTTCTTCTCCGCAATTTTTATGTAGGCGCTACTCCTTGGTACTGATATATTCTTGATACCATTATCGGAGGGAATTTCTTGGGTAGCCATAATTTTGATTCTTATAATGCTATGATAGATTTGTTTGGCTCACCCCCTCTTTTGGTTAATGGAACTATGTTAACTTTGGAGCATGTAATGCAAAGACTTGAAATTATTGAAAATAAAGTTGCTACCGTAGAGTTAATTGAAAATTTGGATAAAACGATCCACAACCAAATTACCCATTATGGATCTAAAGTAGGAGTCACTTTGAAAAATATGAAGGAGAAGGAACCCATAGTTAATGAAAGAATAAATCAGGATTCCACTAGAATCGATAAACTTGATGGTATCATTACCAACTTGTGAACCGCTCTTTCTTCCATAAAGAATACTCCAAGTCCTCCAACTAAAATTTCTAATCTTATGTATGTTCCTAAAAATAAGGGTGAATCCTCTAGCAAGGAAACTGCGGATCTCAAATCTATAAGTATTCATCCCAATCTTTTTGCTATCATTAAGGAACCATTTGCTGCAAATGAATTTTTCGATTTTGTGCCTAGAAGTTTGATAATTAGTAAAAAGAAAAAAACTCCTAAGGGTGATAGATGTCTCATTAAAGAATTGCCTACCAAAGATGGCAATACCTAGATCTATCTTTGCTATTATGCCTAGCTAGGGGCGTTAAAGGATAGCGCTTGTTGGGAGGCAACCCAATTTTATTTTTAGTTTTATGCTTTTTGCTTCTGTTTAGGAATACATATTTGATCTAGCCTCTGGATAGATGTGTTTTTATGTTTTAATTAGTGTTTGTGCCAAGTTTAACCTGTAGGATCTTCTTGGATGATAGTTATTTGATCTTGCTGAGAATTCCAGAAACTTTCTGTTCACGAAAATAATTGTTAGAAATCACCAGAACGTGATAAAATACTGATTCCAATTGCTTCCGATCAATAAAAAAATTGTCTAGGTCGTACTATGTTGGCTGAATTTTTAGAGTTCCAGAAGTTTGCGTTAGTTACAGATTACTACATACTGTTCTGTTTTTGACAGACTCAATTTGTCGTGTGTTGTTTGCGTATTTTAATGAATCTATGGCTAGTAAAATAGTCTATAAATCATAGAGAAGTTGGAATATAGTAGGTTAACAACAATATAAATAAAGAATGATTTCATTACAGTACCTTAAAGTGGTGTTTTGTTTTCTTTCGCTAACGGAGCTCATGAGATTTTCTGTTAAGTTTTGTGTTGTGAAGTTTTCATGTTTTGGGTAAAAGATTTGATGGATTATGGAACAAGGAGTGGCAAGAGCCTAATCTTGGGGATGCCCATGGCACCCCAAGATAATCTAAGGACACCTAACAGCCAAAGCTTGGGGATGCCCTGGAAGGCATCCCCTCTTTTCGTCTACTTCTATCGGTAACTTTACTTGGAGCTATATTTTTATTCACCACATGATATGTGTTTTGCTTGGAGCGTCTTGTATTATTTGAGTCTTTATTTGTTAGTTTGCCACAATCATCCTTGCTGTACACACCTTTTGAGAGAGACACACATGATTCAGAAATTTTTAGAATACTCTATGTGCTTCACTTATATCTTTTGAGTTATATAGTTTTTGCTCTAGTGCTTCACTTATATCTTTTAGAGCACCATGGTGGATTTGTTTCATAGAAACTATTGTTCTCTCATGCTTCACTTAGATTATTTTGAGAGTCCTACAAAACAGCGTGGTAATTTGCTTTAATTATGTTAGGCATTCAAGATTAGTAATTTTTTTATGAGTGTGTTGAATACTATGAGAAGTTTGATACTAGATAATTGTTTTGAGATATGAAGATGGTGATATTAGAGTCATGCTAGTTGAGTAGCTTTGAATTTGAGAAATACTTGTGTTAAAGTTTGTGATTCCCGTAGCATGCACGTATGGTGAACCGTTATGTGATGAACTCGGAGCATGATTTATTTATTGATTGTCTTCCTTCTAAGTGGTGGTCGGGGACGAGCAATGGTCTTTTCCTACCAATCTATCCCCCTAGGAGCATGCACGTAATACTTTGCTTTGATAACTTGTAGATTTTTGCAATAAGTATATGAGTTCTTTATGACTAATGTTGAGTCCATGGATTATATGCACTTTCTTCCTTCCACCATTCCTAGCATCTCTAATACCGCGCACTTTTCGCCGGTATCATACACCCACCATATACATTCCTCAAAACAGCCACCATACCTACCTATCATGGCATTTCCATAGCCATTTCAAGATATATTGCCATGCAACTTACCACCGTTCCGTTTATTATGACACGCTCCATCATTGTCATATTGCTTTGCATGATCAAGTAGTTGACATTGTATTTGTGGCAAAGCCACCGTTCATAATTCTTTCATACATGTCACTCTTGATTCATTGCATATCCCGATACACCACCGGAGGCATTCACATAGAATCATATTTTGTTCTAAGTATTGACTTGTAATTGTTGAGTTGTAAGTAAATAAAAGTGTGATGATCATCATTTTTACAGCATTGTCCCAAGTGAGGAAAGGATGATGGAGACTATGATTCCCCCACAAGTCCGGATGAGACTCCAGACTAAATAAAAAAATGATGATGAGAGAAAAAGAGAGAAGGGACAATGTTACTATCCTTTTACCACACTTGTGCTTCAAAGTAGCACCATGATCTTCATGATAGAGAGTCTCCTATGATATCACTTTCATATACTATTGGGAATTTTTCATTATAGAACTTGGCTTGTATATTCGAATGATGGGCTTCCTCAAAATGCCATAGGTCTTTGTGAGCAAGCGAGTTGGATGCACACCCAGTTAGTTTCTTTGGTTGAGCTTTCATACACTTATAGCTCTAGTGCATCCGTTGCATGACAATCCCTACCCACTCACATTGATATCTATTAATGGGTATCTCCATAGCCCGTTAATATGCCTAGTTGATGTCAGACTATCTTCTCCTTTTTTTATCTTCTCCACAACCACCATTTTATTCCACATATAGTGCTATGTCCATCGCTCACGCTCATGTATTGCTTAAAGATTGAAAAAGTTTGAGAACACCAAAAGTATGAAACAATTGTTTGGCTTGTCATCGGGCTTGTGCATGATTTAAATACTTTGTGTGGTGAAGATAGAGCATAGCCAGACTATATGATTTTGTAGGGATAACTTTCTTTGGCCATGTTATTTTGAGAAGACATAATTGCTTAGTTAGTATGCTTGAAGTATTATTGTTTTTATGTCAATATTAAACTTTTGTCTTGAATCTTTCGGATCTGAATATTTATACCACAATTAAGATAATTACATTGAAATTATGCCAAGTAGCATTCCACATCAAAAATTCTGTTTTTATCATTTACCTACTCGAGGACGAGCAGGAATTAAGCTTGGGGATGCTTGATACGTCTCTAACGTATCTATAATTTTTGATTGTTCTATGCTATATTATATTCTGTTTTGGACATTATTGGGCTTTATTATACACTTCTATATTATTTTTGGGACTAACCTATTAACCGGAGGCCCAGCCCAGAATTGCTATTTTTTTCCGATTTCAGAGTTTTGCAGAAAAAGAATATCAAACGGAGTCCAAACGGAATGAAACCTTCAGGGATGTGATTTTTGGAATGAACGTGATCCACGGGACTTAGACCCAATGTCAAGTAAGCTACCAGGAAGGCACGAGGTAGGGGGCGCGCCTAACCCCCCCCCTAGGCGCGCCCTCCACCCTCGTGGGGCCCATGTTGCTCCACCGACGTACTTTTTCCTCCAATATATACCTACGTACCCCCAAACTACCAGATAAGGAGCAAAAACCTAATTCCACTGCCGCAACATTCTGTACCCGTGAGATCCCATCTTGGGGCCTTTTCCGGAGCTCCGCCGGAGGGGGCATCGATCATAGAGAGCTTCTACATCAACACCATAGCCTCTCCGAGATGATGTGTGAGTAGTTTACCTCAGACCTTCGGGTCCATAGTTATTACCTAGATGGCTTCTTCTCTCTCTTTGGATCTCAATACAAAGTTCTCCATGATTCTCGTGGAGATCTATTCGATGTAATCTTCTTTTGCAGTGTGTTTGTTGAGACCGATGAATTGTGGGTTTATGATCAAGTTTATCTATGAACAATATTTGAATCTTCTCTGAATTCTTTTATGTATGATTGGTTATCTTTGCAAGTCTCTTCGAATTATCAGTTTGGTTTGACCTACTAGATTGATCTTTCTTGCAATGGGAGAAGTGCTTAGCTTTGGGTTCAATCTTGCGGTGTCCTTTCCTAGTGACAGTAGGGGCAGCAAGGCACGTATTGTATTGTTGCCATTGAGGATAACAAGATGGGGTTTATATCATATTGCATGAGTTTATCCCTCTACATCATGTCATCTTACTTAAAGCGTTACTCTGATCTTTTGAACTTAATACTCTAGATGCATGCTGGATAGCGGTCGATGTGTGGAGTAATAGTAGTAGATGCAGGCAGGAGTCGGTCTACTTGTCGCTGACGTGATGCCTATATACATGATCATACCAAGATATTCTCATAACTATGCTCAATTCTGTCAATTGCTCAACAGTAATTTGTTTACCCACCGTAATACTTATGCTCTCGAGAGAAGCCACTAGTGAAACCTATGGGCCCCGGGTCTATTTCCCATCATATTAATCTCTCGTCAACAAGCTATTTCTGGCGCTGTTTATTTTGCTTTATTTACTTTGCATCTTTATCATAAAAATACCAAAAATATTATCTTATCATATCTATCAGATCTCACTTTCGTAAGTGACCGTGAAGGATTGACAACCACTTTATTGCGTTGGTTGCGAGGATTTTATTTGTTTGTGTAGGTGCGAGGGACTCGTGCGCGGCCTCCTATTGGATTGATACCTTGGTTCAAAAACTGAGGGAAATACTTACGCTGCTTTACTGCATCACCCTTTCCTCTTCAAGGGAAAACCAACGCAGTGCTCAAGAGGTAGCAGATGTGAGTCGACCTAGCCGGTCGGTTGCTTCTCGATGAACAGTTCCTGTTGCTAGCTACTGCAGCATGATACGTAGATCGAGTCGAGACCAGCAGTACGTTGCATCGATCCGACCTATTGTGTGAGACGTGTTGACCTAGCTAGCAGGTTGGTTGGCTATGAATGAAAAAGTTCCCATTGCTGCAGCACGCTCATACGCCCCACCACAACCAGTTGGGGTTGGATGAATAGGACCCCGTAGTAGTAGGTCGTTGGCGCTGGATGAACAAGACCCAAAGGAGGTCGTGCCTCAATAAGACACACTCCAGCCGAATGGGGGTGGATGAACAGGACCCCGACAAGGCCGTAGGCAATTGACGGATGAACAGTAGCCCGTAGAGGCTGAAGAAAGTTGACAATGGATAAATAGTAGCCCGTGGAGTCTGTTTTATGGTATGTTGCACCCCATCCCGATGAACAAGACCATATTTCGACCGTTGGTGGTTGAACAAAACTCCATTTTGCGATCCGCCACACCCCTCCCAATGAACAGGAACCCGTGTCAACCGTAGGTGGTTGAACAGAACTCCGTTTCGTCCGTTTTGCGGTATGTCACACCCCCAGCCGGTGGGGAGGGGGTCGATGAACATGACCTCATTTCGGTTGTTCCCTCCAAACCAGTTGGCTCCCGATGAACAGGACACATTCTGACCCAGTCAGTTGGCTCCGAGGAACACGATGATGTTCCCTCCATTCCGACCCAGCCGATTGGTCACCGATTAGAATAACGTCGTTGTTGCGTACCCCCACCATCTAGTGCAGCCGTCCGTTGCCTCTGCCATGTTGCCTCTCCATGTACACGAGCCCTCCCATATGCGCAAGCACGCGTTCGAGACTCCGCCTGTATGTACATATGTGGCCGTACTTTTTGCAACGTTGTTATATATACATGTACATGATTTAGAAGGAACTATCTGAACTGTTATGTCGATGGCTCTACTAAGACACATGTTTCTCCTGATTTGGCCATGGTTCTTCATTGCAGAGAGACCGACTAGTATGTATGTACACATTTGCGACCGGTCAGATAATGCTACGTACGCTTTGACCTGGGTCCTAGGCCCCTAGCTGTCAAGGGGGGGTCATTTTTTGTGTTTAATAAGAAGACACTTTTTTCGTGCGGCCATGTAGCTAATGAGTCCCAGCAGTCAAGGAAAGGAAGCATTTATTCCGTATAATAAGAAGACACTTTGTTGCGTGTGAAGATATAGCTGGTGGGACCCAATTGTTAGGGAGGCATTTTTTGCACATAGTAAGGAGACACTTTATATGTGCGACCATGTAGTTAGTGGGCCCCAACTGTGATGAAAAGAATCATTTTTTCACGTAATAAGGAGGCACTTCATTGCATGTGAAAATATAGCTGATGGGTGCTAGCTGTTAGGGGAGGAATCATTTCTTTGCGCGTAATAAGCAGGAACTTCCTTCCGTGCGAAAAAGTAGCTGGTGGGTCCCAGCTCTCAGGAGGAGGAATCATGTTTACCACGTAATATGGAGGAACTTTCATGCGTGCAACCATGGACCTTGTGGGTTCAATTGTCAGCCTCTCCACATGCTTTTCCAATGGATGTTGTTCGTTGATCACGTTGACGACGCCGCGCTAAGAGCTCCAAGGCGGTGGACGACGGCGAGGCCTATGAAGGGAACGACCTGGAACCAGGGAATACAGTGAAGCCCATGTGGAGGCGAGTGTGAGGGTTGATTGGTTCGACTGCGGTGTGAAGCTCCCTGTCGGTGTCAAAACCGGCGGATCTCGGGTAGGGGGTCTCGAACTGTGCGTCTAGGCCGGATGGTAACAGGAGGCAGGGAACATGATGTTTTACCCAGGTTCGGGCCCTCTCGATGGAGGTAAAACCCTACGTCTTGCTTGATTAATATTGATGATATGGGTAGTACAAGAGTAGATCTACCACGAGATCAAGGAAGCTAAAACCCTAGAAGCTAGCCTATGGTATGATTCTTGTCTATGGAGTTGATGAAGTTGTCCTACGGACTAAAACCCTCCGGTTTATATAGACACCGGATAGAGTTAGGGTTACATAGAGTCGGTTACAATGGTAGGAGATCTTGAATATCCGCATCGCCAAGCTTGCCTTCCACGCCAAGGAAAGTCCCATCCGGACACGGGATGAAGTCTTCAATCTTGTATCTTCATAGTCCAGGAGTCCTGCTGAAGGTATGGTCCGGCTACCCGAACACCCCCTAATCCAGGACTCCCTCGGTAGCCCCTGAACCAGGCTTCAATGACGACGAGTCCGGCGCGCAAATTGTCTTCGGCATTGCAAGGTGGGTTCCTCCTCCAAGTCCTTCATAGAAGATTGTAAACACCAAGAGTAGTGTCCGGCTCTGCAAAATAAGCTTCCACATATTACCATAGAGAGAATAATATTAACACAAATCAAATCTGCTGATGTATTACGCAGTGCGCTATCACACCACGGCCAAGTCTTTTACGAATCGTTTTTACTTTTTCACCTCAGCGTGTTTTGCGGGGCGGTTTCCTTGGCACGTCTTGTCAAAGCAGAGACCGTGTACCCCCCTTTTACGCTATTCTCATCAATACGGACGTGGGTAACCCAATCGTGCCCGTTAGCATATTTTCTCGATTAAAGGCGAGTCCCAAACGATTACGGGGAGGGCTCCTAGTATTCAGCCTGTTATAAAGAGACTAGGGCCTTATCTTTTCTTCAACAAGTTCGCATGTCGCCTCGAGTTCCAACACCCTAGGCTCCAGATTCCGGGTGCCTCGGACCTTTGACAATGTCCGGTTCCGACCTTCAAGGCCGATGGATGCCCTCCTCGGTCACGGAGGAGGACGTGCTAAAGTTGAGGGAGGCTAAGTTCCTGACCGGCGAAATTTCGCACAGGTTGCCTGCTCAAAGGCAGGCTATCCCCAGTCCCCAGCCCGGTCAGAGCGTAGTGTTCATGTCTCACTTCCTTCGGGGGTTAGGCTTCCCGATAGATCCCTTTGTGAGGGGACTGCTGTTTTATTACGGGCTGGAATTCCACGACTTAGCTCCGGAGTCCATCCTCCATATCTCCTCGTTTATCATTGTGTGCGAAGCGTTCCTCCGTGTTACCCCTCACTTCGGACTATGGCTCAAGACCTTCAAAGTGGAGCCGAAGATGATCGAGGGACGGCACGCAGAGTGTGGAGGCGCTGTTATAAGCAAAAATGCTGATGTTCCATGGCCCGAGGGCTCTTTTCAAGAGGAGCTAGGTTTGTGGCAATGAGAGTGGTTTTATATCACCGCTCCTCGGAGCACCAAATGGGTGGCGCCTCCTGCCTTTCGCTCGGGTCGCCCACCACGGCTAGCGTCATGGGTCAACGGAGGGTTAAATTGGGGTTTGCCCAAAGACGTGCCCTTGTTACAGGGCTGAATTAAGGATCTCTTGGAAGGCGACCTCAGCTTGGTCAAGGTGATGCAGGTCATGCTGATTCGCCGAATATTTCCCGGCAAACGACGCCCCCTTAGCCTGTGGGGGTTTAATCCAGAGGGACCGCGAGCTCTCCAGAACTTTATGGGCGCAACGCCCGCGGAGATGTACAAACTGTTCTTCGGATCACAAGAGATGTGTCCGGATTTAACCGAGGACGCAGTCCTAAGCCGCAATCGCCCGGATACTCAAGTAAGCAACCTTGTGCCCAGACCTTCTATCCGTGTAATTGTCATAAACTTGCCCCTAAAAGAGCCGTCCTTTTAAACAGGAGTGGATAGCGAAGGCAAAGCTAATCAGGTGTCCGGCTCCCCTTCCTGAAACCAGGCCGGATCCTGTGCTAGTCAGGATGCTGGAGATAATGCCTTTGGAGGGGGAGGACAAGGAAGCTATGGCCTCCTCGAAGGAGGCTGCTCCGAAGGGAGGAACCAACGATTCCTCTCCTAAGGGGAAGAAGAGAGCCGCCTCTGACGACCCGGAGACCATGGCCGCAAAGCGGGGGAGAAAATCCTCATCAGAGGGTCTGACGCCGGGGAGTTCCTCGGCCGGACTACGCCCTCAAGGGGATCAGCCCTCCAGCGAGCCGTAAGTAGAGAAAGATTTTCCTTTTAAGGGATGAGGGAAATCCTTGATTTATGTCTGAGAAGATTAACCAAACTTTTACCTTTTAGCTCGGACCTCAGCCCTTCTCAGCAGAGCTCGTCTTCGGGGGATCTTCTTCCGGAGATGATGGAGAGCGGGATGCCTCCTCCTGCCATGCCGCCTAGGAAGGCGGGCGATCCTGAGGTGTCATCGCGGAGGGTTTCTCCAAATCCGGCAGGAGCGGAAGATAGTGTGGCCCCCCGAGGTTCTCCGCATCCGGACTTCGAAAGAGGTCATGGGACGAGCCCGGCACCGTCTGGTGCTCGGTCGGAGGAGCTAAAGATTCTGCTGGGCCGATCTTGCATCTCAGAGGAGCACCGTCCTTGATGGGCACGGTGATTGAAAGGATTTCGTCCGCAGAGAGCGGATTGCATGAGGCCGTCAAAAGTTTACTGACGGGTTTCGAGGTATATTAGATAATGTACACTTTTGGCAGTTGCACATGAATAAGATGTGCCCTCTGTAGATAGTAGCCCCTGAGACTCTGTGCGTCGTCAAGAAATGACGGCACGCGGAGGATCATAATCCCAGTTCTAAGATGTCACCTTTGAATGTAGGCGGCAGGGTGTCCGGAATCGAGCCGAACTGACGATTTTGCCGAACTAAAGCGGCAACTAGACGTGGCAGAAGCCGACATCACGCTTGTCAACAAGCAGCTTGAGGAGGCTCAAGGTATGCAATTCCTCGGGCGGCATGAGGTAAGAACAGTTTGATGCCTGTGTCTTACAATGTGTGTGCATGACGCAGATGGTGCGGCCGCCGTGGAGAGTCTTAGGGCAGAACTTGCCCGAGCCAAAGAGCAAGCCAGAAAAAGTGATGCGGCCGCCAAGAAAGCCCTTGAAGAGCTGAGAGCTGAACAGGCTGCCCATTGCCGAAGCAAGGAAGAGATGGCCAAGATGGCCGAAAAGTTAAAAAGCACTACAGACCATTGCAGACTTCTTGAAGAAGAAGACCAGGCGAAACAGACGGAGTTAGAGAAGGCCGCTCCCAATGCCAAGGACGCGTGCTCTGCGATGAGAGCTGCGAAGGAGGAGTTGCGTCAGGCCGAACAGATTGCAGCTGGAAAGCCCTTTATGCTGCGAAGGAAATTTTGCGACCCGAAGTTTGCTCCGTTGGACCGGATGTGGAGTGTTGAGGATACCTATCTGGATTTGGCAGCGAGTGCTGCTGATGCGACCGAACACTTTCGAGATCAGAAAGATCACGAAGTGGAAAAGCTTTTCTGGTCGCAGTTTCACAATCCAGAGCATCCACTGGCAGTGGACGATCGTTTGGCTCAATGGGCCGAACTGAATAGGTTGTCCGGACTTGCCATGAAGTACGTCATGGGTCATCTGTGGCTGGGGAGATCGGAGCCGAAGAGTTATTTCAGCTTGGTGCAGCAATTCCTTGACGCGGTGCCGCGTATAAATGCAATGAAGAGGTCAGCATGCATAGAGGGCACAAGGATGGCTCTTGCCCGTGTTAAGACATACTGGGCGGAGATGGAGGCCACCGTTGTTGCGTCCCGAGATTCGGACAAAAGCCGAGTACCCTCCGAGCACTATTTTCAGGAAGTCCTTGAAGGCGCTCGTGTAATAGAGACACAGTGCTCGAAAGATGCTATGTTAAGATAGCACATGTAATTATAAAGTAATATTTTGATGAATTGTAGTGGCCTTTTTATACTTGTGCCTTCAAGTATTGGGAACACCTCCTGTGCGGTCGTTTTAATATATAAAATCTGAAAGATGGTAGTCGTTGGCTTCAGCCCCCACGCACATAGTGCGGGGGTGCTCGCAGAAGACGCATATTCACACTTAACCCAACGTCTTGGTCCTACAAAGGAGGTGATAGCGCAGCGGGCCAGGCAACCGGACTATAATGCTATAACACTTTCACTTAGCCATAGGAGCTTGACAGTGAGACTATTTAGGTAGCTCCTTGGTGGCAACTGCGCTCATCCGAGTTCGGGGCGCGTATGTGCCTGACCGGGAAGCGGCCCTTCATTAAAGCGGAGGAATCCGATAGATTCCGCTAGGTCATCGAGTGGATGACCAGTCTCACGCTACATCATGACAGTCAGTTTTCGGCTTTCTCTACTGAGGTGCTCGCCCGGCCGAACCGGGGCACAATCACAGTAGTTCTCCTGGTGCTACCTTAGCCAATAGAGCAGAACATAAGGTAGCCGAACTCAGGAGCCGGACAACCCAACATTTGACCAAAGACATGATTCGGAGCTGATGCATATAATGCCAAAACTCGCGACGCCGAACACTCCCTAAGGTATTCGGTCTTTATGAGTGTGGGCGAAACAACACTCTTTCTTAAAAAAGCCCCTAGTGTCCAGGTACGTGCAAAAATTCCGACGTGGCCACATGCCAAGACGCCAGCCTCCTCCTTGGTTATATCAGAAAAAACCAGGGGATGTGTAGCAACAAGAGACAGTAAAAAAGGTTTACGCAGGGTCTTAATCTAAAAAGAATCCTTTAGGACGGGTCCCTACTGCACGACTGCGCCCGTGTCTCCGTTGTGCCATGTCCTGGACGGGCGCCGCACGACGTTCATCTGTAAAAGAGAAAAATGGGTCGTGCCGAAATTTTTTAAAATAAACAAAGTGTAAAGTAAAATATATAAAATTAAGCTTTATTGTCCCTTGTTGTATATGCATGGAGCCCCTAGTGCAGGGGTATATGGCCACTAAGCCTGCATGATGATTTTGTACCGAACTCGTCTATCCGCGTTCGTGGTCTTTAATGACCTATTTTGAAGTTTTCTGGCCGGTGAGGCCATTTTGCTGTGGGGCTGTCAAAGCGGCCGCACAGTCCTCCGCTTGGGGAGGCGCACTTTAGTGCTTCCCCTTTAAAGAGATGATGCCTCGTGGACCGGGCATCTTAAGCGTAAGAGATGCATAATGCGGTATTGCGTTAAAGCGAGTGAAAGCTTCGCGTCCCAGTAGTGCTTGATAGCGACTTGAGAACGGGACGATATGGAAGGTCAGCTTTTCGCGGCGGAAGTTATCGACAGAGCTGAATATGACTTCGAGCCGGAGAAACCCCATACAACGGGTGTCCGGACCAGGTATTACCCCTTGAAAGGAGATTTTGCTGCGGCCGATTCTTGCTGGGTTTATCCTCATGTGCTGGATTGTATCCTGATATATCAGGTTTAGTCCACTACCGCCGTCCATAAGGACATTTGAAAACTGGAGTCCGCCAATTATTGGATCGAGTATCAAGGCAGTCCAGCCTGCATTCTTGATATTTCTAGAATAATCTAGCTGATTGAAGATGATCGGTTTTAACAACCAGTGGCCGGACCCTTTGGGGATGGGCCATGTGGTGCGTACCTTTACGGGCGCCGCACGTTTTATTATGTGAAGTGAGTTCACTGTTTTTACTTCTTGTGGGAAGTTCTTTTGTTTCCTGGTACTCTGCTTTTGGGGTTCGTCCTCGTCTTCACTTGGTATGTCGAGCCCCTTGTGTTCGGCATTGAGTCTGCCGGATTGTTTGAAAACCCAACAGTCTCTGTGGGTATGGTTAGCAGGCTTCCCGGGAGTACTGTGTATCTGACATATCCTGCCCCAGATTTTATTTAGGTTGGATGGATCGTCCCTGTTATCCTGGGGGGCGATTTTGCCTGATTTTGTCGTGAGCCTTTGAATCCGGAATTGACTGTCGTGCTCTTCGAACTTTTGTCCTTTGTCCGGCGATGGTCCTTGTTGCGTCACGGTTTTCCGTTTCCATCCCTAGTTTCGGATGTACTTGGGTCACTGGGGCTGCACCTTGCCAACCAACTGTCCTCCCCAGCACAAAAGCGGGTCATGAGGTTTGTTAGTGCGGCCATTGTTCTTGGCTTTTCTTGGCCGAGGTGTCTGGCGAGCCATTCATCTCGGACGTTATGCCTGAAAGCTGCTAGGGCTTCGGCGTCCGGACAGTCGACTATCTGATTCTTTTTAGTGAGGAATCTATTCCAGAACTGCCGAGCTGATTCTCCGGGTTGTTGAGTTATGTGACTAAGATCGTCTGCATCCGGAGGGCGGACATAGGTCCCTTGAAAGTTTGCTCGGAAAGCATCCTCGAGCTCTTCCCAGCTTCCAATTGTTTTTTCGGGAAGGCTTTTAAGCCAATGCCGGGCTGGCCCTTTAATCTTAAGGGGTAAATATTTTATGGCGTGGAGATCATCTCCTCTAGCCATGTGTATGTGGAGGATATAATCCTCTATCCAGACTCCAGGGTCTGTTGTTCCATCGTATGCCTCTATGTTTACGGGTTTGAATCCCTCTAGAAATTCATGGTCCAGGACCTCATCGGTGAAACATAGAGGGTGTGCGGCGCCCCTGTATTTGGGTGTGCCGGATTCTGATGATGGCTTCATAGCATTGCTTACGAGAGCTTGCTTTCTTGGCCCATAAATGGACCTGACTGGGCCATGATGCGAATCCTTAAGTGGGTCGCATGCCGATTTAAGTGCGGCGTCGCTTGCCGCTTTATGGGGTCGTCTATCCGACCGTGTGGCTTTCTCATTTTTGGAATGCGAGGGCTCTAGGGCCTCTTCGTTGAATTCAGGCAGTAGCTTTCTTTTTGGATAGCTTTTAGTGCGGCGACTGTCGCCGTATTTATCTACGGTATTGATTACTTTGCTCCATCTAATCCGGAGTGCATCTTCCGCTGTTTTTAGCTTCCGCTTCTGCTTTTTTAGGCTGCGTGCAGTTGCAACGAGCCTCTCGTGGAGATTCTTCTACTCCATAGGTTTACCCGGCGTGAGGTCGTCCGGAATGCCGTTTTCGCCAGAGGAGGGATGTTCGGTTTCTCTATCCGAGTTGCCATGTTCGGACGGTTTCTCTAAGGCCTGCTCGTCCTGTTCTATGGCTGGGTTTTTATCGAGGCGGGGCTTGGGTCGGCGTTTACGCCGATGCTTTGATTGCTTTTCGGGGGGTCGATCTCCCGTTCCATCCCCTTTTTCCTCGTTGTCGCTTCCTTTAGGGGTATCCAACATGTACACATCGTGAGCTGAGGTGGCTGTCCAATGCCCTACGGGCGTTGGTTCGTCGATATCTCCTGCATCGTCATCCATGTTGTCGATGTCTCCGGAGTCGAAGTTGAGCACATCGTTTAAATTGTCGACAGTGGCTACCAAGTGGGTGGTGGGTGGGCTTTGAATTTCTTCATCATCCGTATCCCATCCTCGCTGACCGTAATCCGGCCAGGGCTCTCCTGATAAAGAGAGAGACTTAAGAGAATTCAGGATGACGCCAAAAGGCGAGTGCTGAAAGATGTCTGCGGTGGTGAACTCCATTATGGGCGCCCGATCGGATTCGATTGGCAGGGGCGCGGGGGGTTCGGAGTCCGGCGAGGAGTCCGGATCCTCGGAGTCACGGGTCGTGCAGAGTGCGGGGCTAGCGTTCGGCTCGATCGCCTTTGAGATCGCAGCCCCCGAGGTGGCGTCCAACCGCTCGTCCTCGATTCGCGCAATAGGCTCCGAGTTAGAGGTCGGAACCGATGCGTGAGCGGCCTCCAGGACACTGTCCGGAGGCAGAGCTAGATCATGCCCCTCGAGATAGTGCGGCGCGCATGGCCGTGGCTCGAACCCGTCGAAGATCAAGTCTCCGCGGATGTCGGCCGTGTAGTTTAAGCTTCCGAACCTGGCTTGATGGCCAGGGGCGTAGCTTTCGATCTGCTCCAAGTGGCCAAGAGAATTGGCCCGTAGAGCGAAGCCGCCGAAGACGAAGATCTGTCCGGGGAGAAAAGTCTCATCCTGGACCGCATCGTTGTTGATGATCAAAGGAGCCATCGGACCTAACGGCAATGACACAGCAACGTCACAGAGGAACTCTCAATGAAAGCACCAATGTCGGTGTCAAAACCGGCGGATCTCGGGTAGGGGTCCCGAACTGTGCGTCTAGGCCGGATGGTAACAGGAGGCAGGGAACACGATGTTTTACCCAGGTTCGGGCCCTCTCGATGGAGGTAAAACCCTACGTCCTGCTTGATTAACATTGATGATATGGGTAGTACAAGAGTAGATCTACCACGAGATCAAGGAGGCTAAAACCCTATAAGCTAGCCTATTGTATGATGGTTGTTGTGACGCCCGGATAATCATGCTACAGTAATCCCACGCTAATCATGCCACGTCACCTCGGTTACTGTTGCTAATCTATCGTTAGGTCAAAAACCGGTCCAAAATTCAAATTCAAAGTTTGGTGAATAATAACAGTTTTCAAAAATTAAAACTAAAATGTTCGGTGATTGCAGAATTATGCATAGGTAATTATGGTGATGAAACCATACTTTTATATATTGCTTTAATACTCTAAAGTGATTTAAATGGTAACAAAAACAATTAAGTAAATGCCTCTTTTCAATTAATAAAACTTTAAACTAATTTATTTCGGGGTAAAACTTTTATGTTAGTGGGTGGTTTTGAAACATTATTTTAGGGGATGTTATCATATTTTACTAAACTAAAATTAAAGTGTATCTAAAATAAAACAGAAAATAAAATTAATAAAAAAACAAATAAAAAAAAGTAAAAGGAACCCCCTCCCTCGCTGGGCTTCGGCCCAGCAGGCCACCAGGCCGCCTAGCCGGCCCAACCGGCCACCCACTCCCTCCTACTAACCCTCACCCGGGGCGAACCATAACCTACCTAACCCCACTCCCCATCGCACGTTCCCCTCTCCTCCCTCACTCCCCCTCGATCCGGATCGGGCCCCGACCCCGGTGCCCACCTCGCCGTAGGCGTCTCCCGACGCCGCCCCGCCCTGGCCGCCTCGCCGCTGCCCGTCATCGCCCCCCCGATCCCATCGCCCCAGCGCCACCACCCGTTCCTCCCCACCACGACGCGCCCCCCCGATCCAGATCGGATCGGGCCCGATCCCGACTCCTCACCGGGCGCCAACAAGCCACCCCGCCCCCCACGCCAGGACACCGCCGCCTCGCAGGACTGCCTCTCGCTCCGCCGCTCGTCCCCGTCGACCTCCCCGAGCCTCCCCGAGCTCGCTGCCTTGTCCCCTACACCTGCAGTGAGCTCCCCCCTTCTCTCTCCCGCGCGTGTTCCGGCGCCCCGCTGCCCGCTCTGCCGCTAGGGCCGCGCCCCTGCTCCTAGTCGCCGGTGCTCAAGCTGCCGCAGCCGCGGCCTGGCCGAGCGCCCGCAACCCCGCGCGTGGCCACGACCCTTTGCTTCTCACGCCGCCCCACAGTCGTGCACGTGCGCGCCCGCGGCCACCCTCGCGCTCACCCCGCTCCCCCTCTACGCTCGCCGCGCGGCGACCGCGCCCACCCGCACGCGCCCGGTGCGTGCCTTGCCTCGCGCCGCCCTGTCCCCCCCTGCCTGCTAGCTCGCGCGCCCCGTCGCACCTATCGCCGCACGCGCCCGCCTCGTCGGCTCCAGCCGTGCCGCTGCTGGCCCCCCCTCCCCGCCAGTTCCACCCTGCCGCTCCCCCCCCCCCCCCCCGCTGACCACCGTCGATGTGTCCCCGCGCCGTCTCTCGCCCCGGTGTCCGCCGCTCCGGCCGCCTGGCCAGCACCGTTGCCCCGGCGCCCCGCAGCGCTCCCTCGGGTTCGGCCATGCCCAGGCGCATCCGCCCGTGACCGCACGCCCGCTAAGGCCCCCACTGGCCCTATGACAAAGGGGGCCCACCCCACAGAACAAAAAAAAGAGAGAAAGAATTTTAAAAATATATAAATGTATAATAAATAAATAATTAATAATATAATTAATTAATTAATTAACTAAATAATTAACTTAATTAATTCTGATTAAATTAACTAATTAAGGTTAATTAACCTAATGACTAATTAACCTAATTAACTACTGTTAATTAACTAACAGAGTATGACAAGTGGGACCCACGCGTAAGTTTGACCAAGTCAACCCTGTGGACTGCTGATGTCAGTATGACATCATGCTGATGTCATTAATCTGTTTTTTCGAATTAATTTAAATAATTAATTAAATTCCAGAAATTAATAAAATCTTTAGAAAATCATATCTTTTAATCCGTAACTCGGATGAAAAAGTTTTATACATGAAAGTTGCTCAGAACGACGAGACGAACCCGGATACGCAGCCCGTTCGTCCGTCACGCATCCCTAGCATAGCAAACTCGCAACTTTCCCCCTCCGGCTCTTCCGCCCGAAAACGCAAAACACCGGGGATACTTTCCCGGATGTTTTCCCCCTTCGCTGGTATCACCTCCTACTGCGTTAGGTCACCCCTAGCACGGCGTATCACCATGTTATGCTTTGTGTTGCTTTGATTGCTCTGTTATTTATTATGTTCCCCCTCCGTTACTTTTTCCGGTAGACCCCGAGACCGCTGCCGGTACCCCTGTGATCGGCTACGGTGTTGACGACCCCTCTCTCTTGCCAGAGCAACCAGGCAAGCCCCCCCTTTGATCACCAGATATCGCCTACTCTTCTCTATACTGCTTGCATTAGAGTAGTGTAGCATGTTACTGTTTCCCGTTAATCCTATACTGATGCATAGCCTGTCCTTGCTACTATAGTTGTTACCTTTACCTGCAAACCTAATGCTTAGTATAGGATGCTAGCTTATCATCAGTGGCCCTACATTCTTGTCCGTCTGCCATGCTTTACTATCGGGCCGTGATCACTCGGGAGGTGATCACGGGTATATACTATATACTTTATACATGATACATATGGTGACTAAAGACGGGTAGGCTCGTAGGAGCACCCGCGAGTGGATCTTTGAGGCGGAGCGACAGGGCAGGTTCCGACCACCTAGGAGAGAGGTGGGCCTGGCCCTGTTCGGCGTTCGCGGATACTTAACACGCTTAACGAGATCTGGGTATTTGATCTGAGTCTGGCCATTTGGTCTATACGCACTAACCATCTACGTGGGAGCAGTTATGGGTATCCCGACGTCGTGGTATCAGCCGAAGCCTTCATGATGTCAGCGACTGAGTGGCGCGCGCCGGATTGGACTGGAAAGCCACTAGGCTAGGTCTGCTTCCGGCCGCGTACGCAACGTGCAGGTGTGCAAAGGGCGATGGGCCCAGACCCCTGCGCCATAGGATTTAGACCGGCGTGCTGACCTCTCTGTTGTGCCTAGGTAGGGCTGCGACGTGTTGATCTTCCGAGGCCGGGCATGACCCAGGAAAGTGTGTCCGGCCAAATGGGATCGAGCGTGTTGGGGTATGTGGTGCACCCCTGCAGGGAAGTTTATCTATTCGAATAGCCGTGTCCCTCGGTAAAAGGACGACCCGGAGTTGTACTTTGACCTTATGACAACTAGAACCGGATACTAAATAAAACACACCCTTCCAAGTGCCAGATACAACCGATGATCGCTCTCTCACAGGGCGACGAGGAGAGGATCATCGGTTAGGATTATGCTATGCGATGCTGCTTGGAGGACTTCAGTCTACTCTCTTCTACATGCTGCAAGACGGAGGTTGCCAGAAGCGTAGTCTTCGACAGGATTAGTTATCCCCCTCTTATTCTGGCTTTCTGCAGTTCAGTCCACATATGATACCCTTATTCCATTTGATACCCATGCATATGTAGTATAGCTCCTTGCTTGCGAGTACTTTGGATGAGTACTCACGGTTGCTTTCTCCTTCTTTTCCCTCTATCCCTTCTACCTGGTTGTCGCAACCAGATGTTGGAGCCCAAGAGCCAGACGCCACCGTCGACGACGACTCCTACTACACCGGAGGTGCCTACTACTACGTGCTGCCCGCTGACGACGACCAGGAGTAGTTAGGAGGATCCCAGGCAGGAGGCCTGCGCCTCTTTCGATCTGTATCCCAGTTTGTGCTAGCCTTCTTAAGGCAAACTTGTTTAACTTATGTCTGTACTCAGATATTGTTGCTTCCGCTGACTCGTCTATGATCGAGCTCTTGTATTCGAGCCCTCGAGGCCCCTGGCTTGTAATATGATGCTTGTATGACTTATTTTATTTGTAGAGTTGTGTTGTGATATCTTCCCGTGAGTCCCTGATCCTGATCGTACACGTTTGCGTGTATGATTAGTGTACGATTAAATCGGGGGCGTCACAGTTGTCTATGGAGTTGATGAAGTTGTCCTACGGACTAAAACCCTCCGGTTTATATTGACACCGGATAGAGTTAGGGTTACAAAGACTCGGTTACAATGGTAGGAGACCTTGAATATCCGCATCGCCAAGCTTGCCTTCCACGCCAAGGAAAGTCCCATCCGGACACGGGACGAAGTCTTCAATCTTGTATCTTCATAGTCCAAGAGTCCGGCTGAAGGTATAGTCTGGCTACCCGAACACCCCCTAATCCAGGACTCCCTCACTCCCTTTTCCATAGAATAACAAGAGGTGTGGGCGAGTTGAGGGATGACCTAGCCAGCAGTGAGAGTAGTGTGGGAAGGTGAGGGTTGCGCGGCAGCACAACCGGTCAAGGGAGGCGGGAGCAGGTGGTCCCGTTGGCGCTAGTTTGGGCGGCTGGAGTAAGAAGATCAGAGATTGAAGAAGCATGACGGGCATGTTATTAACATCCAACGGTCAGTACTGCTATAATCGTTTGTTGATTAAGTTGACACATGTTCAATAAAACCCATTTTCAAGTAAAATTATTCACTTCGGTGAGCATTTTTCTAAAACACAATTTAGCATGTGTGCTTTTTTCAGTTAATGGGCAACTCGTACAAAGTAGAGCTGTTTATATTACCATTATTCTATTTGTTATGTGTGGTTGTTAATTAATAACAAAAGTATAGATCGATATTAATAAGGGGTCGTAATAGATAAGCAAAATTTTGAGTATTACCTTGGCACATACAGTTTTTGTCAAAACCTTTGCACATACTTTTCATCAAGTAATATTGTGACGCCCCGAGACCGATGCGCCAGGTGTCTTCTAGTTATGCGCCGTCATTGGCATGTCATTCCCTCGCGTGTTGCATATTGTCATGTCATCATGTGCATTGCATCATCATGTTTTCAAAACTTGCATCTGTCCGGGTCCCCCAGTTTTCTCCGTTGTCCGTTCTGAGCTCAGGCACACTCGCACGCACCTGCGGCATGTCCGAAATATTATTTTATAAGTGGCCGGAAAATTTACTTGGAATGGGATGAAAGTTGGCGTGCGGTCTTATTATAGTGTAGATAGACCGCCTGCAAAGTTTCGTCGCATTCGGAGCTCGTTTGATAGCACAACCGTTAAACATATAGCGCTACCGTTGCCTGTACCTTTGTCGGACGTTTCGATCTCCGAAACTATTGTCGGGCTGCACTTCTCTTCTCTCCTCTCAGTCCATGGCCCTCTACACATCCCACTAGCCCACCTCTGCTACCCCTCTATGTTTTGGACCGCCAGATGGCGATCGAACGGTCCGAAAATGGACTAAAACCCCCTCTCCTAGCCCCTACCTATAAATGGACGGCCTCCCCCTTCCATTTCTGTCAAAACCCTAGCATCCTTCGTTTTCCGTGCCACCCAACCACCAGCCGCCAGCCTCCTCCCACCTTCTCCTCCATTTTCGCGCCGGCGAACTGAGCTCTGCCACTTGGCGCGCCCTTGTCGCTGCAGCGCTGCCGCGACCCGCCTCCAGCCAACCCGCTAGCCCCACCTCACCTCCCAGCCGCCACTCGCAGCCATCCCTAGCGCGCCACCTTTCCCCTGCCCCGCGCCCCGCCGTGGCCCGCCTGGGCCCTGGGTCAGCCCACCAAGCCTATCTGGAGCCGCCGTGAGCCCGCACGCCGCCGTTTGGCTCCCCGTGCGCCCAGCGCCAGCGCCCCGCGCTGCTCCTCCCGATCTGCCGCTGTGCCGCTCGTCATCCTCGCCGCCTGGCCTGAGTTGCCTCCGTCGTCGGCGAGCACCATGCCCAGGTCGCCGCCTATTCTCCCTCTGGTTCCCTCTCTCTGCTCCTCACCACCACCGCCGTCCTACAGGTCCGCCGGCACCCGTGCCATGTCGCCGGCGCTCGTCCCCGCCGTTCGTGCTATTGGGGAACGTAGTAATTTCAAAAAAAATCCTACGCACACACAAGATCATGGTGATTCATAGCAACAAGAGGGGAGAGTGTTTTCTAGGTACCCTCGTAGACCGGCAACGGAAGTGTTGACACAACGTAGAGGAAGTAGTCGTACGTCTTCCCGATCCGACCGATCCAAGTACCGAACATACGGCACCTCCGAGTTCTGCACACGTTCAGCTCGATGACGATCCCCGGACTCCGATCCAGCAAAGTGTCGGGGAAGAGTTCCGTCAGCATGACAGCGTGGTGACAATCTGGATGTTCTACCGTCGCAGGGCTTCGCCTAAGCACCGCTACAATATTATCAAGGAGTATGGTGGAGGGGGGCACCGCACACGGCTAAGAGAACGATCACAAAGATCAACTTGTGTGTATAAAGGTGCCCCCCTGCCCACGTATTTAAAGGAGCAAGGGGGGGTGCGGCCGACCCTAGGAGGAGGTGCGCAGGAGGAGTCCTACTCCTACCGGGAGTAGGACTCCCCCCTTTCCCTAGTTGGATTAGGACTTGGGGGGAGGAAGAGAGGGGGAAAGGGAAAGGGGGGGCGCGGCAGCCCCTAGGCCTCCTCTCCTCTTTCTCCACAAGGCCCATTAAGGCCCATTAGGTTACCGGGGGGTTCCGGTAACCTCCCGGTACTCCGGTAAAATGCCGTTTTTCACTCGGAACACTTCCGACGTCCAAACATAGGCTTCCAATATATCAATCTTTATGTCTCGACCATTTTGAGACTCCTCGTCATGTCCGTGATCACATCCGAGACACCGAACTAACTTCGGTACATCAAAATATATAAAATCATAATGAAACTGTCATCATAACGTTAAGCGTGCGGACCCTACGGGTTCGAGAACAATGTAGACATGACCGAGACATGTCTCCGGTCAATAACCAATACAGGAACCTGGATGCTCATATTGGTTCCTACATATTCTACGAAGATCTTCATCGATCAGATCGCATAACAACATACGTTGTTCCCTTTGTCATCGGTATGTTACTTGCCCGAGATTCGATCGTCGGTATCTCAATACCTAGTTAAATCTCGTTACCGGCAAGTCTCTTTACTCGTTTCGTAATACATCATCTCGCAACTAACTCATTAGATGTAATGTTTGCAAGGATTATGTGATGTGGATTGCCGAGAGGGCCCAGAGATACCTCGCTGACAATCAGAGTGACAAATCCTAATCTCGAAATATGCCAACCCAACATGTACCTTTGGAGACACATGTAGAGCTCCTTTATAATCACCCAGTTACGTTGTGACGTTTGGTAGCACACAAAGTATTCCTCCGGCAAACGGGAGTTGCATAATCTCATAGTCATAGGAACATGTATAAGTCATGAAGAAAGCAATAGCAACATACTAAATGATCGGGTGCTAAGCTAATGGAATGGGTCATGTCAATCACATCATTGTCTAATGATGTGATCCCGTTAATCAAATGACAACACATGTCTATGGTTAGGAAACATAACCATCTTTGATTAACGAGCTAGTCAAGTAGAGGCATACTAGTGACGTTTAGTTTGTCTATGTATTCACACAAGTATTATGTTTCCGGTTAATACAATTCTAGCATGAATAATAAACATTTATCATGATATAAGGAAATAAATAATAACTTTATTATTGCCTCTAGGGCATATTTCCTTCAGTCTCCCACTTGCACTAGAGTGAATAATCTAGATTACACAGTAATGATTCTAACACCCATGGAGCTTTGGTGCTGATCATGTTGTAATCGCGGAAGAGGCTTAGTCAACGGGTCTGCTACATTCAGATCTGTATGTATCTTGCAAATCTCTATGTCTCCCACCTGGACTAGATCCCGGATGGAATTGAAGTTTCTTTTGATGTGCTTGGTTCTTTTGTGAAATCTGGATTCCTTTGCCAAGGCAATTGCACCAGTATTGTCACAAAAGATTTTCATTGGACCCGATGCACTAGGTATGACACCTAGATCGGATATGAACTCCTTCATCTAGACTCCTTCGTTTGCTGCTTCTGAAGCAGCTATGTACTCCGCTTCACATGTAGATCCCGCCACAATGCTTTGTTTAGAACTGCACCAATTGACAGCTCCACCGTTTAATGTAAACACGTATCCGGTTTGCGATTTAGAATCGTCCGGATCTGTGTCAAAGCTTGCATCAACGTAACCATTTACGATGAGCTCTTTGTCACCTCCATATACAAGAAACATATCCTTAGTCCTTTTCAGGTATTTCAGGATGTTCTTGACCACTGTCCAGTGATCCACTCCTGGATTACTTTGGTACCTCCCTGCTAGACTTATAGCAAGACATATATCAGGTCTGGTACACAACATTGCATACATGATAGAGCCTATGGCTGAAGCATAGGGAACATCTTTCATTTTCTCTCTATCTTCTGCAGTGGTCGGGCATTGAGTCTTACTCAATTTCACACCTTGTAACACAGGCAAGAATCCTTTTTTTGCTTGATCCATTTTGAACTTCTTCAAAATTTTATCAAGGTATGTGCTTTGTGAAAGTCCAATTAAGCGTCTTGATCTATCTCTATAGATCTTAATGCCCAATATGTAAGCAGCTTCACCGAGGTCTTTCATTGAAAAACTCTTATTCAAGTATCCCTTTATGCTATCCAGAAATTCTATATCATTTGTGATTAGTAATATGTCATCTACATATAATATCAGAAATGCTACAGAGCTCCCACTCACTTTCTTGTAAATACAGGCTTCTCCAAAAGTCTATACAAAACCAAATGCTTTGATCACACTATCAAAGCGTTTATTCCAACTCCGAGAGGCTTGCACTAGTCCATAAATGGATCGCTGGAGCTTTGTAACACCCTAAATGCGGCTATATCTCCCACGTGTCGAAGCACGACTTAGAGGCATAACCGCATTGAAAGCAATGTCACAAGTGAGGTAATCTTCACACAACCCATGTAATACATAAGGGAAAGAGGTACATAGTTGGCTTACAATCGCCACTTCACACAATTACATGAATAAAACATTACATCATCCAGATACAATCAAGGTCCGACTATAGAACCAAAATAAAAGAAGAACCCCAAATGCGACAAAGGTCCCCGATCGACCCCAACTGGGCTCCACTACTGATCAACTAGAACGAAACAACACAAAGGACAAGATCTTCATCGAGCTCCTCCTGAGCTTGGTTGCGTCATCTGCACGGACTCATCGGCACCTGCAAGCTGGTTTTGGAAGTATTTGTGAGTCACGGGGACTCAGCAATCTCGCACCCTCGCGATCAAGACTATTTAAGCTTATGGGTAAAGTAAAGGTATGAGTTGGAGCTGCAGCAAGCAACTAGCATATATGGTGGCTAAACATACGCAAATGAGAGCGAGAAGAGAAGGCAAAGCACGGTCGATAAAAGTATGATCAAAAAGTGATCCTAGAACAACCTACGTCAAGCATAACTCCAACACCGTGTTCACTTCCCAGACTCCGCCGGAAAGAGACCATCACGGTTACACATGCGGTTGATGCGTTTTAATTAAGGTCAACTTCAGGTTTTCTACAACCGGACATTAACAAATTCCCATCTGCCCATAACCGCAGGCATGGCTTTCGAAAGTTCAAATCCCTGCAGGGGTGTCCCAACTTAGCCCATGACAAGCTCTCACCGTCAACGAAGGAATAGACCTCCTCCCGAGACATTCCGATCAGACTCGGTATCCCGGTACTCCAAGACATCCTCGACAATGGTAAAACAAGTCCAGCAAGACCACCCGATGCGCCGACATCCCGATAGGAGCAGCACATATCTCGTTCTCAGGGCAACACCGGATGAACACTACGTACAGCTAAAACCAGCCCTCAAGTTTCCCTGAGGTGGCGCCGCAAGTGGCTCTAGTTTGGACCACGCTTAGACAAGCACTGGCCCGGGGGGTTAAAATAAAGATGACCCTCGGGATGCGCGACTCCCAAGGAAAAAAGGCTAGGTGGCGAATGGTAAAACCAAGGTTGGGCCTTGTTGGAGGAGTTTTATTCAAAGCAAACTGTCAAGGGGTTCCCATTATAACCCAACCGCGTAAGGAACGCAAAATCCGGGAACATAACACCGATATGACAGAAACTAGGGCGGCAAGAGTGGAACAAAACACCAGGCATAAGGCCGAGCCTTCCACCCTTTACCAAGTATATAGATGCATTAATTAAATAAGATATATTATGATATCCCAACAAATAAACATGTTCCAAAACAAGGAACAACATCTCCATGTTCCAACAAGGAACAAACTTTAATCTTCACCTGCAACTAACAACGCTATAAGAGGGGCTAAGCAAAGCGGTAACATAGCCAATCAACGGTTTGCTAGGACAAGGTGGGTTAGAGGCTTGGTTCAACAATATGGGAGGCATGATAAGCAAGTGGTAGGTATCACAGCATAGGCATAGCAAAAGAGCGAGCAACTAAGCAAGCAAAGATAGAAGTGATTTCGAGGGTATGATCATCTTGCCTGAAATCCCACAAGGAAGAAGAGCGAGTCCATGAAGAAGACAAACGGATGTAGGCGAACGAATCCTCACAAACGCGGCGTTATCGGAACCAACCCGAAGAAGCAACACCGGAAAGAGAGCAAACAACATAGTAAACAACCAACACATAAACATGGCATGATGCACAAACAATTATGATGCATGTCCAGTTTAATGAAGCATGGCATGGCAAAATGCACAACCAATCCTACAAATTAAGTGGAGCTCAACATGCAACTCCGTTGCATATTGACGAAACACCACGTGACTTATTTAGTTCTCTCTCGTTTATGTATCCAACAATATTAAATGTTCTTAGCATGGTAAGAGGGTGAAGCATAATTAAACTACCTAACTAGGCAAGTTTAAATGAGGCCGGAAGCAACAAACAACATTTTCGGTAAATCCTCATATGCATATATTAGGTTTGGTACTGTTCTGCCCTAAACATAATTTTAGAGTTATTAAACATGAAAAGTGATGCCACCAAGTTAAACTAGGCATTTTTCTACCCCATTTACATACAAAGTTTATTAAAATCGGAGTTACGGTTATTTAGTTATGAATTAAATCATTTTAACATGGCATATGAGCAAATTTAACCAAACATCGTTTTAGACATTTTAAACATGGATGAAAGTGACATATTAATAAACTAGACAAAATTCTGAGCAAGTTTCATATATAAATCATTTTAATCCGATGCACGAATTGTGAGTTATTATATGCATGAACATGAGGGTCTTTTCTGTAAAACTGCAGTCTCAGGATAAATGGCTAAAACGCAGATCTGAAAAAAATAGGAACTGGGCCGAATCTTGCCGGCCCCAAAAGTGCACAGGAGCGGGGGCTGCTCACCCTGGGCTGAGGCCCACTACGGAGAGGAGAGGGACGCGCTGGGCCTCGTTGGGTGGCGCTGGGCCGGAGGCGTGGCTGCGGTCCACGTAGGCGAAGGAAGGGCGTGGTCAACGGTGACGCACAAGCTCCTCCCGTCCGAAGCAGAGGCGGGAACAGGCACGGCTGCGGCGGTGGTCCGGCGAGGATGGACATGTCCGGCGCGGACGAATTTGTCCGGTAGCGTGAGGTGGACGAAGGTTAGGGTTTATCTGCGCGAGAATTTCGGAGGGAGACACATATTTATAGGTAGAGGGAGCTAGGAGAGTCCAAATGAGGTGCGGTTTTCGGCCACGCGATCGTGATCGAACGCTCTAGATGATGGAGCGGAGTTAGGTGGGTTTTGGGCCAAATTGGAGGGGTGTTGGGCTGCAACACACACGAGGCCTTTTCGGTCCCTCGGTTAACCGTTGGAGTATAAAACGAAGTCCAAATGGTAAGAAACTTGACAGCTGGTCTACCGATTGTAAACCAAGGCCGCATGACAAGTCTCGGTCCAATCCGGAAATGTTTAATGCCCACACATGAAAGAAATGTAGAAATGACCACCGGAGGAGAATGAAGCGCCAGAATGCAAAACGGACAACGGGGAAAATGCTTGGATGCATGAGACGAACACGTATGCAAATGAAATGCACATGATGACATGATATGCAATGCATGACACGCAAGCAATGACAAGGCAAACAACAGCGAATAACTGGACGACACCTGGCACATCGGTCTCGGGGCGTTACAACACTCCACCACTATGAGAGGATCTCGTCCCGAGATCTAGAATGGCACTGGAGGGAAAACGGAAGGGAAAGAGAAGAGGTAACGCTAAGTTGCTTCTTTGACAAACGAGTGACACCAAAGAACCTAGCAAAGGTTAAGCAAATACGAGAAAAGAACACAACAAAGGTGAATAAGGTCGAAAACACCCCGATAGAAAAGAGGAAACAAAGAACATTGGAAAAAAAACTCGAGGTTGGAGGGCAAGGTATATATTGAAACCACTCCGGTTAAGGAAGGGGATCAAGGAAGACCAAATTCGGGTAGCACTCCAGTTGAAAATAAAATAATTGAATAAGAACTTGATAAGGTGAGAAAACACTAGATGAAATCACAACATATAGCCTCCGGAACTATTGAATGCAAGGAACAAGGGGTAAGAACAATTTCAGACGACACTCCGGTTGAGAATGGAGGTAAAACTTGATAAAATGAGAGAGCTCGAATGAAAACACGACACTCCGGTTGAATGGATAAGCAAAAGGAAAGAACATGATCTTCACAATACGAGATGATGAGTGAAGAGAGCATCATTCAATGCCTCCAGAGGAAATGAAAGAATGCAATGAAAAGAACAGGTAAGAAAACAACATGTTCTACCTCAAATGAATTTGAGAGAGCATCCTTAAAAAGAAGGATTGAATGGAGTTGTTGGGAAAACCAACAACGAAAGAGTAAGCTTGTTGTGGGCTTAAGGAAAATATCTCAAAACTTAAGGTGAAACTCTGCCACTAATGAAAACGATAGATTGGATTCATATCAAAAGGAGACGAGAACTTATATCACCGGGAGGATAAATGAAGAACTTGGATCATTTATAAGCACCATAGATAGCAACAATCCTTAGGGAAGGCTTTAGGTGAAACATGACACAAGATAACTCAAACGAAAAGGTAGATGGATTTAAAATATCTCATTCTTAACAACATGTGAATCATGAAACATGAACTCAAATTATCAAGAATGACACAATACCACCTGAAATCGTACGGTAGAAAGAATTGCACTTCGGATTGCAAGATGAAGAATGCTTGAGCTCCTCTGAAAAGAATCTTGATGAACACTTTGAGAAGGAATTTGATCCTTGATGAACCATCATGTAGAATCTCCATGAAGAACTCCGGTACAAAAGAATAACGAAAAGAAGAGAAGATGAAAACACAAGGTGAAACCTTGTAACGATTTAAATGAATCTCCGTGGTGATATAATTGAAATAACTTGGAGCTCCGGAAAAGAAAGATGAACAAAAGAAATCAAGAATTTTGATGAACCTCCGGAATAAGGAATTGAATTTACTCGATGAGACAAGAATAAGAATTACATTATGCTTATCCTTCATCAATTAAATTGATGACAATCAACGAAATTGACATATTACTTATTCTCGTGGAAAAGATTAAGATAGGTAATGCGCAAACTTGAAGAGGCCTTCGATGATCCACCGGTAGGATTTGAAAGAACAGAAGTATGATAACGTAAGAAGAGGAATCTTGAACAAAACACTGTAAGAATTGAAAATGAACGAAGATACTTGAGAGAATTGAGATAAAACTGAAACGAAGAGATCACGCGCTGATTAAAGAATATTGAATGATGCACCGGTGAGATTTGGGGAACGAGAGCTGAAAGCTGAGAATGAACAAGTCTTCTGAAATGATTGGTTCCAGATAACAAACTGAGAAGACTCTTGAATTACTCCGGATAGGTGAAAAGAATTCTCACAATCAAAAACAATTATGAGAGGATGGCAACAAGCTAGAATCACGAATCTTGAGGAGAGAACGGATAAGATATGGAGGCAAAATCTTCTTTGGTCTTCAAATGATGAGAAAGACGACGAGAAACACCATCGAGAATTGTTGAGACACTCCGGAATACAGAAGAATAGACAAGTTGAACCAATGATGAAAATAATTTAAAAGATCTTGGAGAAATACATTTGACCGATGATGAATCATTCTTACGTCAAACTCCGAATAGAAATATGAGGATAGCTCCGGGAAGATTGGAAGAGTCAGGCAAGATCCTAGGAAAAGACCTGTGGGTTAGGGCCCACTCAAAAGAAAATACCGTTGAATGATTGCTTGAAAAGAGATATTGCACCGGTTGAATTAAATGGCTTGAATGAGATAACTAAAGGAAATATGCCCTAGAGGGAATAATAAAGTTATTATTTATTTCCTTATATCATGATAAATGTTTATTATTCATGCTAGAATTGTATTAACCGGAAACATAATACATGTGTGAATACATAGACAAACAGAGTGTCACTAGTATGCCTCTACTTGACTAGCTCGTTAATCAAAGATGGTTATGTTTCCTAACCATGAACAAAGAGTTGTTATTTGATTAATGAGGTCACATCATTAGTTGAATGATCTGATTGACATGACCCATTCCATTAGCTTAGCACCCGATCATTTAGTATGTTGCTATTGCTTTCTTCATGACTTATACATGTTCCTATAACTATGAGATTATGCAACTCCCGTTTACCGGAGGAACACTTTGGGTACTAGCAAATGTCACAACGTAACTGGGTGATTATAAAGGAGTACTACAGGTGTCTCCAATGGTGGATGTTGGGTTGGCGTATTTCGAGATTAGGGTTTGTCACTCCGATTGTCGGAGAGGTATCTCTGGGCCCTCTCGGTAATACACATCACATAAGCCTTGCAAGCATAATAACTAAGATGTTAGTTATGAGATGATGTATTACGGAACGAGTAAAGAGACTTGCCAGTAACGAGATTGAACTAGGTATTGGATACCGACGATCGAATCTCGGGCAAGTAACATACCGATGACAAAGGGAACAACATATGTTGTCATGCGGTCTGACCGATAAAGATCTTCGTAGAATATGTAGGAGCCAATATGGGCATCCAGGTCCCGCTATTGGTTATTGACCGGAGACGTGTCTCGGTCATGTCTACATTGTTCTCGAACCGTAGGGTCCGCACGCTTAACGTTACGATGACAGTTATTATGAGTTTATGCATTTTGATGTACCGAAGGTTGTTCGGAGTCCCGGATGTGGTCACGGACATGACAAGGAGTCTCGAAATGGTCGAGACATAAAGATTGATATATTGGAAGCCTATGTTTGGACACCAGAAGTGTTCCGGGTGAAATTGGGATTTTACCGGATTACCGGGAGGGTTACCGGAACCCCCCGGGAGCCAAATGGGCCTACATGGGCCTTAGTGGAAAGGTGAGAGGGCTGCCCACAAGGGCTGCGCACCTCCCCCTCCCCCTAGTCCTATTAGGACTAGGAGAAGGGGCCGGCCACCCTCTCTCTCTCCCCTTTAAGGAATCCTAGTTGGACTAGGATTGGAGGGGGGAGTCCTACTCCCGGTAGGAGTAGGACTCCTCCTGCGCCTCCCTCCTTTGGCCGGCCAGCCTCCCCCCCTCCATCCTTTATATACGGAGGCAGGGGACACCCCAAGACACACAAGTTGATCCTTGAGATCGTCCCTTAGCCGTGTGCGGTGCCCCCTGCCACCAAATTCCACCTCGATCATACCGTTGTAGTGCTTAGGCGAAGCCCTGCGTCGGTAGTACATCAAGATCGTCACCACGCCGTCGTGCTGACGGAACTCCTCCCCGAAGCTTTGCTGGATCGGAGCCCGGGGATCGTCATCGAGCTGAACGTGTGCTAAGAACTTGGAGGTGCCGGAGTAACGATGCTTGGATCGGTCGGATCGGGAAGAAGACGTACGACTACTTCCTCTACGTTGTGTGATCGCTTCCGCAGTCAGTCTGCGTTGGTACGTAGACAACACTCTCCCCTCTCGTTGCTATGCATCACCATGATCTTGCGTGTGCGTAGGAAAATTTTCAAAATTACTACGTTCCCCAACAGTGGCATCCGAGCCTAGGTTTTTATGGTTTGATGTTATTTGCACGAGTAGAACACAAGTGAGTTGTGGGCGATACAAGTCATACTGCCTACCAGCATGTCATACTTTGGTTCAGCGGTATTGTTGGACGAGATGATCCGGACCAACCTTACGCGTACTCTTACGCGAGACCGGTTCCCTCGATGTGCTTTGCACATAGATGGCTTGCGGAAGACTGTCTCTCCAACTTTAGTTGAACCAAGTGTGGCTACGCCCGGTCCTTGAGAAGGTTAAAACGGAGTCTATTTGACAAACTATCGTTGTGGTTTTGATGCGTAGGTGAGATGAGTTCTTACTTAAGCCCGTAGCAGCCACGTGAAACTTGCAACAACAAAGTAGAGGACGTCTAACTTATTTTTGCAGGGCATGTTGTGATGTGATATGGTCAAGGCATGATGCTGATTTTATTGTATGAGATGATCATGTTTTGTAACCAAGTTATCGGCAACTGGCAGGAGCCATATGGTTGTCGCTTTATTGTATGCAATGCAATCGCGATGTAATGCTTTACTTTATTACTAAGCGGTAGTGATAGTCGTGGAAGCATAAGATTGGCGAGACGACAACGATGCTACGATGGAGATCAAGGTGTCGCGCCGGTGACGATGGTGATCATGATGGTGCTTCGGAGATGGAGATCACAAGCACAAGATGATGATGGCCATATCATATCACTTATATTGATTGCATGTGATGTTTATCCTTTATGCATCTTATCTTGCTTTGATTGACGGTAGCATTATAAGATGATCTCTCACTAAATTATCAAGAAGTGTTCTCCCTGAGTATGCACCGTTGCCAAAGTTCGTCGTGCCCAGACACCACGTGATGATCGGGTGTGATAAGCTCTACGTCCAAATACAACGGGTGCAAAACAGTTGCACACGCAGAATACTCATGTTATACTTGACGAGCCAAGCATATACAGATATGGCCTCGGAACACGGAGACCGAAAGGTCGATCGTGAATCATATAGTAGATATGATCAACATAACGATGTTCACCATTGAAAACTACTCCATCTCACGTGATGATCAGTTATGGTTTAGTTGATTTGGATCACGTGATCACTTAGAAGATTAGAGGGATGTCCATCTAAGTGGGAGTTCTTAAGTAATTTGATTAACTGAACTTAAACTTATCATGAACTTAGTACCTGATAGTATCTTGCTTGTTTATGTTGATTGTAGATAGATGGCTCGTGCTGTTGTTCCGTTGAATTTTAATGTGTTCCTTGAGAAAGCAAAGTTGAAAGATGATGGTAGCAATTACATGGACTGGGTCCGTAACTTGAGGATTATCCTCATTGCTGCACAGAAGAATTACGTCCTGGAAGCACGGCTGGGTGCCAGGCCTGCTGCTGGAGCAACGCCAGATGTTATGAACGTCTGGCAGAGCAAAGCTGATGACTACTCAATAGTTCAGTGTGCCATGCTTTACGGCTTAGAATCGGGACTTCAACGACGTTTTGAACGTCATGGAGCATATGAGATGTTCTAGGAGTTGAAGTTGATATTTCAAGCAAATGCCCGAATTAAGAGATATGAAGTCTCCAATAAGTTCTATAGCTGCAAGATGGAGGAGAATAGTTCTGTCAGTGAGCATATACTCAAAATGTCTGGGTATAATAATCACTTGATTCAGATGGGAGTTAATCTTCCAGATGATTGCGTCATTGACAGAATTCTCCAATCACTTCCACCAAGCTACAAGAGCTTCGTGATGAACTATAATATGCAAGGGATGAACAAGACTATTCCCGAGCTCTTCGCAATGCTGAAAGCTGCGGAGGTAGAAATCAAGAAGGAGCATCAAGTGTTGATGGTTAACAAAACCACTAGTTTCAAGAAAAAGGGCAAAGGGAAGAAGAAGGGGAACTTCAAGAAGAACAGCAAGCAAGTTGCTGCTCAGGAGAAGAAACCCAAGTCTGGACCTAAGCCTGAAACTGAGTGCTTCTACTGCAAGCAGACTGGTCACTGGAAGCGGAACTGCCCCAAGTATTTGGCGGATAAGAAGGATGGCAAGGTGAACAAAGGTATATGTGATATACATGTTATTGATGTGTACCTTACTAGAGCTCGCAGTAGCACCTGGGTATTTGATACTGGTTCTGTTGCTAATATTTGCAACTCGAAACAGGGACTACAGAATAAGCGGACGCTAGCAAAGGACGAGGTGACGATGCGCGTGGGAAACGGTTCCAAAGTCGATGTGATCGCGGTCGGCACGCTACCTCTACATCTACCTTCGGGATTAATATTAGACCTAAATAATTGTTATTTGGTGCCAGCGTTGAGCATGAACATTATATCTGGATCTTGTTTAATGCGAGACGGTTATTCATTTAAATCAGAGAATAATGGTTGTTCTATTTATATGAATAATATCTTTTATGGTCATGCACCTTTGAAGAGTGGTCTATTCTTGTTGAATCTCGATAGTAGTGATACACATATTCATAATGTAGAAGCCAAAAGATGCAGAGTTGATAATGATAGTGCAACTTATTTGTGGCACTACCGTTTAGGTCATATCGGTGTAAAGCGCATGAAGAAACTCCATACTGATGGGCTTTTGGAACCACTTGATTATGAATCACTTGGTACTTGCGAACCGTGCCTCATAGGCAAGATGACTAAAACACCGTTCTCCGGTACTATGGAGAGAGCAACATATTTATTGGAAATCATACATACCGATGTATGTGGTCCGATGAATATTGAGGCTCGTGGCGGATATCGTTATTTTCTCACCTTCACAGATGATTTAAGCAGATATGGGTATATCTACTTAATGAAACATAAGTCTGAAACATTCAAGGAATTTCAGAGTGAAGTTGAAAATCATCGTAACAAGAAAATAAAGTTTCTATGATCTGATCGTGGAGGAGAATATTTGAGTTACGAGTTTGGTGTACATTTGAAAAATTGTGGAATAGTTTCGCAACTCACGCCACCCGGAACACCACAGCGTAATGGTGTGTCCGAACATCGTAATCGTACCTTACTAGATATGGTGCGATCTATGATGTCTCTTACTGATTTACCGCTATCGTTTTGGGGTTATGCTTTAGAGACAACCGCATTCACGTTAAATAGGGCACCATCAAAATCCGTTGAGACGACGCCTTATGAACTATGGTTTGGCAAGAAACCAAAGTTGTCGTTTCTTAAAGTTTGGGGCTGCGATGCTTATGTGAAAAAGCTTCAACCTGATAAGCTCGAACCCAAATCGGAGAAATGTGTCTTCATAGGATATCCAAAGGAAACTATTGGATACACCTTCTATCACAGATCCGAAGGCAAGACTTTTGTTGCTAAGTTCGGAAAGTTTCTAGAGAAGGAGTTTCTCACGAAAGAAGTGAGTGGGAGGAAAGTAGAACTTGATGAGGTAACTATACCTGCTCCCTTATTGGAAAATAGTACATCACAGAAAACTGTTTCTGCGACACCTATACCAATTAGTGAGGAAGCTAATGATGATGATCATGAAACTTCAGGACAAGATACTACTGAACCACGTAGATCAACCAGAGTGAGATCCGCACCAGAGTGGTACGGTAATCCAGTTCTGGAAGTCATGCTACTAGATCATGATGAACCTACGAACTATGAAGAAGCGATGGTGAGCCCAGATTCCGCAAAGTGGCTTGAGGCCATGAAATCTGAGATGAGATCCATGTATGAGAACAAAGTATGGACTTTGGTTGACTTGCCTGATGATCGGCAAGCAATTGAGAATAAATGGATCTTCAAGAAAAAGACTGACGCTGACGGTAATGTTACTGTCTATAAAGCTCGACTTGTCGCAAAAGGTTTTCGACAAGTTCAAGGGGTTGACTACGATGAGACCTTCTCACCCGTAGCGATGCTTAAATCCGTCAGAATCATGTTAGCAATTGCCGCATTTTATGATTATGAAATATGGCAGATGGATGTCAAAACTGCATTCCTGAATGGATTTCTGGAAGAAGAGTTGTATATGATGCAACCAGAAGGTTTTGTCGATCCAAAGGGAGCTAACAAAGTATGCAAACTCCAGCGATCCATTTATGGACTGGTGCAAGCATCTCGGAGTTGGAATAAACGCTTTGATAGTGTGATCAAAGCATTTGGCTTTATACAGACTTTTGGAGAAAGCCTGTATTTACAAGAAAGTGAGTGGGAGCTCTATAGCATTTCTGATATTATATGTAGATGACATATTGCTGATTGGAAATGATATAGAATTTCTGGATAGCATAAAGGGATACTTGAATAAAAGTTTTTCGATGAAAGACCTCGGGGAAGCTGCTTACATATTAGGCATAAAGATCTATAGAGATAGATCAAGACGCTTAATTGGACTTTCACAAAGCACATACCTTGACAAGATTTTGAAGAAGTTCAAAATGGATCAAGCAAAGAAAGGGTTCTTGCCTGTGTTACAAGGTGTGAAGTTGAGTCAGACTCAATGCCCGACCACTGCAGAAGATAGAGAGAAAATGAAAGATGTTCCCTATGCTTCAGCCATAGGCTCTATCATGTATGCAATGATGTGTACCAGACCTGATGTGTGCCTTGCTATAAGTTTAGCAGGGAGGTACCAAAGTAATCCAGGAGTGGATCACTGGACAGCGGTCAAGATCATCCTGAAATACCTGAAAAGGACTAGGGATATGTTTCTCGTATATGGAGGTGACAAAGAGCTCATCGTAAGAGGTTACATTGATGCAAGCTTTGACACTGATCCGGACGATTCTAAATCGCAAACCGGATATGCGTTTACTTTAAACGGTGGAGCTGTCAGTTGGTGCAGTTCTAAACAAAGCGTCGTAGCGGGATCTACATGTGAAGCAGAGTACATAGCTGCTTCGGAAGCAGCGAACGAAGGAGTCTGGATGAAGGAGTTCATATTCGATCTAGGTGTCATACCTAGTGCATCGGGTCCAATGAAAATCTTTTGTGACAATACTGGTGCAATTGCTTTGGCAAAGGAATCCAGATTTCACAAAAGGACCAAACACATCAAAAGACGCTTCAACTCCATCCGGGATCTAGTCCAGGTGGGAGACATAGAGATTTGCAAGATACATACGGATCTGAATGTTGCAGACCCGTTGACTAAGCCTCTTCCACGAGCAAAACATGATCAGCACCAAGGCTCCATGGGTGTTAGAATCATTACTGTGTAATCTAGATTATTGACTCTAGTGCAAGTGGGAGACTGAAGGAAATATGCCCTAGAGGTAATAATAAAGTTATTATTTATCTCCTTATATCATGATAAATGTTTATTATTCATGCTAGAATTGTATTAACCGGAAACATAATACATGTGTGAATACATAGACAAACAGAGTGTCACTAGTATGCCTCTACTTGACTAGCTCGTTAATCAAAGATGGTTATGTTTCCTAACCATGAACAAAGAATTGTTATTTGATTAACGAGGTCACATCATTAGTTGAATGATCTGATTGACATGACCCATTCCATTAGCTTAGCACCCGATCATTTAGTATGTTGCTATTGCTTTCTTCATGACTTATACATGTTCCTATAACTATGAGATTATGCAACTCCCGTTTACCGGAGGAACACTTTGGGTACTACCAAACGTCACAACGTAACTGGGTGATTATAAAGGAGTACTACAGGTGTCTCCAATGGTGGATGTTGGGTTGGCGTATTTCGAGATTAGGGTTTGTCACTCCGATTGTCGGAGAGGTATCTCTGGGCCCTCTCGGTAATACACATCACATAAGCCTTGCAAGCATAATAACTAAGATGTTAGTTATGAGATGATGTATTACGGAACGAGTAAAGAGACTTGCCAGTAACAAGATTGAACTAGGTATTGGATACCGACGATTGAATCTCGGGCAAGTAACATACCGATGACAAAGGGAACAACGTATGTTGTCATGCGGTCTGACCGATAAAGATCTTCATAGAATATGTAGGAGCCAATATGGGCATCCAGGTCCCGCTATTGGTTATTGACCGGAGACGTGTCTCGGTCATGTCTACATTGTTCTCGAACCGTAGGGTCCGCACGCTTAACGTTACGATGACAGTTATTATGAGTTTATGCATTTTGATGTACCGAAGGTTGTTCGGAGTCCCGGATGTGATCACGGACATGACGAGGAGTCTCGAAATGGTCGAGACATAAAGATTGATATATTGGAAGCCTATGTTTGGACACCGGAAGTGTTCCGGGTGAAATCGGGATTTTACCGGATTACCGGGAGGGTTACCGGAACCCCCCGGGAGCCAAATGGGCCTACATGGGCCTTAGTGGAAAGGTGAGAGGGCTGCCCACAAGGGCTGCGCACCTCCCCCTCCCCCTAGTCCTATTAGGACTAGGAGAAGGGGCCGGCCACCCTCTCTCTCTCTCCCCTTTAAGGAATCCTAGTTGGACTAGGATTGGAGGGGGGAGTCCTACTCCCGGTAGGAGTAGGACTCCTCCTGCGCCTCCCTCCTTTGGCCGGCCAGCCTCCCCCCTCCATCCTTTATATACGGGGGCAGGGGACACCCCAAGACACACAAGTTGATCCTTGAGATCGTCCCTTAGCCGTGTGCGGTGCCCCCTGCCACCAAATTCCACCTCGATCATACCGTTGTAGTGCTTAGGCGAAGCCCTGCGTCGGTAGTACATCAAGATCGTCACCACGCCGTCGTGCTGACGGAACTCCTCCCCGAAGCTTTGCTGGATCGGAGCCCGGGGATCGTCATCGAGCTGAACGTGTGCTAAGAACTCGAAGGTGCCGGAGTAACGGTGCTTGGATCGGTCGGATCGGGAAGAAGACGTACGACTACTTCCTCTACGTTGTGTGATCGCTTCCGCAGTCGGTCTGCGTTGGTACGTAGACAACACTCTCCCCTCTCGTTGCTATGCATCACCCTGATCTTGCGTGTGCGTAGGAAAATTTTTGAAATTACTACGTTCCCCAACAATAACATCCTCGAAAGAGCTTGAACGAAAGCAGAGTGCAAAACACGAATCTTCGAGATATCTTGAGCACTCCGGGACAATAGAATAGCGAGAGGTGAACGATTAAGAATTGCACCGGATAAGAAGGTATTGAAACAAGGAAAGGATATGGTCAACAAAGTTTGACTTGAATCCACCGGAGAGGAAAAAGAACGAAGAAGGATGAACTTGAAGCTCCGTTAGTATCTTCATGAGCATCACCGGATAAGAAGACTGACGGAGAAGGAATGGAGAGGCTTCCCATCAATAAAATGGATACTTGAATAAGAAATCTGGGTCCTTGAAGAAACACGGTGGGTGGGCGGGAAAACAAAGACAACTTGGGGACTGATGAAACAAACACCGTTGAGAAGAACTGATAATTGATCTTGCGGAAGTTGAAATGGTCGGATCCACTAGAAGAGAAGCACACCGGAAAAAGGATTGACAACACAAACTTGATTATCATGAAGGATTAGTATTCACATAGGAGTATGAGAACACTGTTTGGGGGAGGTATGGAATCAACATTTGACTTCGAAGCAACTCGAATACCACAACTGAAAACAAAACAAAGGATTGGCTTGCAGAATAAGCCGGAACAAACATATGATAGAGATTTCGTCCGAAGTTTTCGCGGTGGGGCCTACACGGGCTTGATCATACATCACCATCATGTACAAGGCAGTGCACATGACATACGAAGCGTCCCCGAGTCAGCATAGCCAAGGACTCTTTAAGACACAACGAGACCACTGTAAAACCGACCGTGAATAGGCAGACCACTAGACGTCGAACCCCAATTTCATATCATACATCTGTCAGAAAGATATCCTAAGAGCTACTTGATTTCCCACCTATGAAACTCCTGAACCTTTCCGGTTATGCAATCAGGTGTTGGGGATACAGGGGAAGCATAATATCTCACCCAAATCTAGCAAATCCTACATCCAGCTGTATCCATCCTTCAACACATAACCAAGAAACCTTCGGAAATCATCTACCTCAACCTTCGAAAAGCATCCGTTATACAAGTTATGGCAATACTCCCGAACTCCCGCCTCAGTACTGGGTGGCGTTGAGGTTATCTCACCAACAACTGCATAAAAGAGATTTTTGATGTCGGCGTACTAAACTCAGGTATTCCAGAATTGCAACAATAAAATTGTGACGACAACACCTCGGAGCTCAACTCCCCAGGACACTGCCACAAAACCCCTAACAGGAGGCACCAAGACAATGTTCTTGTCACAAAACCAACGGAACGATTCCAAGATACCCGCGTGATCCTAAAAAAAAATTTAGTGAAATTTGAGAAGAGAAGAGTCAAAACTCTACATCAGGATGCCTTACCAGAGCGATGAGGAGACTGGGAAGTAAAAAGAATTCCTAAACTCTCGATATATAATTCCTAAAAGACTCAAAACATTTTTCTAGACACAACTCGGCCGCTAAAAACGATCAATCAGTGGGGGCTCCTAAGGTCGGGGAAGGCTCTGATTACCAACTTGTAACGCCCTCGATGCGGCTATATCTCCCACGTGTCGAAGCACGACTTAGAGGCATAACCGCATTGAAAGCAATGTCGCAAGTGTGGTAATCTTCACACAAACCATGTAATACATAAGGGAAAGAGGTACATAGTTGGCTTACAATCGCCACTTCACACAATTACATGAATAAAACATTACATCATCCAGATACAATCAAGGTGCGACTACGGAACCAAAATAAAAGAAGAACCCCAAATGCGACAAAGGTCCCCGATCGACCCCAACTGGGCTCCACTACTGATCAACTAGAACGAAACAACACAAAGGACAAGATCTTCATCGAGCTCCTCCTGAGCTTGGTTGCGTCATCTGCACGGACTCATCGGCACCTGCAAGCTGGTTTTGGAAGTATCTGTGAGTCACGGGGACTCAGCAATCTCGCACCCTCGCGATCAAGACTTAAGCTTATGGGTAAGGTAAAGGTATGAGGTGGAGCTGCAGCAAGCGACTAGCATATATGGTGGCTAAACATACGCAAATGAGAGCGAGAAGAGAAGGCAAAGCATGGTCGATACAAGTATGATCAAAAAGTGATCCTAGAACAACCTACGTCAAGCATAACTCCAACACCATGTTCACTTCCCGGACTCTGCCGGAAAGATACCATCACGGTTACACACGCGGTTGATGCATTTTAATTAAGGTCAACTTCAGGTTTTCTACAACCGGACATTAACAAATTCCCATCTACCCATAACCGTGGGCATGGCTTTCGAAAATTCAAATCCCTGCAGGGGTGTCCCAACTTAGCCCATGACAAGCTCTCACGGTCAACGAAGGAATAGACCTCCTCCCGAGACATTCCGATCAGACTCAGTATCCCAGTACTCCAAGACATCCTCGAGAATGGTAAAACAAGTCCAGCAAGACCACCCGATGCGCTGACATCCCGATAGGAGCTGCACATATCTTGTTCTCAGGGCAACACCGGATGAACACTACGTACAGCTAAAACCAGCCCTCAAGTTTCCCCGAGGTGGCGCCGCAAGTGGCTCTAGTTTGGACCAACGCTTAGACAAGCACTGGCCCGGGGGGGTTAAAATAAAGATGACCCTCGGGATGCGTCACTCCCAAGGGAAAAGGCTAGGTGGCGAATGGTAAAACCAAGGTTGGGCCTTGCTGGAGGAGTTTTATTCAAAGCGAACTGTCAAGGGGTTCCCATTATAACCCAACCGTGTAAGGAACGCAAAATTCGGGAACATAACACCGATATGACGGAAACTAGGGCGGCAAGAGTGGAACAAAACACCAGGCATAAGGCCGAGCCTTCCACCCTTTACCAAGTATATAGATGCATTAATTAAATAAGATATATTGTGATATCCCAACAAATAAACATGTTCCAAAACAAGGAACAACATCTCCATGTTCCAACAAGGAACAAACTTCAATCTTCACCTGCAACTAACAACGCTATAAGAGGGGCTAAGCAAAGCGGTAACATAGCCAATCAACGGTTTGCTAGGATAAGGTGGGTTAGAGGCTTGGTTCAACAATATGGGAGGCATGATAAGCAAGTGGTAGGTATCGCAACATAGGCATAGCAAAAGAGCGAGCAACTAAGCAAGCAAAGATAGAAGTGATTTCGAGGGTATGATCATCTTGCTTGAAATCCCACAAGGAAGAAGAGCGAGTCCATGAAGAAGACAAACGGATGTAGGCGAACGAATCCTCACAAACGCGACGTTATTGGAACGAACCCAAAGAAGCAACACCGAAAAGAGAGCAAACAACATAGTAAACAACCAACACATAGACATGGCATGATGCACAAACAATTATGATGCATGTCCGGTTTAATGAAGCATGGCATGGAAAAATGCACAACCAATCCTACAAATTAAGTGGAGCTCAACATGCAACTCCGTTGCATATTGACGAAACACCACATGACTTATTTAGTTCTCTCTCGTTTATGTATCCAACAATATTAAATGTTCTTAGCATGGCAAGAGGGTGAAGCATAATTAAACTACCTAACTAGGCAAGTTTAAATGAGGCCGGAAGCAACAAACAACATTTTCGGTAAATCCTCATATGCATATATTAGGTTCGGTACTGTTCTGCCCTAAACATAATTTTTGAGTTATTAAACATGCAAAGTGATGCCACCAAGTTAAACTAGGCATTTTTCTACCCCATTTACATATAAAGTATATTAAAATCGGAGTTATGGTTATTTAGTTATGAATTAAATCATTTTAACATGGCATAGGAGCAAATTTAACCAAACATCGTTTTAGAAATTTTAAACATGGATGAAAGTGACATATTAATAAACTAGACAAAATTCTGAGCAAGTTTCATATATAAATCATTTTAATCCGATGCATGAATTGTGAGTTATTATATGCATGAACATGAGGGTCTTTTCTATAAAACTGCAGTCTCAGGATAAATGGCTAAAACGCAGATCTGAAAAAAACAGGAACTGGGCCGAATCTGGCCGGCCCCAAAAGTGCATAGGAGCGGGGGCTGCTCACCCTAGGCTAAGGCCCAATACGGAGAGGAGAGGGACGCGCTGGGCCTCGCTGGGTGGCGCTGGGCCGGAGGCGTGGCTGCGGTCCACGAAGGCGAAGGAAGGGTGCGGTCAACGGTGATGGACAAGCTCCTCCCGTCCGAAGCAGAGGCGGGAACAGACACGGCTGCGGCGGTGGTCCGGCGAGGATGGACATGTCCAGCGCAGACGAATTTGTCCGGCGGCGCGAGGTGGACGAAGGTTAGGGTTTATCTGCGCGAGAATTTCGGAGGGAGACACATATTTATAGGTAGAGGGAGCTAGGAGAGTCCAAATGAGGTGTGGTTTTCGGCCACGCGATCGTGATCGAATGCTCTAGATGATGGAGCAGAGTTAGGTGGGTTTTGGGCCAAATTGGAGGGGTGTTGGACTGCAACACACACGAGGCCTTTTCGGTCACTCGGTTAACCGTTGGAGTATCAAACGAAGTCCAAATGGTACGAAACTTGACAGGCGGTCTACCGGTAGTAAACCAAGGCCGCATGACAAGTCTCGGTCCAATCGGGAAATGTTTAATGCCCACAGACGAAAGAAAGGTAGAAATGACCACTGGAGGAGAACGAAGCGTCGGAATGGAAAACAGACAACGGGGAAAATGCTCGGATGCATGAGACGAACACGTATGCAAATGAAATGCACATGATGACATGATATGCAATGCATGACACGCAAGCAATGACAAGGCAAACAACAATGAATAACTGGACGACACCTGGCACATCGGTCTCGGGGCGTTACAAGCTTGCACACTTTGTTAGCTCCCTTTGGATCGACAAAACCTTCTGGCTGCATCATATACAACTCTTCTTCCAGAAATCCATTCAGGAATGCAGTTTTGACATCCATCTTCCAAATTTCATAATCATAAAATGAGGCAATTGCTAACACGATTCGGACAGACTTAAGCATCGCTATGGGTGAGAAGGTCTCATCGTAGTCAATCCCTTGAACTTGTCAAAAACCTTTTGCGACAAGTCGAGCTTTGTAGATAGTAACATTACCGTCAGCGTCAGTCTTCTTCTTGAAGATCCATTTATTCTCAATTGCTTGCCGATCTTTGGGCAAGTCAACCAAAGTCCATATTTTGTTCTCATACATGGATCCCATCTCAGATTTCATGGCTTCAAGCCATTTTGCGGAATCTGGGCTCACCGTTGCTTCTCCATAGTTCGTAGGTTCATCATGATCTAGTAGCATGACTTCCAGAACAGGATTACCGTACCACTCTAGTGCAGATCTTACTCTGGTTGATCTACGAGGTTCAGTAGTATCTTGTTCTGAAGTTTCATGATCATCATCATTAGCTTCCTCACTAATTGGTGTAGGTGTCACAGAAACCGATTTCTTTGATGTACTACTTTCCAATAAGGGAGCAGGTACAGTTACCTCATCAAGTTCTACTTTCCTCCAACTCACTTCTTTCGAGAGAAACTCCTTATCAGGTTGAAGCTTTTTCACATAAGCATCCCAGCCCCAAACTTTCAGAAACGACAACTTTGGTTTCTTGCAAAACCACACTTCATAAGGCGTCGTCTCAATGGATTTCGATGGTGCCATATTTAACGTGAATGCGGCCGTCTCTAAAGCATAACCCCAAAATGATAGCGGTAAATCAGTAAGAGACATCATAGATCGCACCATATCTAGTAAAGTACGATTACGACATTCGGACACACCATTACGCTATGGTGTCCCGGGTGGCATGAGTTGCGAAACTATTCCGCATTGTCTCAAATGTACACCAAACTCGTAACTCAAATATTCTCGTCCATGATCAGATCGTAGGAATTTTATTTTCTTGTTACGATGATTTCAACTTCACTCTGAAATTCTTTGAACTTTTCAAATGTTTCAGACTTATGTTTCATTAAGTAGATATACCCATATCTGCTTAAGTCATCTGTGAAGGTGAGAAAATAACGATATCCGCCACGAGCCCTAATATTCATCGGACCACATACATCTGTATGTATGATTTCCAACAAATCTGTTGCTCTCTCCATAGTACCGGAGAACGGTGTTTTAGTCATCTTGCCCATGAGGCATGGTTCACAAGTACCAAGTGATTCATAATCAAGTGGTTCCAAAAGTCCATCAGTATGGAGTTTCTTCATGCGCTTTACACCGATATGACCTAAACGGCAGTGCCACAAATAAGTTGCACTATCATTATCAACTCTACATCTTTTGGCTTCAACATTATGAATATGTGTGTCACTACTATCGAGATTTAATAAGAATAGACCACTCTTCAAGGGTGCATGACCATAAAAGATATTACTCATATAAATAGAACAACCATTATTCTCTGATTTAAATGAATAACCATCTCGCATCAAACAAGATCCAGATATAATGTTCATGCTTAACGCTGGCACCAAATAACAATTATTTAGGTCTAATACTAATCCCGAAGGTAGATGTAGAGGTAACATGCCGACCGCGATCACATCGACTTTGGAACCATTTCCCACGCGCATCGTCACCTCGTCCTTAGCCAATCTTCGCTTAATCCGTAGTCCCTGTTTCGAGTTGCAGATGTTAGCAACAGAACCAGTATCAAATACCCAGGTGCTACTGCGAGCATTAGTAAGGCACACATCAATAACATGTATATCACATATACCTTTGTTCACCTTGCCATCCTTCTTATCCGCCAAATACTTGGGGCAGTTCCGCTTCCAGTGACCAGTCTGCTTGCAGTAGAAGCACTCAGTTTCAGGCTTAGGTCTAGATTTGGGTTTCTTCTCCTGAGCAGCAACTTGCTTGCTGTTCTTTTTGAAGTTCCCCTTCTTCTTCCCTTTTCCCTTTTTCTTGAAACTAGTGGTCTTGTTGACCATCAACACTTGATGCTCCTTTTTGATTTCTACCTCCGCAGCTTTCAACATTGCGAAGAGCTCGGGAATTGTCTTATTCATCCCTTCCATATTATAGTTCATCACGAAGCTCTTGTAGCTAGGTGTAAGTGATTGGAGAATTCTGTCAATGACGCAATCATCTGGAAGATTAACTCCCAACTGAATCAAGTGATTATTATACCCAGACATTTTCAGTATATGCTCACTGACAGAACTGTTCTCCTCCATCTTGCAGCTATAGAATTTATTGGAGACTTCATATCTCTCAATCCGGGCATTTGCTTGAAATATTAACTTCAACTCCTGGAACATCTCATATGCTCCATGACGTTCAAAACGTCGTTGAAGTCCCGATTCTAAGCCGTAAAGCATGGCACACTGAACTATCAAGTAGTCATCAGCTTTGCTCTGCCATATGTTCATAACATCTGGTGTTCCTCCAGCAGCAGGCTTGGCACCCAGCAGTGCTTCCAGGACGTAATTCTTTTGTGCAGCAATGAGGATAATCCTCAAGTTACGGACCCAGTCCGTGTAATTGCTACCATCATCTTTCAACTTTGCTTTCTCAAGGAACGCATTAAAATTCAACGGAACAACATCACGGGCCATCTATCTACAATCAAACATAAACAAGCAAGATACAATCAGGTACTAAGTTCATGATAAATTTAATTTCCATTAATCATATTACTAAAGAACTCCCACTTAGATAGACATCCTTCTAATCCTCTAAGTGATCACGTGATCCAAATCAACTAAACCATGTCCGATCATCGCGTGAGATGGAGTAGTTTCATTGGTGAACATCACTATGTTGATCATATCTACTATATGATTCACGCTCGACCTTTCGGTCTCCGTGTTTCGAGGCCATATCTGTATATGCTTGGCTCGTCAAGTATAACCTGAGTATTCTGCGTGTGCAACTGTTTTGCACCCGTTGTATTTGAACGTAGAGCCTATCACACCCGATCATCATGTGGTGTCTCAGCACGATGAACTTTCGCAACAGTGCATACTCAGGGAGAACACTTCTTGATAATTAGTGAGAGATCATCTTAAAATGCTACCGTCAAACAAAGCAAGATAAGATGCATAAAATATAAACATCACATGCAATCAATATAAGTGATATGATATGGCCATCATCATCTTGTACTTGTGATCTCCATCTCTGAAGTACCATCATGATCACCATCGTCACCGGCGCGACACCTTGATCTCCATCGTAGCATCGTTGTCATCTCGCCAATCATATGCTTCCACGACTATCGCTACCGCTTAGTGATAAAGTAAAGCATTACAGCGCGATTGCATTGCATACAATAAAGCGACAACCATATGGCTCCTGCCAGTTGCCGATAACTCGGTTACAAAACATGATCATCTCATACAATCAAATTTAGCATCATGTCTTGACCATATCACATCACAACATGCCCTGCAAAAACAAGTTAGACGATCTCTACTTTGTTGTTGCAAGTTTTACGTGGCTTCTACGGGCTTAAGCAAGAACCAATCTTACCTACGCATCAAAACCACAACGACAGTTTGTCAAGTTGGTGTTGTTTTAACCTTCGCAAGGACCGGGCGTAGCCACACTTGGTTCAACTAAAGTTGGAGAAACTGACACCCGCCAGCCACCTGTGTGCAAAGCACGTCGGTAGAACCAGTCTCGCGTAAGCGTACGCGTAATGTCGGTCCGGGCCGCTTCATCCAACAATACCGCCGAACCAAAGTATGACATGCTGGTAAGCAGTATGTCTTATATCGCCCACAACTCACTTGTGTTCTACTCATGCATATAACATCAACACATAAAACATAGGCTCTGATACCACTGTTGGGGAACGTAGTAATTTCAAAAAAAATTCTACGCACACGCAAGATCATGGTGATGCATAGCAACGAGAGGGGAGAGTGTTTTCTACGTACCCTCGTAGACCGGCAACGGAAGTGTTGACACTACGTAGAGGAAGTAGTCGTACGTCTTCCCGATCCGACCGATCCAAGTACCGAACGTATGGCACCACCGAGTTCTTCACACGTTCAGCTCGATGACGATCCCTGGACTCCGATCCAGCAAAGTGTCGGGGAAGAGTTCCGTCAGCACGACGGCGTGGTGACGATCTTGATGTTCTACCGTCACAGGGCTTCGCCTAAGCACCGCTACAATATTATCGAGGAGTATGGTGGAGGGGGGCACCGCACACGGCTAAGAGAACGATCACGAAGATCAACTTGTGTGTATAGAGGTGCCCCCCTGCCCCCGTATATAAAGGAGCAAGGGGGGTGCGGCCGGCCCTAGGAGGAGGCGCGTAGGAGGAGTCCTACTCCTACCGGGAGTAGGACTCCCCCCTTTCCCTAGTTGGATTAGGACTTGGGAGGAGGAAGAGAGGGGGAAAGGGAAAGGGGGGGCGCCGCCCCCCCCCTCCTTGTCCAATTCGGACTTTGGGGGGGGAGGGGCGTGCGGCAGCCCCTAGGCCTCCTCTCCTCTTTCTCCACTAGGCCCATTAAGGCCCATTAGGTTACCGGGGGGTTCCGGTAACCTCCCGGTACTCCGGTAAAATGTCGTTTTTCACTCGGAACACTTCCGATGTCCAAACATAGGCTTCCAATATATCAATCTTTATGTCTCGACCATTTCGAGACTCCTCGTCATGTCCGTGATCACATCCGAGACACCCAACGAACTTCGGTACATCAAAATATATAAAATCATAATGAAACTGTCATCGTAATGTTAAGCGTGCGGACCCTACGGGTTCGAGAACAATGTAGACATGACCGAGACATGTCTCCGGTCAATAACCAATACAGGAACCTAGATGCTCATATTGGTTCCTACATATTCTACGAAGATCTTCATCGATCAGACCGCATAACAACATACGTTGTTCCCTTTGTCATCGGTATGTTACTTGCCCGAGATTCGGTCGTCGGTATCTCAATACCTAGTTAAATCTCGTTACCGGCAAGTCTCTTTAGTCGTTTTGTAATACATCATCTCGCAACTAACTCATTAGTTGTAATGCTTGCAAGGCTTATGTGATGTGGATTGCCGAGAGGGCCCAGAGATACCTCGCTGACAATCGGAGTGACAAATCCTAATCTCAAAATATGCCAACCCAACATGTACCTTTGGAGACACATGTAGAGCTCCTTTATAATCACCCAGTTACGTTGTGACGTTTGGTAGCACACAAAGTGTTCCTCCGGCAAACGGGAGTTGCATAATCTCATAGTCATAGGAACATGTATAAGTCATGAAGAAAGCAATAGCAACATACTAAATGATCGGGTGCTAAGCTAATGGAATGGGTCATGTCAATCACATCATTGTCTAATGATGTGATCCCGTTAATCAAATGACAACACATGTCTATGGTTAGGAAACATAACCATCTTTGATTAACGAGCTAGTCAAGTAGAGGCATACTAGTGACGTTTAGTTTGTCTATGTATTCACACAAGTATTATGTTTCCGGTTAATACAATTCTAGCATGAATAATAAACATTTATCGTGATATAAGGAAATAAATAATAACTTTATTATTGCCTCTAGGGCATATTTCCTTCACCTGCGCCAGATCCGGCGAGCCTCCGCCCGGATCCGCTTCCTCTACCCGTCCCTGACCCTCCTGCGTCGCGTCATCGCCGCCGGAGAGCACCATCTCATCGTGTCCCTGCTCAGGATCGAGCAGGAACTGATCCATCGCACGCACGCACGTGGGTCTCGTCCCTGCCCAGCAGTCTCCCAGCCCAGCTCTGAGCCGGCCCGATGGCCCGTGGTGAGACGTCCCATATGCCCAGTGCACTGTGTAGCCTAGTTCGGCCCCTGTTTCATATTCGGCCCGAGCCAAGTTTTTTCCGCAGAACATTTTGCTAATTAACCAGTGCACTGCAGTTTTGCAGAAAAGCCCTCAAATATCATGCATTTAATAAATCACCAAACGTGCATCATATTAAAATGTTTTATATATGCAAAATGCTTATAATTACATCTAGTTTCATAATTTCCAACTTTCATCCATGTTAAAAATGTTGTTTGATTAAATTTTGCTCATATGCCATGTTAAAATGTTTTATTTCACAACTTAATAACCATAGCTCCAAATTTAATAAACTTCATATGCAAATGGGGTAGAAAAATATCCAGTTTAACGTGGTGACATTACTTTGCATGTTTAACAACTCTAAAATTGTGTTTATGGCAGAACAGTACCAACTTTAAGATATGCACATAAGGATTTTTCCGGACTTGTTGCTTGTTGTTCCGGCCTCATTTAAACTTGCCTAGATAGATAGTTTTATTATGCTTCACCCCTTGCCATGTTTAATAACATTTAATATTGTTGGGTACATAAACGAGAGAGAACTAAATAATGGAATGTGGTGTTTCGTCAATATGCAACTCGTTGCATATTGAGCTCCACTTAATTTGTAGTATTGTTTGTGCACTTTGCCATGCCATGCCTCTTTAAACCGGACATGCATCATACTTGATTGTGCATCATGCCATGTCTATGTGATGGTTGTTTACTATGTTGCTTGCTTCTTTCCGGGTAGCTTCACTCGTTAGCTTTGGTTTCGTTCCGGAGTTGTGAGGATTCGTTCGACTACGTCTGTTTGTCTACTTTTTAGACTGTTCTTCTTCCTTGCGGGATCTCAAGCAAGATGACCATACACTAGAAATCACTTCTATATTTGCTTGCTAGTTATTCGTTCTATCGCTATGTCGCGCTACCTACCACTTGTTATATGATGCCTCCTACATTGCCATGTCAAGCATCTAACCCACCTTTCCTAGCATACCGTTGTTTGGCTAAGTTCCCCCTTTGCTCAGCCCCTCTTTTAGCGTTGTTAGTTGCAGGTGAAGCTAAAGTTTGTTCCATGTTAGAACATGGTTATGTTGAGATATCACAATATCTCTTATTTTAATTAATGCATCTATATACTTGGTAAAGGGTGGAGGGCTCAGCCTTATGCCTGGTGTTTTGTTCCACTCTTGCCGTCCTAGTTTCCGTCATACCGGTGTTATGTTCCTTGATTTTGCGTTCCTTACGCGTTTGGGTATTATGGGAACCCCTTGACAGTTCACTTTGAATAAAACTCCTCCAGCAAGGCCCAACCTTGGTTCTACATTTGCCTAACAACCTAAGCCTTTTTCACTTGGGTTTCCGGAGCCCGAGGGTCATATTTATTTTAAACCCCCCCCCCCCCGGGCCAGTGTTCCTCTGAGTGTTGGTCCAACCTGTCAACCGCTAGTGGCCACCAGGGGCAACTCTGGGCTGGCCTACCGGAACTTTGGACAATCCGGTGTGCCCTGAGAACGAGATATGTGCAGCTCCTATCGGGATTTGTCGACACATTCGGGCGGCTTTTGTTGGGAATATAGCTACCAGGTAAGACCCGCCCAGGAGGGGCCGGGTCAACCCCAATGGCGGGTTACAAAAGAAGGCCAGTAACATTCAAGGCGATAGTTTATTAAGACTTGTAGAAGGCCTAAGCCCAGAAAGACTTGTAAAGAAAGGCATATAAAGAACTCACCGAGTGGGACATGTTTTATGAACCGGCCGGGACTCTGTAGGCTGCCGGGTGTCAACCCGTGTATATAAGGGGACGACCCGGCGGCGGCTTAGGACAAGAAACAACAACTCGAAGCCAGGCAAAGCATATTCGCTCCCTGGTCATCGAAACCCTAGCAATTCCAAAACAACTAGACATAGGCTTTTACCTTCATCGTAAGGGGCCGAACTAGTATAAAACCTCTCGTGTCCTTTGTCCCGATTAACCCCTTTAAGCTTCCTAGTTGCGACGGCCCTACGACTAAGTCCTTTTGCTAGGACATCTGCCGTGACAATTCCACGACAGTTGGCGCCCACTATGGGGCCAGCGCACGGTGGATTTGAGTTCTTGAAGGGCAACTTCGAAGGGCTCAAGGGATACGCTGTGGGCCGGATGACCAAGAGTCGTCGCGGCAAGCTCTACATCAACGATGAAGGCTGGGGCCCCGAGGCCGGCTCAATTGAGTACGGGTACCGGGTCCCCTTCGGCGGAATCCATGTCTTCATCGGCCGGATTGGCGAGTCAGGCCCTGAGCCAAACGTCTGCACCACCCTCATCGAGATGACTCGGCGCGAGAGATCCGCCCGGGCCCAACCTGTCGTAAAGCATGCCTTCGTGGGTTGCATCCATGGAGGTGATTTCTCTGAAGGATCAGTGGATGGCGGTGAGACGGCCATCTGTTCTGACAGCGGGTCATCCTCGGGCGAGACAGATTCTTTGTATCAGCTACAAGACGGCATGCTTGGGGGCTGTTCCGATGGCAGCAGTATTCCAGACCTCTCTGAGCCGCCGAATCGAGCCGGAGTTTTCATGGCTGGCACTCAACCCGGGCAGAACTCTACGGCTGCGGCAGCAGTAACCACCGGGTCAGCAGCAGCCGAGTCAGGAGACCCCACGCGCCCCCGGCTCAGATGCTAATGGACCTCATGGATAAGTTGACAGCTCTGTTAACTGCTGTGGTGGAGCCGGTGGATAAGGCTCAACATTACGCGGAGGTGGCACGAGTACGCGAAGAGATGGCACAGGCCAAGGAAAATTTAGCAGCAAAAGAGGTCAGGATCACTACTAGGAAAAGGGCTATAGATGGAATTGACACTAATGGCGCACCACACATGTGGTGCGCCATTACTATATACTAATGGCGCACCATGTGTTGGTACGCCATTAGTGTCCAAATACTAATGGTGCACCACATAAACGGTGCGCCATTAGTAAAAAAAATTTAATTCTTTCAAAACTACTAATGGCGCACCGTGGGAGTGGTGCGCCATTACTAGTTGAACTAGTAATGGCGCACCACATCCATGGTGCGCCATTAGTAAAAAACTTATTTTTTTTCAAAACTACTAATGGCGCACCGTGGCAGTCGTGCGCCATTACTAGTTGAACTAGTAATGGCACACCATGCCACGGTGCAACCCCCCCCCCCCCCCCCCGTGGACCGTGGGAGTGGTGCGCCATTCGCAATCCACTCATGTTTAAAAGACATCTCTTTTAAGGGCAATTTTATGATAAATATGCAGATTGCGAGTCCCGGCGTAGGGCTACTTACTTGAGTATCCGGGCGGTTGCAGCTCAGACCTGCGTCCTCGGTCAAGTCCGAACACATTGCTTGTGATCCGAAGAACAATTTGTACATCTCCACGGGCATCGCGCCCATAAAATGTTGGAGAGCTCGTGGTCCCTCCGGATTGAACTCCCACAGGCGGAGGGGGCGACGTATGCAGGGCAGAGCTCGGCGTATCAGCATAACCTGTGTCACCACGACCAGACTGATATCTCTTTCTAGGAAATCTCGAATGCGGCCTTGCAACAAGGGAACGTCCTTGGACGGCCCCCAGTCCAGTCCTTTATTGACCCATGACACTAGCTGTGGTGGGGGACCCGAGCGAAAGGCAGGTGGTGCCACCCACTTGGTGCTCCTGGGAGCGGTAATATAAAACCACTCTCGTTGCCATAAGCTGGACTCCTCTTGAAAAGTGCCCTTGGGCCATGGGGCATCAGCATTCCTGCTTATAACAGTGCCTCCGCACTCCGCGTGCCGTCCCTCGATCATCTTTGGCTCTACTTTGAAGGTCTTGAGCCATAGTCCGAAGTGAGGAGTAATACGGAGGAAGGCTTCGCACACGATGATGAATGAGGAAATATCGAGGATGGACTCCGAAGCTAAGTCGTGAAATTCTAGCCCATAATAAAACATGAGCCCCCTCACGAAGGGATCCGTCGGGAAGCCTAGCCCCCAAAGGAAGTGAGACATGAACACCACACTCTCACCAGGCTTGGGAGTGGGAATGACCTGCCCTTGAGCAGGCAGCCTATGCCAGATTTTGCCGGTCAAGAACCTGGCCTCTCTCAACTTCAACACGTCCTCCTCCGTGACGGAGGAGGGCATCCATCGGCCTCGAAGGTCGGAACCGGACATTGTCGAAGGTCCAAAGAGCCTGAAATCTGGAGCCTTGGGTGTTGGAACTCGAGGCGAAGGGCGAACTTGTTTGAGATTGAAAGAAAGGAGTAAGGCCTTGGTCTCTTTATAAGAGGTTCAATACCAAGGGCCCTCCCTGTGACCGTTTGGGACTCGCCTTTGATCGAGAAAACATACCAATGGGTACGGTTGGGTTACCCATGCCCGTATTAATGAGAATCCCGGAATAAGGGGACACGATCTCTGCTTTGACAAGACATGCCAAGGAAACCGCCTCGCTAAACACGCTGAGGTGGGATAGTAAAACGATTCGAATAAAGACTTGGACATGGTGTGATGTCACGCTACGGAATACGTCAGCAGATTAGATTTGTGTAAATATTATTCTCTCTATGGCAATATGTGGAAACTTATTTTGCAGTGTCGGACACTATCCTTGTGTTCAAAAATCTTCTATGAAGGACTTGGAGGAGGAACCCGCCTTGGAATGTCGAAGACAATCTGCGCGCCAGACTCGTCGTCATTGAAGCCTGGTTCAGGGGCTACTGAGGGAGTCCTAGATTAGGGGGTGTCCAGATAGCCGGACTATACCTTCGGTCGGACTCCTGGACAATGAAGATACAAGATTGAAGACTTCGTCTCGTGTCCAGAAGGGACTTTCCTTAGCGTGGAAGGCAAGCTTGGCGATACGGATATTTAGATCTCCTACCATTGTAACCGACTCTGTGTAACCCTAGCCCTCTCCGGTGTCTATATAAACCGGAGGGTTTTAGTCTGTATGACAGACAACAATCATACCATAGGCTAGCTTCTAGGGTTTAGCCTCTCTGATCACGTGGTAGATCTACTCTTGTACTACCCATACCATCAATATTAGTCAAGCAGGACGTAGGGTTTTACCTCCATCAAGAGGGCCTGAACCTGGGTAAAACATTGTGTCCTCTGCCTCCTGTTACCATCCGCCTAGACGCACAGTTCGGAACCCCCTACCCGAGATCCGCCGGTTTTGACACTAACCGGACCTTTTCCTTCCTCTAATGGATATACACATATTTTAGTTGTTGTTCATTACGTTACTAAGTGGGTAGAAGGTATTCCAACTAGCAGTGTTGATCATAACACTTCTATTAAAATGCTTAAAGAAGTTATTTTCCCGAGGTTTGGAGTCCCTAGATATTTAATGACTGATGGTGGTTCACATTTTATTCATGGTGCTTTTCATAAAATGCTTGCTAAATATGATGTTAATCATAGAATTGCATCTCCTTATCACCCTTAGTCTAGTGGTCAAGTAGAATTGAGTAATAGAGAACTCAAATTAATTTTGCAAAAGACTATTAATAGATCTAGAAAGAATTGGTCGAAGAAACTTGATGATGCATTATGGGCCTATAGAACTGCATATAAAAATCCTATGGGTATGTCTCCATATAAAATGGTTTATGGAAAAGCATGCCACTTACCTCTCGAACTAGAACACAAGGAACATTGGGCTATTAAAGACCTCAATTATGATTTTAAACTTGTCGGTGAGAAGAGGCTATTTGATATTAGCTCACTTGATGAATGGAGAACCCAAGCCTATGAAAATGCCAAGTTGTTTAAAGAAAAAGTTAAAAGATGGCATGACAAAAGAATACAAAAGCGTGAGTTTAATGTAGGTGATTATTTATTGCTATACAACTCTCGTTTAAGATTTTTTGCAGGAAAACTTCTCTCTAAATGGGAAGGTCCTTACATTATCGAGGAGGTCTATCATTCCGGTGCCATAAAAATCAACAACTTCGAAGGTACAAATCCGAAGGTGGTGAACGGTCAAAGAATCAAACATTATATCTCAGGTAATCCCATAAATGTTGAAACCAATGTTATTAAAACTGTAACCCCGGATGAATACATAAGGGACACTTTCCGGAACATTTTAGACTCCGAAAAGGAAGAGGTATGTGGTACGGTAAGTAAACCGACTCCAAAATAGTTTTTAAGGCAATATTTGTCCGTTTTGGAATATTTAGAAAAATAGAAAAATAAGAAGCAGTCCCGGAAGGACACGAGGGCTCCACGAGGGTGGAGGGCGCGCCCTACTCCCCTGGGCGCGCGCCCCTACCTCGTCTGCACCTCATGCGCTTTCCGGACTCTGTTTTCTTACACCACACGTATTTTGGTCGGTAAAAATTCATTATATAATCTCCTAGAGGTTCTGACTCCCGTATCACGCAAAAATCTCCTTTGTTTGTTTCGATCTGTTTTTTCTGACAGATCCAGGTCATCATGTCGTCTTCAAGTGCCCCCAAGGACTAGTTCTTCGAGAAGGTCATCAACCCCTACCTCGCGGAGGTGCTGCAACACCCTCAAACCATTGAGATGTGTGAGGGGTTTTTGCACATCCGCGATGTTGAGGGACCTAGGAAGACCGGAAGCACGGAGGCAAGGCTCGAGGCATTGGAGCAAGAAGTTTTCAAGTGTCAGGAGATGGTGGAGCGTGGACTCGATTCCAATCACATTATAATCATGGAGTTCACCAACAACCACAAGCTGGACGGCAAGTACATTGGGGAGGCCATCTTCAAGCTTCATGAGAAAAACGAGCACCTCCAAGCCCAGATCTATGACCTCCAAAATTAAAACTGTGAGTATGAATATAGATTCAAGAGGATGAGTTTGGCTGCAGATCTGAGGTTTTAGGAGACTCGATCATCCTTCTATGATGGTGAGCATGTGCCTTGGAACAAGGACGACAAGCCTACGCCATCAACAAAACCATCACCTTCTCCACCAACAAAGAAGAATTGAGTATCTAGTATGGGCACTCCCCTTGGCAACTGCCAATCTTGGGGGAGTGCCCCGGTATCATGTCACCATCACTTTTATCTTTACCGTTTTCCTTAGTTCGATCCTTTTGGTAATATCTTGATCTAGTAGAATAAAAGTTGTTAGTATGATCTAGTTGTGAGTTTTGCTTTATGATCCTTCTATATAATCGAGTCTGTGAGCTATATATATAATAAAGATTAGTGTTGAGTCAAGGACTTGATTCTTTTACCATGATCTTAAGTGAATAAAAGAAAAAGAGAAAGAGATAAAAAGAAACAAAGAGATCATATGGATCTCATGGAGAGTAATGAGCTCACATAGAAAGAGTACGATGAATAAAAGTTGTTGAGAGTTGACAAACATAGTTTTGGGCATCGTTGCAATTAATAGGGAGTAATAAAGAAAGAGAGGTCTTCACATATAGATATACTATCTTGGACAACTTTTATGATTGTGAGCACTCATTAAAATATGACATGCTAAAGAGTTTATGTTGGACAAGGAAGACAATGTAATGGGTTATGTTTTCTTACATCTGAAATAAATTATATTGTCATGGATCATCCAACATGGTTGAGCTTGCCTTTCCCTCTCATTCTAGCCAAATTCATAGCACCAAGTAGAGACACTACTTGTGCTTCCAAATACCCTTAAACCAGTTTTGCCATGAGAGTCCACCATACCTACCTATGGATTGAGTAAGATCCTCCAAGTAAGTTGTCATCGGTGCAAAGCAATAAAAATTGCTCTCTAAATATGTATGACCTATTAGTGTGGGAGAAAATAAGCTTTATACGATCGTGTGATATGGAAGAAATAAAAGCGACAGACTGCATAATAAAGGTCCATATCACAAGTGGCAATATAAAGTGACGTTCTTTCGCATTAAGATTTTGTGCACCCAACCAAAAAAGCGCATGACAACCTCTACTTCCCTCTGCGAAGGGCCTATCTTTTACTTTTATCTCCTACCTTGCATAAGAGTCATGGTGATCTTCACCCTTCCTTTTTACATTTTATCCTTTGGCAAGCACAGTATGTTGGGAAGATCCTAGTATATATGGCTAATTGGATGTGAGTTTTCATGAACTATTATTGTTGACATTACCTTTGAGGTAAACGTTGGGGGCAAAACTATAAGCCCCTATCTTTCTCTGTGTCCGATTAAAACTCCATACCCATAAGTATTGCGTGAGTGTTAGCAATAGTGAAAGACTATATGATAGTTGAATATGTGCACTTGTTGAAAAACTCTTATGTTGACTCTTTCCTATGTTATGATAAATTGCAATTGCTCCAATGACTGAGATTATAGTTTGTTAGTTGTCAATGAAGTTTATGATTCATACTTGAAATTGTGATTGAATTATTACTCTAGCATAAGAAATTATATGAAAAGAATTATATAAGTTGTTGTTCTAAGAATGATCATGATGCCCTCATGTCTGTATTTTATTTTTATCGACACCTCTATCTCTAAACATGTGGACATATTTTTCGTTTTCAGCTTTCGCTTGAGGACAAGCGAGGTCTAAGCTTGGGGGAGTTGATATGTCCATTTTGCATCATGCTTTTATATTGATATTTATTGCATTATGGGTTGTTATTACGCATTATGTCGCAATACTTATGCCTATTCTCTCTTATTTTACAAGGTTTCCATAAAGAGGGAGAATGCCGGCAGGTGGGATTCTCGGCTAGAAAAGGAGCAAATATTAGAGACCTATTATGCACAGCTCCAAAAGTCTTGAAACTTCACGGAAGACGTTTTCAGAATATAAAAAAAATACCGAGCGCAAGAAGTTCACCAGGGGGGCCACACCCTGCCCATGAGGGTGGGGGTGCACCCTACCACCCTGGGCGCGCCCCCTACCTCGTGGGCCCCCTGGTGGCCCTCCGATGACCATCTTCTGCTATATGAGGTCTTTCGATGAGAAAAAAATCAGAAGCCATCTTCTTGGACGAAACTCCGCCGCCACAAGGTGGAACCTTGGCGGAACCAATCTAGGGCTCTGGCGGAGCTGTTCTACCGGGGAAACTTCCCTCCGGGAAGGGGAAATCATCGCCATCGTCATCACCAACGCTCCTCTCATCGGGAGAGGGAAATCTCCATCAACATCTTCACCAGCACCATCTCCTCTCAAAACCCTAGTTCATCTCTTATATCCAATTCTTGTCTCCAAGTTCGGGATTGGTACCTGGGGGTTGCTAGTATTGTTAATTACTCCTAGTAGTTGATGCTGGTTGGTTTATTTGGTGGAAGATCATATGTTTAGATCCTATATGCATATTAATACCCCTGTGATTATGAACATAAATATGCTTTGTGAGTAGTTACGTTTGTTCCCGAGGACATGGGAGAAGTCTTGCTATTAGTAGTCATGTGAATTTGGTCTTCGTTCGATATTTTGATGAGATGTGGGTTGTCTCTCCTCTAGTGGGGCTATGTGAACATCAACTACATAACACTTCACCATTATTTGGGCCTAGAGGAAGACATTGGGAAGTAATAAGTAGATGATGGGTTGCTAGAGTGACAATAGCTTAAACCCTAGTTTATGCGTTGCTTCGTAAGGGGCTGATTTGGATCCATATGTTTCATGCTATGGTTAGGTTTACCTTAATACTTTTGTTGTACTTGCGGATGCTTGCAATAGAGGTTAATCATAAGTGGGATGCTTATCCAAGTAAGGACAGTACCAAAGCACCGGTCCACCCACATATCAGATTATCAAAGTACCGGACGCGAATCATATGAGCGTGATGAAAACTAGCTTGACAATATTCCCATGTGTCCTCGGGAGCGCTTTTCTCTATATAAGAGTTTGTCCAGGCTTGTCGTTTGCTACAAAAAGGATTGGGCCACCTTGCTGCACTTTATTTACTTTTGTTACTTGTTGCTCGTTACAAATTATCCTATCACAAAACTATCTATTACCACTTATTTCAGTACTTGCAGACAATACCTTGCTGGAAACCGCTTATCATTTCCTTCTGCTACTCGTTGGGTTCGACACTCTTACTTATTGAAAGGACTATGATAGATCCCCTATACTTGTGGGTCATCATGGCTGCAAGGTATCACTCGCAACAAAGACAATGCTAGGGGGTCTAGGAGGGTTCCTCCATTCAACCACACCACCGAACCTGACAAGGTCTTATTCTTTCCTTCGGAGTGTACTTGCTCTGATATGTGTTTGCTCTTGAAACTGATTGGTATCCACTCGACCCCATGTCTTGCAGATCTACACTGAGGCGTACTCGATGCCCAACGGAGAGCAGGAGGATGAAGGGGAGGCGAGTAAAGGCGACAGTGACGAGTGGCATTCTGACAGAAGGGGAGACGAGGAGAATGAGGACTTGAGGAGTGGTGAAGTGGTCGACTCCCCTCCTCGCACGGAAAGATGCTCCAAGCGGAGGCAGGACCCAGCCAGCGTTCATGGCAAAGCGACTCCGCCGACTGCACAAACCTCCAAGCGCACTCGGACGTCATCTGCTAGGCCAACAATGAAGGCTCCTAAGCGGCCCAAAGTCGTGACGTCAAAGCCTCGGAAGGCCATGCCCAAGATTAAAGTGGTTGTCCCCATCGCTTCTGGGTAACTACTGATCTCGACCTCTTAGTTTTTGCATGACTCAAACTTTGGTCGACACACTTTCTTGTTTTGACTGAATGAACTCCAAAATTTGCAGTGCTGCCTCTGGAACTTCCATTTACCAAGACGACGATGATGAGGAGATGGAAGACGCAGTCACCTCCCACGCATGTATAACTCTTGCCATTCTGTCATTACTTACTCAGCTATTTTGGCGGTTGACTGAATCAATGCAATCGACTGTTTCGCAGCTCCACCTAACGTTATCGAACTCCCGGACGATGAGGAAGATGTGCCACAGAGACCCATGGGAAGGAAGAGCAAGACTTCAAGCAGGAAAACACCAGCTAGCGCGACGCCCCAGCCGACTCTGGTGACGGAACCAGTGATTCAGCAATCGGGGGACCTGAACCGTGCTTCTGTTACCTTTGCTATTCCAGTGTCGAGTGTACGACCTTCGTCGTCGACTGCACAAGACCCGGTTTCGTCTGTCCAACACCACGCCTCGGATCCTCAGGCTGCCTTGATTGAACCGTTGACTCCGTTCTTCACCACTCATCATGTTCCGGAAGACCAGGCAAGCGCTGCTACGGAAGCCATACGCCAAGCAGGCCGGATGATGGAGCGGGTGAAGACAGTGCACGAGAATAGCCAAGCTGCCTATGATGCCAGTGCAGCCCTCCAAGCTAATGTCCAAGTAAGTTGGTTTCTGATTGAACTCCTGTCTTGATGCTTGTTCTGTTAGCATATGCTACCCGAAAACTTTTCCTTGTGCATCCATCTGTTAGTCTGCACTTCGTATCTGCACACCCACTGGGTGTTCCAATTTATGTCTAATAATTTTCCAGTTGAGTCAATTTAGGTTGTATTGATTGTAGTTTTGGACTAGTGGGGGCACGCAGAGTGCACCCACTGGGTGTAGTCCCCGAGGCCGCCATCGAATGTGTGATTCGGCAGGGGGCTTGATAAAAATATCTTGTCCTTTAGTTCTTCCATTCGGTCTGGTGGACCATGTCGAGTGGAACCCAGATCAGTGGGGGCACGCAGGGTGCACCCACTGGGTTTAGTCCCCGGGACCACGGTCGACTGTGGGCAGTCCGTTGCAGTTTGAGAATAACTGTTGTCTCCGAAAATAACTTTGGTCTTCTATTGTATTTTTTTTACTCGGTCTGGGCGGACCATGTCGAGTGGAACCTGTACCAGTGGGGGCACGCTAAGTGCACCCACTGGGTGTAGTCCCCAAGACTACTGTTGAATGTTTGATTCTGCAGTAGTCTTTGAATTCTTTTCACTCGGAAGTAAATAACTTTTGATTATGTCCACTGGTGTATCTTTTTGCTAACTTTAGAAATCTTGTGAGCTCATCTCCAAATTTGCTGAATTCGAGGAGAAGCAGACACAGCTCAACCTTGGCCTGGAGTGGGCCAATCAGAACTTGCAAAAGGCCAAAGACGAGGCAATTGGTATGGAAGGTAACAACCAGTCGACTTTCTAACTTGGCCGACTCACAAGTCATCTCCACATTTTTCTTTCTGACCTGAGTGTATATTTTTCAGAGAAAATGAGGCAAGCTCTGGCACAGAAGGACCTTGATCTTGCTGCAGCGCAGAAGGAGGCTCAGGAGAAAACATCCCTCGCTGAAAAGAATCTGGCTTAAGTTGGGGCGCTGGAGGAAGATAACGCCAAGTTGAAGACATCCCTTACTGAATCCAACAGAGAAGTGACCCGTCTAAAGAAAGACAAAGTAGATTTGAACAAGAAATGACATAGAGGCTTATCTGGGAGCACTCGCCAAGAAGTTATTCCTTATGCTCGAAGGTATTTTTCCTTGTCCAACTGTTTTGCTGTTGTCGAGTCGCCATAAATCGGCCGACTCATTAGCTCTTTTGTGGTTGCAGAATTCTGTCAAAACTTTGAGGAAGAAACTGGGCGAATCGAGACGAGCTTGGACCCCATCAATTCCCCTGTCAATGATGAAGCTGCTATGAACGTGCTCCAACTGGAATCCCGTATTGCCAGCGTTACAGACTACCTCGCTTGCTTGAAAGTTGCTGTGTCGCGGATGGACACGGCACTTTGGCCAAGGGAGACGCTCCAAAATGACCTTGAGTCTTTGATGAGTCGACTCAATGAGATCCCTGGTCGAGTGCAGGGATAGAAAAAGTCGTCTTCTCGCCGCGGTGCTGATGTAGCCATGTCCCTTGTACGCGTCCATTGCAAGGAGGCCAAGGAAGAGAAGTTAGCAGCGATCAAGGTTGCCAACACCAAGAAACTTGACTTCCGGTCTTTTATGGAGACCTTCATTGCTGCTGCTACATGAATTGCAGATGGAATCGACTTGGATGAGTTTGTCGAGCCTACTAGTCCTCCTCTCGTGGAGTTAACAAACTTTTTATGATACGATTGAATTTTCCTCGGTATGCCGAGTGGTTTTGTAACCCTAAAAACTCCTTCGGGCCTGATGCTCGGGCACTTTAATCTGTGGTCTAGAACCTTGTAGGATTTATCTGAACTTAGTTGCCTTCGAATCTCTTGACTTTTGAGTGAAACTTGTTTCTTCAGTCTGAATTATTACCGACTCTGTGATGCACCTCAGCCGAGTGAACCATGGACAAGGGCACTTGGTGCCGTCCATGACGTGCACCTCATCGTCCTTGCGGTTCAGGATGGAGCGGACATTGTATTTGTGCTGCGGCTCTAAGGATAAGGTCGCGATCGACCTGCACCTCGTCATCCTTGCGGATCAGGATGGAGCGGGCGTTGTATCTGTGCCGCAGCTATGAGGATAAGGCCGCAGACAACCTACACCTCGTCGTCCTTGCGGATCAGGATGGAGCAGACGTTGTATTTGTGCCACAGCTCCGAGTGTGTTTTAAACTTAGGCGAGTACGAGACTGCAGCTAAGCCACCGAGTGGGAGGTTTTCTCTCCACTCGGTAGGATTTTCTAAACATAGGCGAGCACTGGACTGTTGCTAAGCCCCCGATTGGGAGGAATGCTCTCCACTCAGTAGGATTTTCGAAACATAGGCGAGTATTGGACTGCAGCTAAGCCCCCGAGTGGGAGGAATGCTCTCCACTCAGTAGGATTTTTTTAACTTAGGCGAGTACTGGACTGCAGCTAAGCCCCCGAGTGGGAGGAATGCTCTCCACTCGGTAGGATTTTTTGAAACTTAGGCGAGTACTGGACTGCAGCTAAGCCCATGAGTGGGAGGATTGCTCTCCACTCGGTAGGAGTTTTGAAACTTAGGCGAGTACTGGACTGCAGCTATGCCCCCGAGTGGGAGGGTTGCTCTCCACTCGGTAGGATTTTTTAAACTTAGGCGAGTACTGGACTGTAGCTAAGCCCCCGAGTGGGAGGAATGCTCTCCACTCGGAAGGATTTTGTTGTTGAAACTTAGGCGAATCGGATTCGCGACTAAGACACCCACTGGGGGATTTTGTACACATGTATAAGTAATAACAATCATTTAGGAGACTATAAAACCATGTCTTTGATAAACAAATAGAAAGGTACTTCCTATTACATCTCAACAGTTTGACTGTTCAAGTATTAAAATGGCGGAGAAGCTCCGCATTCCAAGCGCGTGGCTCGTCCTTCTTGTGCTCCACATCGTACATATGGTATGCTCCATTGTGAAGCACTTTGGTGATGACGAAAGGGCCCTCCCAAGTGGGAGCCAGCTTGTGCGGTCATTGCTGATCCACTCGGAGAACCAGCCCCCCTTCCTGAAATGCTCGACCCCTTATGTTTCTGGCATGGAACCGACAAAGGTCTTGTTGATAGATGGTCGACCTAATCAGGGCCATCTCTCTTTCCTCTTCTAGAGATCAAAAACATTTTGCTTGGCTTGTTCTGCTTCTGCCTCTGAGAAAAGCTCTACTCATGGGGCGTTGTGGAGCAAATCAGTCGGCAGCACGGCTTCGGCTCCATATACCATGAAGAAGGGAGTCCGGCCAGTCGACCGATTTGGTGTTGTTCTCAGACCCCATAGTATTGACGGTAACTCATCTACCCAGGCACCAGCTGCATGCTTGAGGTCGCGCATTAATCTGGGCTTCAACCGTTGGAGGATCAAACCATTTGCTCTTTCTTCTTGTCCATTCGACTGTGGGTGAGTGACTGAAGCATAGTCGACCCAAGTGCCTTGGGAAGCACAGGAAGCTCTAAACTCATCTGAATCAAAGTTTGAACCATTGTCTGTGATGATGCTGTGTGGGACTCCAAATCTGAATGTTAACCCCCTGATGAAGCTGGCGGTAGTGCCCGAATCGAGGTTCTTGATGGGCTTGGCTTCAATCCATTTAGTGAACTTGTCGACTGCAACAAGCAGGTGGGTGAAACCACTTCTGCAAATGGCAAATGGCCAGACGAGTGGAATGGTCTTCAAGGCTGAAGTGGGCTTGTGAGAGATGTTGGAGTAGAACTGGCAACCCTCACACTTGTTGACTATTTCCTTTGCCATTTCATTTGCTCGCGGCTAGTAAAAACCTGCTCGGTATGCTTTGGCCATGATTGTCCGAGAGGACGCGTGGTGACCACAGGTCCCCGAGTGGATATCATTGAGAATCATTCGACCCTCTTCTGGGGTAATGCATCGCTGGGCAACTCCGGTCACACTTTCCTTGTATAACCGACCACTTATCATAGTGAAGGCTTTAGATCGACGAATAATCTGTCGTGCTTCATCTTCTTCTTCTGGAAGTTCTTTCCCGAGAATACATGCGATATACGGTACTATCCAGTCAGGAATGACGACCAAAACCTCCATGACTAAGTCGACCACAACTGGGACTTCAACTTCAGTCGGATCAGTAAAACTCTTAGGTTGTGGGGGTTCTTCTGTGAAGGGATCCTCCTGGACTGATGGTGTGTGAAGATGCTCCAAAAACACATTGCTGGGAATGGGCTCCCGCTTGGACCCTATGTTTGCTAGGTCATCTGCTGCCTGCACTAGTAGAAAAAGGGCCTTTATTCCTGGTTCATAAGGGCCATTAGTCCCGGTTCTGGAACCGGGACTAAAGGGTCGGTACTAAAGCCTCCCCATTTAGTCCCGGTTCTAACTGGAATCGGGACTAAAGGCCCTCCACGTGGCCGCTGCTTGGAGGTCCACCTTTAGTCCCGGTTGGTAACACCAACCGGTACTAAAGGAAATTTTATGATTTTTTTTGAATTTTTTTAGAATTTCAAATTTCTGAATTATTTTAACCTCTAATCTCTAATCACCCCTCATCACTCCTCAATTTAACCTTTAATCTCTAATCATCCCACATCATTCCAAATCATCTAACTTCCCGAACGGTCACCCATCCTCTCACTACTCCAGCCTGAGCACGCTTAACTTCCGGGTTCTATTCTCCCTCCTTTCCAAGTCCGCACTTATTGTTTTCCTGACAATAGTAAGATATCAATCCTATTAACCCTCAAGAATTTAGCTTGAGCATGAAGTCACACATTTCACTGTTTGAGTTTGAAACTATTGTTCTAAAAATCAATAATTATTTAGTAACACTAATATTTCTTGAATAACTGGTTTGACCATAGTTTGACCCTAGTTTGACCACAATTTGACCATAGTTTGACCATAGTTTGACCAGATTTGACCAAAATTCAAAAAACTAAAATAATTATTTAGTAACACTAATATTTCTTGAATAAGTAGTTTGACCATTGTTTGACCATAGTTGACCAAAATTCAAAAAAACTGAAATAATTATTTAGTCACACTAATATTCTTGAATAATTATTTAGTAACACTAATACTTCTTGAATAAGTAGTTTGACCATAGTTTGACCAGATTTAACAAAAATTCAAAAAAAACTGAAATTTGAGCATAACTTTTTTTCCTTTTAGAATTTGAGGGTTCCAAAAATTTGCAAACAGGCCGTAGGCGGTCTCCATCGGATGCGGATTTTCGTTCCGAACATTTTGATATATTATACGTTTTTTTCCGACATCATATGCAAAAGTTATAACCGTTTTACATTTTCCCTACATTTTTTGCAAAACATGTCCAAATTTAAGTTTTTAAATTTTCCTAACTAGTAGATGCAGTAATATAACTACCTCTCGAAGGATTTTATTTTTTGAAGTTTTTATCATTTTCTTTTGATTTTTTCGAAACAAAAAAGGCGATCCACAAGGGGGGTAGAGTTTGAAAATTGGACCTTTAGTCCCGGTTTGAGACACAAACTGGGACTAAAGGGCATTGCACCCTTTAGTCCGGGTTTGTGTCTCAAACCGGGACTAAAGGTCTAATCTTTAGTCCCAGTTTGAGACACAAACCGGGACTAAAGGGCATCGCACCCTTTAGTCTTGGTTCATGCCTCAAACCGGGACTAAAGGGCTAAGGTGAACCGGGACTAATGCCTTAGCCGCACGAACCAGGACCAATGCTCACATTAGTCCCGGTTTGTGACTAAACCGGGACTAATGGGCTGACCCGGCCTGGACCATTGCCCCCTTTTCTACTAGTGCTGATTCTTCAGTCGGGGAAAGTGGTGAAGCTCTAGCCCTTCAAAATTCTTTTCTAACTTTCTCACTGCATTGCAATAGCCAGTCATAACTGGGCTTCTGATGTCCCACTCCTTCATCACTTGATTAACCACCAAATTTGAGTCGCTGTAGACCATTAGGCGATGGACGCCGAGTGAAATGGCCATTCGCAACCTGTCGTGGGTTTGTCACGGCAGATGTCCTCGTGAAAGGACTTAGTTGTGGAGCCATCGCAACGGGTTAGCTTAAAGGGGTTAAACCGGACAAGAGGACACGGAAGTTTATACTAGTTTGGCCCCTTCGATGAAGGTAAAAACCTACGTCTAGTTGTGATTGGTATTGCTAGGGTTTCGAAGGCCAGGGAGCGAATCCGCTTTGTCTGGCTTTCGAGTTGTTGTTGTCTATCCCTAAACCGCGGTCGGGTCGTCCCTTTATATACATAGGTTGACGCCTGCCGGGCTACAGAGTCCCGAAGCCGGTTTATAAGCGTATCTGGTTCGGCCTCTCTCTTTCTATCTTACTATACAAGTTACATGACTAGGCCGGTTTACATTTACATATTGTAACTCGCCTTTGGGCCCTTCGTAAAGCGCTAGCATCTTTATGTCTTCATGGGCTTCTAATCTTCAAGGAGTCAACCCGGCTACATAAGGCCAGTTTACCTCCAGTAGTAATATCCCCAACATTAGGCCCAGATTGGTTTGAACTTGTTCATGTCAATCTTCCACACTTTAAAAAAATCTTCTCTCTTGTCTTCATTTTTGATCTTGTAAACCGCCGTGACGTCATACTTCAAAATTACAATAAACCATCCTAATGTCATCCGTCCGTTGATATCGGAGATTTCCTTCATTTAATATATATCCAGTTGTCGAGGCGACACCTTTATTAACTTATCCATTTTCTGGACTCCTCAACTCCTGCACTTGCCATTTTTCACTTCGCCTTATAAATAGGACCGATGGGTCATTTTCATCGTTTCCCCCCGTGCCTCTTCGCATCGTCTTCCTCGCGCCGCTCAGCCTCTGGAACTCCACCGCCACCGTCGACCGTCGTTTCTGCTCCGACCTCGGCCGCTGCATCGCCCTGAACGCACTAGAGAACTGCGGCGCCCTTCCGCTTCCTCACTAGCTCCGGTAAGTTCTCTGCTTTTTCACCATAGATCTCTTCTAGGGTTTCGATATTCCTCACAGTTCTTCCGAAGTTCATCAGTGCTATTCTTCCATGTGCTTCATTTAATAGATGGACACTTCATGCTTGATACATCTCTTACCGTAGCTTACCTACCATGATCATCACAAATCTTTATGCGCAAAGAACTAATCTGTCTGTCAAAAATTGCTTCAGTTCTGCACCCCTTCAAGATCCAATTATTTTTTCTTTTCTGTCTTATCTCTAAATCCGAAAGTTTTATACATCACTGTGAAATCTGTTTCTCCTCACACCAATATAAGCGATTTGATATTGGATAAATAGTCTATGCCATTAGCCCTCTAATGAATCGGAAGAGCATGTTACCTTCATAATTACGCTTCGGTTTAACAATGTCTGATCAATCCTGCGCTAGCATTACCTTCTTTCTCATCATACTAGTCTCCGGGTTGTACCATTTATTATATTAGTACGTTTCTTACTCCCTTGTCTCTTGTGTATGATCATGCATAATTTATAAACCGGCCTTTCATTTTCAGTTTGTTCGCTTTGCAATGGCCAAACAGTTCACTGCCTGCAACTAGGCTCGTTCCCGGGTTACTAAGAATCAACTAGATGAGATGGTTAGCATCGGCTCTCTGCCTAAGAAAATGGAGATCAAATGGCGAGCCCCAGGAACTGAGAATCCTCCAGCCCCAAGACAAGGCGAAGTGGTAATCTTTGTTGACCATATAAGTCGTGGTTTCAAACCGCCAGGTTCCAAATTTTATCAAGATGTGCTTGACAGCTTCCCACTGCATCCACAAGATATTGGTCCCAATTCAGCCTCCAACTTATGCAATTTCCAAGTCTTGTGTGAAGCCTATTTACAGGAAGAACCAACTGCAGAATTGTTCCAGGATTTCTTTCACTTAAACCGGCGACAAAGTTTGTGAATGGCCCAAATACAGAGCTTGGTGGTGTTTCGATTCAAAAGCGGAAAGAAGCGGAATTTCCTCATGCCAAACACCTTAGCCACCCAAAGGAATGGAACCAAACATGGTTCTATTGTAGAGACACTTCGCATGAAGATGAGAATCCCCTCCCCGGCTTCTGAGATCATAGATTATCCAATACTCACCCAATGCCACAACGCCTTTGCTCCTCAGAAAGGGCAAAATATGCTCCTCAAATCGCCAAACTCCGGGCCTTTATGGCAAACGGTTTAATAGGTGTAGATTTTGTACGTTGTTGGATATCCTGGAGTATCTTGCCGCTAAGCCGGCGTCCCAGTTTAATGTGCGAATATACCGGTGAGGTTGACGATCCTCAACGCCACTGCAAAATCCAATTATCGGAGGAAGAAGTTACTGAAGGTGTAAAGAAGATTCTAAATGAATTGGAACTGGTCTGTAGTCAAACCGGCCTGAGTCCCTTCTACACCAAGAACAAACCGCCTGCTGTAAGCATTACACTTCCTCTCCATCTCTAATATCTTTGACTTATACAAGATGTAACCCTTCTTCTTTATATGTATAGGGTGATGGCCCCTTTTAGAAACGGAAATCCATAGAGAAAGCGGCAAAGCCAACTGGAGACAAAGTGGCCAAGCCAACCCGCCCGAAGACCAAAGCCGTAAAACGGACGTCAAAGCAGAAAATGGCTGGCCGTATTAATATGGAGCTTGATGATGATACTGATGACCCAGAAGCTGAGGTAGAACTTGACTCACTTGGCTCTCTTTTTATACATCTTGTTAACAATGATCTTCCTCAGGAGGAGGCCGAAGCTAGTCAGGCTGAGGACGTAGAGGTAATCACCCTTTCCTCCGGTTCAGACTCTATGCCAATACAAAAACCTCGCCAAACAATCCGGAAAGTAAGCTTTTCTCATCCTCTTGCTCACTTGGATCCAACATTTATTTTGAAGACTCAACAGCATGAGGCTCGCCGGACAACTCGACACAGTGGCCAACAGGTCACCTCTACTGGTTTACCTGATACTTCGGTTAGGAAGCGTCAGTTTGAGGTCTCTCCTACTTCTGACCATTCTTACCCCAAGGCAGGTTATTTCAGACAGCCTCTTAATCCGTCCGATTCAAATTATCAGGTGACACCTCCTTCCTCTTCTGGTGAATCGACAACAACTCAACTCCCCCCTTTGAAAACTGTGGCTGGGTGAGTTACGAAAAACCTTACCTTTCAACACGCCCTACATCTTTTGAACAGGATGTTAACCCTTTTTATTCTGTTTGCAAGGCCAAAGCCAGACCCAGCAAGAAAGATCGCGTCACCAATCCGCCAGAAGACCCTGTTGCTGAAGAAGAAGAACCAAGAGTTGAACCAGAGCAAACAGGTGAACCGGAAGGCCTCTATCCTGAAACAACGTTTGATGATCCGCCCCTTGACGGCCAACATACTGACGAACCCACAGATGTTGAGCCTGCCACCCCCGATGCTGAACCGGCAGAACCAAACCGGGCTAATCCAATGAAAGACACTGAAATTCCATCATCATCCGCCCAAAATCCTGAAGGCCAAGGAAATGACTTTATTATTACTGGAGCAGGCCACAGTTCTCCTGGTCATCCCATCATTTTGGCTCAGCATAGTGCCAAAGAAGAGCAAATTGCCAGGGATAAAGGTAAATGGAGCAGCGACTTATCAAACTATGCTCATCTTAACGCTGATGAGCTTCATTCCGACTTCTTGAACCGTCTGCACTCAAACCGGGATTATGAAGCTGGTTTGGTGAATTTGATGAAAGAACGATATGAGGTAAATTCTTCTCCCTTGCACATTGATTTATAGCTGAAATACTATTCCAAGTAGCCCCCAAGAGCCATTTTATGATTGTCAATCATAAACCGGGTCTTTGTAACACTTTAAGCATCCCATCATTAATCCTTGCCAAGGCATGTCTTCAATCATAGATAAAACTCATGTTTGAAAAATGAGATAACATTCTATAGCATAGCCCCCAAAGGCCGGTTTAACTTGGCAAGTTAATCCGGTTTTTAATCCACACCGCCAGTTTAGAACAAACATACATTAGCCCCCAAGTGTCAAGGATAATGCTTGCATTGTTCTGGAGACTTGCATAGAAGGTAGTATTTGAGAGCAAATAAGCATTAGCCCCCAAGTATGAAGTGGATAACTTGTTATATGCTTTATACATAGTGTATATATATGTTGTTTTGTTGAAGATACCTTCAATGTTGCAGGCTGAACTGAGAAGCAAAGATGCCAAAAACTCTAACTTGCAAGAAAATGTGAAGTCGCAACAAGCCGAAGCTGCAAAAGCCAAAGAGGAGCTGACCCAGGCCCAGGCCGGAATGGAAAAATTGAAATAATCCTTCAATCAAGATCGTGCTGCATGGGAGACCGAAAAAGCCGGTTTGACCAAAAGAGCCGTAGATGCCGAGGAAGCCCTGAAACCGGTGGCTGAAGAACTAGCCGGTTTGAAGCGCCAAATCAACGCTATGACCTCTACTATCTTTGGTAATTACCTGCTTATGTATGTTGCATCAGTCAATGAATCTTAAAACTGACCAGGATGTGGAAAAAATCTTTGGCAGGAACTCGGATCACTCATCTTGGTGCTGATATGCGGATGAAGCTCAAAACGGCATACACATTGGTTGAGCAGCTATACTCTGGATCTCAGCGAGCCATTAGTACAGCAGCTTATAACAAACCAGCACCAATGCTGATTAAGGAAACCCTTGAGAAGCTGGGCATGTTACCAGCGCGTATTGCCGAGTTGAAAAGAGCCGCTGCAAGAGCCGGAGCATTAACTGCCCTTATTCGAGCCAAGGCCTGGATTCCAGATCTTAAAGCAGAGGATATCATTAAAGGGTATCCAAGCGTTAAAGAAGATGGCTCAAACTTTGACGATGATGATCTTCGGTGGTTGACCAAATAGATGCGGCCAGCAGCCAGCAAATTAGCTGAAGACACCGATTTGTTCCATTTTCACCCGTTTTATGATGCAGAAGGGAAAAGACAGCCGGCCGAGATCCATGAAGTCAAAGAACTTGTGCCTCGGTTTCGTAAGCACACTTATGCCCCTGATATTAACCCTTCTGATCTAATCCATGAAGAAGCCGTATTATGAGCTTTAACCGGAATCGATTGGTCAACGGCTGATTTCCAGCGGCTGGGGAGGGATGAAGAAGTGCGTACACCAACTGATCCACAACCGTCAAACCGTCATGATGAAGAGTCTTGATCCGGTCGCCAGTTTATATGGCTACTGTGAAAAACAATGGCACTATTGAGCCACTTTAAAGCTTCATGTAATAGGATAGCTGAAACTTTGTTTATCTGCCATGCCATCGAGCATGCTTCATATCCCTTTGTGACAATCTGTGCCGCCCTTCAGGATATATTTTATGCATAGTCTATGATGACTTGTCTTCTTGGGTACAAAATACTTAAAAGTGTCTAGCGGTTTACCGCTAAACATGTCATAATATCCAAGAAGTATATAGTACTTGAGCTGAATAATCAAGTGTTTGTACAAAAAATAATGTACAGAACATACCTCATTGAGTGAGCAAACGTGTATACAGCAAAGGTGTTTAACACCAACCCGATACGTTTGATAATCTCATCTTCATAATGCCGGTCTATCTATTAAACCGGACCGGTATACCTACCGGATTTTCTTTATGACACTGGTGATTTAGTCAGACCATGCTGGGTCAGTGACCACCGGTTTATAATTGATCATGAGCCAACAGCTGGTGGTTGGAAAGCAAGCCGGATCAAGGATGTCGGTTTATCAAAAAATACTTATGATTGCCAACAAACAAAATTCAAATAGGAAAATATGCGAGGCTTTTTACGAGCTGCCAGGCTCCAAATCGAGGCTTTTCATGGGCTGCCAGGCCTCTGAGTTAAACCATTTAACAAAGCCTTTTAAGATGGGCCTCCAATTAACCAATCACCGTTTTAACTATGACAAGTTCAGGGTCTGTAAAAGATTGACTTGTCAGACGTTCGATGGGTCATGCCAGGATTACCTGGATAGGAGTGGCTTACTTGATGAAGGCAGGTTTACCCGGGGTTTTAGGTGAATACACTAGGCTTCCAAGCCGTGGCTTGATAGCCAATTACGAGAGTCCTTTCAAACTCTTTGTTGCTTTGCAAAAAAGAGCCCCCAAGTAACTTTGTGAGCGATGCTCAGCGTGTGCCTATGTTTGAGTTTGTACAGTGCACAATACTCTCTTTGGCTCCACAAATTTGTCCTTGTGTGGCTGAAAAGCTTATCAAGAGGTGTAGCTGTGGTTCAAACATGACCAAGCCCCCTAGTGATTTTCTTTATCTTTATGCAGTTGCTAAATCTGGTTTAACAAAAACTCCGCTTTGACCGTTAACTTGTAAAAGCACACATATGATATAAGAAAGAACAGATACCCCGCTTATAACGGAGGCTCTGGTTTATTATATGGTATATACACTGTCATAAATATGTACAGGTGAAAAATCCTATGGCTTGAAGTATAATAAAGCCATGGCCGCTTTGTCTCCTCCTCCGATTGATGTGAGTCTTCATGCTCTCGAACATCAATGAGGTAGTAGGATCCGTTGTGCAGATTTTTGCTGGCCACAAAGGGTCCTTCCCAAGGGGGGGATAACTTATGCATATCAGTCTGATCCTGGATGAGCCGGAGCACCAAATCACCTTCTTGAAAGGTTCTAGTTTTAACCCAGCGGCTGTGATAACATCGAAGATCTTGTTGATAAATCGCCGAACACGCTGCTGCAAGATCCCGCTTTTCATCCAACAGGTCCAGAGAATCCTGACGTGCCTTCTCATTATCAGCTTCAACATAAGCTGCCACACGGGGTGAATCGTGACGGATGTCACTAGGAAGAACCGCCTCTGCTCCATAAACCATGAAGAAAGGCGTGTAACCCGTAGACCTATTGGGTGTGGTGTTGATGCTCCATAACACCGAAGGTAGCCCCTCGACCCAACAACCCGGCGTCCACTTTAAGGGAACCATAAGCCTTGGTTTGATACCCCGCAGAATTTCTTGATTTGCCCTTTCCGCTTGACCATTAGATTGGGGGTGAGCCATTGATGCTAGATCAAGCCGGATGTGCTCACGTTGACAGAATTCTTCCATCTCTCCTTTTGACAAGTTACTGACATTATCTGTTATAATGCTATGTGGAAAGCTAAACCGAAATATCACCTTTTTGATGAATTTAACCGCTGTGGCTGCATCACACTTGCTGATTGGCTCTGCCTCTACCCATTTAGTGAATTTATCAACTGCTACTAACAGATGGGTCTTCTTGTCCTTGGAGCGCTTGAAGGGTCCAACCATATCCAGCCCCCAAGTGGCAAACGTCCACGTAATTGGAATCATCCGCAACTCTTGAGCAGGAACGTGCGCACGGCGGGCAAACTTTTGACATCCATCACATCTTTTGACCAAATCCTCCACATCAGCATGCACCGTCAACCAGTAAAAACCGCGGCGAAAAGCTTTAGCAACCAATGACTTTGAACCGGCGTGATGACCGCAATCCCTTCATGAATTTCTCGCAAAATCTCACAACCTTCTTGAGCAGAAACGCATCGTTGAATCGCTCCTGAAACACTGTAACGATGTAACTCCCCGTTGAGTATGGTCATGGACTTGGAACGCTGAATTATCTATCGGGCCAATGTTTCCTCAGCTGGTAACTCGCCCCGGTTCATGTAATCCAGATACGGGATCGTCCAATCCGGTATGGCATGCACAGTTGCCACCAATTGAGCCTCCTGATCAGGAACAGCCAAATCTTCTTCGGTTGGTATTTTGACTGACGGATTGTGCAACACATCAAGAAAGACATTGGGCGGAACCAGTTTACGTTGGGAACCAAGACGACATAAAGCGTCCGCCGCTTCATTCTTCCGCCGGTCTATATGGTCCACCTAATAACCTTTAAAGTGACCAGCCGCTGTGTCCACCTCTCGCCGATATGCAGCCATGAGTGGGTCCTTAGAATCCCAAGTGCCAGACACTTGCTGAGCCACTAGATCTGAATCGCCGAAGCACTTAACCTGGCTCAAATACATCTCTTTAGCCATCCGAAGACCATGGAGTAAAGCCTCATATTCAGCTGCATTGTTAGTACAAGGGAACATTAAATGGAGGACATAATAAAACTTATCACCTCGTGGGGAGGTTAATATGACTCCAGCCCCCGAACCCTCTAGTTGTCTGGACCCACCAAAATGAATAGTCCAATATGTATTATCTGGTTTCTCCTCAGGTGCCTGTTACTCCGTCCAATAGTTGATGAAATCTACGAGTGCCTGGGACTTGATCGCTGTGCGGGGTATATATCTGAGCCCGTGGGGTCCAAGCTCAATGGCCCACTTGGCAATCCGGCCAGTTGCCTCTCTGTTTTGAATGATGTCACCCAGAGGAGCTGAACTGACTATTGTGATAGGATGGCCCTGAAAATAGTGTTTGAGCTTCCGGCTTGCCATAAACACCCCATACACCAGTTTCTGCCAATGCGGATACCTCTTCTTTGACTCAATGAGCACGTCACTAATATAATAAACCGGCCGTTGAACTGGATACTCTTTGACAGGCTCATTGCGCTCTACCACAATGGCTACACTGACAGCTCAGGCATTAGCAGCCACATATAATAATAATGGCTCTTTATCGATCGGTGCTGCCAGTACGGGCGGTTCCACGAGCTGTTTCTTCAGATCTTCAAACGCCTTATCAGCTGCTTCACTCCAGACAAAGTTATCTGTTTTCTTGAGCATCCGAAATAAGGGAATGGCCTTCTCTCCAAGGTGGCTGATAAACCGGCTCAAGGCTGTAATCCGGCCGGCTAGGCATTGCACATCATTAATACACGCCGGTTTAGCCAAGGACGTAATCGCTGCAATCTTTTCCGGATTAACCTCAATGCCTCTGTTTGAAACCAGAAAGCCTAAGAGCTTGCCTGCCGGGACACCGAAAACACACTTCTCCGGATTGAGCATCATCTTGTAGACCCAGAGATTGTCAAAAGTTTCCCGTAGATCATCTATCAATGTATCCTCCTTTCTGGATTTGACCACAATATCCCCACTACAAGAAATATGTCAACTTGTGACCACCACTATTGGTCACTGTATGGTCACAAATTTCCATTTGTGACCTTTTTGTGACCAAAAACATAAGGTGAAAAGCTGGCCGTCGTAAACTGACTATAGCGACCTTTCTTCTGGAATGGTCATAGACGTTTATGACCAAAATACGTCTACTGTGGCGTTTTGGTCATTAGCAACCTCCCCAGGCCATGTAGGCATCCAGCGTGGCAATCTGACGTGGCACAAGATTCAGCCCGGTCCAATTCGATTTTCTACATGGGCCTAGCCCAACAATTCGGCCTTTTAAATTTCACTAGCTACATGGGCCTGGCCCAGTAATTCGGCCTTTTAAATTTCTTTGCCTATCCCTTTTGACAGATTTTTTTGGTCTTGTTTTTTCTGGGCCATTTCTTTGCTAGGCCTCTCAAGTTTTCCCCTCAAAAATAATTGTTCAATATATCTTGGGCTGGGCCGAAATAATTGATCCAATCCAACTTCTATTATTATGCCATTGACATTACAACACATCACACTACAAGTTATCTTGGGCCTAGCCCAGTTTCGATACATTTTCAAAGCAACATCAAATATTATAGGAGCCCAAAATATATTTACATGCATTCATTCTAGCAGTACATATCTTTACATCCAACCAGTAAGTGCCAAACAGAACTATTCTACAACAAAGAAAAGAAAATAGATGACAAGACATCACAGAAGTTCCTATTGTCCTCCTCCTTCAACATTTGAAAACCTTCACCTGGCAGTAGATCAATCATGAGTGAGAAACAACACAGCAACAAAACAATACAGAAACAATATGGTTGATTATTCAAAGAAATTAAACTAAGTGCAGGTCACCCAAAGCTGAATTTCTTGCAATCCAAACAACACAAACAGTAGGAAGATGGTTGCATAGATACAAATCCATGTGGTAGCAGCAAAATTGGCCAATCTGGACCGCGTCTTCTCTGTTTGGTACTAACTAAAACTGGACTTGTTCATACAAATCCCTCTTGAATTCCTTACACAGCCAGGATTTGCATCAAATATTCCTTAATTTAGCGGCATTTGTAAGCAGAGAAAGAGAGGGAGGGAGATGGGGATGCTACGTACCTTGTCCTGAAGTTCCAACGACCAGACCAGAGAGAAGTTGCTCCTCGTCTTCTTTCCTCAGCCCCAAATTTGCCTGCAATAACCACAATTCATTGCATCAACTAGCGATCTGATCTCACAAGCGATCTGATCTCACAAGCCCCACCCAGGTGGTGGACTGGTGGTAGTACAGCAGCTAGAAGGCTCATCACTCACCGGTTGAAAAGCTCGACCCGGTACTCCATCTCCTTCTCCGCCATCCTGAACATCTGCATCGCACAACCACCACCATCAATTGACCTCAATCACAAGCTCAAAATCGAAGAGGAAGGCATACACACACAAAAAAAGAACATGAAAATTCCAGAAAAAGGCGACTTGTAGCTGCCAGCAGCAACTTGAGAATGAATGATTGATATCCTAGAAGTTGTAAACTGGAAGCCAGAGAAGCTACTAGTCAGGTTAGTTTCCACAGGTTAATTAGTTTCAAGTTCTGAAACTGAATGCATGCGGTCGAGCATCAGTATTCTGTGTAAATTAGTCATATGATGTACCTGTAGTTACGCAATGATTTTGCTCACGTTAGATAGCATGTACTTCTATACGAGAGAAAGAAGGATTGCTAGCAAATCTGCTACATTTTATTGTGCAATGTCAGTCAGTTTGTGTAGCTAAACTGCCAACAATGAACCAACCAAGTGCATATATACTGCTCGTGAGCATGACCAATTTTTTAATCAGACAAAACCAAATATGTTGCAAAATAAAAAATCTACAAGGTGAATAGTAGAAGCTGAGTTTTCAAAGAATGTATCACTTTCAGCTATACAAGATTGCCCATCCTCAAGAAAACAATTACAATTTCGAGTCATGGTCTGAACAGCCCCAGTAACTCATCCTCAAGAAAAAAATTATAAAAGACTAATCTTAACCCACTGGTAGCAGTCGAACACTAGCAACTAGTGAGCACTGAAGAAACAGCACAATGAAATAGCTTACCCTGATGGTGTCAGCGTAGTTCCATCTGACCTCCTTGGAGAGCTGGCCGAGGAGGCAGTACCTGTGCACAGGCTGCAGCCTCAGAACCCTGCAAAACCACAAGCAACGTCAACATCAAACACACATACAAGACACACGCCAAGATCTAGAAGGCAGTCCAACGCCGACGTACTTGAGCGTGTCGGGGATGACCATGCGCTTGGTCCTGTCATACGGTGGTGGTGCACCCTCGTATGCCTTAGCCTGGGCGTCGACCTCGAGGCCACCAGCGGCCCCGGGTGCGGCATCCGGCGCAGACGACTAGCAGGCGAAGCTGAAGCTGCTGCATTGGGATAGTACGAACAGTGAGCCATATGCCTGGACCCTAAACCTTGAAGAAAGCAGTACAAAATTGCACTTCATATACGACTGTCATGCAGACCAAAGTAAGCATGGACCGATTAGATCCCACTAGCATTATGCTTTCTAAAAGATTGCTCGACTAGCATTTTTAAAATTGTCGTGTTGTAGAAACTGAATTGAGGGTAGTGAAAAGGTCCAGAATGTATGAAGATAAGAAAGAAGTTCTTCCCTGGACTGGTTAGTTTTAGAAGCTCTAGCGCAAAATCGACTCCAGGAAAGATTGACGATCCAATTGAAAGATGTAGAGAAAAGTAATACTGAAAAACAGGAAAATGTCTAAACAGCAAGCTAGCTGCACGTTATACAGCGTCATCTTATTTCACTGCTCCATGGATGGAGCTTACAATACACTAACCACTTAGACGCACTAATGCAGATTAAAGGGATATGCATGTTTTGTGCCTGTTGGTTTAGGTAGATCTATTCTGGATACCAATGTTTATCTCCTTAGACCATAGGCATTCCATCAAACTGGTATGTTACAACAGACTAAATAATTCAAGGAATCACCTAGTAGTGGAAAGAATATACAATTGTACAAATGCAGTGCAAGAAGACTAACTACACGACAGTAACTTCCTAGAGCAGGCAATGTAAAAAGATGTGAATCTCAAATCTATAGTAGCTGCAGTGGTTCAATATAGTTTATGAAATATAATTTAAAGAGAGAGCAGACTGCCTTTATACGATTTTGGTTACTACCAATTGTCAGTACGATTGCATTAGTGCGTCAAGATGATGAACAATTTATGATGTCGTTCCAACAGTTTATGCTACAAGCCAACAATATATAAGCCCGTGCCAGTGCTGCTGTTCCGCTGCTCTGCTCCTTGTGCTGCCGCCAGAGATCCCCCGATGGCCTAGAAGAAAAATATTGTTAACTGACAATTTCTCAATAAAGTTTCTGTACAACAGCACAAGGTGGTTAACACAAAGGGGAAACAAAGAATTAACATGGCAGCAGAGCAAACCAATACAACTTGCAACTAATAAGCACATGATATTGCTTGGCAAAAGAAGACACCAGGATCCAAGTAGATCTAGATTTATAGGTGCAATCTTCAATAACTATTAAAGCCATAATTACCACTACAACGAACACAAACAGAATTATGTACAGATGGAGCAACGGAGTCTATTGACTTGCCCAAAAAGTACTTGCAAAAAAAGAAGGAACACCAGTATCATCATCCATACAAAATAATCACTAGCATGGACCTAGCAGTAATCATCAGCATGCAACCCATCACCTGACACGACTGGGAAATCCAAAGCACTGGATCTAACAGGCAGTGCCTAAATCCACTCGAAAACAACGTAACTGCTAGAACCAAGCAGATCAAAGCACATCGCGTACGGATGACATATCCTGCATCGGATAATGCTCAGGAGAGAACCTACTGCAAAGTTTAAACATGCAGCTAGCACGGGTGGGACAATGCTCGGGCAAGTCACCCCGCAGGCGAACTTGAAGAAGACCCCGAGCTACTAATCGAGCGAGAAGAGGGGCTCACTAGTGTGCCCTTGCTTGGCAGCGACGTGGAAGGCGTCGAGGTCGAGGCGGGAGTGGAGCTTGGCGGCCTCGAGGTCGTAGAGCGGGAGGAGGAGGTGCACAACCTCGAGCGCGCGGGCCTCCGCCGCGATGTAGAGCGCGGAGTCCTCGGCGCCGGCCAGGAAGCGGCGCACGGCCTCGGTGTCCGCGGATCGAACGGCCGCGAAGAGCGCCTGGTGGGAGAGCGGCAGGAGATCCATCGTCGGGCAGGCGGCCAACCGGAGAGCCGGTGCGGAGCTGACCAAACGGAACCCTAGCGCGTCGGCCGACCTGCTCGACTCGATCTGGGGCATAGGGTAGGGAGAGATGTTGAGGGGAGGGAGGTACAAGGTCGGCGGCGGTGGTGAGGAGGGCTGCGAGGTCGGCGGTGGGTGGGAGCGGCGGGGAGAGAACTGGATCGGGGAAAGGAGGCCGGGGAGAGGACTGGATCGAGGGAGGAGGTGGCGGCGGCTGCGAGGACAGGAGGGGTGCGATGATGGGATCTGACCTAGGGTTTGGGCTGCGGGTGGGGGGTATCTCTTTTTCATTTTATTTTCTTTTTTTTGTAGATGGATGGATGGATGGATGTGGGATGGAGACATGGATGGATGGATGGATGGGCGCCATGTCATCGATCCATGGAAAGAGTCCTGATTGGTCGAAAAAGCAGTGATTTAAAAAAGTGTCTAAGTACTAAAAATAGAGGGATTTTGTGAAGTAGCTATTCAAAATATTTTGTAAAATGGCACCACACAAATTTTCACTAGAGTTAGACCACATTTTATGGATAAGGACCAATTTCTATGCATTTCTGATCTTTCTAGCTATTTTTAATCATTTTCTGAGTGCCCGAAAGGAGGTTTTTTTTGTGAAGGAACTACCAAATAATTGTTGCAAAATTGGACCAAATCAATTTTCTAAAATACTAGGACATATTTAATGCACAATTGACAAAATGGTTGGGTGTAAAAAGTTTTGATCCACCTCTCGTGAAAAAGACAAATTTCCGCCGATTCACTTGGAAGCGGGTCAAATTTGAACTGCAGTTGCCTCATAGTTTGCTATCTATTTTTTACAAAAATCATTTCTAGGTACATAAGTACCTATTTAATCAGAGAAACACCAAAAGTTTTCCAAGATTCAACCACTAGCTAGGAACGGTCAAGCCCGCCGTTTTGACTGCATTTTGAAACGGGCATAAAAAATTCAAAAAAAATCAAAAAATTGCGAAACCTTCGCATTGTGTCATCATATGTGGCCATGTTCCTAGGAAATATAACAAACTTGTAATACGGCAATTATTTTAAAAAAGTGTTCTCAGAAACGAGCTATCACGTATGGAGATCAATGGCTTTCAAGCCAAATGATCAATCTTATGGCCACATTCATGGCATAGTTTGTTCAAATGATCTCATATTGTGCACAAGGGTGCATATTGGAATGGCAAACAATGTTGCCTAAGGAAGTTTTCATTTTCTTTGGACGAAAAAACCATTTTCCATTTTTCGAGTGCCCAAAAGGAGGTTTTTTTGTGAAGGACCTCCCAAATAATTATTGCAAAATTGGAAAAAATCATTTTTCTAAAATACTAGGCCATATTTAATGCACAATTGAGAAAAATTTTGGGTGTCAAAATTTTTGATCCACCTCTCGTGAAAAAGATAAATTTCCGCCGATTCAGTTGGAAGCGGGTCAAATTTGAACTGCAGCTGCCTCATAGTTTGCTATTTATTTTTTCCAAAAATCATTTCTAGGTACATAACTATCTTTTTAATCAGAGAAACACCAACAAAATTCCAAGATTCAACCACTAGCTAGGAACGGTCATTCCCGCCATTTTGACCGCATTTTGAAACGGGCATAAAAAATTCAAAAAAAATCAAAAAAATTGGGAAACCTTCGCATTGTGTCATCATATGTGGCCAAGTTCCTAGGAAAAATATCAAACTTGTAATACGGCAATTATTATAAAAAAAAAGTGTTCTCAGAAACGAGCTATCATGTGTGAAGATCAATGGCTTTCAAGCCAAATGATCAATCTTATGGCCACATTCATGGCATAGTTTGTTCAAATGATCTCATATTGTGCACAAGAGTGCATATTGGAATGACAAACAATGTTGTCTAACGAAGTTTTCATTTTCGTTGGACGAAAAAACCATTTTCCATTTTTCGAGTGCTCGAAAGGAGGTATTTTTGTGAAGGAACTACCAAATAATTGTTGCAAAATTGGACCAAATCATTTTTATAAAATATTAGGCCATATTTAATGCACAATTGACAAAATGGTTGGGTGTAAAATGTTTTGATCCACCTCTCGTGAAAAAGACAAATTTCCGCCGATTCAGGTGGAAGTGGGTCAAATTTGAACTGCAGCTGCCTTATAGTTTGCTATTTATTTTTTCCAAAAGTCATTTCTAGTTACATAACGACCTATTTAATCATAAATACATGGTTTGGTGGCGATACGTCGAGGTTTGGGCGGTGGCCGAGGGCCCCAACTCTAGAGCGCGTAAACTCGCATGCCCGTCGCGTGGTCACCGCGTGACCGTAATGTTGCCATGTGTTCTGGGCGGCCTAGGCATGTCTAGTGGGTTGGGCACTCCCCAGGTTGGTGCTAGGAAGAAAATTACAATATAAGATTCTCACGAGGAGACCGATCGATGCTCAAACATGAATTAGCAGCCAAGTGTTTGATTAGCGGTACAGGAAATGCACATGGCCAATGGGCGTGAGTTTTGGTTGAGGATGATCATCTACTAAGGAGAATGTCTTCACAAATTTTGAGCTCAAAAGGAGGATCCTCGGTGGTACTTGCTTTGCAAAGTACCACGCTGGACAAAAATATGAATGTTGAAGCTGGGCTCAAAATAATGAATGGAGTGAGCAGAAATTTTGTGGAGGATGGTTATTTGGGCATAGGAAAGCATTGTAGAAAATTGATACCATTTGGACATGCCAAAGTAGTACTTCCTTCACAATGCTCTTCTATGGACAGAAACTTGGGAAAACTAGTGAGAGAGATTGGATGAATGAAATGAGCTCAAAATTGGTGCAGGTAAGTTACTTAGGTACGGTCATGAGCTGGTAAATTTTTAGATCATTTGGGTAAGCCTAGATAGTACTTACTTCACAAAGCTTCTCTCGAGGTAGAAACTTTGGAAATTTCCCGAGAAAGATTTACTAGGAAAATTGAGCTGAATATTATCATGTGGCAATGATTTGGGTATGGAAGAGTGCCCGAAAAGTTTGAGGGTAATAGGAGGGGTCTATATAACACTTGCTTTGCAACTTGCCAATTTGGCCATAAAATATAAATTGAACCTGGGCTCACATAGATGATTTGACTGAGCTGCAATTTGGAGGAGGGTGATAATTTGGGCATATGAAGGAACTGTATAAATTTCATGTCATTTAGAGATATAAAAAAGGTACTTCCTTCACAATGCTTCTAGGTGGACAAAAACTTTGGAAATTTGCCGAAGAAGATTTGCTAGGCAAATGGAGCTGAATTTTGTCATGCGGTAATGATTTGGATAGGAAAGAGTGCCCAAAAATTCCAAGGGCAATCAAGAATATATAAATAGCACTTCCTTCATAAAGCGTTGTTGTGAACAGAATAGGAAAATGAATATTGTTGAATTAGTTTTGAACTAGGCAAGGAAGGATTTTTACATATTTGATGAAGATATGCCCCAAAGAATTTATGAGATTTTTTTGGGAATTTTGGGAATGATAGAAATATAGGTTGCTTCACAACCTAGGGCAAAAATTGCCACATGGACATGACACATAGGCAAAACTGATGAGATGGCGCCTAGTCATCACAACCCACCACAATCTACAAGGCTATGACCATCTATATTGGTCATTAACAACTAGAAATAAGGTAGCAGACTAGCACTGTTTGCTTTGTGACCATTTCATGTAAGGAAATTACGACCTTTCTGACCAAAATGGTCGCAATGGTTTAGGGTTTGGAGCCCCCTGAACAGCTTTTTACCAATTGGTCTAAAATGGTCATAAATTTATGACCAATTCTTCGAGGGTCACTGACAGAAGGTCATAAGTTGACATATTTCTTGTAGTGCCCGATTTGCTTATGAAGGCAATTCTAAACACATCGCTGGTAAGTTGCGTGGGCACTCTTGAGTCCAAAGGGCATGGAAACATAGCAGAAGGCTCCAAAGGGAGTTATAAAGGTTGTTGTCTCCTGGTCCTTAATTGCCATTTTGATCTGATGATAACCAGAGTAAGCATCCAAAAAACACAAACGGTCACACCCGCCGTAGCATCAATTATCTGATCAATGCGAGGGAGAGCAAAGGGGTCTGCAGGGCAAGCCTTGTTTAAATCTGTGTAGTCCACACACATGCGCCAAGTGCCATTTTTCTTAAGAACCAGCACCGGATTGGCTAACCACTCTGGATGAAAAACTTCAACAGTAAACCCAGCAGCCAACAAATGGGCGACCTCTTCACCTATAGCCTTGCGCCTTTCCTCGTTGAAGCGGCGGAGGAACTGTCGGACCGGTTTGAATTTCGGATCAATGTTGAGTGTGTGCTCAGCGAGTTCTCTCGGTACACCTGGCATGTCAGAAGGTTTGCATGCAAAGATGTCCCGATTCTCATGGATGAACTCAATGAGCGCGCTTTCCTATTTGGGATCCAGGTTAGCGCTGATGCTGAACTGTTTAGATGAATCGCCAGGGACAAAGTCAACCATCTTAGTGTCTGTAGCTGATTTGAACTTCAATGTTGGATCATGTTCCATGGTTGGCTTTTTTGAGGAGGTCATGTCTGCCGGATCAACTTGCTCCTTATAGAATGTTAACTCCTCCGTGGCACAAACCGACTCAGCATAAGCCGCATCGCCTTCTTCACACTCCAAAGCAATCTTTCTACTTCCATGTACTGTGATAGTCCCCTTATGACCTGGCATTTTAAGCTGCAGGTAAACATAACATGGCCTTGCCATAAACTTAGCATAAACCGGCCGCCCAAACAGAGCGTGGTACGGACTTTTGATCTTCACCACCTCAAATGTCACTGTTTCTGACCATGAATCATAGTCATCTCCAAAAGCTACCTCCAAAGCTATCTTACCAACATGATATGCAGACTTACCAGGCACCACACCATGAAATACCGTATTCGACGGTTTAAGATCCTTATCTGTCAACCCCATACGGCGGAATGTATCATAATACAAAATATTGATACTACTTCCCCCATCCATGAGCACTTTAGTGAACTTGTATCCCCAACTTGAGGGGCTACCACCAAGGCCAAATGACCTGGGTTATCAACCCGGGGCGGGTGATCCTATCTGCTCCACAAAATAGGTTGCTTCGACCAACGTAAATACTGAGGTACTGCCAGCTCAACAGAGTTGACTACCCTTTTGTGAAGCTTCTGATCACGTTTGCACAAACTAGTAGTGAAGACATGATATTGCCCGCTGTTCGGCTATTTGGGATTGCTCTGATAACCCGACTACTGCTGCTGATTCCCCTGATGGTTGTAACTTCCCTGGTTGCCTCGGTGTCCTTGATTGACGTGTCCGGTTTGATTGCCTGGAAACCCTGAACCGGAACCACCGCCTCCGTAACCTGGCCCGTGGAAACCTCCTCCTGAACCGCCGGGCGGGCCGTTGTCATATTGGAACATATTGGAATTCTTTAAATCCCGCATGATATAACAATCTTTCCAGAGATGTGATGCCGGTTTCTCCTTTGATCCATGCTTTGGATAGGGCTGATTTAACAAACGCTCCAAATTGTTGCCTGGACCTCCACCCCTCTGGGGCTGCTTGCCTTTACGGCGCTGGCCATTCTCCTGTGCGCTGGTATTTGCGACAAGGTCCAAACCACTGTCGGCCTTGCGCTTACCAGTGTTTCCATGGCCTGCCGGATTGTGTTGTTGGCCTTTGGTATTGCCGGTCTTCTTACCCTTCTCCGGTTTGTCCTCCTCTGAATCCGGATCCTTGGTATTATCTGAATCGGCGTATTTAACCAAAGCAGCCATGAGTGTTGACATGTCGTTGAAGTGACGTTTGAGCCTTCCCAACTTCTGTTTCAACGGTTTGAAACTGCAATTACCCTCTAACGTTAGCACTGCGGTGTCTGCGTTGATACAATCTGACGAATGCAAAATTGCCGAGACCCATTTGACCCAATGGGTCGTGGACTCCCCTTCCTCTTGAACACAAGCGGCCAGATCTACAATTGACATCGGCTGCTTACACGTATCCTTGAAGTTCTGGATAAACCGGTGCTTCAATTCGGCCCATGATCCAATAGAGTTGGTCGGCAAGCTCTTCAACCAAGTGCGAGCGGTTCCTTCCAACATCATGGTGAAATATTTAGCACACACCGCCTCGTCCACATCTAACATCTCCATTGCCATCTCATAGCTCTCCACCCACACCTCTGGCTGCAAATCGGCGGTATAATTCGGTACCTTACGAGGTCCCTTGAAATCCTTGGGTAGTCGCACATTACACAAAGCAGGAGATAAACACGGTACCCCTAAGGAACTGGACATCGCCCCTGGCTCCACGGAGGCAGTGGGGTGAACCGGAGTATGCTGTCGTGCCTCGTGTCAAGCTGTCAACTCGGCCTCTCGACGTGTGCGGCCATGATCCACAACATCTTGTGCATTAGCACCTCCCCCAGCCGGGTTGTTCCCTCGTGGCGAATTTCAGTGGCGTGCACTACTGGACACGGCCGGTTCGTCTTCCACGTGTCTGCTATAACTCCGGCTTGGGCGGGGAGTGGAGTGAATCCTCTCACGGTGGTGTGAATATGCTTGCTGTTGATTTAGCCCTGTCTGAAGGAGATCCCTGGCCCGACGTGCTTCCACTGCCACTAGTGACTCGCTGTTGGTTGGGAGGGCCGCCAGGCATGATGCAGCGGCCATAATGTTTTCCAACGGGTTGGAATAATGCCCGGGCGGCGTTGATGGTACAATGTTGTTCCGGCGAGGCAGGTCCGTCGTGCGGGGCTGAACCGGTGCTCCTGCTCCCGGCACCCCTGCCTGGTTTAGTGTGGGTTGGTTACCAGCCCCTGCGCCTGGCGTTTTGAAAGGATTCTGTGGCTCATAAACCGACGGGAGACGTGGTCGGTACCTTTTTCTCATGACTTCCTCTAAAGCATTCTGATCCAGTCTAATCCTGTAAGCCTGTGCTTCCAACTCGGCCCGCTCTGTAGCCATCCTGGCGTTCTCTGCTGCCAGGTCCGCCTTGGCCTGGGCTATCTGATCTTTCACCTTTACGATCTCCGCATCGTGCTGATCCCTGGCTGTTGCGTCTACCTCCGCGGTCATCAATGTTGCCAGAGCATCAAAAAAATCAGATAAGACTTGGGCCGGAGGTAGCGCCAAGTTTCCTGCCCCTGCTGGTGTGGCCGTTGTTGAACCGGAGAGCATTGCTGCGGTGGTAGATGAATGAGGTGACGATTGTGTGCCGGCCATGAAGATGGCGGCCCGGTTTGGCAGACCGGGGGAATCCGGAATACTGTTGCCCTCGGATCCTCCCTCAATCTGGCCGTCCTGCAACTGGTAAAGCGATTCGGTTTCTCCAGAAGACTCGTCATCAGAGCAGACTATGGTTTCTCCTTCGGACACCGGTCCGTCCTCGTGCCCTGATCCATGGACGACACCTACGAAAACATGCCTTACCTTGGGCTGAACCGGCGAAGGACTTGCATGCCGAGCCGTTTCGATGATGTCGGTGCAGATGTCCGGCTCGGGGGCCGGTTCGCCGATCTTGCCGATGAAGACGTGAATCCCACCAAAGGGGACCCGGTACCCATACTCGATTGAATCGGTCTCGGGACCCCATCCTGCGTTGTCGATGTAGAGCTTGCCGCGGCGACTCTTCGTCATCCGGCCCACAGCGTATCCCTTAAGTCCATCAAAGCTTCCCTTCAATAACTCGAAACCATCGTGTGATAGCCCCACGGTGGGCGCCAATTGTCGTGGGTTTGTCATGGCAGATGTCCTCATGAAAGGACTTAGTTATGGAGCCATCGCAACGGGTTAGCTTAAAGGGGTTAAACCGGACAAGGGGACATGGGAGTTTATACTAGTTCGGCCCCTTCAATGAAGGTAAAAGCCTACGTCTAGTTGTGATTGGTATTGCTAGGGTTTCGAAGGCCAGGGAGTGAATCCGCTTTGTCTGGCTTTCGAGTTGTTGTTGTCTGTCCCTAAACCGCGGCCGGGTCGTCCCTTTATATACATAGGTTGACGCCTGCCGAGCTACAGAGTCCCGAAGCCGGTTTATAAACGTATCCGGTTCGGCCTCTCTCTTTCTATCTTACTATACAAGTTACATGACTAGGCCAGTTTACATTTACATACTGTAACTCGCCTTTGGGCCCTCCGTAGAGTGCTAGCATCTTTATGTCTTCATGGGCTTCTAATCTTCAAGGAGTCAACCCGGCTACATAAGGCCGGTTTACCTCCAGTAGTAATATCCCCAACACAACCCATACAAGAGTGCTTCCTATTCAGATTCATTGTTAGAGGAATCAAAGTGAATCTGAAGGACATAACTGAGTTTGTCACCTCGCGGGGATGCTAGAACAACTCCAGCGCCAGAACCACTCAACATCTTGGATCCATCAAAGAACATAGTCCAATGTTCCGACTGAACTTGAGTCGGTTGCTGCTGTTCAATCCACTCGACGAGGAAGTCTGCTATTGCTTGGGACTTGATTTCTATCTTTGCCTCAAACTTGATATCCAATGGAGGGAGTTCAATCGCCCACTTTGCCACTCGACCAGTTGCATCTCTGTTGTTCAGTATTTCTTACAATGGAGCATCGCTGACGACTGTGATGGAGTGATCTGAGAAATAATGTGCCACTTTCTTCGAAGTCAAGTAAATTCCATAGACAAGCTTCTGATAATGCGGATATCCCTGCTTGGACGGAGTTAAGACTTCAAAAATATAATACACTGGCCGTTGAACCTTATAGGCTTTACCTTCTTCTTCCGGCTTGACCGTGAGTACTGTACTGACAACTTGTCTAGTGGCTGCAATATAAAGCAGTAAAGGCTCTTTGCTGATTGGAGCAGCAAGAACTGGCTAGGTGGAAAGTAGGGTTTTGAGCTCTACAAACGTTGTGTCAGCTTCAGGAGTCCACTCGAACTTATCAGATTTCTTCATCAATCGGTAAAGAGGTAATGCCTTTTCACCGAGACGAGAGATGAACTGACTCAAAGTGGCCAAACAACTAGTAAGCTTCTAAACGTCGTGTGTGCACACATGGTGTTTCATTCGGAGTATTGCACCAACTTTCTCTGGGTTTGCATCGATACCTCGTCCGAAAATGAGGAAACCGAGTAACTTTCCACCTGGAACTCCAAATGTACACTTCGACGGGTTAAGCTTGATATCATATCTTCTCAGATTGGCAAAGGTTTCAGCGAGGTCAGTCAGCAGGTCGGAACCTTTACGCGACTTAACCACGATGTCATCCATGTATGCTTCCACATTCCGACTAATTTGAGTGAGCAGCCACTTTTGTATCATACGCATGAATGTGGCGCCAACATTCTTGAGACCAAAGGGCATGGTAACATAGCAAAAGCACCCGAATGGGGTGATAAAAGCTGTTTTTATTTCATCGGGTCCATACTGTCGGAGCTAATGATACCCGGAGTATGCGTCCAGAAAGGACAATCGCTCACACCCCGTAGTCAAGTCGACTATTTGATCGATGCGAGGGAGAGGGAAGTGATCTTTCGGATAGGCCCAATTGATATGCTTGTAGTCAATACACATACGGAGTGAATCATCCTTCTTGGGAACCATGATGACATTGGCGAGCCACTCGGAGTGGTACATCTCTCGGATGAAATCAGCTGCCAAAAGCCGAGCCACTTCCTCGCCAAGTGCCCTTCTTTTCTCCACGGCGGACCGTCAGAGGTGTTCTTCGACAGTTCTTGCTTCTGGGTCAACTCGCAAGCGGTGCTCAGCCAATTCTTTGGGTACACCTGGCATGTCAGAAGGTTTACATGCAAAGATGTCCCAGTTCTCACGGAGGAACTGGATGAGCGCTTCTTCCTATTTGTTGTCGAGTGTTGTTGATATATGAGTCGGAGCAGCATTGGGGTCAGTCGGGTGAATATGAACTGACTTTTTTTCACCAGATGACTTAAATGCAGACTTTGAAGCATGCTTCTTAGCTCTCAACAAATCACTCGGATCTGCTATCTTCTTGTATTCTTCCATTCCTATTGCTGCCATCTGTTCATCGGCAATCTTCGAGCCCTTCTGGAAGCACTCTTCTGCTCACGGCCAATTACTAGTGACTGTGATCACGCCCCTAGGGCCAGGCATCTTGAGTTTGAGATACACATAACACGGTCGAGCCATGATATGGGCATACACAGTTATGCCCAGGATAGCATGATAGGCACTATGAAAATCCATGACTTCAAATGTCAACTTTTTCCTTACGGTAATTCTTTGAATCACCGAAAGCCACATCAAGAGTGATCTGGCTGAGTGAATCGGCTTTCTTTCTAGGTACAACTCCGTGGAACTGCATGTTGCTCTCACTGAGTTTGGACATCGGGATGCCCATCCCTCGGAGGGTCTCAGCATACAAAATGTTCAATCCGTTGCCGCCATCCATCAAGACTTTGGTCAATCGGGTGCCCCCAACTACCGGGCCGACCACCAACGCTTGTCTCCTAGGGGTGGCAATGTGCGGCAGGTGGTCTGACTGGTCGAATGTGATAGAAGTCTTAGACCATTTCAGATACATCGTCGTCGCTAGAGCAACCATGTTTACTTCCCTCCTGATGACTTTCAGTCGACTTTTGCTTTCGACGTCACTAAAAATCACCAAAGTGGAATTGACATTGGGAAATCCTTCATCATCCTCTTCTTTATCCTCATCCTTACCAGAGTACTTCTCTTTCTCACTTGGTTGCTTTTCTCGGAACTGTTGTATAAGGACTCGACACTGTCGAGTGGTATGCTTGGGATAGATAAGATTACCCTCTTCATGCTTCTTGATGTGAATGTGACATGGCAAATCCAACATGTCGTTCCCGGCTGAATCTTTCACCTTCTTGGGGGTCCAGGGCCCTTTAGGTTTTCCTTCAGCTTTTCCTTGGGTTGCAACTGCAACCTCTCCAGGACCTACATGTTCTGCTTTGCGCTTTTTCTTCCGATTGGAATTACCTCCTCCAGTGTCCTGGCCGACTGGTTTGCTCTTGCCGCTATGGAGCGGTCTTCTTCTTCACCGTTTGCGTACTGAGTGGCTATCTCCATCATTCGGGTCAAAGACATATCTCCTGTCTGACCAAACTTCAGGTTGAGCTCCCGATACCGAACGCCCTCCTTCAAGGCGCAAACTGCTTGGTGCTGAGACACATTCTCCACCATGTGATGCAAAGTGGACCACCTCTGGATGTAATCCCTCGAAGTTTCATTCGGTTTTTGCACACAATGTTGAAATTCTGCCAATCCTTCTGGCCGTTTGCACGTGCCCACAAACATTCTGACGAACACTCGAGCCAACTCCTCCCAACTGAAATACTGCCCGGAGTCAACTGATTCAACCAAGCTCTAGCTGACCCTTCAAGCATCAGGGGAAGGTGCTTCATGGCCAATTCATCTTTTCCTCCACCGATCTGCATAGCCACTCATTAGTCCTCAAGCCATGTGTCAGGCTTTGATTCACCAGTGAACTTACTGACCCCAGTCGCCAACCTGAAGTTGGGAGGGATCTCTGCAGCCCTGATGGCTCTGCTAAAACACTCAGGACCAGAAGCATGCACTCTGCTTCCAGTCGGGCGATCTCTATCTTGCCCTTCTCTATGTGCTCGATTCCTGTCCACCAAACCTTGTACCAAAATTGAACTTGCATAAAATCCTGGTTCTCTGGGGTCGACTGGCCTCCTCTGCTCTTTGTTGTACGGGCGCCTATCATCATAATGCCAGGGCACATATGATTCGCTCCTCGGAGGGGGCGTAGGCACTCAATGCCGGTCTTCATGGTCGAGCCGATGATCGTTCTGCTCGTGGTTCTGACCCAAGTACTACCCTTGGCGATGCCCTCGTACTTCACGTCGCGGAGGCGATCTTGGGCTGTGAGACAACTGAATGGTGTTAGCTACTACGGACCTTCTATGGATTCTGTTACGCGACTAAGAGACTACAGTGTTCTGCTCTCCTGCTGCTCGGAGCAGCGCTCTGATCTGCATCAAACCTCTACCAGCTTCTGACTGGGACGGCTGAATAGATTATGCTATACGGGCCACAGTGGTAAGATTACGAACCGGAGTGCAGTATACCTGTGGTTCAGGTGGAAATAGATGCCGCTGCCGTCGACTGGACTCGGTGATCTGTCAGCGAGCATAGTCGTCGAGTGCACGCCGAAGGTTCTCCAGTCAGGTGCGCTCAGCCAAAGTGGCCAATCGCACCACCTCCAAGGCCCGAGCCTCAGAGGTCTCCCTGACAATGGGTGTGTGGAGGTCCTCCACATTGCGGCAGTGAAGTTCCTTCCTCTGCTGAGAAGAGAGAGTTTGGGGTGATACTCTTCATGAATGCGCGACGGATCGCCGCCGCCGTCGCCGCCGCTGTTGCGACGCATGCCAGGTGGGCTGCGGTGCGTGTCAACCATCAGGACCTCCGCCGCGGGGTCGCTGCTATCGCACTCGGACAGGGTCTCGACGGAGCCAATCGACAGGTCGAACAGGCCATAGAGAGATTCGTCGGGCTCGATTGCCGCGACTTGAGGGGTGGCCGACTGACGTGCCACCACATCCTTCACCCACCGCTGTAGCCGTGACCGACCGGATCGCTTGTGACGGCGAACAGCGGGGAGTGAAGATACCGCGGGGGCCGACCGATACTGAGTCAACGGCTGCCGCAGAAGGACGCCGCGAATGCACGCGCGAAAGTACGTCGCCCCGCGGACGAGGAGCGCCTCGACATCGAGAGGAGCTTCGTGAAGCTAAGAAGAGTCGTCTGCGATGAAGACGAGCGTGCCGAGACGGATCCCGCGGCACGCAGCCGAACCTCCGCCGGAAACCATGATGAAAGGACTCGGAGAAATCGCAACCTCACCGGAAAGTCGCTAAGACACCTGCCCCACGGTGGGCGCCAACTGTCGTGGTTCTAAGTATGACAGTAAAGTAGGGGGTAGGAATGTAGAGGCAAGATCCTAGCTATGGCGAGATTGTGCATGCAAGATGTACGAGTTTAGGCCCTTCCGGTGGAAGTAACAATCCTACGTCTCGGTGCCCGGAGGCTCGGTCTATTGGATTATGCGTGAAGTTACAGGGGGTGCGAACCCTTGTGCCAGAGGAGGGGTGGCTTGTATAGAGTGCGCCAGGACCCCATCCATCCGACATTACACAGGGTTCAATGTACATTAAGACAGGGCATTACTGGTAACGCCAACAATAAAGTCATATAACTGATCATCAATACTACAGTGAATACCTGACTGTTCCTACCCGGGGTGACTTTAGGCCTTCCGTACTCCGAGTGGTTTCTTGTACAATCGAGTGATGATATACTGGTCGAAAGCAATTGGGATATCCAAGTGGAGATGTTGGTCGAGTGGGCATGCACTCAGGTGATTCCAGTCGGTTTGAACGTGTTGTCCTTTGGTTGTCTATGAAGGTAGGGTAGTGTCCTTGGGAGGGGTGCTTAGACCAGGTCTATTGTCTTACCCTAGGTACATGGCATCGTCAGGGGGCACCCCCTTTCCCGAGTCCAATTCGGACCAGTCCATGGGGAAGGGGCGCAACCACCCTCGAGGCCTTTCTCTCCTTTCCTGTATGGCCCATTAAGGCCCAATACGAATTCCCGTAACTCTCCGGTACTCCGAAAAATACCTGAATCACTCGGAACCTTCCGATGTCCGAATATAGCCTTCCAATATATCGATCTTTATGTCTTAACCATTTCGAGACTCCTCGTCATGTATTCGATCTCATCCGGGCCTCCGAACAAACTTCGGTACATCAAAACACATAAACTCATAATACCGATCGTCACCGAACGTTAAGCGTGCGGACCCTACGGGTTTGAGAACTATGTAGACATGACCGAGACACGTCTCTAGTCAATAACCAATAGAGAAACCTGGATGTTCATATTGGCTCCTACATATTCTATGAAGATCTTTATCGGTCAAACCACATAAGGATATACGTTGTTCCCTTTGTCATCGGTATGTTACTTGCCCGAGATTCGATCGTCGGTATCTCAATACCTAGTTCAATCTTGTTACTAGAAAGTCTCTTTACTCGTTCCCTAATGCTACATCCCGTAACTAACTCATTATCTACATTGCTTGCAAGGCTTATATTGATGTGCATTACCGAGAGGGCCCAGAGATACCTCTCCGACAATCGGAGTGACAAATCCTAATGTCGATCTATGCCAACTCAAAAAACACCATCGGACACACCTGTAGAGCACCTTTATAATCACCCAGTTACGTTGTGATGTTTCGTAGCACACAAAGTGTTCCTCCGGTATTCGGGAGTTGCATAATCTCATAGTCAGAGGAACATGTATAAGTTATGAAGAAAGCAGTAGCAATAAATCTGAATGATCGTTATGCTAAGCTAACGGATGGGTCTTGTCCATCACAACATTCTCTAATGATGTGATCCCATTCATCAAATGACAACACATGTCCATGGCTAGGAAACTTAACCATCTTTGATTAACGAGCTAGTCAAGTAGAGGCATACTAGGGACACTCTGTTTGTCTATGTATTCACACATGTACTAAGTTTCCGGTTAATACAATTCTAGCATGAATAATAAACATTTATCATGGTATAAGGAAATATAAATAACAACTTTATTATTTTCTCTAGGGCATATTTCCTTCACCATATACATAATAGATGGGGATACATACAAAGGCATCTGGAGGATCGGTCTCGGGGCGTCACAACTAGATATGTATCGGTATCAAAGGAATGGGGTAATATCTATGGACTAAATTGCAGAAATGCCAGAATAAGGGGGTGGGAGCTCATCCTATGAAAGACTACATCTTTCAGTAGTAGAAGAGAGGAGTGTACCTGGGATCTACTTGAACATACATATAGCAATGCTCCTGCCCGGAGATCCTTTCCTCGTCACCCTATGAGAAAGCAATCCCCGGGTGTATCTGACTATAATCTAGGTGTTTTCTATCAAGTATAATGGACATGGCTATTCGAATAGATTACTCCCCCAGAGGGGTGCAACACATTTCTTGATACAATCGCTTACCTCTAGTCGGACACACTTTTCTGGGTAATGTCCACCTCGGATAACCGACATGTCGTAGTCGAACGTAGGCTCTCCAGAGAGGTCAACACACTGGTCTTAATCCTAATTAAGCATGAAGGGGTCATTGGCCGATCACGCTAAGCACTCCTACATGTTGCATGACTGGCCGGGGACCAGGCCCACCTCTTTATACAAAGCAGGCGGTTTCGCCACAGTGAATCACTCGCGTGCTCTCCCAGGCAGACCTGAATTTAATCATATCATGTAACATTCCATAGTGTATATAATATATCCATGATCATCGCCCCGAGGGATCACGACCCGGTAGTATAGCATGGCACACGGACAAGGATGTAGGGCCACAGATGAGACACTAGCATATCTATACTAAGCATATAGGATAACAGACATGGTAACAATAATAGCAAAGACCTACTTTTACTGCTTGGGGATGACACATATGAACTTCAGAAGTGTCCTATTCTCATTGATGGCATCAACGAGCATCACAAGCTCATTCAGGAGGCCCTGCAGCCGCATGGCGAGTTCATCAACTTGTACCCCGGCCTTAAACCGGATCTTCTTGTACATGAGGTGCAAGGACCGACCTTTCGACTCTTGTACGCGTTGTAAGCCGATGTGCATAGTATTAATGGTGTTCCACACTCCTTGGCCATCTTCTTGGAGTCAAGGGTGACCACCATCTCCATTTGGGCGGAGCGAGGGATTGCATCACTTGTCAGTCGGCCCTCATCGTACTTGACATCGCCGGTGTCCACGACTTTCCACATAAGTCGCGCCTCGAAGATGACCTTCATCGGAAGTGACTAACTGGGTAGTTGTTCTGTGTGAGGAGAGGGAAGGAAGTGCTGGTCATACCCACATCGATCTCGCACAGAGCGTGGCGTACCCAGATCACCTCCCGGCCTGCCTCGCAGTGCAAGCGCACCTTCCGCATGCGCCTCCTCAGCCGATCTTTGCTCAAAAGTCTTGGAGTCGTCGCCGGTCACGCCTCCTTTGGCATATGCTTCGGCATGGCAACATGGGGCTTTGATACCAACTGTTAGCCCAACCTAATCTTTCTGCCGACCGCCGGAATGAGCTTGCAAAAGAACCTTGGTATCCGAGTATTGGAGGAGCAGGAGCGATGTGTGTGACATATTTCATGGGAGGCTTTCTTCCTTTTCTCTACTCTTCATTAAGAGCGTTCCATTGCTATTTATACAGAGTACATGCATGGCAATAGAAAACTATCTATCCACCCTAGATAAGACAACTTCATGACAACACCCTTGAGTGTTTAGAATAGTGATTGAATAGCACTAGTCCCTACATGCAGCATGTGTCATGATTGTGACACATACGTGCCACCATGTGTAGTCAACAAATTGGGCCCTACCAGGGCCACCCCATGTGTCGTGCACATGGGGCCTGACGCGTGCTTCCTTCCTAGGATTCTCCTTCCTAGGAAGCCCTTGTCGGGAGACCCTTGTTGCCCCACCCCATTGCTCGAAGACAGGGTTGAACCCAACACTAACGACTTGGTTCAGAGCATATGTCAAGTAGGTGATGGGGCCATCATGATGCGGCCCAAGGAAGCGTCATGAATGACCTCGAGGACCTCCTGGGCCTTGGTGATGGAGCATGAGATATTGGGGACGACCGCCACGACATTGGTGTCAACCTAGAGGCCACCATCAGAGCTCGCGCCCGTGGAGCTCACCGCCTGCATAGAAGGAACCGTCGTGTTGAACTTGGAGAACAAGATCTCTAGGTCTTGGAGCCTGATGATGTTGCTGGTCTGCATCATAGTTTCTGTGGGGAAGTTGTCTAGGTAGACCATCAAGGCAGGATCCATGGTGGTGGGGTGGAGGAAAGGGCCGGAAAAAAGATTGTGCAGAATTTTGTACAAATTTGGGGATGGTGGTGAGAAAGCTCTGATGCTAGATATTAGGATATCTCTGGCTCAATCAAATGCACCAGTTACACTAACCGGCCACTGTAGTGACCATGCATTGTAGCGGCCCGATCGCTCCAGTGAACCAGACACTGGAGTGACACCCCCACCCCACTATACTGACATGGTTTTTACTCGGTTTTTAAGATTAATTTTTTAAAATATGATATTTGTTATGAAAGCAAATATTTATTTGAAAATGCAAACATTCCTAGAAATATATAAATTGTTTGGAACTTCGATCATTTTCTGAAAACATGAAGTTTTTTTGAAAATTCTCAAACATTTTTTCCAATTTCTTATCTTTTAAAAACAGGAACCTCTTTTCAAATTATGAACAATTTTGACAACACAGACATCTTTTGGAACACAACCATTTTTTTTAATTTCTGAACAAATTTCGAATGGGAACATTTTTTGAAATTCCAAACTAAAAATAAAAATACAAAAAAATTCTTCAAAATCCCTTTTCTAAAAGTAAGGAAAACTAAAAGCCCTTCAAAAATAAAAAAACACAATCAGACGCAATGAGAACATCTCCATCCGTTGGCCCCCAGGGGGCTTGAAAAATCGCCGCCTGGGGGCGACCCGGTGCTAAAATCGGCATGGGGCTGATCGGGTACCCAGCCGCTGGCCCCCGGGTTGCCCCCATATGGCTATTTTATTTCATTTTGAAAAGAAAATTCGGCTATAATTCGGCAAACAGGCATAAACTTCTTCGACTTAAACAGTTTTTTACATAGCAAACTTAAAATTTACTTACAAAAACAAAGGTCGCGACTACAAGAAGAAATCGCTGAACTCGGCGAAGCCGCCTCCGTCACCGCCGCCGCCGTCGTCCTTCTCCTCCACGCGGCTGCCCCTGCTGGACCCATGCTCGGAGTCACCCTAGCGGACCGGTGGCGACGCATCGTCATCGCTGTCGTATGGAACGATGACGCCTCTCTCGTTGCGGCCACGGCGCCGAGCGGCGATCCCCTCTAGGACGCAGCACTGGCGCTGGCGCTCCAGCCGCGCCCAATCCTCCCGCGCCCACTTCATGGCCGCCACATCGTCGAACCCCGCCTCCGTCTTCACGCCGGCGAGCCTTGGCTCCGTCTTGACGGCGGCGAGCCCCGGCTCCATCTTCGGCTTGACGAGGCGGGGAGGAGCCGAGGAGGAGACGCTCCCGCCCTCGTTGATGATGATGCCGGCGCTGCGGGTGCGTCGACCGAGCGGCGTCTCCGCGGGCTCGACCTTGACGCTGTAGAGCACCGGCGAGCCGGAGGAGTGAGAGAAGGAGGAAGAGGAGTCGATCCTCCTCGGCATCCATTGGCCGCTGATGTCTACTACACAACCTTCTTCTTGTGGACGTTGTTGGGCCTCCAAGTGCACAGGTTTGTAGGACAGTAGCAAATTTCCCTCAAGTGGATGACCTAAGGTTTATTAGTCCGTGGGACGCGTAGGATCAAGATGGTCTCTCTCAAATAACCCTGCAACCAAATAGTAAAGAGTCTCTTGTGTCCCAAACACATCCAATACAATGGTAAATTATATAGGTGCACTAGTTCGGCGAAGAGATGATGATACAAGTGCAATATGGATGGTAGATATAGGTTTTTGTAATCTGAAAATACAAAAACAGCAAGGTAACTAATGATAAAAGTGAGCACAAACGGTATTGCAATGCGTTGAAACAAGGCCTAGGGTTCATACTTTCACTAGTGCAAGTTCTCTCAACAAGGATAACATAATTAGGTCATATAGCTATCCCTCAACATGCAACAAAGAGTCATTCCAAAGTCACTAATAGCGGAGAACAAACGAAGAGATTATTGTAGGGTATGAAAGCACCTCAAAGTTATTCTTTCTGATCAATCCATTGTGCTATTCCTATAAGTATCAGAAACAGCCCTAGAGTTCGTAGTAAAATAACACCTTAAGACACAAATCAACCAAAACTCTAATGTCACCTAGATACTCCAATGTCACCTCAAGTATCCATGGGTATGATTATATGATATGCATCACACAATCTCAGATTCATCTATTCAAACCAACACAAAGAACTTCAAAGAGCGCCCCAAAGTTTCTACCGGAGAGTCAAGACGAAAACGTGTGCCAACCCCTATGCATAAGTTCCCAAGGTCACGGAACCCGCAAGTTGATCACCAAAACATACATCAAGTGAATCAACTGAATACCCCATTGTCACCATAGGTATCCCACGCAAGACATACATCAAGTGTTCTGAAATCCTTAAAGGCTCAATCCGATAAGATAACTTCAAAGGGAAAACTCAATTCATCACAAGGAGATAGAGGGGGAGAAACATCATAAGATCCAACTATAGTAGCAAAGTTCGCGTTACATCAAGATCGTGCCACATCAAGAACATGAGAGAAAGAGAGATCAAACACGTAGCTACTAGTACATACCCTCAGCCCCGAGGGTGAACTACTCCCTCCTCATCATGGAGAGCGTCAGGATGATGACGATGGCCACCGGTGATGATTCCCCCCTCCGGCAGGGTGCCGGAACAGGGCCCCGATTGGTTTTTGCTGGCTACAGAGGCTTGCGGCGGCGAAACTCCCGATCTAGGTTTCTTTTCGGGGGTTTCTATATTTATAGGAATTTTTGGCATCGGTCTCACGTCAGGGGGTCTCCGAGTCATTCACGGGGTAGGGGGCGCGCCTAGCGGGGTAGGGCGCGCCCTCCACCCTCGTGATGGCTCGGGACTCTTCTGGCCCAACTATTTTACTCCGGGGGCTTCTTTTTGTCCATAAAAAATAATCAAAAATTGGCACGTCAATTGGACTCTGTTTGGTATTCCTTTTCTCAAAAACAAGGAAAAACAGAAACTGGCACTGGGCTCTAGGTTAATAGGTTAGTCCCAAATATCATATAAAATAGCATATAAATGCATATAAAACATCCAAGATGGATAATATAATAGCATGGAACAATAAAAAAATTATAGATACGTTGGAGACGTATCAGCCGCCGCTCCGGCGGGGGGCGAGGGCGGCAGGGTACATGAATGGCGGCTCGTTGCCGCCCTCGAGGTGCTCGAGGATGCCGTGGAGTGTGCGGCCGGGGGCGCCCCACCACAGGTTGCGGCCGTCACTGTTCTTCGTCACCCGCACCATCAGTGCGTTTTTGGTGGAGGCTAGCCGCTCCGCCTGCCGGCGTTCGAAGTAGGCCGCCCATGCCTGATGGTTGTGGCGACGTACTCCGGGCGGGCCCGCTGCTCCTCCGCCAGCGACGCCGACCTCGGCGTTGAAGTAGTCGGGGCGCGTGACGTCAGGCAACGGGGGCACGGGGACGCCCCCGGCGCCGAGCCTCCACCGCCCCGGCGCGTGCATGTCGGGAGGCGCCGGGATGTTTGCTTCATGCTGGAGGTGGGCCTCCCACTCGTGCAGCGAGCAACGGCCGAAGCCATTGGCTGCCACCCCGTTGCCGGGGAACCTCTTGCCCATCGTCTGCAGCGGCAGAAAGAGTTCGTCGGCGGCAGCTGTGCACGGGGGAGAGAGGGGGGCTGCGAGCGGGTGTGTCTTCGACGAGGGAGGTGCTGCTTTACATAGCGGCGGGGGCGAGGGGGTGTTGTGTGTACGCGTAGCGGGAGGGGGCGCGTCGCCGCACCGCGTCACCCGTGAGGAATCAATGGAAGGCTGACCGGCAGCAGCCTTGGCATTGATTCCCCGCGGAAAATGAGGCATTGTGAGGACGACGAGGCGTGGGCCGCTGACTCGGTGGGCCCGCCGTTCGTTTGCGCCAAAACCGATTGCCCTGGCATCCCCGGACGCCCCCAGCGCGCCGGTTTGGCCTGAGTCCGCAGGCGCCAGTTTCAAGCCAAACCGACGAAAAATGCACTCCTAGAGCACGACTAGGCTAGTTTTTGGACACTGGTGTTAAAAAAGAGACCTTGAAAATACGATTGGAGATGCTGTAAGCCTCAGATGGGGGAGTTCCATACTTTGTAGCCGGCGCTTGGGGTGGCGCACAGCCGGGCCTTGCCCTTGTGCTGGTCGATTGCAAGAGGCTCTCGGAAATTTTCTAAAAAAAAATACTCTCGGAAAATATGCCAGGTGTTTTTGATTGGCTCGCGATTAGTTCGCTGGTGGAACCCACGTGGATAGCCTCCTGATGGCCAGAACCAATCGCGGTCGCCTGAACACGCGCAGATACACAAAATCCGCACTCGCTGACTCACGTACCATCCCACACTCTTGTCTCTCAAGCTTTGCCACACTGCAGTACTGCAGCCGACGGACGCCCCATACTCGTTTCCATCGTCTAGGTTTTCGCCTTGCCAACACACTACGCCGCCGAAAATATGCCCTCCAACGCCGGTGACGCCCGCCGCGGCGCCCAGCTGGGAAGCGGTGACGCCGCGGATCTCGTGCGCGTTCCCCTTCCCCGTATCTGGCGCTGCGAGGCCGGCTTCGACGCGGCCGCGCGCGAGGAGAAGGCCGCTGCCGACCAGGTCGAGCCCGAGCGTACCTCGATTGGCCGCGCGAGGCCGAAGGACGTCGACGATGCAGAGGGCTCTGCACACCGGACAATCACGGAACACGCCAAAATTCTCCCGCTGCAGCCGTCATCGGATGGATTGGTGGAGGTGGAGGTTCCGATCAACAAGAGGAAATCCAATTTGGTGGAAGGAATCCATGTTAGCGATGGTGAAACTGTCGTCGCAGCCCCACCGGCCAAGATCTTGAGGATTAGCCACAAGACGAAAGTGGCCACAGGAGGCAGCAGCGGTCCTCGTCGTGGTCGTGGTGGTGGACGCGGACGCGGTCGCGGGCGCGGACGAAGCTCTGCAGGTGAGTCAGCGCAGAATTCTTCGTCCTCACGAGGCAACAGGTGCTGGCTGATTGCGCCCTCTCCTCCGGTGCCTAACAGGCGCCTGTTTACAGCGCCACCTCCTTCTCCAGTGGGTGACGACGGCCATCTCCAAGTTGAAACTAGTTCGGAAGATGAAAGCAGTGATGGAAGTTTGGAACCGGACGAAGTAGACGTCACAACATTGTATCTGCTCGCTAGTGTTTCTGAGATGGTCGCTAACGATAGTGATGGTGATACAAGAAATAATGCTGTTCTTCCTGCGAGGAGAACTAGGAAGGACGTCAACATCCATGATGAAGGGACTTCACAAGAAGGCGGACCTAGAAACTGCACAGGAGGTACACTCTAGAATACAGTGGTTAAATATTCGTAATTATGCAAATGCTCACAGTTACATATATACTCTTCCTTTGTTCTTCACTACTAGGAGCTTCCTGGGGAGCCCGATAATTAAGCTGGAAACACCAAAGGAAAGAGAAAGGAGGATACAGGTGTGTGTGTGTTCAAATTCACTATTAATATATTAAAGGTTAATTATGAAGAAAAATATATATTGATTCTTGGATTGTCACATATTCTACGCATACAATCTCCCGGGGGGAGTTTATTACTTCATGCATCTCCTTAAGTGGGATTATAAAGCGAAGTTTTATTCTGAATTTTTTTTTTTGAACTTCCGGCGACATGTACACTGACTGCTTGAGTCCATATTATAAGAATCTTGCATATCCATCAAATTTAAAAGTAAACAAATGGGATCTTGCGGAGAGAACATCGGCGCTTCTGTCCTCGTCTAATTAGTTCATCGTTTGAGGTTCCATGTTAGTGGCAGAGTAGTGCTCGCCTGGTCGATCTAGTGGGAGTTCTACATTGTTTATTTTGAAGATGCATAAATGACTGAAACTCAAGGAAATTAGGTCACTTGTGTATGCTGGGAAAAGCAGCCCTCACACACATGAGTGATGCGCAATAAAACCCCTTTTCAGGCAAAATAACTCACTTCATTGAGGATTTTTTTAAACATGATTTAGCATGTTCATACTTTTTTGGAGTTAACGGGCAGCTCGTACAAACTAGAGTTTTTTTATTTCATTTATATTATGAGAAGTACATTTGTTGTTTGTGGTTGTTAATTAAGAACAAAATGATAGTTCTATATTAATAAGGAGATATAATATATAAACATGATTCTGAGTATTATGTTTGCACATACTTTTTTTGTGAAAACCTTTGCACATACCTATTATCAAGTAATCCGCACCAAGTAGAAACATATATCTCATTGCAGCATCGTATACACAATATTGTATGCCACTTTTTTTGTTGGTCCCTAAGTAAAATTATCATCAATTTTGTTTCCTAGAAACTTTTCATTAATGTTTTGTGCCAGTTAAATTCTTAAAATGGTTTTGTTAGACATATTAGGCTAATTTATTTGATGGTTTCCATATTGCCACATGTTCTATAGTGGGATTATTTTCTGTTTTGAGGGTGGGATTATGTTCTCTTGGTATCATAAAAGCCTTGCCTGATGTATGCAATCTTGGGAGCTAATATATTTTGAAAACAAAATTGTTTCACACTAGTTGGTGGAGTGTATGGAGGTGTGCAGATGTGAATACATCCACCATGAGGCCAACCCGATCCGCTCGGTGTTGGATCGTGTTTTTGCTACTTCGTCTTGGGACATTGTTTTTCCTCGAGCTTCTCTCTCTACCCTGCCCCATGTTGAGTCAGACCACTCCCCCCTCACCTTTGGATTTGGGCGTATCCTCCACGGTAATTTCTTCTAGATTCCAGTTCGACGCTTCTTGGCTTTTGGTTGATTTTTTCTTTGATATGGTCTCGGCGAAGATCTCCTCCCTCCTTAATTCGAGAGTCGGGTCTTTTGGCCCAATGCACGACTGACACTTCTGCTCTTACCAACTTCGAAAATTCCTCAAAGGCTAGGGCCGTAATCGCGTGACTGAAGCTCTCAAACGCAAGTGTGACCTGTTGAGGCAGGTCTCGTCCTTAGATGCAGAGGCCGATTCGTCCGGGCTGTTGGCTGGCAATATCGTTATGAGCTTGAGGGCTCTCTCATGCAACTACACCAGCAGGCTGAGGTCTATTTGGAAGCAAGGTGGCACCATTAATTGGACTCTGAAAGGGGATTCCCCAATTGCGTATTTTTTTGCTATTGCCAATGGCCGCCGTTGCAGATGTTCTATTGATAGTTTGGTAGCCCTCACACACATGAGTGATGCTCAATAAAAACCCTTTTTCAGGCAAAATAACTCACTTCACTGAGCCTTTTTTTAAACATGATTTAGCATGTGCATACTTTTTTGGAGTTAACGGGCAGCTGGTACAAACTAGAGTTTTTATTTTATTTTATATTATGAGAAGTACATTTGTTGTTTGTGGTTGTTGATTAAGATCAAAATGATAGTTCTATATTAATAAGGAGATATAATATATAAACATGATTCTGAGTATTATGTTTGCACATACTTTTTTTGTGAAAACCGTTGCACATACCTTTTATCAAGTAATCCGCACCAAGTAGAAACATATATCTCATTGCAGCATCATATACACAATATTGTATGCCACTTTTTTATTGGTCCCTAAGTAAAATTATCATCAATATTGTTTCCTAGAAACTTTTCATTAATGTTTTGTGCCAGTTAAATTCTTAAAATGATTTTGTTAGACATATTAGGCTAATTTATTTGATGGTTCCATATTGCCACATGTTCTGTAGTTGGATTATTTTCTGTTTTGAGGGTGGGATTATGTTCTCTTGGTATCATAAAAGCCTTGCCCGATGTATGCAATCTTGGGAGCTAATATATTTTGAAAACAAAATTGTTTCACACTAGTTGGTGGAGTGTATGGAGGTGTGCAGATGTGAATACATCCACCATGAGGCCAACCCGATCCGCTCGGTGTTGGATTGTGTTTTTGCTACTTCGTCTTGGGACATTCTTTTTCCTCAAGCTTCTCTCTCTGCCCTGCCCCATGTTGTTTCAGACCACTCCCCCCTCATCTTTGGATTTGGGCGTATCCTCCACGGTAATTTCTTCTAGATTCCAGTTCGATGCTTCTTGGCTTTTGGTTGATTTTTTTTCTTTGATATGGTCTCGGCGAAGATCTCCTCCCTCCTTAATTCGAGAGTCGGGTCTTTTGGCCCAATGGACGACTGACACTTCTGCTCTTACCAACTTCGGAAATTCCTCAAAGGCTGGGCCGTAATCGCGTGACTGATGCTCTCAAACGCAAGTGTGACCTGTTGAAGCAGGTCTCGTCCTTAGATGCAGAGGCCGATTCGTCCGGGCTGTTGGCTGGCAATATGGTTATGAGCTTGAGGGCTCTCTCATGCAACTACACCAGCAGGATGAGGTCTATTGGAAGCAAGGTGGCACCATTAATTGTACTCTGAAAGGGGATTCCCCAACTGCGTATTTTTTTGCTATTGCTAATGGCCGCCGTTGCAGATGTTCTATTGATAGTTTGGTTATAAACGATGTTAGGGTTGTTGACCCTCGCCTGATTATGGATCACGTCCTCAATTTATTTTCTGATCAGCTAGCGGCTAGGCCGGCCTTGGGTTTCATTATCTCCCCCAATCTTTGGGCCCAGGATTAGGCGGGTTTCAGACGAAGAGAACGCGGCTCTTCCGATTCCCCTCTCAGTTGAAGAGATTGATATGGCCATCAATTCACCTAATGTGAACTCGGCCTCAGGCTCGGATGGATTCTCGACCCCTTTCTTTAAACGGTTCTGGCCCACCCTTCGTTTGTTGGTTTGTGATATTATTCAAGGTTTTTTGTCTCGGTAATGTGGACATTTCACACCTTAGTTATGCCATCCTTTCCCATATTCCCAAAGTTAAGGGTGCTGAGTCTATTTCTCAGTTTCAGCCCATTGCCCTAATTAACAACTTCGTCAAGTTCCCTCCTAAAGGGCTGGCAATGAGTCTATCGCCTGTGGCCCATCGTATTATTAACCCTTCCCAATCCGCTTTCATAAAAGGTATATTTATTTTAGATGGTATCCGTTGTATGCATGAGATTGTCCATGGCCTTAGGATGAGAGGTACTAGAGCGATTATTCTCAAGCTTGACTTCGGGAAAGCCTGCGACTCGGTTAGCTGGGATTTTCTCCGTCACATCATTTTTGCTAAGGGATTTGACTCCGGTATTGTCCATAGATTGATGCAGTTGTCTCTGGTGGTCATACAGTGGTGGCTATCAATGGCTCGGTTAGCAAATTCTTCGCCAATGGTCGTGGCCTTCGGCAAGGCAATCAGGCTTCGCCTATTCTATTTAACTTTGTTACAGATGCAATATCGTGTATGCTCGACCGGGCGGCCTCAGCCGGACACATCTCCCCTGTCATTTCCCACCTCCGCCCCACGGTATCACTCACCTCCAATATGAGGATGACACGGTTATTCTTGTGGAGTTGAACGACTCCTGTATTGCTAACCTTAAGTTTATCCCGCTCTGCTTCGAAGCCTTGTCGGGGCTCAAAATCAACTCTTCTAAGAGCAAGGTTATTGTTACGGGAGTTGACGAGGCCGAAGCATTGCATGTTTCCCAACTTCTTAACTATTGTCTAGGGGGTTTTCCCTTCAAATACTTGGGGCTCTCTATCTCTCCTTTCCATCTATGTGCCATGGAGTTCAAACCTTTGGTTTCTAAGGTAGGAAATAGAGTTCTACCGTGGCATGGTAGATATAAAACCTTTGCTGGCAAAGTTTCTCTTATTAATTCCTGCCTTTCCTCCCTCACTATGTTCACTATGTGTTTTTTTTACTTTCTAAAGGCACTCATGCAAGCTTTGACAAACATAGAAGGGCCTTTTTTTTGGAACTCTGTGGATAATAAACGAAAATAGATTTTGTTAAGTGGGATATCATTTACAGACCAAAAAGCCTTGGGGGGCTTGGGATTTGGAACACCTAGGTGATGAACAACTACCTCATCATCAAATGGTGGTGGAGGATTATGACCGCGACTCCCGGCACTCTTTGGTTCGATATTCTCAAAGCTAGATATTCCTAGCTGGTAGCCCCATGTTCGCCTCGGCGTCACGTGGCTCGCAGTTTTGGAAAGATCTGGTCAAGGTTAGGGATGTGTTTCGCCAACATGTTAAATTCGTGGTCAAGAACGGTGCCTCTACTCGCTTTTGGTTGGGTTGGTGGTCTCGAGACACCCCCCTTGCGACCACCTTTTTGGTTCTGTTTTCTTATTGTTCTAATCCGGAGATCTCAATCTCTGAGCTCTCTCGTAATGACGGGGACTTGGGTTTCCGGAGATCCCTTTCTCCTGAAGAGTTGGGGGACTGGCACCGCCTTGCTGCTTTGTTCCCTGTTCTCTCGGAGGAGGTGGACTCCGTTTCCTGGCCTCACACTACGTCTGGGAAGTTTTTGGTCAAATCATTGTACGCTAGGCTTATTTCTCGACCTCCTTCCACCAAGTTTAAGCAAATCTCGGCTGCCAGGATCCCCTCGAAGATCAAATTCTTTCTCTGGCAAGCGTTTAGGGGCTGACTACCTTCTGCTAATCAGATTTAGAAGCGGAACGGTCCTGGTTCTACCTTCTGTGCTTTATGTTCTACCATAGAAGACACTAATCATATTTTTTTCCATTGTATTTTGGCCAAGCTGGTTTGGGGGTGTGTTCGTTCTTGTTTGAACACCTCTTGGGCCCCTGGTTCCTTCTCGGATGTTCGTCTATTGACGGCCAATTTACAGGGCCGATCTAGGAGGCTGTTTTAGATTAGGTTGGGTGCTCTTTGCTGGGCGCTATGGACTACTAGAAACAAATTGACTATTGAGGGTATTTTCCTAATAAGCCTGCTGATGTCTAATTTAAAATGTGTATTTTCCTGCAGCAGTGGAAATTATTGATTAAATCGGCGGACCGTGATGATATGGAGGTGCTGATCAACAAAGTGCGGGCGTCTGCAAACTTGATGTCATCTCCATCCATTGGCGCTTCATCGTAGCTGTTGGGCCTTCTGAGTGCGTAGGTGGTGGCCTGCGTGCCCCGTTTGTATTAGCCGTTCCTGTGTGCCGCTATACTGTACTGATGTTCTCTTGTTCTCTTGCCCTGTGTTGGGTGGCTCGTTGACTATGGTTGGCTTGTGTGGGCTGTGTTGGTTGTTGCTACTCTTTCGTATGGTTTTATCTATAAAGTCGGGCATATGGCTTTTCTCTAAAAGAATCTGAATTCTCAATTTATGCACGCAAGGGAATGTGTTTGGTAGGAAGGTAATTTTTGTGATGTGTTAATATATACCCAACTCATGAGAAATATAGATGTCCATACAAAAGTCTGCTCACTCTTATTATGTGTGTGGGGGTATGTGTACCAGGATTTTTTTTTGAAATGGCCAGGGGGTGGTGGGGGGGGGGGGGGGAGGCTCCTCACCTGAATATATTTTAAAAAGGATAGAGTTTACGGGGCTCACGTAATTCATCATATTAGAAAAGCACAGAAAGCCATAAAATATACCTACAGAAGACCGTACGTTCCTGAAACAGAATACTCATTTCTCTATTAGCCGGGTTTCGTCGGTTCCATTATATGTAAGCAAGAGATGGATTAGGAAATCACAATGATCTATATAAACGGCCGAAACTCAAGGAAATTGGGTAAGTTGTGTGTGCAGGAAAAAACAGCCCTCACACACGTGAGTGATACTCAATAAAAAACCTTTTTAAGAAAAATTACTCACTTCAGTAAGCATTTCTTTAAACACGATTTATCATGCATACTTTTACGAAGTTAATGGACAACTCATACAACTAGAGCTTTTTATATTATGAGAATTGCATTTGTTGTGTGTGATTGTTAATTGATAACAACATGATAGATTATTTTTTTTCGAACCATGCATGAGGACTGCATGTAAATATATAGATAGAAATAGGGGTACGACCGGCAGAATCCTGCACATGCACAAATAAAGCACAAGCCAAAAAAAAGCAGATAGAAAAGGAGAGGGAACTCTAGGAACAAAAACAAACTAATTAAACTCCGTTATATCAGGCACAGCGCGCCATCCCATTTTTGCTTGCAGTGTCCCACATATTAGCCTCCGTTTTAATCTTGTCCAGAAGCCGCTGAATCGGAGTGCGTGGGTGTGTTTTTTTTATCAAAAACTCTACTGTTCCGTTCCTCTCCAAATCGACCAAACGACCAATGTAACTACAGAGTTCACAGTTTTTTTCTTTAGCACCTTGCATCCTTAGCCTTGCTTGACTTTTACACTCTCCAAGATCAAGCCAGCAGTAGATCGAAATTAATAAGGATATATAACATATAAACGTGATTCTGAGTATTGCCTTTCAGATTTTTTTTGCAAAAACCTTTATATGTTATAACATATACTGTTTGATATTAAATAAGGAGATAAATTATCAGTATTAACTGTTCTTCGAATCATAAAAGCATTATCTGATGTATGCAATCTTGAAAACTTATATATTTTGAGGAAAAAAATAGTATTGTCGCACACTTGTTGGCGGAGTGTATAGAGGTGTGCGGGTGAAAATACATCCACCATGGATTGTATCTGAATGCTCAATTTATGCACGCATGGGAATGTATTCGATAGGAAGATAATTTTTGAGATGTGTTAATAAATACCAAACTCATGAAAAAAGTAGATGTCCTACAAAAGTATGCTCAGTCTTATTATGCGTGTGGTGATATGTGTACGTGGATGAGTTATTCCTTGTATTAGAAAAGCACAGGAAGTAGTCATAAAATATACCGACAAATGCTCATTCCTTCCTGTAACAGAATAGTCATTTCTCTTTGGCCGGGTTTCGTTGGTTGCATTATATGTAAGCAAGAGATGGATGAAATCACATCTACGATATATATCAAAGATGAAAAAAGATCTAATCGACTCAACGAACAGATAAATATTGTGGTCACTGGGAGAAGGGTTCCTCATTGTTATTGCCGTGGAGCTCATTATACACTATCGACATAAATGACGATTATTAGCTCAATAGTTCTATATCCCTTATGCTATTGAAGCAATCACCCTTGATCTATCAAAGATAGTTTCCCATATAACATATGCAACATGTTGTGTTGTACCACATCTAGAATTTCTAAGTCAAAACCTATAACATATACCTAGATATTATGCATGTTCAATCTCTAGACAACATATTTTAAAGCTTTGTTGTAATCAATATATTATGTAATTGTAATAAATTAATAGTGTAATTAATTGCCACCCAGTGTTCCGTTATCGCAATTAGCAATATTGTCATCTCAAGTTGGTATTGCTAGAGTAATATGTGTAAGTTCTAAAGTTCACGTTGTAGGAGTTAGGTTGCTATTGAAGTGAAATTATTCTAGGTGGTGTTAGAGAAGTATCTTCAGAACTGGTTAGGATTAACAGAACATTTATTGGATATCTAATGAAGGCGCACTATGTCAGTCATTGTTTCTAGCGGTAGTTTGGGTTCACAGACCATCTATTTTAGTAACTATGTTCGGGGCCGCGTCACGTGGATCCACCCACCACTTCTCCGGGGCCGCCGCCCGAAATCCTGCACCTTTGGCCCCATAGAAAGGATCAGTCCCCTCAAAGCCACGCCGCGAGGTCCAGCATCCGTCTGCACCGGAGCTTCACCACTAGGATCTGCATAAGCATGAGAAGTTTATGTCTGCGAACTCACATGCCTGAAGAAATGTCATGGCAACAAACTCAGCGAGCGTGACTTCCAGGTTGGGCGGCAACACCAAACCTCCCCCACGGGATTTACAGACATTTTAGGACTCGTGAGTGTTGTGTAGCCTGGGAAACAAATTGGCTTCAGTGTGCGTGTGTGTTGCTTGCTCTCTTGTGTAGTTGTGCAAGGCGAAGGTTTGGTGACGGGTCTGATTGGGTATGTGCATGCTATCATGGGGCATGTGGAGAGTTAATTGTTTTTCTTGGAACATGTTTGTCATGTGCATGTAGTGGCCGTGTCCATACATTTTTCACAGGAAATATTTGTTGGATTGTAATTCAGAACTGTTCTTGCTTGCAAAATACATTTCTGGAACATCAATTCTTGTAAGATAATTGACTTATTATTTTTTCAGGTCGCCATTGGTATAAGGATTTGCATCAGTTCCCAGAGGCATGTTTGTCGAGCTAAAAGGATCTATTGCTAGAATTTTGCTGACATTTTAGACATTTTAGTATATATCTGCTGAATTAGTACTCTTGTTGGGTGGAGTACATTCACCGAAACCCAATGTTATATTTAGTGCTTTTGGCTGTGATGTAATTGTAGGCTGCAGGATGGATTGTTATCCTTTTGGTTGTGATCTAGTATTGAGCTTTTGAACATCCAAATTTACACCTATGATGGATTGCTGAGATATATATTATGATGGATTCCCCTTTTCAAAAAAAAGTCCTAGTAGATGCAACTTTAATTACTCTGCAGGTGTGTTGTAGATTATGAACATAAGTGACAATGAGTACTTCTATAGTTCTATATCCCGTTTCTATTAAAACCATCACTCATTTGTAGCATGCGATCTCGTAATCTAATTGATTGTGATGATGAGGAACGTTGCGTACATCTCAGGTCCGTCCATCGTGTGTGATACAGGCGCGCGATTGGCTCCCATAACCGAGTGCTGTGATTGGTACCATCACAAATGGTTCTTCAAAATTATTTGTGTGTGAAGTTGTTCACCCGATTAATTCAAACATGTAGTATTTCAACATCGGACGTACTTAATTTGCACAATAAAATGTCTGAATTACATTTACATACGTAAAATATGAAAGTTTAAAACTAAAATATCTAACTATATATAGCTAGCTAGGTGTCGTCTTCTACTTCGACGTTGGCTAAGAACACACGGGCGGCGTCCATGTTGCCAACAACCATGTCCACCGCTTCGATCGACTGCGACATCCGGCTTCACAGCCGTGGTGGCCTCGAATACCAAAACAAAATGGCGTGTGGCAAGGATGCAGTTGGGCACGATAGCAGCTTCCACAACTGCATTGGCCTCAGGCTCTACGCATTCAACTTTACGGTGGGTGGCGTCAGGCAACTCGGCGAGCTCACAGGTACACTCCTGCTCCTTCAACTCATCCATGCATGCGCCGTACAACTTCCATAATTCTTTAAGTCCATCATTTGTGGACAGAGGATCGTTGACCTCGGAATCAGCATCAGACTCAAACCCAAAGAGTAAGGGATCGGGTGGAGCAATGGGGGCAGACACCGTGTGCATTGGTATGACGGGGCCGGGTGCAGGCTCTGAGGAAACAGGGGCAGGTGGCACGTGCCCTTCGCCGCACGGGGCGGGGCGTTGGCTATGGGGCGTCTGCCTCGTGGTCTGGTATAATAGTGCCGGACACAGGCTTCGACACGAGGTGGGCGATCTGGGATAATTGTACATTCACATGTTGACGAACCTCGCCGGCAGGTCGTGGTATATATGGTACATCTCGCCTGGAATGGACTTATTGGGAGAAGCCTTGGTACATGAACAAGCATCTTTGGAGTGGTCATCTACTCGGTGGCGGATGCAAGTCAGACAACATCCTGGAAATAGACGTCATGCATTCAAATGCAATTAATAAATTCTATGGGTTCTAATATCACACACGGTTGCGAAGGCCAAATGTTTGTGATGAGTTGTGTGTGACGCTTCACTAAAAAAAGACACTTTCATGATATTATGATCTTAACGAAAACTTTTTCTGTCATGAAGGTGACACTTCCATAACGATAATTATGATAAAAACACGCATCATCATAGATATGATGGGTTCCTATTTCTATGACAAAAAATATGATAGAAAATGTGTTTTTTTGTCCTGGGTGGGCCGAAGGAGGACCTGCATGAAATTCTTTGGGTTGTTCATAACGTAAAAAATTGTGGTACAAGTGAGGGGCGAGGAAATTTTCAGGGATTTCCCAGTATACAGTGGGCAATCGGTGGGTGATCAGGCCCGAGTGATGCAGTGGTTTGCGTGTTTTTCTCACGCGCACGCGAGTGTGAGTCCTTCGCTAACTGAACTCAAGTGAGCCGTTTGCTTACTGAACCCAAACGATCTATTCCTCGTTCGCACTACAGTGAAACCGAGCGATCCCTTGCTTACTAAACACGAGTGATCGATCCCTTGCACTACTACTGAACCCGAGTGGTTCCTTCGCCGCTAGCTGAACCCCAGTGATCCCTTCACTGATAACTGAACCCGAGCGATCCATTTGCTGATCCCAATCGATGTGACTGAGACTCATGCACATACATAATTTGCCCGATCGATCCGTGCGAGACGTTGATACGTCTCCAACGTATCTATAATTTTTTATTGTTCCATGTTATATTATATTCTGTTTTGGATATTACTGAACTTTATTATACACTTTTATATTATTTTTGGGACTAACCTGTTAACCGGAGGCCTAGCCCAGAATTGCTGTTTTTTGCCTATTTCAGAGTTTCGCAGAAAAAGAATATCAAACGGAGTCCAAACGAAATGAAACTTTCGGGAACGTGATTTTTGGAACGAACGTGATCCAGAGGCCTTGGAACCTACATAAAAAAAGCTACCAGGAAGGCACGAGGTAGGGGGGCGCGTCTACCCCCTAGGCGTGTCATCCACTCTCATGGGGCCCACGTTGCTCCACCGACGTACTTCTTCCTTCTATATATACCTACGTACCCCCAAACTACCAGATACGGAGCAAAAAAACCTAATTCCACCGCCGCAACCTTCTGTACCCGTGAGATCCCATCTTAGGGCCTTTTCCGGAGCTCCGTTAGAGGGGGCATTGATCACAGAGGGCTTCTACATCAACACCATAGCCTCTCCGATGATGTGTGAGTAGTTTACCTCAGACCTTCGGGTCCATAGTTATTAGCTAGATGACTTCTTCTCTCTCTTTGGATCTCAATACAAAGTTCTCCATGATTCTCGTGGAGACCTATTCGATGTAATCTTCTTTTGCGGTATGTTTCTTGAGACCGATGAATTGTGGGTTTATGATCAAGTTTATCTATGAACAATATTTGAATCTTCTCTGAATTCTTTTATATATAATTGGTTATCTTTACAAGTTTTTTCGAATTATCAGTTTGGTTTGGCCTACTAGATTGATCTTTCTTGCAATGGGAGAAGTGCTTAGTTTTGGGTTCAATCTTGCGGTGTCCTTTTCCAGCACCTCACCACGCACTAGATTTCACTACCGATCTGTGTTGGGAAAAGTCAATTTTGCCAACAGATTGTTGGTCGAGAAAACTTCTATCTAACTGTTAGTCGGTAATATTGATGTATTCTGTCCAACCGTCGGTCGGCAATACTTGAATGTTTCACGTTGGACTATCGGTCGGGAAAGCTTACATCTCCATCAGACTGTTGGTCGGGGATTAATGCCGACCGACTACTCATCGCCAATTGGGCCGGCCCGTCTTTGCGCGCGCGGGCCAAAAACTTGGCGCCAAGCCTCCTTCCTATTTTTTCATTCGGCCTTCGATAGGTGCCACGAGCCCACGACCAAATCTAAATCCCCCAAACCTAAATCCTCTCACGCAGTCCCTCCGCCGCCGCCCGCTAGCTAGCCGCCCGCACGCCGCCGACCGCCCACCGTCTCCACCACGCCGTCACCTGTCTCCTTCATCCTCCTGCACCCCACTGCTTAGGCCCCGAACACTACTAACCCTGCGCTAGAGTTCGGGGAGAGGCCAAGGCGCGGTGGTGGACGCCGCCATCCCTCTCAGATCCGGGGCTGAGAGAGGGAGGGGGTGAGGGAGGGAGGGAGAGGTGGGTCACCTGCGAGAGAGATCACTCGCGCCCTCGCTCGTCAGTCGTCACCCAGGGGCCGCCACCACCGCCACCATGCCATGGGCTTCCTCCGATCTGCGCTCGCCGGTTCGTTCGAAGAAGGATCTGGTCGTTGACTGCTGGTGATTCCCCTCCCACCGGTGGTGTGTGTTCTTTTCACTCTCCTCTCCCTCTCCACCCATTCCCAATCGGTGTTGCCGTTAGTTGATTTATTTGCTTTTCCCTTTTCCGTTCAGATCAGTCATGACTTGGAATAGTACTTCTATCCAGCAAGCATCGTTTTGGATGTGAGCTCGAGCTCAAGCAACAAGCAGAGCATCAAAAACAGGGGCTCTATCTGCTAATGGGGTAGCCGGCAATGCAGTCTAAGAGGTACATCTCGTGTGATTTCTGGATATGAGAACTTGAGAAGAACAAGCTTGATGCTATTACTGAAAAAAAGAATCTATGCTACAGGTATTCCTTTCAGTAGTGTTGCAGGAAACCTAAATTAGCTACTATTTTTTATGAACTGGTTGTGATTGATTTGTGAACTTTAGAGCTTGTGAGTTGTAGTTTGTGTGCTATGTGTGCCTGAAGGTCAATACAAGGGTATTCATCATATGAAAATTCATTACTTTAGATAGATAGATAGATAGATAGATAGATAGATAGATAGAAAAACGTATCCACATATCTGTGCTTTGAGACGAGGGACAACGCTGAGAACTAGCTTCAGGTTCCACAAAGACTTCTATTTAAGCATTGTAGAATTCTGGCAAGCATAAGACTATATTAAACTTAGTTCAGTTTTTCTGGAATGAAGATAAATTACATATCTAGCAGTTTGTATTTATACAGTCATGCTTCTATAGATTTTACAGTTTTATTTTCTCTTTAAATTTGATTCAGTAGTTCTGTATTTCCAGAATAGTTCATGTATCCCATATTTTCCCAGGATTCTTCTTTGCATCCCATACACTTGGACGGAGTGGGAGGCCGCCGCAGCGATGCTGGACTCGGAGCCCAAGCCATCCCACGCCGCCAACAACTTGCACCTCTTCGCGGAAATCACCACAAGTGTGATGTCTGTATAGAAAATCAGTACTTTCTTGGTTCATATCCTATCTGAAACTTGGAATGTTTATTGTTAGGCACAGCTTGACTTTCACAGTAGCCTGCATATTCTTCTGCTCACAAACAAGGCAGAACATGCACCATAGAATGCTGGGAGAACATAGATTTATTTTGCTCTTCGTACTTTTATTAGATAAGCCACATTTCAAGGAGAATATGGATTTATGTTGCTCTTCCTACTATTATAAGATAGGCTTCATTCTTTTTGTTTCATTCATGCCTTTGTTGTTGACAGTATGGTTGTGTAAATTCAACATTGATTTTTAATGTTAGTACATGATTTACACAAAACTGGTATTCATATTACTTGAGATGTTGCAGGTACTGGCAGTCTGATGCCTTCAGAATTGGCTCTCAAAACTTTCAACCAAGATTAGAGCTAGCGTGCAGTTTGCAGTTTATAGTCATACTCATACTCATACTCAATGAGTCCCTACCTCGGCTTCTGGGCAAGATATTCTTTACTTTTAGGTAAGCTCTAATTTGTAAAGCATTATTGCAGCTTTTAGAAACTCTGAATCTCAGATTTATTGAGATATCAAAATACCAGTTTGAGATTCATCGAGATAAGCAGATCTTATTCGACCATGTAATTTAAATCTTATTCCAATGAGTTTTGTTGATTGTCGTTTTTAACAATATTACTCAACTTATGGTTACTTCCCTTTGTTTAGTTCAGCGCCATTCTTTTCTCTTATTCATTTTGGTAAAAAGAAATCTCTTACGTGCTCCTTTTGTAAGGATGCATGCTGACGTGTGCACATCGTTTCTAGCTTGTTTTGGTGCATCTTTTATTCTGCTTCAGCTGGTTAGCCTGAATCCTCCTGTTTCGGTTGAATAGCAACCACTATTGTTCAGGAATTTTGAGTGGCGCACATCCTGGTATGGTGAGAGGCAAGCCGACGACCGGACATCATTTGTCAAGGTTTGTGCACATTGAAAACTCTTGCTGCGGATAGGAATGATGTTCATTGCAAACTGATGTAGCTTCTTAATATGCATACTATATTAGATTGATCCTTTTGAATTAAGTTGATGTAAAATTATTTATTGAACCCAAGCTTGGTAATGCTACTAATTTGAATGCTAAAATTATTCAGGTAACTGTAGTTAGTGGATAAGCAGGTCCCTTTAAAAAGAAGGTTGGGTTTTCTTATTAGTTTTTGGCAATTTTGCAATAAGAATGGTTTCACAAACTGTAGACTGTTCAGAATGAGATGCTGGCAGTAACACAAATGCAGACGAATCAATGATTTATATATTACAGAATTAATTTATAAACACAAATAGATGCTTCAAACTCTTCTGCTACCTCAAGATCATGCGCACTCCAATTTTGTGCCTATGCCAATAGAGTAATATATCTTATTTTTAAAGAGAAGAAACAAATGCCTTTGCTGACCTATCAACTCCTTATGGAGATGGTGGGCCGGCTGGGGTGATCTCTGTTGGCGCTGCCTCTGGCAGCACCTCTTCTTCCTCTCACATCTCTCTTGTGGTTTCTATCTTCTCTCAATAACACAAGGACACGCACACCAGGGCAGAAAACACACACACAAACACTTCACCATGGAGAAAACTAACTTTGCCTTGTCTCCTGGTGAAAAGCACGTATGCTTCATTTTCCCTCGAGCCCTCTCAGCCTCTTTTCTCTTTTCTCATTGTAACTTATATATACATAGGGAGCTAACCTTCACGCACCACTCAGGCGCCACATCCGGCCACTAACGTCACGTCTAGGCACTAACTCACGCCCACTCACACAACTAACTCCATGCACTTGGGGGGTGTTTGGTTCCCTGCGCTGCATGTGGCTCGCACCTACCATGCAAAATTGGGACGTTTGGTAGGTTGTATGGACTCTTCAGCCTGGCCCAGTGGATGCAAAAAGAGCCCTCTCAGCCAGGCTGAGGGAAACGCAAGTTTCGGGCGTATCTCGCGTGCAGGCTCCTTCCTTCGGTTTATCTCCTTTCCCTCACGCCTCTTCGCATCCATTGACCAAGACCAAGCGCCGCCGGCAGGGCATCCATCGACCAGCCGCCGGTCTCGCCGCCCTCGACCAACCGCCGACATCGCTGTTTGCCTTTCACCACGCGCCGCCGCCCTTGACCAAGCGTCGGTGCCGCCGCCGCCCTCGACCAAGCACCGGTGTCGCCGCGGCCGCCGTGCTCGACCAAGTGCTCGTGACGTCGCCGCCGACCAAGACTAGCTGCCGCCATTCCTGTTTGCCCTTCGCCAAGCGCTGCCGTTGGCATCCGCCAAGGATCCTGCATGTACGTACTAGAGCCGCCGCATGCCGGATCTGGCGCCTCGCGCGGCCGCAAGCGAGGATCCTATTTCTCTGAATCCATCAAGCCCCGGATCCCATCGCCCCGCGGTGCCACAATATCCCTGTTCCTCACTGATTTCAGCCATACTAGATGACCCGTTGCGCCAATGGCGCAAAGGCCGAGAGCCAAACAAGTTTTCAAACCATGCAAGTTAGAATATTTATTACTTAGAGACCAACACCTACTTATATTGCCTTGTGAATGTTACTATACTGTGGAATTAGGAGTGATAACATGGTGTATTCTTTGATAGCTATTTCCCCCATTCCCTCCTATTTATAGAACTGTAATACTTACAAAAGTACATTGGTTAACAGATCACACTTCTACACAAACAAGTAAATGCATAAGATGTTTATATCAGGGAATAACCTTTGCAACGTTAAGTAAAAGGTTTCATATGAGATATATTGATAAGCGGTAACATATGACCAATAAGCATGTGATGTGTTCCACTATTTAGTTTCAATCACAAGAAGTTCCAGGTACCCATCAATTTCATATAAGCACTTCATAATAGAATTTTGGACAGTCTCAAAAAATGTGCACCACTAATTAACACATACAACCATTCTTACATAGCGAAGGCAAAGCTTCAAGTACTTTCAGTAGCTTGAAACTCAGAAACTCAGAAAGCATAATTTGTTATCAGTCCTGTACAAGACTCATTTAATTTTGAAACCTTCTCATGCTTGAAACCATCTATGTAGAAACTGAAACATCACTGTGCACAGAGGTTATCGTTCTACTGTGTCACCGGACGAATAAACACATATCACCATGATCAAGGCCTCGACCAAGCGACATGTCTTTTAGAAAATATATGTAGAATCTCCCGTCGTCGGACTTAGTCCCCCGAAATGCGGAGACCTAGAGACATAAAAACAAATTAGCACCACATAGTTAATGGCAGAGAACCTATCAATGAAATTCCATCTAAGCCACCGAAATTTGCCGGTTGCGCCAATGACTCAAGTACCTGATTTAAAACAATATTTATCTGCTTAGCATTTGGTACCGACATTTTTTCCACAGAATAACATCACAAGTTTTAGCATGCCTTTTCTAATTGAAGACGTAAAATCCCCGCTTACATCATGGACTATAACAGTGTCCCTTTGACTAATATATATGTAATAATATTAATGTATGAACATGTATATCATACCAGTGTGCCTCTGCTAGTTAACTACCCTTTATTATAAGTGTGCAACAAGCATTACCCTTTGCATATATAAATAGTAAGCAGGCGATCTGCTGGATTCTATAACCCATATATTAAAAATAAAATCCTTTATCGTAAGCAGCTACGATTGGTTTGGGATACATAAACAATAAGCAGGTGGTATACACTGAATTCTGGAACACCCGCATTAATTATCTGTGCACTTAGCCTTCCCTTATCAGCAAGCAGCAAATATTCTCTCAAAGAAGTAATCTCATGTATTGCAAAAAGCTAAGATAACTGGGCACATCCCACACACGTTGATATTAACCAACATGCACATATTTGTCCTAAATCAGTAAGCATGAAGCAAACCAATCATAAGCACTAACAGGAAAAACCTTCTCATGTCTCCCAACAGTTCAAAAAACCTTCAGAAATGCCTGCTAATTAGCAAGGCCATGTTCTAGCGTACAAAGAAATTATTTCCATCCAGTATATAATGCAGAAGCAAGTATTCTCTGGAAGGATATATATATATATATATATATATATATTCATATATACCAAATAGACATAGTATAAGTTCCAACGATAATGTCATACCTATATCAGAGACATAGCCTCAAGAAACGCTGTCCATAGTAAAAAAAACCATTGCAGCAGAAACCGGAAGCCAACATCAGTGTGGTTCACAAGAAGAGGAAGCCATTCTGTTCATGCCTAGCACAACAGCAAATTGAAGAGAACCTACATTACATGGCATAAAATCCAGTTAAGAAGAAAATCTAATGTGATATGTAACTATATGGATACACTCGAGTTGTTATAATTACTTAGGAATTTTGAATGGCAAATTTAAGAAAATAATTCAAATTATTGCTTTTCCTATAGGGGCCCTATAACCAGAATATAGCTGCACAGAAGATCATCAGGTAAAAAAACTTTAGTAGATTCATGAAAAGCAAATGCCAAGATAAAAGGTCTGACATAACTGTCCAGATTTTGTATCAACCAGTCATATATATAGAAGCATTTTACCTCTATAAACAACATTTTAATGGTGGAGTAATCAATCTAAACAATTTTAAATTAAAAACAAAATATCTAAAGACTAAGCTCTAGTTCATGTATTTTAGAGAAGTTCAGTTCGGCGAAACTACGGAAGCAAAGGTCTGAAGATATCGATACACGTCGAACTATGTATTTCCATCAGCCTAAAAATTCTGAGAATTACATGGTACCAATACACGTCAAACTCTGTTAAAGCGGTATAGTTACAAGGCCAGAAAGGCGGTTCAAGTAACGATGCAGGGTGCTGAACAGACCTGCTTCAACTTCTTCAGAGATTCTTCTGCATCTGCTAGCTTCTCTGAAACTGTTTTCTCAAGATCAGAAGAGTAACCTTTTCCTTCTTCCATGTTTCAGAGGTAGTATTTGAGTGTGAGCAAAGTGCCTTCCACACAGAAGAACTGTTGAAAAGACAAGTAACAGCAAGATCTTTCCTACACAAGCAACAGCAAAGAATTGTTGAGAGTATCGTCAAATTTAAAATTTCTGAGCTTTTATGACAAATTTTGACCCAAAAAAAGTTCTCGGAATTTTTAAATTTTTCACAGATCGTCAACCATACCAGGTGTAGCAATCTGGGAAAGTTTCAACCCATTTGGTCTAGCACGTTGAGAGCATAGTCAAAATTAAAATTAAAAAAGTTCTCCGTTTTTTTATTTTCACAAATATACCTACCAAATGTACTAATCTGGGAAATTTTACACAAAAAACATGAATAATTCTTAGAAGGAAGGCAGTGGTAAGCGAATAAATTTCAGTTCAAATCAGCATTGTTCCAAATATCGGCCAGTTAATTGGCATCTTGGTCAGTTAATCGCTACTCGGTTGGTCAGCGAATTCGCCTATTTATCCCTACTCAGCACCCGGCCAATATGGTACCAATTACCGATATCCTGAATGTTGCAAATCGGGTATCTAAACTATTCTCTCAGCAGTATAATTGCATTCTTATAGAAAAGAAAGCAAGTAAAAAGTAGGAGGTACTTTCTAGAAAGCAGCAAGATTGAAGTATACACTGATTTATTTGTAAGATGTATCTTTATTATATTCAGCATATAACATGGTTGACAACAATAGGGGGCAGAAATAAGTATTGCTAGAGCTTTGAACAAAAGCTAATTACTATAGCTCTGTATTGTTGCATGTTGTTCTCTGAATTCAGTAAATCTACTATGCTTGTGCTCTTTAGGAAACATCTCCAAAGATTTGCAGCAATTTCAGTATAACATCTCCAGGTTTTTGAAGTCATGTTCATTATTATTCTTTCGTATAGAGTTGTTTACTAATTTCAGTTCGTCTTGAAACATCACACATCACTGGCTACTGCTTCTTTTCCAAAATGGGAATGCGCCAAAAATACATAGCCTAAAATTACATAATACAACCTTGATCGACAGTTTGCAAGAAGAACTTCAGAAAAGAAGGGAATATTAAGAAAAAAAGAAACAGAGAAATATTGTAATGGTTACGAAGTTGTCTTTCTGAATGTGATCAGCCCTTCTAAGGTAATATTGCAATATGCAAGGTGCACAACACCTTGTAAGTTGCAGAAACACATATGGGGATCTTAAAAACCTTCGAAGCACTGTCACTATCTAAATAGTAAATTCTAATTCTTGGGAACTTAGAAAGATAAAATCAGTGCTGAAATGCCAGTGGAGAGAATAGTGAACACAATAGTGCTTAAGAAATTTGTCTGCGATCTTCTCTAGATATGGTTATAACATCACCTTGCATGAATACATCATGGCATAGTTGAGGGCATTGGACAATCTCTACACGCACTGGGTGGTCTATTTAATGTTCTTAAAGGATCCATGTCAAAAGATAAGAATTTGACGGTATAAGTAGAAGAACACATGTGTAGTTATTGACAGAAACAGAGAAGTAACTATAATCCAAACAATGCTTCAGCAAGAAAACATACTTGCTCTTAACTGGACAGCACTCATTGCTCGCGAAGTGTTGTTGGCCATCTGAAGAGCAGGTGCGGGAGAGAGACGAGTGGCGGCCTAATTTTGGCTGTCATAAGGGTCGGGATCCGCCTCCCTTAGCTTCTTCACATCGAGGACTGGCCTGAATTTATTTGGGTGTCGGTACCCTGACTCTTGGAATGTAACAAAGGATCAATGGATTAGTAACAAAACTAACTGATTGTAGCTTGCATACGTTATATGTACTCACTATTTTACTGAGACATATCAACACTATAATGCAGAAAATGCATGCAGATCAACATAACTGCACAAAAACCACCCATGCATGACACTGAAAATTGTACGAGAGGCTAGAGCTATTTTGTGCTGATCAAAACAATATATATTCAAGGAAATCTGTATTTATACATGGATAATATCTAACTTGAAAGGCCAAATTAGATTTAGGACATCAAACTATGGCCTGTTTGAGAACACCAAACTAAACTCCTGCCTGTTCAATTCAGAAGACGAAAAAGCTTCAGCTGGTACAACATCAAAGCGATTTTTGCAGAGTTAGAGAATTTCATTGCCGTGAATTAGTGGACAGCGAGATTTAGGCATGTTTTCCATTGAAATTAACGGCACTCTTTAATCGTCACGGTCATCCAGATGCATATAGTACATACCAATCTAGCATACAACTGTATGGCCCAGCTTGAATTATATGGGATGATGAAATACATTAGGCTATGGATATGACGAACCTGGAAAAGATAGGTAAATAACACAAATGATTACCTGCAGGCTGCATCGTCATTCATACTTGACCACTTAAATCTTGGAGGCCGTCATCCATGCTGATGCTTGGCCCTTGTCATCCAAGCCGTCTCTATCTTGGATGGCCGACATGGAGAAAGGGGCTGGAGGAGGAAGATGGAGAAGCCGTGGATCCGAGGCCTAGATTGGGGACGAATTAGCCTTCCTATATTAGACACCAATTCATTGACTAAAAAGAAAGTGGCGAGAGAAATCCATACCTGATGGATAGTACAGAATGGGATGAAATCATATGTCCCCAGCAAAGCATCTCCATAGAAGAGGTAAAGAGAGTGGAGCGGGGGCAGATGGCCGTCGCTCCCGCTCCCGTGGTCTCGACCACCACCTATTTAGGCTATTGCAGCCCGCATCGCTCGATTTCGCTGCGTCCCTTCTTCCTCCTTCAGAGCACGGCCAGGCAGAGAGAGATCGAGGAGATGGATGACGAGGGTAGCCAAACCCTAGCCACATGAGCTCCTTCCTCCTCCATGGCCAACACAGCATGGCCGGCTGCTGCTCCCCTCCTTCTGCCGAGTCTGGATCGAGGCCGCGCTCGTGGAGGCAGAGCACGGGACGACCGCATCTGGGCCACCACGCGACACGGACGAGACGCGGCTGGCTGTTGCCCCCTTGTCCTGCCGAGCCGCTCCTCTGCTCGAGCTCAAGGTGGCTATGGCGACGAGGCGGAGAACAAGGGTTGGAGGTCGCCGGTGGCCAGTGAGGGCGAGGCGAGGCCCTGGCGCGGCGGCAGCGGGAGAGGAGGCGGCGGCGGGGGTCGCGAGGGAGTGGAAGGAATCGAGGATGATGTGAGAGGGGCTGACGAGGGAGATATTTTCATCTTCGTGGCTAATTCAATCGCACCGAAACAAGGCGAAACCCACCTCATGAGGCCCACCCGCCATCGACTCTTGAAGCAGCCCTAAATGTACAAAAAAGACCAACGGCTAACCAGACGCCAGCAGTCAAAAAAAGCACTATTACTGCTCGAGTAACTCCATCGTGTGGTCAAAGACGTCGTGCGCGCTCGATGCCTCCAGAACGGCGGGTTGTCTAGCGTCATTTATATGTTCAATTTGGACGAATCTGCTCCTCGTGCAGTCATCTCATGCAAGTTCACCAAACATCATCTCCATTCATGCTTGCATCAATTCAGCCAGGCCACACTCAGCCAGGACCCCCCATACGATGCAGCCTAAAGCTAACCAGGGAACCAAACACGCCCTTGGTAATCCCTACATGCATGCATGTCCACTTGCGCAGCTCCACTTAACGGCCACACACCTGGTCAGCAGCCATGCAGCTAACAAACAAACTAACTTGCCTATTCTCCTCTAGCTGATATTTGTCCAGCCATTCCAGTCGTCAAGCGCCTTGCCGCTTCACAGGGCGTGCTGCATCGCACAGCACCGCGGCTTCACACCGCCATCGGCATCTCACCATGCGCGTCGCATCGCACGGCAGCCCAGTATCTCACCTCCTCCGTCCACTCGATTTAAGCTTCGACAACTATATTCTCGTAGACCATCTATGTTACATGCATAACGAAAGCAAAATAAGTACACGGAGACAAAATATCGAGATTAGTGCTAACAATCTCAACCGAGGATCAACGTTACTGTTAACACATGATTATTGAATTCTCTGTATTTATTACTATTTATATTTTTGAGAATGCGATGATCCTGTATGTTGATTTTGGTACTGTAGTATAGTTTCTAATAGTGTATTATAATTGCGAATTGATTAACTTTTGCAGGAAGCAAACAGAACGACTACACTCACAAGGAACCATGAAGCCAACGATCCACGTCAACTAGATGTTTTAGCTTTCATTTTGTACAACTGATGTCTCATACTTGCATCTTTTGGCTGTCCTTTTGTAAACCTGATGTATGGTGTCTCAGTGGTTTTGTTTAGAAGAGATTGAAATGTATGTCTGTGCCAATTACTTAATGGAATAAAAAATGTTTGATGGTCCCGATGTGAGCCTGATGTATGGTGTTTGGGTGATTATGCTTACAGCACATTAACTATATGTATGTGACAATCAGTTCCATATGTTAATTGAAGTTGTGGTTGGCTAAACAAAATGCTAATGAACTGTTGTTCGGCAAAAGAAAACCCCATCTGATTGTTGGTTGGCAAAAGAAATCCCATCTTGTAGTCGGTTGGGAAAGACTAATGCTAGGCCCAACAGAATGTTGGATGGGAAAGAATACCCTATCCAATAGTCGGTCGGGAAAGGCCCGTAGCTGCCCCAACAGACTGTTGGTTGGGAAAGGCCCATGGTAGGCCCAACAGGCTGTTGGTCGAGAAAGATATTCCATAGCCATCAAGCTGTTGGTCGGGAAAGCTATGTCGGTCGGGAAAGGGTTTTCCCGTCTGGACTTTCCCCAACAGACAATGTTGGTCGGCAATAGTTTTTCCCGACTGACTGTCTGTTGGAACAAGTTGTATTCCGCACCAACCTGGCTGTTGGGGATGTAGTGTTGTGGTGTAGTGCAGTGACAGTAGGGGCAGCAAGGCACGTATTGTATTGTTGCCATCGAGGATAACAAGATGGGGTTTATATCATATTGCATGAGTTTATCCCTCTACATCATGTCATCTTACTTAAAGCGTTACTCTGTTCTTTTGAACTTTATACTCTAGATGCATGCTGGATATCGGTCGATGTGTGGAGTAATAGTAGTAGATGCAAGCAGGAGTCGGTCTACTTGTCGCGGGCGCCTATATACATGATCATACCTAGATATTCTCATAACTATGCTCAATTCTGTCAATTGCTCTACAGTAATTTGTTTACCCACCGTAATACTTATGCTCTCGAGAGAAGCCACTAGTGAAACCTATGGCCCCCGGGTCTATTTTCCATCATATTAATCTCCCGTCAACAAGCTATTTCTAGCGTTGTTTATTTTGCTTTCTTTACTTTGCATCTTTATCATAAAAATACCAAAAAGTTTATCTTATCATATCTATCAGATCTTATTTTCGTAAGTGACCGTGAAGGGATTGACAACCCATTTATTGCGTTGGTTGTGAGGATTTTATTTGTTTATGTAGGTGTGAGGAACTCGTGCGTGGCCTCCTACTGGATTGATACCTTGGTTCTCAAAAACTGAGGGAAATACTTACGCTGCTTTACTGCATCACCCTTTCCTCTTTAAGGGAAAACCAACGTAGTGCTCAAGAGGTAGCAAGATGGATTTCTGGCGCCGTTGCCGGGGAGTCTACGCAAAAGTCAACTTACCAAGTACCCATCACAAACCCTTATCTCCCGCATTACATTATTTTCCATTTGCCTCTCGTTTTCCTCTCCCCCACTACACCCTTGCCATTTTATTCGCCCTCTTTTTTCCGTTCGCCTCTTTTTCGCGTGCTTCTTGGTTGCTCGTGTGTTGGATTGCTTGCTTGTCATTATGGCTAGTCCCCTATCTTCTCCGTTGTCTCCCAAAAATGAAGTTCTTAATTTTAAGCAAAGGGAAGGAGAAAATCTAAAAGACGCTTGGTATAGAATTTGCAATGCTCAAAATAGATCTACCAGGAAGCAATCTACTTCCGTTCTTCTCCGCAATTTTTATGTAGGCGCTACTCCTTGGTACTGATATATTCTTGATACCATTACCAGAGGGAATTTCTTGGGTAGCCATAATTTTGATTCTTATAATGCTATGATAGATTTGTTTGGCTCACCCCCTCTTTTGGTTAATGGAACTATGTTAACTTTGGAGCATGTAATGCAAAGACTTGAAATTATTGAAAATAAAGTTGCTACTGTAGAGTTAATTGAAAATTTGGATAAAAAGATCCACAAGCAAATTACCCATTATGGATCTAAAGTAGGAGTCACTTTGAAAAATATGAAGGAGAAGGAACCCATAGTTAATGAAAGAATAAATCAGGATTCCACTAGAATCGATAAACTTGAGGGTGTCATTACCAACTTGTGAACCGCTCTTTCTTCCGTAAAGAATACTCCAAGTCCTCCAACTAAAATTTCCAAGCTTATGTATGTTCCTAAAAATAAGGGTGAATCCTCTAGCAAGGAAACTGCGGATCTCAAATCTATAAGTATTCATTCCAATCTTTTTGCTATCATTAAGGAACCATTTGCTGCAAATGAATTTTTCGATTTTGTGCCTAGAAGTTTGATAATTAATAAGAAGAAAAAAACTCCTAAGGGTGATAGATGTCTTATTAAAGAATTGCCTACCAAAGATGGCAATACCTAGATCTATCTTTACTATTATGCCTAGCTAGGGGCGTTAAACGATAGCGCTTGTTGGGAGGCAACCCAATTTTATTTTTAGTTTTTTTTTGCTTTTTGCTTCTGTTTAGGAATAAATATTTGATCTAGCCTCTGATTAGATGTATTTTTATGTTTTAATTAGTGTTTGTGCCAAGTTTAACCTATAGGATCTTCTTGGATGATAGTTATTTGATCTTGCTGAGAATTCCAGAAATTTTCTGTTCACGAAAATAATTGTTAGAAATCACCAGAACGTGATAAAATACTGATTCCAATTGCTTCCGATCAATAAAAAAATTGCCTAGGTCGTACTATGTTGGCTGAATTTTTGGAGTTCCAGAAGTTTGCGTTAGTTACAGATTACTACATACTGTTCTGTTTTTGACAGATTCCATTTTTCGTGTGTTGTTTGCGTATTTTGATGAATCTATGGCTAGTAAAATAGTCTATAAATCGTAGAGAAGTTGGAATACAGTAGGTTAACATCAATATAAATAAAGAATGATTTCATTACAGTACCTTAAAGTGGTGTTTTGTTTTCTTTCGCTAACGGAGCTCACGAGATTTTCTGTTAAGTTTTGTGTTGTGAAGTTTTCAAGTTTTGGGTAAAAGATTTGATGGATTATGGAACAAGGAGTGGCAAGAGCCTAAGCTTGGGGATGCACATGGCACCCCAAGATAATCTAAGGACACCTAAAAGCCAAAGCTTGGGGATGCCCTGGAAGGCATCCCCTCTTTTCGTCTACTTCCATCGGTAACTTTACTTGGAGCTATATTTTTATTCACCACATGATATGTGTTTCGCTTGGAGCATCTTGTATTATTTGAGTCTTTATTTGTTAGTTTGCCACAATCATCCTTGCTGTACACACCTTTTGAGAGAGACACACATGATTTGGAAATTGTTAGAATACTCTATGTGCTTCACTTATATCTTTTGAGTTATATAGTTTTTGCTCTAGTGCTTCACTTATATCTTTTAGAGCATCGTGGTGGATTTGTTTCATAGAAACTATTGTTCTCTCATGCTCACTTAGATTATTTTGAGAGTCCTACAAAACAGCGTGGTAATTTGCTTTAATTATGTTAGGCATTCAAGATTAGTAATTTTTTATGAGTGTGTTGAATACTATGAGAAGTTTGATACTAGATAATTGTTTTGAGATATGAAGATGGTGATATTAGAGTCATGCTAGTTGAGTAGTTTTGAATTTGAGAAATACTTGTGTTAAAGTTTGTGATTCCCGTAGCATGCATGTATGGTGAACCGTTATGTGATGAAGTCGGAGCATGATTTATTTATTGATTGTCTTCCTTCTGAGTGGCGGTAGGGGACGAGCAATGGTCTTTTCCTACCAATCTATCCCCCTAGGAGCATGCACGTAATACTTTGCTCTGATAACTTGTAGATTTTTGCAATAAGTATATGAGTTCTTTATGACTAATGTTGAGTCCATGGATTATATGCACTTTCTTCCTTTCACCATTGCTAGCCTATCTAATACCGCGCACTTTTCGCCGGTATCATACACCCACCATATACATTCCTCAAAACAGCCACCATACCTACCTATCATGGCATTTCCATAGCCATTTCGAGATATATTGCCATGCAACTTACCACCATTCCGTTTATTATGACACGCTCCATCATTGTCATATTGCTTTGCATGATCAAGTAGTTGACATTGTATTTGTGGCAAAGCCACCGTTCATAATTCTTTCATACATGTCACTCGTGATTCATTGCATATCCCGATACACCGCCGGAGGCATTCACATAGAATCATATTTTGTTCTAAGTATTGAGTTCTAATTGTTGAGTTGTAAGTAAATAAAAGTGTGATGATCATCATTTTTACAGCATTGTCCCAAGTGAGGAAAGGATGATGGAGACTATGATTCCCCCACAAGTCCGGATGAGACTCCGGACTAAATCAAAAAAATGATGATGAGAGAAAAAGAGAGAAGGGACAATGTTACTATCCTTTTACCACACTTGTGCTTCAAAGTAGCACCATGATCTTCATGATAGAGAGTCTCCTATGATATCACTTTCATATACTATTGGGAATTTTTCATTATAGAACTTGGCTTGTATATTCGAATGATGGGCTTCCTCAAAATGCCATAGGTCTTCGTGAGCAAGCGAGTTGGATGCACACCCACTTAGTTTCTTTTGTTGAGCTTTCATACACTTATAGCTCTAGTACATCCGTTGCATGACAATCCCTACCCACTCACATTGATATCTATTAATGGGCATCTCCATAGCCCGTTAATACGCCTAGTTGATGTCAGACTATCTTCTCCTTTTTTTGTCTTCTCCACAACCACCATTTTATTCCACATATAGTGCTATGTACATCGCTCACGCTCATGTATTTCTCTAAGATTGAAAAAGTTTGAGAACACCAAAAGTATGAAACAATTGCTTGGCTTGTCATCGGGCTTGTGCATGATTTAAATACTTTGTGTGGTGAAGATAGAGCATAGCCATACTATATTATTTTGTAGGGATAACTTTCTTTGGCCATGTTATTTTGAGAAGACATAATTGCTTAGTTAGTATGCTTGAAGTATTATTGTTTTTATGTCAATATTAAACTTTTGTCTTGAATCTTTCGGATCTGAATATTCATACCACAATTAAGATAATTACATTGAAATTATGCCAAGTAGCATTCCACATAAAAAATTCTGTTTTTATCATTTACCTACTCGAGGACGAGCAGGAATTAAGCTTGGGGATGCTTGATACGTTTATACACTTCTATATTATTTTTGGGACTAACCTATTAACCGGAGGCCCAGCCCAGAATTGCTGTTTTTTTTCCTATTTTAGAGTTTTGCAGAAAAGGAATATCAAACGGAGTCCAAACGGAATGAAACCTTCAGGGACGTGATTTTTGGAATGAACGTGATCCAGGGGACTTAGACCCTACGTCAAGAAAGCTACCAGGAAGGCACGAGGTAGGGGGCGCGCCTACCCCCCCCCCCCCCCCCCAGGCGCGCCCTCCACCCTCGTGGGGCCCATGTTGCTCCACCGACGTACTTTTTCCTCCAATATATACCTACGTACCCCCAAACTACCAGATAAGGAGCAAAAACCTAATTCCACTGCCGCAACATTCTGTACCCGTGAGATCCCATCTTGGGGCCTTTTCCGGAGCTCCGCCGGAGGGGGCATCGATCATAGAGAGCTTCTACATCAACACCATAGCCTCTCCGAGATGATGTGTGAATAGTTTACCTCAGACCTTTGGGTCCATAGTTATTACCTAGATGGCTTCTTCTCTCTCTTTGGATCTCAATACAAAGTTCCCCATGATTCTCGTGGAGATCTATTCGATGTAATCTTCTTTTGCGGTGTGTTTGTTGAGACCAATGAATTGTGGGTTTATGATCAAGTTTATCTATGAACAATATTTGAATCTTCTCTGAATTATTTTATGTATGATTGGTTATCTTTGCAAGTCTCTTCGAATTATCAGTTTGGTTTGACCTACTAGATTGATCTTTCTTGCAATGGGAGAAGTGCTTAGCTTTGGGTTCAATCTTGCGGTGTCCTTTCCTAGTGACAGTAGGGGCAGCAAGGCATGTATTGTATTGTTGCCATTGAGGATAACAAGATGGGGTTTATATCATATTGCATGAGTTTATCCCTCTACACCATGTCATCTTACTTAAAGCGTTACTCTGATCTTTTGAACTTAATACTCTAGATGCATGCTGGATAGCGGTCGATGTGTGGAGTAATAGTAGTAGATGCAGGCAGGAGTCGGTCTACTTGTCGCGGACGTGATGCCTATATACATGATCATACCAAGATATTCTCATAACTATGCTCAATTCTGTCAATTGCTCAACAATAATTTGTTTACCCACCGTAATACTTATGCTCTCGAGAGAAGCCACTAGTGAAACCTATGGGCCCCGGGTCTATTTTCCATCATATTAATCTCTCGTCAACAAGCTATTTCTGGCGCTGTTTATTTTGCTTTCTTTACTTTGCATCTTTATCATAAAAATACCAAAAATATTATCTTATCATATCTATCAGATCTCACTTTCGTAAGTGACCGTGAAGGGATTGACAACCACTTTATTGCGTTGGTTGCAAGGATTTTATTTGTTTGTGTAGGTGCGAGGGACTCGTGCGCGGCCTCCTATTGGATTGATACCTTGGTTCAAAAACTGAGGGAAATACTTATGCTGCTTTACTGCATCACCCTTTCCTCTTCAAGGGAAAACCAACGCAGTGCTCAAGAGGTAGCAGACATGAGTCGACCTAGCCAGTCGGTTGCTTCTCGATGAACAGTTCCTATTGCTAGCTACTGTAGCGTGATACGTAGATCGAGTCGAGACCAACAGTACGTTGCATCGATCTGACCTATTGGGTGAGACGTGTTGACCTAGCTAGCAGGTTGGTTGGCTGTGGATGAAAAAGTTCCCATTGCTGCCGCGCGCGCATACGCCCCACCACAACCAGTTAGGGTTGGATGAATAGGACCCCATAGTAGTAGGTCGTTGGCGCTGGATGAACAAGACCCAAAGGAGGTCATGCCTCAATAAGACACACTCCAGCCGAATGGGGGTGGATGAACAGGACCCTGACAAGGCCGTAGGCATTTGACGGATGAACAGTAGCCCGTAGAGGCTGAAGAAAGTTGATAGTGGATAAATAGTAGCCCGTGGAGTCTGTTTTATGGTATGCCGCACCCCCTCCCGATGAACAGGACCATATTTCGACCGTTGGCGGTTGAACAAAACTCCGTTTTGCGATCCGCCACACCCCTCCCAATGAACAGGAACCCGTGTCAACCGTAGGCGGTTGAACAGAACTCCGTTTCGTCCGTTTTGCGGTATGTCACACCCCCAGCCGGTGGGGAGGGGGTCGATGAACATGACCTCATTTCGGTTGTTCCGTCCAAACCAGTTGGCTCCCGATGAACAGGACACATTCTGACCCAGTCAGTTGGCTCCGAGGAACATGATGATGTTCCCTCCATTCCGACCCAGCTGATTGGTCGCCGATTAGAATAACGTTGTTGTTGCGTACCCCCACCATCTAGTGCAGCCGTCCGTTGCCTCTGCCACGTTTCCTCTCCATGTACACGAGCCCTCCCATATGCGCAAGTACGCATTCGAGACTCCGCCTGTATGTACATATGTGGCCGTACTTTTTGCAACATTGTTATATATACATGTACATGATTTAGAAGGAACTATCTGAACTGCTATGTCGATGGCTCTACTAAGACACATGTTTCTCCTAATTTGGCCATGGTTCTTCGTTGCACAGAGACCGACTAGTATGTATGTACACATTTGCGACTGGTCAGATAATGCTACGTACGCTTTGACCTGGGTCCTAGGCCCCTAGCTGTCAAGGGGGGGGGGGGTCATTTTTTTGTGTTTAATAAGAAGACACTTTTTTCCGTGCGGCCATGTAGCTAATGAGTCCTAGCAGTCAAGGAAAGGAAGCATTTATTTCGTGTAATAAGAAGACACTTTGTTGCGTGTGAAGATATAGCTGGTGGGATCCAATTGCTAGGGGGGCATTTTTTGCACATAGTAAGGAGACACTTTATTATGTGCGACCATGTAGTTAGTGGGCCCCAACTGTGATGAAAAGAATCATTTTTTCACGTAATAAGGAGGCACTTCATTGCATGTGAAAATATAGCTGATGGGTGCTAGCTGTTAGGGGAGGAATCATTTCTTTGCGCGTAATAAGGAGGAACTTCCTTCCGTGCGAAAAAGTAGCTGGTGGGTCCCAGCTCTCAGGAGGAGGAATCATGTTTACCGCGTAATAAGGAGGCACTTTCATGCGTGCAACCATGGACCTTGTGGGTTCAATTATCAGCCTCTCCACATCCTTTTCCAATGGATGTTGTTCGTTGATCACGTTGACGACGCTGCGCCAAGAGCTCCAAGGCGGTGGACGACGACGAGGCCTATGAAGGGAACGACCTGGAACCGGGGAATAGAGTGAAGCCCATGTGGAGGCGAGTGCGAGGGTTGATTGGTTCGACTGCAGTGTGAAGCTCCCTGTCGGTGTCAAAACCGGCGGATCTCGGGTAGGGGGTCCCGAACTGTGCGTCTAGGCCGGATGGTAACAGGAGGCAGGGAACACGATGTTTTACCCAGGTTCGGGCCCTCTCGATGGAGGTAAAAGCTTACGTCCTGCTTGATTAATATTGATGATATGGGTAGTACAAGAGTAGATCTACCACGAGATCAAGGAAGCTAAAACCCTAGAAGCTAGCCTATGGTATGATTATTGTCTATGGAGTTGATGAAGTTGTCCTACGGACTAAAACCCTCTGGTTTATATAGACACCGGATAGAGTTAGGGTTACATAGAGTCGGTTACAATGGTAGGAGATCTTGAATATCCGCATCGCCAAGCTTGCCTTCCACGCCAAGGAAAGTCCCATCCGGACACAGGACGAAGTCTTCAATCTTGTATCTTCATAGTCCAGGAGTCCGACTGAAGGTATAGTCCGGCTACCCGAACACCCCCTAATCCAAGACTCCCTCACTCCCTTTTCCAGAGAATAACAAGAGGTGTGGGCGAGTTGAGGGATGACCAAGCCAGCAGTGAGAGTAGTGTGGGAAGGTGAGGGTTGCGCGGCAGCACAACCGGTCAAGGGAGGAGGGAGCAGGTGGTCCCGTTGGCGCTACTTTGGGCGGCTGGAGTAAGAAGATCAGAGATTGAAGCAGCATGATGGGCATGTTATTAACATCCAACGGTCAGTACTGCTATAATCGTTTCTTGATTAAGTTGACACATGTTCAATAAAACCCATTTTCAAGCAAAATTATTCACTTCGGTGAGCATTTTTCTAAAACACAATTTAGCATGTGTGCTTTTTTTTTCAGTTAACGGGCAACTCGTACAAAGTAGAGCTGTTTATATTATCATTATTCTATTTGTTATGTGTGGTTTTTAATTAATAACAAAAGTATAGATCGATATTAATAAGGGGTCATAATAGATAAGCAAAATTTTGAGTATTACCTTGGCACATACTGTTTTTGTCAAAACCTTTGCACATACTTTTCATCAAGTAATATTGTGACACCCCGAGACCGATGCGCCAGGTGTCTTCCAGTTATGCGCCGTCATTGGCATGTCATTCCCTCGTGTGTTGCATATTGCCATGTCATCATGTGCATTGCATCATCATGTTTTCAAAACTTGCATCTGTCCGGGTCCCCCAGTTTTCTCTATTGTCCGTTCTGAGCTCAGGCACACTCGCACGCACCTGCGGCACATCCGAAATATTATTTTATAAGTGGCCGGAAAATGTTCTCGGAATGGGATGAAAGTTGGCGTGCGATCTTATTATAGTGTAGGTAGACCGCCTGCAAAGTTTCGTCACATTCGGAGCTCGTTTGATAGCCCAACCATTAAACATATAGCGCTACCATTGCCGGTACCTTCGTCGGACGTTTCGGTCTCCGGAACTATTGTCGGGCTGCACTTCTCTTCTCTCCTCTCAGTCCATGGCCCTCTACACATCCCACTAGCCCACCTCTGCTACCCCTCTATGTTTTGGACCGCCAGATGGCGATCGAACGGTCCGAAAACGGACTAAAACCCCCTCTCCTAGCCCCTACCTATAAATGGACGGCCTCCCCCTTCCATTTCTGTCAAAACCCTAGCATCCTTCGTTTTCCGTGCCGCCCAACCACCAGCCGCCAGCCTCCTCCCACCTTCTCCTCCATTTCCGTGCCGGCGAACTAAGCTTCGCCACTTGGCGTGCCCTTGTCGCTGCAGCGCCGCCGCGACCCGCCTCCAGCCAACCCGCTAGCGCCACCTCACCTCCCAGCCGCCACCCGCAGCCATCCCTAGCGCGCCACCTGTCCCCTGCCCGCGCCCCGCCGCCGTGGCCCGCCTGGGCCCTGGGTCGGCCCGCCAAGCCTATCTGGAGCCGCCGTGAGCCCGCACGCCGCCGTTTGGCTCCCCGTGCGCCCAGCGCCAGCGCCCCGCGCTGCTCCTCCCGATCTGCCGCTGCGCCGCTCGTCATCCTCGCCGCCTGGCCTGAGTTGCCTCCGCCGTCGGCGAGCACCATGCCCAGGTCGCCGCCTCTTCTCCCTCCGGTTCTCTCTCTCTTTGCTCCTCACCACCACCGCCGTCCTGCAGGTCCGCCGGCACCCGCGCCATGTCGCCGACGCTCGTCCCCGCCGTTCCAGCTGTTGGGGAACGTAGTAATTTCAAAAAAAATTCCTACGCACACGCAAGATCATGGTGATGCATAGCAACAAGAGGGGAGAGTGTTGTCTACGTACCCTCGTAGACTGGCAACGGAAGTGTTGACACAACGTAGAGGAAGTAGTCGTACGTCTTCCCGATCCGACCGATCCAAGTACCGAACGTACGGCACCTCCGAGTTCTGCACACGTTCAGCTCGATGACGATCCCCAGACTCCGATCCAGCAAAGTGTCGGGGAAGAGTTCCGTCAGCACGACAGCGTGGTGACGATCTTGATGTTCTACCGTCGCAGGGCTTCGCCTAAGCACCGCTACAATATTATCGAGGAGTATGGTGGAGGGGGGCACCGCACACGGCTAAGAGAACGATCACGAAGATCAACTTGTGTGTATAGAGGTGCCCCCTGCCCCCGTATATAAAGGAGCAAGGGGGGGGGGGGTGCGGCCGGCCCTAGGAGGAGGCGCGCAGGAGGAGTCCTACTCCTACCAGGAGTAGGACTCCCCCCTTTCCCTAGTTGGATTAGGACTTGGGGGGGAAGGAAGAGAGGGGGAAAAGGAAAGGGGGGCGCCGCCCCCCCTCCTTGTCCAATTCGGACTTGGGGGGAGGGACGCGCGGCAGCCCCTAGGCCTCCTCTCCTCTTTCTCCACTAGGCCCATTAAGGCCCATTAGGTTACCGGGGGGTTCCGGTAACCTCCCGGTACTCCGGTAAAATGCCGTTTTTCACTCGGAACACTTCCGATGTCCAAACATAGGCTTCCAATATATCAATCTTTATGTCTCGACCATTCCAAGACTCCTCGTCATGTCCGTGATCACATCCTAGACACCGAACAAACTTCGATACATCAAAATATATAAACTCATAATGAAACTGTCATCGTAACGTTAAGCATGCGGACCCTACGGGTTTGAGAACAATGTAGACATGACCGAGACATCATCTCGCAATTAACTCATTAGTTGTAATGCTTGCAAGGCTTACGTGATGTGGATTACCAAGAGGGCCCAGAGATACCTCTCTGACAATCGGAGTGACAAATCCTAATCTCGAAATACGCCAACCCAACATGTACCTTTGGAGACACATGTAGAGCTCCTTTATAATCACCCAGTTACGTTGTGACGTTTGGTAGCACACAAAGTGTTACTCTGGCAAACGGGAGTTGCATAATCTCATAGTCATAGGAACATGTATAAGTCATGAAGAAAGCAATGGCAACATACTGAATGATCGGGTGCTAAGCTAATGGAATGGGTCATGTCAATCACATCAGTCTCTAATGATGTGATCCCGTTAATCAAGTGACAACACATGTCTATGGTTAGGAAACATAACCATCTTTGATTAACGAGCTAGTCAAGTAGAGGCATACTAGTGACGTTTAGTTTGTCTATGTATTCACACAAGTATTATGTTTCCGGTTAATACAATTCTAGCATGAATAATAAACATTTATCATGATATAAGGAAATAAATAATAACTTTATTATTGCCTCTAGGGCATATTTCCTTCAGTCTCCCACTTGCACTAGAGTCAATAATCTAGATTACACAGTAATGATTCTAACACCCATGGAGCTTTGGTGCTGATCATGTTTTGCTCACGGAAGAGGCTTAGTCAACGGGTCTGCTACATTCAGATCCGTATGTATCTTGCAAATCTCTATGTCTCCCACCTGGACTAGATCCCGGATGGAATTGAAGTGTCTTTTGATCTGCTTGGTTCTTTTGTGAAATCTGGATTCCTTTGTCAAGGCAATTGCACCAGTATTGTCACAAAAGATTTTCATTGGACCCGATGCACTAGGTATGACACCTAGATCGGATATGAACTCCTTCATCCAGACTCCTTCTTTTGCTGCTTCCGAAGCAGCTATGTAGTCCGCTTCACATGTAGATCCCACCACAACGCTTTGTTTAGAACTGCACCAACTGACAGCTCCACCGTTTAATGTAAACACGTATCCGGTTTGCGATTTAGAATCGTCCTGATCAGCGTCAAAGCTTGCATCAACGTAACCATTTATGATGAGCTCTTTGTCACCTCCATATACGAGAAACATATCCTTAGTCCTTTTCAGGTATTTCAGGATGTTCTTGACCGCTGTCCAGTGATCCACTCCTGGATTACTTTGGTACCTCCCTGCTAGACTTATAGCAAGACATACATCCGGTCTGGTACACAGCATTGCATACATGATAGAGCCTATGGCTGAAGCATAGGGAACATCTTTATTTTCTCTCTATCTTCTACAGTGGCCGGGCATTGAGTCTTACTCAATTTCACACCTTGTAACACAGGCAAGAATCCTTTCTTTGCTTGATCCATTTTGAACTTCTTCAAAATTTTATCAAGGTATGTGCTTTGTGAAAGTCCAATTAAGCGTCTTGATCTATCTCTATAAATCTTAATGCCCAATATGTAAGCAGCTTCACCGAGGTCTTTCATTGAAAAACTCTTATTCAAGTATCACTTTATGCTATCCAGAAATTCTATATCATTTCTGATTAGTAATATGTCATCTACATATAATATTAGAAATGCTACAGAGCTCCCACTCACTTTCTTGTAAATACAGGCTTTGATCACACTATCAAAGCGTTTATTCCAACTCCGAGAGGCTTGCACTAGTCCATAAATGGATCGCTGGAGCTTGCACACTTTGTTAGCTCCCTTTGGATCAACAAAACCTTCTGGCTGCATCATATACAACTCTTCTTCCAGAAATCCATTCAGGAATGCAGTTTTGACATCCATCTGCCAAATTTCATAATCATAAAATGAGGCAATTGCTAACATGATTCGGACAGACTTAAGCATCGCTATGGGTGAGAAGGTCTCATCATAGTCAATCCATTGAACTTGTCGAAAACCTTTTGCGACAAGTCGAGCTTTGTAGACAGTAACATTACCGTCAGCGTCAGTCTTCTTGAAGATCCATTTATTCTCAATTGCTTGCCGATCTTTGGGCAAGTCAACCAAAGTCCATACTTTGTTCTCATACATGGATCCCATCTCAGATTTCATGGCTTCAAGCCATTTTGCGGAATCTGGGTTCACCATCGCTTCTCCATAGTTCGTAGGTTCATCATGATCTAGTAGCATGACTTCCAGAACAGGATTACCGTACCACTCTGGTGCAGATCTTACTCTGGTTGATCTACGAGGTTCAGTAGTATCTTGTTCTGAAGTTTCATGATCATCATCATTAGCTTCCTCACTAATTGGTGTAGGTGTCACAGAGACCGATTTCTGTGATGTACTACTTTCCAATAAGGGAGCAGGTACAATTACCTCATCAAGTTCTACTTTCCTCCCACTCACTTCTTTCGAGAGAAACTCCTTCTCTAGAAAGTTTCCGAATTTAGCAACAAAAGTCTTGCCTTCGGATCTATGATAGAAGGTGTATCCAATAGTTTCCTTTGGATATCCTATGAAGACACATTTCTCCGATTTGGGTTCGAGCTTATCAGGTTGAAGCTTTTTCACATAAGCATCGCAGCCCCAAACTTTCAGAAACGACAACTTTGGTTTCTTGCAAAACCACAGTTCATAAGGCGTTGTCTCAACGGATTTTGATGGTGCCCTATTTAACGTGAATGCGGCCGTCTCTAAAGCATAACCCCAAAATGATAGCGGTAAATCAGTAAGAGACATCATAGATCGCACCATATCTAGTAAAGTATGATTACGACGTTCGGACACACCATTACGCTATGGTGTCCTGGGTGGCATGAGTTGCGAAACTATTCTGCATTGTTTCAAATGTACACCAAACTCGTAACTCAAATATTCTCGTCCACGATCAGATCGTAGGAATTTTATTTTCTTGTTATGATGATTTTCAACTTCACTCTGAAATTCTTTGAACTTTTCAAATGTTTCAGACTTATGTTTCATTAAGTAGATATACCCATATCTACTTAAGTCATCTGTGAAGGTGAGAAAATAATGATATCCGCCACGAGCCTTAATATTCATCGGACCACATACATCTGTATGTATGATTTGCAACAAATCTGTTTCTCTCTCCATAGTACCGGAGAACGGTGTTTTAGTCATCTTGCCCATGAGGCACGGTTCGCAAGTACCAAGTGATTCATAATCAAGTGGTTCCAAAAGTCCATCAGTACGGAGTTTCTTCATGCGCTTTACACCGATATGACCTAAATGTCAGTGCCACAAATAAGTTGCACTATCATTATCAACTCTGCATCTTTTGGATTCAACATTATGAATATGTGTGTCACTACTATCGAGATTTAATAAGAATAGACCACTCTTCAAGGGTGCATGACCATAAAAGATATTACTCATATAAATAGAACAACCATTATTCTCTGATTTAAATGAATATCCGTCTCGCATCAAACAAGATCCAGATATAATGTTCATGCTTAATGCTGGCACCAAATAATAATTATTTAGGTCTAATACTAATCCCGAAGGTAGATGTAGAGGTAACGTGCCGACCGCGATCACATCGACTTTGGAACCATTTCCCACGCGCATCGTCACCTCGTCCTTAGCCAATCTTCGCTTAATCCGTAGTCCCGGTTTCGAGTTACAGATGTTAGCAACTGAACCAGTATCAAATACCCAGGTGCTACTGCGAGCATTAGTAAGGTACACATCAATAACATGTATATCACATATACCTTTGTTCACCTGGTCATCCTTCTTATCCGCCAAATACTTGGGGCAGTTCCGCTTCCAGTGACCAGTCTGCTTGCAGTAGAAGCACTCAGTTTCAGGCTTAGGTCTAGATTTGGGTTTCTTCTCCTGAGCAGCAACTTGCTTGCTGTTCTTTTTGAAGTTCCCCTTCCTCTTCCCTTTGCCCTATTTCTTGAAACTAGTGGTCTTATTGACCATCAACACTTGATGCTCCTTTTTGATTTCTACCTCCGCAGCTTTCAACATTGCCAAGAGCTCGGGAATTGTCTTATTCGTCCCTTGCTGTTAGGACCCCAATCCTAAGTCACACCGATCTAGCATGTAACACATCATATCACTTTGCGGCCTCACGCACGGTATTCCCACGGGTGCCACCTTACCTGGCCCGGGACCGTTTGCGCCTTTTGGCTCACGTATATGATAGTGTCGCTAGCATCCATATGACAAAGAACCCGGGCCGACATGGCTAGTCATGAAACCAAAGCGGCACTAACCCATGGGGACAGGCATACATGAATCAACCTCGAGCATGTCGGTCAACAGCGTGTGAATCCGGGCTGTAGCACTGGGCTAACAGGACTACGGTAACCCGGGCAGTAGCAGGCTAGGCAGGACTCCCGATGTCACCGCGTGACATTTCCCCGAAGGGACAGACACGGGAACGAAGTGAAACACATGCCGGCCAGTCAAGTGTCCTAAGCAGTAGTGCTGGGCTAGTAGGACTCCGGTGAACCGGGCTGTAGCGGACTACTATGGCTCATGGAAGCACTAGACTACATTTCCCCATAAGAGAGGCTGCCAAGGATAAACAACTAGATTGTCGGATCCCACACATACCAAGCATTTCAATCATACACACAATATGCTCGATATGTGTAAATACAACATGGCATCACAACAAGACTCTACGACTCAAGTATTTACTCATTAGGCTCCGAGGAGCGAGATATTACAAACATGGGTCTCATGACCCAACATACAGAGCATACAAGCAACACGCACATGCGGAAGCTTAACATGTCTGAGTACAGACATCTACAAATGAAAAAGGCTGAGAAGCCTGACTATCTACCAGATCCTGCCGAGGGCGCAAGATCGTAGCTGAGGTATCAAGCTAAACGTCGAAGTCCACACGGAACTACTAGCGAGACTGACGTCTCTCTGCAAAACATAAAATAAGCAAACGTGAGTACAAATGTACCCATCAAGACTTACATCAGAACTATCTACATATGCATCGGAATCAGTAAAGGGGGTGGTGGAGTTTAACTGCAGCAAGCCAGCTTTGACTCAGTGGCTAACCTGAACTACGACTGCAAGCAACCCTTTTGAGGTGGCGCACACGAGTCCACATATTCACCATTCAATACACCACTACGGATCCGCTCCCGTCTCCCTACGAGAAGGCCATCCATAGCACTCACACTTATCTTGCGAGTTTTAGAGTATCCACTTTCACTTGTCTATGAACTGTTATAGGCAACCCAGAAGTCCTTTACCGCGGACACGGCTATTCGAATAGATCATTTATAACCCTGCAGGGGTGTACTTCGTCACACATGTTTCCACCACTTAGCGTCTGCACACGACATGTGCTCGGCAGACTTCAAGCGAAAGCCGACGTGGTGTAGACCATGACCTGACTAACCACACAAGTCTCTAGTCCAGGTTTATCGCCTATTCGGGTTCCATCCGCGAGGAGATCCGGCCAGAGTTTCACTTACAGCCCCAAACGATGTGTGCAGGGTTCCCGAGACACCAAACGGGCGCCCGGTACACCGTGCCACGGTGTATCTACCGCATCATAGCCCACCCCTAGGGTCAGCTCTACGCACGGCCGCCAACACATATCCTATAAACACCAGAAACTAGTTGCAACTCCTGGACAGAGGACAAGAGGGGTCAGTAAGTCGTGCGAGGTCATATTTCAGGGCCCAACGTGTGGTAGTAGCTGTTTCATGGATCACGAACACAGAACTCAGTTCCTAAGGACGGTTTCAATGAGACAACCCACCATGTGCTCCTACATGGCCTCTCACCACTACCTTTACCAAAACGTGTTCACACACTTAGCTCACACACAGTAGGACATGCTTACACACCTCCTATCCATCCCCGATGAATCAGACCTGACTCAACTCTAAGCAGTAGCAGGCATGACAAACAAGCATGAATGAGTAGGCACATCAGGGCTCAAACAACTCCTACTCATGCTAGTGGGTTTCATCTATTTACTGTGGCAATGACAGGTCATGCAGAGGAAAGGGGTTCAACTACCGCAACATGTAACAGTTGAATCGCTGTTGTCCTAATGCAGTAAAAGAGAGCAGGAGCGAGAGAGTGGGATTGTATCAGGATGAACAAGGGGGTTTTGCTTGCCTGGCACTTGTGAAGATAACATTGAGTCTTCATCAGTGTCAACGATCACAGCATCGGAGCAGCGTCGCGAGTTCGGAGGTGGCCTCGGCGTGCTTGGGGAAGCACCGGAGCGAGCGGGGCGGCGAGAGGCATCTCCGGTGGACAACGAGGGAAACGGCGACGGGGGCGGTGTTGCGGCGCGTCCGGGGCCTCGTGGGTCGTCGAAGAGGTTGGGGACGTCGAGGCGGAGCTCGCAGGCACGGCGAGGGGTCGAGGGGAAGGCGGTGGCCGCGGTGGTGCTTTGTCGGCGGCGACGGTTTTGCTCGGTTGAGCTGGAGGGAGAGAGCCAGGGGAGGGGAGAGAGAGCGGCGAGTGAGGGAGAAGGGACAGGGGCTTCGGGGCATCTCCGTGGCGTCGCTAGAAGGGGTCCGGGAAGCAGGAGGTGGCCAGAGCAGGGTGGAGGTGGCGCGCGCGTGCCGGCGCGCCGCGGGCACACGCCCTCTGCCTACTGGCGCGAGGAGGAAGGCGACAGAGTGCTGCGGTGGTGGGCTGGGCCGGCCACTTGGGCCGCCAGGTAAGCCCAGGTGAGGTTCCTTCTCTCTCTTTCCTAATTTAGTTTCTGTTTTCTATTTTTCTGTAATTGTTTGACTTAAATAAAATGCTAAGGCATTTTGAAAAACCCTGAAAATAATTGTGGGCACTTTTGAAAATATTTTCAATAGCCCTCAACCACTTTCAGAATTATTTGGGCATTTTAATTATTTATAGCAATTAAATGCCCAAATTCAAATACTTTATGAATTTATTCAAAAATTCAAAGTGCACCATTTTTGGCAGAGGTTCTAGACCAATTCAAGAATGATGAACTTTTCCAAAGGAATTTTGGGATCATTGATAATGATTTTTTTTATATAAACCTAGTTGGAATCATCTGTGCTAGGGTTTCAACAGTCCCCAATTCAAGAAGACAGAGGGGACACAAAGCTAAAACCATCTTCATGATCCGATTGCCCTCATCGAAGATGTTGATTCCTTGCTTCAATTTGATCTTGTCTGCCTTCTGGATCTTCATCCAACACGATGACGACAGAAGAAACTCTATAGGAATCGATCTTCTCGAAGATTGAACAACTCACGATCAACTTATGGGGTGAGATGTGGGAACATCTCTCGAGCTGAGACTCAAAGCACACATCGAGAGAGATGGAAGGTAATAGATGACAAGGGTTCAAATTGGTAGGCAACAATTCCACGCTAGAGAAGGATGGTGCATGGTTCCAAAGTAGCGAGGAGGTAATTGCCATGATTCCATAACGGGACACCTTAGGGAAAGTTGACTCATAGAGCATTTCCCTTAAGTGGCAAAAAGAATTACTTTTGATACAAAGATCATTGAAACTCTTTATACCAGCCTGAGGTAATCACAATAGATCGTTGGTAGGGGTTCGAAAGAATGTCATATTCCGACTAGGATGGATGATGTGGACTACCTTGTTGAAGACAACGTAATGGATGATTTTTAGCTTATCATCGGAAATGGATGGGACCCATGGTAAGTCCACTTTTGAAGATGATCCTGAACAAAAACTACTGAGGTGCAAGCTGGGAACAAAATGCAAATGTGGGAATGATTCTGGTAACTGGGGAAGAACTCAACAGTAGAGAGAGATTCCACTATTTGAAAGGTTATGGTATAATCAAAGAAACTGAGAACGGATCCCAGTTAATGCCGATGATAAATCCTAGTGCTTACGCATGCTCTCAAGAACTTGAGCATTTCCGTATTAATCAAGGTTTTACCAGTATCCGTGTCAAGGATCCTGGCAACAGAACATGATACCATGATGAATAATGGTGGAAGATGCAGAAGCAAAGAAAGATAACACTTTCTTAGATTTCACCTTAGCGAGGACAAGGAAACATAATCTGGATGATCGACCGAGAGACATTTAGCACCCCGCTTCTAATGTTCTCCTTGATGTGCTAGCGTAATACATTCATAGGTATGGTTTGATATCTAGGACATCAAGTAAGGTCGGACTTCGGGAACACAAAAATCCATAAGGAACAGCTATTGGAATAAATCCTACGAAATCCTTATGGGGAGGTGGCCAACTTTCTCAATCAAGATACTACAATAATAAGTCTTCCGGCCGGGTGCGTTGGCCACGACATCCACTTTACCGGGTTACAAAGAGATCAATATTATAGTTCTTGAGAAACGTTCCAACCATCATATCTGGCTGAGATTCAGATCTGGCTGGTAACAGGATATTTCAGACAGCATGTCCGGAAAAAGGAAGTTTGCAACACAAACCGACGAGATGACGTTGCGAGATTCTCGGGGAATGAACTGCGATAGCAAGCTCCAAAACATGAGCTAGTTCTGCTACAACATGTGAACACGTTGTCCCAGACAAGTATGACCACATAGTAGTCTTATAATAAAACACTACCGAGTTCTGGTGGGGAACCATCATTAAGGATATTGAAATCTTGTGCATGACCTAGGATAGCACAACAACTTCTTTTCCTGGAACAGGTCAATCAGTGGCTTAGTGTGCTATGGAATTCATATGGAATGAAGATGATCAGTCTATCAGACCACGGAATACTTCACACGTGCATGACTAACTTGGGATGATTCCAGAGGAAGCAAAACTAACTCTCTCGAACTCACGGCGGCAACTTGCACCAAATGCAGGTGAATCAGAGGAAGTCACTTCTTTCATCCAACATATGCTTCATGAGCTAGCATGAAGAGATGCTTTCAAAATTTTCCAACACTCGCTTAATGTTCGACAAAATCATGGAGAGGACATGGATGTTATCGATGGGCTCAACAACAATTCATCCAGGTTTCCATATAAATGGAAATCCATAATTAAGTGAACACGGTGATAGCATTGGTCAGACCCAAAGAATATAATGATGTATGCTTGAGGAATGAACCACGAGTAGGACAACATTACGAATATCGTTGGTTCTGATTTGATTTGACGATAGCCCACACTCAAATCAAAGTTTGGGTAAGACAATAGCACCGACAATTGATCACGAGGATCGATTGATGAAGATATCATCTTTCTCCAACACACACGCACACACACACACACGATATCCCTTTGGAATGAACTGAGTCGGACAAGCTTTTTCTTTCAACTCTCCAAGTTGTTGTTTAGCATAACCAACTTGCTCAGGGTATCCGACACAGATTCTTGGAGAAAGGACGGTCTGGAGGAAAACCAACATGATCACGAACTCAACGTAGTGGGCAGGTGACAACCTGGTAATACTTCCAAGAAGATATTTGGAACATCACGAACCACCAATATGTTACTAAGCTTGAGAACAATCTTGCTTTTCAGGGCAAGACAATGTGATCAAGAGAGTGATGGATTGACACACTCCTAACACATTGGTCGAAGAGTGCACCAGAATCAATGATTAGGTAGCACAATCTACCTTAGAACGATGATTCAATAACCAACATGCTAAGAATGAAGTTATTGTCCTTTAACTACCAAGCAACGGGGTTGCTAGGAGTATTGATTTCACACATCATGATTCACTTGTCGACATTCCGGTTGCAACAACACGGAAACCGAGAAATGAATAATGATGGAGAGAGTATCACTACGCCAAGAATTCATGAGAGATGCTGCATTTCCTATGACAATCCTGACATAAAGGGGGTAATACTCCGAGGTAGAACAGAACAAAAGCTGGATTGGCATTTTGATCTGCGGAATACAACTACTTTGACCAGTCCAAGAAATGGATGAGGTGTTGGAGTTTGTTTCTCCTAGTCATTCTGGAATAGGATGGCTTGATGGACCACAAGAATAATAGGCATTGATGAACACGAATGCACAACTATTCCTGACTATCAATTGATAGACTAGGGTCGGAATACAGCTGAGGAGGGTCAACTCAAGGAACATATAACTTTCTGAGTTGTGGATGCATAGATTAGTATGTCGAACCAAGTTCAATAGGTGTCTTCCGGATAACCCATGCAGGAAGGTAGAACTGGCAGAATCACAATTATGAATGGAGAACTCCTCAAAAGTACTCTGATTGTGAGCTTTTGGTTCAAATAACTTCCGCCTTAATGGTTCATGGTATTTGGAAGAAGGAAATACCACGGACCTCGAGGACTGTTGCAAGGCTAATAATATCCTAAAGGAACTAGCAACACTATCAACATGAGGTAAGTAGGGTGAATCTCGGGTTCAAGAACCCATGAGTAGAATAACTACTAACTAAATAACATCACGGGATGCTTTCAAGAAAGGTGGCCAGAATCATCACGCTGGGAACACAAAACATGGCTAGATTACAAGGTGATCCCCTAAGACACCTAGGGTCATAATAATAACTCCAACATATATGTCGAGGCAATGGAGTACCTCAACTCAGCAATTAGTGTGATTAATCCGGCCCAAAAGGACATCGGAAACGGGAAGAAGGGATTTGCAAATGCATCTGACTATTTAGAAACCTGGGATGACTCGGACAGCATAACGGCTGCAAATGCTCAAAAATATTTGAGACATCTTGCAAAATGGTGGCATAACCACTCAACAACATCATATCAAAGTTCTGAGGCCAGCTATGACATATGGAAGTAGTAGGAAGTGAACTGAGGCTTGAACTCAACAATCCTATAAGTCTCTACCATAGTAACTCGTCATCCTGATAGATAGATGAGTAGGCCTAATTCTTAATCCCCGTAGAAAAGAAGAGGTTGACTCAGATCAGAAGGGCATAGGGTAAAGGAGTAAAAAGAGTCTTAAGTTCCCTTCCACAATCAATTCCCTTACATAACTAAAGCATTTCTAGACTCAACTTCGACTAGTTTGGCTTGGTAATCCTACAGGCAGTCAGGCTCTGATACCAATGCTGTCAGGACCTCGATCCTAAGTCACACAGATCTAGCATGTAACACATCATATCACTTTGCGGCCTCAAGCACGGTATTCCCACGGGTGCCACCTTACCTGGCCCGGGACTGTTTGCGCCTTTTGGCTCACGTATATGATAGTGTCGCTAGCATCCATATGACAAAGAACCCGGGCCGACATGGCTAGTCATGAAACCAAAGCGGCACTAACCCATGGGGACAGGCATACATGAATCAACCTCGAGTATGTCGATCAACAGCGTGTGAATCCGGGCTGTAGCACTGGGCTAACAGGACTCCGGTAACCCGGGCAGTAGCAAGCTAGGCAGGACTCCGGATGTCACCGCGTGACATTTCCCCAAAGGGACAGACACGGGAACAAAGTGAAACACATGCCGGCCAGTCAAGTGTCCTGAGCAGTAGTGCTGGGCTAGCAGGACTTCGGTGAACCGGGCTATAGCGGACTACTATGGCTCATGGAAGCACTAGACTACATTTCCCCATAAGAGAGGCTGCCAAGGATAAACAACTAGATGGTCAGATCCCACACATACCAAGCATTTCAAACATACACACAATATGCTTGATATGTGTAAATACAACATGGCATCACAACAAGACTCTACGACTCTAGTATTTACTCATTAGGCTCCGAGGAGCGAGATATTACAAACATGGGTCTCATGACCCAACATATAGAGCATACAAGCAACAAGCACATGCGGAAGCTTAACATGTCTGAGTAAAGACATCTACAAACGAAAAAGGCTGAGAAGCCTGACTATCTACCAGATCCTGCCGAGGGCACAAGATCGTAGCTGAGGTATCAAGCTAAACGTCGAAGTCCACACGGAACTACTAGCGAGACTGACGTCTCTCTGCAAAACATAAAATAAGCAAACGTGAGTACAAATGTACCCAGCAAGACTTACATCAGAACTATCTACATATGCATCGGAATCAATAAAGGGGGTGGTGGAGTTTAACTGCAGCAAGCCAGCTTTGACTCAGTGGCTAACCTGAACTACGACTGCAAGCAACCCTTTTGAGGTGGCGCACACGAGTCCACATATTCACCATTCAATACACCACTATGGATCCGCTCCCGTCTCTCTACGAGAAGGCCATCCATAGCACTCACACTTATCTTGCGAGTTTTAGAGTATCCACTTTCACTTGTCTATGAACTGTTATAGGCAACCCAGAAGTCCTTTACCGCGGACACGGCTATTCGAATAGATCATTTATAACCCTGCAGGGGTGTACTTCGTCACACATGTTTCCACCACTTAGCGTCTGCACACGACATGTGCTCGGCAGACTTCAAGCGAAAGCCGACGTGGTGTAGACCATGGCCTGACTAACCACACAAGTCTCTAGTCCAGGTTTATCACCTATTCGGGTTCCATCCACGAGGAGATCCGGCCGGAGTTTCGCTCACAGCCCCAAACGATGTGTGCAGGGTTCCCGAGACACCAAACGGGCGCCCGGTACACCGTGCCATAGTGTATCTACCGCATCATAGCCCGCCCCTAGGGTCAGCGCTACGCACGGCCGCCAACACATATCCTATAAACACCAGAAACTAGTTGCCACTCTTGGACAGAGGACGAGAGGGGTCAGTAAGTCGAGCGGGGTCATATTTCAGGGCCCAACGTGTGGTAGTAGCTATTTCATGGATCACAAACACAGAACTCAGTTCCTAAGGACGGTTTCAATGAGACAACCCACCATGTACTCCTACATGTCCTCTCACCGCTACCTTGACCAAAACGTGTTCACACACTTAGCTCACACACAGTAGGACATGTTTACACACCTCCGATCCATCCCCGATGAATCAGACCTGACTCAACTCTAAGCAGTAGCAGGCATGACAAACAAGCATGAATGAGTAGGCACATGAGGGCTCAAACAACTCCTACTCATGCTAGTGGGTTTCATCTATTTACTGTGGCAATGACAGGTCATGCAGAGGAAAGGGGTTCAACTACCGCAACATGTAACAGTTGAATCGTTGTTGTCCTAATGTAGTAAAAGAGAGAAGGAGCGAGAGAGTGGGATTATATCAGGATGAACAAGGGGGTTTTGCTTGCCTGGCACTTCTGATGATAACATTGAGTCTTCATCAGTGTCAACGATCACAGCGTCGGAGCAGCATCGCGAGTTCGGAGGTGGCCTGGCGTGCTTGGGGAAGCACCGGAGTGTGCGGGGCGGCGAGAGGCATCTCCGGTGGCCGACGAGGGAAACGGCGACGGGGGCGGCGTTGTGGCGCGTCCGGGGCCTCGTGGGTCGTCGAAGAGGTCGGGGACATCGAGGCGGAGCTCGCAGGCATGGCGAGGGGTCGAGGGGAAGGCGGTGGCCGTGGTGGTGCTTTGTCGGCGGCGACAGTTTCGCTCGGTTGAGCTGGAGGGAGAGAGCCAGGGGAGGGGAGAGAGAGCGGCGAGTGAGGGAGAGGGGACAGGGGCTTCGGGGCATCTCCGTGGCGTCGCTAGAAGGGGTCGGGGAAGCAGGAGGTGGCCAGAGCAGGGTGGAGGTGGCGCGCGCGTGCTGGCGCGCCGCGGGCACACGCCCTCTGCCTACTGGCGCGAGGAGGAAGACGACAGAGTGCTGCGGTGGTGGGCTGGGCCGGCCACTTGGGCCGCCAGGTAAGCCCAGGTGAGGTTCCTTCTCTCTCTTTCCTAATTTAGTTTCTGTTTTCTATTTTTTTGTAATTGTTTGACTTAAATAAAATGCTAAGGCATTTTCAAAAACCCTGAAAATAATTGTGGGCCACTTTTGAAAATATTTTCAATAGCCCTCAACCACTTTCAGAATTATTTGGGCATTTTAATTATTTATAGCAATTAAATGCCCAAATTCAAATACTTTATGAATTTATTCAAAAATCCAAAGTGACCTAGGAAAATGTGCACCATTTTTGGCAGAGGTTCTAGACCAATTCAAAAATGATGAACTTTTCCAAAGGAATTTTGGGATCATTGAAAATGATTTTTTTATATAAACCTAGTTGGAATCATCTGTGCTAGGGTTTCAACAGTCCCCAATTCAAGTTTAAAAAGGAATTTAAACATGATGCAAGATGATGATGCAATGACAAGCAAGACTAATGCTAGGGCTGTGACACTTGCATATTATAGTTCATCACGAAGCTCTTGTAGCTAGGTGGAAGTGATTGGAGAATTCTGTCAATGACGCAATCATCTGGAAGATTAACTCCCAATTGAATCAAGTGATTATTATACCCAGACATTTTGAGTATATGTTCACTGACAGAACTATTCTCCTCCATCTTGCAGCTATGGAATTCATTGGAGACTTCATATCTCTCAATCCGGGCATTTGCTTGAAATATTAACTTCAACTCCTGGAACATCTCATATGCTCCATGACGTTCAAAACATCGTTGAAGTCCCGATTCTAAGCCGTAAAGCATGGCACCCTGAACTATCGAGTAGTCATCAGCTTTGCTCTGCCAGACGTTCATAACATCTGGTGTTGCTCCAGCAGCAGGCTTGGCACCCAGCGGTGCTTCCAGGACATAATTCTTCTGTGCAGAAATGAGGATAATCCTCAAGTTACGGACCCAGTCCGTGTAATTGCTACCATCATCTTTCAACTTTGCTTTCTCAAGGAACGCATTAAAATTCAACGGAACAACAGCACGGGCCATCTACCTACAATCAAACATAAACAAGCAAGATACTATTAGGTACTAAGTTCATGATAAATTTAATTTCAATTAATCATATTACTAAAGAACTCCCACTTAGATAGACATCCCTCTAATCCTCTAAGTGATCACGTGATCCAAATCAACTAAACCATGTCCGATCATCACGTGAGATGGAGTAGTTTCATTGGTGAACATCACTATGTTGATCATATCTACTATATGATTCACGCTCGACCTTTCGGTCTCCGTGTTCCGAGGCCATATCTGTATATGCTTGGCTCGTCAAGTATAACCTGAGTATTCTGCTTGTGCAACTGTTTTGCACCCGTTGTATTTGAACGTAGAGCCTATCACACCCGATCATCACGTGGTTTCTCAGCACGAAGAACTTTCGCAACGGTGCATAGTCAGGGAGAACAATTCTTGATAATTAGTGAGAGATCATCTTAAAATGCTACCCGCAAACAAAGCAAGATAAGATGCATAAAAGATAAATATCACATGCAATCAATATAAGTGATATGCTATGGCCATCATCATCTTGTACTTGTGATCTCCATCTCCGAAGTACCATCACGATCACCATCGTCACCGGCGCGACACCTTGATCTCCATCGTAGCATCGTTGTCGTCTCGCCAATCATATGCTTCCACGACTATCGCTACCGCTTAGTGATAAAGTAAAGCATTATAGCGCGATTGCATTGCATACAATAAAGCGACAACCATATGGCTCCTGCCAGTTGCCGATAACTCGGTCACAAAACATGATCATCTCATACAATAAAATTTAGCATCATGTCTTGACCATATCACATCACAACATGCCCTGCAAAAACAAGTTAGACATGCTCTACTTTGTTGTTGCAAGTTTTACGTGGCTTCTACGGGCTTAAGCAAGAACCAATCTTACCTACGCATCAAAACCACAACGATAGTTTGTCAAGTTGGTGCTATTTTAACCTTCGCAAGGACAGGGCGTAACCACACTTGGTTCAACTAAAGTTGGAGAAACTGACACCCGCCAGCCACCTGTGTGCAAAGCACGTCGGTAGAACCAGTCTCGCCTAAGCGTACGCGTAATGTCAGTCCGGGCCGCTTCATCCAACAATACCGCCAAACCAAAGTATGACATGCTGGTAAGCAGTATGCCTTATATCGCCCACAACTCACTTGTGCTCTACTCGTGCATATAACATCAACACATAAAACCTAGGCTCTGATACCACTGTTGGGGAACGTAGTAATTTAAAAAAAATTCCTACGCGCACGCAAGATCATGGTGATGCATAGCAACGAGAGGGGGGAGTGTTGTCTACGTACCCTCGTAGACCGGCAATGGAAGTGTTGACACAACGTAGAGGAAGTAGTCGTACGTCTTCCCGATCCGACCGATCGAAGTACCGAACGTACGGCACCTCCGAGTTCTTCACACGTTCAGCTCGATGACGATCCTCAGACTCTGATCCAGCAAAGTGTCGGGGAAGAGTTCCGTCAGCACGACGGCGTGGTGACGATCTTGATGTTCTACCGTCGCAGGGCTTCGCCTAAGCACCGCTACAATATTATCGAGGAGTATGGCGGAGGGGGGCACCGCACACGGCTAAGAGAATGATCACGAAGATCAACTTGTGTGTATAGAGGTGCCCCCTACCCCCGTATATAAAGGAGCAAGGGGGGTGTGGCCGGCCCTAGGAGGAGGCGCGCAGGAGGAGTCCTACTCCTACCGGGAGTAGGACTCCCCCTTTCCCTAGTTGGATTAGGACTTGGGGGGGGAGGAAGAGAGGGGGAAAGGGAAAGGGGGGGCGCCGCCCCCCTCGTTGTCCAATTTGGACTTTGGGGGGGGGGGGGCGGCAGCCCCTAGGCCTCCTCTCCTCTTTCTCCACTAGGCCCATTAAGGCCCATTAGGTTACCGGGGGGTTCCGGTAACCTCCCGGTACTCCGGTAAAATGCCGTTTTTCACTCGGAACACTTCCGATGTCCAAACATAGGCTTCCAATATATCAATCTTTATTTCTCGACCATTTCGAGACTCCTCGTCATGTCCGTGATCACATTCGGGACTCCGAACGAACTTCGGTACATCAAAATATATAAACTCATAATGAAACTATCATCGTAACGTTAAGCGTGCGGACCCTATGGGTTCGAGAACAATGTAGACATGACCAAGACATGTCTCCGGTCAATAACCAATAGCGAAACCTGGATGCTCATATTGGCTCCTACATATTCTACGAAGATCTTTATCGGTCAGACCACATAACAACATACGTTGTTCCCTTTGTCATCGGTATGTTACTTGCCTGAGATTCGATCGTCGGTATCTCAATACCTAGTTCAATCTCGTTACCGGCAAGTCTCTTTACTCGTTTCGTAATACATCTTGTCGCAACTAACTCATTAGTTGTAATGCTTGGAAGGCTTATGTGATGTGCATTACCGAGAGGGCCTAGAGATACCTCTCCGACAATCGGAGTGACAAATCCTAATCTCGAAATACGCCAACCCAACATGTACCTTTGGAGACACCTATAGAGCTCCTTTATAATCACCCAGTTATGTTGTGATGTTTGGTAGGACACAAAGTGTTCCTCCGGCAAACGGGACTTGCATAATCTCATAGTCATAGGAACATGTATAAGTCATGAAGAAAGCAATAGCAACATACTAAACGATCGGGTGCTAAGCTAATGGAATGGGTCATGTCAATCACATCATTCTCTAATGATGTGATCCCGTTAATCAAATGACAACACATGTCTATGGTTAGGAAACATAACCATCTTTGATTAACGAGCTAGTCAAGTAGAGGCATACTAGTGGCGTTTAGTTTGTCTATGTATTCACACAAGTATTATGTTTCCGGTTAATACAATTCTAGCATGAATAATAAACATTTATCGTGATATAAGGAAATAAATAATAACTTTATTATTGCCTCTAGGGCATATTTCCTTCACCTTCGCCAGATCCGGCGAGCCTCCGCCCGGATCCGCTTCCTCCGCCCGTCCCCGACCCTCCCGCGTCGTGTCGTTGCCGCCGGAGAGCACCATCTCATTGTGTCCCTGCTCGGGATCGAGCAGGAACTGATCCATCGCACGCACGCACGTGGGTCTCGTCCCTGCCCAGCAATCTCCCAGCCCAGCTCTGAGCCGGCCCGATGGCCCGTGGTGAGAAGTCCCATATGCCCAGTGCACTGTGTAGCCCAGTTCGGCCCCTGTTTCATATTCGGCCCGAGCCGATTTTTTCCGCAGAACATTTTGCTAATTAACCAGTGCACTGCAGTTTTGCAGAAAAGCCCTCAAATATCATGCATTTAATAACTCACCAAACGTGCATCATATTAAAATGTTTTATATATGCAAAATGCTTATAATTACATCTAGTTCCATAATTTCCAACTTTCATCCATGTTAAAAATGTTAAAAATGTTGTTTGATTAAATTTTGCTCATATGCCATGTTAAAATGTTTTATTTCACAACTTAATAACCGTAGCTCCATATTTAATAAACTTTATATGCAAATGGGGTAGAAAAATATCCAGTTTAACGTGGTGACATTACTTTGCATGTTTAACAACTCTAAAATTGTGTTTATGGAAGAACAGTACCAACTTTAAGATATGCACATGAGGATTTTTCCGGACTTGTTGCTTGTTGTTCCGGCCTCATTTAAACTTGCCTAGATAGATAGTTTTATTATGCTTCACCCCTGGCCATGTTTAATAACATTTAATACTATTGGGTACATAAACGAGAGAGAACTAAATAATGGAATGTGGTGTTTCGTCAATATGCAACTCGTTGCATATTGAGCTCCACTTAATTTGTAGTATTGTTTGTGCACTTTGCCATGCCATGCCTCTTTAAACCGGACATGCATCATACTTGATTGTGCATCATGCCTTGTTTATGTGATGGTTGTTTACTATGTTGCTTGCTTCTTTCCGGGTAGCTTCACTCATTAGCTTTGGTTTCGTTTCGGAGTTGTGAGGATTCGTTCGACTACGTCTGTTTGTCTACTTTTTGGATTGTTCTTCTTCCTTGCGGGATCTCAGGCAACATGACCATACCCTTGAAATCACTTCTATATTTGCTTGCTAGTTATTCGTTCTATCGCTATGTCGCGCTACCTATCACTTGTTATATCATGCCTCCCACATTGCCATGTCAAGCATCTAACCCACCTTTCCTAGCAAACCGTTGTTTGGCTAAGTTCCCCCTTTGCTCAGCCCCTCTTTTAGCGTTGTTAGTTGCAGGTGAAGCTAAAGTTTGTTCCATGTTGGAACATGGTTATGTTGAGATATCACAATATCTCTTATTTTAATTAATGCATCTATATACTTGGTAAAGGGTGGAGGGCTCAGCCTTATGCCTGGTGTTTTGTTCCACTCTTGCCGTCCTAGTTTCCATCATACCGGTGTTATGTTCCTTCATTTTGCGTTCCTTACGCGTTTGGGTATTATGGGAACCCCTTGACAGTTCACTTTGAATAAAACTCCTCCTGCAAGGCCCAACCTTGGTTTTACATTTTCCTAACAACCTAAGCCTTTTTCACTTGGGTTTCCGGAGCCCGAGGCTCATATTTATTTTAAACCCCCTGGGCCAGTGTTCCTCTGAGTGTTGGTCCAACCTGTCAACCGCTAGTGGCGACCAGGGGCAACTCTGGGCTGGCCTACCGGAACTTTGGACAATCCGGTGTGCCCTGAGAACGAGATATGTGCAGCTCCTATCGGGATTTGTCGACACATTCAGGCGGCTTTTGTTGGGAATATAGCTACCAGGTAAGACCCGCCCAGGAGGGGCCGGGTCAACCCCAATGGCGGGTTACAAAAGAAGGCCAGTAACATTCAAGGTGATAGTTTATTAAGACTTGTAGAAGGCCTAAGCCCAGAAAGACTTGTAAAGAAAGGCATATAAAGAAGTCACCGAGTGGGACACGTTTTATGAACCGGCCGGGACTCTGTAGGCCGCCGGGTGTCAACCCGTGTATATAAGGGGACGACCCGGCGGCGGCTTAGGACAAGAAACAACAACTCGAAGCCAGGCAAAGCATATTCGCTCCCTAGTCATCGAAACCCTAGCAATTCCAAAACAACTAGATGTAGGCTTTTACCTTCATCGTAAGGGGCCGAACTAGTATAAAACCTCTCGTGTTCTTTGTCCCGATTAACCCCTTTAAGCTTCCTAGTTGCGACGGCCCTACAACTAAGTCCTTTTGCTAGGACATCTGCCATGACAATTCCACGATAGTTGGCGCCCACTGTGGGGCCAGCGCACGGTGGATTTGAGTTCTTGAATGGCAACTTCGAAGGGCTCAAGGGATACGCTGTGGGCCGGATGACCAAGAGTCATTGCGGCAAGCTCTACATCAACGATGAAGGCTGGGGCCCCGAGGCCTGCTCAATTGAGTACGGGTACCGGGTCCCCTTCGGCGGAATCCATGTCTTCATCGGCCAGATTGGCGAGTCAGGCCCTAAGCCGAACGTCTGCACCACCCTCATCGAGACGACTCAGAGCGAGAGATCCGCCCGGGCCCAACCTGTCATAAAGCATGCCTTCATGGGTTGCATCCATGGAGGTGAGTTCTCTGAAGGATCAGTGGATGGCGGTGAGACGACCATCTGTTCCGACGGCGGGGCATCCTCGGGCGAGATAGATTCTTTGTATCATCTACAAGACGGCATGCTTGGGGGCTGTTCTGATGGCAGCAGTATTCCAGACCTCTCTGAGCCACCGAATCGAGCCGGAGTTTTCATGGCTGGCACTCAACCCGGGCAGAACTCTACGGCTGCGGCAGCAGTAACCACCGGGTCAGCAGCAGCCGAGTCAGGAGACCCCGCGCGCCCCCCGGCTCAGATGCTAATGGACCTCATGGATAAGTTGACGGCTCTGTTGACCGCTGTGGTGGAGCCGGTAGATAAGGCTCAACATTACGCGGAGGTGGCACGAGTACGCGAAGAGATGGCACAGGCCAAGGAAAATTTGGCAGCAAAAGAGGTCAGGATCACTACTAGGAAAAGGGCTATAGATGGAATTGACACTAATGGCGCACCAGACATGTGGTGCGCCATTACTATACACTAATGGCGCACCATGTGTTGGTACGCCATTAGTGTCCAAATACTAATGGCGCACCACATACACGGTGCGCCATTAGTAAATTTTTTTAATTTTTTCAAAACTACTAATGGCGCACCGTGGGAGTGGGGCGCCATTACTAGTTGAACTAGTAATGGCGCACCACATCCACGGTGCGCCATTAGTAAAAAAAAATTAATTTTTTTTCAAAACTACTAATGGCGAACTAGTAATGGCGCACCATGCCACGGTGCGCCATTAGTAATTTGGCCCAAATTCCCCCGAATGCACCCCCCTTGGACCGCCTTTTCAGTTTTTTTAAAAAATAAAAGAAAATGATAGAAATGTCAAAAAATAAAAGAAAATAAGATTCCCATGTGATATTTGGTCTAGTTGTTAGCAAAATTTACAAACATGAATTTTCGACTTTTTTGCAAAATCTCTCGAGAATTTGTAAAATTGGGCATAACTTTTGCATACGAACTCGGATGAAAAAGTTTTTTATATGAAAAATCATCTACTCGAAAAGTTACATCTGATTTTAACTGGGGGAACTGTGTTAAACATTTTCAAGATCCTTAAAAACCTAACAGAAAAAAAGTTACGGGGCTTTTAAGATCTGGGGAGGCAAAAAAATTCAATAAAATTCAAACTTACTAATGGCGCACCTGCCCATGGTGTGCCATTACTATCTTCCCGCCTTCAAAATTCAAAAGAAGTCAATTTTTTTTACTAATGGCGCACCTGCCCATGGTGCGCCATTAGTATCTTCATGCCTTCAAAATTCAAAATAAATCAAAAAAATAAAAAAAAGTTAGTAATGGCGCACCTGCCCGCGGTGCGCCATTACTATGCCGTGTATATGGCTGGGCGTGGTCCTCTCCTCCTTACCTCTTCATTCTTGTGCTCCACTCCATCTCCACCTCTCCTCCACTCCATTTTCCCTTCTCTCCTCCACCATACTACCCTTCTCCTCTCTGGCGACCTCCTCCTCCTCCTCTCCGACGACCTCCTCCTCCTCTCCGGCGACCTCCTCCTCCCTCCTCCCCTCCCCTCCCCGCATGGTTTCTCCTCCTTCCTCTCCGGTGAGCTCCTCCTCCCTCCTCTCCGGTGAGCTCCTCCGCCCTCCTCTCCGATGAGCTCCCCCTCCCTCCTCTCCTGTGAGCTCCTCCTCCCTCCTCTCCGGTGAGCTCCTCCTCCCTCCTCTCCTCCCATCCCCTCATGGTTTCTCCTTCCTCCTCTCTGATGCTCCGGTGAACTCCTCTCCGGTGACCTCCTCCTCCTCTCCGGCGAACTCCTCCTCCTCTCCGGCGATGTAGGCGAGCGCCTCTCCGGTGACCTCCTCCTCCTCCTTTCCTGCGAACTCCTCTCCGGCAAAAGAACGTATTAGATCCAAAAACAGGTGCCAAAAAACGAGCAAAAAAACGAGCAAAAATGGGCAAAAAAATCACGATCCAGATCCAAATTCAAAATTCAAAAATAGCAATGGCGCACGGTGGGGGTTAGACAGTGCGCCACTACTATTTTCCCGCCTTCAAAATTCAAAAATACTAATGGCGCACCAGTGGCCTTTACTAATGGCGCACCGGTGGCCTATACTAATGGCGCACCGGTGGCCTATACTAATGGCGCACCAGTGGTGCGCCATTAGTAAAAAATACTAGTGGCGTGATACTAATGGCGCACCAGTGATGCGCCATTAGTAGGCAAAACTGGTGCGCCATTAGTAGCCCTTTTCCTAGTAGTGGATGGCCGCGGAGCGGGCGGCTTTGGATGCTCGTGCTCAGCAGCTTCAAGCGGAGACTTTTCGGCTCTCGGTGGATCTGAACGCGTCAAACAAGGTCATGAGGAGAAGGCACCAGAAGACTCAGTCACGTCTGCCTCTGACGTACGATCTTAGGATCCTTTTCCACACACCCGAGGCTGGTCCAAGTAACCCGCCGGAGGAAAACCAGATCACGACACCTTGGGCCGGGGCCCCGGTTCAGCCGCGGGCCATGGAACCACCTCGTATGAATACCGCTCCGCCTCATTATACACCAATACCACCGGGTCACTTTTCCAATCCTTTCGAGAATCTCATTGTTGCGTCGGCTCGTTTGGCGGCTCTCCCGATGGAAGGCGACTCTCCGACAGCAATCGAAACGCGAAGGGTGAGAGAACTTCTTCAGATGGCTCTGGCGCAGCAGGATGCGTACTCTTACAGTCGAGACAGAATCCATTCAACCCCTCGCCGAAGCCGGAGCAGGAGCCCGAGCTATAGCAGGTATATGGACTCAGCTACTATGTCGAGCAATGCTCAACGCCGTAACCAACCGCGCAGGCATGAGCCAGCGCAGGGTGGAGCCCTTAACTTGGCGGATCAGGAGAGGATCCGTCAAGAGGCTGAGCGGGCGGTTCAATTGGCAGCTGAGCAGGCGGCTCATCAGGCTTTCCCGGCTTATCCAGCAACCTCTGTTGAGGCAGGAGTAGCCACAAGAATAGGAGGTGTCCCTTGCCTGGTGCCGGCTATACGTAATGAGAGCTTGCCAAAAGACTTTAAGGGGCCTCGTAAAGTGCCTAATTACACGACCGACTTGCAGCCTGGGGCATGGATTGAAAGTTATGAGATGGCGATGGAGATGTTGGAGGTCAGCGATGGAGCAATGGCTAAGTATTTCACTATGATGTTGGATGGAACGGCTCGCACCTGGTTGAAAGGGTTGCCACCCAATTCCATCGGCTCATGGGTGGAGTTGAAGGCCCAGTTCATTCAGAACTTCAAGGACACATGTAAACAACCTATGTCAATCATGGACCTAACTAATTGTAAGCAAGAGGAAGGTGAGTCCACGACCCATTGGGTGCGCTGGGTCAAGGAGATGATACATTCATCTGATAAGATGGATGCCGGCTCGGCAGTCTTAATGTTGGAGAAAAAAAATGCCGTTTTGAACCTATGAAGCAGAAGCTGGGGCGGCTCAAGCGTGACTGCAATGACATGGGCCAGTTGATGGCGGCCCTGGTCAAATATGTTAATTCTGACAGTACCAAGGATCCCGTGTCTGATGAAGAAAAAATAGGGAAGGGAAAGAAGAACGGCAACAACAAGGGTCAGCAGCATAACCCGGCGAATCAAGGAGGTAATAATGTAAGGCTGACGAGTTTGTGGCTAACACCAATACGCAGGGCAACAACCAACGGCGCAAGGGTAGGCTACCTCCTCGGTCAGGCAGGTCAGGTCCCAACCTCGAACAACTATTGAATGAACCTTGTCCGAGACACGACACCCGGGAGAAGCCAGCTACCCATCTGTGGAAGGACTATACGATCATGAAGGCATTTAAAAATTCCAACATGTTTGATGGTAGTCATGGGCCTGGTGGCAGTTCAGGCTGAGGCGGCTTTCATAGCCCGGGCGCCGGTTCAGGCGGAGGCGATTTTCACGGTCAGGGCCATCCAGGTAACCAGGGAGGTTATAATCCACAACCCGGCCAAGGTAATCAGCAGCAATAGCTGCAACAGTCCGGGTATCAGAGCAACCCAAAACAGTTGAATAGTGGGCAGTGCCATGTATTTACCACTAGTTTGTGCAAGAGGGACCAGAAGCTTCATAAGAGGGCTGTCAATGCCGTTGATCTGGCGATTCCACGTTATTTGAGGTGGTTAAAACAGCCTATTGTGTGGAGCAGAGAAGATCACCCTCCCCGGGTTGATAATCCAGGTTACTTAGCCTTGGTGGTGGCACCTCAGGTTGGTGGATATAAATTCACTAAGGTGCTCATGGATGGAGGCAGTAGCATCAACATCATCTATTATAAGACATTTCGTCGGCTGGGATTGACTGATAAGAGTCTTAAACAATCCAACACTATTTTTCACGGTGTTGTGCCTGGTAAATTGGCATACCCAGTTGGTAAGATTGAACTGGAAGTAGCCTTTGGGGATGAATATGATTCCAGGGCTGAGAAGTTAACTTTTGAGGTGGTTAAGATCAAAAGCCCGTATCATGCTCTGTTTGGACGGCCGGCTTATGCCAAGTTCATGGCTTGGCCGTGCTATTTGTATCTATAGCTCAATATGTCGGGTTATAAAGGCACCATCATAGTACATGGAAGCCGGAAAATAGCCCTGGAGTGTGAAGAAGGAGATGCCGCTTGTGCTGAGTCTGTTTGTGCAACAGAGGAGTTAAAGTTCTATAAAGATAATGTTGACCCGGCAGACATGATGTCTTTGAAGAAGCCAACTACGGAGCATGAATTGGTGTTGAAATTTAAGTCAGCTGATGACACCAAGATGGTTGATTTTGTGCCTGGTGACTCATCCAAACAGTTCATCATCAGTGCCAACTTGGATCCAAAATAGGAAAGCGCACTCATCGAGTTCATCCGTGAGAACCGGGACATTTTTGCATGGAAATCTTTTGACATGCCGGGTGTCCTGAGAGAACTCGCTGAGCACACTCTTAACATTGATCCAAAGTCTAAGCCGGTCAGGCAGTTACTTCGGCGGTTTAACGAGGAAAGGCGCAAGGCCATCGGAGAAGTGGTGGCCCGGCTCTTGGCGGACGGTGTCATTGTGGAAGTTTTTCACCCAGAATGGTTGGCTAACCCGGTGCTTGTACTCAAGAAAAATAGCACCTGGCGTATGTGTGTGGACTACACCAATTTGAACAAAGCTTGTACGGCTGATCCTTTTGCTCTCCCTCGTATCGATCAGACAATTGATGCTATGGCGGGTTGTGAGCGTTTGAGTTTTCTGGATGCCTATTCATGTTATCATTAGATCAAGACGGCAGTCAAGGATCAGGAGAAGACAACCTTCATCACTCCATCCGGAGCCTTCTGCTATGTGTCTATGCCTTTTGGGCTTAAGAGTGCCCATGCGACTTATCAACGGTATGTGCAGAATTGCCTTCACAGTCAGATTGGGCGTAATGTTCATGCCTATGTGGATGATATAATGGTGAAGTCTAGAGAGAAGGAAACCTTGGTAACAGATCTGAAGGAAACCTTTGATAACCTCCGGGTCTACAAGATGATGCTTAACCCGACCAAGTGTGTTTTTGGAGTCCCAGTCGGCAAACTCTTGGGTTTTTTGGTGTCTAACAGAGGTATTGAGGCTAACCCAGAGAAAATTAAAGCAATCACGTCTTTGGCCAAGCCGGTGTGCATCAATGATGTTCAGCGGTTGGCGGGTCGCGTTGCTGTGGAGGGGACCCAGTTGCATACAGTCGATGCTTTTGACAGCATGATGATCAAAAGACGAACTGAAAAGAAAGTAACGTGCCGGTTCAATTCAATGGTGATGGTGAAGTTAAATGAGTAATGGCGGCTTAAGTAAGGGCTAATGTCATATAAGGAAAAGTGAGCCGGCGTAATAAGCCGCCATGACTACAGATATTTGAGAAATGCCAGAAACAGAATTGGCCAAGTGTTGAGATAAACAAGTTCCATAAATTTTTGATATTATTATGAATCAAATGGCCGTTCAAAATGGAAAACATTCTAGACCTAAAAGTCTAGCACAGATGAGTTCATTAGTTCTAATGAGGCCTTTGTACCAGAAAAAGGGATCTTCTGGTATCCAGAATGGGCACAAAACAACTACCGCACGAATATATGTTCTTTTTTGGATCAGGAAGAAGCCGAAGTGGAAGAACTACGAAGAAACTGTGATGAACTATGAAGAACACGCAGAGACCTAGAAACCCTAATGCGGATCCGGGGAGTAGGAAGGTAAACACTTACAGCCACGGATCTTCTGCGGAGGTCACCGCCGTTCTCTGGACCGATTCGGGTTGATGCAGCGGCCAAGGTCGATGAAGACGAGGTGTTCTGCGACGGCGGCGGAGCTCGAGTAGCGGTAGGGTTGTGAGAGGAAGAAGACGAAGAGGGAGAAGAATGAGAAAGACCAGGCCGTGCCTATTTATAAGGAGATAAGCGAACAGGCAGGCACAAAAATCAAGGAAGACCTAAATAATGATTATCCAACTATACGGATGCCTCGATTCTCGGAAGACATTTAAGGATAGAGATCCGTTGAAGATGACGTCATGACAGGTTTTTGTGTTTTCAGGAGGTGACATCATGGCGGGTTACAGAGTTTTTACAGAGAGGAAGATGGATTTCATTTAAGTATTGAAGATTGACAAAGAACAAAATTCAAAGTCAACATGGGGTCTAATGTTGGGAATATAGCTACCAGGTAAGACCCGCCCAGGAGGGGCCGGATCAACCCCAATGGCGGGTTACAAAAGAAGCCCAGTGACATTCAAGGCGATAGTTTAGTAAGACATGTAGAAGGCCTAAGCCCAGAGGCGGCTTAAGGCCCAATATTGTAAACCGCCGTATGTAAAGAAAGACTTGTAAAAGGCATATAAAGAAGTCACCGAGCCGGAGACATTTTATGAACCGGTCGGGACTCTGTAGGCCGCCGGGTGTCAACCCGTGTATATAGGGGGACGACCCGGCGGCGGCTTAGGACAAGAAACAACAACTCGAAGCCAGGCAAAGCGTATCCGCTCCCTGGTCATCGAAACCCCAGCAATTCCAACACAACTAGACGTAGGCTTTTACCTTCATCATAAGGGGCTGAACTAGTATAAAACCTCTCGTGTCCTTTGTCCCGATTAACCCCTTTAAGCTTCCTAGTTGCGATGGCCCTACGACTAAGTCCTTTTGCTAGGACATCTACCGTGACAATTCCACGACAGCTTAGCTAGTCTTGTTTTACCATTGTCGAAATGTCTTGTAACCTAGATTCCGAGACTGATCGGGTCTTCCCGGGAGAAGGAATATCCTTCGTCGACCATGAGAGCTTGTGATGGGCTAAGTTGGGACACCCCTGCAGGGTATAAACTTTCGAAAGTCGTGGCCGCGGTTATGTGGAAGATGGGAATTTGTTAATGTCCGGTTATAGAGAACTTGACACTTGACTTAATTAAAATGCATCAACCGCGTGTGTAACGTGATGATCTCTTTTCGGCGGAGTCCGGGAAGGGAACACAGTCTTGTGTTATGCTTGTACGTAAGTAGTTTCAGGATCACTTCTTGATCACTCTAGCTTCACGACCGTTGCATTGCTTATCTTCTCGCTCTTATTTGCGTATGTTAGCCACCATATTTGCTTAGTGCTTGCTACAGCTCAACCTCATTACCTTATCCTGCCCATAAGCTTAAATAGTCTTGATCTCGTGGGTGTGAGATTGCTGAGTCCTCGTCACGCACATATACTTCCAAATAGTTGTAGGTGCCGATGATACAAGTGCAGGTAACGCAACCAAGCTCAAGTGGGAGCTTGATGAAGATCTTAGTCGTTGTTTTGCGTCTTTTCCGAATGATCAGTAGTGGAGCCCAGTTGAGACGATCGGTGATCTAACATTTGGGGTTGTTGTCTTTTATTTTGGTTCCGTAGTCAGACCTTGATTGTACTCTAGATGATGTATGTCTAACTTGTTATTTGTGTGAAGTGGCGATTGTAAGCCAACTCTTTATCCTATTCTTATTCAGTACATGGGATTGTGTGAAGATTACCCCACTTGCGACTAAACCACCATGCGGTTATGCCTCTAAGTCGTGCCTCGACATGTGGGAGATATAGCCACATCGTGGGTGTGTCAAGTTGGTATCAGAGCCATCCCCGACTTAGGAGCCCCCTGCTTGATCGAATCACTGATGTTGTCGAGTTTAGAACAAAATGTTTTGAGTCTTAGGATTATATATATTGGAGAGTAGGATTCCTTTTACTCCTCAGTCCCTTCGTCGCTCTGGTGAGGCCTCCTGAGGTAGAAGTTTTAACTTTTCTCTCCTCAAATTTCACGAAAAAAAATTTAGGATCACGCGGGTATCTTGGAATCGTTCCGATATTCTTGTGACGAGAACATTGTTCTTGGTGCCTCTTGACATTTAGACGATGTGGAAGTGTCCCGGGGAGTTGAGCTTCGAGGTGTTGTCGTCACAATTTTATCGTTGTAGTTCTGGAATACCTGAGTTCGCCGACATCGAAAATCTCTTTTATGCAGTTGTTGGTGAGATTACCTCGACGCCACCCAGTACTGGAGTGGGAGTTCAGGAGTATTTCCATAACTCATATAAAGGATTCTTTTCGAAGGTTGAGGTACATGATTTTCGAAGGTTTCTTGGTTATGTGTTGCAGGATGGATACAGTTGGAGGTAGGAATTGTTAGTTTGGGTGAGTTATTATGCTTCCCCTGTATCCCCAACACCTGATTGCATAACCAGAAAGTTTCGGGAGTTTATAAGTGGTAATTAAAGTATATCGTAGGATATCTTTCCAACAGACACATGATACGATATGGGGTCTATCATATGTTTGTTTCCGGCTTATTCTGCAAGCCAATCCTTTGTTTTGTTTATGTTTGTGTATTCGAGTTGCTTCAATGTCAAGTGTGGATTCCATACCTTTCCTAAGCGGTATTCTCATATTTCTATGTGGATGCTAATCCTACTTGATCATCATGGTTGTCTTTTCAATTCTTTCCAACCAGTGTGCTTCTCTTCAAGTTGATCCGATCATTTCAACATTCGCGAGAATATATTTTAGTTCTTCTCAGTGGTGTTCGTTCCATCCGTCCCCAAGTTGTCTTTGTTTTTCCCACCCTCCCACCCTTTTTCTACAAGGACTCGGATTTCTTAATCAACTATCCATTTTATTGATGGAAGCCTCTCCATTCTTTTCCGTCAATGTTCTTATCCGGTGATTCTCTAGAAGATACTAACGGAGCTTCAAGTTCATCATTCTTCGTTCTATTTTCTTCTCCGTTGGATTCAATTCAAGCTTACAGTGTTGATCATATTCCTTTCCTCGTGTCAAATGTTTTCTCATGCTGGTGCAACTCTTAATCATCCACCTCTTTCTATTGTTGTTTATTTGGAGCGCTGAAGATATCACAGAAGATTCAAATTTCTATTCATAATCCTTTCAAGCTATTTCGAGGATGTTATCTCATTCAAGACATTTAAATCAACCAGTGCAATCTCCCTTTCAAGTAATCGTTCGAAGGTGTTCCTTTTGAGTGGGCCCTAACCCACAAATCTTTTCCTAGAATCTTACCTAACCCTTCTAATTTATCCGGAGTGATTCTCAAATTCATTTCAAAGTTTGATGTAAGAATGATTTGTCATCAGTCAAATGTCTTTCTCCAAGATCTTTCAAATTCTTTTCATCATCGGTTCAACCTTTCTAATTTACATCCTGGAGTATCTCAACAATTCATGGTGGTGTTTCTTATTGTCATTCTCGACATTTGAAGAATGAAGAAGATTTTCTCTTAAATCTTGCTCCGCTGTCTTGAAGATGCATAGTTCAATCTTGATGCCATCCTCTCATAATTGTTTTCGATGGTGATAATTCTTTTCACCCATACTGAGCATTTCATGAGTTGTTTCCATTTCTTTCCTCCAAAGGCCATCTTTTCGAACATTACTCATTCTCAGCTTTCAGCTCTCGTTCTCCAAATCATAACGGTGCATCATTCAAGTATCCTCTAATCAGCTCGGGATCTTTTCGTTCACTTGCATCTAAATTCTCTCAAGTATCTTAGTTCATTTTCTAATTCTTCCCGGTGTCTCACTATCTTTTCTTCATCCATTTTCAGTTCTTACGGTGGTTCGTTCAACATTCCTCTTCCATTGTTATCGTATCAATTCATTCGTTGTTTCCAAATCCCATCGGGGTTCCATCAAGACCTTCTCAAGTTTGGCTATATCTCTTCAATCTTTTCTAGAAGAGTAAATAGTGTGCCAAATCTGTTGCTTGTCATCAATTTAATTGATGAAGGATAAGCATAATGTAATTCTTATTCTTGTTTCATCCAAGTGATTAATTCCTTATTCTGGAGGTTCATCCAAAATTCTTGATTTCATTTGTTCATCTTTGTTTCCGGAGTTCCAAGCTCTCATCATCACGAAGATCCATCTAAATCATTGCAAGGCTTCACCTTGTGTTTTAAACTTCTCTTTCTTTTTATCATCCTTTTATTACCTGAGTTCTTCATGGAGGCTCTACATGGTGGTTCGTCAAGGATTCTTTTCATTCTTCCATTGTCCTCAAGATTTCTCTCAAAGTTATGATCCGCTAAGCTATACTCCAAAATAAACATGGTGATCAACACATGTTTGGTTTTGAGGAGTTCAAGTATTCTTCATCTTGCATTCCAAAGTGCAATTCTTTCATATCTCATCTTTTGAGGTTGTGTTATGTCATTGTTGATAATTTCCTTTCGTGTTTCATGATTCACAAGTTTTCAAGAGTGACATATCTAAATCCATCATTTTCTCTTTACTCAAGACATCTTTTTTCAACCAATCAACCTCTTCATTGGAGTTATTGTCGGGACCCCGATCCTAGGTCACACTGATCTAGCATGTAACACATCATATCATTTTGTGGCCTCACGCATGGTATTTCCACGGGTGCCACCTTACCTGGCCCGGAACCGTTTGCGCCTTTTGGCTCACGTATATGATAGTGTCGCTAGCATCCTTATGACAAAGAACCCAGGACGACATGGCTAGTCGTGAACCCAAAGCGGCACTAACCCATGGGGACAGGCATACATGAATCAACCTCGAGCATGTCGGTCAACCAGCGTGTGAATCCGGGCTGTAGCGCTGGGCTAACAGGACTCCGGTAACCCGGGCTGTAGCAGGCTAGGCAGGACTCCGGATGTCACCGCGTGACATTTCCCCGAAGGGACAGACATAGGAACGAAGTGAAACATATGCCGGCCAGTCAAGCGTCCTGAACAGTAGTGCTGGGCTAGCAGGACTCCGGTGAACCGGGCTGTAGCGGACTACTATGGCTCGAGGAGCACTAGACTACATTTCCCCATAAGAAAGGCTGCGAAGGACAAACAACTAGATTGTCGGATTCCACTCATACCAAGCATTTCAATCATACACACAATATGCTCGATATGTGTGAATACAACATGGCATCACAACATAACTCTACAACTCAAGTATGTATGCATTAGGCTCCGAGGAGCGAGATATTACAAGCATGGGTCTCATGACCCAACAATCATAGCATACAATGCAAAGAACATGCGGAAGCTTAACATGTCTGAGTACAGGCATCTATAAATGAAAAAGGCTAAGAAGCCTGACTATCTACCAAATCCTGTCGAGGGCACAAGATCGTAGTTGAGGTATCAAGCTAAACGTCGAAGTCCACGCGGAACTACTAGCGAGACTGAAGTCTCTCTGCAAAACATAAATTAAGCAAACGTGAGTACAAAGGTACTCAGCAAGTCTTACATCAGAACTAACTACATATGCAACGGTATCAACAAGGGGGGGTGGTGGAGTTTAACTGCAGCAAGCCAGCTTTGACTCAGTGGCTAACCTGGACTACGATTGCAAGCAACTCTTTTGAGGTGGCGCACACGAGTCCACATATTCACCATTCAATACACCACTATGGATCCGCTCTCGTCTCCCTACGAGAAGGCCATCCATAGCACTCACTCTTATCTTGCGAGTTTTAGAGTATCCACTTTCACTTGTCTATGAACTGTTATAGGCAACCCAGAAGTCCTTTACCGTGGACACGGCTATTCGAATAGATCATTTATAACCCTGCAGGGGTGTACTTTGTCACACATGTTTCCACCACTTAGCGTCTGCACACGACATGTGCTCGGCAGACTTCAAGCGAAAGCCGACGTGGGTGTAGACCACGACCTGACTAACCACACAAGTCTCTAGTCCAGGTTTATCGCCTATTCGGGTTCCATCCGCGAGGAGATCCGGCCGGAGTTTCGCTCACAGCCCCAAACGATGTGTGCAGGGTTCCCGAGACACCAAACGGGCGCCCGGTACACCGTGCCACAGTGTATCTACCGCAACATAGCCCACCCCTAGGGTCAGCGCTACGCACGGCCGCCAACACATATCCTATAAACACCAGAAACTAATTGCAACTCCTGGACAGAGGACGAGAGGGGTCAGTAAGTCGAGCGGGGTCATATTTCAGGGCCCAACGTGTGGTAGTAGTTGTTTCATGGATCACAAACACAGAACTCAGTTCCTGAGGACGGTTTCAATGAGACAACCCACCATGTACTCCTACATGGCCTCTCACCGCTACCTTTACCAAATCGTGTTCACACACTTAGCTCTCAACAGTAGGACATGTTTACACACCTCCGATTCATCCCCGATGAATTTGACCTGACTCAACTCTAAGCAGTAGCAGGCATGACAAACAAGCATGAATGAGTAGGCACATCAGGGCTCAAACAACTCCTACTCATGCTAGTGGGTTTCATCTATTTACTGTGGAAAAGACAGGTCATGCAGAGGATAAGGGGTTCAACTACCGCGGCAAGTAACAGATAAATCGTTGTTTTCCTAATGCAGTAAAAGAGAGCAGGAGCGAGAGAGGGGGATTGTATCGGAATGAACAAGGGGGTTTTGCTTGCCTGGCACTTCTGAAGATATCATTGGGTCTCCATCAGTGTCAACGATCACATCATCGGTACAACGTCTATCGAGAGGGGACAAACACCGACAAACACAAAAGGGAACCACAATCAATGCAATGCACATACATATGAATGATATGTCATATTAAGGTACTGAATTGACCTAGTGCAACAGTTAGTCATATTCATTGAAGTGGAATTCAACCCTATAGCAAATTCCAACTCCAAAACTAATTACTATTTATTCCATAAACATGAATTGTCCTGTTCAGTGAGTTTAACTTGTTCAAACATGCATGCAAATGGCATATTCAGATTCTTTGGATTTTTCTGATCATTTTACATATATAATTTATCTCATTTGGAGTTACGGTTGAATTTCTATGATTTTTCAAAGTTTTAGACATTTTCTGGAATTTTCTAAATAAGAATAAATCCAGAGAAAGGAGTTACTGCGTCAGCACTGCATCACTATGACGTCAGCTGGTCAACACGGTCGCCCGGAGTCAAACCTGACAGCTGGGACCCACGGGTCAGTGTAACAGGGCAGTTTGGGTGGATGACATGTGGGACCGGTCAATGTTGACTTGACCAAAGTCAAAGCTGACACATGGGGTCCACACTATTAGTACTGATCTTAACAGAAAATTAGACTAATCCTAATTATGCTCGGGACCCATATGTCAGTGTCTAGTGTTAGGCTAAGCAGGGTGGTTAGTGGCTAATTAAGCCGGACACGTCAATTTCGCCGGAGTTCGGCCGGCGACGACCAAAACCGCGGCGGGAGCTCGCCGGAATGGCGCTATGGGTGGTGTTGGGCCAAGCCAAGGGCACCAGAGGGTTGCCCTTGCTCATGCGCATCCAGGGAGGCACAGGGGAGGGCACGGGGTCACCGGAATCGACGCCGGCGATGAGGCCAGCGGCGGCCGGAGCTACGGCAACAACGGTGTGGGCGGTGCGGGGCACGGGAGGAGGAGCTGGTGGGAGCTACGGGCTCCTGCAGACGCGGGGATAACGATGGCGCGTGCGGGGGCGGCTGGTTCGGGCTCTGGCCACGGCGGCGCCATGGCCGGCGGCACGGAGCTCTCGGCTCCGGTGGCTAGACGGCTAGAGGATGGGATTGACCCCGGGGAGAGGGGGAAAATGCTCGGGGGCTCACCAGGGTTTGAATGGAGGGGAAGGAGAGGGCGGGGACGCTCTGTAGCCGGCGAATTTGAGGACGACGTCCGGCGGCAAAGACGGCGATGGTGGCGCATCTGCAGGGCATCCGGGGACTCAATATTTGGCGTGGAGATGCGGTGCTCGTCTGCAGTGCTTAAGGCCATGGTGGTTTGGCACGGGAACGGCGGTGGGCGCACTGGCGGCAACGGTGGCCGGCGGTTTCTCTCGGGGCTGCTCGAATTTGGCGCTAGGGGAGAGGCAGAGAGCCAGAGAGGAGTGGGGAAGGAGGGAGGAGGCTGCACGAAGTCTCCAGGCACGGATAGGCTCGAGGGGAGGCCGCCAGCACGAAGCAGGAGGTGGAGGCCTCCCGGCGCGCGCGTCGACACGGCGTCGTCCTCCTGGCAGAAGCTAGGAGACGACTGGCAAGGTGGGTTGGTGCCTTGGTGGGCTGGGCCAACAGCTGGGCCGCCAGGTGGGTTGGCCTCTCTGGTGGGCTTCACAGGTGAGGCCAGGTAAGTCTTTCTCTCTCTCTCTGTTTTAGTTTTTGTTCTGTTTTCTATTTATGCAAATGGGTTTTAATTTGGTTTTTTGAACCAAACTATATTTTTTTTACTTCTGATAATTTTTGCAGGGACTAAATGGATTATTCCAAAGCCCCTCAACAATTTATCAGAATTATTGAACATATATTTATTATATAATAAACATAGATCCAATTCAAATATTTATTGGATTAATCAAAGGCCCGAAATAAATATCTCTGAGATTCCAAAAATATTGTTTTAAGTTTTACCTCTTGCCAATATTTTCAGAGACTAAGAGGAACATTTTCTTGGACTTCTTTGAAAGGATTTTAATGTTGATTTTTTTTAATTGATTTCTGGGGCTTTCAGCTTTCCCCAATTCAACTTTCAAAAATTTAGACATGATGCATGGATGCTTGTGCAACTATTTGCAAACAAATTCTAGGGCTGTGACAACTCACCCCCACTAACAAAAATCTCGTCCCGAGATTCAAGTCGTGAGGTAAGAAGACAGAGGGGCACAAGCTATCACATTCTTCACGATCCATTGCACTTCATCAGAACGTTGATTCGTCACCATCTTTATCTCGACGTCTTGCTTTGGAAACTTCAACCAACACAACAACGAGAGAGAAAAAGGAAAACTCTAGAAGAATTGATCTTCTCGAGGATCGAACAATTCAGGATCAACTCATGGAGTGAGACATATGAACATCTCTGGAGCTGAGAGGCAAAACTTGCATCAGGAGCGATAGAAGAAACAATTTGACGAGGGTTTCAAAGTAGCGAGGGAAATTGCCATGATTCTAAAACAGGGCACCTCGGGGAAGGTGACTCGAGGAACTATTTCCTTAAGTGGCAAAAAGAATTACTTTTGATTCAGAGATCGTTGGAACTCTTCATACCAGCTTAAGGCAATTTACAATTGATCGTTTGAAGGAGTTTGACGAATGACATACTCGGACTAGAATGGATGATGTGGACTACCTTGTTGAAGACAACGCAATGGATGATTTTGCTTATCATCGGAAATGGATGGAACCCATGGTAAGTCCACTTTTGAAGATGATCATGAACAACAGCTACTGAGGTGTAAGCTGGGAACAAAATGCAAATGTTGGGAATGATTCTAGTAACTGGGGAGAAGGTTCACCGGCAAGGTGATTCCACCAATCGGATGGCTATCGAACAACTGAGAGAACGGAGGCACATCCCAGTTAACGACAACAACAGAACCTAGTGCCTGAGCGTGCTCTCAAGAACTTGAGCATTTCCATATTCATCAAGGTTCTACCAATATCCGTGTCAGGGATCCTGGCAACACAACATACCACCATGATGAATGGTGATGGATGATGCAGATGCAAAGGAGGATAACACTTTCCCAGATTTCACCTTAGCGAAGCCAAGGAAACAAAATCTGGATGATCGACCGAGAGACATTTAGCACTCCGCTTCTAATGTTCTCCTTGAGGTTCTAGCTAGACTCAAAATCATTCGGTATCTGAACATCAAATAAAGGTCTGACTTCAGGGGCACAAGAATCCGTAAGGATTAACTACGGAGGTAAATCCTACGAAATCCTCATGGGGAGGTGGCCAACTTTCTTCAATTGAGATACTACAATAATAGGTCTTCCGCCTGGATGTGTTGGCCACGACATCCACTTTACCGGTTATCGAGGGACCAATATTATAGTTCTTGGAAAATGCTCCAACCATCATATCTGCCTGAGATTCGGATCTGGTTGGTGTCAGGATATTCTAGACTCATCGAGTCTAGAAAAGAAAATGAAGGTTTGCAACACAAATCGACGAGATGACATTGCGAAATTCTCAAGGGAATGAACTACGGTAGTAAGCTCCAAAACATGAGCCGGTTCTGCTACAAGCATGAACACGTTGTCCTAGACAAGCATGGTCACCTGGTAGTCTTAAAATGAAACACTACCGAGTTCAGGGGGAACCATCAACGAGGATATCGAAGTCCTTGCGTAGGTCTAACCCTTAAGAAGAAACTTCTTCTCCTTGAACAAATCAATCAGTGGCTTGGTGTGCTAGGGATACGTATAGAATGTAGATGATCAGTCTATCAGACCATAGAATACTTCGCACATGCATGACTGACTTGGGATGATTCCAGAGGAAGCAAAAACAAACTTTCTCGAATTCACGGCGGCAACTTACATCAGATGCACATGAATTAGAAGAAGTCACATCTTTCAACCGGACATATGCTTCATGATCGGGACATGAGGGCAATGCTTATAAAGTTTCCAACACTAGCTGGATGTTCAACACAATCATGGAGGAGACAAAATGCCGCTGATGGGCTCAACAGCAACTCATCGAAATTTCCATATCACTGGACTTCCACCACTATGTGAACAATGTGATAGTATTGGTCAGACCAAAGATATAATGGTGTATACTCGAGGGACAACCGCAAGTAAGACAACATTACGAACATCGTTGGTTCTGATTTGATTTGACGATAGCCCACACTCAATCAAGGTTTGGACAAGATAATAGATACAACAACTGATCACGAGGACCAATTGGTGAAGATATCATCTTTCTTCAACACACACACACACACACACAATGATATCCCTTAGGGATGAACTAAGTCGGACAAGTTTTCATCTTCCAACTCTCCAAGTTGTTGTTAAGCTTAACCAACTAGCTCAGGGATATCCAACACAGGTTCTTGGAGAAAAGTGGTTTATCGGAAAACCAACTTGATCACGAACTCAACATAACGGTCAGGTGACAACCTGGTAACACTTCCGAGAAGATATTCGGAAAATCACGAACCACCGGTATGTTACTAAGCTCGAGAACAACCTTGCTTTTCAGGGCAAGATGATATGATCAAAGAGTGAGGGATTGGCACAACCCTAACCCATTGATCGAAGTGTGCACCAGAAATATGGACTAGGTAGCACGTTCAACCTTAGGGTGATGATTCAATAATCAGCATACTAAGGATGAGAATATTGTCCATTAACTACCAAGCAACGGAGTTGCTAGGAGTATTGATTTCACACATCACGGTTCACTTGTCGGCATTCCAGTTGCGACAACACGGGACCGAGGAATGAAGAATGATGGTAAGAAGTAACACTGCATCAAGAATTCATGAGAGATGTGCAATTCTCACGACGCTCTTGACATAAAGTGGGTAATACTCCGAGGTAGAACAGAACAAAAGCTGGATTGGCATTTTGATCTGCGGAAAACAACCACTTTGACCCGATCCGAGAAATGGATGAGGTACTGGAGTTTGTTTCTCCTAGCCATTCTAGAATAGAACGGCTCGACGGACCACAAGAATAAAAGGCACCGATGAACACAAATGCACAACTATTCCTGACTATCAATTGATAGACGAAGGTCAGAAAACAACTAAAGAGGGACAACTCAAGGAACATATAATTTTCTGAGCTGTGGAGGCATAGATTAGTATGTCGAGCAAAGCTCAACATATTTCTTCCAGATAACCCATGCAGAAAGGTAGAACTGGCAGAGCCACAATATAGAATGGAGAACTCATCAAGAGCACTCTGGTTGTGATCCTTTTGGTTCAAAAGAACTCCTGCCAAGAATGGTTCATGATAATTGGAAGAAGGATGTACCACGAACCTCGAGGACTATCGCAAAGGTTACTAATATCCTAAAGGAACGAGCAAACACTATCAACATGAAGTAAGTAGGGTGAATCTCGGGTTCAAAACCCAGGAATAGAATGCCTACCAACTAAATGGCATCACGGGATGCTTTTGAGAATAATGGCCAGAATCACACACTGGGAACACAAAACATGGCTAGATTACTAGGTGGCACTCTAAGACATCTAGGGTCATAATAATAATTCCAAAATATATGTCGAGGCAAAAGAATACCCCAACTGACAAGTAGTGTGATTAATCTGGCCCAAATGGACATCAAGAACAGGGGAAGGGTTTGCAAATGCATCAGACTATTTAGAAACCTAGGATGACTCGGACAGCATAACGGCTATAAATGCTCAAAATGATTTGAGACATCCTGCAAAATGGTGGCATAACCACTCAGAAGCACAATATCAAGGTTCGGGACCAACTATGAACACACAGAAGTAGTAGAAACTGAACTGGGCTTAAATCCAACAATCTTAGGCAACTACGGTTTAGTAACACGTCATCCTGATAGATAGATGAGAAGGCCTAATTCTTAATCCCCGTAGAAAAGAAGAGGTTGACTCAGATCAGATGGGCAAGAGGTATAAGGAGTAAAAAGAGCCTTACGTTCCCTTCCACAATCAATTCCCTTACATAACTAAAGCATTTCTAGACTCAACTTCGACCAGTTTGGCTTGGTAATCCTACAGGCAGTCAGGCTCTGATATCAACGCTGTCGGGACCCCGATCCTAGGTCACACTGATCTAGCATGTAACACATCATATCACTTTGTGGCCTCACGCATGGTATTTCCACGGGTGCCACCTTACCTGGCCCGGAACCGTTTGCGCCTTTTGGCTCACGTATATGATAGTGTCGCTAGCATCCTTATGACAAAGAACCCGGGCCGACATGGCTAGTCGTGAACCCAAAGCGGCACTAACCCATGGGGACAGGCATACATGAATCAACCTCGAGCATGTCGGTCAACCAGCGTGTGAATCCGGGCTGTAGCGCTGGGCTAACAGGACTCCGGTAACCCGGGCTGTAGCAGGCTAGGCAGGACTCCGGATGTCACCGCGTGACATTTCCCCGAAGGGACAGACATAGGAACGAAGTGAAACACATGCCGGCCAGTCAAGCGTCCTGAACAGTAGTGCTGGGCTAGCAGGACTCCGGTGAACCGGGCTGTAGCGGACTACTATGGCTCGAGGAGCACTAGACTACATTTCCCCATAAGAAAGGCTGCGAAGGACAAACAACTAGATTGTCGGATCCCACTCATACCAAGCATTTCAATCATACACACAATATGCTCGATATGTGTGAATACAACATGGCATCACAACATAACTCTACAACTCAAGTATGTATGCATTAGGCTCCGAGGAGCGAGATATTACAAGCATGGGTCTCATGACCCAACAATCATAGCATACAATGCAAAGCACATGCGGAAGCTTAACATGTCTGAGTACAGGCATCTATAAATGAAAAAGGCTAAGAAGCCTGACTATCTACCAAATCCTGTCGAGGGCACAAGATCGTAGCTGAGGTATCAAGCTAAACATCGAAGTCCACGCGGAACTACTAGCGAGACTGAAGTCTCTCTGCAAAACATAAATTAAGCAAACGTGAGTACAAAGGTACTCAGCAAGTCTTACATCAGAACTAACTACATATGCAACGGTATCAACAAGGGGGGGTGGTGGAGTTTAACTGCAGCAAGCCAGCTTTGACTCAGTGGCTAACCTGGACTACGATTGCAAGCAACTCTTTTGAGGTGGCGCACACGAGTCCACATATTCACCATTCAATACACCACTATGGATCCGCTCTCGTCTCCCTACGAGAAGGCCATCCATAGCACTCACTCTTATCTTGCGAGTTTTAGAGTATCCACTTTCACTTGTCTATGAACTGTTATAGGCAACCCAGAAGTCCTTTACCGTGGACACGGCTATTCGAATAGATCATTTATAACCCTGCAGGGGTGTACTTTGTCACACATGTTTCCACCACTTAGCGTCTGCACACGACATGTGCTCGGCAGACTTCAAGCGAAAGCCGACGTGGGTGTAGACCACGACCTGACTAACCACACAAGTCTCTAGTCCAGGTTTATCGCCTATTCGGGTTCCATCCGCGAGGAGATCCGGCCGGAGTTTCGCTCACAGCCCCAAACGATGTGTGCAGGGTTCCCGAGACACCAAACGGGCGCCCGGTACACCGTGCCATAGTGTATCTACCGCAACATAGCCCACCCCTAGGGTCAGCGCTACGCACGGCCGCCAACACATATCCTATAAACACCAGAAACTAATTGCAACTCCTGGACAGAGGACGAGAGGGGTCAGTAAGTCGAGCGGGGTCATATTTCAGGGCCCAACGTGTGGTAGTAGCTGTTTCATGGATCACAAACACAGAACTCAGTTCCTGAGGACGGTTTCAATGAGACAACCCACCATGTACTCCTACATGGCCTCTCACCGCTACCTTTACCAAATCGTGTTCACACACTTAGCTCTCAACAGTAGGACATGTTTACACACCTCCGATTCATCCCCGATGAATTTGACCTGACTCAACTCTAAGCAGTAGCAGGCATGACAAACAAGCATGAATGAGTAGGCACATCAGGGCTCAAACAACTCCTACTCATGCTAGTGGGTTTCATCTATTTACTGTGGAAAAGACAGGTCATGCAGAGGATAAGGGGTTCAACTACCGCGGCAAGTAACAGATAAATCGTTGTTGTCCTAATGCAGTAAAAGAGAGCAGGAGCGAGAGAGGGGGATTGTATCGGAATGAACAAGGGGGTTTTGCTTGCCTGGCACTTCTGAAGATATCATTGGGTCTCCATCAGTGTCAACGATCACATCATCGGTACAACGTCTATCGAGAGGGGACAAACACCGACAAACACAAAAGGGAACCACAATCAATGCAATGCACATACATATGAATGATATGTCATATTAAGGTACTGAATTGACCTAGTGCAACAGTTAGTCATATTCATTGAAGTGGAATTCAACCCTATAGCAAATTCCAACTCCAAAACTAATTACTATTTATTCCATAAACATGAATTGTCCTGTTCAGTGAGTTTAACTTGTTCAAACATGCATGCAAATGGCATATTCAGATTCTTTGGATTTTTCTGATCATTTTACATATATAATTTATCTCATTTGGAGTTACGGTTGAATTTCTATGATTTTTCAAAGTTTTAGACATTTTCTGGAATTTTCTAAATAAGAATAAATCCAGAGAAAGGAGTTACTGCGTCAGCACTGCATCACTATGACGTCAGCTGGTCAACACGGTCGCCCGGAGTCAAACCTGACAGCTGGGACCCACGGGTCAGTGTAACAGGGCAGTTTGGGTGGATGACATGTGGGACCGGTCAATGTTGACTTGACCAAAGTCAAAGCTGACACATGGGGTCCACACTATTAGTACTGATCTTAACAGAAAATTAGACTAATCCTAATTATGCTCGGGACCCATATGTCAGTGTCTAGTGTTAGGCTAAGCAGGGTGGTTAGTGGCTAATTAAGCCGGACACGTCAATTTCGCCGGAGTTCGGCCGGCGACGACCAAAACCGCGACGGGAGCTCGCCGGAATGGCGCTATGGGTGGTGTTGGGCCAAGCCAAGGGCACCAGAGGGTTGCCCTTTCTCATGCGCATCCAGGGAGGCACAGGGGAGGGCACGGGGTCACCGGAATCGACGCCGGCGATGAGGCCAGCGGCGGCCGGAGCTACGGCAACAACGGTGTGGGCGGTGCGGGGCACGGGAGGAGGAGCTGGTGGGAGCTACGGGCTCCTGCAGACGCGGGGATAACGATGGCGCGTGCGGGGGCGGCTGGTTCGGGCTCTGGCCACGGCGGCGCCATGGCCGGCGGCACGGAGCTCTCGGCTCCGGTGGCTAGACGGCTAGAGGATGGGATTGACCGCGGGGAGAGGGGGAAAATGCTCGGGGGCTCACCAGGGTTTGAATGGAGGGGAAGGAGAGGGCGGGGACGCTCTGTAGCCGGCGAATTTGAGGACGACGTCCGGCGGCAAAGACGGCGATGGTGGCACATCTGCAGGGCATCCGGGGACTCAATCTTCGGCGTGGAGATGCGGTGCTCGTCTGCAGTGCTTAAGGCCATGGTGGTTTGGCACGGGAACGGCGGTGGGCGCACTGGCGGCAACGGTGGCCGGCGGTTTCTCTCGGGGCTGCTCGAATTTGGCGCTAGGGGAGAGGCAGAGAGCCAGAGAGGAGTGGGGAAGGAGGGAGGAGGCTGCACGAAGTCTCCAGGCACGGATAGGCTCGAGGGGAGGCCGCCAGCACGAAGCAGGAGGTGGAGGCCTCCCGGCGCGCGCGTCGACACGGCGTCGTCCTCCTGGCAGAAGCTAGGAGACGACTGGCAAGGTGGGTTGGTGCCTTGGTGGGCTGGGCCAATAGCTGGGCCGCCAGGTGGGTTGGCCTCTCTGGTGGGCTTCACAGGTGAGGCCAGGTAAGTCTTTCTCTCTCTCTTTGTTTTAGTTTTTGTTCTGTTTTCTATTTATGCAAATGGGTTTTAATTTGGTTTTTTGAACCAAACTATATTTTTTTTTACTTCTGATAATTTTTGCAGGGACTAAATGGATTATTCCAAAGCCCCTCAACAATTTATCAGAATTATTGAACATATATTTATTATATAATAAACATAGATCCAATTCAAATATTTATTGGATTAATCAAAGGCCCGAAATAAATATCTCTGAGATTCCAAAAATATTGTTTTAAGTTTTACCTCTTGCCAATATTTTCAGAGACTAAGAGGAACATTTTCTTGGACTTCTTTGAAAGGATTTTAATGTTGATTATTTTTTTAATTGATTTCTGGGGCTTTCAGCTTTCCCCAATTCAACTTTCAAAAATTTAGACATGATGCATGGATGCTTGTGCAACTATTTGCAAACAAATTCTAGGGCTGTGACAGTTATCTTGGGTTATATTTCACCTAAAGTGATAGAGGCAAAGGTGTCCCGATGTTTCGATGAGATGGTGGCTATCGTTTTCTGTGGGAGTCGACCTTGACGATCCGACTACGAACGTGCGAGACGTCGCGCCTTAGCAATCGCTAAACCAACTTCCGAGGGTTATTGACCACGCCGGAGCACGATCAACCTGACCACGAGGGTCTGTTTCCTGCAAGCAAACGAAGAACAAGCAAGAAACTGAGATTGCAATCTGGATATTGCGAATATAAGATGAAAGCTTTATTGATCAAGATGGGGTTCTGTGACGTCTTGGTCTGGTCGTTGGACACAAACGAAGTACGCGAAGTTGCAGCTATGGCGAACTTTTAATCTAAACAAAACCCAAAGCCTAAACGATGCCCTAAGGGCTGTATATATGGAAGAGAGAGGGGGAATTTCGTGGCCCTTGGTGGAGGGGTCCGAAACCAACCCTAACTCTTGTTTCCCCACACATACGGACTCTAAAAACAGCCTATACTTAAGTACTTTGAAAATACATGGGCCTGGCCCAATAATAAGGTGACGCAGCACCTAAAATAGCCTCTGGACGAAATTTATGAAGTGGCATCTTGTATATTTCGTCCCATGCTTCGTGCACTCATTATGGTGGCTTCAGAGTTCTGGAATCATCACTTGTAACTCCGTTCTTGTTCCCCTTGCGCATGCCATCATCTCCCTGCTTGAACTTGCTCCAAGGTTCATCTTCCTTGTCCAAGCTAGGCCCTTCATTTGTAAGCAAAACAAATGTATCCAATTTAGGCAGCATCATATTCTCATGAACATTAGACTCGTTACCAAGAAACGAAAGTACCTGATAATTCAATTGGCGTGCGCGAGCTCTAGTAATCGGTCCAGTGTGTATAGCAGCAGGAGCTGTGGGTGTAACAATGGTATTGATGTCCTCATCATCCTCCCCTTCTTGAAATGAAGTCGTCCTCGACGGAAGCTCATCTTCCTCACCGAAATAAGGCTTCAAATCTGCAATGTTAAAAGTGGGACTAACCCCAAAATCTGCAGGTAGCTCAAGTTTATATGCATTATCATTTATTTTCTCTAACACCTTAAAAGGACCATCAGCACGTGGCATTAGCTTTGATTTGCGCAGATTAGGAAATCTATCTTTACGCAAATGTAACCAAACAAGATCGCCAGGTGCAAACACAACATGTTTTCTACCCTTATCTCCAGCAAGTTTATATTTAGCATTCATACGCTCAATGTTTTCCTTAGTTAACTCATGCATTTTTAAAATCAATTCAGAACGTTCTTTAGCATCAAAATTAACCTTCTTCGAAGATGGAAGAGGCAACAAATCAATAGGTGCACGAGGTAGGAAACCATACACAATTTCAAAAGGGCACATCTTAGTAGTAGAATGCAATGAACGATTATAAGCAAATTCAATATGCGGCAAGCATGCTTCCCACATTTTCTTGTTATTCTTTAAAACAGCCCTAAGCATAGTAGACAATGTTCTATTGACTACTTTAGTTTGTCCATCAGTTTGGGGGTGACAAGTAGTACTAAAAAGCAGCTTAGTCCCCAACTTAGCCCATAAACATCTCCAAAAGTGGCTAAGAAATTTAGTATCACGATCTGAAACAATAGTATTTGGCACACCATGTAAGCGAATAATTTCACGAAAGAACAAATCAGCAACATTAACAGCATCATCGCTTTTATGACATGGTATAAAGTGTGTCATTTTCGAGAACCTATCCACGACAACAAATATGCTATCCCTCCCCTTCTTTGTTCTAGGTAAACCTAAAACAAAGTCCATAGATATATCCTCCCAAGGAACACTAGGTACAGGCAAAGGCATATATAAACCATGAGGATTGAGTCGTGACTTAGCTCTTTGACATGTAGTGCAGCGAGCAACAAAACGCTCAACATCCCGTCTCATCTTTGGCCAAAAGAAATGTGTAGCAAGGATATCCTCCGTCTTCTTGATGCCAAAGTGTCCCATTAATCCTCCTCCATGCGCCTCCTGCAACAACAAAAGACGAACGGAGCTAGCTGGAATGCATAGCTTGTTAGCACGAAACACAAATCCATCGTTAAGAACGAACTTGTTCCAAGTTCTCCCTTCCTTACAATTCTGCAATACATCTTTAAATTCAGCATCATGAACATATTGATCTTTGATGGTCTCCAAACCAAATATTTTAAAGTCAAGTTGTGAAAGCATAGTATAACGACGAGACAAGGCATCCGCAATAACATTTTATTTACCCTTCTTGTGTTTAATGACATAAGGGAAAGTCTCAATGAATTCAACCCATTTAGCATGTCTACGGTTCAGTTTTGCTTGACTTTTAATGTGTTTCAAAGATTCATGATCAGAATGTATAACAAATTCCTTGGGCCATAAATAATGTTGCCATGTTTCTAAGGTCCGAACAAGAGCATATAATTCTTTATCATAAGTAGAATAGTTCAGACTAGGCCCACTCAATTTTTCAGAAAAGTATGCAACAGGTTTTCCATCTTGTAATAACACACCTCCTAATCCAATTCCACTAGCATCACATTCAAGCTCAAAAGTCTTATTGAAATTAGGAAGTTGGAGTAAAGGAGCATGTGTCAACTTATTTTTCAATACCGTGAAGGCTTCTTCCTGTGCGGTACCCCAAACAAAAGGCACATCCTTCTTTGTAAGCTCGTTGAGAGGTGCAGCAATGGTGCTGAAATCTCTCACAAAACGCCTATAGAAACCAGCGAGGCCAAGGAAACTCCGCACTTGTGTGACCGTTTTGGGATGCGGCCAACTCTCAATAGCTTCAATCTTGGCTTTATCAACTTCAATTCCCTGCGGGGTAACAACATAGCCAAGAAAAGATACTCGGTTGGTGCAAAAGGTGCACTTTCCAAGGTTACCAAACAAACGTGCATCACGTAGAGCAATAAAAACAGCACGTAAATGTTCCAAATGTTCCTCCAAAGATTTGCTATAAATCAATATGTCATCAAAGTAAACTACCACAAATCGTCCAATGAAAGCACGTAAAACTTCGTTCATTAACCTCATGAAAGTACTAGGTGCATTAGTTAACCCAAAAGGCATGACTAACCACTCATATAATCCAAACTTAGTTTTAAATGCTGTTTTCCATTCATCGCCCAATTTCATACGAATTTTATGGTATCCACTACGCAAATCAACTTTGGAGAAAATTGTAGAGCCACTCAATTCATCAAGCATATCATCTAGCCTAGGAATAGGATGACGATAACAAATAGTAATATTATTAATGCCTCTACAATCAACACACATACGCGATGTACCATCCTTTTTCGGCACTAAAATGATAGGAACAGCACAAGGACTAAGGGATTCGCGTATATAACCTTTGTCGAGCAGTTCTTGTACTTGACGCATAATCTCCTTCGTCTCCTCTGGATTGGTACGGTATGGTGCACGGTTGGGTAATGATGCACCGGGAATTAAGTCAATTTGATGCTCAATCCCTCGAATAGGTGGTAATCCCGGTGGCACGTCTTGTGGAAAGACGTCAGCGAACTCCTGCAAAATGTTAGTGACAGCAGGAGGCAAAGAGGAAGGCACGTCCTCGAATGAAAATAATGCCTCTTTGCACACAAAAGCATAGCAAACAGATTTGCTAAAATCTAGATCATCAATATCAAATTTGGTGGCAAGTAAACATGCACTTTTCAATTTAATTTCAGAAGCAGCACTAGATTGTTTATTATTATTAGGCTGCATTTGTTGCTCAAATTCTTTTGCCACAATCTGATTTTCACTCTTATTTTTCTCCTGTTTTGCTTTATTAGCTCTATTAATATCATCTTTCAAAATGGAATCAGGAGTCATAGGAAGCAAAGTAATGTTCTTATCCTTATGAACAAGAGTATACTGATTGTTTCTACCATGGTGAACAGAATTTTTATCAAATTGCCATGGTCTACCAAGTAATAAGGAACATGCTTGCATAGGTACCACATCACAATCTACATAATCAGTATATGTAGAGATACTAAAATGCACACGAACAGTACGTGTTACCTTAACCTTGCCGCTGTTGTTGAACCATTGGATGTAGTAAGGATGTGGATGTGGTCTTGTGGTGAGAGATAGCTTCTCCACCATCTCCATGCTAGCCAAGTTGTTGCAACTCCCTCCATCTATGATCACGCGAACAGAACGTTCTTTCACAACTCCCTTTGTATGGAACAAATTATGCCTCTGATTTTGCTCAGCTTGTGTAACCTGCACACTCAAAACACGTTGAGCAACTAAACATTCATACCTGTCAGCATCTTCAGGAGCCATGTATTGCGTCTCATGATCAGAATTGTCTCCACCGTGTTCATCACGTGTAATAAGAGCCAAAGTCTCCTCATCATAGTCACTAGCGGACTCATACCCACCATCCTCACTAACAATCATCACACGTTTAGATGGGCATTCTCTCGCATAATGACCTCCACCCTTGCAACGTCGACAAATAATATCATGTGTTTGCCCTGTGGATGCCATGGATGAAGAAGAGCTCTTTGCAGGCCCAGAAGGTGTGCTCTTGGCAGATAGTGGTGATTGTGCCTGCTTTATTGTATCACGGTTGGAGGTGGCGGCCGACGGAGGCGCTTGTGTAGCAGAACGTCTGGAAGTAGATGATGCACGTGGTGTCCATGATGAAGATCGACCTGCAGAAAAGTTAGTCCGCGCCAATGCCTGTCGATCCTGCACTTCACGTTCAGCTTTACAAGCAAGATGGAATAAACGAGTGATATTAGTATAGTCCTTATACTCTAGAATCGTCTGAATCTCTCTATTTAATCCACCCATAAAACGTGCAAGCATAGCTTCATTCTCCTCAACAATACCACATCTAATCATGCCAGTTTGTAATTCCTGATAATACTCTTCTACAGAATTTTTTCCCTGTCTTAAGCGCTGCAATTTTTGAAGTAATTCACGTTGATAATATGGTGGAACCCAATGAGTACGCATAGCAGTTTTCAAAGCAGCCCAAGTAGCAGGAATGGGATATAATCTACAATGCTTAGACCACCAAACACAGGCAAAACTAGTGAATGCACAAACAGCAGCAGGAACACGTCTCTCCTCGGGATATTGTAAACATGTAAATCGTTGTTAAGTTTCTAACTCCCAAGTAAGATATATATCAGGAACATATCTACCCTCAAATGGTGGAATATTCAATTTTAGTTTAGGGAGATGGTCATGATCTCGTACCTGAGGGTGAGCCCTACCATTGCCATTATTTGCATGTGGACGACCTGGTTGTTGCTGTGCTGGTGGTGGCACGTAGTTCTGATTTTGATCAACCTCATCCTCGTAATCGCCAGCAAAATCATCCTCCTCCGCATCAGCAGCAGGAGCCACAGAAGTAGCAACAGCAGCACCAACAGTTTGGCCAGGTGCAAGAGGGAGACGGCTCGCTCGGCGGAGGGCTGTTTCACGATGTGTAGGTAGTCGTTGTTGTTGTTGTTGTAGAGGTGCGTTAGGTGCAGCCGGTGGTGGTGGTGGAAGACGCGCGAGCAATTCATTAAACCTGTTATCGAGCTTTGTTTCGAACGTCTTCTCCATGCCATCTATCTTCTCCATGGCCTCTTCAAATCTGTTTAGCACATCTTGCACCTGTCCATTCATCATTTGCTGAAATTTATCATGCAACTCCTGATTCGTCATGTTCTCCCAGTCAGTCTCGTCGGCTTGTGATCCTGCCATGGTTAGCAACAATAGAAACACACAAGAATATGATCCTACAGAATACTAACAAGAGGTGGTGGTGGTGTCACAAATCCGTCAAGCAAATCTCAAATTCTTACCAGTTCTTACCCAGCAGCAGGCGGTGATCGGCAACTGTTGTAGTCAAAACTCTCAAAAGCTTGGATAGAGCGATTGCCAGGGAGAGTCAAACGCACGACGTAGATGTATGTGGAGCTGGGAAGGCTTATAGTATGGTAGCAAAAAGGGTCAGCAATAATCAATTCAGAGATGCAAAGTTGAATAAACGCTCAACGACGGTACTGTGCTGGTCCTAGGCTAGACCGTGCTAGAGACGCGAGCCTAGAACACGAACAAAATCACGGCGCTGCACGCAAATAAGGGAAAAGCACACTCTGGAACTCTCTTTTTTTCGCTTTTTTTTGCGCTCCTCTTTTTTTTTTGCGCTCTTTTTTTTTTGCGAAAAATCACTATAATGGCGAGTGTCTCAAAACTCTTCCCTCGTCAAACTGGTAGGATGGCACGAAAATTTTTTTTTCACTTTTTTTTCGGAAATCAGGGCAGCGACGACGAAAAAGTGCGACAAAAAATCACTATGATGGCACGTGGCTCAAAAGACTCAGAAAAGCCTAAAAATAGGATAGGGAAAAAAAAAATTTACCCGTGAAAATTTTGGCCTAAAAACTGCCCGGGGGTCTCCAGACTCTTTTTTTTTCCTTCCGAGACCTACGCAGGCAAGGAAACACAAAACGGAATTGAGATTGATCTCAAGAACAAACCTAATATGAGAAGAACTCGGATTGGTGGTGGATATATGGTTGTGGTATATGGCAGCGGTGGTGGTATATGGTAGCGGTGGTGGAATATGGATACGGATTGGTGGTGGTATATGGATACGGATTCAGAGCGGTGGCGGATCAGCAATGGAGGTAGATGGGCGATGATGATGGTGCGGCGGCGGCGTGACAACTTATGACCAGAACTCGAAACTCTAAAAGACTAGACTCTAAGACCAGCAACTTGACACGACGATGCAACCGCAAATTCAACAAAGCAAAAACCCTAAAAAGATTATGCAAAGGCTCAGATTGGTTCGGATATGAGGAACTAACCCTAATTTTTTTTGTGGCTTTTTCGTGGACAATAGGTAAGAAAATAAATCTAATCTAGGGGAAACTGGAAATTCTCACCGAGCAACCTGAAAACTGATACCACTTGATAGAGGCAAAGGTGTCCCGATGTTTCGATGAGATGGTGGCTATCGTTTTCTGTGGGAGTCGACCTTGACGATCCGACTACGAACGTGCGAGACGTCGCGCCTTAGCAATCGCTAAACCAACTTCCGAGGGTTATTGACCACGCCGGAGCATGATCAACCTGACCACGAGGGTCTGTTTCCTGCAAGCAAACGAAGAACAAGCAAGAAACTGAGATTGCAATCTGGATATTGCGAATATAAGATGAAAGCTTTATTGATCAAGATGGGGTTCTGTGACGTCTTGGTCTGGTCGTTGGACACAAACGAAGTACGCGAAGTTGCAGCTATGGCGAACTTTTAATCTAAACAAAACCCAAAGCCTAAACGATGCCCTAAGGGCTGTATATATGGAAGAGAGAGGGGGAATTTCGTGGCCCTTGGTGGAGGGGTCCGAAACCAACCCTAACTCTTGTTTCCCCACACATATGGACTCTAAAAACAGCCTATACTTAAGTACTTTGAAAATACATGGGCCTGGCCCAATAATAAGGTGACGCAGCACCTAAAATAGCCTCTGGACGAAATTTATGAAGTGGCATCTTGTATATTTCGTCCCATGCTTCGTGCACTCATTATGGTGGCTTCAGAGTTCTGGAATCATCACTTGTAACTCCGTTCTTGTTCCCCTTGCGCATGCCATCATCTCCCTGCTTGAACTTGCTCCAAGGTTCATCTTCCTTGTCCAAGCTAGGCCCTTCATTTGTAAGCAAAACAAATGTATCCAATTTAGGCAGCATCATATTCTCATGAACATTAGACTCGTTACCAAGAAACGAAAGTACCTGATAATTCAATTGGCGTGCGCGAGCTCTAGTAATCGGTCCAGTGTGTATAGCAGCAGGGGCTGTGGGTGTAACAATGGTATTGATGTCCTCATCATAAAGCTTTCCCTAAGGATTTTTGCCATTTATGGTGCTCATAAATGACCCAAGTTCTTCATTTATCCTCCCAGTGAAGTAAGCTTCTCATCTCCTTGTTGATGTCAATTCAATCTGTTGTTTCCACTAGTGGTAGAATTTGACCTCATAGTTTTGAGTTGTTTTCCATAAACCCACAACAAGCTTGTTCTTTTCGTTGTTGATTTTCCAACAACTCCGTTATAACCTTCTTGCAAGGGTGTTTTCCAAGCTCATTTGTGGCAGAAGTTGTCTTTTTCTTCTCAATTCTTTCCTTTCGAATGATCCAAATTTTATTCTTTTGTTCCGGAGGCATTGTGATGTTGCTTTCTTCACCCATCATCCCATTTTTTGTCAAATATCATGTTCTTTCCTTTTGCTTATCCATTTAACCGGAGTGTCGTGTCCTCTTTTCAAGTTCTTCCCATTATGTCAAGTTTTACCACCCTTCTCAACCGGAGTGATGTCTGAAATCTTTCTTACCCATTATGCCATTCTTTCGGTAGTTCTGGACACAATGTGTTGTTGATTTTGTCAAGTATCATCCAATCTTCCTAAGTTTATGTTCAATTCCTTCCATTTACAATCGGAGTGCTGTCCAAATTATATCATTATTTTTCCTTCTCTATCTTGTTTTAACCGAATTGTTGTGTCTATCATTCCTCTTCTAACCGGAGTCTCCTCTAAGTTCTTTCATTTTACCAAGTTCATATTATTTCCTTCCATTTCCAACCGAAGTGTTGTCGTAATTGATATTTATCATTCCTTGTACATCTCGTTTCAACCGGAGTGCTTGCATGTACTTCCTGGCCATTGCAACCCTTTTTCTTATGTCTTTCAACCTACAAGGTTCTAGCAATGTTCCTTGTTCCTCTTTTCTAACTGAGTGTCCTCAACTTTGTTCATCTTCATTGTATTCTTTCTTTCAATTTGTTCAACCTCTCAAGGTTCGTGGTTTCACTCGTTTGTCCAAGAAGCAACTTTGTTTACCTATTCATCTTCCGTTTCTCCCCAGTGCCATCCTAGATCTCGGGACGAGATCGTCTCGTAGTGGTGGAGTGTTGTGACGCCCCGAGACTGATGCGCCAGGTGTCTTCCAGTTATGCGCCGTCGTTGGCATGTCATTCGGTCACATGTTGCATCTTGTCATGTCATCATGTGCATTGCATCATCATGTTTTCAAATGTCCGGGTCCACCAGTTTTCTCCGTTGTCCGTTCTGAGCCCAGGCACACTCGGACGCACCCGTGGCCGGAAAATGTTCTCAGAATGGGATGAAAGTTGGCGTGCGGTCTTATTATAGTGTAGGTAGACCTCCTGCAAAGTTCCATCGCATTCGGAGCTCATTGGATAGCCCAACCGTTAAACATATAGCGGTACCGTTGCCGGTACTTTCGTCGAACCTTTCGGTCTCCGAAACTATTGCTGGGATGCACTTCTCTTCTCTCCTCTGACTCCATGGCCCTCTACACAGCCCACTAGCCCACCTATGCTACCCCTCTCCATTTTGGACCGCCAGATGGTGATCGAACGGTCCGAAAATGGACTAAAACCCCCTCTCCTAGCCCCTGCCTATAAATGGACGGCCTCCCCCTTCCATTTCTGTCAGAACCCTAGCCTCCTTCATTTTCCGCGCCACCCAACCACCAGCTGCCAGCCTCCTCCCACCTTCTCCTCCATTTCCACGCTGGTGAACTGAGCTCTGCCACCTGGCGCGCCCTTGTCGCTGCAGCGCCGCCGCGAGCCGCCTCTAGCCAACCCGCTCGCGCCACCTCACCTCCCAGCCGCCACCCACAGCAATCCCTAGCGCCCCACCTGTCCCCTGCGCCGGGCCCTGCCGCCGCGGCCTGCCCGGGCCCCGGGTCGGCCTGCCAAGCCCATTTGGAGCCGCCGTGAGCCTGCGCGCCACCGTTTGGCTCCCCGTGCGCCCAGCGCCAGCGCACCGCGCTGCTCCTGCCGATCTCCCGCTGCGCCGCTCGCCGGCCTTGCTGCCTGGCCGAAGTTTCCTCCGCCATCGGCGAGCACCATGCCCAGGTCACTGCCTCTTCTACTTCCGTTTCTCTCTCTCTGCTCCTCACCACGACCGCCGTCCTGCAGGTCTGCCGGCACCCGCGCCATGTCGCCGGCGCTCGTCCCCGCCGTTCCCGCGCCCGGATCCTCTTCCTCCGCCCGTCCCCAACCCTCCCGCGTCACACCATCACCACTGGAGGGCACCATCGCGTCGTGTCCCTGCTCGGGAACGACCAGGAACCGATCCATCGCACGCACGTGATACGTCTCCAACGTATCTATAATTTTTGATTGCTCCATGCTATATTATCTACTGTTTTCGACAATATTGGGATTTATTTTCCACTTTTATATTATTTTTGGGACTAACCTATTAACCGGAGGCCCAACCCAGAATTGTTGTTTTTGCCTATTTCAGTGTTTCGGATAAACAAAATATCAAACGGAGTCCAAATAGAATAAAATCTTCGGAAACGTGATTTTCTCGCCGAACGTGATCCAGGAGACTTGGACCCTACTGCAAGGGATCAAAGAGGTGGTCACGAGTGTGGGGGCCCCCCCTAGGGCGCGCGCCCCTGCCTTGTGGGCCCCTCGGTGCTCCACCGACGTACTCCTTCCTCCTATATATACACACGTACCCCCAAATGATCAGAACGGGAGCCAAAACCCTAATTCCACCACCACAACTTTCTGTATCCACGAGATCCCATCTTGGGGCCTGTTCCGGAGCTCCGCCGTAAGAGAGCCGTCATCACGGAGGGCTTCTACATCATCCTAGCCCCTCCGATGAAGTGTGAGTAGTTTACCTCAGACCTTCGGGTCCATAGTTAGTAGCTAGATGGCTTCTTCTCTCTCTTTGAATCTCAATACAAAGTTCTCCCCCTCTCTCGTGGAGATCTATTCGATGTAATCTTCTTTTTGTGGTGTGTTTGTTGAGACCGATGAATTGTGGGTTTATGATCAAGTGAATCTATGAATAATATTTGAATCTTCTCTGAATTCTTTTATGCATGATTGGTTATCTTTGCAAGTCTCTTCGAATTATCCGTTTGGTTTGGCCAACTAGATTGGTAGTTCTTGCCATGGGAGAAGTGCTTAGCTTTGGGTTCGATCTTGCGGTGTCCTTAGCCAGTGACAGAAGGGGAAGCAAGGCATGCATTGTATCGTTGCCATCGAGGATAACAAGATGGGGTTTATTTCATATTGCATTAATTTATCTCTCTACATCATGTCATCTTGCTTAAGGCGTTACTCTGTTTTTAACTTAATACTCTAGATGCATGCTGGATAGCGGTCGATGAGTGGAGTTGTAGATGCAGAATCGTTTCGATCTACTTGTCACGGACGTGATGCCTATATACATGATCATGCCTAGATATTCTCATAATTATGCACAATTCTATCAATTGCTCAACAGTAATTTGTTCACCCACCGTAGAATACTTATGCTCTTGAGAGAAGCCACTAGTGAAACCTATGGCCCCCGGGTCTATTCTCATCATATCAATCTCCATCACTTTTATATTGCTTTTCTATTTACTTTGCTTTTACTTTTTACTTTGAATCTTTATATCAAAAATACCAAAAATATTCTATCTATCAGATCTCACTCTCGTAAGTGATCGTGAAGGGCTTGGCAACCCCTAACCGCGTTGGTTGCGAGTAGCTATCGCTTTCTGCAGGTACGAGTGACTTGAGCGTGGGCTCCTATTGGATTGATACCTTGGTTCTCAAAAACTGAGGGAAATACTTACGCTACTCTGCTGCATCATCCCTTCCTCTTCGGGGAAAACCAACGCAAGCTCAAGACGTAGCAAGATGGATTTCTGGCGCCGTTGCCGGGGAGTCTATGCAAAAAGTCATATACCAAGTACCCATCACAATCCCTATCTCTCGCATTACATTATTTGCCATTTGCCTCTCGTTTTCCTCCCCCCCCCCCAATTCACCCTTGCCATTTTATTCGCCCTCTCTCTCTCCATCCTCCCTCTCTATTTGCCTCTTTTTGTCCGCTTGCTTTTTGCTTGCCCGCGTGTTAGATTGCTTGTTTGTCGCGATGGCTCACCCGAGATTTGGTGATTTTCACCATAAAAGGTTAGAGGAGATCGAAAACAATGTTAGGAAGTTTATGGTTTTGCAATTTGAGCATAATAATTTCTTTAGAAACGAGCTTAAAGAACAAAAAAGTTTTATGAGTTATATGAATAAAGAGCTTGATGATATGTCTAAATTATTTGAGGGTATAAGATCCCAGATTGCTCGTCTAGAGAAGATGACTGCTGAAATTTCGGATATGCAAGCCACCTTAGTCAATAAGATGGCCGCTAAACCGAATACCTATGAAAATCAAGATGAAGATCTAAAAGTTATTGATGTGTCTCCTATTAAACCTTTATTTTGCAATATGAATCTTGATGAAACTGAATATGATCTTCCTTTACCTAGAAGGCATTCTAACAATTCGGAGTGTTTAGATCTTAATGATGAAATTGATGAAAGTGGGATTGAAAGAAATAAAAATCTAGATGTTGGTAAACCCACTATATTGGATTTCAAGGAATTTAATTATGAAAATTTCTCTTTGATTGATTGTATTTCCTTGTTGCAATCCGTGCTAAATTCTCCACATGCTTATAGTCGAAATAAAGCCTTCACCGAACATATTGTTGATGTCTTGATGCAATCTTATGAAGAAAAACTTGAGTTGAAAGTTTTTATCCCTAGAAAACTCTATGATGAGTAGGAAAAAACTATTAAAATTAAAATTAAAGATCATGAGTTTTATGCTTTGTGTGATTTGGGTGCTAGTGTCTCTACTATTCCCAAGACTTTGTGTGATTTACTAGATTTCCGTAATTTTGATGATTGCTCTCTAAACTTGCATCTTGCGGATTCCACTATTAAGAAACCTATGGGAAGAATTAATGATATTCTTATTGTTGCAAAAAGGAATTATGTGCCCATAGATGTCATTGTTCTTGATATAGATTGCAATCCTTCTTGCCCTATTATTCTTGGTAGACCTTTCCTTAGAACGGTTGGTGCGATTATTGATATGAAGGAAGGGACTATTAGATTTCAATTTCCATTAAAAAAGGGCATCGAACACTTTTCAAGAAAGAAAATAAAATTACCATATGAAACCATCATGAGAGCCACTTATAGATTACCTACCAAAGATGGCAATACCTAGATCTATTCTTGCTCGTTATGCCTAGCTAGGGGCGTTAAACGATAGCGCTTGTTGGGAGGCAACCCAATTTTATTTTTATTCCTCGCTTTTTGCTCCTGTTTAGTAATAAATAAATTATTTATCCGCTGTTTTGGTTGTGTTTTTTGTGTTTAATTAGTGTTTGTGCCAAGTAGAACCGTTGGGAAGACTTGGGGAAAGTCTTGTTGAACTTGCTGTAAAAAACAGAAACTTTAGCGCTCACGAGAACTGCTGTCATTTTTATTTAAAGAGTTCTATTTAGTTAATTATTTTTGCAGATGATTAATAGATAAATTCCTCACGTCCATAAATTTATTTTAGAATTTTTGGGGTTCCAGATCTTGCGCTAGCTACAGATTACTACAGACTGTTCTGTTTTTGACAGATTCTGTTTTTCGTGTGTTGTTTGCTTATTTTGATGAATCTATGGCTAGTAAAATAGTTTATAATCCATATAGAAGTTGGAATACAGTAGGTTTAACACCAATATAAATAAAGAATGAGTTCATTACAGTACCTTGAAGTGGTCTTTTGTTTTCTTTCGCTAACAGAGCTCACGAGTTTTCTATCTTGAGTTTTGTGTTGTGAATTTTTCAAGTTTTGGGTGAATTCTTTTGATGGATCATGGAACAAGGAGTGGCAAGAGCCTAAGTTTGGGGATGCCCATGGAACCCCTAAGATAATCCAAGGACACCAAAAAGTCAAAGCTTGGGGATTCCCCCGGAAGGCATCCCCTCTTTCGTCCACTTCCATCGGTAATTTACTTGGAGCTATATTTTTATTCACCAACATGATATGTGTTTTGCTTGGAGCATCTTGTATTATTTGTGTCTTTGTTTGTTAGTATGCCACAATCATCCTTGCTGTACACACCTTTTGAGAGAGCCATATATGAATTAAAATTTCATAGAATACTCTATGTGCTTCACTTATATCTTTTGAGCTAGATAATTTTGCTCTATGTGCTTCACTTAGATCTTTTAGAGCACGGTGGTGGATATGTTTTAAAGAAACTATTGATCTCTCATGCTTCACTTAAATTAATTTGAGAGTCTCTTAATAGCATGGTAATTTGCCTAATAATAATATGCTTGGTATTCAAGATTTGTGAAACTTTCTTTTGAGTGTGTTGAATACTAAGAAAAGATTGAAGCATGATAATTGTTTTGAGATATGGAGGTGATAATATTAAAGTCATGCTAGTTGAGTAGTTGTGAATTTAAAGAATACTTGTGTTGAAGTTTGTGATTCCCGTAGCATGCACGTATGGTGAACCGTTATGTGATGAAGTCGGGGCATGATTTATTTATTGTTTGTCTTCCTTATGAGTGGCGGTCGGGGACGAGCGATGGTCTTGTCCTACCAATCTATCCCCTAGGAGCATGCGCGTAATACTTTGCTTTGATAACTTCTAAATTTTTGCAATAAGTATATGAGTTCTTCATGACTAATGTTGAGTCCATGGATTATACGCACTCTCACCCTTCCACCCTTCCTAGCCTCTCTAATACCGCGCAACTTTCGCCGGTATCATACACCTACCATATACCACTACAGGAATCAAGTACTTTGCCATCTACCATGGCGGACGGCAAAGGCACGGACGGCTGACGGCAAAGCACTTTGCCGTCCGCGGCGGACGGCAAACAGTGACGGCAAAGATAGTGTCGGCAAACAGGTCCTTTGCCGTCTGCTTTTTATGGCGGATGGAAAAGAGCCCTTTGCCTACAGCGGCGGACGGCAAAGAGGGGGACGGCAAAATGTTGCATGTCCGCCAGCGTTACTCCGTTAGGCGGGTAACGGCGGCCTTTGCCGTCCGCCAGCGGACGGCAAATTTGAGCGCCTCTTTGCCGTCCGCCAGATGACGTCACCAATACGTCAGCGCCCGCTTTTTTTGCCATCCGCCCGGCGGACGGAAAAGGCAAAGTCTTTGCCATCAGCTTAGCTTTGCCGTCCGCCATGGTAGGCAAATTGGCCAAATGGTCCATCCCCCAGGAAGCACAGGTGGGCGCCACGTGCCCCCTTTGCCATCTGCCACCGACAGCAAAGGGGTCTTTGCCGTCTGCCGCGGACAGCAAAGAGCCTGCACTGCCTCTTTTTTATTCTATTTTTCTTATATCCAACAATTATCACAGCAAATATATCACAGCACATATATATCCATCACACAAATATCCAGCACATATATATCCAACATAATAAATATCCATCCATACATACATAGTAGGTTGCACATAGTTCCATCGATCCATACATATTACAATATGCAAAGTTTCATCATAGCAATCTAGTTTCATCATAGCAAGCGAGCATAATACAAGAAGTGCATCAAAGGAAAAACAAGCAATCCATCATAGGAAGCTGGCTTCCGTGAAGTGAACGAAACCTGCAAAATGACAAATAAGAAAGTTAGAAAAAGAAGACTAGAAGAAGAATTAGACTAGAAGAAAAAGAATAGAAGAAAAGAATAGAAGAAGAAGACTAGAAGAAGACGTATATGCCATTTATTAGCTAACTTTGGTGAAATGTATCGTTTATGAGCTAACCTAGGTGAAATGGGTAGTTTATGAGCTATCCTAGGTGAAATGGATCATTTTGGAGCTAAGTTAGGTGAAATGGGTCGTTTATGAGCTAACCTAGGTGAGATTGATCATTTTGGAGCTAACCTAGGTGAAATTGATCATTTTGGAGCTAACTTAGTTGAAATGGGTCATTTATGAGCTAACTAAGGTGAAATGCCACGTTTTTAGCTAACTAAGGTAAAATGGATCATTTTGAGCTAACCTAGGTGAAATGGGTAGTTTATGAGCTATCCTAGGTGAAGTGGATCATTTTGGAGCTAAGTTAGGTGAAATGGGTCGTTTATGAGCTAACCTAGGTGAAATTGATCATTTTGGAGCTAACCTAGGTGAAATTGATCATTTTGGAGCTAACTTAGTTGAAATGGGTCATTTATGAGCTAACTCAGGTGAAATGCCACGTTTTTTAGCTAACAAAGGTAAAATGGATTGTTTTGAGCTAACCTAGGTGAAATGGGTAGTTTATGAGCTATCCTAGGTGAAATGGATCATTTTGGAGCTAAGTTAGGTGAAATGGGTCGTTTATGAGCTAACCTAGGTGAAATTGATCATTTTGGAGCTAACCTAGGTGAAATTGATCATTTTGGAGCTAACTTAGTTGAAATGGGTCGTTTATGAGCTAACTAAGGTGAAATGCCACGTTTTTGAGATAACTAAGGTAAAATGGATCATTTTTTAGCAAACTTAGGTGAAATGGGTCATTTTCGAGCTAACCTAGGTGAAATTGGTCATTTTAAAGCTAACGTAGGTAAAATGGATCATTTAGGAGCTAATCTACGTAAAATGGGTCATTTTAGAGCTAACTTGGATAAATTGGATCACTTGTAAGCTAACTAAGGTAAAATGAGTCATTTTGGAGCTAACTTAGGTAAAATGGATCGTTTATGAGCTAACTAAGCTAATTATGCAATTTTTGACATAAGTAAGCTAAGTACATATCGTTTTAGAGCTAACTTAGGTAGAATGGATGGTTTATGAGGTCAGTAAGCTTATTAAGTCATTTTGGAGGAAAAGAAGCTAACTTTAGGTCCTTATGGTAAGCATATTGGAGAAAATAAAGCTAAGTCTAGGTCTTTATGCATTTGTTAAGAAAAACACTAGAGAAACTTACCGTGATCATGGAGGTGTAGGAGCGGGCTGGCTCGCGCCGGTAGCTGGAGAAGGATCATGCGATGCGTTTCTGGAGTTAAGCTGCACCAAAGATCATTTCCAATGTCTTGTTAGCATTATGACACTCAAATGTTAAGACTAGCAAGTAATGTCCATTCAAATTAAACTCACCGTGCTCCCAGGAGCAATCACTGGCATCGGCGGAGCGGTCTGACCGGACTTCTCGCACACAGACTGCACATTTGGTTTTCACAACAAAGTCATACTAGTTAGTAATGAGACTCAAATGTTAAGACTAGCAAGTAATCTGCAGAAGAAACTTACCACAAGGAGCTCGTACATGGACCTTGCCTGCATGTCATTCTGTGCCCTCTCCTCCTCCAACATCTTTGTCGTCCTCTCCTCCAACTCCCGCTGCCTCTCCGCCGCCTCCGCCAGAAGTTTCTCCGTTCTATCTCTCTCACTCTGTATAGTAGCCTGCAACACCACTCACATGGACATTTGTAATCATTGATGGAAGCGCACACAATGTAATGGAGAAAGATAGCTAAGTACGTATAACTAACCTTGAAGGTGAGTTGGACTGGCCGTTCACGAGGCCTTATCTCAGGAGCGGAGCTCGACTGGCGCGCCTTGATCTCCGAGAGAGTGCTAGGACAACGGATAAGTCCATCTCCCATGGCTATGGAGCCATGGGACCTCCCGCCACCAGATATCATCAGCAGCTCTGTATCAATGGGACCCTGGCTCGGGTTAAAGTCCTCCCCTTTCCTCGCCTTCCCCTGATCTCTATATTGCACGAGCTTGTCATGGACGGAGATGTTGGTGAAGTTCTTTGGATCATCGAGGTCAGACGCAGAGAATGCCTTGACTTTCTTGTAAGGGCCAGTGTGGGCCATGGCATACAGGTCGTACACCTCTGGCACCTTATCCGCCTTATTGTAGCATGCCTGAAAGAGAGAAACAAAGTAAATTAGTAATTAAAGGGCTAAAGCTAGCATGATGAATGAATTGCATGAATCATGAAGCAAACCACATACCCAGTTCCGCCCGTACTAAAATAAGTTGGAGCTGCCTTGGTGGTGTGGCACACCTTCCATTTGGGCACGTTTGTCCTTGGCCTCTTTGTGGGTGGCCAGCCATTCTTTTGAGCACCACGCATTGACCAACACCTCCCAACAATCCATCCGATCCGCACACCATCTCGGAGGGGCCTTAGTTAGCAAATAGAAACTTGAGCGCTACGGCTATGAATTACTAAATGAAGGAAGTAAGTACAAGGCCTTAAGAAATACCTTCATGTACTTCTCCTTACTCAAGAACTTATCGCGGCACTCCTGCTTGGGCTTCTTGATACCATGCCCGGCGTAGTAGTCTCGAACAGCCTGCACCCGAACCTCATGCCGTAAGTTCTGAAGTAGGCGCTTGCACTCCTTGTGGATAACATGATCCGCCTCCTCCTTGTATCCCTCCTCACACTTGTAGAATGTCTGCAATCAAATGAGACAATATTGATTAGTATAATTAATAACTAGCTAGTGGAAGATTTTTGATTGTGTAAAGGAGCAATTACCCAGAACTTTCTGATCACCACGTCTGCCCTCGTCTCGCACAAGACACCGTCGACAATCTCACCCGGCGGGGACGGGGCAGCCAAGTAGTGCTCCCAAGTCAATCCAACCTCTAGAAGCCCACCCTCACCAGGCAACGTGACAAACCCCGGGAAGTTTTGCCGAATCAGAACTCCAAGGACGGAGTTGGGCCGGCGGACACTTTCATGGTGGTCCCAACCCCTGCAGCATGACAAGGCCAACACATCAGTTATTTGAAGAAACGTGAATGCAGAAGGTACAAAAAGATTAAATGCACTTACCTCTCCCCATCAGGGAAAATCAACCACCTCTGCTCGCGGGTCGCCGGCACGGACGGGAGCCGTGTAGCACCACCCTGGTAGACATTGCCCCCTCCCCCCTCCTCCTCATCAGTCGGCTCCCCGCCATCATCAGCATGGCCACTCGGCTCCCCGCCATCATCAGCGTGGCCACTCGGCTCCTCAGGCTGACCCGACCAATTACCCCATCCAGACGTGTGCTCCTCCGGGGTCTCGTGGGCCCAAGTCTCGTGGGCCGAAGGCCTGTCGACCTGAGGCTCGTGGGCCGAAGACCCGTGGACCGGAGGCTCGTGGACCGGAGTCCGTGCAGCCTCCTCCTCAGACGAGTCCACCCTAGTAGTCACGTGCTCGGGTGAAACAGCTGGGGGCGGCAGCAAGGAAGGCGCCGTAAGAGTCACCCTACCTCCTCTCCCGCGACAACGTGCTCCACCTCCTCTCTTCTTCTTACTTCGTCCCCTGCTGGGCACCGCGGTCGACGAAGAAGGGCCCGGCGGTGTCGGCATACTGTCCAGCAACACTCGGAGGAGAGGTGTGTGTGGAATGGAAGACCTCGCACCATGCGCCGACGAAGAAGGGGCCTTGGCGCGCTCCCGACCAGCGCCCACCATCTTTCAACACCTGCCATGACAAAGAATAAACGAAATTAGTACAACATAAAAAAAAGTACTGACATGAATAATAATATGTATATCACTTAAGTGTATCATCATCAAGTACAACATAAAAAAATTGAATACCTGACACTACTAATAATCTCGATCAGTATCATCAATAAATGCATCATCATCATCATCACTATAATCAATGATGGGCTCATAGGGTTCATTGGCATCAACATGTGCAAGGCCACCTTGACGTAATCGGTCAAGCATTAACAGGTCATCCGCAGCAGTAACCTCTTATTGTTCCGGCTCTTCTTGTTCCTCCTCTGGGGTGATGTCGGATTCATTGTCGCTGTCTACTTCAATGTTTTGGGGTGAAGTATAGCGGTTCATGGAACGCTTTTTGGAAAGACGTGTCTCTTGGAAGAATTCTCCTTCATATGTGTCTGGGTTAATGTGAGGTTCATAATCCTCTTCCTTTGGGGGAGAAAGTCTAGCACGTGGCGGCACTTCATAAACGACATCCCAACCTTTCAGATTTGGATTAGTTTGGCAGGCCCACGGTAGATAGAATACTTGGGTCACCTGTTGAGCCGTAATATAGACATCAGGAACATCTAAATGGGTGCTTTGGTTGATTTCAACTAGCCCTATATGTTCATGAGTCCTTCTAGTCTCCTTCGGCTGAAACCAATAACATTTGAAGACTACGACATTCGGTGGGTTTTCACCATAGAACAGAAGTTCATAAATTGCTTCAACTCTCCCATAATACTCGGTACCTCCTTCGCCGATAGCAGATACACAACAATTTGTAGACTTTCGGTCGGCCGTAGATAGCTCTTTGCCATAGGTACGAAAGTGATACTCGTTGATGTCGTACTTGTCAAATGAACGGACCTTATAGTCAAAACCATTAGCGACTTGTCTCAATTCGGCGTCCATAGACTCTGAATTAGCCTACAAGTTTAATAGGAAAGGATTGTTGCATTACGCACAAATTAGCGAATGAAATGAAATTGTCTAATAGAAATTACCGTTTGTTTGAACCAAGAGATGAAACCGGGATAGCCGCCTCCTTGCTTTGCGAGAAGCTCATACTCTTCGACGGAATCCTTTTGGATCTCCACTCCATACGAGAATATGGCGACGTATCGACTGTATGACATATCCAGGAATAAGAGCAGTTCAAAGGAAATAGAAGTTGCGAAACAATGTACCGAGAACTTACTCGATGTACGGCCGCACTTCTATTAGGTTGTTGAAGATATACAATGAAATGGTCCCACTACTAGGAAAAGGCATGCTAGTGGCGCACCAAATTTGCCTTCTAATGGCGCACTACTGGTGCGCCACTGGCATCACGCCATTAGAATTAAATTCTAATGGCGCACCACCGGTGCGCCATTAGTATCTGGTGTTCTAATGGCGCACCACATAGTGCGCCATTAGTATAGCCTGCGGTGCGCCATTAGAATGCCTCCCAGGGGCGCATATGTACCCATGTGCTTTGGCATTCTAATAGCGCACCAGCAGTTAATGCGCCATTAGTGTGATGGTCACAGTGCGCCATTAGTGTCTTGTGTGGTGCGCCATTAGTATGAATATTAGGTTTTTTTTGCTTTTCTGATTTCTGCACAGGTTACAAAATATATTATTGGACAGAATATAGACAGCAGCACACAGCAACATCAGACTCATCGAATACAATAGAAGATTAGTCTCCAAATACAATTCATCATATTAGTCTCCGAATTCAAAAGACCGAACAAAGATAAAATATTACAAGTCTCAAGACCGCGAGTATCGAGTTTGCCTTCACATTACAAGTCGATATCGATCATCTAAACTACCATCACATAGAAGAGAGCTGTGGTCATCACAATGAGCATCATCGCGATCAAACTGGTCTTCATCCGGTTCCTCCAACGCTTCCTCCTCTCTCCCTCTAGATAGCGGGCGTATCTACATTCGGCCTCTGCCCTACTGGTGTACCCTTTGTAACTGTTACCGCTGAAACGGTGAACCTGTCTCCGACACTCCTCCCAGTCGTCGTAGACTCTGGGAACCTTACCCTTGTACACGACATACGACGGCATCTCTATGCACAAGCCAAACAACAGACAATACATAAGCAATATGTAAGTATGCAACAAAAGGATCGGAAGAGAAAAGCAAGACATTAATAGCACGATTCATGGTCCTACTAATAAATAGCATCGATTACATCTAAGTTGAACGACTGTCCAAACCAAAGAGACATACGAATTCATTAAAGTATAATTACAACATGAGCCAATCAATGTTTCAGAACTACACATCACTACTTTCGACTCGACTCATCGGACAGGAACGTGGATGAAGCCGCCGTTTGTCCTGATGGTCATGAAATCACGGTCGTTGTCACGCTGCATTTGTAGCATTTCATCTATCTCACTGTTGGATGGTTGATATCTGAGGAAGAACTGCCCCGAGGTATGAAGGACATCTTGATGGATGATGTCCGCAAACTCCGACTGGATGCGAAAGAATTCTTGTCTGAGGTCCACGTCCTGGATTGCCGACAAGCTCACGGCCCAATCTTTGAGATTATCTGGTAGCAGAAGTTGATGATGGTCCCTTACGATCGCCCGCATGTGATGGAGGGCGTAGTAGGCATCCTTCTGACCGCCAGGCGGCTGCTTGACGCAGCAGAACTTCGTATTGTGTGAGAACATGTGCTTGCCGTACATACGAACTGCCCTGGTGAAGGTGCCTCCAGATTTGGCGTAGGCGGGGAGAACATCATCAAGACCTTTCTTGACATTTGTGTAGTCTATCTTGGAGTTACGGTTCGGGTCTAAATACGTGGCCATGGAATGTTTCGGGCTTAAGAGGATGAGTGTGCAATGTGTGTCACTGCACAGAACACGGAATGTTAGAAAGAAAAGAACGATCGAAATCTAAGAAATCACATGTTACGGGGCGGTTAAGGGATGACTTACTCGAGAAAGTAAGCCACAAGGAAGTTATCCTTATCTGGGTTTGCCAGAATGACGCCTTCTAGGTGTGAACTCGCAACTTGGCGGTCCCCAGCGCTGCTCAAGTGCTTGGCACGCATGTAGAAGGGGTCGACTATCACGATGTCCGGGGTCTTGTCTCTAATGATCCGCATCTCCATACTCAGCGAAAACAGCCGAACGAAGGTGTAGTGCAGTGGATGAAGGTTATACATAGCAAAGATGTCATCAAACCGCAGGACGATCGTACCCCCGATGTCGCCATCCACAAAGCCTTTGCCCTCTGGCACCTTGGCCACAAAAGGGTATGCCACATCCTTCTCTCTGAGACGCCGCTTCTCCAAAGAAAGAACACTGTCATGCAGACTCCGCATAGCACCGGTTGCAGCATTCAACATATTTGGCGGTAGCATCGCCCTACCCGCCACATGCACCCTCCTTGAGATATCCTTAGGTGAAGGTGGCCCATCCTGAGCACAGATCGAACTCGGTGCCGGCTGGCTCGCATCGGCGCCCTTGTTAGTCTTTCGTTTCCGTCCCTTCTTCTTGATCTCCTGTAATGGGACCGAGTTCTGCTCACAAACCGCCTTCTTGAGCGTGTTGGGGCTGATAATATTTCGCACCTCAGCTATCTGAGGCTCGGTGAAGGCGGGATATGGAGGCGTGTCCTGAGAACTAAACGCCAGACGACGCCTGTTGCAATTGGATTTCTCCGCCGTACCAGCTAGATCGCGGTCGTCTTGGTTGGGTTATTGAGAAAAAGGCCCACAGAACTCGTCAGCGTACCCATGTTCGGCAACGTACTTATCAACTTTGGTAAATGTACCGTCATCGTTGTCGTCGCCACCCGGATCCTGTGCTATAGGGCTGTCCGGATCCTGTGCCATAGGGATGTCCGGCAGTTCCGGTAGCGTTGCGGCGTTCTTGCCATGGCTTGGCGCCGGCACGAGTGGCGGTCTTGTCTGTGGGGTGGTGTCCCCCGCCCCCAAACGAATCTGGCTCTTCGGCCAAAGCAGGGGCCAGTTTACGCAGGTGCTGAGGGTCATCTCATCTTCTTCGTCGGCCGCAGCGAGTCGAATCGGAGGTAACAGCTCGTCGCAGCCTGGCAGCACCCGAACCACTTCAACCCTATACATTGTGGGTGACATCGGATTACCGTGGAACATGGAGTTTCCCGGTTGAACGATTCTGCCCTTGGTGACATCGACCAACTCGGCGCCCACGAAGTGCAGAAGAGTGCAAGGAACGTCGGCGGTGCCCTGCGAAAACATGTACAGGGCGTCAAGGATCCCAGTCAAAGGCAAGGAGATGAAGTCATCGGCCGAGAGGCTTAGTTACCGTGATGCCATCGAGCTCGGCTAATGTCGAGGCACCGCCAACGGCGGGCGTGCAACTGACGGAGGGGGCGCTTGGTGGCGAGGTGCCGGCCGGCCTACACCCGGGTGCATTAAGCTCCAATGCCCGTGCCGGCGCCGAAGACACAAATATCGCCTCCGCCGGAGACACCAATGGCGCCGCCGCCGGAGATACCAATGGCGCCGCCGGAGACACCAATGGAGCCGCCTGCGCGCTGTGCGAGTTGCTGGCCGTGAAGCTGGGAACCGGGGGAGGCCCATATTGGCCGCCGGCAATCCACGTCGCTAGCCCATGAATCAACGTAGGCACCATGGCGTTGAGCGTCGTTGCAAGTTGTTTTTGCACTTGCTCTTGGACAAGCTCCAGAATCCGGGCCACTTGTGCCTTGAGTTCTTCAACCTCACGCTTCTGGCTTTCCGAGCTGGTCTTTTTCTCCTTCTGCATACCAGCGGTATAGTATGACCCCCATTTTGTGGACAAGCCTTTGCCGGCCACACAACCAGCTGACGTCGGCTTAGTGAGCTTATCCTTGTTTTTCATTACGTTCAACGCCCTATTTAAAGGGGTGTCGAAAGGGGAGATCTTAGACGACCCCGCGCTACTGCTTTTAGTGTCCTGCGAAAGGAACGTGAACCATTTAGAAATATTGGGGATTAATTAGAGTGCAACCATATGGAGCTAATTACGCGGGGGTGTATTCCTTACCAGAAGAAGCTCAAGCGCCCTGGTCTTCGGATCCATGGTAAGCTCCTTTGTTATCGGGTCCACCTTGTACCGGGCCCTGACATAGTTCCTGGTCTGCTTGTCACCGCTGTATTTCTCGAAGCGGGGCGGTAGGCCTTGCTCGGCACGCTCCGCGTCCTCCTTGTCCCATATAGGCTCCGCCACTCTGTAACCGCCGGGACCGAGTTTGTGTTCCCCTAAGTTCAACTCCCGCATTTCTTTCCCCCACTGACTTGATTCGGAGGTTGCACTGCTCTCGCACTTGATCTTGAACTCCTTGTACTCATCTTCGCTCATCAAAGGATATTTCGCCTTGATCTTCTCATAACTATCACCTTTATCAATCATTCTCTTCACCGCGCTTTTCCAAGTAGACAGGGCCGTGCTCATCTTCGTGAGGGCGGCACTGTTCACTTTATTCCCTGAGAGGCATGTGTTTTCAAATTCGGCGGGGAACTTGTATCGTTCGTGCAGCTTCGTGAAGAGGAGGTTGCGCAAATTCCCTCAGTCCTTATGCTTAAGGTTCTCGGTGTTGATCGAGACGGTGCTCCGGAGAATGCACCCGAGCTGAACCGAGTACCCCTTGACTATGTGTTTGGGCTCCGTTGGATTCCCGTCGGAGTCCACTTGAGTGAATTCCTCCTTGACAGTGCGGAGCGCATTCGGGCGTCGGTCCTTCCTTTGCTTCTTCGGTTGGCTGCCATCTGTGTGTGCATCATCAGTGGTGGCATCCTCGGCGGCACCATCAGTGGTATCATCCCCGACGCCACTAGGGGTTGTGTAATCAGGATCGGTGTCTTCCGCGGCGTCCTCGTAGCGGTGAGGTTGTTCCTCCATCTCCTGGGACAGCTCCCAGAATTGCTTGCCGCCTGAACCACCGGCCTCATCATTGTGGGCCATGTTTCGCTCTAAATAGGAAAAAAGTTTGGTGAAAAAGTTGGTTATTGTCAAGGAACAAGATCACGGTCACATCATTTAGGGTTTGTCGACACCGAGGCACCCTACAAGCCTAAGCTTTCATCATTTAGGGTTTGTCGATGCCGAGACACCCTAAAAGCCTAAGCGTACATCATTTAGGTTCTCATCGACACCGAGGCATCCGGAGCAGCCAAGTTAAGTTTTCATCATTTAGGGTTTATCGATGCCGAGGCACCCTAGGTTGGGCCTAATCACTTGGCACTAATCACTTGGCTCTATTGCCACCTATGGTTTAATACAGCAAGAATAAAGGGCAGTTGATCCTACTTAATTAAGTACTAAGATACCCCGGCCCATGCATTAGTAGCAAGTACCTCATATGTCCGATTTTTAGCAAAGTCATGCTAAAATTCAGGGAAATTTCAGCATGACCTTTGCTGAAAATAGGACATATGGAGTACCCGAATTTGTCGGAACGGAAGTTAATCGACATTCCAGCAAACTCAAGGGCCTCTCTGGGTACCTGCAAAATCATCACGACACAAAGGGCCTCTCAAAGGCCTCAAGCAGCAGCGGCGTCTCCCAGGACCCCATTTTTTTTGCTAAATTTCTTTGAGCAACAATCAGAGCAGAAAATTTAGCATATTTCTATACAACAGCATTGTAAAGATGAAGAACAGTTCTATAGCAGCCCATTTATATACAATAGCATCTTTGGTCATACCAATTTCTGAAACAATTCAAATCTGAACTGTATCTTTGGTCATACAAATCTCTGAAACTATACAAATCTGAAATATATATTTGGTCATACAAATTTATGGAACTAATCAAATCTGAACTGTATCTTTGGTCATACAAATCTCTAAAAATTATCTAAATCTGTGGTCATACAAATTTATGGAACTAATCAAATTTTGGATTCAGAAGTTGGACTTCAAAAATCTTTCATGCATTTGAAGTATTGAAGTTAAATTGTTTTCAATCTGTCCAGATATTGTCAGTGACAATTAGGGTCATTCAGAAAGATGCTGAAGAGAAGAAATTAACTATGTATAGTTTATTCTTTTTGTACCAGGAACTATTTTAGTTTATTATTTATTGTACCTGGGAGGAATATAACAATCTTTTTTGGTATATATCAGGTTTTGGCTGCATTTGCAAATGCATTCCATATGCCGCAACCCTCGAGTCATCTGATGTTCCTGAATCATTGTAGTTTAGGCACCATACAAGATTGTTAGTTCAATGTGCTTTATATCCTAGTTATACTACTGCATGAAAGGAGGATCATCATACACATATATATGTATAGCAATTGACAGGAGCTTCATCATTTTTAGTAACAACAATACATATATAGCAATTGGAAGCAAACAGATGTACACATAAGATAGAAATGTAGTGCTGAAAGTTTAATGCTTACAAAAGACTTGCTGAAATAGTGAAAAATATGGAGTCACCAAGCTGGCTAAGAAACTCCCAAAGTCCACTAGCAAATCCAAGATCTAATCCTGTTACACACATCATAACAATTTAAGATAATTAGGATAAGGATAGTAGGAAATGAAAAAGAAAGAGCTCAAAAAACAATCACAACAGAAAAATAATAAAAACCTAGTCCTAGAAGAAAATAAATCCTAAAAGAAAAGAAATCCTAAAATCTGGAGCAAGTCCTAGTAGTAGTAGTCCAAATAAAAGGTAACAATGATATTGCAGGAATAGACCTTCCTAAAATAGGAATGATAATCTACTGTCAATAACCATTGAATAAAACAGATTTACCAACAAAATCTAAAAGGACACCTGCCTATCAGATTCAAACAGTTTATCATTTTCTAAAGCCATAAGCACAACAATCATGATCAGAACTAACACTACTTCAGAAAAATAACCAATTAAGCGCCCAAAAAAAGCAAATAAACACTAATCAGCAGGCACTCTCCTACTACAGCTAACCAAATAATCAGTACTAGTACAGCTAACAATGGCATAGCATGGTTAATAAGGCCACCGATTTACCTCCAGCATCCTTTGAAGCAAGGATAAGGAACCAAATAATCAGTACTAATACATAGGATAGTAGTTCGACAATTCTATCAAGAAATCATAACAGAGCACTAATTCCTTAGTCATCCTCCAGGAACACTACTAAACAATTTACAAGGACCAAAAACAATATGCAGGAGCACCAATTTGTATGACCAAATGGTAGCTACATGTATGGAAATCTTAACAACATGTGATTTGCACACATCTATCTATAATGGCCATTACTTATATCTCTATCTGAGAAACCTTAGGAACCCTATGGTTAATTGAAGATAAGCATGGCAGGAATTGAAGGTATGGCAGCAAACTAACAACAAGAAGCAGCAGCCGCGTGACGGCGGCGGCGGCAACGCACAAGCACGTGGGAAAGGCGGCCGCAAGAAGCAGCAGCAGCGGCACGATGGGGCGGCGGCGGCGAGCTCCTGCTCCTAACCCTAGGTCGCCACCCCGTGGGGGCATGGGGATGAGCGGGGGAGAGAGGGAGGGAGGGACAGAGACTAACCGTCGTCGATGAGCAGCAGCCGCGCGGGGAGGCTCGCGCCACCATCGAGGAGCGCGTCCGTCGAGCAGATACCTCCACAGACGGTGAGGCCGCGGTGGCCGGAGGTGGAAGAATGTGCAGACGGCGAGGAGGAGTCCGGCGAGGGTCGGGGCGGCGGGGGTGGGGGCGCGGGGGCGGCGGGGGTGGAGTCCGGTGAGGGTCGGGGCGGTGGCGTCGTGGGTCGGGGCAGCGCGCGGGTGGATCTGGTGGCGAGGGAGAGAGGGTCGAAGGGGATCTGGCGAGGGAGAGGGAGGATAGCTAGGGGGAGGGTTCTAATGGCGCACCACCCAGCCATGCGCCATAAGTATGACTATTCTAAGGGCGCACCTCCCCTCGGTGCGCCATTAGAATTTTGTTTTAATCTAGCCCACTAACCATATCTACAGCCTAACCCTATCTACAACAGAACCCACCCACTAGCCCGACTGGTCTGCACGCAACACATGCACCAGGAGGTCCTGGGTTCGATTCCTAGGCTCCCCAATATATTTTATGCATTTTAAATGCTGTTTTTGATATTTATTTGTGTTTAAATATGTTCAAACTTGTTTAAATCATAACAGTAATATTTTTTTATAAAAACAGTAATAATTTTTTAAAAAATATGTTCAAATTTGTTACTTGAAAATATCATCGGCGGCGGCGATGGAGCGGGGGAGGGTGCGGGGGTGCCCGTTGGCGGCGGTGGAGCGGGGGAGGGTGCGGGGGGCCGGGTGCTCGTCGGCGGTGGTGGAGTGGGGGAGGGTTGCGGTGGGTCGTCGGCGGCGGTGGAGCTAGCGGGGGAGGGTGCGGGTGGGATCGAGATGGAGGGGGATCGAGATCGAGATGGAGGGGGAATCGAGATTGAGATGGAGGGGGATCGTGATCAAGTGTCCTCATGAATTCAAAAAGTGCCCATGAAATTTAAAAATATTCATGATATCAAAAAGTGCCCATGAAATACAATCGAGAAATGAAGACTACGATTTAAATACAATCGATCTTAGCTAGCTATCTGTTCACAATCTTCTTGCCCTTCTTTTTCGCAAATGGAGTTCTTCTGTGGAACGGACGTCCTTTAGGTAGGGTGGTCCTGCTTCTTCTTGTGGTGTGTGCTGCTACTTCATCGTCGTCGTCATGTTCGATCTTCGGGTCGCCGTACTTGTTGAAGTCTTGCTCATTGGCTAATCCATCCATTCCGATGATCTTCCTTTTGCCTCTCCTCACGACAACACGACTGGGCTTTGACGAGTCGGTAATGAAGAAGCATTGGTCCACTTGGGAAGCCAGTACCCATGGCTCATTTTTCGCGGTGACGTTTGCGCCCGCGGTCTTGGATTTGGCTTCGGGTATAACCATGGTGGTGAAATACCGGTCTTCTTTTAGGACGCTCTTGGCCCATCTAACACGGAACATCGGGACCTTCTCTCCAGCGTAGCTCAGCTCCCAGATCTCCTCGATCCTTCCGTAGTATCCGTCCTTGTCGTTACCGGTGTAGGATTCCATCATTACCTTGGAGTTCTGATAACCATCGCTCTTCATGTCCTTGTCCTCGGTGTAGAATGTGTAGCCGTTGATATCGTACGCCTCATAGGTCATCAGGTTGTGCTCGGCGCCCTGTGATAAGGCGAATATGAGTTGTTCTTCTGCAGAAGAATCTTCATGTAAAGGGTACGACAGAAGCTTCTGCTTGAACCAATGCATGAAACATGAGTTGTGCTCTTTGAGTATATCTCCGTCCGTCCTCTGTTGGCCTCGGTCATTGTACGTCTTCTCAATAAAGGTTTTGTGCTCTACCACCCAAGGATCGACCACGTCTATGTGTTGTAGCGCGACTAGGTTTGCTCTTTCAAAGTCGGCGAGTCGACCCTCGAAGTCGACATGCATTTCGCGGCGACGCTCACGGTGACCCCATCCAGCGAGCCTGCCGAGGTGCCTGTTGACGGGCAGACCAACGGGGTTCTCGTTGCCTAGATAATTCGTCCAGTAGGAGATGCACTCTTCGGTCAGAAAGCCCCTGGCTATACTTCCCTCTGGACGTGACATGTTGTGAACGTATCCTTTGATGACACCATTCATCCTTTCGAACGGCATCATGCTGTGCAGGAATGTCGGCCCGAGTTGGATGATATCCTCCACGATATGGACCAGCAGATGCACCATAACATCGAAGAATGCGGGCGGGAAGTACATCTCAAGCTCGCATAGTATCACCACGATCTCTTCCTGTAGCCTTCTAAGTTGCCTCACGCCAATCGACTTCCGAGAGATGACGTCGAAAAAGTTGCATAGGCCAAGTAGCGTTTCACGGACGTGCGCGTCCATGATCCCACAGATTGCAACTGGAAGTATCTGCATCATCAGCACGTGACAGTCGTGATACTTCATCCCGCTGAACTTCTGCTTCGCTGGGTCTAGGTATCTGCTTATCTTCCCCGCGTAACCGTAAGGAAGTTTTACTCCTAGGAGGCAGGTGAAAAACTGCTCGATCTCCTCCTGACTTAGAGTGAAGCACGCGGGAGGGTAGTCATTTCCGGTATTCATGGCCTTTTTGCCTTTGCGATGACTTTCTGTGTCTTGCTTCGCCTCATCATCATCATCATCATCATCATCATCATCATCATCATTAGCGTGAAGCTCCTGCCTGATGCCCATTGATTTCAAGTCTGCCCTTGCTTTCGGCCCATCTTTGGTCCTCTCTGGCATGTTGAGCAAGGTACCAAGCAGACTCTCACATACGTTCTTCGTGATATGCATGACATCAAGGCTGTGAGGCACACGGTGGATCTTCCAGTACGACAAGTCCCAGAAAACAGACCTCGTTTTCCATACCTTCAGCAGCGGCTCTGGCGCCTTTCGCTTTTTTCCCGGCTCTGGCGCCTTTTGCTTCTTTCCCGGCAGTGGGCAGTCTTTCCAATTTTTCAACAGCTCGTCTATTTCCTCGCCGCTCCTCGTACACGGGCGTTTTCGGGGTTCGGTTTCACCATCGAACAGATCCTTGCGTTTCCTCCACGGGTCATCATCGCGAAGCCACCTTCGATGTCCCATGAACACGGTTTTTGAAGACCCGGGATCTCTATCTAGCCGGCGATAGGTTGTGTCATCCATGCACCTTACGCATCCAGAAAATCCGTGGACTACCTGCCCCGCGAGATATCCGTAACCGAGATAGTCGTGCACCGTGGTGAGCAGTGCGGCTCTCATAGGGAAATATTCTTTCTCTGCAGCGTCCCACGTATTGGCTGGCATTTTCCACAGCGTGTCTAGCTCCTCCTTCAGCAGCCCCAGATACAGATTGATGTCGTTCCTTGGTTGTTTCGGCCCTTCAATTAGCATACTCATGTGAATGTACTTCCTCTTCATGCACAACCAGGGGGGAATGTTGTATATCCACACAAACACAGGCCAGGTGCTATGTGTGCTTCTCTGGCTGCCAAACGGATTGACTCCATCGGTGCTCGCGCCCAGCATGATGTTCCTTGGATCCTTCCCAAATTCTGGGTATTCGAAGTTCAACGCTTGCCACTAGCTCGCATCCTTAGGGTGACTCAGCATCTTGTCTTTTTTATTTATCTCCGGATCATTTCCGTCATCTTCCCGCTTCTTCTCCTCCCTATCCGCGTGCCAACGCAGGAGCTTTGCTACCTTAGGGTCCACGAAATACCGCTGCAGACGAGGAGTGATCGGAAAGTACCACACCGATTTTCGAGGAGCTTTCTTCCTCTTCTTGTATCGAGTGACGCCGCACACCGGACATATGGTAGACTCCGCGTGCTCGTCCCGATAAATGATACAATTGTTCATGCACACATGGTATTTCACGTGCGGTTAATCTAGAGGACACACGATTTTCTTCGCCTCCTCGAAACTGGTCGGGCACTTGTTCCCCTTGGGAAGACGTTCGTGCCAGAATGACATGTTATCGTCGAAGCATGCGTCGGTCATTTTGTGTTTTACCTTCATTTCCAGAGCCATGAGCGTTACTTTCAGGCGGGTATCCTCGGGCCTGCATCCTTCATACAATGGAGTAACCGCGTCTATCTCCAGTTGATCCAGCTTGGCTTTCTCTCGGGCGGCAGCTCTTGCATTATCCGTCTGCTTGAGAAGCAGCTCTTGAATATGAGGGTCTTGCACCCAGCCTCCATCGTCGTCTGCTCCGGCATCTTCATCTTCATGATCATGCCCTTCGTCTTGATCTTCCTCATCATCATGTACGACATCTTCTACATGATGAATGTGTACAGCATCACCGTTGTGATCATGTCCTGGAGATTCTTCGTCTTCTCGCCCGCCCTCGCCGCGGTGGTACTTGTCTTGTTGCCCTTCCTCATTTCTTGCCTGGCCCCCATGGACGACTTCATAGTCATCTTCATCACCTTGCCACCGATAGCCATCCATGAAACCATGCAAGAGCAGGTGGTCCCGCACCTGCCCGGAATCCGGGTCCGCAATAAGGCTCTTCAGCTTGCATCTTCGACACGGACATCTTATCTCCGTCTCGTTCTTTTGAAGCATCTCGGCCTTCGCGGAGCTCAAAAACCTATTCACGATGCCTTCAGTCAACGTGCGGACCATGGTCGCCTGCGGGGTAGAGCAAAACGATATTTTAGAACCAAGCAAAAATTTGGCATGACCTTCCCTAAAAATAGGACCAAAAAGAATGCATAGTGCCAAAATTCTCGCCGAAACGGAAATGAATCAAAACATTCCGGCAAAATATTGGCAACTATCGCATTTCAAATACCGGTACCTTCAAACACAAACATATATGCAACACCATAAACACATGCAACACCACAAACATACATAGATCTAGCTAGGCCACAAAAAGTGCATGTGCACGTTGTTGGAGCGAGCTAGGGAGAAAAAAAGTAGATCTACATCATGAAGATAGCTTTCCCCTTACTTACCTATCAAAAAAAGGTAATTTCACCACTTAATTTTGATGAATCTATGGTGGAAATGAGGTGAGGAGGAGGAGATGGCCGAAAGCTTGGAGAAGGGGGTGGAGGGAATGAAGTGGGGAAAGTGAGTGGGTAGGTGTGAGGCTGTCCAAAATATCTTGTTGGGGTCCCAGGTTACTAATGGCGCACCACCAGCAAATGCGCCATTAGTAACCCTGGTTACTAATGGCGCACCTGCAGGTGGTGCGCCATTAGTAGTTTTGCAAAAAAGTAAAAAAAAAAAATATATATATATATATATATATATATACTAATGGCGCACTGGGTAATAGTGCGCCATTACTAGTTTAAACTAGTAATGGCGCACTGTGAAACGATGCGCCATTAGTAGTTTTCCAAAAAAGAATAAAAAAATTTACAGTAATGGCGCACTGTCTGCTTTGTGCGCCATTACTACTTAGAACTACTAATGGCGCACCTCGACCTGATGCGCCATTAGTATGTATGGAAAAATGAAAAAAAGTTAATAGTAGTGGCGCACCCTGTTTCTGGTGCGCCATTAGTGTCTTCCACACTAATGGCGCATCACCAACCGGTGCGCCATTAGTATATAGTAGTGGCGCACTGCTTCCATGGTGTGCCATTAGTATCAATCCTATCTATAGCCCTTTTCCTAGTAGTGTCCGCCATTCTTCGTTATCCAAAGATACTGGATGTGAAACACTAGCTGGTGCGAGATTCCCTTTGAATAGGCTGAGGTTGGATCCACCCTTTCTAGGGTCGTCAGCATTGTACCGAGGCTTCGGATTATGCAAATGACGATTTTTGGCTTCGTAGTGCGTTGTTACGAAGTTTGCCGCCTCCTCTGTGATGAATGCCTCAGTCATCGATGCTTCAACTCTACGTTTATTTTTACATTTTTCTCGAAGCGTCTTCTGCATCCTCTCAGTTGGGTAGCACCAACGATTTTGCACGCCCCCCCCCCCCAATCTTGCCTCGGTCGGGAGATGCAAAATCAAATGCTGCATTGGGTTAAAGAAGCCCGGTGGAAAGATCTTCTCTAACTTGCAGATCAACTCCGGTGCCAACTCTTCCATTTCTTCTAGCACGCTAGGCAATAGTTCTTTCGCACAAAGAACACGGAAGAAATAGCTGAGTTCTGCCAGTAATAGCTATTCATCCTCAGGGATGAAGCCACGCAACATCACCAGCATTACCCGCTCAATCCATATGTGCCAATCATGACTCTTGAGACCAAATATCTTCAGTTTATCAAGATTCGCTCCCCTCTTTAGATTCGCTGCATATCCATCGGGGAACATCAACTGTTGTTGCACCCACAAGATAATTTCCCTCATAGCTGGCCTTCCAAGATTGAACCATGCCTTTGGCTTCGTCCAGTTCTGCTTTCCTTTCGGTTCTTTCATGTTTTGTAACGGGCTATCACATAGCGCCTCCAGATCGACTCTAGCCTTAGTATTATCCTTTGACTTCCCATCTATGTCGAACAATGTACCAAAAAGTGCCTCGGCGATATTCTTCTCAGCGTGCATCACGTCGATGTTGTCTGGGCAAAGGAGGTCTTTGAAGTAAGGCAGATCCCATAAGCATGTTTTGCGAGTCCACGCGTGCTTAGTATTATACCCCTTGAAGTACCCTGGACGTTGTGGATCTGGCTCGAGAGCGTTTAACTGATCCAGGGTCTGTTGGCCTGTCAATGCAGGTGGTGCAGAGTTTCTGACAACTCTACCCCTGATGAAGTTCTTCTTGTCTTTCCTGAACTTATGGCGAGGATCCAGGAACTGTCTATGCATGTCGAAGCAAGAAAACTTGCAACCGGCCTGAAGCCAACGAAACTCAACAGCTCCCTTGCATGTGGGGCACGGGAACCTTCCATGCACACACCAGCCAATGAATAGCGCATACGCTGGCAAGTCATGCGTCGAGTACATGTACCAGACACGCATTATGAAGTTCCGTTTGCTAAAGGCGTCGTATGTCTTGAACCCATTATCCCAGGCTTCTTGCAATTCGTCCTTAAGCGGCTGCATGTACACATTCATATTTTCCCCGGATAGTTGGGTCCTGGAATTATCAATGTCAGTAAAATGTTCTTTCTTTGCATAATATGTACGGGGGGGGGGGGAGATTGAGTTGAAAGAGAAATACGGGCCAACAACTATATTGGGCTGCCGTCATACCAAACACACTGAACCCATCCGTGCTGATGCCGACTCGAGGATGCCTCGGATCTGCCGCTTTGTCAGCATGTAATTCATCAAACTTTTTCCACGCAACACCATCCGATGTGTGTACCATCATCAGATTCCCATCTGCATCTAGTTCGGTTCTTTTGCCTGTTTTGTGCCATGTCATCTGTCTGGCCGTCTCTTCGACCATGAAAAGACGTTGAAGTCTTGGTACGATTGGCATATACCGAAGAACACTAACGGGGATTTTGGCCTGTGTCTTCTCACCCATACCGTTGTCTACCACAATATACCTGGAAGACTTGCAAATGGGACAATAGTTCAAGTCCGCATAGTCAAGCCTAAATAAGGCACATCCTTTCTCACAGGCATGTATCTTCTCATAGGGCATCTTTAGTGCACGGAGGATTTTGTCCGACTGGTACAGGTTTGCAGGCATTACATGGCCTCTGGGTAGAAAGTGTCCAAATACTGTCATAATTGCATCATAGCATTCTCTGCCCAAGTTGAACTGAGCCTTCAGAGCCATTACTTGTGAGATGGCATACAACTGACAAAGCTCAGTGTGCTCGTGGAGCGGACGTTTTGAAGACTCCAACATTTCATTGAAGGCCTTTGCAGATTCCTCCATCTCCTCGTCCGAATCCCGAGCATCATCATAGTCTTGCACCATGTTTTCCATCCCGGTACCATGCTCGTCGGTGCGACGACGATCCAGCTCAGCTCGGTCACGTTGGGCAGACTCAGCATGAAATGTCCACACCGTATAATCTGGTGTAAAACCACTCTTCTGCAGGTGTTTGCCCATTTCAGCCTCTGTCTTCTGTTCCCAATTGCCGCACCGGAAACAGGGGCACCAGGTTTTCTTTTGGCCATTTGCAAATGCGGCTTGCACAAACCCCTTGGTTTTTGTGAACCATTCAGAGCTCCATTTGTTCTAACCAGTGTGACCGGTATACATCCACGCACGGTCACTCATCTTGACTTTCAGAGCTACTGGACACACAACAATTATATATGTAATTCACCATGTATATATTCATCAGTTGATCTACTTTATCAATTTTATTACGTCCATGCAACCTACACTCTAATAGGTAATGATAGGTCCTAATCCCACCCGTGTATGTGTAGATTGGGTTCATTTTCCCATGCTATGCTCCGGATCCGACGCAAAATTTCGGCAGCAGCTCCCCGCTGTTCTCCCGATACACGTCTCTGCAATAAATACAGAGGATGTGTACCCGGAGAACAACAGGGGAGGCACTGACGAAATTTATGCGTCGGATCCGGAGCAAAGCATATGGGAAAACGAACCCAATCTACACATACTCAGGCTGTCCATGGATAGCGTTGGACAATTCGAAAGAATCAAGGTTATAAATATGCAAATGCATGCATATTTATAACTATGACGCTTTCGAACGGGAGACACATATTGGTTACGCATACTGATGATTCAAGACACATATATAGCTAGCTATCAAGTTTCATTGGAATAGATCAAATAATTAATGGGGGAGGAGGACTTGTCATTTGTGCTCACCCACGAACGAAGGGGCAGAGCTCGTCAAACGCACGGCGAGGTCGTCGAACACCAAACCTCGCAGCGATGAAACAACCACACATTTAAAACTACACGATCAACACAATTATATATGATGTTTTTCATAACAAAATCGAAAAATATATGACCTAACTAATAATTCACAAATACATGACCCCGTCGGCCTCTGGAAGGCCAAAGAACACCTTTTCGGGAGGTGTCGGGGGTCGGGGTGTCGTGTCGGTGTCAGGGTGCCGTGTCGGGGTCGGGGTGCTGTTTCGGGGTCGGGGGGTCGGGGTGTCATGTCAATGTCGGGGTAGTGCCGTGTCGGTGTCGGGGTGCTGTTTCAGGGTCGGGGTGTGGTGTCGGGGTCAGGGTGTCAGGTCAGGCTCGGGGTTGGGGTGTCGGGTCAGGCTCGGGGTCGGGGTGTCGGGGTCGGGGTGTCGGGGTCGGGGTCGGGGTGTCGGGGTCGGGGTGTCGGGTCAGGCTCGGGGTCGGGGCGTCGAGGTCGGGGTCGGGGTCGGGGTCGGGGTGTCGGGGTTGGGGTCTCGGGGTCGGGGTCTGGGTGTCGGGGTCGGGGTCTCGGGGTCGGGGTCTGGGTGTCGGGGTCGGGGTCTCGGGGTCGGGGTGTCGTGTCGGGGTGCCGGGTCGGGGTCTGGGTACCGTGTCGGGTCGGGTCGGTTTTTTTTTCTTCCTTTTTTTTCCTTTTTTTCCTTTTCTTCTTCTTCCTCTTCTTCCTTTTCTTCCTTTTTTCCTTCTTCTTCTTCTTCTTCTTCTTCTTCTTCTTCCTCCTCCTTTCCTTTTTCCTCTTCTTCTTCTCCTCCTCTCCTCTTTTTTCTTCTTCTTCTTCCTCTTCTTCTTTTTTCTTCTCCTCCTCCTCTTCTTCTTCTTCTCCTCTCCTCTTTTTCTCTTCTTCTTCTTTCCTAAAACTAAACTAAACCTAAACCTAAAACTAAAAAAACAGAAAAAGGAAAAAAACTAATTCTAAACCTAAAACTAAACTAAAACTAAATGTATAAATGTAAAACTAAACCTAAAACTAAAAATAAACTAAATCTAAACTAAACTAAACATAAACCTAAAACTTAAAAAACAGAAAAAAGGAAAAAAAAAAGAGGAGGCAGAGAGCTCACCTGGGTGGAGGAGGGGGCGGGGCGGCGGAGGAGGGGGTGGGCGGCCTGGGGCGGCGGCGCCGGGCGGCAGTGGCAACGGGGCCGGGCCCGGCCGGGGCGGCGGGGCGCGGGGGTGCCGGGGCGCCGGGGCATGGCAGCGCCCAGACGGCAGGGCGGCGGGGGCGACGGGGCGGGGAGGCTCTGCGGCGGCGGCGGGGTGGTGGGGCGACGGGGCGGCGGCGAGTACTGGGGAGAGAAAGAGAGAGAGAGGGGTGGGTGGGGCACGGCCGTTAACGTTAGTGGGGCCCTCCCTCTTTGTCGTCCGCCCCCCTTTGTCGTCCGCTTTTTTGCTCTTTGCCGTCCGGTAGCGGACGACAAAGAGGGCGGGCATTAGGTTTTTTTAAGCAGCTCGTCAGTGGGGCCCCTCCCTCTTTGCCGTCTGCTAGCCAACGACAAAGAACTGGCTGATGGCAAATTAGGTCTTTGCCATCAGCCAGTTCTTTGCCGTCTGCTTTTTGGTAGCTGATGGCAAAGAGCTTCTTTGCCGTCCGCTAGCTGACGGCAAAGAGCTGGCAGATGGCAAAGTAGCTGATTCCAGTAGTGTACCTTCCTCAAAACAGCCACCATACCTATCTATTATGGCATTTCCATAGCCATTCCGAGATATATTGCCATGCAACTTTCCACCATCTAGTTCATCATGGCATATCCATCATTGTCATATTGCTCAGCATGATCATGTAGTTGACATATTATTTGTGGCAAAGCCACCGTTCATAATTCTTTCATACTTGTCACTCGTGATTCATTGCATATCCCGGTACACCGCCGGAGGCATTCATATAGAGTCATACTTTGTTTTAATATCGAGTTGTAATCATTGAGTTTTAAATAAATAGAAGTGTGATGATCATCATTCAATGGAGCATTGTCCCAAAAAAAGGCCAAAGAAAAAAAAGAAGGCCCAAAAAAATAAATAAATAAAAAGGGGAAATGCTACTATCCTTTTTTCCACACTTGTGCTTCAAAGTAGCACCATGATGTAGCAAGTCTCATATATTGTGCTTCAAAGTAGCACCATGTTCTTCATATAGAGAGTCTCATATGTTGTCACTTTCATATACTAGAGGGAATTTTACGTTATAGAACTTGGCTTGTATATTCCAATGATGGGTTTCCTCAAATTTCCCTAGGTCTTCGTGAGCAAGCAAGTTGGATGCACACCCACTAGTTTCTTTTATTGAGCTTTCATACATTTATAGCTCTAGTGCATCTGTTGCATGGCAATCCCTACTCACTCACATTGATATCTATAGATGGGCATCTCCATAGCCCATTGATACGCCTAGTTGATGTGAGACTATCTTCTCCTTTTTGTCTTCTCCACAACCACCATTCTATTCCACCTACAGTGCTATATCCATGGCTCACGCTCATGTATTGCGTGAAGATTGAAAAAGTTTTGAAAAAGTTAGAGTATGAAACAATTGCTTGTCTTGTCATCGGGGTTGTGCATGATTTAAATACTTTGTGTGGGGAAGATGGAGCATAGACAGACTATATAATTTTGTAGGGATAACTTTCTTTGGCCATGTTATTTTGAGAAGACATAATTGCTTTGTTAGTATGCTTGAAGTATTATTATTTTCTATGTCAATATAAACTTTTGTCTTGAATCTTTCTAATCTGAATATTCATACCACAATTAAGAAGATTTACATTGAAATTATGCCAAGTAGCACTCCGCATCAAAAATTCTTTTTTTATCATTTACCTACTCGAGGACGAGAAGGAATTAAGCTTGGGGATGCCTGATACGTCTCCAACGTATCTATAATTTTTTATTGCTCCATGCTATATTATCTACTATTTTGGACTATATTAGGCTTTATATTCCACTTTTATATTATTTTTGGGACTAATCTATTAACCGGAGGCCCAGCTCAGAATTGTTGTTTTTGCCTATTTCAGTGTTTCGGATAAACACAATATCAAACGGAGTCCAAACGGAATAAAATCTTCGGAAACATGATTTTCTTGCCGAACGTGATCCAGGAGACTTGGACCCTACTGCAAGGGATCAAAGAGGTGGTCACGAGGGTGGGGGCGCCCCCCTAGGGCGCGCCCCCCTGCCTCGTGGGCCCCTCGGTGCTCCACCGACGTACTCCTTCCTCCTATATATACACACGTACCCCCAAACGATCAGAACAGGAGCCAAAACCCTAATTCCACCGCCGCAACTTTCTGTATCCATGAGATCCCATCTTGGGGCCTGTTCCGGAGCTCCGCCGGAAGAGAGCCGTCATCACGGAGGGCTTCTACATCATCCTAGCCCCTCCGATGAAGTGCGAGTAGTTTACCTCAGACCTTCGGGTCCATAGTTAGTAGCTAGATGGCTTCTTCTCTCTCTCTTTGAATCAAAATACAAAGTTCTCCCCCTCTCTCATGGAGATTTATTCGATGTAATCTTCTTTTTGCGGTGTGTTTGTTGAGATCGATGAATTGTGGCTTTATGATCAAGTCTATCTATGAATAATATTTGAATCTTCTTTGAATTCTTTTATGCATGATTGGTTATCTTTGCAAGTCTCTTCGAATTATTCGTTTGGTTTGGCCAACTAGATTGGTAGTCCTTGCCATGGGAGAAGTGCTTAGCTTTGGGTTCGATCTTGCGGTGTCCTTAGCTTTGGCCCGCTCGACATGCTTCCTCCAAGCCTCCTGAATCTTCACAAACCAGGTGTTCTTGCCTCCTGGCACAGGGTTTGAGATCGTCTTCACAAATGTCGACCATCTCGGATAGATGCCATCAGCTAGATAGTACCCCTTGTTGTAGTGCCGCCCATTGATCTCGAAGTTCACCGGAGGAGAATGACCTTCAACAAGCTTGGCAAAGACAGGAGAGCACTGCAGCACGTTGATGCCATTGTGAGTTCCTGACATACCAAAGAAGGAGTGCGAAATCCAGAGGTCCTGTGTGGCTACCGTCTCAAGTACCACACTACAACTGCCTTTGGCACCTTTGTACATCCCCTACCAAGCAAATAAGTAATTCTTCCATTTTCAATGCATGAAGTCAATGCTTCCAAGCATCCCAGGAAATCCTCTTGCTGCATTCTGTGCTAGGATCCGAGCAGTGTCTTCCGCATTGGGTGTTCTCAAGTATTGCGGTCCAAACACTGCCACCACTGCCCGAAGAACTTTTAGAAACACTCTATGCTGGTGGACTCGGCCATGCGCCCATAGTCGTCGAGTGAATCACCAGGAGCTCTGTATGCAAGCATCCTCATCGCTGTCGTGCACTTCTGGATTAAGGTGAATCCAAGTTTCCCGCTGCAATCCATCTTGCACTTGAAGTAGTTGTCGAACTCCTGGATGGAATTCACAGTCCCGAGGAAGAGCTTTCGGCTCATCCGAAAACGGCGCCAAAATATTTTGTTGCCGTGAAGTGGAGCATCGGTGAAGTAGTCGGAGTAGAGCATGCAGTAGCCTTCGAGACGATGCTGGTTCTTTGCTTTCACCCGCCCCGACGTCGAGCCACCTCGCCGCGGCTTTTCATTGCTCGCCAGCAGCTGGCCGAGGGCGGCGAGCACCATGAGATACTCTTCTTCCTGGACGTCGGCCTCGGCTTCCTCCTCCAACAGTGCGGCGAGCGCTTCCTCGTCATCCGAGTCCATCGCTGAGGCAGGAAAATCGCCGAACACCTTGCGCCCGGTGGGCGTGCACCCGCCGCTAAACTGCCCCTCCGCGGCCGGAAACGGCGGCCGGAAACGCCCAGCTGCTGTTGGAGGGGCTGCCGCGGCGAACCTCTGCTATTTTTCTGGCAGGGAATGGCTATCTAGCGGTGAAGGGCGGCGGGTGGCACTAGGATATAGCTAGTGGCGGCCAGGGCGCGGGGGGTGGGAGGCGAGTCGGGGAAGAAAATCTTGACTTTTCACCTGATGGTGTGGGCCAGCCGCACTTCTTCCTTGCGCCGGAGCCCCCGATCGCCTCCCAGTGCGCCGGGTTCGGCCTACGGCCGCCGGGTGGAAAAGAGGGCCGAACCGGCGCTTTTCATCGTCCTTGGGGCGTGACTGGGGCGTTTTTTGGCGCCGGCGCCAAAAAAGTGGCCTAGGGGGCCTGTTGGGGGCGCGGCTGGAGATGCTCTTAATTACTCTGCATGTGTGTTGTAGATTATGAACATAAGTGATGATCAGTACCTCTATAGTTCTATATCTCTTTTCGAAACCGTCACGCATTTGTAGCACACGATCTCGTAATCCAATCGAGTGTGATAATGAGGGTCGTTGCATACATTTCGGGTCCATCCATCGTGTGTGATATGGGTGCACGATTGGCTCCCATAACCGAGTGCTATGATTGGTACCATCACAGATGGTTCTTCAAAATTATGTGTATGTGAACTTGTTCACTCGATTAATTCAAACATGTAGTATTTCAACATCGGAGTTACTTAATTCGCACAATAAAATGTCTAGATTACATTTACATACGTAAAATATGAAAGTTTAAAACTAAAATATCTAACTATATATAGCTAGCTAGGTGTCGTCTTCTACTTTGACGTTGGCTAAGAACACAAGGGTGACGCCCATGTTGCCGACAACCACGTCCACCCTTCGATCGATTGCGATATGCCGGCCTCACAGCCCGTGGTGGCCTAAAATACGACGACAAAATGGTGTGTGGCAAGGATGCAGTTGGGCAAGATAGGAGCTTCCGCAACTGCATTAGCCTCAGGCTCTACACATTCAGCGTTGCAGTGGGTGGCGTCGGGCAACTCGACGAGCTCACAGGTGCACTCCTGCTCCTCCACGATAGATTGTTAGTGCATTTCCGTCACGATATATTGTTGATGGCGTCAATTTGTTTAATTTTAGCAAAATTAGAAATGGAAGCGAAATAATAATGATATTTTATTCATTCTCAAAGTTGACAAGTACAAATAAATGTTACATGACACAGTATTACACATACAATAACTAAAACAAGACACAAAAGAAACATCCTAGTAAGTCATCATCACCCTGTGCATCTTGACTTTGGCAACTATTCACGTTGAAGTACATCTTCACTTTTGCAGCTATTCACGTTGAAGTCGATCGGTTCTTGGTAACTCGTCTCATATAGTGAAAGGCTGCTTATTTATTCTCTCTCTCTTTGAATCTCAATACAAAGTTCTCCCCCTCTCTCATGGAGATCTATTCGATGTAATCTTCTTTTTGCGGTGTGTTTGTTGAGATCGATGAATTGTGGCTTTATGATCAAGTCTATCTATGAATAATATTTGAATCTTCTTTGAATTCTTTTATGCATGATTGGTTATCTTTGCAAGTCTCTTCGAATTATTCGTTTGGTTTGGCCAACTAGATTGGTAGTTCTTGCCATGGGAGAAGTGCTTAGCTTTGGGTTCGATCTTGCGGTGTCCTTACCCAGTGACAGAAGGGGCAGCAAGGCACGTATTGTATCATTGCCATCGAGGATAACAAGATGGGGTTTATTTCATATTGCATGAATTTATCTCTCTACATCATGTCATCTTGCTTAAGGCATTACTCTGTTTTTAACTTAATACTCTAGATGCATGCTGGATAGCGGTCGATGAGTGGAGTAATAGTAGTAGATGCAGAATCGTTTCGATCTACTTGTCACGGACGTGATGCCTATATACATGATCATGCCTAGATATTCTCATAATTATGCACAATTCTATCAATTGCTCAACAGTAATTTGTTCACCCATCGTAGAATACTTATGCTCTTGAGAGAAGCCACAAGTGAAACCTATGGCCCCTGGGTCTATTCTCATCATATCAATCTCCATCACTTTTATATTGCTTTGCTATTTACTTTGCTTTTACTTTTTTACTTTGCATCTTTATATAAACATACCAAAAATATTCTATCTATCAGATCTCACTCTCGTAGGTGACCGTGAAGGGCTTGACAACCCCTAATCGCGTTGGTTGCGAGTAACTATCGCTTTGTGCAGGTACGAGGGACTTGAGTGTGGGCTCCTACTGGATTGATACCTTGGTTCTCAAAAACTGAGGGAAATACTTACGCTACTATGCTGCATCATCACTTCCTCTTCGGGGAAAACCAACGCAAGCTCAAGACGTAGTAGCACGCACGTGGGCCTCATCCCTGCCCAACAGTCTCCAAGCCCAGCTCCGAGCTGGCCAGATGGCCCATGGTGAGACGTCCCCTACGCCCAGTGCACTGTGTAGCCTAGTTCGACCCCTATTTCAGATTCGGCCCGAGACGTGTTTTTTTTTCCGCAAAATGTTTTGCTAATTAACCAGCGCACTACAGTTTTGCAGAAAAGCCCTCAAACATGACGAATTTAATAACTCACCAACCGTGCATCATATTAAAATGTTTTATATATGTAAAATGCTTAGAGTTACATCTAGTTTCATAATTTCCAACTTTCATCCATGTTAAAAATGTTGTTTGACTAAATTTTGCTCACGTGCCATGTTAAAATGTTTTATTTCATAACTTAATAACCACAGCTCCAAATTTAATAAACTTTATATGTAAATGGGGTAGAAAAATGCCTAGTTTAACATGGTGACATTACTTTGCATGTTTAACAACTCTAAAATTGTGTTTAGGGCAGAGCAGTACCAACCTTAAGATATGCACATGAGGATTTTTCTGGACTTGTTGCTTGTTGTTCCAGCCTCATTTAAACTTGCCTAGATAGATAGTTTTATTATGCTTCACCCCTTGCCATGTTTAATAACATTTAGTATTGTTTGGTACATAAACGAGAGAGAACTAAATAATGGAATGTGGTGTTTTGCCAATATGCAACTCGTTGCATATTGAGCTCCACTTAATTTTAGTATTGTTTGTGCACTTTGCCATGCCATGCCTCTTTAAACCGGACATGCATCATACTTGATTGTGCATCATGCCATTTTTATGTGATGGTTGTTTACTATGTTGCTTGCTTCTTTCCGGGTTGCTTCTCTCGTTAGCTTCGGTTTCGTTCCGGAGCTGTGAAGATTCATTCGACTACGTCTGTTTGTCGACTTCTTGGACTCGTTCTTCTTCCTTGCGGGATCTCAAGCAAGATGACCATACCCTCGAAATCACTTCTATCTTTGATTGCTGGTTGTTCGTTCTATCTCTATGTCACACTACCTACCACTTGTTATATCATGCCTCCCATATTGCCATGTCAAGCCTCTAACCCACCTTTCCTAGCAAACCGTTGTTTGGGTAAGTTACCGCTTTGCTCATCCCCTCTTATAGCAATGTTAGTTGCAGGTAAAACTGAAGTTTGTTCCATGTTGGAACATGGTTATGTTGGGATATCACAATATCTCTTATTTTAATTAATGCATCTATATACTTGGTAAAGGGTGGAAGGCTCGGCCTTATGCTTTGTGTTTTGTTCCACTCTTGCCGCCCTTGTTTCTGTCATACCGGTGTTATGTTCCTTGATTTAGTGTTCCTTACGCGGTTGGCTATTATGGGAACCCCTTGATAGTATGCTTTGAATAAAACTCCTCCATAAAGGCCCAACCTTGGTTTTGCATTTGCTTGACAACCTAAGACTTTTTCCCTTGGGTTTCTGGAGCCCGAGGGTCATCTTTATTTTAACCCCCCGGGCCAGTGCTCCTCTGAGTGTTGGTCCAACCTGTCAACAGCCGGTGGCCACCAGGGGCAACTCTGGGCTGGCCTACCGGAAGTTTGGACAATCCGGTGTGCCCTCAGAACGAGATATGTGCAGCTCCTATCGGGATTTTTCGGCACATTTAGGCGGCTTTGCTGGTCTTGTTTTACCATTGTCGAAATGTCTTGTAACCGGGATTCCGAGACTTGTTATGGGCTAAGTTGACATTCGGGCGGCTTCCAGGCAGAAGGAATATCATTCACTGACCGTGAGAGCTTGTGATGGGCTAAGTTGGGACACCCCTACAAGGTATAAACTTTCGAATGCTGTACGTGCCCGCGGTTATATGGCAGATGGGAATTTCTTAATGTCCGGTTATAGAGAACTTGACACTTGACTTAATTAAAATGCATCAACCGCATGTGTAACCGTGATGGTCTCTTTTCGGCGGAGTCCAGGAAGTGAACATGGTCTTGTGTTATGCTTGTGCGTAAGTAGTTTCAGGATCACTTCTTGATCACTCTAGCTTCACGACCATTGCGTTGCTTCTCTTCTTGCTCTTATTTGCGTATGTTAGACACCATATTTGCTTAGCACTTGCTGCAGCTCCACCTCATTACCTTATCCTACCCATAAGCTTAAGTAGTCTTGATCTCGCAGGTGTGAGATTGTTGAGTCCTCGTGACTCACGGATACTTCCAAACAGTTGTAGGTGCCGATGATACCAGTGCAGGTGACGCAACCAAGCTCAAGTGGGAGCTCGATGAAGATCTTAGTCGTTGTTTTGTGTCTTTTCCGGATGATTAGTAGTGGAGCCCAGTTGGGATGATTGGGGATCTAGCATTTGGGGTTGTTTTCTTTTATTTTGGTTCTGTAGTCAGACCTTGATTGTACTCTGGATGATGTATGTTTAACTGGTTATTTGTGTGAAGTGGCAATTATAAACCAACTCATTATCCCATTTTTATTTAATACATGGGATTGTGTGAAGATTACCCCACTTGCGACTAAACCACCATGCGGTTATGCCTCTAAGTCATGCCTCGACACGTGGGAGATATAGCCGCATCATGGGTGTGACAAATATGCACCAAGTAGAAACATATATCTAATTGCAGTGTTGTGCAGACAATATTGTATGCCACATTTTTTTTGTTGCTCCCTAAGTAAAATTATCAACTATATTACTTCCTAGAGACTTTTTAATAATGTTTTGAGCCGGTTAAATTCTTAAAGTGTTTTTTACAAATTATGCTAATTTATTCGATAGTTTCCATATTATCACATCTTTTGTAATGGGATTGTTTTTGTTTTTGAGGGTGGGATTATGTTCTCTTGTCATCATAAAAGACTTGCCTGATGTATGCAATCTTGAAAACTGGTATAATCTAACAAAAGAAAGTATTGCCACACACTTGTTGGCCGAGTGTATGGAGGTGTGCAGGTGTGAACACAGCCACTGTGGATTGAATCTGAATGCTCAATTTATGTACTCATGGGAATGCATTTGGTAGGAAGGCAATTTTTTGGATGTGTTATTATATACCCAAATAATTGCAAATGTAGATGTCAATCTTATTATGCGTGTGGTGGTATGTGTACATGGATGAGTTATTCCTCATATTAGAAAAGAACAGGAAGTCATAAAATATACCGGCAGAAGATCATTTTTTCTTGAAACAGAAGAGTCATTTCTCTGTTGGCGGGGTTTCGCCGGTTTCTTTATATGCAAGCAAGAGATGGATTAGGAAATCACATATATGAACTATATCAGAAAACAAAGATTTAATCGACTCGAGGAACAGATAAATATTGAGGTCATTGGGACAAGGGTTCCTTGCTGGTATTGGGCTACTCGTTGTAGATTATGGGCATAAATGAGGATTGTTAGCTCCATAGTTCTATATCCCTGATGCTATTGAAGCCATCACACATTGTGTATATGCCAAGTATTTACATCCTCGATTAGTCAAAGATGCTTTTTCATGTGACATATGCAGGCAACATGTTGTGTTGTACCACAGAGAATTTCTAAGTCAAAATCAATTACATATATCAAGTTATTATGCATGTTCGATCTCCGAGACAACATATTTTGAAGCTTTGTTGTAATCATAAGATTTGTAATTTGATTAAATTATGAGTGCAATTAATTGCCATAGTTAGCAATATTGCCGCCTCACGTTATTATTGTAGAGTAATCTGTCTAAGTTCTATAATTTACCTTTTTAGGAATGAGGTTACTATTGAAGCGAAATTATTGAAGGTGGTGTTAGAGAAGTATCTTAACAACTGGTTAGGATGAACAGAACATTTATAAAGTTTCCGCCACACTGACCGTTTGAGTCAATTATTAGAGTCTTGCATATCCATGAAATTTAGAAGTGATATGCGATCTTGCATACCATGTTTGGATATGAGATCTCTTTGGAATTGTAAACCTGAGATGTGTCCATTTTATTCATGCATTTCGAAAACGAAAACAAACTGGTCGTTCCATGAACTACTGGAAAACCTACTACAATTAGTATCCATTGGATTTGTATTAGAATTATTGCCTTCTTGCCCCCCTTTATACATCTTCCCTATGCTTCAGTACTCCAGCAAGATGTAATTGAAGGAAATATGCCCTAGAGGCAATAATAAAGTTGTTATTTATATTTCCTTATATCATGAGAAATGTTTATTATTCATTCTAGAATTGTATCAACCGGAAACTTGATACGTGTGTGAATACATAGGCAAAACAGAGTGGCCCTAGTATGCCTCTACTTGACTAGCTCGCTAATAAAAGATGGTTAAGTTTCCTAACCATAGACATGTGTTGTCATTTGATGAACGGGATCACATCATTAGGATAATTATCCTTAACTTTTATTGCCATTGCTTTCTTCATGACTTATACATATTCCTTTGACTATGAGATTATGCAACTCCTGAATACCGGAGGAACACCTTGTGTGCGATCAAACGTCACAATGTAACTGGGTGATTATAAAGATGCTCTACAAGTGTCTCCGAAGGTGTTTGTTGGGTTGTCATAGATAGAGATTAGGATTTGTCACTTCGAGTATCAGAGATGTATATCTGGGCCCTCTCAGTAATGCACATCACGATAAGCCTCTCAAGCAATGTGACTAATGAGTTAGTTGCGGGATGATGCACTATGGAACGAGTAAAGAGACTTGCCGGTAACGATATTGAACTAGGTATGAGGATACCGACGATTGAATCTCGAGCAAGTAACATACCGATGACAATGAGAATGACGTATGTTGTCATTGCGGTTTGACCGATAAAGATCTTTGTAGAATATGTAGGAACCAATATGAGCATCCAGGTTCCGCTATTGGTTATTGATCGGAGATGTGACTCGGTCATGTCTACATAGTTCTTGAACTCGTAGGGTCCGCACGCTTAACGTTCGATGACAATTTGTATTATGAGTTATGTGTTTTGGTGACCAAAGATTGTTAGGATTCTCGGATGAGAACACGGACATGACGAGGAGTCTCGAAATGGTCGAGAGGTAAAGATTGATATATTGGACGATGATATTTGGACACCGAAATGGTTTCAGAATGGTTCGGGTATATTTCGGAGAATCGAGGGGTTCCCGGACCCCCCCCCCCCCCCCCCCGGGAAAATATTGGGCCTACATGGGCCATAGGGGAGAGGGGAGGCAGCTCACAAGGGGTGGCCGCGCCCCCTCCCATGGGGAGTCCGAATCGGATTAGGGGAGGGGGCGCGCCCCCCTTTCCTTCTCCTCTTCATTGTCCCTTCCCCCTTTCCCCCTCCATGAGAAGGAAAAGAGGGGGGTGAATCCTACTAGGACTTGGAGTCCTAGTAGGACTCCCTCTCCTTGGCGCTTCCCTGGTGTCCGGCCTCCTCCCCTCCTCATTTATATACGTGGGCAGGACACCCCTTGGATACACACCAATTGTTCCAAGCCGTGTGCGGCGTCTCCCTCCATAGTTTACTCCTCCGGTCATATTCACGTGGTGCTTAGGTCACATCACCATGGGTCACATCACCATGGCCTTGCATGGGTCACGTCACCATCACCGTCACCACGCTGTCATGCTGACGAAACTCTCCCTCAACACTTTGCTGGATCAAGAGTTCGAGGGACGTCATTGAGCTGAACGTGTGCTGAACTCGGAGGTGCCATACGTTTGGTACTTGATTGGTCGGATCGCGAAGACGTTCGACTACATCAACCGCGTTATCCTAATGCGTCCGCTTTCAGTCTATGAGTGTACGTGGACACACTCTCCCCCTCTCGTTGTTATGCATCTCCTAGATAGATCTTGCGTGATTATAGGAATTTTTCTTAAATTGCATACTACGTTCCCCAACAGTAATGACGGCCCAGGAAACACTTTTCTTCTTTGTTCATCCTTATGTAAAATAATAATCATATTTATTTCCAAAAGTTTCTAATCCCAGGCTTGTTATTTGTATTCAAATATTTGGTTCAACATATTTTGATTTTTCATTCATGGTTTCCATCTTATGACATGTTTTGCAATGGAATTTTATTTTTTTACGGAATAAAAAAATAGTTGACAGAATTCATGGAAATAAGTTCTAAGCTCTCAAACGTGCTCAACTACAACTGAATATAATGTTCTCACACATTTATCAAAGGTAAAATTATATATTGGTAAACCATGGCATATGAAAAAGAGAGAATGAATGCATGGTGTACATGGAATAGATTTGTAAGCCTTTGGAGGTTTCTTTATTTAGAAAAACTCACTATACTTCAATTTTTTACATTGTCTAACACACCCTTTATCGATGGATGACTAATATTGAATGCTCGCCATACTCCTTGGAGGTAAGTTAGAGCATCTTAAAAGAGCTCAAATAGATATCTTTGGAGCAATAATGTAATATATTCTATGAATACAATCTCCTACAGTAGTTTGTTATTTAATGCATCTGCTTAAGTGTAATTATAAACTGAAGTTTAGTTCACACATGATCATATAGACATGGTTTTCAGTGTAGGAAAGGTTTTCTGTGCAAGATGGTCCATGTACCATTGCATGTCTGTAACTTGCTTGGTTGTTAGCATAGATATTGCACGATCAAGTGGACGCCAAGACTACCGATGTGCGCCCGACAAACAACTGAAAGTTTCCTCCATGAGACTTGACTCGGAACAGTAAACTTTAAGAAAATCATTATCTCCGAATAGCAACATAATTAGCCAAGAGATGTGAACTTCATGTGGCTGCAGACTTGGTTGACAACTCAAAGATTCTAGCAGGGAATTCAAATCATCACAAAAATGCGTCATCACATAAGTAACTTGTGATAGAAGCCCACGTGCTTGAGACGCAATTCATGAGAGCAGGCAAATGATGGCCACAACATAGGTTGTGTCGGTTTTCATCTGTAATATCTCGCAGAAACAATGGCCACGACTTCGATCATGGCACTAGTCGCGAGGGTGTCGTAGCTGGGTGAAGCGCATACCTTAGTAGTTGGTGTCGCGATGCGAGCGGTCTGTCGAATACATGGCCAGCACCATTGCAACACAATCGATGGGGTCGATGACGTCTTACGCCTTGTTGGTCACCAGAAAAAAAAACATTGAGAAAGGGCATCAACGGTCGCCTCCACCGGTGCGTGTGCCTCAGATTCCTACAAGTCATACTTGAGATCGATATCGACCGTGATTGTCTTGGGAGGAATGACCTCCTTAGTGATAGAGGATGTGTCGCTGCCGGTGGAGGACATTGCCCACACCGAGGCAAACTACTCGACCTCCTTGTCATTGTGGTCGACCGCGGGCTTGTGGTAGATGGTGATGGTCGCGTCATGAACTTCGTTGACAATGGCAGTGTTGACGACTTGGTTCAAACCATACATTGAACACGTGACGAGCGCCATCGTGAGGTGGCTAAAGGATACGTCATGGATGACCTCGAGGACCTCCTCGACCTTGGTGGTGGAGCGGGAGATATTGGGGACGACCGACACGACATCGGTGTTGATCGTGAAACCTCCATTGGAGGTCGCGATCGTGGAGCTCGCTAACTGTGGAGAAGGAACCGCCGTGTTGAACTTGGAGTAGAAGATCTCCCGGTCTTGGAGCAGCATGAGGATGTCACTGGTCCGCGCCTTAGTCTCTACGTGGAACTTGTATAGGTAGATTTCAAGGCAGGACCGATGGTGGTGGAGATCGAAGGAAGTGTGGGGAAAAATTGGGCAGAATTTTGGTCAAATTTGGGGATGGTAGTGAGAAGGCTCTGACGCTAGATGTTAGGATATCGCTGACTCACTCAAATGCACTAGTTACATGATAAGTGTAGTATGATTATAAGAACCAGTATGCTAAAGTGGGAAAACAAGGGGGAGGAATATGAGATCTAAGGTGGAAGTGAGAAGAATCGATGGCGCTTCAGTCATGCTCCTTCTGGATAGTCCATCCTTTGGCTCCCTCCCAAGTATTTAGGATCTTCGATATAACGCATCTTCCGTCTAATAGAACCCTGACGCACAAGGCAACCATAACTATGCAGACCCATTTAGTGTGTACTGTAGCGACCACATACTGTGGGGAACAAACCAATGCAACGACCATGCATTGTAGCAGCCTGGTAGCTCCGTCGAATCGAACACTGTAGAACAAAGAAAAATAAAACCAAAAAGGAGCAAAAAATTAAATATAACAATAGAAAGAGATTAAACTGGCTCGGGAACCTTCTAGAAGGTTCCCAAACCGGTTGGCTGCTACTATGAAATACGCTCAAAGTGGGCCAGTTCATTGCTCGGAACCAGCGTCCGATGGGTCCGTACTTGTTGTAGCCTGCATCGGCTTGGGGTGGCGCACCGCCTGGGCTGGCCCATGTGCAGGTCGAAATGGGGCAGCCCATGTCTGGGGGGCGGGTGTTGTGTGTACGCGTAGCGCGAGGGGGCATGTTGCCGCACCGCTTCACCCGTGAGAAATCAATGGAAGGCTGACCGGGGGCAGCCTTGGCATTGATTCTCCACGGAAAACGAGGCATTGTGAGGACGACGAGGCGTGGGTCGCTGACTCGGCGGGCCCGCAGTTCGTTTGCGCCAAAACCGACTGCCCCGGCATCCCCGGGTGCCCCCAGCGCGCCGGGTTTGGCCTGAGTCCGCAGGCGCCAGTTTCAAGCCAAACCGACGAAAAATGGGCTCCTAGAGCACGACTGGGCTAGTTTTTGGACACTGGTGTTAAAAAAGAGCCCTTGAGGATGCGGTTGGAGATGCTCTGAGCCTCACATTGGGGGAGTTCCGTACTTTGTAGCCGGCGCTTGGGGTGGCGCACAGCCGGGCCTTGCCCTTGTGCTGGTCGATTGCCAGAGGCTCTCGGAAATTTTCTTAAAAAAATTGCTCTCGGAAAATATGCCAGCTGTTTCTGATTGGCTAGCAATTACTTTTTCCTTTCCAAAATAGATGACCCAACTTTGTACTAATTTTGTACTAAAGTTAGTACAAAGTTAAGTCATCTAATTTGGAACGGAGGGAGTAGTTCGCTGGTGGAACCCATGTGGATCGTCTCCTGAGGCTGGTCATAGTGTGAAGTAACTTATACTAGTGTCATACATATGACACTAGTCTAAGTTACTATATTTATAGTGCAAAGTAATATAGTAGTAGTATCATACATGTCTTCATTTATTAGCTTATAAACTCATCTTGTTTAGAAAGCGCTATGTTAGAGTAACATATTATGTTACTACTTCTCATTAACTACTTGCCACATAAGCAAAATTTTCTTAGAGTGTGTTATGTTAGTTGCTAAGTTACTCCCATTATGAGGCTAGTCATAGTGGGAGTAACTTAGGTAGTAACATAACGCACTTCAAGAATTTTTTGCTTATGTGGCACATAGTTAATAAGGAAAAAGGTGTTTAGAGTAACATAATATGTTATTGAACATAGCGCTTTCCGAGAAAGTATGAGTCTAGAAGGTAATAAATGTAGTCATCTATGACATTACTATTATGTTACTTTGCACTATGAAGATAGTAACTTAGACTAATGTTATATGCATGACACTAGTATAAATTAGTCCCCATTATGACCAGCTTAGTCTGATGGCCAGAACCAATCGCGGTCGCCTGAACACGCGCAAGTGCACAAAATCCGCACTCTTGTGTCTCTAAGCTTTGCCACACTGCAGTACTGCAGCCGACGGACGCCCCATACTCGTCTCCATCGTTTTGGTTTTCGCCTTGCCAACACACTACGCCGCGGAAAATATGCCCTCCAACGCCGGTGACGCCCGCCGCGGCGCCCAGCTGGGAAGCGGCGACGCCGCGGATCTCGTGCGCGCTCCGGTTCCCCGTATCGGGCGCTGCGAGGCCGGCTTCGACGCGGCCGCGCGCGAGGAGAAGGCCGCTGCCGACCAGGTCGAGCCCGAGCGTACCTCGCTTGGCCGCGCGAGGCCGAAGGACGTCGACGATGCAGAGGGCTCTGCACGCCGGACAATCACGGAACACGCCAAAATTCTCCCGCTGCAGCCGTCATCGGATGGATGCGTGGAGGTGGAGGTTCCGATCAACAAGAGGAAATCCGATTTGTTGGACTCCCGCTGCAGCCGTCATCGGATGGATGCGTGGAGGCGGAGGTTCCGATCAACAAGAGGAAATCCGATTTGGTGGAAGGAATCCATGTTAGCGATGGTGAAACTGTCTTCACAGCCCCACCGGCCAAGATCTTGAGGATTAGCCACAAGACGAAAGTGGCCACAGGAGGCAGCAACGGTCCTCGTCGTGGTCGTGGTGGTGGACGCGGACGCGGTCGCGGGCGTGGACGAAGCTCTGCAGGTGAGTCAGCGCAGAATTCTTCGTCCTCACCTGGCAACAGGTGCTGGCTGATTGCGCCCTCTCCTCCGGTGCCTAAGAGGCGCCTGTTTACAGCGCCACCTCCTTCTCCAGTGGGTGACGACGGCCATCTCCAAGTTGAAACTAGTTCGGAAGATGAAAGCAGTGATGGAAGTTTGGAACCGGACGAACTACATCACAGCATTGTATCTGCTCGCTAGTGTTTCTGAGATGATCGCTAACGATAGTGATGGTGATACAAGAAATAATGCTGTTCTTCCTGCGAGGAGAACTAGGAAGGGCGTCAACATCCATGATGAAGGGACTTCACAAGAAGGTGGAGCTAGAAACTGCACAAAAGGTACACTCTAGAATACAGTGGTTAAATATTCGTAATTATGCAAATGCTCACAGTTACATATATACTCCTCCTTTGTTCTTCACTACTAGCTAGGAGCTTCCTGGGGAGCCCGATAATTAAGCTGGAAACACCAAAGGAAAGAGAAAGGAGGATACAGGTGTGTGTGTTCAAATTCACTATTAATATATTAAAGGTTAATTATGAAGAAAAATATATATTGATTCTTGGATTGTCACATATTCTACGCATACAATCTCCCCGGGGGAGTTTATTACTTCATGCATCTCCTTAAGTGGGATTATAAAACGAAGTTTTATTCTCAATTTTTTTTTTGAACTTCCGGCGACATGTACACTGACTGCTTGAGTCCATATTATAAGAATCTTGCATATCCATCAAATTTAAAAGTAATCAAATGGGATCTTGCGGAGAGAACATCGGCGCTTCTGTCCTCGTCTAATTAGTTCATCGTTTGAGGTTCCATGTTAGTGGCAGAGTAGTGCTCGCCTGGTCGATCTAGTGGGAGTTCTACATTGTTTATTTTGAAGATGCATAAATGACTGAAACTCAAGGAAATTAGGTCACTTGTGTATGCTGGGAAAAGCAGCCCTCACACTGTCACACACATGAGTGATGCGCAATAAAACCCTTTTTCAGGCAAAATAACTCACTTCACTGAGCATTTTTTTAAACATGATTTAGCATGTTCATACTTTTTTGGAGTTAACGGGCAGCTCGTACAAACTAGAGTTTTTTTACTTCATTTATATTATGAGAAGTACATTTGTTGTTTGTGGTTGTTAATTAACAACAAAATGGTAGATCGATATTAATAAGGAGATATAATATATAAACATGATTCTGAGTATTACGTTCGCACAGACCTTTTTTGTGAAAACCTTTGCACATACTTTTTATCAAGTAATCTGCGCCAAGTAGAAACATATATCTCATTGCAGCATCGTATACACAATATTATATGTCACATGGTCCCTAAGTAAAATTATCATCAATATTGTTTCCTAGAAACTTTGCATTAATGTTTTGTGCCAGTTAAATTCTTAAAAAAAAATTAGAAAAGGAGGATGACCCCCGGCCTCTACATTTGGGCGATGCATACGACCACTTTATTAATTATTCTCATAAGACCTTACAAAGTAATACAACAGTAAGACTAAAGGCGTCGTCTAAGCAACTCTATTCAGTTGATGAAGGGGCGCAGATAGCCTGAGCCTAATAACAAACAGACGTCACAGCCAAACCTAACATCTAAGATCTGAGGTCTCATCCAAAACGCCTGCCGGGCATGGGTCTCACCGGTCCGGCGTGCATTCAGAGGCCGCCGCCGCCAACTGCCACCGCTCCATCTTCAGAATTGTACTGATGCATCAACCTTGTTCGGTCCAGGTATCGTCGACGCCACCACGGCGCCCAACGGCACCTCTTCCCTGCGCGCAAACAGCTGAGCACGTCGCGGTCACCACAGATACACCTCAGCACCATGCTGCCAAGTACCACCAGCCGACACAGCTTGAAGTCTTTGGAAGATCTGTCGTGCGTAGCACCTGCCGACCAGGCATGACAAAGCGTAGCACCTGTCGGTCAGGCATGACTTGACATCTCCACCGAAGCTCCGCGCAAGATGAAGCCGCTCCACCTCCAGCCTCTCTGAACGGGACCGGAGCACCCCAGGAAGACACAACGAAGAGTTGAGCACCACAATCACCACGAGAGCCGGACCAGCCGACCGCCATGGCAAAGCACACCACTAAAGAGAGAACCGCCGCCATCAGGAACGCCAAGAACGTGCTGCAGCTGTCCCACCTCCCCGCGGACCCAAAGCGGCGCCTTCAAGAAGGTGACGGAGCCGGTCACCGCCGCCGCCCAACCAAAGTTGTGGGTTTTCACCCGGGGGCAGGGGGAGGACGAGGGGGAGGGAGCTGGATCTCGAAATCGCCTTCAAGAAGGAAACAACGCCTGGAGCGCCGCCGGTGTCGTGGCCGCCGCAGCCGGCCAAGAAATTACTCCGATCCAGAGCTCCCAACCCCACATCCACGCGGTCCGCCACCAGATCCGGCCGGACTGACGAGGAGGAAGCAGCAGCATGGGGGCGCCGTCTTCAGATCTGGCGAAGGACAGCAGCAGGGGATCCCTCCACGCGGCGCCCGCATCCACCGCCAACTCGCCACCTGCGCGGTCGAGTAGACGCGGCCCTCAACTCCGGCAAGCGCCGCCCGCCGCTAGGACGATGCCGCCCTCAGTAGCAGAGGCCGCCGCCTCAAACCCTAGGTCTGAGCCCGAGTGGCGTCGTGGCCGAGGGCCTCGCCGCCACCCTCATCGGCGGCCGCGCGGGGGACCCGGCGCCCGTCTCTGGCGGCGGCGAGGAGAGGAATCGAGAAGGGGAGGAGGCGGACGGGGAGGTTGGTCGCCCTCGAGTCGCCCTCAAGAGGACGACGCCATTAAAATGATTTTGTTAGACATATTATGCTAATTTATTTGATGGTTTCCATATTATGACATGTTCTGTAGTGGTATTATTTTCTGTTTTGACTGGGATTATGTTCTCTTGGTACGTAGCATAGAAGCCTTGCCTGATGTATGCAATCTTGGGAGCTAATATATTTTGAAAAAAAAAATTGTTTGACACTAGCTGGTGGAGTGTATGGAGGTGTGCTGATGTGAATACATCCACCATGGATTGAATCTGAATTCTCAATTTATGCAGACAAGGAATGTGTTTGGTAGGAAGGTAATTTTTGTGACGTGTTAATATATACCCAACTCATGAGAAATGTAGATGTCCATACAAAAGTCTGGTCAGTCTTATTATGTTTATGTGTGTGGTGGATGAGTTATTTCTCGTATTAGAAAAGCACAGGAAGTCATAAAATAGACCGACAGAACACCGTACGTTCCTGAAACAAGATAGTCATTTCTCTGTTAGCCAGGTTTCGTCGGTTCCCTTATAGTATGTAAGCAAGAGATGGATTAGGAAATCACATCTACGATCTATATAAATGGCCGAAACTCAAGAAGATTAGGTAACTTGTGTGTGCAGGAAAAAACAGCCCTCACCACACGTGAGTGATACTCGGTAAAAACCTTTTTTAAGTAAAATTACTCACTTCAGTAAGCATTTCTTTAAACACGATTTGTCATGCATACCTTTACGAAGTTAACGGGCAACTCATACAACTAGAGCTTTTTATATTATGAGAATTGCATTTGTTGTGTGTGGTTATTAATTGATAACAAAATGATAGATCATTTTTTCAAAACCATGCATGAGAACTGCATGTAAATTTATAGATAGAAAGAGGAGTACAACCGGCAAAATCCGGCACATGTACAAATACAGCACAAGCCAAAAAAAGCAGAGAGAAAAGGAGAGGAAACTCTAGGAACAAAAACAAACTAATCAAACTCCGCCATATCAGGCACATACATCCAATTTTTGCTTGCAGTGTCTGATATTTTAGCCTCTGTTGGAATAAGTCATGGCATGTGTGTGATCGGGTTCGTCGGGCGCGACGAATGCGCACGGGACATGCGGGACGCATTGATGCAGTCGGGCTCGTCGGGTTTGTCGGGCATGTCGATGGCGCGCCGGATGGGCGGGACATGCGGGGCGCAGAAGCGTGGCATGTGTGCGTGTATGACGTGCACGCGCGTGTGTGTGCGTGGTGCTCAGCCGCGTCAAGCTAGCTAGATAGGTGGTTAGCGATGCATTAGGAGCGGCCGCGGTGTGCGTGTCATGGGCGCATGAGGCCGGGCATGCAGGACGTGCATGCAGCACAGCGCGAAGCATGGAGGTTGGATCTCGTGGAGGAACGGCATGGCCCCATGCAAGAGCGGCCGGGACGTTGGGTGAGCGCGTGCGCGCGGGTAGTTCGTTGAGTGTGTTGTGTGAGCTAGCTAGACTATAACTTGGCCATGTATCTCATGTAGAGTTTTGGTGCTCTGGAATGTAAAAACAAAGCTGTGTTCGGCCGGGTGAAAACTCCAGTGTATCCTATTTCTTTTTCTACCTCTAGTCTTGAATGAGAGAGGAAGAGTGGCAACAACAATTGGTACAGACCTTTGGTTCGGGCAATCACCGGCGATCATGGCGCTCGTCCCACACGGCAGCGGCGACAGGCGCAGGCGCTGCTATAAGTGCGGGGACCACGGGCACTTTCAGCGTGAGTGCCTGTGCTGCGGAAAGGACCGGCGGCGGAGCAGGCTCTCTTGGCCGACGCCAACATCAACGATAACGGACTCCTTTAGGTCGTGACTTAGGGGATGTGTGTTGGAATAAGCCACGACATGTGTTTGATCAGGCTCGTCGGGCGCGACGGATGCGCACGGGACGTGCGGGACGCACTGATGCAGTCAGGTTCGTCGGGTTCGTCGGGCGCGTCGGTGGAGCGTGAGACAGGCGGAACGTGCGGGACGCAGAAGCGTGACATGTGTGCGTTTGTGACGTGCGCGTGTGTGTGCGCGTGGTGGTCAGCCGCGTCAAGCTAGCTAGATAGGTGGTTAGCGATGCATTGGCAGCGGCCGCGGTGTGCGCGTCATGGGCGCGGGAGGCCGGGCATGCAGGACGTGCATGCAGCACAGCGCGAGGCGTGGAGGTTGGATCTCGTGAAGGAACGACATGACCCCATGCACGAGCGGCCGGGTCGCTGGGTGAGCACGTGCGCGCGGGTAGTTCGTTGAGTGTGTTGTGTGAGCTAGTTAGACTATAACTTGGCCATGTATCCCGTGTAAAGTTTTGGTGCTTTGGAAAGTAAAAATGGGGCTGTGTTTGGCCGGATGAAAACTCCAGTGTATCCTATTCCTTTTTTTACCTCTAGTCTTGAGTGAGAGAGGGAGAGTGGTAACAACAGCCTCCGTTTTGATCTTGTCAAGAAGCCGCTGAATCGGGGTGTGTGTGTTTTTTATCATAAACTCTACTGTTCCGTTCTCTCCAAATCGACCAAATGACCAACATAACTACAGAGTTCATAGTTTTTTCTTTAGCACCTTGCATCCTTAGCCTTGCTCAACTCCTCCACTCTCCAAGATCAGAGCCAGCTGTAGATCGATATTACTAAAGAGATATAACATCTAAACGTGATTCTGAGTATTACCTTTGCAAAAAGAAATTGGGAAAACCTTTATATTTTATGACATATACTGTTTGATATTAATAAGGAGATATAACATCAGTATTAACTTTTCTTCGAATCTAAAAAGCCTTTTATGATGTACGCAATCTTGAAAACTTACATATTTTGAGGAAAAAAATAATATTGCCGCACACTTGTTGGCGGAGTGTATAGAGGTGTGCGGGTGAAAATACATCCACCATGGATTGAATCTGAATGCTCAATTTATGCACACATGGGAATGTGTTTGGTAGGAAGGTAACTTTTGAGATGTGTTAGTAAATACCCAACTCATGAAAAATGTAGATGTACATACAAAAGTATGCTCAGTATTATTATGCATGTGGTGATATGTGTACGTGGATGAGTTATTCCTTGTATTAGAAAAGCATAGGAAGCAGTCATAAAATATACCGACAAATGAGCTATCCTTCCTGTAACAGAATAGTCATTTCTCTGTTGGACGGGTTTCGTCGGTTGCATTATATGTAAGCAAGAGATGGATTAGAAAATCACATCTACGATATATATCATAAAGAAAAAAGATCTAATCGACTCAAGGAACAAATAAATATTGTGGTCACTCGGATAAGGGTTCCTCGTTGTTATTGGCCGTGAAGCTCATTGTACACTATGGGCATAAATGATGATTGTAGCTCAATAGTTCTATACCGCTTATGCTATTGAAGCGATCACCCTTGATCTATCGAAGATAGTTTTCCATATGACATATGCAACATGTTGTGTTGTACCACATCTAGAATTTCTAAGTCAAAACCAATAACATATACCTAGATATTATGCATGTCGATCTCTAAGACAACATATTTTGATGCATTGTTGTAATCATTATATCATGCAATTTATTAAATTAATAGTGTAATTAATTGCCACCCAGTGTTCCGTTAATACAGTTAGCAATATTGTCATCTCAGGTTGGTATTGCTAGAGTAATATATGTAAGTTCTAAAGTTCACATTTTATGAGTTAGGTTGCTATTGAAATGAAATTATTCTAGGTGGTGTTAGAGAAGTATCTTGACAACTGATTAGGATTAACATGACATTTATTGGACATCTAATGAAGCCACACTATGTCAGTAATTGTTTCTAGCGGTAGTTTGGGTTCGCAGACCATCTATTTTAGTAACTATGTTTGGGGCCGCCACCATGTGGATCCGCCCACCACGTCTTCGGGGCCGCCGCCCCGAAATCCTGCACCGTTGCCCCCGTCGAAAGGATAAGTCCCCTCAAAGCCACGCCGCGAGCTCCAGCATCCGTCTGCACTGGAGCGTCGCCACTAGGATCTGCATAAGCATGAGAAGTTGATGTCCGTGAACTCACATGCCTGAAGAAATGTCATGACAGCCAACTCAGCGAGCGTGACCTCCAGGTTGGGCGGCAACTCCAAACGCCTCCCCCTTTGGGATTTACAGACATTTTAGGACTCGGGAGTGTTGTGTAGCCTGGGAAACAAATTGGCTTCCTCGCACGTGTGTGTTGCTTGCTCTCTTGTGTAGTTGTGCAAGACGAAGGTCTGGTGACTAGTCTGATTGGGTTTGTGCATGCTATCATGGGGCATGTGGAGAGTTAATTGTTGTTCTTGTAACATGTTTGTCATGTGCATGTAGTGGCCGTGTCCATACATTTTTCACATGAAATATTTGTTGGATTGTAATTCAAAACTGCTCTTGCTTGCAAAATACATTTCTGGAACATCAATTCTTGTAAGATGATTGACTTACTTCTTATTATTTTCAGGTCACCATTGGTATAAGGATTTTGCATCAGTTTCAAGAGGTATGTTTGTCGAGCTAAAAGGATCTATTGCTAGAATTTTGCTAATATTTTTTATATTTTAATATATATCTGCTGAATTCGTACTCTTGTTGGGTGGAGTACATTCACCAAAACCCAATGTTATATTTAGTGCTTTTGGTTGTGATGTAATTGTAGACTGCAGGATGGATTGTTATGTTTTTGGTTGTGATCTAGTATTGAGCTTTTGAACGTACAAATATACACCTATGATGGATTGCTGAGATATATATTATGTCCTAGTATATGCAACTTTAGAGCATCTCCAGCCGTTGGCCCCCCAGGATGCACAAAAATCGCCTCTGGGGGCGAGCCGGGGATACAGTCGGCGCTGGGGGCGGTTTTGCGCCCAGTCGTCGCCCCCAGTTCGCCCCGAGGCGTTGATATTGGCCCATTTTTCAGTCCCCTTTCGGCGAATAAAGGGCCCATATGGGCGAGAATAGGGCCATATTCGGTGTGGTTCGCCGTGGCTAGGCGTTCAATTATTAACATAAATATTTTTTATCACATATTTTATCACAGAAAAATCAAATACTTCAACAAATAGTACAACAACAAATAGTTCAATGCAAATTATATAGTTCAACAAATAAAAACACATATTTCATCACACGTCGTGTCCGACGTCGCCTTTGAGAGCCTCCATAGGTGCTCCACCAGATTATGATGCAGTTCATGATGCACCTGTGGGTCTCGGATCTCCTGACGCATACTGAGGTAGGCAGTCCAGGTTGCTGGTAGCTGGTGATCAACTTCGGCTAGAGGACCCTGCATGTAGTATGATTTAGTGTCAAACACTGTGTCTTCTTGCTCGCTCCCAATAAGCATGTTGTGCAAGATGACACAGCAAGTCATGATCTCCCACATTTGATCTTTCGGCCAGGTCTGAGCGGGATACCAAACAACAGCAAATCGAGATTGGAGCACACCAAATGCCCGCTCGACATGCTTCCTGCAAGCCTCCTGAATCTTCACAAACCAGGTGTTCTTGCCTCCTGGCACAGGGTTTGAGATCGTCTTCACAAATGTCGACCATCTCGGATAGATGCCACCAGCTAGATAGTACCCCTTGTTGTAGTGCCGCCCATTGATCTCGAAGTTCACCGGAGGAGAATGACCTTCAACAAGCTTGGCAAAGACAGGAGAGCACTGCAGCACGTTGATGCCATTGTGAGTTCCTGACATACCAAAGAAGGAGTGCGGAATCCAAAGGTCCTGTGTGGCTACCGTCTCAAGTACCACACTGCAACTGCCTTTGGCACCTTTATACATCCCCTACCAAGCAAATGAGTAATTCTTCCATTTTCAATGCATGAAGTCAATGCTTCCAAGCATCCCAGGAAATCCTCTTGTTGCATTCTGTGCTAGGATCCGAGCAGTGTCTTCCGCATTGGGTGTTCTCAAGTATTGCGGTCCAAACACTGCCACCACTGCCCGAAGAACTTTTAGAAACACTCTATGCTGGTGGACTCGGCCATGCGCCCATAGTCGTCGAGTGAATCACCGGGAGCTCTGTATGCAAGCATCCTCATCGCTGTCGTGCACTTCTGGATTAAGGTGAATCCAAGTTTCCCGCTGCAATCCATCTTGCACTTGAAGTAGTTGTCGAACTCCTGGATGGAATTCACAGTCCCGAGGAAGAGCTTTCGGCTCATCCGAAAACGGCGCCAAAATATTTTGTTGCCGTGAAGTGGAGCATCGGTGAAGTAGTCGGAGTAGAGCATGCAGTAGCCTTCGAGACGATGCTGGTTCTTTGCTTTCACCCGCCCCGGCGTCGAGCCACCTCGCCGCGGCTTTTCATTGCTCGCCAGCAGCTGGCCGAGGGCGGCGAGCACCATGAGATACTCTTCTTCCTGGACGTCGGCCTCGGCTTCCTCCTCCAACAGTGCAGCGAGCGCTTCCTCGTCATCCGAGTCCATCGCTGAGGCAGGAAAATCGCCGAACACCTTGCGCTCGGTGGGCGTGCACCCGCCGCTAAACTGCCCCTCCGCGGCCGGAAATGGCGGCCGGAAACGCCCAGCTGCTGTTGGAGGGGCTGCCGCGGCGAACCTCTGCTATTTTTCCGGCGGGGAATGGCTATCTAGCGGTGAAGGGCGGCGGGTGGCACTGGGATATAGCTAGTGGCGGCCAGGGCGCGGGGGTGGGAGGCGAGTCGGGGAAGAAAATCTTGACTTTTCACCTGATGGTGTGGGCCAGCCGCACTTTTTCCTTGCGCCGGAGCCCCCGATCGCCTCCCAGTGCGCCGGGTTCGGCCTACGGCCGCCGGGTGGAAAAGAGGGCCGAACCGGCGCTTTTCGTCGTCCTTGGGGCGTGACTGGGGCATTTTTTGGCGCCGGCGCCGAAAAAGTGGCCCAGGGGGCCTGTTGGGGGCGCGGCTGGAGATGCTCTTAATTACTCTGCATGTGTGTTGTAGATTATGAACATAAGTGATGATCAGTACCTCTATAGTTCTATATCTCTTTTCGAAACCGTCACACATTTGTAGCACACGATCTCGTAATCCAATCGAGTGTGATAATGAGGGTCGTTGCATACATTTCGGGTCCATCCATCGTGTGTGATATGGGTGCACGATTGGCTCCCATAACCGAGTGCTATGATTGGTACCATCACAGATGGTTCTTCAAAATTATGTGTATGTGAACTTGTTCACTCGATTAATTCAAACATGTAGTATTTCAACATCGGAGTTACTTAATTCGCACAATAAAATGTCTAGATTACATTTACATACGTAAAATATGAAAGTTTAAAACTAAAATATCTAACTATATATAGCTAGCTAGGTGTCGTCTTCTACTTTGACGTTGGCTAAGAACACAAGGGTGACGCCCATGTTGCCGACAACCACGTCCACCCTTCGATCGATTGCGATATGCTGGCCTCACAGCCCGTGGTGGCCTAAAATACGACGACAAAATGGTGTGTGGCAAGGATGCAGTTGGGCAAGATAGGAGCTTCTGCAACTGCATTGGCCTCAGGCTCTACACATTCAGCGTTACAGTGGGTGGCGTCGGGCAACTCGGCGAGCTCACAGGTGCACTCCTGCTCCTCCACGATAGATTGTTAGTGCATTTCTGTCATGATAGATTGTTGATGGCGTCAATTTGTTCATTTCTGAAATGGAAGCGAAATAATAATGATATTTTATTCATTCTCAAAGTTGACAAGTACAAATAAATGTTACATGACACAGTATTACACATACAATAACTAAAACAAGACACAAAAGAAACATCCTAGTAAGTCATCATCACCCTGTGCATCTTGACTTTGGCAACTATTCATGTTGAAGTACATCTTCACTTTTGCAGCTATTCACGTTGAAGTCGATCGGTTCTTGGTAACTCGTCTCATATAGTGAAAGGCTGCTTATTTATTCTCTCTCTCTTTGTATCTCAATACAAAGTTCTCCCCCTCTCTCATGGAGATCTATTCGATGTAATCTTCTTTTTGCGGTGTGTTTGTTGAGATCGATGAATTGTGGCTTTATGATCAAGTCTATCTATGAATAATATTTGAATCTTCTTTGAATTCTTTTATGCATGATTGGTTATCTTTGCAAGCCTCTTCGAATTATTAGTTTGGTTTGGCCAACTAGATTGGTAGTTCTTGCCATGGGAGAAGTGCTTAGCTTTGGGTTCGATCTTGCGGTGTCCTTACCCAGTGACAGAAGGGGCAGCAAGGCACGTATTGTATCATTGCCATCGAGGATAACAAGATGGGGTTTATTTCATATTGCATGAATTTATCTCTCTACATCATGTCATCTTGCTTAAGGCGTTACTCTGTTTTTAACTTAATACTCTAGATGCATGCTGGATAGCGGTCGATGAGTGGAGTAATAGTAGTAGATGCAGAATCGTTTCGATCTACTTGTCACGGACGTGATGCCTATATACATGATCATGCCTAGATATTCTCATAATTATGCACAATTCTATCAATTGCTCAACAGTAATTTGTACACCCATCGTAGAATACTTATGCTCTTGAGAGAAGCCACAAGTGAAACCTATGACCCCTGGGTCTATTCTCATCATATCAATCTCCATCACTTTTATATTGCTTTGCTATTTACTTTGCTTTTACTTTTTTACTTTGCATCTTTATATAAACATACCAAAAATATTCTATCTATCAGATCTCACTCTCGTAGGTGACCGTGAAGGGCTTGACAACCCCTAATCGCGTTGGTTGCGAGTAACTATCGCTTTGTGCAGGTACGAGGGACTTGAGCGTGGGCTCCTACTGGATTGATACCTTGGTTCTCAAAAACTGAGGGAAATACTTACGCTACTATGCTGCATCATCACTTCCTCTTCGGGGAAAACCAACGCAAGCTCAAGACGTAGTAGCACGCACGTGGGCCTCATCCCTGCCCAACAGTCTCCAAGCCCAGCTCCGAGCTGGCCAGATGGCCCATGGTGAGACGTCCCCTACGCCCAGTGCACTGTGTAGCCTAGTTCGACCCCTATTTCAGATTCGGCCCGAGACGTGTTTTTTTTTCCGCAAAACGTTTTGCTAATTAACCAGCGCACTGCAGTTTTGCAGAAAAGCCCTCAAACATGACGAATTTAATAACTCACCAACCGTGCATCATATTAAAATGTTTTATATATGTAAAATGCTTAGAGTTACATCTAGTTTCATAATTTCCAACTTTCATCCATGTTAAAAATGTTGTTTGACTAAATTTTGCTCACGTGCCATGTTAAAATGTTTTATTTCATAACTTAATAACCACAGCTCCAAATTTAATAAACTTTATATGTAAATGGGGTATAAAAATGCCTAGTTTAACATGGTGACATTACTTTGCATGTTTAACAACTCTAAAATTGTGTTTAGGGCAGAGCAGTACCAACCTTAAGATATGCACATGAGGATTTTTCCGGACTTGTTGCTTGTTGTTCCAGCCTCATTTAAACTTGCCTAGATAGATAGTTTTATTATGCTTCACCCCTTGCCATGTTTAATAACATTTAGTATTGTTTGGTACATAAACGAGAGAGAACTAAATAATGGAATGTGGTGTTTTGCCAATATGCAACTCGTTGCATATTGAGCTCCACTTAATTTTAGTATTGTTTGTGCACTTTGCCATACCATGCCTCTTTAAACCGGACATGCATCATACTTGATTGTGCATCATGCCATTTTTATGTGATGGTTGTTTACTATGTTGCTTGCTTCTTTCCGGGTTGCTTCTCTCGTTAGCTTCGGTTTCGTTCCGGAGTTGTGAAGATTCATTCGACTACGTCTGTTTGTCGACTTCTTGGACTCGTTCTTCTTCCTTGCGGGATCTCAGGCAAGATGACCATACCCTCGAAATCACTTCTATCTTTGATTGCTAGTTGTTCGTTCTATCGCTATGTCGCACTACCTACCACTTGTTATATCATGCCTCCCATATTGCCATGTCAAGCCTCTAACTCACCTTTCCTAGCAAACCGTTGTTTGGGTAAGTTACCGCTTTGCTCATCCCCTCTTATAGCGATGTTAGTTGCAGGTAAAACTGAAGTTTGTTCCATGTTGGAACATGGTTATGTTGGGATATCACAATATCTCTTATTTTAATTAATGCATCTATATACTTGGTAAAGGGTGGAAGGCTCGGCCTTATGCTTTGTGTTTTGTTCCACTCTTGCCGCCCTTGTTTCTGTCATACCGGTGTTATGTTCCTTGATTTAGCGTTCCTTACGCGGTTGGCTATTATGGGAACCCCTTGACAGTATGCTTTGAATAAAACTCCTCCATAAAGGCCCAACCTTGGTTTTGCATTTGCTTGACAACCTAAGACTTTTTCCCTTGGGTTTCCGGAGCCCGAGGGTCATCTTTATTTTAACCCCCCGGGCCAGTGCTCCTCTGAGTGTTGGTCCAACCTGTCAACAGCCAGTGGCCACCAGGGGCAACTCTGGGCTGGCCTACCGGAAGTTTGGACAATCCGGTGTGCCCTCAGAACGAGATATGTGCAGCTCCTATCGGGATTTGTCGGCACATTTAGGCGGCTTTGCTGGTCTTGTTTTACCATTGTCAAAATGTCTTGTAACCGGGATTCCGAGACTTGTTATGGGCTAAGTTGACATTCGGGCGGCTTCCCGGCAGAAGGAATATCATTCACTGACCGTGAGAGCTTGTGATGGGCTAAGTTGGGACACCCCTACAAGGTATAAACTTTCGAATGCTGTACGTGCCCGCGGTTATATGGCAGATGAGAATTTCTTAATGTCCGGTTATAGAGAACTTGACACTTGACTTAATTAAAATGCATCAACCGCATGTGTAACCGTGATGGTCTCTTTTCGGCGGAGTCCGGGAAGTGAACATGGTCTTGTGTTATGCTTGTGCGTAAGTAGTTTCAGGATCACTTCTTGATCACTCTAGCTTCACGACCATTGCGTTGCTTCTCTTCTTGCTCTTATTTGCGTATGTTAGACACCATATTTGCTTAGCGCTTGCTGCAGCTCCACCTCATTACCTTATCCTACCCATAAGCTTAAGTAGTCTTGATCTCGCAGGTGTGAGATTGTTGAGTCCTCGTGACTCACGGATACTTCCAAACAGTTGTAGGTGCCGATGATACCAGTGCAGGTGACGCAACCAAGCTCAAGTGGGAGCTCGATGAAGATCTTAGTCGTTGTTTTGTGTCTTTTCCGGATGATTAGTAGTGGAGCCCAGTTGGGATGATTGGGGATCTAGCATTTGGGGTTGTTTTCTTTTATTTTGGTTCTGTAGTCAGACCTTGATTGTACTCTGGATGATGTATGTTTAACTGGTTATTTGTGTGAAGTGGCAATTATAAACCAACTCATTATCCCATTTTTATTTAATACATGGGATTGTGTGAAGATTACCCCACTTGCGACTAAACCACCATGCGGTTATGCCTCTAAGTCATGCCTCGACACGTGGGAGATATAGCCGCATCATGGGTGTGACAAATATGCACCAAGTAGAAACATATATCTAATTGCAGTGTTGTGCAGACAATATTGTATGCCACATTTTTTTTGTTGCTCCCTAAGTAAAATTATCAACTATATTACTTCCTAGAGACTTTTTAATAATGTTTTGAGCCGGTTAAATTCTTAAAGTGTTTTTTACAAATTATGCTAATTTATTCGATAGTTTCCATATTATCACATCTTTTGTAATGGGATTGTTTTTGTTTTTGAGGGTGGGATTATGTTCTCTTGTCATCATAAAAGACTTGCCTGATGTATGCAATCTTGAAAACTGGTATAATCTAACAAAAGAAAGTATTGCCACACACTTGTTGGCCGAGTGTATGGAGGTGTGCAGGTGTGAATACAGCCACTGTGGATTGAATCTGAATGCTCAATTTATGTACTCATGGGAATGCATTTGGTAGGAAGGCAATTTTTTGGATGTGTTATTATATACCCAAATAATTGCAAATGTAGATGTCAATCTTATTATGTGTGTGGTGGTATGTGTACATGGATGAGTTATTCCTCATATTAGAAAAGAACAGGAAGTCATAAAATATACCGGCAGAAGATCATTTTTTCTTGAAACAGAAGAGTCATTTCTCTGTTGGCGGGGTTTCGCCGGTTTCTTTATATGCAAGCAAGAGATGGATTAGGAAATCACATATATGAACTATATCAGAAAACAAAGATTTAATCGACTCGAGGAACAGATAAATATTGAGGTCATTGGGACAAGGGTTCCTTGCTGGTATTGGGCTACTCGTTGTAGATTATGGGCATAAATGAGGATTGTTAGCTCCATAGTTCTATATCCCTGATGCTATTGAAGCCATCACACATTGTGTATATGCCAAGTATTTACATCCTCGATTAGTCAAAGATGCTTTTTCATGTGACATATGCAGGCAACATGTTGTGTTGTACCACAGAGAATTTCTAAGTCAAAATCAATTACATATATCAAGTTATTATGCATGTTCGATCTCCGAGACAACATATTTTGAAGCCATAGACATGTGTTGTCATTTGATGAACGGGATCACATCATTAGGATAATTATCCTTAACTTTTATTGCCATTGCTTTCTTCATGACTTATACATATTCCTTTGACTATGAGATTATGCAACTCCTGAATACCGGAGGAACACCTTGTGTGCGATCAAACGTCACAATGTAACTGGGTGATTATAAAGATGCTCTACAAGTGTCTCCGAAGGTGTTTGTTGGGTTGTCATAGATAGAGATTAGGATTTGTCACTTCGAGTATCAGAGATGTATATCTGGGCCCTCTCAGTAATGCACATCACGATAAGCCTCTCAAGCAATGTGACTAATGAGTTAGTTGCGGGATGATGCACTATGGAACGAGTAAAGAGACTTGCCGGTAACGATATTGAACTAGGTATGAGGATACCGACGATTGAATCTCGAGCAAGTAACATACCGATGACAATGAGAATGACGTATGTTGTCATTGCGGTTTGACCGATAAAGATCTTTGTAGAATATGTAGGAACCAATATGAGCATCCAGGTTCCGCTATTGGTTATTGATCGGAGATGTGACTCGGTCATGTCTACATAGTTCTTGAACTCGTAGGGTCCGCACGCTTAACGTTCGATGACAATTTGTATTATGAGTTATGTGTTTTGGTGACCAAAGATTGTTAGGATTCTCGGATGAGAACACGGACATGACGAGGAGTCTCGAAATGGTCGAGAGGTAAAGATTGATATATTGGACGATGATATTTGGACACCGAAATGGTTTCAGAATGGTTCGGGTATATTTCGGAGAATCGAGGGGTTCCCGGACCCCCCCCCCCCCCCCCGGGAAAATATTGGGCCTACATGGGCCATAGGGGAGAGGGGAGGCAGCTCACAAGGGGTGGCCGCGCCCCCACCCATGGGAGTCCGAATCGGATTAGGGGAGGGGGCGCGCCCCCCTTTCCTTCTCCTCTTCATTGTCCCTTCCCCCTTTCCCCCTCCATGAGAAGGAAAAGAGGGGGGTGAATCCTACTAGGACTTGGAGTCCTAGTAGGACTCCCTCTCCTTGGCGCTTCCCTGGTGTCCGGCCTCCTCCCCTCCTCATTTATATACGTGGGCAGGACACCCCTTGGATACACACCAATTGTTCCAAGCCGTGTGCGGCGTCTCCCTCCATAGTTTACTCCTCCGGTCATATTCACGTGGTGCTTAGGTCACATCACCATGGGTCACATCACCATGGCCCTGCATGGGTCACGTCACCATCACCGTCACCACGCTGTCATGCTGACGAAACTCTCCCTCAACACTTTGCTGGATCAAGAGTTCGAGGGACGTCATTGAGCTGAACGTGTGCTGAACTCGGAGGTGCCATACGTTTGGTACTTGATTGGTCGGATCGCGAAGACGTTCGACTACATCAACCGCGTTATCCTAATGCGTCCGCTTTCAGTCTATGAGTGTACGTGGACACACTCTCCCCCTCTCGTTGTTATGCATCTCCTAGATAGATCTTGCGTGATTATAGGAATTTTTCTTAAATTGCATACTACGTTCCCCAACAGTAATGACGGCCCAGGAAACACTTTTCTTATTTGTTCATCCTTATGTAAAATAATAATCATATTTATTTCCAAAAGTTTCTAATCCCAGGCTTGTTATTTGTATTCAAATATTTGGTTCAACATATTTTGATTTTTCATTCATGGTTTCCATCTTATGACATGTTTTGCAATGGAATTTTATTTTTTTACGGAATAAAAAAATAGTTGACAGAATTCATGGAAATAAGTTCTAAGCTCTCAAACGTGCTCAACTACAACTGAATATAATGTTCTCACACATTTATCAAAGGTAAAATTATATATTGGTAAACCATGGCATATGAAAAAGAGAGAATGAATGCATGGTGTACATGGAATAGATTTGTAAGCCTTTGGAGGTTTCTTTATTTAGAAAAACTCACTATACTTCAATTTTTTACATTGTCTAACACACCCTTTATCGATGGATGACTAATATTGAATGCTCGCCATACTCCTTGGAGGTAAGTTAGAGCATCTTAAAAGAGCTCAAATAGATATCTTTGGAGCAATAATGTAATATATTCTATGAATACAATCTCCTACAGTAGTTTGTTATTTAATGCATCTGCTTAAGTGTAATTATAAACTGAAGTTTAGTTCACACATGATCATATAGACGTGGTTTTCAGTGTAGGAAAGGTTTTCTGTGCAAGATGGTCCATGTACCATTGCATGTCTGTAACTTGCTTGGTTGTTAGCATAGATATTGCACGATCAAGTGGACGCCAAGACTACCGATGTGCGCCCGACAAACAACTGAAAGTTTCCTCCATGAGACTTGACTCGGAACAGTAAACTTTAAGAAAATCATTATCTCCGAATAGCAACATAATTAGCCAAGAGATGTGAACTTCATGTGGCTGCAGACTTGGTTGACAACTCAAAGATTCTAGCAGGGAATTCAAATCATCACAAAAATGCGTCATCACATAAGTAACTTGTGATAGAAGCCCACGTGCTTGAGACGCAATTCATGAGAGCAGGCAAATGATGGCCACAACATAGGTTGTGTCGGTTTTCATCTGTAATATCTCGCAGAAACAATGGCCACGACTTCGATCATGGCACTAGTCGCGAGGGTGTCGTAGCTGGGTGAAGCGCATACCTTAGTAGTTGGTGTCGCGATGCGAGCGGTCTGTCGAATACATGGCCAGCACCATTGCAACACAATCGATGGGGTCGATGACGTCTTACGCCTTGTTGGTCACCAGAAAAAAAAACATTGAGAAAGGGCATCAACGGTCGCCTCCACCGGTGCGTGTGCCTCAGATTCCTACAAGTCATACTTGGGATCGATATCGACCGTGATTGTCTTGGGAGGAATGACCTCCTTAGTGATAGAGGATGTGTCGCTGCCGGTGGAGGACATTGCCCACACCGAGGCAAACTACTCGACCTCCTTGTCATTGTGGTCGACCGCGGGCTTGTGGTAGATGGTGATGGTCGCGTCATGAACTTCGTTGACAATGGCAGTGTTGACGACTTGGTTCAAACCATACATTGAACACGTGACGAGCGCCATCGTGAGGTGGCCAAAGGATACGTCATGGATGACCTCGAGGACCTCCTCGACCTTGGTGGTGGAGCGGGAGATATTGGGGACGACCGACACGACATCGGTGTTGATCGTGAAGCCTCCATTGGAGGTCGCGATCGTGGAGCTCGCTAACTGTGGAGAAGGAACCGCCGTGTTGAACTTGGAGTAGAAGATCTCCCGGTCTTGGAGCAGCATGAGGATGTCACTGGTCCGCGCCTTAGTCTCTACGTGGAACTTGTATAGGTAGATTTCAAGGCAGGACCGATGGTGGTGGAGATCGAAGGAAGTGTGGGGAAAAATTGGGCAGAATTTTGGTCAAATTTGGGGATGGTAGTGAGAAGGCTCTGACGCTAGATGTTAGGATATCGCTGACTCACTCAAATGCACTAGTTACACGATAAGTGTAGTATGATTATAAGAACCAGTATGCTAAAGTGGGAAAACAAGGGGGAGGAATATGAGATCTAAGGTGGAAGTGAGAAGAATCGATGGCGTTTCAGTCATGCTCCTTCTGGATAGTCCATCCTTTGGCTCCCTCCCAAGTATTTAGGATCTTCGATATAACGCATCTTCCGTCTAATAGAACCCTGACGCACAAGGCAACCATAACTATGCAGACCCATTTAGTGTGTACTGTAGCGACCACATACTGTGGGGAACAAACCAATGCAACGACCATGCATTGTAGCAGCCTGGTAGCTCCGTCGAATCGAACACTGTAGAACAAAGAAAAATAAAACCAAAAAGGAGCAAAAAATTAAATATAACAATAGAAAGAGATTAAACTGGCTCGGGAACCTTCTAGAAGGTTCCCAAACCGGTTGGCTGCTACTATGAAATACGCTCAAAGTGGGCCAGTTCATTGCTCGGAACCAGCGTCCGATGGGTCCGTACTTGTTGTAGCCTGCATCGGCTTGGGGTGGCGCACCGCCTGGGCTGGCCCATGTGCAGGTCGAAATGGGGCAGCCCATGTCTGGGGGGCGGGTGTTGTGTGTACGCGTAGCGCGAGGGGGCGTGTTGCCGCACCGCTTCACCCGTGAGAAATCAATGGAAGGCTGACTGGGGGCAGCCTTGGCATTGATTCTCCACGGAAAACGAGGCATTGTGAGGACGACGAGGCGTGGGTCGCTGACTCGGCGGGCCCGCAGTTCGTTTGCGCCAAAACCGACTGCCCCGGCATCCCCGGGTGCCCCCAGCGCGCCGGGTTTGGCCTGAGTCCGCAGGCGCCAGTTTCAAGCCAAACCGACGAAAAATGGGCTCCTAGAGCACGACTGGGCTAGTTTTTGGACACTGGTGTTAAAAAAGAGCCCTTGAGGATGCGGTTGGAGATGCTCTGAGCCTCACATTGGGGGAGTTCCGTACTTTGTAGCCGGCGCTTGGGGTGGCGCACAGCCGGGCCTTGCCCTTGTGCTGGTCGATTGCCAGAGGCTCTCGGAAATTTTCTTAAAAAAATTGCTCTCGGAAAATATGCCAGCTGTTTCTGATTGGCTAGCAATTACTTTTTCCTTTCCAAAATAGATGACCCAACTTTGTACTAATTTTGTATTAAAGTTAGTACAAAGTTAAGTCATCTAATTTGGAACGGAGGGAGTAGTTCGCTGGTGGAACCCACGTGGATCGTCTCCTGAGGCTGGTCATAGTGTGAAGTAACTTATACTAGTGTCATACATATGACACTAGTCTAAGTTACTATATTTATAGTGCAAAGTAATATAGTAGTAGTATCATAGATGTCTTCATTTATTAGCTTATAAACTCATCTTGTTTAGAAAGCGCTATGTTACAGTAACATATTATGTTACTACTTCTCATTAACTACTTGCCACATAAGCAAAATTTTCTTAGAGTGTGTTATGTTAGTTGCTAAGTTATTCCCATTATGAGGCTAGTCATAGTGGGAGTAACTTAGGTAGTAACATAACGCACTTCAAGAATTTTTTGCTTATGTGGCACATAGTTAATAAGGAAAAAGGTGTTTAGAGTAACATAATATGTTATTGAACATAGCGCTTTCTGAGAAAGTATGAGTCTATAAGGTAATAAATGTAGTCATCTATGACATTACTATTATGTTACTTTGCACTATGAAGATAGTAATTTAGACTAATGTTATATGCATGACACTAGTATAAAATAGTCCCCATTATGACCAGCTTAGTCTGATGGCCAGAACCAATCGCGGTCGCCTGAACACGCGCAAGTGCACAAAATCCGCACTCTTGTCTCTCTAAGCTTTGCCACACTGCAGTACTGCAGCCGACGGACGCCCCATACTCGTCTCCATCGTTTTGGTTTTCGCCTTGCCAACACACTACGCCGCGGAAAATATGCCCTCCAACGCCGGTGACGCCCGCCGCGGCGCCCAGCTGGGAAGCGGCGACGCCGCGGATCTCGTGCGCGCTCTGGTTCCCCGTATCGGGCGCTGCGAGGCCGGCTTCGACGCGGCCGCGCGCGAGGAGAAGGCCGCTGCCGACCAGGTCGAGCCCGAGCGTACCTCGCTTGGCCGCGCGAGGCGGAAAGACGTCGACGATGCAGAGGGCTCTGCACGCCGGACAATCACGGAACACGCCAAAATTCTCCCGCTGCAGCCGTCATCGGATGGATGCGTGGAGGTGGAGGTTCCGATCAACAAGAGGAAATCCGATTTGTTGGACTCCCGCTGCAGCCGTCATCGGATGGATGCGTGGAGGCGGAGGTTCCGATCAACAAGAGGAAATCCGATTTGGTGGAAGGAATCCATGTTAGCGATGGTGAAACTGTCTTCACAGCCCCACCGGCCAAGATCTTGAGGATTAGCCACAAGACGAAAGTGGCCACAGGAGGCAGCAACGGTCCTCGTCGTGGTCGTGGTGGTGGACGCGGACGCGGTCGCGGGCGTGGACGAAGCTCTGCAGGTGAGTCAGCGCAGAATTCTTCGTCCTCACCTGGCAACAGGTGCTGGCTGATTGCGCCCTCTCCTCCGGTGCCTAAGAGGCGCCTGTTTACAGCGCCACCTCCTTCTCCAGTGGGTGACGACGGCCATCTCCAAGTTGAAACTAGTTCGGAAGATGAAAGCAGTGATGGAAGTTTGAAACCGGACGAACTACATCACAGCATTGTATCTGCTCGCTAGTGTTTCTGAGATGATCGCTAACGATAGTGATGGTGATACAAGAAATAATGCTGTTCTTCCTGCGAGGAGAACTAGGAAGGACGTCAACATCCATGATGAAGGGACTTCACAAGAAGGTGGAGCTAGAAACTGCACAGGAGGTACACTCTAGAATACAGTGGTTAAATATTCGTAATTATGCAAATGCTCATAGTTACATATATACTCCTCCTTTGTTCTTCACTACTAGCTAGGAGCTTCCTGGGGAGCCCGATAATTAAGCTGGAAACACCAAAGGAAAGAGAAAGGAGGATACAGGTGTGTGTGTTCAAATTCACTATTAATATATTAAAGGTTAATTATGAAGAAAAATATATATTGATTCTTGGATTGTCACATATTCTACGCATACAATCTCCCCGGGGGAGTTTATTACTTCATGCATCTCCTTAAGTGGGATTATAAAACGAAGTTTTATTCTCAATTTTTTTTTTGAACTTCCGGCGACATGTACACTGACTGCTTGAGTCCATATTATAAGAATCTTGCATATCCATCAAATTTAAAAGTAATCAAATGGGATCTTGCGGAGAGAACATCGGCGCTTCTGTCCTCGTCTAATTAGTTCATCGTTTGAGGTTCCATGTTAGTGGCAGAGTAGTGCTCGCCTGGTCGATCTAGTGGGAGTTCTACATTGTTTATTTTGAAGATGCATAAATGACTGAAACTCAAGGAAATTAGGTCACTTGTGTATGCTGGGAAAAGCAGCCCTCACACTGTCACACACATGAGTGATGCGCAATAAAACCCTTTTTCAGGCAAAATAACTCACTTCACTGAGCATTTTTTTAAACATGATTTAGCATGTTCATACTTTTTTGGAGTTAACGGGCAGCTCGTACAAACTAGAGTTTTTTTACTTCATTTATATTATGAGAAGTACATTTGTTGTTTGTGGTTGTTAATTAACAACAAAATGGTAGATCGATATTAATAAGGAGATATAATATATAAACATGATTCTGAGTATTACGTTCGCACAGACCTTTTTTGTGAAAACCTTTGCACATACTTTTTATCAAGTAATCTGCGCCAAGTAGAAACATATATCTCATTGCAGCATCGTATACACAATATTATATGTCACATGGTCCCTAAGTAAAATTATCATCAATATTGTTTCCTAGAAACTTTGCATTAATGTTTTGTGCCAGTTAAATTCTTAAAAAAAAATTAGAAAAGGAGGATGACCCCCGGCCTCTACATTTGGGCGATGCATACGACCACTTTATTAATTATTCTCATAAGACCTTACAAAGTAATACAACAGTAAGACTAAAGGCGTCGTCTAAGCAACTCTATTCAGTTGATGAAGGGGCGCAGATAGCCTGAGCCTAATAACAAACAGACGTCACAGCCAAACCTAACATCTAAGATCTGAGGTCTCATCCAAAACGCCTGCCGGGCATGGGTCTCACCGGTCCGGCGTGCATTCAGAGGCCGCCGCCGCCAACTGCCACCGCTCCATCTTCAGAATTGTACTGATGCATCAACCTTGTTCGGTCCAGGTATCGTCGACGCCACCACGGCGCCCAACGGCACCTCTTCCCTGCGCGCAAACAGCTGAGCACGTCGCGGTCACCACAGATACACCTCAGCACCATGCTGCCAAGTACCACCAGCCGACACAGCTTGAAGTCTTTGGAAGATCTGTCGTGCGTAGCACCTGCCGACCAGGCATGACAAAGCGTAGCACCTGTCGGTCAGGCATGACTTGACATCTCCACCGAAGCTCCGCGCAAGATGAAGCCGCTCCACCTCCAGCCTCTCTGAACGGGACCGGAGCACCCCAGGAAGACACAACGAAGAGTTGAGCACCACAATCACCACGAGAGCCGGACCAGCCGACCGCCATGGCAAAGCACACCACTAAAGAGAGAACCGCCGCCATCAGGAACGCCAAGAACGTGCTGCAGCTGTCCCACCTCCCCGCGGACCCAAAGCGGCGCCTTCAAGAAGGTGACGGAGCCGGTCACCGCCGCCGCCCAACCAAAGTTGTGGGTTTTCACCCGGGGGCAGGGGGAGGACGAGGGGGAGGGAGCTGGATCTCGAAATCGCCTTCAAGAAGGAAACAACGCCTGGAGCGCCGCCGGTGTCGTGGCCGCCGCAGCCGGCCAAGAAATTACTCCGATCCAGAGCTCCCAACCCCACATCCACGCGGTCCGCCACCAGATCCGGCCGGACTGACGAGGAGGAAGCAGCAGCATGGGGGCGCCGTCTTCAGATCTGGCGAAGGACAGCAGCAGGGGATCCCTCCATGCGGCGCCCGCATCCACCGCCAACTCGCCACCTGCGCGGTCGAGTAGACGCGGCCCTCAACTCCGGCAAGCGCCGCCCGCCGCTAGGACGATGCCGCCCTCAGTAGCAGAGGCCGCCGCCTCAAACCCTAGGTCTGAGCCTGAGTGGCGTCGTGGCCGAGGGCCTCGCCGCCACCCTCATCGGCGGCCGCGCGGGGGACCCGGCGCCCGTCTCTGGCGGCGGCGAGGAGAGGAATCGAGAAGGGGAGGAGGCGGACGGGGAGGTTGGTCGCCCTCGAGTCGCCCTCAAGAGGACGACACCATTAAAATGATTTTGTTAAAATGATTTTGTTAGACATATTATGCTAATTTATTTGATGGTTTCCATATTATGACATGTTCTGTAGTGGTATTATTTTCTGTTTTGACTGTGGGATTATGTTCTCTTGGTACGTAGCATAGAAGCCTTGCCTGATGTATGCAATCTTGGGAGCTAATATATTTTGAAAAAAAAAAATTGTTTGACACTAGCTGGTGGAGTGTATGGAGGTGTGCTGATGTGAATACATCCACCATGGATTGAATCTGAATTCTCAATTTATGCAGACAAGGAATGTGTTTGGTAGGAAGGTAATTTTTGTGACGTGTTAATATATACCCAACTCATGAGAAATGTAGATGTCCATATAAAAGTCTGGTCAGTCTTATTATGTTTATGTGTGTGGTGGTATGTGTACCTGGATGAGTTATTTCTCGTATTAGAAAAGCACAGGAAGTCATAAAATAGACCGACAGAACACCGTACGTTCCTGAAACAAGATAGTCATTTCTCTGTTAGCCGGGTTTCGTCGGTTCCCTTATAGTATGTAAGCAAGAGATGAATTAGGAAATCACATCTACGATCTATATAAATGGCCGAAACTCAAGAAGATTAGGTAACTTGTGTGTGCAGGAAAAAACAGCCCTCACCACACGTGAGTGATACTCGGTAAAAACCTTTTTTAAGTAAAATTACTCACTTCAGTAAGCATTTCTTTAAACACGATTTGTCATGCATACCTTTACGAAGTTAACGGGCAACTCATACAACTAGAGCTTTTTATATTATGAAAATTGCATTTGTTGTGTGTGGTTATTAATTGATAACAAAATGATAGATCATTTTTTCAAAACCATGCATGAGAACTGCATGTAAATTTATAGATAGAAAGAGGAGTACAACCGGCAAAATCCGGCACATGTACAAATACAGCACAAGCCAAAAAAAGCAGAGAGAAAAGGAGAGGAAACTTTAGGAGCAAAAACAAACTAATCAAACTCCGCCATATCAGGCACATACATCCAATTTTTGCTTGCAGTGTCTGATATTTTAGCCTCTGTTGGAATAAGTCATGGCATGTGTGTGATCGGGCTCGTCGGGCGCGACGAATGCGCACGGGACATGCGGAACGCACTGATGCAGTCGGGCTCGTCGGGTTCGTCGGGCGTGTCGATGGCGCGCCGGATGGGCGGGACATGCGGGACACAGAAGCGTGGCATGTGTGCGTGTATGACGTGCACGCGCGTGTGTGTGCGTGGTGCTCAGCCGCGTCAAGCTAGCTAGATAGGTGGTTAGCGATGCATTAGGAGCGGCCGCGGTGTGCGTGTCATGGGCGCATGAGGCCGGGCATGCAGGACGTGCATGCAGCACAGCGCGAAGCATGGAGGTTGGATCTCGTGGAGGAACGGCATGGCCCCATGCAAGAGCGGCCGGGACGTTGGGTGAGCGCGTGCGCGCGGGTAGTTCGTTGAGTGTGTTGTGTGAGCTAGCTAGACTATAACTTGGCCATGTATCTCATGTAGAGTTTTGGTGCTCTGGAATGTAAAAACAAAGCTGTGTTCGGCCGGGTGAAAACTCCAGTGTATCCTATTTCTTTTTCTACCTCTAGTCTTGAATGAGAGAGGAAGAGTGGCAACAACAATTGGTACAGACCTTTGGTTCGGGCAATCACCGGCGATCATGGCGCTCGTCCCACACGGCGGCGGCAACAGGCGCAGGCGCTGCTATAAGTGCGGGGACCACGGGCGGAAAGGACCGGCGGCGGAGCAGGCTCTCTTGGCCGACGCCAACATCGACGATAACGGACTCCTTTAGGTCATGACTTAGGGGATGTGTGTTGGAATAAGCCACGACATGTGTTTGATCAGGCTCGTCTGGCGCGACGGATGCGCGCGGGACGTGCGGGACGTACTGATGCAGTCAGGTTCGTCGGGTTCGTCGGGCGCGTCGGTGGAGCGTGAGACAGGCGGAACGTGCGGGACGCAGAAGCGTGACATGTGTGCGTTTGTGACGTGCGCGTGTGTGTGCGCGTGGTGGTCAGCCGCGTCAAGCTAGCTAGATAGGTGGTTAGCGATGCATTGGCAGCGGCCGCGGTGTGCGCGTCATGGGCGCGGGAGGCCGGGCATGCAGGACGTGCATGCAGCACAGCGCGAGGCGTGGAGGTTGGATCTCGTGAAGGAACGACATGACCCCATGCACGAGCGGCCGGGTCGCTGGGTGAGCACGTGCGCGCGGGTAGTTCGTTGAGTGTGTTGTGTGAGCTAGTTAGACTATAACTTGGCCATGTATCCCGTGTAAAGTTTTGGTGCTTTGGAAAGTAAAAATGGGGCTGTGTTTGGCCGGATGAAAACTCCAGTGTATCCTATTCCTTTTTTTACCTCTAGTCTTGAGTGAGAGAGGGAGAGTGGTAACAACAGCCTCCGTTTTGATCTTGTCAAGAAGCCGCTGAATCGGGGTGTGTGTGTTTTTTATCATAAACTCTACTGTTCCGTTCTCTCCAAATCGACCAAATGACCAACATAACTACAGAGTTCATAGTTTTTTCTTTAGCACCTTGCATCCTTAGCCTTGCTCAACTCCTCCACTCTCCAAGATCAGAGCCAGCTGTAGATCGATATTACTAAAGAGATATAACATCTAAACGTGATTCTGAGTATTACCTTTGCAAAAAGAAATTGGGAAAACCTTTATATTTTATGACATATACTGTTTGATATTAATAAGGAGATATAACATCAGTATTAACTTTTCTTCGAATCTAAAAAGCCTTTTATGATGTACGCAATCTTGAAAACTTACATATTTTGAGGAAAAAAATAATATTGCCGCACACTTGTTGGCGGAGTGTATAGAGGTGTGCGGGTGAAAATACATCCACCATGGATTGAATCTGAATGCTCAATTTATGCACACATGGGAATGTGTTTGGTAGGAAGGTAACTTTTGAGATGTGTTAGTAAATACCCAACTCATGAAAAATGTAGATGTACATACAAAAGTATGCTCAGTATTATTATGCATGTGGTGATATGTGTACGTGGATGAGTTATTCCTTGTATTAGAAAAGCATAGGAAGCAGTCATAAAATATACCGACAAATGAGCTATCCTTCCCGTAACAGAATAGTCATTTCTCTGTTGGCCGGGTTTCGTCGGTTGCATTATATGTAAGCAAGAGATGGATTAGAAAATCACATCTACGATATATATCATAAAGAAAAAAGATCTAATCGACTCAAGGAACAAATAAATATTGTGGTCACTCGGATAAGGGTTCCTCGTTGTTATTGGCCGTGAAGCTCATTGTACACTATGGGCATAAATGATGATTGTAGCTCAATAGTTCTATACCGCTTATGCTATTGAAGCGATCACCCTTGATCTATCGAAGATAGTTTTCCATATGACATATGCAACATGTTGTGTTGTACCACATCTAGAATTTCTAAGTCAAAACCAATAACATATACCTAGATATTATGCATGTCGATCTCTAAGACAACATATTTTGATGCATTGTTGTAATCATTATATCATGCAATTTATTAAATTAATAGTGTAATTAATTGCCACCCAGTGTTCCGTTAATACAGTTAGCAATATTGTCATCTCAGGTTGGTATTGCTAGAGTAATATATGTAAGTTCTAAAGTTCACATTTTATGAGTTAGGTTGCTATTGAAATGAAATTATTCTAGGTGGTGTTAGAGAAGTATCTTGACAACTGATTAGGATTAACATGACATTTATTGGACATCTAATGAAGCCACACTATGTCAGTAATTGTTTCTAGCGGTAGTTTGGGTTCGGAGACCATCTATTTTAGTAACTATGTTTGGGGCCGCCACCATGTGGATCCGCCCACCACGTCTCCGGGGCCGCCGCCCCGAAATCCTGCACCGTTGCCCCCGTCGAAAGGATAAGTCCCCTCAAAGCCACGCCGCGAGCTCCAGCATCCGTCTGCACTGGAGCGTCGCCACTAGGATCTGCATAAGCATGAGAAGTTGATGTCCGTGAACTCACATGCCTGAAGAAATGTCATGACAGCCAACTCAGCGAGCGTGACCTCCAGGTTGGGCGGCAACTCCAAACGCCTCCCCCTTTGGGATTTACAGACATTTTAGGACTCGGGAGTGTTGTGTAGCCTGGGAAACAAATTGGCTTCCTCGCACGTGTGTGTTGCTTGCTCTCTTGTGTAGTTGTGCAAGACGAAGGTCTGGTGACTAGTCTGATTGGGTTTGTGCATGCTATCATGGGGCATGTGGAGAGTTAATTGTTGTTCTTGTAACATGTTTGTCATGTGCATGTAGTGGCCGTGTCCATACATTTTTCACATGAAATATTTGTTGGATTGTAATTCAAAACTGCTCTTGCTTGCAAAATACATTTCTGGAACATCAATTCTTGTAAGATGATTGACTTACTTATTATTATTTTCAGGTCACCATTGGTATAAGGATTTTGCATCAGTTTCAAGAGGTATGTTTGTCGAGCTAAAAGGATCTATTGCTAGAATTTTGCTAATATTTTTTACATTTTAATATATATCTGCTGAATTCGTACTCTTGTTGGGTGGAGTACATTCACCAAAACCCAATGTTATATTTAGTGCTTTTGGTTGTGATGTAATTGTAGACTGCAGGATGGATTGTTATGTTTTTGGTTGTGATCTAGTATTGAGCTTTTGAACGTACAAATATACACCTATGATGGATTGCTGAGATATATATTATGTCCTAGTATATGCAACTTTAGAGCATCTCCAGCCGTTGGCCCCCCAGGATGCACAAAAATCGCCTCTGGGGGCGAGCCGGGGATACAGTCGGCGCTGGGGGCGGTTTTGCGCCCAGTCGTCGCCCCCAGTTCGCCCCGAGGCGTTGATATTGGCCCATTTTTCAGTCCCCTTTCGGCGAATAAAGGGCCCATATGGGCGAGAATAGGGCCATATTCGGTGTGGTTCGCCGTGGCTAGGCGTTCAATTATTAACATAAATATTTTTTATCACAGAAAAATCAAATACTTCAACAAATAGTACAACAACAAATAGTTCAATGCAAATTATATAGTTCAACAAATAAAAACGCATATTTCATCACACGTCGTGTCCGACGTCGCCTTTGAGAGCCTCCATAGGTGCTCCACCAGATTATGATGCAGTTCATGATGCACCTGTGGGTCTCGGATCTCCTGACGCATACTGAGGTAGGCAGTCCAGGTTGCTGGTAGCTGGTGATCAACTTCGGCTAGAGGACCCTGCATGTAGTATGATTTAGTGTCAAACACTGTGTCTTCTTGCTCGCTCCCGATAAGCATGTTGTGCAAGATGACACAACAAGTCATGATCTCCCACATTTGATCTTTCGGCCAGGTCTGAGCGGGATACCAAACAACAGCAAATCGAGATTGGAGCACACCAAATGCCCGCTCGACATGCTTCCTGCAAGCCTCCTGAATCTTCACAAACCAGGTGTTCTTGCCTCCTGGCACAGGGTTTGAGATCGTCTTCACAAATGTCGACCATCTCGGATAGATGCCATCAGCTAGATAGTACCCCTTGTTGTAGTGCCGCCCATTGATCTTGAAGTTCACCGGAGGAGAATGACCTTCAACAAGCTTGGCAAAGACAGGAGAGCACTGCAGCACGTTGATGCCATTGTGAGTTCCTGACATACCAAAGAAGGAGTGCGAAATCCAGAGGTCCTGTGTGGCTACCGTCTCAAGTACCACACTGCAACTGCCTTTGGCACCTTTGTACATCCCCTACCAAGCAAATGAGTAATTCTTCCATTTTCAATGCATGAAGTCAATGCTTCCAAGCATCCCAGGAAATCCTCTTGCTGCATTCTGTGCTAGGATCCGAGCAGTGTCTTCCGCATTGGGTGTTCTCAAGTATTGCGGTCCAAACACTGCCACCACTGCCCGAAGAACTTTTAGAAACACTCTATGCTGGTGGACTCGGCCATGCGCCCATAGTCGTCGAGTGAATCACCGGGAGCTCTGTATGCAAGCATCCTCATCGCTGTCGTGCACTTCTGGATTAAGGTGAATCCAAGTTTCCCGCTGCAATCCATCTTGCACTTGAAGTAGTTGTCGAACTCCTGGATGGAATTCACAGTCCCGAGGAAGAGCTTTCGGCTCATCCGAAAACGGCGCCAAAATATTTTGTTGCCGTGAAGTGGAGCATCGGTGAAGTAGTCGGAGTAGAGCATGCAGTAGCCTTCGAGACGATGCTGGTTCTTTGCTTTCACCCGCCCCGGCGTCGAGCCACCTCGCCGCGGCTTTTCATTGCTCGCCAGCAGCTGGCCGAGGGCGGCGAGCACCATGAGATACTCTTCTTCCTGGACGTCGGCCTCGGCTTCCTCCTCCAACAGTGCGGCGAGCGCTTCCTCGTCATCCGAGTCCATCGCTGAGGCAGGAAAATCGCCGAACACCTTGCGCCCGGTGGGCGTGCACCCGCCGCTAAACTGCCCCTCCGCGGCCGGAAACGGCGGCCGGAAACGGCGGCCGGAAACGCCCAGCTGCTGTTGGAGGGGCTGCCGCGGCGAACCTCTGCTATTTTTCCGGCGGGGAATGGCTATCTAGCGGTGAAGGGCGGCGGGTGGCACTGGGATATAGCTAGTGGCGGCCAGGGCGCGGGGGGTGGGAGGCGAGTCGGGGAAGAAAATCTTGACTTTTCACCTGATGGTGTGGGCCAGCCGCACTTTTTCCTTGTGCCGGAGCCCCCGATCGCCTCCCAGTGCGCCGGGTTCGGCCTACGGCTGCCGGGTGGAAAAGAGGGCCGAACCAGCGCTTTTCGTCGTCCTTGGGGCGTGACTGGGGCATTTTTTGGCGCCGGCGCCGAAAAAGTGGCCCAGGGGGCCTGTTGGGGGCGCGGCTGGAGATGCTCTTAATTACTCTGCATGTGTGTTGTAGATTATGAACATAAGTGATGATCAGTACCTCTATAGTTCTATATCTCTTTTCGAAACCGTCACACATTTGTAGCACACGATCTCGTAATCCAATCGAGTGTGATAATGAGGGTCGTTGCATACATTTCGGGTCCATCCATCGTGTGTGATATGGGTGCACGATTGGCTCCCATAACCGAGTGCTATGATTGGTACCATCACAGATGGTTCTTCAAAATTATGTGTATGTGAACTTGTTCACTCGATTAATTCAAACATGTAGTATTTCAACATCGGAGTTACTTAATTCGCACAATAAAATGTCTAGATTACATTTACATACGTAAAATATGAAAGTTTAAAACTAAAATATCTAACTATATATAGCTAGCTAGGTGTCGTCTTCTACTTTGACGTTGGCTAAGAACACAAGGGTGACGCCCATGTTGCCGACAACCACGTCCACCCTTCGATCGATTGCGATATGCCGGCCTCACAGCCCGTGGTGGCCTAAAATACGACGACAAAATGGTGTGTGGCAAGGATGCAGTTGGGCAAGATAGGAGCTTCCGCAACTGCATTGGCCTCAGGCTCTACACATTCAGCGTTACAGTGGGTGGCGTCGGGCAACTCGGCGAGCTCACAGGTGCACTCCTGCTCCTCCACGATAGATTGTTAGTGCATTTCCGTCACGATAGATTGTTGATGGCGTCAATTTGTTTAATTTTAGCAAAATTAGAAATGGAAGCGAAATAATAATGATATTTTATTCATTCTCAAAGTTGACAAGTACAAATAAATGTTACATGACACAGTATTACACATACAATAACTAAAACAAGACACAAAAGAAACATCCTAGTAAGTCATCATCACCCTGTGCATCTTGACTTTGGCAACTATTCACGTTGAAGTACATCTTCACTTTTGCAGCTATTCACGTTGAAGTCGATCGGTTCTTGGTAACTCGTCTCATATAGTGAAAGGCTGCTTATTTATTCATCTCGACGAACTCATTTTTCCTACAACAAACATACACAAGCATACACAACCAGAAGTCAAAAAATTGAGATGTTTGGTTATCCCTTAAATCACCTTAATCCCTTCCTCAACATATCATGTTCGGTTCCTGCTTTTGAAGTAAGAAATAAAATTGGAAGGAAACAAAGAAAAGAAAATGTCAAGGAAGAAAAAAATAGAGCTTCAGATGCAAGGTGGGACATTGCATCATTACCATGGGAAAAAATGTGGACACTAAAAATAATGCAGATAAGTAGTAAATATAATGAACTCCCAATTGCTAATTGTTCTGTCGAAACATATTGTGCAATCACATAATTCTATTTTTTATCTGTTCGGAACAACAGCCATATTTTATCTAATATAAACACATAATAGTTATTTTGTTGTAGAAGCACTAGTAGAAAAAGGGGCTTTGGTTCGGCCAGAAAAGAGCATTAGTACCGGTTGCATTGCGAACCGGGACTAATGTGAGCATTAGTCCCTGTTCGAGCGGTTAGGGCACCATACATGCATTACTCCCGGTTCAAATGGGACCTTTAGTCCCGGTTGGTGCCACGAACCGGGACTAAAGGGTGCGATGCCCATTAGTACCGGTTCGTGGCACCAACCGGTACTAATGGTGCAATTTTCAAATCCTACCCCCCCCCCCCCCCCGCGTGTATCTCTTTTTCAGTTATCCTTCGAGATGTAGTTATGTTACTACATCTACTAGTTAGGAAAATTTAAAAACTTAAATTTGGACATGTTTTGCAAAAAGTGTAGGGAAAATGTAAAACGGCTATAACTTTTGCATACGATGTCAGAAAAAAACGTATATTATATCAAAATGTTTAGCACGAAAATCCACATCCGATTTTGACAGTCTATCGCCTGTTTGCAAATTTGTAGAATTCTCAAATTCCAAAAAGAAAAAAAGTTATGCTCAAATTTCAGTTTTAAAAAAAAATCGTTAAATCTCGTCAAACTACTTATTCAAGAAGTATTAGTGTTACTAAATAATTATTCAAGAATATTAGTGTTACTAAAATAATTATTTCAGTTTTTTTGAATTTTGTTCAAATCTGGTCAAACTATGGTCAAACAATGGTCAAACTACTTATTCAAGAAATATTAGTGTTACTAAATAATTATTGTTTTTTAGAACAATAGTTTTAAACTCAAACAGTGAAATGTGTGACTTCATGCTCAAGCTAATCTCCTGTGGGTTAATAGGATTGACATCTTACTATTGTCAGCAAAACAACAAGTGCAGACTTGGAAACGAGGGAGAATAGAACCCGGAAGTTAAATCAATTAAATTGAGCAGTGATGAGGGGTGATTAGAGAGTAGAGGTTAAAATAATTCAGAAATTTGAAAATCAGGAAAAATTCAAAAAAAAAATTCAAAAAAAGTTTCAAAAAAAAATCCTTTAGTACCGGTTGGTGTTACCAACCGGGACTAAAGGTGGACCTCCAGGCAGCGGCCGGAACAAAAGGCTCTTTTTCTACTAGTGTAGGATCATAGAGTGGCAGATCATATATGGAATTTGCTAATAAGGATAATCATATAGGAACCAAGAACCATTGCAATGTTGAGTGTATGAATGTTCAAAATCTATCTAAATAATTACGACTGGGTGAACCTCTTGTAAAAGACTGAAGGCTTTCATGCCTCCTTGATTGGATCATGTAGGTCTAAATTAGTGTTGCCAAAGTAGTTCGGCATTCCAATAAACATCTGAAAGGCATAGCTTAATTAGCACCAGTATGTAGTGATTCTTGCTGCCAACAAATTTAATCCTAGTGTGGACAGAGAGTGATAATAGACTAGATTGTCTTGCAACACCCAAATGCTCTCATCGCTCCAAAAAACAGCCAGTCCTTGCTTTATCGAACTATAAATCAATAGCTACCAACACTCCATGCCATCTCCTTTGTCATCATAAACTCAGGCATTAACACCTACTTTTGATTAGATATTTGGCTACACCAGCAATTGCTCGCTGCTCTATTCCCCTGCCTCTACTCACACACCACTTCACCCCTCGCTCGTGTGGCTGCTATTTTGAATCACGGTTTAGAATCAATCCTACGGAACCGCCTAACATCTAATGTTCCTACCGAGTTGTGTTCTTTGTCGTCTCTACTGCAGGACTTCCAGGTGTCACCTGGACCGGATAAGCGCTACCTCAACAGTGGCCTATGCTTCTCCACACGGGCCGCCTATGAGCTGACCATGGGCGACAATGATGATAACGGGCACGCAGTGGCCATCCGGTCTTCATGCGTTCCAAACAGCGTGAAGATCTTCGCATGGGTCATGTTTCGTGGTCGACTCAACTCCAAAAGCAACCTCCTCCGCAAGCACATCGTCTTGGACTCACTCTGCCCACGATGTGGGTTTCATGGCAAAACCAGTTCGCACATCTTCATTGACTGCCCGCTCGCGTAGTGGATATAGAAATGGATTAGACTCTCACCCCCGGACAACATCGACGATCTTTGGGACTGTCGTCTCCCTTGTCAGATGGATGTGCTAATCTGGCACTCCATCCTCCTCATCATCCCTGTGGAAGATTTGTGACTCCAGAAATGCTATGACTTTCAAGCAATAAAACCATCACAGCATCTTCACCCTTCAGTGAATCATCAACGACCTCATGCTCTGGACGCACCGGATAAAGAAACTGGCACATAAACAGGCCGCCTCCTCATGGCGTTCCTATCTCTTATCACGATTACACGTGTTGATGTAATTCACCTTTGTAATCAGGCAAACATTGTGTTACAAAATTGAGAAATATATTCAAATGGGGAGCTCGCGGTGATTTTTCAAAAAAAAAGGAGTGATAATAGAATGCATGGCAGTTTGGCAGCAGCAGCAAACACACAGAACTTGAACAGCAGCACACACATTCAATGATAGCAGTAGCAGGACACACATAGCAGCAAAATGATTGTTATAGCTATATGTTTTTATATCTAACTATATGCGTACATCTTCCATTACAAGCCAACCATTAATCAATCTCGACAGAAACTAGAAGAAGAAATGTGCATATGCACAAATATATCGTAGAGGATTCACACAGATAGTTGTGCCACAATTGAAAGGAATGAGAAAAGGAAACAATTATCAGTAGTATTTATCAGTATGCGAAAAATTTCCTAATTTTCCCTCTCATCAGAACTTATTATTCTTTCTCCAACAATTATCATGAAACTCGCATTCATTTCTTTTGGGTTCTTGACAGTTAGAATACAACTTGTATTAGGATTATGACTCCTACTCGGTTTGTAATAAGGCTAGGTCAGGTGCGGCTTAGCTCTTATATATAGTTCTTGTATCGGCACAATATTGCATCAATAATTATTCAATACAATTCTACATGGTATCAGACTTTCGATCCTAGGGTATGGCTAACCCGCCAGCCCCGCAACCGCCCGACTACTTCGAGCGGCGTGCCGCCATCGTCGCCGCCAAGGTCGCCGCGGCCACGGCCTCCTCCGCCTCTACCTCTACTCTAGCTCTACCTCCACCAATACCCCCTTCCATCTCCTTCACTGACACCATCTCCGATATTAGCCCCTACATCCCCGTAACCCTAGACCTCGCTGCTCACAACTACTATCATTGGCGTCACCTTTTCGACGTCCACCTTGGGCGATGTAATCTCCGCTCTCACGTTGCCGACGACTCTCTTCCTCAACTTCATGATCCGCAGTGGGTCAAGGATGATCTTGCCATTATTCAATGGATCTACATGTGAGTCTCCACGGAGATCTTCAATCTCGTCCACTATGACAGTGCCTCCGTCGCCGAGCTATGGGCGGCCCTTCGTCAGCTCTTTCAGGAAAACGTCGATGCTCGCGCAAACAATCTCCACACCGAGCTTCGTAATACTGTGCAAGGTGATTCACTAGTCGACATCTACTGCCAACGCCTCAAGGCGATCGCGGATGAACTTCGCGAACTTGGTGATCCGACCGACGATCGCCAACTCATCAACGTGATGGAAATATGCTCTAGAAGCAATAATAAAGTTGTTATTTATATTTCCTTATATCATGATAAATGTTTATTATTCATGCTAGAATTGTATTAATCGGAAACTTAGTACATATGTGAATACATATACAAACAGAGTGTCACTAGTATGCATCTACTTGACTAGCTCGTTGATCAAAGATGGTTAAGTTTCCTAGCCATGGACAAAGAGTTGTCATTTGATAAACAAGATCACATCCATTAGCTTAGCATGATGATCGTTTAGTTTGTTGCTATTGCTTTCTCCATAACTTATACATGTTCCTATGAGTATGAGATTATGCAACTCCCCAATACCGGAGGAACACTTAGTGTACTATCAAACGTCACAACGTAACTGGGTGACTATAAAGATGCTCTACAGGTGTCTCCGATGGTGTTTGTTGAGTTGGCATAGATCGAGATTAGGATTTGTCACTCAGTGTATAGGAGAGGTATCTCTGGGCCCTCTCGGTAATGTACATCACTATAAGCCTTGCAAGCAATGTAACTAATGAGTCAGTTACGGGATGTAGCATTACGGAAACGAGAAAAACGACTTGCCGGTAACGAGATTGAACTCGGTATTGAGATACCGACGATCGAATCTCGGGAAAGTAACATACCGATGACAAAGGGAACAATGTATGTTGTTATGCGGTTTGACCAACAAAGATCTTCGTAGAATATGTAGGAACCAATATGAGCATCCAAGTACCACTATTGGTTATTGACCAGAAATGAGTCTCGGTCATGTCTACATAGTTCTCGAACCCGTAGGGTCCGCACGCTTAACGTTCGATGACGATCGGTATTATGAGTTTATGTGTTTTTATGTACCGAAGGTGGTTCAGAGTCCCGGTTGTGATCACGGACATCACGAGGAGTCTCGAAATGGTCGAGACATAAAGATTAATATATGTGACGGCTATATTCGGACACCGGAAGTGTTCCGGGTGGTTCCGGATAAAACTGGAGTACTAGAGGGTTACCGGAACCCCTCGGGGAACTAATGGGCCTAGATGGGCCTTAGTGGAGAGAGAGAGGGGCGGCCAGGGCAGGCCGCGTGTCCCCTCCCCCTTGAGTCTAAATTGGACTAGGAGGGGGGCGGCGCCCCCCTTTTCCTTCCCCTCTCCCACTCGTTCCTTCCCCCTCCTAGTAGGACTAGGAAAGGATGAATCCTACTCCTACTAGGAGGAGGATTCCTCCCCTCCTGGGGCGCCCCAATGGCCGGCTGGCCTCCCCCCTTGCTCCTTTATATATGGGGGCAGGGGCACCCTAGAACACACAAGTTGACATTGTTTAGCCGTGTGCGGTGCCCCCCACCACCATAATGCACCTCGGTCATATCGTTGCAGTGCTTAGGCGAAGCCCTCGCTGGTAGCTTCATCATCACCGTCATCACACCATTGTGCTGACGAAACTCTCCCTCGACACTCAGCTGGATCTAGAGTTCGTGGGACGTCACCGAGCTGAACGTGTGCAGATCGTGAAGGTGCCGTATCTTCGGTGCTAGGATCGGTCGGATCTTGAAGACGTTCAATTACATCAACCGCGTTATCATAACGCTTCCGCTTATGGTCTACAAGGGTGCGTAGACTATACTCTTCCCTCTCATTGCTATGCATCACCTAGATAGATCTTGCGTGTGCGTAGAATTTTTTTTGAAATTACTATGTTCCCCAATAGTGGTATCAGAGCCAGGTCTATGCGTAGATGTTATATGCACGAGTAGAACACAAAGGAGTTATGGGCGTGGGTATATACATATTGCTTGCCGTCACTAGTTGATTCTTGATTCAGTGGTATCGTTGGATGAAGTGGCTCAGACCGACATTACGCGTACGCTTATGCGAGACTGGTTCTACCGACGTGCTTCACACACAGGTGGCTGCTTGGTGTCAGTTTCTCCAACTTTAGTTGAATCGGATTCAATGAACAGGGTTCTTTCTGAAGATCAAAAAGCAATCAATATACCGCGTTGTGGTTTTTGATGCGTAGGTAAGAACAGTTTTTGCTCAGCCCGTAGCAGCCACGTAAAAGTTGCAACAACAAAGTAGAGGACATATAACCTGTTTTTGCAGGGCATGTTGTGATGTGATATGGTCAATACATGATGCTAAATTTTATTGTATGAGATGATCATGTTTTGTAAGAGAGTTATCGGCAGCTGGCATGAGCCATATGGTTGTCGCTTTATTGTATGAAATGCAATCGCCATGTAATTGCTTTACTTTATCACTAAGCAGTAGCGATAGTCGTAGAAGCAATAGTTGGTGAGACGACAACGATGCTCCGATGGAGATCAAGGTGTCAAGTCGGTGACGATGGTGATCATGACGGTGCTTTGGAGATGGAGATCAAAGGCACAAGATGATGATGGCCATATCATTTCACTTATATTGATTGCATGTGATGTTTATCCTTTATGCATCTTATTTTTCTTAGTTCGGCGGTAGCATTATAAGATGATCTCTCACTAAATTTCAAGGTATAAGTGTTCTCTCTGAGTATGCACCATTGCTACAGTTCGTCGTGCCGAGACACCACGTGATGATCGGGTGTGATAAGCTCTACATTCACATACAATGGGTGCAAGCCAGTTTTGCACATGTGGAATACTCGGGTTAAACTTGATGAGCCTAGCATATGCAGATATGGCCTCGGAACACTGAGACCGAAATGTCGAGCGTGAATCGTATAGTATATATGATCAATATAGTGATGTTCACCATTGAAAACTACTCCATCTCACGTGTTGATCGGACATGGTTTAGTTGATTTGGATCACGTGATCACTTAGATGATTAAGAGGGATGTCTATCTAAGTGGGAGTTCTTTAATAATTTGATTAATTGAACTTTAATTTATCATCTACTTAGTACCTGATAGTATTTTGCATATCTATGTTGTTGTAGATAGATGGCCCATGCTGTTGTTCCGTTGAGTTTTAATGCGTTCCTAGAGAAAGCTAAGTTGAAAGGTGACGGTAGCAATTACACGGACTGGGTCCGTAACTTGAGGATTATCCTCATTGCTGCACAGAAGAATTACGTCCTGGAAGCACTGCTAGGTGACAAACCTGTTGCAAGAGCAACACCAGATGTTATGAACGTCTGGCACAACAAAGCTGATGACTACTCGATAGTTCAGTGTGCCATGCTTTACGGCTTAGAACCGGGACTTCAACGACGTTTTGAACGTCATGGAGCATATGAGATGTTCTAGGAGTTGAAGTTAATATTTCAAGAAAATGCCCGGATTGAGAGATATGAATTCTCCAATAAGTTCTACAGCTGCAAAATGGAGGAGAATAGTTCTGTCAGTGAACATATACTCAGAATGTCTGGGTACCACAACTACTTGACTCAGCTGGGAGTTAATCTTCCTAATGATAGTGTCATTGACAGAGTTCTTCAATCACTACCATCAAGCTACTAGAGCTTTGTGATGAACTATAATATGCAAGCGATGGATAAGACAATTCTCGAGCTCTTCGCAATGCTAAAGCTGCGGAGGTAGAAATTAAGAAGGAGCATCAAGTGTTGATGGTCAACAAGACCACCAGTTTCAAGAAAAAGGATAAAGGGAAGAAGGGGAACTCCAAAAAGAATAGCAAGAAAGTTGCTGCTCAAGTGAAGAATGCCAGGTATGGACCTAAACCTGAGACTGAGTGCTTCTACTGCAAAGGGACTGGTCACTGGAAGCGGAACTGCCCCAAGTATTTGGCGGAGAAGAAGTATGACAAAGAGAAAGGTATATTTGATATACATGTTAGTGATGTGTACCTTACTAATGCTCGCAGTAGCACCTGGGTATTTGATACTAGTTCCGTTGCTAATATTTGCAACTCAAAACAGGGGCTACGGATTAAGCGAAGATTGGCTAAGGACGAGGTGACGATGCACGTGGGAAATGGTTCCAAAGTCGATGTGATCTCCATCGGCACGCTAGCTCTACATCTACCTTCGGGATTAGTTTTAGACCTAAATAATTGTTGTTTGGTGCCAGCGTTGATCATGAACATTATATCTGGATCTTGTTTGATGCGAGTCAGTTATTCATTTAAATCAGAGAATAATGGTTGTTCTATTTATATGAATAATATCTTTAATGGTCATCCACGCTTGATGAAGTGGTCTATTTTTACTAAATCTTGATAGTAGTGATACACATGTTCATAGTATTGAAGCCAAAAGATATAAGTTTAATAATGATAGTGCAACTTATTTCTAGCACTGCCGTTTAGGTCATATTGGTGTAAAGCGCATGAAGAAACTCCATGCTGATGGACTTTTGGAATCACTTGATTATGAATCACTTGATGCTTGCAAACCATGCCTCATGGGCAAGATGACTAAAACTCCGTTCTCCGGAACAATGGAGCGAGCAATAGACTTGTTGGAAATAATACATACTGATGTATGCGATCCGATGAGTGTTGATGCTCGCGGCGGGTATCGTTATTTTCTTACCTTCACAGATGATTTAAGAAGATATGGGTATATCTACTTGATGAAACATAAGTCTGAAACATTTGAAAAGTTCAAAGAATTTCAGAGTGAAGTGGAAAATCATCGTAACAAGAAAATTAAGTTTCTATGATCTAATCGTGGAGGTGAATATTTGAGTTATGAGTTTGGTCTTCATTTGAAACAATCGGAATAGTTTCGCAACTCATGCCACCTGGAAAACCACAACGTAATGGTGTGTCCGAACGTCATAACCGCACTTTATTAGATATGGTGCAATCCATGATGTCTCTCACTGATTTACCTCTATCGTTTCGGGGTTATGCTTTAGAGACAGCTGCATTCACGTTAAATAGGGCACCATCAAAATCCGTTGAGATGACACCTTATGAAGTGTGGTTTGGCAAGAAACCCAAGTTGTCATTTCTTAAAGTTTGGGGCTGCGATGATTATGTGAAAAAGCTTCAACTTGATAAGCTCGAACCCAAATTGGAGAAATGTGTCTTCATAGGATACCCTAAGGAGACTGTTGGGTACACCTTCTATCACAGATCCGAAGGCAAGATATTCGTTGCTAAGAATGTATCCTTTCTAGAGAAGGAGTTTCTCTCGAAAGAAGAGAGTGGGAGGAAAGTAGAACTTGACGAGGTAATTGTACGTACTCCCTTATTGGAAAGTAGTTCATCACAGAAATCAGTTCTAGTGATTCCTACACTAGTAAGTGAGGAAGCTAATGATGATGATCATGAAACTTTTGATCAAGTTACTACCGAAACTCGTAGGTCAACCAGAGTAAGATTCGCACTAGAGTGGTACGATAATCCTATTCTGGAGGTCATGTTACTTGACCATGACGAACCTATGAACTATGAGGAAGTGATGATGATCCCAGATTCCGGAAAATGGCTTGAGGCCATGAAGTCTGAGATGGGATCCATGTATGTGAACAAAGTATGGACTTTGATTGACTTTCCCGATGACCGGCAAGCCATAGAGAATAAATGGATCTTCAAGAAGAAGACTGACGCTGACGGTAATATTACTGTCTACAAAGCTCGACTTGTTGTGAAAGGTTTTCGACAAGTTCAAGGAGTTGACTACGATGAGACCTTCTCACCCGTAGCAATGCTTAAGTCCATCCGAATCATGTTAGCAATTTCTGCATTTTATGATTATGAAATTTGGCAAATGGATGTAAAAACTGCATTCCTTAATGGATATCTTAAGGAAGAGTTGTATATGATGCAACCAAAAGGTTTTGTCGATCCAAAAGGTGCTAACGAAGTTTGCAAGCTCCAGCGATCCATTTATGGACTGGTGCAAGCCTCCCGGAGTTGGAATATACACTTTCATAGTGTGATCAAAGCATATGGTTTTATACAAACTTTTGGAGAAGCCTGTATTTACAAGAAAGTGAGTGGGAGCTCTGTAGCATTTCTGATATTATATGTGGATGACATATTGTTGATCAGAAATGATACTGAATTTCTGAATAGCATAAAAGGATAATTGAATAAGAATTTTTCAATGGAATACCTCGGTGAAGCTGCTTATAGATTGGGCATCAAGATCTATAGAGATAGATCAAGACGCTTAATTGGACTTTCACAAAGCACATACCTTGATAAAGTTTTGAAGAAGTTCAAAATGGATCAAACAAAGAAAGGGTTCTTGCCTGTGTTCCAAGGTGTGAAGTTGAGTCAGACTCAATGCCCGACCACTGCAGAAGATAGAGATAAAATGAAAGTCATCCCTTATGGTTCAACCATAGGTTCTATCATGTATGCAATGATGTGTACTAGACCTGATGTGTGCCTTGCTATTAGTTTAGCAGGGAGGTACCAAAGTAATCCAGGAGTGGATCACTGGACAGCGGTCAAGAACATCCTAAAATACCTAAAAAGGACTAAGGATATGTTTCTCGTTTATGGAGGTGACAAAGAGCTCGTCATAAACGGTTACGTCGATGCAAGATTTGACACTGATCCGGCTGACTCTAAGTCACAAACCGGATACATATTTTTATTAAATGGTGGAGCTGTTAGTTGGTGCAGTTCCAAGCAGAGCGTCGTGGTGGGGTCTACATATGAAGCAGAGTACATAGCTGCTTCGGAAGCAGCAAATGAAGGAGTCTGGACGAAGGAGTTCATCTCCGATCGAGGTGTCATACCTAGTGCATCGGGTACAACAAAAATCTTTTGTGACAATACTGGTGCAATTGCCCTTGGCAAAGGAATCCAAATTTCACAAGAGAGCCAAGCACATCAAGAGACGCTTCAATTCCATCCGCGATCAAGTCAAGGAGGGAGGCATAGAGATTTGCAAGATACATACTGATCTGAATGTTGCAGACCCATTGACTAAGCCTCTCTCATGAGCAAAACATGATCAGCACCAAGACTCGATGGGTGTTAGAATCATTACAATGTAATCTAGATTATTGACTCTAGTGCAAGTGGGAGACTGAAGGAAATATGCCCTAGAGGCAATAATAAAGTTGTTATTTATATTTCCTTATATCATGATAAATGCTTATTATTCATGCTAGAATTGTATTGACAGGAAACTTAGTACATGTGTGAATACATAGACAAACAGAGTGTCACTAGTATGCCTCTAGTTGACTAGCTCATTGATCAAACATGGTTAAGTTTCCTAGCCATGGACAAAGAGTTGTCATTTGATAAATGGGATCACATCATTAGAGAATGATGCGATTGACTTGACCCATCCATTAGCTTAGCATGATGATCGTTTAGTTTGTTGCAATTGCTTTCTCCATAACTTATACATGTTCCTATGAGTATGAGATTATGCAACTCCCAAATACCGGAGGAACACTTAGTGTGCTATCAAACGTCACAATGTAACTGGGTGACTATAAAGATGCTCTACAGGTGTCTCCGATGGTGTTTGTTGAGTTGGCATAGATCAAGATTAGGATTTGTCACTCCGTGTATCGGAGAGGTATCTCCAGGCCCTCTCGATAATGCACATCATTATAAGGCTTGCAAGCAATGTAACTAGTGAGTTAGTTACAGGATGTAGCATTATGGAAACGAGTAAAGAGACTTTCCAGTAAGGAGATTGAACTAGGTATTGAGATACCGACGATCGAATCTCGGACAAGTAACATACCGATGACAAAGGGAACAATGTATGTTGTTATGCGGTTTAACCGATAAAGATCTTCGTAGAATATGTAGGAACCAATATGAGCATCCAGGTTCCGCTATTGGTTATTGACTAGAGATGAGTCTCGGTCATGTCTACATAGTTATCGAACCCGTAGGGTCCGCACGCTTAACGTTTGATGACGATCTGTATTATGAGCTTATGTGTTTTGATGTACCGAAGGTAGTTCGGAGTCCCGGATCTGATCACGGACATGACGAGGAGTCTCGAAATGGTCGAGACATAACGATTGATATATTGGACGGCTATATTCGGACACCAGAAGTGTTCCGGGTGGTTTCGGATAAAACCGGAGTACCGGAGGGTTACCGAAACCCCTCGGGGAACTAATGGGCCTAGATGGGCCTTAGTGGAGAGAGAGAGAGGGGTTGCCAGGGCAGGCCGCCCGCCCCCTCCCCCTTGAGTCCGAATTGGAATAGGAGGGGGGCTGCGCCCCCCTTTTCCTTCCCCTCTCCCACTCCTTCCTTCCCCCTCCTAGTAGGACTAGGAAAGGATGAATCCTACTCCTACTACGAGGAGGATTCCTCCCCTTCTCTGGCACCCAAGGGCTGGCTGCCCCCTTGCTCCTTTATATACGGGTGCAGGGGGCACCCTAGAACACACAAGTTGACATTGTTTAGCCATGTGCGGTGCCCCCTCCACCATAATCCACATCGGTCATATTGTTGCAGTGCTTAGGCGAAGCCCTGCGCCGGTAGCTTCATCATCACCGTCATCATGCCGTCGTGCCGACGAAACTCTCCCTCGAGACTCAGCTGGATCTAGAGTTCGTGGGGTATCATCAAGCTGAACGTGTGCAGATCGCAGAGTGTCGTATCTTTGGTGCTAGGATCGGTCGGATCGTGAATACGTCCGACTACATCAACCGTGTTGTCATAACGCTTCCGTTTATAGTCTACAAGGGTACGTAGACTATACTCTTCCCTCTCCTTTCTATGCATCACCTAGATAGATCTTGCATGTGCGTAGGATTTTTTTGAAATTACTGCGTTCCCCAACACAACGTCCTCCTCATCGGCCTCAACGAGCGGTTCGAGCAGCAGGCCTCCTTCATCCCTATGATGCATCCGCATCCCTCCTTCGCCGAGGTTCGCTCGATGCTCCAATGGGCCGATTGTGCCCTAACTAGGAAGTACTCCCGTCCTCAGGTCTTCATTGCTTCTCCTCGCCCGCCTGCGTCGACGCCGCCACCGCCACCTCTACCAAAAACACCTCCTCAACCATCCGGCTGGCATCCATGTCCCAACTACCGGGGCAAAAACCCTAGGCCCCCACAGTTCCGCACGACGCCCGCTCCTGCTCCACCCCGGGTTCCACCAACTGCACCACCACCGCCCCCAGCTTCATCAACTGCACCACTGCCGCCGCCCGGATGGCACCCATCTCTTGATCCATGGAAAGGGCTAGTCCAGGCGTGGCCTATGCCTTGGTACGCCCCTACGCCATATGGTGCCCCGCCTACCTATACCGGTGGTTGGCAGCCCGGTGCTCGCCCTCACACCGGCGTGCCCGTCCTCGTGCCTCGACAGCCAATGGCTGTGTGCCATGCTGCTCCCTCCTACGCGCCACCGATCTACAACACCAGTCCTTATGCATCCTATGGCGCTCCATCGCCCCCCTACATGCAGTAGTACAATGATGGTGTCTCTCTCTTTACGCCTATGCCGGCCCTATTGTCGAGGCCACCACACCCGCAAGCTCCCATGACTACACCGGCCTCTACTTCGACTCCGAGCTGGGACCAAGCTGCTTTTCTACAAGCCATGAACAACTTGGCTGCACAAGGGAACTCAGGTATGGATTGGATTTTCGATTCTGGCGCTTATCGTCATATGCCTGCATCGAGTAATTTGCTTTCTTCTTGCACACCTTCGTCTTTTCCATCTATTACCCTCGGTGGTGGATCTTCTATTCCTATTTACTGTGTCGGCCAGGCTCAAATCCAATCCCAATTAAGCCTTTGCTTCTTCGTGATGTTCTTGTAGCTCCTGCTCTTATTAAAAATCTGATTTATGTTTGCCAAAGCACCACTGATAATTATGTCTCCTTTGAGTTTGACCCCTTTGGTTTGTCAGTGAAAGACTACCTGACAAAAGCCAAGATCGCCCGATTCAATAGCTCCAGTGATTTATATTCTCTATGGTGCTCCGGTCGCTGCTCCTCCAACATCTATGGTCGCATGTGTTGATCTGTGGCACCAACGTCTCGGCCATCCCAATAAAAGTGTGTTATCCACACTTCTTACTGAATTTTCAATACCTTGTAATAGAGACTCTCATAATTCTTCTTTGTGTCAGTCATGTCAATTGGGCAAACATATTCGTCTTCCCTTTAGTTCCTCTCAATCCTCTAGTACTTTTCCTTTTGAATTACTTCATTGTGATCTCTGGACATCACCCATAGAAAGTGCATCTCGTTTTACTGAATTACTGAATTTTCAATACCTTGTAATAGAGATTCTTGATGGTTTTACTCATTCATAATATATTCGATGTTCATAATATATTCCTTAACTTTCTGCGCTTTGTCTCGGTCCACTTTTTCCTCCCTATAAGATTCATCCAATGTGATAATGGTCGTGAATTTGACAACTTTAAAAATCAAAATTTCTTTCTACAATATGGAATTCTCTTGCGCTTCTCCTGTCCTTATACCTCCCCTCAAAACGGCAAAGCCGAGCATTCTCTTCGTACTCTTAATGACATCATTCGCACTCTGTTTGTTCAATCTTCTATGCCTCTGAAGTTCTGGGCTAAGGCCCTCCACATGGCCACATATTTACTCAATATTCGTCCATCCAAAGTTAACCCACAAACTACTCCTTACTTCTCTTTATTTCTCTCTCGTCCAAATTACTCCGACGTTCACGTCTTCGGTTGTCTTTGTTTCCCAAACTCCTACTCCACTTCTCCTAACAAACTTTCTCCGCGCTCTACCCCGTGTGTCCATCTAGGTTTTTCTGACAAGCACAAGGGTTATCGTTGTCTAGATCTTGTTAGTGGTCGTGTTCATGTGTCTCATCATGTAATATTCGCTGAAAACATTTTTCCCTTTTCCAAGCATCAATAATTAGATCCCAACTCACCCACGCCATCCACTAGTCCCTCTCGTCGCAATCATCTTCCCTTCTTTCACCCACCGACCTATCCAGCGAAACCAGCCAAATCCTCTACCACTTTTGTCATCACCTCTGTTCCGGCAGAGGAAAACCCATTACACTCGGTCGCGGCAGACATCCTTCCACCGGAGTCTTCACCGCTATCTCCCGCGTCCGCTTCTTCCGCTGTGCCGGACGCATCCACGACATCTTCCCCCACCCCTCCTGCTCATGCTATTCCCGTTCCATCTCTGACTAACGATCATACGATGTGCACACATGCCAAGTCCGAGTTTCGTTTACCCGCAAAAGATCGTCTCAATCTTCATGCATCTCTATCTCCTTCCTCTCTACCCAAATCTTACAAATCAGCGCTCCTAAATCCTAATTAGGCCGCAACTATGAAAGATGAATATGATGCCCTTCTGCAGAATAACACATGGCAGTTAGTTCCTCGTCCTTCCAATACAAATATCATTTCGGGAAAATGGGTTTTTCGCCACAAATTTAATTCTGATGGGAGTCTTGCACGTTATAAGGCACGATGGGTATGCTGTGGTTACTCTCAGCAACACGGCGTCGATTATGATGAGAATTTCTCTCCAGTTGTCAAGCCCAGCACTATTCGCACTGCCCTTAGCATCGCCTTCTCTTCTTCCTGGCCAATTCATCAACTAGATGTCAAAAATGCTTTTCTTCATGGCTCTCTTCAAGAAACAGTCTATTTTCAACAACCTCTTGGCTTCAAACATTCCTCCTATCCTAATCATGTTTGTCTTCTTCAAAACTCTGTTTATGGTCTTAAACAAGCACCACATGCCTGGTTCCAATGCTTTTCTACTTATGCTCAAACCATCGGTTTTACCCCTTCCTGTTCTGACACTTCACTCTTCACATTTCATCACAACAACAACACTGCTTACCTTCTTTTATATGTTGATTATATTATCCTCATAGCTTCCTCACAACAATTTCTTGATCATATTATCTCTCTTCTTTGCCATGAATTCTCTATGACAGATTTAGGTCTTCTTCACCACTTCTTAGGTATTGCTGTTATCCATGACTCCTCTGGTATTTTCTTGTCGCAATGTCAGTACACTATGGATCTTCTTTCTCGTGTTGGTATGCTTGATTGTCAAACTTCCCGTACCCCTGTTGATATAGGTTCCAAACTCTCTGCGGACGGTGATCCTTTCTTTGATCCTTCTCTTTATCGTAGTCTTACTGGTGCACTTCAGTATCTCAGTCTCACTCGTCCTGAATTTTCTTTTGCTGTCCAACAAACTTGTTTATACATGCATGATCTTCGGTATCTCAGGCACACTAGACTTAGGTCATCATATCAACAAATCCTATCCCACCTCCTTGACACCTTACTCTGATGCAGACTGGGCTGGTTGTCTAGATACTTGTAGGTCCACATCCGGATTTTGTGTTTTTCTTGGTAGAAATTTGGTTTCTTGGTCTTCAAAAAAGCAGGTTACGGTCTCCCTCTCATCTGCTGAAGCTGAGTACCACAGTGTGGCTCATGCGGTTGCTGATACGGTTTGGTTGCGCCAGTTGCTGTCAGAGCTGCACCATCCTATTGAGCAAGCTACCATTGTTTACTGTGATAATATTTCAGCTGTCTCCATGTCAGGGAATCCGGTTCAACACCACCTCACCAAGCATATTGAGATCGACATTCATTTTGTTCGAGAGAAGGTGGCTCTCGATCAAGTTTGCGTTCTCCATGTTCCTACTTCTACTCAGTTTGCTAATATCTTTACTAAAGGCCTGGAAACTACTCCATTTCAGGACATTCGTTTCAGTCTCAACGTCGTTGAGCCTACCGTTGACACTGTGGGGGGATGTTAGAATACAACTTGTATTATGACTCCTACTCGGTTTGTAATAAGGCTAGGTCAGGTGCAGCTTAGCTCTTATATATACTTCTTGTATCGGCACAATATTGCATCAACAATTATTCAATACAATTCTACACTGACAGATAAAACTATTGTCATTACCACTATTGAGGTGTACATGTATTATAATCTAACCAAATTGTTTCTTGTAGCATGCTTGTTTGGTACTTGGTATGACCATTGAAGCACCTTCACTAAACAGTCAAGATTTGAGAGAGCAATCAGACAAACTAGCAACTTACAGTAGGGCATAGCTGCACTAACACATTGCCATGGATTTATTAAACTAAGCAAGGAGCTGCATTAGTCATGATGGGTACCATGGTGATTTGTCCGTGAAGTGCGGACAGCTGAACCACCGGGTCCATCAGCATTCAGTGTCCACACACGAGCACGTCTCTGTGAAGCACGCCATTGCCCCACTCCAGTAGGAGCCCCTTTACGGCCACCAACGCCTCACTCGTGAGGAAATCCTGCAAGAATCTCAATTCAGTTCAGAGACTCAGTGAGTGATATTACATAAACCAAACTAATGAAGAAGTAGTGGTGTACGTACCACATTTTAACCCACAAAATTAATTATATTTCCCAGACTTCTGGTGGATCAAGAACATCCAAAGTGATAGATTAGAATAGAAAACTGAGACTTGTTCTTTATCTATTCACATCATTTGCTCAAGTAGGCCAGATTCTCCGGTGTGTGCGAGAGAGGGCAAATGGAGCAAAGGATTTATCAACACGAGGAGTAGAGGGGGAATACCTGGGATTCATAAGGTTGTTGGGATGTAGGGTCGTGGAGGACTGTTACGTCTCCAATGTATATATAATTTATGAAGTATCCATGTCATAATTACAACAATTTTATATGATTTTGGTGTACTTTATATGATTGAATGAAACTAACCTGGACTGACGTTATTTTCAAAAGAACTACTAATGTACACTTCCTAATTCCAACTTTCCATTGCAATTGTTCATTGTCAATTTGCATGGAGTCTCCGCTTAAGCCTATAAAACCCTATACACCTTCTCACATATCATAATCTTCTACCAATCGTTGCCAGCCTGGACCATAAAATTTAGTCATTTGCTCATTTTGAAATAATTTGATTTCATAGGATAGTTCTTCATTGGTAAAAAAAAGGCATTCATTGAGACTCTTTAGATATGATAGTATTCTCTATCACTTCATTTACTAGAGTAGCAGTATGTTGTCTAGCCCCACAAAGAACAGTGTAAATTCATCAAATTAGCTTACTTTTATACAATACCATAGACTAAATAAAAATAGGCCACTAGTATAAAGTATACATACTATGCTTTTCCATACATCTTACATCTGACGGCATGCAAATTCTCAACCAACCTGTCGTTGTTGCCCCCTGTTCCACATGCTAGCTACTATGGTTCTTACAGGCAGCACACCATCTCTTCAGGAGAAATAGAACAAAAGAATCTTCAAAGAAAAAGAAAAACATTTTTTTGAAAAGGAGGAAGGCCTTCGGCCTTTGCATCTGGGTGATGCATGCAGCCACTTTATTAATTATTCACAAAGATCTTACAAAGTAATACATTAGTACGTCTGAAGTCATCGCCTTGGCAACACCTATCGCTGCTCCTATCCAGTTTATGAAGGGATGCTGATAGTCTAAGCCTGATACCAAACAGACCTCGTAGCAAAGCCTAACATCTAAGACCGGAGACCCCAACCAAGACACATTGTCGGGTATGAGGGGCACACCGGTCCGGCGCACTCTCAGAGGCCGCCGTTGTCGGTGATGACCCACAAGTATAGGGGATCTATCGTAGTCCTTTTGATAAGATAGAGTGTCGAACCCAACGAGGAGCAGAAGGAAATGATAAGCGGTTTCCAGCAAGGTATTCTCTGCAAGTACTGAAATAAGTGGTAACAGATAGTTTTGTGATAGGATAATTTGTAACGAGCAACAAGTAACAAAAGTAAATAAAGTGCAGCAAGGTGGCCCAATCCTTTTTGTAGCAAAGGACAAGCTTGGACAAACTCTTATATAGAGAAAAGCGCTCCCGAGGACACATGGGAATATCATCAAGCTAGTTATCATCACGTTCATATGATTCGCGTTCGGTACTTTGATAATTTGGTCTGTGGGTGGACCGGTGCTTGGGTACTGTCCTTACTTGGACAAGCATCTCACTTATGATTAACCTCTATTGCAAGCACCCGCAACTTCAACAAAAGTATTAAGGTAAACCTAACCATAGCATGAAACATATGGATCCAAATCAGCCCCTTGCGAAGCAACGCATAAACTAGGGTTTAAGCTTCTGTCACTCTAGCAACCCATCATCTACTTATTACTTCCCAATGCCTTCCTCTAGGCCCAAATAATGGTGAAGTGTTATGTAGTCGACGTTCACATAACACCACTAGAGGAGAGACAACATACATCTCATCAAAATATCGAATGAATACCAAATTCACATGACTACTTGTTGGGGAACGTAGTAATTTCAAAAAAAATTCCTACGCACATGCAAGATCATGGTGATGCATAGCAACGAAAGGGGAGAGTGTTGTCCACGTATCCTCGTAGACCGAAAGAGGAAGCATTAGCACAACGCGGTTGATGTAGTCGTACGTCTTCACGATCCAACCGATCAAGTACCGAACGCACGGCACCTCCGAGTTCTGCACATGTTCAACTCGATGACGTCCCTCGAACTCCGATCCAGCCGAGTATTGAGGGAGAGTTTTGTCAGCATGACGGCGTGGTGACGATGATGATGTTCTACCGACGCAGGGCTTCGCCTAAGCACCGCTACGATATGACCGAGGTGGATTATGGTGGAGGGGGGCACCGCACACGGCTAAGAGATCAAGAGATCAATTGTTGTGTCTTTGGGGTGCCCCCTGCCCCCGTATATAAAGGAGTGGTGGAGGGAGAGGGCCGGCCCTCTCTATGGCGCGCCCTAGGGGAGTCCTACTCCCACCGGGAGTAGGATTCCCCCTTTCCTAGTAGAACTAGGAGCCCTTCCAAGTAGTAGGAGTAGGAGGGAAGAAAAGGGAAGGGAAAAGAAAAAGGAAGGAAGGGGGCGCCTCCCCTCCCTAGTCCAATTCGGACCAGCCTATGGGGAGGGGTGCGGCCACCCTTTGAGGCCTTTCTCTCCTTTCCCTTATGGCCCATTAAGGCCCAATACAAATTCCCGTAACTCCCCGGTACTCCCGAAAATACCCGAATCACTCGGAACCTTTCCGATGTCCGAATATAGTCGTCCAATATATCGATCTTTACGTCTCGACCATTTCGAGACTCCTCGTCATGTCCCCGATCTCATCTGGGACTCCGAACTCCTTAGGTACATCAAAACACATAAACTCATAATATAACCGTCATCGAACTTTAAGCGTGCGGACCCTACGGGCTCGAGAACTATGTAGACATGACCGAGACACGTCTCTGGTCAATAACCAATAGCGGAACCTGGATGCTCATATTGGCTCCTACATATTCTACGAAGATCTTTATCGGTCAAACCGCATAACAACATACGTTGTTCGCTTTGTCATCGGTATGTTACTTGCCTGAGATTCGATCGTCGGTATCTCAATACCTACTTCAATCTCGTTACCGGCAAGTCTCTTTACTCGTTCCGTAACACATTATCCCGTAACTAACTCATTAGTTGCAATGCTTGCAAGGCTTATAGTGATGTGCATTACCGAGTGGGCCCAGAGATACCTCTCCGACAATCGGAGTAACAAATCCTAATCTTGAAATACGCCAACCCAACAAGTACCTTCGGAGACACCTGTAGAGCACCTTTATAATCATCCAGTTACGTTGTGACGTTTGGTAGCACACAAAGTGTTCCTCCGGTAAACGGGAGTTGCATAATCTCATAGTCATAGGAACATGTATAAGTCATGAAGAAAGCAATAGCAACAAACTAAACGATCAAGTGCTAAGCTAACGGAATGGGTCAAGTCAATCACATCATTCTCCTAATGATGTGATCCCGTTAATCAAATGACAACTCATGTCTATGGCTAGGAAACTTAACCATCTTTGATTCAACGAGCTAGTCAAGTAGAGGCATACTAGTGACATACTGTTTGTCTATGTATTCACACATGTATTATGTTTCCGGTTAATACAATTCTAGCATGAATAATAAACATTTATCATGATATAAGGAAATAAATAATAACTTTGTTATTGCCTCTAGGGCATATTTCCTTCAGTCTCCTACTAGCACTAGAGTCAGTAATCTAGTTCACATCGCCATATGACTTAACATCAATAGTTCACATCACCATGTGATTAACACCCATAGTTCACATCGTCATGTGACCAACACCCAAAGGGTTTACTAGAGTCAATAATCTAGTTCACATCGCTATGTGATTAATACCCAAAGAGTACTAAGGTGTGATCATGTTTTGCTTGTGAGGGAAGTTTAGTCAACGGGTCTGCTACATTCAGATCCGTATGTATTTTGCAAATTTCTATGTCAACAATGCTCTGCATGGAGCTACTATAGCTAATTGCTCCCACTTTAAATATGTATCCAGATTGAGACTTTGGGTCATCTGGATCAGTGTCAAAACTTGCATCGACGTAACCCTTTACGACGAACCTTTTGTCACCTCCATAATCAAGAAACATATCCTTATTCCACTAAGGATAATTTTGACCAATGTCCAGTGATCTACTCCTAGATCACTATTGTACTACCTTGCCAAACTCAGGGCAGGGTATACAATAGGTCTGGTACACAGCATGCCATACTTTATAGAACCTATGGCTAAGGCATAGGGAATGACTTTCATTCTCGCTCTATCTTCTGCCGTGGTCGGGTTTTGAGTCTTACTCAACTTCACACCTTTTAACACAGGCAAGAACTCCTTCTTTGACTATTCCATTTTGAACTACTTCAAAATCTTGTCAAGGTATGTACCCATTGAAAAACTTATCAAGAATCTTGATCTATCTCTATAGATCTTGATGCTCAATATGTAAGCAGCTTCACCGAGGTCTTTCTTTGAAAAACTCCTTTCAAACATTCCTTTATGCTTTGTAGAATAATTCTACATTATCTCCGATCAACAATATGTCATTCACATATATTTATTATAAATGATGTAGTGCTCCCACTCACTTTCTTGTAAATATAGGCTTCGCCGCAAGTCTGTATAAAACTATATGCTTTGATCAACTTATCAAAGCGTATATTCCAACTCCGAGATGCTTGCACCATTCCATAGATGGATCACTGGAGCTTGCATATTTCGTTAGTACCTTTAGGATTGACAAAACCTTTTGGTTGCATCATATACAACTCTTCTTTAATAAATCCATTAAGGAATGCAGTTTTGTTTATCCATTTGCCAGATTTCATAAAATGCGGCAATTGCTAACATGATTCGGACAGACTTAAGCATAGATACGAGTGAGAAACTCTCATCGTAGTCAACACCTTGAACTTGTCGAAAACCTTTTTGCGACAATTCTAGCTTTGTAGATAGTAACACTACTATCAGCGTCCGTCTTCCTCTTGAAGATCCATTTAATCTCAATGGCTCGCCGATCAATGGGCAAGTCAATCAAAGTCCATACTTAGTTCTCATACATGGATCTCATCTCAGATTTCATGGCCTCAAGCCATTTCGCGGAATCTGGGCTCATCATCGCTTCCTCATAGTTCGTAGGCTCATCCTGGTCAAGTAACATGACCTCCAGAACATGATTACCGTACCACTCTGGTGCGGATCTCACTCTGGTTTACCTACGAGGTTCGGTAGCAACTTGATCTGAAGTTACATGATCATCATCATTAGCTTCCTCACTAATTGATGTAGTAGTCACAGGAACATATTTCTGTGATGAACTACTTTCCAATAAGGGAGCAGGTACAGTTACCTCATCAAGTTCTACTTTCCTCCCACTCACTTCTTTCGAGAGAAACTCCTTCTCTAGAAAGGATCCATTCTCAGCAACGAATAACTTGCCTTCAGATCTGTGATAGAAGGTGTACCCAACATTTTCTTTTGGATATCCTATGAAGATTTACTTCTCCGATTTGGGTTCGAGCTTATCATGTTGAAACTTTTTCACATAAGCATTGCAACCTCAAACTTTAAGAAACGACAGCTTAGGTTTCTTGCCAAACCATAGTTCATACGGTGTCGTCTCAACGGATTTAGATGGCGCCCTATTTAATGTGAATGCAGCTATCTCTAATGCATAACCCCAAAACGATAGTGGTAGATCGGTAAGAGACATCATAGATAGCACCATATCTAGTAAAGTACGATTACGATGTTTGGACACACCATTACGCTGTGGTGTTCCGGGAGGCGTGAGTTGCAAAACTATTCCGCATTGTTTCAAATGTAGACCAAACTCGTAACTCAAATATTCTCCCCACGATCAGATCGTAGAAACTTTATTTTCTTGTTATGATGATTTTCAACTTCACTCTGAAATTCTTTGAACTGTTCAAATGTTTCAGACTTATGTTTCATCAAGTAGATATACCCATATCTGCTTAAATTATCTGTGAAGGTGAGAAAATAACGATATCCGCCACGAGCCTCAATATTCATCGGACCATATACATCTGTATGTATGATTTCCAACAAATCCGTTGCTCTCTCCATAGTACCGGAGAACGGTGTTTTGGTCATCTTGCCCATGAGGCATGGTTTGCAAGCATCAAGTGATTCATAATCAAGTGATTCCAAAAGTCCATCAGCATGGAGTTTCTTCATGCACTTTACACCAATATGACCTAAACGGCAGTGCCACAAATAAGTTGCACTATCATTATTAACTTTGCATCTTTTGGTTTCAATATTATGAATATGTGTATCACTATGATCGAGATCCAACAAACCATTTTCATTGGGTGTGTAACCATATAAGGTTTTATTCATGTAAACAGAACACCAATTTATTCTCTTACTTAAATGAATAACCATATTGCAATAAACATGATAAAATCATATTCATGCTCAACGCAAACACCAAATAACACTTATTTAGGTTCAACACTAATCCCGAAAGTATAGGGAGTGTGCGATGATGATCATATCAATCTTGGAACCACTTCCAACACACATCATCACTTCACCCATAACTAGTCTCTGTTCATTCTGCAACTCCCGTTTCGAGTTACTACTCTTAGCAACTGAAACAGTATCAAATACCGAGGGGTTGCTACGAACACTACTAAAATACACATCAATAATTTGTATATCAAATATACCTTTGTTCACTTTGCCATCCTTCTTATCCGCCAAATACTTGGGGTAGTTCCACTTCAAGTGACTGGTCCCTTTGCAGTAGAAGCACTTAGTCTCAGGCTTAGGACCAGACTTGGGCTTCTTCACTTGGGCAGCAACTTGCTTGCCGTTCTTCTTGAAGTTCCCCTTCTTCCCTTTGCCCTTTTCTTGAAACTGGTGGTCTTGTCTACCATCAACACTTGATATTTTTCTTGATTTCTACCTTCGTCGATTTCAGCATTACGAAGAGCTTGGGAATCGTTTCTGTTATCCCTTGCATATTATAGTTCATCACGAAGTTCTACTAACTTGGTGATGGTGACTAGAGAATTCTGTCAATCACTATCTTATCTGGAAGATTAACTTCCATTTGATTCAAGCGATTGTAGTACCCAGACAATCTGAGCACATGCTCACTGTTTGAGCTATTCTCCTCCATCTTTTAGCTATAGAACTTGTTGGAGACTTCATATCTCTCAACTCGGGTATTTGCTTGAAATATTAACTTCACTCCTGGAACATCTCATATGGTCCATGATGTTCAAAACGTTTTTGAAGTCCCGATTCTAAGCCATTTAAGCATGGTGCACTAAACTATCAAGTAGTCATCATATTGAGCTAGCCAAATGTTCATAATGTCTACATCTGCTCCTGCAATAGGTCTGTCACCTAGCGGTGCATTAAGGACATAATTCTTCTATGCAGCAATGAGGATAAACCTCAGATCACGGATCCAATCCGCATCATTGCTACTAACATCTTTCAACTTAGTTTTCTCTAGGAACATATCAAAAATAAAACAGGGGAGCTAAACACGAGCTATTGAACTACAACATAGATACGCTAATACTACCAGGACTAAGTTCATGATAAATTTAAAGTTCAATTAATCATATTACTTAAGAACTTCCACTTAGACAGACATCCCTCTAATCTTCTAAGTGATCACGTGATCCATATCAACTAAACCATGTCCGATCATCACGTGAGATGGAGTAGTTTCAATGGTCAACATCACTATGTTGATCATATCCACTATATGATTCACGCTCAACCTTTCGGTCTCCGTGTTCCGAGGCCATATCTGTTATATGCTAGGCTCGTCAAGTTTAACCTGAGTATTCCGCGTGTGCAACTGTTTTGCACCGTTGTATTTGAATGTAGAGCCTATCACACCCGATCATCACGTGGTGTCTCAGCATGAAGAACTTTCGCAACGGTGCATACTCAGGGAGGACACTTATACTTTGATAATTTAGTGAGGGATCATCTTATAATGCTACCGTCAATCAAAGCAAGATAAGATGCATAAAAGATAAACATCACATGCAATCAATATAAGTGATATGATATGGCCATCATCATCTTGTGCTTGTGATCTCCATCTTCGAAGCACCGTCATGATCACCATCGTCACCAGCGCGACACCTTGATCACCATCGTAGCATCGTTGTCATCTCGCCAATCTTATGCTTCCACGACTATCGCTACCGCTTAGTGATAAAGTAAAGCATTACAGCGCAATTGCATTGCATACAATAAAGCGACAACCATATGGCTCCTGCCAGTTGCCGATAACTCGGTTACAAAACATGATCATCTCATACAATAAAATTTAGCATCATGTCTTGACCATATCACATCACAACATGCCCTGCAAAAACAAGTTAGACGTCCTCTACTTTGTTGTTGCAAGTTTTACGTGGCTGCTACGGGCTTAGCAAGAACCGTTCTTACCTACACATCAAAACCACAACGATAGTTTGTCAAGTTGTGCTGTTTTAACCTTCGCAAGAACCGGGCGTAGCCACATTTGGTTCAACTAAAGTTGGAGAAACTGACACCTGCCAGCCACCTATGTGCAAAGCACGTCGGTAGAACCAGTCTTGCGTAAGCGTACGCGTAATGTCGGTCCGGGCCGCTTCATCCAACAATACCGCCGAACCAATGTATGACATGCTGGTAAGCAGTATGACTTATATCGCCCACAACTCACTTGTGTTCTACTCGTGCACAACATCAACGCATAAAACCTAGGCTCGGATGCCACTGTTGGGGAACGTAGTAATTTCAAAAAACTTCCTACGCACATGCAAGATCATGGTGATGCATAGCAACAAAAGGGGAGAGTGTTGTCAACGTACCCTCGTAGACCGAAAGCGGAAGCATTAGTACAACACGGTTGATGTAGTCGTACGTCTTCACGATCCAACTGATCAAGTACCGAACGCATGGCACCTCCGAGTTCTGCACACGTTCAACTCGATGACGTCCCTCGAACTCCGATCCAGCCGAGTGTTGAGGGTGAGTTTCGTCAGCACGACGGTGTGGTGACGATGATGATGTTCTACCGACGCAGGGCTTCGCCTAAGCACCGCTACGATATGACCGAGGTGGATTATGGTGGAGGGGGGCACCGCACACGGCTAAGAGATCAAGAGATCAATTGTTGTGTCTTTGGGGTGCCCCTGCCCCCGTATATAAAGGAGTGGAGGAGGGGGAGGGCCGGCCCTCTCTATGGCGTGCCCTAGGGGAGTCCTACTCCCACCGGTAGTAGGATTCCCCCTTTCCTAGTAGAACTAGGAGCCCTTCCAAGTAGTAGGAGTAGGGGGAAGGAAAGGGAAGGGAAAAGAAGAAGGAAGGAAGGGGGCGCCTCCCCTCCCTAGTCCAATTTGGACCAGCCCATGGGGAGGGGTGTGGCCACCCTTTGAGGCCTTTCTCTCCTTTCCCGTATGGCCCATTAAGGCCCAATACGAATTCCCGTAACTCCCCGGTACTCCCGAAAATACCCGAATCACTCGGAACCTTTCCGATGTCCGAATATAGTCGTCTAATATATCGATCTTTATGTCTCGACCATTTCGAGACTCCTCGTCATGTCCCCGATCTCATCCGGGACTCCGAACTCCTTCGGTACATCAAAATACATAAACTCATAATATAACCTTCATCGAACTTTAAGCGTGTGGACCCTACGGGTTCGAGAACTATGTAGACATGACCGAGACACGTCTCCGGTCAATAACCAATCGCGGAACCTGCATGCTCATATTGCCTCCTACATATTCTACGAAGATCTTTAGCAGTCAAACCGCATAACAACATACGTTGTTCCCTTTGTCATCGGTATGTTACTTGCCCGAGATTCGATCGTTAGTATCTCAATACCTAGTTCAATCTCGTTACCGGCAAGTCTCTTTACTCGTTCTATAACACATCATCCCGCAACTAACTCATTAGTTGTAATGCTTGCAAGGCTTATAGTGATGTGCATTACCGAGTGGGCCCAGAGATACCTTTCTGACAATCGGAGTGACAAATCCTAATCTCGAAATACGTCAACCCAACAAGTACCTTCGGAGACACCTGTAGAGCACCTTTATAATCACCCAGTTACGTTGTGATGTTTGGTAGCACACAAATTGTTCCTCCGGTAAACGGGAGTTGCATAATCTCATAGTCATAGGAACATGTATAAGTGATGAAGAAAGCAATAGCAACAAACTAAACGATCAAGTGCTAAGCTAACGGAATGGGTCAAGTCAATCACATCATTCTCCTAATAATGTGATCCCATTAATCAAATGACAACTCATGCCTATGGCTAGGAAACTTAACCATCTTTGATTCAACGAGCTAGTCAAGTAGAGGCATACTAGTGACATACTGTTTGTCTATGTATTCACACATGTATTATGTTTCCGGTTAATACAATTCTAGCATGAATAATAAACATTTATCATGATATAAGGAAATAAATAATAACTTTATTATTGCCTCTAGGGCATATTTCCTTCACTACTCATAGCAAGACTTCTCCCATGTCCTCAAGAACAAACATAACTACTCAGAAAGCATATTCATAATCAGAGGGGTATTAATATGCATATAGGATCTGAACATATGATCTTCCACCAAATAAACCAACTAGCATCAACTACAAGGAGTAATTAACACTACTAGCAACCCACAGGTACCAATCCCAGACTTGGAGACAAGAATTGGATACAAGAGATGAACTAGGGTTTGGAGAGGAGATGGTGCTGGTGAAGATGTTGATGGAGATTGCCCTCTCCCGATGAGAGGAGCGTTGGTGATGGCGATGGCGATGATTTCCCCCTCCCGGAGGGAAGTTTTCCCGGCAGAACAGCTCTGCCAGAGCCCTAGATTGGTTCCGCCAAGGTTCCGCCTCGTGGCGGCGGAGTTTCGTCCGAGAAGATGGCTTATCATTTTTTCCTCATCGAAAGACTTCATATAGCAGAAGGTGGTAGGGCGCGCCTCCACCCTCGTGGGCAGGGTGTGGCCGCCCTGGTGAACTTTTTGCACTCAGTACTTTTTATATATTCTGAAATTGACTTCCGTGAAGTTTCAGGACTTTTGGAGCTGTGCAGAGTAGGTCTCTAATATTTGCTCCTTTTCCAGCCCAAAATCCCAGCTGCCGGCATTCTCCCTCTTTATGTAAACCTTGTAAAATAGGAGAGAATAGGCATAAGTATTGTGACATAACGTGTAATAACAGCCCATAATGCAATAAATATCGATATAAAAGCAAGATGAAAAATGGACGTATCAACTCCCCCAAGCTTAGACCTCGCTTGTCCTCAAGCGAAAGCCGAAATCAAAAAATATGTCCACATGTTTAGAGATAGAGGTGTCGATAAAAATAAAATACGGACACGAGGGCATCATGATCATTCTTAGAATTGCAACTTATATAATTCTTGTCATATGATTTCTTATGCTAGGGTAATAATTCAATCACAATTTCAAGTATGAATCATATACTTCATTGAAAACTAACAAACTATAATCTCAGTCATTGGAGCAATTGCAATTTATCATAACATAGGAAAGAGTCAATATATAAGAGCTTTTCAGCAAGTCCACATACTCAACTATCATATAGTCTTTCACAATTGATGACACTCACGCAATACTTATGGGTATGGAGTTTTAATCGGACACAGAGAAAGATAGGGGCTTACAGTTTTGCCTCCCAACGTTTTACCGCAAGGGTAATGTCAACAATAATAGTTCATGAAAACTCACATCCAATTAGCCATATATACCAGGATCTTTCCAACAAGATGTGCTTGCCAAAGTATAAAATGTAAAAAGGAAGGGTGAAGATCACCATGACTCTTATGCAAGGTAGGAGATACAAGTAAAAGATAGGCCCTTCGCAGAGGGAAGCAGAGGTTGTCATTCTCTTTTATGGTTGGATGCACAAAATCTTAATGCGAAAGAACGTCACTTTATATTGCCACTTGTGATATGGACCTTTATTATGCAGTCTATCGCTTTTATTTCTTCCATATCACACGATCGTATAAAGTTTATTTTCTCCCACACTAATAAGTCATACATATTTAGAGAGCAATTTTTATTGCTTGCACCGATGACAGCTTACTTGGAGGATCTTACTCAATCCATAGGTAGGTATGGTGGACTCTCATGGAAAAACTGGTTTAAGGGTATTTGGAAGCACAAGTAGTATCTCTACTTGGTGCGATGATTTTGGCTAGCATGAGAGGGAAAGGCAAGCTCAACCATGTTGGATGATCCATGACAATATAATTTACCTCAGATGTAAGAAAACATAACCCATTACATTGTCTTCCTTGTCCAACGTCAACTCTTTAGCATGTCATATTTTAATGAGTGCTCACAATCATAAAAGATGTCCAAGATAGTATATTTATATGTGAAGACCTCTCTTTCTTTATTACTTCCTACTAATTGCAACGATGACCAAAACTATGTTTGTCAACTCTCAACAACTTTTATTCATCATACTCTTTCTATGTGAGCTCATTACTCTCCATAAGATCCATATGATCTCTTTGTTCCCCTTTTATTCTTTATTTGTTTCTCTTTTCTTTTATTCACTTAGGATCATGGCAAAATAATCAAGCCCTTGACTCAACACTAATCTCTATTATATAGCTCACGGACTCGATTACATAGAGGGATCATAAAGCAAAACTCAAAAATAGATCATACTAAGAACTCTTATTCTACTAGATCAAGATATTACCAAAAGGATCAAACTAAGAGAAACGGTAAAGATAAAGGTGATGGTGATACGATACCGGGGCACTCCCCCAAGCTTGGCAGTTGCCAAGGGGAGTGCCCATACCCGATGTTCAGTTCTTCTTTGTTGTTGAAGAAGGTGGGCTTGTTGATGATGGATAGTCACACATCGAGCGTAGGAGGTCTTCTAACTTGCGGATAGTGCCTTTGAGTGCGATGATATGCTCCTTCAACAAAATATTTTCACGTGTGAGATACTTATTTTGTATTCGAGCTAACTCAATCATCTTGAAAGCTTTGATCTCAGTTGGGGTAAGAAGATTGTGATCAAGTTGAAGGATGTGTTCTGTTGCCGGAACTTGGTCCTCCATGGCCTTCTTGGTCCCTTCCTCCTTGTTGATCTCCATGGGTTCTTTTCTCTTCAGCTCTATCTTCATTAGCCAAGCATCGTTGCCCTCATGGTTGGAGGAGGAGGGAGACGTCATAGTGCCTAGCCTTGACAACCCTGATAGAAAGCAGCTCGAAACAAAGATAAGAGATAATTGCGTGATACGGGAGTCAAAACTCCCGAGAGATTATATAATGAATTTTTATAGACCAAAATACGGGTCGTGTAAGAAAACGGAGTCTGGAAAGCGCACGAGGTGCCCACAAGGTAGGGGGGCGCCTAGTAGGGTAGGGCGTGCCCTCCACCCTCGTGGAGGCCTCGTGTCCTTCCCGGACTGCTTCTTATTTTTCTATTTTCTAAATCCAAAACGGAGAAATATTGCCTTAGAAACTGTTTTGGAGTCGGTTTACTTACCGTACCACATACCTATTCCTTTTCGGAGTCTGAAACATTCCGGAAATTGTCCCTTATGTATTCCTCTGGGGTTACGGTTTCAATAACATTGGTTTCAACATTTATGGCATTACCCGAGATATAATGTTTGATTCTTTGACCGTTCACCACCTTCGGATTTGTGCCTTTGAAGTTGTTGATTTTTATGGCACCGAAACGATAGACCTCCTCGATAACGTAAGGACCTTCCCATTTAGAGTGAAGTTTTCCTGCAAAAAATCTTAAACGGGAGTTGTATAGCAATACATAATCACCTACATTAAACTCATGCTTTTGTACCCTTTTATCATGCCATCTTTTAACTTTTTCTTTAAATAACTTGGCATTTTCGTAGGCTTGGGTTCTCCATTCATCGAGTGAGCTAATATCAAATAACCTCTTCTCACCGGCAAGTTTAAAATCATAATTGAGCTCTTTAATAGCCCAATATGACTTGTGTTCTAGTTCGAGAGGTAAGTGACATGCTTTTCCATAAACCATTTTATACGGAGACATACCCATAGGATTTTTATATGCAGTTCTATAGGCCCATAATGCATCATCAAGTTTCCTGGACCAATTCTTTCTAGACCTATTGACAGTCTTTTGCAAAATTAATTTGAGCTCTTTATTACTCAATTCTACTTGACCACTAGACTGTGGGTGATAAGGAGATGCAATTCTATGATTAACATCATACTTAGCAAGCATTTTACGGAAAGCACCATGAATAAAATGTGAAGCACCATCAGTCATTAAATATCTAGGGACTCCAAATCTTGGAAAAATAACTTCTTTAAGCATTTTAATAGAAGTGTTATGATCAGCACTACTAGTTGGAATAGCTTCTACCCACTTAGTAACGTAATCAACATCAACTAAAATATGTGTATATCCATTAGAGGCAGGAAAAGATCCCATATAGTCAAAGCCCCAAACATCAAATGGTTCAATAACGAGTGGATAGTTCATAGGCATTTCTTGACGTCTACTAATATTACCAATTCTTTGACATTCATCACAAGATAAGACAAACTTACGGGCATCCTTGAAGAGAGTAGGCCAATAAAAACAAGATTGAAATACCTTATGTGCAGTTCTATCTCCAACATGGTGTCCTCCATAAGCTTCGGACTGACACTTGCATAGGATCTGTTCATGTTCATGCTCAGGTACACAACATCTAATAACACCATCTACCCCTTCTTTATAAAGATGTGGGTTATCCCAAAAGTAATGCCTCAAATCATAGAAGAAATTTTTCTTTTGCTGGTATGTGAAACTAGGTGGTATGAATTTGGCAACAATGTAATTAGCATAATTAGCATAACATGGAGCAATGTGAGAAGCATTTATGACATTTAATTTCTCATCAAGAAAGCTATCATCAATAGGTAGTGGGTTATCAAGCACATTTTCTAACCTAGACAAGTTGTCTGCAACGGGGTTCTTAGCTCCCTTTCTATCAACAATATGTAAATCAAATTCTTGTAGCAAGAGAACCCATCTAATAAGTCTAGGTTTAGCATCTTTCTTTTCCATGAGATATTTAATAGCAGCATGATCAGTGTGAATAGTTACTTTAGAATCAACAATATAAGGTCTGAACTTATCACAAGCAAATACAACTGCTAAGAATTATTTTTCAGTAGTAGCATAATTTCTTTGTGCATTGTCTAGGGTTTTACTAGCATATTGAATAACGTTTAATTTCTTAGCAACTCTTTGCCCTAGAACAGCACCTACAGCATAATCACTAGCATCACACATAATTTCAAAGGGTAAATTCCAATCAGGTGGCTGAACAATAGGTGCAGAGATCAATGCTTTCTTAAGTATTTCAAATGCTTCTACACAATCATCATCAAAGACAAATGGTATATCTTTTTGTAATAAATTAGTCAGAGGCCGAGAGATTTTTGAGAAGTCCTTAATGAACCTCCTATAAAATCCGGCGTGACCCAGGAAACTTCTTATACCTTTGATGTCCTTGGGGCATGGCATCTTTTCAATAGCATCAACCTTGGCTTTATCAACTTCAATACCTCTTTCAGAAACTTTATGCCACAAGACAATACCTTCATTAACCATAAAGTGGCACTTTTCCCAATTCAAGACAAGATTAGTTTCTTCACATCTCTGCAAAACTCGATCAAGGTTTCTCAAGCAATCATCAAAAGAAGATCCATAGACGGAGAAATCGTCAATGAAAACCTCACAAATCTTTTCACAAAAGTCAGAGAATATAGCACTACTAGGAAAAGGGCTATAGATGATATGGCCACAAATGATGCACCAGACATGTGGTGCGCAACTACTATATAGTAATGGCGCACCATGAGTTGGTGCGCCATTAGTGTGGTAGACACTAATGGCTCACCAGACCCACGGTGCGCCACTAGTAACATTTTTCTATATTTTTAAAAAATACTAATAGCGCACCAGGGAACAGTGCGCCATTACTAGTTTAACTAGTAATGGCACACCTGCCACACTGTGCGCCACTACTATATTTTTTTGCAAAACTACTAATGGCGCACCTCAAGCCGACGACCCACCGCACCCTCCCCCACTCCACCGCCGCCGCCGACCCACCACACCCTCCCCCGCTCCACCGCCGCCGCCGACACCCCGCACCCTCCCCCGCTCCACCGCCGCCGCCGACCCCCAGCATCCTCCCCCGCTTCACCGTCACAAATGAATGCAACTAAAAATCCAAAAAAACAAATTAGATTATATTTTCAAATAACAAATTGGATGATATTTTCAAATAACAAATTTAATGAATGCAACATAAAATAATAATAAAAATTACTTATGGCGCACCGCTGGATGGTGCGCCATTGCTATGCCAAAAAAAGTTACTTATGGCGCACCGCTGGGGGGGTTGCGCCATTGCTATTTAAAAAAACTTACTTATGGCGCACCGCTAGGTGGTGCGCCATTTCTATACCTCCCCCGACTAAAATATCGGTCCCAATCCCCGGCCAATCCCATCTCACATCTCTCAGCCCCTGTGTGCCGCTGCCCCGACGACCCACGACGCCGCCGCCCCTACGTGCACCGCCGCCCCCGCGCCCCCCACCACTGCAGCTCCTCCGCCGACGACCGCACAGGGTGCAGGACGACGACCACCGCCGACCCGCAACCGTCCCTCCGCCGCCCATAAGCCGCCCTCCTCCTCGGCCCGACGTCCACATCGTCGACGTCTTCGTCCCCGACGACGCCCCCGTCTTCTACGCCCGCAGGTACCCCATCCAACTCACCCCCGCCTCCATTTCCCACCTCTCCCTCTGTGCTCATAGTTCTTTTTTTCAAGTTCTTTCCTCATAGTTCTTCCAAATTTCAGCTAGTCCAGCTGTTCCTCCAGTTGCCTCCCTCCTCTCCACACTCCAGACAGGACGACCGACGGTCGACTCCCTCCGCTGCTGAACAGGACACTGGTAATATGACCTCTCTCTTCTTCTCTCTGTTTACCAATTCTACTATTGTATACAAACATCTTTATGTGATATGTGAACTTGTGAAGTTTGTGAACTACGAGAATTAGAAAGATTAGGGAAATGAACTAGTTGATAAGAGGGATGCATGAGAAGCTAGCTACACTGCCATGAACTTTGTTTTTCCTTTTGACGAGCACCCTTGTTAACATCAGGAATTAAAAATGCAGCATAGAACAAGATACATAGATAGCTGAAACAAAGAGGTGTGCTTTGAAAGAAAAAAATGTGCACCTGCAAGTGAGACTTGACATGTGCCAAGCTAGTAAACAAAATCTGTATATGTACATACTCTCATAAGGTTCTAAGAGATTTTATTATAAGCTTGATGTTCGTTGTCGTTGACTTATCACTGTTAAATAGAGACCTCTGAGCTGATAGTCTGCATGTATGCACACAAACAATAATCCTATGAGGCTGGTCATCAACTCTGATCCAGAAGTTTTAAGTTTTAAGTTGGTGATAACAACACATATATTCCCTTCCAAAAAGAAAAAAGAAAGAAATGTATGCATCTACTACTGTTTATAATTAGCCCCCTCCCTCCCTAACTAACTAGAGTAATTAACAACACTAGCTAATTAACAATACTAGCCAACTTGCTAGCTTGATGAGTCATCACCAGTTTCTCAAATCTTGTTTCCTCTGATGATCAATACATATGCAGAGATTAATATGCTAGCTTGATGAGTCATCACCAACCAATATGATGATCAAAGCTTGTCTGTAATTGCTTCTCTGTCTGTCTGTAATATGCTAGCTTGATTAACAATACATATGATGCAACTCAACCATTAGAGATTGTGGTTGGGATTTTATGGACTATTCATTTTGGCTGTTACATGTTACTGTGCTGGCTGGTTGGCTGGCCAGCGTCTTCTCTAACTTGTTTGCCTTTCCCACTGCTCACATGTTACTGTCATATTTTCTAGCAAAGTCTTGGTCTGGCATTGCTGCTGAGGCACTTGATTTTTGTCCATATGAAAGCAGAGGACCATATGGTCTGTGGCCTTTTCATCCATATGAAAGTAGAGGCACATTGTGGTCCTAGTTTGCTGGGTTTTGTCTCCGACCATCGTCTCGTGATGATTTTGCAGGTACCCTGAGAGGCCCTTGAGTTTGCCGGAATGTTGATTAACTTCCGTTCTCGCAAATTCGTGTACTCCATATGTCCTATTTTCAGCAAAGGTCATGCTGAAATTTTTCGTGAATTTAGCATGACTTTGCTAAAAATAGGACATATGGGGTACTTGCGACTAATGCATGGGCCGGGGTATCTTAGTACTTAATTAAGTAGGATCAACTGTCTCTTGTGTTATACATGTTCTATTTGGATGGCCCTGCTAAACCTTGACCATAAATACTTGAGATGGATGTAGCAGGCTTAAAAAAGAAATGTTTTTAGGCTAACTCCACTAGGCCTGGCTGAAAATGCACAAGTGTGCATGACTAACAATATTCTATTGTAAAGCTAAACATGAAAGAGGAACCACTCATCCTAACCATTTGCTCTCAAAACTACAAATTCACTTCTTACTACTGAAAATCTTAGACCATCTCCATTCACCAATAGCTCAAACCAGTTCGAAGGGCGTGTTTTCACCACACTGTGGATTATCTTATTGGACCCAACGCAAGAGATGATGTAGTTTTGAATTATGAACGTAGGATATGTCGTCATCAGATGATGAAAGTCTCCCGGGGGAGGCGGCTGGTGCCACGACGATCGAGGTCTGTGCGACATCCCTCACCTGGACGATGATCAGCGCTTTAGCATTAAGCTCGAGGAGACCTTCGAAGTTGAAATGGTACACAACGACGACAAGTGTTATTTTCATAATTAAGCATGATTTCAACTATTTCAACATGTAATTTTCATCTTTTACAATTCGAGTATAGCTTATCCCATGCCATGCAAGACGCTATGTCTTGGAGAGGATGGATTTTGAAGACCATGAAATTTCTGAAACAAAGAAAATTCACCTAAGGAATCATCACGATGTGGATTTTGAAGTAAATCTGTATAATTCTGGGAGCGTAACCCATTTTGGTTGCAAAAATTGGGAAGCATTTTGCAAGATGTATGGTTTTGATGAGGGTATGCTTGTCACCATGGATCTTGGTGATCCTAAAATCGAGCAAGACAATATGGACATTTGGGTCCTTGTTGATACGCCTCCAATTCTACCGCTATGTGAGTTTCTCAAACACAGTTATTAGCTAATTTATATTTTTTATTTCAAAATAGTTGATAGCTTATTTCCATTGACAGCTTATTTTTATTGTTCAAAGAATGTGCGGGAGATGGTAGACAAAACCCACTACAACGATGGCTCCGAATCAACAACTTACAAGGAGAAAAATCATCTGGTCGGATTTTATACTGACATTGAGAATTACAATATCTACAATCAAACTCCTCAACATTATGGTCAATACGTGCCAGTGCATGTGTTCAACTACGGTAACTACCATGGAGATACCCTGGTAAGATTTTTTACTATTACGACATCCGTGCATCTTTTGCATACTTCTAAAACTAGTACATCATTGTTGACTATGAAGTTATTACTATGTTTTTCAACAGATAATCCCAGAGAATTGTGTGCCTCATTTGATGTATCAGAAAGGTAGTCTTAATGTTTTGAACATATAGCCAGGTCATCCTACGAATCTCAACTGTCCATACGAGATTTCTAAAAGAAGTGCAGACATGCAAATCAAAGGATGGAAAAAATGCATGGACAGTCGTAAGGAGGTTCTTGGAATCAAAAGGAAGCGAAGCACAAGAATTGGAGACAGGATGATCTCCATTCTCCATAATGGAGAGTCAGGGTCTATATTGTTTTATGCTATTTTACCTTAAATAGGGTATTTAGGTCCTGCCTAATACTGATGATCATGTGCTAAGAACAATTAAGTAGGGTTGGTTCGATGACTATCAAGATGATGATCGTATGACTTGTTATTAATAACGAGTAGAAGTTGTATGATGATGATGATTAGTAGGACTTGTTAGGATTAGTATTACTTTCGACAAACTCGCTACTCGCGGTCTCGAGACTTGTAATGTTCTATCTTTGTTCGGCCTTTTGAATTCAGAGACTAATATGATGAATTGTATTCGGAGACTAATCTTCTGTTGTATTCGATGAATCTGCTGTTGCTGTGTGGTGTTGTCTATATTCTATCCAATAATATATTTTGTAACCTGTGAAAATATTAGAAAAGAAAAAAATAATCCCTAATATCCATACTAGTGGCGCACCACCACATAGTGTGCCATTAGTAAGCTAGAGCACACTAATGGCGCATCATCCACCAGTGCGCCATTAGTATGCCAAAGCACATGGGTAAATATGGCCCCCTGGGAGGCAGACTAATGGCGCACCGTGGGCTATACTAACGGCGCACTGCATGGTGCACCATTAGTATACCAGATACGCCATTAGTAAAAAATACTAATGGCGTGATACTGGTGGCGCATCTATAGTGCGCCATTAGTAGGCAAAACAGGTGCGCCACTAGTAGGCCTTTTCCTAGTAGTGTAGCCATCATGCATCTTTGAAAGGTAGAAGGTGCATTACATAAACCAAAAGGCATACGTCTATAAGCAAAAGTACCAAAAGGACAAGTAAAAGTAGTCTTTGATTGATCCTTGGCCAACACAGGTATTTGAGAGAAACCAGAATAACCATCTAGAAAGCAAAAACGTGTATGTTTGGATAATCTTTCTAGCATTTGATCGATAAAAGGTAATGGGTAATGATTCTTTTTAGTGGCCTTATTTAATTTGCGAAAATCTATTACCATCCTATAACCTGTAATAATTCTTTGAGGAATCAATTCATCTTTATCATTAGGAACGACAGTAATACCTCCCTTCTTAGGGACACAATGGACATGACTTACACACTGACTATCAGCAATGGGATAGATTATACCTGCCTCAAGGAGCTTTAGTATTTCCTTTCTTACCACTTCTTTCATTTCAGGATTCAGCTATCGTTGATGATCACGAACTGGTTTAGCATCTTCTTCCAAATTTATTTTATGTTGACATAGAGTGGGACTAATGCCCTTAAGATCATCAAGAGTATACCCAATAGCAGCATGGTGCCTCTTCAGAGTTTTCAATAATATCTCTTCCTCATGCTCTGAAAGGTTAGCACTAATAATAACAAGATATATCCTTTTCTCATCAAGATAAGCATATTTAAGAGTATCAGGCAACGGTTTAAGATCAAACACGGGATCACCCTTGGGTGGAGGAGGATCCCCTAGGATTTCAGCAGGCAAATTGTGTTTCAGAATAGGTTCCTGTTTAAAGAATACTTCATCTATTTCCCTTCTTTCATTCATAAACATATCATTTTCATGGTCTAGCAAATATTGTTCTAAAGGATCACTAGGAGGTACGGCAATAGAAGCAAGACCAATAATTTCATCCTTACTAGGAAATTCTTCTTCACGGTGTTGTCTACTAAATTTAGAGAAATTAAATTCATGAGACATATCATCTAAACCGATAGTAACAACATCCTTTTTGCAATCTATCTTAGCATTAACATTGTGTAAGAAGGGTCTACCAAATATAATGGGACAAAAGCTATCTTGTCGGGAACCAAGAACAAGAAAATCAGCAGGATATTTAGTTTTCCCACACAAGACTTCAACATCTCTAATAATTCCCATTGGTGAAATAGTATCTCTATTGGCAAGTTTAATTATGACATCAATATCTTCTATCTCAGCAGGTGCAATATCATGCATAATTTCTTTGTATAAGTCGTAAGGTATTGCACTAGCACTAGCACCCATATCACATAAGCCATGATAACAATGATCTCCTATTTTAACAGAAATAACATGCATGCCTACCACATGTCTGTTTTTATCTTTAGCACAAGGTTTAGCAATTCTAGCAGTCTCATCAAGGAAATGAATAACATGCCCATCAATATTATCAGACAAGAGATCTTTAACAATAGCAATATCAAGTTTAACTTTAATTTGCTTAGGAGGTGTATAAGTTTTAATACTGATGATCTTTACGAACCACAGTTGAAGCTTTAGCTTGATCCTTTATCCTAACAGGGAAAGGTGGTTTCTCAACATAAGAAGTAGGAACAATAGGATCATTATAAGTGATAGTCTTTTCTTCAACTTTAATAGGTGCAGCTACTTTTACTTCTATGGGAGGATGATATTTAAACAACTTCTCCTTGGGGAGATCAACATAAGTAGCAAAAGATTCATAGAAAGAAGCTACTATCTCAGAGTCAAGTCCATATTTAGTGCTAAATTTACGGAAAACATCGATATCCATAAAATATTTAACACAATCAAACTTAGGTGTCATACCTGACTTCTTACCTTCGTCGAGGTCCCAATCTTCAGAGTTGCGTTTAATTCTTTGCAATAAATCCCATTTGAATTCAATAGTCTTCGTCATAAAAGATCCAGCACAAGAAGTATCGAGCATGGTGCGATTGTTATCAAAAAGCCGAGAATATAAATTTTGAATAATCATTTCTCTTGAGAGCTCATGATTGGGGCATGAATACAACATTGATTTAAGCCTCCCCCAAGCTTGAGCGATGCTTTCTCCTTCGTGAGGCCAAAAATATATATATATATATATATATATAATTGCGATCACGATGAACAAGATGCATAGGATAAAACTTCTGATGAAATTCCTATTTCAATCGTTTGTAGTTCCATGACTTTGTATCATCACATAGCCTATACCATGTCAATGCATCTTCCTTCAATGATAAAGGGAAGACCTTCTTCTTAACAACATCTCTGGTTACACCTGCAAGCTTAAATAATCCACAAACTTCATCAACATATATTAGGTGCTCATTAGGATGAGTTGTTCCGTCTCCTGCAAAAGGATTATCTAGCAGTTTTTCGATCATACCCGAAGGAATTTCAAAGCAGACAATTTCATTTTCATTTTCCGTTGGTTCAGTAGGTTGAGGAGAAACTCTTTGCTCTACTAGTCGGGGTGAAGATACCCCGAACAAGCCCCTCAGAGGATTACTTTCCATAGTAACAAGTGACAGTAAATTTCAGCACACTATATAAATTTTCCTTACCAAATTCCACCTACCAAAGGCGCTTCACTCCCCGGCAACGGCACTAGAAAAGAGTCTTGATGACCCACAAGTATAGGGGATCTATCATAGTCCTTTCGATAAGTAAGAGTGTCGAACCCAATGAGGAGCAGAAGGAAATGATAAGCGGTTGTTAGCAAGGTATTCTCTGCAAGTACTGAAGTAAGTGGTAACAGATAGTTTTGTGATAGGATAATTTGTAACGAGCAACAAGTAAAAAAAGTAAATAAAGTGCAGCAAGGTGGCCCAATCCTTTTTGTAGAAAAGGACAAGCTTGGACAAACTCTTATATAGAGAAAAGCGCTCCCGAGGACACATGGGAATATCGTCAAGCTAGTTTTCATCACGTTCATATGATTCGGGTTCGGTACTTTGATAATTTGGTATGTGGGTGGACCGGTGCTTGGGTACTGTCCTTACTTGGACAAGCATCCCACTTGTGATTAACCTCTATTGCAAGCATCCACAACTACAACAAAAGTATTAAGGTAAACCTAACCATAGCATGAAACATATGGATCCAAATCAGCCCCTTACGAACCAACGCATAAACTAGGGTTTTAAGCTTTTGTCACTCTAGCAACCCATCATCTACTTATTACTTCCCAATGCCTTTCTCTAGACCCAAATAATGGTGAAGTGTTATGTAGTCGATGTTCACATAACACCACTAGAGGAGAGACAACATACATCTCATCAAAATATCGAACAAATAGAAATTCACAAGACTACTAATACCAAGACTTCTCCCATGTCCTCAGGAACAAACGTAACTACTCACGAAGCATATTCATGTTCATAATCAGAGGGGTATTAATATGCATATAGGATCTGAACATATGATCTTCCACCAAATAAACCAACTAGCATCAACTACAAGGAGTAATTAACACTACTAGCAACCCACAGGTACCAATCCCAGACTTGGAGACAAGAATTGGATAAAAGAGATGAACTAGGGTTTGGAGAGGAGATGGTGCTGGTGAAGATGTTGATGGAGATTGCCCTCTCCCGATGACAGGAGCGTTGGTGATGATGATGGCGATGATTTCCCCCTCCCGGAGGGAAGTTTCCCCGGCAGAACAGCTCCGCCAGAGCCCTAGATTGGTTCCGCCAAGGTTCCGCCTCATGGCGGCGGAGTTTCGTCCGAGAAGATGGCTTATCATTTTTTCCACATCGAAAGACTCCATATAGCAGAAGACGGTCATCGGAGGGCCACCAGGGGACCAACGAGGCAGGGGGCGCGCCCAGGGATTAGGGCGCGCCCCCCACCCTCGTGGGCAGGGTGTGCCCCCTGGTGAACTTCTTGCGCTCAGTATTTTTATATATTCTGAAATTGACTTCCGTGAAGTTTCAGAACTTTTGGAGCTGTGCGGAATAGGTCTCTAATATTTTCTCCTTTTCCAGCCTAGAATCCCAGCTGCTGGCATTCTCCCTCTTTTTGTAAACCTTGTAAAATAAGAGAGAATAGGCATAAGTATTGTGACATAACGTGTAATAACAGCCCATAATGCAATAAATATCGATATAAAAGCATGATGCAAAATGGATGTATTATTCGGCGTCCTGGAAACCAGGGTACCCAGACTTGCCTGCCTATGGCCCACGGCATGGCACCCTCGATGGCCTGGTACGGCCCACCTGCAATACCGCCAAGGCAAGACCCTCGCGATGGGCCAGGCCTCGCGAGGCAGACACCACCAAGACCTCCCAAGGGAGTGGCCTCCCAAGCGGCCTCTCGAGGAGTGGAGATTTCTATGCAGGTACCCAGCCTCACGAGGTTGCGATGACGTGAGACTTGACGACCAAGGCCAGGCGGGCGTAGAGGAGGCAGTTTCCTCTTTGGTGCTAAGGAGGCAAGGGCATGCGTGGGTTCCCAAGGAATCTCCCAAAGGTTTCCATTCCAGTGCTACAAGACCAAGACCACGGGCTCGGCAAGACCGAGGTCATCACCGAGCCCACCGCTGCGTCACGACCAGAAGCTTTGCAGGCGAAGACCACCTTTCGTCAGGGTTAGATGTACTACTTGTCCCCTTTCAAATTGGTCATTGTGGGATCCCTTCCCGCCTAAGTTTTGGGGAGAGGACCAATGCCACTATAAATATAGGTTAACCACCACCATAGAGAGGGATCGGATCCTTTCCACCCTCGCGAGGCTGTTCATCCACTGTACTAGTTCATCCTCTGCCCCTCGTGAAGCCAATCCACTACAAAGTAGGAGTAGAGTTTTACATCGCAAGGTGGCCCGAACCTGGGTAAACTATCGTGCATTTGCTTCCTCACCCTCAAGGATCCGGCTAGGCTAGGCTGTGTGGGCAACGAGATCTAAACTAGAGAGGTTGAGACCTTCGTACACGCCCCTGAGCTAGAACCTTCTTGGGTCTGCGGAGCCATGAATCTGACATTTGGCGCGCCAGGTAGGGGCGTGTCAAAGTTTCCTCCTCCGACAAATACGCGTCACCCTCGTCTCGCGGCACCCATGGCGGGCGCGGCCCTGCGGGCGTGGCCGCCCGAGGCGTACGGGAGCATTGCGGGTCACCTGGCTTTCACCCCCGTTCTACGGCGAGTGTAGTGGCCCACGAAGTTCAGGCCGACGTTGCCCCCGTGATACGATGGTGTTGCAGACCCCAAAGGGTTCCTCCAGTCATGCGTGCGGGCCATTGAGGTGGCGGGCGACGACAAGGCCATGGCAAACTGGTTTCCCCTCACCCTCATAGAGGCCCATGGATCCTGGCTCCGCGGCCTCCAACGCGCCTTGATCTCTTCTTGGGTGGAACTCTACGACCAGTTCATCACGCGCTTAGCGGCTGCAGCGCCCCCACGTAGTCACGTGCATCATCGGCGGGTCACAGGCGCCTGCGTTCGGTCGCCACTTCAAGCAGCTTCTCCATCAGCAAGGTGTCGCCCGGCCACAATGCGGGGCGACGCAGCGCCGTGCAGGGCCAGAGACTGCCATCACCTTCGATTCCAGAGATCACCCCAAGGCCACGACCACGGCGGGTTCCCTCCCCATGCTATGTACTTCCACCATTAGCAACTTCGCTATGACCAAGACCATCATCGATGGAGGCGCCGGCCTGAACGTCCTCTCGGTGGAAACCTTCGATTTTCTTCAAGTGTCGTATGATCAGCTACTCCGCACCCGACCTTTCTCGGGGTGGTCAAGGACTCGTCCACTCCCTTGGGGTAGATACGCTTCCCCGTCACCTTCGGCACGCGCAACAACTACCACACCGAGCTCATCGACTTTGACGTTGCCCACATCGGCCTCCCGTACAATGCCATCTTGGGGTATCCGGCCCTCGCAAAGTTCATGGCAGCTACCCATTCGGTCTACAACATTGTCAAGATGCTAGGCAGCAACAGCATCATCACAGTTGTCGGGGATGCGGAGGATGCGATCTGGGTCCTCAAGCTTTCCTACAGGGCTGCAGCCGCTTCATGCCCTGCCGCCACGGATGCCGCGGTGGCTCAGGAGGCCACGCCCATAAAGAAGAAGCTGTTGTTCTCGCAGGACCAGGCTGAGACGAAGCAGGTGCCAGTCGACACCGGTGGCTCAGGCCGCACCTTCACCATTGGTTCAGGCCTTCCCCGAACTAGGAGGAGGCGCTCGTTGCCTTCCTAAGGGCAAACAAAGATGTATTTGTGTGTGAAGCGTTAGACTTGGTCGGTGTCCCGAGGGAGGTTATTGAGGATCACCTAATGGTGTGCCCTGGTGCGTGCTCGATCAAGCAAAAAGCATGGCGTCAGGAGCAAGAGAAGAAGGCGTTCATCATCAAGAAGGTCGGCAAGCTTCAAGAGGCCGTCGTCATCCGGGAGGTGCGGCACCTAGATTGGTTGGGCAATACTGTGATCATCCCCAAGAAAGGTGGGAAGGAGCACATGTGCGTCGACTTCACCAGCCTTAACAAGGCTGTCCCTCAGGATCCTTTCCCGCTCCCGCGTATTGACTAGATCATGGACTCCACCGCTGAGTGCGGTTTGCTATGCATCTTGGATGCTTTCTCGGGATATCATCAAATCAAAATGGCAACAGAGGATGTCGAGAAGGCAGCTTTCATCTCCCCGTGCGGTGTGTACTGATACATCTCCAACGTATCATGCTGTTATATTATCAATCTTGGATGTTTTATAGTCATTTTATATCATTTTATCAATTTGCCAATCGCAATTTGTTCACCCACCATTTGCTATTTTTCTCGAGAGAAGCCACTAGTGAAACCTACATCCCCCGGGTCTCTTTCTCATATTATTTGTCGTTGTGATCTACTTTTATTTGCTTTTATTTTCAGATCTATTAATCCAAAAACCCAAAAATACTTTGCTGTACTTTATTTTATTTGCGATCTATTTATTCAATCTATTACAACTTTCTTCCGTCACGCACGAATTTCTGGCACCATTACCTGAAAGGGATTGACAACCCCTTTAACACGTCGGGTTGCGATGTTATCTGTGTGCAGGGGTTGTTTATGTTGTGTTGATTGGTTCTCCTACTGGTTCGATAAGCTTGGTTTCATATCTGAGGGAAATACCTAGCGCCGCTGTGCTGCATCATCCCTTCCTCTTTCGGTAAATACTGACGTAGCTTCAAGTGACATTAAAAGGAATTTCTTGTGCTATTGCCGGGGAAGATCTTCAACATATACCAGGTTCCTAATCATAAATCTCATCTCCTTGCAATTTACATTATTTGCCATTTGCCTCTCGTTTTCCTCTCCCCCACTTCACAAAAAAATGTCGTTTTATTCGCCTCTCTTTTTCGTTCACCGTTTTCTCGTCAGATCTATCCTTTACTTGCAATCATGAGTGATTTCGGTATGGCACCAACAGATGATGACTTAACCCCTAAAATTGGGCGTACGAGCAATCTGGATGCTAAAATTTTTATTTTGGGGCAAGGGAATGTTATGGGAAAAGAACATATCCAAGAATTTTTCAATTTTGTTAGGAACCTAAGTCTAGATGATGCTCCTATACTTAAAACTACTAGATCTTATGGGGATGCTATTTCAGCACTAGTTCTGAATCTTGAAAGTAAATTTATACGTACCCATCCTACTTTGCAAATATTGTTTTTGGAGCTTCCCGTTATAAAGAATCCTAGGACTAAAAAGTTGGATACTCTCGTTCTTATGAATGAGTTTGACTACATAATATGGGAAGCTAGGGAAATCTTTGATTTTTATGGTATGAATCGTAAAAAACCTGTGATAGATGAAATTCTTTACAATAGTGATTATGATTTAAGACATTTTCTTAGGGATAATAAAATCTTTGATGAGAATCTCTAAAAGGAAGTCCCCGTTCTAGATATAATCCAACAAGTTTTCAATAATGTTAACCAACATTACTCTTGGATTGTTACGGGGAATCCAAGAGGTTGTGATGAACATCAACTTAGGAATGCTAAGGTCTCTATGGATAATATGTTTTATGTTCTGTTTACAAAACCCCATGATGAAAGCACCTCTAAGAAGGTTAAGAACAAAGACGACAAAACTTAGACCCTTGCTTTATGCCTAGCTAAGGGCGTAAAACTATAGCGCTTGTTTGGAGGCAACCCAATGAATAAAAATTATTTTTGCTTTTTGCTTCCTGTTTTTGAATGTTATCACAATTATGCTACTGTTATTATTGTGTTTTTTATGTTTTAATTAGTGTTTGTGCCAAGTAAAGCCTTTAGGATCTTCTTGGGTGATAGTTGTTTGATCTTGCTGAAAAACAGAAACTTTTGCGCTCACGAAAATAATTTTCAGTTTTTACCAAAGAGGGATAAAATACCCATTCCACTTGCAGTAGATCAATATGCAAATTTCTTAGGTGGCCTAATTTTTTCATAATTTTTGGAGTTACAGAAGTATTTGAAATAGTCAGATTTCTACAGACTGTTCTGTTTTGATAGATTCTGTTGTCTTTGTGTTGTGTGCTTATTTTGATGGCTCTATGCTTTTCTTTGATGAGTTTTTGCCATAGAAAAGTTGGAATACAGTAGATATAATGCAAGAACAAAATATTAATTGGTTTGATACAACACTTATAGTAGTAATTTATTATTTTCTTATACTAACGGATCTCATGAAGGTTTTTGTTGAGTTTTGTGTGATTGAAGTTTTCAAGTTTTGGGTTATCTTATGATGGATGAAGGAATAAGGAGTAGAAGAGCCTAAGCTTGGGGATGCCCCGACATCCCAAGCTATTACCCAAAAATGAGCAACCAACTAACCATGGGGATGCGCTCGAGTGGCATCCCCTCTTTCTTCTAACGACCATCGGTATTTTACTCGAAGCTATATTTTTATTCGTCACATACTATGTGTTTTGCTTGGAGCGTCCTGTATGATATGAGTCTTTGCTTGTTTTATTTTGTGTTTTAAGTCTTGATCCCTTTCTGGATACACCTATTTGAGAGAGCCAAAATTATGTCATGACTTGTTAGAATTGCTCTCTATGCTTCACTTAGATTTTTATGAGCTATGGACTTGCTCTAGTGCTTCACTTATATCTTTTTGAGCATGGTGTGCTTTAGTATTTTTGAGGAAATGCTCTCCTTCTTCACTTTGATTTATTTGAGAGTTAGTAAATTTTTCAAGAAATTCTCTCTTGCTTCACTTAAATAAATTTGAGAGAGAAAATTTATGCTCATGATCTTCACTTATATTTGTTTGAGCTTGTCAAAAGCAACACATGAAAATTAGTCCCAAAGTGATAGATATCCAAGAAGGATATAATAAAAACTTTCATGAAGATCATTGGACAAAATAAACTTGATTCTTAATAATAGTTTTGAGATATGATGATGTGATATGTGAGTCATCTTGATGAGTAATTATGCTTTAGTAAGAATATTGGTGTTATGATTTGTGATTCCCTATGCAAGCACGAAAGTCAATAGTTATGCAATGAAATTTTATCCTACTCATGGTGCATTATTCGGTGTTAGTTATGCTTAATGCTCGCTTATGAGATTATTCATTTCTTGGTTGGTCGCTTCTCAGTCTTTTGCTAGCCTTCATTTTGCACTAAGTATGATCACTACTTGTGCATCCAAAAACCTTTGAACCAGTTTTGCCACATGGGTTCACTATATCTACCTATATGTGGTATTTTTTTGCCGTTCTAAGCAAATTTGCATGTGCCATCTCTAATTTTCAAAAATAAACTTCTCTTTTGTGTGTTCGTTTCGCTCGCGGAGCGGTGAGGGGTGGCTAATATTTTCTATGCTAGATGTGTTATTCTCAAGATGAGTGTTTATTCACTTGTCATTGCACAAGAGTAAGGTAAAGGTATTAGGGATGCCCAGTCCTGAAATGAAAAAAAAATGAATTTACTTTATGTTATCAAATAATAAATTCCTTGGAAAGTGTTGGTATGAAAGGCACCCGATACGGTTAGCCATGGAAAGTGAAAGTATGGTGGAAAATGAATAAACTTTATTTTCTTTTTGGGATCCGCCTATGATATATCTAGCATGGAAAGTGTTGGGAATTCTAAGTCGTTTTCGCTGGTGGGATGAATACACCTCCCAAAATGTTTTTATCTCTAAGTTTTTTGCTTTGAGCTCTGGCATCACTACAAATCCCTACTTCCCTCAGCGAAGGGCCTTTCTTTTACTTTATGCAATTTTTTTTTAAAATTTGAGTCTCCATCTTCTCTTATAGAAGCACCAACTAGGAGGCAATATGATCGTACTTCAGTATTGGGCTAGGGATACCTTACTTTACTTTAGCGCTATGAATGGATCACTGATTGAGCATGATGGGCTAGGGATACCTTACTTTAGTGCTGATATTTTGAAGACATGGTTGCTTGTTGATATGCTTGAGTATTTAAATTATCATGTCAAAACTAGACTATTGCTCTGAACAATATAAAAGTCCAAATGTCCATGCTATAAAGAAAGAAATATGATTTGACATGTTAGGCAACATTCCACATCAAGAATTCTGGTTTTATCACTTCCCTACTCGAGGACGAGTAGGAGTTAAGCTTGGGGATGCTGATACGTCTGCAATGTATCTATATTTTTTTATTGTTCCATGCTGTTATATTAACAATCTTAGATGTTTTATAATCATATTATAGTCAGTTTTTGGTACTAACCTATTGACATAGTGCCAAGTGTCAGTTGCTGTTTTTCCATGTTTTTTACATCGCAGAAAATCAATATCAAATGGAGTCCAAATTCCATGAAACTTAATGGAAATTTTTTATGGGCCAGAAGGAACACAACGGGCCCTGGCTGCGCCTGGGGGGTGCCCCGAGGGGAGCACAACCCACCAGGGTGCGCCAGGAGGCCCAGGCGCGCCCTGGTGGGTTGCGCCCACCTCAGGTGCCCCCCGGACCGCCTCTTTGCTATATAAATACCCCAATATTCCCAAAACCCTAGGGGAGTCGAAGAAATATTGATCCAGCCACCGCAGAGTCCAGAACCACCAAATCCAATCTAGACACCATCACGGATGGGGTTCACCACCTCCATTGGTGCCTCTCCGATGATGCGTGAGTAGTTCTTTGTAGATGTTCAGGTCTGTAGTTAGTAGCTAGATGGCTTCCTCTCTCTCTCTCTTGATTCTCAATATAGTGGTCTCTTGGAGATCCATATGATGTAACTCTTTTGCAGTGTGTTTGTTGGGATCGATGAACTTTGAGTTTATGATCAGATCTATATTTTTATATCCATGAAATTATTTGAGTTTCTTTAATCTATTTTATGCATGATTGCTTATAGCCTCGTGTTTCTTCTCTGATATGTGGGTTTTGTTTGGCCAACTTCATCTATTTATCTTGCAATTTCTTTGTAGTGGGTTCGATCTTACGGTGCTTGATCCCAATAACAGAAGGGGAACCGACACGTATGTATCGTTGCTACTAAGGATAAAACGATGGGGTCTATCTCTACATAGATAGATCTTGTCTACATCATTTCATTGTTCTTATTGCATTACTCCGTTTATCCATGAACTTAATACACTAGATGCATGCTAGATAGTGGTCGATTTGTGGAGTAATAGTAGTAGATGTAGGCAGGAGTCGGTCTACTAATCTTGGACGTGATGCCTATGTAATGATCATTGCCTGGATATCGTCATGTGTAGCGACCCGACCCGAATGGATCAAGTCTCTATTCTTAAGTGTCATCCCTGGATCGGTATGCTGACACACACAGTACTCGAGGATTTAAAACAGAGGTAAATCACATGTATAAAGTAACATAAATACTATTACCTCAATCCAAATAGCGGAAGTAACAGGGTTGTGGATTCCCATCAACACCAACGGCAAAGTTGAGTGTAGAAATCATAACCCTAACGTATCACTTACTCGTCGTAAGATAATCCTGCAACATGAGACGTTGCAGCCACAAGGGTCAGTACATTGAATGTACTGGCAAATTCACACCATAGAAAATGATGAATAAAGGCTATCACTACATGCATATTTGGCTGGTGGAAAAGCTCTATGGTTATAGTTTTGCGTAAAGCCAATTTTCCCTACTGCAAAGGAATATATTTTATTTAACTATCATGGTGGTTGTTAAACATTGAGAATGGTTGACAGCATTCTCAATCCCAATTAAGCATCATCATTAAAACCCAACAATATTCATTTAAAGTAACATGATGAGATTCACATGATAATCCAAGTACTAGATAATCAAGCTGTCCATAACCGGGGACACGGCTAACCATGATTAGTTTATACACTCTCGAGAGGTTTGCGCACTTTTCCCCACAAGACTCGATCGCCTCAATTTGGTTTCTCGCACTACATGATGTTAGAGAACACGGATGACCGAGACATAGTCTTTCAGAAGCGCTAGCACCTTACGATGGATAGACCGTTACACCTACTTTCCCCTATATCTGCTAGTTTACCCTGTAAGAGTTCGCACGACTTAATCAACTATGCTAAATCTCATGATCCCTTTGGGCCTGGGTGGCAGTCCATGAAGAAAAACAGGCAATCCTGGAATACCCAGGTACCTCAATCCACCTAGATGTGTGTTTAAGTTGCCACCTTAGATAAACCATTAATTAACAAACTCACATCTGTCATGGATATCACTCACCCAATCCACGTCAACTAGCATAGCATGGCATAATAGGCAAATGTAGAAGTAAGTCCCAAAGGTTTGATAATATAACAAGTAATAGGTACTACCTCAACTACTTCCCATCCCAAAATTTAATTAGATCCTAATCATGCAATGTTTGAGGATTGATCTAATGCAATAAAACTGGGTAGTAGGAGGTATGATCAAAGTGTGAACTTGCCTGCAATGTTGATGAAGATGATTCACACTCAAAACTCTTGATAGTTCTACTCGTCACACTCCGGTCAATCTATCGTAAGCAAGCAATAGTAACCACACATAAGCAATCACTCAAAATATCAGAAAGATCGAAGAAGACAATTTGGAAAACATCCAAACCAAGAAAATAACTCTTGCAACATAAAACAATTTCTAACAGTACCATAATTATATGAATCTGGCCTTATCAGAAAGTTTAGGTCAAGAGCTTCGATTTGCAAAAAGAATCAACTCAAACGGAGCTACGAAACTGAAGTTATGATCAAACAAAGTTTGAATTCAAATCTGATCTAATTTAAGTTTTAAACTTTTCAAAAACATGTTTGAGTTGGATTACTGGATAGAGGAGATCATAACGAAGAAGTGGGCGTTGGTTTCGTTGGATTTGGACAAACGAGTAAAAAGGTATGGCTGTTTAAAAAATCAGGGCCAAGCTGTTTTACGAAAGAAAAATAGCTATGGGCTAGGGTCTAATGTATAAATACATAGACTAATTGATAATCTGATTGTTTTATCATATTAGTCTAAAAATTATAAACTATGGAGGTATAAGAAGAGAAAAAAAGAAAGAAAGATACCTTTATGAGGCAGAGAAAAGACAACTTTGGAGAGAAGAGATAATTTCCAGAAGTCGCACCGGAGAGGAGAAATAAATATTTTTCTTAAATGAATCTAGTCAAACCAAAATATTGATTTAACCCGAATTGGATGATTTTTGAAGGCTCTATGGGTCTATATTTATTGGTGGAAAAGAGACTTAGGGGTCAAAGGCTAGGCAATGTGGGACTAAACGTAGACGAAAATATATGAAACAGAGAAGAAAAGAGGCGGATGGGCCTAAAGGCCTTCGGCCGGCCGCGCGCACGCTATGGTGCAGTTTGTTTTTTTACAAAATTCGGCCCACGAAAAAAAAATTAAAAAAAGAAAAGTCTGGCTGGCCTTGGCCTATTTAAGAGAAAAAATGGGGTGTCAGAAGCTACTATACTGCGCATGTAGGCGATAAATAAATATGGGCCGCACGTATAGTTTTTTTTTTAGAAAAAAACATAAGAAAAACCGAATAACGGAATAAAATAAAAATTTTATATAGGCATATTATATATCAAAATTTTCAGAAAAAGATTTTCTACGACATGAACATTTTTCTAGCATTAAATAAAATACATAAAAATTCTTATAATTCAAAGAGTGCTACTGGTCTAATAAAATCCAATGAAAATCATTTTAGAAATACCAGAATGAATTCAAATTTATTTATCTCGAATTTTCTAATGTAGGGAATCAGGTTACCCTATTTTCCATATATTTTATTTTTGGAGAAAAATAATTTGAATAAAACTCAAATAACTCCAAATTGAAAATAAATTCAAAAAAGGACTTTAAATGTGATCTTTGAAACTCCCAACTCATATTTCATAATTTGAAGAAGTCATTATCTTCTTTGCTCGTGAAAATCATTGAGTTGCATGAAGTTTTTGAATTGGAAAATATAATTCAAATATTTTTCAAACACCCTTTTCATTTATTTAAATGGAAGAAGTCATGTCATCTTCTCTCTAGGGTTTTGTATTTGAAAAGAATTTGAATTCACGAAGATCATAAATGCAAAATGAAAGTTTGGGAAAGTCCTTTTACTCCCTCTCATTTAACTTTCAAAAAGGTTTCGAATTTCACTCAATTTCACACAATTAATCCAACAATTAATCAAATCTATCTATTTATTATAACATTCCAAAATTTAGAATTTTGGGATGTTACAAACCTATCACCTTAAAATGAATCTCGTCCGCGAGATTTGGAGATGTTTGAAAGAAATAGGTTAGGTTCGAGGTCTTCTCAAAATCCATCAATCATCACAGGGGGTCTGGGGTGCTACCACCCTTAGAAACATCGTTACGGTCCCAGCAATACTCATATACTCCATCTTTATTATTGACAGGGCCGGTCTTCTCAGATCTTCTGTATAATTCCTTTCTCTGGTCTCTTCCGGTAACGGCATAACCTTTTCCTCAATTCTTTTGTCCTTTCATCTTGGTAAGGTTATTCCGAGACTAGGTCTTCTTACCTGACGGGTCTGGCGCCAATACTAAATAACTATCGATATCTCATGGTGGTTAACGATTTATGGTTTCTCCTGCAGGAAATGGGTCTGGGTTGATCCTCGCCGTATAACCTACGGTCGGCAAAAAGCTGCCATGTACAAGGGAAAAATTCTTATACCATTCTAAGGTTTAACAAGGTTTAATATCTTCGTCTCTCTACTATAGGCAAGTCACTCAGATTTTCCATCCCATATAGCAAGGCGAACAATAAGAGTAAGTCGGTATGGTGATCAATCCATCCCGCAACCAAATCATTACCTTGTACATGGTTTAGCGAATCTCGCATTCTAACACTCGGTCATCCTCACAAGCATTTTAGAATTTCTCTTGTCGACGAACCAAGTTCGGACAAATCCATAGATTCTGCAAGCCAGACAAACATCTATCGTTCCTTCACAACTCTCAGGTTTTGCGTCTCCTCTAAGATCGTCTATCGTTAAAATCGTAACTTCTTCCAGGGTTTTTCCTTCAGCAAGAGTGTGCATGCCTCTTGGCAGGTCCTGGGGCCCGTGGGTTATGGTCCATCTCATCACTTGCAAACCTTGAACACAACCTCGGGGCAAATGATCATTATTCCAACTTCCAACTTTCTAGTATTCTTAAATCCATCTAATTGTACTGTCTTACTTCCTTCTATTGGCACCAAACTAGGACATGATTACTCAGACTCTTCATGGAATTTCCATTGATCCATATTTCCAACATCATACCTCCTTTATATCCAATAGTACTTCATCTCTTCATCCTCGCTGGATATCCCACATACCGAAATAAAACTTATACTTATGAAATCCATATTCACTTCGTGGAACATCATTATCCTTTCCAGGGTCAAGTGTCCTTACAGGGGAATATTGGCCATCTCTGCATGACACTTCTTCAACTAGGAAACGTGTAACACATCATGAACTCCTGACAGTCCTTCGGGTGACTCCAACTTGTTGGCCACTTCTCCCATACGCTCCAAAACTCGGTATGGTCCTACAAATCTCGGGGCCAACTGTCCCTTAACTCCAAATCGTTTAACTCCTCGCAGAGGGGGCACACGAAGACATGCTCTGTCTCCAATTTCACAGACTACCTCCTTGCATTTTTGAGTCTGCATAACTCTTCTGCGTGGACTGAGCTACCTTCAGTCTATCTCGAATCAACTTAATCTTCTCTTCTGACTCCTTGATCACATTTGGTCCAACAACTGACCGTCTCCAACTTCATCCCACATACTCTTGGGGCATCACACATATCGATACAAAACTCATATTCATTTTGTCCAAAATCCACTCAGTGGAGTATCCTTATCTTTTCCAGGGGTCAAGGGTTCTTACAGGGTACTACCACCCTTAAAATGCACAAATCTTCCATAGACCATATTTCTCATATCCTCAAAAATGGTCAAAATTCTTCTTCATAAGGTAACAACTCATAAAATCCATATCAGTACCAACGATGCTACTTTATTCGTTGTCAAATGATTACTATCTCTCGCTCCTCCATTACATGTCTCAACTCAACACCTCAATATAAAAGAAAATGTTCTCACTTCTACTACTCCATTTCTTTTGTTTCAAACTCAACTATCTAGCACAAGTTTCCTTCTCGTTGGGGCATTCTCTGTAAAAGTGCCCTGCTCCATTACAACTAAAACATATTACTTCTGACAAGTATCAAGGTTTCCTTTTTGGGCAATTGTTGAGGTAGTGCCCTGACTCCTTGCACCTGTAACAGGTGATATGACTCAGGCCCTTCCTGGAATCCAATCTGCTTCTCTTCCTGGACCTTTCCATGCCAATCATGGCTTCTATTTCTTGTGGGTCATATTCTACTTCCTCTATCGGGAATTATACTAGATCCCCATTCAAACACTTTTGGGAGATGTGTCCTTCTTCTCCACATGAATAGCAAGACTTAGTGAAGGGTTGACTCGGGTCTTCTTTAGGTGTGTCCTCCACGTCTTCCTTCATCACGGGTTCTTCTAAAATTTCCATAAGGGCTCCTTCCTTTACTTCTTTCTTCTGCTGGATGGTTCGTTGTACCATGGGGTAAATGTGACACTGAGCAGGATAGTGGGTAGTCCCTTCACACAAGAAACAAGTAATCGGCCTAGTTGGGCATTCTTCAACTGGGTGACTTCCTTCACAATTAGGGCATTCATCCTTGTGTTCTTTATGGGTGTGTCCTATTTCTCCACAAATCTTGCATGCACAAGGTTTCTTCATATCCTTTCCATAAGGCATCAACTTCTGGGACACAAGATGAGATCTTTGTAGAGTCAACTTTAATTCTCTCCAGGTGGTTACTCCTTGCCATCCATTCATGGTTTGGTATATCCTCCACCAAGTAGCAGCACCTCTTTCAAAGCACTGAAGAGCATGCTGGGTCGTATCCTTTCCGACTATAGGGTTATTCTTCATGTGATCCTGCATGTTATGAATCCATCGGTCTGTCTCCAACTGACTCATCGGTCCAGAAAATACGAGCTCATCTCCATTCATCCTCTATTGGGTCCATGTGGGTTTGGGGTAAGATAAGAGAGAGGGAGAGGGATGAACACAATACAAACAATGGTTTTGAAAAGACATATTTTATCTGTGGGTGCCGTAAAAACATCAAACAAATGACAGCTCACAAACGTCGCATCTAGCGTAGGTATATAACATGGGTTGGATCTTCTAAAGGTCAATAAATATTCAACGTCTCCAACTCTTCAAGCCTTGTTCATGCCTCCAATGGCTTCTTCCGATCATGCTTGTCTTTCTCAAGTTCTTTTGCCAGATCAACTCTGTTGACGTGAAGTCTGTCATGACGTCCTTTAATATTCTAGAGTTGCATTTCAAACTTCTAGGTTTCAACATCCTTGGCATGAACCATGGTCTAGTTCTTGATGAATCTTCGGTTTCTCGAGGTTTTGCTCCTCCAGCTTGGCTACTCTCATCTTCAGGGTCCTGAGGTCCTCATGAAATACTTCCTTGTCAAAATACTGCTTCTTGTAGGTCCATCTTAACTTCTTGATGTAACACTCCAGATCCTAGTGATACACCAGCTAAGGTTAAACTGCATCCTTAACTCAGCAGGGTGACAATAGCATCAGCGAGCGATGACATCACGGATAACCGTGTTTCTGCTCTTGTCATTCCTATGAGCTATCATTCCCTAGTTGATATCTCCTGCCTTAGGGTTTTCTTTGACAAAACTTCCAGTTCGCATGCTCCTTGTTTCAGTCTTTCTCTGATACACCTTGATCTCGGGTATTGACAACTTCCATAATCTGTCAAGTTCCATACGGGTAGCCTTCCTAGGTCATACAAATCTAGGGATTCTTCAGAGCCTTCAAATTCTCCTTGTCTTCGGTCTTCAACCGTTGTAGTTTCCATCATCATAATGTATGGTAAAATCCTCTTTATTCCGTAGTGGTCGTGGTTGTCTGATATCTTGTACTTGTTGGAGTGGCCTCATTAGTCGAATATTCGTGTGGTCAAAAGGGGAAAGGGGTATGGTCTCACTAAAAATGAATTTTTGAATAAGCTCAGAAGAGAAGAGAGGTAAAAGATCTTTTTGAAAGGGAAAGTTGTAGAGAAAAATCTTTGCTATGAGCTTGCCAGTTTCTAGGGTCACGTCCTACAGTCAACATGTGCTCTGATACCATCTTGTAGCGACCCGACCCGAATGGATCAAGTCTCTGTGCTTAAGTGTCATCCCTAGATCGGTATGCTGACACACACAGTACTCGAGGATTTAAAACAGACGTAAATCACATGTATACAGTAACATAAATACTATTACTTCAATCCAAATAGCGGAAGTAACAGGGTTGTGGATTCCCATCAACACCAACGGCAAAGTTGAGTGTAGAAATCGTAACCCTAACGTATCACTTACTCGTCGTAGGATAATCCTGCAATATGAGACGTTGCAACCACAAGGGTCAATACATTGAATGTACTAGCAAATTCACACCATAGAGAATGATGAATAAAGGCTATCACTACATGCATATTTGGCTGGTGGAAAAGCTCTATGGTTATAGTTTTGCGTAAAGCCAATTTTTCCCTACTGCAAAGGAATACATTTTATTTAACTATCATGGTGGTTGTTAAACATTGAGAATGGTTGACAGCATTCTCAATCCCAATTAAGCATCATCATTAAAACCCAACAATATTCATTTAAAGTAACGTGATGAGATTCACATGATAATCCAAGTACTCGATACTCAAGCTGTCCATAACCGGGGACACGGCTAACCATGATTAGTTTATACACTCTGCAGAGGTTTGCGCACTTTTCCCCACAAGACTCGATCGCCTCCGTTTGGTTTCTCGCACTACATGATGTTTGAGAAGATGGATGACCGAGACATAGTCTTTCAGAAGCGCTAGCACCTTACGATGGATAGACCGTTACACCTACTTTCCCCTACATCTGCTTGTCTACCCTGTAAGAGTTCGCACGACTTAATCAACTATGCTAGAGCCCATAATAGCTTGTGGCTGCACACGGAAGTTTCTAGTATGAAAAATCTAATGATCCCTTTGGGCCTGGGTGGTGGTCCATAAAGAAAAACAGGCAATCCTGGAATACCCAGGTACCTCAATCCACCCAGATGTGTGTTTAAGTTGCCACCTTAGATAAACCATTAATTAACAAACTCACATCTGTCATGGATATCACTCACCCAATCCACGTCTACTAGCATAGCATGGCATAATAGGCAAATGTAGAAGTAACTCCCAAAGGTTTGATAATATAACAAGTAATAGGTACTACCTCAACTACTTCCTATCGCACAATTTAATTAGATCCTAATCATGCAATGTTTGAGGATTAATCTAATGCAATAAAACTGGGTAGTGGGAGGTATGATCAAAGTGTGAATTTGCCTGCAATGTTGATGAAGATGATTCGCACTCAAAACTCTTGATAGTTCTACTCGTCACACTCCGGTCAATCTATCGTAAGCAAGCAATAGTAACCACACATAAGCAATCACTCAAAGTATCAGAAAGATTGAAGAAGACAACTCGGAAAACATCAAAACCAAGAAAATAACTCTTGCAACATAAAACAATTTCTAAGAGTACCAAAATTATATGAATTTGGCCTTAACAGAAAGTTTTGGTCAAGAGCTTCGATTTGCAAAAAGAATCAACTGAAACGGAGCTACGAAACTCAAGTTATGATCAAACAAAGTTTGAATTCAAATCTGATCTAATTTAAGTTTTAAGCTTTTCAAAAACATGTTTGAGTTGGATTACGGGATAGAGGAGATCATAACGAAGAAGTGGGCGTTGGTTTCATTGGATTTGGACAAACGAGTAAAAAGTTATGGCTATTTGAAAAATCAGGGCCAAGCTGTTTTACGGAAAAAAAATAGCTACGGGCTATGGTATAATGTATAAATACGTAGACTAATTTATAATCTAATTATTTTATCATATTAGTCTAAAAATAATAAACTACAGAGGTATAAGAAGAGAAAAAAACAAAGAAAGATACCTTTATAAGGCAGAGAAAAGACAACTTTGGAGAGAAGAGATAATTTCCAGAAGTCGCGCTGGAGACGAGAAATAAATATTTTTCTTAAATGAATCTAGTCAAACCAAAATATTGATTTAACCCGAATTGGATGATTTTTGGAGGCTCTATGGGTCTATATTTATTGTTGGAAAAGAGGCTTAGGGATCAAAGGCTAGGCAATGTGGGACTAAACGTAGACGAAAATATACGAAACAGAGAAGAAAAGAGGCGGATGGGCCTAAAGGCCTTCGGCCGGCCGCGCGCACGCTGTGGTACAGTTTTTTTTTACAAAATTCGGCCTAAGAAAAAAAAATTTAAAAAAAGAAAAGTCTGACTGGGCCTGGCCTATTTAAGAGAAAAAATGGGGCGCCAGGAGCTACTATACTGCGCATGTAGACGATAAATAAATATGGGCCGCATGTACAGTTTTTTTTTAAAAAAAGAAACAGAAGGAAATCCGAATAATGAAATAAAATAAATTTTTTATATAGATATATTATATATCAAAATTTTCAGAAAAAGATTTTGTACGACATGAACATTTTTCTAGCATTAAATAAAATACATAAAAATTCTAATAATTCAAAGAGTGCTACTGGTCTAATAAAATCCAATAAAAATCATTTTAGAAATACCAGAATGAATTCAAATTTATTTATCTCCAATTTTATGATGTAGGGAATCACGTTACCCTATTTTCCATATATTTTATTTTTGGAGAAAAATAATTTGAATAAAACTCAAATAACTCCAAATTGAAAATAAATTCTAAAAAGGACTTTAAATGTGATCTTTGAAACTCCCAACTCATATTTCATAATTTGAAGAAGTCATTATCTTCTTCGCTCGTGAAAATCATTGAGTTGCATGAAGTTTCTGAATTGGAAAATATTTCCCAACGGAATTCAAATATTTTTCAAACACCCTTTTCATTTATTTAAATGGAAGAAGTCATGTCATCTTCTCTCTAGGGTTTTGTATTTGAAAAGAATTTGAATTCACGAAGATCATAAATGCAAAATGAAAGTTTGGGAAAGTCCTTTTATTCCCTCTCATTTAACTTTCAAAAAGGTTTTGAATTTCACTCAATTTCACACAATTAATCAAACAATTAATCAAATCTATCTATTTATTATAACATTCCAAAATTTAGAATTTTGGGATGTTACATCATGAGTATTTGAAGTTCTATCAATTTCCCAATAGTAATTTGTTCACCTACCGTTTGCTATTTTTCTTGAGAGAAGCCACTAGTGAAACCTACGGCCCCCGGGTCTCTTTCTCATATTATTTGCTTTTGCGATCTACTTTTATTTGCTTTTATTTTTAGATCTATTAATCCAAAAACCAAAAAAATACTTTGGCGTACTTTATTTGTTTGCGATCTATTTATTCAATCTATTACAACTTTCTCCCTTTATGCACCAATTTCTGGCACCGTTACCCGAAAGGGATTGACAACCCTTTAATACGTCGGGTTGCGAGGATTTGTTATCTGTGTGCAGGAGCTGTTTATGTTGTGTTGCTTGGTTCTCCTACTGGTTCGATAACCTTGGTTTCATATCTGAGGGAAATACCTACCGCTGTTGTGCTGCATCATCCCTTCCTCTTTGGGGAAATACCGACGTAGCTTCAAGCCACATCATGTATTGCTACACCTGCATGCCCTTCGGGATGTGGAACGTTAGCGCCACTTTCCAGCGACTGATGCACATAGCGCTCGGGCCGCAGTTGGGGCGGAACGCGGGGGCATACGTCGATGATATCATGGTCAAGTCAACGGAAGAAAGGACAGGGATCAAAGACCTGGAGGAAACATTCGCTAACCTTCGTACCATCAACTTGAAGCTCAATCCAGAGAAGTCCGTCTTTGGGGTCCCATCCGAAAAGCTACTGGGTTTCTTGGTCTCTCATAGAGGAATCGAAGCCAACACCGAGAAGGTCAAGGCGATAGAGCGGATGAGCCCACCTCAAACCCTCAAGGTGATGCGGAAGCTCGTAGGGTGCGTGACCTCCTTGGGGCACTTCATTTCCAAGCTTGGTGAATGCGCCCTTCCTTTTTTCAAGCTGATGAAGAAGAAAGTCCTGTTTGAGTGGACCCCGGAAGCTAAGGCGGCCTTCGAACACCTAAAGCAATACCTCACGAGCCCACCTGTCATGGTGGCGCCTCATCCGCTCGAGCCCCTGGTGTTGTACTTGGAGTCCACTCACCACTCGGCAAACACGGCGCTCGTGGCGGTAAGGGAAAGGCCCGCCGGTGCGGGTTTGAAACAAGGTGGCCTGCAAGAAGCCGTGCAACCTCTGCTGCCCTAGGGCGGCGCTCCCGAGGGTCTCGTCGCTTCACCAACCACCAAGCCTAACGAGCCCCCCACAGGGCAAGACGTCTCCAACTCTTCGCCCCTCGTCGAGCATCCGGTGTACTTCGTCAGCACGGTGTTGCGTGATGCACACACGCGCTATCCCATGCAGTAGAAGCTTCTGCTCACGCTCCACGTCGCCTCTAGGAAGCTGCGTCACTATTTATAGGGCCACCCCATCAATGTCGTGTCGGCGTATCCCCTCGAGAAGATATTGCGCAGCCCCAATGCCGTGGGAAGGTTTGTGGAATGGAACATCGAGCTATAGGCCCTCTAGCTGGAGTTCAGCATGACTAGGGTCATCAAGGGGGCGGCCCTAGCCGATTTCGTGGTGGAATGAACCGACGCTCCGGATCATGGGCCGGACGAGGGCCAGACCCTCACACCCTGCGACGAGGACCGATGGGTCATGCACTTTGACGGTGCTTTCGCGTGGCAGGGCGCGGGGGCTGGATTCATGCTCATCTTGGCAACCGAGGACAAGCTCTACTATGTTGTGCAGCTTTGCTTCCAGCACAGCGAGCGGGTCTCCAACATCATCGTAGAGTACGAGGGCTTGATCCCTGGCCTCAGGGTCACGGCTGTCATGGGGATCAAGCTCCTCACCATCAAGGGAGACTCCCAACTCCTCGTCAACTTCTCCAACAAAGAGTACAAGCCGAAGGATGAGCACATGGAGGCTTACCTGGAAGAGGTACATCAAATTGAAAAGCTATTCTTAGGCTTGGAATTACAGCACGTTCCGCAAGGCACGAATAAGGAAGCAGATGACATCACCAAAAGGGCGCATCCCGGCATGAGTCCCAGAGGCCCTGCATCTTCGAGGAGAGGCTCCACAAAACTGCAGCGCCCACCCACCACCCCCAACCGCGGGCTCGGCATTGCTCAGGGAGGAGCTGCCATCGGCCCTAGCCTCAGGAGCACGGGCTTGTGGCCCGACCTCAGAAGCCCGCTTACTCCTGGCACTGGTGCCTCACATGGGCTGCTGGACCAAGGAGTTCAAGGCGTACCTATTCCGTGTCACCTTGTCAGAGGAAGAGGAGGACGCGGAGTGAGTGGTCCGCTAGGCCACTACCTACTGCTTGCAGGATGTCGAGCTGTACCGGCAGCGCCCCAACAACATCTCGCTGCGGTGCATATCCGGAGAACAAGGGCGCGAGTTGCTAGCTGATACCCACGATGGGGATTGGAGGCATCACTCCTCATCACACACCCTCATGGGCAAGGTGTTCTCTAGCGGCTTCTACGGGCCAACGACGCTCAACGATGCCACCGAGATGGTGCGATCCTGCGTGGCCTGCCAGTTACAGGCCAAGCAGGTTCACCAGCCCACGCAAGGTCTCCAGACCATCTTGCTCTCATGGCACTTGATACGTCTCCAATGTATCCATAATTTTTTTTATTGTTCCATGCTATTATATTTTATGTTTTATATGTTTTATATGCATTAACATGCTATTTTATATTATTTTGGGGACTAACTTATTAACCTAGAGCCCTGTGCCATTTTCTGTTTTTTCCTTCTTTTTGAGTTTCATAGAAAAGGAATACCAAATGAAGTCCAAACAGAATAAAACTTCCGCGATGATTTTTCTTGGACTAGAAGACACCCCAGAGACTTGGAGTTCAAGTCAAAAGAGCCACGAGGCAGCGAGAAGGGGGGAGGGCGCGCCCCTGCCTTGTGGGTCCCTCATGACTCCCCTGACCTAGTTCTGCCTCCTATATATACACATATATTCCCAAACCACTAGAAGCATCCACGAAGACACTTTTCCACCGCCGCAACCTTCTATTCCCATTGGATCCCATATAGGGACCTTTTCCGGCATCCTGCCAGAGGCGGATTCGATCATGGAGGGCTTCTACATCAAATCTATTGCCCTTCTGATGAAGCGTGAGTAGTTTACCTCAGACCTACGGGTCCATAGCTAGTAGCTAGATGGCTTCTTCTCTCTCATTGATTCCGAATACCATGTTCTCCTCGATGTTCAGGGAGATCCATCCGATGTAATCTTCTTTTGCGGTATGTTTGTCGAGATCCGATGAATTGTGGATTTATGATCAGCTTATCTATGAATATTATTTGAATATTTTCGGAATTCTTTTATACATGATTTGATATCTTTGTAATTCTCTTCGAACTATCGGTTTAGTTTGGCCAACTAGATTGGTTTTTCTTGCAATGGGAGAAGTGCTTAGATTTGGGTTCAATCTTGCGGTGTCCTTTCCAAGTGACAGTAGGGGCAGCAAGGCCCGTATTTTATTATTGCCATCGAGAATAAAAAGATGTGGTCTACATCTAAGTGAAACCTATGGCCCCCGGGTCTATTTTCCATCATATAAGTTTCCGATCTACTATTTTGCAATCTTTTACTTTCCGCTCTATAAACCGAAAACACCAAAAATATTTACTTTATCTTTTGTTTAGTTTTATCTATCTCTATCCGATATTATTTTTGCAAGTGACCGTGAAGGGATTGACAAGCCCTTTATCGCGTTGGGTGCAAGTTGTTTGATTGTTTGTGCAGGTATTAGTGATTTGTGCGTTGTCTCCTACTGGATTGATACCTTCACTACTAGGGAAAACCTTATACAGAGAATATTATCAGCAACGCTCTTCAAAATACGACACTACTGCTATTTAGTAGCAGCGCATGCCAGAAAAACACGCTGCTGAAAGAAAATAGAAGTAGCGCGTCATCTCTAAACCACGCTACTGCTCTTATTGCCATGACCTCGCCGTCCCGCTAGTTAGCAGTAGTGTGACGCCCCAAGACTGATGCTCCAGTTTGTCTTCCATTTATTTTAATTGTTGCCGTGTGTATTCTGTTTGTTGCATTATCATAATTGTTTTGAACATTTCATTCCTATACGCTTGTTGCCATGTTCATGATGAATTCCATTGCCATATTTTGCTTCTCGCATCATGATCATCTTGCTTTGTTCTATGCTTCATGATTTTGTTGTGCTTATTGTCATTTTATTGCATTGCATCATGATCATCTTGCTTGTTGTTGCATGTGCATTTTAATTGTGTATGTTATGGTGCGATATCTTTCTCTTCATCTCCCTTGCTATCGGCATCTTCATCCTTCAAGTTAATCCATATCCAAGCAAACCCCATCTCCTTCTTCCTTCTTTCCGATTTTAGCCATTCACTCGGGTGACACTTTTCCTCCCCCAAAAAAATGTTCATTCTTTTCCTATAAATCCTACACCATGTCAGTATCTACTCTGTTAAATTTAAGCTCAATTGGATGTGTTTGGTTGGGTTCAAAAATGGCCCAAGTTTGAATTTTATTCAAACTTGTATTACTTTTATACCTCTAAAATTTCCGAAACCAATTTTATGAAATCTACCATATTTCCTGGAGAGCAGAAATATTTTCATCTTGGACTTACCCCTCTCCTAACCCCCTGCACATTTATGTCCTTGTCTCCTTTCTGAAGGAATTACTTGGATAAAGGAAACATGAGAGGACAGCAGCAGCAGCCTAGCTGGGCCTCCTCCTACCAGGCCGGCCCAGCCGCAGCCTTAGCGCAGTCCCTCTCTCTCTCCCATTGTAAAACCACATGGATGCCCATGCAGGGCCCGCTTGGCAGCGACCCCTCCTCCTCTCCTAAATCCTCCTCGGTCCCCTCTCGCTCTCAAAGTAAAACTGGTAGGGGCACGATCACATGGCCACCGTGGCCGAGCCCTCACTCCGCGTACCCTTCTATAAAGCACTCCGAGACCGCGCCCTAGGGTTTCTTCCTCTCCTCCTCTCCTCCCTCCGTGACGCTGCCTTTCCACAGATCCCCCTCTCGTGCCTGTTCGCTGCTGCCAGCCACCATGGCCGGCCCGAGCAAGAGCTCCTTACCGTCGTAGGAGCGTCGCCGGCCTCCCCTCCATCGATCCTGAGCACCACAAAGCCTCCCCGATTCCGTCCTGACGCCGATCCAAGCCCGAGGACTCCATCCACGACGTCCCCTTCTTCCTCTACTTCATCTCCTTCACGGGTCAGGGAAACGCCAAGTTCAGCGAGCCCCCTCGCCACCTTCATCGTCTCTCCGTCCGATCTATCGCCGCCAGCACCCCGTGGTGAGCATCCGCTCCTCCAAGCCTCGTACCCTGTCGGTTTCCTCGCTGTAGCAGCGTGTTGATTGTGCTCGAAGGCCAGTCACCGTGCTCTCACCATGCGGATGAAATAGAGCACCTCACTCTCTTTCCATAGGTGCATCCATGCACTCCATGATATGCCCGTGTCTTGCCAGATTCCTCGCACGCACGTGCGTCCTCTGCACACATGCTGCCTCTTCGCTGCCACACCTGCACGCACATCTCCGAGGAAACCATGCCATGGCTGCGAGCTCGCCAGTCTCCTGCACCATGCCACCCCTTGCCGCATGCCCGCGCGCACCCCACCACAGCCTCCCTAGAAGGATTCCGCACCCCCGTCGGTCCTCTGAAATCACAGTAGTTGTTGCTGTTGGCTTCCGTCGCTGGCGAGTCCCCGTGGGGACGGTTCAGTTTGGGTCCTGGTCGCGTTGACCATATGCCTTATCTTCCCGCTGAGCTCCCTTTGCATCACCAGCACATAGCTAGCCCAGTGGTTAGCGCAACCAGTGTCCATCCAAGGGGTTTGGGGTTTGATTCCCAGGCGCCCCTCTTTTTGCTCTGTTCTTTTATTTCTTTTGCACACACCACAACCACATGGGCCGAATCCTCATCTGGGCCGCTGCACCGTAATGCTTCGGGCCCGTGCATATTTTTTTCCAGTCTTTGTATTTTATCATTTTCCAATGCATTCTTATTTACTGAAATGCCATCATCTTGCATTGCTCATATTTAAATAACCATGCTTTGGATTTAGACAAACTATATATGTAAAATTCTTAGAATTTCATCTAGTTTCACATTATGCCTTTTTCATGCATGTTAGAATGTTTAAACTGCTGTTTGCATTAATTTGCTCCTATGTCATGATAAAATGCTTTAATTCATAACTAAATAACCGTAGCTCCAAATTTAAAAAAATTTACATGCATTTGAGGTAGAAAAATGCCTAGTTTAACATGGTGGCATTACTTTGCATGTTTAACAAAGATAAAATATGGTTTAGGGCAAAACAGTACCAAACCTAATATATGCATATGAGGATTTTCCGGAATTGTTGTTCGTTGTTTCCGGCCTCATTTAAACTTGACTAGATAGGTAGTTTTACTATGCTTCACCCTCTTGCCATGTTTAACAACATTTAATATTGTTGGGTAAATAAACAAGAGTGATCTAAATAAGTCACGTGGTGTTTCGACATTATGCAGGATTGAGCTCCACTTAATTTGTAGGATTGTTTTTGCACTTTGTCATGCCATGCATATTTAAACCGGACATGCATCATACTTGTTTGCGCATCATGCCATGCTTATGTGATGGTTGTTTACAATGTTGTTTTCTTCTTTCCGGTGTTGCTTCTTTGGGTTAGTTTCGATAACGTCGCGTTTGCGAGGATCCGTTCGACTACGTCCGTTTGTCTTCTGCATGGACTCGTTCTTCTTCCTTGCGAGATCTTAGGCAAGATGACCATACCCTCGAAATCACTTCTATCTTTGCTTGCTAGATGCTCGCTCTTTTGGTATGCCTATGCCGCGATACCTACCACTTGCTTATCATGCCTCCCATATTGTTTAGCCAAGCCTCTAACCCACCTTGTCCTAGCAAACCGTTGTTTGGCTATGTTACCGCTTTGCTCAGCCCCTCTTATAGCATTGTTAGTTGCAGGTGAAGATTGGAGTTTGTTCCTTGTTGGAACATGGATATTTGTTGGGATATCACAATATCTCTTATTTAATTAATGCATCTATATACATGGTAAAGGGTGGAAGGCTCGGCCTTATGCCCGGTGTTTTGTTCCACCCTTGCCGCCCTAGTTTCCGGCATACTGGTGTTATGTTCCTTGATTTTGCGTTCCTTACCCGGTTGGGTTATAATGGGAACCCCTTGATAGTTCGCCTTGAATAAAACTCCTCCTGCAAGGCCCAACATTGGTTTTACCATTTGCCACCTAGCCTTTTTCCCTTGGGTTCTGCAGACTCAAGGGTCATCTTTATTTAAACCCCCCGGGCCAGTGCTCCTTTGTGTGTTGGTCCAACCTGTCAGCTGCCGGTGGCCACCAGGGGCAACTCTGGGCTGGCCTACCGGAACCTTGGACAATCCGGTGTGCCCTGAGAACGAGATATGTGCAGCTCCTATCAGGATTTGTCGGCACATTCGGGTGGCTTTGCTGGTCTTGTTTTACCATTGTCGAAAAGTCTTGTAACCGGGATTCCGAGCCTGATCGGGCCTTCCTGGTAGTAGGAATATCCTTCGTTGACCGTGAGAGCTTGTGATGGGCTAAGTTGGGACACCCCTGCAGGGTTTTGAACTTTCGAAAGCCGTGCCCGCGGTTATGGGCAGATGGGAATTTGTTAATGTCCGGTTGTAGAAAACCTGAAGTGGACCTTAATTATAATACATCAACCGCGTGTGTAACCGTGATGGTCTCTTCTCGGCGGAGTCCGGGAAGTGAACACGGTGTTGGAGTTATGCTTGACGTAGGTTGTTCTAGGATCACTTCTTGATCATAGTTTATCGACCGTGCTTTTGCCTTCTCTTCTCGCTCTCTTTTGCGTATGTTAGCCACCATATATGCTAGTCGCTTGCTGCAGCTCCACCTCATACCTTTTACCCTACCTATAAGCTTAAATAGTCTTGATCGCGAGGGTGTGAGATTGCTGAGTCCTCGTGACTCACAGATACTTCCAAAAACCAGTTTGCAGGTGCCGATGAAACCGTGCAGGTGACGCAACCGAGCTCAAGGAGGAGTTCAATGAAGATCTTGTTCCTTGTGTGGTTTCGTTTCAGTTGATTAGTAGTGGAGCCCACTTGGGACGATCGGGGATCTGTGTAGCATTTGGGGTAGTCTTCTTTTATTTTGGTTCCATAGTCGGACCTTGATTGTATTCTGGACGATGTAATGCTTTATTCATGTAATTGTGTGAGATGGCGATTGTAAGCCATCTATGTATCTCTTTCCCTTATGTATTACATGAGTTGTGTGAAGATTACTCACTTGCGACATTGCTTTCAATGCGGTTATGCCTCTAAGTCATGCTTCGACACGTGGGAGATATAGCCGCATCGAGGGCCTTACAAGTTGGTATCAGAGCCTTCCCCAACTTAGGAGCCCCCTGCTTGATTGAATCGTTGGCGTTGTTGAGTCTAGAAAAATGTTTTGAGTCCTTTAGGATTATATATATCGGAGAGTAGGATTTTTTTTACTCCTCAGTCCCTTCATCGCTCTGGTGAGGCATCCTGACGTAGAGTTTTGACTCTTCTCTTCTCAAATTTTCACTATTTTTTTTAGGATCACGCGGGTATCCTGGAATCGTTCCGATGGTTTTGTGACGAGAACATTGTTCTTGGTGCCTCCTGACATTTAGGGGTTGTGGCAGTGTCCCAGGGAGTTGAGCCCCAAGGTGTTGTCGTCACAATTTTATCGTTACAGTTCTGGAATACCTGAGTTTCGCCGACATCGAAAATATCTTTTATGCAGTTGTTTGTGAGATAACCTCGACGCCACCCAGTACTGGGGCGGGAGTTCGGGAGTATTGCCATAACTCGTATAACGGATGCTTTTCGAAGGTTGAGGTAAATGATTTCCGAAGGTTTCTTGGTTATGTGTTTAAGGATGGATACAGCTGGATGTAGGGTTTGCTAGTTTGGGTGAGATATTATGCTTCCCCTGTATCCCCAACACCTGATTGCATAACCGGAAAATTTCGGGAGTTGATAAGTGGGAATTCAAGTAGCTCCTAGGATATCTTTCCGACAAATGTATGATATGAAATTGGGGTTCGACGTCTAGTGGTCCGCCCATCCACGGTTGGTTTTATAGTGGTCTCATTGTGTCTTAAAGAGTCCTTGGCTATGCTGACTCGGGGACGCTTCGTATGTCATGTGCACTGCCTTGTAAATGATGGTGCTGTACGATTGAGCCCGTGTGGGCCCCACCACGAAACTTCAGACGAAATCTCTATCATATGTTTGTTCTGGCTTATTTTGCAAGCCAATCCTTTGTTTTGTTTTGAGTTGTGGTATTCGAGTTGCTTCAATGTCAAGTGTTGATTCCATACCTTGCCTAAGTGGTGTTCTCATATTTCTATGTGAATACTAATCCTTCTTAATCAACGAGGTTGTCATGTCAATTCTTTTTCAACCAGTGTGTCTCTCTTTAAGTGGATCCGATCATTTCAACATCCGCAACATCAAGTATCAGTTCTTCTCAACGATGTTTGTTTCATCCGTCTCCAAGTTGCCTTTGTTTTTCCCGCCCACCCACCCTTTTTCTTCAAGGACTCATATATCTTAATCAAGTATCCATCTTATGGATGTGAAGTTTCCTCGTTCTTTCTGTCAATGTTTTATCCGGTGATTCTCAGGAAGATACTAACGGAGCTTCGAGTTCATCATTCTTCATTTCATTTATCTTCTCCAGTGGATTTCAAGTCAAACGTTGTTGATCTTATTCCTTTCTTTGCTTCAAATGCTTTCCATGCCGTTCCACCTCTTAATCTTTCACTTCTCACTATTCATGTGTTTGGGAGTGTTTCAGTTATCTCAGACGGCTCGTCTTTTCATTCAAGATCCGTTCAAACCTATTTCGAGGATGTATCTCATTCAAGCCATTTAATTCAACCGGTGCAATCTCTCTTTTCAAGCAATCTATTCAACGGTGTATCTTTTGAGTGGGCCCTAGCCCACAGGTCTTTTCCCAGGATCTTACCTGACTCTTCTAATTTTCCCGGAGCTTTTCAAATTCATTTCAAAGTTTGACGTAAGAATGAATTTTCCATCAGACAAATGCTTTTCTCCAAGATCTTTCAAATTCTTTCATCGTTGGCTCAACCTATTTGTTTTTGATTCAACCGGAGTGTCTAAACAATTCTTGGTGGTGTGTCTCGTCATCATTCTCAACATTTGAAGACCGAAGAAGAGTTTTCCTTTAAATCTTGCTCCATTCTCTTCAAGATTCGTGATTCTAGCCTGTTGATATCCTCTCATAATTGTTTTGATTGTGAGAATTATTTTCACCCATTCGGAGCAATTCAGGAGTCTTTTTAGTTTGATCATCCGGAGCCCATCATCTCAGACTTATTCATTCTTAGCTTTCAGCTTTCGTTCTCTAATTCTTATCGGTGATTCATCCCTTTACTTCGTTCCTTTTCAATTCTTACGGTGGTTCTTCCAAGATTCTTCTTCCTTGCTATCATATCAATTTATTCATTGTTTCAATCCTACCGGTGGATCGTTGAAGACCTTCCCAAGTTGGCACCATCTATCTTAATCCTTTCTACGAGAATAAGTTGTATATGCCAAATCCGTTGCTTGTCATCAATCTAATTGATAAAGGATACGCATAATGTAATTCTTATTCTTGTTTCATCAAGTATATTCAACTCCTTATTCCGGAGACTAATCAAATTCTCGTTTTCAATTGTTCATCTTTCTTTTCCCAGAGTTCCAAGTTTTCTGCTTTATATCATCGCGAAGCTTCATCTAAATCATCGCAAGGCTTCACCTTGTGTTTTCAACTTCTTTTTCTTTTCGTTACCCTTTTATTACTGAAGTTCTTCATGGAGGCTCTACATGTTGGTTCATCAAGGATTTAATTCCTTCTCGAAGTGTTCATTGAGATTCTTTTCAGAGGAGCTCAAGTTTTCTTCATCTTGCAATCCGGAGTGCAATTGTTCTCCCTTACCTTTTAGGTGGTAATATATCATTCTTCTTTCACAAGAATGAGATATTTAAACAGATCATTTTCTTCCGTAGAGTTATCTTGGTATAGTTTTCACCTAAAGCCTTCCATTGGGAATGTTGCTCTTTGTGGTGATTATCTATGATCCAAGTTTTATCCTTATCACCTCGGCGGAAGAAGATTTCTATCTTTTTCTAGCTCCCAATAATTTTTTTTCATGAGTGGCAAGTTGTGACATCATAATTTTGAGATGTCTCCTATAAGTCCATATCAAGTTTATGCGTTTCGTTGTTGGTTTTCCAACAACTCTATTATAACCTTTCTTGGAAGGGTGATCTCCAAGCTCACTTGTGGCACAAGTTGACCTTTTCTTCTCCATCCTTTCATTTCATTGATCTATATTCTTTCTTCTTCCGAAGGCATTGTGAGGTTTCTCTCTTCTCTCATCATCTCAAGTTGTGAGGATCGTGTTCTTTTCGTGCTTATCCTTTTATCCGGAGTGTTGTGTCCTCTGCTCAAGTGCTTTTAGCCTTATCAATTCTTGCATCTTTTTCAACCAGAGTGCTGTCCAAATTTGTTCTCCTCTTTTCTGACGAAGATTGTCAACTTTCTCCATGTCCGTTGTATTCTTTTCTCGAAATGGTTTAACCTCTCAAGGTTCTTTGGTTTCACTCGTTTGTCAAAGAACCAACTTAGTTTTTACCTCTTCTCTTCCTCTTCTGTTTCTCTCCGGTGCCATCCTTAGATCTCGGGGAGGGATCCTCTTGTAGTGGTGGAGTGTTGTGACGCCCCAAGACCGATGCTCCAGTTTGTCTTCCATTTATTTTAGTTGTTTCCGTGTGTATTGTGTTTGTTGCATTATCATAATTGTTTTAAACATTTCATTCCTACATGCTTGTTGCCATGTTCATGATGAATTCCATTGCCATATTTTGCTTCTCGCATCATGATCATCTTGCTTTGTTGTATGCTTCATGATTTTGTTGTGCTTATTGTCATTTTATTGCATTGCATCATGATCATCTTGCTTGTTGTTGCATGTGCATTTTAATTGTGTATGTTATGGTGCGATATATTTCTCTTCATCTCCCTTGCTATTGGCATCTTCATCCTTCAAGTTAATCCATATCCAAGCAAACCCCATCTCCTTCTTCCTTCTTTCAGATTTTAGCCATTCACTCGGGTGACACTTTTCCTCCCCCAAAAAAATGTTCATTGTTTTCCTATAAATCCTACACCATGTCAGTATCTACTCTGTTAAATTTAAGATCAATTGGATGTGTTTGGTTGGGTTCAAAAATGTCCCAATTTTGAATTTTATTCAAACTTGTATTATTTTTATACCTCTAAAATTTCCCAAACCAACTTTATAAAATCTACCATATTTCCTGGAGAGCAGAAATATTTTCATCTTGGACTTACCCCTCTCCTAACCCCCTGCACATTTATGTCCTTGTCTCCTTTCTGAAGGAATTATTTGGATAAAGGAAACATCAGAGGATAGCAGCAGCAGCCTAGCTGGGCCTCCTCCTACCAGGCCGGCCTAGTAGCAGGTCCAGCCACAGCCTTAGCTCAGCCCCTCTCTCTCTCTCTCCCGTGGTAAAACCACGTGGATGCCCATGCAGGGCCCGCTTGGCAGCGACCCCTCCTCCTCTCCTTCGTCCTCCTCGGTCCCCCTCTCGCTCTCACAGTAAAACCGGCAGGGGCAGGATCACATGGCCACCATGGTCGTGCCCTCACTCCGCATACCCTTCTATAAAGCACTCCGAGACCGCGCCCTAGGGTTTCTCCCTCTCCTCCTCACCTCCCTCCGCGCCGCCGCCTTTCCACAGATCCCCCTCTCGTGCCTGTTCGCTGCTCCCAGCCACCATGGCCGGCCCGAGCAAGAGCTCCTTACCGTCGTAGGAGCGTCGCCGGCCTCCCCTCCATCGATCCTGAGCACCACAAAGCCTCCCCGATTCCGTCCTGACGCCGATCCAAGCCCGAGGACTCCATCCACGATGTCCCCTTCTTCCTCTACTTCATCTCCTTCACGGGTCAGGGAAACGCCATGTTCAGCGAGCCCCCTCGCCACCTCCGTCGTCTCTCCGTCCGATCTATCGCCGCCAGCACCCCGTGGTGAGCATCCGCTCCTCCAAGCCTCGTACCCTGTCGGTTTCCTCGCTGTAGCAGCGTGTTGCTTGTGCTCGAAGGCCAGTCACCGTGCTCTCACCATGCGGATGAAATAGAGCACCTCGCTCTCTTTCCATAGGTGCATCCATGCACTCCATGATATGCCCGTGTCTTGCCAGATTCCTCGCACGCACGTGCGTCCTCCGCACACATGTTGCCTCTTCGCTGCCACACCTGCACGCACATCTCCGAGGAAACCATGCCATGGCTGCGAGCTCGCCAGTCTCCTGAACCACGCCACCCCTTGCCGCATGCCCGCGCGCGCCCCACCAGAGCCTCCCTAGAAGGATTCCGCACCCCCGCCGGTCCTCTGAAATCACAGCAGTTGTTGTTGTTGGCTTCCGTCACCGACGAGTCCCCGTGCGGACGGTTCAGTTTGGGTCCTGGTCGCATTGACCATATGCCTTATGTTCCCGCTGAGCTCCCTTTGCATCACCAGCACAAAGCTAGCCCAGTGGTTAGCGCAGCTAGTTTCCATCCAAGGGGTCTCGGGTTTGATTCCCAAGCGCCCCTGTTTTTGCTCTGTTCTTTTATTTCTTTTGCACATACCACAGCCACATGGGCCGAATCCTCATCTGGGCCGCTGCACCGTAATGCTTCGGGCCCGTGCATATTTTTTTCCAGTCTGTGTATTTTAGCATTTTCCAATGCATTCTTATTTACTGAAATGCCATCATCTTGCATTGCTCATATTTAAATAACCATGCTTTGGATTTAAACAAACTATATATGTAAAATGCTTAGAATTTCATCTAGTTTCACATTATGCCTTTTTCATGCATGTTTAGAATGTTTAAACTGCTATTTGCATTAATTTGCTCCTATATCATGTTAAAATGTTTTAATTCATAACTAAATAACTGTAGCTCCAATAAAGTTTATTTGGGGTAGAAAATTCCTAGTTTAACATGGTGGCATTACTTTGCATGTTTAACAATGATAAAATATGGTTTAGGGCAGAACAGTACCAAACCTAATATATGCATATGAGGATTTTCCGGAATTGTTGTTCTTTTTTTCCGGCCTCATTTAAACTTGACTAGATAGGTAGTTTTACTATGCTTCACCCTGTTGCCATGTTTAACAACATTTAATATTGTTGGGTAAATAAACAAGAGTGAACTAAATAAGTCACGTGGTGTTTCGTCAATATGAAACTCGTTGCATATTGAGCTCCACTTAATTTGTAGGATTGTTTGTGCACTTTGTCATGCCATGCATATTTAAACCGGACATGCATCATACTTGTTTGCGCATCATGCCATGCTTATGTGATGGTTGTTTACTATGTTGTTTGCTTGTTTCCGGTGTTGCTTCTTTGGGTTAGTTCCGATAACGTCGCGTTTGTGAGGATCCATTCGACTACGTCCGTTTGTCTTCTTCATGGACTCATTCTTCTTCCTTGCGGGATCTCAGGCAAGATGACCATACCCTCCAAATCACTTCTATCTTTGCTTGCTAGATGCTCGCTGTTATGCCTATGCCGCGATACCTACCACTTGCTTATCATGCCTCCCATATTGTTGAGCCAAGCCTCTAACCCACCTTGTCCTAGCAAACCATTGTTTGGCTATGTTACCGCTTTGCTCAGCCCCTCTTATAGCGTTGTTAGTTGCAGGTGAAGATTGGAGTTTGTTCCTTGTTGGAACATGGATATTTGTTGGGATATCACAATATCTCTTATTTAATTAATGCATCTATATACTTGGTAAAGGGTGGATGGCTCGGCCTTATGCCTGGTGTTTTGTTCCACTCTTGCCGCCCTAGTTTCTGTCATACTGGTGTTATGTTCCTTGATTTTGGGTTCCTTACACAATTGGGTTATAATGGGAACCCCTTGACAGTTCACCTTGAATAAAACTCCTCCAGCAAGGCCCAACATTGGTTTTACCATTTGCCACCTAGCTTTTTCCCTTAGGTTCTGCAGACTCAAGGGTCATCTTTATTTAAATCCCCCGCGCCAGTGCTCCTCTGAGTGTTGGTCCAACCTGTCAGCTGCCGATGGCCACCAGGGGCAACTCTGGGCTGGCCTACCGGAACCTTAGGCAATCTGGTGTGCCCTGAGAACGAGATATGTGCAGCTCCTATCAGGATTTGTCGGCACATTCGGGTGGCTTTTCTGGTCTTGTTTTACCATTGTCGAAAAGTCTTGTAACCGGGATTCCGAGCCTGATCGGGTCTTCCTGGGAGAAGGAATATCCTTCGTTGGCCGTGAGAGCTTGTGATGGGCTAAGTTGGGACACCCCTACAGGGTTTTGAACTATCGAAAGCCATGCCCGCGGTTATGGGCAGATGGGAATTTGTTAATGTCAGGTTGTAGAAAACCTGAAGTGGACCTTAATTAAAATACATCAACCGCGTGTGTAACCGTGATGGTCTTTTCTCGGCGGAGTCCGGGAAGTGATCACGGTGTTGGAGTTATGCTTGACGTAGGTTGTTCTAGGATCACTTCTTGATCATAGTTTATCGACCATGCTTTTGCCTTCTCTTCTCGCTCTCTTTTGCGTATGTTAGCCACCATATATGCTAGTCGCTTGCTGCAGCTCCACCTCATACCTTTTACCCTACCTATAAGCTTAAATAGTCTTGATCGCGAGGGTGTGAGATTGCTGAGTCCTCGTGACTCACAGATACTTCCAAAAACTAGTTTGCAGGTGCCGATGAAACCGTGCAGGTGACGCAACCGAGCTCAAGGAGGAGTTCAATGAAGATCTCGTTCCTTGTGTGGTTTCGTTTCAGTTGATCAGTAGTGGAGCCCAGTTGGGACGATAGGGGATCTGTGTAGCATTTGGGGTAGTCTTCTTTTATTTTGGTTCCATAGTCGGACCTTGATTATATTCTGGAGGATGTAATGCTTTATTCATGTAATTGTGTGAGATGGCGATTGTAAGCCATCTATGTATCTCTTTCCCTTATGTATTACATGGGTTGTGCGAAGATTACCTCACTTCGACATTGCTTTCAATGCGGTTATGCCTCTAAGTCGTGCTTCGACACGTGGGAGATATAGCCGCATCGAGGGCGTTACAAGTAGCGCCTTACACGGTACCGCGCTACTGCTATTCTCCTTACCTATAGCGCTTTTTCATACTCGTGCTACTACTAACCCTACCTTATCCCAACGTGGCCGACCCTCTCTCTCACTCACTCTCCCTCTCAGTCACTCTTGCCCGCGCCAATAACCATTGTCATTCGTCGTCGCCGCCGCTGTCGTCCATCCACCACCGAGGTACTCCCTCTTTCCGTCCCTCCTCCTCCCACTGCGCCCTCCTCCCTCCTCCTACCACCGCGGCCTCCTCCCTCCGCCTGCGGCCGCCCCCTCCTCCCTCCTCCGCCGGCAGCCCTCCTCCCACCGCCCCTTCCTCCTCCTCGTCCGGCCGGCCCCTCCCCCTCCTCCTCCGGCCGCCCGCTCCCCCTCCTCTCTCCTCCCTCCCTCCCTTGTCTCTGTTTTTGCAAATCGTAGGTAACTAGTTTATTTAGCAAGTGATTAATATAACTAGCTTATTTATATTAAGTGCTTAATGGACCTAGTTTATTTAGTAAGTGCTTAATAGAACTAGTTTATTTAGTAAGTAGTTAATAAAACTAGTTTATTTAGTAAGTAGTTAATAAAACTAGTTTATTTAGTAAGTAGTTAATAAAACTAGTTTAATTAGTGTTAGGATTATATATAAGATATTTTTGAATGTTTTTTTCATATTTTGAACCATTGAAATGCAATGACCATCGATAAGTGGCCTATGTTTTGCCAGAGTGTTGATTAATTTCCGTTCCGGCAAATTTCAAGTGCTCGATGTGTCCTTTTTTAGCAAAGGTCATGCCGGATTTTTTGGGTTTTGCTGTCGAGTTATAATCTCTGAATTTTGAACACAAGAGATGTATGATGACGGTGGGATCCCGGAGTGCGGGTACTACTATGATGACCGGGGTGTGTGGGACAGGTTTCCTCACCTGCAAAATGATAGGTTTTTCACTGTGAAGCTGGAAGAGACCTTCCATGTTTGTACGGTACACAACAACAAGCATTTCATCGTAATAAATATCATCACTTGTGCTTCTTTTGTTCATAGTTTAATTTATGGAATTTTTTTCAACTCGATTAGTACATCCCGTGCCATGCTAGACCATATGTATTGGAGAATTTTGGTTTAGGTTTAGATGACTTTGAGAATGTGGAGACGAGGAGGGCTCACTTAAGAACTAAACATGGTTACAAGTTTCTGGTTAAGTTCTACAATGCGGTCGATCGGTCCCATTTCGGTTGCTCTAATTGGGAAGCTCTCTACAAGGCATATGGATTTGAGGAGGGAATGCGAATAAGATTTGATATTCTTCCCGAAGATTATGATGATGATGATAATATCGACATTTGGGTGGATGTGGATATGCCTCCAGTTTTGCCTAGATGTGAGACTGTCAAACTAATTTGTTAAGTTCAGTAATGTATGTTGTTAATTTAAAAATATTTGGTGTTCGTCCATACTAAACTTATTTATTTATAATTTTTAGCTTATTTCTTATCTTCAAGAAATACTCGAAAGGTAGTAGACAATACATACTACAGCTATGACTCCAAGCTTAATTGTGAGGAGAAATGATATCTTATCTCATTCATAGAAGATGTCGAGGTCTTCAAAACTAGTCACTCTATCAGGCCAAATTATACTAGATACATGCCACTAGTCCATACATTGCTTGATGATAGCTTCATTGCTAAAAACTTGGTAAGATTCTATTAATGATGGTAACTTCATTGCATACATTATTCTCAAGTAAACCATTGCTAACTATATATGTTACTATTTCGTTTTTGAACAGAGGCTTCCGAAGCAGGTTGTGCCTGACATGCTATTTACCGAAGGTGATATGCATATGGTTAGCTTACGACCAACTCCTTCGGAGGCTTACCATACTGCATACTCGATTTCTTCAAATGATGTAAGGCTCAAAATCAAAGAATGGAGCAAAGTGATGAATGCGCACACGCAAAAAATTCGAGACAAAATGAATGTGCGCAAGCCACAAGTTGGGGATAGGTTTATGTCCATTCTTCATTATGGTGAAGGACCGGTTTATCTGTTTTATGGTATTTTAGCTAGGAGAGAGGAGTAGGTCCTAAGTATTAAGAACAATTATTTAGTGTTGATTATATATGACTACAATGTCTTAGACTTGATGGTGATGCTAAGTAGGAGTAGTCACTATGAGTACTATGATGATGATGAGGACGAGTTGTTATTATAACTAGTGACGAAGTTGTTATATGATGTCCCATCATGGGCGAAAATGATGATTATGAGGAGTTATATGACAATGATATATTATGATGATAAGTTGTGAATGATATTACGATGATGGGAAGTTATTATGTCATTGGGTGAAAGAACCGCCGATTAGTTTCAAATGGATGGATCCAAAGTGACCATCGGTTACTTTGGATCCATGCACTTGAAACTAATCCAAGGTTCTTTCACCTAGTGATTTAATAACTCATTACGATGTAAAAACAATCTCTAAATTGCTACTGTATGAAAAATTGTATACAGGTGAGGGAGTCCTGGATTAGGGGGTCTCTGGACAGCCGGACTATATCCTTTGGTCGGACTGTTGGACTATGAAGGTACGAAATTGAAGACTTCGTCCCATGTCCGGACGGGACTCTACTGGCGTGGAAGGCAAGCTAGGAAATACAGATATGCATATCTCCTCCTTTGTAACCGACCTTGTGTAACCCTAGCCTCCTCCGGTGTCTATATAAACCGGAGGGTTTTAGTCCGTAGGACAATATAGAATCATACCATAGGCTAGCTTTTAGGGTTTAGCCTCTCTAATCTCGTGGTAGATCAACTCTTGTACTACTCATATTATCAAGAACAATCAAGCAGGACGTAGGGTTTTAGCTCCATCAAGAGGGCCCGAACCTGGGTAAAACATCATGTCCCCTGCCTGCTGTTACCATCCGCCTTAGACGCACAGTTCAGGACCCCCTACAAGAGATCCGCCGGTTTTGACACCGACATTGGTGCTTTCATTGAGAGTTCCTCTGTGTCGTCGCCATAAGGCTTGATGGCTCCTTCGATCATCGACAGCGATGCAGTCCAGGGTGAGACTTTTCTCCCCGGACAGATCTTTGTATTCGGCGGCTTCTCACTGCGGGCCAACTCACTTGGCTATCTGGAGCAGATCGAGAGTTACGCCCCTGGCCACTAGGTCAGGTTTGGAAGCTTAAACTACACGGCCGACATCCGTGGAGACTTGATCTTCGACGGATTCGAGCCCCTGCCGAGTGCGCCGAACGGTCACGATGAGCATGATTTAGCTCTACCATCAGACAGTGCTCAGGAGGCCGCACCGGCGACCGCTCCGACCCTCAATTCAGAGCCAATTGCGCCATCCATGGACGGGTGGATAGACCCAACCACGGAGTTCGTATTCTCAGCGGCGATCGAGCCGAGTATCGACCTTACCCTTCACGGGAGCCGTGACACCAAACTACCGGATTCTTCCCCGGCCATGGACTCTGAACCGCCTGCGCCCATGCCTATCGAGTCCGACTGGGCGCCGATCATGGAGTTCACCTCCGCGGATATCTTTCAGCACTCGCCCTTCGGCGACATACTGAACTCATTAAGGTCTCTCTCCCTGTCAGGAGAGTCCTGGCCGAACTATGTCCGGTAGGATTGGGATGCGGATGACGAAGAAATTCGCCGCCCACCCACCACCCACTTAATAGCCACTGTCGACGATTTGACCGACATGCTCGACTTCGACTCCGAAGACATCGACGGTATGGACGACGATGTAGGAGACAAACAGGAACCACTGCCCACAGGGCACTGCACGCCCACTTCATCATATGATGTATACATGGTGGACGCACCCAAAGAAAACAACGACGAAGAGTGGAAGGATGCAGCGAAGGGTTGTTCCCTCGAGAAGTAGTCAAAGGGCGGCGTAAGCGCCGCTCCAAATCCCGCCTCGGCAGAAATAGCGATCATATAAACCCAGCGATAGAGAAAGGTGAGCCAGCGGACGACAAACACGGCATTGAACCATCATCCGACCACGGCAACACGGAGGATCAAACCGAACAACCCGACTCCATCGAAGATAACAGTCCGGATAATATCACACCGGATAGCCACCCGGAGCAACAGAATACCCATAAAAGGCTTGTTGCCACTGCGAGGAGTCTGAAAAAGCATAAGCAAAGGCTCAGGGCTGCACAAGACACACTCAGAATCAGATGGAGTGAAGTACTCAACACTGAAGCGAAGTACGGCGGTAATCGCCACACCAAGAGCTACCCGAAGCGAAAGTTGCTACCTGAATTCGATGAGGAGGCCTTAGATCCCCCGCAATCAAAAAACAAAACGGCCATCCGGTCAGATAGACGACCTCATGGCCAACATAAAGCGGCAAATGACGCTGCACATAAGCCAGTACGCGATCCACGTGAAGGCTCGCATCAAAAAGGCGGCGCAACCAGATCCATCTATGGGCCACACAAGCGCGCTCCAGCATGCAATGCAACACAACAAACATCCCAACACCACGGTACACCCAAATACATGGGTGCCGCACACGCCCTATGTTTCACCGATGAGGTGCTGGACCATGAATTTCCAGAGGGATTCAAACCCGTAAACATAGAGACGTACGACGGAACGACAGACCCTGGGGTCTGGATTGAGGACTACATCCTCCATATCCATATGGCTCGAGGAGACGATCTACACGCCATCAAGTACTTACTCGTCAAGCTCAAAGGGCCAGCTCGGCACTGGCTTAAAAGCCTCCCCAAAAACTCCATTGGAAGATGGGAAGAGCTCGAAGACGCTTTTTGGGCAAATTTTCAAGGGACCTATGTCTGACCTCCGGATGCAGACGATTTAAGTCAGATAACTCAACAACTCGGAGAGTCAGCCCGAAAGCTTTGGAATAGGTTTCTCACTAAAAAGAACCAAATAGTCGACTGTCCGGACGCCGAAGCCTTAGCAGCTTTCAAGCACAGCGTTCGAGATGAATGGCTTGCCAGACACCTCAGCCAAGAAAAGCCGAGAACAATGGCAGCATTAACAAGCCTCATGACCCGCTTTTGCGCAGGCGAGGATAGCTGGTTAGCCCGATGCAGCACCAGCGACCCAAGTACATCCGAAGTCAGGGACGAAAACGGGAAACCACGGCGCAGCAAAAACAAGCGCCGGAATAAAGAAGACAGCCCGAATAGCACGGCAGTAAACGCCGGATTCGGAAGCTCTCGGCCAGATCAGCAAAAGCTGCCCTCCAAAGGCAACAGAGACGAACTATCCAGCCTAAACAAGATTCTGGATAAAACATGTCAGATCCATAGCACCCCCGATAAACCTGCAAATCATACCCATAGAGAATGTTGGGTCTTCAAGCAGTCTGACAAGCTCAACGCCGCACACAAGGGGCAGGATACACCAAGCGAATACGAGGATGAGCCTCGCAAGCAAAGCATTGGGGAACAGAAGAAATTCCCACCAGAAGTCAAAACAGTAAACGTGTTACACGTAAGGGGAGAAACAAAGTGGCACTCCTAGAGACACATTTCCCAGGGCCTATCGCCGCGGAGTTCTGCCACTGGTCATCCCAACCGATCACCTTCGACCATCGGGATTACTCGGCAAGTATCCGGGGTGCAGGATGGGCTGCCTTGGTGTTAGACCCGATAATTGACGGATACCACTTCACACGAGTCCTGATGGACGGCGACACTAGTTTAAACCTGATATATGAGGACATAGTTCGCAAAATGGGGATAGACCCAATAAAAATTAGCCATAGCAATACTACCTTTAAAGGAGTAACGCCAAGCCTAGAATCCCGTTGCACAGGCTCCCTGCTACTAGAGGTTATATTCGGCTTCCCTGATAACTTCCGCAGCGAAAATTTGACCTTCCACATTGCTCCGTTCCAAAGCAGCTATCAAGCACTACTCGGACGCAAAGCTTTTGCTCGCTTTAACGCAATACCGCATTATGCTTCTCTCATGGTTAAGATGCCCGGTCCACATGGCATCATTACAGTAAACGGAAATATTGAGCGCTCCTTGCGCGCGAAAGACCGTGCGGCTGCCTTGTCAGCCGCACACTAAACGGCCTCACCAACTAAAGCATCAGACAAGCCGTTAATACCACGGACACGGTTGGACGAGTCCGGCGCAGCTATATGTAATTGATACAAGTTTGATGGCTATACACCTATTACAATACAAGGGGCTCAACGCGCGCAAACAAGTGGCAATTAGGCTTAACTTTACTCATTTTGAACTATATATTGTTTATTTAGTATAACTTACCTTCTGCACAACAACTTTTCAATTAAGTTCCTCTCTTTTTCAGATGACCATCGTGCTACACACGTCCAGAATATGGCACAACGGAGACACTTGCGCAGACGTGCAGCAGGGACCCGTTCTAAGGATTCTTTTTAGATTAAGACCCTGTGTAAACCTTTTTTACTGTCTCTTGTTGATACACATCCCTCGGATTCTCAATACAATTGAGAAGGATGCTGACGTATTGGCATGTGGCCACATCAGAATATTGCACGTACCTGGACACCAGGGGCTTATTATAAAGGGCACTGTTTAGGCCCAGTTTACATCATAAAGACCGAATACCTTAGGAAGTGTTCGGCGTCGCGAGTTTGGCCTTATATGCATCAGCTCCGAATCATGTCTTTGGTCAAATGTTGGGTTTGCCCGGCTCCTGTGTTTTGCTGCCTTATGTTATGCTCTATTGGCTAAGGCGGCACCAGGAGAACTACTGCGAATGTGCCCTCGTTCACCCGGACGAGCACCTCAGTAGAGAAATCCGAAAACTGACTGTCATGATATAGCGTGAGACTAGTCAACCACTCGATGACCTAGCAGAATATTCGGGATTCCTCCGCCTTAACGAAGGGCAGTTTCTCGGCCAGGCATGTACGCACCCTGAATCCGGATGAGCGCGGAGCCACCAGGGGCTATATAGTAGCCCCACTGTCAAACTCCTCTGGCTAAGTGAAAGTGTTAAAGCATTATAGTTCGGTTGCCTAGTTCGCTGCTCTATCACCTCCTTAATGGACCAAGACGTTGGATCAAGTGTGAACATGCATCTTCTGCGAACACCCCCGCATTATATGCGTGGGGGCTGAAGCCGACGACTGCCATCTTTCAGGTTATATACATATATACACAAACGGCCGCACATGAGGCATCATAGCACTTTCGGGCAAAAGTATAAATACAGCCTTGACAAATTCAGTAAATCATTGTTTGTACAATGGGACTACATGTCACTGAAATATAATATTCTTCGATCACTGAGCCTCTATTGAACGAGCGCCTTCAAGGACTTCTTCAAAGTAGTGCTCGGCAGCCACTCGGCCTATGGCCGAACCCTGTGCTGCAACAGTGGTGGCCTCCATCTCCGCCCAGTATGTTTTGACACGGGCAAGGGCCATCCACGCACCTTCTATGCACGTTGATCTCTTTACAGCATCAATGCGTGGCACGGCAGCAAGGAATTGTTGCACTAAGCTAAAGTAGCTATTCAGCCTTGGCCCTCTTGGCCACAAATGATCCACAACGGACCTCATGGCAAGTCCGGATAATCTATGTAGCTCGGCCCAACCGGTCAATCGCTCATTCAGCAACAGCAGACGGACTAGAGCGTGAAACTGTGACTAGAACAGCTTCTCCACTTCGGGACCTTTCTGATCCTTGAAGTACTTGGTCGCATCAGCAGCACTTGCAGCCAAATCCATGGACTCATCCATAGAACTCCATAGCAGGTCTAGAGGAGCATATTTTGGATCTACGAACTTAGTCCGCAACAAGAAGGGCTTCCTAGAAACGATATCTGAAGCTTGACTCAGTTCCTCCTTCGTCGCTCTAATTTTGGAGCGGGCTTCCTTGGCAGCCACGCGGGCCTTCTCCAAGTCCGCCGCCTTCGCCCGGTTTTCTTCTTCAGGAAGCCGGTATCGGTCAGCAGCATCTTTTAACTCCACGGCCATCTTGGCAATTTTCTATTTGCTCTCGCAATGTGCGACTGTTCGGCCCTTAAGCCCTCGGCCGCCTTTAAGGCAGCCGCATTGCTGCTCCTCGCTTGCTCCTTGGCTCGGGCAAGTTCTGCCCGAAGGGTCTCCATGGTGGCAGCTCCATCTGCAGTCACAACATATTAAAGATACTGGCATCATGCTGCTCTTACTATGTGACAATCACAAGAAAAGCACTGACCCTGTGCCTCGTCAAGCCGGTTGTTGACAAGCACGATGTCAACATCTGCCGCATCCAGTTGCCGCTTCAGTTCGGCAAACCCATCAGTCCGACTAGCCACTGGAGCTTCTATCACCTACACATAAAGGTAGTCTGGTTATTACGTGGGACTATGGTCCTCTGTTTGCCGCCGTTTTCAACAATAACCAGAGCCTCAGGGGCTACTATCTACACAGGGCACATCTAAAAATGTGCGGTACCGTCAAAAATGTACTTATTTCACGTACCTCAAAACCCGTTAGTAGACTCATAAAAGCTTCATGCAACCCGCTTTCGGCGGACAATATCCTTTCAATCACCGTACCCATCAATGTGCGGTGCTCTTCTGAGATAGCCGCTTGCTCCAGCAGACCCCTCAGTACGTCCGACCGCACACGAGACAGTGTCGGACTCTTTTGATGACTCTCTTAGAGAGCCGGATGCTGAGGACTTCGGGTGGCCATAAGATTACCTTCTGGCCTTGCCGGATCCGGAGAAACCCTCCACGATGACACCTCGGGGTCGCCCGCTTCGTGAGGCGGTGTGGCAAGGGGAGGCGTTTCGCTCTCCATCATCTCCGGAAGAAGATCCCCCGAAGACGAGCTCTGCTGAGAAGGGATAAGATCCGAACTACAAGATAAATGCTTTGATTATTTTCCTCAGAATTAGAGCAAGATATTTTCGTTATTAACTACCCCTTTTACTTACAGCTCGGGGGAGGGCTGGCCCCCTTGAGGGCATAGTACGACCAGGGTATCCCCCAGGGAAGGACCCTCCGGCGGAGATTTCTTCCCTCGTTTGGAGACCATTGTCTCCGGGTCTGCACGGGCGGTTCTCTTCCTTCCCTGGGGAGAGGAAGTTTTAGTTCCTTCTCTCCGGCTAATCTCCTTCGTGGAGGCGCTAGCCTCGTTATTCCCCCCTTCATCTTCCTTGGAGGGCACTAGGCAAGGTGCTAGCTCGAGCATCTTTTCCTGCGCCGGATTATCCAAGCCTTCAGGAAGGGGGCCCGAACACCGGATCATCTTCGCCTTTGTTATCCAGTCCTGGTCAAAGAGCGATTCTTCAGAATGATGTCATGATAAATAAAAGGACAGTGTGTTTGGCCATGGGATTACTTACTTGGGCAGTGGGGCGGTTGCAGCTCAGGCCCACGTCCTCAGTAGTGTCCGGACACTCTATTTGGGGTCCGAAGAACGATTTGTACATCTCCTCTTGCGTCATGCCGAGGAAATTCTGAATAGTGCGCGGTCCTTCCGGGTTGAATTCCCACATGCGGAGGGGCCGGTGTTTGCAAGGCTGGACTCGACGAACCAGCATAACTTGCATTACCATAACCAGACTGAAATCTCCCTCGAAGAGATCTCGGATACGGCTCGGCAGTATTGGCACGTCCTTGGCTAGACCCCAGCTCAGCCCCCTGCTGATCCATGACATCAGTTGTGGTGGAGGGCCCGAGCGAAAGGTGGGAGCAGCTACCCACTTGGCACTTCGGGGAGCTGTGACGTAAAACCACTCCCGTTGCCACAATCCGGACACCTCTGGAAAGGAACCCTTTGGACATGGAGCGTCAGCAATTTTGCTTATTAGAGCACCTCCGGACGCTGCATACTGCCCCTCGACCATTTTCGGCTTCACATCAAAGGTCTTGAGCCACAGGCCGAAGTGAGGGGTAATGCGGAGGAAGGCCTCGCAAACGACAATAAATGACGAGATGTGAAGGGAATCCGAGGCCAGATCGTGAAAATCCAGCCCGTAATAGAACATAAGACCCCTAACAAAGGGATCCAGAGCGAGGCCTACTCCTCGGAGGAAGTGGGAGACAAACACAACACGCTCGTTGGGTTCGGGAGTAGGGACGACCTGCCCTCGGGCAGGCAGCCTATGCAAAAATTTGGCAGTCAGATATCTGGCCTCCCTCAATTTCTTGATGTCCTCCTCCATGACGGAGGAAGGCATCCACCGACCTTGAAGGCTGGATCCGGACATGATTGAAGGTCCGAAGCACCTGACCTGGGCTTTGGGTGTTAGAACTCGAGGTGGGGGAAGGATTCGATTGAGCATGGGAGGGAAAAAAGAAAAAGCCTTGTCCCTTTATAAAGGGGATGAATATCAGGCATCCTCCTCGTGGCCGTTTGAGACTTACCTAAGATCTAGGAGTCATACCAACTGGCACGGTTGGGTTACCCATGTTCGTATTGATGAGAATCCCGTAATAAGGGGAACACGATCTCTGCTTCGACAAGACGTGTCAAGAAACCGCCTCGCGTTATGTGCGGGACTGGTTAAAGAAAAACAGTTCAAATAATTACCAGGCCGTGGCGTGATGTCATGCTGCCAAAACATGTCAGCAGATTAGATTTGTGGAAATATTATTCTCTCTACGGTGGTATGTGGAACTTATTTTGTAGGGTCGGACACTATCCTTGTATTCAAACTCTTCCGTGGTGTATTCGGAGGAGGAACCCGCCTTGCAATGCCGAAGACAACACTGCGCGCCGGACTCATCATCATTGAAGCCTGGTTCAGGGGCTACTGAGGGAGTCCTGGATTAGGGGGTCTCCGGACAGCTAGACTATATCCTTTGGCTGGACTGTTGGACTATGAAGGTACGATATTGAAGACTTCGTCCCGTGTCGGGATGGGACTCTACTTGGCGTGGAAGGCAAGCTAGGCAATACGGATATGCATATCTCCTCCTTTGTAACCGACCTTGTGTAACCCTAGCCTCCTCCGGTGTCTATATAAACCGGAGGGTTTTAGTCCGTAGGACAACATACAATCATACCATAGGCTAGCTTCTAGGGTTTAGCCTCTCTGATCTCGTGGTAGATCAACTCTTGTACTACTCATATTATCTAGAACAAACAAGCAGGATGTAGGGTTTTACCTCCATCAAGAGGTCCCGAACCTGGGTAAAACATCGTGTCCCCTGCCTCCTGTTACCATCCGCCTTAGACGCATAGTTCGGGACCCCCTACCAGAGATCTGCCGATTTTGACACTGACAATAGGTATATGAATACGACCTAAAATTCAAAAGAAATGGAATAGGGAATAATAGTAGTACCGGTTGTTTTCGAAAGCGCTACTAATAGTTAGCAGTAGTGATTGACTTGGAAAGCGCTACTACTAAGTAGATATAGCAGTAGCAAGTGCCAGTAGGCACTACTGCTAAGCATTAGCTATAGCGCCTTATCAGTAGCGCGCTTACCCGCGCTACTGATTGGCCAAAAACCAGCGCTACTGCTAGGCTTTTCCCTAGTTGTGCTTGTTTCTCTAACTGAGGGAAATACTTATCTCTAGTTTGCTGCATCACCCTTTCCTCTTCAAGGGAAAAACCAACACAAGCTCAAGAAGTAGCATCCCTTCGTGGTCTGGGGTTTGGATATCCTGGGCCCTTTCCCTCGAGCAGCCATCGGATACCACTACCTCTACGTCGCCATCGACAAGTTCACCAAGTGGGCAAAGGTGGAGCACGTGCGTGCCATCCCCGCTGGCTCGGCTGTCAAGTTCATCAAGGGCCTCGTGAGCCATTTTGGTGTGCCCAACCGTATCATTACTGACAATGATTCCCAGTTCACGAGCAACCTCTTCAGGACATATTGTGCTAACCTTGGAACGCAGATATGCTACGCTTCGGTGGCGCATCGACGGAGCAATGGCGAGGTCGAGCGCGATAACGCGGAGGTATTGAGGGACCTCAAGACAAGGATCTTCAAGAAGAAGCTCGAGGCCTGCGGCAGGGGTTGGCTCGGTGAGCTTCATTCCGTGTTGTTTTATATCCGCACCACCGCGACTAAGCCCACCGGCGAGACCCCGTTCTTCCTCGTCTACGGGGCCGAGGTGGTCCTCCCTCACGAGGTCAATCTCTGCTCCCCGTGGGTCCTAGCATTCGACGAGGTGCATCAGGATGCCTCACGGGGGACACACCTTGTGCTCGGGGAGGAAGCCTGTTGCCAGGCCTCGCTCCGCGTAGCGAGGTACCAGCAGGTGCTGCACCTTTACCACTGCCGCAGTGTCCGCTCTCGGACCCTCGAGGTGGGTGACCTCGTCCCGAGGCGGGTCCTTTCCAAGGACGGCCTTCACAAGCTCTCTCCCATGTGGGAGGGCCTGTTCATGGTCGCCCGCGTCTCCAGGCCTGGTGCGGTACGTTTGGAGATGCAGGACGGGGTCCCCATGCAGAACACCTGGAACATCCAGCACCTCCGGAGGTTCTACGCGTGACACTCACGTAATAATGTGTGGGGCTGTATCCGCCCCGGAGTCTCCTCAACGCCGCCGCTGGGCCTCATAGGGGCTCCCACCCACGCCCAAGTGGAAGCCCCGTGCTCCGCGCTGGTGGACAACATGTTCAATCAATGACTATGCCCACGCCTAGTGGAAGCCCCATGTTCTTTGCTGGCGGGAAGACTAGAAGACTAGCATAGGTGCTGAACGCGACTGTTCTCTTGCTTCGCTCTTTTAACATAGTTGCTACTTGTTGGAATGAAACTTGCAGTTCTTGCATTTTCTTGGAAAAGGGGGAGTTACCCTGTCTTTCTTCTTCCAACAGTTTTTTCTTCTCTTGAGTTTTGTCTTTAAGAACTGCGGCGGTTGCCCGTGACTCCCTCTTTCATGTCCCGCGAGCGGGGGCTGGGCACGGTGTATATGCTTGAACCGGCCTGCCAGCAGGCCTGCTTGTGCAACACCTCACCAAGGACTTGGCAAAATCCTCGTGCGACACTCTCGAGCGAGCCATCGGTCCCTCACCCTCAGGATCCCGTAGCTCCTGGCCTCGTCGGGTGTCATGCCTTGGCGTGCTAATGATGGTCGCATCGCCCGGGGCCTCCAGAGACCTATGGAAGTGGCGCTCCAGAGGCCCGCGGGTGGCTTAATGTTCAAGACTTCGGATCCCGACAAGGGGCCTTCCTAGGTCACTCTTGCACCTTAATCGCGTCACCACCAGGAGAAGCTCCGGAGGAGCCGGGGCGCATACCCGCGACAAGTGGATCTGCCAAGGACCGCGAGCGCACCAAGCTAAGTTATCCTAATCACACCAGGCAGGAACCTTTCGATTAAGGCTAATGTAATTTTGATGTGCAAGCAAGAAACACTAACATAAAGGTGCATGCACCGCATTCCATTACATGCCCCTGCGGAGCTCTTCACAAACTCTCGATGCAGGAAATAAAAAAGAAGAAAAAGAAAAAGGGAGCGAAGCAAAAGGAGCGGCCTCCCGAGGGTCGCTGCTCCTGAGGTATGGCCCTCTCAGCACCCACGCTTACTCGGAGTCCTCCTACTGCTTGACGGGGGCATGGTGACGAGGCGACTCGGCATCCTCCTGAGCGGGAGCAAGACGGCATGGCAGCCTGCCTCCCTCCTAAGTCTGGGTGCGCCGACAGGGCGGCTCGTCGTAGTCATCATCGCTCGAGCTTCCCCCAGAGAAGATGTCATCACTGCTGCTGGAGGTGTTGCGGCCAAGGGCAAGTTCGTAGCCGAGGATGTCGCCGCTGCGCCGGCCATCATCGTTCGAAGGGTGGTCGTCGTCGTCATCACCCTCCGAGCAGCACCCCAGGCGGCTGCTGTCCTCCCCAAAGACCCTGACAAAGAGCATTGCTGCCCCATCATACTTTAAGTGGAGGGTGCGCCTCCCCTTCAGGCCGCAGGCTCGGGCAAATGGCTGCCATCCGCGGGTCAGGAACACATGGCCGATGGAGTTGACGTCCACCTCCACCCATGAGGACCCGTTGCAGCAGCCGTAGCCCTACGGGTCCTACAGCCGACAGCTCCTCCATGAAGGATTTTGGAAGTAGAAGCAAAGTGCCTGGAGGGCCCTCCAGTCGCACGACGAACTCGCATGCCGAGTTGCTCAAGCGGGCACGCGGGCGCAGCGGATGGCTGGCCATGGCACGCCTTCCCCCTTGGCCATGGCTGCTAGCGCCCCCGAGATCACCCTCACGGGGGAGGCCCATGTCCCAATGTTGAGGTCATTGTGCGCTGCCAGAGGCGGAAGCCCGCGGCCCCGTGAAGACATCGTCGGTGCGGCCACAGATTTGCGGGGACGACCATGCCCTCTCTTAGGCGGCAGCGCCTCTAACAAGGCCTGAGGGGCCTTGCCCTTCTCTTCGGCCAAAAACCTCCTTGGTGGCACCATGGTCGCTTCGGCAAGATGGCGGCACGAGAGAGATAGGAGAAGAGGAGATTGCAGGCGAGAAGACGAGAATGAGCTAGGGGGCTCTGCCTCCCTCGTCCTCTTATAGGCAGTTGAAGGCTAACCGGCGTGATGTAGGGTGGAACCCTAGGGGTCAATCTTTCACAATTGGAGCGGATCCTACGAAGAACACGAGGGGAAACATGAGGGGAAAACGAGAGGAATCACTCAAACCAACAAGATTTGATTACGCATGTGCTAGATCCTCGAAAAACAAAGAGATACACGATCCACGATCAACAAGGGACAATACAAATAGAAAGTTCTTCTCTGTGGGGAGGTCTTGAGGGTCTTCCCGTTAGGCGTCTTGAATCCAAGCTGGATCTTCTCCGTAGAGGTCGCGGTCTCTCTTGGTGGAGTAGATACGGATGGATGAGCAAAGCTCTATTTCTCAAATGAGCTATCACTATGCTGACCCTAGAAAGAGGGAGGAGCGGGAGAATATATAGTCTAAGTGGGGGAAGGGGTACATGGGCCTCGGCCCAACACGCTGTGCACAGACAGGCATCGGTCGTCCGGCGGCTACCGGACGTCCGGTGGCTCGTGAGTGCCCGGTCGTCAGGTAGGTGTCGGACGTCCGGGATTTTGGCTCTGATCAAGCGGCATCGGATTTCTGGAGTCGTCCGGTCATCGGTCGTCCGGAGGTTTCGGTCTTTCGATAATTTCCCTTTTGTTGGGTGACACGAGATGTCCGGAGGGGGTCGGTCGTCCAGTCGTTGGGGTGTGTTGGACATCCGATCCGCGTCAGTTATCCGGCCACTGTAGCGTGCATAGGCTAGGACTCGACTGTCTAGCTGGCGCTTCCAGGCGTCGGACGTCTGGTCCAGACTGGTCATCCGGTGGCTGTAGACTTATGGCAACTCTTCTTCTTGTTCCTTGTACTTGGTGTCCTCGCCATCTTGTCCATCGGGTATAGCTGTCCCATGGCTTTCCTCCAAGTACCTGATCACACATAGGGTCTCCGCTTGAGGTAGTATCCATGTCTCATATGTAGAAAGTGGTAGTTCAGAGAGGAGCTAGTTCACCTTATCTTCAATAGCCTTTGCTTGAGCTCTTGTCATTGGTTGAAGTGGTGTCGTGGGAGAAGTAGGTAGGTCCGTGGGGATGACCATAGGATGCTCTGCATCATCCCCCCCGCCCGCGAAAGATCCGACCTAGGATCGAAAGCCACATCACCATTGTAGGGAGATAGATGTTTGACATCGAAGACGTCGCCACCACTACAAAAAAAGACACGTCCGTGACATTTTGAGCTGAATGAAAAAAAATTGTCAGGCTTATGCCATTTCTATTACGATAATTAAAACCCGGTATCATCATAGATGTGGTGGGATCCTACTTCTATGACAAAAATCATGACAGAAAATGAGCTTTTCATCCTAGGCAGGCCGGAGACGCACATGCATGACATTCTTTGGGCCGTCCATGACGGAAAAAATCATGGTAGAAGCGAGGGAGAGGAAAATTGCGGGGAGTTCCTGGTTACGGTGGTTGGTCGGGGCCGAGCGATGCACTGAGGGATTGCATGTTTCTCTCATACATGTACGCGCGTGTGTGCGAGGCATTGGGCTCTAACTGAACCCGAGCGAGGCATTCGCTTTCTGAACCCCAGCGATTGGACTAGCTACGTTATTGAACATAAGCGATTGCACTAGCTACGTTACTGAACCCGAGCGATCGATCCTGTTAACTAAACCCGAGCGACTCCTTCGCTACTCCTGCTAACTAAGCTGATCGAACCTACTGCCTCTTGATGAACAGTGAACGTGAGGGTTGGTTGAACGAGTCGAGATGTATGTGGTTTGGGTTGGACGAATAGTTCCCTATGGGGGTTGGATGAATAGGACCTCGTGGTAGTAGTAGTAGGCCATTGCCGCTAGATGAATAGGACCCCGAGAGGAGGCCGCCATAGACGAGCTGCTGGAGGGGTGGATGAACAGTAGCCGGGGGAGGGTTGGATAAATAGTAGCAGGTGGAGGTAGGAGGAAGATGCGGTGGATGAACAATGTAGGTGGTGGCTGAAGGATGTCAACGGTGGGTGCTAGTGTCAAAACCGGCGGATCTCGGGCGGGGGCTCCCAAAATGTGTGTCTAGGGTCGATGGTAACAGGAGGCAGAGGACACGATGTTTTACCCAAGTTCGGGCCCTCTTGATGGCGGTAATACCCTATGTCCTGCTTGATTGATATTGATGAATATGAGGATTACAAGAGTTGATCTACCACGAGATCATAATGGCTAAACCCTAGATGTCTAGCGTGTATGATTGTGATTATGATTGCCTCTATGGACTAAACCCTCCGGTTCATATAGACACCGGAGGGGCCTAGCGTTGTACAGAGTCGGTTTACAAAGGAAGGAATCTACATATCCGAATGCCAAGCTTACCACCCACGCAAAGGAGAGTCCCATCCAGACACGGAGAGAGGTCTTCTGTCTTGTATCTTCATAGCCCATCAGTCCGGCCCATGTTACATAGCCCGGACGCCCGAGGACCCCTTAATCCAGGACTCCCTCAGTAGCCCCTGAACCAGGCTTCAATGACGATGTGTCTGGCCCGCAGATTGTCTCTGGCATTGCAAGGCGGGTTCCTCCTCCGAATACTCCAAAACAGCCTTCAAACACCGAAAACGTGTCCGGCTCTGCAAAACGAGTACCACACACACACACACACACACACACACATAGAGAGTATAATATTTTACGAGTCCAATCCACTGACAACTTTTGTAGCGTGACATCACGTCACTGCCCGATCATTATTTTGAACCATTTTTAGCCTCCCGCGTCATGTTTCAAGATGGGGTTTTATTGGAACATCTTGTCAAAGCAGAGATCGTGTCCCCTTATTGCGGGATTCTCATCAATACGGGCGTGGGTAATCCAACGCGCCGTCTGCATGGCCCTTGGGGAATAGGCAAATTTTAAGGAGAGTGGGGAGGCGCTTGATATTCGCAGCCTTTATAAAGGGATAAGGATTTCACCTTTCACCCCACGCCTTCTTTCTCTCTGCCCATCCATTCTCGAGCTCCAGCGCCCAATCTTCCATCCTTTCCACCTCAAAAAAGCACTCCAGCCATGTCCGGATCTGGAGCACATGGCAAGTGGATGGTTTCCTCTGTCAAGGAGAAGAGCATCACCAAGCTCCAGGAGGTCGGGTACTTAGCCAAGGAAATAGACACCGGCTTCCAGCAACGGCGCAGATCATCCCCACCTCGGAGTCTCATGAGAGGTTGGTATTCATCGCCCACTTCGTCCGTGGATTGGGATTCCCTCTCCACCCATTCATCCATGGACTCATGTTCTACTACGGGCTGGATTTCCATGATCTGCCCCCCTACTCCTTCCTCAACATCTCGGCATTTATTGTTGTGTGCGAGGCCTTCCTCCGCAATCCACCCCACTTCAGATTGTGGTTAAAGATATTCAATGTGAAGCCGAAGGTGGTGGGTGGTCAACACGCAGAGTGCGAAGGCGCAATGGTGAGCAAGATGCCCAATGTAACATGGCCCAAAGGTACCTTCATGGAGACCGTCAAAGGGTGGCAACAACAATGGTTCTACATCACAGAGCCTCGCGACGCCACCTGGGCCGCGGCTCCCGAATTCTAGTCCGACGCCCCGGTACGGCTCACTTGCTGGCTAGAGAAGGGCCTAGACTGGTCTTCCTCGGACGAGCTGGCTGCTGTTCAGATGCGCATTAGGAGCATGGTGGACAAGAACATCAAGCTTGTTAATGTGATCCAGGTGATGCTTGCTCGCCGAATCCTTCCGTTCCAAAGCCGGACATGCCATTTGTGGGAGTTCGATCCGGCCAAACACCAGACCTTGCAATAGTTCTTCGGCACTACACACGAAGAAATCTGGAAGGTTCTCTTTACGGCCAACGAGACGTGGTCGGCGACGACCGAGGACCGCAGGCACGACCTGGCCCATACTGCCAGTTCGGTAAGTTTTCGGTTTTTCAAGGTGTATCCTTTACTTGCATACTCAAGGAAGACGCCTAAGCTTCCCCATTTATTTTTTTAGGGCTAGACGAAGAAGGTGGAGCGGATCTAGTGTCTAGCTCGGCTGCCCGCAAACCCAGCAATCCCTCTTTTGACGAAGATGCTGGTTCCGGCGCCCTACCAAGCACCGGAGAAGAAGGCCAAGAAGAAGGCCAAGGAGACCAGGAGTGGTCTCTGCCGTAAGGGCACTTTGGACGTGACGTCCGAAGACACCAAGACCCACTCCTCCCACACTGAGAACGACGACGAGGAGGAGGAAAGCAACTCTCCCCCGGAGGGGGGAGGAAGAAAAGGGCGGCCTCCACGCATCTGGAGGCAGATGTGTCCAAGAAGGGGAAGGTCTCCTCCGTGGACAACACTGCATGGGACATCGATAGCAGCTCCGAGTGGTGCCCCATCGATAGTACTCAAAGATGCACACATATATCCGGCTCCTTTACTTCATGGTTTTAACATGTTGAATTATGCGCTGCAGTCTAGCTCGTTCCGACCTCCAGCGATCATCATCTTCAAGGAATTCGTTGGATCTGAAGGTGATGGACAACGGGTCCCTTCCGGCAGCCTCTTCTCCCAAGGCCATGTATAACATTGAGGAGATGTCCTGAAGGACCTCCCCAGGCCAGGAAGAGACGCAGGAGGCCGTCAGGGTGGCGCGAGAGGGTGAACCCTCGGCCGCCGGCACATGGGGGAGCAAATCCCCATGGAGGCCGACGGTGGGGGCCATATCCAATCCGGCCCCTAGCTGAATACAATTCCGGAGACCTATACGGTTCTGGAATCTGGCAAGCATCCTCCTTTGAAAGAAGGAGGTGCACCTATTCCACCGGTGACCTTTGTCCATCCAGAGGCACCGGACACTCTAATGGAAGTGCTGCGAAGTGCTTCCATTATTGAGGAACAGCGTACCCTCATGGGTATGGTGGTTGAGAGGATTCAGTCCGCGAAGAGCAGACTGACCAAAGTGTACACAAGCCTTCTAACAGGCTTTGAGGTATGAAAACACAATTTATGCAAAAGGAATGTCATAGTATAGACAGTAGGCCCTTATACACTATCCGATGTTCGAAAAGAAAAGCCAGACAGAGGATCAACTTAATTTTCGCAGGAGACTAACCATACGTGTCTACGTGAATAAGCAGGCTTCTTTGCTGGCTGCGACCTCTCATGCTGCTGAGGTCTCCGGACTGAAGCAGAGTCTGGAGCGGACCGAGGAAGAGCTCGGCCGCATGAAAAAATAGCTGGAAGACCATCAAGGTATGCAATGACCTTGTGTAGATTTAGAAAGGATGAATGGTTTGTGTTGACCATAGAGCCATGATATTTTGTAGGAGCGGCAACCGAGGTGGAGACCCTCAAGAAGGTGCTGGCCGAAGACCAGAAGAGAGCGGCAAAAGAACAAGCCGCTCGCGGAAAACACGAGGCCAGGGTTGGTGAGGTCCAGTAGGAGCTCCAGGACGCCGTGAAGAAATGCGAGTCCTTGGAGCGCAATATTGCGGACCAAGAGTCCGAACTTGCCAAGGCCCGCCAAAGCGCACACGATGCCCGGGTTAAAGCCCAGGGCACCCTCCAGGAAATCCAGGAGGCCAGAAAAATTATGGCGCGCCCAGAAAATTGTGGCCGAAAAGTTCCTCTTATTGACCCGAATTTGGAGTTCTCCAGGGCGTTTGGGGATCTACCACGCAGTGTTGCCGATGCCGCTGAATTCTTTCGAGCCGAAGAGGGGATCTCAATGAGGAAGCCGTTCTGGATGCAAACCTTACACCAGAGCATCTGGTGCCCTTTAGTGATCAGCTGAAACAGCTGACCGAACTGCATAGGGTGGCCGAACTGGCCATGAAGGATTTGATAATCCATCTATGGCCTGCCGACGCCATACCCAGCAGCTACTTCGGGCTCGTGAAGCGGCTGGTCAATGCCCGCCCTCGGCTTGATGCCATCAAGCGGTCGGTCCGCATTGAAGGTGCACGGATGGCCTTCGCCAGTGTCAAGGTGAAGTGGGCGAAGATGGACGCCGTCAAGCTCGCCACTGAGGGACTGCCCGCGGGCAAAGGAGCACTGCACACCCGAGCGGTATTTTGATGATGTTCTGAAGGGATCCCGCATTGTAGAGGGCCAGTGTTCAAAAGACATTATCCTTCAATGAAGTCATTCATGTTATCCTTTCCTGTATTACAAAACAAAGCCGTTATGTAATATAATGTTTGTTGTTTGAAAAAAGTTACCTCCTGTCCAGCCATTTTGTTAAAACTGAGAGATGGCCAGTCGTCGGCTTCAGGCCCCACGTAGGTAGTATGGGGTGTACGGGATGGAATCGAAACACTCTTGATCCAAGAGTTTGGTCCTTGAAGGAGGTGTTTAGCGCAACGAACCATGCAATCAGACTATGTGGCTTTATCACTTTCACTTAGCCATAGGAGTTTGACAATAGAAATGTTGGCGCAGCCCTAGTTAGTATTTAATCCTTGCTAGGGTGCTGTAGACACCTGATCGGGTAAAGGCCGATTAGTCGCACAATGCGAAAAAAATCACAAAAGATTAGTAAACTTCGAATAGCTGAGAAACTCTCGCCGTATCATGACAGTCAGTTTTCGGCTTTCTCTACTAAGGTGTTTGCTCGGATAAACCAGAAACACAATCGTAGTAGTTCTCCCATTAATACCCTAGCTGATAGGACAGAACGTAAGGTAGCAAGCATAGGAGCCGGGGAACCCAACTATTGACCAAAGACATGATTCAGAGCCGATGCATATAATGCTAAAATTCGGGGTGCCGAACTGTACTATAAAAAGTGTTCGGACTTTGTTGTCGTAGTATGGGGCAAAATGGAGCCCCTGGAAAATCAAAGCGCACCAAAGTGTGCGGGTGCAATCGATAAGAATAATAAAACGAAGTAGTAAGCTAGTGCCACATAAGTTGGGCCACAAACTGTGTCCATTATAATTTGATTGATACGTCAAAGCGTATTTGTACACATAGTGCAATAAGCAATGGGGCTATTTAACATGCCAAGACCAAGGGGGAGTTGCGTGCGGGTCCTGAAAACAGGCAGAGTGACCGTCAAGGAGAACATCTAGAGATTCCCCCACACGTATGTACTAATGCCGCCTTGGTATATCTATCCTTCGAAAGGACCGATGATCAGGCCGTCGGGAGGGGCCTGTGAAAGGAAAAACTAAAAAATAGTAAAAAGGAAAAGGAAAAGTATATGTGGGCGCCGTATGATGGACCACAATCAAGTTACGCCTCCGTCTACGCCCATAGTACTTTGAGTGCATAGTTATGTACGCGCGGTACGTACACCGACATTTTGTTGGGACGGAGACAGGGGCCGAATTGCTAGTCGAACTCTTGACGTGCTGGACTATCCTGCTGCAGAGTAGTCCGGACTTGTTTAACAGTGTCCGGGAGCTTGGCCGCCGAATTAAGGTTCTGCTTGATAATGTCGCTCTGTAGTTCTACTACTAGGACCGCGGTGTGCTCCTCAGTACGGAGGGAGCGCTCCGTGTTTCCATTGACTGTTATGACATCGCGTGGTCCGGGCATCTTAAGTTTGAGATAAGCAAAGTGTGGCACCACATTGAATCGAGCAAATGTAGTTCGTCCAAGCAGTGTGTGATAGCCACTACAGAAGGGGACGATGTCAAAGATCAATTCTTCACTTCAGATGTTGTCCGGGGATCCGGAAAACTTCCATTGTGATTGAACCCATGCAGCGGGCCTCTACACCTGGTATTACTCCTTTAAAGGTAGCTTTTGTGGGCTTGATCCTTAATGGATTGATGCCCATTTTGCGGACTGTATCCTGATAGAGCAGGTTGAGGCTGCTGCCACCGTCCATGAGGACTCGCGTGAGGTGGAATCCATCAATAATTGGGTCAAGGACCACTGCGGCTGAACCGCCGTGACGGATACTAGTCGGATGGTCCTTGCTACCGAAAGTGATCAGCCAGGACGACCATGGGTTGAATTTTGGGGTGACTGGCTCTATCGCATAGACGTCCTTGAGCGCACGTTTGCACTCCCTCTTGGGGATGTGGGTAACGTATATCATGTTCACCGTTTTAACCTGGGGGGACTTCTCCTGTCCCCCCGTGTTCGGCGGACGGGGATCCTTGTCGTCATTCTCACTTTGTGACCCCTTCTCCTTGTCTTTGGTGTTTAATTTGCTGGCCTGTTTGAAGACCCAACAACTCCGGTGGGTATGATTGGCTGGTTTATCAGGGGTGCCATGGATCTGACATGGACAATCGAGTATGCGGTCCAGGCTGGAAGAGCCTGAATTGTTCCTTTTATATGGCTTCTTCCGCTGACCGGACATGGAGCCACTGAATTCGGCGTTGACCGCCATGTCATCAGTATTGTCACCATTGTTTCAACGCTTATGCCTGTTGCATCGTGGCTTGCCGTTGCTATTCTTGGCTTCGGAGGTGCCAGGTTCGCTTCCATTATGATTGCTATGGGCTAGCCAACTATTTTCGCCCACACAAAAGCGCGTCATAACTGCCGTGAGGGCCTCCATGGACTTCAGCTTTTCTTGGCCGAGGTGTCGGGCGAGCCATTCATCGCAGATGTTGTGCTTAAAGGCCGCTAGGGCTTCGGCATCCAGGCAGTCGACGATCTAGTTCTTTTTAGTTAAGAACCTTGTCCAGAATTTCCTAGCTGACTCTCCGGGCTGTTGAACTGTCTGACTTAAGTCGTCGGCATCCGGGGGTTGGACGTATGTGCCTTGGAAGTTTTTGTGGAAGGCGTCTTCCAAGTCCTCCCAGCTAGCAATGGAGTTTTCGGGCAGGCTGTAAAACTAGTGCCGAGCTGATCCCTTGAGTTTTAGCGGGAGGTATTTGATGGCTTGAAGATCATCACCGCGATCCATATGAATATGGAGAAGAAAGTCTTCAATCCATACTACGGGATCTGTTGTTCCATCATATGATTCGATATTTATGGGTTTGAACCCATATAGGAATTCATGCTCCATCACTTCATTTGTAAAGCAGAGGGGGTGTGCGGCGCCTCTATATCGGGCCAAGTCGCGACGTAGTTCGGACGGAGTCCATCTGCGGCTTTCGGCCCAGGCGTGATTATGCTTGTCATGTTTAGCTTGATAGCCGTTATCGCGCGTCGAGGCACGCCCCCACAATCCATAAGTTGACCTGGCCGGACCTACTCTATTCTTAAGGTCCTGCCACAGGTCATATGTGTATCCCTTAGCCATTGTGTCTCTACCTTTACGGTGAGATAGTATGGGCCGGTGATCAGCTTGAGTTGTCGTTTTGTCCCGGCCACATGGTGGTCAGTCAGCCGCATTACGTGTTGCTAGTATGGGCTCAAGTGCCTCGTCATCGAATTGAGGTAGCAGTTTCCGCTTCGGGTAACTTTTGGTTGGGCGCACCTGAAAGCACAAGTGCTCCCTGGGTGGTTTTGGTAATTAATGTCAACATATCTCTTGTTGGACTAACACTTTTACCAAGTATGTTTCAGATAAGTTCAACAATGGAGTGGCATGGACTAGGGGATGTGGAACCCCTTCAAGATGCTAAGCACAAAGGATTGGCTCAAGCTTCAAGATCAAGACTCTACATTTTCTATTTTAGTGATCCAAGATCACATTGTAACATCCTCGATGTGACTATATCTCCCACGTGTCGAGGCACGACTTAGAGGCATAATCGCATTGAAGGCATATGTCGCAAGTGAGGTAATCTTCACACAACGCAAGTAATACAATAAGGAATAAGAGATACATAGTTGGCTTACAATCGCCACTTCACACAATTACATGAATAAATCATTACAACAACCAAATACAATCAGGGCCCGACTACGGAGCCAAAATAAAAGAAGAACCCCAAATGCGACAATGGTCCCCGATCGACCCCAACTGGGCTCCACTACTGATCAAATAGAACGAAACAACACAAAGGACAAGATCTTCATCGAGCTCCTCCTGAGCTTGGTTGCGTCATCTGCACGGTCTCATCGGCACCTGCAAACTGGTTTTGGAAGTATCTGTGAGCTAGAGGGACTCAGCAATCTTGCACCCTCGCGATCAAGACTATTTAAGCTTATGGGTAAGGTAAATGGTATGAGGTGGAGCTGCAGCAAGCGACTAGCATATATGGTGGCTAACATACGCAAATGAGAGCGAGAAGAGAAGGCAAATCACGGTCGATAAAATATGATCAAGAAGTGATCCTAAAACAACCTACGTCAAGCATAACTCCAACACCCATGTTCACTTCCCGGACTTCGCCGGAAAGAGACCATCACGGTTACACACGTGGTTGATTCATTTTAATTAATTAAGGTTCAAGTTATCTACAACCGGACATTAACAAATTCCCATCTGCCCATAACCGCGGGCACGGCTTTCGAAAGATCAATCCCTGCAGGGGGGTCCCAACTTAGCCCATAACAAGCTCTCATGGTCAACAAAGGAATAGACCTCCACCCAAGACCCACCGATCAGACTTGGTATCTCGGTACAATAAGGCGATTCGACAGGTTAAAACAAGTCCAGCAACACCGCCCGAATGTGCCGACAAATCCCGATAGGAGCTGCACATATCTCGTTCTCAGGGCACACTCAGATGAGCAATCCGTACAACTAAAACCAGCCCTCGAGTTTCCCCGAGGTGGCACTGCACAAGGCTCTAGTTTGGACCAACACTCAGAGGAGCACTGGCCCGTGGGGGGCTAAAATAAAGATGACCCTCGGGCTCCGGAAACCCAAGGGAAAAGAGGCTAGGTGGCGAATGGTAAAACCAATGCTGGGCATTGCTGGAAAAGCTTTAATCAAGGCGAACTATCAAGGGGTTCCCATTATAGCCCAACCGCATAAGGGACGCAACAATCCGGGAACATAACACCGATATGACGGAAACTAGGGCGGCAAGAGTGGAACAAAACACCAGGCAAGAGGCCGAGCCTTCCACCCTTTACCAAGTATATAGATGCATTAAGATAACATAGCAATATAGTGATATCCCAACAAGTAAATAAATGTCCCAACAAGGAACGGCTCCAATCTTCACCTGCAACTAACAATGCTATAAGAGGGGCTGAGCAAAGCGGTAACATAGCCAATCAACGGTTTGCTAGGACAATGGTGGGTTAGAGGTTCAACATGGCAATTGGGAGGCTGACAAGCAAGTGGTAGGCATCGTAGCATTGGCATAGCAAAAGAGCGAGCAAACTAGCATAGCAAAGATAGTAGTGATTTCGAGGGTATGATCATCTTGCCTGAGATCCCGCAAGGAAGAAGAATGAGTCCATGAAGAAGACAAACAGATGTAGTCGAACGGATCCTCACAACACGACATTATCGGAACCAACGCGAAGAAGCATCACCAGAAAGAAAGCAAACAACATGGTAAACAACCACCACATAATCGTGGCACGATGCACAATCAAGTATGATGCATGTCTGGTTTAATGAGGCATGACATGGCAAAATGCACAAACAATCCTACAAATTAAGTGGAGCACAATATGCATCGGGATGCATATTGACAAAACACCACATCAATTATTTAGTTCTCTCTCGTTTATGTACCCAACAATATTAAATGTTATTAAACATGGCAAGAGGGTGAAGCAAATGAAAACTACCTATCTAGTCAAGGTTAAATGAGGCCGGAAACACGAACAACAATTCCGGAAAATCCTCATATGCATAATTTAAGGTTTGGTATTTTTCTGCCCTAAACATAATTTTAGAGTTGTTAAACATGCAAACTGAGGCCACCATGTTAAACTAGGCAAAATTCTAAACCATTTACATATAAAGTTTGTTAGAAATGGAGCTACGATTATTTAGTTATGAATTTAATCATTTTAGCATGGCATAGGAGGAAATTAAAGCAAACAACAATTTAGACATTTTAACATGGCAAGAAAGTGGCATATTATTAATCTACACATAGTTTTAAGCAAGTTTCATATATAAAACATTTGGATCCGATGCACGGTTGTGGAATTATTAAATGCTTGAAGTATAGGGTCCAAACTATAAAACTGCAATCTCAGGATAAAATAGCTAAATCACTGGAAAGGAAAAAAAACAGAACAGGCTGAATATGAGGTGAACTGGGCTGGGGAAACTGCTCACATTGGGCCCCTTGAGGCCTGCGGTTGGGGAGACTGGACCGCAGCCTCTTGCTGGGCCGCGAGCGGGGCGGATGAGGCATGGAGCGAAGCCGGCCCGTGCGAGCGATGCGGTCAATAGGTGCAGGCGCGGCGCTCGTCTCCCTCGCGACACAGGCAGCAGGGTCATGGCGAAGCGGAGGAGGCAGGTTTGCCGGCGGCTTGGCCGGATGCGGAGGGCGGCTCCGACGGCAGGGAAAGGGAGCAGGGGCGCGCCGCGGGCGGCCGGGCGAAGCGCACGAGGAGACAGGCGCTCGTGCCTGACCTAGCGAAGCAGGCCGGTGGTGGACTTGGCGCGGACGAAGACACGGCTCCGGGCGGTGCAGGTAGCAGACGAGGCGGATCCGACTGGCCGGTGCCGGATCCGGGCAACGGCGGCGCGGTGGAGCTCAGGGGTGGCGTTGGGGACGAGATCGAGGCCAGCCATGGTGTCGGACGCCGGATCCTCGTTCCCTGCAGGCAGATGACGACGGGAGAGCGAGGTGAGCACGGGAAGGAAGGAAGACAGGGAGAAGAAGGCGGCGTTCCTGGGGTCGCCGATGTGTGGCTCCAACGAGGGGAAGGAGATCAGGGGAGAGGAAGAGGGAGCCCGGCCTGGCGTCTCGGGATCGGGGTTCCCCTGTTCGCGCTCCTGGGCGCGTGCTCGCACATGAGAGCGAGAGGAGGCTGGGCCTCGATTGACTGGATCGGGGCCAGGGGTGCGGCTACGCAGGGAGCCCAGTTGGCTTGATGATGAAATTGAGGGGAGGAGGAGGTTGGCCCGGGTGCTGAAAATGAGGGAGGTGGTCGGGATGGAAGGGTGGCCTGGATCAGATCTGGTGGGCTGGTGGCTGAAAACAAGGACGAGACCAGGTGGGTGGCGGGATGGATCCCGAGAGAGTGGCGGCGGGGATGGGACAAGGGAGCTAGATTTAGGGTTGGACTGGGTGGACTGCTATATATACCAGCAAGTAGATAGGAGGGAGTATTTTGGATCATCGGATCAAATCGGAGGGTCCGAGAAAAATAGGTTAGGAAGCCCAATAAACAAAACGGAGATGTTTTGTAGACGTTCGGGGATGATCCGGACGCAACGGTGATGACTGCTCGGGTCGGGTCCGGGACAATTTCGGACGTGCGCCGAGGAGGGCCGCGGGCACAATGCAAAGAGGGGTTAGAAGAACGAGGTCAAGTGTGTGGACTGAGAGGAGAGACGGGAATGCAACCCGGCAACCGTTTCCGGAGACCGAAAACGTCCGACGTTAGACCGACTATAATGTCGCTATAGTTATCCGTTGGGGCGTCAAACGGACTCCGAATGCAATGAAACTTGACACGCGGTCTATCTACACTATAATAAGACCACACGCCAACTTTCATCCCATTCCGAGAACATTTTCCGGCCACTTATAAAATACTATTTCGGACATGCCGCGGGCGCGTGCAAGTGGGGTTGGGCTCAGAACGGACAACGGAGAGAAACTCTGAGAACCCGGACGAGTGCAAGTTTTAAAACATGATGATGCAATGCACATGATGACATGATAACATGCAACACGCAAGCAAATGACATGGCAATGACGGCGAATAACTGGACGACACCTGGCACATCGGTCTCGGGGCGTTACAACACTCCACCACTACGAGAGGATCTCGTCCCGAGATCTAGAATGGCACCGGAGGAACAACGGAAGAGAAAGAGAAGATGTAAAAACTAAGTTGCTTCTTTGACAAATGAGTGAAAACCAATAACCTTGAAGAGATTAAGCCATATCGAGAAAAGAATACAACGGAGCTGAATGAAGTTGAAAACACTCCGTTAGAAAAGGAGAACAAGGAACAATAAAGGTCAAATACGACAACACTCCGGTTAAAGAAAAGGATCAAAGAAGACCAAAATAATTGAATAAGAACTTGGTAAGGTGATAGAACTTGAAAATAGGGCACGACGCTCCGGTTAAATGGATAATCATGAAAAGAACATGATCTTTGACAAGCAAGATGATGGGTTGAGAAGAGCAACATCACAATGCCTCCGGAATGAAAGAATTGAATATAGATACTTGAATTAAAAGAATGGAGAAGAAAATGCCACTTCTGCCACAAAAGAGCTTGAAGAGGTGTCTTTAGGAGAAGGGTCGAACGGAGTCGTTGTAAAACCAACAACGAAAAGAATAAACTTGATATGGTCTTATGGAATACATCTCAAAATTATGAGGTGATAACCTGCCACTCATGGGAAAAGAATTGGATTGATACGAACAAGGAGACGAGAAAACTTATATCGCCGGGAGGATAATTGAAGAACTTGGGTCATTATAAGCACCATAAATAGACACAATCCTTCGGGAAGGCTTTAGGTGAAATATAACCCAAGATAACTCCAATGAAGAGATTGATGGATTTAAAATATCTCATTCGTGACAACATGTGAATCATGAAACATGAATTTCAATTATCAAGAATGACATAATACCACCTCCAATGATATGGAAGAAAGAATTGCACTCCGGATTACCAAATGAAGAAAGCTTGAGCTTCTTATAAAAGAATCTCGATGAACACTTCGAGAATGAATTAAATCCTTGATGAACCATCATGTAGAACCTTCATGAGGAACTCCGTAAATAAAAGAAATGATCAATCGAAATGGAGGATGAAAAGAATAAGGTTGAAGCCTTGCAATGATTTAGATGAATCTCCGTGGTGATATAATTGAAAGAGGTTGGAACTCCGGTAAAAGAAAGATGGAACAAATGAAGACGAGAATTTGATGAGCCTCCGAAATAAGGAATTGAACACTTGCATGGAACCAGAATAAGAATTATGTTATGCGTATCCTTCACCAATTCAAATTGATGACAATCAATGGATTTGACATACTACTTATTCTCGTAGAAAAGATTAAATGAGATATATCAAAACGTGAGAAGGTCTTCAACGAACCACCGGTAGAATTAGAACAATGAATGAATTGATATGATAACGAAAGAAGAGGAATCTTGCACGAACCACCGTAAGAATTGAAAATGAACGGAGTAAGATAAAGAAACACCAGGAAGAATTATAAAATGAACAAAGATGCTTGAGAGGATTTAGATACATGAGAACGAAGAGCTCACGAGCCGATTAAATATTCCTTGAATGAAGCACCGGTAAAATTGGAGAAAGATAGCTAAAAGCTGAGAATGAATAAATCTTAGATGATGGGCTCTGGATGAACAAACTGAAAAGTCTCCTAAATTACTCCGGATGGTTGAAAAGAATTCTCACAATCGAACAATTATGAGAGAATGGCAACAAGCTAGAATCATGAATCTTGAAGATAATGGAGCCAGATTGAGAGAGAAAATCTTCTTCGTCTTCAAAAATCTGAGAATGACGACGAGAAACACCAACACTAATTGTTGAGACACTCCGGAAGAATCAAAAGCGGAGAGGTTAAACCATCGATTAAAATATTTGACAGATCTTGAGAAGACATTTGACTGATGATAAGTCATTCTTACGTCAAACTTTGAAAGAATTTAGGCTAGCTCCGGGAGAATAAGAAGAGTCAGGTAAGATCCTGGGAATAGACCTGTGGGTTAGGGCCCACTCAAAAGAAAACACCGTTGAAATGATTTAAAAGATAGGTTGCACCGGTTGAGTTAAATGGCTTGAATGAGGGAACATCCTCGAAAGAACTTGAACGAAAGTAGAGTGGAAACACGAATCTTCGAGATATCTTGAGCACTCCGGAACAATTGAATAGCGAGAAGTGAATTATTATGAGGTGCACTGGTATGAGAATGTATTTAAAACGAGGAGAAAGATATGATCAATAACGCTTGAATTTAAACCACCGGAGAAGGAAAATGAGTGAAGGTTGATGAACTTGAAGCTCCGTTAGAATATACGTGAGAATCACCGGATAAGAATATTGACGGGAAAAGAATGGAGAGATTTCCACCAATAAAATGGATACTTGAATAAGAAATCTGAATCCTTGGAAAAAACAAAGGGAGGGAGGGTGGGAAAAACATAGACAATTTGGAATGGATGAAACGAACACCGTTGAGAAGAACTGATACTTGATCTTGCGGTTGTTGAAATGATCGGATCCACTAGAAGAGAAGCACACCGGCGAAAAGAAATTGACATGACAAACTCAATGATCGAGGAGGATTAGTATTCACATAGAAATATGAGAACACCGCTTAGGAAAGGACATGGAATCAACACTTGACATTGAAGCAACTCGAATACCACAACTCAAAACAAAAAAAAAGGGTTGGCTTGCAGAATAAGCCGGAACAAACATATGATAGAGATTTCGTCCGAAGTTTTCATGGTGGGGCCTACACGGGCTCGATCGTACAGCACCATCATGTACAAGGCAGTGCACATGACATACGAAGTGTCCCCGAGTCAGCATAGCCAAGGACTCTTTAAGACACAACGATACCACTGTAAAACCGACCGTGAATAGGCGGACCACTAGACGTCGAACCCCAATTTCATATCATACATCTGTCGGGAAGATATCCTAAGAGCTACTTGAATTCCCACTTATGAAACTCCCGAAATTTTCCCAGTTATGCAATCAGGTGTTGGGGATACAGGGGAAGCATAATATCTCACCCAAACTAGCAAATCCTACATCCAGCTGTATCCATCCTTCAACACATAACCAAGAAACCTTCGAAAAGCATCCGTTATACAAGTTATGGCGATACTCCCGAGCTCCCGCCCCAGTACTGGGTGGCGTCGAGGTTATCTCACCAACGAACTGCATAAAGGAGATTTTCGATGTCGGCGAACATATCTCAAGTATACCAGAATTGCAACGATAAAATTATGATGACAACACCTCAGAGCTCAACTCCCCGGGACACTTCCACTAAACCCCTGACAGGAGGCACCAAGACAGTGTTCTCATCATAAGCCATCGGAACGATTCCAAGATACTCGCGTGATCCTAAAAAAAATTTCGTGAAATTTGAGAAGAGAAGAGTCAAAACTCTACGTCAGGATGCCTTACCAGAGCGATGAGGAGACTGGGAAGTAAAAATAATTCCTAAGCTCTTCGATATATAATTCCTAAATGACTTAAAACATTTTTCTAGACACAACTCGGCTGCTAAAAACGATCAAACAGTGGGGGCTCCTAAGGTCGAGGAAGGCGCTGATACCAACTTGTAACACCCTCGATGCGACTATATCTCCCACGTGTCGAGGCACGACTTAGAGGCATAATCGCATTGAAGGCATATGTCGCAAGGGTGAGGTAATCTTCACACAACCCATGTAATACAATAAGGAATAAGAGATACATAGTTGGCTTACAATCGCCACTTCACACAATTACATGAATAAATCATTACAACAACCAAATACAATCAGGGCCCGACTATGGAGCCAAAATAAAAGAAGAACCCCAAATGCGACAAAGGTCCCCGATCGACCCCAACTGGGCTCCACTACTGATCAACTAGAATGAAACAACACAAAGGACAAGATCTTCATCGAGCTCCTCCTGAGCTTGGTTGCGTCATCTGCACGGTCTCATCGGCACCTGCAAACTGGTTTTTGGAAGTATCTGTGAGCCACAGGGACTCAGCAATCTCGCACCCTCGCGATCAAGACTATTTAAGCTTATGGGTAAGGTAAAAGGTATGAGGTGGAGCTGCAGCAAGCGACTAGCATATATGGTGGCTAACATACGCAAATGAGAGCGAGAAGAGAAGGCAAAGCACGGTCGATAAAATATGATCAAGAAGTGATCCTAAAACAACCTACGTCAAGCATAACTCCAACAACCATGTTCACTTCCCGGACTCCGCTGGAAAGAGACCATCACGGTTACACACGCGGTTGATTCATTTTAATTAATTAAGGTTCAAGTTATCTACAACCGGACATTAACAAATTCCCATCTACCCATAACCGCGGGCACGGCTTTCGAAAGATCAATCCCTGCAGGGGGGGCCCAACTTAGCCCATAACAAGCTCTCACGGTCAACGAAGGAATAGACCTCCACCCGAGACCCACCGATCAGACTCGGTATCTCGGTACAATAAGACGATTCGACAGGTTAAAACAAGTCCAGCAACACCGCCCGAATGTGCCAACAAATCCCGATAGGAGCTGCACATATCTCGTTCTCAGGGCACACTCAGATGAGCAATCCGTACAACTAAAACCAGCCCTCGAGTTTCCCCGTGGTGGCGCTGCACAGGGCTCTAGTTCGGACCAACACTCAGAGGAGCACTGGCCCGTGGGGGGCTAAAATAAAGATGACCCTCGGGCTCCGGAAACCCAAGGGAAAAAGAGGCTAGGTGGCGAATGGTAAAACCAATGTTGGGCATTGCTGGAAAAGCTTTAATCAAGGCGAACTATCAAGGGGTTCCCATTATAGCCCAACCGCGTATGGGACGCAACAATCCGGGAACATAACACCGATATGACGGAAACTAGGGCGGCAAGAGTGGAACAAAACACTAGGCAAGAGGCTGAGCCTTCCACCCTTTACCAAGTATATAGATGCATTAAGATAACATAGCAATATAGTGATATCCCAACAAGTAAATAAATGTCCCAACAAGGAATGGCTCCAATCTTCACCTGCAACTAACAATGCTATAAGAGGGGCTGAGCAAAGCGGTAACATAGCCAATCAACGGTTTGCTAGGACAATGGTGGGTTAGAGGTTCAACATGGCAATTGGGAGGCTGACAAGCAAGTGGTAGGCATCGTAGCATTGGCATAGCAAAAGAGCAAGCAAACTAGCATAGCAAAGATAGTAGTGATTTCGAGGGTATGATCATCTTGCCTGAGATCCTGCAAGGAAGAAGAACGAGTCCATGAAGAAGACAAACGGATGTAGTCGAACGGATCCTCACAACACGACGTTGTCGGAACCAACCCGAAGAAGCAACACCGGAAAGAAAGCAAACAACATGGTAAATAACCACCACATAATCATGCCACGACGCACAATCAAGTATGATGCATGTCCGGTTTAATGAGGCATGACATGGCAAAATGCACAAACAATCCTACAAATTAAGTGGAGCACAATATGCATCGGGATGCATATTGACAAAACACCACATCAATTATTTAGTTCTCTCTCGTTTATGTACCCAACAATATTAAATGTTATTAAACATGGCAAGAGGGTGAAGCAAATGAAAACTACCTATCTAGTCAAGGTTAAATGAGGCCGGAAACACGAACAACAATTCCGGAAAATCCTCATATGCATAATTTAAGGTTTGGTACTGTTCTGCCCTAAGCATAATTTTAGAGTTGTTAAACATGCAAAGTGAGGCCACCATGTTAAACTAGGCAAAATTCTACCCCATTTACATATAAAGTTTGTTAGAAATGGAGCTACGGTTATTTAGTTATGAATTTAATCATTTTAGCATGGCATAGGAGCAAATGAAAGCAAACAACAATTTAGACATTTTAACATGGCAAGAAAGTGGCATATTATTAATCTACACATAGTTTTAAGCAAGTTTCATATATAAAACATTTGGATCCGATGCACGGTTGTGGAATTATTAAATGCATGAAGTATAGGGTCCAAACTGTAAAACTGCAATCTCAGGATAAAATAGCTAAATCACTGGAAAGGAAAAAAAAACAGAACAGGCTGAATCTGAGGCGAACTGGGCTGGCGAAACTGCTGACATTGGGCCCCTTGAGGCCTGCGGTTGGGGAGACTGGGCCGCAGCCTCTTGCTGGGCCGCGGGCGGGGCGGATGAGGCATGGAGCGAAGCCGGCCCGTGCGAGCGATGCGGTCAACGGGTGCAGGCGCGGCGCTCGTCTCCCTCGCGACAGAGGCAGCAGGGTCATGGCAAAGCGGAGGAGGCAGGCTTGCCGGTGGCGTGGCCGGATGCGGAGGGCGGCTCCGACGGCAGGGAAAGGCAGCAGGGGCGCGCCGCGAGTGGCCGGGAGAAGCGCGCGAGGAGACAGGCGCCCGTGCCCGACCTAGTGAAGCAGGACGGCGGCGGACTTGGCGCGGACGAAGACACGGCTTCTGGCGGTGCAGGTAGCACACGAGGCGGATCCGACTGGCCGGCGCCGGATCTGGGCAACGGCGGCGTGGTGGAGCTCAGGGGTGGCGTTGGGGAAGAGATCGAGGCCGGCCATGGCGTCGGACGCCGGATCCTCGTTCCCTGCAGGCAGATGACGACGGGAGAGTGAGGTGAGCACGGGAAGGAAGGGAGACGGGGAGAAGAAGGTGACGTTCCTGGGGTCGCCGATGTGTGGCTCCAACGAGGGGAAGGAGATCAGGGGAGAGGAAGAGGGAGTCCAGCCTGGTGTCTCGGGATCGGGGTCCCCCTGTTCGCGCTCCTGGGCGCGTGCTCGCGCATGAGAGCGAGAGGAGGCTGGGCCTCGATTGACTGGATCGGGGCCAGGGGTGCGGCTACGCAGGGAGCCGGGTTGGCTTGATGATGAAATTGAGGGGAGGATGAGGTTGGCCCGGGTGCTGAAAATGAGGGAGGTGGTCAGGATGGAAGGGTGGCCTGGATCAGATCTGGTGGGCTGGTGGCTGAAAACAAGGACGAGACCAGGTGGGTGGCGGGATGGATCCCGAGAGAGTGGCGGCGGGGATGGGACAAGGGAGCTAGATTTAGGGTTGGACTAGGTGGACTGCTATATATACCAGCAAGTAGATAGGAGGGAGTATTTTGGATCATCCGATCAAAATCGGAGGGTCCAAGAAAAATAGGTTAGGAAGCCCAATAAACAAAACGGAGATGTTTTCTAGACGTTCGGGGATGATCCGGACGCAACGGTGACGACTGCTCGGGTCGGGTCTGGGACAATTTCGGACGTGTGCGCGAGGAGGGCCGCGGGCACTGTGCAAAGAGGGGTTAGAAGAACGAGGTCAAGTGTGTGGACTAAGAGGAGAGACGGGAATGCAACCCGGCAACCGTTTCCGGAGACCGAAAACGTCCGACGTTAGACCGACTATAATGTCGCTATAGTTATCCGTTGGGGCGTCAAACGGACTCCGAATGCGATAAAACTTGACAGGCGGTCTATCTACACTATAATAAGACCACACGCCAACTTTCATCCCATTCCGAGAACATTTTCCGGCCACTTATAAAATACTATTTCGGACATGCCGCGGGCGCGTGCTAGTGGGGTTGGGCTCAGAACGGACAACGGAGAGAAACTCGAAGAACCCGGACGAGTGCAAGTTTTAAAACATGATGATGCAATGCACATGATGACATGATAAGATGCAACACGCAAGCAAATGACATGGCAACGACGGTGAATAACTGGACGACACCTGGCACATCGGTCTCGGGGCGTTACACACATTGAGTCTATAGGAAAAGCCACTACTATCAAGAGGGGATGAGGTGTTGCTTAATGGCTTGCTTGCTCAAAGTGCTTAGTTATATGCTCCAAAACCCTAAACTACCTTCCCACATCAACATATAACCTAAACCAATAGTCAAACTCGGCCCCACCGATTCTATCTATCCGGTGCCACTGAGTTTCAGATGTCATAGCCACTGCCACAAACCCTAGCAAATCGGTATCACCAATAGGGATCTCGGTCTCACCGAGATGGGATTGTCATCTCTCTGTGTATGTCCATTACCAAAATCGGTCTCACCGAGTTTGAGCAATCGGTACTACCGAGATTACAATGCAAACCCTCTGGTTAGCTTATTACCAAAATCAATCCCACCGAGTTTGTGTAATCGGTCTCACCGAGTTTGCCTGGCCAACTCTCTGGTTAGCTTATTACCAAAATCGGTCCCACCCAGTTTGTGTAATCGGTCACACCGAGATTACGTTATGCCCTAACCCTAACCATATCGGTCCTACCGAGTTGCATCTCAGTCCCACCGAAAATCCTAACGGTCACTAGGTTTGCTGAATCGGTCCGACCTAGTTTAACCATTCGGTCCCACCGAGTTTGGAAAATTGTGTGTAATGGTTAGATTTTATGTGGAGGCTATATATACCCCTCCACCCACTTTTCATTCGTGGAGAGAGCCATCAGAACATATCTACACTTCCAATACACATTTTCTAAGAGAGAACCACCTACACTTGTGTTGAGGTCAAGATATTCCATTCCAACCATATGAATCTTGATCTCTAGCCTTTCACAAGTTGCTTTCCACTCAAATCTTCTTTCCACCAAATCCAAATCCTGTGAGAGAGAGTTGAGTGTTGGGGAGACTATCATTTGAAGCACAAGAGCAAGGGGTTCATCATCAACACACCATTTGTTACTTCTTGGAGAGTGGTGTCTCCTAGATTGGCTAGGTGTCACTTGGGAGCCTCCAAAAAGATTGTGGAGTTGAACCAAGGAGCTTGTAAGGGCAAGGACATCGCCTACTTCGTGAAGATCTACCGCTAGTGAGGCAAGTCCTTCGTGGGCGACGGACATGATGGAATAGACAAGGTTGCTTCTCGTGGACCCTTCGTGGGTGGAGCCCTTCGTGGACTCGCGCAACCGTTACCCTTCGTGGGTTGAAGTCTCCATCAACGTGGACGTACGATAGCACCACCTATCGGAACCACGACAAAAACATCCGTGTCTCCAATTGCGTTTGAATACTCCAAACCCTTCTCTTTACATTCTTGCAAGTTGCATGCTTTACTTTTCGCTGCTCATATACTCATTGCATGCTTGCTTGATATGTATTGTGTTTGTTAAACTTGTACTTAAACTCCACTTAAACTTAAGAATATTAAAAACTGCAACTTTTGGCACTTAGTGTCTAATCACCCCCCCCCCCTCTAGACACCTCTTCTCGATCCTTTCAATTGGTATCAGAGCTTTGGTCTCCATTGCCTTGGTTTAAACACCATTGGAGGAAGATGGATGTGTCTACTTTGGGGAGTCTTAGACATAGAGTGCCTATTCTTGATGGAGAGTATTTTCATGAGTGGAAAAATGAAATGCTTGAGATTTTCAATGAATATCATTTGAACAAGTACATTACTAGCCCTTGTGCACCTCATGTTGATCCTTTGCACCCTACCCTAGATGAAGATATTGACATGATTCACAATCTTAGAACTATTGAGCTCATCATTAGAGGCTTGCCTAGAAACTTGATTAGATGTTTGCCTACTCTCAAGTGTGCCTACACCATATGGAGATTTCTTGAGGAACGATTTCCAGATTATTCCTTGAAAAATTTAGACGAAATTCTCCATAAGTCTATTGCCTTGAGTAAGATGAACTCTAGTGATCCTAGCTTTGGTGATTGTCTATTTGAGCTTACCAATCTCATGCGTGCTAAAGGAAATGTTGGAATCATTAGCGATATCATATCCGAAGCTATTAGAATTCATAAAGGTAACCATTGTGATGATCATTTATCTAATGAATTACCCTCTCTAGGAATTGATCAATGACAAGATGATGTTGAACATGGATACTATGATGAAGATGATGATGATAGTGACTCTGATCTTGATGATGCAATGAGGCATTTTGGTCTTATGGCAAATCTTCGCGGCTACATGGCTAGAGGAGAGGAATGGGTCCATGATAGTGGATGTACTGATCATATGACCGGAGATAAAGATATGTTCCGTGAGCTTGCTGAAAACGACGGCCCTCGAAAATATGTCACTTTTGGTGATAATTCAAAGGGTAAGGTGGTTGGCCTTGGTAAGGTGGCCATCCCACATGATAGCTCCATAAAAATGCCATGCTCGTTGAATCCCTTGGATACAATTTACTTTCAGTTTCTAGACTTGCGGATTTTGGTTTCAATGTCTTATTCACTGAAGTAGATTGCCAAGTGTTTCGTAGAGACAATCATAAAATTGTCTTTACCGGTATACGTAGAGGAGATCTTTACATTCTTGATTTCACTAAAAAGGCTCAACCTAGAACTTGCTTCATTACCAAATCTTCTAAAGGCTGGTTGTGACATAGAAGACTTGGTCATGTTGGTATGCGAAATCTTGATAAGCTTATTAAAGGTGATCATATCCTTGGAATAAAAGATGTCATATTTGACAAGGATAGACTTTGTAGTGCTTGTCAAGCAGGGAAACAAGTTGGAGGAAGTCACCACGCGAAGAACATCATGACCACAAGAAGACCACTCGAGCTACTTCACATGGATCTCTTTGGTCCAAATGCCTACAAGAGTCTCGGTGGTAACTCATTTGGTCTAGTCATAGTTGATGATTTTTCAAGATTTACGTGGGTGTTCTTTCTTGATGACAAATCGCAGGTCCAAAAGATCTTCAAAAACTTCGCTAGGAAGGCCCAAAATCAGTTTGACGTGAAGATCAAGAAGGTTCGGAGCAACAACGGAACGGAGTTCAAGAACGCAAATTTGGACACCTTTCTTGACGAAGAAGGGATTTCACACGAGTTCTCGGCTACGTACACACCTCAACAAAATGGAGTTGTTGAAAGGAAGAACCGGGCTCTTATCGAGATGGCAAGAACAATGCTTGATGAGTACAAAACGCCAAAGCACTTTTGGGCGGAAGCGGTTGAGACAGCTTGTCATGCAACAAATCGCTTGTATCTTCACAAGCTACTCGGCAAGACGGCATATGAGCTCCTCACCGGTAACAAACCCCAAGTTGGATACTTTCGAGTATTCGGCTCAAAGTGCTACATTCTTGATAAGCATCGTCTTTCTAAATTTGCTCCTAAATCTCATGAAGGTTTCCTACTTGGTTATGGCTCAAACTCTCACACTTACCGTGTCTACAACAATTTCACCCGAAAGGTTGAAGAGGCGGTAGATGTGAAGTTTGATGAATCTAACGGCTCGCAAGTAGAGCAATTGCCAATTGATGTAGGAGACAAACACCCTTCGGAAGCAATTCAAGACTTGTCCATTGGCAAGATTCATCCAACGGAAGTGAAGGAGAGTACCTCGTCCGTCTAAGTGGAAGCTTCTACCTCACGACAAGGTGAACCAAGAGTTGATACGGAAGCATCCACAAGTGGGACATGCCAAGATGAAGAAAACGAGGAAGCGCACCAAGATGAACATCAACAACCTCCTTCTCCACCATGACAAGAGAACGACAACGTCAACAATGGAGAAGGCCAAGAAGAAGCACAAGATGAAGAGGAAGTTCCACCCCAACCAAAGCAAAAGCTTTCACGAGTTCGAGCAAGAATTGCTAAGGATCATCCCATCGAGCAAATCTACAATGATATCCAAACCGGGAGAATCACTCGCTCTAAAACTCGTTTAGCTAACTTTTGTGAACATTACTCATTCATCCCTAGCATTGAACCTATGAAGGTTGAAGATGCATTGGAGGATCCAGACTGGATAAACACTATGCATGAAGAGCTACACAACTTTGAGAGAAATCAAGTGTGGACATTGGTCGAGAAGCCCGACAACAACCACAACATCATTGGTACCAAATGGGTGTTTCGCAACAAGCATGATGAAGATGGACAAGTGGTTCACAACAAAGCACGTCTCGTCGCCCAAGGCTACACACAAGTTGAAGGTATGGACTATGGTGAGACATATGCTCCCGTTGCTAGACTTGAGTCCATTCGCATCTTACTTGCTTATGCTAATCACCATGATATCACCTTGTACCAAATGGACATTAAAAGTGCTTTTCTAAATGGCAAAATTGAGGAGGAAGTTTATGTTAAGCAACCTCCCGGCTTCGTCAATCCTAAGAAACCTAATCATGTTTACAAACTTCACAAAGCCCTTTATTGTCTTAAACAAGCTCCTAGAGCAAGGTATAAATGCTTGACCAAGTTACTTATTGAAAAAGGCTTTGAAATTGGTAAAATTGATTCTACTCTTTTTACTAAAAGGGTTAATGGAGAACTATTTGTGTGCCAAATTTATGTTGATGATATCATATTTGGTTCAACTAACCCTCATTTTAGTGAGAAGTTTGGAAAGCTAATGTCGGAGAAGTTTGAGATGTCTATGATGAGTGAACTCAAATTCTTTCTCGGTTTGCAAATCAAGCAAACTAAGGAAGGTACCTTTGTCTCTCAAACGAAGTACACCAAGGACTTATTCAAGAAGTTCAATATGCAAGAATGCAAAGGTATGACAACACCCATGCCTACTAGTGGACATCTTGATTTGACCAAAGATGGTGAACCGGTTGATCAAAAGGTTTATCGCTCTATGATTGGTTCATTGTTATATCTATGTGCCTCTCGTCCCAATATTATGCTAAGTGTGTGCATGTGTGCACGATATCAAGCTGCTCCTAAAGAGTGTCATCTTAAGGCTGTGAAAAGGATAGTGAGATACCTAATCCATACACCAAATTTTGGCATTTGGTATCCTAAGAGGTCCTCTTTTGATCTTGTTGGCTACTCCGATTTGGACTATGCCGGAGACAAGGTTGATAGAAAATCCACTTCGGGTACTTGTCAATTCCTTGGTAGATCTCTTGTTTCTTGGTCTTCTAAGAAACAAAACTTGGTATCCTTATCCACCGCCGAAGCGGAATACATTGCCGCTGGTTCATGTTGTGCTCAATTACTTTGGATGACCCAAACTCTTAAAGATTATGGGATATATGTGAAACATGTTCCATTGCTATGTGATAATGAAAGTGCTATTAAGATTGCTCACAATCCCGTGCAACATCCTCGAACTAAGCATATTGAAGTTCGTCATCATTTCATTCGAGATCATGTTGCAAAAGGGGACATTAACCTTAAGCATGTTCGCACCGATAAGCAATTGGCGGATATATTCACTAAACCAATTGATGAGAAAGTGTTTTGCAGGTTGAGAGGTGAATTGAACATCATTGATGCTTCAAACTTGGAGTAGGAACTCCATTTGATACATGCGGGGCATGAGCCTATGACTAATCCTCGATATTTCTCTTATGATGCTATTCATATGTCTTGGATATATTTGTACCTTGCATGTTATCTAACCCGTGTAGGTACTTGGTTGAATCTAAATCTATGAGATTGCAACTCACTCACATCTTGAGCAATCTCTCCATCACCAAGTCTCTACACAATGGTGGTTGAAGACAAGGAAGCACGAAACCATTCAAACATATCCTTTGGCAAATTCTATGTTGAGTCTCATGATTGTCATTTTGGATACACAAGTGCTCTTCCTTGCAAAGCTAACCCATGTAGGTAGATGAATTCAAACTCCAAGTGGTGCTCCCAACCCTTGATGAACTACATCAACCTCGAGCAACCCACACAAGTTCAACTACATGAGCAAGATCAACACCACCACCCAAGGTATGTTATTCCATCTTAGAGAAGCTTTACTCCAAGTCATGAGTCAAAGCAACTCGACAAGATGTGAATACATCAAAAGGCTTAAACAAAAAATGGTAACCCCATTTTGATCTTAAACGATGAGTATGACCTATGATCAAGTGCTCTCACTTGACTCCTAAGTCAATATACTCTAACATAGGTGAATTTGTCGCCGACCATCTCTAGATGAAGTTCTCGTGTGTCTCTCCGTGCTTTTGTCTCTTGCATATTTGTTTACCCTTTCAAATAAACTTCATCTAGAACTTTTAGTTTCTTTTCTTTCCTTTTTGTTCTGCATTTTCTGCATCCAATTCATTGCAAATCTTTCAGTAAATTCCTTGCATATCCTTGTGAGACCTTACTTGTCTAGTGAGCTGAGGTGACAAGTGGTTTCACTCTAATGAACTTGGTCACACCGGTTTGTTCTCTTCGGCCCAACCGAAATCTTTCGGTGCAACCAAAGCACACAACTCGGAGTCACCGATTCCACCACAGGAAAACCAAGTTGCCACTTATTCCTGATTTCTGTTTGCTCCAGCTCCACTCAATGATTCTTGTCCTCTACCAGCATCATATTAGACATGCTGCTTTGCTCTGTGACTCGAGGACCAACCCATTTGTATCACATGTCCAGAAGAGCCCTTCTTGGAAATTGATGTCAAAGGGGGAGAGAGAGATCACATCAAAGCTTAATCCCTCCTATAGGGGGAGAAAGAGAGAATACTCAGGGGGAGAGAGTTTCTCAACTAGGAGAAAGTAATATCATCAAAGACCCCAGATGCTTGGTGTTCAAGAGGAGAGATGTCACATGTCTTTAAGAGGGGAAAGACATGTTTGGTTGCTTGCTTTAGCTCAAGCTCTGTTGTTTCCTTTTTTGTTGCTCTGATTTTCTGTTCCCTATCTTCTCCCAATATCCCATGCAGATTCAGGGGGAGCAAGACATCTAAGGGAAGGAAATCTCTGATTTTATTGCATATCTTTACCTTTGGCGACATGTTTATATCCAATGTGGTACTTAGTACTCACTCTACATGTCATCCCAGTCTTGGTTCTCTTGTGGTTTCTCTTGCTTGCTCTGGCCAGTAGGTGTATCTGTGTTATTTAATCTTGTTTGCGCAGGTTCATCCCATCCTAAGCCAACTCAAGACCACAAGGTAAGTATATGCATCACAGTCATGTGAATGAGAAGTTCTTGCTGATGTACATACTGTTTGCAAGAAGGACTCATGAGCATGAAGGTACATTTCTCACATTCACATCATTTGCTCTGATGCATATAGCCAAGATACATGTAACACATTGCTTACTCTGTCATGTTTACACATTCACATGCTCCTATATTCAATATTCACATGATTGCATACATGTAGGGGGAGCCTATGCATGTTACATATCTTTCCAAAGCTTTACTTGATATTCTCTATATCTTTATCTAAAGCTTTGATGTATGTTGTAATCAATTACCAAAAAGGGGGAGACTGAAAGCACAAGTGCTCCCTGGGTGGTTTTGGTAATTAATGTCAACATATCTCTTGTTGGACTAACACTTTTACCTAGTATGTTTCAGATAAGTTCAACAATGGAGTGGCATGGACTAGAGGATGTGGAACCACTTCAAGCTGCTAAGGACAAAGGATTGGCTCAAGCTTCAAGATCAAGACTCTACATTTTCTATTTTAGTGATCCAAGATCACATTGAGTCTATAGGAAAAGCCAATACTATCAAGAGGGGATGAGGTGTTGCTTAATGGCTTGCTTGCTCAAAGTGCTTAGTGATATGCTCCAAAACCCTCAACTACCTTCCCGCATCCACATATGACCTAAACCAAAAGTTAAACTCGGCCCCACCGATTCTATCTATCCGGCACCACCGAGTTTCAGATGTCATAGCCACTGCCACAAACCCTAGCAAATCAGTTTCACTGATAGGGATCTCGGTCTCACCGAGATGGGATTGTCATCTCTCTGTGTATGTCCATTACCAAAATCGGTCTCACCGAGTTTGAGCAATCGGTACTACCGAGATTACAATGCAAACCCTCTGGTTAGCTTATTACCAAAATCGGTCCCACCGAGTTTGTGTAATCGGTCCTTTGCCTAACCAACTCTCTGGTTAGCTTATTACCAAAATCAGTCCCACCGAGTTTGTGTAATCGGTCACACCGAGATTACGTTATTCCCTAACCCTAACCATATCGGTCCTACCGAGTTGAATCTCAGTCCCACCGAAAATCCTAACGGTCACTAGGTTTGCTGAATCGGTCCGACCGAGTTTAACCATTCGGTCCCACCGAGTTTGGCAAATTGTGTGTAACGGTTAGATTTTGTGTGGAGGCTATATATACCCCTCCACCCACTCTTCATTCGTGGAGAGAGCCATCAGAACATATCTACACTTCCAATACACATTTTCTGAGAGAGAACCAACTACACTTGTGTTGAGGTCAAGATATTCCATTCCAACCATATGAATCTTGATCTATAGCCTTTCCCAAGTTGCTTTCCACTCAAATCTTCTTTCCACCAAATCCAAATCCTGTGAGAGAGAGTTGAGTATTGGGCAGACTATCATTTGAAGCACAAGAGCAAGGGGTTCATCATCAACACACCATTTGTTACTTCTTGGAGAGTGGTGTCTCCTAGATTGGCTAGGTGTCACTTGGGAGCCTCCAACAAGATTGTGGAGTTGAACCAAGGAGTTTGTAAGGGCAAGGAGATCGCCTACTTCATGAAGATCTACCGCTAGTGAGGCAAGTCCTTCATGGGCGACGACCGTGATGGAATAGACAAGGTTGCTTCTTCGTGGACCCTTCGTGGGTGGAGCCCTTCGTGGACTCACGCAACCGTTACGCTCCATGGGTTGAAGTCGCCATCAACGTGGATGTACGATAGCACCACCTATCGGAACCACGACAAAAACATCCGTGTCTCCAATTGCGTTTGAATACTCCAAACCTTTCTCTTTACATTCTTGCAAGTTGCATGCTTTACTTTCCGCTGCTCATATACTCATTGCATGCTTGCTTGATATGTATTGTGTTTGTTAAACTTGTGCTTAAACTCCACTTAAACTTAAGAATATTAAAAACTGCAACTTTTGGCACTTAGTGTCTAATCACCCCCACCCCCCCCTCTAGACACCTCTTCTCGATCCTCTCAGCACCAGGCCGTATTCCTCGGCTGCCAGGAAATTAGTCCATTTGTCACTGAGTTGATCTTGATCAGCTTGAAGTTGCTGCTGTTACTTTTTCAGACTCCTTGTAGTGGCTATTAGCCGTTGCTTAAAGCGCTCCTACTCGAGAGGTTCCTCAGGAACGATAAAGTCTTCGTCGTCGAGGCTCACCTCATCCTCGAAGAGTGGAAGGTAATTATTGTCCTCTAAGTCTTCATTTGCGTCCTTTTCATTAGGTCTAACTTTCCCATCCTCCTGATCGTCTTGTTCAGAGTTTTGCTCGATGGGGTTTTCTTGGTCTTCGACATCGTCCGGAGTATTATTATGCTCGTGTCGGTATTGCTGTCTTTCCTGTGACGTGATTTAGAGTGGCGCCGTCGGTGTTTTGGTTGTATCTCAGGAGGTTTATCCTCTACTAGATTTTTCTTGTTATCGCCATCACCCTCCTTGGGTGTATCCACCATGTACACGTCATATGAAGAGGTGGCCGTCCACTGTCCGGTAAACGGCGGGTTTTGAGCCTGCTCTTCTCCGGCATCGTCGTACATACCGTCGAGGTCTTCTGAGTCCCATTTTGCGGTACGCCACTACACCCCTCCGATGAACATGACCCCTGTTTTGATCGTTGCGCTCCAACACAAGTATGTTTCCTCCGTCTCTGATGAACAGGACCCCTGTTTCAACCATAGCATTCCAACACAAGTTCGTTCCCTCTGTTTTCACTAAAAAAAAGACACTTCCGTGATGATACGTGTTTGTCACAGTAGGTCACGTTTTCTGTCATGCGTGTACATTCATGATGATTTTATGACAGAATCAAGATATTCATACCTGTGCTGTCGTAGAAGTGTTCCATGACATTACCAAAATTATCATCACAAAAGTGTTCACTTCCATAATGATAAATGCCGTGTCATGGAAGTGCTTTTGTCAAGGGTGACCGACACGTGGCATCCACCGTAACGGGTCACCGTTAAGCTATCGGGTCTGGTTTTGGATCCGATAACCCGCTAACAGCCACGACCAATGACGATTTTCCATGTGTAAAATTCTCATTGCCCGACGAAACCACGTGTCAGCTCCGCGTTGGCACATGTGTCACTCATCCAATGGGCGATATGTGCCTATGATATGTCGACACGTGGACCAGCCCAACAGTGGCCATTCAGGTTAAAAGGCCGGGCCTGCCAAAATAAGTGGGCCGGCCCATTAGCGGCCTACTTGAGTCAAGCCCATTTACAAGCACGACCCATACAAGTTACACAGAATCGGCCCATCAAAGGCCCATTCTACATTTGAAAATTTCTAGCCCATCGTCAGTTTTAGCCCGTTAACAGCCCGCTACATCTTTGGGCCCAATTGCAGCTCGAGCTTCTTTCGTCCTGTTAGCGGCCCATCGGCAGTTCCAGCTCGTTAACGGCCTGGAACGTCTTTTGACCTTTTCTCTGCCCACTTTGCAGTTGGGCCAATTCTAGCCCGCCGTGACATTAGGCCTGTAATCGGCCCATTCGGTAAATGGGCCAACTCCTAGCCCATTTAGTCTCTCGGCCTGTTAACAACCCACACAATAGTTGGGCCTTTGACTTTAGGCCCATTAGGGGCCCACGTTCCGCAGGGCATCCTTCCAGCCCAGAGTGACTTTCGGCCTGTTAAAAGCCTAGTTTCCAAATTGGGCCTCCTCTGCCACATAACACTTCCAGCCTCTTACTGGCCCGTAAAGTAAAACGGCCGAGACAAAATTGACATCTATTTCGGCCTGCCAGAGGCCCGCGGGGCATTTCCATTTATAGGACCCTATCGAGCTTTTGGCCTGTTAACGGCCTGCTAAGAGCCGTTGTTACGGTGGACCACATCATTTGGGATCCACTTAATATTATTTTGACCAGCACAATTAGGGCCTGCTTTGACTACGCATGTTTGTTCATTTGTATGGCGTCCAGGAAATGTTTGGGTGTGTGGGCCCCCATTTCAATCATATAGCATATATTATTCAAGAATTATCCTACTCTATTCTATCGCCTCTAGAAAACATTCACTATACAATAAAAAGACTAAGGCATAGAAACGTACAATAATCCTACACTATGCAATGAAGAAATTACAGCCGAATATACCCAGTTCGGCACCAGTGGTAATAAAACATACACAAATAGCAAATTACATACATTGGACAAATAAAGCTCATACATCATGGACACGCATCAACAGAACTTACCATTTGAACTATAATATCTTTAGAAAATAGGATTGGCTGGATTCAGATAGCACAAATTCCAGTCTGCAAAATCTCCAATTCCTTCGTGGTTACCTCAGTGTCTTGTTTCATTTTTTGACTCCTTTATCTAATACCTGCATGTCTAGTCTCAACTTGTTGATTGTACGTTGAGAATCATGTACACATTGTCTTCCCACCTCTAGTTGATGCTCAAGAACATCAGCACAATCCAATTCCAATCCATACTCATTTGGTAACGGCCATGCCGCACTGCTTGCAGATCTTTGTATTGATGTCACTTCATCCTGAAATGTTTCTCTAAGTACACATGACTAGGGCAAAAATATAGTTACAACAGTGAAGCGAGCAAGACAGATTACTTTGTACATGGCAAAACAGGACTAACAATAATGTTACACGTCATGAAACATAAGTAGGTGATATGTTAAAAATTATAAAAATGGTAGTCTGTGCTGCCTGCATACAGAAATCTCTCTTAGCTCACTAGAGGAGCATGATGTTGGGGCCAAATCCAAAACACAGATAGGTTACAAATTTAGACAGCACGTTGCGTATAAGTAAGCAAGCAGTTGGCCATTCTGTAGCTCAATTAAAGTCTTAGAGAGCATAATGAACAACAGAGGGATTCATACAAACCTACTACAATGAGCGAAGCTATGCAATCATTAGCCTAGTATAAACTAGATTATGAGCCTCATGCAGTAATAGTTGGTTAATAGACTTCAAAGCTTCAGGCACACTTCGCCAGAGTAATTAAATGGCAAGGCCTTTAATTATGTCAACTAATAGTTATACAAGTACCCAACATCAGGCATCATTGTTTTGGCGTCTCATTAACTAAGGACACATAAAGAAATTGAAAAAGAGCAAATTAACTATGCCTGAAACAAACAAGGAATTGAACTGTTGAGTTGGATACAGTGACTTACCTTAACTAGTTGAATAGGCTCAGGGCTGCTCCTACTTCTCTTGCGAGGCTCCTTCCTAACATCTTGTACTTGGAAATCCTCAACCCTATCTTCATTGCACCCCCTCTGCAAGGTGACACAAACTAGTTACTAGTCTCCTTGGAAGATAAATATGCATACTTTCCATTCTGTGAACAACACAAAAGGATGAGATTAAAACAAAACGACACCAAATAATGAAACATGCCACATCTCCTACACTTGCACACAATGAAATGAGCATTTACTATGTGTGCACTATGTAAAAACTAGGCATACCTTCGAACTGGATCTCCAGGTACTCTTGGAGAGCCTACTTTAGTGTACAACCAAACCTTTATCTCACCTATGAGTTAGACAAGCCCCCACTACAGCAGCCCTTAGTGTTTAAATCGTTGACAAGCTCTACTAGAGTGTTAGGTCAAGAACAGCAAGTAATCAAAGCAAACAGTTCTGGTATGGTTGGCTCATGCAAACAAGCAATTGAATAGATGTATCAAGAAAAGAAGCAAAGAAGGAGGCTTAAAGACCATCACTTGACTGACCATTTAAACATTATGTGCAACGTATGAACTAACATAAACATTTCACATTCCAGATTCTACAATGGAATGCACATGTATTAGGTTATGCCATGTATGATCATGCCTAAATGTACACTATAGCAGGCAGGAGTGATTCATTATTGCACGCACAATTGAATTGCATGTTAAGGGCCAGTTCTATTCCGCCTTTTCAGAGCTTATTGTCAAAATAAGCCATAAAAGATGTAAAGAAGTCATTTTTGAGTTATGGGCTTAGGCTTAACTTATTTCACTTTGGAGGGGGGTGTTTCGGGTAGAAGCTCACTAAAAATTGAAGGGAAGGGGAATAGTGAAAATGCAATTGCCCTGCACGCTTATATCTCCTCTCCCCTTTCCGTCTACCTCGATCCCCTGCCTGCAACGATAGGGTTCCTCCAGCGAGCCGTCGCCACTGGTCCCATCTGTCCTGGTCCTTGATGATGCTCTGTCCAGCTAGGCTACATGGCCGGCGGGTAGGGACAAATCTCCCCGGCTGCTCCTCCCTCTGGCGCCGCCCCTCATTCTCATGGTCTCCAGCAGCTACTCCACTGTGGTCCATACAACGCACTAGTCCGGCGGTTGCCGCACAACTATGGCTGGTGCCACACTGAGGTAGAAGGCACCTTATTCCCCCTCCCCTCCTCCCAGGCCGTGGCCTTGCGGTGCTGTTGATGGATGAGCTCATCCAACAAGGTGAGGATCTCCTCTGATTTTTTGCCAAATTTTTATTCTGATCCATTATACAATGAATTGCTATGAGCTGCTTCTGCTGCTGCTATATGATGCATTGCTATGAGTTGATCCTGCTGCTGCTAAATGATGAATTGCTATGAGATGCTGATATATGATGAATTGCGATGAGCTGCTGCTACTGCTGCTGCTATATGATGAGTTGCTATAAGCTGCTCCTACTGCTGCTATATGATGAATTTCTATGAGCTCCTTCTGCTGCTGCTATATGATGAATTGCTATGTGCAGCTCCTGCTGCTGCTATATGATGAATTGCTATGAGCTGCTGCTGGTGTATGATGAATTACACAATGCTGCCGCTGTATGATGAGTTGCTACGAGCTGCTGCTGCTATATGATGCTTTCAGGTGGTGCTGCTATATGATAATAACGAGCCACTTGGACCATTGAATTTCAATAAATAATTGTTCTTCATTTAAATGTGGGTCATGCGTTCTTCATTTAAATTTGGCAATGGGATCTCTATGGAAGACATTGACCAAAGTAGATTGTGCCAAGTAGATGGTATCTTTGTATTTGCATTTTGAACAAATAGTCATGGTCTATTTTCCTATCATATTAATTACTGCAGTGAGTTCAATTTGTGATGTTTGCAAGTCAAATTAATTTTCATATGGGCAGAAAAATGACAAAATATAATGCAATCTAGACTTTGCAGTGATCATACCAAAGATAAGCTGAAAAGGAAGGCAATGAAAAGAACTGGTTGGCTTATTACCCGAAGCTTATATTCACATGTGCTTATTTTCATAGGATAAATCATAATAACTGCCCCTAAGAAACTTGGCCAATAAAATTGACATACAAATAACATGTCACGATGATTGCAATGGAGGAGTGACCTACCATAGCACACTGTATAGGCTCATCGCTGCCTCTCCTTTTTTGTGATGTTCCATGAAATTGCCACATACATCTTGTACTTTTTCATTGTGTAACCCTATCTGCAAGTTGACACGGCTAATTTCAGACATCTCTACATGATAATACTCCCTCCATTACTAAATATTTGTCTTTTTAGAGATTTCAAATGGACTATCACATATGGATGTATATAGACATATTTTAGAGTGTAGATTCACTCATTTTGCTCCGTATGTAGTCACTTGTTGAAATCTCTAGAAAAAATATTTAGGAACGGAGGGAGTACATTGCATATCCCTTGCGCATATTTAAACCACCAATTAATGATTGTGTGCGTAGAATAAACTAGCCATGACTCTGTGTGCTGGACTAGCAGGCACTGTAAGGGAGCCTAAGGTAGTGCACTGGAATTCCTACATGCCACCTATGATTTTGTGTAATGTACTACCTCTGTTCCTAAATATATGTCTTTGTAGAGATTCCAGTATGGACCACATACAAATGTATATAGATGCATTTTCGAGTGTAGATTCACTCATTTTGCTCTGTATGTAGCCTATAGTGGAATCTCTAGACAGACTTATATTTAGGAACGAAGATACGAGGTAGTATCATGTCTGACCTCTACATTTATAATTTAGCAGCTAGTAGTAGAAATCATTGTCTGCACAAAGGGATTACTGGTCGAAAATCCTAGCAAAGCACGCTGGCAGACACACAACAATACAAGAGAGAGAGAGAGAGAGAGAGAGAGAGAGAGAGATGCACTTACAAGATCATAGCAATGCCTTAGTCTAGGATCTTGGTTGGCCAAGCTGTTAGATCCAGAAGAAACATTGTCCTTGTAGTTTTTGCCAGCTGCATAACAGGTAATAGCGACATGTTTCTATATTTGAAGTACATCGGGCAGGTGATGATGGACGGGTTTAAAGGTGAAGTACCTAGGCCGTGGTGGGTGCTTGGCATCTTGCCAGACAATGAGAATCAGGTTAGAAACGTCAAGGGTGATGACGCTTCACTGGCTGTTGGGGTCCGGTAAGGAGATCTAGAACTGTCGAGTAGGGTGTTTATGGAGCGGCTCTAGTATGGTGGACTATAGTGTGTGCGAAGCGTATCTGTGGCCGTGGACGAGGGCCTCGGTGAAGCTGCTCTGGTGGTTGGGTTAAGGATGGTGTCGATGATGCGGATCTACGGCCATGGACGGGGCGTCAGAAGCTGCTCTGGTAGGTTGGATGAGGGTATCACGAAGCGGATCTGTGGCCGTGGACTTGTGAGTTGGCACTGGCGAAGCGCCTCCAGTAGGGTTGAGGAAGGTGTCGGCGAAGAGGATCAGAGGCCGTCGACGGGGGCGTCGATGGGGCGGCTCCGGGGGGTGTGGACGAAGCGTCTCCGGTGGGGAGTATGAATGAGCCGCTGTAGATGTGCTGCGGTTGACGAGAGTAGCGGTGAAGCAGATCCGGTGCCATGGGCAAGGGCGGCACTGAATGGGCTATAGTACAGTGGTGGATGAGCAGTCTACTTGTTTCTAGTGGAGGCGGGAGGGGTAGATGCGGCCGTAGAAGAAAATCCGGCGAGGTGGACGCTGCTGGCAGTGAATGGGCTCTGGTACGCCGGTGGATGAGCAGTCTAGGGTTTCGAGAGAGGAGGGTAAGAAAGGCCGATGAAGTATGGACGGTGTGATGTAAGATGCTCTGGTGCTGTCGAGTTAGTCATTTTTGCGGGAGGGGAGAGGAAATGGGGGTGCCGTGTGGTGGGGGGAATCGGAAGTTACCAAAGCATCCCCGACCTAATATGTAGATGAGGGCAGTATTATTACTGTTTTTCTCCGTGCACCAAGGACAAAAGGGGATTTTCACATGCTAAAGACTAGGTGGCGGAAATTTTAGAAGGAGGCGGGAGATTTTGCCGCCCGCGGGATCGTTCGTACCCAGTTTCAACTAATTTTGGACCATGCTAGTGGGAAGGTCATACGAGACTGTGTATAAGGGGCACGCATCAGCAGTTAATAACTGGTGTGAACTCCACCCCAAAAAAACACAATAACTCGGGATGATGCGCTGATAACTTGGACGTTCACACGGGCGCGGCCAATGGGTGTTGAGGCGCGTTCACAAAAAAGGGATCAAACGCTGAGCCTATGTATTTCTCATGTAAATAGATAATTTAGTGCTGTTGGTTATTTACTTTAAACATAATGCATTGATGTGTCAGTGTAGAGGCGCACAAAAAGAAATGGATATTGTAGTCCCACAAAAGAAATGGATATTGGAGTCCGCTACTTAAAAGTGTTACCTCATATGATTACATAACCTCCATTTCATAAATTGCATACCCGTTGAATTCATATATGAATATTACATATATTACTTCATAATAGAACCTTAAATCATCCAAGACTAATGAATTTGAATGCAAGAGTAACAATGGTGCATGTACTTGATAACTACATTGGATGTTTGAAGAAACATCACTGTAACTTTGGCATGCACAATTGAAAAGGTTTATTTAGATAGAAACAATGTGATATGTGAGTGTCTAATCTTTATAGCATTGAATCGATATTGTACCTTTGGCCATGATACGAAGTAGATATTCATTTATGTTCAAGTGATGCACGTCCACGATCGCTAGATAGTGATATGTGAATGAATTGTGCAATCTCTCTCACAGGCATACATATCTCATTTTCCCGTGGGCATCGGAATCACACACACGCACTTCGTGTATTTCTCTCCCTCCGTCATGGTTAGAATTCGTTTTTCTACACCGTCCTACAAGTCTCTCACACAGAAACACACACGCTCTCTCTGTCGAACACGCCCACCCCTTTAATTCCGCCCACCCACAGCCACAAATGTCTCAAAGGATAATTATGTCTCTCACACATATGCCCAAGTTTAACTCGAGTTTTGGAACCATATGAATACATACAATGGGATTCCAGCAGAGCACCTTTTGTTTTGATATATACATCTCTCTCTCTCACACACACACACACACGCGCACGCGTGTAGACATTGTTTATCGCTTCATTTTTGCTGGCACTTGTATGCACACCATTTGTTTATCTCCGTGATGCCTTAAGTATGCCTCGCACACATCCTATCTATCTCTCCCTTAATATAGATATGTGTCACACAAAGTCCTTCTCCCTACTAGAAAGATGCACATGCATTGCACGGAACATCAAGATGCATTTGTATGAGTAGTTTATCTTGTGGGAGAAAAGGATGAATGAGGGAATGCCTTATTTGCAAATGTGGAGAGGGGTGTGGGTATCCTTTTGCAAAATTGCCATAGTTTCCTTCCTATCCATCAGATATAAATCGGATGGCCTATATTGCAGGATCACATGAACACCATCATCACCAACTCTGTTTTTATAAGAGTAGAGATAGGTAAGCGTCACTGCTCCCCCCCCACCCACACACACACACACTTCCCAACACCGAAGGAGTAGGGTGACACCTCGATCTTGATACTAATCTATCGGTTGGCTTCTCTCTCAAACACTCACACACACTCACACACACTACCCGACACCGAAGGAGAAGGGTGGCACCTCGATCTTCATAGTAATCTATCTACTCCTCTTTCAAACACACATAGACACACCCACACACACACTCGCTAGTTGTGCCTCTGTGCATACCGCGCACACTCTCGATACGTCTTTCTCTCCCTCCCCCTCCCCACCCCACCCCACCCCAACCCCAACAATGACAGCAGAAGGGTGACACCTCGATATGATCTTAATCTGTCAATTGGTTTCTCTCTCAAACATTATGTCTCTGTGCCTCGCTCAGACACACTCGATACGTCTTTTTCTCCGTAGCCCCCTCGGTATGTAAACTTCTCGTGCGCGCACAGCTGTAGTGAGGATGACACTGAACCCAATGTTCTTTGTTTTTACCGGCCTCAAGTGATAGTTTTCACCCTATTTTATGTTAATTAACAAGACAACCCTTTCTTTGTTACTACTAGTGAATCTGAAATCATTCGGGGGCAGACATAAAATATATCACTTCAACCCAATTATCACAGTAACAATTTTAAAAGAAACTAGCTAGATGCCAGTGCGTTGCACGAAACATCAAGATGAATTTTTATCAGTAGTTTATCTTGTGAGAGACTAGCAAGATGCCCATGCGTTGCACAAAACATCAAGATGCATTTAAATGAGTAGTTTATCTTATGAGAGAAAAGGATGAACGAGGGAAGGCCTTATTTGCATATGTGGAGAGGGGTGTGGGTATCCTTTTGCAAAGTTGCCATAGTTTCCTTCCTATCCGTCAGATATAAATCGGACGGCCTATATTGCAGGATGGTAGGCACACCATCATCACCAACTCTGTTTTTTTATCTCTACTCCTATAAAAGACCTAGTTGGTGATGATGGTGTGTCTGCCATCCGTCATTTCTGACCATCAGATCTGCATCTAACGACTATGATGTAATTCGTGGCTTTTTGCAACAAGACCCCACTTCTCTGATCCAATTTGCAGAAACCTCTTAGTATATTGAAACCAACCACATCCCTCCCCCACCTCATCAAAATAGCCACAAGGAATATATTTTGAGTGAAATCTAATACGAGTATATTTTTAGTGATATATACACCAAACTAGAGTATTTTTTCTCTCAAGTTTGTGTACTTGTATTATTATATTTTGGATCTGTTGCAACGCACGGGCACATTGCTAGTAAGAGTAGGGAAAAGGATAAACGAGGGAAAGCCTTATTTGCAAACGTGGAGAGGGGTGTGGGTATCTTTTTGCAAAATTGCCATAGTTTCCTTCCTATGCATTAAATATAAATCCGACGGCCTATATTGTAGGATGGCACGCACACCATCATCACCAACTTTGTTTTCTACTCCCTCTGTTCCTAAATATTTGTATTTTTAGAGATTTCAACAAGTGACTACATATAGAGCAAAATGAGTGAATCTATACTCTAAAATATGTCTACATACACGTCCGTATGTGGTAGTCCATTTGAAATCTGAAAAATACAAATATTTTGGAACGGATGGAGTATCAGAGTAGACATGGAGATATATCTCCTACATGGTCTACAACAAAAATGTGTAGGACTGGTTAGCGCGAGATGCTCGCAACGCGTTGTCCTGAGTTCGAATTCTGTCTTTAACTTTAGGTTTTTATATTATATATTACTTATTTAATATATACTTCTTTCGCTATTGTACTGACAGTGGAACCCACAGAGTACTTAGAATACAAGATTAAGGATGAACTTGTTTCTTTCTAACTTTCTGTACGAAGCTGTAGCCACCCTGCAAGTCACGTATACACTGTACATGCAATTAAATTTTTATAGAGGGAGAATCATACACGCAATTAAATGCAATGGATTGGATGTGACTCTATTATTTCCATCATAAGAGCATCTCCAATGGTAGCTGGCAAATTTCCTCCCGCTTCCTTCCGTGGAGGATAACATCAAACGCCAGCGGTATACATTTTCACAACTCTAACCAACCAGATGAAATTCATGCAAACATGAGCTATTTTCATATAAGCATGCAGGATTTCGTATAAAAAGCCGGATATTCGTATAAACATGATGGATTTCATTACATTTACATGAACTAAGCGATGCTAATCCGGCTCTCTTGGTATAATTAATACTCCCTCTGTCCGGAAATACTTGTCCTGGAAATGGATGTATCTAGACTTATTTTAGTTATAGACTAGCAAAAAGGCCCGTGCGTTGCAACGGGAGAAAAAAAATCAAATGCTCTAAATTTACAAAAATATTCTATAATGTGAGAATTTGTAGCTATTTCTTAAATACATGAAGAGTTCTTAAAAATATAAATGATTTTTTAATCATAAAAAGATATTTTTTTTGTCTGGAAAAGAACATTCTTCTATAGTCTCCTGTTGACGCAGGTACTTGCGCCCCTATTTCATCACTATTTATTGCCATGCATGTCATAGGTATTGGTCCCTGTTTCATTACTATTTATATCTTATCAAATTTGTCTTTTATTTTATTTTTGTCATGCATGCCTCCTTTTCTTACTTTTTTCGTGCATGTCCTCTCTTTTTTTCTTCTTATATAGTTATATAGGAGAGTAGCGCAACATCTCATCTTTCTCAGATCTCCTCTGTATTTTCTCTTTTATTTATTTTATAGTGGACATCCCATCTTTATTAGGTCCTTCTTTTATTTCTTCTCATACAGGTCCTTATTTATTTAGTGTCAGTAGCAAATTTATCTTCAATTTCATGTCCAATCCTAATTTTGATGTGGTGTTCATACCCAATCTATGATATGAGTATTTGTAGTTATGGCCCAAACAAAATGGTCTTTGACTACAAAAGCGCAAGTTAAAGATTTCACATGTCTTCTATTTAAACACGACTTGCTTGTAGATTTAATACATACAAAGAAACGAGCAAGTGATCTTCAATTTCATCTCCAATTATGATTTTGCTGAGATGTTCATCCATAGTCCGGATCAATACCGATATGAAAGAAAGATAGATACTGCACTATTGATTAAGATTGCACCCTAGATAGTACTTTTTATTAAATGGTTAACAGGTAAAATAACATCATATTCAAATTCTATATATTTTTCTAATAAAATTCCATATATAACATGTTAAATTTGGAGTTACGGTTTAGGAGATATGAGTATTTAAAAAAATATTTAATATGTACAGTGGGTTTAATGTCAAAAACTTTAGGGGGTTTTCTATAATATAGCATGATGGACTAAGAATACCTATTTCTTTTATTAGTAGGTATAGATACATCCAATTTATCGATTCTTAGAACAAATATTTCCCGCCAGCCAGAGAGGGGGTACCTTATCTAAATGGCCGCCCGCGGATCCCTTTGTCTTCCTTATGTCCGGCAGACACTTGCGGGGTCGACGAAGGTCCTCGGAAGAGACAAAGCAGCAAAGAAACCACCTGAATGCGTAGTCGTTGCCTCGACGATGGCCTTCATGGGACCCAAGTGGTGGCGGCCTCCCGTGGTCTACTTCTCCTCGATGATGGCGGCGAACACAGAGAAGCTGGCCACTGACTCGTCGCTCTGCACGCACCAGGCTTCTGTCTCTGCCTGCATGGCATTGCCACATGCATGGGAGGCGCGGCCGCAGGCACAGGGGGCGCGCCCACAGACACGGGAGGTGCAGCCGCCGCAGACACTGGTGGTGTGATACGACGCGACAGCGACGACGCCCGTACCAGGGTGCTCGCTGCCGTACCGGCATGGAGCAACTCGCCACTCCTCAATGAGCTGAACTGGAGTGGCGAGTTGCTAAACGATGCGCCGGATTCGGGTGGCAACTGGCTCCATCGGGCCAAGCGATGTTGATGAAGCATCGAGCGGCCTCGCTCGTATCCGGAGGGCTCGGCGGGCCACCCAGTCGGGTAGTATGCCGGAGAATGGCTCCTCGAAAGCCATCGGAAGAGTAGATAAAATGGTGACGGAGGAGATGGGGGATCATCGGAGGGGTGCGATTCTTGCCCGCTGTCTTTATGCCCTTGTTTAAATAGAGGGCGGATGGTAGGAGCTTGGCCAGCGTCTGGCCTCATTTAAACTAAGGGCGGACGGGAGGAGCTCAGCCGGTGTTGCATTTAATTTTGGCCTGCTCATCAATGAACGTGTGGCTGGAGTAGGTTTCTCAGTTTGCATGAGGGCTTAATGGAGGGGTTTGATGGAGGCGAGGAGGCGTGTTCAGTCGGGCGTCCAGCGGTCGGCGCAGTACTATTCGATTTGACAGCAGGCGGCGCAGTTCCCGATACGGCTTTATTGCTGACGAGGGAGGGGTAGCGGTTCATGAAATGTTGAATGGCCAATGATGCATCCTCCTTCAATTAGCATCGTGCATGCATGAGGGAAGTAATGGGAGGAGGATCGGGAAAGGAGGCTGCACGATGTGAATGCAATGCAGTTTGCACTCATATAAAGGCGCACCTCCATTCCAATGCATCTACCACATCGTACGCACCTAAGCATTTGCCTAAGCACCTACACTAAGCGCAAAAGTGCTCACTCCAGACCCATGGCGGTGATGCGTGTGAGTGGCAAGCGGCTGTGCCAGATGGTCCATGACGCCGGCTTGCGGCATGGCACCGAGGATCGTCTCCAGACGGTGTTCGCGACCGGCTGGTGGATGGTCACCGTCAACGCCAACTACGACTCTCAGTTGGACCAGATGAACATTGCCACCACCAACAAGTTCACTGTCCTCAAGAAGCTCGGGGACGACATCGTCGTACTCCTCCAGCCCGCGCGCTCGGGCTCCTCATTGCCTGCCACCCTAATCAGCCTCCATGGCCGGAACCTCTTTCAAGAACGGGTGGCCCTGCGACCGCCCGTCGACGCCATGAAGAATGTCCACCTGGAGGTCACACTCGCGGCGAGGCGCCTCTCCCTGCAAGAATTCATCGATCTACACATCCACATGTACGAGCAAATCGTGTACATAGGTATATACAAGGCCATTGAGGACACTACGATGTTGGCCTTCCTCAACCGGATGGAAGCCTTGGATGCCTTTGCTGAGAAGCACCTTGACCTCGCCACAAAAGCCGCCGCTCCTTAGCCGCTGGTCGGTGGCTCGGCACACTAAGTTGAGGAGGAGGAGGTCGTACGATGATGGATCCATCTTTCTTCTTGCCTCCTATAACCACCACTGCGATCACATCATCGTGGCCTTAATTTTTATTGTGCTATTGCATTCTCGTTCCAGTCAATACTGACATGTGCGATCCCTTTGCTTAATTTTATGCATCATTGTAACTAGTACTCCATCCATCAATTTTATAAGTTGTGCTTACCTTTTCCATCAACTTCGTGCAACACACGGGCATCTTGCTAGAAACACTAGAACTTGTCGGACCGCATGTGACCAAACTGACGATGCACCAACCTAGCTACTACTTTGGATCCGTCGCAACACACGGGCACATTGCCAGTACAAGGAAAAGGCCTCCCACGTTTGCGTCGCACCCCCACATGCCCGGGAATCGGGAGTACTCCACTGCCCGTCCGGCACGCCACATAGCTAGTGAAGGCGTGTTGCCTAGCATTTTCACTTTCTTGTGGGACCGTCGCTGGATTTGGCAAACCGACTATTGGCAAACCGCACCCCGCCCGCCGCCGGGTTGGAAAATAGAAACAAGGGGAAGATCTAGCTGTAGCACGGAAGCCAATAAATTTGGTGTCTGATGGGGCTCGTTGATAGAGTGTTATTTATTCATAACTAGCAAGATGCCCATGCATTGCACGGAAAATCAAGATGCAATTGTATGAGTTGTTTATGTTGTGGGAGAAAAGGATGAACAAGAGAAGGCCTTATTTGCAAATGTGGAGAGAGGTGTGGGTATCTTTTTGCAAAATTGCCATAGTTTCCTTCCTATCCGTCAGATATAAATGGGACGGCCTATATTGCAGGATGGCAAGCACACCATCATCAACAACTCTATTTTTTATAAGAGTATAGACATAGGTATAAAGAGTAGAGATTTGGGTGCAATGCATGTGTACCTTACTAGTTGGTTACCAAATCTCATCCGGGTTTGGCATGAGCTCGTACTGCGGGAGCACCACAAGGCCTGCCGCAGGAGTTACATTTCCCTCTCGGGGCCCACGAGACCGAGCTTCAGTGGCTTAGTGCACCGGCCTATGAGTCAATGACATGCAGACCTTAAATGCGTCAGGCCCACATGTCATAATCATGGTGGTGTACTACAAGAAATATGTCAACTAGTGACCTTCTGTCAGTGAACCTGGAAGAATTGGTCATAGATCTATGACCATTTCAGACCAATTGGTCAAAAGCTGTTCGGGGGGCTCCAAACCCTAAATTATAACGACCATTTTGGTCAGAAAGGTCGTAATTTCCTGGTCTACTGCCTTATTTCTAGCTGATCATGACCAATATAGATGGTCATAACCTTGTAAATTGTGGTGGGTTGCTATGACTTGGCGCCACCTCATCAGTTTTGCCTATGTGTCATGTCCATGTGGCAGTTTTTGCCCTAGGTTGTGAAGCAACCTATATTTATGTCATTCCCAAAATTCCCAAAAAAATCTCATAAATTCTTTGGGTCATATCTTCATCAAATATGTAAAAATCCTTCCTTGCCTAGTTCAAAACTAATTCAACAATATTCACTTTCCTATTCTATTCACAACGACACTTTATGAATTAAGTGCTATTTATATATTCTTGATTGCCCTCCGAATTTTTGGGCACTCTTTCCTATCCAAATCATTACCGCATGACAAAACTCAGCTCCATTTTCCTAGCAAATCTTCCTCGGCAAATTTCCAAAGTTTTTGTCCACCTAGAAGCATTGTGAAGGAAGTACCTTTTTTATATATCGAAATGACATGAAATTTATACAGTTCCTTCATATGCCCAAATTATCACCCTCCTCCAAATTGCAGCTCAGTCAAATCATCTATATGAGCCCAGGTTCAATTTATATTTTATGGCAAATTGTCACGTTGCAAAGCAAGTGTTATATAGACCCCTCCTATTACCCTCAAACTTTTCGGGCACTCTTCCATACCCAAATCATTGCCACATGATAATATTCAGCTCAATTTTCCTAGTAAATCTTTCTCAGGAAATTTCCAAAGTTTCTACCTCGAGAAAAGCTTTGTGAAGTAAGTACTACAAGAAATATGTCAACTTGCGACCTTGACTATTGGTCACGGAAAGGTCATTGTTTTTCATTTGCGATCTTTTTGTGACCAAAAACAGAAGGTCAAAAGCTAGCGGTCGTAAACTGAAATTAACGACCTTCTCTATGAGAAGGTCATACACGTTTACGACCAAAACAGAAGGTCGTTGAACCCATGACCTTTTGTTTTGGTCACTGGCTGTCTGCCCAGGCCACGTCGGATCCCAGGTGGCAATCTGACGTGGCAAAATTGCGACCAATTGAAAAGGTCGTTGACAAGATTCAGCCCGGTCCGATTAGGTGTTTTACGTGGGCCGAGCCCAACAATTCAGCCTTTCTATATTTTTTCTTGTCAATTTTTGGTCGACTTAATGGGCCAAGCCCAACATTGCAGTCTTTTTATCTTTTTTTCAAATGAGTCCAGCCCAATATTTTCCAGGTTTTTCTTTCCTGGGCCTTGGCCTTTCCACATTCATCTATTTTCGTTTTACTTTTTTACCCAAAATATTTGTCCAATATAATTTGATCTCTGGCCTCTTTAAGGTCCAACTCCAGCCCATTTAACGAACATTTTCGAACCAGTTTGAATAACAATATGAATCAAGTTACCACGAATTAGCTGAATATTATGGAAATATCTCAGAACACACATTCTACAAATTTCCATCGCATATGTATATTATACAGATCCAAGCAACCTACAACATGTTGTAGTCAAGCATTCAGGTGCTGGAATACTCCAGAATAGGAAAAATAAATAGAACAAGCCTATCTAGTGCTTCACGAAGAGAAAACATTGTAATCCTCTTCTTCAAGTACTGCTTCTTCCTTTTGCAAAAATTTGGAAATTCAAAAGAGAACAAGAAGTATGTCACTGATAGAAGAAATATTACGCGAATACTTTTAAAATAAAAACTAAAGACATGCCAGTATTTTATCATTCTACTTATTATTATTTTAACAAGATCATTCTACTTATCTGAAATAGGCATATTCGTCAAAACTGGGAATTTAATTGGCACATATGAAAAACTTAGCAAGAAATAAGCATTGAATGTTTCACATACACGACAAGGTTTAAAAACAATCATTCAAAGTTACAGTAGATCAAAGTTCCATTTGAGTATAAGGAACAATACTCCTATTCAATCAATAAGCAACTATGTCAAAATTAATTCAGATTTACTAATGTGTGTGTCAAATGATACATGCATCAAGCATAAGGCCATCAAGCATCATGCCCTTATCTGTTCAACAAGGCAAGAACATTCCAGACTTTGTGTTGATATGATCGATGGTTCTGCAGTTGAACATCAGTCCGCATCATTGTTGATGATGGACGCCGCATGTACTTGTCCATTTAGAAGTATACCATGCAAAATGTTACACAAGCAGGTATTAGCATAAAGTAGAGCTTCTATAGGACATGTAAACTTTAGATATGAAGGACCAAGAGTTCCGGAAGCAACGAATCTGGCATGGATAAACCAGGACATGATGAAACAAATTATTGCTGGTGCATTTAAACAGGAATATGGTGTCCACTTCATACTACCACGTCATCGTCAGGATTAAAACAACACATTGATACTCAGAGTGCTGGATGAGATAAATATCGATTGAAACCAATCAGAGCAGGGAGCAAAATAGATCATCTATTTAATTGTCATAAGAATAGAAGCTGAAGGACAAAGATGAAGCACCCTTAGCTCAGTTTGCTAGCACACGGGCCATAAAAATCGGCTCAACATTCAAAAAGCACAACTCTAATCTTAATGTTGTGTGGAAACAAGACAAGAATTGTACAAGTTTAGTACTATACACAGCAATGAGCATAACTTCAATACTGCATAGCAAATTTAGTCAGTTGTCAAATCACCTTGTGGCTATACCACATGCTGACATCAATCACACACAACTGTTCTAGATTGAATCCCCACACACCGCATACATAAACCGAACTACTGTACAAACATATCACATTTACTTTCCCAGATGACAAAATGCAAGACACAATCACGGATAAATCCACGGGCAGAGACCTAAGCTAGGAGAATCACCACCCGTACCTTGCCTATCTGCAACTTGTTGAACACATCCAGGAGAATCCTGTAGTTCTGGATCATGTCGTACTCCATCTTGGCATCAAAATTCACCTGCAAAACACCCCAAAATGAGCATCACATCGCAGCCATCTAAGCCAAGCCGCCTAAGCGCAACACTCCAGAACAGATCAATCAGGCCAGAACGCCTCTTAACCTTGTGCATAAGCACCAACCTAGGGTGAACTATGTCCAGCAGCTGGCATTGCACTGCCCATGACACCGCCTGCGGACTTGATGATCCAGGCCCCCACGACGACCACGTCATGATCCATGTAGAGCTCCACCTCCTGCACGTCTGATCCATGCTCTAGTGGAGGCTCGGGCTCCACCCTCGAATCCGGCGGCGCCTGCAGAAAGATAGAGAGAGATTGAGCGAGTCAAACAGAGAGAGGGGACAGGTCCAATATACAAGTTATCATGGTCTATTAGCATTCGCAACAGACTAGCAAAATGCATTACCATTTTTGTTAATAAATATGCATCATGTTCAGGTACTGGTCATGCTATTGAAGCTGATCATTATGACTAACACCAGCACGGTGCATGATTCCAGCAAATGTTGATTGACCAGTCACCTAGATCGGTATTGATTAACATTAACCAGATAAAAAATGTATAATGTGCATGTATGGCAGTAACAATCTTGCATATAATGTTTAATGCACAAACATTTTTTAGCTTAAAAGTGGAAGCAAATTATGGCTATTCTTTCAATCATGATAAAATGATTGATCATGCCCCCAAAATACGTTTGAGTGGTAGGACACAGCATAGGACAGGCCACTTCGTAATTGAAATACTGAACTAGGTTGTTAGAGCTAATTGTAGTGAAACTAGCAGAACGACAAATAGGACGAAAATATAAATACAAGGCCTACTGAAACTTGCGTTTAGTGCACAGGTATAGTTTAAAAGCAAATCATATCAACTATAAAATCATGCACCTGGGTTTTACTTATCAAGGTTTTTCACTTTCCATTTATACAACACAACAACTAAATTGATTAGAGAAGTTCAGAGAGATATTTGAGAAATCTAAATTAGAGAACTGAGGTTGTGAGTGGAACTACGATAAATTAATCAGATTTAACAATTGCTTTCAGATTCTACTTACTCTCTACTGAATAACTGGAAATTACTACTCCAATAAGTAACAACTCCCTAACTCCATCTAGAAGTTGGACACTGACTCTCAGTTATACTGATTCAGTCATAGCTGACATTCAGCTACTTTCAGAAATCAAATCAGCATCCAAACGCAAACTGTGTGGCACAGATTTCACGTACCATGTAGACATACGGATCCGGGCGGCCACCAGTGCCCGTACGACACAACCCTCTCTTCTGCTTCAGCAACCTGCGAATTCCAAACAGAGAGTCAGCAACAAATTTCAGAACATCTTCAAAGATATAGTTGGATTAGAGGAAGTGTCCTACTCACCAGCGCAGAGCCTTGCTAGTTACAGCGTTGTCGCCAACGACAGCGCGGATGGCCGTCTCCGTGACCGGTGTCGCCTTGGACCATGAGAGCGACTTCATGATCGAGTCTGCCCTCTGCACCAAACTCTCACAGCCGCCGCTCGCCAACGGAGGTCGGCGGCATCTCCCCGACGTGGCCGTGGACCGGGAGGACGTGGCTCCCATGATGGTGCTCCCCTTGCTGGCCACCACGCTACCCCTCTTGCTCTCCTCCCCCTCCTCACAGTTGTTGATCTCGATCCAAATTCCCTTCCGCCTCTTCATCGGCTCACCTTGGAACAGCTTCCTGGTCGCCTATGCCAGTAACTAGATCCAACGACCAGAACCATCGATCAGCGCATCGCCGCAGAAGACGGACATGACGGACAAACCGTGAACTAGCAGGCGAGGAGGTTGGTTACAGAGGGAGGCGATGACGGCGAGCATGCGGAGGGGGTCGATGGAGAGTAGCAGGATGCAAGGATGTGCATGCGCGGGCAGCAGAGGGGCTCGCCGAGGGAGAGATCCAGGAGGGAATGGGGAGGGAGGTGGAGGCGCGATTTGGAAGGCGAGGAGGAGCGGGTGGTGGCGCGCGGGCGCTGGCGGCGAGATCGGCTGAATCGAGGATGGGAGGTAGGTGGCGGCTGCGAGGAGTGCATCTGGATCGGGGGACAGAGGGGAGAGGAGTGGAGTTAGGGTTTGGGTGCGGCGGCGAGAGAGGGGGCGGGGGAGAGTGGGGCGAGGGAGTTAGGATTTCGGCTGCAGGTGGGGGTATCTCTTTTTTAGTTATTTTTTCTGTACATAGATGGATGGACGGATGTGGGATGGAGAGATGGATGGATGGATGGGCGCCATGTCATTGATCCGTGGGACGAGTTCTGATTGGTTCGGAAAATCAGTGATTTAAAAGTACTAAAAATAGAGGGATTTTGTGAAGCAGCTATCAAAAATCTTTTCTAGAAGGGAATCACACAGATTTTCACTAGAGTTAGACCACATTTTATTGATAAGGACCTATTTGTATGCATTTCTGATCTTTCTAGCTATTTTTAATCATTTTCCGAGTGGCAAAAATGGTTTTTTTGTGAAGAACCTATCAAATATTTTTTGCAAAATTGGACTGCATCAATTTTCTAAAATACTAGTCCATATTTAATATACAATTGAGCAAATGGTTGGGTGTCAAAAGCTTTGATCCACCTCTCGTGAAAAAGACAAATTTCCGTCGGTTTAGCTGGAAGCGGGTCAAATTTGAACCGTAGCTGCTCATAGTTTGCTCTTTATTTTTTCCAAAAATCATTTCTAGCTACATAACTATCAATTTAATAAGAGAAACATCAAAAGGTTTCCAAGATTCAACAACTAGCTAGGAACGATCAAGCCCGCCGTTTTGACCGCATTTTGAAACGGGCATAAAAAAATCAAAAAAAAATAAAAATTTGGAAAATCTTCGCATTGTGTCATTATATGTGACCAAGTTTCCAGGAAAAATAATAAACTTGTAATACGGCAATTATTTAAAAAAAAGTGTTCTTAGAAATGAGCTATCATGTGTGAAGATTCATGGCTTTCAAGCCAAATGATCAATCTTATGGCCACATTCATGGCATAGTTTGTTCAAATGATCTCATATTATGCACAAGGGTGCATATTGGAATGGCAAACAATGTTGCCTAAGGGACTTTTTATTTTCTTTACACGGAAGATTCATTTTCCATTTTCCGAGTGCCCGAATTGAATTCTTTTTGTGAAGGACCTACAGTATATTTGTTGCAAAATTGGACCAAATCAATTTTATAAAATACTAGGCCATATTTGATTCACAATTGACCAAATTGTTGGGTGTCAAATGCCTTGATCCACCTCTGGTGAAAAGGACAAATTCCCGCCGATTCAGCAGGAAGCGGGTCAAATTTGAACTGCAGTTGCCTCATAGTTTGCTCTTTATTTTTTCAAAAAATCATTTCTAGATACATAAGTATCTATTTAATCAGAGAAACATCAAAAGTTTTCCAAGATTCAACCACTAGCTAGGAACGGTCAAACCCGCCGTTTTGACCGCATTTTGAAACGGGCATAAAAAATTCAAAAAAAATCAAAAATTTGGAAAACCTTCGCATTGTGTCATTATATGTGCCCAAGTTTCCAGGAAAAATAATAAACTTGTAATAGGGCAATTATTTTTAAAAAGTGTTCTCAGAAATGAGCTATCATGCGTGAAGATTCATGGCTTTCAAGCCAAATGATCAATCTTAAGGCCACATTCATGGCATAGTTTGTTCAAATGATCTCATATTATGCACAAGGGTGCACATTGGAATGGCAAACAATGTTGCCTAAGGGACTTTTTATTTTCTTTGCACGGAAAATTCATTTTCCATTTTCTGAGTGCCCGAATTGAGTTCTTTTTGTGAAGGACCTACCATATATTTGTTGCAAAATTGGACCAACTCATTTTTATAAAATATTAGGCCATATTTAATGCATAATTGACAAAATGGTTTGGTGTCAAAAGTTTTGATCCACCACTTGTGAAAAAGACAAATTTCTGCCGATTCAGCAGGAAGCGGGTCAATTTTGAACTGCATCTACCTTATTGTTTGCTCTTTCTCTTTCCAACAATCATTTCTAGTTACATAAGTATCTATTTAATCATAAATACGTGGTTTAGTGGCGATACGTCGAGGTTTGGATGTGGCCCAGGGCCCCAACTCCAAAGCGCGTAAACTCGCATGCCCGCCGCGTGGTCACCGCGTGACCTTGGCGTTGACATGCTTTATGGGAGGCCTAGGCATGTCTAGTGGGTTGGGCACTCCCTAGGTAGGTGCTAGGAACAAAATTACAACAGAAGAATCTCACGAGGAGACTGACCTATGCTCAAAGATGAATTAGCAGCCAAGTGTTTGATTACCTGTACGGGAAATGCACATGGCCAATGGGCGTGAGTTTTGCCTGAGGATGATCATCTACTAAGGAAAATGTCTTCACAAATTTTTAGCTCAAAAGGAGGATCCTAGGTGGTACTTGCTTTGCAAAGTACCACGCTGGACAGAAATATGAAAGTTGAAGCTGGGCTCAAAATAATGAATGGATTGAGCTGAAATTTGGTGGAGGATGGTCATTTGGTCATAGGAAAGTATTGTAGAAAATTGATACCATTTGGACATGACAAAGTAGTACTTCCTTCACAATGCTCTTCTATGGACAGAAACTTTGGAAAACTAGTGAGAGAGATTAGATGAATGAAATGAGCTAAAAATTGGTGTAGGTAAGTTACATAGGTATGGTCATGTGCTGGTAAATTTTCAGATCATTTGGGTAAGCCTAGCTAGTACTTACTTCACAAAGCTTCTCTCGAGGTAGAAACTTTGGAAATTTCCTGAGAAAGATTTATTAGGAAAATTGAGCTGAATATTATCATGTGGCAATGATTTGGGTATGGAAGAGTGCCCGAAAAGTTTGAGGGTAATAGGAGGGGTCTATATAACACTTGCTTTGCAACGTGCCAATTTGGGCATAAAATATAAATTGAACCTGGGCTCATATAGATGATTTGACTGAGCTGCAATTTGGAGGAGGGTGATAATTTGGGCATATGAAGGAACTGTATAAATTTCATGTCATTTCGATATATAAAAAAGGCACTTCCTTCACAATGCTTCTAGGTGGACAAAAACTTTGGAAATTTGCCGAGGAAGATTTTCTAGGAAAATGGAGCTGAGTTTTGTCACACGGTAATGATTTGGATAGGAAAGAGTGCCATAAAATTCCGAGGGCAATCAAGAATATATAAATAGCACTTCATTCATCAAGTGCTGTTGTGAACGGAATACGAAAATGAATATTGTTGAATTAGTTTTGAACTAGGCAAGGAAGGATTTTTACATATTTGATGAAGATATGACCCAAAGAATTTATGAGATTTGTTTGGGAATTTTGGGAATGACATAAATATAGGTTGCTTCACAACCTAGGGCAAAAACTGCCACATGGAGATGACACATAGGCAAAACTGACGAGGTGGCGCCTAGTCATAGCAACCCACCACAATTTACAAGGTTATGACCATCTATATTGGTCATGACCATCTATATTGGCCTTATTTGCAAATGTAGAGAGGGGTGTGGGTATATTTTTGCAAAATTGCCATAGTTTCCTTCATATCCGTCGGATATAAATCGGATGGTCTATATTGCAGGATGGCAGGCACACCATCATCACCAACTCTATTTTTTATAAGAGAGGCGGTCCGATCTATATCTAATGGATAGGAAGGAAACTATGACTGTCGGTGTCAAAATCGGCGGATCTCGGGTAGGGGGTCCCGAACTATGTGTCTAAGGAAGATGGTAACAGGAGGCGGGGGACACGATGTTTACCTAGGTTCGGGCCCTCTCGATGGAGGTAATACCCTACGTCCTGCTTGATTGATCTTGATGATATGAGTATTACAAGAGTTGATCTACCACGAGATCGTAGATGCTAAACCCTAGAAGCTAGCCTATGGTATGATTGTATGTTGTCCTACGGACTAAACCGTCCGATTTATATAGACACCGGAGGGGGCTAGGGTTACACAGAGTCGATTACAAGGGAGGAGATCTACATATCCATATTGCCAAGCTTGCCTTCCACGCCAAGGAGAGTCCCATCCAGAGACGGGACGAAGTCTTCAATCTTGTATCTTCATAGTCCAACAGTCCGGCCAAAGGATATAGTCCGGATGTCCGGAGACCCCTAATCCAGGACCCCTCAGTAGCCCCTGAACCAGGCTTCAATGACGGTGAGTCCAACGCGCCGATTTGTCTTCGGCATTGCAAGGCGGGTTCTTCATCCGAATACTCCATAGAAGATTTTGAACACAAGGACAGTGTCCGGCTCTACAAAACAAGTTCCACATACCACCGTAGAGAGAATAATATTTCCACAAATCTAAATTGCTGACATGTTTGACAGCATGACATCATACGACGGCCTGGTCATTATTCGAACCGTTCTTCTCAACCAGCTACTGCACATATTTCCTTGGCACATCTTGTCGAAGCAGAGATCGTGTCCCCTTATCACGGGATTCTCATCAATATGGATGTTGGTAACCCAACCGTGCCATCAATTATGGCGCTTGGGGAATTAGAGGTTTTACCAGGTGAGTGGGGAGGTGCATCACCTCTTCCGCCCTTATAAAGGGACAAGGATTCACTCTTTTCACCCACACCTTCTTCCCGATTCATTCCCTTCTGCTCAGGCTCCAGTGCCCAAGCATTCACCTTCTCTGCCCACAAAAAGGACATCCAAAGATGTCCGGATCCGGAGGAGGAGGCAAATGGATGGCCTCTACCGTCCGAGAGAAGGATATCAAAAAGCTTCATGAGGCCGGGTATCTGGCCAAGAAAATCAGCCACCGTCTCCCGACGGCGGGACAGATCGTCCCCACTCCGGAACCCCACGAGAGGGTTGTATTCCTCCCTCACTTTGTCCGCGGGCTAGGGTTTCCCCTCCACCCGTTCGTTCGTGGCATCATGTATTATTACGGGATCGATCTTCACGATCTGTCCCCTAATCCCTTCCTGAACATCTCGACATTCATTGTCATGTGCGAGGCTTTTCTCCGCATTTCGTCGCACTTCGGTTTATGGCTGAAGGTTTTTAGTGTGAAGCCCAAGGTGGTGGGCGGCGAGCAAGCCGAGTGCGGGGGCGCTATGGTGAGCAAGATGCCCAACGTCATATGGCCAACGGGAACCTTTAATGATTCTGTCAATGTGTGGCAACAGCAGTGGTTTTACATCACTAAGCCGTGCAGCAAGGAATGGGATGCCTCTCCCGAGTTTCGATCCGGCGCCCCACTGCGGCTTACATCCTGGGTTAAGAAAGGCCTGGACTGGTCCTCGTCCGACGAACTGTCGGTGCTCCGGACGCGCGTTACAGATATGGGAGATAAGAACATCGAACTTGTCAACGTACTCCAGGTGATGTTAGTCCGCCGGGTACTGCCTTGTCAACACCGGACTTGCAATCTATGGGAATTCAATCCGGCCAGGCACCAAACCTTGCGAGGGTTCTTCGGCTCCTCACACAAGGACATTTGGAAGGTGCTTTTCAAGTCCAGCAAATCATGGCCAGACTCCGCCGAGGACCGCGGGTGCCAACTATCCCGCCCTGCAAGTTCGGTGAGTTTATTCAACTTTTCTATCTGCATGACCCAAAGGAAGCGCTTGACGCGTGTTATTCAACTCTCCCAGGGCTGGACGAAGAAGGCGGAGTGGATCCATTGTCCGATCCCGCTGCCCGAAGACCCGGCCATCCCACTTCTGACGAAGATGCTGGTCCCGGCACCTTACAAGGTGCCGAAGAAAACGGCCGAGAAGGAGGCCAAAAAGACCCGGGGCGGCCTTCGTCACCGCGGCACTTCGAACACAATATCCAAAGGTTCTAGTGCCCATTGCACCTCCGAAGAGGACAAAGAGGAGGAGGAAGATGAATCCCCTGTGGGGAGAAGAAGGAAGAGGACGGCCTCCATACCCTTGGAGGCCGAACTGCCTAAAAGGAGAAGGGCACCTCTTCCGGAGGAGTCCACTGCCGCCGCCGACAGTGGCCCGGCCTGGGATCCCAGGGCCCAGCCCCTGGTGAACTCGTAAGTATATAAAATTCGAGTATGTTTAAGCGTCCGGACTCATCATGGCTTAGTGTTTTAGCCTGAGCATATATTTTTTTTGTAGTCCGGCGAGGTCCCGTACCAAACAATCCTCATCAGAGGACCTGCTGAGCTCAAATGCTATGGAGAGCGGGATGCCCCCAAAGGCCCCTTCCTCCAAACAGGTGCATAACATCGAGGCTTCGTCCCAGAAGAACTCCGGCCAAGGAGGAAAGGAAGAAACCGTGAAGGCGGCGCCTGGAGGTCAAACCGCAGGGGCTGAACACGTGGGGGAAAAGATTCCCATGGGGTCTGACGGCGGGGGTGGTCCTGAGTTCGGCTCCCCACCGGATGCGATTCCAGAGACCTATACGGCTCCAGAATCAAGAAGGTAGCCTCCTTCGGCTAGAGGGGGCATGTCTGTCCCGCCGGCGACCTCTGTCCATCCAAAAGTGTCGGATGCTTTGTTAGTGGCATTGCAAGACGCTTCCATCGTTGATGAACACCGTGCCCCTATGGGTGCAGTGATTGAGAAGATTCGGTCAACTGAGAGTGGTCTAAACGAAGCCTGTATCAGCCTTATAAAAGGCTTTGAGGTATGTTTTATGAGTTGTCGAAGAGTGTCATAGTATAGATAGTAGCCCCTGATACACTATTCGGTGAAAGAAAGAACCGGAAAGGGGTTCGAATTGATGATCGCAGGAAGACTCATTGAATGACATTGATTTCTCTTCTGTTTCAAGCAGGTACCTGTAGCGGCTGCTGCCTCTCATACTACAGAGATCTCCGGACTGAATCAAAGTCTGTAGCGGGCCATAGAAGAACTTGGCCAATTGAAAATGCAGTTGAGGGATAAACAAGGTATGCACAAGCGTTGTACGCATTTATTGCAAAATAAATGTTCAGTATGAAATAAGCCGCATAATTTGTGCTAGGGGTTATGACCGAAGTCGAGGCCCTCAAAAGGGCCGTTGCCGAGGCTGATAAAAAGCCAGACACAGAGCGGACTCTTCATGAGAAACACGAGGCCGGAGTTATTAAAGCTGAGCAGGAGCTGCAAGAGGCCGTAAGTAAATGCGAGACCTTGGAGCAGAGTTTAACGGAGAAAGAATCCGAACTCACCAAGGCGCGTCAAGCCACGAGTGATGCCCGGGGGGAAACCCAAAGTGCCCTGCAGGGGATCCAAGAGGCGAGAAAGATCGCGGTGGGTAAGGCTTTTCCCATGTAAAGCAAGTATTTGAAGGGAAAATTATGTTTCTGATTTTGAATCTGGATTTCTCAAGTGTATTTGCCGAGCTACCTTGCAGCATATCAGATGCCGCCCAATTCTACCGAGCCGAAGAAAGGAACAACGCAGATAAGCTCTTCTGGTCATACGCCGAATTATCCGGTGCCTTTTGCCGATCAACTGAAACAGCTGATCGAACTGCATAAAGCGGCGGAACTAGCTATGAAAGATATGGTTATCCGGCTATGGCCTGCCGAGCCGATTCCAAGCAGCTACTTTTGGGCTCGTGAGGCGGCTTGTAAGCGCTTGCCCTCGAGTTGACGTCAGCAAGCGGTCAGTCTGTATAGAAGGAGCGCGAATGGCCTTCGCCCGCGCAAAGGTGAACTGGGGGAAGATGGATGCCGAAAAGCTGATGACCGGAGGACCGCCAGATGGGAAGGAGCACCGCAAGCCCGAATTATATTATGAGAGTGTCCTGAAAGGATCCTACCTTGTAGCGGAGCTATGAACCAAGGACATTATATTTCCATGAATGCCAATCATGTTATCCTTTGTAATGTTTGAACAAGGTCTGTTGGGGATATTACTATTGGACGTAAACCGACCAGGAGTAGCCAGATTAGCTTTATGAAGATTAGAAGCCCATGAAGATGTAAGGATGATGGCGCTTTATGAAGGCCCAAGGCCCAGAGGTGAGTTAAGGCCTGTAGATGTAAACCGAACTAATTATGTAACTTGCATTGCAAGATAGGAAGTGTAGAGACCAAACCGGACACGTTTATGATCCGGCTTCGGGACTCTGTAAACCGGCGGGCGTCAACCTATGTATATAAAGGGACGACCCAGCAGTGGTTTAGGGATGACAGACAACGACTCGAGGGCTAGTTAATGCGGATTCGCTCCCTGGTCATCGAAACCCTAGCAATACCAATCACAACTAGATGTAGGCTTTTACCTTCATCGAAGGGGCCGAACTAGTGTAAAACTCCCCGTGTCACCTTGTCCGGTTTAACCCCTTTAAGCTAACCCGTTGCGATGGCTCCACGACTAAGTCCTTTCACAAGGACATCTGCCGTGACAAAACCACGACAGTTGGCGCCCACCGTGGGGCTATCGCACAATGGTTTCGAGTTCTTAAAGGGCAGCTTTGATGGACTCAAGGGATATGATGTGGCCGGATGACGAAGAGTCGTCGTGGCAAGCTCTACATTGACAACGCAGGATGGGGCCCTGAGGCCGATTCAATCGAATACGGGTACTGGGTCCCCTTTGGTGGGATTCACGTCTTCATCGGCAAGATTGGCTAACCGGGTCCTAAGCCGGACATCTGCACCGACATCATCGAGACGGCTCAACCTGCAAGCCCTTCCCCGGTTCAGCCCATGGCAAAGCATGTTTTCGTAGGTGCATCCACGGAGCAGAATATGAGGACGGACCGGCATCTGATGGAGAAACTGTCGTCTGCTCCAACGATGAGTCTTCTGGAGAGACCGAATCGCTTTATCAGTTGCAGGACGGCCGGATTAGCGGAGGTTCCGAGGGCAATAGTATTCCGGGCTCCCCTGATCTACCAAACCGGGCAGCTATCTTCATGGCTGGTACACAATTAGCGCCCCACTCATCGACCGCCGTAGCGATGCTCTCCGGTTCAGCAACAGCCACGTCGGCAGGGGCTCTGCGCCACCTCCGGCTCAAGTTCGGTCTGACTTGTTCGATGCTTTGGCAACATTGATGGCCGTAGAGGTGGATGCAGCAGCCCGGGATCAGCACAACGCGGAGATTGCAAAGGTAAAGGATCAGATAGCTCAGGCTAAAGCGGGCCTAGCAGCATAGAACACTAGGATGGCTACAGAATGGGCCGAGTTGGAAGCTCATGTCTACCGGCTTAGGCTGGATCAGAATGCTTCATAGGAAGTCATGAGAAGAAGATACCGATCGCATCTCCCGCCGAGTTATGAGCAAAGAAATCTTTTCAGTACGCCAGGAGCAGGAACGAGTAACCAGCCAATAGTAAACCGGACGGAGGCGCCAGGGACAGGAGCGCCGGTTTAGCCACGCACGGCGGACCCGCCTTGTCAGAACAACATTGTGCCACAGTATGTTCCGACACCTCCCGGGCATTACTCCAACCCGTTGGACAACATTGTGGCCGCCGCTTCATGATTGGCAGCCCTCCCAACCGATGGCGAATCACCAGTTGCGATTGAGGCACGACGGGCTAGAGATCTACTTCAAACAGCTCTAAACCAGCAGCAGGCATATTCGCACAATCGTGAGAGGATTCATTCCACTCCCCGTCCAAGCCGGAGCTATAGTAGGCACATTGAGGATGAACCGACCGTGTCAAGCAGCGCACGCAGCCATAATTCGCCGTGAGGGCACAACCCTGCGGGGGGAGGTGCTAATGCGCAGGATGTGGTGGATCATGGTCGCACACGTCGAGAGGTCGGGTTAGCAGCTCTGCACGGAGCTCGTCAACATACTCCGGTTCACCCTACCGCTTCAGTAGAGCCAGGTGTGGTATTCAGCTCCTTAGGGGTGCCGTGTCTCACCCCCGCTTTGCGTAATGTGAGACTGCCCAAGGACTTCAAGGGACCTCGTAAGGTACCCAATTATACCGCCGATCTGCAACCAGAGGCATGGGTTGAGAGCTACGAGATGGCAATGGAGATGTTAGATGTGGATGAAGCAGTATGTGCTAAATACTTCACCATGATGTTGGAAGGAACAGCTCGCACTTGGTTAAAAAGCTTACCAACTAACTCTGTGGGATCATGGGCCGAATTGAAGCACCGGTTTATCCAGAACTTCAAGGATACTTGTAAGCAACCCGTGTCAATTGTGGATCTGGCCGCTTGTGTCCAAGAGGATGGGGAGTCCGCGACCCATTGGGTAAAGCGGGTCTCAGCTATTCTGCATTCATTGGATCGTATCAATGCAGATACCGCAGTGCTAATGTTGGAGGGCAATTGCCATTTTCTGCCACTCAAACAGAAGTTAGAAAGGCTCAAACGTCACTGCAATGATATGTCAACGCTTATTTCCGCTTTGGTTAAGTATGCCGATTCAGATAATACCAAAGACCCTGACTCAGAGGAGGACAAACCGGGGAAAGGGAAAAAGAACGGCAACACCAAGGGTCGGCAACATAATCCGGCAGGCCATGGGAACAATGGTAAATGCAAGGCTGACAATAGTCTGGACTTTGTGGCTAACACCAATGCTCAGGAGAATGGTCAGCGTTGTAAGGGTAAGCAGCCCCAGAGGGGCGGAGGTTCAGGCCCCAATTTGGAGCGCCTGTTAAATCAACCCTGTCCGAAGCATGGATCAAAGGAGAAGCCAGCATCACATCTTTGGAAGGATTTTTACATCATGCGGGATTTCAAGAATTCCAATATGTTTCAGTACGATAATGGCCCGCCCGGGGGTTCAGGAGGTGGTTTCCACTGGCCGGGTTACGGAGGCGGCAGCTCCGGTTCAGGATTTCAGGGCAATCAAACCGGACACAGTAATCAATGGAACCATGGCAACCAAGGAGGTTACAACCATTAGGGGAACCACCAGCAGTAGCAGCAGTCGGGTTATCAGAGCAATCCTAAGCAGCTAAATAGTGGGCAATATCATGTCTTCACCACTAGCTTGTGTAAGCGTGACCAGAAGCTTCACAAGAGGGCAGTAAACTCTGTTGAACCGGCGGTGCCCCAGTATTTGCGCTAGTCTGAGCAACCCATTTTGTGGAGTAGAGAGGATCACCCACCCTGGGTTGACAATCCGGGTCACTTGGCCCTAGTGGTGTCCCCTCAAGTTGGGGGATATAAGTTCCCTAAGGTACCCATGGATGGGGGAAGTAGTATCAACATTCTATATTATGATACCTTCCGACATATGGGGGTGACAGATAAGATTCTTAAACCGTCAAACATTGTTTTCCATGGTGTGGTGCCTGGCAAGTCTGCATATCCAGTGGGCAAGATAGCCTTGGAGGTGGCTTTTGGATATGACTATGATTCAAGGTCAGAAACATTGACTTTTGAGGTGGTCAAAATCAAAAGTCCGTATCACGCTTTGTTTGGGCGACCGGCTTATGCTAAGTTCATGGTGAGGTCGTGTTATGTTTATCTACAGCTTATAATGCCTGGTCATAAGGGGACCATCACAGTACACGGGAGCAGGAAGATTGCTTTGGAATGTGAGGAAGGTGATGCGGCTTATGCTTAGTCGGTTTGTGCCATAGAGGAGTTGAAGTTTTATAAAGACCAAGTTGATCCGGCTGATATGACCTCTTTGAAAAAGCCAACTACGGAACATGATCCGGCGTTGAAGTTTAAATCGGCTACAAATACTAAAATGGTTGATTTTGTTCCTAGCGATTCATCCAAGCAGTTCAGCATCAGTGCTAACCTGAATCCCAAATAGGAAAGCGCGCTCATCGAGTTCATCCGTGAGAACTGGGATATCTTTGCATGGAAACCTTCTGACATGCCAGGTGTACTGAGGGAACTCGCTGAGCACACACTTAACATTGATCCTAAGTTTAAACTGGTCCGGCAGTTTCTCCGCCGCTTCAATGAAGAAAGGTGCAAGGCTATTGGTGAGGAGGTAGCTCGGTTGTTGGCTGCAGGGTTTATCGTGGAGGTCTTTCACCCAGAGTGGTTGGCTAATCCAGTGCTGGTTCTTAAGAAAAATGGCACTTGGCATATATGTGTGGATTACACAGACTTGAACAAAGCTTGTCCTGCAGACCCCTTTGCTCTCCCTCGTATTGATCAGATCATTGATGCTACAGCGGGTTGTGATCGTTTGTGTTTTCTGGACGCTTATTCTGGTTATCATCAGATCAAAATGGCAGTTAAGGACCAGGAGAAGACAACTTTCATAACTCCCTTTGGAGCCTTCTGCTATGTCTCCATGCCCTTTGGGCTCAAAAGTGCCCAGGCGACTTATCAACGTTGTGTTCAGAATTGTATTCATAAGCAGATTGGGCGCAATGTTCATGCGTATGTGGATGATATTGTGATAAAGTCTAGGAAGGAGGAAACATTGATAGATGATATGAGAGAAACCTTTGAGAACTTCCGGGTTTACAAGATGATGCTCAATCCGGAAACGTGTGTCTTTGGTGTTCTGGCAGGCAAACTCTTGGGTTTTCTGGTGTCAAATAGAGGCATTGAGGCTAATCCGGAAAAAATTTCAGCAATTACATCTTTGGCTAAACCGGCGTGTATCAATGACGTTCAATGTTTGGCCGGCCGGATTGCGGCTTTGAGCCGGTTTATCAGCCGTCTTGGGGAGAAGGCTATCCCTTTATATCAGATGCTCAAGAAAACAGATGATTTTGTCTGGAGCGAGGCGGCTGATAAAGCATTTGAGGATCTGAAGAGGCAGTTAGCTGAACCGCCTGTGCTTGCAGCCCCGATCGATAAAGAGTCGTTGTTGATATATGTGGCTGCTAATGCCCGAGCTGTTAGCGTGGCTATTGTGGTGGAACGCAGGGAAGCTGGCAAGGAATATCCGGTTCAACGGCCGGTTTATTATATCAGTGAAGTGCTCATTGAGTCAAAACAGAGGTATCCACATTGGCAGAAGCTGGTGTATGGAGTGTTTATGGCAAGCCGGAAGCTTAAACATTATTTTCAGGGTCATCCTATCACAGTGGTCAGTTCAGCCCCTCTGGGAGATATCATTCAAAACAGAGAAGCAACTGGCCGGATTGCCAAATGGGCTATTGAGCTTGGACCTCACGGGCTCAAATACATACCTCGCACATCAATTAAATCCCAAGCACTCGTGGACTTCATCAATGATTGGACAGAATTGCAAGCACCAGAGGAAAAGCCACATAACACATATTAGACTATTCACTTTGATGGATCCAGGGAGTTGGAGGGCTCGGGGGCTGGAGTCATACTAACTTCCCCACGAGGTGACAAGTTTTGTTATGTTCTTCGTTTAATGTTCCCTTGTACTAACAATGCACCTAAATATGAGGCCTTACTCCATGGTCTTCGGATGGCTAAGGAGATGAACTTAAGCCGGGTTAAGTGCTTTGGCGATTCAGATTTGGTGTCTGGCCCAACAGGTGTCTGGCACTTGGGATTCTAAAGACCCACTCATGGCTGCATATCGACGAGAGGTGGACACAGTGGCTGGTCACTTCAAGGGTTATCAGGTGGACCATATACACCGGCGAAAGAATGAAACGGCGGACGCTTTAAGCCGCCTTGGTCTCAGTGTAAACCGGTCCCACCAAATGTCTTTCTTGACGTGCTGCATAATCCGTTGGTCAAGGTACCAACAGAGGAGGAGTTGGCTATTCTTGACCCGGAGGCTCAATTGGTGGCAGCTTTGCATGTCATACCGGATTGGACAATCCCATACCTGGCTTACATGAACCGGGGCGAGTTACCAGAGGATGAAACCTCGGCCCAGCAGATAATCCGGCGTTCCAAATCGATGACTATACTCAACGGAGAATTACATCGTTACAACGTCTCAGGGGCAATTCAGCATTGTGTTTCTCCTCAAGAGGGTTGTGAGATTTTGCGAGAAATCCATGAAGGGGATTGTGTTCACCATGTTGGTTCAAAGTCCTTGGTGGATAAAGCTTTTCGCCATGGTTTCTATTGGTTAACAGCTCATGCTGATGCTGAGGATTTAGTCAAACGATGTGATGGTTGTCAAAAGTTTGCACGCCGTGCTCATATTCCGGCTCAGGAGTTGAGGATGATTCCAATAACATGGCCGTTTGCGACTTGGGGGCTTGATATGGTTGGACCCTTTAAGCGCTCCAAGGACAAAAAGACCCACTTATTAGTGGCAGTGGACAAGTTCACCAAATGGGTGGAAGCAGAGCCAGTCAGTAAGTGTGATGCGGCCATGGCGGTTCAGTTCATCAAAAACGTGATATTTCGGTTTGGCTTTCCACACAGTATTATAATGGATAATGGTACTAATCTGTCAAAGGGAGAGATGGAGGAATTTTGCCAACGTCAGCACATCCGGCTTGATATAGCATCGGTGGCTCAACCCCAATCTAGTGCACAAGCGGAGAGGGCAAATCAAGAAATTTTGTGAGGTATTAAACCCTGTCTTATGGTTCCTTTGAAGCGGACACCGGATTGTTGGGTGGAGGTATTACCTTCTGTATTATGGAGCATCAACACCACACCTAACAGATCTACGGGTTACACACCTTTCTTCATGGTTTATGGAGCGAAGGCGGTTCTTCCTAGTGACATCTGTCACGACTCGCCCCGTGTGATGGCTTATGTTGAAGCTGATAATGAGAAGGCACGTCAGCATTCTCTGGACCCGTTAGATGAGGAGCGTGATCTTGCAGAAGCACGTTCAGTGATTTACCAACAAGATCTCCGACGTTATCACAGCCGCCGGGTTAAGACCAGAACTTTTCAAGAAGGCGATCTGGTGCTCCGGCTCATCCAGGATCAGACTGATATGCACAAGTTATCCCCACCTTGGGAAGGACCTTTTGTGGTTAGCAAGAATCTGCACAACGGGTCATACTACCTCATTGATGTTCGAGAGCACAAAGACTCACGTAAATTGGAGGAGGAGCCAAGCGGCCATGTAATATAGCTCTTCTTCGGCCTTACTATACTTAAGCCACAGGCTTCTTCATATGTACATATTTATGACAATGTATATATTATATAATAAACCGGAGCCTCAAATAAAGCGGGGTCTCTGTTCTTTTTAAATCATGTGTGTGACTACAAGAGTTTCTGCTGACAAAGCAAAGTTTTGTTAAACCGGTCTCTGCAGCCGCACGGATACAAAGAGATATCACTAGGGGGCTTGGTTGTTGTCACACCATAGCTACACCTCTTGATCGGTGTAAACACCACAAAGGGATTTCACTAGGGGGCTTGGTTGTTATCACACCATAGCTACACCTCTTGATGGGCGTTAAGCCACAAAGGAAATGAGGTGGGGCCAAAGAGAGTGTTGCACAAAGCACAAACTCAAACATGGGCACCCACTGAGCACAGCTCACAAAGTTACTTGGGGGCTCTTTGTGCAAAACAACAAATAGTTTGAAAGGACCCTTGTAATTGGCTATCAAGCCACAGCTTGGAAGCCTGGTGTATTCACCTAAAACCCCAGGTTAACTTGCCTTCATCAAGTAAGCCACTCCTATCCAGGTAATCCTGGTATGACCCGCCGAACGTTTGACAAGTCAATCTTATACAGACCCTGAACTTGTCAAAGTTAAAACGACGATTGTTTAATTGGAGGTCCATCTTAAAAGGCTTTGTTAAATGGTTTAACTCAGAGGCCTGGCAGCCCATGAAAAGCCTTGATTTGGAGCATGGCAGCTCGTAAAAAGCCTCACATATTTCTTTTTCGAGTCCTGTTTGCTAAGTTTTCTGCCTTTATTGAGGTTTATAATGTCTTCTGATAAACCAGTGTCCATAACCCGGCTTGGCTTTCATCTACAAGTTGCCAGTACATGATCAGTTCTAAACTGGCGTTCATTACCCCGGTCTAGTTTTGAATAACAAGTCGCCAGTGTTATAAGGAAACCCGGTGTTTATTATATCCCGGTATGGTTTGTTATCATAATCCGGCAAATTAAGGACGGAGTTATCACTGCTCCGGATTGGTGTTTACACATTTACCATACAAGTAGTTGGTCAGCCAACGAGGTATGTTGCACATGTTATTTTTTATATACAAACTTTGATTATCCATCCAAGTATTGTCTATTCTTGGGCATCATGACCCATCCAGTGGTAAACCACTAGGACACTTTTCAAGTTCTTGTATCCAGGAACACAACTCATCATGGGTTATGCATAAATAGATCCCAAAAGGTGGAGCAAGTTTTCACATTATCAAAGCATCACAAAACATGCTCGATGGCATGACAGATAAAGGAGTTTTTGCTATCCTATTACATGAAGCTTCCAAAGGGCTCCAATTGAATAGTTGTTTAAGAGCATTGGCACACAATAGCTGGTAAACCGGCTGTCGGTTTAAGATGCTTCGTCTGGACGGTTTGACAGTTGAGGATCAGTTGGTGCGATCACTTCTTCTTCATCCCTCCCCAGACGCTGGAAATCAACCGTTGACCAATCGATTCCAGTTAAAGCTTGAAACACGACTTCTTCATGGATAAGGCTGGAGGGGTTAATGTCAGGAGCGTAAGTATGCTTACGGATTGGAGGCACAAGTTCTTAGACTTCATGGATTTCGGCAGGCTGTCTCTTCCCTTCAGCGTCATACGCCGGTTGGAAATGAGACAAGTCTGTGTCCTCTGCCAGTTTGCTGGCTATTGGCCGCATTTCTTTGGTCAGCCTTCAGAGGTCATCATTGTAGAAGTTTGAACTGTCCTCCTTCACACCTGGATATCCTTTAATGATGTCCTCCGCTTCAAGATCTGGAATCCATGCCTTGGCTTGGATTAGTGCGGTTAATGCTCCTACTCTTCCAGCTGCCTTCTTCAGTTTAGTAATCCGGGCTGGTAACATGGCCATCTTCTCAAGAGTTTCCTTTATCAGTGATGGCGCCGGTTTATTGTAAGCCACAGTGCAAATAGCATGCTGGGACCCAGAGTACAGCTGTTCAATCAAGGTATAAGCCGCTTTAAGCTTCATCTGCATATATGTGCCCAGATGAGCAATACGAGTGCATGTCATGGTTTAAAATCAGCACTTTGGTAAATGTTAAGGTTTCATGAATTGGACAAACTGCATAAGGAGATACTTACCAAAGACAGCGGAAGTCATGGCGTTGATTTGCCGTTTCAAACCAGTTAGTTCATCTACAACTGGTTTCAGGGCTGCTTCGGCATCCTCGGCTCTTTTGGTTAAACCGGCCTTCTCAGTTTCCCAGTCAACACGATCTTTGTTAAAAGCCTCTTTTAGCTTTTCCATTGCTGTCAGGGCTTTGGTCAGTTCCTCCTTGGCTTTCGCAGCCTCTGCTTGTTGGGACTTCACGTTCTCTTGCAAATCAGCGGTTCGGGCATCTCTATTGCTTAGTTCGGCCTGCAACAATGAAGATATGTCAACAACAGGATATATATTTTCTAAGTACAAAGCGTATAACAAGTTATGCACTTCATACTTGGGGGCTAATGCCTATTTTCTCTAATTCACTACATCTTTTATAAGTCTCCAGAACAATGCAAGCATTATCCTTGACACTTGGGGGCTAATGTACATCTATTCAAAATGGACATATGGATTAAAACCCAGATTACCTTGCAAAGCTAAACCGGCCTTTGGGGGCTACGCTGAGGAAAGCTATGTAATTACATTAGTAAAGTATCGGTCTTGGTTTTCACTAAGGACCTGACATTTTGAGGGTCAGTAGGAGAGACTTAAAGTGTTACAAAGACCCGGTTTACGATTAACATCATAAAACGGCCCTTGGTGGCTATTTGGGCTAGCACTTCAACTTTGGAATCAAGAAGTAAAGGGAGATGAAAATACCTCATAGCATTCCTTCATCAAGTTTACCAAACCGGCTTCATAGTCACGGTTTGAGTGCAGACGGTTTAAGAAACTAGAGTGAAGTTCTTCAGCATTGAGATGGGCATAACTTGATAAGTCGGTATTCCATTTGCCCTTTTCCCTAGCAGCACGCTCTTCTTCGGCACTATGTTGGGCCAAGATTACGGGATGGCCAGGAGAGCTGTGGCCCATGCCAGTAATGATAACATCATCTCCTTGGCCTTCAGTGGTTTTTGCGGGTGATGACGGAGTCTCAGTACCTCTCACCGGACTAGCCCTGTTTGGAGCTGCCGGTTCAGTATCAGGCACGGCAGGATCAGCTTCTGGTGGTTCATCAGTATTCCGGTCTTGAAGGGGCGGTTCATCAGAGGTGGCCTCAGGATGAGGACCCTCCGGTTCACGAGTTTGGTCCGGTTCACCTATTTGCTCTTCTTCAAAAACTGCCTGGTCTTCTGACAGATTGTTGACCCGAGCTTTCTTGCTTGATCTGGCTTTGGCTCTGCAAACAAAATTAAAAGAGGTTTAGCATCTTATTCAAGATTTGCAACGCATTGGAAGAAAGGGTTTGAAAGTTTACCCAGCCATAGTTTTTAGAGGAGGGAGTTGGGTTGCTGTCGACTCGCAAGAGGGTGAGGGAGGTGTCACCTGATAATTTGAATCGGGCGGATTAAGAGGTTGTCTGAAATAACCTGCCTTGGGATAAGAATTGTCAGAAGTGGGAGTGACCTCAGACCGGCGCTTCCGAACTGGGGTATCAGGTAAACCGGCCGAAGTAACATGTTGGCCACTGTGCCGGGTTGTCCGGCGAGCTTCATGCTGCTGTGTCTTCAAAATAAATGTTGGATCCAAGTAAGCAAGAGGATGAGAAAAGCATACTTTCCGGACTGCTTGACGGGTTTTTTGTGTTGGCATAGAGTCTGAACCGGAGGAAAGGGTAATTACCTCTACATCATTAGCCTGGCTGCCCTCTACGTCCTCCTGATAAAGATCATTGTTAATGAGGTGCATGGAAAGGGATCCAAGTGAGTCAAGTTCTACCTCAACTTTAGGATCATCTGCATCTTCATGATGCTCCATGCTGATCCGGTCAGCCGTTTTCCGCTTTGAGGTACGCTTGACAGCTTTGGTTTTGGGACGGGATGGCTTTGCCGCTTTATCTACGGATTTCCGTTTCCAAAAGGGATCATCACCCTGTTCATACACAAACTGAGGAAGGTTCACAAGTTTAACAAATCAAAAGATATCAAAGATAAAAATGAAGCATTGTGCTTACAGCAGGCGGTTTATTCTGAGTGTAGAAGGGGCTCAAGCCGGTTTGGCGACAGACTGATTCCGGTTCATTCAAAATTTTCTTAATGCTTTAAGTGACCTCTTCATCGGTTACTTGAACGTTGATGTGGCGTTGGGGGTCTTCAACCTCACCGGTATACTCACACATTAAACCGGGGCGGTGACTTAGTGGCAAGATGCTCCACGATATCCAGCAACGCACAAAATCAACGGTTGTTAAACCGTTGGCCATAAAGGCCCGGAGCTTGGCGAGTTGAGGGGCATATTTGGCCCGTTCCGCGGAGTGGATGAGTGTTGGAAAGCCGGTGATCACGATAGCCTAGAAGAGGGTTTTCATCTTCAGGGGAGGTATCTATGCAGTAGAACCAAGTCTGGTTCCATTCCTTAGGGTGACTGTGCAGTTTGACATGGGGGAATTCAACTTGCTTCCGCTTTTGAATAGAAACATCACCAAGTTCAGTGTTGGGACCATTTACAAATTCTGTATGCCGGTTCAGATGAAAGAAGTCCCGGAACAGCTCAGCAGTCGGTTCTTCTTGTAAGTACACTTCACAGAAGACCTGGAAGTTGCATAGATTGGATACCGAGTTGGGTCCGATATCTTGAGGATGGAGTTGGAAACGGGCAAGCACAACTCGGTAAAACTTTGACCCTGGCGGTTTGAAACCATGGCCTATGTGTTCGGAAAAGACCACAACCTCACCCTGCCTCGGGGTTGGAGGATTTTCTGCTCGTGGAACTCGCCATCGAATTTTAGTTTTCTTAGGCAAGGTGTCGATGCTGACCATTCCGTTCAACTGTTCCTCGGTAACTCGGGAATGAGCCCAATTGCAAGCGGCAAACTGTTTGGCCATTGTGAAACAAAAAGCTAGAAAATAAATGCCGGTTTACAAATCATTCATGGTGGTACGTGAGATGCAGTGGAATAAAGATATACAGGTATGTGAAATTGCGTAAACCAGAAACTTATACAATAGTGAATGACAAGTTCATATCAGGGGCATACATGTGTTGTTAAACCGGACTATTACAATCAACGTAAAGAAGGTTGGCCGGTTTATTAGGGGACTAATGGTATGAGATAGATTGTTTTTACAAAGGTAAATCGCCTAGATCGTAAAGAGGATACAGATCTAAGGCAAAGAGGGTTAAATAAGGTAAAACATGTTTCACAGGATCACAGAGGCATTTTGGATCTACCACAAGTCAGGAAAATAAAAAGATTTAGACCTAAAAAAGTTGGTCTTGGAGCAGTTCATGACAGCAAAGACCAAGGTTCTTTTTTATGCGCATAAAGGTTTGATTTAAAACAAGCAAGAAGGGGAGCTCTAGAACTATCGCACGGAGCGTATCAAGCCTAAGATCTACTGTCTAAAGACTGGTGAAGAACGAGAAAGGAACACCATGAATTTGCGGGAACCCTAATGGATCTAGAAAGGAAGGAGGGAAGGACTTACTGCGGCCGCGGAAGCAACGGAGGTGTGATGCGGGGCTTTAGTACGAACAGGTTGATGCAGCGGCCGGCGGTGAGGCAGAGGTGAGGCTTGACGATTGCGGCGGCGCTCAAGTGCGGAGGCGTCGCGAGGAAGAAGAAGGGATGAAGGGGCAACGGAAAGAAAAGAAAGGGGTCCTCTGCCTCTATTTATAAGGGTAAAGAGATAAGCGACAGGCGCGGGAATCGAGGAGCCCAAAAAATGGATAGATAATGAGATTGTTGCCTCGATCGTTGGATGCTCATTAATAAAGGGTATCTTCGGCTTTAATGAACAGGATGATGTCACGGAGGTTTACTACAAATCTTGAGGATGACGTCACGGCGGTTTACAAGATCTATGCCAAGATGAAAACTGAGGAATTTTTCTAAGTATTGAAGATTGACATGAATGAGTTCAAATCAACCTGGGGCCTAATGTTGGGGATATTACTATTGGATGTAAACCGGCCAGGAGTAGCCGGATTAGCTTTATGAAGATTAGAAGCCCATGAAGATGTAAGGATGATGGCGCTTTATGAAGGCATAAGGCCCAGAGGCGAGTTAAGGCCTGTAGATGTAAACCGAACTAATTATGTAACTTGCATTGTAAGATAGGAAGTGTAGAGACCGAACCGGACATGTTTATGATCCGGCTTCGGGACTCTGTAAACCGGCGGGCGTCAACCTATGTATATAAAAGGACAACCTGGCAGTGGTTTAGGAACGACAGACAATGACTCGAGGGCCAGTTAAAGCAGATTCGCTCCCTGGTCATCGAAACCCTAGCAATACCAATCACAACTAGACGTAGGCTTTTACCTTCATCAAAGGGGCCGAACTAGTATAAAACTCCCCATGTCCCCTTATCTGGTTTAAACCCTTTAAGCTAACCCGTTGTGATGGTTCCACGACTAAGTCCTTTCACAAGGACATCTGCTGTGACAAACCCACGACAAGGTCGTTTATTTGTTGCCTATTATATAAAAGTTTACCCTCCTATGCGGTCATTTTATATTAAACCTAAGAGTTGGCCAGTCCTCGGTTGTGCCCCCATGTAAAAAGTATGGGGGTGTTCGGGATTAACCTGGGCACTCTTTATCCCAGTTTTGGGTCCTCCGAATGAGGTGCTTAGCACAACGAACCAGGCAATCGGACTATATGGCTTTATCACTCTCACTTAGCCATAGGAGCTTTAGTATGGTTGGCGCAGCCCCTTGTGTTCGGAAGACCGTACTAGGGGCTCTATAAGCGCCTGATCGGAGAAAAAACCGATCCATCGCATGCTGCATTGGTTATGGCATTATGCGGGAGAAATCCTTAAAGATTTTGTAACCACTCGAACAGCTGACCAGATCTCGTCGTATCATGACAGTCAGTTTTCGGCTTTCTCTACTGAGGTGCTAATCGAGAAGAACCGGGACAAAATCACAGTAGTTCTCCCAGTGCTGCCTTAGCCGATATAGCGAAACATAAGGTACCAAAACATGGGAGCCGGGCAAACCCAACTATTGACCCAAGACATGATTCGGAGCTGATGCATATAATGCTATAGGTTCGGGTGCCGAACTTCCATGAAGGTATTCGGACATTTATTGCCATGTTACAGGAAAAACGAAGCCCCTGGCATATTTAAGGCATATCGATGTGTACGGATGCCACTGCTATGACCAGGGGGAAGAGGTTGAGTGCGGATCCGTAATATAGCTGGACGGTCACTACGGGGAATGTCTAAGGATTCCGTAACGCGTTCAAGCTGCCTCCGTGTAGTCCATCCTGGTCGGTGCAAAGGTGAACCTGCGAAGGAAATATAAGAAATGTTTACGTGCCGGAGGGTGGTTGAACCGCTGAGTTTGGCATGTCATGGCCTTCGCCGGAGTGTTTAGTTGAGCTCTGGACGAGCCGGGGTATCCTTCCGTGAAGTAGTTCGGAGCCCCTTGACGGTGTCCGGGAGCCTGGACGTCGACTCAAGGTTCAGCTGCAAGGTGTTGCTCGTTGTTTCTGCTGCTAAGGCAATGGTGTATTCGTTGGTGCCGAAGGAAGGTTCGGCCTTGCCATGAACCGTGATGACGCCGCGTGGACCGAACATCTTGAGCTTACGGTAGGCATAATGTGGCACCGCGTTGAATCGAGCGAACGCGGTTCGTCCAAGCAGTGCTTGATAATCACTGTGGAAAGGGCGATTTCGAAGATTAACTCTTCGATACGGTAATTTTCTAGTGATCCGAAGATTACCTCATGGGCAATTGAGCCTGTACAGCTAACCTCCATACCTGGTATGATGCCTCTAAAAGTGGCTTTAGTGGGTTTGATCGCCGAATGATCGATGCCCATCTTGCGCACTGTGTCCTGGTAAAGCAGATTTAAACTGCTACCTCCGTCCATAAGGACTCGAGTGAGGTGGAACCCATCTACTATTGGGTCAAGGATTAGTGCGGCTGGATTGCCCTGATTGGCGTTAACCGGATGATCCGTGCGGTTGAACGTGACCGGCCCTAGTTTATATTATGGGGTGGCCAGTTCCGTTGAGTCGCCATAACTAAGGGTGCATATCTGGTCCGAGTTGGCAATTTGGGTGGTATTTACCACATTCACCGATTGAATATGGGGGAGGGGGAATTTCTTTTGCCCTCCTGTGTTCGGTGATCTGGGCTCTTCGTCGCTATCGTCGCTTTGTGACCCCTCTTCGTCTTTGGCGCCTGCCTTGCCGGCTTGTTTGAAGACCCAGCATTCCCTGTTGGTATGGGTGGCTGGCATTTCTGGGGTTCCATGAATTTGGCATTGGCAATCGAGTATGCGGTCCAGACTGGATGGACCCGGATTTTTATTTTTGGGTGGCCCTTTCCGCTGACTGGACTTTGAGCCCCTGAACCCGGTATTAACTGTTGTATTTTCGTCATTTTCACCATATTTGTGGCGCTTGTGTTTGTTGCGTCGTGGTTTGCTGTTGTTATCCCTGGCTTCTAATATGCCAAGTTTCCTTGCTATATTGGTGCTACGAGCCAATTACCTATCTTCCCCCGCACAAAAGCGGGTCATAAGTGTCGTGAGGGCTGCCATGGATTTTGGCTTCTCTTGCCCGAGGTGCTGGGCGAGCCATTCGTCACGGATATTGTGCTTAAATGCTGCTAAGGCCTCTGCATCTGGACAGTCGACAATTTGGTTCTTCTTGGTTAGGATCCGGGTCCAGAATTTCCTGGCCGATTCCCCTGGCTGCTCAGTTATATGACTTAAATCGTCAGCGTCTGGCGATCGCACATAAGTGCCCTGGAAATTGTCCAGGAATGCCTCTGCCAGGTTCTCCCAACTTCCGATGGAATTTGCTGGCAAGCTATTGAGCCAATGCCGAGCCGGCCCTTTGAGTTTTAGCGGGAGATACTTGATGGCATGTAGGTCATCCCCGCGGGCCATGTGAATGTGGAGTAAGAAGTCTTCTATCCATACCGCAGGGTCTGTAGTACCACCTTATGATTCAATGTTTATGGGCTTAAACCCTTCTGGGAATTCGTGATCCATTACTGCATCAGTGAAGCATAAGGGGTGTGCGGCGCCTCTGTGCCGGGCTTTATCACGATGCGGTTCATACGAGTCTTGTCTACCGTGTTCGGCTTGGCCGGATTTGCTTTTAGTGTATGCGGCGTGACGACCATCGTCGTGTGTTGGTGCACACCCCCGTGATCCATAGATCGATCTTGCATGTTTTGCCTTGTTTTCCAATACGTCTCGCAGGTCCCGTGTTTTGCCCCGGGCCTTGGTATTTTTGTTTGAGTGGCGGCGGGGTGCAGGCTGAACATCAGGCTGAAACGCCTCTCTAGCTCGGCCACGAGGTGGCCGGTCAGCCGCATCATACACTGGTGATGTAGGTTTCAATGCTTCCTCCTCGAGATGAGGTAGCAACCTGCGCTTTGCGTAACTCTTGGAGGGGCGCTCGAGTTCGTATTCCTCGGTCGCAAGGACTTCGGTCCATCTGTCTACTAGCAGATCTTGATCAGCTTCAAGTTGTTGTTGCTTTTTCTTCAAGCTATTTGCTGTGGCCATAAGCCGGCGCTTGAAGTGCTCCTACTCGACGGGATCCTCATGCACGATAAATTCTTCATCACCGAGGCTCACCTTGTCTTCGGAGAGAGGCATGTAATTGTCCTCCTCCGATTCTCCATCTGCTGCCCGCTCTGGAGGGCTAGCTTGTTCACCCTCCCGCTCAAAATCGTGCTGGAGGGGATTGTTGTCGTCTTCGTCACTATCCGGAGTGTTATTGTCTCTTGTGCCGATATCATTACTTTTGCTATGGCGGGACTTAGAGCAGCGCCGCTAACATCGGCCCTTGGGTTGCTTCTTGGAGGGGTCATCCTCCGCTGTCTCGTCGCCATTGCCTTCTTTGGGGGTGTCCACCATGTATATATCATATGATGAGGTGGCGGTCCAGCACCCTATGGGCGGTGGTTCCTGTTCGTCTCCTGCATCGTTGTCCATACCGTCAATGTCTTCAGAGTCGAAGTCGAGCATGTCTGTTAAATCGTCAACAGTGGCTACTAAGTGGGTGGTGGGTGGGGAGCGAAATTCTTCGTCGTCCGCGTCCCATTCTAGCCGGACATAGTTCAGCCAAGGTTCTCCTGACAAGGAGAGAGACCTTAATGAATTTAGCATGTCGCCAAAAGGTGAGTGCTAAAAGATATCCGCGGAGGTGAACTCCATGATTGGCGCCCAATCGGATTCGATAGGCATGGATGTAGGCGGCTCGGAGTCCGTGGCCGGAGACGAATCCAGTGGTTCAGCAACACGGCTCTCGTAAGGGGTGAAGTCAGTATCCGGCTCTATCGCCACTTAGAGTGCGGCCTCCAAGGTGGGGTCTATCCACCCGTCCTCGAATGGCATAATTTGCTCTGGATTGAAGGCCGAAGTAGCGGCAGCTGTGATCTCCCGAACACTGTCCGACGGCAGAGCTAAATCATGCTCGTCGTGATCGTGCGGTGCACCTGACATAGGCTCAAATCCATCGAAGATCAAGTCTCTGTAGATGTCGGCAGTGAGTTTAAGTTTGCGAACCTGACCTGATGGCCAGGGGCGTAGCTCTCGATCTGCTCCAGATGGCCAAGCGAGTTGGCCCACAGTGCGAAGCCGCCGAATACGATGATCTGTCCGGGGAGGAAAACCTCACCCTGGACCGCATCGTTACCGATGATCAAAGGAGCCATCAAGCCTTATGGTGACGGCACAGTGGAACTCTTAATGAAAGCACCAATGTCGGTGTCAAAAAGCTGCGGATCTCGGGTAGGGGGTCCCGAACTGTGCGTCTAAGGCGGATGGTAACAGGAGGCGGGGGACACGATGTTTACCCAGGTTCAGGCCCTCTCGATGGAGGCAATACCCTACTTCCTGCTTGATTGATCTTGATCATATGAGTATTACAAGAATTGATCTACCACGAGATCGTAGAGGCTAAACCCTAGAAGCTAGCCTATGGTATGATTGTATGTTGTCCTACGGACTAAACCCTCTAGTTTATATAGACACCGGAGGGGGCTAGGGTTACACAGAGTTGGTTACAAGGGAGGAGATCTACATATCCGTATTGCCAAGCTTGCCTTCCACGCCAAGGAGAGTCCCATCCGGACACGGTACGAAGTCTTCAATCTTGTATCTTCATAGTCCAACAGTCCGGCCAAAGGATATAGTCCGGCTGTCCAAAGACCCCTAATCCAGGACTCCCTCAATGACAATTTACCTGCACTCCTCACCACTTTTGCAAATAAGGTCTTCCCTCATTCATCCTTTTCTCCCACAAGATCTTGATGTTCCATGCAATGCACGGGCATCTTGCTAGTCTCTACTCTTATAAAAAATAGAGTTGGTGATGATGGTGTGCCTGCCACCCTGCAATATAGGCCATCCGATTTATATCTGATGGATAGGAAGAAAACTATGGCAATTTTGCAAAAAGAAACCTACACCCCTCTCCACATTTGCAAATAAGGCCTTCCCTCGTTCATCCTTTTCTCTCAGAAGATAAACTACTCACACAAATGCATCTTGATGTTCCGTGCAACGCACGAGGATGTTTCCTTGGGGGTCTCTCCAGTGCGTCGTGGTCGTAGTTGCAAGTTGAGGCCCCTTGAGATGCCGACGTTGAGGGGCTCTCGGATTTTGTCCGATGAGCAGGTAAGATGAGTTTGATCACATAGTAAATGCATTCTAAAGACTACTTCCGTGCCCATTTCCTAATTCTCCCCCTGCCCACTGTTTCACAGGTTAGGCTCGATGCGAGTGGAGATTGGATTGCATATGTACGGGAGGGTACCAACATCAATTTGCACAACATTTACAACATTGACACCGTTCCTGTAGAACCTTTTTCCAACATTGGGATCAGCCATGCACCGGGCCACCGCCTGAATTGGTATGATGGAACCACGGTGAGATTGAAGAAGATAGCACGAACCTTGCACATGGCGGTCAAAGGTGGACGATGCTGTCTGCGGACGATTTGTTGTCGTACGAGTACGAAGACGTTGTAGCTGGTTCCTTTTTATTTCTGCACCCCTCCTAACAGGTGGGACCTATGCAAATGGATAAATAAAAATGTGTCGTAGCTGGTTCGGATGGATATTGGTGCTTGCGTGGGAGACACAACATTCTCTAGTTAAGGAATATGCGGTTATCCTCAAAAACGAAAAGTCCTTCTTCACGCTTAGTAGTAGTAGTAGTAGTAGTAGTAGTAGTAGTAGTAGTAGTAGTAGTAGTAGTAGTAGTAGTAGTAGTAGTAGTAGTAGTAGTAGTAGTAGTAGTAGTAGCAGTAGTAGCAGTAGTAGTAGCAGTAGTAGCAGTAGTAGTAGCAGTAGTAGTAGCAGTAGTAGTAGCAGTAGTAGTAGCAGTAGTAGTAGCAGTAGTAGTAGCAGTAGTAGTAGCAGTAGTAGTAGTAGCAGTAGTAGTAGTAGTAGTAGTAGTAGTAGTAGTAGTAGTAGTAGTAGTAGTAGTAGTAGTAGTAGTAGTAGTAGGAGTAGTAGCAGTAGTAGTAGTAGCAGTAGTAGTAGCAGTAGTAGTAGTAGCAGGAGTAGTAGTAGCAGGAGTAGTAGGAGTAGCAGGAGTAGTAGTAGCAGTAGTAGTAGTAGCAGGAGTAGTAGGAGTAGCAGTAGTAGGAGTAGCAGTAGTAGTAGTAGTAGTAGTAGTAGCAGTAGCAGTAGCAGTAGGAGTAGCAGTAGCAGTAGCAGTAGGAGTAGCAGTAGGAGTAGCAGGAGCAGTAGCAGGAGCAGTAGCAGGAGCAGTAGCACTAGCAGTAGCAGGAGCAGTAGCAGCAGCAGCAGTAGGAGTAGCAGTAGCAGTAGCAGCAGCAGTAGGAGTAGCAGTAGCAGTAGCAGCAGCAGTAGCAGTAGCAGGAGCAGGAGCAGGAGCAGCAGCAGCAGCAGCAGCAGTAGCAGCAGCAGTAGCAGTAGTAGTAGTAGTAGTAGTAGTAGTAGTAGTAGTAGTAGTAGTAGTAGTAGTAGTAGTAGTAGTAGTAGTAGTAGTAGTAGTAGTAGTAGTAGTAGTAGTAGTAGTAGTAGTAGTAGTAGTAGTAGGAGTAGCAGGAGTAGTAGTAGCAGGAGTAGTAGGAGTAGCAGTAGTAGTAGTAGCAGTAGTAGTAGTAGCAGGAGTAGTAGGAGTAGCAGTAGTAGGAGTAGCAGTAGTAGTAGTAGTAGTAGTAGTAGTAGTAGTAGCAGTAGCAGTAGCAGTAGGAGTAGCAGTAGCAGTAGCAGTAGGAGTAGCAGTAGGAGTAGCAGGAGCAGTAGCAGGAGCAGTAGCACTAGCAGTAGCAGGAGCAGTAGCAGCAGCAGCAGTAGGAGTAGCAGTAGCAGTAGCAGCAGCAGTAGGAGTAGCAGTAGCAGTAGCAGCAGCAGTAGCAGTAGCAGGAGCAGGAGCAGGAGCAGCAGCAGCAGCAGCAGTAGCAGCAGCAGTAGCAGTAGCAGTAGCAGTAGTAGTACAACATTGGTACACTTGATGGTCAAAATACTATTATTCATCTGGTCCTCACAGTGAAGAGATAAGACCCTATGCCCGAGGTGACACCAGTCCAGGCGGCGTGTCTGGGTTACCAAAGTCAGCCTCACCTTGTGCACTATGCATTCACTGTCACCGCTGCTGTATAACTGCCTTGGTTCACAATCTTTGTTTCTCGGGCTCAATTATACGGTTAACCAGGAGATCACCGTTGGCAAGGACCTTGATGGCAGAGAGGCTCTGTTTTCTATGGAAAATTGTGTCTACACAGCGAGCCCTAGGAGTTTGGGAGCAAACTCCCCTGATTGTCAACAATACAGCCTGCAGACAAAAGAAGGTGAGAATGACAAAGGCATCTGGATTAACTTTGATCCTTGGATGTGTCGAGTCCAACAGGCAATGATGTGGTTCAAGCCTTCAGGTTGATAGGTAATTGGGTTGTTGCTTCGAAAGGGTGGAGTACTAGTGTCTTCGGATCACTGGTGGCTGAACCGGGGCTACAAATTATGATGGTGTTGGATCATCCCTCTTCGAATGACTTGTTGTCTTTGCTGCTTGTTCCAGATGGGTAGTTCTCTCTTTTGTTATGCATATTCCTTGTCATTTGGTCATCCTCGTCTATGTCACTCTTACTATGTAATATTTGCCTCTATTTAGAAAGTCATTCTTGTCTGGATCAAGAGAGTCTGAGCACTGCAGATGGGTGTGTTTTGGTGGTGTAGCAAGACTTCTTATGAACTACTCCCTTCGTTCCTTGATATAAGGTGTATAGATTTTTGAGAAAAAAAATCCAAAATATATGGTGTATTGCGTTGCACCACTCGTTTGGATATTTTTTTTTACTGATTTGATTACATTTCCTTATATCAGGCAAGATCCTCTATTTTCTCATGTAAATTAGTTAGGTGAAATCTTGCCCAAAACTTGTGAAATTTTCCCTCCGCGTGTGTTCTTTAATTTTTGTGCCAAAAGCTATACACGCTACATTTAGGAATGGAGGGAGTATCATGTCTTGCTGTTTATGTCAGTAGTAGTCACTAGTCAGTATTTGAATGTTGTATATATCGTTGTTTCGAACTGTTTATTGTCTCGAACTGCTGGTGGGCTAAATGAGGGCATCACCATTCTCCAGTGTTTAGAGTATATCTCCTTTTTTCAAGTTATAATTTGATCTTAGTGTCTTTGCGATGATGTACACTTGTTTGGGCCAGTGAGATGTCATTGAATATGGGCCGAGTAGTAACACAATGCCAAATAGGTCAATTATGACTCTTAGACCGGGCTCTCAAAAGATCCTAAAAAAGGTCGGGCTCTCAAAAAAAGAAAGAATAGGGACTCTTAGGCCGACATGTGTGCGCCACCGGTGTCTTCGTGCGCTTGCGCGCCGAGAGCATATTTGCTCGTGTTCAAAATTCATGCTACCTTTTCATCCCCAATCTCCCGCCCCTCCCCCACCTCTAGAATCTCGATTCCTACTCCAGTTCCCCAAATCCCCCACCTGTACTCCCTGTACTCAAGCACACTATCATGTCGCCAGTCAATGCGGATCTCCGATCCGGAGATCTTGAGGTCCCTCCTACCTTCGGGCGCTGCGTGCTGTCGCTCAACAATGGCATGGCGGCGCTTGACGACCTGTTTGCCAGCAACGTGCTGGTGGTAACCATCAACACCGACCGGCCTCCCGTCTCACCGAACGACCTTATCAAAGCTCTTGGCATTGTGCATGGCATTCAAATAAGTGACTTGCTCATCGAAGTCTGTCTGCCACCGGATGATTTCTTCGTCAGTTTCCAAACAACTTTTGACTGGAGTCGTGTGTCCGAATCTTCCCGGTGTTTGTTCTATGATGGCGCGCTGGTGAGCTTTGATCGGTGGCACCCAAGATGGGCCTTGGTGCCCTCTGAGCTTGAGTTTTTAACAAAGCTTACCTTCGACGGCATGCCTCGACGTTCTTGGAACAGCGAGTCCATGAATGAGCTTATCAACGACCTTGGAGGTGAGCTCGTAAGTATGTTTGTTCCTCCAGACAGCTGGGCCCTGACAGTTATGGCATCGATGAAGAAGCCTTCCACCACACCGAAGGTTATTGGTGTTGAGATACCGGTGCAGGAACCGGGGTTGTACTATTCGTTGCCACCAAGGCCGCTGTGGACCAAGTTAGGAATGTACCTGTATCGAGTGTTTGTGCATGTCGAAGAAGTGGTCAATCCATCAATCGAAGTCCTGCCGCCACCGCTGGTGCCCGGGTCTATCGACGATGTCCATTACAGGAGTCAATGTCAGACTTTCCCTGTGTTGCTCGGAACAATGGATGGCACAGGGCCTACTCCATCGCGCGTCGGAGCCCACTGCTTCTTTGGGAGAAGAGGCAGGGCTGGCTGCCTGGATGTGCTGTAATTTGAGGTAACAATTGAATCTTGTCAGATAGTGTACTAGTGAAATCCGAGCTATGGGTGTGAAGCACTGATGTGCCGGTACATTTGATTGTGACCTGTTCTATTTTTTACCTGAACTTTTTTAGAAAGGGTTGTACGTCAACTTAATGTTCTAGCAGAACTTATATATTGTGGTGTCTCTCTGTTTTCTTTGCACATCATTCAAGATATTTCCCCGTCATTGATAAAGACGATGAACTATTATGTATGAGTTCATTGGTTTCAACATAGCCCTACCCATAGCGATCCACTGCTTCCACCTTGATTGTGCCGCCTGCGTGAAATTTTTGTATGCAAGTTCAGTGTGCTATGATGTTCTATATGATTGTGTCAACTATATAAGTTTTTGCTGAGCATCATCAATGCATATGGCTGAAAGATGTATTTACAAGCATCGACCGATGGGTCTCTCTCTCACACACACACACATGCACACACGCACAAGTGGGACCCGTTGAATTATTTCTTCGCTCGTGACAACTTTTAATTAGGTTCCACTGTACTCTAACTTTTTTCTTAAGTTATTAATTGAGCTCAGTGACTTCAAAAAGTTGTATAGAAGCCTTGTTTGGGCCTTTCCGGCGTTGCTGAATGTGGGCTGAGTAGCCATGTAAGTTTGTATTTTACTACACATGCCTTTTTTCAACATCAGCAATGCAACTTGGTCGACAGTTGTACATAATCCGGGTGAACTTGTTATTCTCCGCCCCACAAGAAAATGGGCTTTAAGAAATAATAAATGGGATGTAATTATAAAAACTGGGCAGTAACTATAAAAAAATGCACCAAACACATAATTAGTTTATAAAATATTACTTTTGGATTTTGAAATTTTTAATTTCATTAATTGTTGCGTGCGCAATGTTTCGTTGGATTTTTATGTAATACAAATTTATTGAAATTGTATTTAATCTGACTAGAAATTTCGGGATAAAAATATTTCGGATGCCATCAGAATGTGGGAATTTTATTGAATTATGTTTTGAACGGTTGGTTGAAATTATTAATCGTTGTCCTAGCTAGAAAATGGGCTGTACTTTTAACAAACTGTAAATGGGCTGTAGTAAATTCCATTGGAATTCAAAACTGGGTTGTACATTCTTACCTATCGCAAATGGGCTATAAGTTCTCTGCCACACACTTGTGGGCCTACTAAGTTGATGAGTCCCCTAAAAAAAGTAAGTTGATGTGTATGTAAGGCTTTGTCAACTTATAGTCAACACATGGTTCTAGCAGTAGTGTCCGTTGGATGTCCATCCAACAGATGTCGTGCTTCTTCTTCAATCTCGTATATTCTAGCTTGAGCATCCCAAAAAATGATTCCTCCCCCTTACATCTGGGCGCACCGTTTCGGAGGCTGACCTGTGGGCCTACTAAGTTGACGTTTACCAAGGGCTTTGTCAACTTAGTCAATATAAACGATTCTAGATGTAGTGACCATACGATGTCCATCCAACGGCCGTCGTGATTCTTCAACCTCTGGTCTTCTTGCTCCAGCCGCCCAAAGAAGCGCTGGTCGTGTTGCCTGCTCCTGCCTCCCGTGGCCGGTTGTGCTGCCACGGAGGCCTCACCGCCCCCTACCACTCCCACCGCAGGCCAGGAACTGCAGTGACGGCATCCTCACACTGCAGCCGAACGAGTGAACCCTCGTACTCCTCTTTGTGTTGGCATACACTACCGCGTCTTCCCCGGCTCCGCATCGTCCCCTTTCTAGGCCTCACCATCGTCCACCGCCTTGGTGCTCTCAACGCGCCGTGGTCAATGTGGTCAATGACCGACTTCCATCGAAAGAGTACTGTACATGGAGAGGCTGATAGCTGGGTCCACGACCGCAGAAAGGAAGTGCCTCCTCATTATGCGGAAAATAATTATTCCTCCACCTGACAGCAGGGACCCACCACTACAAAAAAAGACACATCCGTGACATTTTGGGCTGAACAATTTTTTTTCTGTCATACATATGACACTTCTATGACGATAATTGTGACAAAACCCGGTATCATCATAGATGTGGTGGGCTCCTACTTCTATGACAAAAAATCATGACAGAAAATGGGCTTTTCGTCCTGGGCGGGCCGGAGACGCAGCTGCACGACATTCTTTGGGCCGTCCATGACGGAAAAAACCGTGGTAGAAGCGAGGGGGAGGAAAATTTTGGGGAGTTCCTGGTTATGGTGGGAGGTCGGGGGCCGAGCGATGCGCGCTTCTCTCGTACACGTACGCGCGTGTGTGCGAGGCGTTGGCTCTAACTGAACCCGAGCGAAGCGTTGGTCTCTAACTAAACCCGAGCGATTGCACTGCAGGCTACGCGTTACTGAACCCGAGCGATCGATCGATGGTTGTTAACTAAACCCGATCGAGCGATTCCTTCGCTACTGCTACTAACTGAAGCCGGTCGATGCTGCCTCTGGATGAACAGTGAGCGTTGCGGGGGGGTGGATGAACAGTTCCCGGTGGGGGTGGATGAACAGGACCCTGTGGTGTTGCCTCTGGATGAACAGGACCCCGATCGATCGAGCCGGTTGGGGCTGGATGAATAGGACCCCGTGGAGGGCTGGATGAACAGGACCACCCCGTGGAGGGTAGGATGAACAGTAGACGGTGGAGGGCAGGACGAACAGTAGCCCATGGAGGGGTGGTTGAACAGGAGCCCGTGGAGAGGGCTGGTTGAACAGTAGCCGGTGGAGTAGCGCGCGGTGGAGGCTGGATGAACAGGTGCCCGTGGATGAACAGTCGCAGCTGGAGGCTGGAGGAGGTCGACGGTGGATGAACAGTAGCTCATGGAGGCTGGAGGGGGTCGACGGTGGAGATGAACAGTATCCCGTGGAGTCCCGTTTTGCGGTACCCCACACCCCTCCCGATCAACAGGACCCCCGTTTCGACCGTAGGAGGTCCGTTTCCTCCATTTTGCGATATGCCAGACCCCTCCCGATGAACACGATCCCATTTCGAACGTGGCCGGTCGAACACAAGGTCGTTTCCTCCGTTCTACGGTACGCCAGGCCTCGTTTCCATCGCATGTTCCGTCGAAGCCCTCCTGATGAACATGACGCATTCTGTTGCCTCCCCATGAACACGACGCATTCCGTTGCCTCCCCATGAACACGACGATGACGCTGTTTCTCCGTTTCGACCCAGCCATGTACACGAGCCCTGGCCGTACGTATGCGCGAGTAGGCGTTCAAGACCCCGCCCGTATGTACAGATACGTGGCTGTATTTTCTTTCTTGCACCCTGGCCGCTGTACGTACGTGTACATGCTACGTGCAGACCTCTACTATGACACGTGCGCGCCTCTACTATGACACGTGCGCGCCTCTACATCGACCAGTATATATGTACGTACACGTTCGCGACGAGAATGACAACGCTATGTACGCTTCGACCAGGTGGGTCCCGACTGTCAGGCACTTCCTTGCATGTGAAGATGTAGCTGGTGGGTCCCAGCTGTCAGGGGGGCGAAATACGGTGGCCCGTCCAGTGGGTCCCCGCTGTCAGGTGGAGGAATAATTATTTTGCACATAATAAGGAGGAACTTCCTTACTGCGGCCGTGGACCCAGCTGTCAGCTTCTCCACGTACAGTCCACGTTCGATGGAAGTCGTTCCTTGACCATGTTGACCACGCCGCGCCGAGAGCACCAGGGCGGTGGACGACGGCGAGGCCTAGGAAGGGGATGACACGGAGCCGGGGAAGACGCGGCAGTGGATGCCCACGCGTAGAGGAGTACGAGGGTTCACTTGTTCGCTGCAGTGTGAGGCTGCCGTCGCCGCAGAATAACAGGGGGTGTGGGTGAGTAGAGGGATGGCCTGGCCAGCGGTGGGAGTAGTAGGGGGCAGTGAGGCCTCCACCGCATTGCAGCCGGCCACAGGAGGCAGGAGCACGAGGCACGACCGGCGCTGGTTTGGGCGGCTGGAGCAAGAAGACCAGAGGTTGAAGAAACACTATGGTCATTGGATGGACATCGTATGGTCACTGAGCTAAAATCGTGCATATTGACTAAGTTCACAAAGCCCTCCGTCCCCGTCAACTTAGTAGGCCCACAAGTCAGCCTCCCACCAAGGTGGGTCCCAGCTAGCAGGGGGTATTCATTTTTTAGCATAATAAGGAGTCACTTCCTTGCGTGCGAAGGTATAGCTGGTGGGTCCGAGCTGTCAGCGGCGGTAACATTTTTTCACGAAATACAGAGACCCTTTCGGTGGGTCCCTGATGTCAGGTGGAGTAACCATTTTTTTGCGCGTAATAATGAGGCATTTCCTTGCGTGCGTCCGTGGACCCAGCTGTCGGCCTCTTGACGTACAGTCCACTTCAGATGCATGTCGGTCGTTGACCACGTTGACCAGGCCGCACCGAGAGCACCAGGGCGGTGGATGACGGCGAGGCCTAGGAAGGGAACGACACGGAGGCAGGGAAGACTCGGCAGTTGTTTCCCACGCGGAGGGGAGTACGACTGTGCGAGGGTTTACTGGTTCGTCTGCCGTCGCCGGAGAATAACAGCAGGTGTGGGTGAATAGAGGGATGGCTAGGCCAGCAATGGGAGTGCGGTGGAGCGGTGAGGCCTGCGCGGCAGCACAGCCGGCCGCGGGGAGGAGGGAGCAGGCAGTCCCGCCGGCGCTTGTTTGAGCGGCTGGAGCAGGAAGAGCAGAGATTGAAGAAGCACGACGGCCGTTTGATGGACATCCAACAGTCACTGCTTGTGCGTCAACCTTTTTTTAGGAAAGCCTCAAATCTGTGGAAAACAGCATACACCCATCTGCCATTATTTCTAATAATTTATAGTGCATTTGCTAATTCTTAAGGTTTTTTTGGAGCCCATATTCTTTTTGTTAGCATTACAGCCAATATTGTGGCCACGGTTAAAAATTTAACGAAATTTTGCATATTTCGGTGCGGTCCGAACTGTTTTTAATCCCGAAATTTCGACTCACATTCAAACTGATTTTAAAAATAAATGTATATCAATATAAAATCCAACAAATTCTCCACGCATAAAAATTAATGTAATTTAAAATATCTAAATGAAAAAAAGATATTTTAAACTAATTGTCGGTTTGATGTGTTTTAAAAATGTACAGCCCATTTCTCATTACTGATGGGCCATTTTCTCGGCTAGCCGAATGAAGCTCTCCTCGTCTTGAAAGATTTGCAGCCCAACAGGCCTGACAAAGCGACTTACTTGGCAAATCACAAAAAACTGGGTTGTGGCCGTGGGCCCAGCTGTCACCCTCTCCACGTATAGTGCTCTTCCGATGGAAGTCGATCGTTGACCACATTGACCACGCCGCGTCGAGAGCACCAAGGCGGTGGATGACGGCGAGGCCTAGGATGGGGACGACGCGGAGCCGGGGAAGATGCAGTACTGGATGCCCACGCGGAGAGGAGTATGAGGGTTCACTGGTTCGGCTGCGGCGTGAGGCTGCCGCCGCCATAGAATAACAGGGGGTGTGGGTGAGTAGAGGGATAGCAAGGGCCAACGGTGGGAGTAGTAGGGGGCAGTGAGGCCTCCGCGGCATCACAGCAGGCCACGAGAGGCAGGAGCACGCGGCATGACCGGCGCAGCTTTGGGCGGCTGGAGCAAGAAGACCAGAGGTTGAAGAAGCACTACGGCCGTTGGATGGACATCGTATGGTCACTGGAGCTAGAATCGTTCATATTGACTAAGTTGACCAAGCCCTCCATCCTCGTCAACTTAGTAGGCCCACAAGTCAGCCTCCCACCAGGTTGGGTCCCAGCTAGCAGGGGGAGTATTCATTTTTCTGTGCGTAATAAGGAGGCACTTCCGGTGGGTCCGACCTGACAGCGGGGGGGCGTTTTTTTCGCTAAATACGGTGGTCCGTCCGGTGGGTCCCAACAGTCAGGGGCAAACGTTTTTTTTTGCGAAATATGGTGGCCCGTCCGATGGGTCCCAGCAGTCAGGGGGAAATGTTTTTTTCCATGAAATACTGGTGGCCCGTCCGGTGGGTCCCTGCTGTCAAGTGGAGGAATAATTATTTTGCGCGTAATAAGGAGGCACTTCCTTGCGGCTGCCGTGGACCCAGCTGTCAGCCTCTCCACGTACATTACTCTTCCGATGGAAGTCGGACGTTGACCACATTGAGCACGCCGCGCCGAGAGCACCATGGTGGTGGACGACAGCGAGGCCTAGGAAGGGGACGACGCGGAGCCGGGGAAGACGTGGCAGTGGATGCCCACGCGGAGAGGAGTACGAGGGTTCACTGGTTCGGATGCGGTGTGAGGCTGTCGTCGCTGCAGAATAACAGGGGGAGTGGGTGAGTGGAGGGATGGCCTGGCCAGCGGTGGGAGTAGTATGGGGACGGTGAGGCCTCCGTGGCAGCATAGCTGGCCACGGGAGGCAAGAGCATGCGGCACGACCGACGCTGCTTTGGGTGGCCGGGGCAAGAAGACCAGAGGTAGAAGAAGCACTACGGCCGTTGGATGGACATCGTTGACCATGCCGCGCCGAGAGCACCAGGGCGGTGGACGACGGCGAGGCCTACAAACGGAACGACACGGAGCCGGGGAAGACATGGCAGTGGCTGCCCACGTGGTGGAGAGTACGAGGGTTGACTGGTTCGGCTGCCGCCGCCGGAAAATAATAGGAGGTGTGGGTGAGTAGAGGGATAGACAGGCCAGGGATGCGAGTATGATGGGGCAGTGAGGCCTTCCCGGCAGCACTTCCGGCCATGGGAGGCGGGAGCAGGCGGTTCCGACGGCGCTAGTTTGGGCGGCTGGGGCAGGAAGATCAGAGACTGAAGAAGCACGATTGTCGTTAGAATGACATCTAACGGTCTGACGCTGGTAGAGTCGATTGTTGACTAAGTTGTTTTTGAGAAACCTTGTGTATGCATGAACTTAGTAGGCCCACAAGTCAGCCTCCAAATCTGTGGCAGACGACATAAAGCCCATTTGCTATTTTTTATAATTTGCAGCCCATTTGCTAATTCTTAAGTAATTTATTACAGCCCATTTTCTGCCCAGGACCACGGTCAAAAAGTCCAACCTTATTTTGCATATTTTGGTGGAGTCCGAACTGTTGTAATCCCGAAATGATAAACATTTTTTAAGAACTTATTGATTTGCCAAAAAATCGTTTTGTTTTTGTAAGCAAATAAGACATGGGACAATTTAGTTAGTTTAATTGAAAACCAGTGCTAAAAAATCAGCGTTGGGTGGGAAAAACAACAAAAATAAGGATGTAAATATGAAAATGGAATTTTATGTGTTTTCAATATAATGATACATGTATATGAACTAGTAAAACTATAGGTAGAGATTAGAAAACGGATGTAGGACATGCGTTTCAAGAGGAAAATAGAACTGGGCTATGTCTTGATTCAGTAAAAACTGCCTGCTTCTGTTGTAAGACAAAATATAACTAACGCTGGCGGGCCAGAGGCTAATAGATACCTGCTGGATCTTTGTGCCCCGTTGTCGTCATGGGCTGGGCATGTTAAAGACAAAACAACCCTGGGCAATCTATAGCCCAGTTGAAACTTGCTCGACCTGAAAAAACAATATACGTGCTCAATAAACGAGAGAATTCTGCAAGTACAAACTGATAACTAGGATGCAGCACTGATATTTTTTTTATCGTGATAATAAGTGCATGCACTTGTTTCGAAAAAATTGGAGAACTGGGAATTCGAACGGCGGGTGCTTATGCTACCCATCAAATAAAAATCAGGTGCCTGAAAATTCGTTTCGAAACAAATGATTCAGCTTTATATCCACGACGACCCTCGGCATGATGGTTGGAAGAAAATGCAAGTTCATACCAAAAGATCATTAACAACAATACCAACGTGCGGACGACAAGGTAGTACAACTACCAATACCAAACTAACTTATAATCTTTTTACTCCTGGCCCTAGTGTTCGTTTGGTAGAAAATCTTGCAGAGGACTAGCTCCCGCTCCTTCTCTTGCTCCAGGTCCCCGAGGTGGTACTGGTGCATCACCCAGTTGGTCCTCTGCTGGTCGAAGTTCTTGTTGGTGTGCAGCACCAGAACCTTTTTTCCTGCCCGTCTGCCGGCCGTTGACCATCACCGGCAAGGTATTGCCGGTCTTGTGCCACATCACGTGCATGCCGCACTCCGACTGTATCTTGCAATGTGTCCACGCGCCCCTTTTAAACGCCCTGGAATTGCGCTGGAAGAAATGCTTCCTTAGGCCACTTAGTGTGATACCTGCAGTATTGTGGAATACAGGTTTTAGTGTACCTAGTTGGCATTTTCATAACATCTTTGGCATGTTGCAGTCACTTGTTTCACTTTTTATTAACTGTCAAATTGTAATTGCTTCACCAAGTCTGCGTCTAAAAATAAAAATAGAGCTATAAACAAAGGAATATGTTTGTGCAAGTAGATGGTCGATCGGTGTCTTACCTGGAAGTTTCTCAGGTTGGGTGTAACATATGTCGTACTCTCTGTCGATGGTTGGTATGAACAAATCGATGAGAGACTGAAATCTCGCGCGGTCAGCACTCACTTTGTCCTCAAGGTGCTCGATCAGCTCCTGATCCGTGGGATCGAACTTGACGCCAGCCGGCAGCACGGGCCAATCCTTCTTCGACTTGCATCGGTAATTCCACTTATATGGTACTCAATGTATGATCAATCGACTGTTTTAAGTGAATGATGAAAGATTTCGACAGATAAGTGGTACTCCAAATATGCAGTCCAGAATACCCGAACACGCCATCGGGATTCTTGTGTCACCTCACGCGCAGCGTGTTGTCACGTCAATTCAATGTGTGGACATGATGAATAATTTGACCGACATATACTAGTACTGCTACTATACTACTTACTAGTCGTATTTAGTGTCACAATTTATTCATAAGTTTAACTAACAAGTACGCATGAAGCCTAACTGATATATATATATATGGCTTCTGCACAGCATCTCCATCATCATTATCAGTACATCCTACGCAGGTGAGTTAGGATGCACTTGATCCCAGGAAGGTATCTATCCTTCAAACCAGAGGAGTGCTTCAAACTAACAACAGTACATAATATCCAACAAAAGAGGGTCGTGCTATAGCAGCAGAATACATGGCTCGGTCTAGATATCAGCACGAATCAAGTTGTGCATATTTGCTGTTGGCATGAACCACATCGCTGCATGTCGGGTTTACAAAAGCCATCCATCGCATGGAAGCTTGATGCCTTTCACACACTGAAGATTATCTGGCAACAAGCTATGTCGATAAATCTCTGGATATGGTGATTCATGAAACCCATGGTATGATGTGTAAACACACACCCCCCCCCCCTCGTGAATGGAAGTTGCATAGCACAGTAATCATCGCCGATAATATGATCGATGATTGGTTGGATGATCAGATAATTGAGCCCGAGGAACAAGGAGTGGTTGCCGAGGCTATAAACCCGCCTCCAGTTGAATACGCCTGGCCAAACGGAGCTGGGATCTTTCTCGAACATGAAGCAGCCATAGCCATCAATGTCACAAACTCCCCACGCATTGTACTGCATGTGGTTTGATGTAATGGTTTGGTCAATTTGGTACGTGCGAATGAGCATCAAATGACCGCCGTCAGCTGAACGAGCGATAAACCACCACCCATCGGCTGGTATGATTCCAGGTCCTGGAATCATGAAGGCCAGCGCATTTGCGTCTGCTGCAACAATTCAAATTGGAGACCAAAAGGACAAAAATAAACAATTATGTTCAGAGTATGTGTGGAATTAAGATTATTATAACAGTGACACATATCATAGACAGAGAGTTGCAATGTCGTGGTCATAATCATACCCCAAGTTAAAAAAATAAGCCAATGGCTTTCATATTCTAGCAATATGTCATGGTGCAAACATCATATAATAATGAGAGGAAAACAGCTATGACAGCGCCTACTCATATTCTACCATAGCACTTGCTACTATTGTTCTCATATCAACTCTAAGCAATAATATGCGCTGTTATAAAAATCTTGTAAATGAGAGTAACATATAGCAATCATGATGTTATGCTCATAATATGTATTCTAACAATCATTAGATGCCAATTGTTCTCATATCAACTCTAACAATAACATGTGTGGTCATAAAAATCTAGGAAATGAGAGGAACATATAGCAATGATGTGGTTATAGACATGATATGCATTCTAAATTTGTAACGAATGAACTGGCAGTCGTATTCATAAGGTAAAGATGAGATGAGATAGAACAGTTACACGACGATAGATTCCACCAATATAGGTAGCCAATCTGTGCGTCGACCGTGTAAACGATGCCATCATGCACTATAGCATAAGACAGAAATGTTCCTCAATAGGATTGATGATGAGCCATAACCATGTATGGCGACCGGATTCCAGATAGACTAATCCATTGTTGAACAAGGCAATGTGCTTGTAATCCATGTAGTCTTCTGATGGTGTGGGCACTTCGCAGATTACAACTTTCTGCAAACAGAGGTCGAGCCAAAAGCTTGATGTGTCTCATGTGTAGTAGGCAGGAGTGTCCGGCGGGCCGCGAGGCTCGATGGCGGCGGTATCCAACGATGGAAGGGTGATCTCTCGCTGGGTGCAGATATCCATGAGACGCCATGGACTACCGGTGTGGTGGATGAGGACGATCCAGTTGGCCTTCATGCCCGCCCAATAGTGGCCGCGCATGAAGGACAGGTGGACGGGTAGTGGTAGCATGTCGAGGGGCACCACGGCAACCTCCGTAGGATCGTCAAGTCGGTGTCTGGGCCACCTGCGAGGATCGGGCATCAGCAAACAGGGTGTCTTGAAAAGAGCCGGCCGGTTGCAGACGAGTAGATGGTACAAAGACACCAAGCATGCGGCCAGACGGATGGTGCTGAGTAGGTCCATACGACTACAGATCTGCTCCAACAGAACATCAGGGAGGGAATTCCAATCGCGGCTCTGCGTGTCAGTCGGTTCTGCCATTGTGGTTTTCGATGCCTGCGAGCCAGCACGGAATTGGATTCGGGCGGGCGAGCGAAGAAGCTTCTCCTCATGTGGCCGAGCAGTGAGCGGGGGGATATGGTACGCGCGAGCTACCAAGGAAGATGGCGCGGGCGGGCGAGCAGTGAGCGGGGGTAAATGGTGTGCGGCCGACAATGGGGAAGAGAGGAGGAAGAAGAAGAGACTAGTTGAATAGTTCTCTTTGACCGAGATTGGGAATAAATGGATCGCGAGGACTTCCTTTCTACAGTATCCCTATGCCTCTACGCTCACTTCACTCATTTTGCTCCGTACCTAGTCACTTGTTGAAATCTGTAGAAAGACAAATACTCCGTATTTGGGAACAGAGGGAGGCTTTTACTCCGTACTATTTGGGAACAGAGGAAGTATCACCATATGGAGGGAATAGAGGAAGCTTGAAATATGAACATGTCAATGGGAGGGACTAAGATCCATGCATGCATGCATGCAACATGCAACACTCACGCGTACACATGGATGCACGCAACACTCATGCACCCATGCAGCACACAGCACACGACGCAACACACACGCTCACGCTCAAGTGCTCAACCTACTCCCTACGTCCGTGAAAGACTATACATTTAGAGATTTACACATTGACCAGGGCATAATTAACGCCCAAAAGTAGCAGACTTATGTGTGCATGCGACCATTGAGATAAGAAGATTAAATGAAGGCCGTTCCATGTTGTAATTAAGGATAGACATGTAGCCTATACCTACAGCACAAGTTGGTGCATTAGTCAATCAATATCGATTTAGATTAAAGGCTAAACACATTGGAAGTGTAGATGTACATCATGTAGTACACTCTTTGTTGGAAGACCGAGGGAGGACACGTGCATGCACTCACATACACAGCCAGGGCGGTTCGCGCGCAAGGGTTGGACTCGTGTCACGCCTGCGTAAAGTTTTGTTTAACTGATTTCTTTGCTCTGCCAACTGACAGGTGGGACCCAGAAACTAGGTGACAATTTAACCAGTCAACAAAGTGCCACGTCGACTATGTGGCCGGTCAGTAGGGTGCAATATGGTGCTCTACGATGAGCTAGTGATTGCATAATCGCCGCAAAACTATATATAGTGACCGTAAAGAGCGTACTGTTACATAAGTTGACCGCCAGTGTATTTTTCTTGTTTCAAGTTAAGCCATATTAATCGAAAAGGACACAGTATGGACTACTACTACTAGCACTGCTTTGATGTGTCCCGTCAACTCGCCGAACGAGGAGAAGCTTGCTTACTACGCCTCTCCCTCGCCCACGCGTGCGGTGGTTCGCAGGACGAGGAGAGGGTTTTGACTACAGCGCCCTCTCCCTCTCCCTCTCCCTCTCCCTCGCCCTCGCCCTCGCGGTGGACGTGTAGCAGTTCAATCGGTGTCAGATTGCCAGAAGCATATTGTACTGTAGTATCATCATTGTTGGACCTTCCGAAGAGGTGAAGAGCCAAGTGCAAGGTTCACATGAGTACGAATTGTTGAACCTCCCGAAGAGGCAAAGTGCCAAGCGCAAGGTTTTATAGGAGTTGTCGTCCTAGTAGGAGTGTACTAGTACAACTATAGCGAACAATGCTACTGTATGATGCCGCCACATCACGTATATCCAAAGCCGTGCCACCTTTTTTTCTCAAAGAGCGTGTTGGAGCCTGTGCAACAACCACACAAGTTGCACGTACACATAACACATTTACTAGTAATAAATTCTAAAGGACAAATGCCAGTATGCCACACAAGTTCATCTCCAACTCATGTGATAAATTTGTGCATGACTAGTCTACATATATTCACAGCGCTACCGTTCACAATTACCGTACTCCACTTACATGTTATAGATGGGCTACATGTCCTCCTCCAGATTCCAGTCCCAGGTGTTCTTCATGGATGGCATGATGCATAGCGGTGGGCAATGGGAATCATTGTCGCAGCTTTCTAGTCCGGTTCCACACGATGGAGACTCATCCAAGCTGAAGCGGCATAAATCAAGGATAGCGTGTCCCAGCATGTCGTTCATTCGGCGGTGCGCACTGAAGACATAACCATGCTTCATGAACGGCAGGCCTTCCGTGTCATGCACGGAAGGTGGCATCCGCTTCACAATGGGGTAGCTGTCCCCGATGAAAAGCGGGTACTCTCCAAGAGTGTTCCTTGGCACCTACGTAGCAACATGGGGGTCGAACTCGGCGCCGTTCATCTGGTACACGTGGCATCCCAGATCTGGACACATGGTGACGTACATAGTCCAGGTCCATGCATAATAATGTTGTGCTCAAATGTGGCGGTCAGTAATACTGTGCAGCAAATAGTACTACTCCGGTATAGAGGAAGTAAAATAACCAGCTTATTATATATAGCCACTCTTGGCTACATGGATGAGATAGTAAGACATGGAAAAACAAAAATGGTGGCAGCTAGTGGGTTCAAGTCTTCAAGGGCCTAGCTAGCTATACACGTCCGCAATTGCTATGTTCTTCAATCTCATGTAGGCATCATCATACGTATTCTTGCCCAGCCAGTCCGGAAGGTCGATCCCAATGGTGGAGAAGGGGTCTACCGGAACGGCCGCACTGCTGTGGATGTTGTGCAAAATGATGGTGGTATCCGGCCGGAGGTATGCAAGCCAATCTTCATTGGCACCGACCCAGACCTATATATAAGACGGTGGGCAGCAGAGAAATTACGGAACGGAAATGGAATAACTAAGTACTACATGATCAAACTCCATTACTGACCTACTCATCGGACAAAATCCGACTACCTCTCAACGTCGGCAACTCTAGCGGAGTCAACGTGCAACCATGGCCAGGGAGCAGTGGACTGTTCGAAGGATTGTCCCATAGAAGAACCTTTTCCTCGAGGATGCATGGAAGACCAACAAGCATGGCCTGTTTAAGCAGCATCTTGAAAAAGTTGGTGCAGGAAGCACCGAGTCTTGCGGCGGTGAGGAAGTCAGAGCGGCGTGCGATTTCTCCCACAGGATCGTCGTCCAAGGTCTCCCGGCCCCGACGAGGAGGAGAACCGCCTGGCGAATCGATGGGAGCAGCGACGAACTGCCTTCTCTTCGGGGGGAGGGGAACTGGTGAGGAGGAGATAAGAGCATAGTAACCGCAGGGCCTCGTCCCTTACAACTGTAGATCGTTCCTCAGCGAACGGGTGAGGCTATTATTTACTACTAGTACTCCCTCCGATTCTTTTTACTCTACGCATAAGAGCAGACCCGGATACCAAGGCAGGGGCTCGCTGCATGCTTTCTGGACGAAAATACCCCTGGCGCATGGATGGGAGGAGTTAGCAGCTATAAATGCCCCATGTAGCCCATTGGCTGTCCGCCCGCGTTCTCCTCTCTCTGCATGCTGCATGGATGTCTCCCTCTCTCTCACATGACTGCATGCGGTGGCGCTGGCCTATGAGAAGCTCACGTGGAGATAGCAATCTTCTCTTCAGAAGAGATTTTTTTTGAAAGAAAGGGATTATGGAACGTTATGGGATTGCATTATACTGTAAATAATAGCACTAGTAAGAAATTTTTGGCACTAGGTAGTAGTTTTTGGCGTGGATTAAGAAATTTTGGGTACGTTTTTGCCATTTTCTGTACACGCCAACTAGTGTCAAAAAACGTCTTACATTATGTGATGGAGGAGTATGTACTCGTACTGTAGCAGTACTAGTACTACTTTTCTCAACTAGTAGTGCGATGTACTGTACTTCTAGTCTAGTCTAGTATAGTGCACCAGTTTTGAACTCTTGAAGCTCAGGGCCAAGGAGCTACAGTTGGAAGTGGAGGGTACTACTGTTCTCTAGAACCATCGTTGTACTATCAATGCAGGGGAAGTACACCTGCGTAGTGGCCTAGTGGGTACTCTTGGTGCTCTATTCAGCCGCTCCTCTCACGTAGCTGGCCTACTCAGTCGCTCCTCTCACGCACACACTAGCAGCCTGTTTATCAGCGATGGTTACTGCGGGGGCAGAACATTTGAGTTATTTGATACAGCGAGACTAGGCTTTTCGCTTCCATTTGTGGAGGTGTAATGGATCTCGTCGAACTTTGTTAGTACTTCCTTCTTTATGATGAGATGAAGCAAAGCTTTTGCCTCCGTTTCAAAAAAACACGGCAAGAGGAATTTCTTTTATAGTAGAGCCGATAATGGAGTGAAGTCCATGCATGCAATGCCACAAGCTACAGAGTAGTAGTAGAGCACTTTACGTACAGATCCATATTGCACAGTTCCCAATGCCTTGCCAGGCTTTTCCGGCTCCTCGGGCTTAATTGGGAGGTGCTAGTTTAAATATGCTACCATCTGGAAGCTGCAAGCGAGGTGCGGCTAGGGCGAGCACGCGAGCCACGGGGTGCTGGGAAGGAAAACCCGTTCACATGGCTAGGCTGTCCAGTGCACCCAGATTGTGGGGCCGCACATCCGTTTGACTTCAAAACTCAAACTACCCGTGTAAAATATTGGCTCGCAGCAAAGTGTAGTCGTACTATTTTTTTTAAAAAGGTCGCCGTGCGTTCGGCCGGGATCGAACCCACAAAATGAGGTATACACTCCCGCGACCACTAGTAGTACTCGTTGGAGTACAACGCAACCTAGAATCGCCTTTTGTCGCTAGTAGTACGTACATTGTTCCTTACAAGAAACCTCTAAGAGCATGGTTAATAGTATAGCCAGCTGCTGGCTATAAGCCAGTGCCATGTCATGTATGGCCCATCTTATAGCCAACATGTAGTAGTAGTAGTTTATTTCTTATAGCCTGCTGACTCAGCTCTATTGTACTTGCTCAAATAATGCAAGAAACCACTAAAATGCCAAGAAACTACTACCACTTTCATACGTGGCAGACTTAAGATAACACTACCTTATCAACCATTGTACATGATCTTACCAACAAAAATCCTTGAGTGACCTCCTACCTCCAGCCCGTCCACCTAGTCATCCTCGGCCATGGGACGCGGCTACCGCCGCCGGCAGAAGGCGAGGTCAAAACCGCCAGCGGTGCGGAGCCCATGTTGCGGCAGCCCGGATGCCAGCTCCGTCCAGTGCTCGCGGCCGCTAGCTAGCCAAGATAGCTCCGTCCAACTGCTTGTCTGCAAGGTTTGCTAGCTAGATTGGCAAGGCAGCGCGGCAGCTTGCTCGCACGCGCCGCGCTAAGGCCAGCCATCTGGCTAGAGCGAAGGCCAGCACGGCGGCTTGCTCGCTCGTGAGTCACGCTCGGGCCAGCCTGCCAACCCGTGCGGAGGCCAGTGCGGCATCTGGCCCGTCCGGCGGAGCGGCGGCCAACTCGCTCATCACCGGCGCCACCGACGAACACACATCAGTACTGTTTGAAGTAATGTTCAGGAAAAATAATGATTTGAGGGGGAATAACAGGATAGAAGGTCAGATGTGGCTCCCTCGTGTAAACGGTCAAACAAAATGTGTTGGTTTAAGCTGCCTCGTCAGCACGGACATGTGGGCCAGCCCTGTCATAAATGGGTTTAAACGAACCTAATCGGTGGGAGTACTAGATAGTTTTTGGCGTGGATTAAGAAATTTTTGGTATGTTTTTGCTATTTTTTGTACAACAAATTGCTCCTAGGGCTGGTTGAAAGTGGTAGTTTTTTGTTAAATACTCTACATATTGTAAGTAGGAGTGAAAGTTAAGCTTTGGAAGCCAATAAGCAAGGCTAGTTACAAGTGCATATGTGTACATGATTGAAAGTAAATATCAACCATGAGTGACTAATATCTTGATGGAAAACTCGAAACTGTGGAATACTAGGAAAAGAAATGCATGGTTGGAAATACTAGCAATGTTCATGTCCATTGCAACGAATCATAAGTGGAATAATACTTATTCACAAACTTGGTACAAAACACTCTAATTTTGATATACATATGTCACTAGAGATATATTATGTTTCGATTAGAATATATTCCTTGGGCTGTTTTAGTGAGGTCAGGGAGGGATGTGGTTGGTTTTAAGATACTAATTATGGGTTCTTCTGCAAATTGGTAGACAAGTGGGATGTTGGTGAGAAAAGGCAACAACTTACCTCACAATTGTTAGATGTAGATCTAATGGTCAGAAACGACGGATGGCAGACACACCAGCATCACCAACTTAGTCTTGTGTAGGAGTACTAGCAAGATCCATGCATTGCACGGAACATCAAGATGCATTTTTTTATAAAACACTTGTTGTGATTGACCCTTGCGAGAGTAATCCCATGTGTAAAAACTAATGATATCTCGAGAAATATGAGATAAGGTGAAGAGGAGTGGGTGTGGTGGTGGTTGGTGGTCGAACTAAGCAGAGGCATGGGGATTGACGACGCCGGCAGCGTCCACCAGGCCAGTTTGTTCCAGAGGCTTCCTTTCTTAATTGCTCAACAATGAGGTTTGTTGGAGATAAGGATGAACGAGGGAAGGCCTTGTCTGCAAATGTGGATAGGGGTGCGGGTATCTTTTAGTTTAATTCCCATCCGTCAGATATGGATCGGACGGTCTATATTGCAAGATGGCACACGTACCATCATCACCAACTCGGTTTTTATAAGAGAAGAAATATAAGTATGGAGATACAAACGTATTATCGATACTTGCTTCCGTAAACTAGCATCTACATTCTATTCAACGCCTCAGCATGTGGGGCCTTAGCACAATGACTTCTCGACTGTGTAAAACGAAGATTTTCCCGTCGCCGACAAGGAGGGGGTGACGGCGGCGCGCTTTTTGGCTTGCTCTAGTCCTAGTAGTCGTACTAGGTGGTCTAAGCACGCGTAGATTTATTCTTTTTCACCTCTCGTGTTCGCCGTACTGCGATGACTGTTCATGTATAGACGGTAAGTTATTCACGCGGAAACCCTTGTTGAGCGTGTTTGTGTGAGAGAGAGATAGAGTGTGTGTGTGTGTGTGCGTGTGTGATATGTTAGAGACTGAGGCAATGATAACAGATTCTTTGTGTCTATGTGTGTGGAGGATAGAGAGAGGCATGTACATGGGGCTTTGTGTTGTGTACCGTGGAGACACATATACATAATTAGAGAGTGAGTGTGTGAGATACACATGCAGACATGAGGAGAGATGAGGATCCAGGTAAATGGATGTTTGTGTGTGTCTGTGTGTGTGTGTGTTTGTGCACGCGTTTGTGTGTGAGAGGGAGAGAGTGTATGTGGAGTAGAGAGACCACTGATTATGTAAACCTAGTATAAGGGAAGGGGGAATGGTGTGACATGTGTAGTAGCGAGATAGCACGGGTGCGGGCGGGGGGAGCGGACTATTTGGAAGAGACATCAAGTGTGCGTGTGTGGGAGAGGGGTGATAGAGCGAGATAAAGAGAGAGCTAGTGACAAAGAGAGAGAGAGAGAGAGAGAGGAAGAGAGGGGGCGAGAGGGGTCGTTTGTGGCCATAAATGGCGTACAGATAGGGAGACAATGTTGATGTTGTCTGAAATTGGCCTATGAACGGAGATGCAAGGGAAGCGAGTCATCGTGTGTGTGTGTGTGATAGGGACTTCATGAGAGATCTAGAATAGATGGTGTAGAGAACAATGTGCGAAATCAAGAACGATTATACATTAGGGAGCTATGCAAAGAGTCACGACATATATGTATACAGGGAAGGAGCTGGGGCGGGTCCGCATGTGGGAGAGATAGAAAGAGGAGAGTGGTGCACAAGGAGACAAAGTGTGCTTGTTTGCAGTCGGGGTGGTGTGTGAGGTGAGTGCGCGAGAACCACATAACTCGGGAGATAGACGTTTTGTGTGTATGGGAAATATACACTCTACATACTGCGTGTGTTTGGGTAAGAGAGATAGCGGGAGACCTAGAGAGTGAGGGAAGAGATGTGTGCATGCCCGAGAGACAAAGTGATGGAGACCTATGTTGGGGTCCGAACTTTACAAGAGAGAGGGGTGTTAATGTGCTCATGTGCTGGTGTTTGGGGGAGAGAACGACTTCTCTGTGTGTGTGTGTGTGTGGTGGGGGGGGTTGACTTCAGATAAAGAGTGAGGTGTCTATATTTGAGGGACTTTAGCGTAATTGAGATATTGTGCACTCATGGTTGATCAATTTGTTTCACAGTTTGTACTATGAGATAATTATACTTTTGAACATGCGTGATATACCTTGATGTACCAGAGTTACAAACCTAAGATTGGAATTTTGGAATTCGACTCCATCATTAGCTTTTGTAATTCATTTAAACGGAGGTACATTTTTAAGATGGGATTTCATGATTTCAAATTCATATATCAAACCTAGAGATATACATGTACGGGCATGTTCAAACTTTATAATCATCCACTTTATTCATACACATACACATTTTTGCTTTTTTCATCATATTTAGGATAAACACATTTGGAATTTCATTTGAATTGGACCATATGATGGTTTTTGCTTGTAGTAGCTCAATGATCCATATTTGAATTGAATGGACAATCTAAGTTTCGAGTTGGAGACATTGATTTTCAAAACTTGCACATTTTTTTGCGTGCAAAACAAACAAATTGTCGGTCATGATATCATAGTCGGCCGTACGAGAGCAGAATACTTATAATTTTAGGCGCCAAAAGCTTTCAAACTTCCTGCTCACATCGAAATATCACGCGCCCGAAAGTTTAGCCCTGCAATATTCCTGTTTTACCCCTGCCACATGAACAGAAAAGGGCTGCTTTGGTAACTCCATTGTTTTCCCCTCTTTGCCCCCAACATTCTTCCCCAGAGCCCCTCCCATTCCCCTCCCCGACCCCCCAACCACAGAAAGCCGCCGAATCTAGTCCTCCACCGCAGCGGTGGACCTCACACCCCGCCGGATCTACCTTCCGCACCTTGGAACCCCCAACTGCCAACTCACCACTTCACCGGAGCCGCTTCAGCGACTGGCTTGTCCACCGCTCCAGATCTCCTTGACCGCCATCATGGTCCACTGCACCGGATCTACTTAACCGGCACCCTCGTCCACCACAGTGTAGGCCCTTCACTGACTCCCTCGTCCGCCCCTTCGCTGGCCCTTCATACAAGCCCTCGTCCACCGCAACAGATCCGCCTCACCGAAAGCACTGTACAACGCGCCCGCCGAAGCCTTCGTCCACTGCACTGGACCCGCTCCACGGACGCCATATTCAACTCCACCGGCCCTTCTTTACCGACGCCGCAGCCTCATCAGCTTATTTCGATTTGTACTCCTTCGGTTTTTCTCTTTATCGTGCAACTGTTCACTTACCACATATGAGCTTTCTTGTATGTCGACAGGCGCCGCAACCGTAGCACCGGAGCTGCTTCAGCGATGGCGACAGCCGGCCCAAACTCAACTGCAACACGAGCACCATCGACGATCCTTAGCTATCAAGTATGACAGCGATACCCATACGCCGCCGAGAATCAGGTACTATTATCCAACGGCCGGCGCCTACGTTCACTTTCCTAGCAGAAGCACCGCACCTTTGAATTTCTTCAGGGCATCATTCAGTTTTTCATGAGACGCGTTATTCTGCTTGCACCTATAGGGCCATATTTCTGGCAGTGAACATGTTACATGTGCTAAATTACATACCAGTGCACATATAGTTAATATGCTTTAGTTTTGTTCTGATGCCACCTGTTGGTTCCATCAGACTGCTTAATGTTCTCTATGCTTAATTACACATCAGCAAACTAGCATGTGGTTCCGCTGCTTTTTGTTCGTTTTACCCTACATTTTCTAATGCTAGCTATTACATCACTGCTCCGAGCCTCTGTTCATTACTTGTTTGTGTGTTCTTGATCTTCCCAAGTTGCATGACTAATTTGATGCTTCTATTAATTATGGAGCTGCCAACCCCATCAAGCAAAATATTTCTTCTTTTGGGGCTAGCACCTCAAACAAGCATAAAAATAGAGGGAAGCAGATATACTCCCTCCGATTCTATTTACTCTGCGCATAACTCTTGACCCGCATACCAAGCAGGGCACTGGTTTAATTTTTCTGGACTAATTTGCCAATTAATTAGGGCAGAGGCGGATGGGGTGGGGCACAAAAGGAAACCAGCGCTAAGAATCGGAAACGCGCAAACTAATACGAGAAAACTGAGAAAAAGTTATATGCAAAGTAAAAAAGAACCGGAGGGAGTATTTTCATGTATGCACACACCCTTCTTTCATTAGTTTAGATGAACCATTGATGATCAATTCGGACCAGTGCATGCGATTAAAATTAATTTTACCTAAATAGATGGTGCAGAATAAACTACAACAACTAGATTTGCAACCACGGGATGCTGATGATATCTTCAAAGAACATTGCAATAGCAGCTAGGCTTCACAGCAACATATGGTAAGCCAGTGTGTTTTAGTACATGTGAAATGTAATGCGAGTGGGCTGCTTTCTTGGCTTGTGCCCTCAACGTGTAATCCTACCGAATTACAAATAGTTCAGTTGTCTGCTTTGCCGTATTGCTTGATTTGAATGCTTATTTGTTGTTACGCTATACCTGAGTTGGCCAATATGTCAGCAATGCCTGTTGTACTATCGTAAAGAAATGCATGCCTATTTCATTTGAGTCCTTAACTTTTCCTCTCAACTTCATCACAAGACTGTCTTCGTAGTTTATATTAGGCCACACCGTTAAGTGCTTTCTCAGATTATTTCAACTGCTTAGATGCCTTGGCAACTTAAATATAGCGGTTGTACACTCCATTTCAACTAGGGATGTCAACTAGGTCTGGTTTAATCCCGATTAAAGTCCACTAGTGGTATGATAGTTCAAAAGAGTTTTTGTTTTTTTTTTTGAGGAAAATGAACTAGGGAGGTAGCAAAAACTAACTAGATGGGACTGGCACATTTTGTTTATTTGCCACTTACATCCCTAGTTTCATCTTACCATTTTAATTTCTTTTCGGCTGATACTGCTTCGAACCATTTAAATATAGTTTGCCATGCTCGGCAATAATTTGTCCGTTGTTTACCATGTAAGCTTACTGCCTGGATCATACGATAACTATCTCTTACTGATGTCCAGCGGAAACCTTTCAGGATACCGTTCACACTAGGACACAATGTACAACCCCAGAATCTATTTGTGGAAGCAGTGCGCCATCCATGTTACCAGATGGTAGCAGTTCAGAGGCAACACCGCCGCAGAGTAGTCTGAGCACAGATATTATAGTGCTTGAGGCTCTACTAGAGGCAGAAAGAGATGGTGTGGCTGCCATGAATGAGGTAATATTTATCTTGAGGCTGGAAATTACGGAATTAGCGGCACGCATTATGCAAGCAACCCAAGAATTGGAGGAAGTAAGAATGTTGCATTTGAAGACGGAGGAGGTCCTGCTGTTTCTGCTATCTGAAGCCCAAGATAATCCCAATTCTTCTTTAGATACGAGTTGAAATTTTCATTAGATTATTGTACTTGCATGTTGTGTCATGTCTCTGAATGGATTATGTTGCAAGACCCCCTATGTTGTCCATGTGTTGTAATGATCCGATTTTTTTAGGCAAGGTAATCCTCATAACTTGTATGATTGACATAAGGTGAACTGTTTGTCGTGTGAGCATATTGTATTGGATGAAATAACTGTTTGACTCAGAGTGTATCCAACCTACTGAATTCGAAGATCACGGCATTTTTAAATCATAATCATATATAAAGGTGGAATAAATCTTTGTTGTGGTTTTGAAGAAATAAATAACAAAACGTATAATTATCTGTGGATATTCGTAATCGAATACAAATTGGATTTGAATTTAGTTTGCCAGGTCCCAGGGCAAACGTGAATGCTAATTCTCCCAATTTTTGAACGAAGCGGCTAAACACCCACTATAATTTGTGGGCTGCTCGAAGCAAGTTTTCGCGAGATGGAAATTACTGTCTACCCCTGACACTTGACATCCTTATCGACAGGATTTACACTGCTGTCGATAGAGGTAGACTAGTAACTTCAATCAGACATGACACGACGGCCTCTGAGCCCATTCAGACACGGTGGGCGCCAAATGTGGGCGGCAAAACACATTTGATTCAAGCTCGTCTGAAAGACACGTGTCTCTTCCTCCATTTCCCCATTCATACACGGTGGCGGCAAAACAAACTCTCCTCATCCGAAATCGATGTAGGCTTATATTTTAAATAGGGGTAGATGTGTAACTTCCATCAGACGTGACACAATCGCCCTACCTGTCAGCCCCGTTCATACACCGCGGGCGCCAGCCGTGGGTGGCAAAACACCCTCTCCTCGCCCGAAATTGATGTAGGCTAATATTTTAAATAGGGGCAGATGTGTAACTTCCATGAGACGTGACACAACCGCCCTACCTGTCAGCCCCGTTCATACATCATGGGCGCCAACCATGGGCGGCAAAACACCCTCTCCTCGCCCGAAATAGTTACCGGCAAATATTTGGGAGATGCGAGATTACCGTCCTATCCCCAACCGACGCGATGTCCGAAATTTTAAACGGGGGATAAGTTCGTAACTTTCCCTCATTTCAGAGAAGCGCTTCCCAAAGTTTGAGATCCCCCTCCCCTCCATTTCCCCATTCATACACCGTCAGCGGCATGACAACCTCCGCACTGCGGCCAGCCTCCTCCGTCCGCCACCCCATCCTCCACCTTGCCGGAGCCGCTACCCCTACCCCGTCGTCCACTGCAAGAGATGGGCGTCTCTCATCCACGGCGCTAGACTAGCATCCTTTCATCGCCTCGTCTCGCTTCATCGGCGCCGTCGTCCACCTTGTTGTTGCCGCTCCTACGACCGCCTCATCCACGGCAACAGGATATATCCCCCGACCTGGCCGTCTGCCGTCTAAAGTCTTCTTCCCCGCCACCGACAGCCATCCCACCCGCAGCACCCTCAACGTATCAGCATAGGCCTTCACGGCGTCGCAAGAGAGGTGGTACTCTTCCATATGTGCTTAAGTTATTGATCTCACCCGTAAAATAGATCGTAATTTGTTTACTGTACTTTTCTTGTCCGTAACAAATTGTAGTGGCTAGTTGAAAGCAAACATTGGTTGCGAAGTAGCTTTGTCCGGTTTGCACCTTCAGATCCGCCATGGCACGGGCACTATACTCGTAAAGCTTATGGTTTCCCCCCTTTATATTCACTACCATCATCGTAGGTGCTTCGTGTTGTGCTAGCACTGCTCCTCAAGACCTCAACCCAAAGCTTACGTGTTGAAATATGAATATGATATGATGCTCATATCACTCAAACAGAGAATGTTTAATTGGTCACCTAATGTTCCTATATTGGTTTCGAAAAGCATGTGCTCCACCCACTGGTCCAGCTAGTTCCACTTTCCCGATTTTTCTCTTGATGCTTAGGGTTTTCCCCTTTTATCTACTCTAATATGATCTGCGTAGGTGCTTTCTGTCGTACTAGCATTACTCCACCCTTCAAGCTAAACAACACAACACTTAGAATTCGAAAGCTTAGTTGTTCAAATATGATTGTGATATGATACTGATATTAGTTAACCAACACATTTAATTGGTTAGCTAAAGGTCCCACTTGAGTTTCCAAATGCATGTCGCGACATATAGAGAGACAGCATAATTGCATTTCTTTGTCACTTGTTGACCATACTTTCTTGTCCATACCAAATCTTAATTAGTTGTTATTTCAAAGCAAACATCAGTTGCTAACTACCCTTTGCGCGGTTTGCAGCTTCAGATCTGCCATCCCACTGCCACGGTCAACACTGTACTCATCATGCTTATGTTTTCCCCATTTTATGATGACCACAATCAGCCTATGTGGTTCGTGTCGTAATAGCACTGCTCCACCCATCGAGCTAAACAAGCTTAGTTGTACAAATTCATATATGATATTATTGCTGATATTAGTAAAATTGAGAGATGTTTAATTGGTTAGCTAAATGTTCCTACTTTAGTTTTGAAATGCATGTGAGCCACATATGGAGAGACCGGAAAGAATAGTATTTCTCTGTGCACTCTGGTTCATCATGGGTGGCCAACCGACATTGTATTAAAAGACTTGCAATATCTTCAATCTGCTTGCTCTTCTGCTCTTCTTTAAGATTATACTCTTCTCTTGCGGTCGACTGGTCAGGTCGAGTTGTTCTCCCTTAGTATATTTTGAATCTGTCAGGTCAGGTCGACTTGTTCTTCTTTACTATATGTTGAAGCTATCATCTGCGAAGTGTCATCACTTCTAGAGCTCTCATATTTTGAGTAGTAGGCCACATTATATTAATGCACACAACAAATTACAGCATGCATGGCATCTTTTAAAAGAATTGCAGATATAGCACAAAGGGGTTTACAGGGAGGCAGTATTGGGTTAGAATCACCTCTGCATTACAAAGAAAATCTCACTTGTTTTTATGTTTTCATGCATGTCATATATTGAACATTATCAAAATGAATATGAGAATGGGCGCACGAGAGGAATATTGCAGAATGATCCACTGCCTAACAAACTTGGCATGGTGGAGGATGGCCTATCTTATTCACCCATCAAGGTGCTTGCTCTGACTTTGCAAAGTTGTATTGGTCGCACATATTTTGCTTCTGACCTCTTGCATTACTTCTACTTTGTTACACCATCTGCTTAGTTTAAGCATCATATATGAGTATATGCCATAACTATCCATTTTCTGTACCTATTCCATGTGTCATCACACTATGTTTTTCTAGTCAAATGTTGTTCTTTCGTAATAGGTGTCCAAAAGGAAGAGGGTGAGTGCAGGTCATCAAGGAGTACAAACTAGCTATTTGGAAAAGGTAGTGATACCTGTTAAATCAAATAGATCAGCAGCCACAAAAAACACAGGCCCAACTGTACCACACTTTACCCCTACTCCAGTGGCCAAACCTCTATTAGAACTGCTGGGAGCCCAGCGTCAGGTACTGTCTATGATATCAATTCAAAATTTGAACTCCTAAATTTCTGCTTGTGCCTTACCTTCTCTCTTGTATGAAAACTAATTTCAGATGAATCTCCTTGCTCAAAGGATCATACGATCTCAAAACAATAATGGGCTCTGCATTGCTCTTGCCAGTACCTCTCTCCCTTTCGCCTTGTAACGCTATACTTAATTAATTGCTATTTGATTATGTATCATCAGTCTGCACCTGAGCTTCATTATCCTCTATTTCTTCCAATATTATTTGATCTATATTTACTCTTTGCAAAATGTAGAATAATGGCAACGCTTATAAAGAATTTTCTTTGGGTGATTTATTGAATTATCCTTCCATCAACATGGAGAAGGGCTTTGTCCAGCCCATGTTAACATGTAATGTAAGTTCATCCTTCTCAAGCCTTCAAACTTTGTTTTAGTATAGATTTGGATAGGCATCATTTCCTCCACTGTTGTTTGCTTTGCTATTTACATCTGATTGGATGTTTGCAACAACTACCAGTTTCAAATTGTAGTTGTAAAAACATGTTCCTTATGCAGAACAGATCCATTTATTTGCTTATATAATTGTGAAACCTGTTACGTGTCTCCTTGTTTCTCTTTCAGACTCGTATCTCTTACGCCAGGCAGAACTTTAGGGAAGATAGTGAGCCAAACCATCTTGAGGACAGCGAGATGACCCCAAGGTCATGTCTTGATGAAGACAGTGAGTTGAAGCTACTCACCAGGAGGTGTGAGACAACCTCTGTGCAGCCGCTGCCTCAATCAGTTCGACTTCTTCAGTCTCAACTTAAAGCGGAAAGGCTTGCTTCAGCTCAGCTCCTACTTGAAGTCAAAGATGCAATGAAGATGTCAGAGGACTGCCGTGCGCACCATCATGCCTTAAATCTATTGTTGATGCATCTATCGTTGACACAATTGAGGTCTACTCAGCTTCTTCAGCTGTTTGGGGGGGGCGACCTGGCCAGGCCTAGTGCCTTCTAAAGTGCTCTTAGTTTTGTATATTCTTTTGTCGGCGCATTTATTTGCACTGGTGGCGAACTTTGATGCCTAGTGGATGTAATATGTGTGATAGCCGTGCTAGCCTAGCGTAAGTTGCTTGCTTATTTATTTCCTTATTGTCTTGTTTATTTGTTTGCTTCTAGTCATTGCAGTTCTTTTTCCGCGGTTTGCTAGTGCCTGCAATAACCTATTTTTTAAAACTAGGCCACAATAACCATGGGCTAATATTTACTATAGTGATACTGGGCCTCCTATGGGCCGTAAAAATAGTGGGCCTTCTACGGGCCATAGAAACAATGGGCCTTCTACGGGCCGTAGAAACAATGGGCCTTCTATGGGCTGTATCATCAATGGGCCTTATACGGGCAGTATGATCGATGGCCAAACATGGGCCAATAACAGGCCGCATTATGGCTGTAAACGGGCTAGAGTTGGAATCGTCCGTTCATGGGTCGACCATAACGGGCCACCGTTAATAGGCCGTATTTGATGACGCTATGAAAACGACCCAACGTATTAATGGACCACAAACGGGCCAACTGTAACCACGGGCTGAATTTGGCCCACAAGCAGAAAATGACAGTAACGGGCCGTAAGTAAACGAATGCTGGAAATGAGCCCAAGAATAAATGGGCTCTGAGAAGGCCGAAAGATAACATGGGCTGGAAATGGCCCAACGGAATAACGGGCCGTTAATGGGTATAAAGTGATACACTGTTCATTACGGGCCAGTTTCACCACGGGCTGTTAGTGGGTGTAAAGTGATACACTGTTCATTACGGGCCAGTTTCACCACGGGTCGTTAATAGGCCAAGAGTTACATAGGGCCTCATATGGGCCGAAAGACGTCATGGGCCATACATGGGCCAGAAGTGAAAATGGGCTGGAATCATATTGGGTGGCCCAGATGACGCTACTGGGCCTAATTCGGATAGGGCGTAACGGGCCTTGGGTTAGCAGGGTGTAAATGGGCTATATGCGAACAGGTCGTTAACAGGCTTTACATGGGCCAACCCGCCACCTTTTAACCAAGTCAAACGGGCCGGCCTTTTCACAGGAATGGGCCTCTGTTGGGTTGTGCCACGTGTTGATGTATCATAGGCGCCTATCTAACCCACTGACGAGCTGACACGTGTTTCGTCCAGCCAATAAGAATTTTACACGTGGAAATTTCCCATTGGTCGGGGCTGTTAATGGGTTATCGGATCCAAAACCCGACCCGATAGCTTAACAGCGTTCCGTTACGATGGATGCCACGTGTCAGTCACCTTTGACGAAAGCACTTCTGTAACGCGCGATTTATCATCATGGAAGTGGACACTTCCGTGATGATAATTTTGGTAATATCATGCAACACTTCTACGACAGCACATGTATGACTATGTTGATTCTGTCATAAATTTTTCATGGATGTACATGCATGACAAAAAAATGCAACCTACTGTGACAAACACGTATCATCACGGAAGTGTATTTTTTTTGTAGTGCACCGGACGGACCACCGTATTTCACGAAAAAAACATTTCCCCCTGACTGTTGGGACCCACCAGCCACATCTTCGCACGCAAGGAAGTGCGTCCATATTAAGGAAAAAATAATGATTCGCCCCTTGACTGCTGGGACCCACCAGCTACATCTTCGCACACAAGAAAGTGCCTGACAGTCGGGACCCACTTGGTCAAAGCATATGTAGTGTTGTCATTCTGGTCGCGAATGTGTACGTACATACTGGTCGATGTAGAGGCGCCCACATGTCGTAGTAGAGGCCCGCACATAGCATGTACACGTACGTACAGCGGCCAGGGTGCAAGAAATAAAATACGGCCATGTATGTACATATGGGCGGGGTCTCGAACGTCTACTCACGGATATGTACGGCCAGGGCTCGTGTACATGGCTGTGTCAGAACGGAAAAGCTGATACTAGCAAGAAGTACAAGATACCAATATGCAGAAGAGCATAGCATGAAGGTGAACCCAGATTTATAAGCATTACCGAAACAATGATAGCAGTTGCAGACAAACAATCACTTATTAAATGCTCAAGTAGAAAACCATGGCTACTTGCTACCTCTTGAGCATGCATTGGTTTTCCCTTGAAGAGGAAAGGGTGATGCAGCAAAGTAGCGTAAGTATTTCCCTCGGTTTTTGAGAACCAAGGTATCAATCCAGTAGGAGATAACACGCAAGTCACCTATTACCTGCACAAACAATCAATAACCTTGCAACCAATGCGATAAAGGGGTTGTCAATCCCTTCAAGGGCACTTACAAAAGTGAGATCTGATAAAGATAATAAGATAAATATTTTTGGTACTTTTTGTATAGGTTGGAAAGTAAAGATTGCAAAATAGTAAACGAGATGCGATAATAAGAAGAGATGCAATATAATAAGGAAGAGACCCAGGGCCATAGGTTTCACTAGTGGCCTCTCATGATAGCATGTATTACGGTGGGTGAACAAATTACTGCCGAGCAATTGATAGAAGAGCGCATAGTTATGAGAATATCTAGGCAATCATTATGAAATATAGGCATTACGTCTGTATTAAGTAGACCGAAATAATTCTGCATCTACTACTATTAATCCACCTACCGACCGCTATCCAGCATGCATCTAGAGTATTAAGTTCATAAGAACAGAGTAATGCTTTAGGCAAGATGACATGATGTAGAGGGATAAACTCAAGCAATACGATATTAACCCCATCTTTTTATCCTTCATGGTAACAATACATTACGTGCCTTGCTGCCCCTACTGTCACTGGGAAAGGACACCGGAAGATTGAACCCAAAGCTAAGCACTTCTCCCATTGCAAGAAAGATCAATCTAGTAGGCCAAACTAAACCGATAATTCGAAGAGACTTGCAAAGATACCAAATCATGCATATAAGAATTCAAGAAACAAATATTGTTCATAGATAAACTTGATCATAAATCCACTATTCATCGGATCTCGGGAAACACACCACAAAAAGTATTACATCGAATAGATCTCCAAGAACATCGAGGAGAACTTTGTATTGAGAACCAAAGAGAGAGAGAAGAAGAAGCCATCTAGCTAATAACTATGGACCCGAAGGTCTGTGGTGAACTACTCACACATCATCGGAGAGGCTATGGTGTTGATGTAGAAGCCCTCCATGATCTAATCCCCCTCCGGCAGATCACCGGAAAAGGCCCCAGATGGGATCTCACAGGTACAGAAGGTTGCGGCAGTGGAAAAGTGGTTTCGTGGCTCTCCTAGATGTTTTTAGGGTACAAGAGTATATATAGGCGAAAGAAGTACGTCGGTGGAGCTACGAGGGGCCCACGAGGGTAGGGACACGCCTAGCCCCCCTAGGCGCGCTCCTGCCTCATGGCCGCCTTGTTGCGTCTCTGACTTCCACTCCAAGTCTCCTGGATTGCGTTTGTTCCAAGAAAGATCTTCGCGAAGGTTTCATTCCGTTTGATATTCCTTTTCTACGAAACACTGAAATAGGCAAAAAAGACAAAAACTGGCACTGGGCCTCTGGTTAATAGGTTAGTTCCAAAAATAATATAGAAGAGCATATTACAGGCCATTAAACATCCAAAATAGATAATATAATAGCATGGAACAATAAAAAATAATAGGTATGTTGGAGACGTATCAGCATCCCCAAGCTTAATTCTTGCTCGTCCTCGAGTAGGTAAATGATCAAAACAGAAATTTTGATGTGGAATGCTTCCTAACATAATTTTCAATGTAATTTTCTTTATTGTGTCATGAATATTCAGATCCAAAAGAATCAAGACAAAAGTTTAATATTGATCTAAAAATAATAATACTTCAAGCATACTAACCAAGCAATTATGTCTTCTCAAAATAACATAGCCAAAGAAAGCTCATCCCTACAAAATCATATAGTTTGTCCATGCTTCATTTTCATCACACAAAATGCTCCCATCATGCACAACCGCGATGACAAGCCAAGCAATTGTTTCATACTTTAGTATTCACAAACTTTTTCAACTTTCACGCGATACATGAGCGCGAGCCATGTATATAGCACTATAGGTGGAACAAAATATGATGATGGAGGTTGTGTGGAGAATACAAAAAAGGAGAAAGTCTCACATTGAGGCGGCTAATCAATGGTCTATGGAGATTCCCATCAATTGATGTCAATGCGAGGAGTAGGGATTGCCATGCAACGGATGCACTAGAGCTATAAATGTATGAAAGCTGAACAAAAGAAACTATGTGGGTGTGCATCCAACTTGCTTGCTCACGAAGACCTAGGGCATTTTGAGGAAGGCCATTGTTGGAATATACAAGCCAAGTTCTATAATGAAAATTCCCACTAGTATATGAAAGTGACAAAATAAGAGACTCTCTATCATGAAGATCATGGTGCTACTTTGAAGCACAAGTGTGGAAAAAGGATAGTAACATTGTCCCTTCTCTCTTTTTCTCTCATTGTTTTGGGCCTTCTTTTTTTTATTTGGCCTTTCTATTTTTTCCTGACACGGGAGAATGCTCTAATAATGATGATCATCACACTTCTATTTATTTACAACTTAAAAATTACAACTCGATACTAGAAAAAAAAATAGGACTCTATATGAATGCCTCCGGCGGTGTACCGGGATATGCAATGATTCAAGAGTGACATGTATAAAAATTAAGAGCGGTGGATTTGCCACAAATATGATGCCAACTACATTATCATGCAAGGCAATATGACAATGATGAAGCGTGTCATAATAAACGTAATGGTGGAAAGTTGCATGGCAATATATCTCGGAATGGATATGGAAATGCCATAATAGGTAGGTATGGTGGCTGTTTTGAGGAAGATATAAGGAGTGAGGGAGTCCTGGATTAGGGGGCGTCCGGATAGCCGGACTATACCTTCAGCCGGACTCCTGGACTATGAAGATACAAGATTGAAGACTTCGCCCCGCGTCCGGAAGGGGCTTTCCTTGGCGTGGAAGGCAAGCTTGGCGGTACGGATATGTAGATCTCCTACCATTGTAACCGACTATGTGTAACCCTAGCCCTCTCCGGTGTCTATATAAACCGGAGGGTTTTAGTCCGTAGGAACAACAATCATACCGTAGGCTAGCTTCTAGGGTTTAGCCTCCTTGATCTCGTGGTAGATCTACTCTTGTACTACACATATCATGAATATTAATCCAGCAAGAGTAGGGTTTTACCTCCATCGGGAGGGCCTGAACTTGGTAAAAACATCGTGTCCCTTGTCTCCTGTTACCATCCGCCTAGACGCACAGTTCAGGACCCCCTACCCGAGATCCGCTGGTTTTGACACCGACATTGGTGCTTTCATTGAGAGTTCCTCTGTGCCGTCGCCATCAGGAAGGATGCATCATCCCGTCTTTAAAGACGGCACCGTTGCTAAGGGAGCTTTGGCTGTCGGCCAAACTCTCCGGCTATGTGGTTTCCTTATGACCGCCTGTTCGGCTGCTGCGCCGATGATGACCCCTCGGGTCATCGAAAGCAATCTTCACGTCAACTCGGAATTCGCCGAGTAGCTAGATCCAATGGAGCTCTCTTCCCTAAACAAGCTCTTGGATCGCATCACCGCCCTGGAAGTCGCTACGGATTACGACCAGATTGGGCCTAAACCCGATCTGAGAGATTAACTCTCCCCAGGTCACCCATCACGTTGCCGTGGTAGAGGGACAGTGCGGCAACCCTTCATCTATCTTAAGGACTAGCTATGTCCGGATTCTCGATCCCTCCAAGCCGGATACCCGTGGAGGGGAGGACATCACTCAAGACCTAAACTTAAAGTCAGGCGACGGGCTAGATTCATTGGACAGCATCCAAGAATCCAAACTTCCAAGTTCGGAAACTCCTTGGCCTCTGGGTCTCAGATTGGGTGAGGTTTCGGATTTGATTCCACCCACCCACCCGTACATAAGCGATCTATCCCAAATTAGGCAAGAGCCCGAAGAAACAGTACATCATTACTGGGCCAGATTCCTCCTGGTTATGAACAGGATAAAGGACTGTCGCGAGGAAGACGCAATTTCATTCTTCTGCAATAATTGCATGGACAAGGGAATCCTCAACGCCATAAGTCGCCGTGATATTACACGCTTCGCTGACTTGGTGTCCATAGTATGAAAGTACTGTGCGATGGAAAGCGCCTGGAAAACTGAAATAACATTTTGGGACAATCCGGCCCTGAATACAAACCCAGTCCAAAATAAAAGGGTGCATCATCGCCGGACACCCGGGTTCAATACCAAAAAGCAAAAGCCCTCTACAGGGCACAGAACCGTACTGGAAGGATGGCTTAATGGACCCTGTAAAATTCATAGTGCAAAGGGCGCCACACCAACTCACAGCCTTAGAGCATTTTGGATACTCCGGCAGGTGGCAAAAATTGGCGAAGATCTTCTAATTCGAGAAGCCACAGAAAGCCACCCCAGAGACACCAGTACGGTATTAACAGTCTTCGAGACTTTTGCATCAAATAATATGGGAAAAAGAACACTCCGCAGCCTTGCCGAAGTCTACCAAGTAGCAACAATAAACCCATGGAGTGACACGGCTATTACTTTTAACGCCAGTGATGAACCTAAATTCTGAACAGCCCGAGCACCAGCCGCATTGGTCCTCGGTCCAATAGTGGACGGCTTTCGTCTTACCAAGGTACTCATGGATGGCGGCAGCGGATTGAACCTCATTTATGAGGAAACCCTTAAAAATGGAAATAGACTGGAACCGCATTGAGCGAAGCAGCACAACCTTTAGAGGAATAATCCCCAGTCGGGAAGCGCACTATACAGGAAAAATCACACTAGATGTGGTGTTCGGCACGCCGGATAATTACAGGTCCGAAGAGGTCACGTTCCAAGTGGCCTCGTTCAGTAGCGGATACCACGCTTTGCTAGGGCGGGAAGCGTTTACGATCTTCTAAGCAATACCCCATTACGAGTACATGAAGCTCAAGATGCCCGGGCCTAACGGAATCATCACTCTCGCTAGTGATCTGGACATAGCACTCCGCACCGAAAACAAGACAGCTGCACTGGCCCTCGAGGCGCTATCCGAAGCCCTAGCGGCTGAGGAACTGATTGTGCTGCGCTCCACGGTGAATAGGGACGATGTGATACTCGACAAAAGATCCAAGTCCACCTCCTTTAAACCGGCGGACGAAATAGTCAAATTCCAGGTCCATCCAACGGACCCCAATAAAACAGCTTCCATCAGAGCTCAGTTAAACCCTGATGTAGACGCCGCACTGCGAGAGTTCCTACGAGAGAACTGGGACATTTTTGCCTGGCACCCTTCAGACATGCCAGGAATCCCACGCAGGCTGGCCGAACACAGCTTAAATATCCTAAAAGGATTCAAGCCAGTCAAATAGGCTCTTCGGCGTTTTTCTGAACCTAAGAGATAGGCCATGGGAGAGGAACTAGCCAAGCTATTGGAGGCCGAATTCATCAAAGATATAAAACACCCGGACTGGCTAGTAAACCTGGTGATGGTACCAAAGAAGGACAAATCCCGGCGCCTGTGTGTTGATTTTAAAGACCTTAACAAGGCTTGCCCAAAGGATCCCTTCCCCCTCCCCCGCATCGATCGAATTATCGACGCTACCTCAGGACACGATTCGTTGTATTTCCTCGATGCATACTCCGGCTACCATCAAATAAAGATGGCAGAGTTAGACCAAGCCGCAACGGCATTCATCACACCATACGGCCCATTCTGCTTCAACACAATGCCCTTCGGGCTCAAAAACACCGGCGCAACATATCAGCGCATGATTCAGACATGTCTGGCAAACCAGATCGGCAAAATAGTGGAGGCATACATAGATGATGTGGTCGTTAAAACAAGACATGTCGAATCTCTAGTAGACGACTTGAGGCTAACATTCGATAACCTTCGAACATACGACATCAAGCTCAACCCGGAAAATGCGTTTTCGGCGTTCCAGCCGGAAAGCTCTTGGGCTTCATTGTATCCGGTAGAGGAATTGAAGCAAATCTAGCCAAGATCCGAGCTCTATCACAATTGGATATCCCGAAGGACCTCAAACAAATACAAAAATTAACCGGCTGTGTGGCGGCTCTAAGCCGCTTTATATCCGCTTGGGAGAAAAGGCCCTACCCCTTTACCGCCTCCTTCGGCGCACCGAACACTTCGAGTGGACGGATGCAGCCACGGCCAGACTCGACGAAATAAAAGCCATCTTGGCAACAAACCCAGTCCTGGCCGCGCCAAACATTGGCGAACCAATGCTATTATACATTGTAGCAACCCATCAGGTCGTAAGCGCAGTGCTCGTCGTCGAACGAGAAACAGACGGACACAAATTCCCCCTTCAAAAGCCGGTCTACTATGTGTCCACTGTCCTTACTCCGTGCAAGTCACGGTACCCGCATTATCAAAAGATTGCGTACGTGGTATTTATGGCATCCCGGAAGCTGCGACACTACTTTCAAGAGTGTTCAACAACAGTAGCCTCGGAAGTGCCACTTAACGATATTATAAACAACCGCGACGCGACGGGCCGGATTGCAAAATGGGCCATTGAGCTCCTCCTGTTCGACATAACTTACAAGCCACGGCGAGCTATCAAGTCGCAAGTTTTGGCCGACTTCGTCGCAGAATGGACGGAGGCCGAACTCCCTAAAGAGTACGGCAGATATTCAAACTTGGTCATGCACTTCGACGGCTCCAAAATGTTGGCCGGACTAGGGGCTGGCGTCGTTTTGACGTCCCCCACAGGAGACACAGTTCAATACGTACTCCAGATAATGCACATAGACTCCAATAATGCAGCCGAATATGAGGCCCTTTTACATGGTCTCCGGATGGCAGTATCCATGGGCATTCAACGCCTAGAGGTGCGTGGGGACTCAAACCTCGCAATATCCCAAATAAATGGAGACTTTGATGCCAAGGATCCAAAAATGGTAGCTTATCGCAACGCCATCCTAAAAATGTCAGCTCGGTTCGAAGGGCTCGAACTTCACCATATAGCCCGGGAAAATAATCAGGCGGCAGATGTCCTGGCACGCATCGGTGCAAAACGCGATGTAGTCCCCCCCCCCCCCAACATCTTCTTGGAAAGGTTGTTCAAGCCATCCGTAGTATGGGAAGGGGAACCCGGCAATAACAGCCCGGACCCAACTGCATTGCCCGACACCGAACACTTTGACATAATTGGAGGCTCTGACAATGAAATAACACCTTCAGCCCACGTAATAATGGCCGTCATCGCCCCGTGGACAGAACCATTCCTCGCCTACCTTACTAGGTAGGAAATCCCCGAGGACAAAAATGAGGCACGCTGCATAGTGCGGCGATCTAAAGCCTATAAAGTCCATGAGGGAGAGCTTTATAAGAAAAGCACTACCGGAGTCCTTCAAAGGTGCATCTCCGAAGAGTAAGGGCAGAACCTCCTGGCTGAAATTCATGCCGGACTCGGCAATCATCACGTTGCAGCTCGGTCCCTTGTAAGCAAGGCCTTCCGTACAGGCTTTTATTGGCCGACGGCCTGGGCAGACACCCAGGACTTAGTCCAATGATACGTCGGTTGCTAGCTTTTTGCAAACCAAAGCCATATGCCACCCACCGCCCTCCAAACTATCCCCATCACTTGGCCCTTCGCGGTCTGGGGGCTTGACATGGTTGGACCCCTTAAAGGCGGAACCCACAAGAAAAAATACTTACTGGTCATGGTGGATAAGTTCACCAAATGGATAGAAGCCAAGCCTGTTAAGACGGCCAAATCTGGACCGGTGATAGACTTTATATCCGGGGTTGTACACCATTACGGCGTCCCCCACAGCATCATCACTGATAACGGCACGAACTTTACGGCCGACGAGGTAAAACTCTGGTGCAAAAACATGGGCATCAAGCTCGATTATGCTTCGGTCTATCACCCACAAACTAACGGCCAGGTCGAACGTGCAAATGGTCTTATCATGAGCGGCATCAAACCCAGATTAGTGCGGTCCCTTAAGGAATCTAATACGCACTAGGTAGAGGAGCTCGACTTCGTACTCTGGGGGTTGCGGACCACACCGAATTGCACCACCGGATACACACCATTCTTCATGGTGTACGGCGTAGAGGCAGGTTTGCCCTGCGACATAATTCATGACTCACCTTGAGTGCACATGTACGAAGAAAGAGAAGCCGAGCTCGATCGGCAAGACAGTTTAGACGCCTTGGAGGAAGAGCATGACGTGGAAAATGCCCATTCTATCAACAGCAGGCTCAAAGATACCAAAGCAAAGAAGTATGGGCCAAAAATTACAACGTTGGCGAATTAGTTCTACGCCTGCCGGACAAGAAAAAGGACAAACTCAAGCCCAAGTGGGAAGGTCCCTTCATAATTGACCAGGTCCTGACTGGTGGAGTGTACCGCCTGCGAGATGCATCGGATAACCGACTCGAGCCGAACCCATGGAATGCAGCCCGTCTCCGAAGATTCTATGCCTAGCGCCGGACTCTGTGGTCATCTCCTTCCTCTATCCATTTTTATATACTTTTTGTCCTACATTTCTCTCCCTCTCTCTTATAGCCTTTAAAGGCTCATAAAGTGACGTGCTATCCGTGCTCATTAAACCTGGGGGCTTCTTTAAACAGAAGCTTATTTATACGGGCTTCATGCCCAACACATGTGTCACACTTCCGCATGTACCTTTTATTCACCATTATATGCATCGATATGACTTAAGTTTTGGCCAAGCTGGGTTGCTTGGCTCCTGTGCTTACCCCTACGTTCCCGATTGTTCGGCTAGGTGGTAAAGGGAGCACCTCTGCGATTGTTACTGCCGGGTCAGCCGGATGTGTACCTCAGACTGGGTGAAGCCGAAAGCTAGCGTTCTTAAGGGAATATTCGGTCGGTGAACTAAAGATGATCTTTTTCACTTATTTATCTATACGCCCCCAGATGTTTTTCCTGTGTCTCTTTTCGCAGAATGGACATGCACTGTAGGGCATGCCTCCCAGGGAAAGGAACCCCTAACAGAAGTATTCTCCCTGGAAGATGTTTCTTACTAACCATGTAATATAACAGAACTAGTTGGGCACTTGTCTGTTCAAGCACTAATGACCCCTACGCCTGGTCTCCATGCATACCCCGGTTCTTATATAACCGCGAGGGTATTCGGACACACTCCGGACCGTCAGGTCCCAAGGTTGAAGCGAAAAGGTTTTCCATGACAAACGATCTACAATCCGGCTAGAAGGCATTAGACATGTCAATTAAAATTACATAGTCAATCTGACTGATTGTATTACTCTTCAATACCATCTAACAGGCTGTCTAGTTTATAGTCCTGTTGGGAATACTTTGCAGCCAATTCTACTTGGTCGTATACTAAGCTCACAGGGATCTCCTTCCCATCGGGCCCCATGGGTCCGACCTCGGCCATGTGGTTTGGGTCAGCCTTCGTGTACCGCGTCTTCACCATGGCCCAGGCCTCCCTAGTGCCTTGACGGTAGGCCGACATCTTCCACAATCAGAAGCGCTGTCGCACTCCCTTCAGCTTCTCTACAAGCTCTCCGAGGACTTCGGGCATGGAGACGGATGGCCACAAGGCCTGGGCGACGCCTTGCATCACCTGCCGAACTCGCTCGTGCAGTTGTGAGAGCTCGGGAAGAAGGTCACCCATAGAACTGGGCATTTCCTCTGCAGGATGACCTGTTAGCATACCTACAGACATTACTCTATTAGTCGACTTCCTCGCCGAACTCTTTTTTCAAAGTTCGTTTAAGCACTTACTAAATATGCCGCGTCGAAGCTGCTGGTTCTCCTTAACGGAGTCCAATAGCTGGGCGCAAACATCCTTCAGTTCAACGCCCAGCTTGCTGTTGGCATCTTGGAGATCGTTCTTCTCCCGCCTCACCTTTGTCAGCACGCTCTCACCAGCCTTCAGCTGGCGTAGGAGTTGTTGCTCTTCCGGATTTAATCCAGCGCCATCTGCAATTTCATTTGTTAGATTTGCACCCACGCCGCCCTTCGCAAAATACTTATCTTTTGAAGCGTATATTACCAGAGGGTGTCCCCTTGGGCTCCCCTGCCGCGGCTAGTGCGGCCTCAAGTTGGGCTTTGCACTCTTCCAGCTCCTGAGACAGTAGGGTATTCTTTTTTGTAAGAACCTGCATAACAAATTATCCTTAAACTAGTTATTCTAACTATTTCAAGTCTCGGGGGCTACTGGTATATATATAATTACCAAAATTTTCTTACCCGTATGTCTTTTACATATTGCTCCGTGGCTCTCGCTAGACCATTTTGAGCGGCACGGAGGTACGCATCTCCCGAATTGAAGGCATCCAATGCCTCTTGGGAGAAACAAGTGTCGCGAAGAACTATCCGGCGACGCATGTGGTTCATGGCACTCTCCACCTCGGAATTGGTGGTAGACGGCCTGTCCGCATCCTCTGTCGGAGGAGCGTCCGGTGCGCGCCTTGTGTTTGCCTCCGCTTCCGGACCAGGCTTTGGAGCCTGGCTGGTGGAGGCGCGATTGGCAACCTCTCCAGATATAGTCCGGCGAGGTCTCTTCGTCCTGAAGAGAGCACGAGCGTTAATATGCCTTGAAGGAATAACACCTGGGAATAAGATGGCGCGCTATACCTTTGCGCCGGTGTCTCAGTCCGAACCGCACTTCTTTTCAGCCCGCGGGGCCTTGCCGCCCCTTGTTGGCTAGTAGCCGCAGGCTCGGCCTCCCGTCTCAAGGACCTCCCCTGCAAAACACGGTTGTCATACGGCAATCGAAAACACGCGAGGATAGATCCCTTTTCAAAGTACTGGGACTTCGGTCTCAGTTACCAGTGAGGCTGGGAGTAGCCCTGGGTAATCAGCTGTAATGGCCACCAAGGCGTTGTCCTTGCTCAATTGATGAAACACCCCATCAATCAGCTCCACAAATAAGTCCGGATCCTCTTGAGAGGCCGGGTCGAGGGACCGTCCCGAATCCTCGGGTTGTGGAGGAGGGCTGTTCATTTCTTTAACAGCCTGGCGCAGTTCCTGCGTTGAAGTCGTTAGACTGAATATTTAACGATGGGAATATAAAACGGATGGGCAAGTAAAAGTTCCCACTTACCCAACTTGGGGGATTGTACATAGAAAATCCACCCTGTGGGTTGACGCGGAGAAATTCCTCCTCTTCTCCCTTGTACAAAGCGGACAAGATCTTTATTAGAGCGGCAGCCGAATCCGGCCCCTTACGGCCGTGGCGGGTGGCGTCGTCCTCCCCGTTGAAGTCCCAAATGGGGTGGCCTCTATACTGAAGCGGCTGCACCCCTTGCATGATGCATGCGGCCATGACCCCGATCATGGTCAGTCCGGAATGATCTAACAATCTTATCCGACCCATCAGGTAAAGAACGTCCTTGTCACTTTCCCTCTGAGGGCTCTGTGGACGCCAGTTTAGGCGCTTCTTTAGCACTGTCGAACTCAGGGAGGCTGATCCGGACAGGATCCGGCAGCGGGACGTCCTCTATATAAAACCATTCCGAAGGCCAGTCCTCAGACGCCTTCTTTGGTGTTCCGGATAGATATCCGGTCTCGGCGATGCGCCACACTTCGGCTCCGCCCACTTGATATATTAACCCCTTCTGAGAATGGGGCACAAGGCAGAATAGCCTTTTCCACAGCGCGAAATGAGCCTCGCAGCCCAAAAACAGCTCGCAAAGGGCTACGAAGCTTGTGATATGCAATATGGAGGCAGGCATGAGGTTGTGCAGCTGGAGGCCATAGAACTCCAGGATCCCCCAGAGAAACGGATGAATTGGAAATCCGATCCCTCTTATTAATTAAGGGACAAGGCATACCCGCTCTCCTTTGGAGGGATTGGGGGCTCTCTCCGCTTGCTCTCTGCCATTATAGGTGGCAAGTCCGGCTCGAACCGGGACCATATAGGCCGGGGGAGAAATCCCTTGGTCTGGAGCGTCACTAGCTTGCTGTGCGGGATGGAGCATCTCTCCCAATCTCCAGGCTGAGGGCTGGAAGGGCGAGAGGAGGAGCTGCAGGGGCCGGCCATGATAGAATGGACCTTTGTCGGATATGCTCTGATGAATACTCGCAAAGGGGAGAAGGTGTGGTTTGGATCTAAATCCTCGTCCCCTTAAGTAGGCGGCTCATTCACGTGGCTAGGGGTGTAAATGTAAAAACACACTGACTTTTCATATTCGTTTGACACGTGGAAGACGGCCATTATTGGGCGTAGAAGCCAAGGAGCGCTACATTTACAAGAAACCGGACATTATTCAACAGGTACACAAAATTTGGAGGAGAACCCGCCTTACAATGCCGAAGACAATCTGCGTGCCGGACTCGTCGTCATTGAAGCCTGGTTCGGGGGCTACCGAGGGAGTCCTGGATTAGGGGGTGTCCGGATAGCCGGACTATACCTTCAGCCGCACTCCTGGACTATGAAGATACAAGATTGAAGACTTCGTCCCGTGTCCGGAAGGGACTTTCCTTGGCGTGGAGGCAAGCTTGGCGGTACGGATATGTAGATCTCCTACCATTGTAACCGACTATGTGTAACCCTAGCCCTCTCCGGTGTCTATATAAACCGGAGGGTTTTAGTCCGTAGGAACAACAATCATACCATAGGCTAGCTTCTACGTTTTAGCCTCCTTGATCTCGTGGTAGATCTACTCTTGTACTACCCATATCATCAATATTAATCAAGCAGGAGTAGGGTTTTACCTCCATCGAGAGGGCCCGAACCTGGGTAAAAACATCGTGTCCCTTGTCTCCTGTTACCATCCGCCTAGACGCACAGTTCAGGACCCCCTACCCAAGATCCGCCGGTTTTGACACCGACAAGGAGGCTTATGTGTGATAGAGCGTATCATATCACGGTGTTTGGATGCACCGGCGAAGTTTGCACCAACTCTCGAGGTGAGAAATGGCAATGCACGGTACCAAAGAGGCTAGCAATGATGGAAGGGTGAGATTGTGTATAATCCATGGACTCAACATTAGTCATAAAGAACTCTCATACTTATTGCAAAAATCTACAAGTCATCAAAACCAAGCACTACATGCATGCTCCTAGGGGGATATATTGGTAGGAAAAGACCATCGCTCGTCCCCGACCGCCACTCATAAGGAGGACAATCAAATAAACACCTCATGCTTCAAATTTGTTGCACAACGGTTACCATATGTGCATGCTACGGGACTTGCAAACCTCAACAAAAAAAATTCTCAAATTCATAAATACTCAACTAGCATGACTCTAATATCACCATCTTCATATCTCCAAACAATCATCAAGTATCAAACTTCTCATAGTATTCAATGCACTCTATATGAAAGTTTTTATTATACCCATCTTGGATGTCTATCTATTACGAGTAATTTTATAGCCAAAGCAAATTACCATGCTGTCCTAAGAGACTCTCAAAATAATATAAGTGAAGCATGAGAGATCAATAATTTCTATAAAATAAAACCACCACTGTGCTCTAAAAAGATATGAGTGAAGCACTAGAGCAAAATTATCTAGCTCAAAAGATATAAGTGAAGCACATAGGGTATTCTAATAAATTCTAATTCATGTGTCTCTCCCAAAAGGTGTGTACAGCAAGGATGATTGTGATAAACTAAAAATCAAAGACTCAAATCATACAAGATGCTCCAAGCAAAACACATATGATGTGGTGAATAAAAATATAGCCTCAAGTAAAGTTACCAATAGACGAAGACGAAAGAGGGAATGCCTTCCGAGGCATCCCCAAGCTTAGGCTTTTGGTTGCCCTTGAATTTTACCTTGGGGTGCCTTGGGTATCCCCAAGATTAGGATATTGCCACTCCTTGTTCCAATTTCTATCAAATCTTCACCCAGAACTTGAAAACTTCACCACACAAAACTTAACAGAAAATCTCATGAGCTCCGTTATTATAAGAAAACAAACCACCACTTTAATGTACTGTAATGAACTCATTCTTTGTTTATATTGGTGTTAAACCTACTATATTCCAACTTCTCTATGGTTCATACCCCACGATACTAGCCATAGATTCATCAAAATAAGCAAACAACACACGAAAAACAGAATCTGTCAAAAACAGTACAGTCTGTAGGAATTTGGATAGTTCGAATACTTCAGCAATTCCTAAAATTCTGAAAAAATAGGACGACCTAAAAAATTTGTACATTGATCAACTGCAGTTGGAATTGGTATTTTATCGTGTTGGGGAACGTAGCAGAAATTCAACATTTTCCTACGTGTCACCAAGATCTATCTATGGAGAGACTAGCAACAAGGGGAAGGAGAGTGCATCTACATACCCTTGTAGATCGCTAAGCGGAAGCGTTCAAGTGAATGGGGTTGATGGAGTCGTACTCATCGTGATTCAAATCACCGATGATCCCAGTGCCGAACGGACGGCACCTCCGCGTTCAACACACGTACAGCCCGGTGACGTCTCCCACGCCTTGATCCAGCAAGGAGAGAGGGAGGGGTTGAGGAAGACTCCATCCAGCAGCAGCACAACGGCGTGGTGGTGGTGGAGGGGCGTGGCAATCCTGCAGGGCTTCGCCAAGCACCGCAGAAGAGGAGAAGAACTTGGGAGAGAGGGAGGGGCTGCACCAAAGGGAAAAGGTGTGTCATGAGAGGCCCTCCCTCCCCACTATATATAGGGATCCCAAAGGGGGGGTGCGCCAGCCCTAGGAGATCCAATCTCCTAGGGGGCGGCGGCCAGGGGAGGAGTCCTTCCCCCCCAAGGCACCTAGGAGGTGCCTTCCCCTTCTGGGACTCTTCCTTTAGGGTTTCCCCAGGCGCATGGGCCTCTTGGGGCTGGTGCCCTTGGCCCATGTAGGCCAAGGCACACACCCTACAGCCCATGTGGCCCCCCGGGGCAGGTAGCCCCACCCGGTGGGCCCTCGAGACCCTTCCGGTGGTCCCGGTACAATACCGATGACCCCGAAACTTGTCCCGATGGCCGAAACAGGACTTCCTATATATAAATCTTTACCTCCGGACCATTCCGAAACTCCTCGTGACGTCCGGGATCTCATCCGGGACTCCGAACAACATTCGGTAACCACATACAAGCTTCCTTTATAACCCTAGCATCATCGAACCTTAAGTGTGTAGACCCTACGGGTTCGGGAGACATGCAGACATGACCGAGACGTTCTCCGGTCAATAACCAACAGCGGGATCTGGATACCCATGTTGTCTCCCACATGTTCCACGATGATCTCATCGGATGAACCACGATGTCAAGGACTTAATCAATCCCGTATGCAATTCCCTTTGTCTATCGGTACGATACTTGCCCGAGATTCGATCGTCGGTATCCCGATACCTTGTTCAATCTCGTTACCGGCAAGTCTCTTTACTCGTTCCGTAACACATCATCCCGTGATCAACTCCTTGATCACATTGTGCACATTATGATGATGTCCTACCGAGTGAGCCCAGAGATACCTCTCCGTCACACGGAGTGACAAATCCCAGTCTCGATTCGTGCCAACCCAACAGACACTTTCAGAGATGCCTGTAGTGTACCTTTATAGCCACCCAGTTACGTTGTGACGTTTGGCACACCCAAAGCACTCCTACGGTATCCGGGAGCTGCACAATCTCATGGTCTAAGGAAATGATACTTGACATTAGAAAAGCTTTAGCATACGAACTACACGATCTAGTGCTATGCTTAGGATTGGGTCTTGTCCATCACATCATTCTCCTAATGATGTGATCCCGTTATCAACGACATCTAATGTCCATGGTTAGGAAACCGTAACCATCTATTGATCAACGAGCTAGTCAACTAGAGGCTTACTAGGGACATGGTGTTGTCTATATATCCACACATGTATCTGAGTTTCCTATCAATACAATTCTAGCATGGATAATAAACGATTATCATGAACAAGGAAATATAATAATAATCAATTTATTATTGCCTCTAGGGCATATTTCCAACAGTCCCCCACTTGCACTAGAGTCAATAATGTAGTTCACATCGCCATGTGATTAACACTCACAGGTCACATCGCCATGTGACTAACACCCAAGAGTTTACCAGAGTCAATAATCTAGTTCACATCACTATGTGATTAACACTCAATGAGTTCTGGGTTTGATCATGTTGCTTGTGAGAGAGGTTTTAGTCAACGGGTCTGCAACATTCAGATCCGTATGTACTTCGCAAATTTCTATGTCATCTTGTAGATGCAACTACTACGCTACATTTGGAGCCATTTCAAATAATTGTTCTACTTGGAGCTATTCCAAATTGTTGCTCCATTATACGTATCCGGTATCTCTACTTAGAGCTATCCGGATAGGTGTTAAGCTTGCATTGACGTAACTCTTTACGACGAACTCTTTTACCACCTCCATAATCGATAAAATTCCTTAGTCCACTAGTTACTAAGGATAACTTTGACCGCTGTCCTATGATCCATTCTTGGATCACTCTTGTACCCCTTGACTGACTCATGGCAAGGCACACTTCAGATGCGGTACACAGCATAGCATACTGTAGAGCCTACGTCTTAAGCATAGGGGACGACCTTCGTCCTTTCTCTCTATTCTGCCATGGTCGAGCTTTAAGTCTTAACTTCATACCTTACAACTCAGGCAAGAACTCCTTCTTTGACTAATCCATCTTGAACACCTTCAAGATCATGTCAAGGTATGTGCTCATTTGAAAGTACCATTAAGCGTTTTGATCTATCCTTATAGATCTTGATGCTCAATGTTCAAGTAGCTTAATCCAGGCTTTCATTGAAAAACACTTTCCAAATAACCCTATATGCTTTCCAGAAATTCTACGTCATTTCTGATCAACAATATGTCAACAATATATATTCATCAGAAATTCTATAGTGCTCCCACTCACTTCTTTGGAAATACAAGTTTCTCATAAACTTTGTATACACCCAAAATCTTTGATCATCTCATCAAAGCATACATTCCAACTCCGAGATGCTTACTCCAGTCCTTAGAAGGATTGCTGGAGCTTTGCATACTTATTAGCATATTTCAGGATTGACAAAACTTTCCGGTTGTATCATATACAACCTTTCCTCATAAATCGTCGAGGAAACAATGTTTTGACATCCTATCTGCAAGATTTCATAAATAATGCAGTAATCGCTAATATAATTCCAACAGACTTTTAGCATCGCTACGTGTGAGAAAGTCTCATCGTAGTCAACTCCTTGAACTTGTCGGAAAACATCTTAACGACAAGTCGAGCTTTCTTAATGGTGATACTTACCATCATTGTCCGTCTTCCTTTTAAAATCCATCTGTACTCAATAGCCTTACGACCATCGAGCCGTTCTGCCAAAGTCTACACTTTGTTTTCATACATGGATCCTCTCTCGGATTTTTATGGCCTCGAGCCATTTATCGGAATCCAGGCCCACCACCGCTTCTCCATAGCTCGTACGTTCATTGTTGTCTACAACATGACTTCCAATACAGGATTACGTACCACTCTGGAGTAGTACGCATCCTTGTCATCCCACGAGGTTTGGGAGTGACTTGATCCAAAGTCTCGTGATCAATATCATAAGCTTCCACTTCAATTGGTGTAGGTGCCACAGGAACAACTTCCTGTGCCCTGCCACACACTAGTTGAAGAGACGATTCAATAACCTCATCAAGTCTCCACCATCCTCCCACTCAATTCTTTCAAGAGAAACTTTTCCTCGAGAAAGGACCCAATTCTAGAAACAATCCCTTATTGCTTTGGGATCTGAGACAGGAGGTATACCCAACTGTTTTGGGTGTCCTATGAAGATGCATTTATCCGCTTTGGGTTCGAGCTTATCAGCCTGAAACTTTTTCACATAAGCGTCGCAGCCCCAAACCTTTTAAGAAATGATAGCTTAGGTTTCTCTAAACCATAGTTCATACGGTGTCACCTCATCAGAATTACGTGGTGCCCCTTTTTAAAGTGAATGTGGTTGTCTCTAATGCCTAACCCATAAACTATTGTGGTACTTCGATCTTGGTATGCATCATATCCAATAGGGTGCAGTTATGATGTTCGGACACACCATCACACTATGGTGTTCCAGGCTGTATTAGTTGTGAAACAATTTCCACAATGTCTTAATTCTATGCCAAACTTGTAACTCAGATATTCATCTCTATGATCATATCATAGATATTTTATCCTCTTGTCACGACGATCTTTCAACTTCACCTTGAAATTACTTGAACCTTTCAATAATTCAGACTCGTGATTCATCAAGTAAATATACTCAACATTTACTCAAATCATCTGTGAAGTTAAAACATAACGATATCCACTACATGCCTCAGCACTCATTGGACTGCACACATCAAAATGTATTACTTCCAGCAAGTTGCTTTCTGGTTCCATTTTACTGAAACCGAGGCGTTTAGTCATCTTGCCCAAGTGGTATGATTTGCATGTCTCAAGTGATTCAAAATCAAGTGAGTCCAAACGGTCCATCTGTATAGAGTTTCTTCATGCATATCTACCAACAAACATGGTTCGCATGTCTCAATCCTTTCAAAAATGAGTGAGTCCAAAGATCCATCAACATGGAGCTTCTTCATGCATTTTATACCGATATGACTTACGTGGCAGTGCCACAAGTAGGTGGTACTATCATTACTATCTTTTGGCATGAACATGTGTATCACTACGATCGAGATTCAATAAACCATTCGTTTTAGGTGTGAGACCATTGAAGGTATTATTCAAATAAACAGAGTAACTATTATTCTCTTTAAATGAATAACCGTATTGCTATAGTCATAATCCAATCATGTCTATGCTCAACGCAAACACCAAGCTCGATGGTAGAGGGAGCGTACGATATTTGATCAACCTTGGAAATACTTCCAACACATATCGTCATCTCACCTTTAGCTAGTCTCCGTTTATACCGTAGCTTTTATTTCGAGTTACTAACACTTAGCAACCGAACCGGTATCTAATACCCTGGTGCTACTAGGAGTACTAGTAAAGTACACATCAACACAATGTATATCCAATATACTTCTATCGACCTTGCCAGCCTTCTAATCTACCAAGTATCTAGGGTAATTCTGCTCAAGTGGTTGTTCCCCTTATTACAGAAGCACTTAGTCTCGGGTTTGGGTTCAACCTTGGGTTTCTTCACTAGAGCAGCAGGTGATTTGCCGTTTCATGAAGTATCCCTTCTTGCCCTTGCCCTTCTTGAAACTAGTGGTTTCACTAACCATCAACAATTGATGCTCCTTCTTGATCTCTACTTTTGCGGTGTCAAACATCGCGAATATCTCAAGGATCATCATATATGTCCCTGATATATCATAGTTCATCACGAAGCTCTAGCAGCTTGGTGGTAATGACTTCGGAGAAACATCACTATCTCATCTGGAAGATCAACTCCCACTTGATTCAAATGATTGTTGTACTCAGACAGTCTGAGTACAAGCTCAACAATTGAGCTTTTCTTCCTTAGTTTGTAGGCTAAGAAAATCGTCAGAGGTCTTATACCTCTTGACGTGGGCACGAGTCTGAAATCCCAATTTCAGCCCTCAAAACATCTCATATGTTTCGCGACGTTTCAAAAATGTCTTCGGTGCCTCAATTCTAAACCGTTTAACTGAACTATCACGTAGTTATCAAAATGTGTATGTCAGATGTTCGCAACATCCACAGACGACATTCGAGGTTCAGCACACTGAGCGGTGTATTAAGGACATAAGCCTTCTGTGAAGCAATGAGGACAATCCTCAGTTTACGGACCTAGTCCGCATAATTGCTACTATCAACTTTCAACTAAATTTTCTCTAGGAACATATCTAAATAGTAGAACTAAAGCGCGAGCTACGACATAATTTGCAAAATCCTTTTGACTATGTTCAGGATAATTAAGTTCATCTTATGAACTCCCACTCAGATAGACATCCCTCTAGTCATCTAAGTGATTACATGATCCGAGTCAACTAGGCCGTGTCCGATCATCACGTGAGACGGACCAGTCAACGTCGGTGAACATCTTCATGTTGATCGTATCTTCTATACGACTCATGCTCGACCTTTCGGTCTTCTGTGTTCCGAGGCCATGTCTATACACATGCTAGGCTCGTCAAATTAACCCTAAGTGTTTTGCATGTGTAAAACTGTCTTACACCTGTTGTATGTGAACGTAAGGATCTATCACACCCGATCATCACGTGGTGCTTCGAAATGACGAACTGTAGCACAGTTAGGGGAGAACACTTCTTGAAATTGTTGTAAGGGATCATCTTATTTACTACCGTCGTTCTAAGAAAATAAGATGTATAAACATGATAAACATCACATGCAATCAAATAGTGACATGATATGGCCATCATCACTTTGCTCCTTTTGATCTCCATCTTCGGGGCTCCATGATCATCATCGTCACTGGCATGACACCATGATCTCCATCATCGTGTCTCCATGAAGTTGTCACGTCATCTATTACTTCTACTACTACAGCTAACGGTTAGCAATAAAGTAAAGTAATTACATGACGTTTATGTTGACACGCAGGTCATAAATAAATAAAGACAACTCCTATGGCTCCTGCCGGTTGTCATACTCATCGACATGCAAGTCGTGATTCCTATTAAAAGAACATGATCAATCTCATATATCACATATATCATTCATCACATACTTTGGCCATATCACATCACATAGCATACCCTGCAAAAACAAGTTAGACGTCCTCTAATTGTTGTTTGCATGTTTTACGTGGCTGCTATGGGTTTCTAGCAAGAACGTTTCTTACCTACGCAAAACCACAACGTGATATGCCAATTGCTATTTACCCTTCATAAGGACCCTTTTCATCGAATCCGATCCGACTAAAGTGGGAGAGACAGATACCCGCCAGCCACCTTATGCAACTAGTGCATGTTTGTCGGTGGAACCGGTCTCACGTAAGAGTACGTGTAAGGTTGGTCCGGGCCGCTTCATCCCACAATACCGTCAAAACAAGATTGGACTAGTAACGGTAAGCATATTGAACAAGATCAACGCCCACAACTACTTTGTGTTCTACTCATGCATAGAATCTACGCAATAGACCTAGCTCATGATGCCACTGTTGGGGAACGTAGAAGAAATTCAAAATTTTCCTACGTGTCACCAAGATCTATCTATGGAGAGACTAGCAACAAGGGGAAGGAGAGTGCATCTACATACCCTTGTAGATCGCTAAGCGGAAGCGTTCAAGTGAACGGGGTTGATGGAGTCGTACTCATCGTGATTCAAATCACCGATGATCCTAGTGCCGAACGGACGGCACCTCCGCGTTCAACACACGTACAGCCCGGTGACGTCTCCCACGCCTTGATCCAGCAAGGAGAGAGGGAGAGGTTGAGGAAGACTCCATCCAGCAGCAGCACAACGGCGTGGTGGTGGTGGAGGGGCGTGGCAATCCTGCAGGGCTTCGCCAAGCACCGCAGAAGAGGAGAAGAACTTGGGACAGAGGGAGGGGCTGCACCAAAGGCAAAAGGTGTGTCATGAGAGGCCCTCCCTCCCTACTGTATATAGGGATCCCAAAGGGGGGGGGGTGCGCCAGCCCTAGGAGATCCAATCTCCTAGGGGGCGGCGGCCAGGGGAGGAGTCCTTCCCTCCCAAGGCACCTAGGAGGTGCCTTCCCCTTTTGGGACTCTTCCTTTAGGGTTTCCCCAGGCGCATGGGCCTCTTGGGGCTGGTGCCCTTGGCCCATGTAGGCCAAGGCGCACCCCCTACAGCCCATGTGGCCCCCCGGGGCAGGTAGCCCCACCCGGTGGGCCCCCGAGACCCTTCCGGTGGTCCCGGTACAATATCGATGACCCCGAAACTTGTCCCGATGGCCGAAACAGGACTTCCTATATATAAATCTTTACCTCCGGACCATTCCGGAACTCCTCGTGATGTCCGGGATCTCATCCGAGACTCCGAACAACATTCGGTAACCACATACAAGCTTCCTTTATAACCCTAGCGTCATCGAACCTTAAGTGTGTAGACCCTACGGGTTCGGGAGACATGCAGACATGACCGAGACGTTCTCCGGTCAATAACCAACAGCGGGATCTGGATACCCATGTTGGCTCCCACATGTTCCACGATGATCTCATCGGATGAACCACGATGTCAAGGACTTAATCAATCCCGTATGCAATTCCCTTTGTCTATCGGTACGATACTTGCCCGAGATTCGATCGTCGGTATCCCGATACCTTGTTCAATCTCGTTACCAGCAAGTCTCTTTACTCGTTCCGTAACACATCATCCCGTGATCAACTCCTTGATCACATTGTGCACATTATGATGATGTCCTACCGAGTGGGCCCAGAGATACCTCTCCGTCACACGGAGTGACAAATCCCAGTCTCGATTCGTGCCAACCCAACAGACACTTTCAGAGATGCCTGTAGTGTACCTTTATAGCCACCCAGTTACGTTGTGACGTTTGGCACACCCAAAGCACTCCTACGGTATCCGGGAGCTGCACAATCTCATGGTCTAAGGAAATGATACTTGACATTAGAAAAGCTTTAGCATACGAACTACACGATCTAGTGCTATGCTTAGGATTGGGTCTTGTCCATCACATCATTCTCCTAATGATGTGATCCCGTTATCAACGACATCTAATGTCCATGGTTAGGAAACCGTAACCATCTATTGATCAACGAGCTAGTCAACTAGAGGCTTACTAGGGACATGGTGTTGTCTATATATCCACACATGTATCTGAGTTTCCTATCAATACAATTCTAGCATGGATAATAAACGATTATCATGAACAAGGAAATATAATAATAATCAATTTATTATTGCCTCTAGGGCATATTTCCAACATATCGCTCCCTGGTAAATAATGAAAATTATTTCATGAGTGCATACTTTCTGTTTTTATCAGCAAGATCAAACAACAATCATCCAAGAAGATCCGAAAGGCTTTATTTGGCACAAACACTAATTAAAACATAAAAACATAATCATAAAAGATGATAGATTATTTATTTATTACTAAATAGGAACAAAAAGCAAAGAACAAAAATGAAATTGGGTTGCCTCCCAGCTAGTGCTACCTCTTGAGCACTGTATTGGTTTTCCCTTGAAGAGGAAAGGGTGATGCAGCAAAGTAGCGTAAATATTTCCCTTAGTTTTTGAGAACCAAGGTATTAATCCAGTAGGAGGCTACGCGCGAGTCCCACGCACCTACACAAAACAAATAAATCCTCGCAACCAACGCGATAAGGGGTTATCAATCCCAACACGGTCACTTACGAGAGTGAGATCTGATAGATATGATAAGATAATATTTTTGGTATTTTTATGATAAAGATGCAAAGTAAAATAAAAGGCAATGAAAATAACTAAGTTTTGGAAGATCAATATGATGGAAGATAGACCTGGGGGCTATAGGTTTCACTACTGGCTTCAAGAGCATAAGTATTTAACGGTGGGTGAACAAATTACTGTTGAGCATTTGACAGAATTGAGCATAGTTATGAGAATATCTAGGTATGATCATGTATATAGGCATCACGTCGAGACAAGTAGACCGACTCCTACCTGCATCTACTACTATTACTCCACACATCGACCGCTATCCAGCATGCATCTAGAATATTAAGTTCATAAGAACAGAGTAACGCTTTAAGCAATATGACATGATGTAGAGGGATAAATTCATGCAATATGATAAAAAAACCATCTTGTTATCCTCGATAGCAACAATACAATACGTGCCTTGCTGCCCCTACTATCACTGGGAAAGGACACCACAAGATTGAACCCAAAGCTAAGCACTTGTCCCATTGCAAGAAAGATCAATCTAGTAGGCCAAACCAAACTGGTAATTCAAAGAGACTTGCAAAGATAACCAATCATACATAATAGAATTCAGAAGATCCAAATATTGTTCATAGATAAACTTGATCATAAACCCACAATTCATCGGTCTCAACAAACACACCGCAAAAGAAGATTACATCGAATAGATCTCCACAAGAGAAGGGGAGAACATTGTATTGAGACCCAAAAAGAGAGAAGAAGCCATCTAGCTAATAACTATGGACCTGAAGGTCTGAGGTAAACTACTCACACATCATCGGAGAGGCTATGGTGTTGATGTAGAAGCCGTCCGTGATCGATGCCCCCTCCGGCGGAGCTCCGGAACAGGCTCCAAGATGGGATCTCATGGATACAGAAAGTTACAGCAGTGGAATTAGGGTTTTGGCTCCGTCTTTGATCGTTTGGGGGTACGTAGGTATATATAGGAGGAAGGAGTACGTCGGTGGAGCAACAGGGGGCCCACGAGGGTGGAGGGCGCGCCTGGGGGGTAGGGGCGCCCCCCTACCTCATGGCTTCCCTGTTGGTTGCTTGATGTAGGGTCCAAATCTCCTGGATCATGTTCGTTCCGAAAATCACGTTCCCGAAGGTTTCATTCCGTTTGATATTCTTTTTATGCGAAACTCTGAAATAGTCAAAAAAAGCAATTCTGGGATGGGCCTCCGGTTAATAGGTTAGTCCCAAAAATAATATAAAAGTGAATAATAAAGCCCAATAATGTCCAAAACAGAAGATAATATAGCATGGAGCAATTGAAAATTATAGATACGTTGGAGACGTATCAAGCATCCCCAAGCTTAATTCCTGCTCGTCCGTGAGTAGGTAAATGATAAAAACAAAATTTTTGACGTGGAATGCTACTAGGCATAATTTCAATGTAATTCTTCTTAATTGTGGCATGAATATTTAGATCCGAAAGATTTAAGATAAAAGTTTAATATTGACATAGAAATAATAATACTTCAAGCATACTAACTAAGCAATTATGTTTTCTCAAAATAACATGGCCAAAGAAAGTTCATCCCTACAAAATCATATAGTTTAGTCATGCTCCATTTTCGTCACACAAGAATGCTCTCATCATGCACAACCCCGATGACAAGCCAAGCAATTGTTTCATACTTTAGTAATCTCAAACTTTATAAACCTTCACGCAATACATGAGGGTGAGCCTTGGATATAGCACTATGGGTGGAAAAGAGTATAATGATGGGGGTTATGTGGAGAAGACAAAAAGGAGAAAGTCTCACATCAACGAGGCTAATCAATGAGCTATGGAGATGCTCGTCGATTGATGTTAATGCAAGGAGTAGGGATTGCCATGCAACGGATGCACTAGAGCTATAAACGTATGAAAGCTCAACAAAAGAAACTACTAGGTGTGCATCCAACTTGCTTGCTCACGAAGACACTTTAGGAGGCCCATTGTTGGACTATACAAGCCAAGTTCTATAATGAAAAATTCCCACTAGTATATGAAAGTGACAAAACAAGAGACTCTCTATCATGAGATCATGGTGCTACTTTGAAGCACAAGTGTGGAAAAAAGGATAGTAGCATTGTCCCTTTTCATTTCTCTTTTTTTGGGCCTTCCTTTTTTGGGCCTTTCTCCCTTTTTTTATATGGACAATGCTCTATTAAATGATGATCATCACACTTCTATTTTTTTACAACTCAATGATTACAACTCGATACTAAAACAAGGTATGACTCTATATGTAATGAACCAAGAGTGATATGTATGAAATAATTATGAACGGTGGCTTTGCCATAAATACTATGTCAACTACATGATCATGCTAAACAATATGACAATGATGAACGCGTCATGATAAACGGGATGGTGGAAAGTTGCATGGCAATATATCTTGGAATGGCTATGGAAATGCCATAATAGGTAGGTATGGTGGCTATTTTGAGGAAGATATAAGGAGGTTTATGTGTGAAAGAGCGTATCATATCACGAGGTTTGGATGCACCGGCGAAGTTTGCACCAACTCTCAATGCGAGAAAGGGCAATGCACGGTACCGAAGAGGCTAGCAATGATGGAAAGGTGAGAGTGCGTATAATCCATGGACTCAACATTAGTCATAAAAAACTCACATACTTATTGCAAAAATCTACAAGTCATCAAAAACCAAGCACTACGCGCATGCTCCTAGGGGGATAGATTGGTAGAAAAGACCATCGCTCGTCCCCGACCGCCACTCATAAGGAGGACAATCAAAGAACACCCCATGTTTCAAATTTGTTACATAACATTTACCATACGTGCATGCTACAGGACTTGCAAACTTCAACACAAGTATTTCTCAAATTCACAACTACTCAACTAGCACAACTTTAATATCACTACCTCCATATCTCAAAACAATCATCAAGCATCATACTTTTCTTAGTATTCAAAACACTCATAAGAAAGTTTTTACTAATCTTGAATACCTAGCATATTAGGATTATTTAAGCAAATTACCACGCTATTTAAGACTCTCAAAATAATCTGAGTGAAACATGAGAGATCAATAGTTTCTATAAAACAAATCCACCACCGTGCTCTAAAAGATATAAGTGAAGTACTAAAGCAAAACTATATAACTCAAAAGATATAAGTGAAGCACATAGAGTATTCTAATAATTTCCAAATTATGTGTGTCTCTCTCAAAAGGTGTGTACAGCAAAGATGATTGTGGTAAACTAAAAAGCAAATACTCAAATCATACAAGACGCTCCAAGCAAAACACATATCATGTGGTGAATAAAAATATAGCTCCAAGTAAAGTTACCGATGGAAGTAGACGAAAGAGGTAATGCCTTCCGGGGCATCCCCAAGCTTTGGCCTTTTGGTGTCCTTAGATTATCTTGGGGGTGCCATGGGCATTCCCAAAACTTAGGCTCTTGCCACTCCTTGTTTCATAATCTATCAAATCCTTACCCAAAACTTAAAAACTTCACAACACAAAACTTAAAGTAGAAAATCTCGTGAGCTCCGTTAGCGAAAGAAAATAAAACATCACTTCAAGGTACTGTAATAAACTCATTCTTTATTTATATTAGTGTTAAACTACTTTATTCTAACTTCTCTATGATTTATAAACTATTTTACTAGCCATAGAGCTCTACTACTATTAAAAGAGCAAACATAAATTCTTCTAAAATCACACAACAAATTATACACAGAATAATCAGGACCCTCAGATTAGATCAACTTAAATACATCCTATCGTCCATATTACTTTAATAGTCTATCATCAAAATAAACATCTCAAATCAAATGTTCTGCCAGCAGAGGTTATCGTCTGTCGCGTCTGCCGATCCTCCTAGGCTCCGCATCCCTCGATCCCCGCTATCTACCACGATTTACGGAAGAGTTTCACCCGATTCGTGCGTCCCCGACTCTTCTTTCTCTGGCCCAGATCGCGAGGCGTCTTGGAATCCCTCCGCCCCTCGCCTTTGCACGACTACCAGATCGAGGAGTCCCGGATCGAGAAGAACTGCTCCCGTTTTCGCGGCTCTGCACGACTACCCGACCGCCCCACTGCCGCCCCTTCCGCCTCTTCGACTGCATCCACGCGCAAGCGTACTCCCGCCGCTTCCTACGCAGTGACGGCGGCTGCCGATGTTCCTTCCTTCCTCAACAATCCCTCGCGCATCAGCCGCCACTTCGACGAGGACGAGCGTAGGCCCATCCAGCTGGCCGCCCCTCGCCGCCCTGCGCCGTCGCCCTTATTGTTCCCATCCATGCCGGCAGCGGGCAGCGGGTGGGACGGCGCCGGTGGGAAGTGGGAACGCGTCTATGTGTGGACAGGAGGGCCAGGGCTCAGCGCATCACCCGCGCAGGCGCATGGCACACAAGCGCATGGCAGCTGTGCCCGACAGCATGGGCGACCAGAGACCGGCGGCGGCGACGGGTGGGGCTCGGACAACAGGGCCGGCGACGGTGCGACGTGGAGACGGCCAGCGCACCAGCTAGCGCATCGCGACGACACGCGCGGTCAGCGTTCACGGACGGCGAGCTTGGCCACAACTCGCGTCACGTGCGTAGGCCAGCTCAGGGCGAAGCACACGAGCATGAGGTGCGCACCGGGCGGGGTCCTGCAGGGCGAGGCGCACTGGCGAGCGGCTGCCCAGCTCGACCAAGCTGGTGACGCATCCGATGCAGCTGGCCCTCCTACTTCGCTAATGATGCCGACGACCACGCGAGGATGTCTCTCGGATTCTCGCTGGAGTGGTGCTAGATGCTCTCGCTGACCCACCATGTTTGTGCCACTCTCATATGCTCCTCTCCCTCTGCCAACGCAGGTAGCGGAAACCGGCAGCAGTGCATCCATGGAGCGGCGGCTCCGCTCATATACTCTAGATGATGCCTCTATGCCGCGTGCGTGTCTTGTGTGCGTTCTTGTATGTTAGTATTGTTGCTCCGCGTCCATGTTGTGTGTTCTCTGTTTGTGTGATGCGTGCGCGGCGCCCTCTGCTTCGCTGACTGCAACTGCTGTTACTTACTACTGTATTTTGTAGTCGTTGACAGGTCGTGAACATGGTGGTGAGGCACGGATGCAGCCTCGACGCAATCAAATCGCTCCTGAGTGTGGAGAAGCAGTGTAGTCTCACAGTCAATGTGGCCAGGATGCACTTGTGTGGATGGTTTTCAGATCCCAATCATGGTACACGTGCTGCAGCAATGCCATGATATTGAAGTGGAAACTTTGTCTATGATTACAACCGGATTTGTATTGGTTCTTCACTACAAAGTACTGAATTTTATGGCCACTGCTAATGATACTCTCATTCTTTCAGTACCAGTTTTATATGATACAACTTAAAGTCTAACTGTTGCAGGAGATAATATTTGTAGATGCTCCCAATATTTGAACATGATGTTGCCGCTATATCTGGGTGTTCAGAGGCATGACTTATCTGCAACCTATACCCCATCATCCACTGCGACCTAAAGCCAAAGCAAGAAGAGGAAATGGAGCAACTTGGTCTTCTCTGTTCTCTTGCTGCATTCTCTGGGAATCATAAATACTTGCATATCCAGACGCAGACCTTTGTAAGGTTATGCTCTACTTTACTATTTGAATCTTGGTAAGGTGCAAGAAATATCTTTTCGGTGATAATGGAGGCCTAATGAAGGCCGAGTGATTCTGCTTGGTGAGGTTGTCCAATGTCGTTCCTGAGAAGATGAAACTGGTGAACCACAAGGCCGTTGTCAATAGCTTCAGTAAGCCCACTTTTAGTAACATCAAAATTAGAAATATTATACAAATAATAATCCTTCACTGCTACACTTCATTATATTCTTCTGTAATTTAGGTTACTACACTACGCTTGAGCTGTACAGAAATGAAGTGTTCGACACGAGTACGCATACACATTCGGCTTCATCATTTACAAGGTCAGTATGAGGCTGTTTGGATTTGATCCCAGACCCTCCCTGCCAAAAACTCAGCTTCCATGGACTCATGTTGAGATGGAAGTATAATCAGCTTTACAAGCTGGCCTCATGTTGAAATAGAAGTTAACCACAAACAATCTTTTAATATCCCTTTACGACCATCGAGCTATGGTGCAAGAATACTTGACAATCATTTTTTCCTTTCTACTACAGAGTTAGTATCCCGCGGTTATTTTCCTTTTGTCTGCATTATCAATCGACTTCCATGGTTAATGATTTTTTCGCTTCCACTAGAGAGGAATGAATCCTCAAGTTTCCATTTTGTGGTGATTTTGTTTTGGTGCATTATCAATCAGCTTCCATGGTAAGTAGTATAGAGTACAAGGGATCCTCACGTTTCCATTTTTGGTGATAATCAATCAGATCTCCGGCATTAGAAAAGATACCCTACAACATGAAACAAACACTTGGCACCAGAATTAAGTTTGTAAGTCTGGCGCACCTAAATACTCTTTTGATTCACGGCTGGGTAATTTAATAGGAATTAAAAAAGGGAGGAGCAACTCAAGCGAAGAAAAGCAACCTAGCAGAATTAAGCACCATAAAAGTTTTTGTTACACACTTCACTGTAAAATACTGTGTACACTACCATGAAAAATTGACAGTAGGATGCATGTTTCTGGTGTAGCTGGTACAAAAGGTAATATGTGTTGAATATGAATAAATTGGCAAGGCAAAGATCTTTCGTCTACAAACACATATCAAGATAACAATACAGCCTGGGAGCATCCCTATCCATGGATAGAGTGCTATTGTCTTACATCTCTCAATATCCCTAGCTTTATTTTCATTGTTCTCATAAATATGGTATTGAAAATTTTAGGATGCCTTGTGCTGTGATGTTGCGGATTTTGCAACCCATATAATCTCCTATTAGACTGATGTGATCATAATAATTCCTTTTTTAATCACGGATTGTTGTCATGAAGCAGATCTTATTTTGTGGATGGATCCATTGGTTTATGTTTCCAGCCTTTTAGATTTTTGTCTTATACTATGGAGTTGATTACGATGAATGATGCGCTCCACTGAAAATGTTTAAGTCTTTTTTTTACCAATTTTCTATTTGTGTAATAATTATGAAAAATCCGGTTCTCAGCATTACCTACTTGAGCAAAACAATTGAATGCCAGGGTTCTCCAATATGTTCACTATAGTTTTAGTCCAACTAAGTTTTTTGTATTACAACATTGTTAAAAATTTCTATTGCCTCTCTTATGTTGGTACATCACTATATTTTGTTTATTTTATTGATATATGTTTCTTCATAAGGTGAATGTTGATTGTTTTCACATGATAATACGTGCATTGCACGTGCATGCTTACTAGTTTACCAAAATAAGCAAACAACACACGAAAAACAGAATCTGTCAAAAACAGAAAAGTCTGTAGTAATCTGTAGCTAGCGCAATATATGGAACCCCAAAAATTCTAAAATAAATTGTTGGACGTGAGGAATTTATCTATTAATCATCTGCATAAAGAATTAACTACATATCACTTTCCAAATAAAAATGGTAGCAGTTCTCGTGAGCGCTAAAGTTTCTGTTTTTTTACAGCAAGATTGACAAGACTTTCCCCAAATCTTTCCAACGGTTCTACTTGGCACAAACACTAATTAAACACAAAAAACACAATCAAAACATAGGCTGGATAAATTATTTATTACTAAACAGGAGCAAAAGGCAAGGAATAAAAAATAAAATTGGTTGCCTCCCAACAAGCGCTATCGTTTAACGCAAGGATAGATCTAGGTATTGCTATCTTTGATAGGCAATCCATAAGTGGCTCTCATAATATATTCATAAGGTAATTTTATTTTCTTTCTAGGAAAGTGTTCCATGCCTTTCCTTAACGGAAATTGGAATCTAATATTTCCTTTCTTCATATCAATAATTACACCAATCGTTTTAAGGAAAGGTCTACCAAAAATAATAGGACATGAAGGATTGCAATCTATGTCAAGAACAATAAAATCTACGAGCACAAAGTTCCTATTTGCAATAATAAGAACATCATTAATTCTTCCCATAGGTTTCTTAATAGTGGAATTCGCAAGGTGCAAGTTTAAAGAACAATCATCAAAATCACGGAAACCTAACAAATCACACAAAGTCTTTGGAATCGTGAAAACACTAGCATCCAAATCACACATAGCATAGCATTCATGATCTTTAATTTTAATTTTAATAGTTGGTTCCCACTCATTATAAATTTTTCTAGGGATAGAAACTTGCAACTCAAGTTTTTCTTCATAAGATTGCATCAAAGCATCAACGATATGTTTGGTAAAATCTTTTTTTTGACTATAAGAATGGGGAGAATTTAGCACGGATTGCAACATGGAAATACAATCTATCAAAGATCAACTATAATAATTAAATTCCTTGAAATCCAAAATAGTAGGTTCATTAACATCTAGAGTTTTGATCTCTTCAATCCCACTTTTATCAAATTTAGCATCAAGATCTAAAAACTCCGAATTTTTGGAACACCTTCTAGGTAAAGGTGGATCATATTCAGTCCCATCATTATCAAGATTCATATTGCAAAACAAAGATTTAATAGGGGACACATCAATAACTTTTAGATCTTCATCTTTATTATCATGGAAACTAGAAGAACACGCTCTTATAAAGGAATCTTTTTAGCACGCATCCTAACGGTTCTTTCTTTGCACTCATCAATGGAAATTCTCATGGCTTTGAGAGACTCATTGATATCATGCTTAGGAATAGATCTAAGTTTTAAAAAATCGACATCAAGAGAAATTCTATCAACCTTCCTAGCCAAATCATCAACTTTAAGCAATTTCTCTTCAAGCAAAGCATTGAAATTCTTTTGTGAATTCATAAATTCCTTAACACTAGTCTCAAACTCAGAGGGCATCTTATTAAAACTTTCCATAAGAATTGTTGTAGGAATTACCATAATTACTAGAGGAATTACTAGTATAAGGCCTAGGATTAAAGTTTCCTCTATACGCGTTGTTACCAAAATTATTCCTACCAACAAAATTCACATCCATAGATTCATTATTATTCTCAATTAAAGTAGATAAAGGCATATCATTAGGGTCAGAAGAAACACTCTTAGTAGCAAATAATTTCATAAGTTCATCCAACTTTCCACTCAAAACATTAATTTCTTCTATCACATGCACTTTTTTATTAGTAGATCTTTCAATGTGCCATTGAGAATAATTAACCATAATATTATCTAGGAGTTTAGTAGTTTCTCCTAAAGTGATTTCCATAAAAGTGCCTCCCGTGGCCGAATCTAAAAGATTTCTGGAAGCAAAATTTAGTCCGGCATAAATTTTTTGTATAATCATCCATAAATTCAAACCATGTGTTGGGCAATTACGTATCATTAATTTCATCCTCTCCCAAGCTTGTGCAACATGTTCATGATCAAGTTGCTTAAAATTCATAATATCGTTTCTAAGAGAGATGATCTTAGCGGGAGGAAAATACTTAGAGATAAAAGCATCTTTGCACGTATTCCAAGAATCTATACTATTTTTAGGCAAAGACAAAAACCAAGCTTTAGCATGATCTCTAGGCGAAAAAGGAAATAGCTTCAATTTAACAATATCATTGTCCACATCTTTCTTATTTTGCATATCACACAAATCAATGAAGCTATTTATATGGGTAGCGGCATCTTCACTAGGAAGGCCGAAAAACGGATTTTTCATGACAAGATTCAGCAAGGCGGCATTAATTTAACAAGATTTAGCATCGGTAAGAGGAGCAATCAGAGTGCTAATAAAATCATTGTTTTTGGTATTGGTAACATCACATAATTTAGTGTTATCTTGAGCCATTGTGACAAGCAAGCAATCCAACACACAAGCAAATGAGGAACGGGCAAAAAAGAGGCAAATAGGGAAAGAGAGGGAGGATAGAGAGAGAGAGAGGGCGAATAAAATGGCAAGGGTGAAGTGGGGGAGAGGAAAACGAGAGGCAAATGGCAAATAATGTAATGCGGGAGATAAGGGTTTGTGATGGGTACTTGGTATGTTGACTTTTGCAAAGACCTCCCCGGAAACGGCGCTAGAAATCCTTTTGCTACCTCTTGAGCACTGCATTGGTTTTCCCTTGAAGAGGAAAGGGTGATGCTGCAAAATAGCGTAAGTATTTCCATCAGTTTTTGAGAACCAAGGTATCACTCCAGTAGGAGGCTACGCGCGAGTCCCTCGCACCTACACAAAACAAATAAATCCTCGCAACCAACGCGATAAGGGGTTGTCAATCCCTACACGGTCACTTACGAGAGTGAGATCTGATAGATATGATAAGATAATATTTTTGGTATTTTTATGATAAAGATGCAAAGTAAAATAAAAGGCAATGAAAATAACTAAGTGTTGGAAGATTAATAAGATGGAAGATTAATATGATGGAAGATAGACCCGGGGGCCATAGGTTTCACTAGTGGCTTCAAGAGCATAAGTATTTTACGGTGGGTGAACAAATAACTGTTGAGCAATTGACAGAATTGAGCATAGTTATGAGAATATCTAGGTATGATCATGTATATAGGCATCACGTCCGAGACAAGTAGACCAACTCCTGCCTGCATCTACTACTATTACTCCACACATCGACCGCTATCCAGCATGCATCTAGACTATTAAGTTCATAAGAACAGAGTAACGCTTTAAGCAAGATGACATGATGTCGAGGGAAAATTCATGCAATATGATAAAAAACCCCATCTTGTTATCCTCGATGGAAACAAGACAATACATGCCTTGCTGCCCCTACTGTCATTGGGAAAGGACACTGCACAATTGAACCCAAAGCTAAGCACTTCTCCCATTGCAAGAAAGATTAATCTAATAGGCCAAACCAAACTGATAATTCGAAGAGACTTGCAAAGATAACAAATCATACATAAAAGAATTCAGAAGATCCAAATATTGTTCATAGATAAACTTGATCATAAACCCACAATTCATCGGTCTCAACAAACACACCGCACAAGAAGATTACATCGAATAGATCTCCACGAGAGAGGGGGAGAACATTGTATTGAGATCCAAACAGAGAGAAGAAGCCATCTAGCTAATAACTATGCACCTGAAGGTCTAAGGTAAACTACTCACACATCATGGGAGAGGCTATGGTGTTGATGTAGAAGCCCTCCGTGATCGATGCCCCCTACCTCATGGCTTCCCCGTTGGTTGCTTGACGTAGGGTCCAAGTCTCCTGGATCATGTTCGTTCCGAAAATCACGTTCCCGAAGATTTCATTCTGTTTCGACTCCGTTTGATATTCTTTTTCTGCGAAACTCTGAATTAGGCAAAAAACAACAATTCTGGGTTGGGCCTCCGTTTAATAGGTTAGTCCGAAAAATAATATATAAGTGAATAATAAAGCCCAATAATGTCCAAAAACATAAGATAATATAGCATGGAGCAATCAAAAATTATAGATACGTTGGAGACGTATCAGCTAGCGCTATCGTTTATGCCCCTAGCTAGGCATTGATAATTTCAATGATGCTCACATGAAAGACAAGAATTGAAGCACAAAGAGAGTATCATGAAACATGTGTCAAACACATCTAAGTCTAACATACTTCCTATGCATAGGCATCTTATAGGAAAACAAATTATCAAGGCAAGCAAAAACTATCATATGCAAGGAAGAAGAAGGAAACAATAGCAATCTCAACATAACGAGAGGTAATTTTATAACATGAAAATTCCTACTGAAGGAAATATGCCCTAGAGGCAATAATAAAGTTATTATTTATTTCCTTATATCATGATAAATGTTTATTATTCCTGCTAGAATTGTATTAACTGGAAACATAATACATGTGTGAATACATAGACAAACAGAGTGTCACTAGTATGCCTCTACTTGACTAGCTCGTTAATCAACGATGGTTATGTTTCCTAACCATGAACAAAGAGTTGTTATTTGATTAACGAGGTCACATCATTAGTTGAATGATCTGATTGACATGACCCATTCCATTAGCTTAGCACCCGATCGTTTAGTATGTTGCTATTGCTTTCTTCATGACTTATACATGTTCCTATAACTATGAGATTATGCAACTCCCATTTACCGGAGGAACACTTTGGGTACTACCAAACGTCACAACGTAACTGGGTGATTATAAAGGAGTACTACAGGTGTCTCCAATGGTAGATGTTGGGTTGGCGTATTTCGAGATTAGGGTTTGTCACTCCGATTGTCGGAGAGGTATCTCTGGGCCCTCTCGGTAATACACATCACATAAGCCTTGCAAGCATAATAACTAAGATGTTAGTTATGAGATGATGTATTGCGGAACGAGTAAAGAGACTTGCCAGTAACGAGATTGAACTAGGTATTGGATACCGACGATCGAATCTCGGGCAAGTAACATACCGATGACAAAGGGAACAACGTATGTTGTTATGCGGTCTGACCGATAAAGATCTTCGTAGAATATGTAGGAGCCAATATGGGCATCCAGGTCCCGCTATTGGTTATTGACCGGAGACGTGTCTCGGTCATGTCTACATTGTTCTCGAACCGTAGGGTCCGCACGCTTAACGTTACGATGACAGTTATTATGAGTTTATGCATTTTGATGTACCGAAGGTAGTTCGGAGTCCCGGATGTGATCACGGACATGACGAGGAGTCTCGAAATGGTCGAGACATAAAGATTGATATATTGGAAGCCTATGTTTGGACACCGGAAGTGTTCCGGGTGAAATCGAGATTTTACCGGATTACCGGGAGGGTTACCGGAACCCCCCGGGAGCCAAATGGGCCTACATGGTCCTTAGTGGAAAGGTGAGAGGGCTGCCCACAAGGGCTGCGCACCTCCCCCTCCCCCTAGTCCTATTAGGACTAGGAGAAGGGGCCGGCCACCCTCTCTCTCTCTCCCCTTTAAGGAATCCTAGTTGGACTAGGATTGGAGGGGGGAGTCCTACTCCCGGTAGGAGTAGGACTCCTCCTGCGCCTCCCTCCTTTGGCCGGCCAGCCTCCCCCCTCCATCCTTTATATACGGGGGCAGGGGACACCCCAAGACACACAAGTTGATCCTTGAGATCGTTCCTTAGCCGTGTGCGGTGCCCCTGCCACCAAATTCCACCTCGATCATACCGTTGTAGTGCTTAGGCGAAGCCCTGCGTCGGTAGTACATCAAGATCGTCACCACGCCGTCGTGCTGACGGAACTCCTCCTCGAAGCTTTGCTGGATCGGAGCCCCGGGATCGTCATCGAGCTGAACGTGTGCTAAGAACTCGGAGGTGCCGGAGTAACGGTGCTTGGATCGGTCGGATCGGGAAGAAGACGTACGACTACTTCCTCTATGTTGTGTGATCGCTTCCGCAGTCGGTCTCTGTTGGTACGTAGACAACACTCTCCCCTCTCGTTGCTATGCATCACCATGATCTTGCGTGTGCGTAGGAAATTTTTTGAAATTACTACGTTCCCCAACAGTGGCATCCGAGCCTAGTTTTTTATGGTTTGATGTTATTTGCACGAGTAGAACACAAGTGAGTTGTGGGCGATACAAGTCATACTGCCTACCAGCATGTCATACTTTGGTTCGGCGGTATTGTTGGACGAGACGATCCGGACCAACCTTACGCATACTCTTACGCGAGACCGGTTCCCTCGACGTGCTTTGCACATAGATGGCTTGCGGAAGACTGTCTCTCCAACTTTAGTTGAAGCAAGTGTGGCTACGCCCGGTCCTTGAGAAGGTTAAAACGGAGTCTATTTGACAAACTATCGTTGTGGTTTTGATGCGTAGGTGAGATGAGTTCTTACTTAAGCCCGTAGCAGCCATGTAAAACTTGCAACAACAAAGTAGAGGACGTCTAACTTGTTTTTGCAGGGCATGTTGTGATGTGATATGATCAAGGCATGATGCTGATTTTATTGTATGAGATGATCATGTTTTGTAACCAAGTTATCGGCAACTGGCAGGAGCCATATGGTTGTCGCTTTATTGTATGCAATGCAATCGCGATGTAATGCTTTACTTTATTACTAAGCGGTAGTGATAGTCGTGGAAGCATAAGATTGGCGAGATGACAACGATGCTACGATGGAGATCAAGGTGTCGCGCCGGTGACGATGGTGATCATGACGGTGCTTCGGAGATGGAGATCACAAGCACAAGATGATGATGGCCATATCATATCACTTATATTGATTGCCTGTGATGTTTATCTTTTATGCATCTTATCTTGCTTTGTTTGACGGTAGCATTTTAAGATGATCTCTCACTAAATTATCAAGAAGTGTTCTCCCTGAGTATGCACCGTTGCCAAAGTTCGTCGTGCCCAGACACCACGTGATGATCGGGTGTGATAAGCTCTACGTCCAAATACAACGGGTGCAAAACAGTTGCACACGCAGAATACTCATGTTATGAACGTCTGGCAGAGCAAAGCTGATGACTACTCAATAGTTCAGTGTGCCATGCTTTATGGCTTAGAATCGGGACTTCAACGACGTTTTGAACGTCATGGAGCATATGAGATGTTCCAGGAGTTGAAGTTGATATTTCAAGAAAATGCCCGAATTGAGAGATATGAAGTCTCCAATAAGTTCTATAGCTGCAAGATGGAGGAGAATAGTTCTGTCAGTGAGCATATACTCAAAATGTCTGGGTATAATAATCACTTGATTCAGATGGGAGTTAATCTTCCAGATGATTGCGTCATTGACAGAATTCTCCAATCACTGCCACCAAGCTACAAGAGCTTCGTGATGAACTATAATATGCAAGGGATGAACAAGACTATTCCCGAGCTCTTCGCAATGCTGAAAGCTGCGGAGGTAGAAATCAAGAAGGAGCATCAAGTGTTGATGGTTAACAAAACCACTAGTTTCAAGAAAAAGGGCAAAGGGAAGAAGAAGGGGAACTTCAAGAAGAATAGCAAGCAAGTTGCTGCTCAGGAGAAGAAACCCAAGTCTGGACCTAAGCCTGAAACTGAGTGCTTCTACTGCAAGCAGACTGGTCACTGGAAGCGGAACTGCCCCAAGTATTTGGCGGATAAGAAGGATGGCAAGGTGAACAAATGTATATGTGATATACATGTTATTGATGTGTACCTTACTAGAGCTCGCAGTAGCACCTGGGTATTTGATACTGGTTCTGTTGCTAATATTTGCAACTCGAAACAGGGACTACAGAATAAGCGGACGCTAGCAAAGGACGAGGTGACGATGCGCGTGGGAAACGGTTCCAAAGTCGATGTGATCGCGGTCGGCACGCTACCTCTACATCTACCTTCGGGATTAATATTAGACCTAAATAATTGTTATTTGGTGCCAGCGTTGAGCATGAACATTATATCTGGATCTTGTTTAATGCGAGACGGTTATTCATTTAAATCAGAGAATAATGGTTGTTCTATTTATATGAATAATATCTTTTATGGTCATGCACCTTTGAAGAGTGGTCTAATCTTGTTGAATCTCGATAGTAGTGATACACATATTCATAATGTAGAAGCCAAAAGATGCAGAGTTGATAATGATAGTGCAACTTATTTGTGGCACTGCCGTTTAGGTCATATCGGTGTAAAGCGCATGAAGAAACTCCATACTGATGGGCTTTTGGAACCACTTGATTATGAATCACTTGGTACTTGCGAACCGTGCCTCATAGGCAAGATGACTAAAACACCGTTCTCCGGTACTATGGAGAGAGCAACAGATTTATTGGAAATCATACATACCGATGTATGTGGTCCGATGAATATTGAGGCTCGTGGCGGATATCGTTATTTTCTCACCTTCACAGATGATTTGAGCAGATATGGGTATATCTACTTAATGAAACATAAGTCTGAAACATTCAAGGAATTTCAGAGTGAAGTTGAAAATCATCGTAACAAGAAAATAAAGTTTCTACGATCTGATCGTGGAGGAGAATATTTGAGTTACGAGTTTGGTGTACATTTGAAAAATTGTGGAATAGTTTCGCAACTCACGCCACCCGGAACACCACAGCGTAATGGTGTGTCCGAACGTCGTAATCGTACTTTACTAGATATGGTGCGATCTATGATGTCTCTTACTGATTTACCGCTATCGTTTTGGGGTTATGCTTTAGAGACAGCCGCATTCACGTTAAATAGGGCACCATCAAAATCCGTTGAGACGACGCCTTATGAACTATGGTTTGGCAAGAAACCAAAGTTGTCGTTTCTTAAAGTTTGGGGCTGCGATGCTTATGTGAAAAAACTTCAACCTGATAAGCTCGAACCCAAATCGGAGAAATGTGTCTTCATAGGATATCCAAAGGAAACTATTGGATACACCTTCTATCACAGATCCGAAGGCAAGACTTTTGTTTCTAAGTTCGGAAACTTTCTAGAGAAGGAGTTTCTCTCGAAAGAAGTGAGTGGGAGGAAGTAGAACTTGACGAGGTAACTGTACCTGCTCCCTTATTGGAAAATAGTACATCATAGAAAACTGTTTCTGCGACACCTATACCAATTAGTGAGGAAGCTAATGATGATGATCATGAAACTTCAGGACAAGATACTACTGAACCACGTAGATCAACCAGAGTGAGACCCGCACCAGAGTGGTATGGTAATCCAGTTCTGGAAGTCATGCTACTAGATCATGATGAACCTACGAACTATGAAGAAGCGATGGTGAGCCCAGATTCCGCAAAGTGGCTTGAGGCCATGAAATCTGAGATGGGATCCATGTATGAGAACAAAGTATGGACTTTGGTTGACTTGCCCGATGATCGGCAAGCAATTGAGAATAAATGGATCTTCAAGAAAAAGACTGACGCTGACGGTAATATTACTGTCTATAAAGCTCGACTTGTCGCAAAAGGTTTTCGACAAGTTCAAGGGGTTGACTACGATGAGACCTTCTCACCCGTAGCGATGCTTAAGTCCGTCAGAATCATGTTAGCAATTGCCGCATTTTATAATTATGAAATATGGCAGATGGATGTCAAAACTGCATTCCTGAATGGATTTCTGGAAGAAGAGTTATATATGATGCAACCAGAAGGTTTTGTCGATCCAAAGGGAGCTAACAAAGTATGCAAACTCCAGTGATCCATTTATGGACTGGTGCAAGCATCTCGGAGTTGGAATAAACGCTTTGATAGTGTGATCAAAGCATTTGGCTTTATACAGACTTTTGGAGAAGCCTGTATTTACAAGAAAGTGAGTGGGAGCTCTGTAGCATTTCTGATATTATATGTAGATGACATATGGCTGATTGGAAATGATATAGAATTTCTGAATAGCATAAAGGGATACTTGAATAAAAGTTTTTCAATGAAAGACCTCGGGGAAGCTGCTTACATATTAGGCATAAAGATCTATAGAGATAGATCAAGACGCTTAATTGGACTTTCACAAAGCACATACCTTGACAAGATTTTGAAGAAGTTAAAAATGGATCAAGCAAAGAAAGGGTTCTTGCCTATGTTACAAGGTGTGAAGTTGAGTCAGACTCAATGCCCGACCACTGCAGAAGATAGAGAGAAAATGAAAGATGTTCCCTATGCTTCAGCCATAGGCTCTATCATGTATGCAATGCTGTGTACCAGACCTGATGTGTGCCTTGCTATAAGTTTAGTAGGGAGGTACCAAAGTAATCCAGGAGTGGATCACTGGACAGCGGTCAAGAACATCCTGAAATACCTAAAAAGGACTAGGGATATGTTTCTCGTATATGGAGGTGACAAAGAGCTCATCGTAAGAGGTTACGTTGATGCAAGCTTTGACACTGATCCGGACGATTCTAAATCGCAAACCGGATACGTGTTTACTTTAAACGGTGGAGCTGTCAGTTGGTGCAGTTCTAAACAAAGCGTCGTAGCGGGATCTACATGTGAAGCGGAGTACATAGCTGCTTCGGAAGCAGCGAACAAAGGAGTCTGGATGAAGGAGTTCATATCCGATCTAGGTGTCATACCTAGTGCATCGGGTCCAATGAAAATCTTTTGTGACAATACTGGTGCAATTGCTTTGGCAAAGGAATCCAGATTTCACAAAAGGACCAAACACATCAAAAGACGCTTCAACTCCATCCGGGATCTAGTCCAGGTGGGAGACATAGAGATTTGCAAGATACATACGGATCTGAATGTTGCAGACCCGTTGACTAAGCCTCTTCCACGAGCAAAACATGATCAGCACCAAGGCTCCATGGGTGTTAGAATCATTACTGTGTAATCTAGATTATTGACTCTAGTGCAAGTGGGAGACTGAAGGAAATATGCCCTAGAGGCAATAATAAAGTTATTATTTATTTCCTTATATCATGATAAATGTTTATTATTCATGCTAGAATTGTATTAACCGGAAACATAATACATGTGTGAATACATAGACAAATAGAGTGTCACTAGTATGCCTCTACTTGACTAGCTCGTTAATCAAAGATGGTTATGTTTCCTAACCATGAACAAAGAGTTGTTATTTGATTAACGAGGTCACATCATTAGTTGAATGATCTGATTGACATGACCCATTCCATTAGCTTAGCACCCGATCATTTAGTATGTTGCTATTGCTTTCTTCATGACTTATACATGTTCCTATAACTATGAGATTATGCAACTCCCGTTTACCGGAGGAACACTTTGGGTACTACCAAACGTCACAACGTAACTGGGTGATTATAAAGGAGTACTACAGGTGTCTCCAATGGTAGATGTTGGGTTGGCGTATTTCGAGATTAGGGTTTGTCACTCCGATTGTCGGAGAGGTATCTCTGGGCCCTCTCGGTAATACACATCACATAAGCCTTGCAAGCATAATAACTAAGATGTTAGTTATGAGATGATGTATTGCGGAACGAGTAAAGAGACTTGCCAGTAACGAGATTGAACTAGGTATTGGATACCGACGATCGAATCTTGGGCAAGTAACATACCGATGACAAAGGGAACAACGTATGTTGTTATGCGGTCTGACCGATAAAGATCTTCGTAGAATATGTAGGAGCCAATATGGGCATCCAGGTCCCGCTATTGGTTATTGACCGGAGACGTGTCTCGGTCATGTCTACATTGTTCTCGAACCGTAGGGTCCGCACGCTTAACGTTACGATGACAGTTATTATGAGTTTATGCATTTTGATGTACCGAAGGTAGTTCGGAGTCCCGGATGTGATCACGGACATGACGAGGAGTCTCGAAATGGTCGAGACATAAAGATTGATATATTGGAAGCCTATGTTTGGACACCGGAAGTGTTCCGGGTGAAATCGAGATTTTACCGGATTACCGGGAGGGTTACTGGAACCCCCCGGGAGCCAAATGGGCCTACATGGGCCTTAGTGGAAAGGTGAGAGGGCTGCCCACAAGGGCTGCGCACCTCCCCCTCCCCCTAGTCCTATTAGGACTAGGAGAAGGGGCCGACCACCCTCTCTCTCTCTCTCTCTCTCTCTCCCCTTTAAGGAATCCTAGTTGGACTAGGATTGGAGGGGGGAGTCCTACTCCCGGTAGGAGTAGGACTCCTCCTGCGCCTCCCTCCTTTGGCCGGCCAGCCTCCCCCCTCCATCCTTTATATACGGGGGCAGGGGACACCCCAAGACACACAAGTTGATCCTTGAGATCGTTCCTTAGCCGTGTGCGGTGCCCCCTGCCACCAAATTCCACCTCGATCATACCGTTGTAGTGCTTAGGCGAAGCCCTGCGTCGGTAGTACATCAAGATCGTCACCACGCCATCGTGCTGACGGAACTCCTCCCCGAAGCTTTGTTGGATCGGAGCCCGGGGATCGTCATCGAGCTGAACGTGTGCTAAGAACTCGGAGGTGCCGGAGTAACGGTGCTTGGATCGGTCGGATCGGGAAGAAGACGTACGACTACTTCCTCTACGTTGTGTGATCGCTTCCGTAGTCGGTCTGCGTTGGTACGTAGACAACACTCTCCCCTCTCGTTGCTATGCATCACCATGATCTTGCGTGTGCGTAGGAATTTTTTTGAAATTACTACGTTCCCCAACACCTACCACCATATTTTCCTCTTTCATAGTAATTACATGTAGGATCATAATCAAATTCAACAATATAACTATCACATAAAATACTATCAACATGATTCACATGCATGCAAAGTTGACACTCTTCCGAAATAGTGGGATTATCATAAAATAAAGTTATGACCTCTCCGAACCCACTTTTATAAAAAAATCATAAGATTGAACATTATCCAAACATGTGGGATCTAAAGTTGACACTCTACAAACCCACTTTCAGTACTATTGCAAACATTATTATCAATCTCATATTCATCATGGGGCTTAAATAAATTTTCAAGATCATAAGAAGAATCACCCCAATCATGATCATTGCAACAAATAGTAGTCATAGCAAAACTAGCATCCCCAAGCTTGAGGTTTTGCATATCATTAAAACAATTCTCATTAAGAGAATTTATAATAACATTATTACAATCATGCTTTTCATCGAAGGATCTATCAAGTATGGGTGCAATAGCAACGATCTCATGTTTAACATAAGGAAATATAGCAAACTCATTTTCATAAATATTGGCATCATGGACACAAGAATAGCAAGCATCATGTGCATCAAGGGGTATTTCAATCAAATTACCAGAATCATAATTATCTATAGATTCATGGATATCATTATTTTCTTCCCAAGCAACGGTCATTCTTTCAATAAATTCTTTGACATAAACATTATGAGCATAGTTTTCATAGCAATATTTAAGTATGTCAAAATTTCAGATTCATAGAGAGTAATATCATACTTTTCAATCAAAGAAGCAACTTCATAAGCACCCTTAAAAGCAACAAATTCTTTTATTTGTTCGATATCGTAGTAACTATAAACACCCTTTGCATAAGAAGATAAGATTTCATTATCATTAAACTCACATAGGTAGGGGAGGTGTTTTTTAGGGTTCTTAGAGCAACAATAAAATCATAAATTTCACAAAGATTCCAAGCATAACACATCAATCTATTTATTTGATCTGATAAGAGTCTCCCTTTTTCAGAAAAACGTTGACGCACAAAATGAACATGCTCATCTAAAGATTTCCCATCAACTAGGCTAGTTGGGCTTTCAGCACGATCGCATAAGGATAGAAGATTATCCAAGCATACACTTTAAGTGGATCCATATCAATAGATTTTTAGCAAGGAAAGATGCAAGCAAATAGAAGGCACATGGAAACACAAACAAAGATACACACGGGAAGAAGGCGAAGAAAAGGCAAAGGTTTTCGAAAATCGTTTTAGAAGTGGGGGAGGGGGAAACGTGAGGCGAATGGCAAATAATGTAATGCGAGGGAGAAGAGTTTATTATGGGTACTTGGTATGTCTTGACTTGAGCGTAGATCTTCCCGGCAACGGTGCCAGAAATCCTTCTTGCTACCTCTTAAGCATGTGTTGGTTTTCCCTTGAATAGGAAAGGGTGGTGCAGCAAAGTAGTGTAAGTATTTCCCTTAGTTTTTGATAACCAAGGTATCAATCCAGTAGGAGATAACACGCAAGTCACCTAGTACCTGCACAAACAATCAAGAACCTCGCAACCAACATGATAAAGGGGTTGTTAATCCCTTCAAGGGCACTTATGAAAGTGAGATCTGATAAAGATAATAAGATAAATATTTTTGGTATTTTTGTTGTATAGATTGGGAAGTAAAGATTGCAAAATAGTAAATGAGTTGTGATAATAAAAAGAGATGCAGTATAATAAGGAAGAGACCCGGGGGCCATAGATTTCACTAGTGGCTACTCTCATGATAGCATGTATTACGGTGGGTGAACAAATTACTACCGAGCAATTGATAGAAGAGAGCATTGTGATGAGAATATCTAGGCAATGATTATGAAATATAGGCATCACGTTCGTATTAAGTAGACCGAAACGATTCTGCATTTACTACTATTACTCCACACATCGACCGCTATCCAGCATGCATCTAGAGTATTAAGTTCATAAGAACAGAGTAATGCTTTAGGCAAGATGACATGATGTAGAGGGATAAACTCAAACAATATGATATAAACCCCATCTTTTTATCCTCGATGACAACAATACAATACGTGGCTTGCTGCCCCTACTGTCACTGCGAAAGGACACTGCAAGATTGAACCCAAAGCTAAACACTTCTCCCATTGCAAGAAAGATCAATCTAGTAGGCCAAACTAAACCGATAATTCGACGAGATTTGCAAAGATATCAAATCATGCATATAAGAATTCAGAGAAGAACCAAATATCATTCATAGATAAACTTGATCATAAATCCACAATTCATCGGATCTCGGCAAACACACCGCAAAAACTATTACATCGAATAGATCTCCAAGAACATCGAGGAGAACTTTGTATTGAGAACCGAAGAGAGAGAAGAAGCCATCTAGCTAATAACTATGGACCCAAAGGTCTGTGGTAAACAACTCACACATCATCGGAGAGGCTGTGGTGTTGATGTAGAAGCCCTCCGTGATCGAAACCCCCTCCGGCAGATCGCCGAAAAAGGCCCCAGATGGGATCTCACGGGTACAGAAGGTTGCGGCGGTGGAAAAGTGGTTTCGTGGATCTCCTGAATGTTTTTAGGGTATAAGAGTATATATAGGCGAAAGAAGTATGTCGGTGGAGCTACAAGGGGCCCACGAGGGTGGGGGCGCGCCCTCCTGCCTCGGGGCCACCTCATTGCGTCTCTGACTTCCACTCCAAGTCTCCTGAATTGCGTTTGTTCCAAGAAAGATCTTCGTGAAGGTTTCGTTCCATTTGGATTCCGTTTCATATTCCTTTTCTGCGAATCACTGAAATATGCACAAAAACAGAAACTGGCACTAGGCCTCCGGTTAATAGGTTAGTACCAAAAATAATATAAAAGAGCATATTAAAGCCCATTAAACATTTAAAATAGATAATCTTTCACTAATAATAAAGCACGGATTGAGTCTGTCGGGTTCACCGTCGCGGCAGTTTTGCTAAAAAAACTTGTGATTTTAGGTAATCAACCCGCAGTACAATTTAAAGTTTGTGAACAGAGATAACATTTCGTTCCATCTTGGGCCTTTTCTAATGGGCCTGCAGTAAAACAATACGTATAGGACACAGGAGCACAGGCTCCTCAATGCGTACGGTAGCGCCGCCGCCGCGCGCCCGTTCCTCTCTAGCGCTGCCGCCGTCCTGCTCTTGTTCCCCTCCCTATATCCATCTCAATCTTCTCCGGCGCACCACGATCTTGAACCTCCTGCCGCCGTATGTCTCCGATTTGGATCGGAGTCCATGTTCCCCCAGGATAGGTGCTGCAACACGAATCCATGGCGTGCCCGACCTAGATTTCAGAGGGACTTGGCTTCCATTAGAAGGAGCCCTCGACCGGAATCTCCATTAAATCACATCATATCGCAACTTTTGAAGAGTTGTCCAGGATCGTCTCAGCCGAGTTCGTCGGAAGAAAATCCGCCGCCCAAGCGTACTACACCTGAGCCGGAAGAACCCTGCCGAACATGCTACCCCAGAGGTATGTACTTGCTTTTGCCAAATTATTCTGTAAAATTTTCATCTACAATCATAAAAAGTAATGTTCTTCTTGGTCTGGTCAGAAAGTACTGAACCTTTTTTCTGCAATCTTTGTATTTGTTCTGCTTGAAAAAATCTAGGACTGATCTTTTGGTCCGTTTGGTGTCAATGAGTAAATGTTTCGTACAGAATATCAGTGCTCCAGATTACAATTGCTTCATATATGATATCAAATGTATTTTATGTGCTTTCTGCTACAAGTCGTATGTGTAGTTTTCAAAATTATTTATTGGAATTCTAAAAGATTTTGAAAGCCAGTCTTAATCATTAGGCCTCTTTCATGCTTGTTAAGTACGCCATGGTATCTTTTATCAATTTGCCCAAAACACATTCAGCGTCATCAATTGACATGCTACAACACAGTGAACAGACTTCAGAGGTACTTTTCCTCAGGTTGTGAGCTGGTGATTCATGTTGTTGTAACCCCCTAATTTTGATGTTTTAAAGTGACAGAGTTAGTGAAGTTTGGTAGCTTATAGCTAGACGAGTGACCTTAAAAGTACACTTACAGTTCTGGTGGTACCAAAGTTTTTGTTTTCGTTCTTGTTGTCTATGCCCTTAACACATGGACTGAAGTTTGTTTCTGCCATTTGAAAAAGCCTTCTCTACCACTGTATTATCCCTTGGCTTCATTCTCAACAAGCACCAGGACTTACGGACATAGCTTTGGTTCCGCCAAGTATGTATATATGGAAAATATTTATTCTGCAGAAATTGCTAATTGTTATTGTAGTTTTCATGCCTACCAGACCAAATCAAAGGTAGGTGCTTTGTTTCTCAAGTGAAGTAAGTCAGACTATTATAGTAGGAGGATTATCCTAACATAAGGGCGTTGAAATCATGTACAGTTGGTTCAGACAATGCTTAGCTTGTTTTTGTTAAGATCAAGTTCAGTTGCTCTTGCATCTTACATTGATTTGAGTTTCTACACCAAGTCTAGAGCTTAAATGTTACTCCCTCCGTCCCACAATGTAAGATCGTTTTTCAAGCTATGTTCTTATATTGTGGGACGGAGGGAGTAAAAGGCACATCTGATCTGATAAGGCGCATTCTAACTGTCAGTTTTAAAACAGATTTTGCTCTTTTATGAAACGAAATATGAGGAATCAAACCGTATGGTTCTCCAATTTTATGGTACTAAATTCAGATATATCAGAGACACTATTATGTTAGCTGCATGGTCAGTTGCTCTTGCGTTCTTAGATTGATTTGAGTTTCTACACCAAGCCGAGAGCTTAAATGTTAAAAGGCACATTCTGATATTATAAGGAGCATTCTAAATATCATCTTTAATAACAGATTCTGCTATTTTCTGAAACAAAATATGAGGAGTCAACCATATGGTTCCCCAATTTTACGGTACTAAATTTAGATATATCAGAGGTACTATTATGTTAGCTGCATGTAGTTTACATGAGCATGCCAAGCTAGATGATGTTATAGGCCTTTAGGTGTTGCTATTCTCTATTCTCAGCCATATCTTACAAAAATGTTGATAAGCTAAACACCTCTGTACCAAATATTATTTATCCACATCATTTCAAGAAAACTACCCTTTTCCCATGCCTACAGTTATCTGGGAAGATTTCTCTAACTCTTTTTGAGTGTGTGCTCTTGACACTAACATATAAAAATACTCAAATTAAATACTCAAAACACAGTGATATGTTTTTTCTGCACCAGATGTGGTAACAAAAAGGTGCAAAGGAGGCAACGTTCAGTTCCTAGGTGCCTAGGTGCAACCCCGGCCACAATAGCCTTGGACGGCCTGAACGGTGCAGATGAGCGCTTCTCCCCAGGGAGGGCCATGTCGTCGTAGGCGAGAACTGCTCGGGCGAGCCGACAGACATAACCAAGTAAGAATGTGACGTAGAGATTGGATTTTGCTTGGTTAAAGATTGGTCCTTTGGTGTGTTTGTCGGCCTTTATGATTTTGATGGATTACGCCTAACACTTCTGCTCACTCATCACTCATTATTTACTCTGTATTCATCAAACTTTATTTATTTTGCACTATATCGTAGCATGTTCAAGGGACACACGCAGAGATGGCCATGATGCTAGCTGATAGCACCTGTTAACTTAAGAAGTTTACATGCCTTTTCTCTAATTAAAAGAGAGTTTCTTACAAACCATCGAGCCTGCCAGTTATAAAGATTTATGACTCTAAAGCCACTACTCAACTTCAGGTCGGTCTGTCGAGTATACCTCCATAATTCTCCATCTACGATACTGAAGTATATTGATGATTCTTTGTTTCAGGATATGTGGAAAAGCTATTTGCACTGCATTTCAAGGCAGATCGTAGATTACATTGCTAAGCAACCCACCTACATTGCTAATTGTTTACTGTGTTATTTGAATTAAAATGATTTATGTATTTTGTTAGAGCATTCACATGCCATATTAATTTTAGAAAAACAATTTCTAATTTAATGGTTCATGTATTGTTATGTCTAAAATGAAAATTCCAAACAAAATTAGTCATAATTTGTATTTATAATGATGAATAAAGATGTTTCAATTGCTATATTTAAACTAAGGTTTTTGAAATAAAATTGTGGTCTCTAAGCTTGTGTCAGGTGGTCCATAAACCAACGTATTATATTAGCTAGCATTTCTAATTCGTAAGTGCTACCCACGATCAATTTTATTTGATTTGAATTAACAAGGCATGGGCCCTTTTGTACAATCTATAATCATCATGATAGATATTATGTTCTCGATGGCTTATTTGATGGCCACAATTTTCTTACCCCGTTGCAATGCACTTGCCCTTTTGCTATATAATATCATGGAGCAATCAAAAATTATAGGTACATTGGAGACGTATCACTACTGCATGGCTATCATGCAAGTGGATGTCGTGGCTTGCCTGGGGATGAAGAATATACCGGGAGAAGTGCGGAAAGTTCGCGGAAGGAATCGCCGGGAAGGGTTCTCTCCTAAAGGGAGCTGACTAGGGGCAAGGGAAAAAAGGTCATTTCCAGTATGTCAAACCATATTGAAAATGATAGGAACAGAATGGGCTCGACAAGACGAAGATGTGGGTGTTGAAATCACCTCAATCGGAGTTACAAGCAAAAAGTTAGGAGGGGTTTTCTGTCAGGGACTTATTTGTAATAGAAATATTTACAGACTGGGTCAAAAAAACTGAAAGCGCATTCAAGGAAGTACGCTTTTAGGTAGTGAAAACGTATTCCTGGCCGAAGCCGTAGAACTTTACGCTTTCACTAAAACGAAAGCATAAAACGGGAAATACGCTTCCACTTATCCTAGTCAGCAGAGGTGGGGTTGGGCTTTGTCTCGTTGTCAGGTGCGGCCCACCGATGACATTCCTTCCTCCCGCTCCTCCTTCTTCCCCCGACACAGACACAAAGCAGAGGGTGGGGCCATCGACGCCGGCGCTCGCCCAGGCTGCTCAGGCCATCTCCGGCGACGCTCTAAACACCGGAATGACCAGGAGAGCGGGATGCACCCATCCCCGCACCGCACGGATGCCTTGGAGCTCGAGGATGAGAAGAACGGGGGCCGTGGCGGGAGGCAGTCGTTGGTGATGATGGTATCAAGGCAACAGGCCACCAGACGAGGGGGGGACGGGTGGGGAGGCTCGAGGGGTCGCCTAGGAGATCTCTGGAGGTGGAGAGGAGGAAGGGGAAAGGCTGGATCATCGGAATTGAGGTGGGACTCGCCGCCGGCCGTGGTGACAGAGGGAGGCGGGGAGAGGCTCTCCAGCTCTGGCGAGAGGCTAGGCGGTGCTAGAAGGAGATGAGAAGGCTGGTGGTGTGCTCGGAATGGCTGGAGGTGGGCCATTTATAGGCAGGGCGAGGATGGCTGAGCTGAATGCCGCCGCTCGGGTCCAGCCGAGCTCTGGGAAGCTCAGCGATCACGGGAGGGCGTAGGAACGCGACAAAGCATCGATGCAACGGTCATGGAGTAGAGGAGACCAAGGGGCACGGGGAGGAAAGAGCTAGGGCGTGAACAGAGACAACCGGCCACTGTGCACCCGTGGACGCGCGGCGACGAGCTCCGACAAGCGAGCTACCAGAGGGGGAGAGGGGTCCAGGGGAAGGCGAAGGCACGGGGAACCCGCTAGACATGCATGGGCGCACTGGAACGACGATCACGAGCTGGGCCCGAGCAAAACATCGTTCTGGACACGCTCATAGCATGCCAAAACGGTGGTCAAAGCGCATACTGGCATGGTTAGGACTCAACTGGCATGCAAACAATGTCTAGTGTGAAGTCCCTACTACGAGGAGCAGACATGAGGTGATAGATCAAGAAATGGCATTGTGGTTGGGTTGGAATGATGCTCAGAAGTTTGCTGTACCAAACTTGACCATACTATTGTGATCAACAAAGTGAGGTTAAGTGAAGAACTTGATGTCGGGGAAGTTTAGGATAGGAAGGACTATTGTCCTGTTAATTTTGAGGTGATTTGGACAAGTATTTAATATAGTTGCTTTACGACTACATAAATTGGTCCAGAAACAAAACCAGGAAGTAGCACTCACATAGAGTGATGACTTGGGCCAAAAATGAATATGGTAGGATGATTTGGGCATATGAGAGTGCTATGAAAATGTCATGCCATTTGGCCAAGCCAAAATGGTACTTCCTTCATACAACACCTCTTTGGACAGAATCTTGGGAAAAATCCTGAGGGAAAATGGCTATATGAAATGAGCGCAAATCTTGTGGAGATAGGTTATATGGGTAGGAGAAGGTCCTGGAATTTTTTTTAGCAATAATGAGGCAATATAAAATATACTTGCTTCACAAACTAAAAATCTGACCAGAAACAAAAATTTGAAGGTGTGCTCACATGGATGGATAAAATGCACTCAAATTTTGAGAAGAGTCATGATTTGATGATATGAAGGACCATGCGAAATTTCAACTCATTTGGGTTATCCTAGCTAGTACTTCCTTCACAATGAATTCCCTGAGACAGGAACTTTGAAAAATCACTGAGGAAGATTAACTAGGCAAATGGAGTTGAATTTTGGCATGAGGCAATGGACATGAAAAGGTGTCGAAAAAGTTTGGGGTCAATCAAGCAAAGATGAATGACACTTCCTTCTCAAAAAGCCACCAAAGGCAGAATAAGAAAAGGAATATTTGTGAATTATCTTTGATGATGACAACTAAAGATTTTGACATATTGGCGCAAGATATGACCCAAACAATTTATGAGAATTATTTGGGAATTTTGGGAGTGATTGAAATATAGGTTGCTTCACAACCTAGGGCAAATAGGGTTATTCCTTTAATAGAAAAAGGAATATTCCCAATAAAAAGAATATTGGGATTGGGCTAAGATGAAAATGGCAAGGTCTTGAAAGGGTTTTGAGGATGACAAGCCACTCTGGAAAGGAAGAAGAGGTCATATCCTCCAGTTTCCAGACCACATAGTCATACAAAAAGAAATCTCTAGTAAAAATCCCAGAAAATCAAAAGAAAAAGTAAGGGCCAAAAATCAAGGTGTGAAAAACCTCCCCCCCTTAAAGAAATCTCGTCCTCGAGATTTGGTTGCCCAGGGAACAAGTATGAATCTATCTGACTTAAGGAAACCATTTCCAACTCGGGTATACTTTTTCCTTTATTGATTGTTCACACTGAAGTCTTCATATGACGAGACTACCTGGCTCTGGGGTGGTTTGCTTCACTGTATCCACATCCTGACAGAACTTACATTACATGTTCATACTTATACTGGCTCCAATTCTTTTCATATCTGCTGACTTAGCTGAGTGTGATGGATTATCATGACTGAAACATATGTCCGTCTCACAAGTCCAAGAGTAATTTCCGATGGATCTGTCATCCAACACTGACAACCTTTCATGATGTTGTGAATAGATTTTCCTAGTGGACACCCAACCTTTTACTCCTTCCATTGAGTTCCTCAATAAAATTACGGGTTTTCCAGGTTCAAAATAGTGAGGTGAGTCATAACAGTTCTCCTGACGGATTCTGACTTCTCGGAGGAGTTCATGTATCATCTTGAGTGGCTCCACTGTCTTGAGTGTCAGATCCATACCAAATGTTTGACTATCGCCTATCGTGGCTAGCATAAAAGGGTACGACCATATATGATAGTATCCGCAAACTTGACTAACCGTGGATCTCACAGAAGAATTTTGTTCATGACATGATATTCTTTGATGATTCTCATGAGTGAGCGAAGGAAATATGCCCTAGAGGCAGTAATAAAGTTGTTATTTTATATTTCCTTGTATCATGTTAAATGTTTATTATTCACGCTAGAATTGTATTAATCAGAAACTTGATACATGTGTGGATACATAGACAAAACACTGTGTCCCTAGTAAGCCTCTACTAGACTAGCTCGTTAATCAAAGATGGTTAAGTTTCCTAACCATAGACATGTGGTGTCATTTGATGAATGGGATCACATCATTAGGATAATGATGTGATGGATAAGACCTACCCGTTAGCTTAGCATTATGATCATTTAGTATATTGTTATTGCTTTCTTAATGTCAAATACTTATTCCTTTGACTATGAGATTGTGCAACTCCCGGATACCGAAGGAATGCCTTGTGTGCTATCAAACATCACAATTTAACTACGTGATTATAAAGATGCTCTATAGGAATCTCCGAAGGTGTTTGTTGAGTTGGCATAGATCGAGATTAGGATTTGTCACTCCGGGTATCAAAGAGGTATCTCTGGGCCCTCTCAGTAATACACATCATAAGCTTGCAAGCAAACGAGTAAGGAGTTAGTCATGAGGTGATGTATTACGGAACGAATAAAGAGACTTGTCGGTAATGAGATCGAAGTAGGTATGAAGATACCAATGATCGAATCTCGGGAAAGTAACATACCAATGGACAAAGGGAATTACGTATGTTGTCATAAAGGTTCGACCAATAAAGATGTTCGTAGAATATGTAGGAGCAAATATGGGCATCCAGGTTCCGCTATTGGTAATTGACCGGAGGGGTGTCTCGGTCATGTCTACATAGTTCTCGAACCCATAGGGTCCGTACGCTTAACATTCGTTGACGATATAATATTATATGAGTTATGCGATTTGGTGACCGGATGTTGTTTGGAGTCCCGGATGAGATCACAGACATGAGGAGGAGTCTCGAAATGGCCGAGAGGTAAAGATTTACAAATAGGACGATGATATTTGGACACCAGAAGTGTTCCGGAGGGTACCGGGTACTTATAGGGTCACCGGAAAGGAGTTTCGGGCACCCGTGGCAAAGATATGGGCCTTATGGGCCATGTGAGGGAACACACCAGCCCTGGTGCGCCCCTATAGAGGCCAGCCCTAAGAGGAGGAGAAGGAAAGAGGAGAGGGCAAGGAAAGTGTCGATTAGGATTCCTACTTCCTTCCCTCTCCCCCCTCTTTCCTTCCCCCTCGATTATATATGGCAGGGGGGCGCGTGGCTTGGGAGGGACTCTATCGGTGTCAAAACCGGCGGATCTCGGGTAGGGGGTCCCGAACTGTGCGTCTAGGCCGGATGGTAACAGAAGGCAGGGGACACGATGTTTTACCCAGGTTTGGGCCCTCTTGATGGAGGTAAAACCCTACGTCCTGCTTGATTGATATTGATGATATGGGTAGTACAAGAGTAGATCTACCACAAGATCAGAGAGGCTAAACCCTAGAAGCTAGCCTATGGTATGATTGTATGTTATGGTTATTGTCCTACGGACTAAAATCCTTCGGCTTATATAGACACCAGAGAGGGTTAGGGTTACACAAGGTCGGTTACAAAGGAGGAGATATCCATATCCGTATTGCCTAGCTTTCCTTCCACGCCAAGTAGAGTCCCTTCTGGACACGAGACGAAGGCTTCAATCTTGTATCTTCATAGTCTAACAGTCCGGCCAACGGAGATAGTCCGGCTGTCCGGACACCCCCTAATCCATGACTCCCTCAGTAGCCCCTGGACCAGGCTTCAATGATGATGAGTCCGGCGCGCAGTATTGTCTTCGGCATTGCAAGGCGGGTTCCTTCTCCGAATACACCGCAGAAGAATTTGAATACGAGGATAGTGTCTGACCCTGCAAAATAAGTTCCACATTCCACCATAGAGAGAATAATATTTTCGCAGATCTAATTTGCTGGCTTGTTTTGGCAGCATGAGTGGTGTCATGGCCCGGCGATTATTTGAACCGTTTTTCTTCAACCAGCTCCACACATAACGCGAGGCGGTTTCTTGACACGTCTTGCTGAAGCGGAGATCGTGTTCCCCCAATTACGGGATTCTCATTAATGCGGTCGTGGGTAACCCAACCGTGTCTAGGACTCCTAGATTATAGGAAAGTCAGAAACGGCTACGGAGAGGACGCTTGATATTCACCCTCTTTATAAAGGGACAAGGTTTTTGCTTTTTCCCTCTCGTGCTCAATCGAACCCTTCCCCCGCCTCGAGTTCTAACACCCAAAGCCCAGGTTAGGTGCTCCGGATCTTCAATCATGTCCGGATCCAGCCTTCAAGGCCGATGGATGCCCTCCTCCGTTACGGAAGAGGACATTAAGAAGTTGAGGGAGGCCAGATACCTGATCACCGAGGTTTCGCATCGGCTGCCTGCTCGAGGGAAGATCGTCCCTACTCCCAAACCCAACGAGAACGTCGTGTTCGTCTCCCACTTCCTCTGAGGTCTAGGCCTCGCTCTGGATCCCTTCGTCAGGGGTTTGATGTTCTATTATGGGCTAGATTTCCACGATCTAGCTCCGGACTCCTTTCTCCACATCTCGACATTTATTATCGTGTGTGAGGCCTTCCTCCACATTACCCCTCACTTCGGCCTGTGGCTCAAGACATTTGAAGTAAAGCCGAAGATGATCGAGGGGCAACATGCAGCGTGCGGAGGTGCATCAATAGGCAAGATGGCAGGAGCTCCATGGCCGAAAGGTTCCTTTCCAGAGGTGTTCGAATTATGGCAACGGGAGTGGTTTTACGTCACCGCTCCCAGAAGTGCCAAGTGGGCGGCTACCCCCGCTTTCCGCTCGGGCCCCCCCACCTCAACTGATGTCATGGATTAGCAGAGGTCTGAGCTGGGGTCCAGCCAAGGACGTGCCTATACTACAAAGCCGCATCCGAGATCTCTTCGAGGGAGATTTTAATTTGGCTGTGGTAATACAAGTTATGCTGGTTCGTCAAGTCCAGCCTTGCAAACGCCGGCCCCTTCGCTTGTGGGAGTTCAACCCAGAGGGACCGCGTGCCATTCAAAGTTTCCTCGGCCTGACACACGAGGAGATGTACAAGTCATTCTTCGGACCTCAAGTAGAGTGTCCGGATATTACCGAGGACGTGGGCCTGAGCAGTAACCGCACCACCGAACAAGTAAGAAATCCTCTGGCCGAACACACTGTCTTTTATTCGTCACGAAGTTATTTCTGAGAGTTTGCTTTTTGACCAGGACTGGCTAACAAAGGCGAAGATGATTCGGTGTTTGGCCCCCCTCCCTGAGGGTTTGGAAAATCCGGTATTGGAAAAGATGCTCGAGGTCGCACCTTGCCCGGAGCCCTCGAAGGAAGATACCGGGGGGGGGGGGGATAATACGGGCGGACGCGACCCCCCATCGCTGCCCGTTCTAACCGAGGGAATGAGCGTCTCCACGACGAAGGACAACCGGGGGAGGAAAAGGACTGCTTCCGAGGATCCGGAAGCCGAAGCCTCCAAACGGGAGAAGAAGTCTCCCACAGAGGGTCCTGCCTCGGGGGGTGCTTTTGCTGCACAAAGTCCGCAGGGGGATCAGCCCTCCAACGAGTCGTAAGTGATCCAAAATACTTTAATAGTAAAGGTATGCTATCTTTTTTCTGAGAAAATAACCACTGCATATATCTTGCAGTTCAGGCCTTAGCCCCTCTCAACTGAGCTCGTCTTCGGGGGATCTTCTTCCAGAGATGATGGAGAGCGAAACGCCTCCCCTGGACTCCTCCGCTCAAGAAGTGGGCGACCCCGAAGTGTCGTCACGGAGGGCCTCTCCGGATCCGGTAGGCCAGAAGATAATCCCATAGACCCCCGAAGTCCCCAGCGTCCGGCTCCCGAAGAGAGCAGACAAAAGAGTCCGGCACCGTCTGGTGTGCGGTCGGACGTTCTGAGGGAGTTTGTGGGGCGAGCGGCCATCTCAGAAGAACACCGTACGGTGATGGATACGGTGATGGAGAGAATTTCATCCGCCGAAAGCGGATTACATGAAGCCTTTATGAGTCTACTGATAGGCTTTGAGGTACGTGAGATAATATGTGATAGTGCTGCACATGTTAGGTGTGCCCTGTGTAGATAGTAGCCCCTGAGACTCTGGTTGTCGTCGAGAACGGCGTCGAACAGAGGATCATATTCCCAGGCAATAACCAGACTGCCCCTATGTGCAGGTGGTGGAAGCTCCGGTGGATAGCCGGACTAGTGAGTTTGCCAAATTAAAATAGGAACTGGATGCGGCAGACGCCGACATCGAGCTTGTTAACAAGAGGCTTGACGAGGCACAGGGTAAGTGTTATTATCTGGTGAACGCCACATAGTAAGAGCAGCATGATGCCAGTATCTTTAATATGTTGTGACTGTAGATGGAGCTGCCACCGTGGAAACCTTGCGGGCAGAACTTGCCCGAGTCAAGGAACAAGCCAGGATTAGTAATGCGTCTGCTTTGAAGGCGGCCGAAGAGTTGAAAGCCGAGAAGGCTGCACATTGCGAGAGCCAAGAGAAGATGGCCAAGATAGCTGTAGAATTAAAAGACACTGCCGACTGTTGCCGGGTCCTTGAAAAAGAAAACCGAGCGAAGGCAACAGACCTTGAGAAGGCCACGGCGGCGGAGAAAGACACCCGTTCTGCTATGAGAGCGAAGAAGGAGGAGCTGCGGGAAGCCGAGGATATTGCGGCTGGGAAACCCTTCATGTTACGGAGGAAGTTCGGAGATCCACGGTATGCCCCTCTGGATCGGCTATGGAGTTCGGCAGATGCGTATATGGATTTGGCGGTGAGCGCTGCCGATGCGGCCAAGTACTTCCAAGGTCAGACAGATCGTGAAGTGGACAAGCTGTTCTGGTCGCAATTCCACGTTCCAGAGCGTCCGCTTTCATTGACTGACCAGCTAGCCGAATGGGCCGAACTGAATAGGTTGTCCGAACTCACCATGAGGTCTGTTGTGGATCAGCTATGGCCGGAAAAGCCAAAGCCGAACAACTATTTCAGCTTAGTGCAGCAGTTCCTTGGTGCGGTACCACGCATTAATGCGATGAAGAGGTCGGCATGCATAGAAGGCTCGCGGATGGCCCTTGCCCGTGTTAAAGCATAGTGGGCGGAGATGGACGCTACCACTGTTGCGGCGTAGGGTTCGGCCATAGGCCGAGTGGCTGCCGAGCATTATTTCGAGGAGGTTCTCGAGGGTGCTCGTTTGGTAGAGGCCCAGTGCTCGAAGAATATTATGTTTGGGTTATATGTATTCTCATTGTAAACACAATGCTTTTATGAAATTTTTATAAGGCTATGTTTATACTTTTGCCTGAAAGTAGTATGATGCCTCCTGTGCGGCCGTTTATGTATACATATGTATAACCTGAAAGATTGCAGCCGTCGGCTTCAACCCCCACGCATATAATGTGGAGGTGCTCGCAAAAAACGCGTGTTCACACTTAACCCAATGTCTTGGTCCTATTAAGGAGGTGATAGTGTAGCGAGCGAGGCAACCGGACTATAATGCTTTAACACTTTCACTTAGACATAGGAGTTTGACAGTGGGCCTACTAGATAGCCCCTGGTGGCTCCGCACTCTCCCGATCGCGGGGTGCGTACATGCCTGGCCGGAAAACGGCCCTTCGTTAAGGCGGAGGAATTCTAACATTCTGATAGGTCATCGAGTGGTTGACCAGTCTCACGCTATATCATGATAGTCAGTTTTCGGCTTTCTCTACTAAGGTGCTCATCCGGATTAACCAGGGCACAATCGTAGTAGTTCTCCTGGTGCTACCTTAGCCGATAAAGCGGAACGTAAGGCACCAAAACACAGGAGCCGGGCAAACCCAACATTTGACCGAAGACAATGATTCGGAGCTGATGCATATAAGGCCAAACTCGCGACGCCGAACACTCCCTAAGGTATTCGGTCTTTATGGTATAAACCGGGCCTAAATAGTGCCCTTTGTAAGAAGCCCCTTGTGTCCAGGTACATGCATTATTCTGACGTGGCCACATGCCAAGTTCTCAACTGTGCTGAGAATTCGGTGGATATGTATCAACAAGAGACAGTAAAAAAGGTTTACGCAGGGTCTTAATCTAAAAAGAATCCTTGGAGCGGGTCCCTGCTGCACGTCTGCGCCTGTGTCTTCGTTGTGCCTTATCCTGGACGGGTGTAGCACGATGATCATCTGTAAAAGAGCGGAACTTAGGTGAAAAAATTGTCGTGCAAAAAGATAGTTTTTAAAGAAACCATGTATAATTCAAGATGAGTAAAAATTGCCACTTGTCTGCGCGCGTTGAGCCCCTTGTATTTGTAATAGGGGTGTGACCATTGATCCGGTATGAATTACATATAGCCGCGCCGGACTCGTCTAACCGTGTCCGAGGTCTTGAGGACCTATTAAATGCTTTAGTTGGTGAGGCTGTTTTTAGTGTGCGGCTGCCAAGGCAGCCGCACTCTCTTCGGCGCGCAAAGATTGCTTAATACTTTCGTTTATTGTAATGATGCCACGTGGGCCGGGCATCTTGAGTGTGAGGGAAGCGTAGTGCGGTATTGCATTAAAGCGAGCGAAAGCTTCGCGTCCGAGTAGTGCTTGATAGCCACTTTGGAACGGAGCGATGTTGAAGGTTAAATGTTCGCTACAGAAGTTATCGGGGAAGCCGAATATAACCCCTGGCGTTACTCCTTTAAAGGTAGTATTGCTATGGCAAATTTTTGTTGGGTCTATCCCCATTTCATGGATTGTGTCCTGGTATATCAGGTTTAGACTGCTGCCACCATCCATCAGGACTCGTGTGAAGTGGTATTTGTCAATTATTCGGTGTAATACCAGGGCAGCCCATCCTGCACGCCGGATACTTGCTGAGTAATCACGATGGTCGAAAGTGATTGGTTGAGACGACCAGTGGCAGGACTCCGCGGTGATAGGCCCTTGGCCATATTTTTCTTGGAGTGCCATTTTGTTTCTTCCCTTTATCAGGTGTAACACGTTTACTATTTTGACTTCTGGTGGAAATTTCTTTTGTTCCCCAGTGTCTTGCTTGAGAGGCTCATCCTCGTCTTCGCTTGGTGTATCCTTCCCCTTGTGTACGGCATTGAGCTTGCCGAACTGCTTGAAGACTCAACATTCTCTGTGGGTATGATTAGCGGGTTTACCAGGGGTGCTATGGATCTGACATATTTGGTCCAGAATTTTGTTTAGGCTGGACAGTTCGTCTCTGGCGCCTTTAGAGTGCGGCTTTTGCTGACTTGGCCGAGAGCTTTTGAATCCGGCGTTTACTGCCATGCTCTTTGTGCCGTCTTCTTTATTCCGGCGTTTGTTATTGCTGTTGTGCCGTGATTTCCCGTTTCCATCTCTAACTTCAGATGTACTGGGGTCGCTGGTGCTGCATCTGGCTAGCCAGCTGTCCTCACCCGCGCAAAAGCGGGTCATGAGGCTTGTTAATGCTGCCATTGTTCTCGGCTTTTCTTGGCCGAGGTGTCTGGCAAGCCATTCATCACGGATGCTATGCTTAAAAGCTGCCAAGGCTTCGGCGTCCGGACAGTAGACAATTTGGTTCTTTTTAGTAAGAAACCCGTTCCAAAGTTTTCGGGCTGACTCTCCGGGCTGTTGAGTTATATGACTCAAATCGTCCGCTTCCGGAGGTCGGACATAAGTCCCTTGAAAATTTGCCTGAAAAGCGTCTTCGAGCTCTTCCCAGCTTCCAATGGAGTTTTTGGGGAGGCTTTTAAGCCAGTGGCGAGCTGGCCCTTTGAGCTTGAGGGGTAAGTACTTGATGGCGTGGAGATCATCTCCTCGAGCCATATGGATATGGAGGATATAGTCCTCAATCCAGACCCCAGGGTCTGTTGTTCTGTCGTATGCCTCTATGTTTACGGGTTTGAATCCCTCTGGAAATTCATGGTCCAGCACCTCGTCGGTCAAACATAGGGGGTGTGCGGCACCCCTGTATCTGGGTGTACCGCGTTGTTCGAATGTTTGTTGTGTTACATCGTATGCTGGGGCGCGCTTGCGTGGTCCATAGATGGATCTGGTTGCGCCGTCCTTTTGGTGCGAGCCCTCGCGTGGATCGCGTATTGGCTTGCGAGTGGCGTTGTTTGCCGCTCGATGTTGGCCGTGAGGTAGTCTATCCGGCCAGGTGGCTGTTTTGATTTTTGGTTGTGGGGGGTCTGAGGCCTCCTCATCGAATTCAGGTAGCAACTTCCGCTTTGGGTAGCTCTTGGTGGGGCGATTGTCGTCGTACTTCGCTGCTGTGTTGAGTACTTTACTCCATCTGATTTGGAGTGTGTCCTGCGCAGCCTTGAGCCTTTGCTTCTGCTTTTTCAGACTCCTCGCGGTGGCAACAAGCCTTTGACGGGCATTCTGCAGCTCCAGGTGCCTGTCCGGCATTATGTCGTCCGGACTATTATCTTCGACAGAATTAGTTTGTTCGGTTTGATTCTCCGTATTGCCGTAGTCCGGCAGTGGTTCGCCCTGCTCCAACACTGGGTCTGTATGATCGTTATTTCTGCCGAGGTTGGATTTGGGGCGGCGCTTACGCCGCCGCTTTGACTGCTTCTTGAGGGAACAAGCCTTCGGTGCGTCCTTCCGTTCCTCGCCTTCGTCTTCTTTTGGTGTGTCCACCATGTATACGTCATATGATGAGGTGGACGTCCAGTGCCTTGTGGGCGGTGGTTCCTCTTCGCCTCTCGGAGTCTTCGGAGTCGAAGTCGAGCATGTCGGTTGAGTCATCGACATTGGCTATTAAGTGGGTGGTGGCTGGGCGTCGAATTTCTTCGTCGTCCGCATCCCAATCCTGTTGGCCATAATCCGACCAGGGCTCTCTTGACAAAGAGAGAGGCCTTAGTGAATTCAGAATGTCGCCGAAGGGCGAGGGCTGAAAGATATCCGCGGTGGTGAATTCCATGATCGGCGCCCAATCGGATTCGATTGGAAGGGGCGCGGATGGTTCGGATGTAACACCCCGGATATGATTTACCTAATATGTAATCCAACTCTTGCCGTTTCTGGCGTTAAGTTATTTTATTTCCTCGGGTTCGGGGTTTCGTCTCCATGTGTTGTTGTCATTGTCATGCATCTCATATCATGTCATCATGTGCATTGCATTGGCATACGTGTTCGTCTCATGCATTCGAGCATTTTCCCCGTGGTCCGTTTTGCATTCCGGCGCTTCGTTCTCCTCCGGTGGTCATTTCTACCTTTCTTTCGTGTGTGGGGATTAAACATTTCCGGATTGGACCGAGACTTGCCAAGCGGCCTTGGTTTACTACCGGTAGACCGCCTGTCAAGTTTCATACCATTTGGACTTCGTTTGATGCTCCAACGGTTAACCGAGGGACCGAAAAGGCCTCGTGTGTGTTGCAGCCCAACACCCCTCCGAGTTGGCCCAAAACCCACCAAAAACCCTCTCCATCATCTAGAGCGTTCGATCACGATTGCGTGGGCGAAAACCGCACCTCATTTGGACTCTCCTAGCTCCCTCTATGCCTATATACACACCCCCTCCAAAATTCGCGGTGCAAACCTACCCTAACTCTCCCCGCCGCCGCCGGACATCTTCTTCCACCGACGGACGTGTCCGCCCGCCGTGTCCGCCGCCACGTGGCAGCCACCGATTCGCCGCGCCCCGTGCCCACATCGCCACTGCGTGCCGCCGCGCCGGCCCGCCCGGGCCCAGGCGGGGCCCTCCCGGCCCGGCAGCTCCGCGCGCGCCCCGCGCCTCGTCTTCGCCGGTGCCGGTCGCCTCCACCGACGTGCCGCCGCTTCGCCCGGCCACCGGCCACCACTCCGGCGAGCCGCCCCGCTCCGGCGTGCCGCCCGCCCGACGCAGCCGGACCTCGCTGCCGCCCCACGCCGCGGTCGCCGCCTCCACCGCCCTCTCCGGCCTCCCTCGTTGTCCGGTCACCGCCCCAACTCTCTCCGGTGAACAGTAACGGTGGCGATCCTCGAAATCTGCGCCAGATCTGGATCTGAGGATTTGGACGGTTGACTTCTCCCCGAAACCCTAATTATTTTGCCTTCTTGTTCATGCCATAACTTTGCATCCATAGGTCCGATTTGCGCGTATAGCATATCAAAATGTTCATCTCAGAGAGCACATCATTTCATCTCATTGCATCATTTTCATTTGAGTACATCTTGATGCCCGAAATGCTGTTAGAAGAATGCTATTTGAGATAATTGTCAGATCTGCTGCTCCAATTAGATATTTGTCATTTTTGCCATGATTATTGTGTGCATGATATTGTTGGGGATCGTAGCAGAAATTCAAAATTTTCTACACATCACCAAGATCAATCTATGGAGTAATCTAGCAACGAGGGGAAGGAGAGTGCATCTACATACCCTTGTAGATCGCTAAGCGGAAGCGTTCAAGTGAACGGGGTTGATGGAGTCGTACTCGCCGTGATCCAAATCACCGATGATTCTAGTGCCGAATGGACGGCACCTCCGCGTTCAACACACATGCAGCCCGGTGACGTCTCCCATGCCTTGATCTAGCAAGGAGAGAGGGAGAGGTTGGGGAAGACTCCGTCCAGCAGCAGCACGACGGCGTGGTGGTGGTGGAGGAGCGTGGTACTCCAGCAGGGCTTCGCCAAGCACCGCAAGAGACGAGGAGGGAGAGGGGTAGGGCTGCGCCAAGAAGGAGATGTTCTCGTGTGTATGGCAGCCCAAAACCCCACTATATATATGGGAAAGGGAGGGGCTGCGCCCCACCTAGGTTTCCACCCCTAGGGGTGGCGGCCAGCCCTAGATCCCATCTAGGGGGGCGGCCAAGGGAGGAGAGAGGGGGGGGCGCACCACTAGGTGGGCCTTAGGCCCATCTGAGCCTAGGGTTTCCCCCTTTCCCTTCTCTCTTCGCCTTGGGCCCTGGTGGGGGGGGGGGGGGGCGCACCAGCCCACCTGGGGCTGGTCCCCTCTCACACTTGGCCCACGCAGCCCTCTGGGGCAGGTAGCCCCACCTGGTGGACCCCTGGGACCCTCCCGGTGGTCCCGGTACGTCACCGATAGCACCCGAAACTTTTCCGGTGACCAAAACAGGACTTCCCATATATAAATCTTTACGTTCGGACCATTCCGGAACTCCTCGTGATGTCCGGGATCTCATTCGGGACTCCGAACAACATTCGGTAACCACGTATATCTATTCCCTATAACCCTAGCGTCATCGAACCTTAAGTGTGTAGACCCTACGGGTTCGGGAACCATGCAGACATGACCGAGATGTTCTCCGGTCAATAACCAACAGCGGGATCTGGATACCCATGTTGGTTCCCACGTGTTCCACGATGATCTCATCAGATGAACCACGATGTCGAGGATTCGATCAATCCCGTATGCAATTCCCTTTGTCTAGCGGTATTGTACTTGCCCGAGATTCGATCTCGGTATCCGATACCTTGTTCAATCTCGTCACCGGCAAGTCTCTTTGCTCGCTCCGTAACACATCATCCCGTGATCAAATCCTTGGTCACATTGCGCATATGATGATGTCCTACCGTGTGGGCCCAGAGATACCTCTCTGTCACACGGAGTGACAAATCCCAGTCTTGATTCGTGCCAACCCAACAGACACTTTCGGAGATACCCGTAGTGTACCTTTATAGCCACCCAGTTACGTTGTGACGTTTGGCACACCCAAAGCATTCCTACGGTATCCGGGAGTTGCACAATCTCATGGTCTAAGGAAATGATACTTGACATTAGAAAAGCTTTAGCAAATGAACTACACGATCTTGTGCTAGGCTTAGGATTGGGTCTTGTCCATCACATCATTCTCCTAATGATGTGATCCTGTTATCAACGACATCCAATGTCCATGGTCCGGAAACCGTAACCATCTATTGATCAACGAGCTAGTCAATTAGAGGCTTACTAGGGACATGGTGTTGTCTATGTATCCACACATGTATCTGAGTTTCCTAACAATACAATTCTAGCATGGATAATAAACGATTATCATGAACAAGGAAATATGATAATAACTAATTTATTATTGCCTCTAGGGCATATTTCTAACAGTCTCCCACTTGCACTAGAGTCAATAATCCAGTTCACATCGATATGTGATTAACACTCAAGGTCACATCCCCATGTGACCAACACCCAAAGAGTTCTGGGTTTGATCATGTTATGTTTGTGAGCGAGGTTTCAGTCAACGGGTCTGCAACATTCAGATCCGTATGTACTTCGCAAATTTCTATGTCATCTTGTAGATGCAACTACTATGCTACATTTGTAGCCATTTCAAATAACTGTTCTACTTGGAGCTATTCTAAATTGTTGCTCCATTACACGTATCTGGTATCTCTACTCAGAGCTATCCGGATAGGTGTTAAGCTTGCATCGACGTAACTCTTTACGTCGAACTCTTTATCACCTCCATAACCGAGAAACATATCCTTATTCCTCTAAGGATAATTTAGACCGCTATTTGGTGATCTACTCCTAGATCACCTTTGTACCCTCTTGCCAAATATGTGGCAAGGCACACATCAGGTGCGGTACTCAGCATGGAATACCGTATAGAGCCTATGACAAAAGCATAGGGGACAACCTTCGTCCTTCCTCTTTCTTCTGCCGTGGTCGAGCTTTAAGTCTTAACTTCATACCTTACAACTCAGGCGAGAACTCCTTCTTTGACTGATCCATCTTGAACACCTTCAAGATCATGTCAAGGTATGTGCTCATTTGAAAGTACCATTAAGCATTTTGATCTATCCTTATAGATCTTGATGCTCAATGTTCAAGTAGCTTAATCCAGGCTTTCCATTGAAAAACACTTTCCGAATAACCCTATATGCTTTCCAGAAATTCTACGTCATTTCTGATCAACAATATGTCAACAACATATACTCATCAATGCTCCCACTCACTTCTTTGGAAATACAAGTTTCTCATAAACTTTGTATACACCCAAAATCTTTGATCATCTCATCAAAGCATACATTCCAACTCCGAGATGCTTACTCCAGTCCTTAGAAGGATTGCTGGAGCTTTGCATACTTGCCAGCATCTTTCAGGATTGACAAAACCTTCCGGTTGTATCACATACAACCTTTCCTCAAGAAAATCGTCGAGGAAACAATGTTTTGACATCCTATCTGCAAGATTTCATAAATAATGCAGTAATCGCTAATATAATTCCAACAGACTCTCAGCATCGCTACGAGTGAGAAAGTCTCATCGCAGTCAACTCCTTGAACTTGTCGGAAAACATCTTAACGACCAGTCGAGCTTTCTTAATGGTGATACTTACCATCATTGTCCGTCTTCCTTTTAAAATCCATATGTACCTAACAGCCTTACGACCATCAAGTAGTTCTTCCAAAGTCTACACTTTGTTTTCATATATGGATCCTCTCTCGGATTATATGGCCTCGAGCCATTTTGGAATCCAGGCCCACCATCGCTTCTCCATAGCTCGTAGGTTCATTGTTGTCTAGCAACATGACTTCCAAGACAGGATTACGTACCACTCTGAAGTAGTACGCATCCTTGTCATCCCACGAGGTTTGGTAGTGACTTGATCTGAAGTTTCATGATCACTATCATAAGCTTCCACTTCAATTGGTGTAGGTGCCACAGGAACAACTACCTGTGCCTGCCACACACTAGTTGAAGAGACAGTTCAATAATCTCATCAAGTCTCCACCATCCTCCCACTCAATTCTTTCGAGAGAAACTTTTCCTCGAGAAAGGACCCGATTCTAGAAAGAATCCCTTATTGCTTTCGGATCTGAGACAGGAGGTATACCCAACTGTTTTGGGTGTCCTATGAAGATGCATTTATCCGCTTTGGGTTCGAGCTTATCAGCCTGAAACTTTTCACATAAGCGTCGCAGCCCCAAACCTTTTAACAAATGACAGCTTAGGTTTCTCTAAACCATAGTTCATACGGTGTCATCTCATCGGAATTACGTGGTGCCCTATTTAAAGTGAATGTGGTTGTCTCTAATGCCTAACCCATAAACTATCGTGGTAATTCGATAAGAGACATCATGGTATGCATCATATCCAATAGGGTGCAGTTATGATGTTCGGACACACCATCATACTATGGTGTTTCAGCCTGTATTAGTTGTGAAACAATTTCCACAATGTCTTAATTTTGTGCCAAACTCGTAATTCAGATATTCATCTCTATGATCATATCATAGATATTTTATCCTCTTGTCACGACGATCTTTCAACTTCACCCTGAAATTAATTGAACCTTTCAATAATTCAGACTCGTGATTCATCAAGTAAATATACTCAACATCTACTCAAATCATCTGTGAAGAGCATAACGATATCCACTACACGCCTCAGCACTCATTGGACTGCACACATCAAAATGTATTACTTCCAACAAGTTGCTTTATAGTTCCATTTTATTGGAAACGAGGCTTTTAGTCATCTTGCCCATGTGGTATGATTTGCATGTCTCAAGTGATTCAAAATCAAGTGAGTCCAAATGGTCCATTTGCATGGAGTTTCTTCATGCATATACACCAATAGACATGGTTTGCATGTCTCAAACTTTTCAAAAACGAGTGAGCCCAAAGATCCATCAACATGGAGCTTCTTCATGCGTTTTATACCGATATGACTTACGTGGCAGTGCCACAAGTAGGTGGTACTATCATTACTATCTTATATCTTTTGGCATGAACATGTGTATCACTATGATCAAGATTCAATAAACCATTCATTTTAGGTGCAAGACCATTGAAGGTATTATTCAAATAAACAGAGTAACCATTATTCTCCTTAAATGAATAACCGTATTGCAATAGACATAATCCAATCATGTCTATGCTCAACGCAAACACCAATCTCGATGGTAGAGGGAGCGTGCGATGCTTGGTCACATCAAGCTTGGGAAAAACTTCCAACACATATCGCCAGCTCACCTTTATCTAGTCTCCGTTTACTCCGCAGCCTTTTATTTCGAGTTTACTAACACTTAGCAACTGAACCGGTATCTAATACCATGGTGCTACTAGGAGTACTAGTAAAGTACACATTAACACAATGTATATCCAATATACTTCTATCGACCTTGCCAGCCTTCTCATCTACCAAGTATCTAGGGTAATTCTACTCCAGTGGCTATTCCCCTTATTACAGAAGGACTTAGTCTCGGGTTTGGGTTCAACCTTGGGTTTCTTCACTAGAGCAGCAGTTGATTTTCCATTTCATGAAGTATCCCTTCTTGCCCTTGCCCTTCTTGAAACTAGTGGTTTCACCAACCATCAACAATTGATGCTCCTTCTTGATTTCTACTTTTGTGGTGTCAAACATCGCGAATATCTCAAGGATCATCATATATGTCCCTGATATATTATAGTTCATCACGAAGCTCTAGCAGCTTGGTGGTAATGACTTTGGAGAAACATCACTATCTCATCTGGAAGATCAATTCCCACTCGATTCAAATGATTGTTGTACTCAGACAATCTGAGCACAAGCTCAACAATTGAGCTTTTCTCCCTTAGTTTGCAGGCTAAGAAAATCGTCGGAGGTCTTATACCTCTTGACGTGGGCACGAGCCTGAAATCCCAATTTCAGCCCTCGAAACATCTCATATGTTTCGCGACGTTTCAAAACGTCTTCGGTGCCTTAACTCTAAACCATTTAACTGAACTATCACGTAGTTATCAAAATGTGTATGTCAGATGTTCGCAACATCCACAGACGACGTTCGAGGTTCAGCACACTGAGCGGTGCATTAAGGACATAAGCCTTCTATGATGCAATGAGGACAATCCTCAGTTTACGGACCTAGTCCACATAATTGCTACTATCAACTTTCAACTAAATTTTCTCTAGGAACATATCTAAACTGAAGCGCAAGCCACAACATAATTTGCGAAGACCTTTTGACTATGTTCAGGATAATTAAGTTCTTCTTATGAACTCCCACTCAGATAGACATCCCTCTAGTCATCTAAGTGATTACATGATCCGAGTCAACTAGGCCGTGTCCGATCATCACGTGAGACAGACTAGTCATCATCGGTGAACATCTTCATGTTGATCGTATCTACCATACGACTCATGCTCGACCTTTCGGTCTCTTGTGTTTCAAGGCCATGTCTGTACATGCTAGGCTCGTCAAGTCAACCTAAGTGTTTCGCGTGTGTAATTCTGTGTTACACCCGTTGTATGTGAACGTTAGAATCTATCACACCCGATCATCTTGTGGTGCTTCGAAATGATGAACTTTCGCAACGATGCACAGTTAGGGGGAACACTTTCTTGAAATTTTAATGAGGGATCATCTTATTTATTACCGTCGTTCTAAGCAAATAAGATGCAAAAACATGATAAACATCACATGCAATCAAAAAGTGACATGATATGGCCAATATCATTTTGCTCCTTTTGATCTCCATCTTCGGGGCTCCATGATCATCATCGTCACCGGCATGACACCATGATCTCCATCATCGTGTCTCCATGAAGTTTTCTCGCCAACTATTACTTCTACTACTACAGCTAATGGTTAGCAATAAAGTAAAGTAATTACATGACGTTTATGTTGACACGCAGGTCATAAATAAATTAAGACAACTCCTATGGCTCCTGCCGGTTGTCATACTCGACATGCAAGTCGTGATTCCTATTACAAGAACATGATCATCTCATACATCACATATATCATTCATCACATCCTTTGGCCATATCACAACACAAAACACTTGCTGCAAAAACAAGTTAGACGTCCTCTAATTGTTGTTGCAAGTTTTTTTACGTGGCTGCTATAGGTTGCTAGCAAGAACGTTTCTTACCTACGCCAAAACCGCAACGTGAATTGCCAATTTCTATTTACCCTTCATAAGGACCCTGTTCATCGAATCCGATCCGACTAAAGTGGGAGAGACAGACACCCGCCTTATGCAACTAGTGCATGTCAGTCGGTGGAACCGGTCTCACGTAAGCGTACGTGTAAGGTTGGTCTGGGCCGCTTCACCCCACAATGCCGCCGAATCAAGATAACACTAGTAACGACAAGTAAATTGACAAAATCGACGCCCACAACTACTTTGTGTTCTACTCGTGCATAGAAACTACGCATAGACCTATCTCATGATGCCACTTTTGGGGATCGTAGCGGAAATTCAAAATTTTCTACGCATCACCAAGATCAATCTATGGAGTAATCTAGCAACGAGGGGAAGGAGAGTGCATCTACATACCCTTGTAGATGGCTAAGCAGAAGCGTTCAAGTGAATGGGGTCGATGGAGTCGTACTCGCCGTGATCCAAATCACCGATGATCCTAATGCCGAACGGACGGCACCTCCGCGTTCAACACACATGCAGCCCGGTGACGTCTCCCATGCCTTGATCCAGCAAGGAGAGAGGGAGAGGTTGGGGAAGACTCCGTCCAGTAGCAGCACGACGGCGTGGTGGTGGTGGAGGAGCGTGGTACTCCAGCAGGGCTTCGCCAAGCACCGCAAGAGACGAGGAGGGAGAGGGGTAGGGCTGCGCCAAGAAGGAGATGTTCTCGTGTGTATGGCAGCCCAAAACCCCACTATATATAGGGGAAAGGGAGGGGCTGCGCCCCCACCTAGGTTTCCACCCCTAGGGGTGGCGGCCAGCCCTAGATCCCATCTAGGGGGGCGGCCAAGGGGGAAGAGAGGGGGGCGCGGCACTAGGTGGGCCTTAGGCCCATCTGAGCCTAGGGTTTCCCCCTTTTCCCTTCTCTCTTTGCCTTGGGCCCTGGTGGGGGGGGGGGGGCGCACCAGCCCACCTGGGGCTGGTCCCCTCTCACACTTGGCCCACGCAGCCCTCTGGGGTAGGTAGCCCCACCTGGTGGACCCCCGGGACCCTCCCAGTGGTCCCGGTACGTCACCGATAGCACCCGAAACTTTTCCGGTGACCAAAACAGGACTTCCCATATATAAATCTTTACCTCCGGACCATTCCAGAACTCCTCGTGATGTCCGGGATCTCATCCGAGACTCCGAACAACATTCGGTAACCACGTATACCTATTCCCTATAACCCTAGCGTCATCGAACCTTAAGTGTGTAGACCCTACGGGTTCGGGAACCATGTAGACATGACCGAGACGTTCTCCGGTCAATAACCAACAGCGGGATCTGGATACCCATGTTGGTTCCCACATGTTCCATGATGATCTCATCGGATGAACCACGATGTCGAGGATTCGATCAATCCCGTATGCAATTCCCTTTGTCTAGCGGTATTGTACTTGCCCGAGATTCGATCGTCGGTATCCGATACCTTGTTCAATCTCGTTACCGGCAAGTCTCTTTACTCGTTCCGTAACACATCATCCCATGATCAACTCCTTGGTCACATTGCGCATATGATGATGTCCTATCGAGTGGGCCTAGAGATACCTCTCCGTCACACGGAGTGACAAATCCCAGTCATGATTCGTGCCAACCCAACAGACACTTTCGGAGATACCCGTAGTGTACCTTTATAGCCACCCAGTTTTGTTGTGATGTTTGGCACACCCAAAGCATTCCTACGGTATCTGGGAGTTGCACAATCTCATGGTCTAAGGAAATGATACTTGACATTAGAAAAGCTTTAGCAAACGAACTACACGATATTGTGCTAGGCTTAGCATTGGGTCTTGTCCATCACATCATTCTCCTAATGATGTGATCCCATTATCAACGACATCCAATGTCCATGGCCAGGAAACCGTAACCATCTATTGATCAACGAGCTAGTCAACTAGAGGCTTACTAGGGACATGGTGTTGTTTATGTATCCACACATGTATCTGAGTTTCCTAACAATACAATTCTAGCATGGATAATAAACGATTATCATGAACAAGGAAATATGATAATAACTAATTTATTATTGCCTCTAGGGCATATTTCCAACAGATATGCCCCTGAGCTCTTCATGAGTTTTGTTCTATGTTTTGCCATCTTTCCAGAGGTGCAACCCATGTATTTTTGTGATGTGTGTGGTGATTAGCACAAGCTTGCAAAGTGGAGCATTCGTTAATGCTGATTTCAGGGACTTAGCATTTCCACCAAGTCCTTGGGCTGTTTATCTCATTATGCCATATATTCATGTTGTTTCCTAGTGATCCGTGCCTCTTTTGAGGATGATCAGTAAGGATGTTTTGTTAATATTGTAGTGCTCTATCCATCCATGTCTTTGTTTGCAATTATGGAGCACCCTAGCTTGAGTCAATCGAGCTCTACTTTTGCTATTTCGCGAATCTGGGCAGATTGTCTACTTGTTAGCGATTTTGCCGAGGATGTTGTAGTTGATCCGTGCATGCTATGTTATTGTTCTTGCCATGTCTAGCTTGTATTTTGTGTATTCTTGATGGGTGTATGCTTAGATTGTCATGACTTTCTCTGTAGTGAGTGCATCGAGCTCGTAAACATGCCTACTTGATATCTGATTTTGCATGCTCCAGTTTTCACTAAGTCTGAGGACAGATTATGTTTTTGCCATGTTCACATGCTTGCAAATGTATTTTCTAATCCCTTTTGGCTCAAGGTCACTAAGGGACCTTTATTAAGCTCTTTGAGTAGCTCCATGCCATGCTTTACTTCGCCAAGTTCAGGTCTTGTAGCATATAGTTTTCATGCTCCAAAGAGTGCTATCTGATCTGAAATTCCAAACAAGTGTTAATTTCACTAAGTCTGAAATCTGTTTGCCAAATGCATTTTTGCCATGCTTGTTTGAACCTGTTAATGGATGAATTGGCCGTAGTTCCGTGTGCATCTTTTGTTAAGCATCATGAATGGATCCCTGCCATGTATTTTGTTGTCATGTTTGGGTCCTGTAGCATGTTCATCTTGTTGCATTTAGATGGCTACTTGCTGTAAATCGCAGACCGGTGTCATATTTGAATTGCTTGCCATTTCCAAGCCGTAACTCCGATTCCGGTGATCTTTATATCGTTTTCAAGCGATTTCATCTCATCTTTCTAGCAGCACACTTGGATTTCCAAGTTGAGGCTAGGTTCATTCATTCCTTGTCAAATCTTGCTTATGCAGCACATATTGCATCCCGCATAGCATACCATCTTTGCATCATGTTGTTTGAGTTTGCACGTGGTTGATTGTGTCCTTGTTGCTTGTTTGTCTTGTTTGGGTAGATCCGGGAGATGAGTTCGCTAACGAGGAGCCCGTTGAGTTTGCTTTCGAGGATCCAGTCTACTCTGACAACTTTGCAGGCAAGATGATCATACCCTCGAAATCACTACTATCTTTGCTTTGCTAGATGGTCGCTCTTTTGCTATGCCTATGCTATGATGCTTACCACTTGCTTATCATGCCTCCCAAATTGCCATGTCAAACCTCTAACCCACCATGTCCTAGCAAACCGTTGATTGGCTATGTTACCGCTATCCTCAGCCCCTCTTATAGCGTTGCTAGTTGCAGGTGAGGATTGGAGATCGTTCCTTGTTGGAACATTATTTACTTGTTGGGATATCATTATATTGCCATGTTATCTTAATGCATCTATATACTTGGTAAAGGGTGGAAGGCTCGGCCTCTCGCCTAGTGTTTTGTTCCACTCTTGCCGCCCTAGTTTCCGTCATATCGGTGTTATGTTCCCGGATTTTGTGTTCCTTATGCGGTTGGGTTATAATGGGAACCCCTTGATAGTTCGCCTTGAATAAAGCTTTTCCAGCAATGCCCAACCTTGGTTTTACCATTTGCCACCTAGCCTGTTTTCCCTTGGGTTTCCGGAGCCCGAGGGTCATCTTATTTAAACCCCCCGGGCCAGTGCTCCTCTGAGTGTTGGTCCGACCGAGTAGACTGCGGGGCCACCTCGGGGCAACTTGAGGGTTGGTTTTACTCATAGGATGTCTCATCTGAGTGTGCCGTGAGAACGAGATATGTGCAGCTCCTATCGGGATTTGTCGGCACATTCGGGCGGTGTTGCTGGATTTGTTTTAACTTGTCGAAGTGTCTTGAAGAACCGGGATACCGAGTCTGATCGGAATGTCTCGGGAGGAGGTCTATTCTTTCGTTGACCGTGAGAGCTTGTCATGGGCTAAGTTGGGACTCCCCTGCAGGGATTTGAACTTTCGAAAGCCGTGCCCGCGGTTATGGGCAGATGGGAATTTGTTAATGTCCGGTTGTAGATAACTTGAAACTTAATTTAATTAAAATGAATCAACTGTGTGAGTTACCGTGATGGTCTCTTCTCGGCTGAGTCCGGGAAGTGAACATGGTGTTGGAGTAATGCTTGCCGCAGGTTGCTCTCTAGTTATTAGTTCGCGCTTTGCCTTCTCTTCTCGCTCTCTTTTGCGAACAGGTTAGCCACCATATATGCTAGTCACTTGCTGCAGCTCCACATATTTACCTTGCCTTACCTATAAGCTTAAATAGTCTTGATCGCGAGGGTGTGAGATTGCTGAGTCCCTGTGGCTAACAGATTACTATTAAACCAGATGTAGGGCCTGATGACTCCGTTCCAGATGACGCGCTTGAGCTCAAGTGGGAGTTCGACGAGGACTCATGCCGTTACTATGTTTCTTTCCCTGATGATCAGTAGTGGTGCCCGGTTGGGGCGATCGGGGCCGTGTCGCATGTTAGGTTGATCTTTTTTATTTTGGCGTCGTAGTCGGGCCATGAGTGTTTGGATGATGTAATGCTATTTATGTACTTTGATTGACGTGGCGAGTGTAAGCCAACTATGTATCTCCCCTTTTATTATCTATATATTACATGGGATGTTGTGAAGATTGCCTAACTTGCGACATTGCTTTCAATGTGGTTATGCCTCTAAGTCATGCCTCGACACGTGGGAGATATAGCGGCATCGAGGGCATTACAAGTTGGTATCAGAGCCTTCCCTGACCTTAGGAGCCCCCACTGATTGATCTTTTTTAGCAGCCATTGTTGAGTCTAGAAAAATGTTTTGAGTCATTTAGGAATATATATCGGAGAGTTTAGGAATTCTTTTTACTCCCCAGTATCCTCATCGCTCTGGTAAGGCATCCTGATGTAGAGTTTTGACTCTTCTCTTCTCAAATTTCACAAAAAAAATTTAGGATCACGCGGGTATCTTGGAATCATTCCGATGGTTTTGTGACGAGAACATTGTTCTTGGTGCCTCCTGTCTTTAGGGGTTGTGGCAGTGTCCCGGGGAGTTGAGCTCCGAGGTGTTGTCATCACAATTTTATCGTTGCAATTCTGGAATACCTGAGTTTAGTACGCCGACATCGAAAATCTCTTTTATGCAGTTCGTCGGTGAGATAACCTCGACGCCACCCAGTACTGGGGCGGGAGTTCGGGAGTATCGCCATAACTTGTATAACGGATGCTTTTCGAAGGTTGAGGTAGATGGTTTCCGAAGTTTTTCTCGGTTATGTGTTGAAGGATGGATACAGCTGGATGTAGGATTTGCTAGATTTGGGTGAGATAGTATGCTTCCCCTGTTTCCCCAACACCTGATTGCATAACCAGAAAGGTTCGGGAGTTTCATAGGTGGGAATTCTTGTAGCTCTAGCTCTTCTTCCACGGATATTTGGTTTGAGATTGGGATTTCTTACCGACTATTCGTTCTTGATCTGTACCTAGTTGATTTATTCATCTATCTAATTTCTAGTGGCTTCTCAATTTATGGATATGTGACCATTTCAAGTGGAATGCATTCGTTCATTTTGTTCGGATGTGAAGACTATATGTTGCAATTTTCATTTCATTGGATTCAGCTTCAATATTTGTCTATCAATGTGCTAATGGATGTCAACCTCTTTAGGATGGCTCCTCCAATGCGCACGACTCCGAATCCTGATCCGCCACCACCTCCACCTCCTTCGGAGGCATGGCAAGCTGTGATGGCCGCAACCAATGCAAACACGCAGTTGATCATGCAAATTCTTCAAGAGCGCAATCAAGCGAACCAAGGAAACCAAGGCAACAATCAGAATCACTTTGCTACACTCAGCCAGTTCCTTGCAAATCAGCCAAAGACTTTCAGCAATTGTGTTGAGGCAACTGATGCTGACGATTGGCTCGTGGATCTGTGCAAGCATTTCGAGTGCAGTAACATCAGGCCTGAGGACTTTGTCAAGTTCGCTTCCTTCCAACTCAAAGACCAAGCTGCAGAATGGTTCCAGCAGTACAAGGATTCCAGAGGAGGCCGTGTGATTACCTGGGATGAATTCCGTCAAGATTTCAAAGCTCATCATATTCCTTAGAGCGTGGTTGAAAGCAAGCGTGAGGAATTCCGCAACCTGAACCAAGGCTCCTTGTCTGTCTATGACTACAATAAGTTGTTCCAGAAGCTCGCCCACTTTGCTAAGCAGGACGTCCCTGATGAGAAGAGCATCATATACCAGTTCAGGGGTTGTCTCAGAGAAGAAATCCAGCTAGCTCTTGTTCTCTTTGAGCCCTTGAGGTACGATGAGTTCTACAACATGGCATTGAAGCAAGAGGCTGCTCAACTGAGGTGTGATGCTTCCAAGAAGCGAGTCAGAGATGTTACTCCTTCTTCCTCTACTCAAGTGGCCAAGCAGCAGAAGTATTGGCTTCCTCCTCCTCCGTTCCGTTAGCCGTATCAGAAGAGCAAAGGTGGCAGTGGATCTTCCCACCCACCCAACCCTGGCTTTCAGAACAAGACTTCGTCTCAAGCTCCAAGATCGAGTGCTCCGTATCACCATCCGCTTTCAGAGGTCACATGCAACAAGTGCCAACAGAAGGGCCATTATGCCAACAAGTGCTTCAACCAGAGGCGTCTTCCTCCTCCTCCTCCTGTGAGATCGGCAAGTACAACTGTGGTCAAGCATAACCCCAAGCACACCAAGGTCAACTTGATGAATGCAGCTCAGGTAGAGGACTCGTCAGATGTCATCATGGGTAACCTTCCTGTTAACGATGTTCCTGCAAAAGTACTTTTTGATACTGGTGCATCGCATTCTTTCTTGTCATGCCCTTTTGCATCGAAGCACAATGTTGATACTGAGATCATGCCCAAAGTCATGCAAGTTGTTTCTCCCGGCAAGCTTTTGACTTCTAGTTTGGTTGCTCCCGATATATCTATCACGTTGGGCGATTACAAGTTTCTTCCTTCTCCGGTGGTTCTTGGCAACTCAGATATTGATCTTATTCTCGGAATGGATTGGCTTTCTAAGCACAAGGCGCATCTTGATTGTGCTGCCAGGTAGATTCAATTGACTCATTCGTTTGAGGATGTAATTGTCTTTGCCGCTCGTGATGATACCATTCGTCTATTTTCTCTCAATGAGAAGGGTGAACTGGATGCTATCTCGCAGATTCCAGTCGTTTGCGAATATCAAGACGTCTTTCCAGAAGAGCTTCCAGGAATGCCTCCGCACCGGCCAGTTGAATTCGTCATCGATCTTGAGCCTGGCAGGGAACCAGTGTGCAAGCGTCCTTACAAGCTTGGACCTGAAGAGTTGAAGGAGCTGAAGAAGCAACTCAATATTCAAGAGCGAATGGGTCTCATCCGACCTAGTTCTTCTCCATGGGGTTGTGGTGTTATTTTTATGAAGAAGAAGGATGGAATGGACCGACTTTGTGTTGATTACCGTCCATTGAACAAGAAGACCATCAAGAACAAATACCCACTTCCCAACATCAACAAGCTGTTCGAACAACTCAAGGGTGCCCAAGTATTCTCCAAGCTTGATCTCCGTATGGGTTATCATCAGATTCGAATCCGTGAGCAAGATATTCCCAAGACGGCTTTCAGGACAAGCTATGGTTCATATGAATACACTGTCATGTCTTTTGGCCTCGTCAACGCTCCTCCGACGTTCTCTCGCATAATGAACTTCATCTTCAACGCGTACACCAATGACTTTGTTTTGGTCTATCTCGACGACATTCTGGTCTTTTCGAAGAACAAGGAAGATCATGCCAAGCACTTGCGTTTGGTACTCGATAAGCTGAGGGAACACCAGTTCTACGCCAAGTTCTCCAAGTGCGAATTTTGGCTCGATGAGGTTCTTTATCTTGGTCATATCATCTCTGCCAAGGGCATTGCGGTGAATCCTGAGAAGGTGTCTGCAATTGTGAATTGGGAACCACCTCAGAATGTGAAGCAACTCCATAGCTTCCTCGGTCTCGCAAGCTACTGTCAAAGATTTTGAAAACTTTTCTAAGATCGCGAAGGCCAGGTTCATACTCAATTTGCTGACGTTGGTTTCTCACAAAGAAATATTGTGAAGAATAATTCATTTGACTCAGCTCCCAATGCTTAACAAAAACATTGGTCTTTGAAATACTCATCTGATCTTCAACCGGCTTGAAGATGAAAAACTTGCCGGTTTATCATTGCCAAAATTGCTGACATGTAAATATTGATGGCACCAGGTCATAATTGTTGTTAACATCAAGCTTGAAAATGTACCTCCCTTATATGCATATCACTTGTAGCCCCCAGGTCTTAAAAAGGGAGCATAGTAACCTCCTAAGACTTGCTTCAATATAAATGTTACAACCTTGAAGAAATCCAAGTTGTTCATCTCAGTCACTAGTCAAAACTGAATATTCCACATATGTAGCCCCCAAGTGCCAGGTTTTCATGCTTGCAGCAACCTGGGACTTGTAATTGCCTTAAGCTCATAAAAAACTTCAACCAACATAGCCCCCAAGGGCCGGGTCATTATGCAATAATGAGCAGGGACTTTGTATATATGATCATGTAGACTTGAATAGCAACATGTAGCCCCCAAGGGCCGAGTCATTATGCAATAATGAGCAGGGACTTTGTATATACTTCATTGAAAATTACATCATATGATGTAAACCCCACCATGGGGCTCGAACCCACATCCACAAGGTTAAGAGCTTTGTACTCTACCAACTGAGCAGTGGACCCTTCAATATAATGGATTAAGGCTTGCGTACTTTGAATTTTTGTCAGGAGCAATTGGTAGCCCCCAAGGGCCGGCTCATTATGATGTGATGAGTCGGGTCTTCAATAAGGCAAGTAAAAATGACTTTGCATTAGCCCCCAAGTGTCATGGTGCATGCTTGCAGCGACATGGGACTTTCATATTTGATATAATCATGATCTGAATAATATAGCCCCCAAGTGCCGGGTCGTAAGCCTTCAGCGACTCGGGACTATTCCTTCCATTGCAGAATAAATCATATCCTCTATCTGGATGATATTGCTGAATGCTCTTCATATCAATATTGAACCTTACTCCTTGTTGCGAGCTGGTATTCTTAGATGAGGGAATAATAGCCATTACTCTGAAGTGGCTTTGTAAACCTCAATCATAATATTGGTTATTGATAACCATAATAAAAATCTAGCCATGTTGGCTATTAAAGATTTGAATAATATAAGCCAATGATTTATAAGCGCATGATTCCAATGGTGCAATCTAAATATATACTGGCGACTTAACGTCCAAAGCCGGACCTAGTTAATAAACTCCGGATATGCTTAAATATGAGCCATAGAGATGAAGGTTACATGGCCTGAATTGTCTCAAGCCATATGTTAATATGGCGTAAATATATGAATCCCAAAAAATGCTCAAAAAAAGATAACCGAATCAAAATCAAGAAAACGAGGCTTTCATAGGCCACCAAGCCTAAAGCTCCAAGGCTTTCATGGACCACCAAGCCACTAAGTTACCCTTTTACACTTTGTGAATCCGGCCTCACATGACCGCCGTTTTAACGTTGACAAGTTCAGGGTCTATGTAAGATTGACTGTCAAGAGTTTGGCTTGTCATTCCGGGATTACCCCGGCGGAGTGGCAGATTCTACAAAGCAGGGTAACCTGGAAGGTTTTGGTGAATACACCCGGTGTTCCAAGCCAGTTCACGAGGGTAGTAATGCTATGTTCTCTTTGGTGAATACACCTATGTTTTAACAGGAAGCCCCCAAGTGCTTTGTAAGCATGGCGTACAAGCTGGACCAAGAGGGATATTCACAGCTATGCTCAATGAGTTGGAAGCCCCAAGTGGTTTGTGGCATTTTAGCTGAATCAAAAGGATATTCACAGCTATGCTCAATGAGCAAGAAGCCCGCAAGTGACCAATAAGATAAGCCAATAAGGCAGGATACCCATATTTGAACCACGCATCATGGCAGAAAATTCTCTTTGGCAACCTTTTAGTTTTTCCTGAGAACTCGAACTTGCGAGAGATGGATTCTTTATGTACCGGATGTTAAACCAGATATTGAGAGCTTCAAAGCTTTATGGGAGAGAGATGTCTCTTGAGCTGGATTTTAAACTGGAATCTTCATTTTGAGCCGGAAATTTTTTTGACGGCCTTTTAAATTTTCATCAATATCGTAGTAGCCTCCGAGATCGGGTTATCTTCCCTCCAATGACTCGGACTTCTTGAATTCCCTGAGACTGGCCAATTCCGCCGAGTCATGTCATTGTAGCCCCCGAGTCTTAAGACTACTTGAGGAGTTGGCTTGAGACTCTCCATATTTTGACCATAGCATAAGAAGCATATTATTTGCATTGATAACGTGATGTGAATCCCCCGAAGGTTGAGGTGACTGCAGTGTGTTACAAATGATCCCGTATAAACTGTGTCAGCAACTCGGCTAATGGTTCATCCCAACTGACTGTACTGAAGTTAACCAAACTGTAGTGGCAGCGACTTGTGTGCCTGCTCATTGAACCATCCAGTGTAAACGGTGGCTGATAATATACGATAATTGGCCTTCAAATTGTTGGAAGAAAAATTGGGCTACCCGAGCAGTGACTTGCTTGCACTCAATAAACAACTCATGCAGACGGTGCAGACGACGACTGATAATATAGACCGGACCACATGGCGGTGGTTTGACATGTCCATTGGGTAGCTTGCATGAGCAGGTGTGACCCTGATGTGCTGATATATATTGGTCCCCAAGAGCAGCGACTTAGGTACTTCTATTGAGCGGCACGACAAGGACAATCATCCGCGATATAATGCCATTTTGAAATAATTGTCCTGCATATAAAAATATACAAACCAACGTAATTGTTCTTTGACAAAAACAATATGTGTTAAAAATAAATTTAGATGGATTTCACCTGATTTGTTCGTACGATAGACGATCCGTATATAACAGTTGTGGACAACCTTCAGTAATTTCAACTGCAATATACCCACTCTCTCTGGCGGAGGCAAAGGAGAAGAGGCGCGCGAGCCGGCTTGTAGCAGAGACTTTAGCGAGAGGCGGCTCACAGTGGAACCGACCAACCCGAACCAGAGAACGGGCGAGGACGACTCGACTGCAAAGGCCACGCCCCGACGGTTTAAATGAAGGTGCGTGAGTTGACACAACAGCTGAACATCAGGATGCAAGTCTCAACAGCAGCAGAGGTGGCGGGTCTCAGTGCCTGTGAGATGGAAGCAGCTGCTCACAGCAGCAGCCTGTGCTCGACGATGATCCTCAACCAGTGAATCAAGTACAGAACCAGTGCAAGTTCTGATTTCTGAAGGTTCTTCCATTATATGTAGCATATAATTGAAGTAGACAATGGTCCCACGGCCGGCTCAAGGCACAACGACAGCTCGGCAGCTTGGAGGCGCACTAGGAACAACTCAAGTGTGGTTGGCTTGACGAGCAGGAGGGCCCGGAGGTTCAGCTGTGGCAGCATGAACGGAGAAGTACAATGAAGGACGGGACCCGGCGGTTTAGGGTCGCAGCCACACATGGCAAAGGCGGAGAGCAGGTACGACAGGTCGTGGTGTGAAGGATGGCGATGTAGGCAGGTTGAAAGCGAGGCTCACGGCCAGCAGGCGGTTTAACGGCAGCCGTGGGGCGGCCCAAGGCCACGACGTTGGGGGAAGCAGCTCGGAACAGAGCCGCTCATAGCAGTAGAAGCAACCTGCGGTGGCTATTTTTTAAGGCAGCCTCAGCGGAAGCAACCCACTACGACCCACATCGATGAGGTGAATCCATGCAACGGCGACTGAAGCAGGCGCGAGGGTCCTCTACAGCTCAACAGCGGTGCGAGGCACGAATCGGGGCGGCTCATGGCCGCGGCAAGCTGCCGGAGCTACTTGAGGCACAGCCTAGCGGGGCGGCTCAGGATGAGATATGACGAGGTGGTTCGGAGCAGTTTTGATAGCTTTGCGACTTTCGGCAGCTGCCGTGGCTCAAGGCCATAGCGACAGGCAGAAGAGACGAAGTCGTGGTTGGCTTGCGGCGACTCACAAGTGGAGCTATCGGCTCGTCAGAGCAAGCACTGTAGAAGCGGATTGGCACGAGCCACAACGGAGGCTCGTCGGTGATGCAAACAAGTTGGCCACGACAACTCAGGGGAAGCGAGGGTAGCTTGAGCTAAATCCAGGTCAAAAACAGCGGTGATGAAATTTCTCGGGGTCAACCTAGAGCCCAGGTGGCTTGATGACAGCAATATTGATGCTGATGATGATTGTTTTTGACCCGGAGAAAGCTCATGTGGTCTAACTCATCTGGGTCAGGGCCAAGGCTTACGATGGCAGCGGGTGCGGCTCAACGGCGGCCGGCAGGCTTGAAGAATGCCAAGCGACTAAAAGGTGGACAGTGGTGGCCAAGCTTGGAAGTGGCGGCTCGTCGACGATGCCATTGAAGGGAGGCACCAGCCTGGATGTCAGCCAGCCACAGGGCGAGGCGATGCGCGGGTCATGGAAGGACCGTGTGGGTGGGCCAAGCTATGAGCCGGCGAGCGTGCTGGCGGCTTGTAGGTGGCGCGATGCGAGGGCAGCTCAGAGGCCGGTGAAAATAGGGCGACGACCGTGGATGCGTTCAAGGTGGATTTGAAGGCCGGTGACTCAAAGCGGCCCCGACGACTCAAAGTGGCCCCTGCGGGCTCAGAAGAAGGCATGCGCCGGTAGTGGTTTACGGCGGCGCGGCGGAGGAGAAGCATCTGCCGGCTCAGATGCGTGGCAGGTCGGCCGCGACCATCGGAAATAGTTCGACGCGTGTCCATTGAAGTGCGGTCGCAATGAGTCCATGATGGAGTCCGTGGAGGTTGAGGCAATTGTGGAGGAAGCGGCTGACACAAGGCGGCTCAGTCAACAGAGACAAGGCCCCATTAACGGCGACTTGAAGGCGCCCCCTGACTGTAGTAGAGGCTCGTGGGCAAGGCTCCCTTGGAGGCAGCGAAGTGGCGGGCGAGGCAGTTTGTGGTATGGTAACAGTAGAAGGCGCGGCGGCGGAACACTGCCATGGTGGAGGTGGCTTGTTGTCGAGGCGAGCGAGGGCAGTTCAAGGCCACATCGGCGGGTCACTGGGGCGGAAGAGGCGGTTCAACACCTGCTCCGGCAGCGCGAGGCCGAGGCGGGTCGAGGTAGGCGGCCGCTCGGCACAGCCTTAACCGAAGAAACTCGGCGGCGCCGGAGGAGTAGACGGCCACGCAGGGCGGAACCGGCGCCAGTCTTGGGCGGAGGTGACCCGGCGCGGATCTTGGCAAATGGTTGGTGCTCCCATGACGATTCTGTCGGTGTTTCGAAGGTGGCGGGTCAGAGCAGCAGGGGTCCGGCCACGGGGCGGCTCACAGCGCGCCTGGCAGCTTGGGAAGCTTGGGGCTCGATGGATACAAGCCGGAGGTGGCGGCAGAACGGATGACCAAAAGGCGCAAGGGTCATCCAGGATGCATAGGAGCCGAGGCGGCGACGGGATCCAAAGTAGATGGAGCCAGAGGCACAGCGGGGCTGCAGCTCGTGGTGGTTGGCTTGCCACTGTCGGCTCAGATACGCAGAGGCCCGGAGACGCGTGGTAGCTTGAGGCGACGGAAGCAAAGGCGGCCCGCGGAGAGAACCCGGGTTGTTGTAGCGCGGCCAAGGGGCTCACGACCATGAGTAGGTCTGGCCGGGCGCGTGCAGCCATGGAGCATAAGGAGAGGTGCCGGGCCCCTTGGCCACGGCCACTCGTGATGAAGACGGGCGGCTCAAGGTGCGATGGAACAACTCGGAGATGGCAGCAGGCGGCGCTCAAACGGCCTCAGGGGCGGAGGTGTTTTGCAGATGACAGTGACAGCGGTTTAGAGTCCGTAATGGAAGCAGAGCCCTTGGGCGAGTCGGAGTGGGTGCAACGACTTGCGACACTAAAGATGATTCAAGGATGAAGGTGAGTTTAGCCACGGAGGCAACGCTCGAGTCCGTGATTGAGGTGGCAAAAAACAAGGTGCGGGGTCCATGGAGTCAACCCGATGAGGTGGCTTAAAGTGAAATGCGAAGAGCGCGCCCGCAAGGAGGCTGGCCCTCTCATGGAACTCCATCTATAAATAATTTCTGATCTTGATCAAAGTTGATATAGATTCTCCCAAAATTGACTTCTCTTCATCCAGAAATTTGCGAACTTCTCGAACCCTAGTTAAGATCCCTACAAGAACTGAACACCACTATGCGCACGCCCCACGGTGCGCGCCAACTGTCGTGGATTTGTCATGGCAGATGTCCTAGTGTGAGGACTTAGTCGTGAGGCTAACACAACTATGTGGTAGGTTGAGAGGGGTTGATCGGAATCGAGAGATGCAACACAAGACAATTGTTTAGACAGCTTTGGTCCCCGGGAAACATCATCCGGTAACAAACCTACATGTTGTTTGTGGCTAGGTCTCATTATGCTCACGAGGGAGTCGTCGGATAACCGTCTCTCCTCTAGTTGTGTCTAGACTTAGAGATTATTTCCTGTCCCTCCTGGGGTACCCTGCCCTCCTTATATAAGTTGAAGGGGCAGTTTACATGTAGACTCCAACTCGGATTAAGACTTAAACTATTCTGACGACTCACCACAGGCTTCTCTCCATGGGCTTCTCACCATCGGCTTCTTAATGTCTGCCGACTTACAATTTGGCTTACCATCTGGTTTACAATATGCGGACTTACAATCTGGCTTACCATCTGGTTTATAATCTACCGGCTTATAATCTGGCTTACAATCTGCCGGCTTATAATCTAGCTTACAATCTGCCGGCTTATAATCTGCCGGGTCACCAATGAAACACCAAGTCCTAGCCAGGTCATATCTCTGGCCGGGTCATACCGTAGGGTATATCCCGGACACTATGCGTTGGCGATAGTTGTAGAAGCAATAGTTGGCGAGATGACCAAGACACTACGATGGAGATCAAGGTGTCGAGCCGGTGATGATCATGACAATGCTTTGCAGATGGAGATCAAAAGCACAAGATGATGATGGCCATATCATGTCACATATTTTGATTGCATGTGATGTTTATCTTTTATGCATCTTATTTTGCTTAGTACGATGGTAGCATTATAAGATGATCCCTTCACTAAATTTCAAGATATGAGTGTTCTCCCTGAGTATGCACCATTGCGACAGTTCATCGTGTTGAAACACCACGTGATTATCGGGTGTGATAGACTCTACGTTCACATACAACGGGTGTAAGACAGTTTTGCGCATGCGGAATACTTGAGTTAAACTTGATGCGCCTGGCATGTACAGACATGGCCGTGGAACACTGGAGAACGAAAGGTCGAACGTGAATCATATAGTAGCACTGCAAAAGAAAGACACATCCGTGACATTTTGGGCCGAACGATATTTTTTTTCTGTCATACATATGACACTTCTATGATGATAATTGTGACAAAACCCGATATCATCATAGATGTGGTGGGCTCCTACTTCTATGACAAAAAATCATGACAGAAAATGGGCTTTTTGTCCTGGGCGGGCCGGAGACACAGCTGCATGACATTCTTTGGGCCGTCCATGACGGAAAAAACCGTGGTAGAAGTGAGGGCAAGGAAATTTCGGGGAGTTCCCGGTTACGGTGGGAGGTTGTGGGCCGAGCGATGCGCGTTTCTCTCGTACACGTATGCACGTGTGTGCGAAGCGTTGGCTCTAACTGAACCCGTGCGGGGTGTTGGGCTCTAACTGAACCCGAGCGATTGCACTGCAGGCTACGCGTTACTGAACCCGAGCGATCGATCGATGGCTGTTAACTGAACCCGATCGAGCGATTCCTTCGCTACTGCTGCTAACTGAAGCCGATCGATGCTGCCTCTGGGATGAACAGTGAGCGTTGCGGGGGGTTTGGATGAACAGTGAGCGGTGGCGTTGCCCCTGGACGAACAAGACCCCGTGGTGTGGTGGAGGGCTGGATGAACAGTAGACGGTGGAGGGGTGCCCGTGGAGGGGTGGTTGAACAAGACCCCGTGGTGTGGAGGGCTGGATGAACAATAGACAGTGGAGGGGTACCCGTGGAGGGGTGGTTGAACAGTAGCCGGTGCAGTAGCGCGTGGTGGAGGCTGGAAGAACAGGAGCCCGTGGAGGCTGGAGGAGGTCGACGGTAGCCCGTGGAGGTTGGAGGAGGTCGACGGTGGAGATGAACAGTATCCCGTGGAGTCCCGTTTTGAGGTACGCCACAACCCTCTCGATGAACAAGACCCCCGTTTCGACCGTAGCGCTCCGACACAAGTCCGTTTCGTCCGCTTTGCGGTACGCCACACCCCTCCCGATCAACAGGACCCCCGTTTCGACCGTAGGAGGTCCGTTTCCTCTGTTTTGCGGTACGCCAGACCCCTCCCGATCAATAGGACCCCGTTCTGAACGTAGGAGGTCCGTTTCCTCCGTTGTGCGGTACGTCAGGCCTTGTTTCCATAGCTTGTTCCGTCCAAGCCCTCCCGATGAACACGAACACGCATTCCGTTCCGACCCAGCCGGTTGGCTCCCACGCGGTCCATTGCCTCCCAATGAACACGACGCATTCCGTTGCCTCCCCATGAACACGATGCATTCCGTTGCCTCCCCATGAACACGACGACGACGCTATTTCTCCGTTCCGACCCAGCCATGTACATGAGCCCTGGCCGTACGTATGCGCGAGTAGGCGTTGGAGACCCCGCCCGTATGTACACATACGTGGCTGTATTTTCTTTCTTGCACCCTGGCCGCTGTACGTACGTGTACATGCTACGTGCGCGCCTCTACTACGACACGTACGCGCCTCTACTACGACACGTGCGTGCCTCTACATCAACCAGTATATATGTACGTACACGTTCGCGACCAGAATGACAATGCTACGTATGCTTCGACCAGGTGGGTCCCGACTGGCAGGCACTTCCTTGCCTGCGAAGATGTAGCTGGTGGGTCCCAGCAGTCAGGGGGGCGAATTGGTTTTTTTTGCCCGGAAGCACTTCCTTGCATGCGAAGATGTAGCTGGTGGGTCCCAACAGCAGGGGAAACGTTTTTTCACGAAATACGGTTGCCCGTCCGATGGGTCCCCGCTATCAGGTGGAGGAATAATTATTTTGCACGTAATAAGGAGGCACTTCCTTGCTACGGCCGTGGACCCAGTTGTCAGCCTCTCCACGTACAGTCCATGTCCGATGGAAGCCGTTCCTTGACCATGTTGACGACGCTGCGCCGAGAGCACCAGGGCGGTGGACGATGGTGAGGCCTAGGAAGGGGACGACGCGGAGCCGGGGAAGACGCGACAGTGGATGCCCACACGTGGAGGAGTACAAGGGTTCACTGGTTCGCTGCAGTGTGAGGCTGCCATCGTCGCAGAATAACAGGGGGTGTGGGTGAGTAGAGGGATGGCCTGGCCAGCGGTGGGACTAGTAGGGGGCGGTGAGGCCTCCGCCGCATCGCAGCTAGCCACGGGAGGCAGGAGCACGAGGCACGACCGGTGCTGGTTTGGGCGGCTGGAGCAAGAAGACCAGAGGTTGAAGAAGCACTACGGCCGTTGGATGGACATCGTACGGTCACTGGAGCTAGAAATGTGCATATTGACTAAGTTGACAAAGCCCTCCGTCCCCGTCAACTTAGTATGCCCACAAGTCAGCCTGCCACTATACTGGGTCCCAGCTAACAGGGGGAGTATTCATTTTTGTGTGTGTAATAAGGAGGCACTTCCTTGCGTGTGAAGATATAGCTGGTGGGTCCGAGCTATCAACGACAGTAACATTTTTTCCCGAAATACAGAGGCCCTTCGGTGGGTCCCTGATGTCAGGTGGAGGAATCATTATTTTGCGGGTAATAAGGAGGCATTTCCTTGCATGTGGTCGTGGACCCAGCTGTCGGCCTCTCCACGTACAGTCCACTTCATATGCATGTCGGTCGTTGACCATGTTGACCAGGCCGCGCCGAGAGCACCTGGGCGGTAGACGACGGTGAGGCCTAGGAAGGGAACGACACGGAGGCAGGGAAGACTCGGCAGTTGTTTCCCACGCGAAGGGGAGTATGATTGTATGAGGGTTTACTGGTTCGTCTACCGTCGCCGGAGAATAACAGCAGGTGTGGGTGAGTAGAGGGATGGCTAGGCCAGCGGTGGGAGTACGGTGGGGCGGTGAGGCCTGCGCGGCAGCACAGCCGGCCACAGGGAGGAGGGAGCAGGCAGTCCCACTGGTGCTTGTTTGAGCGGCTGGAGCAGGAAGAGCAGAGATTAGAGCAGCATGACGACCATTCGATGGACATCCAACAGTCACTACTTGTGCGTCAACCTTTTTTTAGGAAAGCCTCAAATCTGTGGAAAACAGCATACAACCCATCTGCCATTATTTCTAATAATTTACAGCCCATTTTCTAATTCTTAAGGTTTTTTGGAGCCCATATTCTTTTTCTTAGCATTACAACCCATATTGTGGCCACGGTTAAAAAATTATACGAAATTTTGCATTTTCGGTGCGGTCCGAACTGTTTTTAATCCCGAAATTTCGACTCATGTTCAAACTGATTTAAAAAATAAATGTATATCAATATAAAATCCAACAAATTCTCCATGCATAAAAATTAATGTAATTTAAAATCTCGATATGAAAAAAAGATATTTGAAACTAATTGCCAGTTTGATGTGTTTTAAAAATCTACAACCCATTTCTCATTACCGATGGGCCATTTTCTCGGCCAGCCGAATGAAAGATCTCCTTGTCTCGAAAGATTTACAGCCCAACAGGCCTGACAAAGCGACTTACTTGGCAAATCACAAAGAAACTAGGCTATGGCCATGGACCCAGCTGTCAGCCTCTGCACGTACGATACTCTTCCGATGGAAGTCGTTCCTTGACCATGTTGACCATGCCGCGCAGAGAGCACCATGGTGGTGGACGACGGCGAGGCCTAGGAAGGGGACGGCGCGGAGACGGGGGAGACGCGTTAGTGGAAGCCCGTGCGGAGAGGAGTACGAGGGTTCGCTGGTTCGGCTACAGTGTGAGGCTGCCGTCGCCGCAGGGCCTGGCCAGCGGTGGGAATAGTAGGGGGCGGTGAGGCCTCCGCGGCAGCACAGCCGGCCACGGGAGGCAGTAGCATGCGGCACGACCGGCGCTGCTTTGGGCGACTGTAGCAAGAAGACCAGAGATTGAAGAAGCACTACGGCCGTTGGACGGACATCGTACGGTCACTGGAGCAAGAATCGTTCATATTGCCTAAGTTGACATAGCCCTCCGTCCCCGTCAACTTAGTAGGCCCACAAGTCAGCCTCCCACAATGGTGGGTCCTAGCTAGCAGGGGGCTATTCATTTTTGTGCGTAATAAGGAGGCACTGCCTTGCATGCGAAGATATAGCTGGTGGGTCCGACATGTCAGCGAGGGAACGTTTTTTTCTCGAAATATAGAGGCCCTTCCGGTGGGTCCCAGCTGTCAGGTGGAGGAATCATTATTTTGCGTTCACAGTCCATGGCCGATGGATGTCATTCGTTGACCACGTTGACCAGGCCGCGCCGAGAGCACCATGGCGATGGACGATAGCGAGGCCTAGGAAGGGAACGACACGGAGCCGGGGAAGACTCGGCAATGGTTGCCCACGCGGTGGGGAGTATGAGCGTTTACTGGTCCGGCTGCCGTCGCCGGAAAATAACAGGAGGTGCGGGTGAGTAGATGGATAGACAGACCAGGCATGAGGGTGCTCTGGCGGCTCAACAGCGGTGCGAGGCAGGAATCGGGGCGGCTCATGGCCGCGGCAAGATGCCGGAGCTACTTGAGGCACAGCCCAGCGGGGCGGCTCAGGATGAGATACGACGAGGTTGTTCGGAGCAGTTTTGACAGCTTGGCGACTTTCGGCGGCTGCCGTGGCTCAAGGCCATAGCGAAAGGCAGAAGAGACGAAGCCGTGGTTGGCTTGCGGCGACTCACAAGTGGAGCTATTGGCTCGTCAGAGCAAGCACTGTAGAAGCGGATTGGCACGAGCCACAACAGAGGCTCGTCGGTGATGCAAACAAGTTGGCCACGACAACTCAGGGGAAGCGAGGGCAGCTTGAGGTCAATCCAGGTCAAAAACAGCGGTGATGAACTTTCTCGGGGTCAAGCTAGAGCCCAGATGGCTTGATGACAGCAATATTGATGATGATGATGATTGTTTTTGACCCAGAGAAAGCTCATTTGGTCTAACTCATCTGGGTCAGGGCCAAGTCTTACGATGGCAGCGGGGGCAGCTCAACGGCGGCCGGCCGGCTTGAAGAACGCCAAGCGACTGAAAGGTGGACAGTGGTGGCCAAGATTGGAAGTGGCGGCTCGTCGACGACGCCATTGAAGGGAGGCACCAGCCTGGACGTCAGCCAGCCGCAGGGCGAGGCGATGCACGGGTCATGGAAGGACCGCGCGGGTGGCCCAAGCTATGAGCCGGTGAGCGTGCTGGTGGCTTGTAGGTGGCGCGATGCAAGGGCGGCTCAGAGGCCGGTGAAAATAGGGCGATGACTGTGGAGGCGTTCGAGGTGGATTTGAAGGGCGACGACTCAAAGCGGCCCCGACGACTCAAAGTGGCCCCTGCAGGCTCAGAAGAAGGCATGCGCCGGTAGTGGTTTACAGCGGCGCGATGGAGGAGAAGCGTCTGCCGGCTCAGATGCGTGGCAGGTTGGCCACGACCGTCGAAAATAGTTCGACGTGCGTCCATTGAAGTGCGGTCGCAATGAGTCGACGATGGAGTCCGTGAAGGTTGAGGCAATTGCGGAGGCAGCGGCTGACACAAGGCGGCTCAGTCAACGGAGACAAGGCCCCATTAACGGCGACTTGAAGGCGGCCCCCTGGCCGTAGTGGCGGCTCATGGGCGAGGCTCCCTTGGAGGCAGCGAAGTGGCGGGCGAGGCAGTTCGTGGTATGGTAACTGTAGAAGGTGCGGCGGCGGAACACTGCCGTGGTGGAGGTGGTTTGTTGTCGAGGCGAGCGAGGGCAGTTCAAGGCCACATCGGCGGGTCACTGGGGTGGAAGAGGCGGTTCAACACCTGCTCCGGCAACGCGAGGCCGAGGCGGGTCGAGGTAGGCGGCCGCTCGGCGCAGCCTTGGCCGAAGAAACTCGGCGGCGCCGGAGGAGTAGATGGCCACGCGTGGCGGAACCGGCGCCATTCTTGGGCGGAGGTGACCCGGCGCGGATCTTGGCAAAAGGTTGGTGCTCCCATGACGATTCTGTCGGCGTTTTGAAGGTGGCGGGTCACATCAGCAGGGGCCGGCCACGGGGCGGCTCATGGCGCGCCTGGCAGCTTGGGAATCTTGGGCCTCGACGGATGCAAGCCGAAGGTGGCGACAGAACGGATGACCAAAGGCGCAAGGTACATCTAGGATGCATAGGAGCCAAGGCGGCGCCGGGATCCAAAGTAGATGGAGCCGGAGGCACAGCGGGGCTGCAGCTCATGGTGGTTGGCTTGACGCTGCCGACTCAGATACGCGGAGGCCTGGAGACGCGGGGTAGATCGAGGCGACGGAAGCAAAGGGGGGTCGCGGAGAGAACCCAGGTCATTGTAGCGCGGCCAAGGGGCTCACGACCATGAGTAGGTCCGACCGGGCGCGTGCTGCCATGGAGCATAAGGAGAGGTGCCGGGCCCCTTGGCCAGGGCCACTCATGATGAAGACGGGTGGCTCAAGGTGTGATGGAACAACTCGGAGATGGCAGTAGGCGGCGACTCAGACGGCCTCAGGGGCGGAGGTGTTTTGCAGATGACAGTGATAGCGGTTTAGAGTCCGTAATGGAAGCAGAGCCCTTGGGCGACTCGGAGTGGGTGCAGCGACTTGCGGCACTAAAGCGGATTCAAGGATGAATGTGACTTAGCCACGGAGGCAACGCTCGAGTCCGTGATTGAGGTGGCAAAAAACAAGGTGCGGGGTCCATGGAGTCGACCCGATGAGGTGGATTAAAATGAAACGCGAAGAGCGCGCTCGCAAGGCGGCTGGCCCTCTCATGGAACTCCATCTATAAATAATTTCTGATCTTGATGAAAGTTGATGTAGATTCTCCCAAAATTGACTTCTCTTCATCCGGAAATTTGCGAACTTCTAGAACCCTAGTTAAGATCCCTACAAGAACTAAACACCACTATGCGCACGCCCCACGGTGCGCGCCAACTGTCATGGATTTGTCGTGGCAGATGTCCTAGTGTGAGGACTTAGTCGTGAGGCTAACGCAACTATGTGGTAGCTTAAGAGGGGTTGATCAGAATCGAGAGATCTAACACAAGACAATGGTTTAGACAGCTTCGGTCCTCGGGAAACATCATCCGGTAACAAACCTACATATTGTTTGTGGCTAGGTCTCATTATGCTCACGAGGGAGTCGTCGGATAACCGGCTCTCCTCTAGTTGTGTCTATACTTAGAGATTATTTCCTGTCCCTCCTGGGGTACCCTGCCCTCCTTATATAAGTTGAAGGTGCAGTTTACATGTAGACTCCAACTCGGATTAAGACTTAAACTATTCTGACTTCTCACCACACGCTTCTCTCCATGGGCTTCTCACCATCGGCTTCTTAACGTCTGCCGACTTAAAATTTGGCTTACCATCTAGTTTACAATATGCCGACTTACAATATGGCTTACCATCTGGTTTATGATCTACCGGCTTATAATCTGGCTTACAATCTGCAGGCTTATAATCTGGCTTACAATCTGCCGGCTTATAATCTACCGGGTCACCAATGAAACACCAATTCCCAGCCAGGTCATATCTCCGGCCGGGTCATACCGTAGGGTATATCCCCGACACTATGCGTTGGCGATAGTTGTAGAAGCAATAGTTGGCGAGATGACCACGACGCTACGATGGAGATCTAGGTGTCGAGCTAGTGACGATCATGACAATGCTTTGCAGATGGAGATCAAAAGCACAAGATGATGATGGCCATATCATGTCACATATTTTGATTGCATGTGATGTTTATCTTTTATGCATCTTATTTTGCTTAGTACGATGGTAGCATTATAAGATGATCCCTTCACTAAATTTCAAGGTATAAGTGTTCTCCCTGAGTATGCACCATTGCGACAGTTCATCGTGTTGAGACACCACGTGATTATTGGGTGTGATAGACTCTACGTTCACATACAATGGGTGTAAGACAGTTTTGCGCATGCGGAATACTTGAGTTAAACTTGATGCGCCTGGCATGTACAGACATGGCCTTGGAACACTTGAGAACGAAAGGTCGAACGTGAATCATATAGTAGCACTACAAAAGAAAGACACATCCGTGACATTTTGGGCCGAACGAAATTTTTTTCTGTCATACCTATGACACTTCTATGACGATAATTGTGACAAAACCCGGTATAATCATAGATGTGGTGGGCTCCTACTTCTATGAAAAAAAATCATGACAGAAAATGGGCTTTTCGTCCTGGGCGGGCCGGAGACACAGCTGCATGACATTCTTTGGGCCGTCCATGACAGAAAAAACCGTGAAGAAGTGAGGGCGAGGAAAATTTCTAGGAGTTCCCGGTTACGGTGGGAGGTTGTGTGCCGAGCGATGCACGTTTCTTTCGTACACGTACGCGTGTGTGTGCGAGGCGTTGGCTCTAACTGAACCCGAGCGAGGTGTTGGGCTCTAACTGAACCCGAGCGATTGCACTGCAGGCTACGCGTTACTGAACCCGAGCGATCGATCGATGGCTGTTAACTGAACCCGATCGAGCGATTCCTTCGCTACTGCTGCTAACTGAAGCCGATCGATGCTGCCACTGGGATGAACAGTGAGCGTTGCGGTGGGTTTGGATGAACAGTGAGCGGTGGCGTTGCCTCTAGATGAACAGGACCCCGTGGTGTGGTGGAGGGCTGGATGAACAGTAGACGGTGGAGGGGTGCCCATGGAGGGGTGGTTGAACAAGACCCCGTGGTGTGGAGGGCTAGATGAACAATAGACAGTGGAGGGGTGCCCGTGGAGGGGTGGTTGAACAGTAGCCAGTGCAGTAGCGCGCGGTGGAGGCTGGAGGAGGTCGACGGTAGCCCGTGGAGGTTGGAGGAGGTCGACGGTGGAGATGAACAGTATCTCGTGGAGTCCCATTTTGAGGTACGCCACACCCCTCCCAATGAACAGGACCCTCGTTTCGACCATAGCGCTCCGACACAAGTCCGTTTCGTCCGTTTTGCGGTATGCCACACCCCTCCCGATCAACAGGACCCCCGTTTCGACCATAGGAGGTCCGTCTCCTCCGTTTTGCGATACGCCAGACCCCTCCCGATCAACAGGACCCCGTTCCGAACATACGAGGTCCGTTTCCTCTATTGTGTGGTACGCCAGGCCTCGTTTCCATCGCCTGTTCCGTCCAAGCCATCCCGATGAACACGACCACGCATTCCGTTCTGACCCAGCTGGTTGGCTCCCATGCGTTCCATTGCCTCCCGATGAACACGACGCATTCCGTTGCCTCCCCATGAAGACGAGGCATTCCGTTGCCTCCCCATGAACACGACGATGACACTATTTCTCCGTTCCGACCCAGCCATGTACACGAGCCCTGGCCGTACGTATGCGCGAGTAGGCATTGAAGACGCCGCCCGTATGTACACATACGTGGCCGTATTTTCTTTCTTGCACCCTGGCCGCTGTACGTACATGTACATGCCACGTGCGCGCCTCTACAATGACACGTACGCGCCTCAACTACGACACGTGCGTGCCTCTACATCCACCAACATATATGTACGTACACGTTCGTGACCAGAATCACAACGCTACGTATGCTTCGACCAGCTGGGTCCCGACTGTCAGGCACTTCCTTGCCTACGAAGATGTAGCTGGTGGGTCCCAGCTGTCAGGAGGGCGAATCGTTTTTTGCCCAGAAGCACTTCCTTGCGTGCGAAGATGTAGCTGGTGGGTCCCAGCAGTCAGGGGCAAACGTTTTTTCGCGAAATACGGTTGCCCGTCCAGTGGGTCCCCGCTGTCAGGTGGAGGAATAATTATTTTGCATGTAATAAGGAGGCACTTCCTTGCTGCGGCCGTGAACCCAGCTGTCAGCCTCTCCATGTACAGTCCACGTCCGATGGAAGCCGTTCCTTGACCATGTTGACCACGCCGCGCCGGGAGCACCAGGGCGGTGGACGACGGGCCTAGGAAGGGGACGACGTGGAGCCGGGGAAGACGCGGCAGTGGATGCCCACGCATAGAGGAGTACGAGGGTTCACTTGTTTGCTGCGGTGTGAGGCTGCCGTCGCCGCAGAATAACAGGGGGTGTTGGTGAGTAGAGGGATGGCCTGGCCAGCGGTGGGAGTAGTAGGGGGCGGTGAGGCCTCCACTGCATCGCAGGCGGCCATGGGAGGCAGGAGCATGAGGCACGACCGGTGCTGGTTTGGGCGGCTGGAGCAAGAAGACCAGAGGTTGAAGAAGCACTACGGCCGTTGGATGGACATCGTACGGTCACTGGAGCTAGAAATGTGCATATTGACTAAGTTGACAAAGCCCTCCGTCCCCGTCAACTTAGTAGGCCCACAAGTCAGCCTGCCATTATACTGGGTCCCAGCTAACAGGGGGAGTATTCATTTTTTTGTGCGTAATAAGGATGCACTTCCTTGCGTGCAAAGATATAGCTGGTGGGTCTGAGCTGTCAGCGGCGGTAACGTTTTCTTTCCGAAATACAGAGGCCCTTTCGGTGGGTCCCTGATGTCAGGTGGAGGAATCATTATTTTGCGCGTAATAAGGAGGCATTTCCTTGCGTGCGGCCGTGGACCCAGCTGTCGGCCTCTCCACGTACAGTCCAGTTCAGATGCATGTCGGTCATTGACCACGTTGACCAGGCCGCGCCGAGAGCACCTGGGCGGTAGATGACAGCGAGGCCTAGGAAGGGAGCGACATGGAGGCAGGGAAGACTCGGAAGTTGTTTCCCACGCGAAGGGGAGTACGACTGTATGAGGGTTTACTGGTTCGTCTGCCATCGCCGGAGAATAACAGCAGGTGTGGGTGAGTAGAGGGATGGCTAGGCCAGCGATGGGAGTACGGTGGGGCGGTGAGGCCTACGCGGCAGCACAGCCGGCCACAGGGAGGAGGGAGCAGGCAGTCCCACTAGCGCTTGTTTGAGCGGCTAGAGCAGGAAGAGCAGAGATTAAAGAAGCACCACGACCGTTTGATGGACATCCAACAGTCACTGCTTGTGCGTCAACCTTTTTTTAGGAAAGCCTCAAATCTGTGGAAAACAACATACAACCCATCTGCCATTATTTCTAATAATTTACAGCCCATTTTCTAATTCTTAAGGTTTTTTTGGAGCCCATATTCTTTTTCTTAGCATTACAACCCATATTGTGGCCACCGTTAAAAAATTATACGAAATTTTGCATTTTCGGTGCGGTCCGAACTGTTTTTAAATCAAAATTTCGACTCACATTCAAACTGATTTAAAAAATAAATGTATATCAATATAAAATCCAACAAATTCTCCACACATAAAAATTAATGTAATTTAAAATCTCAATATGAAAAAAAAGATATTTGAAACTAATTGCCGGTTTGATGTGTTTTAAAAATGTACAACCCATTTCTCATTACTGATGGGCTATTTTCTGGGCCAGCCGAATGAAAGATCTCCTTGTCTCAAAAGATTTGCAGCCCAACAGGCGTGACAAAGCGACTTACTTGGCAAATCACAAAAAAACTAGGCTGTGGCCGTGGACCCAGCTGTCAGCCTCTCCACGTACAGTACTCTTCCGATGGAAGTCGTTCCTTAACCACGTCAACCACGCCGCGCAGAGAGCACCACGGCGGTGGACGACGGTGAGGCCTAGGAAGCGGACGACGAGGAGCCGAGGAAGACGCGTTAGTGGAAGCCCACGCAAAGAGGAGTACGAGGGTTCGCTGGTTCGGCTGCGGTGTGAGGCTGCCATCGCCGCAGGGCCTGGCCAGCGGTGGGAATAGTAGGGGGCGGTGAGGCCTCCGCGGCAGCACAGCCGGCCACGGGAGGCAGTAGCATGCGGCACAACCGGCGCTGCTTTGGGTGGCTGGAGCAAGAAGACCAGAGATTGAAGAAGCACTACGGCCGTTGGATGGACATCGTACGGTCACTGGAGCAAGAATCATTCATATTGACTAAGTTGACAAAGCCCTCCGTCCCCGTCAACTTAGTAGGCCCACAAGTCAGCCTCCCACAATGGTGGGTCCCAGCTAGCAGGGGGGTATTCATTTTTTGTGCGTAATAAGGAGGCACTTCCTTGCATGCGAAGATATAGCTGGTGGGTCCGACATGTCAGCGGGGGAACGTTTTTTTCGCGAAATATAGAGGCCCTTCCGGTGGGTCCCAGCTGTCAGGTGGAGGAATCATTATTTTGCATGCACAGTCCATGGCCGATGGATGTCGTTCGTTGACCACGTTGACCAGGCCGCGCCAAGAGCACCATGGCGGTGGACGATGGCGAGGCCTACGAAGGGAACGACACGGAGTTGGGGAAGACTCGGCAATGGTTGCCCACGCGGTGGGGAGTATGAGGGTTTACTGGTCCGGCTGCCGTCGCCGGAAAATAACAGGAGGTGTGGGTGAATATTTTGGAACTAATTGCCTGTTTGCTGTATTTTTTCATTTTACAGCCCATTTATTATTACTTATAGCCCATTTCTTATTACTTATAGCCCATTTCTTATTACTTATAGCCCATTTTCTGGGCAAAATGCATCCCTCCTCGTCTTGAATGATTTCCGGCCCAGCAGGGCATAGAAAAGCAAGTAGGCCTACGTTGGTTATACTACAAAAAACAAAGTAGCTGGCTAGCCATTTTCAGAAAGGAAAAACAAACTGGGCTGGTCATGTGCTAAACATATGAAATAAAAGCCTCGGCTAGACGGGCCACGGGTCCTGCACAACCCAGTTGATACCCTTCTCCGTCCCAAAAAAACAAAATTACTGCGCGCGCTGCTGGGTCCCTACTGTCATCCTCACCATGTACAGTCATCTCCTTATTCCTCTCGGTTGTTGACCATGTTGACAACATCGGAGGGCGGCGCCGCGACGAGTGAACCAAGGCGGAGGACGATGGTGAGGCCTCGGACGGGAACGAATAGGAGCCGGGGAAGATCACAGCCAGCCATGGGAGGCGGGAGCAGGCGGTCCCACCGGCGCTGGTTTGGCTTTGGCGGCTCGAGGAAGAAGAGACTGAAGAAACGCGACAGACGTTGAATGTCAATCCAACGGTCAAGGTTGGCACAATCGTTTGTTGACTAAGCGGACACCAAGTAGCATACTTTTTTATATATAGAAAGAAAATCAAAGACTTGGGAAGGCGTACAGAACAAGCTAGTGTACCAGTAAAGAGATGTTGCCGAGTTTAAAAAAAAGAAAGACGTGCTCCTGTAGCTGGTTCGAATCCAAACCTAGACTATGACTATGTATGGTGCTATGCTACTCTGCAAGTAATGAAACTGACATATCCAACGTTTGCTTCTCCTCTTCTCTACTTACTCTGCCTAGCATCAGAAGCTCTGGTCGCAGCAACCATGTCCGCTGGCTACTCGTCCACCTGCTCTCCAGCAGGCAACAACCAGATATGCACCAAGTCGCCACCCGTACCATCGCCTGTGGGTCTTATCACACCCCCGCCGGCACGCGCACTGTAGCCGATTGCTCATTGCAACCCGCTGCCGTTGGTGTGGTGCCACTTCTGCAAATCACGCAGAGTCATCCGTCGCGTCTCAACCACAATCCGCAACCCTGGCCGAGTCTTCCACAAATGCCCGAATCATGGGGTAATAATATGTTTAAGTGTTGTTCTGCTCTTTCAGTTGCTGATTTTTTAATAGTTTGCTTGATGATCTTCCAATTTGATTCGTGCAGAAAAGGGAAGATTCGTGTGATTTGTATTTCTGGGAAGTTGCTGATGTGGGGGAATGCAACTATGCTGATTATTTGGTTAGCCAAGGAATCCCAATACCAGCAGGTTGGGGTGTTGGACAAGTAACTGAAGGGACATCAGAAGAGGAAGATGTAGAGCAGAAGGTTAAAGATGCGGTTCCTTTGATCATGGCCAAGCAACAGCTGCTGAACGGCCTTGACAGCAATGAGGAGATGAAAGAGCTTGTGAAGATAATGGGCAAAATCGATGTGCTCTTTAGGATGATTGTCTCTTTATTTGCAGCGTATGTAGCACTCGTGATGTATTCAGTGGCTACGACATGAGCACTTTGCTGAAACTAGTAATGAATGAAACCTGTGTAGCAGGCTGGGCGTAGTGTTGTGAACATCTAATGATTTCTATTAACGGAAATCAGGGGGTATCCCCTTTTGCTCATATAAATAAATAAATAGCAGAGGCCCTATTGGGTCAGCTTTGTTCTCATTCGAAGACGTCAAGCAAATTGCAGTCCAACAGCAAACTATGTCATCAAATTCAAGTTTCACAGCGAAATATGAGTACAACTAAACAACAATGTCATTATTTTTTAGTTGTCATACAATCACCAAACACAAATCAGCATACATAACAAGTGGTGTTCTCACAGCAAAATACTAAACAACATGTTCATCAGGTTTCAGTTGTCATAGCAAACACAATTTCACATAGTAGATAAAAAATGCCTTCTGACAGGCAAATACGGCAAGAGCAATGTAATCATCATCTGCAGCAGCAACTTCAACATCTTTGCAATGTGTATTAGTCTGAACCGTAATTCCCCATGGTGTCATCTTCTTCTTCGTCCTCAACGTCCTCGAACGTTGGCTTCTTCTTGATCAACTCTTGTATGTCCACATCACGACAGACAATCTTTTCGCCGGTGTCATTGACGTGATGGTTCTCAAAGATATTAGGAACATCTGTGTTATCTTGTACATCAGGAGCAGTGTAAGCATCATCTTGTTGTGCAACTTCATTAAACGAATTCCTCTGCTCAAACCTTTGCAATACTCTCCAGTCATTGCTACGTGCAAATGTGGCTTCCAAGAAAAATATCTGTGTTTCTTGATTTGCCAAAATAAAAGGCTCGTTGGTCTGGTACGCCGCCTTGACATTGATGGATTTGAAATAATCATCAGCTCTGGGTTTTGCGATGCTAGAAAACAGGTTATACCAACGACAACACAACAGAACCACACACCGATGATCCTCGAAACTGGAGATATACTGCAACTGAACAATGTCTGTTATGTGAGCATACATTTCAATTATCTCTTTGTCATACATATCCGTGCTCATGCTGGCACTGTTTTGTGTCTTCCTGCCTTCATCTCGTGCAAGGGTGTTGTAGCGCACATCTCCAACAACGCAAGATTCATAATGTCTTACCCGAGTGTCAGGACCCATTGCTAGTGAGTAAAGGGCATCATCAACTGCCTGCCCATCCTCCCGCATCTTCTTAACCTATGGTTAGAAAATAGACAAGCTGATCATCTGATGTACTCAATATATTAAAAAACTGATAGTGCACTTCAAAAGCTTATATGGTTCTTGAACCATTTCGCAAATCCTGTCATAACTAGTTTGTCAATGTTTCTTGGATTTGCGGCAGTAACTCCTCCTTAGAGATGCTGCACAACATAGTGATCGCGTCAAACATCTAAATATATAAGAATGTGCTGCAAGTTTAGTAGATTACGATGTATAAGCTGTAGTACTACACTTACTTGATATAAGGTAGTATCTTAGGACAGTTATTCAACACATACCAAACCATTTTGTCCAAATATTTAGGTTTTTCCTCTTGTCGACTCTTCCCTGTAACTCGAATAGAATAATCGAAAACATTGAGCCCGGGATTGTCTTCACCCACCTCTTTGCTAAGCTGATAAGCTATTTCAATGTATTTTGAGCAGAATGTCAACACTTCTGTAGCAATGTAGGCCTCTGCAATGGAACCCTCGGGCCTAGCTCTGTTACTAACATAGCCCTTGAAAGTGCTTAGCCGCCTTTCAATAGGTACATCCAATCATACTGTAATGGACCTCTAAGTAGTGCCTTATCAGGTAGATGAACAGCCAAATGTACCATCACATCAAAGAAGGCTGGAGGATATATCTTCTCAAGGTCGCATAGGATAGTTGGTATCTTGTCTCTAAGACGCTCCAAAGCATCTATCCTGGTATTCCTACTGCAGAGTTCCTGAAGAATTGTCCCAACTCTGCAACTGCTCTGTATAAGTCAGGCGGCCCAATCCTCTAAGGATAACAGGTAAAACCCTTTGAAGTAGGACGTGGCAGTCATGAGTTTTCAACCCTTGTAGCTTGTTTCCATCTGCACTGACTCTCCTTTCAGGGTTGGAAGCAAATCCATGTGGGAATCTCACACGTGACAGGACCTCGCAGAATTCTTTTCTTTTTACCTTGTCCAAGACGTACACAGCTGGTGCCGTATCCTGTGGTTTACCTTCATCTTGCACCTGCAAATCCTGTCTGATACCCAGGTGTGTCAAATCAATCCTAGATTTTAAGGTATCTTTCGTCTTGCTTCCAATATTAAGAAGTGTGCCGATAATGTTGTCACATATATTTTTCTTGATGTGCATCACATCAAGATTATGCCGCAGATCCAAATCTTTCCAATACTCCAAGTCCCACAAAATGGATCTGCGGGTAAACAATAATATCTCTTCTACCCTGCCACACTTCGTTTTCCCGCTACCATTACCAGGATGGTTTCTTGGTGTAATATGCCCGACCTTCTCTAATTCCACTTGCAACTCATCGGCGGTGTGCCCCTTTGGCGCATCACGGTTTTCATGCTTCTGCATTGAACACATGTCTTCGGTATTTTCTAGGATGCGGCTTGTCCTTGGCAAGGAAACGACGGTATCCAATGTAATAGATCTTGCTAAGTATTGCGTATGACAGCGGATTCCTGTCACAGTGAACACATGCAATGTAACCATGTGTCGTTCGCCCTGACATAGTGCCCAAAGCTGGATAATCATGGATGCACCAAATTATAACAACACGCAGAAAGAAATCAACTGGTGGGCTGCTATATAGGTCTCGAGTGAGAACACCCTTCCATAGCTGTTGAAGTTCCTCCACAAGAGGCTCCATGAACAAATCAAAATCCTTTCCAGGACTATTTGGACCTGGGATGAGCAAGGCCATCATGTAGTTTGATTCTTTGGTGCAGACATTTGGAGGCATGTTGTAAGGGATAACAAGCACTGGCCACATGCTATATGTGGCGCTCTGGTGGCCAAATGGGATAAATCCATTTGAAGCTAAGCCAAGTCTAATGTTTCTCGGGTCAGCAACAAACTCTTTGTGTTTATCATTGAAGCTTTTCCACTCACTACCATGATATGGATGACTCATTATATTCTGATCTCTGTACTCCTGGTTCCTAGAATGCCACAGTACATCCTCTCTTGTTTCAGCATCATGAAACAACCTCTGCAATCTTGGTGTAATTGGAAAATGTCTCAGAACATTATGAGGAATCCTCTTCACAGCATCACCATCTTTCCATCTTGATGATTTGCATTTCGGGCATTCACTTAAGTTGGCATAAGCCTTCGGGAACAGAACACAATTATTCTTACAAACACGGATCATATCATATCCAATTCCAACTGCATGAAGGAAATTCTTCATTTTACTGTAGGTGCGTGGCAGCTCAGACGCATCTGGGAAAGATTTGCTGAAAGCAGCCAACATCGCATCGAATGATTTGTTGGTCATCCGCTCAGATGTCTTCACCTGAAGAAAGGTGACCATAGCTGAGAATACTGACAGCTTATTTCCTGGGGTGACATCAACGTTGCATTGTTCCAACATGCGGGCCCACCGTTTTTTCTTCTGCAGGTGAAAGTTCACGGAATGCACGAGCATTTCGTAACATTGTTTCAATGTTGGTCAAACTCACTGGCTCCGCCACCACCACCTCCTCCTCCTCTTCCACCTGAGCATCAGGCAGATCAAGATGGTGATCTGCTGCTTCCACGTAGTCAATAACATTGAGGTTCATAGCTTCACCATGATGAACCCACCTTGTATATGTGACCGACATGCCATACAAGTGTAGATGATTTTGCACAGTTGACTGGGGGTCTTGTAACTGAATTCATACAACTGCTACACGGGCAGAGAACATCTGATTTCGGACCACCGTACTCAGCTCTGATAAAGTTCATGAAGTTTTCAACCCCCTCGACATATGCAGCGGAGAATCTTCGAGCAGAAGTTATCCAAGTCCTGTCCATCTGTTAGACATACAAATTAGTTCTTCTACTATATATTACACGAAAAACATTTATGCTTTTTTATGAAGTCCAGAAAAAAAATACCTAGGTCGATGTCTAAAGCTATGGCAAGATATTTGGATGAGCAGATCTAAGTAACGAAATATATGTAAAGCTAATTCAGCAAACAGATTTGAGTGCCAAATTATGGCAGGCTGTTTCAGCAGTCAATGAGGCCGAGCACACAGCCATCGAACTATAGAAGGCCATCGTAGCGACAAAGATCGAGTATAAAACGGTGTAGAGCTATTTCACCTAACAGATTGGCTACTAGACCACGGCAATCTACGTCCCAATAAATATATGGCAGGATATTTTAGCAACTAATCGGCCTTGGCATGCCATCTCAGCTAAGCACATTGAGTGCAGAACAGGGCAAGGAAGCTTCTTAAGCAGAGCATATTGACAGTAAACTACTTCGGCAAACAGTGAGATTAACAGTGTCTATCAGCTAACATTCAGCGCTACATCAACATGAACGGGGCCTCAGTCTAGAATGCGCGTACCATGGGAGAAGCTGACCGCTGTGCGTCTCCATACGAACGTCGCCAGCGGTGGCGGCGCTGACCGCCGTGCGCCTCCACAAGAACGTAGCCAGAGGTGGCGGCGCGGCTAGAGGACGACAGTCTACTAGAGCGTACTGCGGGAGCAAGAGGATCGCCGAACCGTGGTGCCGACGTATCGGCGTGGCGGGCAAGGCGGCTTTGGCGGAGCGAATGGAGTGGAGGGGGACAGGGGGAGGGGGGGTTTGGGGAATATTATTGGCTAGTTGGCCGAAAGGCGATTGAATCGGATTTGGGGGGAATTTTTGGGTGTGTGTGTGGGGGGGGGGGGATTTTCGCGCGGTGGGCGGCGGGAGTTTGGCGCATGGTCGGTTTCTCCAAGTGCAGTCCCACGTGTCAGTGAAGAGGCAAGTTGAAGCGCGTTCCGTTTGCTTGAGCCGTGTGTAGGACCGAACGTGTGCGGGGTGCAATGCGGCCGCGACAGGAGTGCTGTGAGTGTACCGCCATTTTTACTTTTAAACTAGGTGCTTCGCCCCCTCAAAAAAAAAATTGTTGCTTCGCGCGATCCATTGATACTACTACTAGTAATCCGGTAATCCCGACTAAAACGGCGTGGCCAGGTCTTTTCCCGCACGATATGCTGGGAGGTTGGCTTAGTTGGGTTTTTTAGGACGAGTAATGCTACACCTACGTAATCCCAGTTATATAATTAATGTAATGTGAAATGTGTGAGCTGTTGATTGTAGATTGGGGGGAGGGAGGGGACCACCACCATGAAAATCAGGGGAGGAGAGAGAGAGGCAATTTACGTTAACCCTTTCATAGGTTCCCGTAGATGTAGAAAGATGTGAAATGTGTGAATGTGTAGTGGACGTACTATTGGAGTGCCTAAGATAATTTGTGTATGTATAGACCCTATGTGTTTATTTTACTTTAGATGTTAGATTTATCTCGGTTCAATAAAAAGCAGAGTTGGTGATGATGGTGTGCCTGTCATCCTGCAATATAGGCCGTCCGATCTATATCTAACAGATAGGAAGGAAACTATGACAATTTACCCACACTCCTCTCCACATTTGCAGATAAGGCTTTCCCTCGTTCATCCTTTTCTCCCACAAGATCTTGATCTTCCGTGCAACACACGGGCATCTTGCTAGTACTCCTACAATATGTGTATTATTGTGAAAGTTCATATACACCGGCCGAGATTAATGCACACACGACAGATTTTCATTACATTTCGAACTTTTATATGACAGAAAAATAAAAGAAACCCGACCCTGAACCTATTCTACGGCGGCGACCGACGTCCTCCATCTACGATCTCTATGTACGTGGGTGGGGTTCAAGACCCGTGAAGTGAAGGTGCGGTCTCCTGCAAGGAAGAGTAGAACACGGGATACGGACCGGCCAATTGGCACACCATGCCCTGCCGCCTCCCATGCCCTACTCATCCTCGGAGGAGTCCCCGACCTCGGCGGTGCCGGACGTTGGACGGCGGCAAGTAGGACGCGTGGCTGACGGTGCTCCCGTCGTCGGCCGCCAGCGTGGCCACCGCTTGTGTGGTCGCGTCCGCGTCCGGCTACGCCGCTATTGCGTCGCGAGAGGCGACTTGAGCAAGGGCGGCGACCTCGAGCTTCATCCCCGAAGACAAGCTCTCCCGCAGAGAGTTCGCACTTGTGGTCATGGTGGATGTGGTGCCAGGTAGTAGGAGGATGCACTATGGTGTGGAGGTTAGCTAGGCGTTGCCGCTTTAAGTAGCGCATTCTGGTGAGGCCAAGCATTCGGGTGCGTCATTAAGTCGCCCGAGTTGGTTCCTCGGGCACCGAGCCTCTTAACGACGACATACGAACGGACGACATGAATGCGGGCAACTGGTGCCGGCTGGGAACGCACCGCGCGACGACGCGAGGGACGAGGGTTTTGGTGTGCCAGGGTAGTCAGCTGCGGTCGTGGCAACGTTGGAGATGCCCTTTGTTCACATGCGATCCCCGCATGTCATTAAAAAAGCAAGACGACCCGGCATGGTCTGAGGTCCAGAGGATGCAGTTGGCCGTGCTACACCACTCCGCAGACGCGTCGCGGCTCCCCGTGCATCCTCGATGAGCCGGGTGTTGGGGTGTGTTTGGATTGTGGCCAAAGTGCACCATACCAAAATTTTGGTCATGACCCAAAGATTGGTCTTTGTTTGGATGGTTGCATTTTTTTGGCATGCCAATGAACTCTAGTTCATTTTTCTTGCCAATGTCGGCCAAATCATGGGCAACCAATACCTCAACCAAAATTTTGGTCATGACCCAAAGATTGGTCTTTGTTTGGATGGTTGCCATTTCTTTGGCATGCCAATGAACTCTAGCCAACTCTAGTTCATTTTTCTTGCCAATGTCGGCCAAATCATGGGCAACCAATACCTCAACCAAAATTTTGGCTACCCAATGCTTTGATGGGTCAACCATGGGCACAAACCAAACATACCATTGGTCGTGCTACAGCACTAACGGCACCCTCGATACACTGAAACCGACTGTGTCTAGCAACGATATGAGCGTGTCGCTCACCGCGGTTGCCGTGTCCAGAGGCGGTGATGGAGCTGCGCCCCGTTGTTGGCCCCAACGACCCACACGAACGGTTGTCGGTGGCGAGGAGGTCGTGGGCCAGCTCCTCCATTGGACTAGTCTACGCTACGTCATCCCGACGGGTGTGCCCCACATGTTGGTTTCCCTGTTTTCCCGGCCATATTCGAGCGTCAGTGCTCCGCGTTGCGCATTAGGCCTTTCTTTCACTATGTAGGCCAAGCGAGACAACTTATTGTTTATTTGAGCCGTTCAAGTATAATCATGTGGCGTTTGCTTATTTTTCACTCCTCTCCAACCCTCTTCTCCATCGATCATGTCGCCCTCCAGTCGAGTCCATCCTCCTGCATGCCTCATTTGAACATTCCGTCGAGTATCATTCGCATGTACCCACCCTAGTCCTCTTTCAATAGATCTCCTGACCCCGAGATGAAATCGAGAGGGAACGAGTGGGGGCACGTAATACCTAACGCGGATTCAAAATTTTGAACCGGTGATCATAGCATCCACAAATCATATATAAAGGGTATTCAATGTTCGTTTCGTTTTTGAACATACAATATACTCCCTCCTATCCTTTATAGTTTACATATATGTTTTATGTGTAGTCAAAGTATCTCTACTTTGATCAAAAAGGTATCAACATTCAACAACGCCCAATCAATATTGTTAGATTCGTACGTACTCCTAGATTTGTACTCGAGATGGTTTCCAATTTGACTATTGACAAGATTAATAGTACATGAGATGTATAATGTGAAAATTATATCATTGGAAACTCCTTTCACATACAAATTTGACGGTATCCTTTGTGTAAGTTGCATGTCATATATTATTACTCTAACATTTGGTCAAAGTTAGCCTCGAAAAACGCATTAGACCATGTATGCTTTGTGTAAGTTACATGCCATATATTATTACTCTAACATTTGTGTAAGTTGCATGTCATATATTATTACTCTAGCATTTGATCAAAGTAGTATAGTGGAAGTGGATCCTCTGACGTAGGTATCCCTGCCTTACCCTCCCTTTCGGTCACTTACCGACGGACCCCATGCTTGCTAGGCCCCGCATGTCAGTTACTCAATGGGTTCGGCCACGTCAGGGGATCCTCATCCATAGTATACTCCCTCTATTTTTATTTACTCCGCATAAAACAGAGGGAGTGGTCGTATAATAAATGACGCGGGCGGGGGAGGGACGTCAGTTTGCTCTCAACTGCGGTCCCACAAGCGAGCGAAAACGCAAGACGAAGCGCGTTCCATTCGGTGAGCGATGTGGAGGGTCCAGCATGCCGGGCTGCAACGCGAACGCGACAAGAGCGATGTACAGTCAAAACCGATTGACCGATCGTCACCGGAACCACTATTAACACCAGAAACCTCGCTGCTCGGCCTACGCCAGCCACTACCCTAAAACCACACCAAATCTCCAGCCCATTCCCCCACCTTTCGATCCCCTAGCCCGCATCAAGCGTCCCCTAGTTCGCCGGAAAGCCATGGTGCGCCGCAAGATCACTTACTACAAGATGGTGACACCGGAGCGCCACACAGAAATCGCGGCGGCGGTCGGCGCCACAGACCTCCGTTCCCAAGCTCGCTTTGCGGCGGGCCAATCCCCGAGTTCTCGGGAGCCAAGCTATGAGGAGGAGGAAGCCGATCCAATGTTCATGGCGGAGGTCGCGGCGCAGAAGGCCCCTGATGGGTATAAGACGATGGACGTCGACTTCGTGCCGGCGTCCGAGTCCCCATGGTGCAGGCGGACCAGCGGTTCAACATGGCGATACTAAAGGAGGACCAGGAGGCAGAGGCTCAACTCGACGCGGAGTGCGCGCATGCCGCTGCCATTGAGGCTCTCCTACAGGCGGAACCGGATGTCATGGATGTGAACCGGGCGGCGGAGGCTCAACTTGAGGCAGAGCGCGCGGATGCCGCTGCCATCGAGGCCCTCCTGCAGGTGGAACCGGACGTCTTGGACTTGAATCGGGCGGCAGAGGCTCAACTCAATGCAGAGCGCGTGGATGCCGCTCTCATCGACGCCCTCCTGCAGGCGGAACCGGACGTCCTAGACTTGAACCGGGCGGCGGAGGCTCGACTCGACGCGGAGCGCGCGGATGCCGCTGCCATCGAGGCCCTACTGCAGGCGGAACCGGACGTCCTCGACTTGAACCGGGCTGTACTCTCATCCGTGCAGAGCGCCCGCATGCTCCGCTTGAACGAGTAGCTAGAGGCCGAGGACAACCGCGGTGCGGAGACACACGTCGGCAGCGACGGCTGGTTCGCGCCGGCAGCCAAAGACGACAAGGCCGTCTCTTTCCGCGAGTAGTGATAGTTTTTCTTTATGTTGTTGTTTTCATGGATCTTTTGCCGTGTAAAACATATATTTGTTATGCAAGTCGCCTGACTTGGGTCAGTCTACCATTTCAGGCGGTTGGATGAATATCCTACATCTCCTAACCCTTCTTTCCTTCTACCTCACCTCTTCTTCTTCCCCAACATACCACCACACGGGCCATACGGATACTCCCCAACATGCGGTTGGATAAACATAATCTATGAACGAAAATTATGTGTCAGCGATAGGATGGCTGAGTTTGGTTTGTTCAGATGTGACAACACGTGTCAGTGAGGGTGCGTTCCCTTGGTTGGGTTTGCGGCGTGCAGGAGCGACTGTGTGAGGGTGCGGTGTGACCGCGGCGTGCAGGAGCGACCGTGTGAGGGTGCGGTGCGACCGCGACAGCCGTGCGCAAGTGTACCTCCTTCTCATTTTGAAAACTTTAGGCAAGCTTGGCAAAAATGTGTGGCGAAGTTTGGCAATGCAAGGCCTAGACCCAAACAGGATAAGTATGTACGTACTAGGAGTACTAGTGTTAAAAAAGAAAGGCGGGGTTTTCCTTCGAGGGATTTAATCGATACAAATCCTCATTTCACGTGTCAACTAATGCGTATTTTTTTCTCCAAAGACCAAAGAGCTAACCATCTCACTCCTCATCGCTTGATTAATGCAGCGCCATGCAAACCAACCTTCTCACTTCCGCATGCATGCATGTCGTCTCTCTCTCTCTCTCCCCTGTCCATCTCTCTGCACGCATGCGCCTCTCGCTCTCTCTCCTGTTTCTGCATGCAAGCAGCTCTCTCTGCCTTGGGAAGATGCGAAGCACATGGGAAAGAGAGATGGGATTACTGCAGGCACGCATGTGATGGAAAGGGATGGAGGGCCCGGTTGGAAAGAGCAGCGAAAAAATGCCAATGCACAGAGCATTGCGGGGAAAACGAAATTTTCTTAGACGCAGACAAAAAAGGACCGGAGGGAGTACTACTAGGAGTACTAGTGCGGTGAGATGGTTTCTCGAAGAAGACGATGGAGAAGCGGAGCCAGCGAAGAGTGAAATGATGGTTGCTTCGTCCGTGCTTTTGTGATTTGATGCCTCACTGCCTTGTGATTTGTGATAGAAGGGACAGGGGAGTAGAGTCTGTGCTCTATACTGTACTACATGCGTCCAAGCATGGGAGAAAGAAGAGATACGTTGCATTTTTCTATTCCTTCAATCAATCAATCAGGGAGCTTCGATTCCATCTTTTTGGCTTTGGCAACACCATCCACAATGGTTCCCACGATGCCAAAAGCTATTTTCACATTTGGCTAAACATTGTGGATGCCCTTAACCGTACCACTTGGTTTTGCTCCTATGTGCTATCTATACAAATCTCAATTATATTGATCTAAAAAAATTATAGAATCAGGATTAGTAAAAGGAGGTGATTTTGCCGCGCAGATGGCGGGGGAGGTTTCTTATTTGAGCAATGCTACATCCACGTAATGGTTTACATAAAGTTACGAACTGATGTGATGTGGGACTATTTGATTGGATTAAAGGAGTGGATTAGGCCCACCCCACCTGAAAATTAGGGGGCATATATAGATTAGATGGAAAGTATACATAGCAGCTACGTAGCCCTTTGTAAGTCTAGGATTAGGCTTCTTATTTTCGGAGGACATTGTCCTGGCGGTTTGCTAACATGCGGTCCCACGTGTCAGTGCTTTACCAAGCTGATCCGCGTCCCACATGAGGCAGAACAACGACAGAAGCAACACGTGGTTAAGTTGAAGAAGATGAGGGAGAAGCGGATTCAGCAACGAGTGAAATGATGGTTGCTTCGTCCCTCCAACTTAACTGTGGGAAAGGTGCAGCTTTGTGATTTGACGCCTCATTGCTCATTACTACGCCGGCGCCATGACCGGGGTGCTTCACGCCGGCTGCTCTGCACTGTATTCCGGTATGGCACATGGACCCGGTAGCTTGATGTCCCACATGTCGGCGAATGGGACTAGAAGATTTATGAAAGCGAGCCCTCCACTCTTACGACGGAGGAGTAGACGACACGATGGCCCAGTGAACTGTCACTTGTACTGTATAGTACTATAGTTTTGCTGTTTCGCACAATCCATCGATACAAACCTGACTAAAGAGGAAAGGGCGGGATTTTTCCCGTGCGGTAGATGATACTGGCCATACATTTCAAAGGCAATTTTAATGTATGCAAACTGAATAATTATAAGTAACAATATGATATCTAGTAAAACTAAAAACACATATGATTTATTGTGTTAGAGTGTAGTAGTAGTGTTGTATTGCATACTGTAGTTGTTAGATGTAACATGCGAGAACATGTAGAGATGTAGTTTTGGAGGGCCTACATAGAGAAAAGCGTAATACGGTCACGGAACTTCAGAATAAGCTGATTACGGTCACTATATACGTTTTGCGGTGATTATACGGTCACTTGCTCACAATTCAGCATCGGATTGCACTCTGTTGACTGGCCAAATAGTCTGCGTGGCACCATGTTGACTAGTTAAATTGACCACATTCCTTGTGGGTCCCACCTATCAGTTCGCATAGGCAAAAGGTCAGATAAACACAAATTTACGCAGGCGCGACAAGGCTCCAACCCGTGCGCGGGAATCACCTGGTTGTGTATGTGTCTGTCAGGGCCTGATATGTGCGCATGCACGTGTAGGTTGAGCACTTGAGCATGAGAGTGTGTGTTGGTCATGCGGTGTACTAGTGTGTGCATGCATGCGTGTGTGCGTGCGTGTGAGTGTTGTGTGCGTGCGTGTGAGTGTTGCATGCGTGGCTGCGTGTGTACGTGTGAGTGTTGCGTGCGTGCGTGGGTGCATGTGTTTGTGTGAGTGTTGCATGGATGCAGTTCATGTGCATGCGTGCGTGTGTGTATAATCACCACACTAGCTCCTGTGTGTGAAAACAGACGGCTCAACATACCAATACAAGGCCACCTTGTCCGCTGTGCCCACGGTCATGACTTCGAACCACCGTCCAAATATTTTTTTGTCGTTTGTTTTCATTCTTACTAGCAAGATGCCCGTGCGTTGCACGTAACATCAAGATGCAGTTGTATGAGTTGTTTATCTTGTGAGAGAAAAGGATGAACGAGGGAAGGCCTTATTTGCAAATGTGGAGGTGTGTGGGTACCTTTTTGCAAAATTGCCATAGTTTCTTTCCCATCTGTCAGATAAATCGGACGACCTATGTTGCAGGATGGCAGGCACACCATCATCACCAACTCTGTTCTTTATAAGAGTGTATTTTATGTATTTTATAAGAGTGTAGATGTGGAGTAGATACAAGTCGACAGGTGGGCACGATGGTAGTGAGATAATGTGATGCAACACTAGAGGTGCCACATGGAGCGTTTAACTGGTCAACTAGTCATGTCATGAGCAAATACAGAGTTGTACGGTGAGCCCGTGACTGTATAATAACCACTAAACGTAAATGGTGACCGTAATGAGTGGATTCTGAAGTCCAATGTACGTATCGTGCTTTCGCTTCAAATACAATGATTGTCATTGCATATATCGCGAGAGAAAGATGAAACATGCGTGAATTTTCTGGGGGCTTACTTTTAGAGGCCTGGAGATAGTTTTGTCTGCATACGTGAAAGGGGCGTACATGGGGGGGGGGGGTATGCGATGGAGAGAGAGATGCTCTTCGTTTCTCTTTATTATGACTAACTTTGTATATAGTATAAAAATATACAAATTCATAGTGCGGAATAAATATCATTGTGGGCACCATGCAATGCAAATTAGCGTTCGTACTCCTCCATATAACTTTGTAATGTTGTATATATGTAGAAACTCTAAAATAATCTTTTGGCCACCCTTTATTCAAAAGGAATGTTGTATGCGAAATAATCATGACGAGAGGGCCTTTTAGATCAATGGGGTACGTGATGTAACATGTGTGAATGTGTAGTTGATGCATTTGGCGGGGCCTAGAGAGGTTTGTTTGTGTATTACGTATTCGAGAGAGGCATGGATAGAGGGGCCGATGGGGGGGCGTGGGAGAGATAGCGCGAGAAATGAGAGTGGTCTAGAGAGAGAGAGATGAATATGACGTCACGACAAGAGATTCCATTCCCTTGAGTGTGTATATGCAAGGGGGGAGGGAATAGAGGCACCAGGAGAAATTTTCTATGTGTGGTGTTTGTGTTGGTATGTGTGGGTCTGAGAAGATAATGAGACGTGGGGGCAGAGGGTGTGTCACCGCGTGAGGTTTGGTGGGTCGCGGTGAGGCCCTTCGTTCGGTTCCGTCCTGCGCCACATTGGTCGGCCCGTGACGCATTTAGGAAGACCCATGGATGACTAGTCATACAAGACAAAGATAGCAGAATTGTGAAGGACTCTGTGTCCACTGACAAAGCCGGCTAGGATTTGTAACCCTAGGTTCTCGGACTAAGGTAACCCCTTTATCTCTGATATTACTATTCATCCAACCTAACTTTAAGGGGCATCCTACAGAATGCTCTGCTAGAATCATACTCGTCGATTAGGAAGAGAGGTGTGAGACAATGCGTGAGAGACAGGCATAAAGATAATGTGCGTACATGAGACACGTAGGCAGGTCCATGTATGTAGAAAGGCTCGATGAGGATTGTGTGTGTGTATGTTTGCGAGAGGAAGAGTGCTTGTGATAAAGGATAGTGGAAACAGTTGTAAATGGTTACGAGAGGGAGGGAGGGTTATATCTAGAGCATGTGTGCGAGAAAGACACCTCGGGAGAGAGTGTGTGAGCATGTGTGAGAGACCACCGATGGAGAGTGAAACTACACATAAAAGACTGCTCTACACATTGATTAAAGATATAAATTGTATCCAAATATTAGGATGGGATCATGATATTTGCAATTCGCGTAAGGAGCGGTCATTAATCCATCAGACATCTAGATTCTATCAAATTTTAGCATGTCTATGTTATTATTCAACACAATTGATCCCCATAGTTAGTATTTTGAACTCCAGACAATGCATCGCTTTAGCAATCGAATATAAACGTGAGTATAGTTCATGTTGTGTGTTTAAAGCACATTATACATACGAAAGTTACACAATGTACACTATAAATAGCTACCTATGAACTAGCATACATTTGAATTCAACTTAAGGTGGTTTAAAAAAATCTAATTCAACATGAAGTCCATTCAATTATTTGAATTTGATATCATGGCATTTGTAAACCATACCTAAACTATGGGGGCACCAATCTTTGCTCTGATTTTGTAAATAATAGCATATGTAGTCGTGTACAAAATAGATTCAAATTTAGCTCCTCCATTCCAAAATAATCGTAGTTATAGGATTTTCAAGTGTCAAAATTTCAAAAAGAAGCGGATAATTTAATGAGGTTTTCAAACATACAAGGTCAAATATAACGTTGTCAATTTAGGTCAATCGTCATAGTTCAAGAGTACTCTAAATGTGAATGCTTGTGTTTCAAAATTTCGAATGAAGCGCCAAAAGAGCCTCTACTCGCCCAAAACTGCGCGAGACCAACACTACAAATAAAAGACACATTCATGACATTTTGGGCCGAACGAATTTTTTTTCTGTCATTCATATGACACTTCTATGACGATAATTGTGACAAAACCCAGTATCATCATAGATGTGGTGGGATCCTACTTCTATGACAAAAAATCATGACAGAAAATGGGCTTTTCGTCCTGGGCGGGCCGGAGATCCACCTGCATGACATTCTTTGGGCCGTCCTTTACGGAAAAAAACCGTGGTAGAAGCGAGGGGGAGGAAAATTTTGGGGAGTTCCCGGTTACGGTGGGAGGTCGGGGGCCGAGCGATGCACGCTTCTCTCGTACACGTATCCACGTGTGTGCGAGGCGTTGGCTCTAACTGAACCCGAGCGAGGCATTGGGCTCTAACTAAACCCGAGTGATTGCACGGCAGGCTACGCGTTATTGAACTCGAGCGATCGATCGATGGCTGTTAACTGAACCCGATCGAGCGATTCCTTTGCTACTGCTGCTAACTAAAGCCGATCGATTGGATGAACAGTGAGCATTGCGTGGGGGGGGGGGGGGTTGGATGAATAGTGAGCGGTGGCGTTGCCTCTAGATGAACAGGACCCCGTGGTGTGGTGGAGGGCTGGATGAACAGTAGAGGTGGAGGGGTGCCCGTGGAGGGGTGGATGAACAGGACGCCGTGGTGTGGAGGGCTGGATGAACAGTAGATGGTGGAGGGGTGCCCGTGGAGGGGTGGTTGAACAGAACCCCGTGGTGTGGAGGGCTGGATGAACAGTAGACGGTGGAGGGGTGCCCATGGAGGGGTGGTTGAATAGGACTCCGTGGTGAGGAGGGCTGGATGAACAGTATACGGTGGAGGGGTGGTTGAACAGTAGCCGGTGGAGTAGCGCGCGGTGGAGGCTGGATGAACAGCAGCCCGTGGTGGCTGGATCAACAGGAGCCCATGGAGTCCCGTTTTGCGGTACGCCATACCCCCCCCGATGACCAGGACCCCCGTTTCGACCGTAGCACTCCAACACAAGTCCATTTTGTCCGTTTTGCGGTACACCACACCCCTCCTGATCAACAGGACCCCTGTTTCGACCATAGGAGGTCCGTTTCCTCCGTTTTGCGGTACGCCAGACCCCTCCCGATGAACAGGATCCCGTTTCGAATGTGGCCGGACGAACACAAGGCCCTTTCCTCCATTCTGTGGTACGCCAGGCCTCGTTTCCATCGCCTATTCCGTCCAAGCCCTCCCGATGAACACGACGCATTCCGTTGCCTCCCCTTGAACACGACGCATTCCGTTGCCTACCCATGAACACGACGACGATGCTGTTTCTTCGTTCCGACCCAGCCATGTACACGAGCCCTGGCCGTACGTATGCACGAGTAGGCGTTCGAGACCCCGCCCGTATATACACATACGTTGCCGTATTTTCTTTCTTGCACCCTGGCCATTGTACGTACATGTACATGCTACGTGCGCGCCTCTACTATGACACGTGCGCGCCTCTACATCGACCAGTCTATATGTGCGTACATGTTCGCGACCAGAATGACAACGCTATGTACGCTTCCACCAGGTAGGTCCCAACAGTCAGGCACTTCCTTGCATGCGAAGATGTAGCTCGTGGGTCCCAGCAGTCAAGGGGGTGAAATACGGTGGCCCGTCCGGTGGGTCCCCCTGTCAGGTGGAGGAATAATTATTTTGCACGTAATAAGGAGGCACTTCCTTGCTGCGGCCTTGGACCCAGCTGTCAGCCTCTCCACGTATAGTCCACGTCCGATGGAAGCCGTTCCTTGACCACGTTGACCACGTCGCGCCGAGAGAACCAGGGCGGTGGACGACGGCGAGGCCTAGGAAGGGGACGACGTGGAGCCGGGGAAGACGCGATAGTGGATGCCCACGCGTAGAGGAGTACGAGGGTTCACTGGTTCGCTGCGGTGTGAGGTTGCCGTCGCCGCAGAATAACAAGGGGTGTGGGTGAGTAGAGGGATAGCCTGGCCAGCGGTGGGAGTAGTAGGGGGCGGTGAGGCCTCCGCCGCATCGCAGCCGGCCACGGGAGGCAAGAGCACGAGGCACGACCGGCGCTGGTTTGGGCGGCTGGAGCAAGAAGACCGGAGGTTAAAGAAGCACTATGGCTGTTGGATGGACATCATACGGTCACTGGAGCTAGAATCGTGCATATGGACTAAGTTGACAAAGCCCTCCGTCCCTGTCAACTTAGTAGGCCCACAAGTTAGCCTCCCACCATGGTGGGTCCCAGCTAGCAGGGGGTATTCATTTTTTGAGCGTAATAAGGAGGCACTTCCTTGCGTGCGGAGATATAGTGGTGGGTCCGAGCTGTCAGTGGCGGTAACGTTTTTTTCGCAAAATACAGAGGCCCTTTCGGTGGGTCCCTCATGTCAGGTGGAGGAATCATTATTTTGTGCGTAATAAGGATGCATTTCCTTGCGTGCGGCCGTGGACCCAGTTGTTGGCCTCTCCATGTACAGTCCACTTCAGATGCATGTCGGTCGTTGACGACGTTGACTAGGCCGCGCCGAGAGCACCAGGGCGGTGGACGACGGCGAGGCCTAGGAAGGGAAGGACACGGAGGCAGGGAAGACTCGGCAGTTGTTTCCCACGCGGAGGGGAGTATGACTGTACGAGGGTTTACTGGTTCATCTGCCGTCGCCGGAGAATAACAGCAGGTGTGGGTGAGTAGAGGGATGGCTAGGCCAGCGATGGGAGTACGGTGGGGCGGTGAGGCCTACGCGACAGCACAGCCAGCCGCGAGGAGGAGGGAGCAGGCAGTCCCGCCGACGCTTGTTTGAGCGGCTAGAGCAGGAAGAGCAGAGATTGAAGAAGCACGACGGCCGTTCGATGGACATCCAATAGTCACTGCTTGTGCGCCAACCTTTTTTTAGGAAAGCCTCAAATCTGTGGAAAACAGCATACAACCCATCTGCCATTATTTCTAATAATTTACCGCGCATTTGCTAATTCTTAAGGTTTTGTTGGAGACCATATTCGATCTTTTTGTTAGCATTACAGCCCATATTGTGGCCACGGTTAAAAAATTAACAAAATTTTGCATATTTCGGTGCGGTCCGAACTTTTTTTAATCCTGAAATTTTGACTCACATTCAAACTGATTTTAAAAATAATTGTATATCAATATAAAATCCAAAAAATTCTCCACGCATAAAAATTAATGTAATTTAAAATCTTGAAATGAAAAAAAAGATATTTTAAACTAATTGCCGGTTTGATGTGTTTTAAAAATGTACATCCCATTTCTCATTACTGATGGGCCATTTTCTCGGCCAGCCGAATGAAGCTCTCCTCGTCTTGAAAGATTTGCAGCCCAACAGGCCTGACAAAGCGACTTACTTGGCAAGTCACAAAAAACTGGGCTGTGGCCGTGGACCCAGCTGTCAGCCTATCCACGTACAGTACTCTTCCGATGGAAGTCGGTCGTTAACCACATTAACCACGCCACCCGAGAGCACCAAGGCGGTGAACGACGGCGAGGCCTAGGAAGGGGACAACGCAGAGCCGGGGAAGACGCGGCAGTGGATGCCCACGCAGAGAGGAGTACGAGGGTTCACTTGTTCGGCTGCGGCGTGAGGCTGCCATCGCCGCAGAATAACAGTGGGTGTGGGTGAGTAGAAGGATAGCATGGGCCAGCGGTGGGAGTAGTAGGGGTCGGTGAGGCCTCCGCGGCATCACAGCCGGCCACGAGAGGCAGGGGCACGCGGCACGACCGGCGCAGCTTTGGGCGGCTGGAGCAAGAAGACCAGAGGTTGAAGAAGCACTACGGCCGTTGGATTGACATCGTACGGTCACTGGAGCTAGAATCGTTCATATTGACTAAGTTGACAAAGCCCTCCATCCTCGTCAACTTAGTAGGCCCACAAGTCAGCCTCCCACCATGGTGGGTCCCAGCTAGCAGGGGGAGTATTCATTTTTCTGTGCATAATAAGGAGGCACTTGCGGTGGGTCCGAGCTGACAACGGGGGGGGGGGACGTTTTTTTCGTGAAATACGGTGGTTCGTCCAGTGGGTCCCAGCAGTCAGGAGCAAACGTTTTTTCGCAAAATATGGTGGCCCGTCTGGTGGGTCCCAGCAGCCCAGGGGGGAAACGTTTTTTCCACAAAATACTGGTGGCCTGTCTGGTGGGACCCTGCTATCAGGTGGAGGAATAATTATTTTGCGCGTAATAAGGAGGCACTTCCTTGTGGCTGCCATGGACCCAGCTGTTAGCCTCTCCACGTACAGTACTCTTCCGATGGAAGTCGGTCGTTGACCACACTGACCATGCCGCACCGAGAGCACCACGGCGGTGGACGACGGCGGGGCCTAGGAAGGGGACGACGCGGAGGCGGGGAAGACACGGCAGTGGATGCCCACGCGGAGAGGAGTACGAGGGTGCACTGGTTTCGCTGCGGTGTGAGGCTGCCGTCACTTCAGAATAACAGGGGGAGTGGGTGAGTGGAGGGATGGCCTGGCCAGCTGTGGGAGTAGTATGGGGATGGTGAGGCCTCCACGGCAGCACAGCCGGCCACGGGAGGCAGGATCATGCAGCACGACCGACGCTGCTTTGGGTGGCTGGGGCAAGAAGACCAGAGGTTGAAGAAGCACTACGGCCGTTGGATGGACATCGTTGACCACGCCGCGCCGAGAGCACCAGGGCGGTGGACGACGGCGAGGCCTACGAAGGGAACGACACGGATTCGGGGAAGACATGGCAGTGGCTGCCCATGCGGTGGAGAGTGCGAGGGTTGACTGGTTCGGCTGCCCTCACCGGAAAATAACAGGAGGTGTGGGTGAGTAGATGGATAGACAGGCCAGGGATGCGAGTATGATGGGGCCGTGAGGCCTTCCCGGCAGCACTGCCGGCCACGGGAGGCGGGAGCAGGCGGTTCCGACGGTGCTGGTTTGGGCGGCTGGGGCAGGAAGATCAGACACTGAAGAAGCACGATTGCCATTAGATTGACATCTAACGGTCTGACGCTGGTAGAGTCCATTGTTGACTAAGTTTCTTTTTTGAGAAACCTTGTGTACGCATGAACTTAGTAGGCCCACAAGTCAGCCTCCAAATCTGTGGCAGACAACATATAGCCCATTTGCTATTTTTTATAATTTGCAGCCCATTTGCTAATTCTTAAGTAATTTATTACAACCCATTTTCTTCCCAGGACCACGGTCAAAAAGTCCAACCTTATTTTGCATATTTTGATGGAGTCCAAACTGTTGTAATCTCGAAATGATAAACATTTTTTTAAGAACTTATTGATTTGCCAAAAAAATCGTTTTGTTTTTGTAAGCAAATAAGATGTGGGACAATTTAGTTGGTTTAAGGGAAAACCAGTGGTAAAAAAATCAGCGCTGGGTGGGAAAAACAACAAAAATAAGGATGTAAATATGAAAAGGGAATTTTATGTGTTTTCAATATAATGATACGTGTATATGAACTGGTAAAACTATAGGTAGAGATTAGAAAACGGATATAGGACATGCATTTCAAGAGGAAAATAGAACTGGGTTGTGTGTTTGATTCAGTAAAAAAACTGCCTGCGGATGTTGTAAGACAAAATATAACTAACGCTGGTGGGCCAGAGGCCAGTAGATACCCGCTGGATCTTTGTGCCCTGTTGTCGTCATGGGCTGGGCCTGTTAAAAACAAAACAACACTGGGCAATCTACAGCCCAGTTGAAACTTGCTCGACCTGAAAAACAATATACGTGCTCAATAAACGAGAGAATTCTGCAAGTACGGATATTTTTTTTATCGTGATAATAAGTGCATGCACTTGTTTCAAAAAAAATTGGAGAACTGGGAATTTGAACGGCGGGTGCTTATGCTACCCATCAAATAAAAATCAGGTGCCTGAAAATTCGTTTTGAAACAAATGATTCAGCTTTATATCCATGTCGACCCTCGTCATGATGGTTGGAAGCAAATGCAAGTTCATACCAAAAGATCGTTAACAACAATACCAACTTGCGGATGACAAGGTAGTACAACTACCAATACCAAACTAACTTATAATCTTTTTACTCCTGGCTCTAGTGTTCATCTGGTAGAAAATCTTGCAGAGGACCAGCTCCCGCTCCTTCTCTTGCTCCAGGTCCCCGAGGTGGTACTGGTGCATCACCCAGTTGGTCCTCTGCTGGTCGAAGTTCTTGTTGGTGTGCAGGAACAGAACCTTTTTTGCTGCCCGTCTGCCGGCCGTGGACCATCACCGGCAAGGTATTGCCGGTCTTCTGCCACATCGCGTGCGTGCCGCACTCCGACTATATCTTGTGACGCGTCCACGCGCCCCTTTTGAATGCCCTGGAATTGCGCTGGAAGAAATGCTTCCTTAGGCCACTCAGTGTGATACCTACAGTATTGTGGAATACAGGTTTTAGTGTACCTAGTTGGCATTTTCATAACATTTTTGGCATGTTGCAGTCACTTGTTTCACTTTTGAGTAACTGTCAAATTGTAATTGCTTCACCAGGTCCGTGTCTAAAAAGAAAAATAGAGCTATAAACAAAGGAATATGTTTGTGCAAGTAGACGGCCGATCGGTGTCTTACCTAGAAGTTTCTCAGGTTGGGTGTAACATATGCCGTGCTCGCTGTCGATGGTTGGTATGAACAAATCGATGGGAGACTGAAATCTCGCGCTGTCAGCACTCACTTTGGCCTCAAGGTGCTCGATCAGGTTGTGATCCGTGGGATCGAACTTGATGCCAGCCGACAACACGGGCCAATCCTTCTTCGACATGTATCGGTAATTCCAGTGAATGATGAAAGATTTCGACAGATAAGTGGTACTCTAAATCTGAAGTCTAGAATACCCGAACACGCCACCGAGATTCTTGTGTCACCTCACGCACAGCGTGTTGTCACGTCAATTCAATGTGTGGACATGATGAATAATTTGACCGACGTATACTAGTACTGCTACTGTACTACTTACTAGTCGTATTTAGTGTAACAATTTATACATAGGTTTAACTAACAAGTATGCACAATATATATATATATATATATATATATATATATATATATGAAAATGGTTGTGTACTGGGAGTATGTACTCCCGCTTCTCATATACCACATAGATGAATCTTTTATACCACATTATTATTTTTAATATACTTCATTAGTAATTATTAGATACCCCAAAATGAGTTCCATGAAAAAATTCATGTGAGTCTACCTATTTTTAAATGTTTACGTATATACTGATGTGTTTGTACGTGAAAAAGGTATATTACAAAAAGTACATCGCAGATGATATTTTTTCAACAAAACTCGTATTGGGGTATCTTAGAATATTTAATGAAGTATATTGAGAATAATAAAGAGGTGCAATTAATGCGTATATGAGGTATATTGAGAATGGGAGTACATACTCCCAGGAGTACAGAAGAGGAATCCTATATATATATATATATATATATATATATATATATATATATATATATGGCTTCTGCACAGCATCTCCATCATCATTATCAGTACATCCTACGCAGGTGAGTTAGGATGCACTTGATCCCAGGAAGGTATCTATCCTTCAAACCAGAGGAGTGCTTCAAACTAACAACAGTACATAATATCCAACAAAAGAGGGTCGTGCTACAGCAGCAGAATACATGGCTCAGTCTAGATATCAGCACGAATTAAGTTGTGCATATTTGTTGTTGGCATGAACCACATCGCCGCATGTCGGGTTTGCAAAAGCCATCCATCGCATGGAAGCTTGATGCCTTTCACACACTGAAGATTATCTGGCAACAAGCTGTGTCGACGAATCTCTGGATATGGTGATTCATGAAACCCATGGTATGATGTGTAAACACAGCCCCCCCTCGTGAATTGGAAGTTGCATAGCACATCAATCATCGCCGGTGATATGATCGATGATTGGTTGGATGATCGGATAATTGAGCCCGAGGAACAAGGAGTGGTTGCCGAGGCTGTAAACCCGCCTCTAGTTGAATACGCCTGGCCCAACGGAGCTGGGATCTTTCTCGAACACGAAGCAGCCATAGCCATCAATGTCACGAACGCCCCATGCATTGTACTGTATGTGGTTTGATGTAATGGTTTGGTCAATTTGGTACGTGTGAATGAGCATCAAATGACCGCCGTCAGCTGAACGAGCGATAAACCACCACCCATCGGCTGGTATGATTCCAGGTCCTGGAATCATGAAGGCTAGCGCATTTGCGTTTGCTGCAACAATTAAAATTGGAGACCAAAAGGACAAAAATAAACAATCATGTTCAGAGTATGTGTGGAATTAAGATTATTATAACAGTGACACATATCATAGAAAAAGAATTGCAATGCCGTGGTCATAATCATACCCCAAGTTAAAAAAATAAGCCAATGGCTTTCATATTCTTGCAATATGTCATGGTTCAAACATCATGTAACAATGAGAGGAAAACAGCTATGACAGCGCCTACTCATATTCTACCATAGCACTTACTACTACTGTTCTCATATCAACTCTAAGCAACAACATGTGTTGTTATAAAAATCTTGTAAACGAGAGTAACATATAGCAATCATGATGTTATGCTCATAATATGTATTCTAACAATCATTAGATGCCAATTGTTCTCATATCAACTGTAACAATAACACGTGTGGTCATAAAAATCTAGGAAATGAGAGGAACATATAGCAATGATGTGGTTATAGACATGCTATGCACTCTAAATTTGTAACAAATGAACATGCAGTCGTATTCATAAGGTAAAGATGAGATGAGATAGAACAATTACACGATGATAGATTCCACCAATATAGGTAGCCAATATGTGTGTCGACCGCGTAAACGATGCCATTGTGCACTATAGCATCAGACAGAAATGTTTCCTCGACAGGATTGATGATGAGCCATAACCATGTATGGCGACCAGATTCCAGATAGACTAATCCCTTGTTGAACAAGGCAATGAGCTTGTAATCCATGTAGTCTTCTGATGGTGTGGGCACTTCGCAGATTACAACTTTCTGCAAATAGAGGTCGAGCCAAAAGCTTGACACGTCTTGTGCGTAGTAGGCAGGAGTGTTCGGCGGGCCGCGAGGCACGATGGCGGCGGTATCCAATGATGGAAGGGTGATCTCTCGCTGGGTGTAGATAGCCACGAGACACCACGGACTACCAGTGTGGTGGATGAGGACGATCTAGTTGGCCTTCATGCCCGCCCAGTAGTGGCCGCGCATGAAGGACAGGTGGACGGGTAGTGGTAGCATGTCGAGGGGCACCACGGCAACCTCCATAGGATCGTCAAGTCGGTGTCTGGGCCACCTGCGAGGATCGGGCATCAACAAACATGGTGTCTTGAAAAGAGCCGGCCGGTTGCAGACGAGTAGACGGTACAAAGACACCGAGCATGTGGCCAGACGGACGGTGCTGAGTACGTCCATACGACTACAAATCTGCTCCAAGAGAACATCGGGGTGGGAATTCCAATCGCAGCTCTGCGTCTCAATCGGTTCTGCCATTGGGGTTTTCGGTGCCTGCGAGCCAGCGGGGAAGTGGATTCGGGCGGGCGAGCGAAGAAGCTTCTCCTCGTGTGGCCGAGCAGTGAGTGGGGGATATGGTACGCGCGAGCTACCAAGGAAGATGGCGCGGGCGGGCGAGCACTAAGCGGGGGTAAATGGTGTGCAGCCGACGATGGGGAAGAGAGGAGGAAGAAGAAGAGAGGAGGAAGAAGAAGAGACTAGTTGAATAGTTCTCTCTGACCGAGATGGGGAATAAATGGATCGCGAGGACTTCCTTTCTACAGTATCCCTATGCCTCTACGCTCACTTCACTCATTTTGCTCCGTACCTAGTCACTTGTTGAAATCTGTAGAAAGGCAAATACTCCGTATTTGGGAACAAAGGGAGGCTTTTACTCCGTACTATTTGGGAACAGAGGGAGTATCACCATATGGAGGGAACAGAGGAAGCTTGAAATATGAACATGTCAATGGGAGGGAGTAAGCCCCATGCATGCATGCATGCATGCAACATGCAACACTCACACATACACATGGACGCACGCAACACTCACGCACCCATGCGGCACACATCACACGATGCAACACACACGCTCACGCTCAAGTGCTCAACCTACTCCCTACGTCCGTGAAAGAGTGTACATTTAGAGATTTACACATTGACCAGGGCATAATTAACGCCCAAAAGTAGCAGACTTATGTGTGCATGCGACCATTGAGATAAGAAGATTAAATGAAGGCCGTTGCATGCTGTAATTAAGGATAGAGATGTAGCCTATACCTACAGCACAAGTTGGTGCATTAGTTAATCAATATCGATTTAGATTAAAGGCAAAATGCATTGGAAGTGTAGATGTACATCATGTAGTACACTCTTTGTTGGAAGACCGAGGGAGGACACGTGCATGCACTCACATACATAGCCAGGGCGGTTTGCGCACAAGGGTTGGACTCGTGTCGCGCCTACATAACATTTTGTTTAACTGATTTCTTTGCTCTGCCAACTGACAGGTGGGACCCAGAAACCAGGTGACAATTTAACCAGTCAACAAAGTGCCACATCGACTATGTGGCCGATCAGTAGGGTGCAATACAGTGCTCTACGATGAGCTAGTGATCGCATAATCGCCGCAAAACTATATATAGTGACCGTAAAGAGCGTACTATTACATACGTTCACCGCCAGTGTATTTTTCTCGTTTCAAATTAAGCCATATTAATGAGAAAGGATGCAGTATGGACTACTACTACTAGTACTGCTTTGATGTGTCCTGTCAACTCGCCGAATGAGGAGAAGCTTGCTTACTACGCCTCTCCATCGCCCACGCGCGCGGTGGTTCGCAGGACGAGGAGAGGGTTTTGACTACAACGCCCTCTCCCTCTCCCTCGCCCTCGCGGTGGACGTGCAGCAGTTCAATTAGTGTCAGATTGCCAGAAGCATATTGTACTGTAGTATCATCATTGTTGGACCTTCCGAAGAGGAGAAGAGCCAAGTGCAAGGTTCACACGAGTACGAACTGTTGAACCTCCCGACGAGGCAAAGAGCCAAGCGCAAGGTTTTATAGGAGTTGTCGTCCTAGTAGGAGTGTACTAGTACAACTATAGCGAACGATGCTACTGTATGATGCCGCCACGTCACGTATATCCAAAGCTGTGCCACCTTTTTTTCTCAAAGAGCATGTTGGAGCCCGTGCAACAACCACACAAGTTGCACGTACACATAACACATTTACTAGTAATAAATTCTAAAGGACAAATGCCAGTATGCCACACAAGTTCATCTCCAACTCATGTGATAAATTTGTGCACGACTAGTCTACAGTGCTATAAAGGGTAGGCAAGACACGTTACAACGCTATAAAGAGTGCAGTGTCAGCTGATGGAGACAGTAAACGTAGCTCTAGAGTTGATGACCTCGCTCGCAATGAACCACCATCCCAGGTGCTTGCTTTTACTTTGCGGTGTCATATGTGGTTGCATGTTCCATATGGTGTCTAGCTTGTATTCGAAAGGCCGAAGTCAGTAAGATAAGGAAAGATATTTTTTTACATGAACCACCATCCCATGAGCACCAGAAGACAAATAGCTAGTCAAGGCACTGGCCGAGCCAGTGACAAGCCCAGCAAAGATAGGCATCACCTCAAAGCCAACTTAAAGCTGCGATGGTGGCGAAGCAGCCCACTTCCCACCAGGCCCTCAGGTCCTAGATGATCATGCTCACCACTCCAACCGGATGTCTAGCTTGTATTGCTTCCAATTTGGTTAAATTGCATCTGCTTAGCTTACACATTATACCTTTGAATATGACATGCCTTTCTGTTTTTGGTACATACTAGTACATCTGTGTATTAACCATGTTCTTACATCAAACTAATGTTCTTGTGTATCCCTCATCAATCACTTATGACGAGGCAGGAAGGCAAGGGGACTACTCCTCATTTAAAGAATGCAGTGTCAGCCTCCCGACATGATTCTCGAGAAACAGAAATGCTAGATGAAGATAGTGAAAGACTGTAGTTGATTACAACATTTCCCCTACACTAGCATCACAAGTGCTTGCTCTAACTTGGCAGCGTGATATGTGGTTGCTGTTGCATATGGTGTCTAGATTGCAATTCCTCCAATCTGGTTAAACTGCATGTGATAGTCTGCTTAGCTTATACATTATACCTGTTAATGTGACATGCCTTCCTATATTTAGTACATAGTACATCTGTCTATTAAGCATGTCCTTACATAAAACTATTGTTTTTTTGTATCCCACATCAATCAAAATGACGAGACACCTTTAGTATATGCAGTGCGATATTAGTTGCATCTTTCATATGAGTTATAGCATGCGCTGCTTCTAGTTTGTTGAAATTCCATTTATGATGGGACGCTTTTAACTTGGCAGAGTTATATTGGTTGCATCTTTCATGTGGTGTCTAGCTTGCATTGCTTCTTATTTGCTGGAATGGTTTCTGCTTTGTTTACACAAACAGTTGTGAACATGCCATGCCGTCCTTTTTTCGTACATATTCCATCCTGGTATCATGTGTTTGCCTTACATCAAAGTAGTGATTGTCAGTATCATGCATGAATGAGTTCTGAAGAGAGAATTTTATTGCTTTTTCTTGTCGGTTTTACTTGACAATTCAAAATCAATAAAGTGGAAGGAAGTTAGCAAGGCAGCGGATAAAGGTGCTCCTTCCGAATAGAGGGCCTCTACAGTTTCTACTCCTCCACACCCCCAAGATGATTTCCAAGACAACACATGCATAGACACTCAACAAAGCTGTGTTTATGATGAGCACGTCTCCCCTAGTGCAGCATCACCAGTGCTCCCTCTAACTTGGCACTGTTATATGTGGTTGCATGTTATGTGTGATTTCTAGCTTGTATTGCTTCTAATTTTGTTGAATTCCATCTTCTTACTTTACAGATTATAGTTGAATAAGAGACGTGTTCCTCTTTCTAGAACATACAATATCTGTCTATCACACCATGTTCTTACATAAAATTACTACTGTTGTGTAACCTGCAACAATCACTTATCATAAGACACGTTTGACTTCGGAGTGTGATATAGGTTACATCTCACATTCTTTTCTAGCGTGTACTACTAATTTGTTGAAATGGCATTTATGACGAGACAGTTTTAACTTGGTAGAGTGATATTCGTTGCATCTTTCATATGGTATCTAGCTTTCATTGCTTCTAATTTGTTGAAATGCCTTCTCCTTAGTTTACACATCATAAGCTGTGAATATGCAATGGCACTAATGACGAGAGACCTCTAACATGGTAGTGTGCTGTTGTTTGCATCTTGCATATGATTTATTTCTTGTACTGCTTCACATTTGTTTAAACACCATTTATGATGAGACACTGTTAACTTGGCACAGCGATATTTGTAGCATCTTTCATATGGTGTCTACCTTCCATTGCATTGCTTCTAATTTGGTGAAATGCCTTCTTCTTAGTTTACACATCATAGTTCTGGTTATCTCTCCCGTCCCTTTTCCATACATATTACATCCTCCTATCATGTGGTTGTCTAACATCAAAGTTTAGTTCGTATGCATCACGCATCAATTTGTTCTGAAGAACTAAATTGTTATTCATTTTTCTTGTACAGAGAAAGAGGAAGAAACACATAATGGCAGGGAATGAGAAGCGGATGAATCCTGCAGATTCTACTGGTACTGATGGTGCAATAGAAGGTCAAGGTCCAGCGGAAAATTCTACAAACACGGCATCCCATGCTACACGAGTTGCAAAAAAAGCCAAACAGAAACAAATAGCTGCCACCAAACAAGCAGAGACAGCCCTAGTTCTTGCAACACCTACCACAGTACTACCAGCTGCACGACTTACTCGTGCGTCAACTGAGCTAGCAGCACGTTCCCAAGCTCCCTTGCCACCTGACACTACTTCCCAAGCACTCTTGACACAAGACGAGTTGGCAATATCAGATGAACCTTGTGAGCTTCAACAGCAAGAAGGTAGTTGCTGGAGTCAAGTTACAGTTGCATGCTTCTTTATATGTAGTCTCACAGTTTGATGTACACTAACACTTCCTATGTTCGTTGTTGGACTAGCACCTAGGCGCAAGAGGAAACAAACATCGGGGATAATGCTCGATAGGTTAACTAAATCTAGAGGAGGAAGAATGGAGATCTGTTTTGAGGCAGGTTTAAAAAGACCACGTGATGCTACAGAGTCAGCCACGTTAGTATCGGAGGCAGCGGTTGCCGTTAGGTGTCATGTACGTATCCTCCCAACATGGATTTAGTACAGGAATGACAAAGACGAAACCCAGTTCAACACCTTCCTCAACCATTTATCTGTAAGTATGGTTATGTATGGAAACTAGTAATATTGTCTTGCTCTGTCCCATACTTTCTAGGTTGCAGATAATGAGACTCCCATAATTTTCAATAGATGAGGTTCAAGTTGGATAGCCAAGATGATGCAACCAGACAAGCTTGCACCCATGTTCTCAAGTCTGCTCTGCGACAGTATCGGTATAACTTGAGGAAAACTCACTTGAAGGCAAGGCTAACAGTGAACTTTCCCAAACATCTCCAGTGGAAAATATATCGGATGAAGACTGGAGGGGCCTTGTTAAACACTGGTCTGATCCGAAGTATTAGGTACATTATATATATGTGATGAGATCACATGTCGAAGTCCTATTTACGCATGTGCCACACAAATCTATCTTCTTATAGGTGAACTGATCAAAGAACAAGGCCAACCGTACGAAAGTGAAGTTCCAACAGACGACATGATCTCGTAGCTATATTGCACACTGCGAGGCTCTTGCAATTAGCTGCTGTTTCACTCTTTTCGCTGTACCATATTATCAGATCTATATTGACTTATTCGAAATGCAGAGGAAAGCCTGCAAGGACCAAAAAGTACCTGAACCAAATGCCGTGGAAATCTTCAAGGACTGTCACACCAGCAAGAAGAAGGGCATGACTACACCAGTCAAAGCCGCTGTTGTAAGTCCTTATCCTCATGCCTTTTAACTACTACTTACTCTGACTTGTGCCTTGAACTGCATGGTTTGCAGCCAATGTCTATTACTCTTTTCAATTTTATACACAATTATCTTAGCGTATGATTGCACCTTAGAAGGTTTAAAAGAGAGGAGTGATGTTCCTTTGATCTTGACCCGTAATCTAGTACCGTGCTGGACTTGCCCACACAACGTTACAATTGCCTATTTGTCTGTTCTCAGTTGTTTTGTGATATGAACGATGTCATACTATGCTTACAGTATTATAAACTTCGTCTCTTTATCCTTAGCGCTCAATACAATGTGAAGAAATAGACAATACATTAGCGATGGTACATGGTCATATGTTTGGAACCTAGTTTTATTATGTACTTCGCAATAAAATACAACTAATATTTTACATGGGTTCACCAGAATAAGTTATGTATATAGACCAAAGCTATTTTGTTTGGTTTTGCTGCCTCCTTAATATCTTCTATTCTGGTACTACTAATGTAAAACCTCAACTTTTCAGCGAGCTATGGAAAAAATGGTGGAACCGCCACCTTCTGAAGGTGGCGAGGCAACTATAACCGCAATGTCAGCTCTTGCTGCAGTGGGTCAGTACCTGACCACTAGCAGTGCCAAAAGCACGTTCCTGCATAATACTGGGTTGGTTGTTAAGGCAATATCATCCAAACTGCCTCATGATCAAGATATGCAAGCTCAAAGCAATGTTGTATATGCGCTCCAGACACAAGTCCATTCCCTAACGGAGACCCTTTGTGAAACAAGGAGAAACATTGCTCAATGTCGTCAAGATATGCATGGTTTTGAAACCAGACTATTAGACATTTGCTATGTTGTTCAGGAGCCTAGGGGAAATGAAGGCGAGGGTTATGGTGCTCCATTGGACAATACAACATGAAAACGTAACAGTCAGGTCAAATGAACTGAGCTTCTGAACTTCTGGAGGTGCATTTATCTGCTAGACTGTTAAGTTTTATGCCAACCTTCCTTTTGTTATATAGTTGTAATTTGTTTTGGTGCGATACAAAATTTATTCTTAACGGGCAGCCACCAGCTAAAGAAAACAGCAAGCCATTTTTGTATAGTGTAGGGTGTTCCCTATATTTGCACTGGTGGCGATCTTTGATGCCGAGTGGATGTAATCTGTGCAATCGCCTTAATAGCCTAGCGGTAGTTTCGGCCTTATTTATTTCCTAGTCTTCTTTTTCCCTGGTTTGCTAGTGGCCGCAACTACCATGGGCCATATACGAGCCGTAGGATCCATGGGTCTCCTACGGGCCATCGATAAATGGGCCTATAATCGATGGGCCTCGGGCCGTCAGATAAATGGGTCTACATGGGCCGTAATAGGGTGTAATTGGTATCGGCCCAGCATGGTAACAGGTCATTAATAGGCCGTAGGATAGCAAAGGCTTAATTCAGTCACGGGCATAAGGGTCGTTAATGGGCCAAAATATAGGACGAGCTGGAAATGGCGCAACGGGTTAACAGGCCAGAAATGGGCCGACTCTTGCCATGGGCCGAATTTGGCCCATTAGGGTAATAGGCCAGTAACGGGACGACTCTTGCCATGGGCCGAATTTGGCCCATTAGGGGAACATGCCAGTTATGGGCCGACTCTTGCCATGGGCTGAATTTGGCCCATTAGGGGAACAGGCCAGTAACAGGCCAGAAGTAATCGAGGGCCGAAAAGGAGCCCAAGATCGTATGGGCCATCAATAGGCGGAAAGGTAACACGGGCTGGAAACGGCCCATGTAAATCACGGGCCGTTAATAGGTATAAAGAAAATTACTGTTCATTATGGGCTAGAGTCACCGTGAGCCTGTAAACGGCCGAAAGATACGAAGGCCTCATATGGGCCGAAAGACGTCGTGGGCCATACATGGGCCGAAAGTGAAATGGGCCGGTGTTATATTCGACGGCCCACATGACGTTGTTGGGCCGATTTCCTTTAGGGCCTAACGAGCCGTGAGTTAACAAGCCATAAAATGGGCTATTTGTGAAGATACCGTTAACAGGCTTTTCATGGGCCAGCCCGTTAACTTTTGACCAAGTCAAACGGGCAGGCTTTGTAAGCTAAATGGGCCAGTGGTGGGCCATGGCACGTGTCGACATATCATAGGCGCCTATCTAACCCACTGACGAGCTGACACGTGTTTCGTCCGGCCAATAAGAATTTTACACGTGGAAATTTCCCATTGGTCGGGGCTGTTAACGGGTTATCGGATCCAAAACCCGACCTGATAGCTTAACGGCGATCCGTTACGGTGGATGCCATGTGTTGGTCACCCTTGACGAAAGCACTTCTGTTACGCGCGATTTATCGTCATGGAAGTGGACACTTCCGTGATGATAATTTTGGTAATGTCATGGAACACTTCTACGATAGCACATGTATGAATATCTTGATTCTGTCATAAATTTGTCATGGATGTACATGCATGACAAAAAAGTAACCTACTGTGGCAAACACGTATCATCACGGAAGTGTATTTTTTTGTAGTGCAGATATGATCAACATAGAGATGTTCACCATTGATGACTACTCCATCTTACGTAATGATCGGACATGGTTTAGTTGATTTGGATCATGTATCACTTAGATGACTTGAGGGATGTCTAAGTGGGAGTTCTTAATTAATTTGATTAATTGAACTTAATTGATCATGAACTTAGTCCTGATAGTATTTGCATATCTATGTTGTACATCAGTAGCTCGCATTGTAGCTCCCCTATGGTTTTTGATATGTTCCTAGAGAAAACTAAATTGAAAGATGATAGTAGCAATGATGCAGACTGGGTTCGTGATCTGAGGATTATCCTCATTGCTGCATAGAAGAATTATGTCCTTGATGCACCGCTAGGTGACAGACCTATTGTAGGAGCAGATGCAGACGTTATGAATGTTTGGCAATAGGTCTGCATCCTACAATATGATATGATGACTACTTGATAGTGTAGTGCGCCATTCTTTACGGCTTAGAACCGGGACTTTAAAAACATTTTGAACGCCATGGAGCATATGAGATGTTCCAATAGTTGAAATTGTTATTTAAGACTCATGCCCATGTCGAGAGGTATGAGACCTCTAACAAGTACTTTGCCTACAAGATGGAGGAGAATAGCTCAACTAGTGAGCATGTGCTCAGAATGTCTGGGTACTACAATCACTTGAATCAAGTGGCAGTTAATCTTCTAGATAAGATAGTGATTGACAGAGTTCTCTAGTCACTATCACCAAGCTACTAGAACTTCGTGATGAACTATAATGTGCAAGGGATAATGGAAAAGATTCCCAAGTTCTTCGCGATGCTGAAATCGGCGAAGGTAGAAATCAAGAAAGAGCATCAAGTGTTGACGGTTGACAAGACTACTAGTTTCAATTAAAAGGGCAAGGGAAAGAAAGGGAACTTCAAGAAGAATGGCAAGTAAGTTGCCACTCCCATGAAGAAGCCCAAAGCAAGACCCAAGCTTGAAACTAATTGCTTATACTGCAAAGGAAATGGTCACTAGAAGTGGAACTGCCATACATACTTGGCGGATAAGAAGTATGGCAAAGTGAACAAAGGTACATTTGATATATGTGTTATTGATGTGTACTTTACTAGTGCTTATAGAAACCCCTCGGTATTTGATGTTGGTTCAGTTGCTAAGAGTAACTCAAAACAGGAGTTACAAAATGAACAAAGACTAGTTAAGGACGAGGTGACGATGTTTGTTGGAAGTAATTCCAAAGGTTGACACGATCACCAACGTACATTCCCTCTACCTTCGGGATTAGTGTTGAACCTAAATAAATGTTATTTGGTGTTTGCGTTGAGCATGGATACGATTAGATCATGTTTATTGCAATACGGTTATTCATTTAAGTCAGAGAATAATTGTTGTTCTATTTATATGAATAAAACCTTCTATGGTCATACACCCAATGTGAATGGTTTATTAAATCTCGATAGTAGTGATACACGTATTCACAATATTGATGCCAAAAGATGCAAAGTTCATAATGATAGTGCAACATATTTATGGCACTGTCGTTTAAGTCATATTGGTGTAAAGAGCATGAAGAAACTCCATGCAGATGGACTTTTGGAATCACTTGATTATGAATCATTTGATACTTGCGAACCATGCCTCATGGGCAAGATGACTAAAAATCCGTTCTCCAAAACAATGGAGCGAGCCAATGACTTATTGGAAAAAATACATACCGATGTATGCGGTCCGGTGAGTGTTGAGGCAAGCGGCGAGTATCGTTATTTTATGACCTTTATAGATGATTTGAGCAGATATGGGTATATCTACTTGATGAAACACAAGTATGAAATATTTGAAAAGTTCAAGGAATTTCAGAGTGAAGTGGAGAATCATAGCAAAAGACAATAAAGTTTCTATGATCTGATCGCGGAGGTGAATATTTGAGTTACGAGTTTGGCCTTCATTTAAAAAATGTGGAATAGTTTCACAACTCATGCCACCTGGAACACCATAGCATAATGGTGTGTCCGAATGTCATAATTGTACTTTATAGATATGGTACGATCTATGATTTCTCTTACGGATTTACCACTATTGTGTTAGGATTATGCATTAGAGACAGTTGCATTCACGTTAAATAGGGCACCATCTAAATCCGTTGAGACGACACAGTATGAACTGTGGTTTGGCAAGAAACATAAGCTGTCATTTCTTAAAGTTTGGGGTTGCAACACTTATGTCAAAAAGGCTTCAGCCTGATAAGCTCGAACCCAAATTGGAGAAGTGCGTCTTCATAGGATACCCTAAGGAAACAATTGGGTACACTTTCCACCACAAATCCGAAGGCAAGATATTTGGTGCCAAGAATGGAAACTTTCTAGAGAAGGAGTTTCTCTCGAAAGAAGTGAGTGGGACGAAAGTAGAACTTGATGAGGTAATTGTACCTTCTCTCGAATTGGAAAGTACCTCATCAGAGAAATCTGTTCCTGTGATGCCTACACAAACTAGTGAGGAAGCTAATGGTGATGATCATGAAACTTCAGATCAAGTTACTACAAGACCTCGTAGGTCGAACACATCACGTTCCGCACCAGAGTGGTATGGTAATCCTGTCCTGGAAGTCATGTTATTAGATCATGGCGAACATACGAACTTTGAGGAAGCTATGATGAGCCCAGATTCCGATAGATGGCTTGAGGCCATGAAATCTGAGATATGATCCATGTATGAGAACAAAGTGTGGACTTTGGTGGACTTGCCCGATGATCAGCAAACCATAGAGAATAAATGGATCTTCAAGAGGAAGACTGACGCTAATGGTAATGTTACTGTCCACAAAGCTCGCCTTGTCACAAAAGATTTTTGACATGTTCAAGGAGTTGACAACGATGAGACTTTCTCACCCGTAGTGATGCTTAAGTCCGTCCGAATCATGTTAGCAATTGCCAGATTATGAAATCTGGCAAATGGATGTTAAAACTGCATTCCTTAATGGATATCTCAAAGAAGAGTTGTATATGATGCAACCAGAAGCTTTTTTCAATCCAAAAGATGCTAACAAAGTGTGCAAGCTCCAGTAATCCATCTATGGAGTGGTGCAAGCATCTCGGAAATGGAATATATGCTTTGACGAGATGATCAAAGCATATGTTTTATACAGACTTACGGTGAAGCCTGTATTTACAAGAAAGTGAGTGGGAGCTCTGTAGCATTTTTGATATTATATGTGGATGCCATATTACTAATTGGAAATGATATAGAATTTCCAGATTGTAAGTGCATCTAGTGCCACCCCTAGTTGGTTATGGAGTATTGACGACAAACTTGGTTGAGGGACTAATGTGTTTGTGAGAATTGCAGGATAACATAGGTGGTAGTCCCTTACTGATTCGGTTTACCTACCAGAGATGACCCCTAAAAATGTGTGAAGACATTGAAGACAATGGTGGTTTGTGAAGATATTCACAGTGAAGATTATCACATGAGAATACATTCATGTGAAGACTATGTAGTGCGAAGACATAGTTGTTTTGTAGTTTCCTTTTCTTCTTTGTTGAGTCATAGGAACTACCATACTGTTAAGTGGGGTCCAAGTGAACAAAGTCAGAGTAACTAAAGTGATGCTCAACCAAAATCCTATGTCTTCGAGCGAAGACAATGAGAGCAAATCTTATCTAGAGCTAGATGAGTTAGCTTTACTTGTAACTCAAGTCAAGTTGCCGCATGTGTTTGAAATCCGACCGTTGGACACGTGTCGGTTCCTTAGTGACCCAGGGTCATTTCGGACATATCATGTCGGGTTGCCTCCGGGCTATTAATAGACCACCCCCTGCACCATAAATTGGTGGCTCTCAGAGTTAGTGCACGACTTTTGTCATTTGAGAGCAATCCACCTCCGAAGCAATTGAGAGAGAGAGAGAGAGCGATCCTTGCGAGGACAAAGCCCAAAACACCCAGAGCCAAAGAGTGTTAGGCATCACTGAAGTCTTTCTGTCCGCGTGACCTAAAGACTTGTTACACTTGAGTACTGTGAATCCTCCAGCCGGTTAGGCATCGTGTTCTGAGCATCCAACAGCAGTTGTGGATTGCTAGTGAATGAAGTCTGTGAAGGTTTGGAAGTCTACCTTGAAGACTTACCTGAGTGATTGGGCGAGGACTTGGTGTCCTTAGCTCAAGGGGAATAAGGTGAAGACGCGGTCTTCTGAGTTAAATCTCAGCCTCCCTAACCAGACATACAGTTGTCACAGCAACTGGATCTGGTCTACCAAATCCTTGTCTTCACTAAGCAACTGGTTCTATCCTTCACTTCTCTTTACTTTATAGTTTGTCTTCGTGAAGTCATTGCATGCTTGTCTAATCTGATTGACTGCTCCGAGTGGGGACTGTTTACTGTTTGGCTTCATACTGTCTTCCATCCTAATCCATACTACCTAGCTGCTGATAGTCTTTGTGCTTTCACTTCACTACTTACTTTACTATGTCTTGTCTAGTGTAGTCTTCCTTCCGCTTCATATCAATAGGTTCATTTCTACTATTTGTCTTCAAAGACCTTATGTTTTGAAGACTTCCATAAAATCGCCCATTCACCCCCCTCTAGTCGATAACTTGCACTTTCAATTGGTATTAGAGCAAGGTGCTCCCTTGTTCTGTGTGATTTGGTTTAACCACCTGGAGTTTTAGCTATGTCGACTAGATGGATAATCAAGGTCTCCATTTTGTGCCTAGTCTTTGATAGCACTGATTACCCCTACTGGAAGAATAAGATGCACATGCATCTTGAAGCCATTGATGTCAACCTCTGGTATGTCGTCAAGAATGGCATTCCCAAGGTCAGTGAAGGTGTCACAGCTGCTGATGTCAAGAGGTTCGTACAACTGGACTCACTGCCAAGAACATCATCTGTGGTTATCTGACCAAAGGACAGTACAACTGTGTGAGTGCACTGGAAACTACGAAGCTGGTCTGGGACTGGCTCTCCAAGGTCAACGAAGGCGTCTCAACTCAGAGAGATTCAAGGATTGATGTTCTTCGCAACCTTTTCAACCGGTTCAAGAGAAATGACAATGAGAATTTCCAGCTCACATTTGACCACCTCACTTATATCACAAATGATGATCTTCAAGCACTTGGCGCCAGTGAGATCACTAGGCACGAAATTGTCAAGAAGCTCCTGAGATCACTTGACAGCTCATTCGACACCCTGGCCCTGATGATTCAAGAATGTCCTGACTTCAAGACTCTCGATCTGCCTGACATACTTGAGAGGCTCAACACACATGAGTTCCAGTTATCTGAGAAGAGAGATATCTATGGCCCCAACTATGACCGAACCCGGGCTTTGAAGGCAAAGGTTGTGTCCTCATCTGAAGAAGAATCTGACTGCAGCTCTGGGGATCCTGAAGATATTGGAAAGGAGCTAGCTATGTTCGTGAAGAAGTTCCAGAAGTTCTCCAAAAAGAAAGGTTTCAGAAAGTCTTCAAGATCCAGCTCATGAAACGGTGAAGCTTCCACTCGTGACTACAAGAAGAGAACGTGCCACAAATGCAAGAAACATGGTCACTACATTTCGGAGTGTCCTCAATGGGACAATGAGACCAAGAAGAATAAGAAGATCAAGGAATATGATTCTAATGACAAGAATAAGAAGAAATCCTCTAGGTCTTCTTCAAAGTCTTGATCAAAGTCTTCATCGCACAACAAGAGCTCATCAAGCAAGGCTCGTGCATTTGTTGGCAAGGAGATGGATTTAGAGGAGGAGTCTACTTCTGAGGAAGCGGAGGTGGAGTCAGAGGAGGAGTCTGATTCAGGCGTGGCAAGCCTGGCTCTAGCTTCAGATTATGTCACCAAGTCTATCTTCAACACTAAAGACAATGGCCTCATCGCCGACGTCGATGCCGATGATGATGACTCTGCTCCTACCTATTGCTTCATGGCACATGGTGCCAAGGTAAACTCATGCGATGCTTACTTTCAAACATCCAGTGAAGATGACTCTAAATGTGAATCTAAACCTAGCTACAAAACACTTGCTAAAATTGCAACGGAACAACAAAGGCTATGGAACACATTCAAAAGTTGCTAAACAAAAGTGATGACATGTTGGACGTGGAAATGACTCAAACTCAGTCCTTAATTGAAGACATTAGAATTCTTGACGTTAAGTATGAAGAACTTGAAAGTCATCATGAAACACTCTCAGCTTCTCATGAGAAGCTTTCCTATGATTATCTTCAAAGGAAGCAAGAACCTGAGAACCTGAGAGCATCTCATGAAGATCTTCAAAAGGAGAACGGGTCACTTCGCGCTCAACATATCAGTACCGCTCAAGAAGACTTTGAGCCACCATGTTTAAAATGTCTTGAGCGTGATAATGTTGTCTGTGTTGCTGAATGTTCTACTGCTGCTACTATTGCTATATCTTTAACTCCTGATGTGGTAACTAACCCCTCTTCTGAGTACACCACTACTATTGCTGATGAGAATGCTAGGTTGAAGACATTGCTTGAAACAGGGATGTACCAAAGCCTCAAAGGGCATCAAACTCTATGCGATGTCCTCAAGAAACAGATTCTGAACCAAAACCCTAAGAAAGAGGGTGTTGGGTTCGAGAGGAAAATGAACATTGATGGTTCATACTGGAAGCCTGAGCAGTACCCCAAAACCACATGGGTTGCTGCAAAGGATCCTTCACTAGATCCATCTACCTTACTTGTCTTCACTTGTGCTAACCCGATTATCATTGATCAATCCTTTGATGAAAACTATAAACTATTTAAGAATCATAATGGTGAAGTGTTTGCCAGGTATATTGGTACTAATTGCAGGTATGGATCACCTTTGAAGAAGATCTAGGTGCCCAAAAATTGTCTTGAGAAACTTCCTATGAATGTCATCATGACACCACCTGGGAAGATGAAGAAACCCAGACCAAAGGCTTCATATGGTCCAAAGGCTTCATACAGACAGAGGACTCATCAGAATCACCCTAATGCCAATGTTTTGCAGGGAAACCATACTCAAACTTATGAATATGATCGTGTTTCATCAAGCCGCTATGTTCATAAGACCAATAACTTTTTTGCTTATTCTTATGAGTATTATTCAACTCCCGCAAGGCTATTTGCTAGGGCTCCAAAGCCAAAGTTCTAAGATGCTGCACTTAGACTCATTGCTTCTAAGCCACCCCTAAAGATGTGGGTGGCTAAGAAAAATTAACTCTCTTTTGCAGGGAAAGGTCTCCAGCCGAAAATCAAAGGCTTCTGATGCTTATGCTGGGGACCTAAAACATCTTGTGGGACACAAGATAAAATGCCAGAATGGTCTTACTATGTATTTTGTCCCAGGATTTCTAGACAAACATCCTATCTACCCTAACAAGGATCTGAACTTTGATAATATGCTTGTTCGTCAAATGTTTATGCTTTCCATTTCCCTTGGTGAAGCCTATCCCCCAAACTGCACTGTAGGGTACGACACCGAAGGCTTCTGAGTGGATCATGGATAATGGATGCAGTATCCACATGACTGGTGATCGAAGTCTTCTTATGGATTCAACCCTATATCCATATGACAAAAGACACATCACATTTGCTGACACTGGTGAAAGCAAGGTATTGGGCCTAGGTATAGTTGCAATGTCAAAGGATCAGCACATGGATAAAGTGATGCTTGTTGAAACCCTTGGTTTCAACTTAATGTCTGTCTCAATCCTTTGTGACCTGAACATGATTGTGATATTTGGAAAATATTATTGCCTTGTGCTTATGGAATCTGACAAATCTCTAGTCTTCGAAGGATATCAAAAGGACGATCTGTATATGGTAGACTTCTTCGCATGACCACAACTGGCCGTATGTCTTCTAGCAAAAGCTTCAGAGTGCTAGCTCTGGCATCGGAGGCTAGGGAATGCGGGCATGAGGAACCTGCACACTCCCGCGAATAAGAAGCATGTCATAGGCATCGAAGGCGTCAAGTTCAAGACGGATGATCTGTGCGGCGCCTGCAAATCTGGAAAGATGACTCGGGCCAAGCATCCCTCCAAGACAATCATGACGATGACCCGTCCCTTCGAGCTGCTTCACATGGACATATTCAACCCTACTCACTACTCTATCCTTACTACCACTGCTTGCCTCTATGGCTTTGTCATTGTTAATGATTACTCAAGATAAACATGGTTGCACATAGTTCTCTACAAGACTGAAGTGCAGGATGTCTTCACACGATTTGCCAATCGTGCCATGATTAACTATGGCATCAAGATCAAGCACATCAGAAGTGACAACGACACTGAATTCAAGAACACCGGCTCGATAGTTATCTAGATACATTGGGCATCACACATGAGTTCTCGGCTCCATACACACCTCAACATAATGGCATCATGGAGCGCAAGAACAGAACCCTCATTGAGATGGCATGGACGATGCTTGATGAGTACAAGACTCCAAGGAAATTCTGGCCTGTAGCTATTGATACTACGTGGCACGTCATAAACTTTGTTTATCTTCACAAATTCCTAAAGAAGATATCATATGAGCTCCTGACTAGTAAGAAGCCAAATGTTAGTTATTTCAGAGTATTTGGTGCTAGGTGCTGGATCAAGGATCCGCATCATACTTCAAAATTTGCACTAAAAGCACATGAAGGTTTTATGCTTGGCTACGGAAAGGATTCGCACTCCTACAGTGTCTTAAACATCTTTCACTACAAAGTGGTTGAAATTGTGGATGTGCGGTTCGATGAGACTAACGGCTCGCAAAGAGATCACCTGCCAAATGTGCTAGGTGAAGCTACACCAAGTGAATCTATCAAGCTTATGGGTACTGGAGAAATCATACCTTCGGAGGCATAGGCTGAAGAGGAAATCATCATTTCTGCACCTAATCAGCTTAAAGATACTGCTCAGCCTGAAGACAATGCTGAAAATGAAGACAATGTTCAGCGAGGGAAAAATCTTCGTACAGTTCATGCTCGTGTTGCAAATGACGTATAGATTGAGAAGATAATTGATAGCATCAATGCGCTTGGACCACTCACTCGTTCAAGAGTAACACTGCTAGCAAATTTCTGTGGGAACTTTGCATTTGTCTCAATATCTAAACCCAAGAAAGTTGACGAAGCCTTCATGCAACCTGAATGGATTCAAGCTATCCAAGACGAGCTTCAACAGTTCGAGCTGAACAATGTATGGGAGCCTGTAAAGCGTCCAGACCCTCGCAAGCACAATGATACGTCTCCCTCGTATCTATAATTTTTCATTGTTTCATGCCAATATTATACAACTTTCACATATTTTTGGAAACTTTTTATATGATTTATTGGACTAACCGATTGATCCAGTGCCCAGTGCCAGTTCCTATTTTCCGCATGTTTTTTTGTATCACAGAGTATCCAATCAAACAAAGTCCAAATGCAATAAAATTTTACATAGAATTATTTTGTAATATATGTGATTTCTCGGAGTTGGAATCACTACAAACGGAGGCCCCCACAGCCCACAAGACACCAGGGCGCGCTAGAGGCCCCTGGTGCATGGTGGTGGCTTGTGCCCTCCTCGAACGATGGTTGGAGCTCTACTTCGGGCGCAACGAAGCTTATATCGAGAAAAAATCGTGTTAAAATTTCAGCGCAATCAGAGTTATGGATCTCTTGGAATATAAGAAATGATTTTTGACCAGATCTGGAAACGCGAAACAGAAGAGAACAGAGAGGGAGATCCAATCTCGGAGGGGCTCCTGCCCCTCCGACGCTATGGAGGCCATGGACCAGAGGGGAACACTCCTCCCATCTAGGGATGTAGCAACCCGACCTCAGACGGTTAAGTCTCTGTGCTTAAGTGTTTTCCCTGGATCGATATTGTTAACACGCACAGTACTCGAGGATTTATAACAGAGTTCAGTCACACACTTATTACATCAAATGTCTCAAAAGAGAACTTATTACAATAATATGGTTGATGCCATCTAAATAAGATAACAGCAGAAGCTTCGAAGGTAGAAGAGTACATCCAACTCAACGGCAAAACTGAGTGCATGACAACGACCTAGCGCACCTTACTCTTCGTCTGAAAAATCTGCAACATAATACATTGCAGCCTGTGTAGGTCAGCACATGGAATATGCTGGCAAGATAACACTATAGAGCAATGAACAAGTAACAGCTATAACTACATGCATATATGGCTAGTGGAGGGTCTATGGTTATCATTTGCATAAAGCTAGTTTTTCCCTACAACAATGGAATATATTTTATTTAATTACAAAGTTGGTTGAAAAACATCGAGAAGGTAACCCCAACTCAATACCAATTAAACATTAACAACCCAAAAAAATTAATTAAGTAGAGTGATGAGATCAACATAATAATTCAAGCACCAGATACTCAAAATGTCCATAACCGGGGACACGGCTAATCATGATTAGTGTGTACACTCTATAGAGGTTTGCGCACTTTTCCCCACAATACTCGATCTCCTCCGTTGGATTTCTCGCACTACATGATGTTTGAGAAACGGATGATCGAGACACAGTCTTTCAGAAGTGTTAGCTCATTACAATGGGTAGACAGTAACACCTACATCCCCTACATCTGCTAGTCTACCACTATAAGAGGTCACACAACATACTCATCTATGCAGGAGCCCATAATGGCTTGTGGCTGCACACGGAAGTTTCCTGCATGAATAACATAATAATCCATTTGAGCCTGGGTGGCAAACCATAGGAAAAATCACACGGATACCCCGAGATCTCCTTTGGACAACAATGGGTTCCACAGGTGCCCACAAACCAATCCACCCATATGTGTATTAAAGTAGCCACCTTAAGTTAAACCTTAATTAACAATAATTTCTCACATCTTTCATGAATTCTCTCAAACCAAACCACGTCTACGAGCATAGCGTAGCAGTATAAGCATACATAGTAAAAACCCGGGGTTTGATATAAGGCAATAGGTTCTACCTCATCAACTACTTCCCAATACCCACATGTTATCAAACCTACTCATGCAATATTTGAGGGTTGAAACTAATGCATAAAAACTAGGTAATAAAGGGATATTGTCGATGGGAAATGACACCTATGGGATCACAAGAATCCCTACTACGGTTGCCGGGGCATGGGGTCATGAGAAGAGCAAGATTAACAGTCAGGACAAGGATCGTTTACCCAGGTTCGGGCCGCGAGGATGCATAAAACCCTAGTCCTGCTTTGGTGGATGTATTGACTATTCTTGAGCTTTTGAACTAGCTACGGTGACTGTGTAGTTCAGAAAAGCCGAATCCCCCTCTAGTACGCCATGGGCCTCCTTTTATAGTTGAAAGGGGCTGCCATAGTGGCACACAGGAGGTGGAAATGCCTACAGTACTGTGATCTTATCGCCCGTATTACAGGATAAGACACATTTAATGCATCGCTTAGGTGTGCCTTAGCTTTATCGGTGACGGGAACGAGACCCGTCCCGTCCGTCGCCGCTCCTCCTCGCTTCGACATGCGCCCAAGCTAGTGATGCATGCAGTGCTATGTAGACAGGCAAGCAGCTGAGGTGGCGCGGTGGTAGGGCCTTCATGAAGGTCTACACGCCGCCACGCAGGAGCTTGCTGATTTGGCCTGGAAGTTGCGTGTTGCCACGTAGGTGCATGCCCAGCTGGTTGGGCTAGCAGCTGTATGCGAATGGCGATGGAGTCTTGGCTGGTGAGGGCCTGGTAGTGGCCCTGCTGATGCTCTCGGCAAGGGCCTTGCCGGGGGCCCGACAAGGGTCTTACCGTGGCACGCAGTCGTCCCCGGCAGGGGTCTTGCCGGGGTCTTGTGGCCTTCTTTCGCAAGGATCTTGCCGAGGGTCATTGTCTTCCAGTCCTTATCTGATCTTGAGTATTCTCTGCCTTCTCAAAGATCTGCATGCCACTATGGAGGTGCCTCCCGAGCCCTAGCCCAACGTGGTTCATGGTGTTGGAAACCATGGGCTCAAGGGTGGCGCGCTCCGCTGGTGTTGGGCGAGCTTCCCTGGTAAGGGTTTTGTCGGGGCCGCTGAGGCTGCCCCGGCAAGTTCTTGCCGGGGGAACCTGCTTCGTCCCTTTGCTCTTTGTGCTCTCGGCCTTGGCGTTGTCTTGTTTGCCTTGGTGCTTCAGCTTGTCTCCGGCTTCCCTCCTCTGCCCTGCTAAGTGTGGCTGCGGTGCGTGGCTCTGACTCACCACGCACAAGTAAAGGGGTCAAAAGGAGAGCCCCTACTTTTGTACACCTACAGATATGATCAAAGTGTTACTTTCCTTGCTGACGGTCGGAAAACCGTAGTAACTCGTAATAGCAAGCCTCGCACTTCGGAAACTCTATCGTGAACAAAAAATAGCATATATAAGCACTCAAGCATAAGATGCAAAGGTAAAACTCAAATGAAAAGATCCAAACTGAAAGTTCAAGTGAAGAGCTTCGATTTGCAACAAGAATCAATCGAATCAGAGCTACGAAACTCAAACTACGATCAAAAGAATTTCAAATTCAAATCTGCTTGAAACCAAATTTTAAATTGTCAAAATCATGTTCAAGTTGATTATCTAGATAGAGGGGAACAACGAAGATTATGGCGTTGGTTTCATTTGATTTGGATAAAGGAGTAAAAAGTAATGATGGTTTGAAGTTCAGGGGCTAATGTGTGATAAAAGTATTCACGGATATGTCCCTGGCCGAAAATAGAACTAAAAAGAAAAATCTAACAAATGAACGTTCGTAAACATAGACTAATGAACAAACATGTTCGCTATAAGAAACTAACGGGTGAACGTTCACAAATTAGCGAACCCTAAAAATAAAACCGATCTATAAAATAAACTGAACTTTATAAAAAAAGAAAACCAGGAGATTTTTAACGGTTTTTACCGGTTAGGCAAAAGAAAAACGGTGGCCGTGGCGGCTTCCTCCAGCGAGCGGCGGCAGCGGTGAGAGGCGGCATCGCCGGCGAGAGGCGGCGTTGGCGGTGGGGTGGCGGGCGACGCGGGCGGCCGCGGCGACGGGGAGTGGGAGGCGGCGGCGCGATGCAGGCAATGGCTACGGCGGGCGGCAGCAGCGGCTGCGAGCGACAGTGCGGGCTGCGGTGGCGATGAGGGGAGCGGGAGGGGCGTCGACGACTTATAAAGAAGGACCCCACGGTTCCTCGGCTTGCACGAGGGGGCGGGAGGCCGACCCGGACTCAACTCGCCAGAGTCCGACGTCCGCACAGACGAGGGAGGCGGCGGCGGCCGACTGGCCTTGGCCCGGCTCAGCTGGGCCGGCCGTGGAAACTTTTTTTAAAATAAATTTCACCATGGGAGAAAAATCCTAAAAAAAATCTAAAAAATCTAAAAAATACCAGAAACAATTTTCACCACCCAAACCTAATATTTAGGACAAGATGAACATTTTTCTAGACTAAAAATTCAATTTTTCAAAAATGCATTTTTTCTCCAATTCAAACAAAATAGCAAATAAAAGTAATTTGATTTTAAAATTTCTTCTCCAATATTTCTTTTTTGTTTGAAGAAGTCATTTTGTCTTCTCTCATTTATTTTTGTTATTGGAAATAATTGGAGAGAGAATATTAAAATAAAATTGATCCTTTCTTCAAATTTTAAATAAATTCTAATATGACAATTTAGTGAAACCTCTAACTCTCTCCTTGGGTCCTTGAGTTGCTTAAGATTTCTAGGATCACAACCAAAATGAAAATGAAAATATGATATGCATATGATGATCTATGTATAACATCCAAATTGAAAATTGGGATGTTACAAATCGACCCCCCTTAAGATGAATCTTGCCCTCGAGATTTGGGTAGGCTAGAAAATAGGTGTGCGTGGTCTTTCCGTAGGTCTTCTTCTCGCTCCCAGGTGGCTTCCTCCTCGGTATGGTGGCTCCACTGAACTTTGCAAAACTTGATAACTTTGTTGCATGTAACTCGGCTTGCAAACTCAAGAATCTTGACGGGTTTCTCCTCGCAAGTTAGGTCACTCTCCAAATGAATTGCTTCTAGGGGCACTCTATCTCTCAGAGGAACATTGGCCATCTCAGCATGGCACTTCTTCAACTGGGAAACGTGAAACACCTCATGAACTCTTGACAATACTTCAGGTAACTCCAACTTGTAGGCCACTTCTCCCATACGTTCCAAAACTCGATATGGTCCTACAAATCTTGGGGCTAATTTTCCTTTGACTCCAAATCGTTTAACTCCTCACAGTGGTGACACACAAAGATATGCTCTACCTCCGATTTCATAGACTACCTCCTTGCGTTTCGCATAGGCATAACTATTCTGCCTGGGCTGATCTACCTTCAGTCTATCACGAATTAACTTAACCTTCTCTTCAGACTCCTTGATTAAATCGGGTCCAAACAACTGACGGTCTCTGACTTCATCCCACATCAATGGTGTCCTGCACCTCCTTCCATACAAAGTTTCGAAAGGGGCCATCTTCAAACTAGCCTGGTAACTGTTGTTGTATGAGATCTCCGCGAAAGGCAAATTATCATCCAACTAGATCCATAATCTAGCACACAAGCTCTCAACATTTCCTCCAGAATCTGGTTGACTCTTTTAGTCAGTCCATCTATCTGCAGATGAAAGTTTGTACTGAACTCTAACCTCATACCCAAAGTCTAGTGCAGCTGATTCCAAAACTTCAAAGTAAACTGTGTTCCTCTATCTGATACGATGGTCCTCGGAACTCCATGAAGACATACGATCCTGGTCATATATATCTTGGCCAACTTCGCACTCATATAAGTGGTTTTCACATGGATAAAGTGAGCCACTTTGGTCAAGTGATCAACTACTACCCAGATGGAATCATAACCTGATCTTGTCCCAGGTAATCCGGTGATGAAATCCATGCCAAGATGGTCCCACTTCCATTCGGGTATCGGCATAGGCTGAAGTAAACCTGCTGGTTTCTGATGTTCTACCTTAACTCTCTGACATACGTCACAAACGGGTACATACTCGGCAATATCCTTCTTCATACCTGTCCACCAGAAACGTTCCTTCAAATCCAAATACATCTTAGTGTTTCCGGGGTGAATCCAGTATGGCGAGTCATGAGTCTCCTGAAGTATTAACTTCCTGATCTCTGAGTCATTAGGCACGTAAATACGGTCCTCAAACCATAAAGTTTCGTGCTCATCTTCACGAAAACCTTTGGCCTTTCCTTTGCTCATCTTCTCCTTCATCTCAGAAATTTCCTTATCATCCTTCTAAGCTTCTCAAATCCTTCCCAATAACATAGACTGAACCTCCATTGCTGCAATAAAACCAATTGGAACTATCTCCAAACGAAGTTCCCTGAGATCGTCGGCTAACTCCTGTGGTAATCCTCCGCTTACGAGGGTATTGACATAACTCTTGCGGCTCAAAGCCTCTGCTATGACATTGGCCTTTCCTGGATGATAATGTAGTTTCATATCATAATCCTTTATGAGCTTCAACCATCTCCTCTGCCTGAGAATCAACTCCTTCTGCGTAAAAATATACTTCAAACTCTTGTGATCCATGTATACATTGCAACGGTTTCCAATCAGAAAATGTCTACATGTCTTGAGTGCATGCACTATGGCTGCTAACTCCAAATCATGTGTGGCATAATTCAATTCATGCGGTCGAAGCTGTCATGAGGCATATGAAACAACTCTTCCGTCTTACATAAGTACACCTCCAAGTCCCAGGCGAGAAGCGTCGCAATACACTTGAAAGTCCTTGCGTATGTCCGAAAGAATTAGCACTGGGTTGTAACTAAACGTTTCTTCAACTCCTGGAAACTAGCCTCACATTCCTCGGTCCATTTCAACTTGGTGTCCTTCTTCAACAACTATGTCATGGGTTTCGCAATCTTGGAAAAATTCTCAATGAACCTCCTATAGTATCCTGCGAGTCCCAGAAAACTGCGGATCTCTCCAACTGAGGTGGGTGCCAACCACTCAGTGACAGATTGAACCTCGGGAGGGTCTACTGCTATACCTTCTCTTGATATAACATGTCCAAGAAATCCAACTTCTTTCAACCAAAATTTACACTTGCTGAACTTGGCATATAGCTGATGTTCTCTAAGCATCTCAAGAACTAAGCACAAATGTTCCTCGTGTTCCTCTTCATTCTTCGAGTACACCAATATGTCATCAATGAACACAACAGACATATCCAAGAACTCCATGAACACCTTATTCATCATACTCATAAAATAGGCAGGTGCATTAGTCAATCCAAAAGACATGACCGTGTACTAATATAGCCTGTACCTTGTGGTAAAAGATGTCTTAGGTATGTCCTGTTCTCGGATCTTCAGCTGGTGTTATCCGGATCGAAGATCGATCTTGGAGAATACTTTGGCTCCTTGTAGCTGGTCAAACAAATCATTGATCATTGGTAGTGGGTACTTGTTCTTGGTCGTCACTTCATTCAATGCACGATAATCAACAACTATTTTCAAAGATCCATCCTTCTTCTCAACTAAGAGCACTAGGGCTCCCCGCGGTGATGAACTTGGTCGAATATAACCTTTCTCCAATAATTCCTTAATCTGCTTCTTAATTTCCTCCAGCTCATTTGTGCGCATCCGATACGGTCTCTTCGATATAGGTCTGGTGCCTGGCAACAGCTCTATCAAAAATTCCATGTCTCGACCTGGAGGCATGCCTGATAATTCCTCTGGAAATACATCTGGGTAATCCTTCACAACAGGCACTTCTTCCTGAACAACTCCCGAGAGGGAATTCACTTGGGTCCTCCTTGGCGCATGCCTAGGTACATACTTGATCCTTTTTCCCTCAGGGGTGGTGAGTAAATTGACTTACTAGGACAGCCGATGTTTCCTCCATACTTCGATAGCCAGTCCATGCCTAGTATTATATCCAACCCCTGTGACTCCAAAATTATTAGGTCTGAGGGAAAAATGTGGCTACCAATGGTTAATGGTAACCGATCACACCATCGGCTGGCCATATACTCTGCTCCTGGCGAGCTTACTAACATGGGTGACCTAAGGGCTAGGGTTGGCAATTTAAACTTGTCCACAAATTCCCTTGATACCTATGAATGCGATGCACCGGTATCAAAAAGAACGAGAGTGGTAAATGACTTAATCAAAAACTTACCAATCACTGCGTCAGGCTGCTCTTCAACTTCCTCCACATTGATGTGGTTCACCTGACCTCTAGTGAAGGGATTGGGCTTCTTTCCAGAGTTTCCATTTCCATTGCCATTCTTCAACTCAGAACAATCATTGGCATAGTGTCGAGTCTTCCCGCACTTGTAACAGGTGACACGGCTGAGGTTCTTCTTAGCGGGTGTTGCTGGGTTGGAATGGTTCTGGCTGCTGCTTCCTCCATTCCCATTTCCATTCTAAGGGCCACTGTGGTTATGCGAACATCCTCCATTGTGAGTATGGCCTCCATGGTTGTGATGGGTATGTCCTCCCGAGTTTGGGGTAAAGAGAGGCTTCTGCTGAGCTCCAGAATTGTACTTCCCCTGTCCATACTTCCTTTTGCGGCTCTCTATCTGTTGCTGCTTGCCTTCAATCATAAGAGCCCTGTCTACCAGCTCCTTGTTGTTAGTGAATGTTGCCACCATCAACTGCATACTCCGCTCATCATTAAGCCCTTCCATAAACTTCTCCTGCTTTGCGGCATCTATGGCCACATCATCTGGGGCATTACGAGCTAACTTACTAAAGTCAACTACGTACTGTGCCACAGTATGATTTCCCTAGCGTAAGATGTGAAACTCACGCTTCTTCATACTCATGGCTCCAGCTGAGACATGTGTTGTGCAGAAAGCTTGTTGAAACTGATCCCAAGTGACATTAGCCACGCGGAAAGTGGTTGTGTAATTCTCCCACCATGAGGCTACGCGTCCATCCAGTTGGTGTGCGGCAAAGCGCACCTTCTCAGCATCTGTGCAACCTGCGATGATTAGCTCCCTTCCAATCTTGCGGAGCCACTCAGAAGTAACAATTGGCTCGGTGCTACTAGAGAACATCAGTGGATTCAACCTTAGCAACCGGGCTAAGTTGTCAACTGGAAGTGGTGGCGATGGGTTGTTGTTGTTGTTGTTGTTGTTGTTGTTGCCTTGGTTCTGGACTAGAAACTGCATCAAGGCATTATGCTGTTGGATCAACTGAGTGAGCTATAGTGGGAAGACAAATCCGGGGTCACGTCTCAGAGGGATCTGATAGGTTTAGAGGGGTGAGAACAGAATAGAGTGAGGTCTAAGGAGAAATTCACTACCCATATGCACATGAGGCAAACACAATCATTTCACACCTCTCAATTCAAACAAGGTCACACAATCGATCTAAACTACCATTACAAAATACTCGGACTATAACAATATACATGGGGGAAATACTACTGATAATATGGTAGTCGTTTAGAAATTTTGATCAGTGGAAGACCCCATGATATCAACTCCAGCTTCGTCTTCATAATCATCATCACTATCGGGGTCGGAGTTGGTGTCGTCAATTATGATGTAGTCTTCAGGGTGGTTGTCCTCCTCAGGTGCGGGATCTCCCATGAATATTCCTATCTTCTTCTTCAGGTCTTCATTCTTCTTAGTAGTACTGCAATTTCCTCTTCATATCCATCGCATGTAGACTTGATTTCCTCTTCTAGCTCCATGTTCTTGGTCATCACTTTCTTCATGTCTGTCATGCCAGCGCACATCTGGTTCTCCTGACGACGAATGTGTTGGTTTAACTCCTATATGTCAGCTGCAATGGATTTATCCCTCCTGGTGCAAATCATCTCCCATTGCTCATATCGGCATCCACATATCTGGTAGATGGTGTCCTTAAGATCCTTGTGGTATACCTCACCAATGCGTCCCATAGCGATGTGGGCTGCCATGCTCTTTCCTAGACTCCAGGTTGGTGCATCAAAGAAAAAATCTATGGGCTCAGTAACTGGTGTGGATGTCCTTCCTGGAACATGTACTCGAATCTTCCAGCGCTCTTCTTCCACTAGAGTGGCAGTGTAGGTCCCGTGAAGCTTGGTATTCCGATGCTCAGGTACCTAGGGGCTTCCTTCAAGTATCGTTCGAAAGGGGTGTCATCATCCGGTTAATCAAACTCTTTCCTTGGATCCGCCAACTATAGAGTAGAAAATGTAGAAGAGTTAGAAATGAGTAGAGAAGAGTGTCCTATGGCTTTTTCCTAGTGGTCGCCTCATACAGTCAGTGTGTGCTCTGATACCATCTTGTAGCGACCCGACCTCAAACGGTCAAGTCTCTGTGCTTAAGTGTCATCCCTAGATCGGTATTGCTAACACGCATAATACTCGAGGATTTATAACAGAGTTCAGTCACACACTTATTACATCGAATGTCTCAAAAGAGAACTTACTACAATAATATGGCTGAAGGCCATCTAAATAAGATAACAGCAGAAGCTTCGAAGGTAGAAGAGTCCGTCCAACTCCACGGCAAAACTGAGTGCATGGCAATGACCTAGCGTACCTTACTCTTCGTCTAAAAATGCTGCAACATAATATGTTGCAGCCTATGTAGGTGAGCACATGGAATATGCTGGCAAAATAACACTATAGAGCAATGAACAAGTAACATCTATAACTGCATGCATATATGGCTGGCAGAGGCTCTATGGTTATCATTTGCATAAAGCTAGTTTTCCCCTACAACAATGGAATACATTTTATTTTACTAGAAAGTTGGTTGAAAAACATTGAGAAGGTAACCCCAACTCAAACCCAATTAAAACTTAACAATCCGACAAAATTAATTAAGTAGAGTGATGAGATCAACATAATAATTCAAGCACCAATTACTCAAAATGTCCATAACCGGGGACACGGCTAATCATGATTAGTTTGTACACTCTGCAGAGGTTTGCGCACTTTTCCCCGCAAGACTCGATCTCCTCTTTTGGATTTCTCGCACTACATGATGTTTGAGAAACAGATGACCGAGAAACAGTCTTTCAGAAGCGTTAGCTCGTTACGACGGGTAGACAGTACCACCTACATCCCCTACATCTACAAGTCTACCACTGTAAGAGGTCACATAACATACTCAACTATGCCAGAGCCCATAATGGCTTGCGGCTGCACACGGAAGTTTCCAGCATGAATAACATAATGATCCCTTTGAGCCTGGGTGGCAAACCATAGGAAAATCACACGGATAGCCCGTGATCTCCTTTGGACAACACTAGATTCCCCACGTGCCCACAAACCAATCCACCCAGATGTGTATTAAAGTAGCCACCTTAAGTTAAACCTTAATTAACAATAATCTCTCACATATTTCATGAATTCTCTTAAACCAAACCACGTCTACGAGCACATCATAACAGTATAAGCATACGTAGTCAAAACCCGGGGTTTGATATAAGACAATAGGTTCTACCTCATCAAATACTTCGCAATACCCACATGTTATCAAACCTACTCATGCAATATTTGACGGTTGAAACTAATGCATAAAAATGTGGTAATAAAGGGATACGATCAAAGTGTTACTTGCCTTGATAACGATCGGAAAACCCTACTGACTCATAGTAGCAAGCCTCGCACTCTGGAAACACTATCATGAACAAACAATAGCATACATAAGAACTCAAGCATAATATTCAAAGGTAAAACTCAAATGAAAAGATCCAAACTAAAAGTTCAAGTGAAGAGCTTCGATTTGCAAAAAGAATCAATCGAATCGGAGCTACGAAACTCAAACTACGATCAACAGAAGTTCAAATTCAAATATGCTTGAAACCAAATTTTAAATTGTCAAAACCATGTTCAAGTGATTATCTAGATATAGGGGAACAAGACGAAGATTTTGGCATTGGTTTCACTAGATTTGGATAAACTAGTAAAAAGTAACGACGGTTTGAAGTTCAGGAACTAATCTGTGATAAAAGTATTCGTGGATAGGTCCCTGGCCGAAAATAGAACTAAAAAGAAAAATCTAACGAACGAACGTTAGTAAGCAGAGACTAACGAACGAACATGTTCGCTATAACAAACTAACGGGTGAATGTCGCTAATTAGCGAACCCTAAAAATAAAACCGAACTATAAAATAAACCGAACTTTATAAAAAAGAAAACTAGGTGGTTTTTAACAGTTTTTACCAGTTCGGTAAAAGAAAACGGCGGCGGCGGCTTCCTCCAGCGAGCGGTGGCAGTGGCGAGAGGCGGCGTCGGCGGCGGGGTGGCGGGCGGCGGGCTATGGCGGTGATGAGGGGAGCGGGAGTGGCAACGGCGGCTTATAAAGAGGGACCCCGAGGGTCCTCGGCTTGCGCGAGGGGGAGGGAGACCAACCCGGACTCCTCCTCGCGTGAGTCTGGCGTCCGCACGGACGGGGGAGGCGGCGACGGTCGACTGGCCTTGGCCTAGCTCGGCTGGGCCGGCCCAGGAAACTTTTTTTTAAATAAATTACGCCGCGAAAAAATCCTAATAAAATATAAAAAATACCAGAAACAATTTTCACGGTCCAAACCTAATATTTAGGACAAGATGAACATTTTTCTGGACTAAAAATGCAATTTTTCAAAAATGCATGGTTTTCTCTAATCCAAATAAAATAGAAAATAAAATACAAATAAAAATAATTTGATTTTAAAATTTCTTGTCCAATATTTCTTTTCTGTTGGAAGAAGTCATTTTATCTTCTCGTATTTATTTTTGTTATTGGAAATTATTGGAGAGAGAATATTAAAATCAAATTGACCCTTTCTACAAATTTGAAATAAATTCAAATATGAAAATTTAGTGAAACCTCCAACTCTCTCCTTGGGTCCTTGAGTTGCTTAAGATTTCTAGGATCACAACCAAAATTCAAATAAAAATATGATATGCATATGATGATCTATGTATAACATCCAAATTGAAAATTGGGATGTTACAAGGGAGGAGGCCAAGGAAGAAGAAGAAGGAGGGCGGCTTTCTCCCCCTCTCTCCCAGTGGCGCCAGAGTGCCGTCGGGGCAAGGATCGTGACGGCGTTCTACGTCAACAACCTTACTACCGTCAACACGAACTTTCTCTCCCTCTATGCAGCGGTGTAACACCTCTTCTCCCCGCTATAATCTCTACTTAAACATGGTGCTCAACTCCATATATTATTTCCCAATGATCTGTGGTTATCCTATGATGTTTGACTAGATCGGTTTTGTCCAGTGGGTTAATCGTGATCTTGGTTGGTATGATTTTATATTTTATTTATGGTGCTATCCTACGGTGCCATTCATCTCGCGCAAATGTGAGGGGCCCCCGCTGTAGGGTGTTGCAATATGTTCATGGTTTGCTTATTGTTAGTGTTGCGGGGGTGATAGCAGCCTAAATGCAGATATGTGGGCTATGGCATATGGGATAAACAGGACTTGATACTTAATGCTATGGTTAGGTTTCACGACCTTAATGATCTTTAGTAGTTGCGGATGTTTTCTAGAGCTCCAATCATAAGTGCATACGATCCAAGTAGATAAAGTATGTTAGCTCATGCCTCTCCCTCATATAGAATTGCAAGGATGATTACCGGTACTTGTTATCGATTTCCTAGGGACAAATAACTTTCTTATTGGCACAAACCCATTCTCTAAACACCTAACATTTATTATCTTTCAAAGTAATTCTAGTTTTATTCTTGCAAAGTAGTTCTAGCATCACACCTACAAACTAGTTTCATAATTGTTTTCGGTAAAGCAAACGTCAAGTGTGCATAGAGTTGTATCGGTGGTGGATAGAACTTGAGGGAATATTTGTTCTGCCTTTAGCTCCTCGTTGGGTTCGACACTCTTATTTATCGAAGAAGGCTACAAACGACCCCCTAGGTTATCAAGACCTTTTTGTGGTGCCGTTGCCGGGGTGGATATTCTCATGTGTGCTTGTTTGGTTTATCACTAAGTAGTTTTTATTTCATGTTCTAAGTTGTTCTCTATCTTTAGTTATGGATATGGAACACGAAACACCAAAAAAATTAGTGGTACTTGCTAGTCATGGAGATGGGGAACCTCCTAAAACCCTCGATGATCGTTATGTGAAAAATATTATGCACTACTTTGATAATCCTGAGAAAACCCCATTCAACATGATAGTGGGAGTAACGTTGGATCAACGTGAATACTTTAGGGATTACCGCTTGACACAAAATGGGAAATTATTATGGGATCAAATTCATATGTTGCATTGGTATGCTTGGAATTTGTGCCAGAGATATGATTTTACTTGTTGCTCTAGGATGAATGCTCCACATCTTCCCTTTTCATGCAAATTTAATGATAATGAAACCTTGGGTTCTTATGCTAATGGTATACATGATTACCATGATGTGGAACAAATAGAAGAATTTATTGCTTTTAAGGGTGCCTATGAAATTGAATATTTTTTTGAAAAGTTTGAAGATTTTGGTGATTCAGTTTATATACCTGAAAAGTTTTCTATCCTTAAATTTTGCTATGATAATTATAAATTTAATTTCGATATTGATGAATTTATTAAGAAAGTCTCTGCTATCCAAGAATAGACTAATATTTTGCAGGAGTCTATGGGAGAAGAAAATAATGAAACTGTGATCTCATTGGATGAAAAAGATGCAGAGGAGAGAGAAGAACAAAAGGAGGAAGAGCGGATTGATCACCCATTCCCACCTTCTAATGAGAGTAACTCTTTATCCAATACATTGTTCAATGCCCCTTCGTTCTTATCGAAGGATGAATGCTATGATGATTGTTATGGTCCCGTTGATTCTTTTGAAATATCCCTTTTTGATGAAATTGATGCTTGTTATGCTTGTGGCCAAGATGCCAATATGAATTATACTTATGGAGATGAACTTGCTATAGTTCCATATGTTAAGAATGAAATTTTTTCCATTTCACCCACACATGATAGTCCCTAATTCTCCAAACTACACTATATCAGAGAAGTTTGCACTTATTAAGGATTATATTGATGGGTTGCATTTTGCTACTACACATGATGATTTTGATGAATATAATATGCATGTGCTTGTTGCTCCTACTTGCAATTATTATGAGAGAGGAACTACATCTCCTCCTCTTTATGTTTCCAAGACGAAAAAATTGCAAGAAACTGCTTATGTTATGTATTGGCCTTTACTTGATGTGCATGAATTGTTCTTGTATGACATGCTGATGCATAGGAAGAGAGTTAGACTTCGTCATTGCATGATATATGTTGCTTTCTGCTCATTACTAAATGTCAAATCATTGTTAATTAAAATTGGCTTTGATATACCTTGGGATCCATGTGGATTCATTACTTGAGCAGTTTTTGCCTAGCTTAATGGCTTTAAAGAAAGCGCTTCCAGGGAGACAACCCGGAAGTTTTAGAGAGTCATTTCTTTCTGTTGAGTGCTTTTACAAAGTTTAAAAACAAAAAAACATAGTGGGTAACTTAAAAACCTTTTCACAAAAGAGAAGCGATTGAAAGTTATTCATTGGAGAAGTGAGGGTCGACTTTGAACACCTGTGTTCATGCTCATGGAAACAATGTAGAATTTTTCATGAAGATTCTCACAAAAATAATTATCCCCTTGTATAATTCCATTGTATAATAAAAATAATGTGCCAAGGTTTGCCTTTAGGATGATTAAATTGCTTGTTGGTTTGTGCGGTGCAAAACAGAAACTTTGGGTGTAGTGCTAGATTTTACATTTTTACTGGAACGTCAAACGGGTCTGAAACTTTTTGTACTGTATTTCTATACAAAATTTTTATTTTGTACTAATTTTTCAGAATTTTTTGAGTTACAGAAGTATGGTGGATGTTCGAATCTTTACACACAGTCCTCTTTTCACAGATTGTCGTTATAGCTTCATTATTTGCGTATGTTTGAATTCTTTTTGAAGCCTCCCTGACTTGGGGCCATAGAATTGTGATAGAATACAGTGGGTAATGTTTGTTTATAATTATAAAATAATGTTACAGTAGTACATGATGGGATTTCATTGCCATATTCACTAACCCGCCACTGAAAGTTCGGTTAAGTTTTGTGTGGATGAAGTGTTCGAAGATCAAGGAGGTCTCGATGTGAGCAAAAGGAGGAAAGGCAAGAGCTCAAGCTTGGGGATTCCCAAGGCACCCCAAATAAATATTCAAGGAGACTCGAGCGTCTAAGCTTGGGTATGCCCCGGAAGGCATCCTGTCTTTCTTCAACAAGTATCGGTATGTTTTCGGATTCGTTTCGTTCATGTGATGTGTGCAAATCACGGAGCGTCTTTTATGTTTATTTTTAATTTTTATTTTATGCACCATGCTGGTATGAGATAGTACATGGTTTATTTGTAGAATGCTCTTTGCACTTCACTTATATCTTTTGATTGTGGCTTTATGGAATGCTTCATGTGCTTCACTTATATCATTTGAAGTTTGGATTGGTTGTCTCTCTTCACATAGAAAACTGTTATTTAAAGAATTCTCTTTTTCTTCATGTATATTTATTAGAGCATGGTATTTTGTAGAAAGAATTAAACTCTCTTGCTTCACTTATATCTATTTAGAGAGTCAACAGGAATTGGTCAATTGCTTGGTTTGTCATAAAATCCTACATAAAACTTATGGATCGCTGAATATGATATGTTTGATTCCTTAGTTCTGCGATATAGAGATGGAACATGTGGGAGGTACAAGTAAATGGTTGTGTTTAGTAGGAATATTGGTCTTAAGTTTTGTGATTCCCGAAGCATGCGTGTATAGTCTCTTGTTATGCTATGATGTTGGAGCCATATTTATTTTTGATTGTCTTCCTTATGAGTGGCGGTCGGGGACGAGCGATGCTCTTTTCCTACCAATCTACCCCCCTAGGGGCATGCGTAGTAGTACTTTGCTTCGAGGGCTAATAAACTTTTGCAATAAGTATATGAGTTCTTTATGACTAATGTGATTCCATGGATTATACGCACTCTTACCTTTCCGCAATTTGCGAGCCTCTACGGTACCGTGCGTTGCACTTTCTCACATCGAGACGTGGTGCAAACTTCGCAGGTGCATCCAAACCCCGTGATATGATACACTCTATCACACATAAGCCTTATTATATCTTCCTCAAAACAGCCACCATACCTACCTATTATGGCTTTTCCATGGCCATTCCGAGATATATTGCCATGCAACTTCCACCACTTCTGTTTGATGACTTGAGCATTCATTGTCATATTGATTTGCATGATCATATAAATGACATAGTAGTTGTGGCTCAACCACCATTCATCATTTTCATACATGTTAGGCTAGATCATTGCACATTCTGGTACATTGCCAGAGGCATTCATATAGAGTTATATTTTGTCATAGGTATCGAGTTGTAATCTTTATTTATTTTGAGTTATAAATAAATAGAAGTGTGATGTTCATCATTAATCATTTTTAGAGAAGCTCCCTAGTGAGGGAAGGATGATGGAGACTATGATTCCCCCACAAGTCGGGATGAGACTCCGGACAATGAGAGAAAAAGAAAAATAAAAAAAGGAAAAAAAGAAAAAGAAAAGAAAAGAAAAATAATAATAAACAAAGAGAGAATGGGAATTGTTAGTATCCTTTACCACACTTGTGCTTCAAAGTAGCACCATGTTTTTCGTATGGATAGTCTCCTATGTTGTCACTTTCATATACTAGTGGGAATTTATCATTATAGGATTAGATGCATACCCACTTAGTTTTCATTGAGAGCTTTCATGCACTTATAGCTCTTAGTGCATTCCTTGCATGGAAATCCCTACTCCTCACGTTGATATCGATTGATGGGCATCTCCATAGCCCGTTGGTTAGCCGCATCGATGTGAGACTTTCTTACGTTTTGTCTTCTCTAAATTTACCCCTATCATCATGCTCTATTCCACCCATAGTGCTATATCCATGGGTTGAGCTCATGTATTGCGTGAGGGTTGAAAAGCTGAAGCGCGTAAAAAGTATGAACCAATTGCTCGGTTTGTCATCGGGGTTGTGCATGATAAATACTTTGTGTTAAAAATACAGAGCATGACAAGATTATATGATTGTCGGGGGTTGCTGATCCCACGTACACCTATGGGGATCGGCGGATCGAGCCACTTTCGGTTTGGCAGGGGGCGGTGGATGCACAAAGAGCAGATCGAGGCGAACGCACGAGCGACGCGGTCGGTTTACCCAGGTTCGGGCCGCACGGATGCGTAAAACCCTACTCCTGCTTTGGTGGTTGTATTGAGTTCTTGCTCGGGAGCGATGAGTGCTATAGTACACTCAAGCAGCTGGCGAGACCGAGCGTGAGAATGGCCGTCCTCCTCCTCTCTGTTGCGCATGGGCCTCCTTTTCTATGTCTAAGGGGTCACCGACAGGTGGCAACAGAGGTGGGGGTAAAAATGTAAAAGAGGTGGTAGTTGGCTCCACCGCCTACAACAGACGTATCATACCTAACTCTGACGGCAGGGGACGAGGGCATTAAATGCTTGTCTGTGTCACCTAGACAGTACAGAGAGGGACCGCTAGGAACACCACCGTTTGCCACGATGGCTATCTTGTCAGCGCTTGCTTGCCACCGCATGCCCCCGGCTGCCCAGCCTCCCGCCACATACGCTAGGAGCGGTCCCAGAGCGACACGTTGGTGGGTGAGCCGGATCGCGGGCTGCGGAGTAGTAGCTTCCCGCGGCGAGCGCCTTGCCGCGGATGTTGCCTTGTCGCACCCGGGAGCTTGTCGGTCACCGGGTCTTGTCGGGACGCGCAGTGCGCCGCAGCGAGCTTCTTGAGATGCTTTGGTTGGTCTTCCCGGCAGGCTCCTCTTGTCGGGGTCTCGTCTCCTTCCCGGCAAGCTCCTCTTGCTGGGGCCTCGTCTCCTTCCCGGCAAGCTCCTCTTGCCGGTGTCTTGCCTCCTTCCCGGCAAGCTCCTCTTGCCGGGGCCTTGTTTTGCTCTTGGATACTTTGTTCTTGAATGGCCCCAAAGGGACCACGGAGGGTCTTGGCGGTCGCCCGGCAAGCCTTGACGCGGGACGCTGCGACTGCCCGTGCACAAGTTCGGAATACTAAGGTACCACTACTTTAGTACACCGACAGGAGCCCCGGGGCTTGGGCCATACACGGTGCCGAGCGCTGTTGGGCCAGGCCCAAAACAGTGCACGGGAACGCGTGGCCTAGTCACGCCATAACTCACTCCGCATCCACCGCGCCCTCCCTGCACGGCACGCGTCAAACGCGGCATCGTGGGAGAGATCGTGGGCAGTTTTCGAGGTGCCCACTCCCCACGATCACGGGGTGGGGAGAGGCCGCCCCATCCGTCGCCTCGGTTCCGCATGCCTGCCACGCGGCTCCCATGCACTTGGGGTCGTGGACGGCGGAGGCGGGAAACGGGGCCGTCGTGGGTCGAGGCAGCGGGTCGGCCCCAGCTCCCTGCCTTCCCGCGTCTTGATTCGCTGAGCGGGGCGGCCGAGCCCCCACCTCGCTCCTTTATAAGGAGCGGGAGGGGAGGACGGAACCCCGCATCCTCTCATCTTCTCCTTCCTTCAGCTCCTTCTCCCCTTTCTCTCATTTGCGATGGAGAAAGGGAACCCTGGTCCTTCGTCAGTGGCGGCGAGGGTCGCCGCCAGACAGCGCATCCCTCCCTCTCCCGCACCCGTGGTGGCGGAGCCAGCTGTAAGGGGAAGAGGGAGGGGACGAGGTCGTGGACGCGGTCGAGGACGAGGCCGCGGCTCTCGGGGAAGAGGTGGATGGGGCGGCGCGTCGGCCTCGCCTCCGCCAGCGGCTCCTCTTCCCACGGGGGTCCCTGTTGGGGACGACCCCTGCGAGTTCTTCGTCAGGCTGCGCCAGGTGCCGCGTTGTCGACTCCGACTCCCAGCTCCGTTTGCGGGCGCGATGGAGTTGGATCCGCTCGAGACGCTGAGACTGCACATGAGGGGCTGTGGGATCAGCGGCACGCGAGTCCGCGTTGAAGTCCCAGCCCCCAGTGTGATGTATCTTGGTCGAGGGTGGAAGACGTTCGCCCGTATCCACAGCTTGACGGAGGGGCTCACCCTCCATTTCAAGTTGGTGGAGGGCGATCTCCTCTCCGTCAAGTTCTTCAGGTGCTTCGGCACTCGGGCGAAGTGCTGCGTGGACAGCTCCTCCGATAGCGAAGGCCCCTCCTCGAGCGAGAGTGACGAGGAGGGGAGCGACAACGACGACGAGGGTATCGGGTGGCAGGACGACGGGCCCGACTAGGTGTCGGGCGTCGCTCCATGCGGCACCGGCGACCCCATCATCCGTGTCGCCGGCTCCTTGAACTCCCCGGGGTCGTCTCCTTGGGCGGCTGGCGTAGGGAGGCTGCGGAAGAGGAACAGGGCTGGCGGCAAGGTCGTCAAGCCGGAGTACGAGGGCGTGGTGCCCTCGACAGCATGCTGACGTCTTGCCGCCTCGTCTTCGAGCCCCGCTTCCGGCGCCGCCATCACCGTCCAGCCTTGACGGCCCCCGGGATGTTCTGTTGGTGTCTTCTGGCACCCGTAGTTCGCCTAGGCGCTCCTTTTGCCCTTTTGGCCTCCTTGACCTACCTCCTGAAAAGAGGGACAAGAAAGGGATTACGGGCACCTTATCTTTTTAATTTGTAAGCCTTCGGGCCTTAGTTGCATTTAAAACTTGTAATCCTCGCTTTCATGTTTTTCATCCTCTATGGATTGTACCTGTGTGGAATGTTTTTTTAATGAAAAGGGGATGTTTGCCGGGTCATTTGTGGGTAGAACCCACGTCAAGGAGCAAATCCTTGGTATCTTTCAGATAGACACTCCTTCCCCGGCAACAGGCCCTGCCGTGTTCCCACGTCGCTCGACCTTTCTCACGCTTTTGACGGAGGCAGGGACGAGGTGGGTGCGGCCCCTCGTTTCATCCCTTTGCTGCCGCGACTACAACCAAAACTTGGCCCCAGGAACGAGCCCCAGGGCCTAGAGCTAAGGGAGCACGGTAGTTTTTGGGAAGAAACGAGGTTTCGTATTCCCCAGTCCATAAGAGAATGCATGAAGAGGGATGAAAGACTTATCTGAGATTGCAGCCCCCGGCAACTCTCGCTTGCCGTGGGTGAACCTTGGTACTTGCAGCCCCCGGCAACACTAGCTTGCCGGGGTCCAGATGCCGGCGCGTCCTTCTTCTTCTTTTCGTCCCCAGGCGGTCCGGCAAGGATATGCGAGCCCTGCGAACCAAAGGAAACGAAAGAAAGGCAAAGGGACGCACACACGACCTCTAAGTTAGGGGTTAGCCGCTGCTAAGCACTATCAACCCTAACCGAGGACCCGACTCGACCTAGCATGCATGCTATAACTCTGGGCGCCAGCGCTTCATTTACTTGTGCTCAGGGTCTGCGCCTGGCTTTATACAAAGGATTACATGCAACAGCGGCAAGACTTGTACAAAAGGGTGGTTGCCGGACAGGGTCCGACAACCGCGCCTTACGGGTAAAACTTACGAAGATGCTCGATATTCCAGGAGTTGCTCACTGGTACGCCATCTTTGATCTCCAGGCGGACAACGCCAGGCCTGGCGACTCGTTTCACCCAGTAAGGGCCTTCCCACTTCGGCGTCAACTTGTTGGAATTCTTGGCGGACTGAACGCGACGAAGAACAAGGTCGCCTTCCTCGAGACTTCTGGCGTTAACTTTGCGGCTATGATAGCGGCGCAAAGCTTGCTCGTAGCGAGCGGCTCGCACGGCAGCCTGAAGACGATCTTCCTCAAGGAGTAGCGCGTCATCTTGCCGCAGCTGCTCTTGCTCAAGCTCATCATAAGCGAGCACTCGAGGTGACCCGTATACGAGTTCCGTGGGGATAACTACCTCCGCTCCATAGACTAGAGCGAAGGGTGTCTGGCCAGTGGCTCGATTTGGCGTCGTCCTGATCGACCAAAGAACCACTGGTAGCTCCTCGATCCAGTTGCGTCCGCACTTGTGCAGCCTGTCGAAAGTTCTGGTCTTGAGCCCGCGCAACACTTCAGCATTTGCCCTCTCCGCTTGACCGTTGCTTCTCGGGTGAGCAACAGAAGCGAAGCAGACCTTGGCGCCAAGATCTTGGACGTACTGCATGAAGGTGCAGCTTGTAAATTGTGTACCATTGTCGGTGATTATCCTGTTAGGGATCCCGAAACGGCAAACAATCGACCTGAAGAACTTGACTGCTGACTGTGCTGTCACCTTCCTCACTGGTTCCACTTCCGGCCACTTTGTGAACTTGTCGATTGCAACGTACAAGTACTTAAAGCCCCCGACAGCTCGGGGAAAGGGGCCGAGGATATCGAGCCCCCAGACCGAAAATGGCCAGGATAAAGGGATCGTCTAGAGAGCTTGAGTTGGCTGGTGTATCTGCTTAGAATGGAACTGGCACGCTTCACACTTGGTTACTTGTGCAGTTGCATCCTGGAGGGCTGTCGGCCAGAAGAAGCCTTGCCGGAATGCTTTTCCGACAAGAGCTCTCGCGCCAATGTGGTGACCACATATGCCTCCATGTATCTCTGCCAACAGCTTCTGTCCATCTTCCCGAGGAATACACTTCAATTTCACACCGTTGAGTCTTCTTCTGCACAGTGTGTTGTCAACAAACTGGTACATACTAGACTGCCGGGCTACTCTTTCCGCTTCTTCTGGTTCCTCCGGAAGCTCTCCTGTCTGAAGGAAACGGATAATCTGCTGCGCCCATGTTGGAGCCTGTGGCTCGACAACAAGGACTAAAGGCACATCTGCTGCTGCGGGAATGTCCGCTTCTACGGCAAGAGCCCGTGGCTCTGACGGAGCTCGACGTTCCCCAGCAAGCTTGCCGGAGCAAAACTTGTCGGGAGAATCTGCTTCAACGGAACAAACCCTGGGGCTTGCCGGAGCAGACTGCTCCTCAGCATTCTTGGCGTCGATCTTGGGGACCTTCTTGGCGGCGGCTTCGGGAAGCTCTGCCGGAAGATAGTCACCAGAAATCAACTTCCTCTTCTTGCTCTGTCCATTTGATGGTGTCACGGACGGCTGAGTCAGCTTGAGCACAAAAATCCCTGGTTCCACAGGTAATTTAAGTGCAGCGCACTTCGACAGGCCATCGGCAATGTCGTTCTCAGCTCTTGGAACATGTTCCATTTGCAGGCCGTCAAAGCGCTCTTCTAGCTTCCTCACTTCATCAACGTAAGCTTCCATCAATGGACTCTGGTAAACCTTGTTCACTTGGTGGACGACTAGCTGCGAGTCACCCCTCACAATAAGCTTTTTAATCCCAAGTTCTGCCGCGATCCTGAGACCGGCAAGCAAGCCTTCATACTCTGGAGTATTGTTTGTCGCTTGCTCCTTGGGAAAGTGCATCTAGACTATGTACTTGAGGTGCTCTCCGATGGGTGTGACAAGCAGTACACCAGCACCGGCGCCTTGCAGCGAGAAGGCACCGTCAAAGTACATGAGCCACTCTTTGCTTGCTTCCTTGGCGGGGATGCTCGTCTCCGAAATTTCTTCGTCTGGAGTTGGCGTCCATTCTGCTATGAACTCTGCCAATGCTCTGCTCTGGATTGTTGATGTACTCTCAAACTTGAGGCCAAAGCTTGACAGTTCCAGTGCCCACTCGACAATCCTGCCTGTTGCTTCTGGATTTTGCAATATCCTCTTCAGCGGGAAGCGAGTGACGACTGTGATCTCATGTGCTTGGAAGTAATGGCGCAGCTTTCTCGAGGCCATGAGAAGGCCGAAAAGCAACTTCTGCACACCAGAGTACCTTGACCTAGCCCCCTGCAAAAGGACTGACAAAGTAAACTGGGCGCTGCACCATCTTCTTCTGTATCTCCTCTTGCATCTGCGCAGACCCCTGCTTGCCGGGACCAGAGCTTGTCGGGGAAGCCCCCTGCTTGTCGCTGGATGTGCTTGTCGCGGTCGCTGGCTCATCATCGGCCTCCCTCTCCGCTACTAACGCAGCACTAAACACTTGATTGGTTGCTGCTATGTACAGCAGCAACTTCTCTTGTGGTTTAGGTGCGACAAGTGTTGGAGTAGAGGATAGGTACCTCTTCAAGTCTTGCAGCGCAGCCTCCGCTTCCGGAGTCCATTTCATTGGACCTGCCCTTTTCAAAATTTTGAAAAATGGCAGGGCGCGCTCAGCAGACCGAGAGATAAACCTGCTGAGAGCAGCCACGCAGCCGGCAAGCTTCCGTACATCTTTGACGCGCTTTGGTGCTTCGATCTGCTCAATGGCCTTGATCTTGTCGGGGTTAGCTTCGATTCCCCGCTGAGACACAAAGAACCCGAGAAGTTTGCCGGAAGGGACTCCAAACACACACTTCTCGGGGTTGAGCTTGAGGTTGACCTTGCGCAGATTTGCAAAAGTCTCTTCTAAGTCTTGGATCAGAGTTGCCTTGTCTTTGCTTTTGACCACTATATCATCCATGTAAGCTTCTACATTTCTGTGTATCTGTGGCTTCAAAGCGATATGGACTACTCTGGCAAATGTTGAACCAGCATTCTTTAATCCGAAAGGCATCCGTACGAAACAGTACGTGCCACATGGAGTAATGAATGCGGTTTTGTCCTCATCCTCTTCTGCCATGAAGATCTGATGGTATCCTAAGTATGCATCAAGAAATGAAAGCAGATCGCATCCGGCTGTGGAGTCAACAATCTGGTCAATGCGCGGCAAGGGAAATGGATCTTTGGGACAAGCTTTATTAACATCAGTGAAGTCAATACAAAGCCTCCACTTCCCGTTCGCCTTGCGCACTACAACCGGATTGGCCAACCACGTTGGATGGAGCACTCCTCTGACAAGGCCTACTGCTTCCAACTTCCTGATCTCTTCTGCTATGAACTCTTGGCGCTCCACTGCTTGCTTCCTGACTTTCTGCTTAACGGGCCGCGCATGAGGACAAACGGCAAGATGGTGCTCAATTACTTTCCTGGGAACACCGGGGATGTCAGACGGTTGCCATGCAAACACGTCGACATTCGCCCGCAGGAAAGTAACAAGCACGCTTTCCTATTTAGGGTCAAGCGTGGCACTGATGGTGAAGGTACCACCAGTGCTGTCCTCCTTGGCGGACACCTTCTTGGTAAGTGGTGGAGCTGCCATCGTCTTCTTACTCTTGCCGGTGGAGCTCGATGGTGCTTCCTCGACGGCAGCGCAGCACTCCGAAGAGGCACGCTTGCCGGAGTAGGCATCAGAGCTCTTGCCGGACTTGGTCTTCTTCTTCCCCCCCGGGAGCTTCAGCGGCAAGTGTCTTGCGGTCTGTCGCGGCACCTGCTTCCCGGTAGATCTTGTCGGCGCAGATAAGGGCATCCTTCTTGTCGCCAGGGACAGAGATGACGCTTATCGGGCCTGGCATCTTGAGCATGTTGTATGCATAGTGAGAGGCTGCCATGAACTTGGCGAGCGCTGGACGACCAAGTATCCCATTGTAAGGCAATGGGAAATCAGCAACGTCAAAAGTGACCCTCTCCGTTCTGAAATTCAGCTCGCTGCCAAATGTCACCGGCAACGTGACCTTCCCTTTCGGCTTGCTCCTTCCCGGGTTAATTCCTTGGAATGTACCGGTCCCTTCGAGCTCGCTGTCAGGGATCTGGAGTTTCTGGAGCACAGCGGAGGAGATCAGATTTAAGCCGGCCCCGCCGTCAACTAGCATCTTGGTGACTTTGAGGTTGCGGATTGTTGGCGAAACCAACAACGGCAGGCACCCGACCCCAGTTGTGCGATCAGGGTGGTCCTCAATGTCAAAGACGATAGGCGTGCTGGACCATTTCAGAAGCTTGCGTGATTCGACAGGTGGCTCTGCCGCATTAACTTCCCGAAGCCACTATTTGAGTTGGCGGTGGGAAGTATGTAGAGAAGCGCCACCGTCAACACACAAGACTTCTGTAGCCTTCTGAAACTCCTGCTCGCTGTTCTCAACATCATCCATGTCTTCGTCGTCGTCTTCATCTTCGTCCTTGTCACGGCTGCGGGGAGGTCTGTCTCCTTGCCGCTGCTTGGCCTTGCCGCGGCTTCCTCCCTGGCCAGCGCGCTTCTTGCCGGCTTCTCCACCGCCTCCTTGGGCTCTCTCCTTGTCGCGCCGCTCATACTCAGCTTTTTGTTGCTGGACAAGCTGCTCGACCCTCTTGCAGTTCTGGAGATCGTGGCCCTTGGTGCGGTGGATCTTGCAGTACTGCTTGTCGGAGCTGCCCTGCTTGTCAGCGGCCGCCACAGCTTGGCAGTTGGTGCATGCGGCAACCTCCTTGCCGGAGCTACCAACTTTGGCTTGCTTGGCGGCGCCGTCATCGCCGGACTGCTCAACGACTAGAACCTCTTTGCCGCTCTTCTTCCTGTTGCGCCTCCGGTTTTTCCTCGCCGGGGCGGCATCCTCGCTGTCAGATCCCCCTGTTCCAGTAGTCTCTCCGGGGAGTTTCCTCCCTTCCTCAGCGCGTGCGCACTTGTCGGCCAGGGCGTATAGCTCACTGACGTCTCTGATCCTGCTCATCGCCATCTCCTCCCGCATCCTGCGATTACGCACGTTCTGATGGAACGCGCTGATAACCGCGGTAGGGTGGATGTCCGGGATGTTGCGCTGCACGCGGTTGAATCTCTGGATATACTTGCGCAGGGGCTCTCCTTCCTTCTGGGCAAGCAGGTGGAGGTCACTCTCTTGGCCATGTGGTTTGTGGCCGCCTGTAAAGGCGCCGACAAACTGATGGCACAAGTTCGCCCAAGAGGATACGGAGTTGTCCGGCAAGTGCACGAGCGGGAAGTAGTTGGCAAGGACCTTGTCGTCTCGCCCCTCGGCAGCTTGCACTGCAATGGTATAGATGCTGAGGAACTCCGACGGGTGCGATTTGCCATCGTACTTCTCCAGCACGTCTGGCTTGAAATGTTTCTGGTTGGGCCACTGGACTTGCCGCAGCTCACGGGTAAACGCAGGGCAACCTGCCGCGTACGACAGGTCGCCTGGTTCTCCGGGCGCATGCATGTCAACAGGGGGCCCAGCGCGCAGGTCTGATTGACGCCACGCTTCTCTTGGGTGCTCGATGCGTGTTCGAGCGTCGTCCTGCTGTCTCTCTTGAAGAACTTGGCGCTGATCGCGACGAGCTCGCGGATCTGACGACGCGGTGGAGTAGCTGTCGAGGTGGATCCGGCGAGTCGGGGATCTTGGCCTTTGGGGCGGAGAGTGCACTGTGGTTGCACCTTCGCCGGTCTTGTCGCCACCGGCTCGCGCCTGGCTGACTTGTCGCGGCAGCGATGCGCTCGGCTGCCATGGGTTGTCACCGTTGGCGAAGCCGATGAGGCTCTGGATAGTGGCCCTCTAGTGATCGATCTTCTCTGGCGCTGGAGGGTAGTCTAGGAGCAGCTGGGCATGTGCCAACGCTTCCGCCAGAGTGGTGGGCGGCGGCAGCGAACGGTGCGAGGAGCGAGATATGCTCGGACTTCTAACTGCGTTAGAAGGAGCAACATCTCGTCCAAGCGACCGCGCCACGCTCGCGCCAGCATGTTGGCGTGCATGCTGGTCCTAAGCACCCCAGGATCCGCCAGCTTGATCTTGGCCCAACAGACGTATGGTACTGTGGGTACCATGACGCTGCTGGTCCCGCGCCTCCTGGGACGGGCGCGGTGCGTGTACGGACGCCGAGGTCTTGGAGTGCGCGCGGTCGTTGTGGGAGGCGACCGCGCCGCCGACGTGCGGCGCAGCCTGGTCCTTGGACCTGGCAGCGCCATGGGTCTACCCGTCGGCGCCCGTTCTTCCGCCGGTGCCTACTCCACCAGCCGTTCGCTCTGGCGACGGTGGGCTCGGCGCAGACGGAGCAGCTGCCTCCGAAATCTTCTTCTTCGGCGGCATGTTGATGAAGAGGATGGAGATTTGGCTCGCGCGAACGCCGGATCAGGTTCGCACAACCTCGATGCACCCCCTACCTGGCGCGCCAAAGATGTCGGGGGTTGCTGATCCCACGTACACCTATGGGCATCGGCGGACCGAGCCCCTTTCGGTTCGGCAGGGGGCGGTGGATGCACAAAGAGCAGATCGAGGCGAACGCACGAGCGACGCGGTCGGTTTACCCAGGTTCGGGCCGCATGGATGCGTAAAACCCTACTCCTGCTTTGGTGGTTGTATTGAGTTCTTGCTCGGGAGCGATGAGTGCTACAGTACACTCAAGCAGCTGGCGAGACCAAGCGTGAGAATGGCCGTCCTCCCCCTCTCTATTGCGCATGGGCCTCCTTTTATATGTCTAAGGGGTCACCGACAGGTGGCAACAGAGGTGGGGGTAAAAATGTAAAAGAGGTGGTAGTTGGCTCCACCGCCTACAACAGACGTATCATACCTAACTCTGATGGCAGGGGACAAGGGCATTAAATGCCTGTCTGTGTCACCTAGACGGTACAGAGAGGGACCGCTAGGAACGCCACCGTTTGCCATGATGGCTATCTTGTCAGCGCTTGCTTGCCACCGCATGCCCCCGGCTGCCCAGCCTCCCGCCACGTACGCCAGGAGCGGTCCCAGAGCGACACGTTGGTGGGTGAGCTGGAGCGCGGGCTCTAGAGTAGTAGCTTGCCGCAGCGAGCGCCTTGCCGTGGATGTTGCCTTGTCGCGCCCGGGAGCTTGTCGCTCAACGGGTCTTGTCGGGACGCGCAGTGCGCCGCAGCGAGCTTCTTGAGATGCTTTGGTTGGTCTTCCCGGCAGGCTCCTCTTGCCGGGGTCTCGTCTCCTTCCCGGCAAGCTCCTCTTGCCGGGGCCTCGTCTCCTTCCCGGCAAGCTCCTCTTGCCGGGGTCTTGCCTCCTTCCCGGCAAGCTCCTCTTGCCGGGGCCTTGTTTTGCTCTTGGATACTTTGTTCTTGAATGGCCCCAAAGGGACCACGGAGGGTCTTGGCGGTCGCCCGGCAAGCCTTGCCGCGGGTCGCTGCGACTGCCCATGCACAAGTTCGGGATACTAAGGTACCCCTACTTTAGTACACCGACAATGATTTTGTAGGGCTAGCTTTCTTTAGCGTTGATATTTTGAAAGACATGATTGTTTGTTGGGATGCCTGAGTATTAATGTCTTTCTTTCAAATTATAGACTAATGCTTTGAATCACTTATGTCTTAATATTCATGCCATGATTGGATATATGATCAAGTTTATGCTAGGTAGCATTCCACATCAGAATTATCTTTTTTATTATGTACCTACTCGAGGACGAGCAGCAATTAAGCTTGGGGATGCTGACACGTCTCCATCGTATCTATAATTTGTAATTGTTTCATGCCAATATTGTACAACTCTCACATATTTTTGGCAACTTTTTATATGAATTATTGGACTAACCTATTGATCTAGCGCCCAGTGCCAGTTCCTGTTTTCTGCATGTTTTTTGTATCGCAGAGTGATAATCCCCAAGTGCAGGGAATCATCATAGCAATTCCCAAAGGTGGAAGTGATAAGTATGGAGTGTCGAACCCACAACGAGCTAAAGGTAAGATCAATATTCTCTCAAGCCCTATCTGCCACTGATACGATTCTACGTACACCGAACGTTGGCTTCCAACTAGAAACGAGAAAGTAAAACTACATTGTGGGTATGGAGAAGATAACTTTGCATGATATCGGAGAGCTAAAATATAAAAGTAGGTGCTGTTATCATAAAGTTAGAATATATTACTAAATATTATAAATAGCGACTGTGGAATAATGATGGGTCGGTGTGTGGAATTGTCCTAGGTAATTGTTAACAAGACTGATAGTCATCATTGCAATTTCATATGAGGGAGAGGCATAAGCTAACATACTATATCTTCTTGGATCGTATGGAGTTATGATTGGAAATCTAACAAGCATCCACAACTACAAAAGATCATTAAGGTAAAACCCAACCATAGCATTAAAGCATCAAGTCCCCTTTATCCCATACGCAACAACCCCCTTACTCGGGTTTATGCTTCTGTCACTCAAGCAACCCACTATAAGCGAATCATGAACGTATTGCAACACCCTACAGTAGGAATCCCTCATGCTTGCGCGACATGAAGGGAACAATAGGACATCACCAAATTAAAACATACAACTTTTACCAATCTAGATCATCTATCAACCCAAAGACAAAGGATATCTACTCAAAACATCATAGGATGGCAACACATCATTGGATCACAATATGTGGCATAAAGCACCACGTTCAAGTAGAGATTATAGCGGGGTGCGGGAGAGTGAACCACGTAAAAGAGATGATGGTGATGATGATGATGGTGATGTTGATGAAGACACTCACCGCGGCGATGTTGCCCCTCTCGATGGCACTTCGGTGCCACCAAGAGAGAGGAGGAGAGGTTCTCCCCCTTGTGCTTCCTCCTCCATGGCCTCCCCCTGGATAGGGAGAGGTTCTCCCTTGGTCCTTGGCCTTTATGGTGATGATGGCCCCTCCGGGATCCTCCTCCATAGCCTTCGGTGATGATGGCCCCCTCTGGCAGGGTGCTAGAGAGGGCCTAGATTGATTTCTCGTGGCTACAGAGGCTTGCGACGGCAGAACTTCTGATCTAGGTTATTTTTTGGAGGTTTGTGCATTTATAGGAGAGGTTGGCGTTGATGACAAGTTAGGGGGCCCCACGGGAAGTCCACGAGGCACAGGGGCGCGCCCCCACCCTCGTGGGGCCCACGAGACTCCCCTCCGGTAGACTTTTGTTCGAGTATTTTTTATATTTTCCAGAAAAATTCTCCGTTGATTTTCATCGCATTCCGAGAACATTTATTTCTACACAAAAACAACACCACGGTAGTTCTGCTGAAAATAGCGCTAGTCCGGGTTAGTCCTAATCAAATCATACCAAAATCATATAAAACAATTGTAAACATGGCATGAATACTTCATAAATGATAGATATGTTAGAGACGTATCAGTATCCCCAAGCTTAATTCCTGCTCGTCCTCGAGTAGGTAAATGATAAAAGAAATAATTTATGAAGTGTGAATGCTAGCAAGTGCATAAATTTGATCAATGCTAGTTCCAATCACTTTTTCTAGCATCATTATATATCATAACAGTAGCTCAACTCAGGAAAATTCTCATGATCAAGTAACAAGCTATTCACATGTTAAACTATAGATCATAAACTTTCTTGAGAACTAACAAACCGTGCTCTTAGTCATCAAACAATTGCAATTCATCTTGTTTTCGTGAAGAGTCTATGTAAGAGCTTTGATTCAGCAAACTCCACATACTCAACTATCATTTAATCTTTCACAATTGCTAACACTCACGTGATATTTATGGGTTCAAAGTTTTAATCGGAGACAGAGAAAGATAGGGGCTTATAGTTTCGCCTCCCAACCTTTTACCTCAAGGGTAATGTCAACAATAATAATTGATGAAAACCTACATCCAAGTGGACATATATATCCGGATCGCTCCAACACAAAGTGCTTGCCAAAGGAAAAAGTGTGAAAAGGGAAAGGTGATGATCACCATGACTCTTGTATAAGGGTAGAAGATAAAAGTAAAAGATAGGCCGTTCGCCGAGGGAAGCAGAGGTTGTCATGCGCTTTTATGGTTGGATGCACAAAACCTTAATGCAAAAGAATGTCACTTTATATTGCCACTTGTGATATGGACCTTTATTATGCAGTCCGTCGCTTTTATTTCTTCCACATCACAAGATATGGTGGACTCTCATGGCAAAACAGGGTTTAAGGATATTTGGAAGCACAAGTAGTATCTCTACTTGGTGCAAAGAATTAGGCTAGCATGAGAGGGAAAGGCAAGCTCAACATGTTGGATGATCCAAGACAATATAATGTTTCGGATTTAGGAAAACATAACCCATTAAGTTTTCTTCCTTGTCCAACATCAACCTTTTAGCATGTCATATTTTAATGAGTGCTCATAATTGCAAAAGATGTCCAAGATAGTATACTTATATGTGAAATCTCTCTTCCTTCAATATTCTTTCATGAATTGTTCAAGTGACCAATTCTGTGTTTGTTAACTTTCAATAAGTTTACTACATATACTTATTATGTGTGAAGTCATTACTCCCCATGTTATAAGCATATGAAATGTATATAAATTCAGATTTATGATATTCAATTCATTCAACCATTTACTCATAGGATATACATGAAGCGCGTGAGTAAATGACAAACTACTCCAAAAAGATATAAGTGAAGAACGTTGAGTAGTCAAATAATTAATTAGCCATGGGAGGATTCTTTTTCATTCAAGATTTCAGGTTCAATGATTTTATTCAAACAGCAAGTAAAATTTAAAATACACTCCAAGCAAAAAACATATCATGTGACGAATAAAAATATAGCTCCGAGTAAGGTATACCGATAGTTTTGAAGACGAAAGAGGGGATGCCTTCCGGGGCATCCCCAAGTTTAGGCTCTTGAGTATTCCTTGAATATTACCTTGGGTTGCCTTGGTCATCCCCAAGCTTAGGTTCTTTCCACTCCTTATTCTCCTCATATCGATATCTCACCAAAAGCTTGAAAACTTCAATCGCACAAAACTTAACGGAACTTCGTGAGATAGGTTAGTATGATAAAGAGTAAACCATTCACTTTGGTACTGTCAAAGACAAGGTTCATAATTGTTCTCACACAATGCCTACTGTACCAAAATATTTCTATAATTTACATTGATAAATATAAGCTATAGGAACTAGAAAACAAGCAAACTATGCAATGAAAACATAATCTTTCAGAAACAGAACAGTCTATAATGATCTGAACACCAACCATACTTCTGCAACTCCAAAAATTCTGAAATAAATTTGTGGACGTGACGAATTTTTCTATTAATCTTCTGAAAAAATAATCAACTCAATCGCACGCTTCTGTAAAAAAAAATGGCAGCTAATCTCGTGAGCGCAAAGTTTCTGTTTTTTACACCAAGATCACATTACCTTTCACCCAAGTCTTCCCAAAGGTCTTACTTGACACTTTATTGAAACAAAAGCTATAATACATGATTAATACAGTAGCTTAATCATGAGAACACACAAAAAAGTAAGGGTAAATATTGGGTTGTCTCCCAACAAGCTCTTTTCTTTAATGCCATTTAGCTGGGCATGATGATTCCAATGATGCTCACATAAAAGATAAGAATTGAAACATAAAGAGAGCATCATGAAGAATATGACTAGCATATTTAAATCTAACCCACTTCCTATGCCTAGGGATTTCATGAGCACATAATTTATAGGAACAAGAATCAACTAGCATAGGAAGGAAAAACATGTATAACTTCAAAACTTTAAGCATTTAGAGAGGAAACTTGATATTATTGCAACTCCTACAAACATGTATTCCTCCCTCATAATAATTTTTAGTAGCATCATGAATGAGTTCAAAAATATAACCATCACATAAAGAATTCTTTTTATGATCTGCGAGCATAGAAATTTTACTACTCTCCACATAAGCAAAATTCTCCTCATTCAGAATAGTGGGAGCAAACTTCTAATTCCACTTTACATGATAGTATTATTCATACTCCAAAATATATAAGTTAAGTTTATGGAGCATTATACAATAAATATAGACTACCAATACCCAAGCTCAAAATATATAAGTGAAGCACACGAAGCATTCTATAAAACCATACTCAAAAGATTTAAGTGAAGCACAAAGAGCAATTCTTATAAGATCATACTTAAAAGATTTAAGTGAAGCACAAAGAGCAATTCTGTAAGATCATACTTAAAAGATATAATCAAAGGACATGAAGTATTCTATAAATCAATAAAGGGCTATCTCATACTAGCATGGTTCTTAAAGGGAAAACAAGAACACAAAGGACACAAATTATGTGAACAAAACAAAAACTGAGGTATACCGATAATTGTTGAGTAAGAAAGATGGGATGCCAACCAGGGCATCCCCAAGCTTAGATGCTTGAGTATCCTTGAAATATTTACTTGGGGTGCCTTGGGCATCCCCAAGCTTGAGCTCTTGCCTCTCTTTATTCTTCTCATATTAATAACTCCTCGATCTTCGAACACTTCATCCACACAAAACTTTAACAAAAACTTTCTGAGATCCGTTAGTGTAATAAAGAAAATCACTACCTTTAGGTACTGTTGCAAACTTATTCCAATTTAATATCAGAACTATATCTACTGTATTCCAACTTCACTATGGTTCATACCCCCCGATACTACCCATAGATTCATCAAAATAAGCGAACAATGGATAGAAAATAGAATCTGTCAAAAATAGGATAGTCTGTAGTAATATGGAAGTTTAGTAAACATATGTAACTCCAAAAAAATCTAAAAAATATGACAATTTAAAATTTTTTGTACAGAAGTAATGTGCAAAAAGTTTCAACCCCATTGGACTCTCCAGTAAAAAAAATGTAAAATCACGCGTTACAGCCAAAGTTTCTTGTTTTTGTACTGTACATAGTAAACAAGCAATCTAATCATCTTAAAACCAAGGCTTGGCACATTATTTTTATAATACAATGGATATATACAAGGGGATAATTATTTTCAGAGAACCTTCCATGAATTTTTTTACATTGTTTCCATGAGCATGAACACAAGTGCTCAAGATTGACCCTCATTTCTTCAATGCATAATCTTCCAATCACTTCTCTTATTGAAAAACTTTTTAGGCATGCGAGGGAAGTAATTTGTTTTGTATTTTCATTCTTAATTTTTTTGTATGTTTCACCCACAACTAAACAGAAACAAATAAGGAAAAACAAAATCTACTTAGTGAAGAAGGCAAACAAGCACACACGAGAATATCAACCCCACGCTATTGCTCCCCGGCAACGGCGCCAGAAAAGAGCTTGATAATCCCCAAGTGCAGCGAATCATCGTAGCAATTGCCAAAGGTGGAAGTGATAAGTATGGAGTGTAGAACCCATAAGGAGCTAAAAGGTAAGACCAAAATTCTCTCAATCCCTATCAGCCACTAATACGACTCTACGTACACCAAACGTTCACTTCCAACTATAAACGAGAAATAAAACTACGTTGTGGGTATGAAGAGGATAACTTTGCATGATGTCGGAGAGTTAAAATATAAAAGTAGGTGCTGTTATAATAAAGTTAGAATATATTACTAAATATTATAAATAGCGAGTGTGGAATAAATATGGGTCGGTGTGCGGAATTGTCCTAGGCAATTGTTAACAAGACCGGTAGTCATCATTGCAATTTCATATGAGGGAGAGGCATAAGCTAACATAGTTTCTCTTCTTGGATCATATGCACTTATGATTGGAACTCTAGCAAGCATACGCCACTACTAAATATCATTAAGGTAAAACCCAACCATAGCATTAAAGCATCAAGTCCCCTTTATCACATACGCAACAACCCCCTTACTCGGGTTTATGCTTCTGTCACTCAAGCAACCCACTATAAGTGAATCATGAACGTATTGCAACACCCTACAGCGGAAATCCCTCATGCTTGTGCGAAATGGAGGGCACAATAGAACAACACCAAAATAAAACATACAACTCATACCAATCAAGATCATCAATCTACTCAAATACAAAGGATATCTACTCAAGACATCATAGGATGGCAACACATCATTGGATCATAATATGTGTCATAAAGCACCATGTTCAAGTAGGGATTACAGCGGGGTGCGGGAGAGTGGACCGTGTAAAAGAGATGATGGTGATGATGATGATGGTGATGTTGATGAAAATGATCACCGCGGCGATGATTCCCTTCTTGATGACACTCCGGTGCCACCAAGAGAGAGGAGGAGAGGTTCTCCCCCTTGTGCTTCCTCCTCCATGGCCTCCCCCTAGATGGGGAGAGGTTCTCCCTCTGGTCTTTGGCCTTCATGGTGATGATGGCCCCTCCGGGATCCTCCTCCATAGCCTCCAGTGATGATGGCCCCCTCCGGCAAGTGCCAGAGAGGGCCTAGATGGATTTCTCGTGGCTACAGAGGCTTGCGGCGGCGGAACTTATGATCTAGGTCATTTTCTGGAGCTTTGGGCATTTATAGGGGAGGTTGGCATCAAGAACAAGTCAGGGGGTCCCACGGTAAGTCCACGAGGCATAGGGGCACGCCCCCACCCTCGTGGGGCCCATGGGACTCCCCTCCGGTATATTTTTGTTCCAGTATTTTTTATATTTTCCAGAAAAATTCACCATTGATTTTCATCGCATTCCGAGAAGTTTTATTTCTGCACAAAAGCAACACCACGGTAGTACTGCTGAAAACAGCGTCGGTCCGGGTTAGTTCTAATCAAATCATACCAAAATCATATAAAACTATTGTAAACATGGCATGAATACTTCATAAATTATAGATACGTTAGAGACGTATCATAGAGTATCCATATCAAACGGAGTCCAAATGCAATAAATTTTTTACGGATAATTATTTTGGAATATATGTGATTTTTGGGAGTTGGAATCACCGCAAACGGAGGCCCACACAGCCCACAAGACACCAGGGCACGGCAGAGGCCCCTGGCGCGTGGTGGTGGGTTGTGCCCTCCTCGAACATCAGTTGGAGCTCTACTTTGGGCGCAAGGAAGCTTATATCTAGTAAAAATCGTGTTAAAATCTCAGCGCAATCGGAGTTACAAATCTCCCAGAATATAAGAAACGGTTTTTGGCCAGATGTGGAAACGCGAAACAGAAGAGAATAGAGAGGGAGATCCAATCTCGGAGGGGCTCCTACCCCTCCGCCGGCATGGAGGCCATGGAACAGAGGGGGAACACTCCTCCAAAATAGGGAGGAGGCCAAGGAAGAAGAAGGAGGGGGGCTCTCTCCCCCTCTCTCCCGGTGGTGTCGGAGTGCCACCGGGGCAATGATCGTGACGATGATCTACATCAACAACCTTGCTACCGTCAACACCAACTTTCTCTCCCTCTATGCAGCGGTGTAACACCTCTGCTCCCCATTAAAATATCTACTTAAACATGGTGCTCAAATCCATATATTATTTCCCAATGATCTATGGTTATCCTATGATGTTTGAGTAGATCCGTTTTGTCCTGTGGGTTAATCATGATCTTGGTTGGTATGATTGTATATTTTATTTTTGTGCTGTCCTACGGTGCCCTCTGTCTCGCGCAAACGTGAGGGCCCCCCACTGTAGGGTGTTGCAATATGTTCATGGTTTGCTTATTGTCAGTGTTGCAGGGGTGACAGTAGCCTAAACACGGATAGGTGGGCTATGGCGTATGGGATAAAGAGGACTTGATACCTAATGCTATGGTTGGGTTTCACGACCTTAATGATCTTTAGTAGTTGCGGATGCTTGCTAGAGTTCCAATCATAAGTGCATATTATCCAAGTAGAGAAAGTATGTTAGCTCATGCCTCTCCCTCATATAGAATTGCAAGGATGATTACCGGTACTTGTTATCGAATGCCTAGGGAGACATAACTTTCTTGTTGACACAAACATTTTTCTAGACACCTAGCTTTTATTATCTTGCAAAGTACTTCTAGTTTTATTCTTGCAAAGTAGTTCTAGCATCACACCTACAAACTAGTTTCATACTTGTTTTCAGTAAAGCAAACATCAAGTGTGCGTAGAGTTGTATCGATGGTCGATAAAACTTGAGGGAATATTTGTTCTGACTTTAGCTCCTCGTTGGGTTCGACACTCTTATTTATGAAAGAAGGCTACAAACGATTCCCTATACTTGTGGGTTATCACACAACATCATCGGCACCAAATGGATCTATCACAATAGACAAGATGAGCATGGTCAAGTTGTCAGAAACAAGGCTCGTCTGATTGCTCAAGGTTATACACAAGTTGAAGGAATTCACTTCGATGAAACATTTGCTCATGTGGCTAGGCTTGAAGCCATTCGCATACTGCTAGCCTATGCCAACCACAACAACATTCTTCTGTACCAAATGGATGTCAAAAGTGCCTTTCTCAATGGAAAAATTGAAAAAGAAGTGTATGTTGCACAGCCACCTAGTTTTGAAGACCCAAAGCGTCCTGACATGGTATACAAGCTCAACAAGGCACTGTATGTCCTCAAACAAGCACCTCACACTTGGTATGACACACTCAAAGACTTCCTGAGGAGCAAAGGCTTCAAACCTAGTTCTGTAGATCCCACTCTCTTCACGAAGACATATGATGGTGAACTGTTTGTATGCCAAATCTACATAGATGACATTATCTTTGGCTGCACTGACAAGAGATACAGTGATGAATATGGGCATATGATGCAAGAGCAATATCAGATGTCCATGATGGGTGAGCTGAAATTCTTCCTTCGACTTCAAATTTGTCAGCAGAGTAATGGCATCTTCATATCATAATAAAAATACCTCAAAGATTGCCTGAAGAAGTTTGGAATGCAAGACTGCAAAGGGTACACAACGCCAATGCCAACCAAAGGCCATATGGGCCCCGACGACAATGGTAAAGGGTTCGACCTAAAGGTATACCACTCCATGATTGGTTCTTTACTCTTCTTATGTGCATCTAGGCCTGATATAATGCTTAGCGTTTGCATGTGTGCCTGATTCCAAGCGGCACCAAAGGAATCGCATCACTTAGCCATGAAGCAAATTCTTCGATATTTGGCTTACACCCCAACACTAGGATTATGGTATCCAAAGGGCTTAGAGTTTGATATAGTTGGATTATCAGATGCTGGTTATGCTGGTGAAAAGGTTGATCGCAAGTCCACATCAGGCACATGTCACTTTCTTGGACGATCTCTTGTCTGTTGGTCTTCAACGAAGCAAAACTGAGTATCACTCTCCACTGCTGAGTCCGAATACATTGCAGGTGGATCTTGCTACGCTCAGCTTCTATGGATGAAGCAAACTCTCAAGGACTATGGCATCCACCTGAAGCATGTGCTACTCTACTACGATAATGAGAACGCCATCAAGATTGCCAACAACCCGGTTCAACACTCGAAGACAAAGCACATTCAGATTCGTCATCACTTTCTCAGACATCATGTCATGAAGGAAGATATTGGTATCATTCATGTCAACACTGAAGAGCAATTGGCAGATATCTTCACAAAGCCTTTGGATGAGAAAAGGTTTTGCAAGTTGTGGTGTGAGCTAAATATCTTAGAATCCTCAAACATCCTGTGATTGGACACAAATCCTAACGCTTATGCATACTAATGACTTAGATGTGCAACACACGGAGTAACATATATCTTCAATCAATGAAGATGTACCCTCTAAGTTTGAATACATTAATGCGGAATTTGACTTCCGAGAGTCACAAGAATTGTGCGTTGTGTCTGGGTCTAATACTTCATATACGGTGGGTCACGCCTCCACCAAACTTTCTCAAAGATTTTCGTTTGGCGTCATGATTGTTTTATCTTTGCATTTGGTTTGTGTTCAACATTGATTTGACTTCAAGGTTTATCTTCACAATGTTGATTTGATCTTTTTATGATATATATATATATATATGCATGTTCTGTCCTCCACATCATTCACTTATAGCAATGTCTTCGACTGTGCCATTTTCTGAACTAAGTGAATGTGATCGGACCCTAACCCTTATGTGCTTCTTCCCCAAACTCTCTCTATCTAGTCATATGCATTCTGTTGAAACTCATCGAATGTCTTCACCGTGTCCTTGTCAGCTAAAGATATAGAGACACACATTTAAAACTGCTTTCAATGCTATATCTCTTTTGCATGAATGTCGGAGAAGCCGGAACGACCACACGACAAACCAGACGTGCGTGGGAACATGGAACAACTTTCAATGAGTTGCATGCATGCCACGTGTCTATCAGATGTGGACCATCAGGGGCACTTGCGTAATTGCGCTGTGCAGCCCTCTACCTTATAAATACCCATCCCGTGCGGTGATTATTTCCTCATCCACCTCGCTCAAACCCTAGCGCCAACGCTAGCTCGCGTCGACGCTGGAGAAGAAGTGCTTAGCCATCGCGACTTATTCGACGATGTCCTCACGGCGGCCACGGACCTCGTCTTCTCCGCCGCCGTCGTAGATGTCTTCCGCCACCAAGTTCGGGCGCGGGAGATTGGACTGCTCGGTCTCCATTCTGCCTCGTCTAGCAGTTCGTTTGGGGTAAATAAGTCTCATCTTTTACAGTCTTTTTGATCTGTCAAATCCATCCACTTCAATCAAAAGTGGTTTCTATACTTCCAAATTTGGATCTGTCTCTTTCTTAATCTTATATCATGCAAAGTATATTCAGTCATGCTTCATAACTACTTAGATTCCTCACTTGTACTTATTCATGGATTCGTACAAATCTGGAACCGACTCTCTTCAAATAAGTGAATGTCTTCGCTCTACGAGGTCAATGTCTTCAAACGGATTTTTCTTCAAAATCTTCTGAGGATGCATATGACCTCTTCCCTTCCCTCTCATCTCTAATGTTGTCACAGGTACATGTCTGTGTGAGAATCCCTTGGTTCTCATAGTCTGCATTCATTTGCAGAGTTCTTACAACATGATATTCACTCCCCTGAAGCTAGTTCTTGTCTGACCAGTAGACAGAAGCCTTTCACTGTTCTGAAGCCAATCTGTCTGAATATCATGGCCACTGAGAAATCTGCTAGGAAGGGTGGAAGATAACGCCATGGAAATACTGCTCTAGGTCTGCCTCCAGATCTGAATGAGATATACAAGACATATCCTTAGGAGAACTACAATCAGCGCAACACCCGGATTCAATGGATCCGAAGATATTGGACATAACAGTGGTTCAAGTACAACTTTGTCATTGCCGAATATGCTGAGAAGAATGCTATCAAGCGCCCGCCCAGTGATATTCTTTACAAGAATCTGCAACCCAAGTCGAACCCTGAACCTATTGCTCAAGGTTTCGATCCTTGCATGGTCAGAGGACCGCAGCCTAACAATGACGACCCCTCATCCTTGTTATGGTGTCATGAAGACAATCTCTTCAAGCGCAACTACTAGTTCGCTAAGGAGTCAGCCGCCAAGAATAGAAAGGAGCTTGGACTCAACTTCAACCCCAGTCCTTTTGCCCCAAGACAGGATGGCTCACACGAAGCCAATGCCAATGTCATTGGACCATTCACTAGCTTCAATGGGCTCCTCTCTCACATTGCTGCTTAGAGGGCCACGGTGGATCAGTCTGCTGATGACGCAGACTCTGAAGATGTCCCAGCACCACCAAAACAGAAGAAGAAGAAGTGAAAAGCTTCAAAGCCATATGCTGCACCAACCGCTTCGACTGTGAAGCCATTGAAGACTACACCTCTTGAACCCAGTGTGTAGTCTGAAGACTTGTCTCGTGTCTCCAAGAGGACAAAGAAGACCAAGAAGCCCAAGAAGATTTCTAGGCATGACCTGACTCCTATTGTTGTTCTGCGCAACAGGGAAGACACCATTGATCTGTCTAGCGATGAAGATCATAGTAATGAAGCTCTAGAGATGCTAATCAAGAGCAAATAAGAGCTGGAGATCTTCAATGATCTGCCCCTCTTTGATGTTGACATTTTGAACAACTTCATCGATTAATGGTTTGATGAGCAAAGCATCAGTATTGATGACCTGCAGCTGCCAGTGGACATCAGTGCCACTTTTCATGGAGCTATTGCAAATGAATTGGCCTTAGCTCAGAAAATCATCGAGCTCAAAAACAAGATTGATCATGAGAAGGCACATTTCAAGAAGCACATGGCCAAGCTCAGTGTGGCTAATGTGCAAATTTTCAAGAAGATGTTGCATGATCTCAAGGCTGAATTCCACAAGAAGTGTGAAGAAGCTAAAGGCTCACGCGAGTGCATGAAGTACTATGCGCAGAAATGTGTTCAAGTGCATAATGAAGCTGAGAAGAGAAAGGCTCTTGGGCGTCCTGGTATCGACCCCATGATAGCTGCCAAGCAAAAAAAGAAGTCTGCTGAAGCCCAACCTGAAGCTCAACGACAGGATCGACCAAGCATCGTCTTCCCTGCCAGCATGACTGGCTCGAAGCCAAAGGTCCCCTCAGCAGCTTCAGAAATGAAGAAGACACGGCAAGCCGAGGCCGAAGCCAGGAAGAGGAAGCTCAAGAACACCTCTCATGATGCTCCCTCCAAGAAGATATTGAAGATAAAGGCTTCAAAGTCTTCAAAGAAAGAGCATGCTGCTGCCCAGAGCTCCTCATAGTTGAACCTATCTCATTTGCTCTTCCTACTTCAACCAACCGAGAATGTCACCTTGTGATCACTACAAAAAAAAGACACATCCATGACATTTTGGGCTGAACGAATTTTTTCTGTCATACTTATGACACTTCTATGACGATAATTATGACAAAACCTGGTATCATGATAGATGTGGTGGGCTCCTACTTCTATGACAAAAAATCATGATAGAGAATGGGCTTTTCGTCCTGGGCGGGCTGGAGATGCAGCTGCATAACATTCTTTGGGCCATCCATGACGAAAACAACCGTGGTAGAAGCGAGGGCGAGGAAAATATCAGGGTGTTCCCGGTTACGGTGGGTGGTCGGGGCTAAGGGATGCACGTTTCTCTCATACACGCACGCGCGTGGGTGCGAGGCGTTGGGCTCTCACTGAACCCGAGCGAGGCGTTGGGCTCTAACTGAACCCGAGCGATTGCACTGCAGGCTACGTGTTACTGAACCCGAGCGATCGATCAATGGTTGTTAACTGAGCCCGGTCGAGCGATTCCTTCACTACTGCTGCTAACTGAAGCCAATCAATGCTGCATCTGGATGAACAGTGAGCGTTGCTAGGGGGGGAGGGGGTTGGATGAACAGTTCTCGGTGGGGGTGGATGAACAGGACCCCATGGTGTTGCCTCTGGATGAACAGGACCCTGATCGATCGAGCCGGTTGGGACTGGATGAACAGGACCCCATGGAGGGCTGGATGAACAGGAGCACCCCGTGGAGGGATGGATGAACAGTAGACGATGGAGGGCTGGATGAACTATAGTCCATGGAGGGGCGGTTGAACAGGAGCCCGTGGAGAGTGCTGGTTGAATAGTAGCCGGTGGAGTAGCTCGTGGTGGAGGCTGGATGAACAGGAGCCCGTGGATGAACAGTCGTAGGTGGAGGCTGGAGGAGGTCGACGGTGGATGAACAGTAGCCCATGGAGGCTGGAGGGGGTCGACGGTGGAGATGAACAGTATCCCGTGGAGTCCCGTTTTGCGGTACGCCACACCCCTCCCGATAAACAGAACCCCCGTTGCGACCTTAGCACTCGAACACAAGTCCATTTCCTCTATTTTGCTATACGCCACACCCCTCCCGATCAATAGGACCCCGTTTCGACCGTAGGAGGTCCGTTTCCTCCGTTTTGTGGTACGCCAGACCCCTCTCGATGATCAGGATCCCGTTTCGAACGTGGCCGGTCGAACACAAGGCTGTTTCCTCCGTTCTGCGGTACGCCAGGCCTCGTTTCCATCGGCTATTCCATCCAAGCCCTCCCGATGAACATGACGACGCATTCCGTTCCGACCTAGCCGGTTGGCTCCCCATGAACTCGACGACTACGCAGTTTCTCTGTTCTGACCCAGCCATGTACACAAGCCATGGCCGTACTTATGCGCGAGTAGGCGTTCGAGACCCCGCCCGTATGTAAGTATGTGGCCGTATTTTCTTTCTTGCACACTGGCCGCTGTACGTACGTGTACATGCCACGTGCGCGCCTCGACTACGACATGTGCGCGCCTCTACATCGACCAGTATGTACGTACATGTTCGCGATTAGAATGACAACACTACGTACGTTTCGACCAGGTGGGTCCCGACTTTCAGGCACTTCCTTGCATGCGAAGATGTAGCTGGTGGGTCCCAGCAGTTAGGGGGCGAATCGTTTTTTTGCCCGGATGCACTTCCTTGCATGCGAAGATGTAGCTGGTGGGTCCCAGCAGTCAGGGGGGAAACAGTTTTTTTGCGAAATACGGTGACCCGTTGGGTGGGTCCCACTGTTAGGTGGAGGAATAATTATTTTGTGCATAATGAGGCACTTCCTTGTTGCGGCCGTGGATCCAGCTGTCAGCCTCTCCACGTACAGTCCACGTCCAATGGAAGTCGTTCCTTGACCATGTTGACCACGCCACGCCGAGGGCACCAGGGCGATGGACGACGGCGAGGCCTAGGAAGGGGACGACGCGGAGCCGGGGAAGGCGCGGAAGAGGATGCCCACGCGTACAGGAGAATGAGGGTTCACTGGTTCACTGTGGTGTGAGGTTGTCGTTGCCGCAGAATAACAGGGGGTGTGGGTGATTAGAGGGATGGCCTGGCCAGCGGTGGGAGTAGTAGGGGGCGGTGCGGCCTCCGCCGCATCGCAGCCGGCCACGGGAGTCAGGAGCACGAGGCACGACTGGCGCTGGTTTGGGCGGCTGGAGCAAGAAGACCAGAGGTTGAAGAAACACTACGACCGTTGGATGGACATTGTATGGTAACTGGAGCTAGAATCATGCATATTGACTAAGTTGACAAAGCCCTCCGTCTCCGTCAACTTAGTAGGCCCACAAGTCAGCCTGCCACTATACTGGGTCCCAGCTAGCAGGGGGAGCATTCATTTTTTTGTGCGTAATAAGGAGGCACTTCCTTGCGTGCGAAGATATAGCTGGTGGGTCTGAGCTATCAGCGGCGGTAACGTTTTTTCGCGAAATACGGAGGCCCTTTCGGTGGGTCCCATATGTCAGGTGGAGGAATCATTATTTTGCACGTAATAAGGAGGCATTTCCTTGCATGTGGCCGTGGACCCAGCTATCAGCCTCTCCACGTGCAGTCCAGTTTAGATGCATGTCGGTCGTTGACCACGTTGACCAGGCCACGCCCAGAGCACCAGGGCGGCGGACGATGGCGAGGCATAGGAAGGGAACGACACGGAGCCAGGGAAGATTCGGTAGTTGTTTCCCACGCAGAGGGGAGTACGATTGTACGAGGGTTTACTGGTTCTTCTGTCGTCGCCGAAGAATAACAGCAGGTGTGGGTGCGTAGAGGGATGGCTAGGCCAGTGATGGGAGTACGATGGGTCGGTGAGGCCAGCGCGGCAGCACAGCTGGCCGCGGGGAGGAGGGAGCAGGCAGTCCCACAGGTGCTTGTTTGAGCGGCTGGAGCAAGAAGAGCGGAGATTGAAGAAGCACGACAGCTGTTGGATGGACGTCCAATAGTCACTACTTGTGCGTCATCCTTTGAAAGCCTCAAATCTGTGGATAACAGCATACAACCCATCTGCCATTATTTCTAACAATTTACAACCCATTTGCTAATTCTTAAGGTTTTTTTTGGAGCCCATATTCTTTTTGTTAGCATTATAGCCCATATTGTGGCCACAGTTAAAAAAATATACGAAATTTTGCATATTTCGGTGCGGTCCAAACTGTTTTTAATCCTGAAATTTTGAGTCACATTCAAACTGATTTTAAAAATAAATGTATATCAATATAAAATCCAACAAATTGTCCACGCATAAAAATCAATGCAATTTAAAATCTCGAAATGAAAAAAATAAATTTGAAACTAATTGCTGGTTTGATGGGTTTTAAAAATGAACAACCTATTTCTCATTACTAATAGGCCATTTTTCTCGGCCAGCCGAATGAAGCTCTCCTCGTCTTGATAGATTTGTAGCCCAACAGGCCTGGCAATGGGACTTACTTGGCAAATCACAAAAAATTGGGTTGTGCCCGTGGACCTAGCTGCGGCCGTGGATCTAGGTGTCAGCCTCTCCACATACAGTACTCTTCCGATGGAAGTTGGTCGTTGACCACATTGACCACGCCGTGCTGAGAGCACCAAGGCGGTGGACGACGGCGAGGCCTAGGAAGGGGACGACGCGAAGCCAGGGAAGACGCGTTAGTGGATGCCCACGCGGAGAGGAGTACGAGGGTTCACTGGTTCGGCTATGGTGTGAGGCTGTCGTTGCCGCAGAATAACAGGGGGTGTGGCTGAGTGGAGGGATGGCCTGGCCAGCAGTGGGAGTAGTATGGGGGTAGTGAGTCCTCCACGGCAGCACAACCTGCCACGATAGGCAAGAGCAGGCGGCACGACCGGTGCTGCTTTGGGCGGCTAGAGCAAGAAGACCAGAGGTTGAAGAAGCACTATGGCCGTTGGATGGACATCGTACGGTCACTGGAGCTAGAATCGTTCATATTGACTAAGTAGACAAAGCCCTCCGTCCCCGTCAACTTAGTAGGCCCACAAGTCAGCAACCCACTATGGTGGGTCCCAGCTAGCAGGGGGTATTCATTTTTTTCTGCGTAATAAGGAGGCACTTCCTTGCGTGCGAAGATATAGCTGGTGGGTCCACCCTGTCAGTGGGGGGAACGTTTTTTTCACGAAATACAGAAGCCCTTCCCATGGGTCCTAGCTGTCAGGTGGAGGAATCATTATTTTGCGCGTAATAAGGAGGTATTTCCTTGAGTGCCGCCGTGGACCCAGCTGTCAGCCTCTCCACGTACAGTCCACTTCCGATGGATGTCATTCATTGACCACGTTGACCAGGCCGTGCCGAGAGCACCAGGGCGGTGGATGATGGCGAGGCCTAGGAAGGGAACAACACAGAGCCATGGAAGACTCGGCAGTTGTTTCCCACACGGAGGTGTACGAGGGTTTACTGGTTCGTCTGCCATCCCCGGAGAGTAACCATAGGTGTGGGTGAGTAGAGGGATGGCTAGGCCAGCGTTGGGAGTACGGTGGGGCGGTGAGGCCTGCGCGACAGCATAGCCGGCCGCGGGAGGAGGGAGCAGGCAGTCCCGCCGGCGCTTGTTTGAGCGGCTGGAGCAGGAAGAGCAGAGATTGAAGAAGCACAACAGCCGTTGGATATCCAACAGTCAGTGCTCTCGTGTGCATTATTTCTAATAATGTACAACCCATTTGCTAATTCTTAAGAATTTTTTGGAGCCCATCTTCTTTTTGTTAGCATTACACCCGATATTGTGGCCATGGTTAAAAAGTATACAAAAATTTGCATATTTCGGTGCAGTCAACTGTTTTTAATCCTGAAATATCGATTCACATTCAAACTATTTTGAAAAATAATTTATATAAATATAAAATCCAAATAATTGTCCACGCATAAAAATCAATGGAATTTAAAATCTTGTAATGAAAAAAAATTGAAACTAATTCCCGGTTTGATGAGTTTTAAAAATGTACAACCCATTTCTGGGCAAACCGAATGAAACTCTCCTTGTCTTGAAAGATTTGCAGCTTAGTAGGGTTGATAAAGAAAGTAGGTCTCGTTTGGGTATTTCTTTTAAAAACATAGAACTGGGCTAGCCATTTTTAGCAAGAAAAAAACAAAACTAGGCTCATGATGTGGTAAACATAAATAAAACCCTAGCTAGACGGGCCACAGCCCCCGCACATCCCCGTTGTTACCCTGATCCGTCGCTAAAACTAGTATAAATAACAACTACTTGTTCCTCAAAAAAACTGCGCGGCCTGCTGGGTCCTTGGTGTCAGCCACTCGTAGTGTAATTCTCTCATTTATTGACTACGTTGACAATGGCGTGAGCCCCAGATGTCCAACCATTAGGAGGAACCATATTTTTGGGCTTGTAATATAGATGCACTTGCTTGCGTACTGCCATGACGCTAGTGGGTCCCTATTGTCATCCTCTCCATGTACAATCATCTCCTTGTTCCTCTCGGTTGTTGACGACGTTGACAAAGCAAGAGGGCGGTGTACCGCGCACGGTGAGCGAACCAAGGCCGCAAGGCGGAGGACGACGGCGAGGCCTCGGATGGAATGAACATGAGCCGTGGAAGAAGCGCCGGTCCAGTTACAGGCGAAGGGGAGTCCGAGGGTTGACTGGTTCGGGTGCGGGTGCGTGTTGGGGCTGACATCGCCAGAGAACAAGAGGACGTGTGGGGGAATATAGGGAGGGACTGGCCAACATTGGAGGGTACGTATGGTAGGACGGCGGAGGCGCAGCCAGCCATGGGAGGTGGGAGCAAGCGGAGCCAACGGGGTGGTTTGGTTTGGGTTGCTGGAGGAAGAAGAAGGCAAGAGATGGTAGGCAGGATCGTTTGTTGACCGGCTAGTAAGTCGACACCACCTTGGATAGGCTATTTCCTCGCGGGTCCCAAATATCGGAATCCAAATCTGTCATGGTCAGGCAGCCTTTCCTATGAAAATTTACAGCCCATTTGATGTGCTAGTTCGAAATAAGTTTGTGGGTGCTGGTGGGGGCTAATCACTTGGCACCTGTAATGCACAATGAGCTCAAGCAGCCGGTGAGACTGATGTTATTTCCCTTGGTTGGGATTTGTTAGTTGCTACAATATTTCACTCTAAATTAAACGATTGTCAAGCCATTTGCGTTGCTTCAAAGAAAATATGACAGTCACAGCCGAGTTGAAAAGGGCAAGAACATCTAACTCCAGCTTACAAACTGTACAAAAGCACGAGGGTTAATTGTTCATCAGGTTTACAAAAAAACCCAGGTTGAAAAGGGCAACAACATCTAACTCCAACACTGTTTTCAGTAGTCATAGTCAAATGGATCGGTCAGGTCCATAGAATGAACATCCTGGCTCATAAAATTTATTAGATTATGACCACGATATGTTGTAAATAGAAGCCCGACAAGTTCAGAAGCTCTTTTGCCCACCTAAAACTCCTTTTTTGCTCTTCCACATACCCATCCGTCAAAACCATGCTGCTGATAAACTTAAGCCTGATGGACAATAGTAACCTCGCATTCAGCAGGAAGAATGTGACAAATCTAGTGTTTGCACGGTTGGCTACATATTGTTCTAGCATTATTATCTTCAATTGAATCTCATGAGAAGTGAGAAAATCCCCATGCTTACGAATCCACCGATTGGTTATAACTTTCTTACCCCGTCCTATTGCCTAAATAGAAATGAAGATTGAAAACAGTTAAAGTCTAAAAAAAGAGTGTCGAAAGAGCAACAGCTGAACGGTTAATTCTAGTACACTATATGCGGGCTTCCATTGTGCGTGAAATTATCACCTTCATATACAACTTCTCCAGACATGGAAAGCATTGCAGCAAGCCAATAATCTTGTTCAGATCAAAACTATTCATTTGGATATATAAGATCTTGACAGAATCCAGCACCGTTGATAGGCCATCCATGGAGAAACTCTTCATTGAGCATAGAACATAATATTAGTACAAAATGTGTACTCCAAGATGACATATAACTTATGCGCAGAAATTTAAAATGCAGCTTATGGTTACAAGTGTAGATGATAATATAAAGTACCTGAAGAACTATGGAGCCAAACACCATATTGAAATGAGCACAGACATCATGTATTACACCCAAGGTCTCAAGTTTAGGCGCAGAGAGGAAGGTTATTTGCAACGGTGAGTAATTAGAATCAAGGATCAACCGTTGAAGTGAAGGGGCATCTTGGATGATGAGCTACCTTCCGTCAAATAAAATTCCAATTCTTACAAGGTTAGGCGACTTTATTTTGAGACAACCAATTCTAACTGTGAAAAAAAGCACCAAGCACTCCATGGCAGGGCAACTGGAGTGGATGGTGCTGTGCAATGAGGCCTCTGATATACGAACATGCACAAGTGAAAGTTTCTTGGGAAATGGTAGTCGAAGGTTTAGTACCAGATTGTCTGGTAGGTCACACAACACAAAGGTGGCGGTGTGGAGAGAGGAGGAAACCGCGTTATGGACATCGGTGCTGAGGGCACAGGTAGATGGCGTTTGTTATCTGGTAGGTGATTCCAGGGGAATAGTAGAACTCAAGTAGCTGTAGTTCTATGAATTCAGGGGATTTCAGCCAGGCGTCCACCGTGCAGGGCATGGTATGCTTGCTCAAGTAGCATGACGGGATGCAGAGGATTTGAACGGAGCCCTGGTGGGAGGAGATGATGGCTCTGGGGATTTCGAAATCATTGAAGAGAGATAGCTGACGATAGTCGAGATTAAGGGGCACGGCGTGCCATAGAGGGCGTCACCGAATTGAGAGGACTTGGGTGCAGCAGCAAACCTTGGCAGGGAGAAGTGAGATGATCTCCCCAAGGATGGCGTCTGGGAGATCGCTGATGCGGTCCACCCGAGATTCTACGGGTTCCTGGGATCCGGTGGGGGCGGGGTCGCCACTTCTCCCCGCGCCGCCGGGTGTGGGATCTACAATAGGCGTCACCGCTGGCGGGAGCCTCATCTTCTTGGTGCTGGGGCCAGCCGACTCCATTTTCCTCGAGGGCGTCGCGTCGCATCGCACTCCATTTTCCTAGTTGTAGTGTGAGTGAAGAAGAACGGGAGCTGGGATTTTTCTGTAGTAGTGAGGAAGAAGGGGAGCTGGGGTTTTCTGTAGGAGTTAGGTGAGGAATTTGGGGGTACGAGTGGTGCGAGCCGACGTGAGGTGGGTGGGAGTTAGTAGGAAGAAGACCACCCATGTTTTTTGGGGGGCGGTGTGCTGGGTGTGGGTAGCGCCTCTCATTCAGTAAATATATGGACTTTTGAATTGATTTTACTATTTACTAGGGTGGATGTGTTGTTTTGTCTTGGGCCCAGAGAAACAATTACTACTAGTAAAGTGGAGACACTCTACAGCTACCCAGAAAAACAATTACTGCTAGTATAGTGGATACAATACCGCTTCTGGCTCCTCCTAGGTCATCAAAATGTCTCCCTCTACTGAGTGTTGTTATACTTTTGTTCACCGACATGCAGGCCATACAGCGCACGGGCCCAAATGCCATCCACCAAATTAGAAGGCAGTATGCAGGCGGAGAGTTACCCCGATCGTAGCGTGGCAGTAACGAGCCGTCATATCACAAAACCCCACCTCCCCGCAGTGTAAGTTTGACGGACGAAGCAACCATCATTTCACTCTTCGCTGAATCCCCTTCTCCCTCACCGTCTTCAAGAAAGGCAACACTCGCATCTACCACTATTCTTCTCTCCCAACGAAGGGAAGGTAAGCGGATCCGTGCTGTTGGTATATTTTCGTTCAAAGAAAAAAAGAACCTTTGCAAAGCAGTAACTGATTCTCACTCTCTTTTTTGTTTCATTGTCATTGCGATTGTGTTTTCCTTTCGGTGGTCTCCTAGTATTCGTCAGTTTCATGATGGACCAAGGAAAAGCAGGCAAAGATCTGCCGATATTGGAGCAGACGCGGGAGGCTGATCCCCACGAGATAGAGAGCTCCAAGAAGATGGAGGCAGACACTGAGCTATCCCCAGGTACGCTCACGGCCACTACTGAGATGGTCAACGCCCCGTTTGAGGTTACAACCCCCATGGCACTAGAGGAGCAATTTTCCCCTTCGAGGATGTGTCCCCCCCCCACTGAGCTACCCAAGGTGATTTTCTTCTTTGCCGATCTTGATTGTGGTTTTTCATCTAAGTATGTGGTGATGAATAATGCAAAATTTTAATAGATTCAATGCCATGTTATACATAGTGGTTTAAATAACTTGTGTTTCTTATACTGGAAAGTAATTCAGAATTTGTTTCTGTTTCAATTAGAGCCCTGATGCAGACAAGGATTGTGTGGTTGTACATGTCACTCACTATCAGGTGGATGACCTGAATATACGCACTGGGAAAATATTGTTTTTAGGCTATTGGATCTTGGAAGCCATTTGCGCTTATACCAAAGAAGAGTTGTATTCCAGCCTCGCTGTTGTCGGGCGTGTTGTCTAGGGTGTACTGATGCACAAGAAGTTCAAAGCTACTCCTTCGTTTGTGAGGCATGCTTTTCTTGTCAAGCTTACGCAGGAAGATGACGTGGCATGCCTCCACAAACAAGTTTATGAGTGGCAAGGCCACAAGGTTGTCTTCATGAAGGTTCACAGGATTGAGCTGCTGCCGGACGTCCTCAATGATGTTCATGCCAAGGACCGTCTTGTGTCCAGCCCAAATTAGATTGAGGCATGAAATAGTTTCCCCGGCTAGTGTTTAATAGTAGTTTGGATTGTGTCTAATTATCCGAACCTTGCCTGTTCTCGAGCCCTCTGGGGCTAGTACTCTGTTTGAATCCGTCTATCGGAACTGCTGCTACTTTTGTGTGTCCGTGAATCATGTGAGAACCATCGTAATTGTTGCTGAAACAGATGCATCATCACCAGTTTCTTCATGAATATGGCATGGTAAGACATAAGTTGTCATGGTTTATCATACGAGCAGTGTGTGTTTTGATGAAATAGAGCACTCGTTCGAGAACTATGCGCCGACGTATACATAAGTACTTGTAAACACTGTTGGTGCTACCCCACTTGTAAGCTGTTGTGCAAAACACGGCACATTGGCTCAGCTCGCTTCAACACTAGGCTATCGACCAGCTAACAATCAACAATCTGCTACCTGACATATAAGCAACTATGTATCTTGTTACAGTGCTTCATGCAGTAAACTGAGGCCACAATGTAAATTCCAAACATTCAAACGCTAGTCCAGCGTTCATGTTGAACACTGACATTAATCTCGACTTCGTAAAAAACTTGAAAAGCATAAGTTAAGCAATTTTATACATCTCAATGATTCATAGAACATAACAAACATATACTAGTTCATAGCAAAAGACAAATTAGTGAGAAGGTTTACACATCAAGAAAAAACAAGCAAGGCTTCTCTGAGCAAAGGGCCTCCCGCAGGCTTAAATTTCCTGGAGTTCACTCTAGTTTTTTCTTGTTGCCACCATCCAAGGTTAGGTTCTCTCATTCCAGAATAACCAATTATAATTGTGTTCTCAGCTGGAATGCTGAACTGAACCATGTACTGTACAGACCAGCTGAAAGTTTTGTGCATTCCACTAAATTTAAGCACCACTATTTGCAGAAATAAGCAAACCACAATCCCTCTTGTCCGCGCACCTGTCCAAAAAACCGCCATGCAGCCATGCCAGCTAGTCCTCGGTCCATGGATGAACTGGTAGAAAGTGCATTCCGGACTGGGATGTAGTTGTTTTCGCTCGTCCCCACACTGCAATCAAGATGTAAAACATACGAATCAACTTCTTTTATATTGCGTTGGTCATTCTACCTAGTAACTAGCAATGTAGGAATACCTGGAAGACGGGTGGTTAGACGACGACAGCGAGGGATAGCCATCTCATTTTGCGCAGTTCTACTAAAACTGAGGTGTGTGCTTTTGATTGCACGGATAGAAACAATACGGAGACAGATATCCCGAAACGATATGGAGACAGACATCCCTGTTTGCGCAAATATGAAATACAGTTATTTAAATAGTGACAGATATTTTTAGTGGCGTATGATTAACAACAACATCTATTGTGTTATAATTGGCACTAGATTGACAGTATGAAAGTTTCCTTAAGTAAGTAGCATCACATCACATCAACACTGCCACTAGATTAACATGTTGAACAATAGCATTAGTATTACTGTCATGAGAGTAGCACACGGTCAGTAAATGTGCAATCAAATTTGTGCAGTTCCATTGGGATGAAGCAATGTTAGCGGCGTGAGATTTAAGTGTAACTGCAAAAACACAATTCATGGGAAATAAAGGAAGACAGAAGCACTTCATAAAATGGCGGTGGCATTGCTTCAATTTATCAACGGCACTAGACCATTACTTATAGTGACATTAGGTGGCATTGCTTAATGCTTCATGTGATTTTACATTAACGGTAGCGACATGGGCGTAGGGACAATAGGGGCATAAAGTGGTGAGGCAGATGTGGTTGCCGAGAGAGGAAAACACTAAGGCAGCATGTCTGCATTTGTCCCATTTTTTATCTACTCGGTGACATTTACCTGTCACTTTCTTTCCTTTTTCAACCAAGAGATAGGTCCACTTCCCCCCACCCTTCGCCATTCACCCTACTTTCTTCGTCTTTTCAACCAAGATACCGATTGGGTAGCTATTATCTACTACTTTCCCTGTTTCCTCTTAGAACCAAGTCCTAGATTCATGCTACAACTTTCCCACTTTCTTCCCTGTTTGAACCAACTCTTAGAGTCGACTGTATGAACTAGCTTTACCTCTAATAATAGTAAAAGTCTAGGTGGCTTCGGAACAGCAGACGGAAGTAGAAAAAGATCCACACGAAGCCAAGTGGGGAGCTGGGGCAGTAGAGCAAGGCAGGTTTCGAAGGAATATATACCTGAGGGTCATTGGCATGTGGCAAAGACGGCGTCGGGAGGCCGCATCTTCGCCACAATACCACGGGGAGGAAGAAGGGGTCAGAGGCCCTCTCGAGCCGGCGCTCTCTCGGAGAGAACGACACGGCCGCCGATCAGGGCGCGCGGGCAGCCGTTGGTCTCCTCCCTCGGCGCCGACGACAGCGTGAACGATGCATCTACACCCCTGCCCCGGTCGAGGTTGTCCTGCCGGATTTGTGACCAGCCATGAGCTGAGAGAGAGTGTGGCCACCTATGTCTTGCTTAGATCTGTAGAGCATGAGAGAGTGAACGAGAGGAACCCTAGTAAAGCAAGCGTTAAGGCTCCTGCTTATATATATAGTGGAGTGATTTTGTTGTACCAGCTTCAAAAAAATGTGCTCCAACGTGTACCCGTGAGTGGGTGTGACAGAACTAGTGCGTGCTTTGCACCGCTTCTCTTCGTGAGAGTACAATATACTATGCCCAAAGAACGCTCGCCACAAGAGTAATAGTATAAGTGTGTGACGTGTGAGCTAAAATAAAATGTGCGCGACGTCTTTTGTTTTTTAGAAGTTCTGAGAGTAGGGTGTGAAGAGCACATATGTGTGTGACGTCTACCTACAGATAGACGGTGGGTGAGAGAGGACTCAGGAGAGTCGTGACTCGTGAGGGTGCGTGTGCGTGAGAGAGAGGGGACACGTATCAATGCAATGCATGTGTCCGTAAATCATTATCCGACAAAAGTTTGCCATAAGCCTTTTCCTGACGAACGTCGTAAGAACCGTTAGATCGGCATCCGACAGTGTCAGTTTTGCCATGTCATTTAACAGAACAGCCACTCCTCCCACACACAAATCTTCCACGTGAGTGTTAGCAACTGTTGTATGCTCCCTCCGTTACAAAATGCAGTGCATATAGCTTTATTGAAAATTCAAACCTCACAAACTTTTACCGACTTTTCGTGTACCAAATTGCACATGTAGAATACCATGTATATATCATTTTATTCATCTTCGAGAGGTAACTATAAAGCTGGGGGAGGAGTCTAAAAAGAAAGACCATCGTATCACATGCAGCAATTTCAACCATCCTTTGGTGTGGAGGAATATCATAGGAACTCTACATGATATGATTTTTATAGGATTTTTTTTCCTTTAGAGCCAATTGGTTCATAGGAATAGATTCATATACTCCACATTTCAAAGGAAATAAACATGATATCATTTCTGTATCTTTAGAGCCACTTGGTTCATATGAATGGATTCCTATACTCCCATAATTTCAAAGGAAAATAAATATTCGCGTATAATCAATAGAAAAGTTCCTATCATATGAACCAAATTACATCTCTTTTCTAATCCCTCCTCATAGGAATTGAGAAACATGTCATCTCTAGATTCAATAGAAAAGTTCCTATGATGTGAACCAAATGACATCTCTTTTCCAATCCCTACTCATAGGAATTGAGATACTCCATCTCATCTCTTTCCCTGCAACTTCCATGTATACATCTTCTATTCCTAAATAGCTTGTACAACCCACTAGTAGCTTTTTTCAAGACATGCAACTATGGCACAAGAACTATATAGTGTGCGAATAACTTTGAAAGATGGTCACTGGATGAAGCTAATCCGACAGTGCAGAGATGGCAAATCCGAGCACTACTGGCCGTTGGATATCATCAACATTTCACCAGATCTGCCACATGTACAATTTAGAAGACTCCATGGTTGAACTTAAGCATAATGCAAAAACCCCAAACACAAGCACTTCTCCTTCGTTCTAGAATCTTCTGTATCATAATTGAATTTTTTTTCTAAATGAATTTCCATTATTAGTTTTTTACTTTATGCTTTACAATGCACAACCCCATGAATCTTAATTTTTTTATAAAACTACTTGATTTCGAATGAGATGAACTATAAGAACTAAACGAACATCTATGTAACACCCCGCATATAACTTACCATATTTGTACTCCGACTCTTGCCATTTTCGGCTCTAAGTTATGAGATTCCCTTCATGGTTGGGTTTGTCTTTGTTTTGCATTTTGATCATGTCATGCATTTCATATCATGTCATCATTTGCATCTCATTTGCATACGTGTTTGTCTCATGCATCCGAGCATTTTCCACATTGTCTATTTTGCAATCCGACACTCCTACGTCCTCCGGCGCCCCCCCTTTTGCCTCGTTTCGTGTGCGGGCATTAAACGTTCTCAGATTGGACCGAGATTTGCCAAGCGGCCTTGGTACACCACCGGTAGACCGCCTGTCAAGTTTTGTGCCATTTGGAGTCCGTTTGATACTCCAATGGTTAATGGGGAACCATAAAGGCCTCGTGTGTGTTGCAGCCCAACAGCCCTCCAAAGTGGCCCAATAACCCATACAAACCTATCCCATGTCCTCCGCCGTAGGATCGCGTGGTCAAAAACTACACCTCATTTGGACAATCCCACCTCCTTCTATGTATAAATATGTCCTCCCCGTCCAAAAATTCAGGCAAAAACCCTAGCTTCCCCTCTGCTCGCGCCGCTGGACACGTCCGGATCCGGCCGAACGCGTCCGCCACCGCGCCCGTCCAACCGCTGCATTCCATGTGGAGCTCCGCCGCGCTGTCCCCGCCGCCGGCCCGCCGAGCCCGCGACGGGCCCTCCCGGCCCGTGCGCGTCGCCGCCGCCCGTCCCGCACCCCGCCACCCGCTTCCGCGCCCGACTGCTGCGCCCCGCCGCCGACCGCGAGCCACCGATCGCCTCCGTCGGCCGCCGCCCTTCACCGCCTGCTCGAACACCGGACGCCAACCTCTCGGGGCCGCGCCGCTCCATCTCCGGCCCGCGCCGCCTCGTCCCCACCGGCGCCCCGCCGCCTCTCCTTCTCCCCGGCCCCGGATCCGGCGAGGCATGACTCTGGCGACTACTCTGGCAGTTCTCCGGCCAACCTCGTAATCCGTGCCAAGTGAAACCCTAGATCTGAGGTCTACCACCCTCTTTTTCGGCTAAGTCTTTTTCTGTGTTATGTTTTATTGCTCTGTTCATCATGTCATAACTCCTCATCCGTACCTCCGTTTCGTGCGTGCAATATATCAAAATGTTCACCAGGATGTGCTCTTCATTTTGTTCCAATGTGACATGCTTGTTTGAGTCAATCTTGATGCCCAAATCGTGGGTTCAAGAGTGCTACAAAATGTTAGGTGTTGATTCTTACCAGACTATGAGCATTTGTCATTTCTGCTACAATTGTTGTGTGCTCCATATGGACTTGAGCTCTACATGTGTTTTCGGCTATGCCATGCCATCTTTATAGGGGTGTATGCCATGTATTTTTGTGATCAATGTGGTGACTAGCACAAGCATGCAAAGTAGCTCTCGTAATATTGCTGATTCAGAGACTTAGAATTTCACTAAGTCTTTGCTCTGCTGTTATTTTTATGCCAGGTATTCATGTTGCTACAGTGAGATCCATGCTTCTTTTGATTATGTTCAGTAAGTATGATTTGGACATATGGTTATGTCGTATCCATCCATGTCCCTGTTTGCATTTATGGAGTACCCTAGCATGAGTTAATCTTGCTCTACTTTTACTATAAAATGTTCCTGGCAGATTGTTTACATGTTAATCAATTTTGCCAAGGTTGTTGTAGTTGATCCATGCATGCTATGAGCTTGTTCTTGCTTTGGTTAGCTTCTTGAACATGTCTTCTTTCTGGTAGTATGTCTATCTAGTCATGCAATGCCTTGTGATGAGTGAATCAAGCTCGCAAAGATGCCTTTGTAATTCTGTTTATGCAATGCCTTCGTAAGTCTGAATCTGTTAACGAAACTTGCTATGTTTACATGGGTGCCATCATATCTTCTGATCCTTTTTGGCTTATGGTCAGTAAGGGACTTTTCTTCTATGCTTTGAGTAGATTCATTCCATGCCTTGGTTTGCTATGTCCTGTTCCTGCAGCATGTTGTTATCTTGCTCTAAACATTGCTTCCTGATGTTAATTCCTGGCATGTTAGTATTTTCACTAAGTTTGTATTTTGGATGATGTAATGCTATATATATGTATTGTGTGAAGTGGCGATTGTAAGCCAACTCTTTATCCCTTCCTTATTCAGTACATGGGATGTGTAAAGATTACCCCTCTTGCGACATGCCTACTATGCGGTTATGCCTCTAAGTAGTGCTCCGACATGTGGGAGATATAACCGCATCATGGGTGTTGCAATCTACATCATGCATATATGACTCAAGTCTTTACATGTTATTGTGTGTATTTATTCATAATTTGGTTTCGAAATCTCATGCACTAAATGCATGGGTAACTTACTAGTTTTGAGTAGAGTAGCAAATTTCATGCGGCCCCAGGTATATCAAAATGCAAGGCCCATGCATCATTGACTTTTGGTCGAACCTACGTCCACAAATTTTTGTACATACTATATATCCACTGGTCCCCGAACCCAAAATGCTGCATCGTTCCCCTAAAACCAAGTGGCCCACACATATTTAAGGCGTCAACTCGAACTCAATCCCTCTCCCATTTACTACGATGTGGCCCCGCACACCATAGTAGTACTCCTACAAACCCTACCACCGCACGCATCATTGGTTTTCTTCAAGAGGACGAGGGAGAAGCCGATTTGTAGTGGAGGCGCTTTCAAAAAAATGATCTGTAGTGTAGACCCCTACCCTAGGGTGCCCTAGGTAGCTGCCGCACGCATCATTGGTTTTCTCTTTTCTTTATGCTCTTGCGCCCTAGAGTGAAATGATGGTTGCTTCGTTGGTCTAGCTTAATGCGGGAAAGGTGGGGCTTTGTGATTTGACCCCTCATCGCTCATTTTCTACTACTGCGGTGCTATGACCAGGGTGCCTCCAATTCCAACCGCTGCTCCGAACTGTAATTTGGTGCATCACACGTGGAACAAGACGGTGGATGAGCCACATTTCGGCCAAAGGGGTCCTGTTAAGTGTGTCGCCATTTCGTGTGCTGACTGACCCTGCTTGAGTTGCTACGCCAACACGACATGTGCAACGTACCACTTGGTTTTGCTCCTTGGTGAATCCCGACTATATTGATCTAAAAAGATACATACTGAACTACCCTCTCCGTCTCGTTTTTTAGGCGTCTCGGTTTATAGGGCGTGCACGTAGTTCTAGGTCATCCATTTTACTAACTAAACATGAGTTACTATGTCACAAAAACCATATCATTGGATTATTAAGCGGATGTAGTTTCTAAACATATATTGTTCATCACATATATAACCAGTTAAATTATCAACCTAGAACGACGTGCAAGCCATGTAAACCGATACGGAGGAAGTATAGTAGTAAAAATGAGGTGATTTTAATGAGCGATCGGCGGGGGAGTGATAACCCACAAGTATAGGGGATCGCAACAGTTCTCGAGGGTAGAGTATTCAACCCAAATTTATTGATTCGACACAAGGGGAGCCAAAGAATACTATCAAGTATTAGCAGCTGAGTTGTCAATTCAACCACACCTGGAAACTTAATATCTGCAGCAAGGTATTTAGTAGCAAAGTAATATGATAGTAGTGGTACTAGTAACGAAAGGTAACAGTAGTAAAAGTAATATTTTTGGTATTTTGTAGTGATGATAGCAATAGCAACAGAAAAGTAAATAAGCGGAGAACAATATATCGAAAGGTCGTGGGCAATGGATCAGTGATGGAGAATTATGCCGGATGCGGTTCATCATGTAACAGTCATAACCTAGGGTGACACAGAACTAGCTCCAGTTCATTGATATAATGAAGGCATGTATTCCGAATATAGTCATACGTGCTTACGGAAAAGAACTTGCATGCCATCTTTTGTCCTACCATCCCGTGGCAGCGGGGTCCTTACGGAAACTAAGGGATATTAAGGCCTCCTTTTAATAGAGAACCGGAACAAAGCATTAACACATAGTGAATACATGAACTCCTCAAACTACTGTCATCACCGATAAGTATCCCGATTATTGTCACTTCAGGGTTAACGGATCATAACACATAATAGGTGACTATATACTTGCAAGATAGGATCAAGAACACTCATATATTGATGAAAATATAATAGGTTCAGATCTGAAATCCTGGCACTCGGGCCCTAGTGACAAGCATTAAGCATAGCAAAGTCATAGCAACATCAAATTCAGAACATAGTGGATACTAGGGATCAAACCCTAACAAAACTAACTCGATTACATGATAGATCCCATCCAACCCATCACCGTCGAGGAAGCCTACGATGGAATTACTCATGCACGGCGGTGAGCATCATGAAATTGGTGATGGAGGATGGTTGATGATGACGATGGCGATGGATTCCCCTCTCCGGAGCCCCGAACGAACTCCAAATCAGCCCTCCTAAGAGGTTTTAGCGCTTAGCGGCGGCTCCGTATCATAAAACGCGATGAATTCTTCTCTCTGATTTTTTCTCCTCGAAACACAATATATGGAGTTGGAGTTGGACTCGGAGAGGCAACAGGGGGCCCACGAGGTAGGTGGCGCGCCCTAGGTGGGCAGGCGCGCCCGCCACCCTCGTGGAGAGGTGGTGGGCCCCCTGGCCTTCATCGTTTGCAGGTATTTTTCATATTTTCTGAAAAGTTGCTCCGTGAAGTTTCAGGTCATTCCGAGAACGTTTGTTTCTGCACATAAATAACACCATGGTAATTCTGCTGAAAACAACGTCAGTCCGGGTTAGTTCCATTCGAATCATGCAAGTTAGAGTCCAAAACAAGGGCAAAAGTGTTTGGAAAAGTAGATACGATGGAGACGTATCAACTCCCCCAAGATTAAACCTTTGCTTGTCCTCAAGCAATTCAGTTGACCACCTGAAAGTGATAAAGAAAAACTTTTACAAACTCTGTTTGCTCTTGTTGTTATAAATATGTAAAGCTAGCATTCAAGTTTTCAACAAAGATTATAACTAACCACATTCACAATAACGCATAGGTCTCAAGTTTACTCATATCAATAGCATAATCAACTAGCGAGCAATAATAATAAATCTCGGATGACAACACTTTCTCAAAACAATCATAATATGATATAACAAGATGGTATCTCGCTAGCACTTTCTGAGACCGCAAAACATAAATGCAGAGCACCTTTAAAGACCAAGGACTGACTAGACATTGTAATTCATGGTAAAATAGATTCAGTCAGGTCATACTCAATGTAAACTAATAGCAATGAATGCAAATGACAGTGGTGCTCTCCAACTGGTGCTTTTTAATAGGAAGATGATGACTCGGCATAAATGTAAATAGATAGGCCCTTCGCAGAGGGAAGCAGGGATTTGTAGAGGTGCCAGAGCTTGGTGTTAAAATAGAGGTGAATAATATTTTGAGCGGTATACTTTCATTGTCAACATAACAACCAAGAGATGGTGATATCTTCCATGCTACACACATTATAGGCGGTTCCCAAACAGAATGGTAAAGTTTATACTCCCCTTCCACCAACAAGCATCAATCCATGGCTTGCTCGAAACAACGAGTGCCTCCAACTAACAAGAGTCCCAGGGGGAGTTTTGTTTGCAATTATTTTGATTTAGTTTGCATAAAGCATGGGACTGGGCATCCCGGTGACCAGCCATTTATCTCGTGAGTGAGGAGAGGAGTCCACTCCTCTTGAGAATAACCCGCCTAACATGGCACAGACAACCCTAGTTGATACATGAGCTATTCGAGCATACAAAACATGATATTTATTTGAAGGTTTAGAGTTTGGCACATACAAATTTACTTGGAACGGCAGGTAGATACCCTATATAGGTAGGTATAGTGGACTCATGTGGAATAACTTTGGAAAGGGCCCGTGCGTTGCACCGGGTGCATAAATATATTAGCTTTCAACATCAATGTCGTAAACATATAATTTTAGTATCCATATGCACAACACATAATATAGTGGATTTTTTTAAACCAGTCTTCTTTGTGTGGCCATGGAGGTGGGATCCCACCATCAATGACACATCCGTCTAAATATGATATACTCATATATTCATCTTTTGTGAACCTTAACATCACAAACAGAAACATTAGGCATTTGGTTTTGATGAGTACAACGAAATTGTACAAAACCGTTCATAATTTAGGAAGGATTAAGTAGAGACATAGCATTAAGAATATGTGTGTTACTCATATCAGTCTTTCTCTATTTCTCTATTTGGTGACAGCACACAGAACCAATCTCTTTCAGTTTTTCCCTTAGAGGCAGGCAGCACACGTTAATTAGCCAACCCATTAATGTTATGGATCCCACCACATAATTAACAGTCCACTCCTTCTCTCTTGAAGCATGGCAGGTATTCTCCATTTTGTTTGCTTCCAATAACCCGTGTAGTAGATGCCGCTCCTTTCTTATGCCTTCATATTTCCTCCCCATAATAATCCATGTACATGCCACTCCTTGGAGCGAGCAAGGAGTGCCTTTAATTTTCTTTCCGTATTATAATCTCTTTGTCATGATCCTTCTTCCTTCATTATATCTTTGTCACTTATTACTGATTCTCGATGGCCTCAGGCAACCTGGCTCCTCCTTTTCTTTTCTCAACATAGCTTCTTTTAGAGTCAATTTGCGGACCTATAAAAACTGGTTGGATTTGGTATAGATAAGTTATATGGTACTATTTAATTTGGTGAAGAACCTAAAGCTCATCAAAGTTGTGTAAGCTAGCTTAGTTGGTTTCTCCTGTTGGCGCTGGACTGGAGGTTGGGAATGATTTGTGCGAGGTTTTTTGAGCGGGGGAACGATGTGTGCGTGCAGGAGAGGAAACGACATATGAAAATAGCTGGGCCAATTTACTTTTTTGAGGAAAAAATAGCTGGGCCAATTTGTTGCTTTCAGGCCCAATTAGGCACAGGGAGCGGGCGCATAGGGCGAGGCCTCAAGCGATCGTGCAGGCGAGTGAGTTGCACGTACAAAAATTATTACTATGACGGATGGATGAAACGGACGAAAGTTTGGGAGTAAGAAGCAATCACCCCTTTAATAGTAGGTATAAATAGTAGACTCATGTGGAATAACTTTGGGGTTTAATGGATTGGATGCACAACCAGTATTCCCGCTTAGTACAGGTGAAGGCTAGCAAAAGACTGGGACGCGACCAGCTAGAGAGCGACAACAGTCATGAACATGCATTAAAATTAATCAACACCAAATGCAAGCATGAGTAGGATATAATCCACCATGAACATAAATAATGCGCCAAGTCAAGTCAGTTAAATCATTCAGAGGAGGATACCACCCTATCATACCACATCATAACTATCTCAATAGCATGTTGGCACGCAAGGTAAACCATTATAACTCATAGCTAATCAAGCATGGCACAAGAAACTATGATCTCTAGTTGTCATTGCAAACATGTTTATTCATAATAGGCTGAATCAGGAACGATGAACTAATCATATTTACAAAAACAAAAGAGGTTGAGTTCATACCAGCTTTTCTCATCTCAGCAAGTCCATTATAGATCATCATAATTGCCTTTCACTTCCATGATCAAATGATGTGAATAATAATAATAGTGCACGTGCATTGGACTAAGCTGGAATCTGCAGGCATTCAATAAATAGGAGAAGACATGGCAATATGGGCTCTTTTGTCAGATAAACAATAATGCATATAAGAGCCATTTCAACAATTTAATTATGGTCTTCTCCTATCAACCCCCAAAGAAAAGAAAAGAAATAAAACTATTTACACGGGAAAGCTCCCAACAAGCAAAAGAAGAAAAGGAAATCTTTTTGGGTTTTCTTTTTAATTACTACTACAAGCATGGAAATTAAACTAATTAAAAGCTACAACTAATTTTTTTGGTTTTTCTTAAGGTTTATTAAACACAAAAGAAGAAAGCATAAAAAAGGGAAATAAACTAGCATGGATGATACAATGAAAAAGTATGAGCACCAGCATCTAGCAATGAGTGTGTGAACATAAATGTAATGTCGGTGGGAAATACGTACTCCCCCAAGCTTAGGCTTTTATCCTAAGTTGGTCTATGGCCACGGCTGGCCTGGCGGATATCCATAATAATAGTTGGGGTCGTACTGAGATGCAGCGGCTATCGCCTGCTGAGCTGTAGCGTGGCGACGAGCGGCCTCCGCTCTCCTCTCGTACTCATCTGCCTCCTCTCTGGTAATGGTATATCTTCCTCTTGCCTGATAATCAAAGAAGGCAGGAGCAGGGAGAGTAATATGGACAGCACGGGTCTATCAAAGATTAGTCGATATTGGAGAGGTGATTCATTCCTCTCAACAAACTGGTGGTGAACCATAGCATTAAAGTCTAGGTAAGCAGGTGGTAATTCAATATCATCTTCGCGTATGGCTACACCAAGAAAATTAGCTATGCGGGCTGCATAAATTCCTCCAAAGAAATCTCCATTAAATCTATTAAGATGAAACCTACGTGCAACAATGGCTCCCAAATTATAAGATTGGTCTCCTAACACAACACTCCTAAGAATACTGAGATCGGGGACACACATGTGACATGCCTCATCTATACCATTGATGCATCTACCTATGAAGAGAGCAAAATAATGTATAGCAGGAAAGTGAATGCTCCCTATGGTAGCTTGTGTAATATCTCTAGATTCTCCCACAGTTATGCTAGCAAGAAAATCTCTAAATTAAGATTTACGAGGATCCCTTATACTACCCCGGTGTGGAAGTTTGCATGCAGTGGTAAAATCCTCTAAGTCCATAGTGTAAGAATTATCATAAAGATCAAACAGGAGAGTTGGAGAATTACGTGAAGTTGAAAATTCAAACCTCCTCACAAAGGTACTGGTGAGGTTGTTATACTGGCTGCACTTCTCTTCCTCGAAGCTCACAAGATCAGCGTTACGCAAATATGCGTTGAATTCTTCCTTAATTCCTGCTTGATCCATAAAGTTCTCAGAAGGCCATTCACAAGGACGCACTGGAGCGTCTCTTGGTGGCTCGTCATCAGCATCACGCATTGCAAGCCTGGGTCCTTGCTTCCTTGAAGAACAACCTTGGAACATTTTCCAAAGCATATTTCTTCCTTTGAAAAAATCTGAATTTTTTTAGTAACTTCAAAATAAAGATAACAAAACTCAATAATATTGATAGCAACTACTCCTACAAGTGCCTAGCGCCTATATCATGCATCAAAACTACTTTTGACCTTATAAATTGGACATGCAAGCTCAAGAACAGGGTCACCTAAGCAGCAAAAATTTGCAATGAATAAAGCACTAGAACAAAAACTAATTGGACCAATGGAGGAGTCACATACCAAGGAACAATCTCCCCAAGCAGTTTTGTGAGAGGTGCTTTGAGCAAGGAGATCGAAAATGGCAGCAAAACGAGCTTGGACTTGGGTTTGAGCTGGTTATTTGTGTTTGTGGGAGGAAGAAGAAGTGTATGGGTGAAAGAATAAGTGGAGGAGGGCCACCGTGGACCCACGAGGCATGGGGGCGTGCCTAGGGGGGTAGGGCGCGCCCTCCACCCTCGTGGGCAGGTAGTTGACCCCCCTGCTGTGTTCTTAGTGCCAAATATTCTCAAATATTCTAGAAAAAATCATATTTAAATTTCAGGGCATTTGGAGAACTTTTATTTTCGAGGTATTTTTATATTGCATGGATAATCAGATAACAGACAGAAAAGTATTTATTTTTATTTTATTTAATATAAATAACAAAAAGTAAAAGTGGGGTACAGAAGGTTGTGCCTTCTAGTTTCATCCATCTCATGCTCATCAAAAGGAATCCTCTAACAAGGTTGATCAAGTCTTGTTAACGAACTCATTCTGAATAACATGGAACCGGAGAAATTTCGAATAACACTATGTTACCTCAATGGGGATATGCACACCCCCAATAATAAGAATATCATATTTCTTCTTGACAGTAGGAAGAGGAAATTCAAAACCTCCAAATATAATCGATGGAATTTTTCCAATAGAGTTGATACTATGAACTTGAGGTTGTTTCCTCGGAAAGTGTACAGTATGCTCATTACCATTAACACAAAAGTGGCATTGCCTTTAGTGCAATCAATAACAGCCCCTGCAGTATTCAAAATGGGTCTTCCAACAATAATAGACATACTATCGTCCTCGGGAATATCAAGAATAATAAAGTCCGTTAAAATAGTAACATTTGCAACTACAACATGCACATCCTAACAAATACCGACAGGTATAGCAGTTGATTTATCAGCCATTTGCAAAGATATTTCAGTAGGTGTCAACTTATTCAAATCAAGTCTACGATATAAAGAGAGAGGCATGACACTAACACCGGCTCCAAGACCACATAAAGCAGTTTTAACATAATTTCTTTTAATTGAGCATGGTATAGTTGGTACACTGGGATCTCCAAGTTTCTTTGGTATTCCACCCTTAAAAGTATAATTATCAAGCATGGTGGAAATTTCAGCTTCCGGTATCTTTCTTTTATTTGTAATGATATCTTTCATGTACTTAGCATAAGGATTGGTTTTGAGCATATCAGTTAATCGCATACGCAAAATGATAGGTCTAATCATTTCAGCAAAGCGCTCAAAATCCTCATCATCCTTTTTCTTAGATGGTTTGGGAGGAAAAGGCATGGGTTTCTGAACCCAAGGCTCCCTTTCTTTAACATGTTTCCTAGCAACAAAGTCTTTCTTATCATAACGTTGATTCTTTGATTGTGGGTTATCAAGATCAACAACAGGTTCAATTTCTACATCATTATCATTACTAGGTTGAGCATCATTATGAACATTATCATTAACATTACCACTAGTTTCAGGTTCATTACCAGATTGTGTTTCAGCATCAGAAATAGAAATATCACTTGGATTCTCAGGTGCTTCAACAATATGATCACTAGAAGCATGCAAAGTCCTATCATTTTTTCTTTTTCTTCTTTTTAGAAGAACTAGGTACATCTATATTATTTCTCTGAGAATCTTGCTCAATTCTCTTAGGGTGGCCTTCAGGATACAAAGGTTCCTGAGTCATTCTACCACTTCTAGTAGCTACTTTAACAGCATTATCATTATCTTTACTATTCAGTTCATTGAGCAAATCATTTTGAGCTTTAAGTACATGTTCTACTTGAGTGGTAACCATAGAAGCATGTTTACTAATAAGTTTAAGTTCACCTTTAAAACTAGCCATATAATCACCCAAGTGTTCAAGCATATTTGAATTGTATTTCAATTGTCTACCAAAAGAAGCATTAAAGTCTTCTTGCTTAGCCATAAATTTATCAAACTCATCTAAGCATAGGCTAGCAAATTTGGTAAATGCGATTTCAGCTTTATCATATCTGTAGAGAGAGTTTACCTTTACTACCTGTGTCGGGTTATCAAGACCTTGAATTTCTTCAATAGTTAAAGGATTAAGATCATATGTTTCTTCAACAGGCGGTAGATTAAGACCATGTATTTCTTTAATAGGAGGTAAATTCTTAACATCTTCAGCTTTAATACCCTTTTCTTTCATAGATTTCTTTGCCTCTTGCATATGTTCAGGACTGAGAAATAGAATACCCCTCTTCTTCGGAGTTGGTTTAGGAATAGGCTCAAGAATTGGCTCCGGAGGTGTCCAGTTATTTTCATTTTTCAACATATTGTTCAATAAAATTTCAGCTTCATCCGGTGTTCTTTCCCTAAAAACAGAACCAACACAACTATCCAGGTAATCTCTGGAGGCATCGGTTAGTCCAGTATAGAAGACATCAAGTATTTCATTTTTCTTAAGAGGATGATCAGGCAAAGCATTAAGTAATTGGACAAGCCTCCCCCAAGCTTGTGGGAGACTCTCTTCTTCAATTTGCACAAAATTATATATATCCCTTAAAGCAGCTTGTTTCTTATGAGCAGGGAAATATTTAGCAGAGAAGTAATAAATCATATCCCGGGGACTACGCACACAACCAGGATCAAGAGAATTAAACCATATCTTAGCATCACCCTTTAATGAGAACGGAAATATTTTAAGGATGTAAAAGTAACGAGTTCTCTCATCTTTAGTGAACAGGGTGGCTATATCATTCAACTTAGTAAGATGTGCCACAACAGTTTCAGATTCATAACCATGAAAAGGATCAGATTCAACCAAAGTAATTATATCAGGATCAACAGAGAATTCATAATCCTTATTAGTAACACAAATAGGTGAAGTAGCAAAAGCAGGGTCAGGTTTCATTCTAGCATTTAGAGATTGCTTACTCCATTTAGCTAATAACCTTTTGAGTTCATTTCTATTTTTGCAAGCTAAAATAGCAAAAGAAGCTTCTTTACCAAAACATAACCCTTAGGAATTACAAGTGATTCTTCATCATCACTTTCATCAGTATCATCAGATTCAATATTTTCAATCTCTCTAGCCCTACCAAGTTGGTCATCAATAAAATCACTAAGTGGCACAGTAGTATCAGGCATAGTGGTAGTTTCATCATAAGTATCATGCATAGCAGAAGTGGCATCATCAATAACTTGCGACAAATCAGAACGAATAGCAGAAGCAGGTGTAGGTGTCGGAAGCTTACTTAAAACAGAAGGTGAATCAAGTGCAGAGCTAGACGACAGTTCCTTACCTCCCCTCGTAGTTTAGGGATAGATCTTGGTTTTTGGATCTCTCAAGTTCTTCATAATGATAAGCAGATATATATCCCAAGTGACACAAAGAATAGAGCTATACTCCCCAGCAACGGCGCCAGAAAATAGTCTTGATAACCCACAAGTATAGGGGATCGCAACAGTTTTCGAGGGTAGGGTATTCAACCCAAATTTATTGATTCGACACAAGGGGAGCCAAAGAATACTCTCAAGTATTAGCAGCTGAGTTGTCAATTCAACCACACCTGGAAACTTAATATCTGCAGCAAGGTATTTAGTAGCAAAGTAATATGGTAGTAGTGGTAGCAGTAACAAAAGGTAACAGTAGTAAAAGTAATGTTTTTGGTATTTTTTAGTGATGATAGCAATAGCAACGGAAAAGTAAAAAAGTGGAGAACAATATATGGAAAGCTCGTAGGAAATGGATCAGTGATGGAGAATTATGCCGGATGCGGTTAATCATGTAACAGTCATAACCTAGGGTGACACAGAACTAGCTCCAGTTCATTGCTATAATGTAGGCATGTCTTTCGAATATAGTCATACATGCTTATGGAAAAGAACTTGCATGAAATCTTTTGTCGTACCCTCCCGTGGCAGCGGGGTCCTTACGGAAACTAAGGGATATTAAGGCCTCCTTTTAATAGAGAACCGGAACAAAACATTAACACATAGTGAATACATGAACTCCTCAAACTACGGTCATCACCGGTAAGTATCCCGATTATTGTCACTTCGGGGTTAACGGATCATAACACATAATAGGTGACTATAGACTTGCAAGATAGGATCAAGAACACTCATATATTGATGAAAACATAATAGGTTCAGCTCTGAAATCATGGCACTTGGGTCCTAGTGACAAGCATTAAGCATAGCAAAGTCATAGCAACATCAATCTCAGAACATAGTGGATACTAGGGATCAAACCCTATCAAAACTAACTCGATTACATGACAGATCTCATCCAACCAATCACCGTCCAGCAAGCCTACGATGGAATTACTCACGCACGGTGCTGAGCATCATGAAATTGGTGATGGAGGATGGTTGATGATGACGATGGTGATAGATTGCCCTCTCCGGAGCCCCGAACGGACTCCAGATCAACCCTCCTGAGAGGTTTTAGGGCTTGGCGGTGGCTCCGTATCGTAAAACGCGATGAATTCTTTTCTCTGATTTTTTTCTCACCGAAACACAATATATGGAGTTGGAGTTGGAGTCGGAGAGGCAACAAGGGGCCCAAGAGGTAGGGGGCGCACCCTAGGGGGGCATGAGCGCCGCCCACCCTCGTGGAGAGGTGGTGGGCCCCGTGGCCTTCATCTTTTGCAGGTATTTTTCATATTTTCTGAAAAGTTGCTTCGTGAAGTTGTAGGTCATTCCGAGAACGTTTGTTTCCGCACATAAATAACACCATGGTAATTCTGCTGAAAGCAGCGTCAGTCCGGGTTAGTTCCATTCAAATCATGCAAGTTATAGTCCAAAACAAGGGCAAAAGTGTTTGGAAAAGTAGATACGACGGAGACATATCAGAGAGCATGGCCTGTCATGCGGTCCCACGTGTCATGATGTATCAAGGCGATGCGCGTGTCCCTCTTGAGGGAGAAGCAAAACTATGTGGTTTGAGATGATGGAGAAACAAAGTGTGAAATAATGGTTGCTTCGTCCGTCTGGGAAGGGGCGGCATTGTGATTTGACGTCTCATTGCTCATTACTACTAATGGAGCGGTACGACTGGGGTGCGTCCCCTGCTGTTCTGCACTGTTATTTGGTAGTTGACACGTCGACCCGGTTGCTATATGTCCCACATGTCGGTGACAGGAAGTACAGGATTCATGAAAACGAGGGTCGACGGAGGGGTACAAGACACGGCTTGGGTTTTTGCTACTTTGCGTGATCCATCAATACAAACCTGGACTAAAAAAGGCGAGGGTGGGTCTTTTCCCCCGTGGCAGGCAGGGGAGCTTGGCATAGTCTGTTCGAGGCAAGGAGGCAGGAAGGGAAACAAGCAAATAAAGGATGAGCGACTTTGTTTTGGGAAAATCTTATTTTACGGAGTACGTACCCACTAGGGTTTATAGGGCTCATCTAAAAAACATTCGTTTTTCCGTTTTATAAGTCTCAATTCGACTACTAGTAGTAGTACCATCACATGTTGGATTTCGAGGTGCGTTAGATCACCCGATGCAAGTAGTGTCAAGAGAAAACTCACCAATGCATGTAGAAGTTCATGGAAATTTAGTGGTCATTCATGCATCCGTTCTAATTAATGCCTCGGTAAACATAACTTCTTGAGAAAAACGAGCGTACTAATTACTTGTGCAAACTAGGAGTACGAAATTAGTTTGACCACTCACTGTCTACCTTGGTTGGAGAGATTTTGAAATTGAGCCATAAACTAGAAAGGAGGGAGTAGTAACTTTTGTGTCGATTACTATTTGTGTCCTTGTATAGATGCAAAATGTATTTTTTATAGTGGCCTTGTATAAGTAAATGGAGGGAGTACTAAAGGACATATATATTCCAAACAATATGATAATCTCTCTAACAAAGGTAGTAAGGACGAGGAGTAAACGGAGGGAGTCTTAAAATTTTCTCCTCGTCCTGCGAGCCACCTCGCGCGTGGGCGAGGGAGCAGGCATAAGGCATACCGTAGTACTACTACTAGTAAGCAAGCTACACCTCATCCTGCGAGCCACCACACCAGTGGGCGGGGGAGACGGCGTACTAAGCAAGCTTCTCCCCGTTCTGCGAGTTGATGTGACACATCAAAAGTACTCCAGTGTATAGAGCCTTGCCTCTAAGGTAGGCCCCACGTGGTTTGCCTCTTTTTTAACATAATGCGTCAAGTCACAATTTGTTTGTTCACGCGTGGTAGACGATCCTCCCTCCATCTAGTGGACAACCAGTACACGTGTCAAATTACCACGTGGGCTGCATTTTCGTACAGAAATGAGCTCCACCGTGTACCCGCGCAGGTGTGGTTGGGAAAGAGATGGGAGTACGTGCACCGTGCGTGCACCTCTTCTCTTCATGCATGTCCCCCACCTACGTGGGTGTGTGTGTGTGTGATACAAACCTAGACAAATGGCTTGTGCGGAATAACTACTCTTCGTAAGCCATTGTATGAGTTGACAAAATGGTGAAGGAGGAGATAGGGGAGCGGCGGGGGTGTGCGATTCTTGGTTGGCGTTTGGCCTCATTTAAATAGGAGATTAAATAGACGGTGGACGGGAGGAGCTCGGCCAGAGTTGCGTTTAATGTCGGCCTGGTCATGAACGAACATGTGTCTAGAGTGGGTTTCTCGGCTTCCACACGGGCGAGTTTCATGGACGCATTTGAATGCGGCAAGGAGGCGTGTTCAGCCGGGCGTGCAGCGAGTGGCGCCCTCGACTCTGACGTAGGACACCGCGCCATTCTTACACTAACGTGTGGGCTCTTTGGGTACATGGCCTGCATGTCAGTGACCCAACACAGGCAGCGCATAGCAGAGGAACCTTTGGCGGGCCAGCACGGTCAGAAGCGGGAATTTCATAAACTGGTGATTGTTCATTGAATGTGACATCATCCTTTTCATGTATATGAGCCTACTATGTTGATAGCCTGTTCGATACATTGTGATTCATAAAGACCGCTGCAAACATCAATGTTCTGCTTATCATAGATAAGATTGATTAATACCCGTAACAATCCATGTCCTTAACAAAGGGTGCATGCACGTATAAGTTGAGTGTGTGTCTTGTGTCGTGTGCTGTGTGCATGCAGGCGTGCGAGTGTTGCGTGCGTGCAAGGGTACGTTTCAGTGTTGCATGCATGTGTGCATACGTGCGTGTGTTCGTGAGTGCATGTGTATGTGTCAGTGTTGCACGCCTTCATGTGTGCGTGTGTTCGTTATGCGTACGTGTCAGTATTGCATGCGTGCATGCGTGCGTGTCTTGCGTGCGTGCATGTGAATGTGTGGGGTGAGGCTACACGTCAATCGACTGACCTTTTCATCTCTAGTCATTAGATTTTCCAGCTGTTGGATACGAAATCAAAGGCCTGCAGTTTATCATCAAATGCCACCCCCTGAGCTGCCAGCCACCACCGGCCGATCCGCCGGCCCACGCCGCCATGCCACCCCGCCCACCCCTAAACGACTCCCCGCCGCCGGTCCGCCGCCGCATCGGCCATCCCTTTAGGCCCCCCACGTTGAGCCTTTTGTCCGGCGATCCCCACCCCACAGCCCAATCAACGCGCCCCACCACCGACGACTGCAAACCAAAGGTCTCACGACTTCGAGTACCCACTGGCCACTAATTTATTACTATTTCTGTCATTCATATAGGCACTGACGGGTGGGCCCTATTGTAATGTGTGCTGCTGAATGTGGACCGTTTGACTGGTCAATTGATTGTGTCATCAACAAATTACGGAGCTGTATGGTGAGCCAGTGACCGTATGATCACCCTAAAATGTATTTTATTAACATAGTATAGACTCAAACTACCATTTCTTTCTTTCATATACGGGCTGATAGGTGGGCCCCATGGTTACGCGCCCCGATGGTGCAACACTAGTTGCGCCACATGGAACGTTTGACTGGTCAATTGATTGTGTCATCAACAAAATACGGAGTTGTACAGGCGAGCCAGTGACCATATAATCATGACATGTATTTTTTTAACACGGTACAGATGCAAGGGCTCATATATACGCGCAAGCACTCACCGCTATAAGCGCACACACGCAGACCCTACCCCTATGAGCACCTTCGAGAGAGTGAGCCAGCATATGATCTTGAGATTTTACAAAGTCACCATAGGTGCCTCATAGTCGAGTGGAATGTCTCCTCCCACTGAACGCACATCGCCGGAAAATATTGAAATTAACCCAGGATAAATGCGAGCACGGGACTTTAACCCTGGTGGGCTCGAGAAACCACTGTCCTCCTAACCATCCAACCACATGTTGGTTAGCACGACAAAATGTATAAGGTGACCGTGATGAGCTTATTCCGAAGTCCAGTGACCATATCATGCTTTCGCTTCAAATACAATGACCGTAAGTGTCGTCAACAAAATACGGAGCACGCATCAAATGCAAAGTCCATCAGTGTCATCGAGAAAATACCGAGACGTATCGTGAGGTAGATACCGTATGATCACCACGAGAATGTATACGGTGACCGTAATGAGCATATTCTGAAGTCCAGTGACCGTATAGTGCTTTAGCTTGAAATACAGTGACCGTCATGCGTGAATGTGTTGTGGGCATGCATACTTTTAGAGGGCCGAGAGATAGTTTGTGTGCGTACGTGAAAGTGGTGTAGAAAGAGGGGGTGTCCGGTGGAGACAAGGAGAGATATGCCCTTCGTTTTTCTTTCCCGTGACTAATATTTTAGGAGAATATATAAACATTCACAATGCAGAACAAATATTTTTGGATACACCATGCAATTAACTTTCATGTATAACATTGTACTATTGTATATGCTTATTTTCTTAGTGGTCGATTGCGTGTGTGGTGCGGTGGGCACATCATTCCTAGTTGTGGTGGGTCAACATGAGGACTCATGGGTCAGTTCCATCCTGCGCCACATATGTTGGACCGAGACATGTTATATGAAGACCCATGTGGAGGACTCGGCGTACAACGCGTAGCTAGCAACCAGAGTCGCGGATGACTCTATCCCCACTGGTGATAAGCCGACTATATATGGTTTGTAACCCTAGGCCCCCAGTATGTTATAGAAGCTTGGGGGCTAGTTCATCGATAGTATACACACACGCACAATGCCTGTTATTCTGTAGGATCAAAAGTATATCTAGAGGGGGGGTGATTAGACTACTCGACCAAATAAAAATCTAGCCTTTTCCCAATTTTAAGTCTTCGTAGATTTTAGCAACTTAGCACAATTCAAGTAATCAACCTACACATGCAATTCTAAGAGTATAGCAGTGGAATGCAAAACAATTGCATATGAAGGTAAAGGGAGGAGTTCGGAGGGAGCAAACGCAATGTAGACACGGAGATTTTTGGTGTGGTTCCGATAGGTGGTGCTATCGTACATCCACGTTGATGGAGACTTCAACCCACGAAGGGTAACAGTTGCGCTAGTCCACGGAGGTCTCCACCCACGAAGGGTCCATGAAGAAGCAACCTTGTCTATCCCACCATGGCCATCACCCATGAAGGACTTGCCTCACTAGGGTAGATCTTCACGAAGTAGGCGATCTCCTTGCCCGTACAAACTCCTTGGTTCAACTCCACAATCTTGACGGAGGCTCCCAGGTGACAACTAACCAATCTAGGAGACACCACTCTCCCAAAGGTAATAGATGGTGTGTTGATGATGAAATCATTGCTCTTGTGCTTCAAATGATAGTCTCCCCAACACTCAACTCTTTCTCATAGGATTGGATTTGGTATAAAGATGATTTGAGTGGAAAGCAACTTGGGGAAGGCTAGAGATCAAGATTTATGTGGTTGGAATGGAATATCTTGACCTCAACACAAGTGTAGGTGGTTATCTCTCAGAAAAATGTATGTTGGAAGTGTAGGCATGTTCTGATGTCTCTCTCCACAAATGAAATGTGGGTGGAGGGGTATATATAGCCTCCACACAAAATCTAACCGTTACACACAAATCACCAAACTCGGTGGGACCGAATTATAAAACTCGGTCAGACCAATTTAGTTCAAAATGTGAACGTTAGGATTTTCGATGGGACCGACATGTCAACTCGGTGGGACCGATTCATTAAGGGTTAGAGCATAACGTAATCTCAGTGAGACCTATTACACAAACTCGGTGGGACCGATTTTGGTAATAGACAAATAGAGAGTTGGTCAGGCAAAATCGGTGTGACCGATGCGCTCATCTCGGTTAGACCGAAACATTACGAAGGGGAAACAGAGAGTTTGCATTGCCATCTCGATGGGACCGATCGCTCATCTCGGTTGGACGGAAACGTTATGAAGGGAAACAGAGAGGTTGCAATCCCATCTCGGAGACCGAGATCCCTACCGGTGAGACCGAAGTGACTAGGGTTTGTGGCAGTGGCTATGTCAAGTGAATTCAGTGGCCTGGGTCTTCCATGTGGCAGTGGCTATGTCAAGTGAATTCACTTGACATAAAAGAAATACATAATATTTGAATCTTCTCTGAATTCTTTTATGTATGATTGGTTATCTTTGCAAGTCTGTTTGAATTATCAGTTTGGTTTGCCCTACTAGATTGGTTGTTCTTGCCATGGGAGAAGTGCTTAGCTTTGGGTTCAATCTTGCGGTGTCCTTTCCCAGTGACAGAAGGGGCAGCAAGGCACATATTGTATTGTTGGCATCAAGGATAACAAGATGGGGTTTTTATCATATTGCATGAAACTATCCCTCTACATCATGTCATCTTGCTTAAGGCGTTACTCTGTTTTTAACTTAATACTCTAGATGCATGCTGGATAGCGGTCGATGAGTGGAGTAATAGTAGTAGATGCAGAATCGTTTCGGTCTACTTGTCTCGGACGTGATGCCTGTATACATGATCATACCTAGATATTCTCATAACTATGCTCAATTTTGTCAATTGCTCAACAGTAATTTGTTAACCCTCCGTAGAATACTTATGCTCTTGAGAGAAGCCACTAGTGAAACCTAGCCCGGGTCTCTTTCTCATCATATCAATCTCCATTACTTTATTATTGCTTTGCTTTTACTTTGCTTTTACTTTAATTACTTTGCATCTCTATATCAAAATACCAAAAATATTATTTATCATCTCTACCAGATCTCACTTTCGTAAGTGACCGTGAAGGGATTGACAACCCCTAAGCGCGTTGGTTGCGTTGAGCTATTGTTTTTGTGTAGGTATGAGGGACTCGAGCGTAGCCTCCTACTGGATTGATACCTTGGTTCTCAAAAACCGAGGTAAATACTTACGCTACTTTGCTGCATCATCCCTTCCTCTTCGGGGAAATCCAACGCAGTGCTCTAGAGGTAGTAAGAAGAATTTCTGGCGCCGTTGCCGGGGAGTCTGCGCAAAAGTCAACATACCAAGTACCCATCACAATCTCTATCTCCCGCATTACATTATTTGCAATTTGCCTCTTGTTTTCCTCTCCCCCACTTCACCCTTGCCGTTTTATTCGCCCTCTCTCTCTCTATCCTCCCCCTCTATTTGCCTCTTTTGCCGTTTGATTTTTGTTTGCTCGTGTGTTGGATTGCTTGTTTGTCGCGATGGCTCAAGATAATACTAAATTGTGTGACTTCACCAATACCAACAATAATGATTTCCTTAGAACTCCGATTGCTCCTCTTACCGATGCTGAATCTTGTGAAATTAATACTGCTTTGTTGAATCTTGTCATGAAAGATCCGTTCTCCGTCCTTCCTAGTAAAGATGCCGGTACACATCTTAATAGCTTCATTGATTTGTGTGACATGCAAAAGAAAAAAGATGTCGATAATGATATTGTTAAATTGAATCTATTTCCTTTTTCGCTTAGAGATCGTGCTAAAGCTTGGTTTTTGTCTTTGCCTAAAAATAGTATTGATTCATGGAACAAGTGCAAAGATGCTTTTATCTCTAAGTATTTTCCTCCCGCTAAGATCATCTCTCTTAGAAACGATATTATGAATTTTAAACAACTTGATCATGAACATGTTGCACAAGCTTGGGAGAGAATGAAATTATTGATATGTAATTGCCCTACTCATGGTTTGAATTTGTGGATGATTATACAAAAATTTTATGCCGGATTGAATTTGTGGATGGTTAGAAATCTTTTAGATTCGGCCACGGGAGGCACTTTCATGGAAATCACTTTAGGAGAAGCTACTAAACTCCTAGATAATATTATGGTTAATTATTCTCAATGGCATACTAAAAGATCTACTAAAAAGGTGCATGCGATAGAAGAAATTAATGTTTTGAGTGGAAAGATGGATGAACTTATGAAATTATTTGCTAATAAGAGTGTTTCTTCTGATCCTAATGATGTTCCCTTGTCTACTTTGATTGAGAATAATAATGAATCTATGGATGTGAATTTTGTTGGTAGGAACAATTTTGGTAACAACGCGTATAGAGGAAATTTCAATCCTAGGCCTTATCCTAGTAATCGCTCTAATAATTATGGTAATTCCTACAAAAATTGTTATGGAAATTATAATAAGATGCCCTCTGATTTTGAATCTAATATTAAAGAATTTATTTCTTCGCAAAAGAATTTTAATGCTATGATTGAAGAAAAATTGCTTAAGATTGATGATTTGGCAAGGAACATTGATAGAATTGCTCTTGATGTTGATTCTTTGAAACTTAGATCTATTCCACCTAAGCATGATATCAATGAGTCTCTCAAAGCCATGAGAATTTCCATTGATGAGTGCAAAGAAAGAACTGCTAGGATGCGTGCTAAGAAAGATGCCTTTATAAAAACGTGTTCTTCTAGTTCCTATGAAAATAATGATGAAGATCTAAAAGTTATTGATGTGTCCCCTATTAAATCTTTGTTTTGCAATATGAATCTTGATAATGATGGGACTGAATATGATCCACCTTTACGTAGAAGGTGTTCTGAGAATTCGTAATTTGTTGACCTTGAAGCTAAATTTGATAAAAGTGGGATTGAAGAAATTAAAACCCTAGATGTTGCTAAACCCACTATTATGGATTTCAAGGAATTTAACTATGAAAATTTCTCTTTAATTGATTGTATTTCCTTGTTGCAATCTGTGCTAAAATCTCCTCACGCTTATAGTCAAAATAATGCATTTACTAAACATATCGTTGATGCCCTGATGCAATCTTATGAAGAAAAACTTGAATTGGAAGTTTCTATCCCTAGAAAACTTTATGATGAGTGGGAACCAACTATTAAAATTAAAAAATTATGAGTTTTATGCTTTGTGTGATTTGGGTGCTAGTGTCTCTAATATTCCCAAAACTTTGTGTGATTTATTAGATTTCTGTGATTTTGATGATTGCTCTCTAAACTAGCATCTTGCAGATTCTACTATTAAGAAACCTATGGGAAGAATTGATGATGTTCATATTGTTGCAAATAGGAATTGCGTGCCCCTAGGTTTTATCATTCTTGATATAGATTGCAATCCTTCTTGCCCTATTATTCTCGGTAGACTCTTCCATAGAACGGTTGGCGCAATTATTGATATGAAGGAAGGGAATATTATATTTCAATTTCCATTAAAAAAGGGCATGGAACATTTCCCTATAAAGAAAAGAAAATTACCATATGAATCTATCATGAGAGCCACTTATGGATTGCCTACCAAAGATGGCAATACCTAGATCTATTCTTGCTTGTTATGCCTAGCTAGGGGCGTTAAACGATAGCGCTTGTCGGAAGGCAACCCAATTTTATTTTTATTCCTTGCTTTTTGCTCCTGTTTAGTTATAAATAAATTATTTAGTCCGTGTTTTGGTAGTGTTTTTTGTGTTTAATTAGTGTTTGTGCCAAGTAGAACCATTGGGAAGACTTGGGGAAAGTCTTGTTGAACTTGCTGTAAAAAACAGAAACCTTAGCGCTCACGAGAACTGTCATCATTTTTATTTGGAAAGTGATATTTAGTTAATTAATTTTGCATACGATTAATAGATAAATGCCTCACGTCCAGAAATTTATTTTAGAATTTTTGGGGTTCCAGATCTTGCGCCAGCTACAGATTACTACAGACTGTTCTGTTTTTGACAGATTCTGTTTTTCGTGTGTTGTTTGCTTATTTTGATGAATCTATGGCTAGTAAAATAGTTTATAATCGATAGAGAAGTTGGAATACAGTAGGTTTAACACAAATTTAAATAAATAATGAGTTCATTAAATTACCTTGAAGTGGTCTTTTGTTTTCTTTCGCTAACGGAGCTCACGAGTTTTCTACTTTAAGTTTTGTGTTGTGAAGTTTTCAAGTTTTGCGTAAAGATTTGATGGATTACGGAACAAGGAGTGGCAAGAGCCTAAGCTTGGGTATGCCCATGGCACCCCCAAGATAATCTAAGGACACATAAAAGCCAAAGCTTGGGGATGCCCCGGAAGGCATCCCCTCTTTCGTCTACTTCTATCGGTAACTTTACTTGGAGCTATATTTTTATTCACCACATGATATGTGTTTTGCTTGGAGCGTCTTTTATGATTTGAGTCTTTGCTTATTAGTTTACCACAATCATCCTTGATGTACACACCTTTTGATAGAGCCATACATGATTTGGAATTTGATAGAATACTCTATGTGCTTCACTTATATCTTTTGAGCTTTATAGTTTTGCTCTAGTGCTTCACTTATATCTTTTAGAGCACGGTGGTGGATTTGTTTTATAGAAACTATTGATATCTCATGCTTCACTTAGATTATTTTGAGAGTATTAATAGCATGGTAATTTTCTTAAAATCCTAATATGCTTGGTATGCAAGATTAATAATAAAACTTTCTTATGAGTGTGTTGAATACTAAGAAAAGTTTGATGCTTGATGATTGTTTTGAGATATGGAGGTAATAATATCAAAGTCATGCTAGTTGAGTAGTTGTGAAATTGAGAAATACTTGTGTTGAGGTTTGCAAGTCCCGTAGCATGCACGTATGGTAAATGTTATGCAACAAATTTGAAACATGAGGTGTTATTTGATTGTCTTCCTTATGAGTGGCGGTCGGGGACGAGCGATGGTCTTTTCCTACCAATCTATCCCCCTAGGAGCATGCGCGTAGTGCCGAGGTTTTTGATGACTTGTAGATTTTTGCAATAAGTATGTGAGTTCTTTATGACTAATGTTGAGTCCATGGATTATACGCACTCTCACCCTTCCATCCTTGCTAGCCTCTTCGGTAACGTGCATTGCACTTTCTCACATTGAGAGTTGGTGCAAACTTCGCCAGTGCATCCAAACCCCGTGATATGATACGCTCTTTCACACATAAACCTCCTTATGTCTTCCTCAAAACAGCCACCATACCTACCTATTATGGCATTTCCATAGCCATTCTGAGATATATTGCCATGCAACTTTCCACCATTCCGTTTATCATGACACATTCATCACTGTCATATCGCTTAGCATGATCATGTAGTTGACATCGTATTTGTGGCAAAGCCACCGTTCATAATTCTTTCATACATGTCACTCTTGGTTCATTGCATATCCCGGTACACCGCCGGAGGCATTCATATAGAGTCAGCTTTGTTCTAGTATCGAGTTGAAATCATTGAGTTGTAAATAAATAGAAGTGTGATGATCATCATTATTAGAGCATTGTCCCAAGTGAGGTATATAAAAAAAGGAAAGGCCATAAAAAAAGAGAAGGCCCAAAAAAAGAAAGGCCATAAAAAAAGAAAAGGCCCAAAAAATGAGAGAGAAAGAGAGAAGGGACAATGTTACTATCCTTTTACAACACTTGTGCTTCAAAGTAGCACCATGATCTTCATAGTAGAGAGTCTCTCATGTTATCACTTTCATATACTAGTGGGAATTTTTCATTATAGAACTTGGCTTGTATATTCCAACCATGGGCCTCATCAAGTGCCCTAGGTCTTCGTGAGCAAGCAAGTCGGATGCACACCCACTAGTTTATTTTGTTGAGCTTTCATACATTTATAGCTCTAGTGCATCCGTTGCATGGCAATCCCTACTCCTTGCATTAACATCAATCGGTGGGCATCTCCATAGCCCAATGATTAGCCTCGTTGATGTGAGATTTTCTCCTTTTTTGTCTTCTGCACATAACCCCCCTCAATTATATACTATTCCACCCATAGTGCTATGTCCATGGGTCGCGCTCATATATTGCGTGAAAGTTTATAGGTTTGAGATTACTAAAGTATTAAACAATTGCTTGGCTTGTCATCGGAGTGGTGCATGATGACAACATTCTTGTGTGATGAAAATGAAACATGACTAAACCATATGATTTTGTAGGGATGAACTTTCTTTGGCCATGTTATTTTGAGAAGACATAATTGCTTAGTTAGTATGCTTGAAGTATTATCATTTTTATGTCAATATGAACTTTTGTCTTGAATCTTTCAGATCTGAATATTCATACCACAATTAAGAAGAATTACATTAAAATTATGCCAAGTAGCACTCCGCAACAAAAATTCTATTTTTATCATTTACCTACTCGAGTACGAGGAGGAATTAAGCTTGGGGATGCTTGATATGTCTCCAACGTATCAATAATTTTTGATTGGTCCATGCTATATTATCTACTGTTTTAGACATTATTGGGCTTTATTTTCCACTTTTATATTATTTTTGGGACTAACCTATTATCCGGAGGCCCAGCCCAGAATTGTTGTTTTTTTGCCTATTTTAGGGTTTCGAAGAGAAGGAATATCAAACGGAGCCCAAACGGAATGAAACCTTCGGAAACGTAATTTTCTCATCAGATAAGATCCAAGAGACTTGGACCCTCCATGAAGAAAGCCACGAGGTGGTCACGAGGGTAGGGGGCGCCCCCCCCTAGGGCGCGCCCCCCTGCCTCATGGTCCCCTCGAAGGTCCACCGATGTACTTCTTCCTCCTATATATATCCACGTACCCCCAAACGGGGACGGAGCCAAAAACCTAATTCCACCGCCGCAACTTTCTGAATCCACGAGATCCCATCTTGGGGCCTGTTCCGGAGCTCCGCCGGAGGATGCATCGATCACAGAGGGCTTCTACATCATCATCCAAGCCCCTCCGATGAAGTGTGAGTAGTTTACTTCAGACCTACGGGTCCATCGCTAGTAGCTAGATGGCTTCTTCTCTCTTTTTGGATCTCAATACAATGTTCTCCCCCTCTCTTGTGGATATCTATTCGATGTAATCTTATTTTTGCGGTGTGTTTGTTGAGACCGATGAATTGTGGGTTTATGATCCAGTCTATCTATGAATAATATTTGAATCTTCTCTGAATTCTTTTATGTATGATTGGTTATCTTTGCAAGTCTCTTCGAATTATCAGTTTGGTTTGGCCTACGAGATTGGTTGTTCTTGCCATGGGAGAAGTGCTTAGCTTTGGGTTCAATCTTGCGGTGTCCTTTCCTAGTGACAGAAGGGGCAGCAAGGCACGTATTGTATTATTGCCATCGAGGATAACAAGATGGGGTTTTTATCATATTGCATGAAACTATCCCTCTACATCATGTCATCTTGCTTAAGGTGTTACTCTGTTTTTTAACTTAATACTCTAGATGCATGCTGGATAGCGGTCGATGAGTGGAGTAGTAGTAGTAGATGCAGAATCGTTTCGGTCTACTTGTCTCGGACGTGATGCCTATATACATGATCATACCTAGATATTCTCGTAACTATGCTCAATTCTGTCAATTGCTCAACAGTAATTTGTTCACCCACCGTAGAATACTTATGCTCTTGAGGGAAGCCACTAGTGAAACCTATGTCCCCGGGTCTCTTTCTCATCATATCAATCTCCATTACTTTATTATTGCTTGGCTTTTACTTTGCTTTTACTTTAATTACTTTGCATCTCTATACCAAAAATACCAAAAATATTATTTATCATCTCTATCAGATCTCACTTTCGTAAGTGACCGTGAAGGGATTGACAACCCCTAAGCGCGTTGGTTGCGTTGAGCTATTGTTTTTGTGTAGGTACAAGGGACTCGAGCGTAGCCTCCTACTGGATTGATACCTTGGTTCTCAAAAACTGAGGTAAATACTTACGCTACTTTGCTGCATCATCCCGTCCTCTTTGGGGAAATCCAACGCAATGCTCAAGAGGTAGCACCACCCAGGGAAAGTTGCACTTTCAATCTCCCCCTTTTTGGTAATTGATGACAACATATAGATCAAAGCTTCGGCAAATGATCATAAGATTGAAAAAAATCGTCGCTTTGAGAAGTATGTGACAAGCAAGAGCTCCCCCTAAATTTGTGCATTATTTAAGATTTGCTTTTGAATGCAAATGCACAATAGTTTAGGATCATGGGTTACTCTTCCATGTCAAATACATCTTGGTGGAGCGATCAAAATGATAGAAATTAAAAGCATGCACTCATCAACAAGAAAGTGAATGATCATATATGAGATATAAAAGATAGTATCATCCAACCAAGCATTAAGGTAGAAAATGGTCAACCACATGATGAAATATGTATCTCACACAAAGACATAAAGTATCTCACACAATAAAAAGTTCAACCAAAGACAAAGAAGCAAAACACTCTCCCAAAGCCTATGATCTATACATATTTCTCCCCCTTTGATAACAAGTTACTAGAAAGTTCAAATATGCATAGTGATATGCGTCTCTCAGGCTTGGTCTTTGGGAGGTGGTGTAGAGAGAACTCTAAGGACGAAGGCATCTGTCGATGTAATTGGAGCTGGTGGAGTTGGTGCTGGAGGTGGCACTAGAGCTGTAGCTGCTGGTGCTGACAAAGTAGTTCTAGTATCTAAAACTGGCACTGCAGCAGACCTCAGACCTCGTGGCACACGCTGAAAAGCATCAGTAGTTTCCTTCCCTCTCCTCTCTTCTGCTTCCTCCTGTAGCTGCTCAACTGCAGTCTGTATCTCAGTTACCATGAGATCAAGATCATAAATTTTTTGTCTCAACAATCTTCTCCAGGCTCTCCTGATTCTGAGTCAGGGTGGCCAAGCCCTTCTCAATCCTCAGTGTATCTCGAATCAGATAGCCTAATTGATCTTGTTTTGACTTGAGGATCACCTAAGATGCTTCTTCTTCACTTGCCATCCTTGCAGCTTTCTCTGCCTTAGCTTTGGCTCTCTTCTCTTGTGCTTGAGTTCATGATGGTTCCTCCTCATTCATCACTACCGTGTTGTCTTCAAATTCAGGATATAAGATTAGATGCTCCTTATCCAATAGATATGTTCCTGTGCCCATCTTGTAGTTGATGAGCTCCTGAATATGTGGAGCATACCTACAACTTCTCTTTTGGTCAGCAGCATTCCTCTTGATTGTCTCTACAATCAGACTCATGACCTTGAACTTCTGAGGGACATCAAAGATTTGCAGCATGTTGATGGAGTGTCCTCTGATCATCTTGTGATCTCCTGACTTGGGTAACAATGTGTGCCTTAAGATCCAGTTGATAGTAGGCAGACCAGACAACAAGAAGTGTACTGATCCAAGCTTGTGAGTCTCCAAAGCTTTATCTGGGATCTCCTTGTACATGTTAGCCATGGAGTTGTGATCCTTCTTTTTCTTGGCATACACATCCAAGTCATCCTCATGTTCCTCTAGGGCATTGATTAGCTTGGCCCATTCTTCAACAGTGGATTGGTACCTAGTACCTTAAGGCATCCAAACAATCCTCCCATCTGGATAGAAATGAGTAGTGGAGTAAAACTGCATGATCAGCTCATCATTCCATTTTGTGACCTTCTGTACAACAAACTCATCTACTCCACATGCTTTGAAGTTGTCATATACTCCTGGGAAGTGATCTTCATTCTCCTTGATGTATTCCAAATCAACCCATCCCATGTCACAGACAATGGGCTTCTTGTCAAGTAAAATAGTTTCGTAGAAGTCTTGCTGTTCCTTTGTATGAAACCTGTAGCCAACTGCAGTCCTCCTCCTAACAGCATAGGGATCAAACTCTCTCCACAAGCTCAGTCGTGCATCTTTCCTAATGTGCATGTCCTCAGCGACTGGATGAGCATCATTGTGGTCAGGAATTTTGGGCTTCAACGTCCTGAAAACATGGGATTCATCATCCTCTTCTTCAGCTTCAGGCATTGGGGCCTTGTTCTTTTCCTCAGCAGGTATACTCCTAGTGTTCCTCTTGGGTTTAGAAGGCTTCTCAGCAGCAGCCTTGGGAGCAGATTTGGGCTTAGATGGAGCAGCCCCTGACTTAATTGCATCTCCCATAAGCTTCTGAGTTTTGGGAGCTGGTGCAGCATCCTCTTCCTCTTGCTCTTCTTCTGGATCTCTCATAATGGAGGATCTACCAAGCACTCCGGCAGTGGTCTTCTTGACCCTTTCCTTCCTCTTCTTTCCTTCTCCAATAGCCTCTCCAATTGGCTTGGAGGTTTCAGCAGTTGAATCTCTAACCTTTAAGGTTGGCACCCTCTTGGCAGGGGCCTTCTTGTGCAAGCCAGGCTTAGTTGTTGCAGCTGTGCCATATTCCTTTTTCAGCACCTTCTTCTTGGAGCTGACTTCCTCCTTGTCAGATCTGGGGTTCCGGCAGACCCTTAAGGTTCGAACACTGGGGTGCGCATGAAGTTCTTTCCCTCCTACCGATATACGCCCTAGCTCTCTATGATCTCGCGGACAAAGCCGACGCACTCGCAACACAAAGACACAAGATTTATGCTGGTTCGGGCCACCGTTGTGGTGTAATACCCTACTCCAGTGTGTGGTGGTGGATTACCTCTTGGGCTGATGATGAACGGTACAAGGGGAAGAACAGCCTCCCGAGGTTGAGGTGCTCTTTTTGTTCGGCGTGGCTAGGGTTGGCTCTCGATCTGATCCCCTCCCCTTTGGTGGTGGCTTGTCCTATTTATAGAGGCCCTGGCCCCCTTCCCAAATATTGAGCAGGAAGGGAGCCAACAATGGCGGCCAATTTGAAAGGGGATAGCTAGTACAAGCTATCCTAACAAAAGGTGGTCATTGCCTGCGAAAGGGCTCTAGTGGTGACGCCATCTTGGGCTCCACGGTGACCTCCGTCCTGCCGTCCTTCTGGTCTTGGTCTCGTTGCACCGATATGGAAACCTTTGCCTAATGCCTTGGTACTCCGCGCCTGCGATTGGCCCCTTAGCACAAAAGAGGAAACAAGGACACTGCGCGCTAGCGCTCTACTGTTGTTGATCGTAATAGCTCACGTCACGATAGCCTCACGAGGTTTACCCTGCCATGATATCTCCGCACCTCGTGAGGCAGCCTAGTGAGGCCACTCCTGAGGGGTTCTTGTGTCGTCTGCCTCGCGAGGCTTGGCCCCTCGCGAGGGTCTTGGTTCCTCATCGATGAAGATGGGCCGTAAGGACCCGCCAGCCCAGCCACGCCGTGGGCCGCAGGCAGGCAAGTCTGGGGACCCCCGTTCCCAGAACGCCGAGAGTAGCCCCCGGGCCCAAGGCGCGCTCGGGCTGGGCTTGGAGGCGAAGCCAAAGGATCAAGCGCGGAGCACCGCTAGCCGCAAAAACCTACGGCCCTGGTTGGCGCGTGGCGGTTGATTGGACGTGGGCGTTTCCACTTCCCCACACTGCCTCGGCAACTGCTCGACTTAACAAGTCCCTGTGACATGCAAGGAAAGTCATCATTACCTGAGATCGTGGGAGGTGCCGGTTGGCCTTCTTCCGCTATAAATGGGGGAGGGGGCGGAGCCCCCGTCGCCCATCTCTTCTTGGTTCACTTGCTTCTTCCTCCTTGCTCCACCGCTAGCAGCAATGGCGCCCCTCCGACGGTTCTCCGATGAAGAGAAAGGAAAGGCCCCCTGAGGGAGTCCTGGATTAGGGGGTGTTCGGATAGCCGGACTATACCTTCAGGCGGACTCCTGGACTATGAAGATACAAGATTGAAGACTTCGTCCCGTGTCCGGATGGGACTTTCCTTGGCATGGAAGGCAAGCATGGCGATGCGGATATTCAAGATCTCCTACTGTTGTAACTGACTCTATGTAACCCTAACCCTATCCGGTGTCTATATAAACCGGAGGGTTGTAGTCCGTAGGACAGAATCAACTCCATACACAACAATCATACCATAGGCTAGCTTCTAGGGTTTAGCCTCCTTGATCTCGTGGTAGATCTACTCTTGTACTACCCATATCATCAATATTAATCAAGCAGGAGTAGGGTTTTACCTCCATCGAGTGGGCCCGAACCTGGGTAAAACAAAGTGTCCCCTGTCTCCTGTTACCATCCGGCCTAGACGCACAGTTCGGGACCCCCTGCCCGAGATCTGCTGGTTTTGACACCGACATTGCTGCTTTCATTGAGAGTTCCTCTGTGTCGTCGCCTTTAGGCCCGATGGCTCCGTTGATCACCAACAACGATGCGGTCCAGGGTGAGACTTTTCTCCCCGGACAGATCTTCGTCTTCGGCAGCTTCGCTCTGCGGGCCAATCCGCTCGGCCACCTGGAGCAGATCGAAAGCTACGCCCCTGGCCATCAAGTCAGGTTTGGAAGCTTAAACTACAAGGCTGACATCCGCAGAGACTTGATCTTCGACGGGTTCGAGCCACGGCCAAGCACGCCGCACTATCTCGAGGGGCATGATCTAGCTCTGCCTCCGGACAGTGCCCTGGAGGCCGCACACACATCGGTTCCGACCCCTAATTCGGAGCCTATTGCGCCAATCGAGGACGAGCGGTTGGACGTCACCTCGGGGGCTGCGATCTCAAAGGTGATCGAGCCAAACGCTAGCCCCGTACTCTGCATGACCCATGACTCCGAGGATCCGGACTCCTCCCCGGACTCTGAACCCCCCGCGCCCCTGCCGATCGAATCCGATTGGGCGCCGATAATGGAGTTCACCGCCGCAGACATCTTTCAGCACTCGCCTTTTGGCGTCATCCTGAATTCTCTTAAGTCTCTCTCTTTATCAGGAGAGCCCTGGCCGGATTACGGTCAGCGAGGATGGGATGCAGACGACGAAGAAATTCAAAGCCCACCCACCACCCACTTTGTAGCCACTATCGACGATTTAACCGACATGCTTGACTTCGGCTCCGAAGACATCGACGGTATGGACGACGATGTAGGAGACGAACAGGAAAAACACCTGTAGGGCGCTGGAAGTCCACTTCGTCATATGACATATATATGGTGGATACTCCAAAAGATGGAGACGGTGATGGAACAGTGGGGGATGACACCCCCAAGAAACAGCCAAAGCGCCGGCGTCAGCGGCGCCGCTCTAAATCCCGCCAAAGCAAAAACGGTGATTCCGGCACGGAAGATAATACTACCCCGGATAGCGCCGAAGAACACCCACCTCAGCAAGATTCGGCACAGGAAGATGGAGAAGCCATCCCTCATGAGAGAGCGGCAGACCGAGAGGTCGAGGATGATAACTATATGCCTCCCTCCGAAGACGAGGCAAGCCTTGATGACGACGAATTTGTCATACCATCAGACCCCGCCGAACAAGAGCGTTTTAGACGCAGGCTTTTAGCCACGGCAAGCAGCCTCAAGAAAAAGCAGCAGCAACTTAGAGCTGCCCAAGATTTGTTAGCTGACAGATGGACTGAAGTCCTTGCGGCCGAAGAGTATGAACTCGAACGCCCCTCCAAGAGTTACCCAAAGCACAGGCCGCTACCCCGATCAGAGGACGAAGCACCTACATCACCAGCGCATGACATGGCTGACCGGCCACCTCGCGGCCGCGACAGGGAGGTCTCTCGGCCCTCCACCCAAGCCATGCCTCGACGCCCGCTCAAGTAAGGCACGGGAAAATGCGCCAGACCTGCGAGACGTACTGTAGGACAAGGCAAGACAAACAAGATCGATCTACGGATCGCGTAGGCGCCCTATGGCACGTGACGATGATCTTCACTCCGGATACAACAAATTCGGCCGGGCCGAACACAACAGACATAGCTCTTCCGAGCTGCGTCGTGATATAGCCCAGTATAGAGACGCCGCACACCCGTTATGCTTCACGAATGAAGTAATGGATCATAAAATCCCAGAGGGCTTTAAGCCCATAAACATCGAATCATACGATGGCACCACAGACCCGGCGGTATGGATTGAGGATTATCTCCTTCACATCCACATGGCGCGCGGCGATGATCTACACGCCATCAAGTACCTCCCACTCAAACTTAAAGGACCGGCCCGGCATTGGCTTAACAACTTGCCAGCAGACTCAATCAGTTCTTGGGAGGACCTGGAAGCCGCATTCCTTGACAACTTCCAGGGCACTTATGTGCGACCGCCGGATGCCGACGACTTAAGCCACATAATTCAGCAGCCAGAAGAATCAGCCAGACAATTCTGGACACGGTTCCTAACAAATAAAAACCAGATAGTCGACTGTCCGAACGCAGAGGCCCTACAACCTTCAAGCATAACATCCTCGACGAGTGGCTTGCCTGGCACCTGGGACAGGAAAAGCCGAAATCCATGGCAGCCCTCACGACACTCATGACCCGCTTTTGCGTAGGTGAAGACAGCTGGCTACCTTGCAGTAACAACTTATCAAAGAACCCTGGTAATTTGGATACCAAGGACAAAAGTGGCAGGACATGTCGGAACAAATAAAAACGCCGCGTTAACAGTGGCAGCAATGAAGACACGACAGTCAATGCCGAATTCAGAGGCTATAAATCTGGTCAGCGGAAAAAGCCATTCAAAAAGAATACTCAGGGCCTGCCCAGTTTGGACCGAATACTCGATCGCTTGTGCCAGATACATGGCACCCCCGAAAAGCCAGCCAATCACACTAACAGGGATTGTTGGGTGTTCAAGCTGGCAGGCAAGTTAAGAGCCGAAAACAAAGACAAGAGGCTGCACAGTGACGACGAGGAGACCAAGCCGCCGAACAACAATGGACAGAAGGGCTTTCCCCCACAAGTGCGGACGGTGAACATGATATACGCAACCCACATTCCCAAGCGGGAGCAGAAGCGTGCGCTACAGGACGTATACGCGATGGAGCCAGTCGCCCCAAAGTTCAACCCATGTCCTCCTGCCTGATCACTTTTGATCGGAGGGACCATCCCACTGGCATCCATCATGGCAGCTTCGCCGCATTGGTTCTTGACCCAATCATCGACGGATTTCACCTCACAAGAGTCCTCATGGATGGCGGCAGTAGCCTGAACCTGCTTTATCAGGACACAGTGCAGAAAATGGGCATAGACCCCTCAAGGATCAAACCCACAAGAATGACCTTTAAAGGCGTCATACCAGGTGTAGAAGCCAACTATACAGGCTCAGTAACACTTGACGTGGCCTTCGGATCCCCGGATAATTTCCGAAGCGAAGAGTTAATCTTCGATATAGTCCCGTTTCGCAGTGGCTATCACGCCCTGCTCGGACGAACCGCATTTGCAAAATTCAATCCGGTGCCGCACTACGCATATCTCAAACTGAAGATGCCAGGCCCTCGAGGAGTAATCACGGTCAACGGAAACACCGAACGCTCCCTCCGTACGGAGGAGCATACGGCGGAGGTACAAAGTAGCGTTCTTCGGCAATTCTCCAGTCCGGCCATTAAAAAGCCAGACACTGCCAAGCGCGCCCGGAGTAACCTACAACAGGACCGCCTGGCACACTCCGAGCAAGCGTAGCAATGCGGCCCCAACCCCAGCTTTCGCGACCTAGCGAAACTAGTACCTCGCGTACATAACTATGCCCTTGAAATACCATGGGCACAGGGGAAGGGGCAAAATAACGGCACGCCCAAAATACGGCTTGAAACGTACCAAGGGCTGCCGGATTCTTTTTTTAAATTTTTCTTACTTTCCGGACTCCATACTTCGGACGACCTGTTCGGCAATTAGATTGCCGCACAAACGATGCAAGATCCAGGAAGGCAGACAAGCCATGCCGCATTATGGAACTCCTAGGTAGTCTCTGTTACGAGCGATATACCTACTTTATATATAATTCCGCGGCCTGCCCCTGGTCAGGACATACTGAATAGTCCAATATCTTTTGCTTACCGCACCATCTGTATTGTTCGGCTTTGATAAATAGCCTCTCCATAAACAATGCCTAGCTTTTTGTCTATTTTTTGCATTACTCTTTTCATATATATGTTCATTAATGACATGTTGCACCCGTACATTGTGGTACGGCAAGTACGCCAGGGGCTTCAGTACCCTTTAACATGGTGTGAGAAGTCCGTACACTTTCACAAGTGCGGCACCCCGAACTTATAGCACTATACGCATCGGCTCCGAATCATGATTTGGGTCAATAGTTGGGTTTGCCTGGCTCCTATGTTTTGGTGCCTTACGTTCCGCTATATCGGCTAAGGTAGCACTAGGAGAACCACTGCGATTGTGCCCCGATTGAGCTGGGTTAAGCACCTCAGTGGAGAAAGCTAAAACTGAATGTCATGATGAGGCGAGAGACCGGTCGCTGTTCTAGTGGTTTTCGAGTCCCTAAAGGCTTATGCCGCTTCGAGCGAGGAGCTGGATAACCCCAGCCAAGGCGTGGATAGCGCCCCGAACTCGGTCTTCTGAACTAGGGGCTTCGCCAAAATTTAAAATTATAAAGTTCTATGGCTAAGTGAGAGTGTTCAAGCATTATAGTCTGATTGCCTGGTTCGTCGTGCTGAGCGCCTCCCTCAAAGGACCCAACCATGGGAAAAAGAGCGCCCAGGTTTATCACCGAACACCATAGCACTAGTGGCATGGGGGCAGAAGCCGACGACTGGCCATCTCTCAACTTTTGATAAACGGCCGCACAGAAAATAATATTTTAAATTCAATAAGAATTGCTTAGCGCATAGATAAACACGAGCGAATTCATTCAAAAATTACATCCTTGGTGCACTCATCTGCCACAAGGCGGGCACCTGCAAAAACATCCTTATAGTAATTCTCCGGCTTGCGATGCTCCTTCCCCGGCGGCGGCCCGTCCGTCACAAGCTTCTCACCGTCCAGCTTACCACAGTGCACCTTTACACGGGCAAGGGCCCTACGGGCACCTTCGATGTAGGCAGAGCGCTTGATGACCTCGAGCCTTGGACAGGCCTCCACCAGCCGCCGCACCAGCGTGAAGTAGCTCCCAGGCAAGGCCTCTCCGGGCCACAACCGAACTATGAAGCCCTTGATGGCCTGTTCGGCCGCCTTGTGGAGTTCGACCAGCTGTTTCAGCTGGTCGCTCAAGGGTACAGGGTGTCCGGCCTCAACATACTGAGACCAGAATACCTTCTCCGTCGAGCTGCCCTCTTCAGCTCAGTAGAATGCGGAGGCATCGGACACGCTGCGGGGAAGATCTGTGAAGGCCCCTGGAGAACTCCGGATTCGGGTAAGTAACAAGTAGTTTACTTTTATGTTTCTGCTTTGCATAAAGAATGCCTTACCCGCTGCTATCTTCTTCATATCCTCCAACTCTCGGAGAGCCTTTTGGGCTTCGGCCTTGGCAGACTTGGCAGTCTCAAGGGCCGTCGCGAGCTCGGACACTTGGGTCTTTGACTCAAGCTCCATACTCTCATGTTTCTTCATGAGAGCCTGAAGCTCTTGCTGCAACTCGCCGACTTGAGACCCAAGTTTCTCTCGCTCGGTGTGCTCCGCGGCCGTTTTCTTTTCAGCCTCGGACAACGCCTGCTTGAGGGTCGCCACCTCAGTCATGGCCCCTACAATAAGCAGTACAATCCTGTTATTTTTTGCAATCACGCCTATCTATAGGCACCTTTTTATAAGGTATTTCTTACCTTCTTTCTCCCCGAGCTGCTGCTTGGCAAGGCCGAGCTCTTGCTCGGACCGCTCGAGTCCCTGTTTTAGGGTATCCACCTCCGCAGTCAGTGCGGCGGTGGCTAGAAGCAAAGCCTGCATACGCATATTGACTTCTTTATTATTAGACTCCTGCGAAATTTCATAGATCCTCTATTCGGCTTTTCTTTCCGAACGCCAAATAGAGCATCAGGGGCTACTGTCTATGTGGTAATATTTTTACATATTTTTACTTACCTCGAAGCCTGTTAGGAGGCCAGCGCAAGCTTCATTCAGCCCGCTCTTGGCGGACTGAACCTTCCGGATCACCATACTCATAATACTACGGTGCTCCTCGTCGATGGAGGCACCTTCAAGCACCTCTAGCAGATTGTCCGGCGCCTCCGGTTGGACGGAGGCTGCTGGCTCAGAAGGCTTGCTCCTCTTGGAAGGATTTGGCCTGCCGTGGTCCAGAATTGTTGAAGATTCCGGCACGGTGTCTGGCTTAAGGCCGGACTTGGAGCCCTGGGGTGTCTTGTCCCCTTCACTCCTGGGGTCCGGGAGGTCGCCTTGCGGCTCCTCCAGGACCACCTCCTCCTGCCCCGGAGCTCGTTGCGACGCCACTTCAGCGTCATCCGAAGTGCGGGGGGAGACAGCGGGCAGAACAGAGTTCACGTCCGATGAATCCAGGGAGCCGCTCGACGACTCGTTGAGTGCGGCCCGGGGCGGGCTGCATGATTATATTTGACATTAGGGGAAGCTGTGCAACAAAAGGAATATCATGAGTTACTCTGGTATCTGAACACTTACGATTTTGCCGGATGCTTGGCCCTGTTCGGCCACTCCTCTTCACCCTCTTTGGCGTCAGGGGCGTATTCCGGCGGAGGGGTCTTCCTTTTCCTAGACCCCTCGGCCTCCCCCGTTGAGGGAGAGTCTTCTTCTTCCCCCTCCTCGTTCTCGTGGGAGGAGGGCACCTCGGACTCGTCAGAGGACGAGTCCGACACCACCACGTTGCGGGCACTCTTTCGAATCCCCGTGGTCTTCTTCTTCTTGACCTTCTTCTCCGGCACCACATAAGGCGCCGGGGCCAGCGGCTTCACCATTAAAGCTGGGGCTGGATCTTCGGGCAGCGGAGCCGGACAGTTAATCGGCTCGGCTATCACCCGCCAACCCTGTCAGAGGAAAGGGAGTTCAGATCCCGCATAGTGTCAAACTATGAAAAAAGGCTTAACATCCTGTGAAGGGTGTAGATGGCATACCTTGCTAGCGTGATGCTGCGAGCTGTATCCGCGGTCCTCGGAAGCGGATGTGGGAGCCTCGGTGCCCTTGAATAGCACCTTCCAGGCGTCTTCATACATCGTGTCGAAAAGCCTGTTGAGGGTTTGGTGTTGCGCCGGGTCGAACTCCCACAGATTAAAATCCCGTTGTTGGCACAGGAGGATCCGGCGGACGAGCATAACCTGGATTATATTAACAAGCCGGACTGGCTTGTTCACCAGGGATGGGATGCATGTTTGCAATCCGGTCACCTCTTTTTCGTCACCCCACGACATGCCCGTCTCTTTCCAGGACATAAGCCGCGTGGGGGGTCCGGATCGGAACTCAGGGGCTGCGGTCCATTCTGGATCGCGTGGCTCGGTGATATAAAACCACCCGGCTTGCCATCCCTTTAGGGTCTCCACGAAAGAGCCCTCAAACCATACGACGTTTGCCATCTTGCCCGCCATAGCGCCTCCGCACTCCGCCTGGCTGCATCGCACCACCTTGGGCTTGATGTTAAAGGCATTGAGCCAGAGGCCGAAATGGGGGCGGACGCGGAGAAAGGCCTCGCACACGACGATAAATGCTGAGATGTTGAGGATGAAGTTTGGAGCCAGATCATGGAAGTCCAGGCCGTAGTAGAACATGAGCCCCCGGACAAATGGGTGGATGAAAACCTTATCCGCAGAGGAAGTGGGGGATAAACACGACCCTCTCATGGGGCCTTGGGGTGGGGATAAGCTGCCCCTCTTCGGGAAGCCGGTGCGCGATGTCCTTGGACAGGTATCCGGCCTTCCTTAGCTTTTTTACTTTACCCTCCGTAACGGAGGAGACCATCCATTTGCCTCCTGCTCTGGACATTGCTGGAGAAGGTTGAGGTGGGATGTGCGGGCTTGGGCGCTGGAGCTCAGGTGCGCGAGAGATGGATAGGCAAGGGAGGAAAGGGTGGATCCTTATCCCCTTATATAGGCGGATGCGGTTATGCGTCCCCACCTACCTAATAAAACTTGCTTGCCTCCCGAGCGCAGTGATAAATGGCGCGGTTGGGTTACCCACGTCCGTATTGATGAGAATCCCGTAAAAAGGTTACACGATCTCTGCTTTGACAAGACGTGCCAAGGAAACCGCCTCGCGAAACATGCTGAGGAGGAAAAGTAAAAACGATTCGAGTAAAGGGCTTGGTTGTGGTGTGATGGCACACTGCAGAATACGTCAGCAGATTTGATTTGTGTTAATATTATTCTCTCTATGGCAATATGTGGAAGCTTATTTTACAGAACCGGACACTATTCTTGGTGTATACAATCTTCTATAAAGGACTGGGAGGAGGAACCCGCCTTGCAATGCCGAAGACAATTTGCGCGCCGGACTCATCGTCATTGAAGCCTGGTTCAGGGGCTACTGAGGGAGTCCTGGATTGGGGGGTGTTCGGATAGCCGGACTATACCTTCAGCCGAATTCCTGGACTATGAAGATACCAGATTGAAGACTTCGTCCCGTGTCCGGATGGGACTTTCCTTGGCGTGGAAGGCAAGCTTGGCGATGCGGATATTCAAGATCTCCTATTGTTGTAACCGACTCTATGTAACCCAAACCCTATCCGATGTCTATATAAACCGGAGGGTTGTAGTCTGTAGGACAGAATCAACTCCATACACAACAATCATACCATAGGCTAGCTTCTAGGGTTTAGCCTCCTTGATCTCGTGGTAGATCTACTCTTCTACTACCCATATCATCAATATTAATCAAGCAGGAGTAGGGGTTTACCTCCATCGAGAGGGCCCGAACCTGGGTAAAACAAAGTGCCCCCTGTCTCCTGTTACCATCCGGCCTAGACGCACAGTTCGGGACCCCCTGCCCGAGATTTGTCGGTTTTGACACCGACACCCCCCGCGATGATCCAGGGCCGCTTCCGCCGAAGAAAAGGCCGGTTCACCGCCGCGATGAAGCAGCGATGCATGTGGTGACGAGGCCTTGGTGCGAGCGGCCTCCTCCAGGGTACCCGCTACCCTTCTATGCCCGAGCCGAGGGCTCAGGAAAGCGGAGTGACGAGCACCGCCGCCCGTGTCGCGCCCGTGGTCACCGCGCAATGGCGATGCACGATGTCGCCCCAGGGGTCCATGCCGCAGACTCGTCGCATGAGTTCATGATGTGGGCGGCGAGGTGCCACCGAGGGGTGTTTGCGAACTTTGGCTGCAGCATGCTGACTGCAAAACCCCCGCAACCAGAGCGGAGATTGGAACCATCGCCTCTCAGAAGATCTTCATGACCCGAGGCTGGGGCGAGATTGCCCGGTTCTGCCGTGCGGAGGGCGCCCTTGCGATCAACTTCGAGTACGATGGCGCCTCCATGCTATTTTGCATGGTCTTCGACGAGGAAGTCCGCCACCTGGAGTGCTGCCCTGAAGGAGGTCACCAGGAAGACGTTGTGGCGGCCGTGGGGCCCTCCACTAGTCTTTTCTGCAACTCCTCCAGCGACAACAGCGACTCGTGGTGGTCCAGCGACTCCCCTGAGCTCTTGGAGTCTCTAGACATGAGCGACGACAGCTACGTGCCGCCAAGCTCCCGCCGAACCCAGAGCAGGGCTGCGGCGTCCAGCCGCCGGCGCCGCTGATCTGGATGGGGTTGGCACCGGCCTCTTGTGGCCCACGGTTGATGATGGTGCCTACGGTATCTGGCTCGTGTAGATATAACTCCTAGGAATCCCTTCCCTTTTGTTCCATGCGAGGAATCAAGAAATGGGCCCCGTGGGGCATGTAAGGCGTTTGTAATGCCCTTCGTCAATATAACCCTTGTTATGAAGATTTGTGTGTGCGCACGTATCCTGCCGAGGCTCGGCTTCCCCTTTCCAATCCCTCGACAGCTTGATGCTCTACACTGACAGGTCCCGGTCCCCAGGCAGGCTGCAGCTGTCGCTGGTATGCCAGGTCGCGATGCCGTGGTCATGGCCAGGAGGTGAGCGGCCCGAGGTTCAGTAAGAGCTCCTGAGGCATGATGCTCAAGAGGTCCCCTTTAGCGCATAAGAAGCTACCTCAAAATGAGAAAGGAAGTGAGTATCACCACAGCAGGGCAGCAGAAGGAGCAAGGCCCGCTTCAGCTCAGTCTCCCCTTTCTATCCTCGTGACGGCTGGGTGCTCTACATTGATAGGTCCCGGTCCACAGGTAGGCTGCAGCCATCGCTGGTATGCCAGGTCGCGATGCCATGGTCAAGGCCAGGAGGTGAGCGGCCCGACGTCCAGTAAGAGCTCCTAAGGCGCGATGCTCAGGAGGTCCCCCTTAGAGCCCAGGCAACCATGAAGAGGCAAGAAAGGGAGACGACATTGCCGCAACAGAGCTGCTGCGAAGGTCTCGTGCTGCAGCAATAGGTGGGTTCCATGTGTGAACTTATCTGGTCTGTCTGGAGTCTACTCCTCGTGGCACGCCTGGGTTCGTGCATTGGTCACTGTAGCATAGGCATGTCAGGCCCGTGCGGGTTTCCCCCACCCCTCCATGCTCTTCTTGGTGCTCTGCGTCCTCAGGTCCTGGCCCTCGAGCGAGCTCAGCCGCCGCTGGTATGCCAGGTCGCGATGTCGTGGTCAAGGCCAAGGGGTTAGGGCTAGAGAGCCAGTAAGAGCTCCTCAGTCGCGATTCTTAGGAGCCCCCCTTTTAACGTGCAAGCGAATCGCATGAGAGAAGAAGGAGAGTCCATGGTACTACACGCCATGATCCTCAGGAAGCCCCTGCAAGTTAACACGAAGAAGGGCGCCGGACCGCTGGTTTTGCTTCTGGAGCGGGCGAGGGGACTCCCTACTGCAGAGAGCCCCCGGGGCATGTACAACCCCACCCTGACACGTGGCTGGCACGGTAGGGTTTAGCGAGGTTTGTCTGGGCACCTGTGAGCCAGCACGGGACTCACGAGGTCCTACCTTAAGGTGGGTTGCGCCTGGTCTTAGCCCTTGTTTATTGTCTTGGTCCTGTGAGATGGCCAGACAACGCAAAAGGGGCCCTGAAGAAAGGGTGCCGATGCGCGGCCCCCGTAATGGGCAACAATCAAGCAAGTGATAGCCATAGGTAGGTTAAACATGGAAGGAATATCATCTCGGGTAGATGCAGAAAGATACATGCCACTGGGTCAGGCCCGAGCGGCTTGGGGATGATGCAGCCCGAGGGGCGCCCCCAACAGGGTAAACTTAAAGGCATAAGCAAAAGGGGTACATGCCACAGGGATGGACCCACGCAGCCTGGGAATAATGTAGCCCGAGGGGCGCTCAAAGCTAAAGGAACTTGGAAAATGTCACCTGGTTTTGTTGATGAAGGAGAGTCAGGGCAGCAGAAGGTGCGTGGTGATGGGATGGCTCGTCACGAGCCACCGGGGCCCTGAGCCTCAGGAGGCTCTGGGGCTCAGGTGGTTCCCTGAGGACCGTTTCGATCTCTCCCAGGACGGCGTGGTGCCTGGCCTCCTGAGCCGCCAGGACACACTGCAAAGTTGCGTTGATAGGCTGACGACACGCTCGGCAAGCCGAAGGGCATGCGAGCATAGCTGTGTGGTGGACCCTCGCAACGACCCACGTGTGATGGCCAGAAAGGCTCCTGAGATGCGGCCCTGTTGAGCCCTGGAACGTCGATGTAGCCGCGCAGCCCGACATACTCGCCTGGATGGGGAGCTGCGCCTCGTGAGCGGTGGTCGCCGCGCATGGCCCGTACGTCTTGCAGTTCCTGAGTGGTCTTGATGATGAACTCCTGAGCGGTGGGCACTCCTTTCCCTGTGTTCTCCTGAGGGAAACGTGCCATGAACCATGCCTCCAAGTGGTGCCCGAGCGCCTCCCTCATGATGTTGGCAAGGTCTGAGGCCCTCCAGCAGAGAGCCCCCGAGCCCTGCCCGAGGAGGGTGTTGGGCGCGCCTTCCTATGCGATGGAGGGAGGCGCCCCTGGAGCGGGCGCTGATACTGACGAGGTTCCAGCTGTGATGCCACCCTCCTGAGGTCCGGCACGGCGCAACTACTTCTTCTTGGGGGTGGCCTCAGGAGGATCCTCACTCTTGCTGTCGGGGTCGTCTATTGTTGCAGCTTGAAAAGCACGCTCGAGGGACCACACCGCATCTCTTTCTTCGCATGGGACTATGATGATTCCGTCGCTTCCTGGCATCTTCAGGACATTGTAATCATGGTGTGTAACCTCCATGAACTTGGCCAGGGTTAGATACCCGAGGATGGCGTTGTATGGCAGACGGATGTGCGCAACATCGAAGTCGATGAGCTCGGTGCGGTAGTTCTTGCGTTCCCCGAAGGTGACAGGGAGGCAGACCTGCCCTATCGGTGTGGTGGAATCGTCGGTCACTCCTGAGAAAGGCTTGGTAGGCTGAAGCTGCTCATATGGCATAGGGATGGCAATGGGTCGGGTTTGGGGCGGGTGGAGCTGGTCCAAATCCAACCCATGCCCATCTTCCCGCCCTCTACCCATCCACCAAATTATCCATGGGCACAACTTGTGCCCATGCCCAAACGATACCCACATACCCATGGAGCTCCATGGGCATAGAAAAGTCAGCACGAAGCCTTCCCAAAGATCAAATCAACTCATCATCATTCACTTACAAATGACAACATAAGCTACATGCATAAGTAGGTAACAAGTAATATGATGAGTCCTTAAGGGTGACATAACAGAGGTTGATTCTATAGCATATAGCTCATGGCAGAAGTTGCATATTTCCTGCCATTTCCCATTGATTTTCTCTTTCTACTGTAACTGGCATATGGCCCCACATGTCATACTGGTATCCATTGGATATCCATGGAGCACAAACTATAACCATGCCCAACCCAGCTATTCGTGGGTATCCATATCCACGGACCCATGGGCAGAAATGTGCTTCATACCCTTGCCCAACCGGGTCGGGTATCCATGGGTATCCAGATCCATGGATAAAATTGCCATCCCTAATATGGCACTTGGAGGTTGTCGAACGTGTCGATGGACAGGATGTTGAGCCATGCACCACCGTCGATGAGGGTCTTGGTAACTTGCACGTTGCTGATGACTGGTGAGAAAAGCATCGGGAGAACGCTAGCGTTGGCTGCACACTTGAGCTGATCTGCCGAGTTGAAGGTGATGGCGCACTGGGACCACCAGAACGGGCGCGTGGCCTCGAGCTTGGGGAGGGCTGCATTCACCTCACGAGCGAACTGTTTGAAGATACGTTGCGAGGCTGGGGCCCAAGATGCAGGCGATTGCACGCGGCTCATGGAAGCCCCCAGCCCCCTCGTATTGATGATGGTCGTCGTTCCTTCTTGGTGGTGGCGGCAGCGGGGGAACACCGGCGTTGCCCTGAGGGTGATCCTCACGAGGCTGGTCCCTCCAGGCACCCTCACGAGGATGGTCCTACCAGTGGTCCTCTCGAGGCCTGTCCCGCCACTCCTGGCGCGGGCACGGTCGTCCCAGCGTCCGCCCCAATGTCCTCCTCCTCCTCGGCCGTAGCCCCGGTCGCTGCGCTCGGGGCGTCGACTGAAGCGTCCTTCGTGAATGGCTCTGAGTTCTTAACAGTCACTGGTGTTGTGGGTGTTCAGGTTGTGGAAGGCGCAGAACGGTCGGCTGCCCTTGGACAACTCGGGCTGGTCTCTGCCTCGCTTGGTGTCCGGCTCCGCCGCGAGCACAACTTCTTCCTTGCATTTCACGTCCTTGGCCTTGGACTTCTTTTCCTCTACCCCCGCAGCTGGCAACTCGAGGAGGGAGAGGCGCCCCTCCTCAGCTCTTGTGCACTTGATCGCTAGGTTAAACATCTCTTGAGATGTGCATAGCTCCTCATGGATGGCGAGCTCCTCCTTCATCTTGATGTCGCCGACGCCATCAGAGAACACGGAGATGAGGGCCTCGTCCTTGGCCCTGGGGATCTTGAGGCGTGTGTTGTTGAAGCGTTGCATGTACTTTTGAAGCATCTCTCCTGGTTGTTGATTGATGAGGCGCAGGTTACTCGCGGCGGGCGGGCGGTCGCGAGTGCCCTAAAAGTTGGCGACGAAGCGGTCGCGCATCTCGTCCCAGGAGGAGATTGAGCCCTGAGGCAGGTTCAGGAGCCACGAACGGGCGCCGTCTTTGAGAGCCATAGGAAACCAATTCGCCATGACTTTCTCGTCACCGTTGGCCGCTTTGATGCTTAGCTCGTAGAGCTGCAGGAACTCCATGGGGTCGAGGGTGCCATTGTAGCGAGGATATAGATCCGGCTTGAACTTGCCCGGGCAGGCGACGCTACGCAGCTCGGGGGTGAAGGCGCGGCAGCTGGCCGTGGTCACCGGGGCCCATCTTGGAGGTGGAGCTTGGACTTGATGAGGCCCGCGTGCCGCCGCTGTCGGTGGCACGCAGTCTTGGCGAGGCGGCGCGGGGAGCGGAGGTGCAGCTTCCCACGGCCGAGGAATCTCTTGGCAGCTTCTCTCTTCGCGCACGGGCACCGGGCGTGGTGCATCGCGCCGTGGGGCCGCGCGCCTTGGCACCAAGGTGCCGTCTTGGGGCAGAGGTGGTTGAGGTGCTTCGTCAGCCACATCACCTGTGACTGGAGGAGGTCTTGGCAGAGAGAGGGGCGGCGCTGGGGAGCCCCCCTGTGGCGCAGACAAGCTCGGCGACCAGGTCAAGCTAGTCCTCGTTGAGGTCGTCGATCGGGCGGTAGCGTAGGAGCTCGTTTGCCATGAGGAGCACAGCCTGCGCGTCCATGGGAGCGCGACGTGCATGGGACGAGGAACCGGCCGGGGTCAACGAGGGAGTGGTGGTGCGACCGTCCAGCCGCACCGATGGGTGCAGTGAGGATGCTTGCTTCTCGTTCCCCGCCGGGCTAGTGGCGGCAGGAGACGGGGAACGATGGGGTGGCCCGCTGTCGGTGTCAAAACTGGCGGATCTCGGGTACGGGGGTCCCGAACTGTGCGTCTAAGGGGGGTGGTAACAGGAGGCAGGGGACACGATGTTTTACCCAGGTTCGGGCCGTCTTGATGGAGGTAAAACCCTACGTCCTGCTTGATTTATTCTTGATGATATGAGTATTACAAGAGTTGATCTACCATGAGATCGAAGAGGCTAAACCCTAGAAGCTAGCCTATGGTATGATTGTATGTTGTCCTACGGACTAAAACCCTCCGATTTATATAGACACTGGAGGGGGCTAGGGTTACACTAGGTCGGTTACAAAGGAGGAGATATCCATATCCGTACTGCCTAGCTTGCCTTCAATGCCAAGTAGAGTCCCATCCGGACACGAGACGAAGTCTTCAATCTTGTATGTTCATAGTCCAACAGTCCAGCCAAAGGATATAGTCCGGCTGTCCGGAGACCCCCTAATCCAGGACTCCCACAGTAGCCCCTGAACCAGGCTTCATTGACGATGAGTCCGACGCATAGTATTGTCTTCGGCATTGCAAGGCGGGTTCCTCCTCCGAATACACCACGGAAGAATTTGAATACAAGGATAGTGTCCGACCCTTCAAAATAAGGTCCACATACCACTGTAGAGAGAATAATATTTCCACAAATCTAATCTGCTGACATGTTTCGGAAACATGACATCATGCCGTGGCTCGGTGATTATTCGAACCGTTTCCTTTAACTAGCCCTGCACATAACGCGAGGCAGTTTCTTGACACGTCTTGTCAAAGCAGAGATCGTGTCCCCCTTATCACGGGATTCTCAACAATACGGGTGTGGGTAACCCAAGCGTGCCTAGGACTCCTAGATTTTTGGCAAGTCACAAACGACCACGAGGAGGACACTTGATATTCACCCCCTTTATAAAGGGACAAGGCTTTTACTTTTTTCCCTCCCGTGCTCAATCGAATCCTTCCCCTGCCTCGAGTTCTAACACCCAAAGCCCATGTCAGGTACTTCGGACCTTCAATCATGTCCGGATCCAGCCTCCAGTGCCAGTGGATGTGCTCCTCCGTCACGGAAGAGGATATGAAGAAGTTGAGGGAGGCAAGATACCTGACCGCCGAAGTTTCGCATCGGCTGCCTGTCCGAGGGCAGGTCGTCCCTAATCCTGAACCCAATGAAGACATCGTGTTCCTCTCCCACTTCCTCCGAGGACTAGGCCTCACTCTGGATCCCTTCGTTAGGGGTTTGATGTTCTATTACGGGATTGATTTCCACGATCTAGCCCTGGATTCCTTTCTCCACATCTCGGCATTCATTGTCGTATGTGAGGCCTTCCTCTGTATTACCCCTCACATCGGCCTATGGCTCAATACCTTTTATCTGAAGCTGAAGACGGTCCAGGGGCAATACGCAGTGTGCGGAGGTGCATTAATAAGCAAGATCGCTGGAGCTCCATGGCAGAGAGTTCCTTTCCAGAGGTGTCCGGATTATGGCAACGGGAGTGGTTCTACGTCACCGCTCCCAGAAGTGCCAAGTGGGCAACTTCCCCCACCTTTCGCTCGGGCCCTCCACCACAACTGATGTCATGGATCAGCAGGGGGCTGAGCTGGGGTCCAGTCAAGGATGTGCCCACACTACAGGGCCGCATCCGAGATCTCTTCGAGGGAGATTTTAGTTTGATTATGGTAGTGCAAGTTATGCTGGTTCGTCGAGTCCAGCCTTGCAAACGCCGGCCCCTCCGTTTGTGGGAATTCAACCCAGAAGGACCGCGCGCTATTCAGAATTTCCTTGGCCTAACGCACGAGTAGATGTACAAGTCGTTCTTCGGACTTCAAATAGAGTGTCCGGACACCACCGAGGACGTGGGCCTAAGCAGCAACTGCACCGCGGCCAAAGTAAGTAATCCTCTAGTAGAACACACTATCATTCTTTTATCATGACATCATTCTGAACAATCGCTCTTTGACCAGGACTGGATAACAAAGGCGAAGATGATCCGGTGTTCGGCTCCCCTTCCCGAAGGCTTAGACAATCCGGTGCTGGAAAAGATACTTGAACCGGCACCTTGCCCGGTGCCCTCAAGGGAAGACGAAGGGCGGAACAAAGGGGGCGAAAGCGGGCCTCCACCGCTACCTATTCCAACCGAGGGAACGAGCGCCTCCGTGGGGGAGGATAACCAAGGGGAAGAATCTAATGTTCCATCGCCCCGGGGAAGGAAGAGGACTACCTCTGAAGATCCGGAAACCAAGGTCTCCAAACGGGAGAAGAAAACTCCACCAGAGGGTCCTGCCTCGGAGGGTGCTCTTGTCGCACAAAGTCCATACGGGGATCAGCCCTCTAACGAGCTATAAGCAATCAAAAAGTACTTAATAGCGAACATATACTACCCTACTTCTGAGAAAAATAACTGAAGCATTTATCTTGCTATTCGGATCTGAGCCCTTCTCAGCAGAGCTCGTCTTCGGGAGATCTTCTTCCAAAGATGATGGAGAGTGAAACGCCTCCCCCGAACTCCCTAGCTCAAGAAGCGGGCGACATTGAAGTGTCATCGCGGAGGGTCACCCCGGATCTGGTGAGGCCTGAAGATAATCCTATGGTCGCCCGAAGTCCCCAGTATCCGGCTCTTGAAGAGAGCAACCAAAAGAATCTGGCACCGTCTGGTATGCGGTCGGACGAACTGAGGGATCTGCTAGGGCGAGCCACTATCTTAGAAGAGCACCGTACATTGATGGGTATGGTGATTGAAAGGATCTCATCCGCCGAAAGCGGGTTGCATGAAGCCTTTATGAGTCTACTGACGGGCTTTGAGGTACGTGAAATGATATGCATTTGTGGTAGTACCGTACATTTTTAGGCGTGCCCTGTGTAGATAGTAGCCCCTAAGACTCTGGTTGTCTTCGAGAACGGCGGCGAACAGAGGATCGTAGTCCCAGGTAACAACCAGACCGCCTTTATGTGCAGATGTCTGAAGCTCTGGTGGCTAGCCAGATTGATGGGGTTGCCGAACTAAAGCGGCGACTGGATGCAGCGGATGCCGACATCGAGCTTGTTAACAAGCGGCTTGACGAGGCACAAGGTAGGTGACGTTTATAGTGAATGTCACATAGTAAGAGCAGCGTGATGCCAGTATCTTCAATATTGTGACTGCAGATGGAGCTTCCACAGTGAGGCCCTGCGGGCGGAGCTTGCCCGAGCCAAGGAGCAAGCAAGGAATAGTAATGCAGCCGCTTTGAAGGCGGCCGAAGAGTTGAGAGCAGAGAAGGCCGCGCATAGCGAGAGCAAAGAGAAAATGGCCAAAATGGCTGTGAAGTTAAAAGACGCTGCCGACCGCTGCAAATTTCTTGAAGAAGAAAGCCGAGCGAAGGCTACGGACCTCGAAAAGGCCACAATGGCGACCAAAGACACCCGCTCTGCAATGACAGCCAAGAAGGAGGAACTGTGTGAAGCCAGGGATATTGTGGCTGGGAAGCCCTTTATGCTGCGGAGGATGTTCGGCGATCCGCAGTATGCCCCTCTGGATCGGCTGTGGAGTTTGGCCGACGCATATCTGGACTTAGCAGCGAGTGATGTTGATGCGGCCAAATACTTCTAAGATCATTCAAATCGTGAAGTGGACAAGCTGTTCTGGTCGCAATTTAATGTTCCAGAGCATCCGCTTCCATTGACTGATCAGCTTGCCGAATGGGCCTAACTCAATAGATTTTCTGGACTCGCCATGAGGTCTATTGTGGATCATCTGTGGCCGGAAAGGGCAAAGCCGAACAGCTATTTTAGCTTGGTGCAGCAGTTCCATGGTGCGGTGCCATGCATTAATGCGATGAAGAGGTCGGCGTGCATAGAAGGCTTGCGGATGGCCCTTGTCCGTGTCAAAACATACTGGGTGGAGATGGATGCCACCACTATCGCGGCGCAGGGTTCGGCCATAGGCCGAGTGGCTGCCGAGCACTATTTTGAAGAAGTTCTTGAGGGTGCTCATTCAATAGAGGCCCAGTGCTCGAAGAATGTTATGTTTGAGTGACATGTATTCCCATTGTAAATACAACGTTTTATTGAATTTATCAAGGCTGTATTTATACTTTTGCCCGAAAGTATTGTGATGCCTCCCATGCGGCCGTTTATGTATACCTGTATATAACCTGAAAGATTGCAGTCGTCGGCTTCAACCCCCACGCATATAATGCGTGGGTGTTCGCAGAAGATGTGTATTCACACTTAATCCAACGTCTTGGTCCTATTAAGGAGGTGATAGCGCAGCGAACTAGGCAACTGGACTATAATGCTTTAACTCTTTCACTTAGCCATAGGAGTTTGACAGTGGGGCTACTATATAGCCCCTGGTGGCTCCGCACTCATCCGGATTCGGGGTGCGTACATGCCTGGCCGGGAAACGGCCCTTCGTTAATGCGGAGGAATCCCGAAGATTCCAATAAGTAATCGAGTGGTTGACCAGTCTCACGCTATATCATGACAGTCAGTTTTCTGCTTTCTCTACTGAGGTGCTCGTCCAGATGAACCAGGGCACAATCGCAGTAGTTCTCCTGGTGCCACCTTAGCAGATAGAGCGGAATGTAAGGCAGCAAAACATAGGAGCCGGGAAAACCCAACATTTGACCAAAGACATGATTCGGAGCTGATGCATATAAGGCCAAACTCGCGACGCCGAACACTCCCTAAGGTATTCAGTCTTTATGGTGTAAACTGGGTCTAAACAATACCCTTTGTAATAAGCCCCTGGTGTCCAGGTACGTGCATTATTCTAGCATGGCCACATGCCAAGACGTCAGCATCCTTCTTGGTTGTACTGAGAATCCGAGGGATGTAAATCAACAAGAGAAAGTAAAAAAGGTTTACACAGGGTCTTAATCTACAAAGAATCCTTGGAACGGGTCCCTACTGCACGTCTGCGCCTGTGTCTCCGTTGTGCCGTATCCTGGACGGGTGTAGCACAATGGTCATCTGAAAAAGAGAGGAACTTAAATGAAAAGTTGTCGTGCAAACATTAAATTATACTAAATAAACAATATATAGTAGAAAATGAGTAAAGGTGAGCCTTATTGCCACTTTTGCGTGCACGTTGAGCCCCTTGTATTGTAATAGGGGTGTAGCCATCAAACCTATATTAATTACATATATATGAGCCGGACTCGTCTAGCCGTGTTCGTGGTCTTAACAACCTGTCAAATGCTTGAGTTGGTGAGTTCGTTTAGTGTGCGGCGGCCAAGGCGGCCGCACCGTCTTCAGCGCGCATGGAGCGCTCAATATTTCCATTAACTATAATAATGCCCCGTGGACCGGGCATCTTGAGCTTGAGGGAAGCGTAATGCGGTATTGCATTAAAGCGAGTGAAAGCTTCACGTCCGAGTAGTGCTTGATAGTCACTTTGGAACGGAGCGACGTGGAAAGTTAAATTTTCACTATGGAAGTTATCGGGGAAGCCGAATATAACCTCTAGTAGCAGGGAGCCCCTGCAGTGAGCCTCCGGGCCTGGCATTACTCCTTTGAAGGTAGCATTTCTGCAGCAAATTTTGGCTGGTCTATCCCCATTTTGCGGACTGTGTCCTGATATATCAGATTTAAACTGCTACCGCCGTCCATCAGGACTCGGGTGAAGTGGTATCCGTCAATTATTGGATCTAATACCAAGGCAGCTCATCCTGCATGCCGGATACTTGCCGAGTAATCCCGATGGTCGAAGGTGATCGGTTGGGACGACCAGTGGCAGAGCTCCGGGGTGATAGGCCCTGGGGCATGTTCCTATAAAGGTGACGATTTCTTTCTCCCTTTTATCACGTGTAACACGTTGACTGTTTTGACTTCTGGTGGGAATTTCTTCTGTTCCCCCGTGCCTAGCTTGCGAGGCTCATCCTCGTCTTCACTTGGTGTATCCTGCCCCTTGTGTTCGGCGTTGAGCTTGCCGGACTATTTGAAGACCCAACATTCTCCCTGGGTATGATTTGCAGGTTTATCCAGGGTGCTATGGATCTGATATATTTGGTCCAGAATTTTGTTTAGGCTGGACAATTCGTCTCTGTGGCCTTTGGAGAGCGGCTTCTGCTGCCCTGGCCGAGAGCTTCTAAATCCGGCGTTTACCGCTGTGCTCTTCGGACTGTCTTCTTTATTCCGGCGCTTATTCTTGCTCCGTCGTGATTTCCCGTTTCCATCCCTGACTTCGGATGTACTTGGGTCGCTGGTGCTGCATCGGGCTAACCAGCTATCCTCGCCCGCGCAAAAACGGGTCATGAGGCTTGTTAATGCTTCCATTGTTCTCGGCTTTTCCTGACCAAGGTGTCTGGCAAGCCATTCGTCTCGAACGCTATGCTTGAAAGCTGCTAAGGCTTCAACGTCCGGACAGTCAACTATTTGGTTCTTTTTAGTGAGGAACCTGTTCCAAAGTTTTCGGGATGACTCACCGGGCTGTTGAGGTATATGACTTAAATCGTCTGCATCCGGTGGACGGACATATGTCCCTTGAAAATTTGCCCGAAAGGCGTCTTCGAGCTCTTCCCAGCTTCCGAAGGAGTTTTCGGGGAGGCTTTTAAGCCAGTGCCGAGCTAGCCCTTTGAGCTTGAGGGGTAAGAACTTGATGGCGTGGAGATCGTCTCCTCGAGCCATATGGATGTGGAGGATGTAGTCCTCAATCCAGACCCCAGCGTCTATTGTTCCGTCGTACGCCTCTATGTTTACTGGTTTGAATCCCTTTGGAAATTCATGGTCCAGCACCTCGTCGGTGAAACATAGAGGGTGTGCGGCACCCCTGTATTTGGGCGTACTGTGGTGTTCGGATGTTTGTTGTGTTGCATTGTATGTTGGAGCGCGCCTGCGTGGTCCATAGATGGATCTGGTTGCGCCGTCCTTTTGATGCGAGCCCTTACGTGGATCGTGTACTAGTTTATGTGTGGCGTCGTTTGCCGCTTAATGTTGGCTATGAGGTCGTCTATCCGACCGGATGGCCGTTTTATTTTTTAATTGTGGAGGATCTAAGGCCTCCTCATCAAATTCAGGTAGCAACTTTCGCTTCGGATAGCTCTTGGTGTGGCGATTCCTGCCGTACTTCGCTGTAGTGTTGAGTAGTTCACTCCATCTGATTTTGAGTGTGTCGTGTGCAGCCTTGAGCCTGTGCTTCTGTTTTTTCAGACTCCTCGCCATGGCAACAAGCCTTTGGTGGGCATTATGTTTCTCCTGGCGCCTGTCCGGTTTGATGTCGTCCAAACTGTTATCTTCGATGGGGTTGGGTTGTTCGGCTTGATTTTCCGTATTTCCGTGGTCGGGCAATGGTTCACCCTAATCTAACGCTGGGTCTATAGGATCGTTATTTCTGCCGAGGCGGGATTTGGAGCGGCGTTTACGCCGCCGCTTTAACTGCTTCTCGAGGGAACCACCCTTCGCTGCGTCCTTCTGTTCCTCGTCGTTATTTTCTTTGGGTGTGTTCACCATGTATACGTCATGTGGAAGTGGGCGTCCAGTGCCATGTGGGTAGTGGTACCTCTTCGCCTCCCGCATCGTCGTCCATACCGTCGATGTCTTCGGAGTTGAAGTCGAGCATGTCGGTTAAGTCATCCACAGTGGCTACTAAGTGGGTGGTGGGTGGGCGGCGAATTTCTTCGTCATCTGCATCCCAATACGGCCGGACGTAGTTCGGCCAGGACTCTCCTGACAAGGAGAGAGACCTTAATGAGTTCAGTATGTCGCCAAAGGGCGAGTGGTGAAAAATATCCATGGAGGTAAAGTCCATGATCGGCGCCCAATGGGATTCGACAGGAATGCGCGCAGGCGGTTCGGAGTCCGTGGCCCGAGAAGGATCCGGCAGTTTGGCAACACGGCTCTCGTGAAGGGTAAGGTCGATATTCGGCTTGATCGTCGCAGAGGATACGGCCTCCATGGCGGGGTTTATCCACCCATCCATGGATGGCGCAACTGGCTCCGAATTGAGGGTCAGAGCGGCTACCGGTGCGATTTCTTGAACACTGTCCGATGGTAGAGCCAAATCATACTCATCGTGACTGCGTGGCGCACAAGGCAGGGGCTCAGATCCGTCGAAGATCTAGTCTCTGCGGATATCGGCCGTGTAGTTTAGGCTTCCAAACCTGACCTGGTGGCCAGGGGCGTAACTTTCGATCTGCCCCAAATGGCCAAGCGAGTTGGCCCGTAGTGCGAAGCCGCCGAACACAAAGATCTGTCCTGGGAGAAAAGTCTCACCCTGGACTACATTGCTATCGATGATCGTAGGAGCCATCCAGCCCAACGGCGACGACACAGAGGAACTCTCAATGAAAGCACCAATGTCGGTGTCAAAACCGGCAGATCTCGGGTAGGGGGTCCCGAACTGTGCGTCTAAGGCGGATGGTAACAGGAGGCAGGGGACACGATGTTTTACCCAGGTTCGGGCCCTCTTGATGGAGGTAAAACCCTATGTCCTGCTTGATTTATTCTTAATGATATGAGTATTACAAGAGTTGATCTACCACGAGATCGGAGAGGCTAAACCCTAGAAGCTAGCCTATGGTATGATTGTATGTTGTCCTACGGACTAAAACCCTCCGGTTTATATAGACACCGGAGGGGGCTAGGGTTACACAAGGTCGGTTACAAAGGAGGAGATATCCATATCCGTACTTCCTAGCTTGCCTTCCACGCCAAGTAGAGTCCCCTCCGGACACGAGACGAAGTCTTCAATTTTGTATCTTCATAGTCCAACAGTCCGGCCAAAGGATATAGTTCGGCTGTCCGGAGACCCCCTAATCCAGGACTCCCACACCCGCCGATGGGAGCTGTCTAAGCAACGCGGGCGGTGAGGGCAGCCCGGCATTCAGCTCTAGCGCGGCGAGCATCCTCCATGGAGACGACGGAACGACGGAATGACGGAGGTCCGATCGACGGAAGGGAAGCTACGGTGCACCCCTACTTGGCGCAACAAATGTCGTATCTGGGGTTCTGGCAGACCCTTAAGGTTCGAACACTCGGGTACGCACGAAGTTCTTTCCCACCTACCGATCTACGCCCTAGCTCTCTAAGATCTCGCGGACGAACCTGATGCGCTCGCAACACAAAGACACAAGATTTATACTGGTTCGGGCCACTGTTGTGGTGTAATACCCTACTCCAGTGTGTGGTGGTGGAGTGCCTCTTGCGCTGATGATGAACACTACAAGGGGAAGAACAGCCTCCTGAGGTTGAGGTGCTCTTGTGTTCGGCGTGGCTAGGGTTGGCTCTTGATCTGATCCCCTCCCCTTTGGTGGTGGCTAGTCCTATTTATAGAGGACCTGGTCCTCTTCCCAAATATTGAGCGGGAAGGGAGCCAACAATGGCGGCCAATTTGAAAGGGGACAACTAGTACAAGCTATCCTGACAAAAGGTGGTCTTCGCCTACTAAAGGGCTCTGGTGGTAACGTCGTCTTGGGCTCCACGGTGACCTCTATCCTGCCGTCCTTCTGGTCTTGGTCTCGTTGCACTGATATGGAAACCTTTGCCTGATGCCTTTGTACTCCACACCTGCGCTTTCCGCCTTAGCACAAAATAGGAAACAAGGACACTGTGCACGCTAGCACCCGCCTGGCGCTCGCCTGGTGTTGATCGCCATGGCTCACGTCACGAGAGCGTCGCGAGGTTTGCCCTGCCTTGATATCTCCGCTCCTCGTGAGGCCGCTCCTGAGGAGGTCTTGCATCATCCGCCTCGCTAGGCTTGGCCCCTCGCGAGGGTCTTGGTTCCTTGTCGATGAGAATGGGTCGTACGGACCTGCCAGCCCAGCCACGCCGTGGGCCGCAGGCAGGCAAGTCTCGGGACCACCGTTCCTAGAACGGTGACACTCCTCAACAGCCACACAGTCCTCATCTTTGGAATCTGAGGTTTTCTTCTTCCTTGACCTGGTGGCTGCTTTGAGCAAGTTACTTGGTGTGCTCCTGCTGCCATAATCAGAACTGCTTGAGGGACTAGTGCCCTCACTCAATTGCACTTGTTCTTCGGACCTGTTCTGACTTTCACTTTGATCAGACATCTCGGCAAACTTACTGATAGCAGACCCTGTGAATAGATATGGATGAGGTAGAGTGGATGAGCATCACAAAGTGTAGAGTTTTTGCAAAACAAATGACTTAAAAACTTAGTTTTAGTTCTCCAAAGAAAGCATTTCGGAGCTACCGATTTGTAAACTCGGTGATACCGAAGCAGCTTTTGGAACCTAAACTAGTGAACTCAGTCAGACCGAGTCACAGTTCTGTGGCACCGGGACTGCTAGGGTTTCACAAGAATCGAACTCGGTCACACAGATTTGCAATTTTCGGTCAGACCGAAAGTGCAAGTGCAATGGCCTAGGCCAAACCGGTGAGACCGATTCTACAATTTGGTCGGTCCGAGATGAGTTTGGCGGAGACCTAACCCTAAATATTCAAATCAAATCTAACCTAAAGGATGTTTTTAGTGGATAGAGTGTTTGCATACGTGTTGATGATCATGGCTGAGCAATGTGCTACGAATCGGAGTTAAAAGAATAGCACAAAGGATCGAACTTGTACCGTAGTTCGGCGGAGTTCGCTACGGCGACAACGGAGGGGCAGAATTCTGTTGACGGTGATGGAAACCAGCGGCGGGAGGTCGCTGGCGGCGAGAAGACGATCCGGAGACCTGAGGCGGCAGAGAAGGATACGCGAGGGCTGACAGGTTTCGAAGAAATTTCCAAAATCTCACCCGTGGGTTTATATATCCCGACCCTGTCGGTGTGACCGAGTGGAACAACTCGTTGGCACCGAGATGCAAAATCGCAAGCAGTTACTGCAACTCGATGTGACCGAAAAGTTCAAATCAGTAGCACCGATATTGAAAACCTAGATCAACTTAGTGATCTCGGTGTGACCGAAATGGATGACTCGGTCATACCGAAATACACAAAGAGGTTTTGGAAGTTTAAGTCTATGACGAATCGGGGACTCCAAGTGCTCCTCACACAGAGTGGTTCGAATCTGACTTGATCAAACTTTGTGATGTAGCATGAATAGAGTTTGAGACGAGAAAAGCATAGATAGCTAGAGGGAGTTCTTAGGCGTTCTTGTCCATCCATTTGGCAAAAGAGAAAAAGCTAAACAATCAAAGCAACAAATGGATGTCCTCGAATGAGTAAATATGCATCCAACATGCTCACACAATAAACTGACAAATGAAATATGTGACAAAGCATGCACAATCACTCTAGCATCTACCAAGCAACTTAGCGATGACTAGGTCATCTATATATGAGTATATTGACTTAGGAGTCAGATGAGAACATTTGATCATAGGTCTTACTCATCGTTTAAGCACATGTGGGGTTGCCACTTTTATATAAAGCATTGTTGTGCTCACATCATTAGAGTTTCTTTAGCTCAAATGATTAGAGTAAAGCTCCCCCTAGATGTGATATCCCCCCTAAGAGGGATTAACTAACCTTGGGGTTTGTTGATGATAACTTCATGTAGGTCTTGAAGATGTAGATGCTCAATGTTGATGTAGATCATTCGGAGCAATCCTTTGGAGTGAGTTGCACTTTCAATACCTACACGGGTTAGTCCCACAAGGAGCAAACAAGGATACCCATAGACATTGAGTAATATTCACATGAGATGATGTCCATGAATGCATTAGGTTACCTTGTCCCTTGTCTTACCAACAAGAGGGTTTGTGACTCCTTGAACTAGTGCAAGATATGGAAGTTGTTTGCACTTGTCCTTGCTAAGATGATAAGAGTGAAGTATGCTGGCAGAGTCACCCTCAAGAACTTTCTAGTTATTCTTCTTAGGGATCCACACCATCTAGATGGGAATCCTTGGAGTTGTAGTCATACTTGATGAAGTGGAACTTGATGTAGTCTTGGGAACCCACTTGACCAAGGCCTTAGGTGCTTCTTTAAATGCATCAATCTCCTCTTGAAGCTTGTCCTTACCTTTTAGCTTGTGGTCTTGTGGTGGAAGACCATCTTGAGCTTGTGTTCCTTGGAAGGAAGTAGGATCATACTTCTCTGGTTGAGGAACAAAATTCATCTTGGGGTATTGATCTTCTTCCCACTCAACTCCATTCGCATTGAACTTTTGTTCAAAACCAACACCTTGATTCTTCCGATGTCTTCCTTGCTTACATACAATTTCCTCAAATTGCTTGCTTCCAGCAAGACTCTTGTAAACACCTTTCTCTATAATTCCCTTCAATAAGCTATTTTCTTGCTCAAGTGTAACTTGGCTAAGAGAATCATTAGTGGAATCAAGAAAACTACTAGAAGCAACACCATTGGATTTAGCATGATTGTTGTTACTACTAGAGGAAGAATCTTTCTTGTTCTTGTTGATAGATTTATCTTGTGGCATGTAAGTAGACAAGAGTAAATGCTTGGCAATGTAAGAAGAACTTTTCTTGCGAAGTTCATCATTGATTGCTTTTAAGAACTCATGCTCTTGCTCAAGGTTGAGCTTTTCAAAGCGTAGCTTCTCATGAGTCTTTAAAAGTTCTCGATGATCTTCCAAGGTAGTCTCATGAGCTAACTTAAGAGTGTTTAGTTCTTTAGTTAGACACTCAATCTCCTTCTTATCATTTTCATTTGTTTTATATTGATTAGCATGATTAATAGCAAGTTCATCATAGTTTTCATAACTGGAGTTGTCAACAAGTAAATCATTATCTCCTAGCAAATCATCTTCATCACTATTAAAGTCAACATAGTCGGGGTGTGTTACCTTTGGACCTTTAGCCATGAAGCATCTTCCAATTCCTTCATTTGATGAGTCAAATATGTCGTAGGAGTTGGTTGACACAAGTGCTAGACCAGCAACACCTTCATCTTGAGTATATTCGGAGTCGGGGTGACAGCTTCTTTCGGAGTGATTGTCGGAGTCGGTGCCGGATACCCATTCACCAACACGAGCTTGATGTCTTCGTTTTGTGTAGCTCTTTGATGACTTCTCCTTCCTTTTCAAATCCTTGCTTCTCCATGATGTTCTTCGTTCATAACGGTCATCTCTACTCCTTCTCTCTCTTGGTGGTGATTCTTCTCTTCTACTTCTACTTTTGGGAGAATCTTCTCTTCTTTTGTAGGGAGCCGTAGACTCATTGGAATAGTGTCCGGGTCTTCCACAATTGTAGCAATTGCGCTCATGACTAGAAGATCTTTTGTCATTATAGGACCTTGACTTGGAACTTCTTTCCTTGCTTCTACTCTTGTAAAACTTGTTGAAGTTCTTCACCATTAGGCTCAATTCTTCGTTGAAGGGTTGTTTCTCACTTGATGATGTGGGAGCATCACATGAGGCTTTGTAAGCACCACTTGACTTGTTGTGAAGCTCTTCCTTATCCTTGAGTGACATCTCATGAGCAACAATTCTTCCAGTGACTTCTGTTGGCTTGAGATTTTTGTAATTTGGCATCATTTGGATCAATGTGCACACGGTATCATATTTTCCATCCAAGGCTCTCAGGATCTTCTTGATGATGAATCTATCGGTCATCTCTTCACTTCCTAAGCTCGCAATCTCATTTGTGATGAGAGCAAGCCTAGAGTACATTTCAGCGACACCTTCACCATCCTTCATTTTGAACTTGCAAGTTGACTTTGAAGCACATCCAATTTGGATTCCTTGACGGAGTCGGTACCCTCATGCATATCAATCAAAGTATCCCAAATTTCCTTTGCATTCTCAAGACAGCTGATTTTGTTGAATTCTTTGGGGCACAATCCGTTGAATAGAATATCACAAGCTTGAGCATTGTATTGCAGCATCTTCAACTCTTCCGCGGTAGCTTCATGGTTCGGTTCTCTCCCATCAAAGAATTCACCTTGCAAGCCGATACACACAATAGCCCAAACGGCAGGGTTATGTCCAAGAATATGAATTTTCATCTTATCCTTCCAACTAGCAAAATTAGTACCACCAAAGTAAGGGCCTCAACGATGGTAATTTCCCTCACTAGACGCCATACTCTCCTAGGTTGTGAAACCAAGTCTATGATCACCAAAAGCAATGGAAATCAAAGAAAATGGATACCAAAGCTCTGATACCACTTATAGGATCGAAAGTATGTCTAGAGGGGGGTGATTAGACTACTTGACCAAATAAAAATCTAGCCTTTTTCCCAATTTTAAGTCTTGGCAGATTTTAGCAACTTAGCACAATTCAAGTAATTAACCTACACATGCAATTCTAAGTGTCGGTGTCAAAACCGCGGATCTCGGGTAGGGGGTCCCAAACTGTGCGTCTAGGCTGGATGGTAACAGGAGGCAAGGGACATGAAGTTTTACCCAGGTTCGGGCCCTCTTGATGAGGGTAAAACCCTACGTCCTGCTTGATTAATATTGATGATATCGGTAGTACAAGAGTAGATCTACCACGAGATCGGAGAGGCTAAACCCTAGAAGCTAGGCTATGGTATGATTGTTGTTCTGTATGTTGTCCTATGGACTAAAACCCTTCGGTTTATATAGACACCGGAGAGGGTTAGGGTTACACAAAGTCGGTTACAATGGTAGGAGATCTACATATCTGTATCGCCAAGCTTGCCTTCCACGCCAAGGAAAGTCCCTTCCGGACACGGGACGAAGTCTTCAATCTTGTATCTTCATAGTCAAGGAGTCCGGCTGAAGGTATAGTCCGGCCATCTGGACACCCCCTAATCCAGGACTCCCTCAGTAGCCCCTGAACCAGGCTTCAATGACGACGAGTCCGGCGCGTAGATTGTCTTCGGCATTGCAAGGCGGGTTCCTCCTCCAAGTACTTCATAGAAGATTTTGAACACAAAGACAGTGTCCGGCTCTGCAAAATAAGTTTCCACATATTTCCATAGAGAGAATAATATTGACACAAATCTAATATGCTGACGTATTCCGTAGTGTGACGCACCACGGCCAAGTCTTTATTCGAATCGTTTTATTGTCCCACCTCAGCGTGTTATGCGAGGCGGTTTCCTTGGCACGTCTCGTCGAAGCAGAGATCATGTCCCCTTATTCCGGGATTCTCATCAATACAGGCGTGGGTAACCCAACCGCGCCATTGATTACGGAGCTTGTGGATAAGCGAGTTTTAACAGGCTGGTGGGGACACATAGTTGCATCCACCCATATAAGGGGATAAGGATCCACCTTTTCACCTACGCCTTCTTCCTCCTTTGCCTATCCATTCTTGCGCACTCGAGCTCCAGTGCCCAAGTCCGCACTCCCCACCTCAACCTTCTCTAGCCATGTCCGGAGCGGGAGGCAAGTGGATGGTCTCCTCCGTTACGGAGGGACACATCAAAAGACTAAGGAAGGTCGGATACTTTTCTAACGACATTGCGCACCGGCTTCCTGAAGAGGGGCAGCTCATCCGCACCCCTAGGTCCCATGAGAGGGTGGTGTTCCTCCCCCATTTCCTCCGTGGACTGGGCTTCCCTCTCCACCCATTTGTCCGGGGGCTCATGTTCTACTATGGCCTGGATTTCCATGATCTGGCCCCGAACTTTGTCCTCAGCATCTCGGCGTTTATCGTCGTGTGCGAGGCTTTCCTCCGCATCCGCCCCCATTTCGGCCTATGGCTCAAGACTTTCAATGTCAAGCCGAAGGTGGTGCGCGGCAACTAGGCGGAGTGCGGAGGCGCCATGGTGGGCAAGATGCCCAACGTCTTATGGCTCGAGGGCTCCTTTGTGGAGACCCTGAAGGGGTGGCAATCGGGGTGGTTTTACATCACCGAGCCGCGCGACCCTGAATGGGTCGCAGCCCCCAAGTTCCAATCCGGACCCCCTACACGGCTCACCTCCTGGAAGGAGACGGGCCAGTCGTGGGGTAAGAAAGGAGAGCTGACCGGACTCCAAACGTACGTCCAAACCCTGGTGGACAAGAAACTTAAACTTGTCAACGTAGTCCAGGTTATGCTCATCCGTCGGATCCTCCTGTGTCAACAACGGGCTTTCAACCTGTGGGAGTTCGACCCGACGCGGCACCGAACTCTGAGCAGGCTCTTCGACACGATGTACAAAGATGCCTGGAAGGTGCTTTTCAAGGGCGCCGAGGCCCCCGCATCCGCTACTGAGGATCGCGGATTCAGTACGCATGGGTCACGCTCATGCGGTAAGCTGTTTTTACCTTTTACAGGGTATCATTTTTTCATAGTTTGACTCCATGTGGGATCTAAGCTCCCTTACCCTTGACAGGATTGGCAGGAGACGTTCGGACAGATCAACTGTTCGGCTCCTTGGCCCGGAGGCCCAGCGGACGTTCGTTTGGCAAAGCTGCTGGTCCCGGCACCCTATGTGGTGCCGGAGAAGAAGGCCAAGAAGAAGGCCATGGGGACTCGAAAGAGTGCCCAGCGCCCGGAGGTGTCGGATTCATCATCCGACGACTCCAAGACGCACTCCTCCCACGAAGACGAGGAGGAGGAAGAAGAGACCTCTCCCCATCCAGCGGGGGAAGGGAAGAAAAGGAAGGCCGCCCAAACGGGGGAGGCCGAAGGGTCCAAGAAGGGGAAAACCCTTCCTCTGGACTACTCCACCAACGCCAACGACGGCGAAGAGGAGTGGCCGCTCAGGGCCAAGCCCCTGGCGAAATCGTAAGTATCCGGATACCAGAGTAATTCATAGTATTCCTTTATTGCATAGCTTTCCCTTATGTCGAATATGTTTATGAAGCCCACCCAAAGACCGGCTCGACGCATCGTCGAGCGGTTCACTGGAATCGTCGGAAGTGAATTCGCTTCCGATGGCTTCCTCCCCCCGCCCTATGGACGACGCCGAAGTGTTGTCCCAACAGGTTCCAAGCTAGGAGGAGATGGTCCTGGAGGCGCCGCAAGGCGACCTCCCGGACTCCAGGAGTAAAGGGGATAAAACCCCCCAGGGCTCCAAGTCAGGCCCTAGGCCGGACACCGCTCCGGAACCTTCAATGGTTCCACAGTCCGGCGGGCGACCTCCTTCCAAGAGGAGCAAGCCCACCGTGCCGGTGACCCCTGTCCAACCGGAGGCGCCGGACAATCTGTAGGAGGTGCTCAAAGGCGCCTCCATCGACGAGGAGCACCGAACCATTATGTGTGCGGTGGTCCAGATGGTTCAGTCCGCCAAGAGCGGATTGACTAAAGCTTGTACTAGCCTTTTAACAGGCTTTGAGGTAAGTAAAGAATGTGTAAATAATATTACCACATAGACAGTAGCCCCTGATGCTCTGTTTGGCGTTCGGGAAGAAAAGCAGAATAGAGGATCAAATAAAATTCGCAGGAGTCTAACAAAAAGGAGTCAATATGCGTATGCAGGCTTCTCTGCTAGCGTCCGCTGTACTGACTGCGGAAGTGGACACGCTAAAGCAGAACCTCGAGCAGTCCGAGGAAGAGCTCGGGCGTGCCAAGAAGCAGCTCGAGGAGAAGGAAGGTAAGAAATACCTTGTTTTAAATATATATATAAAAAGTGCAATTGCAAAAAATGACAGGATTATCGTGGCTATTGTAAGGGCCATGTCTGAGGTGGCGACCCTTAAGCAAGCGCTGGTCGAGGCCGAGAAGAGGGCGGCCATGGAGCGCACCGAGCGGGAGAAGTATGAGGCCGAGGTTGGCAAGGTGCGGCAAGAGCTCCAGGTTCTCATGGAAAAACATGAGAGTTTGGAGCTTGACTCAAAGATGCGAGCGTCTGAGCTCGCGGTGGCTATTGAAAATGCCAAGTCTGCCAAGGCCGAATCCCAAAAGACCCTCCAGGAGTTGGATGAGGTGAAAAAGATAGCGGCGGGTAAGGCATTCTTTATGCAAAGAAAACACATAAACATAAGTTACTTGTTACTTACCCGAATTCGGAGCTCTCCAGGAGCATTCACAGATCTTCCCCGTAGCGTGTCTGATGCCGCCGCATTCTATCGAGCTGAGGAGGGAAGCTCGACAGAGAAGGTGTTCTAGTCTCAGTCTGCTGAGGCCGGACACCCCGTGCCCCTGAGCGACCAGCTAAAGCAACTAGTCGAGCTCCACAAGGCGGCAGAACAGGCCATGAAGGGTCTCATAGTTCGGCTGTGGCCTGGAGAGGCTCTGCTTGGGAGCTATTTCGGGCTGGTGCGGTGGCTGGTGGGGGCCTGTCCAAGGCTCGAAGTTATCAAGCGCTCCGTCTGCATTGAAGGTGCCCGTAGGGCCCTTGCCCATGCTAAGGTGCACTGGGGCAAGCTGGATGCTGAGAAGCTTGTGAAGGACGGGCCACCGCCGGGGAAGGAGCATCGCAAGCCCGAGAATTATTATAAGGATGCTCTGAAGGGTGCCTGCCTTATGGCGGATGAATTTTCCAGGGATGTAATTTTTGAGTAAAACTCACTCGTTTTGTCCTGTGCGGTGAAAACTTGTTCATATGCGCTAAGCAATGCTGTTGGAATTTAAAATATTACCTTCTATGCGGCTGTTTATCAATTCTGAGAGATGGCGAGTCATCGGCTTCTGCCCCCGTGCCGCTAGTGCTGGGGTGCTCGGGGATAAACCTGAGCGCTCTTTTTCCCATGTTTGGGTCCTTCGAGGGAGGCGCTCAGCACAACGAACAAGGCAATCGGACTATAATGCTTGAACACTCTCACTTAGCCATAGAATTCTATAACTTTAAATTTTGGCGAAGCCCCTGGTATTCGGAAGACCGAGTTCGGGGCGCTATCCACGCCTTGTCCGGACAGAGCCGACTCCTTGCTCTAAGCGGCATAAGTCTTTAGGGACTCGAAAAACCTCTCGAACAACGACCAACTCACGCTTCATCATGACAGTTAGTTTTAGCTTTCTCTACTGAGGTGCTCGACCCAGCTCAACTGGGGCACAATCGCAGTAGTTCTCCTAGTTCTACCTTAGCCGATATAGCGGAACGTAAGGCACCAAAACATAGGAGCCGGGCAAACCCAACTATTGACCCAAGACATGATTCGGAGCTGATGCATATAATGCTATAAGTTCGGGGTGCCGCACTTGTTAAAGTGTTCGGACTTCTCACACCATATTGAGGGGTACTAAAGCCCCTGGCGTATTTGGCCGTACCAAAGAGTACGGGTGCAACATGTCATTAAGGAACATATATTTGTAAAAAAAGAGTAATGCAAAAATAGACAGAAGTTATGCATTGTTTATTAAGAAGGGCTGCGATCAAAGCAGAACGATACAAATAATGCGATAAGAAAAAGGTTGGACTATTTTAACATGTCCGTTCCAGGGGCAGGCTGCAGAATGGTATGCGAAACAGGTATACTACTCGTGGTAGAGACCACCTGGGAGTTCTGTGATGCGGCATGGCTTGTCTGCTTCCCTGGTTCTTGCATCGTTTGTGTGGCAATTGAACTGCCGAATAGGCCTTCCGAACAATGGAGTCCTGAAAGTAAGAGAAAATTAAAAAATCAGCAGCCCCTGTTGCGGTTTAGGCCGTGTTGCGGGCATGTCGTGATGGTGCCCCTCCCCCTGTACCCATGGTATTTCTAGAGCGTAGTTATGTACGCGAAGTACTGGTGTCGTATTTTTGCGAGGGATGGGGCTGGGGCCGCATTGCTACGCCTGCTCGGAACGTGCCAGGCGGTCTTGTTGTACGTTACTCCGGGCACACTTGATGGTGTCCAGACGTTTAATGGCCGGACTGGAGAACTGCCTGGAGAGGCTGCTTTGTACTTCCGCTACAAGGGCCGCCGTGTGCTCCTCCGTTCGGAGGGAGCGTTCGGTGTTTCCATTGACCGTAATTACTCCTCGAGGGCCTGGCATCTTGAGGTTAAGGTATGTGTAGTGCGGTACCGCATTGAACTTGGCGAATGCGGTTCGTCCGAGTAGTGCATGATAGCCACTGCGGAATGGGACGATGTCGAAGATTAACTCCTCGCTTAGGAAATTATCGGGAGATCCGAAGACGACTTCAAGTGTGACAGAGCTTGTATAGTTGGCCTCTACACCTGGTATTACGCCTTTAAAGGTCGTTTTGGTGGGCTTAATCCTCGAGGGATCTATGCCCATTTTCCGCACTGTATCCTGGTAAAGCAGGTTCAGGCTACTACCGCCATCCATAAGGACTCTAGTGAGATGAAATCCGGCAATAATTGGGTCTAGAACCAGTGCGGCGAATCCGCCATGACGGGTGCTAGTGGGATGGTCCCTTCGATCAAAGGTGATCGGGCAGGAGGACCATGGGTTGAACTTTGGGGCGACTGGCTCTATCGCGTATACGTCCCTTAACGCGCGCTTCCACTCCCTCTTGGGGATGTGGGTTGCGTATATCATGTTCACCGTCCGCACTTGTGGGGGAAAACCCTTCTGTCCACTGTTGTTCGGCGGCCGGGGCTCTTCGTCGTCATCGCCATGCAGCCCCTTGTCTGTATTTTCTGCATTAAACTTGCCTGCCTGCTTGAACACCTAACAATCCCTGTTGGTGTGATTGGCCGGCTTTTCGGGGGTGCCATGTATCTAGCACAACCGGTCAAGTATTCGGTCCAAACTGGACGGGCCCCTAGGATTTCTTTTGAATGGCTTTTTCCGCTGACCGGATTTGTAGCCTATGAATCCGGCATTAACTGCCGTATCCTCAGCATTGTCACCGTTAGTGCGGTGCTTCTGCTTGTTGCGACGCGACCTGCCACTACTGTCCCTGGTATCCGAATTACCAGGGTTCTTGGTCATATTTTTGCTACGAACAAGCCAGCTGTCTTCTCCCACGCAAAAGCGGGTCATGAGTGTCGTGAGTGCTGCCATAGATTTCGGCTTTTCCTGTCCAAGGTGCTGGACAAGCCACTCGTCACGGATATTGTGTTTGAAGGCTGCTAGGGCCTCAGCGTCCAGACAGTCGACTATTTGATTTTTCTTTGTTAGGAACCATTTCCAGAATTGCCTGGCCGATTCCTCTGGCTGCTGAATTACGTGGCTTAGGTCATCGGCGTCTGGTGGTCGCACATAAGTGCCCTGGAAATTGTCAAGGAATGCGGCTTCCAGGTCCTCCCAACAACCGATTGATCCTGCTGGCAAGCTGTTAAGCCAATGCCCAGCTGGTCCTTTGAGCTTGAGTGGGAGGTATTTGATGGCGTGGAGATCATCGCCGCGGGCCATGTGGATATGAAGGAGATAATCCTCGATCCATACCGCAGGATCTGTTGTGCCATCATATGATTCGATGTTTACGGGTTTGAAACCCTCAGGGATTTGATGATCCATTACTTCGTCTGTGAAGCATAGTGGGTGTGCGGCGCCTCTGTAATGGGCGATATCACGACGTAGCTCCAATGAGCTTTGTCTACTGTGTTCGGCCCTACCGGATTTGTGTCCGGCATGACGGTTACCGTCTCGAGTCATGGGGCGCCCACGCAATCCGTAGATCGATCTTGTTTGCCTTTCCTTGTCCTCCAACATATCTCGCAGTTCTGGCGCATTTTCTTGTGTCTTGGTACGGGGTGCGGCTTGAGTGGAGGGCCGAGGGGCCTCTCTGTCGCGGCCACGAGGTGGCCGGTCGGCCGTATCAAGTGCTGGTGATGTAGGTTTAAGTGCTTCCTCCTCTAATCGGGGTAGGAACCTGCGCCTTGGGTAGCTCTTGGAGGGGCGTTCGAGTTTATGCTCTTCGGCCGCAAGGACTTCAGTCCATCTGTCGACTAGCAAATCTTGATCAGCTCTAAGTTGTTGCTGTTTTTTCTTGAGGCTTCTTGCCATGGCCATAAGCCTGCATTGAAAACGCTCTTGCTCGGCAGGATCCTCTGGCACGACGAATTCATCGTCGTCGAGGCTTGCCTCGTCTTCGGAGGGAGGCGTATAATTATCGTCCTCGACCTCTCTGTCTGCCGCTCTCTCATGAGGGCTGGCTTCTCCATCCTCCTGTGCTGAATCTTGCTGGAGGGGATTTTCTTCGGCATTCTCTGGAGTATTATTATCTCCCATGCTGGAATCACCGTATTTGCTTTGGCGGGATTTTGAGCGGCGCTGCAGATGCCGGCGCTTTGGCTGTTTCTTGGAGGGGTCATCCTCCGCTGTTCAATCTCCATCTCCTTCTTTTGGGGTGTCCACCATGTATATGTCATACGACGAGGTGGCTTTCCAGGGCCCAATAGGCGCTGGTTCTTCATCGTCTCCTGCATCGGTGTCCATACCGTCGATTTCTTCGGACTCGAAGTCGAGCATGTCGGTTGAATCGTCGACAGTGGCTACAAAGTGGGTGGTGGGTGGGCTTTGAATTTCTTCATCATCAGTATCCCAACCTTGCTGACCGTAGTCCGGCCAGGGCTCTCCTGATAAAGAGAGAGACTTTAGTGTCTTCAGAATATCGCCGAAAGGCGAGTGCTGAAAGATGTCCGCGGCAGTAAACTCCATGATCGGCGCCCAATCGGATTCGATCGGCAGGGGCGCGGAGGGTTCGGAGTCCGGAGAGGAGTCCGGCTCCTTGGAGTCATGAGTATCGCGCAGTGCGGGGCTGGCGTTCAGCTCGATCGATGTTGAGATCACAGCCCCCGAGGCGGCGTCCAACCACCCATCCTCGATCGGCGCAGTTGGCTCCGAATTAAGGGTCGAAGCCGATGCGGGTGCGGCCTCCAGGGCACTGTTTGGCGGTAGAGCTAGATCATGCTCGTCGTGACAGTGCGGCGCGCTCGGCAGTGGCTCGAATCCGTCGAGGATCAAGTCCCCGCCGATGTCAGTTGTGTAGTTTAAACTTCCAAATCTGACCTGACGGCCAGGGGCATAGCTTTCGATCTGCTCCAGATGGCCAAGTGAATTGGCTCGCAGTGCGAAGCCGCCGAAGACGAAGATCTGTCCAGGGAGGAAGGTCTCACCCTGGACTGCATCGCTATTGAGGATCGTAGGAGCCATCAAGCCTAACGGCGACGGCATAGAGGAACTCTCAATGAAAGCACCAATGTCGGTGTCAAAATCGGCAGATCTCGGGTAGGGGGTCCCGAACTGTGCGTCTAGGCCGGATGGTAACAGGAGGCAAGGGACACGAAGTTTTACCCAGGTTCGGGCCCTCTTGATGGAGGTAAAACCCTACGTCCTGCTTGATTAATATTGATGATATGGATAGTACAAGAGTAGATCTACCACGAGATCGGAGAGGCTAAACCCTAGAAGCTAGCCTAATGTATGATTGTTGTTCCGTATGTTGTCCTATAGACTAAAACCCTCCAGTTTATATAGACACCGGAGAGGGTTAGGGTTACACAAAGTCGGTTACAATGGTAGGAGATCTACATATCCGTATCGCCAAGCTTGCCTTCCACGCCAAGGAAAGTCCCTTCCGGACACTGGACAAATTCTTCAATCTTGTATCTTCATAGTCCAGGAGTCCGGCTAAAGGTATAGTTCGGCCATCCGGACACCCCCTAATCTAGGACTCCCTCACTAAGAGTATAGCAGCAGAATGTAAAACAATTTGCATATGAAGGTAAAGGGAGGAGTTTGGAGGGAGCAAACGCAATGTAGACACGTAGATTTTTGGCGTGGTTCCAATAGGTGGTGCTATCATACATCCACGTTGATGGATACTTCAACCCACAAAGGGTAACGGTTGCGCGAGTCCACGGAGGGCTCCACCCATAAAGGGTCCACGGAGAAGCAACCTTGTCTATCCCACCATGGCCATCGCCCATGAAGGACTTGCCTCACTAGGGTAGATCTTCACGAAGTAGGCGATCTCCTTTACCATACAAGCTCCTTGGTTCAACTCCACAATATTGACGGAGGCTCCCAAGTGACACCTAACCAATCTAGGAGACACCACTCTCCAAAATGTGTTGATGATGAACTCCTTGCTCTTGTGCTTCAAATGATAGCCTCCACAACACTCAACCCTTTCTCATAGGATTGGCTTTGGTAGAAAGATGATTTGAGTGGAAAGCAACTTGGGGATGGCTAGAGATCAAGATTTATGTGGTTGGAATGGAATATCTTGACCTCAACACAAGTGTAGGTGGTTCTCCCTCAGAAAAATATATGTTGGAAGTGTAGGTATGTTCTGATGACTCTCTCCACAAATGAAGAGTGGGTGGAGGGGTATATATAGCCTCCACACAAAATCTAAACGTTACACACAAATCACCAAACTCGGTGGGAACGAATTATAAAACTCGGTCAGACCGATTTAGTTCAAAATGTGAATGTTAGGATTTTCGTTGGGACCGACATGTCAACTCGGTGGGACCGATTCAATTAGGGTTAGGGCATAATGTAATATCGGTGAGACCGATTACACAAACTCGGTGGGACTGATTTTGGTAATAGACAAAATAGAGAGTTGGTCAGGCAAACTCGGTGTGACCAATTCGCTCATCTCGGTTAGACCGAAATGTTACGAAGGGGAAACAGAGAGTTTGCATTGCAATCTTGGTGGGAGTGATCTCTCATCTCGGTTGGACTGAAACGATACGTAGGGAAACAAAGAGGTTGCAATCCCATCTCGGTGAGACCGAGATCCCTATCGGTGAGACCGAAGTGACTAGGGTTTGTGGCAGTGGCTATGTCAAGTGAACTTGGTGGCGCCGGATAGAAGATTTCGGTGGGGCCGAGTTTGACTTTTGGTTTGGGACATATGTGGATATGAGAAAGTAGTTGAGGGTTTTTGAAGCATATCACTAAGAATTTTGAGCAAGTAACTCATTAAGCAATACCTCACCCCCTTTTAATAGTGTTGGTTTTTTCCTATTGACTCAATGTGATCTTGGATCACTAAAAGTAAAATGTAGAGTCTTATGCTTTGAGCTTGAGCCAATCTTTTGTCCTTAGCATTTTGAGGGGTCCGCTTTCTCATCCATGCCATGCCAATCATTGATCTTTCCTCAAATATTTATCTTAAAATAGCATTAGCTCAATGAGCTATATGTTGTTAGGAATTACCAAAACCACCCAGGGATAGTTGCACTTTCATTTTTATGTGTACTTTGTACACACCCCTATCACTAATATACAGTACCTGGAGTAGGTTTTTTCCTAAACTGCAAGGGTCCGAACTAGGGTAAAACTTTGCCTCATATTACCATCCCACCTAACAATCGGGGATATCCTACTGAATGATATGATGGAATCATATCTGCCAACTACTAAGAGAGAGGTGTGTCAGGGGGGCAATGTGTGCGAGAGAGGCCTAAAGATAATATGCGTGCGGGAGACACGTAGGCACATATATGTGCGTATAGAGGGCTAGCAGAGACCGTGTGTGTATATATGCATGTGAGAGAAATAGTGGTTTCCAACTGAGATTAGTGAAAAGAGTGGTACATAGTAGTCACAAAGAGAGAGAGAGAGAGAGAGAGAGAGAGAGAGAGCATGTGCGTGAGACTCCCCGACACTCCGAGAGAGATTGTGAGCATGTGTGAAAGAGAAATGCTGATCCATATAAAGTGTGTGCACTTATGCGGTAGATAGAGAGATACATAGCGCGTTTGTGAGAACGGGCCGAGGCATAGTGCATCTATGTGTAAAAGGCGGTTCTATGCATTAAATTAAAATATAAATGGCATTATTATTTTTGGATGAGATCATGAAATCTGCAAATTGCGTATGGACGAAAATCGGTCTATCAGACACCCATACTCTATTGAATTCTAGCATGTGCATGTGTTTATTTCATATTATCGATCCATAGAGTGACATCAGTTTGAAATACACAAAATGGATGCTTTTGCAATTCATATATAAACATTAAATAGTGCACTCCATGTTGTTAGTGTGAAGCACTTTATACATTTGTCACTTGCATGGATACATTCCAAATTGCTAGCTACGAAATAGAATACATGTCGAATTCAACATAAAGGGGGTTTCGAAGATTCGAATTCATAGGAAGTGCATTCATCTATTTGAACCCGAGATAATGGCATTTTTAAATCAGATGTAAAAGGGGGCATCAATCTTTGTTGTGCGTTTGAACATGCTATATATATATATTCATACGCATGTCTAACTTTTTTTGCAACCAAGGACATTATATCCGGAACCATGCATGACCTGAGGTAAGTTGCATATTTTTTAATATATACTCATGTACAATGTATATTCAAATGTACCCCCTCCATTCCAAAATAATCGTAGCTTTAGGATTTTGAAGAGTAAAGATTTGTGAAGTTTGACAAATCCTGAAAGTTCAATTCAAGAGAACTGAAAACGTTAATGCTTCTGCTCCCAAGTATTGAACGAAGCTCCAAATAGGCCTCTGGTCACCCGAAACCATGCGAGACTAATGCTTGGTGGTAGGAAATTACTGTCCTGACTCTGCCCCTTGTAGCCTATCGTCCCGATGTCCAAAGGTCTAAACCGGGGTAGGTTTGTAACTTCACCACGACGCCAGTCCCAACCGCCTAAGAGAAGCATTCATACGCCATGGGCGCCTAAACACCCATGAGCTCGGCCGAAATCTATCCCACCCACATTTGGGATACCTAAGATTACTGTCCTACCCCCAACCCGCAATATGTCGGAAATTTTAGATGGGGGCAAAGTTTGTAACTTTCCCCAAATTTCAAACAAGCATGTCCCGAACCGAAACATTGTTCCCCCATAGTTCCCCACCTCCCTCCGTTTCCTCATTCATACTCCATGGGTTCCAAAACGCCCTCTCCACTAGCCACGAAACCCCAGCCTCCTCCATCCTCCACCCCATAGCGCCCAATCCACTGCCGCCCTCCTCCATCACACCAGAGCCGGTACCCCAACATCGTCGTCCAACGCAACCGCAACCACAACGGCCTCAAGGACTTAGCAGCTGAAGCCGTGGTAGAGCTGCCTCCATGACGCCGACAGTGACGTGCGCTGTACCAGAACCAGTCCAACCACGTCGTCCTATGCCTCACTGCTGCTGCTCCATTGTCGCAACCGTGCACCACACCGGAGCTATTCTCGCTACGCCGTCGTTCGCCGCTTTGGATCTGGTTCCCCGCCGCCGACGGACGGCCACCGCACCACACTCAACAACTTGGCCATGGGTTCGTCCAAGGCTCCACCATCCTCCACAACTTCTCGTTTCCAGCGAACCACAAGATGATCATTGGAAAATCAAAAGGAGGACACAGCACTGCCAGCAGAAAGAGGTACTCCTCTTCCCTTATTCGTGCAGACCTAGTCCGCCTGTTCGCCGGGGAAGTGGCGTATCGGTGTCTATCATAGGGGTATGGGGCACAGGAGTTGCTTGCTCCCGATCTGGAGGTCGGCGGGGCTTGAATGGATGGTCGGAGGGCGGTGCCAAGCACGTCGGTGCAATGAGGTCGAGGGGAGGGCGCAGGCAGGGAACTGGGCCAGTGGTCGCTGGCGTTTCGAGGAAGATCGTCAACACTGACTGGCTGGAGGTAGATGAAACCGATCTTCCCGTTCTTTGTACATCGGACAGTGTAGAAAAAATGGACTAACCTATTTGTTTTCTGTCGACTGATATTTTCACAGAATCCTATAGTAATTTAGTGCGCCATGCATGTTGTAGTGCTATCATATGTATCCCGTCAATTATTTCTCACCGACCTGCTATCTGCTACCTTTACACGGTACTAATTATGCACACAGTTCACCCATACTCACACTATTGTTTTTTATGCATGGGTATTTCAGACTCTGACGCAGTGTTGATGAATGCAGAAAAGAAAAGACAGAAGTCGCTCTAGTGTAATTCGAAGATAAGCACTAAGCGTTTCAGTGCTCTAAAGGGTGCAGTGTCAGCAGTTGGAGACAGTACACGTAGCTCTGTAGTTGATGATCTCAATTGCCACACACAACCATCTGAGGTGCTTGCTTTAACTTCGCGCTATCAAATGTGGTTGCATGTTGCATATGGTGTCTAGCTTGTATTGCTTCCAATTTGGTTAAATTGCATCTTCTTACTTTACACATTATACCTTTGATAATGACATGCCTTCCTGTTTTTGATACATACTACATATGTCTATTTACCATGTTCATACATCAAACTAATGCTCTTTTGTATCCCTCGTCAATCACTTATGATGAGACAGTCACCCCAGTGGGTTACTGTGAGACGCCATACTCCTTTAAAGAGAGCAGTGTCATCCTCCCCACATGATTCTCAAGAAACAGCAAGGCTAAATGAAGAGAGTCAACGTAGCTCTCTAGTTGATGACCGCAATTCCCCCACACCACCATCACAGGTGCTTGCTCTAACTTCGCACTGTGATATGTGGTTGCATGTTGCATATGGTATCTAGCTTGTAATGCTTATAATTAGGGTATATTGCATCTGTTTAGTTTACACATTATACGTGTGAATATGACATGCCTTCCTATTTTGGGTACACATTACATCTATGTGTTAACCTTGTTCTTACATGAAACTACCTCTCTTCCGTATCCTGCATCAATCACTTATGGTGAGTCACATTTATTCGTTGCATATTGCATATTATTTCTGGCATGTTGCCATGTATTGCTTCTAATTTGGTTAAATACATTTGTTAGGGCACCCTTTTAATTTGGCAGAGTGATATTGGTTTCATCTTTCATATGGTTTCTAGCTTGCATTGATTCTAACAAGTTCAAGAACCTTGTGCTTAGTTTACACTTTATACATCATACATGTCAATATGTCACGCCATCCTGTTTTTCATACATATTCCATCCTCCTATCATGCGGCTGCCTTACATGAAAGTAGTGTTCGTCAGTATCTTGCATCAATGAGTTCTGAAAAGCAAATTTAATTCCTATTTCTTGTGGGTTTGACTTGACAAGGCAACATCAAGAAAGAGGAAGGAAAAGAGTAAGGAAGGAAATGATGGTGGTCCTGTGCAACAACGTAAACGGAGCATCTGTACCGATTCTCCTTGTACTGATAGTGCATTGCAAGGTCCAAGTCTCCACTCCCCTACTCCACCATCCAAGGTGCTTGCTCTAACTTGGCAGTGTGATATCTGGTTGCATGTTGCATATGGTGTCTAGCTTGTATTGCTCCTAATTAGTGTGAACTGCATCTGCATGACACGCTTTCCTATTTTTGGTACATACTATATCTTTCTATCACACCATGTCTTACATGAAACTACTCTTTTTGTGTATCCTGCATCAGTCACTTATGATGGTCCACTTGGGAAGCCAGTACCCATGGCACATTTTCGCGGTGACGTTTGCGCCCGCGGTCTAGGATTTGGCTTCGGGTATAACCATGGTGGTGAAATACTGATCTTCTTTTATGTCGCTCTTGGCCCATCTGACACGCAACATCGAGACCTTCTCTCCAGCGTAGCTCAGCTCCCAGATCTCCTCGATCCTTTCATAGTATCTGTCCTTGTCGTTACCGGTGTAGGATTCCATCGTTACCCCGGAGTTCTGATAACCATCGCTCTTCATGTCCTTGTCGTCGTTGTAGAATGTGTAGCCATTGATATCGTACACCTCATAGGTCATCAAGTTGTGCTCGCCGCCCAATGACAAGGCGAATATGAGTTTTTGTTCTGCGGAAGAATCCTCATGTAAAGGGTACGACATAAGCTTCTCCTTGAACCAACGCGTGAAGCATGAGTTGTGCTCTTTGATTATATCTTTGTCCGTCCTCTGTTGGCCTCGGTCATTCTACGTCTTCTCAATAAAGGTTTTGTGCTCTACCACCCAAGGAACGACCATGTCTATGTGTTGTAGCGCGACTAGGTTTGCTCTTTCAAAGTTGGCGAGTGGACCCTTGAAGTCGACATGCATTTCGCGGAGACCATCACTGTGACCCCATCCAGCGAGCCTGCCGAGGTGCCTGTTGACAGGCAGACCAACACTACAAAAAAAGTACACTTCTGTGATGATACGTGTTTTTCACAATAGGTCGCTTTTTTTGTCATGCATGTACATCCATGACAAATTTATGATGGAATCAAGATAGTCATACTTGTGCTATCGTAGAAGTGTTCCATGACATTACCAAAATTATCATCACGGAAGTGTCCACTTCCATGATGATAAATCGCGCGTCGCAGAAGTGCTTTCGTCAAGGGTGACCGACACGTGGCATCCACCGTAAAGGAACGCCGTTAAGCTATCGGGTCAGGTTTTGGATCCGATAACCCGTTAACAGCCCCGACCAATGGGGATTTTCCACGTGTAAAATCATCATTGGCTGGAGGAAACACGTGTCGGCTCATCGTCGGGACAGATGTCATCCACTCACTGGACAGAAGGCGCCTATGATACGTCGACACATGGCACGGACCAACAAGTTTAAATAGGCCGGCCCAACTAAAGGCCCATAAGATTTTGCGGACCATAATGGGCCAGCCCAGCTAAAGGCCCACAAGATTTTGCAGACCATAATGGGCTGGCCCAGCTAAAGGCCAATAAGATTTTGTAGGCCATAATGGGTCGGCCCAGGTAAAGGCCCACAAGATTTTTGTGTGCCATAATGGGCCGGCCCAGGTAAAGGCCGACAAGATTCTCACAGGTCATAATGGGCCGGCCTAGCTAAAGGCCCACGAGATTTCGCCGACATTAATGGGCCGACCCAGCTGTAGGCCCACAAGATTTTGAGGACCCTAGTAGGCCGGCCCATTAACTGGCTGCCATGTTTTGGGCCAAATGCCGACCCACATTTGATTCGGTCCATTAATGGCATGCCACGCTCCGGGCCTAATAGTGGCCCATATGAGATCCGACCCGTTAAAAGCCTACCACGTTCTAAGCCAAATTACGGCCTAGATCAGGTCCGGCCCTATAAGAGGCTTTGGGCTCAATTGTGGCCCATATCAGATTCGGCCCGTCAACTGGACACTATGCTTTTGGGCCCACTTGCTAAAGGCCCACTTAGTAATTCGGCCTGATATTAGTTTTGGCCTGTTAAGGGCCAGTTTAACATTTCGGCCCTATATTAATTTCGTCCTGTCAAAAGCCCGTCATATAGTTGGGCCTAACTATGGCCCGGTTTGCATCCGGCCTGCTCGCAGCCGATATCTGATTGGGCCAAACAAGGACCCTGACAATTTTGGCCTGTTAAAAGCCTATGATTTGATTCGCACAATCATGGGCCGGGGTTCATTTCGGGCTGCTGCGTAACTAGTAGGAATTAAGAACAAACCTACTCTATACAATAAAGAAATTACGTAATAGTAACTAAGAATAAACCTACACTACACAATAAAGGATTTAAGGTATATTACATCCACTGGGCATCAAAGTTCGCCACCAGTGATCATAAAGCGCAACGAAGAAGCAGATTACAAAAGCTGAGCACCATTGCAGCGTAACAAAATAATACTGAACCGAGACCACTTCCAAGACAGTTCAAGAATGGTTAGCCTTGTGGGGGAACTGCTGCGCAAGCTGCTGAGCAAGGCTGTGAGACCGGCCTAGCATGTCGATCATAGCTTCCAGGTGTAGCTGTTTAGCGATGAGGTTCTCAATGGTGTTCTCCACAATCTTTCTTAGAGATAGGACTTCAAGTCAAAGTTGAGTTGCAGAATGCCTTTCCGCTAGAACTGATTCAGACAACGAATTATGTGAGCTTGTCTGACTGTTAGTCTCATGTAACTTGAACACTGCATCAAGACAAGACTTTGGGGTTGTCTCGCTATCTTCAAGATGTTTTGCCTTCTTTGCTGCAATATATGTTGGGTTTGTCTGACAACCTTCAGCAGACATGTGCATGCCATCAGGCATATCACCTTGAAATAAAGCAGAGAGATGACATGTTTTGCACGTGTATAAACAAAGATGATAACTGTTCTGTCAATTCTATCCAATTTCAAATTAGAAAATAAAGAGTAAGTTCAAAATATCAATAGCATAATTTGGCATTGTACATAATGCAGGGAGCTTCACCACACTACAGGATTACCATGTCAGCATAACAAGCATAGATGAAGGGCAAAGAAAATCATTGTATCTATTTTGGATAATGTGCATGGCATGTTGCTCATATCATCAGCCACATCAGTAAGATAAAATAGGAGATGACAAGGTGCAAACCTGGGCAGCTTCACCACACACTGGATTATAGATCCACAAAAACAAGCATACATATAGGGAGTATTAAGTAATGTGCATGGTATGAATAAGGAATTTGGTTTTACAAGTAAAACTTAGAACTTACGGTTCTTACGAACATGCATTTTGGTAGAAACAGCAAACTAAACAGAAGTAAATGATAGGGAGTATGAGCAAATTAAAGAACAGTTGAGGATAAAGGCTTTAGAAGGACTGACTTACATTAGCAGTTAACACCAGCTTTATAATGCCCTTCTCCATGGCAAGGGAAGGATAACTCAAGAATTTCAGCACAGAATCTTCTTCATAAGCATTGCCTGTACTCTACATTTTGTAGAGAGTAATTATAGATATGATAATACTGGAAGGGATAGAGGATATGAAGATAAGATGCAGATTGATGCTACATAATCAACTACCAATCCCTGGAAGTACAAGCGTTACAGGACAAAATGTACAGACAAGAGCAATGGGCTGCACTTCTGCACTGGCATTGTCTGTGTATTCTACTTGTTGGTAAGATTAAATATAGATCTGATCTTTTTTAGTAAATGGTGGGCGAGGGAGATAAGATGCAGAATGCTACAAAATGAACCAATTCCTCTTCCCATAATACAAGAGTGTTTTGAACACTGGTGTACTGTACAAGACGTTCTTATATTATGGGACGGAGGGAGTAGCTGTTAATGTAAGTACAGTGATAGACCATGTTCAGTCCTTACAAGAGGACTACAGAGCTAAACCTCTTCAAAAGCATTGGGTTGATTCTAAATTTATGTAAGAGTCCATACGGATCTTATAATTTCCACCAAATGGACGATTACGAAGCTAACATGTGCAGTGATGCTACATAATCAAATAGCTATGATAGTAAGTATGGTCATACAGGGAAAGAGGTACTCACAAGAGGAATGTAGTGTGCAGTATAGTTGCGAGATTCTGTGGTCCCTTGAGAACGAATGTTCTTTTGCTAACAGTTTTCGTACAAGTGAGACATTAAAGCAAATGCAGAAATGTAGTTCAAATTGTGATGTGATATCATAGATCGTACCTTATGCTACAGCCGAGACCAATGTGTAACAAGATTATTCCAGTCACCGTCGGATAAATTTAGCACCAGAGACTTTACAGAAATTTCGTTCAGAGGCTTGCCATTGAAGTGTGCTTGCCTCAGGTAGGAACGATACCTCATCAACGAGTGTTTGAAAAGCGCAACCAACCCTTGCTCGTCATCACAATCTAGTTTGTGCCTCGCCTATTTAAAAGAATGAAATCTTGTGTCTTCTGTCAGTAGAAACATATGCAGTAATGACCATGAATAACATTAGTACATTACTTACACGTAAGCTGCGGAGGAAGACTGGAAATTGTTCTGTGTCGGCGATATAATCTTTCCATGAAGGAAAGATTCGCACAAAGTTCCTGACAACAACATAAGCTCGTCTTCTAAACTAGGAAGAAATGGAACAGGGGTCCTATTTGCTGCAATTGGGGCTCTCTCTGGTTCGAAAACGGATTTGGCAACTGGATTTGGTGTACTCTTTGTTGGAATGGGGGTTTTGCGTCGTACAGTTGGTGCTATGTCAACTAGCATAATCATACTGTTTGCTGCAGTTGGGGCTGCTGAGTTGGGGCATCGGAAATGACTAGTGTAGTAGGGCTAGAGTCTGCTAGAGTTGGGGTATTTTGTGGTTCAGGTGATATTGCAACTACACCTAATGGGCAATTTGATTTATCAGGTTCCGCTACCTTTTCCAAATACTTTGCTTGTGCTCCTCCACATTCAGCAATCGCCCACTTCCTTTTGAATGTCTGATACACAAGAACAACATTTGAATGGATAAATATGGTATGATGACAGATGGAATATGTACTGAAAATGGATAGTCAGGGCGTATTCAAATACACGATGTGTAAACTAAGCTAATGGCAGTTCAACAAAGTAGAAGCAATGCAAAGCATCAGTTGCAAGATATGTGCGAGCAATGTAACCTTGGAAAGTTAGAGCAAGTACCTTGATGGGTGAATAAGATCGGGCATCTTCCTCTGACTCCTCCACTAGGGAGCTACGTTCACTTAGGTCCCCCTCTAGCTCAAAATCATTGTTAGGATCATATTCTGAGCATGAATCTGTAGGTGGAGAGTGTTTGCATTGCATTGCATCCAGACTTGATTTTAGTCCCTTAATGCCAAGTTTGACAGCCATGGCATTGTTCTGCTTTATTCTTTTCATGCGCGCAAGCTCATAATCATTATGATGCTATTCAGAATCTGAGATTCATGAAAACATAAATAGTAGTCAGATTATCTATGGAATGCATTGCGGTTTCAACTCGGAGAGTGTCTCCCTATAAACCCCTGCATATGCAAAGTTCACCTCCCCAACCGTGCTGACCAGACAACACATAGAGATACACACCCGAGTGGCGAACATGCATTTTCGAAACTAATTTAGGAACATTTAGCTAACCAATTAAACAACTCTGTTTTAATAATATCAGATTCGTATTTGAACAACTAAGCTTGTTTAGCTTGATGGGTGGAGCAGTGTTATTATGACACGAAGCATGTATTCTAATCTTATAGTGATCTTAAAAGGGGGAAACTCTAAGCATGTATTTTTTAGCAAAAGAGTGTTTCCCCTGTGATTTCTATTAAAGAAACCACCATGGAACCAACATGATCAATTAAACCCTAAGCATGATCAATTAAACTGTATTATGGCTGTGCCATGGCAGATTTGAAGCCGCAACCCGGAGAAATGATATTTAGCATCCATTGTTTGCTTCGAACTAAGAACTAAATTCTAAGAGCTGAAAAGAAAGTAGAGTAACCAAGTTAAGATCTATTTTCTGGTTGAGATCAAAAAGTTGAGGAGGTATGAAGTGCCACCTCTCTTGTGGCGCCGTGTAGGCATCGGGGGTGCGATGGCTGTCGGTGGCGTTGAAGCAGATCTGCGACTGTAGACGGCAGCATCGGGGGATAAGTCCCGTTGCGGTGGAAGAGAAGGTCGTGTGAGTGGCCCCAGCAAAGAGGACAACGGCGCCGATGAAGCGAGAGGACGCGATGCAAGGCTATTGGTCCGTCATCGTGGATGAGAAACGTCCATCTCTAGCAGTGGACGACGCGGTCTTGGTAGGCGCTCCGTCATGGTGGAGGACGGTGGCGATGGATTTGGTGGAGGACGGCGGCAATGGATGGGGTGGCGGACGGAGGCTGGTGTGGGAATGGGGTGTTCTAGTGCGGATGGTGTATGAATGGGAAAATGGAGGGAGAGGTACGGGGAACCATGTTTTTGGGACGCGCCTGTCTGAAATATGGGAAAGTTACGAACTTATCCCCCATTTCAAATTTGGATGTCTCGTCGGTTGGCGATAGGACGGTAATCTCACATCTCCCAAATATTTGCCGGTAACTATTTCAGGCGAGGAGAGGGTGTTTTGCCGCCCACAGTTGGTGCCCACGGTGTATGAACGGGGCTGACAGGTAGGGCGGTTGTGTCATGTCTGATGGAAGTTACACATCTGCCCCTATTTAAAATATTAGCCTACATCGATTTCGGGCGAGGAAAGGGTGTTTTGCCGCCCACGGTTGGCGCCCACGGTGTATGAACGGGGCTGACAGGTAGGGCGGTTGTGTCACGTCTGATGGAAGTTACACATCTGCCCCTATTTAAAAAATTAGCCTACATCTATTTCGGACGAGGAGAGGGTGTTTTGCCGCCCACTGTGTATGAATGTGGAATGGAGGGAGAAACAGAGGTCTTTCGGACGAGCTTGAATCAAATGAGTTTTGCCACCCATTTTTGACGCCCACCGTGTCGGAATGGGTCAGAGGCGGTCGTGTCACGTCTAATTGAAGTTACTAACCTACCCCTATTTAGAGTAGTGGACATCGGGCCAATGGATTGTCCGTGTAATGGGTAGATAGTAATTTCTATCTCCCAAACACCTGGCTTCGGGCAGCCGATGTGGGAGTGGACATTTTGATGTTTCTTTCGAATTTTGGGACAATAAGGATCCATGTTTACCCTGGCAACTAAATTCGAATCCATTTTGTATTGCTATATGCATCTTTATAAATCATTCTATGTGTTTTTATATATCTTCAAAAGAACGAAAAACATGTATTCCACTATCATATGTGAATATGGTTTACAAATGCCGATACTCAAATTCAGAAAGTAGAATCCAGTTTAAGGTGATTTCGAATATTTGGAACACTTCATGTCCAACTCAAATGTCACACACAGCATAATGTGTACTCCCATTTAGATATGTACACAAGCGATGTATCAAGATTCAAATACCGAGTCAATCAACCAAGAATGTACGGAACTAACAGACATATAAACACTTATAGAGTATATGGATCAATAATATCAACTAACATACATAAGCCAGGCCGCTGTACTTTTTTTTTGGCTACAACAGCATCGTTTTTTAGCCAGCATCTCGGCCCTTTCCGATGCGTGCCACTTATGGTCCATCTATACTACTATTGTTGAATGCACATTCAGCCTGATTGGCATATTTGTAGGTCTGGCACAACAATCCAAATGAAATGTCTCCGAGTCTTATCAATTAATACAGACTTGTGCTCAAATAAAATTACAAACAAAAAAACAATTATTACATGATCTCTAAAACAAATGGCTTGATTGATTACATGAACAGACAACACAAAGGTTATTCAACTATGGAAAGAACATTTCACCTATGATTTACCAAGTAGGAATTTAATTTCCTTTTTTCCTTCAGGACCTTAACAATCTGGTCAGTCTCAGCTTGCTTCATTTTAAAATCCACCAAATATTTAATGGTTGTCTTGAGTACTGCTTGTGATTGTGCTGTTCGCTTCCTCAACATGTCAACTTCATCTCTAAGTGCAGAAGCAGAATCTCTTTCTACCACTAGTTTAGCCTCTAGAGCATCAGCAGTTGGCAATTCATATTGCACGATTGGGCCGGTGCCACTGCTGTGGGATGATGCAACATCCATGGGGACCTCGCTCTTTGATCTTGGGCTAACCTGTTTTCCATTAAAGTTCCGATTGGATTCAGAAAAGTTGAAGTTAGCAAAACATCTCAACTGGGAGTTATAACAGCAAACCAGTTAAACAAACAAGGAATTAAATAGTTTCAATTGGATGCTGAAAAGTAGTTATTAACATCATTGTAACCCGCTGTTGCAGTAGCAAAGCAGTTAAACAAACAAGTAGATATTTAAGTTAAGGCAAACAGGTAATTCTTAACAGTAAGTATCAAACACATAGATAGGCGCAGCCTACAATATGATTAACAGGTTGTGCCATTATGTAATCAGTAGCAAACTAAATTAAGCCAAGCAACATAATTGGACAATTTTGCAATAAGTGGCTAACTAAAATTCCGAGAAGCAGGTAACTAAACTTATGCTAGTTCTTTGTACAGGCACACTTCAACTTCTTTTTCGCTTACAAGGTTGTACGAAGGAGTCCATAGCATCAATTGCTTGGATACGCAGTCCTAATACTTCTTTCTTCCCATATTGCATGAGTAAGTCGAATGGTTAATCTGGTAAGATGGTGCCTCCTTGATATGTTATATGAGGACGTGTAGTCAGACTAGTTGTAGCCAAACACATCACACTGGCTTTTACTGTATATTTCATGCGATTACTTTTGGCATATCGAGATCTAAGCAATCTACAATAGGATGAAAAGACTGGCATCCTTCACATTATTGGCGAACTCAGTTCATAGAAACAAGCAATTCAACCATTCTGTGGGTAAATCAAAAGCGCCACTGGAATATTTTTCACTATCCAATCATACACGCAAAAAGGGGCGATGCCACCATAGTTTTGTTTGAGTCATCTAGGTTGGCGCATGCTAGTTTTGTTCGTCCCAACGCACGAGCAGGCAATGTAAAAAATGAAGAAAAATGTTTCAATTTGGATGGGCCAATAACATAAGTGCAAGGCAGGCCCTATAGTAGGCTCGCGGCCCAAACGAGCGCCTCCTGTATCGATCGACAATAGGAAAAATCCCAATTCATTTGCTCCAGCCTCTAGTCTGGTTTGCTCCCAACCTAGCCACCGCTGGACAGACCGATATAGCACTTCCTCGCGCCCTCGTTGGAGGGCGGTCGCCGGGCTTCAAGCGAACGGAAGGACAAGAAGATGAAGATCCAACCCTAGGTGTGGCCTGCGTGGGAGGCAGCGGCGGCAGCATGGGCATGGCATCGTGCTTGCACGAACGGAAAGTCGTAGCTTGCAAGAGTAGCATGCGCAACGAGTAGGTACATCACATCCCTGATTATATCTAATTCAACTCTTCAATTTCTGGCCAATAGTTAAACCTGACGGTGTTGTAAAACTGCTTGTGACTTGATAGTGGTGCGAGGCTGGTAGTAGATGGTGTAAGGAGCCAGCTCTATGGCCCACTTGGCCACTCGACCAGAGGCATCTCGGCTACCGATGATCTCGGCCAGCGGGGTCGTGCAGACCCACCGTGATTGGATGCTCTTGGAAGTAAGGCTTCAATTTCTTGGCGGCAAAGTGTACGCCATAGCACATCTTCTGGTAGTGGGGGTAGTTCTGCTTGGAGGTCGACAGTACCTCGCTCAGATAATATACCGGTCTCTGGAAAGGCAGCGCCTTGCCTTCCTCCTTGCGCTCCACTACAATGACTGTGCTGACTACTCGGCTGGTGGCGGCGATGTACAGGAGCATAGGCTCCTTGGGAGTCGGAGCCGCCAGGACGGGTGGAGTAGTCAGCATCTTCTTTAATTGGTGAAAAGCTTCGTCCGCCTTATGGTTCCACTCGAAAAAAGTGGTCTTCTTCATGAGCTGGTATAAGGGGAGAGCTTTCTCGCCCAGCCGACTGATGAATCGGCTGATGGATGCTAAGCAGCCGGTGAACTTTTGCACGTCCAGCAGTCGGCTGGGTACCTCCATTCTCTCAATAGCCTTCATTTTTACTGGGTTGTATTCTATGCCGCGTTCAGAGAACAGGAAACCTAGCAGCTGGCCGGCTGGTACTCCAAAGACGCACTTCTCGGGGTTGAGCTTGATCTGGAATCGGCGCAGGTTCTCAAAGGTCTCCTTGAGGTCTTCCAGCAGTGTTCCACGCTTCTCCGTCTTCACCACCACATCATCCACGTAGACATGGGCGTTCCTGCCGAGCTGCTTGAGGAGACACTTCTGCATGCAACGCTAAAAGGTGGCACCGGCATTTCTCAAGCCGAACGTCATGGTGAGGTAGCAGAATGCTCCAAACGGCGTGATGAAGGCGGTTTTCAATCTATCAGCCGGGTTCAGCTTGATCTGGTGATATCCTGAGTATGCATCCAAGAAACTCAATAGCTCGCATCTAGCTGTGGAGTCTATCACCTGATCGATTCTTGGTAGAGCAAATGGGTCCTTGGGGCAGGCTTTGTTGAGGCTCATGTAGTCAATACACATTCGCCACTGCTTGTTCTTCTTCAGTACCAGGACCGGATTTGCCAGCCACTCCGGAAAGAAAACTTCCATAATGAAGCCGGCTGCTAAGAGCCGGGCTATCTCTTCTCCGACAACTCTTCTCTTCTCTTCTGATAAGCGGCGCAGGGGCTGCCTGACCGGCTTTGCATCAGATCGGACATGTAACTTGTGCTCGGTGAAATCCGTCGGTACACCTGGCATGTCTTTGGGAGACCATGCGAAGATGTCTTGATTCTCACGGAGGAAATCGACGATCTCGCCTTCCTATTTGCTGTCGAGGTTTGCACCTATGACAGTGTACCTCTCTGGGTGCTCCGGATCCAAGGGTATCTTCTTTGTCTCTTTAGCCGGCTTGAACGAACCTTCGGCTTCCGACTCATTCGGGTCGGGCGATATCTCCGGCTGCTTGCCGGCCATCGCCACAACTCGTTCAAGGAGTCGCTTCTCGGCTGCAATCACCAGGGAGTCGGCCAGCCGACTGCTCTCGGCCATGCAAGCGGACGACTTCCGGTAGTCGCCGGCCACAGTCAGAATTTCCTTGGAACTGGGCATCTTCATCTTGAGGTAGGCGTAGTGGGGACCGCCATGAACTTGGCCAAGGCGGGTCGGCCAAGTAGCGCATGGTATGGGCTCTCGAGGTCCACCACCTCGAACCAAACAGACTCTCTTCAGAAGTGATCTTTGTCCCCAAAGAGGACGTCCATCAGGATCTTGCCGATTGGTGAGCAGGAAAGCCCAGGTACAATGCCGTGGAACACAGTCTGGTTGTTTTGAAGCTGTCTCTGCTTGATTCCTAACTTCTCCATGGTGTCCTTGTACAGGATATTGATGCTGCTGCCTCCGTCTATCAGAACTCGTGAGAAACGCGCGGCCCGTTTGTCTGTAGCAAAGGTGGCGTCCAGGACCAAGGCGTAGGAGCCCGGACTCGGCATCACTTCTGGGTGGTCGGCCCTACTCCAGCTGATGGGCTTCTCAGACCAGTGCATGACCTCTGGCGTCTCTGAGGCTACTGCGTTCACCTCTTGTCGCTGCAGCCGCCTGCTGCGATGCGCTTGTTGCCGTTTGCTATGCTGACAGCCGTGGAGTAATCGACTAGCCAGTCTTCCGGCTTCACGGAGCCGGTGTACTTGGGCGTGTCTCTCGGGAGCGTGAACCCTCTGGGAAAGGGCTCGTCCCCAATGCGGGGCCCGAAACATGGCAGACCCAGCTCGTCTTCTTCTTCCAGTGCTAGGGACCGGTGAAGTCGGTCGATCCGGTGGCGGGCGTCATTCTCTCCAACTCCCTATCGGCGGCCAAGGCAGTCACCGAGAGTCGGATGATCAACAGGCTGCAGGGAGACTCGCCTCTCCTTGCGGGGAGGGGGAGGCGGACAGTCGTTCCGTCGTTCCACTGCTCTAGGGCGGCCGTCTCGGTCGCGCTCTATGGTAATTCGAGTCTGACTATAGCTGACAGCCGGCTCCTTGTCCTTCCTTCCTCGGGCACCGCCAGTCAGCGTCCGAGACGTCGCGCCTTGGTCTCGGTTCGGGTTATCATTTGGCCGCTGCGGCGCCTCCGTGCGGCAGCCGGCCTTGTTCTACGCGGCAGCCGCGTCGAGGAGCTGCTGGACTCGCTCCATCATGAGGCGGCGCTCCTCGCCCTCGAAATTGTCCAGCTCGTCCGCCGCTGCCTGGGCGGCTCGGATATTCTCCGCTAGGGTCGCGTACATGGGGCAGCTAGCCCCAAACAGGCTGGCGATGGCTACACCGCGCTGCTGAACCGCGCCAAGGCGGCTGGGCCCTGCCGGGGCCGGCGAGCCGCCAACAGCGCGATCCATCTCCCGCTGGTAACCTTCTGACAAGCATCTCATGCTGGCCAGCTTCTTCGTGCCTTCAACAAGCTGAAGGCAGCGCGCTTCCAACGTCTCTCCGTCAGCGTCTTCTGGAATGGGCGCAGTTAGGTCTTGCAGCGCCGTGCTGAGTGAATCGGGCGCTCTTCCGCCAGGGAACTCGTCATGACCGATGACTAGCACCTCAGTGACGGTGCTTCCGTCGCTCTCCACGTGGGGAGAGGCTCTCGTAGACTACCAGGTTGGTGGGGAATGCGTCGATCGACGCGGTGTCGGAGTCGACCAGCATCGCGTCGGTGGAGCCTACAGACTCCAAGTCTGCGGCAGGCTTGCCGGAAACATGGAGTTGATCGAGGAGGCCCGCGAGGAGGTTCTCGGGGCTGCCCGCGCCTGCGTTGGACGCAGGTTCGTTGGATCGGCGGACCTCGCCGATAAGTTCGGCCAAGGAGCTGGCTGCGCAGGCGATCTCAACGCCGCGCAGCGCGTCGATGCAAACTTCATCTGGCATTCCTGGCTGGCTGCGCTCGCCAGGGAGGAAGAGGGTTCCCGTCCAGAAAAGATCTCCGGACGGCGGTGCACCATGACCCACGGTGGGCGCCAAATGTCGGGGGTTTGGTGCGACATATGCCAACGGATGGCTTATCATGGTGGGGGCGAGTAGAACGTCGTTGGTGCCTGGAAACGGGATGAGGCAAAGACATGCACGCCGGCGAATCTTACCCAGCTTCAGGGTCTCCGCATGATCACAACTGCTGCTCTGCGGGGTCTCCGCATGATCACTATGGTCAAGTGTTTACGAGGATGCTCCTAGAGCTGTTTTGGGTGGCAGGAGAGGGCAAGGCTAGCTCTCTCCTTCTATCTGGTGTGGTCTAGAACTACTGGGGTCCAACCCTTTGCATGGGTGCCCTGGGGGTTTGTATAGGCCTACCCCCAGGGGTACAATGGTAATGTGACTGGGCGCGGGCCCAGCCGTCAGTGTCTCCGGCCTCAGACTTCTCCGCCGACTGCTGGGGCCTGCCGACTGGTCTGGTACGGAGCCGATAGGCCGCGTCCGCCGCGGGCGGGTCTTGCCGGCTGCTGATTACTGTAGCCGTGCTCCTGATGATGCAAGCTTAGTCATGGGGTCGTGGCAACATCCCCGCCGCTCGGTGGGCGATCACTGTGGCCACTCCCCATCTCTTCTTGATTAATGGCGCATGGGCCCCAGGGGAAGTCTCGGCCGACTCCCCCGGGCCGACTCCCGAATGGGTCCGACTGGCGGTTCTCGCGCCGTCTTCCGAGGTCTCGCTGACTGGTGGGCCCCACTGCCCCCAGGCCATATAGACAAGCCGTTGTGGGCGCAGGACTTGGTACAGTGGTGCTGATGTCAGGGCCGGCCGGGCAACAGTGCAACGCCGCAGGGAGATCTTCCCCAATACGGCATGTTGTAGCCATGCCTGCCCTTGGTAAGGGGCGGGGAGTGGGCCTCACTGTAGCCACGCCCCTGCCCCGTCCCCTTCGATGAGGTCACGGTTTGTTGGAGTCCCGGGCCGACTCCCCAAAGCCGGCTTCTCTGGAAGTCGTCCCTGGGACTCGGCCATGAGCAGGCAGTCGGCCACCTCGCCGTAGACTCCCTAGGAGGCGGCTCTTCGCCCTGGGGTCTTGAGGGGCGCAGCCTGCCCCGATGTCTTGAAAGGTTATGGGGCTCGGGTTGGCCTACCCGTGGCCCATTACTCCAACAACAACAATAATAATAATAATAATAATAATAATAATAATAATAATAATAATAATAATAATAATAATAAAGGGTAGGCCCTTCACAGAGGGAAGCAGAGGTTGCCATGCGCTTTTATGGTTGGATATATAAAATCTCAATGCGAAAGAACGTCACTTTATATTGCCCCTTGTGATATGAACTTTTATTATGCAGTCCGTCGCTTTTATTACTTCCACATCACAAGATCGTATAAAGCTTATTTCTCCCACACTAATCAATCATACATATTTAGAGCAATTTTTATTGCTTCGCACCGATGACAACTTACTTGAAGGATCTTGCTCAATCCATAGGTAGATATGGTGGACTCTCATGGCAAAACTGGTTTAGGGATATTTGGAAGCACAAGTAGTATTTCTACATGGTGCTGAGAATTTGGCTAGCATGAGGGGGAAAGGCAAGATCAACAAGTTAGAGGAACCATGACAACATAGTTTATCTCAGATATAAGAAAGACATAACTCATTACGTTGTCTTCCATGTCCAACATCAACTCTTTAGCATGTCATATTTTAATGAGCGCTCCCAATCATAAAAGATGTCAATGATAATATATCTATATGTGAAACCCCTCTTTCCTTATTACTTCCTATTAATTGCAACAATGACCAAAGCTATGTCTACCAACTCCCAACAACTTTTAATCATCATACTCTTTCTATGTGAAGTCATTACTCTCAATAAGATCAATATGAACTTGTTGTTTCTTTTTATTCTTTTCCTCTTTTCTTTTATTCACCCAAGATCATGGCAAAATAATCAGGCCCTTAACTCAACACTAATCTTTATTATATATAGCTTACGGACTCGATTACAAAGAGAGATCATAAAGCAAAACTCAAAACTAGATCATGCCATAAACTTTATTCTACTAGATCAAGATACTACTAATAGGATCGAGCTAAGAAAAACGGTAAAGATAGGCATTGTGATTGTGATACGATACCGGGGCACCTCCCCCAAGCATGGCAGTTGCCAAGGGGAGTGCCCATACCCAGATACTCAATTCTTCTTTGTTCGAGGAGACGGTGGAGGTGTTGTTGATGATGCGGGCTTGTCATCTATCTTCCAAGGCATAGGTTCACCATCATAGAAAGATGATCAAGTCTCCAGAATCCTCAAATCTGCAGCCAAACACATTCTTTTGAATATATATTCATACTCACGGTTTTGGTTTTGATGGTCATAGACTTGGGCTGGGAGGTGCTCCATCTTCTCATGTAGCTTGAAGATGGCCTCCTCGGTGTTCTTGGCATCCGGCTTGCAGTTGTTGGTGAACTCCGCGAGCATCATGTGGCTAGCGTTGATTCCACGCTCCACCATCCTTTGGCACTTGAAAACTTGCTGCTCCACTACTTCGAGCCTCGTCTCCATACTTCCGGTCCCCTTTGGTCCCTCTTCATCGCGGATGTGCAGCAACCCATGACGCATCTCAATGGTTTGAGGGTGTCGCTGGACCTCCGCGAGGTAAGGGTTGATGATCTTCTCGATGAACTTGTCCTTGGTGGCGCTTGGGGCCATCATGATAACATAGATCTGTCAGAAAAACAGCTCGAAACAAAAACAGGAGATTTTTGCGTGATACGGGACTCAAAACCTTCCGGAGAATATATAATGAATTTTTACCGACCAAAATACGTAACGTGCAAGAAAACAGAGTCCGGAAGGCACACGAGGTGCTCACGAGGTAGGGGGCGCACCTAGGGGGGTAGGGGGCGCTCACCACCCTCGTGGGGCCCTCGTGTCCTTCCCGGACTGCTACTTATTTTTCTATTTTTCTAAATATTCCAAAACGGAGAAATGTTGCCTTAGAAATTGTTTTGGCGTCGGTTTACTTACCGTACCACATACCTATTCCCTTTCGGAGCTTGAAATGTTCCGGAAAGTGTCCCTTATGTATTCCTCCTTGGTTACGGTTTCAATAATATTGGTTTCAACATTTGTGGGATTACCTGAGATATAATGTTTGATTCTTTGACCGTTTACCACCTTCGGATTTGTGCCTTCGAAGTTGTTGATTTTTATTGCACCGGAACGATAGACCTCCTCGATAACATAGGGGCCTTCCCATTTAGAGAGAAGTTTTCCTGCAAAAAATCTTAAACAAGAGTTTTATAGCAATACATAATCACCTACATTAAACTCACGCTTTTGTATCCTTGTGTCATGCCATCTTTTAACTTTTTCTTTAAATAACTTGGCATTTTCATATGCTTGGGTTCTCCATTCATCAAGTGAGCTAATATCAAATAACCTCTTCTCACCGGCAAGTTTGAAATCATAGTTGAGCTCTTTAATAGCCCAATATGCCTTATGTTCTAGTTCGAGAGGTAAGTGACATGCTTTTCCTTATACCATTTTATGTGGAGACATACCCATAGGATTTTTGTATGCAGTTCTATATGCCCATAATGCATCATCAAGTTTCTTGGACCAATTCTTTCTAGACCTATTAACAGTCTTTTGCAAAATTAATTTGAGCCCTAGGGAGGGCGCGCCCCCCACCCTAGTGAGAAGGGTGTGGTCCCCCTAGCCTTCATCTTTGGCGAGGATTTTTCTTTATTTCTTTTAAGATGTCCCGTGAAGTTTCGAGACTTTTGGAGTTGCGCAGAATAGGCCTCTAATATTTGCTCCTTTTCCAGCCCAGAATTCCAGCTGCCGGCATTCTCCCTCTTTATGTAAACCTTGTAAAATAAGAGAGAATAGCCATAAGTATTGTGACATAAAGTGAAATAACAGTCCATAATGCAATAAATATCGATATAAAAGCATGATGCAAAATGGACGTATCACTTGGATGTGCAGGCCTTGTGCTCCTTGCATCCCCCTCTGCATTTTTGACACGGCGAATGGTTGATCAAATAAGAGGAATCGACCTTGATGTTGTACCGGAGGACAGATACTTACAAGGTTATATGGGTGTGCAGGATGTGTACCAGATCCCGTAGCGCCGTCATGCTTCGCTAAAATATGGATTTGCTTGTTTCAGATGATATCTTAGAAGAAATAAGAGTTAAGGTCAGAGTTGCATAGGCGTGTAAGCTAAGAGAGCAGTGAAAGGATATCCAAATATCGTCGGAACAATGCACAAGGGAGTGATGTGTGGATACCTAGTTCGGGCTGGCGTTTGGGCATGCTCGCCTAGCTAGAATGTGGGTCACTTTAGAGCCATTGAGGGTGATACGCTAGCGTTGGCTGGCGGCGCACGGATGCAGATCTTGAGTGGCAGCGGAGCGCTACGATGCGGTGGACGAGACCGTTGGTGAAGCCGCAACGGCCTAGGGGGGTAGAGGTGCGATGATGTGCTCGGTGAAGTAGCCCCGGTGAGCTGGGAGATGGCATCGGTGAAGCGCACCTGATGCGGTGGAACTCGGTGTCTGTGAGGCATGTCGGTTGCGGCGGCCGACGTTGTCAGTGGACCACCCGGTGCGGTGGACGAGGGCGTAGATGAGGTAGCTCCGGTGCGGTGGTGAAGCGCGACCGTCGTCTTCGTCGTCGTCGTCCAGCACAGAGGTGGGGAACGGTGGGGAAAGAGATGGGACGAGGGGCGATTCGAGGGTTGGCGGCTAACTAGGGATTTGAGCAATCTGGGCGTGGAAGGGGACGGTGGAGAAGAGAGATTTTGCAGGGCTGGAATTGGGGCCGCCAGATATTTCAATCCGAAACGTGGAAGCGTGAACTTATATTGTCGTCATCCTTTTTGGGGGGGTGGGTGGCTGGGTGCTACGCGTCCGTCCGACACACGCGACCACCCCGACAGGACTATGCTTTGGTGCCTTAAGGCACCTGCCTTTGTGTCCATGACATATGGGCCCAACAGGTGGCTGGCCCACATGTCAGTGACCCAAAGGAAGTTGCTTTTACGCACCGAAGCAGCGTCCACCCCGACACGACCCTGGTTTGCCTGGTGCGCCTACATTTGAGAATGCAAACAAATCTTCTTTCATTTGCAAATGAATCTGTATGTATTACCATGCCCGTGTTTTCCTTGCAATAATTAGTCATTCGAAACAAGATACTCCATCCGTTCACTTTTGTAAGTCGTTTCAAACAACTTAAAATGAATTGTTTTGCACATTGTCTGAAATGTCTTCAAGGTCTTATAAAAGTGAACATAGGGAGTACTATAAATTAATTAATGAGGAGTTATTTGAAAAAAAATCGAAACGGTACCCACGCTAACGTGGATTAGAGTGTGTGTCACATAATTAGTTATTTGAATTAGAGTGTGTGTCACGTAGATAGTTATTTGAATTAGAGTGTGTGTCACGTAGCGATCTCCAATTCTAACGTGGATTTCGCATTTCACTGTATCCACGCTACTTTTTTAATACAAATTCATATGTATATGATGAACACCAAGGTAGTGAGAAAACTTTTGGATGGATTCAAACATATGACCCACAAAATAGCACAACAAACTGAGTCAATGTCAACTTTTCGCAACTTAGTATGGCACGAATTCGAAAAAAATTACCCATATGCCCGGTCCTCGGTTCAAATCTTACAATGTACACCGAATTGAAACATCAATATTAAGTCTCGTAGTATGTACATTCAAATGTTGTTTTTAGCCCCCCCCCTCCCCCACACAAACATTACATAGTTCCTGTATCGGTCAATCTTCCTCTCCTGACCACCTTAGGAAGCTATCGGTTTTCAACACACGTTCATTCTTTCTCTCCATGTTTCGATCTCTATGTCTCTCAACTACACAACCCCTTTTTCCACTCTGTTACCAAATGTATTTACCTCACACACCCACCATTGCACCCCATGCCAAGCTCTCTCTCTCCCCCTCTCCCTCTCACCCTCTCGCGCTAAATACATGCATTGCCTATCTAGCCCCCCAACCTCTCGTGCATGCGCACGCACGCACGTTGTATAACTAGGTCACTCCCTCAAGACTGTCTCACTCTTTCTTCCGCACGGCGGGCCACACTCGCTCAATCTCGCTCTCTTTATCTGAGTCTCGTTTAACCTCGTTTTCTTTCAGACACAAATGATATATCTCCCTGTTCGGGCCTCGATCAACACACTCTATACTCTCTCACGCAGATTGTCTATCTAGGTCAGCCCATCCAAGTCGCCACCACTCTTTCGACCTCATGGTTGGCCATGCTCACTCAATCTCTCTCTCTCTCTCTCTCTCTCCGTATGTCTCGATTGACCTCGCTCTTTCTCGGACAAAAACGATATATCACACCATGTTTGAGCCCAATTCGACCTATTCACATTGTATACTCTCTCACGCACATCGTCTATCTAGGTCACTCTCTCCAACCCGTCTCACTCTTTCGATCGCACGGCGACCCTATGTGATCGGTTGACCTTGCTTCCTCCCACGCACAAAATATATCTACACATCTGTGACTGGATCATCTCTCAAGATCTATCTTACAGCCCTCACCCTTGCCAAAAAGCTCAATCGGACAATATCTCTCCAGAGCATATATATTTGTTCCATGAATGTCGGACCACACTCACTTTGTCTCTCTATCTATATGTCTCTCGATTGACCTCGCTTTCTCACACCGTATCTTCCACGCGCTGAAGCTACTACCTGTCCATCCCTCGCAAAGCCGGAGCTATTTACATTGCGAGGGGCACTCTAACCTTGGATTAATTTGTGTAGGCATTTATTCCGGTTGGTTTAGATTATATTTTCGTAGCATTCGGCCCCCAACTTCTCCAATCACCGTAGCGGGTAATTAAGCTACGGGGAGCACCTAATATGAGAACCGGGGAGCCGTTGGATCGAAGATGCAATGGCACACACGAGGCCTGAATATTTTATTTGCAAAAAAACCTTTGGAGAGTTTGGAAATTGCGCATAATTACAAAGACTACTCCAAAGCCATTGGATCTCACTTCCAACGGTGTAAAAACTTGTATCACCATAGTATCTAAGCTGCGGGGTGGATGTGATATTCTATGCCGCTGTCATTTTTGTTCGTAAGCTTGAACGTGTAACTCGTGCCATTACTTGTCTAACCGCGCAAAGTGTTTGTTCAAAAAAAACCTTCCTACACTGAAATATCGGAACAACACACTGCAAAGTGTTCGTAAGCTTGCAAAAAACGTGTAACTCGTGCTGTATAAAATCAAATTTGGACCTAAAACTAACAAATCTGAAAGACGAGATTCGAACTGGCAACCTGGACTACAAAGCGTAAGTTGATAGCCTGAAAAAATGAACGGTTGTTGGCTTTGTCCCATAACTTGATTTTATACAGCACTTGCGTTGAGTAGAGTAGAGGGAGTGCCTCGTCAACACGTGCATGACCGTTATCTTACTTACTGGTGGGTCCCAGGTCTGCAATCTCAATCTCTCTTCTCTCCATCGTCTAACCTTTGCACGGGCACACATGAAGAGCGGTGCTAGCTTGCCGTGGTGTTATTACAACTAAAAAAACTTGGAAAATAGAAGAATCACCTAGAATAAGAACGTTGTGGCTAGTCGAGACGTAGCTAACCACATCTATGCTCCATGCCATGTTTGCATGATGAAGCTGTGTGGCTAGTGGGGTGTTTTCAACCGATTGGCTGGGTCCCGAGGTCGAACCATAGGTACTACGTCTGATACAGTATATTTTAACACGCCCATTTTTCCTCCATGCCGAGACGTGGCACACCCTACCGTGTGGTTTCGGGGTCCTCCCGGGTGGTGCACACATATATTCTTCCTGACATGGGACGCCCTACCGCGCGTTTTTTGGTTCCTCCTTGGTCATAGTGCCGAAGCAAGTAAATAAGTCGTCAAATCACGAAAGACCACCTTTCCCGCCGAGTACATCAGTGAAGCACGGTGGCTAGCTAGTTGGGCTAGTTCGACCGATTAGCTAGGCCGCCGCCACATTTGTTTTTCACCCCTTTTTTTATCTACTTGCCGGCAGGTAAATTTTAATATCCACCGCGGTGTTGCTCTGGTGTTTGGGTGTGGCAGGATTTTTATTTTTTTGATTGACGGGAGCAGGCGCAGTAGGATTTTTAATTTTTTGATTGACGGGAGCTGGCGCGGCAGCAATTAGGCATGATGACTCCGCCTGTACCCACTGCTACCTGATGTGAGAAGTCGTCGACTGGTGTTTTACCGTGGTGAAAACCAAAAGATTCCCCGCTCCCTTCGCCTTCCCGTAGATTGCATTGCCTTTCAGCCGTTTCGCCCCCTTTGCTTCCTCTCCCCATTGCTTCTACCTGGTGCCATGGCGGCTCAGCAGTTCACGGAGTCTGAGGTGAGGCTCTTGACACAGGAGCACCATGCCAAGGATGCGGAGCTCAGGGCCAAGGACGTGGAGCTCCGTGAGCTCAAGGAGGAGAGGAGTGCCATGCTCCTCCGTTATGTGCGGGAGTTCACGGAGCTTCAAAAGCGGCAGGCGTCCACCACAAAGATGCTCGAGGCATCGGCGGCGTTGCTGCAGAAAGCAGGAGATATGATAGTCCGTTAGGGGAGCCGGCTAGAGTGCGAGCGGGCCGATCGTGACGAGGTCTAGGATCGCCTCAGCCACTTGGTGAACCAAGTTGCCATGCACGTGTTGCGGCTGCACGATGCCTACCGTCGTGCCAGCGCGACGATGCCGGCCGTCGGGCTAAACCTGTTCGACCACCCGGTGGACTTCAACGAGCTACGGCTTCATGACCTGGTCTCCTTCTTCACCTAAATCTCCGAGGAGCTGAGCCGTCTCCTTGTGATGGTGGGGGCTGAGCTGGACAAGGAGGGGTTGCGGGCTGCCATCGCCGTTGCCGGGCTAATCCTTTCAGGGCTCCGTCACCAGAATCCATTCGTGCCATTGGACGCCGTCTTTGACGAGCTGGCTCCCGTCGAGCGGGAGCGGGCTCTGTGGGCGGTTGCACCCTACATCACCAACGTCATGCGCCTCGAGAAGCAGAGGGACTTCGGTGGTGTTTAGGCACCCTCTGCATGGGCATGTCCATGTCTCGGCGCAACATGACCGTTGGATCACACTCAGACGGTGCAGATCAGTCACTGTAACACAAAGCGTGTGGGTGTGTTTGGTTGCATTCTCATCTCAATATAGTTGTTTCCTCTTTGTGTATTTTTGTCAACCTACTAGTGTGGACTCATGCACCCTTCATGCACTCTACCAAACACCCAAAAGTGGGTCGAGAAGGGAACTTTTGCTCCCATCCCGTGCACCCTTCATACACCCGGCCTAACACTATTCGTGCTTCATATGGTTCATGTTTCGTGGAGTACTGTAGCACCGTACTCTCCATGTGCTGTGGACCTAGTTCTGTTAACATTGATCTCACCATTCATTCTCGACCGGACAGTCGAAAAAGCGGTACTATGTTACATATAGGAGTAGTTGACATGCGCACAACATCATTTGTTATCGTCATATCTTACTACACTAGCAACAAGATTGTGTAGTACTGACGTATGAACCACTGCACATGCCTAGTAGTAGGAGCACTGTGTATGTTCAAGTGGCTGCCGTGTTTCGCACTCCTCCGTCGTAAGAGTCGAAACGCTTGCTATAATCATTTTTCTCTTCTAAAAAACTGTGGACACGCTCTATCGTGCGGATCCTCCTCCAGCCATGCACTAAATTACTCACTTTCGCCGACGTGTGGGACAGCCAACATCGGGGTCCACCAGCCATGCACTAAATTACTCCGTAGTAGAGTGACGGTAGACTACCCCGATCAAAGCGCCGCAGTAATGTCCATTAGTAAGTTGGACGGACGAAGCAACCATCATTTCACTCTTCTCTCTCAGCTTCCTCTCTACCCAACCCTCGCTTCTGCCTCATCTTGTTCCTCATTTCTTCAAGAAAACCCCAACCTGCTTCAGCCATTGTTCTTCTCTCCCAAAGAATGAAAGGTGAGCGCATCAATGGTGTTGATTCTAGCCAAGGCCCGGTCTTGCAACCCCGAGACTGATCCTATAACTCCCTCTCTTTTCTTCTTTTGGGTTTGTGATTATGGTTTCTTTTCTTTTATTTCTATTTGGCAGTTTCTTGATGGACATTGGAGCATCGGCCGAAGTGATGTCTATGGCTCCGGCCAAAACCGTCGAGGCTCATGGTACGAAGAAGCGCAAGCACCCCGCCGAGACTACCGCAGACAAGCCCCCCTCTCTGGGATCCCTCATTAAGCAAGGCCAGGTAATATCTCTTCTTGATGATCTTTTTCTCGATCTTGATAGTGTTTTTTCATCTAACAGGAGGTACTAGTACTAGTAGTACAACTTTCTGGGTGCTCTTGCATGTGATTTTAGTGTGCCAAATGACAGTTCTAAATTCCTCTTTTGACCAAAACATGCGAGAGGTTGACACTGATTTCTTATAGATTACTTTCAACTACTCCCTCTGTCCCAAATTTCTTGTCTTAGATTTGTCTAGATACGGATGTACTAGATACGGATTTATCTCATACTAAAATGTGACTTGATACATCTGTATCTAGACAAATCTAAGACAAGGATTTTGGGACGGAGGGAGTACTTTATGAACATCGATGCTACCTTTTAAGAGGGTATATTTGCCTCAGTAACTTGTGTTATGGATATTGCATGTAATCCCTCTGCTCTCATGCCTTTGAAGACATGTTCTAGTGTCTTTGTTCACTCATTTTTGTGCGTATATGTAGGCATATATGGAGTATAATATCGAAAATCATCTTATATTTCTGAACGGAGATAGTAATAAAATATGGTTTCTATTTCAATTAGAACTAGGTCCACGGTGGCGATGAAGTTCTCAAAGTCATGTCGTGTGAACTGGAAGACCTGATGATGAGTTCTATTGCTGAACTATCCAGCTGCTGTGTCCTTGTCGACACTTGTCCTGAACTAGTGTTTTCCTGTAGCATTGTTGTCAGGCATGTTCTCGAGGCTGTACTTGACCACAACAATATCCTGGTTGTGCCTTCGATTATGAAGGGTTTGGTTCTTGTAAAGCTTCCCAACAAATCTGATGCGGCTTGTCTTCATCATCATGTTTATGAGTGGAAAGACCACTCTGTTAGGTTCTCCAAGGTTGACAAGATGGTGATCGTGCATGTAGACATCTCACACGAAGTCCATGGCCTAGTCAATTATGCGCGGTTCATGCCGTAGGTCGGTGGCCAAAAATAGTCTGCAGAGTTTAGTTAGTGCAACTTTGCTTGTCTGTAGTAAGTACTATTGTTCAGTACTTGATTTGTGTTTGTGAACCCTGTATTGTTTATTAGTACTACCGCTTTTGGTGTGTGGTCAGTCCTGAGAACGGACTATGTTAATGTATGTCCACTCAATTTAGTCTGTATATTTTGAAGTATCCATATCATATTTTTTGTGAGGGCGGTCTATCAATTATGGTTACACTCCAATATCTGTATGCATTGCAGGGTTTATCGCACCCACCAGGATTTCTAGCCCCATGGATGTTCGGTCCATATGATTTGTCACGACCTTTGGACTGTCCTGCTTGTGGGAGTAGGCGGGGCCCCTACATGCCACGCAAAGTTGGACAATCAATCTTCTGTTTAGTACTTCAACATAGTGATTTCCTGGTAAGGATTCACTCGTGTCACATCAAGTAAATCTTATTGATTTACTGTCTACATCTTATTGATTTAATGTGATGTTTTCTTTCTTTTCCTGCAATTTTACTATGCAGGTTTTGCCATGTGACATTCATCATAGAATAAACCGTTTGGTTTGCCCTATGATGGCTATTTTTGCAGGTTTCACTTCTTATGTCGTGTCAGTAACGAAGGCACCGTCCATCACTTATATTACTAGAAAAAATTGGATCAGTCTGTTGTCTGAGTACAAGCTGAATCCCTATGATGAACTGCAGTTTGGGTTAACAAAAACGCCACAATTAGTCCTTCTCGCGTTTAAAAGAAATGAAGAAAAAAACTGGATCACGGTCACGGATCCTAGTCAAGTTAGAAAGCTGATCATTGCAGACCAGACACGATCGCTGCTGTCTTGCACAGATCAAGCACCAGCAGTTACTCTAGCACTGACAGCGGCAGCAGCTCTGTCTGATCCAGCTGAGGATTGGGCACCGACCGCGTCAGCGGATAAGTCTGATCTACCGGAGGATCAGGCATAAACACCGGGACCTGCTCCGACACCGGCACCAGTTCTACAGGGAGCACCATCTCTGGCAGCAGCAGCGGCTTTGGCACCTGCACCAACACTTGCACTTGCATCTGCTCTGGCCCGTGTAGTTGCACCGGCAACAGACTGGGCTGCAGGTCGCACTTCATATACTAAAGTCCTTACAAAAACTGACATTTGCACCTTCTTGGTAAGCATTGGCCGCCCAAGTGCTTTGTTCTTTTTTCTTTCCATGTTGTTTCACATGATTCACTGTGTTGATCTAACTGTTTGGGTATGTCTTCTTGTTTGCAAACCGAGAATTTCTAGAGCAACGAGGGAGTCGTTCAACAATCCGGGCGACCGTGGACAAGTTTCTCTTACCATGCGCAACCTTGGTGTGAATGAACCTGCGCAATATACCGTAAGTACAAAGGATGGTCGCATGATGATTGATGCTAAAGGATGGTCAAGGTTCAAATCTAAATCATATCTTGCGGTAGGGGATGATGTCAAAATCAAACTTTCTCGGCAAGGAGAGCTGGTCCAAATCAACTTTGAAATTCTTCAGTAGCAGCACACAACTGCCGAACTGATATATCCTCCGAGAGATTTTGATGTAATAATCTGGGATGGTGAAACAAGTGTCCTGTGTGTATAAGTAGTATGACAGTATTATTTATCACATGGCATATCATTGATAGAATTGCAACTCTGATTGCTGGTTAGGAACTGCCGTTCAATTTCATTCCAACAACTGTCGTGCTTTACTCAATTTTGTGTATTCGCCTTGCGACAGCATCTAAAACCAGCGTCGTACCGATCGCTTGCAATATGAAAAGCGCTGAGGTAGAACACATGGGACCCCAAACATGCAGGGTCGGCCTGCGGCCCAAAGTCCAGAACTATGAGCTTATCTGAGTATTATATTCTCAGCTGAACCCCCATAAAAAAAGCTGAACCCCCATAATGCCCGTGCGTTGCAGAGGGTGGCAAGGTGATGTAACATCCCAAATTTTCAATTTGGAATGTTATACACTAGATCATCATTGCATAACATATTTTATTGCATTTTGGTTGATCCTAGAAATTTCACGCAACTCAAGGACCCTCGGAGAGAGTTGGGGATTTCGTTATTTTCATATTTGAGTTTTCTCAAATTTTGAAAATAGGATCATTTGTTTTTATTTATTTTATCTTCAATTATTTCAATTACAAAAATATGAGAGCGGGAATTAAATGACTTTCCCAAAACAAAGAAATATTGAGGATTTAATAAAAAAATCAAATAAGATTTTATTTTGGTTTTATTTGCTATTTTATTTGTATTAGGGAAAATGCGTGTTTTCCCAAATTGCATTTAGGCCCGCAAATAAATGTTCGTCCTATGCGGCTTGATTTTAGAAGCCAGGGAAAATTTATTTGGGGATTTTTGGAGTCTGTTTAGTAGTATCTTTTGTTTTTTTCGAGCGTAATTATTAAAAAAAAGTCTGAACCGACCTTGGGCCGTAACCGGCCAGGACTCCGCCTGGCCGGGCCTTCTTATAGCGCCCCGAGGCCCGAGGCCAGCCCCAAGCCGTCCCGCCCCCGAAACCCTAGGCCGCGGCGGCCGCCGTCACCGCCCGCGCCGCCGGACCGCCGCCGCTGCCCGCGCCGCCGGACCGCCGCCGCGCCGTCCCGCCGGACCGCCGCCGGAGGTAGATTCAGCCGCCGGCTTTTTTTTGAAAACCGATTGGTTTTCCATCGGTTTTGTTTGTTTTTTTAGTTTCGGTTTTTTTAAATAGATCGGTTTTCCGGTTTATTTAATTAGCGAGCGTTCGTCCGTTCGTTCGTTTTAACAAATGTTCGTCGTTTTTTTCTTTTTCTCGGATTAAATCCGCGATTTTTCTGGTCGCGATTCCTGATCCGATTTTTGTTTTAGTCTAACTTTTCGCTCGCTTATTGAAATCAGGCGATTCAAGCACCTGGAGTTTCTTCTCGAAACCCGCTTTCCGTTTAACCAACTGAAACAAGTTTTTGCCACTGTAAAAATTGTCCTAGATACAGAATAGTAAACAAAGCCTATTTCTTTTGTCGTTTGTCTTTCGTTGCTTCATTCGTTTTGATTCTTTTTGCCTGTGCTTTAGTTGAGTACTTATTGTATGCTTGTTTATTTGAGATAGAGTACTCGGAGTGCGCCGCTTGCTACTTTGAATCGCTAGGTTTCCCGGATCATCACCAAGGCAAGTAACACTTTGATCATGTTTTCCCTCTACCTAGTTTTATTGCATTAGATCAATCCTCACACATTGCATGATTAGGATCTAATTAAATGGTGGGTTGGGGAAGTAGTTGAGGTACTACCTATTACCTGTTATTATCAAACCTTTGGGGGTTACTTCTATGTTTGCCTATTATGCGATGCTATGCTAGTAGACGTGGATTGGGTGAGTGTATCCATGACAGATGTGAGATTGTTAATTAATGGTTTATTTAAGGTGGCAACTTAAATACACATCTGGGTGGATTGAGGCACCTGGGTATTCCAGCGATTGCCTGTTTTCTTTATGGACCGCCACCCAGGCTCAAAGGGATCATGAGATTATTCATGCTGGAAACTTCCGTGTGCAGCAACAAGCTATTATGGGCTCTAGCATAGTTGATTAAGTTGTGCGAACTCTTACAATGGTAGACTAGCAGATGTAGGGGAAAGTAGGTGTAACGGTCTACCAGATCGTAAGGTGCTAGCGCTTCTGAAAGATTATGTCTCGGTCATCCGTTTTCTCAAACACCATGTAGTGCGAGAAACCAAACGGAGGCGATCGAGTCTTGTGGGGAAAAGTGTGCAAACCTCTGCAGAGTGTATAAACTAATCATGATTAGTCGTGTCCCTGGTTATGGACATCTTGAGTATCTAGTACCTGGATTATCATGTGAATCTCAACATGTTACTCTAAAATTAATTTTGTTGGGTTTTGTTTAATGATGATGCTTAATTGGGATTGAGAATGCTGTCAACCATTCTCAATGTTTAACAACTACCATGATAGTTAAATAAAATTTATTCCTTTGCAGTAGGGAAAAATTGGTTTTACACAAAACTGTAACCATAGAGCTTTCCACTAGCCAAATATGCATATAGAATAGCCTATTTCATTCCATTACTCTCTATGTGTTATTTTGCCAGCATATTCCATGTGCTGACTCGCTTCGGGTTGCAACGTTAATGTTGCAAACTTTTCAGACGACGATTTAGGTGTTTTTAGGTAGTGGTTCTATACTCAGTAATGCCGTTGGAGTTGATGGACTCACTTATCTTCCAAGCCTTCCGCTGTTATCGTTATTAGATGGCCTTAAGCCATAATTATTGTAATAAGTTCTCTTTTGAGACACTCGATGTAATAAGTGTGTGATTGCTACTCTGTTATAAATCCTTCAAGTACTATGTGATGTCAGCCTTACTGATCCAGGGATGACACCTGAGCACAGAGATTGGACCGTTTGAGGTCTGGTCGCTACAGGTGAGCCTGTGATATAAAAGATTTGTATATTTCTTTACAGAGGGAGTATCTCTCTGTCAAAATATATATTTATGTGTAACTAGTTACTCTTGTCTTTCTACTTCCTTTCGCTGATATGTGGGGCTACCGACAACGGGGTCCACATGCCATATGCACAAATTAGAGTGCACAAATTCACGGTAGACACACCCCGGTCGTAGCACCGCAGTAATGCCCAATGAGCCGTCAAATCACAACCCCCCCTTTCCAGCTTTAGCAGTAAGCTGGACGGACGAAGCGACAATATTTCACCACGCCTGAATCCCCTTCTCCCTCATCTGCTTGTTCAGAGAAAACCCACTCTCAGCGATTGCATAGGGTTTTCTAATGAAGAACCAGGTACGAATTCTTCATCCATCCCCGATAAACCCAAGTCCCTTGGTCGTAGGTAATCCTAGGATGGCAGCCGCCGCCGTTGATGCATTTTTCTTCCTACTGAATCTAGTGTGTTTCATTTGCAGTGCCCAAAGTGCGAGTACCCTATAGGTTTCTGCGCCCTCGGTGAGACGCCACACTTGTTCCTTCTCATCCTAACACAGCATTTTGAAACGCGCACAGTATGTTCCTAGAATCCTCTTTTCTATCTGGGAGGGTCGGTGTTTTTTTGAACATGTTGTGTTCTCATATTATTTTTCCTGCAATGTACTATTTGCTCTGTCAGAACACATGTACTCAAGATGCTCGGCCTTGCCATAACTGAATACACTAGTTTAATGGTCACAATGAAGACAAGCCATGGATATAAGTTCCGAGTTGGGTTCATGAACCAAGAAGATCGCTGCTTTTTTATGGCTGAACTTGCATAAACTTTCTCAAGTGTTACGGACTGAAAGTTGGCGCACGAATGTTGATGGAAATAGCAAAACCTGGTCTCATCATCACTATGATCTTCCACCCCGACGTCGTTCCAATTGTTCATCCATTTTAGTTTTGTATCTGGTTCTTGCTTGTTGCCTCGATTACTTCTTAATCCACCCATTCTGTCTAACTAATCACAATTTAACTTTAGAAGTAGCAACGAATCTCTCACGAAGATGCTACCTCTAACTAATATTTTCTTATAATTGGTGGCAGGTGTAGGTTTTTTCAGAGTTAAGCAGTCTGCTTGTTTGTTACTCTGTAATAACTCGGCTGTTACTAATGGCACTGAAGTTGACTGGATCAACATCAACAAGTTCCTACACTTTATTGATCATCTTGAGGTCCTTGTGGGGCGTTTCAATGGTGGAAGGCCACATGGGATATGTGTGCCACTGCTGCACTCGTTGAACAGGTCCAACTGTGTCGAGAAACTTATGGTACGAGCTGTTTTCTGTTATATATGTTGTTCATAAACTATTGCTTATACACAGTTTTACAGCTGTGATCTTCTTGAAACAGGAACTGCCGAGTTCTATTGTTCCTATATATACAGATGCCTAACCATGGTCGGGTCAGACTTGCGCTTGGTCACAACATGATGTTTATGTCGACCTACTCAATTCCCCTTGGAGGTGAAAAGATACTTATTCATGGGCGGTCTCAAATAATGAAGGCCCGTCCATCTTGGAGAATAGGACAGAAGATTATGTTCATGCTTTTCCATGGCTCTAAAGCGAATATCCTGTTTATTGACCACATTGCGAGATGAAGCCGCTTTCAGAAGGTTGTGGATGCGTGGGGTGGCGCATGGGCCTTGTCCTGGGGATTGGTGGCCTCACCCTTGGTTAACTGTAGGAAAAGTAGCACTGTTCGAGGCGTGCTTTGTATGGTTGAACTTGTATAAGTACTCATACTGCTTTCTACTTTGGTTGTTAAGTGCCCCTGCTGGTTTCAGTTAAGGTTGTTAAGTACTCCTGCTGCTTTTACAGTCTGTCGTGTTTCTTTAGTCCTGTCTTCCTCCAGCCTCCAAAACCAAACCAGCGTCGGCGGGGCAGCCTGCTTTCGCCTCCCACGACTGGCTGCGCCTCAGCGCACGCATCGCCGCCCCACCGTCTCCTAAATCGTTAACGCCGATGTCCTCTGCGCGCTTTGGTGCGCTCGCCGCGGCACCGCCCTCTCATGTTGTCAACATGGTCAACAAACAACAGGAATTGGCAGAAGTACGTGGAGAGGATGACAGTAGGGGCCCACCACGTCAGCGTATGGAAAAATATAATGCTTCCTCCTAGCGTTTTCCTGACATCTGGGACCCATGACATTGTGAGCGTATATAGTCAATAGACAAGAGAACAACACAAGATCGGCTGACACCTGGGACGTAGCTACTCGAGCAGTATTTTTATTGGTATTGTTGAGACGAAGCGGGGTTTGAACTGGGTTGTGGCCCGTCTAGCCCAGGCTTATATTTTATGTTCACCATGTCACCAGCCCAGCTATTTTTCATTTGTGAAAATGAGCCCAGTTTATTTTTTCTGAAGAATACCCAATCCAGGCCTATTTTTTTTCTACACCCTAATGGGCTGCAACTCTTTCAAGACGCCTGCAAATATTGAAAGTAATATGAAATGGGTTGTAAATATAAAAACAGATGACGAATTGGCAATTACTTTATAATTTCTAAATTTTATTACATTTTCAGATTCCTATTTCACTGGGCATTAACCTAATTTAAATATATCTTCAAAGTACTTTAAACCTGGCTAGACATTTTGGTATTAAAAATAGTTTGGAACCCACAGAAATATGCGAAATTGGCCCTGGCCAACCAAAAAAACCACTGCAATAAATTGCATAAGAAGTTGCCATGAGCTATATATAAATTATTAAAAAAAGAGGGAGTGGTCTGACTTGTGGGCCTGTTTAGTTGACGCGTATGCAAGATTTTTTTAGTTATTATATACGTCAACAAATGATTCTAGCAGACGTAACCGTTGGATGTCAATCCAATGGCCGTCGTGTTTCTTCAATCTCTGATCTTCTTGCTCCAGCTCCCAAAGCAGCGCCGGCGGGACCGCCTACTCCCGCCTCCCGTGGCCGGTTCTGCTGCTGCGCAGGCCTCAGCGCCCCCTACTACTCCCACCGCTGGCCAGGGCATCCCTCTACAAACCCACACCCCCTGTTATTCTGCAGCGACGGCAGCCTCACACCGCAGCCGAACCAGTGAACCCTCGTACTCCTCTCCGCGCGGGCTTCCACTGCCGCGTCTTCCCCGGCTCCGCGTCGTCCCCTTCTTAGGCCTCGCCGTTGTCCACCGCCATGGTGCTCTCGGCGCGGCATGGTCAATGTGGTCAACGACCGACTTCCATCGGAAGAGTACTGTGCGTGGAGACACTGACAGCTGGGTCCACGGCCGCATCAAGGAAGTGCCTCCTTATTACGGGCAAAATAATTATTCCTCCACGTGACAGCTTGGACCCACCGGACGGGTCACCGAATTTCGCGAAAAAAATGTTTGCCCCTGAATGCTGGGACCCACCAGCTACATCTTCGCATGCAAGGAAGTGCTTGACAGTCGGGACCCATCTGGTCGAAGCGTACGTAGCGTTGTCATTCTGGTCGCGAACGTGTACGTACATATATACTGGTCGATGTAGAGGCGCGCACGTGTCGTAGTAGAGGTCGCACGTAGCATGTACACATACGTACAGCGGCCAGGGTGCAAGAAGGAAAATACGGGCGGGGTCTCGAACGCCTACTCGTGCATACATACGCCCAGGGCTCGTGTACATGGCTGGGTCAGAACGGAGAAACAGCGTCGTCGTCGTGTTCATGGGGAGGCAACGAAATGCGTCGTGTTCATGGGGAGGCAACGGAATGCGTCGTGTTCATCGGGAGGGCTTTGACGGAACAAGCGATGGAAACGAGGCCTGGCGTACTGCAGAACGGAGGAAACGGCCTTGTGTTCGACCGGCCACGTTCGAAGCGGGATCCTGTTCATCGGGTGGGGTCTGGCATACCGCAAAACGGAGGAAACGGACCTCTTACGGTCGAAATGGGGGTCCTGTTGATCAGGAGGGTTGTGGCATACCGCAAAATGGATGAAACGGACTTGTGTTGGAGTGCTACAGTCGAAACGGTGGTCCTGTTCATCGGGAGGGGTGGGGCGTACCGCAAAACGGGACTCCACGGGATAGTGTTCATCTCCGCCGTTTACAGTGTCTTGGACTAGGGGGTACTCATCACGTCGTCTCCCGATCAGTTGGATTGGGCCGAGGACCCCCATGGCCGCATACTCATGGGCTAGTTCGGACAGCTGCCGCATACAAGGAAGATTCCCCAAGACTTGGCGATCAAGACAAGGACTCCTCCCCACCGGCGTATTCGGCTAGGACTCTTGTTATCCTAGGCCTCTGGTGCATTATATAAACCGAGGCCAGGCTAGTCCATAGATATATATACAACAATCATACCATAGGCTAGCTTCTAGGGTTTTAGCCTCTACGATCTCGTGGTAGATCAACTCTTGTAATACTCATATCATCAATATCAATCAAGCAGGACATAGGGTATTACCTCCATCAAGAGGGCCCGAACCTGGGTAAACATCATGTCCCCTGCCTCCTGTACCATCGATCCTAGACGCATAGTTCGGGACCCCCTACCCGAGATCCGTCGGTTTTGACACCGACATTGGTGCTTTCATTGAGAGCTCCCCTGTGTGTTCGGCAAAAGGTCGATGGCTCGTCTGCAGATCAACTACGACTTCGGCATCTTCATCACCAGCTCGACTGTTCACCTTGGTTCGACCAAGAACTGCGCCCTATGTTCGGATCACCATGTTCGGACGAGGGCCTTCATCAAGCATCAACTCCGATCTCTATGAAGATCAGGGAGGAATCATCCATGGAGCTCGAGGGCTCAACGTCAACATTGCCCTCGGGCGGCCGTGCTGCTTTTATGGACAGCGAACTTCTATTCGCCGTCACAGCCTCCTCGAGCGTCCGTTTGACGATTGCTTCGGTGGAACAGTGCGGAATTACATCTACAACGGCCATGCAAAATATTGTCGAGTTCCGATGAAGGAATTTCCGACAATCTACGATATACCGGAGCCCTGTCAAATCTGGACGAGAATGTGGACGAGTTTAGGGCGTGGTCTGCAGAGCCCAGCTCGGAGGTCCTTTGCAAGATCCAACTGTTCATCTACTGCGGAATTCCCATATCTACCACCCCTCCAAATTTCAGGTCGATCCGATGGTTCAAACTCCGGGAACCTTCCGATGAGTGTACCAATTTTCGGATCCGTTTTCTGCGCGAATACGGATCCGACCTGAATTCATGTTTCTTTATGAACGTGATATTGGACAACCTTTTTAGAGGAATTCTCTTCTAGGGTATTGTGTGTTGTTTTTGAACACGTGCACGTAAATTTTTAAGCCTCCCCTGAGGTCATCTTCATCATCATGCTGGTGTCAAACCAGTCCGGCAATATTGCTCCAAGGCTGCCGACCTGCGCTAGACACGTTGTCACTTTGTTGAGCCAAGTTCAACTTCTTCGGATCATCATCTCGGCAAGCCGAACAAGAGTCCGGCATCGCAAAGGATAAATCATCACCAACATCGCCGCCCCACGGATTACACGGAGCGGGCATACCGGCATCGCCGCACGGTCACTTCATGAAGCCGACATCGACCACATCACGACCTGCATCGGCAGGGCCTCACTATTGCTTCTTCAAGCTGGTGTGCATCACACCGACCTACTTCGACTCATCGGCTGACATCGAGGCTTCGACATCTCGGCTGGACCGGGGGCTTCTCCATCTCTTCATCAACCTACTCCGAAGACTTCGGCGTCACTAGCCGACCAGCTCCGTCACGTTAGCTGGACCGAGGAATTTGCCTCGGCGAGCCAACCTTTGCCAGCATCGCCATACCGTCGCTTTATTGCCCATCGGGCAATGGGTGTGCGGATCGAGTCCAAATTTTCAGAATCACCTTTCTTTGGATTGCTACAACAAATAAACCAGGTGCTATTAATCCTAATATTTTTTGCTTGTTTGGGTTCATTTTTCCCAAGGAACTATTACTCTGGTTTGTTCCATCATTTGTACACAGGTCTATCGAATGATGGCCGCACTAACGAAGATTGCATGGTGGTCCGTTCAGTTTCCGTACATAGTCCGGCGAACACCGCATCCGGAACTTGGACCAACCTGTGAATTCAGGCTTTCCCACACCTTATCGCATCACGCCGACACCCTGCATCGACATTGACTTCGGCGTCAGGCCATATTTCTTTTATTACTCACTTTGAATAAATTATTTATTATGCAACATGTTTTTATCATCCTTACTATTATCTCCGGTTTGCACTATTTTTTGTGCACAGGAAAATGATCCGGGTTGGACTATATCGTCAACTCGGCGTACTGACATACCACGTCACCTCGGCTGGACGGGGGCTTCGTCAACACTTCATTACCCCATGCAGGGGACTTCGGCATCACTCTACCTGCCTGCATTAACCGTGATGTGTCACCACTTCGGAGTGCCGAGCCCTTTGCTCCGCCACCTCGGGACCGGCTTGGGGGATGGAACCTTGTCCCGCATCGAGCTCGGACCGCGTCATCAATACCGAACACATTAACCAGCTAAGTTGCCTTCATGCTCAAAGTTCTAAATTTTTAACTTGTGTCCGGTTCGACCAAGCATTATACTTTTTTGGGAAAAAGTTGCTTGTAAAAAATTTCCTTGTCCAAACTTTGTTTGTGACGCACAAATTCAAATACCCCGTTTATTTGGGGGCTTCCTTTATGAAGCTTTTCCTCTTGCATATGATTATACTTGTACGGCTTCGTTCCTTGTCCGTGTATTATGCCACAATATGCACCATATTGACTTAAGAGATTTGCAAGCTGGGTTGCCTGGCTCCTGTGCTTACCGCTACATTCCCAATTGTTCGGCTAGGGAGTAAAGGGAGCACCTCTGTGATTGTCACGACCGGGTCCTCCGAGCTCTGACCTCAGACTGGGTGAAGCCGAAAGCTAGTGCTCTTATTGTTTTCAATCATTGTAGGCACACAACGGAACTCATGAGTACAAAAAATCTATTGCACAAGTCTAATAGTAATAATGAGCACCGAAGAAAGGTATCGGTGGGGGTACTATTTTCTTCGAAGATGCTTCTTACCCTTCGTCTGTAATATAGCATAAGTTCCCTAAGCGCGCTTTGTCTGTTACAACCTTATGGCCTGGGTGCCTGGTTATCAGAAAGACTGTCGATATTCTCGATAGGTGGAGTACATAACACTTTTCGGTCCTTGACCGAAGAGGGAGAAGCCGACAGTCGGTTAAGACGCGTTTAAACTTCGGGTGAACAAAGATATGATATTAGTACTTCGGTACATACAATCATTATACATAAAATTCTTTTACCCAAGTCACTTGGGGGCTCTTAAATTTATATGAGCCGTTTTATAATAAGTGTTCTTCTTCTTAGTTGTTGCAAAGTTTTTATTACTATCATTATTCATCACTCCTTTTTTCAACACGAGTGTGTGGTCACTAGCCGGGGAGCCTAATTTCTCTATCAAAGCCGCTAGAGTTTAGTTTGCTAAACTGGCCTAATGAGAAGTACTCTGCCTTCGGGATAGGAGGTTGAAGCCGTAGGCCGACCTGCTTGAAGTCTTGAGATAGGATGTGTCATGTTAAAGCACGACAAAAGCACTCTATTTTTCTAAGACCAATTTTCGGATTGGCACCGAACACTTGATCATGTTCGGACGTCATGTTTTTACTGACATTTTTTGGTTTTCCAAGCCTTTGGGCACTTTTAAACTATTTGTGTGTTTCCAGCACAAGTCTCTCGGTGCAATGTCGGACAACTTTATAGATTAGTCAAAAACATTCTTGGATCTCAGTGTATATGCATTGGTTTCGAATTGTGTCTTCGGTCAACAGTTGGGTTGCCCGGCTCCTGCGCTTGCCTCCTACGTTCCGCTTTGTTCGGCTAGGTGTGCAAAGGGAGAAGCACTGTAATTGTGCTTCCAGCTCACATGGTTAAGCACCTCAGTGGAGAAAGCCGAAAACTGACTGTCACAATAAGCGTAAACTGGTCAGCGATCCGATGATGGTGTTAAATGATGGGCCATTTATAACAATGGCCGAAGTGTTTACGGCTTGACCTCGACTGTCGCCGAACACTACCGGGGGCTATTAACTGGCCTCCCAAACTAAATCCTCGATATTTTGCTCTTACATTAGAGCTGAGGTTTCATGATCATGCTTAGCATGACAACCCAAAGAAAGGAACCGATAGCGGGACTATTTTCTTTGGAAGACATTTCTTATGTTAAATAGTAATATAACATATCTCTCTGCATATCTTTGTTTATAAAACCATATGGCCAGATTGCCTTGTTTGTCGTAAATATTTGCCCTCGTAAAGGCTTTATAAAGTAGGACAAACACTCCTCGGCTACTGGCCGAGGAGGTGGAAGCCGATGGTCGGTCAAGAAAGTTTTGTACAATGCGGATCCGAGCATTAATGACGTAAAGTACTTGGATACATAGAGTCATTGCACATAATTTGTGATTTTACTATGGATATCGATCCTTAATTTGGCCACCCGTGCACGCATTAAGGCTCGGGGGCTACTGGTCTTCGGGCTTATTATTTACAAATATTAAAGGGGCACATCGATCCCCTGATCTGGTGTTGCCACCCAAGCAGTGTCTCGGGGGCTACTGCATTGCATGTCCAATGTAGAAAATTTTAAGTGCCATACAGTTTCCGAGGAGATTTTGATCCTCAGGTTGGTTGGCCGCACCCAACCTGAGTCTCGAGGACTGAGCACGCCGCTTTTTGTGTCCCGAAGTATTCTGCTGAGCTAGGAGTTGATCCTCAGACTGATTTTGCAAATCAACCTGAGTCTCAGTGGCTACTGGGATCAGCAGTCTTATGTCATCCTTCAGGTGCATCTCGGGTTTTAGACCGATACACACCTTGAGGGCTACTAGCTATATATCTCGGCAGAGAATAAATTGCACCAATAAACAATATTGGCAAAAAATGGGCCCATAGTCGAGGTGGTGCACCACCTCGGAAGCAGTCCGGCATAAAGCTCGGGAGCTAGTGGCTGGCTGCATAGAGGGCATTTCCGGCATTAAGCTTGGCTAAACTCCTTCAAGTTTTTTGTACCAAGATGATCCATGACATCTTGGATATAGTCCGGCGTTGGAGCTTGGACACAGTCCGGCGTTGGAGCTCGGATACATTTTGGCGTTGGAGCTCGGAATCAGTCCAGCACTGGTTCTCGGCTGCAAAAGATACCTCGAATGCAGTCCGGCATTGGGGTTTGGACGTAAGAGGAAACTGCCGCCTGGGAACAACTTCAAACCCGAGGTGTGGCATAAAAATAACAAGGCATTGATAAAGGCCGAACACTTAAAGGGGCTCCTCGGATACCCGACGTGTAAGCTCGTCGGATGCACTTCGGCGATCCTCAAGATCGAAGATGAGAAGATTTGTTGAACCAGTTTTCAAGACCGACGACCGAAGATGAAGAACCGTTCGGAAGAATCGAGGAGCGTTCCTAACTTGTAGACCGGTTCAGGGGGCTACTGACGGTGTCCTGGACTAGTGGGTACTCATCACGTCGTCTCCCGATCAGTTGGATTGGGCCGAGGACCCCCATGGCCGCATACTCATGGGCCAGTTCGGACAGCTGCCGCATACAAGGAAGATTCCACAAGACTTGGAGATCAAGACAAGGACTCCTCCCCACCGGCGTATTCGGCTAGGACTCTTGTTATCCTAGGCCTCTGGTGCATTGTATAAACCGAGGCCAGGCTAGTCCATAGATATATATACAACAATCATACAATAGGCTAGCTTCTAGGGCCTTAGCCTCTACGATCTCGTGGTAGATCAACTCTTGTAATAAAGATCGTGTGCCCTGCCTCCTGTTACCATCGATCCTAGACGCACAGTTCAGGACCCCCTACCCGAGATCCGGCGGTTTTGACACCGACAACCGTCGACCCTCTCCAGCCTCCATGAGCTAATGTTCATCCACCGTCGACCTCCTCCAGCCTCCACCTGCGACTGTTCATCCACGGGCTCCTGTTCATCCAGCCTCCACCGCATGCTACTCCACCGGCTACTGTTCAACCAGCCCTCTCCACGGGCTCCTGTTCAACCACCCCTCCATGGGCTATTGTTCATCCTGCCCTCCACCATCTACTGTTCATCCTGCCCTCCACCATCTACTGTTCATCCTGCCCTCCACGGGGTGGTCCTATTCATCCAGCCCTCCACGGGGTCTTGTTCATCCAGCCCCAACCGGCTCGATCGATCGGGGTCCTGTTCATCCAGAGGCAACACCACGGGGTCCAGTTCATCCACCCCCTCCGGGAAGTGTTCATCCAACCCCCCCCCCCCCCCCCCCCCGCAACGCTCACTGTTCATCCAGAGGCAGCATCGATCGGCTTCAGTTAGCAGCAGTAGCGAAGGAATCGCTCGATCGGGTTCAGTTAACAGCCATCGATCGATCGCTCTGGTTCAGTAACGCGTAGCCTGCAGTGCAATCGCTCGGGTTCAGTTAGAGCCCAACGCCTCGCTTGGGTTCAGTTAGAGCCAATGCCTCGCACACTCGCGCGTATGTGTACGAGAGAAGCGCGCATTGCTCGGCCCCCGACCTCCAACCGTTACCGGCAACTCCTCGAAATTTTCCCCGCCCTTGCTTCTACCACGGTTTTTTCCGTCATGGACGGCCCAAAGAATGTCATGAAGTTGCCTCTCTGGCCCGCCCAGGACGAAAAGCCCATTTTCTATCATGATTTTTTGTCATAGAAGTAGGAGCCCACCACATCTATGATGATACCGGGTTTTGTCACAATTATCGTCATAGAAGTGTCATATGTATGACAGAAAAAAATTGTTCGGCCCAAAATGTCACGGATCTGTCTTTTTTTTGTAGTGCAACGGGGTTCTCGATGCCTAAATAATTTGTGCAGTAGGAGATGCACTCTTTAGTCAGAAATCCCCTGGCTATGCTTCCCTCTAGACGTGACATGTTGCGAACGTATCCTTTGATGACACCATTCATCCTTTCGAACGACATCATGCTGTGCAGGAACATCGGCCCGAGTTGGATGATATCCTCCACGATATGGACAAGCAGATGCACCATAACATCGAAGAATGTGGGCGGGAAGTACATCTCAAGCTCGCATAGTATCACCACGATCTCTTCCTGTAGCCTTCTGAGTTGCCTCACGCAAACCGACTTCTGAGAGATGATGCCAAAAAAGTTGCATAGGCCAAATAGCATTTCACGGACGTGCGCATCCATGATCCCACAGATTGCAACTGGAAGTAAATGCGGCATCTGCACATGACAGTCGTGAGACTTCATCCCGCTGAACTTCTGCTTCGCTGAGTCCAGGTATCTGCTTATCTTCCCCGTGTAACCGTAAGGAAGTTTTACTCCTATGAGGTAGGTGAAAAACTGCTCGATCTCCTCCTGACTTAGAATGAAGCATGCGGGATGGTAGTCATTTTCGGTCTTCTTGGCCTTTTTGCCTTTGTGATGACTTTCCGTGTCCTGCTTCGCCTCATCATCATCATCATCATCATTAGCGTGAAGCTCCTCCCTGATGCCCATTGATTTCAAGTCTACCCTTGCTTTTGGCCCATCTTTGGTCCTGTCTAGCATGTCGAGCAGGGTACCAAGCAGACTCTCGCACATGTTCTTTGTGATATGCATGACATCAAGGCTGTGAGGCACACAGTGGATCTTCCAGTACGGCAAGTCCCCGAAACAGACCTCGTTTTCCATACCTTCAGCGGCGGCTCTGGCACCTTTCACTTCTTTCCCGGCTCTGGTGCCTTTTGCTTCTTTCCCGGCAGTGGGCAATCTTTCAAATTTTTCAACAGCTCGTCTATTTCCTCACCGCTCCTCGTACGAGGGCGTCTTCGGGGTTCGGTTTCACCATCGAACAGATCCTTGCGTTTTCTCCATGGGTCATCGTCGCGATGCCACCTTCGATGTCCCATGAACATGGTTTTCGAAGACCCGGGATCTCTATCTAGCTGGCGATACGTTGTGTCATCCATGCACCTGACGCATCCAGAAAATCTGAGGACCACCTGCCCCGCGACATATCCATAACCGAGATAGTCGTGCACCGTCGTGAGCGGTGCGGCTCTCATAGGGAAATATTCTTTCTCTGCGGCATCCCATGTATTGGCTGGCGTTTTCCACATCGTGTCTAGCTCCTCTTTTAGCAGCCCCAGATACAGATTGATGGCATCCCCTGGTTGTTTCTGCCCTTCAATTAGCATACTCATGTGAATGTACTTCCTCTTCATGCACAACCAGGGGGAAGGTTGTACATCCACACAAACACATGCTAAGTGCTATTTGTGCTTCTCTGGCTGCTAAACGGATTGACTCCATCGGTGCTCGCACCCAGCATGATGTTCCTTGGATCATCCCCAAATTCTGGGTGTTCGAAGTTCAACGCTTGCCACTGGCTCGCATCCTTAGGGTGACTCTGCATCTTGTCTTTTTTATTTATCTCCTGATCATTTGCGTCATCTTCTCGCTTCTTCTCCTCCCTATCCGCGTGCCAACGCATGAGCTTTGCTAGCTTAGGGTCCGTGCAATACCTCTACAGACGAGGAGTTATCGGAAAGTACCACACCACTTTTCGAGGAGCTTTCTTCCTCTTCTTGTATCGAGTGACACCGCACACCGGACATATGGTAGACTCCGCATGCTCGTCCCGATAAATGATGCAATTGTTCATGCACACATGGTATTTCACGTGCGGTAAATCTAGAGGACACACAATTTTCTTTGCCTCCTCGAAACTGGTCGGGCACTTGTTCCCCTTGGGAAGACATTCGTGCCAGAATGACATGTTCTCGTCGAAGCATGCCTCGGTCATTTTGTGATTTACCTTCATCTCCAGAGCCATGAGCGTTACTTTTAGGCGGGTATCCTCAGGCCTGGATCCTTCATACAATGGAGTAACCGCGTCTATCTCCAGTTGATCCAGCTTCGCTTTCTCTCGGGCGGCAGCTCTTGCGTTATCCGTCTACTTGAGAAGCAGCTCTTGAATATGAGGGTCCTGCACCCAGGCCATCGATGTTCCATCGTCGTCTGCTCTGGCATCTTCATCTTCATGATCATGCCCTTCGTCTTGATCTTCCTCATCATCATGTCCGGCATCTTCTACATGATGACTATGTACAGCATCACCGTTGTGATCATGTCCTGGAGATTCTTCGTCTTCTCGCCCATCCTCGTCGCGGTGGTTGTCTTGCTGCCCTTCCTCATTTCTTGCCCGACCCCCATGGACGACTCCATAGTCATCTTCATCACCTTGCCACTGATAGCCATCCATGAAAGCACGCAAGAGCAGGTGGTCCCGCACCTGTCCGGAATCCGTGTCCGCAATAAGGCTCTTCAGCTTGCATCTTCGACACGGACATCTTATCTCTGTCTCGTTCTTTTGAGGCATCTTGGCCTTCGCGGAGCTCAAAAACCTATTCACGATGCCATCGGTCATCGTGCGGACCATGGTTGCCTGCGGGGTAGAGCAAAACGATATTTTAGAACCAAGAAAAAATTTGGCATGACTTTTCCTAAAAGTAGGACCAAAAAGAATGCATAGTGCCAAATTCTCGCCGAAATGGAAATGAATCAACATTCCGGCAAAATATTGGCCACTATCGCATTTCAAATACCGGTACCTGCAAACACAAACATATATGCAACACCACAAACATACGTAGATCTAGCTAGGCCATAAAAAGTAAATGTGCATGTTGTTGGAGGGAGAAAAAATTAGATCTACAACATAAAGAAAGCTTTCCCCTTACTTACCTATCAAACAAAGGTAATTTAACCACTTAATTTGGGTGAATCTACGGTGCAAATGAGGTGAGGAGGAGGAGGCAGCCGAGACAAGCTTGGAGGAGGAGGTGGAGAGAATGAAGTGGGGAAAGTGAGTGTGGTAGGTGGTTGTCCAAAATATCTAGCTGGTCTCAGGTTACTAATGCCGCACCAGTTAGGGGTGCGCCATTACTAGTTTTGCATATATATATATATATATATATATAATTGTTAGTAGTGGCGCACGATGGTTGTGGTGCGCCATTACTAGTATTGCTTGTCTGTATCATGCATCAATGAGTTCTGAAGAGCGGTTTTATTCTTTTGTGTTGTGGGTACGGCTTGACATGGCAAAGTCAAAAAAGAGCAAGGAAAATAATATAGTACGGAGTGGTGTTACTCGTCGGGTAAAACGGAAAAGGATCTGCCATCCAGATTTTGCTGGTACTTATAGTGCAATAGAAGGTCCAAGTCCACTGGCTAAATCTACAAACACAGTATCACCTGCTCCACCAGCTGTAGCATCCGCTTCAGCTGTACCAGCATCTCAAAGAGTTACTCGTTCGTTTGCTCCGGAACTAGCCAGTTCCCAAGCTGCCTTGACACCTAACACTACTTCCGAAGCACTGTTGACACAACAGGACTTTGCAAGATCAGATGAACCTCATGAGCATCAACACCAAGATGGTACCTGACCAAGTCAAGTTGCAGCTGCATGCTCCTTTATATGTACTCTCACAGTTTGATGTACACTAACACTTTCCATATTCGTTGCTGAACTAGCACCACGATGCAAGTGGAAACAGACATGAGGGATAATGCTTGACAGATTAACAAAATCTAAAGGAGGAAGAATGGAGATCCATTTTGAGGCAGGTTTAAAAATGCCATGTGATGCTACGGAGTCAGCCAAGTTAGTATCAGAGGCGGCCGTTGCCGTTAGGTGTCATGCACGTATCCTCCCAACGTGGATCCAGTACAGGAATGAGAAAGACAATGCCCATTTTAACACCTTCCTTGATCATTTATCCGTAAGTAATACTATTCATCGCAATTAGTAATATTGTCTTGCAATGTCCCATACTTTCTAGCTTCCTCCTAATAAGACTCACATTCTTTTTTCAACAGATGAGGTTCAAGTTGGATCCGAAAGATGAGGCAACTAAACAAGCATGCACTTATGTTTTTCAGTCTGCTCTACGACAGTATTGGTACCACCTTAGAAAATCTCCCTTTGAAGGCAAGGCTAACAATGAAATCGCCCAAACATCTCCAGTCGAATATATTACAAATGAAGACTGGACAGCCCTCGTTAAACACTGGTCTGATCCAAAGTATCACGTAGGCTATATGTATTTGATCAGACCACATATTGAACTTGTATTTATGTATGTGCCTTACAAGTGTATCTTCTTCTAGGCTAATTGTTTGAAGAACAAGACCAACCGTTCTAAAGTGAAATTCCAACAGACAACAGGATCTTGTAGCTATATTGCACACTACGAGGCTCTTGTAAATAGCTTCTACTTCCTTCTTTTTTCTCTGCCATATTATCGTATCTATATTAACTTGTTCCAAATATAGAGGAAAGCCTGTGCGGACCAAAAAGAACCTGAACCGAATGCAGTGCAAATTTTCTAGGATTGCCACACCAGCAAGATGAAGGGCATGAGCACGCCAGTTCAAGCGGTTGTTGTAAGTCCTTACTCCTCCTGCCTTTGAGCTGATTGGTACTATGATGTGTTCATTTAACTACTTGGTTTGCAGCCAATGTCAGTTACTCTGTTCACTTTTATACACAGTTGTCTTAACATAACATTTCACCTTACATGATTTAAAAGAGATGAAGGATATTCTTTTGGTCTTGATCTTGTATTCTAGTTGTTATGTTCACGTGCGCACACAATGATAAAATAGCATGTTTGTTTTATATCTATTTGCCCATGATGTGAATGATGTCATACTATGTTCATCCTACTTTAAACCATGTCTCTTTATCCTTACCTGTCAACGAGTGTGAGGAAATAGACAATACAGTAGGCATGCTACATGGACGTATGTTCCGAAAGTGATTTTATTATGTAGTTCGCACTACAATACATGCTAATGTATTACAGTAGTTCACCAAAATAAGCTATGTATAAACGTGTAACCTACTTTGTTTGTTTTTGTCTCATGAGTAACTTATCTGGTACACTAATCTACAAGTTCGAACTTTCAGGAAGCTATGAAAAAAATGATTGAACAGCCACAACCACCTAAAGGTGACGAGGCTACCACAGGCACAATGTCACCTCTTGTTGCAGTGCGTCAGTGTCTCTCCACTAACAGTGCAAAAAGCACCTTCCTGCGTAATTCTGGGTTGGTTGTCAAGGTAACCTCGTCCAAATCGCCTACTGAACAAACTCTTCCTGCTAGATAGAGTGATATATCTATGCTCCAGACACAAGTCCAATCCCTAATAGACGTCGTTTTGGAAACAAGAATAGTGGTTGGGAAATGACATCAAGATATGAATGGTTTTGAAACCAGACTATCAGACATTCGCTTCATTGTTCAAGAGCAATGGTAGTAAAAGGTGAAGATCGTGCTGCTCCATTAGATTCTACAGCCTGAAACATTAGCGCTCAGGTCAAATGATCTGTGCTTCTATACATCTGATGGTGCTTTTATCTGCAAGGACTGTAAACTTTATGCCAACATGCCTTTTGTTGTATGGTTGGAATTTATTTTGTTGTGATACAGCATTTCTGATGCTGCGAAAGGCTGCAATAATTAGGACACTATTTTTGTATAGTGTAGGTTTATCTTAGTAATGTATTCGGCCGAAAGCTTCGTAGGAGCCAAACATGCCAACATTCGTCGGGCACATTCCAATTGGGCTAAAAACGATTATGGGCCGAAATTTGCACGTAGCCCACTAAAAATATCTGGGCCTAAATCAGCATAAGATTTCAAATTTTTCTGGTAGGCATGTGCCAATAGTGGGCCTTTAACAGGCCTAAACATAATTTGGGCCCGCAGTAACAATAGGTCGTTTACAGGTGTAAATATCTCGAGCCCATAAAAACATGGGCCTTTAAAAGACCGAAAGTGAGATTGGTACCTGATTGTGCCAAATAACCCACTGGTCTTAGCAGGCCGAAATGGTGGCCCACTTACGATGCGGATCTTTCACGGGCCAAAATTCAGACGGGTTGTAAACGCGCCGACCTAATACACGGGCCTTTACTAGGCCGGAAGTTCGGTCGGGCTAGATTATCATCATTTTTATATGGGCCGTTAATGGGCTTGATGTGACGTTGGGCCTAATATGGCCCATGGATTTTGTCCGACGTTAACAGGCCGAAAATCACAATAGGCCGAAAGTGGCCCAAATCTGTAGTGGGCCTCTAACAGGCCGAATGTCAGACATGGCCGAATATGACCAAAATCCTTCATGGTCGTTTATGGGTTGAAAGTTTCAATGGCCTGTAAATGGGCCCAAATGAAGTAGGACCTTTAATAGGCCGGAAATACACCGGGCTGTAATTCGGCTCATATACTTAGCAGACTGTTAATGGGCCAGAAGTGACCATGGGCCGCAATGATGACAAGTTTAGGACAGGCCGTTGACGGGCCGATTTGACACTAGCCGTACGGGCCTCAACTAAGAATGTTGGGCCTTTAGCTGGGCCGGCCCATTATGGTCTACAAAATCTTGTGGGCCTTTAGTTGGGCCGGCCCATTATGGCCCGCAAAATCTCGTGGGCCTTTATCTGGGCCGACCCATTATGATACGCAAAATCTCGTGGGCCTTTTGCTGGGTCGGCCCATTATGGACCGCAAAATCTTGTGGGCCTTTAGTTGGGCTGGCCCATTTAAAATTTATGGGACACTTTTGGGCCGGTCCACGTGTCAGCACATCATAGGCGCATCTCGCCCATTGGATGAGTGACACCTGTGCCAACGCGGAGCTGACACGTGTTTCCTTCAGCCAATCAGAATTTTACACATGGAAAATCCCCATTGGTCCGGGCTGTTAACGGGTTATCGGATCCAAAACGGGCCCGATAGCTTAACGGCGTTCCGTTACGGTGGATGCCACGTGTCAGTCACCCGCGACAAAAGCACTTCTGTGACGTGCGATTTATCGTCATGGAAGTGGACACTTCCACGATGATAATTTTTGTAATGTCATTGAACACTTCTACGACAACACAGGTATGACTATCTTGATTCTATCATAAATTTGTCATGGATGTACATGCATGACAGAAAATGTGACCTACTGTGACAAACACGTATCATCAGGAAGTGTATTTTTTTGTAGTGATCCTCGTCAGCGTACTCAACAGGTTCCTCATTCACGTACTCGCCTCCCGGCTCAACCCAAGGAAAGAACACAAGCAATGGAACAACAATCAATCATGGTGCAATGCACAAGAAACATGATGCAAAACATGGCATGATATGCAAGATATGATATGCAATGCATATGCGTGCTCCGTAAGGGAAAGAAATATGAAGGCATCAACTTGGCAAACCAAGTCTACCGCTGCAAAGATGAGATGATTTCGGTCGAAATCGATATAAAGATCACCGAAAATGGATGCATGGTTTGCAAATGACAAACAACACAAGAATGATGCAAATTTGTGATTAACAGCATGATAGCACTTAGAATGCAACAAAATTAAGCTATTGCACTCCAACATAGCAAAAAAACATATGGCGGTGATGTACAAGAGATGCTTGACAAAACATGAACACTGAGCTACGGCTAATTCACACTAGTCGCCAACCCGTGCAACTGCACAGACTAGCTGTGATAAATATAGAAATCACAGAAACCAATAGATAGATTTTTTTTCATATATCTTAAACTTCACAAATGCAAATTGTCGTAGAAGCAAGATATATAAGCACCTTACCAAACCAAAAGTAAATGACATGCAATAATTATTCGATCCATATGGTATTAAATGCATATTTTGTTTGTTAAAGTCCAATGTGTGGGAAACATATATTTAATTCCTCCATGTTTAAAGAAATAATTGATCTTTTATTGCAGTAAATAAATAAACATCATATAGTCATCTTGTGCATGATTGAAGATTATGCAACTGCCGAATACCGGAGGAACACCTTGTGTGCTATCAAACGTTACAACATAACAGGTGATTATAAAGATGCTCTACAGGTGTCTCCAATGGTGTTTGTTGAGTTGGCATAGATCGAGATTAGGATTTGTCACTCCGTCTATCGGAGAGGTATCTCTGGACCCTCTCGGTAATGCACATCACTATAAGCCTTGCAAGCAATGTGACTAATGAGTTAGTTGCGGGATGATGCATTACGGAATGAGTAAAGAGACTTGACGGTAACGAGACTAAACTAGGTATTGAGATACCGACGATCGAATCTCGGACAAGTAACATACCGATGACAAAGGGAACCACATATATCGTTATGCGGTTTGACCGATAAAGATCTTCGTAGAATATGTAGGAACCAATATGAGCATCCAGGTTCCGCTATTGGTTATTGACCGGAGACATGTCTCGGTCATGTCTACATAGTTCTCGAACCCGTAGGGTCCGCACGCTTAACGTTCGGTGACGATCGGTATTACGAGTTTATTTGTTTTGATGTACCGAAGAACATGACGAGGAGTCTCGAAATGGTCGAGACATAAAGATCGATACATTGGAAACCTATGTTTGGACATCGGAATGGTTTCGGGTGAAATCGGGAGTATACCGGAGCATCGGGAGGTTACCGGAACCCCCCAGCTGGTATATGGGCCTTATTGGGCCTTAGTGGAAGAGAGGGAAAAGAAGCAAAGGAGGGGGCGCCCCCACAAGCCCAATCCGAATTGGGAAGGGGGCGCCCCCTTTCCTTCCTTCTTCCTCCTCCTTCCTTCTCTCCTAGAACCAACAAAGGGAAGGGGGGAATCCTACTCCCGGTGGGAGTAGGACTCCCTTGGGGCGCGCCTAGAGAGGCCGGCCCCCTCCCCTCCTCCACTCCTTTATATACGGGGGAGGGGGGCACCCCATGGACACACAAGTTGATCATTGATCTTTAGCCGTCTGCGGTGCCCCCCTCCACCATAATCCACCTTGGTAATATCGTAGCGATGCTTAGGGGAAGCCCTGTTCCGGTAGCAACATCATCACCGTCATCACGCCGTTGTTCTGATGAAGCTCTCCCTCGAAGCTCTACTGGATCATGCGTTCGCGGGACATCACCGAGCCGAACGTGTGCAGAACGCGGAGGTTTCGTATCTTCGGTACTAGGTCGGTCAATCGTGAAGACGTATGACTACATCAACCGCGTTGTCATAATGCTTCCGCTTACAGTCTATGAAGGTACGTAGACGATACTCTCCCCTCTTGTTGCTATGCATCACCATGATCTCGTGTGTGCCTAGAAATTTTTTGGAAATTACTGTGTTCCCCAACAGTGGCATCCGAGCCAGGTTTATGAGTAGATGTTATATGAACGAGTAGAACACAAAGGAGTTGTGGGCGTGGGTATATACATATTGCTTATCGTCACTAGTTGATTCTTTGTTCGCTGGTATTGTTGGATGAAGCGGCTCAGACCAACATTACGCGTACTCTTATGCGAGACTGGTTCTACGGACATGCTTCACACACAGGTGGCTAGTGGCTGCCTGTTTCTCCAACTTTAGTTGAATCGAATTCAATGAACACTGCGTTGTGGTTTTTGATGCGTAGGTAAGAACGATTCTTGCTCAGCCCGTAGTAGCCACCTAAAACTTGCAACAACAAAGTATAGGATGTCAAACTTGTTTTTGCAGGGCATGTTGTGATGTGATATGGGCAAGACGTGATGAGATATAAATTGTTGTATGAGATGATCATGTTTTGTTAAAGTTATCGGCAACTGGCACGAGCCTTATGGTTGTCTCTTTATTGCATAATATGCAAGCGCCATATAATTGCTTTACTTTACCGCTATGTGATAGCAATAGTTGCAAAAGCAATAGTTGGCGAGTCTACCATGTGGCGACACATTGATAGAGATCAGGATCATGGAGATCACGGTGTCATGCCGGTGACGATAGAGATAATGACGGTGTTTTGGAGATGGAGATCAACGGCACAAGATGATGATGGCCATATCATGCCACATATTTTGATTGCATGTGATGTTTATCTTTTATACATCTTATTTTGCTTAGTTCGGCGGTAGCATTATAAGATGATCTCTCACTAAATTTCAAGGTATAAGTGTTCTCCCTGAGTATGCACCATTGCGACAGTTTGTCGTGCCGAGACACCACGTGATGATCGGGTGTGATAAGTTCTACGTTCACATACAACAGGTGCAAGCCAGTTTTGCACACGCAGAATACTTGGGTTAAACTTGATGAGCCTACCATATGCAGATATGGCCTTGGAACACTAGAGACCGAAAGGTCGAGTGTGAATCATATAGTAGATATCATCAACATAGTGATGTTCACCATTGAAAACTACTCCATCTCACGTGATGATCAGACATGGTTTAGTTGATTTGGATTACGTGATCATTTAGATGACTAGAGGGATGTCTATCTAAGTGGGAGTTCTTAAGTAATATTATTTATTGAACTTTAATTTATCATGAACTTATTCCTGATAGTATTTGCATATCTATGTTGTAGATCAATAGCTTGCGATGTAGCTCACCGCTTGTTTTTTATATGTTCCTAGAGAAAAATAAGTTGAAAGATGATAGTAGCAATGATGCGGACTTGGTCCGTGATCTGAGGATTATCCTCATTGCTGCACAGAAGAATTATGTCCTTGATGCACCGCTAGGTGACAGACCTATTGTAGGAGCAGATGCACATGTTATGAATGTTTGACAAAGCTCGGTATGATGACTACTTAATAGTTTAGTGCACCATGCTTTACGGCTTAGAACTGGGACTTCAAAAAAGTTTTCAACGCCATGGAACATATATGATGTTCTAAGAGTTGAAATTGGTATTTCATACTCATGCCCGTGTCGAGAGGTATGAGACCTCTGACAGTACTTTGCCTACAAGGTGGAGGAGAATATCTCAACCAGTGAGCATGTGCTCAGATTGTCTGGGTATTACAATCGCTTGAATCAAGTGGGAGTTAATCTTCCAGATAAGATAGTAATTGATAAAGTTCTCTAGTCACTATCACCAAGTTACTAGAACTTAGTGATGAACTATAATATGCAAGGGCTGAGGAAAATAATTCCCAATCTCTTCACGATGCTGAAATCGGTGAAGGTAGAAATCAAGAAATTGCATCAAGTGTTGATGGTTAACAAGACCACTAATTTCAAGAAAAGGGAATAGGGAAAGAAAGAGGAACTTCAAAGAAGAAAGGCAAGCAAGTTGCCACTCCCATGAAGAAGCTCAAAGCTAGACCCAAGCCTGGAACTGAGTGCTTCTACTACAAAGGAAATGGTCACTCGAAGTGGAACTGCCCTAGATACTTGGCAGATAAGAAGGATGGCAAAGTGAACAAAAGTATATATTTGATATACATGTTATTGATGTGTACTTTACTAGTGTTTATAAAAACACCTCAGTATTTGATATTGCTTTAGTTGCTAAGAGTAGTAACTCGAAACTGGAGTTGCAAAATAAACAGAGACTACTTAAGGGCGAAGTGATGATGTGAGTTGGAAGTGATTCCAAGGTTGATAAGATCACCATCACACACTCCCTTTACCTTTAGGATTAGCGGTGAACCTAAAATAAATGCTATTTGGTGTTTGCATAAAGCATAATATGATTGCATCATTTTTATTGCAATATGGTTATTCATTTAAGCCAAGGATAATTGTTATTCTCTTTACATGAATAAAACCTTCTGAGGTCACACACCCAAGGTGAATGATTTATTGAATCGCGATCGTAGTAATACACATATTCATAATATTGAAGCCAAAAGATGCAAAGTTAATAATGATAGTGCAACTTATATGTGGCACTGCCGTTTAGGTCATATTGGTGTAAAGCGCATGAAGAAACTCCATGCCGATGGGATTTTGGAATCACTTAATTATGAACCATTTGATGCTTGCGAACAATGCCTCGTGGGAAAGATGACTAAAACTCCATTCTCCGGAACAATGGAGCGAGAAACGGACTTATTGGAAATAATACATACTGATGTATGCGATCCGATGAGTGTTGAGGCTCGCGGCGGGTATCATTATTTTCTGATCTTCAGAAATGATTTGAGCAGATATGGGTATATCTACTTGATGAAACATAAGCCTAAAATATTTGAAAAGTTCATAGAATTTCAGAGTGAATTGAAAAATCATCGTAACAAGAAAAATAAAGTTTCTATGATCTGATCGTGGAGGAGAATATTTGAGTTACGAGTTTGGTCTTCATTTGAAACAATGCGGAATAGTTTTGCAACTCACGCCACCTGGAACACCACAGCGTAATGGTGTGTCCGAACGTCATAACGATACTTTATTAGATATGGTGCAATCTATGATGTCTCTTACCGATTTGTCACTATCGTTTTGGGGTTATGCATTAGAGACAGCTGCATTCACATTAAATAGGGCACCATCTAAGTCTGTTGAGACGACACCGTATGAACTGTGGTTTAGCAAGAAACCTAAGCTGTCGTTTCTTAAAGTTCGGGGTTGCGATGCTTGTGTGGAAAATTTTCAACCTGATAAGCTTGAACCCAAATTGGAATAGTGTGTCTTCATTGGATACCCAAAGGAAACTGTTGGGTACACCTTCTATCACAGATCCGAAGGCAAGATATTTTGTTGCTAAGAATCGATCCTTTCAAGAGAAGGAGTTTCTCCCGAAAGAAGTGAGTCGGAGGAATGTAGAACTTGATGAGTTAAGTGTACCTTCTCCCGAATTGGAAAGTAGTTCATCACAGAATCAGTTCCAATGATTCCTATACCAATTAGTGAGGAAGCTAATGATGATGATCATGAAACTTTAGATCAAGTTACTACCGAACTTCGTAGGTCAACCAGTGTACGGTCCGCACTAGTGTGGTACAGTAATCCTGTTTTGGAAGTCATGTTACTAGACCATGACGAACCTACGGACTATGAGGAAGTGATGATGAGCCCAGATTCCGCGAAATGGCTTGAGGCCATGAAATCTGAGATGAGATCCATGTATGAGAACAAAGTATGGACTTTGATTAACTTGCCCGATGATTGGCGAGCCATTGAGAATAAATGGATCTTCAAGAGGAAGACGGATGCTGATAGTAGTGTTAGTACCTACAAAGCTCAAATTGTCGCAAAAAGGTTTTCGACAAGTTCAACGTGTTGAATACGATGAGATTTTCTCACTCATAGCGATGCTTAATTAAGTTTGTCCGAATCATGTTAGCAATTGCCACATTTTATGAAATCTGGCAAACGGATGGCAAAACTGAACTCCTTAATGGATTTCTCAAAGAAGAGTTGTATATGATGCAACAAGACAGTTTTGTCAATCCTAAAGGTGCTAACAAAGTGGGCAAGCTCCAGCGGTCCATCTATGGACTGCTGCAAGCATCTCGGAGTTGGAATATATGCTTTGATAAAGTGATCAAAGCATATGGTTTTATACAGACTTGCGGTGAAGCCTGTATTTACAAGAAAGTGAGTGGGAGCACAACAACATTTCTGATAAGTATATGTGAATGACATATTGTTGATCGGAAATAATGTAGAATTTTCTGGAAAGCATAAAGGAATGTTTGAATGGAGTTTTTCAAAGAAAGACCTCGGTGAAGCAACTTACATATTGAGCATCAAGATCTATAGAGATAGATCAAGACACTTGATATATTTTCAATGAGTACATACCTTGACAAGATTTTGAAGTAGTTCAAAATGGAACAGTGAAACAAGGAGTTCTTGCCTGTGTTGCAAGGTGTGAAGTTGAGTAAAGACTCAAAACCCGACCACGACAGACAATAGAAAAAGAATGAAAAATCATTCCCTATGCCTCAATCATAGGTTCTACAAAGTATGTTATGCCGCGTACCATACCTATTGTGTATCTCACCATAAGTTTGGCAAGAGGGTACAATAGTGATCCAGGAGTGGATCATTGGACAGGGGTCAAAAATATCCTTAGTGTAATAAGTAAATGTTTCTCGGTTATGGAGGTGACAAAGAGTTCGTCATTAAGAGTTATGTCGATGCAAGCTTTGACACTAAACTAGATGACTCAAAGTCTCGATCTAGATACATATTGAAAGTGGGAGCAATTAGCTAGAGTAGCTTCAAGCAAAGCATTGTAGACATAGAAAATTCGCAAAATACACACGGCTCTGAATGTGGTAGACCCGTTGACTAAATTTCTCTCACTAGCAAAACATGATCAATCTTTGGGTGTTAATCACATGGTGATGCGAACTAGATTATTGACTCTAGTAAACCCTTTGGGTGTTAGTCACATGGAGATGTGAACTAATCACATAACGATGTGAACTATTGGCGTTAAATCAGATGACAATGTGAACTATTGGCGTTAAATCACATGGAGACTGAAGGAAATATGCCCTAGAGGCAATAATAAAGTTGTTATTTATATTTGCTTATATAATGATAAATGTTTATTATTCATTCTAGAATTGTATTAATCGGAAACTTAGTACAAGTGTGAATACATAGACAAACCGAGTGTCCCTAATATGCCTCTACTTAACTAGCTCGTTAATCAAAGATGGTTAAGTTTCCTAGCCATGAACATGTGTTGTCATTTGATGAACGGGATCACATCATTAGAGAATGATGTGATGGACAAGACCCATCCGTTGGCTTAGCATAATGATCGTTCAGTTTTATTGCTACTGCTTTCTTAATGACTTATACATGTTCCTCTGACTATGAGATTATGCAACTCCCGAATACCAGAGGAACACCTTGTGTGCTATCAAATGTCACAACATAACTGGGTGATTATAAAGATGCTCTACAGGTGTCTCCAATGGTGTTTGTTGAGTTGGCATAGATCGAGATTAGGATTTTTCACTCTGTCTATCGGAGAGGCATCTCTGGGCCTTCTCGGCAATGCACATCACTATAAGCCTTGCAAGCAATGTGATTAATTAGTTAGTTGTGGAATGATGCATTACGGAACGAGTAAAGAGATTTGCCAGTAACATGATTGAATGCCGGCAATGAGATTGAACTAGGTATTGAGATACTGACGATCGAATCTCGGGCAAGTAACATACCGATGACAAAGGGAACAACGTATGTCGTTATGCGGTTTGACCGATAAAGATCTTCGTAGAATATGTAGGAACCAATATGAGTATCCAGGTTCTGCTATTGGTTATTGACCAGAGACATCTCTTGTTCATGTCTATATAGTTCTCGAACCCGTAGGGTCCGTACGCTTAATGTTCGGTGACGATCGGTATTACGAGTTTATGTGTTTTGATGTACCGAAGGTACTTCGGAGCCCCGGATTTGATCACGGACATGACGAGGAATCTTGAAATGGTCGAGACGTAAAGATTGATATATTGGAAGCCTATGTTTGGACATCAGAATGGTTCCGGGTGAAATCGGGAGTATACCGGAGCACCGGGAGGTTACCGGAACCCACCGGGAGGTATATGGGCCTTAGTGGAAGCGAGGGAAAACAAGAAAAGGAGGGGGCGCCCCCCCCAAGCCAAATCCGAATTGGGAAGGGGGCTAGCCCCCCTTTCCTTCCTTCTTCCTCCTCCTTCCTTATCTCGTAGAACCAACAAAGGGAAGGGGGAATCCTACTCCCGGTGGGAGTATGACTCCCTTGTGGCGCTCCTAGAGAGGCCGCCCCCTCCCCCTCCTTGACTCCTTTATATATTGGGGAGGGGGCACCCCATGGACACACAAGTTGATCATTGATCTTTAGTCGTGTGCGGTGCCCCGCTCCACCATAATCCACCTCGGTAATATCATAGGGGTGCTTAGGTGAAGCCCTGTTTCGGTAGCAACATCATCACCGTCATCATGTCGTCGTGCTGATGAAGCTCTCCCTCTAGGCTCTAGTGGATCATGAGTTCGCGGGATGTCACCGAGATGAACGTGTGTAGATCACGGAGGTGTCGTATCTTCAGTACTAGATCGATCGATCGTGAAGACGTACGACTACATCAACCACGTTGTCATAACACTTCCGCTTACGGTCTATGAGGGTACGTGGACGATACGCTCCCGTCTTGTTGCTATGCATCACCATGATCTTGCGTGTGCGTAGGATTTTTTTTGAAATTACTGTGTTCCCCAACAGTTCATAGTATGCCTTATTTATTCTAGTTATTCACAACGTGATGTTCTATCTGTGAAAGTATGAACTTTGCAGTTCAATTTCATCAGTACCCATTTCAACAATACCACTATGAATGACTACATGTGGTTGTTGCGTCTTGTAGTTAACACGCCTTCCCATTTTTATTTAACAATAACCAGTGTACTTAGACCAGCACAATGCCAGTTTGAACGACTATGTTTGCTTGTTGTTAAATGTTAGGCCTATTGTAGGTAAAAGACCTTTCCACCTGTTTTTCTTTACTAGCGTGCTTAAACCTGCACACTGAAGCTATATTTTGGAGATTATTTTTTCTGCCATGGATAATTTGGTTGATGCTAGCCTGTTGTGCTTAACATGCCTCTCAATGTACCTACACAGGACAATTTTGGGAATGACTGTTGTTTTCCATCGAGGTTAGTTTCATCCCATGGCTTATATATACTCACTTATTAGGATATCACAATACAAAAAAATACAGTTCCGTGATGATACGTGTTTGTCACAGTAGGTCGCGTTTTTTGTCATGCATGTACATCCATGACGATTTTATGATAGAATCAAGATAGTCATACCTGTGCTGTCGTAGAAGTGTTCCATGACATTACCAAAATTATCATCACGGAAGTGTCCACTTCCATGATGACAAATCGCGCGTCACAGAAGTGCTTTCGTCAAGGGTGACCAACACGTGGCATCCACCATAACGGAACGCCTTTAATCTATTGGGTCAGATTTTGGATCCGATAACCCGTTAACAGCCCTGGCTAATGGGAATTTTCCACGTGTAAAATTCTGATTGGCCGAAGGGAACACCTGTCACCTCGTGAGTGGGCCAGATGTCGCCCGTCCATTGGAGGAGACATGCCTATGATACATCGACACGTGGCTGGGCCAAACAGAGGCCCATATAGGTTAAAAAGGTCGGCCCAGTCAAAGGCCCGTAGAACTTAATCAGGTACTAGTGGGCCAGCCCAATAACGGCCTGCTTAATAAAGGCCCATTTATGGCCTGAAGCCAGATCTGGCCCGTTAATTGTTCGCCCAATATTTGGGCCCATTTACGGCCCGAAGCCGGATGTGGCCTGTTAATTGTTCGCCCAATATTTGGGCCCATTTGTGGCCCGAAGCCAAATTTGGCCCGTTAATTGTTCGCCGAATATTTGGGCACAACTACAGCCCAGTGACTTTCGGCCTGTTAGAGGCCTGATGTAGGCATGGACCCATTTCAGCCCAGTGTGACTTTCGGCCTAGGAATGGCCCGTGTTGTCCATGGGCCATATATGGTCCGACGGGACATCGGGTCCACTAATGGCCCGTGCTAAAGGTGGCAACAGTTAAGCCCAACATGACTTTGGGCCTGTTAAAGGCCTGTCGCGTAATTCGGCCCGTTGATGCCTGTGCTAAGCTTTCGACCTCTTAAAGGCCCATGATATCAGCGGGCCAACTAAGGCCCGAGATATGTTTCGGCTTGGTAACGGCCCGTGACCTAATTAAGGCCCAGTCTACATTTCAGCCTGCTGAAGGCCCGTTGACGCCTAGTGAAAATTGAGGCCCAACATGCATTTTGGCCTGCTAAAGGCCCGTTGTCGGTGTCAAAACCGGCGGATCTTGGGTAGGGGGTCCCGAACTGTGCGTCTAGGTCGGATGGTAACAGGAGGCAGGGGACACGATGTTTTACCCAGGTTCGGGCCCTCTTGATGGAGGTAAAACCCTACGTCCTGCTTGATTAATATTGATGATATGGGTAGTACAAGAGTAGATCTACCATGAGATCAGAGAGGCTAAACCCTAGAAGCTAGCCTATGGTATGATTGTTGTTCGTCCTATGGACTAAAACCCTCCGGTTTATATAGACACCGGAGAGGGCTAGGGTTACACAGAGTCGGTTACAACGGTAGGAGATCTACATATCCATATCGCCAAGCTTGCCTTCCACGCCAAGGAAAGTCCCTTCCGGACACGGGACGAAGTCTTCAATCTTGTATCTTCATAGTCCAGGAGTCCGGCCGAAGGTATAGTCCGGCTATCCGGACACCCCCTAATCCAGGACTCCCTCAGTAGCCCCCGAACCAGGCTTCAATGACGACGAGTCCGGCGCGCAAATTGTCTTCGGCATTGCAAGGCGAGTTCTCCTCCAAATTCCGTGTACCTGTTGAATAGTGTACGGTTTCTTGTAAATGTAGCGCTCCTTGGCTTCTACGCCCAATAATGGCCGTCTTCCACGTGTCAAACGAATACGATAAGTCAGGGTGTTTTTTGTTATATTTACACCCCTAGCCGCGTGAATGAGCCGCCTATTTAAGGGGACGAGGACTTAGATCCAAACCACACCTTCTCCCCTCCACGAGTATTCATCACAGCGTATCCAACAGAGGTCCATTCTATCATGGCCGGCCGCCGCAGCTCCTCCTCTCGCCCTTCCAGCCCTCAGCCTGGAGATTGGAAGAGGTGCTCCATCCCGTACAGTGAGCTAGTGACGCTCCAGACCAAGGGATTTCTCCCCACGGCCTATATGGTCCCGGTTCGAGCTGGACTTGCCACCTATAATGGTGGAGAGCAAGCGGAGAGCGCCCCCAATCCCTCCAAAGGAGAGCGGGTATGCCTTGTCCCTTACTTAATAAGAGGGCTCGGATTTCCAATTCATCCGTTTCTCCGGGGGCTTCTGGAGTTCTATGGCCTCCAGCTGCACAACCTCACGCCTGCCTCCATATTGCCTATCGCGGGTGTCGTAGCCCTTTGCGAGCTGTTTTTGGGCTGCAAGGCGCATTTTGCGCTGTGCAAAAGGCTATTCTACCTTGTGCCCCGCTCTAAGCAGGGGTCAATATATCAAGTGGGCGGAGCCGAAGTGTGGCGCATCGCCGGGACCGGATATATATATATCCGGAACCCCAAAGAAGGCATCCGAGGACTGGCCTTCAGAATGGTTTTATATAGTGGACGTCCCGCTGCCGGATCCCGCCCGGATTGGCCTCCCTAAGTTCGATAGTGCTCCCCTAAAGAAGCACCTAAGCTGGCGTCCACGGAGCCTCAGAGGGAAAGTGACAGGGATGTTCTTTACCTGATGGGCCGGATAACATTGTTAGCTCATTCCGGACTGACCATGATCGGGGTCATGGCCGTATGCATCATGCAAGGGGTGCAGCCGCTTCAGTATAGAGGCCGCCCCATGTGGGACTTCAACGGGGAGGAGGACGCCACCCACCACGGCCGTAAGGGGCCGGATTCGGCTGCCGCTCTAATAAAGACCTTGTCCGCTTTGTACAATGGAGAAGAGGAGGAATTTCTCCGCGTCAACCCATAGGGTGGATTTTCTATGTACAATCCCCCAAGTTGGGTAAGTGGACACTTTTACTTGCCCATCCGTTTTATATTCCCATCGCTAAATATTCAGTCTAACGACTTCAATGCAGGAACTGCGCCAGGCTATTAAAGAAATAAACAGCCCTCCTCCACAACCCGAGGATCCGGGACGGTCCCTCGACCCGGCCTCTCAAGATGATCCGGACTTATCTGTGGAGCTGATTGATGGGGTGTTCCATCAATTGAGCAAGGACAACGCCTTGGTGGCCATTATGGCCGATTACCCAGGGCTACTCCCAGCCTCACAGGTAACTGAGACCGAAGTCCCAGCACTTTGAAAAGGGATCTATCCTCGCGTGTTTTCGATTGCCGTATGAAAACCGTGTTTTGCAGGGGAGGTCCTTGAGATGGGAGGCCGAGCCTGTGGCGACTAGCCAACGAGGGGCGGCAAGTCCTCGCAGGCTGAAAACAAGTGTGGTCCGGATTGAGGCGCCAGTGCAAAGGTATAACGTGCCATCTTATTCCTAGGAGTTATTCCTTCGAGGCATATTAACGCTCGTGCTCTCTTCAGGACGAAGAGACCTCGCCGGACTATATCAGGAGAGGTTGCCAATCGCGCCTCCACCAGCCAGGCTCTAAAGCCTGGTCTGAAAGCGGAGGCGAATACAAGGCGCGCACCTGACGCTCCGACAGAGGATGCGGACAGGCTGTCTGCCACCAATTCCGAGGTGGAGAGTGCCATGAACCACATGCGTCGCCGGACAGTTCTTCGCGACGCTTGTTTCTCCCAAGAGGCATTGGATGCCTTCAATTCGGGAGATGCGTACCTCTGTTCCGCTCAAAATGGTCTAGCCAGAGCCACGGAGCAATATGTAAAGGACATACGGGTAAGAAAATTTTGGTAATTATATATACCAGTAGCCCCCGAGACTTGAAACAGTTAGAATAACTGATTTAAGGATCATTTGTTATGCAGGTTCTTACAGAAAAGAATACCCTACTGTCGCAGGAGCTGGAAGAGTGCAAAGCCCAACTTGAGGCCGCACTAGCCGCGGCAGGGGAGCGCAAGGAGAGCCCCTCTGGTAATATACGCTTTGAAAGATAAGTATTTTGCGAAGTGCGGCGTGGGTGCAAATATGACAAATGAAATTGCAAGAGGCGCCGGATTAAATCCGGAAGAGCAACAACTCCGACGCGAGCTGGAGGCTGGTGAGAGCATGCTGACAAAGGTGAGGCGGGAGAAGAACGATCTCCAAGATGCCAACACCAAGCTGGGCGTTGAACTGAAGGACGTTCGTGCCCAGCTGTTCGACTCCGTGAAGGAGAATCAGCGGCTTCGACGCGGCATATATAGTAAGTGCTTAAACGAACTTTGAAAAAAAAGTTCGGCGAGGAAGTCGACTAACAGAGTAATGTCTGTAGGTATGCTGACAGGTCGTCCTGCAAGGGAAATGCCCGGTTCTACAGGTGAACTTCTTTCCGAGCTCTCACAACTGCACGAGCGAGTTCGGTAGGTGATGGAAAGCATCGCCCAGGCCTTGTGGCCATCCGTCTCCATGCCCGAAGGCCTTGGAGAGCTTGCAGAGAAGCTGAAGGGAGCGCAGCGGCACTTCCGATTGTGGAAGATGTCGGCCGGCCGTCAAGGCGCCAGGGTGGCCTGGGCCATGGTGAAGACATGGTACACGAAGGCTGACCCAAACCACATGGCCGAGGTCGGACCCGTGGGGCTCGATGGGAAGGAGATCCCTATGAGCTTAGTATACGGCCAAGTAGAATTGGCTGCAAAATATTCCCAACAGGACTCTAACTAGACAGCCTGTTTGATGGTATTGAGGAGGAATACAATTAGTCAGATTAACTATGTAATTATAATTGACATGTGTAATGCCTTCTAGCCGGATTGTAGATCGTTTGTCATGGCCGACCTTTTCGCTTCAACCTCGGGACCTGACGGTCCGGAGTGTGTCCGAATACCCTCGCGGTTATATTAGAACCGGGGTATGCATGGAGACCAGGCGTAGGGGTCATTAGTGCTTGAACAGACAAGTGCCCAACTAGTTATGTTATATTACATGGTTAGTAAGAAACATCTTCCAGGGAGAATAGTTCCATTAAGGGTTCCTTTCCCTGGGAGGCATTCCCTAAAGTGCATGTCCATTCTGCGAAAAGAGGCGCAGGAAAAACATCTGGGGCTTATAGATAAAATAAAAAAAGATCATCTTTAGTTCACCGACCGAATATTCCCTTAAGAACGCTAGCTTTCGGCTTCACCCAGTCTGAGGTACACATCCGGCTGACCCGGCAGTAACAATCGCAGAGGTGCTTCCTATACCACCAAGCCGAACAATCGGGAACGTAGGGGTAAGCACAGGAGCCAGGCAACCCAGCTTGGCCAAAACTTAAGTCATATCGATGCATATAATGGCGAATAAAAGGTACATGCGGAAGTGTGACACATGTGTTGGGAATGAAGCCCATATAAATAAGCTTCTGTTTAAAGAAGCCCCCAGGTTTAATGAGCGCGGATAGCGCGTCACTTTATGAGCCTTTAAAGGCTATAAGAGAGAGAGAGAGGAGAAGGAGAGAAATGTAAGACAGAAAGTATACAAAAAATGGACAGAGGAAGGAGACGAACACAGAGCCCGGCGCTAGGCATAGAATCTACGTAGACGGGCTGTGTTCCATGGGTTCGGCTCGAGTCAGTTATCCGATGCATCTCGCAGGCGGTACGCTCCACTAGTCAGGACTTGGTCGATTATGAAGGGACATTCCCACTTAGGCTTGAGTTTGTCCTTTTTCTTGTCCGGTAGGCGTAGAACTAATTTGCCAACGTTGTAATTTTTGGCCCGTACTTCTCTGCTTTGGTATCTTTCAGCCTGCTGTTGATAGAATGCGGAACGGGCTTTTGCCACGTCACACTCTTCCTCCAAGGCATCCAAACTGACCTGCCGATCGAGCTCGGCTTCTCATTCTTCGTACATGCGCACTCGAGGTGAGTTATGAATTATGTCGCAGGGCAGAACTGCCTCTGCGCCGTACACCATGAAGAATGGTGTGTATCCGGTGGTGCGATTCGGCGTGGTCCGCAGCCCCCAAAGTACGGAGTCGAGCTCCTCTACCTAGTGCGTATTAGATTCCTTAAGGGACCGCACTAATCTGGGTTTGATGCCGCTCATGATAAGACCATTTGCATGTTCGACTTGGCCGTTAGTTTGTGGGTGACAGACGGAAGCATAATCGAGCTTGATGCCCATGTTTTTGCACCAGAGTTTTACCTCATCGGCCGTAAAGTTCGTGCCGTTATCAGTGATGATGCTGTGGGGGACGCCGTAACGCTGTACAACCCCAGATATAAAGTCTATCACCTGTCTAGATTCGGCCGTCTTAACAGGCTTGGCTTCTATCCATTTGGTGAACTTATCCACCATGACCAGTAAGTATTTTTTCTTGTGGGTTCCGCCTTTAAGGGGTCCAACCATGTCAAGCCCCCAAACTGCGACGGGCCAAGTGATGGGGATTGTTTGGAGGGCGGTGGGTGGTATATGGCTTTGGTTTGCAAAAAGCTGGCAACTGACGCATCGTTGGACTAAGTCCTGGGTGTCTGCCCGGGCCATCGGCCAGTAAAAGCCTGTACGGAAGGCCTTGCTTACAAGGGACCGAGCTGCAACGTGATGACCGTCGAGTCCGGCATGAATTTCAGCCATGAGGTTCCGCCCTTCCTCTTCGGAGATGCACCTTTGAAGGACTCGGTTAGTGATTTTCTTATAAAGCTTTCCCTCATGGACTTTATAGGCTTTAGATCGCCGCACTATGTAGGGTGCCTCATTTTGGTCCTCATGGAGTTCCTGCCTGGTGAGGTAGGCGAGGAATGGTTCTATCCACGGGGCGATTACAGCCATTATTACGTGGGCTGAAGGTGTTATTCCATTGGCAGAGCCTCCAATTATGTTAGAGTGCTCGGTGTCGGGCAGTGCGGTTGGGTCCGGGCTGTTATTTCCAGGTTCCCCTCCCCATACTACGGACGGCTTGAACAGCCTTTCCAAGAAGATGTTGGGGGGGGCACTACATCGCGTTTTGCGCCGATGCGTGCCAGGACATCTGCCGCCTGATTATTTTCCCGGGCTTTATGGTGAAATTCGAGCCCTTCGAACCGAGCTCACATTTTTAGGACGGCGTTGCGATAAGCTGCCATTTTTGGATCCTTGGCATCAAAGTCTCCATTTATTTGGGATATTGCGAGGTTCGAGTCCCCGCGCACCTCTAGGCGTTGAATGCCCATGGATACTGCCATCCGGAGACCATGTAAAAGGGCCTCATATTCGGCTGCGTTGTTGGAGTTTGTGTACATTATCTAGAGTACGTATTGAACTGTATCTCCTGTGGGGGACGTCAAAATGACGCCAGCCCCTAGACCGGCCAACATTTTGGAGCCGTCGAAGTGCATGACCCAGTTTGAATATGTGCCGTGCTCTTTAGGGAGTTCGGCCTCCGTCCATTCTACTACGAAGTCGGCCAAAACTTGCGACTTGATAGCTCGCCGTGTTCTTGTAAGTTATGTCGAACGGGAGGAGCTCAATGGCCCATTTTGCAATCTGGCCCGTCGCGTCGCGGTTGTTTATAATATCGTTAAGTGGCACTTCCGAGGCTACTGTTATTGAACACTCTTGAAAGTAGTGTCGCAGCTTTCGGGATGCCATAAATACCGCGTACACAATCTTTTGATAATGCGGGTACGGTGACTTGCACGGAGTAAGGACAGTGGACACATAGTAGACCGGCTTTTGAAGGGGGAATTTTGTCCGTCCGTTTCTCGTTTGATGATGAGCACTGCGCTTACGACCTGATGGGTTGCTGCAATGTATAATATCATTGGTTTGCCAATGTTTGGCGTGGCCAGGATTGGGTTTGTTGCCAAGATGGCTTTTATTTCGTCGAGTCCGGTCATGGCTGCATCCGTCCACTCGAAGTGTTCGGTGCGCCGAAGGAGGCGGTAAAGGGGTAGGGCCTTTTCTCCTAAGCGGGAGATAAAGCGGCTTAGAGCCGCCACGCACCCGGTTAATTTTTGTATTTGTTTGAGGTCCTTCGGGATATCCAATTGTGACAGAGCTCAGGTCTTGGCTGGATTTGCTTCAATTCCTCTACCGGATACAATGAAGCCCAAGAGCTTTCCGGCTGGAACGCCGAAAACACATTTTTTCGGGTTGAGCTTGATGTCGTATGTTCGGAGGTTATCGAATGTTAGCCTCAAGTCGTCTACTAGAGATTCGACATGTCTTGTTTTAACGACCACATCATCTACGTATGCCTCCACAGTTTTGCTGATCTGGTTTGCCAGACATGTCTGAATCATGCGCTGATATGTTGCACCGGCGTTTTTGAGCCCGAAGGGCATTGTGTTGAAGCAGAATGGGCCGTATGGTGTGATGAATGCCGTTGCGGCTTGGTCTGACTCTGCCATCTTTATTTGATGGTAGCCGGAGTATGCGTTGAGGAAACACAATGAATCGTGTCTTGCGGTAGCGTCGATAATTTGATCGATGCGGGGGAGAGGGAAGGGATCCTTTGGGCAAGCCTTGTTAAGGTCTTTGAAATCAATGCACAGGCGCCATGATTTGTCCTTCTTTGGTACCATCATCAGGTTTGCTAGCCAGTCCGGGTGTTTTATATCTTTGATGAATCTGGCCTCCAATAGCTTGGCTAGTTCCTCTCCCATGGCCTGTCTCTTAGGTTCGGAAAAACGCCGAAGTGCCTGTTTGACTGGCTTGAATCCTTTTAGGATATTTAAGCTGTGTTCGGCAAGCCTGCGTGGGATTCCTGGCATGTCCGAAGGGTGCCAGGCGAAAATCTCCCAGTTCTCTCGTAGGAACTCTCGGGTGCGGTGTCTATATCAGGGTTTAACTGTGCCCCAATGGAAGCTGTTTTATTGGGGTCCGTTGGATGGACCTGGAATTTGACTATTTCATCCGCCGGTTTAAAGGAGGTGGACTTGGATCTTTTATCGAGTATCACATCATCCCTATTCACCATGGAGCGCAGCGCAGTCAGTTCCTCAGCCGCTAGGGCTTCGGATAGCGCCTCGAGGGCCAGTGCGGCTGTCTTGTTTTCGGCGCGGAGTGCTATGTCCGGATCACTAGCGAGAGTGATGATTCCATTAGGCCCGGGCATCTTGATCTTCATGTACCCGTAATGGGGTATTGCTTGGAAGACTGTAAACGCTTCCCGCCCTAGGAGAGCGTGATATCCGCTACTGAACGGGGCCACCTGGAACGTGACCTCTTCAGACCTGTAATTATCCGGCATGCCGAACACCACATCTAGTGTGATTTTTCCTGTACAACGCGCTTCCGACTGGGGATTATTCCTCTAAAGGTTGTGCTGCTTCGCTCAATGCAGTTCCATTATATTTCCATTTTTTGAAGGGTTTCATCATAAATGAGGTTCAATCCGCTGCCGCCATCCATGAGTACCTTGGTAAGATGAAAACCGTCCACTATTGGACTGAGGACCAATGCGGCTGGTGCTCGGGCTCTTCGGAATTTAGGTTCATCACTGGCGTTAAAAGTAATAGCCGTGTCACTCCATGGGTTTATTGTTGCTACTTGGTAGACTTCAGCAAGGCCGCGGAGTGTTCTTTTTCGCATATTATTTGATGCGAAAGTCTCAAAGACTGTTAATACCGTACTGGTTTCTCTGGGGTGGCTTTCCGTGGCTTCTGGAATTAGAAGATCTTTGCCAATTTTTGCCATCTGCCGGAGTATCCAACATGCTCTAAGGCTGTGAGTTGGTGTGGCGCCCTCTGCACTGTGAATTTTACAGGGTCCATCAAGCCATCCTTCCAGTACGGTTCCGTGCCCTGTAGAGGGCTTTTGCTTTTTGGTATTAAACCCGGGTGTCTGGCGATGATGCACCCTTTTGTTTCGGACTGGGTTTGTATTCAAGGCCGGATTTTCCCAAAATTTTATTTCAGTTTTCCAGGCGCTTACCATCACACAGTACTTTCGTACTATGGACGCCAAGTCAGCGAAGCGTGTAATATCACGGCGACTTATGGCGTTGAGGATTCCCTTGTCCGTGCAATTATTGCAGAAGAATGAAATTGCGTCTTCCTCGTGGCAGTTCTTTATCCTGTTAATAACCAAGAGGAATCTGGCCCAGTAATGATGTACTGTTTCTTCGGGCTCTTGCCTAATTTGGGATAGATCGCTTATGTATGGGTGGGTGGGTGGAATCAAATCTGAAACCTCACCCAATCTGAGACCCAGGGGCCGAGGAGTTTCCGAACTCGGAAGTTTGGATTCTTGGATGTTGTCCAATGAATTTAGCTCGTCGCCTGACTTTAAGTTCAAGTCTTGAGTGATTTCCTCCCCTCCGCGGGTATCCGGCGATCGGGAATCCGGACATAGCTAGTCCTTAAGACAGATGAAGGGTCGCCGCACTGTCCCTCTACCACGGCAACGTGATGGGTGACCTGGGAGAGTTAATCTCTCTCAGATCGGGTTTAGGCCCAATCTGGTCGTAATCCATAGCGACTCCCAGGGCAGCGATGCAATCCAAGAGCTCGTTTAGGGAAGAGAGCTCCATTGGATCTAGCTGCTCGACGAATTCCGAGCTGACGTGAAGATTGCTTTCGATGACCCGAGAGGTCATCATCAGCGCAGCAGCCGAACAGGCGGTCATAAGGAAACCTCCTAGCCAAAGAGTTTGGCCGACAGCCAAAGCTCCTTTAGCAACGGTGCCGTCTTTAAAGACGGGATGAGGCATCCTTCCTGATGGCGACGGCACAGAGGAACTCTCAATGAAAGCACCAATGTAAGTGTCAGAACCGGCGGATCTCGGGTAGGGGGTCCCGAACTATGCGTCTAGGACGGATGGTAACAAGAGGCAGGGGACACGATGTTGTACCCAAGTTCGGGCCCTCTTGATGGAGGTAAAACCCTACGTCCTGCTTGATTAATATTGATGATATGGGTAGTACAAGGGTAGATCTACCACGAGATCAGAGAGGCTAAACCCTAGAAGCTAGCCTATGGTATGATAGTTGTTCGTCCTATGGACTAAAACCCTCCGGTTTATATAGGCACCGGAGAGGGCTAGGGTTACACAGAGTCGGTTACAATGGTAGGAGATCTACATATCCGTATCGCCAAGCTTGCCTTCCACGCCAAGGAAAGTCCCTTCCGGACACGGGACGAAGTCTTTAATCTTGTATCTTCATAGTCCAGGAGTCCGGCTGAAGGTATTGTCCAGCTATCCGGACACCCCCTAATCCAGGACTCCCTCACCCGTGGTTTCATCTCGGCTGTAACAGGCCAGCACAATATTCAGCCTGTTAATGGCCCAATGCTACCTGGGCCAATCTAAGCGTTGGGTCGACAAAAGGCCCACCTAAAATATAGGCCGGCATAAGTTTGGGCCCGGCGCAATGTGTGAAGGCCCCAATCATTTAGGCCCAAGAAAGACGCAGGCCGGCCCAATTGTGGCCCGCTAAAAACCTGGCCCGTTAGAGTCGAATGTTTCGGTCCGGTTGACTACATCTGATTTTTTTTCAGATAGCGAATGATGGCAGTAACTAGTAGGAATTAAGAACAAACCTACTCTATACAATAAAGAAATTACGGCACAGTTACTAAGAATAAAACAAAACTATACAATAAAGGATTTAAGGCATATTACATCCACTGGTCATCGAAGTTCGCCACCAGTGATCATAAAGCGCAACAAAGAAGCAGATTACAAAAACTGGGCACCATTGCAGCGTAACAAAATAATACTGAACCCAGACCACTTCCAAGAAAGTTCAAGAAAGGTTAGCCTTGCGGGGGAACTGCTGCGCAAGCTGCTAAGCAAGGCTGTGAGACCGGCCTAGCATGTCGGACATAGCTTCCAGGTGTAGTTGTTTAGCGTTGAGGTTCTCATTGGTGTTTTCCACAATCTTTCTTAGAGATAGGACTTCAAGTCGAAGTTGAGTTGCAGAATGCCTTTCTGCTAGAACTTGGGACTGAAGAAGTCGAACTGATTCAGACAACGAATTCTGTGAGCCTATCTGACTGTTAGTCTCGAGTAACTTGAACACTGCATCAAGACAAGACTTTGGGGTTGTCTCGCTATCTTCAAGATGTTTTGCCTTCTTTGCTGCAATATATGTTGGGTTTGTCTCACAGCCTTCAGCAGACTTGTGCATGCCATCAGGCATATCACCCTGAAACAAAGCAGAGAGATGACATGTTTTGCACATGTATAAACAAAGATGATAACTGTTCTGTCAATTATATCCAATTTCAAATTAGAAAATAAAGAGTAAGTTTAAAATATTAATAGCATAATTTGGCATTGTTCATAATGCGGGGAGCTTCACCACATTACTGGATTACCATGTCAACATAACAAGCATAGATGAAGGGCAAAGAAAATCATTGTATCTATTTTGGATAATGTGCATGGCATGTTGCTCATGTCATTAGCCACATCAGTAAGATAAAACAAGATATGACAAGGTGCAAATGTGGGCTACTTCACCACACATTGGATTATAGATCCACAAAAACAAGCATACATATAGGGAGTATTAAGTAATGTGCATGGTATGAATAAGGAATTTGGTTTTACAAGTAAAACTTAGAACTTACGGTTATTACGAACATGCATTTTGGTAGAAACAGCAAACTAAATAGCAGTAAATGATAGGGAGTATGAGCAAATTAAACAATACTTGAGGATAAAGGCTTTAGAAGGACTGAGCTACATTAACAGTTAACACCGGCTTTATAATGCCCTTCTCTATGTCAAGGGAAGGATAACTCAAGAATTTCAGCACAAAATCTTCTTCATAAGCATTGCATGTACTCTACTTTTGTAGAGAGTAATTATAGATGTGATAATACTGGAAGGGATAGAGGATAATGAAGATAAGATGCAGATTGATGCTACATAATCAACTACCAATCCCTGGAAGTACAAGCGTTACAGGACAAAATGTACTGACAAGAGCAATGGGCTACACTTCTGCACTGGCATTGTCTATGTATTCCACTTGTTGGTAAGATTAAATATAGATCTGATCTTTTTTGGTAAATGGTGGGCGAGGGAGATAAGATGCAGATTGCTACAAAATGAACCAATCCCTCTTCCCATAGTACAAGAGTGATTTGAACACTGGTGTACTGTACAAAACGTTCTTATATTATGGGATGGAGGGAGTAGTTGTTAATGTAAGTACAGTGATAGACCACGTTTAGTCCTTACAAGAGGACTGCAGAGCTAAACCTCTTCAAAAGCATTGGGTTGATTCTAAATTTATGTAAGATTCCATACGGATCTTATAATGTCCACCAAATGGACGATTACAAGGCTAACATGTGCAGTGATGCTACATAATCAAACATCTATGAAAGTAAGTATGGTCATACAGGGCAAGAGGTACTCACAAGAGCAATACAATGTGCATTATAGTTGCGAGATTCTGTGGTCCCTTGAGAACGAATGTTCTTCTGCTAACAGTTTTCGTACAAGTGGTACATTAAGGCAAATGTAGAAATGTAGTTCAAATTGTGATGTGATATCATAGACAGTACCTTACGCTGCAGCCGAGACCAATGTGTAACAAGATTATTCCAGTCACCGTCGGATAAATGTAGCACCGGAGATTTTACAGAAATTTCGTTTAGAGGCTTGCCATCGAAGTGTGCTTGCCTCAGGTAGGAACGATACTTCATCAACGAGTGCTTGAAAAGCGCAACCAACCCTTGCTCGTCATCACAAATCCAGTTTTCTCCTCGCCTATTTAAAAGAATGAAATCTTGTGTCTTCTGTCAGCAGAAACATATGCAGTAATGACCATGAATAACATTAGTACATTACTTATGCGTAAGTTGCAGAGGAAGACTGGAAATTGTCCTGTTTCTGCGGTATAATCTTTCCATGAAGGAAAGATGCGCACAAAGTTCCTGACAACTACAAAAGCTTCGTCTTCTAAACTGGGAAGAAATGGAACACGGGTCCTATTTGCTGCAATTGGGGCTCTCTCTGGTCCGAAAAGGGATTTGGCAAATGGATTTGGTGTACTCTTTATTGTATAACTAGTGCATCGTACAACTGGTGCTATGTCAACTGGCATAATCATATTGTTTGCTGCAGTTGGGGTCCGCTGAGTTGGGGCATTAGAAATGATCAGTGTAGTAGGGCTAGAGTCTGCTAGAGTTGGGGTATTTTGTGGGTCAGGTGATATTGCAACTACACCTAATGGGGTATTTGATCTATCAGGTGCCACTACCTTTTCCAAATACTTTGCTTGTGCTCCTCCATGATCAGCAATCGCCCTCTTCCTTGTGAATGTCTGATACACAAGAACAAGATTTGAATAGATAAATATGGTATGATGACAGATGGAATATGTACTGAAAATGGATATACAGGGCGTATTCACATACACGATGTGTAAACTAAGCTAATGGCAGTTCAACAAAGTAGAAGGAATGCAAAGCATCAGTTGCAAGATATGTGCGAGCAATGCAACCTTGGAAAGTTAGAGCTAGTACCTTGATGGGTGAATAAGATAGGGCATCTTCCTCTGACTCCTCCACTAAGGAGCTACATTGACTTAGGTCTCCCTCTAGCTCAGAATCACTGTTAGTATCATATTCTGAGCATGAATCTGTAGGTGGAGAGCGTTTGCATTGCATTGCATCCAGACTTGATTTCAGTCCCTTAATGCCAAGTTTGACAGCCATGGCATTGTTTTGCTTTATTCTTTTCATGCGCGCAAGCTCATAATCATTATGATGATGTTCAGAATCTGAGATTCATGAAAACATAAAAAGTAGTCAGATTATCTATGGAATGCATTGCGGATTCAACTCGGAGAGTGTCTCCCTATAAACCCCTGCATATGCAAAGTTCACCTCCCCGACCGTGCTGACCAGACCACACACAGAAATACAAACCCCTTATGTCTCTATAATAGGCAGCCACACATTTCAAAACTGAAGTAGGAACATTAGAATCATATGACATTCGTATTTGAACAAATAAACTAAGCAATTATAAGTGGCGTAATGTTTAGCTTAAAGGGTGGAGTGTTGGTAGTGCGACACAAAGCAAGTAGGCAGATTGTATTCCATGTAAAAGATAGAAACCTATGTAAAAGCTGGAAATGACACTTTCTTTCTATATAATGAAGTGTTCGTTACCCACACATGATGGAAGAGATCACATAGAGAAATACTATTCACTCATGTCTACGGTTCCAGTATTTAGAAACAGGGTGGTCCACCCTAAAAGAATATTGACAACAAATATGACAAGGCAAGCATAGATGTAGTGAATCAATAATTTACTTGTGAGCTTACTAGGACAAGTATGCAGAATTGTAACTGCAGTAATAGACCATCCAAAATCTGAATGAAGAAGTTTGTCTAGCACTTATTGTTTGGAACTAATCGACGTGAATAATTGGATATTATATCGAATGAGTAAGAAAGACAAGTAAAATTGTCAACAAACCTGGCTTGCAGTAGTAATCTGGGTCAATGTCACTACGGTCAACAATCCAAAATGTCTAGTTTCTGTTCCGAGGGCCGGAATTTTGAAAACCCTGTGAACTTTAGAGGTACTAAAGATTACCAAAATACATCTGAACCATTAAGTGTAGGTAGCACTGAGCACACAACAAACATTAATTACAGTCCTGCCTAATGAGTAATGAATCAATTAGAAAATGGGTGATGAGGAGTGGCTGCTGAGTGTTGTGGACGTATCTCAGGATAAATCGGGTTGGCTTGGTGGGTGCTGCAGGCCTAAGCCCTGAACGGACTGGGATGGTAGGCACGGCGGCGCGCCCGGGCAGCAGTGACGCAGTTGGGCGAACGGCTCCTAGCCTCCTGTTAGTCCAGCGTCTCCTCCTAGAGTCATGCTGTGTGGGTACAACAAGTCGTCGGTGAGGCAGGCGGCTGGGGGCGAGTAGAGATCAGAGGCGCGTAGCAGAATAGAGGGGAATCGGGGCCTGGGATGACCCAAAATCCCAGGGTGGGCCGGCCCACCGTGGGCACCCTGTAGAGATACACACCCGAGCGGCGAACATGCATTTTCGAAACTAATTTAGGAACATTTAGCTGACAAATTAAACAACTCTATTTTAATAATATCAGATTCGTATTTGAACAACTAAGCTTGTTTATCTTGATGGGTGGAGCAGTGTTATTATGACACGAAGCACGTATACTAATCGTATAGTGATCATAAAAGGGGGAAACTCTAAGCATATTTTTTCGCAAAAGAGGGTTTCCCCTCCAATTTCTATTAAAGAAACCACCACGGAACCAACATGATCAATTAAACCCTAAGCATGATCAATTAAATCGTATTATGGCTGTGCCATGGCAGATTTGAAGCTGCAAACCGGAGAAATGATATTTAGCATCCATTGTTTGCTTCGAACTCAGAACTAGATTCTAATAGCTGAAAAGAAAGTAGAGTAACCAAGTTAAGATCTATTTTCTGGTTGAGATTAAAAAGTTGAGGAGATATGAAGTACCACCTCTCTTGCGGCGCCGTGTAGGCATCGGGGGTGCGATGGCTGTCGGTGGCGTTGAAGCAGATCTGCAACGGTAGACGGGCGCGTCGGGGGATAAGTCCCGTTGCGATGGAAGAGAAGGTCGTGTGAGCGGCCCTGGCAAAGAGGACGACGGAGCCAATGAAGCGAGAGGACGCGATGCAAGGCTATTGGTCCGTCGCCGTGGATGAGAAACGTCCATCTCTAGCAGTGGATGACGCGGTCTTGGTAGGCGCTCCGGCATGGCGGAGGACGCTGGCGATGGATGTGGTGGAGGACCGCGGCGATGGATGGGGTGGCGAACAGAGGCTAGTGTGGGGATGGGGTGTTCTAGCACGGACGGTGTATGAATGGGAAAATGGAGGGAGAGGTACGGAGAACCATGTTTTTGGGACGCGCCTGTCTGAAATATGGGAAAGTTACGAACTTAGCCCCCGTTTAAAATTTGGACGTCTCGTCGGTTGGGGATAGGATGGTAATCTCGCATCTTGCCAATATTTTCCCAGAGCGATTTCGGGCAAGGAGAGGGTGCTTGGCGCCCATGGTGTATGAACAAGGCTGACAGGTAGGGCGGTTGTGTCATGTCTGAGTGAAGTTACAAACCTGCCCCTATTGAAAATATTTGCCTACATCAATTTCGGCCGAGTCGAGTTTGTTTTGTTGCCCTCCGTGTATGAATGGGGAATGGAGGGAGAAACAGAGGTCTTTTGGACGAGCTTGAATCAAATGAGTTTTGCCGCCCATGTTTGACGCCCACCGTGTCCGAAAGGGCTCATAGGCGGTCGTGTCACGTCTAATTGAAGTTACTAACCTACCCCTTGTTAGAGGAGTGGAAATCAGGCCGATGGATTGTCTGTGTAATGGGTAGACAAAAATTTCCTTCTCCCAAACACTTGGCTTCGGGTAGCTGACGTGGGAGTGGACATTTTGCTGCTTCTTTCGAATTTTGGGAAAATAAGCATCCACGTTTACCCTGCCAACTAAATTCGAATCCTTTTTGTATTCCTATATGAATCTTTATAAATCATTCTATGTGTTTTTATATATCTTCAAAAGGACGACAAAGATGTATTCCACTATCATATATGAATATGGTTTACAAACGCCGAGACTCAAATTCAGAAACTAGAATCTAGTTTAAGGTGAATTCGAATATTTGGAACACTTCATGTCCAACTCAAATGTCACACGCAGCATAATGTGTACTCCCATTTAGATATGTACACAAGCGATGTATCAAGATTCAAATACCGAGTTAATCAACTAAGAATGTACAGAACTAACAAAGATATAAACACTTATAGAGTATATGTATCAATAATATCAACTAACACACATCAGCCAGGCCGCTGTACTTTTTTTTGGCTACAACAACATCCTTTTCTAGCCAGCATCTTGGCCCTCTCCGACGTGTGCCACTTATGGTCCATCTATACTACTACTATTGCTGAATGCACATTCAGCCCGATTGGCATATTTGTAGGTCTGGCACAACAATCCAAATGAAATGTCTCCGAGTCTTATCAATTAATACAGACTTGTGCTCAAATAAAATTACAAACAAAAAAAACAATTATTACATGATGTCTAAAACAAATGGTTTGATTGATTACATGAACAGACAACACAAAGGTTGTTCAACTATGGAAAGAACATTTCACCTATGATTTACCAAGTTGGAATTTAATTTGATTTTTTCCTTCAGGACCTTAACAATCTGGTCAGTCTCAGCTTGCTTCGTTTTGAAATCCACCAAATATTTAATGGTTGTCTTCAGTACTGCTTGTGATTATGCTGTTTGCTTCCTCAACATGTCAACTTCATCTCTAAGTGCAGAAGCAGAATCTCTTTCTACCACCAGTTTAGCCTCTAGAGCATCAGCAGCTGGCAATTCATAATGCATGATTGGGCCGGTGCCACTGTTGTGGGATGATGCAACGTCCATGGGGACCTTGCTCTTTGATCTTGGGCTAACCTATTTTGCCATTAAAGTTCCAATTGGATTCAGAAAAGTTGAAGTTAGCAAAACATCTCAACTAGGAGTTATAACAGCAAACCAGTTAAACAAACAAGGAATTAAATAGTTTCAATTGGATGCTAAAAAGTAGTTATTAACATCATTGTAACCCGTTGTTGCAGCAGCAAAGAAGTTAAACAAACAAGTAGATATTTAAGTTAAGGCAAACAGGTAATTCTTAACAGTAAGTATCAAACACATAGATAGGCGCAGTCTACAATATGATTAACAGGCTGTGCCATTATGTAATCAGTAGCAAACTAAATTAAGCAAAGCAACGTAATTGAACAATTTTGCAATAAGTGGCTAACTAGAATTCTGAGAAGCAGGTAACTGAACTTACGCTAGTTCTGTCGGATTTCGGGTTCCGGCAGACCCTTAAGGTTTGAACACTGGGGTGCGCGCGGAAATCTCGCCTTCAACCTCTCCGTCTCGATGGGATCTAAACTTCTAAAAGAGCTGCACAAAGGACACGAGATTTATACTGGTTCGGGCCACCGATGTGGTGTAATACCCTACTCCAGTGTGTGGTGGATGGATTGCCTCCTGGGGCTGGTGCGAATGAACAATACAAGGAAGAATAGTCTCGCGAGGGTCTGTTCTTGGCTGTGGTGATGAACTGCTATGGAGAGTTCCGTCACCCTCTCTCTCTCTCTCTACTTGGGAACCGAACGAACCAACCCGAACCTAACGAACCGACCGAACCCCCCGCTATGTGGGTGGCTAGTCCTATTTATAGAGGCCCTGGTCCTCTCCCCAAATATTGAGCGGGAAGGGATCCAACAATGGCGGGCTAATTTGAAGGGGGACAGCGAGTACATCTATCCTGACAAAAGCAGTCTTCGCCTGCCAAAGGCTCTGGTGATGACGCCGCGCTAGGCTCCATGGTGACCTCCGTCTCGTAGACCTCCTGGTCTTGGTCTCGTTGCACCAAAGTGGCAACCTTTGCCTGATGCCTCGGTACTCCGCAGATACACTTGCCCCCTTTGCACCAAAGAGGAAAGAGGGACGCTGCGCGCGCTGGCACCCGCCAGGTGCCCCGTGTCGTCATGGCTTGCGTCATGGGCACCTCACGAGGTACCCCGCCTTGAACTCTCCGCCTCCTCGCGAGCCAGCCTGACCAGGCTGTGCCTGAGGATGCGCCGTGTCGTCCGCCTCGCGAGGCTTGGCCCCTCGCGAGGGTCTTGAGGCTCGTGTTGATGAAGATGGGCCGCGCTGGGCCCCCACTTGAGCCACGCCGTAGGCCGCAGGCAGGCAAGTCTGGGGACCCCCATTCCCAAAACGCCGACAAGTTCTTTGTACGGGCACACTACAACTTCTTTTTGGCCTACAAGGTTGTACGAAGGAGTGCATGGCATCAATTTCTTGGATACGCAGTCCCAATACTTCTTTCTTCCCACACTCCATGGGTAAGTCCAATGATTAATCTGGTAAGATGGTGCGTCCTTGATATGTTATATGAGGACGTGTAGTCAGACTAGTTGTAGACAAACACATCACACTGGCTTTTACTGTATATTTCATGCGATTACTTTTGGCATATCGAGATCTAAGCAATCTACAATAGGATGAAAAGACTAGCATCCTTCATATTATTGGCGAACTCAGTTCATAGAAACAAGCAATTCAACCCTTCTGTGGGTAAATCAAAAGCTCCACTAGAATATTTTTCACTATCCAATCATACACGCAAAAAGGGGCGACGCCACCATAGGGGCTGGTATGGGCGGCCGCCTCAGGTGGCTGGAAAGTGTGCACCTAGTTTGAGTCATCCAGGTTGGCCCACGCTAGTTTTGTTCGTCCCAACGCACGAGCAGGCAATGTAAAAATGAAGAAAAATGTTTCAAATTGGATGGGCCAATAACATAAGTGCAAGGCATTCCCTATAGCAGGCTCGCGACCCAAATGAGCGCCTCCCATATCGATCGACAGCAGGAAAAATCCCAATTCATTCGCTCCAGGCTCCAGTCTGGTTCGCTCCTAACCTAGCCACCACTGGACAGACCGACAAAACACTTCCTCGCGCCCTCGTTGGAGGGCGGTCACCAGGCTTCAAGAGAATGGAAGGACAAGAAGATGAAGATCCATACCTGGCTGTAGCCTGCGTGGGAGGCAGCGGCGGCAGTACGGGCATGGCATCGAGCTTGTGCAAACGGACAGTCGCAGCTTGCAAGAGTAGCATGCGCAACGAGAAGGTACATCACATCCCTGATTATATCTAATTCAACTCTTCAATTTCTGGCCAATAGTTAAACCTGACGGTGTTGTAAAACTGCTTGTATGTAGGGAATCTATGAGAAAATGAAACCAATTTCTATTTATTTTATAACTCCCCCAATCAATACTGAACTGACTGAATCTGATGTATCTAATCAAGTTTCTGGTGCAAACATACAAGCGCATGTTGTTCTTGAGCCTGAAGTGTCTAATGAACAAACTGCTAATGAAGGATTTGATGCAAACATTTTACATGCTCCTGGTGATGAACATATAGTGTCTAATGAGGGATCTAATGCAAGCATTTCGCAAGCTCATTGAAGGATTTAGTGTCTAATGATGATCTATTATGTTGAGGGAGACAGAGATTTGCAGGCATTGATGAGAAGCAAATTATAGTGCATTTTCATAGCTTGAGGAAACGTCGAGGCCATCTACCAGAAAGTCCTCGTATCATGACAACATAGCATAAATACTTTTCTAATCTGTTGTTTGAAACTATTGGCATACTTGTGCAGGATAGATATATGGATATGCAGTTTGCGCACTGGTTATATGTGCAATTACACTTTGATATTTTCAGCCAGAGAACGAATAATTCAAGCAGGTACAGACCATGTTTGTAGTCCTTGTACACCATGTTGCATTTTGTATTTTTTGGTGCTTGCATCATTTAGTGTTTATAATCTGAACTACTTTGGATCATTAGTTGGTTTTCAAAGTGCATGTAGCTTCACATTTCTCAAGTTATGTTGATTTCCGGAGTGCAAGTGCCTTCGTATTTTTCAAGTTAAATGTTCACCCCTGGTAACTTGAATTCATGGATCAGCCACTGCACACAAATCATACACGAATGCCAGTACGAATTAAATGAAATGCAGGGACTTATGCTAGCTCGTTGTATAGGCTCACTTCAGCTCTGTTTGTGCTTGGGATGTTCCATGTACAAGTCCATGTTACCACTTGCTTGGACGTGCAGGCCTTGTGCTCCTTGCATCCACCTCTAGATTTTTGACACGGCAAATGGTTGATCAAATAAGAGGAATTGACCTGGATGTTGTACCGGAGGACAGATACTTACAAGGTTATAAGGGTGTGCAGGATGTGTAGCCGATCCCATAGCGCCATCATGCTTCGCTAAAAATGGATTTGCTTGTTTCAGATGATATCTTCTGAAGAAATAAGAGTTAAAGTCAGAGTTGCATAGACGTGTAAGCTAAGAGAGCAGTGAAAGGATATCCAAACATCGTTGGAACAGTGCACAAGGGAGTGATGTGTGGATACCTAGATCGGGCCGGCGTTTGGGCATGCTCACCTAGCTAGAGTGCGGGTCACTTCAGAGCCGTTGAGGGTGATGCGCTGGCGTTGGCTGGCCGCACATGGATGCAGATCTTGAGTGGCAGCGGAGCGCTACGATGCGGTAGACGAGACCGTTGGTGAAGCCCCAACGGCCTCGCGGGGCGGAGGTGCGACGATGTGCTCGGTGATGTAGCCCCGGTGAGCTGGGAGACGGCGTCGGTGAAGTGCACCTGATGCAGTGGAACTCGGTGTCTGTGAGGCACGTCGGTTGCGGCGGCCAACGTTGTCGGTGGACCACCCCGTGCGGTGGACGAGGGCGTAGATCAGGTAGCTCCGGTGCGGTGGTGAAGCGCGACCGTCGTCTTCGTCGTCGTCGTCCGGCACAGAGGTGGGGAACGGTGGGGAAAGAGACGAGATGAGGGGCGATTCGAGGGTTGGCGGCGAATTATGGATTTGAGCAATCTGGGCGCGGAAGGGGACGGTGGAGAAGAGAGATTTTGCAGGGCTGGAATTGGGGCCACCAGATATTTCAATCCGAAACGTGGAAGCGCGAACTTATAATGTCGTCATCCTTTTTTTGGGGGGGGAGGGGGTGGGTGGCTGGGTGCTACGTGTCCGTCCGGCACAGAGGTGGGTAAGATTCGCCGGCGTGCATGTCTTCGCCTCATCCCGTTTCCAGGCACCGGCGATGTTCTATTGGCCCCCGCAATGATAAGCCACCCGTTGGCATATGTCGCTCCTACCACCCGACATTTGGCGCCCACCGTGGGGCCTGGTGCACCGTCGTTCGGAGACCTGTTCTGGACGGGAACCCTTTTCCTTCCCCGCGAGCGTAGCCAGCCCGGCTCGGCCGATGGCGCTTGCCGCGACGCGCTGCATGGCGGCACCAACATCTGCGCGGCTAGCGGCCTCGCTGACCTACAAGGCCCGCATCTCCGACGAGCTTGCCTCCGATGCGGGCACTGATCACCTCGCCAACCTCTTCGGCCCGCTCCACGTCTCCAGCGAGCCCGCTGCGGATTTGGAGTCGGTTGGCTCCACCGACCCGATGCCTGTCGACTCCGACACGGCATCCTACAATACCTTCCCTACCAACGTCACGGTCTACAACGACCCGCTCCCTCCGGCTGGCGATCGCGATTCTGACGCCCCCGAGGTGATGGTTATTAGCCTCGACGGCCCGACTGACGAGGGCGCCCGCGACGCCCCACGCGCGGCTGCCCAAGACTTGTCCGCCCCCCTCCCGGCTGACGCCAGCGGCGAAGTTCTGGAGGCACGCCGCCTCGCCCTCCTCGCGGAGGGCCGGCGGCTAGCCTCCGTAAGACGCCTCACCGAGGCCTACCAGCGCGAAGCTGACCGCGCCGCCTTCGGCACACCGGCTCCGGCTGGCCCAAGCCGGGCTGGCGTTGTCAGGCAACTCGGCGCCGTCATCGCCGACACACTTGGAGTGGATCGCCCGGTCTACGCCACCCCGCTCGAGAACCTGCGCGCTGCCCAGGCGGCCGTAGACGAGCTGGACGGCTTGGAAGCCGAGGACCTCCCCAACATGACGCGGCGCATCCAGCAACTAATCGATGCGGCCGCACGACGGCACGAAGCCGACGCCTGCGCGGGGAGCCCTCCCCCGCGCCGCGACCATGGCGCGACCTCCCGGTCGCCAACTACAGGCAACACCCGCGCGCGGCGCGAGAAAGAGCCGGCTTCCAGCCGAAGCCGGACCCAAGTCTCCATCGAGCGAGACGCGGACGGCCGCCCCCGAGCCATGGAATGGCGGGGCACCCCGCCTCCGCCTCGAGCTCGCGGAGAGAGATATCCTACCCCGCCTCCAGTGGCTCACCCGACACTCAGCGGCCGGCTTGGTCGCCGCGAGGGAGTCGGCGAAAACAACGACCGCCACCGGATCGACCGCCTGGCCCGATCCCTGGCGCTAGAAGAAGAAGACGATGTCGGCCCGCCTTGCTTTGGCCCCCTCATCCGCGACGAGCCCTTCCCCAAAGGGTTCTTGCTCCCAAGAGACACACCCAAGTACAACGGCTCGGTGAAGCCGGAAGACTGGCTGACCGACTACTCCACGGCCGTCAGCATCTCCAATGGCAACCGGCGCGTTGCCGTAAAGTATGTGCCCCTCATGCTGCAAGGCATGGCACAGACTTGGCTTAATAGCCTCAAGCCCCTCAGCATCAACAGCTGGGTGGATTTCACTGAAGCCTTCGTTCGCAACTTCACCAGCACCTACAAGCGGGCTCCCAAGCCCAGACAGCTCTCCCTGTGCGTACAGGGCCCAGCCGAGTCCACTCGCGACTACCTCACGCGTTGGGCCGAGCTCCGCAACTCCTGCGAAGGGGTGCACGAGGTGCAAGCCATCGAATACTTCACTGCGGGGTGCCAAGAGGGCACCCTCCTCAAGCACAAGCTTCTCTGCGATGAGCCGACTACCCTCGACGAGCTCCCGAACATCGCCGACAAGTACGCCACCGCCGACTCCTCAATGAAGACCGAGCTCCGGGTGGACGCGTCCGGAAAAGTGCTCAATCCGGCGCCCCAAGCACCAGCTGGAGACGGCGGCCGACGCCAACACCAGAACGATCAGAAGCGCAAGGGCCCTGCGCTGCCTCCCGCTAGCCGGCAGGTGGCCACGGTCGAAGATGCGCCGCCTGAGGGGCGGCCCGCGCCCAAGAAGCCCAAGGGCGGTCGGCCGGCTTGGCAGCCGGCCTTCTCCTACGAGCAAACCCTCGATGCCCCGTGCAAGTTCCACAGCGGCGTGAAGCCGTCCAACCACACGACCCGCAAATACAACTGGCTCACCCGAATCTCCAAGGGCGAAGGGCTCACGCCGACTCCGCCTGTCGGCCCGCCGCCGCCGGCTCCGCCGCCCAAGGCCGCCCGGCCCGCGGTCGACGCCGTGCAGGACGAGTTCCCCGATGAGCAAGCATCTTATGTTGTCTTCACGAGCCAGCCCGAAGACCGGCGCAGCAAGCGCCGAGAGCAAGAAGAAGTCAATGTGGCCGCCACCAGCCCAGCCGGCCACATGCACTGGTCAGAGAAGCCCATCAGTTGGAGCCAGGCCGACCACCCAGAGGTGATGCCGTCCCCCGGCTCCTACGCATTGGTCCTGGAGGCCACCCTTGCAACGGATACGCGCGCCGCACGCTTCTCCCGCGTGCTGATCGACGGTGGAAGCAGCATCAACATCCTGTACCGCGACACCATGGAGAAGCTGGGTGTCAAGGAAAAGCAGCTTGCGCCGACTCGAACGGTGTTCCACGGCATCGTACCCGGTTTGTCCTGTGCCCCCATCGGCAAGATCAAGATCGATGTACTCTTTGGGGGCAAGGACCATTTCCGCCGGGAAGCAATCTGGTTCGAGGTGGTGGACCTGGAGAGCCCGTACCATGCTTTGCTTGGCCGACCCGCCTTGGCCAAGTTTATGGCGGTCCCCCACTACGCTTACCTCAAGATGAAGATACCAAGCTCCAAGGGTGTCATCACCATCGCCGGCGACTACAAGAAATCCGCCAACTGCGCCGCGGCCGGCAGCCGGCTGGCCGAATCCCTCGTGATCGCCACAGAGAAGAAGACACTGGACAGGGTCGTGGCCCTGGCCAGCAAGCAGCTAAACCAACCCGCCGACTCCAAGGAGTATGATGCCCAAGGATCTTTCCAGCCGGCCAAGGAGACCAAGAAGATACAGCTCGACCCCGAGCACCCTGAGAGGTTTGCCGTCATTGGGGCGAGCCTGTATAGAAAATAGGAAGGGGAGCTCGTCGATTTCCTCCGTGAGAATCGGGATATCTTTGCATGGTCCCCCAAGGACATGCCGGGTGTTCCGAAGGATTTCGTCGAGCACAAATTGCACGTGCGGGAGGATGCTAAACCAGTCAAGCAGCCCCTCCGCCGACTGTCAGAAGAGAAGAGAAGGATCATAGGGGAGGAGATAGCCCAGCTTCTCGCAGCTGGCTTCATCATGGATGTTTTCTTCCCCGAGTGGCTCGCGAACCCGGTTCTCGTGCTGAAAAAGAATAACAAGTGGCGCATGTGTATAGATTACACAAGCCTCAACAAAGCCTGCCCAAAAGATGCCTTCGCTCTGCCCAGGATTGATCAAGTGATAGACTCCACAGCCGGATGCGAGCTGTTGACCTTTTTGGATGCCTACTCGGGATACCACCAGATAAAGCTGAACCCGGATGACCAACTGAACACCGCCTTCATCACGCCGTTTGGAGCCTTCTGCTACCTGACTATGACGTTTGGCTTGAGAAATGCCGGCGCCACTTTTCAGCGTTGCATGCAGAAGTGCCTCCTCACGCAGCTCGGCAAGAACGCCCACGTCTACGTGGATGATGTTGTGGTGAAGACGGAGAAGCGTGGCACTCTGCTGGAAGACTTGAAGGAGACATTCGAGAACCTGCGCCGGTTCCGGATCAAGCTCAACCCGGAGAAATGCGTGTTCGGAGTGCCAGCCGGCCAGCTCCTAGGCTTTCTGGTCTCCGAACGCGGCATAGAGTGCAACCCTGTGAAGATCAAGGCCATCGAGAGGATGGCGGTCCCAACCAAGCTCAGAGAGATTCAGAAGTTCACTGGGTGCCTGGCCTCTCTGAACCGCTTCATCAGCCGGCTTGGAGAAAAAGCTCTCCCTCTCTACCGCCTCATGAAGAAGAGCACTCACTTTGAGTGGAATGACCAGGCTGACCAAGCTTTCCACGAGCTGAAGAAGATGTTGTCCACGCCGCCTGTCTTGGCGGCACCGACTGAGAAGGAGCCCATGCTCCTATATATTGCCGCCACTAGCCGGGTGGTCAGCACCGTCATTGTGGTCGAACGCCCCGAAGAAGGCCGAGCCCAGCCGGTCTAGAGGCAAGTTTATTACCTGAGCGAGGTGCTGTCCGCCTCGAAGCAAAATTACCCGCACTATCAGAAGATGTGCTATGGCGTGTACTTCGCCGCCAAGAAGCTGAAGCCGTACTTTCAAGAGCATCCCATCACGGTCGTATGCACTGCCCCGCTGGCCGAGATCATAGGCAGCCGGGATGCATCCGGCCGGGTGGCTAAATGGGCCATCGAGCTGGCCCCCTACACGATCTTCTACCAACCCCGCACCGCCATCAAGACGCAAGTGCTGGCCGACTTCCTCGTCGACTGGGCCGAGACCCAGTACTTACCACCAGTGCCCGACTCCACCCATTGGCGCATGCACTTTGACGAATCAAAGATGCGCACCCGCTTGGGAGCCGGCGTCGTCCTTACCTCTCCAAATGGCGACAAGCTCAGATACACGCTGCAGATCCACTTCGCCGCCTCCAACAACGTAGCCGAGTACGAAGCGCTCATACACGGGCTCCGGCTTGCCAAGGAACTTGGCATCCGCCGGATCCTGTGCTATGGTGACTCGGACTTGGTGGTGCAGCAATCTTCTGGCGACTGGGACGCCAAGGACGCAAACATGGCGAGCTACCGCTTCCTAGTGCAGCAAATCAGCAGATATTTCGACGGGTGTGAATTCCTTCATGTGCCGCGAGCCAACAACGAGCCCGCAGATGCCCTGGCCCGAATAGGCTCCATGCGGCAAGCAATACCAACCGGCGTCGCCCTACAGCGCCTCCTCAAGCCATCAATCAAGCCGTCTCCGGAATCCGACTCCATCTTCGTGCCGCCTAACCCCGAGGAGGCTGGGTCTGGCTCGAGGAATCAAGCAGCCGTCCCGGGGACTTCAATATTTGGCTCGGGGACTGCCGCACCCGGCTCGGGGACTGCGGTTGCCGGCCCGGGGACTGCGGTAGCCGGCCTGGGGACTTCTTCAGCACAGCAAGCGGCGGCCGACTCCAGCACTGCATTACCCAGCCCGCCCACCCTGGTGGCTGTAGCCACATTGGTAGCAGAGGAAGTCGCCGCTCCATCATGGGCCCAAACCATCCGCAACTTTTTGGTGAACCAAGATCTGCCGGCTGACAAAAACGAAGCAAGACAAGTCCAGCGCCGGGCTGGAGCATACACAATCGTCAACAGAGAGCTTGTCAAGCGCAGCGCCACCGGAGTCTTGCAGCGATGCGTCGAGCAGGAGAAAGGCATCGCGATCCTCAGGGATATACACCAAGGAGAGTGCGGCCACCACGCCGCATTAAGATCACTTGTCGCCAAAGCCTTCCGCCACGGCTTCTTCTGGCCGACTGCTTTGGACGACGCCAAAGAGCTAGTCAAACACTGCAAAGGCTGCCAGCTTTTTAGCTCGCAGCAACACATGCCGGCTTCGGCACTCAAGACCATTCCCATCACCTGGGCCTTTGCCGTCTGGGGATTGGATATGGTGGGCCCATTCAAGACGGCGCGCGGTGGCATGACACATTTGCTCGTCGCCGTCGACAAATTCACCAAGTGGATCGAGGCGAAGCCGATCAAGAAGCTGAATGGGCCGACTGCAGTAACTTTCATTGCAGATATAACAACCCGGTATGGCATACCGCACAGCATCATCACCGACAACGGCACGAACTTTGCCAAAGGTGCCTTGGCACGATTCTGCGCTGCGCAAGGTATCCAGCTGGACCTTGCGTCAGTCGCCCACCCGCAGTCAAACGGCCAAGTGGAGCGGGCAAATGGCCTCATCTTGTCCAGCATCAAGCCCCGACTGGTCGTACCTCTGGAGCGTTCAGCCGGCTGCTGGCTCGATGAGCTGCCGGCTGTCCTATGGAGTCTGCGTACTACCCCCAACAGATCAACCGGCTTCACCCCCTTCTTCCTTCTATATGGTGCCGAGGCAGTCATCCCAACAGATATCGAGTTTGACTCGCCTCGGGTAACCATGTACACGGAAGCGGAGGCCAAAGAAGCAAGAGAAGACGGTGTCGACCTGTTGGAAGAAGGCCGGCTGTTAGCCCTCAGCCGGTCTGCCATCTACGAGCAGGGTTTGCGCCGCTACCACAGCCGGAGGGTCCGACCAAGATCCTTCCAGGAGGGCGACCTTGTGCTCCGGCTGATCCAGCGAACAGCCGGCCAGCACAAGCTCGCCGCCCCCTGGGAAGGCCCCTTCATCATCAGCAGAGCCTTAGGCATAGATGCCTACTACCTCATCGATGCGCAGAAGCCGAAGGCACGCAAGAGAGACGACTCCGGCAAGGAGTCGGAGCGACCATGGAATGCAAATCTTCTCCAGAAGTTTTACAGTTAAAATGCAGTATGTATTAGGCCCACTTTTGTATTAAGTATGAACCAGTAGGCTCCCCGAGAAAGACTCGGGGACTGCCATCCTTTATTTTATGAATGAAAGTTATCATGCGTATGATATCACCTGTTCATTTATTTTGTCCGGTACCGGGTTCGACGAGTCGGCCTGGGGACTGGCCGACTAGAGTTATATTAGGAGCCCTACCCGTAGTCAGACAAGTAATGTGCCGACACCCAGGCTTGGCTCTTGCCAAAATTGCAGCTCGAAGAACCGACTGCCCGGTCGGCAAGAGTCACAAGCCGGAAAGGGTGCGCACACGAAAAACGGCTAGGGACTAAATAGGCTTATATATAACAAAAGCCGGCTTGCTGCCTCCCGCCGACCGACTACCAGAGTAGCCAGCCGGCCAGCTTACATCCAGTCTGCTTCAAATCCAAGAAAGCTCGAGTACTTGCCTTCCCAAAGAGGGAAGGCGGCAAAGGAAAGAGCCTAAGGACAAAAAGTGCACTTGAATGAAAGCCAACACATGCATATATTAATATTTACACGAAGGACCTCCAGAGAGGTCGACATCCAACATTGTTCGATACACCCCCAGTGGGTGGAATTGCGGAAACTTAAAATTGTTCGAAAAAGCAAAACAGGGACAATAGGAACGGCAGATCAAGCCGGCGGGGCCGCTGACAAGCCGGGCTGGGCGGTGGAAGCAGTCGTGCCGGCTGGAGGAGTGGCCAGCTGGCCAACCTCGGCTCGGTCATCGCCTCCGGCAGAGGGCGCGCTCCCGCGTGGCTCGTTGCTGGAGGCCCGGTCGGCTTGAGGGCGGTCGACCGTCTCACTAGTCGGCTCGGCGTCTTCGCCGTCCTCCTCCCTGTCGTCCTCGCCCTCGTTGCTGGAGGCGATCTCCTCGGCCGAGTCCTCGCCGTCCGCTGGGTTCAGCCCGAACCATTCCTCCGGCTTGGCGGCGCCATCGTCGTTGAGCTCCGGCGCGAAGACGCTGGTGTCGGTGCACTCGGCGATCGTCGAGGCGCATTGCGCGATCGCCGGCCGCACCTCCTCCAGCTCCACGTCGGCTTCCGACCGCCAAGTCCGCAGCTGGTCCAGGCTTAGCCCGGGTACCACGCGTGGACGAACTCCAGTGCACGCCCGGCTCCAAGACGGGCTGCGGACGCCTTCCAAGCCTCGAGGCGGCTGACTGCGACTTCTAGCCAGTCGGCCGTCCGGCTTGGGTGCGGGGAATTGTCTGGCCGGGCCAGAGCGCGGCCAGCACCATCGCCCCGGCACGTTGGAGCCGGCGGAGCAGCCGATGGGCCGGCTGCAGCCGCGCCTGGATGGCGATGAGCTGCTCCGACAGCGTCCGATTCGCATCCGGCGGAATCACAACTCCGGCCTGCCGGCGCGCCTCGCGGTGAGCCTCGATGGCTTGGGCGGCGAGGACGGATTGGCCGGGAAAGTATTCTGCGCAAGACAGCAAGCACAAGTCAAAACAAAACCTCGAGCGGACGGAAAATGGAGGAAGGGGAAGAAAGGCGGCCTACCATCGATAAGATCCTCGATCCGGCCGAAGCCTTCTTCCAGCGCCTGGCGCGTCTCGCCCCAGCTCGCCTCCCTGGCCTCGAACTCCGCCTTCAGGGCAGCGTCGTCGTCCTGCGCCTTTTGCAGGGCCGCCTTATGGCTCTCCTCCTGGTCGGCCAGTTTCTTGGCCAGGCGGTCGCGCTCCTGAACCAAGTCAGCGTACTCGGCGTCCCTGGCACGAAGAGCGGCCTACACTTCGCCGAGTTCCCTCCGCAAGTCGGCGTTGGCCTCTGCGCGAGCAAAAGACAAGGAGAAAAAGTCAGCAAGGGAAAAGTCGTCAAGGAAGATCCGACCCGACTGCGCTGCAGTCGGCCCGAATCTCGGGGACTACACCCAGTGGGTGCGCTGTCGCGCCCCCATGAGAAACAAATAAAGACAAAACACTTACGCCAGCTGCTGGCAAGGTCTTCGGTCCTCCGGCTCAGCTCCCGAGCCTGGGAGTTGAAGGCGGCGGCACGAGAATTATGATAATCCTAGAGATCATAAAAAACAGTCAAGATAGTCGTCGAGTAAGATCCGACCCGACTGCGCTGCAGTCGGCCCGGATCTCGGGGACTACACCCAGTGGGTGTGCTAGCGCGCCCCCACGGAAAAAATTCAGAGGACCAGAACGGTCAACGAGTGAAGACTTACCCGGATTGCAGACCGCGTCGACAGAAACTCCTGAGTGAATTGCCTCAGGAGGCCGCCCTGTGCCTGCAGCCGGCTCCGAACCCCTTGGGCCGCGGCATTCAGCTCGCCGCTTCCTCCGCTGGGAGTCCACCCGGACGTGGCGGAGCTGGCCGCCTCCAAGGCGTCTGCCGTCTGTTCGGCACCCGCGGCTCGGCGCGTGTTCGGCGGGGCCGTGCCCTCTCCGGCATGCCGGCCCGCTGCCCGCTCGATCTCAAGACCGGCTCCGGCCTCGGGCGCGGCCCGGGCCGGCTCCTCCGGCACCGCTGACGACTAGCCGCCTTCGCCCGCTCCGGCTGGCGCTGCCGGCGGCGTCCTCGCCGCGAAGATCTCGGAGAGTTCGTCCCTCTGCACCGGCGGCTGCTCGGGGGTGATCTCCTCCGCCATGGGCAGAGGGATGTCCGGATCCAAGGTGTGGAGGGGGATGGCGAGCAGCGGAGGCCGGCTACGTGCGCCCTCCGTTTCCGTCTCCGCGGCCGCCCGCTCCGACAGAGTCTCGGCCGCCGTGCTCGCTCGCCCCGTCGCCATCCGGGCGGCCTCCCGCTCCGCCGCCTCCCTCTCTCGACGCGCCTCGCAAGCGTTCCGCTCCGTGGCTTCTGCAAGATCGGCGCGGGGGTCCACGCGGCGGGACCCTGAAGATCCAGCGCCCGGCCCAACCACGGAGCCGCCTGGGCCTCGCTCGAGGGAGAGCGGCGTCCTGCTCAAGAAATCAGAGAAGAATTCAAGTAAAAGGAAGACTTCAAAATAACAAGCACGTAAGCGGCTAGAAGGCTTACGCGGAAACTGACGGAGGCTTCTTCACCGCCTTCCGGAAGCGGGCCGCCTTCGCCGCCGCCTCGTCACGCTTCGTGGCCGCGGCGGAGGCCTTCGTCTTCTTCGGCCGGCTTCCGAAGAGTGGGAGCGCTGCCCGGCGTTTCCCCTTTCCACCTCCGGCAGCCGGCGCGTCGGTCGGTTGCCGGCTGTTGGCGCGGGATTTCTTCAGCGTCGAAATCGTCCGGCCAGTTGTCGAAACTAGCCGAGAGCCTCGTGCCTCCGGGCTCGGCAACGTCCCCCGTGGCGGCGTCCTCCATGGCGACTGTGGCCAGGTCCGGGTCATCGAGGTCATCCACCGTGCGGTCCGGGGCATACTCGCGTTCGACTCCTACCGCTCCGGCTGGCGGCGGGAGGAGAGGGTTCTGATAAAAGAAAAAAGAGAAGACCCGCCTGGTCAGAAGCCGGCTGGCTCAAGCCAGCAGACGACAAGAAGAAGGACTTACCACAGACGGAGCATGGGCGCGGGAGTACGGCGCCTTGCCGAATTGCTAGTCGTCGCTGAGCTTCAGATTGGCGATGTAGTTCACCATCAGAGCCACCTCGGCATGGGGCATCTCCCATGTGCTCAGCCGGCAAGGGTCAAACCGGCCGCTCATCTGGCACATCATGTGGGGCCGGCTTTGAAGGGGGAGAATCCGGCGCTCGACGAAGGCGGCTACCAGGTCGGCTGCGTGCAGGCCTTCCGACTGGATCATCATCCCAAGCCGGGCGATGGAGGCGTTCCCAGCCGGAGACAAGGACTTGGACCGGTACCCCCAAGACGGCCGCCTCCCAGCCGGCGGGCCAGCTACGTTAGCCGGTAGATTGACGTAGTCGCCGTGCGGGGCGACGTTCTTGACGTAGAAGTAGGATTTCTGCCAGAGTTTGACAGACTGGATTAGAGGGATGTGAGGGAAGGGGTTGTCGCCGCTTGCCCTCTTCATCGCGATGAAGGCCCCGCAGGGAGCCGGCACGTCGACGGAGACGGTGCCGAGCTTGTTCTGGAAGAGCTCCGCCCAGAGCTCCAGCGTCGGCAGCACCCCCAAGAAACCTTCGCAGAGGGAAACGAAGGCTGACAGCTGCATCACCGCGTTGGGCGTGACGTGATGCGGCTGGAGGTTGTAGAATTCAAGGAAGGACCGCATGAAGCTGCTCGCCGGGAAGCCGAAGCCACGCAAGAAGTGCGTGCGGAAGACGACGCGCTCACCTTCCTCCGGCGCCGGCGGGACCTCCGTCTCCGGCGCCAGACGCACCTGCACGAGGTTGGCGGCGGGCAGGCGCCGGGTCTGGCGGAGGAATTTGATGTGGTCCTCGTGGACGTTGGACCCGTCCCACGAGCTTGACAGCGCCAGGGACATGGCGGTGTGGGTGGGCTGCGGTGCGAGACTGCGTCGGGTGCGAGGAAGAAGAAGGAGAAGAAGAGGAGCAGGAGGGACGGGGAGCGGGGGAGCAAATGAGCCTTTGTCTCTCCCCCTCCCCCCCTACTTGTAGGCGCGTGCGCTAGAGCCGAGGAGGCGCGGCGTGGGGGACCGTGGGCATCGATCGTGCCCATCTCCCCCACGCCCACGTTAATTACGCGCCTTGATGACGTGAAGAAACGACCGCGGGGAGGCGAGCAGCCCCCTCGGGCCACAGAAGATCTGTGCCCGGGCCGAGGCCAGGGAGTGGCGGGCCCGGGCCTGCGGTGGCGTCCCGTCGCGCGCGTGCGACGACAGGACTTCTCCGCCACGTGGCCCGTCGTGGGGCCCGCGGCCAGCCCGCGGGTCAACCACGGTCACCTTAATAAACAAAAAAGTTCTCCGAAGTCGGCCTGCGACGACGAGGTCGGCTCCTCCGGGTATCAAGCCGGCCAAGCTTCCCGTCCTTCCGTCCGCCGTGAAGCTCGCCCGGCTTCGGGGACTACTGTCGGGGTAAATAGCCATGGGTAGCCCAGCCGGCTTCCCCTGGCCCCTCAGAAAAAATTATGAGCCCATCCGGCTCGTAAGAAGACTCAGGACCTGGCCCGCCTCCCCCCTAGCCGACTACCTTCCTAGCCGGCTTCGGGGGCGGCCCGCCCTTTACCCTCATGAAGAAAGTTGTGGAAGGTCGGCTATGAGAGGCCGGCAACGACAAGGCCGGCTAAAGCCTGGCCGGCTCCCATAAAGCAGTCAACGTCGTACCCGCAATGTACGCGTCCACTCTGCGATGATGAAGCGGGGCGTGGCAACAGTGGAGCCTGCCACCCCCAAAACCCGGAGCACGCCTGGTACAGCGCGCCGTGCGGGCAGCCACGGCCCACCTGGCGCGGCACTGTAGCCACGGTGGCTCTGACGCCATCCATGACGGGCCGCCAGTGTGGCCCCCGAGGCGGTGGGCCCCTTCGGGCAGAGAGATGCCGAAGGCGGCCGCACCTCCTCTCAAGCCGGCAAGATAGAGGGCCGGCTTCACATAGCCGGCCTGCCACCCTCCTCGAAGGAGACGCCCATTAAGGAGGCAAGCTGCGGCGGGGCTACAGTAATCGCCCGCCAAGGCGGCGTTACTGTAGCCACGCTTACCCCGGCCAAGCCTGCGTCAACAACACGGAGTAACAGTAACCAGCTGCCGACCAGGCCCTGGCCGGTGGGGCCGGCCTGTCGACCCAGGAGCCGGCAGCCGGCGGGACCCACCAGCCGGCGGGCCCCAGAGGCCGGCGGAGAAGCCGGCGAGCATAGTCACAGACAGCTGGGCCCAGCGCCCAGTCGGATTACCATTGTACCCCCGGGGGGTAGGCCTATATAAACCCCCCGGTGCACCCATGCAAAGGGTTGGACTCTCATTCTAGACCTAGACACCATACAAGGAGAGGAAGCAGGCTGAGCTGAGCCCTTCTTCCTCCTTCCACCCAAAACAGCTCAAGGAGCATTGTAGCTACTTGTTCACTTAGTAACCATGCGGAGACCCCGCAGAGCAGCAGTAGGGGTGTTATCTCCCCGGAGAGCCCTGAAGCTGGGTAAGATTCGCCGGCGTGCATGTCTTCGCCTCATCCCGTTTCCAGGCACCGGCGATGTTCTATTGGCCCCCGCAATGATAAGCCACCCGTTGGCATATGTCGCTCCTACCACCCGACACGCACCAGGTTTAAACCTGACGGGCGGGGCCCAGGTGTCGGCGAGAGAGAGAGAGAGAGAGGCGGTGGAGTGGAGAGGCTGACAGGTAGGGCCCGCCTGTCATCCCTAACCCCGAGTCCAGACGGCCGGCGAGCTCACCGGCGACGATGCAGGGCACGGCGGGGTCGGGCGAGGGCACTGCTGGGCTCAACATCGTGTCGCCATTCGGTTGGAGGTGGGGTTGGTCCCCGGAGCATCCTGGTTTGCCGGCGACAAGGTCACGCGGCGGAGGTGATTCGGGCATCGGTGGTTCCGGCCGTTACCCACTGCAAAAAGAGTGGGGAAGAGAGGGGAAAGGGTCATTGTTGTCATGCGGTTCCAGATCAAGAGAGAACAGGGGCGGAGGAGGCCTGTACCGCGCGAACACCGACGAGCCGAGGTGGCAGAGCTCGAGCTCGATCTCGAGCTCATGCGGCTATGGAGGCAAATGGGTGGTGCGGGAGGTTAATTAGGAGTGTGGGGGAGCGACAGGGAGTGAGAGAGAGGCTCGGGGTCGTCTTATATAGGCTGGCCGAGGTCCACCATAGGTGCGGCCTATGGGCGTCCGCGGGATCAGCTCGGGTGGCCGTTAGAGAGGAAATGGAGGGCTCGGTGGTGTTCGTGGGAGTGGTTTAGGGTGCCAGGGAGAGAGAGGAGGAGCGGGACGAGCTGTGGGTGGGCCACAGGAGCGACGCGAGCATTCGCCGAGCGGGGCGGCGCTTTGGCACGAGCTGCAGGAGAGAGAAGAGGGCGCGGGAGCAAGTGGGCGGCCTACTGGCGTGGAGCGAACGTCGAGGGGCATCGACTGGCGCACGGGGGATGCTCGTGGCGGTCGGGGGATGCGGCGTCAATGGTCGGTTGCTCTGCCAGGCGCTCCAGAGCGTGACTTTGGCCTACATCCGCGGTTTTCCCGCGTCCTCGCGCATCCACTTGTGTCTGGCAACTGCAGGGGGCGTGGGCAAAAGCTGGGGAGAGCCTTGGATGCTCTGGAAAGCTGAGGGGAGAGAAGCAGGCTGAGTGTGAGGGACGAATCCACTGTCCAGACAAGAAAAATGGGGTTCTCCCTGCTTCATCATTGCTTCCTCGGGCAGAAAAGCATACAGGTGCTAGAGAGGGACTAGGAGGGGTCGTGGTAGAAAGTTGAGCCTACGGAGATTAGTGGAAGAGGCCAAAAATGGGATTTTGGTAAAGTGGCAGAAGGTGTTTGATGCTGGTTTCGGCAAGTAGATCATTTCCATTTGCCATGATACTCCACAGGGTGAAATGTCACATATAATTAGGGCCTTCCACCAATTTTGAGCTCATTTGGGCAAAGCTTCCAATACAACTTTTGTAAACCCTAGATATTTGCAGAAATGAACTTCTGCAGATCTAGTTGAGCAACTCACTTCCCCTTGATGCACCACTTTGTGTGGTGGCTTCATTTGGTCATGTGAACATGCTCACAAAAGTTGGGGTCAAGGAGAGAAAGTTGGTAGTACAAAGTTGTTCAAATTTGAACCTGGACTGAGATGGTTTTGGGGCACTTTTGTGAACCAAAACAGTTTGGATTGAGCTGAAACTTTGAAATGTCATCATATTATGTATATGCGACTTTCTAGAATTTTCTTGGATTTTATGAAAATATTTCCTATAGAAATATTTAAAATCCTTTAAATGGGCAGAAATGGTTTTGGGAGGTTTTGTCCAATATTTTAACATGACCATGTGTTTAAACTCTTATATATGGAAAATATATGTCCACAGAGTTTCCCTGATTTTTGTCAAATATTTTTGAAACAATAAAATAATTTTTCCCTATTAAAGACCATTTCTGGCCTTAAGAAAAAACTTTTAAATAAAATAGCTAAATAACTTTTAAAATTATATTTTTGTGGTTTATGGGAATTATCTATTAGGTTTCAAATATACTCTTTGAAATATTTTTCATACCCTAAATCAAGTACTTGTAGTGCAAGCCTCAATTCAGGGGGTTTTGGAAAAACTAAATTTTGAAAATACTTTTTGGCCAATTTAATTTTGTAAGAAAATACTATATTGCACTATACACATGGAATGATCATTGGGCAAAAGTTTGCGGCAGGGAGATGAAGTATATAAAGTGGAGTAGTTGACTTTAAAGAGCTCTTGGAAATCACAGAGAGAAAACCAACTCCAAATAAAAGCCAAATAATGCAAAAGTTTTTGTTGGTCCAAATTTTCATGTTTTATTAATGCAAATGACATGTTACAAAATGCAGGGTGTGACAGACCTACCCCCGAGATTCCTAAACTAGGCTTTAAGGAGATACGGAAACTCGGATCTAAGGTAGTCTTCACGTTCCCAGGTTGCTTCTGCTTCAGTGTGGTTGCTCCACTTGACCTTGAAGTACTTGATGGTGCGGCTTCGAGTGCGTCGCTCAGCCTCGTCCAAAATGCAGATGGGCCTCTCACGGTAGGTCAAATTAGGCGGGAGGTCAATGGCTTTGTGATTGACGTCCTTGTAGAGATCAGGCTTGTCTAGAACTTGGAGTTGTGATACGTGGAATACGTTGTGCACATCGGATAGTTCAGGTGGCAGTTCCAACTGGTAAGCCACTTCTCCTCGTCGTTCAGTGATCTTGAAGGGGCCGATGTATCTTGGTGCGAGCTTTCCTTTTACATGGAAGCGCTGGGTTCCCTTGAGAGGTGTGACCCGGAGATAGACATGGTCTCCAACTCATAAGGTCATGTCTCTTCGATGTGAGTTAGCGTAGCTCTTCTGGCTTCACTTGGCAGCCTCTCTGATAAGCCGGACTTGCACTTCTGCTTCACGGAGGATATCGGGTCCAAAGACTAGTCCTTCTCCCATCTCTGACCAATTGAGAGGTGTGCGACACTTGCGTCCGTACAACACCTCAAATGGTGCCATCCGGAGGCTTGACTGATAACTGTTGTTGTAGGAGAACTCGGCGAAAGGGAGACAATCTTCCCACCGAGCTCCATATGCTAAGACACAGGCTCGGAGCATGTCTTCGAGTATCTGATTCACTCGATCTGTCTGACCTCCGGTCTGTGGGTGGAAAGCAGTGCTGAAGGACAACTTGGTCCCCATGGCCTCTTGGAACTTCATCAGAAACCTGAGGTAAATTGGGTCCCTCTATCCGACACAATCTCCTTGGGAACACCATGAAGACTTACGATTCGGTTGATGTAGAGACTGGCTAACTGGTTCCCCTTGTGGGTCGTCTTGACAGGAATGAAGTGGGCCACCTTGGTCAAATGGTCAACAATGATCCATATGGAGTCATGCCCCTTGCTTAACCTAGGTAATCCGGTGATGAAGTCCATCCCGACTTTGTCCCACTTCCATTCAGGCACCTTGAGAGGTTGTAACAATCTAGCGGGTCGCTGATGTTCAGCCTTGACTCTCTGGCATACGTCACACATAGCGGCGAAAGCAGCTATCTCTCTCTCTCTCCATGCCATGCCACCAGAATCTTTCCTTTAGGTCTTGATACATCTTGGTCCCTCCAGGATGGATGGAATATGGGGTGTCGTGAGCTTCTTGCAAGATCAAGTTCTTGAGCTCAACCTTGTTGGGTAAGCAAGTGCGATTCCCGAACCACACAATTCCTTGCTCATCTTCTGAGAATCCTGGGGCCTTGCCTTGCTTCATCTTCTTGATGCCTTCGATGCTTACGTGTCCTTTCTATGTTTCGTTAATATCATCCATCAAGGTAGGCCTAACTTCGAGGTTGGCCAAGAATCCTGGTACAACCAGTTGCAACCTGAAGCTTTCAAGTTCTTCGTACAAGGCGGGTAGCCTCTCCTTAATCATAGCGTTCAAGGAACAAGCCTTTCTGCTTAAGCCATCTGCTACCACATTAGCCTTCCCAGGGTGGTATTGAACACTGAGGTCATAATCGTTGATCAACTCTAGCCATCTTCTTTGCCTCATGTTCAATTCTTTCTAAGTGAAAATATACTTCAGACTTTTGTGATCCGTGTATATCTCACACCGCATCCCTAGCAGGTAATGTCGCCATGTCTTCAGGGCATGAACCACTGCTGCTAACTCAAGATCATGAGTAGCATAGTTCTCTTCATGAGGACGTAGCTGTCTGGATAGATATGCTACGACTCTGCCTTCTTGCATAAGAACACCTCCAAGTCCAGTTCGCGAGGCATCACAATATATTACAAATTCCTTGTGAATATCAGGTGTAGCCAGAACTGGGGCAGTGGTCAGTCTCTTCTTCAGCTCCTGGAAGCTCTCTTCGCACTTCGGTGTCCACTCAAACTTCTTGTCCTTCTTCAAGAGATGGGTCATGGGTCGGGCAATGCTTGAGAATCCTTCAGCGAACTTGCGGTAATATCCCGCGAGTCCGAGGAAGCTTCTGACTTCCTTCACATTGCTCGGGGTTTGCCATTCAGTCACGGCTTAAATTTTGGTGGGATCCACTAACAACCCTTCAGTAGTCAATTTATGTCCCAAGAATCCAACTTCATGCAACCAAAATTCGCACTTGCTGAACTAGGCGTACAGTTGGTGCTCTCGAAGCCTGTCTAGGACCATCCTCAAGTGTTGCTCGTGCTCTTCTTCCGTCTTCGAGAAGACAAGAATGTCATCAATGAAGACGACGACAAACTTGTCCAAATATTCCTTGAAGACCTTATTCATGAGATACATGAAGTAAGCTGGGGCATTGGTCAATCCAAAGGACATGACCATGCACTCATACAGGCCATATCTGGTTACAAATGTCGTTCTCAGAATAGCTTGGGGTCTAATTTTCAGCTGGTAGTACCCAGATCTAAGGTCGATCTCGGAGAACACCTTGCCCCATTGAGTTGATTGAACAGATCTTCAATCTTGGGAAGTGGATACTTGTTCTTGATTGTAACTTCATTAAGGGAGTGATAGTCAATGCACAAGCGGATGGTATTGTCCTTCTTTGCCACAAACAGAACAGGTCATCCCCAAGGGGAGGCACTAGGGTGGATAAATCCCTTCCTCAACTGCTCTTCCAGTTGCTTTTTCAACTCTGCTAACTCTTTCGATCCCATTCTATAAGGCTTCTTATAGATGGGTCCTGCTCCGGGTATGAGCTCGATGATGAAGTCAATATCTCGGTCAGGAGGCATTCCTGGTAGCTCATCAGGAAAGACATCGGGGTATTCACACACTACCGGCACTTGCTCCAATCCAACTCCAGTCAGACATTTGACTTGGGTGGCTTGAGTAGAGGATGGGTTGGAGGCAAATTTAACTTCGACTCCTTGGTCATTGGTCACAGTGACAGTTCGGTTGGCACAATCTAACAAGCCTTGGTGCTTGATGAGCCAATCCATTCCTAAGATCACATCCAAGCCTTGTGATATTAAGATGATAAGGTCTGCTAGGAAGTCTACCCCATTAATGACAATCCCGATTCCTTTACATCCTATCATGGCTCTCATCTCTGCTCCGGGGGTTTGTACCACCATAGGGTTATTCGGGAGTGTAGGGGTCATGCCACTTTATAATGCAAACTTTTGGGTGACAAATTAATGCGTGGCTCCAGAGTCAAACAAGACAGTTGCAGGTGTTGAGTTGACAAGGAACGTACCCAGCATGACGTCCGGGTCTTCCTGGGCTTCTTCTGCAGTGACATGATTCACACGACCCTTGCCATTGTTGGGTGGGTTGCGGGGAGCTTGGTTCCTTGGTGGCATCCCACGGCCTTGGCCTTGGTTCTGCGTATTGGGGCACGGGGCATCGGGCTTCTTGTTGGGGCAATACTTGGAGTAGTGTCCTGCCTGACCACATCCGAAGCAAGTGACTTGATTGGGGTTGCTGCTCTTGTCGGCATTGTTATTGGGGTGGTTGAAAGCTGGCCTGGGGTTGGCATACTGCTGAGGCTGATAGTTGGTGCGGGGTGCAGGGGCTCTTGGCTGCTGATAGGTTGGCTTGACCGGGGCTGGCTGCCACGGGCGAGGCTTCTGGTTGCTGGTGCTACCCTTGCTGATCATCTTGCGCTTAGGAGTATCGTCCAAAGCACGCCGCTTGTCCTCAAGCATGAGCGCCTTGTTCACCAGATCAGGAAAGGTTGGGCAGTCACACACAACAAGCGAGTGCTGCAGAGTTTGGTTAAGGCCTTCCATGAAGCGCTCTCTTTTGGCAGCATCAGTGCTGACATCCTCAGGAGCATATCTTGACAAGACACTGAACTTCTACATGTATTCCTTGACAGTGCTACTACCTTGCTTTAGGGCTTGGAATTCGCCCTTCTTGATGGCCATGATTCTAGAAGGAATGTGGGCCTTGCGGAATTCTGCTTTGAAGTCATCCCAAGTGATGTTTTTCCCAGCATGCATGGCCTTGAATCCATCCCACCAAGCTCTGGCAGTTCCCCCGAGACAGTGAGCAGCATACGCCACCTTCTCATAGTCCTCAGAGCATTCGACTAGTTCCAACAGATCCTCAATGGTGTGGACCCAGTCGTCTGCTTCCAGCGGTTCATCGGTCTCGATGAAGGTGGGTGGTGCATGCTTCTTGAACTCTACCAACGTGGAACGTCCATTGCCGTTCCCCGCCGGCTGGCGATTGACAGCTTGAGCAATCATCCGGAGGGCTGTAGTGTTGGCTTGGCGTTCCTCTCGGAAGGCTTGGAGAAGCTGAGCCATGTCCATGTTTGGAGGCGGTGGCGGTGGTGGAGCTTGTCCTTGGGTTTGGTCCTGACTGGCTCCTTCTCCGGCTTCTTGCTGCTGGGTACAGGTACTAATACATGTTATAATAGGCATCCTGTTGGAGCGGTCAAGGTCCCATGATTGGGAAAGATGAGGGAAATCAATATAGATGGGATGCCTAGTAAGGGGGTCGGTATGACACCAATTGTTTTCATGCAAGGGCCAAAAGGCCAAACACATTCATTAAAATCCAAATGGGTGATGTAGTCGCTTACAAGTTCCCGAAGGAAAGTACGACGTTCACCAAACACGTCGAAAACGAACAAAACACTACATGGTTTCATATGAACAATTACAAGGACTCGACTTCGCATAGGGGGTACACGACCTATCCTACCTTAAGGGTTACGAACTGGCCTATCCTGGTCCCGAACGGTGTCTAAGAGGTGGAATGCTCGGTCGCGTATTCCGGTTCCTCCGGGTCTTCCTCCTCATCTTTATCTATCTCAGTTTCTTCGTCGGTTGAGGGAGTGGGGGAGTGGAGGAGCTGAACATGGTGCTGCTTCGCTGGTGGCATCATGAAGAGGTTGTGATATTCCTTCACTGTCATACGGCGTGGCTGAGATGATCCCTTGGCATGCGTAACTTGTTGGGGTCACCAGCCTCGATAGGAAACAACGGGCTGTCCAGGGGGTGCACCATCCTTCTTGATCTAGTCCGCCTTTGCCTGAGCTAGGCGGAGGAGTTCCTTAGTCTCGTGGAGTTCCTTCCGGAGCTCCATCGACTCCGAGGCCAGATGTTGTGCCAGGCTGTCAGCACACAAGAGGAAGTAGGTCTGGAAACGGAGGGGAAGCCCCTTGTCCATGGGTGGAGCTGGTGCGCTGCTCTCGTCAGCACCCTCCTTACGATAAGGCAGGTAACGAGTGGCTGGCTCACTTGCCATCTCTGGCAGAAGATCCCGAAGGCGAGTCAGTGCCTTGAGTGCAGCAGTCTCAACGGCAAGGAGCAGGGTCGCCATCTGGGGTACTTCAAAGAACCAGCCTGTCGAAGAGTCGTTCGCCCTCACGACTACCTCCACTTGATACTCCCTCTTGGCGATGTTGATCCAGTGCTCGTGATAGGCGAAGGTGGGGGCTCGAGTGAATTGGAACTTCTTGAGGCTATCCTCAAGAAGCACGGCAAATCCGGTGGTCAGGAGGTCCTCGGGTACGACGGCCATCTACAAAAGTGGAAGGGGAAGGGTCAATAGAGGAGATATGACCCCTGTTTGGGATATTTTTAGAAAACATAGGTATATAGGTAGTTTTGTAGATAGTCTCACTCTAACTATCGTCCATGCTAACTAAGGCTTCCTAGAGTCAGGATGGCTCTGATACCAGCTCTATGGGGACCCCGACTCATAAGTCGTGATCACCGAATGCACGTGTATAGTGATCCCAGAGATCAATGCTCACTGAACACACAGAAGGTGAATAACAAGAGTCTTACATCCATACATAATGTCTTACACAAATTATGACCATTATGGTCAAGTCTTACATAGATAAAGCCACAAGGGCTGAATACCAAATAAACTTAAGCAGCGGAAATCTTCGTCGATAAGTAGAACCCATGCCATCTGCCTTAACACTATAGGCATTCTGACTAGGAAACATCCTAGTTCGCATGTTCGTCTCCAAAGAACTCTTCATCAAACTCCTGTTCTTTCATGCCTGGCCAATTAAATAACCAGTGGCAAGCAACCCATGTTTTGGCTCAAGATACAACAATGCATGACATAGGTAAATTTTTGCAGAAAGCTAATCTTGTTGCGTTATGACATGTTCCATAATTGGTAAATCATGCATCGTATGAATTCAAGTAACCATAGGTACTGGTTACAGATATCAACATAAAGGGAGTGAGCTCCAAGCCAACTCATCCATATCAAGTCCTTTGACTAGACACAAGTAGTTCTTCCCACACACACTGGTTTGTAAACAAGTGGACGTAGCCCAAGAGCGGTTACCCAACTGTCCTTGACCATGGACACGGCTATTCAAATAGTTTTACACTCTGTAGAGGTTGCACACTTTACCCACAAGATCCGGGGAACTTCCGTGTCATCCACGACCCGCGGTACCTCAAGTACCCGGGGTAAGCACCCGATCACTATCTTTCCCTAGACGACACTAACATAGAGTCCACTCGATTGATAGTAACCCCCGTGCCCAATATTTCACATCTTAAAATTATGGAGCCTGGCTCCCATATTCATCGCATACCATAAGCACGGGGTACCAACGGTGTGTCCGGTGCCCTGTGAAAACAGTCATGGCCGCCTTACCTGGCACGACACCATCCCGAGAGAGCGCAACAACAATTCTCCCGTCACTAGTAATGCGGGCTCCAAGCTACTATCGACCTAGGTAATCAATGGTGCCCTTTCCCATATAAGGGTAGAGTGGTTACGCATGTAAGGTTGGAATAACGGTCGCAACTTAAACCAATCCATTTTGAAAATAACACACACACTTGCCTCAGTACACCACTTCGTCATCAAGTGGTTACCCAACTCATTACCTCCTTCGGGCATAAGTGGCACCCGACACGGTTTTCAAAAAGTCTTTTGAAAACAATCTTGGTCCCATCACCATGCATATTCCTGTCCCTTTTTGCATAGCAACTACTTTAGCATCCTATCTACTCCCACCGGCATAACCCTCAAAGGAAGGTAGGGTCATGCATAATGCAAGTATCAACAAGGAAGTAACAGAGGTAACCCATTAAGGTGGTTACCACCTCATCATGATTCCGTTGCAACAACAATATGGTGCTATATGACATGCAAAAAAGGGTTCCTTAGACATGGTCAAAGGGCTGCTTGCCTGGCTCAGCAAAGTCTTCTGGTCCAACTCCTTCGTCAGTAACACAATCTATTGTCACAAAATAATAACGATAAAATAAGGCAATAATAAATTAGAAAAACCAAAGTGCTCAGAAAAATGTCAACTAAGAAGGGGAAAATTCTTATTTATGCATTTGGAGCTATAGAGACAGAGTAATGGATTTTCAAACAAGGATTTAATTGCTCAAATTTGAATTTAAATTTGAACAACACAGAAAAGTTGTTTGGGCATGTATGAAATTTATAACATTAAATAGGTGGGATTTTTAAAAGATTTTAGGAACTGGAATTATTGCATTTGGATGAATATTTAATCCTGTGGAATTTTTGCAAGTCTAATAGAAAAGAAAAAGGAAAAGGAGCATTGTGCAACTAGGCCAGAGCAGCCGCAGCGCAGCAGGCCCAGTACGAGAGGCGGCCCAGCGCACTGGTGCACGCGCGTGCGCTAGTTTTAGACCTGACGGGCGGGGGCCAGGCGTCAGCGAGAGAGAGAGAGAGGCTGACAGGCGAGGCTCGCCTGTCATCCCTAACCCTGAGTCTAGACGGCCGGCAAGCTCACCGGCGACGATGCAGGGCACGGCGGGGTCGGGCGAGGGCACTGCTAGGCTCAGCGTCATGTGACCATTCGGGTGGATGTGGGGTTGGTCACAGGAGCAGCCTAGTTTGCCGGCGACGAAGTCACGCGGCGGAGGTGATTCGGGCGTCAGTGGTTCCGACCGTTACCGGCTGCAAAAATAGCGGGGAAGAGAGGGGAAATGGCCAGTGTTGCCATGTGGTTCCATATCGAGAGAGAACAGGGGCGGACGAGGCCTGTACCGCGCGAACACCAACGAGGCGAGGCGGCAGAGCTCGAGCTCGATATCGAGCTCTGGCGGCTCTGGAGGCAAATGGGTGGTGCGGGAGGTTGATTAGGAGTGTGGGGGAGTGATAGGGAGTGTGAGAGAGGCTCGGGGTCGTCTTATATAGGTTGGCCAAGGTCCACCATAGGCGCGGCCTACGGGCGTCCGCGGGATTGGCTCGGGTGGCCGTTAGAGAGGAAATGGAGGGCTCGGGGGTGTTCATGGGAGTGGTTTAGGGTGCTAGGGGGAGAGAGGAGGAGCGGGACGAGCTGTGGGTGGGCCACAGGAGCGGCATGAGCATTGGCCGAGCGGGACGGCGCTCTGGCGCGAGCTACAGGAGAGAGCGGAGGGTGCGTAAGCAAGTGGGCGGCCTGTTGGCATGGAGCGGACGTCGAGGGGCACCGACTGGTGCACGGGGGAGGCTCGAGGCGGTCGTCAACGGTCGGGTGTTCTCCCAGGCGCTCCAGAGCACGACTTTGGCCGGCATCCGCGGTTTTCCGACGTCCTCGCACATCCACTTGTGTCTGGCAACTGCAGGGGGCATGGGCAAAAGCTGGGGAGAGTCTTGGATGCTCTGGAAAGCTGAGGGGAGAGAAGGAGGCTGAGAGTGAGGGAGGAAGTCACTGTCCATAGAAGAAAAATGGGGTTCTCCCCGCTACATCATTGCTTCCTCGGGCAGAAAAGCATACAGGTGCTAGAGGGGGACTAGGAGGGGTCGTGGTAGAAAGTTGAGCCTACGGAGATTAGTGCAAGAGGCCAAAAATGGGATTTTGGTAAAGTGGCAAAAGGTGTTTGATGCTGGTTTGGGCAAGTAGATGATTTCCATTTGCCATGATATTCCACAGGGTGAAATTACAAATATAATTAGGGCCTTCCACCAATTTTGAGCTCATTTGGGCAAAGCTTCCAATGCAACTATTGTAAACCCTAGACATTTGCAAAAATGAACTTTTGCAGATCTAGTTGAGCAAATCACTTCCCCTTGATGCACCACTTAGTGTGGTGGCTTCATTTGGTCATGTGAACATGCTCACAAAAGTTGGGGTCAAGGAGAGAAAGTTGGTAGTACAAAGTTGTTCAAATTTGAATCTGTACAGAGATGGTTTTGGGGCACTTTTGTGAACCAAAGCAGTTTGGATTGAGCTGAAACTTTGAAATGTCATCATATTATGTATATTTGACTTTCTAAAATTTTCTTGGATTTTTATGAAAAGATTTCCTGTAGAAATATTTCAAATCCTTGAAATGGGCAGAAATGGTTTTGGGAGGTTTTGTCCAATATTTTGAACATGACCATGTGTTGAAACTCTTATATATGGAAAATATATGTCCACAGAGTTTCCCTGATTTTTGTCAAATATTTTCGAAACAATAAAATAAATTTTCCCTATTAAAGACCATTTCCGGCCTTAGGAAAAAGCTTTTAAATAAAATAGGAAAATAACTTCTAAAATTATATTTTTATGGTTTATGGGAATCCTATATCTATTAGGTTTCAAATATAATCTTTCAAATATTTTTCATACCCTAATCAAGTACTTATAGTGCAAGCCTCAATTTAGGGGTTTTTGGAAAACTAAATTTTGAAAATACTTTTTGGCCAATTTAATTTTGTAAGAAAATACTATATTGCACTATACACATGGCATGATCATTGGGCAAAAGTTTGGGGCAGGGAGATGAAGTATATAAAATGGAGTAGTTGACTTTAAAGAGCACTTGGAAATCACAGAGAGAAAACCAACTCCAAATAAAAGCCAAATAATGCAAAAGTTTTTGTTGGTCCAAATTTTCATGTTTTATTAATGCAAATGACATGTTACAAAATGCAGGGTGTGACACGCGAATTCGAAATAATTACCCATATACCTGGTCCCCGGTTCAAATCTTATAATGTACACCGAATTGAAACATCGATATTAAGTCTCGTACTATATACATTCAAATGTTGTTTTTAGCCCCTCCCCCCCCCCCGCACAAACGCTACATACTTCCTGTATCGGTCAATCTTCCTCTCCTAACCACCTTAGGAAGCTATCGGTTTCCAACACACGTTTATTCTTTCTCTCCATGTTCGATCTCTAAGTCTCTCAACTACACAACCCCTTTTCCCACTCTATTACCAAATGTATTTACCTCACACACCCGCCATTGCACCCCATGCCGAGCTCTCTCTCTCTCCCTCTCCCTCTCACCCTCTCGTGCTAAATACATGCATTGCCTATCTAGCCCCCCCCAACCCCTCGTGCGCATGCACGCACATTGTATATCTAGGTCACTCTCTCGCTCTCTTTATCTAAGTCTCATTTAACCTCGTTTTCTTTCACACACAAATGATATATCTCCCTGTCCGGGCCTTGATCGACACACCCTATACTCTCTCACGCAGATTGTCTATCTAGGTCAGTCCATCCAAGCCGCCGCCACTCTTTCGACCTCATGGTGGGTCACGCTCACTCAATCTCTCTCTCTCTCCGTATGTCTCGATTGACCACGCTCTTTCTCAGACAAAAATGATATATCACCACGTTTGAGCCCAATTCGACCTATTCACATTGCATACTCTCTCACGCACATCGTCTATCTAGGTCACTCTCTCCAACCCGTCTCACTCTTTCGATCGCACGGCGACCCTATGTGATCAGTTGACCTTGCTTCCTCCCATGCACAAAATATATCTACATGTCTATGACTGGATCATCTCTCAAGCTCTATCTTACAGCCCTCACCCTTGCCAAAAAGCTCAATCGGACAATATCTCTCTAGAGCATATATATTTGTTCAATGAATGTCGACCACACTCACTTTGTCTCTCTATCTATATGTCTCTCGATTGACCTCGCTTTCTCACACCATATCTTCCACGCGTTGAAGCTACTACCTCTCCATCCCTCGCAAAGCCGGAGCTTTTTAAATTGTGAGGGGCACTCCAACCTTGGATTAATTTGTGTAGGCATTTGTTTCGGTCGGTTTAGATTATATTTTCGTAGCATTAGGGCCACAACTACTCCAAACACCGTTGCAACCCACGCAACTCCCCTAGTTGATTTCCCTCTGGCTCGTTCATCGCTCTCTCGCACGTCCTTTCTCGCCTTCAACGTCGCACCATGGTATTATTGAAAAAACTATGTTGTTCTATTTAATTATTATAAATAAGCTACAAAACTACACACTGATAGTCCACTTGGAATGGAACAAATTTTGACCCACAAATTAAAGTGCTACAAACTACACACCGAGGGGCCCATATGTCATGAAACAAATTTGGACCCATATACAAATTAAAAAATAAAGGACGAGGATCGAACATGCGACCGGGCCTTCAAGCCGCACGTCAATAGGCAACATACGTAGAATAGCAATGTTTGTTGTACCCCCTTAGTTCACACAATGTTTTTATATTAGCACAGCCTAATTAATGGATAGCATGTACTATTATTTTTAGTACTATTCGCCTTCACTTAATGGTGGGTTCCATGTGTGCTCTCTCTCTCTCTCCTCCCCTTCTGCGTTTAGACGCACGGGAAAATAGGAAGAACTTGCGGGCGATGTTACCGTTGACCATATCTGGACGCGATGTTGCCGTCAGTGTGTACGTGCAATGGACGTTAATTTGGAAGTATATTAAGTGCATGTGGATATTAACTACTAGGATATTAGTTGCATGTTGTCATATGATTAGCACTATTTTTGGCATGAAATTAGCTGCACGCTAAACGTGTTGAGCACTCGAATTGAAGCAGTCTAGGTCGTTGGATGACAAGGAATACATGTGGCTTGATGACGTTTTATATTTAATTTGATACGGCTCTAGCAGAACATTCAATCGATCAGACCATACATTTCGTTCAGTCTGACTCCGACTTTAAATTATACGACGATCGATATAAAATAAACGAAAATGATAAACGTTCGGATTTTAAGCATTGCAATCTGAATGTTTTTCATGGCAAATTTAGATTACACGGCGGCGGGGGCGTCTCGCGGTGGGAAGCGGCTCCTCTGCCGTGCTCTGTGTATCGTCGGGCCACTGACCGACGGCGACAGTGGCGTCTTGCGCCGTCGTTGGCGTACTCCTGGACGTTGGCCTAGCTTCAAGGAAGGCCAAAATGTTCTGGACTTCGGAGCGAGTCAACTAGTGGGAGGAGGCGACTGGCGTTGGTGCAAGGAAGCGGTCGACGGCGGCCATCCACGCCGCTGAGGGCGGCACTGGCACCCGCGCGGGGACAGGCGCTGTCAACGGCGCGGCGGAGACATTCATGTGCACGGGCACCAGCACGGGCACGCACGTCAGTTCATGCGCAGGCGCATGCGCTGGCAGGTGCACGGGCACCGGCACGGGCGTGCGTGTCAATGCACGCGCAGGCGCATGCACTGGCAGGTGCCCGGGGATGGGCGCTGGCGCATTCGGGGCGACGGGAGTGGGGACAGGTGCGGCGTCTTCCCGCAAGGCTAGTTCAAGCTCGTCCCAAAGCACCTTATGTTCTTGTTACTCCGGCTGGGTGTCTTCCTCAGGAAACTGGAACACTAAGAGCAAACCATCGTGATGCGGCATGGCGTACTTTTAGGTCAGGCTAGTTGGAGGTAGACGACAGGAGAATCGGAGAGCAAGAGAGAGGATTGTAGCGATACCGGGTAGTGCGGGGTTGACTTTAAACTGCGGGGCCGGCAATCTTAAAAGTGGGAGCAGTTGGGACGACGGTGGGTGGCGTAGCCTGGTCAAAGGGCCCGCCTCTCGGTGAGCCTGCACAGCGGTCTACTCGCAGGCCTCCCTGACAGCCGGCGCAGCTGTCTGCTCGCACGCCTCCCGTCGATTCACACGCTTGCTCGGACGGCACCTGCCGATGAGAAGCGAGGACTCGTGGCGGCACGTAAATGCCCACGGTTTCAATAGTGAAAGCGTTCGCCTTAACGTGACAGGTCTTTGTTCCAAAAATACCTTGGCTCTTCGTTTGTGCAACTTGTCATAAGCAGCTTGTCTCAAATTGAAGAAAAAATTTATGAAATAATATTTGTGCCATATCACGTCACCATGGTTAGTTTCAAGAATTTATGCTCACTTTTGGATTTTCCGGAATTTAAGATCCAGGATTCGAAACAATATCATAACCTGCATGCAATAAATTTTCAAGCCGTACATCTGTCTTGTTGTATTTCTTAAGAAAGGATTTGGTCAAACATTTTGCTTAGTTAGACTTCAGACAAGTTATATATGCAGAGTAAAAGGATAAACCCTCTGTACCAGTGCATTCCCTGATATATTAACTCAAGTACTAGGCACGAACAAACGGGCTCAATTATGTGCTCATCCTGGTGTAGTAGTAGTAGTACTAGGCAATGCAGTTGACGGGTGACCTTGACAAGCGGCGACCGAGGGAATTGAACCATGCTCGGCACGGTAGGTAACATTGTCTAGTTACTAAAGCATCCCTCTGTTGTTCATCCGTAGTCATTATGGACCGGGGACATGAGGGGAATTTCCTAGGGCTGGAATTCTGGCCAGCAGATATTTCGATTTGAAACGCTGAGGCTCGACTGGTTGGGGTTGCCTAATGTGCGTACCACGCACACCATAGAAGAACACGAGCCCGGTTTTTTTAGGATCAACACGAGCCAAGGTCTGGCTGGTACCCCATTGGGTCCTACCATTCGAGAATATGAAAGGAACCTTTTAAATTTCTGAACGAATCTATGTGTATTACAATACCCGTATTTTCCTTGCAAATACTAATCTCAACGTGGTAATTGATTTGTGACGAGTTGTTGAATTAGAGTGAGTTTGTGATATAATGATCTCAACATGGATTTCACATTTCATGGTATCCCTAGTAAGTTTTCTAATGAAAATTCAAATTTAAAAGATGAACAATATGGAGGTGAGAAAACTTTGTATGTATCAAGCATATGACCACACACACAGAAAGAGAGAGAGAGAGAGACACGCACGAACACAACAACAATCCAATAAGTATAGTGCATCTATTTTTCCAAACCATGCATGTATGACACGAATTCAAAAATACTCCTTCTATTACTAAATATGAGTATTTTAGAGAGTTCAACAAGTGACTGCATACGGAGCAAAATGAGTGAATCCAGACTCTAAAATATGTCTATATACATCCGTATGTGCCAGTCCATTTGAAGCCTCTAAAAAGACTAATATTTAGGAACGAAGGGAGTAAAATGTAAGACATCCATGGTCCTCAGTTCAATATTTAAAATGAACATGAAACTGAAACATGAATATTAAGTCTAGTACTAAAGTACATGGAAATGTTGTGTTTAGGTGGAGGTATGATTGTCGGGGGTCAACCCCTCAACCTTAGATAAAATTGTGGAGCTCTGTTTAGGGTTGTTTAGATTATATTTGTCCCCACCCTCCCAACCACCGATTGGTTGTGCACCCCCACCCCTCCTCCCCGGGAGAATCTCATGTGCCCCCATACCTTAGATGCTATATGCCGATAGAGTTGCTTGGAGCTTGTAGATCTGAGATATAGCAGCTCACATGATGTGTCCTGATATTTTTGCTGGAAACCTTGATGAGTTTGAGAATTGCACACAATTTGTACAAAAACTACTTAGATGCCCTTTGAGCCCATATCCAACGACCTCGAAGCTCGTATCACCAAAGCATCTAAGATGAAGGAGGACATCATATTCTCCTGTATGTAAGAATATCATGTGCTACCACACGATAGATGCTTTGGTGATACAAGCTCTTCGGAGGCGTTGGATTTGTGACCCAACACCTCCTCGGTGGTTCGAATGGTTTTTTGCAGAAAAGCCCCAAAAGAGTTCGGCCACTGCTTACAAGCACAAAGACTGCTCAGATGCCATTGGCTCTCAGATCAAATGACCTCCAAGCTCATATCACCGTAGCATCCAAGTTGCGACAACACCTTATGTTTTCTCGCAGGGGAGAGTATGAGGTGCTCCCGCACCGTAGATTCTATGGTGATACAAGTTCACTAAGGTCTAACGGCCCAAAATAGGAGGTTTGAATGTTTTTGCAATATACGGCTGATAGAGTTTGGGAAATGCGCATAAAGTACAAGTACTGCGCATGTGCCATCTGATCACTGATCATACGACCTAGGTGCTCATATCACCGTAGCAGGTAATTAAGCTACGGGGAGCACCTAATATGAGCACCGGGGAGCCCTTGGATCAAAGATGCAGCGGCACACACGAGGCCTCAATGTTTTATTTGCAAAAAAACCTTTGGAGAGTTTGGAAATTGCGCATAATTACAAAGGCTACTCCCAAGCCATTGGATGTCACTTCCAACGGTGTAAAAACTCGTATCACCATAGTATCTAAGCTGCGGGGTGGATGTGATATTCTATGCCGCTGTCATTTTTGTTCGTAAACTTGCAAAATACGTGTAACTCGTGCCGTTACTTGTCTAACCGCGCAAAGTGTTTGTTAAAAAAACCATCCTATGCAGAAATATCGAAACAACACACGGGGGCCCACTTGTCATTAAGAAAATTTGGACCTAAAACTAACAAATCTGAAAGACGAGATTCGAACTGGCAACCTGGACTACAAAGCGTAAGTCGATAGCCTGAAAAAACGAATGGTTGTTGGCTTTTTCCCATAACTTAATTTTATACAGTACTTGCATTGAGTAGAGTAGAGGGAGTGCCTCGTCAACACGTGCATCACCATTGTCTCACTTACTGGTGGGTTCTAGGTCTGCGATCTAAATCTCTCTGCTCTCCATCGTCTAACGTTTGCACGGGCACACACAAAGAGCGGCGCTAGCTTGCCGTGGTGTAATTACAACTAAAAAAAGCTTGGATAATAGAAGAATCGCCTATAACAAGAGACGTTGTGGCTGGTCGAGACGGATCTAACCACATCTATCCTCCATGCCATGTTTGCATGATGAAGCTGTGTGGCTAGTGGGGTGTTTCCGACCGACTGACTGGGTCCCGACGTCAAACCATAGGTACTACATCTGATACAGTATTGTCACAGCCCTAGAATATTGTTGGTAAATAGTTGCATCTTCATCCAGGCATCATATTTAAATTTCTGAAACTTGAATTGAGGATTGATGAAGCCTCAAAACTTCAATTAAAAGCAGGGCAAAGAACCCTGGAAATTGTATTCAGTGTTTCCAAAATGGCCTTAAATAATGTTGGTTATATTTGGCAAAGGTTTTTGCACCAAACCAAAAATAATGAGCATTTTTGAGGAATATTTTGGGCACTGAATTTAAATCATTATTTTATTTGCATTTGGAATTATATTCATAACTTGTATAGAATATATTTCCAAATACCCTGAAACATTTTATGTGCTTTTGGAAAAGTCCATTAAGCAACATAAAAATATTTAGAGGAATTTTGTCACTGGTTTGGATTTGTTCTATTTGAAAACAGTGGCAAAAGAAATAAACAAAGAAAAAAACAGAAAAATATAAAGCAGAGAGGAATGAAACTAACCTAGGCTTACCTCACGTGGCCTGCTCCTGTAGCAGAGGCCTAGCCCATCTGGCAGCCCAGCCACCTGGCAGGCCCACCGAGGGCAGGGGCGTCTTCTTCCTCCTTCCAGAAGGCAGAGGAGAAGACAGCCACGACGCCGCAGCGTGCCATGCCGGCAGCTGCCTTCCTGGCTGCCCCCTCGTCGCCCTGGACTCCCTCCGCGATGCCACGCACTCCCTCTTGACCCCCTCGCTCTCTCCCTGGACCCCCTCCCCCTCCTCTGCTCTCTCCCTGGACCTCCACCACCGAGCGCGTTCGCCGCCGCCGCTCGCTGTAGCCATGGCCACCAACTCTCCTACGCCCCTTGAAGCTGCCCACAAGCTCCGCCTCGTTCCTCTCTTCGTTCTCACCGAGCCTCCCGACGCCGGAAGCCCCGAAAAATGTCGCCGACATCATCGTGTTCACCATCGGGCACCGGAGATCGTCACCGCTGATTCGTCGTCCACAGGGCTTCCTCGAGCATGCTGTCCATCCCTACGGCACCGTTGTGAGCCCCCGAGCATTTTCCCCCTCTGCCTGCAGTCAATCCCCTCCTCTAGCCAGCCTAGCCACCGGACCCGAGAGGACCCGCTGCCATGGTTCCACACCGGCGTGGCCTGGGCCACCGCAGCTCATGTCCGCGCACGCACCTTGCTCAGGGAGCTCCCAGGAGCTCAACGCAGCCATCAGCTCGCTCGCTAGCGCGCTGTAGTCCTCGTGCCCATGGAGCCGTAGCTCTGGCCACCGCCTCGCTCGCCACTGACGCTGCTCCCGGCCACCCCGTAGCCCCTCGTCTGGTCCAATGGATGCGGACGAGTAGGAGCTCCTCGCACCCTCGGCACGTCCAGCCGACACCGCAGCGCGATTCCGGCGTGTCTTCGCCGCACCGGATGGTCGCCGGCGGCCTCTTCCCGGCTGTGCTGACATGGCTAGCCTAATTAGCCACTAATCACCGACCCATGCCACTGACATTGGGCCCCGCATGTTAATTAAACCCAGGCAGTTTAGTTAACTTGTTTAGCCACTATGACACTGACATGTGGGTCTCGCGCGTCAGGTTTGACCGTGGCTGACCGTGTTGACCTGCTAATGTCACCCTCACGCAGAGCTGACGTAGTAATGCATTTTCTGGATTTAGGCTGATTTAAATAACCAGAAAATTCTAGAAAATGTTTAGAACTTCAAAAATTCATAGTAATTGAACCATCACTCCAAATGAAATAATTTATATATGAAAAATGGTCAGAAATATCCAACCTATCCATTTGTACCATTTTCATGCATGTTGGAACAACTTTTGGATACTGTTTTGGACAAAACAAATAAAGGGCATTTAAATAATCATATATGGAGTTGGAATTTGAATCATGTATTCAAACCAACTTCATTTAAATCATAGCTAAATGCATTAGCTCAAATCACAGCATATTGCCATGTCATGGTCATGCATCATATTGTGGCATTGCATTGATTGTGTTCTTTCTCAGTTGCCGGTGATTGTCCCCTCTCGATAGACGTGCTTCCGATGATGAGTTCGATGACACCGATGAAGAGCTATATTATCTTCATAAGTGCCAGGCAAGCAAAAACACCTTGTTCATTCCGATACAATCCCACTCTCTCGCTCCTGCTCTCTTTTACTGCATTAGGACAACAACAATTCAACTGTTACATGCTGCGGTAGTTGAACCCCTTTCCTCTGCATGTCCTGTCATTGCCACAGTAAATAGATGAAACCCACTAGCATGAGTAGGAATTGTTTTGAGCCCTGATGTGCCTACTCATTCATGCTTGTTGTCATGCCTGCTACTGCTTAGAGTTGAGTCTTGTCTGATTCATCGGGAATGAATTGGAACGTGGTGAACATATCCTACCGTTGAGAGCTAAGTGTCTGAACACGATTTGGTAAAGGTAGCGGTGAGAGGCCATGTAGGAGTGCATGGTGGGTTGTCTCATTGCAGCCGTTCTTAGGAACTGAGTTCTGTGTTTGTGATCCATGAACAGTTACTACCACACATTGGGTTCCGGTAACTCGGCCCCTCTCGACATATTAATCAACTCGATCTTTGTCCAGGAGTTGCAACTAGTTTCTGGTGTTTGTAGGTAGTCTTAGTAGTCTACCAAGTGGCACCCGATACAGGTGGGCTAGGGACAGACTAGGCACAGTGGCTCGGTGTACCAAGTGGCACCCGGATGGTGGGCTTGGGAACCTTGTACACATCGTTTGGGGCCGTGAGCGACACCCCGGCCGGATCTCTTTGCGTATGGAACCCAAATAGGCGATAAACCTAGACGAGAGACTTGTGTGATTAGTCAGGTCGTGGCCGACTCCCTCACCAGGCTTCCGCTTGAAGGTTGCCGAGATACACGACGTGTACATGGTGGTAAGTGGTGAGAGCGTGTGTGAAGAAGTACACCCCGGCAGGGTTATCATTATCTATTTGAATAGCCGGATTCCTTGGATATGGAAACTTGGACCCCTTGCATCGTTCGTAGACAAGTGAAAGTGGATACTCTAAAATGCGCAAGATAAGCGTGAGTGCTATGGGTGGCGTTCTTGTAAGGAGACGGGAGTGGATCCATAGTGGTGTATTGGTATGGTGAATATGTGGACTCGTGTGCGCCACCTCAAAAGAGTTACTTGCAGTCGTAGTTCAGGATAGCCACCAAGTCAAAGCTGTCTTGTTGCAGTTAAACTCCACCACCCCTTTCTTGATACTGATGCATATGTAGCTAGTTCTGATGTAAGTCTTGCTGGGTACATTTGTACTCACATTTGCTTAATTTATATTTTCGCAGAGAGATTGCAGTCTCGCTAGTAGTTCCGTGTGGACTTCGACATTTAGCTTGATACCTCAGCTGCGATCTTGTACCCTTGGGAGGGTCTTGTAGACAGTCAGGCTTCTGAGCCTTCTTCATTTGTAGTTGTCTGTACTCAGACAAGTTAAGCTTCCGCTTGTGCATGTTGCTTGTATGCTCTGAATGTTGGGTCATGAGACCCATGTTTGTAATATCTCGGTCCTCGGAGCCTGTTGAATAAATACTTTAAGTCGTAGAGTTTTGTTGTGATGCCATGTTGTATTTACACATATCGAGCATATTGTGTGTATGATTGAAATGCTGGGTATGTGTGGGATCCGACAACCTAGTTGTTTATCCTTGGTAGCCTCTCTTATGGGGAAATGTAGTCTTGTGCTTCCATGAGCCATAGTAGTCCGCTACAGCCCGGTTCACCGGAGTCCTGCTAGCCCAGCACTACTACTTCGGAATGCTTGACTGGCCGGCATGTGATTCACTTCGTTCTTGTGTCTGTCCCTTCGAGGAAATTTCACGGGGTGACATCGGGAGTCCTGCCTAGCCTGCTACAGCCCGGTTCACCGGAGTCCTGTTAGCGCAGTGCTACAGTCGGGATTCGCACGCTGTTGACCCACATGCTCGATGTTGATTCATGTATGTCTGTCCCCATAAGTTAGTGCCACTTTGGGTTCACGACTAGTCATGTCGGCCCGGGTTCTCTGTCATATGGATGCTAGCGACACTATCATATACGTGAGCCAAAAGGCGCAAAAGGTCCCGGGCCATGGTAAGGCGACACCCGTGGGAATACGGTGCATGAGGCCGCAAAGTGATATGAGGTGTTATAGGCTAGATCGGTGTGACTTAGAATCGGGGTCCTGATAGCTTTGGTATCAGAGCCTGACTGCCTGTAGGATTACCAAGCCTTATTAGTCGAAGTGGAGTCTAGAAATGCTTTAGTTATATAAGGGAATTGATTGTGGATGGGAACGTAAGGCTCTTTTTACTCCTTTACCTTATGCCTTTCTACTCTGGGTCAACCTCTTCTTTTCTACGGGGTTAAGAACTAGGCTTCTATTCTATCTCTCTTGATGACGTGCTACTAAACCGTAGTTGCCCAGGATTGTTGAGTTCAAGCCGCAGTTCAGTTCCTACTACTTCCATATGTTCATAACTGGCCTCAGAACCTTGAGTTTGTGATGTTGAGTGGCTATGCCACCATTTTGCAGGTTGTCTCAAATCTTTTTGAGCAATTATTGCCGTTATGCTGTCCGAGTTATCCTAGATTTCTAAATAGTATGATGCATTTGCAAATCCCTTCATGCCGTTTCCGATGTCCTCTTGGGCCAGATTAAGCACACTAATCGGTGAGTTGAGGTACTTCATCGCCTCGGCATTTGTGTTGGAGCTATTATGATGAGCCTAGGTGTCTAGAGTATCACCTAGTAATCTAGCCATGTTTTGTGTTCCCAGTGTGATGATTCTGGCCATTATTCTCGAAAGCATCCCGTGATGCCATTTAGTAGTAGGTATTCTACTCCTAGGTTTTTGAGCCCAAAACTCACCCTACGTACTTCATGTAGATAGTGTTTGTTAGCTCCTTTAGTATATTAGTAACCTTGCGATAGTCCTCGAGGTCCGTGGTATTTCCTTCTTCCAAATACCATGAACCATTAAGGCAGAAGTTCTTTGAACCAAAAGATCACCATTAGAGTACTCCTGAGGAGTTCTCCATTCATAATTGTGATTCTTCCAGTTCTACCTTTCTGCATGGGTTATCCGGAAGAAATATGTTGAACTCGTTCAACATACTAATCTATGCATCCACAACTCAGAAAGTTATATGTTCCTTTGAGTTGTACCCCTTCAGTTATATTCCGACCTTCATCTATCAATTGATAGTCAAGAGTATGTGAGCATTCGTTCACCGGTGCCTATTATTCTTGTGGTCCATCAAGCCATTCTATTTCAGAATGAATAGGAGAAACAAACTCTGGTACCTTATCCATTTCTTGGATTGGGTAAAAGCAGTTGATTCCACAGATCAAATGCCAACCCAGCTTTTGATTCTGTTCTACCCTGAAGTATTACCGTCTTATGTCAAGAATGTCATGAGAATTGCACCACCTCTTATGAACTCTTGACGCAGTGATACTTCTCTCCATCATTATTCATTCCTCGGTCCTGTGTTGTTGTAACCGGAATGCCGACAAGTGAACTGTGATGTGTGAAATCAATACTCCGAGCAACTCGTTGCTTTGTAGTGAATGGACAATATTCTCATTCTTAGAGTGTTGATTATTAAATCATCATCCTAATATTGATCATGCTACCTAGTCCTTATTTCTGGTGCACTCTTTGATCCATGAGTTGGGATTGTGTCAATCCCTCACTCTTTCGATCACATCGTCTTGCCTTGAAAAGCAGGGTTGTTCTCGAGCTTAGTAACATATCGGTGGTTCGTGAATTTCCGAATATCTTCTCGGAAGTGTTACCAGGTTGTCACCTGACCGCTATGTTGAGCTCGTGATCAAGTTGGTTTACCAATAAACCACTCTTTCTCCAAGAATCCGTGTTGGATACCCCTGAGCTAGTTGGTTAAGCTAAACAAGAACTTGGAGAGTTGGAAGATAAAAGCTTGTCTGACTTAGTTCATGTTAAGGGATATTCTTTTTGTGTGTGTATGTGTTGAAGAAAGATGATATCTCCATCGATTGGTCCTCGCGATCAGTTGTTGGATCTATTGTCTTGTCCAACCTTGATTTGAGTGTGGGCTATCCTCAAATCAAATCAGAACCAACGATATTCGTAATGTTGTCTTACTTGTGGTTGTTTCCTCGAGCATACACCATTATATTCTTTGGGTTTGACCAATGCTATCGCCTTGTTCACATAGTTGTCGAATTCCATCTTCATGGAAATTTAGATGACCTGTTGTTGATTCCATCGACAATATTTTCATCTTGTCTCCTCCATGATTCATGTTGAACATTGAGCTAGTGTGGGAAACTTTTGTAAGCATTGCCTTCGTGTTCCGTTCATGAGGTATATGTTCGGGTGAAAGAAGTGACTTTCTCTGATTCACGTGCATTTGGTGCAAGTTGCCGCCGTGAGTTCGAGGAAGATTGTTTTGTTTCCTATGGAATCATCCCAAGTCAGCCATGCACGTGCAAAGTATTATGTGGTATGTTAGACTGATCATCTTCATTCTATATGAAATTCGTAGCACACTAAGCCACCGATTGACTTGTTCAAGGATAACAAGTTCTAAGTGCTAGTCCTGAAGGTACCAGACGGATTTGTACAAGATTCCGTTATCCTCAATGATGGTTCCCAACCAGTACTCGGTAGTGTTTTGTTATAAGACTACCATGTGGTCATGCTTGTCTTGGACAGTGTGTTCATAGGTGTGTAGCAGAACCAGCTCATGTTTTGGAGCTTGCTATCGTAGTTCATTTCCTGAGAATCTCGCAACGTCATCTCATCGATTTGTGTTGCAACCTTCCATCTTTCTTTCTAGACCCGATGAGTCTAGAATATCCTGGCACCAACCAGATCTGAATCTCAAGCAGATATGATTGTTGGAATGTTTTCCCAAGAACTATAATATTGGTCTCTCTGTAACCCGGTAAAGTGGATGTCGTGGCCAACACACCCAACCGGAAGATCTATCATTGTAGTATCTTGATTGAGGAAGTTGGCCACCTCCCCATATGGACTTCGTAAGATTTACTCCAGTAGTTATTCCTTATGTATTCCTGAGCTCCCGGAGTCCGACCTACTACTTGATGTTCTATATACCAAACTGTTTAAATGAATGGGTTAGGCTAGCACATCAAGGAGAACATTAGAAGTGGAGTGCTAAATGTCTCTCGGTCGATCATCCAGATTTTGATTCCTTGGCCTCGCTAAGGTGAAATCTGAGAAGGCGTTATCTTCCTTTGCATCTGCATCCTCCACCATTATTCATCATGGTAGTATGTTCTGTTGCCAGGATCCTTGACACGGATATTGGTAAAACTTTATGAATATGGAAATGCTTAATTTCTTGAGAGCACGCGCAAGCACTAGGAAATATCGTCGGCATTAATTGGGATCCGCTCTCAGTTTCTTCGATTATGCCATAACCTTTCTAACAGTGTAATCACTCTCTACTGTTGAGTTTCTCCCCAGTTACTAGAATCATTCCCAGGAATTGCATTTTGTTCCTAGCTTGCACTGCCATTGTGCCACTCAACCTTGGACTACCCTTCCCGGTAATTTCTGGTCAGGATCATCTTCAAAAGTGGGCTTACCATGGGTCCCATCCATCTCCGATGATATGCAAAATCATCCATTACGTTGTCTTCAACAAGGTAATCCACATCATCCACCTAGCCCGAGTATGTCATTCTTTCGAACTCCTTCAAACGATGCATTAAGAATTGCCTCAGGCTGGTATGAAGAGTTTCAATGATCTTTGTATCAAAAGTAATTCTTTTTGCCACATAAGGAAATAGTTCTACGAGTCACCTTCCCTAAGGTGCTCCGTTATGGAATCATGGCAATTATCCCCTCGCTACTTTGGAACCATGCACCATCTTACCACTGCGTGGAATTGTTGCCTACCAAATTGAACCCTTGTCATGTGCCTATTTCCATTGCTACAGATGTGTGTTTTGCATCTCAACTCGAGAGATATTGCTATGTCTCATTCCATGAGTTGATCGTCAGTTGTTCGATCTTCGAGGAGATCGATTCCTGTAGAGTTTCTCTCTGTCGTCATCATGTTGGATGAAGATCTCGAAAGCAAAGACGACAAGATCAATTTGAAGCAATGATTCAACATCTTTGAGAAGGACAGTTGGATCGTGAAGATCGTGTTATATTTCTGTCCCCTATGTCTTCTTACCTCACGTCTTGAATCTCGGGACGAGATTCTTGTCTAGTGGGGGTGACTTGTCACAGCCCTAGAATATTGTTGGTAAATAGTTGCATCTTCATCCAGGCATCATATTTCAATTTCTGAAACTTGAATTGAGGATTGTTGAAGCCTCAAAACTTTAATTAAAAGCAGGGCACAGAAACCTGGAAATTGCATTCAGTGTTTCCAAAATGGCCTTAAATAATGTTGGTTATATTTGGAAAAGGTTTTTGCACCAAACCAAAAATAATGAGCATTTTTGAGGAATATTTTGGGCACTGAATTTAAATCATTATTTTATTTGCATTTGGAATTATATCCATAACTTGTATAGAATACATTTCCAAATACCCTGAAACATTTTATGTGCTTTTGGAAAAGTCCATTAAGCAACATAAAAATATTCAGAGGAATTTTGTCACTGGTTTGGATTTGTTCTATTTGAAAACAGTGGAAAAAGAAATAAACAAAGAAAACAAAACAGGAAATATAAAACAGAGAGAAATGAAACTAACCTAGGCTTACCTCATGTGGCCTACTCCTGTAGCAGAGGCCCAACCCACCTGGCAGCCCAGCCACCTGGCCGGCCACCGATGGCAGGGGCGTCTTCTTCCTCCTACAAGAAGGCAGAGGAGAAGATAGCCACGGCGCCGCGGCGTGCCACGCCGGCAGCTACCTGCCTGGCTGCCCCCTCGTCGCCCTGAACTCCCTCCGCGATGCCAAGCACTCCCTCTCGACCCCCTCGCTCTCTCCCTGGACCCCCTCCCCCTCCTCTGCTCTCTCCCGCAGCACCACCGAGCGTGTTTGCCACCGCCGCTCGCCGTAGCCATGACCACCACCTCTCCTACGCCCCCTGAAGCTGCCCACAAGCTCTGCCTTGTTCCTCTCTTCCTCCTCACCGAGCCTCCCGACGTCGGAAGCCCCAAAAAAGTCGCCGACATCGTCGTGTTCACCGTCAAGCACCGGAGATTGTCGCCGCCGATTCGTCGTCCACAGGGCTTCCTCGAGCACGTTGTCCATCCCTACGGCACCGTTGTGAGCCCCCGAGCGTTTTCCCCCTCTCCCTGCAGTCAATCCCCTCCTCTAGCCAGCCTAGCCACCAGACCCGAGAGGACCCGCCGCCGTGGTTCCACACCGGCGTGGCCTGGGCCAGCGCACCTCGCGTTCGCGCGCGCCACCTTGCTCAGGGAGCTCCCAGGAGCCCAGCGCGGCCATCAGCTCGCTCGCTAGCGCGCTGCAGTCCTCGTGCCCATGGAGCCGTAGCTCCGGCCACCGCCTCGCTCGCCGCCGACGCTGCTCCCGGCCACCCCGCAGCCTCTCGTCCGGTCCAATGGATGCGGACGAGCAGGAGCTCCTCGCACATCCCCTCGACACGTCCAGCCGACACCGCAAGGCGATTCCGGCGTGTCTCGGCCACACCGGATGGTCGCCTGCGGCCTCTTCCCGGCTGTGCTGACATGGCTGGCTTAATTACCCACTAATCACCGACCCGTGCCACTGACATTGGGCCCCACATGTTAATTAAACCCAGGCAGTTTAGTTAACTAGTTTAGCCACTTTGACACTAACATGTGGGTCCCGCGCGTCAGGTTTGACCGTGGCTGACCGTGTTGACCTGTTGATGTCGCCCTAACGCAGAGCTAATGTAGTAATGCATTTTCCTAATTTAGGCTGATTTAAATAACCAGAAAATTCCAAAAAATGTTTAAAACTTCAAAAATTCTTAGTAATTGAACCGTAACTCCAAATGAAATAATTTATATATGAAAAATGGTCAGAAATATCCAATATATCCATCTGTACCAATTTCATACATGTTAGAACAACTTTTGGATACTGTTTTGGACAAAACAAATAAAGGACACTTATATAATCATATATGGAGTTGGAATTTGAATCATGTATTCAAACCAACTTCATTTAAATCATAGCTAGATGCATTAGCTCAAATCACAGCATATTGCCATGTCATGGTCATGCATCATACTGTTGCATTGCATTGATTGTGTTCTTTCTCAGTTGCTGGTGATTGTCCCCTCTCGATAGACGTGCTTCCGACGATGAGTTCGATGACACCGATGAAGAGCTATATTATCTTCAGAAGTGCCAGGCAAGAAAAACCACCTTGTTCATTCTGATACAATCCCACTCTCTCGCTCATGCTCTCTTTTACTGCATTAGGACAACAACGATTCAACTGTTACATGCTGCGGTAGTTGAACCCCTTTCCTCTGCATGAACTGTCATTGCCACAGTAAATAGATGAAACCCACTAGCATGAGTAGGAATTGTTTTGAGCCCTAATGTGCCTACTCATTCATGCTTGTTGTCATGCCTGCTACTGCTTAGAGTTGAGTCATGTCTGATTCATCGGGAATGAATTGGAACGTGGTGAACATGTCCTACCGTTGAGAGCTAAGTGTGTGAACACGATTTGGTAAAGGTAGCAGTGAGAGGCCATGTGGGAGTGCATGGTGGGTTGTCTCATAGCAGCCATTCTTAGGAACTGAGTTCTGTGTTTGTGATCCATGAACAGTTACTACCACACATTGGGTTTCGGCAACTCGACCCCTCTCGACTTATTAATCAACTCGATCTCTGTCCAGGAGTTGCAACTAGTTTCTGGTGTTTGTAATAGTGTTAGTAGTCTACGAGGTGGCACTCGCTATAGGTGGGCTTGGGACAGACTAGGCACAGTGGCCCGGTGTACCAAGTGGCACCCGGATGGTGGGCTTGGGAACCCTGTACACATCGTTTGGGGCTGTGAGCGACACCCCGGCCGGATCTCCTTGCAGATGGAACCCGAATAGGCAATAAACCTGGACAAGAGACTTGTGTGATTAGTCAGGTCATGGCCGACTCGCTCACCAGGCTTCCGCTTGAAGGTTGCCGAGATACACGACGTGTACATGGTGGTACATGGCGAGAGCGTGTGTGAAGAAGTACACCCATGCAGGGTTATCATTATCTATTTGAATAGCCGAATTCCTCGGATATTGAAACTTGGACCCCTTGCATCGTTCATAGACAATTGAAAGTGGATACTCTAAAATGCGCACGATAAGCGTGAGTGCTATGGGTGGCGTTCTCGTAGGGAGACGGGAGTGGATCCATAGTGTTGTATTGGTATGGTGAATATGTGGACTCGTGTGCGCCACCTCAAAGAGTTACTTGCGGTCGTAGTTCAGGATAGCCACCGAGTCAAAGCTAGCTTGCTGTAGTTAAACTCCACCACCCCTTTCTTGATACTGATGCATATGTAGCTAGTTCTGATGTAAGTCTTGCTGGGTACATTTGTACTCACGTTTGGTTAAATTATGTTTCCGTAGAGAGATTTCAGTCTTGCTAGTAGTTCCATGTGGACTTCGACGTTTAGCTTGATACCTCCGCTACGATCTTGTACCCTTGGGAGGGTATTGTAGATAGTCAGGCTTCTGAGCCTTCTTCATTTGTAGTTGTCTGTACTCAGACAAGTTAAGATTCCGCATGTGCTTGTTGCTTGTATGCTCTGAATGTTGGGTCATGAGACCCATGTTTGTAATATCTCGCTCCTTGGAGCCTATTGAATAAATACTTTAAGTCGTAGAGTTTTGTTGTGATGCCATGTTGTATTTACACATATCGAGCATATTGTGTGTATGATTGAAATGCTTGGTATGTGTGGGATCCGACAACCTAGTTGGTTATCCTTGGTAGCCTCTCTTATGGGGAAATGTAGTCTTGTGCTTCCATGAGCCATAGTAGTCCGCTACAGCCCGGTTCACCGGAGTCCTGCTAGCCTAGCACTACTGCTCCGGAACACTTGACTGGCCAGCATGTGATTCACTTCGTTCCTGTGTCTGTCCCTTCGGGGAAATGTCACGCGATGACATCCGGAGTCCTGCCTAGCCTGCTACAGCCCGGTTCACTGGAGTCCTGTTAGCCCAGTGCTACAGCCCAGATTCGCACGCTGCTGACTGACATCCTCGATGTTGATTCATGTATATCTGTCCCCGTAAGTTAGTGCCACTTTGGGTTCACGACTAGTCATGTCGGCCCGGGTTCTCTGTCATATGGATGCTAGCGACACTATCATATACGTGAGCCAAAAGGCGGAAATGGTCCCGGGCCATGGTAAGGCGACACCCGTGGGAATACCGTGCGTGAGGCCGCAAAGTGATATGAGGTGTTACAGGCTAGATCAGTGTGACTTAGAATCGGGGTCCTGACAAGTATATTTTTACACACACATTTTCCCTCCGTGCCGAGATGTGGCACACCCTACCGCGTGGTTTCGGGGTCCTCCCGGGTGGTGCACGCATATATTATTCCTGACGTGGGACGCCCTACCGCGCGTTTTCTGGGTCCTCCTCGGTCATAGCACCAAAGCTAGTAAATGAGTCATCAAATCTCGAAAGACCACCTTTCCCGCCGAGTACATCAGTGAAGCACAGTGGCTAGCGAGTTGGGCTAGTTCGACCGATTGGCTAGGCCGCCGCCACATTTGTTTTTTCACCTCTTTTTTCTCTACTTGTCGGCAGGTAAATTTAAATATCCACTACGGTGTTGCTCTGGTGTTTGGGTGCGGCAGGATATTTAATTTTTTGATTGACGGGAGCAGGTGCGGCAGGATTTTTAATTTTTTGATTGACGGGAGCAGGCGCGACAGCAATTAGTCACGATGACTCCGCCTGTAAAAACCCACTGCTCCCTGATGTGAGAAGTCGTCGACTGGTGTTTTACCGTGGTGAAAACCAAAAGATTCCCCGCTCCCTCCGCCTTCCCGTAGATTGCATTTCCTTTCAGCCGTTTCGCCGCCTTTGCTTCCTCTCCTCATTGCTTCTACCTGGTGCCATGGCGGCGCAGCAGATCATGGAGTCCGAGGTGAGGCTCCTGACACAGGAGCTCCATGCCAAGGATGCGGAGCTCAGGGCCAAGGACGTGGAGCTCCGTGAGCTCAAGGAGGAGAGGAGTGCCATGCTCCTCCGTTATGTGCGGGAGTTCATGAAGCTTCAAAAGTGGTAGGCGTCCACCACAAAGATGCTCGAGGCATCGGCGGCATTGCTACAGAAAGCGGGAGATATGATAGGCCGTCAGGGGAGATGGCTGGAGCGCGAGCGGGCCGATCGTGACGAGGTCCATGATCGCCTCAGCCTCTTGGTGAACCAAGTTGCCACACATGTGTTGCGGCTGCGCGATGCCTACCGTCGTGCCAGCGCGACGATGCCGGCCGTCAGGCTAAACCCGTTCGACCACCCGGTCGACTTCAACAAGCTGCGGCTTCCTGACCTCGTCTCCTTGTTCCCCTATATCTCCGAGGAGCTGAGGCATCTTCGCGCGATGGTGGGGGCTGAGTTGGACAAGGAGGGGTTGCGGGCTGTTGTCGCCATTGCCGGGCGAATCCTTGCAGGGCTCCGTCACCGGAATCCATTCGTGCCATTGGACGCCGTCTTTGACGAGCTGGCTCTTGTCGACCGGGAGCAGGCTCTGTGGGCGGTTGCACCCTGCATCACCAACGTCGTGCGCCTCGAGAAGGAGAGGGACTTCGGTGGTGTTGAGGCGCCCTCTGCATGGGCATGCCCATGTCTTGGGGCAACATGACCGTTGGATCAAACTCAGACGGTGCAGATCAGTCACTGTAGCACAAAGCGTGTGGGTATGTTTGGTTGCATTCTCATCTCAATATAGTTGTTTCCTCTTCGTGTATTTTTGTCAACCTACTAGTGTGGACTCATGCACCCTTCATGCACTCTGCCAAACACTGGTTCATGTTTCGTGTAGTACTGTAGCACCGTACTCTCCGTCCGCTGTGGACCTAGTTCTGTTAACTATTAACATTGATCTCACTGTTCATTCTCGACCGGACAGTCGAAAAAGCGGTACTATGTTACATATAGGAGTAGTTGACATGCACACAACATCATTGTTTATCGTCATATCTTACTACACTAGCAACAAGATTGTGTAGTACTTACGTATGAACCACTGCACATGCCTACTAGTAGGAGCACTGTGTATGTTCAAGTGGCTGCCGTGTTTCGCACTCCTCCATCATAAGAGTGGAAACGCTTGCTGTAATCATTTTTTTCTTCAGAAAAATAGTGGACACACTCTACCGTGCGGATCCTCCTCCAGCCATGCACATAAATTACTCACTTTCGCCGACGTGTGGGACAGCCAGCACCTGGGTCCACCAGCCATGCACTAAATTACTCCGTAGTAGAGTGACGGTAGACTACCCCGATCGAACCGCCGCAATAATGCCCAATGAGCCATCAAATCACAAAACCCCCTCCTTTCCAGCAGTAAGTTGGACGGACGAGGCAACCATCATTTCACTCTTCTCTCTCAGCTTCCTCTCTTGAAGAAAACCCCCACCCGCTTCGCTTCTCCCTCATCTCGTTCCTCCTTTCACTCTTCTCTCTCAGCTTCCTCTCTTGGATGGACGCCGGAGCACCGGCCGACGTGATGAATATGGCTCTGGCCAAAACCATCGAGGCTCATGGTACGAAGAAGCGCAAGCACCCCGCCGAGACTACCGCAAACAAGCTCCTAGCCATCGCCCTGTCCAAGCCCCCCTCTCCGGGATCCCTCATTAAGGAAGTCCAAGTAATGTCTCTTGTTGACGATCTTTTTCTCGATCTTGATCATGTTTTTTCATCTGACACGCAGTACTAGTACTGGTAGTACAACTTTCTGGGTGATCTTGCATGTGATTTTGGTGTGCCAAATGACGGTTCTAAATTCCTCTTTTGACCAAAACATGCGAGAGGTTGACACTGATTTCTTATAGATTACTTTCAACTACTCCCTCTGTCCCAAATTTCTTGTCTTAGATTTCTCTAGATACGGATGTATCTAATACTAAAATGTGACTTGACACATCCGTATCTAGAAAAATCTAAGACAAGAATTTTGGGACGGAGGGAGTACTTTATGAACATCAATGCTACCTTTTAAGAGGGTAGATTTGCCTCAGTAACTTGTGTTATGGATATTGCATGTAATCCCTCTGCTTTCATGCCTTTGAAGACATGTTCTAGTGTCTTTGTTCAATCATTTCTGTGCATATATGTAGTCATATATGGAGAATAATATAAAAAATCATCTTATATTTCTGAACGGACGTGGTAATAAAATATGGTTTCTGTTTGAATCAGAACCAGGTCCGCGGTGGAGATGAAGTTCTCAAAGTCATGCCGTGTGAACTGGAAGACCTAATGATGAGTTCTACTGCTGAACTATCCAGCTGTTGTGTCCTTGTCGCCACGTGTCCTGAACTTGTGTTTTAGTGTAGCATTGTTGTCAGGCGTGTTCTCGAGGCTGTACTTGACCACAATAATTTCATGGTTGTGCCTTCGATTACGAACGGTGTGGTTCTTGTAAAGCTTCCCAAAAAATCTAATGCGACATGTCTTCATGATCATGTTTATAAGTGGAAAGACCACTCTGTTAGGTTCTCCAAGGTTGACAAGATGGTGATGGTGCATGTAGACATCTGACACGAAGTCCATGGCCTAGTTAGTTATGCGGGGTTCATCCCGTAGGTCGGTGGCAAGAAATAGTCTGCAGAGTGTAGTTAGTGCAACTTTGCTTGTCTATAGTAAGTACTATTGTTCAGTACTTGATTTGTGTTTGTAAACCATGTATTGTTTATTAGTACTGCCACTTTTAGTGTGTGGTCAGTCCTGAGAACGGTCTATGTTAATGACTGTCCACTCAATTCAGTATGTATATTTTGAAGTATCCAGATCATATTTTTGTGAGGATGGTTTATCAATTATGGTTACACTCCAATATCTATATGCATTGCAGGGTTTATCGCACCCACCAGGATTTCCAATCCCATGGATGTTCGGTCCATACGATTTTTCACGACCTTTGGATTGTCCTGCTTGTGGGAGTAGGCGGGGCCCCTGCATGCCACGCGTAGTTGGATGATCAATCTTCTGTTTAGCACTTCAACATAGTGATTTCCTGGTAAGGATTCACTCGTGTCACATCAAGTAAATCTTATTGAGTTACTGTCTAAATCTTATTGAATTAATGTCATGTTTTCTTTCTTTTCCTGCAATTTTACGATGCAGGTTTTGCCATGTGACATTCATCACAAAATAAACCGTTTGGTTTGCTCTACGATGGCGATTTTTCCAGGTTTCACTTCTTATTGTTGGAAATATGCCCTAGAGGCAATAATAAATTGGTTATTATTATATTTCCTTGTTCATGATAATCGTTTATTATCCATGCTAGAATTGTATTGATAGGAAACTCAGATACATGTGTGGATACATAGACAACACCATGTCCCTAGCTCGTTGATCAATAGATGGTTACGGTTTCCTGACCATGGACATTGGATGTCATTGATAACGGGATCACATCATTAGGAGAATGAGGTGATGGACAAGACCCAATCCTAAGCCTAGCACAAGATCATGTAGTTCGTATGCTAAAGCTTTTCTAATGTCAAGTATCATTTCCTTAGACCATGAAATTGTGCAACTCCCGGATACTGTAGGAGTGCTTTGGGTGTGCCAAACGTCACAACGTAACTGGGTGGCTATAAAGGTACACTACAGGTATCCCGAAAGTGTCTGTTGGGTTGGCACGAATCGAGACTAGGATTTGTCACTCCGTGTAAATGGAGAGGTGTCTCTGGGCCCACTCGGTAGGACATCATCATAATGTGCACAATGTGATGAAGGAGTTGATCACGGGATGATGTGTTACGGAACAAGTAAAAGAGACTTGCCGGTAATGAGATTGAACCAGGTATCGGCATACCGATGATCGAATCTCGGGCAAGTATCGTACCGCTAGACAAAGGGAATTGTATACGGGATTGATTAAGTCCTTGAGATGAGATCATCGTGGAGCATGTGGGAGCCAGCATGGGTATCCAGACCCCGCCGTTGGTTATTGACCGGAGAGTTATCTCGGTCATGTCTGCATGGTTCCCGAACCCGTAGGGTCTACACACTTAAGGTTCGATGACGCTAGGGTTATAGGGAATAGATATACGTGGTTACCGAATGTTGTTCGGAGTCCCGGATGAGATCTCGGACGTCACGAGGAGTTCCGGAATGGTCCGGAGGTAAAGATTTATATATGGGAAGTCCTGTTTTGGTCATCGGAAAAGTTTCGGATTTTATCGGTAATGTACCGGGACCACCGTCCCGGTGGTCCACCAAGTGGGGCCACCAGCCCCGGAGGGCTGCATGGGCCAAGTGTGGGAGGGGACCAGCCCTAGGTGGGCTGGTGCCCCCCCCCCCCACCAAGGCCCAAGGCGCAAGGGAGAGTGGAAGGGGGCAAACCCTAGGCTCATATGGACCTAAGGCCCACCTAGTGGTGCGCCCCCCTCTATCCCCCTTGGCCGCCCCCTTAGATGGGATCTAGGGCTGGCCGCCACCCCTAGGGGTGGAAACCTAGGTGGGGGCGCAGCCCCTCCCCTCCCCCTATATATACTTGAGGTTTTGGGCTGCCATAGACACGATTGAATCTCCTTCTTGGCGCAGCCCTACCCCTCTCCCTCCTCATCTCTTGCGGTGCTTGGCGAAGCCCTGCTGGAGTACCACGCTCCTCCACCACCACCACGCCATCGTGCTGCTACTTGATGGATTCTTCCCCAACCTCTCCTTCTCCCCTTGCTGGATCAAGGCGTAGGAGACGTCACCGGGTTGTACGTGTGTTTAACACGGAGGTGCCATCCGTTCGGCATTAGGATCATCGGTGATTTGGATCACGATGAGTACGACTCCATCAACCCCGTTCACTTGAACGCTCGTTGCTAGATTACTCCATAGATTGATCTTGGTGATGCATAGAAAATTTTGAATTTCTGCTACATTCCCCAACAGTGGCATCATGAGCTAGGTCTATGCGTAGTTACTATGCACGAGTAGAACACAAAGTAGTTGTGGGCGTCAATATTGTCACTTATCTTGCCGTTAATAGTCTTATCTTGATTCGGCGGCATCGCGGGATGAAGCGGCCCGGACCAACCTTACACGTACGCTTACGTGAGATCGGTTCCACCAACTGACATGCACTAGTTGCATAAGGTGGCTGGCGGGTGTCTGTCTCTCCCACTTTAGTCGGATCGGATTCGATGAACAGGGTCCTTATGTAGGGTAAATAGAAATTGGCAATTCATGTTGTGGTTTTGGCATAGGTAAGAAATGTTCTTGCTAGAAACCTATAGCAGCCACGTAAAAACTTGAAACAACAATTAGAGGACGTCTAACTTGTTTTTGCAGCAAGTGTTTTGTGATGTGATATGGCCAAAAGGATGTGATGAATGATATATGTGATGTATGAGATTGATCATGTTCTTGTAATAGGAATCACGACTTGCATGTCGATGAGTATGAAAACCGGTAGGAGCCATCGGAGTTGTCTTAATTTATTTATGACCTGCGTGTCAACATAAACGTCATGTAATTAATTTACTTTATTGCTAAAGCGTTAGCCATAGCAGTAGAAGTAATAGATGACGAGACAAATTCAAGAAGACGTGATGATGGAGATCATGATGATGGAGATCATGGTGTCATGCCGGTGACAATGATGATCATGGAGCCCCGAAGATGGAGATCAAGAGGAGCAAAATGATATTGGCCATATCATGTCACTATTTGATTGCATGTGATGTTTATCATGTTTTACATCTTATTTGCTTAGAACGACGGTAGCTTAAATAAGATGGTCCCTCACTAAAATTTCAAGAAAGGTGTTCCCCCTAACTGTGCACCATTGCGAAGGTTCGTTGTTTCGAAGCACCACATGATGATCGGGTGTGATAGATTCTAATGTTGGAATACAATGGGTGTTGACGAGCCTAGCATGTACAGACATGGCCTCGGGACACATGCGAAACACTTAGGTTGACTTGACGATCCTAGCATGTATAGACATGGCCTCGGAACACGGAAGACCGAAAGGTCAAACATGAGTCGTATAGAAGATACAATCAACATGAAGATGTTCACCGATGATGACAAGTCCGTCTCACGTGATGATCGGACACGGCCTAGTTGACTCGGATCATGTAATCACTTAGATGACTAGAGGGATGTCTATCTGAGTGTGAGTTCATAAGATGAACTTAATTATCCTGAACATAGTCAAAAGGTCTTCGCAAATTATGTTGTAGCTCGCGCTTCAGTTCTACTGTTTAGATATGTTCCTAGAGAAAATTTAGTTGAAAGATGATAGTAGCAATTATGCGGACTAGGTCCGTAAACTGAGGATTGTCCTCATTACTTCATAGAAGGCTTATGTCCTTAATGCACCGCTCAGTGTGCTGAACCTCGAATGTCGTCTGTGGATGTTGCGAACATCTGACATACACATTTTGATAACTACGTGATAGTTCAGTTAAACGGTTTAGAGTTGAGGTACCGAAGACGTTTTTGAAACATCGCGAAACATATGAGATGTTTCGATGGCTGAAATTGGGATTTCAGGCTCGTGCCCACGTCAAGAGGTATAAGACCTCCGACGATTTTCTTAGCCTGCAAACTAAGGGAGAAAAGCTCAAGTGTTGAGCTTGTGCTCAGCTTGTCTGAGTACAACAATCATTTGAATCGAGTGGGAGTTGATCTTCTAGATGAGAAAGTGATGTTTCTCCGACGTCATTACCACCAAGCTGCTAGAGCTTCGTGATGAACTATGATATATCAGGGACATATATGATGATCCTTGAGATATTCGCGATGTTTGACACCACAAAAGAAGAAATCAAGAAGGAGCATCAATTGTTGATGGTTGGTGAAACCACTAGTTTCAAGAAGGGTAAGGGCAAGAAGGGATACTTCATGAAACGGCAATTCAGCTGTTGCTCTAGTGAAGAAAGCCAAGGTTGAACCCAAACCCGAGACTAAGTGCTTCTGTAATAAGAGGAACAGCCACTGGAGCAGAATTACCCTAGATACTTGGTAGATGAGATGGCTGGCAAGGTCGATAGAAGTATATTGGATATACATTGTGTTAATGTGTACTTTACTAGTACTCCTAGTAGCACCATGGTATTAGATACCGGTTCGGTTGCTGAGTGTTAGTAAACTCGAAATAAAAGGCTGCGGAGTAAACGGTGACTAGCTAAAGGTGAGCTAGCGATATGTGTTGGAAGTTTTTCTAAGCTTGATGTGATCAAGCATCGCACGCTCCCTCTACCATCGAGATTGGTGTTTGCGTTGAGCATAGACATGATTGGATTATGTCTATCGCAATACGATTATTCATTTAAGGAGAATAATGGTTACTCTGTTTATTTGAATAATACCTTCAATGGTCTTGCACCTAAAATGAATGGTTTATTGAATCTCGATCGTAGTGATACACATGTTCATGCCAAAAGATATAAGATAGTAATGATAGTACCACCTACTTGTGGCACTGCCACGTAAGTCATATCGGTATAAAATGCATGAAGAAGCTCCATGTTGATGGATCTTTGGGCTCACTCGTTTTTGAAAAGTTTGAGACATGCGATCCATGTCTATTGGTGTATATGCATGAAGAAACTCCATCCAAATGGACCGTTTGGACTTGCTTGATTTTGAATCACTTGAGACATGCAAATCATACCACATGAGCAAGATGACTGAAAGGCCTCATTTTCAGTAAAGATGGAACTAGAAAGCAACTTGTTGGAAGTAATACATTTTGATGTGTGCAGTCCAATGAGTGCTGAGGCGTGTAGTGGATATCGTCATGTTCTTACTTCACAAATGATTTGAGTAGATGTTGATTATATTTACTTGATGAATCACGAGTCTGAATTATTGAAAGGTTCAAGTAATTTCAGGGTAAAGTTGAAAGATCGTCGTGACAAGAGGATAAAATATCTATGATATGATCATAGAGATGAATATCTGAATTACGAGTTTGGCACAGAATTAAGTCATTGCGGAAATTGTTTCACAACTAATACAGCCTGGAACACCATAGTGTGATGGTGTGTCTGAACATCATAACTGCACCCTATTGGATATGATGCATACCATGATGTCTCTTACCGAATTACCACGATAGTTTATGGGTTAGGCATTAGAGACAACCACATTCACTTTAAATAGGGCACCACGTAATTCCGATGCGATGACACCGTATGAACTATGGTTTAGAGAAACCTAAGCTGTCATTTCTTAAAAGTTTGGGGCTGCGACGCTTATGTGAAAAGGTTTCAGGCTGATAAGCTTGAACCCAAAGCGGATAAATGCATCTTCATAGGACACCCAAAACAATTGGGTATACCTCCTGTCTCAGATCCGAGAGCAATAAGGGATTGTTTCTAGAATCGGGTCCTTTCTCGAGGAAAAGTTTCTCTCGAAAGAATTGAGTGGGAGGATGGTGGAGACTTGATGAGGTTATTGAACCGTCTCTTCAACTAGTGCGTGGTAGGGCACAGGGAGTTGTCCCTATGGCACCTACACCAATTGGAGTGGAAGCTTATGATAGTGATCATGAAACTTCAGATCAAGTCACTACCAAACCTCGTGGGATGACAAGGATTCATACTACTTCAGAGTGGTAAGTAATCCTGTCTTGGAAGTCATGTTGCTAGACAACAATGAACCTACGAGCTATGGAGAAGCGATGGTGGGCCTGGATTCCAAAATGGCTCGAGGCCATATAATCCGAGAGAGGATCCATATATGAAAACAAAGTGTAGACTTTGGAAGAACTACTTGATGGTCGTAAGGCTGTTAGGTACATATGGATTTTAAAAGGAAGACGGACAATGATGGTAAGTATCACCATTAAGAAAGCTCGACTTGTCGTTAAGATGTTTTCTGATAAGTTCAAGGAGTTGACTATGATGAGACTTTCTCACTCGTAGCGATGCTAAGAGTCTGTTGGAATTATATTAGCGATTACTGCATTATTTATGAAATCTTGCAGATAGGATGTCAAAACATTGTTTCCTCAATGATTTTCTTGAGGAAAGGTTGTATGTGATACAACCGGAAGGTTTTGTCAATCCTAAAAGATGCTAACAAGTATGCAAAGCTCCAGCAATCCTTCTAAGGACTGGAGTAAGCATCTCAGAGTTGGAAAGTATGCTTTGATGAGATGATCAAAGATTTTGGGTGTATACAAAGTTTATGCAAAACTTGTATTTCCAAAGAAGTGATTGGGAGCACTATAGAATTTCTGATGAGTATATGTTGTTGACATATTGTTGATCAGAAATGACATAGAATTTCTGGAAAGCATATAGGGTTATTTGGAAAGTGTTTTTCAATGGAAAGCCTGGATTAAGCTACTTGAGAACATTGAGCATCAAGATCTATAAGGATAGATCAAAACAGTTAATGGTACTTTCAAATGAGCACATACCTTGACATGATCTTGAAGGTGTTCAAGATGGATCAGTCAAAGAAGGAGTTCTTGCTTGAGTTGTAAGGTATGAAGTTAAGGCTTAAAACTCGACCACGGCAGAAGAAAGAGGAAGGACGAAGGTCGTCCCCTATGCTTTTGTCATAGGCTCTATACGATATGCCATGCTGAGTACCGCACCTGATGTGTGCCTTGCCACATATCTGGCAAGAGGGTACAAAGGTGATCTAGGAGTAGATCACCAGATAGCGGTCTGAATTATCCTTAGAGGAATAAGGATATGTTTCTCGGTTATGGAGGTGATAAAGAGTTCGACGTAAAGAGTTACGTCAATGCAAGCTTAACACCTATTCGGATAGCTCTGAGTAGAGATACCGGATACGTATAATGGAGCAACAATTTAGAATAGCTCCAAGTAGAACGGTTATTTGAAATGGCTCCAAATGTAGCGTAGTAGTTGCATCTACAAGATGACATAGAAATTTGCGAAGTACATATGGATCTGAATGTTGCAGACCCGTTGACTGAAACCTCTCTCACAAGCATAACATGATCAAACCCAGACCTCTTTGGGTGTTAGTCACATGGGGATGTGACCTTGAGTGTTAATCACATATCGATGTGAACTGGATTATTGACTCTAGTGCAAGTGGGAGACTGTTGGAAATATGCCCTAGAGGCAATAATAAATTGGTTATTATTATATTTCCTTGTTCATGATAATCGTTTATTATCCATGCTAGAATTGTATTGATAGGAAACTCAGATACATGTGTGGATACATAGACAACACCATGTCCCTAGTAAGCCTCTAGTTGACTAGCTCGTTGATCAATAGATGGTTACGGTTTCCTGACCATGGACATTGGATGTCATTGATAACGGGATCACATCATTAGGAGAATGATGTGATGGACAAGACCCAGTCCTAAGCCTTGCACAAGATCATGTAGTTCGTATGCTAAAGCTTTTCTATTGTCAAGTATCATTTCCTTAGACCATGAGATTGTGCAACTCCCAGATACCGTAGGAGTGCTTTGGGTGTGCCAAACATCACAACGTAACTGGGTGGCTATAAAGGTACACTGGAGGTATCCCCGAAAGTGTCTGTTGGGTTGGCACGAATCGAGACTGGGATTTGTCACTCCGTGTAAACGGAGAGGTATCTCTGGGCCCACTCGGTAGGACATCATCATAATGTGCACAATGTGATCAAGGAGTTGATCACGGGATGATGTGTTACGGAACGAGTAAAAGAGACTTGCCGGTAATGAGATTGAACCAGGTATCGGGATACCGACGATCGAATCTCGGGCAAGTATCGTACCGCTAGACAAAGGGAATTGTATACGGGATTGATTAAGTCCTTGACATCGTGGTTCATCCGATGAGATCATCGTGGAGAATGTGGGAGCCAGCATGGGTATCCAGATCCCGCTGTTGGTTATTGACCGGAGAGTTATCTCGGTCATGTCTGCATGGTTCCCGGACCCGTAGGGTCTACACACTTAAGGTTCGATGACGCTAGGGTTATAGGGAATAGTTATACGTGGTTACCGAATGTTGTTTGGAGTCCCGATTGAGATCCCGGACGTCACGAGGAGTCCCGGAATGGTCCGGAGGTAAAGATTTATATATGGGAAGTCCTGTTTTGGTCGCCGGAAAAGTTTCGGATTTTATCGGTAATGTACCGGGACCACCGGGAGGGTCTTGGTGGTCCACCAAGTGGGGCCACCAGCCCTGGAGGGCTGCATGGGCCAAGTGTGGGAGGGGACCAGCCCTAGGTGGGCTGGTGCGCACCCCCACCAAGGCCCAAGGCACAAGGGAGAGTGGAAGGGGGCAAACCCTAGGCTCAGACGGGCCTAAGGCCCACCTAGTGGTGTGCCCCCCTCTCTCCCCCTTTGTCGCCCCCCTTAGATGGGATATAGGGCTGGCCGCCACCCCTAGGGGTGGAAACCTAGGTGGGGGCGCAGCCCCTCCCCTCCCCCAATATGTACTTGAGGTTTTGGGCTGCCACAGACACGATTGAATCTCCTTCTTGGCGCAGCCCTACCCCTCTCCCTCCTCATCTCTTGCGGTCCTTGGCGAAGCCCTGTTGGAGTACCACGCTCCTCCACCACCACCACGCCGTCGTGCTGCTACCGGATGGAGTCTTCCCCAACCTCTCCTTCTCCCCTTGCTGGATCAAGGCATAGGAGACGTCACCGGGCTGTACGTGTGTTGAACACGGAGGTGCCGTCCGTTCGGCATTAGGATCATCGGTGATTTGGATCACGACGAGTACGACTCCATCAACCCGTTCACTTGAACGCTTCCGCTTAGCGATCTACAAGGGTATGTAGATGCACTCTCCTTCCCCTCGTTGCTAGATTACTCCATAGATTGATCTTGGTGATGCGTAAAAAATTCTGAATTTCTGCTACGTTCCCCAACACTTATGTCGTGTCAGTAATGAAGGCACTGTCCATCACTTATATTACTGGAAAAAATTTGATCAGACTGTTGTCTGAGTACAAGCTGAATCCTTATGTGTTGGGGATCGTAGCAGAAATTTAATATTTTCTACGCATCACCAAGATCAATCTATGGAGTAATCTAGCAACGAATGGAAGGGGAGTGCATCTACATACCCTTGAAGATCGCTAAGCAGAAGCGTTGCAAGAACGTGGATGAGGTAGTCGTACTCATGGTGATTCGGATCGTGGTCGATTCCGATCTAAGCGTCGAACAACGACGCCTCCGTGTTCAACACACGTGCAGCCCGGTGACGTCTCCCATGCCTTGATCCAGCAAGGAGAGAGGGAGAGGTTGGGGAAGACTCTGTCCAGCAGCAGCACGACGGCATGGTGGTGGTGGAGGAGCGCGGAACTCCCGTAGGGCTTCGCCAAGCACTACGAGAGACGAGGAGGGAGAGAGGTAGGGTTGTGCCTTGGGAGAGAGAGACTCGCATGTTGGGCAGCCCCAAAACCTCCACTATATATAGGGGAGGGGAGGGGCCATGCCCCCACCTAGGGTTCCCTCCCTAGGGGTGGCGACAGCCCCCAGATCCCATCTGGGTGGCGGCCAAGGGGGAGAGAGAGGGGGGCGCACCTAGGGTGGGCCTTAGGGCCCATCTGCCCCTAGGGTTTGCCCCCTCTCCTCTTGAGGGCGCCTTGGGCCTTGGTGGGAGGCGCCCCAGCCCACCTAGGGGCTGGTCCCTTCCGACTCTTGGCCCACGAAAGCCTCCGGGGCTGATGGCACCTTCCGGTGGACCCCCGGAACCCTTCCGGTGGTCCCGGTACATTACCGGTGATGCCCGGAACACTTCCGGTGGCCAAATCCACACTTCCTATATATCAATCTTTACCTCCAGACCATTCTGGAACTCCTCGTGAAGTTCGGGATCTCATCCGGGACTCCGAAAAACATTTGGTAACCGCGTACATACTTTCCCTATAACCCTAGCGTCATCGAACCTTAAGTGTGTACACCCTACCACTACTAGGGAAAAGCCTAGCAGCAGCGCGGGTTTTGGGCCTATTAGCAGCGCGGGGGGCGGCGCTACTAATAAGGCGCTACAGCTAACGTATAGCAGCAGCGCGGGTGCCACCCGCGCCACTACTACATCCGTTAGTAGTAGCGTGGGTAAAAACCCGCGCTACTAATAACCCGCGGATTTTTTTTTCGAATTTTTTGCATGAATTTTCAAATTTCTGAATTATTTTAACCTCTAATCGCTAATCACCCTCATTGCTACTCAATTTAATCATAATCAACCCTCATCATTCCAAATCATCTAACTTCCCGGACGGTCACCCATCCTCTCACTACTCCAGCCTGAGTACGCTTAACTTCAGTGTTCTATTCTACCTCGATTCCAAGTCTGCACTTGTTGTTTTCCTGACAATAGTAAGATGTCAATCCTATTAACCCTCGGGAGTTTAGCTTGAGCATGAAGTCACAAATTTCGCTGTTTGAGTTTAAAACTATTGTTCTAAAAAACAATAATTATTTAGTAACACTAATATTTCTTGAATAAGGAGTTTGACCACATTTTGACCAAAGTTTGACCACAGTTTGACCATATTTGACCAAAATTCCAAAAAACTGAAATAATTATTTAGTAACACTAATATTCTTGAATAATTATTTAGTAACACTAATACTTCTTGAATAAGTAGTTTGACCACACTTTGACCAGATTTGACCAAAATTAAAAAAAACTGAAATTTGAGCATAACTTTTTTTCCTTTTAGAATTTGAGGATTCTAAAAAGTTGCAAACAGGCCATAGGCCATCTCCATCGTATGCGGATTTTCGTGCTGAACATTTGGATATATTATACGTTTTTTTTCAGACATCGTATGCAAAAGTTATAGCCATTGTAAATTTTCCTAACTAGTATATGTACTATCATAACTACATCTCGAAGGATTTCAATTTTTGAAGTTTTTATCATTTTCTTTTGCTTTATCCAAAACCGAAAAGGAGATCCACAAGGGGGGTTAGAGTTTCAAAAAGGGACCTTTAGTAGTAGCGAGGGATTTTACCCCTCGCTACTACTATGGCATGTCCCGGAGGGGCACGGTTGAGACTTCTTAGTAGTAGAGAGGGGTAAAAACTTAATAGTAGCGCGGGTTTATAACCCTCGCTACTACTATGGCATGGCCCAGGGGCACGGTAGAGACCGCTTAGTAGTAGCGAGGGGTAAAAACCAGCGCTACTGCTATCAACTTAGTAGTCGCGAGGGTTAAAAACCCGCGCTACTACTATGGCATGTCCCGGGGGGCACGGTAGAGACCGCTTAGTAGTAGCGAGGGTAAAAAACCAGTGCTACTGCTATCAACTTAGTATTAGCGAGGGTTAAAAACCCGCGCTACTGCTACTTAGCAGCAGCGCCTGATTTTAAAGCGCGCTGCTGGTAAGATTCTGTGTATAGGCTTTTCCCTAGTAGTGTACGTGTTCGGGAATCATGCAGACATGATCGAGACATCTCTCTGGTCAATAACCAACAGCGGGATCTGGATACCCATGTTGGCTCCCACATGTTCCACGATGATCTCATCGGATGAACCACGATGTCAAGGATTCAGTCAATCCCGTATACAATTCCCTTTGTCTACCGGCATAGTACTTGCCCGAGATTCGATCGTCGGTATCCCGGTACCTTGTTCAATCTCGTTACCAGCAAGTCTCTTTACTCGTTCCATAACACATCATCCCATGATCAACTCCTTGGTCACATTGTGCACATTATGATGATGTCCTACCGAGTGGGCCCAGAGATACCTCTCCGTTACTCGGAGTGACAAATCCCAGTCTCGATTCATGCCAACCCAATAGACACTTTCGGAGATACCCGTAGTGCACCTTTATAGCCACCCAATTACGTTGTGACGTTTGGTACACCCAAAGCATTCCTACAGTATCCGGGAGTTGCACAATCTCATGGTCTAAGGAAATGATACTTGACATTAGAAAAGCTTTAGCATACGAAGTACATGATCTTGTGCTAGGCTTAGGATTGGGTCTTGTCCATCACATCATTCTCCTAATGATGTGATCCCGTTATCAACGACATCCAATGTCCATGGTCAGGAAACCGTAACCATCTATTGATCAATGAGCTAGTCAACTAGAGGCTTACTAGGGACATGGTGTTGTCTATGTATCCACACATGTATCTGAGTTTCCTATCAATACAATTCTAGCATGGATAATAAATGATTATCATGAACAAGGAAATATAATAATAACAACTAATTTATTATTGCCTCTAGGGCACATTTCCAACAGTCTCCCACTTGCACTAGAGTCAATAATCCAGTTCACATCTCTATGTGATTAACACTCAAGGTCACATCGCCATGTGACTAACACCCAAAGAGTTTACTAGAGTCAATAATCTAGTTCACATTACCATGTGATTATCACTCAGTGAGTTCTGGGTTTGATCATGTTATGCTTGTGAGAGATGTTATCGTGAACGGGCCTGCAACAATCAGATCCGCATGTACTTCGCAAAACATTATGTCATATCGTAGATGCTGCTACCATGTTCCACTTGGAGTTATTCCAAATGGTTGCTCCATTATACATATGTAGTTTTTCTACTCATAATCATTCGGATAGGTTTTAAAGCTTGCATCGACGTAACTCTTAACGTTGAACTCTTTATCACCTCCATAACCGCGAAATATTTCCTTATTCCTCTAAGGATAATTTTGACCACTGTCCAGTTATCCATTCCTGGATCACCTTTGTACCCTCTTGCCAGACATGTGGCAAAGCACAAATCAGGGCGGTACTCATCATGGCATACCGTATAGAGCCTATGACAAAAGCATAGGGGACGAGCTTCATCATTCCTCTTTCTTCTGCCGTGGTCAATCTTTGATTCTTACTCAACTTCACACCTTACAACTTAGGTAAGAATTCCTTCTTTGACTGATCTATTTTGAACTCCTTCAAAATCATGTCAAGGTGTGCGTTCTTTGAAAGTATCATCAGGCGTCCTGATCTATCTCTGTAGATCTTGATGCCCAATATGTAAGCAGCTTTATCCTGGTCTTCCTTAGAAAATCACTCTTCAAACAACTGTTTATGCTTTCCAGAAATTCTACATTATTTCGGATCAACAATATGTCATCCACATATACTTATCAGAAATGTTGTAGTGCTCCCACTCACTTTCTTGTAAATACAAGTTTCTCGCAAACATTGTATAAACCTAAAAGCTTTGATCACTCCATCAAAGCATATATTCCGACTCCGAGATGCTTTTTCTACTCCATAGAAGGATCGCTGGAGCCAGCATACCTTTTAGCATCCTTAGGATCGACAAAACCTTTTATTGTATCACATACAACTTTTTCTTACGAAAACAGGTAAGAAAACTTGTTTTGACATCCATCTGTCAGATTTCATAATCGAAAAAATACAGCTAATGCTAACATGATTCTGACGGACTTAAACATTGCTACGGGTGAGAAAATCTCATCGTAGTCAACTCCTTGAACTTGTGAAAAGACTCTTTGCCACAAGTCGAGCTTCATAGACGGTAACATTACCGTCCACGTCCGTCTACTTCTTAAAGATCCATTTATCTCAATGGCCTTCCGATCATCGGGCAAGTCCACCAAAGTCCATGCTTTGTTCTGATACGTCGATCCTATCTCGGATTTCAGGGCTTCTAACCATTTGTCGGAATATGGGCCCACCATCGCTTCTCCATAGCTCGTAGGTTCATTGTTGTCCAACATGATATCTAAGACAGGATCACCATACCACTCAGGAGTAGTACATATTGTCGGCATTCTGGGAACGGGGGTCCCCAGACTTGCCTGCCTGCGGCCTGCGGCGTGGCTCAAAGGGGGGCCCAGCACGGCCCATCTTCACCAACACAGACCCAAGACCCTCGCGAGGGGCCAAGCCTCGCGGGGCGGACGACGCGGAGCTTCCTCAAGCACGGCCTCGTCAGGCTGGCTCGCGAGGAGGCGGAGAGATCAAGGCGGGGTACCTCACGAGGTGCCCGTGACGCAAGCCATGACGACCGAGGGCGCCAGGCGGGTGCCAGCCCGCGCAGTGTCCTCATTTCCTCTTCGGTGCAAAGGGGGCAAGCGCAGCCGCGGAGTACCGAGGCATCAGGCAAAGGTTGCCATTTTGGTGCAACAAGACCAAGACAAGGAGGACTGCAAGACGGAGGTCATCGTGGAGCCCAAGACGGCGTCACCACCAGAGCTTTGTGCAGGCGAAGACTACTTTTGTCAGGATAACTGGTACTAGCTGTCCCACTTCAAATTAGCCCGCCATTGTTGGCTCCCTTCCCGCTCGATATTTGGGAAGAGGACCAAGGCCTCTATAAATAGGACCAGCCACCCACAAGATGGGAAGGCAGCTAGGTGAGAGGTGAGAGGTTGGAGGTTGGGGATCGAAATCCGAGAGAGAGAGAGAAAGAGAAGGGTGACTGAACTCCTCCCAGCAGTTCATCGCCCCAGCCAAGAACAGACCCGTGCGAGGTTGTTCTTCCTTGTATTGTTCATCATCATCAGCCCAAGAGGCAATCCACCACACCAGACACTGGAGTAAGGTATTACACCACAACGGCGGCCCGAACCAGTATAAACCCTGTGTCTCTTGTGTTGTTCTTTCCATAGCTTAGATCTTAGCAAGGCAGAGGGGTGCAGGTAGGTAGGAGGCGAAATCTCCGCGCGCACCCCAGTGTTCGAACCTCAAGGGTCTGCCGGAACCCGAAATCCGACATTTGGCGCGCCAGGTAGGGGTGCGCCGGAATTCGTCTTCCACCACCCCGTTCACCTCCGACCATCGCGCCCATGTCTGACGCTCGTCGGGGCCGCGCCGAGTGCCGGGCTGCCCTCGCTTCCCGCGTCGCCCAAACGGCCCCTCTCGATGGGCGCGCTCGCCATTCCCCGTCACCTGCCGTCAACGCCGCCACCGGCCCGGCGGGGGACGAGCAGCAAGCATCGTCTCAGCATCCGTCCGTGCGGCAAGATGGCCGCACGGCGACTCCCTCGCTCACCCCAGCTGGTTCTTCGTCCCGCGCGCTCCGCGCGCCCATGGAGGCTCGAGCTGCGCCCATCACGGCAAACGAGCTCCTGCGCTACCGTCCCGTCGACGACGTCTACGAAGAATGGCTCGACCGTGTCGCCGAGCTCGTCCGCGCTGGAAGGGGCTCTCCTGCGCCGTCCGCTTCGCTGCACCGCACCCCGCCTCACGCGGGCGATGAAGCTACGGTGGCGCCCCGGCCGCCTCCTCCTCAGGAAGCCGCGATGGCTCCAAGGCACGTGGCCCCTGGGCGGAACCCGCTCCGTCAGGTGCCAGCGTAGCAAGAGCAGAGCTGCCAAGAAGTCCCTCGCCCGCAAGAAGCTTCCCGGGCGCTCCCTGCTCCAGCACGTCGCGACCATGCTCCTGCTCCCGCGCGTCAAGACCCCGCGCTGCTCCTAGCTGCAGTGCGTGGGGACATGCAAGACCAAGCTCTCCATCACCCAAGGCCTCCCATGGCCATAGCAGGCTGCCGTGCCTTCACCACCGAGCTACGCAGCGTCGCGTCGCCCGGCAAGTTTAAGCCAGACCTGCCTTCTCATTACAATGGCACGGCCGACCCTGCGGAGTTCCTCTAGCTCTACGAGCTGGGCATCGAAGCTGCCAACGGAGACGACAAGGTCATGGCAAACTGGTTTCCCATGGCGCTCAAGGATGGGGCCCGCACCTAGCTCCTGAACCTGGCTCCAGGCACGATCTCCTCCTGGGACGAGATGCGTACCCGCTTCATCGCCAACTTCCAAGGTACTCGTGACCGGCCACCCGCCGTGAGCGACATGCGCCGCATCAAGCAACAACCCGGGGAGACCTTGCAGAAGTACATCCAGCGCTTCAACAACACATGCCTCAAGATTTCCAAGGTGACTGAGGAGGCCATCATCTCAGCCTTCTCCGACGGCGTGCGTGGTGTCAAGATGAAGGAGGAGCTGGCGATGCATGAAGACATGTGCACTAACTTGGAGCTGTTCAACTTGGCAACCAAGTGCGCCAGGGCTGAGGAAGGGCGCCTCTCCCTCCTTGAGCTGCCTGCCGCAGACCCAGAAGAGAAGAAGCCCAAGGCCAAGGATGTGAAGCACAAGGGGGCTGTCGTGCTCGCGGCAGAACCAGACACCAAGCGGGGCAGAGATCAGCCCGAACCTTCCAAGGACAGTCGGTATTGTGTGTACCATGACCTCCACAACCACAACACCAACGAATGTCAAGAGCTCCGGGCCATGCGAGAAGGAAGGATTGGCCGTCGCCCAGACCGCGGTGACCGGGGCTACGGTCGAGGAGGAGGAAGGAACGCAGGACGCTGGGAAGACCTTGGCCCGCGCCAAGGGTGGCACGATCAACCTCGCGAGGATCGCTGGCAAGACCCGCCTCACGAGGGAGACTGGAGGGATCAGCTTCGCGAGGATCACCCGCAAGGCAACACAGGCCTCCCACCGCTGCCGCCACAGCCAAGGAGAAACGAGGACCACCACCAGGACGAGGGGGTTGGGGGCTTCCAGGAGCCGTGCGCGATCGCCTGCATCCTGGGCGGGGCTCAAGCCCCAGCCTCTTAACGCATCTTCAAGCAGTTCGCCCGCGAAGTGAATGCAGTCCTCCCCAGGCTCGAAGCCGCGCGCCCTCTCAGGTGGTCGGCGTTCGCCATCACGTTCAGCTCAGCAGATCAGCTCAAGTGTGCGGCTACAGCCGGAGTCCTCCCGATGCTGTGTTCCCCAATCATCAGCAACGTGGTGGTCACCAGGACCCTCATCGATGGCTGGGCAGGGCTCAACGTCCTGTCCGTGGAAACATTCAACAATCTCCAAGTGCCTTACAGCCAACTTCAGCCAACCAAGCCTTTCTCCGGAATCACCGATGGCTCCACGGTCCCGATTGGGCAGGTCCGCCTCCCTGTCACCTTTAGGGCACGCGACAACTACTGCACCGAGCTCATCGACTTCGACGTCGCTCACATTCGCCTGCCGTACAACGCCATCCTTGGGTACCCAGCGCTGGCCAAGTTCATGGTTGTAACTCACCATGGCTACAACGTCCTCAAGATGCTAGGAAGTGGCGGAGTAATCACGGTGCCCTGTGAAGAGAAGGACGCGGTGTGTTCCCTGGAACGAGCCTTTCAGGCCGCATCACTGGAAGACCTGGATCGCGGAAGCAGGAGGCTTCCCGAGACCGCCCCAAGAAAAAGAAGACATCGTCCGGCCCAGCCCCTCAGGAGGCAGGCCCCTCTGGGCCCATGCCTGCCCAGGGGGAACCTCCTTCCATCGCATAGGAAAGCGCGCCTGGCGCCCTCCTCAGGCAGGGCTCGGGGGCTCTCCCCTGGAGGGCCACCGACCTAGCTAGGGTCACGAGGGAGGCGCTTGGGCACCACATGGAGACGTGTTTCGAAGCACGTTTCCCTCAAGAAGGAGCAAGGCAAGGAGAGCCAGACCCTCAGGAGTTCGTCAGCAAGGCCATTCAGGAGCTACAGGAGTCAAGAGTCATGAAAGGCGGCCGCCGCCTACCAGCAGTGGCTCCCCATCCAGGTGAGGATGGTGGGCTGCGCGTCTGCATCGACATACCAGGGCTCAACCGAGTCGCCTCTCTGGAGCGCCTCTGGCCCTCGCGAGTGGGGCGCTGCGGAGGTCCACCCCACAGCTACGTTCGCATGCCTTACAGCTTGCCGAACGCGGCTGCCACGTACCAGCGCCTCATGAGGGGCATCACGAAGGCACGGGAGGCCAGGCGTTCTGCAGCCCTGGCGGAGATGGAGATGGTCTGCGAGGAGCCGCCGGCGCCTCGGGAGCCTCCCGAGGCCCCTGGGCCTGGGGGCTCATGAGGATCGGCTTCCGCAGCCCACCGAGTCTGCTACACCAACACGCCTTCGTCCTCAACGTCATCAGGTGACATCTTTCAAGTTTCACTTCCAGCTGGGAGCGCCCCTCAGGGCTGCATTATTCCCAGGCCGCATGGGTCCGTCCTTGCAGCGTGTATCCCTTTTATTTCATGTTGTTAGCTTACCTCGTTGGGGGCACCCCTTGGGCTGCATGATCCCCAAGTCGCTCGAGCCAGGCCCAGCGGCATGTATCAAATTTGCATTTATTTCCGGTTATGCGTTAGTACCACCATGCTTGATTATTTGATGCTGGTCCATGGCACCTCTTCTTCTCCATGCCGACCACTTGCACGTTAAAGGGGGGGGGGGTACCTGAGCATCGCGACTCAGGGCTCTTACTGGCTCTCTAGCCCTCACCCTCTGGCCTTGTCCACGGCATCGCGACCTGGCATACCAACGACGACTGAGACCAGCTCATGGGCCGGGACCCAAGGACGTACAGTGCCGACATCTAACCAAATTTGTAGGGACACATCACAAGATAAGGCCCAGTGCCAGGCGCAACCCGCCTAGAGGTAGGCCCCCGTGAGTCCCGCGCTGGCTCACGGGTGCCCAGATACACCTCGCCGTGCCAGCCACGTGTTAGGGCAGGGCTGTACATGCCCTGGGGGCTCCTCCCAGAGGGGGCCCCCTCCCACGTACCAGTGGAAGCACCATGCTCCGTGCTGGCTGATGACACTGCCGAGGAGCGGCTATGCCCGTACACATACGGAAGCGCTATGCTCCGCGCTGGTGATAAACAACTGAGGGTGGCTTCCGGGCCGCATCAACCTCAGGGAGCCCGAAGCTTAGTGTCTAGCCTCATCGTAACGCCTCCCCTCGGGAGTGCCGCGCGAGGGGGCTGGGCACGGGAGCTGCGCCTGGGTCATGCCTAGACGCACGCCGCCCGGCCAGCCCCCCCCCCCCCCCCCCAGGGCCTGGTTCGTCGCGCGTCTCTCCCCGAGCGGAGCCAAGGTCCGAAGGCCATTTGTGCGCCAAGGGGGACTCCTGAGCATCGCGACTCAGGAGCCTAACTTGTCACGTAGCCCCTCACTCCCTGGCCCTGTCTAGGTTTCCGGTCGGGACTAACGCTGGCTGAGGTATGCGCGGGGCCGGGCTCTGCCGATGTAGAACATAAGCAAGTAGGAAGGAAAAGTGCAAATTTCAAGGAATTCAAAAGCAAATATTATAGTCCACATTGTTATCCGAATGCCAAACGCAAGTTTAAACGCCTCCCCGAGGCATGATACATGTGCAGGAATTAAAGGCAGGACAGGAGCCACAATGGAGTCACTTGTCGGCGATGGAGCAGCGCGGTGTTGATTCGCCTCATGGAGCAGTGGGGTCGACAGTGCCTTGCTTCGGCTTGGTGCTGAAGGCCCGGAACTTCCCCAGCAGAGCCTCCGCGTGAGCCTTCACGGCCTCGGCAGTGGCAGCGGCACGCTCGCCGCTTACTGGCTCCAGCAGGCTGTCGAGGTTGACACCGGGATCGCGAAGGTAGATGTGGGCGAGGACCTGCGTCAGTGCTGCAGAAGACAGGACACGCGCCTCGGCCTCGGCCGTGGGGCCAAGTCCAAGGGCGACATCTTCAAGAGCGCGAACCTGGAAGGGAAGCAGCTTGGCGGGGCCGTCCTCGGCGCTAGCCAGCGGGCTCTCCAGGCCGCTGTTGTAAAGCATCATCAGCGAGGAGCGAGCCTTCGCCTCCATCTCCATGAAGGCCACGCGGTCCTCGGCAAGAACCAGGGCCTTGTCGTCCAGCTCGGGCTTCCTCACCCCCAACTCCTGCTCCAGCGCACCTAGGCGGTTGCGGCGTTTCCTGAGCTTGACCTCCCTCTCCTTGACGGCCGCCTCGCGAGCCTTCACGCCTTCTTCCTGCTCTTGGAGAAGGCAGACCTCTTTCGCGAGCTGGTCCCGCGGACCTTGCAGCTCGTCCTCCAGCGCCTTGCAGCGACCACGGACGTCGACCAGCTCCCCCCAGGGCTACGTCACGAGCAACCTTCGCCTCAAGGATGGCCTGCTTCTCCTCATCGCAAGCCGTCGAGGCCCAGATCAGCGCCGCCCGAATTGAAGCGTCGGAGCGAACCCATCCTGAAGCCAGCTCCAAGCGCCCGGTCACCAAGCGAGGGTCGGCGCCAAGAAGATCCTGCCGCAGTCGGTTCAGCTCAGCAACAGCATGATCCAGAACGGTAGAAGGAGTCGGAGAGACAGTAGCCGGTGGAGTAGGAGGAGAAGGCAGTAGCACAGCCACAACATCCTGAGGCGGAGTCTGCCGAGCCTCAACGGCTGTAGTGGCGGCGGCAAGCAAGGACACCTCGGGAGTCACTTGGGCTGTGGGGGCTGAGCTCGCCCCAGCCGGCTCAGCCAGGCCTCGCGAGGACGACCGGGGCAGGAGAAGCCTGTGCGTCGCGGTCACCCTCCTTCGTGGGCAGAGGCGCTGCCACGGATGGAAACTCAGGAGCTCCCTTCGAATTCTTTGCTGCGGGCGCCAGCCTATCCAAGAGATGCGGACGTTAAGCCTCAGAAGCAGAGCAAGAAATAAAGACAAGAATCAAATGCTTACGGGTCATCGCCAGTGAGCTCAAGCAGCCTCCGGCCAAATTTGAAGCCTGAAAGCCGGCTGGAAGGGTCAACCTCGGGAAGCTTGGAAGCGAAAGGTGCGTCTGCGTTCCGCCTCGGGGCCAGGGCAGACCCGCGGGAGATCAGCCCGGTCCTGTCCTTCTTCGGGATCGGGGGCAAGCTCCCACCGTCCTACTCGTCGTCATCCTCGTCATCATCCTCGTCGTCATCGCTCGGAGAGAGGCGGAGAACGCGGGACCTGCACCGAGGGAGGGGAGCCCTCGACTCCCCATCAGTCGCCTCGGAGTCAGGCCCTTTTCCCGCTCCCCTCCTTCCTCCTCTTCGCTGGAGTCGTCGGAGGGCACCTCCACCGGTTCATCGGGAGCTTCCATGGGCACGGGCCCATCCCCGTTGAAGATGGGCATGGACTCCACTACCTGCTCCCAGTCGTCGCGGAGGAACAAGGGCGTAGGTGCGCCCTCCAATCTCGCCACATCGCCCTCGACCAAAGATTGGAGGACCGCAGCCAGATCTCCGTCGGCCAAGGCCGCGGGGCTCGGATGGGGCTTCCACATCGGAAGTGAGTACTGCCGAAGCGGAGCCAGCTGGTGCTCCAGGAATTCTCTCAGCAGCGACGTGCCGGTCAGCTTCGCCGCCGCCATGTTGGAGGGCCTCAGATCCGCATCCATCTTCTCCAACACCATCTTCGCGCGGGGGTCCGCGAGCTCCGCTCGACCCCAATCGCTGGAGCTCGTGGGCTGCTCCGTGGGCAAGATCAGCCGAGGGTGGATGCGCCCAGCATCCACCAAGACCCACTTGCTCCTGAAGCCCTCAATCCTTTTCCTGGGGTTCGAGATGGCAATGGCGCCACCGTACGCGATGAAGCTCGCGCACGCGGAAGCAGGACCGCGAGAGGTCCGGAGGTAGAAGTAGTGGCATAGCAGGGCCACTGAGGGCTGCACCCCTACGTGAGCCTCACAGTAATAGGCGAGGATTGCCAGAAGAAGGATGGAGTTGGGGTTGAAATGCAGAGCTTGTACCTTATAATGGCGGAGGACAGAGAAGAAGAACTCGGAGAAGGGAGGCACCAGGCCAGCGGCAATGGCACTTACGAAGAATGGATAGAAGGTGCTCCCTTGACCCTCAGGGGTGGCGGAGCTGGCCTTGAACACCTTCGCCCCATTGATGCCCCGCGCCGTCACCATCCGGCGCAACTGGGCAAGGCTTGCCTCCGACACATTCGGCGAGTCCAGGGCAGACAAGTACCAAGCTACGGCCGGGGGCTGACGAGGCGCCATGGCTTCCTGGGTCACACGGTCGGAGCAGATCTAGAAATTTCGGAGGAAGGAAGGAGAGGCACAAGAAAGGGGATCTGAGCAGCAACCGGGGAAAGCAAGAAGCAAAGCCTAGGCGGATGCCGCTCCTTTATCAACTCGCGCGGTTGCTAAGGCGCTCACGTCCAATCAACCGCCACGCGGTGCCCAAGGCCGTAGGCTGTTAGAGCCTGCAGCGCTTCGCTCTTGCCCTTCCGCCTCCCTGCACGGCCAAGTCCGGGCGCGCCTTGGGCCTGGGGGCTACTGTCGGCGTTCTGGGAACGGGGGTCCCTAGACTTGCCTGCCTGCGGCCTGCGGCGTGGCTCAAAGGGGGGGCCATCACGGCCCATCTTCACCAACACAGACCCAAGACCCTCGCGAGGGGCCAAGCCTCGCGGGGCTGACGACGCGGAGCTTCCTCAGGCACGGCCTCATCAGGCTGGCTCGCGAGGAGGCGGAGAGATCAAGGCGGGGTACCTCACGAGGTGCCCGTGACGCAAGCCATGACGACCGAGGGCGCCAGGCGGGTGCCAGCCCGCGCAGTGTCCTCCTTTCCTCTTCGGTGCAAAGGGGGCAAGCGCAGCCGCGGAGTACCGAGGCATCAGGCAAAGGTTGCCATTTCGGTGCAACAAGACCAAGACCAGGAGGACTGCAAGACGGATGTCATCGTGGAGCCCAAGACGGCGTCACCACCAGAGCTTTGTGCAGGTGAAGACTACTTTTGTCAGGATAACTGGTACTAGCTGTCCCCCTTCAAATTAGCCCGCCATTGTTGGCTCCCTTCCCGCTCGATATTTTGGAAGAGGACCAGGGCCTCTATAAATAGGACCAGCCACCCGCAGGATGGGAAGGCAGCTAGGTGAGAGGTGAGATGCTGGAGGTTGGGGATCGTAATCCGAGAGAGAGAGAGAGAGAGAAAGAGAAGGGTGACTAAACTCCTCCCAGCAGTTCATCGCCCTAGCCAAGAACAGACACTCGTGAGGCTGTTCTACCTTGTATTGTTCATCATCATCAGCCCAAGAGGCAATCCACCACACCACACACTGGAGGATGGTATTACACGACAACGGTGGCCCGAACCAGTATAAACCCTGTGTCTCTTGTGTTGTTCTTTCCATAGCTTAGATCTTAGCAAGGCGGAGGGGTGCAGGTAGGTAGGAGGCGAAATCTCCACGCGCACCCCAGTGTTCAAACCTCAACGGTCTGCCGGAACCCGAAATCCGACACATATCCTTGTCGACCTATGAGGTTCGATAGCAACTTGATCTGAAGCTTCATGATCACTATCATTAACTTCCTCTTCAACCGACGTAGGCGCCATAGAATCATCTTTCTGTGTTGCACCACTTTCCGGTTGATGTAGAGGTTCAGCAACCTCATCAAGTTCTATCTTCCTCCCACTCAATTCTTTCAAGAGAAACTCCTTCTCGAGAAAGGACCAGTTCTTAGCGACAAACACTTTGCCATCGGATCTGAGATAGAAGGTATACCCAACTATTACCTTTGGTTATCCTATGAAGATGTATTTGTCCGCTTTGGGTTCGAGCTTTTTCGGCTGAAGCCTTAAGCATCGCAGCACCAAATATTAAGAAACGACAACTTTGGTTTCTTGCCAAACCAATGTTCATACGATGTCGTCTCAACGGACTTAGATGGTTCCCTATCTAAAGTGAATGCAGTTGTATCTAATGCATAACCTCAAAATGATAGCGGTAGATCGGTAAGAGACATCATAGATCGCACCATATCTCATAAGGTTCGATTACGATGTCCGGACACGCCAGTACGCTGTGGTGTTCCAGGTGGTGTCAACTATGAAACAATTTCACAATGTGTAAGTGATTGCCAAACTCATAAATAAGAAATTCTCCATCAATCAGATCATAGGAATTTGATCTTCTTGTTATGATGGTTCTTAACTTCACTCTGAAATTGCTTGAACTTTTCAAATGTTTCAGACTTGTGCTTCCTTAAGTAAATATACCCATATGTACTCAAATCGTCAGTGAAGATGAGAAAATAGCGATGTCCACCGCCCGCCTCAATTCTTATTGGATCACACACATCAGTATGTACGATTTCCAACAAGTCACTTGCCCGTTTCATTGTACCTGAAAATGGGGTTTTAGTCATCCTGCCCATGAGGCATGGCTTGGATGTGTCAAGCGATTCAAAATCAAGTGACTCCAAACATCCATCGACATGGAGTTTCTTCATGCATCTTATGCCAATATGACCTAAGCGGTAGTGCCACAAGAAAGTGGTACTATCATTATTAACTCTACATCTTTTGGCGTGAACATGTGTATTACCACGACCGAGATTCAATGAACCATTCACATAGGGTGCATGACCATGAAAGGTATTATTCATGTAAAAAGAATAACCATTATTCTCTAACTTAAATGAATAACTGTATTGCAATGAACATGATCTAATCATATTCATGCTCAACATAGACACCTGATAACATTTATCTAGGTACAATACTAATCCCGAAGGCAGATGGAGCGTGCGATGGTGATATCATCAACTTTGGAAACACTTCAAACACACATCATCACCTCGCCCTTAGCCAGTCTCCATTTAGTCCGTAGCTTTTGCTTCAAGTCACCAATAATAGCAACTGAACCGGTATCCAATACCCAGGTGCTACCAGGAGTACTACTAAGGTACACATTAATAACACGTATATACTTTGTTGAAGTTGCCAGCCTTCTTATCTACCATGCATTTGGGGTAGTTCCGCTACCAGTGACCGTTCCCCTTACAATAGAAGCACTTAGTCTCAGGTTTGGGTTCAACCTTGGGTTCCTTCAGTGGAGCGGCAACTGGTTTGCCATTCATGAAGTTTCCCTTCTAGCCCTTGCCCTTCTTGAAACCAGTGGTCTTGTTAAACCATCAACACTTGATGCTCCTTCTTGATTTCTACCTTTTTGCGGTCTTAAGCACCGCGAACAGCTCCGGGATCATCTCCATCCCTTGCATGTCATAATTCATCACGAAGATCTAGTAGCTTAGTGATAGTGACTAGAGAACTCTATCAATCACTATCTTATCTGGAAGTTTAACTCCCACTTGATTCAAGTGATTGTAGCACCTAGACATTCTGAGCACATGCTCACTAGCTGAGCTATTCTCCTCCATCTTGTAGGCAAAGAAATTGTCAGAGGTCTCATACCTATCAACACGGGCATGAGCCTGAAATCCCAATTTCATCTCATATGTTCTATGGCGTTCAAAACGTCATTGGAATCCCGATTCTAAGCCGTAAAGTATGGTGTACTTAACTATCAAGTAGTCATTAGGACGTATATGTCAGATGTTCATAACATCCACAGACGACGCTGGAGGGGTTGGCACATCGAGCGGTGCATCAAAGACATAAGCCTTCAGTGTAGCAGTGAGGACACTCCTTAGGCAACGGACCTAGTCCGCATCATTGCTTACAATATCTTTCAACTTAATCTTTCTCTAGGAACATATTGAAATAGGGAGCTACAACACGAGCTATTGATCTACAACCCTTTATGCAAAGACAACTTAGACTATTATTCATGATAAATAAGTTCATCTAATCAAATTATATAATGAACTCCCACTCAGATAGACATCCCTCTAGTCCTCAAAGTGATACATGATCCGAGTCAACTAGGCCGTGTCCGATCATCACGTGAGACGAACTAGTCATCATCGGTGAACATCCTCATGTTGATCGTATCTTCTATACGACTCATGTTCGACCTCTCGGTCTTCCGTGTTCCGAGGCCATGTCTGTACATGCTTGGCTTGTCAAGTCAACCTAAGTGTATTGCGTGTGTAAATCTGGCTTACACCCGTTGTATTCGAACGTTAGAAACTATCACACCCGATCTTCACGTGGTGCTTCGAAATAACAAACCTTCGCAACGGTGCACAGTTAGGGGCAACACTTTCTTGAAATTATTGCGAGGGATCATCTTATTTAAGCTACCGTCGTTCTAAGCAAATAAGATGTAAAACATGATAAACATCACATGCAATCAAATAGTGACATGATATGGCCAATATCATTTTGCTCCTTTTGATCTCCATCTTTGGGGCGCCATGATCATCATCGTCACCGGCATGACACCATGATCTCCATCATCATGATGTCCATCATCGTGTCCTCGTGAAGTTGTCTCGCCAACTATTACTTCTACTACTATGGCTAAAGGTTAGCAATAAAGTAAAGTAATTACATGACGTTTATGTTGACACGCAGGTCATAAATAAATTAAGACAACTCCTATGGCTCCTGTCGGTTGTCATACTCATCGACATGCAAGTCATGATTCCTATTACAAGAACATGATCAATCTCATACATCACATATATCATTCATCATATCCTTTTGGCCATATCACATCACACGGCATATGCTGCACAAACAAGTTAGACGTCATCTAATTGTTGTTGCAAATTTCACGTGGCTGCTATAGGTTTCTTAGCAAGAACGTTTATTACCTACGCCAAAACCATAACGTGATATGCCCACTTCTATTTACCCTTCATAAGGGCCCTTTTCATCGAATCCGATCCGACTAAAGTGGGCGAGACAGACACCCGCTAGCCACCTTATGCAACTAGTGCATGTCAGTTAGTGGAACCTGTCTCACGTAAGAGTACGTGTAAGGTCGGTCCGGGCCGCTTCATCCCACGATGCCACCGAATCAAGATAAGACTACTAACGGCAGGTAAATTGACAAAATTGACACCCACAACAACTTGTGTTCTACTCATGCATAGAAACTATGCATAGACCTAGCTCATGATGCCACTGTTGGGGATTGTAGCAGAAATTTAAAATTTTCTACGCATCACCAAGAACAATCTATGGAGTAATCTAGCAACAAAGGGAAGGGGAGTGCATCTACATACCCTTGTAGATCGCTAAGCGGAAGCGTTGCAAGAATGCGGATGAGGTAGTCGTACTCGTGGCGATTCAGATCGCGGTCGATTCCGATCTAAGCACCGAACAATGACGCCTCCGCGTTCAACACACGTGCAGCCCGGTGATGTCTCCCATGCCTTGATCCAGCAAGGAGAGAGGGAGATCTTGGGGAAGACTCCGTCCAGCAGCAGCACGATGGCTTGGTGGTGGTGGAGGAGCGCGGTACTCCTAGAGGGCTTCGCCAAGCACTACGAGAGACGAGGAGGGAGAGAGGTAGGGCTGCGCCTTGGGAGAGAGAGACTCGCATGTTGGGCAGCCCCAAAACCTTCACTGTATATAGGGGAAGGGGAGGGGTTGCGCCCCACCTAGGGTTCCCTCCCTAGGGGTGGCGGCAGCCCCCAGATACCATCTGGGTGGCGGCCAAGGGGGGAGAGAGGGGGCGCACCTAGGGTGGGCCTTAGGGCCCATCTGCCCCTAGGGTTTGGCCCTCTCCTCTTGAGGGCGCCTTGGGCCTTGGTGGGAGGTGCCCCAGCCCACCTAGGGGCTGGTCCCTTCCCACTCTTGTCCCACGAAAGCCTCCGGGGCTTATGGCACCTTCCGGTGGACCCCGGAACCCTTCCGGTGGTCCCGGTACATTACCGGTGATGCCTGGAACACTTCCGGTGGCCAAATCCACACTTCCTATATATCAATCTTTACCTCCGGACCATTCAGGAACTCTTCGTGAAGTCCGAGATCTCATACGGGACTCCGAACAACATTCGGTAACCGCGTACATACTTTCCCTATAACCCTAGCCTCATCGAACCTTAAGTGTGTAGACCCTACGGGTTCGGGAATCATGTAGACATGACCGAGACATCTCTCTAGTCAATAACCAACAGCAGGATCTGGATACTCATGTTGGCTCCCACATGTTCCACGATGATCTCATCGGATGAACCACGATGTCAAGGATTCGGTCAATCCCGTATACAGTTCCCTTTGTCTACCGGTATAGTACTTGCCCGAGATTCGATCGTCGGTATCCCGATACCTTGTTCAATCTCGTTACCGGCAAGTCTCTTTACTCGTTCCATAACACATCATCCGTGATCAACTCCTTGGCCACATTGTGCACATTATGATGATGTCCTACCGAGTGGGCCCAGAGATACCTCTCCGTTACACAGAGTGACAAATCCCAGTCACGATTCGTGCCAACCCAACAGACACTTTCGGAGATACCCGTAGGGCACCTTTATAGCCACCCAGTTACGTTGTGACGTTTGGTACACCCAAAGCATTCCTACGGTATTCGGGAGTTGCACAATCTCATGGTCTAAGGAAATGATACTTGACATTAGAAAAGCTTTAGCATACGAACTACACGATCTTGTGCCAGGCTTAGGATTGGGTCTTGTCCATCACATCATTCTCCTAATGATGTGATCCTGTTATCAGCGACATCGAATATCCATGGTCAGGAAACCGTAACCATCTATTGATCAACGAGCTAGTCTACTAGAGGCTTACTAGGGACATGGTGTTGTCTATGTATCCACACATGTATCTGAGTTTCCTATCAATACAATTCTAGCATGGATAATAAACGATTATCATGAACAGGGAAATATAATAATAACAACTAATTTATTATTGCCTCTAGGGCATATTTCCAACACTATGATGCACTGCAGTTTGGTTTAACACAAATGCCCCAATTAGTCCTTCTCGCGTTTAAAAGAAATGAAGAAAAAAACTGGATCACGGTCATGAATCCTAATCAAGTTAGAAAGCTTATCATAGCTGTCTCGCACAGATCGAGCACCAGCAGTTGCTCTAGCATTGACAGTGGTAGCAGCTCAGTCTGATCCAGCTGAGGTTTGGGCACCGACCGCGTCAACGGATCAGTCTGATCTACCGGAGGATCGGGCATCGACACCGGCACCTTCTCTGGCACCGGCACCAGCTCTACAAGGAGCACCATCTCCGGTGGCAGTAGCGGCTTCGGCACCTGTACCAACACTTGCACTTGCATCTGCTCCAGCCCATGTAGTTGCACCGGTAACAGACTGGGCTGAAGTTCGCACTTCATATACCAAAGTCCTTACAAAAACCGACATGTCCACCTTCTTGGTAAGCATTAGCCACCCAATTGCTTCGTTCTTTTTTCTTTCCATGTTGTTTCACATGATTCACTGTGTTGATCTAACTGTTTGGGTATGTCTTCTTGTTTGCAAACAGAGAATTCCTAGAGCAACGAGGGAGTCGTTCAACAGTCCGGGCGACCGTGGCCAAGTTTCTCTTACCATGTGCAGCCTTGGTGTGAATGAACCTGCTCAATATACCGTAAGTACAAAGGATGGTCACATGATGATTGATGCTAAAGGATGGTCAAGGTTCAAATCTAAATCATATCTTGCAGTAGGAGATGATGTCAAAATCGAACTTTCTCGGCAAGGAGAGCTGGTCCATATCAACTTTGAAATTCTTCAGTAGCAGCATGCAACTGCCGAACTGATCTATCCTCCAAGAGATTTTGATGTAATAATCTGGCATGGTGAAACAAGTGTCCTATGTGTATAAGTAGTACGACAGTATTATTTATCACATTGTATATGTTGATAGAATTGCATCTCTGATTGCTGGTTAGGAACTGTCGTTCGATTTCATTCCAACAGCTGCGGTGCTTTATTCAATTTTGTGTATTCGCCTTGTGACAGCATCTAAAACCAGTGCCATACCGATCACTTGCAATATGAAAAGCGCTGAGGTAGAAAACATGGGCCCCCAAACATGCAGGTCGGCCTGCGGCCCAAAGTCCATAACAGTGAGCCTATCTGAGTATTATATTCTCAGTTGAACCCCCATAAAAAAGCTGAACCCCCATAATGCCCGTGCCTTGCAGAGGGAGTATATTTCTCAGCAAGGTGAGCCTGTGATATAAAAGATTTGTATATTTCTTTATAGAGGGAGTATCTCTCTATTAAAATATATATTTATGTGTAACTAGTTACTCCTGTCTTTCTACTTCCTTTCGCTGATATGTGGGGCAACCGGCAATGGGGTCCACGTGCCATATGCACAAATTAGAGTGGACAACTTCACGGTAGAGACACCCCAGTCGTAGCGCCGCAGTAATGCCTAATGAGCCGTCAAATCACAACCCCTCTTTCCAGCTTTAGTAGTAAGCTGGACGGACGAAGCGGCAATATTTCACTGGGCCTGAATCCCCTTCTCCTTCGTCTGCTTGTTCAAAGAAAACCCCCTCCCGGCGATTGCATTGGGTTTTCTCATGGAGAACCGGGTACGAATTCCTCATCCATCCCCGATAAATCCAAGTCCCTTGGTCGCAGGTAATCCTAGGATGGCACCCGCCGCCGTTGATGCATTTTTCTTCCTACTGAATCTAATGTGTTTCATTTGCAGTGCCCAAAGTGCGAGTACCCTACAGGTTTCTGCGCGCTCGGCGAGATTCCACACTTGTTCCTTCTCATCCTAACACAGCATTTTGAAGCGCGCACAGTATGTTCCTAGAATCCTCTTTTCTATCCGGGAGGGTGGGGGTTTTTTGAACATGCTGTGTTCTCATATTATTTTTCCTGCAGTGTATTATTTGCTCTGCCAGAACACATGTACTCAAGATGCTCGGCCTTGCCATAACTGAATACACTAGTTTAATGGTCACAGTGAAGACAAGCCATGCATATAAGTTCCGAGTTGGGTTCATGAACCAAAAAGATCGCTGCTTTTTTATGGCCAAACTTGGATAAACTTTCTCAAGTGTTACGGACTGAAAGTTGGCGCATGAATGTTGATGGAAATAGCAGAACATGGTCTCATGTTCACTGCGATCTTCCACCCCGATGTCGTTCCAATTGTTCATCCATGTTAGTTCTGTATCTGGTTCTTGCTTGTTGCCTTGATTACTTCTTAATCCACCTATTCTGTCTAACTAATCACAATTTAACTTTATAAGTAGCAATGAATCTCTCACGAAGATGCTACTTCTAACTAATATTTTCTTATAATTGGTTTTTTTTGAGGGACTTGACAGTGGGAGAGAACTCCCACTGTATATTTTCATATATCTATATAAATGGGGTGTTTACATAGACATACCACACACATACACATCCATCTCCACTCCTGGTGAAGCCACCAGGGGTGGGAGAACTAGGCCATGATCACTACTTGTACACCTGTCTCTAAGTGTTTAAGGGTGGAAGAAAAAAGTACAGGACGGCTCAGCTAAGTGTGCCACAATATGAAAGCACAGTAGCTCTACGCGCACCCTTAACCTTATGCTGCAGAAGCCCCAAATCTTCTTTGAATCGGTGGTACCAAGATGCAATGCTTGGGGTTACACTTCTGAAGTGTTTATTGTTTCTTTCCTTCCACAAACTCCAGGCAGCCGTGAAGAATACCTCAATGAAAAAAGGATTGGGCCAGGTGGGTTGTGTGGTTTGCAACGCATCAAACCTATTTTGAAAGTCAATCCAATGAACACCTATCTTGGCCCAGCACCTTTCGCTGAACTGACAGGTGAAGATCATATGCTCGAGGGTCTCGTTTGCATGTTGCCCACAAAGGAGACATGTGAAATCATTCCCAATGTCATAGTGCCTTCTCCTTAGCATGTCACGTGTGTTTAACCTATCGTGCAGCAGCAACCATCCAAAAAATTTAATTTTCATCGTGCAGTTTGATTTCCAAAGGAGCTGGAAGATGGGTGAGCTATTGCATCTCGGAAGAAGTTGTTATAGTAGTCCTTTGGCTTGTATTCAGCTGTCCCCCAAGCATAGTGCCCAACGTCAGATATTGCTGTAGTTGGGTGTAAACAGAGTGCTGCATGTTGGACATCTCGGACCTCGTTGAGCGCACGAGCAGAAAGCGGTAGGTGGAAGGTTTCATGTAGTTCAGTATTGGTCCAGAAGTCAGCGATCGTCATGTCTTCCTGCAGAGCAAAGGAGAAAGCACGCGGGTGCGATGTTTGAAGCACATCATTGGACCACAAGTCTTTCCAGAGCAGCGTAGTCGAGCCATCAACTACTTGGATACAGGTGATCCCTTGGTAGATGGGTGTTAATTTGAGAATGTCTTTCCACCAGAAAGATCTTACCAGATCAACCGCATGAGGCACCTGGTTAGCGTACTGATTATCCCAAAGCATAGTGACCCATGGTACGCCTAGTTTGTTATAAAACTTGTGAAGAAATTTCAGCAGGAGGGCTTCGTTGTGGATTTTGATGTTGATCACTCCTAACCCACCCTTGCACTTGGGTTTGCACACCAGTTCCCAAGCTGCAAGCGAGTTGCACTTGTCACCTTGGTCGGTTTTCTTTGTCCAGAGACATCTCCTTCGAATCTTGTCAAGAATTTCAATCAGCTTTGGAGGGAACTTGAGTGTGCACATGGCAAACACCAGGAGGGATGTGACCGATGCATTGAGCCAGGAGAGGCGGCCTCCATAAGACATCACAGCGATCATGGCAGTGAGACGACGCTCCATTTTGCAAACTAGAGGCATGAATTCTTGAATGGTTGGTCTTGTAGTGCCAAGAGGCAAGCCAAGGTAGGTGAAAGGCATAGTGCCCACATTGCAGCCGAAAACAGCAGCAAGACTAGGGGCTGCACTTGCGTCCAGGTTGATTGGTATGAGCGTTGACTTGTGAAAGTTCATTTTGAGGCCAATAGCGGATGCATAGTCCGATAGAATGTTCTTGACACGGGCAGCCTGGTACGGACAAGTAGGCAGGACAAGGAGGGTGTCATCCGCATATTGGATCACAGGGTAATCATTTTGCCCATGGTAGGGAAAAGGCAGGTTGATATCTCCGCGTTGATAAGCATCATTGACCGCAGCTTGTAGCAGTTCAGCTGCCAGGACAAAAATGAGGGGGGACAAAGGGTCACCTTGTCGCACACCGCATCGGCAAAGGAACTGACGGCCTGGGACTCCATTAAGAAGGACGGACGAGTGTCCCAAGGAGAAGAGGCACCTGATCCAAGAGATCCATTTGTCGTTGAAGCCCCATTTGCTCCATAATGCAAATCATCGGTTCATGCGCGATGGTATCAAATGCTTTGGCAAAATCAAGTTTAAGAAGAACGATTGGCTGGCCCGAACTTTGGCATTGGTAAAGATATTAGTAAGTCCATGCCAGACAATCCTGTATAGTACGCCCTTTAATGAACCCATATTGATTCCGGTGAACAAGGGTGAGAATGACACGTTGAAGTCTGTCTGCTAGGAGTTTGGTAATTAACATGAGGCAACAGTTAAGCAAAGTAATGGGTTTGTAGTCATTGATTGTTTCCGGAGATTGTAGTCATTGATTGGTTTTAGGTATGAGTGTGATAATCCCATCATTGATACTGGTGACATCTAACGTACCTTCATAGAACTGATCACATAGGACGTAAAAATCATGTCGAATGATGGGTCAGCAGGCTTTCAAAAACGCCCCACTAAAGCCATCCGGGCCGGGAGCGCGGTCCGGAGGCATACCTTTTACCACATTATCGATTTCCTCATGTGAAAAGGGAGTGGTAAGTTGGTCACGATTTGTAGCTCGGGGTATAATGTTGGGGAGATCAAATTTCATGTCTGAGGGGGAGACCGTACCCAGTCGGTTTTTGTAAGTTTGAAACAAGAGGGCCTGTTTTGTAGGATGATTGTCAGCCAGTGTGCCATCCTCTAGCTGTAGTGAGGAGATAATGTTTTGTCGATAACGTTCCGTGGCCACTGCTTGGAAAAATTTGGAGTTTTCATCACCAAACTTGATCCAGTGAATAGTACAACGCTTCTTCCAATAGAGTTTTTGACATTTGAGCAGTCTCAGCAGGTGTGACTTAAGAATACGTCTGAAGTTCATTTCTGGAATTGAAAGGATTCGTTTATTTTCCAGCTCATCTAAATCTGCTAGTACATCATTACAGTTTGTGATGGCCACTGATAGACAAGAGATATTCTTACTCCAGATCTTGAGAGCGTGTTGAAGAGCTTTGAATTTTCTGCAGAGGGTTGTGGCTGCATTTGCATTTCTCACTGGCCATTCCCAAACCTCTCGAACTGTGTCCATAAACCCTGGGTGTAAGATCCAGTATGCGTCAAAACGAAAGAGCTTGGATCGGGGGATTTTGGTCTCGATGGTGACAATGCAAGGGATGTGATCGGAAACGGGCTTGCCAAGGGGTTTAACGAGCGTCTTAGGATACATGTTAGTCCAATGCAAGGAAGTGAAGAACCAATCGATCTGCTCAAGCAGAGGATCGGTCTGCATATTGCTCCAAGTGTAGGTTCTGCCTTTCACCGGGAGCTCAATCAGTTGCTGCTGGCGAATGATGTCATTAAACGTAATCATGTCATGAATGTTCCCCCCAGGTTTATTACGATTGTCCGGAGCTCGCATGTAGTTAAAATCACCCAAAAGTAACCAATCTTGGTTCTGGGGTATTTGAATATTGTACAACCATTGCGTGAAGGCATCCCTGTCAGCACCAGCGCAAGGGCCGTATATGTTAACTAACGTCCAACGTTGAGATGATTGTGTGCTAACGAACTTGATGGCTAGTGCAAAAGGATCACATGAGAGTACTGAACCAGAGAAAATCGAGCTTTTCCAGATTGTAAGCAACCCCCCAGAGGCGCCACACGAAGGGACAAAAGCAAAACGATCAAATTGTCTAGGACAGCAAGTTTTAATATAAGCAAAAGTAACCTCAGGCATCTTAGTCTCCTGAAGACAAACGATAGCACAGCCGCTGATAGAGATAGCATTATTCAGAGCCAGACGCTTCTTGTCAGAATTGAGCCCACGAATATTCCATGAGAGCACATTCCAGCAGCTCATCAACATCATATGGAATTCCACAATTAAGCAGAAGTGTGGGAGAGATCCTCTCACTGGTCATCACTGGCATTCAAAGAGGCAGAAGATTCGGGCACAGCAGCAGTTTCAGCAAGCAGGGCTTCTTCAGAGAGTTCAGTCACAGGTATAGCACATCTGTTGATTCCAATGGATTGCAGAGTAACTATAGGAGTTGGGGGCGGGATCTCACCAGCAGAAGTAGCAGCAGATGTTGATGTGCCGATTGACGGGATTACATGGGGTTTAACTTTGGAACTATTCTTGCGATTGTCAGAGAGGGGAGGAACCTTGAACCCATCATACTTGTTGGAGTGGAGACTGCGGCGCACTTCAGTTGTGGAAATGGGGACAGCAGCCCTGGCTCTACGGGGACACGGGCCAGTGGTGGCCAGAGGGGCAGTTGCCTCCGAGATAACAGGAGTATCTGAAGGTGGGATGTGCACATCTTGTTCTCTGACCAATGGGGCATCTTCAGTGTGGGGCGGCGTGGCGGCCACAATGGCGTTATCCACACTAGCATGTTCAGAGAGGTCCTCAATGATCACAGAGGAGGTAGCCACAGCAGAAGAAGAGCTCGATTGCTGGGAAAAGTTCAGACCAGCAGAATCATGTGTGATCAAGACAAACAACTGAACCCGGTTTGTTCTCAGCCCAAACCCCTCTCTCCAAGGTCCAAAAGTTGCAAGCATTGGGCTGACCGCTTGGAAGATGAATGTGTTGAGATGCAGGCGTGGGATTGGGTCATTCAACAGCCTGGAAAGGATCTCATCACCTTGGGCAGATAGGCCAAACCTGACACCTTGATCATTGATCTCCAATGTAATGTTCAGAGATTCAGAGCTTGCACTGTCAGAAAGCTGTATAGCTGGGTCAGCCAGGATGAGAATATCAGACTGGGTCGAGCTAGAACTGTCAGACTGGGTGATCGAATCATTCCAGGCTTGGAGAGCATTATCAGTGACATTGTTCTCAGGGACTAACCCATGTTGCACCGTCAGACCCTGCGCAGCAAGCCAGGCTTGGTAGTTCACCAAATGGGGCGGCATTTGTGGGAGTGGGGGAGCTGCAGGCGTCTCCCAGGTGCCCCAGCTCTAGTTGTCACCCACTTGTTGAGCCTCATTGTTGCCCGCTGCGGGTGCACCATTCTGAACGAGCCAATTGTGAACTTGTTGTTGATATGACTGTTCTGCAGTGAGTTCAGGGCGAAACTGCGGATGGGGGTTGCCATCGGGGGGTGGCATTTCCTCAGGTGCAGCAGGTACCTCAGGGAGGAGGCCATTCCGATCATTGCTGCGAAGTATGGTCACAACAATAGTCCAACTATCGCGCGCACCACCCAACTGCCATACCACAAAGCTCTTGGGGATGAGGCGCAGACTAAGGACTCTGACTTTCAGAAGGATGAACCTGGGACCTTGACGTGGATTATACCAGGAAACTAATGAACCATATCCACCCAAGGCCTTAGTGATGTAATAATCCGTCTGATAGTCGTACGGAAAGCCAAAAAACATAGGCCAAATCTCAGGCCCAAACAGTGCAGCTCTACGGTTAAGAGCCGCATTATGCGGGACAAAGGTGATCAACAGATCTTCATCTTCAAGCTCAAGCGGTGTGTTGACAGCTGTATCTCTCATAAAGGAATCCACAAAACCGAAAATCCCAACACTAAGGGGGTGGTCACTGACCTCTGTAGTGAAAAGCTGTGATTCTTGAAGCGGAGTTGTGATCCGATGGCGGACTATGGCTCGACGATGTAGGGGCACATACTCATTGGCTTCAGCAATGGCCAGGAACTCATGGCTGAGAGGAGCAATCAGGCCAACGACCATGCCGCTGCGAACAAGACAATCGGCCGGCCCTAGCTCAATGGCAAAACCCGGCGGGAGGAAGGGCACAGGGTTCAATGGGTAGTTTGCCATTGAGGAGGCAGGGAGCCGAGGGGAGGACGGTGGAGCATAGGTGGGATGCGAATGCAATGGTGCAAGCTGCAGCAAGTCGTCAGACTGTGGCGATGGGACTGGACGGGGTGCGTCCCACTAGGTTCTCGAGGCGGAAGCTGAAGCGTGAATGAGGGCGGTGGGTGGCAAAGTTGCCTTCGCAACCCATTTCCATTTCCGTTGGAAAGCAGCAGTACGGCAAGATGACGCCACGTGGCCATAGAATCCACAAACAGCGCATCGGACGGTCCTTGCAGAAGCGGTGGTCATGCGCTTGGTGGAAAAGGATGTCCCAAAGTTCGCGGGCGAATAATAGCAGTCTCCTTGTTTGACCCAGGCAGGGAGCTAGTGTCACGGTTGGTATGTTTTGGGCAGTCTCCGGTTTTATGATCTGGGCCCGAGCAGTTAATGCAAATCAGGCGGGCTTGGCAAGCGATCCTGCAGTGTCCCCATTGTAAGCATCTAGCACAAAGGGCGGCCCAATTAGCCGCAAGAGAATGAATGTCATCCGCGGAATAATCGGCCTGGGCTAAATCAGCCTTATGCTGAGCGCTAAGCATTGGGGGCCACATGTCATGGGGCGGGGCATATCGGAAAGCAGATTTAAGGAAACCTTGTGGGAGTGGTGGGTATTGGGAACGTACAGGGCATTTGAATTATCCAAAAGAAATGCACTCTTAAATAAATCATCCTTAGACTCCGCCTGGGAAAGATAATGCGCCATTAATGCTAGGCGATCAGTTGGTAATGCGCTAACGTTGCCCTGCTGAGGTGGCATTGTGGCAGCCCCAGTTTGAATTTGAATTGTATCATGGCGATCAACCAAAGAAGAAGTAGAGGCCTCATGATCATGAGTATTAGAAAAATTCCAATGCTTCAAGTTGACAAGATTAAACTTGCTAAGTTCTTTGGCCGATGATGGATCATTGGACTGTCCATTACGTAAGAAATCAAGAGAAGCAGATATGGCCACAGGGCGACGATCCCAGATCTCAACCAATTCTTTATCCGCATGCCAATGAGAACTAGAAAAATGCTTAGCAAAACGGCCATTGAACAAGTGGAAATGGCATATGAAATCTGGCTAGACACAATCCTTGAGACCATAGATGAAATGTCCCACCTTATTGTTGGCGACAGAAAATCGAAATGATCGGGAGGTAATAGCCACAACATTGAATCCAGAGCAAATTCCCCCAATGCAACATTGGAGGGCTAACCCAACCGAGTCAACCGTGAGGGGAAAAGAAGCCGAGGAGAAGGAGACTACCAAAAAGAATTCCTTGGTGTCCCTTGATGGAGAAAAGTGCATCGTAGAACCAAACTTACATCTCACCTGATCGGCCAGGGACAGACCAGGAGCAAAGTCCCAATGAAGGAGGCCTTCCATGTTTCCTATAATTGGTGGCACATGTAGATTTTTTCAGAGTTATGCAGTCTGCTTGTTTGCTACTCTGTAATAACTCGGCTGTTACTAATGGCACTGAAGTTGAATGAATCGACATCCACAAGTTCCTACACTTTATTGATCGTCTTGAGGTCCTTGTGGGGCATTTCAATTGCGGAAGGCCACGTGGGATATGTGTGCCACTGCTGCACTCGTTGAACAAGTCCAACTGTGTCGAGAAACTTATGGTATGAGCTGTCTTATGTTATATATGTTGTTCATAAACTATTGCTCATACACAGTTTTACAGCAGTGATCTTCTTGAAACAGGAAATGCCGAGTTCTATTGTTCCTATACAGATGCCTGACCATGGTCGGGTCAGACTTGCGCTTGGTCACAACATGATGTTTATGTCGACCTACTCAATGCCCCTTGGTGGTGAAAAAATACTTATTCATGGGTGTTCTCAAATAATGAAGGTCCATCCATCTTGGAGAATAGGACAGAAGATTATGTTCACGCTTTTCCATGGCTCTAAAGCGAATATCTTGTTTATTGACCATGTTGCGAGATGAAGCCGCTTTCAGAAGGTTGTGGATGCGCGGGGTGGCACATGTGCCTTGTCCTGGGGCTTGGCGGCCTCACCCTTGGTTAACTGTAGGCAAAGTAGCACTGTTCGAGGCGTGCTTTGTACGGTTGAACCTGTATAAGTACTCATACTGCTTTCAGATTTGGTTGTTAAGTGCCCCTGCTGGTTTGAGTTAAGGTTGTTAAGTACTCCTGCTGCTTTTACAGTCTCTCATGTTTCTTCAGTCCTGTCTTCCTCTAGCCGCCAAAACCAAACCAGCGCCGGCGGGGCCACCTGTTTCCGCCTCCCACGACTGGCTGCGCCTCAGCGCGCGCATCGCCGCCCCACCATCTCCAAAATTGTTAATGCTGATGTCCTCCGCGCGCTTTGGTGCGCTCGTCGCGGCGCCGCCCTCTCGCGTTGTCAACATGGTCAACAAATAACAAGAATCGGCAGAAGTACGTGGAGAGGATGACAGTAGGGGCCCACCACGTCAGCGTATGGAAAAATAAAATGCTTCCTCCTAGTGTTTTCCTAAAATCTGGGACCCATGACATTGTGAGCATATATAGTCAATAGACAAGAGAATAGCACAAGATCGGCTGGCACCTGGGACGTAGCTACTCGAGCAGTAATTTTTTTGTTTGGTATTGTTGAGACGGAGTAGGGTTTGAACTGGGCTGTGGCCCGTCTAGCCCAGGTTTATATTTTATGTTCACCATGTGACCATCCCAGCTATTTTTTCTTTGTGAAAATGAGCCCAGTTTATTTTTTCTGCAGAATACCCAATCCAGGCCTACTTATTTTTCTACGCCCTGATGGGCTGCAACTCTTTCAAGACGCCTGCAAATCTTGAAAGTAATATGAAATGGGTTGTAAATATAAAAATAGATGACAAATTGGCAATTACTTTATAATTTCTGGATTTTTTCACATTTTCAGATTCCTATTTCACAGGGCATTAACCTAATTTAAATATATCTTCAAAGTACTTTAAATCTGGCTCGACATTTTGGTATTAAAAATAGTTTGGAACCCACAGAAATATGCGAAATTGGCCCTGGCCAACCAAAAAAATGACTGCAATAAATTGCATAGGAAGTTGCAATGAGCTAAATATAAATTATTAAAAAAAGAGGGAGTGGTCTAACTTGTGGGCCTGTTTAGTTGACGTGTATGCAAGAATTTTTTAGTTATTATATACGTCAACAAACGATTCTAGCAGACGTAACCGTTGGATGTCAATCCAACGGCCGTCGTGTTTCTTGAATCTCTGATCTTCTTGCTCCTGCCACCAAAGAAGCATCGGTGGGACCGCCTACTCCCGCCTCCCGTGGCCGGCTGTGCTGCCGCGCAGGCATCAGCGCCCCCTACTACTCCCACCGCTGGCCAGGGCATCCCTCTACTCACCCACACCCCCTGTTATTCTGCGGCGACAGCAGCCTCACACCGTTGCTGAACCGGTGAACCCTTGTACTCCTCTCCGCGCGGGCTTCCACTGTCGCGTCTTCCCCGGATCCACATCGACCCCTTCCTAGGCCTTGCCATCGTCCACAGCCGTGGTGCTCTCGGCGGGGCGTGGTCAATGTGGTTAACGACCGACTTCCATCGGAAGAGTACTGTACGTGGAGAGGCTAACAGCTGGGTCCACGACAACCGCAAGGAAGTGCCTCCTTATTACGTGGAAAATAATTATTCCTCCACCTGACAGCAGGGACCCACCGGACGAGCCACTAGTATTTCACGAAAAAATGTTCCCCCCGCTGTCAGCTCGGACCCACCGGAAGTGCCTCCTTATTACGCACAAAAAATGAATACCCCGCTGCTACCTGGGACCCACCTTGGTGGGAGGCTGACTTGTGGGCCTACTAAGTTGACTGGGACGGAGGCCTTTGTCAACTTTAGTCAATATATGAACGATTCTAGCTCCAGTGACCGTACGATGTTCATCCAACGGCCGTAGTGCTTCTTCAACCTCTGGTCTTCTTGCTCCAGCCACCCAAAGCAGCGCCGGTCATGCCGCCTGCTCCTGCCGCCCGTGGCCGGCTGTGATGCCGCGGAGGCCTCACCGCCCCCTACTACTCCCACCGCTGGCCAGGCCATCCCTCTACGCACCCACACCCCCTGTTATTCTGCGGTAATGGCAGCCTCACACCATAGCCGAACGAGTGAACCCTCATACTCCTCTATGCGTGGGCATCCACTGCCATGTCTTCCCCGGCTCCGCGTCGTCCCCTTACTAGGCCTCGCCGTTGTCCATCGCCCTGGTGCTCTCGGCACGGCGTAGTCAACGTGGTCAAGGAATGGCTTCCATCGTACATGGACTGTATGTGGAGAGGCTGAGAGCTGGGTCCACGGCCGCAGCAAGGAAATGCCTCCTTATTATGCGCAAAATAATTATTCCTCCACCTGACAGCGTGGACCCACCGGACGGGCCACCGTATTCCATGAAAAAACGTTTCCCCCTGACTATGGGACCCACCAGCTACATCTTCGCACGCAAGGAAGTGCGTCCGAAAAAAACGATTCGCCCCCCGTCGGTGTCAAAACCGGCGGATCTCGGGTAGGGGGTCCCGAACTGTGCGTCTAGGCTGGATGGTAACAGGAGACAAGGGACACGAAGTTTTACCCAGGTTCGGGCCCTCTCGATGGAGGTAAAACCCTACGTCCTGCTTGATTAATATTGATGATATGGGCAGTACAAGAGTAGATCTACCGCGAGATCAAGTAGGCTAAACCCTAGAAGCTAGCCTATGGTATGATTGTTGATGTGTACGTTGTCCTATGGACTAAAACCCTCCGGTTTATATAGACACTGGGGAGGGTTAGGGTTACACAAAGTCGGTTACAATGGTAGGAGATCTTCATATCAGTATCACCAAGCTTGCCTTCCACGCCAAGGAAAGTCCCTTCTGGACACGGGACGGAGTCTTCAATCTTGTATCTTCATAGTCCAGGAGTCCGGCTATCCTAACACCCCCTAATCCAGGACTCCCTCAGTAGCCCCTGAACCAGGCTTCAATGACAACGAGTCCGGCGCACAGATTGTCTTCGGCATTGCAAGGCGGGTTCCTCCTCCAAGTACTTCATAGAAGATTTTGAACACAAAGATAGTGTCCGGCTTTACAAAATAAGTTTCCACATATTGCCATAGAGAGAATAATATTTACACCAATCTAATCTGCTGACGTATTCCGTAGCGTGTCACACCATGGCCAAGCCTTTATCCAAGTCGTTTCATTATCCCACCTCAGCGCGTCATGCGAGGCGGTTTCCTTGGCACGTCTTGTTAAAGCAGAGATCATGTCCCCTTATCCCGGGATTCTCATCAATACGGGCGTGGGCAACCCAACCGCGCCATTGATTACGGCGCTTGGAGATAAGCGAGTTTTACCAAGCTGGTGGGGACATGGAGTTGCGTCCACCCATATAACGGGATAAGGATCCACCTTTTCACGTACGCCTTCTTCCTCCTTTGGCTATCCATTCTTGCGCACTCGAGCTCCAGCGCGCAAGTCTGCACTCCCTACCTCAACCTTCTCCAGCCATGTCCGGAGCGGGAGGCAAGTGGACGGTCTCCTCCGTCATGGAGGGACACATCAAAAAGCTGAGGAAAGCCAGATACCTGTCTAACGACATCGTGTACCGGCTTCCCAAAAAGGGGCAGCTCATCCCCACCCCTAGGCCCCATGAGAGGGTGGTGTTCCTCCCCCATTTCCTCCGTGGACTGGGCTTCCCTCTCCACCCATTTGTCCGGGGGTTGATGTTCTACTACGACCTAGATTTCCACGATCTGGCCCCGAACTTCGTCCTCAACATCTCGGCGTTTATCGTCGTGTGCGAGGCCTTCGTCCGCATCAGCCCCCACTTCGGCCTATGGCTCAAGACTTTCAACGTCAAGCCGAAGGTGGTGCGCGGCAACCAGGCGGAGTGCGGAGGCGCCATGGTGGGCAAGATGGCCAACGTCCTATGGCTCGAGGGCTCCTTTGTGGAAACCCTAAAGGGGTGGCAATCGGGGTGGTTTTACATCACCGAGCCGCGTGACGCCAAATGGGTCGCACCCCCTGAGTTTCGATCCGGACCCCCTACGTGGCTCACCTCCTGGAAGGAGACAGGCCTATCGTGGGGTGAGAAGGGAGCGCTGATCGGACTCCAAGCATGCGTCCAAACCCTGGTGGACAAGAAGCTCAAACTTGTCAATGTAGTCCAGGTTATGCTCATCCGCTTGATCCTCCCGTGTCAACAACGGGCTTTCAGCCTGTGGGAGTTCGACCCGGCGCGGCACCAAACTCTGAGCAGGCTCTTCGACATGACGTACGAAGATGCCTGGAAGGTGCTTTTCAAGGGCGCCGAGGCTCCCGCATCCGCTACCGAGGATCGCGGATTCAGTGCGCAGCATCATGCTCTCGCAGTAAGCTGTTTTTTTTCCTTTTACAGGGTATCAGTTTTTCATAGTTTGACTACATGTGGGATCTAAACTCCCTTACCCTTGACAGGATTGGCAGGTGACATCCGAACAGATCAACTGTCCGGCTCCTTTGCCCGAAGGCCCAGCAGACGCTCGCCTGGCAAACCTGCTAGTTCCGGCACCCTATGTGGTGCCGGAGAAGAAGGGCGCAAAAAAGGCCGAGGGGACTCGAAAGAGTGCCTGGCGCCAGGAGGTGTCGGATCCATCATCCAACGGTTCCGAGGCACATTCCTCCCATGAAGACGAGGAGGAGAAGAAGAGACCTCACCCCCTCCAGCGGGGGGAGAGAAGAAAAGGAAGGCCGCCCTCTTGGGGGAGGCCGGGGGGTCTAAGAAGGGGAAAACCCTTCCTCTGGACTGCTCCACCAACGCCGACGGCAGCGGAGAGGAGTGGCAGCCCAGGACCAAGCCCCTGGCAAAATCGTAAGTATCTGGATACCAGAGTAATTCATAGTATTCGTTTATTGCACAACTTTCCCTTACGTCGAATAAGTTTATGCAGCCCACCCAAAGACCGGCTCGACGCATCGTCAAGCGGCTCACTGGACTCGTCGGATGTGAACTCACTTCCGACGGCTTCCTCCCCCCGCCCTACGGACGACACCGAAGTGTTGTCCCAACGGGTTCCAAGCCGGGAGGAGGTGGTCCTGGAGGCGCCGCATGGTGACCTCCCGGACTCCAGGAGTAAAGGGGATAAAATCCCCAGGGCTCCAAGTCCGGCTCTAGGCCGAACACTGCTCCAGAACCTTTAGAGGTTCCAGAGTCCGGCGGGGGACCTCCTTCCAAGAGGAGCAAGTCCACCATGCCGGTGGCCCCCGTCCAACCGGAGGCGCCAGACAATATGTTGGAGGCGCTCCAAGGCGCCTCCATCAACGAGGAGCACGGCACTATTATGAGTGTGGTGGTCCAGAAGGTTCAGTCCACCAAGAGCGGACTGACTGAAGCTTGTACTAGCCTTTTGACAGGCTTTGAGGTAAGTAAAGAATGTGTAAATAATAGTTTTGTTTGGTGTTCGGGACGAAAAGCCGAATAAAGGATCAAATAGAATTCGTAGGAGTCTAACAAAAATGAGTCAATATGCATATGCAGGCTTCCCTGCTTGCGTTTGCCGCACTGACTGCGGAAGTGGACACGCTAAAGCAGAACCTCGAGCGGTCCGAGCAAGAGCTCGAGCGTGCCAAGAAGCAGCTTGAGGACAATGAAGGTAAGAAATACCTTGTTTTCAAATATATATAAAAGGTGCAATTGCAAAGAATGATAGGATTATTGTGGCTATTTTAGGGGCCATGTCTGAAGTGGCGACCCTTAAGCAAGCGCTGGTCGAAGCCGAGAAGAGGGCGGCCTCGGAGTGCACCGAGCGGGAGAAGTATGAGGCCGAGGATGCCAAGGTGCGGCAAGAGCTCTAGGCTCTCATGGAAAAACATGAGAGTTTGGAGCTTGACTCGAAGACGCAAGCGTCCAAGCTTGCGGTGGCTATTGAAAATGCCAAATCTGCCAAGGCTGAATTCCAGAAGACCCTCCAGGAGTTGGATGAGGTGAAGAAGATAGCGGTGGGTAAGGCATTCTTTATGCAAAGCAAACACATAAACGTGAGTAACTTGTTACTTACCAGAATCCGGAGCTCTCCAGGAGCGTTCGCAGATCTTCCCCGGAGTGTGTCCGATGCTGCCGCATTCTATCGAGCCAAGGAGGGAAGCTCCACGGAGAAGGTGTTCTGGTCTCAGTATGCTGAGGCCGGACACCCCGTGCCCCTGAGCGACCAGCTAAAGCAACTAGTCGAGTTCCACAAGGCGGCCGAACAGGCCATGTAGGGCCTCATTGTTCGGCTGTGGCCTGGAGGGGCTCTGCCTGGGAGCTATTTCGGGCTGGTGCGGCAGCTGGTGGAGGCATGTCCAAGGCTCGAAGTCATCAAGCGCTCCGTCAGCATTGAGGGTGCCCGTAGGGCCCTTGCCCGTGCTAAGGTGCACTGGGGCAAGCTGGATGCTGAGAAGCTTGTGAAGGACGGGCCACCGTCGGGGAAAGAGCATCGCAAGCCCGAGAATTACTATAAGGATGTTCAGAAGGGTGCCTGCCTTGTGGCGGATGAATGTTCTAGGGATGTAATTTTTGAGTGAAACTTGCTCGTTTTGTCCTGTGCGCTGAAAACTTGTTTATATGCGCTAAGCAATGCTGTTGGAATTTAAAATATTACCTTCTGTGCGGTTGTTTATCAATTCTAAGAGATGGCGAGTCGTCGGCTTCTGCCCCCGTGCCGCTAGTGCTGGGGTGTTCGGGGATAAACCTGAGCGCTCTTTTTCCCATGTTTGGGTCCTTCGAGGAAGGCGCTCAGCCCAACGAACAAGGCAATCGGACTATAATGCATGAACACTCTCACTTAGCCATAGAATTCTATAATTTTAAATTTCGGCAAAGCCCCTGGTATTCGGAAGACCGAGTTCGGGGCGCTATCCACGCCTTGGCCGGACAGAGCCGGCTCCTCGCCCAAAGCGGCATAAGTCTTTAGGGACTCGAAAAAACCTCTCGAACAGCGACCCTCTCTCACTTCATCATGACAGTCAGTTTTAGCTTTCTCCACTGAGGTGCTCGACCCAGCTCCACAGGAGCACAATCGCAGTGGTTCTCCTAGTGCTACCTTAGCCGATATTGCGGAATGTAAGGCACCAAAACATAGGAGCCGAGAAAACCCAACTATTGACCCAAGACATGATTCGGAGCCGATGCATATAATGCTATAAGTTCGGGGTGCCGCACTTGTTAAAGTGTTGGGACTTCTCACACCATATTGAGGGGTACTAAAGCCTCTGGCGTATTTTGGCCGTACCAACGTGTACGGGTGCAACATGTCGTTAAGGAACATATATAAAGAAAAAAGGTAATGCAAAAATAGACGAAAACTATGCATTGTTTATTAAAAAGGGGTGCAATCAAGGCAGAACGATACAAGTAATGCGATAAGTGGAAGGTTGGACTAGTTAACATGTCCGCTCCAGGGGCAAGCTGCGGAATAGTATGCGGAACGGGTATACTGCTCGTGATAGAGACCACCTGGGAGTTCCGTAATGCGGCGTGGCTTGTCTGCTTCCCTCGTTCTTGCATTGTTTGTGCGGCAATTGAACTGCCGAACAGGCCTTCCGAAGGATGGAGTCCTGAAAGTAAGAGAAAATTAAAAAATCGGCAGCCCCTGGTACGGTTTAAGCCGTGTTTTGGACATGCCGTGATGGTGCCCCTCGCCCTGTGCCCATGGTATCTCTAGAGCGTAGTTATGTACGCGAAGTACTAGCGTCGCCTTTTTGCGAGGGTTGGAGTTGGGGCCGCATTGCTACGCCTGCTCGGATCGTGCCAGGCGGTCTTGTTGTAGGTTACTCCGGGCGCGCTTGACGGTGTCCGGTCGTTTAGTGGCCGGACTGGAGAACTGCCTGGAGAGGCTGCTTTGTACTTCCGCTGCAAGGGCCGCCGTGTGCTCCTCCGTTCAGAGGGAGCGTTCGGTGTTTCCATTGACCGTAATTACTCCTCGAATACCTGGCATCTTGAGCTTAAGGTATGCGTAATGCGGTACCGCATTGAACTTAGTGAATGCGGTTCGCCCGAGCAGTGCGTGATAACCACTTCGAAACGGGACTATGTCGAAGATTAACTCCTCGCTTCAGAAATTATCCGGAGATCCGAAGACCACTTCAAGTGTGACTGAGCCTGTACAGTTGGCCTCTACACCTGGTATTACGCCTTTAAAGGTCGTTTTTGTGGGCTTAATCCTCGAGGGATCTATGCCCAATTTCCGCACTGTATCCTGGTAAAGCAGGTTCAGGCTGCTGCCGCCGTCCATAAGGACTCTAGTGAGACGAAATCCGTCAATAATTGGGTCTAGAACCAATGTGGCGAATCTGCCATGATGGATGCTAGTGGGATGGTCCCTTCGATCAAAGGTGATCGGGCAAGAGGACCATGGGTTGAACTTTGGGGCAACTGGCTCTACCACGTATACGTCCCTTAATGCACGCTTTCGCTCCCTTTCGGGGACGTGGGTTGCGTATATCATGTTCACTGTTGTTCGGCGGCCAGGGCTCCTCGTCGTCATCACTATGCAGCCTCTTGTCTTCATTTTCGGTGATTAACTTGCATGCCTGCTTGAACACCCAACAATCCCTGTTGGTGTGATTGGCTGGCTTTTCGGGGGTGCCATGTATCTGGCACGAGCGGTCGAGTATTCGATCCAAACTGGACGGGCCCCTAGGATTCCTTTTGAATGGCTTTTTCCACTAACTGGATTTAGAGCCTCTGAATTCGGCATTAACTGGTGTATCCTCAGTATTGTCTCCGTTAATGCGGCGCTTCTGCTTGTTGTGACGCGACCTGCCACTACTGTCCCTGGCGTCCGAATTACCAGGGTTCTTGGTCATATTGTTGCTACAAGCAAGCCAGTTGTCTTCTCCCGCGCAAAAGTGGGTCATGAGTGTCGCGAGTGCTGGCATAGACTTCGGCTTTTCCTGTCCAACGTGCCGGGCCAGCCACTCGTCACAGATATTGTGTTTGAAGGCTGCTAGGGCCTCAGCGTCCGGACAGTCGACTATTTGATTTTTCTTTGTTAGGAACCGTGTCCAGAATTGCCTGGCCGATTCCTCTGGCTGCTGAATTACATGACTTAGGTCATCGGCGTCTGGGGGTCGCACATAAGTGCCCCTGGAAATTGTCGAGGAATGTGGCTTCCAGGTCCTCCCAACAACTGACTAATCATGTTGGCAAGCTGTTAAGCCAATGCCGAGCTGGTCCTTTAAGCTTGAGTGGGAGGTATTTGATGGCGTGGAAATCATCGCCGCAGGCCATGTGGATATGAAGGAGATAATCCTCGATCCATACCGCAGGATCTGTTGTGCCATCATATGATTCGATGTTAACGGGTTTGAAACCCACGGGGATTTGATGATCCATTATTTCGTCTGTAAAGCAGATAGGGTGTGCGGCGCCTCTCTACTGGGCTATATCATGACGTAGCTCCAATGAGCCTTGTCTACTGTGTTCGGCCCCGCCGAATTTGTGGCTGGCATGACGGTTACCGTCTCAAGCTGTGGGGCGCTCACGCGATCCGTAGATCGATCTTCTTTGCCTTGCCTTGTCCTCCAACATGTCTCGTAAGTCCGACGCATATTCACATGCCTTGGTATGGGGTGCGGCTTGAGTGGAGGGCCGAGAGGCCTCTCTGTCACGACCACGAGGTGGCCGGTCGGCCGCATCAAGTGCTTCCTCCTCTAATCGGGGTAGCAACCTGCGCTTTGGGTAGCTCTTGGAGGGGCGTTCGAGTTTATGCTCTTCGGCTGTGAGGACTTCAGTCCATCTGTCGACTAGCAAATCTTGATCAGCTCTAAGCTGTTGCTGCTTTTTCTTGAGGCTTCTTGCCGTGGCCATAAGCCTGCGATGAAAACGCTCTTGCTCGAAGGGATCCTCTGGCACGACGAATTCGTTGTCGTCGAGGCTTGCCTCTTCTTCGGAGGGAGGCATATAATTATCGTCCTCGACCTCTCTGTCTACCACTCTCTCATGAGGGTTGGATTCTCCATCCTCCTATGCCAAATCTTGCTAGAGGGGGTTTTCTTCGGCGCTTTCCGGAGTATTATTATCTCTCGTGCTGGAGTCACCGTGTTTGTTTTGGCGGGATTTTCAGCAGCGCCGCTGACGCCGGCACTTAGGCTGTTTCTTGGAGGGGTCATCCTCTGCTGTTCCATTGCCATCTCCCTCTTTTGGGGTGTCCACCATGTATATGTCATATGACGAGGTGGCTTTCCAGGGCCTAGTAGGCGCTGGTTCTTCATCATCTCCTTCATCGGCATCCATACCGTCGATATTTTTGGAGTCGAAGTCGAGCATGTCGGTTAAGTCGTCGATAGTGGCTACAAAGTGGGTGGTGGGTGGGCTTTGAATTTCTTCATCGTCCATACCACAACCTTGCTGACGTAGTCCGGCCAGGGCTCTCTTGATAAAGAGAGAGACTTTAGTGACTTCAGGATATCGCCGAAAGGCGAGTGCTGAAAGATGTCCGCGGCAGTGAACTCCATGATCGGCGCCCAATTGGATTCGATCGGCAGGGGCGCGGAGGGTTCGGAGTCCGGAGAGGAGTCCGGCTCCTTGGAGTCACGAGTCTCGCAGAGTACGGGGCTGGTGCTTGGCTCAATCGCCGTTGGGGTCACAGCATCCGAGGTGGCGTCCAACCGCCCATCCTCGATCGGTGCAGTTGGCTCCAAATTAAGGGTCAGAGCCGATGCGGGTGCGGCCTCTAGGGCACTGTTCAGCGGCAGAGCTAGATCATGCTCGTCGTGACAGTGCGGCGCACTCGGCAGTGGCTCGAATCCATCAAAGATCAAGTCCCCGCTGATGTCAGCCGTGTAGTTTAAACTTCCAAATCTGACCTGACGGCCAGGGGCGTAGCTTTTGATCTGCTCCAGACAGCCAAGCGAATTGGCCCGCAGTGCGAAGCCGCTGAAGACGAAGATCTGTCCGGGGAGGAAGGTGTCACCCTGGACTGCATTGCTATCGATGATCGTCGGAGCCATCAAGCCTGACAGCGACGACACATAGGAACTCTCAATGAAAGCACCAATGTCGGTGTCAAAACCGGCGGATCTCGGGTAGGTGGTCCTGAACTGTGCGTCTAGGCTGGATGGTAACAGGAGACAAGGGACACGAAGTTTTACCCAGGTTCGGGCCCTCTCGATGGAGGTAAAACCCTATGTCCTGCTTTATTAATATTGATGATATGGGTAGTACAAGAGTAGATCTACCACGAGATCGAGGAGGCTAAACCCTAGAAGCTAGCCTCTGGTATGATTGTTGATGTGCACGTTGTCCTACGGACTAAAACACTCCGGTTTATATAGACACCGGAGAGGGTTAGGGTTACACAAAGTCGGTTACAATGGTAGGAGATCTTCATATCCGTATCGCCAAGCTTGCCTTCCACGCCAAGGAATGTCCCTTTCGGACACAGGACGGAGTCCTCAATCTTGTATCTTCATAGTCTAGGAGTCCGGCTGAAGGTATAGTACGGCTATCCGAACACCCCCTAATCCAAGACTCCCTCAGTAGCCCCTGAACCAGGCTTCAATGACGATGAGTCCAGCGTGCAGATTGTCTTCGGCATTGCAAGGCAGGTTCCTCCTCCAAGTACTTCATAGAAGATTTTGAACACAAAGATAGTGTCCGGCTTTGCAAAATAAGTTTCCACATATTGCCATAGAGAGATTAATATTTACACCAATCTAATCTACTGACATATTCCGTAGCGTGTCACACCACGGCCAAGCATGTATCCGAGTCGTTTCATTATCCCACCTCAGTGCGTCATGCGAGGTGGTTTCCTTGGCACGTCTTGTTAAAGCAGAGTTCGTGTCCCCATATCCCGGGATTCTCATCAATACGGACGTGGGTAACCCAACCGCGCCATTGATTACGGCGCTTGGAGATAAGCAAGTTTTACCAAGCTGGTGGGGACATGTAGTTGCGTCCACCCATATAAGGGGATAAGGATCCACCTTTTCACCTACGCCTTCTTCCTCCTTCGCCTATCCATTCTTGCGCACTTGAGCTCCAGCGCCCAAGTCTGCACTCCCCACCTCAACCTTCTCCAGCCATGTCCGGAGCGGGAGGCAAGTGGATGGTCTCCTCCGTCACGGAGGGACACATCAAAAAGCTGAGGAAAGTCGGATACCTGTCTAACAACATCGCGTACCGGCATCCCGAAAAGGGGCAGCTCATCCCCACCCCTAGGCCCGATGAGAGGGTGGTGTTCCTCCCCCATTTCCTCCACGGACTGGGCTTCCCTCTCCACCCATTTGTCCAGGGGCTCATGTTCTACTATGGCCTGGATTTCCATGATCTGGCCCCGAACTTCGTCCTCAACATGTCGGTGTTTATCCTCGTGTGCGAGGCCTTCCTCCGCATCCGCCCCCATTTCGGCCTATGGCTCAAGACTTTCAACGTTAAGCCGAAGGTAGTGCGCGGCAACCAGGCGGAGTGCGGAGGCGCCATGGTGGGCAAGATGGCCCACGTCCTATGGCTCGAGGGCTCCTTTGTGGAGACCCTGAAGGGTTGGAAATCATGGTGGTTTTACATCACCGAGCCGCGCGACGCCGAATGGGTCGCACCCCCTGAGTTTCGATCCGGACCCCCTATGAGGCTCACCTCCTGGAAGGAGACAGGCGTATCGTGGGGTAAGAAGGGAGAGCTGACTGGACTCCAAACATGCGTCCAAACCCTGGTGGACAAGAAGCTCAAACTTGTCAACGTAGTCCAGGTTATGCTCATCCGCTTGATCCTCCCGTGTCAACAATGGGTTTCAACCTGTGGGAGTTCGACCCGGCGCGGCACCAAACTCTGAGCAGGCTCTTCGACACGAGGTACGAAGATGCCTGGAAGGTGCTTTTAAAGGGCGCCGATGCTCCCGCATCCACTACCGAGGATCGCGGATTCAATGCGCAGCGTCGTGCTCTCGCGGTAAGCTGTTTTTTCCTTTTACAGGGCATCAGCTTTTCATAGTTTGACTCCATGCGGGATCAAAACTCCCTTACCCTTGACAGGATTGGCAGGTGACATCCGGACAGATCAACTATCCGGCTCCTTTGCCCGAAGGCCCAGCGGACGCTCGCCTAGCGAAGCTGCTGGTTCCGGCACCCTATGTGGTGCTGGAGAAGAAGGCCACCAAAAAGGCCGCGGGGACTCGAAAGAGTGCCCGGCGCCAGGAGGTGTCGGATCCATCATCCGACGGTTCCGAGGCGCATTCCTCCCGTGAAGACGAGGAGGAAAAAGAAGAGACCTCTCCCCCTCCAGCGGGGGGAGATAAGAAAAGGAAGGCCGCCCTATCGGGGGAGGCCGGAGGGTCCAAGAAGGGGAAAACCCTTCCTCTGGACTGCTCCACCGACGCTGACAGCGGTGGAGAGGAGTGGCAGCCCCGGGCCAAGCCCCTGGCAAAATTGTAAGTATCCAGATACCAGAGTAATTCATAGTATTCGTTTATTGCACAGCTTTCCCTTACGTCAAATATGTTTATGCAGCCCACCCAAAGACCGGCTCGACGCGTCGTCGAGCAGCTCACTGGACACATCGGATGTGAACTCGCTTCTGACGGCTTCCTCCCCCCGCCCTACGGACGACTCTGAAGTGTTGTCCCAACAGGTTCCAAACCGGGAGGAGGTGGTCCTGGAGGCACCGCAAGGCGACTTCCCGGACTCCAGGAGTAAAGGGGATGAAACCCCCCGGGGCTCCAAGTCCGGCTCTAGGCCGGACACCGCTCCGGAACCTTCAGAGATTCCAGAGTCCGGCGGGGGACCTCCTTCCAAGAGGAGCAAGTCCGCCATGCCGGTGGCCCCCGTCCAACCGGAGGCGCCGGACAATATGTTGGAGGCGTTCTAAGGCGCCTCCATCGATGAGGAGCACCGCACTATTATGAGTGCGGTGGAACAGAAGGTTCAGTCCGCCAAGAGTGGACTGACTGAAGCTTGTACTACCTTTTAACAGGCTTTAAGGTAAGTAAAGAATGTGTAAATAATATTACTGGATATACAGTAGCCCCTGATGCTCTGTTTGGCGTTCGGGACGAAAAGCCGAATAGAGGATCATATAAAATTCACAGGAGTCTAACAAAAATGAGTCAATATGCATGTGCAAGCTTCTCTGCTTGCGTCCGCCTTGCTGACTACGGAAGTGGACACGCTAAAGCAGAACCTCGAGCGGTCCGAGCAAGAGCTCGGGCGTGCCAAGAAGCAACTCGAGGACAATGAAGGTGAGAAATACCTTGTTTTTAAATATATATAAAAAGGTGCAATTGAAAAGAATGACAGGATTATCGTGGCTATTGTAGGGGTCACGTCTGAAGTGGCGACCCTTAAGCACGCGCTGGTCGAGGCCGAGAAGAGGGCGCCCTCGAAGCGCATAGAGCGGGAGAAGTATGAGGCCGAGGTTGGCAAGGTGCAGCAAGAGCTCCAGGCTCGCATGGAAAAACATGAGAGTTTGGAGCTTGACTCAAAGACGCAAGCGTCCGAGCTCGCGGTGGCTATCGAAAATGCCAACTATGCCAAGGCCAAATCCCAGAAGACCCTCCAGGAGTTGGATGAGGTGAAGAAGATAGCGGCGGGTAAGGCATTCTTTATGCAAAGAAAACACATAAACGTGAGCTACTTGTTACTTACCCGAATCCGGAGCTCTCCAGGAGCGTTCGCAGATCTTCCCCTGAGTGTGTCCGATGTCGCCGCATTCTATCGAGCTGAGGAGGGCAGCTCGACGGAGAAGGTGTTCTGGTCTTAGTACACTGAGGCCGGACACCCCGTGCCCCTGAGCGACCAGCTGAAGCAACTGGTCGAGCTCCACAAGGCGGCCAAACAGGCCATGAAGGGCCTCATTGTTCGGGTGTGGCCTGGAGGGCCTCTGCCTGGGAGCTATTTTGGGCTGGTGCGGTGGCTGGTGGAGGCCTGTCCAAGGCTCAAAGTCATCAAGCGCTCCGTCTGCATTGAGGGTGCCCGTAGGGCCCTTGCCCGTGCTAAGGTGCACTGGGCAAGCTGGATGCTGAGAAGCTTGTGAAGGACGGGCCACCGTCGGGGAAGGAGCATCGCAAGCCCGAGAATTACTATAAGGATGTTCTGAAGGGTGCCTGCCTTGTGGCGAATGAATGTTCTGGGGATGTAATTTTTGAGTGAAACTTGCTCGTTTTGTCCTGTGTGCTGAAAACTTGTTTATATGTGCTAAGCAATGCTGTTGGAATTTAAAATATTACCTTTTGTGCGGCTATTTATCAATTCTGAGAGATGGCGAGTCGTCGGCTTCTACCCCCGTGCCGCTACTACTGGGGTGTTCGGGGATAAACCTGAGCGCTCTTTTTCCCATGTTTGGGTCCTTCGAGGGAGGCGCTCAGCCAACGAACAAGGCAATCGGACTATAATGCGTGAACACTCTCACTTAGCCATAGGATTCTATAATTTTAAATTTCGGCAAAGCCCCTAGTATTCGGAAGACCGAGTTCAGGGCGCTATCCACGCCTTGGCCGGACAGAGCCGGCTCCTCGCCCAAAGCGGCATAAGTCTTTAGGGACTCGAGAAAACCTCTCGAACAGCGATCAGCTCTCGCTTCATCATGACAGTCAGTTTTAGCTTTCTCCACTAAGGTGCTCGGCCCAGCTCAACTGGGGCACAATCGCAGTGGTTCTCCTAGTCCTACCTTAGCCGATATAGGGGAACGTAAGGCACCAAAACATAGGAGCCGGGCAAACCCAACTATTGACCCAAGACATGATTCACAGGAGATGCATATAATGCTATAAGTTCGGGGTGCCGCACTTGTTAAAGTGTTCGGACTTCTCACACCATATTGAGGGGTACTAAAGCCCCTGGCGTATTTTTGCCGTACCAACGTGTACGGGTGCAACATGTCGTTAAGGAACATATATAAAGAAAAAAGGTAATGCAAAAATAGACGAAAGCTATGCATTGTTTATTAAAAAGGGGTGCGATCAAGGCAGAACGATACAAGGAATGCGATAAGTGGAAGGTTGGACTAGTTAACATGTCCGTTCCAGGGGCAAGCTGTGGAATAGTATGCGGAACGGGTATACTGCTCGTGATAGAGACCACCTGGGAGTTCCGTAATGCGGCGTGGCTTGTCTGCTTCCCTGTTTCTTGCATCATTTGTGTGGCAATTGAACTGCCGAACAGGCCTTCCGAAGGATGGAGTCCTGAAAGTAAGAGAAAATTAAAAAATCGGAAGCCCCTGGTACGGTTTAAGCCGTGTTTTGGGCATGCCGTGATGGTGCCCCTCCCTCTGTGCCCATGGTATCTCTAGAGCGTAGTTATGTACGCGAAGTACTGGCGTCGCCTTTTTGCGGGGGTTGGGGTTGGGGCCGCATTGCTACGCCTTCTCGGATCACGCCAGGCGGTCTTGTTGTAGGTTACTCCGGGCGCGCTTGACGGTGTCCGGTCGTTTAGTGGCCGGACTGGAGAACTGCCTGGAGAGGCTGCTTTGTACTTCCGCTGCAAGGGCTGCCGTGTGCTCCTCCGTTTGGAGGGAGCGTTCGGTGTTTCCATTGACCGCAATTACTCCTCGAGGGCCTGGCATCTTGAGCTTAAGGTATGCGTAATGCGGTAGCGCATTGAACTTAGCGAATGCGGTTCGCCCGAGCAGTGCGTGATAACCACTTCGAAACGGGACTATGTCAAAGATTAACTCCTAGCTTCGGAAATTATCCGGAGATCCGAAGACCACTTCAAGTGTGACTGAGCCTGTACAGTTGGCCTCTACACCTGGTATTATGCCTTTAGAGGTCGTTTTGGTGGGCTTAATCCTCGAGGGATCTATTCCCAATTTCCGCACTGTATCCTGGTAAAGCAGGTTCAGGCTGCTGCCGCCGTCCATAAGGACTCTAGTGAGACGAAATCCGTCAATAATTGGGTCTAGAACTAATGCGGCAAATCCGCCATGACGGATGCTAGTGGGATGGTCCCTTCGATCAAAGGTGATCGGGCAAGAGGACCATGGGTTGAACTTTGGGGCAACTGGCTCTATCGCGTATACGTCCCTTAACGCACGCTTTCGCTCCCTTTTGGGGATGTGGGTTGCGTATATCATGTTCACCGTCCGCACTTGTGGGGGAAAACTCTTCTGTCCACTGTTGTTCGGCGGCCGGGGCTCCTCGTCGTCAACACTATGCAGCCCCTTGTCTTCATTTTCGGTGTTTAACTTGTCTGCCTGCTTGTACACCCAACAATCCCTGTTGGTGTGATTGGCTGGCTTTTCGGGGGTGCCATGTATCTGGCACGAGTGGTAGAGTATTCGGTCCAAACTGGACGGGCCCCTAGGATTCCTTTTGAATGGCTTTTTCCGCTAACCGGATTTAGAGCCTCTGAATCCGGCATTAACCGCCGTATCCTCAGCATTGTCGTCGTTAATGTGGCGCTTCTGCTTGTTGCGACGCGACCTGCCACTACTGTCCCTGGTGTCTGAATTACCAGGGTTCTTGGTCATATTGTTGCTACGAGCAAGCCAGCTGTCTTCTCCCGCGCAAAAGCGAGTCATGAGTGTCGTGAGTGCTGCCATAGATTTCGGCTTTTCCTGTCCAAGGTGCCGGGCTAGCCACTCATCACGGATATTGTGCTTGAAGGCTGCTAGGGCCTCAGCGTCCATACAGTTGACTATTTGATTTTTCTTTGTTAGGAACCGTGTCCAGAATTGCCTGGCCGATTCCTCTGGCTGCTGAATTACATGACTTAGGTCATCAGCGTCTGGGGGTCATACATAAGTGCCCTGTAAATTGTCGAGGAATGCTGGCAAGCTGTTAAGCCAATGCCGAGCTGGTCCTTTAAGCTTGAGTGGGAGGTATTTGATGGCGTGGAAATCATTGCCGCGGGCCATGTGGATATGAAGGAGATAATCCTCGATCCATACCGCAGGATCTGTTGTGTCATCATATGATTCGATGTTTATGGGTTTGAAACCCTCGGGGATTTGATGATCCATTATTTCATCTGTAAATCAGAGTGGGTGTGCGGCGCCTCTGTACTAGGCTATACCATGACGTACCTCCAATGAGCCTTGTCTACTATGTTCGGCCCCGCCGAATTTGTGGCCGGCGTGACGGTTACCGTCTCGAGCCGTGGGGCGCCCACGCAATCCCTAGATCGATCTTGTTTGCCTTGCCTTGTCCTCCAACATGTCTCGTAAGTCTGGCGCATATTCCCGTGCCTTGGTACGGGGTGCGGCTTGAGTGGAGGGCCGAGAGGCCTCTCTGTCGCGACCATGAGGTGACCGGTCGGCCGCATCAAGTGCTTCATCCTCTAATCAGGGTAGCAACCTGCGCTTTGGGTAGCTCTTGGAGGGGCGTTCGAGTTTATGCTCTTCGGCCGCAAGGACTTCAGTCCATCTGTCAACTAGCAAATCTTGATCAGCTCTAAGCTGTTGCTGTTTTTTCTTGAGGCTTCTTGCCATGGCCATAAGCCTGTGTTGAAAACGCTCTTGCTCGACGGGATCCTCTAGCACGACGAATTCGTCATCGTCGAGGCTTGCCTCGTCTTCGGAGGGAGGCATATAATTATCGTCCTCAACCTCTCTGTCTGCCGCTCTCTCATGAGGGCTGGTTTCTCCATCCTCCTGTGCTAAATCTTGCTGGAGGGGCTTTTCTTCGGCGCTTTCCGGAGTATTATTATCTCCCGTGATGGAATCACCTTGTTTGTTTTGGCAGGATTTTGAGCGGCGCCGTTGACGCCGGTGCTTAGGTTGTTTCTTGGAGGGGTCATCCTCCGCTGTTCCATCGCCATCTTCCTCTTTTCGGGTGTCCACCATGTATATGTCATACGACGACGTGGCTTTCCAGGGCCTAGTAGGCGCTGGTTCTTCATCATCTCCTTCATTGGCGTCCATACCGTCGATGTCTTCGGAGTCGAAGTCGAGCATGTCGGTTAAGTCATCAAAAGTGGCTACAAAGTGGGTGGTGGGTGGGCTTTGAATTTCTTCATCGTTCGTACCCCAACCTTGCTGACCGTAATCCAGCCAGAGCTCTCCTGATAAAGAGAGAGACTTCGGTGACTTCAGGAGATCGCAGAGAGGCGAGTGCTGAAAGATGTCCGCGCCAGTCAACTCCATGATCAGCGCCCAATTGGATTCGATCGGCAGGGGCGCAAAGGGTTCGGAGTCCGGAGAGGAGTCTGGCTCCTTGGAGTCACGAGTCTCGCGGAGTATGGGGCTGGTGTTCGGCTCAATCGCCGTTGGGGTCGCAGCCCCCGAGGTGGCGTCCAACCGCCCATCCTCAATCGGCGCTGTTGGCTCCGAATTAAGGGTCGGAACTGACGCGGGTGCGGCCTCCAGGGCATTGTTCGGTGGCAGAGCTATATCATGCTCGTCATGATAGTACGACACGCTCGACAGTGGCTCGAATCCGTCGAAGATCAAGTCCCTGCGGATGTCAGCCATGTAGTTTAAACTTCCAAATCTGACCTAATGGCCGGGGGCGTAGCTTTCGATCTGCTCCAGACGGCCAAGGGAATTGGCCCGCAGTGTGAAGCCGCCGAAGACGAAGATTTGTCCGGGGAGGAAGGTCTCACCCTGGACTGCATCGCTATTGATGATCGTAGGAGCCATATCGAGCCTGATGGCGGCGACACAAAGGAACTCTCAGTGAAAGCACCAATGTCGGTGTCAAAACCGGCGGATCTCGGGTAGGGGGTCCCAAACTGTGCGTCTAGGCCGGATGGTGACAGGAGACAAGGGACACGAAGTTTTACATAGGTTCAGGCCCTCTCGATGGAGGTAAAACCCTACGTCCTGCTTGATTAATATTAATGATATGGGTAGTACAAGAGTAAATCTACCATGAGATCCAGGAGGCTAAACCCTATAAGCTAGCCTATGGCATGATTGTTGATGTGTACGTTGTCCTACGGACTAAAACCCTCCGGTTTATATAGACACCAGAGAGGGTTAGGGTTACACAAAGTCGGTTACAATGGTAGGAGATCTTCATATCCGTATCGCCAAGCTTGCCTTCCACGCCAAGGAAAGTCCCTTCCGGACACGAGACGGACTCTTCAATCTTGTATCTTCATAGTCCAGGAGTCCGGCTGAAGGTATAGTCCGGCTATCCGAACATCCCCTAATCCAGGACTCCCTCAGTTAGGGCTACACGAAGTCGGTTACAATGGTAGGAGATCTTCATATCCGTATCGCCAAGCTTGCCTTTCACGCCAAGGAAAGTCCCTTCCAGACACGGGACGGAGTCTTCAATCTTGTATCTTCATAGTCCAGGAGTCCGGCTGAAGTTATAGTCCGGCTATCCGAACACCCCCTAATCCAGGACTCCTTCACCCCCCCCCCCCAACTGCTGGGACCCACCAGCTACATCTTCGCACGCAAGGAAGTGCGTCCGAAAAAAAACGATTCGCCCCCTTGACTGCTGGGACCCACCAGCTACATTTCGCACGCAAGGAAGTGCGTCCGGGCAAAAAAACAAAATGATTCCCCCCTGACTGTTGGGACCCAGCAGCTACATCTTGCACGCAAGGAAGTGCATCCGGGCAAAAAACAAAATGATTCGCCCCCCCTGACTGCTGGGACCCACGAGCTACACCTTCGTAGGCAAGGAAGTGCCTGACAGTCGGGACCCACCTGGTCGAAGCGTACGTAGCGTTGTCATTCTGGTCGCAAACGTGTACGTACATATATACTGGTAGATGTAGAGGTGCGCATGTGTCATAGTAGAGGCGCGTATGTGTCGTAGTAGAGGTGCGCACGCAGCATGTACATACATACGGGCAGGGTCTCGAATGCCTACTCGCGCATACGTACGGCTAGGGCTCGTGTACATGGCTGGGTCAGAATGGAGAAACAGCGTCGTCGTCGTGTTCATGGGGAGGCAACGGAATGCGTCATGTTCATTGGGAGGCAACGGAATGCATCATGTTCATGGGGAAGCAACGGAATGCGTCATGTTCATCGGGAGGCAACGGAGCGCGTGGGAGCCAACCGACTGGGTCGGAATGGAATGCGTGGTCGTGTTCATCGGGAGGGCTTGGACGGAACAGGCGATGGAAACGAGGCCTGGCGTACCACACAACGGAGGAAACGGACCTCCTATGTTCGGAACGGGGTCCTGTTGATTAGGAGGGGTCTGGCATATCGCAAAACGGAGGAAACGGACCACCTATGGTTGAAACAGGGGTCATGTTGATCGGGAGGGGTGTGGCGTACCACAAAATAGAGGAAACAGACCTCCTACGGTCGAAACAGGGGTCCTGTTGATCGGGAGGGGTGTGGCGTACCGCAAAACGGATGAAAGGGACCTCCTACGGTCAAAACGGGGGCCCTGTTCATCGGGAGGGGTTTGGCGTACCGCAAAGCGGGACTCCACGAGATACTGTTCATCTCCACCGTCGACCTCCTCCAGCCTCCATGGGCTACCGTCGACCTCCTCCGGCCTCCACGGGCTCCTATTCATCCAGCCTCCACCACGCGCTACTCCACCGGCTACTGTTCAACCACCCCTCCACGGGCATCCTCCACCGTCTACTGTTCATCCAGCCCTCCACACCACGGGGTCATGTTCAACCACCCCTCCACGGTCTACTGTTCATCCAGTCCCTCCACCACACCAAGGGGTCCTGTTCATCCAGAGGGAATGTCACCGCTCACTGTTCATCCAACCCCCCCCCCCCCCCCGCAACAATCACTGTTCATCCCAGAGGCAGCATCGATCGGCTTCAGTTAGCAGCAGTAGCGAAGGAATCGCTCGATCGGGTTCAGTTAACATCCATTGATCGATTGCTCGGGTTCAGTAACGCGTAGCCTGCAGTGCAATCACTCGGGTTTAGTTAGATCCCAACGTCTCGCTCGGGTTCAGTTAGAGCCAACGCCTCGCACACACGCGCGTATGTGTACGAGAGAAACGTGCATCGCTTGGCCCCCGACCTCCCACCGTAACCGGGAACTCCCCGAAATTTTCCGCTCCCTAGCTTCTACGAGAGTTTTTTCCGTCATGGACGGCCCAAAGAATGTCATGCAGCCGCGTCTCCGGCCCACCCAGGACGAAAAGCCCATTTTCTGTCATGGAAGTAGGAGCCCACCACATCTATGCTGATACCGGGTTTTGTCACAATTATTGTCATAGAAGTGTCATATGTATGACAGAATTTTTTTCGTTCGGCCCAAAATGTCACGGATGTGTCTTTTTTTTTGTAGTGTCAGTAGCTGGTACCATATAGGCCGGGGGCTAATAAGGGACTAATCGACGAATCGGACTTTTAACTGAATATATGTAACCCATTTATCATTACGTTAACTAGGGCCATATGTAATATATCTTAGGCTACATAGCAACATGCACTATACTTAATGTCTAAATACGCAATCCTAGGCTACATAGCTACAAGGAAGAGTGTTACCTTAATGTTTTAGCAGCAACAGCAACAGAACGACAACAACAACAGCAACAACAACAACAACAACAACAACAACAACAACAACAACAACAACAACAACAACAACAACAACAACAACAACAACAACAACAACAACAACAACAACAACAACAACAACAACAACAACAACAACAACAACAACAACAACAACAACCCTGTTTGGATACTCAACTTAGCTAGAGGTTAGAGTTAGTTTCTAGCTCATGACTAACCCTAAACTAACTCCATCCAAAGAGGTATTTGGATGACAGGGTTAGATTGACAATAAATGCACTAGGAGAACTAGCTCCAATTAGCGCGTCTTGGATCGAATATTTTTTTTTGGGTGGGTTAGATGAAACTAGCTCAAACTAGCCCTCATGTTTGGATATACTTTAGGGCTATTTGAGCCCAAAATAGCTCAAACTAACTCTAACCCATGGATACAACAGCATTTAATCGGCCGATAATTTGTAAGAATGCAATAAACTCCTTTCGGCCCATAATATAAGATGTTAATTCATGTAATATGCGAGTATATTGCATGTTATAAGATATTATAAAAGAGTGTTGTACTACATCATTGTGCAATTGTTCTTTAGCTTCTAATATTAACTTGGTGCTTTAGGTACATATGTCATTGGTAAAGATCCGCGCTTCGACCCTTTATGCGTATGGGGCAATGAGATATCGATGAACCAGCATCAAGTGAGGAAGATGGTAAAGATTATTAGCAAAATGGGTGAACATGGCAATTAAACTATTTGTTTACACTTCATCCAAGACAACGGCGAAAGGCAAGATGTTAAGTAAGAACTCGGCAGCCTTCTTTTTACTGCCCATAATGAGTTGTGTTAGATGACAATGTCTGAATCTTTTTCCTTTGGAGTGGTTCCCAAAGCAGTTTACTCAAGATTACCTCTCAAACTACATGATTGGTGGGCATGCAATGGTTAAAGTATTTCTACCAGAACATGATGATTATCTAGATGTTTTCATGAAGACCGTGAAAGATGGGCGGTCAGCCATCACAAGGGGTTGGACTAGAGTCGTTTGTGCCTTCTGCATGGAGGAGGGCACAATATGGGCATTCCGCTTCACCTTGTTCAGCAACCAGAATGTATTTTCCCTCTTTCTTTACCGTCTTTAATAGTAGAAGTATACAACTGTGGTTAATCATTCTTTAGTTGGTTCTTATGTAATTGTTGAACATATGTACCTATGAATCGAATAATGCATTGATTGTTTGAACCTGATGGATATGAGTAAAGCTATAGCATACATTCAGATTCAAATTCAAATATGGTACAATTTGAAATAGCAGCAATTAAATTATGGTGAATTTACACTCTCCAGGTCGTTATGGCACACACGGTTGGTAAAACACAAACGTTTGTGATATACACCATAATCCGACATGGTTCATAGAGAGGAAACATGTGCAAGCATGCACACAGTTGCCGTTTGCAAAGCGTGTGTGATGTCAGACAATATCAGAAATGCTGCGAGGAAACTAAACATTTGTGATAGTTGCCTTATCGTACACGATTCGCAACCATGAACTGTTTCTAATGAAGTATGCATCATAAACGTTGCACCACAGAATAGCGTGTGCGATAGTTGTCGTGTACGACGATGTTACGACGGTCTGACGTTTCATAATACTGACCGACACTCGTACGACGATTAGCTAATCTTCTTAATTAGTTATCGCATAAGGTTTGGGAAACGCGAATGTGTGTGATTGTCTTCTTATCATACACGTTCCATAATAGTGAACCATTTATGATGGGCTGCACATAGTAAACGTCGCACCACAGAATACCGACTTCGATGGCAATGCGAGCACAAACGAGTAGGAGAACTGTATATGCAACTTGGCTCCCAATCCCCGACGGTTTCTGGGTCATGTGGGAAGGACCCCCCTATCGCCCACACTTACTTGGCGACGGTTCCAAATGCCTTCGTGGAAAGGGGTTAAAAACAGTTTGTATAGCACCTCGCTTTACCAGTGTCAGTGTTTACAAGTTACTAATCGATCACTAGCTAGCCCACTAATATGCTCCTGGCAGTTTTAGTTGCGACACAAGATCTGAAGTGGCGGTTTTTGGAATAAAAATGGCTACCTCTGAAGAAACTGGCAAGCTGTTCTGAAGAATATTACATGCGAATCTGAAGAAACTACCAACAAAAACGTTCGCAAATGCCTTATCTCCCAGCGAACGTTCATCTACTATTGCGATCCTACACATACACTATCCGGCCGACTCGATCCTATGCAAGTAACTAGCGCATCATGCATGAACCTCCTCTGGATGAATCGAGCGACCCAGCACGGACGGGACGCACCACTGACGGGACGAACGGTGACAATGACATGTACCTAGGGTAGGGTGCTACCTCTTGAGCACTGCGTTGGTTTTCCCTTGAAGAGGAAAGGGTGATGCATCAAAGTAGCGTAAGTATTTCCCTCAGTTTTTGAGAACCAAGATATCAATCCAGTAGGAGGCTACGTGCGAGTCCCTCGCACCTACACAAAACAAATAAATCCTCGCAACCAACGCGATATGGGGTTGTCAATCCCTACACGATCACTTACGAGAGTGAGATCTAATAGATATGATAAGATAATATTTTTGGTATTTTTATGATAAAGATGTAAAGTAAAATAAAAGGTAATGAAAATAACTAAGTGTTGGAAGATTAATATGATGGAAGATAGACCAGGGGGCCATAGGTTTCACTTGTGGCTTCTCTCAAGAGCATAAGTATTTTACGGTGGGTGAACAAATTACTGTTGAGCAATTGACAGAATTGAGCATAGTTATGAGAATATCTAGGTATGATCATGTATATAGGCATCACGTCCGAGACAAGTTGACTGACTCATGCCTGCATCTACTACTATTACTCCACACATCGACCGCTATCCAGCATGCATCTTGAGTATTAAGTTCATAAGAACAGAGTAACGCTTTAAGCAAGATGACATGATGTAGAGGGGTAAATTCATGCAATATGGTAAAAAACCCATCTTGTGTTCCTCAATGGCAACAATACAATATGTGCCTTGCTGCCCCTACTGTCACTGGGAAAGGACACCGCAAGATTGAACCCAAAGCTAAGCACTTCTCCCATTGCAAGAAAGATCAATCTAGTAGGCCAAACCAAACTGATAATTCGAAGTGACTTGTAAAGATAACCAATCATACATAAAAGAATTCAGAAGATCCAAATATTGTTCATAGATAAACTTGATCATAAACCCACAATTCATCGGTCTCAACAACCACACCGCAAAAGAAGATTACATCGAATAGATCTCCACGAGAGAGGGTGGAGAACATTGTATTAAGACCCAAAAAGAGAGAAGAAGCCATCTAGCTAATAACTATGGACCCGAAGGTCTGAGGTAAAATACTCACACATCATTGGAGAGGCTATGTTGTTGATGTAGAAGCCCTCCGTGATCGATGCCCCCTCCGGCGGAGCTCCGGAACAAGCCCCAAGATGGGATCTCGTGGATACAGAAAGTTACGGCGGTGGAATTAGGGTTTTGGCTCCGTTTTTGATCGTTTGGGGGTACGTAGGTATATATAGGAGGAAGGATTATGTCGGTGGAGCAACAGGGGGCCCACGAGGGTGGAGGGCGCGCTTGGGGGGGGGGGGGGGGTAGGCGCGCCCCCTACCTCGTGGCTTCCCTGTTGGTTGCTTGATGTAGGGTCCAAGTCTCCTAGATCATGTTCGTTCCGAAAATCACGTTCCCGAAGGTTTCGTTCCGTTTGGACCCCGTTTGATATTATTTTTCTGCGAAACTCTGAAATAGGCAAAAAAACAACAATTCTGGATTGGGCCTCCGGTTAATAGGTTAGTCCCAAAAATAATATAAAAGTGAATAATAAAGCCCAATAATGTCCAAAACAGAATATAATATAGCATAGAACAATCAAAAATTATAGATACGTTAGAGACCTATCAAGCATCCCCAAGCTTAATTCCTGCTCGTCCTCGAGTAGGTAAATTATAAAAACAGAATTTTTGATGTGGAATGCTACTAGGCATAATTTCAATGTAATTCTTCTTAATTGTGGCATGAATATTTAGATCCAAAAGATTCAAGATAAAAGTTTAATATTGACATAGAAATAATAATACTTCAAGCATACTAACTAAGCAATTATTTCTTCTCAAAATAACATGTACAAAGAAAGTTCATCCCTACAAAATCATATAGTTTAGTCAGGCTCCATTTTCGGCACACAAGAATGCTCTCATCATGCACAACCCCGATGACAAGCCAAGCAATTGTTTCATACTTTAGTAATCTCAAACTTTATAAACCTTCATGCGATACATGAGCGTGAGCCATGGATATAGCACTATGGGTGGAATAGAGTATAATGATGGGGGTTATGTGGAGAAGACAAAAAGGAGAAAGTCTCACATCAACGAGGCTAATCAATGAGCTATGGAGATGCCCATCGATTGATGTTAATGCAAGGAGTAGGGATTGCCATGCAACGGATGCACTAGAGCTATAAATGTATGAAAGCTCAACAAAAGAAACTAGTGGGTGTGCATCCAACTTGCTTGCTCACGAAGACATAGGGAACTTGAGGAGGCCCATTGTTGGAATATACAAGCCAAGTTCTATAATGAAAAATTCCCACTAGTATATGAAAGTGACAAAACAAGAGACTCTCTATCAGGAAAATCATAGTGCTACTTTGAAGCACAAGTGTGGAAAAAAAGGATAGTAGCACTGTCCCTTTTCATTTCTCTTTTTTGGGCCTTATTTTTTGGCCTTTATCTTTTTTTATTGGTACAATGCTCTATTAAATGATGATAATCACACTTCTATTTATTTACAACACAATGATTACAACTCGATACTAGAACAAGGTATGACTCTATATGAATGCCTCCGGCGGTGTACCGGGATATGCAATGAACCAAGAGTGACATGTATGAAATAATTATGAACGGGGGCTTTGCCACAAATACTATGTCAACTACATGATCATGCTAAACAATATGACAATGATGAACGTGCCATGATAAACGGGATGGTGGAAAGTTGCATGGCAATATATCTCGGAATGGCTATGGAAATGCCATAATATGTAGGTATGGTCGCTGTTTTGAGGAAGATATAAGGAGGTTTATGTGTGAAAGAGCATATCATATCACGGGGTTTGGATGCACCGGCGAAGTTTGCACCAACTCTCAATGTGAGAAAGGGCAATGCACGGTACCGAAGAGGCTAGCAATGATGGAAAGGTGAGAGTGCTATAATCCATGGACTCAACATTAGTCATAAAGAACTCACATACGTATTGCAAAAATCTACAAGTCATCAAAAACCAAGCACTACGCGCATGCTCCTAGGGGGATAGATTGGTAGGAAAAGACCATCGCTCGTCCCTGTCCGCCACTCATAAGGAGGACAATCAAAGAACACCTCATGTTTCAAATTTGTTACATAACGTTCACCATATGTGCATGCTACGGGACTTGCAAACTTCAGCACAAGTATTTCTCAAATTCACAACTACTCAACTAGCACAACTTTAATATCACTACCTCCATATCTCAAAACAATCATCATGCATCAAACTTCTCTTAGTATTCAAAACACTCATAAGAAAGTTTTTACTAATATTGAATACCTAGAATATTAGGATTATTTAAGAAAATTACCATCATATTTAATACTCTCAAAATAATCTAAGTGAAGCATGAGAGATCAATAGTTTCTATAAAACAAATCCACCACTGTGCTCTAAAAGATATAAGTGAAGTACTAGAGCAAAACTATATAAGTCAAAAGATATAAGTGAAGCACATAGAGTATTCTAATAATTTCCGAATTATGTTTGTGTCTCTCAAAAGGAGTGTACAGCAAAGATGATTGTGGCAAACTAAAAAGCAAAGACTCAAATCATACAAGACGCTCCAAGCAAAACACATATCATGTGGTGAATGAAAATAAAGCTCCAAGTAAAGTTAGCGATGGAAGTAGACGAAAGAGGGGATGCCTTCCGGGGCATCCCCCAGCTTTGGCTTTTTGGTGTCCTTAGATTATCTTGGGGGTGCCATGGGCATACCCAAGCTTAGGCTATTGTCACTCCTTGTTCCATAATCCATCAAATCCTTACCCAAAACTTGAAAACTTCACAACACAAAACTTAAAGTAAAAAATCTCGTGAGTTCCGTTAGCGAAAGAAAACAAAACACCACTTCAAGGTACTGTAATGAACTCATTATTTATTTATATTGGTGTTAAACCTACTGTATTCCAACTTCTCTATGGTTTATAAACTATTTTACTAGCCATAGATTCATCAAAATAAGCAAACAACACACGAAAACCATAATCTGTCAAAAACAGAACTGTCTGTAGTAATCTATAGCTAGCGCAAGATCTGGAACCCAAAAATTCTAAAATAAATTTATGGACGTGAGGAATTTATCTATTAATCATCTTCAAAAATAATTAACTAAATAGCACTTTCCAAATAAAAATGGCAGCAGTTCTCGTGAGCGCTAAAGTTTCTGTTTATTACAGCAAGATTAACAAGACTTTCCCCAAGTCTTCCCAACGGTTCTACTTGGCACAAACACTAATTAAACACAAAAAACACAACCAAAACAGAGGCTAGATAAATTATTTATTACTAAACATGGTAAAAAATCAAGGAATAAAAATAAAATTGGGTTGCCTCTCAATAAGCGCTATCGTTTAACACCCCTAGCTAGGCATAAAAGCAAGGATAGATCTAGGTATTGCCATCTTTGGTAGGCAATCCATAATTGGCTCTCATAATAGATTCATAAGTTAACTTAATTTTCTTTATAGGAAAGTGTTCCATGCCTTTCCTTAACGGAAATTGGAACATAATATTTCCTTCCTTCATATCAATAATTGCACCATTCGTTCTAAGGGAAGGTCTACCAATAATAATAGGACATGAAGGATTGCAATATATGTCAAGAACAATAAAATCTATGGGCACATAGTTCCTATTTGCAACAATAAGAACATAATTAATTCTTCCCATAGGTTTCTTAATAGTGGAATCCGCAAGGTGCAAGTTTAAAGAGCAATCATCAAAATCACGGAAACCTAACAAATCACACAAAGTCTTTGGAATCATGGAAACACCAGCACCCAAATCACACAAAGCATAGAATTCATGATCTTTGATTTTAATTTTAATAGTTGGTTCCCACTCATCATAAAGTTTTCTAGGGATAGAAACTTCCAACTCAAGTTTTTCTTCATAAGATTGCATCAATGCATCAATGATATGTTTGGTAAAAGCTTCATTTTGACTATAAGCATGGGGAGTTTAGCACGGATTGCAACAGCAAGGAAATACAATCTATCAAAGAGTAGCTATCATAATTAAATTCCTTGAAATCCAAAATAGTAGGTTCATTAACATCTAGAGTTTTGATCTCTTCAATCCCACTTTTATCAAATTCAGCATCAAGATCTGAAAACTACGAATTTTTGGAACGCCTTCTAGGTAAAGGTGGATCATATTCAGTCCCATCATTATCAATATTCATATTGCAAAACAAAGATTTAATAGGGGACACATCAATAACTTTTAGATCTTCATCTTTATTTTCATAGTTTTCCGGCTTAGCGGCCATCTTATTAACTAAGGTAGCCTGCTTATCCGAAATTTCAGCTATTAACTTCTCAAGACAAGCAATTTGGGATCTCAAACCATCAAATAATTTAGACATATCATCGAGCTCTTTATTCATATAACTCGTAAAGCTTTTTTGTTCCTTAAGCTCATTTCTAAAGAAATTATTATGCTCAAATTGTAAGACCATCAAACTCCTAACATTGCTTTCGATTTCATCTAACCTTCTAAGGTGAAGATCACCAAATCGGGGAAGAGCCATCGTGACAAGCAAGCAATCCAACACACAAGCAAATGAGGAACATGCAAAAAAGGAAAATAGAGAAAGAGAGGGAGGATAGAGAGAGATAGAGGGCGAATAAAACGGCAAGGGTGAACTGGGGGAAAGTAAAACGAGAGGCAAATGGAAAATAATGTAATGCGGGAGATAAGGGTTTGTGATGGGTACTTGGTATGTTGACTTTTGCATAGACCTCCCCGACAATGGCTCCAGAAATCCTTCTTGCTACCTCTTGAGAACTGCGTTGGTTTTCCCTCGAAGAGGAAAGGGTGATGCAGCAAAGTAGCATAAGTATTTCCCTCAGTTTTTCAGAACCAAGGTATCAAACCAGTAGGAGGCTACACGTGAGTCCCTCGCACCTACAAAAAACAAATAAATCCTCAAAACCAACGCGATAAGGGGTTGTCAATCCCTACACAGTCACTTACGAGAGTGAGATCTGATAGAGATGTAAAGTAAAATAAAAGGCAATGAAAATAATTAAGTGTTGGAAGATTAATATGATGGAAGATAGACCCGGGGGCCATAGGTTTCACTAGTGCCTTCTATCAAGAGCATAAGTATTTTACGATGGGTGAACAAATTACTGTTGAGCAATTGACAGAATTGAGCATAGTTATGAGAATATCTAGGTATGATCATGTATATAGGCATCACGTCCGAGATAAGTAGACCAACTCCTGCCTGCATCTACTACTATTACTCCACACATCGACCGCTATCCAGCATGCATCTAGAGTATTAAGTTCATAAGAATAGAGTAACGCTTTAAGCAAGACGACATGATGTAGAGGGATAAATTCATGCAATATGATAAAAAACCCCATCTTGTTATCCTCGATGGCAACAATACAATACGTGCCTTGTTGCCCCTACTGTCACTGGGAAAGGATACCGCAAGATTGAACCCAAAGCTATGCACTTATCCCATTGCAAGAAAGATCAATCTAGTAGGCCAAACGAAACTAATAATTCGAAGAGACTTGCAAAGATAACCAACATACATAAAAGAATTCAGAAGATCCAAATATTATTCATAGATAAACTTGATCATAAACCCACAATTCATCGGTCTCAACAAACACACCGCAAAAGAAGATTACATCGAATAGATCTCCATGACAGAGGGGGAGAACATTGTATTGAGAACCAAAAAGAGAGAAGAAGCCATCTAGTTAATAACTATGGACCCGAAGGTCTGAGGTAAACTACTCACACATCATCGGAGAGGCTATGGTGTTGATGTAGAAGCCCTCCGTGATCGATGGCCCCTCCGGCGGAGCTCCGGAACAGGCCCCAAGATGGGATCTCGTGGATACAGAAAGTTACGGTGGAGGAATTAGGGTTTTGGCTCCGTTTTTGATCGTTTGGGGGTACGTAGGTATATATAGGAGGAAGGATTATGTTGGTGGAGCAACAGGGGGCCCACGAGGGTGGAGGGCGCGCTTGGGGGGGGGGGTAGGCACGCCCCCTACCCCGTGGCTTCCTTGTTGGTTGCTTGATGTAGGGTCCAAGTCTCCTAGATCTTGTTCGTTCCGAAAATCACGTTCCCGAAGGTTTCATTCCATTTCGACTCCGTTTGATATTCTTTTTCTGCGGAACTCTGAAATAAGCAAAAAACAGCAATTTTGGGCTGGGCCTCCGGTTAATAGGTTAGTCCCAAAAATAATATAAAATTGAATAATAAAGCCCAATAATGTCCAATACAGAAGATAATATAGCATGGAGCAATCAAAAATTATAGATACGTTGGAGACGTATCATAGGGTAATAGGCCCTACCTAGACGCCTTACCCAATGACACTGCCCTAGAATCAAAGACATTCAAGATACAATAGAGGAAACCGACTGAGTTCAACAAGGAGTGCAATCCACTCGACCTCTAACCTCACTCAAAAATTCCAATTCCATTCGACCAAGACGAGTTCACTCGACCTTACAAGAAACCACTCGGAATGCAGAAGACCTAAAGTTATTCTGGATGACCTCTGTTAGGCATTCTGTCTGTAGCCTTAAAGGTCATTTATAGCTCTTTATAATGGGCGTTACTAGTAACGTCTTGTCTTAGTGTACATTGAACCCTATGTAAGGTTGGATGCCTAGGGTCCTAGAGCACTCTATATAAGCTACCCCCTCCTCTGGGACAAGGGTTTGCACCCCATGTAACTCTCACGCATAATCCAGTCGACCAGCCTCTGGGCACCGAGACGTAGGGCTATTACTTCCTCCGAGAAGGTCCTGAACTCGTAAACATTGCATGCACAATCTTGCCATAGCTAGGATCTTGCCTCCTCTTACATACCCCCTATTCTATTGTCAGACTTACTCCCACGACAGTTGGCACCCACCGTGGGGAAGGTGTCTTAGCGACTTTTGGCGAGGTTGCGATTTTCCGATCTTCATCATCATGGTTTCCGGTGGTGCTCTAGCTTTGGGCCGCGAGATCTGTCTCGACGCGCTCGTCTTCATCACCGACGACTCGCCTTGATCTAGGAGGACCCCCTCGACGTTGAGGCCCTTCCGGTCCGTGGGGCTGTGCACTTCCGCGTGAGTGCTTGCGGCGTCCAACTGCGACAGCCGTCGACCCAATATCGGTCGGCTCCCATAGCATCTTCACTCCCCACCGATCGCCGTTACAAGCGGTCTGGTCGATCGCGGTTTTAGCGGTGAGTGAAGCATGTGGTGGCCCGTCAGTCGGCCACTCCTCAAGTCACGGCAATCAAGCCCGATGAATGTCTCTATGGACTATTCGACTAGTTCCGCCGAGACTTTGGCCGAGTCCGATAGCAGTGAACCTACGGCAGAAGTCCTGATGGTCGACACGCCGTGCAGCCCTCGTGGTTTCCGTCACGGTGGTGGTGGCGATGGCGTTGGCGGCTCGTAGCGTGGTCACGAAGAGTATCGTCCTGAAGCTCTCACTTCGTAGCAGAGGTATGAGCTACACCGTCACAACATGGAGGCACTCCACACTCCCATCATCGGCGAGACCTCCGAGGCTCGGGCCTTGGAGGCTGCGCACCTAGCCACTTTGGCTAAGCACGCACATGTGGATAACCTTCAACATTCACTCGACGAACATGCTCGACGACAGATCCCCAAATCTAATCGACGGCAACGACAGTTGTTCCCGCCTGAACCTCGGGTATACCGCACTCCGATCCAGAATCTTACCACTGCAGCCCATATAGCAGAGTCCATTCAGCCGTCCCACTCAGAGGATGGAAGAGGTTTGATGCAGATCCAAGCGCTGCTCCAGGCAGCAGGGGAGGAAAACACAGCTGTTTCTCAGTCGCGTAATAGGATCCACAGCAGGTCCGTGGTGGCGAACATAGTACAGTCGGCTCACAACCCAAGATCACCTCCGCGGCGTAAGGATCGTGGGAACCGCTAGGAGCGGTACCTGGCTCGGAACCACAAGCAGTATGATCATCAGCTCGGCCGCAATGACCGCCGCCGAGTGCCTACGCCCCCTCCGAGGGTCGGATCGTACGTGCCCCGGCAGTATGATGACATGCGCCCATACAGTGATGAGCAAAGGGTACCAGTCGACCCACGAGAGCCTAGGTTTGACGCAAGGTTGATTCTTGTTTAAGGTTTGGTCAACAAAAACCAAGCACACAGAGAAGGACTAGACAGAGATCATCCGACTGGTAGCAGAGTACATGTTTTAGGACAGGAGTGTTTCAGCAGAGCCATCAGAGCTGCAGAGATTCCCCCCAACTTCAGGTTGGCGACTGGAGTTAGCAAGTTCACCGGTGAGTCGAAGCCTGACACTTGGCTAGAGGATTACCTAGTGGCTATGCAGATCGGCAGCGGTAATGATGATGTACCAATGAAGCACCTCCCCCTGATGCTAGAAGGATCAGCTAGAGCTTGGTTGAATCAGTTGGCTCCTGGAAGTATCTTCAGTTGGGAAGAGTTGGCTAGAGTGTTTGTCAGGACATTTGAGGGCACTTGCAAACGCCCTGCAGGGCTAATTGAATTACAGCATTGTGTTCAGAAACCGAATGAAACTTTGAGGGATTACATCCAGAGATGGACCATTCTTCACCATATAGTGGAAAATGTATCGCAACACCAAGCAGTTTGCGCTTTCAAGGAGGGTGTTCGGTACAGAGAGCTTAACCTGAAATTTGGTCGGACATGAGATATGACCTCGGCCTAAATGATGGAAATAGCCACTCGGTATGCTAATGGCGAAGAAGAAGACCGACTCCGTAGTGGCAAAAACAAACCAGTCGCCCAGGACACCGGAGGAGGGAATTCCAGTTGGAAGTAGAAGCGCAAAGCCGAACCCGCAGGCCCTGGTGAGGCCGCAGTTGTGACCCAAGGGAAGTTCAAAGGAAAACCCAAGGGGGTCGTGGATACCCAAGAAAGTGAAGGATCAAGCGGGAAATGATGTGCTAGATTTGCCGTGTCATATACACACTAAGAAGGATGAAGAGGGAAACCTGATTTATCCCAAGCATACCACTCGACAGTGCTGACTCCTAATTAAGAGCTTCCGAGAGGGTCAACCCAGCGAGAAAGAAAAAGAATCTGATAAGGATGAAGACAAAGAGGAGGAGGATGGTTACCCTAATGTCGATGCCACTTTAGTGATTTTTGCTGACCTCCAGAGCAAAAGTCGACTGAAAGTTATCAACAGAGAAGTGAACATGGTTGCTCCGGTGACAACGACATATCTGAAGTGGTCAAAGAATCCTATCACATTCGACCAGTCCGATCACCCAGCGCACGTTGCTACCCCCGGGCGGCAAGCGTTGGTGGCCGACCCAGTCATTGGGGGCACCCGATTGACCAAGGTTCTGATGGATGGTGGCAGTGGTCTGAACATTTTGTATGCTAAGACCCTCCGAGGGATGGGCACTCCGATGTACAAACTCACCGAGAGCAACATGCGCTTCCACAGACTCATTCTAGGGAAGAAGGCTGATTCACTTGGCCAGAGCACCCTTGATGTTGTTTTCTGTGATTACAAGAATTACCGCAAGGAAAAGTTGACATTTGGGGTCATGGACTTTCACAGTGCCTACCATGCTATTCTAGGCAGTCCTGCATATGCTCGTTTCATGGCTCGACCATGTTATGTGTACCTCAAATTGAAGATGCCTGGTCCTAGAGGTGTGATTACTATCACTGGTAATCGGCAGCGAGCAGAAGAGTGCCTCCAGAAAGGCTCGAAAATTGCCGATGAGAAGATGGCAGCAGTAGAAATGGAAGAGTACAAGAAGACTGGTGACCCGACTGATTTGTTGGGTGCTAAGAAGCCTGCCTCGGAGTCTACATTTCAGTCGTCCGGTGAAGCAAAACCCGTGCACATTCATCAGACTGGCCCCAATGCTGCTCTGACTCATATATCAACAACACTCAACAGCAAATAGGAAGAAGCGCTCATCCAATTCCTCCGTGAGAACTAGGACATCTTCGCATGGAAACCGTCTGGCATGCCAGGTGTACCCAGGGAACTGGCTGGGCAACGTTTGAGAGTCGACCCAAGAGTAAAACCTGTCAAGGAGTATCTCTGTCTGTCCGCCTTGGAGAAAAGGAAGGCCATTGGCAAGGAAGTGGCTCGGCTTCTGGCAGCCGAGTTCATCCGAGAGATATACCACTCTGAGTGGCTCGCCAATGTCGTCATGGTCCCCAAGAAAGATGATTCACTTCGCATGTGCATCGATTTTAAACACATCAATCGGGCCTGTCGAAAGATCATTTCCATCTCCCCCGAATCGACCAGATTGTCGAATCAACTGCAGGGTGTGAGCATTTATCCTTTTTGGATGCGTATTCCGGGTACCATCAAATCCGACTGTATGGACCTGATGAAATAAAAACCGCCTTCATCACCCCATTTGGGTGTTTTTGCTATGTTACCATGCCTTTTGGTCTCAAAAATGCTGGCGCCACATTCATGCGCATGATTCAGAAGTGTTTGCTCACTCAAATCAGTTGGAATGTGGAAGCATACATGGATGACATCGTGGTAAAGTCACGTAAAGGTTCCGACCTACTGACTGACCTGGCAGAAACCTTTGCCAACTTGAGAAGATATGATATCATGCTTAATCCGTCTAAGTGCACATTCAGAGTCCCAGGTGGAAAGTTACTCAGTTTCCTCGTTTCTAAACGAGGGATCGATGCAAACCCAGAGAAGGTTGGAGCAATCCTCCAAATGAAACGTCTCGTGCGTGTGCACGATGTTCAGAAGCTCACTGGTTGTTTGGCTGCATTGAGCTGATTCATTTCTTGTCTCGGTGAAAAGGCTTTGCCTCTTTGCCGATTGATGAAAGAGTCTAACAAGTTCGAGTGGACCCCTGAAGCCGAAGTAGCATTTGTAGAGCTCAAAGCCCTGCTTTCCACCGAGCCGGTGCTTGCTGCTCCGGTCAGCAAAGAACCTCTATTACTATACATTGCAGCCACTGGACAAGTCATCAGCACAGTGCTCACGGTCAAGCGGGAAGAAGAAGGCAAAGCTTTCAAAGTTCAGCGCCCAGTATATTATATTTCTGAAGTCTTGAATCCATCCAAGCAGAGATATCCGCATTATCAGAAGCTTGTCTATGGAATTTACTTGACTGCAAATAAAGTTGCACACTACTTTTCAGATCACTCAGTTTCAGTCGTCAGCGACGCTCCATTGTCAGAGATTCTGAACAATAGAGATGGAACTGGTCGAGTGGAAAAATGGGCGATTGAACTCCTTCCATTGGATATAAAGTTTGAGGCAAACAAAGCAATCAAGTCCCAAGCAATAGTAGATTTCCTCGCCGAGTGGATTCAACAGCAGCAACCGACTCAGATTCACTTGGAGTATTGGACTATGTTCTTCGATGGTCCAAGATGCTGAATGGCTCTGGTGCTGGTGTAGTTCTAGTATCTCCCAGAGGCGACAAGCTCAGTTATGTCCTTCAAATTCACTTTGATTCCTCAAACAATGAAGCTGAGTATGAAGTACTGTTGTATGGGTTGAGTATGGCTATCTCACTCGGCGTCTGTCGCGTGATGATCTACAGCGACTCAGACTTAGTGGTCAATCAAGTAATGAACGAATGGGATATCAAGAGTCCAGCCATGACTAGTTACTGCAATGCAGTAAGAAAGCTAGAAAAGAAGTTTGAGGGGTTAGAACTCCACCACATACCTCGAATCAAGAATCAAGCCACTGATGATCTGGCAAAGTTGGGTTCCACTTAGAAACCCATTGCCAACAATGTGTCCTTGGAGCATCTCCATACTCCGTAAGTCCAAGAAGATCCTTTCACAGAGGAGCCCCCGCAGCCGAAAAGTTCTATCGATCTGACTGAGATCGAAGTCCCAGCCGTGGTTGAGCTAATCATGGAAGTTTTGGTAATCACCCCCGACTGGAAAGTACCATATATTGCATATATTCTTAGGAAAGAGCTTCCAGAAGATCAAGATGAGGCCCGTCAGATTGTCCGTTGATCCAAAGCATTCACGGTGATAGGTGGTCAGCTTTACTGAGAAAGTGTCACTGGAGTCGCTTAGTGATGTATTACACCAGAGGAAGGTCGAATGATTCTAATTGATATCCACTCGAGGACCTATGGTCACCATGCGTCCTCTCAGACCATTGTGGCCAAAGCATACCGAGCGGGATTCTATTGGCCACGTGCAAATGAGATGGCAAAAGATATAGCCGACAAGTGCGAAGGCTGCCAGTTCTACTCAAACATGTCTAACAAGCCTACATCTACCTTGAAGACTATTCCACTCGTCTGGCCGTTTCCTATCTGGGGTTTGGATATGGTTGGACCTTTCAAGACCGGCATAAGTGGTTTCACTCATTTGTTTGTGGCAGTCGACAAATTCAGCAAGTGGATCGAAGCCAAGCCTATCAAGAATCTTGATTCAAGCATTGCCATCAGTTTCATTAGAGAGTTGATATTCAGATATGGAGTCCCTCATAGTATTATCACAAATAATGGGTCCAACTTTGATTCTGATGAGTTTAGGGCATTCTGTGCTTCCCAAGGCACTCAGGTCGACTACGCATCCTTTGCGCACCCGCAGTCGAATGGGCAAGCAGAAAGGAGGAATAGTTTGATTCTTCAAGCATCGAAACCTCGATTGATGTTTGATCTCAAGCATGCTGCTAGAGCTTGGGTGACTGAATTACCATATGTTCTATGGGGATTAAGATCAACTCCAAACCAGTGGATTGACTAAACCCCTTTCTTCATGGTGTATGGCACTGAAGCTGTACTTCCAGGTGATGTGCTGCACAATGCTCCTCGAGTGGAAATTTTCTCAGAAGCCGAAGTTGAACAAGCATGTCAAGATGTGGTCGATCTCTTGGAGGAAGAACGTGAAATGGCTCTGATCCGGTCGACCATCTACCAACAACACTTGCGTCGATTCCATGCTCGTAATGTCAGAGGTCAAGCATTCCAGGAAAGAGACTTTGTGCTTCGAGTGCATCAGAAGCGGCCTCATAAGCTCGCTCCGGCCTGGGAAGGTCCCTTCATCATCACCAAGGATCTCCACAACGGGGCATATCACCTCTACAACGTAGCCAAGAAGAAAGATGAGCCACGCTCATGGAATGCGGAACTGCTCCGCCATTTCTACACCTAAACACTCGGATCAACGAGTAGTAATAAGAATCCTTCAGTTTGCTTATCAAAGAAAATATTTTTGCAATCTCTTAATGATTGTTATCCCGTAAACACATGTGTTCAAATCCCCTAGTGGGTGGCTTAGCCGCGAACCCGATTCGCCTAAGTTTCAAAAAACACTCCGAGTGAAGAGCGATTCTCCCACTCAGGGGCTTAGCCGCGAACCCGATTCGCCTAAGTTTCAAAAACACTCTGAGTGGAGAGCAATCCTCCCACTCGGTGGCTTTGCCGCGAACCTGATTCGCCTAAGTTTCAAAAAACACTCCGAGTGGAGAGCAATCCTCCCGATGGCTTAGCCGCGACCCCGTAATCGCCTAAGTTAAAAACCACTCCGAGTGGACAGCAATCCTCCCACTCGGGGGCTTAGCCGCGGACCCGATTTACCTAAGTCTCAAAAACATTCTGAGTGGAGAGAAATCCTCTTAGTCGGGGGCTTAGCCGTGACCCCGTAATCGCCTAAGATTAAAAACCACTCGGAGTGGAGAGCAATCCTCCCACTCGGGGGCTTAGCCGCGACCCCGTAATCGCCTAAGTTAAAAACCACTCTGAGTGGAGAGCAATCCTCCCAGTCGGGGGCTTAGCCGCGAACCCGATTCGCCTAAGTCTCAAAAACAACCCGAGTGGAGAGCAATCCTCCCACTCGGGGGCTCAGCCGTGACCCCGTAATTGCCTAAGATTAAAAACCACTCCGACTAGAGAGCAATCCTCCCACTCGGGGGCTTAGCCGCGACCCTGTAATTGCCTAAGTTAAAAACCACTCCGAGTGGAGAGAAATTCTCCAACTCGGAGGATTAGGTGCGAACCCGATTCACCTAAGTTTCAAGAACACTCCGAGTTGAGAGCAACCCTCTCACTCGGGAGCTTAGCTGCGACCCTCTAGTCTCCTAAGTTAAAAAACCACTCAGAGTGGAGAGCAATCCTCCCACTGGATGCTTAGCCGCGACCCCGTAATCACCTAAGTTAAAAACCACTCCGAGTGGAGAGCAATTCTCCCACTTGAAGGCTTAGCTGCGAAGCCGATTCACCGAAGTTTCAAGAACACTCCGAGTGGAGAGCAACCCTTTCACTCGAGGGCTTAGCTACGACCCCATAATCTCCTAAGATTAAAAGCCACTCCGACTAGAGATAAATCCTCCCACTCGGGGGCTTAGCCGCGACCCCGTAATTGCCTAAGTTAAAAATCACTCCGAGTGGAGAGCAATTCTCCCACTTGGAGGCTTAGCTGCAAACCCGATTCGCCTAAGTTTCAAGAACACTCCGAGTGGAGAGCAACCCTCTCACTCGGGGCCTTAGCTGCGGCCCCGTAATCGCCTAAGTTAAAAAACCATTCTGATGTGGAAACCAATCCTCCCACTTGTCGGAACTTCGCCACAAAGACAACGTCCGCTCCATCCCGGTCCGTCAGGACGACGAAGTGTAGGTCCTGTGCGTCACCTTATGCTCACATCCGCGAACCTCTTGTCGGAGCTTTGCCACTAATACAATGTCCGCTCCATCCCGATCCGTCAGGGCGACGAGGTGCAGGTCGTGCATACCACTTGGCGCTCATGTCCGTGGCCTTCTCGTCAGAGCTGCAAGTACAATGGCCTTGGGGTCGATTGGGCAAATGGTAAAAACAAAGCAACCATATTCAAGAGAAAATCAAGTTCAGGTAAATCCAGCAAGGTTCAGAACCGCGAACGAAAGTACTCGGGCATCAGGCCCGAAGGAGTTTAATGGTTACAAAATCGCTCGGCATTCTGAGGTGAATATAGGTGTGTCATCAAGTTTGTTCACTCCTCAGCAGGTGGAGGGTTGGCTGGCTCGACGAATTCATCTAGGTCAATCCCATCGGCGATGCGGGTGGCAGCCTCAATGAAGATCTCCATAAAAGACTGGAATTGAAGCCTCTTGGTATTGGCGACCTTGATAGCTGCCAGCTTCTCTTCCTTAGCTTCTTTGCAATGGACGTGGACCAGAGACAGAGCCACGTCAGCACCACACCGGGTAGAGGACGTGGACCAGGGATTTCATCAAGTCGAGTCATCAGAGACTCGAGGTCGTTTTGGAACGACACTTTTGGCCAAAGTTCTGTGTCGATCCGCGCTATCGCCACTTTCAGTCGGGCAAGATACTCCACAACACCAGCGAGGCGGGATTCCAGTCGCAGCACATTCATAGCAGCTTCATCTTTGATGGGGGAGTTGATGGGGTCCAAGCTCGTTTCAATCCACCCCGTCTCATCTTAAAAGTTTTGACAGAATTCTGCACACACATAGGAAAACAATGAGTCGACCGATCACATGATGAGTCAGTAGTTACAAATCAGTTGAGCAAGGGAAAGTACCTTCGAGCATAAGGAACATCTTCTTGGCGAGCCTTCCCAGATAAGCCTCCATGTCGTTTCTCTTCTGAGTGAGATCTCCAACCTTGTCAGTCAGAGTCACCTTGTATTTGTTCAGCTGCACAACTTCTTTGTTGGCTTCGTTGATGGTAGTCTTCAGTTTGGCCTTTTCCTCTTCCAACTGGCCGACTGAAGCCAACTTCTTTTCAGCAAGTTCAGTTTTCTCTCGCACCGTCTTCTGCGCCGCTGCAAGGTCGAGGTCCTTTTGCTCCAAAGTCTACTTCACTTTCTCTAAAGAAATAACATTCTTCAGACGAGCTTGGAGTTGTCTGTTTTCACTACGCACATTTGTTCAAGTAGAGTCACTCGATTCGAAGAATGAAAGGAAAAGAAGACAAGGCAAACAGTCGACAGGTTATTACCCGCCATGGCAGCAGCTTCGTCATTAGCCTTTTGCAAGTTCTCTTTGGCTAGCTTCAAGTCAAGGTCAAGCTGGATCTGTTTCTGCTCCAAGTCAGCAAAGTGAACGACAAGATCACAAGATTTCTACAATCAACAAGTAAGATGGATCAGTCGACAAGAACAAAGGTCAATTGCTCCCAAGCGATAAGATACAAGTTCAAGTCGTTTCGGCAAAAAGAGTTCTAAGACTACTGCCGAATCAAACATTCAATAGTAGTCTCGAGGACTACACCCAGTGGGTGCACTTGGTGTGCCCCCACTGGTTCGACTTTCCACTCGACATGGTCTGTCCAGTCGGAGTGCTAGAAAAAAGAGATAGCAATCATTCTCAGACCACCGCCGACTTCCCCCAGTCGATGGCAGTCTCGGGGACTACACGCAGTGGGTGCACTTGGCGTGCCCCTACTGCTTCGACTTTCCACTCGACATGGCCCGTCCAATCAGAGTGGAAATTTACAAACAGACATTCATCAAAGACCCCCACCGAATAAAACATTCGACGGAGGTCTCGGGGACTACACCAAATGGGTGCACTCTGTGTCGCCCACTGATCCAAGGATACATTAAACACGACCTAGTTGACCCAAGTGGAAGAACTATTCAGCAAAAGTTAAAACACCCAGTGGGTGCACAGATGCAAGGTGCAGACTCATGGAAAATGTCCATCCACGGACATCTTATGAATAATAAAGGAGCAGTTTCCAAGTACCATATCCTAACAGAGCAAAAATCAAGCTGAAAGATCAGTCGGAATCAACTCACCTGGACGTTAATTCGAAGTGCAGAGCTGGCATCATAGGTAGCCTAACTAGCTTCATGCACCACCTTCACTCACTCCATCATAAAGCATGCTTGGCGTATGGCGTCCTTAGCAGTGCTCACTGTGTCCTCTTGGACATGATGGGTAACAAACAGTGGAGTGGGTGGAACAGTCGAAGCAGCCAAGCGGTCAGAGATATGGAGTTGCATGGATGGAGCAAGGTCTTGGGTAGTCGACGCCGAAGGACAATCAATCAACAATGGATCGGCAAAAGAAACAGAAGCCCGAGCTGGGTCTCTCGATTGCTGAATCACTGGTTCTGGCATTGGTCTCGACTCAGATACCTTACTTGTAGGCGCCCTCCTGCTCAAGGTCCTGCCCTTTCTTCCCATGGTCTACTGAGGCACGTCTTCAACATCGTATGGAAGATCAATGACATTCGGTGGTGCTGCAAAGGACTGGACCGTCAGAGTTCTGTCGATTGACAACACAATTTGACAAAATGAGAGAAAAGTGATGGAGTTGTACCTGCTTTGGAAGTGGCCGCATCCTAAGTCTCATCATCTTGGACCTTGTTGATGTCCATGGAGGTCACGAAAGTAGCAGCGCTGAAAGCATCAGAACTCACTCCGTTAAGCATCAGAATAAGTCGACAAACACACAACAGTTCCCAAACAATGCGAGAGAGAGAAAAAGAAGGTAAAATACTTACGCAGAAGTGACGGGAACATCAACTTTGATCTTGGGCAAGGCCTTCCGAGGCTTCGAAGGGGAAGTCTTGAGCTGCTTGGCGGCCTTTTCAGTTGACACTGGAGACAAAGTCCGAGTGCGTTTGTGCTCTTGGGCTCTAGGAGGCACTGCCTTGCCACGCTCGCCCGCAGGGTCCTGAGATTGCTTGGTTCGACACTTCGAGCGAGGTGGTGATTCGACCGCCTCACTGCCGCCCGAGTCATTACTGTCGTCTTCATGGTCATTAGGGGACTGCCACTCGCGACTTTCATCAGTACTCTCCGTTCCCTCCTGCGTTTGCGCCCTCTTCGGCATTGACTACAGTTCAATATAAATCTGCAAGGCAAAGAGTCAAAGAGGCATCCATCAGACTTAAAGACTGTCACAAATCAGAATAAAAATACACTCGGAAACAAAGGTCAAACCTTTTCTGGCTCGTTTTCGGCGTCGAAGGGCGCGACTCTCCTAGACCCCCTGGGGTTGCCTTTGTTACCAGTGATGCTCCACAGCCACTGCTCCAACATCTCCTTAGAGACTTCCTCTGGGTCGACCGGAGCGGTGTCATTAGGGCCCGAATACATCCACATCGGATGATCGCGGGCTTGAAGGAGCTGGATGCGTTTGTTGAGAAACACTTCCAACAAATCCATGCCAGTCACACCTTCACGCACCAGTTGGACTACTCGGTCGACTAGCATTGACACCTTATCCTTCTCTACTGGAGTCACGATAAGCGAATAGGGTTGACTGACTCGGTCCATGGTGAAGGGGGGAAGGCCGGTCGACTGACCGGGAGTCTGAATGTCTCAGCAGTAGAACCAGGTTGACTACCACCCTCTAACTGAGTCGGGAATGGTCATGGCTGGAAAAGTACTTCTACCCCTAGTCTGAATCCCTAAACCCCCGCACATTTGGATCACGTGCATCTTCTCGTCACTCGGATTTGCCTTCTTCAGAGACTAAGAGCGGCAAGTAAAGATGTGCTTGAACAAACCCCAATGCGGTCGACAGCCCAAGAAGTTTTCGCACAGGGAGATGTAGGCGGCGAGGTATGTGATTGTGTTGGGGGAGAAATGATGAAGCTAGGCACCAAAAAAGTTCAAGAACCCTCGAAAAAAACGATGCAGAGGCAGACTAAAACCACCGTCGACGTGAGTAGCAAGGAGAACACACTCACCCTCCTGTGGTTGAGGCTCGGTCTCGTTCCCCGGCAGCCTCCAAGATTCGTGGGCGATCAGGCCTCCACTAGCCATGTCCTCCAAATCCTCCTTCTGGATTGTAGAGAAGGTCCACTCCCCCAGGATCCAACCAGGCGGCAGACCGGACCTCGATGACGATCCCCCCTTGTCTTCTTGCCCTTCACTGTCATCGCCTTCTTGCGCTCCAGGGCCGCCGTCTTGTCCTTGCCCATGGTGAAGGGATGCTCGCAGGCGAATGGAGACTGCAAAGAGGGCGGAGAGCGCGGTGGAGAAGAAGGAGAAGAAGAGGACGATTGGGGCGCACTATGCTATGCCTCAGCCCGGACGCTATTTATGAGGTCACTCCCGAGTGGCTGATGGGTGGGCCCGAGCGATCTAATCATATCCCACAGCAGGCACTCGCCTGATACATGGCGAAAAAAGTGGCACAAAGATCGAGGCGTCCTTGTTTATCCACTCCGTTTACTACGACGCGCTCCGTCCCGCGCGCTTCCCCAAAATTTTGAATCCCATGAGATCCGAAAGCCATAGAGTAAACAATCGCACCGGAGATTTTGTTCCATATCAACACTCGAAGACTATGACTTGAGTTCACTTGACAACCTCTGAATCGATCATGGCGACTAAAACAAGATCGAAGCTTCAACACGATTCATGGACTCAGGTGAGATACCTCCCCAGTAGAGAATCAGGTCGGAATCACCTTCAGCTCTTTCTTCACTCGGACCTCCATCCATTCGAGGGATAATGACGATGACATGCACCTAGGGTAGGGTCATAGTCCTGACCTAGACGCCTTACCGAAGGACACTGCCCTAGGATCAAAGACATTCAAGATACAACAGACGAAACCGACTGAGTTCACCAAGGAGTGCAATCCACTCGACCTCTAACCTCACTCGGAAACCCCAATTCCATTCGACCAAGACGAAATCACTCGACCATACAAGAAACCACTCGGAATACGGAAGACCTAAAGTTATTCCCGATGGCAGCGGTCAGGCGTTCAGTCTGTAGTCTTAAAGGTAATTTATAGCTCTTTATAACTCGCGTTACCAGTAACGTCATGTCTTAATGTACATTGAACCCTATGTAATGTTGGATGGCTGGGGTCCTGGCACACTCTATATAAGCCACCCCCTCCTCTGGGAGAAGGGTTCGCACCCCTTGTAACCACTACCAAAAAAGACACATCCGTGACATTTTGGGCCTAACGAAATTTTTTCTGTCATGCTTATGACACTTCTATGACGATAATTGTGACAAAACCCGGTATCATCATAGATGTCGTGGGCTCCTACTTCTATGACAAAAAATCATGACAGAAAATGGGCTTATCGTCCTGGGCGGGCCGGAGACGCAGCTTGATGACATTCTTTGGGTCGTCCATGACGGAGAAAACTTGGTAGAAGCGAGGGCGAGGAAAATATTGGGGGGGGGGGGTTCCTGGTTATGGTGGGTGGTCGGGGGCCGAGCGATGCGTGTTTCTCTCATACGTACGCGCGTGTGTGCGAGGCGTTGCGCTCTAACTGAACCCGAGCGAAGCGTTGGGCTCTAACTGAACCTGAGCGATTGCACTGCAGGCTACGCGTTACTAAACCCGAGCAATTCCTTCGCTACTGCAGCTAACTGAAGTCGACCGATGCTGCCTCTTGATGAACAGTGAGCGTTGTTGGGGGGTTTGGATGAACAGTTCCCGGTGGGGTTTGGATGAACAAGACCCCGTGGTAGTAGAGGCCATTGTCGCTAGATGAACAGTACCCCAATCGATCGAGCCGGTGGATGAACAGGACCCCGTGGAGGGGTGGATGAACAAGACCCAGTGGACGGCTAGATGAACAGGACGACCCCGTGGAGGGCAGGATGAACAATAGCCGGTGGAGGGCTGGATGAACAGTAGCCCGTGGAGGGGTGGTTGAACCGGACCCGTTGGAGAGGGCTGGTTGAACAGTAGCTGGTGGAGGGCTGGATGAACAGTAGCCCGTGGAGGGGTGGTTGAACAGGACCCCGTGGAGAGGGCTGGTTGAACAATAGACGGTGGAGGAGCGCGCGGAGGAGGTTGGATGAACAGGAGCCCGTGGATGAATAGTCGCATGTGGAGGCTGGAGGAGGTCGACAGTGGACGAACAGAAGCCCGTGGAGGCAGGAGAAGGTCGACGCTGGAGATGAACAATATCCCGTGGAGTCCTGTTTTGCGGTACGCCACACCCCTCCCGATGAACAGGACCCCTGTTTCAACCATAGTGCTCCAACACAAGTCTGTTTCCTCCGTTTTGCGGTACGCCACACCCCTCCCGATCAACAAGACCCCATTTCCATCATAGGAGGTCCGTTTCCTCCATTTTGCGGTACGACAGACCCCTCCCGATGAACATGATCCCGTTTCCACCATGGCCTATCGAACACAAGGCTGTTTCGTCCGTTCTGCGGTACGCCAAGCCTCGTTTCCATTGGTTGTTTCATCCAAGCTAGTTGGCTCCCGATGAACAGCACACGTTCTGTTGCCTCTCGATGCACACGACATGTTCCGGTGCCTCCCCATGAACACGACGATGACACAGTTTCTCCGTTCCGCCCCAGCCACAGCCATGTACACGAGCCCTGGCCGTATGTATGCGCGAGTAGGCATTCGAGACCCCACCCGTATGTACGTATGTGGTCGTATTTACTTTCTTGCACCCTGGCCGATGTACGTACATGTACATGCTACGTGCGTGCCTCTACTATGACACGTGCCCTTCCTTACACGGCCACGGTTCATTGCTGTAGCCTGCAGACAGACTGATCGACCTGTATGTACGTACACGTTTGCGACCAGAATGACAACGCTATGTATGCTTCGATCTAGTGGGTCCCGACTGTCAAGCACTTCCTTGCGTGCGAAGATGTAGCTGGTGGGTCCTAGCAGTCAGGGGGCGGCTCATTTTTTTCCCGTAATATGGACGCACTTCCTTGCATGCGAAGATGTAGCTGGTGGGTCCCAGCAGTCAGGGGGATAAAACATTATTTTTCAGGGTAAAAAGGATGCAGTTGCATGCATGCGTCCATGGGCGTGGTGCGTCCCCACTATTAGCCTCTCACGTACAGTCATCTTCCGATGACTCTTGTTTGTTGACCATGTTGACCACACCATGCCGAGCGCACCATGGCCGGTGGACGACGGCGAGGCCCCAGACTAAAACGACCCAGAGATGGGGAAGATGCGGCAGTGGAGTCACAGATGGAGAGGAGTGGGAAACTTGACTGGTTCGGGTGCGCGTTAGCACTACCACCCACGGGAGACAGGAGCAAGAACAGAGGTTGGAGAAGGAGCACAGCTGTTGGATTAGCATCCAATAGTCCAGCTGCTAGAATCATTTGTTGATTAAGTTGACAAAGCCCTGCGAACAGGTCTGCTTAGTAGGCCCAAAAGTTAGACACCAAATCTGCCAAGGCCCAGCTATCATTAGGAGGAATGGTTTTCTTCGCATAACAAGGAGGCACTTCCTTCCGTGCGAAGATACAGCTGGTGGATCCTAGCTGTCAGGGGGAGGAAACAGGTTAATAGGGAGCAACTTTCCTTGCGTGCGACCATGGACCTCGTGGGTCCCAGCCGTCAGGCTCTCCACGTACAGTCCTCTTCCGATGACTCACATTTGTTGACCACGCCGCCCCGAGCGCAGCAAGGTGGTGGATGGCGAGGCCCCACACTGGAACGACCCAGAGATGGGGAAGACGCGGCAGTGGAGTCGCGGACAGAGAGGAGTGGGAAACTTGACTGGTTCGGGTGCGGGGTGAGCCTACACTCGGTAGAGAATAACATGAGGTACGGAGTGGAGGGATGGCCTGCCGGCAGCGGGGTAGCGTTTCGCTGAGGCGCACAAAACAACGCTGGGGGAAGAAGTCAAGAGATTGAAGAAGAATGTCGGTCGTTGGATGTAAATCCAACGCCTTGCTTACGCTTAGACCTACTGGCCCACATGTCAGCCAGTCCATTTGTTTTTTAGTCCATTTGCTAGGCTGGGTGAAATAATGATGTAGCATCTATGCAGCCCTTATATATATATATATATATATATATATATATATGGTAGAATTTAAAGCCCATTTCCATTTTTCTCGAAATCCACGAACTTGCTGGGCTGGGTGAAAATATTATGTTGGGCTGGACGGAGAAATGTTATGAAAACTTAAACACGTGATTGCACGTCTATTACTGCATTGGTCAGTAAAATCTTTGCAAGCTTATGTACGCAATCACTAGGAGTTAACTTGACAAGTTATATACAAACAATTATTATTATCTTGTAAGAACTTTCAATTTACGAAATAAAATATCATTTTAATTTGATGAGTTAATAGGACATGGGGTATTTTTTTAGGCTAGATGTGGGACAGTTGAGTTCGTTCTAGGGAAAAGTACTGGGACAAAACTCAGTTTACATCGAAAAATAAAGTGGGAGAAAATTCAGATATAGGATTAAAGAAAATGAAAAATCAAGGAAGTGGGAATGTCTATAAAATAGTTGGACGAACAACAGGTTTAAGGGAACCTTATGTTATTTCTATTATATATACTTAATAAAATAAGATATAAATATAGGTTCAGTTTTGCATTCTTATAGAAAACATAGGTTCAGTTTTGCATTCTTATAGAAAAATAGAACTGAGTTGTGCGTCGTCTTGAAAAAACAAACATAACTTGGGCTGCTGATATTATAGACAAGCTAGGTTGGGAGGCCCAGAGGCCGCTTGATACCTGCTGGATCCAAAAAATGTTGAAACATGTCGTGGGCTGCCCAAGTTAAACAACAAAACCTAGGCCATGGACCTCATGGGCCCAGGACTGTCAGCCTATCGACGAATAGTTGTCTCCCGATTCCTCTTGTTTTGCTGACAATGTTGGGAATGGCGGACGGCGGCGGCGCGATGAGAGCACCAAGGCGAAGGACGATGTCGAGACCTCGGACCGAACAAACCAGAGCAGGGGAAGATGCTGGCGGAGGGGAGTACGAGGGTTGACTTGTTCGGGTGCAGGGTGGGCCAGTGGAGCTGCCGCCGCCGAACAATGTGTGGGAGTAGAGGGATGTCCTGGCTGACACCATAGGCTATGATGGCCAGCCGCTATGTAGGAAGAGGACGAAATATTGAACAAAAATAAAGAAATACAAATAGATAGGTGGTTGGTCCCATATGTTTGTGTGCAAGACCTGTTGGGTCCACCTGAGAAGGGGAATATGTTGGGAGGAAGGAGATTCATAGCACGGCAGCCGAGTGAACTAGTTTTCTTTAATACAGACGAGTGAACTAGTTACATACATAAGCAAATAGACACTAAAAAGCAAACAGGTTAATGAGTTCTTAAAAGAAATATTTCGGACAAAACAGATAACTACGACACATAGGCTAATGCATGAAACACTCAGATGATAAAGGTGCTTATAAACAGATAAAGTACAACATCTCGACCTTCCTCCACGCTTGATCATGACGCTGGGGCTATCCGTGTACTCATCGGTTACAGGAAGCAGACACACCCTCATGTCCAAGATCCGCCTATACATGTCGTAGCATGCGTATGCGTCCTTGGCCGTGTAGGCTATGCAGGCTAGATTCAGGTCCTTTGGTATCATAGTCTTCTTTCATGTTGGTGTGTCAGGGGCCGATGATGGTCTCGGCGAGGTCAACCATGGAGTCCTTATCCTTCCCATTGCCGATCATCTTGTATTGCTTCTGGATGTCGAGAAGCTTGTTGCACCAGATGGCCAAGTCGTCGCGTTCTTCCATCTCTCCACCATAGCGAAGGTGCAGTCGGCGCTACCGATGAAACAGGGGAATGCTCCAGAACCTCTGATGGCCCTACAACAGTGGTAGATGAGAACCTCGTCCCGCACACATACCTGGGCGATGGCGATCCGCTGGTCCCTGTCAGGAGATGAATGGATGGGCACAAGGTCTAGTCCTGCGACCTTGTGCTTTCTTGTCTTGTAGGTACTGTTTGAACTCAGCGAGGCAGAGCTTCACCAATTCCGGATCATTGGTGTATGATGTCTACTACACAACCTTCTTCTTGTAGACGTTGTTGGGCCTCCAAGTGCAGAGGTTTGTACGACAGTAGCAAATTTCCCTCAAGTGGATGACCTAAGGTTTATCAATCCGTGGGAGGCGTAGGATGAAGATGGTCTCTCTCAAACAACCCTACAACCAAATAACAAAGAGTCTCTTGTGTCCCCAACACACCCAATACAATGGTAAAATGTATAGGTGCACTAGTTCGGCGAAGAGATGGTGATACAAGTGCAATATGGATAGTGGATAAAGGTGTTTGTAATCTGAAAATATAAAAACAGCAAGGTAACTAATGATAAAAGTGAGCACAAACGGTATTGCAATGCTAGGAAACAAGGCCTAGGGTTCATACTTTCACTAGTGCAAGTCCTCTCAACAATAATAACATAATTGGATCATATAACTACCCCTCAACATGCAACAAAGAGTCACTCCAAAGTCACTAATAGCGGAGAACAAACGAAGAGATTATGGTAGGGTACGAAACCACCTCAAAGTTATTCTTTCTGGTCGATCTATCATAGAGTTCGTACTAGAATAACACCTTAAGACACAAATCAACTAAAACCCTAATGTCACCTAGATACTCCAATGTCACCTCAAGTATCTGTGTGTATGATTATACGATATACATCACACAATCTCAGATTCATCTATTCAACCAACACAAAAGTACTTCAAAGAGTGCCCCAAAGTTTCTACCAGAGAGTGAAGACGAAAATGTGTGCCAAACCCTATGCATAGGTTCATGGGCGGAACCTGCAAGTTGATCACCAAAAGATACGTCAAGTAATCAATATAATACCCCATTGTCACCACGGGTATCCCATGCAAGACATACATCAAGGTATCTCAAATCCTTAAAGACTCAATCCGATATGATAACTTCACAGGGAAAACTCAATCCATTACAAGAGAGTAGAGGGGGAGAAACATCATAAGATCCAACAATAAAAGCAAAGCTCGCGATACATCAAGATCATGCCACCTCAAGAACACGAGAGAGAGAGATAGAGAGAGAGAGAGAGAGAGATCAAACACATAGCTACTGGTACATACCCTCAGCCCCGAGGGAGAACTACTCCCTCCTCGTCATGGAGAGCACCAGGATAATGAACATGGCCACCGGAGAGGGATTCCCCCTCCGGCAGGGTGCCGGAATGGGTCTAGATTGGTTTTTGATGGCTACGGAGGCTTCTGGCGGCGGAACTCGCAATCTATTTTTCTCCTTGAAGTTTTTAGGGTATATGGGTATATATGGGAGGAAGAAGTACGTCGGTGGACCTCCGGGTTGTCCACGAGGCAGGGGCGCGCCCACGGGGGGTGGGCGTGCCCCCCACCCTCATGGGCAGCCCGAGACTCTTCTAGTCCATCTCCAATACTCTGTGGGCTTCTTTTGGTCCAAAAATAAGTTCCGTGATGTTTCAGGTCAATTGGACTCCGTTTGATTTTCCTTTTGAAAGCACAAGTGCTCCCTAGGTGGTTTTGATAATTGATGACAACATATCTCTTGTTGGACTAAAGTTTTCATCTAGTATGTTTCAGATAAGTTCAACAATGGAGTGGCATGGACTAAAGGTTGTGTGAAGTTCTCCAACATGCTAAGGAGAAAGGATTGGCTAAAGCTTGAAGCTCAAGACTCTTCATTTTACATTTTAGTGATCCAAGATCACATTGAGTCCATAGGAAAAGCCAATACTATAAAGGAGGGATGAGGTGTTGCTTAATGAACCTCTTACTTCATGTGCTTAATGATATGCTCCAAAATCCTCAGCTACTTTCCCACTTCCACGTATGACCTAAACCTAAAGCCAAACTCGGACCTACCGATTATTCCTATCCGGCGCCACCGAGTTTCACTTGTCATAGCCTCTGCCAGAAACCCTAATCAGTTCGGTCTCACCGATGGGATCTCGGTCTCACCGAGATGGGCTTGCAAACTCTCTATTACCTATTGCATTATTCTCGGTCCCACCGAGATATGCAATCAGTCCCACCGAGTTTCCTTGGCCAACTCTCTGTTTCGCTTATTACCCAAATCAGTCCCACCGAGTTTGAGTAATCGGTCAAACCGAGTTTTGGATTTACCCTAACCCTAGCACATCGGTCCCACCGAGTTGATCCAGTCGGTCCCACCGAAATCTCTAACGGTCACTAGGTTTACCTTTTCGGTCCGACCGAGTTTGTTGATTCGGTCCCACCAAGATTGGTAAATTGTGTGTAACGGTTGGATTTTGTGTGGAGGCTATATATACCCCTCCACCTCCTCTTCATTCGTGGAGAGACCCATCAGACTAAGCCTACACTTCCAGCATCCTATTTCTGAGAGAGAACTACCTACTCATGTGTTGAGGCCAAGATATTCCATTCCTACCATAAGAATCTTGATCTCTAGCCTTCCCCAAGTTGCTTTCCACTCAAATCTTTTTCCACCAGATCCAAATCCTATGAGAGAGAGTTGAGTGTTGGGGAGACTATCATTTGAAGCACAAGAGCAAGGAGTTAATCATCAACACACCATTTGTTACTTCTTGGAGAGTGGTGTCTCCTAGATTGGCTAGGTGTCACTTGGGAGCCTCCGACAAGATTGTGGAGTTGAACCAAGGAGTTTGTAAGGGCAAGGAGATCGCCTACTTCGTGAAGATCTACCGCTAGTGAGGCAAGTCCTTCGTGGGTGGAGCCCTCCGTGGACTCGCGCAACCGTTACCCTTCGTGGGTTGAAGTCTCCATCAACGTGGATGTAGGATAGCACCACCTATCCGAACCACGGGAAAAATATCCGTGTCTCCGATTGCGTTTGAATTCTCCAAACCCTTCCCTTTACATTCTTGCAAGTTGCATGCTTTACTTTCCGCTGCCTATATACTCTTTGCATACTTGCTTGATGTGTATTGTGATTGTTGAAATTATGCTTAAACTCCACTTAAACCGAAAAAAGCTTAAAAATTGCAACTTTAGCATTATGTGTCTAATCACCCCCCTCTAGACACATCTACTTCAAGGTCCTACAAGTGGTATCAGAGCTTTGGTCTCCATTGCCTTGGTTTAATCACCATTGGAGGAAGATGGATGTGTCTACTTTAGGGAGTCTTAGACATAGAGTGCCTATTCTTGATGGAGAGTATTTTCATGAGTGGAAAAATGAGATGCTTGTAATTTTCAATCAATATCATTTGAACAAGTATATTGCTAGCCCTTGAGCACCTCACATTGATCCTTTGCATCCTACCCTAGATTAATATATTGACATGATTCGCAATCTTAGAACTATTGAGCTCATCATTAGAGGATTGCCCAAAAATTTGATTGCTAGTTTACCTACTCTTAATTATGCCTATACTATATGGAAATTTCTTGAGGAACGATTTCCCGACCATTCCTTAAAAAATTTGGATGAAATTCTCCATAAATCTATTGCCTTGAGTAAGATGAACTCTAGTGATCCTAGCTTTGGTGATTGTCTATTTGAGCTTGCCAATCTCAAGCGAGCTAAAGGAGATGTTGGAATCATTAGTGATATTGTATCCGAAGCTATAAGAATTCATAAAGGTAACCACTTTGATGATCATTTATCTAATGAATTACCCTCTCTAGGAAATGATGAGTCACAAGATCATGGTGAACATGGATACTATGATGATGATGATGATAGTTACTTCGATCTTGATGATGCAATGAGACACTTTGGTCTTACGGCAAACCTTCGGGGATATGCATCAGGAGGAAAGGAATGGGTTCTTGATAGTGGATGTACTGATCATATGACCGGAGATGAAGAGATGTTTCGTGAGCTTGCTGAAAATGACAGACCTCGAAAATATGTCACTTTTGGTGATAACTCAAAGGGTAAAGTGGTTGGCCTTGGTAAGGTGGCCATGTCACATGATAGTTCCATTCAAAATGTCATGCTCATTGAATCACTCGGCTACAACTTACTTTCAGTATCTAGACTTGCTGATTTCGGTTTGAATATCCTATTTACTGAGGTAGATTGCCAAGTTTTTTGTCGAGACAATCATAAAATGGTCTTCACCGGTATGCGTAGAGGTGATCTTTATATTGTCGATTTCTCTAAAAAGGCACAACCTAAAACTTGCTTTATTGCTAAATCCTTAAAAGGTTGGTTGTGGCATAGACGACTAGGTCACGTTGGCATGAGAAACCTTGACAAGCTTATTAAAGGATATCATATCCTTGGAGTTAACGATGTCATATTTGATAAGGATAGACTTTGAAGTGCTTGTCAAGCAGGTAAACAGGTTGGAGGAACGCATCCCGTGAAGAACATCATGACCGCAAGGAGGCCACTCGAGCTACTTCATATGGATCTTTTTGGTCCCAACGCCTACAAGAGTCTTGGTGGAAATTCTTTTGGTCTAGTTATAGTTGATGATTTTTCAAGATTTACGTGGGTTTTCTTTCTTAATAACAAGTCACAGGTCCATAAGATTTTCAAAAACTTCACTAGGAAGGCCCAAAATCAGTTTGACGTGAAGATCAAGAAGGTTCGGAGTGACAACGGAACGGAGTTCAAGAACGCAAATGTGGACACCTTTCTTGACCAAGAAGGGTTTTCACACGAGTTCTCGGCTACGTACACACCTCAACAAAATGGAGTTGTTGAGAGGAAGAACTGGACGCTCATCGAAATGGCAAGAACGATGCTTGATGAATACAAGACGCCGAAGCACTTTTGGGCAGAAGCGGTTGAGACAGCTTATCACGCAACAAATCGGTTGTATCATCATAAGCTACTTGGCAAGACGGCATACGAGCTCCTCACCGGTAACAATCCCCAAGTTGGATACTTTCGAGTATTCGTCTCAAAGTGCTACATTCTTGATAAGCATCATCGTTCAAAGTTTGCTCCTAAATCTCATGAAGGTTTCCTACTTGGTTATGGCTCAAACTCTCGCACTTACCGTGTCTACCACAATTTCACCCGAAAGGTTGAAGAGACGGTAGATGTGAAGTTTGATGAATCTAATGGCTCGCAAGTAGAGCAATTGCCAATTGATGTAGGAGACAAAGACCCTTCAGAAGCAATCCAAGACTTGTCCATAGGCAAAGTTCGTCCAACGGAGGTGAAGGAGAGTACTTCATCCATCCAAGTGGAAGCTTCTACTTCACGACAAGGTGAACCAAGAATTGATACAGAAGCATCCACAAGTGGGACACACCAAGATGAAGAAGACAAGGAAATGCATCAAGACGAACATCAACAACCTCCTTCTCCACCACGACAAGAGAATGACAACGTCAACAATGAAGAAGGCCAAGAAGAAGAACAAGATGAAGAAAATGTTCAACGAAGACCCAAGCAAAAGTTATCACGAGTTCGAGCAAGAATCGCCAAAGATCATCCCGTCGAGCAAATCTTCAATGATATACAAACCGGGAGAATCACTCGCTCAAAAACTCGTTTAGCTAACTTTTGTGAAAACTATTCATTCAGCTCTAGCATTGAACCTATGAAGGTTGAAGAAGCATTGGAAGATCCGGATTGGATCAACGCTATGCATGAAGAGCTACACAACTTTGAGAGAAACCAAGTTTGGACATTGGTTGAAAAGCCCGACAACAACCACAACATCATTGGTACCAAATGGGTGTTTCGCAACAAGCAAGATGAAGATGGACAAGTGGTTCGCAACAAAGCACGTCTCGTCGCCCAAGGGTACACACAAGTCGAAGGTATGGACTATGGTGAGACATATGCTCCCGTTGCTAGACTTGAGTCCATTCGCATCTTACTTAATCACCATAACATCACCTTGTACCAAATGGACATTAAAAGTGCTTTTCTAAATTGTGAAATAGAGGAGGAAGTTTATGTCAAACAACCTCCTGGCTTTGTCAATCCTAAGAAACCTAATCATGTTTACAAACTTCACAAAGCTCTTTATGGTCTTAAACAAGCTCCTAGAGCATGGTATAAATGCTTGACCAAGTTCCTTATTGCAAGTGGTTTTGAAATTGGTAAAATTGATTCTACTCTTTTTACTAAAAGGGTTAATGGAGAACTATTTGTATGCCAAATTTATGTTGCTGATATCATATTTGATTCAACTAACCCTCTCTTTAGTGAAAAGTTTCGAAAGCTAATGTCAGAAAAGTTTGAGATGTCTTTGATGAGTGAACTCAAATTCTTTCTCGGTTTGCAAATCAAGCAAACTAAGGAAGGTACATTTGTCTCTCAAACAAAGTACACCAAGGACTTATTCAAGAAGTTCAATATGCAAGAATGCAAAGGTATGTCTACACCCATGCCTACTAGTGGGCATAATGATTTGACCAAAGATGGTGAACCGGTTGATCAAAAGGTTTATCGCTCTATGATTGGTTCATTGTTATACCTATGTGCTTCACGTCCCGATATTATGCTAAGTGTGTGCATGTGTGCACGATATCAAGCTGCTCCTAAAGAATGTCATCTTAAGGCCATGAAAAAGGATAGTTAGATACTTAATTCATACACCAAATTTTGGCATTTGGTATCCTAAGAGGTATTCTTTTGATCTTGTTGGCTATTCCGACTCGGCTTATGCCGGAGACAAGGTTCATAGAAAGTCAACTTCGGGTACTTGTCAATTTCTTCGTAGATCTCTTGTGTCTTGGTCTTCCAAGAAACAAAACTCCGTATCCTTATCCACCGCCGAAGCGGAATACATTGCCGCTGGTTCATGTTGTGCTCAATTACTTTGGATGACCCAAACTCTTAAAGATTATGGAATCTATGTTAAACATGTTCCACTGCTTTGTGACAATGAAAGTGCTATCAAAATTGGTCATAATCCTGTACAACATTCTCGAACTAAGCATATTGAAGTTCGTCATCACTTCATTCGAGATCATGTTGCTAAGGGTGATATTGATCTTAAGCATGTTCGCACCGATAAGCAATTAGCGGATATATTCACTAAACCACTTGATGAGAAAGTGTTTTGCAGGTTGAGAGGTGAATTGAACATCATTGATGCTTCGAACTTGGAGTAGGAACTCCATTGGATACATGCAATACATGAGCTTATGACTAATCCATGATATATCTCTTATGGTGACTATCTTATGTCTTGGATATATTTGTACCTTGCATGTTGTCTAACCCATGTAGGTGCTTGGTTGAATCTAATTTCATGAGATTGCGACTCACTCACATCTTGAGCAATCTTTACATCACCAAGTCTCTACACAATGATGGTTGAAGACAAGGAAGCACAGAACCATTCAAACATATCCTTTAACAAATTCTATGTTGAGCTTCATTATTGTCATTTTTGGATACACAAGTGCTCTTCCTTGCAAGAACTAATCCATGTAGGTAGGTGAACTCACACTCCAAGTGGTGCTCCCAACTCTTGATGAGCTACATCAACCTTGAGCACCCACACAAGTTCAACTACATGAGCAAGAACCACACCACCACCCAAGGTATGTTATTCCATCTTAGAGAAGCTTTACTCCAAGACATGAGTCAAAGCAACTCAACAAGATGTGAATACATCAAGATGCTTAAACGAAAAATGGTAACCCCATTTTGAGCTTAAACGATGAGTATGACCTATGATCAAGTGTTCTCACTTGACTCCTAAGTCAATATACTCTAACATAGGTGACTATGTCAACGCCTAACTCTAGATGAAGTTCTCTTGTGTTCCTTCTTTGTGTTATTGCATTCGTCTCATGCAGGTTTATTTTCTTTCTCTTTTTCAAAAACAAAGAAAAACTTCATCTAGATCTTTCAGTTTCTTCTCTTTTCTCTTTGTTTTTGTTCTGCATTTTCTGCATTTAATTCCTTGCAAATCCTTCAGGTAATTTATTGCAAATCTTTGTGAGATCCTACATGTCTAGTGAGCTGAGGTGACAAGTGTTTTTCTCTGTGTAAACTCGGTTTCACCGACTTGCAATTTTTGGTCCAACCGAATCCTTTCGGTACCAGCGAAATATGCCACTCGGTGCCACCGACCTTGCAATCAGAAAAACAGTTTGCCACTTGTTCTACATTTCTTCTGATCCAGCTCCGCTCAATGAATCTTGTCCTCTACAAGCATCACAATTTTATCCATTGCTTTGTGCTGAGTCTCAAGGACCAAACCTATACGCCGGATTCCAGAAAGCCCTTCTTGGAAATTGATGTCAAAGGGGGAGAGAGAGATCACATCAAAGCTCAAGGGGGAGAGAAAGTCTCAAGGATCCCAGATGTTCTTAAGGGAAGCTCAAGGGGGAGAGAAAGTCTCAAGGATCCCAGATGTTATTAAGGGGGAGAGAGAGATTTCCAGGGGGAGAGAAAATACTCAAGGATCCCAGATGCTTGATGATTTAAGAGGAGAGATGTCACATGTCTTTTTGGGGGAAAGACATGTTCATATATGCTTATTTGCATTAAGTTCTATCCAGTTGTATCTTTCAGCTCTAATTTTCTATTTCCTATCTTCTCCCAATATCCCATGTAAGATTCAGGGGGAGCAAGACACCTAAGGGAAAGAAATCAGTCAAATTCATTGCATATCTTTACTCTTGGGGACATGTTGAATTCAATGTAGTACCTAGTACTTACTCTCTACATGTCATCCTAGTCTTGGTACTCTTGTGGTTTCTTTTGTTTGCCCTGGCTAGTGGATGTACCTGTGTTATCTAACTTTTTTTGTGCAGGCTCATTCTATCCTAAGCCAACTCAAAAACTACAAGTTAAGTGTATGCATCAAAATCATAAGTATGAGGAGTTCTTGCTTATGTACATACTGTTTGCAAGAAGGACTCATGAGCATGATGGTATTTTCCTTGATAATCTTTTACTCTGATGCATATGGCCAAGATACATGTAACACATTGCCTACTCTATCATGATTAGGCTCTCACATGCTTCTATATTTTATATTCATATGATTGCATACATGTGGGGGAGCCTATGTTTGTTACATGTCCTTCCAAAGCTTTACTTGTTGTTCTTTATATCTTTATCTAAAGCCTTGATGTATGTTGCCATCAATTACCAAAAAGGGGGAGATTGAAAGCACAAGTGCTTCCTAGGTGGTTTTGATAATTGATGACAACATATCTCTTGTTGGACTAACGTTTAGATCTAGTATGTTTCAGATAAGTTCAACAATGGAGTGGCATGGACTAAAGGTTGTGGGAAGTTCTCCAAGATGCTAAGGACAAAGGATTGGCTAAAGCTTGAAGCTCAAGACTCTTCATTTTACATTTTAGTGATCCAAGATCACATTGAGTCCATAGGAAAAGCCAATACTATCAAGGAGGGATGAGGTGTTGCTTAATGAATCTCTTGCTTCATGTGCTTAATGATATGCTCCAAAATCCTCAGCTACTTTCCCACTTACACATATGACCTAAACCTAAAGCCAAACTCGGACCTACCAATTATTCCTATCCGGTGCCACCGAGTTTCACTTATCATAGCCACTGCCAGAAACCCTAATCAGTTCGGTCTCACCGATGGGATCTCGGTCTCACCGAGATGGGCTTGCAAACTCTCTGTTACCTATTGCATTATTCTCGGTCCCACCGAGATATGCAATCGGTCCCACCTAGTTTGCTTGGCCAACTCTTTGTTTCTCTTATTACCCAAATCGGTCCCACCGAGTTTGAGTAATCGGTCAAACCGAGTTTTGGATTTACCCTAACCCTAGCACATCGGTCCCACCGAGTTGATCCAGTCGGTCCCACCGAAATCTCTAACGGTCACTAGGTTTACCTTTTCGGTCCGACCGAGTTTGTTGATTCGGTCCCACCGTGATTGGTAAATTGTTTGTAACGGTTGGATTTTGTGTGGAGGCTATATATACCCCTCCACCTCCTCTTCATTCGTGGAGAGTGCCATCAGACTAAGCCTACACTTCCACCATCCTATTTCTGAGAGAGAACTACCTACTCATGTGTTGAGGCCAAGATATTCCATTCCTACCATATGAATCTTGATCTCTAGCCTTCCCCAAGTTGCTTTCCACTCAAATCTTCTTTCCACTAGATCCAAATCCTATGAGAGAGAGTTGAGTGTTGGGGAGACTGTCATTTGAAGCACAAGAGCAAGGAGTTCATCATCAACACACCGTTTGTTACTTCTTGGAGAGTGGTGTCTCCTAGATTGGCTAGGTGTCACTTGGGAGCCTCCGACAAGATTGTGGAGTTAAACCAAGGAGTTTGTAAGGGCAAGGAGATCGCCTACTTCGTGAAGATCTACCACTAGTGAGGCAAGTCCTTCGTGGGTGATGGCCATGGTGGGATAGACAAGGTTGCTTCTTCATGCACCCTTCGTGGGTGGAGCCCTCCGTGGACTCGCGCAACTGTTACCCTTCGTGGGTTGAAGTCTCCATCAACGTGGATGTAGGATAGCACCACCTATCCGAACCACGGGAAAAACATCCGTGTCTCCGATTGCGTTTGAATTCTCCAAACCCTTCCCTTTACATTCTTGCAAGTTGCATGCTTTGATTTCCGCTACCTATATACTCTTTGCATACTTGCTTGATGTGTATTGTGATTGTTGAAATTATGCTTAAACTCCACTTAAACCGGAAAAAGCTTAAAAATTGCAACTTTAGCATTATGTGTCTAATCACCCCCCTCTAGACACATCTACTTCAAGGTCCTACACCTTTTCTACGATACTCTAAAATAAGGAAAAAATAGGAACTGGCACTGGGCTCTGGGTTAATAGGTTAGTCCCAAAAAATAATATAGAAGTGTTTAATAAAGCACATAAACATCCAATACAGATAATATAATAGCATGAATACTTCATAAATTATAGATACGTTGGAGACGTATCAGCATCCCCAAGCTTAATTGCTGCTCGTCCTCGAGTAGGTAAATGATAAAAGAAATAATTTATGAAGTGTTAATGCTAGCAGGTGCACAAGTTTGATCAATGATAATTTCAATCACCTTTTCTAGCATCATTATATATCATAACAATACCTCATCTCACAAAGCTTCTCATGATCAAGTAACAAACTATTCACATGTTAAAGTATAGATCATAAACTTTCTTGAAAACTAACAAACCGTGTTATCAGTCATCAAACAGTTACAATTAATCTTATTTTCAGGAAGAGTCTATGTCAGAGCTTTGATTTAGCAAATCCCACATACTCAAGTATCATGTAGTCTTTCACAATTGCTAACACTCACGCGATATTTATGGGTTCAAAGTTTTAATCAGACACAGAGAAAGATAGGGGCTTATAGATTCGCCTCCCAACCTTTTACCTCAAGGGTAATGTCAACAATAATAGTTCATGATGCCTTACATCCAATTGGATATATATATATATATATATATATATATATATATCAGAATATTTCCAACACAATGTGCTTGCCAAAGGATAAAATGTAAAAAGGAAAGGTGAAGATCACCACGAATCTTGCATAAGGGTAGAAGATAAAAGTAAAGATAGGCCCTTCACAGAGGGAAGCAGACTTTGTCATGCGCTTTTATAGTTGGATGCATAAAATATTAATGCAAAAGAATGGTCACTTTATATTGCCCCCTGTGATAGGGACCTTTATTATGAAGTCCGTCGCTTTTATTGCTTCCATATCACAAGATCATATAAAGCTTATTTTCTCCACACTAAAAGATCATACATATTTAGAGAGCAATTTTTTATTGCATGCACCGATGACAACTTACTTGAAGGATCTTACTCAATCCATATGTAGGTATAGTGCACTCTCATGGCAATACTGGTTGAAGTGATGTTTAGAAGCACAAGTAGTATCTCTACTTGGTGCGAAGAATTTGTCTAGCATGAGGGGGAAAGGCAAGCTCAACATGTTGGATAATCCGTGACAATATACTTTATTTCGGATATAAGAAAACATAACCCATTACGTTGTCTTCCTTGTCAGACATCAACCTTTTAGCATGTAATATTTTAATGAGTGCTCACAATAACAAAAGATGTCCAAGATAGTATATTTATATGTGAAATCTCTCTTCCTTCAATATTCTCTCATGAATTGTTCAAGTGACCAATACAATGTTTGCTAACCTTCAATAAATTTACCACCTCTACTTCTTATATGTGAAGTCATTACTCCCCATGGGATAATCATATGAAACATATATAATTTCAGATTTATGATATTCTCTCATTCAACTATTTACTCATTGGATATAAGTGGAGAACATGAGTAAATGACAAACTACTCCAAAAAGATATAAGTGAAGATCAATGAGTAGTGGAATAATTATGCAACTATGTGAAGACTCTATAACATTTAATAATTTCAGATCTTGGTATTTTATTCAAACAGCAAGCAAAAAAAATTAAATGACATTCTAAGAATGGCAAACATCATGTGAAGAAGCAAAAACTTAGGATCAACCGAAACTAACCGATAGTTGTTGAAGAAGAAAGGTGGGATGCCAACCAGGGCATCCCCAAGCTTAGACGCTTGAGACTTCTTGAAATATTATCTTGGGATGCCTTGGTAATCCCCAAGCTTGAGCTTTTGTGTCTCCTTAATACCTCTCATATCACGGTCTCCCTAAATCTCAAAAGCTTCATCCACACAAAACTCAACAAGGACTCGTGAGATAAGTTAGTATAAACCAATGAAAAAACCTTATCATACTCTACTGTAGCAAATCACTAAAATTATTATTCAAGATTGAATACTAAATGCCTCTGCATATTTAATAGTCCTATCCTCAAATAGAATCATTAAAGAAGCAAACATATGCAAACAATGCAAACATACCAGCAATCTGCCTAAACAGGACAGTCTGTAAAGAGTGCAGCAAGATCCATACTTCCCTACCTCCAAAAATTATGAAAGAAAACTACCACTGTAGTAAATTTATCATAGCTTAATAGGCAAAAGGTTTCAACATTTTATCACATTCTGACTTTTCTAGGGAATTATTGCAACAGCGGTAAACTTTCTGTTTTCAAACAGCAACATGAAGACTTGTAAAATAGGCATAGTAAGGCTATCAATGCCACTTTTATTGAAATAAAAGATGCAAAACATTGTTCTAAATAACAGCAAGAAAATCCTAACAAAATAAATAGACGCTCCAAGCAAAACACATATCATGTGGTGAATAAAAATATAGCTCCAAGTAAAGTTACCGATGAATGAAGACGAAAGAGGGGATGCCTTCCGGGGAATCCCCAAGCTTAGGCTTTTGGTTGTCCTTGAATATTACCTTGGGGTGCCTTGGGCATCCCCAAGCTTAGGCTCATGCCACTCCTTATTCCATAGTCCATTGAATCATTACCCAAACCTTGAAAACTTCACAACACAAAACTTAACAGAAAACTCGTAAGCTCCGTTAGTATAAGAAAATAAATCACCACTTAGGTACTGTTGTGAACTCATTCTAAATTAATATTGGTGTAATATCTACTATATTACAACTTATCTATGGTTCATGCGCTCCGATACTACTCATAGGTTCATCAAAATAAGCAAACAACACATAGAAAACATAATCTGTCAAAAACAGAATAGTCTGTAGTAATCTGTAGGTTTCGAATACTTATGTAACTCAAAAAATCCTAAAACATTAGGAAGTCCTAGGAAATTGGTTTATTAATCTACTGCAGGCGGAATTGGTATTTTATCGCTCTCTGGTAAGAAACGAAAATTATTCTCGTGAGCGCATACTTTCTGTTTTTTATAGCAAGATCAAATAACAATCACCCAAGAAGGTCCTAAAGGCTTTACTTGGCACAAACACTAATTAAAACATAAAACCACATCTAAACAGATGCTAGATGAATTAGTTATTACTAAACAGTAACAAAAATCAAGGAGCTAAAATAAAATAGGGTTGCCTCCCAACAAGCGCTATCGTTTAACGCCCCTAGCTAGGCATGATGATTTCAATGATGCTCCCAAAGGTAAGAATTGAAACATAAAGAGAGCATCATGAAGAATATGACTAGCACAATTAAGTCTAACCCACTTCCTATGCATAGGGATTTTGTGAGCAAACAACTTGTGGGAACAAGAATCAACTTGCATAGGAAGGTAAAACAAGCATAACTTCAAAATTTTAAGCACACAGAGAGGAAACTTGATATCATTGCAATCCCTACAAGCATATATTCCTCCCTCATAATAATTTTCAGTAGAATCATGAATGAATTCAACAATATAACTATCACATAAAGCATTCTTTTCATGATCTACAAGCATATAAATTTTATTACTCTCCACATAAGCGAAATTCTTCTCATGAATAATAGTGGGAGCAAACTCAACAAAATAATTATCATGTGAGGCATAATCCAATCGAAAACTAAAATCATGATGACAAGTTTCATGGGTATCATTATTCTTTATAGCATACAAGTCATCACAAAATGAAGTCATGACCTCTCCAAATCCACTTTCATCAATATAATGATCATAAATAGGAGGCATGCTTTCATCATAATAAATTTTCTCACCAAAACATGGGGGACAAAAAATATCATCTTCATCAAACATAACTTCCCTAAGCTTGTGGCTTTGCATATCATTAGCATCGTGGATATTCAAGGAATTCATACTAACAACATTGCAATCATGCTCATCATTCAAATATTTAGTGCTAAACAGTCTAATGCATTCTTCTTCTAGCACTTGAGCACAGTTATTGGAATCCTTATTTTCATGATAGATATTAAAAAGATGAAGCAAATGAGGTACCCTTAATTCCATTTTTTGTAATTTTCTTTTATAGACTAAACTAGTGATAAAACAAGAAACAAAAAGATTCGATTGCAATATCTAAAGATATACCTTCAAGCGGTAACCTCCCCGGCAATGGCGCCAGAAAAGAGCTTGATGTCTACTACACAACCATATTCTTATAGACGTTGTTGGGCCTCCAAGTGCAGAGGTTTGTAGGACAGTAGCAAATTTCCCTCAAGTGGATGACATCAGGTTTATCAATCCGTGGGAGGCGTAGGATGAAGATGGTCTCTCTCAAACAACCGTGCAACCAAATAACAAAGAGTCTCTTATGTCCCGAATACACCCAATACAATGGTAAATTGTATAGGTGCACTAGTTTGGCGAAGAGATGGTGATACAAGTGCAATATGGATAGTAGATAAAGGTGTTTGTAATCTGAAAATATAAAAACAACAAGGTAACTAATGATAAAATGAGCACAAACGGTATTGCAATGCTAGGAAACAAGGCCTAGGGTTCATACTTTCACTAGTGCAAGTCCTCTCAACAATAATAACGTAATTGGATCATATAACTATCCCTCAACATGCAATAAAGAGTCACTCCAAAGTCACTAATAGTGGAGAACAAACGAAGAGATTATGGTAGGGTACGAAACCACCTCAAAGTTATTCTTTCTGGTCGATCTATCATAGTTTTCGTACTAGAATAACACCTTAAGACACAAATCAACCAAAACCCTAATGTAACCTAGATACTTGTGACGCCCGAATAATTAAGCTACAGTAACCCTCTACTAAGGATTCCACATCACCACGATTACTGTTGTTGACCTCACGATGATTCAAATCCCGTTCGAATTTAGATTCAAATCGAGGCAAACAACAAAAGTTTTCAAAAAATTAAAACTAAAATGTCCGGGTTGTGTCAAATAAATCTGAAGTACATATGGTGGAGAAATCAACCTTTTTATAAAATGCTTAAATGGACTATAAGGATTTAAACAGTAGCAAAAAGAAACAATTAATAAAATGCTTTTAAAATGATAAACGATTACAACTATTATATTCTAGGTGCCAAGTTAAATTGTCGTAGTGGTATAATCACTATTACTAATTTAGGTACTACTATATGTTTTACAAAACTAAAACAATTTGAAATATTAAATAAACATAAAAGAAAATAAATAAAGAAAGGAAAATACAGAAACAGAAAACAAACTAACAAACAAAAAAAGAACCCCCCACTGGCCCAGCTGGCCCATCTGTTGGCCAGGCCGGCCCAACTGGCCCAACCGGGCACCCCCACTCCCCATATACCCACTATCCAATCGCTAACCGGCCGCTACCCCCCACTCCCCCGAAAATATCCCCCTCTCCCCCGATTGGATCGGGATCGAGAGGAGGGCGCTCACCTCGCCACGACGACTGCGCCAGGACGACGACAATGCCCGAGCCTGATGCCACCTCCTCCGCCACCTCGCCTCCCCGCGTCGGCCTCCACCACCCCGGCCCGAACCACCACCCGCGGCCCCGTCACCGGATCGCCGCCGCCCGGAGCTGCCCTCACCCTGGCACCACCACGCCGTCGCCGGACTGCCTCCTCTACACCGTCGTCCCCGTCACCCCCTCGACCACCGTTGCCCAGTCCCTACCCTGTCGGTGAGGCCCCGGCCTCTCCCCTCTTCCACTCCCTGTGTTGGACGTCGCCATGCCCGCCGTCCCGTGTGTGCGCTCACCGCACCGCCCGCTGCGCCCCACCGCCACCTTACTCCACCGCCCGCACGCTGACCCGGCTCCCCGCACCCTCGCCCTGATCCGCCCGCACCTGCCGCCCCTGGCCTCGCCGTCCCGCTACGGTGGCCGCGCCCCGCGCCCCCGCTGCTCATCTTCCTCGTCGGCCCCGCGCCGCCCCACGTGGCTTGCCGCCGGAGCCCGCTGCTCCTTCTGGCCGCTCCTGCCGCTGCACCTGCCGCCACCGTCGCTGCATAGCGCCGCCCCGCCTCCACTGCTGCCCGTCACCGCCTCCCTGCCGCTAGCCCCGCACCGCTCGCCGTTCGGGCGAAAACCGCACGCCCGTGACCCAGCGCCCAGCGCCCGTAACCCGCTATGGCCCCTCTGGCCTATGACATGTGGGGCCCTGCCCCAAGAACGTTTAGAAAAAAAGAAGGAATTAAAAATAAATAAATAAATAAATCATAATAAATAGAATTAATAATTAATTAATGAATTAATTAATTAACTTAATTAAGTAATTAAAGAATTAATTAAACTAATTAATCATGTTTAATTAATCTAATCAATCAGTTAAGTTAATTAAACCCTAATTAGACTAAGCAGTGTATGACATGCGGGATCCACCTGTTAGGTTGACCAGGTCAACTGTTGACATCATGCTGACATCATGATGACGTCAGCAAGCACTATTCTGGATAATGTTGATTTAATAAATTAAATAAATCCTAAAAATGATTTAAATATTTTAAAATTAATATAAAATAAACCGCAGCTCGGATGGAAAAACTTTGTACATGAAAGTTGCTCAGAATGACGAGACGAATCCGGATACGCAACCCGTTCGTCCGCCACACATCCCTAACCTATCGAACTTGCAACTTTCCCCCTCCGGTTCATCTGTCCGGAAACGCAAAACACCGGGATATTTTCCCGGATGTTTTCCCCCTTCACCAGTACCACCTCATACCGCGTTAGGGCACACCTAGCATCACGCTTTGTCATGTCATGCATCGTCTTGCATTTGTTTGTATTATATTTATTGTTTCTTCCCCCTCTTCTCTCGCTAGACACCGAGACCGACGCCGCTGCTACCCAGTTCGACTATGGTGTTGACGACCACTCTCTCTTGCCAGAGCAACCAGGCAAGCCCCCCCTTTGATCACCAGATATCACCTACTCTTCTCTATACTGCTTGCATTAGAGTAGTGTAGCATGTTACTGCTTTCAGTTAATCCTATACTGCTGCATAGCCTATCCTTGCTACTACTGTTGTTACATTTACCTGCTATCCTACTGCTTAGTATAGGATGCTAGTGTTCCATCAGTGGCCCTACACTCTTGTCCGTCTGCCATGCTATACTACTGGGCCGTGATCACTTCGGGAGGTGATCACGGGCATATACTATATACTTTACACTATTACATTACCTGTGATACTGTTCGGAGATGGGGGCTGAAGGGGCAGGTGGCTCCATCCCGGTAGAGGTGGGCCTGGGTTCCCGACGGCCCCCGACTGTTACTTTGTGGCGGAGCGACAGGGCATGTTAAGACCACCTAGGAGAGAGGTGGGCCTGGCCCTGGTCGGTGTTCGCGGATACTTAACACGTTTAACGAGATCTTGGTATTTGATCTGAGTCTGGCTACCGGCCTATACGCACTAACCATCTACGTGGGGACAGTTATGGGCACTCGACGTCGTGGTATCAGCCGAAGCCTTCGTGACGTCAGCGACTGAGTGGCGCGCGCCGGGTTGGACCGCGTAACGCAACTTCCTTTGTAATGGAGGTTGCTAGGTCTGCTCTCCGGCCGCGTACGCAATGTGCAGGTGTGCAATGGGCGATGGGCCCAGACCCCTGCGCCATAGGATTTAGACCGGCGTGCTGACCTCTCTATTGCGCCTAGGTAGGGCTGCGACATGTTGATCTTCCGAGGCTGGGCATGACCCAGGAAAGTGTGTCCGGCCAAATGAGATCGAGCGTGTTGGGTTATGTGGTGCACCCCTGCAGGGAAGTTAATCTATTTGAATAGCCGTGATCTTCGGTAACAGGACGACTTGGAGTTGTACCTTGACCTTATGACAACTAGAACCGGATACTTAATAAAAGACACCCTTCCAAGTGCCAGATACAACCGGTGATCACTCTCTCACAGGGCGACGAGGGGAGGATCATCGGTTAGGGTTATGCTATGCGATGCTACTTGGAGGACTTCAGTCTACTCTCTTCTACATGCTGCAAGATGGAGGTGGCCAGAAGCGTAGTCTTCGAAAGGATTAGCTATCCCCCTCTTATTCTGGCTTTCTGCAGTTCAGTCCACCAATATGGTCCTTTACACATTTACCCATGCATATGTAGTGTAGCTCCTTGCTTGCGAGTACTTTGGATGAGTACTTACGGTTGCTTTCTCCCTCTCTTCCCCCTATCCCTTCTACCTGGTTATCGCAACCATATGTTGGAGCCCAGGATCCAGACGCCACCGTCGACGACGACTCCTACTACATCGGAGGTGCCTACTACTATGTGCTGCCCGCTGACGACGACCAGGAGTAGTTAGGAGAATCCCAGGCAGGAGGCCTGCGCCTCTTTCGATCTGTATCCTAGTTTGTGCTAGCCTTCTTAAGGAAAACTTGTTTAACTTATGTCTGTACTCAGATATTGTTGCTTCCGCTGACTCGTCTATGATCGAGCTCTTGTATTTGAGCCTTCGAGGCCCTGGCTTGTAATATGATGCTTGTATGACTTATTTTATTTGTAGAGTTGTGTTGTGATATCTTCCCGTGAGTCCCTGATCTTGATCGTACACGTTTGCGTGTATGATTAGTGTACGATTGAATCGGGGGCGTCACAAGTTGGTATTAGAGCCGACTGCCTGTAGGAATCCCCCTTCCACACTCCTTGGCCGAAGTCGAGTCTAGACATTGCAAAACTTTTACTAACATGGCCATGTGCCTTACGGGCCCACGTCACCATCTGGGTGGTATTAGGATCTTTTACTCCTCGATCCTTACTCTGGGACTCTGAACTCTCTTCTATTCGGGTTAAAATGGTTTTACTAAATCTAACTTTAGGTTCTCGATAATACTTTCTCCCTGAGAGCCCCTCATTCCAGATGTTCGCCTGCTGCACCAGAAGATTCTGAAGATACTCTATGATGTTCTCTCGAGACTTGTGCTATCGCTTTTGCAATTCTCTTTCATCTATAAATCCTTTTGGATAACTACTTACACTTGTCGTTCATATCTTCATCCCCAGTTGCCCTTGATATTACTTGATACCCTGAAAAATTCTCTGATAGTCTGAGAATCCTTTGTGCCTACCGCCTTGTATTTCTTTACCACCTGAATACCCCTACGGATAATTTCTTGTACTTATCGAGTATCTGCTCATCCCCAATTGATCAATGTATTTCACAAAAGTCTTCGAATTGCCATTCGATCTTCCGAAGGTCCTCAACAACCTATTGCTTTTGAAATTCTTGCTTACAAGCATTACGATTAATCCCATAAGTCTGGTAATCTTGTTGGCATCCATTGTCATTATCAATTTGAGTCCCTTGATTCATCCTCCCGGCTCAGATGACATTTTGAACATGAGCTGGATCTCGACCAATCAAATTGCCATCGGTTGTACCCCTAAAACTACTCAACTTATCCATCCCTAATCAGAGCATTGCTTCTGATCCCTTGTCTTGGAATTCATAATTCCTTTGCATTTGAACTTTGAGTTAGTCAGTTGTTTCTATAAAATGATCTCCTTGCATTCTTTCTCCCTCTGGTTGGGTACCGATGGTCACATCAGATCCCTTGTGGACCATCAAATCCTTTGTTGTATTTTATCCGACAACGTCCTTCATATTCAATCACTTTGGAAGTTCTTTCCCTGATACATAATGCCATTGGTAAATCCTATTCCTTGATTGGCCAACCATGCTCTGCTTTCGAGCTAGTGATATTTACTATTGATGCTTGTGGTATATGTCTCCATGATGCCCCGATGGGTTGAACCTATGCCTTCCTTAATATGTGTCAACTCGAAAGTTTTCACGAGTCATACTCTTCTGGTATTTTTCCAGATAAAATTTTAGCACTGCAACTTCATCAAACGCGAGAAGTGAATGAAAGGTTATACATTAAAGAAGTGGGAGTCAACCTTGAACTTGTGTTCATGCCCATGGACACGATGTATATCCTATCATAGAAACTTCTTGTAATAATAACTATTTCCTTGATATAATATCCTTTGGTATCGGTGAATTGATCCTTTGCAATCGTGGTTTCGACCATATGTTCTTCTTTGATCCCATTTCTCGGGCAAGTCTAATCACTTGTCTTCTAGGGATCAATACACCTATCCAACCTTTACTTTGATCTTTCACCGAGTATTACACCCTGGTATCTCGAGATTATCAAGGAACTGCATAACTTCTTATGGGTTCTTCATCAACTGTTATTTGTCACCGATTACAATTTTCCTGGGTTCTGGGTTGTCGTCAACCGAGAATACCAAAAACTGAATCGAGTCCGCATCGCAATTAAACAACTCTTAGTAATCTTCATTACTTACGAATTTGAACTCGATCACGTAAGTCCTGGCCTGCTCGGCTATATCACTATCATGCTAAACTTTAACTGTGCTACCTGGTCCTTAATCCCGGAGCACAACTTTCGATGATGAGCTAAGCTTACATCGATCTTCCTCGTCATATCATTTCGCCTTGAACAACAAGCTTGATTTCAAGTTTGTGTCCTACCCATGGTTACAATAACCTTCCGCTTCATCATTCCTTTGACCTGATGTCGTCGCTAATTGATTACATCTTCATGAAATCTCTCGACAAATGTGTCGTGGTCATCATCGACCATATGAGCTCTTCCAGGATATCAATTGAGTTCATGATGAGAAATATTATCCTTGACCCCGATGATTTGTGTTATCCTTGACCATTTTATTGCCTTCCGTTCAACACAAACTTGTTCGTGTTTTGTGTTATACCTTGAGTTCCCTGCTATCCAGCATTTGTTCTTCTTTACCTTGGAGTATTACCATCTTTTAATATCAAGGATGTTGTGAGGATTGCTCCACCTCTTAAGAATTCTTGGTATAGTGATACTTCTCATCATCACTATTCCTTCTTGGTCCTCGTGTTGATTCCAACCGGGGTACCAACAAGTGAACGGTGTTGTTTGGATTCTGCCTTTCTAGCAACCCTATTGCTTTGAAGTTAATGGTCGGCCATTCATTCTTAGACTATTGATTATTGAATCACCATTCTGACATTGGTCGTGCAGCCCAACCCATATTTCAGGCGCACCTTTCTACCAATGTTTAATTGTGTATGTTTTTCTCAAACATGCTCCATTATATCATTTGATCTAACAAATGCTATCTCCTTATCCACATAATTGAGGAGATGCATCTTTTTGGATACCTCGTTGAATTATTGCTGAGTCCGTCAGCCACTTCCTCATCCTCTCCTTGGTTTAATGATTAACTCTGGTTTCGGAACTTCCTTCCATGGTTCCTTTCCCGGGAATCTTAGGATGTCCTTGCGTTAATTTGTGTTGCATCTTTTCTTCTCGGGCATCCTGAGTCTGAGTTATCCTGACACTAATCAGATCTGAATCTCGGTCAGATATGATGGTTAGAACATATTTCCAGGAGTTATAACATTGATCCTTATCTGACCCGGTAGGGCGATGTCATGCCTAGCACACCTGGCCGGAGGACCTATTGTTATAGTTTCCTTTTTGGGAAGGTTAGTCATCCTTCCGTGGAAATTGTAAGACTTATCCTATAAGTTGTTCCTGATGGATCCTTTTCGTTTCCAAAGTCTGATCTTCACCGGATGACCATGTCAATGCTATCTCAAAGCAAGTCCATGGTACTCCGAATCTGAACTGGAACAATTGAAGCCCAATGTTAAATGTTTCCTGCTCAATTATCCAAACACCGATGTATGGATAATGTCATGAAAATTCTCTCCCGTACCTAAAGAGTTTTCTACGTTGTATCCTGTCATAGATATCATGCTCTGCTTGCCCTTGGGAAGGATATACCACTGAATGTGTTTAAACACATTTTTCCTTTCCATTGTTCTGTTTAACCTGATGATCACGTTTTCCTTTCCATTGGTTTGTTTGACCTTTCTGGTGATCATTATGATCTAAGTAGTATTAATTCCCTACTTATGTTAACACCTCCGTGTATAATTCTATCAGTAAGACCCTGTTGCTTTTGTTGATGACATTCTGGTAACCACCGATGGACGAGAACCTTGCCTATTGGTCCGCCTCGTTCAACGAGCAGGAAAATGGTTCTCTTCGTCCCCTGCCCTTGTTACCGACGCTGTTGCCGACATAACCGACAGGTTATGGTCTGACCTGCATGGTTATCATAACCATGCAAGATGACACCACTCTTTATGTCTTTAACCCACATGGTGGGCCCATAACCCATAGGTCCCAGGATCGAAATCTGACTCTCATGTACACCACATGTTCCCAAGGTTGTTCCTTGCGCTTGACTTTGTATGTAAATCACGGACCACATGTCTAGTGATCTATTCAGGTATGAGGCGCAATACCTATTCTCGTTGCCCTGACACCCTTTCACCTACAGATTAGGCATCGAATGATTACCTATCCGTTTGAAACTTCTCATGGTACCTTCTTACTTTGCTCTCGATATCTTCTTAAGTTTCAAATCGAGAGACACTTATGCTTCTTCCCTGAGTTAACCGTCTGATGCTTGATCTTGTTAGAATCCATCCATATAGAGTTTTCCCTTCTTACCCTTTCATAAGTACGATGGAGTTCCCAACGGAAGGACGACAACTTCATCATGATGACCTGAAGCAGAGAAATTAAGACATCAACGTAATGGATCGACCTCTTCGAGAAGGGCAACCAAGATCCAGAAGATCCGTTAGAATTTCACAACCACAAATTTCCCCCTTACACCACCTCTTAAATCTCGGGACGAGATTTCTTGTAGTGGAGGAGAATTGTGACGCCCAGATAATTAAGCTACAGTAACCCTCTACTAAGGATGCCACATCACCACGATTACTGTTGTTGATCTCACGATGATTCAAATCCCGTTCGAATTCAGATTCAAATCGAGGCAAACAACAAAAGTTTTCAAAAAAAATTAAAACTAAAATGTCCGGGTTGTGTCAAATAAATCTGAAGTACATATGGTGGAGAAATCAACCTTTTATAAAATGCTTAAATGGACTATAAGGATTTAAACAGTAGCAAAAAGAAACAATTAATAAAATGCTTTTAAAATGATAAACGATTACAACTATTATATTCTAGGTGCCAAGTTAAATTGTGGCAGTGGTATAATCACTATTACTAATTTACGTACTACTATATGTTTTACAAAACTAAAACAATTTGAAATATTAAATAAACAGAAAAGAAAATAAATAAAGAAAGGAAAATACAGAAACAGAAAACAAACTAACAAACAAAAAAAAAGAACCCCCCACTGGCCCAGCTGGCCCATCTGTTGGCCAGGCCGGCCCAACTGGCCCAACCGGGCACCCCCACTCCCCATATCCCCACTACCCAATCCCTAACCGGCCGCTACCCCCCACTCCCCCGAAAATATCCCCCCTCTCCCCCGATTGGATCGGGATCGAGAGGAGGGCGCTCACCTCGCCGCGACGACTGCGCCAGGATGAAGACAATGCCCGAGCCCGATGCCACCTCCTCCGCCACCTCGCATCCCCGCGTCGGCCTCCACCACCCCAGCCCGAACCACCACCCGCGGCCCCGTCACCGGATCGCCGCCGCCCGGAGCTGCCCTCACCCTGGAACCACCACGCCGTCGCCGGACTGCCTCCTCTACGCCGTCGTCCCCGTCACCCCCTCGACCACCGTTGCCCAGTCCCTACCCTGCCGGTGAGGCCCCTGCCTCTCCCCTCTTCCTCTCCCTGTGTTGGACGTTGCCATGCCCGCCGTCCCGTGTGTGCGCTCACCGCACCGCCCGCTGCGCCCCACCGCCGCCTTGCTCCGCCGCCCGCACGCTGACCCGGCTCCCCGCACCCTCGCCCTCATCCGCCCGCACCTGCCGCCCCTGGCCTCGCCGTCCCGCTATGGTGGCCGCGCCCCGCGCCCCCACTGCTCATCTACCTCGTCGGCCCCGCGCCGCCCCACGTGGCTTGACGCCGGAGCCCGCTGCTCCTTCTGGCCGCTCCTGCCGCTGCACCTGCCGCCACCGCCGCTGCATAGTGCCGCCCCGCCTCCACTGCTGCCCATTACGGCCTCCCTGCCACTAGCCCCGCACCGCTCGCCGTTCGGGCGAAAACCGCACGCCCGTGACCCAGCGCCCAGCGCCCGTAACCCGCTATGGCCCCTCTGGCCTATGACATGTGGGGCCCTGCCCCTAGAACGTTTAGAAAAAAAAGAAGGAATTAAAAATAAATAAATAAATAAATAATAATAAGTAGAATTAATAATTAATTAATTAATTAATTAATTAACTTAATTAAGTAATTAAAGAATTAATTAAACTAATTAATCATGTTTAATTAATCTAATCAATCAGTTAAGTTAATTAAACCCTAATTAGACTAAGTAGTGTATGACATGCGGATCCACCTGTTAGGTTGACCAGGTCAACTGTTGACGTCATGCTGACATCATGATGACGTCAGCAAGCACTATTCTGGATAATGTTGATTTAATTAATTAAATAAATCCTAAAATGATTTAAATATTTTAAAATTAATATAAAATAAACCGCAGCTCGGATGGAAAAACTTTGTACATGAAAGTTGCTCAGAATGACGAGACGAATCCAGATACGCAACCCGTTCGTCCGCCACACATCCCTAACCTATCGAACTCGCAACTTTCCCCCTCCGGTTCATCTGTCCGGAAACGCAAAACACCGGGATATTTTCCCGGATGTTTTCCCCCTTCACCAGTACCACCTCATACCGCGTTAGGGCACACCTAGCATCATGCTTTGTCATGTCATGCATCGTCTTGCATTTGTTTGTATTATATTTATTGTTTCTTCCCCCTCTTCTCTCGCTAGACACCGAGACCGACGCCGCTGCTACCCAGTTCGACTATGGTGTTGACGACCACTCTCTCTTGCCAGAGCAACCAGGCAAGCCCCCCCTTTGATCACCAGATATCACCTACTCTTCTCTATACTGCTTGCATTAGAGTAGTGTAGCATGTTACTGCTTTCAGTTAATCCTATACTACTGCATAGCCTATCCTTGCTACTACTGTTGTTACATTTACCTGCTATCCTACTGCTTAGTATAGGATGCTAGTGTTCCATCAGTGGCCCTACACTCTTGTCCGTCTGCCATGCTATACTACTGGGCCGTGATCACTTCGGGAGGTGATCACGGGCATATACTATATACTTTACACTATTACATTAGCTGTGATACTGTTCGGAGATGGGGGCTGAAGGGGCAGGTGGCTCCATCCCGGTAGAGGTGGGCCTGGGTTCCCGACGGCCCCCGACTATTACTTTGTGGCGCAGCGACAGGGCAGGTTAAGACCACCTAGGAGAGAGGTGGGCCTGGCCCTGGTCGGTGTTCGCGGATACTTAACACATTTAACGAGATCTTGGTATTTGATCTGAGTCTGGCTACTGGCCTATACGCACTAACCATCTACGCGGGGACAGTTATGGGCACTCGACATCGTGGTATCAGCCGAAGCCTTCATGACATCAGCGACTGAGTGGTGCGCGCCGGGTTGGACCGCGTAATGCAACTTCCTTTGTAATGGAGGTTGCTAGGTCTGCTCTCCGGCCGCGTACGCAACGTGCAGGTGTGCAATGGGCGATGGGCCCAGACCCCTGCGCCATAGGATTTAGACCGGCGTGCTGACCTCTCTATTACGCCTAGGTAGGGCTGCGACGTGTTGATCTTCCGAGGCCGGGCATGACCCAGGAAAGTGTGTCCGGCCAAATGAGATCGAGCGTGTTGGGTTATGTGGTGCACCCCTGCAGGGAAGTTAATCTATTCGAATAGCCGTGATCTTCGGTAACAGGACGGCTTGGAGTTGTACCTTGACCTTATGACAACTAGAACCGGATACTTAATAAAACACACCCTTCCAAGTGCCAAATACAACCGGGGATCGCTCTCTCACAGGGCGACGAGGGGAGGATCATTGGTTAGGGTTATGCTATTCGATGCTACTTGGAGGACTTCAGTCTACTCTCTTCTACATGCTGCAAGATGGAGGTGGCCAGAGGCGTAGTCTTCGAAAGGATTAGCTATCCCCCTCTTATTCTGGCTTTCTGCAGTTCAGTCCACCGATATGGTCCTTTACACATTTACCCATGCATATGTAGTGTAGCTCCTTGCTTGCGAGTACTTTGGATGAGTACTCACGGTTGCTTTCTCCCTCTCTTCCCCCTATCCCTTCTACCTGGTTATCGCAACCAGATGTTGGAGCCCAGGATCCAGACTCCACCGTCGACGACGACTCCTACTACATCGGAGGTGCCTACTACTATGTGCTGCCCGCTGACGACGACCAGGAGTAGTTAGGAGGATCCCAGGCAGGAGGCCTACGCCTCTTTCGATCTGTATCCTAGTTTGTGCTAGCCTTCTTAAGGCAAACTTGTTTAACTTATGTCTGTACTCAGATATTGTTGCTTCCGCTGACTCGTCTATGATCGAGCTCTTGTATTCGAGCCTTCGAGGCCCTTGGCTTGTAATATGATGCTTGTATGACTTATTTTATTTGTAGAGTTGTGTTGTGATATCTTCCCGTGAGTCCCTGATCTTGATCGTACACGTTTGCGTGTATGATTAGTGTACGATTGAATCGGGGGCGTCACAATACTCCAAAGTCACCTTAAGTATCCGTGGGTATGATTATACGATATGCACCACACAATATCAGATTCATCTATTCAACAAACACAAAAGTACTTCAAAGAGTGCCCCAAAGTTTCTACCGGAGAGTCAAAACGAAAACGTGTGCCAACCCCTATGCATAGGTTCATCGGCGGAATCCGCAAGTTGATCACCAAAACATACATTAAGTGAATCAATAGAATACCCTATTGTCACCATGGGTATCCCAAGCAAGACATACATCAAGTGTTCTCAAATCCTGAAAGACTCAATCTGATAAGATAAGTTAAAAGGGAAAACTCAATCCATTACAAGAGACTAGAGGGGGAGAAACATCATAAGATCCAACTATAATAGCAAAGCTCGCGATACATCAAGATCATGCCACCTCAAGAACACGAGAGAGAGAGAGAGAGAGAGATCAAACACATAGCTACGTGTACATACCCTCAGCCCCGAGGGAGAACTACTCCCTCCTCGTCATGGAGAGCACCGCGATGATGAAGATGGCCACCGGAGAGGGATTCCCCCCTCTGGCAGGGTGTCGGAACGGGTCTAGATTGGTTTTTGGTGGCTACGGAGGCTTCTGGCAGCAGAACTCCCGATCTATTTTGCTCCCCGAAGTTTTTAGGGCATATGGGTATATATGGGAGGAAGAAGTACGTCGGTGGACCTCCAGGCTGTCCACGAGGCAGGGGGCGCGCCCCCACCATCGTGGGCAGCCCGGGACACTTCTGGTCCATCTCCGATACTCCATGGGATTCTTCTGGTCCAAAAATAAGTTCCATGAAGTTTCAGTTCAATTGGACTCCATTTGATTTTCCTTTTCTATGATACTTTAAAACAAGGAAAAAATAGAAACTGGCACTGGGCTCTGGGTTAATAGGTTAGTCCCAAAAAATAATATAAAAGTGTTTAACAAAGCCCATAAACATCCAAAACAGATAATGTAATAGCATGAATACTTCATAAATTATAGATACGTTGGAGACGTATTAGTGTACATTACATTCAACTTGGTGCAGCCATAGGACTGAACGACGAACTCAAAGGGGAACTCCTTGCTGAAGTCCATATCTAGCAAGATCACCCCTCAGATCGCCATTGTAGTCTCTTCAAGTGAACGAGTGGGTAGGCGGCGACAGCAGTTCGTTTTTCAGCTCTTGGGGAACTGTATTCAATAGTAAACTGGGTTTGTACAGGAGACAACAGTTACTAACCCTCCCTCGCCCGCTGCACGCCCGACAGACGACGCACCATCGGCGCATTCAAACGCCTCCACTAGGAAACCTACTCCGGCCACACGTCGGTTCACGAGCGGGTTTGTATTGGTACTGTAATAACAAGAGTTGGTGGTCAATTTACTTAAATTTAATTAGCTTTAATAGAAATTTTATACTTAAAACAAGCAATGCATTGGATCGTTCTATCAGTGCCACATGATCAACATGCACAACAATTAGAATTATTATTCTCAAGACGCAAACGATCAACACATTTGTCGCACTTTCACACAGATAATACTACCAAGTTTGAACTGTTTGTTATGGTTGTTGTCATCTGCATCATCATGCCATGTTTCCCAGCTTGCAAGATTCAAAACCAACAAATAAGATCCAAATAATAAGTACAACAAAGATGCCTTCACATCTCGTTGATTCCCAGCTTGCAAGATTCATAACCAACAAATAAGATTCAAATAATAAGTACAACAAAGATGCCTACACATCTCATTGATTCCCATCTTGCAAGATTCAGAACCAACCCATTAGAGCCTTTTGATAAAGTGAATATCGGGATTAAATCCATATTGGCTAGTCGTGTCATACAACCCAAGAACTTGGTGAATGCTCTTGACAGTCACAACATATGTAGTTGAGTATTCCTATTTGCACAGCATAGATAAGAAGAGCATGGTTACTATAATAGTGGCACTCCTTGAACTCAACCTGAAGCTCCACTCGGATGAGGCCTGCCTGGAGTTCCATGATTCAATTCATGCGCCTTTTTCTGAAGTTCACCTAAAATGAAGCAAATATTCCATCATTCAGCTAGCAAGAAGTACTTGCTCGCGTGAGCTGGCATGTTCTTCTTTAGTAGTTGCACTAAAATTGAGGAACATTAAGGTTGGCTGTCCGGCTCATGTAAGGTACAACTATAATTTGCTTATCTTTTTGTGCAATTCCACTAAAATAAAGTGCCATTGTGGTCACAGTGACGGCTCATCTTGCAAAGGCTAATAAAATGTTGCACGAGATTACCAGCAGAATTTAACGGAGATTTTGGAAACCCCAATCACCATTTTGTGTAGTTCCACCAAAATTGAGAGATGTTGCCCATGTGACATTTTAGTTGAACTACACAAGACACTCATTCCAAAAAAAGTATTTTGTGCAATTCACCAAAAGGTCACAAGAGCAACAAGGTGAAATGGATATACTCATCTACACAAAAAGATATAAAGTAAACAGTTGCTGGTCAATAAGAATATACGAAACATACACGAAATGAAAAGAAGCATCTTAATTATGTTCATGGCAATCACGCAAGGACAATAGAAATTTTAAAACGTCAGCAATGCTTCATGTTACCAGAAGCATTAGGATCAACAATGACATTCGTCAAATATGGGATTACTTTAATGGTGGCATTGGTTGTTTACCAGATACAGTAAATCAACAACATTTAAAGAGTTGGTTTAAGGGCATGGGACCGTGGGGACACCATGACACTCAGCAGCGTAAAGGAGCAACTTACCTATCATACTAGGGAAAACAAAAGGAGTACCATTTGCAACACAGTTTAATTGCAACATATCACTGGAGGCATTAGATTAACAATAACACTAGTTAGACATGTCCTTAAGGTAACAGTGTGATCGCTTCATTTTACATGCGCCCTTACATTAACAACAACAAAAGGTTGGTATAAGGACAAGCGACAATGGATGCATTAGCACAATGTACCTACAAGGAGGCATAAAGTGGTGATGTCGAGTTTGTTCATGCTCTGTGAGGGCAGAAAATCTAATCCCGGAGACCTTTTACTATGTGAGGGCAACAAATCTAATCCTGGAGACCTTTTACTATGTGAGGGCAGCAAATATAATCCTTGAGACCTTTTACTATGTGAGGGCAGCAAATCTAATCCTGGAGACCTTTTACTATGTGAGGGCAGCAATTCTAATACTAGAGACCTCTTACTATGTGAGAGCAACAAATCTAATCCTAGACATACTTTGTTGACTTGTCCACCAGCCGCCACTTTCTATCCTTTTTTTCAACCAATAATAGATCTGTTCCTTATCCAGTTTGTACTGCATTTTCCCATTATTTCCATTTTCAACCAAGAGACCGGTTGGGTATACGGTCTCTACTACTTTCACCATATTATTTCCTCTTTGAATCAAGTCGTAGATTCATGCTACAACTTTCCCCCCTTCGTTGTTTGAACCAAGTCCTAGATTCGAATGCATGAAGTAGCTTTACCCCTCAGAATACTAAAAATTTAGGTGGCTTTGGAACAGTTGATGGGAGTAGAAAAAGATGCACATGCAGACACGTGGGGAGCTAGGGCGGTAGAGCAAGGCCGCTTTCGAAGAACTTATACCTGAGGGTCGTCGGGATGTCGGCGGCGGCAAGTCGGATCTGCGTACAATACGACAGGGAGGAAGAAGGGTCGGAGGACCTCCCGAGCTGGTGCTGTGTTGGAGAGAATGGCACGGGCAAAGGATCGGGCCCCTCCGGTAGCTGTGGGTTTCCTCCCTCGCCGGTGATGACCGCGTGAACGATGCACCTAGGCCTCTACACACACCAGCCGAAGGGATCCGGCTGGATCTGTGACCGCGTGAGCAGAGAGAAAATATCACTATCGTTGTCTTGTTTAGATCTGGAGAGGATGAGAGAATGAAGAGAGAAACCCTACTAAAGAAAGTGCTCAGGCCCCTGCGTACATATATAGTGGAATGATTATCTTTTTCTCTCCACAACAAGCCTTTCAATTTGTGTACGTGGCAATCCATGGATACAAAATTAGTATACTGTACTATTTAAAAGTTGAGGGCGGGGATTTTCCCACGCGGTAGGCGGGGCAGTTTCGCCTAGTCGGTTCGATAGAGATGCGAGAAGCTGAGGGAGTAGGCTGCTGCAAACGTAGGGTTGTGTGATTTGACAGCGAGTTACTGCTGGACAGGTGGGGCCTGGTGATTTCACTTGCCATTATCATTTTAACTGCGGCGCTGCGACCGACATGAGTCTCCTAATTCCTGACCACCTCCATACAGGTGCCTCTCCTGATGCTCCACCATGTAGAGGCTGGCTCTTGATGAAAGCCCACTCCTCCACTTTTTCCTTGCCTCTTTCCCCCACATATGCAAAAATGCCATATAAAGCGGGCTTATAGCCCACTATTGTACCTGATCCTACAGGTGCTAAGCCTGCCACATAGGCATAAATTCTGATGTGGCAAGTTAATTAAGAAGAGAGAGACTAGTTTGGTGACCCCGGGAAGAAACGGTGCAAAGCGCGTGTACCTAGATGAAGCAAACTTAGCAACAAAAAACTAAGCACCTTTGCATTGGGGACTTGAGTTGCTAAGCCATTTAATGCCCATAACACCTCATCTAAGCACTATTTCATTAGAAGAGTGATACTTCTCCAACTTATCTATAACTTATGAAGTATTCATGCTATTATATTATCAACCTTGGATGTTTTATATGCATTTATATGCTATTTTATATGATTTTTGGGACTAACCTATTAACCTAGTGCCCAGTGCCAGTTTCTGTTTTTTCCTAGTTTTTGAGTTTTACAAAAAAGGAATATCAAACAGAGTCCAATTGACGTGCCAATTTTTCATTATTTTTTATGGACCAAAAGAAGACCCCGGAGTAAAAGAGTTGGGCCAGAAGAGTCCCGAGGCATCCACGAGGGTGGGGGCGCCCCCCCCCCCCAAGCGCTTGGGCCTGCCTCATGGACGACTCGGGCACCTCCTTGACGTGAGACCGACGCCAAAAATTCCTATAAATATAGAAACCTCGGAAAATTAACCTAGATCGGGAGTTCCGCCTCCAGAAGCCTCCGTAGCCATCGAAAACCAATCTAGGCCCTCTCTGGCACCCTGCTGGAGGGGGCCATCATCACCGGAGGGCATGGAGGAGGATCCCGGAGGGGCCATCATCACCATGAAGGCCAAGGACCAGATGAGGAACCTCTCCCCATCCAGCGGGAGGCCATGGAGGAGGAAGCACAAGGGGGAGAACCTCTCCTCCTCTCTCTTGGTGGCACCGGAGAGCTATCGGGAGGGGAATCATCACCGCGGTGATCATCTTCATCAACATCACCATCATCATCATCCTCATCTCTTTTACGCGGTCCACTCCCCCGCACCTGGCTGTAATCCCTACTTTAACATGGTGCTTTATGCCACATATTATGATCCAATGATGTGTTGCCATCCTATGATGTTTTGAGTAGATATCCTTTGTCTTTGGGTTGATTGATGATCTAGATTAGTATGAGTTGTATGTTTTACTTTGGTGCTGTCCTACGGTGCCCTACGTGTCGAGCAAGCGTGAGGGATTCCCATTGTAGGTTGTTGCAATACGTTTATGATTCACTTATAGTGGGTTGCCTGAGTGACTGAAACAAAAACCCGAGTAAGGGGGTTGTTGCGTATGGGAATAAAGAGGACTTGATGCTTTAATGCTATGGTTGGGTTTTACCTTAATGATCTTTAGTAGTTGCGGATGCTTGCTAGAGTTCCAATCATAAGTGCATATGATCCAAGAAGAGAAAGTATGTTAGCTTATGCCTCCCCCTCATATTAAATTGCAATGACGAATACCGGTCTTGTTAACAATTGCCTAAGACAATTCCGCACACCGATCCGTCATTATTCCACACTCGCTATTTATAATATTTAGTAATATATTCTAGCTTTATGATAACAACACCTACTTTTATATTTTATCTCTCCGATACCATGCAAAGTTATCCTCTTCATACCCACAACATAGTTTTATTTCTCGTTTCTAGTTGGAAGCAAACCTTCGGTGTACGTAGAGTCGTATCAGTGGCAGATAGGGCTTGAGAGAATATTGATCTTACCTTTAGCTCCTTGTGGGTTCGACAATCCATACTTATCACTTCCACCATTGGGAATTGCTATGATGATTCCCTGCACTTGGGGATTATCAAAGAGGTCACTCCTTGGCAAATGCAATAAATACTACGAAGAAAGAGATAGAGAGAAGTAAACAAAAAATACTCTTATAGCTAACCTTATAGCTAACCATGTTGTAGTATGAGTGACTAAGTGATGACTATGTATGACATGCCAACATCAGATAGCCTAATGCACCGTGTTAAGCCGTTTGGTTTGTGAGTAAATTAGCCAAAGATTGCTACAACTAAGTTTAGGCAAGTTTGACCAACTTAGGTGAGTGTTTGGTTCAAGCCACATCTTAGGCAAGCCACACTTGGGTCCCACATGGCATACACACAAAAAGTGTGGCAAAATTCCCTTAGGCTTGCCAACTTGTGGCTCTCATTTTGATGAACTAACATTAGGCAAGTTTGGCAAAAATGTGTGGCAAAGTGTGGCAATGCTAGTCCTAGAACCAAGGGCTATTTGGTTCTAGGCGTAACCATGCCACACTTTGCCATACAATATTGCCACACTTGCCTAAGTTTTTTTCAAAATGAGAGCCACAAGTTGGCAAGCCTAAGGGAATCTTGCCACACTTTTTGAGTGTATGTGATGTGGGACCCTAGTATGGCTTGCCTAAAGTGTGGCTTGAACCAAACACCCACCCAAGTTGGTAAAACTTGGCTAATCTTAGGTGTGGCAACCTTAGGCAAACTTAGTCTCAAACCTAAATCTCCAAGGGCACGACCGCGCGAGCGAGGCGACGGTCGTGGTAGGCGCGACCATGATACGGGCTACTGGCAGCCCTTGGATCTGAGATCGAATAGTCGCATGCTAAGTTGCTGAAAATTTGCAGAATAACCCTCCAGGATAGGATATTCACCCATAGGTCTAGAATCACGCCATGCAACCATTCGATCTCAGAGTCAAGGGCTCTCGGAAGCTTCATATCACCTGTAATTTTCCCGATGCTTGACATGACATCGAAAGCCATTTAATTGGGCGTCGGGTAGACATGACATCTAATTGGGCCCCCATAGTACTGTGCATGAATCCATTTATCCACCAGACAAGCCACTACCCTACCGTTCGCACGCCCCCCCACTCGGCATTTTTACAATCGATAAACCGCTCCTAGTCGTTCCGTCCTTTCACATTACGCTAGTTCCACTAATCCTAACCCTCCTCCCAAATCCATGGCGTCCCAAATTTTCATGGTCGGCGGTGAGTACAAGGTTAGAACCATCACCGTTGATGAGTTCGATGTCATCTACACCCGTTCTTCCGCGATGGTGAAAGGGTGCCTTGATCGCTTCAGACGCATGTTCGAAAACTCAAATGATGAGTGGGTTGCTGGGCTAGATGTTGAGTACACCATAGTCCTGGGAAAAGAGAAGAATCTAAAGGAGGAAGAGATGAAGAAGCCCGCCGTGATCCAGGTTTGCGTGCATGACTTATGCTTGGTATACCACATATGCCATGCCGACGTTGACTGCGAGGAATTTAAGAAGTTCCTCAAGGGAAGCCGAGTCAAATTCGTTACTGTAGACTTTACGAACGACATAAGAGTCCTGGAACGGATAGGCCTCGTTGTAGGCAAATCCTTTGACCTCCAGAATAATGGGCTCGTGTCCTCCCGTGATAAGCCTTCAATGCTGACCCTGGTAGGAGCCATGGTTCATCCTTCGTACGGTAAACTGAGTAAACCTCGGCACACGTTTCATCGTGCATGGTAGTGGAATGTACTAGATATAGACCACATCCACTACGCTGCAATGGATGGCTACCTTTGTTTCAATATCTACATGGGTTGGATGAAGAGCAAGAGCCAAGTGTGCGGTTCAAGCAAAGAAGTATCAGCCAAGAGGAAGAGGGACAAGGACAAAGTCGAGGACGTGGACAAGGACTCCGAGTAAGGTGGTAGTGTCGTTGCTCATGGTGATTCTAATGCAGTGTCTACCGGATTAGTTGCTTAGTTTAATTTCTGATGTGCTTAGTTTTATTTGAGGGGTGTGTTGTGCTGAGCCCAGAGCACAACTATGTTATGTTTCTTCTCGTTACTTTAACTCTTCAATATGTACATACTAGTATTTCTTACAGTTCATCTTTTAGTTGGTATAGTACTACGACTACAACTCGTTTGTTCACATTATACACGTACAATATATACGGCCAACATCATATAGCCAGCAGTTTAGTTGTCAAAGAATTTCAAGGTCCTTAGTTTTGTCAAAGAGTTTCAGGGTGCTTAGTTTTATTTGAGGGGTGTGTTCTGCTGGACACCATTATTGTGACTCAAATCTCTTTTGCCATGTTATAATGACATAAATACCTATGGACAAACATGCCAGCTCTCCCTCTATCTCACTATAGTAAAATAAAGTGTGGGGCCTACTTGATCCCAACAGCGTTCTTATTTTCATGTAAAATTGTTCGCTTGGTTACTCCTGACAAGCGGGGCCACACTTATCATTGAAAGAATTGGCTTATTTTTTATCATGTAACATGGTCAACGGGTTTGATGTGAAAATCACAATGTCTAATGGCATTTTGAGCAAACATCTAACTTAACGATGGCTTTTTTTGAGATATCTAATTGCATTTTGAGCGGGCATCTCATGGATCGATGGCATTTTTGAGTAGTTGTAACTTCTAATGGTAAAACTGAGTTGTGATACACAACTAGTTGGATAGCTTGTTGTAGTATTTGTATAAGCAAAAGCCTGTCCTTGTTTGCGAGCCACCGTGCGCATGGGCAAGGGAGAAGGCGTGTAGTAGTAAAATCAAGCTACTCCTCGTTGTACGAGTTGACGCAACACATCATAGCACTGGCCCCACATGGTTGCCTCTAAACTTGGATGAAAGACCCGTTGTCGGTGTCAAAATCGGCGGATCTCTTGTAGGGGGTCCCAAACTGTGCGTCTAGGATCGATGATAACAGGAGACGGGGGACACGATGTTTACCCAAGTTTGGGCCCTCTCTATGGAGGTAATACCCTACTTCCTGCTTGATTGATCTTGATGAATATGAGTATTATAAGAGTTGATCTACCACGAGATCGTAATGGCTAAACCCTAGAAGTCTAACCTGAATGACTATGGTAATGGATGTATATCCTTTCCGGACTAACCCCTCCGGTTTATATAGGCACTGGGGGATCTAGGGTTTACATAGAGTCGGTTACATAAGAAGGAATCTTCATAGTTGGTCGCCAAGCTTGCCTCCCACACCAAGTAGAGTCCAATCCGGAAACGGGTTAATTCTTTGGCCTTCATGTCTTCATAGCCCATCAATCTGGCCCAATGGATAACAGACCGGACGCCCGAGGACCCCTTAGTCCAGGACTCCCTTAGTAGCCCCCGAACCAGTCTTCAATAGCAAGGTGTTCGGCACACAAATTGTCTTCGGTATTGCAAGGCGGGTTCCTCCTTTAAGTAGTGTATTCGGCCGTAGATTCGATGTCTCCCCTCTGCTTATGCGCGCTTAATGTCCTCGTTTTCCACGTGTCGAGCGAATGTGGACAGTCTGGGTATTTTTTGCAAATAACACCCCCACCCTGCAAGGAAGAGCATATATTTAAAGAGATTGGATCTCAGATCCTTTCGGCACCAAGCAGAGAAAAATCCTCAAAGATCGCCAGGCAAGACCACTCCAACATGGCCAACAATCCCAGCTCCTCTTCCCGTTTCAACCTAGAGAGAGGCGACTGGGAGAGGTGCTCTGTGTCCCATAGCCGATTGGCGAAGCTGCAAACGCAGGGATTTCTCCCTCCCGCAGATCTGGTCCATGTTCGAGCAGGGTTGGCCTCTTTCAACAGCAAAACCCAGACATAGGATTTTCCCAACCCGTCTGTGAGTGAACGGGTGTGCTTCGTCCCCTATCTTCTGAGGAGAGTGGGGTTTCCAATTCACCCATTCCTCCGAGGGCTGCTGGATTACTATGGCCTCCAGCTACACAATTCCACCCCCGGCTCCATCCTCCACATTGCAGGTTATGTCGCCCTATGCGAACTATTCTTGGGTTGCGAGGCCCATTTTGATTTATGGAGAAGACTGTTCTGCCTCGTCCCTCGCAATCAAGGTGGATCAATTTTTGAAGTGGGAGGAGCCGAAGTGTGGCACATCGCCTGGACCAGATACCTGTCTGGCACGCCGAAGAAAGCTCCCGAAGAGTGGCCTCCCGAATGGCTCTACATCAACGACGTCGCTCTACTCGACCCCGTCTGCATAGGCCTCCCCAAGTTTTCAAATGCTCCGCTGAAGAAGCGCCATAGCTGGCGTCTTCGGAGCCACGAGGAAGAGGATAGCGTGGAGATTAGCTTGCTACTGGACAAGATTAAAACAGTTGCCCAGTCCGAATGATCAATAGTCGAAGTGATGGCAATTTCTATAACGCGGGGGGTCCATCCACTCCAATACCGAGGACTGCCCATGTGGCATTATAATGGAGAAGACGACACCTCATGTTACGGACGAAAAGGCCTGAAGACCCCCGCCGCTCTAGCCAAGTTTCTGGCCGAGCTGTATAAAGGGGAGAAGGAGGAGTTCAGATGTCTCCAATATCGAGACGAACATTCCATGTATAATCCTCCCAGCTGGGTAAGGTTCAGATTCACTTAATTTATCTTGTCCTTGGATCATTCGTTGACAGGCAGCATTTTATCTGCTCATAGTAGGAATGGCGAAATGCTGTCGAGGGGATCCATAACCCTGCCCCTCAACGAGAGAATCGCAACCGGGATCTAGACCCTGGATATGAAGAAGACCCGAACATATTCAGGGAGCTTGAGGAGGGAACGTTCTATCAGATGAGCTACGACGGTACATATGTACCTATTATTGCCGATTACACCGGCCTCCTACCAGCTTCACACGTAAGTGATCCGAACACACCTTATTCAAAAGGAATCTCTCCTTCCTTCTTACTCACCGCACTATCCTGTGCTCAAAAGGGGAAGGGTTCGGCGCGCCGTACCATTCCAAGGGTATATCCGAAGAGAGCGTCCCCCACTCCGGGCGAGCCTTCCAAGAGGAAAGCAAACAAAGACACAGTCGTGCCTTCATCAAAGAGGTATGAATTCGCCAACATGCACCGAAGCAGTCACGTCCAACCGTGAACTTCCCGTTTTCCATGTGCCAGGAGAAAGGTGCACTGGAATTTATCTGGAGATTCGAGCGGCCTTACTTCCCGCAGCCAGGATTTAAATCCTGCCATGAAGACGAGGGCCGATGTGCGAGCAACGCCGGACTGTCCTCCAGCCAAGGACTCGGATGATGTATCCGTCACCAACTCGGAAGTAGAGAGTGCCATGAATCATCGGCGCCGCCGGGCCATTTTACAAGCCCCTGGCTTTTCAGAAGAATCGTTTAACGCCTTCAGCTTGGCTGATGCATATATATGATCTGCTTGAGATGGGATTAACAGGGCCACAAAGCAACATTTGAAAGATGTGCAGGTAAATTTGTTTTGTCTGACTATGATGACCATATGCCAGTAGCCCCCGAGACTTGAAGGAGTTTAAAAAACTGATTTAAGGATCAATGTACAACTAGGTGCTTACAGAGAAGAACACCCAGGTAGCTCAGGAACTAGAAAAGTGTCAGCGCCAGATGCTTGCTGCCAATGCCGAACTGGAGAAATACAAGGCATCTCCCGGTAATATTTCCCTCTATCGAAAATTAATAATGATACACTGATAGTGTGAATCTGGGTGCTTATCATTGTGTTGGGTCATTAGACCAAGTACGAGAGCAGCTGGACGCCGCTCGAAGCGAAGAACACGGAGCCAAAAAGCTACTAGCAGCGGGCGAGCATGTATTGACAAAAGTCGTTCAAGAGAAAAAGAAACTCCAGGATTCGAACACCAAACTGGGCGAATAACTGAAAGATGTGCGAGCTCAGCTAGCCGACTCTGTGAAGGAGAACAAGAAGCTGTGAGGCAGCATATTCAGTACGTGGCCGCTTTTATCTTATAGCAGTTTGGAGGTAACGGTAGCTGATATAGCTGTAATTGCAGGTGTATTGACGAACCGCCCTAAAGAGGAGGTGCCGGATCATCAAGTGATCTTCTGCAAGGGCTGTCGCAGTTGCACGATCAAGCTCGACAGGCGATGTGGAGTGTAGCCAAGGCTTTATGGCCATCCGACTCCCCTCCAAGAAGCATGGAGAAGCTGGTAGAGCTGTCCAAGGGAGCGCGGCGGCATATCCTGCTGTGGAAGATATTGGCCTGCCGAGAGGGTGCGTGAGAGGCCTGGGCCATGGTGAAGACGCGATATACCAAGCTAGATCCTAATCACATGGCTCGTGTCGGACCACTAGGGCCAAATGGGGAAGGAATTCCCGCTAGTTTAGTATATGACCAAGTAGAGGTGGCCGCCAAATATTCCTAACAGGATTGTAAGTTAGACTGCCTGTTGGAAGGTGTAGAGGAGGAGGTGTTCGAGGTCAAGTGACTGTGCACTTTCCTCATCTAGCTGAATTGTATATCATTTGTCATGGCAGACCTTCTTTCTTCAACCTCCGGACCCGAAGGTGCGGAGTGTTTCTGAATACCGTCGCGGCCGAATAGGCCGGGGTATGCCTGGAAAACTAGGCGTAGGGGTCATAGTTGCTTGAATAGACAAGTTGTATCCGGCTAGCTATGTTATATTACGTTGATATTGTAAGAAACATCTTCCAGAGAGAATAGTTCCATTAAGGGTTCCTTTCCCTGGGTGTGCATGCATTTAATGCGCATGTCCGAATTGTGATGTGAGCACCACAGTTTGTATAACTTCTGGGGGTGCACAAGGGAGTGAGTTTAAAAAACATCTTTAATTCACCGACCAAATATTCCCTTAAGAACGCTAGCTTTCGGCTTCACCCAGTCTAAGGTACAGATCCGGATGACCTGGCAGTAACAATCGCATAGGTGATCCCTTTATGCCCTAGACGAACTAACGGGAACGTAGGGCATAAGCACAGGAGCCAGGCAACCCAGCTTGGCCAAAACTTAAGTCATATCGACGCATATAGTGGCAAAGAAAAGGTACATATGGAAAAACTCATTTGTGAGGAGCTTGACACTCAAGGAATGATAAGAACCTCTGTCCAAGAAGCCCCCAGGTACAAGTGGCGTACATATTTAAAGATGTATGTGTCAATGGTGTGCGGTCTAGCCGTACTAAAGCTTTAAATCGAGAAAGAAGAAAGTAATCGGAAAAGAGAGAAAAAATAATGGAAACTACAGGGGAGGAGGAGACGAACAAGGGGTTTGGCACTAGGCGTAGAATCTTCGGAGTCCGGCCGCGTTCCAGTGGTTCGGCTCGAGGCGATTGTCTGATGCATTGCGAAGACGGTACGCTCCTCCGGTGAGAACTTTGTCAATTATGAAGGGACCCTCCCATTTGGGCTTGAGTTCGTCCTTTTTATTCTCCGGTAGGCATAGAACGAGTTCGCCAACGTTGTAAGTCTTGGCCCACACTTCTCTGCTTTGATATCTTTGAGCCTGCTGTTGGTAGAATGTTGAACAAGCTTTTGCGACATCGTGTTGCTCCTCGAGGACATCTAGGCTATCCTGCTGATCAAGCTCGGCTTCTCTCTCTTCGTACATACGCACTCGAGGTGAGTCGTGAATAATATCACAGGGCAATACCGCCTCTGTGCCATACACCATGAAGAAAGGTGTGTATCCGGTAGTACGGTTGGGTGTGGTCCGCAGCCCGCAGAGTACGGAGTCGAGCTCCTTAACCCAGTGCTTGTCTGATTCTTTCAAAGACCGCACTAGTCTGGGCTTGATGCCGCTCATAATAAGACCGTTGGCTTGTTCGACTTGACCGTTGGTTTATGTGTGGTAGATAGAGGCATAATCGAGTTTAATACCCAGATTAGTACACCAGGTTTTTACCTCGTCGGCTGTGAAATTGGAGCCGTTGTCAGTGATGATGTTGTGTGGGACACCATAACGGTGCATAACACCGGATATGAAGTCTATCACCGGGCCGGACTCAGCCGTTTTGACCGGTTTAGCCTCTATCCACTTAGTGAATTTGTCCACCATAACCAGGAGATATTTTTTCTTATGGCTTCCCCCATTAAGGGTCCAACCATATCGAGTCCCCAGACCGCAAAAGGCCAAGTGATGGGGATTGTTTGTAAGGCAGTGGGGGCATATGGCTTTGATTGGCAAAGAGTTGGCATCCGACGCAACGTTGGACAAGCTCCTATGCATCTGCTCGGGCAGTTGGCCAATAAAACCCTGTACGGAACACCTTGCTTACAAGGGCCCGAGCTACGGTGTGGTGACCGCCGAGTCCGGCATGAATTTCAGCCAAGAGCTACCACCCCTCTTCCTCGGATATACGTTGTTGAAGGACTCCGGTGGTGCTTTTCTTGTAGAGCTCTCCATCATGAACCTTGTCGGCCTTTGAATGCCGGACAATGCAGCGGGCCTCATTCTGGTCCTTAGGAAGCTCTTTCCTGCTAAGGTACACCAGGAAGTGTTCGGTCCATGGGGCAATGACTGCCATTATGAGAGGCGCCGGCGGTGTTATTTCAGTGGCTGAGCCCCCGACGATGTCGGTGTTTCCAGGATCTGGGGTTATGTTTGGATCCAGACTAGTATTGCCGTTTCCCCCCTGCCACACCACGGATGGCTTAAACAGCCTTTCCAGGAAGATATTAGGTGGGACAGGGTCGCGCTTAGCGTCGATCCAAGCAAGAACATCCGCCGCTTGATTACTTTCTCGAGCCACATGATGGAACTCGAGCCCCTCGAACCGGGCCGACATTTTTATGACTATGTTATGATACACTGCCATCTTCGGATCTTTAGCATCGAAATCTCCATTTATTTGAGATATTGCAAGGTTTGAGTCCCCGCGTACTTCTAGGCATTGTATGCCCATGGAGATAGCCATCCAGAGACCATGCAATAAGGCCTCGTATCCGGCTGCGTTATTGGAGTCTGTGTATAGTATTTGGAGAATGTACTGGACGATGTCTCCAGTAGGGGACGTTAAAACGACGCCCGCTCCTAACCCTGTCAGCATTTTGGAGCCGTCGAAGTACATGACCCAATTGGAGTATGTGCCGTACTCTTTAGGGAGTTTGGCCTCTGTCCATTCGGCGACGAAGTCAGCCATTACTTGGGATTTGATAGGTCGACGTGGTTTATATGTAATGTCAAATGGGAGGAGCTCAATGGCCCATTTGGCAATCCGGCCCGTAGCATCGCGGTTGTTTATAATGTCATTGAGTGGTACTTCGGAGGCCACCATGATCAAACACTCCTGGAAGTAGTGACGGATCTTTCGGGATGCCATGAAGACCGTGTATGCTATTTTTTGATAATGAGGGTACCGGGATTTGCATGGTGTAAGGACAGTAGATACATAGTATACTGGCTTCTGAAGCGGGAATTTATGTCCATCCTGTTCTCGTTCAACGACGAGTACGGTGCTCACCACCTGATGTGTTGCCGATATGTATAATAACATCGGTTCGCCAGCGTTTGGTGCGGCCAGGATTGGATTGATCGCAAGAAGGGTTTTTATTTCCTCCAGTCCGGCTGTGGCCACGTCCGTCCACTCGAAGTGGTCGGTTCTCCGTAGAAGGCGATAGAGTGGCAGTGCCTTTTCTCCCAATCTGGAGATAAAGCGGCTTAGAGCTGCTACACAACCCGCAAGCTTTTGAACTTGTTTAAGGTCTGTTGGCTTAGCCAATTGTGACAAAGCTCGGATTTTGGCTGGGTTTGCTTCGATTCCTCTACTGGAAATGATGAAGCCGAGCTGTTTTCCAGCGGGGACGCCGAAGACACACTTTTCCAGGTTGAGCTTAATATCATACGCCCGGAGGTTGTGGAATGTAAGACGTAAGTCGTCTATTAGTGTTTCGACGTGCCTAGTTTCGATAATGATGTCATCGACGTAAGCTTCTACTATTTGGCCGATCTGTTTCTCCAGGCATGTTTGAATCATGCGTTGGTATGTGGCACCAGCGTTCTTGATCCCAAAGGGCATGGTGTTGAAGCAGAATGGCCCATATGGGGTGATAAATGTTGTTGCGGCTTGATCGGACTCCTTCATTTTGATTTGGTGGTATCCGTAATATGCATCAAGGAAACACAGTGAGTCGTGTCCTGCGGTGGCGTCCATGATTTGATCAATGCGGGGGAAGGGATCCTTGGGGCAAGCCTTGTTGAGGTCTTTGAAATCGACGCACAAACGCCAGGATTTGTCCTTCTTTGGTACCATCACCAGGTTTGCCAGCCAGTCCGGATGTTTGAATTCTCTAATGAATCCGGCCTCGATGAGTTTGGCCAGCTCCTCCCCCATGGCTTGTCGCTTGGGTTCGGAAAATCGCCGCAGTGTTTGCTTGACCGGTTTAAACCCCTTTAATATATTGAGGCTATGTTCGGCCAGCTCGCGTGGGATCCCTGGCATATCTGAAGGGTGCTAGGCGAATATGTCCTAGTTTTCACGCAGGAATTCTTGTAGTGAGGTGTCAACTGTTGGGTTCAGTTGAGCTCCGATAGATGTTGTCTTCTTGGGGTCCGTTGGGTCAACCTGGAATTTGACTATTTCTTCTGCTGGTTTGAAGGAGGTGGATTTAGGGCGTTTGTCGAGGATCACGTCGTCCCTGTCCACCGTGGAGCGTAGTGTGGTTAATTCTTTGGCCGCGAGGGCTTCGGATAGCGCCTCCAGGGCAAGGGATGCGGTTTTGTTTTCAGCGCGGACTGCTATGTCCGGATCACTAACGATAGTGATTATACCATTTAGTCCGGGCATTTTGAGCTTCATATACCCGTAATGGGGTATGGCCTGGAAGCATGTAAAAGTATCCCACCCCAACAGGGCTTGATATACACTGATGAAAGGGGCCACTTGGAAAGTTATTTCTTTGGACCGATAGTTCTCCGGCGTGCCGAATACTACGTCAAGTGTGATTTTCCCGCGCACCGCGCCTCCCTACTTGGAATAATTCCTCGGAAGGTTGTGTTACTTTGCTTGATGCGGCTCCTGTCTATTTCCATTTTATGGAGTGTGTCCTCATAAATGAGGTTTAGTCCGCTACCACCATCCATGAGGACCTTGGCAAGTCAAAACCCGTCCACGATGGGACTGAGGACTAACGCGGCTGGCGCTCGTACTGTTATGTACTTTGGTTCGTCACCGGCGTTGAATGTTATAGTCGTGTCGTTCCAGGGGTTTATTGTAGCAATTTGGAAGACTTTGGCGAGCTCGCGAAGTGCCCTTTTGCGCTTGTTGTTTGAAGCTAATGTCTCAAAGACCGACAATACTCTTGAGTTATCGTCTTCTGGGGGATGCCGTTCTGGGTCGTCCTTGATAAGGATGTCCTAGCCGCTCTTGGCTACCTGTCGTAGTATCCAACATGCTCTAAGGCCGTGGGTTGCCACGGTATCTGGTGTTGTCTGTATTTTGCATGGGCCATCGAGCCACCACTCTAGAACGGTGTCATGCCGCATAGCGGTTTTGTGTTTCTTGACTGTTGGACTGGGCGTGCCGTGAGGGTGCACCCTTTTCGCCTGTAGGGGGAATTGAGTTGGGACCGTCGGTTCCCAGCGAGCTGCCTGAGTTTTCCAGGCACTCTCCGTCGTGCTGTACTTTTGTACAATGGTTGCTAAGTCAGTGAATTTCAGTATGCAGCGGCGATTGATGGCGTCGAGGATTCCTTCGTCTGCACAATTGTTGCAGAACACTGATATTGCATCCCCGTCACGGCAATCTTTTACCTTGTCCTTGACAAGGAGGAATCTGGCCCAGAAGTGGTGGACCGTTTCCTGAGACTGCTGTTTTATGCCCATGAGAGCGTCTATGTCCGAGTGGGTGGGTGGAATTAAATCCGAACCCCGACCTGACCGATTGTCCGGAATCTGACGACCTTCTGGGCTTAACAGTCCGGGTTCCAGAATATCTTCTGATTGTTTAGGACCGCCATCCTATGCTATGTTCAGAGGGCTGGTCGCATCCTTTCGCGGGTGAGTATCCGGCTATTCCTGAACGGTGATCCGAACATAGTCCATCTTCGATATAGAAGAAGACTCGCTGTTCTGCTCCACGACCACTGCAATCTGGTGCGTGACCGGTGGGGCCTTGATTTCTCCTTGATCGGTTTTAGGCCCGATCTGATCATAGTCTGTGGCGATTCCCAAAGCGGTGATGTGATCTAGGAGGTCGTTCAAAGACAAAAACTCTGTCAGATCCATCTGCTTGGAGTTCTCGGAGTTAATGCGGAGGGGGTTTTCGATGGCCCGAGAGGTCATCGTCTGCTCAACGGCTGAACTGGCGATCATATTAAAGCCGCCCAGCTGGAGGGTTTGGCCTGGGGCCAGAGCTCCCCCGGAGGTGATGTTGTCTTTAAGGACAAGGCGATCCATCGAGCCTTTCATCGACGGCAGAGTGGAAATCTCAATGAAAGCACCAATGTCGGTGTCAAAACCAGCGGATCTTGGGTAGGGGGTCCCGAACTATGCGTCTAGGATCGATGATAACAGGAGACGGGGGACATGATGTTTAACCAGGTTCGGGCCCTCTCTATGGAGGTAATACCCTACTTCTTGCTTGATTGATCTTGATGAATATGAGTATTACAAGAGTTGATCTACCATGAGATTGTAATGGCTAAACCCTAGAAGTCTAACCTGAATGACTATGGTAATGAGTGTATATCCTTTCCGAACTAACCTCTCCGATTTATATAGGCACCGGGGGGATCTAGGGTTTACATAGAGTCGGTTACATAAGAAGGAATCTTCATAGTCGGTCGCCAAGCTTGCCTCCCATGCCTAGTAGAGTCCAATTCGGACACGGGTTAATTCTTTGGCCTTCATGTCTTCACATCCCATCAGTCCAGCCCAATGGATAACAGACCGGACGAACGAGGACCCCTTAATCCAGGACTCCCTCACCCGCAGTGTAGAATACTCCATTTGCTGCAACCTCTAACATTACCCACCACAAATTAAAAAATATTTTCCTGTCTTGACCTAATGAGCATGCAAACTACAATCACCAGGATGACAGGTAGGGCCATAATATTATTTTAATCAAAAAAAGCATGGAGCCGACCCCAACGATTTTAAGCTTACATGCACGGTACACGCTATCCTAGACTACTCTACACATGAAACTGCCACACGAGCATCCGGGATGCGCTTGGCTCTTCGCCTCTTCGGGGAGTCGAACAATGATGGAGTACTACTGCATGCTTCTGGCCATCTGACACCGATTGAACTGCTTCATGTCCACCGCATGCGGGAGGGAGAGCATGTAGCGAACGAAAGCTTCTCCTAGTCCTGCCATCCACCACGCTCATGGGCGAGGGAGCGACATGGCTTCATTGACTTACTGCTCCTGCCTATGCATGCATGACAGGTGGGCCCAATAGGCGGGTGGCCCACCCGTCATGCAGCCAAGGCTGGTGCAGCCACCGGAGCTTAGTCCGCGAGGGAGAGGGCGTTGTAGTAATCAAACTTCTCGGTCTTATATGAGTTGACGCGACACATCAAAGCACTGCACTCGATATGTTTCAATAATTTGCGTTTACCGATGCATGTCATGACTATCCTTTTGATACTTGCATGTGTTGATTTAATGCACCTTCAAGTAGTATGAATATTATGTGACGGTAAAGCTTTGTAATGCCCTAGGACTAATAAAGCGAGAGATGGTTGTGCACGAGGAAGGCGAGATCATGCAAACGGAGCAGGACCCGATGATGGAGCTGTCTGTGGTCTCGATGGACCTCAGCTTGCTCCACTACGCCTTGTGCCTCCACCTCTTGAAGCCTCCAGTGTATGAGGTTCGAATACACCTCGTCCATTCGGCTGATCGAGCAAGGTGCAGGTTTCTTGATTGATGTGTTGTTTGATTGATTTGTGCAGTGCAAGGGAGGGCACCTGGCCTGCATGGACTGCCGCGTCGAGTGCCCCGGGAACCAGCGGCAATCCCAGAAGCGCGAGTGTGGCGGTGGCTTTGACGTGCGGAACACGGCGGTGGACGCCGTCCTCTCCCCGGTGAGGGTGGAGTGCCCGCACGAAGGTTGTGGGCTCTACATCACTTACCACAAGCTCGCCGATCACCATAGCGTGTGTCCGCTCGCACCCTGCAAATGCCCTGTGCCCATCTACGGCTACGAAGGCCCACCGTCGGTGCTCTCCCACAACATCAGCACCGTGCATCCCATGCCCGTGCATAGGATCCAGTACGGCAAGGCGCTCCAGCTGCAAGTGTCACTGTCGGAGCCAAGGCTCTTGTTGTTCATGGAGGAGGACGACCGCGCGTTTTTCTTGGTTAGCGGCGTGCTCATTATCGGTGCGCCTATTGCCATGTCGGTCGTCTACATCAGAGCGGGGGCATCCCCACTGCCGTACTACGTGGCCAAGCTGTGGGCGAATGGCCCACCGGGGGAGCCCAAAGGCTGGAACGACGCCCTCAAGGTGGAAATGGAGGTGACAAGCAGCAAGGATCCTGGCGACGGTACCGTGAAGGAGCTGACCTTCTTCACAGTTCCGCCCAAGCTGCTGGCCGTGGCTAAGCTGGTGTCCCTCCACATTCAGATTGACAAGCTCACGTCCTAAATGATTCTACAATGCCTTCTGTTTATCTTAGTAATATGCTAATATAGGGGTTAGCTCGGTCTACTTCAGCTTAAGAGATGGTGGGTTTTGGTGGCGATGCAGCAATTACTTCGACAATAGATCAGCAGTTAAAGTAATTTCCAATAGTCAAATGGATATTTTGTGTTTGTTGGATATAAAGATCCTTTGGGTAAGAAGTATAAGAGCATCTCCAATAGCTTGTCTATATGGATGTCTATACTCGTTTTCCATGACGTGAGCCCAAAACAGGTGTCCAACAGCTTGTCTATATGGTCATCCAAATATATACATCCTCTAAATCGACCTCGACAATGTCCATGTCTGGACAATGTGAAGGCGTCGTCTAAACTCAGCTGCAGCCACGATTTTTTGCTCTCCCCAGCGATGGCCCACCTGCCGTGGTCCCTTTATATAGATGTTCTGATGCAAAACTGGACGTGTTTATGAGGGAATCTTTTTAGGCCATTGTCTATATGAATATATAGACATCCAAATATACACATGCTATTGGATATGCTCTAACAGCTTATATGCTTGTTTCTTCAGGAAGTGTTCCATACTTGTGCGAGTTGAGGCAACACATCAAAGTAGTAATACTAGTAGTACTCCCTCTGATCCTAATTTCTCTACGCATAATAAGTCGAGGCACAAATACCAAGGAGGGCCTAGTTGTGTCTATACTTGGACAACCCACCCAACTGCGCACCACGCAGACGAAGCTCGGGTCGTGTTGGTGACGTGTGCGGCCCGCACATTAACCAAAACCTCGCGCCACCAGCTTAGCCTCCGTGTTTTAAACTTCTCAATCTCAAGGCCAAGGAGCAACGTGAAACCTATGATAGAGCCAATCGGATGGTTGAGAACACTACAATTTGTAGCTACAGATGTGTGTGTGAGAGAGGATGAGTGCGTGCGTGCACCTCTTCTCTTCCTGTATAACGTACTCCCAAATTACCCATCGCAAATTACTCGTCGCAGTAATGGATGTATCTAGATCTAAAATACACCTAGATACATCCATACCTGCGACAAGTTATTAGGGATAGAGGGCTAAACTCAGAGTGCAAGCGTATGTGGGTGGCATCGACCTAGGGAGCTAGAGATGGTACGTCCGAGAAGTCCCAAGATATAGGTGTGTGTGTGGGAAAGAGGGAGGGAGATGATATGTGTCGATGTAATCGTGTGAAAAAAGACTAGTCTATAGCTCGCCACGAGGCTATTCTTGTAGAACACCCCAATAACCGTAAGATATGTATCCGACGGTGCCAGTTATTGCACGTACACAGCAATAGCAAAAGAAGTACCATGGCATATGCTACACCACGGCCGAGAACACGTGCCCACGTTACGCCATCCGAGAATAATGCACCACTTCGAAACTAGAACCGTCAATAAATTTTGAGCTTGCGTCTCGTCACATTCCAAATTATTACTACCAAGCTATATTTAATTGCAAACCTGTTCACACTGATCACAACGTAAATGGTTTCCCACTTAGGAGCTGATGTCTACTACACAACCTTCTTCTTGTAGACGTTGTTGGGTCTCCAAGTGCAGAGGTTTGTAGGATAGTAGCAAATTTCCCTCAAGTGGATGACCTAAGGTTTATCAATCCGTAGGAGGCGTAGGATGAAGATGGTCTCTCTCAAGCAACCCTACAACCAAATAACAAAGAGTCTCTTGTGTCCCCAACACACCCAATACAATGGTAAATTGTATAGGTGCACTAGTTCGGCGAAGAGATGGTGATACAAATGGTATATGGATGGTAGATAAAGGTTTTTGTAATCTGAAATTATAAAAACAGCAAGGTAACTAATGATAAAAGTGAGCACAAACAGTATTGCAATGCTAGGAAACAAGGCCTAGGGTTCATACTTTCACTAGTGCAAGTCCTCTCAACAATAATAACATAATTGGATCACATAACTATCCCTCAACATGCAACAAAGAGTCACTCCAAAGTCACTAATAGCGGAGAACGAACGAAGAGATTATGGAAGGGTATGAAACCACCTCAAAGTTATTCTTCCAATCAATCCATTGGGCTATTCCTATAAGTGTCACAAACAACCCTAGAGTTCGTACTAGAATAACACCTTAAGACACAAATCAACCAAAACCCTAATGTCACCTAGATACTCCAATGTCACCTCAAGTATCCGTGGGTATGATTATAAGATATGCATCACAAAATATCAGATTCATCTATTCAACCAACACATAGAACCTCAAAGAGTGCCCCAAAGTTCCTACCGGAGAATCACGACGAGAACGTGTGCCAACCCCTATGCATAGGTTCATGGGCGGAACCCGCAAGTTGATCACCAAAACATACATGAAGTGAATCACGTGATATCCCATTGTCACCACAGATACGCACGACAAGATATACATCAAGTGTTCTCAAATCTTTAAAGACTCCATCCGATAAGATAACTTCAAAGGGGAAACTCAATTCATTACAAGAGAGTAGAGGGGGGAGAAAACATCATAGGATCCAACTATAATAGCAGAGCTCGCGATACATCAAGATTGTATCACCTCAAGAACACGAGAGAGAGAGAGAGAGAGAGAGATCAGACACATAGCTACTGGTACATACCGTCAGCCCCGAGGGAGAACTACTTCCTCCTCGTCATGGAGAGCACCGGGATGATGAAGATGGCCACCGGAGAGGGATTGCCCCCTCCGGCAGGGTGCCGGAACGGGTCTAGATTGGCTTCCGGTGGCTACGGAGGCTTCTGGGGGCGGAACTCCCGATCTATTGTGCTCCCTGGAAGTTTTAGGGTATATGGAGATAAATAGGCGGATGAAGTACGCCAGGGGGGCACGAGGGGCCCACGAGGGTGGAGGGCGTGCCCTAGGGGGTGGGCGCCCCCCTACCTCGTGGCCTCCTCGGAGGTCCCCTGACGTGCACTCCAAGTCTTTTGGGCTTCTTTCCATCCAAAAATGAGTTCCATGAAGTTTCAGGTCAATTGGACTCCGTTTGATTTTCCTTTTCTTCGAAACCCTAAAACAAGGTAAAAACAGAAACTGGCACTGGGCTCTGGGTTAATAGGTTAGTCCCAAAAATGATATAAAACTATATAATAAAGCCCATAAACATCCAAAACAGAAGATAATATAGCATGGAGCAATCAAAAATTATAGATACATTGGAGACGTATCAAGCATCCCCAAGCTTAATTCCTGCTCATCCTCGAGTAGGTATATGATAAAAACAAAATTTTTGATGTGGAGTGCTACTTGGCATAATTTGAATGTAATTCTTCTTAATTGTTGCATGAATATTCAGATCCGAAAGATTCAAGATAAAAGTTCATATTGACATAAAAATAATAATACTTCAAGCATACTATCTAAGCAATTATGTCCTCTCAAAATAACATGGCCAAAGAAAGTTCATCCCTACAAAATCATATAGTTTAGTCATGCTCCATTTTCGTCACACAAGAATGCACTCATCATGTACAACCCCGATGACAAGCCAAGCAATTGTTTCATACTTTATTAATCTCAAACCTACAAACTTTCACGCAATATATGAGCGCGAGCCATGGACATAGCACTATGGGTGGAATAGAATATGATGCTGGGGGTTATGTGGAGAAGACAAAAAGGGAGAAAGTCTCACATCAATGAGGCTAATCAATGGGCTATGGAGATGCCCATCGATTGATGTTAATGCAAGGAGTAGGGATTGCCATGCAACGGATGCACTAGAGCTATAAATGTATGAAAGCTCAAAAAATAAACTAAGTGGGTGTGCATCCAACTTGCTTGCTCACAAAGACCTAGGGCACTTGAGGGGGCCCATTGTTGGAATATACAAGCCAAGTTCTATAATGAAAAATTCCCACTAGTATATGAAAGTGACAAAACAAGAGACTCTCTAACATGAAGATCATGGTGCTACTTTGAAGCACAAGTGTGGCAAAGGATAGTAGCATTGTGCCTTCTCTCTTTTTCTCTCATTTTTTGGGCCTTCTCTCTTTTTTATGGCCTTTCTCTTTTTTGTGGGGCCTTCTCTTTTTTTGGCCTTTCTCTTTTTTTATTCCTCACTTGGGACAATGCTCTAGAAAATGATGATCATCACACTTCTATTTATTTACAACTCAATGATTACAACTCGATACTAGAACAAAAGAGGACTCTATATGAATGCCTCCGGCGGTGTACCAGGATTGCGATGAATCAAGAGCGACATGTATGAAAAATTATGAACGTTGGCTTTGCCACAAATACGATGTCAACTACATGTTCATGCAAAGCAATATGACAATGATGATACGTGTCATAATAAATGGAATGGTGGAAAGTTGCATGGCAATATATCTCGGAATGGCTATGGAAATGCCATAATAGGTAGGTATGGTGGCTGTTTTGAGGAAGATATAAGGATGTTTATGTGTGACAGAGCGTATCATATCACGGGGTTTGGATGCACCGGCGAAGTTTGCACCAACTCTCAATGTGAGAAAGGGCAATGCACGGTACCGAAGACGCTAGCAATGATGGAAGGGTGAGAGTGCGTATAATCCATGGACTCAACATTAGTCATAAAGAACTCACATACTTATTGAAAAAATCTACAAGTCATCAAAAACCTCGGCACTACGCGCATGCTCCTAGGGGGATAGATTGGTAGGAAAAGACCAACGCTCGTCCCCGATCGCCACTCATAAGGAGCACAATCAAATAACACCTCATGTTTCAAATTTGTTACACAACGTTTACCATACGTGCATGCTACGGGACTTGCAAACTTCAACACAAGCATTTCTCAAATTCACAACTACTCAACTAGCATGACTTTGATATTATTACCTCCATATCTCAAAACAATCATCAAGCATCAAACTTCTCTTAGTATTCAATACTCTATATGAAAGTTTTTACTATTCTTGGATGCCTAGCATATTAGGATTATTTAAGAAAATTACCATGCTATTTAAAACTCTCAAAATGATATAAGTGAAGCATGAGACTTCATCTATTTCTATAATACCACCACCATGCTCTAAAAATATATAAGTGAAGCACTAGAGCAAACGACAAACTACTCTGAAAGATATAAGTGAAGATCAATGAGTAGTCGAATAATTATGCAGCTATGTGAAGACTCTCTAACATTTAAGAATTTCAGATCTTGGTACTTTATTCAAACAGCAAGCAAAACAAAAGTAAATAAATGACGCTCCAAGCAAAACACATATCCTGTGGCGAATAAAAATATAGCTCCAAGTAAAGTTACCGATGAACGAAGACGAAAGAGGGGATGCCTTCCGAGGCATCCCCGAGATTAGGCTCTTGGTTGTCCTTTAATATTTCCTTGGGGTGCCTTGGGCGTCCCCAAGCTTAGGCTCTTGCCACTCCTTATTCCATAGTCCATCGAATCTTTACCCAAAACTTGAAAACTTCACAACACAAAACTTAACAGAAAACTCGTAAGCTCCGTTAGTATAAGAAAATAAATCACCACTTAGGTAATGTAATGAACCCATTCTTTATTTATATTGGTGTTAAACCTACTGTATTCCCTCTCTATGGTTTATAAACTCTTTTACTAGCCATAGATTCATCAAAATAAGTAAACAACACAATGAAAACAGAATCTGTCAAAAACAGAACAGTCTGTAGTAATCTGTAGGTTTCGACCACTTCTGGAACTCATAAAATTCTCAAATAAATTTCTGGACGTGAGGAATTTATCTATTAATCATCTGCAAAAATAATTAACTAAATATCACTCTCCAAATAAAATTGGAAGCAATTCTCGTGAGCGCTAAAGTTTCTGTTTTTTACAGCATGATCTCAAAGACTTTCCCCAAGTCTTCCCAATGGTTTTACTTGGCACAAACATAATTAAAACATAAGAACTCAATCATAACAGAGGATAGATAAATTATTTATTACTAAAAAGGAGCAAAAATCAAGGAACAAAAATAAAGTTGGGTTGCCTCCCAACAAGCGCTATAGTTTAACGCCCCTAGCTAGGCATGATGATTTCAACGATGCTCACATAAAAGATAAGAATTGTAACATAAAGAGAGCATCATGAAGAATATGACTAGCACATTTAAGTCTAACCAACTTCCTATGCATAGGAATTTTGTGAGCAAACAACTTTTGGGAACAAGAATCAACTTGCATAGGATGGTAAAACAAGCATAACTTCAAAACTTTAAGCACATAGAGATGAAACTTGATATTATTGCCATTCCTACAAGCATAAGTTCCTCCCTCATAATAATTTTCAGTAGCATCATGAATGAATTCAACAATATAACCAGCATGCCTCATTAAAAATATCATCTTCATCAAGCGTAGCATCCCCAAGCTTGGGACAAACATTAATTGCAGCAAATATATTCTCAAAAACATCATCTTCATCAAACATAGCATCCCCAAGCTTGGGCCTTTTCATATCATAAGCATAATCACTCTCATCATTAATAGTATAGATAGCACCAATAGTATAGCAATTATCATATTCTTCCAAGCAAGTGCCAAAAAGATTTTCAAGATCATAAGAAGTATCATTATCTTCCGCAATTAATTATATTTTCATGAGGCACAATAGTAATAGGAGCAACATTATTTGGGAGAGATGTCTTTTTACCTCTCTTCCTTTTTCTTTTCTTCTTCTTCACCACATCATGTGTGGGTTCAATCCTCTTTTTGGAGCTCATTATTAATGAGATTGGTTGAATAGGAGGCTCCTCCTCGTTACCTGATTCATCATAAGAAATAATATGAGGGTATTGGGAAGTCTCTTACCTTTCATTAGTATTATCTTCATCTTCTATTTGTTTTCTTTTATTTATGTAATTGGCAATATAAGGATTTTTAATGCAATTCACCGCACAATACATATAAATTTCCTCTAGATCAAAACCAAGAAGTTTATAACGGGCAAATTCTGGAAGATGTTTAGTTATACGTTTCATTTCTTCGTAGCCCATAAGCAAACTAAGTTCATTATAATGTGCAAGGGAAATCAAGTCATCACAATTTTTGGACACGATTAGATCATGAAACAATTTGCATCGGATAGCTAAATGACCCTGTTCATTGCAAAGTATACAAGTATGGCCAAGAAAATTTAAATCTTCAGCGCAATCATCTAGCCTTTCTTGCAACAATTTAGTTTCTAAGTACTTATGCCTCTTGCAATATCTATCTTCCCTATTTGGTGTGTACTTACAAACCCAATGCACTCCACAAAAATTGTCATGTTTATAGGAGACATTTTCATCATAACTAGTGCAATCATCATTAGTACCATGGATATTCAAGGAGTTCATACTAACAACATTTCAATCATGCTCATCATTCAAATATTTAGTGCCAAACATTTTAATGCATTCTTCTTCTAACACTTTGGCACAATTTTCCTTTCCATCATACTCACTAAAGATATTAAAAAGATGAAGCGTATGAGGTAAACTCAATTCCATTTTTTATAGTTTGATTTTATAAACTAAACTAGTGATAAAAAAAAGAAACTAAAAGACTCGATTGCAAGATCTAAAGATATACCATCAAGCGCTAACCTCCCCGGCAACGGCTCCAGAAAAGAGCTTGATGTGTACTACACAACCTTCTTCTTGTAGACACTGTTGGGCCTCCAAGTGCAGAGGTTTGTAGGATAGTAGAAAATTTCCCTCAAGTGGATGACCTAAGGTTTATCAATCCGTAGGAGGCATAGGATGAAGATGGTCTCTCTCAAGCAACCCTGCAACCAAATAACAAAGAGTCTCTTGTGTCCCCAACAAACCCAATACAATGGTAAATTTTATTGGTGCACTAGTTCGGCGAAGAGATGGTGATACAAGTGGTATATGGATGGTAGATAAAGGTTTTTGTAATCTGAAATTATAAAAACAGCAAGGTAACTAATGATAAAAGTGAGCACAAACGGTATTGCAATGCTAGGAAACAAGGCCTAGGGTTCATACTTTCACTAGTGCAAGTCCTCTCACCAATAAAAACATAATTGGATCACATAACCATCCCTCAACATGCAACAAAGAGTCACTAATAGCGGAAAACGAACGAAGGGATTATGGTAGGGTACGAAACCACCTCAAAGTTATTCTTTCCAATCAATCCATTGGGCTATTCCTATAAATGTCACAAACAGCCCTAGAGTTCGTACTAGAATAACACCTTAAGACACAAATCAACCAAAACCCTAATGTCACTTAGATACTCCAATGTCACCTCAAGTATTCATGGGTATGATTATACGATATGCATCACACAATCTCAGATTCATGTATTCAACCAACACATAGAACCTCAAAGAGTGCCCCAAAGTTCCTACTGGAGAATCACGACGAGAACGTGTGCCAACCCCTATGCATAGGTTCATGGGTGGAACCCGCAAGTTGATCACCAAAACATACATCAAGTGAATCACGTGATATCCCATTGTCACCACAGATACACACGACAAGATATACATCAAGTGTTCTCAAATCTTTAAAGACTCAATCCGATAATATAACTTCAAAGGGGAAACTCAATTCATTACAAGAGAGTAGAGGGGGGAGAAAACATCATAGGATCCAACTATAATAGCAAAGCTCGCGATACATCAAGATCGTATCACCTCAAGAACACGATAGAGAGAGAGAGAAAGAGATCAGACACATAGCTACTGGTACATACCGTCAGCCCCGAGGGAGAACTACTCCCTCCTCATGATGGAGAGCACCGGGATGATGAAGATGGCCACCGAAGAGGGATTGCCCCCTCCGGCAGGGTGCCGGAACAGGTCTAGATTGGCTTCCGGTGGCTACGGAGGCTTCTGGCAGCGGAACTCCCGATCTATTGTGCTCCCTGTAAGTTTTAGGGTATATGGAGATATATAGGCAGAAGAAGTACGTCAGGGGGGCCACGAGGGGCCCACGAGGGTGGAGGGCGCGCCCTAGGGGGGTGGGCACGCCCCCTTACCTCGTGGCCATCTCGAAGGTCCCCTGACGTGCGCTCCAAGTCTTCTGGGCTTATTTCCTTCCAAAAATGAGTTCTGTGAAGTTTCAGGTCAATTGGACTCCGTTTGATTTTCCTTTTCTTCGAAACCGTAAAACAAGGTAAAAATAGAAACTGGCACTGGGCTCTGGGCTAATAGGTTAGTCCCAAAAATGATATAAAAGTGTATAATAAAGCCCATAAATATCCAATACAGAAGATAATATAGCATGGAGCAATCAAAAATTGTACATACGTTGGAGACGTATCAGGAGCGTATTAGCAGTACTCGGTTATAAATACTACTATGCCAAGATGACGGTGCATTCCTCCTCAACTCCTCATCCACAAAAAAACAATCAAGTCATTCAACATCGTTCCCTTGCGTCTGCCATGGCCAGCGTGAGTTCTGGGTCGAGAGGTTTCCACCAGGGAGAGGCGAGCAGGGAAGAGGAAGCACGAGAGATGTCCCGCCTCGCCACGAAAGCAGTCGACATGTCCAGCCGTGCAGTAGTAGCAACACAGAGGTCCCGCCGCGACGTCAATGTAGCAGACTGGTCCGGCCACACCGCAGAAGTAGCAAAGATGTCCCGCCGCGCCACCGAAGTAGCACGGAGGTCCTGCCGCACCGCGGTGACCTGGGAAAATTTCTCACGGGCAGGCGAGGACTCTTATAGGCACATGCATGCGATCGTTCATAGCCAGAGGGATCAGATCTCCAGCTGGCCAAGGTTGCAGGACGAGGCTACCGGCGTCATCCGACAACTATGGGAGGGCAATGCGAAGCTCCGGGCTGAGCGCGACCTGGTGAGGGCGAAGATCGCCGGAAGGGCGAAGAAGGCGAAGGAGACCGGTGCCTTGTTGCAGAGGACGGGCGTCATTGTCAGGAAACTTATGGACGAGAATGCCATGCTCCGCGTTGAGCGCAACAGCCTGGTGGAGAAATCCGGGGATGCTGCCAAGCAGCGTATTAAGGACATGAAACTGATGAAAGAGATCATCGCCGCTCGCCGCGAGAACTAGTCTTCGCGACCTGCAGCGCACAAAGAAAGTAGAGATCAGCGAGCCAGATCGTTGTATGTGTCTTCCTTCTTCTTTTGCCCTTGTGTATTTAGGGCGTAGCCGCATGCGGCTTTTTAAATTATCTTCCTAATTATGTAAGACAATTATTATCCACTCTCGTCATCCTTATATATATTCATCAGTCTTGCTATAAGTTGCAGTAGATGTTATGTAGGTCCGCCAGATCTTACATCAAGACCCGTGCGAAATTTTCCTTTGATTTTCTTTTTTCTCTCTTAAATCTCAGTCGAGTGAGACATAGCCACGCCATTAAACAAAGGATCAGGCGCCATTAATGGAGACCTTGGGAGAGAGGTGGACGGCAGATGGAGGTTAAAGGGCTCTCATCCTGATAAGCACGCGCAGGGGTCTGGTCGCATGCCTCCCGTACTAAAATAGCTACCCTGCATGCGCCTCCTAGCTAATAAAAAAGGGGACGCGTGGCGGCACGTAGATGGTAAATAGAACGCCCATGGTTTCAGTAATACCTATGATTCCGATTGTAACGTGACAACACTTGTTCCAAAATGACTTTGTTGATTGTTAATGTATGCGCCTTCACAAATCGGACAACAAAATTATGACAACATGTTGGTGCCATGTCATGACACCAAGCCAAGTTTCATGATTTTCATGCGTGTTTTGGATTTACAGGAATTAAAAAACCAAGTTTCTCAATGTTTCCAGCCGAGCCACGACGCCCGGATGTTTGAATTTCATTCCCATTTATTGCATGGAACCAAGAAATTTACCCGAGGACACACATGTGATTTTTCAACCAGCTTTGGTGCACTGGAGCATGTGCCTGTATTTCAAATTTGAATTATGCACACAAAGGTGACACGTTCCCTCTCAGAACCACGAACCTTCTTGAGAGAAGCTCCGGTTTGCAAGAAGCTTATACCAAAACTTGTTCTTATTCGGCCAATTTTTTTACCACAACATGGTAGTACCATGACATAACACTATGCCAAGTTTCATGATTTTCAGGTGTGTTTTGGATTTACAAGAATTTTAAAACCAAGTTTCTCAATGTTCTCGGCCGAGCCACGATGCCCAGATGTTTGAATTTCATTCCCATTTCTTGCATGGGACCTAGAAATTCACCCGAGGACACACATGTGATTTTTCAACCAACTTTGGTGCACAGGAGCATGTGCTTGTAGCTCAAATTTCAATTATGCACATTAAATGACCAGAAAATCAATTAATTTATAAAAAGGCCAAACGAACCCAGTATAATTCCAAAATTTAACAGGGCACTCATGTAGTTCTATGTTGCCTCCGTAAAGAAACTCAAGGGGGCAGCGTATATTGTTTCGCACTCAAAGGTGACACGTTCCCTCTCAGAACCATGATCCTTCTTGAGAAAAGCTCCAGCTTGCAAGAAGCTTATACCAAAACTTGTTCCTATTCGGCCATTTTTTTACCACAGCATGGTAGTTCCATGACATGACACCATGCCAAGTTTCATGATTTTCAGGCATGTTTTGGATCTACAAGAATTTTAAAACCAAGTTTCTCAATGTTCTCGGCCGAGCCATGATGCCCAGGTGTTTGAATTTCATTCCCATTTCTTGCATGGGACCTAGAAATTCACCCGAGGACACACATGTGATTTTTCAATCCAACTTTGTTGCACTGGAGCATGTGCTTGTAGTTCAAATTTGAATTATGCACATTAAATGACTAGAAAATCAAGTAATGTATAAAAAAGGCCAAACGAACCCGGAATAATTCCAAAATTTAACAGGGCACTCATGTAGTTCTATGTTTCCTCTGTAAGGAAACTCAAGGGGGGGGGAGCGTATATCGTTTCACACTCAAAGGTGACACATTCCCTCTCAGAACCACGAACCTTCTTGAGAGAAGCTCCGGTTTGCAAGAAGCTTATACCAAAACTTGTTCCAAATATGCCCATTTTTTTACCACAGTATGTTAGTGCCATGACATGACAGCATGCCAAGTTTCATGATTTCCAGGCGAGTTTTGGATTTGCATGAATTTAAAAACCAAGTTTCTCAATGTTCTCGGCCGAGTCACAACGCCCAGATGTTTGAATTTCATTCCCATTTCTTGCATGGGACATAGAAATTCACCCAAGGACACACATGTGATTTTTGAACCAACTTTGGTGCACTGGAGCATGTGCTTGTAGTTCAAATTTGGATTATGCACATTAAATGTGCAGAAACTCAATTAATGTATAAAAAATGCCAAACGAACCCAGAATAATTCCAAAACTTAACAGGGAACTCATATAGTTCTATGTTGCCTCTGTAAAGAAAATCTGGGGGGAGGCAGTGTATATCATTTCGCACACAAAGGTGACACGTTCCCTCTCGGAACCACGAGGCTTGGTGAGAGAATCTCCGATTTTGCAAGAAGCTTATACCAAAACTTGTCCCAATTCAGCCAAGAATTATAGACATATGAAAACAGGGTTTAGATTATCCCGAACATCTCGCCACCTAGACCAATGTACTCTAATTTGAATTCAACATAAAATGGATACAAATATTTGAATTGGAGATCGTATGTCACATGTAGTTTATAGTGAAATATGATTATTGCTATATGCATGTTTTTCATTATCAAGATAATAAATGATGGTATAACTTGACAACAATCATATTCAAATAAGCAAAATTGATTCAAATTTATTCCATATGGTAGAAGACAATATATATGTTCATAGGGTGGAGTAAAATGTTCATATATGATGGAAGATCAAAATGTAGGACTACATCCATTATAAACCGCAAGGTCACCTAATGATATATTCGAATTCAACATAATGTGGATTCAAAAATTGAAATTCGAGATCCTGGCATTTGTAATAATATAAAAAGGTACATGACTCTTTCTTTTGGTGGGAATTGATTTTTTTGTTGTTGAGGGAAGTGCGGTCAATTTGGTAATGTATAGGGTAATCTTGTTCTCCCGATTTTTTTACATTTTTATTGTAGTTTTTTCAATGACATTTATAGCAATATAGTAAAAGGGGACATGACTCTCTTGTGTCTTATATGAATTGTTTTTTGTACATGTTAAGTTTGTTCTGCCGAAAAAGGAATCCGTGCCTTGTTATCCCGAAATTTTCAAGCTCAAGTATCACGAAATTCTGCTTTGAAACTCCCACCTCTTCAACCCACGCCGCGCCTTGTTATCCCGAAATTTCTACACGCGCGAAAACTCCCTCCTCATCTGAAATCGGTCCCGCAGCCCAGACATGCGAAATCCCCCTTCTACCCCTCAGCCGGAAATGCTAGTTCAACGCCGCGGTGTCAAAACCGGTGGGGGTACGTTGGTAACTTACCCTACATTTTAGACAAGCGCGTCCCTAAGCCATGGCTCCCCGTACCTTCCCCTTCGTCCGCCCCATTCGTACACCAAGGCCGCCAAAACCCACAAAACCCCATGCTCCTCGGTCGGCCTCTCGACTACCGCCCAGCTGTAGACTCTTCCCCGACGACATCGTCCACCGCAACGGCTCGCCGTCACTCATCCACCGCACCGGATGAGGATCCGTCGTCGATCTCGTTGTCCCGCCGGATCAGCCGCCCCATCCCCCACCTCCAAGGAGCTGCCCTGACATTTGCCTCATCTACCGCGCCACCTCCATCCCCACAACACCGTCTTGACCTACCCCATCGAAAGCGCAGGACCCTCACCAATTCCTCCGATGAAGCCGAGGCCAACTCGGCGCCACCAAGGAGTTTCTGCACTGACCGCTGCATTTTATCTTTTATTTGATCTCACGGGGCGGCCGGTGCTCGATACCGAGCAGCAATGGCGGGTCTGCATCAACGGCGCCATCATCGGGCACTTCGTCCACAGCGTCTCTCCCCCATGTCGTTGCTTCCTCGGCGGTGACTTCAACACCTGTCGTGGAATTGTCACGGCAGATGTCCTAGTGTGAGGACTTAGTCGTGAGGCCAATGCATCTATGTAGTAGCTTGAAGGGGTTGATTGGAATTGAGAGACGCAACACGCAAGACAAAGATTTAGACAGCTTCGGGCCCCGGGAAACATCATTCGGTGACAACCCTACATGTTGTTTGTGGCTAGGTCTCATTATCATCATGAAGGAGTCGCCATAACTCCGGCTCTCCTAGTTGTGTCTAGACTTAACCATTATTCAACTTCCCCCTCTTGGGGTGCCCTGCCCCTCCTTATATAAGCTGAAGGGGCGGGTTACATGTAGAGTCCAACTCGGACTTAAGATTTAGCTATTCTGACTTCTCTTCATGGGCTTCTTTCCATGGGCTTCTTAACGTCTTGGGCTTCTTAACTGCCGACTTACAATTTGGCTTAACTGTCTTCTTAACTGTCTGGCTTAACTATCTGGCTTAACTGTCTGCTTAACTATCTGGCTTAACTGTCTGGTTTAACTGCCTGCTTAACTATCTGGCTTAAACATTCTGCCGGCTTACAGTAAATAATCGGCCGGCTAACAATTTGCCGGCTTAACATCTCGCATAAACAATCTGCCGGCTTACAGTAAATAATCTGCCGGCTTACAATGTGCTAGCTTAACATCTGGCTTAAATAATCTGCCGGTTTAACTAATCTGCCAGCTTACCAATCAAATCCCAGCCGGGTCATATCTCCGGCCGGGTCATACCGCGGGGTATATCCCCTACATTAGCCCCCAGTTTAATTTGGATTTATCCGTGTTAAACTGATCCTATAAATAAAACATAAGAACAATTTTAATAGGTTATGCTCCGGGTTAAATATTCTTGTAAGCCGGCACCTGAATATCCTTAAATCCTTGTCATTTCCTTCTTCTAGACAAATCCGGGTCAATAAGCCAACTTCTTAATCAATTTACTGACGTTGGTTTCTCACAGAGAAAGACTGTAAAGAATACTTCATTTGACTCAGCTCCCAATGTTTAAAAATATTGGTCTTGAAATACTCATGTGACCTTCAACCGGCTTAAAGATGAAAAAACTTGCCGAGTTATAATTGTTACCGACGCCAGGTCAAAACTTTGAGAATTTTGAAGATTTCTCTCCCTCATATCCATATTACCTGTAGCCCCCAAGTCTTAAGCAGAGCAAAGTGATGACTTAAAACTTTCTTCAACATCAATATTCCACCTTTGAAGAAATCCATGTTGTTCATCTCAATCATTAGTTAGAACTGAATATTCCACCTATATAGCCCTCAAGTGACGGGTTGTCATGCTTGAAGCAACCTGAGACTTTGAAATTGCCTTATACTCATAAATACTTCAACCAGTGTAGCCTCCAAGGGCCGGGTCGTTATGCAATAATGAGCAGGGACTTTGTAGATATGATCATTTAGATTTGAGCAGCAACGTGTAGCCCCCAAGGGCCGGCTCAGTAGGATAATATTGAGCTGGGACTTTATATATACTTCATTCAAAATAGCATCATATGATGTAACCTCCATCGTGGGGCTTGAACTTACGTCCACAAAGTTAAGAGATTTGTGCTTTACCAATTGAGAAGTGGACCCCAAGGGCCGGCTCATTACCATGTGATGAGTCGGGTCTTCAATAAGGTGAGCAAAAAATGACTTTGCATTAGCCCCCAAGTGCCATGGTGCATGCTGGCAGTGACATGGGACTTGCATATTTGAAGTAATCTCAATTTGAATAATGTAGCCCCAAGTGTCGGGTCGTAAGCCTGCAGCGACTCGAAACTATTCCTTCCATTATAGAATAAATTATATCCATTGAGAAAATAATATCCATTGCGCTGAAGGGACTTTGAAAACCTCAATCATAATATTGGTTATTGATAACCATAATAAAAATCCAGCCATGTTGGCTATTAAAGATTTGAATAATATAACCCGGTTTGAAAAACCGGTTCCTGTGATATTGAATCGTACTGTCAGTTTAGGATACCTGTGCAGTAAGGGTGATAACCCAATCTTTAGAATCCAAAAACTTCCAAATGTTTATGATTGTCATATATGGCGACTTATCATCCAAAGTCAAGCCGGGTTAATCGAAACCACATATATGCTTCAGATATGAACAAAAAGTCTCAAGACAAACCCAAAAGACTGTTTTCAAAAAACTTAAGCAAAATAGAAAGAAGAATTTGAGGCTTCTGATTAGAATATGATTAGTAAACCGGACCAAAGGGGTTAAGCTAGGATTCGAATACGATCACGTAGCCCCCAGTGGCTTTGGCGTTGCGCCGATCAAGAGGGTACCGACAGCTATGTTCTCTTTGGTTCGAATACGACCTATGTTTGAACAAGAAGCCCCAAATGACCTTGAGAGTTTTTTAACGACTTGGATTCCAATACGATCAAAGTCGGACCCAAAAGGGGTTAATCTATGATTCGAATAGGATCAAGAAGCCCCCTAGTGGGTTTGTCATTGTGCTGATCAAGAGGGTACCGACAGCTATGTTCTCTTTGGTTGGAATACGACCTATGTTTGAACAGGAAGCCCCCAAGTGACCATAATGAGCCAATAATGGCAGGATACCCATGTTTGAACCATGCATCATGGCAGCAGGTCCTCTTCGGCAACCTTTATTTTTTCCTGAGAACTCGAACTTGCGAGAGATGAATTATTTTTGAACTGGAAATTTAAACCGGATATTAAGAGCCTTAGAGCTTTTGTGGGAGATAGATTTCCCTTGAACGGGATTGTAAACCGGATTTTTTCTTCATTTTGGGCCGGAAATTTTCTGACGGCCTTTAAACTGGCAATGTTTACTCAGCCATGTCATCATAGCCCCCGAGTTTCAAGGCGACTTGAGGAGTTGGCTTGAGATTCTCCATAATTAACCGGTTTGAATCCTCCATGGGACAACTTGCAAACCAAAGTGATTGCTCTTTTGAAGAAAATAATATGTAATATAAAATATACTGGATGGATTTCACCTGATATGTTAGGCCAGTGATTATCCACAGTGAAGTTGATGATCACCATGGTGAAGTTGAAATCAAGCATGGCCGAGTTGGCCATGAGAGAGGATATATGAACCGACTGCGGCATTATAAGTTGGTGCAGATGTTTGAGTCAATCGCAGGTGCGGTCCCAGCAAGTTGATGCGGGTCAAGCTGCACGGGCGGCGGCGTGCACACACCCGATCAACAGCAAGTGGGCATGGACGCCGGTGCATGATGATGCTAACGTACACTCCATAGGCACAATATGACACCATTTTTATAAGGAATCTTTGTCCTGCACACATAAAAAATATACAGATCAAAGTAGTTGGTTTTTGACAAAAAATAATATGCACTAATAAAATAAATTTAGATGAATATCACCTGATGTTTGTGACCATTGGATGGTGTGTACATGGAATTTTTGCACGTAGTAATAGTAATGCTCCATGCTCCTTTTTGGACTGATGCAGTACTTGTAGTAGTATTTTAAGTAGGAGTACTAATTCATATTTCTCTTTGCACGACACTCCCTCCATTACTTTCGTTGGTTTGACCCGCTACTGTTGCAGGCCTGCGGCGCGTGCACACGCAGCTCATCGCAGATTAGCAGCATCACTCAGATTTGAATTTTCCTGCAAATGTTATATGTGTATATGGTATTTTGAGCAGTGGCCTTTTGAAAAGACATAACATCTTCTGAATGAGCATGTATAAGACACCATTTGCGAATATCCATTATACTGTAAGCAAGCCAGCAGGCGGATGGCGAGCCAGACTGCTGTGCGCACGCACGCGCGTGGAGCAAACATGAGCCTGGCGACTCAGCAGTAGTGGCCGGCTTGCAGCAGAGGCTGGGGGCGGCTCAGGGTGAAGACGACCGGCGAGGGCAGGCCGCAGCGGCCCGCGGACGACCGGCTCGAGGTAGATGGCTGCCGCCGGCTTGCAGCAGCGAGTCAGAGCACGTGGCGGCAAGTCGTGCGGACCGCGACAGAGGTGTGGCGGGTCGCAGCAGTGACCCGGTGGTGCGGAAGCAAAATGGTGGCGCTGTGGAAGCGGAGGAAGACGGCGGCTCAGTGGAAAAAAGGCGACTCAGCACGGTCCCTACGGATTCAGAGGCGGCCGGCGGCTCAAAACGGAAAGGCGAAGGCGCCGCGGCACGAGAAACGCCGGCGAGTTGGGACCGCCGCGGCTCTGCTTGACGCACGCCATAGCAAGCACTGGCGGCTCAAACAGTGCGGGTTACGGCAGCTCAGAACGAAAAAAAACATGGCAGAGGAGTGGCAACTCAAGGCCGGAAAATCATCCGGGGCGGTTTTGGTTTGGAAGCCCGGCGCACCGGGAGCGGGCAGCTCGTCACGCGGTGGTATCTGCGGCAAAGGGCCGGCCCAAGGCACGGCAGGGCGATTCAGAGGCTCAGAGGCGAGGCCGTTTTGAAGACAGTCGGTAGCGGCTGCTCCAGAGGCGGGTCGGGACGTCGGAGGTAAAGGCGGCTCAACTGCACTTCCATTTTTTCTCTGAGCATCAACATCAAAATAGATCAGTCTAAAACAAACTTCCATTTTTTTTAAGACTGACACATCAAAGCTCGCTCGTGTCGCCCCCCCCCCCCCCCCCCCCCCCCCCCCCCCCACGGGCGACCCGGGCGAAACCTTAGCCGCCAGAGAAACTCCCCCTCCCCTCGCCGCGGCGGGGTCTTCAATTTTTCCCTCTCGCGAGGTCTGGGCGCTGCGGGGTCGCCCGGCGGAGGAGAGGCGTGGGGGCGCGGCCGGCGCGGCGAGCAAGCACCGGCGGGCGTGACGGGCGCGGCGAGCAAGCGCCAGCGGACTCAGCGGGCGTGCGGCCTGGTGCGTGCGAAGGAGGGGGCGCGCGGCGTCGGTCGCTGCAGCACGCGTGCGGGCGCGACCAGGTGCGCGGGGAAGGCAGGGCGCGACGCGGCTGCCGGCGCGCGAGGTGGAGGTGAGGATCGGAGCTGCATGGATCCGACGCAGCCCCTGGCGCGAGAGGTCATGGTGGGGAGCGGAGGGGTGCACGGCCGGAAGCGAGGTGCTCGCGCTGGCCGTTTGCCTGCTGGCGGCGGAAGTTTGCCACCGCAGGCCGGTTCGTCAGGTGGCCGTGGTTCGCGCATGTATGGCTGCGTTACGCGCCTGTTACGGCTGCGTTGCCCTGTGGAGGATGTAGTGGTGGTGTCGGGGTGGCTGGTGGTTTCTCTCCTTCAAGCGTGTCCACGTCCGGCTCTTTTGAGCGGTGGCGCCGTTCAGTTTGTCAAGCTATAGGAGGCTCGGGCAGACCAGATCCAGTACGAGTAGTCTTGCACTTGCGCGCGGCGGTGCGGGCTGCGCAGTTTGGCTTGGTTTTTGCCCTGTCCTTGCGCGCGGCGGCGCTGACCAGCTATGTCCGGCTCCCCCTCGGCCTTCCCAGTGCGCTGCGGTGCGGAGGATCGCCCAGTTCTGCGCACGGAGGTAGAGGGTGGCCAGATCCGGCTTGGCTCGCCCAGGCTTGCGTGCGGCGGTGCGGACCAGTCAGATTGGTGTGTGCTCACTGAGTTCTGCGTGCGGCATTGATCAATTCGTTTCTGGTAGTGTATGCCTGGACTCGTGCTGCTCCATGGCGCTGGTGGCCTCGGATCTGGGACTGTTGGTGGAGGGCACAGCTCTGGATGAAAATCTTGCATCGACCCTGTCATTGCCAGCGATAACGGCATCCACGGATGTCGTCTTCCTCCTTGGAGGTATCGTTGTGGAGCCGTTTACTCTTCCTACCCAATGGCGTAAGATCTCCGGGTGAAAACCTAAGATCTGGTAGTGCCAGATCGGGTGACGACGGTGCCTCAACATCGTTATTCTCCTCGGAGGCGTCACCTTGGAGATCCCGACGATGGATTCCAACGGTGCTCACGATTGATGGTAGAATTTGGGTTTGTGGTTCTGCCGACGGGGCCTTTTTCCTTTCTTTTCTTTTTGCGATGCCTTTTTGCTGTGCTTTCCCCTCTGGGGATTTCTTGTAACACTTCTTCTGATCAATGAATTTGGCAGCTCTCCTGCCAACATTAAAAAAAAAACAAACTTTTCCTCCCGATTGCGTTTCAGTTATGGTCTTCGTTGTTGGTGTGATTGCCAGATGTTCTACAATTCAGTGATGCCATCTTCGAGGATGGCTTGAGCTAACAAACTCCACTTTATGCATGTGATTTCTTGCCCAGGACTTATAAACTCCGATGGTGCAGGAAAAAGGGCAACTTGGAGCTGCAGTAAAGGGCCGGCTCAAGGCGCAGCAGCGGCTTGAAACTGCTCTGGCAAGGGCTATTTGCAGTCCAAGGCAGCGGCTTGAAACGGCAGCGACAGAAGGGGTGAGGCGGATTGCAAGGTCCCCGGCGACTCGAGGAGGCCAGTGGTGCTTTTAAACGGCTTCAGGGGCGTGAACGCGAGCTCACGCGAGGGCGGCTCATGGCGGGACGGCGGCTCTCCGGTGGAGGCGGGTCATGGCCTATCGGAGGCGCTTCACGAGAGGTCGTAGATGCGGTAGTGGCTCGAGGTGGAGTCGCCGGTTCCGAAATGCTCGAGGAGGCGGGTCTTGGTTGGGCGGCTCACGGTGATGGAGGTGATGAAGGCAGTGTCGTGGGAACGATTCCGATAATAATAAGGTATAGGGTAACGGAGTATGATCTATCGAGATGCAAATGGGTGACACGGTGGTTTTAGCGAGTTCGGGCCTCTCACGGTGGAGATAACAACCCTACGTCTTGTGCTCCGGAGAGGCTTTGTTTCATCTGAGTATGTATCCAGAGATTACAATATGTGTTTGAGAGAGAGAGGGGAGAGTGGATCTCCATGCCTGAGCTATGTCCTGATACCAATGGTTAGAAAGAGAGAGGTGGAAGAAAAAAGCTCCCTTAGTCTAGTGGTGGGGTGACTTATATAGAGTGCGCCACCCCCTCACCCCCTATCTTACAAAGTGGCGTATGAATGCCATAATGCCAGCCCACTACCAAGTCTTCACTATGAGAATCATGCTTTGACTGCCTTGCTTCCTGCTGGTCTTCATATACCCGAGTGAGTCGTACGGTCGAGTGGTGAACTGTCATCCGAGTGGATGGTATGCTGCTTGGTCTAGTGGATGGTATGCTGCTTGGTCGAGTTGATAATATGTCTGTATGAAATTTATCTGGACCCACATGTTGTGTGGACCCCATGCTTTATGATATTTTGACCCTTCGTGGGCCTACCTGTTATGTGTATCCCCAACATTAGCCCCCGAATCGATTGCGATTTTGCAGAACAAGTTTGTGAAAGACAGAATTTGGCCCGAGTGATTACGGAAATACTCGGTACTTGTCATCGTGCTTTCAGACAGCCAAGGTTTGAACAAAATCTCAATGGATTCTGGTATTGTGCTTCCCGATTGATCTGGGTAAGTGCCCGCGAGGAGCAACTTGGTGACATTCGATCATCTCTCGGAAGAGGTTAATTTGTGATCAAAGTATGGATGTGTCCTTAAATTCGGGCAACAAGATTGACGCATGGACTGTTCTCTCGGAGAGATGCCATTCTTATCCCGGAGGAACGTCAATATGAGTCAGTTCTAGATCCGAACTTATGAGTTTCACGTTTTGAGTCCTAGAAGAAGGCTCAAAACAGGTCCACGGAGGAGCGTTAAACTCACCTTATAGAATTTTTTTGGTAGCTGAGGGAGCCTTAGAACTTGTTTGTTTGTTGTTCTCCACTCGAACCGGTCAGGCCGTAGCGAGTGGAGATTACTCCAGTGGGGGCACACTGAGTGCACCCACTGGGTGTAGTCCTCGAGATCGCCGTCGATTGCGGGCAGTCGGTGGGGGTCTGAGAGAAAAAAATCTTCTTAGCTGGTACTGATAGAACTTGTTCCTCTCCGACTCGGAGGTCGAGTAGCACTTGAGTGATCTAGAGATGGTATTGCGTCGAGCAGAATGCTTCTTTCTGAGTTCTCTTCCAGTGGGGGCACGCTGAGTGCACCCACTGGGTGTAGTCCCTGAGCCTCTGCCGGACAAGATGTGTCAGGCAGAGGGTTATGTCTCTAGGTAACCTCCACGCAGTCGACACAATAAATATCTTTTAGTCTGAAATTGAGACAATCGGATGCATCTTCAGGCGCTTGACATGGTAAGTAAGCTCAGCCTGGAGCTGAGTCAGTCGGACTGATCTTTGTGCACTTGGCATGGAATATATTCAGCCTGGAACTCGGTCAAGCAGTTGAATCTTCGTGCTCTCGGCACGGTGAATGAATTCGTATTTGAAATTGCCGACTGTAGAAAAAAGCTGGACACTCCAAGGAGTAATCGTTCCAGTAGTAATTCTTATATTGACCGTTATATTTTGCCTGAAAGGGGTATTTGTAAGAGTAGATTGTGTCGGTGGAGGAGCTTCGTTTTCACCCATTTGCATGAAAGGGGTATTTGTCCGAGTGGATGTGCTTCCCGAATGATCGGGGTATGTTGACTGCGAGGAAAAACTTGGTGGCACTCGTATGTCTCCCGGAGGAGATAGACTAGTGGTCTGACATGGACGTGCCATGAAACCCGAGTGGCGAGGCTAGTGTTTGGGCTGACTCTCCGAAGAGATGCTACTCATTATCCCGGGGGAACACCAACACATGCCATCTCTGAGTCCAAGTTTGTGAAACTGACGCCTTGGAGCCTAGGATAAGGGCCAAGCTTATCCGTAGAGGAGCGTCATTTTCACCCTTTTGTAGTCCTGAGGATGACTTCAAGAAATGATTTGGGTGATCGTCCGATTGGATAGTACTACCCTTATAGATTTTCGACAGAACGAGCATGTATGGTCAGAAAGATATTCCTGATGTGATCAATGGGTTGATTGAATGGGCGTAACCCCTGAGGGTGGCATGGCCAACGGCAGTGCGTAGCCCTTGAGTGATGCTCGAAAGAGGTAAGGTTGCTACAGAGTGTGATATGAGGTTTGATCATATGAGTAACTTAGTCGTTCTCGTGCTGGGGGTGTAGAGGTAAAGACATGTCCAACTGATGGTGACGCGCGAGGCGGCCGAGGGGCGATGATGTGTACAACCGAGTGGCGACGCGTGGGCGGCCGAGTCATGATGTGCGAGGTGATCGAATGATGAAGACGTGCATAACTGAGTGGCATTGCGCGGGGCGGCCTAGGGGTAAGGATGTGTACAACCGAGTGGTGACGTGCGGGGAGACCGTGTGGTGAAGGCATGCACAATCGAGAGGCGACACACGGAGCGCCCGAGTGGTGAAGACATGCACAACCGAGTGGTGACGCATGAGGCGGCCGTGTGGTGAAGGCATGCACAACCGAGAGGCGACACGCGAAGCAGCCGAGTGGTGAAGACATGCACAACCGAATGGTGACATGCGGGACGGCCGAGTGACGACGCGCGGGGCAACCGAGTGAAAGATTGGGTGTCCCGCCAAGTGGCTGAAATGGTCTTCGAAGGAGTTAGCCAGATGCTTTCAAAGCTAATGTAGCGACGATGTCGGTGTAGTGATGTTGCAACGCAACAAGACCAGCGTGACAACCGAGTCTGAGTAGGAATGAAGGTGGCGTGCAGAGCGTCTGGGTGATTATAGAACTTGTCAAAGTGGCGGATCGAATGCGCTTGTTGAAGTGAAGGATCTGACTGGTGATGAAGTACTCAACTACTCAGGAGAGTGTCATTCCAAATGAGATGTAGCCCCTAGTGCGGTGTAGCCCCCGAGCGTACTATAGGCTTCGACAACGGACATGTCGGAATACGAGAAATATAGTAATGGATAATTTGCAATTCATCGAGTCGAACTCGGGTAAAGATGAAGAGAAGCTTCCGAGTGATGCTCGAAAGAGGCAAACTCGCAAACGGGTGAAGTGTGAAGTTTAATTATAAAAGGGACTTATCTATCTCATGCCTGACGAGGTCTATATCATTGATACGATAAATAGGATTCCACCGAGGGGTTGGTCGGATGTGTTTGAAGTCAACAGAGCGACAATGTCAGCGTTGTGGTGTGCTAGAACCGGTACGGTGACAGAGTCCAGGCAGCGATGAAGTTGGCGCATAGGGCCGTCGAGTGATCGTGTAACTTGTGTAAAAAAATGGCACAAGCCAACGAAATAATTTCTCGAGGAAATTTGATGTGTGTTGAAATGATTTGTGTTAATAATAGCCATATACACCCGCTGGGAGTGCAAGGGGCTTGCTGGTTAACCAACAAGAGTCTGAAAGAGCGAAGGATCCCTTCAAACTTGTCAAAGTGCTGGCTCAAATAAAATGGAAGTGTTGTGTTTCGACCGAGTTGCTGCCCCGGAGGACTGATGCAAACTCGAAATGAATAACACATGGTGTTCGTGAATGATGTATGTGAAAGAACGGAAGTTGGACTCGGGTGGAAATAAGCAGCCGAGTGTAGAGGTACACTTGGTGGCGTGGCCTCCAAGTGAATGTAATGTGTGAATAACATGATACTTGGGAATGCGGAAATAATAGAATGTAGTGCATGTAGAATGACTTAGTTGTCTGAAGGCATGCGAGTGGCCGAGTGGTGAAGATGTGTTCAACCGATGGCGATGCGAGGGGCGACCGATTGATGTAGATGTCTCCAACCGAGTGCCGACGCACGGGGCGGCCGAGTGGTGATGAGGTGACCAACCCATGGTGACGCGCGGGGAGGCAGAGTGGTGATGAGGTGACCAACCGATGGTGACGCACGGAGTAGCCGAATGTTTATGAGGTGACCAACCGAGTGGCGACGCGCGGAGCGGCCGAGTGGTGATGAGGTGACCAACTGATGGCGACTAGGGCTGGACCAAAAGCTCATAGCTCACGAGCTTAATGAGCGCTCGATAGTTCGGCCCGTTAAGCTCGTAGTTCGCTTCTTAATGAACAAAGGCAATCATTGTTTTTAGCTCGTTAAGCTTAACGAGCTTAATGAGAGAGCTAACGAGTTTCAGGAGTAGCTCGTTAAGCTCGTTAGTAACAACACAATACATATTTTCATCTTAAGTGACAAACTTTTTGTAGCACCTCATCTCATCTATTTAATCAAGTCAACATATGAGGCAAAAAATTACTTCATTTCTTTTTGTAGTCACCATATTTAAACTTGAAAATCATGCCTACACATTCATCATGTATATCGTAACACATTATAATCTTTTAACGAGCGCTCACGAGCTTAACGAGCTTCAAACGAGTCGAGCCGAGCAGGGTTTTCTGCTTCTTAATCTTAACGAGCTTAATGGGCCAAGCCTTAACGAGCGCGAGCTTAACAAGTACGAGCTTAACGAGCCGAGCTTCTCGTTAGTCCATCCCTAATGGCGACGCGCGGGGCGGCCGAGTGGTGATGAGGTGACCAACCGATGGCGACGCGCGGGGCGGCCGAGTGACGATGAGGTGACCAACCGATAGCGACGCATGGAGCGGCCGAATGGTTATGAGGTGACCAACCGAGCGGCGACGCGCGGAGCGGCCGAGTGCTAATGAGGTGACCAACCGAGTGGCGACGCACCAGGTGGCCGAGTGGTGATGACATGACCAACCGATGGCGAGGAGCGGGGCGGCCGAATGGTGATGAGGTGACCAACCGATGGCGACGCCCGGGGCGGTCGAGTGGTGATGAGGTGACAAACCGATGGCGACGCGTGGGGCGGTCGAGTGGTGATGAGGCGACCAACCGATGGCGACGCGCGGGGCGGCCAAGTGTTGATGAGCTGACCAACCGATGGCGATGCGCGGGGCGGCTGAGTGGTGATGAGGTGACCAACCGATGGCGACGCACGGAGCGGCCGAATGGTTATGGGGTGACCTACCGAGTGGCGACGCGCGGCGCGACCGAGTGGTGATGAGGTGACCAACCGATGGCGACGCGCGGGGCGGCCGAGTGGTGATGAGGTGACCAACTGATGGCGACGCGCGGGGCGGCCGAATGGCGATGAGGTGACCAACCGATGGCGACGCACGGAGCGGCCGAATGGTCATGAGGTCACCAACTGAGTGGCGACGCGCGGAGCAGCCGAGTGGTGATGACGTGACCAACCGAGTGGCGACGCGCCGGACGTCCGAGTGGTGATGAGGTGACCAACCGATGGCGATGCGCGGAGCGGCCGAGTGGAGATGAGGTTACCAACCGATGGCGACGCACGGGGAGACCGGGTGGTGATGAGGTGACCAACCAATGGGGACACGCGAAGCGGCCGAGTGGTGATGAGGTGACCAACTAATGGCGATGCACGGAGTGGCCGAATGGTGATGAGGTGACCAACTGATGGCAACGCACGGAGCGACCGAATGGTTATGAGGTGACCAACCGAGTGGCGACGTGCGGAGCAACCGAGTGGTGATGAGGTGACCAACCGATAGCGACGTGCGGGGCGGCCGAATGGTGATGAGGTGACTAACCGATGGCGACGCGCGGGGCGGCCGAGTGGTGATGAGGTGACCAACCGACGGTGACACGTGGGGCGGCCGAGTGGTGATGAGGTGACCGACCGATGGCGACGCGCGGGGCGGCCGAGTGGTGATGAGGTGACCAACCGATGGCGATGAGCGGGATGGCCGAGTGGTGATGAGGTGACCAATCGATGGTGACGCCCGGGGTGGCCGAGTGGTGATGAGGTGACCAACCGATGGCGACACGAGGGGCGGCCGAGTGGTGATGAGGTGACCAACCGATGACTACTCGTGGGGCGACCAAGTGGTGATGAGGTGACCAACTGAGTGGCGACACGCTGGGCGGCCGTGTGAGGTAGACGCATCCTGCAAAGTGACGAGTCGCGGGACGTCTGATTGAAGTAGACGCATCCCGCAGAGTGGCGATGCGCGGGTGTAGTGAAGTAGACGCGTCCCGTGAAGTGACGATTCGCGGGGCGTCCGAGCGACGGGTAGCCAAATGTCCTTTATCTTTTCTTCAAAGTGGTTGTGGATGACGTTTCCTTTGGTTTCATCTCTGTCGAGTGCCTCCACCGCGGAGGCTGCTGTAGGGCGGCGGACACCGGAGGGGGGAGCGGCCGTGCGCGAGGATGTGATCTACCCCGGTGCCTGCGCCGCGCCTTCATAGCAGAGGTCATTGTCGAGCAGCCGGCCGGATGAAGGAGCCGCCGTGTGCGGGACCATGACTGGCCTCTGGCGTCTGCGCCACGTCGTGGAGCCAGACTGCCGTTCCGAGTGACTGGGAAGCCTGAGGCCATTTCGGTCGATATTGCTGCCGAGTAGTTGATGCCGGAGGGAGTAACGCCGTGCTCTCTTATTCCGGCTGTAGCAGCCTGGTCGGGCCTGTGAGCTGGCATGCGCGGACACCGCGTTCGGAGGAGCCATATGTGGGGATTCATCGATGACGTTGCAGATGAGGCTAGAGACTATGACAAGCCGGATGGCGCCGGTGGCCGTGTGCGGAGGTTTGATGATGGCCTCGCAGACGAAGCCAGAGACGGCGACGAGACGGATGGCGCCGGTGGCTTCACGCTGAAGCCAACCAACCGTGTAACCGACACGTTAATTGTCCGGATGTCGCAGCCCTAGCATTGGCCTTGCTTGTCATTGCATCACCATCTTGCATCATGTTTAAATTTCTCAGAAACTTGAAATGGGGACTGACCAAACCCTAGCACCAAATGAATTCGAATAGGCTCAAATAAAATCGCTTCCAATAAACCCAAAGTGACTTCAGGAAAAGTCCATCATTTTTGAAACTGGAGAAAACCTCTGACAAAAATGGGTGCATATTTTCCCTAGGTCATTTCAGGTTATTGGATTAAATCATAAGTATTTGAATTGGAGCATTTAATAGCTATAAATATTTTAAATGCTTCAATAATTCTGAAAACATTTGAGGGCTATTAGTAAACATTTTAAAAGTGCCCACAAATTTTCTCAGGAGTTTTAATAATGGTTTAGTATTATTACTAAATCAAAAATAGAAAAGCAAAATAGAAAACATAAAGTAAAGAGAGAGGGAAAGGATACCTACCTGGGCTTACCTCCTATGCGGCCACCTGGAGCCCAGGTGGCTGGCCCAGCCCACCTCCCTGGCTCCCTATCGTCTTCCTCCCTGTGCCAATAGGTAGCGCACGTGGCCGACGCACGCTGGCACGCGCCCGGCCACCTCCTGCCTGCCTAGCTTCCCCCTCGTCGCCCTGGACGCCTCCTGCGACGCCATGCAGCCCTCTCGACCCTCTCTCACTCTCCCCCGACCTCGTCCACTCCTCTGTCCCGCTCCTCTGTCCACCGAACGGAGCCGTCTCCACCGTCACCGTTCGTCGTGGCCACCGACCTCCCCACGTCAAGCCAGCTAGCCCACGAGCACCGCCTCGTTGCGGCGCACCTCTACGCCCAGTCCCACGAGCCCGGGCGCCTTGAAGAGATGCCTTCGAGCTCGTCTCCTACCTCAGACCTGCTGGTCGCCGTCGCCCGATTCGTTGAACTCCAGTCGCCTCCGAGCTCGCTGACCACCTCTTCCTCTCCACCGTGAGCTCCTACGCCTCCCCTCTCTCTCCCCGTGCTCGATTTCGCCGCGTAGCCGTCGCCTCGGTCGATCCCGAGAACCCGTCGTCGCCGGCCGTGTCACCGTCGCTTCGGTCGATCCCGAGAACCCATCGCCGCCGTGGCTAGAGCTCACGCACGTCGCGTCTGAGCATACCACCGTGCTCAGCACGATGCCAAAAGCCCAAAACCCCCACCCACTGCTCCCACCGTTCGCTGTAGCGTCATTTCCGCCGAAGCCCGATCTCCGGCCGCCGCCCAAGTGCTCGCCGTCGTCAACTCCGGCCACCTCGCGCCCTTCCCCTGCCATGTCACACTCATGCATCATATTATGCATTGCATTGATTGTGTTTTTCCTTGTTTGCCGGTAATTGCCCCCTCTCAGTAGACGATGTTTCCGACGACGTGATCAATGACACCGATGAAGAGCTATACTATCTTCAGAAGTGCCAGGCAACCAAAACCCCCTTGTTCATTCCGATACAATCCCACTCTCTCGCTCCTTCTCTCTTTTACTGCATTAGGACAACACCGATTCAACTATTACATGCTGCGGTAGTTGAACCCCTTTCCTCTTCATGACCTGTCATTGCCATAGTAAATAGATGAAACCCACTAGCATGAGTAGGAGTTGTTTGAGCCCTAATGTACCTACTCTTTCATGCTTGTTTATCATGCCTGCTACTGCTTAGAGTTGAGTCAGGTCCGATTCATCGGGAATGAATTGGAATGTGGTGAACATGTCCTACTTTTCAGAGCTAAGTGTGTGAACACGATTTGGTAAAGGTAGTGGTGAGAGGCCATGTAGGAGTACATGGCGGGTTCTCTCATTGCAGCCGTCCTCAGGAACTGAGTTTTGTGTTTGTGATCCATGAACAGTTACTACCACACATTGAATGCTTAAGTGCCCCTCTCGACTTATTAATCTACCTAATCTCTGTCTAGGAGTTGCAACTAGTTTCTGGTGTTTGTAGGTAGTGTTTGTAGGTAGTGTTTGTAGTCTACCAAGTGGCACCCGGTACAAGTGGGCTTGGGACAGACTAGGCACAGTGGCACGGTGTACCAAGTGGCACCCGGATGGTGGGCTTGGGAACCCTTCTCACATCGTTTGGGGCCGTGAGCGACACCCCGGCCGGATCTCCTTGCGGATGGAACCCGAATAGGCGATAAACCTGGACGAGAGACTTGTGTGATTAGTCAGGTCGTGGCTGACTCCCTCACCAGGCTTCCGCTTGAAGGTTGCCGAGATACACGACGTGTACATGGTGGTAAGTGGTGAGAGCGTGTGTGAAGAAGTACACCCCTGCTGGGTTATCATTATCTATCCGAATAGCCGGATTCCTCGGATATGGAAACTTGGACCCCTTGCATCGTTCATAGACAAGTGAAAGTGGATACTCTAAAATGCGCAAGATAAGCGTGAGTTCTATGGATGGCGTTCTCGTAGGGAGACGGGAGCGGATCCATAGCGGTGTATTGATATGGTGAATATGTGGACTCGTGTGCACTACCTCAAAGAGTTATTTGCAGTCATAGTTCAGGATAGCCACCGAGTCAAAGCTGGCTTGGTGCAGTTAAACTCCACCACCCCTTTGATGATACCGATGCATATGTAGTTACTTCTGATGTAAGTCTTGCTGGGTACATTTTTACTCACGTTTGCTTAATTTATGTTTTGCAAAGAGACTTCAGTCTTGCTAGTAGTCCCACGTGGACTTCGATGTTTAGCTTGTTACCTCAGCTACGATCTTGTGCCCTCGGCAGGGTCTTGTAGATAGTCAGGCTTCTCAGCCTTCTTCATTTGTAGTTGTCTATACCCAGACAAGTTAAGCTTCCGCATGTGCTTGTTGTTTGTATGCTCTGTATGTTGGGGTCATGAGACCCATGTTTGTAATACTTGGCTCCTCGGAGCCTAATGAATAAATACTTGGGTCGTAGAGTTATGTTGTGATGCCATGTTGTATTTACACATATCGAGCATATTGTGTGTATGATTGAAAATGCTTGGTATGTGTGGGATCCGACAACCTAGTTGTTTATCCTTGGTAGCCTCTCTTATGGGGAAATATAGTCTTGTGCTTCCATGAGCCATAGTAGTCCGCTACAGCCCGGTTCACCGAAGTCCTGCTAGCCCAGCACTACTGCTTCGGTACACTTGACTGGCCGGCATGTGATTCACTTCGTTCCTGTGTCTGTCCCTTCGGGGTAATGTCACGCGGTGACATCCAGAGTCCTGCCTAGCCTGCTACAGCTCGAGTTCTCGGAGTCCTGTTAGCCCAGTGCTACAAGCCGGATTCGCACGCTGCTGACCGACATGCTCGATGTTGAATCATGTATGCATGTCCCCGTACGTTAGTGCCACTTTGGGTTCACGACTAGTCATGTCGGCCCGGGTTCTCTGTCATATGGATGCTAGCGACAATATCATATATGTGAGCCAAAAGGCGCAAACGGTCCCGGGCCATGGTGTATGTGCATCTAGTGCCACCCCTAGTTGGTTTCGGAGTATTGACGATAAACCTGGTTGAGGGACTAATGTATTTGTGAGAATTACAGGATAACACAGGTAGTAGTCCCTCATTGATTCAGTTTATCTACCGGAGATGACCCCTAAAAATGTATGAAGGCATTGAAGACAATGGCTGTATGTGAAGATGTTCACATTTAAGACTATGACAAGAGAAGACATTGCGTGAAGACTATGGGGCGCGAAGACTTAGTTGTTTCGTTGTCTCCCTTTCTTCTTTGTTGAGTAATAGGAACCACCGTACTGTTAAGTGGGGACCAAGTGAACAAAGTCAGAGTGACTGAAGTGATGCTCAACCAAAATCCTATGTCTTCGAGTGAAGACAATGAGAGAAAATCTTATCCAGAGCTGGATGAGTCAGCTTTGCTTGTAGCCCAAGTAAAGTTGCCGCGTGTGTTTGAAATCTGACCGTTGGAACACATGTGAGTTCCTTAGTGACCCAGGGTCATTTCGAACAAATCAGGTCGGGTTGCCTAGTGGCTATAAATAGCCCACCCCCTACCACCATAAACGGTTGGCTGCTCATAGTTAGTGTACGGCTTTTGTCGTTTGAGAGCAACCCACCTCGAAGTCTTTGAGAGAGAATTCCTTGTGAGGATAAACCCCTAAGCACCCAGACCCAAAGAGTGTTAGGCATCACTGAAGTCTTCCTGTCTGTGTGATCTGAACACTTATTACACTTGAGGACTGTGAACCCTCCAGCCAGTTAGGCGTCGTGTTCTGAGCATCCAAGAGTCATTGTGGATCGCCGGTGAATGAAGTCTGTGAAGGTTTGGGAGTCTACCTTGAAGACTTACCAGAGTGATTGGGCGAGGACTGGGTGTCCTTAGCTCAAGGGGAATAAGGTGAAGACGCGGTCTTCTGAGTTGAATCTCAGCCTCCCTAACCAGACGTACAGTTATCACAACAACTGGAACTAGTCCAACAAATCATTGTCTTCAACGAGTCACTGGTTTCGTCCTTCCCATTCCTTTACTTACTGTTGGCCCTGGTGAAGTCATTGTATGATTGCATTATCTTTTGTCTTAACTAAGTAACTGATTGTTCTAATTGGCTTCACACTATCTTCCTACCTGATCTATACTGCCTAGCTGCTATTAGTCATTGTGCTTTCACTTCATTGAATACTTGACTATGGCTTGCTAAGTGTAGTCTACCTTCCTCTGCATGGTAATAGGTTTATTTCTATCGTTTGTCTTTGAAACTTCCATGTTTTGAAGACTTTCATAAAAATCGCCTATTCACCCCCCCTCTAGTTGATCACTAGCACTTTCAATTGGTATCAGAGCAAGGTACTCCCTTTGTTCTGTGTGATTCGGTTTAACCACCTGGAGTTTTAGCTATGTTGACTGCAGGGATAATTAAAGTCTCCGCTACGTGCCCCGTCTTCGATGGAACTGAATATCCCTACTGGAAGAATAAGATGCGCATGCATCTTGAAGCCATTGATGTCGACCTCTGGTATGTCGTCAAGAATGGCGTTCCCAAGGCTGGTGAAGGTGTTACCGCTACTGATGTCAAGAAGTTCTTTCAACTGGATTCCACTGCCAAGAACATCATGTGTGGTCATCTGACCAAAGGACAGTATGGCCGTGTGAGTGCTCTAGAAACATCCAAGCAAGTCTAGGACTGGCTCTCCAAGGTCAACGAAGGCGTCTCAACCCAGAGAGATCAAAGAATTAGTGTCCTTCACAACCTCTTCAACCGCTTCAAGAGAAACGACAATGAGAATGTCCAGCTCACATTTGACCGCCTCACTAACATCACAAATGAGCTTCGAGCTCTCGGCGCTACTAAGATCACCAAGCATGAAATCGTCAAGACACTCCTGAGATCACTTGACACCTCGTTTGACACCCTAGCCCTGATGATTCAAGAACATCCTGACTTCAAGACACTTGATCCGTCTGACATACTTGAAAGGCTCAACACACATGAGTTTCAGCTTTCTAAGAAGAGAGACATCTACGGTCCCAACTATGGGCGAACTCGCGCCTTGAAGGAAAACGCTGTTTCCTCATCTGATGAAGAATCTGACTGCAGTTCTGATGGTCCTGAAGACATTGGAAGGGAGCTTGCTATGCTTGTGAAGAAGTTCCAGAGATTCACCAAGAAGAAAGACTTCAGAATGTCTTCACAATCCAGCTCAAGAAATGATGAAGCTTCTGCTCATGACTACAAGAAGAGAACATGCCACAAGTGCAAGAAACCTGGTCACTACATCTCTGAGTGTTCGCAGTGGGACAATGAGAACAAGAAGAAGAAGAGCAAGGAGTATGATTCTGACGACAAGAAGAAGAAGAAATACTCAGAGTCTTCTTCCAAGTCTTCATCAAAGTCTTCATCACACAAGAAGAGCTCATCTAGCAAGGCCCGCGCGTTTGTCGGCAAGGAAATGGATTCAGAGGAGGAGTCTGCTTCTGAGGAGGCAGAGGTGGAGTCTGAGGAGGAGTCCGATTCTGGCGTTGTAAGTCTGGCTACAACCTACGTTGCCAAGTCCATCTTCAACACTGAAGACAATGACTCCGTCACCAACACCGATGCCAATGACAAGGACAACTCCACTCCCACCTAGTGCTTCATGGCATGCGGTGCCAAGGTAAACTCACGCGCCACTCACTGTCAAACATCAAGTGAAGATGACTCTGATTGTGGTTCCAAACCCAGCTACAAAATAGAAAGCTATGGAACATATTCAAAAACTATAAGACAAAAGCGATGACCTGTTAGACGCTGAAATGACTCGATCTCAGTCCTTAATTGAAGACATAAAAAATCTTCATGCTAAGTATGAGGAACTTGAAAGTCGTCATGAAACGCTCTCAACAACTCATGAAAAGCTTTCCTATGATTATCTTCAAAGGAAGCAAGATCTTGAGAAATTCAGAGCGGCTCATGAAGATCTTCAAAAGGAAAACGAGTCACTTCGCGCCAAACAGATCAGTTCCACTCAGGAAGGATTTGAACCACCATGTCTTAAATGCATTGAGCGTGATAACACTACTTCTGTTGCTGAATGTTCTACTACTGCTACTATTGCAATATCTTCAACTACTGATGTGGTAACTAACCCCTCTGCTGAGGATGCCACTGCTATTGCTGATGAGAATGCTAGGTTGAAGACATTGCTTGAAATAGGGATGTTCAAAAGTCTCAAAGGGCATCAGACACTACGTGATGTCCTCAAATGGCAGATCCTGAACTGAAACCCTAGGAAAGAGGGTGTTGGGTTCGAAAGGAAAATCAATGCTGATGGCTCTTACTGGAAACCTGAGCAGTACCCCAAAACCACATGGGTTGCTGTAGAGGAACCTTCAGCGGATCCATCCACCCTATCTGGCTTCACTTGTGCTAATCCCATTGTTATTGATGAATCCTTTGATGCAAACTATAAACTGTTTAAGAATCAGAATGGTGAAGTGTTTGCCAGGTATATTGGTACTAACTGCAGGAATGGGCCGCCTATGAAGAAAGTCTGGGTGCCGAAAAGATGTTTGGAGAATCTTCCTGTGAATGTCGTCATGACACCACATGAAGAAGACAAACCCCAGACCACAGGCTTCATATGGTCCAAAGGCTTCATACAGACAGAGGACTCACCTGAGTCGCACTAACGCAAATATTTTTGCAGGGAAACCTTACTCAGGCCTATGAATATGAGCGCATTTCATCAAACCGCCATGTTCATAAGACCAAGAACTACTCTGCTTATTCTTATGAGTACTATTGTCCACCTGCAAGACTTTTTGCTAGGGCTCCAAAGCCAAAGTTCTCAGATGCTACACTTAGACTCATTGCTTCGAAGCCACCCTTGAAGATATGGGTGGCTAAGAAAGCTTAACTCTCTTTTGCAGGGAAAGGTCTCCAGCCGAAAACCAAAATCGTCTGAAGCTATTGCTAGGGACCTTAAACATCTTGTAGGACGCAAGATCAAATGCCCAAATGGTCTTATTATGTATTTTGTTCCTAAGTCGCTTGCTACTTGCCCTATCAGTCCTAACCTTGATCTAAGCTTTCATAATCCACTTGCTCGTCAAATGTTTATGCTTCACAATTCTCTTCGTGAAGCCTATCCCCCTAACTGCACTATAGGGTACAGCACCAGCTACTTCAGAATGGATTATTGATAGTGGGTGTACTAATCACATGACTGGCAAGCAAAGTCTTCTTATGGACTCAACCTTACGTCCATCTAACAAAAGTCACATCACATTTGCTGACACTGGTAAAAGCAAGGTATTGGGTCTAGGTAGAGTTGCAACCTCAAGGGATCAACACATGGATAAAGTCATGCTTGTTGAATCCCTTGGTTTCAACTTAATGTCTGTCTCAATGCTTTGCATTTAAACATGATTGTGATGTTTGGAAAATATCGTTGCCTTGTTCTAATGGAATCTGACAAGTCTCTAGTTTTTGAAGGGTATCGGAAAGATGATTTGTACGTGGTAGATTTCTCAGCAGGACCACAACTTGTTGTATGTCTTCTAGAAAAAGCTTCAGAATGCTGGCTCTGGCATCGGAGGTTAGGGCATGCTGGCATGAGGAACTTGCACACTCTTGCAAGAAAGAAGCATGTCATAGGCATCGAGGGCGTCAAGTTCAATAAGGATCACTTATGCGGTGCCTGTGAAGCAGGAAAGATGACGAGGACCAAGCATCCCTCGAAGACAATCATGACAACGACTCAACCCTTCGAACTGCTCCACATGGACTTTTTGGTCCCACTCATTACTCAACTCTTACTACTACTGCTTATCTCTATGGCTTTGTCATTGTTGATGATTATTCAAGATATACTTGGGTGCATATAATCCTCTACAAGACTGAAGTGCAGGATGTCTTCAGACGCTTCGCCAATCGAGCCATGAACAACTATGGCGTCAAGATAAAGCACATCAGAAGTGACAATGGCACTGAATTCAAGAACACTGGCCTAGATATGTATCTTGATACTTTTGGCATCACACATGAATTCTCAGCTCCGTACACGCCGCAGCAGAATGGCGTCGTGGAATGCAAGAACAGAACACTTATTGAGATGGCTCGGACGATGCTTGATGAATACAAGACTCCAAGAAAATTCTGGCCTGAAGCCATTGATACTGCATGCCATATCATCAACCGTGTTTATCCTCACAAGCTTCTAAACAAGACATCCTATGAGCTCCTTACTGGCAAGAAGCCAAATGTCAGTTACTTCAGAGTATTTGGTGCCAGGTGCTGGATCAAGGATCCACATCACACTTCAAAATTTGCACCAGAAGCACATGAAGGTTTTATGCTTGGATATGGAAAGGATTCGCACTCCTATAGAGTCTTCAACCTCTTTCACTATAAAGTGGTTGAAACTGTGGATGTGCGGTTCGATGAGACTAACGGCTCGCAAAGAGAGCATCTGCCAAATGTGCTAGATGAAGTTCCATCCAATGAATCAATCAAACTTATGGGAAGTGGAGAAATTATACCATCTGAAGCTCATCCTGAAGAGGAACTTATCATCTCCGCACTTGATCAACCTGAAGACAATGCTCAGCCTGAAGACAATCCTTCTAACGATGACAATGATCAGCAAGAGCAAAATCTTCGTCCTGTACATCCTCATGTTGCAAATGAAGTACAGATTGAGAGAATAATTGATAGCATCAATGCACCAGGTCCACTCACTCGTTCAAGGGCAACACAGCTAGCAAATTTCTGTGGGCACTTCGCATTTGTCTCAATATCTGAACCCAAGAAAGTTGATGAAGCCTTCATGGAACCTGAATGGAATCAAGCTATGCAAGAAGAGCTTCAACAGTTTGAGCTGAATAATGTATGGGAACTGGTTAAGCATCCTGATCCTCGTAAGCACAATATAATAGGCACTAAATGGATATATTGCAACACGGAAGATGAGCATGGTCAAGTTGTCAGAAACAAAGCTCATCTCGTTGCTCGAGGATACACTCAAGTTGAAGGGATTGACTTCGATGAAACATTTGCTCATGTGGCTAGGCTTGAAGCCATACGCATACTGCTGGCCTATGCAAATCATCATAACATTCTTCTGTATCAAATGGATGTGAAGAGCGCTTTTCTCAATGGCAAGATTGAAGAAGAAGTGTATGTTGCACAACCGCCTGGCTTTGAAGATCCAGAGCATCCTGACATGGTGTACACGCTCAACAAGGCACTGTATGGCCCCAAACAAGCCCCTCGGGCTTGGTATGACACACTCAAAGACTTCCTGAAGAGCAAAGGCTTCAAACCTGGTTCCCTCGACCCCACTCTCTTCACGAAGACATATGATGGTGAACTGTTTGTGTGCCAAATATATGTGGATGACATTATCTTCGGCTGCACCAATCAAAAATACAGTGAAGAGTTTGGATATATGATGCAAGAGCAATATCAGATGTCCATGATGGGTGAGCTGAAGTTCTTCCTTGGTCTTCAAATACTTCAGCAACGCAACGGCATATTTATATCTCAAGAGAAATACCTCAAAGATTGCCTGAAGAAATTTGGGCTGCAAGATTGCAAAGGCTTCACGACTCCAATGCCAGCCAAACATCATCTGGGTCCCGACGACAATGGTAAAGAGTTCAATCAAAAGGTATACCGCTCCATGATTGGTTCCTTGCTTTATTTATGTGCATCTAGGCCAGATATCATGCTTAGTGTTTGCATGTGTGCCCGGTTCCAAGCGGCACCAAAGGAATGGCATCACTTAGCTGTGAAGCGAATTCTTAGATATTTGGCTCACACCCCAACACTAGGATTATGGTATCCAAAGGGCTCAGAGTTTGATCTAGTTGGATTCTCGGATGCTGATTATGCTGGTGACAAGGTGGATCGCAAGTCTACATCAGGCACATGTCATTTTCTTGGACGATCACTTGTATGTTGGTCTTCAAAGAAGCAGAACTGTGTATCTCTCTCCACTGCTGAATCTGAATACATTGCTGCTGGATCTTGCTGCGCTCAGCTTCTATCGATGAAGAAAACACTCAAAGACTATGGCATTCATCTGAAGCAAGTGCCACTCTACGGCGACAACAAAAGCGCCATCAAGATTGCCAACAACCCAGTTCAGCACTCGAAGACAAAGCACATTGAAATTCGTCATCACTTTCTCATAGATCATGTTATGAAGGAGGATATTGATATCATACACGTCACACACTGAAGAGCAATTGGCAGATATCTTCACCAAGCCCTTGGATGAGAAGAGGTTTTGCAAGTTACGGTGTGAGCTAAATATCTTGGAATCCTCAAATGTCTTGTGATCAGGCACACATCCTAACACTTAAGCATGTTGATGAAATAGATGTGCAACACACGAAGTAATGTATATCTTCAATCAATGAAGACTTACATTCTGAGTGTGAATACATTAACGTGGAATTTGACTTCGGAGCGCCACGATAATTGTGTGTCGTGTCTGGGTCTAATACTTCCTACACGGTGGGTAATGCCACCACCAAATTCTTCTGTTTGAAGTGTTTTACTCATGGCGTTACATTTGCTATGTCTTCACAATTGGTTTTCTTCAATTTCAACTTGTCTTCATGATTATCTTCACTATGTTGATTTGATTGTCTTCTGATATATACATATTAGTGTTCTGTCCTCTACATCATTCACTTATAGCTACGTCTTCCTTGTTGAATCTTTTGAACTAAGTGAATGTGATCGGACCCTAATCTCTCTATGCTTTCTATCTCAAACTCTATCTGTCCAAATCATATGCATTCTATTGAAACTATCGAATATCTTCTCTGCGTCCTTGTCAGCAGAAGATACAGAGACAAACATTACATCTGTTTTAAATGCTCTATCCTTATTGCCTGAAATTCGGAGAAGCCGGAACGACCATCTGACAGTTCGGGCGGGCGTGGGAACATGGGACAACTCCGAGTATGTTGCATGCTTGCCACGTGTCCCTCAGATGTGAACCGCCAGGGGCACCTGCGTAATTACGTTGTGCCGCATACTTCCTTATAAATACATGTCCCCTGCGGTCAAAAAAACCTTCTTCCACCTCTCCACCTCGTCAAAACCCTAGCACCACCGCTAGCTCTCGACGACGCTGGCGACGAAGCGCTTAGCTGCCGTGACTTCACCGACGTCGTCCTCACGCCGGCCGCGGTCATCGTCCTCTCCGCCACCGCTATAGGTGTCCTCCATCACCAAGTTAGGGCATGGTGGATTGAACTGCTCAGTCTCCTACTCTTCCCATCTAGGAGTTCATCGTGTGGTAAATAAAACTCTCTTTTTACCATCTTTTTTTCCTAAAAGATTCATCCTGTTTACCGAAAGTGGTTTCTACCTACTCAATGTTAGATCTATCCTGTCTGCATCTCATATAATGCCTAGTATATTCACTTAAGCTTCATAACGAGTTAGATTCCTCACTTGTACCTATTCCTGGTTTCGTACAAATCTGGAACCAACTTCAAACACATAAGTGAATGTCTTCGCACCATGAGGTCAATGTCTTCAAACTGATTTATCTTCAAAATCTTCTGAGAATGCATATGACCTCTCCCCTTCCCTCGCATCTCTAATGCTGTCACAGGTACATGTCCGTGGGAGAATCCCTTGGTTCTCATAGTCTGCATTCGTTTGCAAAATTCTTACAGCATCACATTAACTCTCCCGAAGCCAGTTCCTGTTTGACCAGCAAGCAGAAGCCTTTGAAGCCTTTGAACATGTTGAAGCCATTAGGTTTGAAGTTCATGGCTACAGAGAAATCAACAAGGAAGGGTGGCAGACAACGTCGAGGGGGACATCAAGAGATCTGCCTGATGACCTCTCAGAGGTGTACAAGACAGATCCAGAAGAGGACTACAATCAGCGCAAGACACGAATCCAATGGATTCAAAGATATTAGGCCAAACAATGGTTTAAATACAAGTTTGTGACCCAGGAGTATGCTGAGAAGAATGCCATCAAGAGTCCTTGGTGTGACATTCTCTTCCGAAGCCTTCCACCCAAGACCAGAGCTGAAGCTATTGCTCAGGGTTTCTATCCCTGTATGGTCCGTGGACCACAGCCTGAAAATGCCGACCCATCATTACTGCTCTGGTGTCGTGACGATAATCTCTTCAAGCACAACTTCCAGCACGCAAAGGCATCAGCCAAGGAAAACAAGAAGTCATTGGGACTAGACTTCAACCCTGGTCCTTCTGCTCCTCGGGCTGACGGCACACGCGATGCTAAACCCAATATCATCGGACCTTTCTACAACCTTGATGGCCTTATCACTCACATTTATGTTCAAGGTGCCAAAGTGGATCACTCTGATGATGATGCCGACACTGATGAAGCCCCAGCTCCTACTCCAAAGCCGCAGAAGCAAAAGAAGGCTAAAGCTTCAAAGTCAGCTCCTCCTCCAAAAGCTTCATGTGCGAAGCCACTGGCTACTGCACCTCCTGAAGACAGTGTGAAGTCTGAAGATCTATCATGTATCTCCAAGAAGACAGAGATGAAAAAGAATACTGATCAGGCATTGACCCCTGCAGCCATTCTACGAGACGAACACATTGATCTGTCAAGTGATGAAGATCTTGCAGATGACGCTCTTGAGCAACTGATTAAGAGCAAGTAAGAAGCAGAAATCTTCAATGATTTGCCTCTCTTTGATGTGGCAATCATCTACAACTTCATTGATGAGTGGTTTGAAACCCCCAATCTCAGCTTTGAAGATCTGCAACTTCCAATTGGCCTCAACGTCTATTTCACTGGCGCCATTGCTTTTGAGCTAGCTCTAGCTCAGCGCATCGTTGAACTGAAGCACAAGATCGACTATGAGAAAGCTCAGTTCAAGAAGCACATGGCAAAGCTCAGCGTGCAAGATGTCAAAAACTTCAAGGTTATGCTGCACGAGCTCAAGGAAGCTTTTCTCAAGAAACGAGAAGAAGCTAAAGGTTCTCGTGAGCGCATGAAAAGTCTGGCTGACAAGTGCATGCAAGCCTACAATGAAGCTGAGAAGCGCAAGGCTCTTGGGCGTCCTGGCATCTACCCCAGAATGGCTGCAAAGAAGAAGAAGCCATCGACTAACAAATCTGCACCTTCAAGGCGGGAAGAACCTCACATTGTCTTCCCAAGCAGCATGCCCGGCTCAAAGCCAAAGGTCAAGTCAACCGTTTCAGAACTGAAGAAGACAAGGGCTGCCGAGGCTGAAGCCAGAAAGAGGAAAAATCCTGAAGCTTCTGATGTTGCTCCCTCCAAGAAGAAGCGCAAAACCAAGAAAGATCGGGCTGCTCCCACAGAGCCCCTTGTTGTCGAGCCCATCTCGGTTGCTCGTCCTGACTCTTCGCATCAAGAACGATAGATGGTAGTTCATGAGCCTGCTTCCACAGAGGCTCCTGAAGCTGAAGACATTCCAGCAGTTGACCCCACCGCCGCTGAAGACATCGGTCACCATGACAATGTTCAAGATGATGTAGTTCTTCCTCAAATCGAGCACAACTTGGTATCATCACCTGATCTCACGAACAACGAACTCATGAGCATTGGTCGTCCTCTGACGCCAATTGCTCAAGATGCATCATGGGCTGATCACCCACAACAACAAGACACCCCGAGTACTCCCCAACAACAAGTCACCCCACCAGTGCAAGAAGAAGATGATGACTTTGAGGCCCAGCCAACTCCATCTCCATAGGCGTCGCCAGCGTTCCGCAGGCTTTGCAAAGGACCAAGGCCCGAAGTCCCTCTTTCGAGCGTTCCAGAAGGAGAAGTGCACCACCAATCTGTTGCACGTCAGGTGTTCCCAGAAGCCACTCCTCCTGTGAATGTCTCCGAGTCCGAAGCTAAAGTTGCTGAAGACAATCCGGCTACATCAGCCGAAGAAAAACAAGCAGAAGAACGTGTCCCTACTCTCCCCATCACTAAAGAAGCTGTTCCTGAAGCGAACGTGTCAGTGCCCGACCCTCCAGCTCCTCAAGTGGAGGTTGAGAATCCCGAGGCTCCCACCACTAACACCACTGAAGCCAATGACGTTTTCATGGCTGAAGGCAATGTGGAGCCTGCACCAAACACTATGCCAGAAGCCAATGAAGCCAATGATGCACCTGCAACAGATGTGCAGCCTGACGCCTCTGTTGATATCACTGCTCCTGTTCTGCCACCAAGGCCACATACTATCAAGCAAGCATACAACCAAGGTTGTCAGAATCGCGATTTTGTTATACGATTCTATGACTTTATGATCCAAACTAACCCCTATGATTCTACGATTTTAGTTCTTAGAATCTACGTTTCTACGATTCTGATAGTGAAGATTCTACGATTTGCGATCCTACCATCGAAGCTCCGATCCGATTCAAAGTCGTGATTCTGACAACCTTGCATACAACTATGGCCAGCTTATCACTGTCAAATGGCCTCTTCTTGTTCCTCCACCTGCTGCTGGTCCCCAATTTGACTATCACGTCGAGCGCAGGCCTCAGGTTCAATGCCAAGGCTGCCTAGGTTTCCAGGAACTGCATCTACACCTAGATCATTCAATATCAATGGCTTCAAAGCACACCACACCTTCTTTGATAGCGCCAAGAACCCCTACTCTAAGGCAAGAATATCTTCTGATTGGTTCTGGAGCTATCAGCAGCGCAGTTATTACTCATGCATCTTATACAATCAAGGTCGCATTTTTCCACATATGCGTCTTGACACAGAAGCCATAACTGGTCTGCCCTGTTTGGAAGAAGCATTGGATTGCTTCAGAGAGTCTGGCTTGTTGCAGTTCGTCACTAACAAGGAGCACTGGAATGAATAATTGTTGCTCCAATTCTATGCCACTCTTCATATTCGTGGCTACAACAGGGATCCGAAGACTTGGGTCCTTGAGTGGATAACATGCAATGTTCGTCATGAAGCCAAAGCCTTTGATGTCATTGAGCTCACTGGCCTGCCCACATGAGGTGATCTTTATGATCTTGGTTGTTAGCTTCACGGTGCTGCTATGGAAAGCATTTTTCACAAGCCTGAACCCAACATGAGTCGGATGCTTAGCATGATGAAGCCTTTGCCTCCCGATGCTGAATATCCTAAGGAGTTCTTTGTTGAAGACCTTGAGTATCTTCCACGTACGATCTATCACATTATAAGGCAAGCTCTCTGGCCCATCAAAGGACATTCTCCACATGCAAACCTTGAAGGTGCAATGAAGACTTTGGTCTTCCATATTCTTCACGGCAAAAGCTTCAATGCACAAGACATCTTCATCTGCCAACTTGCTGCATCAGGATCTGATCTCTTTGGCTTGAAGTTTTACGTTGCATGGATTATGCGTATGATCAAACTACACTCAGCTGTCACCTATCAGCCCTCTGCTCGCAATCATCTATTTTTTCTGCCTGACGTCGATATGTCAGTTGAAGCCATCTATCCAGAGCCTGCCAAGGAGCCCCTTAGTCTTCAAAATGCTGATAATCAAAGCATCTCACAACACATTGAAGGTGTCCCAGCAGTCACTCGTGTTTATCCTCTGGCTGGTCCTACCCGTGCACCTCATCGTGCCCTCACTGAAGCCACTGAAAGCACCATTGCACAACGGCCTAAGAAGCGATCTCGTGTTCTCAATGACCGAGAGCTTCTGGTTGCCCTTCATCAGAAATAGGATAAGCATCATGACTGGCTGAAGCGCCAAATGAAAAGCCTCTTGGTGGACGTAAACAGGATTCGCAACCTTGCCACCAAGAATGCCTTTGTCGCCCATGAAACTTGTCGGCGTACATGGAAAGGGATGACGCTTATGTGTTTTGAAGATGATCTTCAAGATGATGGCTTCTCTGAACGCTTCAAGTTTGACTCAACACCTCCGAGAAGGACTGTGTTGCGGCGTACTCCGTCTCTTGAAGACTCTGAGTTCTCCTCCTCTGCTGCAACAGTGAATGCACGTGTCATCGATGATGAAGACGATGCTACTTCACCACCTTCAACGCGAATCAACACTGCACCAAGTTCGTCTGCACCGCCAACCAACACCGACGACCCTGCTGCTTCACCAACTCCTCATGGGAACGAGTAGGTGCTCTATGTCTTCAAACCTTTTTGGTCCTTACTGACAAAAGGTGGAGAAGCATATGAGTTTGATAGTCTTCAAGCGGGTCCATATGGGCGGTGGTTTTATATTTTGCCTAGTGTTTACAACTCTCGCTTTTTGATACATTTGGTTCTTTAAGTTGTAACACTTAAACTCGATGGTCGCCTGCTACTTATTATGCATGTCATTATCTTCACATACTTTTCATGCATGATAAATTGTCGTCATAAGTTGAAGAGGATCTCCACAAGTACAACCTACCATGTGCATTTGCATTCCAAAAGCAAATTACTTATATGCCCATCTTCAAGGGAGCCTTTGCCACTTATGAAGACAATACCTAAATCCTTTACATTTCACACACTTTTATCCCCTTTGAAAATTTCAACCAGTTTGTCATCAATCACCAAAAAGGGGGAGATTGTAAGTGCATCTAGTGCCACCCCTAGTTGGTTTTGGAGTATTGACGACAAACCTGGTTGAGGGACTAATGTGTTTGTGATAATTACAGGATAGCACAGGTAGTAGTCCCTCATTCATTAGGTTTATCTACCAGAGATGACCCCTAAAAATGTATGAAGACATTGAAGACAATGGTGGTATGTGAAGATATTCACATTGAAGACTATGACAAGAGAAGACATTGCGTGAAGACTATGGGGCGCGAAGACTTAGTTGTTTCGTTGTCTCCTTTTCTTCTTTGTTGAGCCATAGGAACCACCGTACTGTTAAGTGGGGTCCAAGTGAACAAAGTTAGAGTGACTGAAGTGATGCTCAACCAAAATCCTGTGTCTTCGAGCGAAGACAATGAGAGCAAATCTTATCTAGAGCTGGATGAGTCAGCTTTGCCTGTAGCCCAAGTAAAGTTGCCGCGTGTGTTTGAAATCTGACAGTTGGAACACGTGTCAGTTCCTTCGTGACCCAGGGTCATTTTGGACAAATCAGGTCGGGTTGCCTAGTGTCTATAAATAGCCCACCCCCTACAACCATAAACGGTTGGCTTCTCAGAGTTAGTGTACGGCTTTTGTCGTTTGAGAGCAACCCACCTCGAAGTCTTTGAGTGAGAATTCCTTGCGAGGATAAAGCCCTAATCACCGAGAGCCAAAGAGTGTTAGGCATCACTGAAGTCTTCCTGTCTGTGTGATCTAAAGACTTATTACACTTGAGGACTATGAATCCTCCAGCCGGTTAGGCGTCGCGTTCTGAGCATCCAAGAGTCATTGTGGATCGCCGGTGAACGAAGTCTGTGAAGGTTTGGGAGTCTACCTTGAAGACTTACCAGAGTGATTGGGCGAGGACTGGGTGTCCTTAGCTCAAGGGGAATAAGGTGAAGATGCGGTCTTCTGAGTTGAATCTCAGCCTCCCTAACCAGACGTATAGTTGTCACAGCAACTGGAGCTGGTCCAACAAATCATTTTCTTCAACGAGTCGCTGGTTTCGTCCTTCCCATTCCTTTACTTACTGTTGGCCCTGGTGAAGTCATTGTATGATTGCATTATCTTTTGTCTTCATTGAGTAACTAATTGTTCTGATTGGCTTCACACTATCTTCCTACCTGATCTATACTGCCTAGCTGCTATTAGTCATTATGCTTTCACTTCATTGAATACTTGACTATGGCTTGCTTAGTGTAGTCTACCTTCCGCTACATGGTAATAGGTTTATTTATATCGTTTGTCTTCGAAACTTCCATGTTTTGAAGACTTTCATAAAAATCGCCTATTCACCCCCCCTCTAGTCGATCACTAGCACTTTCACATGGTAAGGCGACACCCGTGGGAATACCGTGCGTGAGGCCGCAAAGTGATATGTGGTGTTACAGGCTAGATCGGTGTGACTTAGAATCAGGGTCCTGACAGCTTTGGTATTAGAGCCTGACTGCCTGTAGGATTACCAAGCCAAACTGGTCGAAGTTGAGTCTAGAAATGCTTTAGTTATATAAGGGAATTGATTTTGGAAGGGAACGTAAGGCTCTTTTTACTCCTTTACCTTATGCCCTTCTGATCTGAGTCAAGCTCTTCTTTTCTGCCGGGATTAAGAACTAGGCTTCTCATCTTTCCATTAGGATGACGTGTTACTAATCCATAGACTTATAAGATTGATGGATTCAAGGCTCAGTTCAGTTCTAGTACTTCCGTATGTTGACAGTTGATCTCAGAACCTTGTTATTATGATGTTGAGTGGTTATACCACCATTTTTCCGGACGTCTCAAATCTTTTTTAGCATTTACAGCCGTTATGCTGTCTGATTCATTCCAGGTTTCGAAATAATTTGATGCATTTGCCAATCCCTTCTTTCCGTTATTGATGTTTCCTTGGGTCAGATTAAGCACACTAATCGGTCCGTCCGTTGAGGTACTCCGTTGCCTCGACATATATGTTGGAGCTATTATTATGACCCTAGGTGTCTTAGAGAATCACCTAGTAATCTAGCCATGTTTTGTATCCCCAGTGTGATGATTCTAGCCATCATTCTCGAAAGCATCCCATGATGTTATTAGTTAGTAGGTATTCTATTCCTGGGTTCCTGAACCCAAGATTCACCCTACTTCATGTTGTTAGTATTTGCTAGTTCCCTTAAGATATTAGTAAGTTTTGCGATAGTACTCAAGGTCCGTGGTAAATCCTCCTTCCAATACCATGAACTACTTATGGCAGAAGTTCCTTGTTGAACCAAAACATCACAATAAGAGTGCTCTTGATCAGTTCTCCATTCTGCATTGTGAATTTGCCAGTCCTACCTTTCTGCATGGATTATCTGGAAGAAATATGTTGAACTTGTTTGACATACTAAATCTATACATCCACAACTTAGAAAGTGATATGTTCCTTTGAGTTGTGCCCTCTTTAGTTGTCTTCTGACCTTCGTCTGTCAATTGTTGGTCAAGAGTAGTTGCCCATCCGTGTTATCGACGCCTTCTACTCTTGTGGTCCGTCAAGCCATTCTATTCTAGAATGACTAGGAGAAACAAACTCTAGTACCTCATCCATATCTAGGATTGGGTCAAAGTAGTTGTATTCCATAGATCAAAATGTCAATCCAGTTTTTGTTCTATTCTACCTTGGAGTATTACCATCTTTATATCAAGAATGTCATGGAAATTGCACACCATCTCATGAATTCTTGGTACAGTAATACTTCTCGCCATCATTATTCATTCCTCGGTCTTTGTGTTATTGTGACCGGAATTCCGACAAGTGAACCATGATGTGTGAAATCAATATCCCTAGCAACTCCGTTACTTGGTAGTTAATGGACAATACTCTCATTCTTAGCGTGCTGGTTATTGAGTCATCATCCTAAGAATGATCGTGCTACCTAGTCCTTATTTGTGGTGCACTCTTCGATCAATGAGTTAGGATTGTGTCAATCCCTCACCCTTTTGATCATATCATCTTGCCTCGAAAGTAAGATTGCTCCCGAACTTCATAACATTTCGGTGGTTCATGGTTTTCCGGATATCTTCACGAAAGTATCACCAGGTCGTCCCCTGGCCGTTATGTTGAGTTCGTGATCACGTTGGTTTTCCAATAAACCACCCTTTCTCCAAGAATCCGTGTTGGATACCCCTGAGCTAGTTGGTTAAGCTGAACAACAACTTGGAGAGTTGGAAGATAAAAGCTTGCCTAACTTAGTTCATTCAAAAGGGATATTCTTGTGTAGTGTGTGTTGAAGAAATATGATATCTTCAGTGATTGGTCCCTGTGATTAGTTGTTCGACCTATTGCCTTATCAATCCTCTGATTTGAGTGTGGGCTATCGTCAAATCAAATCAGTACCAATGATGTTCGTAATGTTGTCTTACTCGTGGTTGATCCCTCGAGCATACACCATTACATCTTTTGGTCTGACCAATACTAACACATTGTTCACATAATGGTGGAAGTCTAGTGATATGGAAATTCCGATGAGTTGCCGTTGAGCCCAACAGCAGCATCTTGTGTCCTCCATGATTCATGTTGAACATTGAGCTAGTGTTGGAAACTTTTGTAAGCATTGCCTTCATGTTCCGTTCATGAGGTATATGTTTTGGTGAAAGAAGTGACTTTCTCTGATTCACGTGCATTTGGTGCAAGTTGCCGCCGTGAGTTCGAGGAAGATTGTTTTTTTCCTATGGTACCATCCCAAGTTAGTCATGCACGTGCGAAGTGCTCTATGGTTTGATAGGTTGGCTGCCTTCACTCCATATGTGTTCCTAGCACACCAAGCCACTGACTGATTTGCTCAAGGAGAAGGAGTCCCTTCATAAGAGCTAATCCGGACTTATGAAAAGACTTCGATATCCTCGATGATTGTTCCCCCAACTGAACTCGGCAGTGTTTAATATAAGACTACTACGTGGCCATGCTTGTGTGGGACAGCATGTTCAGATGTTTGTAGCAGAACCCGCTCATGTTTTGGAGCTTACTACCATAGTCCATCTCCCGAGAATCTCGCAACATCATCCTGTCGATTTGTGTTGCAACCTTTCCTTTTCAGACATGTTGTCTGAAATATCCTGTTACCAACCAGACCTGAATCTCAGGCAGATATGATGGTTGAAACATTCCCAGCATTTGCATTCTGTTCCCAGCTTACACCCCAGCAATTGTTGTTCAGGATCATCTTCAAAAGTGGTCCTACCATGGGTCCCATCCATCTCCGATGATAAGCAAAAATCATCCCTTGCGTTGCCTTCAACAAGGTAGTCCACATCATCCATCCTAGTCCGAGTATACCATCCCTTAGTACTCCGCCAAACGATTGTTGTGATTGCCTTAGGCTGGTATAAAGAGTTTCAATGATCTCAGAATCAAAAGTAATTCTTTTTGCCACTTAAGGGAATGTTTTTGCGAGTCACCTTCCTTAAGATGTCTCGTTATGATATCATGGCAACTCAACTCCTCGCTACGTTGTTATCGAGCGTGAAATTGTTTCCTACCAAATCGAGCCACCACCATCTATTTCCTATCACCCCGATGAGTGTATCGTGTCTTAGATCAAGAGATATTCCTACGTCTCATTCCGTGAGTTGATCCCAAGTTGTTTGATCTTCGAGAAGATCGATCCTTCTAGAGTTTCCCTTTCTCCTTCGTGTCGTGTTGGACAAAGATCTCGAAGGCCAAGACGTCAAGATCATGTGGTAGAATGAATCAACATCTTCAATGAGGGCACTTGGATCATGAAGACCGTGCTAGCTTTGTATCCCCTATGTCTTCTTACCTCACATCTTGAATCTCGGGACGAGATTCTTGTTTAGTAGGGGTGAGTTGTCACAGCCCAAGAATTGGCCTTGCTTGTCATTAAATCACCATCTTGCATCATGTTGAAATTTCTCAGAAACTTGAAATGGGGACTGACCAAACCCTAGCACCAAATGAATTCGAATAGGCTCAAATAAAATCACTTCCAATAAACCCAAAGTGACTTTAGTAAAAGTCGATCATTTTTGAAACTTGTGAAAACCTCTGACAAAAATGGGTGCATATTTTCCCTAGGTCATTTCAGGTTATTGGATTAAATCATAAGTATTTGAATTGGAGCATTTAATGGCTATAAATATTTTAAATGCTTCAATAATTCTGAAAACATTTGAGGGTTGTTAGTGAACATTTTTAAAGTGCCCACAAATTTTATCAGGAGTTTTAATAATGGTTTAGTATTATTACTAAATCAAAAACAGAAAAGAAAAATAGAAAACATAAAGTAAAGCGAGAGGGAAAGGATACCTACCTGGGCTTACCTCCTATGCGGCCACCTGGAGCCCAAGTGGCCGGCCCAGCCCACGTCCCTGGCTCCCTGCCATCTTCCTCCCCGCGCCAATAGGCAGCGCGCGTGGCCAACGCACGCCGGCACGTGCCCGGCCACCTCCTGCCTGCCTAGCTGCCCCCTTGTCGCCCTGGACGCCTCTAGCGACGCCACGCAGCCCTCTCGACCCTCTCTCACTCTCCCCCGACCTCGTCCCCTCCTCTGTCCCACTCCTCTCTCCACCGAACGGAGCCGTCATCACCGTCGCCGTTCGTTGTGGCCACCGACCTCCCCACGCCAAGCCAGCTAGCCCACGAGCACCGCCTCGCTGCGGCGCACCTCTACGCCCAGTCCCACGAGCCCGGACGCCTTGAAGAGACGTCTTCGAGCTCGTCTCCTACCTCGGACCCGCCGGTCACTGTCGCCCGATTTGTTGAACTCCGGTCGCCTTCGAGCTCGCTGACCACCTCCTCCTCTCCACTGTGAGCTCCTATGCCTCCCCTCTCTCTCCCCGTGCTCGATTTCGCCGCGTAGCCGTCGCCTTTGTCGATCCCGAGAACCCATCGCCGCCGGCCATGGCTAGAGCTCATGCACGTCGCCTGTGAGCATACCACCGTGCTCAGCGCGATGCCAAAAGCCCAAAACCCCCACCCACTGCTCCTGCCGTTCGCTGTAGCGTCGTTTCTGCCGAGGCCCGATCTCCGGCCGCCGCCCAAGTGGTCGCCGTCGTCAACTCCGGCCACCTCGTGCCCTCCCCCTGCCACCGTTGGATACGCATGATCCCCAGCTCCTCGTAGATGGGCTCGGCCATCGATTTGGTCGCCGGAGCCGCCGTCTTGATCATCGCCGCCGCGTTTCCAGGTCGCCGGCGTTGAGCTGCGGCGATGCTGACGTGGCGGTCTCATTAGCTACCAATGACCACTCTAAACACCCCCTTGAGCGACTGCCATGTGGGCCCGTGAGCCTAATTAGGTTAGTCTAATTTTTTTGTTAGATTAGTGCTAATGTCGTGGACCCCACGTGTCAGCTCTGACCATGGCCTAGGTAGCGTTGACCGGTCCCGCCTGTCATCCACCCAAAGCAGCCCTTAGACACTGACGTGTGGGTCCCGGCCGTCAGGTTTGACCTGGACTGGCATTGTTGACCTGCTAACGTCGTGAAGTCGTCATGCTGACGCAGTAATGCATTTTCTGGTTTTAGTCTAATTTAAAATAGTTAGGAAAATCCAGAAAATAGTTAAAACTTCTAAAATTCATAGTAAATAATATGTAACTCAGACTGAAAAGTTTTATATATGAAAAATAATTAGAAAAATCCAATCTATCCATTTGTGCGACTTTCATGCATGTTAAACCAACTTATACCCACTGTATAAGTGAAAACATGATAATGACATTTTAAATGCTAAATATGGAGTTTGCATATGAACCCTTGGTTCATATGGACTTCATCTAAATTGTTGCTAGAAGCATCAGCACAAATCATAACATCATTGCCATGTCACATTCATGCATCATACTGTGCATTGCATTGATTGTGTTCTTCCTTGTTTGCCGGTAATTTCCCCCTCTCAGTAGACGATGTTTCCGACGATGTGATCAATGACACCGATGAAGAGCTATACTATCTTCAGAAGTTCCAGGCAAGCAAAACCCCCTTGTTCATTCCGATACAATCCCACTCTCTCGCTCCTGCTCTCTTTGACCGCATTAGGACAACACCGATTCAATTGTTACATGCTGTGGTGGTTGAACCCCTTTCCTCTGCATGACCTGTCATTGCCACAGTAAATAGATGAAACCCACTAGCATGAGTAGGAGTTGTTTGAGCCCTAATGTGCCTACTCTTTCATGCTTGTTTGTCATGCTTGCTACTGCTTAGAGTTGAGTCAGGTCCGATTCATCGGGGATGAATTGGAATGTGGTGAACATGTCCTACTGTTGAGAGCTAAGTGTGTGAACACAATTTGGTAAAGGTAGTGGTGAGAGGATATGTAGGAGTACATGGTGGGTTGTCTCATTGCAGCCGTCCTCAGGAACTGAGTTCTGTGTTTGTGATCCATGAATAGTTACTAGAACGCATTGGTATGCTTAAGTGCCCCTCTCGACTTATTAATCTACCTGATCTCTGTCCAGGAGTTGCAACTAGTTTCTGGTGTTTGTAGGTAGTGTTTGTAGTCTACCAAGTTGTCGGCGTTCTGGGAACGGGGGTCCCCAGACTTGCCTGCCTGCGGCCCGCGGCGTTGCTCAAAGGAGGCCCAGCATGGCCCATCTTCATGAACACAAGACTCAAGACCCTCGCGAGGGGCCAAGCCTCGCGTGGCGGACGACACGGCGCATCCTCAGGCGCAGCCTCCTCAGGCCGGTTCGCGAGGAGGCGGAGGAATCAAGGCGGGGTACCTTGCGAGGTACCCATGATGCAAGCCATGACGATCGAGGGTGCCAGGCGGGCGCCAGCGCGCGCAGCGTCCTTCTTTCCTCTTTGGTGCAAAGGGGGCAAGCGCAGCCGCGGAGTATCGAGGCATCAGGCAAAGGTTGCCATTTCGGTGCAACAAGACAAAGACCAGGCAGACTACGAGACGGAGGTCACCATGGAGCCCAGCACGGCGTCACCGCAGAGCCTTTCGCAGGCGAAGACCAACTTTAGTCAGGATAAATGTACTAGATGTTCCCCTTCGAATTGGCCAATTGTTGGCGCCCTTCCCGCTCAATATTTGGTAAGAGGCCCAGGGCCTTTGCCTATAAATAGGACCGGCCACCCACATAGCAAGTAACCCCGGGACGGTCGACAAGTGAGAGAGAGTAAGAAAGAGAGAGAGCGAGAGGTGACTGAACTCCTCCTAGCAGTTCATCACCCCAGCGAAGAACAGACCCTCGCGAGGCTGTTCTTCCTTGTATTGTTCATCATCACCAGCCCCAGGAGGCAATCCATCCACCGCACACTGGAGTAGTGTATTACACCACAATGGTGGCCCGAACCAGTATAAATCTTGTGTCCCTTGTGCAGTTCTTTTAGTAGTTTAGATCTTTGCGAGACGGGGAGGTAGAAGGCGTGATTTCCGTGCGCACCCCAGTGTTCGAACCTTAAGGGTCTGCCGGAACCCGTGAATCCGACATTTGGCGCGCCAGGTAGGGGTGCGCCTGAATCTGTCTTCCACCACTCCGCTCTTCTCCGACCGTCGCATCCATGTCTGACAGTCGTCGGGCCCGCGCCGAGTGCCAGGCCGCCATCGCTTCTCGCGTCGCCCAAAGGGCCCCCATTGGTGGGCGTCCTCGTCGTTCCCCGTCGCCCGCCGTCAACGCCGCCACCGACCCGGCGGGGGGCGAGCAGCAAGCGTCGTCTCAGCATCCATCCGTGCGCCAAGACGGCCGCACCGCTACTCCATCGCTCGCACCAGCCGGCTCTTTGTCCCGCGCGCTCCGCGCACCCTTGGAGGCTCGAGCCGCGCTCCTCGCGGCAAACGAGCTCCTGCGCTACCGCCCCGTCAACGACGTCGACGAAGAGTGGCTCCACCGCATCGCCGAGCTTGTCCGCGCCGTAGGGGGCTCTTCCGCGCCATCCGTTCCTCTGCGCCACACCCCGCCCCGCGCGGGCAACAAAGCTCCAGAGGCGCACCAGCCGCCTCCCCTCCAAGAAGACGCCATGGCTCCAAGGCGCTTGGCCCCTGGGCGGAACCCGCTCCGTCAGGCGCCAGCGCAACAGGAACGGAGCTGCCAAGAAGTCCCTCACCCGCAAGGAGCTGCCCGGGCGGTCCCTGCTCCGGCACGCCGCGACCCTGCTCCAGCTCCGGCACGCCAAGACCTCGCTCTGCTCCTAGCTGCAGCGCGTGGGGACCAAGCTCTCCACCAGTCGAAGCCTTTCGTGGCCACCGCCGGCTGCCGCGCCTACACCACCGAGCTGCGCAGTGTCGCGTGGCCCGGCAGGTTCAAGCCAGACCGACCTCCTCGCTATGACGGCACAACTGATCCTGCAGAGTTCCTCCAGCTCTATGAGCTGGGCATCGAGGCTGCCAGTGAGGATCAGACGGTCATGGCGAACTGGTTCCCCATGGCGCTCAAGGAAGGAGCTCGCACCTGGCTCCTAAATCTGGCTCCAAGCACGATCTCCTCCTGGGACCAGATGCGCACCCGCTTCATCGCCAACTTCCAAGGTACTCGCGACCGGCGACCCGCCGTGAGCGACATGCACCGCATCAAGCAACAACCCAGAGAGACCCTGCAAAAGTACATCCATCGCTTCAACAGTGCGCGCCTCAAGATCCCCAAGGTGTCCGATGAAGCCATCATCTAGGCCTTCTCCGATGGCGTGCGCGACGTCAAGATGAAGGAGGAGCTGGCAATGCACGAAGACCTCTGCACCTCCCTGGAGCTGTTCAACTTGGCGAACAAGTGCGCCAGGGCTGAGGAGTGACGTCTCTCCCTCCTCGAGCTACCTGCCGTGGACCCAGAAGAGAAGAAGCCCAAGGCCAAGGACGTGAAGCGTAAGGAGGCTGCAGTACTCGCAGCAGAACCAAACACCAAGCGGGGCAAGGATCTGCACGAATCCTCCAGGGGCAGCCGGTACTGTGTGTACCACGACCTCCACACCCACAACACCAATGAATGCCAAGAACTCCGCGCCGTGCGAGAAGGAAGGATCGGCCATCGCCCTAACCGTGCTGACCGGGGCTACGGCCGAGGAGGAAGAAACCCAGGACGCTGGGAAGACCGCAGCCCGCGCCAGGGGTGGCGCGACCAACCTCGCGAGGACCGCTAGCGGGACCTACCTCGCGAGGGAGACTGGAGGGATCAGCCTCGTGAGGATCGCCCTCATGGCAACGCAGGCCTACCTCCACTGCCGCCTCAGCCAAGGAGGAACGAAGACCGCCATCAAGACGAGGGGGCTGGGGGGCTTCCAAGAGCCGCGCGCAATCGCCTGCATCCTAGGCGGAGCTCAAGCCCCAGCCTCTCAATGTATCTTCAAGCAGTTTGCCCACGAAGTGAATGCAGTTCTCCCCAAGCTCGAAGCAACGCGCCCCCTCAGGTGGTCGGCGTGCGCCATCACGTTCAGCTCAGCGGACCAGCTCAAGTGCGCGGCCACGGCAGGAGTCCTCCCGATGCTTTGCTCCCCAGTCATCAGCAACGTGCTAGTCACCAAGACCCTCGTCGATGGTGGGGCAGGGCTCAGCGTCCTGTCCGTGGAAACATTCGACAACCTCCAAGTGCCATATGACCAGCTTCAGCCAACCAAGCCCTTCTTCGGAATCACCACGGTTCCACAGTCCCGATCGGGCAGGTCCGCCTCCCTGTCACCTTCGGGGCTCGCAGCAACTACCGCACCGAGCTCATCTTCTTCGACGTCGCCCACATCCGCCTGCCGTACAATGCCATCCTCAGGTACCCAGCGCTGGCCAAGTTCATGGTCGTGACTCACCACGGCTACAACGTCCTCAAGATGCCAGGAAGTGGTGGCGTCATCACGGTGCCTTGTGAAGAGAAGGATGCAGTGTGTTCCCTGGAGCGAGCCTATCAGGCCGCGTCGCTAGAAGACCTAGATCGCGGAAGCAGGAGGCTTCCTGAGACCACCCCCAAGAAGAAGAAGACATCGTCAGGGTCGGCCCCTCAGGAGGCAGGCCCCTCAGGGCCCGTGTCTGCCCAGGGGGACCCCCCATCCATCGCATAGGAAAGCGCGCCTGGCGCCCTCCTCAGGCAGGGCTCGGGGGCTCTCACTTGGAGGGCCACCGACCTAGCCAGGGTCACGAGGGAGGCGCTTGGGCACCATGTGGAGGCCTGCTTCGAAGCACATTTCCCTCGAGAAGGAGCCAGGCAAGGAAGGTTTGACTAGCAGGAGTTCGTTAACGAGGCCATTCAAGAACTACAGGAGTCAAGGATCATGAGAGGTTGCCGCCGTCTGCCAGCTATGGCCCCACATCCAGCCGAGGATGGTGGGCTGCGCGTCTGCGTCGACGTACCAGGGCTCAATCAGATTGCCACAATGAAACATCTCTGGCCCTCGCAAGTGGGGCGCTGTGGGGGTCCACCCCGCAGCTATGTTCGCATGCCTTACGGCCTGCCGAGCATGGCTGCGGCGTACCAGCGCCTCATGAGGGGCATCATGGAGGCTCAGGAAGACAGGCGTTTCGCGGCCTTGGCGGAGATGAAGACAGCTCGCGAGGAGTCACCGGTGCCTCCGGAGCCTCCCGAGGCCCCGGTGCCTGGGGGCTCGTGAGGATCAGCTTCCGCAGCCCACCGAGTCTGCTGCACCAACGCCACTTCGCCAACGACATCCTCAGGTGACATCTCTCAAGCTTCATTCCCAGCTGGGAGAGCCCTCCCAAGGTTGCATCACTCCCAGGCCGCGTGGGTCCGTCCCTGCGGCATGTATCCCCTTTTATTTCTCGGTCGTTAGTTTGCCTTGTTGGGGGCGCCCCTCTGGCTGCATCATCCCCAAGCCGCTCGGGCTAGGCCCAGCGGCGTGTACATCCCTCGCGTTTATTTCCAACTATGCATTTGCCTATCACGCTTGATTGCTTGATGCCTGCCCGCGGCATCCTTTCTTCTCCATGTCGGCTACTTGCACGTTAAAGGGGGGGGGTGCCTGAGCATCGCGACTCAGGGCTCTTACTGGCTCTCCAGCCCTCACCCTCTAGCCTTGTCCACGGCATCGCGACCTGGCATACCAGCGACGGCTGAGACAAGCTCAAGGGCCGGGACCCGAGGACGTAGAGTACCGGCATATAATCAAATTTTGCAGGGACACATCTCAAGATACGGCCCTGTGCCAGGCGCAACCCGCCTAGAGGTAGGGCCTCGTGAGTCCCGCGCTGGCTCACGAGTGCCCTGATACACCTCACCTACTCCAACCGACGAGCTCTTGAGCGACTAACGATCGACTAATGACTGCCATGGCAACCCCATCTTATTTCTGTGATGAACCTGCAGGATCCTTGGAGGGAACTGCGCTAGCCAAGGCCCTCACGGAGGTCCCTTCACTCTCGCCCGCGCGAACCTCTTGCACGTTAAAGGGGGGGTGCTTGAGCATCACGACTCAAGGCTCTTACTGGCTCTCCAGCCCTCACCCTCTGGCCTTGTCCATGGCATCGCGACCTGGCATACCAGCGACGGCTGAGACCAGCTCGAGGGCCAGGACCCGAGGACGTAGAGCAGAAAGGGGAGCAGAGGTGAGGGAGAAGGGGCGCGTGAGGACCTCGCTGAGCAACTCCGTCCCAACTACCCCACGGACCCGGCGATGCGCTGGGGGCGATCCCCGATCCTCAAGATAAGTCACCATCCAAAGCACTGGCTACCGTGGCACTACCCCCACACCTAAAGCAATTCCGTACTAGCAACGTTGCTTCCCTTTCTCACCAAGCGACGGCGGCTTGGGCGCCAAAGGGGACCTCCTGAGCATCGCGAGTCAGGGGCTCTTACCGGACCCCGGGTCGCTCACCTCCTGGCCTTGACCACGGCATCGCGACCTGGCATACCAGCGACGGCTGACGCCGCCTTGGGACTGGGACCTGTCGACGCAGAGCACCAAGCCCTCGCGAGGTTCGAAAGGGAGAACTAAGCTAAGACGAAATCAGCAACTCACATAGCTCTGCAGCAAAGTTTATGTATTAACAAACGGGACTACAGGCACCTTACAAGCCCTCGTGGGGTGCATTTTGATTCCTCGCAGGGAACGGATCCTAAGGGGTGCTAACTACACGAGCTCCTACAAAAGACGCCATCATCAACAGTGGGCCGTCAGGCGCCGGCGCCAACCCCATCCAGATCAGGGTCGGCGACGGCCTGACGAGCCCGCCCTGCTCCGGGAGCGGCGCCGACTCGGGGGCTCATAGCTGCCGTCGCTCGTCTCCAGAGTCGCGAAGATTTCACTGGAGTCGCTGGACCCTCCGGCGCCTCCGCCAAGGTCCCGGCCACCGCTCCCGGGGCAGCACTCCAGCCGGCGCCCGTTCGCGTCGAAGACCTTGAAGAACATCACCGCAGCGCCACCGTACTCCAGGTGGACCGCGAAGATGCCCCTTTCCCTGCAAACCTGGGCGATCTCTCTCCAGCCGCGGGACATGTAGACCTCGCCCGGGGCAGCGACCATGACCTCTGCCTCGGTCGCGAGGGCGCTGCAGCCGGCGTGCTGTAGCCAGAGCTCCAGGGGCCCTCCTGGAGGGACGATGGAGGCGAAGAAGGGAGGCAGACGGATCCAGGACTGGAGAGGAACGACGACGTGGAGCATGAACTCTTGGGAGGAGCCCTCGACATGGACTCCAGGAGGAACAACCCACGCCTTCACGACCCGACGGCGCCTACGACGGCGCCGACCGCAGAGATCGGCATCGACACCTTCGGGGCCCTCGACGTGGGCTTACAAGGGAAGTGGGAACCCCGGCGGAGCCCGCTCGCACCAGGGCCTCAGCACCACCTGCCGGTCTTCCTCGCCCGGCTGCAAAGGGCGGGCCGTTTCTTTGGCAGGAGCGGGTCTGGCCCCTCTCGAGGAGCCTTTCCCTTCTCCGCTGCAGAGAACCGGCGGATCGGAGCCATTGCAGCAAGACGGAGCAAGGATCGGGAAGAAGGAGAAGCCAAGAGGAATGGACTGGAAGAGCAAGCACAGCTTCGTACTTATAGCCGGCGAAGGCCAACCGCCGGCCTCCATGATCACAGGTAATCATGACACGATCTGCATGCAGGGACTTGTCCAACTCGCACGATCACCAAGGCATCGTGGGGAAGTGGAGACACCCATGTCCCATCAACCGCCACGCGGCGCCCAAGGCCGCAAGCTATTAGGGCCTGCGGCGCTTTGCCCTTGCCCTTTCGCCTCTCGGCACGGCCAAGTCCATGCGCGCCTTGGGCCCGGGGGCTACTGTCGGCGCGCTGGGAACGGGGGTCCCCAGACTTGCCTGCCTCCGGCCCGCGGTGTGGCTCAAAGGAGGCCCAGCATGGCCCATCTTCATCAACACAAGATTCAAGACCCTCGCGAGGGGCCAAGCCTCGCGGGGCAGACGACATGGCGCATCCTCAGGCGCAGCCTCCTCAGGCTGGTTCGCGAGCAGGCGGAGGAATCAAGGCGGGGTACCTCACGAGGTGCCCATGATGCAAGCCATGACGATCGAGGGTGCCAGGCGGGCGCCAGCGCGCGCAGCGTCCTTCTTTCCTCTTTCGTGCAAAGGGGGCAAGCGCAGCCGCGGAATACCGAGGCATCAGGCAAAGGTTGCCATTTCGGTGCAACGAGACCAAGACCAGGTGGACTACGAGACGGAGGTCACCATGGAGCCCAGCACGGCGTCACCGCAGAGCCTTTCGCAGGCGAAGACCAACTTTAGTCAGGATAAGTGTACTAGATGTTTCCCTTCGAATTGGCCAATTGTTGGCGCCCTTCCCGCTCAATATTTGGGAAGAGGCCCAGGGCCTTTGCCTATAAATAGGACCGGCTACCCACATAGCAAGTAACCCCGGGATGGTCGACAAGTGAGAGAGAGTAAGAAAGAGAGAGAGCGAGAGGTGACTGCACTCCTCCTAGCAGTTCATCACCCCAGTGAAGAACAGACCCTCGCGAGGCTGTTCTTCCTTGTATTGTTCATCATCACCAGCCCCAGGAGGCAATCCATCGACTGCACACTAGAGTAGGGTATAACACCACAATGGTGGCCCGAACCAGTATAAATCTTGTGTCCCTTGTGCAGTTCTTTTAGTAGTTTAGATCTTTGCGAGACGGGGAGGTAGAAGGCGTGATTTCCGTGCGCACCCCAGTGTTCAAACCTTAAGGGTCTACCGGAACCCGTGAATCCGACACAAGTGGCACCTGGTACAAGTGGGCTTGGGACAGACTAGGCACAGTGGCACGGTGTACCAAGTGGCACCCGGATGGTGGGCTTGGGAACCCTGCTCACATCGTTTGGGGCCGTGAGCGACACCCTGGCCGGATCTCCTTGCGGATGGAACCCGAATAGGTGATAAACCTGGACGAGAGTTGTGTGATTAGTCAGGTCGTGGCCGACTCCCTTACCAGGCTTCCGCTTGAAGGTTGTTGAGATACACGACGTGTACATGGTGGTAAGTGGCGATTGCGTGTGTGAAGAAGTACACCCCTGCAGGGTTATCATTATCTATTCGAATAGCCGGATTCCTCAGATATGGAAACTTGGACCCATTGCATCGTTCATAGACAAGTGAAAGTGGATACTCTAAAATGCGCAAGATAAGCGTGAGTGCTATGGATGGCGTTCTCATAGGAGACGGGAGCGGATCCATAGCGGTGTATTGATATGGTGAATATGTGGACTCATGTGCGCCACCTCAAAGAGTTATTTGCAGTCATAGTTCAGGATAGCCACTGAGTCAAAGTTGGCTTGCTGCAGTTAAACTCCACCCCCCTTTGATGATACCGATGCATATGTAGTTAGTTCTGATGTAAGTCTTGCTGGGTACATTTGTACTCACGTTTGCTTAATTTATGTTTTGCAGAGAGATTTCAGTCTCGCTAGTAGTCCCATGTGGACTTTGACGTTTAGCTTGTTACCTCAGCTACGATCTCGTGCCCTCGGCAGGGTCTTGTAGATAGTCAGGCTTCTCAGCCTTCTTCATTTGTAGTTGTCTGTACCCAGACAAGTTAAGCTTCCGCATGTGCTTGTTGTTTGTATGCTCTGTATGTTGGGTTCATGAGACCCATGTTTGTAATACTTGACTCCTCGGAGCCTAATGAATAAATACTTGGGTCGTAGAGTTATGTTCTGATGCCATGTTGTATTTACACATATCGAGCATATTGTGTGTATGATTGAAATGCTTGGTATGTGTGGGATCCGACAACCTAGTTGTTTATCCTTGGTAGCCTCTCTTATGGGGAAATGTAGTCTTGTGCTTCCATGAGCCATAGTAGTCTGCTACAGCCCGGTTCATCGGAGTCCTGCTAGCCCAGCACTACTGCTTCGGTACACTTGACTGGCCAGCATGTGATTCACTTCGTTCCTGTGTCTGTCCCTTCGGGGAAATGTCACGCGGTGACATCCGGAGTCCTGCCTAGCCTGCTACAGCCCGGGTTCCCAGAGTCCTGTTAGCCTAGTGCTACAGCCTGGATTCGCACGCTGCTGACCGACATGCTCGATGTTGATTCATGTATGCCTGTCCCCGTACGTTAATGCAACTTTGGGTTCACGACTAGTCATGTCGGCCCGGATTCTTTGTCATATGGATGCTAGCGACATTATCATATACGTGAGCCAAAAGGCGCAAACGGTCCCGGGCCATGGTAAGGCGACACCCGTGGGAATACCGTGCGTGAGGCCGCAAAGTGATATCAGGTATTACAGGCTAGATCGGTGTGACTTAGAATCGGGGTCCTGACACCAGAGTGCAGAAATTATCTCCGGGCTGGCTGGCCGAGTGAACCAGTTCGTTAGCCGGCCGAGTGAAATGGTCAATCGATCAAGTGAACTACAGCTAGGCAGCAATCCGATTGCCCCACGATCAGCCAAGTGGAACAAATGATGAGTCGATGGGGCGACATTGTTCAACTCAGTGCTTGCAAGTTAGCAAGTACGTGTACACCCACAAATATTTTTTGCTGTACCAGCACTTCCCTGCAAGTTAGCAAGTATAGCCAGCATAGCCACCGAGTTAACGGCATGCATGCATGCACCAATTAACTAGCATTGAAGCAACACACTTATGGCCGCAATAATTAGGTAACTGACGTTGTAAATCCTCACCAATTGGCCGCTTAATGAGGCAGTTATACCTTGACAAAGAGGAGCCAGTGGGGTTGCCTATTGATGGGAGTCGTCCTTCCATTTCCTTGTTTTTCCTTGCATGTAGTTAATTCATTGAGGAAACAACCAACGTTATGCATGCACTTACCAGCCGTTGATTCCTTTAATTCCGAAGGGCCATTGGTTGCAGATCGAGGTCGTTTCCTAGGCCGTCGCTGCAGTGCACCCCCGCCACCGAGACCGTCGGCAACGACCGGCGCCGGAGGAAGAAGCACTGCACGCCTACGCTGCGTCGGGCCTGCGCCTCCACTGCGGAGGTCGCCGCCGAGGAGCCGTGAACACGAGGCCGAAGTCGACGACGAGGTGAACGGCTCTGGTGGCCGTGCGTGACGACGAAGACGGTGGTTGTGCGTGACCATGATGAGGCGGACGACGTTGGTGGACGTGTGTGGAGGCGAAGTTGGTGGTGCCGAGGTCAGGGACGACGATGAAGCGATCAGTGCCGATGGGCGTGCGTGGAGGCGCAGTTGGTTTCCTGCTTTCACGCCATCGTTGCTGCTATTGGCGATGTCCACAACGCCGATTCAGGTGGTCAGTTCACACAGACGTGAGGCAAGTCAACCTGAAGGTGGATGGTTCTCCTTGTATGTTCCTGGATGGATGTCTGTTTCCTCTGTTTGCCATGCTTTGCTCGTGCATGTACATACAAAAGGAAAAACAACCATTGTTAGATTAAAGATCGATTGTAAAGAACAAGATAGTATGGAATGGGACTTCCTAATCCCTCTGTACGAAGAGTGTCATGTCTCTCATGTGGATGGAGTGATGTCCGGAGCATCCTGGATCGAACCCTCCATTGATGAATGTTGATCGACGGATGAAGATCGAAGAAATAAAACCATTTTCATCATGGCTCGATAGACGCCATGCCCCACGGTGGGAGCCAACTGTCGTGGGAATGATTCCAACAATAATAAGGTATAGGGTAACAGAGCAGATCTATCAAGATGCAAATGGGTGACACGATGGTTTTAGCGAGTTCGGGCCTCTCATAGTGGAGATAACAAGCCTACGTCTCATGCAACGGAGAGGCTTTGTTTTATCTGAGTATGTATCCGGAGATTACAATATGTGTTTGAGAGAGAGAGGGGAGAGCGGATCTCCATGCCTGAGCTATGTCTTGAGACCAATGGTTAGAAAGAGAGAGGTGGAATAAAAAAGCTCCCTTAGTCTAGTGGTGGGGGGTGGCTTATATTGAGTGCGCCACCCCCTCACCCCCTATGTTACAAAGTGGGGTATGAATGCCATAATGCCAGCCCACTACCAAGTCTTCACTGTGAGAATGATTCTTTGACTGCCTTGCTGCCTGCTGGTCTTCGTATACCCAAGTGAGTCGTACGGTCGAGTGGTGAATGGTCATCCGGGTGGGTGGTATCCTGCTTGGTCGAGTGGATAATATGTCTGTATGAAATTTATCCGGACCCACATGCTGTGTGGACCCCATGCTTTATGATATTTCGACCCTTTGTGGGCCTACCTGTTATGTATATCCCCAACAGGCGGTTCTTGGCGCGGCAACAGAGTCAGGCAGACACGGCGGGCCTCTCACAGCGCAAATTGGACATGGGGCGGCTCAAGCCAGGCGCAGCAACAGAGAAGCACCCACGAGGCGAGCCCGCATCCCTCCCCACCTTCCGGGTCGTGGCCAGCTTGGATGAATCCATGCCCGAGTCATGCTTGTATTCACTTCCGGGTCGTGGTTGGTGAGTCACCGATGGTGACGCAGTAGAGGAGGAGGAAACGGGTTAGCAAGGCTCGCGCGAAGGAGGAAGCAGCCGCAGGGGCGAAACGGGGCCAACAACGGTAGCACAGGCACTCAGCGGTGGAGGCGTTCTACGGCTCCCTGATGGCGGCTCACCCACGGCATGTGACGGCAGCAGATCACCCGGAGGCGAAAAATATAGAGGCGATGATGGCGATTTGACAACACAGGGACGAGCTTCGGCGGTGGCGATTCGGTGTGCGCCACTAGCAGGGGCGGTTCGAAGGGGTGGCTCGACAGAGACGGGTTAAATAGCGCGCGGCCTATGATCCTGCGCGGTGGCGGAACTGGAATCCGGCTTGGGCCGATGGAGGTGGAGGCAAACGGAGGTGACCTGGAGCAACTGGAACGGGCAGGTCATGGCCTCCGCGGCGAAGGGGCTCGATCGATGCGAGATGGAGTCCAAGTGCTGGCGGATCTTAGAAGGGAGTAAGTCGGACCGGAGTGGAGACAGCCGATGGATTGGAAGCTGGAGGCGGAGCGAGTCACAGCAGCGAGGCACACCGGCGAAGGGAAAACCACATCGTTGTCGTATCCTCTTCCGGGTCATGGTGGCTCAGAACCGTGGCCGGCTCAATATCTTCCATAGCAGCAAGGCGACTTCGGAGTCGGCGACTCGAATCAGAGGGGTAGGTCATGGTGATAACGGGGAATCCAGGGGTGAGGAAGAACAGGCGCCACCGGCGAATCCGAGTCCGGCTGTAGCTAGAGTCTGATTCCAGGTTGTTGACTGTTCGTGTTGCCTTTGGTTCGACTGCAATTTGACGGATCACACATCCGATGGCGGCGCCTCAATAGCAACACTAATTTCTTATGAACCCTCTCCCATGTCTTAATCCGGATTGATAAACTTGAAGCTGATGCAAATCCTTTCAAACCGGATCTTCTTCATCTGAAAAATTGCAAACTTCTCAATCCCTTGAGAGATCCCTCCAAGAACTCAACACCACCGTGCGCAGGCCCCACGATGGGCGCCAACTGTCGTGGAATTGTCACGGCAGATGTCCTAGTGTGAGGACTTTGTCATGAGGCCAACGCATCTATGTAGTAGCTTAAAGGGGTTGATCGGAATTGAGAGACGCAACACGCAAGACAAAGATTTAGATAGCTTCGGGCCCCATGAAACATCATTCGGTAACAACCCTACATGTTTTTTGTGGCTAGGTCTCATTATCATCATGAGGGAGTCGCCATAACTCCGGCTCTCCTAGTTGTGCCTAGACTTAACCATTATTCAACTTCCCCCTCTTGAGGTGCCCTGCCCCTCCTTATATAAGCTGAAGGGGTGGGTTACATGTAGAGTCCAACTCGGACTTAAGATTTAACTATTCTGACTTCTCTTCACAGGCTTCTCTCCATGGGCTTCTTACTGTTAAGCTTAACTGTCTTCTTAACTGTCTGGCTTAACTATCTGGCTTAACTGTCTGCTTAACTATCTGGCTTAGCTGTCTGGCTTAACTGTCTGCTTAACTGTCTGGCTTAAACATTCTGCCGGCTTATAGTAAATAATCGGTTGGCTTACAATCTTCCGGCTTAACATCTGGCTTAAACAATCTGCCGGCATAAAGTAAATAATCCGCCGGCTTACAATCTGCCAGCTTAACATCTGGCTTAAATAATCTGCCGGTTTAAATAATCTGCCAGCTTACCAATCAAGTCACAGCCGGGTCATATCTCCGGCCGGGTCATACCGCGGGGTATATCCTCGGCAACACCGGCACTAGCTGCAGGTACTCCGACTCTCGCTCGCGCTGTTGCTGCTCCGGCTCTCGCTCGCGTTGTGACTCTGTTCTTGCTGTCGGTCGCGTTGCTGCACTGCTCTTGCTTTCATTTGTGTTGCTGCTCTGCTCTGATATTTCTGTCGGTCGCGCTGCTGCTCCACTCTTGCTCTCATTCGTGTTCCTGCTCTGCTCTTGCTCTCACTCGCGCTGCTGCTGCTACTGCACGACCTCTGGCAGCTGCAGGAGTTGCTGCATTAGCACTCGCTCGCGGTTTCGCTGCACGACTTGCTTCTCTGCTACTAGTGCTCGAACGCCCTAAACATCTATTGCAATGCTCTTCTACTAGTTCAATCAGTTTTGGAAGTAAAATTTAGTTTCGACTATAAAGTTCAGTTTCTTCAGTTAAGTTCAGAGTAAACAGTATTTACATCATCTGTCGGAGCGGCCGTGGTGCGGCTGATGCGTTTTACATCTAGCACTTTTTGGTGATGTATTTATATCATCTATTGCAGATGATATTAGAGTCCCACTTTAGATTAACGTTGTATTTCTTGTCCTACTTTAGCCTCTCCGCCGTACACCTCACCGGAGCTGCTCAAACAACGGAACCGTCCATCATAGCGGAGCAGTACCCTCGACGCCCTTTCCAGAGGCCTTAGATCTTCTTCCCCGCCTCAGACAGTCAAACCAGCATCACCATCCTCCACGTCCAACCCAATGATGCTGAGGTCGACAAGGCTATGCCAAAGAGGTTGTACACTCGTTGCATCACTTTGTTACTCTGCATTCATGTCGATCCCTCAGAGATCCTTTCCTATGGAACTACTATGGTACTACTATTCGTGCATTTGGTTAGGAGTTGAGCAAAGCAAAACTACAGTATTTTTTCCTTTGGTGTCTCTTTAAAAGAAAAATGGTAGGAATTTTAATATCCAGTTGGATGTCCTTTTCAAATTAATATGCATGAAGAACAAGACTAATTGCATTACTCTCATAATAAGATCCTTATTTTTTTTCGTTTTCATGTGGTTTGACTTTAATTTGACCATGTTTCTCCATTCCCGTGTTCTTCCAATTCATGTGAACCAAACACCGAGGTTCGCAGAAATCCTATGTTTCCAAATGCTTGTTTTGCACGTGCATTCCTATCCTAATCATGTGTTTTTCCTGTCCCTGTGTTTATAGAATCATCCAATTCTAAGGAGCCCTTACAGATTTACTTCATTTTTAGATAGGCGTCGAAGAAAACTCTGTGTGTTATGTCCTCCTCCTGTCATGCCGTCATCCACCCCACCTAAGGTGCACCATCGACAAAAGCATTCACTATAGCAGAGATTCCCCTGCAAACTTTCTTTCGCCACCTCAGATCATCTTCCCCGTTGCCGACAGCCACGCCAACTTCATTACCATCATCGACTGAGCAGATGAACCTGAGGACTGCACAGTTCCGGAAGAGAGGTCGTAGTCTTTCGTGTTTGCTTATGTTATACATCAGTTATTATCACCTGCTACTTTATCGTTCAAACTTGAGTTTTAAAATGCCTATCGGTCTCATATCGAGGCAGCAATGAATAGTATCTATCTACTATCTGGTTCATCTAGGGTCTTCTATGCGGTTCATGTTGGGTGGGCAACAAACAGTAGATGATCCATTGTCTATATTTTTAAACTGAAGTTATAATCTACCTGTTATCATTAGTTTTGGATCTATCCACTCGTTTGCTACCATCAGTCTTGATTTATGCATGCACCCCTTAGGCCTTACAAAATCTAACTAATTTTTTATTATGCATGTCAGTTATTGTACACAATCGTGCTGAACATGTAGAGAAAAAGAGAAGACCGTTGTGTGGGAATACAATGTCATGCAGATGCCGCTCCATGGTGGCCGAAGTGCCCCCCCTCCCACCATTCTAGATTGTATTCCAGAGGAAGATAACTTTTCAGATGGGGATTCAGAGGGAGCCGACCACTCCTATTTACCATATGAGGTATTTTCTCTAACCTGGCATGCTGATGTTGGTCATATCATGCATATGGCGCCTCACATTGCTTACATTATTCATCTTATATGTAATCATCTTAGTTTAGATTTTCTTTGTGTAAATGCCACCTGTTTGGTTTCTATATCATACTCCCACTGCTCCTAAATATTTGTAGTTTTAGAGATTTCAACAAGTGACTACTTACGAAGCAAAATGAGTGAATCTACACTCTAAAATATGTCTATATACATCCGTATGTAGTAGTCCATTTGAAATCTCTATAAATACAAAATTTAGGAATAGAGGGAGTATATGGGAATTATGCAATGCCATCTTCTTTAGCCAGGCATCATATACGTGAATCATGCAATGCCATCCTGTTTAGCCAGTCATCGTATATGTGAATTGTATCGTGCCATATTTTTTTTTCATAATGTATTCCATTTGTCAACAATGTTTAGACATACATCTACTCTTCTTGTGCATCAGCCATTTGAGTCGGTCATGGGAAAAATCTGGAGTGAAAACAAAGTCTTTTGAGCAGTTAGTGCTACTTGTCGATGCAGATTTCTTGCTGGTTATAGATAGGTCCTCAAAGGAGGATTTAGAGACAAATGAGCAGTCGTATTCCCCCTCCCCCTGAGGTGCATGCTCTAACTTGGCAAGGTTATATTGCTCATATCATGCATATGGTGTCTTGCATTGCCATGCCATATGCTTAGATTAGACATGCTTTATGTGAATGCCTCCTATTTGCTTTCTATATAAGATATGTGAATTATGCAATGCCATGTTTTTCAGCCAGTTATCATATATGTGAATTATGTACCTCCATGTAGCCAGGCATCATATATGTGAATTATCTCATGCCATCTTTTTTTCATTATGTATTCCATTTGTCGACAATCTATGTATATTGAACTACTCTTCATGTGTATCAGCCATTTGAGCCGGTTATGGAAAAATTAGGAGTGAAAACAAGGTCTTCAGAGCAGGCAATGGTACCTGTTGAAGCATATATCTCGATGGTTACAGGGAGCTCCTTGAAGGAGGATCCAGAGACAGATGACCAGTCCTATATCCCACCTGAGGTGTAATGTTTATATTTGTCATGTCATGCATATGGTGTCTTGCATTGCTTAGTTTAGACATCATATACACAATATTGAATTCCATCTGCTTAGTTTAGAGATCATACATGCGAGTGCTAGTTGCCTAGTATATGAATCAATTATGTCAATTATATCATGCCATCTTGTAACTTAGACAACATTTATGTGAATTATTTCATCCAACCTATTTTAGAAAGACATCATATAGTTTTGTCATGTCATCCTGTTTAGATACACATCATAAGTTGAATTATGCCATTATATCCTGTTAAGTTATACATCATATATCTGAAACTGTGTCATGCTATCCTGTTTAGTTAGGCATCATATATGTGAAATTGTGTCATGCTGCCCTGCTTGTTTAGACAACATATATGTGAATTACCACATATGTCTATCATACAATGTCTGTACACTCAATTTCTTTTCTTGTTTATTAGCCATTTGAATTGGAGGGGGTGATGGCAGTATCTAAGGGAGCAAAAACCCGTTCTTCACAAAAGACAGTGCTACCCGTCGATGCAGAAAGAACCATGGTTGTACTGGCCCACAAACATGCCCCACCACACATAATCGACACTCTTCCAGATTGCACACTTACATCATTGGGCAGAGAACCAGCTACAACCCATCTAACGCCAACCCCAGCGGATAGTAACCCACTTCTAGTTGACAAAGCACCATGTCCACCATAGAGTACCCCCATGATAGGTCTCCCTCGTATCTACTTTTCCAAACACTTTTGCCCTTGTTTTGGACTCTAACTTGCATGATTTGAATGGAACTAACCCGGACTAGCGCTGTTTTCAGCAGAATTTCCATGGTGTTATTCTTGTGCAGAAATAAAAGTTCTCAGAATGACTTGAAAATCAATGGAGATTATTTTTGGAATATAAAAAAACTGGCGAAAGAATCAATGTCAGGGGGGCCCACACCCTGTGAATGAGGGTGGGGGCACACCTACTCTCCTGGGTGTGCCCCTACCTCGTGGGCCCCCTGATGCTGCACCGACGTCCATCCTGACTCCATATATTCACGTTCAGGGAGAAAAAAAATCATAGAGAAGGATTCATCGCGTTTTACGATACGGAGCCGCTGCCAAGCCCTAAAATCTCTCGGGAGGGCTGATCTAGAGTCCATTCGGGGCTCCGTAGAGGGGAATCTGTCTCCATCGTCATCATCAACCTTCCTCCATCACCAATTTCATGATGCTCACCGCCGTGCGTGAGTAATTCCATCGTAGGCTTGCTGGATGGTGATGGGTTGGATGAGATTTATCCTGTAATCGAGTTAGTTTTGTTAGGGTTTGATCCCTAGTATCCACTATGTTTTGAGATTGATGTTGCTATGACTTTGCTATGCTTAATGCTTGTCACTAGGGCCCGAGTGCCGTGATTTCAGATCTGAACCTATTATGTTTTCATGAATATATGTGAGTTCTTGATCCTATCTTGCAAGTCTATAGTCAACTATTATGTGTCATGATCTGTTAACCCTAAGTGACAATAATCGGGATACTTACCTGTGATGACCGTAGTTTGAGGAGTTCATGTATTCACTATGTGTTAATGCTTTGGTCCGGCACTCTATTAAAAGGAGGTCTCAATATCCCTTAGTTTCCAATAGAACCCCGCTGCCACAGGAGGGTAGGAAAAAAGATGTCATGCAAGTTCTTTTCCATAAGCACGTATGACTATATTCGGAATACATGCCTACATTACATTGATGAACTGGAGCTAGTTTTGTGTCACCCTATGTTATAACTGTTGCATGATTGATCGCATCCGACATAATTATCCATCACTGATCCATTGCCTACGAGCTTTTCACATATTGTTCTTCTCTTATTTACTTTTTCGTTGCTACTGTTACAATCACTATAGAACCAAAAATATTACTTTTTCTACCGTTGCCACCACTATCATATTACTTTGCTACTAAATACTTTGCTGCAGATATTAAGTTTCCAGGTGTGGTTGAATTGACAACTCAGCTGCTAATACTTGAGAATATTCTTTGGCTCCCCTTGTGTCGAATCAATAAATATGGGTTGAATACTCTACCCTCGAAAACTGTTGTGATCCCCTATACTTGTGGGTTATCAAGACTATTTTCTGGCCCCGTTGCCGGGGAGCATAGCTCTATTCTATGAGTCACTTGGGATTTATATATGTTTATCACTATGAAGAATTTGAAAGATCAAATAACCAAGATTTTCCCCTCAACTACGAGGTGAGGTAAGGAACTGCCATCTAGCTCTGCGTTGATTGACCTTCTGTTTTGAGTAAACTTGTGACACCTACACATGCTATTGATTCTGATAGGTCGCATGTTATTGATGATGCCACTTCTCCTTTGCATGGTACTAATGATGAAACTACTTCTATGCTTGATAATACTATGCCGCTAGGTAAATTTCTTGATGAACAACTTGCTAGGGTTAGAGAGAATGAAATTATTGAAACTGATAATATTAATGAAAGTAATGATGAAGATTCTCCCCCTAGATATGAATTGCCTGTTGTGCCTGTGGGTTATGTTATGGATGAAGAAACTGCTAGAGACTTCTTAGCTTGCAATGATAGATCTGATCTTAAGAAATTATTAGCCAAGCTTAAAGAAAAGTCTTTGAATGCTAGAATGAAATATGACCCTGCTTTTGCTACTTCACCTATCTTTATTACCGATAAGGATTATGATTTCTTTGTCGATCCTGGGTTAATTACTTTGGTTGAATCTGATCCTTTCTATAGCTATGAATCTAAAACTGTTGTGGCACATCTTACTAAATTAAATGATATTGCCACCATGTTCACTAATGATGAGAAAACTCGCTATTACTTGATCCTTAAGTTGTTTCCGTTCTCATTAAAGGGTGATGCTAAAACATGGTTTAATTCGCTTGATCCTGGTTGTGTGCGTAGTCCCCATGATATGATTTATTACTTCTCTACTAAATAACCTACTTTTTAAAACTAGGCCACAATAACCATGGGCTACATATATACTGTAGTTACCATGGGCCTCCTGCGGGCCGTCGAAACAATGGGCCTTCTACGGGTCGTAGCATCTACGGGCCTTCTACGGGTCGTAGCATCAATGGGCCTTCTACGTGTCGTATGATCGATAGGCCAAACATGGGCCAATAACAAACCGCATTATGGGCCGTAAACTGGCTTGATTTGGAATCGTCCGTTCATGGGCCGACAATAACAGGCCGTCGTTAATCGGCCGTATTTGATGACGTTATGAAAACAACCCAACGGATTAACTGGCCGCGAACGGGCCGATTGTAACCGCGGGAGGAATTTGGCCCACAAGCAGAAAAAGGCCAATGACGGGCCGTAAGTAACCGAATGCTAGAAATTAGCCCAAGAATAAATGGGCCCTGAGAAGGCCGAAAGATAACACGGGCTGGAAACGGCCCAATGGAATAATGGGCCGTTAATAGGTATAAAGGGGTACATTGTTCATTGCGGGCCAGATTCACCACAGGCCATTAATGGGCCAAGAGTTACAAATGGCCTCATATGGGCCGAAAGACATCATGGGCCATACATGGGCTGGAATCATATTGGACGGCCCAGATGAAGCTACTGGGCTTAATTCCAATAGGCTGTAACGGGCCGTGAGTTAGCGAGCCGTTAACAGGCTTTCCATGGGCTGGCCCGTTACCTTTTGACCAAGTCAAACAGACTGGCCTTTTCATCAGAATGGGCCTCTGTTGGGCCATGCCACGTGCCGACGTATCATAGGCGCCTCCTGTCCAATGAATGGATGACATTTGTCCCAACGGTGATCCAACACGTGTTTCCATCGGCCAATGAGAATTTTACATGTGGAAAATCCTCATTGGTCCGGGCTATTAGCGGGTTATTGGATCCAAAACCAGACCTGATAGCTTAAAGGTGGCCCGTTATGGTGGATGCCACGTGTCAGTCACCCTTGACGAAAGCACTTCCATGACACGCGATTTATCGTCATGGAAGTTGATACGTCTCCAACCTATCTATAATTTTTTATTGTTCCATGCTATATTATATTCTATTTTGGACATTATTGGGCTTTATTATACACTTTTATATTATTTTTGGGACTAATCTATTAACCGGAGGCCCAGCCAAAAATTGCTGTTTTTTGCCTATTTCAGAGTTTTGCAGAAAAAGAATATCAAACGGAGTCCAAACGGAATGAAACCTTCGGGAACGTGATTTTTGGAACAAACATGATCCAGAGGACTTGGACCCTACGTCAAGAAAGCTACCAGGAAGGCACGAGGTATGGGGGCGCGCCTCCCCCCGAGGCGCACCCTCCACCGTCGTGGGGCCCACGTTGCTCCACTGACGTACTTCTTCCTCCTATATATAACTACGTACCCCCAAACTACCAGATACAGAGCCAAAAACCTAATTCCACCGCCGTAACCTTCTGTCCTCGTGAGATCCCATCTTGGGGCCTTTTCTGGAGCTCCGCCGGAGGGGGCATCGATCACGGAGGGCTTCTACATCAACACCATAGCCTCTCCGACGATGTGTGAGTAGTTTACCTCAGACCTTCGGGTCCATAGTTATTAGCTAGATGTCCTCTTCTCTCTCTTTGGATCTCAATACAAAGTTCTCCATGATTCTCGTGGAGATCTATTCGATGTAATCTTCTTTTGCAATGTGTTTGTTGAGACCGATGAATTGTGGGTTTATGATCAAGTTTATCTATGAACAATATTTGAATCTTCTCTGAATTCTTTTATGTGTGATTGGTTATCTTTGCAAGTCTCTTCGAATTATCAGTTTTGTGTGGCCTACTAGATTGATCTTTCTTGCAATGGGAGAAGTGCTTAGCTTTGGTTTCAATCTTGCGATGTCATTTCCCAGTGACAGTAGGGGCAGCAAGGCATGTATTGGATTGTTTCCGTCGAGGATAACAAGATGGGGTTTCGATCATATTGCATGAGTTTATCCCTCTACATCATGTCATCTTACTTAAAGTGTTACTCTGTTCTTTTGAACTTAATACTCTAGATGCATGCTGGATAGCGGTCGATGTGTGGAGTAATAGTAGTAGATGGAGGCAGGAGTCGGTCTACTTGTCGCGGACGTGATGCCTATATACATGATCATTCCTAGATATTCTCATAACTATGCTCAATTCTGTGAATTGCTCAAGAGTAATTTGTTTACCCACCATAATACTTATGCTCTCGAGAGAAGCCACTAGTGAAACCTATGGCCCCCGGGTCTATTTTCCATCATATTAATGTCCCGTCAACATGCTATTTCTGGCGCTGTTTATTTTGCTTTCCTTACTTTTCATCTTTATCATAAAAATACCAAAAATATTATCTTATCATATCTATCAGATCTCACTTTCGTAAGTGACTGTGAAGGGATTGACAACCCCTTTATTGCGTTGGTTGCGAGGATTTTATTTGTTTGTGGAGGTGCGAGAGACTCGTGTGTGGCCTCCTACCGGATTGATACCTTGTTTCTCAAAAATTTGAGGGAAATACTTACGCTGCTTTACTGCATCACGTTTCCTCTTCAAGGGAAAACCAACACAGTGCTCAAGAGGTAGCAAGAAGGATCTCTGGCGCTGTTTCCGGGGAGTCTATGCAAAATCAACATACCAAGTACCCATCACAAACCCTTATCTCCCGCATTACATTATTTGCCATTTGCCTCTCGTTTTCCTCTCCCCACTTCACCCTTGCCATTTTATTCGCCATATCTTTTCCGTTCGCCTATTTTTCGCGTGCTTCTTGTTTGCTCGTGTGTTGGATCGCTTGCTTGTCACGATGGCTCAAGATAATACCAAATTGTGTGACTTTACAAATATCAACAACAATGATTCCCTTAGCACTCCGATTGCTCCTCTTACGGATACTGAATCCTGTGAAATTAATGTTGTTTGGTTGAATCTTGTCATGAAAGATCAATTCGCCGGCCTTCCTAGTGAAGATGCCGCTACCCATCTAAATAGCTTCATTGATTTGTGTGATATGCAAAAGAAGAAATATATGGACAATGATATTGTTAAATTGAAGATATTTCCTTTTTGGCTTAGAGATCGTGCTAAAGCTTGGTTTTCGCCTTTGCTAAAAATAGTATTGATTCTTGGAATAAGTGCAAAGATGCTTTTATCTCTAAGTATTTTCCTCCCGCTAAGATCATCTCTCTTAGAAACGATATCATGAATTTTAAGCAACATGATCATGAACATGTTGCACAAGCTTGTGAGAGGATGAAATTAATGATACGTAATTGCCCTACACATGGTTTGAATTTGTGGATGATTATACAAAAAAATTATGCCGGATTGAATTTTGCTTCTATAAATCTTTTAGATTCGGCCGCGGGAGGCACTTTTATGGAAATCACTTTAGGAGAAGCTACTAAACTCCTAGATAATATTATGGTTAATTATTCTCAATGGCACACTAAAAGATCTACTAATAAGAAAGTGCATGCGATAGATGAAATTAATGTTTTGAGTGGAAAGATGGATGAACTTATGAAATTATTTGCTAATAAAAGTGTTTCTTCTGATCCTAATGATATGCCTTTGTCTACATTGATTGAGAATAATAATGAATCTATGGATGTGAATTTTGTTGGTAGGAATAATTTTGGTAACAACGCGTATAGAGGAAACTTTAATCCTAGGCCGTATCCTAGTAATTCCTCTAATAATTATGGTAATTCCTACAACAATTCTCATGGAAATTTTAATAAGATGCCCTCTGAATTTGAGACTAGTGTTAAGGAGTTTATGAATTCGCAAAAGAATTTCAATTCTTTGCTTGAAGAAAAAATGCTTAAAGTTGATGAATTAGCTAGGAACGTTGATAGAATTTCTCTTGATGTTGATTCTTTGAAACTTAGATCTATTCCACCTAAGCATGATATCAATGAGTCTCTCATGGCCATGAGAATTTCTATTGATGAGTGCAAAGAAAGAACCGCTAGGATGCGTGCTAAGAAAAATTGTTTTGTGAAAGCGTGTTCTTCTAGTTTCTATGAAAATAAAGATGAAGATCTAAAACTTATTGATGTGTCCCCTATTAAATCTTTGTTTTGCAATATGAATCTTTATAATGATGGGACTTAATATGATCCACCTTTACCTAGAAGGCGTTCCAAAAATTCAGAGCTTTTAGATCTTGATGCAAAAATTGGTAAAAGAAGGATTGAAGAGATCAAAACTCTAGATATTAATAAACCCACTATTTTGGATTTCGAGGATTTTAATTATGATAATTGCTCTTTGATAGATTGTATTTCCTTGTTGCAATCCGTGCTAAATTCTCCACATGCTTATAGTCAAAATAAAGCCTTTACCAAACATATTGTTGATGCTTTGATGCAATCTTATGAAGAAAAACTTGAGTTGGAAGTTTTTATCCCTAGAAAACTGTATGATGAGTGGAAACCTACTATTAAAATTAAAATTGAAGGCCATGAATGCTATGCTTTGTGTGATTTGGGTGCTACTGTTTCCACGATTCCAAAGACTTTGTGTGATTTGCTATGTTTCCGTGATTTTGATGATTGCTCTTTAAACATGCACCTTGCGGATTCCACCATGCACCTTGCAAATAGGAATTATGTGCCCGTAGATTTTATTTTTCTTGATATAGATTGAATCCTTCATGTCCTATTATTATTGGTAGACCTTTCCTTAGAACGACTGGTTCAATTATTGATATGAAGGAAGGGAATATTAGATTCCAATTTCCGTTAAGGAAAGGCATGGAACACTTCCCTAGAAATGAAATAAAATAACCTTATGAATCTATTATGAGAGAGACTTATGGATTACCTACCAAATATGGCAATACCTAGATCTATCTTCGCTTTTATGCCTAGCTAGGGGCGTTAAACGATAGCGCTTGTTGGGAGGCAACCCAATTTTATTTTTATTCCTTGATTTTTGCTCATGTTTAGTAATAAATAATTTACCTAGCCTCTGTTTTGGTTGTGTTTTTTGTGTTTAATTAGTGTTTGTGCCAAGTAGAACCATCGGGAAGACTTGGGGAAAGTCTTTTTAATCTTGCTGTAGAAAACAGAAACTTTAGCGCTCACGAGAACTGCTGCCATTTTTATTTCGAAGGTGCTATTTAGTTAATTATTTTTGAATATGATTAATAGATAAATTCCTCACATCCAGCAATTTATTTTAGAATTGTTTGGGTCGAGAACTTGCGTTAGCTACAGATTACTACAGACTGTTCTGTTTTTGACAGATTCTGTTTTTCGTGTGTTGTTTGCTTATTTTGATGAATCTATGGCTAGTAAAATAGTTTATAAACCATAGAGAAGTTGGAATACAGTAGGTTTAACACCAATATAAATAAATAATGAGTTCATTACAGTACCTTGAAGTGGTGTTTTGTTTTCTTTCGCTAACGGAGCTCACGAGATTTTCTGTTAAGTTTTGTGTTGTGAAGTTTTCTAGTTTTGGGTAAAAGATTTGATGGACTATGGAACAAGGAGTGGCAATAGCCTAAGCTTGGGGATGCCCATGGCACCCCAAGATAATCTAAGGACACCTAAAATCCAAAGCTTGGGGATGCCCCGGGAAGGCATCCCCTCTTTTCGTCTACTTCCATCGGTAACTTTACTTGGAGCTATATTTTTATTCACCACATGATATGTGTTTTGCTTGGAGCGTCTTGTATTATTTGAATCTTTATTTGTTAGTTTGCCACAATCATAATTGCTGTACACACCTTTTGAGAGAGACACACATGATTCTGAAATTTTTAGAATACTCTATGTGCTTCACTTATATCTTTTGAGTTGTATAGTTTTTGCTCTAGTGCTTCACTTATATCTTTCAGAGCACGGTGCTGGATATGTTTAATAGAAGCTATTGTTCTCTCATGCTTCACTTAGATTATTTTGAGAGTCCTACAAAACAGCGTGGTAATTTGCTTTAATTATGTTAGGCATTCAAGATTAGTAAAAAATTCTTATGAGTGTGTTGAATACTATGAGAAGTTTGATACTAGATAATTGTTTCGAGATATGAAGATGGTGATATTAGAGTCATGCTAGTTGAGTAGTTTTGAATTTGAGAAATACTTGTGTTAAATTTTGTGATTCTCGTAGCATGCACGTATGGTGAACCGTTATGTGATGAAGTCGGAACATGATTTATTTATTGATTGTCTTCCTTATGAGTGGCGGTCGGGGATGAGCGATGGTCTTTTCATACCAATCTATCCCCCTAGGAGCATGCGCGTAATACTTTGCTTTGATAACTTGTAGATTTTTGCAATAAGTATATCAGTTCTTTATGACTAATGTTGAGTCCATGGATCATACGCACGTTCTTCCTTCCACCATTGCTAGCCTCTCTAATACCACGCACTTTTCGCCGGTATCATACACCCACCATATACCTTCCTCAAAACAGCCACCATACCTACCTATCATGGCATTTCCATAGCCATTCCGAAATATATTGCCATACAACTTACCACCGTTCCGTTTATTATGACACGCTCCATCATTGTAATATTGCTTTGCATGCTCATGTAGTTGACATTGTATTTGTGGCAAAGCCACCGTTCATAATTCTTTCATACATGTCACTCTTGATTCATTGCCTATCCCGGTACACCGCCGGAGGCATTCACATAGAGTCATATTTTGTTCTAAGTATTGAGTTGTAAGTAAATAAAAGTGTGATGATCATCATTTTTAGGGCATTGTCCCAAGTGAGTAAAGGATGATGGAGACTATGATTCCCCCACAAGTCGGGATGAGACTCCGGACTAAATCAAAAAAATGATGATGAGAGAAAAAGAGAAGGGACAATGTTACTATCCTTTTACCACACTTGTGCTTCAAAGTAGCACCATGACCTTCATGATAGAGAGTCTCCTATGATATCACTTTCATATACTAGTGGGAATTTTTCATTACAGAACTTGGCTTCTATATTCCAATGATGGGCTTCCTCAAAATGCCCTAGGTCTTCGTGAGCAAGCGAGTTGGATGCACACCCACTTAGTTTGTTTTGTTGAGCTTTCATACACATATAGATCTAGTCCATCCATTGCATGGCAATCCCTACTCACTCACATTGATATCTATTAATTGGCATCTCCATAGCCCGTTGATACGCCTAGTTGATGTGACACTATCTTCTCCTTTTTTGTCTTCTCCACAACCACCATTCTATTCCACATATAGTGTTATGTCCATGGCTCATGCTCATGTGTTGCGTGAAGATTGAAGAAGTTTGAGAACACCAAAAGTATGAAACAGTTTCCTGGCTTGTCATCGGGGTTGTGCATGACTTAAATACTTTGTGTGGTGAAGATAGAGCATAGCCAGACTATATGATTTTGTAGGGATAACTTTCTTTTGCCATGTTATTTTGAGAAGACATAATTGCTTAGTTAGTATGTTTGAAGTATTATTATTTTTATGTCAATATTAAACTTTTGTGTTGAATCTTTTGGATCTGAATATTCATACCATAATTAAGAGAATTACATTGAAATTATGCCAAGTAGCATTCCACATCAAAAATTCTGTTTTTATCATTTACCTACTCGAGGACGAGCAGGAATTAAGCTTGGGGATGCTTGATACATCTCCAATGTATCTATAATGTTTGATTGTTCCATGCTATATTATATTCTGTTTTGGACATTATCGAGCTTTATTATACACTTTTATATTATTTTTGGGACTAACCTATTAACCGGAGGCCCAGCCCAGAATTGTTTTTTTGCCTATTTGAGAGTTTCGTAGAAAAAGAATATCAAACGGAGTCCAAACGGAATGAAACCGTCGGGAACGTGATTTTCGGAATGAACATGATCCAGAGGACTTGGACCCTACGTCAAGAGAGCAACCAGGAAGGCACGAGGTAGGGGGGCGCCTACCCCCCCCCCCAGGCGCACCCTCCACCCTCGTGGGGCCCATGTTGCTCCATCGACGTACTTCTTCCTCCTATATATACCTACGTACCCACAAACTACTAGATACGAAGCCAAAACCCTAATTCCACCGTCGTAACTTTTTGTACCCGTGAGATCCCATCTTGGGGCCTTTTCTGGAGCTCCGCCGGAGGGGGCATCGATCACGGAGGGCTTCTACATCAACACCATAGCCTCTCCGATGAAGTGTGAGTAGTTTACTTCAGACCTTCGGGTCCATAGTTGTTAACTAGATGTCTTCTTCTCTCTTTTTGGATCTCAATACAAAGTTCTCCCCCTCTCTTGTGGAGATCTATTCGATGTAATCTTCTTTTGCGGTGTGTTTGTTGAGACCGATGAATTGTGGGTTTATGATCAAGTTTATCTATGAACAGTATTTGATTCTTCTCTGAATTCTTTTATGTATGATTGGTTATCTTTGCAAGTCTCTTTGAATTATCAGTTTTGTTTGGCTAGATTGATCTTTCTTGCAATGGCAGAAGTGCTTAGCTTTGGGTTCAATCTTGTGGTGTCCTTTCCAAGTGACAGTAGGGGCAGCAAGGAACGTATTGTATTGTTGCCATCAAGGATAACAAGATGGGGTTTATATCATATTGCATGAGTCTATCCCTCTACATCATGTCATCTTTCTTAAAGCGTTACTCTGTTCTTTTGAACTTAATACTCTAGATGCATGTTGGATAGCGGTCGATGTGTGGAGTAAGAGTAGTAGATGCAGGCAGGAGTCGGTCTACTTGTCTCAGACGTGATGCCTATATACATGATCATACCTAGATATTCTCGTAACTATGCTCAATTCTGTCAATTGCTCAACAGTAATTTGTTTACCCACCGTAATACGTATGCTCTCGAGAGAAGCCACTAGTGAAACCTATGGCCCCCAGGTCTATTTTCCATCATATTAATCTTCCACCAACAAGCTATTTCCTTTTCCACTTATTTTGCTTTCTTTACTTTGCATCTTTATCATAAAAATACCAAAAATATTATCTTGTCATATCAATTAGATCTCACTTTTGTAAGTGACCGTGAAGGGATTGACAACCCCTTTATTGCGTTGGTTGCGAGGATTTTATTTGTTTGTGTAGGTGCGAGGGAATCATGTGTGGCCTCCTACTGGATTGATACCTTGGTTCGCAAAAATTGAGGGAAATACTGACACTACTTTGCTGCATCACCCTTTCCTCTTCAAGGGAAAACCAACACAGTGCTCAAGAGGTAGCAGATTGACAACCCCTTTATTGCGTTGGTTGCGAGGATTTTATTTGTTTGTGTAGGTGTGAGGGACTCCTATGTGGCCTCCTACTGGATTGATACCTTGGTTCTCAAAAACTGAGGGAAATACTTACGCTGCTTTCTTGCATCACCCTTTCCTCTTCAAGGGAAAACCAACGAAGTGCTCAAGAGGTAGCAGAAGTGGACACTTCTATGATGATAATTTTGGTAATGTCATGGAACACTTCTACGACAACACTGGTATGACTATCTTGATTCTGTCATAAATTTGTCATGGACCTACATGCATGACAGAATACGTGACCTACTGTGACAAACACGTATCATCACGGAAGTGTATTTTTTTGTAGTGAACTCTCATGCATAAGCCAGTCGACCAGCCTCCGGGAACTGAGTTGTAGGGTTGTTACTTCATCCGAGAAGGGCCTGAACTCGTAAACCTTGTTTGTACAATCTTGCCGTAGCTAGGATCTTGCCTCCTCTTACATACCCCCTATTCTATTGTCAAACTTACACCCACGATAGACGGCGCCATCATAATTTCAGTTTTTCTAGTTTTCCACGAAAAGTTGGCGCGCTAAGCCATGCCTGCTGTTGCATTGAATTCCAATGACTGTGATGACCATCGCGTTTCCCCCGACACGCTGGTTCACCTACCTTCCACCTATAATTACTGGTCCCTAGTGTTCTATAGTGGCACCATCACCCAACTCGCCCTATCCTCATAAGCCCCCACCGACCCGACGTCGCTGGCCACTTGTCCTCGCTCTGACCACATCCGTCATGCCCCCGCCCATCCGCAATAGGCGACGCCGGAGGCGGTCACTGCCGGAACTAGTGTTTGGTTTTTCACCAGAAGGCATATGGATGGACGAGGCATTCTATCGGTCTTTAGATGGCAATGCGGAGTATGAGGACTTGTTGGAGCTTGACGGCCAGGCGGAGGAGCAGCGTATCGCCGATTTGCGCCGCCGGCAGGGGATGGAGCAACAGCGCACTGATGCTCTGAGTCGCGAGTAGAGTGCCCGCAACTGGGCCGACTACCTGGAGGCCAGCGTCCGGCAAATAACCCTAGAGGCTGTCGGGCACAAACGCGTTTGCGATGCCAAATTTTACTACCAGCTCATCAAGTGGGTTTCTCGGTTAGAAGACGAAGTTTTGGTGGACCACACCGGCATGGAAAGGGAAAACGCCTGCGAGCAACGCGCCCTATCTCACCTCTGGCATGTCTGAGGCGAGGAGGAGGACGTCGGTGCCAGCGTTTAGCGTGTACCGCAGATGGCGGCCGGCATTGTCTAGTTAGCTAAGAGTAAGTTAGTACTTGTACACTACTATAGTATTAGTGGGAGTAGATAGTTAACTTGGCTATGATGGTTGTCAACGTGGAAGCTCAGTACTCTATATCTGGATCAGACCTGTTACTTTGCTCTGAATGTTGAACTCTCCGTTTGAACATTTGGAATGGGTTGTTATTTTTTTAAATGGGTTGTATTTGTCCGCCACGGGTTTAGAGGCTGACTTGTGGGCCTACTAGGTTGACGCGTACACAATCAGGAGATGATTGTACATGGAGAGGATGACAGAAGGGACCCACCAGGGTGACACTACTAGGGAAAACCTTATACACAGAATCTTAGCAGCAGCGCGGTCTAAAAACAGGCGCTACTGCTAATTAGCAGTAGCGAGCTTCAGTAAAGAGCGCTGCTAATGACTAAGTAGCAGTAGCGCTCTAGGTGAAAAGAGCGTTACTACTATAATTGCCACGGTGTTGCCCCCAGGCTAGATATAGTAGTAGCGCCCTTCCCGTGGACACGCTACTGCTAAAGAACTTAGTAGCAGCGATTTTCTTCAAAACTCGTTGCTGCTAAGTATCACCACAACTAATTAAGTTTAGTCCCATACTGCTAAGCGAACAAGGTGATTAACACCTTAAATATGTTACTTCTCAACCTATCTCGAGCACTTGGTCTTCATTGAACTATATGTGTATGATTTGTGGTTGCAATATGAATCCTCGCCTGTACCTATACAGGTACAGTGAGGATTCATGTTGACTATTTAGATTATACACAAAAAGAACAATGATGACCAATGTATATTTTTGATGTTTTTACATTGCTTAGACTTATAGCGTTTTTTCAGGACAAAGCGTTACTGATATTGGGATAAATAAAAGAAATAAATGCTTCCATTAGCAGTAGCTATTTTCTCTAAAACGCGCTATAGATAAGTTAGCTATAGCGCGTTTTCCATATGAGCGCTACTGCTAGTTCAAGTTAACCACCCCCCGAATCAAAATTTTGCTAAGTCCTCCTTCCCCCCCACCCCGGCCGGTTCCCCTACTCCTGTCGCCGCTGCCCGAGCCCGAGCGCGCCTGCCCTCACCGCTGCCGCCGCCGCCGCCCGACCTCAACCACACCGCCGCCGCTCTCGATCACACTGTCGCCGCCCTCGACCTCACCGCCGCCGCCCTCGACCGAGCCCGCCGCCCTCGACCGAGCCCGCCGCCCAGGACCGCCGCCTCCCGATCCTGAGCCCGCCCTCACCGCCCCTCCGTCGCCGAGCACCTCCCCGCCAACGTCTCTCCCTCTGTAAGCCCCCCACCCCTTCCCCACCCCCTCTCTCTTTGCTTAGTTAGTAGATGATTTTAGTTGTAGTAGATGTTAATTTAGGGTTCATAGATAATGATTTTCAGAAGTAGTGATGGTAAACTAGTTGTATAATTAGCAGTAGTAGATGTTAATTAGTAGTGGATGTAGTAGTTAGATGTTAATTAGTAGTAGATGTAGTAGTTAGATGTTAATTAGTAGTAGTAGATGTGCTAGTTTCTTTCTATTTATAGTAAGTTTATATTTAGTAAGAACGAGTTGAATTAATAGAACTAGTTAGTAAGAACTTGTTGCTATTTTCTTAGTTAAAGCAATTTTTCTCGCATCGATGTGGACGATGCCTATCCCGCATCCTCATCATCGAGTCGGCGGAGGACGACACCTGCTTGACCAGATGGGCCATGTCCGGGACTGGGCTCCGCCGAGGTGGTACTGGGAGGCGCTACCTACTTGGGGGCGCAGGTTGGTGAGGAGCCAGCCTGTCGTTGACCCGAACCTTCTTTGGTGGCGGTCGCGTGGGCCAGTGACGGTCCAGAGGCTCGAGGACTCCGTGGAGGTGGTGCGTCACCGTGTCAGTGAGGAGGACGCGCACGTCCGTCGCTACTTGTTTGTGTTGGAGCATAGGTTCTCCAATACCTGGCAGGTTCTCCAGGGATCTCACTTGAGCTATGATCCCGGGATGGTTCCTTCTCTATGGGTGTCCACCGCCCGCGCCGATACCCGTCGTGTGCTAGGGTTTTAGTTGTACTAGGGATGTTATATGTATGACACTATTCGGGATGTATTAGTGATAATATTCGACGATGTACGGACGCATGAGATGATTTACTTTTGCTTATTGAATGCATGCTAATTTGAGTCCTATAAGATATTTTGAAATGTATATCTTGTGTTGCTCAATATCTAAGTGGCCGGTCATATTTGCACGTTACACCTCGAGTGGCCTATGTTTTGTCGGAGTGTTGATTCATTTCCGTTCCGGCAAATTTCAGGCGCTCGATATGTCCTATTTTAGCAAAGGTCATGCCGGATTTTTCCGTGAATTTTGGCATGACTTTTGCCAAAATATGTAGGAAATATCGAGTGCCCCGGATTTGTGTGTTGAGTATCCTGGTAGTTGTCTTCTATCAATTTTCAATTAATGTTTTAACTATGAACATAGGAAATGTCTGACGACAAAAAGGATTTCGGTATTTGCAAATACTGCGAAGACGAGCGCGGCCTGTGCAACGGAATCTTCCTAGCTGATGATAGGCGCTTCAGCATCAAGCTGGACGAGTACTTCGAAGTGGATACAGTAAGTCACAACGACAAGTCTTTTTTCGTAATTAAGCATGACATCTGCTTCATTTGCTTCAACTTATATTTTTTGTACTATTCTACTAGCGTATCCCCTGCCATGCAAGAGTATTTGTATTGGATAAGATAGGTTTCAGTCATACTATGGATTTAAAGAAAGTTTACTTGAAGACCGAGCATGGTTATATTTTCCACGCAAAATTATACAATTCAGACGACTACACCTATTTTGGATGCAAAACATGGCGAGCACTATGCAAGACTTATGCATTTAAGCCTGACATGGTTATCACCTTTGATATTCGTCCGGAAGATGATATTGAAGGTAATACCGACATCTGGGTCGATGTGCAGACGCCTCCAGTTACACCATTATGTAAGTTTCTCAACCATATTTATGTCTTTGATATTGTTTATTCAAAAATAGTTGACAACTAATTTGTATTGTCAGCTTATTTCGGTGCAAGCAAACATGTCCAGCGCTTGGTAGACAGGACCTACTACTGTCCCGGGGCTGAACTAAACAGCGAGGAGCTAAGTCATTATGTTTCATGGCTTGAGGATCTTGATACTGTCAAGACAAATTTTCTTCCTGGACTTAGAAATTTTAGTACTGAAAACGTGCGAACAATAGTGTTCGTAATGAACTACGGTAACATCTATTTAGGAAGGATGCTAAGATTTTTACTATTTGTCCTCAGTGCATCTTTTCCATACATTATTTGTGAAGCTAAACTACCTTGCTAAGTATGTTACCATACGATGTTTCTTCAACAGGGACTCCTGATGAATGTTGTGCCTTATGGGATCGAGACTAAAGGTACCATGAGTATTATTAGCTTACGGCCAAGATATCCTACATGTTACTTTAGTGCATTCAAGATCAACAATGAATGCTTAATAGTGCAATACTGGACCAGATATGTGATGGGGGAGCGCAGAGAAGTACTAGGGGGCAGCAAACAGATGTGCTACCCAAAATTAGGAGACAGGTTCATCTACATGCTCCAACTTGATCAAGGAGGAGAGCTACACATGTTTTATGTTATTTTACCTAAGAGAGAGCAGCAGGAGTGATTAGCTAGCTAGAAATGAGTTTGAGGATGATGATGTGCTACACTATTACTATGATGATAAAATAGCTAGTGTTGGTGGTAATGACTATGATGATTATTATTAGCCAGTGTTGGTGGTGATTAGCTAGCTAGAATGAGAGTTTGAAGATGATGATGTGTGCTACACTATGACTATGATAATTAAATAGCTAATGTTTGTGGTAATGACTATGATGATGATTAAATAGCTTGTGTTGGCGGATTAGATTCAAGTGGAGGCAACATGTGGTGCACATCGAAAGTACTACTAGTCCAAACTAGATCAAGTTTGGATTTGTGGTATAATTTTGACATGCACCACATATTGCCTCCACTTGAAACTAATCCACCTTCATTTGACACACTGTTATGGACATAATGATGTAAACCTCATAACCAGTATTGTACCAATATTTGTACAATAAATACACTAAAAATAAAAAAAATAAAAAATACTAGTAGCGATGGACAGAAAACGCGCTGCCACTAGTTACATTAGCAGTAGCGCGTGTAACACGCGCTACTGCTAAGGAATAGCTGTAGCGCCTTATCAGTAGCGCATATCCCCGCGCTACTGATAGGCCTAAAACCCGCGCTGCTGCTAGCCTTTTCCCTAGTAGTGTCATGGCAGTACGCAAGCAAGTGTCTCGTTATTTCAAGCCAAAAAATGGTTCCTCCTAATGGATTTCTGACATCTGGGTCCCATGACATTGTCAACATAATCAATAAATGAGAGAATTGCACAACGGGCGGCTGACACCAGGGACACCGCAGCTCGCCCAATTTTTTTGAGACGGAAGTAGGGTGTAAACTAGGCTGTGCGGGGCACTTTGGCCTGTCTAGCGAGCATTTTCTTTTATGTTTACCACAAGACCAGCCCAGTGGTTTTTTGTTTGTGAAAATGGCTAGCCTAGTTTTTTTCTTCTTTTGCAGAATACCCAACCGAGGCCCACTTGCTTTGTCAGCCCTACTGGGCTGCAAATATTTCAAGACGAGGAGAGCTTAATTCGGCTTGCCCAGGAAATGGGCTATCAGTAATGAGAAATGGGTTGTACATTTGTAAAACACAACAAATCGGCACATAGTTTCAAATTTCTTTTTTGTCATTTCAAGATTTTAAATTCAATTGATTTCTATCCATGGACAATTATTTGGATTTTATATTGATATAAATTTATTTTAAAAATTAGTTTGAATGTGACTCGAAATATCGGGATTAAAAATAGTTCGGACCGCACCGAAATATGCAAAAATTTGTATAATTTTCTAACTGTGGCCACAATATGGGTTGTAATGCTAACAAAAAGAATATGTGATCCAAGAAAACCTTAAGAATTAACAAATGGGCAGCAAATTATTAGAAATAATGGCAGATGGGTTGTATGCTGTTTTCCATAGATTTGAGGCTGACTTGTGCGCTTACTATAGGTTGACGTGTACGCTTTCCTAAAAAAAGTTGACGCACACACTACGCCATGTCAACTTAGTAAAAGCACGAGAGCAATGACTGTTGGATGTCCATCCAACGATCGTCGTGCTTCTTCAATCTCTGCTCTTCCTGCTCCAGCCGCTCAAACAAGAGCCGGCGGGACTGCCTACTCCCTCCTCTTGTGGCCGGCTGTGCTAACGCGCAGGCCTCACCTCCCCACCCTACTCCAATCGCTGGCCTAGCCATCCCTCTACTCACCCACACCTGCTGTTATTCTCCGGCAATGGCAGACGAACCAGTAAAACCTCGTACTCCCCTCCGCGTGGGAAACAACTACGAGTCTTCCCTGGCTCCGTGTCATTCCCTTCCTAGGCCTTGTCGTCGTCCACTGCCCTGGTGCTCTCGGCGTGGCGTGGTGAACATGGTCAATGAACGACATCCGTCAGAAGTGGACTATATGCGGAGAGGCTGACAACTGGGTCCATGACCGCACGCAAGGAAATGCCTCCTTATTACGCGCAAAATAATGATTCCTCCAACTAACAGCTAGGACCCACCGGAAGGGCCTCTGTATTTTGCGAAAAAATGTTCCCCCGCTGACAGCTCGGACCCACCAACTATATCTTGGCACTCAAGGAAGTGCCTCCTTATTATGCACAAAAAAATGAATACTCCCCCTGCTAGCTAGGACCCACCATAATGGGAGGCTGAGTTGTTGGCCTACTAAGTTGACGCAGACGGAGGGCTTTGTCAACTTAGTCGATATGAACGATTCTAGATCCAGTGACCGTAATGTCCATCCAATGGCCATAGTGCTTCTTCAACCTCTGGTCTTCTTGCTCCAGCCACCAAACCAGCACTGGTCATGTCGCCTGCTCCTGCATCCTGTGGCCGGCTCTGCTTCCGCGTAGGCCTGACCGCCTCACCCTACTCCAACCTCCGGCCAGGCCATCCCTCTACTCACCCACAACCCCTGTTATTCTGCGGCGATGGTAGCCTCACACCATAGCCGAACCAGTCAACCCTCATACTCCTCTCTGCATGGGCATCCACTACCGCGTCTTCCCCAGCTCTGCGTCTTCCTCGGCTCCACGTCGTCCCCTTCCTAGGCCTCGCCGTTGTCCACCACCTTGGTGCTCTCGGCACGACATGGTCAATGTGGTCAAGGTACGACTTCCATCAGAAGTGTACTATACGTGGAGAGCCTGACAGCTGGGTCCACGGCCGAAGCAAGGAAGTGCCTCCTTATTACACGCAAAATAATGATTCCTCCACCTGACAGAAGGGACCCACCACACGGGCCACCGTATTTTGCGAAAAAATGTTTCCCCCTAATAGCTGGGACCCACTAGCTACATCTTCGCATGCAAGGAAGTGTGTCCATATTATGGGCAAAAAATATGATTCTCCTCCTGAGAGCTGAGACCCATCAGCTATATCTTCACACGCAAGGAAGTGCCTCCTTACCTCCCTTACAGCTAGAGCCCACCAGGTCGAACCATACGTAGGGTTGTTTGTCTGGTCGCGAACGTGTACGTACATACTGGCGATCGGTCTGTCTGCAGGCTGCAGCGATGAACCGTGGTCGAGTAAGGAAGGGTACGTGTCGTAGTAGAGGCGCAGACGTAGCATGTCACGCATCCCCATCTATATTGTGTACACGTACATACAGCCAGGGTGCAAGAAATAGACACGGTCATGTACGTACATACGGGCAGGGTCTCGAATGCCTACTCGCACATACGTACGGCCAGGGTTCGTGTACATGGAGAGGTAGCGGAGGGCAGCAACGGCGTCCTGTTCATCGGCAGCCAACCGGCTGGGTTGAAACGAAGAAACTACGTCATGTTCATCAGGAGGCAATGGAATGCTCCTGTTCATTGGGAGCCAACCGGCTTGGATGGAATAGACAAAACGAGGCCTGGCATACCATAGAATGGAGGAAACAACCATCTGTTCAACCGCCTACGGTCGAAATGGGATCATGTTCATCGGGAGGAGTCTGGCATACCGCAAAACGGAGGAAATGGACTTCTCTCTGTCCTCCTACGGTCAAAACGGGGTCATGTTCATCGAGAGGGGTGTGGCGTACCGCAAAACTGAGGAAACGGACTTCTCTTTGACCTCCTACGGTCACAACGAGGTCCTGTTCATCGGGAGGGGTGTGGCGTACCGCAAAATGGGGCTCCACGGGTTACTGTTCATCCACCGTCGACCTCCTACAGCCTCCACCTGCTATTGTTCATCCACGACGTCTCACTCCTTCCTCCACAGGCATTTATTCATCCAGCCTTCACTGGCTACTGTTCAACCAGCCCTCCACAGGGTCATGTTCATCCAGCTTCCACCGACTGCTGTTCATCCAGCCCTCCACATGGGGTCCTATTCGACCAGCCCTCCACGGGGTCCTGTTCATCCACCCCCAACCGGCTCGGGAGTGTCGTGGCCTCCTCTCAATCGGGGTCCTGTTCATCCAGCGGCAACGGCCTCTACTATCATCGGGTCATGTTCATCCAACCCCCACCTTGTCGGATTCGGGGCTCCGCAAACCCTTGAGAGGTTAGAACTCTGGGGTGCGTGCGAAGAACTTGTCCTCCCTAGTCTACCTGCTCAACGATTCCAGGGCCTAGCTCGACGAACCCAAGGGACAAGAGACACAACAGTTTATCCTGGTTCAGGCCACCTTGCAGTGTAATACCCTACTCCAGCTTTGTGGTGGATTGCCTCAAGGGGCTAAGGATGAACTAGTACAGTGGTGGAACAGCCTCAAGAGGTGAGGTGTTCTTGCCCTCGATGAGCTGGTGAGCTGGTCAGGGTGGAATGGATCTGATCCCCTCTATGGTGGTGGTTAAGTCCTATTTATAGTGGCCTTGGTCCTCTTCCCAAAATGTAGGCGGGAAGGGATCCAACAGTGGCCAATTTCGAAGGAAGACAACTAGTACAAGTTATCCTAACAAAAGTAGTCTTCGCCTACAAAAGCCTCTGGTGGTGACGTCGCGGTGGGCTCCGTCCTGCCGTCCTGGCGGTCTTGGTTTCATTGCACCGATATAGAAACCTTTGCTTGATTCCTTGGGACCCCACGCTTGCGTTTTCCTCCTTAGCACCAAAGAGGAAACTGGTACACTGCTCCCGCAAGCGCCCGCCTGACCTTGGACGTCACGGCTCACGTCATATGAACCTCGCGAGGTGCATCCTGCATAGATATCTCCGCTCCTCGAGAGCCAGCCTGGTGAGGCCGCCCCTAGGGAGGTCTTGGTGTCGTCTGCCTTGCGAGCCCTGGCCCCTCGTGAGGCTCTTGGGTTGTTGTTACTGAAGTTGGGACATACCGGGCCATCGACGGAGCCATGCCCTGGGCAGCAGGCAGGCAAGTCTGGGTACCCCTGTTCCCAGGACGCCAACAGTAGCCCCCAGGCCCAAGGCGCGCTCGAGCTTGGCTTTGAGGAGAAGCCAAAGGGCTAGTGCGGAGCGCCGCGGGGCCCAACCGCCTGCGGCCTCGGTTGACGGATGGTGGTTAATGGGACGTGGGCACCTCGGCTTCCCCACGCTGCCTCGACAACCATTCAACTTGATAAGACCCTGCTGCATGCAGAGAAAACCATCATTACGTGCGATCATGGAGGACGGCGGTAGGCCTCCTTCTGGCTATAAATGAGGGGAGGGGCAGAGACCCCTTGCTCATCTCTGTCTTCTCGCCACCCACTCCATCTTCCTCCTCCTAGCCTTGCTGACTTGCCTAGCACCCATGGCGCCGACGAGGAAGTTCTCTGCTGCCAAGAAGGGGAAGGCCCCCAAGGAGGGACCCGGCTCGCCGCCACTCAAGAGAGGGCAAGGCCGCCCCCGTAAGCACACCGTGACCCTCTTCGTGAGGGTGTTTGGGGAAGATGGCCGTCGTGCCGGGTGCTGCCCCGAAGATGACGACGGCGATGATGAGTGAGGGAGTCCTGGATTAGGGGGTCTCCGGACAGCCAGACTATATCCTTTGGCCGGACTGTTGGACTATGAAGATATGAGATTGAAGACTTCGTCCTGTGTCCGGATGGGACTCTACTTGGCGTGGAAGGAAATCTAGGCAATACGGATATGTATATCTCCTCCTTTGTAACCGACCTTGTGTAACCCTAGCCCCCTCCGGTGTCTATATAAACCAGAGGGTTTTAGTCCGTAGGACAACATACGATCATACCATAGGCTAGCTTCTAGGGTTTAGCCTCTCCGATCTCGTGGTAGACCAACTCTTGTACTACTCATATTATCAAGAATAATCAAGAAGGACGTAGGGTTTTTCCTCCATCAAGAGGGCCCGAACCTGGGTAAAACATCATGTCCCCTGCCTCATGTTACCATCCGCCTTAGACGCACAGTTCGGGACCCCCTACCCGAGATCCGCCGGTTTTAACACCGACATTGGTGCTTTCGTTGAGAGTTCCTCTGTGTCGTCGCCGTAAGGCTTGATGGCTCCTTCGATCATCGATAGCGATGCAGTCTAGGGTGAGACATTTCTCCCCGGACAGATCTTTGTATTCGGCGGCTTCGCACTGCGGGCCAACTCGCTTGGCCATTTGGAGCAGATCGAGAGTTATGCCCCTAGTCACCAGGTCAGGTTTGGAAGCTTAAACTACACGGCCGACATCCGTGGAGACTTGATCTTCGACGGATTCGAGCCCCTGCCGAGTGCGCCGCACAGTCACGATGAGCATGATTTAGCTCTGCCGTCGGACGGTGTTTAGGAGACCGCACCGGCAACCGCTTTGACCCTCAATTTGGAGCCAATTGCGCCATCCATGCACGGGTGCATAGACCCCGCCACGGAGGCCGTACTCTCAGCGGCGATCAAGCCGAGTATAGACCTTACCCTTCACGGGAGCCGTGACGCCAAACTACCAGATTCTTCCCCGGCCACGGACTCCGAACCGCCTGCGCTCGTGCCTATCGAATCTGACTGGGCGCCGATCATGGAGTTCACCTCTGCAGATATCTTGCAGCACTCGCCCTTCGGCGACATACTGAACTCATTAAGGTCTCTCTCCATGTCAGGAGAGTCCTGGCCGAACTATGTTTGGCAGGATTGGGGTGCAGATGACGAAGAAATTCGCCGCCCACCCACCACCCACTTAGTAGCCACTGTCGACAATTTGACCGACATGCTCGACTTCGACTCCGAAGACATCGACGGTATGGACGACGATGCGGGAGATGAAGAGGAACCAATTCCCACAGGGCACTGGATAGCCACCTCATCATATGATATATACATGGTGGACACACCCAAAGAAGGCAATGGCGACGAGACAGCGGAGGATGACCCCTCCAAGAAGCAACCCAAGCGCCAACATCAGCGGCGCCACTCTAAGTATCGCCAAAGCAAAAGCGGTGACACCGGCACAGGAGATAATAGCACTCCGGACAGTTCTGAAGACGACAACAATCCCCTCCAGCAAGATTTAGAGCAGGAGGATGGAGAAGCCAGCCCTCCCGAGAGAGCGGTAGATGGAGAGGCGGAGGATGATAATTACATGCCTCCCTTCGAAGACGAGGCAAGCCTCGACGACGACGAATTTGTCATGCCGGAGGATCCCGCCGAACAAGAGCGCTTCAAGCGTCAGCCTATAGCCACGTCAAATAGCCTTAAGAAAAAGCAGCAGCAGCTTCAAGATGATCAAGATTTGCTAGCTGATAGATGGACTGAAGTCCTTGCGGCCGAGGAATATGAACTCGAGCGCCCCTCTAAGAGTTACCCAAAGCGCAGGTTGCTACCCCGACTAGAGGAGGAAGCATTAAAAACTACATCTCCAGCATATGACGCAGCTGATCGGCCACCTCATGGCCGCGACAGAGAGGCATTTCAACCAAAAATTCAGCCGCACCCCGACGCCACTCAAATAAAAATGACAAGGCACGGGGAAACATGCTAGACATGCGATACATATTGGAGGACAGAGCAAAACACGCAAGATCGATCTACGGATCATGAGGGCGCGCCACTACGCGAGACGATAACCGTCACGCTGGATACAACAAAAGTAAATCCGGCCAGGCCGAACACAGCGGACAAGAATCATTCGAGCTGCGTCGTGGCATAGCCCACTATAGAGGCGCCGCACACCCCATATGCTTCACAGAGAAAACCATCATTACGTGCGATCATGGAGGACGGCGGTAGGCCTCCTTCTGGCTATAAATGAGGGGAGGGGCGGAGACCCCTTGCTCATCTCTGTCTTCTCGCCACCCACTCCATCTTCCTCCTCCTAGCCTTGCTGACTTGCCGTAGCACCCATGGCGCTGACGAGGAAGTTCTCCGCTGCCAAGAAGGGGAAGGCCCCCAAGGAGGGACCCGGCTCGCCGCCACTCAAGAGAGGGCAAGGCCGCCCCCGTAAGCACATCGCGACCCTCTTCGTGAGGGTGTTTGGGGAAGATGGCCGTCGTGCCGGGTGCTTCCCCGAAGATGACGACGGCGATGATGAGTGAGGGAGTCCTGGATTAGGGGGTCTCCGGACAGCCGGACTATATCCTTTGGCCGACTGTTGGACTATGAAGATATGAGATTGAAGACTTTGTCCTGTGTCCGGATGGGACTCTACTTGGCGTGGAAGGAAAGCTAGGCAATACGGATATGTATATCTCCTCCTTTGTAACCGACCTTGTGTAACCCTAGCCCCCTCCGGTGTCTATATAAACCAGAGGGTTTTAGTCTGTAGGACAACATACGATCATACCATAGGCTAGCTTCTAGGGTTTAGCCTCTCCGATCTCGTGGTAGATCAACTCTTGTACTACTCATATTATCAAGAATAATCAGGAAGGACGTAGGGTTTTTCCTCCATCAAGAGGGCCCGAACCTGGGTAAAACATCATGTCCCATGCCTCATGTTACCATCCGCCTTAGACGCACAGTTCGGGACCCCCTACTCGAGATCCGCCGGTTTTAACACCGACATTGGTGCTTTCATTGAGAGTTCCTCTGTGTCGTCGCCGTTAGGCTTGATGGCTCCTTCGATCATCGATAGCGATGCAGTCCAGGGTGAGACTTTTCTCCCCGGACAGATCTTTGTATTCGGCGGCTTCGCACTGCGGGCGAACTCGCTTGGCCATCTGGAGCAGATAGAGAGTTATGCCCCTAGTCACCAGGTCAGGTTTGGAAGCTTAAACTACAGGGCCGACATCTGCGGAGACTTGATCTTCGACGGATTCGAGCCCCTGCCGAGTGCGCCGCACAGTCACGATGAGCATGATTTAGCTCTGCCGTCGGACAGTGTTCAGGAGACCGCACCTGCAACCGCTTTGACCCTCAATTTGGAGCCAATTGCGCCATCCATGCATGGGTGCATAGACCCCGCCACGGAGGCCGTACTCTCACCGGCGATCGATCCGAGTATCGACCTTACCCTTCACGGGAGCCGTGACGCCAAACTACTGGATTCTTCCCCGGCCACGGACTCCGAACCGCATGCGCCCGTGCCTATCGAATCTGAATGGGCGCCGATCATGGAGTTCACCTCTGCGGATATCTTGCAGCACTCACCCTTCGGCGACATACTGAACTCATTAAGCTCTCTCTCCATGTCAGGAGAGTCCTAGCCGAACTATGTTTGGCAGGATTGCGATGCAGATGACGAAGAAATTCGCCGCCCACCCACCACCCACTTAGTAGCCACTGTCGACAATTTGACCAACATGCTCGACTTCGACTCCGAAGACATCGACGGTATGGACGACGATGCGGGAGATGAAGAGGAACCACTTCCCACAGGGCACTGGATAGCCACCTCATCATATGATAAATACATGGTGGACACACCCAAAGAAGGCAATGGCGACGAGACAGCGGAGGATGACCCCTCCAAGAAGCAACCCAAGCGCCAACATCAGCGGCACCACTCTAAGTATCGCCAAAGCAAAAGCGGTGACACCGGCACAGGAGATAATAGCACTCCGGACAGTTCTAAAGACGACAACAATCCCCTCCAGCAAGATTTAGAGCAGGAGGATGGAGAAGCCAGCCCTCCCGAGAGAGCGGCAGATGGAGAGGCGGAGGATGATAATTACATGCCTCCCTCCGAAGACGAGGCAAGCCTCGACGACGACGAATTTGTCATGCCGGAGGATCCCGCCGAACAAGAGCGCTTCAAGTGTCAGCTTATAGCCACGTCAAATAGCCTTAAGAAAAAGCAGCAGCAGCTTCAAGCTGATCAAGATTTGCTAGCTGACAGATTGACTGAAGTCCTTGCGGCCGAGGAATATGAACTCGAGCGCCCCTTTAAGAGTTACCCAAAGCGCAGGTTGCTACCCCGACTAGAGGAGGAAGCATTAAAATCTACATCTCCAGCATATGACGCGGATGATCGGCCACCTCATGGCCGCGACAGATAGGCATTTCAACCAAAAACTCAGCCGCACCCCGACGCCACTCAAATAAAAATGACAAGACACGGGGAAACATGCTAGACATGCGAGACGTATTGGAGGACAAAGCAAAACACGCAAGATCGATCTATGGATCATGAGGGCGCGCCACTACGCGAGACGATAACCGCCACGCTGGATACGACAAATGTAAATCCGGCCAGGCTGAACACAGCGGACAAGAATCATTCGAGCTGCGTCGTGACATAGCCCACTACAGAGGCGCCGCACACCCCATATGCTTCACAGATGAAGTAATGGATCACCAAACCCTAGAGGGTTTCAAATCTGTAAATATCGAATCATACGACGGCACAACAGATACCGCGGTATGGACCGAGGACTTCCTCCTGCACATCCACATGGCCTGCGGTGACGACCTACACGCCATCAAATACCTCCCACTCAAGCTCAAAGGACCAGCTTGGCATTGGCTCACCAGCCTGCCAGCAGAATCCATTGGCTGTTGGGAAGACCGGGAAGCCGCATTCCTCGACAACTTCCAGGGCACTTATGTGCGACCACCAGATGCCGATGACTTGAGCCACATAATTCAGCAACCAGAGGAATCGGCCAGGCAATTCTGGACACGGTTCCTGACAAAGAAAAATCAAATCGTTGACTGTCTGGATGCAGAGGCCCTAGCAGGTTTTAAGCACAACATCCGCGACGAGTGGCTCGCCCGCCACCTTGGCCAGGAAAAGCCTAAATTTATGGCAGCCCTCACGACACTCATGACCCGCTTTTACGCGGGAGAAGTGAGTTGGCTGGCTCACAGCAATAACATATCAAAGAACCACGGTCCTTTAGATACCAAGGATAGCAATGGCAGGTCACGTCGCAACAAACATAAGCGCCACGTCAATAGTGACAATACCGAGGACACGGCAGTCAATGCTGGATTCAAAGGCTCTAAACCCGGTCAGCGGAAAAAGCCATTCAAAAGAAGCACTCCGGGCCCGTCCAGTTTGGACTGTATACTCGATCGCTCGTGCCAAATACATGGCACCCCCGACAAGCCAGCCAACCACACCAACAGGGAATGTTGGGTGTTCAAGCAGGCCGGCAAGTTAAACGCCAAAAACAAAGACAAGGGGCTACAAAGCGATGACGAGGAAGAGCCCCGGCAGCCGAACACTGGAGGACAGAAGAGGTTCCCCCCACAAGTCCGGACGGTGAACATGATTTACGCAACCCATATCCCCAAGAGGGAGTGGAAGCATGCATTAAGGGACGTATATGCATTGGAGCCAGTCGCCCCAAAGTTCAACCGATGGTCCTCCTGTCCGATCACCTTCGATCGTAGGGACCACCACACTAGTATACGTCATGGTGGATTTGCCGCACTAGTCCTAGACCCAATCATCGACGGATTTCACCTCACTCGAGTCCTTATTGACGGTGGCAGCAGCATGAACCTGCTTTATCAGGACACAGTGCGCAAAATGGGTATAGACCCCTCAAGGATCAAACCCACAAAAACGACCTTCAAAGGCATCATACCAGGTGTAGAGGCCCATTGCACCGGCTCAGTCACACTGGAAGTGGTCTTCGGATCCCCGGATAACTTCCGAAGCGAGGAGTTAATCTTCGATATAGTCCCGTTCCGCAATGGCTATCTGCACTACTCGGGCGAACCGCATTCGCGAGATTCAACACAGTACCGCACTATGCATATCTCAAGCTCAAGATGCCAGGACCTTGGGGGGTCATCAAAGTCAATGGAAACACAGAGCGCTCTCTCCGGACGGAGGAGCACACTACGACCCTCGCAGCAGAAGCGCAAAACAGCCGCTTAAGGCAATCCACCAGTTCGGCGATTCAAGACCCAGACACCTTCAAGCACGCCCGGAGTAATCGGCAACAAGACCGCTTGGCACGTTCTGAGCTCGCATAGCAATGCGGCCACCACCCAGTACCAGCCAACGGCGAAATCCGTACCATGCGTACATAATTACGCATTGAAAATACCATGGGCATAGGTGCGGAGGGGGCACGACTACGGCACGCCCCAAGACGCGGCTCAACCGCACTAGGGGCTTCCCGCTTTGTTATTTTTCTCTCTTTTAGGACTTTAATCTCTGGAAACCCCATCCGGCAGTACGGTTGCCGGAAACATGATGCAACAACCAAGGAGGCAGAAAGCTATGCCGCACCATGGAACTCCCAGGTGGTCTCTGCTAACAAGTGAAATACCTGGTTTAAATACCATTCCTTAGCTTGCCCTTGGAGGGGACATGTCAAATAGTCCTACTTTTTTGCTTATCGCACTACTTGTATCATTCTGCTTTGACTCACCTTTTTGAATAAAGAATGCATAGCACTAGACTATTACTGCATTCTCTATTCTCTTTATATATATATATATATATATATATATATATATATGTTCATTCATGACATTCAGCACTCGTACACTATGGTACCGCCAATACGCCAGGGGCTTAGGCGTACCCAATAATACGGCATGAGAAGTCCGAACACTTTCGACAGTGCGGCACCCCGAACTTATAGCATTATATGCATCAACTTCGAATCATGTCTTGGGTCAATAGTTGGGTTTGCCCGGCTCCCATGTTTTGGTACCTTACGTTCCACTATATCGGCTAAGGTAGCACTGGGAGAACTATTGTGATTGTGCCTCGGTTCAGCTAGGCTAAGCACCTCAGTAGAGAAAGCTAAAACTGACTGTCATGATAAGGCGAGAGCCGGTCGCTGTTCGAGAGGTTTCGAGTCCCTAAAGACTTATGCCACTTAGAGCGAGGAGTCGGCTTTGTCCGGTTTAAGGCGTGTATAGCGCCCCGAATTTGGCCTTCCGAACACTAGGGGCATCGCCAAAATTTAAAATTGTAGACTTCTATGGCTAAGTGGGAGTGATAAAGCATTATAGTCTGATTGCCTTGTTCGTTGAGCTCAGCACCTCCCTCGAAGGACCCGACAATGGGAAAAAGAGTGCTCAGATTTATCCCGAACACCCCAGCACTCGTGGCATCGGGGTAGAAGCCGGCAACTGGCCATCTCTCAGATTTGATAAATAGCCACACAGAAGGTAATATTTTAAATTCAAACAAGCGTTGCATAGCGCATATGAACAAGTTTTCATAATACAGGATCACACGAGCAAGTTCATTCAAAAATTACATCCTTCGTACACTCGTCCGCCACAAGACGAGCACCCTTCAGGACACCCTCATAATACATTTCGGGGTGGCGATGCTCCTTGCCCTGAGGCGGCCCCTCCTTAACCAGCTTCTCAGCGTCCATCTTGGCCTAGTGCACCTTTGCACGGGCAAAACCCCGACGTGCACCTTCGATGCAGACGGACCGCTTGATGACTTCTAGCCGTGGGCAGGCATCCACAAGCTGCCTCACCAGGCCGAAGTAGCTGTTGGGAAGGGAATCGCCAGGCCACATCCGGACTATAAAGCCCCTCATGGCATGTTTGGCCGCCTTGTGCAGCTCGACCAGTTGCTTCAGCTGGTCGCTCATGGGCATCGGGTGTTCGGTCCCAGTGTACTGAGACCAGAACAACTTCTCCGTCGAGCTTCCCTCCTTGGACTGGTAATATTCTGCGGCATCCGACATGCTGCGGGGCAAATCTACGAATGCTCCTAGAGAGCTCCGGACTCGGGTAAGTAACAAGTAATTTACTCTCACATGATTGCTTTGCATATTTAATGCCTTACCCGCTGCTATCTTCCTCATCGCCTCAATTTCTTGGAGGGCCTTTTGGGCTTCGGCCTTGGCATGCTTGGTGCTCTCGAGGGCTGCGGCGAGCTCGGACTCTCGCGTCTTCGAGTCAAGCTCCAAAGTCTCATGTTTCTTCATGAGAGCTTGGAGCTCTTGCTGCACCTCACCCACCCGTGCCTCTTATCTCTCCCGCTTGGTGCACTCCTTGGCCGCTCTGTTTTCGGCCTCGGTCAGTGCTTGCTTCAGGGTCGCCACTTCGGTCATGGCCCCTGGCACATTCATGATGATCCTGTCAGTTCGTAACCACATTTTCTTTTTTATATAGACAAGGTATTACTTACCTTTGTTTTCCTTGAGCTGCCTCTTGGCAAGCCCGAGCTCTCTCTCGGACCGCTCGAAGTTCTGCTTCAGTGGGGCGACCTCCGTAGTTAGTGCGGTAGAGGTCAGCAGCGAAGCCTGCATACGCATACAGACATACTAATATTAGACTCCTGCAGATATTTTTTGATCCTCTATTCGGCTTTTCTTTGTGAACACCAAACAGAGCATCAGGGGCTACTATCTATGCGGTAATATTTTTCCTATATTTTAAATACTTACCTCAAAGCCTGTTAGAAGGCTGGTACAGGCTTCAGTCAGTCCGCTCTTGGCGGACTGAACCTTCTTGATCACCGCACTCATAAATAGTGCGGTGCTCTTCATAGATGGAAGCACCGCGAAGCGCTCCCAGCAGTTCGTCCGGTGCCTCTGGATGGATAGAGGTCACTGGCACGGACGGCTTGCCCCTCTTGGAAGGGGGCCACCTGCTCGAGTCCGGAACCACTGGAGGTTCCGGCGCGGTGTCCGGCTGCGGGCCGAACTTGGAGCCCCTGGGAGCCTTGCTCCCTTGGCTCCTGGAGTCCAGAAGGTCGCCTTGAGGCGCCTCCGGGAATGTCTCCCCCCGGCTCGGTGCCCCTTGAGACAGTACCTCGGCATTGTCCGTAGGGCAAGGAGAGGTGGCGGTTGGAAGTGTTTCACTATCCACGTCCGACGAGTCCATGGAACCATCCGACGATGATACGTCGATACGGGCTTGGGGCGGAATACATAATCATATTCGATGTTATGAGAAGCAGTGCAACAAAAGTATGCTATGAGTTACTCTGGTATCCAAATACTTACGACTTCGCCAGCGGCTTGGCCCTGAGCAGCCACTCGTCTTTGCCGTCAGCGGCGGTGGTGGAACAGTGCGGAAGGAGAGTCCTTCCCTTCTTGGACCCTTCGGCCTCCCCGGTTGGGGTGGCCTTCCTTTTCTTGTCTCCCTCGGCTGGAGGGGGAGAGTCTTCGTCTTCCTTCTCCTTGTTTTCATGGGAGAAGTGTGTCTCAGAGTTATCAGATGATGAGTCCGATACCACCTGGCGCCGGGAACTCTTTCGGGTTCCCTTGGCCTTCTTCTTGGTCTTCTCCGGCACCTCATAAGGAGCCGGACTCCACATCTCCGTCAGGAGAGCGTCCCCAGGGTCTTCGGGCAGAGGGGCCGGATAGTTAATCTGCTCCAATGTCTCCACCCAGTCCTGTCAAAGGCATGGGAGCTCAGACCCCGCACATGGTTAAGCTATTTGAAATAAATACCCTGTCAGATGTACAGAACTTACCGGATTTGAAAGGCGCTTCGTGATGAAGCTATGTACCTAGGGTAGGGGCACGGACCCGTCCTAAAAAGCCCTACCCGAGGACATCCCTAGAAGGAGTCACCTTTCTATCGACTTGAAGGTATCCCACTCGACGGGTTCCAGACACTCGACCAAAGAAACTATCACTCGACCATGAAGCCAACCACTCGACTGTCAGAAGACCTGAAGTCACTCCGCAGGCAAACGGTCAGCTATTAAGTAGTCTTTATAGTCAATATAACACTTTATTAGGGGCGTTACCAGTAACGCCCAACCTTAAATATACCTAAAACCGTGCATTACTGAGGGCAGGAGGGGGCCGGCGAACTCTATATAAGCCACCCCCCTCCTCAGTATGAAGGGTTCGCACCCCTGTTATCTACACACGCATAATCCAATCGACCGCCTCCGGGCACCGAGAAGTAGGGCTGTTACTTCATTTGAGAAGGGCCTGAACTCGTAAACATTGTGTGCCTACAACTTCCCAATAGCTAAGATCTAGCCTCTCCATACACATCCCCCTACATTACTGTCAGACTTAGAACCACGACAGTTGGCGCCCACCTTGGGGCCGGAGTCTTAGCGCCTAATTGGAGAAGTTGGATTTTTCCGATCCATTTGATCATGGTTTCCTGCGCAGTTTTGGTAGAGGGCCACGAGATCCGTCTCGGCGCGCTCACCTTCATCGCCGACGACTCCGCCTGGCTCCAGGAGGCGCCACTCGACGTCGACGCGCTCCCCGTCCGCGGTGCGACACACTTCCGCGCGTGCATTCGTGGCGTCCTCCTACGGCAGCCGTCGACCCAATATCGGTCGGCCCCCGTGTCGTCTCCCCACCCCGTCTCCCACCGGCGCAAGCGCTCAGGTCGGTCAAGACTCCAGCGGTGGGTGAGGCACGCCATGGCCTGCCAGTCGGCGGCCCCACAAGTCGTGGCAATCGAGCCTGGCGAATCCCTGTGCGGCCTGTTCGACCTGTCGACTGGCTCCACGGAGACCGCATCCGAGTGCGATAGCAGCGACCCTTTGGCTGAGGTTCTGGCGGTCGAGGGGACACACAGTCCTCCCGGATTCCCTCGCGCTGACGGGGGCGCAGGTGGAGGCGACCCGTCGCATCCCCATGACGAGTACCTCCCCGAACCTCTCACGTCATTACAGCGAGAGGAGCATCGCCGCCGGAACATGGACGCGCTCCACACTCCTATTGTTGGAGAAACCCTCGAGGCCCGGGCCTTGGAGGACGCGCGCTTGGCTAACCTGGCCGAGCGCACTCGACTGGAGAATCTACAGCGAATACTCGACGAGCAAGCGCGTCAGCGAGCTCTCGAATCCAGTCGACGACAGCAAGCTCCCGAATCCAATCGACGTCAGCTCTTCCCGCCACCGCAGGTATACCGAACCCCAGTTCAGAATTTGGCCGCCGCGGCCCGTATAGCGGAGTTAATTCAGCCTTCCCAGTCGGAGGCTGGTAGGGGCTTGTTGCAGATCAGAGCATTGCTCCGAGCGGCAGGAAACCAGAATTCCGCCGTTTCTCAGTCGCGGAGCAGGATCCAGAATCGATCCGTCACAACAGAAATAGTCCAGTCGGCTCATAGCCCGAGATCGCCCCCGAGGCGTGAGGGACGTGGGGACCAGCACGATCAGTACAGAAGAAATGAGCAGTATGGTCACCGACCTGACCGTGATAATCGACGTCGAGTGCCATCCCCTCCCCCGAGGAGTGGGTCATATGCGCCTCGACATCGAGATGACAGGCGCCCCCATAATGCTGGGCAGAGGATTCCAGTCGACCCAGGGACCCAGGTTTTGACGCGAGATCCATCCTCGTTCAAGGTTTGGTTGACAGGAACAGAGCTCATCGAGAGGGCCACAATAGAGATGCGCCCGCCGGCAGCAGGGTACATGCTTCGGGGCCAGAATGTTTCAGTCGAGCCATCAGGGCCGCGGTGATTCCTCCCAACTTTAGGCTGGTGACTGGAGTCAGCAAGTTCACCGGTGAATCCAAGCCTAACACATGGCTCGAAGATTACCGAGTGGCTGTGCAGATTGGCAGTGGCAATGATGAGGTGGCCATGAAGCATTTGCCTCTCATGTTAGAAGGCTCAGACAGAGCGTGGCTGAATCAGTTGGCACCCAGCAGTATTTACACTTGGAAGGACCTCTCCCGAGTGTTTATCACAACCTTCGAAGGAACCTGCAAGAAACCTGCGGGCCTTACAGAGTTGCGGTCTTGCGTACAGAAGCCGAATGAAACACCGAGGGAATACATCCAGAGGTGGATCACACTGCACCACTCGGTTGAGAATGTGCCAGACCATCAAGCAGTTTGTGCTTTCAAGGAAGGCGTCAAATACAGAGAGTTGAATCTGAAGTTCGGTCGAAGTGGAGAGATGTCTCTGAATATGATGATGGAGATTGCCACCAAGTATGCTAATGGTGAAGACAAAGACCGGCTCCGAAGTGGCAAACTCAAATCAGTCGCCCAAGAAACCGGAGGAAACTCTAATCGGAAGCAGAAGCGGAAGGCCGAGCCAGCCGCTCCCGGGGAGGCCCTGGCCGTGGCCCAGGGAAACTTCAAGGGGAAACCCAAGGGCACCTGGAAGCCCAAGAAAGTTAAGGATCAGGATGGGAATGATGTTTTGGACCTGCCATGTCACATCCACACCAAGAAAGATGAAGAGGGTAATTTTATTTTCCCAAAACATACCACTCGACAGTGCCGGCTCCTAATCCAGCAGTTTCAGGGCAAGCAGCCCAAAGATAAGGAAAAGGAGCCACGCAGAATTGAGGACAAGGATGATAGTGACGATGGACACCCCCAAGTCAATTCCACCTTGATGATTTTTGCTGATGTCGAAAGCAAAAGTCGACTGAAAGTCATTAACTGTGAGGTGAACATGGTTGCTTCGGCAACACCCAGTTACCTGAAGTGGTCTCAAACTGCCATCACATTCGACCAGTCTGATCACCCGACGCACATTGCCACCCCTGGGAGGCAAGCTTTGGTGGTCGACCCACTTGTCGAAGGCACTCGACTGACCAAAGTCCTGATGGATGGTGGCAGTGGCCTGAACATACTGTACGCTGAAACTTTGAAAGGAATGGGCATTCCGATGTCCAGACTCAGTATCAGTAACATGAGCTTCCACGGAGTCATTCCTGGGAAGAAAGCCGAGTCACTCGGCCAGATTGCTCTTGATGTGGTTTTTGGTGATTCAAAGAATTACCGCAAGGAAAAGTTGACATTTGAGGTTGTGGACTTCCAGAGTGCTTATCACGCCATTTTGGGCAGGCCAGCTTACGCATGCTTCATGGCTCGACCATGTTACGTGTATCTCAAATTGAAGATGCCTGGCCCCAAGGGTGTGGTCACTATTACGGGCAACCGAAAGAAAGCAGAAGAGTGTTTTCAGAAGGGATCAAAGATCACTGATGCTCAGATGGCAGTGGTCCAGCTGAAAGAGTACCAAAAGACCGCGGATCCGAGTGAATTACTGCGAGCTAAGAAGCCTGCCTCTGAGTCAGCTTTTCAATCGTCTGGTGAAACAAAGACAGTCCACATTCACCCGACCGACCCCGACGCTGCTTCGACTCACATCTCGACGACGCTCGACTCCAAATAGGAAGAAGCGCTCATCCAGCTCCTCCACGAGAACTGGGACATCTTCGCATGGAAACCCTCTGACATGCCTGGAGTTCCCAGGGGGCTGGCTGAGCACCGTCTACGAGTCGACCCAAAATTCAAGCCTGTGAAAGAACATCTTCCACGGTCCGCCGTCCAGAAGAAGCAAGCCATTGGCGAGGAGGTGGCTCGGCTCTTAGCAGCGGAGTTCATCCGAGAGATTTACCACTCTGAGTGGCTCGCCAATGTCGTCATGGTCCCCAAGAAGGACAAGTCACTCCGCATGTGCATTGATTTCAAACATATCAATCGGGCCTGCCCGAAAGATCATTTTCCTCTCCCTCGCATCGACCAAATAGTTGACTCGACTGCGGGGTGCGAGAGATTGTCTTTTCTAGATGCCTATTCCGGGTACCATCAGATCCGTCTGTATGGGCCCGACCAGATCAAAACAGCTTTCATCACTCCATTCGGATGCTTCTGTTACGTCACCATGCCGTTCGGCCTCAAGAACGCCGGAGCCACATTCATGAGAATGATTCAGAAGTGTTTACTCACTCAAATCAGTCGGAATGTGGAGGCATACATGGATGATATTGTGGTCAAGTCCCGGAAAGGTTCCGACCTACGGGCTGACCTTGCTGAAACGTTTGCCAACCTCAGGAGGTACGATATCAAGCTCAATCCATCAAAGTGCACTTTCGGAGTTCCAGGTGGAAAGTTACTCGGTTTTCTCGTTTTCAAACGAGGGATCGACGCGAATCCTAAAAAAATTGGCACCATACTCCGGATGAAGCGTCCTGTACGCGTGCACGATGTCCAAAAGCTTACAGGCTGCTTGGCCGCTTTAAGTCGATTCATTTCTCGTCTCAGTGAAAAGGCGTTGCCTCTTTACCGACTGATGAAGAAGTCTGACAAGTTTGAGTGGACTCCAGAAGCTGATGCAGCGTTTGCAGAGCTCAAAGCTCTGCTCTCCACCCAGCCGGTGCTTGCTGCCCCAATCAGCAAAGAGCCTCTGCTGCTTTACATTGCAGCCACAGGACAAGTTGTCAGTACAGTACTTACGGTCGAGCGGGAAGAGGAAGGAAAGCCCTTCAAAGTTCAACGCCCAGTATATTATGTGTCTGAAGTTTTGACCCCTTCAAAACAAAGATACTCTCACTACCAGAAGCTTGTATATGGGATTTATATGACCACAAAGAAAGTTGCACATTACTTCTCTGACCATTCCATTACAGTCGTCTGCGACGCCCCACTATCAGAGATCCTGCATAACAGAGACGCAACTAGTCGAGTGGCCAAGTGGGCGATTGAACTCCTTCCCTTAGATATCAAGTTTGAAGCAAAGAAGGCTATCAAGTCCCAAGCAATCGCAGATTTCATCGCCGAGTGGATTGAACAGCAACTTCCGACTCAAGTTCACTCGGAGCACCGGACCATGTTCTTCGATGGATCCAAGATGTTGAATGGTTCAGGTCCGGGGGTAGTCCTAGTCTCCCCCCGAGGAGATAAGCTCAGATATGTTCTCCAGATTCGCTTCGATTCCTCCAATAACGAAGCAGAGTATGAAGCACTTTTGTATGGGTTGCGCATGGCCATTTCACTCGGCGTCCGTCGCCTCATGGTCTATGGCGACTCAGATTTGGTGGTTAATCAAGTGATGAAGGAGTGGGAAGTCAGGAGTCCGCAATGACTGGTTATTGCAATGCAGTGCGAAAGCTAGAAAAGAAATTCGAGGGGTTAGAGCTTCATCACATCCCCCGAATGAAAAATCAGGCAGCTGGCGATTTGACAAAGATAGGCTCCAAGAGAGAAGCCATTCCCAGCAACATGTTCCTGGAATACATTCACTCGCCGTCAGTCCAGAAGGATCCTTTCACAGAAGAAGCCCCGCAGCCGAAAAGTGCCATAGATCCGACTGAAGTTGAAGTACCTGCGGTGGTCGACCTAATCATGGAAGTCTTGGCAATCACCCCTGACTGGACGATACCATACATCGCGTATATCCTAAGGAAAGAACTCCCGGAAGACGAGGAAGAGGCTCGACAGATCATCCGCCGATCCAAGGCCTTCACAGTCATAAAGGGACAGCTGTATAGAGAGAGCGCGACTGGAGTCGGTCAGAAATGCATAACACCAGAAGAGGGTCAGATAATCCTTAATGATATCCACTCGGGGACCTGTGGTCACCATGCATCCTCTCGGACTATTGTGGCTAAAGCATACCGAGCTTGATTTTACTGGCCAAGAGCAAATGAGATGGCAAAAGAGATAGTTGACAAGTGTGGAGGGTGCCAGTTCTACTCCAACATGTCACACAAGCCTGCATCAGCCCTGAAGACCATTCCACTCGTCTGGCCCTTTGCCGTCTGGGGACTGGACATGGTTGGTCCACTAAGAACGGGCAGGAGTGGATTCACTCATGTGCTTGTGGCAGTCGACAAATTTACCAAATGGATCAAAGCTAAGCCCATCAAGAATCTCGATGCTTGCACTGCTATCAGTTTCGTCAGAAGGTTAACATTCAGATATGGAGTCCCGCATAGCATCATCACTGACAATGGGTCAAACTTTGATTCGGACAAGTTCAGAGCTTTTTGCGCCTCTCAAGGCACACGAGTCGACTACGCATTGGTCGCCATCCCTAGTCGAATGGACAAGCTGAGAGAGCAAATGGTCTGATTCTCAAAGGACTAAAGCCTCGACTGATGCGTGATCTCAAGCACGCGGCAGGCGCTTGGGTCGACGAGCTTCCGTCAGTTTTGTGGGGATTAAGGACCACCCCTAACCGGTCGACTGGAAGAACTCCATTCTTTCTGGTTTATGGAGCCGAAGTAGTCCTGCCGAGTGACCTTCTTCATAATGCACCCCGAGTCGAACTTTACACCGAAGATGAAGCAGAACAGGCCCGGCAAGACATTGTCGACCTCTTAGAAGCAGAGAGGGAGATGGCCATGATCAGATCGACCATTTATCAACAAGACTTGCGCCGTTTTCACGCCCGGAATGTGAAGAGTCGAGCCTTCCAAGAAGGAGATATGGTCCTCCGAGTGGATCAACAGAAACCACACAAGCTTGCTCCTACTTGGGAAGGCCCCTTCATAGTCACTAGAGTCCTCCACAATGGAGCGTACCACCTCTACAATGTTGATCGCCAGATCGACGAGCCACGAGCTTGGAACGCGGAACTGCTCCGCCCCTTTTACACCTGAGTTCTCCCTTAGACGAGATGTAATAAGAAAAAAAATTCTACAGTTCATTTTTATCAAAGACAAGAGTGTTCCAATAATTGCTGTCACTTTGTTTGCATACAAAACCCCCAGTGGGTGACTTGGCTGCGAATCCGTTTCGCCTAAGTTTGAAAAAATCCTACCGAGTGGAGAGCAAACCTCCCACTCGGGGGCTTAGCAACAGTCTAGTACTCGCCTAAGTTCTCCCACTTGGAGGCTCAGCTGCAGTCGAGCACTCGCCTAAGTTTGAAAAAATCCTACCGAGTGGAGAGCAAACCTCTCACTCGGGGGCTTAGCTGCAGTCCAGTACTCGCCTAAGTTCTCCCACTCGGAAACTTAGCTGCAGTCGAGCACTCGCCTAAATCTGAAAAAATCCTACCGAGTGGAGAGCAACCATCCCACTCGGGGGCTTAGCTGCGGTCCAGTACTCGCCTAAGTTCTCCCACTCAGAAGCTTAGCTGCAGTCGAGCACTCACCTAAGTTTGAAAAAATCCTACCGAGTGGAGAGCAAACCTCCCACTCGGGGGCTTAGCTGCAGTCCAGTACTCGCCTAAGTTCTCCCACTCGGAAGCTTAGCTGCAGTCGAGCACTCGCCTAAGTTTGAAAAAATCCTACCGAGTCGAGAGAAAACCTTCCACTCGGGGGCTTAGCTGCAGTCCAGTACTCGGCTAAGTTCTCCCACTCGGAAGCTTAGCTGCAGTCGAGCACTCGCCTAAGTTTGAAAAAATCCTACCGAGTGGAGAGCAAACCTCCCACTCGGGGGCTTAGCTGCAGTCCAGTACTCACCTAAGTTCTCCCACTCGGAAGCTTAGCTGCAGTCAGCACTTGCCTAAGTTTGAAAAAAAATCCTACCGAGTGGAGAGCAATCGTCCCACTCGGGGGCTTAGCTGCAGTCCAGTGCTCGCCTAAGTTCTTCCCCAAAGAGACTTAGCTGCAGTCAGCACTCGCCTAAGTGTTTAAGAAATCCTACCGAGTGGAGAGCAAACCTCCCACTCGGGGACTTAGCTGCAGTCCAACACTCGTCTAAATACAGGACTGGACCCAATCCGCAAGAAGTTATGCCGCAAATACAAAGAATACTCCGAGTAAAGATCAAGTTCCACTCGACAGATCAAAACCGCGAAGATATTCAACAAGAAATCAAGTTTGGATAAAGCCTAAAAGGTCCCAGACCTCAGATCAAAGTACTCGAGCCCTCGGCTCGGCAGAGTTTAAATGGTTACAAATCCACTCGGCATTCCGAGGCAAATTTAAGGGGAAGCATAAAAGTTTTTCATTCCTCAGGCGGAGGACTGGCAGGGGCGACGAACTCATCCAAGTCGATTCCGTCTGCAATACGGGTGGCAGCAGCAATAAATGTCTCCATGAAGTCTTGAATGCTGTCCCTCTTGGTATTGGCGACTTGGATGGCGGCTAGCTTCTCTTCTCGCACCTCCTTGAAATGGACGCGGACTAGAGACAGAACCACATTAGCGCCGCACCGAGCAGAAGACTTCTTCCACTCCTGCACTCGGTCAGGGATTCCGTTAAGTCGAGTCATCAGAGACTCGAGATCGTTCTGGAGCATAGACTCTGGCCAAAGTGTCGGGTCGATCCGTGACATGGCAACCTTCAGCCGAGCCAAGTAATCCACGGCGCCGTCAATGCGAGATTCCAGTCGGAGCAGATTCATGGCAGCTTCATCATTCACCGGAGAGTTGATTGGATCCAAACCTTTTTCAATCCGCCCAGTCTCCTCCTCAAAGTTCTGGCAAAACTCTGCATACACGATCCAAGGATAAGTCAATTTTCATAAACTGAGTCGACACAAACGAAAACCAGTCGGAATTGAATGTGCACCTTCAAGCTTGATGAACAACTTCTTGGCGAGGCTCCTCAAGTAGCTCTCTAGGTCGTCCCTCCTGCGAACGGCGCCATTCATTTTCTCGGTCAGGGAGAGGTTCTCCTTCTTCCAACGTGTGCACTCCCTATTGGCTTCATTCAGAGCGGTCTTCAGCTTGGTATTCTCTTCTTCTAATTGGCCGACCGAAGCCAACTTCTGTTCAGCCAGAGCGATCTTGTTGTCAGCCTCCTTGTGGGCAGCAGCCAAGTCCTGATCCTTCTTCGCCAGGGCCTCACTCAGTTCTCCTGCAAAAGAAATGATGATTGGTTCAGAAACAGCAGAAGGGTACTCAAGCCTAAAAACAAAACCAGTCGACAAAGTATAGCCATCTCTGACCTTCTGTAACTCTGTTCTGGCCAGCTCCAGATCAAGGTTCAGTTGAATCCGCTGCTTCTCCAACTCAGTATAGCGGAATGCAAGTTCGCAGGATTTCTGCAAAAGGAAAAATCAGTCGACAGACATCCAAGATAAGTTGCTTCCGAGTAACTAAGAGAAAAAGATGACGTTGCTAAGACCACAGCCGAATCAAAAACATTCGACAGTAGTCTCGGGGACAACACCCAGTGCGTGCACTCAGCGTGCCCCCACTGGTTCAAAAAAAAGAAGAAGAGAGAAAGTCGACTGTCCGCAGTCGACCGGATACAGCTCCATTCGATGTGGCCTGACAAGACCAAGTAAAGAAATACAGATACAGAAACACAATGTAAAGACTACAGTCGACTGCCAGCAGTCCACCGTAGTCTCGGGGACTACACCCAGTGGGTGCACTCAGCGTGCCCCCACTCGTCCAAGAATGGGTAAACACACCCAGTGGGTGTACAGATACAAAAGATCTTCAAAAAAAGAGAGACTCTTCAAACGATCAAGTGTCGAGTCGACTGACCTGGACGTTGCTCTAAAGAGCCGAATTCGCGTCATAGGCTGCTTGGCTGGCCTCCCGAGCCATCTTCACCTGCTCCATCATGACCCCCGCCTGGCGTATAGCCTCCTTTGCAGCAGCCACTTCATCCTCAGGGACGGGGTACGCAGCAAAAAGCGAAGATGGATCCGTAGTCGACGCCAAAGGCCGCGCACTCGATAGAGGGTTGGCGAAAGTCACAGAAGCCTGAGGGGCGTCGCCACCATCCCGAGCCATGGTCTCAGACGCCAGAGTAGGCTGGGAAGTCCTGTCAGCCGACGACCTCTTGTTCCTCCTCATCCTCAGCGGTTCGTTGTCGTCGTCATCCGGGAGGTCGATAACATGAGGAGGGGCTGCAAGGGAAACATTCAATCGACCAGAATTGCAAGAAACGACCAGTCGACTCAAAAACAGAACGTCAGTAATCGTACCAGGGTTGGAGGTAACAGCGTCCTCCATCTCTTGGTCGTCGTCCTTGGCAGAGAGCTCAGAGGTAGCAGCGCTGCAAATCTCAAAAAGTCAGTCAGTTGGCTCAATGAATCGACCAAGGATCCGTCCACGGTCGACGAAGGAAAACAAGCTTTATTACCCGGAAATGGTAGGGACGGCTATCTTCATCTTGGGTAGAGCCTTGGGCGGCTTGGACAGCGTCGTGCGTGGGTGCTTGGAGACCTTCCCAGTCGGTGTTGGAGAAGAAGTCCGAGGGCGTTTTGACGATGGTCCAACGGAGGCAGTCGCCTTGCCGCGTTCCTGCGCCGGGTCGTGTGCGAGCTTGGATCGCCTCTCCGGGCGGGGGGGGGGGGGGGGGGGTTCAACCTCCTCCTCCTCCTCTTCGCTGGAGAAGATGTCATCGCCTCCCTCTCCTTCACCATCAGACGCCCACCCACCTTGGTCAGCCCCGCTCTCGCCTCCGCTCGCCTCCCCTTCCTCAGTCGACCCCTGTGCCCCGTTGGGCATCGAGTACATCTCAGTGGTCGCCTGGAAAACAGCAGACAAAACGAAAGTCAATCGACCTACTCAAAGAAGACCAACGCAGAAAACAAGATTTCAGTCGGGAGCATAAAGACATACATGGTCCACCTCGTACGAATTGTCGAGTGGAATGACCCTCCTGGCTCCCCGGGGGTTGTCTTTGTTCCCCGTGATGCTCGACAGCCACCCCTCCAACATCTCGTCGGTGACGTCCTCCGGGTGGATCCGAGTGGTGTCCTCGTGGCCGGAGTACAGCCACATCGGGTGGTCACGAGCCTGGAGCGGTTGGATTCGCCTCTTGAGGAAGACTTCCAGCAAATCCATTCCCGTCACACCCTCACGGACAAGCTCAACCACTCGACCCGCCAGCACCTTGACCTGGGCCTTTTCTTCCGGCGTCACCTTTAGGGAAGCAGGTTTTTCGGCTCGGTCGAGAGAGAAAGACGGGAGACCAGTCGACTGCCCTGGGGTCGCCTGGTCCTGGCAGTAGAACCAAGTTGCCTGCCAACCTCGGACCGACTCTGGGAAAGTGATGGATGGAAAACAGCTCTTCCCCCTCGTTTGGATCGCCAAGCCCCCGCACAACTGGATCACTTGCGTCCTCTCATCACTCGACTTGGCCTTCTTGACCGACTAAGAGTGACAAGTAAAAATGTGCTTGAAAAGCCCCCAATGCGGACGGCAACCCAGGAATGCCGCACACATGGAAATGAAAGCAGCAAGGTAGAGAATGGAGTTTGGAGTAAAGTGATGGAGCTGCGCTTCGAAGAAGTTCAAGAAATTCCGAAAGAAAGGATGGGGCGGCAGAGAAAACCCTCGGTCGACGTGAGTGGCCAGGAGCACGCACTCACCGTCACGGGGTTGAGGTTCGATCTCTCCCCCCGGAAGACGCGCGGCTTTGTGGGGAATGGCTCCCCCCTCGACCATGTCGTCGAGATCCTCCTGCCGGAGCACCGACGGTATCCAGTCGCCCTGGATCCAACCCTTGGGCAGGGCGGTCCTGGAGGAAGATCCGCCGCGTGCAGACCTCTTCCCTTTCCCCGCCGCCGCCGCCTTCTTCGCGCGCTCCAGAGCAGTCGTCTTGCCCTTCACCATCGTCGCCGGCGAAATCTCGAACAGGTTTGCGGCGATAGGGCGAGACCGGAGGTAGCGGAAGAGGTTGCAAAGGAAGAGAGGAAGAAGGAGAAGAGAGAAGTACGCGCATTGTTGGGGAACTCCGAGCCGGCAACTTATAAGGGGCCACTCCCGAGTGGCTGACCGGTAGGCCAAGGCTATCCAATCAAATCCCGCAGCAGGGGCGCGCGTAGTATGTGGAGAAAAAGGCGACGCGGAGATCGAGGAGCCTCCGCATTGTCACTTCCGATTACTGCGGCCGCCCCCGTCCCGCGCGCTTCCCAAAAAATCCGAATCCCGTGATATCCGCTGGCTGCAGAACAACTTGTCAAAACAGAAGACCCCGCGCGCACCGGCGCTCGGTACGTCACAGGTAAAGAAATCCACTCGACGAAAGGCCTGGAATGGATCAAGGCGACTGAAAGAGGTTGATGACGTCATCCGTGACGGTCGACCCAGAACGAGGCACTCATATAGTCCGAAGAACCAGTCGGAAAGTTCGCCAACCCTTTCTCACTCTAACCTCGATCCATTCGGGGGCTAATGATGAAGCTATGTACCTAGGGTAGGGGCACGGACCCATCCTAAAGAGCCCTACCCGAGGACATCCCTAGAAGGAGTCACCTTTCTAACGACTTGAAGGTATCCCACTCGACGGGTTCAAGACACTCGACCAAAGAAACTATCACTCGACCATGAAGCCAACCACTAGATTGTCAGAAGACCTGAAGTCACTCCGCAGGCAAACGGTCAGCTCTTAAGTAGTCTTTATAGTCATTATAACACTTTATTAGGGGCGTTACCAGTAACGCCCAACCTTAAATATACCTAAAACCCTGCATTACTGAGGGCAGGAGAGGGCCGGCGAACTCTATATAAGTCACCCCCTCCTCAGTATGAAGGGTTCGCACCCCTGTTATCTACACATGCATAATCCAATCGACCGCCTCCGGGCACCGAGACGTAGAGCTGTTACTTCCTCCGAGAAGGACCTGAACTCGTAAACATTGTGTGCCTACAACTTCCCAATAGCTAAGATCTAGCCTCTCCATACACACCCCCCTACATTACTGTCAGACTTAGAAGCACGACAGTTCGCGCTTAGGCCACAGTCCTCGGTAAGAGAAGGAGGGACCTCAGGGCCCTTGAACGGCACCTTCTAGATGTCCTTATGCATCGTGTCGAAGAGCTCACGTAGAGTCTGGTGCTGGGTCGGGTCGAACTCCCATAAATTGAAAGCCCGTTGTTGACACGGGAGGATCTCGGGGAAGAGCATGACCTGGACTATGTTGACAAGCTTGAGTTTCTTGCTTGTCATGTTCTAGATACACTTCTGGAGTCCGTCCAGCTCCACCGAAGAGCCCCAAGACAGGCTCTTCTCCTTCCAAGAAGTGAGCCGCGTGTGGACTCCGGATCGAAACTCGGGGGCCGCCACCCAGTTGGTGTCGCGCGGCTCGGTGATGTAGAACCACGCCGACTACCACCCCTTTACGGTCTCCACGAAGGAGCCCTCGAGCCATGTAATGTTGGGCATTTTTCCCACCATGGCTCCATCGCATTCCGCTTGTTGGCCGCCTACTACCTTCGGCTTCATATTGAAGGTCTTCAGCCATAGGCCGAAGTGGGGCTGGATGCGGAGGAAAGCCTCGCACACGACGATGAATGCCGACATGTTGAGGATGAAATTCGGGGCCAGATCATGAAAGTCTAGCCCGTAATAGAACACGAGGCCGCGGACGAATGGATGGAGGGGAAACCCCAGTCCGCGGACGAAGTGGGGGAGGAAACCACCCTTTCGTGAGGTTCCGGGGTAGGAACGGTCTGCCCCGCGGCTGGCAGCCGGTGCGCGATATCCGCGGCTAAGTATCCGGCTCCACACATTTTTTTGATGCGTCCCTCCGTGACGGAGGAGGCCATCCACTTGCCTCCCGCTCCGGACATGTTTGGAGAGAGTTGAGGAGAAGGATGTGGACTTGGGCGCTGGAGCTCGAGTGCGCGAGAATGGATGAGCAAGGAGGAAGAAGGTGTGGGTAGAAAAAGGTGAGATCTTATCCCTTTATAAGGGCGGAATAAACTATGCACCCCCACTAGCCTGGTAAAACTCGCTTATCCCCCAAGCACCGTAATTGATAGCGCGGTTGGGTTACCCACGTCCGTATTGATGAGAACCCCACAATAAGGGAAACACGATCTCTGCTTTGACAAGACGTGTCAAGAAATCGCCTCGCGTTATGTGCAGGGCTGGTTAAAGAAAAACGGTTCAAATAATTACCGGGCTGTCGCGTGATGTCATGCAGCCAAAACGTGTCAGCAGATTAGATTTGTGGAAATATTATTCTCTCTATGGTGGTATGTGGAACTTATTTTGCAGGGTCGGACACTATCCTTGTATTCAAACTCTTCCGTCATGTATTCGGGAGAGGAACCCGCCTTGCAATGCCGAAGACAACACTGCGCGCCAGACTCATCGTCATTGAAGCCTGGTTCAGGGGCTACTGAGGGAGTCCTGGATTAGGGGGTCTCCGGACAGCCGGACTATATCCTTTGGCCGGACTGTTGGACTATGAAGATACGAGATTGAAGACTTCGTCCCGTGTACGGATGGGACTCTACTTGGCGTGGAAGGCAAGCTAGGCAATACAGATATGTATATCTCATCCTTTGTAACCGACCTTGTCTAACCCTAGCCCCCTCCAGTGTGTATATAAACCGGAGGGTTTTAGTCCGTAGGACAACATACAATTATACCATAGGCTAGCTTCTAGGGTTTAGCCTCTCCGATCTCGTGGTAGATCAACTCTTGTACTACTCATATTATCAAGAATAATCAAGCAGGACGTAGGGTTTTACCTCCACCAAGAGGGCCTGAACCTGGGTAAAACATCGTGTCCCCTGCCTCCTGTTACCATCCACCTTTGATGCACAATTCAAGACACCCTACCCGATATCCGCCGGTTTTGACACCGATAATGAGCTTGGCCTTGATAACAACTGTGGTGACGCTGAGGCTGAGCTTGCCCTTGGCGATGACCACGGCCCGTTCAGCAGCGGCGGCTCTTCCTCCGACGGGAGCTCAAGCAGCGGTGGTTACGACCAGTCGCCGGGCTCGCTTTGGGGGAGGTGGCAGATCTTCTCATCGCCACACCTCGGTGAAGCGGGACAAGGGCTCAGGCTGAGCCCGGAGGGCCTCCGGAGCCAGGCCTCGAGAGCTGTAGCGATCGCACGAGCCGCTTCAGTTTAACCTTTCCTTTCTCCTACATTTCGAAAAAAAGTAGAGGGCCCTGCTGGGGCGTGTAATGAACCACGGTACTTATGCCACTATGCTATGTTTATTGTTCTTGTGTTATGCTATCATGTTCGTGCTCCGCATAGGTACATAGGGATAACTTAGCTTGATACACTCGGGGTAGTTTCCCGCCTTGCGAGGGCGCGCCTTTTGGCATCTAGTGAGGCCTCCTTGCTGCCGACTCAAGAGCCGCTAGCCTCGGGAGGCATCATAAAGCTGCGGGATTTGTTAGAAAATCTGTCGGGTGCCTTGTTTCTCCTTGAGCGAGCCTTTGGGCATGGGCTAATCGTGTCTCAGTGCACTGCGTCACAGTACCCGAGGGACATGGACTTGAAGAGGGTGCGTAGACTGATAACCCAAAAGTATAGGGGATCGCAACAGTTTTCGAGGGTAGAGTATTCAACCCAAATTTATAGATACGACACAAGGGGAGCCAAAGAATATTTGAAGGTATTAGCAGCTGAGTTGTCAATTCAACCACACTTGGAGATTAATTATCTGCAGCAAAGTGATCAGTAGCAAAGTAGTATGATAGTTTTGATAATAGTAGCAGCAACAACGGTAACGCTAACAGTGGTAGCAGTAATTTTGTAGCAAGTGTAACAGTGATGATAGCAGTAGTAACTTAGCAAAAGCAATATAGGATAAATTCGTAGGCATTGGATCAGTGACTTGTTGGATGATATTCATCATGAGATAGTTATAACCTAGAGCGATACGACAATAGCTCCAGTTCGTCAATATAATGTAGGCATGTATTCCGTAAGTAGTCATACATGCTTATGGAAAGAACTTGCATGACATATTTTGTCCTACCATCCCGTGGGAGCAGGTCCATATTGGAAACTAAGGGTTATTAAGGCCTCCTTCTAATAGAGAACCGGAACAAAGCATTAACACATAGTGAATACATGAACTCCTCAAACTATGATCATCACCGGGAGAAGTACCGGTTTCTGTCACTCTGGGGTTGCCGGATCATAACACATATTAGGTGACTATAACTTGCAAGATCAGATCTAGAACATGGATATAATGGTAATAACATAAATGGTTCAGATCTGAAATCATGGCACCCAGGCCCAAAGTGACAAGCATTAAGCATGCCAAAGTCATAGCAACATCAATCTTAGAACATAGTGGATAATGGGGATCAAGCCCTAACAAAACTAACTCTATTACAGGATGAATCTCATCCAACTCCTCACCGACCAGCGAGCCTACGAAGGAATTGGCAATGGAGAAGGGTTGGTGATGATGAAGAACGAAGATCCCCCTCTTCGGAGCCCCAAATGGACTCCAGATCTGGCCTCCCGGTGAAGAACAGGAGGGGACGGCGGCTCCATCTCGTGGATCATGATAATTCTTTCTCCCTAATTTTGTTCTGGAAAAATAGGATTTCATAGCGTCGGTTTCAAGGTCTGTGGGGCCACTAGGTGGGGACAACCCACCTGGGCGCGACGAGGGGGGCGCGCCGTGGTGGGTTGTGCCTAGCCAGGTGCCCCTCTCCGGTAGGTCTTGGCTCCAGAGATTCTTAAATATTATATAAAAATTCCTCGCAAAGTTTTGTTCCATTTCGAGAACTTCTATTTCTGCACAAAGACAACACCATGCTAGTTCTGCTGAAAACATTGTCAGTCCAGGGTTAGTTTCATTAAAATCATGCAAATTAGAGTCCAAAACAAGAGGAAAAGTGTTAGGAAAATGTGGGGACCCCGACTCATAAGTCGTGATCACCGAATGCACATGTACAGTGATCCCAAAGATCAATGCTCACTGAACACACAGAAGCTGATTAACAAGAGTCTTACATCCATACATACCGTGTTACACAAATTATGACCATTATGGTCATGTCTTACATTGATAAAGCCTTAAGGGATGAACATCAAATGAAACACAAGCAGCGGAAATCTTCGTCGATGAGTAGAGCCCATGCCATCTGCCTTAACCCTACAGGCATTCTGACTGGGAAACGTCCTAGTTCGCATGTTCGTCTCCAAAGGACTCTTCTTCGAACTTCGGTTCTTCCATGCGTTGCCAATTAAATAACCAGTGGCAAGCCAATGAGTACTTTAAATGTACTCGCAAGCAACCCATGTTTCGGCTCAAGATACAACAATGCATGATCTAGGTAAATTTTTGCAGAAAGCTGATTTTGTCGTGTTATGACATGTTCAATAACTGGTAAACCATGCATCGCATGGATTCAAGTAACCATAGGGGCTGGTTACAGATATCAACATAAAGGGAGAGGGCTCCAACCCAACTCATTCATGTCAAGTCCTTTGACTTGACCCAAGAAGTACTTTCCCACACACACTGGTTTGTAAACAAGTGGACGTAGCCCAAGAGCGGTTACCCAACTGTCCTTGACCATGGACATGGCTATTCGAATAGTTTTACACTCTGCAGAGGTTGCACACTTTACCCACAAGATTCGGGGAACTTCCATGTCATCCATGACCCGCGGTACCTCAAGTACCAGGGGTAAGCACCCGATCACTATCTTTCCCTAGACGACACTAACATGGAGTCCACTCATTGTTCCGTATCCTCACGATGTACATCATATGAGACTCACTCGAGATCGTAAAATCGGAGAGGGGACACAACGGTGTATCCAGTGCCCTGTGAAAACAGTCATGGCCGCCCAACCTGGCACGACCCCGTCCCGAGAGAGCGCACTAACAACTCTCCCGTCACTAGTAATGCGGGCTCCAAGCTAGTATCGGCCTAGGTAATCAATAATGCCCTTCCCCATACAAGGGTATAGTGGTTGCACATGTAAGGTTGGAATAACGGTTGCAACTTAAACCAATCCGTTTTGAAAAACAACACACACACGTGCCTCGGTACACCACTTCGTCATAAAGTGGTTACCCAACTCATCATCACCCCCGGGCATAAGTGGCACCCGGTGGGGGTTTTCAAAAAGTCTTGAAAATACTTTGTCTCCATCACCATGCATATTCCCGTCCCTTTTTGCGTAGCACTACTTTAGCATCCTATCTACTCCCACCGGCATAACCCTCATAAGGAGGTAGGGTCATGCACAATGCAAGTAGCAACGAGGAAGTAATAGAGGCAACCCATCAAAGTGGTTAGCATCTCATCATGATTTCGATGCAACACTAATAAAGTGCTATATGACATGCATAAAAAGGGTTTCATAGACATGGTCAAAGGGCTGCTTGCCTGGCTTAGCAAAGTCTTCTGGGTCTTCAAAGTCTTCTGGTCCAACTCCTTCGCCGGCAACGCAATCTATCGTTGCAAATAATAACGAGAAAAATAAGGTAATAATAAAACAGAAAAACCAAAGTGCACAGAAAAATGTCAACTCATTTTTGTTAAATACTAGGTTGAAAACTAAGAAGGGGAAAATTCCTAGTTTTGGTTTTGGAGTAGCAGAATAGAAGAAATGGATTTTTAGAGGGGTTTAAATATATTTAAATTTGAATTTGAATATGAACAATACATAAAAGTTGTTTGGACATGAGTGAAAATTATACCATTAAATAGGTGGGATTTTTAGAAAAATATGGGAGTTGGAATTATTTCATTTGGATGAATATTTAAACCAGTGGAATTTTTGGAAAGTTACAGAAAAAGATAAGGAAAAAGGCCACTGTGCAATTGGGCCTATTCGGCCACAGTGCAGCAGGCCCTGGTGGAATCCAGCCCGCGCAAGGCTGCCACGTCGATGGTGTATTTGGGAAATAAGCCTCCAGCCGACGCAGCGAACCGGTACGCGCGCGCGCGTGTTTTAAACCCGACGTGTGGGACCCACACATCAGGACTAAGGCTGACGGACAGGCCCCACGGCCGTTGTCGGTGTCAAAACCGGTGAATCTCAGGTAGGGGGCCCGAACTGTGCATCTAGGCCGGATGGTAACAGGAGGCAAGGGACATGAAGTTTTACCCAGGTTCGGGCCCTCTCAATGGAGGTAAAACCCTACGTCCTGCTTGATTAATATTGATGATATGGGTAGTACAAGAGTAGATCTACCACGAGATCAGAGAGGCTAAACCCTAGAAGCTAGCCTATGGTATGATTGTTGATGTGTATGTTGTCCTACGGACTAAAACCCTCCGGTTTATATAGACGCCGGAGAGGGTTAGGGTTACATAGAGTCGTTTACAATGGTAGGAGATCTGGACATCCGTATCGCCAAGCTTGCCTTCCACGCCAAGGAAAGTCCCTTCCGGACACGGGACGAAGTCTTCAATCTTGTATCTTCATAGTCCAGGAGTTGGGCTGAAGGTATAGTTCGGCTATTCGAACACCCCCTAATCCAGGACTCCCTCAGTAGCCCCTGAACCAGGCTTCCATGACGATGAGTCCGGCGCGCATATTGTCTTCGGCGTTGCAAGGCGGGTTCCTCCTCCAAGTACTTCATAGAAGATTTTGAACACAAAGATAGTGTCCGGCTCTGCAAAATAAGTTTCCACATATTGCCATAGAGAGAATAATATTTACACAAATCTAATCTACCGACGTATTCCGTAGTGAGACATCACACCACGGGCAAGCTTTTATTCGAACCGTTTTACTGTCCCATCTTAGCGCGTTATGCGAGGCGGTTTCCTTGGCACGTCTTGTTAAAGAAGAGATCGTGTCCCCTTATTCCGGGATTCTCATCAATACACGCGTGGGTAACCTAACCGCGCCTTTGATTACGGCTCTTGGGAGATAAGCGATTTTTACCAGGCTGGTGGGGACATGTAGTTGCGTCCACCCATATAAGGGGATAAAGATCCACCTTTTCACCTACGCCTTCTTCCTCCTCCGCCTATCCATTCTTGCGCACTCGAGCTCCAGCGCCCAAGTCCGCACTACCACCTCAACCTTCTCCAGTCATGTCCGGAGCGGGAGGCAAGTGGATGGTCTCCTGCATCACGGAGGGACACATCAAAAAGCTGAGGAAGGTCGGATATCTGGCTAGCAACATCACGCACCGGCCTCCCGAAAAGGGCAGCTCATCCCCACCCCTAGGCCCCATGAGAGGGTGGTATTCCTCCCCCATTTCCTCCGCGGACTGGGCTTCCCTCTGCATCCATTTGTCCGGGGGCTCATGTTCTACTATGGCCTGGATTTCCATGATCTGGCCCTGAATTTTGTCCTCAACATCTCGGCGTTTATCATCGTGTGCGAGGCTTTCCTCCGCATCCGCCCCCATTTCGGCCTATGGCTCAAGACCTTCAACGTCAAGCCGAAGGTGGTACGCGGCAACCAGGCGGAGTGCGGAGGCACCATGGTGGGCAAAATGGCCAACGTCTTATGGCTTGAGGGCTCCTTTGTGGAGACCCTAAAGGGGTGGCAATCGGGGTGGTTTTATATCACCGAGCCGCGCGACCCTAAGTGGGTCATAGCCCCCGAGTTCCGGTCCGGACCCCCAACGTGGCTCACGTCCTGGAAAGAGACGGGCCTGTCGTGAGGCACCCAAAAGGAGGTGACCGGACTGCAAACATGCATCGAATCCCTTGTGAACAAGCAGCTCAAGCTTCTCAACATAGTCCAGGTTATGCTCATCCGCCTAAGCCTCCCGTGTCAACAATGGGCCTTCAATCTGTGGGAGTTCAATCCGGCACAGCACCGAACTCTGAGCAGGCTCTTCGACATGACGTACGAAGATGCCTGGAAGGTGCTTTTCAAAGGCGCCGAGGCTCCCTCATGCGCTACTGAGGATCGCGGGTTCAGCGCGCAGCGTCATGCTAGCGCGGTAAGCTTTTTAAACCTTTTACAGGGCACTAGTTTTTCATAGTTTAACTCTGTGTCGGATCTAAACTCCCTTACCTTTCACAGGATTGGCAGGCGAAGTCCGGACGGATCGACTATCCGACGCCTTTGCCCAAAGGCCCAGCGGATGCTCAATTGGCGAAGCTGCTGGCTCCGGCACCCTATGTGGTGTCGGAGAGGAAGGCCGCAAAAAAGGCCGCGGGGACTCGAAAGAGTGCCCGGCGCTTGGACGTGTCGGATTCACCATCCGACAAATCTAAGACGCACTCCTCCCAAGAAGACGAGGAGGAGGAAGAAGAGACCCCTCCCCCTCCAGTGGGGGAAGGGAAGAAAAGGAAGGCCGCCCTCTCTGAGGAGGCCGGAGGGTCCAAGGGGAAAACCCTTCCTCTGGACTACTCCGCCGACATCGACGACGACGGAGATGAGTGGCAGCCCAGGGCCAAGCCCCTGGCAAAATCATAAGTTTCCGGATACCAGAGTAATTCATAGTATTCGTTTGTTGCATAGCTTTCGCTTATGTCGAATTTGCTTATGCAGCCCACCCAAAGACCGGCTCGACCTGTCATCGAGCGGTTCACTGGACTCGTCGGATGTGAACCCCCTTCCGACGGCTTCCTCCCCCCGCCCTACGGACGACACCGAGGTGTTGTCCCAACAGGTTCCAATCCGGGAGGAGGTGGTCCTGGAGGCGCCGCGAGGCGACCTCCCGGACTCCAGGAGTAAGGGGGATGAAACCCCCCAGGGCTCCAAGTCCGGCCCTAGGCCGGACACCGCCCCGGAACCTTCAAAGGTTCCAGAGTCCGGCGGGGGACCTCCTTCCAAGAGGAGCAAGCCCGCCATGCTGGTGACCTCCGTCCAACCGGAGGCGCCGGACAATATGTTGGAGGTGCTCCAAGGCGCCTCCATCGACGAGGAGCACCGCGCTATTATGAGTGCGGTGGTCCAGAAGGTTCAGTCTGCAAAAAAACAGACTGACTGAAGCTTGTACGAGCCTTTTGACGGGCTTCGAGGTAAGTAAAGAAAGTGTAAATAATAGTACCGCATAGACAGTAGCCCCTGATGCTCTGTTTGGCGTTCGCAAGAGTCTAACAAAAATGAGTCAATATGCATGTGCAGGCTACCCTACTTGCGTCCGCCGCACTGACTACAGAAGTGGACATGCTAAAGCAGGACCGTGAAAGGTCCGAGCAAGAGCTCAAGCGTGCCAAGAAGCAGCTCGAGGACAATGAATGTAAGAAATACCTTGTTAAATATATATATATATATATATAAGGTGCAATTGCAAGAAATGACAGGATTAACATGGCTATTGTAGGGGCCACATCTGAGGTGGCGACCCTTAAGCAAGCGCTGGACGAGGCCGAGAAGAATTCGGCCTCGGAGCGCACCGAGCGAGAGAAGAATGAGGCCGAGGTTGGCAAGGTGCCGCAAGAACTCCAGGCTCTCATGGAAAAACATGATAGTTTGGAGCGTGACTCGAAGACGCAAGCGTCCGAGCTTGTGGTGGCTATTGAAAATGCCAAATCTACCAAGGCCGAATCCCAGAAGACCCTCCAGGAGTTGGATGCTGAAGATGATTGCCGCAGGTAAGGCATTCTTTATGCAAAGCAAACACATAAACGTGAGTTACCTGTTACTTAGCTGAATCCGGAGCTCTCCAGGAGCGTTCGCAGATCTTCCCCAGAGTGTATCCGATGCCGCCGCATTCTATCGAGCCAAGGAGGGCAGCTCGACGGAGAAGGTGTTCTGGTCTCAGTACGCTGAGCCCGGACACTCCGTGCCCCTGAGAGGAAGGCTGCAAAAAAGGCCGCGGGGACTCGAAAGAGTGCCCGGCGCCTGGACGTGTCGGATTCACCATCCGACGAATCTAAGATGCACTCCTCCCAAGAAGACGAGGAGGACGAAGAAGAGACCCCTCCCCCTCTAGTGGGGGAAGGGAAGAAAAGGAAGGCCGCCCTCTCTAAGGAGGCCGGAGGGTCCAAGGGGAAAACCCTTCCTCTGGACTACTCCGCCGACGTCGATGACGGCGGAGATGAGTGGCAGCCCAGGGCCAAGCCCCTGGCAAAATCATAAGTTTCCGGTTACCAGAGTAATTCATAGTGTTCGTTTATTGCACAGCTTTCGCTTATGTCGAATTTGCTTATGCAGCCCACCCAAAGACCGGCTCGACGCGTCATCGAGCGGTTCACTGGACTCGTCGGATGTGAACCCCCTTCCGACGGCTTCCTCCCCCCGCCCTACGGACGACACCGAGGTGTTGTCCCAACAGGTTCCAATCCGGGAGGAGGTGGTCCTGGAGGCGCCGCGAGGCGACCTCCCGGACTCCAGGAGTAAGGGGGATGAAACCCCCCAGGGCTCCAAGTCCGGCCCTAGGCCGGACACCGCTCCGGAACCTTCAAAGGTTCCAGAGTCCGGCGGGGGACGTCCTTCCAAGAGGAGCAAGCCCACCATGCCGGTGACCTCCGTCCAACCGGAGGCGCCGGACAATATGTTGGAGGCGCTCCAAGGCGCCTCCATCGACGAGGAGCACCGCGCTATTATGAATGCGGTGGTCCAGAAGGTTCAGTCTGCAAAAAACAGACTGACTGAAGCTTGTACTAGCCTTTTGACGGGCTTCGAGGTAAGTAAAGAAAGTGTAAATAATAGTACCGCATAGACAGTAGCCCCTGATGCTCTGTTTGGCGTTCGCAAGAGTCTAACAAAAATGAGTCAATATGCATGTGCAGGCTACCCTACTTGCGTCCGCCTCACTGACTACAGAAGTGGACATGCTAAAGCAGGACCGTGAACGGTCCGAGCAAGAGCTCAAGCGTGCCAAGAAGCAGCTCGAGGACAATGAATGTAAGAAATACCTTGTTATATATATATATATATATATATATATATATATAAGGTGCAATTGCAAGAAATGACAGGATTAACATGGCTATTGTAGGGGCCACATCTGAGGTGGCGACCCTTAAGCAAGCGCTGGACGAGGCCGAGAAGAATTCGGCCTCGGAGCACACCGAGCGGGAGAAGAATGAGGCCGAGGTTGGCAAGGTGCCGCAAGAACTCCAGGCTCTCATGGAAAAACATGATAGTTTGGAGCGTGACTCGAAGACGCAAGCGTCCGAGCTTGTGGTGGCTATTGAAAATGCCAAATCTACCAAGGCCGAATCCCAGAAGACCCTCCAGGAGTTGGATGAGCTGAAGAAGATTGCAGCAGGTAAGGCATTCTTTATGCAAAGCAAACACATAAACGTGAGTTACCTGTTACTTAGCTGAATCCGGAGCTCTCCAGGAGCGTTCGCAGATCTTCCCCAGAGTGTATCTGATGCCGCCACATTCTATCGAGCCGAGGAGGGCAGCTCGACGGAGAAGGTGTTCTGGTCTCAGTACGCTGAGCCCGGACACTCCATGCCCCTGAGAGGAAGGCCGTAAAAAAGGCCGCGGGGACTCGAAAGAGTGCCCGGCGCCTGGACGTGTCGGATTCACCATCCGACGAATCTAAGATGCACTCCTCCCAAGAAGACGAGGAGGACGAAGAAGAGACCCCTCCCCCTCCAGTGGGGGAAGGGAAGAAAAGGAAGGCCGCCCTCTCTGAGGAGGCCGGAGGGTCCAAGGGGAAAACCCTTCCTCTGGACTACTCCGCCGACGTCGACGACGGCGGAGATGAGTGGCAGCCCAGGGCCAAGCCCCTGGCAAAATCATAAGTTTCCGGATACCAGAGTAATTCATAGTATTCGTTTATTGCACAGCTTTCGTTTATGTCGAATTTGCTTATGCAGCCCACCCAAAGACCGGCTCGACGCGTCATCGAGCGGTTCACTGGACTCGTCGGATGTGAACCCCCTTCCGACGGCTTCCTCCCCCCGCCCTACGGACGACACCGAGGTGTTGTCCCAACAGGTTCCAATCCAGGAGGAGGTGGTCCTGGAGGCGCCGCGAGGCGACCTCCCGGACTCCAGGAGTAAGGGGGATGAAACCCCCCAGGGCTCCAAGTCCGGCCCTAGGCCGGACACCGCTCCGGAACCTTCAAAGGTTCCAGAGTCCGGCGGGGGACGTCCTTCCAAGAGGAGCAAGCCCGCCATGCCGGTGACCTCCGTCCAACTGGAGGCGCCGGACAATATGTTGGAGGCGCTCCAAGGCGCCTCCATCGACGAGGAGCACCGCGCTATTATGAGTGCGGTGGTCCAGAAGGTTCAGTCTGCAAAAAACAGACTGACTGAAGCTTGTACTAGCCTTTTGACGGGCTTCGAGGTAAGTAAAGAAAGTGTAATAATAGTACCGCATAGACAGTAGCCCCTGATGCTCTGTTTGGCGTTCGCAAGAGTCTAACAAAAATGAGTCAATATGCATGTGCAGGCTACCCTACTTGCGTCCGCCTCACTGACTACAGAAGTGGACATGCTAAAGCAGGAGCGTGAAAGGTCCGAGCAAGAGCTCAAGCGTGCCAAGAAGCAGCTCGAGGACAATGAATGTAAGAAATACCTTGTTAAATATATATATATATAAGGTGCAATTGCAAGAAATTTCAGGATTAACATGGCTATTGTAGGGGCCACATCTGAGGTGGCGACCCTTAAGCAAGCACTGGACGAGGCCGAGAAGAATTCGGCCTCGGAGCGCACCGAGCGGGAGAAGAATGAGGCCGAGGTTGGCAAGGTGCCGCAAGAACTCCAGGCTCTCATGGAAAAACATGATAGTTTGGAGCATGACTCGAAGACGCAAGCGTCCGAGCTTGTGGTGGCTATTGAAAATGCCAAATCTACCAAGGCCGAATCCCAGAAGACCCTCCAGGAGTTGGATGAGCTGAAGAAGATTGCAGCAGGTAAGGCATTCTTTATGCAAAGCAAACACATAAACGTGAGTTACCTGTTACTTACCTGAATCCGGAGCTCTCCAGGAGCGTTCGCAGATCTTCCCCAGAGTGTATCCGATGCCGCCACATTCTATCGAGCCGAGGAGGCAGCTCGACGGAGAAGGTGTTCTGGTCTTAGTACGCTGAGCCCGGACACTCCGTGCCCCTGAGCGACCAGTTGAAGCAACTGGTCAAGCTCCACAAGGTGGCCGAACAGGCCATGAAGGACCTCATAGTTCGGCTGTGGCCTGGAGAGGCTCTGCCTGGGAGCTATTTCGGGCTGGTGCGGCGGCTGGTGGAGGCTTGTCCGAGGCTTGAAGACATCAAGCGCTCCGTCTGCATTGAAGGTGCCTGTAGGGCCCTTGCTCGTGCTAAGGTGCACTAGGGCAAGCTGGATGCGGTGAAGGTTGTGAAGGACGGGCCACCGCCGGGGAAAGAGCATCGCAAGCCCAAGAATTACTATAAGGATGTTCTGAAGGGTGCCCTCCTTGTGGCGGATGAATGTACCAAGGATGTATTTTTTGAGTAAAAACGCTCGTGTTATCCTGTGCGCTGAAAACTTGTTCATATGCGCTAAGAAATGCTGCTTGAATTTAAAATATTACCTTCTGTGCGGCTGTTTATCAATACTGAGAGATGGCGAGTCGTCGGCTTCTGCCCCCTTGCCGCTAGTGCTGGGGTGTTCGGGGATAAACCTGGGCGCTCTTTTCCCATATTGGGGTCCTTCGAGGGAGGCGCTCAGCCCAACGAACAAGGCAATCAGACTATAATGCGTGAACACTCTCACTTAGCCATAGAATTCTATAATTTTAAATTTTGGCGAAGCCCCTAGTATTTGGAAGACCGAGTTCGGGGCGCTATCCACGCCTTGGCCGGACAGAGCCGGCTCCTCGCCCTAAGCGGCATAAGTCTTTAGGGACTCGAAAAACCTCTCGAACAGCAACCAGCTCTCGCTTCATCATGACAGTCAGTTTTAGCTTTCTCCACTGAGGTGCTCGACCCAGCTCAACCGGGGCACAATCGCAGTGGTTCTCCTAGTGCTACCTTAGCCGATATAGCGGAACGCAAGGCACCAAAACATAGGAGCCGGGCAAACCCAACTATTGACCCAAGACATGATTCGGAGCCGATGCATATAGTGCTATAAGTTCGGGGTGCCGCACTTGTGAAAGTGTTCGGACTTCTCACACCATATTGAGGGGTGCTAAAAGCCCCTGGCGTACTTTGGCCGTACCAAGTTGTACGGGTGCAACATGTCGTTAAGGAACATTTATTTATAAAAAGTTAATGCAAAAAATAGACAAAAGCTATGCATTGTTTATTAGAAATAGCTGCGATCAAAGCAGAACGATACAAGTAATGCGATAAACGAAAAGTTGGACTATTTAACATGTCTCCTCCAGGGGCAAGCTGCGGAATAGTATGCGAAATAGGTATACTGCTCGTGATAGAGAGCACCTGGGATTTCCGTAATGCGGCATGGCTTGTCTGCTTCCCTGGTTCTTGCATCGTTTGTACGGCAGTTGAACTGCCGAACAGGCCTTCCGAAGGATGTAGTCCTGAAAGTAAGAGAAAATTAAAAAATCGCCAGCCCCTGGTGCGGTTTAAGCCGTGTATTGGGCGTGCCGTGATGGTGCCCCTCCCCATGTGCCCATGGAATCTCTAGAGCGTAGTTATGTACGCGAAGTACTGGCGTCGCCTTTTTGTGAGGGTTGGGGTTGGGGCCGCATTGCTACGCCTACTCGAATTGTGCCAGGCGGTCTTGTTGTAGGTTACTCCGGGTGCGCTTGACGGTGTCTGGTCGTTTAGTGGCCGGACTAGAGAACTGCTTGGAGAGGCTGCTTTGAACTTCCGCTGCAAGGGCCGCCGTGAGCTCCTCCGTTCGGAGGGAGTGTTCGGTGTTTCCATTGACCATACTTACTCCTCGAGGGCCTGGCATCTTGAGCTTAAGGTATGCGTAATGCGGTACCGCATTGAACTTAGCAAACGCGGTTTGCCCGAGCGGTGCATGATAGCCACTGCGAAACGGGACTATGTCGAAGATTAACTCCTCACTTCGGAAATTATCTGGAGATCCGAAGACCACCTCAAGTGTGACTGAGCCTGTGCAGTTGGCCTCTACACCTGGTATTACGCCTTCAAAGGTCGTTTTGGTGGGCTTAATCCTCGAGGGATCTATGCCCATTTTCCGCACTATATCCTGGTAAAGCAGGTTTAGGCTGCCGCCGCCGTCCATAAGGACTCTAGTGAGATGAAATCCATAAATAATTGGGTCTAGAACCAATGCAGTGAATCCACCATGACGGATGCTAGTGGGATTGTCCCTTCGATCAAAGGTGACCGGGCAGGTGGACCATGGGTTGAACTTCGGGGTGACTGGCTCTACCGCGTATACGTCCCTTAACGCACGCTTCCGCTCCCTTTTGGGGACATGGGTTGCGTATATCATGTACACCGTCCGCACTTGTGGGGGAAAACCCTTCTGTCCACTGTTGTTCGACGGCTGGGGCTCCTCGTCGTCATTGCTATGCAGCCCCTTGTCTTCATTGTCGGCGCTTAGCTTGCCTGCCTGCTTGAACACCCAACAATCCCTGTTGGTGTGATTGGCCGGGTTTTCGGGGGTGCGATGTATTTGGCACAAGCGGTCGAGTATTCGGTCCAAGCTGGACGGCCCCCTAGGATTCCTTTTGAATGGCTTCTTCCACTGACCGGATTTAGAGCCTCTGAATCTGGCATTAACTGCCATATCCTCAGCATTGTCGCTATTAATGTGGCGCTTCTGCTTGTTGCGACACGACCTGCACTAATGTCCCTGGTGTCCGAACTACCAGGGTTCTTTGTCATATTGTTGCTACGAGCGAGCCAGCTGTCTTCTCCCGCGCTAAAGTGGGTCATGAGTGTCGTGAGTGCTGCCATAGATTTTGGCTTTCCTCTCTGAGGTGCTGGGCCAGCCACTCGTCACGGATATTGTGCTTGAAGGCTGCTAGGGCCTGAGCATCCGGACAGTCGACTATTTGATTTTTCTTTATTAGGAACCGTGTCCAGAATTGTCTGGCTGATTCCTCTGGCTGCTAGATTACGTGACTTAGGTCATCGGCGTCTGGGGGTCGCACATAAGTGCCCTGGAAATTGTCGAGGAATGAGGCTTCCAGGTCCTCCCAGCAACTGATTGATCCTGTTGGCAAGCTGTTGAGCCAATGCCGAGCTGGTCCTTTAAGCTTGAGTTGGAGGTATTTGATGGCGTGAAAATCGTCGCCGCGGGCCATGTGGATATGAAGGAGATAATCCTCAATCCATACCGCAGGGTCTGTTGTGCCATCTTATGATTCGATGTTTACGGGTTTGAAACCCTCGGGGATTTGATGATCCATTATTTCGTCTGTAAAGCACAGTGGGTGTGCGGCGCCTCTGTACTAGGCGATATCATGACGTAGCTCCAATGAGCTTTGTCTACTGTGTTCGGCCCTGCCAAATTTGCGGCCAGCGTGACGGTTACCGTCTCGAGCCTTCGGGTGCCCACGCGATCCGTAGATCGATCGTGTTTGCCTTGCCTTGTCCTCCAACATGTCTCATAAGTCCGGCGTATATTCCCGTGCCTTGGTACAGGGTGCTGCTTGAGTGGAGGGCCAGGAGGCCTCTCTGTTGCGGCCACGAGGTGGCCGTTCGGCCGCATCGAGTGCTTCCTCCTCTAATCGGGGTAGCAACTTGCTCTTTGGGTAGCTCTTGGAGAAGCGTTCGAGTTTGCTCTTCGGCCGCAAGGACTTCAGTCCATCTGTCAACCAGCAAATCTTGATCAGTTCTGAGCTGTTGCGGTTTTTTCTTGAGGCTTCTTGCCGTGGCCATAAGCCTGCGTTGGAAACGCTTTTGCTCAATAGGATCCTCTAGCACGACGAATTCATCGTCGTCGAGGCTTGCCTCATCTTCGGAGGGAGGCATATAATTATCGTCCTCGACCTCTCTGTCCGCGCTCTCTCATGAGTGCTGGTTTCTCCATCCTCCTGTGCTAAACCCTAATGGAGGGGGTTTTCTTCGGCACTCTCCAGAGTATTACTATCTCCCATGCTGGAATCACCGTTTTTGTGTTGGCGGGATTTTGAGCGGAGCCGCTGACGCCGGTGCTTGGGCTGTTTCTTGGAGGGGTCATCCTCCGCTGTTCCATCGCCCTCTCCCTCTTTTGGGGTGTCCACCATGTATATGTCATATGTCGAGGTGGCTTTCCAGGGCCTAGTAGGCGCTGGTTCTTCATCATCTCCTTCATCGGCGTCCATACCGTCGATGTCTTCGGAGTCGAAGTCGAGCATGTCGGTTAAGTCGTCAACAGTGGCTACAAAGCGGGTGGTGGGTGGGTTTTGAATTTCTTCATCGTCGATACCCCAACCTTGCTGACCGTAGTCCGGCCAGGGCTCTCCTGATAAAGAGAGAGACTTCAGTGACTTCAGGATATCGCCGATAGGTGAGTGCTGAAAGATGTCTACGGCAGTGAACTCCATGATCGGCGCCCAATCGGATTCGACTGGCAGGGGCGCGGAGGGTTCAGAGTCCGGAGAGGAGTCCGGCTCCTTGGAGTCACGAGCCTCGCAGCGTACGGGTCTGGTGTTCAGCTCAATCGCCGTTAGGGTTGCAGCCCCCGAGGTGGTGTCCAACCGCCCATCCTCGATCGGCGCAGTTGACTCCGAACTAAGGGTCGGAGCCGGTGCGGGTGCGGCCTCCAGGGCACCGTTCGGCGGCAGAGTTAGATCATGCTCGTCATGACAGTGCGGCGTGCTCGGCAGTGGTTCGAATCCGTCGAAGATCAAGTCCCCGCGGATGTCAGCCGTGTAGTTTAAACTTCCGAATCTGACCTGACGGCCAGGGGCGTAGCTTTCGATCTGCTCTAGACGGCCAAGTGAATTGGCCCACAGTGCAAAGCCACCAAAGACGAAGATCTGTCTGGGGAGGAAGGTCTCACCCTGGACTGCATCGCCATTGATGATCGTAGGAGCCATCGGGCCTGACGGCGACGGCACAGAGGAACTCTCAATGAAAGCACCAATGTCGGTGTCAAAACCGGCGGATCTCGGGTAGGGGGTCCCGAACTGTGCTTCTAGGCCAGATGGTAATAGGAGGCAAGGGACACGAAGTTTTACCCAGGTTTGGGCCCTCTCGATGGAGGTAAAACCCTACGTCCTGCTTGATTAATATTGATGATATGGGTAGTACAAGAGTAGATCTACCACGAGATCAGAGAGGCTAAACCCTAGAAGTTAGCCTATGGTATGATTATTGATGTGTATGTTGTCCTACAGACTAAAACCCTCTGGTTTATATAGACACCGGAGAGGGTTAGGGTTACATAGAGTCGGTTACAATGGTAGGAGATCTGAACATCCCTATCGCCAAGGAAAGTCCCTTCCGGACACGGGACGAAGTCTTCAATCTTGTATCTTCATAGTCCAGGAGTCTGGCTGAAGGTATAGTTCGGCTATCCGAACACCCCCTAATCCAGGACTCCCTTAGCCGTCGTCGTCAACCTTGGGTCAGAGAGGGCGGCGAGCTCACCGGCGCCGCTGTGGTCGACGGCGAGGCGATCTGAGGGCACTGGCGTGCTCAGGGCGGAGTCGCCGTTCGGGTGGAGGTGGAGGTGGTTGCCGGGGTGCAGGGGTTCGCCGGCGATGAGGAAGCCGGCGGTAGAGCTTCGGAAGGTGCTTGCCCTGGTCGATTCCGGCTGCAAAAGAGAGGGGAAATAGAGGGGGAATGGTCAGGGAGGTGTGGCGGGTCCAGATCGAGAGAGAGAAGGGGCGGAGAGAGCCCGTACCCCGAGATCGACGACGACCCGAGGCGGCGGAGCTCGAGCTTGGGTGGTCCTGGAGGAGAGTGGAGGGCACAGGGGGCCTATTTGGAGTACGGAGGAGGGAGTGGTGGTGAGTGAGAGGCTCGGAGAGGCGTTTAAGTTGGCGAGCCACGGCTCACCGTAGACCCGTGCGCCCGCGAGGTTGTTGCCATTGTTGTGGGTCACGGGGGCGCGCGTGGGCGTGTCTGGGGTGCTCGTGGGTTTGGTCCAGAGCGAGGGAAAGAAGAGAGAGAGGGAGCAGGGGACCAGAGGCACCACGCGTGCGAGCACGATCACTGGTGCGCTCGGGCGGTCGACACGCGTGCGAGCTGGGGCGAGAGGAGGGAGAAGGAAGAGGGGGACCAGGGTTTAGCATGCCGCAGACGCCGAGGCGCATCGTCGGGCGTGCTGGGGAGGCCCGAGGTGGCCAGAAGCGGTTGGAAGGGGGCGGCTATAGTGCAGGAGCACACTGTAGCGCGCTCCAGAGCGCCCAAATGGCCGGCATGGCCATTTTCTATGCAGTGTGGGCACGGTCAAAGGTGTCTGGTGGCTCTAGGGAGGAGTAAAGAAGTAGGAGATGGCCTTGGATGCCTTGGGTGGCCAGTAGGAGAGGAGAGAGGTAGAAGAAGATGGAGAAATGGGCTGTCCAGAGAGAGAAAGTTGGGTTTTACCCATCCAATAATTGAACTGTGGATTTGCCATTGTTACTGGAGGTGAAAGGGGACTAGGAGGGGTTGTGGTAAAGAGTGGAGCTCATGGAGATTAGTGGAAGAGCCCCAAGCAGGGTTTTTAGTTAACATGCAGAAGGTGTTTGGTATGGTTTTGGGGTACTTGCACTAATTTACTTCTTGTGGTACTTGGCAGGGGTGTTTGTCATGACAAAATGACAGGGAAAAAGGAAGATGAGCTCATTTGCAAGAGTTTGCTAATGAAGCTTTGGGAAACCGTAGAAATTAGTAGAAATGAACTTGTGTAGATCTAGTTGAGCAAATCACTTCTCCATGATGCACCACTTGGTGTTGTGGCCTCATTTGGTCATATGAACATGCCCACAAAATTTGGGGTCAAGGACAGAAAGTTGGTAGTACAAACTTGTTCAAATTTGATTTTGGTCAAAGCGGGTTTTGGGGCTTTTTGGTGAACCAAAATGACCTTAATTGATATGAGGCTTTGCATGGTGATAACAATAGGCATTTGTGACTTGCTGGATTTTCCTTGGATTTTTATGAAAATATTTCCTGTAGAAATATTTTAAATCCTTGAAATGGGCAGAAATGGTTTTGGGAGGTTTTGTCCAATATTTTGATCATGACCATATGTTGAAACTCTTATATATGGGAAATATATGCCCATTGAGTTTCCCTGATTTTTCTCAAATATTTTTAACACAATAAAATATTTTTTCCCTATTAAAGACCATTTCTGGCCTTAAGAAAAAGCTTTTTAATAAAATAGGAAAATAACGTTTAAAATTATCTTTTTGTGGTTTATGGGAATCCTATATCTAATAGGTTTCAAATATGCTCTTTGAAATATTTTTCATACCCCAAATCAGGTACTTGCAGTGCAAACCTCAATCCAGGGGTTTTTGGAAAACTAATTTTTGAAAATACAATTTGCCAAATTATTTTTGTAAGAAAATACTATATTGCACTATACACATGGCATGATCATTGGGCAGAAGTTTGGGGCAAGGAGATGAAGTACAGAAGGTGGAGTAGTTGACTTTAAAGAGCACTTGAAAAACCACACAGATAAATCCAACCCCAAAATAAAAGCCAAATAATGCAAAAGTTTTTGTTGGTCCAAATTTTCATGCTTTATTAATGCAAATGACATGTTACAAAATGCAGGGTGTGACAGACCTACCCCCCTTACAAGAATCTCGTCCCCGAGATTCCTAAACTAGGCTTTAAAGAGATACGGAAACTCGGATCTAAGGTAGTCTTCATGTTCCCAGGTTGCTTCTGCTTCAGTGTGGTTGCTCCAGTGGACCTTGAAGTACTTGATGGTGCGGCCTCGAGTGCGACGTTCAGCCTCGTCCAAAATGCAGATGGGTCTCTCGCAGTAGGTCAAATCTGGCTGAAGGTCAATGGCTTGGTGATCGACGTCCTTGTAAAGATCAGGTTTGTCTGGAACTTGGAGACATTTCCAGAGTTGTGACACGTGGAATACGTTGTGCACATCAGATAATTCAGGTGGCAGTTTCAACTGGTAAGCCACTTCTCCTCGCTGTTCAGTGATCTCGAAGGGGCCGATGTATCTTGGTGCGTTTTCCTTTGACATGGAAGGGCTGGGTTCCCTTGAGATGTGTGACTTGGAGATAGACATGGTCTCCAACTCGGAAGGTCATGTCTCTCTGACGTGAGTCAGCGTAGCTCTTCTTCCTTGACTTGGCAGTCTTCAAACGCTCTCTGACAAGCTGGACTTGCTCTTCTGCTTCACGGAGGATATCGGGCCCAAAGACTAGTCCTTCTTGAGTTTCTGACCAATTGAGGGGTGTGCGACACTTGTGTCCATAGAACACCTCAAATGGTGCCATCTGGAGGCTTCACTGATAACTGTTGTTGTAGGAGAACTCGGTGAAACGGAGGCAATCTTCCCACCTAGCTCCATATGCTAAGACACAGGCTCGGAGCATGTCTTCGAGTATTTGATTTACTCGTTCTGTCTGACCTCCGGTCTGTGGGTGGAAAGCAGTGTTGAAGGACAACTTGGTCCCCATGGCCTCTTGGAACTTCTTCTAGAATCTTGAGGTAAACTGGGTTCCTCGGTCTGACACAATCTCCTTGGGAACACCATGAAGGCTTACGATGTTGTCGATGTAGAGGCTGGCTAGCTGGTTTCCCTTGTAAGTCGTTTTGAGAAGAATGAAATAGGCTACTTTGGTCAAATGGTCGACTATGACCCAAATGGAGTCATGTCCCTTATTTGACCTGGGTAATCCAGTGATGAAGTCCATTCCGACTTTATCCCATTTCCATTCAGGCACCTTGAGAGGCTGTAACAATCCAGCGGTCGCTGATGTTCAGCTTTGGCCCTTTGGCATATGTCACACTTCGCAACGAAAGTGGCTATCTCTCTCTTCATTCCATGCCACCAGAATCTTTCCTTTAGGTCTTAATACATCTTGGTTCCTCCGGGGTGGATGGAATACGGGGTGTCATGAGCTTCTTGCAAGATAAAATTCTTGAGCTCAATCTTGTTGGGTACGCAAATGCGATTCCCAAACCACACAATTCCTTGCTCATCCTCTGAGAATCCTGGGGCCTTGCCTGCCTTGATCTTCCTCTTGATGCCTTCAATACTTTCGTGTCCCTTCTGAGCTTCCTTAGCATCATCTATCAAGGTAGGCCTAACTTCGAGGTTGGCCAAGAATCCTGGTGCAACCAGTTCCAACCCGAAGCTTTCAATTTCTTCATACAAGGCGGGTAGCCTGTCCTTAAGCATAGCATTCAAGGAACAAGCCTTTCTGCTTAATGCATCTGCTACCACATTAGCCTTTCCAGGGTGGTATTGAACACTAAGGTCATAATCCTTGATCAACTCTAGCCATCTTCTTTTCCTCATGTTCAATTCCTTCTGAGTGAAAATATACTTTAGACTTTTGTGATCCGTGTATATCTCACACCGCTTCCCTAGGAGGTAATGTCGCCATGTCTTCAGGGCATGAACTACAGCTGCCAACTCGAGGTCATGAGTAGCATAGTTTTCTTCATGAGGCCGAAGTTGCCTCGAAAGGTAGGCCACGACTCTGCCCTCTTGCATCAGAACACCTCCCAGACCGGTTCTCGACGCATCACAATATATCACAAATTCCTTGTGTATATCTGGTGTGGCCAAAACTGGGGCGGTGGTCGATCTCTTCTTCAGCTCCTGGAAGCTTTCTTCGCACTTCGGCATTCATCAAACACATCAAAAGCAAACACAACACTACATGGCTTCATATGAACCATTACAAGGACTCGACTTCGCATAGGGGTACACGACCTATCCTACCATAGGGGTTACTAACGGGCATATCCGGGTTGCGAATGATGCCTAAGTGGTGGAATGCTCGGTCGCGTAGTCTGGCTCTTCTGGGTCTTCCTCCTCGTCATCGATGGCCTAACTTCCTTCATTGCTCGAAGGGGTGGGGGAGTGGAGGAGCTCAACACGGCATTGCTTTGCCGGTGGTGTGAAGAGCTTGCGGTAATCCCTTGCGCTCATGCGGTGCTGATGTGGTGGTTCCCCATCCTTTGGGGGTCTTCCGCCTCGGTATGCGATCGCGGGCTAACCAGGGGGAGCACCTTCCTTCTTGATCCTATCCGTCTTCCCTTGTGTTTGGCAAAGAAGTGCCTTGGTCTCATGAAGTTCCTTTCGGAGCTCCATTGATTCCGAGGCCAAGTGTTGTGCCAAACGATCTGCACAAACGCTGAAGTAGGTCTGGAATCGGAGTGGAAGTCCTTCTTCTAATGGTGGAGCTGGCGCACTGTTCTCATCCTCACCTTCCTTCCGATAAGGCAAGAAGCGGGTTGCCAACTCATCTGCCATCTCTGGAAGAAGGTCTCGGAGGCGGGTGAGTGCCTTGAGGGTTGCCGTCTCGATGGCAAGAACCAGTGTTGCCATCCGGGGTCCCTCGAAGAACCAGCTTGTTGGAGAGTCATTAGCCTTCACGATCACTTCCACATGATACTCCATCTCGGTGTCATTGATCCAATGCTCATGGTAGGTGAAACTGGGGTCTCAGTGAAACTGGCACTTCTTGAGGCTATCCTCGAGAAGCACGGGAAATCCTATGGTCAGGAAGTCTTCGGGTATGGCAGCCATCTACAAAGGTTGAATGGGAGAGGTCAATAAGGGAAATATATCTTGGGTTGGGTAAGATTTAGAAAAGAAGAGAAGTTTAGATGGTCTCAAGCTAACTAACGTCCATGCTAACTAAGGCTTCCTACAGTCAGGATGGCTCTGATACCAGCTCTGCGGGCACCCCGACTCATAAGTCGTGATCACCGAATGCACGTGTACAGTGATCCTAGAGATCAATGCTCATTGAACACACAGAAGCTGAATAACAAGAGTCTTACATCCATACATACCATCTTACACAAATTATGACCATTATGGTCAAGTATTAGATTGATAAAGCCTTAAGGGCTGAACATCAAATGAAACACAAGCAGCGGAAATCTTCGTCGATGAGTAGAGCCCATGCCATCCGCCTTAACCCTACAGGCATTCTAACTGGGAAACATCCTAGTTTGCATGTTCGTATCCAAAGGACTCTTCTTTGAACTCCGGTTCTTCCATGCCTGGCCAATTAAATAACCAGTGGCAAGCCAATGAGTACTTTGAATGTACTCGCAAGCAACCCATGTTTTGGCTCAAGATACAACAATGCATGACCTAGGTAAATTTTTGCAGAAAGCTAATTTTGTCGTGTTATGACATGTTCAATAACTGGTAAACCATGCATCGCATGGATTGAAGTGACCATAGGGGCTGGTTACAGATATCAACATAAAGGGAGAGGGCTCCAACCCAACTCATTCATGTCAAGTACTTTGACTTGACCCAAGAAGTACTTCCCACACACACTGGTTTGTAAACAAGTGGACGTAGCCCAAGAGCGGTTACCCAACTGTCCTTGACCGTGGACACGGCTATTCGAATAGTTTTACACTCTGTAGAGGTTCCACACTTTACCCACAAGATCCGGGGAAATTCCGCGTCATCCACGACCTGCGGTACCTCAAGTACCCGGGGTAAGCACCCGATCACTATCTTTCCCTAGACGACACTAACATGGAGTCCACTCATTGTTCCGTATCCTCACGATGTACATCATACGAAACTCACTCAAGATCGTATCCGAGAGGGGACACAACGGTGTATCCGGTGCCCTGTGAAAACAGTCATGGCCGCCCAACCTGGCACGACCCCGTCCCGAGAGAGCGCACCAACAACTCTCCCGTCACTAGTAATGCGGGCTCCAAGCTAGTATCGGCCTAGGTAATCAATAATGCCCTTTACCATACAAGGGTAGAGTGGTTGCGCATGTAAGGTTGGAATAACGGTCGCAACTTAAACCAATCCATTTTGAAAAACAACACACACACTTGCCTCGGTACACCACTTTGTCATCAAGTGGTTACCCAACTCATCATCTCCCGGGCATAAGTGGCACCCGATGGGGGTTTTTCGAAAAGTCTTTTGAAAATACTTTGTCTCCATCACCATGCATATTCCCGTCCCTTTTTGAGTAGCACTACTTTAGCATCCTATCTACTCCCACCGGAATAACCCTCATAAGGAGGTAGGGTCATGCACAATGCAAGTATCAACGAGGAAGTAATAGAGGCAACCCATCAAAGTGGTTACCATCTCATCATGATTCCGATGCAACACTAATAAAGTGCTATATGACATGCATAAAAAGGGTTTCATAGACATGGTCAAAGGGCTGCTTGCCTGGCTCAGCAAAGTCTTCTGGGTCTTCAAAGTCTTCTGGTCCAACTCCTTTGTCGGCAATGCAATCTATCGTCGCAAATAATAACGAGAAAAATAAGGTAATAATAAATAGAAAAACCAAAGTGCTCAGAAAAATGTCAACTCATTTTTATTAAATACTAGGTTGAAAACTAAAAGGGGAAAATTCCTAGTTTTGGTTTTGGAGTAGTAGAATAGATGAAATGTATTTTTAGAGGGTTTAAATATATTCAAATTTGAATTTGAATATGAACAATACATAAAAGTTGTTTAGACATGAGTGAAAATTATACCATTAAATAGGTGGGATTTTTAGAAAAATGTGGGAGTTGGAATTATTTCATTTGGATGAATATTTAATCCAGTGGAATTTTTTGAAAAGTTACAGAAAAAGAAAAGGAAAAAGGCCACTGTGCAACTGGGCCTATTCGGCCACAGTGCAGCAGGCCCAGGGGGAATGCAGCACGCGCAAGGCTACCAGGTCGAAGGCGTATTTGGGAAATACGCCTCTAGCCGACGCAGCGAACCGGTACGCGCGCACGTGTGTATTAAACCTGATGTGTGGGACCCACACGTCAGGACGTGTGGCTGACGGATGGGCCCCACGGCCGTCGTCGTCAACCTTGGGTTAGAGAGGGCGGCGAGCTCACCGGCGCCATTGTGGTCGACGACGAGGCGATCTGAGGGCACTGGCGTGCTCAGGGCGGAGTCGCCATTCGGGTGGAGGTGGAGGTGGTCGCCGGGGTGCAGGGCTTCGCCGGCGACGAGGAAGCCGGCAGCAGAGCTTCGGGAGGTGCTTGCCCCGGTCGATTCCGGCTGCAAAGGAGAGGGGAAATAGAGGGGGAATGGTCAGGGAGGTGTGGCGGGTCCGGATCGAGAGAGAGAAGGGGCGGAGAGAGCCCGTACCCCGAGATCGACAACGACCCGAGGCGGCGGAGCTCGAGCTCGATCTCGAGCTCGGGTGCTCATGGAGGAGAGTGGAGGGCACAGGGGGCCTATTTGGCGTAGGCAGGAGCGAGTGGTGGTGAGTGAGATGCTCGGAGAAGCCTTTAAGTAGGCGAGCCACGGCTCACCGTAGACCCGTGCGCCGGCAAGGTTGTTGCCGTTGTTGTGGGTCACGGGGGCGCGCGTGGGCGTGTCTGGGGTGCTCGTGGGTTTGGTCCAGAGCGAGGGAAAGAAGAGAGAGAGGGAGCAGGGGACCAGAGGCACCACGCGTGTGAGCACGCTCACTGGTGCGCTCGGGCAGTCGTCGCGCGAGCGAGCTGGGGCGAGAGGAGGGAGAAGGAAGAGGGGGACCAGGGTTTAGCGTGCCGTGGATGCTGAGGCGCATCGTCGGGCGTGCTGGGGAGGCCCGAGGTGGCCAGAGGCGGTTGGAAGGGGGCGGCTACTGTGTGGGAGCGCACTGTAGCGCGCTCCAGAGCACCCAAATGGCCGGCATGGCCATTTTCTGTGCAGTGTGGGCACGGCCAAAGGTGTCTGGTGGCTATAGGGAGGAGTAAAGAAGTAGGAGATGGCCTTGGATGCCCTGGGTGGCCAGTAGGAGAGGAGAGAGGTAGAAGAAGAGGGAGAAATGGGCTGTCCAGAGAGAGAAAGTGGGGTTTTACCTATCCAATAATTGAACTATGGATTTTCCATTATTACTGGAGGTGAAAGGGGACTAGGAGGGGTTGTGGTAAAGAGTGGAGCTCATGGAGATTAGTGGAAGAGCCCCAAACAGGGTTTTTAGTTAACATGCAGAAGGTGTTTGGTATGGTTTTGGGGTACTTGCACTAATTTACTTCTTGTGGCACTTGGCAGGGGTGTTTGTCATGACAAAATGACTGGGAAAAAGGAAGATGAGCTCATTTGGAAGAGTTTGCTAGTGAAGCTTTGGCAAACCCTATAGATTAGCAGAAATGAACTTGTGTAGATCTAGTTGAGCAAATCAATTCTCCTTGATGCACCACTTTGTGTAGTGGCCTCATTTGGTCATATGAACATGCTCACAAAAGTTGGGGTCAAGGATAGAAAGTTGGTAGTACAAACTTGTTCAAATTTGATTTTGGTCAGAGAGGGTTTTGGGGCTTTTTGGTGAACCAAAATGACCTTAATTGACATGAGGCTTTGCATGGTGATAAAAATATGCATTTGTGACTTGCTGGATTTTCCTTGGATTTTCATGAAAATATTTCCTATAGAAATATTTCAAATCCTTGAAATGGGCAGAAATGGTTTTGGGAGGTTTTGTCCAATATTTTGATCATGACCATATGTTGAAACTCTTATATATGGGAAATACATGCCCACTGAGTTTCCCTGATTTTTCTCAAATATTTTTAAAACAATAAAATAATTTTTCCCTATTAAAGACCATTTATGTCCTTAATAAAAAGCTTTTAAATAAAATAGGAAAATAACTTTTAAAATTATCTTTTTGTGGTTTATGGGAATCCTATATCTAATAGGTTTCAAATATACTCTTTGAAATATTTTCGATACCCCAAATCAGGTACATGCAGTGCAAACCTCAATCCAGGGGTTTTTGGAAAACTAATTTTTGAAAATACTATTTGGCCAAATTATTTTTGTAAGAAAATACTATATTGCACTATACACATGGCATGATCATTGGGCAGAAGTTTGGGGCAAGGAGATGAAGTACAGAAGGTGGAGTAGTTGACTTTAAAGAGCACTTGAAAAACCACATGGAGAAATCCAACCCCAAAATAAAAGCCAAATAATGCAAAAGTTTTTGTTGGTCCAAATTTTCATGCTTTATTAATGCAAATGACATGTTACAAAATGAAGGGTGTGACAGAAAAGTAGATACGATTGAGATGTATCATAGACCACGAGCTTATTCGAGGCGCCTCGCGAAGGATCAAGGAAGATGGAGCTCTGGGGTGACATGGCCTTGGCGAGGTGTGTTCGCAGTGTGAGCGAGCCCAACGAGCCCAACATGCACGCGCACACCTACCTAGCCCCGTGCGAGGAAGAGCGACGGGAAACTTCCACTTCCCCTAAACCAAGAGAAAGAGGCGAGCAAGCAAGAGGAGAAAAAAAACCAACTGGGCGATCGAGAAATGCTAGAACTCCAAATTCCATTAAACGGTTGCAAACCAACTATAGAAAGCAATCAAATGAGCAGCCGCATCCGGCATCTAGTCTAGTCTTCTCCCAGCGCGGAGCTAAGTGCTGCCACTAGGACATGGGAGGGAGCCCCCGAGGCCCGAGGCAGGCTTTCCGGAGACTCCGGGGCATGTACAACACCACTTATTATTACGTGAGAGTGTCACGAGCGGAGACCTTCATAGGAACTGGGCCTTGCTTCATGGGTAGAACTTCCGGAGGTGCTGGATGTTCCAGGCGTTCTGGATGGGGATCCTGTCCTGCGTCTCCAGGCGCGCGGCAGCAGGCCTGGAGACGCGGGCAATCCTAAACGGGCCCTCCCACATGGGAGAGAGCTGCAGCCCCTCCCTTGAGAGAACCCGCCTCAGGACAAGATCACCCACCTCGAGCGTCCTAGGGTGGACGCTACGACAGTGGTACCGCCGCAGCGCCTGCTGGTACCTTGCCGCCCGGAGCGAGGCTTAACAGCGGCGTTCCTCCCCCAGCATGAGGTCCATCCCCCGCGTGGCGTCCCGGCGTACCTCGTCAAACGCCAAGACGCACAGAGGGATGCCTGACCTCGTGTGGGAGAACCGCTTCAGCTCCATAGACGAGGAAGAATGGAGTTTCACCGGTCGGCTTGGTCGCGGTGGTGTGGATGGACCATAGCACGGACTGGAGCTCGTCTAGCCAGCCCCTGCCGTAGGCCTCGAGCTTCTTCTTGAAAGGCCTTGCCTTGAGGCGCCTCAGGACCTCTGTGTTTGCGCGCTCGACATGGCCGTTGCTCCTGGGGTGTGCCACTGAGGCATATCATATCTACGTTCCAAGGTTAGCACAATATGTTTTGAAGAGATTGCTAGTGAACTGCGAGCTATTGTCGGTGATGACGCGATTAGGGACTCCGAACCGGTTCACGAGGCCCTTGATGAACTTGACCGCCGAGCCGGCTGGGATGGTGCGGGCTGCTTCCACCTTCGTCCATTTGGTCAACTTGTCGATGGCGACGTAGAGGTAGCGGTAGCCCCTGGGCGCTCGAGGGAACGGACCAAAGATGTCCAGCCCCCAAACCGCAAATGGCCACGAGAGAGGGATGGTCTAGAGGCCCTGAGGAGGCTAGTGAATTTGCTTGGCATGGAACTGGTAGGCTTCACAGGATCTCACCAGCTCGGTCGTGTCGTTGAGCGTCGTGGGCCAGTAGAATCCACTGCAGAATGCCTTGCCCACCAAGGTCCGCGATGGCGAGTGATGCCCGCAGTCTCTGCCATGTATGTCGGCTAATAGCTCATGCCCCTATTCCCTGGAGATGCATTGCAAGGAAACATCGTTTGGTCATTTTCAGTAGAGCTCACCGTACGGAATGCAGTAGGCTGTGGCCTGCCAAGCCACGCGCTCAGCATCTTCCTCCTTCTCCAGTAGGGTTCCCTGAAGCAGGTACACCTTGAATTCTTTGGTCTAGCACCCCTCCTGAGGCTCGAGCCCGAGGAGCAGGCATGCCCCCGAGGTCAGGCCGCAAGCGGGTGCTCTCGAGGATGATGCTGAGGGGAGCTCCTCCTGAGGCAGTGTTGGCTCCGCAGCCGGAGGGGTCGCCGACGGCTTGAAGAGCCGCTCCTCGAAGACGCCGGGCTCCTGAGGCTAGCGCTTGGATGCTCTCTTGGCGATATCGTCAGCCTCCTTGTTCATGTCGCGAGGCATGTGCTGCAGCTCCAGGCCCAAGAATTGCTTCTCAATTTTGTGTACCTCCGCCAGGTATGCCTCCATGTGTTCATCCTTCGTCTCGTACACCTTGTTGGAGAAGTTGGCGAGGAGCTGAGAGTTGCCCTTAATGGTGAGGCGCGTCACGCCCAACGCGGTTGCGGCCCTGAGGCCTAAAATCAAGACTTCGTACTTCGTGATGTTGTTGGAGACCTTTTCGCCGTGTTGGAAACAGAGCTGCACGGCGTAGTAGAGCTTGTCCTGAGTGGGCGAGATGAGCACGGCTCCAGCCCATGCGCCTTGACGTGCGAAGGCGCCGTCAAAGTACATGACCCAGCTGTCTGGTGCTTTGCTCCCTAGTGAGAGGGACCGGTCTTCGCCAGCTTCGGGCCCTGGGTGTCAGTCCACTCTGCCAAAAAGTCGGCGAGCGTGGCACTCTTGATGACCCTGGTGGTGTTGAACTCCAGCTGGAATGCCTGCAATTCGATGTTCCACTCGGCGACTCTCCCCACAGCATTGGGGCTCCGGAGCACCCTCTCTAGCAGGTAAGCTGAGACGGCCTTAATGTGGTGGCCTTGGAAGTAGTGGTGCGGCTTGCATGAGGAAACGAGGAGCGCGAGCAGGAGCTTCTACGGCATGGGGTAGCATGCCCGTGCGCCACGCAGTACCGTGTTGACAAAGTACACCGGGTGGTCGACAAGGGCAGAAGTGTTGGTGGAGTTCGAGACCTCTTGAGACTGGGGCACCTCCTGAGACTGGAGGACCTTAGGAGCTTGGTCGCATGTTGGGGCAACTACGGCCTCATGAGTGCCGTCTTGTGAAGCCTGGTCATCTGTTGGCACTGCAGAGGCTTCAGTGGCGCCGTCTTGGGGCTGCATCATCTCGACCGAGCGTGAGGCGTCGTGTGACAGGCCCTTAGCCTAGCGCTCGTCTTGGACGGCCACCAATGCTGCGCTAGCTGAGTGAGGCATGGCAGCCAGGTAAAGCACTAGGGGCTCAAGAGGACGCGGTGCCACCATCACTGGCGGGCTGGTGAGGTATCTCTTGAGGTCTGAAATGTCGCGTTAGCCTCCGAAGTCCACTCAAATGGCCCTTCTTCTTCATCAGCTTGAAGAACGGGAGAGCGCACTCCCCTAGCTTGGAGATGAAGCGCCCTAGCGAGGTCATGCAGCCGCCAGCTTTTGCATTTCCTTAAGAGTCTGTGGATGACTCATCCTTTCTATTGCCTTGACCTTCTCCGGGTTTGCCTCGATTCCCCTGTGTGACACCAGAAAGCCCAATAGCTTGCCGGAGGGGATGCCAAACACGCATTTCTCCGGGTTGAGCCGGAGGTCCACCTTGCGCAGACTGGCAAACATCTCTTCCAAGTCCTTGACGGGGGTTCTTACCTCCGGAGACTTCACCACTATGTCATCGACGTAGGCCTCAACGTTCGTCCCGAGCTGTTGGCCCAAAGTGATGTGCATCAGCCGCTGGAAGGATGCGCCAGCATTACTTGGCCCAAAAGGTATGCAAGTGTAATAGTACACCCTGCACGGGGTCAGGAAGGCCGTCTTCTCGACTTCCTACACCGCCATCTTGATTTGGTGATACCCTGAGAACACGTCCAGGAAGCACAGCAGGTTGCACTCGGCGGTGGAGTCGACAATCTGGTCGATGCGTGGTAGAGGAAAGGGGTCTTGAGCGCAAGCCTTGTTGAGGTTGGTGAAATCGACGCACATGCGTTCCTTCCCGCCTTTCTTGGGGACAATGACCGGGTTCGCCAACCATTCTGGATACCACACCTCACAAATGACACCAGCATCTTGCAATTTGCGGGTTTCTTGGACGATGAACGACTGCTTCTCTGTGGACTGCCGTCGCGCCCTCTGCTTCACTGGGTGCAAATTGGGGCACACCCTCAGGTGATGCTCAATCACCCCCCTTGGGACTCCAACAAGGTCCTTGGGCCCCCATGCGAACACCTCTTTATTCGCGTGCAAGAAATCGACCAGTGCCTTTTCTTGGTATGGGGCAAGGTTGGCACCTATGGTGAAGGTGGCTCCCGATGCCCCATCCTTGTCAACCGGCACCTGCTTCGTCTCGGCCCGGTCTTGAGAGAACAACTGCTTCTTTTTTGTCGATGCAGCCCTCGGGACCTCGAAGGCCCCTTCATCTGCCAGGTGCACTGCCTCCGCGGCTCTGATGGCGGGCTTGAGGGTCGTCAGGGCCTCCTTAGTGTCTCCAACCACGGTGAGGACGCCACTGCTCCCGGGCATCTTCATGAGGTTGTAGACGGGGTGAGTTGCTACCATGAACTTGGCCTGGGCCGGGTACCCGAGGATGGCGTTGTAAGGGAGACCGATGCGGGCAATGTTGAAGTGATGAGCTCGGTGTGATAGTTGTCGCGGGTGCCGATGGTGAGGGGGAGGCAGATCTCCCCACGGGGCTAGTGGAGCCATTGACAACCACGAAGAATTGCTTGGTGGGGCAGAGCCGACCATGTGGCACGTGAAGCAGGCCGGCCCCACAATCGATGAGGGTCTTGGTTACCGCCATGTTGCGGTTGGTGGGGGTGCAAAGCATCGGGAGCACGCCTGCACCCGCGGTGGTCGCGGGGTGGTCCCTCGAGTCAAAGGTGAGGTCGCGGCTCTGGGCGCCGCCCACCCTGGAGGAGCTCCCTGCTACACGCGGGCGGCACCCACATGGCAGAAGAACTGCTTGACATGGCGGTCTTAGGGCGGCGCCTGCGAACCGCCAAGGAGGGCTGCGACGGCAGGGGCACCAGCGCCGTGAAGCGCGTGATGAAGAGGCCGCACAGCTCCTCCCAGGAGGCCACAGAAGATCCTGGCAGGCTGACAAGCTAGGCGCTCGGTACGCAGGTGAGGTCCATGGGAAGGTAGTTGGCCATGACCTTGTCGTCGCCGGCAGCCGCCCGAACGGCCTCCTCGTAGGCCTAGAGGAAACCTGCCGGATCCGCCACGCCATCGTAGTGAGGCGGCATCTCCGGCCCGAACTTGGGCAGCCACTGTACCTGCCGCAAGGCGGGGCTGAAAGCCCGGGGGCCCGTAGCGCCTCCCTGCACGCTCGCCGGTCTGGCCGGAAGAGCGGTGCTTGCCATGGGAGCTGGTCGGCGAAGCGAAGCGGACGGAGAAGCAAAGCGGACGGAGAGGTGAAGGTTCGACGCGCCAGATGTCGAATTCGGGGCTCCGCAAACCCTTGAGAGGTTCGAACTCTGGGGTGCGTGTGAAGAACTCGTACTCCACAGTGTGCCTTCTCAATGATTTCGAGGCCTAGCTCGACGAACCCAAGGGACAAGAGACACAACAGTTTATCCTGGTTCGGGCCTTTCGGTGTAATACCCTACTCCAGCTTTGTGGTGGATTGCCTCGAGGGGCTGAGGATGAACTAGTACAGTGGCGGAACAGCCTTAGGAGGTGAGGTGTTCTTATGCTCGATGAGCTGGTGAGTTTCTCAAGGTGGAACGGATCTGATCCCCTCTATAGTGGTAGTTAAGTCCTATTTATAGTGGCCTTGGTCCTCTTCCCAAAATGTAGGCGGGAAGGGATCCCACGACGGCCAAATTCAGAGGGAGACAACTAGTACAAGTTATCCTGACAAAAGTAGTCTTCGCGTGCAAAAGCCTCAGGTGGTGACACCGCGATGGGCTCCGTGATGACCTCTGTCCTGTCGTCTTGGCGGTTTTGGTCCTGTTGCACTGATGACCCACAAGTATAGGGGATCTATCATAGTCATTTTGATAAGTAAGAGTGCGGAACCCAATGCGTAGCAAAAGGAAATGATAAGCAGTTTTCTGTAAGGTATTCTCTGCAAGCACTGAATTATCAGTAACAGATAGTTTTATGATAAGGTAATTTGTAACGGGTAACAAGTAGTAAAAGTAAATAAGGTGCAGCAAGATGGCCCAATCCTTTTTGTAGCAAAGAACAAGCCTAGACAAACTCTTATATAAAGGAAAACGCTCTTGAGGACACATGGAAATTATCCTCAAGCTAGTTTTCATCACGCTCATATGATTCGCATTCGGTACTTTGATAATATGATATGTGGGTGGACCGGTGCTTGGGTAGTGCCCTTCCTTGGACAAGCATCCCACTTATGATTAACCCCTCTTGCGAGCATCTACAACTACAAAAGAAGTATTAAGGTAAACCTAACCATAGCATGAAACATATGGATCCAAATCAGCCCCTTACGAAGCAACGTATAAACTAGGGTTTAAGCTTCTGTCACTCTAGCAACCCATCATCTACTTATTACTTCCCTATGCCTTCCTATAGGCCTAAACAATGGTGTGTCATGTAGTCGACATTCACGTGACACCACTAGAGGAGATACAACGTACATCTCATCAAAATATCGAACGAATACCAAATTCACATCACTACTTATAGCAACACTTCTCCCATGTCCTCGGGAACAAACGTAACTAATCACAAATCATATTCATGTTCATAATCAGAGGGGTATTAATATGCATAAAGGATCTGAACATATGATATTCCACCAAATAAACCAACTAGCATCAACTACAAGGAGTAGTCAACACTACTAGCAACCCACAAGTACCAATCTGAGGTTTTGAGACAAAGATTGGATACAAGAGATGAACAAGTGTTTGAGATTAGATGGTGCTGGTGAAGATATTGATGGAGACTGACCCCCTCTCGACGAGAGGATCAATGGTGATGACGATGGTGATGATTTCCCCCTCCCGGAGGGATGTTTCCCCGGCAGAACAGCTCCGCCAGAGCCCTAGATTGGTTCCGCCAAGGTTCCGCCTCGTGGCAGTAGAGTTTCATCCCGTGAGCTTGCTTATGATTTTTTCCAGGGCGAAATAATTCATATAGCCAAAGATGGGCACCGGAGGCCTGCCAGGGGGGCGACGAGACAGGGGGCGCGCCTAGGGGGGTAGGGCGCGCCCCCTGATGAAGCTATGGACCTATGGTAGGGTCACAGGCATGACCTAGACACCCTCTCCTAGGACATCACCCTAAAGCCAGAAGCATTCAAGGGATACCATCATCCACTCGACCGGAAACATTCCATTCAGAAGATTCAATGACACTCGACCATAGCAATACTCACTCGACGAACAGAAGATCGAAAGCCACTCTGAACTGCAACGGTCGGATGTTCACTTTGTAGACTTAATAGTCATTATGCCACTTTATTACAAGCATTACCAGAAATGCCCCATCTTTATGTACCTTAAACTCTGTGTAACTGAGGGCGGGAGGGGTCTGGCGAACTCTATATAAGCCACCCCCTCCTCAAGGACAGGGGTTCGCATCCCTGAAACACCACACACATATAATCTAGTCGACCGCCTCCAGGAACCGAGGCGTAGGGCTATTACTTCCACCGTGAAGGGCCTGAACTTGTAAATCTTGTGTGCACAACTTCGCCATAGCTAGGATCTTGCCTCCTCGTACCTACCCCCTATTCTACTGTCAGTCTTAGAACCACGACAGTTGTCGTCCACCGTGGGGCAGGTGTCTTAGCGATTTTTGGTGAAGTTGCGATTTTTCCGATTCTCATCATCATGGTTTCCGGCGGCGGATTGGTTGAGGGCTGCGAGATCCGTCTCGGCGCGCTCATCTTCGTTGCCGACGACTCCACCGGCTTCAGGGAGCTCCCCTCGATGTCGAGGCACTCCTCGTCCGCGGGGCGACGCAGTTTCGTGCATCCACTCACGGCGTCCTTCTCCCGCAGCCGTCGACCCAGTATCTGTCGGCGTTCTGGGAACGGGGGTCCCCAGACATGCCTGCCTACGGCCTGCGGTGTGGCTCAAGTGGGGGCCCAGCAAGGCCCATCTTCATCAGCTCAAGCTCAACACCCTCGGGAGGGGCCAAGCCTCACGGGGCGGACGACAGGAAGCTTCCTCGGAGGAAGCCTCATCAGGCAGGCTAATGAGGAGGCGGAGAGATCAAGGCAGGGGTACCTCGCGAGGAACCCGTGATGCAGGCAACGACGATCGAGACCAGGCGGGCACCAGGTGGGCGCCTACCTGCGCAGTGTCCTTGTTTCCCCTTTAGTGCAAAGGGGGCAAGCACAGGCCAAGGCATCGGGCAAAGGTTACCATTCCGGTGCAATGAGACCAAGACCGGCAGAGCGGGAAGATGGAGGTCACCGTGGAGCCCAAGACAGTGTCATCACCAGTACTTTTTGCAGCCAAAGACCACCTTTGGTCAGGATAACTTGTACTATATGTTCCCCTTCAAAATGGCCAATTGTTGGCTTCCTTCCCGCTCATTATTTGGGGAGAGGCCCAGGGCCACTATAAATAGAGCTAGCCACCATAGAGTAGAGGGAGCCATCTAGGGAGAAGACATCTAGAAATCTGGTAGAACCCTAGCAGACAGAGAGGGAGAGGCGACTGAACTCACCCTAGTAGTTCATCGCACCAGCTCAAGAACACCTCTTGCGAGGCTGTTCTTCCTTTGTACTAATCCTCATCAGCCCCTGAGGCAATCCACCACACCACACACTTGAGTAGGGTATTACACCACAACGGTGGCCCGAACCAGTATAAACCCTGTGTCCCTTGTGTTGTTCGTTGTTTCTAGCTAAAATCACGCGAGGAGATCGGGCGTAGATCGGTAGGGGAGAGACCTCCGCGCGCTCCCCAGTGTTCGAACCTCAAGGGTCTGCCGGAACCCGAAATCCGACATTTGGCGCGCTAGGTAGGGGAGCGCCGGAATCTTTCTTCCGCCGTTCGCGTGTGATCTTCCGTCGTGTCCATGGCTGACGCTCGTCGGGCTCGCGCCAAGCACCGGGCTGCTCTCGCCACCCGTGTCGCCTAGACGGCGCCCGTCGGCGGACGTCCTCGTCGTTCCCCGTCACCTGCCGCCAACACCGCCACTGGCCTGGTGGGGAACGAGCAGCAGGCCTCCTCCCAGCATCCTTCGGTGCTGCGGGAGGGCCGCACCGCCACACCGTCGCTAACTCCAGCAGCTTCGTCGTCCCACACCTGTCGCGCCCCCACGGACGCACACGCCGCGCTGCTCCTGGCAAAAGAACTCTTGCACTATCGCCCCATCGACGACATCTACGAAGACTGGCTCGCCCGCATCACCGAGCTCGTCAGCACCGCAGGGGGCTCCCCCTTGTCGTCCCTCTCGCTGCCTCGCCCTCCATTCCGCGCAGGAGGCGAGGATCAGGAGGTGCCTCCACCACGTCCTCCCCAAGAAGGCGCCCTGGCTCCAAGGAGCGTAGCCCTGGGGTGAGACCCTCCCAGTTCGGTGGCTGCGCAGCAAGAAAGGAGCTGCCAAGAGATTCCTCGTCCCCAAGAAGGTGCTCGCGCGCTCCCGGCGCTGGCGCGCCAAGATCACGTCCCTGCAACTCTACGCCAAGACCCCATGCTGCTCCAAGCGGCGGCATGCGGTAATCCCCATGAGCAAGCCCAGTACCAGCACAAGGCACCGGTGGCCACAGTAGGCTGCCATGCTCTCACCGCCGAGCTACGCAGCGTCGCATGGCCAGGCAAGTTCAAGCCTGACCTGCCCCCTCGCTACGATGGCACGGCGGGCCCTACGGAGTTCCTGCAACTCTACGAGCTATGCATCAAAGCCGCCAACAGAGACAAAACGGGTCATGGCGAACTGGTTCCCCATGGCGCTCAAGGACGGGGCCCGTACCTGGCTCCTGAACCTGGCTCGTAGCACAATCTCCTCCTGGGACGAGATGCGCACTCGCTTCATCGCCAACTTCTGGGGCACTCGCAACCGAATCCCGGCCGTGAGCGATCTGCGCCGCATCAAGTAGCAGCAAGGGGAAACCCTGCATAAATACATCCAGTGCTTCAACAACGCTCGCCTCAAGATCCCCAAGGTGACTGAAGAATCCATCATCTCGGCCTTCTCCGATGGCGTACGCGACGTCAAGATGAAGGAGGAGCTAGAAATCCATGAAGACCTGTGCACATCCCTGGAGCTGTTCAACTTGGCGACCAAGTGCGCCAGGGCTGAGGAAGGGTACCTTTCCCTCCTCGCGCTCCCGGCTGCCGACCCAGAAGAAAAGAAGCCTAAGGCCAAGGACGTGAAGCACAAGGGGGCTGTCGTGCTTGCAGTGGAGCCAGACACCAAGCAAGGCAGGGATCAGCCTGAGTCATCCAAAGGCAGCCGGTACTGCGTGTACCAGGACCTCCACACCCACAACACCAACAAATGTCAAGAGCACAGGGCCGTGAGAGATGGACGTGTCGGCCGACGCCCCAAGCGCAATGACAGGGGCTATGGCCGAGGAGGAGGGAGCTGGCGGATGATGGGAAGACCATGGCCCTCGCCAAGGGTAGCGTGACCAACCTCGCAAGGATCACTGGTAGGACCAGCCTCGCGAAGGAGGCTGGAGAGATCAGCCTCGTGAGGATTGCCCGCGCGGCACCACAGGCCTTCCTTCTCTGCCGCCACCGCCAAGGAGGAACGAAGACCAACATCAGGACGATGGGGCTGGGGGCTTCCAGGAGCCGCACGCAATCACTTGCATCTTGGGTGGCGCCCAGGCCCCAGCCTCACAGTGCATCTTCACGATGGGGCTGTAGTCCTCGCCAAGCTTGAGGCCACGCGCCCTCTCAGGTGGTCCGTGTGCGCTATCACGTTCAGCTTAGCGGATTAGCTCAAGTGCGCGGCAACGGCCGGAGTCCTCCCTATGCTTTGCTCCCCCGTCATCAGCATTGTGCAGGTCACCAGGACCCTCATTGATGGCGGAGCAGGACTCAACGTCCTGTCCGTCGAGGCGTTCGACAATCTCCAAGTGTCGTCCGATCAGCTTCAGCCAACCAAGCCCTTCTCAGGAGTCACTGATAGTTCAACTGTTCCGATAGGGCAGGTTCGCCTTCCAGTCACCTTCGGGCAGCGCAACAACTACCGCAGCGAGCTCATCAACTTTGACGTCGCCCACATCCGTTTGCCATACAACGCCATCCTTGGGTATCCAGCCCTGGCCAAGTTCATGGCAGTGACTCACCATGGATACAATGTCCAGAAGATGCCAGGAAGCGGTGGAGTCATCAATGTACCCTATGAAGAAAGGGACGGAGTGTGTTCGCTTGAGCACGTGTTCCAAGCCGCAACAATCGAAGACCCGGACCGTGGAAATGGAAGACTTCCCGAGGCGACCCCCAAAAAGAAGAAGGCTTCACCTGGCCCAAGCCATCAGGAGGTAGGTGTCTCCGGAGGTGTTGGGTCAGGATCTACACCCAATCAAGGAGCGCCACCCTCTCTCGCATAGGAAAGCGCACCCGGCGCCCTCCTCAGGCAGGGCTCGGGGGTTCTTACCGGACCTCGGGCCGCTCACCTCCTGGTCCTTGACCACGACATCACGACCTGGCATACCAGCGATGGCTGAAGCCTTCCTGGGGACTGGGACCTGTCAGCGTAGAGCGCCAAGTCCTCGCGAGGATAGAAAGGGGGAGCCGAGCTGAGACAGGACAAGCACCTCGCATTGATTCATATTAAGGATATAATATTCATAAAAGACATGGTAGATGCCTTACATACCCCCACGGGGTGTTGCTTCGATTCCTCACATGGAACAAGAGTTCTAATCCTAAGGAACACTAATCGCCCACACCGTCGCGAGGGATGCCATCATCAGCAGTGGGCTGCCCAACGTCGACGCCAACCTCATCCAGATCAGCGGCGTCGGCGACTGGACGCAGTTGCCCCGCTCCAAGCACCACGCGACCTCGGGGGCTCGTAGCTATCATCGCTCGTCTTCGGAGTCGCGAGGAGCTCGGGGGAGTGATACGTCTCCGTTGTATCTCCTTTTCCAAACACTTTTGCCCTTGTTTTGGACTCTAACTTGTATGATTTGAATGGAACTAACCTGGACTGACGCTGTTTTCAGCAGAATTACCATGATGTTGTTTTATGTGCAGAAAACTAATATTCTCGGAATGACCTGAAACTCCACGGGAGGTCTTAGAAAAAATAATAAAAAATCCTCGCCAAATATGAAGACCAGGGGGGCCACACCCTTTCCATGAGGGTGCCCCCCCTAGGGCGTGCCCCCAACCTCGTGGGCCCCCTGTTGACCCTCCGACGCCAACTCCAACTCTATATATTTGCTTTCGGAGAGAAAAAAATCAGAGAGAAGAAATCATCGTGTTTTATGATACGGAGCCGCTGCCAAGCCCTAAAACCTCTCAGGAGGGCTGATCTAGAGTCTGTTCGGGGCTCCGGAGAGGGGGATTTATCGCTGTCGTCATCATCAACCATCCTCCATCACCAATTTCATGATGCTCACCACTGTGCATGAGTAATTCCATCATAGGCTTGCTGGACGGTGATGGGTTGGATGAGATTTATCAGGTAATCGAGTTAGTTTTGTTAGGGTTTGATCCCTAGTATCCATTATGTTCTGAGATTGATGTTCCTATGACTTTGCTATGCTTAATGCTTGTCACTAGGGCCCGAGTGCCATGATTTCAGATGTGAACCTATTATGTTTTCATGAATATATGTGAGTTCTAGATCCTATCTTGCAAGTCTATAGTCACCTACTATGTGTTATGATCCGGCAACCCCGAGGTGACAATAATCGGGACCACTCCCGGTGATGACCATAGTTTGAGGAGTTCATGTATTCACTATGTGCTAATGCTTTGTTTCGGTTCTCTATTAAAAGGAGGCCTTAATATCCCTTAGTTTCCAATAGGACCCCACTGCCACGGGATGGTAGGACAAAAGATGTCATGCAAGTTCTTTTCCATAAGCACGTATGACTATATACTGAATACACGCCTACATTGCATTGATGAATTGGAGCTAGTTCTGTGTCACCCTATGTTATGACTGTTACATGATGAACCGCATCCGGCATAATTATCCATCAACGATCCGGTGCCTACGAGTTTTCCATATACTGGTTCTCGCTTATTTATATTTCTCGCTGCTACTGTTACAATCACTACAAAATACCAAAAACATTACTTTTGCTGTCTTTACTTTTGTTGCCTCTACCACCACAATCATATTACTTTGCTACTAAACACTTTGCTGCAGATACTAAGTTTCTAGGTGTGGTTGAATTGACAACTCAGCTGCTAATACTTGAAAATATTCTTTGGCTCCCCTTGTGTCAAATCAATAAATTTGGGTTGAATACTCTACACTCGAAAGCTGTTGCGATCCCCTATACTTGTGGGTTATCAAGACTAATTTCTCGCACTGTTCCCGGGGAGCATAGCTCTATTCTTTGAGTCACTTGGGATTTATATCTGCTGGACACTATGAAGAACTTGAGAGATCCAAAAACCAAGATCTATCCCTCAACTATGAGGGGAGGTAAGGAACTGCCATCTAGCTCTGCACTTGATTCACCTTCTGTTATGAGTAAGTTTGCGACACCTACACCTGCTTCTGCTATTCGTTCTGATATGTCGCATGTTATTGATGATGCCACTTCTGCTATGCATGATACTTATGATGAAACTGCTTCTATGCCTGATACTACTGTGCCCCTTAGTGAATTTCTCGATGAACAAATTGCTAGGGCTAGAGAAAAAGAAATTATTGAATCTGAATACGATGATGATAGTGATGATGAAAACATGCCTGTTATTCCTGAAGGTTATCTTTTTGATATGGAATCTTCTGCTGCTATTTCTGCTTGCAAAGATAGATATGAACTTAAGAGGTTATTAATTAAATGGAACAAAGAATCACTTAGAGATAGAATGAGACCTGACCCTGCTTTTGCTACTTCACCTATATGTGTTCCTGATAAAGATTATGAATTCTCTGTTGATCCTCATATAATTACTTTGGTTGAATCTGATCCGTTTTATGGCTACGAATCTGAAACTGTTGTGGTGCATCTTACTAGGTTAAATGATATAGCTGCCCTGTTCACTAATAATGAGAGATCACATTACCTTTATTTACTCAAAATATTTCCGTTCTCATTAAAGGGCGATGCTAACATATGGTTTAATTCTCTTGAACCTGGTTGTGTGTGTAGTCCCCAGGATATGATTTATTACTTCTCTGCTAAATATTTCCCTGCTCATAAGAAACAAGCTTCTTTGAAGGAAATATACAATTTTGTGCAAATTAAAGAAGAGAGTCTCCCACAAGCTTGGGGGAGGCTTCTCAAGTTACTTAATGCTTTGCCTGATCATCCTCTTAAGAAACCTGAAATACTTGAAATCTTTTATAATGGACTAACCGATGCTTCCAGAGATCACCTGGATAGTTGTGCTGGTTCTCTTTTCAGGGAAATAACACCGGATGAAGCTGAAATTCTATTGAATAATATGTTGACAAATGAAAATAATTGGGCACCTCCTGAGATTGCTCCTGAGTCATCTCCTACTCCAATTACTGAGCCTATTCCTAAAACAACTTCGAAGAAGAGAGGTATTCTATTTCACAGTCCCGAAGATACGCAAGAGGCAAAGAAATCTATGAAAGAAAAAGGTATTAAAGCTGAAGATGTTAAGAATTTACCTCCTATTGAAGAAATACATGGTCTTAATTCACCGCCTGTTGAAGAAACATATGATCTTAATTATTTATTTACTAAAGAACCTCCTGATCCCTATGTCCCGACACAGGTAGTAAAGTTAAATTCTCTCTATAGATATGATAAAGCTGAAGTCCCTCCTACTAAAATTGCTAGTTAGTGCTTGGATGAGTTTGATAACTTTATATTTAAGCAAGACGACTTCAATGCTTATTTTGGTAGACAATTAAAAGAAAATGCTTATATGATTAGACGCTCGGGTGATTATATGGCTGATATTAAAGGTGAATTTAAACTTGTTAGCAAACATGCTTCTATGGTTACCACCCAAGTAGAACAAGTACTTAAAGCTCAAAAAGAAGTGCTTGATGAAATGACTAGTAAGAAAAATGATTATGCTTTAGAGTGGCTACTAGAACTGGTAGAATGACTTAGGAACCTTTGTATCCTGAAGGCCACCCTAAGAGAATCGAGCAAGATTCTCAAAGAAATAATATTGATGTTCCTAGTTCTTCTAAAAAGAAGAAGAAGAAAAATGATAGAACTATGCAAACTTCTTGTGAACCTATTGCTGAACCACCTGATAATCCAAATGATATATCTATGTCTGATGCTGAAACACAATCTAGTAATGAACATGAACCTAGTAAAAATATTAATGATGATGTTCATGACGATGCTCAACCTAGTAATAATAATGATGTAGAAATTAAACCTGATGTTGATCTTGATAACCCACAATCAAAGAATCAACATTATGATAAAAGAGACTTTGTTGCTAGGAAACATGGTAAAGAAAGGGAACCTTGGGTTCAGAAACCCATGCCTTTTCCTCCGAAACCATCCAAGAAAAAGGATGAAGAGGATTTTGAGCGCTTTGCTGAAATGATTAGGCCTATCTTTTTGCGTATGAGATTAACTGATGTGCGCAAAACAAATCCTTATGCTAAATATATGAACGATATCATTACTAATAAAAGAAAGATACTGGAAGCTGAAATTTCCACTATGCTTGCTAATTATACTTTTAAGGGTGGAATACCAAAGAAACGTGGAGACCCCGGAGTACCTACTATACCTTGCTCCATTAAAAGAAATTATATTAAAACTGCTTTATGTGATCTTGGAGCCGGTGTTAGTGTTATGCCTCTCTCTTTATATCGTAGACTTGACTTGAATAAGCTGACACCTACTGAAATATCTTTGCAAATGGCTGATAAATCAACTGCTATACCTGTCGGTATTTGTGAGGATGTGCCCGTTGTGGTTGCAAACGTTACTATTTTAACGGACTTTGTTATACTTGATATTCCCGAGGATGATAGTATGTCCATTATTCTTGGAAGACCTTTTCTTAATATTGCAGGGGCTGTTATTGATTGCAATAAAGGCAATGTCACTTTTCATGTTAATGGTAATGAGCATACGGTACACTTTCCGAGGAAACAACCTCAAGTTCATAGTATCAACTCTATTGGAAAAATTCCATCAATTATATTTGGAGGTTTTGAATTTCCTCTTCCTACTGTCAAAAAGAAATATGATATTCTTATTATTGGGGATGTGCATATCCCCGTTGAGGTAACTTAGTGTTATTCGAAATTTCTCCGGTTTCATGAATATCGGAATGAGTTTGTTAACAAGACTTGATCAACCTTGTTAGTGGATTCTTTTTGATGAGCATGAGATGGAAGAAACTAGAAGCACAAACTTCTGTACCCTCTCTATATTTTCTGTTATTTATATTAAATAAAGTAAAATAGTATTTTTCTGTCTGTTATCTGATTATCCGTGCAATATAAAAATATCCCAAAAATAAAAGTCCTCAGAATGCCATGCCAATTTAATATGATTTTTTCGGGAATATTTGAGAATTTACTGTGCAAAAATTACCGCGGGAGGAGCTGCCACCTGGTCACAAGGGTGGTGCCCCCCCCCCTATAGGGCGCGCCCCCTGCCTCGTGGGCCCACGGTGGCCCTCCTCCACTTATCCCAGCACCCATCTTCTTCCTCTATCTCACACAAACCCGAAAAACCAACTCAAGCACGAGTTCCAGCCACTTTTGCTGCGATTTTCGATCTCCTTGCTCAAAGCACCTCTCGCAAAACTGCTTGGGGATATTGTTCCTTGGTATGTGACTCCTCCATTTGTCCAATTAGTTTTTGTTCTAGTGCTTTATTCTTTGCAAATTTTTGCTGCATAGGTGACCATGTTCTTGAGCTTGCATGTCAAATTTATATGGTTCCAAGTAGTTCTAATGCTTGATATAGGCTCTAGGCACTTGTAGGAGTAATTGCTATCAGTTTTATTGAGTTTGGTTTACTTTTATTTTGAAGTTACTAAAAATTTCAGATTGTTTCAGAAAAATGATGAGGAGATTATTGAGGGGCTCATCAAGCCAGAGCTCAAAGGAAAAGGCACCTAAGCCTAAGTATAATTTGCCACGCACCGCGGAGATTCGGGCATGCGAATGGCCTTCTGAAGATTTCTTGAGAGCAGTCGGTATTTATGAAGATTTTCATGAATTGGCTCACAATGCAGGCCTCACCGCTTTCCTCCACGACCAATGCGATCATTATCTCTTACTCACAAATACCTTTGTGCAAAACTTTTATTTTCATCCCAGGAACTCACCACCTACGGTGGAATTTCATTTATATGATGAGCCTAAGGAGATGTCACTTTATGATTTCTGTCGGATTTGTTTACTCCCTTTTGAGGGCAAGACAGAGGAATCAGATCATTATGATGTGGCTGGGTTTATTGATAATATGACTGTAGGAGAAACCAGGAAGGTTTCCGATGCACGAATCACAAGCATACATTTTCCTGTTTTGCGTTACTTTGCATTATTTGCTAGTCGTTGTTTAATTGGACGCGGAAACTCTGGAAACCTTAGTATCCCTGATTTAATTATTCTGCTCCAAGGTTTATATAGTGACAACACTTTTAGTTTGGGCGGTATTATTGCTAGACGGTTAAATATGAACCGTACTAGGGGTCCCATCTTTGGAGGCATTTATGTTACACGCCTAGCCGCACATTTTAACATACCTATTAGGCATGCTGAGAAGGAAGAAAAAGTGCTACCCCGTGTTTATCTAGATCATAAAAGTATGGTGGCACATGATTTTATTATTAAGAATAGGGCAGGGGAGCTTAGATATCAATTGTTCTTTAATAAACATCATCCTAAGACTATTACCTTGTCTGCTCCTTCTTTGTTCGATTTGACTGTAGGCACGTACCTTGTTCCGTTGGCAGCTATTCACGCCTACGGGAACCCTGCACCAGCTGAGGAGCCAGAGCTAGAACCACAATTTGATCCTTCATGACAGTCTAACTATCAGTGGGATCCGGAGATGATTGCCAGCTAGTGGCAATCGGAGCCTTCTTCTTCCTCATCATAGTACGACCCTAACAACTATTATTATGGATATCCGCCAGGCCAGCCATGGCCATAGACCAACTTAGGCCAAAAGCCTAAGCTTGGGGGAGTACGTATTTCTCACCGACATTACATTTATGTTCACACACACTCATTGCTAGATGTCGGTGCTCATACTTTTTCACTGTAATATCCATGATAGTTTATTTTCTTTTTCCTGCTTTCTTCTTGTGTGACTGTTAAACCTTAAGAAAAACCAAAAAAATTAGTAGTAGTTTATTTTTCTGCCGTAGTAGTAATAACTAAAAAGAAAACCCAAAAATATTTCCCGTTCTTCTTTTGCTTGTTGGGAGCTTTCCCGTGTAAATAGTTTTATTTCTTTTCTTTTCTTTGGGGTCAGTAGGAGAAGACCATAATTAAATTGTTGAAGTGGCTCTTATATGTATTATTGTTGATTTAACCAAGAGCCCATATTGCCTTGTCTTCTCCTGTTTATTGAATGCTCGCAGATTCTAGCTTAGTCCAATGCACGTGCACTCTTATTATTATTCACACCGTTCGGTCGTGCAAGTGAAAGGCAATTATGACGATATGTGATGGACTGACTGAGATGAGAAAAGCTGGTATGAACTCGACCTCTTTTGTTTTTGTAAATATGATGAGTCCCTCGTTCTCGATTCAGCTTATTATGAATAAACATGTTTGCAATGACAATTAGAGATCATAGTTGCTTGTGCCATGCTTGATTAGCTATGAGTTATAATGGTTTACCTTGTGTGCCAACATGCTATTGAGATGATTGTGATGTGGTATGATGGGGTGGTATCCTCCTTTGAATGATTGAAGTGACTTGACTTGGCACATGTTCACGCATGTAGCTGAAACAAAATCAACATAGCCTTCATGATATTTATGTTCATGGTGGATTATATCCTACTCATGCTTGCATCCAATGTTTATTAATTTTAAAGCATGTACATGGTTGTTGTCGCTCTCTAGTTGGTCGCTTCCCAGCCTTTTGCTAGCCTTCACTTGTACTAAGCAGGAATACTACTTGTGCATCCAAACCCTTAAACCCCAAAGTTATTCCAGATGAGTCCACTGTACCTTCCTATATGCGGTATCTACCTGCCGTTCCAAGTAAATTTGTATGTGCCAAACCCTAAACCTTCAAATAAACATTCTGTTTTGTATGCTCGAATAGCTCATGTATCAACCAAGGCTATCCTTATCTTCCGTGTTAGGCGAGTTATTCTCAAGAGGAGTGGACTCCGCTCCTCACTCACGAGAAAATGGCTGGTCACTGGGATGCCCAGTCCCATGCTTTATGCAAAGTAAATCAAAATTAGTTGCAAACAAAACTCCCCCTGGGACCTGATGTATGTTGGAGGCACTCGTTGTTTTGAGCAAGCCATGGATTGATGCTTGTTGGTGGAGGGGGAGTATAAACTTTACCATTCTGTTTGGGAACCGCCTATAATGTGTTTAGCATGGAAGATATCGCCATCTCTTAGTTGTTACGTTGACAATGAAAGTATACCGCTCAAAATGCAATTTATCTCTATTTCAAAATCGAGCTCTGACACCTCTACAAATCCCTGCTTCCCTCTGCAAAGGGCCTATCCATTTACTTTTATGCTGAGTCATGACCCTCTTATTAAAAAGCACTAGCTCGAGAGCACAACTGTCATTTGCATTCATCACTGTTAATTTATATTGGGTATGACTATGATTGGATCTTTTTTACCATGAATTACAATGTCTAGTCAGTCCTTGATCTTTAAAGGTGCTTTGCATTTATGTTTTGCGGTCCTAGAAAGGGCTAGTGAGACACCATCTTGTTATATCATAGTATGATTGTTTTAAGGAAGTGTTGTCATCCGAGATTTATTATTATGACTTGCTAGTTTATTATGCTATTGATACGAGTAATTGTGAGACCTGAGAATTATAGCAAACGTGGTTAGTTATGATCTATGTTGAAAACTTGAATACTGGCTTGACATAGTTACAACAACAAGAGCAAACAGAGTTTGTAAAAGTTTTTCTTTCTTTCAGTTTGTCAACTGAATTGCTTGAGGACAAGCAAGGTTTAAGCTTGGGGGAGTTGATATGTATCCGTCCTATCTACTTTTCCAAACACTTTTGCCCTTGTTTTGGACTCTAACTTGTATGATTTGAATGGAACTAACCCGGACTGACGCTATTTTCAACAGAATTACCATGATGTTGTTTTATGTGCAGAAAACAAATATTCTCGGAATGACCTGAAACTCCACGGGAGGTCTTCGAAAAAATAGTAAAAAATCCTCGCCAAATATGAAGACCAGGGGCCCACACCCTTTCCACGAGGGTGGGGGGCGCGCCCCCTACCTCGTGGGCCCCCTGTTGACCCTCCGACGCCAACTCCAACTCTATATATTTGCTTTCGGAGAGAAAAAAATCAGAGAGAAGAAATCATCGCGTTTTACGATACGGAGCCGCCGCCAAGCCCTAAAACCTCTCGGGAGGGCTGATCTGGAGTCCGTTCAGGGCTCTGGAGAGGGGGATTCGTCGCTGTCGTCATCATCAATCATGCTCCATCACCAATTTCATGATGCTCACCGCCATGCGTGAGTAATTCCATCGTAGGCTTGCTGGACGGTGATGGGTTGGATGAAATTTATCATGTAATCAAGTTAGTTTTGTTAGGGTTTGATCCCTAGTATCCATTATGTTCTGAGATTGATGTTGCTATGCCTTTGCTATGCTTAATGCTTGTCACTAGGGCCCGAGTGCCATGATTTCAGATCTGAAGCTATTATGTTTTCATGAATATATGTGAGTTCTAGATCCTATCTTGCAAGTCTATAGTCACCTACTATGTGTTATGATCCGGCAACCCCGAAGTGACAATAATCGGGACCACTCCCGGTGATGACCATAGTTTGAGGAGTTCATGTATTCACTATGTGCTAATGCTTTGTTCCGGTTCTCTATTAAAAGGAGGCCTTAATATCCCTTAGTTTCCAATAGGACCCCGCTGCCACGGGAGGGTAGGACAAAAGATGTCATGCAAGTTCTTTTCCATAAGCATGTATGACTATATACGAAATACATGCCTAAATTACATTGATGAATTGGAGCTAGTTCTGTGTCACCCTATGTTATGACTGTTACATGATGAACTGCATTCGGCATCATTATCCATCACTGATCCGGTGCCTACGAGTTTTCCATATACTGGTTCTCGCTTATTTACTTTATCCACTGCTACTTTTACAATCACTACAAAATACCAAAAATATTACTTTTGCTGTCTTTACTTTTGTTGCCACTACCACCACTATCATATTACTTTGCTACTAAACACTTTGCTGCAGATACTAAGTTTCCAGGTATGGTTGAATTGACAACTCAGCTGCTAATACTTGAGAATATTCTTTGGCTCCCCTTTTGTCGAATCAATAAATTTGGGTTGAATACTCTACCCTCAAAAGCTGTTGCGATCCCCTATACTTGTGGGTTATCAGGGAGCCGCTGAATTCCCCGGCTCCTCCGCTGCTGCCTGAGGAGCTGATGGAGGGCCGATGGGCGGGCCAGGTCCTCGCCGGTTCGTCGCCCCTGCCGCTCTCCCTGGGGCAGCACTCCATGTGGCGTCCTTCAGCATCGAAGACCTTGAAGAACATCATGGAGGCGTCGTCGTATTCAAGATGAATTATGAGGGCGCCTACCGTCCGGCAGACCCGGGCGATCTCGCCCAAGCCCCGGGTCATGAATACCTTGCCCGGAGCGATGACCGCGACCTCCACTTCAGTCGCAAGGGTGCAGCAGTCAGCGTGCTGCCGCCAGAGCTCCAGAGCCCCGCTTGGCGGCATCACGAAGGCGAAGGAAAGAGGGAGGCGAATCCAAGATCTTGGAGGCATGGCGGCGTGGAGCACGAGCTCGCGAGAGGAGCGTTCGGCGTGGACTCCAGGAGGAAGAATGCGCACCACCGTGACTCGCCGCATCGACGGCGGCATCATAGGTGTTGCTCGGCACCTTCTCCCGCAGGACCTATGACGCGGGCGTGCAAGGGTAGCGCATACCCAGGCGGCGGCCGTTCGTACCAGCGCCTCGGTGCCTCCTGCTGAGCACCCTCATCTTGGCGGCGGAGGACCAGCCGTTTCTTTGGCGGAAGTGAGTCCGGACCCTCTCGGGGGCCTTTCCCTTCTCTTCTGCAGAGAACCGGCGAATTGTTGCCATTGGCGTAAGGAGAAGAAAGAGTCAAGTCGTGCAGTTGCCGAGGCATCGTGTGGAAGCGCAGTCGCCCACGTCCAATCAATCACCACGCGGCGCCCAAGGCCGCAGGCTGTTGGGACCCGCGGCGCTTCACGCTTTCCCCTTCTCTTTCCTACCAGGCCAAGCCCGGGCGCGCCTTGGGCCCGGGGGCTACTGTCGGCGTTCTGGGAACGGGGGTCCCCAAACTTGCCTGCCTGCGGCCTACGGCGTGGCTCAAGTGGGGGCCCAGCGCAACCCATGTTCATCAGCTCAAGCTCAACACCCTCGCGAGGGGCCAAGCCTTGCGGGGTGGACGACAGGAAGCTTACTCGGAGGCAGCCTCACCAGGCAGGCTCGGGAGGAGGCGGAGAGATCAAGGCAGGGGTACCTCGGGAGGAACCCGTGACGCAAGCCATGACGATCGAGACTAGGCGGGCGCCTGCCTGCGCAGTGTCCTTGTTTCCCCTTTAGTGCAAAGGGGGCAACACAGGCCAAGGCATCGAGCAAAGGTTACCATTCCAGTGCAACGAGAGCAAGACCAGTAGAGCGGCAGGACGGAGGTCACCATGGAGCCCAAGACGGCGTCATCACCAATACTTTTGGCAGCGGAAGACCACCTTTGGTCAGGATAACTTTTACTATATGTTCCCCTTCAAAATGGCCATTTGTTGGCACCCTTCCTGCTCATTTTTTGGGGAGAGGCCCAGGGCCACCATAAATAGAGCTAGCCACCACAGAGTAGAGGGAGCCATCTAGGGAGAAGACATCTAGAAATCTGGTAGAACCCTAGCAGAGAGCGAGGGAGAGGCGACTGAACTCACCCTAGCAGTTCATCGCACCAGCTCAAGAACACCTCTCGCGAGGCTGTTCTTCCTTTGTACTGATCCTCATCAGCCCCTGAGGCAATCCACCACACCACACACTGGAGTAGGGTATTACACCACAACGGTGGCCCGAACCAGTATAAACCATGTGTCCCTTGTGTTGTTCGTTGTTTCCAGCTAAAATCACGCGAGGAGATCGGGCGTAGATTGGTAGGGGAGAGTGCTCCACGCGCACCCCAGTGTTCGAACCTCAAGGGTCTGCCCGAACCCGAAATTCGACAGTATCGGTCGGCTCCTATGGTGTCCTCACTCCCCGATGTTTGCTACCGCAAGCGATCTGATCGGTCGAGACTTCAGCGGTGGGTGAAATACGCGGTCTCTCATCAGTCGGCCACCCCACAAGTTGCGGCAATCGAGCCCGATGAACCACTCTACGTCCTGTTCGACCTATCGACTGGCTCCGTCGAGACCGCATCCAAATGCGATAGCAGTGATCTTGCGGCTGAAGTCTTGATGGTCAACGGACCACGTAGTCCTCCTGGCTTCCGCCCTGATGACGGTGGTGATGGTGACGGCGAGCCGTCACGTGTCCACATGGAGTACTGCCCCAAACCCCTTTGCTCGCAGCAGAGGGAAGAGCTTCACTGCCCCAACATGGATGCACTCCACACACCCATCGTTGGGGAAACCTCCGAGGCCCAGGCCCTGGAGGCGCGCACCTGGCCAACTTGGCTGAGCGCACTTGACTGGAGAACCTTCAGTGTGTACTCGACGAGCATGCTCGGCAGCGGGTTCCTGAGTCCAGTCGACGATAGCTTTTTCCACCTCAACCTCAGGTATTACCGCACTCCGATTCAAAATCTCACAGCTGCAGCCCGTATAGCAGTCAATTCAGCCTTCCTAGTCGGAGGCTGGCAGAGGTTTGATGCAAATCCGGGCTTTACTCCAGGTAGCAGGAGAGCAGAACACAGCAGTATCTCAGTCGTGAAATAGGATTCATAGTAGATCTGTGATGGCAGATATGGTTCAGTTGGCCCACAGCCCAAGATCGCCCCTGCGGCATGAGGGACGTGGGCACCAGCAGGATTAGTATAGAAACCACGAGTAATATGATCACCGACTCGGTCGTGACGACTGTCGTCGAGTGCACCCACCTCCTCCGAGAAGTGGATCATATGTGCCTCAGCAATATGATGACAGACGCCCTCATAGTGGCGAGCGATGAGTACCAGTCAACCGAAGTGAGCCAGGATTTGATGCGAGGTCTACTCTCGTTCAAGGTCTAGTCGACAGGAACAGAGCACACAGGGAGGGCCTTGACAGAGATCACCCGACAGGCATCGGAGTTCATGTTTCAGGTCCAGAGTGTTTCAACAGAGCCATCAGGGCCGCAGTGATTCCTCCCAACTTCAAGTTGGCGACTGGAGTCAGCAAGTTCACTGGTGAGTCCAAGCCTGACACTTAGCTTGAGGATTACCGAGTGGCTATGCATATTGGTGGTGTCAATGACGAGGTAGCCATGAAGCATCTTCCTCTAATGTTGGAGGGTTCAGCCAGAGCGTGGTTGACTCAGTTAACACTAAGCAGTATATTCAGTTGGGAAGAACTTGCTCGAGTGTTTGTTAGAACTTTTGAGGGCACTTACAAGCGACCAGGAGGGTTAACAGAATTGGAGCATTGCGTGCAAAAACCGGATGAGACTCTAAGAGATTACATTCAGAGGTGGACCACTTTGCATCACACAGTGGAAAATGTATCCGAGCATCAAGCAGTTTGTGCTTTCAAGGAATGCGTTCGGTATCGAGAGCTTAACCTGAAATTCGGTCAGACGGGAGATATGTCTCTGACTTGGATGATGGAAATAGCCACTCGGTACGCTAACGGAGAAGAAGAGGATCGACTCCGCAGTGGAAAGAGTAAACCAGCCGGTCGGGACACCGGTGGAGGCAATTCCAATCAGAAACAAAATCTTAAAGCTAAGCCTGCAGGACCTGGTGAAACTGCGGCTGTGATTCAAGGAAAGTTTAAAGGGAAATCTAAGGGTCCCTAGACCCGCAAGAAAGTGAAAGATCCAGCCGGAAATGATGTGATGGATTTGCCATGTCACATTCACACAAAGAAGCATGAAGAAGGCAATCTGAATTATCCTAATCATACCACTCGACAGTGCCAAGTTTTGATCCAATAATTTCAAGAGAAACAGCCTAATGAGAGGGAAAAGGATTTAAACAAAGATGAAGACAAAGAGGAAGATGATGGTTTTCCCCATGTTAATTCCACCCTAGTGATTTTTGCTGATGTTGAGAGCAAAAGTCGACTGAAAGTGATCAACAGAGAAGTGAATATAGTTGCTCCGACAACAACAACATACTTGAAGTGGTCACAAACAGCTATCACATTCGACCAGTCTTATCACCCTGCTCACATGGCCACTCCAGGGAGGCAAGCATTGGTGGTCGACCCAGTTGTTGGTGGCACTAGATTGACCAAAGTGTTGATGGATGGTGGTAGTGGTTTGAATATTCTTTATGCTGAAACCATGAAAGGGATGGGCATTCCGATGTCCATACCTTGAAAGGGATGGGCTTTCATGGCGTCATTGATGGCAAGAAGGCTGATTCACTCGGCTAGATAACCCTGGACGTGGCCTTTGGTGATTCAAAGAACTAGATAATACCCCGCGTGTTGCAGCGGGAATTGGATGCAATACATTTGGATGGTATTTGGTTCTATAGAAGACGAATGTTTGGATGGACAATATGATAATTGAAAACAAAAATAATATGTTAGAATGTTTGGATCAATAATATGATAATTGAAAATTGGGAAATACATATGCATTATCATAAATACTTATTGAAAATTGCAAAATACATATGTATATTGATAATTATTTATTGATCATAAAAAGAACATAATACATGCTTAATTTTCTTTGTAGTTGGGGTGTTCTTCGTCGAGAACTATTTGGACATGTGGCATTCCTTTCTTAATGTACTCGAAGATGTATTTGTTGGACTTGAATGGATGATCCTCGGATAGTTTTGTCTTGTCTTCACATGCAATGGTTTCTCTGAAAGTGATACATATTGGTGGTTTCGTAGTAGTTTTCATCTTTGCAATTGCTTCCATGTACTTCTTGTGAGCATCCCTTGATGGATGAGTTGTTGACTGGGGCAGAACATTATTTCGTCCATCATATTGTATCCTGGAGAAAGATTCATGTGTATTGTTATTTGTGGCAGACAAAGGGATGTAGAAAACAACATTGTATATGAAGTACCCTACCTGTAGCCTTCTTGTTGGTTGTCCATGGTTGTGCCTGTAGTAAAAAAAATCTGATCCCAGAGATGAAGTTGTAGCGACTACAATGTTATCGGGTGGTCTTATATAGGCGTCTTACAAGGTAAAGAATGTCTAACCAAACGATGTTTAAGAAATGGTTAATGCAAAATCAAGTTAGCAACTAATGTACCCTAATAAAGAGTGTAGGTTTCCATCGAGATCCTAATTGCAACAAAGAATATGAACTGATCCATTCATGAATTTATTTTAATACACACTGTAGGTTTCTATTGAGATCGTAAGTGCACCAAAGAACATAAACTGGATCCATTCATGAGTTGGTACTTGATTTAATAGATACAGCTTTCCATTGAACACAAAAGCTTAAATGTTCCTTGGTTACAACAGAAGCTGAGCAAAGTGGTATGAACAGAAGCACTGTGTTATTTCTGGTTGTACACGATGGGCTTTATTCACCATTTGTAGTAGAGTGCAAGTTGTCCTGGGTGTATTGGAAAATACATCACTGAAAAAAGTAAATAATGGAAGAAATTACTGGAGTTTTAAATCAGAGAATGGAAGTTTATATAGTTAATGAACAGTACTTATATCGTCCAAATGTTGTTTTACTCTGGCTGTGCATAGTTGCTTGCGACAGTTTAATTGCCTGCATTGCTGTTGATGGAGATTTGTTGGAACAGTAAATATATGTAGGAAGAAACTCATATTGTTGGCTAAATTTGTATATAGGGTGTGAGAAACAGTACATACTCTTGCTTGTGCTTTTTCATGATACTTTTTTTCCAGTTCCTCTAAGCTAACATTCAGAAAATTGGTTCCATTTGTTATATCAGATATTGGAAGTAATAAAAGCAAGAATCACATTAGAAAATAAACAAGGCAAGAGAATATAAATGTAACCCAAGAACCTCCCTGCACTTCAAATAAGTTGGCATTTGGCCTAACATAGCATGGATGAGATGTTATCCTGAATATATCACATTCCCAATATCGAACAGCACATAGAATGGATAAGTTAGCATTCACTTGCATGACCAGTAATGACTTTGTCAAGAGACTACAAATAATCGCAACTCGGTACTGATTTTGTGAAATTAAGATTTACTTGTTAAAAGCTTGGTAATCTTCCACACTGAAAAAAAAACATTAGTGTGACATGAAAATGCTAGTTAACTGAAGCCTAACACCAGTTGAGGAAATATGATGCTTGAGGTACTGCCAAATGATTTAGGTGATTTATATTACGGTGTACTTTGGTTGTTGTTGACACTTACTCCTAACTGCTACCAAGAAGTTTGTATATGTGTACCTTATCTAGTAATTGGAGAACCATGGTGCACTAAGAGTTTGTGAGTGTTGTCATACCTGTTAGATTTGTCGGCATCAACCTCGCTAAAATCAATTCTTCTTTTTGCTTCGACCCTGATTTTAATTGACATAATAGATGTAACGTAAGCTTGATCAGAGGGATACAATTCAGATTTGGATGAAGCAAACTAGAATCTATAATAGGCAAGGAATTAAAATGCAAGGCTATGTATTGAATCAAGTCAAATAGTTATGCATTCAATCAAGCAGTCTACATACGTTAACCAAAGACACAAAAATTTAGAAGTAGCACTAGATGGGAACATTGTATACTAGTAGGAACCAAGGTGCGTGGGCAACGAAGATGACTGACTGGGAATTGAAGTGATCAGCACCTGTAAAGTCTGGATTTGTGACTGAATCAACAATATGTCATGAGGGAATAGCAAGGAGAGGGGATAGAGTATGTCACCAGCGGAAGCAGCATGAACACCCTATGCCAGACGTCCACCCATGCCGGAAGATGATGGGAAAAGGAGCTGAGGTGGGGCAGACTTTAAAGGGGAATTCTTCAGTTTCTTGTGGAGATCGTGGGGAGAGGAAGTGGAGCGTCAATCATCAATTACCTGGAGGAGAACGGCTTTTTCTTACTTTTAGTATGGGCCATTTTGAGCATTGGGCTGCACATGATTTGAAGTAGTGGGCTGTCTAGGTTGGTGTGAGCAAAGGAAAAACTAAGAAAAACAGGATGATATTACCTTCAACTGCTGATGCGTTGACCCAATGATTGAAGGTAAGGTGCGAAGCAACTCGGAGCCAAAAATAATAGGCATAAGATGGGAAGAACGGACCAACCGAATCACAGTAAGGAGACATGCTCACCAGCTTGCAAGCATTGATAGGTTCGAGCTAATCCCACTAGAATCGAGGCCGGCCACGGCGGGGACGGCCTCATCCGATCCGAGGTCAGCGGTGCGAGGAGGGACCAGAGGGGAGGCACTGCTCGGGGATGCCTGTTTCAGGCCATGGAGGAGTGAGGAGGCGGGGGGAGGGGCGGTGGTAGATCGGTGTGGCAACCCGACCCGAATGGATCAAGTCTACTGTGCTCCGGTGTCATCCCTGGATCAGTAATGCTAACACCACACAGTACTTCGAAGGATTTATAGCAGAGTGGCAATCACACACTTATTACATCGATGTCTCAAAAGAGAACTTATTACAATAATATGGCTTAAGGCCATCTAATATCGATAACAGCGGAAGACTTGGAAGGTAAATGGGTCCATCAACTCCAACGGCATCACTGAGTATAGAACCACTACCTAAAAGCACCTTAATCGTCGTCTGAAAAGTCTGCAACATTAACGTTGTAGCCCGAAACGGGTCAGCACATGGAATATGCTGGCAAGGTAAGACATAGAGAGTAATGACATGAAACAGCTATACTATATGCATATTTGGCTGGTGGAAAACTCTATGGTTACTGTTTTGCGTAAAGGCAGTTTTTCCCTACTGCAAAGGAATAAATTTATTTAACTATCATGGTGGTTGTTAAACATTGAGAATGGTTGACAGCAATCTCAATCCCAATTAAAAGTAATCATTAATAACCCAACAATATTAATTAGAAGTAACATGATGAGATTCACATGATATTCAAGTACTAGATACTCAAGATGTCCATAACCGGGGACACGGCTAATCATGATTAGTTTGTTACACTCTGCAGAGGTTTGCGCACTTTTCCCCACAAGACTCGATCGCCTCCGTTGGATTTCTCGCACTACTGGTGTTTGAGAAACGGATGACCGAGACACAGTCTTTCAGAAGCGCTAGCACCTTACGATGGATAGACCGGTACACCTACTTTCCCCTACATCTGCTAGTCTACCCTGTAAGAGTTCGCACGACTTAGTCAACTATGCCAGAGCCCATATTGGCTTGTGGCTGCACACGTAAGTTTCTAGCATGAAAGATCTTATGATCCCTTTGAGCCTGGGTGGCGGTCCAAAATAAAACAGGCAAGTCCTGATAGACATCAGGTGCCTCAATCCACCCAGATGTGTGTTTAAGTTGCCACCTTAGATAAACCATTAAAAATTATCACACTCACATCTTTGATGGATATCACTCACCCAATCCACGTCTACTAGCATAGCATGGCATAATAAGCAAACGTAGAAGTAACTCCCAAAGGTTTCATAATAAACAGGTAATAGGTACTACCTCATCTACTTCCCATCCCTCAATTTAATTAGATCCTAATCATGCAATGTGAGAGGATTGATCTAATGCAATAAAACTGGGTTGTAGAAAAGGTATCATCAAAGTGTTACTTGCCTTGCTGATGATCCACGAGTCCTAGAGATTCGAAGTAACAGGCGGCGCAATCCGGGTAATCTATCGCAGACAAACAACAAGCATACAATAAGTACTCATCTAATGCATAGGTAAAACTCGAACAAGAGATCGAACCAGAAAGTTCAACTTAAGAACTCCGGTTGCAAAGAGAGAAAGAACCGAACAAAGCAACGGAAAACAAACGGCGGAAGAAAACAAATCGGTTCTAGCAAGTTGAAAGTAGGTCAAATTTTACCGTCGCAAAAACTTGTTTAAGTTGATTAGTCGGAACGGCGGTTTCGAAACGAAACACCAGGCGCTTGAATCACCTGATTCCGATAAACGAGCGAGAAGATAAACTAGAACGAAGATCGGATCGGAGATCGCGATCGCGGAATAAATCCGACGAAAAGAAAAAGAAGAACGGTTAAACGAACGGACGTTCGTTAACCAAGAAGAATCCGGTGATCACGTTCGTTAGGATGAACGGTCCGGCGTAGGGTCTCTAGGCAACTAAACTGGAAAAGAAAACGAATCCGATCTAGGGTTTCGGAAGAAAATCGATCTAGGGTTTCGGAAAAGAAAACCGAAACGAAGAACCGAAAAGAAAATGAATCGGAAGAGAAGAAAAGAACCGGAACGGTTTATAAGAAAACCCGAACCGAGGAAAAGAGAGACGTGGCACGGGGCTACCTCCGGCGAGGTTCCGGCGAGGGCTCCGGCGGCGTGGCGGCGATGTAGGGCGGCGGCGGCGGTGAAGCAGGGCGGCGCGGCGCGGGGTGAGGGCTTGGGGCTTGGTGTGGGATTTAGGGGGGGGGGGGGTGCTTGGGTATTTATATAGGTGAGGGGAGAGGAAACTTGGGGGAGGGGGCAAGAAAAAGAGAAAGAAAGGAAAGTGGAGAGGAGATGGAGTCCTAGAAGGACTCTAGGCCGGCGGCGGCCTCCTGCGCGCTGGCGCGCGGCGCGGCGATGGCCTGGCCTGGCCTGCTGGCTTGGGCCTTGGCCCAGGCACTGCGGGAATTTTTTTAAATCGGTTTCGCGCGCAGAAAAACACAGAAAAAAAAACCTAAATGAACTCCAAAACTTCTAAAGTAAATTTTCCCCGACTCCGAAAATTTAGTCGAATAAAATGAACTTTTCTCGGGACCTAGAATGCAAATTTTGAGAACACGCATTTTTCCCTATCCAAATAAAAAGGCAAATAAACTCCGACAAATCCAATGATCCTTTCTTCAAAATTTGAGAAGACTCAAATATGAAAATGATGAAATCGCCAACTCTCTCAGAGGGTCCTTGAGTTGTGTGAAATTTCTAGGATCGACCAAAATGCAAGAAAATATGATATGCAGGATGATCTAGTGTATAACATTCCAAATTGAAAATTTGGGATGTTACAAACCTACCCCCCTTAAGATGAATCTCGCCCTCGAGATTCGGGTTGGCTAGAAAATAGGTGAGGGTGGTCCTTGAGCAAATCTTCTTCTCTCTCCCAGGTGGCTTCATCCTCGGAGTGGTGGTTCCACTGAACTTTGCAAAACTTGATAACCTTGCTGCGGGTACCTCTGCTGGCATAATCGAGAATCTTGACTGGTTTCTCCTCATACGTTAAGTCGTCCTTCAACTGAATCGCTTCTAGCGGTACTGTATCTCTTAACGGTACCTCCGCCATCTCGGCGTGACATTTTTTCAGCTGAGAAACATGGAATACGTCATGAACTCCTGACAGTCCCTCTGGTAATTCCAACTTATACGCAACTTCTCCCATACGTTGCAAGATCTTATATGGTCCAACGAAACGTGGTGCTAATTTTCCCTTAACTCCAAAGTGTTTAACTCCTCGAAGTGGAGATACTCGGAGATACACCCTGTCTCCGGTTTCGTAAACTGTCTCCTTGCATTTAGAATCTGCGTAGCTCTTCTGCCTGGAGTGGGCTACCTTGAGCCTATCGCGAATCAATTTAACTTTCTGTTCAGACTCCTTAATCAAATCTGGTCCAAACAACTGACGGTCTCCAACTTTGTCCCATGACAACGGTGTCCTGCACCTCCTTCCGTATAAAGCTTCGAAAGGTGCCATCTTCAAACTGGTTTGGTAACTGTTGTTATAAGAAAACTCCGCATACGGCAAATTATCGTCCCAACTAGATCCATAATCTAGTGCACAAGCTCTCAGCATATCTTCCAAAATCTGATTGAGTCTCTCGGTCTGTCCATCTATCTGCAGATGAAAAGCGGTGCTGAACTCTAGCCTAGTTCCCAAAGTTTCATGCAACTAATTCCAAAACTTTGAGGTAAATTGGGTTCCTCTATCTGATATAATACTCCTCGGAACTCCATGCAAACAAATGATCCTAGTCATGTATATCTTTGCCAACTTAGCACTGGTGTAAGTGGTCTTAACTGGGATGAAATGTGCTACCTTCGTCAAACGATCAACTACTACCCATATCGAGTCATATCCTGACTTTGTCCTGGGTAGTCCTGTGATAAAATCCATGCCTATCTTATCCCACTTCCATTCAGGTATCGGCAATGGTTGCAACAATCCGGCTGGCTTCTGATGTTCTGCCTTTACTCTATGACATACGTCACAAACTGCTACATATGCTGCAATATCCTTCTTCATTTCGGTCCACCAGAATGTCTCCTTCAGATCCAAATACATTTTGGTATTTCCTGGGTGAATCATGTGCCTCTTGTAGAATCAACTTCCTGATCTCCGGGTTATTTGGCACATAAACACGGTCCTCAAACCATAGGGTATCGTGCTCATCCTCATGAAATCCCTTTGCTTCTCCTTTGCTTAGTTTCTCCTTTATAGAAGCAATCTCCTTGTCAGATTTCTGAGCTTCCCTGATTCTATCCATCAATGTTGACTGAATCTCCAATGCTGCTACATAGCCTTTCGGAACTATCTCTAAACTTAGTTCACGAAGGTTTTCTGCTAACTCCTTGGGTATTTATCCCGTCATCAACGTATTTACATGGCTCTTATGGCTCAATGTGTCTGCTACTACATTAGCTTTACCGGGATGGTAATGCAATCTCATATCATAATCCTTGATGAGCTCCAACCATCTCCTTTGTCTGAGATTCAACTCCTTCTGTGTGAAAATGTACTTCAAACTCTTGTGATCCGTGTACACCTCACAATGATTTCCAATGAGGAAATGTCTCCATGTATTCAATGCATGCACTACGACTGCTAACTCCAAATCATGCGTAGCATAATTCATTTCGTGAGGCTTCATTTGTCGTGAAGCATACGAAACAACTCTCCCTTCCTGCATAAGCACTGCTCCAAGTCCTCGACGTGAAGCGTCGCAATACACCTCATAATCCTTGGTCTGATCTGGCAAAATCAACACTGGTGAGGTAACCAAACGTTTCTTCAACTCCTGGAAACTAGCCTCACACTCCTCAGTCCATTTGAACTTAGTATCCTTCTTCAACAACTCCGTCATAGGCTTCGCAATCTTTGAAAAGTTCTCAATGAATCTCCGGTAGTATCCTGCGAGTCCAAGAAAACTCCGGATCTCTCCAACTGTCGTTGGTGCTTCCCAGTTGGTTACGGTCTCAACCTTTGTGGGGTCAACCGATATCCCTTCTCCGGAGATAACGTGTCCGAGGAATCCTACTTCCTTCAACCAAAACTCACATTTGCTAAATTTGGCATATAACTGATGTTCCCTTAGTTTCTCCAAAACCAAACGTAAATGTTCCTTATGCTCTTCTTCATTCCTCGAATAAACCAGGATATCATCAATGAACACTACGACGAACTTGTCCAAAAACTCCATAAACACTTTGTTCATCATGTTCATAAAATAGGCAGGCGCGTTAGTCAATCCAAATGACATAACGGTATACTCATACAGTCCATATCTTGTGGTGAATGCTGTCTTGGGCATGTCCTGCTCTCGAATCTTCAACTGGTGGTACCCTGATCACAAATCGATCTTGGAAAACACTTTAGCTCCTTGCAAACGATCAAACAGATCATTAATCATTGGCAGTGGGTACTTGTTCTTGATGGTTACTTCATTCAATCCACGGTAATCAAAAACCATCTGTAATGATCCATCCTTCTTCTCCACTAGAAGTACGGGTGATCCCTAAGGCGAAGAACTTGGGCGAATGTAACCTTTCTCCAATGACTCCTTAATCTGATTCTTAATTTCTACCAAATCCTTTGCTGGCATCCGGTATGGTCTCTTTGATATTGGGCCTGTACCTGGCAATAACTCAATCAAAACTCAATGTCTCGATCCGGTGGCATGCCTGGCAACTCTTCAGGAAATACATCAGGAAAATCCTTTACCACTGGTACTTCCTCCTGCACTACTCCTGTTAGGCAATTTACTTGTGTCCTATTTGGCACATGCCGGGATACATACTTGATCCTTCTTCCTTCTAGCGTTGTAAGCAAAATTGTCTTACTAGCACAATCAATGTTTCCTCCATACATCGACAGCCAATCCATACCGAGAATTACATCCAGACTTTGAGATTCCAGAATAATTAAATCTGTTGGGAAAACATGCCTTCCTATGCTTAATGGCACTTGAAAGCATCCTTGACTGGCCATGTATTCTGCTCCTGGCGAACTTACTAGCATAGGCGTTTTAAGAAACCTAGTGGGCAGGCTATATTTTTCCACAAATCCCCTTGATATGTATGAATGTGATGCACCAGTATCGAAAAGAACGAGTGCGGTAAATGACTTAACCAAAAACTTACCGATTACTACATCAGGCTGATCTTCAACCTCCTCCACGTTAACGTGGTTCACCTGTCCCCTATTGAAAGGGTTCGGCTTCTTCCCTGAGCTTCCATTGCCATTTCCATTCTGGTCTTCAGGACATTCATTAGCATAATGTCCGGTCTTGGAACACTTGAAACAGGTGACTTGACTCAGATCTCTCTTGGCTGGGGTTGATGGGGTGGTACGATTCTGGCCGTTGCTTCCTCCATTCCCATTACCATTCTTGTGGCTGTTATGGTTGTGCGAACTACCTCCTCCATGGGTATGCTGAAACTGAAATCCCGATTTAGGGGTAAAACGGGGCTTCTGCTGGGCTCCAGAGTTATACTTCCCCTATCCATACTTCCTCTTACGGTTCTCAATCTGATGTTGCTTCCCTTCAATCATGATGGCACGATCTACCAACTCTTGGTAGTTGTTGAAACTTGCTACCATCAACTTCATACTCAACTCATCATTCAGTCCTTCCAGGAACTTCTCCTGCTTGGTTGCATCCGTAGCAACGTCATCTGGGGCATAACGTGCTAACTTGCTGAAGTCGTCAACATACGGGCCAACTGTCCTTCCTCCTTGGCATAAGTTGCGAAACTCACGCTTCTTCATGGCCATAGCTCCTGCTGAAACATGTGCAGTGCGGAAAGCTTGCTGAAACTGACCCCATGTGACAGTGTCAACTGGGAAGGTGGTTGTGAAATTCTCCCACCATGCTGCCGCGGGTCCGTCAAGCTGATGTGCGGCAAACTTCACTTTCTCACCATCTGTGCATCCTGCAGTGGTCAACTCCCTTCCTATCTTGCGGAGCCAATCGTCTGCTACTATCGGCTCGATGCTACTGGAAAACACCGGCAGATTCAGCCTAAGGAAACGGGCTAAGTGGTCAACAGGTGGTGGTGGTGGTGATGGTGGGTTGTTGTTGTTGTTATTGTTGTTTTGCTGATTCTGAACTAACATCTGCATCAATTGATTCTGCTGTTGGATCAACTGAGTGAGCTCCGGTGGAAATCCATTGTCACGTCTCGGAGGCATCTGAGGGTTTAGAAAAGATGACAAATAAGAATAGAGTGAGGTCTAAAGAGAAAACACTACCCCAATGCACATGAGCAAATGCACACAAAATCACTTCATTCAATCAAACAAGGGCTTACAATCGATCTAGCTATCGCAAAAGTGCTCGAACTATAGTGTTTACATGGGGGAAATTCTACTAATAGTTGGTGGTCATCTAGAAATTTTAACCGGTGGAAGACTCCATGATGTCTGCTCCAGCTTCGTCTTCAAAGTCGGGTTCACTTGGATCCGAATCGGTATCGTCGAGAATGATGTAGTTGTCCGGACATGCGACGTACATGTCTTCCTTCCTGGATGCTAACTCCCTCTTGAGTTCTTCAATCTCTTGCTTAAGATCGCCATTGTGCCTTGCTAGAGCTACGATTTCGTCCATGTAGTCCTTGCGTGTAGCCTTCAGTTCTACTTCTAGCTCGATGATCCTTGCCTTCGCATTCTTCAACTCTATCATATCATTGCACATCTGGTTCTCGTGGCGTCGGATGTGCTGGTTTAACTCCTGGATGAATGATGCAATGGATCTATCCTTTTTGGTGCTGACTAACTCCCATTGTTCATCTCGGCGTCCGCAAATCTGGTAGATAGTGTCCTTGAGGTCTTCTTGATAAACTTCTCCAATGCGTCCTATGGTGATATGGGCTGCCATGCTCTTTCCCAGACTCCAGGTTGGTGCATTGAAAACACTATCTATGGGCTTCGTGATTGGCGTGAATGTCCTTCCCGGAACATGTGCTTGAATCTTCCAGCGCTCCTCTTCAGGCAGAGTGGCGTTGAAGGTTCCCGTGAAGCTTGGTAATCCAATGTTTAGGAACTTGGTAACTTCCTTCAAGTGAAATCCAAAAGGTGTGCCTTCATCCGGTTGAGCGTACTTAATCTTCGCGTCCTTCATCCTAAAGAGTAGAAAAGATGAGGAGTTAGAAAATGGGGAGAGAATAGTCATCTATGGCTTTAACTTAGTGGTCGTGTCCTATAGTCAGCGTGTGCTCTGATACCATCTCTGTGGCGACCCGACCCGAATGGATCAAGTCTACTGTGCTCCGGTGTCATCCCTGGATCAGTAATGCTGACACCACACAGTACTTTGAAGGATTTATAGCAGAGTGGCAATCACACACTTATTACATCGATGTCTCAAAAGAGAACTTATTACAATAATATGGCTTAAGGCCATCTAATATCGATAACAGTGGAAGACTTGGAAGGTAAATGGGTCCATCAACTCCAATGGCATCACTGAGTATAGAACCACGACCTAAAAGCACCTTAATCTTCGTCTGAAAAGTCTGCAACATTAACATTGCAGCCCGAAACGGGTCAGCACATGGAATATGCTGGCAAGGTAACACATAGAGAGTAATGACATGAAACAGCTATACTATATGCATATTTGGCTCGTGGAAAACTCTATGGTTACTGTTTTGCGTAAAGCCAGTTTTTCCCTGTTGCAAAGGAATAAATTTATTTAACTATCATGGTTGTTGTTAAACATTGAGAATGGTTGACAGCAGTCTCAATCCCAATTAAAAGTAATCATTAATAACCCAACAATATTAATTAGAAGTAACATGATGAGATTCACATGATATTCAAGTACTAGATACTCAAGATGTCCATAACCGGGGACACGGCTAATCATGATTAGTTTGTTACACTCTGCAGAGGTTTGCGCACTTTTCCCCACAAGACTCGATCGCCTCCATTGGATTTCTCGCACTACTGGTGTTTGAGAAACGGATGACCGAGACATAGTCTTTCAGAAGCGCTAGCACCTTACGATGGATAGACCGGTACACCTACTTTCCCCTACATCTGCTAGTCTACCCTGTAAGAGTTCGCACGACTTAGTCAACTATGCCAGAGCACATATTGGCTTGTGGCTGCACACGTAAGTTTCTAGCATGAAAGATCTTATGATCCCTTTGAGCCTAGGTGGCGGTCCAAAATAAAACAGGCAAGTCCTGATAGACATCAGGTGCCTCAATCCACCAGATGTGTGTTTAAGTTGCCACCTTAGATAAACCATTAAAAATTATCACACTCATATCTTTCATGGATATCACTCACCCAATCCACGTCTACTAGCATAGCATGGCATAATAAGCAAACGTAGAAGTAACTCCCAAAGGTTTCATAATAAACAGGTAATAGGTACTACCTCATCTACTTCCCATCCCTCAATTTAATTAGATCCTAATCATGCAATGTGAGAGGATTGATCTAATGCAATAAAACTGGGTTGTAGAAAAGGTATGATCGAAGTGTTACTTGCCTTGCTGATGATCCGCGAGTCCTAGAGATTCGAAGTAACAGGCAGCGCAATCCGGGTAATCTATCGCAGACAAACAACAAGCATACAATAAGTACTCATCTAATGCACAGGTAAAACTCGAACAAGAGATCGAACCAGAAAGTTCAACTTAAGAACTCCGGTTTCAAAGAGAGAAAGAACCGAACAAAGGAACGGAAAACAAACGGCGGAAGAAAACAACTCGGTTCTAGCAAGTTGAAACTAGGTCAAATTTTACCGTAGCAAAAACTTGTTTAAGTTGATTAGTCGGAACGATGGTTTCGAAACGAAACACCAGGCGCTTGAATCACCTGATTCCGATAAACGAGCGAGAAGATAAACTAGAACGAAGATCGGATCTGAGATCGCGATCACGGAATAAATCCAACGAAAAGAAAAAGAAGAACGGTTAAACGAACAGACGTTCGTTAACCGAGAAGAATCCGGTGATCACGTTCGTTAGGACGAACGATCCGGCGTAGGGTCTCTAGGCAACTAAACCGGAAAAGAAAACGAATCCGATCTAGGGTTTCGGAAGAAAACCGATCTAGGGTTTCAGAAAGAAAACCGAAAAGAAAACGAATCGGAAGAGAAGAAAAGAACCGGAATGGTTTATAAGAAAACCCATACCAAGGAAAAGAGAGACGCGGCGTGGGGCTACCTCCGGCGAGGTTCCGACGAGGGCTCCGGCGGCGTGGCGGCGATGTAGGGCGGAGGCGGCGGTGACGCAGGGCGGCGCGGCGCGGGGTGAGGGCTTGGGGCTTGGTGTGGGATTTAGGGGGGGGTGCTTGGGTATTTATATAGGTGAGGGGAAAGGAAACTTGGGGGAGGGGGCAAGAAAAAGAGTAAGAAAAGGAAAGAGGAGTGGAGATGGAGTCCTAGAAGGACTCTTGGGCAGCGGCGGCCTCATGCGCGCTGGCGCGCGGCGCGGCGATGGCCTGGCCTGGCCTGCTGGCTTGGGCCTTGGCCCAGGTACTGCGGGAAAAAAAATTTAAATCGGTTTCGCGCGCAGAATAACACACAAAAAGAAACCTAAACGAACTCCATAACTTATAAAGTAAATTTTCCCCGACTCCTAAAATTGAGTCGAATAAAATGAACTTTTCTCGGGACCTAGAATGCAAATTTTGAAAACACGCATTTTTCCCTATCCAAATAAAAAGGCAAATAAACTCTGACAAATCCAATGATCCTTTCTTCATAATTTGAGAAGACTCAAATATGAAAATGACGAAATCTCCAACTCTCTCCGAGGGTCCTTGAGTTGCGTGAAATTTCTAGGATCGACCAAAATGCAAGAAAATATGATATGCATGATGATCTAGTGTATAACATTCCAAATTGAAAATTTGGGATGTTACAATCGGCGGCCTGCTCCTTCCCGATGTCGTCCGCACGTACTACCGGCGGTCGCATCCACAAAGTCATCCTGCTGGATCCCACGGGAATCGGGGCGCGCGATTGGGATGGCCACATCTGGTGCCGCCGCCGCCACCGCGAGGACGATCCGAAGCCGAGGAGCGGGATTAGGAAGTGGCTCCGACCATTGGCGAGGGAGGCCAGCGGCGGGAGGAGGAGCCGCAGTGGAACAATCACGAGGGGGCTTCGGGTCTGACCAGGGGTGCAGGCAGTAGGGAATGATTAGGATTTTTTTTTCTTTTGGCGAACATATTTGGTCAGACTGGAGGAGCCCTTGGGACTGCATGAGGGGTGACATGGCAGTATGTGATTGGATGCTGATGTGTCTATGCTGCATGTTGAGATAAATCAAGTAGTGGGGGTGAACTTCTTAAGTATATAAGATTACCGTAAGGAAAAGTTGACATTTGAAGTAGTGGATTTCCAAAGTGCCTATCATGCTATTTTGGGGAGACCTGCGTACGCGCATTTTATGGCTCGACCATGTTACATGTATCTCAAGTTGAAAATGCATGGTCCCAAAGGAGTGATCACAATCACTCGCAATCGGCAGAAGGGAGAGGAATGCTTCCAGAAGGGTTCTAAAATTGCCGATGCACAAATGGCAGGAGTTGAAATGCAAGAGTATTAAAAAATGCAGATCCGAGTGATTTGTTACGAGCCAAGAAGCCTGCCATAGATTCTGTGTTTCAGTCGTCCGGTGAAACAAAGCCAATTCATATTCACCCGACCGATCCTAATGCGGCTCCTACTCATATCTCAACTTCACTCGACGGCTAATAGGAAGAAGCGCTCGTCCAGTTCCTCCGTGAGAACTGGGACATCTTTGCATGGAAACCTTCTGACATGCCAGGTGTACCTAGGGGACTGGCTGAGCACCGTTTGCGAGTCGACCCGAAAGTGAAGCCAGTCAAGGAACATCTTAGATGGTTTGCCGTACAGAAGAGAAAAGCAATTGGCGAGGAAGTGGCTCGGCTCCTAACAGCTAAGTTCATCCAAGAGATTTACCACTCCGAGTGGCTCGCCAATGTTGTCATGGTCCCCAAGAAGGACGATTCACTTCGTATGTGCATTGACTTTAAGCATATCAATTGGGCTTGCCCGAAAGATCATTTCCCTCTCCCCCGTATCGATCAAATCATCGACTCGACTGTGGGGTGTGAGCGTTTATCTTTTCTAGATGCTTGTTCCGGGTATCATCAGATCCGTCTGTATGGACCCGATGAGATAAAAACAGCTTTCAGCACTCCATTCGGGTGCTTTTGTTATGTCACCATGCCATTCGGTCTCAAGAATGCTGGTGCCACATTTATGAGGATGATTCAGAAGTGCCTGCTCACTCAGATCACTCGGAATGTGGAGCATATATGGATGACATTGTGGTCAAGTCGCGTAAAGGTTCTGACCTGCTGACTAAACCTTTGCCAACCTGAGAAGGTATGATATCAAGCTTAATCCATCGAAATGCATATTTGGAGTTCCAGGAGGAAAGTTACTCGGTTTTCTCGTTTCCGAACGAGGGATCGACGCAAACCCAGAGAAAGTTGGAGCCATCCTCCGGATGAAACGCCATGTGTGCGTGCATGACGTTCAGAAGCTTACTGGTTTCTTGGCCGCCTTGAGTCGATTCATCTCTCGCCTCGGTGAAGAGGCATTGCCTCTTTACTGACAGATGAAGAAATCTGATAAGTTCGAGTGGACTCCTGAAGCTGACATAGCGTTTGCAGAACTCAAAACCCTGCTCTCCACCCAGCCGGTGCTTGCTGCCCCAATTAGCAAAGAGCCTTTACTGCTTTATATTGCAGCCACTGGACAAGTTGTCACTACAGTACTTAAGTTCAGCGCCCAGTATACTATATTTATGAAGTCTTAACTCCGTCCAAGCAAAGATATCCTCATTATCAGAAGCTTGTCTATGGAATTTACATGACCACAAAGAAGGTTGCACATTATTTCTCTGATCACTCCATTACAGTCATCAGCGACGCACCATTGTCAGAAATTCTGAATAATAGAGATGCAACTGGTCGAGTGGCGAAGTGGGCGATTGAACTCCTTCCCTTGGATATCAAGTTTGAGGCAAAGAAACCTATCAAGTCCCAAGCAATAGCAGATTTCCTCGCTGAGTGGGTCGAGCAGCAACAACCGACTCAGATCCACTCGGAGCATTGGACCATGTTCTTTGATGGATCCAAGATGCTGAATGGTTCTAGTGCTGGGGTGGTATTGGTATCCCCTCGAGGAGATAGACCCAGCTATGTTCTTCAGATTCATTTTGATTCCTCCAAGAACGAAGCTGAATATGAAACTGGAGAAAAGCTTCATCCTCCTTATGGTTCCAGTCGAAAAAAGTGGTATTCTTCATGAGTTGGTATAAGGGGAGAGCTTTCTCGCCCAGCCGACTGATGAATCGGCTGATGGACGCCCAACAGCCGGTGTACTTTTGCACATCCAGCAGTCGGTTGGGTACCTCCATTCTCTCAATGGCCTTGATCTTTACAGGGTTGCATTCTATGCCGCGTTCAGAGACCAAGAATCCAAGGAGCTGGCCGGCTGGTACTCCGAAGACACACTTCTCGGGATTGAGCTTGATCTGGAATCGGCGCAGGTTCTCAAAGGTCTCCTTGAGGTCTTCCAGCAGTGTTCCATGTTTTTCCGTCTTCACCACCACATCGTCTACATAGACGTGGGCGTTCCTGCCGAGTTGCTTGAGGAGGCACTTCTGCATGCAGCACTGAAAGGTGGCGTCGGCATTCCTTAAGTCGAACGTCATGGTGAGGTAGCAGAAGGCTCCAAACGGCATGATGAAGGCGGTCTTCAGTCTGTTAGCCGGGTTCAGCTTGATCTGATGATATCCTGAGTATGCATCCAAAAAACTCAACAGCTCTCATCCGTCTATGGAGTCTATCACCTGATCGATTCTTGGAAGAGCAAATGGGTCCTTGGGACAGGCCTTGTTGAGGCTCGTGTAGTCAATACACATTCGCCACTGTTTGTTCTTCTTCAGTACCAGGATCGGATTTGCTAGCCATTCTGGAAAGAACACTTCCATAATGAAGCTTCCAAAATGAAGCCGGCTGCTAGGAGTTGGGCTATATCTTCTCCAATAACTCTTCTATTCTCTTCTGATAGACGGCGCAGGGGCTGCCTGACCGGCTTTGCATCAGATCGGACATGTAACTTGTGCTCGGCGAATTCCGTTGGTACACCTGGCATGTCTTTGGGGGACCATGCGAAGATGTCCCGATTCTCACGGAGGAAATCAACGAGCTCGCCTTCCTATTTGCTGTCAAGGTTTGCACCTATAATGGTGTACCTCTCTGGGTGCTCCGGATCCAAGGGTATCTTCTTTGTCTCTTTGGCCGGCTTGAACGAACCCTCAGCCTCCGAATCCTTTGGGTTGGGCGATACCTCACGCTTCTTGCCGACCATCTCCACAACTCGCTCAAGGAGCCGCTTCTCGGCCGCGATTACCAAGCACTCGGCCAGCCAACTGCTCTCAGCCGCACAGGCAGACGACTTCCAGTAGTCGCCGGCTACTGTCAGAATTCCCCTGGAACTGGGCATCTTCATCTTGAGGTAGGCGTACTGGGGGATCGCCATGAACTTGGCCAAGGCGGCTCGGCCGAGTAGCGCATGGTATGGGCTCTCAAGGTCCACCACCTCAAACCAAACAGACTCTCGGCGGAAGTGCTCTTTGTCTCCAAACAGGATGTCCATCAGGATCTTGCCGATTGGTGAGCAGGAAAGCCCAGGAACAGTGCCGTGGAACACAGTCCGGCTGTTCTGAAGCTGTCTTTGCTTGATTCCTAACTTCTCCATGGTGTCCTTGTACAGGATATTGATGTTGCTGCCTCCGTCTATCAGAACTCGCAAGAAACGCGCGGCTCATCTATCTGTAGCAAAGGTGGCGTCCAGGACCAAGGCATAGGATCCCGGACTCGGCATCACCTCTGGGTGGTCAGCCCTGCTCCAGCTGATGGGCTTCTCGGACAAGTGCATGAACTCTGGCGTCTCTGATGCTACTGCATTCACCTCTTGTCGCTGCAGCGCCTGCTGCGTCGATCATCAGCCATACTGGTAAATACCATGTAGGATCCGTGTTCTTCAGGGTATTCGTCTTGTACTGCACCGACTGGCCTGATAGCCGGCTGCTGGGGCGGAGGCGGAGGTGGCTGCCCAGCAGGCGAGGGAGGCAGGAGGCCGTCTCCCTTAGCGATCCTGGTGAGCCAGTGGCACTTCCGGGTGGTGTGATTCGACGGCTTCGCGCCGCTAAGGAACTTGCAAGGTCCATCCAGGGTCTGCTCATAGGAGAAGGCCGGCAACCAGTTTGGCTTGCCGCCTTTCTGTCGCTTGGGCGGACGCTGCCCATCCGGCTGCTGGGCTAAAACTGTCGCGACCTGCCGGCTGCTGGAAGCCGGCTGCGGGGCCTTGCGCTTGTGGTCGCCCTGCTGTTGTCGCCGGTTGGCGTCTCCCACCGGAATTCTTGGAGCTTGAGGGGCCACTTTGCCAGTCATGCTGATTTGAATCTCCGCCTTCATGGAGGAGTCAGCCATGGCGTACTTGTCCGCTATAATCAGCAGCTCGTCGAGAGTTTCTGGCTCATCGCAGAGGAGCTTGTGCTTGAGGAGGGTGCCTTCTCTACACCCGGCTGTGAAGTACTCGATGGCCTGCACCTCATGCACGCCCTCGCAGGAGTTACAAAGTTCGGCCCAACGCGTGAGGTAATCGCGAGTCGACTCGTCGGGGCCTTGCACGCACAAGGAGAGCTGATGAGGCTTGGGAGGACGCTTGTACGTGCTAGTGAAGTTGCGGACGAACGCTTCGGTGAAGTCGACCCAGCTGTTGATTCTGCGGGGCTTCAGGCTATTCAGACATGTCCGGGCCATGCCCTGGAGCATGAGCGGAACATACTTTATGGCGACACGCTTGTTGCCGTTTGCTACGCTGACAGCCGTGGAGTAGTCGACTAGCCAGTCTTCCGGCTTCAGGTAGCCGGTATACTTGGGCGTGTCTCGTGGGAGCGTGAACCCTCTGGGAAAGGGCTCGTCCCGAATGTGGGGCCTGAAACAAGGCGGACCCGGCTCGTCTTCTTCTCCCAGCGCTAGGGATCGGTGGAGTCGATTGATCCGGTGGCGGGCGTCATTCTCTCCAACTCCCTCTCGGCGGCCAAGGCGGTCGCCGAGAGTCGGATGGTCAACAGGCAGCGGGTTGACTCGCCTCTCCTTGCGAGGAGGGGGAGGCGGATAGTCGTCCCGTCGTTCCACTGCTCTCGGGCGGCCGTCTCGGTCGCGCTCTATGGTAATGCGAGTCCGACTGTGGCTGACAGCCGGATCCTTGTCTCTTCTTCCTCGGGCGCCACCAGTCGGCGTCCGAGACGTCGCGCCTTGATCTCAGCGAAAGTCGTCGTTTTGCCGCTGCGGCGCCTCCGTGCGGCAGCCGGCCTCGTTCTGCGCGGCGACCGCGTCGAGGAGCCACTGGACTCGCTCCATCATGAGGCGGCGTTCTTCGCCCTCGAAATTGTCCAGCTCATCCGCCGCTACCTGGGCGGCTCGGATGTTCTCCGCTGGTGTAGCGTACACAGGGCGGCTTGCCCCAAACAGGTTGGCGATGGCTAAGCCGCGCTACTGGACCGCGCCAAGGCGGCTGGGCCCCGCCGGGGCCGGCGACCCGCCGACGGCGCGATCCATCTCCCGCTGGTAGGCTTCTGACAAGCGTCTCATGCTGGCCAGCTTCTTCGCGCCTTCAACGAGCTGAAGGCGGCGCGCCTCCAACATCTCTGTGCCAGCGTCTTCCGGAATGGGCGCAGTTAGGTCTTGTAGCGCCGCGCCGAGTGAGTCGTGCGCTCCTCCGCCGGGGAGCTCATCATCACTGATGACGAGCACCTCGGTGACGGTGCTTTCGTTGCTCCCGTGCGAGGGAGAGGTTCGTCGTAGACCACCACATTGGTGGGGAACGCGTCGAGCGACGCGGTGTCGGAGTCGACCAGCATCGGGTTGGTGGAGCCCACAGACTCTAAGTCTACGGCAGGCTCGCCAGAAACGTGGAGCTGATCGAGGAGGCCCGCGAGGAGGCTCTCGGGGCCGCCCGTGCCTGCGTTGGATGCAGGTTCGTCGGAGAGGCGAACCTCGCCAACAAGTTCGGCTAGGCAGCTGGCTGCGCAGGCGATCTCAACGCCGCTCAGTGCGTCAGTGCAAACTCCGTCTGGCGTGCCTGGCTGGCTGCGCTTGCCAGGGAGAAAAAGGGTTCCCATCCAGAACAGGTCTCCGGACGGCGGTGCACCAGGCCCCACGGTGGGCGCCAAATGTCGGGGGTTAGGTGCGACATATGCCAAAGGATGGCTTATCATGGTAGCGGCGAGTAGAACGTCGCCGGTGCCTGGAAACGGGATGAGGCGAAGACATCCATACCAGCGAATCTTACCCAGCTTCAGGGCTCTCCAGGGAGATAATACCCCTACTGCTGCTCTGCGGGGTCTCCGCATGATCACTATGGCAAAGTGTTTTCACGGTTGCTCCTTGAGCTGTTTCCTGGAGGTAGGAGAGGGCAAGGCTAGCTCTGTCCCTCCTATATGATCTGGCCTAGAGCTAATGGGTTCCAACCCTTTGCATGGGTGCCCTGGGGTGTTTATATAGGCCTACCCCCTAGGGGTACAACAGTAATCTGGCTGGACACGGGCCCAGCTATCAGCGCCTCTGGCCTCCGTCTTCCCTGTTGACCGCTGGGGCCCGCCGACTGGTGGGCCCCGCCGACAGGCCTGCTACGGGGCTGATAGGCCGCGTCTACCGCGGGCGGGCCTTGCCGGCTGCTGATTACTGTAGCCGTGCTTCTGATGACGCGGGCTTGATCATGGGGTCGTGGCAATAGCCCTGCCGCCTGGCGGGCGATCACTATTGCCAGTCTCCATCACATCTTGATTAATGGCGCATGGGCCCCGGGGGAGGGCTCAGCCGACTTCCCGGGGCCGACTCTCGACGGGTCCGACTGTTGGTCCTCTTTCCGTCTCCTGGGGTCTCACTGACTGGTGGGACCCGCTGCCTCTGGGCCGTACAGACAAGCCGTCGTGGGTGCAGGATTCGGTCCTGCGGTGCTGATGTCAGGGCCGGCATGGCAACAGTGCCACGCCGCACGGAGATCTTCCGGGGTACGGCGTGCTGTGGCCATGCCAGCCCTTGGTAAGGGGCGGGAGTGGGCTTCATTGTAGCCACTCCCCTGCCCCGTCCCTCTTGATGAGATCATGGGGTTTTGTTGGAGTCGCAGGCTGACTCCCCAAAGCCAGCTTCCCTGGAAGTCGCCAGTCAGGAGTTGGCTTATCCCTGCAGTCGTCCCTGGGACTCGGCCGTGAGTGGTCAGTCGGCCGTCTTGTCGTCGGCTCCTTAGAAGGCGGTTCTTCGTCTTGGGGTCTTGAGGGGCGCAGCCTGGCCCGATGTCTTGAAAGGTTCTGGGCCTCAGGTTGGCCTACCCGTGGCCCATTACTCTGACAGACAAGCTAAAAGAGCAAACATATTGATTCTCAAAGGACTGAAACCCCGATTGATGTGTGACCTCAAGCATGCAGCAAGTGCCTGGGTCGATGAACTTCCATCAGTACTTTGGGGATTGAGGACAACTCCTAATCGGCCGACTGGCTGAACACCATTCTTCTTAGTCTATGGGGCTAAAGTTGTGCTTCCGAGTGACTTGCTTCACAATGCCCCACGAGTAGAACTTTTTTCAGAAGCCGAAGAAGAACAAGCCCGTCAGGATTCTCATGATCTTCTGGAAGAGGAAAGGGAGATGTCTCTGATCCGGTCGACCATTTATCAGCAAGACTTGCGTCGACTCCATGCCAGAAACATGAGAGGGCGAGCATTTCAAGAGGGATATTTGGTTCTTTGAGTTGATCAGCAGAAACCACACAAGCTCGCTCCTGCTTGGGAAGGCCCCTTCATCATCACCAAAGTGCTTCACAACGGAGCTTATCACTAATACAATGTCGAGCACAATAAAGATGATCCACGCGCTTGGAGTGCGGAGCTGCTCCGCCCCTTTTATACTTAAGCATTCAGATTGTTGAGATGTAATAAGAAATACATTCTAGTTTGATTATCCAAGACACAATTTCACAGTCTCCTCGATGATTGTTGTTCCTTTGTTAAGTATTCTAAATCCCCCAGTGGGTACCTTAGCTGCGAATCCGCTTCGCCTAAAGTCTCAAAAAAGAAAATCCTACCGAGTGATGAGCAAGTTTCTCACTCGGAGGCTTAGCTGCGAATCCGTTTCGCCTAAGTTTAAAAAATCCTACCGAGGGGTGAGTAACCCTCCCACTCGGGGGCTTAGCTCCAGTCCAGTACTCGCCTAAGTTTAAAAAATCCTACCGATTGGTGAGGAACCCTCCCACTCGGGGGCTTAGCTGTAGTCCAATACTAGCCTAAGTTTAAAAAATCCTACCGAGTGGTGAGCAACCCCCCCACTCGAGGGGCTTAGCTGAAGTCCAGTACTCGCCTAAGTTTAAAAAATCCTACTGAGTGGGGAGCAACCCTCCCACTCGGGGGCTTAGCTGCAGTCCAGTACTCACCTAAGTTTAAAAAATCCTACCGAGTGGTGAGCAACCCTCCCACTCGGGGGCTTAGCTGCAATCCAGTACTCGCCTAAGTTTAAAAAATCCTACCGAGTGGTGAGCAACCCTCCCACTCAGGGGGCTTAGCTACACTCCAGTACTCGCCTAAGTTTAAAAAATCCTACCGAGTGGTGAGAAACCCTCCCACTTGGGGGGCTTAGCTACAGTCCAGTACTCGCCTAAGCTTAAAAAATCCTACCGTGTGGTGAGCAACCCTCCCACTCGGGGGCTTAGCAACAGTCTAGTACTCGCCTAAGTTTCAAAAATCCTACCGAGTGGTGAGCAACCCTCCCACTCGGGGGCTTAGCTGCAGTCTAGTACTCGCCTAAGCTTAAAAAATCCTACAAAATGGTGAGCAACCCTCCCACTCTGGGGCTTAGCTGCAGTCCAGTACTCGCCTAAGTTTAAAAAATCCTACCGAGTGGTGAGCAACCCTCCCACTCGGGGGCTTAGCTGCAGTCCAGTACTCGCCTAAGTTTAAAAAATCCTACCAAGTGGTGAGCAACCCTTCCACTCGGAGGCTTCCAGTACTCGCCTAAGTTTAAAAAATCCTACCAAGTGGTGAGCAACCCTCCCACTCGGGGGCTTAGCTGCAGTCCAGTACTCGCCTAAGTTTAAAAAATCCTACAAAGTGGTGAGCAACCCTTCCACTCGGAGGCTTAGCTGCAATCCAGTACTCGGAAGTATAAAAACATGCTCCATCCTTATCCACAAGGACGACGAGGCGCAGGTCGACCGCGATCTATCCTCAGAACTTCGACGCAAATACAATGTCCGCTCGATCCTTGTCCGTAAGGATGGCGAGGCGCAGGTCGACTGCGACTTGTCCTCGGAGCTTCGACACAAATACAATGTCCGTTTCATCCTTATCCATAAGGACGGCGAGGCGCAGGTCGACCACGACCTATCCTCGGAGCTTCGACACAAATACAATGTCCGCTCCATCCTTATCCGCAAAGACGACGAGGCGCAGGTCGACCATGATCTGTCCTCGGAGCTTCGACACAAATACAACATCGGCTTCATCCCGATCCGCGAGGGTGACGAGGTGCAGGTCGACTGGTTACCTTCTCCTCAAAGCTGCATTGCAAATTCAAAGACTATTCCGAGTGAAGAAACAAGTCCCACTCAAAGGCAAACACAGACATACTTAGAAGATAAACCAGGTTTGGATTAATCCTAAGGTTCCAGAACATGGATTAAAATACTCGGGCGCCAGGCCCGAAGGAGTTTAACGGTTACAAAATCACTCGGCATTCCAAGGCAAATTTAAGGCGTCGCATAAACTTTGTTCACTCCGTAGGAGGAGGGCTAGCAGGCATGAAGAGGAAATGATGATGCAGCAAAGTAGCGTAAGTATTTCCCTTAGTTTTTGAGAACCAAGGTATCAATCCAGTAGGAGGCTTTGCGCGAGTCCCTCGTACTTGCACATAACAAATAACTCCTCGCAACCAACGCGATAGCGGGTTGTTAATCCCTTCACGGTCACTTATGAGAGTGAGATCTGATAGATATGATAAGATAATATTTTTGGTATTTTTATGATAAAGATGCAAAGTAAAATAAAAGCAAAGTAAAAAAGCAAAGGAACTAACTAAGTATTGAAAGATTAATATGATAAAGATAGACCCGGGGGCCATAGGTTTCACTAGTGGCTTCTCTCAAGAGCATAAGTATTTTACGGTGGGTGAACGAATTATTGTTGAGCAATTGACAGAATTGAGCATAGTTATGATAATATCTAGGTATGATCATGAATATAGGCATCACGTCCGAGACAAGTAGACCGACTCCTGCCTGCATCTACTACTATTACTCCACTCATCGACAGCTATCCAGCATGCATCTAGAGTATTAAGTTCATGAAAATAGAGTAACGCCTTAAGCAAGATGACATGATGTAGAGGGATAAATTCATGCAATATGATAAAAACCCCATCTTGTTATCCTCGATGGCAACAATACAATATGTGCCTTGCTGCCCCTACTATCACCGGGAAAGGACACCGCAAGATTGAACCCAAAGCTAAGCACTTATCCCATTGTAAGAAAGATCAATCTAGTAGGCCAAACCAAACTGATAATTCGAAGAGACTTGAAAGATAACCAATCATACATAAAAGAATTTAGAGAAGATTCGAATATTGTTCATAGATAATCTTGATCATAAACCCACAATTCATCGGTCTCAACAAACACACCGCAAAAAGAAGATTACGTCGAATAGATCTCCACAAGAGAGGGGGAGAACAATGTATTGAGATCCAAAAAGAGAGATGAAGCCATCTAGCTAATAACTATGGACCCGAAGGTCTAAGGTAAACTACTCACACTTCATTGGAGAGGCTATGGTGTTGATGTAGAAGCCCTCCGTGATGGATGCCCCCTCCGGTGGAGCTCCGAAATAGGCCCCAAGATGGGATCTCATGGATACATAAAGTTACGGCGGTAGAATTAGGGTTTTGTCTCCGTATCTGATCATTTGGGGGTACGTAGGTATATATAGGAGGAAGAAGTATGTCGGTGGAGCAACAGGGGGCCCACGAGGGTGGAGGGCATGCCTGGGGGTGTAGGCGCGCCCCCCTACCTCGTGGCCTCCCTGTTGGTTGCTTGACGTAGGGTCCAAGTCTCCTGGGTCTGGTTCGGTAAGAAAATCACGCTCCCGAAGGTTTCATTCTGTTTTGACTCAGTTTCATATTCCTTTTCTTCGAAACCCTAAAATAGGCAAAAACAGCAATTCTGGGCTGGGCCTCCGGTTAATAGGTTAGCCCCAAAAATAATATAAAAGTGGATAATAAAGCCCAATAATGTCCAAAACAATAGATAATATAGCATGGAGCAATCAAAAATTATAGATACGTTGGAGACATATCAATTGCTGCCAGCTTCTCTTCTCGGGCTTCCTTGCAGGGGACACGAACCAGCGACAGAGCCACGTCAGCACCGCATCGGGCAGAAGACTTCTTCCATTCCTGCACTTGACCAGGGACCTCATTGAGTCAAGCCATCAGAGACTCAAGGTCATTTTGAAGCGTAGCCCCTGGCCAGAGCGTTGTATCGATGTGCAACATTGCAACCTTCAGGCGAGCAAGATAGTCCATAACACTGGCAACACGAGATTCCAGTCGGAGCACGTTCATGGCAGCTTCATCGCCGACGGGGGAAAGGATGGGGTCCAGACTTGTCTCAACCCGTCCAGTTTCCTCTTCAAAGTTTTGGCAGAATTCTACAAACGCAAAGAAATAATGAGTCGACGAACGCCTGGTGAATTGATGAACAATTAAACAGTCGGACGAAGAAAAATACCTTCAAGCATAAGGAAGAGCTTCTTGGCCAGTGCTCCCAGATAAGCTTCCAGATCATTTCTCTTACAAGAAATTCCTTCAAGCTTCTTGTTCAAAGCCACCTTGTCTTTCTTCAGATGAGTCGCTTCTCGGTTGGACTCGTTAAGGGACGCCTTCAGCTTGGTGATTTATTCCTCCAGCGCACCAACCGAAGCCAGCTTCTTGTCAGCAAGCGCAGTCTTCTCCTAGGCCTCCTTTTGCGCAGCTGCAAGATTGAGGTCCTTCTTCGCAAGAGCCTACCTCATTTTCTCTGAAATATATGCACTTGGGTCAGATAGAAATACAAGGAAATGACTTGTGAGTCGACCGAGATAAACAATCGACCAGTTGTTACCTTCCATACCGGCTGTTTCATCCTTGGCCTTCTGCAAGTTCTGCTTAGCCAGATCCAAGTCAAGATTGAGTTGTCTCTGCTTCTCCTCGAATTCAGAAAAATTGGAGATGAGCTCACAGGATTTCTGAAATCAACAAAAGTTACATCAGTAGACAGAATCAAAAGTTATTCACTCCCTAGTGAAATAAATTCTCAGACTACTAACGAATCAAAAATTCAACAATAGTCTCGGGTTTAAGATACACTCGACATGATCTGATCAGATCGACTGAAGAAGTTATGGTTCTCAGACCATAGCCGACTGCCAGCAGTCAACTACGGTCTCGGGGACTACACCAAGTGGGTGCACTTAGCGTGCCCCCACTGGTTCAAGATACACTCGATATGATACGATCAAACCGACTGAAGAAGTTATATTTCTCAGACCGAAGCCGACTGATAGCTGTCAACTACGGTCTCGGGGACTACACCCGGTGCGTGAACTCAGCGTGCCCCCACTGGTTCAAAGACTCAATCGACACAATATAATCGACTCAAGAAACAAAACTATTCGGCAGTTCTATTCAGCAATAAAACACCCACTGGTTTTATAAGCGCAAAAGTAGACTAATGAAAATATGCACAAGGAAAGAAAAATTTCAGGTAGCATATCCTAACAGAACAAGCGACAAAGCTAGGGGTTCAGTCGGGAATCAACCAACCTGGACGTTTTTTCGAAGAGCTCTGCTGGCGTCATAAGCAGCTTGACTGGCCACCCAAACCACCTTCATCTGCTCCATCATAATGCTCGCCTGGCGTATAGCTTCCTTGGTAGCTTCCGCTTGGTCCTCCGGAATAGGATGCACAGTGAAGAGTGAAGATGGTGGATTGGCTAGAATCTGTGCAGTCGACACTGAGGGCTGAGCACTCGACAGTGGTGTGGCAAAAGTAACAGAAGCCCGGTTGGCATCGCCGATCTCTTGGATCACCGGCTCCGTCACTGGTGTCGACTGGGGCACCTTGCCAGTTGATGCCTTCCTACTCCTCTTGGGCCTCAGCGGCACATCCTCGTCGTCGTATGGAAGATTAATGACATTGGGAAGAGCTGCAAAAAGAGTCAACCGACAAGATTCAGTTGACTAACAAAACGGCTGAGAAAGCAAAAGACAAGTTTGCAAAAATCATACTCGGGTTAGAAGTGACCGCGGCTTCCACATCCACGTCATCGTCCCTGTAAGCAGAAGTCCCAGAAGTAGCAGATCTGCAAGTTTCAAGATTCACTCGGACAGATGAGAAAGAGGGTCGACAGCACAAATCCTTGATGGAAAGCTGGAGACAAGACACTTACGCAGAAGCGACAGGAATGTTGCTTTTGATCTTGGGCCGGGTCTTCCGAGGCTTTGGCTTAGCAATCTTTGGTTGCTTGGGAGCTTTCTCAGTTGGCACAGGGGAAGAAGTCCGAGTGCGCTTGGAAGTCTGTCCGTTTGGCTTAGTTGCTTCGCCGCAAATACTTGCTGGGTCATGCCTTTGTTTGGAGCGCTTTTCAGTGTGAGGTGGTGACTCGACTTCTTCACCACTGCTCGAGTCCTCGCTTTCCTCCTCCTCTTCTCCTCCATCAGATGGCCAATCCATACTTTTGCCTCCGCTTTCTTCTCCGTCATGGTGCTACTCTTGCTCCCCGTTCGGCATTGAATACGTCTCTGTATAAACCTGCCAAACAAAAGAGGTGAACAAAAGATAGTCGACTCGGTAAGCAACTGCACGTCCGAATGGAAAACACTCGGTGATAAGTGACACACCTTGTCTGGTTGATTGTTGGTGTCGAATGGAAGAACTCTTCGGGACCCCCTGGGATTATCCTTGTTTCCCGTCATGCTTTGCACCCACTGTGCCACTATCTTCTCATCAACATCCTCTGGGTGGATCCGAGTGGAATCTTCAATCCCTGAGTACATCCACATAGAGTGGTCGCGTCCCTGGAGGAGCTGAGTACGTCGACTGAGGAATACCTCGAGCAGATCCATACCGGTAACACCCTCATGAATCAGTTGAACTACTTGCTCCATCAACATGGATACCTCCACCTTCTCTACTGGTGTCACTTTCAAGGAAGTAGGTTTCTGGACTCGTGCTAAAGAAAAAGGGGGGAGACCAGTGGAGTGACCGGGGGTCGGCCTGTCTTTGTAGTAAAACCAAGTCGACTGCCACCATCCAACCGAGTCAGGGAGAGTCATGGCAGGAAAGGTGCTCTTCCCCCTCATCTGGATACCTAAGCGTCCACACATTTGGATCACCTGGGTCTTTTCGTTAGTCGGGCTAGCTTTTTTCATAGTCTGCGAGCGACATGTGAGGATGTGCTTGAACAGACCCAGTGCGGTCGACAACCCAAGAAATTCTCACACATTGAGACAAAGGCAGCAATGTATGTGATGGTATTTGGGGAGAAATGGTGGATTTGAGCTCCAAAGAAGTTCAGAAAAGCATGGAAAAAGGGGTGTGGGGGCAAGGAAAAACCGCGGTCGACGTGGGTGGCGAGCAAGACGCATTCGCCTTCCTGAGGCTGTGGTTTAGTCTCGTCCCCTGGGAGCCTCCATGAGTCATGCTCGATCAGTCCGCTCTCGGCCAGATCTTGCAGATCATCCAGCACGAGGGTGGACTGGATCTGGTCGCCCTGGACCCAGCCGCGCGGCAAGCCGGATATGGATGACGACCCGCTTCTGTCGGCCTTTTTCTCCTTCCCCTTCGCCGCCCCCTTCTCCGCGTGTTCTAGCGTCGCCGTCTTGTCCTTCGCCATTGAAGCAAGAGGAACATGGGCGGGAGGTGGTGACGAGAATGGAAGCGACAATGGTGGAGAAGTAGAGGAGGAAGAAAGAAGAGTTGGGGCGCACTGTGCCAAATCCCCCAGCCCGGTGGCTTATATGGAGCCATTTCCGAGTTGCTGACGACTGGGCCCGGGCAATCATGTCAAATCCCAACTGTCGCTCACTCAGTACGTGGCGAAAAAGGCGGCACGGTGATCAAGGCGCCCTTGCCTAATCCATCCCGATTACTGCGGCCTCCTCTGTCCCACGTGCTTCCCAAAATTTTGAATCCCGCAAGATCCGGGAACTGCAGAGAAACTTGTCGGAGTAAAGATTTCTTTCGTATCAACACTTGACGCTTATCAAAAAAAGTTCATTTGACAAACGAAGAATGGATCATGGCGATTGAAAAAGAAGTTGAAGCCATCATGTTGTTTATTGATCTCAATAGAATGCTTCCGAAGCTCAAAAACTGAGTCGGAAATATTTTCAACTCCTTCTCCACTCGAACCCTGAACCATTCGGGGGCTAATGATGAAGCTATGGACCTAGGCTAGCGTCACAGGCATGACCTAGACACACTGCCCTAGGACATCACCCTAAAGCCAGAAGCACTCAAGGGATACCATCATCCACTCGACTGAAAACATTCCACTCAGAAGATTCAATGACACTTGGCCATAGCAATACTCACTCGACGGACAGAAGATCGAAAGCCACTCTTAACAGCAACGGTCGGATGTTCACTTTGTAGACTTAATAGTCATTATGTCACTTTATTACAAGTGCTACCAGAAATGCCCCATCTTTATGTACCTTAAACCCTGTGTAACTGTGGGCGGGAGGGGTCTGGTGAACTCTATATAAGCCACCCCCCCTCCTCAGGGACAGGGGTTCGCATCCCTGTAACACCACACACATATATTCCAGTCAACCGCCTCCGGGCACCAAGACGTAGGGCTATTACTTCCACCGTGAAGGGCCTAAACTCGTAAATCTTGTATGTACAACTTCCCAATAGCTGGGATCTTGCCTCCTCATACCAACGCCCTATTCTACTCTCAGTCTTAGAACCACGACACCCCCCACCCTCGTGGATGGTGGGTGACCTCCCTCTGGTGCTTCTTCTCGCAATATTTTTATATATTCTAAAAATGACTCTCGTGGAGTTTCAGGACTTTTGGAGTTGTGCAGACTAGATCTCTTATATTTGCTCCTTTTCCAGCCCAGAATTCCTGCTGTCGGCATTCTCCCTCTTCATGTAAACCTTGTAAAATAAGAGAGAATAGGCATAAGTATTGTGACATAATGTGTAATAACAGCCCATAATGCAATAAATATCGATATAAAAGCATGATGCAAAATGGACGTATCAACTCCCCCAAGCTTAGACCTCGCTTGTCCTCAAGCGGAAGCCGATATCAAAAAATATGTCCACATGTTTAGAGATAGAGGTGTCGATAAAGTAAAATATGGACATGAGGGCATCATGATCATTCTTAGAACAAAAACATATGTATATATTGTCATATGATTTCTTATGCTAAAGCAACAATTCATTCACAATTTCAATTATGAATCAGAAACTGCATTGAAAACTAACAAACTATAATCTCAGTCATTGAAGCAATTGTAATTTATCATAACATCGGAAAGACTCAATATAAGAGCTTTTCAGCAAGTCCACATATTCAACTATCATTGAATTTTTCACAATTGCTAACACTCACGCAATATTTATGGGTATGAAGTTTTAATCGGACACAGAGAAAGGTAGGGGCTTATAGTTTTTCCTCCCAACCTTTTACCTCAAGGGTAATGTCGACAATAATAGTTCATGAAAACTCACATCCAATTAGCTATATATATATCAGGATCTTTCCAACACACGGTGCTTGCCAAAGGATAAAATGTAAAAAGGAATGGTGAAGATCACCATGAATCTTGTATGAAGTATAAGACAAGAATAAAAGATAGGCCCTTCGCAGAGGGAAGCAGAGGTTGTCATGTGTTTTTATGGTTGGATGCACGAAATCTTAATGCAAAATAACGTTACTTTATATTGCCACTTGTGATATGGACCTTTATTATGCAGTATCTCGCTTTTATTTCTTCCACATCACATGATCGTATAAAGCTTATTTTCTCCACACTACTAAATCATACTCCCTCCGTCCGAAAATACTTGTCATCAAAATGGATAAGAAGGGGTGTATCTATAACTAAAATACGTCTAGATACATCCCCTTATATTTATTTGGGTGACAAGTATTCCCGGACGGAGGGAGTACATATTTAGAGAGCAATTTTTATTGCTTGCAACAATGACAACTTACTTGAAGGATCTTACTCAATCCATAGGTAGATATGGTGGACTCTCATGGCAAAACCGGGTTTAAGGATATTTGCAAGCACAAGTAGTATCTCTACTTGGTGCAAAGAATTTGGCTAGCATGAGGGGGAAAGGCAAGCTCAACATGTTGGATGATCCATGACAATATAATTTATTTCGGATGTACGAAAACATAACCCATTACGTTGTCTTCCTAGTCCAACCTCAACTTTTTAGCATGTCATATTTTAATGAGTGCTCATAATCATAAAAGATGTCCAAGATAGTATGTTTATATGTGAAAACCTCTCTTTCTTTATTACTTCCTATTAATTGCAACGATGACCAAAACTACGCTTGTCAACTCTCAACAACTTTTACTCATCATACTATTTATATGTGAAGTCATTACTCTCCATAAGATCAATATGATCTCTTTAATTCTTGTTATTCATACTTTTATTCCCTCAAGATCAAAGCAAGATGGCAAAGCCCTTGACTCAACACTAATCTTTATTATATATGGCTCACGGACTCGATTACATAGAAGGATCATAAAGAAAAACTCAAAACTAAATCATACTAAAACTTTATTCTACTAGATCAAGATATTACCAAAAGCATCGACTAACAAAAAGGTAAATATAAAAGTGTGATGGTGATACGATACCGGGGCACTCCCCCAAGCTTGGCAGTTGCCAAGGGGAGTGCCCATTCCCGATACTCATTTCTCCTTTGGTGGTAGTGATAATGGAGTTGTTGATGATGTAGGCTTGTCATGCATCTTCCAAGGCATAGGCTCACCATCGTAGAAAGATGATCAAGTCTCTGGGATCCTCGAATCTGCAGCCAAACTCATCCTCTTGAATCTATATTCATACTCATAGTTTTGGTTTTGCAGGTCATAGATCTGGGCTTGGAGGTGCTCGATTTTCCCATGAAGCTTGTGGATGGTATCCCCAATGTCCTTGGCATCCAGCTTGTGCTTGTTGGTGAACTCCGTGATCATCATGTGGTTATCGTCGAGTCCGCGTTCCACCATCCCCTGGCACTTGAAAACTTGTTGCTCCATTGCTTCAAGTCTTGTCTCCACGCTTCTGGCCCTCCTTGGTCCCTCAACATCACGGATGTACAGCACCCCCTCACGCAACTCAATCGTTTGAGGGCGTTGCAGCACCTCCGCAAGGTAGGGATTGATGACCCTCTTGAAAAACTTGTCCTTGGGGGGCGCTTGAAGACGTCATTGTGATCTAGATTTGTCAGAAAAACAGCTCGAAACAAAAACATGATATATTTGCGTGGTACAATGGTCAAAACCTTCGGGAGATTATATAATGATTTTTTTACCGACCAAAAGAAGTATCGTGCAAGAAAATGGAATCTGGAGGGCACACAAGGTGCCCACGAGGCAGGGGGCGCGCCCTCCACCCTCGTGGATGCCTCATGTCCTTTCCAGACTGCTCCTTATTTTCCTATTTTCTTAAATATTCCAAAACGGAGAAAAATTGCTATTAGAACTGTTTTGGAGTCGGTTTACTTACTGTACCACATACCTCTTCCTTTTCGGAGGCTGAACCGTTCTGGAAGGTGTCCCTTATATACTCCTCCGGGGTTACGGTTTCAATAACATTAGTTTCAACATTTATACGATTACCTGAGATATAATGTTTGATTCTTCGACCGTTCACCACCCTCGGATTTGTGCCTTTGAAGTTGTTGATTTTTATGGCACCGGAACGATAGACCTCCTTGATAACGTAAGGACCTTCCCAATTAGAGAGGAGTTTTCCTGCAAAAAATCTTAAACAAGAGTTGTATAACAATACATAATCACCTACATTAAACTCGCATTTTTTGTATCCTTTTGTCATGCCATCTTTTAACTTTTTCTTTAAACAGTTTGGCATTCTCATAGGCATAGGTTCTCCACTCATCAAGTGAGATAATGTCAAATAGTCTCTTCTCACTGTCAAGTTTGAAGTCATAATTGAGCTCTTTAATGGCCCAATATGCCTTATGTTCTAGTTCGAGAGGTAAGTGACATGCTTTTCCATAAACCATTTTATATGGAGACATACCCATAGGATTTTTGTATGCAGTTCTATAGGCCAATAATGCATCATCAAGTTTCTTGGACCAATTCTTTCTAGATCTATTAATAGTCTTTTGCAGAATTAATTTATGCTCTCTATTACTTAGTTCTACTTGACCACTAGACTGTGGGTGATATGGAGATGCAATTCTATGATTAACATCATACTTAGCAAGCATTTTACGAAAAGCACCATGAATAAAATGTGAACCACCGTCAGTCATTAAGTATCTAGGGACTCCAAACCTCGGAAAAATTACTTCTTTAAGCATCTTAATAGAGGTGTTGTGACCAGCACTACTAGTTGGAATAGCTTCTACCCACTTAGTAACATAATCAACGGCAACAAAAATATGTGTATACCCATTAGAGGAAGGAAACGGTCCCATATAATCAAAGCCTCAAACATCAAATGGTTCAATAACAAGTGAATAATTCATAGGCATTTCTTGACGTCTACTAATATTCCAATTCTTTCACATTCATCACAAGACAAGACAAACTTACAGGCATCCTTGAAGAGAGTAGGCCAATAAAAACCGGATTGCAATACCTTATGTGCAGTTCTATCTCCAGCATTGTGTCCTCCATAAGCCTCGGAGTGACACGTGTGTAGGATCTGTTCCTGTTCATGCTCAGGTACACAATGTCTAATAACCCCATCTACTCCTTCTTTATAAAGGTGTGGGTCATCCTAGAAGTAATGTCTTAAATCATAGAAATACTTTTTCTTTTGCTGGCATGTGAAACTAGGTGGTATAAATTTAGCAAAAATTTAATTAAAATAATCAGCATACCATGGAGCAGTACGAGAAGCATTTATGACAGCTAATTGTTCATCAGGAAAGCTATCATCAATAAGTATTGGGTCATCAAGAACATTCTCTAACCTAGACAAGTTGTCTGCAACGGGGTTCTCAGCTCCTTTTCTATCAATAATATGCAAATCAAATTCTTGTAGTAGGAGAACCCATCTAATAAGTCTAGGTTTAGCATATTTCTTTTCCATAAGATATTTAATAGCAACATGATCAGTGTGAAAACTTACTTTAGAATCAACAATATAAGGTCTAAACTTATCACAAGCAAATAAAACTGCTGAAAATAATTTTTCAGTAGTAGCATAATTTCTCTAGGAACTGTCTAGAGTTTTACTAGCATGTTGGATAATATTTAATTTTTTATCAACCCTTTGTCCTAAAACAGCACCTACAGCATAATCACTAGCATCACACATAATTTCTAAAGGTAAATTCTAGTCAGGAGGTTGAACAATAGGTGCAGAAATCAAGGCTTTCTTAAGTATTTCAAATGCTTCTACACAATCATCATCAAAGACGAAAGGAACATATTTTTGTAAGAGATTAGTCAGAGGCCTGGAAATTTTTGACAAGTCTTTAATGAACCTCCTATAAAAACCGGCAGGAGCAAGGAAACTTCTTATACCTTTAATACCCTTAGGACACACCATCTTTTCAATAGCATCAACTTTAGCTTTATCAACTTCGATACCTCTTTCAGATATTTTATGCCCAAGACAATGCCTTCATTAACCATAAAGTGGCACTTCTCCAAATTCAAGACAAGATTAATTTCTTCAAATCTCTGCAAAACTCGATCAAGGTTGCTTAAGCAATCATCAAAAGAAGTTCCGTATATGGAGAAATCATCCATGAAAACCTCAACAATCTTTTCACAAAAGTCATAGAATATCGCAGTCATACATCTTTGAAAGGTAGTAGGTGCATTACATAAAACAAAAGGAATACGTCTATAAGCAAAGGTACCGAAAGGGAAAGTAAAGTTGGTCTTTTCTTGATCCTCTTTTGACACAGGTATTTGAGAGAAACCAGAATAACCATATAGAAAGCAAATATGTGTATGTTTAGATAACCTTTCTAGCATTTGATCAATAAAAGGTAAAGGGTAATGATCCTTTTTAGTAGCTTTATTTAATTTGCGGAAATCAATTACCATTCTATAACCTGTAACAATTCTTTGTGGGATCAATTCATCTTTATCATTAGGAACAACAGTAATACCTCCCTTCTTAGGGTCACAATGGACAAGACTTACCCACTGACTATCAGCAACTGGAGAAATTATACCTGCCTCCAGAAGCTTTAGTATTTCTTTTCTTACCACTTCTTTCACTTTAGGATTTAACCGTCATTGGTGATCAACAACCGGTTTAGCATCTTTTTCCAATTTTATTTTGTGCTGGCATAGAGTGGGACTAATTCCCTTAAGATCATCAAGAGTGTCGGTGTACAAAAGTAGGGGCTCTCCTTTTGCACCCCTTTACTTGTGCACGGGCAGTCAGAGCCGCGCCCACGGCCACACTAAGCAGGGCAGAGGAGGGAAGCCGGAGCGCAAGACGACCAAAGCAACACCAAGACCAGAGACGCAAAGAGAGCAAGAGGGCGAGGTGGACTCCCCCGGCAAGAACCTTGCCGGGGTGGCTTCCTCAGCCTCGGCAAGATCCTTGCCAGGGCAACTTGCCTAACACCAGCAGAGCACGCCACCCTTGAGCCCAAGGGGTTCCAACACCATCAACCATATTGGAACCAAGGCTCAGGAGGCACCTCCATAGCAGCATGCAGATCTTTGTAGAGATCATAGATACACAAGATCATATGAGAACCAGAAGACGACGATCCTTGGCGAGATCCTTGCCAAGTAAATCCACGAGACCCCTGGCAAGATCCTTGCTGGGGACGTGTAATGCCCTCGATGCGGCTATATCTCGCACGTGTCGAAGCACGACTTAGAGGCATAACCGCATTGAAAGCAATGTCACAAGTGAGGTAATCTTCACAACAACCCATGTAATAAATAAGGGAAAAGAATACATAGTTGGCTTACACTCGCCACATCACACAAATAGCATTAATAATTCATTACATTCATCCAAATACACTCAAGGTCCGACTACGGAACCAAAATGAAGATAAACCCCAAATGCAACATAGTCCCCGATCACCCCAACTGGGCACCACTACTGATCATCTGGAGAGGAAACGTAGTATCGTCCTGAGTCCTCATCGAACTCCCACTTGAGCTCATTTGAATCACCTGGAGCGGTATCATCGGTCCCTGCATCTGGTTTTGGAAGTAATCTGTGAGTCACGGGGACTCAGCAATCTCACACCCTCGTGATCAAGACTATTTAAGCGTATAAGAAGGATAAAAGGTATGATGTGGAGCTGCAGCAAGCGAATAGCATATATAGTGGCTAACATATGCAAATGAGAGCAAGAAGAGAAGGCAAAGGCATGATCGATGAACTATGATCAATAAGTGATCCTAGAACAACCTACAACAAACATAACTCCAACACCGTGTTCACTTCCTGGACCCCGCCGAGAAGAGACCATCACGGTTACATACGCGGTTGATGTATTTTAATTAAGTTAAGTTTCAGGTTTTCGACAATCAGACATTAACAAATTCCCATCTGCCCATAACCACGGGCATGGCTTTCAAAAGATCAAATCCCTGCAGGGGTGTCCCAACTTAGCCCATCACAAGCTCTCATGGTCAACGAAGGATATTCCTTCTCCCAAGACAATCCGATCAGACTCGGAATCCCGGTTACAAGACATCTAGACAATGGTAAAACTAAACCAGCAAAGCCACCTGAATGTGCCAACAAATCCTGGTAGGAGCTGCACATATCTCATTCTTAGGGCACACCGGATTGTCCAAACTTCCGGTAGGCCAGCCCAGAGTTGCCCCTGGTGACCACTGGCGGCTGACAAGGTGGACCAACACTCAGAGGAGCACTGGACCGGGGGTTTAAATAAAGATGACCCTTGAGTCCGCGGAACCCAAGGGAAAAGAGGCTAGGTGGCGAATGGTAAAACCAAGGTTGGGCCATGCTGGAGGAGTTTTATTCAAGGCGAACTATCAAGGGGTTCCCATTATAACCCAACCGTGTAAGGAACGCAAAATCTAGGAACATAACACCGGTAAGACGGAAACTAGGGCGGCAAGAGTGGAACAAAATACCAGGCATAAGGCCGAGCCTTCCAGCCTTGACCAAGTATCTGGTGCATTGTGATAAACAAGATAATATGATGATATCCAAACAATGAACATGTTCCAACAAGGAACAAACTCCAATCTTCACCTGCAACTAGCAACGCTATAAGAGGGGCTGAGCAAAGCGGTAACATAGCCAAGCAACGGTTTGCTAGGACAAGGTGGGTTAGAGGTTTGACATGGCAATTAGGGAGGCATGATAAGCAAGTGGTAGGTATCATAGCATAGGCATAGCAAAAGAGCGAGCATCTAGCAAGCAAAGATAGAAGTGATTTTGAGGTTATGGTCATCTTGCCTGCAAAGTTCTCTGAGTTGACGTTAGCTTGATCCTTGTAAACGTACTCAATGGGCTCCTCGATCACGTACTCATCTCCCGGCTCTACCCAAGCAAGAACAAAAGCAAAGGGAAACACAATCAACCACGTGCAATGCTCAAACAACATGATGCAAACATGTCATGATATGCGGGATGCGATATGCGATGCATATGCATGATTTGGAAAGGAATGATTGTCGGTGTTCTAGGAACGGGGGTCCCCAGACTTGCCTGCCTGCGGCCTGCGGCGTGGCTCGAATGGGGGCCCAACATGGCCCATCTTCATCAAGCACAAGACTCAAGACCCTCGCGAGGGGCCAAGCTCGCGAGGCGGACGACACGGCGCATCATCGGGCGCAGCCTCCTCAGGCTGGCTCGCGAGGAGACGGAGATATCAAGGCGGGGTGTCTCGTGAGGTGCCCATGACGCAAGCCATGACGATCGAGGACACCAGGCGGGTGCCAGCGCGCGCAGCGTCCTTCTTTCCTCTTTGGTGCAAAGGGGGCAAGCGCAGCCGCGGAGTACCGAGGCATCAGGCAAAGGTTGCCATTTCGGTGCAACAAGACCAGGACCAAGCGGACTACGAGACAGAGGTCACCATGGAGCCCAGCACGGCGTCACCGCATAGTCTTTTGCAGGCGAAGACCACCTTTAGTCAGGATAAGAGTACTTGATGTCCCCCTTCAAATTAGCCCGCCATTGTTGGCTCCCTTCCCGCTCAATATTTGGGAAGAGGACCAGGGCACCTATAAATAGGACCGGCCACCCACATAGCAAGGGGTTCGATCGGTTGGAAGATTAGACACACAGGGCTCGGTTCAGTCCGACTAGCAAGTAGAGAGAGAGAGAGGTGGCAGAACTCCTCCCAGCAGTTCGTCGCCTCAGCCAAGAACGGACCCTCGCGAGGCAGTTCTTCCTTGTAGTAATCAGTCCCAAGAGGCAATCCATCCACCACGCACTGGAGTAGGGTATTACAACACAATGGTGGCCCGAACCAGTATAAATCTTGTGTCTCTTGTGTGATCCCTTAGTAGTTTAGATCCCAGTGAGACGGAGAGGTTGAGGACGTGATTTCCGCGCACACCCCAGTGTTCGAACCTTAAGGGTCTGCCGGAACCCGAAATCCAACATTTGGCGCGCCAGGTAGGGGTGCGCCGGGATCCGTCTTCCACCGCTCCACCCTCCTCCGGCCGCCGCAACCATGCGCGGCGCCAGCCGGGCTCGCGCCGCCCCAGCGGCCCTCGCCAGTGGGCGCTCTTGTCGTCCCCTGCCGCCCGCCGTCAACACCACCACCGGCTCGGTGGGAAACGAGCTGCAAGCACCACCCCAGCATCCGCCTACGCGACAGAGTAACTGCGCCGCAACACCGACGCCTTCGGTCGTCGCGGCCCTCCTGGGCAGCTCGCAGGCGCCGCCCACAAGTCGCCACGTCAAGCCTTTCGCCCGCCGGGTTAGCACCGCTGCCGCACGGCAGGGGGCTCCCCCGGACCGGGCGGCGAGCGAGGTCGATCTGACCTTCAGGTCAGAGGACCACCCCACCAACCCGGTCAGCTCAGGCGCGCTCCCCTTGTTGTGCACCCCCACCATCTGCCAGGTGGCCGTCACCCGAACCCTCATCGACGGCGGCGCGGGCCTCAGCGTGCTTTCGGTCGAGACTTTCGACCTCTTCTGCATACCCCGGGAGCGGCTGTGGCCCAGCCGATCCTTCTCGGGCGTCGGGGCGGATCATCCGACTCCCTGGGACAGATCCGGCTCCCGGTGACCTTCGGCACCTACGACAACTTCCGCACGGAGACGGTCGACTTCGACATCGCCCCATCGGCCTTCCTTACAACGCCATTCTCGGCTACCCGGCACTGGCCTAGTTCATGGCCGCCACGCACCCGGCGTACAACCTCATGAAGATGCCCGGGAGCAATGGTACCCTCACCGTGCGCGGGGACACCGGGGACGCCCTGCGAGTACTCGAGCTCGCCTTCAAGACAGCGGCGTCGGCACGGCCCGCCAACGCGGAGGCCCCTGAGCCTAAGGGGGCTGCGCCCGCCAAGAAGAAGCAGTTATTCACCCAGGACTAGGCAGAGACCAAGCAGATACCCGTCGACGAGGATGGGTCCTCCAGTGCCACTTTCACCATAGGCGCCAACCTTGAGCCTGAGCAAGAGGAGGCCTTGGTCAAGTTCTTGCGCGCACATAAGAAGGTATTTGCTTGGGAGCCCGATCAGCTGGCGGGGGTCCCCTGGAGTGTCATCGAGCATCACCTCAACGTGTGCCCAAATGTGCGCCCCATGAAGCAGAAGGCCAGGCGGTAGTCCGTGGAGAAGCAGGCCTTCATTGTTCAAGAGACCCGCAAGCTAGAAGCCGCTGGGGTCATTCGCAAGGTCCGATACCCGGATTGGTTGGCCAACCCTATTGTTGTGCCCAAGAAAGGGGGGAAGGAACGCATGTGTGTCGACTTCACCAACCTTAACAAGGCATGCCCGCAAGATCCGTTTCCGCTACCCCGCATCGACCAGATCGTCGACTCCACTGCGGAGTGCGACCTGCTATGCTTCCTGGACGCCTTCTCCGGGTATCACCAGATCAAGATGGCGGTAGAAGACGTCGAGAAGACCACCTTCTTGACCCCGTGCCGGGTATACTGCTATACATGCATGCCGTTCGGGCTGCGCAACACGGGAGCAACATTTCAGCGGCTGATGCACATCGCCTTGGGCCTGCAACTCAGAAAGAATGTTGAGGCCTACGCAGATGACATTGTGGTAAAGTCTCGGGAGGCCAAGACCCTGATACAAGACCTGGAGGAGACCTCCGCGAGCCTCGACGCAGTAAACCTGCGGCTCGAACAGAGAAATGTGTGTTCGGCGTCCCCTCGGGCAAGCTTTTGGGGTTCCTCATGTCCCATCGTGGCATCGAGGCCAACCCCGAGAAGGTCAAGGCGGTCGAGGACATGAGCCCGCGGAAGACCCTCAGAGAGATGCAGAAGCTTACTGGGCGCGTGACCGCGCTAGGGCGTTTCATCTCCAAATTGGGAGGACGAGCGCTGCCTTTCTTTCAGCTGATGAAGAAGAAGGGGCCCTTTGAATGGACTAAAGAGGCAGATAAGGCGTTTCAAGATCTCAAGAGGTATCTGACCAGTCCACCAGTCATGGTGGCTCCGCGCCCTCAGGAGCCCCTGCTGCTTTACCTCGCCGCCACTCCTTACTCCGCCAGCGCAGCCCTGGTGGTGGTTAGGGAGGAGCGCCAGGTCAAGACCGCAGCGGCGGCCCGAGGCAAGGCAAGACGGGAACAAGGAGAGCCTGCGGAAGCCGCGACCGCAGTGGAGGAGGGGCAGCTGCCGAAGAATGTACCAAAGGCAGGGGAGGCCGCACGCCCAGATGGGCCGCCTCCCGAGGTCATTTCACCTCGCGAGGCACCCCCACCTCCCGAGGGCGTCGCGACCGCAGATGCTCTTAGTCTAGTGGAGCACCCGGTCTAGTTTGTTAGCACAGTGTTACGGGACGCGAGGGCACGGTACCCAATGCCTCAGAAGCTCCTCCTCGCGCTACTGGTGGCCTCGCGCAAGCTGTGTCACTACGTCCAGGCCTATCCCATCAAAGTTGTCTCATCATACCCCCTGGAGAGAGTGCTCCGGAGCCCAAACTCAGCTGGAAGGGTCGCCGAGTGGAACATAGAGCTGCATGCATTTCAGCTCGAGTTCAGCACAACCAGGGTCATCAAAGGAGCAGCGTTGGCAGATATCATAGCAGAATGGGCGGAGGCACCAGGCCTCAGGGACAACGAGGATCGGTCCCTCTCTCCAGGGAGTGAGGCACCGGAAGGCTGGGTCATGTACTTCGATGGGGCGTTGTCCAGACACGGCGCGGGGGCTGGTGCGGTGCTGATATCACCCACTCAGGATAAGCTCTACTATGCCGTGCAGCTCTGTTTCCAGCAAGGTGAAAAGGTCTCCAACAACATTGCAGAATATGAGGGACTGGTAGCCGGGTTGAAGGCCGCAGTAGCCCTGGGAGTGAAACGCCTCACCGTCAAGGGCGACTCGCAGCTCCTAGTCAACTTCTCCAACAAAGTGTATGAGCCGAAGAACGAGCATATGGAGGCCTACCTAGCAGAGGTCCGTAGGATGGAAAAGAAGTTCTGGGGGCTGGAACTGCAGCATGTGCCTCGCGGCACCAATCAGGAGGCCGACGATATCGCCAAGCGCGCGTCCAGGCGGTTACCCCAGGAGCCTGGCGTTTTCGAGGAGCGGCTCTTCAAGCCCTCAGCTCTACCGTCACTGTCAAACACGGCTCAACCCTTGGAAGATCTCCCCCAACCACCTGCCTCGGGAGCTCCGACCTGTGGCCCGGCCTCAGGAGCACGCCTGCTCCGGGCGATGGAACCTCAGGAGGGTTGTTGGATCATCGAGCTCCGGAGCTACCTGGCGCGAGGGACCTTGCCGGAGAGGGAGGAGGAAGCGGAGCGAGTGGCGCGGCAGGCCACGGCATACTGCATCAGAGATGGAGAGCTCTACCGAAAGCGACCAAACGATGTACTTTTGCATTGCATCTCCAGGGAACAAGGAAAGGAACTACTAGAGGACATACACGGCGGGGACCGCGGGCACCACTCATCATCACGGACCCTCGTCGGCAAGGCGTTCCGCAGCGGTTTCTATTGGCCCACCGTGCTCAATGACGCAATCGAATTGGTAAAGGCTTGCGAAGCCTGCCAGTTCCATGCCAAGCAGATCCATCAGCCAGCAGGAGGCATGCAGACCATCCCCCTTTCGTGGCCATTCCCGGTCTGGGGGCTGGACATCCTGGGCCCGTTTCCTTGGGCGCTAGGGGGCTATCGCTACCTCTACGTCGCCGTGGACAAGTTCACCAATGGGCTGAAGTGGAGGTCGTCCGCACCATCCCCGCGGGCTCCACGGTCAAGTTCATCAAGGGCATCGTGAGCCGGTACGGGGTGCCGAACCGCATCATCACAGACAACGGTTCGCAGTTCACCAGTAACCTCTTCAAAACATACTGTGCTAACCTTGGAACGCAAATATGCTACGCTTTAGTGGCGCACCCCCGAAGCAACGGCCAGGCCGAGCGAGCCAACGCGGAGGTCCTGAGGGGCCTCAAGACCAGGACGTTCAAGAAGAAGCTGGAGGCCTATGGCCGAGGCTGGTACGATGAGCTTCAGTCTGTGTTGTGGTCCATCCGCACCACCGCGACCAAACCGACTGGGGAAACCCCATTCTTCCTGGTCTACGAAGCGGAGGCAGTCCTCCCTCACGAGGTCAGACGTTGCTCCGCGCGGGTCCTAGCATTCGACGAGGCGCAGCAGGACGCCATGCGGGGGACCGAGCTCGTGTTCGGGGAGGAACGTCGCCGGGAGGCCGCGCTACGAGTGGTGAGGTATTAGCAAGCGCTGCGGCGGTACCACGGCCGCAACATCCGCCCCAGGACCCTTGAGGTAGGAGACCTCGTGCTCAGGCGGGTCCTCTCCAGGGAGGGGTTGCACAAGCTCTCTCCCATGTGGGAGGACCTGTTCAAGGTTGTTCATGTTTCCAGTCCCGGCTCCACGCGCTTGGAGACTCAGGAGGGAGTGCCGGTCCAGAACGCGTGGAACATCCAGCACCTCCGGATGTTCTACCCCTAAAAAGGCCCGGAGCCTATGAAGCAAGGCGAGTGCCTGTGAAGATCATCGCTTTGGAAAAGGCCCAGAGCCTGTGAAGCAAGGCGAGTGCTTTTGAAGATCGTCGCTTTGGAAAAAGGCCCAGAGCCTGTGAAGCAAGGCGAATGCCTGTGAAGATCATCGCTTTGGAAAAAGGCCCGGGGCCGGTGAAGCAAGGCGAATGCCTGTGAAGATCATCTCTTTTTGGAAAGGCCCGGAGCCTGTGAAGCAAGGCGAGTGCCTGTGAAGATCATCTCTTTTTGAAAAGGCCCAGAGCCTGTGAAGCAAGGCGAGAGCCTGTGAAGCGATCGCTTGGGAAAAGGCCCGGAGCCTGTGAAGCAAGGCCAATGCCTGTGAAGCTCGCCGCCCCGTGACACTCTCACATAATAATGAGTGGGGCTATACACGCCGCGGAGTCTCAGGAGCGCCGGCCTCAGGCCCTGGGGCTCCCTCCCACGCCCAGTGGCAGCACTTAGCTCCGCGCTGGTGAGAAGACGTTGAAGACTAGATTAGGTGCCGGACGCGGCTTTTTCATTTGCTTTCCGCAGTTGACGTGTTTGTTTGCATTTGGAGTCTTATTGAAGTTGTCACTGCTGCTGATTTGTGGTTCATCGATTTTCGCTCCTCGCTTTGGTTTCTCTCATAAACAACCTCGCGAGGGATGGTGCACGGACGTCCTCGCGAGGGTTTCTGCCCTAGCCGCAGGAAGGCTTTCATGACCCTGGCGCATTACAGGAGCACCCCTTCTAGTCCTTGCCCCTCGGGCACCGCGACACGAACATAGGGCCTGGGTCGGTCGCCCCACCCCCTGGCAGGGGTCGAAAACTATCTACGCACAGGCAAGAAATCAAGAGGTGCAAAAAATGAGGTCAAGGTAATAGCTAAAACGACAATGTTTCCCAACACACCCCAAGGGGGCTCCATACAGCTGTTCTGTCTTACACAGGGAACAAAAGAGAAAGGAAAAAGACAAGCCCGGCGCAGCCCACCTCACATTGGCCCACGGAGGCGACGCGGGCTGCCTCAGGGCCTCAGGCAGACTCCCTCTCGCGCTTCACCGGGGCACGACGGCGGGCGGACGAACTGCCACCTCCCAAGCAAGCTCGGCGGCACGGGGGAGGACTGCTGCCACCGCTGGAGGAGTCGCTTGAGGAAGAGCTGATGAAGCTTGGGGAGTCACGGACGCCGCCATCCGCGCGGGCGCTATCTCCTCCATCGCCATCGGAGCGGGGCCCGCGGACGCTGTCGTCGTCCTCAGGGCAGCACCCCGCGTGGCGACCATCTTCCCCAAACACCCTCACATAGAGGGTGGCCTCGCCGTCGAACCTGAAGTGCTGAGTGCACCGACGCTCCAGGCCGCGAGCACGGGCGAACGCCTGCCAGCCACGAGTGAAGGCTAAGCCCCCGCTGGCGGAGACCTCCAGCGCGACCCACAAGGACCTGCTGCAGCAGCCCTCTGCCTGGAGCCAGAGGCCACCAGGAGCGCCGGCCGGGAGTTCACCAAGGAGGAAGCGAGGGAGCGGGAGCCGGGAGCGAGTCGGCTCCGCCGACCGACGATGAACTCCGGCGGCGCCTGCACAGCGCAAAAGCGCGGCCTGGGAGAACGCGCGAACCAGGCGCGTCCTTCGGCTGCGGTGGCTCGCCCGCTGCCGCGCTGGGAGCCGCCCCCATGGCCACCGAACGCGGCCTGGGCGGCCACTGGGTGCTTCCGAGGGCGCCCACGACCGCACTTGGGCGGGGGAGAGGCAGGACCAACCTGGAGGGCCTTCCCCTTCTCTATAGCCGAGTACCTCCTTGATGGGGCCATCACACCAAGACGGAGCAAGGATCGGGAAGAAGGAGAAGCCAGGAGGAATGGACTAGAAGGGCACGCGCCTTACAGTACTTATAGCCAGCGAAGGCCAACCGCCGGCCTCCACGACCATAGGTAATCATGACACGATTTGCATGCAGGGACTTGTCCACCTCGTGCGGTCACCAAGGCATCATGGGGAAGTGGAGTCGCCCACGTCCAATCAACCGCCACACGGCGCCCAAGGCCGCAGGCTATTAGGGCCCGCGGCGCTTCGCCCTTGCCCTTTCGCCTCTCGGCACGGCCAAGCCCAAGCGCGCCTCGGGCCCGGGGGCTACTGTCGGCGTTCTGGGAACGGGGGTCCCCAGACTTGCCTGCCTGCGGCCTGCGGCGTGGCTCGAATGGGGGCCCAACATGGCCCATCTTCATCAAGCACAAGACTCAAGACCCTCGCGAGGGGCCAAGCCTCGCGAGGCGGACGACACGGCACATCCTCGGGCGCAGCCTCCTCAGGCTGGCTCGCAAGGAGATGGAGATATCAAGGCGGGGTGTCTCGTGAGGCACCCGTGATGCAAGCATGATGATCGAGGACACCAGGCGGGTGCCAGCGCGCGCAGCATCCTTCTTTCCTATTTGGTGCAATGGGGGCAAGCGCAGCCGCGCAGTACCGAGGCATCAGGGAAAGGTTGCCATTTCGGTGCAACAAGACCATGACCAAGCGGACTACAAGACGGAGGTCACCATGGAGCCCAGCACGGCGTCACCGCAAAGTCTTTCGCAGGCGAAGACCACCTTTAGTCAGGATAAGAGTACTTGCTATCCCCCTTCAAATTAGCCCGCCATTGTTGGCTCCCTTCCCGATCAATATTTGGGAAGAGGACCAGGGCACCTATAAATAGTACCGGCCACCCACATAGCAAGGGGTTCGATCGGTTGGAAGATTAGACACATAGGGCTCGGTTCAGTCCGACTAGCAAGTAGAGAGAGAGAGAGAGGTGGCAGAACTCCTCCCAGCAGTTCGTCGCCACAGCCAAGAACTGACCCTCGCGAGGCAGTTCTTCCTTGTAGTGTTCACCATAATCAGCCCCAAGAGGCAATCCATCCACCACACACTGGAGTAGGGTATTACACCACAATGGTGGCCCGAACCAGTATAAATCTTGTGTCTCTTGTGTGATCCCTTAGTAGTTTAGATCCCAGTGAGACGGAGAGGTTGAGGACGTGATTTCTGCGCGCACCCAGTGTTCGAACCTTAAGGGTCTGCCGGAACCCGAAATCTGACAATGATTGAACCTGGACTCAACTTGGAAACCCAAGAGTGCCACTGGAAAGAGGAGTTGCTTTCGGTCGAAATCGATATAAAGATCACCGGAATCGGATACACGGTTTGGAAATGACAAGCAAAACAAATATGGCATCGGTCTGCGATTAACAGCACAAGGCCATCTAAATATATCAAGAACAACATGCTACAGCACTCTAACATAGCAACAAAATACATGGCAGGGATCCACTCAAGATGCTTGACAAAAGATGAACTCTGAGCTACGGCTAATTCACTCTTTAGCACGTTCAAATAAGCATGGCAAAACTGCAAAAGATATCAGGTTACAGACTTAGTGAAATTAACAACAAGTCAGGAATTTAACATCAGGAAACAATGTTTGGAGCATGAAAACTACATGCTACAGGAACATATCATGGCAAAGAAAGGCATGGCATCTGTCGGCGTTCTGGAACGGGGGTCCCGAGACTTGCCTGCCTGCGGCCTGCAGAGTGGCTCAAAGGGGGGCCCAGCACGGCCCATCTTCATCAACACAGACCCAAGACCCTTGCGAGGGGCCAAGCCTTGCGGGGCGGACGACATGGAGCTTCCTCAGGCATGTCCTCATCATTCTGGCTCGCGAGGAGGCGGAGAGATCAAGGCGGGGTACCTCATGAGGTGCCCGTGACGCAAGCCATGACGACCAAGGGTGCCAGGCGGGCGCCAGCCCGCGCAGTGTCCTCCTTTCCTCTTTGGTGCAAAGGGAGCAAGCGCAGGCGAGAGCATCAAGAAAAGGCACCCGTTTCGGTGCAACGAGACCAAGACCAGTCCAACGGCAGGAGGGAAGTCATTCTGGAGCCCAAGCCAACATCACCGCCAGAGCCTTTGGCAGGCGAGGACCAACTTTAGTCAGGATAAGTGTACCAGATGTTCCCCTTCAAAATGGCCAATTGTTGGCACCCTTCCCGCTCAATATTTGGGAAGAGGCCCAGGGCCTTTGCCTATAAATAGGACTAGCCACCCACAGGGTAAAAGGATGAAAAATCGGAATCGAGAAGAGGGAGAGAGAAGGGTCACTGAACTCCTCCTAGCAGTTCATCCCCTTAGCCTAGAACAGACCCTCGCGAGGCTGTTCTTCCTTGTATTGCTCCTCATCATCAGCCCAAGAGGCAATCCACCACACCACACACTGGAGTAGGGTATTACACCACAACGGTGGCCCGAACCAGTATAAACCCTGTGTCTCTTGTGTTGTTCTTTCCATAGCTTAGATCTTAGCGAGGCGGAGGGGTACAGGCAGGTAGAAGGCGAAATCTCTGCGCGCACCCCAGTGTTCGAACCTCAAGGGTCTGCCAGAACCCGAAATCCGACATTTGGCGCGCCAGGTAGGGGTGCACCGGAGTTTTCCCTTCCGCCACCGCCACGACCTGCCTTGCGATGAGTAGCGCGCCGCCCGCTCCGGCCGCCGGCGCCAGCATGGGGGCCAGGGGGCTCCAAGCCCTGGCCCCAGCCCTGCAACGGGTACGGTGGCCGGGCAAGTCCAAGCCAACAACGCCGTCGCGCTACAGCGGCGCGACTGGTCCGCTAGCCTTCTTGCTGGCGTGCGAGGAGGCCATCCTCGAAGCTGGAGGTGACGATAGGGTCATGGCCAACTGGCTCCCCATGGCCCTCACCGGCGCTCCACGCGCATGGCTGCTCCACCTGCCGGCAGCCTCTGTGGCCTCTTGGGAAGAGTTCCGCAACCTCTTCCCCACCTACCACGCTACACCAACACCCTTGGTCATCGCGGCCCTCCTGGGCGGCTCGCAGGTGCCGCCTACGAGTCACCACGTCAAGCCGTTCAAGGGGCTCTCCCGGACCGGGCGGCGCCCAAGGCCGGCCTGACCTTCAGCTCGGAGGACCACTCCTCCAACTCGGCCTGCTCGGGTGCACTCCCCATGCTGTGCACCCCCACCATCTGCCAGGTGGCTGTCACCAGAACTCTCATTGATGGCGGTGCGGGCCTCAGCGTGCTCTCGGTTGAGGCCTTCAACCTCCTTTGCATACCCCTGGAACGGCTGCAACCCAGCCGGCACTTCTCTGGCGTTGGGGGCGGATCATCCAGCTCCTTGGGACAGATCCGTCTCCCAGTAACCTTCAGCTCCTACAACAACTTTCGCACGGAGCGGGTCGACTTCAACATCGCCCCCATCGGCCTCCCCTACAACGCCATCCTCGGCTACCCAGCGCTGGCCCAGTTCATGGCCGCGACGCACCCGGCGTACAACCTCATGAAGATGCCCAGGAGCAGCGGTGTCCTCACCGTGCACGGGGACACCGGAGACGCGCTGTGTATGCTCAAGCTCGCCTTAAGACGGCGGCGTCGGCACAGCCTGCCGATTCGGAGACCCCCGAGCCCAAGGGGGCTGCACCCGCCAAGAAGAAACAGTTGTTCACCCAAGACAAGGCAGAAACCAAGCAGATACCCGTCGATGAGGATGGGTCCACCAATGCCACTTTCACCATAGGCGCCAACCTCGAGCCCGAGCAGGAGGAGGCCCTGGTCAGGTTCCTGCGCGCAAACAAGAAGGTATTCGCTTGGGAGCCTGACCAGTTGGCGGGGATCCCTAGGAGTGTAATCGAGCATCACCTCAATGTGTGCCCCAACATGCGCCCGGTGAAGCAGAAGGCAAGGCGGCAGTCCACAGAAAAGCAAGCCTTCATCGTCCAAGAGACCCGCAAACTAGAAGCCACTGGGGTCATTCGTGAGGTCCGATACCCGGATTGGTTGGCCAACCCTGTCGTTGTGCCAAAGAAGGGAGGGAAGGAGCGCATGTGTGTTGACTTCACCAACCTCAACAAGGCATGCCCGCAAGATCCGTTCCTGCTCCCCCGCATCGACCAGATCGTCGATTCCACCGCAGAATGCGACCTGCTATGCTTCTTGGATGCCTTCTCTGGGTATCACCAGATCAAGATGGCGGTAGAAGACGTCGAAAAGACAGCCTTCCTAACCCCGTGTGGGGTGTACTGCTACACATGCATGCCATTCGGGCTGCGTAACGCAGGGGTGACCTTTCAGCGGCTGATGCACATCACCTTGGGCCCGCAGTTCGGGAAGAATGTTGAGGCTTACGTCGATGACATTGTGGTGAAGTCTCGGGAGGCCAGGACCCTGATACAAGACCTGGAGGAAACCTTCGCGAGCCTCAATCTGGTGAACCTGCGGCTCAACCCAGAGAAGTGTGTGTTCGGAGTCCCCTCGAGCAAGCTCTTGGGTTTCCTCGTGTCCCACCAAGGTATCGAGGCTAACCCGGAAAAGGTCAAGACGGTCGAGGACATGAGCCCGCCAAAGACCCTCAAAGAAATGCAGAAGCTCACTGGGCGCGTGACCGCGCTAGGGCGCTTCATCTCCAAGTTGGGGGAGCGAGCGCTGCCCTTCTTCCAGCTAATGAAGAAAAAGTGGCCCTTTGAATGGACTGAAGAGGCCGACAAGGCGTTCCAGGATCACAAGAGATACCTGACCAGCCCTCCGGTCATGGTGGCTCCACGCCTTCAAGAGCCCCTGGTGCTTTACCTCCCCGCCACTCCCTACTCCGCCAGCGCCGCCCTGGTGGCGGTTAGGGAGGAGCGTCGAATCAAGACCACAGCAGCAGCCCGGGACAAGGCAAAACAGGAACAAGGAAGGCCCACAAAAACCACCACCGTGGCTGAGGAGGATCAGCCGCCGCAGAGGAGAGCACCGGAGGCGGAAGAGGCCCCTCTCCCGGATGGCCAGCCTCAGGAGGCGCCACGGTCTCCGGAGGGCGCCACCAGCACTGACGCACCCAACCTCGTTGAGCAACCAGTGTACTTCGTCAGCACGGTGTTGTGGGACGCGAGGGCATGGTACCCCATGCCTCAGAAGCTCCTCCTCGCGCTACTGGTGGCCTTGCGCAAGCTGCGGCACTATTTTCAGGGTCACCCCATCAAGGTCGTCTCGTCATACCCCTTGAAGAGAGTGCTCAGGAGCCCTAACTCAGCTGGAAGGGTCGCTGAGTGGAACATTGAACTGCAAGCGTTTCAGCTCGAATTCAGCACGACCAGAGTCATCAAGGGAGCAGCATTAGCGGATTTTGTGGTAGAATGGACGGAGGCACCAGGCTCAAGGCTGACGAGGATCGGTCCCTCTCCCCGGGAAGCGAGGCGCCAGAAGGCTGGGTCATGTGCTTCGATGGGGCGTTCTCTAGGCATGGCGCTGGGGCTGGGGTGGTGCTTATATCGCCCACTCAGGACAAGCTCTACTACGCTGTACAGCTCTGTTTCCAGCAAGGTGAAAAGGTCTCCAACAACATAGCTGAGTATGAAGGTTTAATAGCGGGCTTGAAGGCCGCAGCTGCCCTGGGGGTGAAACGCCTCACCATCAAGGGCGATTCGCAGCTCCTTGTCAACTTCTCCAACAAGGTGTACGAGCCGAAAGATGAGCACATGGAAGCCTACCTCGCGGAGGTCCGCAGGATGAAGAAGCAGTTCTGGGGGTTGGAATTGCAGCATGTGCCTCGTGGCACCAATCAGGAGGCTGACGACATCGCCAAATGGGCGTCCATGCGGTTACCTCAGGATCCTGGCATCTTCGAGGAGCGGCTCTTCAAGCCCTCAGCCCTGCCGTCATTGTCAAACACGGCTCAGCCTCGGGACGAGCTCCCCCAGCCACCTGCCTCAGGAGCCCCGGTCTGTGGCCCGGCCTCAGGAGCACGCCTGCTCCTGACGATGGAACCTCAAGAGGGGTGCTGGGTCACGGAGCTCTGGAGTTACTTAACACAAGGGACCTTGCCGGAGAAGGAGGAGGAAGCGGAGCGTGTGGCATGGCAGGCCACGGCATACTGCATCAAGGATGGAGAGATCTACCAGAAGCGACCAAATGATGTATCCCTGTGCTGCATCTCCAGGGAGCAAGGAAAGGAACTGCTGGAAGATATACACGGCGAAGACTGTGGACATCATTCATCATCACGGACCCTCGTCGGCAAGGCGCTCTGCAGTGGGTTTTATTGGCCCACCGCACTCAATGACGCGGTCGAACTGGTGAAAGCATGTGAGGCCTGCCAGTTCCACGCCAAGCAGATCCATCAGCCGGTAGGAGGCTTGCAGACTATACCCCTTTCATGGCCATTCACAGTTTGGGGGCTGGACATCCTGGGCCTGTTCCCTTGGGCGCCAGGGGGCTACCGCTACCTCTACGTCGCCGTGGACAAGTTCACCAAGTGGGCTGAAGTAGAGGCCGTCCGCACCATCCCCACGGGTTCCGCAGTCAAGTTCATCAGGGGGATCGTGAGCCGGTATGGGGTGCCAAACTACATCATCACAGACAATGGTTCGCAGTCCACCAGTAACCTCTTCAAAACATACTGAAAGTGCAACTATCCCTAGGTGGTTTTGGTAATTCATAACAACATATAGCTCATTGAGCTAATGCTATTCCAAGATGATTATTTCAGGAAAGCTCAATGATTGGCATGGCATGGATGTGAAATTGGAACCCTCAAAATGCTAAGGACAAAGAATTAGCTCAAGCTCAAAAGTTCAAGACTCTTCATTTTATATTTTAGTGATCCAAGATCACATTGAGTCTTTAGGAAAAGCCAATACTATCAAGGAGGGATGTGGTGTTGCTTAATGAGCCTCTTGCTTTATGTGCTTAGTGATATGCTCCAAAATCTTCAACCACCTTTCCATATCCACAAATGACCTAAACCCTAAGCCAAACTCGGTCATACCGATTCTGTCAATCCGGCGCCACCGAGTTTCACTTGTCATTTGCCACTACCAAACCCTAGCATTTCGGTCCTACCGATAAGGATCTCGGTCACACCGAGATGGGGTTGCAAACTCTCTGTTTCCCTTTCGTAACTTTTCGGTCTCACCGAAAGAGGGAATCGGTCCCACCAAGAATGCAATGCAAACTCTCTGTTTCCTTCTTGTAACTTTTCGGTCTCACCGAAAGAGCAAGTCGGTCCCATCGAGTTTGCCTGATCAACTCTCTGGTTAGCTAACTGCCGAACTCGGTCTCACCAAGTTTGTGCGATCCGTCTCACCGAGATTCTGTTATGCCCAAACCCTAACCGAATCGGTCCTACCGAGTTGCATCTCAGTCCCACCGAAATTCCTAACGGTCACTAGGCTTACTATTTCGGTCAGACCAAGTTTTCTGATTCGGTCCCACCGAGATTGGTAGATTGTGTGTAACGGTTGGATTTTGTGTGGAGGCTATAAATACCCCTCCACCTCCTCTTCATTCGGAGAGAGAGCCATCAGAACACATACACCATTCCTACTCATATGTTCTGAGAAAGAACCACCTACTCATGTGTTGAGACCAAGATATTCCATTCCTACCATATGAATCTTGATCTCTAGCCTTCCCCAAGTTGCTTTCCACTCTAATCTTCTTTCCATCAGATCCAAATCCTATGAGAGAGAGTTGAGTGTTGGGGAGACTATCATTTGAAGCACAAGAGCAAGGAGTTCATCATCAACACACCATTTGTTACTTCTTGGAGAGTGGTGTCTCCTAGATTGGCTAGGTGTCACTTGGGAGCCTCCGACAAGATTGTGGAGTTGAACCAAGGAGTTTGTAAGGGCAAGGAGATCGCCTACTTCGTGAAGATCTACCGCTAGTGAGGCAAGTCCTTCGTGGGCGATGGCCATGGTGGAATAGACAAGGTTGCTTCTTCGTGGACCCTTCGTGGGTGGAGCCCTCCGTGGACTCGCGCAACCGTTACCCTTCATGGGTTGAAGTCTCCATCAACGTGGATGTAGGATAGCACCACCTATCCGAACCACGGGAAAACATCCGTGTCTCCAATTGCGTTTGAATCCTCCAAACCCTTCCCTTTACATTCTTGCAAGTTGCATGCTTTACTTTCCGCTGCCAATAAACTCTTTGCATGCTTGCTTGAATTGTGTGATGATTGCTTGACTTGCTCTAAGATAGCTAAAATCTGCCAAGAACTAAAATTGGGAAAAGGCTAAGCTTTTAGTTGGTCAAGTAGTCTAATCACCCCCCCCCCCCTCTAGACATACTTTCGATCCTACACATATTGTGCTAACCTTGGAATGCAGATATGCTACGCTTCGGTGGCGCACCCCCGAAGCAACGGCCAGGCCGAGCGAGCCAACGCAGAGGTCCTAAGGGGCCTCAAGACTAGGACGTTCAAGAAGAAGCTGGAGGCCTGCGGCAGAGGTTGGTACGACGAGCTTCAGTCCGTGTTGTGGTCCATCCGCACAACCGCGACCAAGCCGACTGGAGAGACCCCGTTCTTCCTGGTCTACGGGGCCGAAGCGGTCCTCCCTCATGAGGTCAGACGTCACTCCACGCGGGTCCTGGCGTTGGACGAGGCGCAGCAGGACGCCATGTGGGGGATGGACCTCGTGCTGGGGGAGGAACGTCGCCGGGAAGCCGCGCTGCGAGCGGCGAGGTACCAACAAGCACTGCGACGATATCACTGCTGCAACATCTGCCCCAGAACTCTCGAGGTAGGAGACCTCGTGCTCAGGCGGGTTCTCTCCAGGGAGGGACTGCACAAGCTCTCTCCCAAGTGGGAGGGCCCGTTCAAGGTTGTTCATGTTTCCAGGCCCGGCTCCGCGCGCTTGGAGACTCAGGAGGGAGTGCCGGTCCAGAACGCATGGAACATACAGCACCTCCGGAGGTTCTACCCCTAAAAAGGCCCTGAGCCTGTGAAGCAAGGCGAATGCCTGTGAAGATTATCCTATTTGGAAAAGGCCCGGAGCCTGTGAAGCAAGGCGAATGCCTGTGAAGCTGTCGCATTTTGGAAAAGGCCCGGAGCCTGTGAAGCAAGGCGAATGCCTATGAAGCTGTCGCATTTTGGAAAAGGCCAAGGGCATGTGAAGCAAGGCGAATGCCTGTGAAGCTGTCGCGTTTTGGAAAAGGCCCAGAGCATGTGAAGCAAGGCAAATGCATGTGAAGCTGTCTCGTTTTGGAAAAGGCCCAGAGCCTGTGAAGCAAGGTGAATGCCTGTGAAGATTATCCTTTTTGGAAAAGGCCCAGAGCCTGTGAAGAGGGCAAATGCCCGTGAAGCCTGCTTCCCCCAAGAAAGGCCCGGAGCCTGTGAAGAAGGCCAATGCATGTGAAGCTCGCCGCCCGTGACACTCTCACGTAATAATGAGTTGGGGTTGTACACGCCCCGGATTCTCGGGAGCGCTGGCCTCGGACCCTGGGGCTCCCTCCCACGCCCAGTGGCAGCACTTAGCTCCGCGCTGGTGAGAATATGTCGAAGACTAGATTAGGTGCCGGATGCGGCTTTTTCATTTGCTTTCCGCAGTTGGCTTGTTCATTCTCATTCGAAGTTTTATTGAAGTTGTCGCCGTCTTTGGCTTGCGGTTCTTCGACTTTTCACTCTCCTGCCTCGATTTCTCTTACGCAAGGCCTCGCGAGGGGGGCAGCCGAGCGCCCTCGTGAGTGTTCCTGTCCTAGTCGTTCAGAGGTTTTGCGACCTGGGTCCATAACAGGAGCACCCCTCCAGTCTGTGCCCCACGGGCACCGCGACACGAACACACGGCCTGGGTCGGTCGCCCCCCACGGCTGGGGCCGGGAACTAACCACGCGCGGGCATGTAGCCGGAAGGCACGATAACGGAAGCAAAGCGATGATTAACCGCAATAACCCAAACACGCCCCTGCGGGGCTCCACGCTACTGTCATTTTACGCAGGAAAAAGGAAAAGAAAGAATAAATTAGGCGAGCTCGCCTCACGCCGGCCTGCAGGGAAGACCCGAGCTGCCTCCGGGGATCAGGCAGACTCCCTCTCACGCTTCACCGAGGCGCGACGGCGGGCAGACATGCTACCACCTCCCAAGTAGGTACGACGGCGTGGAGGCTGACCGCGGCCGCCGCTAGAAGAGTCGCCGCCTGAAGAAGAACCGGTGAAGCTTGGGGAACCCTGAGCGCCGCCAATCACGTGAGCGCTGTCCTCTCCATCATCGTCGGGGCTGGGTTCCCGACCGCGGTCGTCGTCCTCAGGGAAGCACCCTACGCGGCGACCATCTTCCCCAAACACCCTCACGTAGAGGGTGGCGTCGACGTCAAACTTGAAGTGCAGGGTGCACCGACGGCTCAGGCCCCGCGCGCGGGCAAACGTCTGCCAACCGCGGGTCAAGGCCAGGCTCCCGGCTGCGGAGACCTCCAGTGAAGCCCATGAGGCCCGGCTGCAGCAGCCGTCTGCCTGAAGCCAGAGGCCGCCCGGGGCGCCGCCCGAGAGCTCGCCGAGGAGGAAGCGAGGAAGTTGAAGCCGGGTGCTAGTCGGCTCCGCCGACCACACAACGAACTCCGGCAGCACCTCAGCAGCGCGAAAGCGCGGCCTAGGGGGACGCGCGGCCGAAGCGCGCCCCCCGGCCGCGGTAGTCCGCCCGTCACCCTGCTGGAAATCGTCTCCACGGCCGCCGGGAGCTGCCGTGGTGGCCACAGGATGTTTGCGAGGGCGCCCTCTGCCGCGCTTGGGCAGGGGAGAGGCAGGCTCAACCTGGCGAGCCTTCCCCTTCTCTGCGGCCGAGAACCTCCTCGACGGGGCCATGAAGAAGAAGAAGAAGAAGCAAGGGGGGATGAACTGGAAGGGCGCGCGCCAATCCGTACTTATAGCCGGCGAGGGCCAACAATCGGCCCCCATGATCGCAGGTAATCATGACCCGATTTGCATGCAGGGACTTGTCCAATTCGTGCAGTTGCCGAGGCGCCATGGGGGAGTGGAGACGCCCGCGCCCAATCAACTGCCACGCGGCGCCCAAGGCCGCAGGCTGTTAGGGCCCGTGGCGTTCGCCCTTGCCCTTTTGCCTCCCTGCACAGCCATGTCCAGGCGCGCCTTGGGCCCGGGGGCTACTGTCGGCATTCTAGGAACGGGGGTCCCCAGACTTGCCTGCCTGCGGCCTGCGGAGTGTCTCAAAGGGGGGCCCAGCACGGCCCATCTTCATCAACACAGACCCAAGACCCTCGCGAGGGGCCAAGCCTCGCGGGGCGGACGACACGAAGCTTTCTCAGGCACGACCTCATCAGGCTGGCTCGCGAGGAGGCGGAGAGATCAAGGCGGGGTACCTCACGAGGTGCCCGTGATGCAAGCCATGACGACCAAGGGTGCCAGGCGGGCGCCAGCCCGCGCAGTGTCCTCCTTTCCTCTTTGGTGCAAAGGGAGCAAGCGCAGACGAGAGCATCAAGCAAAGGCACCCGATTCGGTGCAATGAGACCAAGACCAGTCCAACGGCAGGAGGGAAGTCATTGTGGAGCCCAAGCCAGCATCACCGCCAGAGCCTTTGGCAGGCGAGGACCAACTTTAGTCAGGATAAGTGTACCAGATGTTCCCCTTCAAAATGGCCAATTGTTGGCGCCCTTCCCGCTCAATATTTGGGAAGAGGCCCAGGGCCTTTGCCTATAAATAGGACTAGCCACCCACAGGGTAAAAGGATGAAAAATCGGAATCGAGAAGAGGGAGAGAGAAGGGTCACTGAACTCCTCCTAGCAGTTCATCCCCTTAGCCTAGAACAGACCCTCGCGAGGCTGTTCTTCCTTGTATTGCTCATCATCATCAGCCCAAGAGGCAATCCACCACACCACACACTGGAGTAGGGTATTACACCACAACGGTGCCCCGAACCAGTATAAACCATGTGTCTCTTGTGTTTTTCTTTCCATAGCTTAGATCTTAGCGAGGCGGAGGGGTACAGGCAGGTAGAAGGAGAAATCTCCGCGCGCACCCCAGTGTTCGAACCTCAAGGGCCTGCCGGAACCCGAAATCCGACAGCATGAAGCTACTCAAAGCATACAACAAAATTCCCTTACTGACCATAAGCCAAAAGGGATCAGAAAATACAATGGCTGTGGACATAGGAATTATCGTTAACAGATTCAGACTTAGTGAAAAACTGGAACATGGCAAAACATATATCAAGTAGACATGTTTACGAGCTCGATACACTCACCACAAGGCATACACCCAGCAAGTAGACATGGCATAGCAGCTAGACATGGAAAGAACAACATTAGAGCATGCATGGATCAACTACAACAAGCTCGGCAAAATTGCTAAACCTGTTAACAATCTGCCAGGAACATTTTATAGCAAAAGTAGAGCTTGGTTGACTCAATCTAGGGTGCTCCGTAAATGCAAACAAAGACACGGATGGATAGAGCACCACAATATCTACAAAACATCCTTACTGATAATGCTCAAAAGAGGCACAGATCACTAGGTAGCAACAAGAACACATGGCATAAAATTTACAGCAGGAAAAGGACTTAGTGAAATTCTAAGTCCCTGAAATCAGCAACATTAAGTGAGCTACTTTGCATGCTTGTGCTAGTCACCACAGAGATCACAAAAATACTTGGCATACACCCCTGTAAAGATGGCATGGCATACTTCTAAACACATGTAGAGCTCAAGATCATAGCATGCACACATTAATCATGGCAAAAATGACAAAAGTGCATTTGCTGATAATAATCTGAAACTAACATCACATAGCCCTCTTCCAACAGCATTTCGGGCATCAAGATGAGCTCAAATGAACATGATGCAATGAGATGAAATGGAGTACTCGACAAGACAAACAATTCGATATGCTACACACGTGAATCGGAGCCACAGAGATGAAGTTATGGCATGTCAAAGTATGCATAAAAACTAGGGTTTCGGGGGAAAAGTCAACCCGATCCGACCCAGATCTGGATCGCGTTTACTGTAGCCACCGGAGTTGCTCGAGGTCGCTGGAGCTTGGCCGACCGGAGCTGTGAGGGGACTTGCCGAGGAAGGAGCCGGCGAGGGGAGGGACTTGGCGTGCGGTGGAGGAGGCCGGGCGGCGCGCGCACGGCGAGGCGGCGGCGGGCTCGGTCGCCGGACTTGGAGCGGCTCCGGTAGAGGAGTTCGCCGGTGCGGGCGGCGCGGCGGCAACGAAGCAGGCTGGCGCGGGCGGAACGGACACGTCCGGCAGTGGGATTTTTGTCCGGTGCGCGAGGAGAGGGAGGGGGCTAGGGTTTGCCCGAAAATTTCAGGGAAGGTCTATTTATAGAGGTAGAGGGAGCTAGGAGGCTCCAAATGAGATGCGGTTTTCGACCACGCAATCATGATCGAATGATCTAGATGATGGAGAGGGTTTAGGTGGGTTTATGGGCCACTTTGGAGGGGTGTTGGGCTGCAACACACACGAGGCCTTTTCGGTCCCTCGGTTAACCGTTGGAGTATCAAACGAAGTCCAAATGGCACGAAACTTGACAGGCGGTCTACCGGTAGTAAACCAAGGACACATGACAAGTCTCGGTCCAATCCGAAAACGTTTAACGCCCGCACACGAAAAGAGGTAGAAAGGGACACCGAAGGACATAGGAGCGCCGGAATGCAAAACGGACAACGGGGAAAATGCTCGGATGCATGAGACGAACACGTATGCAAATGCAATGCACATGATGACATGATATGAGATGCATGACAAAGACACAAACACACGGAGACAAAACCCGACAACGAGGAAATAAAATAACTTAGTGCCGGAAATAGCAAGAGTTGGAATACAAATATGGCAGGTTACATACGGGGTGTTACAGGACGACCGCGGTGCCGCAGCGAGACCCTTGCCGAGGACGCCCGCGGGGCCGCAGCCAGGCCCGCGTCTGCCAAGACTCCACCGCTGCTCCCATACAACTACCAGCTCGACCAGCTGGGCAGGCATCTGCGTGGCAGCGCGCGGCCTCTACACCAACTCAGCAAGCACCTGCGTGGTGGCATGTAGATCTTCGTGAAGGCTCCACCACCGCGCCAGCCCAGAAGCCAGCCAACTTGGCGCTACAACACCTCGTTAGCTTGGAAGCGCATTGGAGCCAGGCGAGGCGACGACAGCTGGGGCGAGCTTCTTTGCCGTCCCCAATAAAGCAAGAGGGACACGTCGGCAGTGCCTTAAATGCGTTTGTCCGACGATGCCAGGGGATAGACTCAGCCCCTGTACTCCTTTCCACCTCATGTGTGCCACTGTGGCAACCCCTTTTTGTCTATAAAAGGAGGCCTGAGGCGTACTGGAGGGGGATTCGGATCTTTTGGACTAGACAGCCACCGAGCTAGTTCAAGAACACAAGAACACCCAAATATACATCAAAGCAGGACTACGCATCTCCGCGGCCCGAACCTGGGTAAACGATTTGCGTGTTGACCGCCAGACCCGCTCTTTGCACAACCCCGCACCCGCCAACCGTAGAAGGGATCCTAGAAACCCCATAGGTGTCGTTTCCCACTGACATCTCTGGCACGCCAGGTAGGGGGTGTGCAGTTGTGAGAATCCAGTCTAGAAGTTAGTTTAGCTGTTCTTCCCCACCATGGCTCCCAAGAAGAAGAAGATCACAGTGATTGGTTCATCAGGGGCCGAACGGCCCGTACCAGTACGGGCGAGTGGTGGGGCAGTCGCGGACGGAAGCCGAGATGCGGCTCGCGAACACCCGCATCGCTCTAGCAGCCAAAGCCTGCCAAGCGTCGTCATTCGTGCGCGAGACGACGGGCCACACGCCACCAAATCCAAAGAAGGAACCAAGCCCCCCGCTGGCGGCGCGGGGCCCTCCAGGGGAGGCTCGTGCCACCCACGGGTGGCGCGGCAACTTCTGAAGCGCCTACGCCGACGCCCCCGATGCTCTCTTCGCAGGTTGTGCATGACGAGCACCGTCACCACGCTGGTAACCCCGGGCACCATCGTGGGAACAGTCATGTGCATCATTCGTGGGACGTAGAAGGCCAGCAGGCGCGCCAAGGTGCTGGCGAAAATGGCGTACAGCCGCTAGGCCGTGATAGAGCTCCTTCTAACGTGGTTAGAACTTGGAGCGCATCACGGTCCACGCAGCTTTCGCCACCACCCATGCCAGCAGAAGCTTTGGCACGCGCGTAGTTGCTCCTCGACTTTCCTCCTGCTGCGGAAAAACTCGATGAGTGGAGAGCCACCATCCGAAGCCTCGTCGGCGTTGCCAACAAAGATGTGCCACGACCGACGGGGCCCTCTGGCCGGCGCTCCTTTGAGCCATCGCATGCCAGTGGTGGAAGGATCGGGGGCGCTGCGGCCACGGTACACTCTCCTCCTCCATGCCAGCCACCGCGGGTGTCGATCTGTCGTGACGACGCTTGTGATAACATTTCCATAGCGCCGTCCGACCCATGGACCCACCGCGATCAGCGCCAAGTTCTTCGGGAGCGAGCCCGTGAGTACACGCAAACCACCATCGAGCGCCGACGTGATGCACGCCACCAGTCAGATAGGCTGGCGGGGCCCACTATGGACCACCCAGCACTGGGGGGATTTGGCGACCTACCCTACAAGGTGGGTTACTCGGCCTTTACCCGTGAGCTGCGGCAGTTCCAGTGGCCCTCCCACCACACGTTCAAGCCAGACGTTGGCGAGAAATACAACGGCAAGACCCACCTGTCAGAGTTCCTCAGCATCTACACCATCACAATGCAAGCTGCTGGAGCCCGCGACGAGAAGGTGCTTGCCAATTACTTCCCGCTGGCACTCAAACCCAATGTCATGTCATGGCTGATGCACTTGCCGGCGGATTCCATTTCTTCTTGGTCGGACTTGTGCCGTGAGTTCATTGGTGCCTTTATCGGAGGCCACCAAGCTCATGGCCAGGCGAGCGATTTGCATATCATCCCCCAGAAGGAAGGTGAAACCCTGCGCAAGTACATATAGAGGTTCAGCCAAGTGCAGTACAACATCCCAGATATTCATCCCGCCGCCGTGTTTAGCGCATTCCATCAGAATGTGCACAACCGCAAGATGCGTTAAGTGCTGGCGATGAACAAGGTCAAAGATGTGGCCGAACTTTATGTTCTGGCCGATAGGTGCGCTCGAGCAGAAGAGGGGAGGAAGTACCCCGGCGAGGACGACGGTGCGGAAACCAACTCCATAGACGAAGACGCGGACACCCCGACGAAGAAGACGGTCGGCGCCGCAACAGGAAGCGCAAGGGCAAGACCGTGCTTGCCGTCAAGGGATCCAAGGACACCGGTGCTGCCAAGAAGGCCAAGGCAGACGACCCCGGTAAGGAAATTGTCGGGTGCGCCGCTTGCCGGGCCTTGGCGGCTGCCGACAAGTCGGGAGGCTCTGACAAGCAATTTTTGCAAGATCCACCGCACCAAGGGCTACGACCTCCAGAACTGCCGGCAAGTCGAGCTGCTAGCTGGGAAGCAAAAAAGCTGAGTATGAGAGGCGGGACAAGGAGAAGGGCTAGGATGGTGCCGAGGGGTCTGGCAAGAAGCGTGGCGACCAAGGAGGCCGCCGCGGAAAGGATACTCAACAAGAGAGGCCCCCTCGGGGCCGCGACAAGAAGCAAGGACATGATGATCATGACGAAGATGACGAGTCTGGCGAGCATGAGTTCCAGAAGGCTACGGAGGTCATGTGCATCGATGGTGGCGTCTCGCTGCACACTTCTCACCGCCAGCTCAAGCAGTGGGCGCGTGAGATCACAGCAACGGAACCATCACTCCATGCTCAGAGGCCACTGAAATGGTCCAACACGCCTATGATTTTCGACGCCGAGGACCACCCTGATCGCACAGCTGCGGTCGGGTGTTTGCCGTTGTTGGTCTCCCCAACAATACGCAACCTCAAGGTGACGAAGATGCTAGTTGACGGTGGGGCCGGTCTGAACTTGATCTCGCCCGTCGTGATCAAAAGGCTACAGATTCCTGATGGAGACCTCGAAGAGACGGGCACGTTTCAAGGGTTCAGCCCGGGGAGGAGTCAGCCGAAGGGTAAGGTCACGCTGCCCGTGACATTTGGAGGCGAGTTAAACTAAAGGACGGAGAGGATTTTTTTCGATGTAGCCCAGATCCCCTTGCCCTACAACAGGATTCTCGGCCGCCAACACTAGCCAAGTTCATGACGGCGGCGCATTACGCCTACAACACGCTAAAGCTGCCGGGGCCGATGACCATCATCACCGTCCCCTCCGACAAGAAGGATGCACTGATCTGCGCCGACCAACTCTACCGGGAAGCAGTTGCGGTGACTGCTGCCAAGGCACTCGCTCCTGCCGCTGGAGCCCCGGCAGGGAAGAAGACCGGCAAGCCCTCTCGCACCCACTCCGGCAAGCGCACCTCTTCGGAGTGTTGTGCTCCTGTCGAGGATGTGCCAGAGAGCTCCACCGGCAAGAGAAATAAATCCAGAGCTGCGCCACCAGAGACCAAGAGGGTGTCTGTCGAAGAGGATGGCACGGGAGGGGCTTTCACTATAAGCTCCACCCTAGACAGCAAATAGGAAAGCACGGTCGTCACCTTCCTGCGGGCGAATGTCGACGTGTTTGCATGGAAAGCATCCGACATCCCCGATATTCCCAGGGAGGTGATTGAGCACCATCTTGCTGTCTGTCCTCGTGCGCGACCCGTCAAGCAGAAGGTCAGGAAGCAAAGCTTTGGAACGACAGGAGTTCATTCCGGAGGAGATCAGGAAGTTGGAAGCGGCAGGCTTGGTGAGAGGAGTAGTCCATCCGACGTGGTTGGCCAATCTGGTGATGGTGCGCAAGGCGAATGGGAAGTGGAGGCTGTGTATTAACTACACAGATATCAATAAGGCTTGTCCCAAGGACCCTTTCTCGTTAGCTGATATGTCTCCGTCGTATCTACTTTTCCAAACACTTTAGCCCTTGTTTTGGACTCTAACTTGCATGATTTGAATGGAACTAACCCGAACTGACGATGTTTTTCAGCAGAATTGCTATGGTGTTATTTATGTGCAGAAACAAAAGTTCTCGGAATGACCTGAAACTTCACGGAACATCTATTCGGAAATAATAAAAAATCCTTGCAAAATATGAAGACCAGGGGGGCCACCACCTGTCCACGAGGGTGGGGGCGCGCCTACCCCCTAAGGCGCGCCCCCCTACCTCGTGGGCCCCCTGGAAGCTCTTCCGAACTCAAGTCCAACTCTATATATTTTCTTTCGGTGAGAAAAAAATCAGAGAGAAGAATTCATCGCGTTTTACGATACAGAGCCGCCGCCAAGCCTTAAAACCTCTCGGCAGGGCTGATCTGGAGTCCGTTCGGGGCTCCGGAGAGGGGAATCCGTCACCATCATCATCAACAACCATCCTCCATCACCAATTTCATGATGCTCACCGCCGTGCGTGTATAATTCCATCGTAGGCTTGCTAGACGGTGATGGGTTCGATGAGATTTATCATGTAATCCAGTTAGTTTTGTTAGGGTTTGATCCCTAGTATCCACTATGTTCTGAGATTGATGTTGCTATGACTTTGATATGCTTAATGCTTGTCACTAGGGCCCGAGTGCCATGATTTCAGATCTGAACCTATTATGTTTTCATCAATATATGAGAGTTCTTGATCCTATCTTGAAGTCTATAGTCACCTATTATGTGTTATGATCCGTTAACCCCGAAGTGACAATAATCGGGATAATTACCGGTGATGACCATAGTTTGAGGAGTTCATGTATTCACTATGTGCTAATGCTTTGTTCCGGTGCTCTATTAAAAGGAGGCCATAATATCCCTTAGTTGCCATTAGGACCCCGCTGCCACGGGAGGGTAGGATAAAAGGTGTCATGCAAGTTCTTTTCCATAAGCACGTATGACTATATTCGGAATAAATGCCTACATTACATTGATGAATTGGAGCTAGTTCTGTGTCACCCTATGTTGTGATTGTTACATGATGAACCGCATCCGGCATAATTCTCCATCACCGATCCATTGCCTACGAGCTTTCATATATTGTTCTTCGCTTATTTACTTTTTTGTTCCTATTGTTATCATCACTATAAAACACCAAAAATATTACTTTTGCAACTGTTACCTTTTATCACCGTTACCACTACTATCATTTTACTTTGCTACTAAACACTTTGCTGCAGATATTAACTTTCCAGGTGTGGTTGAATTGACAACTCAGCTGCTAATACTTGAGAATATTCTTTGGCTCCCCTTGTGTCGAATCAATAAATTTGGGTTGAATACTCTACCCTCGAATACTGTTGTGATCCCCTATACTTGTGGGTTATCAATACTATTTTTTGGCGTCATTGCTTGGGATCATAGCTCTATTCTTTGAGTCACTTGGGATTTATATCTTCTTATCATTACGAAGAACTTGAGAGATCCAAAAACCAAGATGTATCCCTCAACTACGAGGGGAGGTAAGGAACTGCCATCTAGCTCTGCACTTGATTCACCTTCTGTTTTGAGTAAGCTTGCGACACCTAAACCTGCTTCTGCTATTCATTCTGATATGTTGCATGTTATTGATGATGCCACTTCTGCTATGCATGATACTTATGATGAAACTACTTCTATGATTGATACTACTGTGCCACTTGGTGAATGTCTTAATGAACAACTTGCTAGGGTTAGGGAGAATGAAAATATTGAATCTGATAATACTGATGAAAGTGATGATGAAGACTCACCTGTTCTCCCTGAGGGTTATATTTTTGAAAAAGAAGCTGCTCTAGCTATTTTAGCTTGCAAAGATAGATACGAACTTAAGAGGTTATTAGCTAAATGGAATAAGAATCTCTAAATGCTAGGATGAAACCTGGCCCTGCTTTTGCTACTTCACCTATCTGTGTTACCGATAAGGATTATGAATTTTCTGTTGATCCTGATATAATTACTTTGGTTGAATCTGATCCTTTTCATGGCTATGAATCTGAAACTGTTGTGGCACATCTTACTAAATTAAATGATATAGCTACCCAGTTCACTCATGATGAGAGAACTCGTTACTTTTATATCCGTAAAATATTTCCGTTCTCATTAAAGGGTGATGCTAAGATATGGTTTAATTCTCTTGATCCTGGTTGTGTGCGTAGTCCACGGGATATGTTTTATTACTTCTTTGGTAAATATTTCCCTGCTCATAAGAAACAAGCTGCTTTGAGGGATATATATAATTTTGTGCAAATTGAAGAAGAGAGTCTCCCACAAGCTTGGGGGAGGCTTCTCAAGTTACTTAATGCTTTGCCTGATCACCCTCTTAAGAAAAATAAAATACTTGATATCTTTTATAATGGACTAACCGATGCCTCCAGAGATTACCTGGATAGTTGTGCCGGTTCTGTTCTCAGGGAAAGAACGCCGGATGAAGCTGAAATTCTATTGAATAATATGCCGACAAATGAAAATAATTGGGCACCTCCTGAGCCTATTCCTAAACCAACTCCGAAGAAGAGGGGTGTTCTATTTCTCAGTCCTGAATATATGCAAGAGGCAAAGAAATCTATGAAGAAAAAGGTATTAAAGCCGAAGATGTTAAGAATTTACCTCCTATTGAAGAAATACACAGTCTTAATTTACCGCCTGTTGAAGAAACATATGATCTTAATCCATTACCTATTGAAGAAACTCATTCTTGATAACCCGACATAGGTAGTAAAGGTAAATTCTCTCTATAGATATGATAAAGCTGAAATCCCATTTACTAAGTTTGCTAGCCCATGATTAGATGAGTTTGATAAATTTATGATTAAGCAAGAAGACTTTAATGCTTATTTTGGTAGACAATTGAAATACAATTCAAATATTCTTGAACACCTGGGTGATTATATGGCTAATGTTAAAGGTGAACTTAAACTTATTAGTAAACATGCTTCTATGGTTACCACTCAAGTAGAACAAGTACTTGAAGCTCAAAATGATTTGCTCAATGAATTGAATAGTAAGAATAATGATAATGCTGTTAGAGTGGCTACTAGAACTGGTAGAATGACTCAGGAACCTTTGTATCCTGAAGGCCACCCTAAGAGAATTGAGCAAGATTCTTAGAAAAACAATGTAGATGCACCTAGTCCTTCTAAAAGGAAGCAAGGACCCAGGCTTGCAATGCGTGATGCTGATGAAGAGCCACCAAGAGACGTTCCAGTGCGTCCTTGTGAATGGCCTTCTAAAAACTTTATGGATCGAGCGGGAATTAAGGAAGAATTTAACGCATATTTGCGTAACGCGGATCTTGTGAGCTTCGAGGAAGAGAAGTGCAGCCAGTATCACTATCTCACTAGTTCCTTTGTGAGGAGGTTTGAATTTTCATCTTCACGTAATTCTCCAACTGTCATGTTTGATCTTTATGAAAGATCTTATACTATGGACTTAGAGGATTTTACCACTGCTTGCAAACTTCCACAATGGGGTAGTGTCAGGGAACCTGGCAAATCTGAATTTAGAGATTTTCTTGCTAGTATAACTGTGGGGGAATCTACAGATATAACACAAGCTACCATAGGGAGCATTCACTTTCCTGCTATACATTATTTTGCTCTCTTCATAGGTAGATGCATTAATGGTAAAGATGAGGCATGTCACATGTGTGTTCCTGACCTCAGTATTCTTAGGAATGCTGTGTTAGGAGATACATCTTATAATTTGGGAGCCATTGTTGCACATAGGTTGCATCTTAATAGATTTAATGGAGATTTCTTTGGTGGAATTTATGCAACCCGCTTAGCTGATTTTCTCGGTGTGACCATACGCGAGGATGATATTGAATTGCCACCCGCTTACCTAGATTTTAATGCTATGGTTCACCACCAGTTTGTTGAGAGGAGTGAATCACCTCTCCAGTATCGACTAATATTTGACAGACGGCGTGTTGTCTGTATTACTCTCCCTACTCCTGCCTTCTTTAATTATCAGGCAAAAGGAAGATATGTTATTACCAAAGAGGAGGCAGATAAGTACGAGAGGAGGGCGGAGGCCGCTCGTCGCCACGCTGTAGCTCAGGAGGCGATAGCCGCTCCATCTCAGTACGACCCCAACTATTATTATGGATATCCGCCAGGCCAGCCATGGCCATAAACCAACTTAGGCCAAAAGCCTAAGCTTCCAGGAGTACGTATTTCTCACCGACATTACATTCATGTTCACACACTCATTGCTAGATGCCGGTGCTCATACTTTTTCATTGTATCATCCATGCTAGTTTATTTTCCTTTTTATGCTTTCTTCTTGTGTGTTTAATAAACCTTAAGAAAAACCAAAAAAATTAGTTGTAGCTTTTAATTAGTTTACTTTCCATGCTTGTAGTAGTAATTAAAAATAAAACCCAAAAAGATTCCCTGTTCTTCTTTTGCTTGATTGGGAGCTTTCCCGTGTAAATAGTTTTATTACTTTTCTTTTCTTTGGGGGTCGATAGGAGAAGACCATAATTAAATTGTTGAAGCGGCTCTTATATGCATTATTGTTGATCTGACAAAAGATCCCATATTGCCTTGTCTTCTCGTGTTTATTGAATGCTTGCAGATTCCAGCTTAGTTCAATGCACGCGCACTATTATTATTATTCACATCGTTCGGTCGTGCAAGTGAAAGGCAATTATGATGATATATGATAGACTGACTGAGATGAGAAAAGATGGTATGAACTCGACCTCTTTTGTTTTTGTAAATATGTTTAGTTCATCGTTCCTGATTCAGCCTATTATGAATAAACATGTTTGCAATGACAACTAGAGATCATAGTTTCTTGTGCCATGCTTGATTAGCTGGGAGCTTATAATGGTTTACCTTGCGTGCCAACATGCTATTAAAATGGTTGTGATGTGGTATGATAGGTTGGTATCCTCCTCTGAATGATTTAAGTGACTTGACTTGGCACATGTTCACGCATATAGTTGAAACAAAATCAACATAGCCTTCACGATATTTATGTTCATGGTGGATTATATCCTACTCATGCTTGCATTCGGTGTTGATTAATTTTAATGCATGTTCATGACTGTTGTCACTCTCTAGTTGGTCGCTTCCTAGTCTTTTGCTAGCCTTCACCTGTACTAACATGGAATACTGCTTGTGCATCCAACTCCATAAACCCCAAAGTCATTCCATATGAGTCCACCATACCTACCTATATATGGTATCTACCTGTCGTTCCAAGTAAATTTGTATGTGCCAAACTCAAAACGTTCAAATAAATATCTTGTTCTGTATGCTCGAATAGCTCATGTATCAACTGGGGCTGTCTGTATATTCCATGTTAGGCGGGTTATTCTCAAGAGGAGTGGACTCCGCTCCTCACGCATGAGAAAGTGGCTGGTCACCGGGATGCCCAGTCCCATGCTTTATGCAAACTAAATCAAAATAATTGCAAGAAAACTCCCCCTGGGACTATTGTTAGTTGGAGGCACTCGTTGTTTCGAGCAAGCCATGGATTGATGCTTGTTGGTGGAGGGGGAGTATAAACTTTATCATTCTATTTGGGAACCGCCTATAATGTGTGTAGCATGGAAGATATCGCCATCTCTTGGTTGTTATGTTGACAATGAAAGTATACCGCTCAAAATATTATTCACCTCTATTTCAAAACCGAGCTCTAGCACCTCTACAAATCCCTGCTTCCCTCTGCGAAGGGCCTATCTATTTACTTTTATGCTGAGTCATCATCCTCTTATTAAAAAGCACCAGTTGGAGAGCACCGCTGTCATTTGCATTCATTACTATTAGTTCACATTGAGTAGCACTTGACTGGATCTCTATTACCATGAAATACAATGTCTAGTCAGTCCTTTATCTTTAAAGGTGCTCTGCATTTATGTTTTGCGGCCTTAGAAAGGGCTAGCGAGATACCATCTTATTATATCATATTATGATTGTTTTGAGAAAGTGTTGTCATCCGAGATTTATTATTATTGCTCACTAGTTGATTATGCCATTGATATGAGTAAACTTGAGACCTAAGTGTTATTGTGAATGTTGTTAGTCATAATCTTTGCTGAAAATTTGAATGCTGGCTTTACATATTTACAACAACAAGAGCAAACAGAGTTTGTAAAAGTTTTTCTTTATCACTTTCAGTTTGTCAACTGAATTGCTTGAGGACAAGCAAAGGTTTAAGCTTGGGGGAGTTGATACGTCTCCGTCGTATCTACTTTTCCAAACACTTTTTCCCTTGCTTCGGACTCTAACTTACATGATTTGAATGGAACTAACCCGGACGGACACTATTTTTAGCAGAATTGCTATGGTGTTATTTATGTACAGAAACAAAAATTCTCGGAATGACCTAAAACTTCACGAAACATCTATTCAGAAATAATAAAAAATCATTGCAAAAGATGAAGACCAGGGGGCCCACCACCTGTCCACGAGGGTGGGGGCGCGCCCCCCAACCTCATGGGCCCCCTGGAGCTCCTCCGGCCTCAAGTCCAACTCTATATATTTGCTTTCGAGGAGAAGAAAATCAGAGAGAAGAATTCATCGCGTTTTACGATACGGAGCCGCTGCCAAGCCCTAAAACCTCTCGGGAGGGCTGATCTAGAGTCCGTTCGGGGCTCCGGAGAGGGGAATCCGTCGCTATCGTCATCATCAACCATCCTCCATCACCAATTTCATGATGCTCACCGCCGTGCGTGAGTAATTCCATCGTAGGCTTGCTGGACGGTGATGGGTTGGATGAGATTTATCATGTAATCGAGTTAGTTTTGTTAGGGTTTGATCCCTAGTATCCACTATGTTCTGAGATTGATGTTGCTATGACTTTGCTATGCTTAGTGCTTGTCACTAGGGCCCGAGTGCCATGATTTCAGATCTGAACCTATTATGTTTTCATCAATATATGAGAGTTCTCGATCCTATCTAGCAAGTCTATAGTCACCTATTATGTGTTATGATCCGTTAAACCCCAAGTGACAATAATCGGGATACTTACCAGTGATGATCATAGTTTGAGGAGTTCATGTATTCACTATGTGCTAATGCTTTGTTCTGGTACTCTATTAAAAGGAAGCCTTAATATCCCTTAGTTTCCATTAGGACCCCGCTGCCATGGGAGGGTAGGACAAAAGATGTCATGCAAGTTCTTTTCCATAAGCACGTATGACTATATTCGGAATACATGCCTACATTACATTGATGAATTGGAGCTAGTTCTGTGTCACCCTATGTTGTGATTGTTACATGATGAACCGCATCCGGCATAATTCTCCATCACCGATCCATTGCCTACGAGCTTTCCATATATTGTTCTTCGCTTATTTATTTTTCTGTTGCTATTGTTATCATCACTATAAAACACCAAAAATATTACTTTTGCTACCGTTACCTTTTACCACTGTTACCACTACTATCATATTACTTTGCTACTAAACACTTTGCTGCAGATATTAAGTTTCCAGCTGTGGTTGAATTGACAACTCAGCTACTAATACTTGAGAATATTCTTTGGCTCCCCTTGTGTCGAATCAATAAATTTGGGTTAAATACTCTACCCTCAAAAACTGTTGCGATCCCCTATACTTGTGGGTTATCATTAGCGCATTGACCAGATTGTTGCCTCCACGGCCGGGTGTGATCTGTTATCATTCCTTGACGCCTACTCGGGGTACCACCAAATCTTCATGGCAAGAGAAGACGAAGAAAGACAGCATTCATCACCCCATGTGGCTCGTATTGCTTTTTACGGATGCCTTTCGGGTTGAAGAGTGCTGGTTCGACGTTTGCGAGGGCAGACCAGATTGGTTTTGAGCCCCAGCTACATAGAAATATGGAAGCTTATATGGATGACATAGTGGTCAAAACCAAAGACAGGGTGACACTTGTACAAGATTTGGAAGAGACGTTTGTGAATCTACACAAGATCAACCTCAAGTTGAACCCTGATAAGTGTGTCATCGGCGTTCCGTCTGGAAAACTTCTCGGGTTCTTTGTGTCACAGCATGGGATCGAGGCGAATCCAGACAAGATCAAGGCTATTGAGCATATTAGGGCACCCAAGCGGATCAAGGACATGCGTCGGCTCACTGGTTGCGTTGCCGCCATGAGCAGATTCATCTCTAGGTCTGCTAAGCGTGCCCTTCCCTTTTTCAAAATCTTGAAAAAGGCGGGCCCAATGGAATGGACCCCAGAGGCCGAAGCAGCGCTGCAAGATTTGAAGAAATACCTCTCCTCTACGCCAACACTGGTTGCGCCCAAACCACAAGAACCGTTGCTGCTATACCTGGCGGCAATGAACCAAGTGGTCAGTGCCGCACTAGTGGCACAGAGGGAGGTCGACAAAGAGGCAAGGCCCCCGGCAGGGTCCGATGCTGGCGGGGCAGGGCCTGCGCAACCAGACGAAGTGTTGCAGAAGAATAAAATGATGCAGCACCTAGTTTACTTTGTCAGCTTCCTCTTGCAGGGGCTAGACCAAGGTACTCCAGTGTGCAGAAATTGCTCTTCGGCCTCCTTATGGCCTCGAGGGAGCTACGTCATTACTTCCAAGCACACGAGATCACCGTCGTCACCTGCCTCCCGTTGCAACGGATATTGCATAACCCAGACGCAGCCGGGAGGATTGTGGAGTGGGCCGTGGAGCTGTCGAGATTTGGTTTGAAGTTCGAAAGCACTTCGACAATCCAGAGAAGAGTCTTGGCAGAGTTCATTTCCAAGTGGACCTCAACGCCGGACGAATAGATCCAGGAGACCACCCTCCCTGGCAAGGAGGCAAGTCGCAACTGGATTATGTACTTTGACGGGGCTTTCTCGCTGCAAGGCGCCGGTGCTGATGTGCAGCTCGTCGCACCCACCGGAGAGCTCCTCAAGTATGTAATCCAGATGCACTTTCCCAGGGAGATGTCCACAAACAACACTATTGAATACAAGCGGTTGCTTGCCGGTCTCAAGATCGCGGCAGAGCTCGGGATCAAGAAGCTCATTGTCGGGGGTGTTTCGCAGCTTGTTGTCAGGCAAGTCAACAAAGATTATAAAATCCCATTGACGGAGGCTTACGTGGATGCGATGAGGATGCTGGAGGAGCGATTTGACGGTATACAGGCGGAGCATGTTCCCCTAGTGGAGAACGACATCGCCGACTACCTGTTGAAGCGCGCTGCCTTCAAACTACCTGTGGAACCAGGTACTTTTGTGCTTTGGCTGACTCAACCATCCGTTGAACCATCAACAGAGCAGAACAAGCGATGGAAATCAGGCCCCTGCAAGTACTTTCCTGCCGAGCCCCCAAGAGCTGCCGGCAAGGATGTTGCCATGGACACTGAGCCAGCCATGGGGCAACCGACTCCGGCGGGGCGTCAAGTCCTAGCTGTAGAGACAGCTGCTCCCATGGCAGAGGAAGTGCCTTTAGTTCTTGCCATCGAGCCTCAGGCTCCGGCATGGGCATAGCATACCGTCCGATTCCTCCAAACATGGGAACTCCCTGAGGAGTAGGAAGAAGCAAAGAAAGTAGCCCGTTGGTCTACCATGTATCAGTTCGTGGACGACGTCCTGTATAGAAAAAGACCAAACAGTGTGAAATTGAAGTGCATTGCCCGGGAGGAAGCACTGGAGTTGTTGGCAGAGATACATGGAGGCATATGTGGATCCCACATAGGGTCAAGGGCCCTTGCCGGCAAGGCATTCCGGCAAGGTTTCATCTAGCCCACTGCCCTCCAGGATGCAACGGCACTAGTAACCAAGTATGAAGCGTGTCAGTTCCATTCGAAGAAGCTTCATCAACCAGCTCAAGTGCTCCAAACAATCGCTCTCTCCTGGCCATTCTCGGTCTGGGGGCTTGACATACTGGGCCCCTTTCCCCATGCTGTCAGGGGCTTTGAGTACTTGTACGTTGCAATCGACAAGTTCACAAAGTGGCCGGAGTTGGAGACAGTGAGAAAGGTGACAGCACAATCAGCTGTCAAATTCTTCAAGGAGCTAGTCTGCCGTTTCGGTGTGCCAAACAGAATCATCACCGACAACGGCACACAGTTCACGAGCCACGCCTTCATGCAATACATCCAGGACCTCGGCAGCAAGGTTTGTTTTTCTTTTGTTGCACATCCACGGAGAAATGGCCAGGCTGAGAGGGAAAATGCTGAAGTATTGCGAGGCCTCTAGACAAGGACTTTTGACAGGCAACGCAGGTGTGGACGACGCTGGATTTATGAATTGCCGGTGGTTCTTTGGTCAATCAGAATGACACCAAATCGAGCCACCGGTCAAACACCCTTATCCCTTGTTTATGGGGCAGAAGCAGTTCTCCCCACAGAACTCACATACGGGTTACCTCCAGTGCTCGCTTATGATGACCTTGAGCAAGAGTAGTTGCGGCAAGATGACGCAACGCTCCTTGAGGAAGATCGTCTTCGAGCGGCTGTACGAGCAGCACGCTACCAGCAAGACTTGTGTCGCTACCATAACCGCAAGGTTGACACCCGAAGCTTTGAGGAAGGCGACCTTGTTCTTCTGCATGTTCGGTCGACCAAGAATTCCAACAAGTTGACACCAAAGTGGGAAGACCTTTATCGGGTAATACGAGTCACCAGGCCTGGCGCAGTTTGCCTGGAGACCGAAGATGGCGTTCCAGTGAGCAACTCCTGGAACATCGAACATCTTCGCAAGTTCTACCCATAAGGCGTGGTTGTCGGGGCCCCCGGCAAACCACCTTTTGTACAAGCCTTGCCGGCAAGGCATGTAACCCTTTGTACAAAGCCAGGCGCAGACCCTGAGCATAAATAAATGAAGCACTGGCACCCTAAGTTTTAGCATGCATGCTAGATTGAATCTCTCCCTCGGTTAGGGTTGATAGTGCTTAGCGGCGGCTAACCCCTAGCATAGAGGTCGAGCGTGCATGACTCTATTCCTTTCCGTCTTCTTTGGTTCACAAGGTACATGGATATTTCTACTGAGCTATTGGGAAGAAAAAGAATGAGCCGGCGCTCTGGCCCCGGCAAACCAAGGTTGCTGGGGGCTGCAGACACAAGGATCTAACCGCGGCAAGCCAAGGTTGCCGCGGGATGCAACATCAGATAAGTTTTTTCCCCACTCTGTGCGCCCGTACGAACCTTGAACATATAAGGCTTTGCTCGCTCTCGTACCATCTTGCCCCCTCCGTCCCGTGTCTAAAACTCTACTTTGGACCAGAACTTGGTTGTAGTGCGGTGGGAAGAGGGCGAGCGAAAGGCCTAATCCTACTCGGCCCCTACCTCCGCCAAGAGCGCGAGCGTAGTCGGGCCATAGAGCAGCAGGATGGCAAGGCCTGTTGCCGGGATACCATGTTTATCTTAAGATAACGAGGACACGTTCCTCGGTGTGGCCCTCGCCCACGAGCAAATGAAACCCGGCAAACACCCTTCCTTTCATTCATACATTGCAAACAAGTACAATTCATACGGAATGGGTACACGAGCAAGGGGATTACAAATTTTGAAATCTAACGAGTGCCCGCAGGCTTACAAACTAGAAAAGATAAGTGCCCCGTGATCCCCGTTCTTGCCCTTTTCCTCCCAGCTGCGGCAGGTGAAGGCAAAAAGGAGGAGACGGGGAACACGTCGATGGAGAGCTTGACGAGGAAGGCCCTCGGCAGAGCGCACGGCGGAGCGAGGGGAGACGCGGTCAGTCGGAGACGAGGTCGATGTGCCCTCGCTCGACGCTCTCATCGTCGTTGTCGCTGTCCTCCTCATCACTCCCGCTTGAAGAGGAGTCTTCATTGTTGGAGGAGCTCTCCACGCAGCACTTCAGGCGAGTTCCAGAGTCTCCAAAGACCTTGACAGAGAGCAGGCCGTTCTCCATTAATTTGAAATAGAGAACGAGCCCCGCCGTCAGGCTATGGATGCGAGCAAAGGTCTTCCATCCGCGGCGACGATACATGACTTGAGGGGCGGGAAAGTCAACATCGACCCGCGTGCCACCGTTCCCGCAACCCTTCATATGCAACCTCAGGGTCTGGGGCGGATCGAGCTCCATCTCCCGAGAGAATGGCGCGGGAAGACGAAGGCGACGGTGCGGTGGCCGACGCAGCCTGATGAAGAACTCACGAGGCTGGTCCCCGACGTGGCCCTCCATAGGGGGAGGCATCGTTGGCGGAGGCAAGGCCGGTGCGCTGCCCCGTCCCCCTCTTCCTCGAGTGCCATCCCGGCCTCGGCCTCGCCCCCTCCCCCTTCCTCTTGTGGTCGGCTCTGCCATCGCGGGCTCTTGGGAAGGAGGGACACGCTATCGAGCAGAGACCCTCGCCGCCACCGTCGAAGGACTGACGCCCCCTCTCGCCATGGCAGATGAAAGAGTGGAGGCGAGGTGGAAGGTGTGACAGCCTGGATTTTGCCCTCTTTTCTTTGCCTGATTTTTAGTTGGTTTGAATTTGAAATTTGGAGTTTTGAATCTTTTCATATGGACTTAAACACTTGGGCACCCCTTGGCTTTCACCCAAGTGTCCCATTTCCATCTCTAACCATCATTCCCACTCTGGTTCATCTCAAAATAATTATTGGAATATTATTCTTAAAAGAAAAATATTCATTTTCCTCTCTTAAACCCTAGTCAGCCCAATGTGCTCCAAAGCACCCCCAATATTTCTTGCCCACAAAAATCTGAGAAAATTCACAAATATTCTTGGAACCCTAGGGCACCTTCCTGAGCAAAAATATTGCATAGCTTTCTGGAATATTTTTGCTGCACAAAATATTTTCTGTTCTGGACAGAAATGGTGGTTTCTACAGCAACTACCATTTTACTTGCTCCATTGTGGCTGATTTTTCTTGTGCATCAATGCCTTAGTAGATGATTGCTAACCTCCAAAGCCCAGCTCCCAACTCCCAGCCGTTTGACCACAGTAAGCTCTCAAAGTTATTGATCAGAAACTTACTAGGCGGTTGAATTCTATCCGACTGCGTCTGGATCCAAACCAAAGCATGCTAATCTTCAAAACGACCACGAACAACAAGCCAGACATGAAAATTGGACGTAGGTCGGCCTGAGGGAAGAGCTCACGCGGTGACCACGTGTGAACACGATGCCAACCTGCGTGTCGACACGCTTTGGGTCGCGCGCGAGCCTCTATTGCTCACGTGCTCATTACCCCGACTACCTAGCCTTGCCAAACCGCAGCACAATCATCATCCAAGCCCCCTTAACTCCCTCCTGGCGCTCGCTGACGCCGGAGCTCGCCGCAACGAGCACGGGCGCGGTCCGGCCAACGTAATAGTGCGGTACGCACTGTGCTCGTCGTCACCCCAGTACCATGTGGTCGTCCCCATTCGCCCACAGTCCCCGCGTGAGTTGCGTCTCCTTCTCCCCCTCTCACTGACGCCGTTTGTCACCGGACGCCGTGTCCAGGTGTCCACCGGCGGATCCCGAACCCCCCTTGATGCTTGGCTATAAATAGAGCCCTCCCCAGCCTCCTCGAGCACCATCCCCGACCCCCACACACTCCACAACCACATAGGTAGCCGTAGCCCGGCCGGGCAGGCCGCGGGCCGCCGCCCCTGAGCTCGATCTCACCGGCAATCCCCTCGGGTCGTCTCCGTAGCTTCGGCCCCTCCCAGGCCTGGGCAACTCTTCCAGGGTCTCCGCTGCTCTCCAATGGTGTTGTTCCGCCTGGTGGGAGCCCCTGGAGTCGCCTCTATCCGCGGTCGTCTTCGTCTTCAGCGACCTACGCTCTTTGCCTTCGCTAGAGAGGTTGATTCCGACGCCGTCCGACCACCCCTAGCTACTCTACGGGTACGGGCAGGTGCGCCTCTGTCTCCTCTCTCGATCCCCCCTCTCGTTTTGGCCAAGAAGCCCTCGTCGCCAGCGTTTGCTCCGGTGAAGCCGCACCGTCCCCTGTTTCTTTCCCCCTCTCCCCCTCACCTGGCGGGGCCCGCTAGTCAGCCTCTCAGTATGCGCGCGAAGCGGTACGAGTGGTGGCGCCCCAAGCCTTTACGCCTTCGACGTCAGCCCCAGTCTGTTTCTAATTAAATTCAAAATTCATATTTTTCCAGAGCGCTTCAAACAGCCAAAACTCTTTAACCGTAAGTCCAAATGAGTTGATTCTTTTAGCATTGTGTTCTTTGTAAAGAAATCTAGCAGATCGCCAAAAATGGGATTTTTCCCTGCTGTCTAGATTTTCTAGTGAATTTCAGAAGGGTTCTTGATGTTTTATTTTTGTGTTTGTAATTATTTTCAGAGGGTGAGGCTTGTCTTGAGGATCACCAGGAGGCTTGTGAACCTCAGCTGCACTGAGGCAAGCCACAGCAACATTTTCATGCTGCAATTTCAATATTTGTGGTTTTCCTACTTGAATGAATGATTTAGTCCATGCATATAGATCACTATTATGGTATTTATATTCTGTTAGTTGCTTGTTTAAGTTAATATGCTGGATTTACAGAAAGTTTACAGCTAGCTAAGTTGGTAGACAAACTAGAATTAAATTTTGTTATGAAAGAGTAATATAGCTATGGATATAAGTAATTATATGGGGTTATTTTCTTGCATGAGAAAAATTATAAGTTTGCTAGAAAAGATTCTATTTAAAGTAAGGTTTAATCCTAACCAGAGATGTATCTTGAGATGTTGATGTTATGCTTGGTGTGGAGATAGTTGACTCAGTCATTTTCCATTGATATGTGATGCATATGTTAGTGGTGCATTTCATGGCATATTATGACACCAGTTATTTTCACTTTAAGTTGACCCTGATAATAACTCAACTTGAATATATCGTTGACCGGGTCATGGTGCCACTGAATCGAGTTTTCCTAGTGCAACCACATTTGCCTTTATGGGAAGGCCTTTATTCGGTCCGTTGTGATGCCTCTGGCCGGTGCCTCCAATGAGGGAAGGTTATGGGCGTGCGGTACCCTGGCCCGGTACGCAGACATAACCTTGTGTGGACGTTGTTGAGATTTTAGGTACCGTGTGCCCGTGTGGGGTAGTTTATGTGTTGGCCACGATGGTGGTCGTGTGTCTTTGGTACACACGGGGCCACCCAGGACTAGCCCAGAGGGGAGTGAGCCTGAGTGGTCGGGAGAGTGTCATGGCAATGGAGGGGTTTTGTCGGAATGCCGTTGGTCCACCTGAATGGGAGTGCGAGGCCATGGGTTACGTGGTGTGGGTACAGTGCGCTACCTCTGCAGAGTGTATTAATCTATTGATAGCCGAGTCCACGGTTACGGACACGCTCGAAAGTAGGTCACACCATGGGTCAACATTTAATAAATCTTGCACACTAAGTCATGAACTCTGCACTGTTGATGATGGCGGGAAGGCCATCGGGTTGGACAAGACCAAGTGTTGGTCATGGTTGTGATCGCCGGAAGGATCATTGTTTTAGACCAATTGTGGGTCGTGGTTGTGATCGCCGGAAAGATCACGAGATATTCATAGTTAAGATTTTGAGATTGGTACGGTTGTGATCCAAGAAGTGATCACCGTTGGTTAGAGGGACTTTTCTCACAAGAGTATGATCACAGCATGTTGGTTATATTGTTGCATTGTCAAGAATTGGTTAATTATCAGGATTTTGTTTGTCATTATCTTTATGTCTGTTGTGAGCTCGCAAGTACATCCAATGTACTGACCTAGCGTGACATGCCAGATATTAGGAAAGCCTTGTTGGAAAGGAGTGATGTCCGAGTCTAGATCGTGTCCACATCGGTGTCCCTGTGCTATGGAGTTCTGCTACGATGTTGTTCCGCTGCCGCGTAGTTGTTATGATCGAGGCCCTTATGTTTACTAAATAATGTACATATTGTTCAGCCGCACGTGTGTGCCGCTTGGCCTCGCTACATGTTGTAATATAAACGTTGATCCGCTAGCATCAATGAAGCTGTTGTTTTCTGTAACAAGATGTTGTGTGTTTCCAGAAGACATGGTCTCTGGGCTGGCAATGCATGATAAACCGGTTGCTCTGAGCTAGGGTGCCACAAAAGGAGAGGGATGATGAAAGATTGTGGGGTGCCATCCCCCTCCCCCTTCTTATAAAGGGGCGGGGTCGGGACTCGGCTGCCCCACTCAGCCAATCCGCCCATCAGGGGTGCGGAGAATCGAGGCCGACCCGCTGCCCCAATCTGTAGTGGCCCGTTTCCCCGCCTCGCCATTCAAGGCCCGCACCCACCTCCTACCATCTTTAGAGCATGGGGACACGTGGCGGGCAAACAGAAATCAAGGAGATGGATGAGACGGTCGTTCTCCACAATGTGGTCATGGGGCGCGGGTGCCTTGAAGACCATGTCCCGAGCCCACTCAGTAAATGAGTCGCACCTCTGCATTTTCCTCTTTTTATGGGGAAGGCGCGAGCTGCCACTTTACCATGATATGATGCATGCATGCAGAAACCGCCCCACGCACGACCCCCACGTCGCGCGTTCAACGCAGGTCGTGGGGAAGCGCAGCGGACGGAGGAGTTACTGCGGTAAAAATCCGCCCCACCTACCCGCGCACCGTTCTGGGCCTAGCCCAACAACGTGTCACGCTTATGTGTGGCCTAGGCCCGGGGGCTCCTATCGGTGTACAAAAGTAGGGGATCTCCTTTTGCACCCCTTTACTTGTGCACGGCAATCAGAGCCGCACCCACGGTCACACTAAGCAGGGCAGAGGAGGGAAGCCGGAGCACAAGACGACCAAAGCAATGCCAAGACCAGAGAGGGAAAGAGAGCAAGAGGGCGAGGTGGACTCCCCCGGCAAGACCCTTTCCGGGGTGGCTTCCGCAGCCTCGGCAAGATCCTTGTCGGGGCAACTTGCCTGACGCCAGCAGAGCGCGCCACCCTTGAGCCCAAGGGGTTCCAACACCATCAACCATATTGGAAACAAGGCTTGGGAGGCACCTCCGTGGTGGCATGCAGATCTTTGTAGAGATCATAGATACACAAGATCAGATGAGAACCAGAAAACAACGGTCCATGGCGAGATCCTTGCCAAGGAAATCAACGAGACCCCCGGCAAGATCCTTGTCGGGGATGACCGCGGTGCCGCAGCGAGAACCTTGTCGGGCCCTCGGCAAGACCCTTGCCGAGGATGCCTGCGGGGCCGCAGCCAGGCCCGTGTCTGCCAAGACTCCACCGCTACTCCCATACAGCTGCCAGCTCGACCAGCTAGGCAGGAATCTGCGTGACAGCATGTGGCCTCTACGCCAACTCAGCAGGCACCTGCGTGGTGGCATGCGGATCTTCGTGAAGGCTCCACCACTGCGCCAGCCCAGCAGCCAGCCAACATGGCGCTACAACGCCTCGTCAGCTTGGCCGTGCATCGGAGCCAGGCGAGGCGACAATAGCTGGGACGAGCTTCTTTGCCGTCCCCAGTAGAGTAAGAGGGGCACGTCGGCAGCGCATTAAATGCATTTGTCTGACGATGCCAAGGGATAGACTCAGCCCCTGTACACCTTTCCACCTCATGTGTGCCACTGTGGTGACCCCTTTTTGTCTATAAAAGGAGGCCCGAGGTGTACTGGAGGGGGATTTGGATCTTTTGGACTAGAGAGCCACTGCGGCTAGTTCAAGAATGCAAGAACACCCAAATATACATCAAAGCAGGACTGGGGTTTTACGCATCTCCCGACCCGAACCTGGGTAAACGATTTGTGTGCTGACCTCCAGACCCGGTCTTTGCACAACCCCGCACCCGCCAACCATAAAAGGGATCCCAGTGACCCCATAGGTGTCGTTTCCCACCGACAGAGAGTATGTCCAATAGCAGCACGGTGCTTCTTGAGAGTTTTCAATAATTTCTCTTCTTCCTGCTCTGAAAGGTTAGCACTAATAATAACAGGATATATCTTGTTTTCATCAAGATAAGCATATTTAGGAGTATTAGTCAATGGTTTAAGCTCAAATACGGGATCACCCTTGGGTGGAGGAGGATCCCTAGAATTTCGACAGGCAAGTTGTGTTTCAAAATAGGTCCCTGTTTAAAGAATACTTCATCTATTTCCCTTCTTTCATTCATAAACATATCATTTTCATGGTCTAGCAAATATTGTTCTAAAGGATCATTAGGAGGCACGTCAATAGAAGCAAGACCAATAATTACATCTTTACTAGGCAATTCTTTATCATGGGCTTGTCTATGAAATTTAGCAAAATTAAAATCATGAGACATATCCCCTAAACCAATAGAAACAATATCCTTTTTGCAGTCTATCTTAGCATTAACAGTATTCAAGAAGGGTGTACCAAATATAATGGGACAAAAGTCATCTAGTGGGGCACCAAGAACAAGAAAATCAGCAGGATATTTAACTTTCCCACACAAGACTTCAACATGTCTAACAATCCCAATCGGTGAAATAGTATCTCTATTAGCAAGCTTAATTGTAACATCAATATCTTCTAACTCAACAGGTGCAATATTATCCATAATTTCTTCATATAAAGAATGAGGTATTGCACTCGCACTAGCACCCATATCACATAAGTCATGATAGCAATGATCTCCTATTTTAATAGAAATAACAGGCATGCCTACAACAGGTCAATGTTTATTCTTAGTATCGGGTCTAGCAATTCTAGCAGCTTCATCACAAAAGTAAATAACATGCCCATCAATATTATCGGACAAGAGATCCTTAACCATAGCAATACTAGGTTCAACTTTAATTTTCTCAGAGGGTGTAGGTGTTCTAGTATTACTCTTATGAACCATAGTTTAAGCTTTCGCGTGATCCTTTATTCTAGTAGGGAAAGGTGGTTTCTCAACATAAGCAGTAGGAACAATATGATCAATATTATAAGTGATAGTCTTTTCTTCAACTTTAATAGGTTCAACTACTCTTACTTCAATGGGAAGATGATATTTAATCCACTTCTCCTTAGGGAGATCAACATGAGTAGCAAATGATTCACAAGAAGAAGCTACTATCTCAGAGTCAAGTCCATATTTAGTGCTAAATTCACGAAAAGCATTGATATCCATAAAAGATTTAACACAATCAAACTTAGGTCTTATACTTGACTCCTTACCTTCATCGAGCTCCCAATCTTCAGAGTTGTGTTTAATTCTTTCCAATAAATCCCATTTGAATTCAATAGTCTTCATCATAAAAGAACCAGTACAAGAAGTATCGAGCATGGAGCGATTACTGAGAGAAATTCGGGCATAAAATTTTTGAATAATAATTTCTCTTGAGAGCTCATGATTGGGGCATGAATATAACATTGACTTAAGCCTCCCCCAAGCTTGAGCGGTGCTTTCTCCTTCGCGAGGCCAGAAATTATATATATAATGACGATCACAATGAACCAGATGCATAGGATAAAACTTCTTATGAAATTCCAATTTCAATCAGTTGTAGTTTCGTAATCCAATATCATCACATAGCCTAAACCATGTCAATGCCTTTCCCTTCAAAGATAAAGGGAAGACCTTATTCTTGATAACATCCTCGGGCATACCCGCAAGCTTAAATAATCCACAAACTTCATCCACATAGATTAGGTGCAAATCGGGATGCAATGTTCCATCTCCTGTAAAAGGATTAGCTAGCAGTTTCTCTATCATACCCGAAGGAATTTCAAAATAAACATTTTCAGTAGGTTTAGTAGGTTGAGGAGCAACTCTTCTCTCTACTGGTCGGGGTGAAGATACCCCGAACAAGCCCCTCAAAGGATTACTTTCCATAGTAACAAGTGGCAGTAAATTTCAGCACACTATATAAATTTTTCCTTACCAAATTCCAACTACCAAAGGCGCTTCACTCCCTGGCAACGGCGCCAGAAAAGAGTCTTGATGACCCACAAGTATATGGGATCTATCGTAGTCCTTTCGATAAGTAAGAGTGTCGAACCCAACGAGGAGCAGAAGGAAATGATAAGCAGTTTTCTGTAAGGTATTCTCTGCAAACATTGAAATTATTGGTAACTGATAGTTTTATGATAAGGTAATTTGTAACGGATAACAAGTAATAAAAGTAAATAAGGTGCAGCAAGATGGCCCAATCCTTTTTGTAGCAAAGGACAAGCCTGGACAAACTCTTATATAAAGGAAAACGCTCCCGAGGACACATGGGAATTATCGTCAAGCTAGTTTTCATCATGCTCATATGATTCGCGTTCGGTACTTTGATAATTTATATGTGGGTGGAACTGTGCTTGGTTACTGCCCTTCCTTGGACAAGCATCCCACTTATGATTAACCCCTCTTGCAAGCATCCGCAACTACAAAAGAAGTATTAAGGTAAACCTAACCATAGCATGAAACATATGGATCCAAATCAGCCCCTTACGAAGCAACGCATAAACTAGGGTTTAAGCTTCTGTCACTCTAGCAACCAATCATCTACTTATTACTTCCCAGTGCCTTCCTCTAGGCCCAAAAAATGGTGAAGTGTCATGTAGTCGACATTCACATGACACCACTATAGGAGAGACAACATACATCTCATCAAAATATCAAACGAATACCAAATTCACATGACTACTTATAGCAAGACTTCTCCCGTGTCCTTGGGAACAAACATAACTACTCACAAATTATATTCATGTTCATAATCAGAGGGGTATTAATATGCATAAAGGATTTGAACATATGATCTTCCACCAAATAAACGTAGCATCAACTACAAGGAGTAATCAACACTACTAGCAACCCATAGGTACAAATATGAGGTTTTGAGACAAAGATTGGATACAAGAGATGAACTAGTATTTGAGATGAGATGGTGTTGGTGAAGATGTTGATGGAGATTGACCCCCTCCCGATGAGAGGATCAATGGTCATGACGATGGTGATGATTTCCCCCTCCCGGAGGGATGTTTCCCCGGGAGAACAGCTCCCTCGGAGCCCTAGATTGGTTCCGCCAAGGGTCCGCCTCGTGGTGGCGGAGTTTCGTCCCGTGAGCTTGCTTATGTTTTTTTTCTAGGGCAAAAGACTTCATATAGCCAAAGATGGGCACCAGAGGCCTGCCAGGGGGGCGACGAGACAGGGGGGGCGTGCCCAGGGGGGTAGGGCGCGCCACCCACCCTCGTGGATGGTGGGTAGCCCCCTTTGGTGCTTCCTTCGCCCAATATTTTTTTTATTCTAAAAATGACTCCCATGGAGTTTCAGGACTTTTGGAGATGTGCAGAATATGTCTCTAATATTTGCTCCTTTTCTAGCCCAGAATTCCAGTTGCCGGCATTCTCCCTCATTGTGTAAACCTTGTAAAATAAGAGAGAATAGGCATAAGTATTGTGACAAAATGTGTAATAACAGCCCATAATGTAATAAATATCGATATAAAAGCATGATGCAAAATGGACGTATCATGCACTGATATGGAAACCTTTGCTTGATTCCTTAGGACCCCGCGCCTGCGCTTGCCTCCTTAGCACCAAAGAGGAAACTGGTACATTGCGCCTACTGGCGCCCGCCTGGCCTTGGTCATCACGGCTCACGTCATATGAACCTCGTGAGGTGCATCCTGCATAGATATCTCCAATCCTCAAGAGCCAGCCTAGTGAGGCAGCCACCTAGGGATGTCTTGGTGTCGTCCGCCTCGCGAGGGTCTTGGGTTGTTGTTGTCGAAGCTGGGCCGTACCAGGCCGTCAACGGAGCCACGTCGTGGGCCGCGGGCAGGCATGTCTGGGTACCCCCGTTCCCAGGACGCCGACACACCGGGAACTGTTCATCCAACCCCCAACAACAGTCACTGTTCATCAAGAGGCAGCAGGTTCGATCAGCTTCAGTTAGCAATAGTAGCAAAGGAATCGCTCGATCAGGTTCAGTTAACAGCTAGGGATCGATTGATCGCTCGGGTTCAGTAACGTGTAGCCAGTGCAATGGCTCGGGTTCAGTAAGTGAACGCCTAACTCGGGTTCAGTTAGAGCCCAATGCCTCGCACAGATGTGCATAGTGTACGAGAGAAACGCGCAAACCTCCATGCATCCCTCGGCCCCGACCACCCACTGTAACCGGGAACTCCCCAAAAATTTCCTCGCCCTCGCTTCTACCACGTATTTTTCCATCATGGACGGCCCAAAGAATGTCATGCAGCTACGTCTCCGGCCTGCCCAGGAGGAAAAGCCCATTTTCTGTCATGATTTTTTGTCATAGAAGTAGGAGTCCCCACATCTATGATGATACCAGGTTTTGTCACAATTATCGCCATAGAAGTGTCATAAGCATGACAGGAAAAAAAATTTGGCCCAAAATGTCTCAGATGTGTCTTTTTTTGTAGTGAGAGCTTTGCTCATCCACTTGTACCCCTACTCCTTTGGAGATCAAGGCCTCTTAGGAGAAGATCCTCGAAGTGGATTCCAGACCCCCTTGTGGGAAGATCCCCTAGTGGATTCAAGACCTCAACTCCTCACGGATTGGGAAGAACTAGTTCCTCTTGGTGTCCCCCTTTGTTGGATTTGGACTTTTGCGACCTCTTTGTCTATGCGGATCTAGCACATGTGTAATTGAATCTTGTTGATTTGAGTGTTTCCTATTGTTGTTCTTGTGTGTTCTTCGGGAATCCCCCTCCAAATCGTGAAAGATCGGCCCCTTAGGGTTCCACCCTACATCACATACTCAACAGTGTGCAGACATGAGCAATAGCATTTTCTCCAACAGTGTAACTAGAGCACCCTCATGCTGAAAGGCAAGCCAGTGAGCAGACCAATCCACCTGCATAAGGCTGTGAGAAGCTAACCAATCAATCCCCAGAATTCCATCATCAGAGCCCTAGGGAAAAACCTGAACTTACTATCAAATTTATGGCCACCACATGACCACTTGCCATTCAAAAGTTGTTGGGAACAGGTAACCAGTTTACCATTTGCAGCTCTGACCATGGAAACGAGCATGTTTGACACTCCAGACAACAACTCAGCAACAGCATTAACCAGGAAAGTATTAGTACTACCTGAATCCACCAAAAATGTCAAATCACGCCCTTGTAACTGAATCTTCATTTTCAGTGTTAGGGCTAGAGTTTCACAGGTGTCGCCCAAAGCAGCTGCAGACAAGAACATGGCATTGGCTTCGGAAAATGTATCAGTCTCAGGATAGTCTACAAAGTCTGATGGTAGATGTTGCACATAATCCAACATCTCTTGCATAACATGCAGCTAAATTTCTTGTTTACACACATGGTCCTTGCTCCATCGCCCACCACAGACAAAACATAACCCCTTGGCTCCTGAGGAAGTCCTGGATTAGGGGGTGTTCGGATAGCCGGACTATACCTTCAGCCGGACTCCTGGACTATGAAGATACAAGATTGAAGACTTCGTCCCGGGTCTGGGAAGGACTTTCCTTGGCGTGGAAGGCAAGCTTGGCGATACGGATATGCAGATCTCGTACCATTGTAACCGACTCTATGTGACCCTAACCCTGCCCGATGTCTATATAAACCGGAGGGTTTTAGTCCGTAGGACAACATACACATCAACAATCATACCATAGGCTAGCTTCTAGGGTTTAGCCTCCTCGATCTCGTGGTAGATCTACTCTTGTACTACCCATACATCAATATTAATCAAGCAGGATGTAGGGTTTTACCTCCATCGAGAGGGCCCGAACCTGGGTAAAACTTCGTGTCCCTTGCCTCCTGTTACCATCCAGCCTAGACGCATAGTTTGGGACCCCCTACCTGAGATCCGCGGTTTTGACACCGACATTGGTTCTTTCATTGAGAGTTCCTCTGTGTCGTCGCCGTCAGGCTCGATGGCTCCTACGATCATCAATAACGATGCAGTCCAGGGTGAGACCTTCCTCCCCGGACAGATCTTCGTCTTCGGTGGCTTCGCACTGCGGGCCAATTCGCTTGGCCGTCTGGAGCAGATCGAACGCTACGCCCCTGGCCGTCAGGTCAGATTTGGAAGTTTAAACTACATGGCTGACATCCGTGGAGACTTGATCTTCGACGGATTCGAGGCTCTACCGAGCGCGCCACTCTGTCACGACGAGCATGATTTAGCTCTGCCGCTGAACAGTGCCCTGGAGGCCGCACCCGCGTCAGCTCCGATCCCTAATTCGGAGCCAACTGCGTCGATCGAGGATGGGCAGTGGGACGCCACCTCGGGGGCTGCAACCCTAGCGGCGAGTGAGCCGTACACCAGCCCCGTACTCTGTGAGACTCGTGACTCCAAGGAGCCGGACTCCGAACCCTCCGCGCCCCTGCCGATCGAATCCGATTGGGCGCCGATCATGGAGTTCACTGTCGCGGACATCTTTCAGCACTCGCCTTTGGGCGATATCCTGAAGTCACTGAAATCTCTCTCTTTATCAGGAGAGCCCTGGCCGGACTACGGTCAGCAAGGTTGGGGTACGGATGATGAAGAAATTCAAAGCCCACCCACCACCCACTTCGTAGCCACTGTCGACGACTTAACCGACATGCTCGACTTCGACTCCGAAGACATCGACGATATGGACGCTGATGAAGGAGATGATGAAGAACCTGCGCCTACTAGGCCCTGGAAAGCCACCTCGTCGTATGACATATACATGGTGGACACCCCAAAAGAGGGAGATGGCGATGGAACAGCGGAGGATGACCCCTCCAAGAAACAGCCTAAGCACCGGCGTCAGCGGCGCCGCTCAAAATCCCGCCAAAACAAACAAGGCGATTCCAGCACGGGAGATAATAATACTCCGGAAAGCGCCGAAGAAAACCCCCTCCAGCAAGATTTAGCACAGGAGCATGGAGAAACCAGCCCTCATGAGAGAGCGGGAGACAGAGAGGTCGAGGACGATAATTATATGCCTCCCTCCGAAGACAAGGCAAGCCTCGACGATGACGAATTCGTCGTGCCAGAGGATCCCGACGAACAAAAGCGTTTCCAACGCAGGCTTATGGCCATGGCAAGAAGCCTCAAGAAAAAATAGCAACAGCTCAGAGCTGATCAAGATTTGCTACTCGACAGATGGACTGAAGTCCTTGCGGCCGAAGAGCATAAACTCGAACGCCCCACCAAGAGCTAACCAAAGCGTAGGTTGCTACCCCGATTAGAGGAGGAAGCACTTGATGCGGCCGACCGACCACCTCGTGGCCGCGACAGAGAGGCCTCTCGGCCCTCCACTCAAGCTGCACCCCATACCAAGGCACGGGAATATGCGCCAGACTTACGAGACATGTTGGAGGACAAGTCAAGGCAAACAAGATCGATCTACGGATCGCGTGGGTGCCCCACGGCTCGAGACAGCAACCATCACGCCAGCCACAAATTCGGCGGGGCCGAACACAGTAGACAAGGCTCATTGGAGCTACGTCACGATATAGCCCAGTACAGAGGTGCCACACACCCACTCTGCTTTACAAACGAAATAATGGATCATCAAATCCCCGAGGGTTTCAAACCCGTAAACATCGAATCATACGATGGCACAACAGATCCTGCGGTATGGATCGAGGATTATCTCCTTCATATCCACATGGCCCGCGGCGATGATTTCCACGCCATCAAATACCTCCCACTCAAGCTTACAGGACCAGCTCGGCATTGGCTTAACAGCTTGCCAACAGGATCAATCAGTTGTTGGGAGGACCTGGAAGCCGCATTCCTCGACAATTTCCAGGGAACTTACATGCGACCCCCGGACGCCGATGACCTAAGTCACGTAATGCAGCAGCCAGAAGAATTGGCCAGGAAATTCTGGACACGGTTCCTAACAAAGAAAAATCAAATAGTCGACTGTCCGGACGCCAAGGCCCTAGCAGCCTTCAAACACAATATCCGTGACGAGTGGCTGGCCCGGCAACTTGGACAGGAAAAGCCGAAATCTATGGCAGCACTCACAACACTCATGACCCGCTTTTGCGCGGGAGAAGATAGCTGGCTTGCTCGTAGCAACAATATGACCAAGAACCCTGGTAATTCGGACACCAGGGACAGTAGTGGCAGGTCGCGTCGCAACAAGCAAAAGCCCCGCATTAACGGCGACAATGCTGAGGATACAATAGTTAATGCCGGATTCAGAGGCTCTAAATCCGGTCAGCGGAAAAAGCCATTCAAAAGGAATCCTAGGGGCCCGTCCAGTTTGGACCGAATACTCGACCGCTCGTGCCAGATACATGGCACCCCCAAAAATCCAGCCAATCACACCAACAGGGATTGTTGGGTGTTCAAGCAGGCAGGCAAGTTAAACGCCAAAAATGAAGACAAGGGGCTGCATAGCGATGACGACAAGGAGCCCCGGCCGCCGAACAACGGTGGACAGAAGGGTTTTCCCCCACAAGTGCGGACAGTGAACATGATATACGCAACCCATGTCCCCAAAAGGGAACGGAAGTGTGCATTAAGGGACGTATACGCGCTAGAGCCAGTCGCCCCAAAGTTCAACCCATGGTCCTCTTGCCCGATCACCTTTGACCGAAGGGACCATCCCACTAGCATCCGTCATGGCGGATTCGCCGCATTGGTTCTAGACCCAATTATCGATGGATTTCATCTCACTAGAGTCATTATGGACGGCGGCAGCAGCCTGAACCTGCTTTACCAGGATACAATGCGGAAAATGGGCATAGATCCCTCGAGGATTAAGCCCACCAAAACGACCTTTAAAGGCATAATACCAGGTGTAGAGGCCAACTATACAGGCTTAGTCACACTTGAAGTGGTCTTCGGATCTCCGGATAATTTCCGAAGCGAGGAGTTAATCTTAGACATAGTCCCGTTTCGCAATGGCTATCACGCACTGCTTGGACGAACCGCATTTGCTAAGTTCAATGCGGTACCGCATTACGCATACCTTAAGCTCAAGATGCCAGGCCCTCGAGGAGTAATTACGGTCAATGGAAACACTGAACGCTCCCTCCGAACGGAGGAGCACACCGCGGCCCTTGCAGCGGAAGTTCAAAGCAGCCTCTCCAGGCAGTTCTCCAGTATGGCCACTAAACGACCGGACACCGTCAAGCGCGCCCGGAGTAACCTACAACAAGACCGCCTGGCATGATCTGAGTAGGCGTAGCAATGCGGCCCCAACCCCAACCCTCGCAAAAAGGCAACGCCAGTACTTCGCGTACATAACGACGCTCTAGAGATACCATGGGCACAGGGGGAGGGGCACCATCACGGCACGCCCAAAACACGGCTTAAACCGTACCAGGGGCTGCCGATTTTTTAATTTTCTCTTACTTTCAGGACTTCATCCTTCGGAAGGCCTGTTCGGCAGTTCAATTGCCGCACAAACGAAGCAAGAACCAGGGAAGCAGGCAAGCCATGCCGCACTACGGAACTCCCAGGTGGTCTCTATTACAAGCAGTATACCCGTTCCGCATGCTATTCCACAGCTTGCCCCTAGAATGGACATGTTAACTAGTCCAACCTTCCACTTATCGCATTATTTGTATCGTTCTGCTTTGATCGCAGCCCTTTTTAATAAACAATGCATAGCTTTCGTCTATTTTTGCATTACCTTTTCTTTCTTTATATATGTTCCTTAACGACATGTTGCACCCGTACACATTGGTATGGCCAAAATACGCCAGGGGCTTTAGTACCCCTCAATATGGTGTGAGAAGTCCGAACACTTTAACAAGTGCGGAACCCCGAACTTATAGCATTATATGCATCGGCTCCGAATCATGTCTTGGGTCAATAGTTGGGTTTGCCCGGCTCCTATGTTTTGGTGCCTTACGTTCTGCTATATCGGCTAAGGTAGCACTAGGAGAACCACTGCGATTGTACCCCGGTTGAGCTGGGTTGAGCACCTCAGTGGAGAAAGCTAAAACTGACTATCATGATGAAGGAAGAGCTGGTCGTTGTTCGAGAGGTTTTTCAAGTCCCTAACGACTTATGCCGCTTAGGGTGAGGAGCCGGCTCTGTCCGGCCAAGGCGTGGATAGCACCCCGAACTCGGTCTTCCGAATACCAGGGGCTTCGCCAAAATTTAAAATTATAGAATTCTATGGCTAAGTGAGAGTGTTCACGCATTATAGTCCGATTGCCTTGTTCGTTGGGCTGAATGCCTCCCTCGAAGGACCCAAACATGGGAAAAAGAGCGCTCAGGTTTATCCCCGAACACCCCAGCACTAGCGGCACGGGGGCAGAAGCCGACGACTTGCCATCTCTCAGAATTGATAAACAGCCGCACAGAAGGTGATATTTTAAATTCAAACAGCATTGCTTAGCGCATATGAACAAGTTTTCAGCGGACAGGACAAAACGAGCGAGTTTTACTCAAAAATTACATCCATAGAACATTCTTATAGTAATTCTCGGGCTTGCGATGCTCTTTCCCCGGTGGTGGCCCGTCCTTTACAAGCTTCTCAGCATCCAGCTTGCCCCAGTGCACCTTAGCACGGGCAAGGGCCCTACGGGCACCTTCAATGCAGACGGAGCGCTTGATGACTTCGAGCCTTGGACAGGCCTCCACCAGCCGTCGCACCAGCCCGAAATAGCTCCCAGGCTGAGCCTCTCCAGGCCACAGCCGAACTATGAGGCCCTTCATGGCCTGTTTGGCCGCCTTGTGAAGCTCGACCAGTTGATTCAGCTGGTCGCTCAGGGGCACGGGGTGTCCGGCCTCAGCGTACTGAGACCAGAACACCTTCTCCGTCGAGCTGCCCTCCTCGGCTCGATAGAATACGGCGGCATCGGATACACTCCGGGGAAGATCTGTGAACGCTCCTGGAGAGCTCCGAATTCGGGTAATTAATAGGTAACTCACGTTTATGTGTTTGCTTTGCATAAAGAATGCCTTACCCGCCGCTATCTTCTTCACCTGATCCAACTCTTGGAGGGTCTTCTGGGATTCGGCCTTGGCAGACTTGGCATTTTCAATAGCCACCGCGAGCTCGGACGCTCGCGTCTTTGAGTCAAGCTCCAAACTCTCATGTTTTTCCATGAGAGCCTGGAGCTCTTGCCGCACCTTGCCAACCTCGGCCTCATACTTCTCCCACTCGGTGCGCTCTGAGGCCGCACTCTTCTCGGCCTCAACCAACGCTTGCTTAAGGGTCACCACTTCAGACATGGCCCCTACAATAGCCACGATAATCCTGTCATTCTTTGCAATTGCACCTTTTTATATATATTTTTAACAAGGTATTTCTTACCTTCGTTGTCCTCGAGCTGCTTCTTGGCACGACCGAGCTCTTGCTCAGACCACTCGAGGTTCTGCTTTAGCGTGTCCACTTCCGCAGTCAGTGCGGCGGACGCAAGCAGAGAAGCCTGCATACGCATATTGACTCCTTTTGTTAGACTCCTGTGAATTTTATTTGATCCTCTATTCGGCTTTTCTTCCCGAACGCCAAACAGAGCATCAGGGGCTACTGTCTATCCGGTAATATTATTTACACATTCTTTACTTACCTCAAAGCCTGTCAAAAGGCTAGTACAAGCTTCAGTCAGTCCGCTCTTGGCGGACTGAACCTTCTGGACCACCACACTCATAATGGCACGATGCTCCTCGTTGATGGAGGCGCCTTGGAGCGCCTCCAACATATTGTCCGGCGCCTCCGGTTGGATGGAGGTCACCAGCACGACGGGCTTGCTCCTCTTGGAAGGAGGTCACCCGCCGGACTCTGGAACCATTGAAGGTTCCGGAGCGGTGTCCGGCCTAGGGCCGGACTTGGAGCCCTGGGGGGTTTCATCCCCTTTACTCCTAGAGTCTGGGAGGTCGCCTTGCGGCGCCTCCAGGACCACCTCCTCCCAGCTTGGAACCTGTTGGGACAACACTTCGGTGTCGTCCGTAGGGCGGGGGGAGGAAGCCATCGGAAGCGAGTTCACATCCGAAAAGTCCAGTGAGCCGCTCGACGACGCGTCGAGCCGGTCTTTTGGTGGGCTGCATAAACATATTCGACATGAGGGAAAGCTGTGCAATAAACGAATACTATGAATTACTCCGGTATCCGGATACTTACGATTTGGCCAGGGGCTTGACCCTAGGCGCCCACTCCTCTCCGCCGCCGTCGGCGTCGGTGGAGCAGTCCGGAGGAAGGTTTTCCCCTTCTTGGACCCTTCGGCCTCCCCAGTTGGGGCGGCCTTCCTTTTCTTCCCTTCCCCCGCTAGAGGGGGAGGGGTCTCTTCTTCCTCCTCCTCGTCTTCGCGGGAGGAGTGCGTCTTGGATTCGTTGGATGATAAATCCGACACCTCCGGGAGGCGGGCACTCTTTCGAGTCCCCGTGGTCTTTTTCTTGACCTTCTTCTCCGGCACCACATAGGGTGCCGGAGCCAGCAGCTTCGCCAGGTGAGCGTCCGCTGGGCCCTCGGGCAAAGGAGCCGGACAGTTGATTTGTCCGGACGTCACCTGCCATTCCTGTCAAAGGAAAGGGAGCTTAGATCCCGCATGGAGTCAAACTATGAAAAATGAATACCCTCTAAAAGGAAAAAAGACAGCTTACCGCAAGAGCGTGACGCTGTGCACTGAATCCACGATCCTCAGTAGCGGATGCGGGAGCCACGGCGCCCTTGAAAAGCACCTTCCAGGCATCTTCGTATGTCGTGTCAAAGAGCCTGTTCAGAGTTTGGTTCCGCGCCGGGTCGAACTCCGACAGGCTGAAAGCCCGTTGTTGGCATGGGAGGATCAAGCGGATGAGCATAACCTGGACTATGTTGACAAGTTTGAGCTTCTTGTCCACCAGGGTTTTGACGCATGTTTGGACTCCGGTCAGCTCTCCTTTTTTACCCCACAACAGGCCTGTCTCTTTCCAGGACGTGAGCCGCGTTGGGGGTCCGGACCGGAACTCGGGGGGTGCGACCCATTCGGCGTCGCGCGGCTCAGTGATGTAAAACCACCCCGATTGCCACCCCTTCAAGGTCTCCACAAAGGAGCCCTCGAGCCAGAGGACGTTGTCCATCTTGCCCACCATGGCGCCTCCGCACTCTGCCTGGCTACCGCGCACCACGTTTGGCTTGACGTTGGAAGTCTTGAGCCATAGGCCGAAATGGGGGCGGATGCGGAGGAAAGCCTCGCACATGACGATAAATGCCGAGATGTTGAGGACAAAATTCGAGGCTAGATCGTGGAAATCCAGGCCGTAGTAGAACATGAGCCCCCGGACAAATGGGTGGAGAGGGAAGCCCAGTCCGCGAAGGAAATGGGGGAGAAACACCACCCTCTCATGGGGCCTAGGGGTGGGGATGAGCTGCCCCTTCTCGAGGAGCCGGTACGCGATGTCGTTAGACAGGTATCCGGCCTTCCTCAGCTTTTTGATATGCCCCTCCGTGACGGAGGAGACCATCCACTTGCCTCCCGCTCCGGACATGGCTGGAGAAGGTTGAGGTGAGGAGTGCGGACTTCGGCGCTGGAGCTCGAGTGCGCAAGAATGGATAGGCGAAGGAGGAAGAAGGCGTAGGTGAAAAGGTGGATCCTTATCCCCTTATATGGGTGGACGCAGCTACATGTCCCCACTAGCCTGATAAAACTCGCTTATCTCCAAGCGCCGTAATCAATGGCGCGGTTGGGTTACCCACACCCATATTGATGAGAATCCCGGAATAAGGGGACACGATCTCTGCTTTAACAAGACGTGCCAAGGAAACCGCCTAGCATAACGCGCTGAGATGGAACAATAAAACGGTTCGAATAAAAGCTTGGCCGTGGTGTGATGCCACGCTACAGAATACGTCAGCATATTAGATTTGTGTAAATATTATTCTCTCTATGGCAATATGTGGAAACTTATTTTGCAGAGAAGAAATACAAGATATTGGGTATTTCTTTCTTTATTTTGAATCTTTTTTTCTTCTTAATCTTTCTATAATAAAGTATATAATGATCGAATGAAAATACCAATAAATTCTATAATTTTATTTTTTAATATCCTATAGTTAAGCATATCAAGCTAACTTTATCTTTAAGAAGTTTTAGTATTTTTTTATTTTTATAAGTATAACTTCAAATTTAGAACTAGTTAATAGCTAAGATTAATAACTAATATCTGAGATTTTACGGATTTCCTATACTATACCTATTTCTATTTGTTACACTATTTCCGTTATGTAAGCCCACTTAGCTCTCCCACAACCCCGTTTTCACGGTTTAGGCTGCTCCCATTTCGCTCGCCACTACTACGGGAATCGCTTTTGCTTTCTTTTCCTCTGGCTACTAAGATGTTTCAGTTCGCCAGGTTGTCTCTTGCCTGCTCATGGATTCAGCAGGCAGTTTAAAAGGTTGACCTATTTGGGAATCTCCGGATCTATGCTTATTTTCAACTCCCCGAAGCATTTCGTCGCTTGCTACGCCCTTCCTCGTCTCTGGGTGCCTAGGTATCCACCGCAAGCCTTTCCTCTTTTGAACCTCGCCATTAACGTTAAGGCTATGCCATCCTAAGGTGCTACTAAATGGAAGGATCTTATCAACGTCCATGAATGTGAAATCATAGATCGAACTGCCAAATTGGCAAAATTCGGTGCTATCGCTATCATAGTATCCGCTAAGTTCACGGGCTGGAGATAAGCGGACTCGAACCGCTGACATCCGCCACAGGGTAAACCACCGAGCGAGCTTTCAAATATTTGTCCCACATTCATTCGGGAGGGTATTCCTAAGGGATTGAAGACCATATCAACGGGTGTTCCATCTTGCAAATAGGGCATATCTTGCCTAGGCGGCAAGATATGCCCTATTTGCAAGATGGAACACCCGTTGATATGGTCTTCAATCCCTTAGGAGTACCCTCCCGAATGAATGTGGGACAAATATTTGAAAGCTCGCTCAGATTAGCGGGGGATCTGCTAAAGAAACATTATAGAATAGCACCCTTTGATGAGAGATATGAGCAAGAGGCTTCAAGAAAACTTGTGTTTTCAGAATTATATGAAGCTAGTAAAGAAACAAAAAATCCATGGGTATTTGAACCCGAGTACCCGGGAAAAAGCAGGATATTTGATGGAAGAACAGGCGACCCCTTTGAGCAACCTGTTCTAATAGGGAAGTCCTATATCTTAAAATTAATTCATCAAGTTGATGAGAAAATTCATGGGCGTTCTACTGGGCCCTACTCCTTGTCGGCTTTCCGTGAAATACTCATTTGGCCTAGGACTTCCAAACACGTCATAAGCTAAACCCGTACTGACAAATAACCAACCCGCAATGAATAGGGAAGGTATAGTAATGCTATGAATAACCCAGTATCGAATACTGGTAATAATATCAGCAAAAGAACGTTCTCCCGTGCTTCCAGACATGCTGAACTCCCAAAATTAAGTGAATACCCAAAATTGTAGTCATTTTATTTCTATCTTTCCAGACATAACCAAAGAATGGAAAAGATTCCTCAAGAGTCTCGGGTCCCAGAAGCGCGTGATAAATGCCACCGAAGCCTAAGACTGCGGAGGAAATTAGGTGAAGTACGCCAGATACAAAGTACGGAAAAGTATCTAGAACTTCCCCCCCTGGCCCTACTCCCCAACCTAGAGTAGCTAAGTGTGGAAGTAAAATCAACCCTTGTTCATATCCTCTTTTTTTTTCTTTTTATCAATGCACTTTTTTTTCTTTTTATCAATGCAATGGGTTTAAGATTGTCCGCGTTCCCGAGGGCACCCCTCTCTTTCAAGAGGATTCGCGGCATGTCAAGCCCTGGTAAGGTTCTTCGCTTTGCATCGAATTAAACCACATGCTCCACCGCTTGTGCGGGCCCCCGTCAATTCCTTTGAGTTTCATTCTTGCGAACGTACTCCCCAGGCGGGATACTTAACGCGTTAGCTGCAGCACTGCACGGGTCGAGTCGCACAGCACCTAGTATCCATCGTTTACGGCTAGGACTACTGGGGTCTCTAATCCCATTTGCTCCCCTAGCTTTCGTCTCTCAGTGTCAGTGTCGGCCCAGCAGAGTGCTTTCGCCGTTGGTGTTCTTTCCGATCTCAATGCATTTCACCGCTCCACCGGAAATTCCCTCTGCCCCTACCGTACTCCAGCTTGGTAGTTTCCACCGCCTGTCCAGGGTTGAGCCCTGGGATTTGACGGCGGACTTGCAAAGCCACCTACAAAGTTCAGAACCATTTAATCCATAATGGTGGGCAAATGCATAAATATATTCCTGAAAGAGAAGTGGGTAGACAAAGTATTGTTGACGAGATTTATGTTTTTCTGAATACCCTTCGAATTTTTCCATTTGTATTTCTACTTGAATCAGAGAGAAGAAGCATTTCTCGGTTTATCGAATGATGATACATAGTGCAATATGGTCAGAACAGGGTGTTGCATTTTTAATACAAACCCTGGAAAGAAAGGGAGTCTAATCCACAGATCTTTTTCTGCTCCTTTTCTACCCAATTAGTTTATGTTTGTTCTAATTAAAAAAAAGAACAGAACAAGTTTTTTATTTTTGCAGGCCAATCGCTCTTTTGACTTTGGAATACAGCCTCTTTATCAATATACTGCTTCTTTTACACATTCAATCCATAACATCCCTTATTCAATCCATAATCAAGAATAATTAGGATTTCTAAAAAAAAAGAAAAAATAAAGGGTCCACTCATAGGAAAACCCAACCTTTCCCCGCATCCGGCACTAATCTATTTTTAACGTCTAATTAGAGCGAGGAATCATTCCAATTAGGAAGTTCAGCTCGTTGCTTTTTATTTTACCAGAATTGGAGCCAGGCTCTATCCATTTATTCATTAGACCCAGAAAATCTTAATTTTGGATTCCATTCAAAAAAGATTGATTTTATTACGACATGCTATTTTTTCCATTCATTACCTTTGAGGATCAGTCGTGGTCTTCTAGACTCTACCAAGAGTCTGGACGAATTTGTTGTTTCATCCAAATGTGTAAAAGATCATAGTCGCACTTAAAAGCCGAGTACTCTACCATTGAGTTAGCAACCCAGATAAAAAAAGGATCTTAGATACGATCAAAATCCAAAAATCAATGGAATTACACCGCGCGCTTCTGTCAAAACATTGAACTAGCAAGACATCAAAAGATTTTTTTTATCGACCATGAAAAACACTCAAATGCCAAAACGAACAGGTCCGGTGAAATTCCACTAAAGTAAAGTTAAAAAAAGAGCGACCCTAATCACGATGGCCAAATTCTCCTTATTTTTAGCGATTTTTATTAACAAAAAATATATATTATAAAAAATATATATTATAAAAAATATATATTATATTGTATGAGAATACATGCAAGAGGAACACCCTTATCATTTGAGCGAAGTGTAGGCGGAAAAATTGAATATGGAGTGAGGATAAAGAGACCCATCTATCTACAAATTCTATTTGTTCAATAGACCTTTGTCAATGGAAATACAATGGTAAGAAAACAAATTAGATAGAAAAAGTAAATAAAATAGGGGCTTATGTTGGATTGGCACGATATAATATAAATCCAAATAGGATTAAAAAAGAGGTAAATTGTGTCTAAATAATTAGACAACTAGGAATACTAATAATCTTCTCCTATCCTACTTTTGAAAATGAATCCGCTAATGAGGGTTACAAATTTGGTCAAGAGGAAGAAACTTATAATATTGTGGCTGCTCATGGTTATTTTGGCCGATTAATCTTCCAATATGCTAGTTTCAACAACTCTCGTTCTTTACACTTCTTCTTGGCTGCTTGGCCTGTAGTAGGAATCTGGTTCACTGCTTTAGGTATTAGTACTATGGCTTTCAACCTAAATGGTTTCAATTTCAACCAATCTGTAGTTGATAGTCAAGGTCGCGTTATTAATACTTGGGCTGATATCATCAACCGTGCTAACCTTGGTATGGAAGTAATGCACGAACGTAATGCTCACAACTTCCCTCTAGACTTAGCTGCTGTTGAAGTTCCATCTATTAATGGATAAGGTTTTTCTGCTAACATATAAGAATTTTTGAAGAAAGAAATACCCAATATCTTGTTCTAGCAAGATATTGGGTATTTCTTTCTTTATTTTGAATCTTTTTTTCTTCTTAATCTTTCTATTCAGAATTCAGTTAACGACGAGATTTAGTATCCTTTCTTGCATTTTCATAACTCGTGAAATGCCGAGTAGGCACGAATTCCCCCAATTTGCGACCTACCATAGGATTTGTTATGTAAATAGGTATATGTTCCTTTCCATTATGAATCGCGATTGTATGGCCAACCATTGTGGGTAGAATGCTAGATGCCCGGGACCACGTTACTATTGTTTCTTTCTCCTCCTTCATATTGACCTTTTCTATCTTTGCCAATAAATGATGAGCTACAAAAGGATTCGTTTTTTTTCGTGTCACAGCTGATTACTCCTTTTTTCCTTTTTAAAGAGTGGCATTCTATGTCCAATATCTCGATCGAAGTACGGAGGTCAGAATAAATAGAATAATGATCAATGGAAAAAAGAAAAAAATCCTTTAGCTGGATAAGGGGCGGATGTAGCCAAGTGGATCAAGGCAGTGGATTGTGAATCCACCATGCGCGGGTTCAATTCCCGTCGTTCGCCCATCGCATTATTGCAAATTCCAAAAATGCAATTTTCCATATTCCTAGTTACGTATTTACTTACGGCGACGAAGAATAAAACTATCGCTATATTTTTTCCTTTTCCTAGTTCTTCTTCCAAGCGCAGGATAACCCCAAGGGGTTGTGGGTTTTTTTCTACCAATGGGAGCTTTCCCTTCACCGCCACACTATCTTTGTGTTCGAAATCTTCTATGAAGTACTTGGAGGAGGAACCCGCCTTGCAATGCCGAAGACAATATGCGCGCCGGACTCGTCGTCATTGAAGCCTGGTTCAGGGGCTACTGAGGGAGTCCTGGATTAGGGGGTCTTCAGATAGCTGGACAATACCTTCAGCCGGACTCCTGGACTATGAAGATACAAGATTGAAGACTTCGTCCCGGGTCCGGGAGGGACTTGCCTTGGCGTGGAAGGAAAGCTTGGCGATACGGATATGCAGATCTCCTACCGTTGTAACCGACTCTATGTAACCCTAACCCTACCCGGTGTCTATATAAACCAGAGGGTTTTAGTCCGTAGGACAACATACACATCAACAATCATACCATAGGCTAGCTTCTAGGGTTTAGCTTCCTCGATATCGTGGTTGATCTACTCTTGTACTACCCATATCATCAATATTAATCAAGCAGGACGTAGGGTTTTACCTCCATTGAGAGGGCCCAAACCTAGGTAAAACTTCGTGTCCCTTGCCTCCTGTTACCATCCAGCCTAGACGCACAGTTCGGGACCCCCTACCCGAGATCCGCCGGTTTTGACACCGACAGCTCCCATGTAAGCACGCAAAGCACCCCATTTGTTATCAGTGGTAGTCCTTCTGAATAGTTCAGTTGTTTTCTTGTCATCAGTCAAACAAGCAGGTACTGTGTTGGTAGACGACACTTGCGGTGGAAGTGGCAATGGCAGTGCTGAAGCTCTACGGTCAGTGCTAGCAAGGGAAGGACTGGCAGTTCTCGTGCCCAATTCTTCTTGCAAAATTAACAACTGATAAGCCGTATCCAAATCTGCTGGCTGCTGAATGCCCACAGCTAATCTGATAGCAGGTTAGAATCCTTCCGTGAAACGGGTAACATAGTGCACCGTATTGGGAGTACTTTCATAGGCAGATAATTGATCAAATAGATCAAAAAACTGTTCGACATAGTCTTCCACGGTTCCAGTCTGAGATGTGTGGAAAAAATTGAGCAGAATAGTTTGAGGCAAGTTGCGGCCGAAACTATTTTGGAGCAGTCTATAAAACTCATCCCATGTAGCATTCAGTGCCCGATGACAAACTGATTCAGTCCACCTAGCAGCCGATGCTTCAAACAAGGATGTGGCCAGGGAAATCCATTGACTCTACGGTGTGCGCCAAGACCTGAAATAGTCCTCACAGCGGGTCTGTGATACGTCTCCAACGTATCTACAATTTTTGATTGTTCCATGCTATTATATTATCTATTTTGGATGTTTAATGGGCTTTGTTATGCACTTTTATATTATTTTTAGGACTAACCTACTAACCAAAGGCCCAGTGCAAATTGTTGTTTTTTGCCTATTTCAGTGTTTCATAGAAAAGGAATACCAAATGGAATGAAACCTTCCGAAGAGTTATTTTTGGAACAAACGCAATCCAGGAGACTTGGAGTGGACGTCAAGGAAGAAACGAGGCGGCCACGAGGTAGGAGGGCGCACCTAGGGGGTAGGCACGCCCCCCGCCCTCGTGGGCCCCTTGTGGCTCCACCGACCTACTTCTTTCACCTATATATACTCATATACCCCGAAAACATCCGAGAGCACCACGAAACCCTATTTCCACCGCCGCAACCTTCTGTACCCGTGAGATCCCATCTTGGGGCCTTTTCCGGCGCTCCACCGGAGGGGGAATCGATCACGGAGGGCTTCTACATCAACACCATAGTATCTTCGATGATGTGTGAGTAGTTTACCACAGACCTTCGGGTCCATAGTTATTAGCTAGATGGCTTCTTATCTCTCTTTCGATCTCAATACTCCTCGATTCTCTTGGAGATCTATTCGATATAATTCTTTATGCGGTGTGTTTGTCGAGATCCGATGAATTGTGGGTTTATGATCAAGATTATCTATGAACAATATTTGATTCTTCCCTGAATTCTTTTATGCATGACTTAATATATTTGCAAGTCTCTTCGAATTAGCAGTTTGGTTTGGCCTGCTAGATTGATCTTTCTTGCAATGGGAGAAGTGCTTAGCTTTGGGTTCAATCTTGGGGTGTCCTTTCTCAGTGACAGCAGGGGCACCAAGGCACGTATTGTATTATTGCCATCGAGGACAAAAAGATGGGGTTTATATCACATTCTTGAGTTTATCCCTCTACATCATGTCATCTTGCCTAATGAGTTACTCTGTTCTTATGAACTTAATACTCTAGATGCATGATGGATAGCGGTCGATGTGTGGAGTAATAGTAGTAGATGCAGAATCGTTTTGGTCTACTTGTCACGGACGTGATGCCTATATACATGATCATGCCTAGATATTCTCATAACTATGCGCTTTTCTACCAGTTGCTCGACAGTAATTTGTTCACCCATCGTAGAATTTGCTATCTTGAGAGGGTTTCACTAGTGGCTTCTCTCAAGATAGCAAATTCTACGGTGGGTGAACAAATTACTGTCGAGCAATTGATAGAAAAGCGCATAGGTATGAGAATATCTAGGCATGATCATGTATATAGGCATCACGTCCGCGACAAGTAGACCGAAACGATTCTGCATCCACTACTATTACTCCACACATCGTCTGCTATCCATCATGAATCTAGAGTATTAAGTTCATAAGAACAGAGTAACACATTAGGCAAGATGACATGATGTAGAGGGATAAACTCAAGAAATATGATATATACCCCATCTTTTTATCCTCGATGGCAACAATACAATACAATACAATACGTGCCTTGCTGCCCCTGCTGTCACTGGGAAAGGACACCGCAAGATTGAACCCAAAGCTAAGCACTTCTCCCATTACAAGAAAGATCAATCTAGTAGGCCAAACCAAACTGATAATTCGAAGAGACTTGCAAAGATATTAAATCATGCATAAAAGAATTCAGAGAAGAATCAAATATTGTTCATAGATAATCTTGATCATAAACCCACAATTCATCGAATCTCGACAAACACACCGCAAAAAGTATTGCATCGTATAGATCTCCAAGAGAATCGAGGAGAACTTTGTATTGAGATCCAAAGAGAGAGAAGAAGCCATCTAGGTAATAACTATGGACCCGAAGGTCTATGGTAAACTACTCACATGTCATCAGAGAGGCTATGGTGTTAATGTAGAAGCCCTCCGTGATCGATTCCCCCTCCGGTGGAGCACCGGAAAAGGCCCGAAGATGGGATCTCATGGGTACAGAAGGTTGCGGCGGTGGAAATAGGGTTTCATGGTGCTCTGAATGTTTTCGGGGTATATGAGTATATATAGGCGAAAGAAGTAGGTCGGCGGAGCCACGAGGGGCCCACGATGGTGGGGGCGCCTACCCCCCTGGGCGTGCCGTCCTACCTCGTGGCCACCTTGTTTCTTCCTTGATGTCCACTCCAAGTCTCTTGGATTGCGTTTGTTCTAAAAATAACTCTCCCAAAGGTTTCATTCCATTTGGATTCTGTTTGATATTCCTTTTTTGCGAAACACTGAAATAGGCAAAAAAAACAGCAATTTGCACTGGGCCTTTGGTTAGTAGGTTAGTCCCAAAAATAATATAAAAAGGTATATTAAATCCCATTAAACATCCAAAACAGATAATATAATAGCATGGAACAATCAAAAATTATAGATACGTTGGAGACGTATCATCTCCTACTGGATTGATACCTTGGTTCTCAAAAACTGAGGGAAATACTTACGCTACTTTGCTGCATCACCTTTTCCTCTACAAGGGAAAACCAACGCATGCTCAAGAAGTAGCAAGAAGGATTTCTGGCGCCGTTGCCGGGGAGATCTACGCACAAGTCAAGACATGCCAAGTACCCATCACAAACTCTTATCGCTTGCATTACATTATTTGCCCGTTTTCCTCTCCCCCACTTCACCTTTGCCATTTTATTCGCCATCTTTTCCATTCGCTCTTTTTCTTGCTTCTTGTGTGTCCGTGTGTTAGATTGTTGGTTTTGCTATTATGGCTAGCCCTCCTATCATCGTTAGTACTCCCGATCATGAAGTTCTTAATTTTAAACAAAGGGGGAGAAAATTTAAAAGATGCTTGGTATAGAATTTGCAATCCTCGGAATAGATCCACAAGGAAGCAATCCACTTCCGTTCTTCTTCACAATTTTTACGTAGGCATCACCCCTTGGAATAGATATATTCTCGATACCATTACCGGAGGGAATTTCTTGGGTAGCCATACTTTTGATTCTTATAATGCTATGATAGATTTGTTTGGGCCACCACCTATCTTGGTTAATGGAACTATTTTAACTTTGGAACATGTGATGCAAAGGCTTCAAATTATTGAAAATAAAGTCGCCACTGTAGAGTTGATTGAGAATTTGGATAAAAAGATCCACAACCAGATTACCCAATATGGATCTAAGGTAGGAGTTACTCTGAAAAATTTTAAAGGAAAAGAACCCATAGTTAAAAAAAAGATAGATCAAGATTCCACAAGAATTGATAAACTTGAGGATATTATTACCAACTTAGGGTCTGCCTTTTCTTCCGTGAAAAATACTCCAAATCCTCCTACTACTAGAGTTGCCAAGTTTATGTATGTGCCTAAAAATAAAGGTGAATCTCCTATTAAGGAAAATGAGGATCTCAAAGCAATAAGTGTTCACCCCAACTTTTTCGCTATCATTAAGGAACCTTTTGCTACAAATGAATTTCTTGATTTATTGACTAGGAGTTTGATAATTAATAAAAAGAAGGAAACTCCTAAGGGTTATAAGTGTTGTATTGAAGAATTGCATACCAAAGATGACAATACCTAGATCTATTCTTGCTATTATGCCTAGCTAGGGGCGTTAAACGATAGCGCTTGTTGGGAGGCGACCCAATTTTATTTTTGTTTCTTGATTTTTGTTACTGTTTAGTAATAAATAATTCATCTACATTCTGTTTAGATGTGTTTTTATGTTTTTAATTAGTGTTTGTGCCAAGTAGAACCTTTGGGAAGACTTGGGGGAAGTCTTTGCGATCTTGCTGTAAAAAACAGAAACTTTAGCGCTCACAAGATTAGCTGCCATTTTTTACTGGGGAGTGTGATTAGGTTGATTATTTTTGCAGATGGCTAATAGACTAATTCCTCACGTCCACAAATTTATTTCAGAATTTTTGGGGTTACATAAGTATTCTAAACCTACATATTACTACAGACTATTCTGTTTTTGACAGATTCTGTTTTTCGTGTGTTGTTTCCTTATTTTGATGAATCTATGGCTAGTATCGGGGGGGGGGGGGGGGGGGGTGAACCATAGAGAAGTTGGAATACAGTAGTTTTAATACCAATATAAATAAATAATGAGTTCATTACAGTACCTTGAAGTGGTGGCTTGTTTTCTTATACTAACGGAGCTCATGAGATTTTCTGTAGAGTTTTGTGTTGTGAAGTTTTCAAGTTTTGGGTAAAGATTTGATGGATTTTGGAATAAGGAGTGTCAAGAGCCTAAGATTGGGGATGCCCATGGCACCCCAAGGTAAAATTCAAGGACAAACAAAAGCCTAAGCTTGGGGGTTCCCCGGAAGGCATCCCCTCTGTCGTCTTCGTCCATCGATAACTTTACTTGAGGCTATATTTTTATTCACCACATGATATGTGTTTTGCTTGGAGCGTCTTGTATGATTTGAGTCTTTTCTTATTAGTTTACCACAATCATCCTTGCTGTACACACATTTTGGAGAGACACACATGAATCGGAATTTATTAGAATACTCTATGTGCTTCACTTATATCTTTTGAGCTAGATAATTTTGCTCTAGTGCTTCACTTATATTTTTTAAGAGCACGGTGGTGGTTTTATTTTATAGAAATTATTGATATCTCATGCTTCACTTATATTATTTTGAGAGTCTTATAGAACATCATGGTAATTTGGTTTTGCTATAAAATTAGTCCTAATGTGATGAACATCCAAGTTGGCTATAATAAAAAACTATCATATAAAGTGCATCGAATGCTATGAGAAGTTTGATTCTTTATGATTGTTTTGAGATATGAAGATGGTGATATTATAGTCATGGTAGTTGAGTAGTTGTGAATGTCAAAAATAATTGTTCTAAATTTTGTGATTCCCGTAGCATGCATATATGGTGAACCGCTATGTGATGAAGTCGGAGCATGATTTATTTATTGATTATCTTCCTTATGAGTGGCTGTCGGGGACGAGCGGTGGTGTTTTCCTACCAATCTATCCCCCTAGGAGCATGCACGTAGTACTTCGTTTCAATAAATAATAGATTTTTGCAATAAGTATGTGAGTTCTTTATGACTAATGTTGAGTCCATGGATTATACGCACTCTCACCCTTCCACCATTGCTAGCCTCTCTAATACCGCGCACCTTTTCGCCGGTATCATACACCCACCATATACCTTCCTCAAAACAGCCACCATACCTACCTATTATGGCATTTCCATAGCCATTCCGAGATATATTGCCATGCAACTTACCACCGTTTCATTTGTTATGACACGTTACATCATTGTCATATTGCTTTCCATGATCATGTAGTTGACATCGTATTTGTGGCAAAGCCACCTTTATAATTCTTTCATACATGTCACTCTTGATTCATTGCACATCCCGGTACACCGCCGGAGGCATTCACATAGAGTCATATTTTGTTCTAGTATCAAGCTGTAATTTTTGAGTTGTAAGTATATAAAAGTGTGATGGTCATCATTATTAGAGCATTGTCCCAAGTGAGGAAAGGATGATATAGACTATGATTCCCTCACAAGTCGGGATGAGACTCCAAACGAAAAGAAAAAAAAAAGAAAAGAAAAAAGACCATAAAAAGGAAAAGGCCCAAATAAAAAAAGAAAAAAGAGAGAGAAATGAGAGAATAAGAGAGAAGGGACAATGTCACTATCCTTTTACCACACTCTCTGTTGGAAAAGGCAGTGCCTAGGAGGCGCTTAGGCACGCCTAGGCGCTAGGCAATGGCCAAACGCCTCGCCTAGGGCATAAATGGAGGTCTAGGCAGGGCAAGCAAGGAATTGCCTACCCAAGCAAGAAATCATGCCACATACTGCACTGATACACCAAACGGGTTATATTCCAATGGTAGTAGACATTAATTAACTTATTTATATGTCCTAAACTAATATCAACAACCATATAATAATCACAAATACACTCTGAGTAAAAACTATATTACCGCCTAGGCCGCGCCTAGGGCGCTTAGGCACCGCCTAGGCACTAGGCGAAGGCCAACCGCCTTGCTTACGCCTACCGCTTTTTCCAACCTTGACCACACTTGTGCTTCAAAGTAGCACTATGATCTTCATGATAGAGAGTCTCCTATGTTGTCACGTTCATATGCTAGTGGGAATTTTACATTATAGAACTTGGCTTGTATATTCCAATGATGGGCTTCCTCAAAATGCTCTAGGTCTTCGTGAGCAAGCGAGTTGGACGCACACCCACTTAGTTTCTTTTGTTGAGATTTCATACACTTATAGCTCTAGTGCATCCGTTGCATGGCAATACCTACTCACTCACATTGATATCTATTGATGGGCATCTCCATAGCCCGTTGATACGCCTATTCGATGTGAGACTATCTTCTCCTTTTTTGTCTTCTCCACAACCACCATTCTATTCCACATATAGTGTTATGTCCATGGCTCACGCTCATATATTGTGTGAAGATTGAAAAAGTTTGAGAACACCAAAAGTATGAAACAATTGCTTGGCTTGTCATTGGGGTTGTGCATGATTAAATACTTTGTGTGATGAAGATAGAGCATAGCCAGACCATATGATTTTGTAGGGATAACTTTCTTTGGCCATGTTATTTTGAGAAGTAATGATTGCTTTATTAGTATGCTTGAAGTATTATTATTTTTATGTGAATATTAAACTTTTGTATTGAATCTTTTGGATCTGAACATTCATGCCACAATAAAGAAAATTACATTGAGAATTATGCTAGGTAGCATTCCACATCAAAAATTCTGTTTTTATCATTTACCTACTCGAGGACGAGCAGGAATTAAGCATGGGGATGCTTGATACGTCTCCAACGTATATATAATTTTTTATTCTTCCATGCTATTGTATTATCTGTTTTGGATGTTTAATGGGCTTTGTTATGCACTTTTATATTATTTTTGGGACTAACCTACTAACCAAAGGCCCATTGCAAATTGCTGTTTTTTTTGCCTATTTCAGTGTTTCACGGAAAAGGAATACCAAACGGAATCCAAACGGAATGAAACCTTCAGGACAGTTTTTTTGGAACAAACGCAATCCAGGAGACTTGGAGTGGACGTCAAGGAAGCAATGAGGCGGCCACGAGGTAGGAGGGCGTGCTCCACTGGCCAACTTCTTTCGCCTATATATACTCATATACCCCGAAAACATCTGAGAGCACCACGAAACCCTATTTCCACTGCCGCAACCTTCTGTACCCGTGAGATCCCATCTTGGGGCCTTTACCGGCGCTCCGCCGGAGGGGGAATCGATCACGGAGGGCTTCTACATCAACACCATAGTCTCTCCGATGATGTGTGAGTAGTTTACCATAGACCTTCGGGTCCATAGCTATTAGCTAGATGGCTTCTTCTCCCTCTTTGGATCTCAATACAAAGTTCTCCTCGATTCTATTAGAGATCTATTCGATGTAATTCTTTTTGTGGTGTGTTTGTCGAGATCTGATGAATTGTGGGTTTATGATCAAGATTATCTATGAACAATATTTGATTCTTCTCTGAATTCTTTTATGCATGATTTAATATCTTTGCAAGTCTCTTTGAATTATTAGTTTGGTTTGGCCTACTAGATTGATCTTTCTTGCAATTGGAGAAGTGCTTAGCTTTGGGTTCAATCTTGTGGTGTCCTTTCCCAGTGACAGCAGGGGCAGCAAGGCACGTATTGTATTGTTGCCATCGAGAATAAAAAGATAGGGTTTATATCATATTGCTTGATTTTATCCCTCTACATCATGTCATCTTGCCTAATGTGTTACTCTGTTCTTATGAACTTAATACTCTAGATGCATGCTGGATAGCGGTCGATGTGTGGAGTAATAGTAGTAGATGCAGACTCATTTCGATCTACTTGTCGCGGACGTGATGCCTATATACATGATCATGCCTAGATATTCTCATAACTATGTGCTTTTCTATCAATTGCTCGACAGTAATTTGTTCACCCACCGTTGAATTTGCTGTCTTGAGATAAGCCACTAGTGAAACCTATGTCCCCCAGGTCTATCTTCCATTATATTATTTTCCTATCTACTTGCTATTTCTGCCGCCTTTTATTTTGCAATCTTTATTTTCCAATCTATACAACAAAAATACCAAAAATATTTATCTTATTATCTTTATCAGATATCACTTTTGCAAGTAGCCGCGAAGGGATTGACAACCCCTTTATTGCGTTGGTTGCAAGGTTCTTATTTGTTTGTGCAGGTACGAGGGACTTGCGTGTAGTCTCCTACTGGATTGATACCTTGGTTCTCAAAAACTGAGGGAAATACTTACGCTACTTTGCTACATCACCCTTTACTCTTCAAGAGAAAACCAACGCATGCTGAAGAGGTAGCAGTCTGCCATAGTTTCGGATTGGATCCATCGAAATGAGGCATCTCCATCCGGGGCCAACACCAGACACATCAGTAGAATTCTTTCTTGAATCCAGAGGTGCAAAGGGAACAGGATGTAGTGCTTTCTCGAGATGCATACCTCTGATCGGAGGTCGGATGTATGCCCAATGCTTAGGGCGCCAATTTTCAGCATCAATGCGGTGCCCATAGGGACAAGATGAACTGCTGCTCGGCACTCGGGTGGGAGTAGCGGGTGCGCCACGAGGATCAGCAGCTAGTGGTCTCGGTGGTGCTGGCTTGTCAAGCCCTTGCCGCAATTCATCGATGTCGACTTCGATCGAGACCTTAACCTCGTCGATGCAGCCAAAGAGGAGGTCAAGCTTGGCGTCGAGCCACTCGATGGCTTGCGCGGTGGAGTCGTCGCGCTCACGGTTGACCTTGTCGAAGTCAACGCGCAAGAGGTCATAGATGGCCTTCGTCTCCTATGGGATGCGGTTGATACGTCTCCAATGTATCTATATTTTAAATTGTTCCATGCTATTATATTATCTGTTTTGGATGTTTTATATGCATTATTATGCTATTTTATATTATTTTTCGGATTAACTTATTAACCTAGAGCCCAATGCAAGTTTCTATTTTTTTCCTTGTTTTTTGAGTTTCGCAGAAAAGGAATACCAAATGGGATAAAACTTTACAATGATTTTTCTTGGACCAGAAGACACCTAGAGGACTTGGAGTCCAAGCCGGAAGAGCCATGAGGCGGCGGCAAAGTTGGAGGGCGCGCCCTAGGGGGGCTACCTTGTGGCTCCCTCGGGGATCTCCTGACCTACCTCTCCGTCCTATATATTCACATATATTCCAAAAACCTTAGAGAGAGCCACAAAAATACTTTTCCGCTGCTGCAACCTTCTATTCCCGTGAGATCCCATCTTGGGGCCTTTTTCGGCATCCTCCCGGAGGGGGATTCGATCACGGAGGGGCATGAACATCAACCCTACTGCCCTTCCAACGAAGCGTGAGTAGTTTAGCTCAGACCTACGGGTCCATAGCTAGTAGCTAGATGGCTTCTTCTCTCTCTTTGATTCTCAATACCATGTTCTCCTCAATGTTCTTGGAGATCTATCCGATGTAATCTTCTTTTCCGGTGTGTTTGTCGAGATCCGATGAATTTGGATTTATGATCACCTTATCTATGAATATTATTTGAATCTTCTATGAATTCTTATATGCATGATTCATATGTCTCCAACGTATCTACTTTTCCTAACGCCTTTCCTCTTGTTTTGGACTCCAATTGCATGATTTGAATGAAACTAACCGCGTACTGACGTTGTTTTCGGCAGAACTACCATGGTGTTGTTTTGTGGATAAATAAAAGTTATTAGAATGGAATGAAACTTTGCGAGGATTTTTTATATCAATAATAAGAATTTCTGGAGCCAAGACCCACCAGAGGGGGGCACCTGGGTGAGCACAACCCACCAGGGCGCGCCCCCCTCTCTTGGCGCACCCAGGTGGGTTGTGCCCACCTGGTGGCCCTATAGACCCTGAAACCGACGCTATAAAATGCTATTTTCCAGAAAAAAAATCAGGGAGAAAGAATTATCGCGATCCACGAGACGAAGCCGTTGCCACCTCCTGTTCTCCATCGGGAGGCCAGATCTGGAGTCTGTTTGGGGCTCCAGAGAGGGAGATCTTCGTCTTCGTCATCACCAACCCTTCTCCATCGCCAATTCCATGATGCTCGCCATCGGGAGTGAGTAATTCCTTCATAGGCTCGCTGTTCAGTGAAGAGTTGGATGAGATTCATCATTTAATCGAGTTAGTTTTGTTAGGGCTTGATCACTAGTATCCACTATGTTCCTAGATTGATGTTGCTATGACTTTGCCATGCTTAATGCTTGTCACTTTGGGCCCGGGTACCATGATTTCAGATCTGAACCGTTTATGTTATCACCATTATATCCTTGTTCTAGATCCGATCTTGCAAGTTATAGTTACCTACTATGTGTTATGATCCATCAACCCCGGAGTGACAATAGCCGGGACCACTCCCGGTGATGGCCATAGTTTGAGGAGTTCATGTATTCACTATGTGTTAATGCTTTGTTCCGGTTCTCTATTAAAAGGAGGCCTTAATATTCCTTAGTTTCCAATATGGACCCCGCTGCCACGGGAGGGTAGGACAAAAGATGTCATGCAAGTTCTTTCCATAAGCACGTATGACTATTTACGAAATACATGCCTACATTATATCGACGAACTAGAGCTAGTGTCGTATCGCCCTAGGTTATAACAGTATCATGATGAATATCATCCAACAAGTCACCGATCCAATGCCTATGAATTTATCCTAGATTGTTCTTGCTAAGTTACTACAGCTATCATCCCTGTTATACTTGCTACAAAACTATTGCTATCATTGTTACCATTACCGTTACTGTTGCCACTATTATCAAAACTATCATACTACTTTGCTGTTGATCTCTTTGCTGCAGATAATTAATCTCCAGGTGTGGTTGAATTGACAACTCAGCTGCTAATACCTTCAAATATTCTTTGGCTCCCCTTGTGTTGAATCTATAAATTTGGGTTGAATACTCTACCCTCGAAAACTGTTGCGATCCCCTATACTTGTGGGTTATCAATGATTTGACATCTTTGTATTTCTCTTCAAATTATCAGTTTTGTTTGGCCAACTATATTGGTTTTTCTTGCAATGGGAGAGGTGCTTAGCTTTGGGTTCAATCTTGCATGATTTCACCCAGTGAAAAAGTAGGGCTAGCGAGACACGTATTGAATTGTTGCCATCGAGGATAAAACAATGGGGGTTTTCATCATATTGCTTGAGTTTATTCCTCCACATCATGTCATCTTACTTAAGGTGTTACTCCGTTCTTTATGAACTTAATGCTAGTGTGGAGTAATAGTAGTAGATGTAGGCAGGAGTCGGTCTACTTGACATGGACATGATGCCTATATGCATAATCATTGCCTTAGATATCGTCATAACCTTGCACTTTTCTATCAATTGCTCGACAGTAATTTGTTCACCCACCGTATTATCTGCCATCAAGAGAGAAGCCTCTAATGAAACCTATGGCCCCCGGGTTTATTTATCATCATATTTGTTTCCGATCTACTATTTTGCAATCTTTTATTTTTAGATCTATAAACCAAAAAACCCCAAAACTATTTTATCTTTTATTTAGTTTTATCTATCTCTATCAGATCTCACCTTTGCAAGTGACCGTGAAGGGATTGACAACCCCTTTATCGCGTTGGGTGCAAGTGTTTCATTATTTGTGCAGGTGCATCTATTGGGGACTTCCGCGTTTCTTCCACTGGATTGATACATTGGTTATTAACTGAGGGAAATACTTATCTCTACTGTGCTGCATCACCATTTCCTCTTCAAGGGAAAAACCAACGCAAGCTTAAGAAGTAGCACGAAGAATTTTTGGCACCGTTGCCAGGGAGATCTACATCAAGCCTACCAAGTGCCCATCATAAACTCTCAAATCTTGGATTACAATATTTGCCAGCCTCTCGTATTCCTCTCCCCCACTTCTAAAACCTTTTTAGAAAAACACAAAAAGATTTGCCTTTTTATTCGCCCTTCCACCGTTCGTCTTTTCATTTGCCTTTTTGTTTCTCGTTTGCTAGATCGGTTTTTGCCACCATGTTTGTATCTGGGGAGGTTATCGCTGAAAATTTTAAAGATCTTGCTAGTATAAATCTTGAGGAAAAACATGGATCTTGTTCTTTAGATCATGAAGCTGAAACTCCCCCTAATTACAAAGCAAAAACTTTTCATGTGGGAGATGGTAATATTATTGGGAAAAGTGTTATTCAAGAATTCTTTGATTGTATGGGAACTATGCCCATTAGTAAAAGATCTATTCTTCTCGATACAAATTGCTATGTGGATGCCATTGTCATGCTTGTTGAAAACTAGAAAGAAAATTTGTGCACATACATACTGCTTTGCAAAAGGTGTTTTATGAACTTCCCAATATTAATCATCCCAAAGCTAAAAAGATTGCCACTGCCATCCTTATGCGGGAATTTGATTTTATAATACGAGAGGCTAGAGAGATTTTTGCTTTCCATAATAAAAATGTTGAACACCCTCCGATTGAAGAAATCCTCCATGATAAAGAAACTATGTGTAGTTTGGAATCTAGGGATTATCAATCTTACAATGACAATCTTAGGAGGAGGGTTCCCTACTCGGAAATCACTGAAACCTCGTAGCTTGAAGCTTTCGATGAATTTGATTGGATTACAACGGGAATTTATGTAGGATTTAATAAGGATTGGTTGGAAAAGATGATTAAGGAACCCGTTAGAAACAAGATACGTATTTTATATGATGATATATATGGTGATGATCCAGATTACGAGTTTATGAATCTCAAAATCACTAATTAAAGTCCTTTTCATGATTTAAGTTCATCCACTAGAAGGGAAATAATGGAAAGAATATATTTGTTAAGAAGAGTTTTGGAAGATTTTATGAAAAAGGAATTGCATACCAAAGATGACAATACCTAGATCTATGTTTTTATGCCTAGCTAAGGGCGTTAAACAATAGCGCTTGTTGGGAGGTAACCCAATTTTATTTTTGTTCTTGCTTTTTTGGTTCTCTTTTTGAATAAAATTTTCATCTAGCCTCTGGTTAGATGTGTTTTTATGTTTTAATTAGTACTTGTGCCAAGTAAGACCTTTGGGATGGCTTACAGTGATAGTTGATTTGATCTTGCTGAAAAACAGAAACTTTTGCGCCCACCCACAGAATTTTAAAAAACACAGAAGCATGATAAAATTCTGAAATTTTTACACAAGATTGATATACAAACTGCCTCTGATGTCCTAATGTTTCAGAATTTTTGGAGTTACATAAGTATTCGAAGTTTATAGATTGCTACAGACTATTTTGTTTTTGACAGATTCTGTTTTCTATGTGTTGTTTGCTTATTTTGATGAATCAATGGCTGGTATCGGGGAGTATGAACCATGGAGAAGTTGGAATACGGTAGATATTATACCAATATAAATAAATAATGAGTTCACAATAGTACCAAAAGTGGTGATTTATTTTCTTATACTAACGGATCTCGTGTTTTTTTCTGTTGAGTTTTGTGTTGTGAAGTTTTCAAGTTTTCGGTATAGTTTTGATGGACTATGGAATAAGGAGTGGAAAGGGCCTAAGCTTGGGGATACCTAAGGCACCCCAAGGTAATATTCAAGGACAGCCAAGAGCCTAAGCTTGGGGATGCCCCGGATGGCATCCCCTTTTTCATCTTCGTCTATCGGTAAATTTACTTGAGGCTATATTTTTATTCACCACACGATATGTGTTTTGCTTGGAGCGTCTTGTATGATATGAGTCTTTGCATTTTAGTTTGCCACAATCATCCTTGCTGTACACACCTTTTGAGAGGGACACGCATGAATCGTGATTTATTAGAATATTCTATGTTCCTCACTTATATCTTTTGAGGTAGGCAAGTTTGCTCTAGTACTTCACTTATATCTTTTTAGAGCACGGTGGTGGCTTTATTTTATAGAAATTATTTAAATCGCATGCTTCACTTGTATTATTTTGAGAGTCTCTCTAAACAGCATGGTAATTTTCTTTGGTTATGAATTTAGTCCTGATATGATGGGCATCCAAGAGGGATATAATAAAAACTTTCATATAAAGTGCATTGAATACTATGTGATGTTTGATTCCTTATGATTGTTTTGAGATATAAAGATGGTGATATTAGAGTCATGCTAGTGAGTAATTGTGGACTGGTAGAAATACTTGTGTTAAAGTTTGTGATTCCCGTAGCATACACGTATGGTGAACCGTTATGTGATGAAGTCGGAGCATGATTTATTGATTGATTGTCCTCCTTATGAGTGGCGGTCGGGGACGAGTGATGGTCTTTTACAACCAATCTATGCCCCTAGAAGCATGCACGTAGTACTTTGTTTTGATAGCCAATAGATTTTTGCAATAAGTATGTGAGTTATTTATGACTAATATTGAGTCCATGGATTATACGCACGCTCACCCTTCCACCGTTGCTAGCCTCTCTAGTACCGCGCAACTTTCGTCAGTGCATTTAACCCACCATATACCCTTCCTCAAAACAGCCTCCATACCTACCTATTATGGCATTTCCATAGCCATTCCGAGATATATTGCCATGCAACTTCCACCGTTCCGTTTATTATGACGCGTACCATCAATGTCATATTGCTTTGCATGATCATGTATTTGGCATAGTATTTGTGGCAAGGCCACTGTTCATATTTTTATACATGTCACTCTTGAGTCATTGGACATCCCGGTACACCGCCGGAGGCATTCATATAGATTCATATTTTTTTTAAGTATCGAGTTGTAATTCTTGAGTTGTAAGTAAATAAAAGTGTGATGCTCATCATTATTAGAGCATTGTCCCATGTGAGGAAAGGATGATGGAAGCTATGACTCCCTCACAAGTTGGGATGAGTCTCCGAACTTTAAAAAAATAAAAGAGGCCAAAGAAGTCCACCATAAAAAAGAGAAAAGAGAGAAGGGGCAATGTCACTATCCTTTTTCCACACTTGTGCTTCAAAGTAGCACCATTATGTTCATGATAGAGAGTCTCCTATGTTGTCACTTTCATATACTAGTGGGAATTTTTCATTATAGAACTTGTCTTGTATATTCCAATGATGGGCTTCCTCCAATTGCCCTAGGTATTCGTGAGCAAGCGAGTTGAATGCGCACACACTTAGTTTCTTTTTGAGCCTTCATAAACTTATAGCTCTAGTGCATCTGTTGCATGGCAATCCATACTCACTCACATTGATATCTATTGATGGGCATCTCCATAGCCCGATAATACGCCTAGTTGATGTGAGACTATCTCCTTCTTTTTGTCTTCTCCACAACCACCACATTCTATTCCACCTATAGTGATATATCCATGGCTCACGCTCATGTATTACGTGAAACTTGAGAAAGTTTGAGAACATCGAAAGTATGAAACAATTGCTTGGCTTGTCATCGGGGTTGTGCATGATTTAATACTTTGTGTGATGAAGATGGAGTATAGCCAAACTATATGATTTTATAGGGATAACTTTCTTTGGCCATGTTTTTTTTTTAGAAGACATGATTGCTTTATTAGTATGCTTGAAGTATTATTGTTTTTATGTAAATATTAGACTTTTGTTTTAAATCTTATGGATCTAAACATTCATGCCACAATGAAGAAAATTACATGGATAAATATGTTAGGTAGCATTCCACATCAAAAAATCGGTTTTTATCATTTACCTACTCGAGGACAAGCAGGAATTAAACTTGGGGATGCTTGATACGTCTCCAACGTGTCTATAATTTCTTATTGTTCCATGCTATTATATTATTTGTTTTGGATGTTTTATATGCATTATTATGCTTTTATATTTTTTATGGGACTAACTTATTAACCTAGAGCCCAGTGCCAGTTTCTGTTTTTTCCTTGTTTTTAAGTTTCACAAAAAAGGAATACCAAACAGAGTCCAAATGGAATAAAACTTTATGATGATTTTTCTTGGACCAGAAGACACCCAGAGGACTTGGAGTCCAAGCCAGAAGAGCCACGAGGCCGTGGCAAGGGTGGAGGGCACGCCCTACGGGGGCGCCCCCTACCTTGTGGCCCCCTCGGGGATCTCCTAACCTACCTCTTCGTCCTATATATTGACATATATTCCAAAACCCTTAGAGCGAGCCACAAAAATAATTTCCCTCCGCCGCAACCTTCTGTTCCCGTGAGATCCCATCTTGGGGCCTTTTCCGGCATCCTACTGGAAGGGGATTCGATCACGGAGGGCATCTACATCAACCTTACTGCCCTTCCAATGAAGCATGAGTAGTATACCACAGACCTACGGGTCCATAGCTAGTAGCTAGATGGCTTCTTCTCTTTCTTTGATTCTCAATACCATGTTCTCCTCGATGTTCTTGGAAATCTATCCGATGTAATCTTCTTTTGCGGTGTGTTTGTCGAGATCCGATGAATTGTGGATTTATGATCAGCTTATCTATGAATATTATTTGAATCCTCTTTGAATTCTTATATGCATGATTTGATATCTTTGTATTTCTGTTCGAATTATCGGTTTGGTTTGGCCAACTAGATTGGTTTTTCTTGCAATGGGAGAGGTCCTTAGATTTGGGTTTAATCTTGTGTGATTTCACCCAGTGACAAAGTAGGGGTAGCGAGACACGTATTGAATTGTTACAATCGAGGATAAAAAGATGGGTTTTTCGTCATATTGATTGAGTTTATTCATCTACACCATGTCATCTTACTTAAGGTGTTACTCCGTTCTTTATGAACTTAATACTCTAGATGCATGCTGGATAGCGATCGATGTGTGGAGTAATAGTAGTAGATCCAGGCGGGAGTCGGTCTACTTGACATGGACGTGATGCCTATATGCATAATCATTGCCTTGGATACCGTCATAACTTTTTGCTTTTCTATCAATTGCTCGACAGTAATTTGTTCACCCATCGTATTATTTGCCTTCAAGAGAGAAGCCTCTAGTGAAACCTATGGCCCCCAGGTCTATTTACCATCATATTTGTTTCCAATCTACTATTTTGCAATCTTTTATTTTCAGATCTATAAACCAAAAAAACCAAAAATATTTTATCTTTTATTTAGTTTTACTAGTACAAATGCATGTGCGTTGCAACGGGCAAAAAACCCGCAAAACTTAATTCGTGTGCATAACGCGCCATTTCTCATATCTAGTTCTGATAAACATCGGTGATAAGGATACACTATTACCACTTTTTAGAGCATGAATGTGAACGTGAAGAAGCTACCCTAACATCCTTTATCCGATGGAAGAGTAGTGATGCATGTACATGGAATAGTCAGACAATCGGTTTTATTTTTTGCTTTTTGGAAAACCAAACTGTTCCTTTTTCCTTTCTATTTAATTGAATATTTTTTGAATATTTATTTATTTTATTTCAATTGGATAAAGTTTTGAAGCCGAACACTTTTTAAACACATGATGCTTAAAACAAAATAATGATTTTTTTATAATTTTGTGAACAATTTTAAATGTATTTAAAAAATATCAAAACATTCTTTTCAAAATTTTGAGTATTTTTTAAAAGCATGAACTTGTTAAAATGTGAATATCTTTGAAAATCAAGAACAATTTGAAACCCTCTTTATCTTGAAAAAACACACGCTCAGTGTTCGCAATTATAAAAATAGGATTTGTTGGTGGGATGAATACCATACGCGGTGCCGGAGAGGGCGACTCAACCACGCCATTGTCCGTTGCGAGGGCTGCTGCCAGCTCCCGTGCTTGCTGCCTCGCAGGCGGGCACACCGCACCATTCTTGCCTTCACCTCCGCCTTGGTGCGCCAATGTAGCGGTTGCGCATCCGCCAGCGCGTTAAGACGCCAGACGGACCGCAACGCCTCTTCTGAGGCAGTCGCAAGCGCCGGATCCATGCGTCATTTGGGGGACACAACAGATTCCCAGCGGAACGAGTCCAACCAATGCCGTCGGGCTGCCTCCTCCTGGGAGTAGTGCAGCGCTAGGCGGACGATGATCTCTACTTCGGGACCGCGTGGGATGAGCTCCTAGTCAACGGATCTAGGAGGTGTAAGACTGGGATTCGCTACCCACCATGCCGGAGACGGTGGAGAGATCGCCAGATGGGAGCTTGTGGGCGGAGGGAAGTGGATTTTAGAGGAGTGGAGTGGAGTGGAATGCTGCTAGGGTTTGGAGAAGTGCTGATAGGATCCAACTTATGTGGGGCCGGATGGGCCAGCGTGGCCAAATCTAACGTGGCATGCACGCCCTAGCATTCCAAAGCCCCCCGAGATATGGGTTGGATATGGAGAGTGTCCATCCATCGTTGTGTTTGGACCGGAAATGGGGTGCCCAATTGGGTGACATTTTTTGGTCCGAAGACCTGCGGACGGGTATGAGAGGTCCGGCTGTAGATGGTCTTATAATTCCTATCTTGTTTTTTGCACTCTTTGCTTTCCACTCCCCAAACAAGTATTTCACGACTTGTAGGCTGCCTAAAAAATAGAATGTAGGCCCTTTTTTAAAAAAAACACGTGCACTTTGGAGAGACGCACGCACACCTAAAAAACTTTACTCTGCACCCCCTAATTTAGCCCGCATAAACTTGCACGCAACCGTGGGCAAACGAAATATATTTGTGGAACACTTCAGGCTTGATAACCCATGAGTAGCCAGCATAACCACATACGGAGAAATAACAGAGGTAGGAGCCAGCGTGAACCGAGTGCTCAGAGTAGTGTTTTTCCCCGGTCTCCTTCGTCGTACTCTCCGCCTGTCTCTCCAAGCTTCCTCCTTTTCTCTTCCTCCGCTGGCCTCTCGCTCCTCCCCCTCCCTCTCCCTCCCCTTGCTAGTTAGTAGATCGCAACCCTAGCGCACAAGGTGCTCGCCAGGGCGTGGAGGCGTCTGCAGCCTAGCTTCTCTACCCGCTGCTCCATCATGGGTGTCCTGGTTCTTGGTGTCCCCCTCTTCGGTGCTGCAGGTTCTAAAAATAATTCCCCCTCCTTATAATCCGCTTGGATCAACTCGTTTCCCCTCTTCAATGGCTTGCCGTTGGAGCCGATGGATTTGTTTGTCTTCTTTCTGCCTAAAATAAATCCCCTGCTATCTCTCTGCTTGATCTACTCAAATTTCACCGGTCTGGTCTTGATTTGGATTGACTACGACGCGCTCGTGGCCCGCTGCGCTCTTGCTCCCTCCTCACGGGATTCTAGGTGTTACGCCCTGATCTGCGTTCAACCTTTATTTATTCTTGTTTTCTTCACCGGCAGCCGGCCTGTTTATTCAGGGGGTCGTCCGCCGATTGTGCTATTTCGCAGGTTTTCATCTATTTTCTTCACCGGCTGCTCCCTCTTCCCCTAAGGGTTATAATTCGTTCGTTCTATTTCCTTCCTCTCGGCTTGTTGATTACCAGCGCCATGGCGGCCGCCGCCCTTTGCCATCTGCGCCAGGCCGCCTCCCTCCTCCGCAAATATTTGCTAGTTGCCATTCACACACGCACATAGAGAGGAGAGGGAGCCCCGCGCGCCGCGCCTCTGCTTCCTCCCCGTTGCTGCTGCCCTTTGCCGTCCGCGCCAGATTACCTCCGGTGCTGCCATCTCCGTCCCCTGCTCTCAGATTCACTTAAACAAGGATTGCGGGTTGATTTGTTAGAAATAGAGGAGGTTTTTCACAAAACTGCCGACGACGTACGACAGAAACCCAATTTTCTTTATTATTAGGTAAAGATCTATCTCTATCAGATCTCACCTTTGCAAGTGACCGTGAATGGATTGACAACCCCCTTATCGCATTAGGTGCAAGTGTTTGATTGTTTGTGTAGGTGCATCTATTGAGGACTTGCGTGTTTATTCTACTGGATTGATACCTTGGTTCTTAACTAAGGGAAATACTTATCTCTATTGTGCTACATCACCGTTTCCTCTTCAAAGGAAAAATCAACACAAGCTCAAGAAGTAGCACCAGTTCATCGCCGCCGCATTCAACCAGTCGGCGAACCTTGTAAGCCGATAGTGGATGGGGAGGGCCGATGGATCGAACAACTCTGATGCCAGATTGTCAACACTACAACTTACAATTGAGGATTCATGGCGGATTACAAGCAGTTCGAGCTACAATTTGAATCGACGAAATGGATCGGGATCCTATCCAGCCACAGGCACGAGCCGTGCCCGTGCTTCTAGCCGTTCTGCCAGCCAGATCCTACACACACACACCCACTCGGTTAAGTACCAGTTACAGCGACATGGGCCCATTCAGGCCCAGCAAGCCCAGCGGGCCGTTGAGGCTTGCGACGGGGCCTAGCTGCGGTTCAAACCTCTGCCTCTCGCGCCACAGGGTCACTTGGGAGCTCTTGATCGCTGACAGATAGAGACTTAAAGATGGAGAAGATTACACACGTGGAGGAGCTAGAGAAGTTAAGTCAAGGAAATATGCCGTAGAGGCAATAATAAAGTTGTTATTTTATATTTCCTTATATCATGATAAATGTTTATTATTCATGCTAGGATTGTATTAACCGGAAACTTGATACATGTGTGGATACATAGACAAAACACTGTGTCCCTAGTAAGCTTCTACTAGACTAGCTCGTTAATCAAAGATGGTTAAGTTTCCTAACCATAGACATATGTTGTCATTTGATGAAATAGATCACATCATTAGGAGAATGATGTGATGGACAAGACCCATCTGTTAGCTTAACATAATGATCGTTAAGTTTTATTACTATTGTTTTCTTCATGACTTATGCATATTCCTTTGACTATGAGATTATGCAACTCCCGGATACCGAAGGAATACCTTCTGTGCTATCAAACGTCACAATGTAACTCGGTGATTATAAATATGCTCTATAGGTATCTCCGAAGGTGTTTGTTGGGTTGACATAGATCGAGATTAGGATTTGTCACTCCGAGTATTGGAGAGGTATCTTTGGGCCCTCTCGGTAATACACATCATAATAAGCCATGCAAGCAACGTGACTAATGAGTTAGTTGTGGGATGATGCATTATGGAATGAGTAAGGAGACTTGCCGGTAACGAGATTGAACTAGGTATGAAGATACCGACGATCGAATCTCGGGCAAGTAACATACCGATGACAAAGGGAATGACGTATGTTGTCATTACGGTTTGACCGATAAAGATCTTTGTAGAATATGTAGGAACCAATATGAGCATCCAAGTTCTGCTTTTGGTTATTGACCGGAGAGATGTCTCGGTCATATCTACATGGTTCTCGAACCCATAGGATCCGCACGCTTAACATTTGATGATGATTTGTATTATATGAGTTATGTGATTTGGTAATCAAATGTTATTTGGAGTCCCGGATGAGATCACGGACATGACAAGGAGTCTCGAAATGGTCGAGAGGTAAAGATTTATATATAGGACGATAGTATCGGGTCACCGGATGGGGTTCCGGGTAACCCCCGACAAGCTATATGGGCCTAATGGGCCAAGAGGGGAAACACACCAGACACTAAGGGGTTGGTGTGCCACCCCCCCCCCCCCCCCATATGGGCTGGCCAAATTGGGGAAGGAAAGAAAAAGGGAATAGGATTTCCCCTTCCCCCTCTTCCCTTCCTACTCCGAATAGGAATAGGAAAGGGGGAGGCCGAATTGGGAGGACGCCAAGTAGGATTCCTCCTACTTGGGGTGCCCCCTTGGCTGCCTCTCCTCCCCTCCAACCTATATATATATATATATATATATATATATATATATATATATATATATATAGCCGGTCTATTCTCATAACATTATGAGAATAATATTCTCATAACACTTTCGAACTGCATTGTAATACTGCATTGGAAAGCTATGCGCACTGCACCACAGAGACCAGCGAACTTCATGTTTGAAAAAACTATGCGTGTGGTTTTTTCGGTACCTTTTTTGCTCTAGTTTTTTAACCGTTTATCGGAATTATGCGTGTAATATACCATTGAAAAACTATGGAGTAGACGCAATTTCGCCATGTTGAACACTTTTCAAAATTCATCATAGTTTAAGAGCAGTTTCGAAAATCGTGCGGCTCACAACGAATGGCAGCGAGTGTTTTTTTTGCTTTTTTTCTAAACCGCTCGTCGGAATGAAACATATGATACACCGTTGGAAAGATATCGTCGACGCGCATCTTTTTCATATCTATTATTTTTTCTAATTCGCTACGGTTTAAGAGCAGTTTTGAATTTACTAAATCGCGGAATTGTGTTTTTCGAATTTTTTCAAATTTTCGGTACTGTTTTCACTCCAGTTTTCTAACCGTTTGTCAAAACAAGGCGTGTAATATACCGTTGGAAAGCTACGAACGAGGCGCAACTTTCATATGTTGAAATTGTTTTGAGATTCCTTACGGTTTTTAGTTAAATTTGAAAATCGTGCGTCTAACTACGAAGGGCAGCGGCCGTTTTTTCGTGAAATTTTTACAAAACGTTGGTCGAAATGATCCAACTGATACATCGTTGGAAAGATATCGTCGAGACGCTACTTTTTCATATAGAACACTCCCTCTAATTCATTACGGTTTAAGAGCAGTTTTGAAATTACAAAAACGCGGAAACTCTGTTTTTCGCGACAACAAAATCGACGCCTGCACTGCATCGGACAGAAAGCGCACTGCTTCAAACTGAAGAACGCACTGCATCAGACAATGAAGTGAACTTCATGATTTCTCTTGTTGGATGTAGATTTTTCTCAAAGGAGTTTTGTTTACTTCTTTCCAACTTTTTTTCGAAGGAAAGTGGACCGCAACACTCCCGAAAGTGAAGCGGAACACTACCAAAAGTGAACCTCATGATTTTGCTGTTTGTCTTTTTTCGTACTATTTAATTTTTTACGCGCGTTGAGAAGTGTTGAGAAGTGAGCTGCTTTCTGATGTGTTTTTGTTTTTGGATCACCAAGTGAACCACAAAGGGGTCCTTGCGGCTACAGGCTGGATGGGCACCATTGCAGTTCGCATCCACGACGACTGCGATGGAGAAGGCATCCTTGCAGTTCTCTTCCCCTGCCATGCATCACCGAGGCTGGATGCTTCAGCGGCGGATCCCCCAGGTGGTGTTGGGGCGAAGGTGAGGGGCGGCGTCGCTTACTAAACGCTGCGACGGAAGAATCCTCGCCGACGGACTGCATCGCCGGCCGCTCGGCGTGCGCTCTACGCTACTGGCCGCGGAAGAAGGCATCAGGTGGGCAAGCGAGATGCATAATTTCTTTTGTCGAACGAGTTTCTGTTGTTTTTTTACTTTTTTTATGAAGGAGAGTGGACCACAGAGACTAGGGCAACTGAACCACATCATATATCGAAGTGAACCGTTTTACTTTTTTGTTGATTCGCTATTTTTTCACATTTTTATGCTAGGCGCAAGTGAACGGCATCACTCTCAAAAATGAACCACATCTGAGGACCAAACACACTACATGTAATGAGTAGCGAGCTTCTTCTGAGGTATTTTTGTTTCGAAGTACCAAGTGAACCTCAAAGGAGTTTTATAGCGAACTTCATGACAGAATAAAATGACCTTCAAAACATACACATCCACTCATTATTTTTGACATAGCCACACAACCATGCAGTACACAGCAGTATGGTCACTGGCAAAATGCAGGACATGCATGATTAGCTGGCGAACCCAAGTGCACACTAGAGGGGCTGCATGTTCTGCTTTGCCTGAGCTGTATGTACTACTTGCGGAAGTGTGCGGGCTACGAACACAGGATTTGTCAACGGTGGCCGCCGCCGGAACAGGAGTGCATGCCGGCATGCTGCCATACTTCTCGGCGCCAGTGACGGAGACCGCGCGAGGTGGCCATGAATAAGAACCACATCAGGGCGCTTGACGCACTGCTCGCGGGATCTGGCTGAACTGTACAAGCAAAATCCAGAAAATAGAAAGAAAAAAAGAACTCTTTCTAACTGGACCCGCATGGCGAGGTGCACTGCACCACGCGTCTGTAGTGCACGCCGCCCGCCTACTTGTCATAACTGCACTGTAAGAAAGAAAGGAACATGGAAGCAAATCAAAATCAAGATGGAACTGTATGGCTACCCTCGAGCTTTGTTAATTTGCACCGACGACGAAAAAGGGTGGAGAAAGGCATAGGAGGAGGGTGCTGGAGCGCCACCAGGCATCCAACCCCCATCACCGCAGGTCGCTACCGTTCCCCCTTCAGCAACTGAGCTGCACTAGAGCAGCAACCGAACTGCTTAGTCCTTGCCCTCCCAGTAGCAAGATCCCGTGGGCTAGCCTGAGTCGGAGGAGACGCCCCCAGGCCCGACGCGGATCCTGGCCAGGAGAGGAAGGAGGGGGTGGCCCAGCTACCATCGCCTTGGCTATGCAGGGGAGGAGATGTGCCTCGGCTGCTGCTGGTAAGCTAGAGCGATGGAGCCATTTGTCGCTATGGCCGGTCACCGTCCTATGGCAGAAGTGGAGGGGAGGTAGGCCAGGAGAAGTGGTCCGGTGGCCTCGGCTCGATCCAGATCGAGGACGAGAGGCGGACCGCATGGGCGGAGCAGAGGAGTGGTCGGGGAGGCTGTTTGTCGCCGGTGAAGTGCACGGCGTCCCCGTCCGTACTGCATGCCCTGGGGTGGTTGGGACCTCGACTGGAGATGGGGAAGGGGAGGTTGGCATAGGGATCCTGCAGGAGATGCGGACAAAGCAGGGGTAACCAGTCGTGGGGGAGGAGGGGAGGAGGGAGCGTCGGTGGACGGTTGCCGGAACGGATCCATTGCCGGGAGGTGCGCTGGGGGTGGTCGCCGGCTTGGATCCATGGTCGGGCACCGGATCCATCCCTGGGCGACGCTTGGGGGCGGTGGGCGATGGAGGGAAGCCAGCACCGGGGCGGCGATGAGAGGCGGCGGCGGCGCGGCAGAAGGTGGACGGGGGCGGGGCGTGGCGGCGGCGGCGCGGCAGAAGGTGGACGGGGGCGGGGCGTGGCGGCGGCGGCGCTGCAGAAGGTGGACGAAGGCAGGGCGGCGGTGGCGCGATAGAAGGTGGAGGGTAGGTGTGGGATTTGGATCGGGGGTGAAGGTAGTGGGGTGTTGTGCGGGAGGTGGGGGTGGGGGTGGGGCTTTTTGATGCGGTTTGGTTTTGTCGGGCCGGGTGGTTCAGTTCGCCGGCGCGGGACAGAACCGGGGTGTTATCAGAATAAGGTTTTTGTTAGGAGAATAAGGTCTTAAGGGGTGTTATGAGAATAGACCCACCCTATATATATATATATATTAACATTGTTAGCCGTGTGCGGCGCCCCCCTCCACAGTTTACGCCTCCAATCATATTCACGTAGTGTTGTCACGCCCACGATGCGGACATATCTCCCACGTGTCGAAGCAGGACTTAGAGGCATAACCGCATTGTAAGCAATGTCGCAAGTGAGGTAATCTTCACACAACCCATGTAATACATAAGGGAAAGAGGGTACATAGTTGGCTTACAATTGCCACTTCACACAAAGCATACATATCATTACATCCATCCAGATACAAACAAGGTCCGACTACGGAACCAAAATAAAAGAAGACTACCCCAAAATCTACACAGATACCCGATCGCCCCGACTGGGCTAGATTACTGATCAACTGGAAACGGAAACAACAAACGAACACAATCTTCATCAAGCTCCTCCTTGAGCTCGGTTGCGTCACCTGCACAGTATCATCGGCACCTGCAAACTGGTTTTGGAAGTAATCTGTGAGTCACGGGGACTCAGCAATCTCACACCTTCGCGATCAAGACTATTTAAGCTTATGGGTAGGGAAAAGGTATGAGGTGGAGCTGCAGCAAGCGACTAGCATATTTGGTGGCTAACATACGCAAATGAGAGCGAGAAGAGAAGGAAAAGGCACGATCGATGAACTATGATCAAGAAGTGATCCTTGAACAACCTACGTTCAAGCATAACTCCAACACCGTGTTCACTTCCCGGACACCACCGGAAAGAGACCATCACGGCTACACACGCGGTTTATGCATTTTAATTAAGATAAGTTTCAGGTTTTCTACAACCGGACATTAACAAATTCCCATCTACCCATAACCGCGGGCACGGCTTTCGAAAGTTCAAATTCCTGCAGGGGTGTCCCAACTTAGCCCGTCACAAGCTCTCACGGTCAACGAAGGATATTCCTTCTCCCAGGAAGACCCGATCAGGCTCGGAATCCCGGTTACAAGACATTTCGACAATGGTAAAACAAGACGAGCAAAGCCACTCAGATGTGCCGACAAATCCTGATAGGAGCTGCACATATCTCGTTCTCAGGGCACACCGGATGAGCAAGACGTCGGGTAGGCCAGCCCAGAGTTGCCCCTGGTAGCCCCGGACATCGCTTAGTTGGACCAACACTTACAGAAGCATTGGCCCGGAGGGGTTAAATAAAGATGACCCTTGAGCCGGCCGACCCAAGGGAAAGAAAAGGCTAGGTGGCAAATGGTAAAGCCAATGTTGGGCCTTGCTGGAGGAGTTTTATTCAAGGCGAACTGTCAAGGGGTTCCAATTATAACCCAACCGTGTAAGGAATGCAAAATCAAGGAACATAACAACGGTATGACGGAAACTAGGGCGGCAAGAGTGGAACAAAACACCAGGCATAAGGCCGAGCCTTCCACCCTTTACCAAGTATATAGATGCATTAATTAAATAAGAGATATTGTGATATCCTAACAAATATCCATGTTTCAAACATGGAACAAGCTCCAATCTTCACCTCCAACTAACAACTCTATAAGAGGGGCTGAGCAAAGCGGTAACATAGCAAACAACGGTTTGCTAGGACAAGGTGGGTTAGAGGTTTGACATGGCAATATGGGAGGCATGATAAAGAAAGTGGTAGGTATCGCAACATAGGCATAGCAAAAGAGAGAGCATCTAGCAAGCAAAGATAGAAGTGATTTTGAGGGTATGGTCATCTTGCCTGAGATCCGCAAGGAAGAAGAACGAGTCCATGAAGAAGACAAGCGGACGTAGTCGAACGGATCCTCACAAACGCTACGTTAACGGAACTAACCCGAAGAAGCAACACCGGAAAGAAGCAAACAACATGGTAAACAACCATCACATAAGCATGGCATGATGCACAACCAAGTATGATGCATGTCCGGTTTAAATATGCATGACATGGCAAAGTGCAACAACCAAAACTATAAATTAAGTGGAGCTCAATATGCAACGAGTTGCATATTGACGGAACACCACAACAATTATTTAGTTCTCTCTCGGTTATGTACTCACCAATATTAAATGTTGTTAAGCATGTCAAGAGATGATACATAACAAAACTATACCATCTAAACAATTTAAATGGGGCCGGGTATAATAAACAACAAACCCGGTAAATCCCCATATGCATTAGTAAATTAAAGCAAACAACAATTTTAACCAATCTTGAAGTTGTTATCATGATGTGGATGACATGTGCAAATTTATGCAAGTTTTAAGGAAAAGTAGACATGACAAGATATGAGGCATTTGTCGCCATGGCGGAAGGAAAAGGGGTGCCACAGTGGCGAAACGGAAATGTTACCATGGCAACATTCCGGTGATTCGGCAACTCAAATGAGATGCTAGTGCAAAGGAACAAGTGTGGGTGCGCGAAACGTGCAAGAGTGACGGGGAGTGATCCCGGATACCGGGTGTGCCACGAGACGATGGTAACAAGGCAAAATAGGGGCAATGTGCATCGACAATTCGAGCATGGAGCAAGCACGAGCATCTCGTACATCACACATGCATTAGTTCACGGGCGGTCGTCTCGGCGGTTATACCTTTCAGAGCGTGCATTATCGGAACGGATCAAGTTCGAAGTGGAGAAGGGGAAGTAGACGTTCTCGGGACTTTCGTAGTGGAAGTAGTCGTTCTCTCATGTCTAGGGTCGACGTTAGAGGTTCTCGCGATCTCGGCGACGGTAGTGGTACATGTTTATCGGTAGTCAAACATGACGATCCGGAGAAGGTACTTGGCAACATGCACGTCGTTGATAGTTGTACACAATAGTTGTCAGACTTGACGGGTTCAAGGTCTCCGGACGTAGTGGTACATATTCATTTTTCGGAGAGGTGCATGGCGTTCTTCGGTCATAGGTACTTGCCGTTTTGCTACCCGGGTCTTCGGCGACGGTCGTTGTTCTATGCATCGGGCATCAAGGTACTAGCCGAGGTACTTCCCGTTCTTAGCGGTTCCGAAGACGGCAGTAGATGAACATGACGCATCGTCGTGGTACTTATTGGTCTCAGTCGAGGCGGCAAAACGTAGTCGAACTTGAGGTGGCCTTGACGATCCCAAAAACGTTCCTGCTCGAGGAGGTCTCTGTCTTGGTCTTCACCGGGCGTGGTACTTGGCGAAAGGGATCTCTGAAGGCGGCCTTGCATCCCTGGATGCTTGGTTATTTTGCATGGTGGCCTTCGGTGGATTTGGAGGAAACACAACGTGTGCAGGAGGCAAACGGCTCAAAACGTCCATGGCCGAACAAGCTCACAGCAAGAAAAAAACGGAGGGTCAACAGGGAGCGTGATGGATGGGGCGAGGCGAAGTTCTGGCAGTGCGCCGGCAGCACGAGGCGAAGGCGAAGTGGCTGGCGTCGGCCTTAGCGCGAAGCAAGGAGGCGAAGCTCCTGCTCGAGCAGAGGGCTCGGGCATGGGTCTTGAGGCGCCGGAGATGGGAACGGGGCCCTGCTGGCGGCGTCGGGCATGGCCACGGCGGTGCTTGCCGGCACTGAACTTGGAGGCGGGGCGGCGACGTGGTCCTGGTGGAGCTCGCAGCAGGAGGCGCTCGGCATCGGGTCATGGTGAGGCCGGCAGGAGACTGCGTCGGTGGCCGGCGCGCGAGGAAGGGGCTCTGCGCTCCAGCGGCGGGACTCGTGGAGTCACAGTAGGAGAGCAGCACGAGACGACGGACCAAAGGGCGGGCGGCTCTTGGGGGCGCTTGGCGCGATCGGAGGCGAGGCTGCCAGCGACGGAGCTCGTTGGTGTTGGGGTGCTCAAGATGAGCGAGAGTCAGCGGGCGTCGGTGCGAGGAAGCTCGGGGCGAAGGAGAGGGGTAGAGAGGAAGGGAAAACGAGGTGGGAGGCGGCGCTGGGAGATCGAAGAGAGAGGAGGGGGATCGAGCACAGTCCTGGCTCGATGCGTGTGAATGGGTGTTGGCGGCGGTGGATGAGGACGAGAGGGAGAGAGTGCGTGGGATCGAGCAGGGGGGAGGGTTAGGGTTAGCAGCGGGACTGGTGGGCCGGCGCGAGAGGCCCAATAGAGAGGGAGGAGATGCGCCTAGGGAGGCCTTAGCTGGACCTTGGGCCGGCAGGCCTGAGGCTGCAGCTGGGCTGACTCTCTCTCTCTCTCTCTCTCACTCACTCTAAAGAACAAAAGAAGAAGAAAAACAAAATAGATATATGAAAAAAAAAGAAAGAGAGGTAAGGGAAAAAGTTGGACATGTGGATAATTTTCACGGACTCGTAAAAATGTGCATGGTCCACGAAAATAGGAGAGGCAAGATTGCAAGGATTTAATTCAAATTCATTTGAATTTAATTCAAATGGTTTGAACAAGGGCTAAGAAATGGAGGTGTCCAAAAATGTTTGGATTTTTTGTAGAGCTCCGAAATATGATGAAAGAAATATATGGCCATGTTGGAGGCCAAGAATTAAGATAACAAAGGCGTTGGGATATTTTGCAAGTGTGTTTGCGGTAAATCCAAACGAATGGAATATTTTTATTTAGCTCCCTAATATTGGGAGGATATGTTATAAAGAGAATCACCATGTGAACTCCCTCGATTTAAATGGACCGAACATCCATGCAATTTATTTAGTTGAGTTGCAAAATATTTATGAGATGATGGCATGATGACATGACGCAATGCACATGATGCAACGAACCAAACAAATCACACGACGAAACCCAGAAATCCTAGAAGGCATCTGAAGCTCCGGTCTTGGAGCGTCACAACACTCCACCACTACGAGAGGATCTCATCCCGAGATCTAGGACGGCACCGGAGGGAAACGGAAAAGGAAGAGAAGAGGTGAAACTAATTGCTTATTTGACAAATGAGTGAAACCAAAGAACCTTGCGAGGTTGAACAAATTTAAATAAGAAAACAACGAAGATGGACGAAGTTGAAAACACTCCGTTAGAAAAGAGGAACAAGGAAGAACAAATTTGGACAACACTCCGGTTGAAAAGTGATATGGAACTTGATAAGATGAAAAGAACTTGAGCAGAGGGCACAACACTCCGGTTAAATGGATAAGCATGAAAAGAACATGATCCTCACAACTCGAGAATATGAGAGAAAAGCGAAACATCACAATGCCTCCATAAGAAGAAAGAAAAAATAGATCATTGAAAGGATGGAGAAGAAAAGGTCAGCTAATGCCACAAATGAGCTTGAAAAAGGCATCCTTAGGATAAGGGTCAAACGGAGTTGTTGGAAAAAAACAATGAAAAGAGTAAGCTTGTTGTGGGCTTATGGAAGACATCTCAAAATTATGAGGTGAAATTCTGCCACAAACGGAAACACTGGATTGGAGTGATATCAACAAGGAGACGGGAAACTTATTCCACCGGGAGGATAAATGAAGAACTTGGGTCATTTATAAGCACCATAAATAGCAACAATCCTTAGGGAAAGCTTTAGGTGAAATATAACCCAAGATAACTCCAATGAAGATATTGATGGATTGAGAAGAGCTCATGCTAGAAGAGATTGATGGGTTTAACTATCTCATTCTTAACAACAAGTGAATCATGAAACATGAACTCAAATTATCAAGAATGAGATAATATCATCTCCAATGATACGGTAGAAAGGATCGCACTTCCGAATGCGAGATGAAGAAATGCTTGAGCTCCTTAGAAAAGAATCTCAATGAACACTTGGAGAAGGAATTATTTCCTTGATGAACCATCATGTAGAACATCCATGAAGAACTCCGATAACAAAAAGGATGATGAAGACGAAAGGAAAAAGAAGTTGAAAACACAAGGTGAAGCCTTGCGATGATTTAAATGGAGCTTCGCGACAAGATAAAGTGGAAACTTGGAACTCCGGAAAAGAAAGATGAGCAAAAGAAACCAAGAATTTTTCAATGAACCTCCGGAATAAGGAATTAATCACTTGGATGAACAAGAATAAGAATTATGTTATGCGTGTCCTTCATCAATTAAATTGATGATAAACAATGGATTTGGCACACTACTTATTCCTGTTGCAAAGGATTGAAGAGAGATATAGCATAAACTTGAGAAAGGTCTTCCACGAACCACCGGTAGGATTGGAAAGAACGAATGAATTGATATGATAAAAAAGGAAAAGAAATCTTGAACGAACCACCGTAAGAATTGAAAATGAACAATGAAAAATATAAAGAAACACTGGGAAGAATTATCAAATGAACGAAGGTGCTTGAGGGAATTTAGATCCATGAGAACGAAGAGATCACGAGCTGATTAGAGAAAACTTGAATGATGCACCGGTAAGATTTGGAGGACGATAACTGAAAGCTGGGAATGAATAACCCGAAATGATGGCCTTTAGAGATTCAGAATGAAAAGAATCTTGAATCGCTCCGGATAGGTGAAAAGAATTCTCACAGTCGAAAACAATTATGAGAGGAAGGCAACAAGCTAGAATCACTAATCTTTGGGAGAACGGATAAGATTTGGAGGAAAACTCTACTTCGGTCTGCAAAGCTGAGAATGTTGACGAAAAACACGACCATGAATTGTTGAGATACTCCGGGAGAATGAATATTAGAAAGGTTGAACGGACGAAGAGAAGAATTTGAAAGATCTTGGAGAAACCATCTGACTGATGATAACTCATTCTTACGTCCAACTTGGAAAAGAATTTGGGAAGCTCCGGGAAAATTAGAAGAGTCAGGTAAGATCCTGGAAAAAAACTTGTGGGTTAGGGCCCACTCAAACGATACACCGTTGAAGGATTGCTTGAAAAGAGAGATTGCACCAGTTTAGTTAAATGGCTTGAATGAGATAACAATCTCGAAACAGGTTGAACGGATCTTGAATGAAAAGACGAGCCTTCTGAGATATCTTCAACACTTCGGAAACAAATGAATAGTGAGGGTGAATGATTAAGAGGTGCACCGGCATAAGAAAACATTTGAAATGAGGAAAAGATATGATCGACAAAGCTTGAATTGGATCCATCGGAGAAGATAAAAGAAATGAAGAATGATGAACTCGAAGCTCCGTTAGTATCTTCATGAGAATCACTGGGTAAGAACATGAAGGAAAAAATGGAGAGACTTCCATCGATAAAATGGATAGTTGATTAAGAAATCTGGGTCCTCGAAGAAAAAGGGTGGGAGGGTGGGAAAACAAAGACAACTTGGATATGGATGAAACCAACACCGTTGAGGAGAACTGATAATTGATCTTGCGAGTGTTGAAGTGATCGGGTCCACTTGAAGAGAGACACACCTGATGAAAAAGAATTAACATGACAATCTCGATGATCCAAAAGGATTAGTATTCCCATAGGAATATGAGAACACCACTTAGGAAAGGTACAGAATCAACATTTGACTTTGAAAGAACTCGAGTACCACAACTCAAAACAAAACAAATGATTGGCTTGTGAAATAAGTCGGAACAAACATATGATAGAGATTTCGTCCGAAGTTTTCGTGGTGGGGCCTACACGGGCTTGATCGTACAGCACCATCATGTACAAGGCAGTGCACATGACATACGAAGCGTCCCCGAGTCAGCATAGCCAAGGACTCTTTAAGACAAAATGAGACCACTTTAAAACCAACCGTGGATAGGCAGACCACTAGACGTCGAACCCCAATCTCATAGCATACATCTGTCGAAAAGATATCCTAAGAGCTACATGAATTCCCACTTATAAACTCCCGAAACTTTCCGGTTATGCAATCAGGTGTTGGGGATACAAGGGAAGCATAATATCTCACCCAAAACTAGCAAATCCTACATCCAGTTGTATCCATCCTTCAACACATAACCAAGAAACCTTCGGAAATTGTTTACCTCAACCTTCGAAAAGCATCTGTTATACAAGTTATGGCAATACTCCTGAACTCCCGCCCCAGTACTGGGTGGCGTCGAGGTTATCTCACCAACAACTGCATCAAAGAGATTTTCGATGTCGGCGAAACTCAGGTATTCCAGAACTGCAATGATAAAATTGTGACGACAACACCTCGGAGCTCAACTCCCCGGGACAATGCCACAACCCCTAAATTCAGGAGGCACCAAGAACAATGTTCTCGTCACAAAACCATCGGGATGATTCCAAGATACCTGTGTGATCCTAAAAAAAATTAGTGAAATTTGAGAAGAGAAGAGTCAAAACTCTAAGTCAGGATGCCTCACCAGAGCGACGAAGGGACTGAGGAGTAAAAAGAATCCTACTCTCCGATATATATAATCCTAAATGACTCAAAACATTTTTCTAGACTCAACAACGCCAGCAATTCGATCAAGAAGGGGGCTCCTAAGGTCGGGGAAGGCTCTGATTACCAACTTGTAACGCCCACGATGCGGATATATCTCCCACGTGTCAAAGCACGACTTAGAGGCATAACTGCATTGTAACCAATGTCGCAAGTGAGGTAATCTTCACACAACCCATGTAATACATAAGGGAAAGAGAGTGCATAGTTGGCTTACAATCGCCACGTCACACAAAGCATACATATCATTACATTCATCCAGATACAAACAAGGTCCAACTACGGAACCAAAATAAAAGAAGACTACCCCAAAACCTACACAGATCCCCGATCGCCCCAACCGGGCTCCGCTACTGATCAACTGGAAACGAAAACAACAAACGAACACAATCTTCATCGAGCTCCTCCTTGAGCTTGGTTGCGTCACCTGCACGGTATCATCGGCACCTGCAAACTAGTTTTGGAAGTAATCTGTGAGTCACGGGGACTCAGCAATCTCACACCCTCGCGATCAAGACTATTTAAGCTTATGGGTAGGGAAAAGGTATGAGGTCGAGCTGCAGCAAGCGACTAGCATATTTGGTGGCTAACATACGCAAATGAGAGAGAGAAGAGAAGACAAAGGCATGATCGATGAACTATGATCAAGAAGTGATCCTAGAACAACCTACGTTCAAGCATAACTCCAACACCGTGTTCACTTCCCGGACACCACCGGAAAGAGACCATCACGGCTACACACGCGGTTGATGCATTTTAATTAAGATAAGTTTCGGGTTTTCTACAACCGGACATTAACAAATTCCCATCTGCCCATAACAGCGGGCACGGCTATCGAAAGTTCAAATCCCTGCAGGGGTGTCCCAACTTAGCCCATCACAAGCTCTCACGGTCAACGAAGGATATTCCTTCTCCCAGGAAGACCCGACCAGGCTCGGAATCCCGGTAAAACAAGACCAACAAAGCCACCCAGATGTACCGACAAATCCCGATAGGAGCTGCACATATCTCGTTCTTAGGGCACACCGGATGAGCAAGACATCGGGTAGGCCAGCCCAGAGTTGCCCCTGGTAGCCCTGGACATCGCTCAGTTGGACCAACACTTAGAGAAGCACTGGCCTGGGGGGGGTTAAATAAAGATGACCCTTGAGCCAGCCAACCCAAGGGAAAGAAAAGGCTAGGTGGCAAATGGTAAAACCAATGTTGGGCCTTACTGGAGGAGTTTTATTCAAGGCGGACTGTCAAGGGATTCCCATTATAACCCAACTGTGTAAGGAACACAAAATCAAGGAACATAACACCGGTATGACGGAAACTAGGGCGGCAAGAGTGGAACAAAACACCAGGCATAAGGCTGAGCTTTCCACCCTTTACCAAGTATATGAATGCATTAATTAAATAAGAGATATTGTGATATCCCAACAAATATCCATGTTCCAAACATGGAACAAGCTCCAATCTTCACCTACAACTAACAACGCTATAAGAGGGGCTGAGCAAAGCGGTAACATAGCCAAACAACAGTTCGCTCGGATAAGCTGGGTTAGAGGTTTGACATGGCAATATAGGAGGCATGATAAAGCAAGTGGTAGGTATTGCAGCATAGGCATAGCAAAAGAGCGAGCATCTAGCAAGCAAAGATAGAAGTGATTTTGAGGGTATGGTCATCTTGCCTTAGATCCCGCAAGGAAGAATAACGAGTCCATTAAGAAGACAAATGGACGTAGTCGAACGGATCCTCACAAACGCGACATCAATGAAACTAACCCGAAGAAGCAACACCGGAAAGAAGCAAACAACATGGTAAACAACCATCACATAAGCATGGCATGATGCAGAACCAAGTATGATGCATGTCCGGTTTAAATATGCATGACATGGCAAAGTGCAACAACCAAAACTACAAATTAAGTGGAGCTCAATATGCAACGAGTTGCATATTGACGGAACACCACAACAATTATTTAGTTCTCTCTCGGTTATGTACTCACCAATATTAAATGTTGTTAAGCATGTCAAGAGATGATACATAACAAAACTATACCATTTAAACAATTTAAATGGGGCCGGGTATAATAAACAACAAACCCGGTAAATCCCCATATGCATTAGTAATTTAAAGCAAACAACAATTTTAACCAATCTTGAAGTTGTTATCATGATGCGGATGACATGTGCAAGTGTATGCAAGTTTTAAGGAAAAGTAGACATGACAAGATATCAGGCATTTGTCGCCATGGTGGAAGGAAAAGGGGTGCCACGGCGACGAAACAGAAATGTTACCATGGCAACATTTCGGTGATCCGGCAAATCAAATGAGATGCTAGTGCAAAGGAACAAGTGTGGGTGCGCGAAACATGCAAGAGTGACGGGGAGTGATCCCGGATACCGGGTGTCCCACGAGACGACGGTAACAAGGCAAAAGAGGGGCAACGTGCATCGACAATTCGAGCATGGAGCAAGCACGAGCATCTATACATCACACATGCATTAGTTCACGGGCGGTCGTCTCGGCGGTTATACCTTTCGGAGCGTGCATTATCGGAAAGGATCAAGTTCGAAGCGGAGAAGGGGAAGTAGACGTTCTCAGGACTTTCGTAGTGGAAGTAGTCGTTCTCTCATGCTCTAGGGTTGACGGTAGAGGTACTAGCCGAGGTACTTCCCGTTCTTAGCGGTTCTAAAGACGGCGGTAGATGAACATGACGCGTCGTCGTGGTACTTGTTGGTCTCGGTCGAGGCGGCAAAACGTAGTTGAACTTGAGGTGGCCTTGACGATCCCAAAAAGTTCCTGCTTGAGGAGGTCTCTGTCTTGGTCTTCACCGGGCGTGGTACTTGGCGAAAGGGATCTCCGAAGGCGGCCTTGCGTCCCTGGATGCTTGGTTATTTTGCATGGTGGCCTTCGGTGGATTTGGAGGAAACACGACGTGTGCAGGAGGCAAACAGCTCAAAACGTCCATGGCCGAACAAGCTCACAACGAGAGAAAAAATGGAGGGTCAACAGGCAGCATGATGGATGGGGCGAGGCGAAGGTCCGGCGGTGCGCCGGCAGCAGGAGGCGAAGGCAAAGTGGCCGGCGTCGGCCTTGGTGCGAAGCAAGGAGGCGAAGCTCCTGCTCGAGCAGAGGGCTCGGGCATGGGTCTTGAGGCACCGGAGACGGGAACGGGGCCCTGCTGGCGGTGTCGGGCATGGCCACGGCGGCGCTTGGCGGCAGCGAACTTGGTGGCGGGGCGGCGACGTGGTCCTGGTGGAGCTCGCAGCAGGAGGTGCTCGGGCGTTGGGTCATGGTGAGGCCGGCAGGAGACCGCATCGGTGGCCGGCGCATGAGGAAGGGTCTTTGCGCTCCAGCGGCGGGACTCGCGGAGTCGCGGTAGGAGAGCAGCATGAGACGATGGACAAGAGTGCAGGCGGCTCTTGGCGGCGCTTGGCGCGATCGGAGGCGAGGCTGCCAGCGACGGAGCTCGTTGGTGTTGGGGCGCTCAAGATGAGCGAGAGTCAGCGGGCATTGGTGTGAGGAAGCACGGGGCGAAGGAGAGGGATCGAGAGGAAGGGAAAACAAGGTGGGAGGCGGCGTTGGGAGATCGAAGAGAGAGGAGGGGATCGAGCACGGTCCTGGCTCGATGCATGCGAATGGGTGTTGGCGGCGGTGGATGAGGACGAGAGGAAGAGAGTGCGTGGGATCGGGCAGGGAGAGGGTTAGGGTTAGCAGCGGGACTGGTGGGTCGGCGCGAGAGGCCCAGTAGAGAGGGAGGAGATGCACCTAGGGAGGCCTTAGTTGGACCTTTGGCCGGCAGGCCTGAGGCTGCAGCTGGGCTAACTCTCTCTCTCTCTCTCTCACTCTAAAGAACAAAAGAAGAAAAAAAACAGAGATATGAAAGAAAAAGAAAGAGAGGTTAGGGGAAAAAGTTGGACATGTGGATAATTTTCACGGACTCATAAAAATGTCCACGGTCCATGAAAATCGGAGAGGCAAGATTGCAAGGATTTAATTCAAAGTCATTTGAATTTAATTCAAATGGTTTGAACAAGGGCTAGCAAATGGAGGTGTCCAAAAATGTTCAGATATTTGGTAGAGCTCCGAAATATGATGAAAGAAATATATGGCCATGTTGGAGACTGAGAATTAAGATAACAAGGCATTGGGATATTTTGCAAGTGTGTTTGCGGTAAATCCAAACAAATGGAATATTTTTATTTGGCTCCCTAATATTGGGAGGATATGTTATAAAGAGAATCACCATGTGAATTCCCTCGATTTAAATGGACCGAAGATCCATGCAATTTATTTAGTTGAGTTGCAAAAGATTTAGGAGATGATAGCATGATGACATGATGCAATCCACATGATGCAACAAACCAAACAAATCACACGACGAAACCCGGAAACCCACAAAGGCATCTGAAGCTCCAGTCTTGGGGCATCACAAGTGCTTAGGCGAAGCCCTGCACGGATCACTTCACCATCACCGTCACCACGCCGTCGTGCTGACGGAACTCTCCCTCGACAATTTGCTGGATCAAGAGTTCGAGGGACGTCATCAAGCTAAACATGTGCAGAACTCGGAGGTATCGTACATTCGATACTTGATCGGTCGTAACGAGAAGAAGTTCGACTACATCAACCACGTTGTCAAACGCTTCCGCTTTCGGTCTACGGGGTTATGTGGACACACTCTCCCCCTCTCGTTTCTATGCATCTCCTAGATAGGTCTTGTGTGAGCGTAGGAAAAAAAATTAAATTGCATGCTACATACCCCAACAGTGGCATCCGAGCCAGGTCTATGCATAGATGATATGCATGAGTAGAACACAAAGAGTTGTGGGCGGTGATAGTCATACTGCTTACCACCAACGTCTTATTTTGATTCAGCGGTATTGTTGGATGAAGCGGCCCGGACCAACCTTACATGACCATGTTCATGAGACCGGTTCCACCGACACACATGCAACCTATTTTGTAACTCCCTCGATGCGGCTATATCTCCCACGTGTCGAAGCATGACTTAGAGGCATAACCGCATTGAAAGCAATGTCGCAAGTGAGGTAATCTTCACAACAACCCATGTAAATAAATAAAGGGGAAAGGTACATAGTTGGCTTACACTCGCCACGTCACACAAATAGCATAAATAAGTCATTACATTCATCCCAATACACTCAAGGTCCGACTACGGAACCAAAATGAAGATAAACCCCAAATGCAACATAGTCCCCGATCGCCCCAACTGGGCACCACTACTGATCATCTGGGAAAGACACATAGTATCGTCCTGAGTCCTCATCGAACAGCCACTCGAGCTCAGTAGAATCACCTGGAGCGTTATCATCGGTCCCTGCATCTAGTTTTGGAAGTAATCTGTGAGTCACGGGGACTCAGCAATCTCACAGCCTCGCGATCAAGACTATTTAAGTTCATACGAAGGGTAAAGGTATGATGTGGAGCTGCAGCAAGCGACTAGCATATATGGTGGCTAACATATTCGCAAAAGAGAGCGAGAAGAGAAGGCAAAGGCACGGTCGAACAACTATGATCAAGAAGTGATCCTAGAACAACCTACGTCAAGCATTACTCCAACACCGTGTTCGCTTCCCGGACTCCGCTGAGAAGAGACCATCACGGTTACACACGCGGTTGGTGCATTTTAGTTAAGTTAAGTTTCAGGTTATCTACAACCGGACATTAACAAATTCCCATATGCCCATAACCGCGGGCACGGTTTTCGAAAGTTCAAAACCCTGCAGGGGAGTCCTAACTTAGCCCATCACAAGCTCTCACGGTCAACGAAGGATATTCCTTCTCCCAAGACATTCCGATCAGACTCGGCATCCCGGTTACAAGACATCTCGACAATGGTAAAACAAGTCCAGCAAGACCACCCGCTGTGCCGACAAATCCCGATAGGAGCTGCACATATCTCGTTCTCAGGGCACACCGGATAAGCTAAGCGTACGAAAGCCAACATAACCCAAGTTGCCAAGGGACGGCCCCGCACGGTGCTCTGGGTTGGACCAACACTTAGAGAAGCACTGGCCCGGGGGTTTAAAATAAAGATGACCCTTGAGTCCGCGAAACCCAAGGGAAAAAGGCTAGGTGGCAAATGGTAAAACCAAGGTTGGGCCTTGCTAGAGGAGTCTTATTCAAGGCGAACTGTCAAGGGGTTCCCATTATAACCCAACCGTGTAAGGAACGCAAAAATCTGGGAACATAACACCGATATGACGGAAACAAGGGCGCCAAGAGTGGAACAAAACACCAGGCATAAGGCCGATCCTTCCACCCTTTACCAAGTATATAGGTGCATTAAGATAAAAGAGATAATATGGTGATATCCCAACAATAAACATGTTCCAACAAGGAACAAACTCCAATCTTCACCTGCAACTAGCAACGCTATAAGAGGGGCTGAGCAAAGCGGTAACATAGCCAAACAACGGTTTGCTAGTACAAGGTGAGTTAGAGGATTGACATGGCAATTTGGGAGGCATGATAAGCAATTGGTAGGTATCGTAGCATAGGCATAGCAAAAGAGCGAGCATCTAGCAAGCAAAGATAGAAGTGATTTCGAGGGTATGGTCATCTTGCCTGGAAAGTTCTCATAGTCAACTTGATCCTCGTAAGCGTACTCAACAGGCTCCTCGTTCATGTTCTCATCTCCTGGGTCTACGCCAACAAGAACAACAAGCAAAAGGAACACAATCAACCACGTGCAATGCTCAAGCAACATGATGCAAACATGGTATGATATGCGAGATGTGATATGCCATGCATATGCAAGATTTGAAAAAGGAAAGATTGAACCTGGCCTCAACATGGAAATCCAAGAGTGCCACTGGAAAGGGGAGGTGATTTCGGTTGAAATCGATATAAAGATCACCGGAATCGGATGCACGGTTTGGAAATGGCAAGCAAAACAAATATGGCACCGGTCTGCGATAATCAGCACAAGACCACCTAAATGCATCAAGAACAACATGCTACAGCACCCCAACATGACAACAAAATACATGGCAGGGATCCACTCATGATGCTTGACAAAATATGAACACTGAGCTACGGCTAATTCACTCAATAACAAGCTCAAACAAGCATGGAAAAAGTGCAAAAGATAACAGGTTTCAGACTTAGTGAAAAACTGGAGCATGGCAAAATAGCATAGCAAAGCAAGGCATGGAATGTTTAGAGCACGATAACTACATGCTACAGGAAAATAGCATAGCAAAGCAAGGCATGGAATGAAGCTACTCAAAGCATACAACAAAAGTCCCTTAGTGACCATGAGCCAAAAGGGATCAAAAAATACAATTGCAAGCATGTGAACATAGCAAAAACATAAACAGATTCAGACTTAGTGAAAAACTGGAGCATGGCAAAACAGATAACGAGTAGGCATGTTTACGAGCTCAATGCACTCACTACGAGGCATTGCATGACAAACTAAGCATACACCCAGCAAATAGACATGGCATAGAAGCTAGACATGGCAATAACAACATCATAGCATGCACGGATCAACAAAACAAGCTCGGCAAAAGTGCTAAACATGTTAACAATCTGCCAGGAACATTTTATAGCAAAAGTAGAGCTCGATTGAGTCAAGCTAGGGTGCTCCATAATTGCAAAGAAAGACATGGATGGATAGAGCACCACAATATCTACAAAACATCCTTACCGATCATGCTCAAAAGAGGCACGGATCAATAGGAAACAACATGAACATATGGCATAAAAATAATGACAGGGCAAGGACTTAGTGAAATTCTAAGTCCCTGAAATCAGCATCATTGAGTAAGCTACTTTGCATGCTTGTGCTAGTCACCACAAAGATCACAAAAATACATGGCAACACCCCTGTAAAGATGGCATGGCATACTACAAAACACATGTAGAGCTCAGGATCATAGCATGCACACATTAATCATGGCAAAAATGACAAAAGTGCATTTGCTGAAACAGATCTGAAACTATCATCACATAGCCCTCTTCCAATAGCATTTCGGGCCTCAAGATGAGCTCAAATGCAAATGATGCAATGATATGAAATGATGTACTCTTCGATACGAACATTTTGATATGCTACACGCACGAATCGGAGCCACGGTGATGAAGTTATGTACGACAAAGTTTGCATAAAATAAATAGGATTATGGTTTCGGGGAAAAGTCAACCGGATCTGGCACTGTAGCGGTACTGTAGCCGCGAGGTCGCCGGAATCCAAGCTCGTCGTCGCCGGAGATGGGAGGTTCGCCGAAGAGAGCTGTCGGCGTCGAGGAAGGAGGCCGGAGCTTGGGGACGAGGTGGAGGAGCTCGCCGGCGTCGGCGGCCGGAGTAGGCGCCTGCACGGTGGCACGGCGGAGCCGGGTTGCGGCGGGCGACTCCGGCGATGAGGCGGAGCAGGGCGGCGGTGGTGCGTTGCAGTGGCGCGGAGCAGAGGTAGGCGGCGGGGCGCGCGGTAGGAGGCCGCGGGGCGATGTGGGCCGCGGGGGCCGGCTCCGGGCTCCCCGGACCGCGCGGTGGGAGGAGGCGGCGGAGCCAATGGGACGACGACACATGGCGGCGATGGAGCAAGTCGGACACGTCCGGCCTGAATCGGACGTGTCCGGCGACGAGAGGTAGGAGGAGACTAGGGTTAGGGTAGGGAATGATCTGAAAATTTCGGGGGGATGCCTTTATATAGAGGTAGAGGGAGCTAGGAGACTCCAAATTGAGCACGGTTTGCGGCCACACAATCGTGATCGAACGGCCTAGGTGATGGAAGAGGTTTAGGTGGGTTTTGGGCCACTTTGGAAGGGTGTTGGGCTGCAACACACACGAGGCCTTTTCGGTCCCTTGGTTAACCGTTGGAGTATCAAACGAAGTCCAAATGAAAGAAACTTGACAGGCAGTATACCGGTAGTAAACCAAGGCCGCACGGCAAGTCTCGGTCCAATCCGTAAATCTTTAACGCCCACACACGAAAAGAGGTAAAAAGGACCACCGGAGGACATAGGAGCGCCGGAATGCAAAACGAACAACGGGGAAAATGCTCGGATGCATGAGACGAACACATATGCAAATGCAATGGACATGATGACATGATATGACATGCATGACCAAGACGAAAACACACGAAGGCAAAAACCCGACAACAAGGAAATGACATAACTTAATGCCGGAAAAGGCAAGAGTCGGAATACAATTAAGGTAGTTACATCCGGGGTGTTACATGTTTTGCATAAAGGTGGATGGTGGGTGTCTGTTTCTCCAACTTTAGTTGAATCAAATTTGACTACGGTCGGTCCTTGTTGAAGGTTAAAACAGCAAACTTGACGAAAAACCGTTGTGGTTTTGATGGTAGGTAAGAACGGTTCTTACTAGAAGCCCGTAGCAGCCACGTAAATCCTGCAACAACAAAGTGGAGGACGTCTAACTTGTTTTTGCAGGGCATGTTGTGATGTGATATGGTCAAGACATGATCTGATATACGTTGTTGTATGAGATGATCATGTTTTGTAAAAGTTATCGGCAACTGGCAGGAGCCTTATGGTTCTCTCTTTATTGTATGAAATGCAATCGCCATGTAATTGATTTACATTATCACTATGCGTTAGCGATAGTTATAGAAGCAATAGTTGGTGAAACGACAACGATGCTACGGTGGAGATCAAGGTGTCAAGCCGGTGACGATGGAAATCATGACGGTGCTTTGGAGATGGAGATCAAAGGCACAAGATGATGATGGCCATATCATGTCACATATTTTTATTGCATGTGATGTTTATCTTTTATGCATCTTATTTTGCTTAGTACGGCGGTAGCATTATAAGATGATCCCTTACTAAAAATTTCAAGGTATAAGTGTTCTCCTTGAGTATGCACCGTTGCGACAGTTCGTCGTGCCGAGACACCACGTGATGATCGGGTGTACTAAACTCTGCGTTCACATACAACGGGTGCAAGACAGTTTTGCACGTGTGGAATACTCGGGTTAAACTTGACGAGCCTAGCATGTACAGACATGGCCTCGAAACATTGGGGACCGAAAGGTCGAACGTGAATCATATAGTAGATATGATCAACATAGATATGTTCACCATTTAAAACTACTCCATCTCACGTGATGATCGGACATGGTTTAGTTGATATGGATCACGTGATCATTTAGATGACTCGAGGGATGTCGATCTAAGTGGGAGTTCTTAAGTAATATGATTAATTGAACTTAATTTATCATGAACTTAGTCTAGATAGTATTTACTTATCTATGTTGTAGATCAATAGCTTGCGATATAGCTCCTATATATATTTTTGATATGTTCCTAGAGAAAAGTTGAAAGATGATAGTAGCAATGATGTGGACTGGGTCCGTGATCTGAGGATTATCCTCGTTGCTGCATAGAAGAATTATGTCCTTGATGCACCACTAGGTGACAGACCTATTGCAGGAGCAGATGCAGACGTTATGAATGTTTGACAAGCTCAGTATGATGACTACTTGATAGTTTAGTGCACCATGCTTTACGGATTAGAACCGGGACTTCAAAAAAAATTGAATGCCACGGAGCATATAAGATGTTCCAAGAGTTGAAATTGGTATTTCAGACTCATGCCCATGTCGAGAGGTATGAGACCTCTGACAAGTACTTTGCCTACAAGATGGAGGAGAATGGCTCAGCCAGTGAGCGTGTACTCAAAATGTCTGGGTACTAGAATCGCTTGAATCAAGTGGGAGTTAATCTTCCAGATAAAATAGGGATTGATAGAGTTCTCTAGTCACTATCACCTAGTTACTAGAACTTTGCGATGAACTATAATATGCAAGGGATGACAAAAACGATTCCCAAGCTCTTCGCGATGCTGAAATCGACGAAGGTAGAAATCAAGAAAGAGCATCAAATGTTGATGGTTATCAAGACCATTAGTTTCAAGAAAATGGCAAGGGAAAGAAAGGGGACTTGAAGAAGAATGACAAACAAGTTTTCACTCCCGTGAAGAACCCCAAAGCTGGACCTAAGCCTGAAACTAAGTGCTTATACTGCAAAGGGAGTGGTCACTAGATGCCCCAAATACTTGGCGGATAAGAAGGATGGCAAAGTGAACAAAGGTATATTTGATATACAGATTATTGATATGTACCTTACTAGTGTTCGTAGTAGCCCATGGGTATTTGATACAGGTTCAGTTGCTAAGATTACTAACTTGAAACAGGAGTTGCGGAATGAACAGAGACTAGTTAAGGGTGAGGTGACGATGTGTGTTGGAAGTGATTACAAGGTTGATACGATCACCATCGCACACTCCCTCTACCTTCGGGATTAGTGTTGAACCTAAATAAATGTTATTTGGTGTTTGCGTTGAGTATGAATATGATTATATCATGTTTATTGCAATACGGTTATTCATTTAAGTCGGAGAATAATTGTTGTTCTATTTAAATGAATAAAACCTTCTATGGTCATACACCCAGTGTGAATGGTTTATTGAATCTCGATCGTGATGATACACATATTCATAATATTGATGCCAAAAGAAGCAAAGTTAATAATGATAGTGCGACATATTTGTGGTAGTGCCGTTTAGGTCATATTGGTGTAAAGCGCACGAAGAAACTCCATGTGAATGGACTTTTGGAATCACTTGATTATGAATCATTTGATGCTTGCGAACCATGCCTCATGGGCAAGATGACTAAAATCCATTCTCCGGAACAATGGAGCGAGCCACTAACTTATTGGAAATAATACATACCGATGTATGCGGTCCGATGAGTGTTGAGGCTCGTAGTGGGTATTGTTATTTTCTGACCATCACAGATGATTTGAGCAGACATGGATATATCTACTTAATGAAACACAAGTCTGAGACATTTGGAAAGTTCAGAGAATTTTAGAGTGAAGTGGAGAATCATCATAACAAGAAAATAAAGTTTATACGATATGATCGCGGAGGCGAATATTTGAGTTACGAGTTTGGCTTCATTTAAAACAATGTGGAATAGTTTCAAAACTCATGCCACCTGGAACACCACAGCGTAATGGTGTGTCCGAACATCGTAACGTAGTTTATTAGATATGGTGTGATCTATGATGTCTCTTACCGATTTACCACTATCGTTTTGGGGTTATACATTAGACACAGCTGCATTCACGTTAAATAGGGCACCATCTAAATCCATTGAGATGAATCGTGATGAGGACATCAATACCATTGTTACACCCATAGCCCCTGCTTCTATCCATAGTGGACCAATTACTGAGCTCGCGCACGCCAATTGAATTATCAGGTACTTTCGTTTCTTGGTAACGATTCTAATGTTCATGAGAATATGATGTTGCCTAAATTGGATACATTTGTTTTGCTTACAAATGAAGGGCCTAGCTTGGACAAGAAAGATGAACCTTGGAGCAAGTTCAAGCATGGAGATGATGGCATGCACAAGGGGAACAAGAACGGAGTTACAAGTGATGATTCCAGGACTTTGAAGCCACCATAATGAGTGCATGAAGCCTTGGAAGAAATATACAAGATGACACTTCATAAATTTCATCCAGAGGCTATTCTACTTGTTGTGTCACCTTATTTTTGGGCCAGGCCCATGTAATTTCGAAATACTTGATTATAGGCAGTTTTTAGAGACCGTATGTGTGGGGAAACAAGAGTTAGGGTTGGTTTCGGACCCCTCCTCCAAGGGCCACCAAATCCCCCCCCCCCCGCCTCTCTCCTCCATATATACAGCCCTTAGGGCATCGTTTAGACTTTGGGTTTTGCTTAGATTAAATTTCGCCGTAGCTGCAACTTTGTACTTCGTTTGTGTTCAATGACCAGACAAAGACGTCACAGAACCCCACCTTTGATCAATAAAGCTTTCCTCTTATATTCGCAATATCCAGATTGCAATCTTAGTTTCTTGCTTGTTCTTCGTTTGCCTACAGGAAACAGACCTTCGTGGTCAGGTTGATCGTGCTTCGGCGTGGTCAATAACCTCTCGGAGTTGGTTTAGTGATTGCTAAGGCACGATGTCCTCACCCGTTCATAGTCGGATCGTCAAAGTCGACTTCCTCCAAAACAATAGGCACCATCTCATCAAAAGATCAGGACCCTCGCCTCTATCAAGTGGTATCAGATTTCTAGGTTGCTCGGTGAGATTTTATAGTTTTTCGTAGTTTAGATTGAGTCTGTTCTTCATACCTACAGTCCACGAAAAAGTGAAAAAAATTAGGGTTAGTCAATCATATCCGAACCAGTCTGAGCCTTTGCATAGTAATTTCAGTATATTGCTTTGTTGAATTTGCGGTTGCATCATCGTGTCTAGTTGCTGGTCTTAGAGTCTAGTCTTTTAGAGTTTTGAGTTCTGGTCACAAGTTGTCATGCCGCCGCCGCACCATCATCATCGCCCCTGCCATCTACCACCACCACTTATCCGCCACCGATCCGTCTCCATATACCATCACCAATCCGTATGCATATACCACCACCAATCTGTATCCATATACCACCATCGCTGCCATATCCTACCGCCATATAGCCATCATCAATCAGAGTCCTTTCATATTAGGTTTGTTTCCGAGATCCGTCTAATTTCCGATTCATGTTTCCTTGCCTGAGTAGGTTTCGAAAAAAAAATCTGGAGACCCCCGGGCTGTTTTTAGGCCAAAATTTTCGCATGCTAAAATATTTTTCCCTACCCTATTTTTAGGCTTTTCTGAGTATTTTGAGACACGTGGCATCATAGTAATTTTTTTCGCACTTTTTCGTCGTCGCTGCCCTGAATTCCGGAAAAAAAAGTAAAAAAATTGTGCCCATCCTGTCAGTTTGACCAGGGAAGAGTTTTGAGACACTCGCCATTATAGTGATTTTTCGCCAAAAAAAGAGGAGCGCCAAAAAAACTGAGCGAAAAAAATTCGAAAGTGTGCTTTTCCCTTGTTTACGTGCAGCGCTGTGATTTTGTTAGTGTTCTAGGCTCGCGTCTCTAGCATGGTCTAGCCTAGGACCAGCACGTCGTTGAGCATTTATTCAACTTTGCATCTCTGAATTGATTATTGCTAATCTTTTGCTACCATATTGTAAGCCTTCCTAGCTCCACATAAATCTATGTCGTGTGTTCGACTCTCCCTGGTAATCGCTCTATCCAAGCTTTGAGAGTTTTGACTACATCGGTTGCCGATCACCGCCTGCTCCTGGATAAGAACTGGTAAGAATTTGAGATGTGCTTGACGGATTTGTGACACCCACCAGCACCACTTGTTAGTAGTTTGTAGGTAGGGATGGCAATGGGTAGGGTATGGGCGGGTACAACCTCCTTCTACCCAAACCCATACCCATACAAACTTTTTATACCCACCCATTTCAATACCCATGGATATAAACTGACACCCATGCCCATACCCATCGGGTATCCTATACCCAATGGGTATCCATTGGGTACAATATATGGCATTCAAATTCTTAAGAGGTAGAGAAATGAGCTCAGAATTCAAGTGATTATGGTAGAGTAATATAGCACGTATGTGGCCTCCTCAAGTGTGTGGCCTCTTGGAGGCATCAAGGGAGTATGAGCAGCAGTTGGTGGAAGGCCGACGTAGTGGAAGGCGGTGGTGGGAATTGGGGATCGCTGGATTGAGTGTTCGGCAAGAGTCTGGTAGCGAAGAGTCGATGTTTCATCTTTTTGAGGAGTCACATAGGATGTATGAGGAGTGGCGAGCAGGTGATTATGAGCCTACGAGCTATGACTTGTTTAATGAATACGAGATTTAGGGTTGGACCATATGAGTTGGATGTTAACCCCACATGTTATAGGAGTTATTTTCATTTATTGATTTTTTTTGGGGTATACATTGGGTTACCCATGGGCACAATTTCTTACCCATGCCCTACCCATATATTTTGCGGGTATGGGTACCCATTACCCGTGGGTAGAAAATATCTTCAAGTCTTGCACATACCCATTGTTTTCAGGTAGGGTACCCACGAGTACCCATACCCATGGGAAAAATTTCCATCCCTATTTGTAGGATCATATTCTTGTGTGCTTCTATTGCTGCCAACCATGGCAGGATCACAAGCCGACGAGATTGACTGGGAGAACTTGATGAACAAGGAGCTTCATGATAAGTTTCAGCAAATGATGAGTGAACAGGTGCAAGATGTGCTAAAGAGATTTGAAGAGGCCATGGAGAAGATAGATGGCATGGAGAAGACGTTTGAAACAAAGCTCGATAACAAGTTTACTAAATTGCTTTCGCGTTTTCCACCACCACCGCCGGTTGCACCTGTCGCACCTCTACAACAACAACAACGCCGCCTTCCAAATCAAGTGGGACGAGCACAGCGCGTTCCCATTGACCTTGGGCAAAATTCGGGTGCCGCTATTGATGCTTCTGTAGCTCCTGCTCCTACTGCAGAGGTGGAGGACCATTATGAGGACGAGGTTCATCAAACCAAAACTACGTGCAACCACCAGCACCACCACCACCAGGTCGTCCTCAGGTATATCATCGCAACGGTAGGGCTGCACCACCACCTGAGGTACGAGATCATGACCTTTTTCCTAAATTGAAATTGAATATTCCACCATCTGAGGGTAGATATGTTCCTGATATATATCTTACTTGGGAGTTAGAGACTGGACAACGTTTTACATGTTTACAATATCCCGAGGAGAGACGTGTTCCTGCTATTGTTTGTGCTTTCACTAGTTTTGCGTGTGTTTGGTGGTCTGAACATTGTAGATTATATCCTATTCCAGCTACTTGGGCTGCTTTGAAAACTGCTATGCGTACTTGTTGGGTTCCACCATATTATCAACGTGAATTACTTCAAAAATTGCAGCGCTTAAGACAAGGAAAAAATTCAGTAGAAGAATATTATCAGGGATTACAAACTGGCATGATTAGATGTGGTATTGTTGAGGAGAATGAAGCTATGCTTGCATGTTTTATGGGTGGATTAAATAGAGAGATTCAGACCATTCTAGAGTATAAGGAGTATAATAATATCACTCATTTATTCCATCTTGCTTGTAAAGCTGAACGTGAAGTGCAGGATCGACAGGCATTCGCGCGGACTAACTTTTCTGCAGGTCGACCTTCATCCTGGACACCGCGTGCATCCTCTACTTCCACACATTCTGCTGCACCGACACCTCCATTAGCTGTTACCTCCAGCTGTGATACAAGGAAGCAGGCACAACCACCATTATCTGCCAAGAGCACACCTATCGGGCCTGCACAAAGTTCTTCTTCTTCCATGGCATCAACAGGGCACACAAGTGATATTATTTGTCATCATTGTAAGGGAAGAGGACATTTGGCGAGAGAATACAAATCTCAGCGGGTGATGATTGCTACTGAGGATGGTGGGTATGAGTTCGCTAGTGACTATGATGAGGAGACTTTGGCTCTTATTACACGTGAAGAACACGGTGGGGGTGATTCTGATCATGAGATGCAATACATGGCTCCTGAAGATGCTGACGGGTATGAATGTTTAGTTGCTCAATGTGTTTTGAGTGTGCAGGTCACACAAGCTGGGCAAAATCAGAGGCATAATTCGTTCCATACAAAGGGAGTTGTGAAGGAACATTTTGTTCGCGTCATCGTAGATGGAGGGAGCTGCAACAACTTGGCTAGCATGGAGATGGTGGAGAAGCTATCTCTCACCACAAGACCACATCCACATCCTTACTACATCCAATGGTTCAACAACAGCGGCAAGATTAAGGTAACACGTACTATTCGTGTGCATTTTAGTATCTCTACATATGTTGATTATGTCGATTGTGATGTGGTACCCATGCAAGCATGTTCCTTATTACTTGGTAGACCATGGCAATTTGATAAAAAATTTGTACATGGTAGAAATAATCAGTATACTCTTGTTCATAAGGATAGCCATATTACTTTGCTTCCTATGACTCCTGGATCCATTTTGAAAGATGACATTAATAGAGCTAATAAAGCAAAACAGGAGAAAAATAAGAGTGAAAATCAGATTGTGGCAAAAGAATTTGAGCAACAAATGAAACCTAATAATAAACCATCTAGTGTTGCTTCTGAAATTAAATTGAAAATTGCATGTTTACTTGCCACAAGATCTGATATTGATGAGCTAGATTTCAGCAAATCTGTTTGCTATGCTTTTGTGTGCAAAGTGGCATTATTTTCATTCGAGGACGTGCCTTCCTCTTTGCCCCCTGCTATCACTAACATTTTGTAGGAGTTCGCTGACATCTTCCAACAAGACGTGCCACCGGGATTACCACCTATTCGAGGGATTGAGCATCAAATTGACTTAATTCCTTGTGCATCCCTACCCAACCGTGTACCATACCGTACCAATCCAAAGGAGACGAAGGAGATTATGTGTCAAGTACAGGAGCTGCTCGACAAAGGTTACATACGCGGATCTCTTAGTCCTTGTGTCGTTCCTATTATACTAGTGCCTAAAAAGGATGGTACGTCACGTATGTGTGTTGATTGTAGAGGCATTAATAATATTACTATTCGTTATCGTCATCCTATTCCTAGGCTAGATGATATGCTTTATGAATTGAGTGCCTCTACAGTTTTCTCCAAAGTTGATTTGCGTAGTGGATACCATCAAATTCGTTTGAAATTGGGAGATGAATGGAAAATAGCATTTAAAACTAAGTTTGGTTTATATGAGTGGTTAGTCATGCCTTTTGGGTTAACTAATGCACCTAGTACTTTCATGAGACTAATGAACGAAGTTTTACGTGCTTTCATTGGACAATTTGTGGTAGTCTATTTTGATGATATACTGATTTATAGCAGATCTTTGGAGGAACATTTGAAACATTTACGTGTTATTTTTATTGCTCTACGTGATGCACGTTTGTTTGGTAACCTTGGGAAGTGCACCTTCTGCACCGACCGAGTATCCTTTCTTGGCTATGTTGTTACTCCAGAGGGAATTGAAGTTGATAAAGCCAAGATTGAAGCTATTGAGAGTTGGCCGCAGCCCAAAACGGTCACACAAGTGAGGAGTTTTCTTGGCCTCGCTGGATTCTATAGGTGTTTTGTGAGAGATTTCAGCACCATTGTTGCACCTCTCAATGAGCTTACAAAGAAGGATGTGCCTTTTGTTTGGGGTACCGCACAGGAAGAAGCCTTCACGGTATTGAAAGATAAGTTGACACATGCTCCTTTACTCCAACTTCCTGATTTTAATAAGACTTTTGAGCTTGAATGTGATGCTAGTGGAATTGGATTAGGAGGTGTGTTATTACAAGATGGCAAACCTGTTGCATACTTTTCTGAAAAATTGAGTGGGCCTAGTCTGAATTATTCTACTTATGATAAAGAATTATATGCTCTTGTTCGGACTTTAGAAACATGGCAACATTATTTATGGCCCAAAGAATTTGTTATACATTCTGATCATGAATCTTTGAAACATATTAAAAGTCAAGCTAAACTGAATCGTAGACATGCTAAATGGGTTGAATTCACTAAGACTTTCCCTTATGTCATTAAACACAAGAAGGGTAAAGAAAATGTTATTGTTGATGCATTGTCTTGTCGCTATACTATGCTTTCACAACTTGACTTCAAAATATTTGGTTTGGAGACCATCAAAGATCAATATGTGCATGATGCTGATTTTAAAGATGTAATGCAGAATTGTAAAGAAGGAAGAACCTGGAACAAGTTCGTCATTAATGATGGATTTGTGTTTCGTGCTAACAAGCTATGCATTCCAGCTAGCTCCGTTTGTCTTTTGTTGTTGCAGGAGGTGCATGGAGGAGGATTAATGGGACACTTTAGCGAGAAGAAGATGGAGGATATACTTGCTACACATTTCTTTTGGCCAAAGATGAGACGTGATGTTGAGTGTTTTTGTTGCTCGCTGCACTACATGTCAAAAAGCTAAGTCACGACTAAATCCTCATGGTTTATATATGCCTTTGCCTATACCTAGTGTTCCTTGGGAGGATATATCTATGGACTTTGTTTTAGGTTTACCTCGAACAAAGAAGGGGAGGGATACTATATTTGTTGTCATGGATAGGTTCTCGAAAATGGCACACTTTATACCCTGTCATAAAAGCGATGATGCTGTTAATGTTGCTGATTTGATCTTTCGTGAAATTATTCGCTTGCATGGTGTGCCAAATACTATTGTTTCAGATCATGATACTAAATTTCTTAGCCACTTTAGGAGATGTTTATGGGCTAAGTTGGGGACTAAACTGCTTTTTAGTACTACTTGTCACCCCCAAACTGATGGACAAACTGAAGTAGTCAATTGAACATTGTCTACTATGCTTAGGGCTGTTTTGAAGAATAATAAGAAAGTGTGGGAAGAATGCTTGCCTCATATTGAATTTGCTTATAATCGTTCATTGCATTCTACTACTAAGATGTGCCCTTTTGAAATTGTGTATGGTTTGCTACCTCGTGCACCTATTGATTTCTTGCCTCTTCCATCTTTGGAGAAGGTTAATTTTGATGCTAAAGAACGTGTTGAATTGATTTTAAAAATGCATGAGTTAACTAAGGAAAACATTGAGTGTATGAATGCTAAATATAAACTTGCTGGAGATAAGGGTATAAAACATGTCGTGTTTGCACCTGGAGATCTTGTTTGGTTGCATTTGCATAAGGATAGATTTCCTAATTTGCGCAAATCAAAGCTAATGCCACGTGCTGATGGTCCTTTTAAGGTGTTAGAGAAAATAAATGATAATGCATATAAACTTGAGCTGCCTGCAGATTTTGGGGTTAGTCCCACTTTCAACATTGCAGATTTGAAGCCTTATTTGGGTGAGGAAGATGAGCTTTCGTCGAGGACGACTTCATTTCAAGAAGGGGAGGATGATGAGGACATCAATACCATTGTTACACCCACAGCCCCTGATGCTATCCATACTGGACCAATTACTAGAGCTCGTGCACGCCAATTGAATTATCAGGTACTTTCGTTTCTTGGTAACGATTCTAATGTTCATGAGAATATGATGCTGCATAAATTGGATACATTTGTTTTGCTTACAAATGAAGAGCCTAGCTTGGACAAGAAAGATGAAACTTGGAGCAAGTTCAAGCATGGAGATGATGGCATGCGCAAGGGGAACAAGAACGGAGTTACAAGTGATGATTCCAGGACCTAGAAGCCACCATAATGGGTGCATGAAGCCTTGGACGAAATATACAAGATGCCACTTCATAAATTTCGTCCAGAGGCTATTCTAGGTGTTGTGTCACCTTATTTTTGGGCCAGGCCCATGTAATTTCAAAATACTTGATTATAAGCAGTTTTTAGAGTCTGTATGTGTGGGGAAATAAGAGTTAGGGTTGGTTTCGGACCCCTCCTCCAAGGGCCATGAAACCCCCCCCCCCCTCTCCTCCATATATACATCCCTTAGGGCATCATTTAGACATTGGGTTTTGCTTAGATTAAAGTTCGCCATAGCTGCAACTTCGCGTACTTCGTTTGTGTTCAACGACCAGACAAAGGCATCACAGAACCCCACCTTTGATGAATAAAGCTTTCCTCTTGTATTTTCAATATCCAGATTGCAATCTTAGTTTCTTGCTTGTTCTTCATTTGCCTGCAGGAAACAGACCTTCGTGGTCAGGTTGATCATGCTCCGGGGTGGTCAATAACCTCTCAGAGTTGGTTTAGCGATTGCTAAGGCACGACGTCCTCGCACGTTCGTAGTCGGATCATAAAAGTCAACTTCCTCCAAAACGATAGCCACCATCTCATCGAAAGATCAGGACCCTCGCCTCTATCACATCGTATGAACTGCAGTTTGGCAGGAAACCTAAGTTGTCATTTCTTAAAGTTTGGGGGTGCGATGCTTATGTGAAAAAGCTTCAGCTTGATAAGCTCGAATCAAATCAGAAAAGTGTGTCTTCATAGGATACCCAAAAGAAACTTGTGACACCCTCGATGCGACTATATCTCCAACGTGTCGAGGCGCGACTTAGAGGCATAATTGCATTGAAGGCATATGTCGCAAGTTAGGCAATCTTCACAAACATCCCATGTAATATAATTAATAAAAGGGGAGATAACATAGTTGGCTTACACTCGCCACGTCAATCAAGTACATGAATAGCACTACAACATTCAAACACTCATGGCCCGACTACGGCGCCAAAATAAAAGACAACCCAACATGCGACACGGTCCCGATCACCCCAACTGGGCACCACTACTGATCATTAGGAAAAGAAACATAGTATCGCTGAGAGTCCTCGTCGAAATCCCACTTGAGCTCAAGCGCGCCATCTGGAGTTGTATCATCAGGCCCTGCATCTGGTGTAATAGTAATCTGTGAGCCACAGGGACTCAGCAATCTCGCACCCTCGCGATCAAGACTATTTAAGCTTAATAGGTAAGGCAAGGTAAATATGTGGAGCTGCAGCAAGCGACTAGCATATATGGTGGCTAACCTGTTCGCAAAAGAGAGCGAGAAGAGGAGGCAAAGCGCGAGCGAGTAATTCTAGAGAACAACCTGCGCAAGCATTAATCCAACACCGTGTCCACTTCCCGGACTCCGCCGAGAAGAGGCCATCACGGTAACGCACACTGTTGATTCATTTTAATTATTTTAAGGTTCAAGTAATCTACAACCGGACATTAACAAATTCCCATCTGCCCATAACCGTGGGCACGGCTTTCGAAAGTTCAAATCCCTGCATGGGAGTCCCAACTTAGCCCATGACAAGCTCTCACGGTCATCGAAGGAATAGACCTCCTCCCGAGACATTTCGATCAGACTCGGTATCTTGGTTCTTCAAAACACTTCGACAAGTTAAAACAAGACCAGCAACACTGCCCGAATGTGCCGACAAATCCCGATAGGAGCTGCACATATCTCGTCCTTAGGGCACACTCAGATGAGACTAGCTACAAGTAAAACCAACCCTCAAGTTTCCCCGAGGTGGCCCCGCAGGCAGCTCAGTCGGACCAACACTCAGAGGAGCACTGGACCGGGGGGTTTAAATAAGATGACCCTCGGGCTCCGGAAACCCAAGGGAAAAAGAGGCTAGGTGGCAAATGGTAAAACCAAGGTTGGGCATTGCTGGAAAAGCTTTAATCAAGGCGAACTATCAAGGGGTTCCCATTATAACCCAACCACGTAAGGAACGCAAAATCCGGGAACATAACACCGATATGACAGAAACTATGGCGGCAAGAGTGGAACAAAACACTAGGCGAGAGGCCGAGCCTTCCACCCTTTACAAAGTATATATATGCATTAAGATAACATGGCAATATAATGATATCCCAACAAGTAAATAATGTTCCAACAAGGAACGGTCTCCAATCTTCACCTGCAACTAGCAACGCTATAAGAGGGGCTGAGCAAAGTGGTAACATAGCCAATCAACGGTTTGCTAGGACATGGTGGGTTAGAGGCTGAACATGGCAATTTGGGAGGCTTGAAAGCAAGTGGTAGGCATCGTATCATGGCATAGCAAAAGAGCGAGCATCTAGCAAAGCAAAGATAGTAGTGATTTCGAGGGTATGATCATCTTGCCTGCAAAGTTGTCAGAGTTGACTGGATCCTCGAAAGCAAACTCAACGGGCTCCTCATTAGCGAACTCGTCTCCCGGCTCTACCCAAACAAGACAAACAAGCAACAAGGAGACAATCAACCACGTGCAAAGATCAAACCAATATGATGCATATATGGTATGCTATGCGGGATGCAATGCGGGATGCATATGCAAGATGTGACAGGAAATGCAAGAACCTGGCCTCAACATGGAAAACCAAGTGTGCCACTGGAAACATGAGATGAAATCGCTTGAAAACGATATAAAGATCACCGGAAACGGAGTTACGGTTTGGAAATGGCAAGCGATTCAAATATGACCATGTTCTGTGATTTACAGCAAGTAGCCATCTAAATGCAATGAGATGGACATGCTACAGCACCCAAACATGGCAACAAAATACATGGCAGGGATGCATTCAAGATGCTTAACAAAAGTCTAGCACTGAGCTACGGCCAATTCATCCATTAACAGGTTCAAACAAGCATGAAAAAAATGCATATGGTAAAAAAATCTCAGACTTAGTGAAATTAACACTTGTCTGGAATTTCAGATCAGATAGCACTCTTCGGAGCAACAAAACTACATGCTACAGGGCCTGAACATGACAAAGTAAAGCATGGCATGGAGCTACTCAAAAAGCTTAACAAAAGTCCCTTAGTGACCTTGAGCCAAAAGGGATCAGAAAATACATTTGCAAGCATGTGAACATAGCAAAAGCATAATCAGTTTTCAGACTTAGTGAAAACTGGCACATGCTGAAACATAACTCAAGTAGGCGTGTTTACGAGCTCGATGCACTCACTAAGGATCAAGTCATGATAAGCTAAGCATACACCCATCAAGAATACACAAAATGCAAGCTATACATGGCAAGAACAATTACATAGCATGCACGGATCAACTACAACATCCTCGGCAAAATTGCTAACTAGTAGACAATCTGCCCAGATTCACAAAGTAGCAAAAGTAGAGCTCGATTGACTCAAGCTAGGGTGCTCCATAATTGCAAACTAAGACATGGCTGGATAGAGCACCACAAGATTAACAAAAGATCCTTACTGATCATCCTCAAAAGAGGCACGGATCACTAGGAAACAACATGAACATATGGCAACATGAGATAAACAACTCAAGGGCTTACTGGAAATGCTAAGTCCCCGAAAACAGAATTACCAAGTGCCTCACTTTGCAAGCTTGTGCTAGTCACCACACACATCACAAAAATACATGGGTTGCACCTCTGGAAAGATGGCAAAACCCTTAACAAAACATATGTAGAGCACCAGGGCATATCATGCACATAACAATCATGGCAAAAATGAAAAATCGCTAAATGGAGTAGCAGATCTGACAATTATCTCAAGTAGCCTCCTTCTAACAGCATTTCGGGCATCAAGATGAACTCAAATGAAAATGATGCAATGGAATGAAATGATGTACTCTCTGAGACGAACATTTACATATGCTATATGCCAAAAACGGAGTTAGGGATGCGGAGATATAGCATGATGAAAAACGCTAAAAATTACTGGGACTTGGGCAAAATTAGGTCAACCCTGATATTTTCAGATCTGGATCGGGGGCACACGGATCAACGTGGCCGGACTCTCGCCGGAGTCACAAGGAGAGCTCGCCGGAGAGGGGATCCTGCGACGAGGTGCTCGTCGGAGAGGGGGCCGGGGAGGCGCGGCCGGGCGCGGGACCAGAGGGGGCGACGAGGGGCGTGGGCCCGGGGCGGCGATGGTGGCCGCGGTCGCCGGCGAACTACGGCAGCAGGGCGGCAAAGCTCCGGCGGGAAGCGGTCGGCGGCGCTCAGGCGACTGAGGACGGGCGGCGGAGGAGACGAGCCGGGCTCGGGCGGCGCGACTTGGGCCTCGGGGGCCCTCCCCGGGCCTCCCGGGCCGGCGGCAGGGAAGTGGGCACGATGCCACTTGGCGCCCGCTGATTGGCTGGAGGCGGCGGCGGTATTCGTCCGGCGGCGGGGCGGACGTGTCCGGTGGCGGCGGGCAATTTTTTTAGGGTTAGACGAGGGGATCCGAGATTTGGAAAGAGGGGTCTATATATAGGCATAGAGGGAGCTAGGAGAGTCCAAATGAGGTGCGGTTTTCGGCCACGCGATCGTGATCGAACGCTCTAGACGATGGAGAAGGTTTTGGTGGGTTTTGGGCCAAATTGGAGGGGTGTTGGGCTGCAACACACATGAGGCCTTTTCGGTCCCTCGGTTAACCGTTGGAGCATCAAACGAAGTCCAAATGGTACGAAACTTGACAAGCGGTCTACCGGTAGTAAACCAAGTGCGCTTGGCAAGTCTCGGTCCAATCCGGAAATGTTTAATCCCCACACACGAAATAAAGGTAGAAATGACCACCGGAGGTGAACGAAGCGCCGGAATGCAAAACAGACAACGGGGAAAATGCTCGGATGCATGAGACGAACACGTATGCAAATGCAATGCACATGATGACATGATATGCGATGCATGACAATGATAAAAACACACGGAGACAAAGACCCAAACCTGAGAAAATAAAATAACTTAAGGCCGGAAACGGCAAGAGTTGGAGTACAAATTGGGTAAATCATATCCGGGGTGTTACAACACTCCACCACTACGAAAGGATCTCGTCCCGAGATCTAGGACTGAAAGAACGCCGGGTACTCAGAACGGAGGTGATCCTCGTGTTCCCAGGTAGCTTCACGGTCGGAATGGTGTGACCACTTGACTTTGAGGAACTTGATCGACTTGTTGCGAGTCTTGCGTTCAGTCTCTTCGAGAATAGCAACTGGGTGCTCACGATAGGAGAGATCTTCTTAGAGCTCAATGTCCTCGAAGTTGACGGTGCGGTCAGGAGTCTTGAAGGAGTTTCGGAGCTGAGAGACATGGAACACATCATGAACATTTGCAAAGTTTGAAGGAAGCTCGAGTTGATAAGCAAGATCGCCTCTCTTGCTGACAATCTTGAAAGGTCCGACATATCTAGGGGCAAGCTTCCCTTTGATACTGAAGCGGCGAGTCCCTTTCTTAGGAGAGACGCGGAGGTAAACATGATCTCCAATCTCGAAAGCCAAATCATGGTGCTTACTATCATAGTAGCTCTTCTGACAGGATTGGGCTGCTTTGAGGTTATCTCGAATGACTTTGCACATTTCTTCTGCCTCTGTGATTAAGTCATTTACCAAAAGCTGACGTTCACCGATCTCAGACCAGTTGAGAGGGGTACGGCACTTCCTGCCATACAGAATTTCAAATGGGGCCTTGCCTGAACTTGCTTGAAAACTGTTGTTGTAGGAGAATTCAGCATAAGGAAGACAATCCTCCCACTTCATGCCGAAGGAGATCACACAAGCCCTGAGCATATCTTCAAGAATCTGATTGACACGCTCGACTTGACCGCTAGTTTGAGGATGGAAAGTTGTACTGAAGCAGATGTTGGTGCCCATGGCCTTCTGAAAAGAATCCCAAAACTTGGAGGTAAAGATGCTGCCACGGTCTGAAGAGATCACTTGAGGAATACCGTGCAGAGAGACAATTCGAGAGGTATAGAGTTCCACCAATTGAGCTGTAGTGATTGACTCTTTGATAGGCAGAAAGTGAGCCACTTTTGTGAGTTTGTCGATGACAACGAATATAGCATCATTGCCACGCTTGGACTTTGGAAACCCAGTCACGAAGTCCATCTCAATGTGGTCAAACTTCCATTCTGGAATGGCAAGAGGTTGGAGGAGACCAGCTGGCCTTTGGTGTTCTGCCTTCACTCTTCTGCAGACATCACATTCATTCACGAATTGAGCAATCTCGCGCTTCATTCGAGTCCACCAATAAGCCTGCTTGAGGTCCTGATACATCTTCATGCTCCCAGGGTGGATGGAGAGGAGAGAATTGTGAGCCTCGTTCATGATCACTTTACGAAGTTCACCTTTGGGCACAACAATACGATCCTCGAAGAAGAGAGTATCTTTGTCATCAAGGCGGTGGCACTTGTACTTGGGTTGACTCTTGGCAATCCCAATCTTCACCTTTTTCACCATAGCATCGAGAAGCTGAGCTTGGCGAATTTGGTCTTCCAAGGTAGAAGAGACTTGAAGGTTGGCGAGGAAACCTTGAGGAACAACTTGCAGATTAAGTTTGCGGAAAGCTTCACAAAGCTCGGGTTGATAAGGCTTGAGAATCAGACTATTACAATAAGCCTTCCTGCTCAATGCGTCAGCAATCACATTGGCCTTGCCTGGAGTATACTCGATACTCGGATTATACTCTTGAATCATTTCGACCCATCGAGTTTGCCTGAGGTTGAGATTAGGCTGAGTGAAGATGTACTTGAGACTCTTGTGATCAGTGAAAATGTCCACTTTTCTTCCCAATAAGAGATGTCTACAAGTCAAAAGAGCATGCACAACTGCCGCCAACTCGAGATCATGAGTGGGGTAGTTCTTCTCATTAGGCTTCAACTGGCGAGAGGTATAAGCCACAACTTTCTTCTCTTGCATCAACACTGCACCGAGACCTTGGAGAGAGGCATCACAAAAGACCTTGTACTGCTTGGATTCATCAGGCGGAGTCAGAACTGGAGCAGTGATCAATTTCTCTTTCAAAGTGTTGAAAGCAATGTCACACTTCGGGGACCAAACGTACTTGACGTGCTTCTGGAGAAGATTTGAGAGAGGCTTCGCGATTTTAGAAAAGTTTTTAACGAATCTTCGGCAGTAGCTTGCGAGACCGAGGAAGCTACGGAGTTGCTTCATGTTCTGAGGAGGTTCCCAATTCACAATTGCACACACCTTCTCAGGATTCACCGCAATGCCCTTGGCAGAGATGATATGACCAAGATAAAGAACCTCATCGAGCCAAAATTCACACTTGGAGAACTTGGCGTAGAACTGGTGTTCCCTCAACTTGTCGAGTACCAAACGCAAGTGCTTGGCATGATCTTCCTTATTCTTCGAGAAAACCAGAATGTCATCGAGATAGACCAAAACAAAGTCATTGGTGTAGGCGTCGAAGATGAAGTTCATCATACGAGAGAAAGTCGGAGGAGCGTTGACGAGGCCAAAAGACATGACAGTGTATTCATATGAACCATAGCTTGTCCTGAAGGCCATCTTGGGAATATTTTGCTCACGGATTCGAATCTGATGATAACTCATACGGAGATCAAGCTTGGAGAATACTTGGGCACCTTTGAGTTGTTCGAACAGCTCGTTGATGTTGGGAAGTGGGTATTTGTTCTTGATGGTCTTCTTGTTCAATGGACGGTAATCAACACAAAGTCGGTCCGTTCCATCCTTCTTCTTCACAAAAAGAACACCACAACCCCATGGAGAAGAACTAGGCCGGATGAGACCCATTCTTTCTCGAACATCGAGTTGCTTCTTCAGCTCCTTCAACTCTTCAGGTCCGAGCTTGTAAGGACGCTTGCACACAGGTTCCGTGCCAGGCTCAAGATCAATGACGAATTCAACTGGCTGGTGCAAAGGCATTCCTAGAAGCTCTTCTGGAAAGACGTCTTGATATTCGCAAACGACTGGAATTTGCGAGATAGCATCCAGTTCACCCTTCTCATTGAGAGAAAACAGAAGGATAGTATTATCCCGAGCGGCAAAGACAATTACATCCTCAGACGAATGAGTCAATTGAATCTACCTGGCTGCACAATCAAGCTGAGCCTTGTGCTTAGAAAGCCAATCCATCCCGAGAATAAGATCAATATCCGAGTTACCAAGAACCATTGGAGAAGCCAGAAACTTGAAATCACCCATCATGATAGAAATATCCGGAATCATCATACTAGAACTCAGACGCTTAGCCGGAGAGACGACTTGCATAGCTGTAGGTAATGCCTTAGTACTAAAATTGTTCTCCGGTGCAAATGGGAATGACATGAAGGAATGCGATGCACCAAAGTCAAAAAGAACTTTTGCAGGAATATCATTAACAGGAAGGTTACCCATGATGACATCTGACGAGTCCTCTGCCTGAGCTGCATTCATCAAGTTGACCTTGGCGTGCTTGGGGTTATGCTTGACCACAGCTGTACTTGCCGATCTGACAGGAGGAGGAGGAAGACGCCTCTGGTTGAAACACTTGTTGGAATAGTGACCCTTCTATTGGCACTTGTTGCACGTGACCTCTGAAAGCGGACGGTGGTACGGAGCACTCGATCTTGGAGCTTGAGACGAAGTCTTGTTCTGAAAGCCAGGGTTGGGTGGGTGGGAAGAACCACTGCCACCTTTGCTCTTCTGATACGGCTGACGAAACGGAGGAGGAGGAAGCCAATACTTCTGCTGCTTGGCCACTTGAGTAGAGGAAGAAGGAGTAGCATCTCTGACTCGCTTCTTGGAAGCATCACACCTCAGTTGAGCGGCCTCTTGCTTCAGTGCCATGTTGTAGAACTCGTCGTACCTCAAGGGCTCAAAGATAACAAGAGCTAGCTGAATTTCTTCTCTGAGACCACCCCTGAACTGGTATATCATGCTCTACTCATCAGGGATGTCCTGCTTGGCAAAACAGGCGAGCTTCTGGAACAACTTGTTGTTGTCATAGATAGACAAAGAGCCTTGCTTCAGGTTGCGGAATTCCTCACACTTGCTTTCAGTCACACTCTGAGGGATATGATGAGCTCGGAAATCTTGACGGAATTCATCCCAGGTAATCACACGTCCACCCTTGGAATCCTTGTACTGCTACAACCATTCTGCAGCTTGATCTTTGAGTTGGAAGGAAGCGAACTTGACAAAGTCTTCAGGCCTGACGTTACTGCACTCGAAATGCTTGCACAGATCCACTAGCCAATCGTTAGTATCGGTTGCCTCAACACAATTGCTGAAAGTCTTTGGCCCATTAGCAAGGAACTGGTTGAGTGTAGCAAAGTGATTCTGATTGTTGCCTTGATTCCCTTGGTTGCCTTGATTGCGCTCTTGAAGAATTTGCATGATCAACTGCGTGTTTGCATTGGTTGCGGCCATCACAGCTTGCCATGCCTCCGGAGGAGGTGGAGGTGGTGGCGGATCTTGATTCTGATTCTGATTGGTGCTCTTAGCGGGAGCCATCCTGAAGAGGTTGACCACCGTTAGCACATAGACAGATAAAATGAAGCTGAAACCAACGGAATGAAAATTGCAACATATAGTCTTCACATCCGAACAAAATGAACGAATGCATTCCTCTTGGAATGGTCACATATCCATAAATTGAGAAGCCACGTAAAATTAGGTAGAAGAAATAAATCAACAAGGTACGGATCAAGAACGAATAGTCGGTAAGAAATCCCAATCTCAAACCAAATATCCGTGGAAGAAGAACTAGAGCTACAAGAGTTCCCACCTATGAAACTCCCGAACCTTTTCGGTTATGCAATCAGGTGTTGGGGATACAGGGGAAGGATAATATCTCACCCAAATCTAGCAAATCCTACATCCAGCTGTATCCATCCTTCAACACATAACCAAGAAAAACTTCGGAAACCATCTACCTCAACCTTCGAAAAGCATCTGTTATACAAGTTATGGCGATACTCCCGAACTCCCGCCCAGTACTGGGTGGCGTCGACGTTATCTCACCAATGAACTGCATAAAAGAGATTTTCGATGTCGGCGTACTAAACTCAGGTATTCCAGAACTGCAACGATAAAATTATGACGACAACACCTCAGAGCTCAACTCCCCGGGACACTTCCACAAAACCCCTGACAGGAGGCACCAAGACAATGTTCTCGTCATAAAACCATCGGAACGATTCCAAGATACCCGCGTGATCCTAAAAAAAATTAGTGAAATTTGAGAAGAGAAGAGTCAAAACTCTACGTCAGGATGCCTTACCAGAGCGATGAGGAGACTGGGAAGTAAAAAAGAATTCCTAAACTCTCCGATATATAATTCCTAGATGACTCAAAACATTTTTCTAGACACAACTCGGCCGCTAAAAACCATCAAACAGTGGGGGCTCCTAAGGTCGGGGATGGCTCTGATTACCAACTTGTGACACCCTCGATGCGACTATATCTCCCACGTGTCGAGGCATGACTTAGAGGCATAATCGCATTGAGGGCATATGTCGCAAGTTAGGCAATCTTCACAAACATCCCATGTAATATAATTAATAAAAGGGGAGATAACATAGTTGGCTTACACTCGCCACGTCAATCAAGTACATAAATAGCATTACAACATTCAAACACTCATGGCCCGACTACGACGCCAAAATAAAAGACAACCCAACATGCGACACGGTCCCGATCACCCCAACTGGGCACCACTACTGATCATTAGGAAAAGAAACATAGTATCGCTGAGAGTCCTCGTCGAACTCCCACTTGAGCTCAAGCGCGCCATCTGGAGCTATATCATTGATGCTACATCTGGTGTAATAGTAATCTATGAGCCACAGGGACTCAGCAATCTCGCACCCTCGTGATCAAGACTATTTAAGCTTAATAGGTAAGGCAAGGTAAATATGTGGAGCTGCAGGAAGCGACTAGCATATATGGTGGCTAACCTGTTCGCAAAAGAGAGCGAGAAGAGGAGGCAAAGCGCGAGCGAGTAGTTCTAGAGAACTGAAAGTGCAACTATCCCTAGGTGGTTTTGGTAATTCATAACAACATATAGCTCATTGAGCTAATGTTATTCCAAGATGATCATTTCAGGAAAGCTCAATGCTTGGCATGGCATGGATGGTGAAAGTGGAACCCTCAAAATGCTAAGGACAAAGAATTGGCTCTAGCTCATATGCTCAAGACTCTTCATTTTACATTTTAGTGGTCCAAGATCACATTGAGTCCATAGGAAAAGCCAATACTATCAAGGAGGGATGAGGTGTTGCTTAATGAGCCTCTTGCTTCATGTGCTTAATGATATGCTCCAAAATCCTCAGCTGCTTTCCCATATCCACATTTGACCTAAACCCAAAGCCAAACTCGGCCCTACCGATTCTTTCAACCCGGCGCCACCGAGTTTCACTTGTCATAAGCCACTGCCAAATCCTAAGCAAATCGGTTCTACCGATAGGGATCTCGGTCTCACCGAGATGGGATTGCAATTTCTTTGTTTCCTTTTCGTAACTTTTCGGTCTCACCGAAAGAGCGGACCGGTCCCACCGAGATTGCAATGTAAACTCTCTGTTTCCTTTTTGTAACATTTCAGTCTCACCGAAAGAGAAAATCGGTCCCACCGAGTTTACCTGACCAACTCTCTGGTTAGCTTATTACCAAATCGGTCTCACCGAGTTTGTGTAATCGGTCTCACCGAGATTACGTTATGCCCTAACCCTAACCATATCGGTCCTACCGAGTTGCATGTCAGTCCCACCGAAAATCTCTAACGGTCACTAGGTTTACTATTTCGGTCCGACCGAGTTTATTGATTCGGTCCCACCGAGATTGGTAAATTGTGTGTAACGGTTGGATTTTGTGTGGAGGCTATATATACCCCTCCAACTCCTCTTCACTCGTGGAGAGAGCCATCAGAACACATCTACACGTCCAACTCATATGTTCTGAAAGAGAACCACCTACTCATGTGTTGAGGCCAAGATATTCCATTCCTACCACATGAATCTTGATCTCTAGCTTTCCCCAAGTTGCTTTCCACTCAAATCTTCTTTCCACCAAATCCAAATCCTGTGAGAGAGAGTTGACTGTTGGGGAGACTATCATTTGAAGCACAAGAGCAAGGAGTTCATCATCAACACACCATTTGTTACTTCTTGGAGAGTGGTGTCTCCTAGATTGGCTAGGTGTCACTTGGGAGCCTCCGACAAGATTGTGGAGTTGAACCAAGAAGTTTGTAAGGGCAAGGAGATCGCCTACTTCGTGAAGATCTACCGCTAGTGAGGCAAGTCCTTCATGGGCGATGGCCATGGTGGGATAGATAAGGTTGCTTCTTCATGGACCCTTCGTGGGTGGAGCCCTCCGTGGACTCGCGCAACCATTACCCTTCGTGGGTTGAAGTCTCCATCAACGTGGATGTAGGATAGCACCACCTATCCGAACCACGGGAAAAACATCCGTGTCTCCAATTGCGTTTGAATTCTCCAAACCCTTCCCTTTACATTCTTGCAAGTTGCATGCTTTACTTTCCGCTGCCAATATACTCTTTGCATGCTTGCTTGAATTGTATGATGATTGCTTGACTTGTCCTAAAATAGCTAAAATCTGACAAGAACTAAAATTGGGAAAAGGTTAAGTTTTTATTTGGTCAAGTAGTCTAATCACCCCCCCCCTCTAGACATACTTTCAATCCTACAAGAACAACCTGCGCAAGCATTACTCCAACACCGTGTCCACTTCCCGGACTCCGCCGAGAAGAGGCCATCACGGTAACGCACACTGTTGATTCATTTTAATTATGTTAAGGTTCAAGTTATCTACAACTGGACATTAACAAATTCCCATCTGCCCATAACCACGGGCACGGCTTTCGAAAGTTTAAATCCCTACAGGGGAGTCCCAACTTAGCCCATGACAAGCTCTCACGGTCATCGTAGGAATAGACCTCCTCCCGAGACGTTTCGATCAGACTCGGTATCTCGGTTCTTCAAGACACTTCGACAAGTTAAAACAAGACCAGCAACACCGCCCGAATGTGCCAACAAATCCCGATAGGAGCTGCACATATCTCGTTCTCAGGGCACACTCAGATGAGACTAGCTACGAGTAAAACCAACCCTCAAGTTTCCCCGAGGTGGCCCCGCAGGCAGCTCAGTCGGACCAACACTCAGAGGAGCACTGGCCCGGGGGGGTTAAATAAGATGACCCTCGGGCTCCGGAAACCCAAGGGAAAAAGAGGCCAGGTGGCAAATGGTAAACCCAAGGTTGGGCATTGCTGGAAAAGCTTTAATCAAGGCGAACTATCAAGGGGTTCCCATTATAACCCAACCGCGTAAGGAACGCAAAATCCGGGAACATAACACCGATATGACAGAAACTATGGCGGCAAGAGTGGAACAAAACACTAGGCGAGAGGCCGAGCCTTCCACCCTTTACCAAGTATATAGATGCATTAAGATAACATGGCAATATAATGATATCCCAACAAGTAAATAATGTTCCAACAAGGAACGGTCTCAAATCTTCACCTGCAACTAGCAATGCTATAAGAGGGGCTGAGCAAAGCGGTAACATAGCCAATCAACGGTTTGCTAGGACATGGTGGGTTAGAGGCTGAACATGGCAATTTGGGAGGCTTGAAAGCAAGTGGTAGGCATCGTATCATGGCATAGCAAAAGAGCGAGCATCTAGCAAAGCAAAGATAGTAGTGATTTCGAGGGTATGATCATCTTGCCTGCAAAGTTGTCAAAGTTGACTGGATCCTCGAAAGAAAACTCAATGGGCTCCTCGTTAGTGAACTCGTCTCCCGGCTCTACCCAAACAAGACAAACAAGCAACAAGGACACAATCAACCACGTGCAAGGATCAAACAAATATGATGCATACATGGTATGCTATGCGGGATGCAATGCGGGATGCATATGCAAGATGTGACAGGAAATGCAAGAACCTGGCATCAACTTGGAAAACCAAGTGTGCCACTGGAAACATGGGATGAAATCGCTTGAAAACGATATAAAGATCACCGGAAACGGAGTTACGGTTTGGAAATAGCAAGCGATTCAAATATGACCACGTTCTGCGATTTACAGCAAGTAGCCATCTAAATGCAATGAGATGGACATGCTACAGCACCCAAACATGGCAACAAAATACATGGCAGGGATGCATTCAAGATGCTTAACAAAAGTCTAGCACTAAGCTACGGCCAATTCATCCATTAACAGGTTCAAACAAGCATGAAAAAAATGCATATGGTAAAAAAATCTCAGACTTAGTGAAATTAACACTTGTCTGGAATTTCAGATCAGATAGCACTCTTCGGAGCAACAAAACTACATGCTACAGGGCCTGAACATGACAAAGTAAAGCATGTCATGGAGCTACTCAAAAAGCTTAACAAAAGTCCCTTAGTGACCTTGAGCCAAAAGGGATCAGAAAATACATTTGCAAGCATGTGAACATAGCAAAAGCATAATCAGTTTTCAGACTTAGTGAAAACTGGCACATGCTGAAACATAACTCAAGTAGGCGTGTTTACGAGCTCGATGCACTCACTAAGGAGCAAGTCATGATAAGCTAAGCATACACCCATCAAGAATACACAAGATGCAAGCTAGACATGGCAAGAACAATTACATAGCATGCACGGATCAACTACAACATCCTCGGCAAAATTGCTAACTAGTAGACAATCTGCCCAGATTCACAAAGTAGCAAAAGTAGAGCTCGATTGACTCAAGCTAGGGTGCTCCATAATTGCAAACAAAGACATGGCTGGATAGAGCACCACAAGATTAACAAAACATCCTTACTGATCATCCTCAAAATAGGCACGGATCACTAGGAAACAACATGAACATATGGCAACATGAGATAAACAGCTCAAGGGCTTAGTGGAAATGCTAAGTCCCTGAAAACAGAATTACCAAGTGCCTCACTTTGTAAGCTTGTGCTAGTCACCACACACATCACAAAAATACATGGGTTGCACCTCTGGAAAGATGGCAAAACCCTTAACAAAACATATGTAGAGCACCAGGGCATATCATGCACATAACAATCATGGCAAAAATGACAAATCTCTAAATGGAGTAGCAGATCTGACAATTATCTCAAGTAGCCTCCTTCTAACAGCATTCCGGGCATCAAGATGAACTCAAATGAAAATGATGCAATGGAATGAAATGATGTACTCTCTGAGACGAACATTTTCATATGCTATATGCCAAAAACGGAGTTACGGATGCGGAGATATAGCATGATGAAAAACGCTAAAAATTACTAGGACTTGGGCAAAATTAGGTCAACCCTGATATTTTCAGATCTGGATCGGGGGCACGCGGATCAAGGTGGTCGGACTCTCGCCGGAGTCACAAGGAGAGCTCACCGGAGAGGGGATCCGGCGACGAGGTGCTCGTCGGAGAGGGGGCCGGGGAGGCGCGGCCGGGCGCGGGACCAGAGGGAGCGACGAGGGGCGTGGGCCTGGGGCGGCGATGGTGGCCGCGGTCGCCGGCGAACTGCGGCAGCGGGGCGACAAAGCTCCAGCGGGAAGCGGTCGGCGGTGCTCGGGCGGCTGAGGACGGGCGGCGGAGGAGATGAGCCGGGCTCGGGCGGCGCGACTTGGGCCTCGGGGGCCCTCCACGGGCCTCCCGGGCCGGCGGCGGGGAAGTGGGCGCGATGCCACTTGGCGCCCGCTGATTGGCCAGAGGCGGCGGCGGGACGGACGTGTCCGGTGGCAGCGGGCAATTTTTTAGGGTTAGAGACGAGGGGATCCGAGATTTGGAAAGAGGGGTCTATATATAGGCATAGAGGGAGCTAGGAGAGTCCAAATGAGGTGCGGTTTTCGGCCACGCGATCATGATCGAACGCTAGACGATGGAGAAGGTTTTGGTGGGTTTTGGGCCAAATTGGAGGTGTGTTGGGCTCCAACACACACGAGGCCTTTTCGGTCCCTCGGTTAACCGTTGGAGCATCAAACGAAGTCCAAATGGTATGAAACTTGACAGGCGGTCTACCTGTAGTAAACCAAGTGCGCTTGGCAAGTCTCAGTCCAATCCGGAAATGTTTAATCCCCACACACGAAAGAAAGGTAGAAATGACCACCGGAGGTGAACGAAGCGTTGGAATGCAAAACGGACAACGGGGAAAATGCTCGGATGCATGAGACGAACACGTATGCAAATGCAATGCAGATGATGACATGATATGAGATGCATGACAACATTAACAACACACGGAGACAAAGACCCGAACCCGAGAAAATAAAATAACTTAAGGCCGGAAACGGCAAGAGTTGGAGTACAAATTGGGTAAATCATATCCGGGGTGTTACAAAACTATTGGGTACACCTTCTATCACAGATCCGAAGGCAAGATCTTTGTTGCTAAGAATGGATCCTTTCTAGAGAAGGAGTTTCTCTCGAAAGAAGTGGGTGGGAGGAAAGTAGAACATGATGTGGTAATTGTGCCTTCTCTTGAATTGGAAAGTAGCTCATCACAAAAATTAGTTCCAGTGATGCCTACACCAACTAGAGAGGGTGCTAATGATAATGATCATGAAACTTCAGATCAAGTTACTACCGAACCTCGTAGGTCAACCAGAGCACGTTCCGCACCTGAGTGTACGGTAATCCTGTTCTGGAAGTCATGTTACTAGACCATGACGAACCTACGAACTATGAGGAAGCGATGATGAGCCCAGATTCCGCAAAATGACTTGAGGCCATGAAATCTGAGATGGGATCCATGTATGAGAACAAAGTGTGGACTTTGCTGGACTTGCCCGATGATCGGCAAGCCATTGAGAATAAATGGATTTTCAAGAGGAAGACGGACGCTGATGGTAGTGTTACTATCTACATAGCTCGAATTGTCGCAAAAGGGTTTTCAACAAGTTCAAGGTGTTGACTACGATGAGATTTTCTCACTCGTATCGATGCTTAAGTCTGTCCGAATCATGTTAGCAATTGTCGCATTTTATAAAATCTGGTAAATTGATGTCAAAACTGCATTCCTCAAAAAGGATTTATTAAAGAAGAGTTGTATATGATACAACCCGAAGGTTTTGTCAATCCTAAAGGTGCTAACAAAGTGTGCAAGCTCCAGCGATCCATCTATGGACTGGTGCAAGCATCTCGGAGTTGGGATATACGCTTTGATGAGGTGATCAAAGCATATGGTTTTATACAGACTTTCGGAGAAGCCTGTATTTACAAGAAAGTGAGTGGGAGCACTACAGCCTTTCTAATAAGTATATGTGAATGACATATTGTTGACCGAAAATGATGTATAATTTTCTGGAAAGCATAAAGAAGTGTTTGAAAGGAGTTTTTTAAAAGAAGGACCTCAGTGAAGTTGCTTACATATTGGGCATCAAGGTCTATAGATATAGATCAAGACGCTTGATAAGACTTTCGATGAGTACATACCTTGATAAGATTTTTAAGGAGTTCAAAATGGATTGGTCAAAGGAGTTCTGGCCTGAGTTGTAAGGTATGAAGTTGAGTAAGACTCAAAACCCGACCACTTCAGAAGATAGAGAGAGAATCAAAGTCATTCCCTATGCCTCATCCATAGGTTCTATAAAGTATGACATACTGTATACCAGACCTATTGTGCACCTTGTCATGAGTTTGGCCAGAGGGTACAATAGTGATCCAAGAGTAGGTCACTGGACAGCGGTCAAAATTATCCTTAGGTACCTAAAGAGGACTAAGGAAATATTTCTCGGTTATGGAGGTGATAAAGAGTTCGTCGTAAAGAGTTACGTCGATGCAAGCTTTGATACTGATCTGGATGACCCTAAGTCTCGATCTGGATACATATTGAAAGTGGGCGCAATTAGCTAGAGTAGCTCCATGCAGAGCATTGTAGACATAGAAATTTGCAAAATACATACGGATCTGAATGTGTCAGATCCATTGACTAAACTTCTCTCACAAGCAAAACATGATTACACCTTAGTACTCTTTGGGTGTTCATCACATAGCGATGTGACCTAGAATATTGACTCTAGTAAACACTTTGGGTGTTGGTCACATGGCGATGTGCAATGTGGGTGTTAATCACATAAAGATGTGAACTGTTGGTGTTAAATCACATGGCGATGTGAACTATATTATTGACTCTAGTGCAAGTGGGAGACTGAACACTACTAGGAAAAGGCTAATTAGTGGCGCACCTGTTTTTGCCATTAATGGCGCACTACAGGTGCGCCACTATTATCACGCCACTAGTAACAAATACTAATGGCGCAGATAGTAATGGCGCACCTATAGCGCGCCATTAGTATGCGTAGAAGTGCGCCATTACTATCTGACTTAGTAATGGCGCACCACACAGAAGTTTGCCATTACTAACAATTTTTTCAAAAAAAATTAGAAATTTTCTTACAAAAAAAATTTCAAATTTTTTTTATTTTTTTCGTTTTTTTCTTAATCTCAGGTCGCTATGGCTTAATCTCGGATCAATATGCTTAATCTCAAGTCAAATCGCACTAAGTGGTCAAACTTCCCGGAAGGTCACCCATCCTCACACTGCTCCAACCCGAGCACGCTTAACTTCGTAGTTCTATCCAACCCTAGCACCACTTCACTTATGTCTATCATATCAATCCTATTAAACCTTGTTGATGTCTAGGACTTTGTTCATGTTCATGAGTGTGATGAAATTTTGAAAAAATATTTCAAACTTCCCGGTCATATTACGTATCATATTTTGAAAAACATTTCCAAAAAAATTCGAAACCAAATTTTCTGCTGTTACTAGTGGCGCACCTAGCAAATGGTGCGCCACTAGTAAGTTTGAATTATTTTCCATTTTCCCCCTCTAGATCTTAAAAGCCCTATATCTTTCGTTCTGCTAGGTTTTTGGGGATTCTGAAAATCTTAAACTTCGTTCCCCCAGTTCAATTCGGATGTAGCTTTTCGAGTAGATGATTTTCCATATAAAAAACTTTTTAATCCAAGTTTGTATGCAAAAGTTATGCCCATTTTACTAAATTCCAAAGAGATTTTGCAAATAAAGTCGAATTTCATATTTGTAAATTTTCCCAACAACTAGACCACATATCACGTGGGAAACTTGTTTTATTTTATTTTTGACATTTCCATCATTTTCTTTTATTTTTTTAAACTGAAAAGGCGGTACACGGGGGGTGCATTTGGTCAAAGCTACCAATGGCGCACCACCTACCAATGCGCCATTAGTAACCCTGGTTACTAATGGCGCACCTGTTACATGATGCGCCATTACTAGTTTTGCAAAAAAAAATAAAAAAAATTGTTAGCAGTGGCGCACCGTGGTTGTGGTGCGCCATTACTAGTTTGAACCAGTAATGGCGCACTATACCTTGGTGCGCCGTTACTAGTTTTGGAAAAAAAGGTAAAAAAATCATTAGTAGTGGCGCACAGAGTGTGTGGTGCGCCATTACTAGTTAAAACTAGTGATGGCGCACTATGCCCTGGTGCACCATTACTAGTTTTGGAGAAAACAATTGTTAGTAGTGGCGCACCGTGAGTGTGGTGCGCCATTAATAATGAGGACACTAATGGCGCACATGTACCTGGTGCGCCACTGCTATATAGCAGTGGCGTACCACATACATGGTGCGTCAATAATGTCCATATTAGCTATAGCCCTTTTCCTAGTAGTGGAAGGAAATATGCCCTAGAGGCAATAGTAAAGTTGTTATTTTATATTTCCTTATATCATGATAAATGTTTATTATTCATGCTAGAATTGTATTAACTGGAAACTTGATACATGTGTGGATACATAGACAAAACACTGTGTCCCTAGTAAGCCTCTACTAGACTAGCTCGTTAATCAAAGATGGTTAAGTTTCCTAACCATAGACATGTGTTGTCATTTGATGAACGGGATCACATCATTAGGAGAATAATGTGATGGACAAGACCCATCCTTTAGCTTAGCATAATGATTGTTAAGTTTTATTGCTATTGTTTTCTTCATGATTTATACATATTCCTTTGACTATGAGATTATGCAACTCCCGGATACCGGAGGAATACCTTGTGTAATATCAAACATCACAACGTAACTGGGTGATTATAAAGATGCTCTATAGGTATCTCCGAAGGTGTTTGTTGGGTTGGCGTAGGTCGATATTAGGATTTGTTACTCCGAGTATCGGAGAGGTATCTCTGGGCCCTCTCGGTAATGCACATCATAATAAGCCTTGCAAGAAATGTGACTAATGAATTAGTTGCGGGATGATGCATTAGGGAACGAGTAAAGAGACTTGCCGGTAACGAGATTGAACTAGGTATGAAGATACCGACGATCGAATCTCGGGCAAGTAACATACCGATGACAAAGGGAATGATGTATGTTGTCATTACGGTTTGACCGATAAAGATCTTTGAGGGAGTCCTGTATTAGGGGGTATCCGGACAGCCGGATTATATCCTTTGGTCGGACTGTTGGACTATGAAGATACAAGATTGAAGACTTCCTCCCGTGTCCGGATGGGACTCTCCTTGGCGTGGAAGGCAAGCTTGGCAATACGGATATGTAGATCTCCTTCCTTGTAACCGACTCTGTGTAACCCTAGCCACATTCGGGACCCCCTACCCGAGATCCGCCGGTTTTGACACCGACATTGGTGCTTTCATTGAGAATTCCTCTGTGTCATCATCATTAGGCTTGATGGCTCCTTCGATCATCGATAGCGATGCAGTCCAGGGTGAGACTTTTCTCCCCGGACAGATCTTTGTATTCGGCGGCTCCGCACTGTGGGCCAACTCGCTTGGCCATCTGGAGCAGATCGAGAGCTACACCCCTGGCTATCAGGTCAGATTTGGAAACTTGAACTACACAGCCGACATCCACGGAGACTTGATCTTCGACGGATTCGAGCCCTTGCCGAGTGCGTCGCACGGTCACGATGAGCATGACTTAGCTCTGCCATCGAACAGTGTTCGGGAGATTGCACCGGCGACCGCTCCGACCCTCAAATCGGAGCCAATTGCACCATCCAGTGATGGGTGGATAGACCCCGCCACGGAGGCCGCACTCTCATCGGCGATCGAGCCAAGTATCGACCTTACCCTTCACGAGAGCCGTGACGCCAAACTACCGAATTCTTCCCCGGCCACGGACTCCGAACCGCCTGCGCCCGTGCCTATCGAATCCGACTGGGCGCCGATCATGGAGTTCACCTCCGCGGTTATCTTTCAGCACTCGTCCTTCAGCGACATAGTGAACTCATTAAGGTCTCTCTCCCTATTAGGAGAGCCCTGGCCGAACTATGTCCGGCAGAATTGGGATGCGAATGACGAAGAAATTCGCCGCCCACCCACCACCCACTTAGTAGCCACTGTCAACAATTTGACCGACATGCTCGACTTCGACTCCGAAGACATCGATGGTATGGACGACGATGCAGGAGATGAACAGGAACCACTGCCCATAGGGCACTGGACGCCCACTTCATCTTATGATGTATACATGGTGGACACACCCAAAGAAAACGACGATGAAGAACGGAAGGACGCAGCAAAGGGTTGTTCCCTCGAGAAGCAGTCAAAGAGGCGGCGTAAGCGCCGCTCCAAATCCCGCCTCAGTAGAAACAGCGATCATATAGACCCAGCGACAGAGCAAGGTGAGCCAGCGGACGACAAACACGGTATTGAACCATCGTCCGACCACGGCAACACGGAGAATCAAACCGAACAACCCGACTCCGTCGAAGATAATAGTCCGGATGACATCACACCGGACAGGCACCCGGAGCAACAGAATACCCATCAAAGGCTTGTTGCCACTGCGAGGAGTCTGAAAACGCAGAAGCAAAGGCTCAGGGTTGCACAACACACACTCAGAATCAGATGGAGTGAAGTACTCAACACTGCAGCAAAGTACGACGGTAATCGCCACACCAAGAGCTACCCGAAGCGAAAGTTGCTACCTGAATTCGATGAGGAGGCCTTAGATCCCCCGCAATCAAAAAACAAAACAGCCATCCGGTCGGATAGACGACCTCGTGGCCAGCATAGAGCGGCAAACGACGCCGCACACAAGCCAGTACGCGATCCACGTGAGGGCTCACATCAAAAGGATAGCGCAACCAGATCCATCTACGGGCCACGCAAGCGCGCTCCAGCACGCAATGCAACACAGCAAACATCCGAACACCACGGTACACTCAAATACAGGGGTGTCGCACACCCCCTATGTTTCACCGATGAGGTGCTGGAACATGAATTTCCAGAGGGATTCAAACCCGTAAACATAGAGGCATACGACGGAATGACAGACCATGGGGTCTGGATTGAGGACTACATCCTCCATATCCACATGGCTCGAGGAGTCGATCTCCACGCCATCAAGTACTTACCCCTCAAGCTCAAAGGGCCAGCTCGGCAATGGCTTAAAAGCCTCCCCGAAAACTCCATTGGAAGCTGGGAAGAGCTCGAAGAGGCCTTTCGGGCAAATTTTCAAGGGACCTATGTCCGACCACCGGATGCAGACGATTTAAGTCATATAACTCAACAGCCCGGAGAGTCAGCCTGAAAGCTTTGGAACAGGTTTCTCACTAAAAAGAACCAAATAGTCGACTGTCCGGACACCGAAGCCTTAGCAGCTTTCAAGCACAGCGTTCGAGACGAATGGCTTGCCAGACACCTCGACCATGAAAAGCCGAGAACAATGGCGGCATTAACAAGCCTCATGGCCCGCTTTTGCGCGGGCGAGGACGGCTGGTTAGCCTGATGCAGCACCAGCGACCCAAGTACATCCGAAGTCAGGGACGGAAACGGGAAACCACGACGCAGCAAAAACAAGCGCCGGAATAAAGAAGACAGCCTGAATAGCACGGGGGTAAACGCCAGATTCAGAAGCTCTCGGCCAGGTCAGCAAATGCTGCCCTCCAAAGCAACAGAGACGAATTGTCCAGCCTAAACAAGATTCTGGATAAAATATGTCAGATCCACAGCACCCCCGATAAACCTGCAAATCATACCCATAGAGAATGTTGGGTCTTCAAGTAGTCCGGCAAGCTCAACGCTGAACATAAGGGGCAGGATACACCAAGCGAAGACGAGGACAAGCCTCGCAAGCAAAGCACTGGGGAACAGAAGAAATTCCCACCAGAAGTCAAAACAGTCCCTTTGTTACACGTGACAAAGGGGAGAAACAAAGCGGCACTCCTAGAGACACATGCCCCAGGGCCTATCACCGCGGAGTTCTGCCACTGGTCGTCCTAACCGATCACCTTTGACCATCGGGATTACTCGGCAAGTATCCGGTGTAAAGGATGGGCTGCCTTGGTGTTAGACCCAGTAATTGACGGATACCACTTCACACGAGTCCTGATGGACGGCGGCAGTAGTTTAAACCTGATATATCAGGACACAGTCCGCAAAATGGGGATAGACCCAACAAAAATTAGCCATAGCAATAATACCTTTAAAGGAGTAACGCCAGGCCCAGAAGCCCATTGCATGGGCTCCCTGCTACTAGAGGTTATATTCGGCTTTCCCGATAACTTCCGCAGCGAAAATTTAACCTTCCACATCGCTCCGTTCCAAAGTGGCTATCAAGCACTACTCGGACGCGAAGCTTTCGCTCGCTTTAACGCCATACCGCATTACGCTTCTCTCATGCTTAAGATGCCCGGTCCATGTGGCATCATTACAGTAAATGGAAATATCAAGCGCTCCTTGCGCGTGGAAGACCGTGCGGCTGCCTTGGCAGCCGCACACTAAACGGCCTCACCAACTAAAGCATCTGACAGGTCATTAAGACCACGGACGCGGTTGGACGAGTCTGGTGCAGCTATATGTAATTGATACAGGTTTGATGGCTGTACCCCTATTACAATACAAGGGGCTCAACGCACGCAAACAAGTGGCAATTAGGCTCAACTTTACTCATTTTGAACTGTACATGGTTTATTTAGTATAACCTAAATTTTGCACGACAACTTTTCAACTAAGTTCCTCTCTTTTTCAGATGACCACCGTGCTACACCCGTCCAAAATACAGCACTACTAGGATGGCAATTTTATCCATGGACATGGATACCCATGGATATCCAACCTGAATGGATAGGGTTTGGATATGCTTTTGCGCCCATGGGCAGCGCCCAAACCCGACCCGGTTACTCGTGGATAGGGCATGGACATAATCTTGTACCCATGGATATATCCAAACCCGACCCGATAGTCTGACTTAACGAGCAATATTCTGCTACCCCTACCCCATAGTCACGTGTCCCACTATAATTTTATCCTTTATCTAAAACATCCAAAAGAAATTACACAATCCCCACCGTAACATACTCCAACGCACCTTCTCATCCTATTATCTACACTAATTAAATGACTTGTCGTTGAGAATCAGTGCCATCTCCTTGAGTTACTCCTCTCATAGACCTAGAGGTGGCCGCCGCTGCCAGCCGCTACCCCCATGTAAGGTGGGTCGCTGCAGCAGCCACTACTGGCATGCGACAACCCAGCTCCATATCTCCTTGACCCCTCCGTGTTTGCTTTTCCACACACGCATTGATGCATGGCCGTAGCAGTGGGACAACGCAAGGGCTATGACTGCACGGCGGGGAGTAAGCATGCCAATGCGGAGTGCACATTGTGCAATGAGTTATGTCTTATGTATAGGTCTTAAGAGGACCCGATGGATATCCAATGGGTATGGATATCCATCGGATTTGGACATGGTCACAATTTTTCGCCCATGGATTTTTTTATGGATGGGCTGGGACTGCCTCCATGGATATGGATATGGATTTGATATTGTTCAACCCGATCCAAACTCGACCCATTGCCAGCAGGGACCCGTTCCAAGGATTCTTTTTAGATTAAGACCCTGCGTAAACTTTTTTTACTGTCTCTTGTTGATACACATCCCTCAGATTCTCAGTACAATTGAGAAGGATGCTGGCGTATTGGCATGTGGCCACGTCAGAATATTGCACGTACCTGGACACCAGGGGCTTATTACAAAGGGCACTGTTTCGACCTGGTTTACATCATAAAGACCGAATACCCTAGGGAGTGTTCGGCGTCGCGAGTTTGGCCTTATATGCATCAGCTCCGAATCATGTCTTTGGTCAACTGTTGGGTTTGCCCGGCTCCTATGTTTTGCTGCCTTACGTTCCGCTCTATCGGCTAAGGCGACACCAGTAGAACTACTGTGATTGTGCCCTGGTTCATCCGGACGAGCACCTCAGTAGAGAAAGCCGAAAACTGACTATCATGATATAGCGTGAGACTGGTCAACCACTAGAGGACCTAGCAGAATCTTCGAGATTCCTCCGCCTTAACGAAGGGCCGTTTCCCGGCCAGGCATGTACGCGCCCCCAATCCGGATGAGCGCGGAGCCACCAGGGGCTATATTAGCCCCACTGTCAAACTCCTCTGGCTAAGTGAAAGTGTTAAAGCATTATAGTCCGATTGCCTAGTTCGCTGCGCTATCACCTCCTTAATGGACCAAGACGTTGGATCAAGTGTGAACATGCGTCTTCTGCGAACACCCCCGCATTATATGCCTGGGGGCTGAAGCCGACGACTGCCATCTTTCAGGTTATATACATATATACATAAACGGCCGCACAGGAGGCATCATAGCACTTTCAGGCAAAAGTATAAATACAGCCTTGATAAATTCAATAAAACATTGTTATTACAATGGGAATACATGTCACTTAAACATAATATTCTTCGAGCACTGAGCATCTATCAAACGAGCGCCTTCAAGAACTTCTTCAAAGTAGTGCTCGGCAGCCACTCGGCCTATGGCCGAACCCTGTGCCGCAACAGTGGTGGCATCCATCTCTGCCCAGTATGTTTTGACACGGGCAAGGGCCATCCGTGAGCCCTCTATGCACGCCGACCTCTTTACAGCATCGATGCGTGGCACGGCACCAAGGATTGTTGCACTAAGCTAAAGTAGTTATTCGGCCTTGGCCCTCTTGGCCACAGATGATCCACAACGGACCTCATGGCAAGTCCGGATAATCTATGGAGCTCGGCCCAACCGGTCAATCGTTCATTCAGCAACAGCGGACGGACTGGAGCGTGAAACTGTGACCAGAACAGCTTCTCCACTTCAGGACCTTTCTGATCCTTGAAGTACTCGGCCACATCAGCAGCACTTGCAGCCAAATCCATGTACTCGTCCGCAGAACTCCATAGCTGGTCTAGAGGAGCATATTTTGGATCTCCGAACTTAGTCCGCAACAAGAAGGGCTTCCCAGAAACGATATCCGCAGCTTGATTCAGCTCCTCCTTCGTCGCTCTAATTTTGGAGCGGGCTTCCTTGGCAGCCACCCGGGCCTTCTCTAGGTCCGTCGCCTTCACCCGGTTTTCTTCTTCAAGAAGCCGGTAACGGTCAGCAGTATCTTTTAACTCCACGGCCATCTTGGCAATTTTTTCTTTACTCTCGCAATGTGCGGCCTGTTCGGCCCTTAAACCCTCGGCCGCCTTTAAAGCGGCTGCATTGCTGCTCCTTGCGTGCTCCTTGGCTCGGGCAAGCTCCGCCCGAAGGGTCTCCATGATGGCAGCTCCATCTGCAGTCACAACATATTAAAGATACTGGCATCATGCTGCTCTTACTATGTGATGATCACCAGACAAATCACTGACCTTGTGCCTCGTCAAGCCGCTTGTTGACAAGCAAGATGTCGGCATCCGCCGCTTTAGTTCGGCAAACCCATCAGTCCGGCTAGCCACCGGAGCTTCCACCACCTGCACATAAAGGCAGTCTGGTTATTACCTGGGACTATGATCCTCTGTTTGCCGCCGTTTTCGACGACAACCAGAGTCTCAGGGGCTACTATCTACATAGGGCACATCTAAAAATGCGCGGTACTGTCAAAAATGTACATCATTTCACGTACCTCAAAACCCGTCAGTAGACTCATAAAGGCTTCATACAACCCGCTTTCGGCGGACGAAATCCTTTCAATCACCATACCCATCAACGTGCGGTGCTCTTCTAAGATAGCCGCTTGCTCCAGTAGATCCCTCAGTACATCTGACCGCACACCAGACGGTGCTGGACTCTTTTGATTGCTCTCTTCGAGAGCCGGATGCTGAGGACTTCGGATGGCCATAGGATTACCTTCTGGCCTTGATGGATCTAGAGAAACTCTCCGCGACGAGACCTCGGGGTCGCCCGCTTCGTGAGGTGGTGTGGCAGGGGGAGGCGTTTCGCTCTCCATCATTTTTGGAAGAAGATCCCCCGAAGACGAGCTCTGCTGAGAAGGGCTAAGATCCAAACTGCAAGATAAATGCTTTGATTATTTTCCTCAGAAGTAAATCAAGATATTTTCGTTATTAAGTACCCTTTTACTTGCAGCTCGGTGGAGGGCTGGTCCCCTTGAGGGCATAGTACGGCCAGGGTATCTCCCAGGGCAGGACCCTCCGGTGGAGATTTCTTCCCCCGTTTGGAGACCATTGTCTCCGGGTCCTCAGATGCGGTCCTGTTCCTTCCCTGGGGAGAGGAAGTTTCAGTTCCTCCTCCCAGGCTAATCTCCTTCGTGGAGGCGTAGCCTCCTTGTTCCCCCCTTTATCCTCTCCTGAGGGCGCTTGATAAGGCGCGATCTCCAGCATCCTGGTTAGCACGGGATTTGGTGAGGTCTCAAGGAGGGGGCCGGACACCTGATCAACTTTGCCTTCGCTATCCAATCCTGGACAAAGAGCGGCTTTTTTATGGCAACGTTGCTATAAATAAAACGGATAGTGTGTTCGGATGCGGGGCTACTTACTTGGGTATCCGAGTGATTGCAGCTTAGACCTGCATCCTCGGTGATGTCCGGACACATTATTTGTGGTCCGAAGAACAATTTGTACATCTCTTTGTGCGTCATGCCGAGGAAATGTTGGATAGCTCGCGGTCCTTCCGGGTTGAATTCCCACATGCGAAGGGGCCGGCGTTTGCAAGGCTGGACTTGACGAACTAGCATAACTTGCACTACCATAACCAGACTGATATCTCTCTCGAAGAGATCTCGGATACGGCTTTGCAGTATTGGCACGTTCTAACGCCCCGAGGCCGATGTGCCAGGTGTCCTCCAGTTATTCGTTGTGTTGCCATGTCATTTGCTTGCGTGTTGCATTTCATCATGTCATCATTTGCATAGCATCATCATGTTTTAAAACTTGCATTCGTCCGGGTTCTTCGAGTTCTCTCCGTTGTCCGTTCTGAGCCTAACCACACTTGCACGCGCCCGCGGCATGTCCGAAATATTATTTTATAAGTGGCTGGAAAATGTTCTCGGAATGGGTTGAAAGTTGGCATGCGGTGTTGTTTTGTTGTTAGTAGACCGCCTGCCAAGTTTCATCGCGTTCGGAGTTCGTTTGACGCCCCAACGGTTAACTATAGCGGCAGTATAGCCAGTCTAACGTCGGATGTTTTCGGTCTCCGGAAACAGTCGCCGGGCCTCCCTCTCTTCTCTTCTCTCAGCTCGAGACCGTCTACACAGTTCACTACCTACTGCCAGGTCCAACCTAACCTCTCTTGTCAGCCCGCAGCCCTTCTCCCGCGCGCGTCCGAAATCGGTCCCGGACCTGACCCGGGCAGTCGTCACCGCTGGATCCGGATCATCCCCAAACGTCTACAAAACGTCAACGTTTTCTTATTTGGGCTCCCTAGCCTATTTTTACCGAGCGTCCGATTACGATCGGAGGGACGGATTAGCCCCTAACTAAATCCAATGCTATATATAAAGACCAATCCCTCGGCAGCAACCCTAAAATCTAGGTCTTTTGTCCCCCCTCAGCGCCGCCACTTGCCAAATCCTCATCGGGATCTCCCCTGCTCGATCCACCCAACCAACTCACAGCCGCCTCCCCTTCCCTGCTCTCGTGCGTGTCCAGCACCAAAGGAGAGGTGCTCCTCGAGCCCTCGATCCAGCGCGCAGGCGCCTGAGCGCCTCCTCACCTCGTCCCCGCGTCGCTCGTCAGAAGATCCAGCAGGTCTCCTGCCTCGCCGAAGGTCGACTACGGCCGCCCAGGCCAGTGCTCCGCCGTCCCGCGCCCTTCCCTCTCCTTCCTTCCGTTCTCGTTTCTTCTCCTCTCAAGGTCTCTCTCTCCTGTGGATCGCAGGAATCCTGCCGCCATCGTTCAAGATCCTCGAGCGCCCGGAATTGCTTGTCTCCATCACCGTCCCCGTCAGATCTGGCGAGTCCTGCGCCCCGACCTCGTCCTCGCCAAGTGCATCGCCAAGCCCGCCTCCTCTCCACCGTGGCGCCCGCCGCTGCAATTTCCTCGCCACGCCGCATCTTCTCTGCAACAAGCGGCAGATGCAGCCACTGCAACCACCCCGCGCCATTGACTGCATCGCCTCGGCCCCGGCCAGAACGGGCTCGACTCCGAGCGCTCCTGAGCTGCTCTTCCTCCCGCTGGCCTCCTCTGCGCGCCAAGTCCGCCGCCGTCGTCCAAGTCCCTCACCGTCAGCATCTTCTTACCCTGCTGTGAGCAGCAGTTCGGGATCGAGCCCGTTCGCCCATTCGTTGACCATGCCCCATTGACCGCGCCACCGCTGGAAGGCTTCGGCCTCACCTGGCGGCCCAGATCCGCTGGCCCACCACTCGGCTTCCACTTTCGGGCTGAGGCCCAATGTGAGCACCAAATCCAGCCCTCCTCTCTGTTGGGCCAGACGGATTCGGCCCATTGCGTTTTTTTTCAGTTCTGGAGGTTTTCCTATTTATCCGTAGATGTCAGTTTTATCGAAAAGACCCTCATGTTCATGCATATAATAACTCACAATTCGTGCATCGGTTTAAAATGATTTATATATGAACCTTGCTCAGAATTTTGTCTAGTTTAATAATATGTCATTTTCATCCATGTTTAAAATGCTTAAAATGCGGTTTGATTAAATTTGCCCCTATGCCATGTTAAAATGATTTAATTCATAACTAAATAACCGTAACTCGATTTTTAACAAACTTTATATGTAAGTGGGGTAGAATTTTGCGTAGTTTAACATGGTGACATCATCTTGCATGCTTAACAACTCTAAAATAATGGTTAGGGCAGAACGGTACCAAACCTTTAAGGCCTCTTTTGGTTCATAGGATAAGATTATCATAGGAATAGGAATCTTGTAGGAAATGAGATGACATGTATCTCAAATCCTATGAGCAGTAATAGGAAACAAGATGTCATTTGGTTGACATCAAAGGAATTTTTCCATTGAGTCTAGGCTCTTTTTTATTTTCCTATGAAATGTGGAGGATAGGAACCAATCCTATGTAGGAATAGGAATCCATTCCTATGAACCAAAGGGCTCTAAAGGAAAAAATCCTATAAAAATCCTATCCTCTAGAATTCCTATGAAATTCCTCTAAACCAAAGGAGGCGTAAATATGCATATGAGGAGTTTCTGGACTTGTTGTTTGTTGTTCCGGCCTCATTTAAACTTGCCTATATAGGTAGTTTTGTTTTGCTTCACCTCTTGCCATGCTAACAACATTTAATATTGTTGGGTACATAAACGAGATCGAACTAAATAACTTGTTGTGGTGTTTCATCAATATGCAACTCGTTGCATATTGATCTCCACTTAATTTGTAGTTTTGTTTGTGCACGTTGCCATGCCATGCTTCATTAAACCGGACATGCATCATACTTGGTTGTGCATCATACCATGTTCTTGTGTTGGTTGTTTACCATGTTGTGTGCTTCTTTCCGGTGTTTGCTTCTTCGGGTTGGATCCGGTAACGTCGTGATTGTGAGGACCCGTTCGTCTATGTTCGTTTGTCTTCTTCATGGACTCGTTCTTCTTCCTTGCGGGATTTTAGGTGTAACACCCTTGATGCGACTATATCTCCCACGTGTCGAGGCACGACTTAGAGGCATAATCGCATTGAAGGCATATGTCGCAAGTGAGGTAATCTTCACACAACCCATGTAATATAATAAGGAAAAGGATACATAGTTGGCTTATAATCGCCACTTCACACAATTACATGAATAAAGCATTACATCAACCAAATACACTCATGGTCCGACTACGGAACCAAAATAAAAGAAGAACCCCAAATGCGACAAAGGTCCCCGATCGACCCCAACTGGGCTCCACTACTGATCAACTAGAACGAAACAACACAAAGGACAAGATCTTCATCAAGCTCCTCCTGAGCTTGGTTGCGTCATCTGCACGGTCTCATCGACACCTGCAAGCTGGTTTGGGAAGTATCTGTGAGCCACAGGGACTCAGCAATCTCGCACCCTCGCGATCAAGACTATTTAAGCTTATGGGTAAGGTAAAAGGTATGAGGTGGAGCTGCAGCAAGCGACTAGCATATATGGTGGCTCACATACGCAAATGAGAGTGAGAAGAGAAGGCAAAGCACGGTCGATAAAAGTATGATCAAGAAGTGATCCTGGACTACCTACGTCAAGCATAACTCCAACAACCGTGTTCACTTCCCGGACTCCGCCGGAAAGATACCATCACGGTTACACACGCGGTTGATTCATTTTAATTAAGGTCAACTTCAGGTTTTCTACAACCGGACGTTAACAAATTCCCATTTGCCCATAACCACGGGCACGGCTTTCGAAAGTTCAAATCCCTGCAGGGGTGTCCCAACTTAGCCCATAACAAGCTCTCACGGTCAACGAAGGAATAGACCTCCACCCGAGACATTCCGATCAGACTCGGTATCCCAGTACAACAAGACATTTCGACAGGGTAAAACTAAACCAGCAACACCGCCCGAATGTGCCGACAAATCCCGATAGGAGCTGCACATATCTCTTTCTCAGGGCACACCGGATCGTCCAAACTTCCGGTAGGCAAGCCCAGAGTTGCCCCTGGTGGCCACCGGCGGCTGACAAGTTGGACCAACACTCAGAGGAGCACTGGCCCGGGGGGTAAATAATGATGACCCTTGAGTCTGCAGAACCCAAGGGAAAGAAAAGGCTAGGTGGCGAATGGTAAAACCAATGTTGGGCATTGCTGGAGAAGCTTTACTTAAGGCGAACTGTCAAGGGGTTCCCATTATAGCCCAACCGCGTAAGGGACGCAAAATCCGGGAACATAACACCGATATGACGGAAACTAGGGCGGCAAGAGTGGAACAAAACACCAGGCATAAGGCCGAGCCTTCCACCCTATACCAGGTATATAGATGCATTAATTAAATAAGATATATTGTGATATCCCAACAAGTAAACATGTTCCAACAAGGAACAACATCTCCATGTTCCAACAAGGAACAAACTTCAATCTTCACCTGCAACTAACAACGCTATAAGAGGGGCTGAGCAAAGCGGTAACATAGCCAATCAACGGTTTGCGAGGACATTGGTGGGTTAGAGGCTGAACATGGCAATTTGGGAGGCTGACAAGCAAGTGGTAGGCATCGTAGTAATGGCATAGCAAAAGAGCGAGCATCTAGCAAAGCAAAGATAGAAGTGATTTCGAGGGTATGATCATCTTGCCTGAAATCCCGCAAGGAAGAAGAACGAGTCCATGAAGAAGACAAGCGGACGAAGTCGAACGGATCCTCACAACACGACGTTATCGGAACCAACCCGAAGAAGCAATCACCGGAAAAGAAACACACAACATAGTAAACAACCAACACATAATCATGGCATGATGCACAAACAAGTATGATGCATGTCCGGTTTTAAAGAGGCATGGCATGGCAAAATGCACAAGCAATCCTACAAATTAAGTGGAGCTCAATATGCATCGGGATGCATATTGACAAAACACCACATCAAGTTATTTAGTTCGATCTCGTTTATGTACCCAACAATATTAAATGTTGATTAACATGGCAAGAGGTGAAGCACAACAAAACTACCTATCTAGGCAAGTTTAAATGAGGCCGGAAGCAACGAACAACAATTCCGGTAAATCCCCGTAGCATATTTAGATTTGGTACTGTTCTGCCCTAAACCACATTTTAGAGTTGTTTAACATGCAAGATGAGTGCTCCATGCTAAACTAGGCAAAATTCTATCCCATTTACATATAAAGTTTATTTAATTCGGAGCTACGGTTGAATAGTTATGAATTAAATCATTTTAGCATGGCATAGGAGCAAATTTAACCAAACAGAATTTTAAACATTTTAACATGGATGAAAGTTGGATATTATTAATCTACACAAAATTCTGAGCAAGTTTCATATATAATTAATTTTAATCCGATGCATGGTTCATGAGTTATTAAATGCATGAACAATAGGGACTATTCTGCAAAACTGCAATCTCCGGAAAATAGCTAAATTCGTAGAACTGGGAAAAAACATGGCACGGGCCGCATCTGGGGCAAGCCCAACAGCAGAAGGAAAAAAACGAGAGGAGGGGCGCTGCGGGCGGCTCACCCTGGGCCTCGGCCCGGTCGGAGGAAGAGGCAGGCCAAGGCGGGAGCGGGGCCGGCTGGAGCTGGGCCGGCCCAGGTCGCGGTCAACGGCGGACGACGCCATTCTCCCGATCGAGGCAAGGGCGGTGGCGCCGGGAGGAGGTCCGGGTGGATCCGGTCGCCGGAGTTGACGGCAGCGGGTCTCCGGCGGCGGAAGGAGGCGGATCTGGAAGCAGGCGGCGGTGGCGCTCCACCTCGGGCTTGGATCGAGGCCGCTGCGCTCCAGGACGGCGGCGGGAAGCGAAGGACGACGGGGCGGCATGAGTGCTCGACGGCGGCCGGCGATGGCGGTGGCGGTGCCGGTCGGTGGCAGAGCGGGGCGGCGGGCGCCGGTGGACAGGAGGACGAAGGCAGCGCCTCCCGGGCGGCGGCGCGAGGAGCTGGACCCGCGCGGGCCGGTTGCTGGCTCTCCGGGCCCGGCGGCGAAGTGGGGAGGCTGGGCGCTGATGTGGCGTGCGGTGAGTGGAGGGAAGCGGTGGCGGGGTGATGTGTCCCGCTCTCATTGGGCGGAGTAAGGTGGCACGCGGGGGCGGACATGTCCGGCGCGGCGCGGACGCGTCCGGATGCGCGGTGGAGGAAGAAGACTAGGGTTTCATCCGAAATTTCGGGGAGGGGTGCTCTTTTATAGGTAGAGGGAGCTAGGAGAGTCCAAATGAGGTGCGGTTTTCGGCCACGCGATCGTGATCGAACGACCGAGATGATGGAGCAGAGTTTGGTGGGTTTTGGGCCAAATTGGAGGGGTGTTGGGCTGCAACACACACGAGGCCTTTTCGGTCCCTCGGTTAACCGTTGGAGTATCAAACGAAGTCCAAATGGTACGAAACTTGACAGGCGGTCTACCGGTGGTAAACCAAGGCCGCTTGGAAAGTCTCGGTCCAATCCGGAAATGTTTAACCCCCACACAAGAAAGAAAGGTAGAAATGACCACCGGAGGAGAACGGAGCGCCGGATTACAAAACGGACAACGGGGAAAAAGCTCGGATGCAAGAGACGAACACGTATGCAAAAGAAATGTGCATGATGACATGATATGCAATGCATGACACGCAAGCAATGACAAGGCAACAACAGCGAATAACTGAACGACACCTGGCACATCGGTCACGGGGCGTTACAACACTCCACCACTACGAGAGGATCTCGTCCCGATATATAGAATGGCACCGGAGGGAACGCGGAAGAGAAAGAGGAGAGGTAAAGCTAAGTTGCTTCTTTGACAAATGAGTGAAACCAAAGAACCTTGCGAGGTTGAACAAATTCGAGAAAAGAATACAACGAAGGTGAACAAGGCCGAAAACACTCTGTTAGAAAAGAGGAACAAGGAACATTGAGAAACCTTGAGGTTGAAGGGAAGATATATATAGAAAACACTCTGGTTAAGATTAAGATGGAGAAGGAATAACACTGATATAATTTCGACAGCACTTCGACTGTAAATGGAAGGAATAGAACATGAATTTGACAAGATGAGGGGATACTTGATGAAAACAACAATACACTACCTCCCGAAACGATTGAAAGAATGGCACAATGGTTAAGAAAGGTTTCAGACAGCACTCCGGTTGAGAAAGGATGTAAAACTTGATAAGATGAGAGAACTGGCATGAAAACACAACACTCCGGTTAAATGGATAAGCATGATAATAACAAGATCCTGACAAGAACAATAAGAAGGTTTGAAAAGAGCAACATCTCAAAGCCTCCCAGAAGAAAAGAGAGAATGAAATGGAATGAACGAAGGGAAACAAGGTCTTGAGGTAGCACGCTTACAACAAAAGCTAGAACAGAGTTGTTGGAAAAACCACAACGAAAAGATAGGCTTGAAGTGGTCTTATGGAATACCTCTCAAATTAAGAGATGAAAAACCTGCCACTCACGGGAAAAAGAATTGGATTGGTATGAGCAAGGAGGCAAGAAACTTATTTCACCGGGAGGATAAATGAAGAACTTGGATCATTTATAAACACCATAGATAGCAACAAACCTTAGGGATGGCTTTAGGTGAAATATAACCCAAGGTAACTCCAATGACAAGATTGATGGATTTAAAATACCTCATTCTTAATAGCATGTGAATCATGAAACATGAACTCAAATTATCAAGAATGGCATAATACCACCTCCAAAGATACGGTAGAAAGAAATGCACTCCGGATTGCAAGATGAAGAAAACTTGAGCTTCTTAAAAGAATCTCGATGAAAACTTTGAGAAGGAATTAAATCCTTGATGAACCATCATGTAGAACCTTCATAAAGAACTCCGGTAAACAAAAGGATGAACAAACGGAAGGAAAAAGAAGTCGAAAACACAAGTTGCATCCTTGTAATGATTTAGATGAATTTCCGTGGTGAAATAATTAAGAGAGCTAGGAACTCCGGGAAAGAAAAATGAATCAAGTGAAATCGATAATTTGATGAGCCTCCGGAGTAAAGAATTAAATTCACTCGATGAAAGAAGACTAAGGATTACATTATGCGTATCCTTCACCAATTAAATTGATGACAAGCAATGGAATTGGCATACTACTTATTCTCGTAGAAAAGATTAAGAGAGATATAACATAAACTTGAGAAGGTCTTCAACGAACCACTGGTAGGATTGGAACAACAAATGAATAGATATGATAACGAATGACGAGAGCTCTTGAACGACCCACCATAAGAATTAAAATGACCAAAGGAAAGATAGAGGAACACCGGGAAGAATTGGGAAAACGAATGAAGATACTTGAGGGGAATTAGATCCACGAGACCAAAAGATCATGAACTGATTAGAGGATATACTTGAATGATGCATCGGTATGATTGGAGGATGATAACTGGAAGCTGACATGAACAATCCAGAATTGATGGCTCCTTATAACAAAATGAGAAGAAACTTGAATTACTCCGGATGGGTGAAAAGAATTCCCACAATCAAAAACAATTATGAGAGGATGGCCTCGAATTAGAACCACGAATCTTGAAGTTTAAAGAGCAAGATTAAGGAGAAACTCTTCTTTGGTCTTGAAATGCTGAGAATGATGACGAGAAACACCACCATGAATTATTGAGGTACTCCGGAATTAAAATTGGAAAGGTTGAACCAATGATGAAAAGAATTTGAAAGATCTTGGAGAAAGGCATTTGACTAATGATAATACATTCCTACGTCAAACTTTGAAAAGAATTTGAGAATAACTCTGGAAAGAATGGAAGAGTCAGGTAAGATCCTGGGAAAAGACCTGTGGGTTAGGGCCCACTCAAAAGAAAACACTGTTGAAATGATTAAAAGAGAGATTGCACCGGTTGAATTAAAAGGCTTGAATGATATAACATCCTCGAAATAGGTTGAACGGATCTTGGAGATATCTTCAGCACTCCGGAACAAAAGAATAGCGAGAGGTGAATGATTAAGAGTTGCACCGGCATGAGAAGGCATTGAAATGAGGAAAGGGTAAGATCAACAAAGCTAGACTTGAAACCACCGGAGATGAAAAGAATGAAGAATAATAAGCTTGTGGAGCATCTTCATGAGAACCACCGAGTAAGAGCATTGAAGGAAAAGAATGGAGAGGCTTCACATCAATAAAATGGATAGTGATTAAGAAATCTGAATCCTTGAAGAAAAAGGGGTGGGTGGGCGGGAAAAACAAAGGCAACTTGAAGACGGATGGAACAAACACCATTGAGAAGAAATGATAATTGATCTTGCAAATGTTGAAGTGAACGGATCCACTTGAGGAGAGACACACCGGTTGAAAAGAATTAACATGACAATCTCGATTATCATGAAGGATTAGTATTCGCATAGGAATATGAGAACACCACTTGAGGAAGGTATGGAATCAACATTTGACATTGAAGCAACTCGAATACCACAACTCAAAACAAAAATAAAGGGTTGGCTTGCAGAATCAGCCGGAACAAGCATATGATAGAGATTTCGCCCGAAGTTTTCGTGGTGGGGCCTACACGGGCTCGATCGTACAGCACCATCATGTACAAGGCAGTGCACATGACATACGAAGCGTCCCCGAGTCAGCATAGCCAAGGACTCTTTAAGACACAACGAGACCACTGTAAAATCGACCGTGAATAGGCGAACCACTAGACGTCAAACCCCAATTTCGTATCACACATCTGTCGGAAAGATATCCTAAGAGCTACATGAATTCCCACCTATGAAACTCCCAAAATTTTCCGGTTATGCAATCAGGTGTTGGGGATACAGGGGAAGCATAATATCTCACCCAAACTAGCAAATCCTACATCCAGCTGTATCCATCCTTCAACACATAACCAAGAAACCTTCAGAAACCATCTACCTCAACCTTCGAAAAGCATCCGTTATACAAGTTATGGCGATACTCCCGAACTCCCGCCCCAGTACTGGGTGGCGTCGAGGTTATCTCACCAACGAACTGCATAAAAGAGATTTTCGATGTCGGCGTACTAAAGTCAGGTATTCCAGAACTGCAACGATAAAATTATGATGACAACACCTCAGAGCTCAACTCCCCGGGACACTTCCACAAAACCCCTGACAGGAGGCACCAAGACAATGTTCTCATCATAAAACCATCGAAACGATTCCAAGATACCCGCGTGACCCTAAAAAAAAATTTTGTGAAATTTGAGAAGAGAAAAGTCAAAACTCTACGTCAGGATGCCTCACCAGAGCGACGAAGGGACTGGGAAGTAAAAAGAATTCCTAAACTCTCCGATATATAATTCCTAAATGACTCAAAACATTTTTTCTAGACACAACTCGGCCGCTAAAAACGATCAAGCAATGGGGCTCCTAAGGTCGGGGAAGGCTCTGATTACCAACTTGTAACACCCTCGATGCGACTATATCTCCCACGTGTCGAGGCGCGACTTAGAGGCATAATCGCATTGAAGGCATATGTCGCAAGTGAGGTAATCTTCACACAACCCATGTAATATAATAAGGAAAAGGATACATAGTTGGCTTACAATCGCCACTTCACACAATTACATGAATAAAGCATTACATCAACCAAATACACTCATGGTCCGACTACGGAACCAAAATAAAAGAAGAACCCCAAATGCGACAAAGGTCCCCGATCGACCCCAACTGGGCTCCACTACTGATCAACTAGAACGAAACAACACAAAGGACAAGATCTTCATCAAGCTCCTCCTGAGCTTGGTTGCATCATCTGCACGGTCTCATCGACACCTGCAAGCTGGTTTGGGAAGTATCTGTGAGCCACAGGGACTCAGCAATCTCGCACCCTCGCGATCAAGACTATTTAAGCTTATGGGTAAGGTAAAAGGTATGAGGTGGAGCTGCAGCAAGCGACTAGCATATATGGTGGCTAACATACGCAAATGAGAGCAAGAAGAGAAGGCAAAGCACGGTCGATAAAAGTATGATCAAGAAGTGATCTTGGACTACCTACGTCAAGCATAACTCCAACAACCGTGTTCACTTCCCGGACTCCGCCGGAAAGAGACCATCACGGTTACACACGCGGTTGATTCATTTTAATTAAGGTCAACTTCAGGTTTTCTACAACCGGACGTTAACAAATTCCCATCTGCCCATAACCGCGGGCACGGCTTTCGAAAGTTCAAATCCCTGCAAGGGTGTCCCAACTTAGCCCATAACAAGCTCTCACGGTCAACGAAGGAATAGACCTCCACCCGAGACATTCTGATCAGACTCGGTATCCCAGTACAACAAGACATTTCGACAGGGTAAAACTAAACCAGCAACACCACCCGAATGTGCCGACAAATCCTGATAGGAGCTGCACATATCTCTTTCTCAGGGCACACCGGATCATCCAAACTTCCGGTAGGCCAGCCCAGAGTTGCCCCTGGTGGCCACCGGGGCTGACAAGTTGGACCAACACTCAGAGGAGCACTGGCCCGGGGGGGTAAATAATGATGACCCTTGAGTCTGCAGAACCCAAGGGAAAGAAAAGGCTAGATGGCGAATGGTAAAACCAATGTTGGGCATTGCTAGAGAAGCTTTACTTAAGGCGAACTGTCAAGGGGTTCCCATTATAGCCCAACCGCGTAAGGGACGCAAAATCCGGGAACATAACACCGATATGACGGAAACTAGGGCGGCAAGAGTGGAACAAAACACCAGGCATAAGGTCAAGCCTTCCACCCTTTACCAGGTATATAGATGCATTAATTAAATAAGATATATTGTGATATCCCAACAAGTAAACATGTTCCAACAAGGAACAACATCTCCATGTTCCAACAAGGAACAAACTTCAATCTTCACCTGCAACTAACAACGCTATAAGAGGGGCTGAGCAAAGCGGTAACATAGCCAATCAACGGTTTGCTAGGACATTGGTGGGTTAGAGGCTGAACATGGCAATTTGGGAGGCTGACAAGCAAGTGGTAGGCATCGTAGCAATGGCATAGCAAAAGAGCGAGCATCTAGCAAAGCAAAGATAGAAGTGATTTCGAGGGTATGATCATTTTGCCTGAAATCCCGCAAGGAAGAAGAACGAGTCCATGAAGAAGACAAGCGGACGAAGTCGAACGGATCCTCACAACACGACGTTATCGGAACCAACCCGAAGAAGCAATCACCGGAAAAGAAACACACAACATAGTAAACAACCAACACATAATCATGGCATGATGCACAAACAAGTATGATGCATGTTCGGTTTAAAGAGGCATGGCATGGCAAAATGCACAAGCAATCCTACAAATTAAGTGGAGCTCAATATGCATCGGGATGCATATTGACAAAACACCACATCAAGTTATTTAGTTCGATCTCGTTTATGTACCCAACAATATTAAATGTTGATTAACATGGCAAGAGATGAAGCACAACAAAACTACCTATCTAGGCAAGTTTAAATGAGGCCGGAAGCAACGAACAACAATTCCGGTAAATCCCCATAGCATATTTTAGATTTGGTACTGTTCTGCCCTAAACCACATTTTAGAGTTGTTTAACATGCAAGATGAGTGCGCCATGTTAAACTAGGCAAAATTCTATCCCATTTACATATAAAGTTTATTTAATTCGGAGCTACGGTTGAATAGTTATGAATTAAATCATTTTAGCATGGCATAGGAGCAAATTTAACCAAACAGCATTTTAAACATTTTAACATGGATGAAAGTTGGATATTATTAATCTACACAAAATTCTGAGTAAGTTTCATATATAATTCATTTTAATCTGATGCATGGTTCATGAGTTATTAAATGCATGAACAATAGGGACTATTCTGCAAAACTGCAATCTCCGAAAAATAGCTAAATTCGTAGAACTGGGAAAAACATGGCACGGGCCGCATCTGGGGCAAGCCCAACAGCAGAAGGAAAAAAACAAGAGGAGGGGCGCTGCGGGCGGCTCACCCTGGGCCTCGGCCCGGTCGGAGGAAGAGGCAGGCCAAGGCGGGAGCGGGGCCGGCTGGAGCTGGGCCGGCCCAAGTCGCGGTCAACGGCGGACGACGCCATTCTCCCGATCGAGGCAAGGGCGGTGGCGCCGGGAGGAGGTCCGGGTGGATCCGGTCGCCGGAGTTGACGGCAGCGGGTCTCCGGCGGAGGAAGGAGGCGGATCTGGAAGCAGGCGGCGGTGGCGCTCCTCCTCGGGCTCGGATCGAGGCCGCTGCGCTCCGGGACGGCGGCGGGAAGCGAAGGACGACGGGGCGGCATGAGTGCTCGACGGCGGCCGGCGATGGCGGTGGCGGTGCCGGTCGGTGGCAGAGCGGGGCGGCGGGCGCCGGTGGACAGGAGGACGAAGGCGGCGCCTCCCGGGCGGCGGCGCGAGGAGCTGGACCCGCGCGAGCCAGTTGCGGGCTCTCCGGGCCCGGCGGCGAAGTGGGGAGGCTGGGCGCTGACGTGGCGCGCGGTGAGTGAAGGGAAGCGGCGGCGGGGTGACGTGTCGCGCTCTCATTGGGCGGAGTGAGGTGGCGCGCGGGGGCGGACATGTCCGGCGCGGCGCGGACGCGTCCGGATGCGTGGTGGAGGAAGAAGACTAGGGTTTCATCCGAAATTTCGGGGAGGGGTGCTCTTTTATAGGTAGAGGGAGCTAGGAGAGTCCAAATGAGGTGCGGTTTTCGGCCACGCGATCGTGATCGAACGACCGAGATGATGAAGCAGAGTTTGGTGGGTTTTGGGCCAAATTGGAGGGGTGTTGGGCTGCAACACACACGAGGCCTTTTCGGTCCTTCGGTTAACCGTTGGAGTATCAAACGAAGTCCAAATGGTACGAAACTTGACAGGCGGTCTACCGGTGGTAAACCAAGGTCGCTTGGCAAGTCTCGGTCCAATACGGAAATGTTTAACCCCCACACAAGAAAGAAAGGTAGAAATGACCACCGGAGGAGAACGGAGCGCCAGATTGCAAAACGGACAACGGGGAAAAAGCTCGGATGCAAGAGACGAACACGTATGCAAAAGAAATGTGCATGATGACATGATATGCAATGCATGACACGCAAGCAATGACAAGGCAACAACAGCGAATAACTGAACGACACCTGGCACATCGGTCTCGGGGCGTTACATTAGGCAAGATGACCATACCCTCGAAATCACTTCTATCTTTGCTTGCTAGTTGCTCGCTCTTTTGCTAGCCTATGCTGTGATACCTACCACTTGCTTATCATGCCTCCCATATTGTTGAACCCAGCCTCTAACCCACCTTGTCCTAGCAAACCGTTGTTTGGCTATGTTACCGCTTTTCTCAGCCCCTCTTATAGCGTTGTTAGTTGCAGGTGAAGATTGAAGTTTGTTCCTTGTTGGAACATGGAGATGTTGTTCCTTGTTGGAACATGTTTACTTGTTGGGATATCACAATATATCTTATTTAATTAATGCATCTATATACTTGGTAAAGGGTGGAAGGCTCGGCCTTATGCCTGGTGTTTTGTTCCACTCTTGCCGCCCTAGTTTCCGTCATATCGGTGTTATGTTCCCGGATTTTGCGTTCCTTACGCGGTGGGGCTATTATGGGAACCCCTTGACCGTTCGTCTTAAGTAAAGCTCTTCCAGCAATGCCCAACATTGGTTTTACCATTTGCCACCTAGCCTTTTCTTTTCCCTTGGGAGTCGTGCTCCTGAGGGTCATCATTATTTTACCCCCTCGGGCCAGTGCTCCTTTGAGTGTTGGTCCACCTGTCAGCTGCCGGTGGCCACCAGGGGCAACTCTGGGTTGGCTTACCCGTACCTAGGACAATCTGAGTGTGCCCTGAGAAAGAGATATGTGCAGCTCCCATCGGGATTTGTCGGCACATTCGGGCGGTGTTGCTGGTTTAGTTTTACCCTGTCGAAATGTCTTGTTGTACCGGGATACCGAGTCTGATCGGAATGTCTCGGGAGGAGGTCTACTCCTTCGTTGACCGTGAGAGCTTGTAATGGGCTAAGTTGGGACACCCCTGCAGGGATTTGAACTTTCGAAAGCCGTGCCCGCGGTTATGGGCAGATGGGAATTTGTTAATGTCCGGTTGTAGATAACTTGAACCTTAACTTATTTAAAATGAATCAACAGCGTGTGTTACCATGATGGTCTCTTTCAGGCGGAGTCCGGGAAGTGAACACGGTGTTGGAGTTATGCTTGACGTAGGTTGTTTTAGGATCACTTCTTGATCATACTTTTATCGACCGTGCTTTGCCTTCTCTTCTCGCTCTCTTTTGCGTATGTTAGCCACCATATATGCTAGTCGCTTGCTGCAGCTCGACCTCATACCTTTTACCTTACCCATAAGCTTAAATAGTGTTGATCGCGAGGGTGCGAGATTGCTGAGTCCCCGTGGCTCACAGATACTTCCAAAACCAGCTTGCAGGTGCCGATGAGTCCGTGCAGATGACGCAACCAAGCTCAGGAGGAGCTCGTTGGAGATCTTGTCCTTTGTGTTGTTTCGTTCCAGTTGATCAGTAGTGGAGCCTAGTTGGGGTCGATCGGGGACCTTTGTCGCATTTGGGGTTCTTCTTTTACTTTGGTTCCGTAGTCGGACCTTGATTGTATCTGGATGATGTAATGCTTTATTCATGTAATTGTGTGAAGAGGCGATTGTAACCCAACTATGTATCTCTTTCCCTTATGTATTACATGGGTTGTGTGAAGATTACCTCACTTGCGACATTGCTTTCAATGCGGTTATGCCTCTAAGTCGTTCTTCGACACGTAGGAGATATAGCCGCATCGAGGGCGTTACACACGTCCTTGGCTGGACCCCAGCTCAGCCCCCTGCTGATCCATGACATCAGTTGTGGTGGGGGGCCTGAGCAAAAGGCGGGGGCAGCTACCCACTTGGCACTTCGGGGAGCTGTGATGTAGAACCACTCCCGCTGCCACAATCTGGACACCTCTGGGAAGTAACCCTCAGGCCATGGAGCGTCAGCAATTTTGCTTATTGAAGCGCCTCCGCACGCTGCGTGCTGCCCCTTGATCATCTTCGGCTTCACATCGAAGGTCTTGAGCCACAGGCCGAAGTGAGGGGTAATGCGGAGGAAGGCCTCACATACGACAATAAATGTCGAGATGTGAAGAAGGGAATCTGGGGCCAGATCGTGAAAATCTAGCCCGTAATAGAACATAAGACCCCTAACAAAGGGATCCAGAGCGAGGCCTAGTCCTCGGAGGAAGTGGGAGACGAACACGACGCTCTCGTTGGGTTCGGGAGTAGGGACGACCTACCCTCGGGCAGGCAGCCGATGCGAAATTTCGGCGATCAGATATCTGGCCTCTCTCAACTTCTTGATGTCCTCCTCTGTGATGGAGGAAGGCATCCACCGACCTTGAAGGTTGGATCCAGACATAGTTGAAGGTCCGAAATGCCTAAACCTGAGCTTTGGGTCTTGGAACTCGATGCGAGAGGCGGATTCTATTAAGGCCGAGAGGAAAAGGCCTTGTCCCCTTTATAAAGAGGGTGAATATCAAGCGTCCTCCTCGTGGCCGTTTGGGACTTGCCTAAGATTTAGGAGTCCTACCAATGGGCACGGTTGGGTTACCCACGTCCGTATTAATGAGAATCCCGTAATAAGGGGACACGATCTCTGCTTCGACAAGACGTGCCAAGGAAACCGCCTCGCAAAACACGCTGAGATAGGTTATGAAAAACGATTCGAATAAAGACCTGGCTGTGGTGTGATGTCACACTACGGGGTACGTCAGCAGATTAGATTTGTGGAAATATTATTCCCTCTACGGTGGTATGTGGAACTTATTTTACAGAGCCGGACACGATCCTCGTGTTCAAAATCTTCTATGAAGTATTCGGAGGAGACCCGCCTTGCAATGCCGAAGACAATCTGCGCGCCGGACTCATCGTCATTGAAGCCTGGTTCAGGGGCTACTGAGGGAGTCCTGGATTAGGGGGTATCCGGACAGCCGGATTATACCCTTTGGCCGGACTGTTGGACTATGAAGATACAAGATTGAAGACTTCGTCCCGTGTCCGGATGGGACTCTCCTTGGCGTGGAAGGCAAGCTTGGCAATACGGATATGTAGATCTCCTTCCTTGTAACCGACTATGTGTAAACCTAGCCCCCTCCGGTGTCTATATAAACCAGAGGGTTTTAGTCCGTAGGACAACAGACAATCATACCATAGGCTAGCTTCTAGGGTTTAGCCTCTCTGATCTCGTGGTAGATCAACTCTTGTACTACTCATATTATCAAGAACAATCAAGCAGGACGTAGGGTTTTACCTCCATCAATAGGGCCCGAACCTGGGTAAAACATCATGTCCCCTGCCTCCTGTTACCATCCGCCTTAGACGCACAGTTCGGGACCCCCTACCCGAGATCCGCCGGTTTTGACACCGACAATCTTCGTAGAATATGTAGGAACCAATATGAGCATTCAGGTTCCGTTGTTGGTTATTGACCGGTGAGGTGTCGCGGTCATGTCTACATAGTTCTCGAACCCGTAGGGTCCGCACGCTTAACATTTGATGACAATTTGTATTATATGAGTTATGTGATTTTGTAACCAAATGTTGTTCAGAGTCCCATATGAGGTCATGGATATGACGAGGAGTCTCGAAATGGTCGAGAGGTAAAGATTCATATATAGGGTGATAGTATTCAGACACCGAAAGTGTTCTGAGGGTATCGGGTACGTATCGGATCACCGGATAGGGTTCCGGGCAACCCCCGGCAAGCTATATGGGCCTAATGGGCCAAGAGGGGAAACACACCAGCCACTAAGGGGCTAGTGCTCCCCCCCCCCCCCCCAATATGGGCTAGCCAAATTGGAAAAGGAAAGGGAAAGAAGGAAAGGAAAAAGGAAATAGGATTCCCCATTCCCCCTCTTCCCTTCCTACTCCAAATAGGAATAGGAAATGGGGGAGACCGAATTGGGAGGACCCCAAGTAGGATTCCTCCTACTTGGGGCGCCCCCTTGGCTGCCTCTCCTCCCCTTCAACCAATATATATATGGAGGGGGCACCGCTAGAACACACAACAAACATTGTTAGTCATGTGTGGCGCCCCCTCCATAGTTTACGCCTCCGTCATATTCATGTAGTGCTTAGGCGAAGCCCTGCATGGACCACTTCATCATCACCGTGACCATGCCGTCGTGCTGACGGAACTCTCCCTCGACACTTTGCTGGGTCAAGAGTTCAAGGGAGGTCATCGAGCTGAACGTGTGGAAAACTCGGAGGTGTCGTACGTTCTGTACTTGATCGGTCGGAATGAGAAGAAGTTCGACTACATCAATCGCATTGTCAAACGCTTTCGCTTTCGGTCTACGAGGATACATGGACACACTCTCCCTTTCTCATTGTTATGCATCTCCTAGATAGATCTTGCGTGAACGTAGAATTTTCTTTGAAATTGTATGTTACGTTCCCCAACAATAAGCTCATCTCATTTTGCTGAAATCCGGTTCAAAAAGGGTGAAACAGATTATATATCTGTACAGCTCATGCATAAGAAGCCAACTTGATGTACATGCGGTTGGGAGAGAATAAAAGAACAACATTGACTCCACGTTATATATATGTAAGCACTGAATGTACAAATAATTAATATGTTTAGGACAAAGTGCCCTCTAAATTGGTATCAGGACGCTTCAGTTTAAGATGAATTCAGTGGAAATTCTACACAACTATTGGCCCTTTTAACTATACTCATAACAAACTGACTGATGCTTTGGCGATGCACATTGGACCTGGGAGGTAGAGAGTGCAAAATACATATGCCTGAATCTGGATAAACTGTAGTGCTGAAGGTAATACTTTCAATCACACTCATAAAGAGGGGCTTCAGCACACAAAGGCATGTGCTAATGTTGTTGGACTCAAAGTCAGAGATGCATTATTTTGAATGTTTTGCTTTTTGTAGAACTGGAAAGAGCGTTGTTATGCAAACTTTGTACCAGGTAGCGTAGTCTAAGGTATGCACATCCCGTCCAACTGGGATATGAGGTTTGAACACTCGTTGCTCAATTTATTTTACACTCATGTTTCTTGCTCCCTTTTTAACAGATGATAACCATGCGACAACTTTACACCCACACGGCACGTTGGGTAGATGTTTATGTAGAGGGTACCTATGTCAGGACCGCATTTCGTCAATATTTTTATCCACCGGACAGTAGCAAAGGCATTTCTCAAGCTTGAGGACAGTTGTGGTACAAGACTAGGTGCAATTTAATCCAGTGAATAGTTTTATCAATAGTTATAGTAGTACATTAAGATGTTGGTATTATATGCATTGTTTGACTTTGCTAAACATTTATTTGAACAAAATTTCTGCCAAACTTGTAAATGTATTTGATTGAAGAAAAAACTAACGTCCACACGTGTGGTATCTTGCACATCGCTCGCACGCCTTCATCACCACTCATTTTGCCACGTATGAACAGATGACATCAGCAAGATTCTTTTTGGTTTTTAGCTAAAAATGTTTTATCTCTTAATTAAAAATCGAATTAAAAATCCGTTTTCGCCATTAAATCGGTCTCGATGAGATCTTCAAAACTAGATCTCATGTTGATATGTTTCGATGATTTTTTTTTTGCCCAAAAGTTGTTGTGATGTTTACACTATAGTTGTCGTAGTGCTTAAACTAAAGTTTCCATGTGACAATTTTAGTTTGTATAGCATGGAAATTTTAGTTTTTTGTTGATAGCAATTCCAGTAGTTTGACCATCAAAATTATTTTTTGTATGAATCATGGCAATTTTAAGTGCATGTATCATGTCAACTTTAGTTTATGGTTCATGGCAAGTCTAGTTTCTTAATTCCCGACTTATAATATGTCAAAAATCACTTTTAAATGTAGAAGGAAATAGCTGAAACATATCATGACAACTTCAGTGTAAATATCATGGCAATTCATGTGCAATAGACATGACAATTTTTAATCCAAAAAATTCATCAAAATATATTGATATGAGATTTAGTTTCGAAGATCTCGTCGCGGGGAATTTAATGGTGCAAACGGATCTTCAATCATATTATTCATTTAACAGATGAAACATTTTAAAAACTGAAAATCTAAAAAGATTCTCACATGCATGCATGCGGTGACACGGTGCAGAATGTGTGTTATAGGACGTGTGGACGGGTTTGACTCCCACCACACGTGTGGACGTTAGTGTTGTCCTTGATTGAAACATTCGAAGTAGAATCAATGATCGTTTAATCAGACACTCTTTAAAAATTGATCAATCTAGTATATATTTTTCTTTCTTCATTGCAACGCACGAGCATGTTTAAGCAAAATACAGAAGCTTGGGCATGTCCCCCGTGGAAGGTTGGCTGGTGCAGATGGCGGAAGTACCTGGGCTGGAGGGCCGTTCCGAATTTGCCGACAGATACACGATCAGGCACGCAAAGACCGCGTTCCCACGCCGTGGAGGTGCGCAGCCTGGCACCAGACAAGACGCATGCGGCCTTCGCACAGGCCAGGCGAGGCGACCATCGTCGGCGGTGGCGTCACGCGGCCGGGCGCGGGAACGCTCCGTGCGGGACCAAACGAGCCAACATCATCGGCTACGGCGCTATGAACCGTGTCAGCCCAGTCACGATCGCCGTGTGTCCCGCGCCCCCGCCGCACACACATCAGCGGGCCTTCTAGAACCAACCCCGATATTGCGGCCCACACTCGCCGACGGGGTGGGCCCACGCGTCATAACCCAGGATTCCTCGCGTCGGCGTGCGTATATAGATCTCAGCCCAGGCCCCAGAGAGACACAGGACGTGTACCCCAAGAACCAGAGAGCCAACCAACCCAACCCCTGAGCATCTCCGGCCACGCATCGGCTAAGCACGCGCAAACAGCCGCCCCCACGATACTCACGAGGCTCCTTCCCCTCCGTGCGCTCTCTTGTTTCCCCCATCCCATGGCCACCCCAACCACGACGCCGGCGACGATGCGGGCCGTGCAGTACGACGCCTGCGGCGGAGGCGCCGCCGGCCTCAAGGTAAAGAGTTACTATTCGCGGTAGCGGGTCGAAGCTTTTTAGTATGCTTTGTGTTCTGGTCGGCGCGCGAGATTGGTACGGTTGGTGCTAAGGATGATTTGGCCGATTCACTGGCTAATTGACTACAGTTAGTACAAAGTATTAGAGTATATATGTTAGTTTTTTCCAGGGAACCCCTTGGTGGTGGAGATCGCAGTCAGTTCACCTGAATCCTTTCTTTTGAATTGTTTTTCATGGCAAGACAAGTAGTCAAGAAGCTAGCTTGCTTACTCAAGTAATAGAACTTTGCTCTAGCGGCTTTTGCTGTATAATTTGTGATGGGCTATTGAGTATTTTAGTGGTTTCTATGGTGGTGATGTGTTACACTAGCTAGATTGATATATTCTCTCTTTCTCGTGTCTACTTGGCTTTAGGAGTGGTTAAGATGTGTTACAGTGGAATTAGTTAAATAGGTCGCACATACCTGCTGTGGGATGCTCGGAAAAGCACTGCACAATAGTTTTTGTATTGTGACCCATGAGTCAGCACCCCTGGATCCCAAACATATTCCGATGACGAGTCAGTCGGAAATTTATTATTTGAAAGTTGCACATGTCTGGTGTTAGATGATTGGAAAAGCACCGGAGATGATTGAGATGACCAAGTCAGTTGTGTGAGCTCTGATTGTGAGTCAATCGGTCGACAGGGGATTCTTTTCACAAGAACCCTATTTTAGACTAGAGATCTGCCTGACAGCTTGATGCTTATACTGCTTAATTAATTAACAAACAAATCAAATTAGTTTGTTTTAAAAAAAACAAAGGAGAACAGTAAATATAATATTTCCTTCTTCCATGAAGATGAACCAGTAGAACCTATAAACCTGTGATTCTGACATCTCTCTAATGCAGCATGTAGAAGTCCCCGTCCCTTCTGCAAAGAAGAATGAGGTCCTGCTGAAACTGCAAGCTGCAACCATCAACCCAGTTGACTGGAAGATACAGAAAGGGGACTTGAGGCCTCTGCTGCCTCGTAGACTGCCTTTTATCCCAGGTAACTATCCTCATTCATAGTGCCACTGCATGGATGCTAGCCATTTTCTATCAACCATGGATTCTGTTTGGAGGCTTCCTATGTATAGAGAGCAAAATAGCACCAAGCGTAGTTATGAGAACGTTATTTGATCATGTCAGTCTTGCTATGTTATTTTGTTCTTCACCTTTAACAACTATCCAGGATGTCTCTTATCTGATAATCAGCTTATGATAAAGATAGCATATATGTGTGTGTGTCTGTGTGTGTTGGTCAATTCATGAAACAACTTGCTGATGGATGCATCTCTTCTCTACTGCTCCTTTTCTTGCAGTGACTGATGTTGCAGGAGTAGTTGTTGATGTTGGTCCTGGAGTGAAAGGTCTCACAGTGGGTGATCAAGTCGTCGCCATGTTGAACTCTTTTGTGAGTGAACTTCACTCATAACAACATATTTCCATGTTTGTCATCTTCATACTTAGAAAGAAGATGATTTCAGAAAAAATCCGCTTCTTTAAAAGAAACAATATTGCTGTAAGCTCGTTAATGTGACAATGTCTTTGCTGTTACAGAACGGAGGTGGACTGGCAGAGTATGCTGTAGCATCCGCAAACCTGACCGTCAAAAGGCCAGCTGAGGTTTCTGCAGCTGAGGGTGCTGGGCTTCCCATTGCTGCAGGCACTGCGCTCCAGGCACTGAGGTCCATTGGTGCCAAGTTTGACGGCACCGGCAAGCCATTAAACGTGTTGGTCACCGCTGCCTCTGGCGGCGTAGGCCTGTACGCGGTGCAGCTTGCAAAGCTAGCGAACCTTCATGTTACCGCCACCTGCGGCGCACGCAACATGGATCTTGTGAAGAGCTTGGGCGCAGACGAGGTGATGGACTACAGGACCCCAGAGGGGGCGAGCCTGCAGAGTCCCTCCGGCAGGAAGTACGACGGCGTGGTTCACTGCACCGTCGGTGTCAGCTGGTCGTCTTTCCAGCCATTGCTCAGTGATGCCGGGCGAGTGATCGATATCACCCCCAACTTCTCGGCCATCCTCACATCTGCGCTGCACAGGATGACATTTTCCAAGAAGCGCCTGGTGCCCCTGCTCCTGTCGCCCAACAAGGCGGACCTGGAGTTCTTGGTTGGGTTGCTCAAGGAAGGCAAGCTGAAGACGGTGGTCGACTCGAAGTTCCTGTTGAGCGAGGCAGACAAGGCGTGGCAGAGCAGTATCGATGGCCATGCCACTGGTAAGATTGTCGTTGAGATGGAGAGCTGATCGTCGTCAATGCTTCCTAGTATTAAGGACTTGCATACAGACGGTGGACGTGAATACTTAGATGTAATCATACAGACTAGTCACTTGTGCGTTTGTTTATTGGGTGATGGTTCGTTTATTCAGCTTATATTATATTATATCTTACAGTATATTATTAAAAGGGTATTGAGAACTATGAGTTGCAAAAAACTGTATGGCTATCGGTAAACAATAGCATTGTGCTGTCAAAAATACAGTTCGCTCTTTGCTGATGCTTTGTGCAACCACCACAAAGTGCTGCGGTGGTCATCTGTTGGCCAGAATTCAGAATCACCTTCAGTTTTTCTCGATCCAAACAAAGAACCATTAACCTCTGCAGAAGAACAAATCACATACTGAGAGCCCAAAGCAGAACAGTAGGGGCGTAGGGCGTCTCTTGAATATAGCAGACCAAATTAGGAAGTTCAATTCTAACGCACAGGGACTGTGATGCCTTTTAGTCATTCCCATAAAAAGAGGTTTGGTGTACTAATTTTGAGCAACTCTAAACAATTACCCAACCAGTTAATAAAAACTGAAGTTGACTTGCACAGCAAATCAAGCTCGTGAGGATACGGAGTAAACTACTGTACTCCGTCTTGTGCGAATCAGGTGACCTAGTTTAAATAATCAAAAAGGCTAAAAATATGACATCAGATTTTAGATTGTGGCAAATCAAACTTTTTTATCAAGTTATGTTGTGGGATGACAATTTTTTAAAGCAGGCACCGGTTGTGTCCCACTACTCAATTTTGCCACTAGAAATGTTAACTGCTCAAAAATGCCATCGCTTTATTAGACACATGCTCAAAAATGCCACTAAACACCATTATTGTGATCTCAAATCTCTTTTACCATGTTATAATGACATAAATACCTATGGACCAACATGCCAGCTCTCTCTCTATCTCACTACAATAAAGTATGGGACCCACTTGATCCCAACAGCGTTCTTATTTTTTCGTAAAATTATTTGCTTGGTTACTCCTGACAAGTGGGGCCACACATATCATTGTGAGATAGAGAGAACTGACATGTGGATCTAGGCTTATTTTTGTCATAGAACATGGTCAACGGGTTTGACGTAAAAATAACAATGTCTAATGGCATTTTTAAGTAAACATCTAACAGAACGATGGCATTTTTTAGCAAGCATCTCACGGATTGATGGCATTTTTGAGCAGTTATAACTTCTAATGGCAAAACTGAGTAGTGGGACACAACTAGTGACATAAATGATAAAAACCCTTAAAAAATTGCCATCCACACAACAACATAATTTGCCATGCTAAAAAATACTAATGTTCGAATCTTAACATAATATGTAAAGAAAATCCAACAACGCATCAGCTCAAAAGAATGCCAAAACTTACTAGGACTGCATCTGAATAGATTGTAATATTCTACAATTAGTAACCAATATCACCATTGCTTTCCTTGCCACAAAACAAGGAGAGCATCAATTTATGACCTGAATACGCTGACAACGACCGCACATGAACCCAGCTCACGACACACCATTTTTGTGAATCTTAGTACGTTCAACGACAATGAAATAGCAAACTTCTACCAACGCATAGCTACCAAACTCACTTTGCAGCTGCCCGGGCACCACCACGCCCGCCGGTGCCAGAGTGATCAACCCGCTGGTAGCCAACATCACCTCCACGACCTGAGCCGCCTCTACCACCGCCTCTGCCTCCAAAATCAGATCGATAGTTGTTGTACTCGCCCCTTCCATAGCCTCTCCCTCCAGGGTAACTACCACGGCCTCTCATGCCTTCACCTCGGAAATTACCACCTCTACCCGGTGGAAACCTTCCCCTGCTACTACCTGAAGCCAGAAGAAAATAGCACATGTATCAATCAACTGAAGAAAAATGGCAGACACCCGTCATTAGTTTTTCAAGCAATACAGAAAATGTAGTTTGTCATATTTCAAATAAAAGTAGATTATGTACAAGCAAGGGTGGGTGCTTCAGTTTAGGTTTTAGCCACATGTGCATCAAAATAATTCAGCAATTAGATATATGTGCTTCATGTTCATCTCAGAAATTGTAATTTGTTCACAATGCACACAAAAATATGCAGAATACCATAATGCAAAGTGGCAAGCAATGGGCTGGAATAATATTTAATTCAAACTGGAAAAAATGGAAGTGCTAATAATAATACATGTGAGCCAAATATATACTCCCTCCGTTCCTAAATATAAGTCTTTGGAAAGATCCCACTATGGACCACATACGGAGCAAAATGAGTGAATCTACACTCTAAAATGCATCTATATACATCCGTATGTGGTTCATAGTGGAATCTCTACAAAGACTTATATTTAGGAACGGAGGGAGTAGATATATATATATACACATGTCAAACATTGAAACTTCAAGCATATCCTATATATATATGGAATTTCTCCCAAAAGACCAAAACCTTGTACATTCTTACAGTCAGGGTTGAGTTTGAACTTTCAGAAACATACCACGTGAACCAGGAGTTCTTTTTTCTTCGACGTGGCATGGTCGGTCATCAATCGTCACAGGAGAAGCCTTCAGAATAAGAGTTAATCAGATAAAATAAAAAAGCAAGTATGGAGCTTATGAAATTGATATGGGCAGTCATGGAAGTTGATTCATGAAGAGAAGAAAATAAAATCAGAAGCACAACTAACAATCCAGGAACATGTGTGGTCCAAAATAAGCAGTGTAAACTTAATTGGAATCAGATTACTCCGGCAATGTAAACGGCATGACCAAAATAGGAAACTTGTTTGGCTTCAGCCACGGACTGTAACATAATCAATTCTTATCTTGTCTCTGGTATGCTCTGTTGGGTAAGATGCAACAAAAGAAGAAGAAAATAGATCTGGCATTGATTTAACCAACCCAATCAATAAAAGAAGTCCGATTGATCCAGCATCAATCTCACAAATAACAAAAAATGACCAAGCCAGCAGCACAGAAGAACGGAATCGAAGCAACCAAAAACCTGCACCCTCGGCTGATCCACCGCATCTACAGCAATGCCAGCTCCATGGCCTCCTCCCACCACCATGGCACAACCCAGTTCGTTCATAGCCATTCAAGTTCATGCAGGCGTCCTCACAGTAACGAATATCAGCGGTCGACACTGCTCTTTCCATGTTAGTGCTTCTCATATGGAGCGACGATGTCGCTGCTGCTTGGCGGAAAAGAGGACAGAGGAAGAGATCCAGGTGTAAGGGATGCGGTGAGTGGGATATGTGACGGAGGGGAAAGGGGATTGGGGTGCAGGACGAGAGACGAGCGATGCAGCATTTTCTGTTTCAGAATGAGGTGGGTGTAATCACACGTAAATAGAGGTGTTATCCAATTACATGGTATCTGTTTATAGCCCAACTGAACAAACATATGTAACAGACTCAAGTCATCAAAACTACGAACCAAACAAGATCTAGGATTAAGAGAGTGCGAGAACAAGTGGAAGCAACAATTAAATGTCAAGTCACATAGTAGCATATGACTAGAAATAATTATCGAACAAAAGAAAACAAGATACATTCCTCAAGAACCTTGTAAATTGAACACCAAAGAGCATGGAATAACATTCTCTACAGATAGTCAGATAGCGAACAACTCATGCATGTGTTAGGGGATTGAGAACAGGGTTTGAAAATCTCCAACTCACACATTCTCAAACTAAGTTGTAGCACTACTTTTTTAACTATGTATACATCCATCATTCCTGCTAGCATGTCTATATTACGAGTAGGTGATACAAACTTTATCCACTAGTCAATAACTCCATACATCCATCCTTCCCTGGCGGGAAATCAAAGGCAACACCAATCTAATATACTTCCTGCTGCTCTCCATTTCCCATGATCATTTGGACCAGAAATCAAAGGCAGCAACAATCAAGTACATAAACACAATGAACTTGCTTTGTTTTTAGTAGTTTAGGTAAGACGAAGTTTAAAAAAGAGTTTCAAGGCAACAGGCATGTAGAAGGAAAAAAAAGAGAAGTAAAAGACTGCTATGCTCATGCTTGTATGGTTAAACATACATCTACTGATCTACATCATCCAAAACAAACTCACTACAGGCATTCCCATTAACTACACACAGATTATGTAACTAGAATAAAAATTGGAAAGCGTCCTGCAATAACAGAGAGCAAGCTGATGATTTAGTAGGTAGACTGAAATTACCGCTAGTGCACTTTGAACTGAGCTGGCATCCTCAAACTCTATGAAGCCATAGCAGAACCCTTGAATCTGTGTTTTCAATTGATAATACAAGAGAAGATATTACAAGTTATTTTACTGAAAAAGAAGAACTCATCATCATGTTGAGAGAAGAAAACGCACCTTGTGGCTTCTAACTTGGATACCATCGTGTTTAATAGTACCAAATCTTTTGAACTCCTCTTCTAATTGGCTAGGTGTGGCATGTAAGGGCAGATTTTTGACATACACCGCAAGCGCATCAACTTCAAAAAATATTGTCAAGTATTTCTGTCAGATGCTAGTGTACTAAGAAGGTTTTCAATGCAATATTGGATTTAGATAATACCTTCTGGGTCTTGAATGTTGCTGCTCTCAGGATTAGGACTGAAAGTTGGAGGATCAACAGCCACAGACAGGGCAGGAGCAGGAGCTTGCTTCTCCGGTTTTGGTGGTGCAGGCCTGTAAGGAACTGCGGAATTTGGTGGCAGAACTGCTTTCATGACTTTGACCTGGAGCAAAACAATAACGCAAAGGTAATGAGAATCTCAAAAGGTGAATTCATAAGCCAGCGTACATATCATCCGCAACATCAACAAGCTTCAAACAATTCCTCAACCAAAGGCACTAGATAGACAACAGTGATGTACATATAACATGTATTTCCATTCATATTCCCCGGCAAAAGATAAAAGTAAGAAAGCTCACTAATATTTATTGTGCTCTGTAGTATTTTCATTCCAGAATCAGTTAAGCAACAACAATAACCTTAAAAGTGAGACCATAGAAGCTTCATGTAAACATTTACTCTCCAGATTTTAATAAAGCATTAAAACCCCATAAAAATTTAACTACTGATTAAACATCTTCACGCAAGATTTCAATATATGCAGAACCTGTAAAGGACTGACAGTTATATCTTTTCATTTATGCTCAGATTTAGAGACTAAGAAATATAGTAATATACACAATTTAAATGTCAGAAATAGATGATTTAGATGAAAAATAACTGTTATCCAAAACCTACAATTGAAGCGTACGACTTCTTAGGGGCCTCCTCATGTGGTACAGGGGGAGCCGAAACCGGTATGGAGGCTGCTACATTATTTGGCACTTCATCTATGACCTCAGGAACCGGTGTTTCCTCCACAACAGGCACTTCCACGTCATTCGGTGGGTTGTAAACCTCCTCCTTGGGATCCTCCTCCTCGTTGGTATGAGGAACAGACTCAGAGAGATCCGGCTCTGGCTGCGGCGAAGCCTCTACAAACAGGACAATGTGCAATTTAACAAAGGATCACGTGGTTCACAAGTAAATAAAAATATAGATCAAGATGTTACACACAACGCACCCTGCTCGCGAGGCACACTCTCCACAAGGGCAACAGTACCATTTGCCAGGGCGGCAGCAGGGGCAACCACTGCATCCAACTCCGGTGCCGGCGGCTGCTGCTGAGGTGGCGGCAATGACGGGTCGGCCTCACCCTGCCCGACATAACGTAGTATGTCGTTGAGCACGAAGTAACCCTTCTCCTGCGGCGCAAGGAAGAAGGACTGCGCGAACTCGCGGCAGACGTCGTCCTTCCCTGTGAGGTGGCCCGTGACGAGCACGGTCACACCGCCACATAGCGACTCCTGCGCGTCCACCCCCCTGATCTCCGCCCGCGCGATGTCCATGGACATGATCTTCTCGTTAATCGCCTGCAAGAAGAAACCATTCAGAACCGCTGAGAAAGTCTCCCAACATTCTAAGGCCCCCAGATGCCCAGATCTGAACCGAGGGAACAACGGACGGGGAGTGAGCGGTACCTCCATGGTGGTGACGGTGTCCATGTCGGCGCCGGTGGTGGCGGGGCGGCCGATGCGGCTGGCCTCCTGGTAGAAGCGGAAGACGAGCTCCGGGGACTGGTGGAGGATGTTGTAGTACTGCTGCACGAAGGCGTTGCCCACCTGGAAGACGAAGACCGTACACGAATCGGGTCAGGGCAGATCGAGTCAGCTCGGCAACGGACGGATCGGGAGGCAGGGAGAGTCGCCAGCTTACCACTTGCGCCGGCGGCGTCGGTCCTGGCGCCGCGGCGGGGGCGGGGGCGGGAGCGGCGGCGGGCGGAGGCGTCGGCGCGGCCATCGTAGGAGGAGGAGGAGGGGCGAGGGTTTTGGCAGGGGGGAGGCGAGGTGCGGGAGGAGGGTTTCTCCGGGTGGCGTCGCGTTTCCCGCAAAATTTGGCCAAGGGAGGAAGAGAGGGGGAGGAGCGGCGGCGGCTGCGGGGGGTTATACGGGAATGGGAGAGTGGTGGAGGGTCGAGTGGGGTGAGGCCAGGGCTGCAGGCGCGGGGGCGAGCCCGCGGCCGTTGCGTGGGAGATTCGACGGCCGCGATGGGACTGAGCGGGAGTGAGTGTGTTCTCCCCACTGGTTTTTGCCCATTTGGGGTTTCGGCTTCGGCCAGTGACACTGATCCGTGATCTGCTCCAGCCGGCCGCTACGGCTGGACGCGGATGTGCTTTCGGTTGCCGCGATGCGATGCGATGCGATGCGATGGTGATCTGATCTCACGCACGCCACACCGGTGTAACGTGTCAGACTAGGATTTGAATTAGATTTTGACCAGCCCCAACTCCACAAAAGGGTAGAGCCTACATTGTGTACTTGTGTCGCTCTGTTGTGATTCGTTCGGTAGTTCTTGAAAATTATTATATGCATGAAAACTATGTAAAATGTGAGGTCCACTGTCAAAAAAAATGTAAAATGTGAGGTCCTAAGTTTTTTCATTTAGTATTTCTCTTCTCTCCGCAGAATCTAATTTTATTGTGAGTTCACCGTCATCTAGATCTCTTCTCCCCTAACCCCGTCGCTCGAGCTGATAAAGGGGGTGGGGGGCTTGCGAGTTTGTCTAGCTTTGGCGACGGATTAAGACAAAGTACAAACCACGGTTTTCTCATCTAAGGATTTTGGAGAAGTGAGAAGACAACATCAATGTCTAGCTCGTCTACAAAGTGGAGAAGTGGAGGATCTGAAAAGAGCGAGGAGGATGTGATAATCTATTTGCTAGAGCATATGGGTTTGGGGGAAAGTGAGTTCCATAATGTGGCCTTTGAGGATGAAATCAACGTCATGTGAGAGGAGATGAAGTGGATGACGGTAGCAAAAGTTCATATGCAAAATCAATTCACATATCAAGCCTTCATTGCCAATATGAGCATTGTTTGGAGCCCAGTAAAGGATAACATGATAAGGGCGGTGCAGGATAATCTTTTTACTACTCAATGCTTCTGTTTTGGTGAAAGGATGAAGGTCACGGGTGGAGGACAATGGTTATTTACGCAATTTCTGAGTGATGGTCAAGCCTTATGATGGCCTTTCTCACCTACATCGATTGTGCTCAACTATCTCACGGTGTGGGCGTAGATCCACTGCCTCCCGAATGGATACATGCAAGGCTCCCTAGTAAAGATCTTAGTGACCAAGATTAACATTGTTGACAAAATTGAGATGGAGTTACAATGCATTTGGGAATTTTGTGCGTGTTATAGTGCATTTGAATGTGGCCGAGTTGTAACGATGAAGAAAAATAGAGAATTTTACCTACTACAATATGATAATATTTTGAAGTTTTTGCGCATCATGTGTTGCAAGTGTGGCACCTGGGAACGTGCAAATGAGGATATGAACGGGGCCCAGAAGGTACAACAGGAAAGTGGCATGGGTGAATTCTTTTTGGTGGCAGTGGTCGAGGAGAAAACTTTGGTTTATGTGGTTGAGGCAACGATTTTGGAAGAAGGGATGGTCAAGTTAAGTTTGATGGACGTGGCCATGGTGGAAGAGGCGTCGGTGCTGGTTGGGTCAATAAAGAAGTTAGTGGTATGTATAACATCCCAAATGTAATAAACCAAATATTGTTATTGTTGTTTTTATTTAATAAATAGTTGTGCACTTCATGCATTCATCCATGTCTTTAAAATGTTAACAAATATGTGGCATCTTAAAAATATCAGTTATTTCAATTTTATTTTTCAAGGCCTCGAACTATCTCATATCTTGGCTCCACTTCAAATCCATTTGCAAAGGATTTGAATCTTTTTAAACACAAATATTTCCATCTGATCTATAACTTTGCACATGATCTTCTTATCACATTCCTAGCCTTCACATAAATTCTCATAATTTTTGGACCCTTTCAACTCCGGCCTATAGTTCAAATTCATCTGAATTAAATATTGACAAGTTTGAAATCCAAACTTTTCAATATTTGTGGAGCCAATTTTTGTGACCCAACTATAAATCTTGGAGTCGAAGGAAATTAGTCCCATGGAGAAATTCAACTTCTAACCGTCTGTTTTCTTTTTTCCATTTTCTATCTACTTAAATGGAAAAAGAAAAGTAAATAGAAAAGAACATGCATGCGGTGAACTACTTCGGTTGGCGTCTACCTCGGTAAAAAGAGGAGGACGCATTGGATACATGTGCACATGACCACCATGGGGCCATGTTTCCCTGTCCTCTGCATGCCCCTCCTCCATATAAACCCCAACCGTCGCCTTAGGGTTTCCCCTTACTCCACTTCCTCTTCCGCCACCAGACACTACAAAAAAAACACAGCAGTGATGATATGCATTTGTCACAGTAGGTCACGTTTTATGTCAGTACATACATGATAATTTTATGACAAAATCAAGATAGTCATCCTGTGTTGTCGGGGAAGTGTTCCAGGACAATAATCTATTTACATCACAGAATGCGTCATGGAAGTGTTTTCGTCAAGGACAATCGACACATGGCAGCCAACGTAAATGGGTCACCGTTAAGCTATCAGGTGTGGGTTTTGGATCCGATGCCCATTAACAGGCCCGGCCATTGAGGATTTTCCACGTGTCAATTTCTCATTCGCCAACAGAACATGCATCAGCTCTGCGTTGCGACAAGTGTCGCCCATCGAACGGACGATACACATCAATGAAACGGTGACATGTGGCATGGCACAACAGTGGCGGAGGACTTCGCCGGCTCCACTGAGGCGCCATCCTGTCGGCAACTAGGCAGAGAACATCGCAGACTCCGTCTATGTGACGCCCCAAGACCGATGCTCGAGAAGACTTCCATAGGTTCCGGGTTTCTCCATGTGTTTCATTTTTGCTTGCTCCTTTTATTTTTGCATTGCATCATATCATCATGCCATCATATCATTAATTTTTGCAACTCAACAAAATAAACCGTATGGATATTCGATCCGTTTAAATTGAGGGAACTCACATGGTGGTTTCTTTTTAAAACATACCCTCCCGATATTTAGGGAGATATTGTAAAATATTCCATTTTTGGAATTCACCATGACACACTTGCAAATAATCACATGCCTTTTTCCCGCTTCAAGTTTGGTCCTCAAACTTTGCCCATATCTTCTTTCGTCGCTTTCTCGATCTCCACAAAAATTCCGAACATTTTTGGACTCTCCAAAAATGTTTTTCTAATTCAAACTTATTTGAATGACATTCAAATGTGTTTGAATGCAATCCTTTCAAGCGGTGCCAAATGCATTTTCTCGGAACGAACTCATTTTTATGAGTCCGGGAGATTTAACCGCATGCCCAAATTCTTTCTCTAACTTCCCCCCTCTTCCTTTTTCTCCTCTCTATGCTTTCTGTTAAAGGATATATATATATATATATATATATATATATAGAGAGAGAGAGAGAGAGAGAGAGAGAGCAGAGCCCAGCTGGTCACTTGGGCCTCCTAGCTAGGCCGGCCCATTGGCCCAGTCGCGCTCCCAACCCTAGCCAGCGCACCCCTCCTCCTCGTTCCCCTTCCGCCGCCAGCAGCGCCACACGCACGCAGCCCGATCCCCCAACTCTCCCTCGCAACCTCTTACTTCCAGGACCAGCGCCCTCCTCTCCTCTCTGCGATCCCCATATTCCCTGTGCGCCGCCGCCCGTCTCAACCAGCACCCCCATCCCAGCACCACGCGCCCGTCTCTCCAGCGCCGTCATGCTCGCAGGAAGGAGCGAGAGCTCCTCGCTCTCGACGCCCATGGCTGCCACGCGCGAGTCCCACCTGCGCCTTGCCCCGCCTCCGTTCGGCTCCCTCGCCGGAGGCCGCTGCCGCGGCCCTGCTGGACTTCGGCGACCCGGAGCACGGCGCCTCCGCCCCTGCCATGGGAACCGAGAGTTCGTCCTCGCCTTGGCTGCTTCATAGCCCCGGCCGACCCCACCTCCTGCTGTGGAGCAGCTTCCCGCGACCTCCTCTGCCTCAACTCCGGACGGACCGACTCAGTTCCCCGCCGCCTCGCCAAGTCCATGGAGTCGCCTCCTTGTGCTCCTTCACCCCGCCTCGTCGTCCGATGACCGGCGTCGTCTCCAGCGCCCACGGGTCCTGCACCATGCTCCTCTCCACGCGCGCATGCACCCCTGCTTTGCTCCTACAGACACACAGCCGCACATTAGCTCCTGTGATGCCTGCTGCCGCCGCTGTTTTTCCTCGGTCAAAGGAACAAACGCCTCCATCGGAGACCGCCAAGACAGTCCAGGATTCGCCAAGTACCACGCCGTCGGTGTCCCTCCAAGTGTGATGTTGGAACGTGCATGACTACGCAGATTCGCCAAGTACCACGACGCCCCCCCCCCCCGAAGAGTTCGGGTTCGACAAGTTCGATGACGCTATTGTACAACCACGTTACCGAGACCGGCAAGACCGACGGAACGAAACCGCCAAGTACCTCTATGAACGGATGCGTCAAGGCCGCCTCGGAGATCGCCAAGTACACCACCGACAAGACCTTGGATGTCCGAACGAGTGCTGACCAAAACGCCTAAGTACCACTACTTCCACGATGAATGTTGTTTGCCAATTACACCTTCGGATGGCCAAGTTCCGTTTCAAAATGTTCTACTACATCCGGTGTGGATTTCGCCAAGTACCACACGGAAACGCCAAGTACCCCCCTAAGCGCGAAGATGCCAAGACCGTTTCGGGATTCACCAAGTACCGCTACCGATGGCTCGAACATCTTCGAAACATGTACCGTCAACCCTCGAAGACCCCGTGGACGTCAAGTTCCATGTGGTGACCCCGAACATCTACGGACATGAACCACTACTTCCCTCGACGTCCCAAGAATGTCTACTTCCCCTACACCGCATCGAACTCGAACCCCTCCGTTAACACACGCTTCGAAGGTATAACCCCGAGACGACCGCCCGTGAACGAATGCATGTGTGATGTATGAGATGCTCGTGCTTGCTCCGTGCTCGAATTGTCGGTGCATGTTGCCCCTCTTTTTCCTTGTCACCATCGTCGACTCATGGGACACCCGGTATCCGGGAGTGCCCCACCATCTTTTGCACGCATCCGCACACTTCTCCTTTGCATCAGTATCTCAATCGAGTTACCGGAACCGGAACGTTGTCGTGACACTGTTTTCGTTATCGTTGCCGTGGCACCCCTTTTCTTTCCACCACGGTGACAAACGCTTCATAATGCTCTTGTCAACTTTTAATAAAAATTGCATAAAACTTGCACATGTCATTCGCATCATGATAATAACATTTAAATGTTTAAAATTGTTGTTGCACCAAATTGATAATTTCATATGAGGATTTACTGGATTTGTTGTTGGTTATATCCGGCCTCATTTAAATTGTTTAGATGGTGTAGTTTTGTTATGCCTCACCTCTTTCCATGTTAACCAACATTTAATATTGTTGAGTACCTAACCGAGAGTGAACTAAATGATGGATGTGGTGTTCCGTCAATATGCAACGGAGTTGCATATTGATCTCCACTTAATTTGTAGGATTGCTTGTGCTCTTTTGCTATGCCATGATTCATTAAACCGGTCACGCATCATACTTGGTTGTGCAGCATGCCATGTTATGTGATGGTTGTTTACCATGCTGTTTGCTTCTTTCCGGTGTTGCTTCTTCGGTTTAGTTTCGATAACGTCACGTTTGTGAGGATCCGTTCGACTTCGTCCGTTTGAGTTCTTCATGGACTCATTCTTCTTCCTTGCGGGATCTCAGGCAAGATGACCATACCCTCGAAATCACTTCTATCTTTGCTTGCTAGATGCTCGCTCTTTTGCTATGCCTATGCTACGATACCTACCACTTGCTTATCATGCCTCCCATATTGTCATGTCAAGCCTCTAACCCACCTTGTCCTAGCAAACCGTTGTTTGGCTATGTTACCGCTTTGCTCAGCCCCTCTTATAGCATGCTAGTTGCAGGTGAAGATTGGAGTTTGTTCCTTGTTAGAACATGGTTATTCTGTTGGGATATCACAATATCTCTTATTTAATTAATGCATCTATATACTTGGTGAAGGGTGGAAGGCTCGGCCTTATGCCTGGTGTTTTGTTCCACTCTTGCCGCCCTAGTTTCCGTCATATCGGTGTTATGTTCCCGGATTTTTGCGTTTCTTACACGGTTGGGTTATTATGGGAACCCCTTGACAGTTCGCTTTGAATAAAACTCCTCCAGCAAGGCCCAACCTTGGTTTTACCATTTGCCTCACCACCACCTACTTTTCCCTTGGGAGTCGCGCTCCCGAGGGTCATCTTATTTTAACCCCCCTCCCCCGGGCCAGTGCTCCTCTGAGTGTTGGTCCGAACCAAGTAGACTGCGGGGCCACCTCGGGGCAACTTGAGGGTTGGTTTTACTCATAGGACGTCTCATCTGAGTGTGCCCTGAGAACGAGATATGTGCAGCTCCTATCGGGATTTGTCAGCACATTCGGGCGGCTTTGCTGGACTTGTTTTACCATTGTCGAGGATGTCTTGTAAACGGGATGCCGAGTCTGATCGGATTGTCTTGGGAGAAGGAATATCCTTCGTTGACCGTGAGAGCTTGTGATGGGCTAAGTTGGGACACCCCTGCAAGGATTGAACTTTCGAAAGTCGTGCCCGCGGTTATGGGCAGATGGGAATTTGTTAATGTCCGGTTGTAGAAAACTTGAAGTTTATCTTAATTAAAATACATCAACCGCGTGTGTAGCCGTGATGGTCTCTTTCCGACGGAGTCCGGGAAGTGAACACGGTGTTGGAGTTATGCTTGAACGTATGTTGTTCTAGGATCACTTCTTGATCATAGCTCATCGATCGTGCCTTTGCCTTCTCTTCTCGCTCTCATTTGCGTATGTTAGCCACCATATATGCTAGTCGCTTGCTGCAGCTCCACCTCAAACCTTTTACCCTACCTATAAGCTTAAATAGTCTTGATCGCGAGGGTGTGAGATTGTTGAGTCCCTGTGACTCACAGATACTTCCAAAACCAGTTTGCAGGTGCCGATGATACTGTGCTGGTGACGCAACTGAGCTCAAGGAGGAGCTCGATGAAGATCATGTTCGTTATGTTGTTCCGTTTCCAGTTGATCAGTAGTGGAGCCCAGTTGGGACGATCGGGGATCTGTGTAGCATCAGGGGTAGTCTTCTTTTATTTTGGTTCCTTAGTCGGACCTTGATTGTATCTGGATGTTGTAATGCTTTATTCATGTATTGTGTGAAGTGGCGATTGTGAGCCAACTATGTATCTCTTTCCCTTATGTATTACATGGGTTGTGTGAAGATTACCTCTCTTGCGACATTGCTTACAATGTGGTTATGCCTCTAAGTCATGCTTCGACACGTGGGAGATATAGCCGCATCGTGGGCGTTACAGTCTAGGCCCCGCCCCATCGGCAATGAGGCCGCACCACACAGAAAACAAGGAAGAGTAGAAGACGGTAGGTCGCCACTGCTCGGGTCCAAGTAAGGCCATCACCCCTACCCTCCGGTTGAAGCCAATCTTGGCGGGTTAAACATCGAAGGTCGGTTAGCTGCTTGGCAACGACATGGAGTCAGACAACTTCACTTCCTGTCGCTCCAGAGGCGGAGCTGGAGAGAGGTGAGGTGGAGCTGGAGAAGAAGCTTCAGTTCTTGGGGCTCGACCGGACACAAGGAATGGGCGTCGGAGATCATATATTGGGTTAATTAATTTTACCTCCAGAGCCAAACGGGCACCACTTTTTAGTTGAAGAATGTCTGAAATGTAATGAAATCCGGCATGTTTATATGAAATCCAGCCGTGTTTGAACAAATTTAGTCTGGTTAGTTTGAATTCTTGTATCAGTGGCATTAGACGAACATGCAAAACAATACGTACTAGCATTATTCTCGGGACGCCCTGTGATCACCTCGTTTGCCGCAGTTTCACACGTACAAAAAGTTTGAGCATCTTTTTAGCGTGGTTGTACATTGCAATTAAAATCAAAGGCCTGGCAATTCATAGCCAACATTCAGAACAATCGATCGATGATTATGCATCTCAATGATTCACAGGTTGTTGGAAATATGCCCTGGAGGCAATAATAAATTGGTTATTATCATATTTTCTTGTTCATGATAAAGGTTTATTATTCATGCTAGAATTGTATTAACTGGAAACTTAAATACATGTGTGAATACATAAACAAATACTATGTCCCTAATGAGCCTCTACTAGACTAGCTCGTTGATCAAAGATGATTAAGGTTTCCTAACCGTAGACATGAGTTGTCATTTGATAATGGGATGGCATCACTAAGAGAATGATGTGATGGACAAGACCCAACCGTAAGCTTAGCATTTGATAGTATTAGTTTATTGCTATAGCTTTCTTCATGTCAAGTATCTATTCCTAAGACCATGAGATCGTGCAACTCCCTGACACCGGAGGAATACTTAGTGTAAGGACATGCGGTGCCCCCATGTGTGGTTTTGATAATTGATGACATTCTCTATGGACTAATGGTTGCATTGAGTTATATTTGAAGGATTTGTCCATAGGCACTTCTTGAAGTCCATGTGTTGGTTTCACGGCGTTTATGTGTTGACCAAGGTGCTATTAAGAAATTATCCAAAGAATGGTCATGTGAGAGTTGATCTTATTGCAAGCATGTCTTGAAGAAGAAGATTGTGTGATCATTCATGCTTACCTTCAAGGCATCATCCAAATGAAGAGAGTTGGAAAGGTTCAAAGTTGATCAAGACTAAGTCAAGAGTGAATCAAGTTGATCAAATCACAAAGCGTATAAGATGTACCGAGAGGGATCAAGTAATCCCATGGTATGGTAAGCATTGACCATTACGCTTTGTGTACTAACCCATAGTCTTCGTGAGAGTTCTTTCTGGGGTTAGGTTGCGGTGTGCATATTCAAGTGATGCATCACGAAGAGATCAAGTGCTTGAAAATTGCCGTCCATTGTGGTGACAATGGACTTGTGAAGATGTGCCGATAAATGGCTCACCCATAATGGAGTATGGGGAGTAATCTACTTGTCTTCACCGAGCCAACACAATCAAGAAAGGTGGTCCTACTTGAGGAAGTCAAGATTGTCTACATCTAGCTCAAGTGAACTTTGTGCAAGGCAAAGGTTTGGCCTTGATAGGTTCTCTATTTTACCGGTCTCATGGTGGTAGTTTGGAGACCGAGTTATAGGATCGTTTGTCGTACTATCAAGGGGGGCTCTCAAGTGAGTGGCTTGATTGTATCGTTCGTACAGAGCTCAAACCATTGCATGCTTGCATCATCTTTCTTGGTTCTTATTTGGTTTTCTCCTTGTGAGATTTGGAGCTTATGGTCATCTTCTTGACAAGCTTGAGTTCATCGAAAACAGAGTTTGCATGCTTTTTCTATTGCGTTTTCGGTGTTGGAGGTTTTATCAATCTCATTCGAGGAAGGGTTCTCACCATTTTCTTATGTGCCTTTTCTAATTTGCTTCTTATTGTTATTTATATCAAGATTGTGTTAGCCCTTGTCGCTAGCTTTCCAACAAACTTGGTTTCGTTGAATTCGGAGTCCGTTTGCAGAAGTTGTGTCAGTTTTGGTGTCCTTAAGAAGGCTGCAGCGGTACTACCGCCCATGGGAGCGGTACTACCGCGGCTACTTCCATGGCTACTTCCGCTCTGTACCAAAAACTCGTCATAAGTCCAGCGGTGGTAGGCATGGATGTAATTTTTTAGTACTGCTCGCCAGCAGTAGTACCGCTCGCAAGCAGTAGCACCGCTACCCTTAGCGGTAGTACCGTCAAACGGAGTCCAAATGAGCTCAAAATTTACGATGATTTTTATGGACCAGAAGAAGCCCCCGAAGTAAAAGAGTTGGGCCAGAAGAGCCACGAGGCCTCCACAAGGGTGGAGGGTGCGCCCCTGTCTTGTCATCGCCTCGTGGACCCCCCACTACTAGGGAAAACCTTATACACAGAACTTAAGCAGTAGCGCTTGTTAAAAAAGCGCGCTAGTGCTACATAGCAGTAGCACGTGTAGGATAACTGCGCTACAAATACATATGTAGCTTCTACCTCTTGAGCACTACGTTGGCTTTCCCTTGAAGAGGAAAGGGTGATGCAGCAGAGCAGCGTAAGTATTTCCCTCAGTTTTTGAGAACCAAGGTATCAATCCAGTAGGAGGTCACGCACGAGTCCCTCGCATCTACACAAACAAATAAACTCCTCGCAACCAACGTGATAAAGGGGTGGTCAATCCCTTCACAATCACTTACGAAAGTGAGATCTGATAGATATGATAAGATAATATTTTTGGTATTTTTATGATAAAGAGAAATAAAGATGCAAGTAAAAATAAATGGCAAAGGAAATAACTAAGTATTGGAAGATTAATATGATGGAAAATAGACCCGGAGGCCATAGGCTTCACTAGTGGCTTCTCCCGAGAGCATAAGTATTATGATGGGTGAAAAAATTACTGTTAAGCAATTGATAGAATTGAGCATAGTTATGAGAATATCTAGGTATGATCATGTATATAGGCATCACGTCCGAGACAAGTAGACCGACTCTTGTCCGCATCTACTACTATTACTCCACACATCGACCGCTATCCAGCATGCATCTAGAGTATTGAGTTCAAGAGAACAGAGTAACGCTTTAAGCAAGATGACATGATGTAGAGGGATAAACTCATGCAATATGATATAAACCCCATCTTGTTATCCTTGATGGCAACAATACAATACGTGCCTTGCTGCCCCTACTGTCACTGGGAAAGGACACCACAAGATTGAACCCAAAGCTAAGCACTTCTCCCATTGCAAGAAAGATCAATCTAGTAGGCCAAACCAAACTGATAATTCGAAGAGACTTGCAAAGATAACCAATCATACATAAAAGAATTCAGAGAAGATTCAAATATTGTTCATAGATAAACTTGATCATAAACCCACAATTCATCGGTCTCAAGAACACACCGCAAAAGAAGATTACATCTAATAGATCTCCACAAGAGAGGGGGAGAACTTTGTATTGAGATCCAAAAAGAGAGAAGAAGCCATCTAGCTAATAACTATGGACCCAAAGGTCTGAAGTAAACTACTCACACTTCATTGGAGAGGCTATGGTGTTGATGTAGAAGCCCTCCGTGATCGATACCCCCTCCGGCGGAGGTCCGGAAAAGGCCCCAAGATGGGATCTCATGGATACAGAAAGTTACGGCGGTGGAGTTAGGGTTTTGGCTCTGTGTCTTGTATTTTGGGGGTACGTAGGTATATATAGGAGGAAGGAGTACGTCGGTGGAGCAACATGGTCCCCACGAGGGTGGAGGGCGCGCCTGGGGGAGGGGGGGGGGTAGGCGCGCCCCCTACCTCATGCCTTCCTGGTTGATTGCTTTACGTAGGGTCCAAGTCCTCTGGATCATGTTCGTTCCGAAAATCACGTTCCGGAAGGTTTCATTCCGTTTGGACTCCGTTTGATATTCTTTTTCTGCGAAACCCTAAAATAGGCAAAAAAACAGCTATTCTCGGTTGGGCTTCCGGTTAATAGGTTAGTCCCCAAAATAATATAGAAGTGTATAATAAAGCCCAATAATGTCCAAAACAAGATATAATATAGCATGGAACAATAAAAAATTATAGATACGTTGGACACGTATCAAGCATCCCCAAGCTTAATTCCTGCTCGTCCTCGAGTAGGTAAATGATAAAAACAGAATTTTTGATGTGGAATGCTACTTGGCATAATTTCAATGTAATTCTTCTTAATTGTGGTATGAATATTCAGATCTGAAAGATTCAAGACAAAAGTTTAATATTGACATAGAAATAATAATACTTCAAGCATACTAACTTAAGCAATTATGTCTCTTCAAAATAACATGGCTAAAGAAAGTTATCCCTACAAAATCATATAGTCTGGCTATGCTCCATCTTCACCACACAAAGTATTTAAATCATGCACAACCCCGATGACAAGCCAAGCAATTGTTTCATACTTTTGGTGTTCTCAAAAATTTTCAATCTTCACGCAATACTTGAGCGTGAGCCATGGACATAGCACTATAGGTGGAATAGAGTGGTGGTTGTGGAGAAGACAAAGGGAGAAGATAGTCTCACATCAACTAGACGTATCAATGGGCTATGGAGATGCCCATTAATAGATATCAATGTGAGTGAGTAGGGATTGCCATGCAACAGATGCACTAGAGCTATAAGTATATCAAAGCTCAACAAAAAGAACTAAGTGGGTGTGCATCCAACTTGCTTGCTCACGAAGACCTAGGGCATTTTAAGGAAGCCCATCATTGGAGTATACAAGCCAAGTTCTATAATGAAAAATTCCCACTAGTATATGAAAGTGATAACATAGGAGACTCTCTTATGAAGATCTTGGTGCTACTTTGAAGCACAGGTGTGGTAAAAGGATAGTAGCATTGTCCCCTCTCTTTTTCTCTCATTTTTTATTTGGACCTTTTCTCTTTTTTATGGCCTCTTTTTTTATTTAGTCTGGAGTCTTATCCCGACTTGTGGGGGAATCATAGTCTCCATCATCCTTTCCTCACTTGGGACAATGCTCTAAAAATGATGATCATCACACTTTTTTATTTACTTACAACTCAACAATTACAACTCAATACTTAGAACAAAATATGACTCTATGTGAATACCTCCGGCGGTGTACCGGGATATGCAATGAATCAAGAGTGACATGTATGAAAGAATTATGAATGGTGGCTTTGCCACGAATACAATGTCAACTACATGATCACGCAAAGCAATATGACAATGAGGGAGCGTGTCATAGTAAACGGAATGGTGGTAAGTTGCATGGCAATATATCTCGGAATGGCTATGGAAATGCCATGATAGGTAGGTATGGCGGCTGTTTTGAGGAAGGTATATGGTGGGTGTATGATACCGGCGAAAGGTGCGCGGTATTAGAGAGGCTAGCAATGGTGGAAGGGTGAGAGTGTGTATGATCCATGGACACAACATTAGTCATAAAGAACTCATATACTTATTGCAAAAATCTACAAGTTATCAAAGCAAAGTATTACGCGCATACTCCTAGGGGGATAGATTGGTAGGAAAAGACCATCGCTCGTCCCCGACCGCCACTCATAAGGCAGACCATGAATAAATAAATCATGCTCCGACTTCATCACATAACGGTTCACCATACGTGCATGCTATGGGTATCACAAACTTTAACACAATTATTTCTCAAATTCACAACTACTCAACTAGCATGACTCTAATATCACCATCTCCATGTCTCAAAACAATTATCAAGTATCAAACTTCTCATAGTATTCAACACACTCATAAGAAAATTTATTATTAATCTTGAATTCCTAACATAATTAAAGCAATTTACCACGCTGTTTTGTAGGACTCTCAAAATAATATAAGTGAAGCATGAGAGAACAATGGTTTCTATAAAAAAATCTACCAGTGCGCTCTAAAAGATATAAGTGAAGCACTAGAGCAAAAACTATATAGCTCAAAAGATATAAGTGAAGCACATAGAGTATTCAAACAATTTCCGAATCATGTGTCTCTCTCTCAAAAGGTGTGTACAGCAAGGATGATTGTGGAAAACTAACAAATAAAGACTCAAATAATGCAAGACGCTCCAAGCAAAACACATATCATGTGGTAAATAAAAATATAGCTCCAAGTAAAGTTACCGATGGAAGTAGACGAAAGAGGGGATGCCTTCCGGGGCATCCCCAAGCTTTAGCTTTTAGGTGTACTTATATTATCTTGGGGGTGCCATGGGTATCCCCAAGCTTAGGATCTTGCCACTCCTTGTTCCATAATCCATCAAATCTTTACCCAAAACTTGAAAACTTCACAACATAAAACTTAAAGTAGAAAATCTCGTGAGCTCCGTTAACGAAAGAAAACAAAACACCACTTCAAGGTACTGTAATGAAATCATTATTTATTTATATTGGTGTTAAACCTACTGTATTACAACTTCTCTATGGTTTATAAACTATTTTACTAGCCATACATTCATTAAAATAAGCAAACAACACACGAAAAACAGAATCCGTCAAAAACAGAACAGTCTATAGTAATCTGTAGCTAACGCAAGATCTGGAACCCCCAAAATTCTAAAATAAATTTCTGGACGTGAGTAATTTATCTATTAATAATCTGAAAAAAGAATTAACTATATATCAATCTCCAAATAAAAATGACAGTAATTGTCATGAGCGCTAAAGTTTCTGTTTTTACAGCAAGATTAAAAAAACTGTCCCCAAGTCTTCCCAACGGTTCTACTTGGTACAAACACTAATTAAACACAAAAAACACAACCAAAATAGAGGCTAGATAAATTATTTATTACTAAACAGGAGCAAAAAGCAAGGAATAAAAATAAAATTGGGTTGCCTACCAACAAGTGCTATCGTTTAACGCCCCTAGCTAGGCATAAAAGCGAAGATATATCTAGGTATTGCCATATTTGGTAGGCCATCCATAAATGGCTCTCATAATAGATTCATATGGTAGTTTAATTTTATTTCTAGGGAAGTGTTCGATGCCTTTCCTTACCGGAAATTGGAATCTAATATTCCCTTCCTTCATATCAATAATTGCACCAATCGTTCTAAGGAAAGGTCTACCAAGAATAATAGGACATGAAGGATTGCAATCTATGTCAAGAACAATAAAATCTATGGGCACATAATTCCTATTTGCAACAATAAGAACATCATTAATTCTTCCCATAGGTTTCTTGATAGTGGAATCCGCATGGTGCAAGTTTAAAGAGCAATCATCAAAATCACGGAAACCTAGCAAATCACACAAAGTCTTAGGAATCGTGGAAACACTAGCACCCAAATCACACAAAGCATAGCACTCATGATCTTTAATTTTAATTTTAATAGTAGGTTCCCACTCATCATAAAGTTTTCTAGGGATGGAAACGTCCAACTCAAGTTTTTCTTCATAAGATTGCATCAAAGCATCAACGATATGTTTGGTAAAGGCTTTATTTTGACTATAAGCATGAGGAGAATTTAGCACGGATAGCAACAAGGTAATACAATCAATCAAAGAGCAATTGTCATAATTAAATTCCTTGAAATCCAAAATAGTGGGTTCATCGATATTTAAAGTTTTGACTTCTTCAATCCCACTTTTAACAATTTTAGCATCAAGATCTAAAGACTCCGAACTTTTGGAACGCCTTCTAGGTAAAGGTGGATCATATTCAGTCCCATCATTATAAAGATTCATATTGCAAAACAAAGATTTAATAGGGGGCACATCAATAACTTTTAGATCTTCATCTTTATTATCATGGAAACTAGAAGAACACACTTTTATAAAGCAATCTTTCTTAGCACGCATCCTAGCGCTTCTTTCTTTGCACTCATCAATGGAAATTCTCATAGCTTTGAGAGACATATTGATATCATGCTTAGGTGGAATAGATCTAAGTTTAAAAGAATCAACATCAAGAGAAATTCTATCAACGTTCCTGGCCAACTCATCAATCTTAAGCAAGTTTTCTTCAATCAAAGCACTGAAATTCTTTTGTGAAGTAATAAATTGTTTAATATTAGATTCAAAATCAGAGGGCATCTTATTAGAATTTCTATAAGAATTTTTGTAGGAGTTAACATAATTATTAGAGGAATTACTAGGATACGACCTAGGATTAAAGTTTCCTCTATACGCGTTGTTACCAAAATTATTCCTACCAACAAAATTCATATCCAGAGATTCATTGTTATTCTCAATCAAAGTAGACAAAGGCATATCATTAGAATAAGAAGAAACACTTTTAGTAGCAAATAATTTCATAAGTTCATCCATCTTTCCGCTCAAAACATTAATTTCTTCTATCGCATGCATTTTCTTATTAGTAGATCTTTTGGTGTGCCATTGAGAATAATTAACCATAATATTATCTAGGAGTTTATTAGCTTCTCCTAAAGTGATTTCCATAAAAGTGCCTCCCACGGCCGAATCTAAAAGGTTTCTAGAAGCAAAATTCAATCCGGCATAAAAGTTTTGTATAATCATCCATAAATTCAAACCATGTGTAGGGTAATTACGTATCATTAATTTCATCCTCTCCCAAGCTTGTGCAACATGTTCGTGATCAAGTTGCTTAAAATTCATAATATCGTTTCTAAGAGAGATGATCTTAGCGGGAGGAACATACTTAGAGATAAAAGCATCTTTGCACTTATTCCACGAATCAATACTATTTTTAGGCAAAGCCGAAAACCAAGCTTTAGCATGATCTCTAAGAGAAAAAGGAAATAGTTTCAATTTAACAATATCATTATCCACATCTTTCTTCTTTTGCATATCACATAAATCAACAAAGTTGTTTAGGTGGGTAGCGGCATCTTCACTAGGAAGGCCGGAAAACGGATCTTTCATGACAAGATTCAGCAAAGCGGCATTAATTTCACAAGATTCAGCATCGGTAAGAGGAGCAATCGGAGTGCTAATAAAATCATTGTTGTTGGTATTAGTAAAGTCACACAATTTGGTATTATCTTGAGCCATCGTGACAAGCAAGCAATCCAACACACAAGCAAACAAGAGACAGGCAAAAAGAGGTGAATAGAGAAAGAGGAGGAGGATGGAGAGAGAGAGAGAGAGGGCGAATAAAACGGCAAGGGTGAAGTGGGGGGGAGAGGAAACGAGAGGCAAATGGCAAATAATGTAATGCGGGAGATAAGTGTTTGTGATGGGTACTTGGTATGTTGACTTTTGCATAGACTCCCCGGCAACGGCGCCAGAAATGGCTCGTTGTCGGGAGTTCAAATCTTGACTTGAGTTTGCGTAAGCCTCCCTGGCAACGGCGCCAAAAATCCTTCTTGCTACCTCTTGAGCACTGCGTTCGTTTTCCCTTGAAGAAGAAAGGGTGATGCAGCAGAGCAGCTTAAGTATTTCCCTTAGTTTTTGAGAACCAAGGTATCAATCCAGTAGGAGGCCACACACGAGTCCCTCGCAACTACATAAACAAATAAACTCCTCGCAACCAACACGATAAAGGGGTTCTCAATCCCTTCACGGTCACTTACGAAAGTGAGATATGATAGATATGATAAGATAATATTTTTGGTATTTTTATGATAAAGAGAAATAAAGATGCAAGTAAAAATAAATGGCAAAGGAAATAACTAAGTATTGGAAGATTAATATGATGGAAAATAGACCCGGGGCCATATGTTTGACTAGTGGCTTCTCTCGAGAGCATAAGTATTACGGTGGGTGAACAAATTACTGTTGAGCAATTGACAGAATTGAGCATAGTTATGAGAATATCTAGGTATGATCATGTATATAGGCATCATGTCCGAGACAAGTAGACCGACTCCTGTCTGCATCTACTACTATTACTCCACACATCGACCGCTATCCGGCATGCATCTAGAGTATTAAGTTCAAGAGAACAGAGTAACGCTTTAAGCAAGATGACATGATGTAGAGGGATAAACTCATGCAATATGATATAAACCCCATCTTGTTATCCCCGATGGCAACAATACAATACGTGCCTTGCTGCCCCTACTGTCACTGGGAAAGGACATCGCAAGATTGAACCCAAAGCTAAGCACTTCTCCCATTGCAAGAAAGATCAATCTAGTAGGCCAAACCAAACTGATAATTCGAAGAGACTTGCAAAGATAACGAATCATACATAAGATAATTCAGAGAAGATTCAAATATTGTTCATAGATAAACTTGATCATAAACCCACAATTCATGGATCTCAACAAACACACCGCAAAAGATTACAACGAATAGATCTCCACAATAGAGGGGGAGAACTTTGTATTGAGATCCAAAAAGAGAGAAGAAGCCATCTAGCTAATAACTATGGACCCGAAGTTCTGAAGTAAACTACTCACACTTCATCGGAGAGGCTATGGTGTTGATGTAGAAGCCCTCTGTGATCGATACCCCCTCCAGCGGAGCTCCGGAAAAGGCCCCAAGATGGGATCTCGTGGATACAGAAAGTTACGGCGGTGGAACTAGGGTTTTGGCTCCGTGTGTGGTAGTTTGGGGGTACATAGGTATATATAGGAGGAAGGAGTACATCGGTGGAGCAACGTGGGCCCCACGAGGGTGGAGGGCGCGCCTGGGGGGGGCACTACAAAAAAAATACACTTCCGTGATGATACGTGTTTGTCACAGTAGGTCGCTTTTTTTGTCATGCATGTACATCCATGACAAATTTATGACAGAATCATGATAGTCATACCTGTGCTGTCGTAGAAGTGTTCCATGACATTACCAAAATTATCATCACGGAAGTGTCCACTTCCATGATGATAAATCGCGCATCACAGAAGTGCTTTGGTCAAGGGTGACCGACACGTGGCATCCACCGTAACGGAACACTGTTAAGCTATCGGGTTGGGTTTTGGATCCGATAACCTGTTAATAGCCCCGACCAATGGGGATTTTCCACGTGTAAAATCATCATTGGCTAGAGGAAACAGGTGTCGGCTCATCGTCGTGACAGATGTCATCCACTCACTGGACAGAAGGCGCCTATGATACATCGACACGTGGCACGGCCCAACAAGTTTAAATGGGCAGCCCAACTAAAGGCCCACAAGATTTTGCGGACCATAATGGGTCGGCCCAGCTAAAGGCCCACGAGATTTTGCAGACCATAATGGGCTGGCCCAGCTAAAGGCCCACAAGATTTCGCGGGCCATAATGGGCCAGCCCAGGTAAAGGCCCACAGGATTTTTGTGTGCCATAATAGGCCGGCCGAGGTAAAGGCCCACAAAATTCTTGCGGATCATAATGGGCCGGCCCAGCTAAAGGCCCACGAGATTTCGCCGACATTAATGGGCCTGCCCAGCTATAGGCCCACAAGATTTTGAGGACCTTAGTAGGATGGCCCGTTAACTGGCTGCCATGTTTTGTGCCAAATGCCGACCCATATTTGATACGGTCTATTAATGGCCTGCCACGCTTCGGGCCTAATAGTGGCCCATATGACACTACTAGGAAAAGGCCTACTAGTGGCGCACCAGTTTTGCCTACTAATGGCACACTACTGGTGCGCCACTAGTACCACGCCACTAGTATTTTTTACTAATGACGCACCACGCCGTGCGCCATTAGTATAGACCACCATGCGCCATTAGTATGCCTCCCAGGGGGCCATATTTAGCCATGTGCTTTGGCATACTAATGGCGCACTGTGGGGTGATGCGCCATTAGTATCCTTTGGCATACTAATGGCGCACTGTGTAGTGATGCGCCATTGGTGTCCTTTGGCATACTAATGGCGCACTTTGAGGTGATGCACCATTAGTATGAATATTAGGTTTTATTTTTTTACTTTTCTGATTTTTTCACAGGTTACAAAATATATTATTGGACAGAATATAGACAGCAGCACACAGCAACAGTAGATTCATCGAATACAATAGAAGATTAGTCTCCGAATACAATTCATCATATTAGTCTCCGAATTCAAAAGACGGAACAAAGATAAAACATTACAAGTCTCGAGACCGCGAGTAGCGAGTTTGTCTTTACATTACAAGTCGATATCGATCATCTAAACTACCATCACATAGAAGAGAGCTGCGGTCATCACGATGAGCATCATCGTGATGAAACTGGTCTTCATCCGGTTCCTCCAACGCTCCCTCCTCTCTCCCGCTAGATAGCGGGCGTATCTAGATTCCGCCTCCGCCCTAGTGGTGTACCTTTTGTAACTGTTACCGCTGAAACGGTGAACCTGTCTCCGACACTCCTCCCAGTCGTCGTAGACTCCGGGAACCTTACCCTTGTACACGACATACGACGGCATCTCAATGCACAAGCCAAACAACAGACAATACATAAGCAATATATAAGTATGCAACAAAAGGATCGGAAGAGAAAAGCAAGACATTAATAGCACGATTCATGGTCCTACTAATAAATAGCATCGATTACATCTAAGTTGAACAACTGTCCAAACCAAAGAGACATACAATTCATTAAATTTTAATTACAACATGAGCCAATCAATGTTTTAGAACTACACATAGCATCACTACTTTCGACTCAACTCATGGGACCGGAGCGTGGATGAAGCCGCCGTCTGTCATGATGGTCATGAAATCGCGGGCATGGTCAGCCTGCATTTGTAGCGTTGTGTCTATCTCACTGTTGGATGGTTGATATCTGAGGTAGAACTGCCCCGAGGCATGAAGGATATCTTGATGGATGATTCCCGCTAACTCCGACTGGATGCGAAAGAATTCTTGTCTGATGTCCGCGTCCTGGATTGCCGACAAGCTCGCGGCCCAATCTTTGAGATTATCTGGTAGCAGAAGGTGATGATGGTCCTGTACGATCGCCCGCATGTGATGGAGGGTGTAGTAGGCATCCTTCTGACTGCCAGGCGGCTGCTTGACGCAGCAGAACTTAGTATTGTGGGCGAACACGTGCCTGCCGTACCTACAAACTGGCCTGGTGAAGGTGCCTCCAGATTTGGCGTAGCCGGGGAGAACATCATCAAGAACTTTCTTGATATTTGTGTAGTCTATCTTGGAGTCACGGTTCGGGTCGAAATACGCGGCCATGGAATATTTTGGGCTTAAGAGGATGAGTGTGCAATGTGTGTCACTGCACAGAACACGGAATGTTAGAAAAAAGAAAGAACGATCGAAATCTAAGAAATCATTTGTTTCGGGACGGTTAAGGGATGACTTACTCGGGAAAGTAAGACACGAGGAAGTTATCCTTATCTGGGTTTGCCAGAATGACGCCTTCTAGGTGTGAACTCGCGACTTGGCGGTCCCCAGTGTTGCCCAAGAGCTTGGCACGCATGTAGAAGGGGTCGACTATCACGATGTCCGGGGTCTTGTCTCTAATGATCCGCATCTCCATACTCAACGAAAACAGCCGAACGAAGGTGTAGTGCAGCGGATGAAGGTTAAACATAGAAAAGATGTCATCAAACTGCAGGACGATCATACCCCCGATGGCACCATCCACAAATCCCTTGCCCTCTAGCACCTTGGCCACGAAAACCGGGTATGCCACATCATTCTCTCTGAGACGCCGCTTCTCCAAAGAAAGAACACTGTCATGCAGACTCCGCATAGCACCGGTTGCAGCATTGAGCATATTTGTCGGTAGCATCGCCCTATCCACCTCATGCACCCTCCCCGAGATATCCTTAGGTGAAGGTGGCCCGTCCTGAGCACGGATCGTACTCGGTGCTGGCTAGCTCGCACCGGCGCCCTTTTTAGCCTTTCATTTCCATCCCTTCTTCTCGATCTCCTGTAATGGGACCGAGTTCTGCTCACAGACCGCCTTCTTGAGCGTGTTGGGGCTGATAATATTTCGCACCTCAGCTATCTGAGGCTCGGTGAAGGCGGCAGCTGGAGGCGTCTCCTGAGAACTGAATGCCAGACGACACCTGTTGCAATTGGGTTTCTCTGCCGTACCAGCTAGATCACGGTCGTCTTGGTTGGGTTCTTGAGAAGGAGGCCCGTAGAACTCATCACCGTACCCATGTTCGGCAAAGTACTTATCAACGTTGGTAAATGTACCGTCGTCGTCGTCCGGATCCTGTGCCATATGCATGTCTGGATCCACTGCCATAGGGATGTCCGGCATGTCCGGTAGCGTTGCGGCGTTCTTGCCATGGCTTGGTGCCGGCACGACTAGCGGTCTTGTCTGTGGGGTGGTGTCCCCTACCCCCAAACGAATCTAGCTCTTCGGCCAAAGCAGGGGCCAGCTTACACAGGCGCTGAGGGTCATGTCATCTTCTTCGTCGGCCCCCAGTGGGTCGAATCGGAGGTAACAGCTCGTCGCAGCCTGGCAGCACCCGAACCACTTCAACCGTATACACTGTGGGTGGCATCGGATTACCGTGGAACATGGGGTTGCCCGGTTGAATGATTCTGCCCTTGGCGACATCGACCAACTCGCCGCCCATGAAGTGCAGGAGAGTGCAAGGAACATCGGCGGCGCCCAGCGAAAACATGTAGGGCGTCAGGGATGCCCAATCAAAGGCAAGGAGATGAAGTCGTCGGCCGAGAGGCTTAGTTATCGTGATGCCGTCGAGCTCGGCTAATGTCGAGGCACCGCCAACGGCGGGCGTGCAACTGACGGAGGGGCCGCTTGCTGGCGAGGTGCCGGCCGGCGTACACCCGGGTGCATTAAGCTCCAATGCCCGTGCTGGCGCCGGAGACACGAATACCGCCTTCGCCGGAGACACCAATGGCGCCGCCTACGCATTGTGCGAGTTGCTGGCCGTGACGCTGGGAACCGGGGGAGGCCCCTATTAGCCGCCTGCAATCCATGTCGTCAGCCGATAAATCAACGTAGGCACCATGGCGTTGAGCATCGTTCCCAGTTGTTGTTGCACTTGCTCTTGGACAATCTCCGGAATCCGCGCCACTTGTGCCTTGAGTGCTTCAACCTCGCGCGACTGGCTTTCCGAGCTGGTCTTTTTCTCCTTTCGCCCACCAGCGGTATAGTATGACGACCATTTTGTGGACAAGCCTTTGCCGGCCACACGACCAGCTGACGTCGGCTTACTGAGCTTATCCTTGTTTTTCATTACGTTCAACGCCCTATTTAAAGGGTGTCGAAAGGGGATCTCTGAGACGACCCCACGCTCCTACTTTCATTGTCCTACAGAAGGAACGTGAACCATTTAGAAATATTGGGGATTAATTAGAATGCAACCATATGGGGCTAATTACGCGGGGGATGTATTCCTTACCAGAACTAGCTCAAGCGCCCTGGTCTTTGGATCCGTGGTAAGCTCCTTTGTTATCGGGTCCTCCTTGTACCGGGCTCTGAGAAAGTTCCTAGTCTGCTTGTCACGGTATTTCTCGAAGCGGGGCGGTAGGCCTTGCTCGGCACGCTCCGCGTCCTCCTTGTCCCATATAGGCTCCGCCACTCTGTAACCGCCGGGACCGAGTTGGTGGACCCCTAAGTTCAACTTCTACATTTCTTTCCCCCACTGATTTGATTCGGAGGTTGCGCTGCTCTCGCACTTGATCTTGAACTCCTTGTAGTCATCTTCGCTCATCAAAGGATATTTTGCCTTGATCTTCTCATAACTATCACCTTTATCAATCATTGCCTTCATCGTGCTTTTCCAAGTAGACAGGGCCGTGCTCATCCTGGTGAGGGCGGCACCGTTCACTTTATTCCCTGAGAGGCGTGTGTTTGCAAACTCAGCGGGGAACTTGTATCGTTCATGCAGCTTCGTGAAGAGGAGGCTGCGCAAATTCCCTCGGTCCTTATGCCTTAGGTTCTCGGTGTTGATCGAGACGGTGCTCCGGAGAATGCACCCGAGTTGAACCGAGTACCCCTTGACTACGTGTTTGGGCGCCATCGGATGCCCGTCGGAGTTCACTTCAGTAAATTCCTCCCTGACGGTGCCGAGCATGCTCGGGCGCCGGTCCTTCCGTTGCCTCTTTGGTTGGCTGCCATCTGTGCATGCGCCGCCATCATCAGTGGTGGCATCCGCGGTGCCATCATCAGTGGTGGCATCCCCGACGCCACTAGGGGTTGTGTAGTCAGGATCGGTGTCTTCCGTGGCATCCTCATAGCGGTGAGGTTCTTCCTCCAACTCCTAGGACAGCTCCCAGAATTGCTTGTCGTCCGAACCACCGGCCTCATCGTTGTGGGGCATGTTTCGCTCTAAATAGGAAAAAGGTTTGGTCAAAAAGTTGGTTATTGTCAAGGAATAAGATCATGGTCTCATCATTTAGGGTTTTTTGACACCGAGGCATCCTAAAAGCTAAGCTTTTATCATTTAGGGTTTGTAGACGCCGAGGCACCCTAAAAGCCTAAGCGTACATCATTTAGGTTCTCATCGACACCGAGGCACCCTATAGAAGCCAAGTTAAGTTTTCATCATTTAGGGTTTATCGATGCCGAGGCACCCTAGGTTGGGCCTAATCACTTGGCACTAATCACTTGGCTCTATTGCCACCTATGTTGGGTTTATCATCTAGGGTTTATCGATGCTAAGGAGAATTCTAAGTTGGGCCTAATCACTTGGCTCTATTGCCACCTATGGTTTAATGCAGCAAGAATGGCGGGGCAGTTGATGCTACTTAACTAAGTACTAAGATACCCCAACCCATGCATTAGTCGCAAGTACCCCATATGTCCTATTTTTAGCAAAGTCATGCTAAAATTCATGGAAAATTTCAGCATGACCTTTGCTGAAAATAGGACATATGGAGTACCCGAATTTGCCTAAACGGAAGTTAATCGACATTCCGGCAAACTCAAGGGCCTCTCAGGGTACCTGCAAATTCATCACGACACAATGGTCGGAGACAAAACCCAGCAACTTTACAAGTCTTTCACAGATTTGTTTGCAAGTTCTGATATGTAATAAAGATGAGCCTCCAATGCTGATTTGTTTGCCTCAAGACAAGATGAACCTCCAATGCAACAAGTAATAAAATGTTTGCAAGTTCTGATATGTTTGCAAGATGAACCTCCAATGCAACAGTCTTAGACATTAGGACACTACAATGATCTACAACCTTATGTAAAGTGCCAACTCCACAGATTTCTTTTTCACAGCTTTTATATTATTTCTAGAAGCAACACAACAGGGTTAAACACCAAAATATTGAGTCTAATTAAACCCTAAAATAAACATTTCTCTTTCCCCTCCCCCCTCCTATCCCTCTGTCTCTCTTTCCCAGCTCCAACCCCAAACACAAATTAAGTTAGCCATGGTTTAAACACCAGCTCATTCATTCTCACCTCTGGTCCAGGTGCTCTCCTCCTCCTCCTGCCTCTATCCTCTCCCTCAGCCCAGGAACACCTGCACATTCACAGCAAAAAGCAACAGCTTGTTCAGACACTTCTTTTTTACTGTGTTATTCCAGCTAGGAAAAAAACTTCGCTTCAAAAGAAAATAAGAGCAGGAGTGCAAGCATCTAATGCTTGCTGCTCTTCTTCTTGCCACTTGCAGCACTGCAACTTGCCTCCTGATCCTCCTAATGCACCATCACAAAATTAGGTTCGGGTTAACCCAATGGTTCCAGATTATTTAATGTGTGTGGCCCAATTGATCTAGGGTTTACTCAATGGAGAGTAGTACTAGTATAGAAGTAAACAAAATCACGAGAGCTTGCGCCTGAATCTACCGACACCCAACCATGGCTAACTTAATGAGCTCTAGTTCCCATTATTATACACTACTAGCTAAGGAGAGGAGCAAGAGAGGAGAAGAGAGGCAGAGGGAGGAGGGTTACCTGACCAAGATGAGGTGGTGGCCGGAGCGGAGATGATGGAGGGCGGAGACGACGATCTTGGGGGAGGCAGGGATAGACGGGGGGAGGTCGCGGGCCTCCTCTCCTTGTGGACGTGGGGCCTCCTCTCCTGGTGGACGTGGGGCGGCTCCGAGGCTCCAAGTCTCCGGCGGCTCCGAGGCTCCAAATCTCCGACGGGTTTCTAGGGTTTTGAGGGAGGCAAGGGAGGCGGCGCTCGGGGGGGGGGGGGGGGGGAGGCGGCGCTCAAGGGGGAGGAAGGGGAGAGGGAGGTGGCAGGGGCACGTGGGCGGCTGCGGCGTAGTGGGTCGGGGCAGCGGCGATGGCAGCGCGGTGGAGGGAGGGACGAGGAAGGGAGCGGCGCGGTGGAGGGAGAGGGACGAAGTGTCTGGCGAGAGGGAGGGACGAAGTGTATGGATGGGGGAAGATTACTAATGGTGCACCCCCTCGCGGTGCGCCATTAGAATGTTTTTTTCATAGCAATGGCGCACCAGCGGGACCGTGCGCCATAAGTATTCTTTTTTTAGATAGCAATGGCGCACCAGCCAGCCGTGCGCCATAAGTAAGATTTATTATTATTATTATTTTGTTGCATCTAATATTTTTTTAGAAAATGAATATGAATATGAAACAGTAATATTTTTTTTTATAAAAACAGTAATAATTTTTTAAAAAATATCATCAGATTTGTTATTTGAAAATATTTATGAATATAAAAAATATCATCAAATTTGTTATTTGAAAATATAATCAATTTTTTTTGAAAATATAATCAAATTTGTTTTTTTATTTTTAGTTGCATTCATTTGTGACGGTGGAGCGGGGGAGGGTGCGGGGGTCGTCGGCGGTGGTGGAGCGGGGGAGGGTGCGGGGGTGCTCGGCGGCGAGGGGGATCTGGCAAGGGGGATCTGGCGAGGGGGGATATCGATTGAGATGGAGGGGGATCAAGATCGAGTGTCCTCATGAATATTCAATATTTTTTCATGAATTCAAAAAGTGCCCATGAAATTTAAAAATATTCATGATAGTTCAAAAAGTGCCCATGAAATACAATCGAGAAATGAAGACTACAATTTAAATACAATCGATCTTAGCTAGCTAGCTATCTGTTCACAATCTTCTTGCCCTTCTTTTTCGCAAATGGAGTTCTTCTGTGGAACGGACGTCCTTTAGGTAGGGTGGTCCTGCTTCTTCTTGTGTTGTATGCTGCTACTTCATCGTCGTCGTCATGTTCGATCTTCGGGTCGCCGTACTTGTCGAAGTCTTGCTCATTGGCTACTCCATCCATTCCGATGATCTTCCTTTTGCCTCTCCTCACGACAACACGACTGGGCTTTGACGGGTCGGTAATGAAGAAGCATTGGTCCACTTGGGAAGCCAGTACCCATGGCTCATTTTTCACGGTGACGTTTGTGCCCGCAGTCTTGGATTTGGCTTCGGGTATAACCATGGTGGTGAAATACCGGTCTTCTTTTAGGACGCTCTTGGCCCATCTGACACGGAACATCGGGACCTTCTCTCCAGCGTAGCTCAGCTCCCAGATCTCCTCGATCCTTCCGTAGTATCTGTCCTTGTCATTACCGGTGTAGGATTCATCGTTACCCCGGAGTTCTGATAACCATCCCTCTTCATGTCCTTGTCCTCGGTGTAGAATGTGTAGCCGTTGATATTGTACGCCTCATAGGTCATCAGGTTGTGCTCGGCGCCCTGTGACAAGGCGAATATGAGTTGTTTTTCCACGGAAGAATCCTCATGTAAAGGGTACGACAGAAGCTTCTGCTTGAACCAACGCGTGAAACATGAGTTGTGCTCTTTGATTATATCTCCGTCCGTCCTCTGTTGGCCTCGGTCATTGTACGTCTTCTCAATAAAGGTTTTTTGCTCTACCACCCAAGGATCGACCACGTCTATGTGTTGTAGTGCGACTAGGTTTGCTCTTTCAGAGTCGGCGAGTCGACCCTCGAAGTCGACATGCATTTCACGGCGACCCTCACGGTGACCCCATCCAGCGAGCCTGCCGAGGTGCCTGTTGACGGGCAGACCAACGGGGTTCTCGATGCCTAGATAATTCGTGCAGTAGGAGATGCACTCTTCAGCCAGAAAGCCCCTGGCTATACTTCCCTCTGGACGTGACATGTTGTGAACATATCCTTTGATGACACCATTCATCCTTTCAAACGGCATCATGCTGTGCAGGAACGTCGACCCGAGTTGGATGATATCCTCCACGATATGGACCAGCAGATGCACCATAACGTCGAAGAATGCAGGCGGGAAGTACATCTCAAGCTCGCATAGTATCACCACGATCTCTTCCTGTAGCCTTTTGAGTTGCCTCACGCCAACCGACTTCGGAGAGATGATGTCGAAAAAGTTGCATAGGCCAAATAGCGTTTCACGGACGTGCGCGTCCATGATCCCATGGATTGCAACTGGAAGTATCTGCGTCATCAGCTCGTGACAGTCGTGAGACTTCATCCCGCTGAACTTCTGCTTCGCTGGGTCTAGGTATCTGCTTATCTTCCCCACGTAACTGTAAGGAAGTTTTACTCCTACGAGGCAGGTGAAAAACTGCTCGATCTCCTCCTTACTTAGAGTGGAGCACGCGGGAGGGTAGTCATTTCCGGTCTTCTTGGCCTTTTTGCCTTTGCGACGACTTTCTGTGTCCTGCTTCGCGTCGTCGTCATCATCATCATCATCATTAGCGTGAAGCTCCTGCCTGATGCCCATTGATTTCAAGTCTGCCCTTGCTTTCGGCCCTCTTTGGTCCTCTCTGGCATGTTGAGCAGGGTACCAAGCAGACTCTTGCACACGTTCTTCGTGATATGCATGACATCAAGGCTGTGAGGCACACGGTGGATCATCGAGTACGGCAAGTCCCAGAAAACAGACCTCGTTTTCCATACCTTCAGCAGCGGCTCTGGCGCCTTTCGCTTCTTTCCCGGCTCTGGCGCCTTTTGCTTCTTTCCCGACAGTGGGCAATCTTTCCAATTTTTCAACAGCTTGTCTATTTCCTCGCCGCTCCTCGTACGCGGGCGTCTTCGGGGTTCGGTTTCACCATCGAACAGATCCTTGCGTTTCCTCCATGGGTCATCGTCGCGAAGCCACCTTCGATGTCCCATGAACACGGTTTTCGAAGACCTGGGATCTCTATCTAGCTGGCGATACATTGTGTCATCCATGAACCTGACGCATCCAGAAAATCCGTGGACCACCTGCCCCGCGAGATATCCATAACCGAGATAGTCGTGCACCGTCGTGAGCAGTGCGGCTCTCATAGGGAAATATTCTTTCTCTGCGGCGTCCCATGTATTGGCTGGCGTTTTCCACAACGTGTCTAGCTCCTCTTTCAGCAGCCCCAGATACAGATTGATGTTGTTCCCTGGTTGTTTCAGCCCTTCAATTAGCATACTCATGTGAATGTACTTCCTCTTCATGCACAACCAGGGGGAGGTTGTACATCCACACAAACACAGGCCAGGTGCTATGTGTGCTTCTCTGGCTGCCAAACGGATTGACTCCATCGGTGCTCGCGCCCAGCACGATGTTCCTTGGATCGTTCCCAAATTCTGGGTCTTCTAAGTTCAACACTTGCCACTGGCTCGCATCCTTAGGGTGACTCAGCATCTTGTCTTTTTTATTTATCTCGGGATCATTTCCGTCATCTTCCCGCTTCTTCTCCTCCCTATCCGCGTGCCAACGCAGGAGCTTTGCTACCTTAGGGTCCGCGAAATACCGCTGCAGACGAGGAGTGATCGGAAAGTACCACACCACTTTTCGAGGAGCTTTCTTCCTCTTCTTGTATCGAGTGACGCCACACACCGGACATATGGTAGACTCCGCGTGCTTGTCTCGATAAATGATGCAATTGTTCGTGCACACATGGTATTTCACGTGCGGTAAATCAAGAGGACACACGATTTTCTTCGCCTCCTCGAAACTGGTAGGGCACTTGTTCCCCTTGGGAAGACATTCGTGCCAGAATGACATGTTCTCGTCGAAGCATGCGTCGGTCATTTTGTGTTTTACCTTCATCTCCAGAGCCATGAGCATTACTTTCAGGCGGGTATCCTTGGGCCTGCATCCTTCATACAATGGAGTAACCACGTCTATCTCCAGTTGATCCAGCTTGGCTTTCTCTCAGGCGACTGCTCTTGCATTATCCATCTGCTTGAGAAGCAGCTCTTGAATATGAGGGTCCTGCACCTAGCTTCCATCGTCGTCTGCTTTGGCATCTTCATCTTCATGATCATGCCCTTCGTCTTGATCTTCCTCATCATCATGTCCGACATCTTCTACATGATGACTGTGTACAGCATCACCGTCATGATCATGTCCTGGAGATTCTTCGTCTTCTCGCCCTCCCGAGCCGCGATGGTTGTCTTGCTGCCCTTCCTCATTTCTTGCCCGACCCCCATGGACGACTTCATAGTCATCTTCATCACCTTGCCACCAATAGCCATCCATGAAACCACGCAAGAGCAGGTGGTCCCGCACCTGCCCGGAATCCGGGTCCGCAATAAGGCTCTTCAGCTTGCATCTTCGACACAGACATCTTATCTTCGTCTCGTTCTTTTGAAGCATCTCGACCTTCGCAGAGCTCAAAAACCTATTCACGATGCCTTCGGTCATCATGCGGACCATGGTTGGCTGCGGGGTAGAGCAAAACAATATTTTAGAACCAAGAAAAAATTTGGCATGACTTTCCCTAAAAATAGGACCAAAAAGAATGCATAGTGCCAAAATTCTCGCCGAAATGGAAATGAATCAACATTCCGGCAAAATATTGGCAACTATCGCATTTCAAATACCGGTACCTGCAAACACAAACATATATGCAATACCACAAACATACATAGATCTAGCTAGGCCACAAAAAGTGCATGTGCACGTTGTTGGAGCGAGCTAGGGAGAAAAAAAGTAGATCTATAACATAAAGATAGCTTTCCCCTTACTTACCTATCAAAAAAGGTAATTTAACCACTTAATTTTGATGAATCTATGGTGCAAATGAGGTGAGGAGGAGGAGGCAGCCGACAATCTTGGAGAAGGAGGTGGAGGGAATGAAGTGGGGAAAGCGAGTGTGTAGGTGTGGCTCTCCAAAATATCTAGCTGGTCCTAGGTTACTAATGGCGCACCACCCACACATGCGCCATTAGTAACCCAATAAACTAATGGCGCACCTGCTGGCCGTACGCCATTAGTAGTTTTGCAAAAAAATAAAAAATAATATATATATATATATATATATATATACTAATGGCGCACCATTGCGTAGTGCGCCATTACTAGTTAAACTAGTAATGGCGCACTACGCAACGGTGCGCCATTAGTAGTTTTGCAAAAAAAAAGAATAAAAAAATACAGTAGTGGCGCACTGTGTGGCTGGTGCGCCATTACTAGTTAGAACTAGTAATGGCGCACTTTGTCTGGATGCGCCATTAGTATGTTTGGAAAAATGAAAAAAAATGTTACTAGTGGCGCACCATGTGTCTGATGCGCCATCAGTATCTTCCACACTAATGGCGCATCAGCACATGGCGCGCCCTTAGTATATAGTAGTGGCGCACCAGTTGTCTGGTGCGCCATTAGTGTCAATTTTATCTATAGCCCTTTTCCTAGTAGTGTGAGATCCGGCCCATTAAAAGCCTACCACGTTCTGGGCCAAATTATGGCCCAGATCAGGTCCGGCCCTTTAAGAGGTTTTGGGCCATATCAGATTCGGCCCGTCAATTGGACACTATGCTTTTGGGCCCACTTGCTAAAGGCCCACTTAGTAATTCGGCCTGATATTAGTTTTTGGCCTGTTAAGGGCCTGTTTAACATTTCGGCCCTATATTAATTTCAGCCTGTTAAAAGCCGGTCATATAGTTGGGCCTAACTACGGCCCGGTTTGCATCCGGCCTGCTCGCAGCCGATATCTGATTAGGCCAAACAAGGACCGAGACAATTTTTCGGCCTGTTAAAAGCCCGTGATTTGATTCGCACAATCATGGGCCGGGGTTCATTTCGGGCTGCTGCCGGACCGTGAGCTGATCGGCACGTTTCAAGCCCAACCTACATCATGATTGCATGATGACCCAATTATGTATCGTAATTTTACGGTTTGGCCGGTTTACTGCGAAGATAGGATATATATATACAGTAAAATAACTGCAGCATCGTGAATAAGAAAAAACCTATACTATACAATAAAGAGATTACGGCATATTACATCCACTGGGCATCAAAGTTTGCCACTATGATAATAAAGCACAAGTAGACATCAGATTACATACACTGGGCATCAAAGATCGCCACCAGTGCAAATAAACACACCGACAAAATAATATACAAAACCGACAGCACTTCAATAGAGTTCAAGAAAGGTTAGCCCTGCTGGGGAGCTGCGGCGCAAGCAGCTGAGCAAGATGATGAGACTGCCCTTGTTCAGCACTTATATCTTCCTCACTCTGAAAGATAAACAAGCAGACAGATGACAGGTTTTGCACATGAAAGTATCAGTGCTGACAATTCATCACATTTCTTACTGACGAATAAAGTGACACAGTTTAAATTTGCATTAACACAATATGTTATTGTTCAGGTCAAGACATGGCAGGAAATGACATTGTGAAGGAGTTGGCAGCTTCACGACACCACTGGATTACAGATCAAGAACTCATACGTATCAATGGTTAGTGTGCTGTCAATTTATACCATTTCAGATTGGCAAATAAAGAGACGGTTTAAATAATAGTAGAATGATATGACATTTTTCATAGTTAAGACATTGCAGAATATGACATTGTGCTGTAGTGGGTAGGTTCACCACACCACTGGATTATAGATGAAGAACAGAAGCATACATGCAGTGCAAAAGAAGATCACTTGCTCTGTATAGTTTAATTTACATGGTATGAAGAAGGAACTTGGTTGTACAACTGAAAACTTAAATTGAGAAAGGACGAAGTTTTGTTTATGAACTACATATAATAAACTTTAAACAAGCAATTTGATGCAAACACCAAAAATAAACAGCTGTTGCAGTCATGCCTAACCAAATATATACAACAAAGTTTGAAGGCTTGAGATGGACAAACTTACATTATTGGTGAAGACAGGCTCTATAAAGGCCTTGTCCATGCTGATGGGGGGGGGCAATTCAAGAAGTTTACCACAGAATCTTCTTCAAAAGCATTGCCTTTATTCTACATTTTGTTAAGAGTAAATATAGATGTGATAATATATGAAAAAATGGAGAATATTTAAGATAAGATGAAGAGTGATGCTACATAACCAAGTAGCTATAAATGTAAGTGCAGCGATACAGGCATAAGGTACAGCCAAGAGCAATGCACAGCTAAACTTCTTCAGTACCAACCTTATGGTAAGAGTAAATATAGATCTGATGTGTAGAAAATGGAGGGCAAAGGAAAATAAGCTGCAGAGTGATGGTACATGAACAACTACCTGTCATTATAAGTACACTGATAAAGGACAACATGTACTTACAAGAACAATGCAGAGATAAAAAAACATTGACATTGGATATATTCTACACTAATGTAACCATTCATACAGATCAGATAATTTGGAGCGAACAATTGATAAGCAAGCTATCATGCATACTGCTGTCACATAATGAACCAGGTATGTATGCAAGTACAGTGATACAGGACAACAGGTACTAACAAGAGCAAAGCAGCGGGCAGCATATTTGCGATATCCTGTCATTCTTGTCAAACCGGAATTCTTCTTCGAGCAGATTTCCTGCAAAAAAGATCTGTAAGGCACATGCGGAAAAGTAGAAGTTGAAATTGTCATGTGATTTCATAGACAGTACCTCATCCTGGGAACGAGACGAGTGCATAACAAGGTTTTTCCATTCAATGTCTTCTAAATTTAGCACAGGAGACTTCACCGGAAATTCGTTTATAGACTTGCCATGAAAGTGTGATTTCCTCAGGTAGCACCGATACTGCTGCAATGCTTCCTTGAAAAGCACAAGCAAACTTTGCTCGTCATGACTATCCAGATTGACCCTCGCCTAGTTACAACAATGTAATGTAAATCATTGATGTGTTCAATCAGCAGAAAACAGGAAAATAATAGCCATGAATAATAGCACTTACACATAAGTTGGACAGGAAGATGTGAAAATGGTGTTTGTCTTCACAATAATCTTCCCATGATGGGAATATATGCATGTTGTCCCTAACAACATTGAAAGCATTGTCTTTTAAACTGGGAATAAATGGAATGGGGTTCCAATCTGCAGGAATTGGCCGTCTCTGCAGTTGGGATAGGTCTTCGGCCGGTGGACTTGCTGTACTTTTTGCTGGAGTGGGATTTTTCTGTGGTACAGCTGGTGCTATGGCAAATGAAATCGGTATACCTTTTGCTGGAGTGCAGGTCCTGTGTGGTGGGGCTAGTGGTGTGGCTAGTGAAGTATGGGTACAGTCTGCTGGAGTCGGTCCTACGTTTTGTGTCACTGGTTGTACAGCCAATATAAGTGGGGTGCTGTCTGATTTCTCTGGCACCACCATGTTTTTCAAGGACTTTGCTGGTGCTCCTTTAGGTTCGGCAATCACCCTCTTCCTTTTTGATGTCTGATGCACAAGAACAACATTTGAGTGAAAAAACATGGTATGATGACAGATGGAATATGTATTGATAATGGATGGGCATGGCATCTTGACATATATGATGAGTATGTTGGGGAACGTAGTAATTTCAAAAAAATTCCTACGCACACACAAGATCATGGTGATGCATAGCAACGAGGGGGGAGAGTGTGATCTACGTACCCTTGTAGACCGATAGCTGAAGCGTTATGGCAACGTAGTTGATGTAGTCGTACGTCTTCACGGCCCGATCGATCAAGCACCAAAACTACGACACCTCCGAGTTCTAGCACACGTTCAGCTCGATGACGATCCCCGGACTCCGATCCAGCAAAGTGTCGGGGAAGAGTTCCGTCAGCACGACGGCGTGGTGACGATCTTGATGTTCAACTGTCGAAGGGCTTCGCCTAAGCACCACTACAATATTATCGAGGAGTATGGTGGAAGGGGGCACCACACACGGCTAAGAAAACGATCATGAGGATCAACTTGTGTGTCTAGGGGTGCCCCCTGCCCCCGTATATAAAGGAGCAAGGGGAGGAGGCTGGCCGGCCCTAGGGCGCGCCAAGGAGGAGGAGTCCTCCTCCTAGTAGGAGTAGGACTCCCCTCTTTCCTACTCCTACTAGGAGGGGAAAGGAAGGGGTAGAGGGAGAAGGAAAGGGGGGCGCCGCCCCCCTCTCCTAGTCCAATTCGGACCAGAGGGGGAGGGGGCGCGCGTCCCACCCTGGCCGCCCCTCTCTCTCTCCACTAGGGCCCATAAGGCCCATTACTTGTCCCGGGGGGTTCCGGTAACCCTCCGGCACTCCGGTTTTCTCCAATATATCAATCTTTATGTCTCGACCATTTCGAGACTCCTCGTCATGTCCGTGATCACATCCGGGACTCCGAACTAACTTCGGTACATCAAAACTCATAAACTCATAATATAACTGTCATCGAAACCTTAAGCGTGCGGACCCTACGGGTTCGAGAACAATGTATACATGACCGAGACATGTATCCGGTCAATAACCAATAGCGGAACCTGGATGCTCATATTGGCTCCCACATATTCTACGAAGATCTTTATCGGTCAGACCGCATAACAACATACTTTGTTCCCTTTGTCATCGGTATGTTACTTGCCCGAGATTCGATTGTCGGTATCTCAATACCTAGTTCAATCTCGTTACCGGCAAGTCTCTTTACTCGTTTCGTAATACATCATCTCGCAACTAACTCATTAGTTGCAATGCTTGTAAGGCTTGTGTGATGTGCATTACCGAGAGGGCCCAGAGATACCTCTCCGACAATCGGAGTGACAAATCCTAATCTTGAAATACGCCAACCCAACATTTACCTTTAGAGACACCTGTAGAGCTCCTTTATAATCACCCAGTTACGTTGTGACGTTTGGTAGCACACAAAGTGTTCCTCTGGAAAACGGGAGTTGCATAATCTCATAGTCATAGGAACATGTATAAGTCATGAAGAAAGCAATAGCAACATACTAAACGATCGGGTGCTAAGCTAATGGAATGGGTCATGTCAATCACATCATTCTCCTAATGATGTGATCCCGTTAATCAAATGACAACACATGTCTATGGTTAGGAAACATAATCATCTTTGATTAACGAGCTAGTCAAGTAGAGGCATACTAGTGACGTTTAGTTTGTCTATGTATTCACACAAGTATTATGTTTCCGGACAATAAAATTCTAGCATGAATAATAAACATTTATCATGATATAAGGAAATAAAATAATAACATTATTATTGCCTCTAGGGCATATTTCCTTCAGTCTCCCACTTGCACTAGAGTCAATAATCTAGATTACAGAGTAATGATTCTAACACCCATGGAACTTTGGTGCTGATCATGTTTTGCTCGTGGAAGAGGCTGAGTCAATGGGTTGGCAACATTCAGATCCGTATGTATCTTGCAAATCTCTATGTCTCCCACCTGGACTAGATCCCGGATGGAATTGAAGCGTCTCATGATGTGCTTGGTTCTCTTGTGAAATCTGGATTCCTTTGCCAAGGCAATTGCACCAGTATTGTCACAAAGATTTTCATTGGACCCGATGCACTAGGTATGACACCTAGATCGGATATGAACTCCTTCATCCAGACTCCTTCGTTTGCTGCTTCCGAAGTAGCTATGTACTCCGCTTCACATGTAGATCCCGCCACAACGCTTTGTTTAGAACTGCACCAACTGACAGCTCCACCGTTTAATGTAAACACGTATCCGGTTTGCGATTTAGAATCGTCCGGATCAGTGTCAAAGCTTGCATCAATGTAACCATTTATGATGAGCTCTTTGTCACCTCCATATATGAGAAACATATCCTTAGTCCTTTTCAGGTATTTCAGGATGTTCTTGACTGCTGTCCAGTGATCCACTCCTGGATTACTTTGGTACCTCCCCGCTAGACTTATAGCAAGACACACATCAGGTCTGGTACACAGCATTGCATACATGATAGAGCCTATGGCTGAAGCATAGGGAACACCTTTCATTTTCTCTCTATCTTCTGCATTGCTCGGGCATTGAGTCTTACTCAATTTCACACCTTGTAACACAGGCAAGAATCCTTTCTTTGCTTGATCCATTTTGAACTTCTTCAAAACTTTGTCAAGGTATGTGCTTTGTGAAAGTCCAATTAAGCGTCTTGATCTATCTCTATAGATCTTAATGCCCAATATGTAAGCAGCTTCACCGAGGTCTTTCATTGAAAAACTCTTATTCAAGTATCCCTTTATGCTATCCAGAAATTCTATATCATTTCTGATTAGTAATATGTCATCTACATATAATATCAGAAATGCTACAGAGCTCCCACTCACTTTCTTGTAAATACAGGCTTCTCCAAAAGTCTGTACAAAACCAAATGCTTTGATCACACTATCAAAGCGTTTATTCCAACTCCGAGAGGCTTGCACCAGTCCATAAATGGATCGCTGGAGCTTGCACACTTTGTTAGCTCCCTTTGGATCGACAAAACCTTCCGGCTGCATCATATACAACTCTTCTTCCAGAAATCCATTCAGGAATGCAGTTTTGACATCCATCTGCCAAATTTCATAATCATAAAATGCGGCAATTGCTAACATGATTCGGACAGACTTAAGCATCGCTACGGGAGAGAAGGTCTCATCGTAGTTAATCCCTTGAACTTGTCGAAAACCTTTTGCGACAAGTCGAGCTTTGTAGACAATAACATTACGTCAGTGTCAGTCTTCTTCTTGAAGATCCATTTATTCTCAATTGCTTGCCGATCATTGGGCAAGTCAACCAAAGTCCATACTTTGTTCTCATACATGGATCCCATCTCAGATTTCATGGCTTCAAGCCATTTTGCGGAATCTGGGCTCACCATCGCTTCTCCATAGTTCGTAGGTTCATCATGATCTAGTAGCATGACTTCCAGAACAGGATTACCGTACCACTCTGGTGCGGATCTTACTTTGGTTGATCTACGAGGTTCAGTAGTATCTTGTTCTGAAGTTTGATGATCATCATCATTAGCTTCCTCACTAATTGGTGTAGGTGTCACAGAAACTGGTTTCTGTGATGTACTATTTTCCAATAAGGGAGCAGGTACAGTTACCTCATCAAGTTCTACTTTCCTCCCACTCACTTCTTTCAAGAGAAACTCCTTCTCTAGAAAGTTTCCGAATTTAGCAAAAAAAGTCTTGCCTTCGGATCTGTGATAGAAGGTGTATCCAATAGTTTCCTTTGGATATCCTATGAAGACACATTTCTCCGATTTGGGTTCGAGCTTATCAGGTTGAAGCTTTTTCACATAAGCATCGCAGCTCCAAACTTTCAGAAATGACAACTTTGGTTTCTTGCCAAACCATAGTTCATAAGGCGTCGTCTCAACGGATTTTGATGGTGCCCTATTTAACGTGAATGCGGCCGTCTCTAGAGCATAACCCCAAAATGATAGCGGTAAATCAGTAAGAGACATCATAGATCGCACCATATCAATTAAAGTACGATTACGACATTCGGACACACCATTACGCTGTGGTGTTCCGGGAGGCTTGAGTTGCGAAACTATTCCGCATTGTTTCAAATGTACACCAAACTCGTAACTCAAATATTCTCCTCCATGATCAGATCGTAGGAATTTTATTTTCTTGTTACGATGATTTTCAACTTCACTCTGAAATTCTTTGAACTTTTCAATCGTTTCAGACTTATGTTTCATTAAGTAGATATACCCACATCTGCTTAAGTCATCTGTGAAGGTGAGAAAATAACAATATCCGCCACGAGCCTCAACATTCATCGGACCACATACATCTGTATGTATGATTTCCAACAAATTTGTTGCTCTCTCCATAGTACCGGAGAACGGTGTTTTTGTCATCTTACCCATAAGGCACGGTTCGCAAGTACCAAGTGATTCATAATCAAGTCGTTCCAAAAGTCCATTAGTATGGAGTTTCTTCATGCGCTTTATACCGATATGACCTAAACGGCAGTGCCACAAATAAGTTGCACTATCATTATCTACTCTACATCTTTTGGCTTCAACATTATGAATATGTGTGTCACTACTATCGAGATTTAATAAGAATATACCATTCTTCATGGGTGCATGACCATAAAAGACTTTACTCATATAAATAGAACAACCATTATTCTCTGATTTAAATGAATAACTGTTTCACATCAGACAAGATCCAGATATAATGTCCATGCTCAACGCTGGTGTAAGTGCATCTAGTGCCACCCCTAGTTGGTTTTGGAGTATTGACGACAAACCTAGTTGAGGGGCTAATGTGTTTGTGAGAATTGCAGGATAACACAGGTAGAAGTCCCTCATTGATTCGGTTTTACTACCAGAGGTGACCCTTAAAAATGAACGAAGACATTGAAGACAATGGTGGTATTTGAAGATATTCACATTGAAGACTATGACAAGAGAAGACACCACGTGAAGCCAATGGAACTCGAAGACTTAGATTCTTCGCAGTTTTATTTCATTTGTGTTGAGTCATAGGAACCACCGTACTGTTAAGTGGGGTCCAAGAGAACCAGTCAGAATGACTGAAGTGATGCCTAATTCAAAACCTATATCTTCGAGCGAAGACTATGAGAGCAAATCTTGTCCAGAGTCGGACAAGTCAGCTTTACTTGTAGCCCAAGTAAAGTTGCCGTGTGAGTTTGAAATCTGACCGTTGGTACACGTGTCTGAAGGAAATATGCCCTAGAGGCAATAATAAAGTTATTATTTATTTCCTTATTTCATGATAAATGTTTATTATTCATGCTAGAATTGTATTAACCGGAAACATAATACATGTGTGAATACATAGACAAACAGAGTGTCACTAGTATGCCTCTACTTGACTAGCTCGTTAGTCAAAGATGGTTATGTTTCCTAACCATGGACAAAGAGTTGTTATTTGATTAACGGGATCACATCATTAGATGAATGATCTGATTGACATGACCCATTCCATTAGCTTAGCACCCGATCGTTTAGTATGTTGCTATTGCTTTCTTCATGACTTATACATGTTCCTATGACTATGAGATTATGCAACTCCCATTTCCTGGAGGAACACTTTGTGTGCTACCAAACGTCACAACGTAATTGGGTGATTATAAAGGAGCTCTACAGGTGTCTCCAAAGGTAGATGTTGGGTTGGCGTATTTCGAGATTAGGATTTGTCACTCCGAATGTCGGAGAGGTATCTCTGGGCCCTCTCGGTAATGCACATCACATAAGCCTTGCAAGCATTGCAACTAATGAGTTAGTTGCGAGATGATGTATTATGGAACGAGTAAAGAGACTTGCCGGTAACGAGATTGAACTAGGTATTGGATACCGACGATCGAATCTCGGGCAAGTAACATACCGATGACAAAGGGAACAACGTATGTTGTTATGCGGTCTGACCGATAAAGATCTTTGTAGAATATGTAGGAGCCAATATGGGCATCCAGGTCCCGCTATTGGTTATTGACCGGAGACGTGTCTCGGTCATGTCTACATTGTTCTCGAACCGTAGGGTCCGCACGCTTAACGTTATGATGACAGTTATTATGATTATGCATTTTGATGTACCGAAGGTAGTTCGGAGTCCCGGATGTGATCACGGACATGACGAGGAGTCTCGAAATGGTCGAGACATAAAGATTGATATATTGGAAGCCTATGTTTGGACATCGGAAGTGTTCCGCGTGAAATCGGGATTTTACTGGAGTACCGGGAGGTTACCGGAACCCCTTGGGAACCATATGGGCCTTAGTGGGCTTTTAGTGGAAAGGTGAAAGGGGCAGCCCAAGGTGGCTGCACGCCTCCCCCCTCCCCTAGTCCTATTAGGACTAGGAGAGGTGGCCGGCCCCCCTTCTCTCTCTCCCCACTTGAGGATTCCTATTCCAACTAGGATTGGGGGGGGGAGTCCTACTCCCGGTAGGAGTAGGACTCCTCCTGGCGCGCCCCAAGGCTGGCCGCACCTCTCCCCCCTTGCTCCTTTATATACAGGGGCAGGGGGCACCTCTAGACACACAAGTTGATCATTGTGATCGTTCCTTAGCCGTGTGCGGTGCCACCTGCCACCATATTCCACCTCGATCATATCGTTGTAGTGCTTAGGCGAAGCCCTGCGTCGGTAGAACATCAAGATCGTCACCACGCCGTCGTGCTGACGGAACTCCTCCCCGAAGCTTTGCTGGATCAGAGCCCGGGGATCGTCATCGAGCTGTACGTGTGCTAAGAACTCGGAGGTGCCGGAGTAACGGTGCTTTGATCGGTCGGATCAGGAAGAAGACGTACGACTACTTCCTCTATGTTGTGTCAACGCTTCCGTTGCGATCTACAAGGGTACGTAGATCAGACTCTCCCCCTCGTTGCTATGCATCACCATGATCTTGTGTGTGCGTAGGAATTTTTTTTGAAATTACTACGTTCCCCAACAGTGGCATCAGAGCCTAGGTTTTATGGTTTGATGTTATTTGCACAAGTAGAACACAAGTGAGTTGTGGGCGATACAAGTCATACTGCCTACCAGCATGTCATACTTTGGTTCAGCGGTATTGTTGGACGAGACGACCCGGACCAACATTACGCGTACGCTTACGCGAGACCGGTTCCCTCGACGTGCTTTCCACATAGATGGCTTGCGGGCGACTGTCTCTCCAACTTTAGTTGAACCGAGTGTGGCTACGCCCGGTCCTTGAGAAGGTTAAAACGGAGTCTATTTGACAAACTATCGTTGTGGTTTTGATGCGTAGGTGAGATTGGTTCTTGCTTAAAGCCCGTAGCAGCCACGTAAAACTTGCAACAACAAAGTAGAGGACGTCTAACTTGTTTTTGCAGGGCATGTTGTGATATGATATGGTCAAGGCATGATGCTAAATTTTATTGTATGAGATGATCATGTTTTGTAACCGAGTTATCGGCAACTGGCAGGAGCCATATGGTTGTCGCTTTATTGTATGCAATGCAATCGCGATGTAATGCTTTACTTTATTACTAAGCGGTAGTGATAGTCGTGGAAGCATAAGATTGGCGAGACGACAACGATGCTACGATGGAGATCAAGGTGTCGCGCCGGTGACGATGGTGATCATGACGGTGCTTCGGAGATGGAGATCACAAGCACAAGATGATGATGGCCATATCATATCACTTATATTGATTGCATGTGATGTTTATCTTTTTATGCATCTTATCTTGCTTTGATTGACGGTAGCATTATAAGATGATCTCTTACTAAATTATCAAGAAGTGTTCTCCCTGAGTATGCACCGTTGCCAAAGTTCGTCGTGCCCAGACACCACGTGATGATCGGGTGTGATAAGCTCTACGTCCATCTACAACGGGTGCAAGCCAGTTTTGCACATGCAGAATACTCAGGTTAAACTTGACGAGCCTAGCATATGCAGATATGGCCTCGGAACACGGAGACCGAAAGGTCAAGCGTGAATCATATAGTAGATATGATCAACATAGCGATGTTCACCATTGAAAACTACTCCATCTCACGTGATGATCGGTTATGGTTTAGTTGATTTGGATCACGTGATCACTTAGAGGATTAGAGGGATGTCTATCTAAGTGGGAGTTCTTAAGTAATATGATTAATTGAACTTAAATTTATCATGAACTTAGTCCTGGTAGTATTTTGTAAATCATGTTGTAGATCAATAGCTCGTGTTGTTGCTTCCCTGTGTTTATTTTGATATGTTCCTAGAGAAAATTGTATTGAAAGATGTTAGTAGCAATGATGCGGATTGGATCCGTGATCTGAGGTTTATCCTCATTGCTGCACAAAAAAATTATGTCCTTGATGCGCCGCTAGGTGACAGACCTATTGCAGGAGCAGATGCAGATGTTATGAAACGTTTGGCTAGCTCAATATGATGACTACTTGATAGTTTAGTGCACCATGCTTAATGGCTTAGAATCGGGACTTCAAAGACATTTTGAACGTCATGGACCATATGAGATGTTCCAGGAGTTAAAGATAATATTTCAAGCAAATACCCGAGTTGAGAGATATGGAATCTCCAACAAGTTCTATAGCTAAAAGATGGAGGAGAATCGCTCAACTAGTGAGCATGTGCTCAGATTGTCTGGGTACTACAATCGCTTGAATCAAGTGGGAGTTAATCTTCTAGATAAGATAGTGATTGACAGAATTCTCTAGTCACCATGACCAAGTTAGTAGAACTTCGTGATGAACTATAGTATGCAAGGGATGACGAAAACAACTCCCAAGCTCTTCGTGATGCTGAAATCAACGAAGGTAGAAATCAAGAAAAACATCAAGTGTTGATGGTTGACAAGATCACTAGTTTCAAGAAAAGGGCAAAGGGAAGAAGGGGAACTTCAAGAAGAACGGCAAGCAAGTTGCTGCTCAAGTAAAGAAGCCCAAGTCTAGTCCTAAGCCTGAGACTAAGTGCTTCTACTGCAAAGGGACTGGTCACTAAAAGCGGAACTACCCCAAGTGATTGGCGGATAAGAAGGATGGCAAAGTGAACATAAGTATATTTGATATACATGTTATTGATGTGTACTTTACTAGTGTTTATAGCAACCCCTCAGTATTTGATACTGGTTCAGTTGCTAAGAGTAGTAACTCGAAACGGGAGTTGCAGAATAAACAGAAACTAGTAAAAGTCGAGGTGACGATGTGTGTTGGAAGTAGTTCCAAGATTGATATGATCATCATCGCACTCTCCCTATACTTTCAGGATTAGTGTTGAAACTAAATAAGTGTTATTTGGTGTTTGCGTTGAGCATGAATATGATTTGATCATGTTTATTGCAATACGGTTATTCATTTAAGTTAGAGAAAATTCTTGTTCTGTTTACATGAATAAAACCTTATATGGTTACACACCCAATGAAAATGGTTCATTGGATCTCGATCGTAGTGATACACATATTCATAATATTGAAACCAAAAGATGCAAAGTTAATAATTATAGTGCAACTTATTTGTGGCACTGCAGTTTAAGTCATATTGGTGTAAAGCGCATGAAGAAACTCCATGCTGATGGGCTTTTGGAATCACTTGATTATGAATCACTTGATACTTGCGAACCATGCCTTATGGGCAAGATGACTAAAACGCCATTCTTCGGAACAATGGAGCGAGCAACAGATTTGTTGGAAATCATACATACTGATGTATGTGGTCCGATGAATATTGAGGCTCGCGATAGGTATCATTATTTTCTGATCTTCACAGATGATTTGAGCAGATATGAGTATATCTACTTGATGAAACATAAGTCTGAAACATTTGAAAAGTTCAAAGAATTTCAGAGTGAAGTGGAGAATCATCGTAACAAGAAAATAAGGTTTCTACGATCTGATCGCGGAGACAAATATTTGAGTTACGAGTTTGGTCTTCAATTAAAACAATGTGGAATAGTTTCACAAATTCGTGCCACCCGGAACACCACAGCCTAATGGTGTGTCCGAACGTCATAGCCATACTTTATTAGATATAGTACAAATCTATGATGTTTCTTACCGATTTACCACTATCGTTTTTGAGGTTATGCATTAAAGGCAGCTGCATTCACGTTAAAAAAAAGGGGCACCATCTAAGTCCGTTGAGACGACACGATCGGAACCGTGGTTTAGCAAGAAACCAAAGTTGTCGTTTCTTAAAGTTTGGGGTTGTGATGCTTATGTGAAAAGGTTTCATCCTGATAAGCTCAAAACCAAAATCGGAGAAATATGTCTTCATAGGATACCCAAAAGGAAACTGTTGGGTACACCTTCTATCACAGATCCTAAGGCAAGACATTCGTTGCTTATAATGGATCCTTTCTAGAGAAGGAGTTTCTCTCGAAAGAAGTGAGTGGGAGGAAAGTAGAACTTGATAAGGTAATTGTACCTTCTCCCTTATTGGAAATTAGTTCATCACAGAAATCTGTTCCTGTGACTACTACACCAATTAGTGAGGAAGCTAATGATGATGATCATAAAACTTCAGATCAAGTTACTACCGAATCTCGTAGGTAAACCAGAGTGAAATCTTCACCAGAGTGGTACAGTAATCCTATTCTGGCAGTCATGTTACTAGACCATGACGAACTTGCGAACTATGAGGAAGCGATGATGAGCCCAGATTCCGCAAAATGGCTTGAGGCCATGAAATCTGAGATGGGATTCATGTATGAAAACAAAGTATGGACTTTGGTTGACTTGCCCGATGATCGGCAAGCCATAGAAAATAAATGGATCTTCAAGAGGAAGACGGACGTTGATAGTAGTATCTACAAAGCTAGAATTGTCGCAAAAGGTTTTCGACAAGTTCAAAGTGTTGACTATGATGAGAGTTTCTCACTCGTATCTATGCTTAAGTCTGTCCGAATCATGTTAGCAATTGCCGCATTTTATGAAATCTGGCAAATGGATAAACAAAACTGCATTCCTTAATGGATTTCTTAAAGAAGAGTTGTATATGATGCAACCAGTAGGTTTTGTCAATCCTAAAGGTGCTAACAAAATATGCAAGCTCCAGCGATTCATCTCTGGACTTGTGCAAGCATCTCAGAGTTGGAATACACGCTTTGATAAGTTGATCAAAGCATATAGTTTTATACAGACTTGCGGTGAAGCCTGTATTTACAAGAAAGTGAGTGGGAGCACTACATCATTTCTGATAAAGTATATGTGAATGACATATTGTTGATCGGAAATAATGTAGAATTATTCTGTAAAGCATAAAGGAGTGTTTGAAAGGAGTTTTTCAAAGAAAGACTTCGGTGAAGCTGCTTACATATTGAGCATCAAGATCTATAGAGATAGATCAAGATGCTTGATAAGTTTTTTCAATAAATACATACCTTGACAAGATTTTGAAGTAGTTCAAAATGGAGCAGTCAAAGAAAGAGTTCTTGCCTGTATTACAAGGTGTGAAGTTGAGTAAGACTCAAAGCCCGACCACGGCAGAAGATAGAAAGAGAATGAAAGTCATTCCCTATGCCTTGGCCATAGGTTCTATAAAGTATGTCATGTTGTAGATCTATTGTATACCCTGCACTGATTTGGCAAGGGAGTACAATAGTGATCTAGGAGTAGATCACTGGACAGCGGTCAGAATTATCCTTAGTGAAATAAGGATATGTTTCTCGATTATGGACGTGACAAAAGGTTCGTCGTAAAGGGTTACGCCGATGCAAGTTTTGACACTAATCTAGATGACTCTAAGTCTCGGTCTAGATACATATTGAAAGTGGGAGCAATTAGCTAGAGTAGCTCCATGCAGAGCATTGTTGACATAGAAATTTGCAAAATACATGTGGATCTGAATGTGGCAGACCCGTTGACTAAGATTCTCTCACAAGCAAAACATGATCACACCTTAGTACTCATTGGGTGTTAATCACATAGCGATGTGAACTAGATTACTGAATCCAGTAAACCCTTTGGGTGTTGGTCACATGGCGATGTGAACTATGGGTGTTAATCACATGGTGATGTGAACTATTGCTGTTAAATCACATGATGATGTGAACTAGATTATTGACTCTAGTGCAAGTGGGAGACTGAAGGAAATATGCCCTAGAGGCAATAATAAAGTTATTATTTATTTCCTTATTTCATGATAAATGTTTATTATTCATGCTAGAATTGTATTAACCGGAAACATAATACATGTGTGAATACATAGACAAATAGAGTGTCACTAGTATGCCTCTACTTGACTAGCTCGTTAATCAAAGATGGTTATGTTTCCTAACCATGGACAAAGAGTTGTTATTTGATTAACGGGATCACATCATTAGATGAATGATCTGATTGACATGACCCATTCCATTAGCTTAGCACCCGATCGTTTAGTATGTTGCTATTGCTTTCTTCATGACTTATACATGTTCCTATGACTATGAGATTATGCAACTCCCATTTCCTGGAGGAACACTTTGTGTGGTACCAAACGTCACAACGTAACTGGGTGATTATAAAGGAGCTCTATAGGTGTCTCCAAAGGCAGATGTTGGGTTGGCGTATTTTGAGATTAGGATTTGTCACTCCGAATGTCGGAGAGGCATCTCTGGGCCCTCTCGGTAATGCACATCACATAAGCCTTGCAAGCATTGCAACTAATGAGTTAGTTGCGAGATGATGTATTACGGAACGAGTAAAGAGACTTGCCGGTAACGAGATTGAACTAGGTATTGGATACCGACGATCGAATCTCGGGCAAGTAACATACCGATGACAAAGGGAACAACGTATGTTGTTATGCGGTCTGACCGATAAAGATCTTCGTAGAATATGTAGGAGCCAATATGGGCATCCAGGTCCCGCTATTGGTTATTGACCGGAGACGTGTCTCGGTCATGTCTACATTGTTCTCGAACCGTAGGGTCCGCACGCTTAACGTTATGATGACAGTTATTATGAGTTTATGCATTTTTATGTACCGAAGGTAGTTCGGAGTCCCGGATGTGATCACGGACATGATGAGGAGTCTCGAAATGGTCGAGACATAAAGATTGTTATATTGGAAGCCTATGTTTGGACATCGGAAGAGTTCCGGGTGAAATCGGGATTTTACCGGAGTACCGGGAGGTTACCGGAACCCCCCGGGAACCATATGGGCCTTAGTGGGCTTTTAGTGGAAAGGTGAAAGGGGCAGCCCAAGGTGGCTGCGTGCCTCCCCCCTCCCCTAGTCCTATTAGGACTAGGAGAGGTGGCCAGCCCCCTTCTCTCTCTCCCTACTTGAGGATTCCTATTCCAACTAGGATTGGGGGGGGGAGTCCTACTCCCGGTAGGAGTAGGACTCCTCCTGGCGCGCCCCAAGGCTGGACGCACCTCTCCCCCCTTGCTCCTTTATATACAGGGGCAGGGGGCACCTCTAGACACACAAGTTGATCATTGTGATCGTTCCTTAGCCGTGTGCGGTGTCCCCTGCCACCATATTCCACCTTGATCATATCGTTGTAGTGCTTAGGCGAAGCCCTGCGTCGGTAGAACATCAAGATCGTCACCACGCTGTCGTGCTGATGGAACTCCTCCCGAAGCTTTGCTGGATCGGAGCCCGGGGATCGTCATCGAGCTGTACGTGTGCTAAGAACTCGGAGGTGCCGGAGTAACGGTGCTTGGATCGGTCGGATCGGGAAGAAGACGTACGACTACTTCCTCTATGTTGTGTCAACGCTTCTGTTGTGATCTACAAGGGTACGTTGATCAGACTCCCCCCTCGTTGCTATGCATCACCATGATCTTGCGTGTGCGTAGTATTTTTTTTGAAATTACTACGTTCTCGAACAGTGTCAGTTCTTTAGTGACCCAGGGTCATTTCGGACAAATCAGGTCGGGTTGCCCGGTGGCTATAAATAGTCCATCCCCTGCAACCATAAATGGTTGGCTGCTTAGATTTTAGTGCACGGCTTTTGTCGTTTGAGAGCAACCCACCTCGAAGCCTTTGAGAGAAAATTCCTAGCAAGGAGAAAAGCCCTAACCACCCAGAGCCAGAGTAAATTGGGCATCACTTAAGTCTTCGTGTCTGAGTGATTTGAAGACTTATTACACTTGAGGACTGTGCATCCTCCAGCCGGTTAGGCGTCATGTTCTGAGCATCCAAGAGAAATTGTGGATTGCCGGTGAACAAAGTCTGTGAAGGTTTGGGAGTCTACCTTGAAGACTTACCAGAGTGATTGGGCGAGGTCCGTGTGACCTTAGCTCAAGGAGAAAACGGTGAGGACTGGGTGTCCTGAGCTGCGTGTTTAGGACTGGGTGTCCGGGACTGTGTGTCCTTTGGTTTAAATACCTAGCCGCTCCAACTAGACGTACAGTTGTCACAGCAACTGGAACTGGTCCAAAAAATCATTGTCTTCAGCGTGTCACTGGTTTCATCTTCACTTCCTTTTACTTACTGTTACACATTGTGAAGCCATTGCATGCTTGCTTTATCTTCTGTCTTCACAACTAAACTGTATGATTTGTTTGGCTTCATAACTTCTTCCTACCTGATCCTTATTACACTGCAGCTACTTGTCTTGTGCTTTCACTATTGAATACTTGACCACGGCTTGCCTAGTGTAATCTAACTTCCGCTGCTTAAGTGATAGGCATATCTGTACTGGTTGTCTTCATAACCTTCACGTTTTGAAGACTTTCATAAAAATCGCCTATTCACCCCCCCTCTAGTTGATATAACGCACTTTCAATTGGTATCAGAGCAAGGTGCTCCCTTGTTCTGTGTGATTCGGTTTAACCACCTGGAGTTTTAGCTATGTCGACTGCAGGGATAATTAAAGTCTCCGCTGCATGCCCCGTCTTTGATGGAACTGAATATCCCTACTGGAAGAATAAGATGCGCATGCATCTTGAAGCCATTGACGTCGACCTATGGTATGTCGTCGAAAACGGCGTTCCAAAGGCTGGAGAAGGTGTCACTGCTGCTGATGTCAAGAAGTTCACTCAACTGGACTCTACTGCCAAGAATATCATCTGTGGTCATCTGACCAAGGGACAGTACGGCCGTGTGAGCGCCTTGAAGACATCCAAGCTGGTTTGGGACTGGCTTTCCAAAGTCAATGAAGGCATCTCAACCCAGAGAGATCAGAGAATCAGTGTTCTTCGCAACCTCTTCAACCGCTTCAAGCGAAATGACAATGAGAATGTCCAACACACATTTGACCGGCTCACTGACATCACAAATGAGCTTCAAGCCCTCGGCGCCACTGAGATCACCAAACATGAAATCGTCAAGACGCTGCTGAGATCACTTGACAGTTTGTTTAACATCCTAGCCCTGATGATTCAAGAATGTCCAGACTTCAAGACACTCGATCCATCTGACATACTTGAGAGGCTCAACACACATGAGTTTCAGCTTTCTGAGAAAAGAGATATCTACGGTCCAAACTATGGGCGAACTCGTGCCTTAAAGGCAAAAGCTGTGTCCTCATCTGAAGAAGAATCTGACAACAGTTCTGATGATCCTGAAGACATTGGAAGGGAACTTGCAATGCTAGTGAAGAAGTTCCAGAAATTCACCAAGAAGAAAGGCTTCAAAAAGTCTTCACGATCAAGCTCAAGGAATGATGAAGCTTCTGCTCATGACTACAAGAAGAAAACATGTCACAAGTGCAAGAAAACTGGACACTTCATCTCTGAGTGTCCACAGTGGGACAATGAGAACAGAAAGAAGAAGAAGAGAAAGGAATATGACTCTGACGACAAGAAGAAGAAGAAATACTCAAAGTCGTCATCCAAGTCTTCCTCAAAGTCTTCGTCACACAAGAAGAGCTCAACTGGCAAGGCTCGTGCGTTTGTTGGCAAGGAAATGGATTCAGAGGAGGAATCTGTTTCTGAGGAGGCAGAGGTGGAGTCTGAGGAGGAATCTGATTCTGGCATTGCGAGTCTGGCTACAGCTTACGTCGCCAAGTCCATCTTCAACATTGAAGACAATGACTTCATCACCAACACCGATGCAAATGACAAGGACGACTCCACTCCTACCTACTGCTTCATGGCACGCGGTGCCAAGGTAAACACACGCACTACTCACTATCAAACATCCAGTGATGATGATTCTGATTGTGATTCAAAACCCAGCTACAAAACACTTGCTAAAATTGCAACTGAACAACAGAAAGCCATGGAACATATTCAAAAACTGTTAGACAGAAGCGATGATCTGTTGGGTGCTGAAATGACTCGGTCTAATCCTTAATTGAAGACATAAAAAATCTTCACGTTAAGTATCAGGAACTTGAAGATCGTCATGATACTCTCTCAACAACTCATGAAAAGCTCTCCTATGATTATCTTCAAAGGAAGCAAGATATTGAGAAATTGAGAGCGGCTCATGAAGATCTTCAAAAGGAAAACGAGTCGCTTCGTGCCGAACAGATCAGTTCCGCTCAGGAAGGATTTGAACCACCATGCCTTAAATGCATTGAGCGTGATAATGCTACTTCTGTTGCTGAATGTTCCACTGCTACTGCTGTTGCAATATCTTCAACTGTTGAAGTGGTAACTAACCCCTCTGCTGAGGATACCACTGCTATTGCTGATGAGAATGCTAGGTTGAAGACATTGCTTGAAACAGGGATGTACAAAAGTCTCAAAGGACATCAGACATTATGTGATGTCCTCAAGAAGCAGATTTTGAACCAAAACCCTAGGAAAGAGGGTGTTGGGTTCGTGAGGAAAATAAATGCTGATGGCTCTTACTGGAAACCTGAGCAGTACCCCAAAACCACATGGGTTGCTGCAAAGGAATCCTCAGTACATCCATCCAATCTATCTGGCTTCACCTGTGCTAACCCAATTATCATTGATGAATCCTTTGATGCAAACTATAAGCTGTTTAGAAATCGGAATGGTGAAGTGTTTGCCAGGTACATTGGTACTAACTGCAGGAATGGACCGCCTATGAAGAAGATCTGGGTTCCAAAAACGTGTCTGGAGAATCTTCCTGTGAATGTCCTCATGACACCTCACATGAAGAATACAAACCTCAGACCAAAGGCTTCATATGGTCCAAAGGCTTCATACAGACAGAGGACTCGCCTGAGTCGCACTAACGCAAATGTTTTGCAGGGAAACCATACTCAGGCATATGAGAGCGGTTCTTCAAACCGTCATGTTCATATGACCAAGAACTATTCTGCCTATTCTTATGAGTACTATTGCCCGCCTGCTAGACTGTTTGCTAGGGCTCCAAAGCCAAAATTCTCAGATGCTGCACTTAGACTTATTGCTTCTAAGCCACCCTTGAAGATGTGGGTGATTAAGAAAGCTTAACTCTCTTTTGCAGGGAAAGGTCTCCAGCAGAAAACCAAAATCTTCTGACGCTATTGCTGGGGACCTTAAAAATCTTGTGGGGCGCAAGATCAAATGCCCGAATGGCATCACTATGTATTTCGTACCTGAATCGCATGCTACTCTCCCTATTAGTCCTAACCTGGATCTAAGTTTTCATAACCCACTGGTTCGTCAAATGTTTTTGCTTCACAATTCTCTTCGTGAAGCCTATCCCCCCTAACTACACTGTAGGGTACGACACCAGCGTCTTCAGAGTCTTCAGAATGGATTATTGACAGTGGGTGTACAAATCACATGACTGGCAAAGGAAGTCTTTTTATGGACTCAACCTTACGTCCATCGACAAGAGCCACATCACATTTGCTGACACTGGTAAAAGTAAGGTATTGAGTCTAGGTAGAGTTGGAATCTCAAAGGATCAACACATGGATAAAGTCATGTTTGTTGAATCCCTTGGCTTCAACTTAATGTCTGTCTCAATGCTTTGCAATTTGAACATGATTGTAATTTTTGGAAAATATCGTTGCCTAGTACTAATGGAATCTGACAAGTCTCTAGTGTTTGAAGGGTATCGGAAAGATGATCTGTATGTGGTAGATTTCTCAGTAGGGCCACAGCTGGCAGTATGTCTTCTGGCAAAGGCTTCAGAATGCTGGCTTTGGCATCGGAGGCTTGGGCATGCTGGCATGAGGAACCTCCACACCCTTGCGAAGAAGAAGCATGTCATAGGCATCGAGGGCGTCAAGTTCAAGAAAGATCACTTATGCGGTGCCTGTGAAGCAGGGAAGATGACAAGGGCAAAACATCCCTCAAAGACAATCATGACCACTACTCGACCCTTCGAACTGCTTCACATGGATCTTTTTGGTCCCACTCACTATTCAACTTTTTCCACTACTGCTTGCCTCTATGGCTTTGTCATTGTTGATGATTACTCTAGATATACTTGGGTGCACATAATCCTCTACAAGACTGAAGTGCAGGATGTCTTCAGACGCTTCACAAATCGAGCTATGAACAATTATGGCGCCAAGATAAAGCACATCAGAAGTGACAATGGCACTAAATTCAAGAACACTGGCCTTGATACATATCTGGACACATTGGGCATCACACATGAATTCTCAGCTCCGTACACGGCACAGCAGAATGGCGTCGTCGAACGCAAGAACAGAACACTCATTGAGATGGCCAGAACAATGCTAGATGAATACAAGACTCCAAGAAAATTCTGGCCTGAAGCCATTGACACTGCATGCCATACAATCAACCGTGTTTATCTTCACAAGCTTCTGAACAAGACATCTTATGAACTCCTAACTGGCAAGAAGCCAAATGTCAGTTACTTCAGAGTATTTGGCGCAAGATGCTGGATCAAGGACCCACACCACACCTCAAAATTTGCACCAAAGGCACATGAGGGTTTTATGCTTGGATATGGAAAGGATTCGCACTCCTACAAAGTCTTCAATCTCTTTCACTACAAAGTGGTTGAAACAGTGGATGTGCGGTTCGATGAGACCAATGGTTCACAAAGAGAGCAACTGCCAAATGTGCTAGATGAAGTTCCAGCTAGTGAATCAATCAAGCTGATGGGAATTGGAGAGATTATACCTTCTGAAGCTCATCCTAAAGAAGAACTTATCATCTCAGCACCTGATCCACATGAAGATAATGCTCAGCCTGAAGACATTCCTCCCAACGATAACATAGATCAGCAAGAGCAAAGTCTTCGCCCTGTACATCCTTGTGTTGCCAATGAAGTGCAGATTGACAGAATAATTGACAGCATCAATGCACCTGGTCCACTCACTCGTTCAAGGGCAACTCAACTGGCAAATTTCTGTGGGCACTTCGCATTCGTCTCAATTTCAGAACCCAAGAAAGTTGAAGAGGCCTTTATGGAACCTGAATGGATTCAAGCAATGCAAGAAGAGCTTCATCAGTTTGAGCTGAACAATGTATGGGAATTGGCTAAGCGTCCTGATCCACGGAAGCATAACATAATAGGCACCAAATGGATATACCGCAACAAGCAAGATGAGCATGGTCAAGTTGTTAGAAACAAAGCTCGTCTCGTTGCTCAAGGATATACTCAAGTGGAAGGCATTGACTTCGATGAAACATTTGCTCCCGTGGCCAGACTTGAAGCCATCCGTATACTGCTGGCCTATGCAAATCATCATAACATACTTTTATATCAAATGGATGTGAAGAGTGCCTTTCTCAATGGCAAGATTGAAGAAGAAGTGTATGTTGCACAACCACCTGGGTTTGAAGATCCAAAACATCCTGACATGGTTTACAAGCTCAATAAGGCACTGTATGGTCTCAAACAAGCCCCTCGGGCCTGGTATGACACACTCAAATACTTCCTGAAGAGCAAAGGCTTCATACCTGGCTCCCTAGATCCCACTCTCTTCACGAAGACATATGATGGTGAACTGTTTGTGTGCCAAATATATGTGGATGACATTATCTTCGGCTGCACCAATCAGAAGTACAGTGAGGAGTTTGGATATATGATGCAAGAGCAATATCAGATGTCTATGATGGGGGAGCTGAAGTTCTTCCTCGGTCTTAAGATACGGCAACAACGCAATGACATCTTCATATCTCAAGAGAAGTATCTCAAAGATTGCCTGAAGAAGTTCGGTATGCAAGACTGCAAAGGCTTCACAACACCAATGCCAGCCAAACATCATCTGGGTCCAGACGACAATGGTAAAGAGTTCGATCAAAAGGTATACCGCTCCATGATTGGTTCCTTGCTTTATTTATGTGCATCTAGGCCAGATATTATGCTTAGTGTTTGCATGTGTGCTCGATTTCAAGCGGCACCAAAGGAGTCGCATCACTTAGCAGTGAAGCGAATTCTTCGATATTTGGCTCACACCCCAACTCTAAGATTGTGGTATCCAAAGTGCTCAGAGTTTGATCTGGTTGGATTCTCGGATGCTGATTATGCTGGTGACAAGGTTGATCAGAAGTCTACATCAGGCACATGTCACTTTCTGGGACGATCACTTGTATGTTGGTCTTCAAAGAAGCAGAACCGTGTATCCCTCTCCACTGCTGAATCTGAATACATTGCTGCTGGATCTTGCTGCGCTCAGCTTCTGTGGATGAAGCAAACTCTCAAGGACTATGGCATTCATCTGAAGCAAGTGCCTCTTTACTGCGACAATGAAAACGCCATCAAGATCGCCAACAACCCAGTTCAGCACTCGAAGACAAAGCACATTGAAATTCGTCATCACTTTCTCAGAGATCATGTTGCAAAGGAAGATATTGATATCATACACGTCAACACTGAAGAGCAATTGGCAGATAGCTTCACCAAGCCTTTGGATGAGAAGAGATTTTGCAAGTTACGGTGTGAGCTAAATATCTTGGAATCCTCAAATGTCCTGTGATCAGGCACACATCCTAACACTTATGCATATTGATGACTTAGATGTGCAACACACGAAGTAACGTATATCTTCAATCAATGAAGACATACATTCTAAGTGTGAATACATTAATGTGGAAATTGACTTCGGAGCGCCACGATAATTGTGCGCCGTGTCTGAGTCTAATACTTCCTATACGGTGGGTAACGCCACCACCAAACGCTCTATTTTGAAGTGCTTCACTCATGGCGTTACCTTGCAATGTCTTCACATTTGGTCTGGTTTCATTCCAAACATGTCTTCATGATTATCTTCACTACATGGATTATATATATATATATATACTAGTGTTTTGTCCTCTACAGCATTCACTTATAGCTATGTCTTCTTGTTTTGAATCTTTTGAACTAAGTGAATGTGATCGGACCCTAATCTCTCTATGCTTTCTATCTCAAATTCTATCTCTCCAAGTCATATGCATCCTACTGAAACTATCGAATGTCCTCTCTGCGTCCTTGTCAGCAGAAGACACAGAGACAAACTTTAAAACCGTTTTCAATGCTCATTCATCCACAAGAAATCCGGAGAAGTAGGAACGACCACCCGACAATCCAGGCGTGCGTGGGATGTGGAACTGCCCCCGAGACTCCGCATGATGGCCACGTGTTGTTCAGATGCGAATCACCAGGGGCACCTGTGTAATAGCGCAGTGCAGCCCCTGTGACTATAAATACACACTCACCGCGGTCATTATCTCCTTCTCCTTCTTCCTCCCTCGCACGAACCCTAGCACCACCGCTAGCTCTCGACGACGCCGGCGACGAAGCGCTTCACTGCCGCAACCTCTCCGACGCCGTTTTCACGCCGACCGCGGACATCACTCTCTCCGCCGTCACCGTAGGTGTCTTCCGTCGCCAAGTTAGGGCACGGAGGATTGAACTGCTCGGTCTCATCTCCCACTCCGTCTAGCAGTTCCAAGTGTGGTAAATAAAACCTCTTTTTATAGTCTCTTTTGATCCTATAGTTCGGTCACTTTCTGCCATAAGAAGTTTCTATTCACACAAGTTAGATCTGTCTCAGTCTGCATCTCATAACTTGCCTAGTACATTCACTTGTGCTTCATGAAGTAGTTAGATTCCTCACTTGTACTGATCTATGGGTTCGTACAAATCTGGAACCAACTTCTTTTCTATAAGTGAATGTCTTTGCACGATGAGGTCAATATCTTCTAAACTGATTTATCTTCAAAATCTTCTGAGAATGCATATGACCTCTTCCCCTTCCCTCGCACCTTAATGCTGTCACAGGTACATGTCCGTGGGAGAATCTTTTGGTTCTCATAGTCTGCATTCATTTGCAGAGTTCTTACAGCGTCACATCAATTCTCCTAAAGCCAGTTCCTGTTGGTCCAGCAAAAGAAAGCCTTTGAAGCCTTTGAACGTCTTGAAGCCTTCCAAGTTAAGGTTTATGGCTGCAGAAAAACCAGCAAGGAAGGGTGGCAGAAAGCGTCGAGGGGAAACATCAAGAGATCTGCCCGATGACCTTTTAGAGCTATACAAGACAGATCCTGAAGAGGATTACAATCAGCGCAAGACACGAATCCAATGGATTCGACGCTATTGGGCGGAGAAATGGTTCCAATACCGCTTCGTCACCAAGGAGTACGCTGAGAAAAGCGCCATCAAGAGACCATGGGGAGACGTACTATACAAAAATCTCGTGCCCAGGTCCAGAGATGAAGCCATTGCTGAAGGCTTCTATCCATGCATGGTCAGAGGACCGCAGCCTGCTGATGCTCATTCGTCGTCACTACTCTAGTGTCATGACGACAATCTGTTCAAGCGCAACTTTCAGTTTGCCCAGAGGTCAGCGAAGCACAACAAGAAGAAATTGGGCTTAGAATTCAACCCTGGTCCCTCCGCACCAAGGGCAGATGGCACACGCGAGGCAGACCCCAATGTCATCGGTCCGTATGCAAATCTTGAGGGCCTCATCACCCGCATCTTAGTCCAAGGGACTGCAGTCAATGACCCTCCTGCTGACTCTGAATCTGATGAAGCGCCTGCTGCTCCGAAGCCAAAGCAGATGAAGAAGCCAAAAGCTTCAAAGCAGACCCCTTCACCCAAAATCTCAAGGGCGAAGCCATTGGCAACTGCACCTCCTGAAGCCAGTGTGCAGTCTGAAGACTTATCACGAGTCTCCAAGCCCCAAGAAGCCAAGAAGCCTCAGCCACACACATGCAAAGAGCTCACAGCTGCTGCCATTCTGCGCAGCGAAACCATTGATCTATCAAGCGATGAAGATCTTGGAGATGACGCTCTTGAGCAGCTCATCAAGAGCAAGGAGGAGGCTGAAATCTTCAACAATCTGCCTCTGTTTGATGTCGCCATCATCCACAACTTCATCGATGAGTGGTTTGCTACACCAAATATCAGCTTCGATGATCTGCAGCTGCCCATTGGCCTCAGCGTCGCTTTCCAAGGTGCTATTGCTTCAGAACTTGCAATTGCCCAGAGCATTGTTGAACTGAAGCAGAAAATTGATTTTGAAAAGGCTCAGTTCAAGCAGCATATGGCCAAGCTCAACGTGCAAGAAGTCAAGGACTTCAAGATCATGTTGCACGAGTTAAAGGAAAACTTTCTGAAGAAGCGTGCAGAAGCTCAGGGTTCACGGGAGCGAATGAAGACTCTGGCTGATCACTGTGTGCAGGCCTACAATGAGGCCGAGAAGCACAAGACACTTGGGTGTCCCGGCATCGACCCCAGGATGGCCGTGAAGAAAAAGAAGAAGCCTGCTGTGCCTGAACCAGAGGCACCAAGACAAGAAGCTGCTCCGATTGTCTTCCCCACTGCTACGATTGGCTCGAAGCCAAAGAGCCGGTCAACCACTTCAGAGCTCAAGAAGACATGGACAGCCGAAGCTGAAGCAAGGAAGAGGAAACACTCTGAAGCCTCTCCTTTTGACCCCACCAAGAATAAGCGCAAGATCAAGAAAGCTCGGGCTGCTCCCATAGAGCCCTTGATAGTTGAACCTCTATCTGTCATCTATCCTGACGCAGATCGTCAGCTGACAGTTCATGAGCCCGCTCCCACAGAGGCTCCTGAAGCTGAAGATATTCCAGCAGCCGACCCCATCGCTGCTGAAGACATTGGTCATCAGGACAATGTACAAGATGATGCAGCCCTTCCTCAGCTTGAGACAAGCGAACTGATCAGCATTGGTCATCCTGTGACGCCAATCGCACAAGCTGCATCATGGGCAGATCGCCCACGAGAAGAAGAATCTGAGGCCCAGCCCACTCCAACTCCAAAGGCATCGTCTGCATTCCGCAGGCTTCGCAAAGGACCACGGCGTCAAGATTCGGCTGAAGACATTCCGGCTGCATCAGCCGAAGACAATGAAGAAGTACCACCAGAACCCACTCCTTCGCTCCACCAGGAAGCAGTTCTCCAGGAGAACGTGCCTGCATCTGACCCTCCAGCTAGTCAAGTGGAGGCGGAAAATATGGAGGCTGCCACCACCAACCTTGAAGCCAATGTGGAGCCCTCCCCAACAACAGCTTCAGAAGACACTGAAGCTACTGCTCCTGACACTTCTGCGCCTGAGTCTGCTGCCAGTCCACAATTCAACTATCATGTTGCGCACAGGCCTTAGGTTCAGAAGCCGATCCCATGACTGCCAAGGTTCCCAGGGCCTGCATCAGCTCCTGGCTCCTTTAATGTCAATAGCTTCAGGGCAGATAATACGTTCTCCAACAGCTCCAAGAACCCTTACTCAAGGGAACGGATTGTATCAGATAGGTTCTGGAGCTATCCACAACGCAGCTACTACTCATGCATCCTATACAACCAAGGCCGCATCTTTCCGCACAAGCGCCTTGAGGTTGAAGCTGTTGCTGGTCTGCCCGACCTGGAAGAAGCACTGGATTGCTTCAAGCAAGTGGGTCTGCTGCCATTTATCACAGATGAAGAGCACTGGAATGAAGAGCTTCTGCTTCAATTCTATGCCACTCTTCATATCAAAGGCTACAACAGAGATCCGAAGACTTGGGTCCTGGAGTGGATGACCGGCAATGTCCATCATGAAGCCAATGCATTCAACATCATTGAGCTTACCGGCCTGCCCACTCCTGATGAATTCTTCGAGGAAGGCTGCCGACTACATGCTGAAGCTATTGAGAGCATATTCCAGAGGCCTGAACCAAATATGAGTCAGATGCTCTCAATGATGAAGCCATTGCCCCATGATGCACCCTATCCAACTGAGTTCTTCGTTGAAGACTTAGAGTACCTGCCCAGAACCATATATCACATCATCAGGCGGACTCTCTGGCCCATCAAGGGACACTCTCCACATGCCAAGGTTGAGGGTGCAATGAAGACTCTCATATTCTACATCCTTCATGGCAAATGCTTCAATGCGCGGGACTTCTTCATACGCCAGCTTGCGGCATCCGGCTCAGATTTATTTGGCTTGAAGTTTTATGCTCCTTGGGTTATGCGGCTGATCAAGCTTCATTCTGCGATTTCATATCAGCCCTCAGCCCGCAACCATCGGATCTTCTTGCCAGATGTGGACACCTCTGCTGAAGCTATATATCCTGAGCCTGCCAAGCAACCATTAAGTCTTCAGAATGCAGAACACCAAAGCTTCACTCAGAATGATGAAGGTGTTGCAGCCATCTCCAGAGTGTATCCGTTGGCTGGCACCACACGTGCACCTGTATCTACTGAAGCCACTGACAGCCCAGCTGATCAGCGACCCAAGAAGCGCGCTCGTGCCCTCAATGACCGAGAGCTTCTTGTGGCTCTTCACCAAAAGCAGGACAGGCATCATGACTGGCTTAAGAGGCAGATGAAAAGCATCATGGAGGACGTCAATCGTATCAGAAATCTTGCAACCAAGAATGCATTTGTTGCACATGAAACCTGTCGCCGCACTTGGAAAGGACTCACGATGATGTGTCCTGAAGCTGAACTTCAAGAGGATGGCTTCACAGAGCGCTTCAAATTTGACTCAACGCCTCCTCGAAGGGCAATGCTTCGCAGAACTCCCTCACTTGAAGATTCGGAGTTCTCTTCCTCTGCCGCCACCGTAACTGCCAGGATTATCAAAGAAGAAGATGATGCTACATCACCACCACCTCCTTCAGCGCGCGTCGAATTTGCACCAAGCTCGTCTGCACCGCCAAACGCCTCCACCGACCCTGCTGCGCCTGGGAACGCGTAGAAAACTCTATGTCTTCAAACCTTTTTGGTCATCACTGACAAAAGGGGGAGAAGCATATGATGTTTATAGTCTTCAAGCGGGTCACTATGGGCGGGTGCCTTTATATTTTCCTACATTTTGCTTCATGCTTACAACTCTCGTTTTGCTACACTTGGTTCTTTGAGTTGTAACACTTAAACTCGATGGTCGCCTGCTACTTGTTTGCCACTATGTTTTTGCGAAGATAAATTCCGCATGTACGACGATAAATTCCGCACTTATATCATTCCGCAGACGTCCATTTTTCATTATGCATGTCATTCTCTTCATATACTTTGACATGCACAGTGGATTGTCATCATATGTTGAAGTGGATCTCCACAAGTACAACCTGCCATGTGCATTTGCGTTCCAGAAGCAAATTACTTATATGCACATCTTCAGGGGGAGCCCTTGCAGCTTATGAAGACAATTCTTTTACAATTTCACAAATTATATTCCCCGTTGAAAACTTCAACTAGTTTGTCATCAATCACCAAAAAGGGGGAGATTGTAAGTGCATCTAGTGCCACCCCTAGTTGGTTTTGGAGTATTGACGACAAACCTAGTTGAGGGACTAATGTGTTTGTGAGAATTGCAGGATAACACAGGTAGAAGTCCCTCATTGATTCGGTTTTACTACCAGAGATGACCCCTAAAAATGTACGAAGACATTGAAGACAATGGTGGTATTTGAAGATATTCACATTGAAGACTATGACAAGAGAAGACACCATGTGAAGCCAATGGAACTCGAAGACTTAGATTCTTCGTAGTTTTATTTCATTTGTGTTGAGTCATAGGAACCACCGTACTATTAAGTGGGGTCCAAGAGAACCAGTCAGAATGACTGAAGTGATGCCTAATTCAAAACCTATATCTTCGAGCGAAGACTATGAGAGCAAATCTTGTCCAAAGTCAGACAAGTCAGCTTTACTTGTAGCCCAAGTAAAGTTGCCGTGTGAGTTTGAAATCTGACCGTTGGTACACGTGTCAGTTCCTTAGTGACCCAGGGTCATTTCAGACAAATCAGGTCGGGTTGCCCAGTGGCTATAAATAGTCCATCCCCTACAACCATAAATGGTTGGCTGCTCAGATTTCAGTGCACGGCTTTTGTTGTTTGAGAGCAACCCACCTCGAAGCCTTTGAGAGAAAATTCCTAGTGAGGAGAAAATCCCTAACCACCCAGAGCCAGAGTAAATTGGGCATCACTTAAGTCTTCGTGTCTGAGCGATCTGAAGACTTATTACACTTGAGGACTGTGCATCCTCCAGCCGGTTAGGCGTCGCGTTCTGAGCATCCAAGAGAAATTGTGGATTGCCGGTGAACGAAGTCTGTGAAGGTTTGGGAGTCTACCTTGAAGACTTACCAGAGTGATTGGGCGAGGTCTGTGTGACCTTAGCTCAAGGAGAAAACGGTGAGGACTGGGTGTCTTGAGCTGCGTGTTCAGGACTGGGTGTCCGGGACCGTGTGTCCTTTGGTTTAAATACCTAGCCGCTCCAACCAGACGTACAGTTGTCATAGCAACTGGAACTGGTCTAACAAATCATTGTCTTCAGCGTGTCACTGGTTTCATCTTCACTTCCTTTTACTTACTGTTACACATTGTGAAGCCATTGCATGCTTGCTTTATCTTCTGTCTTCACAACTAAACTGTATGATTTGTTTGGCTTCATAACTTCTTCCTACCTGATCCTTATTACACTGCAGCTACTTGTCTTGTGCTTTTACTATTGAATACTTGACCACGGCTTGCCTATTGTAATCTAACTTCCGCTGCTTAAGTGATAGGCATATCTGTACTGTTTGTCTTCATAACCTTCACGTTTTGAAGACTTTCATAAAAATCGCCTATTCACCCCCCTCTAGTCGATATAACGCACTTTCAGCTGGCACCAAATAATAATTATTTAGGTCTAATAATAATCCTGAAGGTAGATGTAGAGGTAGCGTGCCAACCGCGATCACATCAACTTTGGAACCATTTCCCACGTGCATCGTCACCTCATCCTTAGCCAATCTTCGCTTAATCCGTAGTCCCTATTCCGAGTTGCAAATGTTAGCAATAGAACCCGTATCAAATACCCAGGTGCTACTGCGAGCATTAGTAAGGTACACATCAATAACATGTATATCGCATATACCTTTGTTCACCTTGCCATCCTTCTTATCCGCCAAATACTTGGGGCAGTTCCGCTTCCATTGACCAGTCTGCTTGCAGTAGAAGCACTCAGTTTCAGGCTTAGGTCCAGATTTGGGTTTCTTCTCTTGAGCAACAACTTGCTTGCTGTTCTTTTTGAAGTTCCCCTTCTTCTTCCCTTTGCCCTTTTTCTTGAAACCGGTGGTCTTGTTGACCATCAACACTTGATGCTCCTTCTTGATTTCTACCTCCGTAGCTTTCAGCATTGCGAAGAGCTCGGGAATAGTCTTATTCATCCCTTGCATATTATAGTTCATCATGAAGCTCTTGTAGCTAGGTGGCAGTGATTGGAGAATTTTGTCACCGACGCAATCATCTGGAAGATTAACTCCCAATTGAATCAAGTGATTATTATACCCAGACATTTTGAGTATATGCTCACTGACAAAACTATTTTCCTCCATCTTGCAGCTATAGAACTTATTGGAGACTTCATATCTCTCAATCCGGGCATTTGCTTGAAATATTAACTTCAACTCCTGAAACATCTCATATGCTCCACAACGTTCAAAATGTCGTTGAAGTCCCGATTCTAAGCCGTAAAGCATGGCACACTGAACTATCGAGTAGTCATCAGCTTTGCTCTGCCAGACGTTCATAACATCTGGTGTTGCTCCAGCAGCAGGCCTGGCACCCAGCGGTGCTTCCAGGACGTAATTCTTCTGTGCAGCAATGAGGATAATCCTCAAGTTACGGACCCAGTCCGTGTAATTGCTACCATCATCTTTCAACTTTGCTTTCTCAAGGAACGCATTAAAATTCAACGGAACAACAGCACGGGCCATCTATCTACAATCAACATAAACAAGCAAAATACTATCAGGTACTAAGTTCATGATAAATTTAAGTTCAATTAATCGTATTACTAAAGAACTCCCACTTAGATAGACATCCCTCTAATCCTCTAAGTGATCACGTGATCCAAATCAACTAAACCATGTCCGATCATCACGTGAGATGGAGTAGTTTCATTGGTGAACATCACTATGTTGATCATATCTACTATATGATTCACGCTCGACCTTTTGGTCTCCGTGTTCCGAGGCCATATCTGTATATGCTTGGCTCGTCAAGTATAACCTGAGTATTCCGTGTGTGCAACTGTTTTGCACCCATTGTATTTGAACGTAGAGCCTATCACACCCGATCATCACGTGGTGTCTCAGCACGAAGAACTTTCACAACGGTGCATAACCAGGGAGAACACTTCTTGATAATTAGTTAGAGATCATCTTAAAATGCTACCGTCAATCAAAGCAAGATAAGATGCATAAAAGATAAACATCACATGCAATCAATTTAAGTGATATGATATGGCCATCATCATCTTGTGCTTGTGATCTCCATCTTCGAAGCACCGTCATGATCACCATCGTCATCGGCGTGACACCTTGATCACCATCGTAGCATCGTTGTCGTCCCGCCAATCTTATGCTTCCATGACTATCGCTACCGCTTAGTGATAAAGTAAAGCATTACAGCGCAATTGCATTGCATACAATAAAGCGACAATCATATGGCTCCTGCCAGTTGCCGATAACTTGGTTACAAAACATGATCATCTCAAAAAATAAAATTTAGCATCATGTCTTGACCATATCACATCACAACATGCCCTGCAAAAACAAGTTAGACGTCCTCTACTTTGTTGTTGCAAGTTTTACATGGCTACTACGGGCTTAAGCAAGAACCAATCTTACCTACGCATCAAAACCACAATGATAGTTTGTCAAGTTGGTGCTGTTTCAACCTTCGCAAGGACCGGGCGTAGCCACACTCGGTTCAACTAAAGTTGGAGAAACTGACACCCGCCAGCCACCTGTGTGCAAAGCATGTCGGTAGAACCAGTCTCGCGTAAGCGTACGCGTAATGTCGGTCCGGGCCGCTTCATCCAACAATACCGCCGAACCAAAGTATGACATGCTGGTAAGCAGTATGACTTATATCGCCCACAACTCACTTGTGTTCTACTCGTGCACAACATCAACACATAAAACCTAGGCTCGGATGTCACTGTTGGGGAATGTAGTAATTTCAAAAAAAATTCCTATGCACACGCAAGATCATGGTGATGCATAGCAATGAGAGGGGAGAGTGTGATCTACGTACCCTTGTAGACCGACAGCGGAAGCATTATGACAACGCAGTTGATTTAGTCATACGTCTTCACGGCCCGATCGATCAAGCACCGAAACTACGGCACCTCCGAGTTCTAGCACACGTTCAGCTCGATGACGATCCCCGGAATCCGATCCAGCAAAGTGTCGGGGAAGAGTTCCATTAGCACGACGGCGTGGTGACGATCTTGATGTTCAACTGTCACAGGGCTTCGCCTAAGCACCACTACAATATTATCGAGGAGTATGGTGGAAGGGGGCACCACAGACGGCTAAGAAAATGATCATGAGGATCAACTTGTGTGTCTAGGGGTGCCCCCTGCCCCTGTATATAAAGGAGCAAGGGGAGGAGGCCGGCCGGCCCTAGGGCGCGCCAAGGAGGAGGAGTCCTCCTCCTAGTAGTAGGACTACCCTCTTTCCTACTCCTACTAGGAGGGGGAAAGGAAGGGGGAGAGGGAGAAGGAAAGGGGGGCGCCGCCCCCCCTCTCCTAGTGCAGTTCGGACCAGAGGGGGAGGGGGCACGCGGCCCACCCTGGCCGCCCCTCTCTCTCTCCACTAGGGCCCATAAGGCCAATTACTTCTCCGGGGGGGGGGGGGTCCGGTAACCCTCCGACACTTCGGTTTTCTCCAAAATCACCCGGAACACTTCCGGTGTCCGAATATAGCCGTCCAATATATCAATCTTTATGTCTCGACCATTTCGAGACTCCTCGTCATGTCCGTGATCACATCCGGGACTCCGAACTAACTTCGGTACATCAAAACTCATAAACTCATAATATAACTGTCATCGAAACCTTAAGCGTGCGGACCCTACGGGTTCAAGAACAATGTAGACATGACCGAGACATGTCTCCGGTCAATAACCAATTGCGGAACCTGGATGCTCATATTGGCTCCCACATATTCTACGAAGATCTTTATCGGTCAGACCGCATAACAACATACGTTGTTCCCTTTGTCATCGGTATGTTACTTGCCCGAGATTCGATCGTCAGTATCTCAATACCTAGTTCAATCTCGTTACCAGCAAGTCTCTTTACTTGTTTCATAATACATCATCTCGCAACTAACTCATTAGTTGCAATGCTTGCAAGGCTTATGTGACGCGCATTACCGAGAGGGCCCAGAGATACCTCTCCGACAATCGGAGTGACAAATCCTAATCTCGAAATACGCCAACCCAACATTTACCTTTGGAGACACCTGTAGAGCTCCTTTATAATCACCCAGTTACGTTGTGACGTTTGGTAGCACACAAAGTGTTCCTCCGGAAAACAGGAGTTGCATAATCTCATAGTCATAGGAACATGTATAAGTCATGAAGAAAGCAATAGCAACATACTAAACGATCGGGTGCTAAGCTAATGGAATGGGTCATGTCAATCACATCATTCTCCTAATGATGTGATCCCGTTAATCAAATGACAACACATGTCTATGGTTAGGAAACATAACCATCTTTGATTAACGAGCTAGTCAAGTAGAGGCATACTAGTGATGTTTAGTTTGTCTATGTATTCACACAAGTATTATGTTTCTGGATAATACAATTCTAGCATGAATAATAAACATTTATCATGATATAAGGAAATAAAATAATAACATTATTATTGCCTCTAGGGCATATTTCCTTCAGAGTAAACTAAGCAGATGGCGGTGCAACAAAGTAGAAGAAATGCAAGACAACATATGCAAGATACCCGCAATCAATAAAATATTGCCAAATTAGAATAGGCACCTTGATGGGTGAACAGGACAGGCCATCTGCCTTTGACTCCTAGAGGTTAGAATAGTCATTAGGATGATATTCTGAACAAGAATCAACAGGTGGGGAGCGTATGAGTTTCGTTGCATCCAGAATGGCACTCAATGCCTTGGTGCCAATTTTGTAAGTCATTGCAGTGTTTAGCTTCAAGAGTGGACTGCTGCTAGTGTTACACAAGCAGCTACACAGATCATAGTGTAGATATAACGGGAAAACCTTAGGCATCAGAGTAAAATCAGCAAAGTGGAACTTGCTAGAATATATGTGCTAGTATTGCCAGTACGGCTAGAAAGGCTTCGGATACCAGCTCTCTTCAAGTGAAGGTGCGGTACTATTAATATCAATGTAACTCTCAAAGGCGACATAGCTCCCCGCATTTCCTTGCTATTCTTATAGGATTCAAGTGGGCATGCCACTACAAATCGTATTCCTATGTTTACAAGATCCTACGAATCAAAGAGGCTCAAAGTGTCCATCACAACCGACCGTATAGACCTCTACACTGCAAATGTTCCTGCTCATCTTCAGTACAAGGAACATACTGTACTACTATCATACTCGCTCCGTTCCAAAATATAAGTCTTGGTAGAGATTTCCACTATGGATCACATACATATGTATCCAGGTACATTTTAGAGTGTAGATTCACTCATTTTGCTCCATATGTAGTCCATGGTGGAATCTATACAAAGACTTGTATTTAGGAACGGAGAGAGTACATATTAAAGAAGAATGGAAGAGGATCATGGTAAAGAAGAGCAAGCAGATTTTGGTTAATAAAATGTTGGTTGCGCAGTGCCCACACATGATGAACTAGAGCGCATTAAGAATGCAACTCCTAGCTGTCTCTCGACCATTTCAGACGGTTGGATGAAGATCCTACGTCTCCTAACCCTTCTTCTTCCTCGTCTCTGATTCTTCCCATACAGAACACCGCACGGGCCGCCGGCCGGACCACCGGCCCCCACCGCCTGTGTTCCTCCGCCACCCCCACCCCACCCGTGTCGAGTTTTCTTCGTTCGGCGAGGCCCCACAACCACCCGAGCCCCTTCGATCGCACCGGCAAATCTCCGGCGAGCTCTGAAAAATCGACTGACCCAATTTTGAAATTTAGTCTACTATGATTTAACTAGTGTGGAATATAAAAGGGGAAAACCATAAGCATTGCGAGTATGGTGTTGAGCGTGCCATGGCGGTTTTGAAGGTGCAAACCGGACAAAGGAAAATTCGCAACCAAGACAAGAAATCAGAGTAAAGCAGTGGCGATCTATTTTCTTGCTGCAATAAATAAGTTGAGCAGATACGAAAGAGTACCGCCTCTGGTGTGGCGCCGTGTAGGCATCTGCTGAGAATTTGACGGTGCTGCAGTAGCGATGGCTGTCGGCGGCGTGGAAGCAGATCTAGGAGGGTAGACGGTGGCGGCAGGGCGCGGTGGACGAGACGGTCGTAGGAGCGGCGCCGGCAAGGTGGATGACGGCGGGGATGAAGTGAGAGGACGGGATGCAAGGATCCCGGTCCGAAGCCGTGGATGAGAGAGGTCGATCTCTTGTAAGGGACGGCGGCGTCGGGGTATCAGCTCTGGCATGGTGTAGGAGGACGGCGGTGGATGGGGTGGCGGACGGCGGCGGACGGAGGAGGGTGGGGTGGAGAGGGTGTTTTGGCGCCCACGGAGTACGAATGGGGAAAAGGGAGGTAGAGAGGAAGGGGGGAACCATGTATTTAGGGCGCGCTTGTCTCAAATGCGAGGAAATTTACAAACTTAGCCCCCATTTCAAATTTCTACTACATCAGAGCAACACTAGTCGGTCGGGGATAGGACGGTAATCTCGCATACACCGAATATTTGCCGACGAGAGTTTGTTTTTGGCGCCCACCGTGTATGAATATGAATCGGGGAGGGAGTCGATTTCGGCCGAGGACACACTGTGTTTTGGCGCCCACCGTGTACGAATCCGGGTGAGAGGCGGTTACATCATGTTTGGGTGAAATTACAAACCTACCCCTATCGAAACCTATAGAAATCCAGCATATAGGCTTTGCGTGGCAGGGATAGGCAGCAGTGATTTCCATCTCGCAGATTTTGGTTCCAGGCGGTTACTGCGACTTTCCCCGCTTCGTTCAAATTTTGCAGAGTGCACCTTTACCGTGCCAACTCAATTTGAATCCCGTTTGTATTCTATTTTTTTCAGGCGGGATCCATTTTCAATTGGAATTACATTCTATATACATCATTTTTTAATATATACTTTCAAAAGCACAACACCATTTATACATAAATATGGTTTACAAATGGCATGATCTCAGATTCATAAGGTTGTATCCATCAATTTGGATTTTCAAATATTTGAAACCACTTTATGTTGAAATCCAATGTATGCATTCCTCGCTAACTGTCTCCAATTAATGTGTGTTTCATGCGGGTTTTTTTACTTCTCAAACATGTATAATGTGTTTCACACACGCAACATATAGTGTAATCCTGTTTAGACATTAATTGCATATAAACCATGCATTTTTTGTAATTGAAGAATCTATGGATCACCAATATTGATAAACTATATAACATTACACGTGTGCCCAAATTCAAATGAATATGCATGTTTGATACACCAATTTGCGTTATGATATTATCGATGTCGTGATCTCCAGTTTAAATATTTGAATCCCCTTTAATCCAGATATTCGTCTCATATAGCTATCACTCATGCTTATATAGGACTATCTCTCCGGACCTATACGCGTTCATCGTCTCTCAGGTATCTCTCGTGCTACATGTATGTCGACAATGATCTTTTATCTTCGTAACACACTGACGGTAATCTCTCCCTCGAACTTCATCACTCTATCTCTCTCTAAGTATATCTCGCTCCCTGCTATGTGTCTCTAACTATGATTCTCCATGTGGAATCTCTTTCTCTCACACAAACACAAAACTTTGTCTCTCGGGGTCTCATTTCTCTCTACTATTCCCATGTGTGCCACTCGCACACCCCTCATACAGTGATGTCTTTCGCTCCTTAGATATGAGAACCTATGACTCTTCCTCATCAATATCTCTTTCTCACACACAAACACAAACTCTGTCTCCCAGGGTCTCATATTTCTCCATTGTTCTCTTGTATGTCGCTCACTCACACCCTCTCTCCCTAGATATATCTTGCGTTCCCTCGTATGTCTCTCTAGCTATCACTCTCGTTGTGAAATATCTTTCTCTCTCGCAGACACAAAACTCCGTCTCTCTGGATCTCATTTCTCTCTGATATCTGTTTGTATGTGACTCACACGCACCCTCTCTCTATCTCTCTCTCACACCCACACACATAACCCAGCCTTCTGATCCACTCGACTCCTATCTCTAACGCACACTAGCTAGCATCTTTATCTTTCTATTTATCTGTTTCTCCATCAACCTTCTTTCTCGCCCTCACTCTTGATTCCTATCACGCACACTACATATGTTTCTCTCTACATGCAGTCAAGTGCCCTCTCACACACATATATAACTTCACCCTTTGAACCACCCGACGGTCATCTCCAACACCCAAACTACCGGATGTCCCTCTAGCTAGCATCTCCATCTTTGTATCTATCTGTAGTTTCTCCGTTAACATTTCTTTCTCGCACGGAGTCTTGCTTCCTATCACCCACACTATATATGTCTCTCCATACATATGCATTTATAGGTTGGTCTCTTTTGCACAATCGTTGCGCCTCACTCCCTCTGCTCGCCATAGATGCATGCTCCAGCCCACGCCACTATCTCTTAAAGACAAAAACACATGCTCAATTGTCGGGACTTCTTCCATGCATTCTCACATGCATGCATATTGTCATACCGATCCGTCTCTCCCATGTCGTTGATCTTATGACTTATGTCTTCTTTCTTTTATCACGATCATGCACGCGCGCGCACACACACACATCCCACGTATACGTGTATACCTCTCACACATGCACGTTCAAGGTCTCCATGTCTCCATACATAGTTAATTACCCTCAATCCTAACGCCACATCGAATCGTTCTCCTCTTTTGTGCACATAACTTCCACCTGGATGGGTAAAACACACACTCACACTTAACAATCTCCTTCTAGCTACCCCCCGCCTCTCACTCTTCCCGTATATCCCTGAAACCAATAAGACCATCCCTTAGTTTAATTCCCGCCTACATGCACCATCGATATATAGTAGTCTTCCTCGGTGTCTCTTGAACAAACACGTTCTCTCGAAGTCGACTCCTCTCACGCGCACACACCTTCTCTCCCCTCTCTACGGGCATTTTCTCTCTCGCACCCCATCGTTGGTGGCCTCTGCCATACAAATCACCTCTCTATGATGAAAGCCATGCACACTTAAATTACATCCGCCATAGAGGACCCCGCGACACACACACACACACACACACGCACGCACGCGCCCTCCCAACACACACACACACACACACACACTAGGACTCCATATCTCTCTCTCTCACACACACACAAACACACACACACACACACACACACACACACACACACGCAAGCACGCATGCCCGCCCCCGCCCCCACACACACTAAGACTCCATCTCTCTCCCTCTCTCTCTCACACACACAAACTAAGACTCCATCTCTCTCTCTCCTCTCTCTCTCTCTCTCACACACACACACACACTAAGACTCCATCTCACTCACACATGCTCTAGGCGGAGCATTTGTTCCTACCACCCTTCATCCAACCTTACCCGTATGATAAACAATCACCTTTATGTCCTTGCATAACATGGACAAATTCCACTTTACTTTAGTAGTCAGCAAACTTATCATCTGTACCCTTAGAAAAAACGAGTTGGTGGTGATGGTGTGCCTGCCATCTTGTAATACAGACCGTATGATCTATATCTGAGGATAGAAAGCAAACTATGATAATTTTACAAAAGATACCGGCACCTCTCTCCAGATCATTATCTCTCGCAACCTCATTGCTCAGCAATTAAAAAAGGAATAAGTCTCTGGAACAATCTAGCATGCATGGTGGCCGTTGCCGCCTGCCGGCGCCGTCCATCCCCATGCCTCCACCCATTCCGACCACTAGTCACCACCATGCTCCACTCTTCCTCGCCTTATCTCCCATCTTCCATTTTTTTGATGACATTCTCGAGATACCCGTTTTCCGATAAAATTCTTGAGATATCACTAGTTTTTACACATGGGATTACTCCTGCATGGGTCAATCACAATAGGTGTTCTGTAAAAAAATGCATATTGATGTTCCGTGCAATGCACGAGAATCTTGCTTGTAATTATATAACGCAAATCACGAGCAGGAAGTGACATTTTTTTGACACAACCACGTTAACATGGCCACATAAATCACTAGCTAAAGTAAAATACCATTATACTTATATCCCGATGCAAAAGGTTGAGTACATGTCTGAAGAGTAGAGTCGCACACACGCACTCTGTCTCTCAGAATCTCTCTCTCTCACACACACACCAGTTATGTGACACCCACTTAAGCAGACACGTATGTTATAATTTGTGCCCCCGCGGGTACATGTGATGCTGCGCATTTATTTAAGCCAGAAGGCGAACCCAAACAGTAGCTGCATTCATTCCCCTCCCGCCGCCTCTTCTCTGGTCGCTGTCGCCCGATAGCCATGGGCCGGCCGAAGGTAACAACATATGCCATACTCCCGCCGGAGCGGCACTTTAATATGGAAATTTTAGTGGTCATGCATGCATATTTTTGTGCTAGCACTCCTATATAAGGGTTGCCGGTCGCTTCTCGCAGACGTGTGCGGGCGGTGGAAGAGGAAGGAGAAGGGAAGCGGGCTGTGGTGTAACATTTTTTACCACGATTTCTTAGGAAACTGAGTACAGTAATTGAGTAGTTTTGCAAACTACCAGTACTACACCTGAAACGGTTCAAAACCTGTACTCCCTTGCCAGCGCGCGCTTCCCGCGTGAAATGGTCAGCGTCCCCCTGGAGCGTCAGTGCCGCATTAATGCCCGGCCAAAGCGGAGGCGACCTCTGACTGGCGCCGGCTTTGAAATGGCGCGACGGCCGAGAGAGCGCCGCTTCCCGGTGCACGCGACTGCTCCGCGTCGAGACTGGCCATAGGCGCTGTTTGGATCCATGGGTTAGAGTTAGTTTGAGCTGGTTGAGGCTCAAATAGCCCTAAACTATCCAAGTATGAGGGTTTAAATTGGAGCAAGTTGCACCGAACCCACCAAAAAAAACTATCCCACCCAAGAGGTGCTAACTGGAGATAGTTCTCATTGGGACCACTGAAAAATCACTTTTCTCTCTCCATGAAGTGCATTTATTGTCAATCTAACCCTGTCACCCAAAGACCTCTTTGGCTACAGTTAGTTCAGGGTTAGTCATGAGTTAGTCTAACCTCTAGCTAAGTTAGAGTATCAAACAGGAGCAGTATAGGACATGCAAGTTGCTCAAAGCATACATGCAAATTCGTACGTGAAAGGATTTTTTTCTTTTTGAAAATGGAATGTGAAAGGAATTTTTTAGAATGCTCTTGGCATGTCACTAACATGTAGTTAACCGACCTCAATAGACGGCAGAAACGCCAGCCCGCCGCACTTTGATAGAGACGAGGAGGGAGAAGCGATACAGACTGCTGGATTACTATAGATAGGTGTCGCACGGAAGCCAAGAAATATGGTGATAGCATGGTTAGCCATGTACTAGTATGATACTACACTGGGCTGCCATGCTTCGTACTCTTCCAGTCCATTGTGGAGATGATTGGTTAATTTTATATCGCTGAATAATATTAAATATTATGAGTGCAGACGCTGCACCACGAGGTTCCTTGCTCCTTCTCGGTCGCCCGGAATCTATGTTCTTCCACTCTATTTTTTTACGTGAGCTTTGTTCATCCTTTTGCCAACACACGAGACATCTAGCATCAAGGTGCACGTGTTATGCAAGGATCATTCCATCTATATGAAGAACACGTGGGACTGGAACTACGAGATGAACATGTACCCAGGAGTGGACGTACGAACCTGAGTAATGTAGCGCAGTAAGTGAAGTAGAAAGGCACAAATGGTATGAACATGCGTGGCATATAGGGTGTGTTTGGTTGCGTTCTCGTCTCAGCATAGTTGTTCCCTCTTCATGCATGCTCAACTCAACACCCCTCTTCATGCATGCTTCTAGTGTATTTGTGCTAAACTAGTGTGGACTCATGCACCCTCCATACACTCTACCAAACACCCAAAAGTAGGTCGAGAAGGGAACTCTTGGGCGGCATTTGTCTCTTACTACGTACTACCACTAAATGTTGTACGTGCAATACACGGTGCTGTTATGGAGTACGTGCCTAAGTACTCTACTACTACTATATTAGTTGGAGGCACATATTAACTTTTATATTTGTTTACGTGTATGCCCCGAGACCTTCCAATTAGACGTGTCTTTGTCTCCAGGTTGCACTTTGTATCGTTCATACCACTAAGTACTACTACGTGTGGTCTCCGACCCAGAAGTGGAAGAAGTGGAGACGCTCTACCATGCTGTTTTTTACGCTGGGCTCTACCACGCTGTTCATGTCCCACTCCTTTCGCTGACATGTGGGACATCCAGCACGTGCCGTGTTTGGCACCCTTCGTCGTAAGAGTTGAAACGCTAGCATTCATCAGAAATAAAAAATAATTATAAATTGGGAGTGATACTATTTTTTGCCAACCAATCAGCAGTGATACTATACCACGCGGTTTCCTTGCTCCTCGATATCGGAAAGAATACTTCCATTCGCCAACATGTGGGACGTCGACCATCCTGGTCCACTTGCCATGCATGCAGAACTCCAAGGGAGTCACCCAAGTTGTCGCGCCGCAGTAACAATGACTAATGAGCCGTCAAATCACAGGCCCACTTCCCACTTTGAAGTTGCTTGGACGAAGGAACCATCATGACTTCGTTGAATTCCGCTTCTTGAAGAAAACTACTGTACCAGCAGTACTGCTAGCTACAGTAGTTACTCCAACAGAGGCCTCCTTTCGTTCATAGGATAGGAATATGAAAATCATAGGAAGTGAGATGACATGCATCTCAATTCCTATAGAGAAAGAGATGCCATTTGATGCTTAGGATAGGAATTTTTCCATTTAGTCTAGGCTAATGTACTGGTAATTTGCTCTATAAACTACAGTAGTAACTAGTAGCACTGGTACATGCTCATACTCAGACACACACACACACACACACACACACACACACACACACACACTAACTACTAGTACTACTACTTCTCACATGCTGGCCAGACGCCGTCGTTCTCCTTCCCGGCTTTGTCGGCGACACCCCACCATGCTTGGATCTCCGCTGACCTCTCCACAGCAGCGTGTGCGTCCTTTTCTTTCTTGCGGCGGCGGGCCTCTCTTTTCTTGAGTGCTTTCTAACTTTCCCGCTCCCTCTGTGTGGCTTTGGCCGCCTCTTGCTCTACCGCCCATTCGGCCTTGGCATCTTCAAATTCCTCCCACATAGTTGTGAGGTCGCGAGCGGCGATGAACTCAGCACGGTGGGATGCCATCGCTTCCCTACCATTTTGTGTGCGGTCGTGGGCGGCGAGGAACTCGGCGCGGCGGGATGCCATCGCTGCCTTACCGGTTAGTGTGCGGCGCGGTGGCATGAACGATGCTTGGTGAGAGCTCTGGGGTGGAGTGGCCGGACAACCGTATAGTGCATTGGTTTGTCAAGAGCTCAAGGACAGAAGACGAAGCAAATTTGGATTCCCCTTCAATCCTGGTCATTTATTACCGAGTAAAATGCATTGGCGGTCATCGAACTTGTCTTGATAGCTCACTTTGATCATTGTATACGAGATATGGTGATTATACGGTCACTGGCTCAGCGTATAGCTCCATATTTGTCTGGTTGACTAGTCAAACAGTCCGCATGCGCCTCATCAGCTCGTGTTCTTTATCTATCTACGCGGGCCTACCTGTCAATGGAGAAAGAAATACTGTAAAAACCAAAATTATGCTAGAGTCCGGACCGCTTCCGGAGCCCGCTCTCACCGCCCTAGCCCCTGAAGACGCCAGCTGCCTGCCGCATGCATGCATAGCAAGTAGTACTCCTTATGTGGAGGAGAGAGAGAGGCATTGACAAAGTCAAGGAGTGGGCTCTGCAAGAGCCCGTCTCTAAACGTGATCCTAGGTATAAAAAAATAATTCTAAAAAGGCATAAAAAACAATTGTGTCTTAAAAAAAGAAAGGTAAAAAACATTTGAGAGGAAATAGATAGAGAGAAAGTGAGAAAAAGCTATAACCTGGGCATTACATGAGGAAGGAGGGAGTGGTGCACATGCCAAGTTCACTGGGCTGCCGTGTTTCACACTCCTCCGCCGTAACAGTGGAGACAATAGCTTTCATCAAAAATAAACAATGAATACTCGTTGCTCGTCCTCTATATCGGAAAGAATACTTTCATTTGCCGACATGTGGGACGTCGACCATCCTGGTCCACCTGCCATGCACAAAATTATCCTGGTCTACCCCGGTCGTATCGCAGGCCCAACCTTTCCCACTATAAGTTGTTCGAACGAAGGAACCATCATGACTTCGTTGAATTCCGCTTCTTCAAGAAAACTTACTGTACCCGCAATACTGCTACCACACGCGAAGACTGGACGGCATTGTACCACGTCATATCACTGAAACCCACTAGGGCAAACTAGCCCGCCTAGGTCATTGATCGCTAAGCCTACAATTTTAGGAGCTAGGGCTATTGGTCGATCGACGAGGGATAAGTATAAGCGTACCACGAGCTCATCAGCCCCAAAGTTTCTCTTCGGTGAGTGTTTTGCAAGTACTATAGCTCGCACAGTAGCTAGCCTACTAACACCAAGAATCATCAAACAAGCCCTGCTGATATGATAAATAGTTCAAACTTACATCTAATCATGCCATATATTACATCAATAGCTGGTGAGGATACATCTATTTCCATAACTCGGAGACGGTACACATGATTCATCGCATGATTCACTATCAAACAAAAGTAGCAAGATCCGCCCACACAAGACAGTGCACTAGCCCTAAGATGGTTTGATAACATGCACCGTTCTGGTAATTAAACACAGGGAAATGCAAACTACCCTGAAGGATTAGCCTGACCAACTATTTCTTGTCATCGATCTCTCGGGCAATGACCATAGCACGGACAACGGCATGGGAATCAATTTCTGGGGCGATGTCCGCAGGACTAACCGCGACATCGGAATCGATCTCTGGGGCGATGTCCATAGGATGGACAGCGGCATCGGAATCGATCTCCGGGGCGATGCCAATAGGACGGGCCACGACATCGGAATCATCAAGGACGTCCACCGACACCTGCACAACCCTAACATATTAGCAAGCACATTGCAAATAATCAAAAACCACAACTATGGTAATAAGCCATTATTTTTTACCTTGTGCAGCTCACCGGGGGATCTCATCCCTCCGGGGGCCATCTCCTCGTCCTCGATGGGGGCCATCACCTTGCCAGGGGAATACTACTTCTCAACGGCGACTATCTCCTCAAACTCGGTCTCGAGCGTCACATAGGTGGCAATCAGAGTTCCTGGGGTAGGCACGGTGGGGCCCTTGCCATTCTTCCAACTTCCTTTGAGGAGTTCGTCCGCCAACGTCCTCAACTCTTTGGCCAATGCTTGTTTCTTGGAGTTCTTCGTCTCCATGGGTTGGCCCGCCAACATGGTCAACTCGTGGGTCGGTGCTCGCTTCCTGGAGATCACTGTCTCCAGTGGGTTGTCCGCCAACAACTATTTGCCTAGTGCTCCAGGATCCATCAATGAACTGACAAACAAAAAGCAATCGAAAGGAAACCACAATCGCAATGAAAACGGGAAAAGAATAGGATGTGAGAATCAGTCGGTGCTTCACAAAAAGAAGATTCTTGGAATGAAAATATAGCAGCATAATTGATTCGCCCACCTTTCCTTCGTCGGTACAGAAGAAAAATGGAAGAAGTGAGTAGCCTGGAGTGAGGTTTTCTTCAAGAAAGGGAAGAAAGGGCTTGAACGAGTGTTCCAGTGAAATGATGGTTGCTTCGTTGAGTCCAGCTTGGAGGCCACCTTACCACTGCTGGTAAAGGTGTGGTTTTTGTGATATGACAAGTCATGACGGCCACACCGGGGTTACAGGTGAGTCTCGACTGTAGCACATCGCTGTGATTTGGTGGATGGCACGCGGGCCCGGATGCTTTGAAATGTCCCGCATGTAGATAGAGCGGCTAGTCATATAGGAGTGCTCAATATTCTGCACCGCGACCAAGGCGGAGAGGAAAATGAGAGAACTACGTAATTAATGCATGAGTTTAATTAGGGTAGTTTTGTAAAGTACGAGATACATTCCTCCAATCGCAAAATTCCTTGGTTCATGAGATTTGAGATTTGAGCCCTATAAACCAGAAGGGAGGGAGTACTACACACGGTGTAGTCTAGTCACTTGTTGAAATCTCTAGAAAGGCAAATTCTCCTTTCCGGTTTACAGGGCTATACTATTCCCTCCGTCTAGGTGTTTAAGTCATCTTAGGCTAGCCATAGTGGGAGTAACTTAGCTAGCAACATAACGCACTCCAAGAATTTTTTGCTTATGTGGCAAGTAATTAATGAGAGGTGGTAACATAATATGTTACTGTAACATAGTGCTTTTCAATATAAGATGAGTCTACAAGCTAATAAATGAAGCCATCTAAAATACTACTATTATGTTACTTTGCATTATGAAGGTAGTAATTTAGGCTAGTGTCATATGCATGACACTAGTCTAAGTTACTCCCCACTTTGACCAGCCTTACGAAAACCAAATAGTCCCAAAACACTTAGGCGTGGTGCATTAACTTCTACCTTGTTTCATGACATATCAACCAACAAGGGATGAGAGGTGTGCATGCTTTTAATGACTTGCAACGGCTAGTTCATTGCATGCAATGCTATTAATTAGCAAATAAACATTGGTGACCCCAGGAGGAAATGGTGCTAAGCGCGTGGACCTATGCAGAATGAGTATCAACCAATGGATAATGGAGTTTAATTGTTAAACAATAGCAATTTTGTCTCATGCAAGAGCCTGGCTAGTACTCCAAGGAACCGCACCATGCGAGCATTCACAACTGCCATGTTCGGGTTGCGCTTGGCTCTTCGCCTCTTCGAGAAGACGAACAATAATGATTACTCCTACTTCTACAGTATTGAATGCACTGCTGCATGTCCGTCCACCTCATGCGGGAGGGATAGTGAAAGCTTCAACTTACCGCTCCTGCCTTTGCATCCATGACAGGTGGGCCCAACAGGTGGTTGGCCCTCCTATCATGCAGCCATAGGCAGATGCAGTTAAGGCACCGGAGCTCATTCCGTGAGGGAGAGGGCGTTGTAGTAATGAAATTTCTCGGTCTTGTACGAGTTGACGAAGATAGGGGTTGCTTGCTTTCTAGGGTTGCTCACTATGTATATATAGGCCAGAGCCTCCGTGCTTGCTTGCTAGGGTTGCTCTATTCACACACTCTCATCCTCTCCAGATTTAAACAAGATAGGGGTAGTAACACTGTCTTTCTCCCTTCAAAAAACACTAGCTTTCTATCCTCACCGCTGGTTACAAATCCGACGTATCCCCCTCCGCCGGTGAAGGGGAGGAGGGGCAGCGTTTAGGCCGTCGTCGACAGCGAGGGAGGAGACCAACTACCGGCCGCACAGTTATATCTGGCCAAGCGCCGGCGCGGGAGGTCCTCCGATCCCTTCGTCATTGCCTGTGGGCGGACCCGGCCTCCCGCCGCCCACCTATCCACATCCCGACGACCTTCAGGTATATCTTCGTTCGAAACCGCCTTAGCTCTACTTCCCCAGCTCGCTACGTTGCTGCATGTGCATCATTTTCTACCTCTCAGCCCCTCTCGATCGGATGGTCCAACGTCACATTTTTTTCTTCTATTGTTAGAGGTAAAGCTACTTCATGGAGTCGAATCTTGTACTCCCACCGTCCAAAAATACTTGTCATTGAAATGGATGTATCTAGATGTATTTTAGTTCTAGAAACATCCATTTTGATGACAAGTAATTCCGAACGGAGGGAGTACTTGGTTCAAATAAGAAATAAAGTGGGGGTGGGGGAATTTAGTATGTACATCGGACTTGGTACAAACAGGAAGGAAAGGGGGTGAAAGTAGTACAGACTGGTCATCCAACCGGTCTCTTGGTCGAAAAGGGATATATAGGGGTAACGCTGCACACAATGGTATGACCAGGACTAGATTTGCTATCCACACATAGGAGTAGGTGGCTAGAGTGAACAAAAATGGGACCAACCTAGATATGTTTCTTGGATGTTTGTTTCTCGGGGCAACAAACTATGAATCACCACTTTATGCCCCTGTTTACGTACATGGTGCTGGACTGCTGGTGCACCCACTGTTATAAGCCATGACAAGTTTAGCCAAATGTTTTTGCCTGTAATTGTTTGAGACTCTGACTATTTCCTCTGTGCCTTTTTGTGCAAACAGGGATATCCAATTCACCTGATTGTTGTTGTGACCTTTTGGTGCACTGCACAAAACTCTTCTTAAAAGAAGTGACTTTTGTGCTGTTTAACTGGAATGTTAGAATGGAACAGTTGGTTCATTTTGGTGGAACTACACAAAGGGAGATCTGTGTTCCAATCCTCATCATCCATATTGGCGCCATAACCTTCCTTTAGGTAAGAATGATATTTAATGCATGTGTTCGTCTCTATTTTCCGACTGCCATGAGAAAATAATGCTGTTTTTACTAGTACACTTGTACTCCCTCACTGACAAAACCAATTCTGAATTAGAAGGCCAATCATGTACTTGGTTTCACCAACTGGTGAGGAGAAAGAGAAACAGAGCATGAAGAGGAGGAAGAAGAAGAATAAACAGTGCCAGGGCGATCTTGTTGAAGCCAGAGGCCTTAGTCGAGGCCATTCAAGGGCTCCGGCAACAACTACCTTACAGGTGAGACGATCCTCTAGGGAGCCCTTCCACTTCTGCTGTCTCACTTAATTAATTAGGAGTACTTAAGTACCACTAATTTATTACTGCCTAATTTTCATGTTGGAGTTAAACAAATCTTTAGTAGGACCCTATGCTGAATCATGTACATGTGTATGTTTGTCTATGGAGGTGAATCATGTGGTGGAGCAGGGAGGGAATATTATTAGTGTCATGACATAATAGTGCTATTGTTTTGCATGTCAATTTATTACCATTGGTTCAATGAGGCAATGTTTTGCGTATTGTCCATCATGAATTTGATGCTACTGGTTGAGTAATATGCTAATGTCTTCCTATCCTTTCTCACTAAGCTAATGAAGGTTTCACCTTGTTCCTACTTGTGCAAACAGGGATCATGTTGTGCCAATAATACATTAAATGGAACTACACAAGACAATACAATGAACTGTATCCCAACCAGTGCTTTAACTCTGCCGGAAGTTCTTGATAATCTTTCGATATAATCTCAGCACTGGTAAACAAGAGTGATTTCAACCATACATTTGAAGTGCACAAAAATATATACTATTGTGTGATTCCAGTGAGTGCTTTATCATCTCTTATGGGACTACATGAATAAGCTTTTTTTTCTCAGGTTGGTACGGGCCTAAGTCCTTCATCCATATTAGTTTGCTATCATCTCTATTTATATCGTGCTACTGTCATGAGAAACTCCTTTATCTTTGCACGTTAAAGTTTTGCAACCTATGATAAATGGCAATGCTTTGAGTGTTGAGTTGAGCTAATTGGCACTGATTAAATAAACTAATACCTCTCTTTAAGCAAGACTACCATGTTGCTAACTTTACTCATTAAGATAATGAGGGTGCTTCTATTTGTTAGTGTATGTTTCATAAACTAGTCCCACTATTACAGTAATCTCACTCTCTCAATATATGTGCCAACAGGGATGCTCGATTTTGGTGGAACTGCACAAAAACTTTGGGTGCTTCATTGCCTCGACAGCTTCCGTCCTTTCCTGTCAGTTGCTAAACTCTGCATGCTTTCTTCCTTTGCTGTCAGTCGCTTGGCTTATCTCGGCTTCCAGTTAAAGGAAATAGTAATTGATATGCTACCTCACACAGGTTGGTACTGGTCTTTATCCTGATTATTGTGCCTGTCATATGCATTGGTAATTTGGTATTGTGCTACTGTTTGCCGATTTCATAAAGGAGTAATTTGGAGCCTGAACTCACAGGCAAATCATTACATCGGGTGATTTCAGTAGAACTGCACAAAATGATCAGATGGACAGGTACTTATGCTGCTGCTATGTACTCCAAAGTTCACTCAGACAAGCATCGATGTTGACAAGAAGTGTCTATATTCATTCAAGTATCAACCGACGTCAACCAATTGTCAAACTCCAAGTGTTAGGAGAGTGAACGCCAAAAATATTGCTTGGTGCATAGCCCAGAAAAACGCAGTCCAGTCTTTGGTCCCAACTTGTGCCTTTTGGTTATCGGCACATATGGTAGCGAACTATATGGCATGGAGTCTAAAGATTCCAGACAAGTTGGTTGACGCGTATATTCATCTGGCACTTAATCAGTCTGCACGCCAAGGATGCTCCATTTCAGTTGAACTGCATAAAAAATTTGGGTGGTTCATTTTCTCAACCGCCTCCTTTCTCGTCTTCAATGTAAAATTTTGGCGAGATACAGGACCAGGATGACCCAGTAAACTAGTTGGATGAAAGTAGTGGCCAAGTTGCTCAAACCTCCCTGGGCACGAGGCCACTATTTGAGGATAAACCTACAAGCAAAGTTCAGATTGTCTGTGCTGCCTCTTATGTACTCGAAAGTTTACTCGTACAAGAACTAATTTTAGCAAGAAGTACCTCCAATTGAACACCATTTACTAGTGTGTACCCTAGGTAATTAAAGTTCGTCCATGGATCATATTGGCTGTGATATCAATCATTTGGATGCATAAACATATTGAACATGCATATATCTGAATCTTTTTGTAAATTATGTATGAATATTGTCGTGTGATCTATCAATCATTTGGATGCATAGATATGCTGAGCTTGTGTATATATGAATCTTTTGAGTGTTTGATTGTGAATGTTGGCTATGGATATGAACGTGTCCTGTGAACCTGAGTTTGATATGAATGTTTACCTTTTCTGTTGTATTTGTGTGTGAACTTGTTAGTATGCCTACCGTGGGGTATAAAATGCAGGTCTCTTATAAAAGTAATGCCGTGTCCAATTTATGTTTTCCCTTCTAACCACCGCGGCTATGCTGCCGCGCACCCGAACCAGTGAAGTTTCCCACTCCTCTCCATCTGCGACTCCACTGCAGCTTAATAAATTGTAACATCTTCGGTTTTTGCCCGGTTTTCCGTAGGTCAACCAGGCAATTCTCTTCTTCTTAATTAATCGACGAGGCAATTCTTTTGCCTCCGTTTCAAAAAAATAGTAACGTCTAACTGAGCCAGTTAGTTAGATGCGTACACTTGGTGTAGTAGGATCTTTATTTAGTTTGATGCATACACTTGTTCTTTTTTGGTAGCCCTTTTGTAATGATGGCTGATGTTTGATTTGGAAGAGAGAGATGCTCTTCACTCTTCTGGCCTGCTTACTACTTCTATTGCACCCCCAGCCCTGGTTGTTGTTGCTGCTATTTTCAATGTACAATCAGTAGTATATTTCGTCTGTTGGTTGAATAAATGTGTTGTTAGAATGACAAACACAATGTTTTGGAAGTCGTTGCACGGTTCGATCCTTTAGTGCCCCATACCGTACGTAGCGCATACTATTTATCGTACGGAACACTTTTTTTTGAAATTCGGAACACATTTTCCACTTGTTGATAACATACAGCCCACTAATGAAGGCCCAATAGAGAAGCCCATAATTAACTGGAAGGGAGGCTCTCACATGAATCCGACCCAGGTACATGCTCATGGTCCCCTAAACATAAATAAGTAAATAAATAAATAAATAAAGCTAAATGCTCATGCACCAGTTCTTTGGGAAAATAGGTAGCCCAGTATTTCTTTTTGAAGAATACCCGAGCTAGGCCTATTTGTTTTCTCTGAATTACTAGGCTGCAAATCTTTCAAGATGAGGAGGGATGCATTCCGGCCTGGCTTAAGAGTATGGTCAATGTCTGTTAAAAGTAATATCAAAAGTGGTTGAAAATTCCAAAAAATTATAGCAAATGGGATATAAGTTTCTTTTTTTGTTTTTGTTCTTCACTGATATCTTATATGTATTTCATTGGATTTAACATGACATAGTACTAATTTATTTTTAAATTTGTTTTAGTATGGCTATTAATTTTTGGATTAAGAATATTTCGTTCCCAACAAAAATTTGCGAATTTTCAAAATTTCCCACATATTTAGTTAATTTTTTGACCCTGGTACTGACCAGAAAATGGCCAACAATTCTAAAAATGGAAAACAGGCTGCAATAAATTCCATATGAATTAGAAAATGAGTAAAAATTATAAAAATAATAGCAAATGGGCTGTACACGCCACAGATTTCGAGGCTGACTTGTTTACGCAAGGCTTTGTCAGTGAACACACGATTCTAGCAGCACTTAGTGTTGGATGTCCATCCAACAGCCGACGTGCTTCTTCAATCTCTGATCTTCCTGCTCCAGCCGCCTAAACTAGCGGCGGCGGGACTGCCTGCTCCCTCCTCTTGTGGCCCGCTGTGATGCCACGCAGGCTTCCCCGGCCCACCCTACTCCCTCTGCTGGCCTGGCCGCAGGCAATCAACTGCCTCCTTATTACGCGAAAAAATGATTCCTCCCACTGACATCTGGGGCGCACCGGTTGGGAGGCTGACCCATGGGCCTACTAAGTTGATGCATACGCAAGGCTTGTCAACTTAGTCAACAAACGATTCTAGCAGCAGTAACCATTGGATTTGAATCGAACGGTCCTGCTGCTTCTTCAATCGTTGCTCTTCTTGCACCAGCCGCCCAAACCAGCGCCGGGGAGACCGCCTGCTCCTGCCTCCAGTGGCCGGCTGTGCTGCTGATGAGGCCTCATCGCCCCCTACTACTCCCACCGCTAGCCAGGCCCTGCGGCGACGGCAGCCTCACACCGCAGCTGAACCAGTGAACCCTCGTACTCCTCTCCGCGTGGGCATCCATTGCCGCGTCTTCCCCGGCTCCGCATCGTCCCCTTCCTAGGCCTCGCCGTTGTCCACCGCCTTGGTGCTCTCGGCACGGCGTGGTCAACGTGGTCAATGACATTCGATCGAAAGAGTACTGTACGTGGAGAGGCTGACAGCTGGGTCCACGGCCACAGCCCAGTTTTTTTGTGATTTGCCAAGTAAGTCGCTTTGTCAGGCCTGTTGGGCTGCAAATCTTTCAAGACGAGGAGAGCTTTCATTTGGCTGGCCGAGAAAATGGCCCATCAGTAATGAGAAATGGGCTATACATTTTTAAAACACATCAAACCGGCAATTAGTTTCAAATATCTTTTCTTCATTTCGAGATTTGAAATTACATTAATTTTTATGCGTGGAGAATTTGTTGGATTTTATATTGATATACAATTATTTTTGAAATCAGTTTAAATGTGAGTCAAAATTTCGGGATTAAAAACAGTTCGGACCGCACCGAAATTTGCAAAATTTCGTATAATTTTTTAACCGTGGCCACAATATGGGCTGTAATGCTCACAAAAAGAATATGGGCTCCAAAAAAACCTTAATAATTAGCAAATGGGCTGTAAATTATTAGAAATAATGGCAGATGGGTATTATGCTGTTTTCCTCAGATTTGAGGCTTTCCTAAAAAAAGGTTGACGCACAAGCAGTGACTGTTGGATGGCCATCCAACGGCCGTCGTGTTTCTTCAATCTCTGCTCTTCCTGCTCCAGCCGCTCAAACAGGCGCCGGCGGGACTGCCTGCTCCCTCCTCCCCGCGGCTGGCTCTGCTGCCGCGCAGGCCTCACCACCCCACCGTACTCCCATCGCTGGCCTAGCCATCCATCTACTCACCCACACATGCTGTTATTCTCCGGCGACGGCAGACGAACCAGTAAACCCTCATATAGTCGTACTCCCCTCTGTGGGAAACAACTGCCGAGTCTTCCCTGCCTCAGTGTTGTTCCCTTCCTAGGCCTCGCCGTCGTCCACCGCCCTGGTGCTCTCGGCGTGGCCTGGTCAACGTGGTCAACGACCGACATGCATCAGAAGTGGACTGTACATGGAGAGACCGACAGCTGGGTCCACGGCCGCACGCAAGGAAATGCCTCCTTATTACGCGCAAAATAATGATTCCTCCCCTGACATCAGGGACCTACCAAAAGGGCCTCTGTATTTCAGAAAAAAACATTACCGCCGCTGACAGCTCGGACCCACCAGCTATATCTTCGCACGCAAGGAAGTGCCTCCTTATTACGCTAAAAAAATGAATACCCCCTGCTAGCTGGGACCCACCTTGGTGGGAGGCTGACTACTGGGCCTACTAAGTGGACGGGGACGGAGGGCTTTGTCAACTTAGTCAATATGCACGATTCTAGCTCCAGTGACCGTACGATGTCCATCCAACGACCGTAGTGCTTCTTCAACCTCTGGTCTTCTTGCTCTAGCCGCCCAAACCAGCACCGGTCGTGCATCGTGCTCCTGCCTCCCGTGGCCGACTGCGATGCGGCGGAGGCCTCACCGCCCCCTACTACTCCCACCGCTGGCCAGGCCATCCCTCTACTCACCCACACCCCCTGTTATTCTGTGGCGACGGCAACCTCACACCACAGTGAACCAGTGAACCCTCGCACTCCTCTACGCGTGGGCATCCACTGCCGCGTCTTCCCCGGCTCTGCGTCGTCCCCTTCCTAGGCCTCGCCGTCGTCCACCGCCTTGGTGCTCTCGGCGCGGCGTGGTCAACGTGGTCAAGGAACGGCTTCCATCGGACATGGACTGTACGTGGAGAGGCTGACAGCTGGGTCCATGGCCGCAGCAAGGAAGTGCCTCCTTATTACATGCAAACTAATTATTCCTCCACCTGACAGCAGGACCCACCGGACGGGCCACCGTATTTTGCGAAAAAAACGTTTCCCCCTGACTACTGGGACCCACTAGCTACATCTTCGCATGCAAGGAAGTGCGTCCGGAAAAAAACGATTCGCCCCCTGACTGCTGGGACCGACCAGCTACATCTTCGCAGGCAAGGAAGTGCCTGACAGTCGGGACCCACCTGGTCGAAACGTACGTAGCGTTGTCATTCTGGTCGCTAACGTGTACGTACATACTGGTCGATGTAGAGGCGCGCACGTGTCGTAGTAGAGGCGCGCACGTAGCATTTACATGTACGTACAACGGCCAGGGTGCAAGAAAGAAAATACGGCCACGTATGTGTACATACGGGCGGGGTCTCGAACGCCTACTCGCGCATACGTACGGCGAGGGCTCGTGTACATGGCTGGGTCGGAACAGAGAAACAACGTCGCCATCGTGTTCATGGGGAGGCAACGGAATGCGTCGTGTTCATGGGGAGGCAACGGAATGCGTCGTGTTCATCGGGAGGGTTTGGACGGAACAGGCGATGGAAACAAGGCCTGGCGTACCGCAGAACGGAGGAAACAGCCTTGTGTTCGCCCGGGCACGTTTGAAACGGGATCCTGTTGATCGGGAGGGGTCTGGCGTACCGCAAAACGGAGGAAACAGACCTCCTATGGTCGAAACGGGGGTCCTGTTGATCGGGAGCGATGTGGCCTACCGCAAAACGGAGGAAACGGACTTGTGTTGGAGCGCTACGGTTGAAACGGGGGTCTTGTTCATCGGGAGGGGTGTGGCGTACCGCAAAACGGGACTCCACGGGATACTGTTCATCTCCACCGTCGACCTCCTCCAGCCTCCACGGGCTCCTGTTCATCCAGCCTCCACCGCGCGCTACTCCACCGGCTACTGTTCGACCACCCCTCCACTGTCTACTGTTCATCGAGCCCTCCACACCACGGGGTCCTGTTCAACCACCCCTCCACGGGCACCCCTCCACCGTCTACTATTCATCCAGCCCTCCACACCACGGGGTCCTATTCAACCACCTCTCCACCGTCTACTGTTCATCCAACCCTCCACACCACGGGGTCTTGTTCATCCACCCCTCCACGGGCACCCCTCCACCGTATACTGTTCATCCAGCCCTCCACCACACCACGGGGTCCTGTTCATCCAGAGGCAATGCCACCGCTCACTGTTCATCCACCCCCCCGCAACGCTCACTGTTCATCCCATCGACCGGCTTTAGTTAGCAGCAGTAGCGAAGGAATCGCTCGATCGGGTTCAGTTAACAGCCATCGATCAATTGCTCGGGTCTAGTAACTCGTAGCCTGTAGTGCAATCGCTCGGGTTCGCTTCAGTTAGAGCCCAACGCCTCGCTCGGGTTCAGTTAGAGCCAACGCCTCGCACACACGCGCGTACGTGTATGCGAGAAACGCGCATCGCTCGGCCCCCGACCTCCCACCGTAACCGGGAACTCCCCGAAATTTTCCTCCCCCTCACTTCTACCACGGTTTTTTCTGTCATGGACGGCCCAAAGAATGTCATGCAGCTGCGTCTCCAGCCCGCCCAGGACGAAAAGGCCATTTTCTGTCATGATTTTTTGTCATAGAAGTAGGATCCCACCACATCTATGATGATACCGTGTTTTGTCACAATTATCGTCATAGAAGTGTCATATGTATGATAGAAAAAAAAATTCATTCAGCCCAAAATGTCATGGATGTGTCTTTTTTTAGTGGGGGTAGGCGCACCCCGTGCCTCGTGCCTTCTTGGTTGATTGCTTGACGTAGAGTCCAAGTCCTCTGGATCATGTTCGTTCCAAAAATCACGTTCCCGAAGGTTTCATTCCGTTTGGACTCCGTTTGATATTCTTTTTCTGCAAAACCCTAAATTAGGCAAAAAACAGCAATTCTGGGCTGGGCCTGCGGTTAATAGGTTAGTCCCAAAAATAATATAAAAGTGTATAATAAATCCCAATAATGTCCAAAACATGATATAATATAGCATGGAGCAATCAAAAATCATAGATACATTGGAGACGTATCTGTAGCAGTAGCGCGTCTAGCGGTAAAAGCGCTAGTACTAAAATTCCCACTACTAAGCCGATAGGCTACACATAGTAGTGGCGGTCTTATAGAAACAACGCTACCACTAATATTGTTGTAGCAGCGCGTTTACGTAGAAAGGCGCTACTGCTAACGAAAATAAAATAAAATGAAAAGCTAATAGAGAAGTAAAAGAAAATGAAAGAAATAGAAAAAGGAGAAAGGAAAAAATAAAATGTAAATAAATATAAATGAAAAAGGAAAAAAGAGAAAGGCATAGCAGTAGCGCGTTTAGTGAAACACGCTATAGCTAACTTTGCTATGGCGTGTTTTCAGTAATGCGCTGCCGCTATGTTTGACTTAACCAGCGGTTTCCCTTCCCCGGCCACCACTTCTCCTCCAAATCCCTCGCCCCACTTCACCGTCGTCTCCCCAATTCACCGTCGCTCCACTTCGCCGTCATCTCTTGCCGACGTCGATGCCCGCAACCTCACCGTCTCCCCCTGAGGCCGCCCTCAACCTCACCGTCGCCGCCCGAGGCCGCCCTCAACCTCACCGCCTCCGCCCAAGGCCGTCCTCGACCTCACTGTCGCCGCCCTCGACCTCACCTCCGCCGGAGCCCGCCCTCCCCGCCCCTGCCTCCGTCGCTGAGCACCTCCCCGCCACCGTCTCTCCCCTCTTTGTAAGCCCCCACCCCTCCTCTCTCTCTGCATTTTCTTCCTGCCATGTTAATTAGCAGTAGTAGTAGATGTTAATTAGTAGTAGGGTTCATAGATAATGTTTTTAGTAGTAGTAGTAGTACTAGATGTTAATTAGTAATAGTGGTGGTACTAGTTAACTAGCGCAGTAGGGTTAATAGTAGATGTTTTTTAGTTAGGGTAGTAATAGATGTTAAGTAGTAGATAATGTAGATGTTAATTAGTTCAGTAGGGTTTAGTTTTTGAATTGAGTTTGTTTAACTAGATGTTAATTAGGGTAGTAGGGTTTAGTTTAGAGTAAAATTTAGTTCAGTAGTTAACTAAATATAATCTATATTTGGTTTTTGAATTGAGTTTGAGAGAGCATGAGATTTGTGTAGATTTTCTTGAAGTGTCAAACACTGGGAGATGCAAATTTGAAGTGGTTATGATATATGCAAACTCGTCAATTGTGTTTACTCATGTTTATCTACTGTTGTATTTTCTCATGTACATATTCTTAAGTGGTCTTGTTATATGCAACATAGAAGTGGTTTGATTGTGCCCAAGTGGCCTTTTGTTGTGTCAAGTGAATGAAGCTGAGTGGCCTATGTTTTGCCGTAATGTTGATTCATTTTCGTTCCGGCAAATTTCAGGTGCTCGATTTGTCCACTTTTTAGCAAAGGTCATGCCGAAATTTTCCATGAATTTTGGCATGACTTGTGCTACAAACTAGGACATATCGAGTGCCCGGGATTCGCTGCACCGGGAAGGAGTCGACGTTCCTGCAAAACATAGGCCTTTTTTATGTCATTATTCATTTTATTAGGTCTAGATTTAATCATAGGAAACATGGCTAGCAACGATGAAGGACAGGGTTCTGGTGATTGCGACAACGTCTAGCTAGCGGTAGACGAATTTTTGAGCCTTGTCAACGATCAACGAATGTTGTTGCTGGGCCCACCTGTCGCATCAGAGAATGAGACCGACATCCAGACCAGTGCTGAGACTGAGATCGGCGCCGAGACCGGTGCCGAGACTAGCAGAGCCGGTATAGAACCAAAAGCAAAGAGGCAACGACACCCAAACCAGCTCATGACTACTAGACTGGTGGTCACGGAGATGGACGGTGGCATTTTAGCCATCAACGCCCGAGGAAGCGCGATCATGCTACATCAATCAAATAGGCTGCATCGTACGGACAACCGCCACCATCAACGATGAGAAACTAAAGAAGATAGATAATATGATGCCCTCCCTCCTAAAGAAGTTGCACCAGATATTCTTGTTCCCGGGCCGGGATGAAAAGGAATATAAAAATCCAGATAAGGACCCAACAATGAAGAAGATAAACAAACACGTCATGACCAAATTTAGCAACGTGTTGGCCGCCTGGAAAGCAAGGGTGAAACATCGGATCGTCAACAAAAAGGAACCCTTCTCCGAGATTGTAAAGGATAATCCGACAATCATGGAAGAGCAGTTTGAAATATTCAAGGCGGCTTGCGAGGCCAAAGCTACCAAAAAAATTCAAAGTGCATGAAGGGGCTTCAACATAGGAACATGGGGTGCCACCACCTCGGAATCCATGGTTACGGCAGGAAGAGGTCCATATGGGCCAAGGAGGACGCGGAACATGAAAGTCTGGGCATCCAACACCCCTTGGCGGACTTCACCGTCCTACAGGAGCGTGACGTCCTCAGGGCACGACACCATTGGGACTCGGTCAAGAAGGTTTTCAAGATGGACCCGGTCACAACGGAGTTCATGAGACTGCTGGTAATTTTAGTTTATGATCAATTCGACTGCACGTTTAGTCATATTTGTAAATTATCCTTGTTCCTTTTGCAGAGAGAGCAGCACAGGATTGCGGCCGAAAGTGACTCGCCGTCTAAGGCATTCGCGAGGCCCAAGTGGGACACTCCATTCAACCGGGCGTTGAACATATTGAAAGGACTCCCGGTGAACACTGGGCCGTCGTATGGACGCGTGCACGGTGTCGGAGACGGCGCCATGTGGAAGAAGTACTACTGCGAGACCACAGAGGAGTGAAAGGAAGGACGAAGGTTAACTGAAGAAAACATCGACAAGAAGGTTGAGGTTGCAATTGAGAAGAAATCAGCAGATATAATCACAACAGCAGTAGCTGCCGCAAAATAGGTGATTGCAGATATGTCTAGTGTCTTGGTTCCGACCATTTTCAATTGGAGTAGGCAAATCCAGAAAAAATGCAGTGGTCTTTCCCCTTGCCGACTTCTTCGGGAGCAGCTCGACTAGCGTTACACATGCACCCGCACCAGCACCTGCTCCCGCACTTTCTCCCACACCTGCTCCTGCACCGACTCCCGCACCTGCTCATAGCAGCCCGTCCTCCGTCTCGGACATGCTCAGCGGTGCTTCGTCTTTGGCTGAGCTCGACGCCCTCACGGTATCTGTCACGCCGGCCCTCTTCAATAAATGTATAATCTCCCGTTTCCATTGCCTTTCGGATCTCTCATGTCACAGACATGTCTTTGCAGGCCGATGTAACCCCGTGCACCATATTGTACACCATCGGTGACCAGAGGGTGGACGTGGGTAAGGCGATGATAATGTAGCCGAAGGAACCATTGTTCCACAGCCGGCCAATCCCCCCTGATGTCTTCAAGGTTTCCGTGGTTAGTGTCAAACCGGGCCACGAGAATTTGGCTCCTCCGATACTAGGGGGGTGACGACGATACCCCGCGGCGACTTGGTGGTTGCAATGGGTGGGTCCTGTTATGGCCAAAGAGTTTGCTTCGTCTAGAGGCGGCCGGGAGCACACCCATGAGCACGCAGCCTCAACAAAGTATGAGCATTAACACCCCACCTACCCAATTAGCGTCGGTTGTCATGCTGGGTGATAGCGGACGGTGTGAGGAAGAGGCTCCATTAGTCGCTGATGGCGTCGCCATACATGAGGATGAGGATGACGATGACACTGAACAGTATCTCAATACTGGCGCCTATGATGAGTACTCGGGGTTTGAGTGTCATGAGTCGGTGCATGAATTGCCGCCTGTGGAGGCTGAACGTATTATATACGAACTTCCAGTAGGAAAGAAGCATAGAAAGAGAAGGAGGCAAGGAAACAAAGTTGCTTCTATGATCCAGCCGCCTCAGCAGCCTTGGGTTCAAGACCGTATACCTATCCCCGGTGCGGCAAAATGGCATATCATCGGTGAACCAATCCTACCTAAGCCAGCGTTAGAGGCCACACACAACAATCTAAGGAGACTTCATGACTATGTGCTGCAGAGAGAGAAAAGCCTCATCGCCTCGGAAAATCCAGGATACCCACTCTATGTGGTTAACGTGCCGTGGCAAAGGTCGTACGCCCACTCATGCCCCGCGGACAAGTTATTCCTTCGATTCGATTACATCTTTGACATGTTTCACTTGAAGAAGCTGGATTTTACATTTGTCTGCCTTAATGCCTTGTACATGAACTACATCATCGGGATTGAGCAGATACCTTATATGTGCGTCGCTAACTGCTACCTCTTGAGCATTGCGTTGGTTTTCCCTTGAAGAGGAAAGGGTGATGCAGCAAAGTAACGTAAGTATTTCCCTTAGTTTTTGAGAACCAAGGTATCAATCCAGTAGGAGACTACACGCAAGTCACCTCGCACCTGCACAAACAAATAAGAACCTCGCAACCAACGCGATAAAGGGGATGTTAATCCCTTCACGGTCACTTACGAGAGTGAGATCTGATAGAGATAATAAGATAAATATTTTTGGTATTTTTATGATATAGATTGAAAGTAAAGATTGCAAAGTAAAATAGATGGGAAACTTATATGATAGAAGATAGACCCGGGGGCCATAGGTTTCACTAGTGGCTTCCCTCAAGATAACATAAGTATTACGATGGGTGAACAAATTATTGTCGAGCAATTGATAGAAAAGTGCATAATTATGAGAATATCTAGGCATGATCATGTATATAGGCATCACGTCCGCGACAAGTAGACCGAAACGATTCTGCATCTACTACTATTACTCCACACATCGACCGCTATCCAGCATGCATCTAGAGTATTAAGTTCATAAGAACAGAGTAACGCATTAGGCAAGATGACATGATGTAGAGGGATAAACTCAAGCAATATGATATAAACCCCATATTTTTATCCTCGATGGAAACAATACAATATGTGCCTTGCTACCCCTGCTGTCACTGGGAAAGGACACCGCAAGATTGAACCCAAAGCTAAGCACTTCTCCCATTGCAAGAAAGATCAATCTAGTTGGCCAAACCAAACTGATAATTCGAAGAGACTTGCAAAGATAACAAATCGTACATAAAATATTTCAGAGAAGAATCAAATATTGTTCATAGATAATCTTGATCATAAACCCACAATTCATCAAATCTCGACAAACACACCACAAAAATAATTACATCGAATAGATCTCCAAGAAGATCGAAGAGAACTTTGTATTGAGATCCAAAGAGAGAGAAGAAGCCATCTAGCTAATAACTATGGACCCGAGGGTCTGTGGTAAACCACTCACACATCATCGGAGAGGCCATGGTGTTGATGTAGAAGCCCTCCGTGACCGATTCCCCCATCGGTGGAGCTCTGGAAAAGGCCCCAAGATGGGATCTCTTGGGTACATAAGGTTGCGGCGGTGGAAATAGGGTTTCGTGGTGCTCTTGGATGTTTTCGGTATATATATATATATATATATATATATATATATATATATATATATAGGAGGAAGAAGTAGGTCGGTGGAGCTGCGAGGGGCCCACGAGGGTGGGGGCGCGCCCAGGGGGGAAGGCACGCCTTCCTGCCTCGTGGCCTCCTCGCTCCTTTCTTGACGTCTACTCCAAGTCCCCTGGATCACGCTTGTTCCAAAAATAACTCTCCCGAAGGTTTCATTCTGTTTGGATTATGTTTGATATTCCTTTTCTGCGAAACACTGAAATAGGCAAAAAAACAGCAATTTGCACTGGGCGTTGGGTTAGTAGGTTAGACCCAAAAATAATATAAAAGTGTATAATAAAGCACATTAAACATCCAAAACAGATAATATAATAGCATGGAACAATAAAAAATAATAGATACGTTGGAGACGTATCAAGCATCCCCAAGCTTAATTCCTGCTCGTCCTCAAGTAGGTAAATGATAAAAACAGAATTTTTAATGTGGAATGCTACCTAGCATAATTCTCATTGTATTTTTCTTTATTGTGGCATGAATATTCAGATCCAAAAGATTCAAGACAAAAGTTTAATATTGACATAAAAATAATAATACTTCAAGCATACTAACTAAGCAATCATGTCTTCTCAAAATAACATGGCCAAAGAAAGTTCATCCCTACAAAATCATATAGTTTGGTCATGCTCCATTTTCGTCACACAAGAATGCTCTCATCATGCACAACCCCGATGAAAAGCCAAGCAATTGTTTCATACTTTAGTAATCTCAAACCTTTTCAATTTTCACACAATACATGAGCTAATAGAATATAATGATGGGGGTTATGTGGAGAAGACAAAAAAGGGACAAAGTCTCACATCGACGCGGCTAATCAACGGGCTAGGGATATGCCCATCAATCGATGTCAATGCAAGGAGTAGGGATTGCCATGCAATGGATGCACTAGAGCTATAAATGTATGAAAGCTCAACAAAAGAAACTAAGTGGGTGTGCATCCAACTTGCTTGGTCATGAAGACCTAGGGCATTGAGGAAGCCCATTGTTGGAATATACAAGCCAAGTTCTATAATCAAAAATTCCCACTAGTATATGAAAGTGACAAAACAAGAGACTCTCTATAATAAAGATCATGGTGCTACTTTGAAGCACAAGTGTGGAAAAAAATATTGTAGCATTGTCCCTTTTTATTTCTTCTTTTTTTGGCCTTTCCCTTTTTTATTTGGGACAATGCTCTATTAATGATGATCATCACACTTCTATTTATTTACAACTCAATGATTACAACTCGATACTAGAAGAAAATATGACTCTATATGAATGCCTCCGGCGGTGTACAGGGAAGGGCAATGAATCAAGAGTGACATGTATGATAAATTATGCATGGTGGCTTTGCCACAAATACGATGTCAACTACATGATTATGCACGACAATATGACAATGATGAAGCGTGTCATAAATGAAACGGTGGCAAGTTGCATGGCAATATATCTCGGAATGGCTATGGAAATGCCATAATAGATAGGTATGGTGGCTGTTTTGAGGAAGATATAAGGAGGTTTATGTGTGACATAGCATATCATATCACGGGGTTTGGATGCAGCAGCGAAGTTTGCACTAACTCTCAAGGTGAGAAAGGGCAATGCACGGTACCGAAGAGGCTAGCAATGATGGAAAGGTGAGAGTGCGTATAATCCATGGACTCAACATTAGTCATAAAGAACTCACATACTTATTGCAAAAATCTACAAGTCATCAGAAACCAAGCATTACGTACGTGCTCCTAGGGGGATAGATTGGTAGGAAAAGACCATCGCTCGTCCCTGACCGCCACTCATAAGGAATACAATCAAAGAACACCTCATGTTTCAAATTCGTTACACAATGGTTACCATACATGCATGCTACGGGTCTTGCAATCTTCAACACAAGTATTTCTCAAATTCACAACTACTCAACTAGCACAACTCTAATATCACCATCTTTATATCTCAAAACAATTATCAAGTATCAAAATTCTCATAGTATTCAATGCACCTTTTTATGAAAGTTTTTATTATACCAATCTTGGATGCCTATCATATTAGGATTAATTTTATAACAAAAGCAAATTACCATGTTGTTCTAAAGGACTCTCAAAATAATATAAGTGAAGCATGAGAGATTAATAATTTCTATAAAATAAAACCACCACCATGCTCTAAAAGATATAAGTGAAGTACTAGAGCAAACTTATCTAGCTCAAAAGATATAAGTGAAGCACATAGAGTATTCTAATAAGTTCCGATTCATGTGTGTCTCTCCCAAAAGGTGTGTACAACAAGGATGATTGTGGTAAACTAAAAAGCAAAGACTCAAATCATACAATACGCTCCAAGCAAAACACATATCATGTGCCGAATAAAAAGATAGCCTCAAGTAAAGTTACCGATGGACGAAGACGAAAGAGGGGATGCCTTCCGGGGCATCCCCAATCTTAGGCTTTTGGTTGTCCTTGAATTTTACCTTGGGGTGCTGTCGTGGTTTTGTCACGGCAGATGTCCTAGGGAAAGGACTTAGTCGTGGAGCCATTGCAACGGGTTAGCTTGAAGGGGTTAAAGAGGACGCAAGGACGCAAGAGAGTTTATACTAGTTTGGCCCCTTCGATGAAGGTAAAAGCCTACGTCTAGTTGTGATGGAATTGATGGGGTTTCGATGACTAGGGAGAAAACAAGCTTCTCCTATGTCTCGAGTTGTTGTCTGACCTCGAACCGCCGCCGGGTCATCCCCTTATATACACGGGGGACGCCGTCGGTCCACAGAGCCCCAACGCCGGTTCATACTCGTATCCGGGTTGGTATCTCCTTATTCCTAACTTACAATACAAGTTTACATATTAAGCCGGTTTACAGCTACATGTCTTAAACCGACTACAGGCCTTGGGCCCTCATCTGCCTCTTTGGGCTTTAACACCTTTGAACTACTGATGAAGTTAACCCGGCCCAGGTAGGCCGGTTTACGCTGAGTAGTAATATCCCCAACATTAGGCCACAGATTGATTTGAACGGGTTCATGTCAATCCTTAGCAAAAAATCTTCGCCTTCAACATCTTCTTGTAGTTGTTGAACCGCTGTGATGTCACCTTCTCTGGCTGCTGTAAACCGGCATGATGTCATCATAAAGACAACATTCATGATATCTTCTTTGTTTAATAGATCCGCGATAGCCGAGGCGACAACTCCGCTTCCAAGATTTATGGTTCCTTGATTCACGCGCCTGACACATGTCTCTTGCCTTATAAATAGTACCGAAGGGTCATCTATTTTTCCCCTTCGTCCCCTTTCTCTTCGTCTTCCTCGCGTCGCCAGCTTCGAAGCTCCGCCGCTGCCGTTGACCTCTGCACCGTCTTGGGCCGCTGCATCAACCTGAACGCACCAGAAAATCGCGGTGATCTTCCGCGTCTCCCTCAGCTCCGGTAAGTCCTCTGCTTTTCTCGACCTAGATCCGTTCTAGGGTTCCATGCCCTTGCGGTGCCCCATCAACTGTTCATACTCGTACCTAGACCTCTGGATAGATCTGTGAAACCCTGCTCTAATTAGCAGTAGCTTTTAGCATCCGCCTGTAGTTTCATGCTCAAGTCCCTAGATCTCACATATTTTTCTGCTCATTGAATCAACACTGTTCTGCTTTAAGCTTTTGAATATTTTTCCTCTTTTCTGAACTGGCTTCAGATCCATTGTTGTAGAGAAAACGTGTGAAATCTGTTTCTGTATACTTAGCCATCCGCAATCTCAGCAGTCTTCATGTGTAGGTCAGGCGGTTTAACCTTGTAGAAATTTTTTTCCAACCCGGTATATATCATTAGTCCCCTAGTTGAACCGCGGGATGTTGTTGCTTCATAAACTCTACGTTAGATAGATATGTCTCCGGTTTAACATTACGCCTACCAATATACCTTGATCAATGCATTTTTGAACCGGGATCTTCTACCTTGTAGATTTCTTCATGGCCAAGCAAGTGTATGAGTGCAATTGGGTTCCTTCTCGCGTCAGAGAGGCTGAACTTGACGATCCAGTCTTGATTGGCGCTTTAGACAGCAAAGATACCCTCCATTGGAGGGCTCCTGGCCAAGAATGTCCTCCCACACCTCGAGAAGGAGAGGTCATTGTTTTCGTAGATCACCTAGCCCGGGGCTTTAAACTGCCCGGTTCTAAATTTTACCGGGATGTCTTAGCCGACTTCCAACTTCATCCCCAAGACACTGGCCCCAACTCTGTTACCAATATGTGTCACTTCCAAGTGCTCTGTGAGGTGTTCTTTCAAGAAGAGCCCACAGTGGAATTGTTCAGAGATATTTTCCATCTAAACCACCGTACCGAGTTTACTGATGGCTCTAATACGGAGTTGGGTGGCGTGGCGATTCAGAAAAGGAAAGAGGTCACATACCCTCACGCTAAACTGCATAGCCACCCCAAAGAATGGAATCAGACATGGTTTTACTGCAAAGACACCTCCCCTGCTGGTGAGAATCCCTTGCCTGGTTTTCGTCCGGAGCGGCTCAGCAATACTCATCCTTTTCCTCAAAGATTGACTGCCCAAGAGCGAAGCAAATATGCTCCTCAACTGTCAAAGCTCAGAGCCTTTATGGCCAACGGTTTAACAGGGGTTGATCTGGCTCGCTGTTGGATATCATGGAGCATACTGCCCCTTAGCCGGTGCTCTGGTTTGATGTGTGAGTACACTGACAGTGTTGATGACCCACAGCGACATTCCAAAATCCAGCTTTCTGATGAAGAAATCACAGAAGCTGTGAATAAGATGCTGAACGAACCGGAACACGTCTGCGCTAGAACCGGCTTGCTTCCCTTCTGTGCCACCAACAAACCACCAGCTGTAAGATTTTGATTTTTCTCTTTGCTGAATCTGTTGTTGATATGTCTGGTCATTGTTTAATATCTGTGTCTATGCAATCAGGGCAATGATCCGTTTTGGAGCAAGAAACTGCCGCAGGAAAAACCAGAAAAGCCAGACAAACCGGAGAAGGCAACTCGGCAAAAGACTAAAGCCGTGAAGAAGACTGCCCACAGGAAACGAACGACCGCATCTTCTAATCCGGCCCCTGATGATGGTGTGGGTAACCCGGACTTTGAGGTAGAACTTGACTTACTTGGTTTACTTTTCATATGTCTTATTGATGATGATATTTGTCAGGATGATGCTGAAGCCAACCACGCGGATGTTGCAGAGGTAATTATTCTCTCTTCCGATTCAGAAACCTTGCCTTCATAAAAAATCCATCAGGCAAACCAGAAGGTTAAATTTTCTCATCCTCTTGCTTATTTGGATCCTAAATTTCTTATGAAGACCCAACAACACGAAGCCCGTCGCACAACCCAGCACAACGGCCAGGTAGTTACCTCCGCCAGTTTACCAAACAGTCCGGTTCGGAAACGCCATTCAGAGGTCTCTAATTTGCTTGTCAGTGCTTGTCCTAAAGCAGGCTGCTTTCGTCAACCTCTTAATCCGTCTAACTCCGATTACCAGGTTACTTCCCACTCCTCTTCTGGCGAGTCATCGGTGACTCAACTCCCACCGCTCAAAACGGTGCTTGGGTAAGTTATACTTATTGTGATATTTGCAGTATATCGCCTTAGAACATATGCTGTATTTGATTTTGTTATTCTTCTCAGGGCCAAACCTCGGCCAAGCAAAAAAACAGGCCTGGACAAAGCGGCCGAAGAAGATGTCATTCTTGAACCAGGCAAAACACCTAATGTTGAAGCGGCTATTCCTGAGGATGCACCCAATGATCCACCGCAACAAGACGACAATCTTATTGCTGAAGAGAGACCTACTGATGCCTCAGGTCCTGTCAGTCAGCCCACAGGTTCCATCCGGATTGAAAGCTCCACCGGTCCAGCCAAACCTGCTGATAAGCCAACGGCCCCAGTGCAAACCAACGGTACCCAAGATGATGATGTTGTCATTACTGGCACTGGCCACACCAAGCCAGGCAATCCTGTCGCTTTGTCCAAACACTCTGGCAAAGAAGAACTTGCTGCCTTTGGCAAAGGCAAGTGGAGCGTTGATCTGACGACTTATGCTGCTCTGAACGCCCAAGATATCCATTCTGGCTACCTGAACCGGTTGTATACCAGTCGTGACTATGAAGCCGGTCTGGTTAACATGATGAAAGATAAATATGAGGTAATTTCCATATGCTCCTTCCTGCTTATACGCTTCAATTCTTGCTGATTCTCCCAGCCCCGAAGGGCCGGTTTGTAATCTTCTTGCAAACTGGGACTTACTAATGTAAACCTTAATTCTTTGAAATTCATTGATGTAGCCCCAAAGGGCCGATTCAACTTTAGCATTGTTAAACCGGTACTTTATAAATAATTGAAACTGCTGTATCCGAATATACACGAGCAAATAGCCATTAGCCCCCAAGTGCCAAGTTGAATACTTGTATTGATCTTGGGACTTTATAAGCAATTGAAAGATGAAGATCGAATATGCATTAGCCCCCAAGTATCAAGTGCATAACTTGTTATGTGGTTGGTACTTCAATCCTTGTACCGTTGTATTGAAGCATATAACTGTCTGCATGCAGGCTGAGCTGAAAACGAAAGAAAGCCAAACCGCCGACCTCCAAGAAAATCTGAAAACCCAACAAGCTGAAACCTCCAAAGCAAAAGAGGAGTTAGCCAGCGCTTTAAGCGCCATGGAGCAGCTTAAGGAGAGCTTTAAGAAGAAGCAGGCAGATTGGGCTACTGAAAAATCTGCTTTAATCAAGCGAGCAGAGGACGCTGAGGCTGCATTCAAACCGGTGGCAGAAGAATTGACCAGCATAAAGCGGCACGTGCATACTATGACCACTGCCATCTTTGGTAAGCCATTTTGACTTCTGAATTGATTTGGCCTTCTTACAGAGCTGCCGGTTTAACCCTTATAATATTTCAGGGACACGTACTGGTCACTTGGGCTCAGATGTGCGGAAAAAATTGAAAGCCGTCTACACGTTGGTGGAACAGCTATATACTGGTGCGCAACGGATCATCTGTACCGCATCTCACAACAAACCGGCACCTACTTTGATTCAAGATACCCCGATGAAGCTATCAGTGCTTCCCGCCTGGATTGAAGAGCTGAAGAAATCGGCTGCTCGAACCGGTGCGATTAATGCCTTAATGTGGGCCAAAGCCTAGGTGCCGGATTTTGATCCCATTGAAGCGGCTCAAGGCTATCCCAGCTTGAAAGAAGATGGGTCAGAATTTAGTGAAGCAGATCAGCGAGCCATAAACCGGGAGGTGCTTCCGCTAGCTTGTCAACTGGTTGAAGAGGCAGACTTGTCTCATTATCAAGCGCAATATGACAATCAGAACAAGTGAATAGCTGCCCCGGTTCATGAATCAGAAAATCTTATCCCTCCAATCCGTAAGCACACTTATGCTCCCGATATTGACCCATCCTTGCTGATCCACGATGAAGCTGTTTTTCAAGCATTAATGGGAATCGACTGGACAACTGTTGATTTCCAGCCACTGGGTAGAGCAACAGAGGCTGAAGCGGTGCAGGATGATCCACAACCATCAGGCCAGGCTGGTGACCAGGCCTGAACCGGAAGCCGGTTTTAAAACTGTCCCTCCTTCAAGAAACAATGATATTATTATGGGCACCATGTTGCCTTGTAATAGACTAGCTGATGCTTTTGATGTTTGATATGCCTTCGTGCATAATTTATTTTTTCCTGTAGTGATGAACTTTCCAAAGTGTTTTTCTGCAATAAAAACTCTTGAAGTGCCACCGCGGTTGTACCGTCTGGCGGAATATGATGTCTGCATATATAAAGCCAAAATATCAAAAAATTCTTAAGTATATGATCGAATTTTTGCGATACATAATACCTGCCATTGTTGAGCATGAAGTTGGCGTGGCCAATCTTGAAGCGGAGTTTTGCAGACCCACACTGTTGGAGGAGATAACAGCTCCTGTATATATATGACGCCGGTTTATCAGGTAAACCATGCCGGGTTATAATAAACTCCATGTTACTCCATAAGAGGATGTTAACAAACGAGCGAATAGTCTCCGGATTGACGTGGACTGTGTTCCGTCAATCTAAAAAAAATCTATCGGTTTAAGAATGTAACAAAAAAGCAAAAACCCCCCTTCAAAAAAAAGTATAAAGAAAATGCAAAAAAGGTTTATTAAAGCTGATCAGATGGTGTTACCATGGCCGAACACGACCAAGCTCCCGTTAGGTGTAACTATGGTTCTAGTCAGCCAGGTCCCCAAATGAAACCGTGGCATTTATGCCGATCAAGTGGCATGGTCATGGTTCAGGTTCGACCAAGCGCCCAAGTGATTCTGTGGCCTTAGGCCGAACAAGAGGCATGACTGGTTCATACGTGACCAAGTCCCCAAGTGATCTGGTGGCTTTCGCCTATCAAGAGGCATGGTATTGGTTCGGACACGACCAATCCGCCAAGTGATATGATGCTTTTGTAAAGCTAACTCAAGGGGTAAACCGGAGGCCGCTTTAGAGCAACTCCGTGTAACCTCGCATGATGTAAAAGAACAGATACCCCACTTTAGCTGAGGCTCTGGTTTATTATATTTAATCATAATATATACATTGTCATACTATGTACATAAGTATAGCCAATGGCTCAAGTATAGTAAGGCCGAAGATGAGCTATGTTCCATGGCCTGTTGGTCTCCTCCTCTGATGTACGTGAGTCTTTATGCTCTCGAATATCGATCAGATAGTACGACCCGTTGTGCAGATTCTTGCTGACCATGAAAGGCCCCTCCCAAGGTGAGGATAACTTGTGCATATCGGTCTGGTCTTGGATGAGCCGAAGCACCAAATCTCCTTCCTAAAAGGTTCTGGTTCTGACTCAGCGACTGTGATAACGACGAAGATCCTGCTGGTAAAGCGCCGATCGGGCGGCTGCGACATCATGCTCTTCGTCCAACCGGTCCAAAGCATCTTGCCGTGCTGTCTCGTTGTCCGCTTCAACATAAGCTGCCACACGAGGTGAATCATGACGGATATCACTGGGGAGAACCGCCTCTGCTCCATAAACCATGAAGAACGGTGTGTATCCTGTTGATCTGTTGGGTGTTGTATTGATGCTCCATAACACAGATGGTAATTCTTCTACCCAACAACCCGGCATTCTCTGCAGAGGAACCATGAGCCGGGGCTTAATACCTCTCAAGATCACTTGATTAGCTCTTTCTGCTTGGCCATTGGACTGTGAATGCACCACTGATGAAACATCGAGCCGGATGTGTTCCCGTTCGCAGAACTCTTTCATAGCACTTTTGGATAAATTGGTACCATTATCTGTGATAATACTGTGCGGAAAGCCAAACCGGAAAATCACCTTTTTGATGAACTAAACCGCCGTGGCCGCATCACACTTGCTAACAGGTTCTGCCTCCACCCATTTTGTAAACTTGTCAACCGCCACCAGGAGGTGGGTCTTCTTATCTTTGGATCTTTTGAAAGGTCCAACCATATCCAGCCCCCAAGTCGCAAACGGACAAGTAATTGGAATCATTCTCAATTCTTGAGCCAGTACATGAGCACGTCTTGAAAACCTTTGGCAACCATCACATCGTCTGACCAGATCCTCCGCATCAGCATGAGCAGTTAACCAATAGAAGCCATGGCGAAACGCTTTAGCCACCAGAGACTTTGAACCGGAGTGGTGACCACAATCTCCTTCATGGATCTCACGTAAAATTTCACGGCCTTCTTCAGGAGACACGCAACGTTGAAAAGCTCCTGACACACTGCAATGATGTAACTCACCGTTGATAATGGCCATGGCCTTGGATCGCCGGATTATCTGCCGGGCCAGAATCTCATCCTCTGGCAACTCGCCCCGGTTCTTGTACACCAGGTAAGGAAGCGTCCAATCTGGAATAACATGAATAGTTGCCACTAATTGAGCCTCCGGATCAGGAATAGCCAAATCCTCTTCACCTGGGACCTTGACCGACGGGTTGAGCAACACATCCAGAAACACATTGGGCGGGACCGGTTTGCGCTGAGAGCCCAACCGGCTTAAAGCATCCGCCGCTTTATTTTTCCGCCGGTCCACGTGATCCACCTGATAGCCTTTGAAATAACCTGCAACAGCATCCACTTCACGATGATATGCTGCCATAAGTGGGTCCTTGGAGTCCCAAGTGCCAGACACTTGCTGAGCCACAAGGTCCGAGTCACCGAAGCACTTAACTCGACTTAGACTCATCTCCTTAGCCATCTGGAGACCATGGAACAAGGCTTCATACTCAGCTGCATTGTTAGTACAAGGGAACATTAAGCGGAGAACATAACAAAACTTATCACCTCGTGGGGAAGCTAATACCACTCCAGCCCCCAAGCCTTCCAACTGCCTGGATCCGTCAAAATGGATAGTACAATACGTGTGATCCGACTTTTCTTCAGGTGCTTGCATTTCCATCCAATCATTGATAAAATCAACAAGCGCTTGAGACTTAACTGCTGTCCGAGGCACATACTTCAAACCGTACGGCCCCAGCTCTATAGCCCACTTTGCAATCCGGCCAGTAGCTTCCCGGTTCTGGATGATATCCCCCAAAGGAGCAGAACTGACCACTGTAATTGGGTGCCCTTGGAAGTATTGTTTAAGCTTCCGGCATGCCATAAAAACTCCATACACCAGCTTCTGCCAATGCGGATACCTTTGCTTGGACTCGATTAGTACCTTGCTGATATAATAGACCGGACGTTGTACCGGATGCTCCTTACCTGCCTCCTTCCGTTCTACGACAATGGCCATGCTGACCGCCCGAACATTGGCAGCAACATATAGCAGCAGCGGCTCTTTGTCAATGGGAGCGACAAGCACCGGCGGATTGGCCAGTTGCCGCTTTAAATCCTCAAATGCTTCATCAGTGGCGGAACTCTAGACAAACTAATCCGTCTTTTTCAACATCTGATACAAAGGAATTGCCTTCTCACCAAGACGACTGATAAACTGGCTTAATGCTGCAATCCGGCTGGCCAGTCATTGAACATCATTGATACACTTTGGTTTAGCTAGGGAGGTAATGGCCGTGATCTTCTCCGGATTAGCCTCAATTCACCTGTTGGACACCAGAAAACCCAATAATTTGCCTGCCGGTACACCGAAAAAACATTTGTCCGGATTAAGCATCATCTTGTATGTCCTCAGGTTATCAAAAGTTTCCTTCAAATTGTCAATCAAAGTCTCCTTCTCCCTAGATTTAACCACGATATCATCCACGTAAGCATGTACATTACGACCAATCTGCTTGTGAAGACAATTTTGTACACACCGTTGATAAGTTGCCTAGGCACTCTTGAGCCCGAAGGGCATAGACACATAGCAGAAGGCTCCAAAGGGAGTTATAAATGCCGTCTTCTCCTGGTCCTTAACTGCCATTTTGATCTGATGATAGCCAGAATATGCATCCAAAAAGCTTAAACGCTCACAACCTGCCGTAGCATCAATAATTTGATCAATACGGGGGAGGGCAAAAGGATCTGCTAGACAAGCTTTATTAAGATCTGTGTAATCCACACACATGCGCCAGGTGCCGTTTTTCTTGAGGACCAGTACCGGATTGGCAAGCCACTCAGGGTGAAAAACTTCCACAATAAACCCAGCCGCTAAGAGCCTGGCTACTTCTTCTCCAATCGCCTTGCGTCTTTCTTCGTTAAACCGGCGGAGGAACTGTTTCACCGATTTATATTTAGGATCCACATTAGGGGTGTGCTCAGCGAGTTGCCTCGGTACACCTGGCATGTCAGAGGGCTTCCATGCAAAAATGTCCCGATTCTCACGGATGAACTCGATGAGCGCGCTTTCCTATTTCGGATCCAAGTTGGCACTGATGCTGAACTGCTTGGACGAAACACCCGGTACGAAGTCAACAAGCTTAGTTTCTGCTGCCGATTTGAACTTCAAGGCCGGATCATGCTCCGTAGTTGGCTTTTTCAATGGAGTCATGTCCGCCGGATCAACATTGTCCTTATAGTATTTTAACTCCTCGGTGGCACAAACCGACTTGGCATAAGCCGCATCTCCTTCCTCACACTCCAAAGCAATTTTACGGCTTCCGTGAACCATTATGGTCCCCCTGTGACCCGGCATCTTGAGCTGCAAATACACATAACAAGGCCGTGCCATAAACTTGGCGTAAGCCGGTCGCCCAAACAAAGCGTGATATGGACTCTGGATTTTCACCACTTCAAACGTCAATGTCTCTGACCTGGAATCATGGTCATCCCCAAAGGCCACTTCCAGAGCTATCTTACCAACGGGATATGCTGATCTGCCGGGCACCACACCGTGGAATACTGTATTAGACGGTTTGAGATTCTTATCTATTAGTCCCATACGGCGGAAGGTCTCATAGTACAGGATGTTAATACTACTTCCTCCATCCATGAGCACCTTGGTGAACTTATAACCTCCCACCTGAGGCGCCACCACCAGAGCCAACTGACCCAGATTATCGACCTGGGGAGGATGATCTTCTCTGCTCCATATGATGGGCTGCTCAGACCAACGTAGATAACGGGGTATGGTCGGTTCAACAGAGTTGACCGTCCGCCTCTGAACCTTCCGGTCTCGCTTGTCCAAGCTAGTGGTGAAGACATGGTACTGCCCACTACTCAGCTGTTTTGGGTTGCTCTGGTAACCTGACTGTTGCTGCTATTGGTTGTAACCACCTTGGCTGTTCTAACTACTTTGACCATTATGTCCGCTCGGATTACCATTGAACCCTGAACCGGAACTTCCTCCACCGTAACCCGGCCCGGATACTGAGCCACCGCCAGATTCGTGATCATACCGGAAATTATTAGAATTCTTGAACTCCTGCATAATAAAGCAATCTTTCCAAAGATGATTGGCTGGCACCTCCTTCGTCCCATGTTTTGGACATGGCTGGTTTAACAGGTAGTTCAGGCGGTTTGGGTTAGGGTTGGGTGCTCCATTATGATTCTTCGGTCTACCCTTGCGTCACTGGCCATTGTCCTGTGCGTTGGTATTAGCCACAAAGTCCATGTTACCATCCGCTTTATGCTTGCCTCCACCACCATTGCCTGTCCAGTGATGCTGCTGACCTTTGAACTGTTGTTCTTCTTCCCCTTCCCTGTCTTGTCATCATCAGATTCGGGATCCTTGGTGCTATCAGAATCAGCATATTTCACCAAAGCGGCCATGAGGGTCCCCATGTCGGTGCAATGACGCTTCATCCGCCCCAACTTTAGCTTCAGGGGCCCAAACCGGCAGTTGCCTTCTAGAGTTAATACTGCGGTGTCAGCGTTGATGTGGTCTGAGGAATGCAACACTTGTGAGACCCGGCGCACCCAATGAGTTGTTGATTCTCCTTCCTCCTGGACGCATGCAGCTAAGTCTACTATCGACATAGGCTGTTTACAGGTATCCTTGAAGTTGCTGATAAACCGGGCTCGTAACTGGGCCCATGAACTGATAGAATTAGCCGGCAAGCTTTTCAACCAAGTACGGGCCGTTCCTTCAAGCATCATGGTGAAATACTTCGCACACGCTGCGTCATCCACATCAAGCATTTCCATGGCCATCTCATAGCTCTCCACCCATGTCTCTGGAGGCTGATCCGCCGTGTAATTCGGTACCTTGCGCGGGCCCTTGAAATCCTTGGGCAGGCGTACGTTGCATAAAGCGGGGATAAGGCAAGGCACCCCCAAAGAACTAGAGGTAACACCAGGTTCAATCAAGGTGGATGGGCGAACCGGAGTGAGCTGCCGAGCCTGATGTTGTGCAGCTAACTCGGCCTCCCTGCGTGCGCGGGCCCGGTCCACCACTCCCTGAGCGTTATCAGCACCACCTGCCGGGTTGTTATCGCAGGGTGCTCCCCATCATTCGTTACTCGACACTGCCGGTTCATCCATGTGTCTGCTATATCTCCGGCTTGGACGAGGGGTAGAGTGGATCCGGTCACGGCTGTACGAGTACGCTTCCTGTTGGGCCAAAGCTGTCCTCAGAAGCTCCTTGACCCGCCGCGTCTCTACTGCCTGTGGCGAGTCACCTTCAATTGGAATGGCCTCCATCCGTGCAGCAGCGGCAACGAGATTGTCCATTGGGTTGGAGTAGTGACCCGGAGGCGTTAAAGCGGACTGAGGTACGATGGCGTTTTGACGAGGCAGGTCCATCTGACGAGGCTGAACCGGTGCACCGGTCCGAAGGGCTTCTGGCCGGTTTCCCTCCAGCGGATTGCCGGCTCTTGGTCCAGGAGTGTTGAAAAGGTCTCTAGCCTTGAAAACCGGAGGTAAACGGGAACGGTGCTTCCTCCTCATGACTTCATGCGACGCGCTCTGGTCCAACATAAGCCGGTAGGCCTGGGCGTCTAAAGCGGCCCGCTCTGCGGCCATCCTGGCATCCTCAGCCACCAGATCTGTCTTGGCCTGGGTGATCTGTTCCTTCACCTTTGCAATCTCCGCGTTGTGAACATCCTGATCCGGTGGATTAACTTCCGCCACAAGCACAGCCAATGCATCAAATAGTTCTGATAGAACCTGAGACGGCGGGTGCACAGGGCCTCCTGCCCCGGTAGCTGTCCCTGCTGCTGAACCGGAGATCGCTGCCGCAGCTGTCGAAGAATGAAGCGCTGCCTGTGTTCCGGCCATGAATATTCCAACCCGGTTGGGCAGATCAGAGGAGTCCGGAATACTGTCGCCATCGGAACAGCTCCCAATCCGGCCGCTGATAAAGAGATTCGGTTTCTCCGGTCGAAGACTCGTCATCAGAACGAACGACGATCGCGCCGTGAAATTCCGATCCATCCTCATAACTCCCTCCATGGATGACTCCCACGAAGGCACGCTTCACGGCCGGTTTAACCTGGGCGGATCGCGCACGCTGAGCCGTCTCGACAAGGTCGGTGCAGATGTCCGTCTCAGGGCCCGGTTCACCGATCTTGCCAATGAAAACGTGAATGCCACTAAAGGGGGCCCGGTATCCATACTCAATTGAACCGGCCTCGGGGCCCCAGCCTGCATCATCGATGTAGAGCTTGCCGTGACGACTCTTAGTCATCCGGCCTACGGCATAGCCCTTGAGTCCTTCAAAGCGGCCCTCCAAGAACCGGAAACCATCGTGCGATAGCCCCACGGTGGGTGCCAACTGTCGTGGTTTTGTCACGGCAGATGTCCTCGGGAAAGGACTTAGTCGTGGAGCCATCACAACAGGTTAGCTTGAAGGGGTTAAAGTGGACGCAAGGACGCAAGAGAGTTTATACTAGTTTGGCCCCTTCAATGAAGGTAAAAGCCTACGTCTAGTTGTGATGGAATTGATGGGGTTTCGATGACTAGGGAGCAAACAAGCTTCGCCTATGTCTCGAGTTGTTGTCTGACCTCGAACCGCCGCAGGGTCGTCCCCTTATATACACGGGGGACGCCCGTCGGTCCACAGAGCCCCAACGCCGGTTCATATTCGTATCCGGGTTGGTCTCTCCTTATTCCTAACTTACAATACAAGTTTACATATTAAGCCAGTTTACAGCTACAGGTCTTAAACCGACTACAGGCCTTGGGCCCTCATCTGCCTCTTTGGGCTTTAACACCTTTGAACTACTAATGAAGTTAACCCGGCCCAGGTAGGCCGGTTTACGCCCAGTAGTAATATCCCCAACAGGTGCCTTGGGCATCCCCAAGCTTAGGCTCTTGCCACTCCTTGTTCCATAATCCATCAAATCTTTACCCAAAACTTGAAAACTTCACAACACAAAACTCAACAAAGAATTCCATGAGCTCTGTTAGTATAAGAAAAAAAACCACCACTTAAGGTACTGTAATGAACTCATTCTTTATTTATATTGGTGTTAAACCTACTTTATTCCAACTTCTCTATGGTTCATACCCTCCGATACTAGCCATAGATTCATCAAAATAAACAAATGGCTCCCACCCCGTCCACCCCACCTTAAACCCTAGCCGCCACCCTCCGGTGATCTCCACCTCTAGCCGTGGAAATCATCATCCGATCCACCCATTCTCACCGGCGTCAAGGTTTACCCCCTTGGGGTTTGATCTCGATGGCGGTCCAGGCTTCTATTGCTCTTGGTTTTGATTTTTCTCATGGAATGGGTCTCGCGCAAGAGATCCGGCGATCCATGAGGCGTACGGTTCATCCCACTAATGGTTTTGGTCACTTCATCATGGTGGTTTCATTTGCACGGCATAATTTCCGCCTGACTGAGGAGAATGTTGCCCTAGCTCTAGGGGCGGCGATCGGGGGATACTGTTCTTCATTAAAGGTATCATGTTTACGTGATCGTATTTTCTCCTTTAATGTCTCATGCAAGGAGGTTGGCCTTTTCATTTTGCATCAACGCAATCATGTTTGCACGCAATTCAAGTGTCATTTTCACCTTTGGGGCCATGGAGGTCCAGATTGGACCAAGGAGTTCAGATCTTGGCAAGTTGAATGCAATGATGAATGGATCCTAGTCAGCCCATCTAAGCGTCGTGCGAGTCTTGGCATGGCCGCTTTGAAGCATGCCCCTGCAAAATCATCTTTGCGTTCTAAGGATGGAAATCATCCTCGCAAGAATTTACGTTTTGCAACCTTTCTTAATTATGATGCATGCAAAGGGTATCGGTATAATGCCACTGCAGAGGACATCCTCACGGTGCAGCAGGATGTAGGCTATTCTCTTGATCCCCAGGAGTTGATAGTTTCAAAAGATAATTCTTTATCTAAGGATCAAGCCATGCAGATTATTAGCTCGCCACCGGTGACTTACTCACTGGAGCTGGAGGTTGAGCTGCAATTTGGATCTGTTTCGCCTGCCGACCGTCATTCTCGGGATATGGTTCCAGATAATAACAATAGGATAATATTTTCACCTGATATTGTTAACGTCAGGTTGACTTCCTTGGGTTCTAGTCAAAACCCCCTAATCCTATCCGATGATGATTCGGAAGATGATGGGCCTTGTCCTGCTCCTTCGGGCCATATACCACCTGCCAGCCCGGTCAGCCCGGTGCAACTTTCGCCCAAGTCACCCATGGAAATAGTACGTGACCTTCAGGGTCTGGATGAGGTGATTGAGGAAATTGCTGCCCAAGTTTGGGATTGTCCACATTGCTTGGGCATGGGGCGCACGCTCGATCGATGCATGAACAAGGTGCGGTGCCGTTGATGTTTCCGGCTCGGTCATGTTAAAAAAGGTTGCACGAGATCACCTCCCAATTTAAAGGTTTGGGTTCCCAAACAAACCAGCCCAACTACCAACCTCGAGCCTCGCGCCTTCAGGCACAGCCCGGACTCTTCGTGCTCCCATACAGTGGAAAGATCCCCTGCCAAAACCCCTGCCTCTCCTACTCTACAGTCTGGTTATTCCATGCCACCTCCATCAAACCGCACGCCCACCGATACCTCTGCTTCGCCGCTGTCCATGGCGAACTATGAGCTCAACCCGAGAAGGTTTTTGCCGGCGGGACATGATATCGTCAACGCCGGCCCGCAGCGACTGCCGCGTACGTTCTACACACCGGCTCGTTCGCCTCTCCGTCGCCATGAATCCTACATGGTGGGGATCGTTGAGCCAATTCCCCAGCCAGAGGATATACATCACCTTCGCCAACAGGTCAGGGATTTTATCATCGATGAACTCCAACTGCCAGTTCTTTCCTCTCAAACGTGGTTCCAGGGCGTAGGTCTGTATCCGATGCAAGACCCAGTTATTCGCAGTGCCCTAGTTAATCATGCACCTTGGCCTCTTGGATTAGATCAGAATGGCCAGGAAATCTTTGTTAGATTCATAAACCACGATGATGGAGAAGGATATAGAGCTCTTCAAGGGCACCGAACTGGATGGCTCATGTTTATTGGGGTGCCACTAGATTATCGCAATGAGGAAATCCTGTCTGAAGTAGTGGGGACTTTTGGGCAGTTTCATTATTGGAATCATGAGGATGACCGATTAGTTCAATCTTTGGTTTATGCATCTTTTCTAGATAACTTGCTTGTCCCAAGAGATGTTGTCTTCCGCAAGTTTGCCACTGTTGGAGGTGCTGTTGTTTCTTGGACCGCCTCATGTAGTATCTTAACAGCTGCTTTTGCTGAGCAACTTCCCCAGGATGAAGATGTAATGCCACTCGATGGGAATCCTCACCCAATGCCGGGCCATCTTCAACCGACAAAAAACTTCTGGGCATTGCCACCTTACCCTGCCCTTGGATGGAATGACATCCCACAGCCTTGGCAGCCGGATGGTCCACAGCAACAGCAGCCTTAGCCAGATGGTTGGGATGCTTGGAATGAGCCAGTTGAGGAACACCCTAGAGAGCAACCACAGGTGCAGCAAGATCAAGCTTCCATGGTCTTAAACCCCTCCATGGGCTGCAATGACTCCTCACAGCAGAATCTTGTGGTTGATGGGCCCCCTATGCATCCTGTCCAGGGCCTTGTGCCATTGCTTGAGGGTGATGGGCCTGTTGGCCCAATAATACAAGAGGAGATAGATGGAGCAAATGTGGAGATTGGCCCATTGCAGCCCCTGAATATGCCTGTGGATAACATCTTGGTGCAAGAGTTGGACAATGAGGTTCAGGCAGAAGTTTAGGCTAATGAAAATCAGTTTGAAGCTCCAGTTGTACCTGAAGACAATAACAACCTTGCTATTGTACCATACCAGCCTCCCCTACAGCCGCCACTATTTGTTGGCGCTGCCAGAGTTGTCTATGGACCAGTTCTTCCACCTAACATAATTTGGCAGAGGACTTTTGAGTCTCTGTTGCCTAGTTTTCTGACTGCATCAATTCCCAAGCAGCTACCTATGGTGATTCACTGTGCTTCCCTCAATAGGTCTTGGTTGCAAGCTTTTCCACAAGACATGTCCTTTGTTTGGCCACCTGCACTGTCATATGAGCAACACCAGCCACTCCATCAGCTACCATCACCTCACAGGCCAGTTGCTAGGAAATTGTATTTTGATGATGGGCTCCCTAGCATGACTGCACCTGAAATTCCTTCGGACACTATGCAAGCTTCACAACCTTTTTTCAGTGTGCCTGCTGTCGTGCAGAAGAAGGGAAGAAAGCCAAAGTCTCTGGTGGTTCCTCAGGCAGATTTCTCAGATAGACGAATGACTAGAAGTGCTGCCAAACTGCAAGGTTTCAAGCCAACATCTGCAATTCCAGTCAAGCCCAGACCTCTACGACAGCCACGGGCGAAGAAGCCCAAGCTTCAGGAGACCACTGACCAGAATGGAAGCCCCATAGCGCCAGATTCCAGCCCTGCACCTATACCAATCCAGGTTATGCAGAATCTAGGTGCCTCTTTGGGCATTCCTCTGGAGAAACTATCTGTGGAACAGCTTATGGCTGAGCCCAAACAAGCTCAACAACCAGACATGCCCAATGATGAGTGATTTGTGTTGTCATATCATAGGGAGGCAGGCCCTTTGTCCTGCCATCTATTATCTTTTGAGTCTGCTACTAGCTTCTTCAGACTACTGTGGTTTTATGGTTGTGAAGACTTCTTTAAACTATCTCATGCAGTATGCTGCTTATATTTTGTGTCAGTATTATTATGTGATACTGTGCTTTCCCTACTCCTTCACATTGATTTATCATGACAAGTTACATTAATAAGAACTAGAAAGTACTCTGCTGGAATGTAAGAGGTCTGAATTCTGAAGTCAGGCAGAGGGCTGTGCGAGCTAAAATTGAAGAAATCCAGTGCTCTGTTGTCTTCTTACAAGAAACTAAGTGTGATTTCTTTGATCAAAGGTCTATTAGGAAGTTTTGTCCTAGAAGATTTGATAATTTTGTATACTCTCCTTCTGTGGGTGCTTCTAGTGGGATCATTGTCTTATGGTGTTCATCTGCTCTGGTTGGCACTCTCATTGATCTACAAAGCTAAGGTATTGTTATAAATTTCTCCTCCACACAAAATAACCAAACTTGGACCTTGGTCAATGTCTATGGTCCATGCCAGGGAGAGCTTCGAGATGCTTTTGTGCATTGGTTATACCATATTCAAATCCCACAGGATGAACTCTGGTTATTTCTAGGGGATTTTAACTTCATCAGATCACTGGATAACAGAAATATGCCTGGGGGTGACATTAATGATATGTTCATTTTCAATGAAATCATTGGCAATCTTGGCCTTATTGAGTTGCCTCTAAAGGGGAGATCATATACCTGGTCAAACATGCAAGAAACTCCTCTTTTGGAACAATTGGACTGGTTCTTTACAACTCCTTCTTGGACTGCAGAGTATCCCAATACCATGGTATACCCACTGGCCAAAACTACTTCTGATCATGTGCCTTGTGTGGTCTCAATCTCTACCTCCATACCAAAAGCTAAGGTTTTTCGTTTTGAAAACTACTGGGTTGATATGCCTGGGTTTATGGAGTGTGTCCAAAGATCCTGGGCTGCCCCCACAAACTTATCTAACTCTGCTGCAATCCTCACCCATAAGTTTAAAAGGTTAAGGTTAGAGCTTAAGAAATGGCACACAGGTATATCCAGGCTGAAGCTGTTGATGAATGCCTGCAATGCAGTTATCCTTGCTTTTGATAACTTAGAGGAAAACATGCCCCTGTTTAGACCTGAATTTAATTTCAGGAAAATTGTAAAGTTGCACCTGGAAGAGCTCCTTCACCTGCAGTACATTTATTGGAAAAAAAGGTGTACCATCAGGTGGATCAAAGTGGGTGAGGAAAATTCCAAGTTTTTTCAAGCTATGGCAACAGAAAGGTTTAGAAGAAATTCTATTTCCAGCTTGGTAAATGAGGATGGTGTGACTTTATCAACCCACAGTGAAATGGCTGGGCTACTCTGGTCCCTGGATAGATTGGGAGTTACATGTGGAATTGACATGTTGTTTGATCTTAGGGCCTTGATACAACCTGTCCCTGGATTAGAAAGCTTATCTGGGCCTTTTACTGAGGATGAGGTAAATGAGGTTTTGAAATTTCTACCTCTTGACAGAGCCCCAGGACCAGATGGCTTTACTGGGTTGTTTGTTAAGAAATGTTGGCACATAATTAAGGATGATTTCCTCAAGTTAATACAGGACTTCTATGAAGGAAGAATCTCCTTACAGAGTATTAATGGATCTCTTGTCACACTCATCCCAAAAATCCTTTCTCCTGAGGGACCCAATGACTTTAGGCCAATATCTCTCACAAATACTTGTCTAAAATTTCTGACTAAGCTATTGGCTAATAGACTGCAGAAAGTCATCCTCACATGCATCCACAAAAATCAATATGGCTTCCTTAAGTCAAGGTCTATTCAGGACTGCATTGCTTGGAGCTTAGAATACATACATCAGTGTCACCAGTCCAAAAGACCCATCCTTATCATCAAGTTGGATTTTGCTAAAGCATTTGATACTGTTGAACATGACCTGATCCTACTGATGTTGAAATATAAGGGTTTTGATGCAAAATGGATTGGATGGATCAAGGAACTATTGTCATCTGGATCTTCTTCTATCTTATTGAATGGTGTGCCTGGCAAACAATTTGTTTGTAAATGTGGGGTTAGGCAAGGGGATCCTCTTTCTCCTCTTTTGTTTGTCATTGCTGCTGACCTTCTCCAATCTGTGGTCAACCAAATGCTGCAACAGGGACTACTTAATCTACCCATTCCTTCTAATGATCCAGATTTTCCAATAGTCCAATATGCAGACGACACCTTGTTAGTCACCCAAGCTGATGAAGTTCAACTTCTAGCTCTCAAGCAAATGTTGCTGGCCTTCTCCAAATCAACTGGTTTGAAAGTCAACTTTCAGAAGTCCTGCATTCTGCCAATTAATGTCTCCTAGGAAGAAACTAATAGATTGGCTGTAATTTTTGGATGTCAGGTTGGGTCCCTCCCTTTTACCTATCTAGGTTTACCTGTGGGCACCACAAAGCCAAGGGTGCAAGATCTAGTGCCTGTGGTAGACAGAGTGGAAAGAAGGCTCTCTGCTAGCTCCTCCCTCCTCTCCCAGGGGGCTAGACTACAACTGCTAGTGTCTGTTCTCACCTCCCTGCCAATATATTTCCTTTGCAGTCTTAGCTTGCCAACTGCTATCATTAATCAGCTTGAGAGAATTATGAGGCAATGCTTATGGAGGGGGAACTCTGATACACCTAAGCAATCCTTAGCTGCCTGGCCAATGGTTTGTAAACCAAAAGATAAGGGAGGCATGGGTATAATAAACCTTGCAATCCAGAACAAGGCCCTTCTCACCAAACACTTACACAAGTTTTACAACAAGGCTGATATACCATGGGTTTCCTTGATCTGGGACACCTACTATGATGGAGTGGTTCCTCATGCAACAGTTCAGTGTGGATCCTTTTGGTGGGGAGACATCATGAAATTAAATGACATCTATAGAAATCACTGTATTATTACAATCAATGATGGAAACAGCTCTCTCTTTTGGCATGATACATGGATCTTAGGTGGAAACCACCAACCAATTAAGGAGAGATTTCCTAGGTTGTTTTCATTCACACTAGATAAGATCTTAGTCAGAAATTTCATTGAGGATTTTGATATTTCAGCCTACTTCCAATTGCCATTATCCCAGGAAGCAATGGATGAACTGATGTCTCTAACATCTGATCTATCAACCCTGCAAAGGAGGCCTCTTGAACCTGACACCTGGTAATGGTCAATACTCTGCCAAGAGTTTTTACATTATGGCCCATGCTCACCTACCTGATGATGATCCCTGTAAATGGATATGGAAGAGTAAGTGTGTTATGAAAATAAAAGTTTTTGCCTGGCTCATGCTTAATGATAGGCTCAATACGAGGGATATGTTGCTTAGAATACATTGGAGGACAGAGGAGGATGATAAGTCATGCCCACTGTGCATAGCCCATTTGCATGAAGACAGAAACCACCTTTTTTTCCATTGCTCTTTCAGCACCAGGGTTTGGAATTATCTGCAGATTAACTGGTATGCTGGGCTAGCTCCTCGTGAATGCATCCTGGCTGCCAAAAGAAGCTTCAACCATCCTTTCTTCTTTGAAGTAGTTTACCTTGCTGCCTGGAGCATTTGGACCACGAGGAATGACAAGATCTTCAGGCATATTAGGCCAAGCTTTGGCATATGGAAAGCCAAATTCATCCATGACATTATTCTGCACTCCTATAGGATGAAGGCCTCTATCAAGCAACCTCTCCTAGACTGGATTCATGCTTTGCCTTAATCTTGTGGCATATGCTGTTGTATATTTGTATATTTGCATATTTGTACAGATATAGGTAGGTTTCCCTGTCTCTTAGTTAGTCTTACCTTTCGAACTCCTTGTACTTGTTTTGTTGGGCCTAATTTTAATAAAAAGGCTGTGGGGCTGTTGCCTCACAGTGTTCAGTCAAAAAAAAGCAAACAACAGACAAAAATAGAATCTGTCAAAAACAGAACAGACTGTAGTAATCTGTAGGTTTCTAATACTTATGTAACCCCAAAAATTCTCAAATAAATTGGTGGACGTGAGGAATTTGTCTATTAATCACCTTCAAAAAAGAATCAACATAATCGCACTCTCCAGTAAAAAATGGCAGCAAATATCGTGAGCACTAAAGTTTCTATTTTTTACAGCAAGATCGTAAAAACTCCCCCAAGTCTTCCCAAAGGTTCTACTTGGCACAAACACTAATTAAAAGCATATAAACACATATAAACAGAGGCTATATGAATTATTTATTACTAAACAGAACCAAAAAACAAGAAACAAAAATAAAATTGGGTTGCCTCCCAACAAGCGCTATCGTTTAACGCCCCTGGCTAGGCATTGATAAATTCAATGATGCTCACATGAAAGACAAGAATTGAAGCACAAAAGAGAGCACCATAAAACACGTGACAAACACACCTAAGTCTAATATAATTCCTATGCATAGGCATCTTATAGGCAAACCGATTATCATAGCAAGCAAAAACTAGCATATGCAAGGAAGCAGAAAGAAACAATAGCAATCCCAACATAACGAGAGGTAATTTAGTAAGATGAAAATTTATACAATCATATTTTCCTCTCTCATAATAATTACATGTGGGATCGGAAGAAAATTCTACAAAATAACCATCACATAAAATATTTTCAACACGATACACATGCATGCAAAGTTGACACTCTTCCAAAATAGTGGGATTATCATTAACTAAAGTCATGACCTCTCCAAACCCATTTTTATCAAAAAATTCATAAGATTGAACATTCTCCAAATATGTGGGAACTAAAGTTGACACTCTTCCAAACCCACTTTCAATAATATTGCAAACACTATTATCAATCTCATATTCATCATGGGGCTTAAATAAATTTTCAAGATCAAAAGAAGAATCACCCCAATCATGATCATTGCAACAAATAGTAGTTATAGCAAAACTAGCATCCCCAAGCTTAGGGTTTTGCATATTATTAGCACAATTGACATTAATAGAATTTATAATAACATCATTGCAATCATGCTTTTCATCGAAGGAACCACCAAGTATGGGTGCAATAGCAATGATCTCATGTTTAACATAAGGAACTATAGCAAATTCATCTTCGTAAATATTGGCATCATGGCCACAAGAATAGCAAGCATCATGTTCATCGAGGGATATTTCAATCAAATCATTGGAATCATAATTATCTATAGGTTCATGCATATCATTATTTTCTTCCAAAGCAGCGATCATTCTTTCAATAAATTCTTTGACATAGACATTATGAGCATAGTTTTCATAGCAATATTTAAGTATGTCAAGTTTTTCAGATTCGTAGAGAGTAATATCATACTTTTCAATCAAATAAGCAACTTCATAAGCACCCTTAAAAGCAACAAATTCTTCAATTTTTTCAATATCATAGTAACTATAAACACCCTTTGCATAAGAAGATAAGATTTCATTTTCATTAAACTCACATCGGTAGGGAAGGTGTTTTTTAGGGTTCTTAGAGCAACAAGTAAAATCACAAATTTCACAAAGATTCCAAGCATAACACGGCAATCTTTTTATTTGATCCCATAAGAGTTTCCCTTTTTCAGACAAACGGTGACGCACAAAAGAGCATGCTCATCTAAAGATTTCCCATTAACTAGGCTAGTTGGGGTTTCAGCAGCGCATAAGGACCGAAGATGATCCAAATAGAACACTTTAAGTGGATCCATATCAATAGATTTTTAGTGAGCAAAGATGCAAGCAGATAGAAGGCACGTGGAAACACAAACAAAAATACATATGCGAAGAAGGCGAAGAAAAGGCAAAGGCAGAGGTGAAGTGGGGGAGAGGAAAACGAGAGGCAAATGGCAAATAATGTAATGTGAGGGATAAGAGTTTGTGATGGGTACTTGGTATGTCTTGACTTGTGCGTAGATCTCCCTGGCAACGGCGCGAGAAATCCTTCTTGCTACCACTTGAGCACTGTGTTGGTTTTCCCTTGAAGAGGAAAGGGTGATGTAGCAAAGTAGGGTAAGTATTTCCCTCAGTTTTTGAGAACCAAGGTATCAATCTAGTAGGAGACTACACGCAAGTCACCTCACACCTGCACAAACAAATAAGAACCACGCAACCAACGCGATAAAGGGGTTGTCAATCCCTTCACGGTCACTTACGAGAGTGAGATCTGATAGAGATAATAAGATAAATATTTTTGGTATTTTCATGATATAGATTGAAAGTAAAGATTGCAAAGTAAAATAGATGGGAAACTTATATGATAGAAGATAGACTCGGGGGCCATAGGTTTCACTAGTGGATTCTCTCAAGATAGCATAAGTATTACGATGGGTGAACAAATTACTGTCGAGCAATTGATAGAAAAGTGCATAATTTTGAGAATATCTAGGCATGATCATGTATATAGGCATCACGTCCGCGACAAGTAGACCGAAACGATTCTGCATCTATTACTATTACTCCACACATTGACCAGCATGCATCTAGAGTATTAAGTTCATAAGAATAGAGTAACGCATTAGGCAAGATGATATGATGTAGCTAGAGTGATAAACTCAAGCAATATGATATAAACCCCATCTTTTTATCCTCTATGGCAACAATACAATATGTGCCTTGCTTCCCCTGCTGTCACAGGGAAAGGACACCGCAAGATTGAACCCAAAGCTAAGCACTTCTCCCATTGCAAGAAAGATCAATCTAGTAGGCCAAACCAAACTGATAATTCTAAGAGACTTGCAAAGATAACTAATCATACATAAAAGATTTCAGAGAAGAATCAAATTTTGTTCATAGATAATCTTGATCATAAACCCACAATTCATCGCATCTCGACAAACACATCGCAAAAAGAATTACATCGAATAGATCTCCAAGAAGATCTAAGAGAACTTTGTATTGAGATCAAAAGAGCGAGAAGAAGCCATCTAGCTAATAACTATGGACCCGAAGGTCTGTGGTAAACTACTCACACATCATCGGAGAGGCCATGGTGTTGATGTAGAAGCCCTTCGTGATCGATTCCCTCTTCGGCTGAGCTCCGGAAAAGGCCCCAAGATGGGATCTCTTGGGTACAGAAGGTTCCGATGGTGGAAATAGGGTTTCGTGGTGCTCCTGGATGTTTTCGTCGTATATGGATATATATATAGGAGGAAGAAGTAGGTCGATGGAGCTGTGAGGGGCCCACGAGGGTGGTGGGCGCGCCCAGGGGGGCAGGCGTGCCTCCCTGCCTCGTGGCCTCCTCGCTCCTTTCCTGACGTCTACTCCAAGTCCCCTGGATCACATTTGTTCCAAAAATAACTCTTTCGAAGGTTTCATTCCGTTTGGATTCCGTTTGATATTCCTTTTCTGTGAAACACTGAAATAGGCAAAAAACAGCAATTTGCACTCGGCCTTGGGTTAGTAGGTTAGTCCCCAAAATAATATAAAAGTGCATAATAAAGCCCATTAAACATCCAAAACAGATAATATAATAGCATGGAATAATAAAAAATTATAGATACGTTGGAGACATATCAATGACCCATACTTCGTGGACGAGGGCTTCTTGGCAGTCTACGCAGAGCACCGTGAATACGCGAAGGACTACATCATCGATTTCATGGTCGCTAATAAGGACATGGAGGCGATTCTAGTGCCTTATCATCCCCTGTAAGTCATCTGCGTGGATATCCTTCCTTCAATTTTAATCATTCATTTGCACGGTGGAGGCTAATTATTTTGAGGTGTACTTATTTTGCGCAGCGGCGGGCACGCCATCCTCATCATCCTTTACCCCCGATACTCCCACACTCTTTACTTGGACTCATCGAAGAACATGAACAAAAAGGATTACACCCACATCAAGTCTGTTCTCGACAGTGCTATCTTTTACTACGACGGACGGGGTGGAGAGATCAAGGACAATAAGCAAAAGGACGGCATGCCTGCATTCGGCCATAAGACCGACATCTGCTGCATCCAGCAATTGAGTGATTCTCTTAGTGATGGATTCTATGTCCTACACCACATGCTGGAGTACAGACGAGATCATTAGGACCTTCGCATGTCACCTAAATCCAGTGATGCCCATATTTTGCAATGGGCAAAGAATGTAGGAGGTATCTCGGATCATCGACTTCGAGCTGTGTTCTATCACATCCAGCATGAACTTGCCCAAGTCATCGTGAAGGAGGTCCTCGACAAAATAGGTTTGTTCTACGAGGAAGGGCAAATGTCGCGGGAAGATGTCCGAACACGCGTAGCCACTCAGTGTATCAACTTGAAGCCTTTCACTGAGCTCGGGGACTATCTCCCTGACTTGGATGGATGGAACGACATGTTGGAGTGATTGTCTATATATGACAATGTGTCCGTTTAGTCCATACTTTCTGAATCAAGAAAGTTTGAGTTATGCACGACGAGACTTTATTTGTGATGTAATTAAACCGTCCTCCTCAACTAGCGACGATCACTCTGGTTATGGCATTTTAGGTACGATGAACTTTGTTATTTATGCTTATGATATGTTGCTTCTATTTTTGCCAAGTTCGTCTCTTTCTGTTGCTCAACTATGTATGTTGCATACCATCGACTCATGTGATGATGCAGGTGCATAGATCATCGATGATGTAGAAGTGCAATGCCAGGAGTATACGACAAGTGGCCGGAGTGTCAGGCCCCAGGTGTACCGGTTTTCGGTTTCCGAGCGACAGCCAGTAGTTAGTTTAGGTTCACGCTAATGCGAGAGAGGGATAGGAACTCATGTACTGCATAGTTCCGCTATCACTCATAGTGATAGCTCTTCTCGCATATATCATTGTATATATGGATGACAATGTAGTTGCAAGTAATCGAGACTTGTATCTCTATTTTCGAGATGATGATGAGAGACCACTTTGTGTTGGATGACGATTATGATGATGACATGATTTGATGAGACTATCTGTATGTATATGCTATGATTACATTTGTATGTGTGTGATATGCTAAAGATTATTGTATAAAGCCTGTTCAAATACAAAACAAATATGCAGAAAAAATAGTAACTAATAAAACTAGCAGTAGCGAGGGGAATAAAGTTAGAAGTAGCGCTCTCTTACCAGTAGCGCGTCCAGGTCAAACGCGCTGCAGCTATTAGCAGCAGCGCGTTGCACCAAAGCCCGCTCCTGCTAGCCATGTATAGCAGTAGCGTGGGACGGCACGCCATACTGCTACATGTTAGCTGTAGTGCCTTATCAGTAGCAGGGCACCCCGCGCTACTGCTAGGCAAAATACCCGCGCTACTGCTAGGCTTTTCCCTAGTAGTGCCCCCTAACTTGTTCTCGATGCCAAAAATTCCTATAAATATAGAAACCCCCAGAAATAAACCTAGATCGGGTGTTCCGCCGCCGCAAGCCTCTATAGCCACAAAAAACAATCGGGAGCCCGTTCCGGCACCCTATTTTTGAGTTTCGGAGAAAAGGAATACCAAACGGAGTCCAAACGGAATGAAACTTTCACTATGATTTTTCTTGGACTAGAAGCAAACCAGGAGACTTGGAGATGAAGTCGTAGGAGCCACGAGGCGGCCACTAGGATGGAGGGCGTGCCCAAGGGGTAGGGCGCGCCCCCCACCCTTGTGGGCCCCTCGTGCACCTCCTGACCTAATTTTTTTGCCTATATATTCCCAAATATCCCCAAACCAATAGAGGCATCCACGAAAACACTTTTCCACCGCCGCAACCTTCTATACGCATGAGATCCCATCTAGGGACCTTTTCCGGCAGCCTGCCGGAGGGGTATTTGATCATGGAGGGCTTCTACAGCAACTCTATTGCCCTTCCGATGAAGCGTGAGTAGTCTACCTCAGACCTATGGGTCCATAGCTAGTAGCTAGATGGCTTCTTATCTCTCTCTCTCTCTCTTTGATTCTCAATACCATGTTCTCCTCGATGTTCCTGGAGATCTATTCGATGTAAGACTTTTTTGCAGTGTGTTTGCTGAGATCCGATGAATTGTGGATTTATGATCAGCTTATCTATGAATATTATTTGAATCTTCTCTGAATTCTTTTATGAATGATTTGATATCTTTGTAATTCTCTCAAACTATCGTTTTGGTTTGGCCAACTAGATTGGTTTTTCTTGCAATTGGAGAAGTGCTTAGCTTTGGGTTCAATCTTGCGGTGTCCTTTCCCAATGACACTAGGGGTAGCAAGGCACGTTCTATTGTTTCCATCGAGGATAAAAAGATGGGGCTTTCATCTTATTGCTTGAGTTAATTAATTCATCTACATCATGTCATCTTACTTAATGTGTTACTCTGTTCTTCATGAACTTAATACTCTAGATGCAGGCAGGAGTCGGTCGATGTGTGGAGTAATAGTAGTAGATGCAGAATCATTTCGGTCTACTTGACACAGACATGATGCCTATATTCATGATCATTGCCTTAGATATCGTCATAACTTTGCGCTTTTCTATCAATTGCTCAGCAGTAATTTGTTCACCCATCGTATTATTTTCTATCTAGAGAGAAGCCTCTAGTGAAACCTATGACCCCCGGGTCTACTTTCCATCATATAAGTTTCTATTTTCCATCATACAAGTTTCCGATCTACAATATTAGTTTCCGATCTACTATTTTTGCAATGTTTTACTTTCCGATCTATAAACCAAAAATACCAAAAATATTTACTTTACTATTTATCTATCTCTATCAGATCTCACCTTTGCAAGTAACCGTGAAGGGATTGACAACCCCTTTATTGCATTGGGTCCAAGTTGTTTGATTTTTTGTGCAGGTATTCGGTGATTTATGCTAGGTGTCCTACTGGATTGGTAACTTGGTTCTCAAACTGAGGGAAATACTTATCTCTACTTTGCTGCATCACTCTTTCCTCTTCAAGGGAAAAACCAATGCAAGCTCAAGACGTAGCAGGAAGAATTTCTGGCGGCGTTGCTAGGGAGATCTACGACTACTCAAGACATACCAAGTACCCATCATAAACTCTCATCTCTTGCATTACATTATTCTCAATTTGCCTCTCGTTTTCCGATCCCCCACTTCTAAAAAGATTTTCCTTTTCTTCGCCCCTCTTCCGCTCGTCCTCTTCGCTTGCTTTTTGTGTGCTCGTGTGTTGGATTGATTGCTTTGTCACGATGGCTCAAGAAAATACCAAATAGTGTGACTTTCCCAACACCAATAATAATGATTTATTAATACTCCGTTTGCTCCTGGCACTACTGTGGAATTTTGTGAAATTAATGCCGCTTTGTTGAATCTTGTTATGAAAGATCAATTTTCTGGCCTTCCTAGTGAAGATGCCGCTTCCTGATATGTCTCCAACGTATCTATAATTTTTGATTGTTCCATGCTATTATATTATCTATTTTGGATGTTTAATGAGATTTAATATGCTCTTTTATATTATTTTTGGGACTAACCTATTAACCGGAGGCCTAGTGCCAGTTTCTTTTTTTTTTGCCTATTTTAGAGTTTCACAGCAAAGGAATACCAAACGGAATCCAAACGGAATGAAACCTTTGCAATGATCTTTCTTCGACCGAAAGCAAAACAGAAGACTTGGAGTTGATTTCTGAAATTCTGTGAGGCGGCCATGAGGCAGGAGGGCGCACCCCCACCCTCGTGGGCCCCACGAAGCTCCACCGATGTACTTCTTTCGCCTATATATACTCTTATACCCTATAAACATCAGGGAGAGCCACGAAACCACTTTTCCACCGCCGCAACCTTCTGTACCCGTGAGATCCCATCTTGGGGCCTTTTCCGGCGATCTGCCGGAAGGGGAATCGATCACGGAGGGCTTCTACATCAACACCATAGCCTCTCCGATGAACCGTGAGTAGTTTACCACAGACCTTTGGGTCCATAGTTATTAGCTAGATGGCTTCTTCTCTCTCTTTGATCTTCAATACAAAGTTCTCCTCGATGTTCTTGAAGATCTATTCGATGTAATACTATTTTGCGGTGTATTTGCTGAGATCTGATGAATTGTGGGTTTATGAACTTGATTATCTATGAATATTATTTGGTTCTTCTCTGAATTCTTATATGCATGATTTGATATCTTTGCAAGTCTCTTTGAATTATCGGTTTAGTTTGTCCTACTAGATTGATCTTTCTTGCAATGGGAGAAGTGCTTAGCTTTGGTTTCAATCTTGTGGTGTCCTTTCCCAGTGATAGTAGGGGCAGCAAGGCATGTATTTTATTGTTGCCATCAAGGATAAAAAGATGGGGTTTATGTCATATTGCTTGAGTTTATCCCTCTGCATCATGTCATCTTGCTTAAAGCGTTACTTTGTTCTAATGAATTTAATACTCTAGATGCATGCTGGATAGCGGTCGATGTGTGGATTAATAGTAGTAGATGCAGAATCGTTTCGATCTACTTGACACGGACGTGATGCCTATATAGATGATCATTGCCTGAGATATCTGCATAACTATGCGCTTTTCTATCAATTGCTCAGCAGTAATTTGTTCACCCGCCGTAAAACATGCTATCTTGAGAGAAGCCACTCGTGAAACCTATGGCCCCGGGGTCTCTTTCTTATTAGATTGCTTCTCTTTTATTTACATCGCATCTCGTTTACTATTTTGCAATCTTTACTTTCCAATCTATACAACAAAAATAACAAAAATATTTATCTTACTATCTTTATCAGATCTCACTTTTGCGAGTGGCCGTGAAGGGATTGACAACCCCTTTATCGTGTTGGTTGCAAGGTTCTTGATTGTTTGTGCAGATACTAGGTAACTTGAGCGTTGTCTCCTACTGGATTGATACATTGGTTCTCAAAAACTGAGGGAAATACTTACGCTACTTTGCTGCTTCACCCTTTCCTCTTCAAGGGAAAACCAACGCATGCTCAAGAGGTAGCAAGAAGGATTTGTGGCACCGTTGCCAAGGAGATCTACGCCAAGTCAAGAAATACCAAGTACCCATCATAAACTCATGTCCCTCGCATTACATTATTTGCCATTCCCCTCTCGTTTTCCTCTCCCCCACTTCACCTTTGTCGTTTATTCACCCCTCTTCCGTTCATCTCTTTTCGCTTGCTTCTTGTTTGCTTGTGTGTTGGAATGATTGTTTGTCACGATGGCTCGAGATAATACTAAATTGTGTGACTTTTCCAATACCAACAACAATGATTCTATTAGCACTCCGATTGCTCCTAATACTGATGCAGAATCTTGTGAAATTAATCCCGCTTTGTTGAATCTTGTTATGAAAGATCAATTTTCTGGGCTTCCTAGTGAAGATGTCGCTATCCATCTAAACAACTTTTTTGATTTGTGTGACATGCAAAATAAGAAAGATGTGGATAATGATATTGTTAAATTGAAGCTATTTCTGTTTTCGCTTAGAGATCGTGCTAAAACTTGGTTCTCTTCTTTGCCTAAAAATAGTATTGATTCATGGAATAAGTGCAAAGATGCTTTTATCTCTAACTATTTTCCTCCCGCTGAGATCATCTCTCTTAGGAATGATATTATGAATTTTAAGCAACTTCATCAAGAGCATGTTGCACAAGCTTGGGAGAGGACAAAATTAATGATTCATAATTGCCCTACACATGGTTTGAATTTTTGGATGATTATACAAAATTTTTATGCCGGATTGAATTTTCCTTCTAGAAATCTTTTAGATTTGGCCGCGGGCACTTTTATGGAAATCACTTAGGAGAAGCTACTAAACTCCTAGACAATATTATGGTTAATTATTCTCAATGGCACACCGAAATGTCCACTAGCAAAAAAGTTCATGCGATTGAAGATATTCATGTTTTGAGTGGAAAGATGGATGAACTTATGAAATTGTTTGCTAATAAAAGTGTTTCTTATGATCCTAATGATATGCCTTTGTCCACTTTGATTGAGAATAATAATGAATCTATGGATGTGAATTTTGTTGGTAGGAACAATTTTGGTAACAACGCGTATAAAGGAAACTTTAATTCTAGGCCGTTTCCTAGTAATTCCTCTAATAACTATGGTAATTCCTACAACAACTCTTATGAAAATTTTGATAATATGCCCTCTGATTTTGAGTTTAGCGTTAAAGAATTTATGAGTTCATAAAAGAATTTCAATGCTTTGGTTGAAGAAAATTTGCTTAAGATTGATGAGTTGGCTAGGAACGTGGATATAATTTCTCTTGATGTTGATTCTTAGAAACTTAGATCTATTCCACCTAAACATGATATAAATGAGTCACTCAAAGCCATGAGAATTTCCATTGTTGAGTGCAAAGAAAGAACCACTAGGATGCGTGCTAAAAAAGATTGCTTTCTGACAGCGTGTTCTTCTTGTTTTCCTGATAATAATGATGAAGATCTAAAAATGATTGATGTGTCTCCTATTAAATCTATGTTTTCCAATATGAGTCTTGATAAAGATGGGATTGGAGATGAGTCAACTTTAGTTAAAAGGCGTCCTAATGAGTTTTTAGATCTTGATGCAAAAATTAATAAAAGTGGGATTGAAGAGGTCAAAACTTTACGTAGCAATGAACCCACTATTTTGGATTTCAAGGAATTTAATTATGATAATTGCTCTTTGATAGATTGTATTTCCTTGTTGCAATCCGTGTTAAATTCTCCTCATGCTTATGATCAAAATAAAGCTTTTACTAAACATATCGTTGATGCTTTAATGCAATCCCATGAAGAAAAGCTTGAACTAGAAGTTTCTATCCCTAGAAAACTTTATGATGAGTGGGAACCTACTATTGAAATTAAGATTAAAGATTATTAATGCTATGCTTTATTTGGGTGCTAGTCTTTCCATGATTCCAAAAACTTTGTGTGGTGTGCTAGGTTTCCGTGAATTTGATGATTGTTATTTAAATTTGCGTCTTGCGGATTCCACCATTAAGAAACCTATGGGAAGGATTAATGATGTTCTTACTGTGGCAAATGGGAATTATGTGCCCGTAGATTTTATTGTTCTTGATATAGATTGCAATCCTACTGTTGGGGAACGTAGTAATTTCAAAATTTTCCTACGCACACGCAAGATCATGGTGATGGATAGCAATGAGAGGGGAGAGTATTGTCTACGTACCCTCGTAGGCCGGCAACGGAAGTGTTGACACAACGTAGATGAAGTAGTCGTACGTCTTCCCGATCCGACCGATCCAAGCACCGAACGTATGGCACCTCCGAGTTCTAGCACAAGTTCAGCTCGATGACGATCCCTGGACTCCGATCCAGCAAAGTGTCGGGGAAGAGTTCTGTCAGCACGATGGCATGGTGACGATCTTGATGTTCAACTGTCGCAGGGCTTCGCCTAAGCACCACTACAATATTATCGAGGATTATGGTGGAAGGGGGCACCACACACGGCTAAGAAAACGATCACCTGGATCAACTTGTGTGTCTAGGGGTGCCCCTGCCCCCGTATATAAAGGAGCAAGGGGAGGAGGCCGGCCGGCCCTATAGGCGCGCCAAGGAGGAGTCCTCCTCCTAGTAGGAGTAGGACTCCTACTAGGAGGGGGAAGGAAGTGGGGGGGAGAAGGAAAGGGGGAGCCGCCCCCCTCTCCTAGTACAATTCGGACCACGGGGGAGGAGGCACGCGGCCCACCTTGGCTGCCCCTCTCTCTCTCCACTAAGGCCCATATGGCCCATTACTTCTCCCGGGGGGTTCCGGTAACCCTCCGGCTCTCCGGTTTTCTCCGAAATCACCCGGAACACCTCCGGTGTCCGAATATAGCCGTCCAATATATCAATCTTTATGTCTCGACCATTTCGAGACTCCTCGTCATGTCCGTGATCACATCCGGGACTCCGAACTAACTTCGGTACATCAAAACTCATAAACTCATAATATAACTGTCATCAAAACCTTAAGCATGCGGACCCTACGGGTTCAAGAACAATGTAGACATGACCAAGACATGTCTCCGGTCAATAACCAATAGCGGAACCTGGATGCTCATATTGGCTCCCACATATTCTACGAAGATCTTTATCGGTCAGACCGCATAACAACATACGTTGTTCCCTTTGTCATCGCTATGTTACTTGCCCGAGATTCGATCGTCGGTATCTCAATACCTAGTTCAATCTCGTTACCGATAAGTCTCTTTACTCGTTCCGTAATACATCATCTCGCAACTAACTCATTAGTTGCAATGCTTGCAAGGCTTATGTGATGTGCATTACCGAGAGGGCCCAGAGATACCTCTCCGATAATCGGAGTGACAAATCCTAATCTCGAAATACGCCAACCCAACATTTACCTTTGGAGACACCTATAGAGCTCCTTTATAATCACCCAGTTACGTTGTGACGTTTGGTAGCACACAAAGTGTTCCTCTGGCAAACAGGAGTTGCATAATCTCATAGTCATAGGAACATGTATAAGTCATGAAGAAAGCAATAGCAACATACTAAACGATCGGGTGCTAAGCTAATGGAATGGGTCATGTCAATCACATCATTCTCCTAATAATGTGATCCCGTTAATCAAATGACAACACATGTCTATGGTTAGGAAACATAACCATCTTTGATTAACGAGCTAGTCAAGTAGAGGCATACTAGTGACGTTTAGTTTGTCTATGTATTCACACGAGTATTATGTTTCCGGATAATACAATTATAGCATGAATAATAAACATTTATCATGATATAAGGAAATAAAATAATAACATTATTATTGCCTCTAGGGCATATTTCCTTCAGTCTCCCACTTGCACTAGAGTCAATAATCTAGATTACATAGTAATGATTCTAACACCCATGGAGCTTTGGTGATGATCATGTTTTGCTCGTGGTAGATGCTTAGTCAATGGGTCTGCAACATTCAAATCTGTATGTATCTTGCAAATCTCTATGTCTCCCACCTGGACTAGATCCCGGATGGAATTGAAGCGTCTCTTGATGTGCTTGGTTCTCTTGTGAAATCTGGATTCCTTTGCCAAGGCAATTGCACCAGTATTGTCACAAAATATTTTCATTGGACCCAATGCACTAGGTATGACACCAAGATCGGATATGAACTCCTTCATCCAGACTCCTTCGTTTGCTGCTTCCGAAGCAGCTATGTACTCCGCTTCACATGTAGATCCCGCCACAACACTTTGTTTAGAACTGCACCAACTGACAGCTCCACCGTTTAATGTAAACACGTATCCGGTTTGCGATTTAGAATCGTCCAGATCAGTGTCAAAGCTTGCATCAACGTAAACATTTACGATGAGCTCTTTTTCACCTCCATATATGAGAAACATATCCTTAGTCCTTTTCAGGTATTTCAGGATGTTCTTGACCGCTGTCCAGTGATCCACTCCTGGATTACTTTGGTACCTCCCTGCTAGACTTATAGCAAGACACACATCAGGTCTGGTACACAACACTGCATACATGATAGAGCCTATGGCTGAAGCATAGGGAACATCTTTCATTTTCTCTCTATCTTCTGCATTGGCCGGGCATTGAGTCTTACTCAATTTCACACCTTGTAACACACGCAAGAATCCTTCCTTTGCTTGATCCATTTTGAACTTTTTCAAAACTTTGTCAAGGTATGTGCTTTGTGAAAGTCCAATTAAGCGTCTTGATCTGTCTCTATAGATATTAATGACCAATATGTAAGCATCTTCACCGAGGTCTTTCATTGAAAAACTCTTATTCAAGTATCCCTTTATGCTATCTAGAAATTCTATATCATTTCTGATTAGTAATATCTCATCTACATATAATATCAGAAATGCTACAGAGCTCCCACTCACTTTCTTGTAAATACAAGCTTCTCCAAAAGTCTGTACAAAACCAAATGCTTTGATCACACTATCAAAACGTTTATTCCAACTCCGAGAGGCTTGCACTAGTCCATAAATGGATCGCTGGAGCTTGCACACTTTGTTAGCTCCCTTTGGATCGACAAAACCTTCTGGTTGCATCATATACAACTCTTCTTCTAGAAATCCATTCAGGAATGCTGTTTTGACATCCATCTGCCAAATTTCATAATCATAAAATGCGGCAATTGCTAACATGATTCAGACAGACTTAAGCATCGCTACGGGAGAGAAGGTCTCATCGTAGTCAATCCCTTGAACTTGTCGAAAACCTTTTGCGACAAGTTGAGCTTTGTAGACAGTAACATTACCGTCAGCGTCAGTCTTCTTCTTGAAGATCCACTTATTCTCAATTGCTTGCCGATCATTGGGCAAGTCAACCAAAGTCCATACTTTGTTCTCATACATGGATCCCATCTCAGATTTCATGGCTTCAAGCCATTTTGCGGAATCTGGGCTCACCATCGCTTCTCCATAGTTCATAGGTTCATCATGATCTAGTAGCATGACTTCTAGAACAGGATTACCGTACCACTCTGGTGCGGATCTTACTCTGGTTGATCTACGAGGTTCAGTAGTATCTTGTTCTGAAGTTTCATGATCATCATCATTAGCTTCCTCACTAATTGGTGTAGGTGTCACAGAAACTGGTTTCTGTGATGTACTACTTTCCAATAAAGGAGCAGGTACAGTTACCTCATCAAGTTCTACTTTCCTCCCACTCACTTCTTTCGAGAGAAACTCCTTCTCTAGAAAGTTTCCGAATTTAGCAACAAAAGTCTTGCCTTCGGATCTGTGATAGAAGGTGTATCCAATAGTTCCCTTTGGATATCCTATGAAGACACATTTCTCCGATTTGGGTTCGAGCTTATCAGGTTGAAGCTTTTTCACATAAGCATCACAACCCCAAACTTTCAGAAACGCCAACTTTGGTTTCTTGCCAAACCACAGTTCATAAGGCGTCGTCTCAACGGATTTTGATGGTGCCCTATTTAACGTGAATGCGGCCATCTCTAGAGCATAACCCCAAAACGATAGCGGTAAATCAGTAAGAGACATCATAGATCGCACCATATCAAGTAAAGTACGATTACGACATTCGGACACACCACTACGCTCTGGTGTTCCGGGTGGCGTGAGTTGCGAAACTATTCCGCATTGTTTCAAATGTACACCAAACTCGTAACTCAAATATTCTCCTCCACGATCAGATCATAGGAATTTTATTTTCTTGTTACGATGATTTTCAACTTCACTCTGAAATTCTTTGAACTTTTTAAATGTTTTAGACTTATGTTTCATTAAGTAGACATACCCATATCTGCTTAAGTCATCTGTGAAGGTGAGAAAATAACGATATCTGCCACGAGCCTCCACATTCATCGGACCACATACATCTGTATGTATGATTTCCAACAAATCTGTTGCTCTCTCCATAGTACGGGAGAACGGTGTTTTTGTCATCTTACCCATAAGGCACGGTTCGCAAGTACCAAGTGATTCATAATCAAGTGGTTCCAAAAGTCCATCAGTATGGAGTTTCTTCATGCGCTTTATACCGATATGACCCAAACGGCAGTGCCACAAATAAGTTGCACTATCATTATCAACTCTGCATCTTTTGGCTTCAACATTATGAATATGTGTGTCACTACTATCGAGATTTAATAAGAATAGACCACTCTTTAAGGGTACATGACCATAAAATATATTACTCATATAAATAGAACAACCATTATTCTCTGATTTAAATGAATAACTGTCTCGCATCAAACAAGATCCAGATATAATGTTCATGCTCAACGCTAGCACCAAATAACAATTATTTAGGTCTAATACTAATCCCGAAGGTAGATGTAGAGGTAGCGTGCCGACCGCGATCACATCGACTTTGGAACCATTTCCCACGTGTATCGTCACCTCGTTCTTAGCCAATCTTCGCTTAATCTGTAGTCCCTGTTTCGAGTTGCAAATATTAGCAACAGAACCAGTATCAAATACCCAGGTGCTACTGCGAGCATTAGTAAGGTACACATCAATAACATGTATATCACATATACCTTTGTTCACCTTGCCATCCCTCTTATCCACCAAATACTTGGGGCAGTTCCGCTTCCAGTGACCAGTCTGCTTGCAGTAGAAGCACTCAGTTTCAGGCTGTCACACCCTAGTTAGTTCAAGCATTAGAGTGTGCATCATGTTTAAATTCCTCTTAAATTTGAAATGGGGAAGACAGAACCCCAACACACCCCCTAGAAACAACTAGGGTTTACTAAAATTATTTTCAATGAACCTGAAATGCCCTTCTAAAAAGTTCACTCTCTTTGTCTTGGGTTAGAACCTCTGGCAAAATTGGTGCACAATTTTCTAGGTCAACAGAAGGTCATTGAATTAAATCATAAGTATTTGAGTTTGGGCATTTAAATGCTATAAAATAATTTGAATGCTCAAATAATTCTGGAAATAAATGTTTGCTGTTGGAAATATTCTAAACAGAGCCCACAATTATTTTCAGGATTTTTGGAAATGTTTTACTATTTTTAATAAAGCCCAACAGTTGCAGTTAAATAGAAAAAGAAAATCAAATCAAAAAGAGAGAGAGAGGGAAGCCCACCTGGGCCTTACCTGTGCTGGCCCGGCCACCTGGCTCGGCCCAGCCGACTGGCCTTGCCAGTCGTCGTCCACCTCCCGCCAGGAGGACGAGGAGCGCGTGGCCGGCGCCCGCGGCCACACACCGGCCACCTCTTGCATCTGCCGACGCCCTGGAGACGTCCAGGAATGCCACGCCGACCCCCATGTCCCCCTCTCATCCTCCCTCACTCTCCCCCTCGTCTCCCTCACCCTCTCCCGTGATGGCCGAGCACGATCCTCACCGCCGTTCGCCGTAGTTGCCACCAGAGCCACCCCCTCGCCTCCCCGACATGCCCGTTAGCTCCGCGCTGCCGTCCTCGACCTCTCCGTCGACCCACGCAAGCTCGGACGACCCCAAGACGACGTGGTGACCTTCTTCCCCGTCCACTGCTGCAGGATGCCGTCGATCGATTCGCCGGCCCCAGGACCTCCCCGAGATCGCTGACCCCCTCTCCGACTCCGCTGTGAGCTCCTCTTCCTTTCCCCTAGCTCCTGTGCTTGTTTGGCCTCTGTAGTCGCCACTTCCACCGCACTCGAAAGCTCCCCGCCGCCGGCCATGGCGCCATCGTGGCTAGAGCCACAGTGGCTCGAAGCCAAGCTCACCGTTGTGCTCAGCGCACCACCAGGAGCCCGTAGCCACCACCAGCTCCTTCGCCCGTGCACCGTAGCGTCGAATCCATCCACGCCCGAACTCCGGCGACCGCCAAGGTCGTCACCGGCGTCGTTTCCGGCGTCCCCGTGTCCAACCACTTGCACCACTGGATGCGGCTGCTCCCCAGCTACGTGTAGCATGTCTCCACCGGCGATTTGGTCACCGGAGGACCAAATCCAAAGCTCTCCGCCGTCTCGGCCTCGCCGGCGACTCAACGCCGGCGAGTTTGACCCAATTTGACCCCTATGTGGGCCCGGGTAGACCCCCCCTGAGTCTATGACAGGTGGGGCTGGTCTGCTAATTAATTTAGGATTAGTTTTAACTAAATTTAATTAATTCAGTCACTCACATGTGGGCCCAGGCCCCACTGACAGCTAATTAGTGTTAATCTAATCCTGCTAATTAGCTCAGAGACTGACAGAAGGGGCCCACCAGTCAGGTTTGACCTGGGCTGGCGCCTTTGACCCGCTGACATCACAGTGACGCAGTGCTGACGCATTAATTCAATTTCGGGATTTATTCTTTAATAGGAAATTCTAGAAAATAGTCAAAACTTCTAAAAATCATAGAAAATCAACCATAGCTCCAAATGCAAAGATTTATATATGAAAAATGATCAGAAAAATTCAGTCTATCCATCTGTAATGGTTTCATGCATGACAAAACAAGTTAACCTTGCTGTTTAAGCAGAATAAGGTAATGCACTAATAAGGCCATGTTTAATGAGCTAATATTTGAATCTTTGATTCAAATGAGTTCATTCCCTTCTGTTTTAGCTTGCATTAGGCCAAGACACTTTCATCTTGCCATGTCATAGCATGCATCATATTGTTGCATATTGCCATGTGTTGATTATGCTCGGTGTGTCTTTCGTGGTAGGTTCTGCCTCCGAGGATAACCTCGAGTATCCGTCTGAAGGGAAGTACCCTACTACCTCTACAACAGGCAAGCAACCATTGATCATTCCGATACAACCCATCTTCTCGCTTCTGCTCTTGTTTACTGCATTAAGACATCGCGATTCAAACTGCTGTGTGCTACGGTAGTTGAACCCTTATCCTCTGCATGACCTATCATTGCCACAGTAACTAGATGAAACCCACTAGCATGGTAGGAGTTGATTGAGCCATGTATGTGATTCCTACCTTGCTATGCCTACTATGCTTAGAGTTGTGTCAGGTCTGGTTCATCTGGGTGATGGGCTAGAGTGATATAATTATGTCGGTAATATGAGGAATGTGTTGAACATGTTTTGGTAAAGGTATCGATGAGAGGCCATGTAGGAGTACATGGTGGGTTGTTTCATTGAGGCCGTCCATAAGAACTGAGATCTGTATGTGTGATTTAAGATGCAGTTACTACCATACATTGGGCCCAAAACCAATGGACCCTCTCAGCTTCTTAATCACCCTAGTACTCTGTCCAGGAGTTGCAAATAGTTTCTGGTGTTTGTAGGTTATGTGTTGGCGGCCGTGCATAGCGCTGACCCTAGGGGTGGGCTATGTTGTGGTAGATACACCGTGGCCGGGTATGCCGGGCGCATGTTTCGCGTCTTGGGACCCTGTTCACATCGTTTGGGGCCGTATGTGGAAACCTTGGCCGGACTCCCTGCGGATGGAACCTGGATAGGCGATAAACCTAGACTAGAGACTTAAGTGTTTAGGTTGGCCGTGGCCGACACCCTCGCTGGGCTTCCGCTTGAAGGTTGCCGAGTACATGTCGCGTAAACGGCGGTAAGTGGTGAAAGCGTGTATGACGAAGTACACCCCTGCAGGGTATAAAACTATTCAAATAGCTGCGTCCGCGGTAAAGGACTACTTGGTTGCCTATACAGTTCATAGACAAGTTAACAGATACTACTAAAAGACTCAAGATAAGTGTGAGTACCGAGCATGGCCCTCTCGTAGGATGACGAGGGAGGATCCCCGTGGAGTATTGTGTTGGTGAGTAGTGGACTCGTGTGCAAAAACTATTTTACTAGAGAAGTTACGTAGGATAGCTTAGCCAAGAGTCAAAGCTGGCTTGCTGCAATAACCCCACCACCTTCTTGAGAATGAGCATGTATAGTAGGTTCTGATGTAAGACTTGCTGAGTACCTTATACTCATGTTTGCTTATTTATTGTTTTTAGACGACAACACTGCCCCCTCCGATGGGTTTTATGTAGACCTTGATGTCGACGAGTGACTAGCCACCCAGGTGGTGATCCTGGCCATGGAGGGCCCTATGTAGATAGACAGGCTTCGAGAAGCCTTCTTTCTTTCTAGTGTCTGTACTCAGACCGGTTGCTTCCGCATGTGCTTGTATGATTGTATGACTTGAGTGTCGGGTCATGTGACCCCTATCTGTATGAACATGTTATGTATGGCTCTCTGGAGCCTTTAAATAAAGTACTTGAGTTGTAGAGTTTTGTTGTGATGCCATGTTGTATGTACTCATATCGGGCATATTGTGTGTATGATTGAAATGCTTGGTATGAGTGGGATCCGACAATCTAGTTGTTTATCCTTGGCAGCCTTTCTTATGGGGAAGTGTAGTCTAGTGTTCCTCGAGCCATAGTAGTCCGCTACAGCCCGGTTCACTAGAGTCCTGCTAGCCCAGCACTACTGTTCAGGACACTTGACCGGCTAGCATGTGTTTCACTTTGTTCCTATGTCTGTTCCTTCGGGGAAATGTCACGCGGTGACTTCCGGAGTCCTGCCTAGCCTGCTACAGCCCAGGTTCCCCAGAGTCCTGTTAGCCCAGTGCTACAGCCCGGAATCACTCGCTGATGAGTGACATGCTTGATGTGATTCATGTATGCCTGTCTTCATAGGTCTGTGCCACTTTGGGTTCACGACTAGCCATGCCGGCCTGGGTTCTCTGTCATATGGATGCTAGCGACACTATCATATACATGAGCCAAAAGGCGCAAATGGTCTCGGGCCATGGTAAGGCGACACCCGTGGGATACCGTGCGTGAGGCCGCAAGGTGATATGAGGTGTTACCGGCTAGATCGATGTGGCTTGGAATCGGGGTCCTGACAATGTTGGTATCAGAGCCGGACTGCCTGTAGGTTCGTTGAGCCAAAGTGGTCGATGTCGAGTCTAGAAATGCTTTAGTTATATGTAGGGGAATTGATTGTGGGAGGGAACATAAGGCTCTTTTACTCCTTTACCATATGCCTCCGATCTGAGTCATTCTCTTCTCATTCAATGTGGGTTAAGGACTAGGCTCTCTTCTTCTATCAGGTTCACGTGTTACTAATCCGTAGTAGCTTATAGGATTGTTGTTACAAGCCCAGTTCAGTTTCTACTATTTTAGTATGTTGCTAATTGGATCAGAACCTTGATATGATGTTGTTGAGTGGTATTGCAAACTGTTGTGGATGTCTCAAATCTTTTTCTGAGCATTTACAGCTGTTATGCTGTCCAATTTTCCCTAGAAATTCTATTGCATTTTGGTTGTGCTTTCAGATGGCCAACCGTGCTCAAAACCAACTGGTTCGCCTGACCCGGTGCCTCGATGTGCCCGGTCATACTGCGATGTTAGTTCGGGTAATGATCGAGACGGGTTACCGTTGGTATCCCGAATACACCGTCGAAGAGCAATTCCGAGACTTTAATCAAAGCCAATATTTCTGCACCGTCGGGATATTTCCTTCTTATCCTGGATCTACCGAGCCCCTTCACTGTTCCTATGTGTTGGGGAACGTAGTAATTTCAAAAAATTTCCTACGCACACGCAAGATCATGGTGATGCATAGCAACAAGAGGGGAGAGTGTTGTCTACGTACCCTCGTAGACCGAAGCGGAAGCGTTGATGCAACATAGAGGAAGTAGTCGTACGTCTTCCCGATCCGACCGATCCAAGCACCGTTACTCCGGCACCTCCGAGTTCTTAGCACACGTTCAGCTCGATGACGATCCCCCGGCTCCAATCCAGCAAAGCTTCGGGGATGAGTTCCGTCAGCACGACGGCGTGGTGACGATCTTGATGTTCTACCGTCGCAGGGCTTCGCCTAAGCACTACAACAATATGACCGAGGTGGAATATGGTGGAAGGGGGCACCGCACATGGCTAAGGAACGATCACGATGATCAACTTGTGTCCTAGGGTGCCCCCTGCCTCCGTATATAAAGGATCCAAGGGGGGGGTGCGGCCGTCCCTAGAGGAGGCGCGCAGGAGGAGTCCTACTCCTACCGGGAGTAGGACTCCCCCCGCTTTCCTTGTCCAATTAGGAGAGGTGGGAGAAGAGAGGGAAAAAGGGGGGCGCCGCCCCTCCCTCCTTGTCCAATTCGGACTAGGGGGAGAGGGGGTGCGCGGCCTGCCCTGGCAGCCCCTTCCTCTTCTCCACTTTAGGCCCATGAGGCCCATTAACCCCCGGGGGGTTCCGGTAACCCCCCGGTGCTCCGATTTTATTCGAAACTTCCCCGGAACGCTTCCGGTGTTCGGATATAGTCATCCAATATATCAATCTTTATGTCTCGACCATTTCGAGACTCCTCTTCATGTCCGTGATCACATCCGGGACTCCGAACTAACTTCGGTACATCAAAATGCATAAACTCATAATAACTGTCATCGTAACGTTAAGCGTGCGGACCCTACGGTTCGAGAACAATGTAGACATGACCGAGACACGTCTCCGGTCAATAACCAATAGCGGGACCTGGATGCTCATATTGGCTCCTACATATTCTACGAAGATCTTTATCGGTCAGACCGCATAACAACATACGTTGTTCCCTTTGTCAACAGTATGTTACTTGCCCGAGATTCGATCGTCGGTATCTCAATACCTAGTTCAATCTCGTTACCGGCAAGTCTCTTTACTTGTTCCGTAATACATCATCTCGCAACTAATTCATTAGTTGCAATGCTTGCAAGGCTTATGTGATGTGCATTACCGAGAGGGCCCAGAGATACCTCTTCGACAATCGGAGTGACAAATCCTAATCTCGAAATACGCCAACCCAACATGTACCTTTGGAGACACCTGTAGAGCACCTTTATAATCACCCAGTTATGTTGTGATGTTTGGTAGCACACAAAGTGTTCCTCCGGCAAACGGGAGTTGCATAATCTCATAGTCATAGGAGCATGTATAAGTCATGAAGAAAGCAATAGCAACATACTAAACGATCGGGTGCTAAGCTAATGGAATGGGTCATGTCAATCAGATCATTCACCTAATGATGCGATCCCATTAATCAAATAACAACTCTTTGTCTATGGTTAGGAAACATAACCATCTTTGATTAACGAGCTAGTCAAGTAGAGGCATACTAGTGACACTCTGTTTGTCTATGTATTCACACATGTATTATGTTTCCGGTTAATACAATTATAGCATGAATAATAAACATTTATCATGAAATAAGGAAATAAATAATAACTTTATTATTGCCTCTAGGGCATATTTCCTTCAGTCTCCCACTTGCACTAGAGTCAATAATCTAGATCACATCACCATGTGATTAACATCGATAGTTCACATCATCATGTGATTAACACCCATAGTTCACATCGCCATGTGACCAATACCCAAAGGGTTTACTAGATTCAGTAATCTAGTTCACATCTCTATGTGATTAACACCCAAAGAGTACTAAGGTGTGATCATGTTTTGCTTGTGAGAGAATCTTAGTCAACGGGTCTGCCACATTCAGATCCGCATGTATTTTGCAAATTTCTATGTCAACAATGCTCTGCATGGAGCTACTCTAGCTAATTGCTCCCACTTTCAATATGTATCTAGACCAAGACTTAGAGTCATCTAGATTAGTGTCAAAACTTGCATCGGCGTAAACCTTTACGACGAACCTTTTTTTCACTTCCATAATCGAGAAACATATCCTTATTCCACTAAGGATAATTTTGACCGCTGTCCAGTGATCTACTCCTAGATCACTATTGTACTCCCTTGCCAAACTTAGTGGTAGGGTATACAATAGATCTGGTACATAGCATGGCATACTTTATAGAACCTATGACCAAGGCATAGGGAATGACATTCATTCTCTTTCTATCTTTTGCCGTGGTCGGGCTTTGAGTCTTACTCAATTTCACACCTTGTAACATAGGCAAGAAACTCTTTCTTTGACTATTCCATTTTGAACTACTTCAAAATCTTGTCAAGGTATGTATTTATTGAAAAAACTTATCAAGCGTCTTGATCTATCTCTATAGATCTTGATGCTCAATATGTAAGCAGCTTCACCGAAGTCTTTCTTTGAAAAAACTCCTTTCAAACACTCCTTTATGCTTTACAGAATAATTCTACATTATTTCCGATCAACAATATGTCATTCACATATACTTATCAGAAATGTTGTAGTGCTCCCACTCACTTTCTAGTAAATACAGGCTTCACCGCAAGTATGTATAAAACTATATGCTTTGATCAACTTATCAAAGCATGTATTCCAACTCCGAGATGCTTGCACCAGTCCATAGATGAATCGCTGGAGCTTGCATATTTTTTTAGCACTTTAGGATTGACAAAACCTACTGGTTGCATCATATACAGCTCTTCTTTAAGAAATCCATTAAGGAATGTAGTTTTGTTTATCCATTTGCCAGATTTCATAAAATGCGGCAATTGCTAACATGATTCGGACAGACTTAAGCATAGATACGAGTGAGAAACTCTCATCGTAGTCAACACTTTGAACTTGTCGAAAACCTTTTGCGACAATTCTAGCTTTGTAGATAGTAACACTACTATCAACGTCCATCTTCCTCTTGAAGATCCATTTATTTTCCATGGCTTGCCGATCATCGGGCAAGTCAACCAAAGTCCATACTTTGTTCTCATACATGAATCCCATCTCAGATTTCATGGCCTCAAGCCATTTAGCGGAATCTGGGCTCATCATCGCTTCCTCATAGTTCGCAAGTTCGTCATGGTCTAGTAACATGACTTCCAGAACAGGATTACTGTACCACTCTGGTGCGGATCTCACTCTGGTGTACCTACGATATTCGGTAGTAACTTGATCTGAAGTTTTATGATCATCATCATTAGCTTCCTCACTAATTGGTGTAGTAGTCACAGGAACAGATTTCTGTGATGAACTACTTTCCAATAAGGGAGAAGGTACAATTACCTTATCAAGTTCTACTTTCCTCCCACTCACTTCTTTCGAGAGAAACTCCTTCTCTAGAAAGGATCCATTATAAGCAACGAATGTCTTGCCTTAGGATCCGTGATAGAAGGTGTACCCAACAGTCTCCTTTTGGGTATCCTATGAAGACATATTTCTCCGATTTGGTTTTGAGCTTATCAGGATGAAACTTTTTCACATAAGCATCACATCCAAACTTTAAGAAACGACAACTTTGGTTTCTTGCTAAACCACAGTTCAGATTGTGTCGTCTCAACGGACTTAGATGGTGCCCCTTTTTAACGTGAATGCAGCTGTCTTTTAATGCATAACCTCAAAAACGATAGTGGTAAATCGGTAAGAAACATCATAGATTTGCACTATATCTAATAAAGTATGGCTATGATGTTCGGACACACCATTATGCTGTGGTGTTCCGGGTGGCACGAATTTGTGAAACTATTCCACATTGTTTTAATTGAAGACCAAACTCATAACTCAAATATTTGTCTCCGCGATTAGATCGTAGAAACCTTATTTTCTTGTTACGATGATTCTCCACTTCACTCTGAAATTCTTTGAACTTTTCAAATGTTTCAGACTTATGTTTCATCAAGTAGATATACTCATATCTGCTCAAATCATCTGTGAAGATCAGAAAATAATGATACCTATCGTGAGCCTCAATATTCATCGGACCACATACATCAGTATGTATGATTTCCAACAAATCTGTTGCTCGCTCCATTGTTCCGAAGAACAGAGTCTTAGTCATCTTGCGCATGAGGCATGGTTCGCAAGCATCAACTGATTCATAATCAAGTGATTCCAAAAGCCCATCAGCATGGAGTTTCTTCATGCACTTTACACCAATATGACCTAAACGGCAGTGCTACAAATAAGTTGCACTATCATTATTAACTTTGCATCTTTTGGTTTCAATATTATGATTATGTGTATCACTACGATCGAGATCCAACGAACTATTTTCATTGGGTGTGTAACCATATAAGGTTTTATTCATGTAAACAGAACAACAATTTATTCTCTTACCTAAATGAATAACCGTATTATGATCAAATCATATTCATGATCAACGTAAACACCAAATAACACTTATTTAGGTTCAACACTAATCCCGAATTTATAGGGAGTGTGCGATGATGATCATATCAATCTTGGAACCACTTCCAACACACATCGTCACTTCACCCTTAACTAGTCTTTGTTTATTCTGCAACTCCCGTTTCGAGTTACTAATCTTAGCAACTGAACTAGTATCAAATACTGAGGGGTTGCTATAAACACTAGTAAAGTACACATCAATAACATGTATATCAAATATACTTATGTTCACTTTTGCCATCCTTCTTATCTGCCAATCACTTGGGGTAGTTCCGCTTCCAGTGACCAGTCCCTTTGCAATAGAAGCACTCAGTCTCAGGCTTAGGTCCAGACTTGGGCTTCTTCACTTGAGCAGCAACTTGCTTGCTGTTCTTTTTGAAGTTCCCCTTCTTCCCTCTGCCCTTTTCTTGAAACTAGTGGTCTTGTCTACCATCAACACTTGATGTTTTTCTTGATTTCTACCTTCATCGATTTCATCATCATGAAAAGCTCGGGAGTCATTTTCGTCATCCCTTGCATACTATAGTTCATCACGAAGTTCTACTAACTTGGTCATGGTGACTAGAGAATTCTGTCAATCACTATCTTATCTGGAAGATTAACTCCCACTTGATTCAAGCGATTGTAGTACCCAGACAATCTGAGCACATGCTCACTAGTTGAGCGATTCTCCTCCATCTTTTAGCTATAGAACTTGTTGGAGACTTCATATCTCTGAACTCGGGTATTTGCTTGAAATATTATCTTCAACTCCTGGAACATCTTATATGGTCCATGACGTTCAAAACGTCTTTGAAGTCCCGATTCTAAGCCATTAAGCATGGTGCACTAAACTATCAAGTAGTCATCATATAGAGCTAGCCAAACGTTCATAACATCTGCATCTGCTCCTGCAATAGGTCTGTCACCTAGTGGTGCATCAAGGACATAATTCTTCTGTGCAGCAATGAGGATAAACCTCAGATCATGGATCCAATCCGCATCATTGCTACTAACATCTTTCAATACAATTTTCTCTAGGAACATATCAAAATAAACACAGGGAAGCAACAACGCGAGCTATTGATCTACAACATGATTTACAAAATACTACCAGGACTAAGTTCATGATAAATTTAAGTTCAATTAATCATATTACTTAAGAACTCCCACTTAGATAGACATCCCTCTAATCCTCTAAGTGATCGCGTGATCCAAATCAACTAAACCATGTCCGATCATCACGTGAGATGGAGTAGTTTCAATGGTGAACATCACTATGTTGATCATATCTACTATATGATTCACGCTCGACCTTTCGGTCTCCGTGTTCCGAGGCCATATCTGTATATGCTTGGCTCGTCAAGTATAACCTGAGTATTCCACGTGTGCAACTGTTTTGCACCCGTTGTATTTGAACGTAGAGCCTATCACACCCGATCATCACGTGGTGTCTCTGCACGAAGAACTTTCGCAATGGTGCATACTCAGGGAGAACACTTCTTGATAATTTAGTGAGAGATCATCTTATAATGCTACCATCAATCAAAGCAAGATAAGATGCATAAAAGATAAACATCACACGCAATCAATATAAGTGATATGATATGGCCATCATCATCTTGTGCCTGTGATCTCCATCTCCGAAGCACCGTCATGATCACCATCGTCACCGGCGCGACACCTTGATCTCCATCGCAACATTGTTGTCGTCTCGCCACTTTTATGCTTCCACGACTATCGCTACTGCTTAGTGATAAAGTAAAGCATTACAGCGCGGTTGCATTGCATACAATAAAGCGACAACTATATGGCTCCTGCCAGTTGCCGATAACTCGGTTACAAAACATGATCATCTCATACAATAAAATTTAGCATCATGTCTTGACCATATCACATCACAACATGCCCTACAAAAACAAGTTAGACGTCCTCTACTTTGCTTGTTGCAAGTTTTACGTGGCTGCTATGGGCTTAAGCAAGAACCAGTCTTACCTACGCATCAAAACCACAACGATAGTTTGTCAAGTTGATGCCGTTTTAACCTTCGCAAGGACCGGGCGTAGCCACACTTGGTTCAACTAAAGTTGGAGAAACAGTCACCCGCAAGCCACCTATGTGCAAAGCATGTCGGGAGAACCGGTCTCGCGTAAGCGTACACGTAATGTCGGTCCGGGCTGCTTCATCCAACAATACCGCCGAACCAAAGTATGACATGCTGGTAGGCAGTATGACTTATATCGCCCACAACTCACTTGTGTTCTACTCGTGCACACAACATCAAACCATAAAACCTAGGCTCGGATGCCAATGTTGGGGAACGTAGTAATTTTAAAAAAATTCCTACGCACACGCAAGATCATGGTGATGCATAGCAACGAGAGGGGAGAGTGTTGTCTATGTACCCTCGTAGACCGAAGCGGAAGCGTTGACGCAACATAGAGGAAGTAGTCATACGTCTTCCCGATCCGACCGATCCAAGCACCGTTACTCCGGCACCTCCGAGTTCTTAGCACACGTTCAGCTCAATGATGATCCCCGGGCTCCGATCCAGCAAAGCTTCGGGGATGAGTTCCGTCAGCACAACGGCGTGGTGACGATCTTGATGTTCTACCGTCGCAGGGCTTCGCCTAAGCACTACAACAATATGACCGAGGTGGAATATGGTGGAAGGGGGCACCGCACACGGCTAAGGAACGATCACGATGATCAACTTGTGTCCTAGGGTGCCCCTGCCTCCGTATATAAAGGATCCAAGGGGGGGGGGGTGCGGCCGGCCCTAGAGGAGGCGCGCAGGAGGAGTCCTACTCCTACCGGGAGTAGGACTCCCCCCTTTCCTTGTCCAATTAGGAGAGGTGGGAGAAGAGAGGGAAAAAGGGGGGCGCCGCCCCTCCCTCCTTGTCCAATTCAGACTAGGGGGAGAGGGGGCGCGCGGCCTGCCCTGGCAGCCCCTTCCTCTTCTCCACTTTAGGCCCATGAGGGCCATTAACCCCCCCGGGGGTTCCGGTAACCCCCCGGTGCTCCGGTTTTATCCGAAACTTCCCCGGAACGCTTCCGGTGTCCGAATATAGTCATCCAATATATCAATCTTTATGTGTCGACCATTTCGAGACTCCTCGTCATGTCCATGATCACATCCGGGACTCCGAACTAACTTCGGTACATCAAAATGCATAAACTCATAATAACTGTCATCATAACATTAAGCGTGCAGACCCTATGGTTCGAGAACAATGTAGACATGACCGAGACACGTCTTCGGACAATAACCAATAGCGGGACCTGGATGCTCATATTGGCTCCTACATATTCTACGAAGATCTTTATCGGTCAGACCGCATAACAACATACGTTGTTCCCTTTGTCATCGGTATGTTACTTGCCCGAGATTCGATCGTCGGTATCTCAATACCTAGTTCAATCTTGTTACCGGCAAGTCTCTTTACTCGTTCCGTAATACATCATCTCGCAACTAACTCATTAGTTGCAATGCTTGCAAGGCTTATGTGATGTGCATTACCGAGAGGGCCCAGAGATACCTCTCCGACAATCGGAGTGACAAATCCTAATCTCGAAATACGCCAACCCAACATGTACCTTTGGAGACACATGTAGAGCACCTTTATAATCACCCAGTTACGTTGTGACGTTTGGTAGCACACAAAGTGTTCCTCCGGCAAATGGGAGTTGCATAATCTCATAGTCATAGGAACATGTATAAGTCATGAAGAAAGCAATAGCAACATACTAAACGATCGGGTGCTAAGCTAATGGAATGGGTCATGTCAATCAGATCATTCACCTAATGATGTGATCCCGTTAATCAAATAACAACTCTTTGTCTATGGTTAGGAAACATGACCATCTTTGATTAACGAGCTAGTCAAGTAGAGGCATACTAGTGACACTCTGTTTGTCTATGTATTCACACATGTATTATGTTTCCGGTTAATACAATTATAGCATGAAAAATAAACATTTATCATGAAATAAGGAAATAAATAATAACTTTATTATTGCCTCTAGGGCATATTTACTTCACTATGGACTCGGGGTTACTGTTGAGATGGCTGTGCAGGATGGTGCCTATTCCATGATGACCATCATGCGAGTCCGGACCGGAACACCGACTTCCGTTACATGCCAGCTTCACTTCCGGGAGTGCAAGGGTATCTTCTAGCTATCTATGCTGACTCCACTCAGGAGGACTCATTAACTCGTACCACTGCCGAGATGCTCGAAGATAAGGACCGAGAGAATCGGGCCTTGAGGCTGGAGCTTTTCAATACCCATGCTGATCATTGGGCCACATTGACTTGGTTTGCACCTGCGGTTCAAGCTGGATGTATGGATACAAGGGATCTGTATCCTGTGAGATCTGCTCTACCAGACATGGTGGATTGGCGTGATGTGGGAGGCATCACCCCACCCCGTGGTCCCCGCAGGCCACCGTTTGTTGGTCCAAGACCTCATCCTAGCCCCTATGGTCCATAGGCTCCTCAGGACCGTTTGTTCCCGGATGGTCATGTTAAACTTCCAGCCTATGGAGGTGACTTCTATGAGGACTACTATGGAGCTGTCTGAGTTAGTAGAAGTACCACTAGTATTGTAGTAGTTGTATCTCCACTGTCCTGCGTGACTTGTGGAATATGACTTTGCGTGTAATCAATTCCGGAGGTGTAGAAAATAATGTATAGGAGCTTGGAATGCCTCCGATGAGATGTAACGTCTTTCATCATAGTTGTACTATAGCCTGGGCTTGTACTAAACTATGTATGATGTGTATGACTGTTGGTATATATATGGCAGTTTTATATTACCATGACATACGGATGAACATCTCTGCAATCCGTGTTATCCATTACATTCTTGTCTAAACCGTTGTCTTGTTTTCTCCTAGGATGGTCAACACCTGCAACAACCCTGCTGCCCCGGAGCAGGGGGAAGCCAGTGCAGCTAGAGGTGAAAATCTGCCTCAACCGCCTTCTCTGGCCGAAGCAATGCTGGAGGCGGAAAGAAACAAGCGTGAGACTAACCGCCTGCTGGAGCGGATTGAGCAGAACACTGCACGCCACCCGCGAAATGACTTGGTGTCAATTAATGACTTTATCAAGCTGTACCCACCAAAGTTTAACCATTCCGTCGAGCCCCTCGACGCGGATGACTGGCTTCGCAGCATCACCCACAAGCTACGTTCTGCCAACGTAGCCGAAGCCGACAAGGTTACTTATGCTGCCTATCACCTCGAAGGCCCTGCTAGCCTTTGGTGGGAAAACTTCGAAGCTATGTGCCCGGTCGGCCAAATCACTAGTTGGGCTGAATTCAGTGAGGCTTTCCGTGAGCATCACATTCTGGAAGGTCTCATGGGTCGCAAGAGGGAGGAGTTCTGCAACTTCACCCAAGGAAGACTGACTGTGGATGCTTATAGTCGTGAATTTGGGAATCTGGCACGTTATGCCCCTGAAGAGGTATCTACTGACGCTAAGAATCAGGCAAGGTTCCGCAAGGCACTTAGCCCTGAGCTTCGCCGCAATCTTCGTCTGCATGAGTGCACCTCCTTTCAGAAGTTGGTCAATAAAGCCATCAGTGCTGAGACAGGCCAGACTGATTATGACGCTTCACGTAAGCACTCCCGTGATTTTGGCTCTTCATCCGGCTCTGGAGCTCAGAAGCACCGGGTGTGGATCCCAAGCACGGCATTGCCACCCAGGTTCATTCCGAGGCCATCCTTTGAGGCACCTCGTCCCAACCAGCAATTTGCACCGCCCAAGCCCTATGGTGGCCCCGCTGCTAATGCTGCTCCATGCCCCAATGTGGTGACATGCTTTAAGTGTGGAGAGCCGGGTCACTATAGCCGAGAGTGTCCCCAGAACAACAACCCCAATCAAACTTGAAAGTCCGTTGGCCGTGGTAAGCCCGCGGGAAAAACATTCTACGCCAAGCCGGACACCACTGCACGTGGCCATGTCAACTATGTTTCAGCTGAGGAGGCTCATGAGGATCCCAACGTCGTCCTTGGTACGCTCCTTGTTAACTGCCATCCGGCATCTGTTCTTTTCGATACTGGAGCATCTCATTCATTCATATCCGAGAACTATGCTCGATTGCACAACACGACATTCTGTGACATGCCCTCTACCATGGAAATTCAAACCCCTGGCTCTAGATGGCAAACTTCTAGAGTAAGCCATGGGAACGAAATTCTTGTCGATAGACTTGTCTTCCTTGCATCCTTAATAGCTCTCAAGTCCTCGGACATAAACATCATCTTGGGTATGGACTGGATGTCAGCTCATTATGCTAAGATCGTGTGACGCCCGGATAATTAAGCTACAACAATCCCAAGTTAATGATGCCATGTCATCATTTTCACTATTGCTAAATCCCCCTTTGATTCAATCTGGTTCAATTTCAAATTAAAGTCAAAATTCAAATTTCTCAAACATGCAAAATAAAATGTTCAAAGTGTGGCAAATAATCTCTGGATATTTGTCATGTTGGAACCAACCTCTTCTGGATTCCCAAAGTGCCCCTGGAAAATTATATAATGGTCCAACTACAACAAACGTAACCTTTTCAAAATAAACAAATATTTATGAGTTTCCAAATAACTCAAAACTTTATGTTTTGCTCCAAGATATTGTGCTTGAATTTTGTGCCAAATTTCAAGCTGAAGTAAATTCATTTACTATAGCAAGTAGAAATCAGTGGTAGAAATGTAAAGAAACGAGAAAAGAGAGAGGAAGTAGACGACCTAATCTACTGGCACCGCGGCCCATTTAGCAAAAATCGGCCCAGCTAGCCCCACACGCCCTCCTCTTCTCGCTACAGGAGGCTGGGATGGCCGTGGCGGCCATCTGCCGGCTATGGCCACTTGCGTGGCGGCCATCCGACCCCTCCCGGCGTCCTACTCGACCTATAAGTCCTCCCCGAACCCCCCCTTGACGAACCCTAGTGCCCTAAGTGCATTCCCCCTTTTCCCCTGGCTAGATCCGCCCACCCCCAATAGCCTCCGCCGCTCGTCGCCGTCGATTCCGCACTCTCCGACGACCCCGAGCCCCGGCGAGATGTCACGGAGCTTCGCCGCCCTCCGCTGCGTCGCCTGAGCCGAGCCACTGGAGACGACGGGCTCGGCATCGAGCGGATCGAGCTCGTCTCCGTCTTCTGCGTCGCCGGTGACCGCCGCCGTCTTCGTCATCCCCTGCTGCTACAAAGCTGTCGAGGGCCTTTCTTGGCCGCTCGGTGAGCTCCTCTCTCCCTCCATTCCTTCTTCCCGTGGCCGCATTTGTCCCTAGCTAGTTCGCCGCCGTTGCCGTGCCTCTGCTTCCGCCGGCGTGCTCGAAGCCGTGCTGTTGCTCTGCGTCGAGCTCAGATGAGCTCGGGATCGTGCTCATCACGTTCGTGCGGGCCCATTGCACCCCTCCCTCGCGCTCTGTCGAGCCCCGTAGCGCTCAGTTCCAGCCATCGTAGCATCTCGCACCACCGCCATTCGACACGACGTCGTCCGGCCGTTCGAACGCACCCTGCTCGCGCCCTTATGCGCATGTGCCCGGGCTTGTCCGCGGCCCGGCCCTGCCGCCACGACCGCGCCCTGCTGCTGTTGCCGCTTGCCACTGCTGCTTGCGCCTCCGCCGCTTCTTGTACTGCCGCTGCTACTCTGCGTACTGCTGCTGTGGCCTGATGCTGCCACTGCCGCTTGCCGTCGCCCACCACGGAGCCACTGCCGCAGCCGCCCCGCGCTCGCGCATCGCATGCCCGCACTGCCGCGCTCGGCGCTGCTCCCCCTCGCCTGCCGTTGCGGATGCCCCGCCTACGCATGCCTGCAGCGCCCGAGCCATGCCACTGCCCAACGCTGCTCTATTGTACTACTACTATCTACTGTAGCTCTACTAGTTAGCTTTTGGTTTTCTATGTTGACTAAGCCCCTAAACAACCCCTAATCAGTAGTTAAACAGTTTTTAATATGTGTAAAAATAATATGAGTAGGTAGTACACTTGACGAGGCTCAAATGTTTCCATGGGACCAAATCCACTTGATACATGGTTTAAATCCTACAAAAATCACAAAATGCTATCTTCTTTTAACCCAAGCATTGTGTGTTCTCCGTGTGAGTGTTCTGTGTGTGTGCATGAGTACGTGTGGTGTGGTGTGTGCGGCCGGCCGTGCTAGTTAGTTTAGTTAGTACTGTAGTAGTTAAATAGTCTAATAGTAGATGGCATGCGGGACCAAGTGTTTATATTAAAATGCTAAACTACTTTTAGAATAGATAAGTCCATGACAAGTAGGCCACTATTCACTTTGACTAGTCAATGCTGACTTGGCTGTTGACTAAGTCAACTGGGCCCTAGCCCCACATGTCAGCTTCTCTGTACCTCTGGCTGGGTACACTTTTGGGTACCATAGCCTTTTTTTAATTTGGAATTAGTAATAAATCCAGGAATTTCATAAAAATTTTAAATCTTTGAAAATTAATATAAAATAAATCATAGCTCCGATCAAAAAACTTTATACATGAAAGTTGCTCAGAACGACGAGACGAATCCGGATACGCAGCCCGTTCGTCCGCCACGCATCCCTAGCATAGCGAACACGCAACTTTCCCCCTTCGGTTCATCTGTCCGAAAACGCAAAACACCGGGAATACTTTCCCGGATGTTTTCCCCCTTAACCGGTACCACCTCGTACCGCGTTGGGGCACACCTAGCATCACGCCTTGTCATGTCATGCATCGCTATGCATCTGTTTGCTTAATATTTATTGTTTCTTCTCGCTCTTCTCTCGCTAGACACCGAGACCGATGCTGCTGCTACCCAGTACGACTACGGTGTTGACGACCCCTCTCTCTCTTGCCAGAGCAATCAGGCAAGCCCCCCCTTTGATCACCAGATATCGCCTACTCTTCTCTCTACTTCTTGCATTAGAGTAGTGTAGCATGTTACTGCTTTCCGTTAATCCTATACTGCTGCATAGCCTGTCCTGGCTACTACTGTTGTTACCTTTACCTGCTATCCTACTGCTTAGTATAGGATGCTAGTGTTCCATCAGTGGCCCTACACTCTTATCCGTCTGCCATGCTATACTACTGGGCCGTGATCACTTTGGGAGGTGATCACGGGCATATACCATATACTTTAGACTGTTACGTTACCGGGGAAACTGTTTGGAGATGGGGGCTGAAGGAACAGGTGGCTCCATCTAGGTAGTGGTGGGCCTGGGTTCCCGACGGCCCCCGACTGTTACTTTGTGGCGGAGCGACAGGGCAGGTTCCGACCACCTAGGAGAGAGGTGGGCCTGGCCCTGGTCGGCGTTCGCAGATACTTAACACGCTTAACGAGATCTGGGTATTTGATCTGAGTCTGGCCATTTGGTCTATACGCACTAACCATCTACGCGGGAGTAGGTATGGGTATCCCGGCGTCGTGGTATCAGCCGAAGCCTTCGTGACGTCAGCGACTGAGTGGCGCGCGCCGGATTGGACTGGAAAGCCACTAGGCTAGGTCTGCTTCCGGCCACGTACGCAACGTGCAGGTGTGTAGAGGGCGATGGGCCCAGACCCCTGCGCCATAGGATTTAGACCGGCGTGCTGACCTCTCTGTTGTGCCTAGGTAGGGCTGCGACGTGTTGATCTTCTGAGGCTGGCCATGACCCAGGAAAGTGTGTCCGGCCAAATGGGATCGAGCGTGTTGGGGAATGTGGTGCACCCCTGCAGGGAAGTTAATCTATTCGAATAGTCGTGTCCCTCGGTAAAAGGACGACCCGGAGTTGTACCTTGACCTTATGACAACTAGAACTGGATACTTAATAAAACACACCCTTCCAAGTGCCAGATACAACCGGTGATCGCTCTCTCACAGGGCGACGAGGGGAGGATCATCGGTTAGGATTTATGCTATGCGATGCTACTTGGAGGACTTCAGTCTACTCTCTTCTACATGTTGCAAGACGGAGGCTGCCAGAAGCGTAGTCTTCGACAGGATTAGTTATCCCCCTCTTATTCTGGCATTCTGCAGTTCAGTCCACATATGATGCCCTTATTCCATTTGATTCCCATGCATATGTAGTATAGCTCCTTGCTTGCGAGTACTTTGGATGAGTACTCACGGTTGCTTTCTCCTTCTTTTCCCTCTATCCCTTCTACCTGGTTGTCGCAACCAGATGTTGGAGCCCAGGAGCCAGACGCCACCGTCGATGACGACTCCTACTACACCGGAGGTGCCTACTACTACGTGCTGCCCGCTGACGGCGACCAGGAGTAGTTAGGAGGATCCCAGGCAGGAGGCCTGCGCCTCTTTTGATCTGTATCCCAGTTTGTGCTAGCCATCTTATGGCAACTTCTTTGACTTATGTATGTACTCAGATATTGTTGCTTCCGTTGACTCGTCTATGATTGAGCTCTTGTATTCGAGCCCTCGAGGCCCCTGACTTGTAATATGATGCTTGTATGACTTATTTTATTTGTAGAGTTGTGTTGTGATATCTTCCCGTGAGTCCCTGATCTTGATCGTACACGTTTGCGTGTATGATTAGTGTATGATTAAATCGGGGGCATCACAGATCGACTGTGCCACTAGAACCGTTCAACTTACTCACCCATCGGGCAAGACAGTCAATGTCTTAACTCGAGTGGCCAAGCGCCAGCTTTACTCCCTAAATGCCAACCCCCTTCCAGACCTTGAGGATGTTCCGGTACTCCGAGACTTTCCGGATGTCTTTCCAAAAGAACTGCCAGGTGTCCCACCTGACAGGGATGTCGAGTTTGTGATAGACCTTGTTCCAGGAACCGTTCCAATTTCTAGAAGACCCTACAAGATGGCACCCTTAGAACTAGCCGAGCTTAAGAACCAACTCGATGAGTCCTTGAAAAAGGGTTTCGTCCGTCTCAGTTCCTCTCCTTGGGCTTGCCCCGTCCTCTTCGTTAAGAAGAAGGATGGAACGGATCAAATGGTTGTGGATTACCGACCTGTCAATTTGGTCACCATCAAGAACAAATACCCGCTTCCCAGGATCAACGATCTGTATGATCAGCTCGTTGGATCCTCAGTCTTTTCCAAGATGGATTTGAGGTTGGGCTACCATCAAATCAAAATCAGAAATGGGGACATTCCCAAAACGGCCTTTGTTACTCGTTATGGCCAATACGAGTACACCGTCATGTCCTTCGGTTTAACCAATGCCCCAGCTACCTTCTCTCGGTTAATGAACTCGGTCTTCATGGAGTACTTGGATAAATTCGTCGTAGTATACCTCGATGACATACTCATCTACTCCAAGAATGAAGAGGAACATGTCGAACATCTAAGGCTGGTATTGATGAAACTTCGAGAGCATCGTCTTTATGCCAAATTCTCCAAGTGTGAGTTTTGGTTGCCAGAAGTGACCTATCTAGGCCATGTAATCTCTGGTAAGGGTATTGCTGTCAATCCCGAGCGAGTTCAAGCCGTCCTTGATTAGACTCCACCTGAGACGGTTAAGCAAGTTTGGAGCTTCCTTGGCTTAGCGAGCTATTTCCACCGCTTCGTCGAGAATTTCTCCAAGGTTGCTAAACCTCTAACTGAACTCCTCAAGAAAGATAAAAAGTTCAAGTGGACTCCACAGTGCGAGTTCAGCTTTCAGGAACTGAAAAGACGCCTGACATCTGCTCCCGTACTAGTACCACCAGATTTCTCCAAGGACTTTATTATCTATTGCGATGCCTCGCGACAAGGACTAGGTTGCATACTCATGCAAGATCGTCAGGTAATTGCCTATGCTTCACGGCAATTACACCCACACGAGGAAAATTATCCCACACATGATCTAGAGCTGGCAGCTGTAGTCCATGCACTTAAAACTTGGCAACATTACCTCCTCGGTAATCGTTGGGAGATCTTCACCGATCACCAAAGTTTGAAATATATCTTCACCCAACTAGATTTGAATCTCAGGCAAAGACGTTGGGTTGAGTTGATCTCGGATTACGACTTAGGAATAACTTACACCCCGGGCAAAGCCAATGTCATGGCTGATGGACTAAGTCGTAAATCCTATTGTAACAACCTGATATTACAACAAAGTCAACCACTTCTCCATGAGGAATTTTGTAAGCTTAATCTTCACATTGTTCCTCGAGGATTCCTATCTACCCTGGTGGCGAAACCTACCCTTACGGATCAGATCATCAAGGCACAGAAGGTAGATCCGGGAATATCCCATATTTAGAGAAACATTAAGAAAGGAGTCGCGAATTGTTTCTCCATTGATGATCAAGGTGTCGTATACTTTGGAAATCGCCTAGTGGTTCCAAAGGCACGAAACCTGAGGCGGATGATCCTTAAGGAAGCTCATGAATCCCCTCTCACCATTCATCCTGGTAGTACTAAAATGTATCAAGACCTACGCCAGAGGTTTTGGTGGACTAGGATGAAGAGAGAAATCGCTCAATACATTGCTAATTGCAACGTTTGTCATCGTGTTAAAGCAGAGCATCAACGGCCTGCTGGCACCCTTCAACCTTTGGCTATTCCTGAATGGAAATGGGATAAAATCAGTATGGATTTCATCACTGGGTTTCCCAGGACCAAGAGAGGGAATAATGCCATCTTTGTCGTGATCGACCGACTTTCCAAAGTAGCCCATTTCCTACCTGTTCGTGAGAGTATCACCGGTAGCCAGCTAGCCGAATTATACATCTCCTGAATAGTGTCTCTTCATGGTGTCCCATTGGAAATTAACTCAGACCGTGGGAGTCTCTTCACCTCTCGATTTTGGGAAAGTTTCCAAAATGCTATGGGGACTCATCTCTGTTTTAGCACCGCCTTCCATCCTCAATCAAGTGGTCAAGTAGAGCGAGTCAATCAAATTCTGGAAGATATGCTCCGAGCTTCTGTTATCTCGTTCGGAATGAGTTGGGAGAAATGCCTCCCATTCGCGGAGTTTGCTTATAACAATAGTTATCAAGCTAGCTTGGGCAAAGCTCCTTTCAAAGTTCTCTATGGACGAAAATGTCGAACGCCTCTTAACTGGTCAGAAACCAGGGAAAGACAACTCTTTGGCCCGGATATGATTCAGGAAGCAGAAGAGAAGGTTCGCGTTATTTGTGAGAAATTGAAAACAGCGCAATCTCGTCAAAAGAGTCAATATGATCGTAAACATAAGCCTATGACTTATGAAGTCGACGAGAAGGCTTACCTTCGGGTTACTCCATTAAAGGGAACCCATAGTTTCGGTATCAAAGGCAAATTGGCTCCTCGTTACATTGGACCCTTTCGCATTCTTGCCAAACGAGGAGAAGTTGCCTACCAATTGGAACTACCTCCGGATCTTTCCAGAGTTCACGATGTCTTCCATGTTTCACAACTCAGGCGTTGCTTCGTGGATCCTATCCATGGAGTGGACCACGAAACGCTTGATCTACAAGATAACCTCTCATATCGGGAATATCCCGTTCGTATCCTTGATCAAGCCGAGCGTACCACTCGATGTCATAATATCAAGTTTCTCAAGGTTCAATGGTCACACCATTCCGAGAAAGAAGCCACTTGGGAAAGGGAGGATCGTCTTCGACTCGAGTACCCCACCTTCTTCCCGGAGGATCCTAAATCTCGGGACGAGATTCTTTTGAGTGGGGGTGAGTTGTCACACCCAAGTTAGTTCAAGCATTAGAGTGTGCATCATGTTTAAATTCCTCTTAAATTTAAAATGGGGAAGACAGAACCCCCAACACACCCCTTGGAAACAACTAGGGTTTACTAAAATTATTTTCAATGAACCTGAAATGCCCTTCTAAAAAGTTCACTCTCTTTGTCTTGGGTTAGAACCTCTAGCAAAATTGGTGCACAATTTTCTAGGTCAACAGAAAGTCATTGAATTAAATCATAAGTATTTGAGTTTGGGCATTTAAATGCTATAAAATAATTTAAATGCTCAAATAATTCTAGAAATAAATGTTTGCTGTTGGAAATATTCTAAACAGAGCCCACAATTATTTTCAGGATTTTTGGAAACGTTTTAGTATTTTTAATAAAGCCCAACAGTTGCAGTTAAATAGAAAAAAAAACAAAAAAAGAGAGAGAGAGGGAAGCCCACCTGGGCCTTACCTGTGCTGGCCCAGCCACCTGGCTCGGCCCAGCCGACTGGCCTTGCCGGTCGTCGTCCACCTCCCGCCAGGAGGACGAGGAGCGCGTGGCCGGCGCCCGCGGCCACACGCGGCCACCTCCTGCTTCTGCCGAGGCCCTAGAGACGTCCAGGGATGCCACGCCGACCCCCACGTCCCCCTCTCATCCTCCCTCACTCCCCCCTCGTCTCCCTCACCCTCTCCCGCGATGGCCGAGCGCGATCCTCGCCACCGTACGCCGTAGTTGCCACCAGAGCCACCCCCTCGCCTCCCCGACGTGCCCATTAGCTCCGCGCTGCCGTCCTCGACCTCTCCGTCGACCCACGCAAGCTCGGACGACCCTAAGACGACGTGGTGACCTTCTTCCCCGTCCACTGCCGTCGGATGCCGTCGACCGATTCGCCGGCCCCAGGACCTCCCCGAGATCGCTGACCCCCTCTCCGACTCCGCTGTGAGCTCCTCTTCCTTTCCCCCTAGCTCCCGTGCTCGTTTGGCCTCTGTAGTCGCCACTTCCACCGCACCCGAAAGCTCCCCGCCGCCGGCCATGGCGCCGTCGTGGCTAGAGCCACGGTGGCTTGAAGCCAAACTCACCGTTGTGCTCAGCGTAGCACCAGGAGCCTGTAGCCACCACCAGCTCCTTCTCCCGTGCACCGTAGCATCGAATCCATCCAAGCCCGAACTCCGGCGACCGCCAAGGTCGTCGCCGGCGTCATTTCCGGCGTCCCCGTGTCCAACCACTTGCACCACTGGATGCGGCAGCTCCCCAGCTACGCATAGCACGTCTCCACCGGTGATTTGGTCACCAGAGGACCAAATCCAAAGCTCTCCGCCGTCTCGGCCTCGCCGGCGACTCAACACCAGCGAGTTTGACCCAGTTTGACCCCTGTGTGGGCCCGGGTAGACCCCCCTGAGTCTATGACAGGTGGGGCCGGTCTGCTAATTAATATAGGATTAGTTTTAACTAAATTTAATTAATTCAGTCACTGACATGTGGGCCCAGGCCCCACTGACAGCTAATTAGTGTTAATCTAATCCTGTTAATTAGCTGAAAGACTGACAAAAGGGGCCCACCAGTCAGGTTTGACCTGGGCTGGCGCCTTTGACCCGCTGACGTCACAGTGACGCAGTGCTGATGCATTAATTCAATTTCTGGATTTATTCTTTAATAGGAAGTTCCAGAAAATAGTCAAAACTTCTAAAAATCATAGAAAATCAACCATAGCTCCAAATGCAAAGATTTATATATGAAAAATGATCAGAAAAATTCAATCTATCCATCTGTAATGGTTTCATGGATGACAAAACAAGTTAACCTTGCTGTTTAAGCAGAATAAGGTAATGCACTAATAAGGCCATGTTTAATGAGCTAATATTTGAATCTTTGATTCAAATGAGTTCATTCCCTTCTGTTTTAGCTTGCATTAGGCCAAGACACTTTCATCTTGCCATGTCATAGCATGCATCATATTGTTGCATATTGCCATGTGTTGATTATGCTTGGTGTGTCTTTCGTGGTAGGTTCTGCCTCCGAGGATAACCCCGAGTATCCGTCTGAAGGGCAGTACACTACTACCTCTACAACAGGCAAGCAACCATTGATCATTCCGATACAACCCATGTTCTCGCTTCTGCTCTTGTTTACTGCATTAAGACATTGCGATTCAAACTGCTGTGTGCTACGGTAGTTGAACCCTTATCCTCTGCATGACCTGTCATTGACACAGTAACTAGATGAAATCCACTAGCATGTGTAGGAGTTGATTGAGCCATGTATGTGATTCCTACCTTGCTATGCCTGCTATGCTTAGAGTTGTGTCAGGTCTGGTTCATCTGGGTGATGGGCTAGAGTGATATGATTATGTCGGTAATATGAGGAATGTGTTGAACATGTTTTGGTAAAGGTATCGATGATAGGCCATGTAGGAGTACATGGTGGGTTGTTTCATTGAGGCCGTCCATAAGAACTGAGATCTGTATGTGTGATTTAAGATGCAGTTACTACCGTACATTGGGCCCGAAACCAATGGACCCTCTCGGCTTCTTAATCACCCTAGTACTCTGTCCAGGAGTTGCAAATAGTTTCTGGTGTTTGTAGGTTATGTGTTGGCGGCCGTGCGTAGCGCTGACCCTAGGGGTGGGCTATGTTGCGGTAGATACACCGTGGCCGGGTATGCCGGGCGCCCGTTTGGCGTCTCAGGACCCTGTTCACATCGTTCGGGGCCGTATGTCGAAACCTCGGTCGGACTCCCTGCGGATGGAACCTGGATAGGCGATAAACCTGGACTAGAGACTTAAGTGTTTAGGTAGGCCGTGGCCGACACCCTCGCTGGGCTTCCGCTTGAAGGTTGCCGAGTACATGTCGTGTAAACGGCGGTAAGTGGTGAAAGCATGTATGACGAAGTACACCCCTGCAGGGTATAAAACTATTCGAATAGCCACGTCCGTGGTAAAGGACTACTTGGTTGCCTATACAGTTCATAGACAAGTTAATGGATACTACTAAAAGACTCAAGATAAGTGTGAGTACCGAGGATGGCCCTCTCGTAGGATGACGAGGGAGGATCCCCGGTGGAGTATTGTGTTGGTGAGTAGTGGACTCGTGTGCGAAAACTATTTTACTAGAGAAGTTCCGTAGGATAGCTTAGCCAAGAGTCAAAGCTGGCTTGCTGCAATAACCCCACCACCTTCTTGAGAATGAGCATGTATAGTAGGTTCTGATGTAAGACTTGCTGAGTACCTTGTACTCATGTTTGCTTATTTATTGTTTTTAGACGACAACACTGCCCCCTCCGATGGGTTTTATGTAGACCTTTATGTCGACGAGTGACTAGCCACCCAAGTGGTGATCCTGGCCATGGAGGGCCCTATGTAGATAGACAGGCTTCGAGGAGCCTTCTTTCTTCTACTGTCTGTACTCAGACCGGTTGCTTCCGCATGTGCTTATATGATTGTATGACTTGAGTGTCGGGTCCTGTGACCCCTATCTGTATGAACATGTTATGTATGGCTCTCTGGAGCCTTTAAATAAAGTACTTGAGTTGTAGAGTTTTGTTGTGATGCCATGTTGTATGTAGTCATATCGGCATATTGTGTGTATGATTGAAATGCTTGGTATGAGTGGGATCCGACAATCTAGTTGTTTATCCTTGGCAGCCTTTCTTATGGGGAAATGTAGTCTAGTGTTCCTCGAGCCATAGTAGTCCGCTACAGCCCAGTTCACCGGAGTCCTGCTAGCCCAGCACTACTGTTCAGGACGCTTGACTGGCCGGCATGTGTTTCACTTCATTCCTATGTCTATCCCTTCGGGGAAATGTCACGCGGTGACTTCCGGAGTCCTGCCTAGCCTGCTACAGCCCGGGTTCCCCGGAGTCCTGTTAGCCCAGTGCTACAGCCCGGAGTCACTCGCTGATGACCGACATGCTCGATGTGATTCATGTATGCCTGTCTCCATAGGTCTGTGCCACTTTGGGTTCACGACTAGCCATGTCGGCCCGGGTTCTCTGTCATATGGATGCTAGCGACACTATCATATACGTGAACCAAAAGGCGCAAACGGTCCCGGGCCATGGTAAGGCGACACCCGTGGGATACCGTGCGTGAGGCCGGAAAGTGATATGAGGTGTTACCGGCTAGATCGATGTGGCTTGGAATCGGGGTCCTGACACAGGCTTAGGTCCAGATTTGGGTTTCTTCTCTTGAGTAGCAACTTGCTTGCTGTTCTTTTTGAAGTTCCCCTTCTTCTTCCCTTTGCCCTTTTTCTTGAAACTAGTGGTCTTGTTGACCATCAACACTTGATGCTCCTTCTTGATTTCTACCTCCGTAGCTTTCAACATTGCGAAGAGCTCGGGAATAGTCTTATTCATCCCTTGCATTATAGTTCATCACGAAGCTCTTGTAGCTAGGTGGCAGTGATTGGAGAATTCTGTCAATGACGCAATCATCTGGAAGATTAACTCCCAATTGAATCAAGTGATTATTATACCCAGACATTTTGAGTATATGCTCACTGACAGAACTGTTCTCCTCCATCTTGCAGCTATAGAACTTATTGGATACTTCATATCTCTCAATCCAGGCATTTGCTTGAAATATTAACTTCAACTCCTGGAACATCTCATATGCTCCATGACGTTCAAAACATCGTTGAAGTCCCGATTCTAAGCCGTAAAGCATGGCACACTGAACCATCGAGTAGTCATCAGCTTTGCTCTGCCAGACGTTCATAACATCTGGTGTTGCTCCAGCAGCAGGCCTGGCACCCAGCGGTGCTTCCAGGATGTAATTCTTCTGTGCAGCAATGAGGATAATCCTCAAGTTACGGACCCAGTCCGTGTAGTTGCTACCATCATCTTTCAACTTTGCTCTCTCAAGGAACGCATTAAAATTCAATGGAACAACAGCACGGGCCATCTATCTACAATCAAACATAAACAAGCAAGATACTATCAGGTACTAAGTTCATGATAAATTTAGGTTCAATTAATCATATTACTAAAGAACTCCCACTTAGATAGACATCCCTCTAATCCTCTAAGTGATTACGTGATCCAAATCAACTAAACCATGTCCGATCATCACGTGAGATGGAGTAGTTTCATTGGTGAACATCACTATGTTGATCATATCTACTATATGATTCACGCTCGACCTTTCGGTCTCCGTGTTCCGAGGCCATATCTATATATGCTTGGCTCGTGAAGTATAACCTGAGTATTCTGCGTGTGCAACTCTTTTGCACCCGTTGTATTTGAACGTAGAGCTTATCACACCCGATCATCACGTGGTGTCTCAGCACGAAGAACTTTCGCAATGGTGCATACTCAGGGAGAACACTTCTTGATAATTAGTGAGAGATCATCTTAAAATGCTACCGTCAAACAAAGCAAGATAAGATGCATAAAAGATAAACATCACATGCAATCAATATAAGTGATATGATATGGCCATCATCATCTTGTGCTTGTGATCTCCATCTTCGAAGCACCGTCATGATCACCATCGTCACCGGCGCGACACCTTGATCACCATCGTAGCATCGTTGTCGTCTCGCCAAACTTATGCTTCCACGACTATCGCTACCGCTTAGTGATAAAGTAAAGCATTACAGCGCAATTGCATTGCATACAATAAAGCGACAACCATATGGCTCATGCCGGTTGCCGATAACTCGGTTACAAAACATGATCATCTCATACAATAAAATTTAGCATCATGTCTTGACCATATCACATCACAACATGCCCTGCAAAAACAAGTTAGACGTCCTCTACTTTGTTGTTGCAAGTTTTACGTGGCTGCTACGGGCTTAAGCAAGAACCAATCTTACCTACACATCAAAACCACAACGATAGTTTGTCAAGTTGGTGCTGTTTTAACCTTCGCAAGGACCGGGCGTAGCCACACTCGGTTCGACTAAACTTGGAGAAACTAACACCCGCTAGCCACCTTTGTGCAAAGCACGTCGGGAGAACCGGTCCTACGTAAGCGTACGCGTAATGTTGGTTCGGGCCGCTTCGTCCAACAATACTGCCGACCAAAGTATGACATGCTGGTAAGCCGTATGACTTATATCGCCCACAACTCACTCGTGTTCTACTCGTGCATATAACATCAACACATAAAACCTAGGCTCTGATGCCACTGTTGGGGAACGTAGTAATTTCAAAATTTTCCTACGCACACGCAAGAACATGGTGATGCATAGCAACGAGAGGAGAGAGTATTGTCTACGTACCCTTGTAGACCGGCAACGGAAGTGTTGACACAACGTAGAGGAAGTAGTCGTACGTCTTCCCGATCCGACCGATCCAAGCACCGAACGTACGGCACCTCCGAGTTCTAGCACACGTTCAGCTCGATGACGATCCCCGTACTCCGATCCAGCAAAGTGTCGGGGAAGAGTTCCGTCAGCACGACGGCGTGGTGACGATCTTGATGTTCAACTATTGCAGGGCTTCGCCTAAGCACCACTACAATATTATCGAGGATTATGGTCGAAGGGGGCACCACACACGGCTAAGAAAATGATCACGTGGATCAACTTGTGTGTCTAGGGGTGCCCCCTGCCCCTGTATATAAAGGAGCAAGGGGAGGAGGCCGGCCGGCCCTATAGGCGCGCCAAGGAGGAGTCCTCCTCCTAGTAGGAGTAGGACTCTTACTAGGAGGGGGAAGGAAGTGGGGAGGGAGAAGGAAAGGGGGACGCCGCCCCCCTCTCCTAGTCCAATTCGGACCAGGGGGTAGGAGGCGTGCGGCCCACCTTGGCTGCCCCTCTCTCTCTCCACTAAGGCCCATATGGCCCATTACTTCTCCCGGGGGGGGGGGGGGGTCCGGTAACCCTTCGGCTCTCCGGTTTTCTCAGAAATCACCCGGAACACTTCCGGTGTCCGAATATGGCCGCCCAATATATCAATCTTTATGTCTCGACCATTTCGAGACTCCTCATCATGTCCGTGATCACATCCGGGACTCCGAACTAACTTCGGTACATCAAAACTCATAAACTCATAATATAACTGTCATCGAAACCTTAAGCGTGCGGACCCTACGGGTTCGAGAACAATGTAGACATGACCGAGACATGTCTCCGATCAATAACCAATAGAGGAACCTGGATGCTCATATTGGCTCCCACATATTCTACGAAGATCTTTATCGGTCAGACCGCATAACAACATACGTTGTTCCCTTTGTCATCGGTATGTTACTTGCCCGAGATTCGATCGTCGGTATCTCAATACCTAGTTCAATCTCGTTACCGGCAAGTCTCTTTACTTGTTCTGTAATACATCGTCTCGCAAATAACTCATTAGTTGCAATGCTTGCAAGGCTTATGTGATGTGCATTACCGAGAGGGCCCAGAGATACCTCTCCGACAATTGGAGTGACAAATCCTAATCTCGAAATACGCCATCCCAACATTTACCTTTGGAGACACCTATAGAGCTCCTTTATAATCACCCAGTTACGTTGTGACGTTTGGTAGCACACAAAGTGTTCCTCCGGAAAACGGGAGTTGCATAATCTCATAGTCATAGGAACATGTATAAGTCATGAAGAAAGCAATAGCAACATACTAAACGATCGGGTGCTAAGCTAATGGAATGGGTCATGTCAATCACATCATTCTCCTAATGATGTGATCCCATTAATCAAATGACAACACATGTCTATGGTTAGGAAACATAACCATCTTTGGTTAACGAGCTAGTTAAGTAGAGGCATACTGGTGATGTTTAGTTTGTCTATGTATTCACACAAGTATTATGTTTCCGGATAATACAATTCTAGCATGAATAATAAACATTTATCATGATATAAGGAAATAAAATAATAACATTATTATTGCCTCTAGGGCATATTTCCTTTAGTCTCCCACTTGCACTAGAGTCAATAATCTAGATTACACAGTAATGATTCTAACACCCATGGAGCTTTGGTGTTGATCATGTTTTGCTCGTGGAAGAGGCTTAGTCAATGGGTCTACAACATTCAGATCCGTATGTATCTTGCAAATCTCTATGTCTCCCACCTGGACTAGATCCCGGATGGAATTGAAGTATCTCTTGATGTGCTTGATTCTCTTGTGAAATCCGGATTCCTTTGCCAAGGCAATTGCACCAATATTGTCACAAAAGATTTTCATTGGACCCGATGCACTAGGTATGACACCTAGATCGGATATGAACTCCTTCATCCAGACTCCTTCGTTTGCTGCTTCTGAAGCAGCTATGTACTCCGCTTCACATGTAGATCCCGCCACAACGCTTTGTTTAGAACTGCACCAACTGACAGCTCCACCATTGAATGTAAACACGTATCCGGTTTGCGATTTAGAATCGTCCGGATCAGTGTCAAAGCTTGCATCAACGTAACCATTTACGATGAGCTCTTTGTCACCTCCATATATGAGAAACATATCCTTAGTCCTTTTCAGGTATTTCAGGATGTTCTTGACCGCTGTCCAGTGATCCACTCCTAGATTACTTTGGTACCTCCCTGCTAGGCTTATAGCAAGACACACGTCAGGTCTGGTACACAATATTGCATACATGATAGAGCCTATGGCTGAAGCATAGGGAACATCTTTCGTTTTCTCTCTATCTTCTGCATTGGCCGGGCATTGAGTCTTACTCAATTTCACACCTTGTAACACACGCAAGAATCCTTTCTTTGCTTGATCCATTTTGAACGTTTTCAAAACTTTGTCAAGGTATGTGCTTTGTGAAAGTCCAATTAAGCGTCTTGATCTGTCTCTATAGATCTTAATTCCCAATATGTAAGCAGCTTCACCGAGGTCTTTCATTGAAAAACTCTTATTCAAGTATCCCTTTATGCTATCCAGAAATTCTATATTATTTCCGATTAGTAATATGTCATCTACATATAATATCAGAAATGCTACAGAGCTCCCACTCACTTTCTTGTAAATACAGGCTTCTCCAAAAGTCTGTACAAAACCAAATGCTTTGATCACACTATCAAAGCATTTATTCCAACTCCGAGAGGCTTGCACCAGTCCATAAATGGATCGCTAGAGCTTGCACACTTTGTTAGCTACCTTTGGATCGAGAAAACCTATTACGAATCTATTACGAGAGCCACTTCTGGATTGCACACGAGTCCATAAATGGATCACATGGAACACTTTCCTAGGAAGAAAATTAAATTGCCTTATGAATCTATTACAAGAGCCAGTTCTGGATTGCACACCAAAGCTGACAATACCTAGATCTATTCTTACTTATATGCCTAGCTAGGGGTGTTAAACCATAGCGCTTATTGGGAGGCAAACCAATTTTATTTTTGTTCTTTGCTTTTTGTTCCTGTTTAGTAATAAATAATTTATCTATCCACTGTTATGATTGTGTTTTTTATGTTTTATTTAGTGTTTGTGAGAAGTAAAGCCTTTAGGATCTTCTTGGATGATTGCTGTTTGATCTTGCTGATAAAAACAGAAAGTATGCGCTCACGAAAATAATTTTAGTTTTTTACCAGAGAGAGATAAAATACCAATTTAAACTACAGTAGATCAATATACAAATTTTCCTGGTTTTCCTAATTTTTCAGAATTTTCAGAGTTACATAAGTATTCGAAACCTACATATTGCTACAGACTGTTCTGTTTTTGACAGATTCTGTTTTTCGCGTGTTGTTTGCTTATTTTGATGCATCTATGGATAGTATCGGGGGGTATGAACCATAGAGAAGTTGGAATACAGTAGGTTTAACGCCAATATAAATAAAGAATAAGTTAATTACAGAACCTTAAGGTGGTGGTCTATTTTCTTATACTAACAGAGCTCACGAGATTTTCTGTTGAGTTTTGTGTTGTGAAGTTTTCAAGTTTTTGGGTAAAGATTTGATGGATTTTGGAACAAAGAGTGGCAAGAGCCTAAGCTTGGGGATGCCCAAGGCACCCCAAGGTAAAATTCAAGGACAACCAAAAGCCTTAGCTTGGGATGCCCCGGAAGGCATCCCCTCTTTCGTCTTCGTCTATCGGTAACTTTACTTGAGGCTATATATTTATTCACCACATGATATGTGTTTTGCTTGGAGCGTCTTCTATGATTTGAGTCTTTGCTTTTTAGTTTACCAAAATCATCCTTGCTGTACACACCTTTTGGTAGAGACACACATGAATCGGAATTTATTAGAATACTCTATGTGCTTCACCTATATCTTTTGAGCTATACAATTTTGCTCTAGTGCTTCACTTATATCTTTTTAGAGCACGGTGGTGGTTATATTTTATAGAATTTATTGATCTCTCATGCTTCACTTATATTATTTTGAGAGTCTTTTAGAACAGCATGTTAATTTTCTTTGGCTATAAAACTAGTCCTAATATGATGGGCATCCAAGATGGGTATAACAAAAACTTTCATATAAAGTGCGTTGAATACTATGAGAAGTTTGATGCTTGATGATTGTTTTGAGACATGAGGATGGTGATATTAGAGTCATGCTAGTAAAGTAATTGTGAATTTGAGAAATACTTGTGTTGAGGTTTGCAAGTCCCATAGCATGCACGTATGGCAACCGTTGTGTAACAAATTTGAAGCATGAGGTATTTCTTTGATTGTCTACCTTATGAGTGGAGGTCGGGGACGAGAGATGGTCTTTTCCTACTAATCTATACCCCTAGGAGCATGCTCATAGTGCTTGGTTTTTGATGACTTGTAGATTTTTGCAATAAGTATGTGACTTCTTTATGACTAATGTTGAGTCCATGGATTATACGCACTCTCACCCTTCCACCATTGCTAGCCTCTCTAGTACCACGCAACTTTCGCCGGTACCATAAATGCACCATTTACCTTCCTCAAAACAGCCACCATACCTACCTATTATGGCATTTCCATAGCCATTCCGAGATATGTTCTGTTTATTACGACACGCTCCATCATTGTCATATTGCCTTGCATGATCATGTAGTTGACATCGTATTTGTGGCAAAGCCACCATTCATAATTCTTTCATACATGTAACTCTTGATTCATTGCACATCCTGGTACACCACCGGAGGCACGCATATAGAGTCATATTTTTCAAGTATCGAGTTGTAATCTTTGAGTTGTAAATAAATAGAAGTGTGATGATCATCATTATTAGAGAATTATCCCATGTGAGGAAACAAAAAAAGGGGGAAAAAGAGGCCAACGAAGCCAAACAAAAAAAGAGAGAGAAAAAGAGAGAAGGGACAATGCTACTATCCTTTTTCCACACTTGTGCTTTAAAGTAGCACCATGATCTTCATGATAGAGAGTCTCTTATTTTGTCACTTTCATATACTAGTGGGAAATTTTCATTATAGAACTTGGCTTGTATATGTAGGAATTGACAACCCCTTTATTGCTTTGGGTACAAGTTGTTTGATTGTTAGTGCAGGTATTCAGTGATTTGTGCTAGGTCTCCTACTGGATTGGTACCTTGGTTCTCAAACTGAGGGAAATACTTATCTCTACTTTGCTACATCACCCTTTCCTCTTCAAGGGAAAAACCAACGCAAGCTCAAGAAGTAGCAGGAAGAATTTCTGGCGCCGTTGCTAGGGAGATCTACGCCTAGTCAAATATACGCTTAGTCAAGACATACCAAGTACCCATCATAAACTCTCATCTCTTGCATTACATTATTCGCCATTTTCCTCTCGTTTTCCTCTGCCCCACTTCTAAAATGATTTTCAAAAAGATTTGCCTTTTCTGCACCCCTCTTTCGCTCGTCTTCTTCGCTTGCTTTTTGTGTGCTTGTGTGTTGGATTGCTTGCTTTGTCACGATGGCTAAAAAGAATACCAAATTGTGTGACTTTTCCAACACCAATAATAATGATTTTATTAATACTCCGATTGCTCCCGCCACTACTGCAGAATTTTGTGAAATTAATGCCGCTTTGCTGAATCTTGTTATGAAAGATCAATTTTCTGGCCTTCCTAGTGAAGATGTCGTTTCCTGATACTTCTCCAACATATCTACAATTTTTGATTGTTCCATGCAATTAAATTATCTATTTTGGATATTTAATGGGCTTTAATATGCTATTTTCTATTATTTTTGGGACTAACCTATTAACCAGAGGCCCAGTGCCAGTTTATGTTTTTTTTGCCTATTTTGGAGTTTCGTAGAAAAGGAATACCAAATGGAATCAAAACGGAATGAAACCTTCACGATGATCTTTCTTGGATGGAAAGCAAACCAGAAGACTTGGAGTTGAAGTCTGGAACTCCGTGAGGCGGCTGAGGGAGTCCTAGATTAGGGGGTCTCCGGACAGCCAGACTATCTCCATTGGCCGGACTGTTAGACTATGAAGACGCAAGATTGAAGACTTCGTCTCGTGTCCGGATGGGACTCTACTTGGCGTGGAAGGCAAGCTAGGCAATACGTATATGGATATCTCCTCCTTTGTAACCAACCTTGTGTAACCCTAACCCTCTCCGGTGTCTATATAAACCAAAGGGTTTTAGTCCGTAGGACAACAATCACAACATACAATCATACCATAGGCTAGCTTCTAGGGTTTAGCCTCTCCGATCTCGTGGTAGATCTACTCTTGTACTACCCATATCATCAATATTAATCAAGCAGGACATAGGGTTTTACCTCCATCAGGAGGGTCCGAACCTGGGTAAAACTTCGTGTCCCCTACCTCCCGTTACCATCTGGCCTAGACGCACAGTTCGGGACCCCCTAGCCGAGATCCGCCGGTTTTGATACCGACATTGGTGCTTTCATTGAGAGTTCCTCTGTGTCGTCGCTGTTAGGCTTGATGGCTCCTACTATCATCGATAGCGATGCAGTCTAGGTTGAGACTTTTCTCCCCGGACAGATCTTCGTATTCGGCGGCTTTGCACTGCGGGCTAATTCGCTTGGCCATCTGGAGCAGATTGAAAGCTACGCCCCTGGCCATCAGGTCAGATTTGGAAGTTTGAAGTACATGGACGACATCCGCGGAGACTTGATCTTCGACGGATTCGAGCCACAGCCGGGCACGCCGCACTATCGCGATGGGTATGATCTAGCTCTGCCGCCGAACAGTACCCCAGAGGCCACGCCCGCATCAGCTCCGACCCTTAGCTTGGAGCCAACTGCACCAATCGAGGACGGGTGGTTAGACACCGCCTCAGGGGCTGCAGTCTCAACGGCGATCGAGCCAAACACCAGCATAATCCTCTGCGCAGCCCGTGACTCCAAGGTGCCGGACTCTTTTTCTGACTCCGAACCATCCGCGCCCCTGCCAATCGAATCCGATTGGGCGCCAGTCATGGAATTCACCGCCGCGGATATCTTTCAGCACTCGCCCTTTGGCGACATCCTGAATTCACTAAGGTCTCTCTCTTTGTCAGGAGAGCCCTAGCCGGATTATGGCCAACAGGATTGGGATGCGGACGATGAAGAAATTCGACGCCCACCCACCACCCACTTCGTAGCCACTGTCGATGATTTAACCGACATGCTCGACTTCGACTCCGAGGACATCGACGGTATGGACGACGATGTAGGAGACGAACATGAATCAGCACCTATAGGGCACTGGAAAGCCACCTTGTCATATGACATATACATGGTGGATACACCCAACAAAGGCAATGGCGACGAGATAGCGGAGGATGACCCCTCCAAGAAGCAACCCAAGTGCCGACATCAGCGGCGCCGCTCTAAGTCCCGCCAAAGCAAAGTGGTGATACCGGCACAGGAGATAATAACACTCCGGATAGTGCCGAAGACAACAACAATCCCCTCCAGCAAGATTTAGAGCAGGAGGATGAAGGAGCCAGCTCTCCTGAGAGAGCGGCAGACGGAGAGGAGGAGGATGACAATTGCATGCCCCCCTCCGAAGGCGAGGCAAGCCTTGGTGACGATGAATTCGCCGTACGAGAGGATCCCGTCGAACAAGAGCGCTTCAAGCGCCAGCTTATGGCCACGGCAAATAGCCTGAAGAAAAAGCAACGGTAGCTTCAAGCTGATCAAGATCTGCTAGCTTACAAATGGACTAAAGTCCTCGCGGCTGAGGAATATAAACTCGAGCGCCCCTCCAAGAGTTACCCAAGGCGCAGGTTACTACCCCGACTGGAGGAAGAAGCATATGATACGGCTGATCAGCCACCATGTGGCCGCGATAGAGAGGCATTCCAGCCAAAAGCTCAGCCTCCACCCCAATGCCATTCAAATAAAAAGGCATGGGGAGATACGCCAGACCTGCGAGACATTTGGAGAACAAGGCAAAGCATTCAAGATCGATCTATGGATCAAGAGGGTGCACCACTCTGCGAGACGACAAACGTCACGCTGGATACAGTAAAAGCAAATCTGGCCGGGCCGAACACAGCGGCAAGACCCATTCGAGCTGCGTCGCGATATAGCCCAATACAGAGGCACTGCACACCCCTTATGCTTCACAGACAAAGTAATGGAACATCAATTCCCAGAAGGTTTTAAACGTGTAAATATTGAATCATACGACGGCACAACGGATCCCGCGGTATGGATTGAGGACTTCCTCCTCCACATCCACATGGCCCGCGGGGATGACCTACACGCCATCAAATACCTCCCACTAAAGCTCAAAGGACCAGCGCGGCATTGGCTTAACAGCTTGCCAGCGGACTCCATTAGCTGTTGGGAAGATCTGGAAGCCGCGTTCCTCGACAACTTTTAGGGCAGTTATGTGCGACCACTAGACGCCGATGACTTGAGCCACATAATTCAGTAGCCAGAAGAGTCGGCCAGGCAATTCTGGACTCGGTTCCTTACAAATAAAAATCAAATCGTCGACTGTTTGGACGCGGAGGCCTTAGCGGCTTTCAAGCACAACATCCGAGATGAGTGGTTAGCCCGGCACCTTGGTCAGGAAAAGCCGAAATCTATGGCAGCTCTCACGACGCTCATGACCCGTTTTTGTGCGGGAGAAGACAGCTGGCTGGCTCGCAGTAATAACATATCAAAGAACCATAATACCTCAGATACCAAGGATGGCAATAGCAGGTCATGTCGCAACAAGCATAAGCGCTGCATTAATAGCGAAAATACTGAGGATACGACAGTCAATGCCGAATTCAAAGGCTCTAAACCCAGTCAGCGGAAAAAGCCATTCAAACAAAGTACGCTGGGTCCGTCCAGCTTGGACCGTATACTCGATCGCTCGTGTCAAATACACGGCACCCTAGACAAGCCAGCCAATCACACCAACAGGGATTGTTGGGTGTTCAAGCAGGCCGACAAGTTAATTGCCGAAAACAAGGACAAGGGGCCGCATAGCGATGACGAGGAGGAGCCCCGGCAGCCGCACACTGGAGGACAGAAGAGGTTTCCCCCGCAAGTGCGGACGGTGAACATGATATACGCAACCCACATCCCCAAGAGGGAGCGGAAGCGTGCGCTCAGGGACGTATATGTGTTGGAGCCAGTCGCCCCAAAGTTCAACCCTTGGTCCTCCTGCCCGATCACCTTTGATCGCAGGGACCACCCTACTAGTATCTGTCATGGAGGATTCGCCGCACTGGTCCTAGACCCAATCATCGACGGATTTCACCTCACTCGAGTCCTTATGGACGGCGGCAGCAGCCTGAACCTGCTTTATCAGGGCATAGTGCGCAAAATGGGTATAGAGCCCTCAAGGATCAAACCCACAAAAACGACCTTTAAGGGCGTCATTCCAGGTGTAGAGGCCCATTGCACAGGCTCAATCACACTAGAAGTGGTCTTCGGATCCCCGGATAACTTCCGAAGCGAAGAGTTAATCTTCGATATACTCCCGTTCCGCAGTGGTTATCACGCGCTGCTCGGGCAAACCGCATTTGCTAGATTCAATGCGGTACTGCATTATGCATACCTCAAGCTCAAGATGCCAGGACCTCGTGGAGTTGTTAAAGTCAATGGAAACACAGATCGCTCCCTCCGAACAGAGGAGCACACCGTGGCCCTCGCAGCAGAAGCGCAAAGCAGCCTATCAAGACAATCAACCAGTTCGGCGTTTCAAGGGCACCTTCAAGCGCGCTCGGCACAATCGGCAAATAGACCGCCTGGCGCGATCTAAGCTCACGTAGTAATACAGCGGCCACCCCAACCCCAACCCAACATCGATATTCGTGTCGCGCGTACATAATTACGCATTAAAAATACCATGGGCACAGGTGGGGAGGGGGGCACAACTGCGGCACGCCCCAAAACACGGCCTAAACCGCACTAGGGGCTTCCCGTTTGGTTATTTTTCTTTTTCTTTCAGGACCTTAATCTCTGGAAACACTGTCCGGCAGCACTATTGCCGAACACATGATGCAGCAACCAAGGAGGCAGACAACTACGTTATACAACGGAATTCCCAGGTTGATTACAGATTTCATATCATTCCTCATCTCGCCCTTGGAAGGGACACAGTCCTACTCTTTGCTTATCACACTATCTATATCACTCTGCTTTAACGCAATTTTTCAATAAACAATGCATGACATTACGACTATTATTGCATTCTTGTTATATATATATGTGTGTGTTCCTTAATGATGCCTTGCAACCATACACTCTGGTATGGCCAATACACCAGGGGCTTACGTACCCCACCATGTGGTGTGAAAAGTCTGAACACTTTCACAAGTGCGGCACCCCGAACTTATATCATTATATGCATCAGCTCCGAATCATGTCTTTGGTCAAATGTTGGGTTTGCCCGGCTCCTATGTTTTGGTACCTTACGTTCCGCTCTATCGGCTAAGGTAGCGCTAGGGGAACTACTGCGACTGTGCCCCGGTTCTGCCGGGCTGAGCACCTCAGTAGAGAAAGCTAAAACTGACTGTCATGATAAGGCGAGAGACTGGTCGCTGTTCGGCGAGGTTTTTCGAGTCCCTAAAGACTTATGCCGCTTAGGGCGAGGGGCCGGCCCTGTCCAGCTTACAGGCGTGTATCGCGCCCTGAATTCGGTCTTCCGAATACTAGGGGCTTCGCCGAAATTTAAAATTATAGAATTCTATGGCTAATTGAGAGTGATAAAGCATTATTAGTCCGGTTGCCTTGTTCGTTGTGCTGAGCACCTCCCTCGAAGGACCCAAACATGGGAACAAGAGTGCTCAGGTTTATCCCGAACACCCCAGCACTCGTGGCATGGAGGCAGAAGCCGAGGACTAGCCATCTCTCAGATTGGATAAACAGCCAAACAGAAGGTAATATTTTAAATTCCAACAAGCGTTGCATAGCGCATATGAAACAAGTTTTCATACATACAGGATAAAACGAGCAAGTCTCATTCAAATATTACATCTTTCGAACACTCATCCGCGATAAGACGGGCACCCGGCAGAACACCCTCGTAGTACATCTCGGGGTGGCGGTGCTCCTTGCCCTCCGGCGGCCCCTCCTTGATCAGCTTCATGGCGTCTAGTTTGACCCACTGCATTTTTACATGGGCGAAAGCCCGGCGTGCACCTTCAATGCAGACGGATCGCTTGACAACCTCCAGCCGTGGGCAGGCATCCACAAGCCACCTCACCAGGCCGAAGAAGCTGTTCGGAAGGGCGTCGCCAGGCCACAGCCGGACTATAAAGCCCTTCATGGCCTGATCGGCCGCCTTATGTAGCTTGACCATCTGCTTCAGCTGGTCGTTCATCGGCACCGGATGTTCGGCCTCAGCATACTGAGACTAGAATAGCTTCTCCTTCGAGCTTCCGTCCTCGGCCTGGTAAAATTGTGCGGCATCGGACACACTGCGGGGCAAATCTACGAATGCTCCTGAAGAGCTCCGAATCTGGGTAAGTAATCGGTAATTTACTTTGACGTGCTTTCTTTGCATATAGAAAGCCTTACCTGCCTCTATCTTCTTCATCACGTCGATCTCCTGAAGGGCCTTCTAGGCCTCGGCCTTGGCACTTTTTGTGCTCTCACGGGCTGCGGCAAGCTCAGACTCTCGCGTCTTCAAGTCAAGCTCCAATGCCTCGTGCTTCGTCACGAGCGCCTGGAGCTCTTGCTGCACCTCGCCCACCCGAGCCTCGTGCTTCTCTCGCTCGGTGCGCTCCTTGGCCGCTATATCTTCGGCCTTGGTCAGCGCTTGCTTCAGGGTCGCCACCTCTGTCGTGGCCCCTGGCAAACATACAATGATCCTGTCATTTTGCAATTGTGTTTTTTATATACATATCTATAGATGGGGTATTACTTACCCTTGTTATCCTCGAGCTGCCTCTTGGCAAGGCCGAGCTCCTTCTTGGACCCGTCGAGGTCCTGCTTCAGTACGGTGACCTCCGCAGTTAGTGCGGTGGACGCCAGGAGCGAAGCCTGCATTTGCATATTGACATACTTATATTAGACTCCTGCGATATTATTTGATCCTATGTTCGGTTTTTCTTTGTGAACACCGAACAATGCATCAGGGGCTACTGTCTATGCGGTAATATTTCTACTACATTTTAAAACACTTACCTCAAAGCCTGTTAGAAGGCTGGCACAGGCTTCGGTCAATCCGCTCTTGGCGGACTGAACCTTCTGGATCACCGCACTCATGATGGTGCGGTGCTCCTCGTCGATGGGCGCTATGAAGCGCTTCCAGCAGGTTGTCCGGCGCCTCTGGATGGACAGAGGTCACCGACACAGGCATTTTGCCCCTCTTGGAAGGAGGCCGCCTGCCAGAGCCTGGAACCGCTGGAGGGTCCGGCGCAGTGTTCGGCTGAGGGCCGAACTCGGAGCTCTTGGGGGCCCCTTCCCCTCGGCTCCCGGAGTCCGGAAGGTCGCCTTGAGGCGCCTCCGGGACTGTCTCCCCTCGATCCAAAGCCTCTTGAGACAACAGCCCGGCGTCGTCGGCAGGATGAGGGGAGGTGGCGGTCGGGACTAGATCGCTATTCATGTCTGACGAGCCCAGGGAGCCGTCCAATGATACCTCGATGTTGGCTCGTGGCGGCCTGCGTAATTATGTTCAGCGATTAGGGAAAGCAGTGCGACCAAGGAATCTTATGGGTTACTTTGGTATCCGAATACTTATGATCCCCCCCAGGGCTTGGCCCTGGGCAACCACTCGTCTTCGCCTTCGTCGGCGGTGGTGGAGCTGTCCAGAAGGAGAGTCCTTCCCTTCTTGGACCCTTCGCCCCCCAGTTGGGGCGGCCTTCCTTTTTCTGTCTCCCCCAGTCGGTGGGGGAGCATCTTCTTCTTCTTCTTCCTCGTCTTCAGGGGAAGAGTGCGCCGCAGAGTCATCGGACGGTGATTCCGACGACGCCTCGCGTCGGGAACTCTTTCGAGCTCCCTTGGCCTTCTTGGTCTTCTCCGACACCTTATAAGGGGCCGGAGTCAACATCTTTGCCAGAAGAGCGTCTGCGGGACCTTCGGGCAAAGGAGCCGGATAGTCGATCTGTCCGGCCATCTTCTGCCAGTCCTGTTAAAGGTACATGAGTTTAGATCCCGCATAGAGTCAATCTATATAAAAAATAAGTATCCTGTGAAAGGTAAAGCAGCTTACCGCACTGGCTTGGCGCTTTGCGCTAAATCCGCAATCCTCAGTAATAGGGGGAGAGACCTCAGCACTTTTGAACAGCACCCTCCAGGCGTCTTCATGAGTCATGTCGAAGAGCCTGTTCAGAGTCCGGTGCTGTGCCGGATTGAACTCCCACAAGGTAAACTCCCGTTGTTGGCACGGGAGTATCCGGCGGATGAGCATAACCTGGACTATGTTGACAAGCTTGAGCTTCTTGTCCACCATGTTTTGAATACATGTTTGGAGTCCGGTCAGCTCTTTCGAATTACCCTAGGACAGGCCCTTCTCTTTCCAGGAGGTGAGCCGCATGGGGAAGCCAGATCAAAACTCAGGGGGCCGCTACCCATGCGGGATCGCGCGGCTCGGTGATATAGAACCACCCCGACTGCCACCCCTTTATGGTTTCCACAAAGGATCCCTCGAGCCATGTTTTGTTGGGCATCTTGCCCACCATGGCGCCTCCGCACTCCGCCTGGCGGCCGCACACCACCTTCGGCTTGACATTGAAGGTCTTCAGCCATAAGCCGAAGTGGGGCTTGATGCGGAGGAAGGCCTCGCACACGACGATAAACGCCGAGATGTTGAGGATGAAGTTCGGGGCCAGATCATGGAAATCCAGGCCGTAATAAAACATGAGCCCCCGGACGAATGGATGGAGAGGGAATCCCAGTCCGCGGAGGAAATGGGTGAGGAATACCACCCTCTCGTGGGGCTTGGGGGTGGGGATGAGCTACCCCTCATCTGGGAGCCGGTGCGCGATGTCGTTGGGCAGGTATCCGGCTCTCCTCAGTTTCTTGATGTCTCCCTCCATGATGGAGGAGACCATCCACTTGCCTCCCGCTCCGGACATGGTTGGAGAAGGTTGAGGTGGAAGTGCGGACTTGGGCGCTGGAGCTCGAGTGTGCGAAAATGGATGAGCAAAGGAGGAAGAAGGCGTGGATGGAAAGGTGAATCCTTATCCCTTTATATGGGCGGACGAAACTAAGCGTCCCCACTTGCCTGGTAAAACTCGCTTCTCCCCCAAGCACCGCAATTGATGGCGTGGTTGGGTTACCCATGCCCGTATTGATGAGAATCCCGTAATAAGGGGACACAATCACTGCTTTGACAAGACGTGTCGAAAAACTGCCTCGCGTTATGTGCGGGGCTGGTTAAAAGAAACAGTTCGAATAATCACCGGGCCATGACATAACATCGTGCTGCCAAAACAAGCCAACAAATTAGATCTGCGAAAATATTATTCTCTCTACGGTGGAATGTGGAACTTATTTTGCAGGGTTGGACACTATCCTCGTATTCAAATTCTTCTACGGTACATTCGGAGAAGGAACCCGCCTTGCAATGCCGAAGACAATACTGCGCGCCGGACTCATCGTCATTGATGCCTAGTTCAGGGGCCACTGATGGAGTCCTGGATTAGGGGGTCTCCGGACAGCCGGACTATCTCCATTGGCCGGACTGTTAGACTATGAAGATGCAAGATTGAAGACTTCGTCTCGTGTCTGGACGGGAGTCTACTTGGCGTGGAAGGCAAGCTAGGCAATACGTAAATGGATATCTCCTCCTTTGTAGCCGACCTTGTGTAACCCTAACCCTCTCTGGTGTCTATATAAACCGAAGGGTTTTAGTCCGGAGGACAACAATCACAACATACAATCATACCATAGGCTAGCTTCTAGGGTTTAGCCTCTCTGATCTCGTGGTAGATCTACTCTTGTACTGCCCATATCATCAATATTAATCAAGTAGGACGTAGGGTTTTACCTCCATCAAGAGGGCCCGAACCTGGGTAAAACTTCGCGTCCCCTGCCTCCTGTTACCATCCGGCCTAGACGCACAGTTCGGGACCCCCTACCCGAGATCCGCCGGTTTTGACACCGGCAGCGGCCACAAGGCAGGAGGGCACACCCAGGGGGTAGGCGCGCCCCCACCCTCGTGGGCCCCACGAAGCTCCACCGACATACTTCTTTCGCCTATATACTCTTATACCCTAGAAACATCAGGGAGAGCCACGAAACCACTTTTCCACCACCGCAACCTTCTGTACCTATGAGATCCCATCTTGGGGCCTTTTCCGATGATCTGCCGGAAGGGGAATCGATCATGGAGGGCTTCTACATCAACACCATAGCCTCTCCGATGGAGCGTGAGTAGTTTACCACAGACCTTCAGGTCCATAGTTATTAGCTAGATGGCTTCTCTCTTTTTGATCTTCAATACAAAGTTCTCCTCGATGTTCTTGGAGATCTATTCGATGTAATACTCTTTTGCGGTGTGTTTGCTGAGATCCGATGAATTGTGCGTTTATGAACTTGATTATCAATGAATATTATTTGGTTCTTCTCTGAATTCTTATATGCATGATTTCATATCTTTGCAAGTCTCTTTGAATTATTGGTTTAGTTTGGCCTACCAGATAGATCTTTCTTGCAATGGGAGAAGTGCTTAGCTTTGCGTTCAATCTTGCGGTGTCCCTTTCCCAGTGACAGTAGGGGTAGAAAAGCACATATTGTATTGTTGCCATTGAGGATAAAAATATGGGGTTTATGTCATATTGCTTGGGTTTATCCCTCTACATCATGTCATCTTGCTTAAAGCGTTACTCTGTTCTTATGAACTTAATACTCTAGATGCATGCTGGATAGCGGTCGATGTGTGGAGTAATAGTAGTAGATGCAGAATCGTTGACACGGACGTGATGCCTATATTCATGATCATTGCCTTATATATCTTCATAACTATGCGCTTTTCTATCAATTGCTCGGCAGTAATTTGTTCACCCACCATAGTACATGCTATCTTGAGAGAAGCCACTAGTGAAACCTATGGCCCCCTGGTCTCTTTCTTATTATATTGCATCTCTTTTATTTACATCGCATCTCGTTTACTATTTTGCAATCTTTACTTTCCAATCTATACAACAAAAATACCAAAAATATTTATCTTACTATCTTTATTAGATCTCACTTTTGCGATTGGTCGTGAAGGGATTGACAACCCCTTTATCGCGTTGGTTGCAAGGTTCTTGATTGTTTGTGTAGGTACTAGGTGACTTGAGCATTGTATCCTGCTGGATTGATACCTTGGTTCTCAAAAACTGAGGGAAATACTTACGCTACTTTGCTGCATCACCCTTTCCTCTTCAAGGGAAAACCAACGCATGCTTAAGAGGTAGCACTTCCCATCTAAACAATTTCATTGATTTGTGTGATATGCAAAAGAAAAAAGATATGGATAATGATACTGTTAAATTGAAGCTATTTTCGTTCTCACTTCGAGATCATGCTAAACTTTGTTTTCATCTTTGCCTAAAAATAGTATTGATTCATGGAATAAGTGTAAAGAAGTTTTTATTTCCAAGTATTTTCCTCTCGCTAAAATCATCTCCCTTAGGAATGAGATTATGAATTTTAAGAAACTTGATCATGAACATGTTGCACAATCTTGGGAGAGGATGAAATTGATGATACGAAATTGCCCTACACATGGTTTGAATTTGTGGATGATTATATAAAATTTTTATGCCAGATTGAATTTTGCTTCAAGAAATATTTTAGATTCGGCCGTGGGAGGTACTTTTATGGAAATTACTTTACGAGAAGCTACTAAACTCCTAGATAATATTATGGTTAATCATTCTCAACGGCACACCGAAAGATCATCCACTAGTAAAAAAGTGTGTGCGATTGAAGAGATTAATGTTTTGAGTGGAAATATGGATGAGCTTATAAAATTATTTGCTAGCAAGAATTCTTCTATTGATCCCAATGATATGCCTTTGTCTACTTTGATTGAAAATAATAATGAATCTATGGATGTGAATTTTGTTGGTAGGAACAACTTTGGTAATAATGCGTATAGAGGCAATTTTAATCCTAGGCCATTTCCTAATTATTCCTCTAATAATTATGGTAATTCCTACAATAATTCTTATGGAAATTATAATAAGATGCCCTCTGATTTTGAGAATAGTGTTAAAGAATTTATGAGTTCGCGAAAGAATTTCAATGCTTTGATTGAATAAAATTTGCTTAAGATTGATGATTTGGCTAGGAACGTGGATAGAATTTCTCTTGATGTTGATTCTTTGAAACTTAGATTTATTCCGCCCAAGCATGATATTAATGAGTCTCTCAAAGCTAGGAGAATTTCCATTGATGAGTGCAAAGAAAGAACCGCTAAGATGTGTGCTAAACGAGATTGGTTTGTAAAAATGTGTTCTTCTAGTTTCCGTGAGAATAATGATGAAGATCTTAAAGTGATTGATGTTACTCCTATTGAATCTTTGTTTTCCAATATAAATCTTGATAAATATTGGACTAAATATGACTCAACTTTAGTTAAAAGGCATCCCAATGATTTGGAGTTTTTAGATCTTGATGCAAAATTTGATAAAAGTGGGATTGGATAGGTCAAAACTTTAGGTAGCAATGAACCCACTCTTTTGGATTTCAAGGAATTTAATTATGATAATTGTTCTTTAATAGATTGTATTTCCTTGTTGCAATCCATGTTGAATTCCTCTCATGCTTCTAATCAAAACAAAGCTTTTACTAAACATATCGTTGATGCTATGATGCAATATTTTGAAAAAAAAAGCTTGAATTGGAAGTTTCTTGATATAGATTGCAATCCTACATGTCCTATTATTCTTGGTAGACCTTTCCTTAGAACGATCAGTGCAATTATTGATATGAAATAAGGAAACATTAGATTTCAATTTCTGTTAAGGAACGACATGGAACATTTTACTAGAAATAAAATTAAATTGCCTTATGAATCTATTATGAGATCCACTTATGGGTTGCATATCAAAGATGACAATACCTAGATCTATTCGTGTTTTATGCCTAGCTAAGGGCGTTAAACAATACCGCTTGTTGGGAGGAAACCCAATTTTATTTTTGTTTTTCATTTTTAGGTTCTGATTTGCAATGAATAATTCATCTAGCCTCTGGTCAGATGTGATTTTTATATTTTAATTAGTGTTGGTGCCAAGTAAGACCTTTGCGATGGCTTACAGTGATAGTTGATTTGATCTTGCCGAAAAACAGAAACTTTTGTGCTCAGGGAAACAATTCTCATTTTTAACAGAAGCGTGTAAAATACTTATTCTTTTTTCAGAATATTAATAAACAAGTTTCTTAGGTTGTCCTAATATTTCAGAATTTTTGGAGTTACAGAAGTATTCAAGAGTTGCAGATTACTACAGACTGTTCTGTTTTTGACAGATTCTGTTTTCTATGTGTTGTTTGCTTATTTTGATGATTCTATGAGTAGTATCGGGGGGTATGAACCATGGGAAAGTTGGAATACAATAGATATTACACCAATATAAATAGAGAATGAGTTCACAACAGTACCAAAAGTGGTGATTTATTTTCTTATACTAACGGAGCTGGATGTATGACCCGGATAGATCTTGGCGACTCACTGCTGACCCGCCCAGAGCTTGGCGATTCACGGGTGACCGGCCCGATCTTGGCGGATCATTCGTAACCTGGCGGGTGGGTCAGGCGGGTCACAAGGCCCGGTGGCCTAGAAGGCAGTTCATGGAAGTCCGGCTGAAGCTATGGTGGGCCGGCTTAAGAGGGAAGCATAAGGAATATTCCCTTACAAAGGAAGAAAGACTAGGAATCTACTTGTAATACAGTAATCCTAATCCTTCTAGGACTAGTCATGTAAGCCGCCCCTTCAACATATATAAGGAGGGTCAGGGCACCCCAAGAGGGACAAGTTTCACAAGTTAGGTTTAGACAGACAAGTCAATAGCTCTCGAGATAGAGCACCCTTGTAACCATGATCATCATCATCAATATCGATGAAGCAGGATGTAGGCTTTTACCTCCACAGTGAGGGGCCGAACCTGGGTAAAACCTCGCGTATCTTGTCCCGCTCAACCCCTCTCAAGCTACCACATAGATGCGTTGGCCTCACGACTAAGTCCTTTCAACGAGGACATCTGTCGTGACAATTCCACGACACAGGTGACATGTTCCCTCTCGGAACCACGAGCCTTCTTGAGAGAAGCTCTGGTTTGCAAGAAGCTTATACCAAAGCTTGTCCCAATTAGGCCAAAAAATTTACCATAGCATGTTGGTGCCATGTCATGAAACCATGCCAAGTTTCATGATTTTCAGGCGTGTTTTGGATTTACAGGAATTAAAAAACCAAGTTTCTCAATATTTCCGGTCGAGCCACGACGCCAAGATGTTTGCATTTCATTCCCATTTCTTGCATGGGGCCCAGAAATTCACCCAATGACAGACATGTGATTTTTCAACGAACTTTGGTGCACTAGAGCATGTTCTTGCAGTTCAAATTTGAATAATGCCTGGAAATTCAATTAATGTTTAAAAAAGGCCAAACGAACCTGGAACAATTCTAAATTTAGCACGATACTTCTATTTAGTCTAATCTGCCCATGTAAAAAAATTAAGGTGGGAGAAGGCAGTGTACGTATGTCGTTTCGCACACAGAGGTGACGCGTTGCCTCTCGGAACCACGAGCCTTCTTGAGAGAAGCTCCGGTTTGCAAGAAGCTTGTACCATAGCTTGTCCCAATTCGGCCAAAAAATTTACCACGGTATGTTGGTGCCATGTCATGACACCATGCCAAGTTTCATGATTTTAAGCCGTGTTGAATTAAAAAACCAAGTTTCTCAATCTTTCTGACCGAGCCACGATGCCCAGGTAGGTGTTTGAGTTGCATTCCCATTTCTTGCATGGGACCTGGAAATTCACCCAAGGACACACATGTGATTTTTCAACCAACTTTGGTGCACTAGAGCATGTGCTTGTAGTTCAAATTTGAATTATGCACATTAAATGAACATAAATTCAATTAATATATAAGAAAGTCCAAACGAACCCTGAATAATTCCAATATTTAGCACGATGCTCATATAGTTCTATGTTGGCTCTGTAAAAATCAAGGGCGGGGGGAGGCAGCATATACCGTTTCGCACACAAAGGTGACACGTTCCCCTCGGGAACCACGAGTCTTCCCGAGAGAAGCTCCAATTTGCAAGAAGCTCATACCCAAAAACCTCCCTGGCAACGGCGCCACAAAAGAGCATGATGTATACTATGCAACTTTATCCTGGTAGACGTTGTTGGGCCTCCAAGTGCAGAGTTTTGTAAGACAGTAGCAAATTTCCCTCAAGTGGATGACCTAAGGTTTATCAATCCGTGGTAGGCGTAGGATGAAGATGGTCTCTCTGAAACAACCCTTCAGCCAAATAACAAAGAGTCTCTTGTGTCCCCAACATACCCAATACAATGGTAAATTGTATAGGTGCACTAGTTCGGCGAAGAGATGGTGCTACAAGTGCAATATGGATGGTAGATATAGGTTTTTGTAATCTAAAAATATAAAAACGGCAAGGTAACCAGTGATAAAAGTGAGCGAAAACGATGTTGCAATGCTTGGAAACAAGGCCTAGGGTTCATACTTTCACTAGTGCAAGTTCTCTCACCAATGATAACATAATTAGATCATATAACAGTCCCTCAACGTGCAACCAAGAGTCACTCCAAAGTCACTAATAGCGGAGAATAAACGAAGAGATTATTGTAGGGTACGAAACCACCTCAAAGTTATTCTTTTTGATCGATCTATTGGGCTATTCCTATATGTGTCACAAACAACCCTAGAGTTCGTACTAAAATAACACCTTAAGACACACATCAACCAAAACCCTAATGTCACATAGATACTTCAATGTCACCACAAGTATCCGCGGGTTTGATTATATAATATGCATCACACAATCTCATATTCATCTATTCAAACCAACACAAAGAACTTCAAAGGGTGCCCCAAAGTTTCTACCGGAGAGTCTAGATGAAAACGTGTGCCAACCCCTATGCATAAGTTCACAAGGTCACAGAACCCGCATGTTGATCATCAAAACATACATCAAGTAGATCACGTGAATATCCCATTGTCACCACAGATAAGCACATGCAAGACATACATCAAGTGTTCTCAAATCCTTAAAGACTCAGTCCGATAAGATAGCTTCAAATGGAAAACTCGATCCATTACAAGAATGTAGAGGGAGAGAAACATCATAAGATCCAACTATAATAGCAAAGCTCATGATACATTAAGATCGTGCCAAAACAAGAACACGAGAGAGAGAGAGAGAGATCAAACACATAGCTACTGGTACATACCCTCCACCCCGAGGGTGAACTACTCCCTCCTCTTCATGGAGGGCGTCAGAATGATGAAGATGGCCACCGGTGAGGATTTTCCCCTCTGACAGGGTGCCGGAACAGGGTCCCAATTCGTTTTTGGTAGCTATAGAGGCTTGCGGCAGCGGAGCTCCTGATCTAGGTTTATTTCTAGGGGCTTCTATATTTATAGGAATTTTTGGCATCGAGAATAAGTCACGGGGGTCCATGAGGCGACGACAAAGACGGGTGGCGCGCCCTAGGGGGGCCCTCCTCCCTTGTGGTGGCCACAGGACTCTTCTCAGGTATCTTTTCGTTCCAGTATTTTTATTTTTTCCAAAACTAATCTCCGTAAATTTTCAGCTCATTTGGACTCTGTTTGATATTCCTTTTCCGTGAAACTCAAAAACAAGGAAAAAAATAGAAACTGGCACTGGGCTCTAGGTTAATAGGTTAGTCCCAAAAATCATATAAAATAGCATATAAATATAAAACATCCAATATAGATAATATAATAGCATGGAACAATCAAAAATTATAGATACGTTGGAGACGTATCAGAGCATGTGTTTGTAGTTTAAATTTGAATTATGCACATTAAATGCCGAGCAATTCAATTAATGTATAAAAAAGGCCAAATGAACCTAGAATAATTCCAAAATTTAGCACGATACTTCTATTTGGTCTAATCTACTTATGTAAAAAATTAAGGCGGGAGAAGGCAGTTTATGTCGTTTTCGCACATAGAGGTGACACGTTCCCTCTCGGAACCACACACCTTCTTGAGAGAAGCTTCGGTTTCTGAGAAGCTTATATGAAAGCTTGTCCCAATTCCGCCAAAAAAATTACCGCAGCATGTTGGTGCCATGTCATGACGCCATTTGAATTTCATTCCCATTTCCTGCATGGAACCTAGAAATTCACCCAACGACACACGTGTGATTTTTCAACCGACTATGGTGCACTGGAGCATGTGCTTGTAGTTCAAATTTCAATCATGCACATTAAATGCCCAGAAATTCAATTGATAATGTATAAAAAAGGCCAAACAAACATGGAATAATTCCAAAATTTAGCATGATACTTCTATTTGGTCTAATCTACATGTGTAAAAAAATTAAGGCGGGAGAAGGCAGTGTATGTCGTTTCGCACACGAAGGTTGTCGGGGATATACCCCACGGTGTAACCCGGCTGGATGTATGACCCAGATAGATCTTGGCGACTCATTGGTGACCCACACAGAGCTTTGGCGATTCACGAGTGACTGGCCCGATCTTGGCGGCTCATTAGTAACCCGGCGGGCGGGTCAGGCGGACGACAAGGCTCGGTGGCCCAGAAGGCGGTTCATGGAAGTCCGGCTGAAGCTATGGTGGGCCGGCTTAAGAGGGAAGCATAAGGAATATTCCCTTACAAAGGAAGCAAGAGTAGGACTCTACTTGTAATAGAGTAATCCTAATCCTACTAGGACTATTCATGTAAGCCGCCCCTTCAACATGTATACGGAGGGGCAGGGCACTCCGGGAGGGACAAGTTTCACAAGTTAGGTTTAGACAGACAAGTCAATTGTTCTCGAGATAGAGCACCCTTGTAACTGTGATCATCATCAATATCAATGAAGCAGGATGTAGGCTTTTACCTCCACCATGAAGGGCCGAACCTGGTAAAACCTCGCGTCTCTCGTCCCGCTCAACCCCTCTCAAGCAACCACATAGATGTGTTGGCCTCACGACTAAGTCCTTCCGACGAGGACATCTGCCGTAACAATTCCATAACAGTTGGTGCCCACCGTGGGGATCGCGCACGATGGTGATGAGTTCTTGAAGGGATCTTTTTCAGGGATCAAGGAGTTCGCAATTTTCTAGATGAAAAAGAGTTGATACGAAAGGATTTACATCATCGGTGAGTTTGTTGGTCAGATCAATTCCGAGCTAATCTACTACCAGTCTCAAGAAGAACAAAACAGTGGTGTTACAGGCTCTGTCATGGGTGTTCTTTTATCTAATCTACTCGGCTGTCGTCAGTCGCCGGTGAATTTTCTTTTCTATCAAAGTCAGTATTGGTCTCGTCTAAAGATCAAACTTGGACGAAATTTTTGTGAATATTTTCGCTCACCACCTCGAAACAGATTCAATCGGCATCTACACATGTGTCCTCGGACAAGCACATCAAGTCAGGCCAGCCGATGCTGATTTCTACTCCAACACATCGACGAGGCGATCTGCCAATACGCTATGCGCCTACAGTCAGTACTACTCCTGAGACTGTGCCCAGCCTCTACGCGGCTCACCTCACCGCACGCAGTTAAACGCAAAGTTGTAAAATCAACCACGACTCGGACATGGATTGGTCAACGTTGACCACGACCCAAAAGCAAGACGATGCTGTTGCTAGTACTATTTACGGGGAGATCGAAAGCTACCGCCGGCTCTTGATGACATCAAGACAAGAGAAAAAAGGAAAGAAGAAGTAGAAGACACAACGTGGATGGTCAAACTAACAACGACCAGGACGAGCACAGGGACAAGGGGATCGACTCGGACTCTGCATCCCGTTTGTGCGGAGCCGCCGCGCCGTTCCAAGCCGCTCACCTTCTGAGTCGCCACGCCGTGACCTGTCTCATCTCGCCCCGTCGCCTTCTTAGGCACGCGCGGCCTCGCTGGCCATCGCTGCCTCAACGTGTCTCTGAGGGGACCTACAGCAGTCGCCGTCACCACGTTCTTCCCCGTCACCTCGAGCCGTCGTGGCCGGCGTCGAACTGCCCGGCCTCACGAACGCTACGGCCTCGCGCCTCTGACTTAAAGCGCGGCCCTGCCACCTTGCTGTTGCCACAAGCCGCCGTCGCCCTCACACTTTGCATCCATTGAGGACGGCATCAAACCTACCTGTCCGAGCCGCGGTCCTCGCTCGAGTCGCCGGGTCTCCGCACTTCGTTCAGCCCGCGGCTACGTTCCACCCCGTGCCGTTTGGCCGCTGCCATTTGCCTCACCAAGGAACTCCGAGCTGCCCTTGCCTCCGCCTCTGCTTTGATCACGGCGCTGCCATCTACAAGTTGAGTCGCCCCGGTGCAAGCCGCCTCACATGAACTCCATCCATGCGCGCCCCCCTCGCTGTCGCTACGGTCACAGTCAGCGGGCGAAGGCCTCCGAGCATCTGCCATTCAAGTCGCCACCTGCGGCTTTGTTGAGCCGCCCTGTTGCGAGCAGCATCGCCTCCACCAAGGCCCTGCCCGCGAGTTGTTTTTTTCGAGCCACTACTGCAAGCACGTTATGTTGCCTTCGTTTGTTGGGTCAGAGGCCTCTTCTCTGAACATTTTTTGCACAATTGTTTTCTGAAGCTTCTTGCTGAAACATTAAAAATCAACAAGTCAGTGGCAAGCCATCAAGTGTGTGTCTGGTTACTAAATGGAGGAGGGAACAAGTCGATCAGAGAAGACAATGCTCGTGTTTGGAAGCACGAATCTGAAGGGGCATCCAAAGTTAACATCCATACCTCTGGAGCTAGCCCTTAAAACACAGATTTTTTATCACTGCATATATTGTTGCCACCTTACGGAGAGCAGATTTCAGTGCTTGGTGGCAAAATAGTCTCGGATCAATGAAACATCTGCTGAGGATCATAAGGTCCAAATACATCAGGTGAATTCTGTCCAGTTAATTTCTGTTGATATATTTTTTATTTTTTAAAAGAACAATTACTCTGGTTTGTGATATTGTTTATCCAGGACAATTGTTCACTGGAAGAGCGGTAGCGACTCGCCCGCATCCATACTGCCTCTGATGCCATGGTTTTTTTACCGTCCGCCTCCACAGTTTGGTGTATATCAACGCACTGGAGCTGCACCCCGTCTGTATGAACTACTTGTTGAGTACAAGCTGGTCACTGTTTCGGTGGCCCGGTTTATTTCAGCAATTCTGGAGCAAATTATCATATATCATCAAGTCTCCGTTTGCACCAGATGCCTTAATGGGCGGGCACACAAGTAACCGCCACTAAAGTTTGTTTGAACATCATCAACTAGCTGGGATAAACCGCTTGCCAGATTACTGACAAAAATCATACGGGGTTATTTATAACCCGCCGAGGTCAGACTCAACTTTCTATGGATTCACATCGCGTTGTCAATGCCAAGGATATACAATGAGTGTTGTGAAGATCATCAACTCGCCATCTTGCCTCCAGCTTCAACATATTCCAGCGTTCCGCTGTTCAACTATATGCCGATTTGTATCACTGCTGAGGGTGAAGAATCTTAAGCCGACTCCTCGAGTCATCTTAAGACTCGGGGGCTACAATGGTATGACTTAGCAAGTTTTGCCAGTTTCTGCAAATTCAAGAACCCCAGTACGTTGAAGGAGAAGATAACCCGATCCCGGAGGCTATTGCCCTATTGGTGAAAAATTTGAAGGACGTCAGAAAATTTCCGGCTTAAAAAAGTGATTGACAATCATAAAGTTCTGGCTCAATAGAAGAATTCCGGGTTATCAGGAAAAATTCCGATTCAAAATACGGTTCAAGGGAGAATCTGCCTCCCACAAAGCTCTAAAGCTCTCAATATCCGGTTTAAAATTCTGGCTCAAGAAGAATATTATCTCTCGCAAAGTTTGAGTTCTCAGAAAAAATTAAAGGGACCAAAGAGAGTCTGTTGCAAAAGCACAACTCAAATATAGGTACCCCTCGAGCACAGCTGAAAATAATGCTTGGGGGCTCTTTTGTTCTAAAGAACAAGGAGTTCATAACCTTGTGATAGGCTATAAAAGCCGGGCTTGGAAGCCAGGTGTATTCACCTAAAACCCCGGGTTATCCTACCTTTATGCCAGATGCTTCTCCATCAGGTAATCCTGATTGACCCGCCGAACTCTTAACAGTCACTTTAGGCCCTGAACTCGTTAAGGTTAAAACGCCGATTTGTCATGAGAGGGCATGGTTTACAGAAAGCAAGGAGAAGCTCGGGCTGATAAAGCCGCCTTCCTTGAAACTTGAATAAATCGTCCTGTGATGCACGATGCTACTCTGACCCCGCGTACTCCTGATAAGTCTATCTTTAAATAAGAACTAAACTTATCTGGGACAAAATGTCGATTGGGTAATGTGAGTACCGGCTCACGGAAAGCGTGTACCTTCCAGTGGCTAATGCTATTTTCATTGAAGAAGATATTTTGGCTTGGCGGCCTATGAAAGCATTAGATTTTCTGTTGTTTGTTGCTTTGAACGTCTTTTTGAAATTTTTTCTTTTGTGACATAGTAATATATGGTTGAAAACCAATAAGGCTTATAATGCCTTCTGAGTCATATAAACCCGGCCTGGCTGTGATAGCCTGGCTTATTAGCGATGATAGACTACTCATATCAATAAGGAATTCTTTCTTTTCCGGGAGCCCATTCAGACAGAACTCCAAAGTTAAGCATGCTCAGCTTGGAGTAGTTTCAGGATGGGTGACCGACCGGGAAGTTGCTCCCGGGTGCGCACGAGTGAGGACAAAGTGCACAGAAAAGACTAGTATTGATTTGTGGGGCCAGTCTAGATCCCGCCAGGAGTAACGACCACCGGCGGGTGTGTCCGGGGTGTTACAAGTTGGTATCAGAGCCGACCCTCGCGGTTACACGGATGTTTGCGAACAGGTGCGCGGTCATGTTGTTCATGACTTTTGTGACCCGTCGTGGCACACGGAATGGCACATGTACTGGGCTGGATGCACAGACGTATGTGCCAAGAGGGAACGTTCCTGTGGCCCGACGAGGACGTCGGTTCCTCTGAGTGGGGGTGTATGTGATAGCTTGGCTTATTAGGGATGATAGACTACTCATATCAATAAGGAATTCCTTCTTTTCCGGTAGCCCATTCGGACAGAACTCCAAATTTAAGCATGCTCAGCTTGGATTAGTTTCAGGATGGGTGACCGACCGGGAAGTTGCTCCCGGGTGCGCACGAGTGAGGACAAAGTGCGCATAGAAGACTAGTGTTGATCTGTGGGGCTAGTCTAGATCCCGCCAGGAGTAACGACCACCGGCGGGTGTGTCCGGAGCGTTACACTGGCATTGGACTATAAGTCACCAGGGTATGATGAGAAATTATCCGGTGTTTATTAACCCGGCCTGGCTTTGGATTATAAGTCAGCAGTATATGATGATCTTATATATTTGGAAGCACTGTGCTCTAAGTTTTGGGATATTACCCCTTGCTGCATACGGCATTGTAAGCCAGCGGTATATGTCAATTAAACATGGCATTATGCACTCAATCTTTTGGGTTGTAACCCTTACTACACAGGTATGATAAGCCATCGGTGTGAGCAAATATCACAGGTATGATATTTTGTTCTGATTATATACGGTTATGATTAAACCGGCCCTGGCTTTTGATGTTAAGTCGCCAGGGCATATGTTTTTTAAAACTCTGTGAAGGATTTGCAGAGCTATGAATTATATAAATGATTAAGCTCAATCCCATCATCAAAAGGGTTATCAGTTATTGATTTTCACAAAGGTTATAAGCCGCCGGGTTACAAACATCCCGGATTACAATGGATGCGCATTAAGCCGCTATCGGCCAAGAGCCACTGAGTATTTAAACTCCGGATTTACTTGTCAACTGATAAGGTATTCAAATCTTTAATAGACAAACTTGGCTGGTTTGTCATGATGATATTGAATGATTGAGGTTTTCATACTGGATTATATTATTCAAATCTTGAATAGCTAACATGGCTGGATTTTTATTATGGTTATCAATAACCAGTATTATGGTGGAGGTTTTCAAAGTCACTTCAGCGCATGCAATGGATATTATTTTATCAATGGATATGATTTATTCTACAATGGAAGGAATAGTCCCGAGTCGCTATAGGCTTACGACCCGGCACTTGGGGGCTACATTATTCAAATTGAGATTACATCAAATATGCAAGTCCCATGTCACTGCCAGCATGCACAATGGCACTTGGGGGCTAATGCAAAGTCATTGTTTTGCTCGCCTTATTGAAGACCCGACTCATCACATTGTAATGAGCCGGCCCTTGGGGGCTACCAATTGCTCCTATCAACAATTCAAGGTACACAAGTCTTATTCCATTATATTGAAGGGTCCACTGCTCAGTTGGTAAAGCACAAAGCCCTTAACCTTGTGGACGTGGGTTCAAGCCCCATGATGGGGGTTACATCATATGATGTTCTTTTCAAAGAAGTATATATAAAGTCCTAGCTCAATGTTATCTTACTGAGCCGGCTCTTGGGGGCTACACGTTGCTGTTCAAGTCTACATGATCATATCTACAGAGTCCCTACTCATTATTGCATAATGACCCGACACTTGGGGGCTACACTGGTTGAAGTTTTTATGAGTATAAGGCAATTACAAGTCTCAGGTTGCTGCAAGCATGACAACCCGACACTTGAGGGCTACATATATGCAGTATTCAGTCTTTACTAGTGACTGAGATGAACAACATGGATTTCTTCAACCTGGCAGTATTTATATTAAAACAAGTCTCAAATCATCACTTTGTTCTGCTCAAGACTTGGGGGCTATAGGTAATATGGATATAAGGAAGAAAAATCTTCAAATTCTCAGTTTTGAGTAAATGAGATTGACTCGGCATAAGCAACAATTATGACCCGGTGCCATCAATATTTACAAACCGGCAGTTTTTGGCAATGATAAACCGGCAAGTTCTACATTATCAAGCCGGCTAAATATCAGTTGAATATCTGAAGACCAATATTTTTGTCAAGATAGAGCATTGAAGACCAAATCAAATGGTTTCGTTATTTACAATATTTCTTCTACAAGCAAGTTGATTATGAAGGCGGCCAATTGACCTGGATTTTCTAGAAGGAGGAAATGAAAAGGACTTAAGGATAATAAGGTGTCGGCTTACAAGAATATTTAACCTGGAGCACAACCTGTCAAAATTTATTCCTGTGTTTATTTTGCAGGATTAGCTTAACATGGATAAATCCAAATTAAACTAGGGGCTAATGTCGGGGATATACCCCGCGGTGTAACCCGGCTCGATGTATGACCCGGATAGATCTTGGTGACTCACTGGTGACGCGCCCGGAGCTTGGTGATTCACGGGTGACCGGCCCGATCTTGGCGGCTCATTAGTAACCCGGCGGGCGGGTCAGGCGGACGACAAGGCCCGGTGGCCCAGAAGGGGTTCATGGATATCCGGCTAAAGCTATGGTGGGCCGTCTTAAGAGGGAAGCATAAGGAATATTCCCTTACAAAGGAAGCAAGGCTAGGACTCTACTTGTAATAGAGTAATCCTAATCCTACTAGGACTTGTCATGTAAGCTGCCCCTTCAACATATATTAGGAGGGGAAGGGCGCCCCAAGAGGCACAAGTTTCACAAGTTCGGTTTAGACAGACAAGTCAATAGCTCTCAAGATAGAGCACCCTTGTAACCGTGATCATCATCATCAATAACAATGAAGCAGGATGTCGGCTTTTACCTCCACCGTGAGGGGCCGAACCTGGGTAAAACCTCGCGTCTCTCGTCCCGCTCTACCCCTCTCAAGCTACCACATAGATGCGTTGGCCTCACGACTAAGTCCTTTCAACGAGGACATCTGCCGTGAAAATTCCACGACACAGGTGACACGTTCCCTCTCGGAACCACGAGCCTTCTTGAGAGAAGCTCCGGATTGCAAGAAGCTTATACCAAAACTTGTCCCAATTCGGCCAAAAAATTTACTGTAGCATGTTGGTGCCATGTCATGAAACCATGCCAAGTTTCATGATTTTCAGGCGTGTTTTGGATTTACATGAATTAAAAAACCAAGTTTCTCAATATTTCCGGCCGAGCCACGACGCCAAGATGTTTGAATTTCATTCCCATTTCTTGCATGGCCCCCAGAAATGCAACCAAGGACATGCATGTGATTTTTCAACCAAGTTTGGTGCACTGGAGCATGTGCTTGTAGTTCAAATTTGAATAATGCCCAGAAATTCAATTAATGTATAAAAAAGGCCAAACGAACCTGGAACAATTCCAAAATTTAGCACGATACTTCTATTTGGTCTAATCTGCCTGTGTAAAAAATTAAGGTGGGAGAAAGCAGTGTACGTATGTCGTTTCGCACACGGAGGTGACATGTTGCCTCTCGCAACCATGAGCCTTCTTGAGAGAAGCTTCGGTTTGCAAGAAGCTTGTACCAAAGCCTGTCCCAATTCAGCCAAAAAATTTACGACAGCATGTTGGTGCCATGTCATGACACCATGCCAAGTTTCATGATTTTCAGCCGTGTTGAATTAAAAAACCAAGTTTCTCAATCTTTCCGACCGAGCCATGATGCCCAGGTAGGTATTTGAATTGCATTCCCATTTCTTGCATGGGACCTAGAAATTCACCCAAGGACACACATGTGATTTTTCAACCAACTTTGGTGCACTAGAGCATGTGCTTTAGTTCAAATTTGAATTTTGCACATTAAATGACCAGAAATTCAATTAATGTATAAGAAAGTCCAAACGAACCCGGAATAATTCCAATATTTAGCACGATACAAATATAGTTCTATGTTGCCTATGTAAAAAATCAATGGCGGGGGGAGCCAGCATATATCGTTTCACACTCAAAGGTGACACGTCCCTCCTCGAGAACCACGAGTCTTCTCGAGTGAAGCTCCGATTTGCAAGAAGCTCATACCCAAAAACATCCCTGGCAACGGCGCCAGAAAAGAGCATGATGTCTACTACACAACATTATCCTGGTAGATGTGGTTGGGCCTCCAAGTGCAGAGTTTTGCAGGACTGTAGCAAATTTCCCTCAAGTGGATGACCTAAGGTTTATCAATCCGTGGGAGGCGTAGGATGAAGATGGTCTCTCTCAAACAACCCTTGAACCAAATAACAAAGAGTCTCTTGTGTCCCCAACATACCCAATACAATGGTAAATTGTATAGGTGCACTAGTTCGGAGAAGAGATGCTGCTACAAGTGCAATATGGATGGTAGATATAGGTTTTTGTAATCTAAAAATATAAAAACAGCAAGGTAACTAGTGATAAAAGTGAGCGAAAATGGTGTTGCAATGCTTGGAAACAAGGCCTAGGCTTCATACTTTCACTAGTGCAAGTTCTCTCAACAATGATAACATAATTAGATCATATAACAGTCCCTCAATGTGCAACAAGGAGTCACTCCAAAGTCACTAATAGCGGAGAACAAACGAATAGATTATTGTAGGGTACGAAACCACCTCAAAGTTATTATTTGTGATCGATCTATTGGGCTATTCCTATATGTGTCACAAACAGCCCTAGAGTTCGTACTAAAATAACACCTTAAGACACACATGAACTAAAACCCTAATGTCACCTAGATACTTGAATATCACCACAAGTATCCGCGGGTTTGATTATACGATATGCATCACACAATCTCAGATTGATCTATTCAAACCAACACAAAGAACTTCAAAGAGTGCCCCAAAGTTTCTACCGGAGAGTCTAGATGAAAACGTGTGCCAACCCCTATGCATAACTTCACAAGGTCACATAACCCGCAAGTTGATCACCAAAACATACATCAAGTAGATCACGTGAATATCCCATTGTCACCACAGATAAGCACATGCAAGACATACATCAAGTGTTCTCAAATCCTTAAAGACTCAATCTGATAAGATAACTTCAAAGGGAAAACCCAATCTTAGAAGAACGTAGAGGGGGAGAAACATCATAAGATCCAACTATAATAGCAAAGCTCGTGATACATCAAGACCGTGCCAAATCAAGAACACGAGAGAGAGAGAGATCAAATAGATAGCTATTGTTATATACCCTCAGCCCCGAGATGATGAAGATGGCCACCGGTGATGACTTCCCCCTCTAGCAGGATGCCGGAACAGGGTCCCGATTGGTTTTGGTGGCTACAGAGGCTTGCGGCGACGGAACTCCCGATCTAGGTTTTTTTCTGGGGGTTTCTATATTTATAGGAATATTTGGTGTCGAGAACAAGTCTAGGGGGTCCATGAGGCGATGACAAGGACGGGGGGCACACCCTGCACCCTTGTGGTGGCCTCGGGACTCTTCTCCGGTATCTTTTCATTGAAGTATTTTTTTTCTATTTTCCAAAAATAATCTCTGTAAAGTTTAAGCTCATTTGGACTCCGTTTGATATTCCTTTTCTACGAGACTCAAAAACAAGGAAAAAACAGAAACTGGCACTGGCACTGGGCTCTAGGTTCATAGGTTAGTCCCAAAAATCATATAAAATAGCATATAAATGCATATAAAACATCCAAGATAGATAATATAATAGCATCGAACAATCAAAAATTATAGATACGTTGGAGACGTATCAAGCATCCCCGAGCTTAATTCCTACTCATCCTCGAGTAGGTAAATGATAAAAACAGAAATTTTGATGTGGAATGCTACCTGACATATTTATCAATGTAATCTTCTTTATTGTGGCAATAATATTCAGACCCATAAGATTCGAAACAAAAGTTTAATATTGAAATAAAAACAATAATACTTCAAGCATACTATTAAAGAAATCATGTCTTCTCAAAATAACATGGCCAAAGAAAGTTATCCCTACAAAATCATATAGTCTGGCTGTGCTCCATCTTCATCACAGAAAATATTCAAATCATGCACAACCCCGATGACAGGCCAAGCAATTGTTTCATACTTTTGATGTTCTCAAACTTTTTCAACTTTCACACAATACATGAGCGTGAGCCATGGATATAACACTATAGGTGGAATAGAATATGGTGGTTGTGGAGAAGACAAAAAGAAGGAGATAGTCTCACATCAACTAGGCATATGAAAGGGCTATGGAGATGCCCATCAGCAGATAACAATGTTAGTGAGTAGGGATTGCCATGCAATGGATGCACTAGAGCTATAAGTTTATGAAAGCTCAAAAGATAACTAAGTGGGTGTGCATCCAACTTGCTTGCTCACGAAGACCTTGGGCAATTTGAGGAAGCCCATCCTTGGAGTATACAAGCCAAGTTCTATAATGAAAAATTCCCACTAGTATATGAAAGTGACAATATAGGAGACTCTCTTATCATGAAGATCATGGTGCTACTTTGAAGCACAAGTGTGGCAAATGGATAGTAGCATTGCCCCTTCTCTCTTTTCTCTCATTCATTTTTTGGGCCTTCTCTCATTTTTTGGCCTCTTTTTTTTGTCCGTAGTCTCATCCCAACTTGCGTGGGAATCATAGTCTCCATCATCCTTTCCTCACACGGGACAATGCTCTAATAATGACGATCATCACACTTTTATCTATTAGTAAATGAAACAAAGTACTACGTGCATGCTCCTAGGGGTATAGATTGGTAGGAAAAACCATCGCTTGTCCCTAACCGCCACTCATTAGGAAGACAATCAATAAATAAATCATGCTCCGACTTCATCACATAACAGTTAACCATATGTGCATGCTACGTGAATCACAAACTTCAACACAAGTATTTGTACAATCCACAATTACTCACTAGCATGACTCTAATATCACCATCGTCATAACTCAAAACAATCATAAGGAATCAAACTTCTCATAGTATTCAATGCACTTTATATGAAAGTTTTTATTATATCCCTCTTGGATGCCTATAATATTAGGACTAAATTCATAACCAAAGCAAATTACCATGTTGTTTAAAGGCTCTCTAAATAATATAAGTGAAGCATGAGAGTTCATCAATATCTACAAAATAAAACTACCGTCATGCTCTAAAAGGATATAAGTGAAGTACTAGAGCAAATGACAAACTACTCCAACAGATATAAGTGAAGATCAATGAGTAGTTGAATAATTATGTAACTATGTGAAGACTCCTTCTCATAAATAAAAATTATGATCTTAAGTACTTTATTCAAACAACAAGCAAAACAAAATAAAATGACATTGCAAGGATATCACATATCATGTGAAGAAGAAAAACTTAAGCTCAACAAAAACTGACCGATAGTTGTTGAAGAAGAAATGTGGGATGCCTACCGGGGCATCCCCAAGCTTAGATGCTTGAGACTTATTGGAATATTAACTAGGGATGCCTTGGGCATCCCCAAGCTTGAGCTTCCGTGTCTCCTTAATTTCTCTCATATCACGGTTTCCCTAATTCTTAAAACTTCATCCACACAAAACTTAACAAGAAAACGTGAGATGAGTTAGTATAATTCCATGCTAAACCTTATCATTCTCTACTATATAAAACACTAAAATTATAATTTGACATTGCATACAAAATGCCTCTGCATATTTAATACTCCTATCCTCAAATAGAATCATTAAACAAGCAAACATATGTGAACAATGCAATCATAACAGCAATCTGTCTAAACAGAACAGTCTGTGAAGAGTGCAAGAGGAATCATACTTATTTAACTCCAAAAATGATGAAAATTTTCCACAATATGGATAATTTATTTTTACTCATTTTGTAAAAATTTCAAGATTTAATAGCATTCTAACTATCCAAAAGAATTCAGACAATGATAGAAAAAACTTTCTGTTTTCAAAACAGCAACGTATAGACTTGTAAAATAAAGATGGTAAAGGCTATACTTGACCTTTTTATTGAACTAAAAGATTCAAAATATTACTCTAAATAACATCAATCAAATACTAATAAAATAAAATGACACTCCAAGCAAAACACATATCATGTGGTGAATAAAAATATAGCCTCAAGTAAGGTTACCGATGAACGAAGACGAAAGAGGGGATGCCATCCGGGGCATCCCAAAGCCTAGGCTCTTGCCACTCCTTATTTCGTAGTCCATCGAATCTTTACCCAAAACTTCAAAACTTCACAACACAAAACTCAGCAGAAAACTCATAAGCTCCATTAGTATAAGAAAAATAAATCACCACTTTGGTACTGTTGTGAACTCATTCTTTATTTTTATTGGTGTAATATCTAATGTATCCCAACTTCTTAATTGTTCATACCCTTCGATACTACTCGTAGATTCATCAAAATAGCCAAACAACACATGATAAACAGAATCTGTCAAAAACATAATAGTCTGTAGTAATATGTAACTCTTGAATACTTCTGTAACTCCAAAAATTCTCAAAAATTAGGACAACCTGGGAAATTTGTTTATTAATATTCTACAAAAATAATCACTATTTTATCAAGCTTCTGTTAAAAACGAGAATTGTTTTCCTGAGCACAAAAGTTTCTGTTTTTCAGCAAGATCAAATCAACTATCACCATAGATCACCCCAAAGGTCTTACTTGGCACTTTATTGAAACAAAAGCTATAAAAGATGATTACTACAGTAGCATAATCATGTGAACACACAAAAACTGCAGGTATAAATGTTGGGTTGTTTCCCAACAAGCGCTTTTTCTTTAATGCGTTTCTAGCTAGGCATGATGATTTCAATGATGCTCACGTAAAAGATAAGGATTGAAATATAAAGGGAGAATCATGAAGCATATGACTAGCACATTTAAGTCTAATCCTCTTCCTATGCATAGGGATTTTGTGAGCAAACAATTCATGGGAATAAGAATCATCTAGCATAGGAGGGCAAAACAAGTGCAACTTCAAGATTTTCAACACGTAGGGAGGAAACTTGATATTATTGCAATATGTAGAAGCATATGTTCCTCTCTCATAACAATTTTCAGTAGCATCATGAATGAATTCAACAATATAACCATCACATAAAGCATTATTTTCATGATGCACAAGCATATAAATTTTACTACTCTCCACATAAGCAAAATTCTTCTCATTCGTAATAGTGGGAGTATCATACGAAGCTTGAATACTATAAATTGTTTCCACATTAAAAGAATAATGTTCAGAAAAAGGGCAATCATAATTATGACAAGCTTTATAAATATAATCATCACTACTTTTTATAAAATAAGGGACATCACAATAATCATCATAAGTAGCAACTTTATTCTCATCATAGTCAATTGAAACCTCTTTCAAAATAGTGGAATAATTACTAAATAAAGCCATGACCTCTCCAAATCCACTTTTATCATTATAATAAGATTCAACACTCTCCAAAATAGTGGGATAACTACTTCCTAAAGTTGACACTCTTCCAAACCCACTTTTATCAATATAATCGTCGTAGATAGGAGGCATGCTACAATCATGATAAATTTTCACATCAAAACTTCGAGAATGAAAAATATCATCCTCACTAAACATAGCATCCCCAGGCTTGGGACGAACATTAATTGCAGCAAATAAATTCTCAGACAAGTCATTCTCATCAAACATAGCATCCCCAAGATTGGGCCTTTGCATATCATAAGCATAATCACTCTCATCATTAATAGTACGGATAGCACCAATAGTATAGCAATTAGTATCATCACAATTTACTAAGTTGGTGCCAAAAAGATTCTCAAGATTATAACAAGTATCATTACTTCCACATCATAATCATCACAATGAGTAGTAGGCATAACATTAATAGGAGCAACATCATTCTGGAGGGATAACTTTTTACCTTTACTTTTCTGTCTTTTCTTTTTCTTCTCCACATCATGTGTGGGTTTAATTGACCTTTTGGAGCTCCTTATTGATGAGATTGGTTGCATAGGAAGCTCATTCTCGTAACCTATTTCATCACGAGAGACAATAGGAGGGAAAGTGGAGAGCTTTACCCTTTCATTAGTATTTCTTTTTATATTCTAGTGGTTTTCCCATCTTTCTATAGTTGGCAATGTAAGCATTTTCATTGCAATTTACCATACAAAACATATAGATTTTTTTCAAATTATGTTCAACATGGTTCGTGAATATGAATTCTTCAAACCGACTATTTTTATGTGACAATTCTTCACACCCTAAAAATAAACAAAGTTCATTATAAAGTTTAAGGGTGATCAAGCTATTGCAATATTTGGCCACAATTTGATCATGAAAAAGTATGCATTGAAAATTAAGATGACCAACTCTATTGCAAAGTTCACAAGTAACGGGATGAAGAGAGCATAATTCTGTAGCAAATTCATCTATCACCTTAAGCCACCAATTTGTTTCATCATGTTTATGCTTCTTACAAAATCTATCATCCCTATAAGGCATGTCTTCACAAATTCTATTCACTCCACAAAAATTGACATGCTTAAAAGAAACATTTTTATCATGACTAGTACACTCATCATTAGTACTATGGATATTCAAAGAATCATACTAACAACATTGCAATCATGCTCATCATTCAAATATTTCGTGCCAAATATTTTATGAACTTCTTCTTCTAACACTTGAGCACAATTTTCCTTTCCATCATTTTCACCAAAGGCATTAAAAAGATGAAGCATACGTGGCAGCCTCAATTCCTTTTTTTCTAGTTTTCTTTTATAAACTAAACTAGTGATAAAACAAGAAACTAAAATATTCAATTGCAAGATCTAAAAATATACCTTCAAGCACTAACCTCCCCGGCAACGGCGCCAAAAAAGAGCTTGATGTCTACTACGCAACTTTATCCTGGTAGACGTTGTTGGGCCTTCAAGTGCAGAGTTTTGTAGGATAGTAGCAAATTAATTTCCATCAAGTGGATGACCTAAGGTTTATCAATCCATGGGAGGTGTAGGATGAAGACGGTCTCTCTCAAATAACCTTGCAACCAAATAACAAAGAGTCTCTTGTGTCCCCAACACACCCGATACAATGATAAATTGTATAGGTGCACTAGTTCGGCGAAGAGATGGTGATACAAGTGCAATATGGATGGTAGATACAGGTTTTTGTAATCTGAAAATATAAAAACAGCAAGGTAACTAGTGATAAAAGTGAGCGAAAACGGTATTGCAATGCTTGGAAACAAGGCCTAGGGTTCATACTTTCACTAGTGCAAATTCTCTCAACAATAATAACATAATTAGATCATATAACAATCCCTCAAGGTGCAACAAAGAGTCACTCCAAAGTTACTAATAGTGGAGAACAAACGAAGAGATTATTGTAGGGTACGAAACCATCTCAAAGTTATTCTTTCTGATCGATCTATTGGGCTATTCCTATAAGTGTCACAAACATCCCTATAGTTCGTACTAAAATAACACATTAAGACACACATAAAAAACCCCTAATGTCACCTAGATACTCCAATGTCACCACAAGTATCCGCGGGTTTGATATACGATATGCATCACACAATCTCAGATTCATCTATTTAAACCAACACAACAAACTTCAAAGAGTGCCCCAAAGTTTCTACCGGGTAGTCAATACGAAAACGTGTGCCAACCCCTATGCATAAGTTCACAAGGTCACAAAACCCGCAAATTGATCACCAAAACAAACATCAAGTAGATCACGTGAATATCCCTTTGTGACCACAGATAAGCACATGCAAGACATACATCAAGTGTTCTCAAATCATTATAGACTCAATCCGATAAGATAACTTCAAAGGGAAAACTCAATCCATTGCCAGAAGGTGGAGGGGGAGAAACATCATAAGATCCAACTATAATAGCAAAGCTTGCGATACATCAAGATCGTGCCAAATCAAGAACAGAGAGATAGATAGATAGATAGATAGATAGATAGAGAGAAAGAGAGAGAGAGAGAGATCAAACACATAACTACTAGTACATACCCTCAGCCCCGACGGTGAACTACTCCATCCTCGTCATGGAGAGCACCGGGATGATGAAGATGGCCACCGGTGATGATTTTCCCCTCTGGAAGTGTGCCGGAATAGTGTCCGGATTGGTTTTTGGTGGCTACAAAGGCTTGCGGTGGCGGAACTCCTGATCTAGGTTTATTTCTGGGGCTTTCTATATTTATAGGAATTTTTGGCGTTGAGAACAAGTCAGGGGGGGTCCACGAGGTGAGGACAAGGATGGGGGCGCGCCCTAGGGGGGGCCTCCACCGTTGTGGTGGCCTCGGGACTCTTCTCCGGTATCTTTTCGTTCTAGTATTTTTTATATTTTCCAGAAGTAATCTCTGTAAATTTTCAGCTCATTTGGACTCTGTTTGATATTCCTTTTCTGCGAAACTCGAAAATAAGGATCAACATAAACTGGCACTGGGCTCTAGGTTAATAGGTTAGTCCCAAAAATCTTATAAAATAGCATATAAATGCATATAAAACATCCAAGATAGATATTATAATAGCATGGAACAATCAAAATTTATAGATACGTTGGAGACGTATCAGAGCATGTGCTTGCAGTTCAAATTTGAATTATGCACGTTATGAAGGAAATATACCCTAGAGGCAATAATAAACTTGTTATTTATATTTCCTTATATAATAATAAATGTTTATTATTCATGCTAGAATTGTATTAACCAGAAACTTAGTACATGTGTGAATACATAGACAAACAGAGTGTCACTAGTATGCCTCTACTTGACTAGCTCGTTAATCAAAGATGCTTTAGTTTCCTACCCATGGAAAAAGAGTTGTCATTTGATGAACGGGATCACATCATTAGAGAATGATGTGATTGACTTGACCCATCCATTAGTTTAGCACGATGTTCGTTTAGTTTATTGCTATTTCTTTCTCCATAACTTATACATGTTCCTATGACTATGAGATTATGCAACTCCCGAATACCGGAGGAACACTTAGTGTGCTATAAAACGCCACAACGTAACCGGGTGACTATAAAGATGCTCTACAGGTGTCTCTGTTGGTGTTTGTTAAGTTGGCATAGATCGAGATTAGGATTTGTCACTCCGGGTATCGGAGAGGTATCTCTGGGCCCTCTCGGTAATGCACATCACTATAAGCCTTGCAAGCTATGTAACTAATGAGTTAATTACGGGATGTAGCATTACGAAACGAGTAAAGAGACTTGCCGGTAACGAGATTGAACTAGGTATTGAGATACCGATGATCGAATCTCGGGCAAGTAACATACCGATGACAAAGGGAACAACGTATGTTGTTATGCGGTTTGCCGATAAAGATCTTCGTAGAATATGTAGGAACCAATATGAGCATCCAGGTTCCGCTATTGGTTATTGACCGGAGATGAGTCTCGATCATGTCTACATAGTTCTCGAACCCGTAGGGTCCGCACGCTTAACGTTCAGTGGTAGTCGGTATTACGAGTTTATGTGTTTTGATGTACCGAAGGTAGTTCGGAGTCCCGGATATGATCACGGACATGATGAGGAGTCTCGGAATGGTCGAAACATAAAGATCGATATACTGGAAGCATGTGTTTGGACATCAAAATGTTTTTGGGTGAGTTCGGGCATTTACCGGAGTACCGGGGGGTTATCGGAACCCCCCGGGGAGTATATGGGCCTTATTGGGCCTTAGTGGAATAGAGGATAGGAAGGCCAAGGAGGAGGGCGCGCCCCCTAGCCCAATCGAATTGGGTGGGGGCCGGGCCCCCTTCCTTCCTTCTCTCTCCCCCTTCCTTCTCTCCTACTCCTACTAGGGAAAGGGGGGAATCCTACTCGCGATGGGAGTAGGACTTCCCCTAGGGCGCGCCATAGAGAAGGGCCGGCCTTGCCCTCCTCCACTCCTTTATATACAGGGGAAGGGGGCACCCCATAAACACAGAAGTTGATCTCTTAGCCGTGTGCGGTGCCCCCCTCCACAGATTTCCACCTCAGTCATATCGTTGTAGTGCTTAGACGAAGCCCTGCGTTGGTAACTTCATCATCACTGTGATCACGCCGTCGTGCTGTCGAAGCTCTCCCCCGACACTCAGCTGGATATAGAGTTCGTGGACGTCACCGAGCTAAACATGTGCAAATCGCGGAGGTGTCGTACCTTCGGTGCTAGGATCAGTCGGATCATGAAGACGTACGACTACATCAACCGCGTTGTCATAACGCTTCCTCTTACGGTCTACGAGGGTACGTAGACAACACTCTCCCCTCTCGTTTCTATGCATCACCTAGATAGATCTTGCGTGTGCGTAGGAATTTTTTTGAAATTACTGCGCTCCCCAATATATAGTCGCATCCAAGCCAGGTCCATGTGTAGATGTTATATGCATGAGTAGAACACAAAGGAGTTGTGGGCGTGGGTATATACATATTGCTTGCCGTCACTAGTTGATTCTTGATTCAGCGGTATTGTTGGATGAAGCGGCTCAAACAGACATTACGCGTACGCTTACGCAAGACTAGTTCTACCGACGTGCTTCGCACACAGATGGCTGGTGGGTGTCAGTTTCTCCAACTTTAGTTGAATCGGATTCAATGAACAGGGTTCTTTCTGAATATCAAAAAGCAATCACTATACCGCGTTGTGGTTTTTGATGTGTAGGTAAGAACGGTTCTTGCTCAGCCCATAGCAGCCACGTAAAAACTTTCAACAACAAAGTAGAGGACGTCTAACTTGTTTTTGCAGGGCATGTTGTAATGTGATATGGTCAAGACATGATGCTAAATTTTATTGTATGAGATGATCATGTTTTGTAACAAATTTATCGGCAACTGGCAGGAGTCATATGATTGTCTCTTTATTGTATGAAATGCAACCGCCATGTAATTGCTTTACTTTATCACTAAGAGGTAGCGATAGTCATAGAAGCAATAGTTGGTGAGACGACAACCATTCTTCGATGCAGATCAAGGTGTCAAGCCGGTGCCGATGGTGATCATGACGGTTCTTTGGAGATGGAGATCAAAGTCACAAGATGATGATGGCCATATCATATCACTTATATTGATTGCATCTGATGTTTATCCTTTATGCATCTTGTTTTTCTTAGTTCGGCGGCAGCATTATAAGATGATCTCTCACTAAATTTCAAGATATAAGTGTTCTCCATGAGTATGCATCGTTGCTACAGTTTGTCGTGCCGAGACACCACGTGATGATTGGGTGTGATAAGCCCTACGTTCACATACAACGGGTGCAAGCCAGTTTTTCACATGCGGAATACTCAGGTTAACCTTGGCGAGCCTAGCATATGCAGATATGGCCTCGGAACATTGAGACCGAAAGGTCGAGCGTGAATCATATAGTAGATATGATCAACATAGTGATGTTCACCATTGAAAACTACTCCATCTCACGTGATGATCAGACATGGTCTAGTTGATATGGATCACGTGATCACTTAGATGATTAGAGGAATGTCTATCTAAGTGGGAGTTCTTAAGTAATTTGATTAATTGAATTTTAATTTATCATGAACTTAGTACCTGATAGTATTTTGCATATCTATGTTGTTGTAGATAGATGGCCCGTGTTGTTGTTCCGTTGAATTTTAATGCATTCCTAGAGAAAGATAAGTTGAAAGATGATGGTAGCAATTACACGGAATGGGTCCGTAACTTGAGGATTATCCTCATTGCTGCACAGAAGAATTACGTCCTGGAAGCACCGCTAGGTGACAAACCCGCTGCAGGAGCAACGCCAGATGTTATGAACACCTGGCAGAGCAAACTTAATGACTACTTGATAGTTCAGTGTGCCATGCTTTACGGCTTAGAACCGGGACTTCAACGACGTTTTGAACGTCATGGAGCATATGAGATGTTCCAGGAGTTGAAGTTAATATTTCAAGAAAATGCCTAGATTGGGAGATATGAAGTCTCCAATAAGTTCTACAGCTCCAAAATGGAGGAGAATAGTTCTGTCAGTGAACATATACTCAGAATGTCTGGGTACCACAACCACTTGACTCAGCTAGGAGTTAATCTTCCTGATGATAGTGTCATTGACAGAGTTCTTCAATCACTGCCACCAAGCTACAAGAGCTTCGTGATAAACTATAATATGCAAGGGATAGATAAGACAATTCCCGACCTCTTCGCAATGCTCAAGGCTGCGGAGGTAGAAATCAAGAAGGAGCATCAAGTGTTGATGGTCAACAATACCACCAGTTTCAAGAAAAAGGGTAAAGGGAAGAAGGGGAACTTCAAGAAGAACGGCAAGCAAGTTACTATTGAAGTGAGGAAGCACAAGTCTGGACGTAAGCCTGAGACTGAGTGCTTCTACTACAAAGGGACTCGTCACTGGAAGCAAAACTGCCCCAAGTATTTGGCGGATAAGAAGGATGGCAAAGTGAATGGTATATTTGATATACATGTTATTGATGTGTACCTTACTAATTCTCGCAGTAGCGCATGGGTATTTGATACTGGTTCAGTTGCTAATATTTGCAACTCGTCACAGGGGCTACGGGTTAAGCAAAGATTGGCTAAGGACAAGGTGACGATGCGTGTGGGAAATGGTTCCAAAGTCGATGTGATCGCCATCGGCACGCTACCTCTACATCTACCTTCGAGATTAGTTTTAGACCTAAATAATTGTTATTTGGTGCCACCATTGAGCATGAACATTATATCTGGATCTTTTTTGATGCGAGATGGTTATTCATTTAAATTAGAGAATAATGGTTGTTCTATTTATATGACCAATATCTTTTATTGTCATACACCCTTGATGAGTGGTCTGTTTTTACTAAATCTTGATAGTAGTGATACACATGTTCATAGTATTAAAGCCAAAAGATATAAGTTTAATAATGATAGTACAACTTATTTGTGGCACTGCCGTTTAGGTCATATTGGTGTAAAGCGCATGAAGAAACTCCATGCTGATGGACTTTTGGAATCACTTGTTTATGAATCACTTGATGCTTGCGAACCATGCCTCATGGGCAAGATACTAAAATTCTGTTCTCCAAAACAATGGACCGAGCAACAGACTTGTTGGAAATAATACATACTAATGTATGCGGTCCGATGAGTGTTGATGATCGCGGCGGGTATTGTTATTTTCTTACCTTCACAGATGATTTAAGCAGATATGAGTATATCTACTTGATGAAACATAAGTCTGAAACATTTGAAAAGTTTAAAGAATTTCAGAGTGAAGAGGAAAATCATCGTAACAAGAAAATTAAGTTTCTATGATCTGATCGTGGAGGTGAATATTTGAGTTATGAGTTTGGTCTTCATTTGAAACAATGCGGAATAGTTTTGCAACTCGCGCCACCTGGAACACCACAACGTAATGGTGTGTCCGAATGTCGTAACCGCACTTTATTAGATATGGTGCGATCTATGATGTCTCTCATTGATTTACCACTATCATTTTGGCGTTATGCTTTAGAGATAGCTGCATTCAGGTTAAATAGGGCACCATCAAAATCCGTTGAAATGACACCTTATGAAATGTGGTTTGGCAAGAAACCCAAGTTGTCGTTTCCAAAAGTTTGGGGTTGCGATGCTTATGTGAAAAAGCTTCAACCTGATAAGCTCGAACCCAAATCGGAGAAATGTGTCTTCATAGGATACCCAAAGGAGACTGTTGGGTACACCTTCTGTCATAGATCCGAAGGCAAGATATTCGTTGCAAAGAATGGATCCTTTCTAGAGAAGGAGTTTCTCTCGAAAGAAGTGTGTGGGGGAAAAGTAGAACTTGATGAGGTAATTGTACCTACTCCCGTATTGGAAAGTACTTCATCACAGAAATCAGTTCCAGTGATTCCTACACCAGTAAGTGAGGAAGCTAATGATGATGATCATGAAACTTTTGATCAAGTTACTACCGAACCTCGTAGGTCAACCAGAGTAAGATCCGCACCAGAGTAGTACGATGATCCTGTTCTAGAGGTCATGTTACTTGACCATGACGAACCTACGAACTATGAGGAAGTGATGATGAGCCTAGATTGCGCAAAATGGCTTGAGGCCATGAAATCTGAGATGGGATCCATGTATGAGAACAAAGTGTGGACTTTGGTTGACTTGCCCGTTGATCGGTAGGCCATAGAGAATAAATGGATCTTCAAGAAGAAGACTGACGCTGACGGTAATATTACTGTCTACAAAGCTCGACTTGTTGCGAAAGGTTTTTGACAAGTTTAAGGAGTTGACTACGATGAGACCTTCTCACCCGTAGTGATGCGTAAGACCGTCTGAATCATGTTAGCAATTGACGCATTTTATGATTATGAAATTTGGCAAATGGATGTCAAAACTGCATTCCTTAATGGATCTTAAAGAAGAGTTGTATATGATGCAACCAGAAGGTTTTGTCGATCCAAAAGGTGCTAACAAAGTGTGCAGGCTCCAGCGATCCATTTATGGACTGGTGCAAGTCTCTCGGAGTTGGAATATACGCTTTGATAGTGTGATCAAAGCATATGATTTTATACAGACTTTTGGAGAAGCCTATATTTACAAGAAAGTGAGTCGGAGCTCTATAGCATTTCTGATATTATATGTAGATGACATATTGTTGATCGGAAATGATACTGAATTTCTGAATAGCATAAAAGGATACTTGAATAAGATTTTTTCAATGAAAGGCCTCGGTGAAGCTGCTTATATATTGGGCATCAAAATCTATAGAGATAGATCAAGATGCTTAATTGGACTTTCACGAAGCACATACATTAATAAAGTTTTGAAGAAGTTCAAAATGGATCAAGCAAAGAGAGGGTTCTTGCCTGTGTTACAAGGTATGAAGTTGAGTTAGACTCAATGCCCGACCACTGCAGAAGATAGAGAGAAAATGAAAGTCATTCCCTATGCTTCAGCCATAGGTTCTATCATGTACGCAATGTTGTGTACCAGACCTGATGTGTGCCTTGCTATTAGTTTAGCAGGGAGGTACCAAAGTAATCCAGGAGTGCATCACTGTACAGCGGTCAAGAACATCCTGAAATACCTAAAAAGGACTAAGGATATGTTTTGTTTATGGAGGTGACAAAGAGCTCATCGTAAATGGTTACATCGATGCAAGCTTTGACATCGATCCCGATGACTCTAAGTCACAAACCGGATATGTATTTGTATTAAATGGTGGAGCTGTCAGTTGGTGCAGTTCCAAGCAGAGTGTCGTGGAGGGATCTGCATGTGAAGCGGAGTACATAGCTGCTTCAGAAGGAGCAAGTGAAAGAGTCTGGATGAAGGAGTTCATATCCGATCTAGGTGGCATACCTACTGCATCGGGTCCAATGAAAATCTTTTGTTACAATACTGGCGCAATTGCCTTGGCAAAGGAATCCATATTTCACAAGACAACCAAGCACATCAAGAGAAGCTTCAATTCCATCCGTGATCAAGTCGAGGAGGGAGACATAGAGATTTTCAAGATACATACGGATCTAAATGTTGCAAACCCATTGACTAAGCCTCTCTCACGAGCAAAACATGATCAGCACCAAGACTCCATGGGTGTTAGAATCATTACAATGTAATCTTGATTATTGACTCTAGTGCAAGTGGGAGACAGAAGGAAATATGCCCTAGAGGCAATAATAAAGTTGTTATTTGTATTTCCTTATATCATGATAAATGTTTATTATTCATGCTAGAATTGTATTAACCGGAAACTTAGGACATGTGTGAATACATAGACAAACAGAGTGTCACTAGTATGCCTCTACTTGACTAGCTTGTTAATCAAAGATGGTTATGTCGGGGGTTTGGTGCGACATATGCCAGCGGATGGCTTATCATGGTGGGGGCGAGTAGAACGTCACCGGTGCCTGGAAACGGGATGAGGCGAAGACATGCACGCCGGTGGATCTTACCCAGCTTCAGGGCTCTCCGGGGAGATAACACCCCTACTGCTGCTCTACGGGGTCACCGCATGATTACTATGGTCAAGCGTTTACAAGGTTGCTCCTTGAGCTGTTTCGGGTGGCAGGAGAGGGCAGGGCTAGCTCTCTCCTTCTATCTGGTGAGTCTAGAACCAATGGGGTCCAACCCTTTGCATGGGTGCCCTAGGGGGTTATATAGGCCTACCCCCCAGGGGTACAATGGTAATGTGACTAGGCGCGGGTCCAGCCGTCAGTGTCTCCGACTTCCGACTTCTTCGCCGACTGGTGGGGCCCGCTGACTGGTGGGCCCCGCTGATTGGTCTGGTACGGAGCCGACAGGCCGCGTCCGCCGCGGGCGGGTCTTGCCGGCTGCTGATCACTATGGCCGTGCTCCTGATGATGCAAGCTTGATCATGGGGTCGTGGCAACAGCCCCGCCGCCTAGCGGGCGATCACTATGGCCACGCCCCATCTCTTCTTGATTAATGGCACATGGGCCCCGGGGGAGGGCTCGGTCGACTCCCCCGGGCCGACTCCCGATGGGCCTGATTGGCGGCTCTCCCGCCGTCTTCCGAGGTCTCGCTGACTGGTGGGCCCCGCTGCCCTCAGGCCGTATGGACAAGCCGTCGTGGGCACAGGACTTGGTATAGTGGTGCTGATGTCAGGGCCGGCCTAGCAATAGTGCCACGCTGCAGGGAGATCTTCCCAAGTACGGTGTGCTGTAGCCACGCCTGCCCTTGGTAAGGGGCGGGGAGTGGGCTTCGCTGTAGCCACGCCCCTGCCCCGTCCCCTTCGATGAGGTCACGGCTTGTTAGAGTCGCCGGCCGACTCCCCAAAGCCGGCTTCTCTAGAAGTCGTCCCTGGGACTCGGCCGTGAGCGGGATGTCGGCCACCTTGCTGTAGACTCCCCAGGAGGCGGCTCTTCGCCCTGGGGTCTTGAGGGGCGCAGCCTACCCCGATGTCTTGGAAGGTTATGTGGCTCGGGTTGGCCTACCCATGGCCCATTACTCCGACAGTAGTCCCCAAAGCTGGTGAGGTGCCGCGAATGATCGGCCGAGAAGCCTCAGCAGTTTCCCTCTCCGGAGCTCGACACATGGTCTTGATTGACTTCTGCCGGGCCGACTGGAAGGAGTCGGGTTCGCCCAACTCGAACTCGCACTATTCAGACCTGCTCAGTAGTTCGAACGTCGCGGCGGGATTTCAAGTGGCGTGCTAGCTAAGCTTCCAGGCCGCCGCCCGTTCCTGGCCTATCACGCGAGGGCACGTGGCCAGGCCGTCCTGCCAGCCCACGCGCGCGACGAGACAGGCCCATAGGCGGGGCCCGCCACTACCGCGCCTCGGCGCCCGAGCGGATCCGCTGCGGCCCCGGCGGGCGGCTGGGATTCCTGTAAAGTTACTGCGCGCAGTAACTTTTACATGGATCATGGGGGTCGTGGGGCTGCGGGCACAGTAAATCCCCATGTCCGCGCCCTCGGCTTCGCAGCTCATAGGGCCATAAGTAGGGGGAAGAGGGGGGCACGCGCGCCCCTCCTTCCCACTACCCCTCGCTCCTTCCTCCTCGCAGCTCCTCGCTCTCTTGCTTCCTGTTCTCTTCTTCGCTTCTTCGCTCCGCCGCACGCCCAAGCTCTAGCGCACGCTGCGGTGACAGCCCGCGACGATGAGCTCTTCCTCCGCTGCCGTGCCTCCCCCAGTGCGCTCCGGCACCTGGGACGGCTCTGAAGTCCACGAAGGCCACATCGAATTCCTCCGCCGGACCCGTCGTCTTCCTAGCGAGGATCGCGTGCAGGTGCGCCTCGTGCCGGATGGGAGATTTTCCCCGCCCCGCAGGAGGGCGAGCGGGTCATCTTCCGCTCGCACTTCCTGCGCGGGCTGGGGCTGCCGGCGAGCAGCTTCTTCCTGTCGTTCTTGGAGTTCTACGGACTCTAGCCGCACCACCTCACCCCCAACACGGTGGTGCTGCTGTCCGCCTTCGTGGCTCTATGCGAAGGCTTGCTCGGAGTCCTCCCCACCCTTGAGCTCTGGGGGGAGTTCTTCTTCTCCAAGCTCGGCACCCAAGCCGCGGGCGTGCCGGCTTAGCGCGGCGCCTTCATCGTTGTGCGGAGGACAGGAGCCGACAACCACTTCCCCTTCATCTCGCTGCTGAAGTCGGTGAAGATGTGGCAGCGGTCCTACTTCTACGTCAGGAACGTCGCCACGAGGGGCGACTGGGTGAATCTGCCGGCCTTTGAAGCCGGCCCGCTGGCTGGCCGACTGCCCAACTGGTCATACCGGGCCAGGTCAATGATGCCTGCGAGAGCCGGCGCCATCACGCGACTCTGAGTGCTGACGTAGTCGGAGGGGCTGACTGGTCCAGACCTGCTGGCGGCCTTCGTCTCGCGCCAAGTTCTCCCACTCCAAGGCCGCCCTCACATGATGTGTCAGATGAGCGGGGGCCGTGACCCGAGTCGGATGTGTACCAAGGACATGCCTCACGGAGAGGTGGCCCTTATGGTGAACTACCTCTCGGACAACAGGCTCCCGGAGGACTGGCGTTTCGGCAAGGAGCCATACTCCCGCGCCAACCCCCCGCCCGTGCTGAGTCGGCTTTCTTTTCTTTGAGTTGACTTCTTCTTGCCGAGTCTTGTTCTGACCAGTCGGCTTTTGATTAGAATCCCCTTCTTCACCCACTAGCCGGCACCTCGGGGCCGGCCCATGAGTTCGTCGCCGACCGGGCGGAGAGCGACGTCGACGACCCCGATCTGGGGGCGGCGGCTCTGGAAGACGACGCCGAGGGAGGAGGAGGGACGACAGGCGACTTCAGGCCCTCGGCGACCTTCGCCGACTGGCCTGAAGACGAGGCCGAGGGAGGAGTCGCCCCTCGCCATCGGCCAGGAGCCGGCCAGCCGGGCGCAGGCTCTTTTGCCGCGTCGGGCGCTCCAGGCGGCGGGAAGAAGCGCCGGGCTGCGCCGACTTTGTTCGGCAGCCGGCCGAAGAAGCCCAAGGGCTCGGCTGCGGCGACCCGGCGGGACGAGGCGGCCGCGAAGGCCATCCGCTTCCGTAAGGAAGTGAAGAAGCCACCGTTGGTCTCTGCGTAAGTGTTCTGTCTTCAAAATTTACTCTCTCTTCTCATTTTGTCTGAGTCTCTGCTCGCCCTTATTTTCTTCAGCGCTCCCCTCTCTCTTGAGCGGGTTGCCGCCGCCTCCGTCATGGGATCAGCAAAGACGTCCGCCACCACTTGGTGGATAGACCCCGCTGCTGACCTCCGGGAGGCAACGGAGCGGAATGCGCGGGAGAGGCGCAATGAAGAAGAAGCCCTCCGCCTGGAGAAGGCGGAGGCCAACAGGGCGGAGGCCTCCGCTAAGAAGAAATTAGTGGAGGCTGAAGCCGCCGCCGCAGCGAAGCAGCAGGCCGAGGAAGCCGCACGCCGCCAGTTGGCCCTGCTGGTTACCCCACTGAACTCTGCACCGCCGCAGCGAAGCAGCAGGCCGAGGAAGCCGCACGCCGCCAGTTGGCCCTGCTGGTTACCCCACTGAACTCTGCACCGCCGCCTCCGGAGGTCACGGCGCAGACCGGAGAAATCGGCGGGGAGAACCTCATCGAGGAGAGGGAAGGCGGCGACCCCTCTACTCCGGGCGCGAACGCTCTGCCGCCGCCTCCGTCGCCGTCTGAAGGCGCGCAGGGCGAGCAGCCGGCGGACCCTCCGGTACCGCCGACCGAAGAGGAGGCCGTGGCGAGGCTGCTCCTCCAGGTCGGCTCGCCAGCACGCCGCCGCCTGAAGAAGGCGACTTCGGCGCCTCGCCCCCTGGAAGCCGGCACCGCCAGCTCGGCGGCTCCAGACGCCGAAGCAACGAGTGTCGCACCTGTTGGGTGGGTGCAAGGAGGCGGCACAGGGCCGCTGAACCGGGCACTCCTGGACGTCCAGGTGAAGCTCCCCGCTGAGGGTGACGCCCTCCAGAGCTGCACCAAGGCGTTCCTAGCGTCGCGGGCGGCCGTCCAGGTATGTTTTTTCTTTGAGCCTTGTTTTTCTTGTTCTTCTTTGTGGGGGCGCGCCAGCGCACCCACTGGGTGTAGTCCCCGAGTTTCGGGCCGGCTGCTGAGCAGGCGGCCCGGAACTCCAATTTGGTGAACTTTTGGGCGCTAACTTTGTCTGAAATGCTTGTTGCAGGACTACCACAACCTCCGCGTCACCGCCTTCAACCGTAATGTTGAAGAGTTGGGCAAGCGGACCGCTGACTTGGCGGAGAGCCGGAGTAAGTCCTTCTCCCTTTTCTCTTCTCTGCGGGGGCGCGCTAGCGTACCCGCGGGCTGTAGTCCCCGAGATTCGGGCCGACTGCTGAGCAGTCGGGCCAGATCTCCCCAGCGACCTACTTTATTGACGACTGCTGTCTTTCTTTCTTTCCTTCAGGAACGAACGCTGCTCTTCAACAGCAGCTGAGCGAAGCCAACTCCGCCCTGCTCGCCAAAGGGGAGGAGTGCAGCAAGCTCGTCGCGGAATGCGATCTGCTGACCACTCAGTTGGCAGAGCAGAAGGAGCTGCTCGCGAAATCGCAGAGGGAGGCGGAGGAGACGGAAACCGCCCTTTTGGCCGAGTTCGCAAGCGAGCGCTCTTCCATGTCTGACACGGAGGCGCTGCTGTCCTCCGGCTTCCATGAGATCGAAGACATCGTTGATGGTGAGTCTCTTCATTTTCTTTCTTCGAGCTGCTGACTTCGAGCGTTCCGACTCCTGGTTTTTGACTTGCTTTTTGTTTCTTCGTGTCTTTTGCAGACTTCTTCCCTGGGCAGTCGCAGGCCGCTATCCAAGCCATCGAGGCCGACCGTGCAAGTCGGAGGGTGGAGGGCGCGGAGATCGCCGCCGATGCCCCTCGAACTCTTGATGAACACATCTTGAGTATCGAGGCTCACCTCCGGCTGGCTCACCGGATGCTGCGCCGGCTTCAGCGCATCGGTGCCTAGGCGATCTCCGCCCTTTGGCCGGATATGCAGGCTCCGCGCACCCCCAGCCTGACGGCCAACTGGTTGGAGGTCGCGGCTGGTCGCCTCGAGGCCTGGAAGGGCTCTTCGGCCTGGGCTGGAGCACGCTGGGCCTTGGAGTTCGTCAAGGCATGGTACCCGAGGCTAGATCTAGACCAGTTGGCCACGTTTCGGTCGGAGGCCCAGCCGAAGCTGGCGCCTGTGGAAGACGCCCTCGTCAAGCGTGCTGCGGCGATCGCCGAGTACACCAACACGAGCGTGTTTGTCCCCGAGCGGTCTGAAGACGGCGAGGAGGTCCCGCCGAAGTGGTTTGGGATGAACCCAAACTACGGCGAAGACTCGGCGGAGGTGATTGGCTCCAGCGTCGAGGAGGAGGACGAGACGGAGGATGAGGGTGAGGCGGAGGCACCAGAAGACGGAGCCGACGGCCAGCCTCAGCCCGACCGTGCCTCCAGCAACGAGCCACGTGCGACCGACCCGACTACTGCGGAGGCGATCAAGCCGAGACTAGCCAGCTGACCGCTCCAACGCCTGACGCTGGTGCCTCCTCCGTCCCCCCGACTCCGCCTGCCGCCTCCTAAGCTGCCGCTGTGTCTTTTGTTTTATCTGCTTCAGTAGTCTTTTTGAAGAACTTGTTAATTCGCACAATTCCACCTGCGGGGTGTATTTTGAACCTCTACTCAACAATTTGACCAAGGGCCTATGTTATGTAAATCTATATATCTATCCTTTCTTGCTCATTGTTCTTTTGGCTGTTTTCCTTTGCCGCCTTCTCTTAGTTACTTGCCTTGCCGATCGGACAGCCGCTCTGCAGACTATCGCTTGGATCAAGTGCCAGGCTACTTTGAGAAAGCAAGTACTTAGCTGTTTTCTAGACTGTTTGAGCAAGTTAGGTAGAGGACAACAATTCGACTATCCGAGAATAGGTTTTGCGAGAAAGGCTGGAAGCCGTCTTGAGCTATGTTTTGCGCTTTGAGTCCTTAGCCATTTTTCGTGTGAGCACCCATTCTACCTTACCTCTGCCCACCGTACAGTCGCTCTGCGAGCTGCGGTTTCTGACAGAAGACGGCTTAAGTGTTAGACACTACTTGTCCGACTGCAGGAAGCGTTTCATAGTGCAAGGTGGCAAGTCCCCGGGTCAACTTGTCGAGCCCGGTGCCAAGCGGCATGATAAAAGAGTAACATACTTGTAGACATAATTCTTATCATACAGACAAAAGAGGGCAGCCTCCGAGCTCGTCTCGGGGGGCCCGAAGTCTTGGTACTTTAATACAAAAGGTAGCGTGGTACATACTGTATCAACTGTAAAATCTTTGGAGAAGATTTACGTTCCATGGCCGCTCCGTCTCCTTGACGGAGTCGTCCCTCTTGCGTGCTCGGGGCTTCTGAGCATCGATCAGGTGGTAGGAATCGTTGCCTAGTACTTTGCTGATGATGAAAGGGGCTTCCCAAGGCGGCGACAGCTTGTGCTGGCCGGCTGTTCGCTGGATCAGCTGGAGCACAAGGTCGCCTTCTTGGAAAGATCTTGGCCTGACCTTCCTGTTGTGGTATCGGCGCAGGCTCTGCTGGTAGATGCTGGACTGGCTGAGTGCCAACAGCCGGTCTTCTTCCAGCAGATCAACGCCATCTTGCCGTGCTTCTTCTGCTTTTTCCTCGGTGTACATGGTGACTTGTGGGGAGTCGAACTCTATGTCCGTTGGGATGATGGCTTCGGCACCATAGACGAGAAAGAAAGGTGTGAAGCCGTTTGACTTGTTTGGAGTCGTGCGCAGACTCCAGAGGACGGCTGGCAGCTTGTCAAGCTAGCAGCCGGCCGAGCTCTCCAGAGGCTCGATCAGCCGAGGCTTGATGCCGGAGAGGATGAGGCCGTTTGCTCTCTCCACTTGGCCGTTTGACTACGGGTGGGCGACGGATGCTAGGTCCAGTCGGATGCCCTGTGTTGCGTAGAAATGGGCCAAGGCACCTTTGGCAAAATTGGTGCCGTTGTCGGTGATGATGCTGTGTGGTATGCCGTACCGAATTATGATATCGGTGATGAAGGTCAAGGCAGTCGGCCCGTTCAATTTCTTAATTGGCTTCACTTCCACCCACTTGGTGAACTTGTCCACTGCGACAAGTAGGTGAGTTAGGCCACCTCGTGCTGTCTTGAATGGTCCCACCATGTCCAGACCCCAAACTGCGAAAGGCCAGGCAATGGGGATGGTCTTGAGCGCAGAAGCCGGCTGGTGCGGCTTGGAGCTGAACTTCTGGCACCCTTTGCATTTTTGGACTAACTCCTTGGCCTCTTCCAAGGCAGTCGGCCAAAAGAAGCCGTGCCGAAAGGCTTTGGCGACGAGTGCTCTTGAAGCCGCATGGTGGCCGCATTCGCCTTGGTGGATGTCTTTGAGAATCGCTTGGCCTTGCTCTGGCTCTACGCAGCGCTGGTAGACACCAGTGACGCTGCGCCTGACCAGTTCTCTGTTGACTATGGTATAGGCTGCGGCTCGGCGTCGTACTTGCTGGGCTGAGATCTCGTCAGTTGGTAGCTCTTTATTCACCAGGAATTTGAGGATGGACTGGGCCCATGAGGGTGCTGCTATTTCTTCAATTGCCAGGGCTGCGACTTGGACGAGGGTGGTTGGGCTGGGAGGCGGCGGGTTGGATTCAACAGCCGCTCGCTGAGTTGATGAAGTCCCCAGGCCGACTGGTGCGGCCCCTAGGCCGAGTTCTGGAGTCTCCGAGTCCGCTGCCGCAGTCTCTAGGCCGGGCTCGACTGTGGCGGCTTTGGAATCATCCGCCGAAGTCCCCGTTCCGACTACCGAAGCTCTGGAGTCGGATCTGCCGTCTTCGGGAGGAGCCGGCACAAAAATGGAGTCTGATTCTGGTGAAGGCTTGACAGACGGCTCGAGGAGTCGTTGAAGGGCGACGCCAGATGGAATTGCTTGGCGGGTAGAGCCGATTCGTGCCAAGGCGTCTGCTTGGTCGTTGCCATTTCTTGGCACATGGAGGAACTCGCACCCTTCGTAATACCCGCTGAGTTGCTGTACGAGGAAATGGTAGCTTGCCATGTTTGTGTCTTTCGTGTCCCAGTCGCCAAATGACTGCTGGACCACCAAGTCCGAGTCGCCATAGCACAAGATCCGGCAGATGCCAAGTTCTTTGGGAAGCCGGAGCCCGTGAACGAGCGCCTCGTACTCGGCAATGTTGTTGGAGGTGGCAAAGTGGATTTGCAGTGCATATTTGAGCTTGTCGCCTTTAGGAGAGGTGAGGACGATGCCGGCTCCCAAGCCGGTGCGCATTTTGGAGCCGTCAAAGTGCATTCGCCAATGGGTGGAGTCAGGCGCTGGAGGCAGGTACTGGGTCTCGGCCCAGTCGACGAGGAAGTCAGCCAGTGCTTGCGACTTGATAGCGGTGCGGGGTTGGTAGTGGATGGTGTAAGGAGCCAGCTCTATGGCCCACTTGGCCACTCGTCCAGAGGCATCTCGGCTACCGATGATCTCGGCAAGTGGGGCCGTGCAGACCACTGTGATTGGATGCTCTTGAAAGTAAGGCTTCAATTTCTTGGCAGCAAAGTGTACGCCATAGCACATCTTCTGGTAGTGGGGGTAGTTCTTCTTGGAGGTTGACAGTACGTCGCTCAAGTAATATACCGGTCTCTGGACAGGCAGCGCCTTGCCTTCCTCCTTGCGCTCCACTATAATGACCGTGCTGACTACTCGGCTGGTGGCGGCGATGTACAGGAGCATAGGCTCCTTGGGAGTCGGAGCCGCCAGGACCGGTGGAGTAGTCAGCATCTTCTTTAATTGGTGGAAAGCTTCGTCCGCCTTATGGTTCCACTCGAAAAAAGTGGTCTTCTTCATGAGCTGGTATAAGTGGAGAGCCTTCTCGCCCAACCGACTGATGAATCGGCTGATGGACGCTAGGCAGCCGGTGAACTTCGGCACGTCGAGCAGTTAGCTGGGTACCTCCATTCTCTCGATGGCCTTGATTTTTACTGGGTTGCATTCTATGCCGCGTTCAGAGACCAGGAAGCCTAGCAGCTAGCCGGCTGGTACTCCGAAGACACACTTCTTGGGGTTGAGCTTGATCTGGAATTGGCGCAGGTTCTCAAAGGTCTCCTTGAGGTCTTCCAGCAGTGTTCCATGCTTCTCCATCTTCACCACCACATCATCCACGTAAACGTGGGCGTTCCTGCCAAGCTGCTTGAGGAGACACTTCTGCATGCAACGCTGAAAGGTGGCGCCAGCATTCCTCAAGCCGAACGTCATGGTGAGATAACAGAATGCTCCAAACGGCGTGATGAAGGCGGTCTTCAATCTGTCAGCCGGGTTTAGCTTGATCTGGTGATATCCTAAGTATGCATCCAAGAAACTCAACAGCTCACATCCGGCTATGGAGTCTATCACCTATTCGATTCTTGGTAGAGCAAATGGGTCCTTGGGGCAGGCCTTGTTGAGGCTCGTGTAGTCAATACACATTCGCCACTGCTTGTTCTTCTTCAGTACCAGGACCGGATTTGCCAGCCACTCCGGAAAGAAAACCTCCATAATGAAGCCGGCTGCTAGGAGTCGGGCTATCACTTCTCCGACAACTCTTCTCTTCTGATAGGTGGCGTAGGGGCTGCCTGACCGGCTTTGCATCAGATCGGACATGTAACTTGTGCTCGGCGAAATCCGTCGGTACACCCGGCATGTCCTTGGGAGACCATGCGAAGATGTCCCGATTCTCACGGAGGAAATCGACGAGCTCGCCTTCCTATTTGTTGTCGAGGTTTGCACCTATGACAGCGTACCTCTCTGGGTGCTCCGGATCCAAGGGTATCTTCTTTGTCTCTTTGGACGGCTTGAATGAACCTTCAGCTTCCGACTCCTTCAGGTCGGGCGATACCTCCGGCTGCTTGCCGGCCATCGCCACAACTCGTTCAAGGAGTCGCTTCTCGGCTGCGATCACCAAGGACTCGGCCAGCCGACTTCTCTCGGCCGCACAAGCGGACGACTTCCGGTAGTCGCCGGCCATAGTCACAATTCCCCTGGTACTGGGCATCTTCATCTTGAGGTAGGCGTAGTGGGGGACCGCCATGAACTTGGCCAAAGCGGGTCGGTGAAGTAGCGCATGGTATGGGCTCTCAAGGTCCACCACCTCAAACCAAACAGACTCTCTTCGGAAGTGATATTTGTCCCCAAAGAGGACGTCCATCAGGATCTTGCCGATTGGCGAGCAGGAAAGCCCAGGTACAATGCCATGGAACACAGTCTGGCTGTTCTGAAGCTGCCTTTGCTTGATTCCTAACTTCTCCATGGTGTCTTTGTACAGGATATTGATGCTGCTGCCTCCGTCTATCAGAAGTCGCGAGAAACGCGCGACCCGCTTGTCCGTAGCAAAGGTGGCGTCCAGGACCAAGGCGTAGGAGCCCGGACTCGGCATCACTTCTGGGTGGTCGGCCCTGCTCCAGCTGATGGGCTTCTCAGACCAGTGCATGAACTCTGGCGTCTCTGAGGCTACTGCGTTCACCTCTTGTCGCTGCAGCCGCCTGCTGCGTCGATCATCAGCCATACTGGTGAACACCACGTAGGCTCCGTGTTCTTCAGGGTATTCATCTTGTACTACGCCGACTGGCCTGACCGCCGGCTGCTGGGGCGGAGGCAGAGGCAGCTGCCCAGCAGGCGGGGGTGGCAGGAGGCCGTCTCCCTTGGCGATCCTGGTGAGCCAGTGGCACTTCCGGGTGGTATGGTTCGATGGCTTCGCGCCACTGTGGAACTTGCAAGGTCCATCCAAGGTCTGCTCGTAGGAGAAGGCCGGCAACCAGTTTGGCCTGCCGCCTTTCGGCCGCTTGGGCAGAGGCTGCTCTTCTGGCTGCTGGGCTTCAATGGCCGCGACCTGTCGGCTGCCGGAAGCCGGCTGCGGGGCCTTGCGCTTGTTGTCGCCCTGCTGCTGTCGCCGGCCGGCATCTGCCGCCAGAGTTCTTGGAGCTTGAGGAGCCACTTTGCCAGTTGTGCTGATTTGAATTTCTGCCTTCATGGAGGAGTCGGCCGTGGCGTATTTGTCTGCTATGATCAGTAGCTCGTCGAGGGTTTCTGGTTCGTCGCAGAGGAGCTTGTGCTTGAGGAGGGTGCCTTCCCGGCACCTGGCTGTGAAGTACTCGATAGCGTGCACCTCATGCACGCCCTCGCAGGAGTTCCGGAGCTCGGCCCAACGCGTGAGGTAGTCGCGAGTTCACTCGTCAGGACCTTGCATGCACAAGGAGAGCTGGCGGGGCTTGGGAGGACGCTTGTACGTGCTGGTGAAGTTGCGGACGAACGCTTCGGTGAAGCCGACCCAGCTATTGATGTTGCGGGGCTTCAGGCTGTTCAGCCATGTCCGGGCCGTGCCCTGGAGCATGAGCGGAACGTACTTTACGGCAACTCGCTTGTTGCCGTTTGCTATGCTGACAGCCATGGAGTAGTCGACCAGCCAGTCTTCCGGCTTCACGGAGCCGGTATACTTGGGCGTATCTCTAGGGAGCGTGAACCCTCTGGGAAAGGGTTCGTCCCGAATGCGGGGCCCGAAACAAGGCGGACCCATCTCGTCTTCTTCTTCCAGCGCCAGGGACCGGTGAAGTCGGTCGATCCGGTGGCGGGCGTCATTCTCTCCGACCCCCTCTTGGCGGCCAAGGCGGTCTCCGAGAGTCGGATGGTCAACAGGCGGCGGGGAGACTCGCCTCTCCTTGTGGGGAGGGGGAGGCGGAAAGTCGTCCCGTCGTTCCACTGCTCTTGGGCGGCCGTCTTGGTCACGCTCTATGGTAATCCGAGTCCGACTGTGGCTGACAGCCGGCTCCTTGTCCTTTCTTCCTCGGGCATCGCCAGTCGGTGTCCGAGACGTCGCGCCTTGATCTCGGTGCGGGTCGTCGTTCTGCGCAGCGGCCGCGTCGAGGAGCCGCTGGACTCGCTCCATCATGAGGCGGCGCTCTTCGCCGTCGAAATTATCCAGCTTGTCCGCCGCCGCCTGGGCGGCTCGGATGTTCTCTGCTGGGGTAGCGTACATGGGGCGGCCAGCCCCAAACAGGCTGGCGATGGCTATGCCGCGCTGCTGGACCGCGCCAAGGCGGCTGGGCCCTGCCGGAGCCGGAGAGCCGCCAACAGTGCGATCCATCTCCCGCTGGTAAGCTTCTGACAAGCGTCTCATGTTGGCCAGCTTCTTCGCGCCTTCAACAAGCTGAAGGCGGCGCGCTTCTAACGTCTCTGCTTCAGCATCTTCCGGATGGGCGCAGTTAGGTCTTGCAGCGCCGCGCCGAGCGAGTCGGGCGCTCTTCCACCGGGGAACTCGTCATGATCGATGACTAGCACCTCGGTGACGGTGCTTCCATCGCTCTCCACATAGGGGAGAGGCTCGTCGTAGACCACCATGTTGGTGTGAAACGCGTCGATCGACGCGATGTCGGAGTCAACCAGCATCGGGTCGGTGGAGCCTACGAACTCCAAGTCCACGGCGGGCTTGCCGGAAATGTGGCGTTGATTGAGGAGGCCCACGAGGAGGTTCTCGGGGCCGTCCGCGCCTGTGTTGGGTGCAGGTTCGTCGGAGAGGCGGACCTCGCCGACAAGTTCGGCCAAGGAGCTGGCTGCGCAGGCGATCTCAACACCGTGCAGCGCGTCGATGCAGACTTCATCTGGCGTGCCTGGCTAGCTGCGCTCGCCAGGGAGGAAAAGGGTTCCCGTCCAGAACAGATCTCCGGACGGCGGTGCACCATGCCCCAAGGTGGGCGCCAAATGTTGGGGGTTTGGTGCGACATATGCCAACGGATGGCTTATCATAGTGGGGGCGAGTAGAACGTTGCCGGTGCCTGGAAACGGGATGAGGTGAAGACATGCACGCCGGCGGATCTTACCCAGCTTCAGGGCTCTCTAGGGAGATAACACCCCTACTGCTGCTCTGCGGGGTCGCCGCATGATCACTATGGTCAAGTGTTTACAAGGTAGCTCCTTGAGCTGTTTCGGGTGGCAGGAGAGGGTAGGGCTAGCTCTCTCCTTCTATCTGGTGAGTCTAGAACCAATGGGGTCCAACCCTTTGCATGGGTGCCCCGGGGGGTTTATATAGGCCTACCCCCCAGGGGTACAATGGTAATGTGACTGGGCGTGGGTCCAGCCGTCAGTGTCTTCGACCTCCGACTTCTCCACCGACTGCTGGGGCCCGCCGACTGGTGGGCCCCGGCGACTGGTCTGGTACGGAGCCGACAGGCCGCGTCCGCCGCGGGCGGGTCTTGCCGGCTGCTGATCACTGTAGTCGTGCTCCTGATGATGCAAGCTTGATCATGGGGTCATGGCAACAGCTCCGCCGCCTGGCGGGCGATCACTGTGGCCATGCCCCATCTCTTCTTGATTAATGGCACATGGGCCCCGGGGGAGGGCTCGGCCGACTCCCCCGGGCCGACTCCCGATGGGCCCGATTGGCGGCTCTCCTGCCATCTTCCGAGGTCTCGCTAACTGGTGGGCCCTGCTGCCCTCAGGCCGTACGGACAAGCCGTCGTGGGCGTAGGACTTGGTATAGTGGTGCTGATGTCAGGGCCGGCCTAGCAATAGTGCCACGCCGCAGGGAGATCTTCCCAAGTACGGCGTGTTGTAGCCACGCCTGCCCTTGGTAAGGGGTGGGGAGTGGGCTTCGTTGTAGCCACGCCCCTGCCCCGTACACTTCGATGAGGTCACGGTTCGTTGGAGTCACCGGCCGACTCCCCAAAGCCGGCTTCTCTGGAAGTCGTCCCTGGGTCTTGGCCATGAGCGGGCAGTCGGCCACCTTGCCGTAGACTCCCCAGGAGGCGGCTCTTCGCCCTGGGGTCTTGAGGGGCGCAGCCTGCCCTGATGTCTTTGAAGGTTATGGGGCTCGGGTTGGCCTACCCGTGGCCCATTACTGCGACAGGTTAAGTTTCCTAGCCATGGACAAAGATTTGTCATTTGATGAACGGGATCACATCATTAGAGAATGATGTGATTGACTTGACCCATCCATTAGCTTAGCACGATGATCGTTTTATTTGTTGTTATTGCTTTCTCCATAACTTATACATGCTCCTATGACTATGAGATTATGCAACCCCCGAATACCGGAGGAACACTTAGTGTGCTATCAAACGTCACAACATAACTGGGTGACTATAAAGATGCTCTACATGTGTCTCCGATGGTGTTTGTTGAGTTGGCATAGATCGAGATTAGGATTTGTCACTCCGTGTATCGGGGAGGTATCTCTGGGACCTCTCAGTAGTGCACATCACTATAAGCCTTGCAAGCAATGTAACTAATGAGTTAGTTACAGGATGTAGCATTACAGAACGAGTAAAGAGACTTTCCGGTAACGAGATTGAACTAGGTATTGAGATACTGACAATCGAATCTCGGGCAAGTAACATACCAATGTGTAACACCCACAATGCGGCCATATCTCCCACGTGTCGGGGCATGACTTAGAGGCATAACCGCATGGTAGGTTTGTCACAAGAGGGTAATCTTCGCACAATCCCATGTACTGAATAAGAAAGGGATAAAGTGTTGGCTTACAATCGCCACTTCACACAAATACAAGTTAAACATACATCATCCAGAGTACAATCAAGGTCCGACTATGGAACCAAAATAAAAGAAGACAACCCCAATTGCTAGATCCCCGATCGTCCCAACTGGGCACCACTACTGATCAGCCGGAAAAGACATATAACAATGATCAAGATCTTCATTGAGCTCCCACTTGAGCTCGGTTGCGTCAACTTCACTGGTATCATCGGCACCGGTAGCTGTTTCGAAGTATCTGTGAGTCATGAGGACTCAGCAATCTCACACCCGCGAGATCAAGACTATTTAAGCTTATGGGTAGGATAAGGTAATGAGGTGGAGCTGCAGCAAGCACTAAGCATATATGGTGGCTAACATACGCAAATAAGAGCGAGAAGAAAAGCAACACAACGGTCGAGAAGCTAGAAGTGATCAAAAAGTGATCCTGAAGCTACTTACATTCGAGCATAACACACGCCGTGTTCACTTCCCGGACTCTGCCGAAAAGAGACCATCACGGCTACACACGCGGTTGATGCATTTAATTTAAGTCAAGTGTCAAGTTCTCTACAACCGGAAATTAACAAATTCCCATCTGCCACATAACCGCAGGCACGGCTCTGGAAAGTTTAAACCCTGCAGGGGTGTCCCAACTTAGCCCATCACAAGCTCTCATGGTCAACGAAGGATATTCCTTCTCCCGGGAAGACCCAATCAGTCTCGGAATCCCGGTTGCAAGACATTTCGACAATGGTAAAACAAAAACCAGCAAAGCCGCCCGATGTGCCGACAATCCCGATAGGAGCTGCACATATCTCGTTCTCAAGGCAACACCGGATGAGCAATCCGTACAATTAAAACCAGCCCTCAAGTTTCCCCGAGGTGGCGCTGCAAGGGGCTCTAGTTCGGACCAACACTTAGAGAAGCACCGGCCCGGGGGTTAAAATAAAGATGACCCTCGGGAGCGCGACTCCCAAGGGAAAAGTAGGTGGTGGTGAGACAAATGGTAAAACCAAGGTTGGGCCTTGCTGCAGGAGTTTATTCAAAGCGAACTGTCAAGGGGTTCCCATAACACCCAACCGCGTAAGGGGCGCAAAATCAAGGAACATAACACCTGTATGATGGAAACTAGGGCGGCAAGAGTGGAACAAAACACCAGGCATAAGGCCGAGCCTTCCACCCTTTACCAAGTATATAGATGCATTAATTAAATAAGAGATAATGTGATATCCCAACATATCCATGTTCCAACATGGAACAAACTTCAGCTTCACCTGCAACTAGCAACGCTATAAGAGGGGCTGAGCAAAAGCGGTAACATAGCCAAACAACGGTTTGCTAGGAAGGTGGGTTAGAGGCTTGACATGGCAATATGGGAGGCATGATATAACAAGTGGTAGGTAGCGCGACATAGCGATAGAGTGAATATCTAGCAAGAAAATATAGAAGTGATTTCGAGGGTATGGTCATCTTGCCTTAGATCCCGCAAGGAAGAAGAACGAGTCCATGAAGAAGACAAACAGACGTAGTCGAACGGATCTTCACAAACGCAACGTTACCGGAACTAACAAGAAGCTCGGGAAGAAGCAAACAACATGGTAAAAAATCATCACATAAACATGGCATGATGCACAATCAAGTATGATGCATGGCCGGTTTAAAGAGTCATGGCATGGCAAAGTGCAACAAACAATACTACAAATTAAGTGGAGCTCAATATGCAACGAGTTGCATATTGACAAAACACCACATTCAATTATTTAGTTCTCTCTCGGTTATGTACCCAACAATATTAAATGTTGTTAAACATGGCAAGAGGTGAATCATATGAAAACTACCTATCTAGGCAAGTTTAAATGAGGCCAGAACAACAAACAATAGTTCCGGAAAATCCTCATATGCAATATATGGATTTGGTACTGTTCTGCCCTAAACCATATTTTAGAGTTGTTAAACATGCAAGATGATGCCATCATGTTAAACTAGGCATTTTTCTACCCCATTTACATATAAGGTTTATTAAATTTGGAACTACGGTTAATTAGTTATGAAATAAAGCATTTTAACAAGGCATTTAAGCAAAATCTATGCAAACATCATTTTAAACATTTTTCACATGCATGAAAGTGGCAAATTAAGAAACTAGATAAAATTCTAAGCATGTTTCATATATAACTTATTTTAATCCGATGCACGGTTGTGAAGTTATTATATGCATGAACATTAAGGGGTTTTCTGAAAAACTACAGTTCCCTGGATAATTAGCCAAAACGTCCAAAACGGAAAAAAAATAATACGGGCCGAAACTGGTCAGCCCAATAGTGTAGGGGGGGGGGGCTCGGGTGCTGCTCACCATGGGCCGAGGCCCGGTCAGAATTAGAGGAGGCCTGATGCTAGCTTGCGGCCTAGGAGGCTGGCCACGCTGGCGCTTGAACCGGGTCAACGGGGACGAGCGGGCGAAGCAGAGCAGCTCAGCAGGGGCGCAGCGGGCATGGCGGCACGATGTCAAGTAGAACGGCGGCAAGCAGGCGATGGAAGCCACGGGACTCCGGCGTGGCAGAGCTTGAATGGAGACGACGGAGTGAATCCACCGGTGACGGGCCGGAGCTAGCCGGATCCGGCAGTGGGGCGATGAATGGGTGGCGGCCATGGTGGTTCCCTGTGTGTTAGAGAGATATGTGAGAAAGAAGGGGAAGCATGGGAGGAAGGGAGCGGCAGGGGAGAAGAGGAGCAGAACGAGGCCGCCGGTAGTGAGCGACCGGAGGTGGGGAAGGCGTTGGGGCGACCCACAGCGGCGGCTTGTGCAGGACTCTGGCAAGGAGGAGGTCGAGGAGTCGCGACCTGCGGGACTCCAACTCCGGCGAGTGGAGCGGCCTGCAGGGTCCTGGATGACGGTGCGCTGGAGGTAGGCCAAGAGGGCAGTTCGGTGGCGCGGTCGACGCGCAGACGGCCAGATCTGGGCGATGATGCGTTGAATTCACAAGTGGTCGAGGCAGGGGAGGCCGGCGATGAGTTGCTGCTTACAGACGGCGACGTGGGTTGCTCCGAGTGCCATGGTGCTGCTGCTAGAGATCGAGCTCGCTCGACCTAGAAACCGTGGGGAGGAGCTGCAGGAATATGTGGATTGAGGGAGAGGAGATGGTTGGCCTGATAGGAAAAACGAGGAAGGAGGAGGCGGCTTCGGTTGGTAGATCGATGGAGGGCGCTGGTTGTCTTTGGTGAGATCCCGAGGGAGATGGTGGCGGTGGAGTTGGAAGGATGGGACAAGCCACCTACATCCTAGGGTTGGACCTGTATATATATTAAATGGGTTTGGGGAAGGGGTATTCAGCCCATCTGATCGTAATCGGGCGGTCGAGAAAAAATAGGCTAGGGAGTCCAATAAATAAAGAGAAGATGTTTTATAGATGTTAGGGGATGATCTGAATGCAACGGTGATGACTGAGCGGTTCGGGTTCGGGGCAGTTTCGGACGCTCACATGAGGGGTCGGTTGGAACTTGTGGGCTGTGCAGAGTACCTCGGGCTGAGAGGAGAGAAAAGAGAGAGAGGCCTGACAGCAGTTTTCGGAGACCGAAAACGCCCGATGTTAGACTGACTATATTGCGGCCATATGTTTAATGGTTGGGCTATCCAACTAACTCCGAATGCGATGAAACTTGGCATGTGGCCTACTGACAACATAACAACACTGCATGCGAACTTTCAACCCATTCTGAGATCATTTTCTGGCCACTTATAAAATACTATTTCGGATATGTCGCGGGCGCGTGCAAGTGTGTCTGGGCTCAGAACGGACAACGGAAAGAACTGGGAGACCCGAACGAATGCAAGTTTGAAAACATGATGATGCAATGCACATGATGACATGGAAAAATGCAACACGCAAGCGATGACAAGGCAACAACAGCGAATAGCTGGAAGACACCTGGCGCAATGGTCTCAGGGCGTTACACAATGACAAAGGGAACAATGTATGTTGTTATGCGGTTTGACCGATAAAGATCTTCGTAGAATATGTAGGAACGAATATGAGCATCCAGGTTTCGCTATTGGTTATTGACCGGAGATGAGTCTCTGTCATGTCTACATAGTTCTCGAACCCGTAGGGTCGGCACGCTTAACGTTCGGTCACGATCGGTATTATGAGTTTATGTGTTTTGATGTACCGAAGGTAGTTAGGAGTCCCAGATATGATCACGGACATGATGAGGTGTCTCGGAATGGTCGAGACATAAAGATCGATATATTGGAAGCCTATGTTTGGACATCGAAATGGTTCCAGGTGAGTTCGGGAATTTACCAGAGTACCGGGGGGTTACTGGAACCCCCCGAGGAGTATATGGGCCGTACTGGGCCTTAGTGGAATAGAGGAGAGGAAGGCCAAGGAGGAGGGGGCACCCCCCCTAGCCCAATCCGTATTGGGTGGGGGCCCGCCCCCTTCCTTCCTTCTCTCTCCCCCTTCCTTCTCTCCTACTCCTACTAGGGAAAGGGGAGGAATCCTACTCCCGGTGGGAGTAGGACTTCCCCTAGGGCGCGCCATAGAGAAGGGCCGGCCCTCCCCTCCTCCACTCCTTTATATAGGGGGGAGGGGCACTCCATAGACACAGAAGTTGATCACTTAGCCGTGTGCGGTGCCGCCTCCACAGATTTGCACCTCGATCATATCGTTGTAGTGCTTAGGCGAAGCCTTGCGTCGGTAACTTCATCATCACCGTCACCATGCCGTCGTGCTGACAAAGCTCTCCCCCGACACTCAGCTAGATCTAGAGTTCATGGGACGTCACCGAGCTGAACGTGTGCAGATCGCGGAGGTGCCGTACCTTCGGTGCTAGGATCGATCAGATCATGAAGACGTACGACTACATCAACCGCATTGTCATAACGCTTCCGCTTACGTTTGATACGTCTCCAATGTATCTATAATTTTTTATTGCTCCATGCTATATTATCTACTGTTTTGGACATTATTGGGCTTTATTATCCACTTTTATATTATTTTTGGGACTAACCTATTAACCGGAGGCCCAGCCCAGAATTGCTGTTTTTGCATGTTTAGGGTTTCAAAGAAAAGGAATATCAAACGGAGTCCAAACGGAATGAAACCTTCTGGAACGTGATTTTCTCATCGAATACAACTCAAGAGACTTGGACCCTACGCCAAGACACGTAACAGGAGGCCACGAGGTAGGGGGTGCACCTACCCCCCCCCCAGGCATGCCCTCCACCCTTGTGGGCCCCCTATTGCTCCACCGACGTACTTCTTCCTCCTATATATACCCATGTACCCCCAAACAATCAAAGACGGAGCCAAAACCCTAATTCCACTTCCATAACTTTTTGTATCCACGAGATCCCATCTTGGGGCCTGTTCCGGAGCTCCGCCGAAGGGGGCATCGCTCACGGAGGGCTTCTACACCAACACCATAGCCCCTCCGATGAAGTGTGAGTAGTTTACCTCAGACCTACAGGTCCATAGTTAATAGCTAGATGGCTTCTTCTCTCATTTTGGATCTCAATACAATGTTCTCCCCCTCTCTTGTGGAGATCTATTCGATGTAATCTTCTTTTTGCGATGTGTTTGTTGAGACCATGAATTGTGGGTTTATGATCAAGTCTATCTACGAATAATATTTGAATCTTCTCTGAATTCTTTTATGTATGATTGGTTATCTTTGCAAGTCTCTTCGAATTATCAGTTTGGTTTGGCCTACTAGATTGATCTTTCTTGCAATGGGAGAAGTGCTTAGCTTTGGGTTCAATCTTGCGGTGTCCTTTACCGGTGACAGTAAGGGCAGCAAGGCACGTATTGTATTGTTGCCATCGAGGATAACAAGATGGGGTTTTCTTCATATTGCATGAGTCTATCCCTCTACATCATGTCATCTTGCTTAAGGCATTACTCTGTTTTTAACTTAATACTCTAGATGCATGCTGGATAGCGGTCGATGAGTGGAGTAATAGTAGTAGATGCAGGCAGGAGTCGGTCTACTTGTCTCGGACGTGATGCCTATATACATGATCATACCCAGATATTCTCATAACTATGCTTAATTCTGTCAATTGCTCAACAGTAATTTGTTCACCCACCGTAGAATACTTATGCTCTCGAGAGAAGCCACTAGTGAACCCTATGGCCCCCGGGTCTATCTTTATCATATCAATCTCCTACTACTTAGTTATTTACTTTGCTATTTACTTTGCCTTTATTTTACTTTGCATCTTTATCATAAAAATACCAAAAATATTATCTTATCATATCTATCAGATCTCACTCTCGTAAGTGGCCCAATAGGGATTGACAACCCCTATTTGCGTTGGTTGCGAGGATTTATTTGTTTTGTGCAGGCGTGAGGGACTCGTGCGTAGCCTCCTACTGGATTGATACCTTGGTTCTCAAAAACTGAGGGAAATACTTCCGCTAATTTGCTGCATCATCCCTTCCTCTTCGGGGAAAACCAACGCAGTGCTAAAAGAGGTAGCAAGAAGGATTTCTGGCTCCGTTGCCGGGGAGGTCTATGCAAAAGTCAACATACCAAGTACCCATCACATACCATTATCTCCCGCATTACATTATTTGCCATTTTCCTCTCGTTTTCCTTTCCCCCACTTCACCCTTGCCGTTTTATTTTCCCTCTCTCTCTCTATCCTCCCTCTATTTGCCTCTTTTTTGCCCGCTTGCTTTTTGTTTGCTTGTGTGTTAGTTTGCTTGCTTGTCACGATGGCTCAAGATAATACTAAATTGTGTGACTTCACCAATACCAACAAAAATGATTTTATTAGCACTCCGATTGCTCCTCTTACCGATGCTGAATCTTGTGAAATTAATGCTGCTTTGCTGAATCTTGTTATGAAAGATCCGTTCTCCGGCCTGCCTAGTGAAGATTCCACTACCCATCTAAATAGCCTCGCTGATTTGTGTGACATGCAAAAGAAGAAAGATGTGGATAATGATATTGTTAAATTGAAGCTATTTCCTTTTTCGCTTAGAGATCGTGCTAAAGCTTGGTTTTCGTCTTTGCCTAAAAATAGTATTGATACATGGAACAAGTGCAAATATGCTTTTATCTCTAAGTATTTTCCTCCTGCTAAGATCATCTCTCTTAGAAACGATATTATGAACTTTAAGCAACTTGATCATGAACATGTTGCACAAGCTTGGGAGAGAATGAAATTAATGATACGTAATTGCCCTACTCATGGTTTAAATATATGGATGATTATACAAAAAAATTATGCCGGATTGAAATTTTGCTTCTAGAAATCTTTTAGATTCGGCCGCGGGAGGCACTTTTATGGAAATCACTTTAGGAGAAGCTACTAGACTCCTAGACAATATTATGGTTAATTATTCTCAATGGCATACTGAAAGATCTACTAATAAAAAGGTGCATGCGATAGAAGAAATTAATGTTTTGAGTGGAAAGATGGATGAACTTATGAAATTATTTGCTAATAAGAGTGTTTCTTCTGATCCTAATGATATGCCCTTGTCTACTTTGATTGAGAATAATAATGAATCTATGGATGTGTATTTTGTTGGCAGGAACAATTTTGGTAATAACGCGTACAGAGGAAATTTCAACCCTAGGCCTTATCCTAGTAATCCCTCTAATAATTATGGTAATTCCTACAACAATTCTTATGGAAATGATAATAATATGCCCTCTGATTTTGAATCTAATATTAAAGAATTTATTACTTCGCAAAAGAATTTTAATGCTATGATTAAAGAAAAATTGCTTAAGATTGATGATTTGGCTAGGAACGTTGATAGAATTGCTCTTGATGTTGATTCTTTGAAACTTAGATCTATTCCACCTAAGGATGATATCAATGAGTCTCTCAAAGCCATGAGAATTTCCATTGATGAGTGCAAAGAAAGAACCGCTAGGATGCGTGCTAAGAAAGATGCCTTTATAAAAGCGTGTTCTTCTAGTTCCTATGAAAATAATGATGAAGATATAAAAGTTATTGATGTGTCCCCTATTAAATCTTTGTTTTGCAATATGAATCTTGATAATGATGGGACTGAATATGATCCACCTTTACCTAGAAGGCGTTCCAAGAATTCTGAATCTTTTGATCTTGATGCTAAATTTGATAAAAGTGGGATTGAAGAAATTAAAACCCTAGATGTTGCTAAACCCACTATTGTAGATTTCAAGGAACTTAACTATGAAAATTGCTCTTTGATTGATTGTATTTCCTTGTTGCAAGCCGTGCTAAATTCTCCTCACGCTTATAGTGAAAATAAAGCGTTTACTAAACATATCGTTGATGCCTTGACGCAATCTTATGAAGAAAAACTTGAATTCGAAGTTTCTATCCCTAGAAAACTTTATGATGAGTGGGAACCAACTATTAAAATTAAAATTAAAGATCATGAATGTTATGCTTTATGTGATTTGGGTGCTAGTGTTTCCACGATTCCAAAGACTTTGTGTGATTTGTTAGGTTTCCGCAATTTTGATGATTGCTCTCTAAACTTGCACCTTGCGGATTCCACTATTAGGAAACCTATGGGAAGAATTAATGATGTTTTTATTGTTGCAAATAGGAGTTATGTGCCCGTAGATTTTATTGTTCTTGACATAGATTGCAATCCTTTATGTCCTATTATTCTTGGTAGACCTTTCCTTAGAACGATTGGTGCAATTATTGATATGAAGGAAGGAAATATTAGATTTCAATTTCCATTAAGAAAATGCATGGAACACTTTACTAGAAAGAAAATTAAATTACCTTATGAATCTATTATGAGAGCGACTTATGGATTTCCTACCAAAAATGGCAATACCTAGATCTATTCTTGCTTGTTATGCCTAGCTAGGGGCGTTAAACGATAGCGCTTGTTGGGAGGCAACCTAATTTTATTTTTATCTCTTGCTTTTTGATACTGTTTAGTAATAAATAAATTATCTAGCCTCTGTTTGGGTTGTGTTTTTGTGTTTAATTAGTGTTTGTGCCAAGTAGAACCGCTGGGAAGACTTGGGGAAAGTCTTGTTGAACTTGCTGTAAAAAACAGAAACTTTAGCGCTCACGAGAACTGCTGCCATTTTTATTTGGAAAGTGATATTTAGATAATTATTTTTGAATATGATTAATAGATAAATTTCCCACGTCCGGAAATTTATTTTAGAATTTTTGGGGTTCCATATCTTGCGTCAGCTACAGATTACTACAGACTGTTCTGTTTTTGACAGATTCTGTTTTTCGTGTGTTGTTTGCTTATTTTGATGAATCTATGGCTAGTAAAATAGTTTATGAACCATAGAGAAGTTGGAATACAGTAGGTATAACACCCATATAAATAAAGAATGAGTTCATTACAGTACCTTGAAGTGGTCTTTTGTTTTCTTTCGCTAATGGAGCTCACGAGATTTTCTACTTTAAGTTTTGTGTTGTGAAGTTTTCAAGTTTTGGGTAAAGATTTGATGGATTATGGAACAAGGAGTGGCAAGAGCCTAAGCTTGGGGAGGACACTTTAAAGCCAAAGCTTGGTGATGCCTCGGAAGGCATCCCCTCTTTCGTCTACTTCTATCGGTAACTTTACTTGGAGCTATATTTTTATTCGCCACATGATATGTGTTTTGCTTGGAGCGTCTTGTATTATTTGAGTCTTTGCTTTTTAGTTTACCACAATCATCCTTGCTGTACACACCTTTTGAGAGAGCCATACATAACTTGGAATTTGTTAGAATACTCTATGTGCTTCGCTTATATCTTTTGAGTTATATAATTTTGCTCTAGTGCTTCACTTATATCTTTTAGAGCACGGTGGTGGATTCGTTTTATAGAAACTATTGATCTCTCATGCTTCACTTAGATTATTTTGAGAGTCTTAATAGCTTGGTAATTTGCTTAAAATCCTAATATGCTTGGTATGCAAGATTAATAATAAAACTTTCTTATGAGTGTGTTGAATACTAAGAGAAGTTTGATGCTTGATGATTGTTTTGAGACATGGAGGTAATAATATCAAAGTCGTGCTAGTTGAGTAGTTGTGAAATTGAGAAATACTTGTGTTGAGGTTTGCAGGTCCCATAGCATGCACGTATGGTAAACGTTATGCAACAAATTTGAAACGTGAGGTGTTATTTGATTGTCTTCCTTATGAGTGGCGGTCGGGGACGAGCGATGGTCTTTTCCTACCAATCTATCCCCCTAGGAGAATGCGCGTAGTACCGAGGTTTTTGATGACTTGTAGATTTTTGCAATAAGTATGTGAGTTCTTTATGACTATTGTTGAGTCCATGGATTATACGCACTCTCACCCTTCCATCCTTGCTAGCCTCTTCGGTACCGTGCATTGCCCTTTCTCACATTGACAGTTGGCACAAACTTCGCCGGTGCATCCAAACCCCGTGATATGATACGCTCTTTCACACATAAACTGTAATGCCCTCGATGCGGCTATATCTCCCACGTGTCGAAGCATGACTTAGAGGCATAACCGCATTGAAAGCAATGTCGCAAGTGAGGTAATCTTCACACAACCCATGTAATACATAAGGGAAAGAGATACATAGTTGGCTTACAATCGCTGTTGGGGGACATAGTAATTTCAAAAAATTTCCTACGCACACGCAAGATCATGGTGATGCATAGCAACGAGAGGAGAGTGTGATCTACGTACCCTTGTAGATCGCAACGGAAGCGTTGACACAACATAGAGGAAGTAGTCGTACGTCTTCTTCCCGATCCGACCGATCCAAGCACCGTTACTCCGGCACCTCCGAGTTCTTAGCACACGTACAGCTCGATGATGATCCCCGGGCTCCGATCCAGCAAAGCTTCGGGGAGGAGTTCCGTCAGCACGACGGCGTGATGACGATCTTGATGTTCTACCGACGCAGGGCTTCGCCTAAGCACTACAACGATATGATCGAGGTGGAATATGGTGGCAGGGGGCACCGCACACGGCTAAGGAACGATCTCAATGATCAACTTGTGTGTCTAGAGGTGCCCCTGCCTCCGTATATAAAGGAGCCAAGGGGGAGGGGGCCGCCGGCTAGGAGGAGGGCGCAGGAGGAGTCCTACTCCTACCGGGAGTAGGACTCCCCTCAATCCTAGTTGGACTAGGATTCCCCGAGGGGGAAAGAGAGAGAGGGGGGCCGGCCACCTCTCCTAGTCCTAATAGGACTAGGGGAGGGGGAGGCGCGCGGCCACCTTGGGCTGCCCCTTTCTCCTTTCCACTAAAGCCCATCAAGGCCCATATGGCTCCGGGGGGGTTCCGGTAACCTCCCGGTACTCCGGTAAAATCCCGATTTCACCCGGAACACTTCCGATATCCAAATATAGGCTTCCAATATATCAATCTTTATGTCTCGACCATTTCGAGACTCCTCGTCATGTCCGTGATCACATCCGGGACTCCGAACTAACTTCGGTACATCAAAATGCATAAACTCATAATAACTGTCATCGTAACGTTAAGCGTGCGGACCCTACGGTTCAAGAACAATGTAGACATGACTGAGACATATCTATGGTCAATAACCAATAGCGGGACCTGGATGCCCATATTGGCTCCTACATATTCTACGAAGATCTTTATCGGTCAGACCGCATAACAACATACGTTGTTCCCTTTGTCATCGGTGTGTTACTTGCCCGAGATTCGATCGTCGGTATCCAATACCTAGTTCAATCTCGTTACCGGCAAGTCTCTTTACTCGTTCCATAATACATCATCTTGCAACTAACTCATTAGTCGCAATGCTTGCAAGGCTTATGTGATGGGCATTACCGAGAGGGCCCAGAGATACCTCTTCGACAATCGGAGTGACAAATCCTAATCTCGAAATACGCCAACCCAACATCTATCTTTGGAGACACCTGTAGAGCTCCTTTATAATCACCCAGTTACGTTGTGACGTTTGGTAGCACACAAAGTGTTCCTCCGGTAAGAGGGAGTTGCATAATCTCATAGTCATAGGAACATGTATAAGTCATGAAGAAAGCAATAGCAACATACTAAACGATCGGGTGCTAAGCTAATGAAATGGGTCATGTCAATCAGATCATTCAACTAATGATGTGACCTCGTTAATCAAATAACAACACCTTGTTCATGGTTAGGAAACATAACCGTCTTTGATTAATGAGCTAGTCAAGTAGAGGCATACTAGTGACACTAAGTTTGTCTATGTATTCACACATGTATTATGTTTCCGGTTAATACAATTCTAGCATGAATAATAAACATATATCATGATATAAGGAAATAAATAATAACTTTATTATTGCCTCTAGGGCATATTTCCTTCAGTCTCCCACTTGCACTAGAGTCAATAATCTAGATTACACAGTAATGATTCTAACACCCCTGGAGCCTTGGTGCTGATCATGTTTTGCTCGTGGAAGAGGCTTAGTCAACGGGTCTGCAACATTCAGATCCGTATGTATCTTGCAAATCTCTATGTCTCCCACCTGGACTAGATCCCAGATGGAATTGAAGCATCTCTTGATGTGCTTGGTCCTCTTGTGAAATCTGGATTCCTTTGCCAAGGCAATTGCACCAGTATTGTCACAAAAGATTTTCATTGGACCCGATGCACTAGGTATGACACCTAGATCGGATATGAACTCCTTCATCCAGACTCCTTCGTTCGCTGCTTCCGAAGCAGCTATGTATTCCGCTTCACATGTAGATCCCACTATGACGCTTTGTTTAGAACTTCACCAACTGACAGCTCCACCGTTTAATGTAAACACGTATCCGGTTTGCGATTTAGAATCGTCCGGATCAGTGTCAAAGCTTGCATCAACGTAACCTTTTACGGTGAGCTCTCTGTCACCTCCATATACGAGAAACATATCCTTAGTTCTTTTCAGGTATTTTAGGATGTTCTTGACCGCTGTCCAGTGATCCACTCCTGGATTACTTTGGTACCTCCCTGCTAAACTTATAGCAAGGCACACAACAGGTCTGGTACACAGCATTGCATACATGATAGAGCCTATGGCTGAAGCATAGGGAACATCTTTCATTTTCTCTCTATCTTCTGCAGTGGCCGGGCATTGAGTCTGACTCAACTTCACACCTTGTAACACAGGCAAGAACCCTTTCTTTGCTTGATCCATTTTGAACTTTTTCAAAATCTTGTCAAGGTATGTGCTTTGTGAAAGTCCAATTAAGCGTCTTGATCTATCTCTATAGATCTTTATGCCTAATATGTAAGCAGCTTCACCGAGGTCTTTCATTGAAAAACTCTTATTCAAGTATCCCTTTATGCTATCCAGAAATTCTATATCATTTCCAATCAGCAATATGTCATCCACATATAATATCAGAAATGCTACAGAGCTCCCACTCACTTTCTTGTAAATACAGGCTTCTCCGAAAGTCTGTATAAAACCAAATGCTTTGATCACACTATCAAAGCGTTTATTCCAACTCCGAGAGGCTTACAGCAGTCCATAAATGGATCGCTGGAGCTTGCACACTTTGTTAGCTCCCTTTGGATCGACAAAACCTTCCGGTTGCATCATATACAACTCTTCTTCCAGAAATCCATTCAGGAATGTAGTTTTGACATCCATCTGCCAAATTTCATAATCATAAAATGCGGCAATTGCTAACATGATTCGGACAGACTTAAGCATCGCTACGGGTGAGAAGGTCTCATCGTAGTCAACCCCTTGAACTTGTCGAAAACCTTTTGCGACAAGTCGAGCTTTATAGACAATAACATTACCGTCAGCGTCAGTCTTTTTCTTGAAGATCCATTTATTCTCAATTGCTTGCCGATCATCGGGCAAGTCAACCAAAGTCCATACTTTGTTCTCATACATGGATCCCATCTCAGATTTCATGGTTTCAAGCCATTTTGCGGAATCTGGGCTCACCATCGCTTCTTCATAGTTCGTAGGTTCATCATGATCTAGTAGCATGATTTCCAGAACAGGATTACCGTACCACTCTGGTGCGGATTTCACTCTGGTTGATCTACGAGGTTCAGTAGTATCTTGACCTAAAGTTTCATGATCATCATCATTAGCTTCCTCACTTATTGGTGTAGGTATCGCAGAAACAGTTTTCTATGATGTACTACTTTCCAATAAGGGAGTAGGTATAGTTACCTCGTCAAGTTCTGCTTTCCTCCCACTCACTTCTTTCGAGAGAAACTCCTTCTCCAGAAAGTTTCCGAATTTAGCAACAAAAGTCTTGCCTTCGGATCTGTGATAGAAGGTGTATCCAATAGTTTCCTTTGGATATCCTATGAAGACACATTTCTCCGATTTGGGTTCGAGCTTATCAGGTTGAAGCTTTTTCACATAAGCATCACAGCCCCAAACTTTCAGAAAGGACAACTTTGGTTTCTTGCCAAACCACAGTTCATAAGGCGTCGTCTCAACGGATTTTGATGGTGCCCTATTTAACGTGAATGCGGCCGTCTCTAGAGCGTATCCCCAAAACGATAGCGGTAAATCAGTAAGAGACATCATAGATCGCACCATATCTAGTAAAGTACGATTACGACGTTCGGACACACCATTACGCTGTGGTGTTCCGGGTGGCGTGGGTTGCGAAACTATTCCACAATTTTTCAAATGTACACCAAACTCGTAACTCAAATATTCTCCTCCACGATCAGATCGTAGAAACTTTATTTTCTTGTTACGATGATTTTCCACTTCACTCTGAAATTCTTTGAACTTTTCAAATGTTTCAGACTTATGTTTCATTAAGTAGATATACCCATATCTGCTTAAATCATCTGTGAAGGTGAGAAAATCACGATATCCGCCACGAGCCTCAATATTCATCGGACCGCATACATCTGTATGTATGATTTCCAACAAATCTGTTGCTCTCTCCATAGTATCGGAGAACGGTGTTTTAGTCATCTTGCCCATGAGGCACGGTTCGCAAGTACCAAGCGATTCATAATCAGGTGGTTCCAAAAGTCCATCAGTATGGAGTTTCTTCATGCGCTTTATACCGATATGACCTAAACGGCAGTGCCACAAATAAGTTGCACCATCATTATCAACTCTGCATCTTTTGGCTTCAGCATTATGAATATGTGTATCACTACTCTCGATATTTAATAAGAATAGACCACTCTTCAAGGGTGCGTGACCATAAAAGATATTACTCATATAAATAGAACAACCATTATTCTCTGATTTAAATGAATAACTGTCTCGCATTAAACAAGATCCAGATATAATGTTCATGCTCAACGCTGGCACCAAATAACAATTATTTAGGTCTAATATTAATCCCGAAGGTAGATGTAGAGGTAGCGTGCCGACCGCGATCACATCGACTTTGGAACCGTTTCCCACGTGCATCGTCACCTCGTCCTTAGCCAATCTTCGCTTAATCCGTAGTCCCTGTTTCGAGTTGCAAATATTAGCAACAGAACCAGTATCAAATACCCAGGTGCTACTGCGAGCATTAGTAAGGTACACATCAATAACATGTATATCACATATACCTTTGTTCACCTTGCCATCCTTCTTATCCGCCAAATACTTGGGGCAGTTCCACTTCCGGTGACCAGTCTGCTTGCAGTAGAAGCACTCAGTTTCAGGCTTAGGTCCAGACTTGGGTTTCTTCTCTTGATCAGCAACTTGCTTGCCGTTCTTCTTGAAGTTCCCCTTCTTCCCTTTGCCCTTTTTCTTGAAACTAGTGGTTTTGTTAACCATCAACACTTGATGCTCCTTCTTGATTTCTACCTCCGCAGCTTTCAGCATTGCGAAGAGCTCGGGAATAGTCTTGTTCATCCCTTGCATATTATAGTTCATCACGAAGCTCTTGTAGCTTGGTGGCAGTGATTGGAGAATTCTGTCAATGACGCAATCATCTAGAAGATTAACTCCCAATTGAATCAAGTGATTATTATACCCAGACATTTTGAGTATATGCTCACTGACAGAACTGTTCTCCTCCATCTTGCAGCTATAGAACTTATTGGAGACTTCATATCTCTCAATCCGGGCATTTGCTTGAAATATTAACTTCAACTCCTGGAACATCTCATATGCTCCATGACGTTCAAAACGTCGTTGAAGTCCCGATTCTAAGCCGTAAAGCATGGCACACTGAACTATCGAGTAGTCATCAGCTTTGCTCTGCCAGACGTTCATAACATCTGGTGTTGCTCCACCAGCAGGCCTGGCACCCAGCGGTGCTTCCAGGACGTAATTCTTCTGTGCAGCAATGAGGATAATCCTCAAGTTACGGACCCAGTCTGTGTATTTGCTACCATCATCTTTCAACTTTGCTTTCTCAAGGAACGCATTAAAATTCAACGGAACAATAGCACGAGCCATCTATCTACGATCAACATAAACAAGCAAGATACTATTAGGTACTAAGTTCATGATAAATTTAAGTTCAATTAATCATATTACTTAAGAACTCCCACTTAGATAGACATCCCTCTAATCCTCTAAGTGATCACCTGATCCAAATCAACTAAACCATGTCCGATCATCACGTGAGATGGAGTAGTTTCATCGGTGAACATCATTATGTTGTTCATATCTACTATATGATTCATGCTCGACCTTTCGGTCTCCGTGTTCCGAGGCCATATTTGTATATGCTTGGCTCGTCAAGTATAACCTGAGTATTCCGCGTGTGCAACTGTTTTGCACCCGTTGTATTTGAACGTAGAGCCTATCACACCCGATCATCACGTGGTGTCTCAGCACGAAGAACTTTCGCAACGGTGCATACTCAGGGAGAACACTTCTTGATAATTTAGTGAGAGATCATCTTATAATGCTACCGTCAATCAAAGCAAGATAAGATGCATAAAAGATAAACATCACATGCAATCAATATAAGTGATATGATATGGCCATCATCATCTTGTGCTTGTGATCTCCATCTCCGAAGCACCGTCATGATCACCATCGTCACCGGCGCGACACCTTGATCTCCATCGTAGCATCGTTGTCGTCTCGCCAATCTTATGCTTCCACGACTATCACTACCGCTTAGCAATAAAGTAAAGCATTACATCGCGATTGCATTGCATACAATAAAGCGACAACCATGTGGCTCCTGCCAGTTGCCGATAACTCGGTTACAAAACATGATCATTTCATACAATAAAATTTAGCATCATGTCTTGACCATATCACATCACAACATGCCCTACAAAAATAAGTTAGACGTCCTCTACTTTGTTGTTGCAAGTTTTACGTGGCTGCTACGGGCTTAAGCAAGAAGCAATCTCACCTACGCATCAAAACCACAACGATAGTTTGTCAAATAGACTCCGTTTTAACCTTCGCAAGGATTGGGCATAGCCACACTTGGTTCAACTAAAGTTGGAGAGATAGTCGCCCGCAAGCCACCTGTGTGCAAAGCACGTCGGGGGAACCGGTCTCGCGTAAGCATACGCGTAATGTTGGTCCGGGTCGTCTCGTCCAACAATACCGCCGAACCAAAGTATGACATGCTGGTAGGCAGTATGACTTATATCGCCCACAACTCACTTGTGTTCTACTCGTGCAAATAACATCAAACCATAAAACCTGGCTCTGATACCACTGTTGGGGAACGTAGTAATTTCAAAAAATTTCCTACGCACACGCAAGATCATGGTGATGCATAGCAACGAGAGGAGAGTGTGATCTACGTACCCTTGTAGATCGCAACGGAAGCGTTGACACAACGTAGAGGAAGTAGTCGTATGTCTTCTTCCCGATCTGACCGATCCAAGCACCGTTACTCCGGCACCTCCGAGTTCTTAGCACACGTACAGCTCGATGACGATCCCCGGGCTCCGATCCAGCACAGCTTCCGGGAGGAGTTCCGTCAGCACGACAGCGTGATGACGATCTTGATGTTCTACCGACGCAGGGCTTCGCCTAAGCACTACAACGATATGATCGAGGTGGAATATGGTGGCAGGGGGCACCGCACACGCCTAAGGAACGATCTCAATGATCAACTTGTGAGTCTAGAGGTGCCCCCTGCCTCCGTATATAAAGGAGCCAAGGGGGAGGGGGCCGCCAGCCAGGAGGAGGGCATAGGAGGAGTCCTACTCCTACCGAGAGTAGGACTCCCCCCCCCAATCCTAGTTGGACTAGGATTCCCCGAGGGGGAAAGAGAGAGAGGGGGGCCGGCCACCTCTCCTAGTCCTAATAGGACTAGGGGAGGGGGGAGGCACGCGGCCACCTTGGGCTGCCCCTTTCTCCTTTCCACTAAAGCCCATTAAGGCCCATATGGCTCCCGGGGGGTTCCGGTAACCTCCCGGTACTCCGGTAAAATCCCGATTTCACCCGGAACACTTCCGATATCCAAATATAGGCTTCCAATATATCAATCTTTATGTCTCGACCATTTCAAGACTCCTCGTCATGTCCGTGATCACATCCGGGACTCCGAACTAACTTCCGTACATCAAAATGCATAAACTCATAATAACTGTCATCGTAACATTAAGCGTGCGGACCCTACGGTTCGAGAACAATGTAGACATGACTGAGACATATCTCTGGTCAAAAACCAATAGCGAGACCTGGATGCCCATATTGGCTCCTACATATTCTACGAAGATCTTTATCGGTCAGACCGCATAACAACATACGTTGTTCCCTTTGTCATCGGTATGTTACTTGCCCGAGATTCGATCGTCGGTATCCAATACCTAGTTCAATCTCGTTACGGGCAAGTCTCTTTACTCATTCCGTAATACATCATCTCGCAACTAACTCATTAGTCGCAATGCTTGCAAGGCTTATGTGATGTGCATTACCGAGAGGGCCCAGAGATACCTCTCCGACAATCAGAGTGACAAATCCTAATCTCGAAATACGCCAACCCAACATCTATCTTTGGAGACACCTGTAGAGCTCCTTTATAATCACCCAGTTACGTTGTGACGTTTGGTAGCACACAAAGTGTTCCTCCGGTAAACGGGAGTTGCATAATCTCATAGTCATAGGAACATGTATAAATCATGAAGAAAGCAATAGCAACATACTAAACGATCGGGTGCTAAGCTAATGAAATGGGTCATGTCAATCAGATCATTCAACTAATGATGTGACCTCATTAATCAAATAACAACACCTTGTTCATGGTTAGGAAACATAACCATCTTTGATTAACGAGCTAGTCAAGTAGAGGCATACTAGTGACACTAAGTTTGTCTATGTATTCACACATGTATTATGTTTCCGGTTAATACAATTCTAGCATGAATAATAAACATTTATCATGATATAAGGAAATAAATAACAACTTTATTATTGCCTCTAGGGCATATTTCCTTCAATCGCCACTTCACAAAATTACATGAATAAAACATTACCACATCCAAATACAATCATGGTCCAACTACGGAACCAAAATGAAAGAAGACTACCCCAAATGCTACACAGATCCCCGATCGACCCCAACTGGGCTCCACTACTGATCAACTAGAACGAAACAACAGAAAGTACAAGATCTTCATCGAGCTCCTCCTTGAGCTTGGTTGCGTCATCTGCACGGTTCAACGACACCTGCAAGCTGGTTTTGGAAATATCTGTGAGTCACGGGGACTCAGCAATCTCACACCCTCGCGATCAAGACTATTTAAGCTTATGGGTAAGGTAAAGGTATAAGGTGGAGCTGCAGCAAGCGACTAGCATATTTGGTGTCTAACATACACAAATGAGAGCGAGAAGAGAAGGCAAAGCACGTTCGAACAACTATGATCAAGAAGTGATCCTAGAACAACCTACGTCAAGCATAACTCCAACACCGTGTTCACTTCTCGGACTCCGCCGAGAAGAGACCATCATGGTTACACACGCGGTTGATGTATTTTAATTAAGTTAAGTTTCACATTATCTACAACCGTACATTAACAAACTCCCATCTGCCCATAACCGCGGGCACAGCTTTCAAAAGTTCAAATCCCTGCAGGGGTGTCCCAACTTAGCCCATCACAAGCTCTCATGGTCAATGAAGGATATTCCTTCTCCCAAGACAATCCAATCGAACTCGGCATCCAGGTTACAAGACATCCTCGACAATGGTAAAACAAGTCCAGCAACACCGCCCAAATGTGCCGACAAATCCCGATAGGAGCTGCACATATCTTGTTCTCAGGGCACACTCAGATGAGCCAAACGTCGGGTAGGCCAGCCCAGAGTTGCCCTTGGTAGCTCCGGACATCGCTCAGTTGGACCAACACTTAGAGAAGCACTGGCCCGGGGGGGTTAAAATAAAGATGACCATTGAGTCTGCAGAACCCAAGGAAAAGAAAAGGCTAGGTGGCGAATGGTAAAACCCATGTTGGGCATTGCTGGAGGAGTTTTATTCAAGGCGAACTGTCAAGGTGTTCCCATTATAACCCAACTGTGTAAGGAACGCAAAATCCGGGAACATAACACCGATATGACGGAAACCAGGGCGGCAAGAGTGGAACAAAACAACAGGCATAAGGCCGAGCCTTCCACCCTTTACCAAGTATGATAGATGCATTAATTAAATAAGATATATTGTGATATCCCAACAAAATATTCATGTTCCAACATGGAACAAACTTCATCTTCACCTGCAACTAACAACGCTATAAGAGGGGCTGAGCAAAGCGGTAACATAGCCAAACAACGGTTTGCTAGGACAAGGTGGGTTAGAGGCTTGGTTCAACAATATGGGAGGCATGATAAGCAAGTGGTAGGTATCGCAGCATAGGCATAGAAAAAGAGCGAGCAACTAGCAAGCAAAGATAGAAGTGATTTCGAGGGTATGGTCATCTTGCCTGAAATCCCGCAAGGAGGAAGAACGAGTCCATGAAGAAGACAAACAGACATAGTCGAACGGATCCTCACAAACGCGACGTTATCAGAACCAACCCGAAGAAGCAACACAGGAAAGAAGCACACAACATAGTAAACAACCAACACATGAACATGGTATGATATGCGGGATGCGGTATGTGATGCATATGCATGATTTTGAAAGGAATGATTGAACCTGGCCTCAACATGGAAATCCAAGAGTGCCACTGGAAAGGTGAGATGATTTCGGTTGAAATTGATATAAAGATCACCGGAATCGGATGCACGGTTTGGAAATGGCAAGCAAAACAAATAAGGCACCAGTCTGCGATAATCAGCAAGTAGCCATCTAAATGCAACAAGATAAATATGCTACAGCACTCAAACATGACAACAAAATACATGGCAGGGATCCACTCATGAAGCTTGACAAAAGATGAACACTGATCTATGGCTAATTCACCCATTAACAGGTTCAAACAAGCATGGCAAAAGTGCAAATGATAACAGGTTTCAGACTTAGTGAAATTAACACAAGTCTAGAATTTATCATTAGGTAGCAATCTTTAGAGCATGAAGCTACAGGAACATATCATGGCAAAGCAAGGAATGGCATGAAGCTACTAAAAGCACTTACCAAAAGTCCCTTAGTGACCTTGAGCCAAAAGGGATCAGAAAATACAATTGCAAGCATGTGAACATAGCAAAAACATAAACAGATTCAGACTTGGTGAAAAACTGGAGCATGGCAAAACAGTTAACGAGTAGGCATGTTTATGAGCACGATGCACTCACTAAAAAGCATGGCATGACAAACTAAGCATGGCATAGAAGCTAGACATGGCAAGAACAACAACATAGCATGCACGGATCGATAGCAACGACCTCGGCAAAATCACTAAACAAGTTAACAATCTGCCAGGAACATTTTATTACAAAAGTGGAGCTCGATTGACTCAAGCTAGGGTGCTCCATAATTACAAACAAAGACATGGATGGATAGAGCACCACAATATTAACAAAACATCCTTACTGATCATCCTCAAAAGAGGCATGGATCACTAGGAAACAACATGAACATATGGCATAACAACAAAAACAGGACAAGGACTTAGTGAAATTCTAAGTCCCTGAAATCAGCATCGACGATTACGCTACTTTGCATGCTTGTGCTAGTCACCACAAATATCACAAAAATACATGGCAAGCACATCTGTAAAGATGGCATGACATATAAAAAAACACATGTAGAGCTCAGGATCATAGCATGCACACATTAATCATGGCAAAAATGACAAAAGGCTATTTGCTGAAACAGATCTGACAAATTCATCACATAGCCCTCTTCCAACAACATTTCGGGCAACAAGATGAGCTCAAATGAAAATGATGTACTCGTTGAGGCGAACATTTTGATATGCTACACGCGCGAATCGGAGCTACTATGACAGAGTTATAATGCGATGAAGATGCCAAAAGAATTAGGGTTTGGAGGGAAAGTCAACCGAGGAATTCTCAGATCCAGATCTGCACGCTTCCTGATGACGAACTCGAGCTCGCCGGAGTACTTGCCGGAATAGTGGCGGTGCTCGCCGGAGGGGCGGATCCGGCCGGAGGCGAGGGTCGGCGAGGCCGGAGGCGGCGATGGAGGTGCGCCGGCGAGGGTGACGGGTAGAAGGGCGGCGGCGATGCGGAGCCACGTGGTGGTGTGCCGAGCCGGCGCGGTGGCGCGGCGCGCCTCTAGCGGAGGAGAGCCGGGCGCGGGGAGGCGGCGACCGGGCCCGGGAGGGCCTTCCGCGGGCCGGTGGGGCGCGGCGGATGAGGAGGTGGCCGGGCCACGTGTCACGCCCTGGTTGGGTGCAGACGGCGGCGGCGGTGCATCCGGCATGGAGCAGACACGTCCGGCGCACGGAGAGGAGCGGGGCTAGGGTTTAGGGGTGGAATGGATCCAGAATTTCGGGGAAGTGTCTATATTTATAGGTTGGAGGAGCTAAGAGGCTCCAAATGAGGTGCGGTTTTCGGCCACGCGATCGTGATCGAACAACCGAGAGGATGGAGGGGGTTTAGGTGGGTTTTGGGCCACTTTGGAAGGTTGTTGGGCTGCAACACACATGAGGCCTTTTCGGTCCCTCGGTTAACCGTTGGAGTATCAAACGAAGTCCAAATGGCACGAAACTTGACAGGCGGTCTACCGTTAGTAACCCAAGGCCGCATGACAAGTCTTGGTCCAATCCGAAAACGTTTAACACCCGCACACGAAAAGAGGTGGAAAGGGACACCGGGTGACAGAGGAGCGCCGGATTGGAAAACGGACAACGGGGAAAATGCTCGATGCATGAGACGAACATGTATGCAAATGAAATGCACATGATGACATGATATGCAATGCATGACATGCAAGCAATGACAAGGAAACAACAACGAATAACTAGAGGACACCTGGCACATCGGTCTCGAGGCGTTACAACACTCCACCACTAAGAGAGGATCTCGTCCCGAGATCTAGAATGGCACCCGAGGGAAAAACGGAAGAGAAAGAGAAGAGGTAAAACTAAGTTGCTTCTTTGACCAATGAGTGAAACCAAAGAACCTTGAAAAGTTGAACAAATTGAAAGAAAGAATTCAACGGAGATGAACAAAGTTGAAAGCACTCCGTTAGAAAAGAGGAACAAGGAAGAACAACTTCGGGCAGCACTCCGATTGAAAAGAAAAGGAATTGAATAAGAACTTGATAAGATGAGAAGATACTTGATGAAATCACAATACACTGCCTCCATAACTATTGAATGAATGGAACAAGGGGTAAGAAAGATCTCGGACAGCACTCCGGTTTAAAAGAGATGAAAAACTTTATAAAATGAAAGAGCTTGAGCAAAGGGACACAACACTCCGGTTAAAAACAAGATAGAGAGGGAAAATAATGGTATAATTTGGGCAGCACCTCGACTGAAAATGGAAGGAACTGAACATGATCTTGACAAACAAGATGATGGGTTGTAGAGAGCAACATCACAATGCCTCCGGAACAAAAGTAAGAATGGAATCAAAAGAATAGAGGAGAAAACAACATATTCTACCTCAAAAGAGCTTGAAAAGCAACTTTAGGAGAAGATTCGAACGAACTTGTTGGAAAACCAACAACGAAAAGAGTAAGCTTGATGTGGGCTTAAGGAAAACATCTCAAAACTGAGGTGAAATTCTGCCACTAACAGAAACAAAAGATTGGATTGATATGAACAAGGATACGAGAAACTTAATTCACTCGGAGGGTAACTGAAGAACTTGGGTCATTTATAAGCACCATAAATAGCAATGTTTCTTAGGGAAGGCCTTAGGTGAAACATGACACAAGATAACTCCAACGAAAAGATTGATGGATTTAAAATACCTCATTCTTAACACCCTGTGAATCATGAAACATGAACTCAAATTATCAAGAATGACACAATACCACCTCCAATGATATGGAAGAAAGGAATTGAACTCCGGATTGCAAGAAGAAGAATGCTTGATCTCCTCTGATAAGAATCTTGATGAACACTTTGAAAAGGAATTAAATCCTTGATGAACCAATCATGTAGAACCTCCATGACGAACTCCGGTAATAAAAGAATGATCAAACGAAAAGGAAAAAGAAGTTGAAAACACAAGGTGAATCCTTGCAATGATTGGAAGAAACTTTGCGACGAGATAAAGTGGAAACTTGGGGCTCCGGAAGGAAAGATAAAGCATCTCAAACCGAGAATGTGATCTGACGAATCACTCCGGAAAGCAGAAATTGATTTAATTTGATGAAACAAAATAAGAATTACATTATGCTTATCCTTCACCAATTAAATGATGACCCATATTGGATTTGGCATACTACTTATTCTCGATGAAAGGATTAAGATAGATATCGCGCCAACTTGGGAAAATATTGAACGAACCACCGGTAGGATAGAAATAACAAATAAATTGATATGATAAACGAAAGAATAGGATCTTGAATGAACCACCGTAAGAATTGGAAATGAACGATGAAAAGGGATGAATCACCGGTAAGAATTAGCAAATGAATGAAGATACATGAGAGAGTTAAGATACAAATGAACGAAGAGACCATGAACTAATTAGAGGATATTTGAACGATGCACTGATAAAATTAGGAGGATGAGAGCTGAAAGCTAGAATGAATAATCCCTAACTGATGGCCTTCGGAGAATCAAACTAAAAATACTCTGAATTACTCCGGATGGGTGAAAAGAAATTCTCACAATCCAAAAACAACTATGAGAGGATGGCAACAAGATAGAATGACGAATCTTTGAGAGAACGGAGAAGATATGGAGGAAAAACTCTTCTTTGGTCTTCAAAATCTGAGAATGACAACGAGAAACACCACCAAGAATTATTGAGGCACTCCGGAATGAAAAATTAGAAAGGTTGAGCCAACGATGAAAACAAATGAAAGATCTTGGAGAAAGGCATTTTACTGATGACAATTCATTCTTACGTCAGTGGGAGAATTAGAAGAGTCAGGTAAGATCCTGGAAAAAGACATGTGGGTTAGGACCCACTGAAAAGATATACCATTGAACGATTTTGAAAAGAGATTGCACCGGTTGATTCAAATGGCTTGAATGGGATAACAACCTCGAAATAGGTTGAACAGATCTTGAATGACAAGACGGGCCTTCCGAGCTATCTTCAGCACTCCAGAATAATTGAATAGCGAGAGTGGATGATTAAGAGGTGCACCGGCATGAGAAGGCATTTGAAACGAGAAAAAGGATGTGATCAACAAAGCTTGACTTGATTCCACCGGAGAATAAAGAGAACGAACAATGATGAACTTGAGGCTCCGTTAGGATCTTCATGAGAATCACCGGATAAGAAAATTGACGGAAAAGGAATGGAGAGGCTTCCCATCAATAAAGGATACTTGAATAAGAAATCTGAGTCCTGGAAGAAAACAAGGGAGGGAGGGCGCAAAAAACAAAGGCAACTTGGGATGGATGAAACGAACACCGTAGAGAAACTGAGATTGAATCTTGCGGATGTTGAAATGATCGGATCCACTTGAAGAGAAACCCGTCGGTTGAGAAGAAATTGAAATGACAAAGTCAATGATCAAGAAGGATTAGTATTCACATAGGAATATGAGAACACCGTTTAGGAAAGGTATGGAATCAACATTTGACTTCGAAGCAACTCGAATACCACAACTCAAAAACAAAAACAAAGGATTGGCTTGCGGAATAAGCCGGAACAAACATATGATAGAGATTTCATCCGAAGTTTTCGTGGTGGGGCCTACACGGCTCGATCGTACAACACCATCATGTACAAGGCAGTGCACATGACATACGAAGCGTCCCCAAGTCGGCATAGCCAAGGACTCTTTAAGACACAACGAGACCACTGTAAAACCAACCGTGGATAGGTGGACCACTAAACGTCGAACCCCAATTTCATATCATACATCTGTCGAAAAGATATCCTAGGAGCTACTTGAATTCCCACTTATAAACTCCGGAAATTTTCTGGTTATGCAATCAGGTGTTGGGGATACAGGGGAAGCATAATATCTTACCCAAAACTAGCAAATCCTACATCCAGTTGTATCCATCCTTCAACACATAACCAAGAAACCTTCGGAAATTGTTTACCTCAACCTTCGAAAAGCATCCGTTATACGAGTTATGGAAATACTCCCGAACTCCCGCCCCAGTACTGGGTGGCGTCGAGGTTATCTCACCAACAACTGCATAAAAGAGATTTTCGATGTCGGCGAAACTAAACTCAGGTATTCCAGAACTGCAACGATAAAATTGTGACGACAACACCTCGGAGCTCAACTCCCCGGGACACTGCCACAACCCCTAAATGACAGGAGGCACCAAGAACAATGTTCTCGTCACAAAAGCATCGGAACGATTCCAAGATACCTGCGTGATCCTAAATTTTTTTTAGTGAAATTTGAGAAGAGAAGAGTCAAAACTCTACGTCAGGATACCTTACCAGAGCGATGAAGGGACTTGGGAGTAAAAAGAATTCCTAACTCTGTGATATATAATTCCTAAATGACTCAAAACATTTTTCTAGACTCAGCAACGCCAGCGATTCGATCAAGAAGGGGGCTCCTAACGTCGGGGAAGGCAATGATACCAACTTGTAACGCCCTCGATGCGGCTATATCTCCCACGTGTCGGAGCACGACTTAGAGGCATAACCGCATTGAAAGCTATGTCGCAAGTAAGGTAATCTTCACACAACCCATGTAATACATAAGGGAAAGAGATACATAGTTGGCTTACAATAGCCACTTCACACAATTACATGAATAAAGCATTACCACATCCAAATACAATCAAGGTCCGACTACGGAACCAAAATGAAAGAAGACTACCCCAAATGCTACACAGATCCCCGATCGACCCCAACTGGGCTCCACTACTGATCAACTAGAATGAAACAACACAAAGGACAAGATCTTCATCAAGCTCCTCCTTGAGCTTGGTTGCGTCATCTGCACGGTTCAACGGCACCTGCAAGCTAGTTTTGGAAATATCTGTGAGTCATGGGGACTCAGCAATCTCGCACCCTCGCGATCAAGACTATTTAAGCTTATGGGTAAGGTAAAGGTATGAGGTGGAGCTGCAGCAAGCGACTAGCATATTTGGTGTCTAACATACACAAATGAGAGCGAGAAGAGAAGGCAAAGCACGGTCGAACAACTATGATCAAGAAGTGATCCTAGAACAACCTACGTCAAGCATAACTCTAACACCGTGTTCACTTCCCAGACTCCGCCGAGAAGAGACCATCACGGTTACACACGCGGTTGACGTATTTTAATTGAGTTAAGTTTCATATTATCTACAACCGGACATTAACAAATTCCCATCTGCCCGTAACCGCGGGCACGGCTTTTGAAAGTTCAAATCCCTGCAGGGGTGTCCCAACTTAGCCCATCACAAGCTCTCACGGTCAATGAAGGATATTCCTTCTCCCAAGACAATCTGATCAGACTCGGCATTCAGGTTACAAGACATCCTCGACAATGGTAAAACAAGTCCAGCAACACCGCCTGAATGTGCCGACAAATCTCGATAGGAGCTGCACATATCTCGTTCCCAGGGCACACTCAGATGAGCCAAACGTCGGGTAGGCCAGCCCAGATTTGCCCCTGGTAGCTCCGGACATCGCTAAGTTGGACCAACACTTAGAGAAGCACTGGCCCAGGGGGGGGGTTAAAATAAAGATGACCCTTGAGTCTGCAGAACCCAAGGGAAAGAAAAGGCTAGGTGGCGAATGGTAAAACCAATGTTAGGCATTGCTGGAGGAGTTTTATTCAAGGCGAACTGTCAAGGGGTTCCCATTATAACCTAACCGCGTAAGGAACGCAAAATCCGGGAACATAACACCGATATGATGGAAACTAGGGCGGCAAGAGTGGAACAAAACACCAGGCATAAGGCCGAGCCTTCCACCCTTTACCAAGTATATAGATGCATTAATTAAATAAGGTATATTGTGATATCCAACAAAATATTCATGTTCCAACATGGAACAAACTTCATCTTCACCTGCAACTAACAAGGCTATAAGAGGGGCCGAGCAAAGCGGTAGCATAGCCAAACAACAGTTTGCTAGGACAAGGTGGGTTAGAGGCTTGGTTCAATAATATGGGAGGCATGATAAGCAAGTGGTAGGTATCGCAGCATAGGCATAGCAAAAGAGCGAGCAACTAGCAAGCAAAGATAGAAGTGATTTTGAGGGTATGGTCATCTTGCCTGAAATCCCGCAAGGAAGAAGAACGAGTCCATGAAGAAGACAAACGGACGTAGTTGAACGGATCCTCACAAATGCGACGTTATCAGAACCAACCCGAAGAAGCAACCCCGGAAAGAAGCACACAACATAGTAAACAACCAACACATGAACATGGTATGATATGCGGGATGCGGTATGTGAGGCATATGCATGATTTGGAAAGGAATGATTGAACCTGGCCTCAACTTGGAAATACAAGAGTGCCACTAGAATGGTGAGATGATTTCGGTTGAAATCGATATAAAGATCACCGGAATCGGATGCACGGTTTGGAAATGGCAAGCAAAACAAATAAGGCACCGGTCTGCGATAATCAGCAAGTAGCCATCTAAATGCATCAAGATAAACATGCTACAGCACTCAAACATGACAACAAAATACATGGCAGGGATCCACTCATGAAGCTTGACAAAATATGGACACTGAGCTATGGCTAATTCACCCATGAACAGGTTCAAACAAGCATGGCAAAAGTGCAAATGATAACAGGTTTCAGACTTAGTGAAATTAACACAGGTCTGGAATTTATCATTAGGTAGTAATCTTTAGAGCATGAAAACTACATGCTACAGGAACATATCATGGCAAAGCAAGGAATGGCATGAAGCTACTAAAAGCACTTAACAAAAGTCCCTTAGTGACCTTGAGCCAAAAGGGATCACAAAATACAATTGCAAGCATGCGAACATAGCAAAAACATAAACAGATTAAGACTTGGTGAAAAACTGGAGCATGGCAAAACAGTTAACGAGTAGGCATGTTTACGAGCACGATGCACTCACTACAAAGCATGGCATGAAAAACTAAGCATACACCCATGAAGAAGACATCGCATAGAAGCTAGACATCGCAAGGACAACAACATATCATGCACGGATCAATAGCAACGACCTCGTCAAAATCGCTAAACAAGTTAACAATCTACCAAGAACATTTTATAGCAAAAGTGGAGCTCGATTGACTCAAGCTGGGGTGCTCCATAATTACAAACAAAGACATGGATGGATAGAGCACCACAATATTAACGAAACATCCTTACTGATCATCCTCAAAAGAGGCACGGATCACTAGGAAACAACATGAACATATGGCATAACAACAAAAACAGGACAAGGACTTAGTGAAATTCTAAGTCCCTGAAATCAGCATCGACGATTACACTACTTTGCATGCTTGTGCTAGTCACCATGAATATCACAAAAATACATGGCAAGCACCTCTGTAAATATGGCATGACATATAACAAAACACATGTAGAGCTCAGGATCATAGCATGCACACATTAATAATGGCAAAAATGACAAAATGCTATTTGCTGAAACAGATCTGACAAATTCATCACATAGCCCTCTTCCAACAGCATTTCGGGCAACAACATGAGCTCAAATGAAAATGATGCAATGAGATGAAATGATGTACACGTCGAGGCGAACATTTTGATATGCTACACGCGTGAATCGGAGCTACTATGACAGAGTTATGATGCGATTAAGATGCCAAAAGAATTAGGGTTTGGAGGGAAAGTCAACCAATGAATTCTCAGATCTAGATCTGCACGCTTCCTGATGACGAACTCGAGCTCGCCGGAGTACTTGCCGGAACAGTGGCGGTGCTCGCCGGAGGGGCGGATCCGGCCGGAGGCGAGCGTCGGCGAGGCCGGAGGCGGCGATGGCGGTGCGCCGGCGAGGGAGACGGGAAGGCGGGCTGCGGCGCTCCCGGCATGGCGGTGGCGATGCGGAGCCGGCGCGGTGGCGCGGCGCGGAGGGCGGCCGGCGGGCGGCGCGCCTCAGGCGGAGGAGAGCCGGGCGCGGGGAGGCGGCGACCGGGCCCGGGAGGGCCTCCCGCGGGCCGAGCGGGCCATGGCGGATGAGGAGGTGGCCGGGCCACATGTCACGACCTGGTTGGGCGCGGACAGCAGCGGCGGTGCGTTCCGCGCGGAGCGGACGCATCCGGCGCGCGAAGAGGAGCGGGGCTAGTGTTTAGGGGTGGAATGGATCCGGAATTTCGGGCAAGTGTCTATATTTATAGGTTGGAGGAGCTAGGAGGCTCCAAATGAGGTGCAGTTTTCGGCCACATGATCGTGATCGAATGACCGAGAGGATGGAGGGGGTTTTGGTGGGTTTTGGGCCACTTTGGAAGGGTGTTGGGCTGCAACACACACGAGGCCTTTTCGGTCCCTCGGTTAACCGTTGGAGTATCAAACAAAGTCCAAATGGCACGAAACTTGACAGGCGGTCTACCGGTAGTAACCTAAGGCTGCATGACAAGTCTTGGTCCTATTCGAAAACGTTTAACACCCGCACACGAAAAGAGGTAGAAAGGGACACCAGGTGACATAGGAGCGCCGGATTGCAAAACGGACAACGGGGAAAATGCTCGGATGCATGAGACGAACATGTATGCAAATGAAATGCACATGATGACATGATATGCAATGCATGACACGCAAGCAATGACAAGGCAACAACAGCGAATAACTGGAGGACACCTGGCACATCGGTCTCGGGGCGTTACATAAACCTCCTTATATCTTCCTCAAAATAGCCACCATACCTACCTATTATGGCATTTCCATAGCCATTCCAAGATATATTGCCATGCAACTTTCCATCATTCCGTTCATCATGACACATTCATCATTGTCATATTGCTTAGCATGGTCATGTAGTTGACATAGTATTTGTGGCAAAGCCACCGTTCATAATTCTTTCATACATGTCACTCTTGGTCCATTGCATATCCCGGTACACCGCCGGAGGCATTCATATAGAGTCATCTTTGTTCTAGTATTGAGTTGTAATCATTGAGTTGTAAATAAATAGAAGTGTGATGATCATCATTTTCTTAAGCATTGTCCCAAGTGAGGAATATAAAAAAAGAGGAGAGGCCATAAAAAAGGAGAAAAGGCCCAAAAAAAGAGAAAAGAGAAAAAATGAGAGAAAAAGAGAGAAGGGACAATGTTACTATCCTTTGTCACACTTGTGCTTCAAAGTAGCACCATGATCTTCATAGTAGAGAGTCTCTCATGTTATCACTTTCATATACTAGTGGGAATTTTTCATTACAGAACTTGGCTTGTATATTCCAACAATGGGCCTCCTCAAGTGCCCTAGGTCTTCATGAGCAAGCAAGTTGGATGCACACCCACTAGTTTCTTTTGTTGAGCTTTCATACATTTATAGCTCTAGTTCATCCGTTGCATGGGAATCCCTACTCCTTGTATTAACATCAATCGGTGGGCATCTCCATAGCCCATTGATTAGCCTCGTTGATGTGAGACTTCCTCCTTTTTGTCTTCTCCACATAACCCCCCTCATTATATTCTATTCCACGTATAGTGCTATGTCCATGGCTCGCGCTTATATATTGCGTGAAAGTTTATAGGTTTGAGTTTACTAAAGTATGAAACAATTGCTTGGCTTGTCATCGGGGTTGTGCATGATGATAGCATTCTTGTGTGATGAAAATGAAACATGACTAAACCATATGATTTTGTAGGGATGAACTTTCTTTGGCCATGTTATTTTGAGAAGACATAATTGCTTAGTTAGTATGCTTGAAGTATTATCATTTTTATGTCAATATGAACTTTTGTCTTGAATCTTTCGGATCTGAATATTCATACCACAATTAAGAAGAATTACATTAAAATTATGCCAAGTAGCACTCCGCATCAAAAATTCTGTGTTTATCATTTACCTACTCGAGGACGAGCATGAATTAAGCTTGGGGATGCTTGATACGTCTCCAAGGTATCTATAATTTTTGATTGCTCCATGCTATATTATCTACTGTTTTGGACATTATTGGGCTTTATTATCCACTTTTATATTATTTTTGGGACTAACCTATTAACCGTAGGCCCAGCCCAGAATTGTTGTTTTTTGCTTGTTTTAGGGTTTCGAAGAAAAAGAATATCAAACGGAGTCCAAACGGAATGAAACCTTCGGGAACGTGATTTTCTCATCGAATAACTCGGGAGACTTGGACCCTACGTCAAGACACATAACAGGAGGCCACGACGTAGGGGGCGCGCCTACCCCCTAGGCGCGCCCTCCACCCTCGTGGGCCCCCTGTTGCTCCACCGACGTACTTCTTCCTCCTATATATACGCACGTACCCCCAAACGATTAGAGACGGAGCCAAAACCCTAATTCCACCGCCGTAACTTTCTATATCCACGAGATCCCATCTTGGGGCCTGTTCCGGAGCTCCCCCGGAGGAGGTATCGATCACGGAGGGCTTCTACATCAACACCATAGCCCCTCCGATGAAGTGTGAGTAGTTTACCTCAGACCTACGGGTCCATAGTTAATAGCTAGATGGCTTCTTCTCTCTTTTTGGATCTCAATACAATATTCTCCCCCTCTCTTGTGGAGATCTATTCGATGTAATCTTCTTTTGCGGTGTGTTTGTTGAGACCGATGAATTGTGGGTTTATGATCAAGTCTATCTATGAATAGTATTTGAATCTTCTCTGAATTCTTTTATGTATGATTGGTTATCTTTGCAAGTCTCTTCGAATTATCAGTTTGGTTTGGCCTACTAGATTGATCTTTCTAGCAATGGGAGAAGTGCTTAGCTTTGGGTTCAATCTTGCGGTGTCCTTTCTCGGTGACAGTAAGGGCAGCAAGGGACGTATTGTATTGTTGCCATCGAGGATAACAAGATGGGGTTTTCTTCATATTGCATGAGTCTATCCATCTACATCATGTCATCTTGCTTAAGGAATTACTCTCTTTTTAACTTAATACTCTAGATGCATGCTGGATACCGGTCGATGAGTGGAGTAATAGTAGTAGATGCAGGCAGGAGTCGGTCTACTTGTCTCGGACGTGATGCCTATGTACATGATCATACCCATATGTTCTCATAACTATGCTCAATTCTATCAATTGCTCAACAGTAATTTGTTCACCCACCGTAGAATACTTATGCTCTCGAGAGAAGCCACTAGTGAAACCTATGGCCCCTGGGTCTATCTTCATCATATCAATCTCCTACTACTTTGTTATTTACTTTGCTATTTACTTTGGCTTTATTTTACTTGGCATCTTTATCATAAAAATACCAAAAATATTATCTTATCATATCTATCAGATCTCACTCTCGTAAGTGGCCCTATAGGGATCGACAACCCCTATTTGCGTTGGTTGCGAGGATTTATTTGTTTTGTGCATGTGCGAGGGACTCACGCGTAGCCTCCTACTAGATTGATACCTTGGTTCCCAAAAACTGAGGGAAATACTTACGCTACTTTGCTGCATCATCCCTTCCACTTCGGGGAAACCAATGCAGTGCTAAAAGAGGTAGCAGCGGTCTACGAGGGTACGTAGACAACACTCTCCCCTCTCGTTGCTATGCATCATCTAAATAGATCTTGCGTGTGCGTAGGATTTTTTTTGAAATTACTGCGTTCCCCAACACATTAAATGCCGAGCAATTCAATTAATGTATAAAAAAGGCCAAACGAACCCAGAATAATTCCAAAATTTAGCATGATACTTCTATTTGGTCTAATCTACCTATGTAAAAAAATTAAGGCGGGAGAAGGCAGTTTATGTCGTTTTCGCACACGAAGGTGACATGTTCTGTCTCGGAACTGTGAGCCTTCTTGAGAGAAGTTCTAGTTTGCAAGAAGTTTATACCAAAGCTTGTCCTAATTCCGCCAAAAAATTTAGCGCGACATGTTGGTGCCATGTCATGACACCATGCCAAGTTTCATGAGTTTCAAGCATGTTTTGGATTTACAAGAATTAAAAAACCAAGTTTCTCAATATTTTCGGCCAAGCCACGTCGCCCACATGTTTGAATTTCATTCCAATTTCTTGCATGGGACCTAGCAATTCACCCAAGGACACACATATGATTTTCCAACCAACTTTGGTGCACTGGAGCATGTGCTTGTAGTTCAAATTTGAATTATGCACATTAAATGCCCATAAATTCAATCAATGTATAAAAAAGGCCAAACGAACCCGGAATAATTCCAACATTTAGCATGATACTTCTATTTGGTCTAATCTACCTATGTAAAAATAATTAAGGCGGGAGCAGGCAATGTATGTCGTTTCGCACACAGAGGTGACACGTTCCCTCTCGGAACCACAAGCCTTCTTGGCAGAAGCTCTGGTTTTCAAGAAGTTATACCAAAGCCTATCCCAATTCGGCCAAAAAAATTACCACAGCATGTTGGTGCCATGTCATGACACCATGCCAAGATTCATGATTTTCAGGCGTGTTTTGGATTTACAGGAATTAAAAAAACCAAGTTTCTCAATATTACCGGCCGAGCCACGACGCCGAGATGTTTGAATTTCATTCCCATTTCTTGCATGGGACCTAGAAATTCACCCAAGGACAAACATGTGATTTTTCAACCAACTTTGTGCCCTAGAGCATGTGCTTCTAGTTCAAATTTGAATTATGCACATTAAATGCCTAGAAATTAAATTAATGTAGAAAAAAGGCCAAACGAACCTGGAATAATTCCAAAATTTAGCACGATACTTCTATTTGGCCTAATCTTCCTATGTAAAAACATTAGGTGGGAGAAGGCAGTGTACGTATGTCGTTTCGCACACGGAGGTGACACGTTCCCTCTCAGAACCACGAGCCTTCTTGAGAGAAGCTTCAGTTTGGAAGAAGCTTGTACCAAAGTTTGTCCCAATTCGGCCAAAAAATTTACCACAGCATGTTGGTGCAATGTCATGACACCATGCCATGTTTCATGATTTTCAGTTGTGTTTTGGATTTACATGATTTAAAAAACCAAGTTTCTCAATCTTTCCGGCTGAGCCACGATGCCCAGATGTTTGAATTTCATTCCCATTTCTTGCAGGGGACCTAGAAATTCATCCAAGGACACACATGTGATTTTTCAACCAACTTTGGTGCACTTGAGCATGTGCTTGTAGTTCAAATGTGAATTATGCACATTAAATGACCAAAAATTCATTTAATGTATAAGAAAGTCCAAACGAACCCGGAATAATTCCAAAATTTAGCATGATACTCATATAGTTCTATGTTGCCTCTGTAAAAAAACAAGGGGGCACAGGCATCATAGATCGTTTCGCACATAAAGGTGACACGTCCCCCCTCGGGAACCACGAGTCTTCTCGTGAGAAGCTCCGGTTTGCAAGAAGCTTATACCCAAAAACGTGTCCAAATGTGGCCAATTTTTTACCACAACATGTTGGTGCCATGAAATGACACCATGCCAAGTTTCATGATTTTCAGGCTAGTTTTGAATTTCCAGGAATTTAGAAACCAAGTTTCTCAATGTTCCCGGCCGAGCCACGACGCCCAGATGTTTGAATTTCATTCCTATTTCTTGCATGGGACCTATAAATTCACCCAAAGACACACATGTGATTTTTCAACAAAGTTTGGTGCACTCGAGCATGTGCTTGTAGTTCAAATTTGAATTATGCACATTAAATTCCTAGAAACTTAATTAACGCATAAAAATGCCAAACAAACCCGGAATAATTCCAAATTTAAACACGACACTCATGTAGTTGCATGTTCACTGTACATAAATATTCTAGCATACACTTCACCATCCTTTCCCTCCATAATACCATTTTGTCTTTTAAAACATAATGAAAAAATCAGGTATACCACAAACAGTTTACTAGAAAGAATCGTGTGGGATGCGATATGAAATATCTTGGCGCACCATCTTGTCTGGCTTACATAGGAAGGTTCGTCGTCTACAGTTCACCGCCCCCGCTTGAACCACACTTGCGTACCAGTTTCTCGTGGTACCGAGTGAATTTTTTTTGCCACCGCGGAAATATCTATCTCCCCGAGCATGTGCTTGTAGTTCAAATTTGAATTATGCACATTAAATTCCTAGAAACTTAATTAACGCATAAAAATGCCAAACAAACCCGGAATAATTCCAAATTTAAACACGACACTCATGTAGTTGCATGTTCACTGTACATAAATATTCTAGCATACACTTCACCATCCTTTCCCTCCATAATACCATTTTGTCTTTTAAAACATAATGAAAAAATCAGGTATACCACAAACAGTTTACTAGAAAGAATCGTGTGGGATGCGATATGAAATATCTTGGCGCACCATCTTGTCTGGCTTACATAGGAAGGTTCGTCGTCTACAGTTCACCGCCCCCGCTTGAACCACACTTGCGTACCAGTTTCTCGTGGTACCGAGTGAATTTTTTTTGCCACCGCGGAAATATCTATCTCCCCGCCCCTCCCTCCCACCAAAAGCCACATTTCCACTGTTCCTCCTTGCTTTCCAAGTTCAAACCTTCACTGCTGCTTATTGGCAGCTCAGCCTCCTCGCCAGCGACCCTTCTTCTTGCAGCACCGCTTCCTTGCTAGCTACCCTTCTTCTTGCAGCGCTGCCTCCTCACCGGCGACCCTTCTTCTTGCAGCGCGGCCTCGTCAGGTAATCCACACCCCACCAACACCATCCTCCTCCTTCCCCGTCCCACATGCCCTGATCGACGACGCGACACCTTCCACCGAAATCACTGCCCCCTCCTCCAATTAAGCACCGCCCACAGCCATTTTGCATGTAGTATAACATGGAGCTCAGTAGCATCTGGTAGTGGAGAAGTATATCGTGGACGCACGCGCCCACGAGGTTGCTATGGCTGCCATGCGTGCCGACCGCCAGATCTTGGAGGAGCACCTCGTCTTCGAGGCCACCATCGACATTGCCACGCGGTTGTCTACTTTAAAACAGAGTTTGTGTTGTTTTCTCGAGGCCACCGCCAATGCCTTCTAGTGATTTGTCCTTTGTAATGTTAATATGCAATCTGATGTTCAGTTAACAGTTTGGTCCTCTGAAATGTAATGTTTAGTTAACAGTTTGGTCCAACAATTGCTACATTTCATAGTACTGTTCCCAAACATTCTATGTTTTGTTAACTGTCTTAAGTTCTAGTACATGTTTCTATTCTGCAATGTCGTGCTCAGTTAACTATTTTGGTCATTTGGTCTGCTGTCCATTTAACTGTTTGGTTCAATTCTGCAATTTGATTTTCATTTGCTGCGGGTACAATTTTGTATTGTTATGCATGTGAAATAAATCGAATTTGGTTGTACTCAATACATATTATATTGATAGTATGGCAACTCTCAGTTAACCTGATCAAGATCTTCCTTATGTGTGTTGCATGGAAACAATGTGTTGCATGGAAATAATCAAATTTGGTTGTACTCAATACATATTATACATATTATACCGTTTGGTCCTTTTGCTAATAGCACATTATTATGCAGTTGCAGGAATCATTCTAATATTTAGGTTTCTTACAATTTGGTCTTGCACATGTAGGTCCTACTGTCAGAGGCTTAGACCCATTGTTTGACCCATTTTGCACATGGGGAAATGAGATGCCCATGAATATCAGTCAAGTCAAGAAACTCAGAAAGAACATTAGGATGAAGAAACTTGCAACGAATAACAGCAAGATCTTTGTTTGCACAATGAAGAAGATGTCAATCAACTATAGGATGGTACTAACTCTTTTACCTCATTTTTACCCCCCGCGCCATTTCAAAATTTATAACAGTGATTTATGCATATCTTTGTTTTCAGTACTTTTCAAAGCAGTTCACCGATGATTACCTCTCAAACCACCTGCATGGTCAAGAGGTGGGGAAGGTATTCATTCAACACACATGGTACAATATTGAAGTCTTCCTGAGGAGGATGAAGGTTGGGCGGGCAATTATCCATAGCCACTGGCCTAAAGTTGCAAGGACATTCAACATCATTGAAGGCTCAATATTTGCCTTCCCTTCTGCAGTTTCCCAGATGAGATTCATCTGTCTATTTACCATGTATGATGCTAATTTCCAAAGGTTTTCGATGTTGAATGTGAAACTTGGTGCTGTTATCTAATGGCATAACTGAGTGCCAAAGCTATCTGATGTAGTTCAATTATGAAATCCTGGTTGTCATTATACGGATATGAAATATCTGGTGTGTTTTATAAGAAATATCAATTTGATTAGTACATGGATTATCAATAATAGGCTAATTACCCTGCTTATTGGGGTTTTCTATTACAGACGGTTACTCAGACAGCACCGTGGGCGATGAACTCAAACAACCCACACGGTTCCTAGAAAGTAGGCATGTTCAATCAACTAACAATCACACATGACTTTCGGCAGAGAACTGTTTGCGTTAGGCCACCTTGCACAAACGTTTCCACACAAAAAACTGTGTCTGATATACATACGAAAGGAAATGTTTTTCTAGGATTCGTCGTGTGGGATGTACATACGAACGAAAACGATTGGGTTTCGATGCCTCGCTAGATCGCACACGAGCTTATTTTGTGTGCCAGGAGCGCCTATCCCCGATGGTTTCTGGGTCGTGTGGGAAGGACCCCCTATCGCCCACACTCACTTGGCGACGATTCCAAATGTCGTCGCGGAAAGGGGTTAAAAACCATTTGTATAGCACCGAAGTGTACCAGTGTCCGGACAAAAAAAAGAGGCCAAAAAATGAGAGAAAATAGAGAAGGGACAATGTTACTATCCTTTTACCACACTTGTGCTTCAAAGTAGCACCATGATCTTCATGATAGAGAGACTCCTATGTTGTCACTTTCATATACTAGTGGGAATTTTTCATTATAGAACTTGCCTTCTATATTCCAATGATGGCTTCCTCAAAATGCCCTAGGTCTTTGTGAGCAAGCGAGTTGGATGCATGCTCACTTAGTTTCTTTTTGATCTTTCATAAACTTAAAGCTCCAGTGCATCCATTGCATGGCAATCCCTACTAACTCACATTGGTATCTATTGATGGGCATCTCCATAGCCCGTTGATACGCCTAGTTGAGACTATATCCCTCCTTTTGTCTTCTCCACAGCCACCTTCTATTCCACCTATAGTGCTATATCCATGGCTCACGCTCATGTATTGCGTGAAAGTTGAAAAAGTTTGAGAACATCAAAAGTTGAAACAATTGCTTGGCTTGTCATCGGGGTTGTGCATGATTTGAATATTTTGTGTGATGAAGATGGAGCATAGCCAGACTATATGATTTTGTAGGGATAAGCTTTCTTTGGCCATGATATTTTGAGAAGAAATAATTGCCTTGTTAGTATGCTTGAAGTATTATTGTTTTTATGTCAATATTAAACTTTTGTTTTGATCTTACGGATATGTACATTCATGCCCCAATAAATAAAATTACATGGATAAATATGTTAGGTAGCATTCCACATCAAAAATTCTGTTTTTATCATTTACCTACTCGAGAACGAGCAGGAATTAAGCTTGGGGATGCTTGATACGTCTGCAATGTATCTATAATTTTTAATTGTTCCATGCTATTATATTATATATTTTAGATGTTTTATATGCATTAAGATGCTATTTTATATTATTTTGGGACTAGCCTATTAACCTAGAGCCCAGTGCCAGTTCCTGTTTTTCCCTGTTTTTGAGTTTTGCGGAAAAGGAATACCAAACGGAGTCCAAACGGAATGAAACCTTCGCGATGATTTTTCTTGGACCAGAAGCAAATCAGGAGACTTGGAGATGAAGTCGGAGGAGCCACGATCCGACCACAAGATGGAGGGCGCGCCTAGGGGTAGGGCGCGCCCCCCACCCTTGTGGGCCCCTCGTGCACCTCCTGACCTAATTATTTCGCCTATATATATTCCCAAGTATCCCCAAACCAACAGAGGCATCCACGAAAACACTTTTCCACTGTCACAACCTTCTGTACCTGTGAGATCCCATCTTGGACCTTTTCCGGCACCCTGTCGGAGGGGGATTTGATCACGGAGGGCTTCTACATCAACTCTATTGCCTTTCCGATGAAGCGTGAGTAGTTTACCTCAGACCTACGGGTCCATAGCTAGTAGCTAGATGGCTTCTTCTCTATCTTTGATTCTCAATACCATGTTATCCTCGATGTTCTTGGAGATCTATTCGATGAAATACTTTTTGCGGTGTGTTTGCCGAGATCCGATGAATTGTGGATTTATGATCAGCTTATCTATGAATATTATTTGAATCTTCTCTGAATTCTTTTATGCATGATTTGATATCTTTGTAATTCTCTTCGAACTATCGGTTTGGTTTGGCCAACTATATTGGTTTTTCTTGCAATGGGAGAAGTGCTTAGCTTTGGGTTCAATCTTGCAGTGTCCTTTCGTAGTGACAGTAGGGGCAGCAAGGCACATATTGTATTGTTGCCATCAAGGATAAAAAGATGGGGTTTTCGTCATATTGCTTGAGTTAATTCCTCTACATCATGTCATCTTACTTAATGTGTTACTATGTTCTTCATGAACTTAATACTCTAGATGCAGGCAGGAGTCAGTTGATGTGTGGAGTAATAGTAGTATATGCAGAATCATTTTCGTCTACTTGACACGGATGTGATGCCTATATTCATGATCATTGCCTTAGATATCGTCATAACTTTACGCTTTTCTATCAATTGCTCGGCTGTAATTTGTACACCCACCGTATTATTTGCTATCTTGAGAGAAGCCTCTAGTGAAACCTATGGCCCTCGGGTCTACTTTCCATCATATAAGTTTCTATTATCCATCATACAAGTTTCCGATCAACAATATTAGTTTCCGATCTACTATTTTTGCAATCTTTTACTTTCCAATCTATAAACCAAAAATACTAAAAATATTTACTTTACCATTTATCTGTCTCTATCAGATCTCACCTTTTGCAAGTAACCATGAAGGGATTGACAACCCCTTTATCGCGTTGGGTGCAAGTTGTTTGATTGTTTGTGCAGGTATTCGGTGATTTGTGCATGGTCTCCTACTGGATTGATACCTTGGTTCTCAAACTGAGGGAAATACTTATCTCTACTTTGTTGCATCACCCTTTCCTCTTCAAGGGGAAAACCAACGCCAGCTCAAGAAGTAGCAAGGGTATGTAGCAGTAGTGTAACGCCCCGAGACCGATGTGCCAGGTGTCGTTCTGTTATTCGCTGCTGTTGCCTTGTCATTGCTTGCGTGTCATGCATCTCATATCATGTCATCATGTGCATTGCATTTGCATACGTGTTCATCTCATGCATTCGAGCATTTTCCCCGTTGTCCGTTTTGCAATCCGGCGCGTCGTTCTCCTCCGGTGGTCTTTTCTAGCTTTCTTTCGTGTGTGGGGATTAAACATTTCCGGATTGGACCAAGACTTGCCATGCGGCCTTGGTTTACTACCGGTAGACCGCCTGTCAAGTTTCGTATCATTTGGACTTCGTTTGATGCTCCAACGGTTAACCGAGGGACCGAAAAGGCCTCGTGTGTGTTGCAGCCCAACACCCTTCCAATTTGGCCCAAAACCACCTAACTCTGCTCCATCATCTCGGTCGTTCAATCACGATCGCGTGGCCAAAAACCGCACCTCATTTGGACTCTCCTAGCTCCCTCTACCTATATATGTGTCCCTCCCGGATTTTTCGCGCAGATGAACCCTAGTCCTCTTCCACCTCGCGCCCGCAAGTTTTCCTCCACCGACGGACATGTCCGCCCTCCACCTCGCTCCGGCCAGTGGCGTCGCGCCACGTCAGCCGCGCCGCCCCTCTCCTCCAACCGCAGCTCGCCACCTCACCCGCGCCGCCCTTCCTCTCTCCTCCGCCGCCATGGCCCGCGCGGCCCAGATCTGGCCCGCGAGGCCCGAGTCCGCCGCCGCCCACCGCGATCGCCGCCTCGCCCGGCCGCACCGTCCGAGACCCTGCGCGCGCCGCCGCCGTCTTCGCTACTCCCGGCCGCCGGAGTTGCGCCGGCCACCGCCGCCCCACTCCTTCGCCGGAGCTCGCCGGCCGCCGCCCCGCACCGCCACCGGCCTCCTGCTCGCAGCCGCACCGAGGCTCCGCGCCTCGCCGGAGCTCCACCGCTCGTCGGAGATCGCGCCGACCTCGTCGGCGTCTTCCTCCACTCCGGCCGGATCCGATCCGGGGAGTGGGATGAGATCCACCACTCCCCGATCCAAACGCCTCCCCTCGTCCCGATCCGCTCCGTCCGGGATATCCCCGTCCCGCGTTGACTTTTTCGCGGAGGTAAAATTCGTCTAAGTCCTCAGATTCCATATCCATGTGCTCATGTTCGAGGCCCCGTAACTTTGCATCCGTAGCTCCGATTCATGCATATGATATATCAAAATCTTCGACTCGACGAGTACATCATTTAATTCCATTGCATCATTTGCATTTGAGTTCATCTTGATGCCCGTAATGTTGTTAGAAGGAGGCATCGTGAGTTAAATTGCAGATCCGTTAGCTCATCATTGACTTTTGTCATTTTTGCCATGATTATTTTGTGCATGATATGCGTGTGCCCCTTTGGGATGAATTGTTAAGCTTTTTGTCTTCTTTCCAGAGGTGCCACCCATGCATTTTTAGGATGTGTGTGGTGACTTGTGCAAGCTTGCAAAGAGAGGCACCTGAGATTTCTGTTTTCAGGGACTTAGTGATTTTCACTAAGTCTGGGAAATTTTAGTTCATGATGCCATATGTTCAGCTTGTTACCTAGTGATCCGTGCCCCTTTTGAGTATGATCAGTAAGGGACATGTGTTAATCTTGTTGTGCTCTATCCATCCATGTCCTTATTTGCATATGTGGAGTGCTCTAGGTTGAGTCAATCGAGTGCAACTTTTGCATCGTTGTTAATTTGGGCAGATCGTGAACTCTTGCGATTTTGCCGGTGCTATTGCTAGTGATCCGTGCATTCTATGCCATTGTTCTTGCCATGTCTAGCTAGCATTTTGTGCCTTCTTTATGGATATATGCTTGCCTTGCCATGACTTGCACCGTAGTGAGTGCATCGAGCTCGTTTACATGCCTCCGTGAGTTATAATTTCAGCATGTCTCAGTTTTCACTAAGTCTGAAAACTGATTGTGTTTCATCTATGTTCGTGTGCTCGTTAGAGTATCTTGTGAACCCTTTTGGCCTCAGCTCACTTTAGGTGTTTTGTTAAGCTTGTTGAGTAGCTCCATGCCATGCTCTTACTTGCCATGTTCAGGTTATGTTTCATGTTGTTTTGCTGCTCCTAAGAGAGCATCGTGGTCTGAAATTTCAAACTAGTGTTAATTTCAGTAAGTCTGAAATCTGTTTCGCTTATTCATTTTTGCCATGCTTGTTTGAACCTCATAATGGATGAATTTGGCCGTGGCTCAGTCCTAGTGTTTTGTTAAGCATCATGTGTACATCCGTGCCATGTATTTTGTTTTCATGTTTGGTGGCTGTAGCATGTTCATTTCGTTGCATTTAGGGGCCTACTTGCTGTAAATCGCAGATCGGTTCGTTTCGTAAAACGCTTGCCATTTCCAAACCGTAGCTCCGATTCCTATGATCTTTATATCGTTTTCAGGTGATTTCTTCCCCTCTATCCAGTGGCACACTTGGTTATCCAATTTGAGGCCAGGTCCATGCATTTCCTGTCACGTCTTGCATTTTGCATACCGCATCGCATCCCGCATCTCACATATCATACCATGTTCATGTGTTGGTTGTTTACTATTTGTGTGCTTCTTTTCCGGTGATTGCTTCTTCGGGTTGGTTCCGGTAACATCGTGTTGTGAGGATTCGTTCGACTTCGTCCGTTTGTCTTCTTCATGGACTCGTTCTTCTTCCTTGCGGGATTTCAGGCAAGATGATCATACCCTCGAAATCACTACTATCTTTGCTATGCTAGTTTGCTCGCTCTTTTGCTATGCCATTGCTACGATGCCTACCACTTGCTTGTCAGCCTCCCAAATTGCCATGTTCAGCCTCTAACCCACCAATGTCCTAGCAAACCGTTGATTGGCTATGTTACCGCTTTGCTCAGCCCCTCTTATAGCGTTGTTAGTTGCAGGTGAAGAATGAAGTTTGTTCCTTGTTGGAACATGGAGATGTCGTTCCTTGTTGGAACATTTGTTTACTTGTTGGGTTATCACTATATATCTTATTTAATTAATGCATCTATATACTTGGTAAAGGGTGGAAGGCTCGGCCTTATGCCTGGTGTTTTGTTCCACTCTTGCCGCCCTAGTTTCCGTCATATCGGTGTTATGTTCCCGGATTTTGCGTCCCTTACGCGGTTGGGCTATAATGGGAACCCCTTGACAGTTCGCCTTAAGTAAAGCTTCTCCAGCAATGCCCAACATTGGTTTTACCATTTGCCACCTAGCCTTTTCTTTCCCTTGGGTTCTGCAGACTCAAGGGTCATCATTATTTTACCCCCCCGGGCCAGTGCTCCTCTGAGTGTTGGTCCACCTGTCAGCTGCCGGTGGCCACCAGGGGCAACTCTGGGCTGGCTTACCCGTACCTAGGACAATCTGAGTGTGCCCTGAGAAAGAGATATGTGCAGCTCCTATCGGGATTTGTCGGCACATTTGGGCGGTGTTGCTGGTTTAGTTTTACCCTGTCGAAATGTCTTGTTGTACTAGGATACCGAGTCTGATCGGAATGTCTTGGGTGGAGGTCTATTCCTTCGTTGACCGTGAGAGCTTGTTATGGGCTAAGTTGGGACACCCCTGCAGGGATTTGAACTTTCGAAAGCCGTGCCCGCGGTTATGGGCAGATGGGAATTTGTTAACGTCCGGTTGTAGAAAACCTGAAGTCGACCTTAATTAAAATGAATCAACCGCGTGTGTAACCGTGATGGTCTCTTTCCGGCGGAGTCCGGTAAGTGAACACGGTTGTTGGAGTTATGCTTGACGTAGGTAGTCCAGGATCACTTCTTGATTATACTTTTATCGACCGTGCTTTGCCTTCTCTTCTCGCTCTCATTTGCGTATGTTAGCCACCATATATGCTAGTCGCTTGCTGCAGCTCCACCTCATACCTTTACCTTACCCATAAGCTTAAATAGTCTTGATCGCGAGGGTGCGAGATTGCTGAGTCCCCGTGGCTCACAGATACTTCCAAAACCAGTTTGCAGGTGCCGATGAGTCCGTGCAGATGACGCGACCAAGCTCAGGAGGAGCTCGATGAAGATCTTGTCCTTTATGTTGTTTCGTTCTAGTTGATCAGTAGTGGAGCCCAGTTGGGGTCGATCGGGGACCTTTGTCGCATTTGGGGTTCTTCTTTTATTTTGGTTCCGTAGTCGTACCTTGAGTGTATTTGTATGATGTAATGCTTTATTCATGTATTTGTGTGAAGTGGCGATTGTAAGCCAACTATGTATCTTTTTCCCCTATTGTATTACATGGGTTGCGTGAAGATTACCTCACTTGCGACATATGCCTTCAATGCGATTATGCCTCTAAGTCGTGCCTCGACACGTGGGAGATATAATCGCATCGAGGGTGTTACAAGTTGGTAATCAGAGCCTTCCCCGACCTTAGGAGCCCCCACTAATTGATCGTTTTAGCAGCCGAGTTGTGTCTAGAAAAATGTTTTGAGTCATTTAGGAATTATATATCGGAGAGCTTAGGAATTCTTTTTACTTCCCAGTCTCTTCATCGCTCTGGTAAGGCATCCTGACGTAGAGTTTTGACTCTTCTCTTCTCAAATTTCACTAAAAAAAATTTTAGGATCACGCGAGTATCTTGGATTTGTTCCGATGACTTATCATGAGAATACTGTCTTGGTGCCTCCTGTCGGGGGTTTAGTGGAAGTGTCCCAGGGATTTGAGCTCTGAGGTGTTGTCATCATAATTTTATCGTTGCAATTCTGGAATACTTGAGATATGTTCGCCGACATCAAAAATCTCTTTTATGCAGTTCGTTGGTGAGATAACCTCGACGCCACCCAGTACTGGGGCGGGAGTTCGGGAGTATCGCCATAACTTGTATAACGGATGCTTTTCGAAGGTTGAGGTAGATGGTTTCCGAAGGTTTCTTGGTTATGTGTTGAAGCATGGATACAGCTGGATGTAGGATTTGCTAGTTTTGGGTGAGATAATATGCTTCCCCTGTATCCCCAACACCTGATTGCATAACCGGAAAATTTCGGGAGTTTCATAGGTGGGAATTCAAGTAGCTCTTAGGATATCTTTTTCGACAGATGTATGATATGAAATTGGGGTTCGACGTCTAGTGGTTTGCCTATTCACGGTCGATTTTACAGTGGTCTCGTTGTGTCTTAAAGAGTCCTTGGCTATGCTGACTCGGGGACGCTTCGTATGTCATGTGCACTGCCTTGTACATGATGGTGATGTACGATCGAGCCCGTGTAGGTCCCACCACGAAAACTTCGGACGAAATCTCTATCATATGTTTGTTCCGGCTTATTCTGCGAGCCAACCCTTTGTTTTGTTTTGAGTTGTGGTATTCGAGTTGCTTCAAAGTCAAATGTTGATTCCATACTTTCCCCAAATGGTGTTCTCATACTCCGATGTGAATACTAATCTTTCTCGGTCATCGAGACTGTCATGTCAATCCTTTTTCAACCGGTGTGCTTCCCTTCTAGTGGATCCGATCATTTCAACTTCCGCAAGATCAATTATCACTTCTTCTCAACGGTGTTTGTTTCATCCGTCTCCAAATTGCCTTGTTTTTCCTACCCACCCACCCTTTTTCTTCAACGACTCAGAATTCTGAATCAAGCATCCTTTTATTCTTGTGAAGTCTCTTCTTCCTTTTCTTTGAATGTTCTTACCCGGTGATTTTCATGAAGATTCTAATGGAGTTTCTAGTTCACCATTATTCATTCTTTTTCTTCTCCGGTGGAACCAGTGCAAGCTTTGTGGGTCATATCCTTTTCCTCGTTTCAATGCGTTCTCATACCGGTGCACCTCTTAATAATTAATTTCTCGCTATTCATTTATTCCGGAGTGCTCAAGATATCTCAAAGATTCGTGTTTCCACTCTACTTTCGTTCAAGTTCTTTCGAGGATGTTCCCTCATTCAAGCCATTTAATTCAACCGGTGCATTCTCTCCTTTAAATCATTCTACGGTGTTTCTCTTGAGTGGGCCCTAACTCACAGGTTTTTTCCCAGGATCTTACCCGACTCTTCTTATTTTCCCGGAGCTTATTAAATTCTTTTCGAAGTTTGATGTAAGAATGATTTATCATCAGTCAGATGCTTTTCTCCAAGATCTTTCAAATTCTTTCATCATTGACTCAATCTATTCGTTTTGATTCTTCCGGTGTGCCTTAATAATTCTTGATGGTATTTATCATCGTCATTCTCATATTTTGAAGACCGAAGAAGAGTTTCTCTCATTTCTTGCTCCATTCTTTTCAAGATTCGTGATTCTAGCTTGTTGCCATCCAATCATAATTGTTTTCGATTGTGAGATTTCTTTTCACCCATCCGGTGCAAATTTCAGGAGTCTTTTCAGTTTGTTATCCGGAGTCCATCAATTCAGGTTTATTCATTCTCAGCTGTCACTTATCTTTCTCCTATCTTGCCAGTGCATCAATCGAATATCCTCTAATCAGTTCTTGATCTCTTCATTCTCATGTATCTAGTTTGTCACAAGCACCTTCGTTAATTTCCTAATTCTTACCGGTGATGCACCCCTACTTCATTCATTTTCAATTCTTACGGTGGTTCTGTCAAGATCTCTCTTCCTTGTTCATCATATCAGTGCACTCGTTGTTTCGATTCCACCGGTGTTTCATTGAAGACCTTCTCAAGTTGGCGCGATATCTATCTTAATCCTTTCTTCGAGAATAAGTAGTATGCCAAATCCGTTGTTTGTCATCAATTCCAATTGGTGAAGGATATGCATAATGTAATTCTTATTCTTGTTTCATCCAAGTGATTAATTCTTTACTCCGGAGGCTCATCAAATTATCGGTTTCACTTGATTCATTTTTCTTTCCCGGAGTTCCTAGCTCTCTCAATTATTTCAACACGGAGATTCATCTAAATCGTTACAAGGATGCAACTTGTGTTTTCGACTTCTTTTTCCTTCCGTTTGTTCATCCTTTTGTTTACCGGAGTTCTTTATGAAGGTTCTACATGATGGTTCATCAAGGATTTAATTCATTCTCAAAGTGTTCATTGAGATTCTTTTCTAAGAAGCTCAAGTTTTCTTCATGTTGCAATCCAGAGTGCATTTCTTTCTACCGTATCTTTGGAGGTGGTATTATGTCATTCTTGATAATTTGAGTTCATGTTTCATGATTCACATGTTGTCATGAATGAGATATTTTTAAATCCATCAATCTCGTCATTGGAGTTATCTTGGGTTATATTTCACCTAAAGCCTACCCTAAGGAGTGTTGCTATTATGGTGCTTATAAATGATCCAAGTTCTTCATTTATCCTTCTAGTGAAATAAGTTTCTTGTCTCCTTGCTCATACCAATCCAATTTTTTTTCCCGTGAGTGGTAGGTTGTCACCTCATAATTTTGAGATGTATTTCATAAGACCATATCAAGTTTACTCTTTCCGGTGGGTTTTCCAACAACTCCGTTCTAGCTTCTGTTGTAACCATGCTCTCTCAAGATATTGTTTTCCTTCGTTCACTCCATTCCATTCTTACTTTTGTTCCGGAGGCATTGTGATGTTCATCTTTTCAACCCATCATCTCGTTTTGTCAAAGATCATGGTCTTTCCATGCCTATCCTTTTTAATCTGAGTGTTGTGTCCTCTTTTCAAGTATCCTCTCATCTTGTCAAGTTCAATTCCTTCCATTTACAGATGGAGTGCTGTCCAAATTATATCACTCTTATTCCTTCCCTATCTTGCTTAACCGGAGTATTGTGACCCTTTGTTCAAGTTCTTGTCGCCTTATCAAGTCTTGCATCCCTTTCTCAACCGGAGTGTCGTGTTTTCATTTGAGCTCTCTCATCTTATCAAATTTTGACTCCCTTCTCAACCGGAGTGCGGTCTGAGATCTTTCTTACCCCTTGTTCCATTCATTCAATAGTTCCGGTGGCAGTGTGTTGTGATTTCATCAAATATCTTCTCATCTTATCAAGACCTTATTCAATTCCTTTTCTTTTCAACCGGAGTGCTGCCCGAATTTGGTCTTCCTTGATCCCCTTCCTTAACTGGAGTGTTTTCAATATATATCTTCCCTTCAACCTCAGGTTTCGCAATGCTCTTTGTCCCTCGTTTCTAACGGAGTGTTTTCGACTTTGTTCACCTTCGTTGTTTTCTTTTCTCGAATTTGTTCAACCTCGCAAGGTTCTTTGGTTTCACTCGTTTGTCAAAGAAGCAACTTAGTTTTACCTCTTCTCTTTCTTTTCCGTTGTCCCTCCGGTGCCATTCTAGATCTCGGGACGAGATCCTCTCGTAGTGGTGGAGTGTTGTAACGCCCCGAGACCGATGTGCCAAGTGTCGTTCTGTTATTCGCTGATGTTGCCTTGTCATTGCTTGCGTGTCATGCATCTCATATCATGTCATCATGTGCATTGCATTTGCATACGTGTTCATCTCATGCATTCGAGCATTTTCCCCGTTGTCCGTTTTGCAATCCGGCGCGTCGTTCTCCTCCGGTGGTCTTTTCTAGCTTTCTTTCGTGTGTGGGGATTAAACATTTTCGGATTGGACCGAGACTTGCCATGCGGCCTTGGTTTACTACCGGTAGACCGCCTGTCAAGTTTCGTATCATTTGGGCTTCATTTGATGTTCCAACGGTTAACCGAGGGACCGAAAAGGCCTCGTGTGTGTTGCAGCCCAACACCCTTCCAATTTGGCCCAAAACCCACCTAACTCTGCTGCATCATCTCGGTCGTTCGATCACGATCGCGTGGCCGAAAACCGCACCTCATTTGGACTCTCCTAGCTCCCTCTACCTATATATGTGTCCCTCCCGGATTTTTCGCGCAGATGAACCCTAGTCCTCTTCCACCTCGCGCCCGGACGTTTTCCTCCACCGACGGACATGTCCGCCCTCCACCTCGCTTCGGCCAGTGGCGTCGCGCCACGTCAGCCACGCCGCCCCTCTCCTCCAACCGCGGCTCGCCACCTCACCCGCGCCGCCCTTCCTCTCTCCTCCGCCGCCATGGCCCGCGCGGCCCAGATCTGGCCCGCGGGGCCCGAGTCCACCGCCGCCCACCGCGATCGCCGCCCCGCCCGGCCGCACCGTCCGAGACCCTGCGCGCGCCGCCGCCGGCTTCGCTACTCACGGCCGCCGGAGTTGCGCTGGCCACCGCCGCCCACTCCTTCGCCGGAGCTCGCCGGCCACCGCCCCGCACTGCCACCGGCCTCCTGCTCGCAGCCGCACCGAGGCTCCGCGCCTCGCCGGAGCTCCACCACTCGCCGGAGATCGCGCCGACCTCGCCGGCGTCTTCCTCCACTCCGGCCGGATCCGATCCGGGGAGTGCGATGAGATCCACCACTCCCCGATCCAAACGCCTCCCCTCGTCCCGATCCACTCCGTCCGGGATATCCCCGTCCCGCGTTGACTTTTTCGCGGAGGTAAAATTCGTCTAAGTCCTCAGATTCCAGATCCATGTGCTCATGTTCGAGGCCCCGTAACTTTGCATCCGTAGCTCTGATTCATGCATATGATATATCAAAATCTTCGACTCGACGAGTACATCATTTAATTCCATTGCATCATTTGCATTTGAGTTCATCTTGATGCCCGTAATGCTGTTAGAAGGAGGCATCGTGAGTTAAATTGCAGATCCGTTAGCTCATCATTGACTTTTGTCATTTTTGCCATGATTATTGTGTGCATGATATGCGTGTGCCCCTTTGGGATGAATTGTTAAGCTTTTTGTCTTCTTTCCAGAGGTGCCACCCATGCATTTTTAGGATGTGTGTGCTGACTTGTGCAAGCTTGCAAAGAGAGGCACCTGAGATTTCTGTTTTCAGGGGCTTAGTGATTTTCACTTAGTCTGGGATATTTTAGTTCATGATGCCATATGTTCATCTTGTTTCCTAGTGATCCGTGCCCCTTTTGAGTATGATCAGTAAGGGACATGTGTTAACCTTGTTGTGATCTATCCATCCATGTCCTTATTTGCATATTTGGAGTGCTCTAGGTTGAGTCAATCGAGTGCAACTTTTGCATCGTTGTTAATTTGGGCAGATCGTGAACTCTTTTGCGATTTTGCCGGTGCTATTGCTAGTGATCCGTGCATGCTATGCCATTGTTCTTGCCATGTCTAGCTAGCATTTTGTGCCTTCTTTATGGATATATGCTTGCATTTCCATGAATTGCACCGTAGTGAGTGCATCGAGCTTGTTTACATGCCTCCGTGAGTTATAATTTCAGCATGTCTCAGTTTTCACTAAGTCTGAAAACTGATTGTGTTTCATCTATGTTCGTGTGCTCGTTAGAGTATCTTGTGAACACTTTTGGCCTCAGGTCACTTTGGGTGTTTTGTTAAGCTTGTTGAGTAGCTCCATGACGTGCTCTTACTTGCCATGTTCAGGTTATGCTTCATGTTGTTTTGCTGCTCCGAAGAGAGCATCGTGGTCTGAAATTTCAGACTAGTGTTAATTTCAGTAAGTCTGAAATCTGTTTCGCTTATTCATTTTTGCCATGCTTGTTTGAACCTCATAATGGATGAATTTGGCCGTGGCTCAGTCCTAGTGTTTTGTTAAGCATCATGTGTACATCCCTGCCATGTATTTTGTTTTCATGTTTGGTGGCTGTAGCATGTTCATTTCGTTGCATTTAGGGGCCTACTTGCTGTAAATCGCAGATCGGTTCGTTTCGTAAAACGCTTGCCATTTCCAAACCGTAGCTCCGTTTCCTATGATCTTTATATCGTTTTCAGGTGATTTCTTGCCCTCTATCCAGTGGCACACTTGGTTATCCAAGTTGAGGCCAGGTCCATGCATTTCCTGTCACGTCTTGCATTTTGCATACCGCATCGCATCCCGTATCTCACATATCATACCATGTTCATGTGTTGGTTGTTTACTATGTTGTGTGCTTCTTTTCCGGTGATTGCTTCTTCGGGTTGGTTACGGTAACGTCGTGTTGTGAGGATTCGTTCGACTTCGTCTGTTTGTCTTCTTCATGGACTCGTTCTTCTTCCTTGCGGGATTTCAGGCAAGATGATCATACCCTCGAAATCACTACTATCTTTGCTATGCTAGTTTGCTCGCTCTTTTGCTATGCCATTGCTACGATGCCTACCACTTGTTGTCAGCCTCCCAAATTGCCATGTTCAGCCTCTAACCCACCAATGTCCTAGCAAACCGTTGATTGGCTATGTTACCGCTTTGCTCAGCCCCTCTTATAGTGTTGTTAGTTGCAGGTGAAGATTGAAGTTTGTTCCTTGTTGGAACATGGAGATGTCGTTCCTTGTTGGAACATTTTTTTACTTGTTGGGTTATCACTATATATCTTATATTATTAATGCATCCATATACTTGTTAAAGGGTGGAATGCTCGGCCTTATGCCTGGTGTTTTGTTCCACTCTTGCCGCCCTAGTTTCCGTCATATCGGTGTTATGTTCCTGGATTTTGCGTCCCTTACGTGGTTGGGCTATAATGGGAAACCCTTGACAGTTCACCTTAAGTAAAGCTTCTCCAGCAATGCCCAATATTGGTTTTACCATTTGCCACCTAGCCTTTTCTTTCCCTTGGGTTCTGCAGACTCCAGGGTCATCATTACTTTACCCCCCCCTGGGCCAGTGCTCCTCTGAGTGTTGGTCCACCTGTCAGCTGCCGGTGGCCACCAGGGGCAACTCTGGGCTGGCTTACCCGTACCTAGGACAATCTGAGTGTGCCCTGAGAAAGAGATATGTGCAGCTCCTATCGGGATTTGTCGGCACATTCGGGCGGTGTTGCTGGTTTAGTTTTACCCTGTCGTAATATCTTGTTGTACTGGGATACCGAGTCTGATCGGAATGTCTCGGGTGGAGGTCTTTTCCTTCGTTGACCGTGAGAGCTTGTTATGGGCTAAGTTGGGACACCCCTGCAGGGATTTGAACTTTCGAAAGCCGTGCCCGCGGTTATGGGCAGATGGGAATTTGTTAACGTCCGGTTGTAGAAAACCTGAAGTCGACCTTAATTAAAATGAATCAACCGCGTGTGTAACCGTGATGGTCTCTTTCCGGTGGAGTCCGGGAAGTGAACACGGTTGTTGGAGTTATGCTTGACGTAGGTAGTCTAGGATCACTTGTTGATCATACTTTTATCGACCGTGCTTTGCCTTCTCTTCTCGCTCTCATTTGCGTATGTTAGCCACCATATATGCTAGTCGCTTGCTGCAGCTCCACCTCATACCTTTACCTTACCCATAAGCTTAAATAGTCTTGATCGCGAGGGTGCGAGATTGCTGAGTCCCCGTGGCTCACAGATACTTCCAAAACCAGTTTGTAGGTGCCGATGAGTCCGTGCAGATGACGCGACCAAGCTCAGGAGGAGCTCGATGAAGATCTTGTCCTTTATGTTGTTTCGTTCTAGTTGATCAGTAGTGGAGCCCAGTTGGGGTCGATCGGGGACCTTTGTCGCATTTGGGGTTCTTCTTTTATTTTGGTTCCGTAGTCGGACCTTGAGTGTATTTGTATGATGTAATGCTTTATTCATGTATTTGTGTGAAGTGGCGATTGTAAGCCAACTATGTATCTTTTTCCCCTATTGTATTACATGGGTTGCGTGAAGATTACCTCACTTGCGACATATGCCTTCAATGCGATTATGCCTCTAAGTCGTGCCTCGACACGTGGGAGATATAGTCGCATCGAGGGTGTTACAAGTTGGTAATCAGAGCCTTCCCCGACCTTAGGAGCCCCCACTGATTGATCGTTTTAGCAGCCGAGTTGTGTCTAGAAAAATGTTTTGAGTCATTTAGGAATTATATATCGGAGAGCTTAGGAATTCTTTTTACTTCCTAGTCTCTTCATCGCTCTGGTAAGGCATCCTGACGTAGAGTTTTGACTCTTCTCTTCTCCAATTTCACTAAAAAAAATTTTAGGATCACGCGAGTATCTTGGATTTGTTCCGTTGACTTATGATGAGAATACTGTCTTGGTGCCTCCTGTCAGGGGTTTAGTGGAAGTGTCCCGGGGAGTTGAGCTCTGAGGTGTTGTCATCATAATTTTATCGTTGCAATTCTGGAATACTTGAGATATGTTCGCCGACATCGAAAATCTCTTTTATGCAGTTCGTTGGTGAGATAACCTCGACGCCACCCAGTACTGGGGCGGGAGTTCGGGAGTATCGCCATAACTTGTATAACGGATGCTTTTCGAAGGTTGAGGTAGATGGTTTCCGAAGGTTTCTTGGTTATGTGTTGAAGCATGGATACAGCTGGATGTAGGATTTGCTAGTTTTGGGTGAGATAATATGCTTCCCCTGTATCCCCAACACCTGATTGCATAACCGGAAAATTTCAGGAGTTTCATAGGTGGGAATTCAAGTAGCTCTTAGGATATCATTTTCGACAGATGTATGATATGAAATTGGGGTTCGACATCTAGTGGTTTGCCTATTCACGGTCGATTTTACAGTGGTCTCGTTGTGTCTTAAAGAGTCCTTGGCTATGCTGACTCGGGGACGCTTCGTATGTCATGTGCACTGCCTTGTACATGATGGTGATGTACGATCGAGCCCGTGTAGGTCCCACCACGAAAACTTCGGACGAAATCTCTATCATACGTTTGTTCCGGCTTATTCTGCGAGCCAACCCTTTGTTTTGTTTTGAGTTGTGGTATTCTAGTTGCTTCAAAGTCAAATGTTGATTCCATACTTTCCCCAAATGGTGTTCTCATACTCCGATGTGAATACTAATCTTTCTCGGTCATCGAGACTGTCATGTCAATCCTTTTTCAACCGGTGTGCGTCCCTTCTAGTGGATCCGATCATTTCAACCTCCGCAAGATCAATTATCACTTCTTCTCAACGGTGTTTGTTTCATCCGTCTCCAAATTGCCTTGTTTTTCCCACCCACCCACCCTTTTTCTTCAACGACTCAGAATTCTGAATCAAGCATCCTTTTATTCTTGTGAAGTCTCTTCTTCCTTTTCTTTGAATGTTCTTACCCGGTGATTTTCATGAAGATTCTAATGGAGTTTCTAGTTCACCATTATTCATTCTTTTTCTTCTCCGGTGGAACCAGTGCAAGCTTTGTGGGTCATATCCTTTTCCTCGTTTCAATGCGTTCTCATACCGGTGCACCTCTTAATAATTAATTTCTCGCTATTCATTTATTCCGGAGTGCTCAAGATATCTCGAAGATTCGTGTTTCCACTCTACTTTCGTTCAAGTTCTTTCGAGGATGTTCCCTCATTCAAGCCATTTAATTCAACCGGTGCATTCTCTCCTTTAAATCATTCTACGGTGTTTCTCTTGAGTGGGCCCTAACTCACAGGTTTTTTCCCAGGATCTTACATGACTCTTCTTATTTTCCCGGAGCTTATTAAATTCTTTTCGAAGTTTGATGTAAGAATGATTTATCATCAGTCAGATGCTTTTCTCCAAGATCTTTCAAATTCTTTCATCGTTGACTCAATCTATTCGTTTTGATTCTTCCGGTGTGCCTTAATAATTCTTGATGGTATTTATCATCATCATTCTCATATTTTGAAGACCGAAGAAGAGTTTCTCTCATTTCTTGCTCCATTCTTTTCAAGATTCGTGATTCTAGCTTGTTGCCATCCAATCATAATTGTTTTCGATTGTGAGATTTCTTTTCACCCATCCGGTGCAAATTTCAGGAGTCTTTTCAGTTTGTTATCCGGAGTCCATCAATTCAGGTTTATTCATTCTTAGCTGTCAGTTATCTTTCTCCTATCTTGCCAGTGCATCAATCGAATATCCTCTAATCAATTCTTGATCTCTTCGTTCTCATGTATCTAGTTTGTCACAAGCACCTTCGTTAATTTCCTAATTCTTACCGGTGATGCACCCCTACTTCATTCATTTTCAATTCTTACAGTGGTTCTGTCAAGATCTCTCTTCCTTGTTCATCATATCAGTGCACTCGTTGTTTCGATTCCACCGGTGTTTCATTGAAGACCTTCTCAAGTTGGCGCGATATCTATCTTAATCCTTTCTTCGAGAATAAGTAGTATGCCAAATCCGTTGTTTGTCATCAATTCCAATTGGTGAAGGATATGCATAATGTAATTCTTATTCTTGTTTCATTCGAGTGATTAATTCTTTACTCCGGAGGCTCATCAAATTATCGGTTTCACTTGATTCATTTTTCTTTCCCGGAGTTCCTAGCTCTCTCAATTATTTCACCACGGAGATTCATCTAAATCGTTACAAGGATGCAACTTGTGTTTTCGACTTCTTTTTCCTTCCGTTTGTTCATCCTTTTGTTTACCGGAGTTCTTTATGAAGGTTCTACATGATGGTTCATCAAGGATTTAATTCATTCTCAAAGTGTTCATTGAGATTCTTTTCTAAGAAGCTCAAGTTTTCTTCATGTTGCAATCCAGAGTGCATTTCTTTCTACCATATCTTTGGAGGTGGTATTATGTCATTCTTGATAATTTGAGTTCATGTTTCATGATTCACATGTTGTCATGAATGAGATATTTTTAAATCCATCAATCTCGTCATTGGAGTTATCTTGGGTTATATTTCACCTAAAGCCTACCCTAAGGAGTGTTGCTATTATGGTGCTTATAAATGATCCAAGTTCTTCATTTATCCTTCTAGTGAAATAAGTTTCTTGTCTCCTTGCTCATACCAATCCAATTTTTTTTCCCGTGAGTGGCAGGTTGTCACCTCATAATTTTGAGATGTATTTCATAAGACCATATCAAGTTTACTCTTTCCGGTGGGTTTTCCAACAACTCCGTTCTAGCTTCTGTTGTAACCGTGCTCTCTCAAGATATTGTTTTCCTTCGTTCACTCCATTCCATTCTTACTTTTGTTCCGGAGGCATTGTGATGTTCATCTTTTCAACCCATCATCTCGTTTTGTCAAAGATCATGGTCTTTCCATGCCTATCCTTTTTAATCTGAGTGTTGTGTCCTCTTTTCAAGTATCCTCTCATCTTGTCAAGTTCAATTCCTTCCATTTACAGACGGAGTGCTGTCCAAATTATATCACTCTTATTCCTTCCCTATCTTGCTTAACCAGAGTATTGTGCCCCTTTGTTCAAGTTCTTGTCGCCTTATCAAGTCTTGCATCCCTTTCTCAACCGGAGTGTCGTGTTTTCATTTGAGCTCTCTCATCTTATCAAATTTTGACTCCCTTCTCAACCGGAGTGCGGTCTGAGATCTTTCTTACCCCTTGTTCCATTCATTCAATAGTTCCGGTGGCAGTGTGTTGTGATTTCATCAAATATCTTCTCATCTTATCAAGACCTTATTCAATTCCTTTTCTTTTCAACCGGAGTGCTGCCCGAATTTGGTCTTCCTTGATCCCCTTCCTTAACCGGAGTGTTTTCAATATATATCTTCCCTTCAACCTCAGGTTTCGCAATGCTCTTTGTCCCTCGTTTCTAACGGAGTGTTTTCGACTTTGTTCACCTTCGTTGTTTTCTTTTCTCGAATTTGTTCAACCTCGCAAGGTTCTTTGGTTTCACTCGTTTGTCAAAGAAGCAACTTAGTTTTACCTCTTCTCTTTCTTTTCCGTTGTCCCTCCGGTGCCATTCTAGATCTCGGGACGAGATCCTCTCGTAGTGGTGGAGTGTTGTAACGCCCCGAGACCGATGTGCCAAGTGTCGTTCTGTTATTCGCTGATGGTGCCTTGTCATTGCTTGCGTGTCATGCATCTCATATCATGTCATCATGTGCATTGCATTTGCATACGTGTTCATCTCATGCATTCGAGCATTTTCCCCGTTGTCCGTTTTGCAATCCGGCGCGTCGTTCTCCTCCGGTGGTCTTTTCTAGCTTTCTTTCGTGTGTGGGGATTAAACATTTTCGGATTGGACCGAGACTTGCCATGCGGCCTCGGTTTACTACCGGTAGACCGCCTGTCAAGTTTCGTATCATTTGGGCTTCATCTGATGTTCCAACGGTTAACCGAGGGACCGAAAAGGCCTCGTGTGTGTTGCAGCCCAACACCCTTCCAGTTTGGCCCAAAACCCACCTAACTCTGCTGCATCATCTCGGTCGTTCGATCACGATCGCGTGGCCGAAAACCGCACCTCATTTGGACTCTCCTAGCTCCCTCTACCTATATATGTGTCCCTCCCGGATTTTTCGCGCAGATGAACCCTAGTCCTCTTCCACCTCGCGCCCGGACGTTTTCCTCCACCGACGGACATGTCCGCCCTCCACCTTGCTCCGGCCAGTGGCGTCGCGCCACGTCAGCCGTGCCGCCCCTCTCCTCCAACCGCGGCTCGCCACCTCACCCGCGCCGCCCTTCCTCTCTCCTCCGCCGCCATGGCCCGCGCGGCCCAGATCTGGCCCGCGGGGCCCGAGTCCGCCGCCGCCCACCGCGATCGCCGCCCCGCCCGGCCGCACCGTCCGAGACCCTGCGCGCGCTGCCGCCGTCTTCGCTACTCCCGGCCGCCGGAGTTGCGCTGGCCACCGCCGCCCCACTCCTTCGCCGGAGCTCGCCGGCCACCGCCCCGCACTGCCACCGGCCTCCTGCTCGCAGCCGCACCGAGGCTCCGCGCCTCGCCGGAGCTCCACCACTCGCCGGAGATCGCGCCGACCTCGCCGGCGTCTTCCTCCACTCCGGCCGGATCCGGTCCGGGGAGTGGGATGAGATCCACCACTCCCCGATCCAAACGCCTCCCCTCGTCCTGATCCGCTCCGTCCGGGATATCCCCGTCCCGCGTTGACTTTTTCGCGGAGGTAAAATTCGTCTAAGTCCTCAGATTCCAGATCCATGTGCTCATGTTCGAGGCCCCGTAACTTTGCATCCGTAGCTCTGATTCATGCATATGATATATCAAAATCTTCGACTCGACGAGTACATCATTTAATTCCGTTGCATCATTTGCATTTGAGTTCATCTTGATGCCCGTAATGCTGTTAGAAGGAGGCATCGTGAGTTAAATTGCAGATCCGTTAGCTCATCATTGACTTTTGTCATTTTTGCCATGATTATTGTGTGCATGATATGCGTGTGCCCCTTTGGGATGAATTGTTAAGCTTTTTGTCTTCTTTCCAGAGGTGCCACCCATGCATTTTTAGGATGTGTGTGGTGACTTGTGCAAGCTTGCAAAGAGATGCACCTGAGATTTCTGTTTTCAGGGACTTAGTGATTTTCACGAAGTCTGGGATATTTTAGTTCATGATGCCATATGTTCAGCTTGTTTCCTAGTGATCCGTGCCCCTTTTGAGTATCATCAGTAAGGGACATGTGTTAACCTTGTTGTGCTCTATCCATCCATGTCCTTATTTGCATATTTGGAGTGCTCTAGGTTGAGTCAATCGAGTGCAACTTTTGCATCGTTGTTAATTTGGGCAGATCGTGAACTCTTTTGCGATTTTACCGGTGCTATTGCTAGTGATCCGTGCATGCTATGCCATTGTTCTTGCCATGTCTAGCTAGCATTTTGTGCCTTCTTTATGGATATATGCTTGCATTTCCATGAATTGCACCGTAGTGAGTGCATCGAGCTTGTTTACATGCCTCCGTGAGTTATAATTTCAGCATGTCTCAGTTTTCACTAAGTCTGAAAACTGATTGTGTTTCATCTATGTTCGTGTGCTCGTTAGAGTATCTTGTGAACACTTTTGGCCTCAGGTCACTTTGGGTGTTTTGTTAAGCTTGTTGAGTAGCTCCATGACGTGCTCTTGCCATGTTCAGGTTATGCTTCATGTTGTTTTGCTACTCCGAAGAGAGCATCGTGGTCTGAAATTTCAGACTAGTGTTAATTTCAGTAAGTTTGAAATCTGTTTCGCTTATTCATTTTTGCCATGCTTGTTTGAACCTCATAATGGATGAATTTGGCCGTGGCTCAGTCCTAGTGTTTTGTTAAGCATCATGTGTACATCCCTGCCATGTATTTTGTTTTCATGTTTGGTGGCTGTAGCATGTTCATTTCGTTGCATTTAGGGGCCTACTTGCTGTAAATCGCAGATCGGTTCGTTTCGTAAAACACTTGCCATTTCCAAACCGTAGCTCCGATTCCTATGATCTTTATATCGTTTTCAGGTGATTTCTTGCCCTCTATCCAGTGGCACACTTGGTTATCCAAGTTGAGGCCAGGTCCATGCATTTCCTGTCACGTCTTGCATTTTGCATACCGCATCGCATCCCGCATCTCACATATCATACCATGTTCATGTGTTGGTTGTTTACTATGTTGTGTGCTTCTTTTCCGGTGATTGCTTCTTCGGGTTGGTTACGGTAATGTCGTGTTGTGAGGATTCGTTCGACTTCGTCTGTTTGTCTTCTTCATGGACTCGTTCTTCTTCCTTGCGGGATTTCAGGCAAGATGATCATACCCTCGAAATCACTACTATCTTTGCTATGCTAGTTTGCTCGCTCTTTTGCTATGCCATTGCTACGATGCCTACCACTTGTTGTCAGCCTCCCAAATTGCCATGTTCAGCCTCTAACCCACCAATGTCCTAGCAAACCGTTGATTGGCTATGTTACCGCTTTGCTCAGCCCCTCTTATAGTGTTGTTAGTTGCAGGTGAAGATTGAAGTTTGTTCCTTGTTGGAACATGGAGATGTCGTTCCTTGTTGGAACATTTTTTTACTTGTTGGGGTTATCACTATATATCTTATATTATTAATGCATCTATATACTTGTTAAAGGGTGGAAGGCTCGGCCTTATGCCTGGTGTTTTGTTCCACTCTTGCCGCCCTAGTTTCCGTCATATCGGTGTTATGTTCCTAGATTTTGCGTCCCTTACGCGGTTGGGCTATAATGGGAACCCCTTGACAGTTCGCCTTAAGTAAAGCTTCTCCAGCAATGCCCAATATTGGTTTTACCATTTGCCACCTAGCCTTTTCTTTCCCTTGGGTTCTGCAGACTCCAGGGTCATCATTATTTTACCCCCCCCCCCTGGGCCAGTGCTCCTCTGAGTGTTGGTCCACCTGTCAGCTGCCGGTGGCCACCAGGGGCAACTCTGGGCTGGCTTACCCGTACCTAGGACAATCTGAGTGTGCCCTGAGAAAGAGATATGTGCAGCTCCTATCGGGATTTGTCGGCACATTCGGGCGGTGTTGCTGGTTTAGTTTTACCCTGTCGTAATGTCTTGTTGTACTGGGATACCGAGTCTGATCGGAATGTCTCGGGTGGAGGTCTATTCCTTCGTTGACCGTGAGAGCTTGTTATGGGCTAAGTTGGGACACCCCTGCAGGGATTTGAACTTTCGAAAGTCGTGCCCGCGGTTATGGGCAGATGGGAATTTGTTAACGTCCGGTTGTAGAAAACCTGAAGTCGACCTTAATTAAAATGAATCAACCGCGTGTGTAACCGTGATGGTCTCTTTCCGGTGGAGTCCGGGAAGTGAACACGGTTGTTGGAGTTATGCTTGATGTAGGTAGTCTAGGATCACTTCTTGATCATACTTTTATCGACCGTGCTTTGCCTTCTCTTCTCGCTCTCATTTGCGTATGTTAGCCACCATATATGCTAGTCGCTTGCTGCAGCTCCACCTCATACCTTTACCTTACCCATAAGCTTAAATAGTCTTGATCGCGAGGGTGCGAGATTGCTGAGTCCCCGTGGCTCACAGATACTTCCAAAACCAGTTTGTAGGTGCCGATGAGTCCGTGCAGATGATGCGACCAAGCTCAGGAGGAGCTCGATGAAGATCTTGTCCTTTATGTTGTTTCGTTCTAGTTGATCAGTAGTGGAGCCCAGTTGGGGTCGATCGGGGACCTTTGTCGCATTTGGGGTTCTTCTTTTATTTTGGTTCCGTAGTCGGACCTTGAGTGTATTTGTATGATGTAATGCTTTATTCATGTATTTGTGTGAAGTGGCGATTGTAAGCCAACTATGTATCTTTTTCCCCTATTGTATTACATGGGTTGCGTGAAGATTACCTCACTTGCGACATATGCCTTCAATGCGATTATGCCTCTAAGTCGTGCCTCGACACGTGGGAGATATAGTCGCATCGAGGGTGTTACAAGTTGGTAATCAGAGCCTTCCCCGACCTTAGGAGCCCCCACTGATTGATCGTTTTAGCAGCCGAGTTGTGTCTAGAAAAATGTTTTGAGTCATTTAGGAATTATATATCGGAGAGCTTAGGAATTCTTTTTACTTCCCAGTCTCTTCATCGCTCTGGTAAGGCATCCTGACGTAGAGTTTTGACTCTTCTCTTCTCAAATTTCACTAAAAAAAATTTTAGGATCACGCGAGTATCTTGGATTTGTTCCGTTGACTTATGATGAGAATACTGTCTTGGTGCCTCCTGTCAGGGGTTTAGTGGAAGTGTCCCGGGGAGTTGAGCTCTGAGGTGTTGTCATCATAATTTTATCGTTGCAATTCTGGAATACTTGAGATATGTTCGCCGACATTGAAAATCTCTTTTATGCAGTTCGTTGGTGAGATAACCTCGACGCCACCCAGTACTGGGGCGGGAGTTTGAGAGTATCGCCATAACTTGTATAACGGATGCTTTTCGAAGGTTGAGGTAGATGGTTTCTGAAGGTTTCTTGGTTATGTGTTGAAGCATGGATACAGCTGGATGTAGGATTTGCTAGTTTTGGGTGAGATAATATGCTTCCCCTGTATCCCCAACACCTGATTGCATAACCGGAAAATTTCAGGAGTTTCATAGGTGGGAATTCAAGTAGCTCTTAGGATATCATTTTCGACAGATGTATGATATGAAATTGGGGTTCGACGTCTAGTGGTTTGCCTATTCACGGTTGATTTTACAGTGGTCTCGTTGTGTCTTAAAGAGTCCTTGGCTATGCTGACTCGGGGACGCTTCGTATGTCATGTGCACTGCCTTGTACATGATGGTGATGTACGATCGAGCCCGTGTAGGTCCCACCACGAAAACTTCGGACGAAATCTCTATCATACGTTTGTTCCGGCTTATTCTGCGAGCCAACCCTTTGTTTTGTTTTGAGTTGTGGTATTCGAGTTGCTTCAAAGTCAAATGTTGATTCCATACTTTCCCCAAATGGTGTTCTCATACTCCGATGTGAATACTAATCTTTCTCGGTCATCGAGACTGTCATGTCAATCCTTTTTCAACCGGTGTGCGTCCCTTCTAGTGGATCCGATCATTTCAACCTCCGCAAGATCAATTATCACTTCTTCTCAACGGTGTTTGTTTCATCCGTCTCCAAATTGCCTTGTTTTTCCCACCCACCCACCCTTTTTCTTCAACGACTCAGAATTCTGAATCAAGCATCCTTTTATTCTTGTGAAGTCTCTTCTTCCTTTTCTTTGAATGTTCTTACCCGGTGATTTTCATGAAGATTCTAATGGAGTTTCTAGTTCACCATTATTCATTCTTTTTCTTCTCCGGTGGAACCAGTGCAAGCTTTGTGGGTCATATCCTTTTCCTCGTTTCAATGCTTTCTCATACCGGTGCACCTCTTAATAATTAATTTCTCGCTATTCATTTATCCCGGAGTGCTCAAGATATCTCGAAGATTCGTGTTTCCACTCTACTTTCGTTCAAGTTCTTTCGAGGATGTTCCCTCATTCAAGCCATTTAATTCAACCGGTGCATTCTCTCTTTTAAATCGTTCTACGGTGTTTCTCTTGAGTGGGCCCTAACTCACAGGTTTTTTCCCAGGATCTTACCTGACTCTTCTTATTTTCCCGGAGCTTATTAAATTCTTTTCGAAGTTTGATGTAAGAATGATTTATCATCAGTCAGATGCTTTTCTCCAAGATCTTTCAAATTCTTTTCATCGTTGACTCAACCTATTCGTTTTGATTCTTCCGGTGTGCCTTAATAATTCTTGATGGTGTTTATCATCGTCATTCTCATATTTTGAAGACCGAAGAAGAGTTTCTCTCATTTCTTGCTCCATTCTTTTCAAGATTCGTGATTCTAGCTTGTTGCCATCCAATCATAATTGTTTTCGATTGTGAGATTTATTTTCACCCATCCGGTGCAAATTTCAGGAGTCTTTTCAGTTTGTTATCCGGAGTCCATCAATTCAGGTTTATTCATTCTCAGCTGTCAGTTATCTTTCTCCTATCTTGCCAGTGCATCAATCGAATATCCTCTAATCAGTTCTTGATCTCTTCGTTCTCATGTATCTAGTTTGTCTCAAGCACCTTCATTCATTTGCTAATTCTTACCGGTGATGCACCCCTACTTCATTCATTTTCAATTCTTACGGTGGTTCTGTCAAGATCTCTCTTCCTTGTTCATCAAATCAATGCACTCGTTGTTTCGATTCCACCGGTGTTTCGTTGAAGACCTTCTCAAGTTGGCGCGATATCTATCTTAATCCTTTCTTCGAGAATAAGTAGTATGCCAAATCCGTTGTTTGTCATCAATTCCAATTGGTGAAGGATATGCATAATGTAATTCTTATTCTTGTTTCATCCGAGTGATTTATTCTTTACTCCGGAGGCTCATCAAATTATCGGTTTCACTTGATTCATTTTTCTTTCCCGGAGTTCCTAGCTCTCTCAATTATTTCACCACGGAAATTCATCTAAATCGTTACAAGGATGCAACTTGTGTTTTCGACTTCTTTTTCCTTCCGTTTGTTCATCCTTTTGTTTACCGGAGTTCTTTATGAAGGTTCTACATGATGGTTCATCAAGGATTTAATTCATTCTCAAAGTGTTCATTGAGATTCTTTTCTAAGAAGCTCAAGTTTTCTTCATGTTGCAATCCGGAGTGCATTTCTTTCTACCGTATCTTTGGAGGTGGTATTATGTCCTTCTTGATAATTTGAGTTCATGTTTCATGATTCACATGTTGTCATGAATGAGATATTTTTAAATCCATCAATCTCGTCATTGGAGTTATCTTGGGTTATATTTCACCTAAAGCCTACCCTAAGGAGTGTTGCTATTATGGTGCTTATAAATGATCCAAGTTCTTCATTTATCCTTCTAGTGAAATAAGTTTCTTGTCTCCTTGCTCATACCAATCCAATTTTTTTTCCCGTGAGTGGCAGGTTGTCACCTCATAATTTTGAGATGTATTTCATAAGACCATATCAAGTTTACTCTTTCCGGTGGGTTTTCCAACAACTCCGTTCTAGCTTCTGTTGTAACCGTGCTCTCTCAAGATATTGTTTTCCTTCGTTCACTCCATTCCATTCTTACTTTTGTTCCGGAGGCATTGTGATGTTCATCTTTTCAACCCATCATCTCGTTTTGTCAAAGATCATGGTCTTTCCATGCCTATCCTTTTTAATCTGAGTGTTGTGTCCTCTTTTCAAGTATCCTCTCATCTTGTCAAGTTCAATTCCTTCCATTTACAGACGGAGTGCTGTCCAAATTATATCACTCTTATTCCTTCCCTATCTTGCTTAACCGGAGTATGGTGCCCCTTTGTTCAAGTTCTTGTCGCCTTATCAAGTCTTGCATCCCTTTCTCAACCGGAGTGTCGTGTTTTCATTTGAGCTCTCTCATCTTATCAAATTTTGACTCCCTTCTCAACCGGAGTGCGGTCTGAGATCTTTCTTACCCCTTGTTCCATTCATTCAATAGTTCCGGTGGCAGTGTGTTGTGATTTCATCAAATATCTTCTCATCTTATCAAGACCTTATTCAATTCCTTTTCTTTTCAACCGGAGTGCTGCCCGAATTTGGTCTTCCTTGATCCGCTTCCTTAACCGGAGTGTTTTCAATATATATCTTCCCTTCAACCTCAGGTTTCGCAATGCTCTTTGTCCCTCGTTTCTAACGGAGTGTTTTCGACTTTGTTCACCTTCGTTGTTTCCTTTTCTCGAATTTGTTCAACCTCGCAAGGTTCTTTGGTTTCACTCGTTTGTCAAAGAAGCAACTTAGTTTTACCTCTTCTCTTTCTTTTCCGTTGTCCCTCCGGTGCCATTCTAGATCTCGGGACGAGATCCTCTCGTAGTGGTGGAGTGTTGTAACGCCCCGAGACCGATGTGCTAGGTGTCGTTCTGTTAATCGATGTTGTTGCCTTGTCATTGCTTGCATGTCATGCATCTCATATCATGTCATCATGTGCATTGCATTTGCATACGTGTTCATCTCATGCATTCGAGCATTTTCCCCGTTGTTCGTTTTGCAATCCGGCGCGTCGTTCTCCTCCGGTTGTCTTTTCTAGCTTTCTTTCGTGTGTGGGGATTAAACATTTTCGGATTGGACCGAGACTTGCCATGCGGCCTTGGTTTACTACCGGTAGACCGCCTGTCAAGTTTCGTATCATTTGAACTTCGTTTGATGCTCCATCGGTTAACCGAGGGACCGAAAAGGCCTCGTGTGTGTTGCAGCCCAACACCCTTCCAATTTGGCCCAAAACCCACCTAACTCTGCTCCATCATCTCGGTCGTTCGATCACGATCGTGTGGCCGAAAACCGCACCTCATTTGGACTCTCCTAGCTCCCTCTACCTATATATGTGTCCCTCCCGGATTTTTCGCGCAAATGAACCCTAGTCCTCTTCCACCTCGCGCCCGGACGTTTTCCTCCACCGACGGACATGTCCGCCCTCCACCTCGCTCCGGCCAGTGGCGTCGCGCCACGTCAGCCGCGCCGCCCCTCTCCTCCAACCGCGGCTCGCCACCTCACCCGCGCCGCCCTTCCTCTCTCCTCCGCCGCCACGGGCCCGCGCGGCCCAGATCTGGCCCGCGGGGCCCGAGTCCGCCGCCGCCCACCGCGATCGCCGCCCCGCCCGGCAGCACCGTCCGAGACCCTGCGCACGCCGCCGCCGTCTTCGCTACTCCCGGCCGCCGGAGTTGCGCCGGCCACCGCCGCCCCACTCCTTCGCCGGAGCTCGCCGGCCGCCGCCCCGCACCGCCACCGGCCTCCTGCTCGCAGCCGCACCGAGGCTCCGCGCCTCGCCGGAGCTCCACCGCTCGCCGAAGATCGCGCCGACCTCGCCGGCGTCTTCCTCCACTCCGGCCGGATCCGATCCGGGGAGTGGGATGAGATCCACCACTCCCCGATCCAAACGCCTCCCCTCGTCCCGATCCGCTCCGTCCGGGATATCCCTGTCCCGCGTTGACTTTTTCGCGGAGGTAAAATTCGTCTAAGTCCCCAGATTCCAGATCCATGTGCTCATGTTCGAGGCCCCGTAACTTTGAATCCGTAGCTCCGATTCATGCATATGATATATCAAAATCTTCGACTCGACGAGTACATCATTTCATTCCATTGCATCGTTTGCATTTGAGTTCATCTTGATGCCCGTAATGCTGTTAGAAGGAGGCATCGTGAGTTAAATTGCAGATCCGTTAGCTCATCATTGACTTTTGTCATTTTTGCCATGATTATTGTGTGCATGATATGCGTGTGCCCCTTTGGGATGAATTGTTAAGATTTTTGTCTTCTTTCCAGAGGTGCCACCCATGCATTTTTAGGATGTGTGTGGTGACTTGTGCAAGCTTGCAAAGAGAGGCACCTGAGATTTCTGTTTTCAGGGACTTAGTGATTTTCACTAAGTCTGGGATATTTTAGTTCATGATGCCATATGTTCAGCTTGTTTCCTAGTGATCCGTGCCCCTTTTGAGTATCATCAGTAAGGGACATGTGTTAACCTTGTTGTGCTCTATCCATCCATGTCCTTATTTGCATATTTGGAGTGCTCTAGGTTTAGTCAATCGAGTGCAACTTTTGCATCGTTGTTAATTTGGGCAGATCGTGAACTCTTTTGCGATTTTGCCGGTGCTATTGCTAGTGATCCGTGCATGCTATGCCATTGTTCTTGCGATGTCTAGCTATCATTTTGTGCCTTATTTATGGATATATGCTTGCCTTGCCATGACTTGCACCGTAGTGAGTGCATCGAGCTCGTTTACATGCCTCCGTGAGTTATAATTTCAGCATGTCTCAGTTTTCACTAAGTCTGAAAACTGATTGTGTTTCATCTATGTTCGTGTGCTCGTTAGAGTATCTTGTGAACCCTTTTGGCCTCAGGTCACTTTGGGTGTTTTGTTAAACTTGTTGAGTAGCTCCATGCCGTGCTCTTACTTGCCATGTTCAGGTTATGTTTCATGTTGTTTTGCTGCTCCGAAGAGAGCATCGTGGTCTGAAATTTCAGACTAGTGTTAATTTCAGTAAGTCTGAAATCTGTTTCGCTTATTCATTTTTGCCATGCTTGTTTGAACCTCATAATGGATGAATTTGGCCGTAGCTCAGTCCTAGTGTTTTGTTAAGCATCATGTGTACATCCCTACCATGTATTTTGTTTTCATGTTTGGTGGTTGTAGCATGTTCATTTCGTTGCATTTAGGGGCCTACTTGTTGTAAATCGCAGATCGGTTCGTTTCGTAAAACGCTTGCCATTTCCAAACCGTAGCTCCGATTCCTATGATCTTTATATCATTTTCAGGTGATTTCTTGCCCTCTATCCAGTGGAACACTTGGTTATCCAAGTTGATGCCAGGTCCATGCATTTCCTGTCACGTCTTGCATTTTGCATACCGCATCGCATCCCGCATCTCACATATCATACCATGTTCATGTGTTGGTTGTTTACTATGTTGTGTGCTTCTTTTCCGGTGATTGCTTCTTCGGGTTGGTTCCGGTAACGTCGTGTTGTGAGGATTCGTTCGTCTTCGTCCGTTTGTCTTCTTCATGGACTCGTTCTTCTTCCTTGCGGGATTTCAGGCAAGATGATCATACCCTCGAAATCACTACTATCTTTGCTATGCTAGTTTGCTCGCTCTTTTGCTATGCCATTGCTACGATGCCTACCACTTGCTTGTCAGCCTCCCAAATTGCCATGTTCAGCCTCTAACCCACCAATGTCCTAGCAAACCGTTGATTGGCTATGTTACCGCTTTGCTCAGCCCCTCCTATAGCGTTGTTAGTTGCAGGTGAAGATTGAAGTTTGTTCCTTGTTGGAACATGGAGATATCGTTCCTTGTTGGAACATTTTTTTACTTGTTGGGTTATCACTATATATCTTATTTAATTAATGCATCTATATACTTGGTAAAGGGTGGAAGGCTCGGCCTTATGCCTGGTGTTTTGTTCCACTCTTGCCGCCCTAGTTTCCGTCATATCGGTGTTATGTTCCCAGATTTTGCGTCCCTTACGCGGTTGGGCTATAATGGGAACCCCTTGACAGTTCGCCTTAAGTAAAGCTTCTCCAGCAATGCCCAACATTGGTTTTACCATTTGCCACCTAGCCTTTTCTTTCCCTTGGGTTCTGCAGACTCCAGGGTCATCATTATTTTACCCCCCCCCCCCCCCGGGCCAGTGCTCCTCTGAGTGTTGGTCCACCTGTCAGCTGCCGGTGGCCACCAGGGGCAACTCTGGGCTGGCTTACCCGTACCTAGGACAATCTAAGTGTGCCCTGAGAAAGAGATATGTGCAGCTCCTATCGGGATTTGTCGGCACATTCGGGCGGTGTTGCTGGTTTAGTTTTACCCTGTCGAAATGTCTTGTTGTACTGGGATACCGAGTCTGATCGGAATGTCTCGGGTGGAGGTCTATTCCTTCGTTGACCGTGAGAGCTTGTTATGGGCTAAGTTGGGACACCCTTGCAGGGATTTGAACTTTCTAAAGCTGTGCCCGTGGTTATGGGCAGATGGGAATTTGTTAACGTCCGGTTGTAGAAAACCTGAAGTCGACCTTAATTAAAATGAATCAACCGCGTGTGTAACCGTGATGGTCTCTTTCCGGCGGAGTCCGGGAAGTGAACACGGTTGTTGGAGTTATGCTTGACGTAGGTAGTCCAGGATCACTTCTTGATCATACTTTTATCGACAGTGCTTTGCCTTCTCTTCTCGCTCTCATTTGCGTATGTTAGCCACCATATATGCTAGTCGCTTGCTGCAGCTCCACCTCATACCTTTACCTTACCCATAAGCTTAAATAGTCTTGATCGCAAGGGTGCGAGATTGCTGAGTCCCCGTGGCTCACAGATACTTCCAAAACCAGTTTGCAAGTGCCGATGAGTCCGTGCAGATGACGCGACCAAGCTCAGGAGGAGCTCGATGAAGATCTTGTCCCTTATGTTGTTTCGTTCTAGTTGATCAGTAGTGGAGCCCAGTTGGGGTCGATCGGGGACCTTTGTCGCATTTGGGGTTCTTCTTTTATTTTGGTTCCGTAGTCGAACCTTGAGTGTATTTGTATGATGTAATGCTTTATTCATGTATTTGTGTGAAGTGGCGATTGTAAGCCAACTATGTATCTTTTTCCCCTATTGTATTACATGGGTTGCGTGAAGATTACCTCACTTGCGACATATGCCTTCAATGCGATTATGCCTCTAAGTCGTGCCTCGACAGGTGGGAGATATAGTCGCATCGAGGGTGTTACAAGTAGCTATGTGTTTGATCTCTCTCTCTCTCTCTCCCTCTCTCTCGTGTTCTTGATTTGGCACGGTCTTGATATACCGCGAGCTTTGTTATTATAGTTGGATCATATGATGTTTCTCCCCCTCTATCTTTTGTGATGAATTGAGTTTTACCTTTGAGGTTTCACTATTATCGGATTGAATATTATTATGGATTTGAGAAAACTTGATGTATGTCTTGCATGGGATACCTGTGGTGACAATGGGTGTTTTATTGATTCACTTGATGTATGTTTTGGCACTCAACTCATGGATTCCCGAGGTGACATTGGGGTAATCTATGCATAGGGGTTGATGCACGTTTTCGTCCTTGTTTCTCCGGTAGGAATCTTGGGGCACTCTTTGAGGTTCTTTGTGTTGGATTGAATATTATGAATCTGAAGTTGTTTGATGCATATCGTATAATTGACCCACGGATACTTGTGGTGACATTGGAGTATCTAGGTGACATCAGGGTTGATTGATGTGTATCATATGGTGTTATTTTACTACAAACTCTAGGGTTGTTTGTGACACTTATAGGAATAGCTCAGTGGATTGATCAGAACGAATAACTTTGAGGTGGCTTCGTACCCTACAAACAATTTCATCTTATGTTCTTCGCGATAGGAACTTTGGAGTGACTCTTTGTTGCACGTTGAGGGATTGTTATATGATCTAATTATGTTATCATTGTTAAGAGAACTTGCACTAGTGAAAGTATGAACCCTAGGCCTTGTTTGCAAGCATTGCAATACCATTTTCGCTCACTTTTACTACTTGCTACCTTGTTGTTTCTATATTTTCAGATTACAAAAACCTATATCTACCATCCATATTGCACTTGTATCACCATCTCTTCGCTGAACTAGTGCACCTATACAATTTACCATTGTATTGGGTGTGTTGGGGACACAAGAGACTCTTTGCTATTTGGTTGTAGGGTTGTTTGAGAGATACCATGTTCATCCTACTCCTCCCACAGATTGATAAACCTTAGGTCATCCACTTGAGAGAAATTTGCTATTGGCCTATGAAACTCTGCACTTGGAAGCCCAACACGAGTCTACAAGAAGAAGGTTCCGCAGTTGTAGGATCGAAAGTATGTCTAGAGGGGGGCGTGATTAGACTACTTGACCAAATAAAAATCTAGCCTTTTACTAATTTTAAGTCTTGGCAGATTTTAGCAACTTAGCACAAGTCAAGCAATCAACCTACACATGCAATTCTAAGAGTATAGCAACGGAATGTAAATCATTGCATATGAAGGTAAAGGGGGAGTTTAGAGGGAGAAAATGCAATGTAGACACGGAGATTTTTGGCGTGGTTCCGATAGGTGGTGCTCTCGTACATCCATGTTGATGGAGACTTCAACCCACGAAGGGTAACGGTTGCACGAGTCCACGGAGGGCTCCACCCACGAAGGGTCCACGAAGAAGCAACCTTGTCTATCCCACCATGGCCATCGCCCACGAAGGAGTTGCCTCACTTGGGTATATCTTCATGAAGTAGGCGATCTCCTTGCCCTTACAAACTCCTTGGTTCAACTCCACAATCTTGACGGAGGCTCCCAAGTGACACCTAACCAATCTAGGAGACACCACTCTCCAAAAGATAATAGATGGTGTATTGATGATGAAGTCCTTGCTCTTGTGCTTCAAATGATAGTCTCCTCAACACTCAACTCTCTCTCACACACAGATTTGGATTTGGTGGAAAGATGATTTGAGTGGAAAGCAACTTGGGGAAGGCTAGAGATCAAGATTCTTGTGGTTGGAATGGAATATCTTGGTCTCAACACATGAGTAGGTGGTTCTCTCTTAGAAAATGAATGGTAGAAGTGTAGGCACGCTTAATGGCTCTATCCATGAATGGATGTTGGGTGGAGGGGTATATATAGCCTCCACACAAAATCTAACCTTTACACACAATTTACCAAACTCGGTGGGACCGAATCATGAAACTTGGTCAGACCGATTTAGTTCAAAATGTGAATGTTAGGATTTTCGGTGGGAACGACATGTCAACTCAGTGGGACCGATTTCATTAGGGTTAGGGCATAACGTAATCTCGGTGAGACTGATCACATAAACTCAATGAGACCGATTTCTGTAATAGGGAAATAGAGAGTTGGTCAGGCAAACTCGATGGGACTGATCGCTCATTTCGGTGAGACCGAAACGTTACGAAAAGGAAACAGAGAGTTTGCATTGTGAACTCGGTGGGACCGATCGCTCATCTCGGTTAGACCAAAATGTTACGAAGGTAAACAGAGAGTTTGCAACCCCATCTCGGTGAGACCGAGATCCCTATCGGTGAGACCGAATTGATTAGGGTTTCTGGCTATGGCTATGTCAAATGAACGTGGTGCCGGATAGATCAAATCGGTTGGGCCAAGTTTGACTTTTGGTTTGGGACATATGTGGATATGAGAAAGTGGTTGAGGGCTTTTGTAGCATATCACTAAGCATTTTGAGCAATCATGCCATTAAGCAACACCTCATCCCCTTTTAATAGTATTGGCTTTTCCTATGGACTCAATGTGATCTTGGATCACTAAAATGAAAATGTAGAGTCTTGAGCTTTTTGCCAATATGTGTCCTTAGCATTTTGAGGGGTCCACATTCCTAGTGCATGCCATGCCAATCATTGAACTTTCTAAGATGATCATTTTGAAAGAGCATTAGTTCAAAGAGCTATATTTTGTTAGGAATTACCAAAACCACCCAGGGATAGTTGCACTTTCAATCTCTCCCTTTTTGGTAATTGATGACAACATATACATCAAAGATTCGAAATTTGATAATAAGATTGAAGTACATCGTCGCTTTGAGAAGTATGTGATAAGTAAGAGCTCCCCCTAAATTTGTGCATTATTTAAAATTTGCTTTTGAATGCAAATGCACAATCAATTAGGATCATGGGTCACTCTTTCATGTCACATACATCTTGATGGAGCGCTCAAATGATAGAATATGAAATATGCACTCGTCACCAAGGAAAAGTGAATGATCATATATGAGAGATAAATAATGGCATCATTCAAGCACAAGCATTAAAGTAATATGATCAAGCACATGATCAAATGAGTCTCTCACACATAGAAACATAGAGTATCATCCAAGCAAGCACACAAATAAGTATCAAACAAGTGGCAAATAAGGAAAAAAGAAGCAAAGCTCTCTCCCTCGAAAAGGCCTATGATCTATACACTTTCTCTCCCTTTGGCAACACGTTACCAATAAGCTCGAAAATGCATAGTGCTATGCATATCTCTAGGCTTGACCTTCGGGAGGAGGCGTTGAGAGGACTCCAAGGACAAATGCATGTGTTGAAGCTGTTCAAGCTGGTGGAGTGGCAACTAGAGGTGGCACTGATGCTGTGGCTGCAGGTGCTGATGTAGTTGCCCTTGTGTCAGTCACTGGCATTGCAGCAGATCTGTGTCCTCTTGGCACTCTGAAAGGCATCTGTGGTATCATGCCCTTTCCTCTCCTCGGCTTCTTCCTAGAGCTGCTTAACTGCTATCTGCATCTTTGTTACTTTCAAGTCAAGATCATAGAATTTAGTCTCAATGATCCTCTCCAGGATTTCTTGGTTCTGAGTCAGGGTGGCCAATCCCTTCTCAATCCTCAAGGTGGCTTGAATCAGATATCCAAGTTGGTCTTTCTTTGACTTGAGGAACACTTGAGAAGCCTCTTCCTAGCATCTTTGCTGCCTTCTCAGCTTTAGCTTTTTCCCTCCTCTCTTGAGCCTCTACAGAAGTAGGAACTTTAGCATTCATCACAACTGTGTTGTCCTCAAAATGTGGCCTCAAGGGAATATGTTTCTTTTCCAACAAGTAAGCGCATGTGCCCATCTTGGAGTTGATGAGCACCTGGATGTGTGGAGCATACCCACATGACCTCTTCTAATTTGCAGCTGTCCTCTTGATTGTCTCAACAATCAGACTCATCACTTTGAACTTTTGGGGCACATCAAACAACTACAGCAGGTTTATGGAATGGCCTCTGATCATCCTATGATTGCCTGATTTGGGCAATAAGGTATGCCTCGAGATTGTGTTGATGGTGGTCAGGCCAGACAATAGATAGTACACAAAGCCCATCTTGTGAGTCTCCAAAGCTTTGTGGGGAATCTCCTTATACATGTTAGCCATGGATTTGTGATCCTTCTTCTTCTTGGCATATACATCTATGTCATCTTCATGCTTTGCAGGGGCATTTATCAGTTTTGCCCACTCAACAATTGTCGATTGGTACCTGGTACCCTCAGACATCCAGACAATTTTTCCATCAGGACAAACATGTGTTGTGGAGTAGAATTGCATGATGAGTTCATCATTCCACTTGGTCAATTTCTGACCCACAAATTTGTCTACCCCACATAGCCCGAAGCTCTCATGCACTCCTGGAAAGTGGTCTTCGTTGTTGTCAATGTACTTCCAGTCTAACCACTTCATATTGCAGACAATGGGCTTCTTATCTAGCAGAATAGTCTCATAGAAGTCCTATTAATCCTTAGTGTGAAACCTGTAATCCACACGAGTCCTTCTCCTCACATCATATGGATCAGATTCTCTCCATAGTCTGACACCGGCATCCTTTCTGATCTTGATGTTTTCTGCCACTGGATGATTGTCATCATGGTCTGGGATCTTGGGCTTGAGCTTCCTAATCACTTGAGCCTCAGCCTCTTCTTCTTCCTCAACTTCAGTCTCAGGCACTCAGGCCTTGTTCTTCTCAGTAGCTGGTATATTCCTTGTGATCCTCTTTGGCGTTGTCTTCGGAGCTGGAGCAGAAGCTTTGGGGGAAGTCTTGGGCATAGAAGGGGCACCCCCCATCAACTTTTGAGCTTTGGATGCTGGTGCAGCATCCTCTTCTTCCTCTTCCTCTTCATCATCAGTTGGGTCTTCCATCATAGAGGATCTCCCAATGACTTTGGCCATAGTTTTCTTGACCCTTTCCTTGTTGGGGAACTCAGTAATTTCAAAAATTTCCTATGCACAGGCAAGATCATGGTGATGCATAGCAACGAGAGGGGAGAGTATCGTCTATGTACCCTCGTAGACTGTAAGCGGAAGCGTTATGAGAACGCGGTTGATGTAGTCATACGTCTTCACGATTCGACCGATCCAAGTACCGAACGTACGGCACCTCCGAGTGCAGCACACGTTCATCTCGGTGACGTCCCACGAACTCCGATCCAGCAGAGCTTCGAGGGAGAGTTCCATCAGCACGACGGCGTGATGAAGGTGATGATGATGCTACCGACGCAAGTCTTCGCCTAAGCACCGCTACGATATGACCGAGGTGGATTATGGTGGAGGGGGGCACCGCACACGGCTAAAAGATTAACTCATCAAATTATGTGTCTATGGGGTGCCCCTGGCCACGTATATAAAGGAGTGGAGGAGGGGGAGAGGCCGTCCCTCCTAGGCGCGCCCCAAGGGGAGTGCTACTCCCACCGGGAGTAGGATTCCCCCCCCCCCCTTCCATGTAGTAGGAGTAAGAGAGAAGGAAAGGGAAAAGAGAATAGAAGGAAGGAGGGGGCGCCGCCCCTCCCCCTAGTCCAATTCGGACTAAGCCTTGGGGGGCGAATAGTCTCCCCTCTCTCTTTCCCCTAAAGCCCAATAAGGCACATATACTCCCCGGCGAATTCCCGTAACTCTCCGCTACTCCGAAAAATACCCGAATCACTCGGAACCTTTCAGATGTCCGAATATAGTCGTCCAATATATCGATCTTTACGTCTCGACCATTTTAAGACTCCTCGTCATGTCCCTTATCTCATCTGGAACTCCGAACTACCTTCCGTGCATCAAAACACATAAACTCATAATACCGATCGTCACCGAACGTTAAGCGTGCGAACCCTATGGGTTCGAGAACTATGTAGACATGACCGAGACTCATCTCCGGTAAATTACCAATAGCGGAACCTGGATGCTCATATTAGCTCCTACGTGTTCTAGAAAGATCTTTATTGGTCAAACCGCATAACGGTATATGTTGTTCCCTTTGTCATGGGTATGTTACTTGCCCGAGATTCGATCATCGGTATCTCAATACCTAGTTCAATCTCGTTGCCAGCAAGTCTTTTTACTCGTTCCGTAATGCATCATCCCGCAACTAACTCATTAGTTACATTGCTTGCAAGGCTTATAGTGATGTGCATTAGCGAGAGGGCCCACAGATACCTCTCGGACAATCGGAGTGACAAATCCTAATCTCGATCTATGCCAACTCAACAAGTACCATCAGAGACACCTGTAGAGCACCTTTATAATCACCTAGTTATATTGTGATGTTTGGTAGCACACAAAGTGTTCCTCCAGTATTCGGAAGTTACATAATCTCATAGTTAGAGGAACATGTATAAGTCATGAAGAAAGCAGTAGCAACAAACTAAATGATCATCGTGCTAAGCTAACGGAATGGATCAAGTCAATCACATCATTCTCTAATGATGTAATCCCGTTAATCAAATGACAACTCATGTCTATGGCTAGGAAACTTAACCATCTTTGATTCAACGAGCTAGTCAAGTAGAGGCATACTAGTGACACTCTGTTTGTCTATGTATTCACACATCTACTAAGTTTTTGGTTAATACAATTCTAGCACGAATAATAAACATTTATCATGATATAAGGAAATAAATAATAACTTTATTATTGCCTTTAGGGCATATTTCCTCCAGTCTCCCACTTGCACTAGAGTCAATAATCTAGTTCACATCTTTATGTGATTAGTTCACATCTCCATGTGACTAATACCCAAAGGGTTTACTAGAATCAATAATCTAATTCACATCGCTATGTGATTAACACCCAAAGAGTGATCATGTTTTTCTTGTGAGAGAAGTTCAGCCTACGGGTCTGCAACATTCAGATCCATATTTATTTTGCAAATTTCTATGTCTATAATGCTCTGCACGGAGCTACTCTAGCTAATTGCTCCCACGTTCAATATGTATCCAGATCGAGACTTAGAGTCATCTAGATCGATGTAAAAAGCTTGCATCGACGTAACTCTTTACGACGAACTCTTTTATCACCCCATAACCGAGAAATATTTGCTTAGTACTCTAAGGATAATTTTGATCGTTGTCCAGTGATCTACTCCTAGATCATTATTGTACTCCCTTGCCAGAAAGATGCTAAGGTATACAATAGGACTGGTAACAGCATAGCATACTTTATAGAACCTACGACTGAGGCATAGGGAATGACTTTTCATTCTCTTTCTATTTTATGCTGTGGTCGGGTTTTGAGTCTTTACTCAACTTCACACCTTGCAACACAGGCGAGAACTCCTTCTTTGATTGTTCCATTTTGAAATACTTCAAAATCTTGTCAAGGTATGTACTCATTGAAAAAACTTATCAAGCGTCTTGATCTATCTCTATAGATCTTGATGCTTAATGTGTAAGAAGCTTCATCAAGGTCTTTCTTTGAAAAAAAATATTTTCAAACACTCCTTTAGGCCTTGTTTGGTGGAGGAGGTTTGGTGAGGTTTGGAGGGGAATATCCTCGCAGGGTTCAAAATCCCCAAAAATCCTTGTCAGCCCATTTCACACGTAGGGATTGAGCAGGCCAATCCTCTCCATTCTCCACGAACCCCCCTCAATTCATGTGGTACAGAAAACCCCCTAAGGCACCCGTGGAACTAGACTCTTGCTTTGCTACTGCTATTGTAGGAGGTTTAACCAAATAGAGGGGTTTATGAGGGGGGATTAGTGGGAAATTGAGGGGATTGGGTGGAAGAGAGGGATTAACCAAATCCCCTCAGACCCCCTCCACTACGGGGCTGTGAAACCGCCCCTGTCAAACGAGGCCTTATGCTTTCTAGAAAATTCTACATTATTTCTGATCAACAATATGTCATTCACATATACTTATCAGAAATGCTGTAGTGCTCCCACTCACTTTCTTGCAAATACAGGCTTCACATCAAGTTTGTATAAAACCATATGCTTTGATCACTTTACCAAAGCATATATTCCAACTCCGAGATGCTTGCACCAGTCCATAGATGGATCGCTGGAGGTTGCTCACTTTGTTAGCACCTTTAGGATCGACAAAACCTTCTGGTTGCATCATATACAACTCTTATTTTAATAAATCCATTAAGGAATGCAGTTTTGACATCCATTTGCCAGATTTCATAAAATGCCGCAACTGCTAACATGATTCGGACAAACTTTTAAGCATCAATACGAGTGAGAAAATCTCATCGTAGTCAACACCTTCAAACTTGTTGAAAACATTTTTGCGACAATTCGAGCTTTGTAGATAGTAACACTACTATCAGCGTCCGTCTTCCTCTTGAAGATCCATTTATTCTTAATGACTCCCTGATCATTGGGCAAGTCAATCAAAGTCCATACTTTGTTCTCATACATGGATCCATCTCAGATTTCATGGCCTCAAGCCATTTTGCGGAATCTGGGCTCATCATCGCTTCCTCATAATTCGTAGGTTCGTCATGGTCTAGTAACAAGACTTCCGGAAAGGATTACCATACCACTCTGGTGCAGACCATAATCTGGTTGTCCTACGAGGTTCGGCGGTAACTTGATCTGAAGTTTCATGATCATCATCATTATCTTCCTCACTAATTGGTGTAGAAATCACTAGAACTGATTTCTGTGATGAACTACTTTCCAATTCGGGAGAAGGTACAATTACCTTATCAAGTTCTACTTTGCTCCCACTCACTTCTTTCGAGAGACAATCCTTCTCTAGAAAGGATCCATTCTTAGTAAAAAAATATCTTCCCTTCGGATTTGTGATAAAAGGTGTACCCAAATGTCTCCTTTGGGTATCCTATGAAGACAAATTTCTCTAATTTGGGTTTGAGCTTATCAGGATGATACTTTTTCACATAATTATCGCAACCCCAAACTTTAAGAAATGACAACTTTGGTTTCTTGCCAAACCACAGTTCATATGGTGTCGTCTCAACGGATTTAGATGGTGCCCTATTTAACATGAATGCAGCTGTCTCTAATGCATAACCCCAAAAGGATAGTAGTAAATCGGTAAGAGACATCATAGATTGCACCATATAAAATAAAGTACGGTTATGATGTTCGAACACACCATTACACTGTGGTGTTCCAGGTGGCGTGAGTTGCGAAACTATTCTGCATTGTTTCAAATGAAGACCAAACTCGTAACTCAAATATTCTCCTCCACGATCAGATCGTAGAAACTTTATTTTCTTGTTACGATGATTTTCCACTTCACTCTGAAATTATTTGAAATTTTCAAATGTTCCAGATTTATGTTTCATCAAGAAGATATACCCATATCTTACTCAAATCATCTGTGAAGGTCAGAAAATAATGATACCTACTGCGAGCCTCAACACTAATCGGACTGCATACATCAGTATGTATTATTTCCAACAAGTCTGTTGCTCGCTCCATTGTTCCGGAGAACGGAGTCTTAGTCATCTTGCCCGTGAGGCATGGTTCCCAAGCATCAACTGATTCATAATCAAGTGATTCCAAAAGCCCATCAGCATGGATTTTCTTCATGCACTTTACACCAATATGACCTAAATGACAGTGCCACAAATAAGTTGCACTATCATTATTAACTTTGCATCTTTCGGCTTCCATATTATGAATATGTGTATCACTATGATCGAGATTCAATGAACCATTCACCTTGGGTGTATGACCATTGAAGGTTTTATTCATGTAAACAGAACAACAATTATTCTCTGACTTTAAATGAATAACCGTATTGCAATAAACATGATCAAATCATATTCATGCTTAACACAAACACCAAAAAAACATTTATTTAGGTTCAACACTAATCCCGAAAGTATAGGGAGTGTGCGATGATGATCATATCAATGTTGGAACCACTTCCAACACACATCGTCACTTCACCTTTAACTAGTCTATGTTTGTTCTGCAACTCCCGTTTCGAGTTACTAATCTCAGCAACTGAACTAGTATCAAATACTGAGGAGTTGTTATAAACACTAGTAAAGTACACATCAATAACATGTATATCAAATAAACCTTTGTTCACTTTGCCATCCTTCTTATTCGCCAAATACTTGGGGCAGTTCTGCTTCCACTGACCAGTCCCTTTGTAGTAGAAGCACTTAGTCTCAGGCTTAGGTTTAGACTTGGGCTTCTTCACTTGAGCAGCAACTTGCTTGCCATTCTTCTTGAAGTTCCCCTTCTTCCCTTTGCCCTTTTCTTGAAACTAGTGGTCTTGTCAACCATCAACACTTGATGCTTTTCTTGATTTCTACCTTCGTCGATTTCAGCATCATGAAGAGCTTGGGAATCATTCCTGTTATCCCTTGCATATACTAGTTCATCAGGAAGTTCCAGTAACTTGGTGATACTGACTAGAGAACTCTGTCAATCACTATCTTATTTGGAAGATTAACTCCCACTTGATTCAAGTGATTGTAGTACTCAGACATTCTGAGCACATGCTCACTAGCTGAGCTATTCTCCTCCATCTTGTAGGCAAAGTGCTTGTCAAAGGTCTCATACCTTTCGACATGGGCATGAGTCTAAAATACTAATTTCAAATCTTGGAACATCTCATATGCTCTGTGGCATTTAAAACGTCTTTGAAGCCCTGATCCTAAGCCGTAAAGCATGGTGCACTAAACTATCAGGTAGTCATCATATCAAGCTCGCCAATCGTTCATAACGTCTGCATCTACTCCTGCAATCGGTTTGTCACCTAGCGGTACATCAAGGACATAATTCTTCTGTGCAGCTGTAACGCCCTCGATGCGGCTATATCTCCTACGTGTCGAAGCACGACTTAGAGGCATAACCGCATTGAAAGCAATGTTGCAAGTAAGGTAATCTTCACAACAACCCATGTAAATAGATAAAAGGGAAAAGGTACATAGTTGGCTTACACTCGCCACATCACACAAATACATGAATAACATTACAATCATCCAGTACACTCATGGTCCGACTACGGCACCAAAATAAAAGATCAACCCCAACATGCGACACGGTCCCAATTGCCCCAACCGGGCACCACTACTGATCATCAGGGAAAGACACGTAGTAACGGCGAGAGTCTTCGTCGAACTCCCACTTGAGCTCAAGCGCATCATCAGGAATGGAATCATCGGTCCCTGCATCTGGTTTGGTAGTAATCTGTGAGTCACGAGGACTCGGCAATCTCGCACCCTCGCGATCAAGACTATTTAAGCTTATAGGTAAGGCAAGGTAATATGTGGAGCTGCAGCAAGCGACTAGCATATATGGTGGCTAACCTGTTCGCAAAAGAGAGCGAGAAGAGATGGCAAAGCATGAACGAAGAACTATAGAACAACCTACGTCAAACATTACTCCAACACCGTGTTCACTTCCAGGACTCTGCCGATAAGAGACCGTCATGGTAACACACGCGGTTGATTCATTTTAATTAAGTTAAGTTTCATGTTATCTACAACTGGATATTAACAAATTCCCATCTGCCCATAACCGCGGGCACGGCTTTTGAAAGTTCAAAACCTTGCAGGGGAGTCCCAACTTAGCCCATCACAAGCTCTCACGGTCAACGAAGGATATTCCTTCTCCCGAGACATTCCGATCAGACTCGGCATCCCGGTTCTACAAGACATCCTCGACAATGGTAAAACAAGTCCAGCAACACCGCCCGAATGTGCCGACAAATCCCGATAGGAGCTGCACATATCTTGTTCTCAGGGCACACTCAGATAGGTCAAGCTATGAGTAAAACCAACCTGCGAGTTTCCCCGAGGTGGCCCCGCAGGCTGCCCAGTTCGGACCAACACTCAGAGGAGCACTGGCCCAGGGGGGTTTAAATAAGATGACCCTCGGGCTCCAGAAAACCAAGGGAAAAAGAGGCTAGGTGGCAAATGGTAAAACCAAGGTTGGGCATTGCTGGAGGATTTTTATTCAAGGCGAACTGTCAAGGGGTTCCCATTATCACCCAACCGCGTAAGGAACGCAAAATCCGGGAACATAACACTGATATGACGGAAACTAGGGGGACAAGAGTGGAACAAAACACTAGGCATAAGGCCGAGCCTTACACCCTTTACCAAGTATATAGATGCATTAAGATAACAAGATAATATGGTGATATCCCAACAATAAAACAATGTTCCAACAAGGAACGATCTCCAATCTTCACCTGCAACTAGCAACGCTATAAGAGGGGCTGAGCAAAGCGGTAACATAGCCAATCAACGGTTTGCGAGGACATGGTGGGTTAGAGGTTTGACATGGCAATTTGGGAGGCATGATAAGCAAGTGGTAGGTTTCGTAGCATAGGCATAGCAAAAGAGCAAGCATCTAGCAAGCAAAGATAGAAGTGATTTCGAGGGTATGATCATCTTGCCTGCAAAGTTGTCAGAGTTGGCTTGATCCTCATAAGCAAACTTAACGGGCTCCTCATTAGCGAACTCGTCTCCCAGCTCTACCCAAACAAGACAAACAAGCAAAAGGAAACACAATCAACCACGTGCAAAGCTCAAACAACATGATGCGAACAAGGTATGCTATGCGGGATGCGATATGTGATGCATATGCAAGATTTTACAAGGAATGATTGAACCTGGCCTCAACTTGGAAATCCAAGAGTTCCACTGGAAAGGTGAGGTGATCTCGGTTGAAATCTATATAAAGATCACCGGAATCGGATGCACGGTTTGGAAATGGCAAGCAAAACAAATATGGCACCGATCTACGATAAACATCAAATAGCCATCTAAATGCACCAAGTTAAATATGCTACAACACTCAAACATGACAACAAAATACATGGCAGGGATCCACTCACGATGCTTGACAAAAGATGAACACTGAGCTACGGCCAATTCATCCATTAACATGTTCAAACAAGCATGGCAAAGATGCAAACGATAACAGGTTTCAGACTTAGTGAAATTAACACGTCTGGAATTTAACATCAGGTAGCACACTTTGGAGCATGAAAAACTATATGCTACAGGAACTTAACATGGCAAAGCAAGGCATGAAATGAAGCTACTCAAAGCACTTAACAAAAGTCCCTTAGTGACCTTGAGCCAAAAGGGATCAGAAAATACAATTGCAAGCATGTGAACATGGCAAAAACATACTCAGATTACAGACTTAGTGAAGAACTGGAGCATGCAAATCTGTTAACGAGTAGGCATGTTCACGAGCTCGATGCACTCAGTACAGAGAATGACATGACAAACTAAGCATACACCCATCAAGAATACATCTCATAGAAGCTAGACATGGCAAGAACAACAACATAGCATGCACGGATCACTAGCAACATCCTCGGCAAAATCGCTAACACGTCAACAATCTGCCAGGATTCACGAAATAGCAAAAGTAGAGCTCGATTGACTCAAGCTAGGGTGCTCCATAATTGCAAACAAAGACATGGATGGATATAGCACCACAATATTAACAAATAATCCTTACTGATCATCGTCAAAAGAGGCATGGATCACTAGGAAACAACATGAACATATGGCATATTGACAAAATCAGATCAAGGACTTGGAGAGATTCTAAGTCCCTGAAATCAGCATTAACGAAAACACTACTTTGCAAACTTGTGCTAGTCACCACACATATCACAAAAATACATGGTAAGCACCTCTGTAAAGATGGCATGGCATATAACAAAACACATGTAGAGCTCAGGAGCATATCATGCACACACTAATCATGCAAAAAATGACAAATAGCTATTTGATGAAACAGATCTGGCAATTATATCATATAGCCCTCTTCCAAAAGCATTTCGGGCATCCAGACGAGCTCAAATGAAAATGATGCAATGAGAGGAAATGATGTACTCTCTGAGGCGAACATTTTGATATGCTACACGTGCAAATCGGAGCTACGGATGCGGAGTTACGACATGATGAAAAACGCAAATAAATTACGGTTTCGGGGGAAAAACCGTTCGGATTTTTCCAGATCTGAGATCACTGTAGCTGCACACGTCCCGATGTTCGCCGGGGTCGTCGTTCGCCGGAGTCGGTGGGAAAGAGGGACGGTGAGGTGCTCCCGGGCCGGATCTCGCCGGATCCGGCCGGCGGGGAGCCGCGGTAGAGCAGCGGGACGACGGGGAGACGCTGGAGACGGATGCCGGCGCGGTGGCGCGAGCTCGCCGGCAAACAGGCGGCGACCGGCGAGAGGGGACGCGGGGCGGCGCTCGGGCGCAGGACGCGGGCGGCGGCGCGCGCGAGATGGAGGCGGCGGGGCGACGTGGGCCGCGGGGGCCGGGCGTGGGCCTGGTGGGCCGGCGGCGCGGGGACGGAGGCGAGGCCACGTGGCGGATCACGGTTGGCGGCGGTGGGTTCGTCTGGCCGGCTTCGGACACGTCCGACGCGGCGCGAGGGGAATTTAGGGTTAGGGGGAGAGGAGACCCAGGATTTTCGGGGGGGTGCCTTTATATAGGCATAGAGGGAGCTAGGAAGCTCCAAATGGAGTGCGGTTTTCGGCCACGCAATCGTGATCGAATGCTCTAGATGATGGATAGGTTTTTTGGTGAGTTTTGGGCCAAAATGGAAGGGTGTTGGGCTGCAACACACACGAGGCCTTCTCGGTCCCTCGGTTAACCGTTGGAGTATCAAACGAAGTCCAAATGTCACGAAACTTGACAGGGGGTCTACCGGCAGTAAACCAAGGCCGCATGACAAGTCTCAGTCCAATCCATAAATGTTTAACCCCCACACACGAAAAGAGGTAGAAAGGACCACCGGAGTAGATAGGAGCGCCGGAATGCAAAACGGACAACGGGGAAAATGCTCGGATGCATGAGACGAACACGTATGCAAATGCAATGCACATGATGACATGATATGAGATGCATGACAAAGGCAACAACACACAAAGACAAAAACCTTAACCCAAGGAAACAAAATAACTTAGTGCCGGAAACGGCAAGAGTTGGAGTACATATAAGGTAAATTACATCCGAGGGTGTTACAGCAGCAATGAGGATAATCCTCAGATCACGGACCTAGTCCGCATCATTGCTCCTATCATCTTTCAACATAGTTTTCTCTAGGAACATATCATAAATAAAATGGGGAAGCTATACGCGAGCAATTGAGCTACAACATAGATATGAAAATACTATCAGGACTAAGTTCATGATAAATTAAAGTTCAATTAATCATATTACTTAAGAACTCCCACTTAGATAGACATCCCTCTAATCATCTAAGTGATCACGTGATCCAAATCAACTAAACCATAACCGATCATCACGTGAAATGAGTAGTTTTCAATGGTGAACATCACTATGTTATCATATCTACTATAGGATTTACGCTCGACCTTTCGGTCTCAGTGTTCCGAGGCCATATCTGCATATGCTAGGCTCGTCAAGTTTAACCCGAGTATTTCTGCGTGTGCAAAACTTGCTTGCACCCGTTGTATGTGAACGTAGAGCTTATCACACCCGATCACCATGTGGTGTCTCGGCACGACGAACTTTGGCAATGGTGCATACTCAGGGAGAACACATGTACCTTGAAATTTAGTGAGAGATCATCTTATAATGCTACCGTCAATCAAGCAGAATAAGATGCATAAAGGATAAACATCACATGCAATCAATATAAGTGATATGATATGGCCATCATCATCTTGTGCGTTTGATCTCCATCTCCAAAGCACTATCATGATCACCATCATCATAGGCGGGACACCTTGATCTCCATGCATCGTTGTCGTCTCGCCAAATATTGCTTCTACGACTATCGCTACCGTTTAGTGATAAAGTAAAGCAATTACAGGGAGATTGCATTGCATACAATAAAGCGACAACCATATGGCTCCTGCTAGTTGTTGATAACTCTGGTACAAAATATGATCATCTCATACAATAAAATATAGCATCATGCCTTGACCAAATCACATCCCCACATGCCCTGCAAAAACAAGTAAGACGTCCTCTACTTTGTTGTTGCAAGTTTTACGTGGCTGCTATGGGCTGAGGAAGAACCGTCCTTACCTACGCATCAAATCCACAACAATATTTCATCAAGTTTGTGATGTTTTAACCTTGAACAAGGACCAGGCATAGTCACACTCGGTTCAACTAAATTTGGAAAAACTGACACCCGCCAGCCACCTGTGTGCAAAGCACGTCAGTAGAACCAGTCTCGCGTAAGCATACGCATAATGTCGGTCCGGGCCGCTTCATCCAACAATACCGCCGAACCAAAGTATGACATGCTGGTAAGCAGTATGACTTGTATCGCTCACAACTCACTTGTGTTCTACTTGTGCATATAACATCTACGCATAAACCTGGCTCGGATGCCACTGTTAGGGAACGCAGTAATTTCAAAAATTTCCTACGCACACGCAAGATCATGGTGATGCATAGCAACGAGAGGGGAGAATATCATCTACATACCCTCGTAAACCGTAAGCGGAAGCGTTATGAGAACGCGGTTGATGTAGTCATACGTCTTCACGATTCGACCGATCCAAGTACCGAACGTACGGCACCTTCGAGTTCAGCACACATTCAGCTCGGTGACGTCCCACGAACTCCGATCCAGCAGAGCTTCGAGGGAGATTTCCATCAGCATGATGGCGTGATGACGGTGATGATGATGCTACCGACGCAGGGCTTCGCCTAAGCACCGTTATGATATGACAGAGGTGGATTATGGTGGAGGGGGGCACTGCACACGGCTAAAAGATCAACTCATCAACTTGTGTGTCTATGGGGTGCCCCTTGCCAGGTATATAAAGGAATGGAGGAGGGGGAGAGGTCGGCCCTCCTAGGCGCGCCCCAAGGGGAGTCCTACTCCCACTGGGAGTAGGATCCCCCCCCCCTTCCATGTAGGAGGAGTAGGAGAGAAGGAAAGGGAAAAGAGAAGAGAGGGAAGGAGGAGGCGCCGCCCCTCCCCCTAGTCCAATTCGGACTAAGCCTTGGGGCGTGCAGCCTCCCCTCTCTCTTTCCCCTCAAGCCCAATAAGACCCATACACTCCCCGGCGAATTCCTGTAACTCTCCGGTACTCCGAAAAATACCCGAATCACTCGGAACCTTTCCGATGTCCGAATATAGTCGTCCAATATATTGATCTTTATGTCTCGACCATTTTGAGACTCCTCGTCATGTCCCCGATCTCGTCTGGGACTCCGAACTACCTTTGGTACATCAAAACACATAAACTCATAATACCGATCATCATCGAACGTTAAGCGTGCGGACCCTACGGGTTCGAGAACTATGTAGACATGCCCGAGACTCATCTCTGGTCAATAACCAATAGCGGAACCTGGATGCTCATATTGGTCCTACATATTCTACGAAGATCTTTATCGGTCAAACCGCATAACGGTATATGTTGTTCCCTTTGTCATCGGTATTTACTTGCCCGAGATTCGATCATCGGTATCTCAATACCTAGTTCTATCTCGATACTGGCAAGACTCTTTACTCATTCCGTAATGCATCATCCGCAACTAACTCATTAGTCACATTGCTTGCAAGGCTTATAGTGATGTGCATTACCGAGAGGGCCCAGAGATACCTCTCCGACAATCGGAGTGACAAATCCTAATCTCGATCTATGCCAACTCAACAAGTACCATCGGAGACACCTGTAGAGCACCTTTATAATCACCTAGTTACGTTGTGACATTTGGTTGCACACAAAGTGTTCCTTCTGTATTCGAAGTTGTATAATCTCATAGTCAGTGAAGAAAGCAGTAGCAACAACTAAACGATCATCATGCTAAGCCAACGGAATGGGTCAAGTCAATCACATCATTCTCTAATGATGTGATCCCGTTAATAAAATGACAACTCATGTCTATGGCTAGGAAACTTAACCATCTTTGGTTCAACGAGCTAGTCAAGTAGAGGCATACTAGTGACACTCTATTTGTCTATGTATTCACACATGTACTTAGCTTCTAATTAATACAATTCTAGCATGAATAATAAACATTTATCATCATATAAGGAAATAAATAATAACTTTATTATTGCCTCTAGGGCATATTTCCTTCAGGGTCCCACTTGCACTAGAGTCAATAATCTAGTTCACATCTTTATGTGATTAGTTCACAGCTCCATGTGACTAATACCCAAAGGGTTTACTAGAACCAATAATCTAGTTCACATCGCTATGTGATTAACACCCAAAGAGTGATCATGTTTTGCTTGTGAGAGAAGTTCAGCCTATGGGTCTGCGACATTCAGATCTGTATGTATTTTGCAAATTTCTATGTCTACAATGCTCTGCACGGAGCTACTCTAGCTAATTGCTCTCACTTTCAATATGTATCCAGATCGAGACTTAGAGTCATCTAGGTCGATGTAAAAAGCTTGCATCAACATAACTCTTTACGACGAACTCTTTTATCACCTCCATAACCGAGAAATATTTCCTTGGTCCTTTAAGGATAATTTTGACCGTTGTCCAGTGATCTACTCCTAGATCATTATTCTACTCCCTTGTCAGAAAGATTCTAAGGTATACAATACGACTGGTAAACAACATAACATACTTTATAGAACCTATGATTGATGCATAGGGAATGACTTTTCATTCTCTTTCTATTTTATGTTGTGGTCGGGTTTTGAGTCTTTACTCAGCTTCACGCCTTACAACACAAGCAAGAACTCCTTCTTTGACTGTTCCATTTTGAACTACTTCAAAATCTTGTCAAGGTATGTACTCATTGAAAAAACTTATCAAGCGTCTTGATCTATCTCTATAGATATTGATGCTCAATGTGTAAGCAGCTTCATCGAGGTCTTTCTTTGAAAAAATCTTTTCAAACACTCCTTTATGCTTTCCAGAAAATTCTACATTATTTCCGATCAACAATATGTCATTCACATATACTTATCAGAAATGTTGTAGTGATCCCACTCACTTTCTTGTAAATACAGGATTCACCACAAGTCTGTATAAAACCATATGCTCTCATCACTTTGTCAAAGCATATATTCCAACTCCGAGATGCTAGCACCAGTCCATAGATGGATCGCTGGAGCTTGCTCACTTTGTTAACACCTTTAGGATCGACAAAACCTTTTGGTTGCATCATATACAACTCTTATCTTAAGAAATCCATTAAGGAATACAGTTTTGACATCCATTTGCCAGATTTCATAAAATGTGGCAACTGCTAACATGATTCGTACAGACTTTTAAGCATCAATATGAGTGAGAAAATATCATCGTAGTCAACACCTTTGAACTTGTGGAAAACATTTTTGCGACAATTCGAGCTTTGTAGATAGTAACACTACTATCAGCGTCCGTCTTCCTCTTGAAGATCCATTTATTCTTAATGACTCACCGATCATCGGGCAAGTCAATCAAAGTCCATACTTTGTTCTCATACATGGATCCCATCTCAGATTTCATGGCCTCAAGCCATTTTGCGGAATCTGGGCTCATCATCGCTTCCTCATAGGTCGTAGGTTCGTCATGGTCTAGTAACATGACTTCTAGAAAGGATTACCGTACCGCTCTGGTGCAGACCATATTCTGGTTGTCCTATGAGGTTCGGTAGTAATTTGATCTGAAGTTTCATGATCATCATCATTATCTTCCTCACTAATTGGTGTAGAGATCACTAGAACTGATTTCTGTGATGAACTACTTTCCAATTCGGGAGAAGGTACAATTACCTTATCAAGTTCTACTTTCCTCCCACTCACTTATTTCGAGAGAAACTCCTTCTCTAGAAAGGATCCATTCTTAACAACAAATGGCTCGCCTTCGGATTTGTGATAAAAGGTGTAACCAACTGTCTCATTTCGGTACCCTATGAAGTCGCATTTCTCTGATTTGGGTTTGAGCTTATCAGGATGAAACTTTTTCACATAAGTATCGCAACCCCAAACTTTAAGAAATGACAACTTTGGTTTCTTGCCAAACCAAAGTTAATATGGCGTCGTCTCAACAGATTTAGATGGTGCCCTATTTAACATGAATGCGGCTGTCTCTAATGCATAACCCCAAAACGATAGTGGTAAATTAGTAAGAGACATTATAGATTGCACCATATCTAATAAAGTACGGTTATGAGGTTCGGACACACCATTACGCTGTGGTGTTCCAGGTGGCGTGAGTTGTGAAACTATTCCGCATTGTTTCAAATGAAGACCAAACTCGTAACTCAAATAGTCTCCTCCACGATCAGATCATAGAAACTTTATTTTCTTGTTACAATGATTTTCCACTTGACTCTGAAATTATTTAAATTTTCAAATGTTCTAGACTTATGTTTCATCAAGAAGATATACCCATATCTTACTCGAATCATCTGTGAAGGTCAGAAAATAACAATATCTACCGCAAGCCTCAACACTCATCGGACTGCATACATCAGCATGTATTATTTCCAACAAGTCTGTTGCTCGCTCCATTGTTCCGGAGAACGGAGTCTTAGTCATCTTGCCCATGAGGCATGGTTCCCAAGCATCAACTGATTCATAATCAAGTGATTCCAAAAGCCCATCAGCATGGATTTTCTTCATGCGCTTTACACCAATATGACCTAAACGGCAGTGCCACAAATAAGTTGCACTATCATTATTAACTTTGCATCTTTCGGCTTCAATATTATGAATATGTGTATCACTATGATCGAGATTCGATGAACCATTCACCTTGGGTGTATGACCATTGAAGGTTTTATTCATGTAAACAGAACAACAATTATTCTCTGACTTTAAATGAATAACCGTATTGCAATAAACATGATCAAATCATATTCATGCTTAACACAAACACCAAAAAAACATTTATTTAGGTTCAACACTAATCCCGAAAGTATAGGGAGTGTGCGATGATGATCATATCAATGTTGGAACCACTTCCAACACATATCGTCACTTCACCTTTAACTAGTCTATGTTTGTTCTGCAACTCCCGTTTCGAGTTACTAATCTCAGCAACTGAACTAGTATCAAATACTGAGGGGTTGCTATAAACACTAGTAAAGTACACATCAATAACATGTAAATCAAATATACCTTTGTTCATTTTGCCATCATTATCCGCCAAATACTTGGGGCAGTTCTGCTTCGAGTGACCAGTCCCTTTGTAGTAGAAGCACTTAGTCTCAGGCTTAGGTCTAGACTTGGGCTTCTTCACTTGAGCAGCAACTTGCTTGCCGTTCTTCTTGAAGTTCCCCTTCTTCCCTTTGCCTTTTTCTTGAAACTAGTGGTCTTGTCAACCATCAACACTTGATGCTTCTCTTGATTTCTACCTTCATCGATTTCAGCATCACGAAGAGCTTAGGAATCGTTTCCGTTATCCCTTGCATATTATAGTTCATCATGAAGTTCCAATAACTTGGTGATAGTGACTAGAGAACTCTGTCAATCACTACCTTATCTGGAGGATTAACTCCCACTTGATTCAAGTGATTGTAGTACTCAGACATTCTGACCACATGCTCACTAGCTGAGCTATTATTCTCCATCTTGTAGGCAAAGTGCTTGTCAAAGGTCTTATACCTTTCGACATTGGCATGAGTCTGAAATACTAATTTCAACTCTTGGAACATCTCATATGCTCCGTGGCATTCAAAACGTCTTTGAAGCCCTGATTCTAAGCCGTAAAGCATGGTGCACTAAACTATCAAGTAGTCATCATATCGAGCTCGCCAAATGTTCATAACGTCTGCATCTGCTCCTGCAATCGGTCTGTCACCTAGCAGTGCATCAAGGACATAATTCTTCTGTGCAGCAATGAGGATAATCCTCGGATCATGGACCTAGTCCACATCATTGCTACTATCATCTTTCAACATAGTTTTCTCTAGGAACATATCATAAATAAAACGGGAAAGCTATACGCGAGCAATTGATCTACAACATAGATATGCAAATACTTAAGAACTCCCACTTAGATAGACATCCCTCTAATCATCTAGGTGATCACGTGATCCGAATCAACTTAACCATAACCGATCATCACGTGAAATGAGTAGTTTTCAATGGTGAATATCACTATGTTGATCATATCTACTATATGATTCACGCTCGACCTTTCGGTCTCAGTGTTCCAAGGCCATATCTGCATATGCTAGGCTCTTCAAGTTTAACCCGAGTATTTCTGCGTGTGCAAAACTTGCTTGCACCCGTTGTATGTGAACGTAGAGCTTATCACACCCGATCAACACGTGGTGTCTCGGCACGACGAACTTTGGCAACGGTGCATACTCAGGGAGAACACTTGTACCTTGAAATTTAGTGAGAGATCATCTTATAATGCTACCGTCAATCAAGTAGAATAAGATGCATAAAGGATAAACATCACATGCAATCAATATAAGTGATATGATATGGCCATCATCATCTTGTGCCTTTGATCTCCATCTCCAAAGCACTGTCATGATCACCATCATCACCGGCGGGACACCTTGATCTCCATGCATCGTTGTCGTCTCGCCAAATATTGCTTCTATGACTTTCGCTACCGTTTAGTGATAAAGTAAAGCAATTACAGGGCGATTGCATTGCATACAATAAAGCGACAACCATATGGCTCCTGCTAGTTGCCGATAACTCTGTTACAAAACATGATCATCTCATACAATAAAATATAGCATCATGCCTTGTAACGCCCTCGATGCGGCTATATCTCCCACGTGTCGAAGCACGACTTAGAGGCATAACTGCATTGAAAGCAATGTCGCAAGTGAGGTAATCTTCACAACAACCCATGTAATACAATAAGGGAATAAGAGTAACATAGATGGATTACACTCGCCATGTCACACAAATGGCATAAATAACATTACATTAATCCAAATACACTCAAGGTCCGACTACGGAACCAAAATAAAGATAAACCCCAAATGCAACATAGTCCCCGATCGCCCCCAACTGGGCACCACTACTGGTCATCTGGGAAAGACACGTAGTAACGACGAGAGTCTTCATTGAACTCCCACTTGAGCTCGGTCATATCATCTGGAGCGGTATCATCGGTCCCTGCATCTGGTTTTGGAAGTAAACTTTGAGTCACAGGGACTCAGCAATCTCACACCCTTGCGATCAAGACTATTTAAGCTTATAGGTAGGGTAAAGGTATGATGTGGAGCTCAAGCAAGCGACTAGCATATATGGTGGCTAACATATTCGCAAAAGAGAGCGGGAAGAGAAGGCAAAACCACGGTCGAACAACTATGATCAAGAAGTGATCCTAGAATAACCTACGTCAAGCATTACTCCAACACCGTGTTCACTTCACGGACTCCGCCGAGAAGAGACCATCACGGTTACACACACGGTTGGTGCTTTTAATTAAGTTAAGTTTCAGGTTATCTACAACCCAACATTAACAAATTCCCATCTGCCCATAACCGTGGGCACGGCTTTTGAAAGTTCAAATCCCTGCAGGGGAGTCCCAACTTAGCCCATCACAAGCTCTCACGATCAACGAAGGATATTCCTTCTCCCAAGAAAATCCGATCAGACTCGGCATCCCGGTTACAAGACATCCTTGACAATGGTAAAACAAGTCCAGCAACACCACTCGAATGTGCCGACAAATCCCGATAGGAGCTACACATATCTCGTTCTCAGGGCACACTGGATAAGCAATCCGTACAACTAAAACCAACCCTCGAGTTTCCCCGAGGTGGCGTTGCAAGGGGCTCTAGTTTGGACCAACACTCAGAGGAGCACTGGCCCGGGGTGTTTAATAACGATGACCCTTGGGCTCCGGAAACCCAAGGGAAAAGAGGCTAGGTGGCAAATGGTAAAACCAAGGTTGGTCATTGCTGGAGGAGTTTTATTCAAGGCGAACTGTCAAGGGGTTCCCATTATAACCCAACCATGTAAGGAACGCAAAATCCGGGAACATAACACCGATATGACGGAAACTAGGGCGGCAAGAGTGGAACAAAACACCAGGCATAAGGCCGAGCATTCCACCCTTTACCAAGTATATAGGTGCATTAAGATAAACAAGGCAATATGGTGATATCCCAACAATAAACATGTTCGAACAAGGAACGATCTCCAATCTTCACCTGCAGCTAGCAACGCTATAAGAGGGACTGAGCAAAGCGGTAACATAACCAAACAACGGTTTGCTAGGACAAGGTGGGTTAGCGGTTTGACATGGCAATATGGGAGGCATGATAAGCAAGTGGTAGGTATCGTAGCATAGGCATAGCAAAAGAGCGAGCATCTAGCAAGCAAAGATAGAAGTGATTTCGAGGGTATGGTCATCTTGCCTGCAGAGTTCTCAGAGTTGACTTGATCCTCGTAAGCATACTCAACGGGCTCCTCGTTCATGTACTTGTCTCCCGGCTCTACCCAAACAAGAACAACAAGCAAAAGGGAACACAATCAACCACATGCAATGCTCAAGCAACATGATGCAAACATGGTATGATAAGCGGGATGCGATATGTGATGCATATGCATGATTGGCAAAGGAATGATTGAACCTGGCCTCAACTTGGAAAACAAATAGTGCCACTGGAAAGGTGAGTTGATTTCGGTCGAAATCGATATAAAGATTACCGGAATCGGATGCATTGTTTGGAAATGGCAAGCAAAACAAATATGGCACCGGTGTGCGATAAACAGCAAGTAGCCTTCTAAATGCATCAAGATAAATAAGCTACTGCACCCAAACATGGCAACAAAATACATCACAGGAATCCACTCATGATGCTTGACAAAAGATCAACACTGAGCTACGGCTAATTCACTCATTAACAGGTTCAAACAAGCATGGCAAAAGTGCAAAAGATAACAGGTTTCAGACAGTGAAAATAACAACATGTCAGGAATTTATAATCAGGAAGCAATGTTTAGAGCATGATAACTACATACTACAGGAACATATCATGGCAAAGCAAATAATGGCATGAAGCTACTCAAATCATATAACAAAAGTCCCTTAGTGACCATGAGCCAAAAGGGATCAGAAAATAAAATTGCAAGCATGTGAACATAGCAAAAACATAAACAGATTCAGACTTAGTGAAAAACTGGAGCATGGCAAAACAGATAATGAGTAGGCATGTTTACGAGCTCGATGCACTCACTACGAGGCATTGCATGACAAACTAAGCATACACCCAGCAAATAGACATGGCATAGAAGCTAGACATGGCAAGAACAACAACATAGCATGCATGAATCAACAACAACAAGCTCGGCAAAATTGCTAAACATGTTAACAATCTGTCAGGAACATTTTATAGCAAAAGTAGATCTCGATTGACTCCTGCTACGGTGATCCATAATTGCAAACAAAGACATGGATGGATAGAGCACAACATTATCTACAAAACATCCTTACTGATCATGCTCAAAAGAGGCACGGATCACTAGGAAACAACATGAACATATGACATAAAAATAATGACAGGGCAAGGACTTAGTGAAATTCTAAGTCCCTGAAATCAGCATCATTGAGTAAGCCACTTTGCATGATTGTGCTAGTCACCACAAAGGTCACAAAAATACATGGCATACACCCCTGTAAAGATGGCATGTCATACATCAAAACACATGTAGAGCTCAGGATCATAGCATGGACACATTAATCATGGCAAAAATGACAAAAGTGCATTTGCTGAAAGAGATCTGAAATTATCATCACATAGCCCTCTTCCAACAGCATTTCGGGCATCAAGATGAGCTCAAATGAAAATTATGCAATGAGATGAAATGATGTACTCGTCGAGACGAACATTTTGATATGCTAGACGCACGAACCTGAGCAACGGTTGCAGAGTTATGGCATGTGGAAGAATGCAAAATGTTAGGGTTTTGGGGAGAAAAAGTCAACCGAGATGAACTGGATCCAGATCTGGCCCGATGCAATGTAGCGGCACGGACTTCGAGGATGGTCGGCGCCGGAGTCGAGGTCGCCGGAGAGGAGGGGCGGCGGCTCGGGCAGCGAGGAGGCCGGGGCGGCGAGCGGCAATGTCGGCGGCGGCCGGAGTTGAGGGCGCGGCGGTCGGTGGCGGAGGACGGCATCGCCGGAGCTGCAGGCCGGCGCGGCAGAGCGGCAGGGAGGCGGGCGGCGCTCGGCGGTGCTCGGGCGGAAGGGACGCGGCCCGGGCGGGGCGCGGGGAGGGCCGCTGCCGGGCAGGGCAGGCCGGCGTGGGCGAAGCGGCGAAGTGGGGCTGTGGGCGCTACATGGCACGCCCTGGTTGGCGGCAGCGGTCTCGTCTGGCGCGGGCGGACGTGTCCGGCCGCGCGGAGAGGAATTTTTCTAGGGTTAGGGTGGAAGGAGATCCGGGATTTCGGAGGAGAGGCTATTTATAGAGGTAGGAGGAGCTAGGAAGCTCCAAATGAGGTGCGCTTTGTGGCCACGCGATCGTGATCGAACGGCCTAGGTGATGGAGGGTTTTTTGGTGGGTTTTGGGCCACTTTGGAAGGGTGTTGGGCTGCAACACACATGAGGCCTTTTCGGTCCCTCGGTTAACCGTTGGAGTATCAAACGAAGTCCAAATGGCACGAAACTTGACAGGCGGTCTACCGGTAGTAAACCAAGGCTGCATGACAAGTCTGGGTCAATCCGAAAACGTTTAACACACGCACACGAAAAGAGGTAGAAAGGACCACCGGAGGACATAGGAGCGCCGGAATGCAAAACGGACAACGGAGAAAATGCTCGGAAGCATGAGACGAACACGTATGCAATTGCAATGCACATGATGACATGCTATGAGATGCATGACAAAGACAAAACACACAGAGACAAAAAAAACCCCGACAACGAAGAAATAGAATAACTTAGTGCCGGAAACGGCAAGAGTTGGAGTACACATAAGGTACGTTACATCCGGGGTGTTACATGCCTTAACCATATCACATCACAACATGCCCTGCCAAAACAAGTTAGACGTCCTCTGCTTTGTTGTTGCAAGTTTTACGTGGCTGCTACGGGCTGAGCAAAAACCATTCTTACCTACGCATCAAATCCACAACGATATTTCTTCAAGTTTGTGATGTTTTAACCTTCAGCAAGGACCGGGCGTAGTCACACTCGGTTCAACTAAAGTTGGAGAAACTAACACCCGCCAGCCACATGTGTGCAAAGAACGTCGGTAGAACCAGTCTCGTGTAAGCGTACGCATAATGTCGGTCCGGGCTGCTTCATCCAACAATACCGCCGAACCAAAGTATGACATGTCGGTAAGCAGTATGACTTGTATCGCCCACAACTCACTTGTGTTCTACTCATGCATATAACATCTACGCATAAACCTGGCTCGGATGCCACTGTTGAGGAACACGGTAATTTCAAAAAAATTCTACGCACACGCAAGATCATGGTGATGCATAGCAACAAGAGGGGAGAGTATCATCTACGTACCCTCATAGACCGTAAGCAGAAGCGTTATGAAAACGTGGTTGATGTAGTCGTATGTCTTCATGATTCGACCGATCCAAGTACCGAACGTACGGCACCTCCAAGTTCAGCACATGTTCAGCTCGGTGACGTCCCACGAACTCCAATCTAGTAGAGCTTCAAGGGAGAGTTCTGTCAGCACAACGTCGTGATGACGGTGATGATGATGCTACCGACGCAGGGCTTCGCCTAAGTACTGCTATGATATAACCGAGGTGGATTATGGTGGAGGGGGCACCGCACACGGCTAAAAGATCAACTCATCAACTTGTGTGTCTATGGGGTGCCCCTAGCCACTTATATAAAGGAGTGGAGGAGGGGGAGAGGTCGGCCCTCCTAGGCGCGCCCCAAGGGGAGTCCTACTCCCACTCGGAGTAGGATTCCCCCCCCCCTTCCATGTAGTAGGAGTAGGACAGAAGGAAAGGGAAATGAGAAGACAAGGAAGGAGGACACGCCGCCCCTCCCCCTAGTCCAATTCAGACTAAGCCTTGGGGGGCATGCAGCCTCCCCTCTCTCTTTCCTCTCAAGCCCAATAAGGCTCATATACACCCCGGCGAATTCCCGCAACTCTTCGGTACTCCGAAAAATACCCAAATCACTTGGAACCTTTCCGATGTCTGAATATAGTCGTCCAATATATCGATCTTTACGTCTCGACCATTTCGAAACTCCTCGTCATGTCCCCGAACTCGTCCGGGACTCTGAACTACCTTAGGTACATCAAAACACATAAACTCATAATACCGATCGTCACCGAACGTTAAGCGTGCGGACCCTACGAGTTCGAGAACTATGTAGACATAACCAAGACTCATCTCCAGTCAATAACCAACAGTGGAGCCTGGATGCTCATATTGGCTCCTACATATGCTATGAAGATCTTTATCGGTCAAACCGCATAACAGTATACGTTGTTCCCTTTGTCATCTACATGTTACTTGCCCGAGATTCGATCGTCGGTATCTCAATACCTATTTCAATCTCGTTACCGGCAAGTTTCTTTACTCATTCTGTAATGCATCATCCTGCAACTAACTCATTAGTCACACTGCTTGCAAGGCTTATAGTGATGTGCATTACCGAGAGGGCCCAGAGATACCTCTTCGACAATAAGAGTGACAAATCCTAATCTCGATCTAAGCCAACTCAACAAATACCATCGGAGACACCTGTAGAGCACCGTTATAATCACCTAGTTACGTTGTGACGTTTGGTAGCACACAAAGTGTTCCTCCGGTATTCGAAGTTGCATAATCTCATAGTCAGAGGAACATGTATAAGTCATGAAGAAAGAAGTAGCAACAAACTAAATGATCATCGTGCTAAGCCAACGGAATGGGTCAAGTCAATCACATCATTCTCTAGTGATGTGATCCCATTAATCAAATGACAACTCATGTCTATGGCTAGGAAACTTAACCATCTTTGATTCAACGAGCTAGTCAAGTAGAGGCATACTAGTGACACTCTGTTTGTCTATGTATTCGCACATGTACTAAGTTTCCAGGTAATACAATTCTAGCATGAATAATAAAGATTTATCATGATATAAGGAAATAAATAATAACTTTATTATTGCCTCTAGGGCATATTTCCTTCAGTCTCCCACTTGCACTGGAGTCAATAATCTAGTTCACATCTTTATGTGATTAGTTCACATCTCCATGTGACTAATACCCAATGGGTTTACTAGAATTAATAATCTAGTTCACATCGCTATGTGATTAACACCCAAAGAGTGATCATGTTTTGCTTGTGAGAGAAGTTCAGCCTACGGGTCTGCAACATTCAGATCCGTATGTATTTCGCAAATTTCTATGTCTAGAATGCTCTGCATGGAGCTACTCTAGCTAATTGCTCCCACTTTCAATATGTATCCAGATCAAGACTTAGAGTCATCTAGATCGATGTAAAAAGCTTGCATCGACGTAACTCTTTACGACGAACTCTTTTATCACCTCCATAACCAAGAAATATTTTCTTAGTCCTCTTAGGATAATTTTGACCGTTGTCCAGTGATCTACTCCTAGATCATTATTGTACTCTCTTGTCAGAAAGATTCTGAGGTATACAATAGGACTAGTAAATAGCACAACATACTTTATAGAACGTATGACTGAGCCATAGGGAATGACTTTTCATTCTCTTTCTATTTTTTGCTGTGGTCGGGTTTTTGAGTCTTTACTCAGCTTCACGCCTTGCAACACAGGCAAGAAATCCTTTTTGACTGTTCCATTTCGAACTACTTCAAAATCTTGTCAAGGTATGTACTCATTGAAAAAACTTATCAAGCATCTTGATCTATCTCTATAGATATTGATGCTCAATGTGTAAGCAGCTTCATCGAGGTCTTTCTTTGAAAAAATCTTTTCAAACACTCCTTTATGCTTTCCAGAAAATTCCACATTATTTCCGATCAACAATATGTCATTCACATATACTTATCAGAAATGTTGTAGTGCTCCCACTCACTTTCTTGTAAATACAGGATTCACCGCAAGTCTGTATAAAACCATTTGCTTTGATCACTTTATCAAAGCATATATTCCAACTCTGTGATGCTTGCACCAGTCCATAGATGGATCGCTGGAGCTTGCTCACTTCGTTAGCACCTTTAGGATCGACAAAACCTTCTGGTTGCATCATATACAACTCTTATTTTAAGAAATCCATTAACGAATACAGTTTTGACATCCATTTGCCGGATTTCATAAAATGCGGCACCTGCTAACATGATTCGGACAGACTTTTAAGCATCAATATGAGTGAGAAAATCTCATCGTAGTCAACACCTTTGAACTTGTCGAAAACATTTTTGTGACAATTCGAGCTTTGTAGATAGTAACACTACTATCAGCGTCCGTCTTCCTCTTGAATATCCATTTATTGTTAATGACTCATCGATCATCGGGCAAGTCAATCAAAGTTCGTACTTTGTTCTCATACATGGATCCCATCTCAGATTTCTTGGCCTCAAGCCATTTTGCGGAATCTGGGCTCATCATCACTTCCTCATAGTTCGTAGGTTCGTCATGGTCTAGTAACATGACTTCTAGAAAGGATTACCGTACCACTCTGGTGTAGACCATACTCTGGTTGTCCTATGAGGTTCGGTAGTAACTTGATCTGAAGTTTCATGATCATCATCATTATCTCCCTCACTAATTGGTGTAGAGATCACTAGAACTGATTTCTGTTGTGAACTACTTTCCAATTCGGGAGAAGGTACAATTACCTTATCAAGTTCTACTTTCCTCCCACTCACTTATTTCGAGAGAAACCCCTTCTCTAGAAAGGATCCATTCTTAGCAACAAATGTCTTGCCTTCGGATTTGTGATAAAAGGTGTACCCAACTGTCTCCTTTGGGTATCCTATGAAGACACATTTCTCCGATTTGGGTTTTAGTTTATCAGGATGAAACTTTTTCACATAAGTATCGCAACCCCAAACTTTAAGAAATGACAACTTTGGTATCTTGCCAAACCACAGTTCATATGGCATCGTCTCAACGGATTTAGATGGTGCCCTATTTCACATGAATGCAGTTGTCTCTAATGCATAACCCCAAAATGATAGTGGTAAATCGATAAGAGACATCAATATTGCACCATATCTAATAACGTACGGTTATGATGTTCGGACACACCATTACGCTGTGGTGTTCCAGGTGGCATGAGTTGCGAAACTATTCCGCATTATTTCAAATGAAGACCAAACTCGTAACTCAAATATTATCCTCCATGATCAGATCGTCGAAACTTTATTTTCTTGTTACGATGATTTTCCACTTCACTCTGAAATTATGCAAACTTTTCAAATGTTTTAGATTTATCTTTCATCAAGAAGATATACCCATATCTTACTCAAATCATTTGTGAAGGTCCAAAAATAAAAATATCTGCCGCAAGCCTTAACACTCATTGGATTGCATACATCAGTATGTATTATTTCCAACAAGTCTGTTGCTCGCTCCATTGTTCCTGAGAATGGAGTCTTAGTCATCTTGCCCATGAGACATGGTTCGCAAGCATCAACTGATTCATAATCAAGTGATTCCAAAAGCCCATCAGCATGGATTTTCTTCATGCGCTTTACACCAATATGACCTAAATGGCAGTGCCACAAATAAGTTGCACTATCATTATTAACTTTGCATCTTTTGGCTTCAATATTATGAATATGTGTATCACTACGATCGAGATTCAATAAACCATTCACCTTGGGTGTATGACCATTGAAGGTTTTATTCATGTAAACAGAACACAATTATTCTCTGAGTTTAAATGAATAATCGTATTGCAATAAACATGATCAAATCATATTCATGCTTAGCGCAAACACCAAATAACATTTATTTAGGTTCAACACTAATCCCGAAAGTATAGGGAGTGTGTGATGATGATCATATCAATCTTGGAACCACTTCCAACACACACGTCACTTCACCCTTAACAAGTCTCTGTTCATTCTGCAACTCCCGTTTCGAGTTACTAATCTCAGCAACTGAACTAGTATCAAATACTGAGGGGTTGCTATAAACACTAGTAAAGTACACATCAATAACATGTATATCAAATATACCTCTATTCACTTTGCCATCCTTCTTATCCGCCAAATACTTGGGGCAGTTCTGCTTCCAGTGACCAGTCCCTTTGTAGTAGAAGCACTCAGTCTCAGCCTTAGGTCTAGACTTGGGCTTCTTCACTTGATCAGCAATTTGCTTGCCGTTCTTCTTGAACTTCCCCTTCTTCCCTTTGCCCTTTTCTTGAAACTAGTGGTCTTGTCAACCATCAACACTTGATGCTTTTCTTGATTTCTACCTTCGTCGATTTCAGCATCACGAAGAGCTTGGGAATCGTTTCCGTTATCCCTTGCATATTATAGTTCATCACGAAGTTCCAGTTACTTGGTGATAGTGACTAGAGAACTCTGTCAATCACTATCTTATCTGGAAGATTAACTCCCACTTGATTCAAGTGATTGTATTACTCAGACATTCTGAGCACATGCTCACTAGCTGAGCTATTCTCCTCCATCTTGTAGGCAAAGTGCTTGTCAAAGGTCTCATACCTTTCGACATGGGCATGAGTGTGAAATACTAATTTCAACTCTTGGAACATCTCATATGCTCCGTGGTGTTCAAAATGTCTTTGTAGCCCCGATTCTAAGCCGTAAAGCATGGTGCACTAAACTATCAGGTAGTCATCATATCGAGCTCACCAAATGTTCATAACGTCTGCATCTGCTCCTGCAGTCGGTCTGTCACCTAGCGGTGCATCAAGGACATAATTCTTCTGTGCAGCAATCAGGATAATCCTCAGATCACGGACCTAGTCCGCATCATTGCTACTATCATCTTTCAACATAGTTTTCTCTAGGGACATATCATAAATAAAATGGGGAAGCTATACGCGAGCAATTGATCAACAACATTGATATGCAAATACTATCAGGACTAAGTTCATGATAAATTAAAGTTCAATTAATCATATTACTTAAGAACTCCCACTTAGATAGACATCGCTCTAATCATCTAAGTGATCACGTGATCCAAATCAACTAAACCATAACCGATCATCACGTGAAATGAGTAGTTTTCAATGGTGAACATCACTATGTTGATCATATCTACTATATGATTCACGCTCGACCTTTCGGTCTTAGTGTTCTGAGGCCATGTCTGCATATGCTAGGCTCGTCAAGTTTAACCCGAGTATTTATGTGTGTGCAAAACTGGCTTGCACCCATTGTATGTGAACGTAGAGCTTATCACACCCGATCATCACGTGGTGTCTCGGCACGACGAACTTTGGCAATGGTGCATACTCAGGGAGAACACTTGTACCTTGAAATTTAGTGAGAGATCATCTTATAATGCTACCGTCAATCAAGCAGAATAATATGCATAAAGGATAAAGATCACATGCAATCAATATAAGTGATATGATATGGCCATCGTCATCTTCTGCCTTTGATCTCCATCTCCAAAGCACGGTCCTGATCACCATCTTCACTGGCGGGACACCTTGATCTCCATCATAGCATTGTTGTCGTCTCTCCAAATATTGCTTTTATGACTATCACTACCGTTTAGTGATAAAGTAAAGCAATTACAGGGCGATTGCATTGTATACAATAAAGCGACAACCATATGGCTCCTGCTAGTTGCCGATAACTCTGTTACAAAACATGATCATCTCATACAATAAAATATAGCATCATACCTTGACCATATCACATCACAACATGCCCTGCAAAACAAGTTAGACGTCCTCTACTTTGTTGTTGCAAGTATTACATGGCTGCTACGGGCTGAGCAAGAACCGTTCTTAGCTACGCATCAAAACCACAACGATATTTCATCAAGTTAGTGATGTTTTAACTGTTGGGGAACGTAGTAATTTCAAAATTTTCCTACGCACACGCAAGATCATGGTGATGCATAGCAACGAGAAGGGAGAGTGTAGTCTACGTACCCTCGTAGACCGACAGCGGAAGCGTTATGACAACGCGGTTGATGTAGTCATACGTCTTCACGGCCCGACCGATCAAGCACCGAAACTACGGCACCTCCGAGTTCTAGCACAGGTTCAGCTCGATGAGGATCCCCGGACTCCGATCCAGCAAAGTGTAGGGGAAGAGTTCCATCAGCATGACGGCGTGCTGACGATCTTGATGTTCTACTGTCTCAGGGCTTCGCCGAAGCACCACTACAATATTATGGAGGACTATGGTGGAGGGGGGCACCGCACACGGCTAAGAGAACGATCTTGAAGATCAACATGTGTGTCTAGAGGTGCCCCCCTGCCCCCATATATAAAGGAGCAAGGAGGGAGGCCGGCCGGCCCTTGGGGCGCGCCAAGGAGGAGGAGTCCTCCTCCTAGTAGGAGTAGGACTCCCCTCTTTCCTACCCCCTCTTTCCTACTCATACTAGGAGGGGGAAAGGAAGGGGGAGAGGGAGAAGGAAAGGGGGGTGCCGCCCCCCCCCTCTCCTAGTCCAATTCAGACCAGAGGGGGAGGGGGCACGCGGCCCACCCTGGCCGCCCCCCTCTCTCCACTAGGGCCCATAAAGCCCATTACTTCTCCCGGGGGGTTCCGGTAACCCTCCTGCACTCCGGTTTTCTCCGAAATCACCCGGAACACCTCCGGTGTCCAAATATAGCTGTCCAATATATCAATATTTATGTCTCGACCATTTCAAGACTCCTCGTCATGTCCGTGATCACATCCGGGACTCCGAACAAACTTCGGTACATCAAAATATATAAACTCATAATGAAACTGTCATCGTAACGTTAAGCGTGCGGACCCTACGGGTTCGAGAACAATGTAGACATGACCGAGACATGTCTCCGGTGAATAACCAATAGTGGAACCTTGATGCTCATATTGGCTCCCACATATTCTACGAAGATCTTTTATCGGTCAGACCGCATAACAACATACTTTGTTCCCTTTGTCATCGGTATGTTACTTGCGCGAGATTCGATCGTCGGTATCTCAATACCTAGTTCAATCTTGTTACCGGCAAGTCTCTTTACTCGTTTCGTAATACATCATTTCGCAACTAACTCATTAGTTGCAATGCTTGCAAGTCTTATGTGATGTGCATTATCGAGAGGGCCCAGAGATACTTCTCCGACAATCGGAGTGACAAATCCTAATCTTGAAATACGCCAACCCAACATGTACCTTTGGAGACACCTGTAGAGCTCCTTTATAATCACCCAGTTACGTTGTGACGTTTGGTAGCACACAAAGTATTTCTCCGGCAAACGGGAGTTGCATAATCTCATAGTCATAGGAACATGTATAAGTCATGAAGAAAGCAATAGCAACATACTAAACGATCGGGTGCTAAGCTAATGGAATGGGTCAGGTCAATCACATCATTCTCCTAATGATGTGATCCCGTTAATCAAATGACAACACATGTCTATGGTTAGGAAACATAACCATCTTTGTTTAACGAGCTAGTCAAGTAGAGGCACACTAGTGACGTTTAGTTTGTCTATGTATTCACACAAGTATTATGTTTCCGGATAATACAATTCTAGCATGAATAATAAACATTTATCATGATATAAGGAAATAAATAATAACTTTATTATTGCCTCTAGGGCATATTTCCTTCAGTCTCCCACTTGCACTAGAGTCAATAATCTAGATTTACACAGTAATGATTCTAACACCCATGGAGCTTTGGTGTTGATCATGTTTTGCTCGTGGAAGAGGCTTAGTCAACGGGTCTGCTACATTCAGATCCATATGTATCTTGCAAATCTCTATGTCTCCCACTTGGACTAGATCCCGGATGGAATTGAAGCGTCTCTTGATGTGTTTGGTTCTCTTGTGAAATCTGGATTCCTTTGCCAAGGCAATTGCACCAGTATTGTCACAAAAGATTTTCATTGGACCCGATGCACTAGGTATGACACCTAGATCGGATATGAACTCCTTCATCCAGACTCCTTCATTTGCTGCTTCCGAAGCAGCTATCTACTCCACTTCACATGTAGATCCCGCCACAACGCTTTGTTTAGAACTGCACCAACTGACAGCTCAACCGTTTAATGTAAACACGTATCCGGTTTGCGATTTAGAATCGTCCGGATCAGTGTCAAAGCTTGAATCAACGTAACCTCTTACGGTGAGCTCTTTGTCACCTCCATATACGAGAAACATATCCTTAGTCCTTTTCAGGTGTTTCAGGATGTTCTTGACCGCTGTCCAGTGATCCACTCCTGGATTACTTTGGTACCTCCCTGCTAAACTTATAGCAAGGCACACATCAGGTCTGGTACACAACATTGCATACATGATAGAGCCTATGGCTGAAGCATAGGGAACATCTTTCATTTTCTCTCTATCTTCTGCAGTGGTCGGGCATTGAGTCCGACTCAACTTCACACCTTGTAACACAGGCAAGAACCCTTTCTTTGCTTGATCCATTTTGAACTTCTTCAAAATTTTATCAAGGTATGTGCTTTGTGAAAGTCCAATTAAGCGTCTTGATCTATCTCTATAAATCTTAATGCCCAATATGTAAGCAGCTTCACCGAGGTCTTTCATTGAAAAACTCTTATTCAAGTATCCCTTTATGCTATCCAGAAATTCTATATCATTTCTGATTAGTAATATGTCATCTACATATAATATCAGAAATGCTACGGAGCTCCCACTCACTTTCTTGTAAATACAGGCTTCTCCAAAAGTCTGTACAAAACCAAATGCTTTGATCACATTGTCAAAGCATTTATTCCAACTCCGAGAGGCTTGCACCAGTCCATAAATGGATCGCTGGAGCTTGCACACTTTGTTAGCTCCCTTTGGATCGACAAAACCTTTTGGCTGCATCATATACAACTCTTCTTCCAGAAATCCATTCAGGAATGCAGTTTTGACATCCATCTGCAAAATTTCATAATCATAAAATGCGGCAATTGCTAACATGATTCGGACATACTTAAGCATCGCTACGGGTGAGAAGGTCTCATTGTAGTCAATCCCTTGAACTTGTCGAAAACCTTTTACGACAAGTCGAGCTTTGTAGACAGTAACATTACCGTCAACGTCAGTCTTCTTTTTGAAGATCCATTTATTCTCAATTGCTTGCCAATCTTTGGGCAAGTCAACCAAAGTACATACTTTGTTCTCATACATGGATCCCATCTCAGATTTCATGGCTTCAAGCCATTTTGCGGAATCTGGGCTCACCGTTGCTTCTTCATAGTTCGTAGGTTCATCATGATCTAGTAGCATGACTTCCAGAACAGGATTACCGTACCACTCTAGTGCGGATCTTACTCTGGTTGATCGACGAGGTTCAGTAGTAACTTGTTCTGAAGTTTCAGGATCATCATCATTAGCTTCCTCACTAATTGGTGTAGGTGTCACAGAAACCGGTTTCTGTGATGTACTACTTTCCAATAAGGGAGCAGGTACAGTTACCTCATCAAGTTCTACTTTCCTCCCACTCACTTCTTTCGAGAGAAACTCCTTCTCTAGAAAGTTTCCGAATTTAGCAACAAAAGTCTTGCCTTCGGGTCTGTGATAGAAGGTGTATCCAATAGTCTCTTTTGGATATCCTATGAAGACACATTTCTTTGATTTGGGTTCGAGCTTATCAGGTTGAAGCTTTTTCACATAAGCATCACAGCCCCAAACTTTCAGAAATGACAACTTTGGTTTCTTGCCAAACCACAATTCATAAGGCGTCGTCTCAACGGATTTTGATGGTGCCCTATTTAACGTGAATGTGGTCGTCTCTAAAGCATAACCCCAAAACGATAGCGGTAAATCAGTAAGAGACATCATAGATCGCATCATATCTAGTAAAGTATGATTACGACGTTCGGACACACCATTACCTTGTGGTGTTCCGGGTGGCGTGAGTTGCGAAACTATTCCGCATTGTTTCAAATGTACACCAAACTCGTAACTCAAATATTCTCCTCCATGATCAGATCGTAGGAATTTTATTTTCTTGTTACGATGATTTTTCAACTTCACTCTGAAATTCTTTGAACTTTTCAAATGTTTCAGACTTCTGTTTCATTAAGTAGATATACCCATATCTGCTTAAGTCATCTGTGAAGGTGAGAAAATAACAATATCCACCACGAGCCTCAACATTTATCAGACCACATACATCTGTATGTATGATTTCCAACAAATCTGTTGCTCTCTCCATAGTACCGGAGAACGGTGTTTTGGTCATCTTGCCCATAAGGCACGGTTCGCAAGTACCAAGTGATTCATAATCAAGTGGTTCCAAAAGTCCATCAGTATGGAGTTTCTTCATGCGCTTTACACCGATATGACCTAAACGGCAGTGCCACAAATAAGTTGCACTATCATTATCAACTCTACATCTTTTGGCTTCAACATTATGAATATGTGTGTCACTACTATCGAGATTTAATAAGAATAGACCACTCTTCAAGGGTGCATGACCATAAAAGATATTACTCATATAAATAGAACAACCATTATTCTTTGATTTAAATGAATAACCATCGTGCATCAAACAAGATCCAGATATAATGTTCATGCTCAACGCTGGCACCAAATAACAAGTATTTAGGTCTAATACTAATCCCGAAGGTAGATGCAGAGGTAGCGTGCCGACCGCGATCACATCGACTTTGGAACCATTTCCCGCGCGCATCGTCACCTCGTCCTTAGCCAATCTTCACTTAATCCATAGTCCCTGTTTCGAGTTGCAAATATTAGCAACAGAACCAGTACCAAATACCCAGGTGCTACTGCGAGCATTAGTAAGGTACACATCAATAACATGTATATCATATATACCTTTGTTCACCTTGCCATCCTTCTTATCCGCCAAATACTTGGGGCAGTTCCGCTTCCAGTGACCAGTCTGCTTGCAGTAGAAGCACTCAGTTTCAGGCTTAGGTCCAGATTTGGGTTTTTTCTCCTGAGCAGCAACTTGCTTGCTGTTCTTTTTGAAGTTCCCCTTCTTCTTCCCTTTTCCCTTTTTCTTGAAACTAGTGGTCTTGTTGACCATCAACACTTGATGCTCCTTCTTGATTTCTCCCTCCGCAGCTTTCAACATTGCGAAGAGCTCAGGAAGTGTCTTAACCATCCCTTGCATATTATAGTTCATCACGAGGCTCTTGTAGCTAGGTGGAAGTGATTGGAGAATTCTGTCAATGACGCTATCATCTGGAAGATTAACTCCCAATTGAATCAAGTGATTATTATACCCAGACATTTTGAGTATATGCTCACTGACAGAACTGTTCTCCTCCATCTTGCAGCTATAGAACTTATTGGAGACTTCATATCTCCCAATTCGGGCATTTGCTTGAAATATTAACTTCAACTCCTGGAACATCTCATATGCTCCATGACGTTCAAAACGTCGTTGAAGTCCCGATTCTAAGCCGTAAAGCATGGCACACTGAACTATTGAGTAGTCATCAGCTTTGCTCTGCCAGACGTTCATAACATCTGGTGTTGCTCCAGCAGCAGGCTTGGCACCAAGCGGTGCTTCCAGGACGTAATTCTTCTGTGTAGCAATGAGGATAATCCTCAAGTTACGGACCCAGTCCGTGTAATTGCTACCATCATCTTTCAACTTTGCTTTCTCAAGGAACGCATTAAAATTCAACGGAACAACAACACGGGCCATCTATCTACAATCAAACACAAACAAGCAAGATACTATCAGGTACTAAGTTCATGATAAATTTAAGTTCAATTAATCATATTACTAAAGAACTCCCACTTAGATAGATATCCCTCTAATCCTCTAAGTGATCACGTGATCCAAATCAACTAAACCATGTCCGATCGTCACGTGAGATGGAGTAGTTTCATTGGTGAACATCACTATGTTGATCATATCTACTATATGATTCACGCTCGACCTTTCGGTCTCTGTGTTCCAAGGCGATATCTGTATATGCTTGGCTCGTCAAGTATAACCTGAGTATTCTGCGTGTGCAACTGTTTTGCACCCGTTGTATTTGAACGTAGAGCCTATCACACCTGATCATCACGTGGTGTCTCAGCACGAAGAACTTTCGCAATGGTGCATACTCAGGGAGAACACTTCTTGATAATTAGTGAGAGGTCATCTTAAAATGCTACCGTCAATCAAAGCAAGATAAGATGCATAAAATATAAACATCACATGCAATCAATATAAGTGATATGATATGGCCATCATCATCTTGTGCTTGTGATCTCCATCTTCGAGGCACCGTCATGATCACCATCGTCACCGTCACGACACCTTGATCTCCATCGTAGCATCGTTGTCGTCTCGCCAATATTATGCTTCTACGACTATCGCTACCGCTTAGTGATAAAGTAAAGCATTACAGGGCGATTGCATTGCATACAATAAAGCAACAACCATATGGCTCATGCCAGTTGCCGATAACTCGGTTACAAAACATGATCATCTCATACAATAAAATTTAGCATCATGTCTTAACCATATCACATCACAACATGCCCTGCAAAAACAAGTTAGACGTCCTCTACTTTGTTTGTTGCAAGTTTTACATGGCTGCTACGGGCTTAAGCAAGAACCAATCTTACCTACGCATCAAAAACCACAATGATAGTTTGTCAAGTTGGTGATGTTTTAACCTTCGCAAGGACCGGGCGTAGCCACACTCGGTTCAACTGAAGTTGGAGAAACTGACACCCACCAGCCACCTGTGTGCAAAGCATGTCGGTAGAACCAGTCTCGTGTAAGCGTACGCGTAATGTCGGTCCGGGCCGCTTCATCCAACAATACCGCCGAACCAAAGTATGACATGCTGGTAAGCAGTATGACTTATATCGCCCACAACTCACTTGTGTTCTACTCGTGCACAACATCAACGCATAAAACCTGGCTTGGATGCCACTGTTGGGGAACATAGTAATTTCAAAATTTTCCTACGCACACGCAAGATCATGGTGATGCATAGCAAAGAGAGGGGAGAGAGTAGTATACGTACCCTCGTAGACCGACAGCGGAAGCATTATGACAACGCGGTTGATGTAGTCGTACATCTTCACGGCCCGACCGATCAAGCACCGAAACTACGGCACCTCCGAGTTCTAGCACATGTTCAGCTCGATGACGATCCCCGGACTCCGATCCAGCAAAGTGTCAGGGAAGAGTTCCGTCAGCAAGACGGCGTGGTGACGATCTTGATGTTCTACTGTCGCAGGGCTTCGCCTAAGCACCACTACAATATTATCGAGGACTATGGTGGAGGGGGGCACTGCACACGGCTAAGAGAACGATCTTGAAGATCAACTTGTGTGTCTAGAGGTGCCCCCTGCCCTCGTATATAAAGGAACAAGGGGGGAGGCCGGCCGGCCCTTGGGGCGCGCCAAGAAGGAGGAGTCCTCCTCCTAGTAGGAGTAGGAACCTCCTCCTAGTAGGAGTAGGACTCCCCTCTTTCCTACTCCTACTAGGAGGAGGGAAAGGAAGGGGAGAGGGAGAAGGAAAGGGGGGTGCCGCCCCCCCTCTCCTAGTCCAATTCGGACCAGAGGGGGAGGGGCGCGCGGCCCACCCTGGCCGCCCCTCTCTCTCTCCACTAGGGCCCATAAAGCCCATTACTTCTCCCGGGAGGGTTCCGGTAACCCTCCGGCACTCCGGTTTTCTCCGAAATCACCCGGAACACTTCCGGTGTCCGAATATGGCCATCCGATATATCAATCTTTATGTCTCAGCCATTTCGAGACTCCTCGTCATGTCCGTGATCACATCCGGGACTCTGAACAAACTTCGGTACATCAAAATATATAAACTCATAATGAAATTGTCATCGTAACGTTAAGCGTGCGGACCCTATGGGTTCGAGAACAATATAGACATGACCGAGACATGTCTCCAGTCAATAACCATAACGGAACCTGGATGCTCATATTGGCTCCCACATATTCTACGAAGATCTTTATCGGTCAGACCGCATAACAACATACTTTGTTCCCTTTGTCATCGGTATGTTACTTGCCCGAGATTCGATTGTCGGTATCTCAATACCTAGTTCAATCTCGTTACCGGCAAGTCTCTTTACTCGTTTTGTAATACATCATTTCGCAACTAACTCATTAGTTGCAATGCTTGCAAGGCTTATGTGATGTGCATTATCGAGAGGGCCCAGAGATACCTCTCCGACAATCGGAGTGACAAATCCTAATCTCGAAATACGCCAACCCAACATGTACCTTTGGAGACACCTGTAGAGCTCCTTTATAATCACCCATTTACGTTGTGATGTTTGGTAGCACACAAAGTGTTCCTCCGGCAAACGGGAGTTGCATAATCTCATAGTCATAGGAACATGTATAAGTCATGAAGAAAGCAATAGCAACATACTAAACGATCGGGTGCTAAGCTAATGGAATGGGTCATGTCAATCACATCATTCTCCTAATGATGTGATCCCGTTAATCAAATGACAACACATGTCTATGGTTAGGAAACATAACCATCTTTGACTAACGAGCTAGTCAAGTAGAGGCACACTAGTGACGTTTAGTTTGTCTATGTATTCACACAAGTATTATGTTTCCGGATAATACAATTCTAGCATGAATAATAAACATTTATCATGATATAAGGAAATAAAGAATAACTTTATTATTGCCTCTAGGGCATATTTCCTTCATTAACCTTCAACAAGGACCGGGCGTAGTCACACTCAGTTCAACTGAAGTTGGAGAAACTGACACCGCCAGCCACCTATGTGCAAAGCACGTTAGTAGAACAAGTCTCACGTAAATGTTTGCGTAATGTCGGTTCGGGCCGCTTCATCCAACAATACCGCCGAACCAAAGTATGACATGCCGGTAAGCAGTATGACTTGTAACGCCCACAACTTTCTTGTTCTACTCATGCATATAACATCTACGCATAAACCTGGCTCGGATGCCACTGTTGGGGAATGCAGTAATTTCAAAATTTTCATACGCACACGCAAGATCATGGTGATGCATAGCAACGAGAGGGGAGAGTATCATCTATGTACCCTCGTAGACCGTAAGCGGAAGCGTTATGAGAACGCGGTTGATGTAGTCGTACGTCTTCATGATTCGACAATCCAAGTACCGAACATACGGCACCTCCAAGTTCAACACACTTTCAGCTCGGTGACGTCCCACGAACTCCGATCTAGCAGAGCTTCGAGGCAGAGTTTCGTCAGCACGACGGCGTGATGACGGTGATGATGATGCTACCGACGCAGGGCTTCGCCTAAGCACCGCTACGATATGACCGAGGTGGATTATGGTGGAGGGGACACATCACACGGCTAAAAGATCAACTCATCAACTTGTGTGTCTATGGGGTTCCCCTGGCCACGTATATAAAGGAGTGGAGGAGGGGGAGAGGTCGACCCTCCTAGGCGCGCCCCAAGGGGAGTCCTACTCCCACCAGGAGTAGGATTCCCCCCTTCCATGTAGTAGGAGTAGGAGAGAAGGAAAGGGAAAAGAGAAGAGAAGGAAGGACAAGGCGCCGCCCCTCCCCATAGTCCAATTCGGACTAAGCCTTTGGGGGCGTGCAGCCTCCCCTCTCTCTTTCCCCTAAAGCCCAATAAGGCCCATATACTCCCCGGCGAATTCTTGTAACTCTCCGGTACTCCGAAAAATACCTGAATCACTCGGAACCATTCCGATGTCCGAATATAGTCGTCCAATATATCGATCTTTACATATCAACCATTTCGAGACTCCTTGTCATGTCCCCGATCTCATCTAGGACTCTGAACTAGCTTCGGTACATCAAAACACATAAACTCATAATACCGATCGTCATCGAACGTTACGCGTGCGGACCCTATGGGTTCGAGAACTATGTAGACATGACCGAGACTCATCTCCGGTCAATAACCAATAGCGGAACCTCGATGCTCATATTGGCTCCTACATATTCTACGAAGATCTTTATCGGTCAAACCGCATAATGGTATATGTTGTTCCCTTTGTCATTAGTATGTTACTTGCCCGAGATTCAATCATCGGTATCTCAACACCTAGTTCAATCTCGTTACCGGCAAGTCTCTTTACTCGTTTAGTAATGCATCATCCTGCAACTAACTCATTAGTCACATTGCTTGCAAGGCTTATAGTGATGTGCATTACCGAGAGGGCCCAGAGATACCTCTCCGACAATCGGAGTGACAAATCCTAATCGCGATCTATGCCAACTCAACAAGTACTATCGGAGACACCTATAGAGCACCTTTATAATCACCTAGTCACGTTGTGATGTTTGGTAGCACACAAAGTGTTCCTCCGGTATTCGAAGTTGCATAATCTCATAGTCAGAGGAACATGTATAAGTCATGAAGAAAGCAGTAGCAACAAACTAAACGATCATCGTGCTAAGCCAACGGAATGGGTCAAGTCAATCACATCATTCTCTAGTGATGTGATCCTATTAATCAAATGACAACTCATGTCTATGCCTAGGAAACTTAACCATCTTTGATTCAACGAGCTAGTCAAGTAGAGGCATACTAGTGACACTCTGTTTGTCTATGTATTCACACACGTACCAAGTTTCCGGTTAATACAATTCTAGCACGAATAATAAACATTTATCGTATTAAAATGAAATAAATAATAACTTTATTATTGCTTCTAGGGCATATTTCCTTCAGTCTCCCACTTGCACTAGAGTCAATAATCTAGTTCACATCTTTATGTGATTAGTTCACATCTCCATATGACTAATACCCAAAGGGTTTACTAGAATCAATAATCTAGTTCACATCGCTATGTGATTAACACCCAAAGAGTGATCATGTTTTGCTTGTGAGAGAAGTTCAGCCTACGGGTCTGCAACATTCAGAGCCGTATGTATTTTGCAAATTTATATGTCTACAATGCTCTGCACGGAGCTACTCTAGCTAATTGCTCCCACTTTCAATATGTATCCAGATCGAGACTTAGAGTCATCTAGATCGATGTAAAAAGCTTGCATCAACGTAACTCTTTACGACAAACTCTTTTATCACCTCCATAACCTAGAAATATTTCCTTAGTCCTCTAAGGATAATTTTGACCGCTGTCCAGTGATCTACTCCTAGATCATTATTGTACTCCCATGTTAGAAAGATTCTAAGGTATACAATAGGACTGGTAAACAGCATAGCATACTTTATAGAACCTATGACTGAGGCATAGGGAATGACTTTTCATTCTCTTTCTATTTTCTGCTGTGGTCGGGTTTTGAGTCTTTACTCAACTTCACACCTTGCAACACAGGCAAGAACTCCTTCTTTGACTGTTCCATTTTGAACTACTTCAAAATCTTGTCAAGGTATGTACTCATTGAAAAAACTTATCAAGCGTCTTGATCTATGTCTATAGATCTTGATGCTCAATGTGTAAGCAACTTCATCGAGGTCTTTTTTTGAAAACATATTTTTAAACATTCCTTCATGCTTTCCAGAAAAGTCTACATTATTTCCGATCAACAATATGTCATTAACATATACTTATCAGAAATGTTGTAGTGCTCCCACTCACTTTCTTGTAAATACAGGCTTCACCGCAAGTCTGTATAAAACCATATGATTTGATCACTTTATCGAAGCATATATTCCAACTCTGAGATGCTTGCACCAGTCCATCGATGGATCGCTGGAGCTTGCTCACTTTGTTAGCACCTTTAGGATCAACAAAACCTTCTGGTTGCATCATATACAACTCTTATTTTAAGAAATCCATTAAGGAATATAGTTTTGACATCCATTTGCCAGATTTCATAAAATGTGGCAATAACTAACATGATTCGGACAGACATTTAAGCATCAATACGAGTGAGAAAATCTCATCGTAGTCAACACCTTTGAACTTGTCGAAAACATTTTTGCGACAATTCGAGCTTTGTAGATAGTAACACTATTATCAGAGTTCGAATTCCTCTTGAGGATCTATTTATTCTTAATGACTCACCGATCATCGGGCAAGTCAATCAAAGTCCATACTTTGTTCTCATACATGGATCCCATCTCAGATTTCATGGCCTCAAGCCATTTTGCGGAATCTGGGCTCATCATCGCTTCCTCATAGTTCGTAGGTTCATCATGGTCTAGTAACATGACTTCCAGAAAGGATTGCCGTACCACTCTGGTGCGGACCATACTCCGGTTGTCCTACGAGGTTCAGTAGTAACTTGATTTGAAGTTTCATAATCATCATCATTATTTTCCTCACTAATTGGTGTAGAGATCACTAGAACTGATTTGTGTGATGAACTACTTTCCTATTCAGGAGAAGGTACAATTACCTTATCAAGTTCTACTTTTATCCCACTCACTTCTTTCGAGAGAAACTCCTTCTCTAGAAAGGATCCATTCTTAACAACAAATGTCTTGCCTTCGGATTTGTGATAAAAGGTGTATCCAATTGTCCCCTTTGGGTATCCTATGAAGACACATTTCTCTGATTTGGGTTTGAGCTTATCAGGATGAAACTTTTTCACATAAGTATCGCAACCCCAAACTTTAAGAAATAACAACTTTGGTTTCTTGCCAAACCACAGTTCATATGGCGTCGTCTCAACGGATTTAGATGGTGCCCTATTTAACATGAATGCAGCTGTCTCTAATGCATAACCCGAAAACGATAGTGGTAAATCGGTAAGAGACATCAACATTGCACAAAACCTAATAACGTACGGTTATGATGTTCGGACACACCATTACGTTGTGGTGTTCCAGGTGGCGTGAGTTGCGAAACTATTCCGCATTGTTTCAAATGAAGACCAAACTCGTAACTCAAATTTTCTCCTCCATGATCAGATCTCAAAAACTTTATTTTCTTGTTACGATGATTTTCCACTTAACTCTGAAATTATTTGAACTTTTCAAATGTTTCAGATTTATGTTTCATCAAGAAGATATACCCATATCTTACTCAAATCATCTGTGAAGGTTAGAAAATAACGATACCTGCCGCGAGCCTCAACACTCATCGGACTGCATACATCAGTATGTATTATTTCCAACAAGTCTCTTGCTCGCTCCATTGTTTCGGAGAATGGAGTCTTAGTCATCTTGCCCATGAGGCATGGTTTGCAAGCATCAACTGATTCATAATCAAGTGATTCCAAAAGCCCATCAGCATGGATTTTCTTCATGTGCTTTACACCAATATGACCTAAACGGTAGTGCCACAAATAAGTTGCACTATCATTATTAACTTTGCATCTTTTGGCTTCAATATTATGAATATGTGTATCACTACGATCGAGAGAAGCCACTAGTGAAACCTATGTCCCCCGGGTCTATCTTTATCATATCAATCTCCTACTACTTAGTTATTTACTTTGCTATTTACTTTGCCTTTATTTTACTTTGTATATTTATCATAAAAACACCAAAAATATTATCTTATCATATCTATCAGATCTCACTCTCATAATTGGGCCTATAGGGATTGACAACCCCTATTTGCGTTGGTTGCGAGGATTTATTTGTTTTGTGCAGGTGCGAGGGACTCGCGTGTAGCCTCCTACTGGATTGATACCTTGGTTCTCAAAAACTGAGGTAAATACTTACGCTACTTTGCTGCATCACCCCTTCTCTTCGGGGAAAATCAACGCAGTGCTAAAAGAGGTAGAAAGAAGGAATTCTGGTGCTGTTGCCGGGGAGGTCTATGCAAAAGTCAACATACCAAGTACCCATCACATACCCTTATCTCCCGCATTACATTATTTGCCATTTGCCTCTCGTTTTCCTATCCCCCACTTCACCCTTTCCGTTTTATTTGCCCTCTCTCTCTATCCTCCCTCTATTTGCCTCTTTTTGCCCGCTTGCTTTTTGTTTGCTTATGTGTTAGTTTGTTTGCTTGTCGTTATGGCTAGTCCCTTATCTTCTCCGTTGTCTCCCGAGAATGAAATTCTAAATTTTAAGCAAAGGGAGGGTGAAAATCTAAAAGATGCTTGGTATAGAATTTGCAATGCTCAAAATAAATCTACTAGGAAGCAATCTACTACCATTCTCCTTTGCAATTTTTATGTAGGCATTACTCCTTGGCACTCTTATGTTCTTGATACTATTACCAGAGGGTACTTTTTGGTTAGCCATACTTTTGATTCTTATAATTCTATGTTAGATTTATTTGGCTCACCCCTTCTCTTGGTTAATGGAACTATATTAACTTTGGAGCATGTAATGCAAAGGCTTGAGATTATTGAAAATAAGGTTGCTACCGTAGAGTTAATTGAAAATTTGGATAAAAAGATCCACAGCCGAATCTCTCAATATGGATCTAAAGTAGGAGTTACTTTGAAAGATATTAAAGAAAAGGAACCCATAGTTAATGAGAAAATAAATCACGATTCCGTTAGGACCGATAAACTTTAGAATATTATTACCAACTTGGGAACCGCTTTTTCTTCCGTAAAGAATACTCCGAGTCCCTCCACTAAAGTTGCCAAACTTATGTACGTTCCTAAAAATAAGGGTGAATCATCTAGTAAGGAAAATGCGGATCTCAAATCTATAAGTGTTCATCCCAATCTTTTTGCTATCATTAAGGAACCATTTGTTGAATTTTTCGATCTTGTGCCTAAAAGCTTGATAATTAATAAAAAGAAAGAAATTCCTAAAGATGGTTGATGCCTCATTGAAGAATTGCCTACCAAAGATGGCAATACCTAGATCTATTCTTGCTTGTTGGGAGGCAACCCAATTTTATTTTTATTTCTTGCTTTTTTCTCCTGTTTAGTAATAAATAAATTATCTAGACTCTGTTTTGGTTGTGTTTTTTGTGTTTAATTAGTGTTTGTGACAAGTAGAACTGTTGGGAAGACTTGGGGAAAGTCTTGTTGAACTTGCTGTAAAAAACAGAAACTTTAGCGCTCACGAGAACTGCTGTCATTTTTATTTGGAAAGTGCTATTTAGTTAATTCTTTTTTTCAGATGATTAATAGATAAATTACTCACGTCCAGAAATTTATTTTAGAATTTTTGGGATTCCAGATCTTGCGCTAGCTACAGATTACTACAGACTGTTCTGTTTTTGACAGATTCTGTTTTTCGTGTGTTGTTTGCTTATTTTGATGAATCTATGGCTAGTAAAATAGTTTATGAACCATAGAGAAGTTGGAATACAGTAGGTATAACACCCATATAAATAAATAATGAGTTCATTACAGTACCTTGAAGTGGTCTTTTGTTTTCTTTCGCTAACGGAGCTCACGAGATTTTCTACTTTAAGTTTTGTGTTGTGAAGTTTTCAAGTTTTGGGTAAAGATTTGATGGATTATGGAACAAGGAGTGGCAAGAGCCTAAGCTTGGGGATTCCCTTGGCACCCCCAACATGCTCACACAATAAAATGGCAAATGAAATATGTGGCAAAGCATGCACAAACACTCTAGCATCTATCAAGCAATTGGCGATGACTAGGTCATCTATATATGAGTATATTGACTTAGAAGTCAAATGAGAACATTTGATCGTAGGTCATACTCATTATTTAAGCGCAAGTGGGGTTACCACTTTTACATAAAGCATTGTTGTGCTCACACCATTGGAGTTGCGTTAGCTCAATTCTAAGAGTAAAGCTCCCCCTAGATGTGATATCCCCCCTAAGAGGGATGAACTAACCTTGGGTTTTGTCGGTGATGACTTCATGTAGATGTTGAAGATGTGGATGCTCAATGTGGATGTAGATCATTCAAAGCAATCCATTGGACTGATTTGCACTTTCAATACCTACACGGGTTAGTCCCACAAGGAACAAACAAGGATATCCATAGACATAGAGTGAAGTTCACACAAGATGATGTCCATGAAAGCATTAGGTTACCTTGTCCCTTGTCTTTCCAACAAGAGGGTTTGTGACTCCTTGAACTAGTGTAAGATGTGGAAGTTGTTTGCACTTGTTCTCGCCAAAATGATATGAGTGAAGTATGTTGGCGGAGTGACCCTCAAGAACTTTCTAGTTCTTCTTCTTCGGGATCCACATCAGCTTGATGGGAATCCTTGGAGTTGTAGTTGTACTTGATGAAGTAGAGCTTGATGTAGTCTTGGGAACCCACTTGACCAAGGCCTTGGGAGCTTTTTCAAATGCATCAATCTCCTCTTGAAGCTTGTCCTTGCCTTTTTTGCTTGTGGTCTTGTGGTGGAAGATCATCTTAAGCTTGTGTTCCCTTGAAAGAAGTAGGATCATACTTATCTTTCTGAGGAACAAACTTCATCTTGGGGTATTGATCTTCTTCCCACTCAACTCCATTGGCATTGAACTTTTGTTCAAAACCAACACCTTGATTCTTCCGGTGCCTTCCTTGCTTGCGTACAATTTCCTCAAATTGCTTACTTCCGGCAAGGCTCTTGTAAACACCTTTCTATATAATTCCCTTCAATAAGCTATTTTCTTGCTCAAGTATAACTTGGCTAAGAGAATCATTAGTGGAATCAAGAGAACTACTAGAAGCAACAACATTGGATTTAGCATGATTATTGTTACTACTAGAAGAAGAATATTTCTTACACTTGTTGCTAGATTGTATTTGTGGCATGTAAGTAGACAAGAGTAATCGCTTGGCAATGTAAGAAGAACTTTTCTTACTAAGATCATCATTGATTGCCTTTAAGAACCCATGCTCTTTCTCAAGGTTGAGCTTTTCAAAGCGTAGCTTCTCATGAGTCTTTAAAAGCTCTCGATGATCTTCCAAGGTAGTTTCATGAGCTAACTTAAGATTGTTTAGTTCTTTAGTTAGACGCTCAATCTCCTTATTATCATCGTCATTCGTTTTCTCTTGATTAGAATGATTAATAGCAAGTTCATCATAGTTTTCATCACTAGAGTTGTCAACAAGTAAATCATCATGACCTAGCAAATCGTCTTCATCACTTTTGAAATCAACATACTCGGGGTGTGATACCTTTGGGCCTTTAGCCATGAAGCATCTTCCAATTCCTTCATTTGGTGAGTCAAATATGTCATAGGATTTGGTTGACACAAGTGCTAGACCGACAAAACCTTCATCTAAAGTATATTCGGAGTCATGATAACTTCTCTCGAAGTGATGGTCGAAGTCGGAGCCGGATACCCATTCACCAACATGATCTTGATGTCTTTGTTTTATGTAGCTTGTTGATGACTTGTCCTTTCTTTCCAAATCCTTGCTTCTGCGAGAGGTTCTTCGTTCATAACGATCATCTCTACTCCTTCTCTCTCTTGGAGGTGATTCTTCTCTTCTACTTCTCCTTTTAGGTGAGTCTTCTCTTCTTTTGTAGGGAGCCGTACACTCATTGGAGTAGTGTCCGGGTCTTCCACAATTGTAGCAATTATGCTCACGACTAGAAGATCTTTTGTCATTGTAGGACCTTGACTTGGAACTTCTTTCTTTGCTTCTAATCTTGTAGAACTTGTTGAAATTCTTCACCATTAGGCTTTCCTCATTGAATACTTGTATCTCACTTGATGATGTTGGAGCATCACATGAGGCTTTGTAAGCACCACTTGACTTGTTGTGAAGCTCTTTTTTATCCTTGAGTGACATCTCATGAGCAACAATTCTTCCAATGACTTCCGTTGGCTTGAGATCTTTGTAGTTGGGCATCATTTGGATCAATGTGCACACAGTATCATATTTTCCATCCAAGGCTCTTAGGATCTTCTTGATGATGAATCCGTCGGTTTTTTCTTCACTTCCTAAGCCGGCAATCTCATTTGTGATGAGAGCAAGCCATAGTACATTTCAACGACACCTTCACCATCCTTCATTTTGAACTTGTCAAGCTGAATTTGAAGCACATACAATTTTGATTCCTTGACGGAGTCGGTACCTCCATGCATATCAACCAAAGTATCCCAAATTTACTTTGGATTCTCAAGACGGCTGATTTTGTTGAATTCTTTGGGGCACAACCCGTTGAAGAGGATATCGCAAGCTTGAGCATTGTATTGCAGCATCTTCAACTCTTCCGTGCTAGCTTCATGGTTTGGTTCTCTCCCATCAAAGAATTAACCTTGCAAGCCAATACACACAATAGCCCAAACGACGGGGTTATGTCCAAGAATATGCATTTTCATCTTATGCATCCAACTAGCAAAATTAGTACCATCAAAGTAAGGACTTCTACGGCGGTAATTTCCCTCGCTAGATGCCATACTGTCCTAGGTTGTGAAACCAAGGCTATAATCACCAAAGCTATGGAAATCAAGGCAAACGGAGACCACAACTCTGATACCACTTGTAGGATCGAAAGTATGTCTAGAGGGGGTGATTAGACTACTTGACCAAATAAAAATCTAGCCTTTTCCAAATTTTAAGTCTTGGCAGATTTTAGCAACTTAGCAGAAGTCAAGCAATCAACCTACACAAGCAATTCTAAGAGTATAGCAGCGGAATGTAAACCATTGCATATGAAGGTAAAGGGAGGAGTTTAGAGGGAGCAAACACAATGTAGACACGGAGATTTCTGGCATGGTTCCGATAGGTGGTGATATCGTACATCCACGTTGATGGAAACTTCAACCCACGAAGGGTAACAGTTGCGCGAGTCCACGGAGGGCTCCACCCACAAAGGGTCCACGAAGAAGCAACCTTGTCTATCCCACCATGGCCATCGCCCATGAAGGACTTACCTCACTTGGGTATATCTTCACGAAGTAGGCGATCTCCTTGCCCTTACAAACTCCTTGGTTCAACTCCACAATCTTGACAGAGGCTCCCAAGTGACACCTAACCAATCTAGGAGACACCACTCTCCAAAAGGTAATAGATGGTGTATTTATGATGAACTCCTTGCTCTTGTGCATCAAATGATAGTCTCCTCAACACTCAACTCTCTCTCATAGATTTGGATATCGTGGAAAGATGATTTGAGTGGAAAGCAACTTGGGGAAGGCTAGAGATCAAGATTCTTGTGGTTGGAATGGAATATCTTGGTCTCAACACATGTGTAGGTGATTCTCTCTCAGAAAATGAATGGTAGAAGTGTAGGCACGTTCTGATGGCTCTCTCCACGAATGGAGGTTGGGTGGAGGGGTATATATAGCCTCCACACAAAATCTAATCGTTACACACAATTTACCAAACTCGGTTGGACCAAATCATGAAACTTGGTCAGACCGATTTAGTTCAAAATGTGTACGTTAGGATTTTCGGTGGGACCGATTTCATTAGGGTTAGGGCATAACATATTCTCGGTGAGACTGATCACATAAAGTTGGTGAGACTGATTTCCGTAATAGGCAACCAGAGAGTTGGTCAGACAAACTCGGTGGGACCGATCGCTCATTTTGGTGAGACCGAAACGTTACGAAAAGGAAACAGAGAGTTTGCATGGCGAACTCGGTGGGACCGATCACTCATCTCGGTTAGAATGAAATGTTACAAAGGGAAACAGAGAGTTTGCAACCCCATCTCGGTGAGACCGAGATCCCTATCGGTGAGACCGAATTGATTAGGGTTTCTGGCTATGGCTATGTCAAATGAACTCTGTGGCGCCGGATAGATCAAATCGGTGGGGCCGAGTTTGACTTTTGGTTTGGGACATATGTGGATATGAGAAAGTGGGTGAGGGCTTTTGGAGCATATCACTAAGAATTTTGAGCAAGCAAGCCATTAAGCAACACCTCATCCCCTTTTAATAGTATTGGCTTTTCCTATGGAGTCAATGTGATCTTAGATCACTAAACTGAAAATGTAGAGTCTTGAGCTTTTTGTCAATATGTGTCCTTAGCATTTTGAGGGGTCCACATTCCTAGTCCATGCCATGCCATTCATTGAACTTTTTGAAATGATCATCTTGAAAGAGCATTAGTTCAATGAGCTATATGTTGTTAGGAATTACCAAAACCACCCAGGGATAGTTGCACTTTCAATTAGACATCAGTGATGCACAAATTCGTTCAAAGTGAATTGTGTTCGGCGGCACCGCGCGCAAAGTTTCCCTCCACCATTTGAAAATTTTGGCCTACCGCCGAAATATCTAACCCCCCACCCCACCCCCTTTTCTCCCCGACCACAAGTCACATTTCCCCTGTTTCCTCCTTCCTTCATTCCCAAGTTATAGCCGCTTCCTCGCTCTCACCATCTCGCATCTGACCGCCTTGGTCGCCATGGTCTTCTTCAATGACCTCTCCAGCGGTTCCTCCGATGATGACGACTCTTTCACTACCCTGGTATGCCTCTCTTCTCTCTCTCTCGGGTTATGATTTGGAATGAAGGATTTTAACATGGCAGTCAATTTGAGTCATTTCTTCCTCTTGTAGCTCCCTAGGACCATCGGTTGCAACGAATGGAGCGGGGTGGCTGAAGATCTACCTGCTCGTTCTCACCATCAATCTCCATGCATGAAGTTAGTTGTGTTGGAATCTGTGGACAGTGGGAGGAAGTTTCTGGCATGTGCAGAGAAGGTTAGCCCCACTTTCGTTGTTACAAATGATTTGTTAGATGTGATCCAGACACTGTCACGGTTCTATGTTATTCTGGATGTGATTAAGACAATGTCACAGTTTCTACCTAGTATCTAAAAATGTTGGTATCTCATCAGCGGTGCCATTAGAAAATTATTTAGCACTGCTTCAGCTTTTTGTGCGGCCAACTTTGGTCCACACATCCGAGAAGCCAAGCAGTAAAATACTAAAAACTTTATGGCACGGAGGAACTGGGCATCGGAGCAACTAGGTACTCCGGAGTCCGGTTCCCTGATTTTTTTCCTCATCATCGGCTCGCCAGTGCAGGGTACCGATGCGAAATGTAGCAACAGTTGTCTTGACACCGGTTTTGGCATGCATAGTGGACAGCCTTAGTGCTATTAGTTCTATGTTACTAATTTTGTGCGTGTGCGCACCTGTTAGTATCAATTTGATGTCATCTAAACACTGTCGCTATGTTGTTGCAGTTAGGCCTTTTTCACTGTTTTGACCTTCTCAGCAAATCTTAGCACAAAATGAACTCTATCGAAAACTATTTCACGATCTGACCCTTTTGGAAACGCCACAAGCCGTGGCGTTTCTTCTCTATTTAGAAATGCCAAACTAGCTCGCGTTGCTCCCCTTTATAAATAATTGGCAACTCTGAGTAAGCTAGTGAAACGCCACTAGCATTGGCGTTTGGCACTTGGGCAGCAATGCCAATGGGCTTGGCGTTTCCAGCAACGCCGCATGCTGTGGCGTTTCTGCCCTGCCACATAGTGTCTCGACCAGGCCAGCAACGCGAGCTAGGTTCGCGTTTCTATATAGTGCAGCAACGCCCCGGTCTGTGGCATTTCTGAAATGGGTCAGATTGTGAAATAGTTTTTGAAGGAGTTCATTTTGTGCTAAGATTTGCTCAGAAGGTCAGATCAGTGAAAAAGGCCTTGCAGTTATATTTAGATTCCTCATAAAATGTTTAGTTTGTTATTTATAGTACATGACTAAGAACTTGTAATGTTGTTGGAGTTAATTAGAGCTTCTGATGTTTCTGAATTTTGTTGTCGTCTCAGTAAAAATTAATTCATTTGCACATTGATCTTTTTGAGAAGATATGTCATAATTAACATGTTTCTTTGGTTTTTCAAAATATGTATTTATTGATTTCTATGTTCCTAGAAACCCATTTTCCCTACAATTGTTATTGATTTAGTTTTAATATTATAGGATGAATGGAAGTGTTCTTTCCTAGAGTGGGTTGATCAAGAGTGGCCACAGTCTTTGAAGATGTGCCTAGTGTTGTCAAGGCTGAAGAATATTTTAAGATGTGGGCAAAAAGAGGAAGATGGATAATTTGAGCTTAGATTTTTTTAAATTAGACTTCGCTAAGATGGTGTTGGCGAAGGAGGAGGCACTTTCCTAGTTTGTCAGTGCAAAACAGGTTCTTACTGAACTGAAAGCAGAGGCGGAGAAGACGAACTTGGATGATCATGCATCAGTCGATTAGGGAAATGAATATATTGTTTTATTAACATTATTCTTATGAAGGTGAACTAGCTATATGTTTTACTTGTTAGAGTAGTATATATATAGCCATGTAGCCTTTTGTCTTTACCTCATTGTATAAGGGGTTTTCTGTATATTTCCTGCACCTGTACATGTATATATACTGGCCCATGGCCTCATGGGAATACAAGTTACATATTTCCTAACATGGTATTAGAGCCTTAGGGTTTTTTTGGCACGCGCAACTCGTGCTCTCCGATCCAATCTCATCTCGCACGACCGTTACCTTCTCCCACCGGTCATCGTTGTCTTCCCCGTGGATGTGCTGCGCTTGCAGGTCAACGCCCCTCCATACCCCGCGCAGGTAGCTCACTGCATACCTATTGCTGTTCGCATGCTCCTACATCCACAAGCATGTGGCCCGCTGCTACTGCACCCCAGTCAGCTGCACCCAAGAGCTTTGTGCGGCTCCACTCCATCCGCTGATTGTCATCCGCTATTGCTGCTGTTGCTCCACCCAACCCACTGGCCCCGTCCTGCCTGGCTGCTTCCTTCATGATTTGGGCGTCAAGGGATGCTTCTGCACCTCCAGCCTACTGTTGTTGCTCACGGGTGCAACTGCTCATGTGCTGCACTTCCTACTACACCTTCACGACTGCCTTTGGTCTGAATCGGCGCTGCCTCGTCCTCTTTCACCGTTTCCTCTGGCCGGCTCTCACGTCCGGACCTGCTGATTCTTTCTACTGGATTGGTCATCTGCTACTTCTGATCTGTGTAAAAAAACTACTATGGTGTCTTCCACACGCTCTCCGGTGATTTTTGACAGTGTTTTCGGTGTTCCCTACACTGAACCTGTCTCACACATGTGCCTTTCCTTGGTGCTTGGTGCTCGTCCGTCTATGCAGTCATCCTGTATGGCAATTTCAGCAGATGGCGATGGTCGTTCTACACCGTTCTCTCCAGACAGTCTTAGTGGTTGCTCTTCCGTGACTCTTCCTACGACTTCTGCACCTGGTGATTGTCGCTCTACAGTGACTCCTATCGCGACTTTCACCGATAAATGTCGCTCTTCCCCGACACCTCTCGCGACTTTCACCAGCTGTGCTGGTACATATGACTCTATCAACCGCGCATCGCACATGCGCCTTCCCTTGGCGCTTGGTGCTTGTCTACATGCGGACTCGTCTCCTCCATCGGCCTTTGCTGATGCTACTGGTCGTGCTACACTGCCTCCTCTGGCGGCTTCCACAGGTGGTGGTGGCCGCTCCTTTCCCAGTGCTACTACGTCGCCTACTTCAGCTCTCTACTTCACCGAGCAGGAGATTATGGGACTTCGCGGTCTGCTGACCGCCTCTGGCTCTTCCTTGTCGGGTGCATCTACTGTTGGAGAAAGTAGTAATTTCAAATAATTTCCTACGCACACGCAAGATCATGGTGATGCATAGCAACGAGAGGGGAGAGTGTTGTCTACGTACCCTCGTAGACCAAAGCGGAAGCGTTGACGCAACGTAGAGGAAGTAGTCGTACGTCTTCCCGATCCGACCGATCCAAGCACCGTTACTCCGGCACCTCTGAGTTCTTAGCACACGTTCAGCTCGATGACGATCCCCGGGCTCCGATCCAGCAAAGCATCGGGGATGAGTTCCGCCAGCACGACGGCGTGGTGACGATCTTGATGTTCTACCGTCGTAGGGATTCGCCTAAGCACTACAACAATATGACCGAGGTGGAATATGGTGGAAGGAGGCACCGCACATGGCTAAGGAACGATCACGATGATCAACTTGTGTCCTAGGGTGCCCCCCTTCCTCCGTATATAAAGGATACAAGGGGGGTGCGGCCGGCCCTAGAGGAGGCGCGCAGGAGGAGTCCTACTCCTACCGGGAGTAGGACTCCCCCCCTTTCCTTGTCCAATTAGGAGAGGTGGGAGAAGAGAGGGAAAAAGGGGGGCGCCGCCCCTCCCTCCTTGTCCAATTCGGACTAGGGGGAGAGGGGGCGCGCGGCCTGCCCTCGCAGCCCCTTCCTCTTCTCCACTTTAGGCCCATGAGGCCCATTAACCCCCCGGGGGGTTCCAGTAACCACCCGGTGCTTCGGTTTTATCCGAAACATCCCCGGAACGCTTCCGGTGTCCGAATATAGTCATCCAATATACCAATCTTTATGTCTCGACCATTTCGAGACTCCTCGTCATGTCCGTGATCACATCCGGGACTCCGAACTAACTTCGGTACATCAAAATGCATAAACTCATAATAACTATCATCGTAACGTTAAGCGTGCGGACCCTACGGTTCGAGAACAATGTAGACATGACCGAGACACGTCTCCGGTCAATAACCAATAGCGGGACCTGGATGCCCATATTGGCTCCTACATATTCTACGAAGATCTTTATCGGTCAGACCGCATAACAACATACGTTGTTCCCTTTGTCATCGGTATGTTACTTGCCCGAGATTCGATCGTCGGTATCTCAATACCTAGTTCAATCTCGTTACCGGCAAGTCTCTTTACTCGTTCCGTAATACATCATCTCGCAACTAACTCATTAGTTGCAATGCTTGCAAGGCTTATGTGATGTGCATTACCGAGAGAGCCCAGAGATACCTCTCCGACAATCGGAGCGACAAATCCTAATCTCGAAATACGCCAACCCAACATGTACCTTTGGAGACACCTGTAGAGCACCTTTATAATCACCCATTTACGTTGTGACGTTTGGTCGCACACAAAGTGTTCCTCTGGCAAACGGGAGTTGCATAATCTCATAGTCATAGGAACATGTATAAGTCATGAAGAAAGCCATAGCAACATACTAAACGATCGGGTGCTAAGCAAATGGAATGGGTCATGTCAATCAGATCATTCACCTAATGATGTGATCCTGTTAATCAAATAACAACTCTTTGTCTATGGTTAGGAAACATAACCATCTTTGATTAACGAGCTAGTCAAGTAGAGGCATACTAGTGACACTCTGTTTGTCTACGTATTCACACATGTATTATGTTTCCGGTTAATACAATTATAGCATGAATAATAAACATTTATCATGAAATAAGGAAATAAATAATAACTTTATTATTGCCTCTAGGGCATATGTCCTTCAGTCTCCCACTTGCACTAGAGTCAATAATCTAGATCACATCACCATGTGATTAACATCGATAGTTCACATCATCATGTGATTAACACCCATAGTTCACATCGCCATGTGACCAATACCCAAAGGGTTTACTAGATTCAGTAATCTAGTTCACATCGCTATGTGATTAACACCCAAAGAGTACTAAGGTGTGATCATGTTTTGCTTGTGAGAGAATCTTAGTCAACGGGTCTGCCACATTCAGATCCGCATGTATTTTGCAAATTTCTATGTCAACAATGCTCTGCATGGAGCTACTCTAGCTAATTGCTCCCACTTTCAATATGTATCTAGACCGAGACTTAGAGTCATCTAGATTAGTGTCAAAACTTGCATCGGCGTAACCCTTTACGACGAACCTTTTTTCACTTCCATAATCGATGTGCACACAGTATCATATTTTCCATCCAAGGCTCTTAGGATCTTCTTGATGATGAATCCGTCGGTTTTTTCTTCACTTCCTAAGCCGGCAATCTCATTTGTGATGAGAGCAAGCCATAGTACATTTCAACGACACCTTCACCATCCTTCATTTTGAACTTGTCAAGCTGAATTTGAAGCACATACAATTTTGATTCCTTGACGGAGTCGGTACCTCCATGCATATCAACCAAAGTATCCCAAATTTACTTTGGATTCTCAAGACGGCTGATTTTGTTGAATTCTTTGGGGCACAACCCGTTGAAGAGGATATCGCAAGCTTGAGCATTGTATTGCAGCATCTTCAACTCTTCCGTGCTAGCTTCATGGTTTGGTTCTCTCCCATCAAAGAATTAACCTTGCAAGCCAATACACACAATAGCCCAAACGACGGGGTTATGTCCAAGAATATGCATTTTCATCTTATGCATCCAACTAGCAAAATTAGTACCATCAAAGTAAGGACTTCTACGGCGGTAATTTCCCTCGCTAGATGCCATACTGTCCTAGGTTGTGAAACCAAGGCTATAATCACCAAAGCTATGGAAATCAAGGCAAACGGAGACCACAACTCTGATACCACTTGTAGGATCGAAAGTATGTCTAGAGGGGGTGATTAGACTACTTGACCAAATAAAAATCTAGCCTTTTCCAAATTTTAAGTCTTGGCAGATTTTAGCAACTTAGCAGAAGTCAAGCAATCAACCTACACAAGCAATTCTAAGAGTATAGCAGCGGAATGTAAACCATTGCATATGAAGGTAAAGGGAGGAGTTTAGAGGGAGCAAACACAATGTAGACACGGAGATTTCTGGCGTGGTTCCGATAGGTGGTGATATCGTACATCCACGTTGATGGAGACTTCAACCCACGAAGGGTAACAGTTGCGCGAGTCCACGGAGGGCTCCACCCACAAAGGGTCCACGAAGAAGCAACCTTGTCTATCCCACCATGGCCATCGCCCATGAAGGACTTACCTCACTTGGGTATATCTTCACGAAGTAGGCGATCTCCTTGCCCTTACAAACTCCTTGGTTCAACTCCACAATCTTGACAGAGGCTCCCAAGTGACACCTAACCAATCTAGGAGACACCACTCTCCAAAAGGTAATAGATGGTGTATTTATGATGAACTCCTTGCTCTTGTGCATCAAATGATAGTCTCCTCAACACTCAACTCTCTCTCATAGATTTGGATATCGTGGAAAGATGATTTGAGTGGAAAGCAACTTGGGGAAGGCTAGAGATCAAGATTCTTGTGGTTGGAATGGAATATCTTAGTCTCAACACATGTGTAGGTGATTCTCTCTCAGAAAATGAATGGTAGAAGTGTAGGCACGTTCTGGTGGCTCTCTCCACGAATGGAGGTTGGGTGGAGGGGTATATATAGCCTCCACACAAAATCTAATCGTTACACACAATTTACCAAACTCGGTTGGACCAAATCATGAAACTTGGTCAGACCGATTTAGTTCAAAATGTGTACGTTAGGATTTTCGATGGGACCGATTTCATTAGGGTTAGGGCATAACATATTCTCGGTGAGACTGATCACATAAAGTTGGTGAGACTGATTTCCGTAATAGGCAACCAGAGAGTTGGTCAGACAAACTCGGTGGGACCGATCGCTCATTTTGGTGAGACCGAAACGTTACGAAAAGGAAACAGAGAGTTTGCATGGCGAACTCGGTGGGACCGATCACTCATCTCGGTTAGAATGAAATGTTACAAAGGGAAACAGAGAGTTTGCAACCCCATCTCGGTGAGACCGAGATCCCTATCGGTGAGACCGAATTGATTAGGGTTTCTGGCTATGGCTATGTCAAATGAACTCTGTGGCGCCGGATAGATCAAATCGGTGGGGCCGAGTTTGACTTTTGGTTTGGGACATATGTGGATATGAGAAAGTGGGTGAGGGCTTTTGGAGCATATCACTAAGAATTTTGAGCAAGCAAGCCATTAAGCAACACCTCATCCCCTTTTAATAGTATTGGCTTTTCCTATGGAGTCAATGTGATCTTAGATCACTAAACTGAAAATGTAGAGTCTTGAGCTTTTTGTCAATATGTGTCCTTAGCATTTTGAGGGGTCCACATTCCTAGTCCATGCCATGCCATTCATTGAACTTTTTGAAATGATCATCTTGAAAGAGCATTAGTTCAATGAGCTATATGTTGTTAGGAATTACCAAAACCACCCAGGGATAGTTGCACTTTCAATTAGACATCAGTGATGCACAAATTCGTTCAAAGTGAATTGTGTTCGGCGGCACCGCGCGCAAAGTTTCCCTCCACCATTTGAAAATTTTGGCCTACCGCCGAAATATCTAACCCCCCACCCCACCCCCTTTTCTCCCCGACCACAAGTCACATTTCCCCTGTTTCCTCCTTCCTTCATTCCCAAGTTATAGCCGCTTCCTCGCTCTCACCATCTCGCATCTGACCGCCTTGGTCGCCATGGTCTTCTTCAATGACCTCTCCAGCGGTTCCTCCGATGATGACGACTCTTTCACTACCCTGGTATGCCTCTCTTCTCTCTCTCTCGGGTTATGATTTGGAATGAAGGATTTTAACATGGCAGTCAATTTGAGTCATTTCTTCCTCTTGTAGCTCCCTAGGACCATCGGTTGCAACGAATGGAGCGGGGTGGCTGAAGATCTACCTGCTCGTTCTCACCATCAATCTCCATGCATGAAGTTAGTTGTGTTGGAATCTGTGGATAGTGGGAGGAAGTTTCTGGCATGTGCAGAGAAGGTTAGCCCCACTTTCGTTGTTACAAATGATTTGTTAGATGTGATCCAGACACTGTCACGGTTCTATGTTATTCTGGATGTGATTAAGACAATGTCACAGTTTCTACCTAGTATCTAAAAATGTTGGTATCTCATCAGCGGTGCCATTAGAAAATTATTTAGCACTGCTTCAGCTTTTTGTGCGGCCAACTTTGGTCCACACATCCGAGAAGCCAAGCAGTAAAATACTAAAAACTTTATGGCACGGAGGAACTGGGCATCGGAGCAACTAGGTACTCCGGAGTCCGGTTCCCTGATTTTTTTCCTCATCATCGGCTCGCCAGTGCAGGGTACCGATGCGAAATGTAGCAACAGTTGTCTTGACACCGGTTTTGGCATGCATAGTGGACAGCCTTAGTGCTATTAGTTCTATGTTACTAATTTTGTGCGTGTGCGCACCTGTTAGTATCAATTTGATGTCATCTAAACACTGTCGCTATGTTGTTGCAGTTAGGCCTTTTTCACTGTTTTGACCTTCTCAGCAAATCTTAGCACAAAATGAACTCTATCGAAAACTATTTCACGATCTGACCCTTTTGGAAACGCCACAAGCCGTGGCGTTTCTTCTCTATTTAGAAATGCCAAACTAGCTCGCGTTGCTCCCCTTTATAAATAATTGGCAACTCTGAGTAAGCTAGTGAAACGCCACTAGCATTGGCGTTTGGCACTTGGGCAGCAATGCCAATGGGCTTGGCGTTTCCAGCAACGCCGCATGCTGTGGCGTTTCTGCCCTGCCACATAGTGTCTCGACCAGGCCAGCAACGCGAGCTAGGTTCGCGTTTCTATATAGTGCAGCAACGCCCCGGTCTGTGGCATTTCTGAAATGGGTCAGATTGTGAAATAGTTTTTGAAGGAGTTCATTTTGTGCTAAGATTTGCTCAGAAGGTCAGATCAGTGAAAAAGGCCTTGCAGTTATATTTAGATTCCTCATAAAATGTTCAGTTTGTTATTTATAGTACATGACTAAGAACTTGTAATGTTGTTGGAGTTAATTAGAGCTTCTGATGTTTCTGAATTTTGTTGTCGTCTCAGTAAAAATTAATTCATTTGCACATTGATCTTTTTGAGAAGATATGTCATAATTAACATGTTTCTTTGGTTTTTCAAAATATGTATTTATTGATTTCTATGTTCCTAGAAACCCATTTTCCCTACAATTGTTATTGATTTAGTTTTAATATTATAGGATGAATGGAAGTGTTCTTTCCTAGAGTGGGTTGATCAAGAGTGGCCACAGTCTTTGAAGATGTGCCTAGTGTTGTCAAGGCTGAAGAATATTTTAAGATGTGGGCAAAAAGAGGAAGATGGATAATTTGAGCTTAGATTTTTTTAAATTAGACTTCGCTAAGATGGTGTTGGCGAAGGAGGAGGCACTTTCCTAGTTTGTCAGTGCAAAACAGGTTCTTACTGAACTGAAAGCAGAGGCGGAGAAGACGAACTTGGATGATCATGCATCAGTCGATTAGGGAAATGAATATATTGTTTTATTAACATTATTCTTATGAAGGTGAACTAGCTATATGTTTTACTTGTTAGAGTAGTATATATATATAGCCATGTAGCCTTTTGTCTTTACCTCATTGTATAAGGGGTTTTCTGTATATTTCCTGCACCTGTACATGTATATATACTGGCCCATGGCCTCATGGGAATACAAGTTACATATTTCCTAACATGGTATTAGAGCCTTAGGGTTTTTTTGGCACGCGCAACTCGTGCTCTCCGATCCAATCTCATCTCGCACGACCGTTACCTTCTCCCACCGGTCATCGTTGTCTTCCCCGTGGATGTGCTGCGCTTGCAGGTCAACGCCCCTCCATACCCCGCGCAGGTAGCTCACTGCATACCTACTGCTGTTCGCATGCTCCTACATCCACAAGCATGTGGCCCGCTGCTACTGCACCCCAGTCAGCTGCACCCAAGAGCTTTGTGCGGCTCCACTCCATCCGCTGATTGTCATCCGCTATTGCTGCTGTTGCTCCACCCAACCCACTGGCCCCGTCCTGCCTGGCTGCTTCCTTCATGATTTGGGCGTCAAGGGATGCTTCTGCACCTCCAGCCTACTGTTGTTGCTCACGGGTGCAACTGCTCATGTGCTGCACTTCCTACTACACCTTCACGACTGCCTTTGGTCTGAATCGGCGCTGCCTCGTCCTCTTTCACCGTTTCCTCTGGCCGGCTCTCACGTCCGGACCTGTTGATTCTTTCTACTGGATTGGTCATCTGCTACTTCTGATCTGTGTAAAAAAACTACTATGGTGTCTTCCGCACGCTCTCCGGTGATTTTTGACAGTGTTTTTGGTGTTCCCTACACTGAACCTGTCTCACACATGTGCCTTTCCTTGGTGCTTGGTGCTCGTCCGTCTATGCAGTCATCCTGTATGGCAATTTCAGCAGATGGCGATGGTCGTTCTACACCGTTCTCTCCAGACAGTCTTAGTGGTTGCTCTTCCGTGACTCTTCCTACGACTTCTGCACCTGGTGATTGTCGCTCTACAGTGACTCCTATCGCGACTTTCACCGATAAATGTCGCTCTTCCCCGACACCTCTCGCGACTTTCACCAGCTGTGCTGGTACATATGACTCTATCAACCGCGCATCGCACATGCGCCTTCCCTTGGCGCTTGGTGCTTGTCTACATGCGGACTCGTCTCCTCCATCGGCCTTTGCTGATGCTACTGGTCGTGCTACACTGCCTCCTCTGGCGGCTTCCACAGGTGGTGGTGGCCGCTCCTTTCCCAGTGCTACTACGTCGCCTACTTCAGCTCTCTACTTCACCGAGCAGGAGATTATGGGACTTCGCGGTCTGCTGACCGCCTCTGGCTCTTCCTTGTCGGGTGCATCTACTGTTGGAGAAAGTAGTAATTTCAAATAATTTCCTACGCACACGCAAGATCATGGTGATGCATAGCAACGAGAGGGGAGAGTGTTGTCTACGTACCCTCGTAGACCAAAGCGGAAGCGTTGACGCAACGTAGAGGAAGTAGTCGTACGTCTTCCCGATCCGACCGATCCAAGCACCGTTACTCCGGCACCTCTGAGTTCTTAGCACACGTTCAGCTCGATGACGATCCCCGGGCTCCGATCCAGCAAAGCATCGGGGATGAGTTCCGCCAGCACGACGGCGTGGTGACGATCTTGATGTTCTACCGTCGTAGGGATTCGCCTAAGCACTACAACAATATGACCGAGGTGGAATATGGTGGAAGGAGGCACCGCACATGGCTAAGGAACGATCACGATGATCAACTTGTGTCCTAGGGTGCCCCCCTTCCTCCGTATATAAAGGATACAAGGGGGGTGCGGCCGGCCCTAGAGGAGGCGCGCAGGAGGAGTCCTACTCCTACCGGGAGTAGGACTCCCCCCCTTTCCTTGTCCAATTAGGAGAGGTGGGAGAAGAGAGGGAAAAAGGGGGGCGCCGCCCCTCCCTCCTTGTCCAATTCGGACTAGGGGGAGAGGGGGCGCGCGGCCTGCCCTCGCAGCCCCTTCCTCTTCTCCACTTTAGGCCCATGAGGCCCATTAACCCCCCGGGGGGTTCCAGTAACCACCCGGTGCTTCGGTTTTATCCGAAACATCCCCGGAACGCTTCCGGTGTCCGAATATAGTCATCCAATATACCAATCTTTATGTCTCGACCATTTCGAGACTCCTCGTCATGTCCGTGATCACATCCGGGACTCCGAACTAACTTCGGTACATCAAAATGCATAAACTCATAATAACTATCATCGTAACGTTAAGCGTGCGGACCCTACGGTTCGAGAACAATGTAGACATGACCGAGACACGTCTCCGGTCAATAACCAATAGCGGGACCTGGATGCCCATATTGGCTCCTACATATTCTACGAAGATCTTTATCGGTCAGACCGCATAACAACATACGTTGTTCCCTTTGTCATCGGTATGTTACTTGCCCGAGATTCGATCGTCGGTATCTCAATACCTAGTTCAATCTCGTTACCGGCAAGTCTCTTTACTCGTTCCGTAATACATCATCTCGCAACTAACTCATTAGTTGCAATGCTTGCAAGGCTTATGTGATGTGCATTACCGAGAGAGCCCAGAGATACCTCTCCGACAATCGGAGCGACAAATCCTAATCTCGAAATACGCCAACCCAACATGTACCTTTGGAGACACCTGTAGAGCACCTTTATAATCACCCATTTACGTTGTGACGTTTGGTCGCACACAAAGTGTTCCTCTGGCAAACGGGAGTTGCATAATCTCATAGTCATAGGAACATGTATAAGTCATGAAGAAAGCCATAGCAACATACTAAACGATCGGGTGCTAAGCAAATGGAATGGGTCATGTCAATCAGATCATTCACCTAATGATGTGATCCTGTTAATCAAATAACAACTCTTTGTCTATGGTTAGGAAACATAACCATCTTTGATTAACGAGCTAGTCAAGTAGAGGCATACTAGTGACACTCTGTTTGTCTACGTATTCACACATGTATTATGTTTCCGGTTAATACAATTCTAGCATGAATAATAAACATTTATCATGAAATAAGGAAATAAATAATAACTTTATTATTGCCTCTAGGGCATATGTCCTTCAGTCTCCCACTTGCACTAGAGTCAATAATCTAGATCACATCACCATGTGATTAACATCGATAGTTCACATCATCATGTGATTAACACCCATAGTTCACATCGCCATGTGACCAATACCCAAAGGGTTTACTAGATTCAGTAATCTAGTTCACATCGCTATGTGATTAACACCCAAAGAGTACTAAGGTGTGATCATGTTTTGCTTGTGAGAGAATCTTAGTCAACGGGTCTGCCACATTCAGATCCGCATGTATTTTGCAAATTTCTATGTCAACAATGCTCTGCATGGAGCTACTCTAGCGAATTGCTCCCACTTTCAATATGTATCTAGACCGAGACTTAGAGTCATCTAGATTAGTGTCAAAACTTGCATCGGCGTAACCCTTTACGACGAACCTTTTTTCACTTCCATAATCGAGAAACATATCCTTATTCCACTAAGGATAATTTTGACCGCTATCCAGTGATCTACTCCTGGATCACTATTGTACTCCCTTGCCAAACTCAGTGGTAGGGTATACAATAGATCTGGTACATAGCATGGCATACTTTATAGAACCTATGACCAAGGCATAGGGAATGACATTCATTCTCTTTCTATCTTTTGCCGTGGTCGGGCTTTGAGTCTTACTCAATTTCACACCTTGTAACATAGGCAAGAAACTCTTTCTTTGACTGTTCCATTTTGAACTACTTCAAAATCTTGTCAAGGTATGTATTTATTGGAAAAACTTATCAAGCATCTTGATCTATCTCTATAGATCTTGATGCTCAATATGTAAGCAGCTTCACCAAAGTCTTTCTTTGAAAAACTCCTTTCAAACACTCCTTTATGCTTTACAGAATAATTCTACATTATTTCCGATCAACAATATGTCATTCACATATACTTATCAAAAATGTTGTAGTGCTCCCACTCACTTTCTTGTAAATACAGGCTTCACCGCAAGTCTGTATAAAACTATATGCTTTGATAAACTTATCAAAGCATGTATTCCAACTCCGAGATGCTTGCACCAGTCCATAGATGGATCGCTGGAGCTTGCATATTTTGTTAGCACCTTTAGGATTGACAAAACCTTCTGGTTGCATCATATACAACTCTTCTTTAAATCCATTAAGGAATATAGTTTTGTTTATCCATTTGCCAGATTTCATAAAATGCGGCAATTGCTAACATGATTCGGACAGACTTAAGCATAGATATGAGTGAGAAACTCTCATCGTAGTCAACACCTTGAACTTGTCGAAATCCTTTTGCGACAATTCTAGCTTTGTAGATAGTAACACTACTATCCGTGTCCGTCTTCCTCTTGAAGATCCATTTATTATCAATGGCTTGCCGATCATCGGGCAAGTCCTCCAAAGTCCACATTTTGTTCTCATACATGGATCCTATCTCAGATTTCATGGCCTCAAGCCATTTATCGGAATCTGGGCTCATCATCGCTTCCTCATAGTTCGCAAGTTCGTCATGGTCTAGTAACATGACTTCCAGAACAGGATTACTGTACCACTCTGGTGCGGATCTCACTCTAGTTTACCTACGAGATTCGGTAGTAACTTGATCTGAAGTTTTATGATCATCATCTTTAGCTTCCTCACTAATTGGTGTAGTAGTCACAGGAACAGATTTCTGTGATGAACAACTTTCCAATAAGGGAGAAGGTACAATTACCTTATCAAGTTCTACTTTCCTCCCACTCACTTCTTTCGAGAGAAACTCCTTCTCTAGAAAGGATCCATTATAAGCAACGAATGTCTTGCCTTAGGATCTGTGATAGAAGGTGTACCCAACAGTCTCCTTTTGGGTATCCTATGAAGACATATTTCTCTGATTTGGTTTTGAGCTTATCAGGATGAAACTTTTTCACATAAGCATCACAACCCCAAACTTTAAGAAATGACAACTTTGGTTTCTTGCTAAACCACAGTTCAGATTGTGTCGTCTCAACGGACTTAGATGGTGCCCCTTTTTAACGTGAATCCAGCTGTCTTTTAATGCATAACCTCAAAAACGATAGTGGTAAATCGGTAAGAAACATGATAGATTTGCACTATATCTAATAAAGTACGGCTATGACGTTCGGACACACCATTATGCTGTGGTGTTCCGGGTGGCACGAATTTGTGAAACTATTCCACATTGTTTTAATTGAAGACCAAACTCGTAACTCAAATATTTGTCTTCGCGATTAGATCGTAGAAACCTTATTTTCTTGTTACGATGATTCTCCACTTCACTCTGAAATTCTTTGAACTTTTCAAATGTTTCAGACCTATGTTTCATCAAGTAGATATACTCATATCTGCTCAAATCATCTGTGAAGATCAGAAAATAATGATACCTATCGCGAGCCTCAATATTCATCGGACCACATACATCAGTATGTATGATTTCCAACAAATCTGTTGCTCGCTCCATTGTTCCGAAGAACAGAGTCTTAGTCATCTTGCCCATGAGGCATGGTTCGCAAGCATCAACTGATTCATAATCAAGTGATTCCAAAAGCCCATCAGCATGGAGTTTCTTCATGCACTTTACACCAATATGACCTAAACGGCAGTGCTACAAATAAGTTGCACTATCATTATTAACTTTGCATCTTTTGGTTTCAATATTATGATTATGTGTATCACTATGATCGAGATCCAATGAACTATTTTCATTGGGTGTGTAACCATATAAGGTTTTATTCATGTAAACAGAACAACAATTTATTCTCTTACCCAAATGAATAACCGTATTATGATCAAATCATATTCATGCTCAACATAAACACCAAATAACACTTATTTAGGTTCAACACTAATCCCGAATTTATAGGGAGTGTGCGATGATGATCATATCAATCTTGGAACCACTTCCAACACACATCGTCACTTCACCCTTAACTAGTCTTTGTTTATTCTGCAACTCCCGTTTCGAGTTACTAATCTTAGCAACTGAACTAGTATCAAATACTGAGGGGTTGCTATGAACACTAGTAAAGTAAACATCAATAACATGTATATCAAATATACTTATGTTCACTTTTGCCATCCTTCTTATCTGCCAATCACTTGGGGTAGTTCCGCTTCCAGTGACCAGTCCCTTTGCAGTAGAAGCACTCAGTCTCAGGCTTAGGTCCAGACTTGGGCTTCTTCACTTGAGCAGCAACTTGCTTGCTGTTCTTTTTGAAGTTCCCCTTCTTCCCTCTGCCCTTTTCTTGAAACTAGTGGTCTTGTCTACCATCAACACTTGATGTTTTTCTTGATTTCTACCTTCATCGATTTTATCATCATGAAAAGCTCGAGAGTCGTTTTCGTCATCCCTTGCATACTATAGTTCATCACGAAGTTCTACTAACTTGGTCATGGTGACTAGAGAATTCTGTCAATCACTATCTTATCTGGAAGATTAACTCCCGCTTGATTCAAGCGATTGTAGAACCCAGACAATCTGAGCACATGCTCACTAGTTGAGCGATTCTCCTCCATCTTTTAGCTATAGAACTTGTTGGAGACTTCATATCTCTCAACTCGGGTATTTGCTTGAAATATTATCTTCAACTCCTGGAACATCTCATATGGTCCATGACGTTCAAAACGTCTTTGAAGTCCCGATTCTAAGACATTAAGCATGGTGCACTAAACTATCAAGTAGTCATCATATTAAGCTAGCCAAACGTTCATAACGTCTGCATCTGCTCCTCCAATAGGTCTGTCACCTAGCGGTGCATCAAGGACATAATTCTTCTGTGCAGCAATGAGGATAAACCTCAGATCACGGATCCAATCCGCATCATTGCTACTAACATCTTTCAATACAATTTTCTCTAGGAACATATCAAAATAAACACAGGGAAGCAACAACGCGAGCTATTGATCTACAACATGATTTAAAAAATACTACCAGGACTAAGTTCATGATAAATTTAAGTTCAATTAGTCAAATTACTTAAAGAACTCCCACTTAGATAGACATCCCTCTAATCCTCTAAGTGATCACGTGATCCAAATCAACTAAACCATGTCCGATCATCACGTGAGATGGAGTAGTTTCATTGGTGAACATCACTATGTTGATCATATCTACTATATGATTCACGCTCGACCTTTCGGTCTCCGTGTTCCGAGGCCATATCTGTATATGCTTGGCTCGTCAAGTATAACCTGAGTATTCCGCGTGTGCAACTGTTTTGCACCCGTTGTATTTGAACGTAGAGCCTATCACACCCGATCATCACGTGGTGTCTCAGCACGAAGAACTTTCGCAACGGTGCATACTCAGGGAGAACACTTCTTGATAATTTAGTGAGAGATCATCTTATAATGCTACCGTCAATCAAAGCAAGATAAGATGCATAAAAGATAAACATCGCATGCAATCAATATAAGTGATATGATATGGCCATCATCATCTTGTGCCTGTGATCTCCATCTCCGAAGCACCGTCATGATCACCATCGTCACCGGCGCGACACCTTGATCTCCATCGCAGCATCGTTGTCGTCTCGCCACTTTTATGCTTCCACGACTATCGCTACCGCTTAGTGATAAAGTAAAGCATTACAGCGCGATTGCATTGCATACAATAAAGTGACAACTATATGGCTCCTGCCAGTTGGCGATAACTCCGTTACAAAACATGATCATCTCATACAATAAAATTTAGCATCATGTCTTGACCATATCACATCACAACATGCCCTGCAAAAACAAGTTAGATGTCCTCTACTTTGTTTGTTGCAAGTTTTACGTGGCTGCTACAGGCTTAAGCAAGAACCAATCTTACCTACGCATCAAAACCACAATGATAGTTTGTCAAGTTGATGCCGTTTTAACCTTCGCAAGGACCGGGCGTAGCCACACTCGGTTCAACTAAAGTTGGAGAAACAGTCACCCGCAAGCCAGCTATGTGCAAAGCACGTCGGGAGAACCGGTCTCGCGTAAGCGTGCGCGTAATGTCGGTCCGGGCCGCTTCATCCAACAATACCGCCGAACCAAAGTATGACATGCTGGTAGGCAGTATGACTTATATCGCCCACAACTCACTTGTGTTCTACTCATGCACATAGCATCAAACCATAAAACCTAGGCTCGGATGCCGCTGTTGGAGAACGTAGTAATTTCAAAAAATTTCCTACGCACACACAAGATCATGGTGATGCATAGCAACGAGAGGGGAGAGTGTTGTCTACGTAGCCTCGTAGACCGAAGCGGAAGCATTGACGTAACATAGAGGAAGTAGTCGTACGTCTTCCCGATCCGACCGATCCAAGCACCGTTACTCCGGCACCTCCGAGTTCTTAGCACACGTTCAGCTCGATGACGATCCCGGGGCTCCGGTCCAGCAAAGCTTCGGGGATGAGTTCCGTCAGCACGACGGCGTGGTCACGATCTTGATGTTCTACCATCGCAGGGCTTCGCCTAAGCACTACAACAATATGACCGAGGTGGAATATGGTGGAAGGGGGCACCGCACACGGCTAAGGAACGATCACGATGATCAACTTGTGTCCTAGGGTGCCCCCTGCCTCCGTATATAAAGGATCCAAGGGGGGGTGCGGCCGGCCCTAGAGGAGGCACGTAGGAGGAGTCCTACTCCTACCGAGAGTAGGACTCCCCCCTTTCCTTGTCCAATTAGGAGATGTGGGAGAAGAGAGGGAAAAAGGGGGGCGCCGCCCATCCCTCCTTGTCCAATTCGGACTAGGGGGAGAGGGGGCGCGCGGCCTACCCTGGCAGCCCCTTCCTCTTCTCCACTTTAGGCCCATGAGGCCCATTAACCCCCCGGGGGGTTCTGGTAACCCCCCGGTGCTCCGGTTTTATCCGAAACTTCCCCGGAACGCTTCCTGTGTCCGAATATAGTTGTCCAATATATCAATCTTTATGTATCGACCATTTCGAGACTCCTCGTCATGTCCGTGATCACATACGGGACTCCGAACTAACTTCGGTACATCAAAATGCATAAACTCATAATAACTGTCATCGTAACGTTAAGCGTGTGGACCCTACGGTTCGAGAACAATGTAGACACGACCGAGACACGTCTCCGGTCAATAACTAATAGCGGGACCTGGATGCCCATATTGGCTCCTACATATTCTACGAAGATCTTTATCGGTCAGACCGCATAACAACATACGTTGTTCCCTTTGTCATCGGTATGTTACTTGCGAGATTCAATCGTCGGTATCTCAATACCTTGTTCAATCTCGTTACCGGCAAGTCTCTTTACTCGTTCCGTAATACATCATCTCGCAACTAACTCATTAGTTGCAATGCTTGCAAGGCTTACGTGATGTGCATTACCGAGAGGGCCCAGAGATACCTCTCCGACAATCGGAGTGACAAATCCTAATCTCGAAATACGCCAACCCAACATGTACCTTTGGAGACACCTGTAGAGCACCTTTATAATCACCCAGTTACGTTGTGACGTTTGGTAGCACACAAAGTGTTCCTCCGGCAAACGGGAGTTGCATAATCTCATAGTCATAGGAACATGTATAAGTCATGAAGAAAGCAATAGCAACATACTAAACGATCGGGTGCTAAGCTAATGGAATGGGTCATGTCAATCAGATCATTCACCTAATGATGTGATCCCGTTAATCAAATAACAACTCTTTGTCTATGGTTAGGAAACATAACCATCTTCGATTAACGAGCTAGTCAAGTAGAGGCATACTAGTGACACTCTGTTTGTCTATGTATTCACACATGTATTATGTTTCCGGTTAATACAATTATAGCATGAATAATAAACATTTATCATGAAATAAGGAAATAAATAATAACTTTATTATTGCCTCTAGGGCATATTTCCTTCATCTACGTCGACCCCTTCAGTTGAGCCCCTGACTGAGTATGAGAGTATGTGCCTTCGGTGCTTGTTAGCTGCATACTCTGGTTCTTCACCGACGGGTTCTGTTGGTTCTGCTACTGACTCCTCTAGCATTGTGAGACCACCTTCTACACAGTCAAGTACATCTCCATGGATTCTTGATACTGGAGCATCTTTTCATATGACTCATGATTCATCCACCTTGTCTTCTATTCGTGCTCTTGATTCTTCTGTTCATGTTCTTACTGCTGATGGTACCTCCCTCCTGGTTCATGGTCGAGGCATTCTTAGCACTTCATCTTTTCATGTTCATGTGTTGCTCATGTTCCTCGACTTACCATGCAGCTCATTTCTGGTGGTCAGATTGTTGACTCTAGTTGTCGGGTCATTCTAGACTTTAACTCTTGTTCTGTTCTGGACCATCACACTGGTGCTCTCCTTGGTGCTGGCCCCCGGCACTGTGACTCTCAGGGTCTCTGGGAGCTTGATTGGCTTTACCTTCCCTCCGCTGCTACCACCGCCAGTCTCTCCACCTCTGTTGCCTTGTCTACCAGCTCTTTTCAGCAATGGCGTCATCGCCTTGGTCATTTGTGTGGCTCTCGTCTCTCCTCTTTAGTTCGACGCGGCCTTCTTGGATCCATCTCCGGTGGTGTGTCTTTAGACTGTCAGGGTTGTTGTCTTGGTAAACAGATCCAGTTACCTTATCCTCATAGCGAGACTGTGTCCCAGCGTCCTTTCGACCTTGTTCACTCTGATGTTTGGGGTCCAGCTCCCTTTGCCTCGAAGGGAGGTCATCGCTACTATATTATCTTTATAGATGATTTCTCTCGACACACGTGGATATATTTTATGTCTTCTCGTAGTGAGGTCTTATCTATCTATAAGCGTTTTGCCACCATGGTTCACACTCAGTTCTCTACGCCTATTCGGGTGTTCCGTGCTGACTCTGCTGGAGAGTATATCTCCAAGATGTTGCGTGGATTTCTTGCTGAGCAGGGTCCTCTTGCTCAGTTCTCTTGTCGTGGTGATCATGCTCAGAATGGCGTGGCTGAGCGCAAGCATCGTCACCTTCTTGAGATGGCTCATGCGTTGCTGATTGCAGCCTCTCGTCCGCCTCACTTTTGGGCTGAGGATGTCTTTACTTCCACATATTTCATCAACCTTCAGCCGTCCACTGCTCTGCAGGGTGGTGTTCCTTTCGAGCGTCTTTTTGATCGTTCTCCTGATTACTCGACGCTTCGTTTGTTTAGTTGTGTTTTCTATGTTCTTCTAGCCCCTCGTGAACGCACCAAACTGTCCGCTCAGTCTGTTGAGTGTGTCTTCTTAGCCTATAGTGATGAGCATAAGGCCTACCATTGTTGGGATCCTATCGGTCGTCGGATGCGTATTTCTCGGGATATGACTTTTGATGAGTCTCGTCCCTTCTATCCGTGCCCATCTTCCTCGACCTTTTCAGTGGAGGATATATCTTTCCTCACTTTTCCTGACACACCTATCACTCCCGTTCAGCCCTTGTCTATCCGTCGTGCTACCCCTGCTTCTCCACCTATTATCGATTCGCCGTCACCATCACCCATGGTTTCATCACCTCCCATGTCACCCGATTCTCCACCTTCATCACCAGTGACTTCTTCATCTCCATTCCCTGAGTCTACCTCGGCGATTCCTCCTCGTATTCTTCCATCTTTTCCTCGGTATTATACTCGTTGTTCGCGTCCTATGGATGTGTCTACTGATGTGCCATCTTCCTCCTCTCAGCCTACTTATGGCTTACGTCCTCCTCCGCTTCCGCCTATTGATTGTCTTGGTTTTCCGAGCGCCGGTGCTGATGTTCTAGAGCCGGCTTCTTATCATCAAGCTGTTGTTCATCCCGAATGGCAGTTTGCGATGGCAGAGGAGCTTGCTGCTCTTGAGCGCACCAAAACGTGGGACCTTGTTTCTCTTCCTCCTGGTGTTCGTCCGATCACTTGTAAGTGGGTCTACAAGGTTAAGACTCGCTCTGATGGTTCTCTTGAGCGCTACAAAGCTCGCCTTGTGGCTCGTGGCTTTCATCAGGAGCATGGTCGTGATTACGATGAGACTTTTGCTCCTGCGGCCCATATGACCACTATTCGCACACTTCTTGCCGTAGCCTCTGTTCGTCATTGGTCTGTGTCTCAACTTGATGTCAAGAATGCCTTTCTTAATGGTGAGTTGCGTGAGGAGGTTTACATGCAGCCCCCACCTGGGTATTTTGTTCCTAATGGCATGGTCTGCCATCTCCGTCGCTCTCTCTATGGCCTTAAGCAAGCCCCTCGCACCTGGTTTGAGCATTTTGCCACTATGGTGACTGCCGCTGGTTTTTCAGCGATTGCTCATGATCCAGCGTTGTTTGTCCACCTTTCCGCTCGTGGTCGGACTCTTCTTCTTCTCTATGTCGATGACATGATCATCACTGGCGACGACCCCGAGTATATTGCCTTTGTGAAGGCCCGTCTTAGTGAGCAGTTTCTTATGTCTGACCTTGGTCCTCTTCGGTACTTTCTTGGATAGAAGTCTCTTCTATCGTTGATGCCTTTTTTATTTCCCAAGAAAAGTATATCCGGGATCTTCTTTCTCGTGCTACGCTTACTGATGAGCGCATTGTTGAGACTCCCATGGAGCTCAATGTTCATCTTCGTGATACTGATGGTGACCCCTTGTCTGATTCGACGCGTTATCGTCATCTTGTTGGGAGTCTTGTCTATCTAGCTGTCACTCATCCGGATATCTCTTATCCAGTCCATATTTTGAGTCAGTTTGTCTCTGCTCCCACTTCGGTTCACTACAGTCACCTTCTTCGTGTTCTCCGATATCTTCGTGGCACGATCTCTCACCGTCTATTCTTTCCTCGCTCCAGTTCATTATAGCTTTAGGCCTTTTCGGATGCTACATGGGCTAGTGATCCCTCGGATCGCCGTTCACTTCCTGCTTACTGTGTTTTCCTTGGTGGTTCTCTCATTGCCTGGAAGACGAAGAAACAGACCGCAGTTTCCCGTTCGAGTGCAGAGGCCGAGTTGCGAGCTATGGCTCTTTTGACGGCAGAGGTGACTTGGTTACCGTGGTTACTTCGGGATTTTGGTGTTTCTGTCACTACACCTACCCTGCTATTGTCTGACAGTACAGGTGCTATTAGCATTGCGCGTGACCCTGTGAAGAATGAGCTCGCCAAGCATATTGGTGTTGATGCTTTTTATGTGCGCGCTGGTGTGTAGGATCAGGTTATTGCTCTTCAGTTTGTGCCTTCCGAGTTACAGTTGGCGGATTTCTTTACGAAGGCCCAGACTAGAGCACAACATGGCTTCTATCTCTCCAAACTCACTGTTGTTCATCCATCATGAGTTTGAGGGGGGTGTTAGAGTAGTATATATATAGCCATGTAGCATTTTGTCTTTACCTTATTGTATAAGGGGTTTTCTGCATATTTCCTGCACCTGTACATGTATATATATATTGGCCCATGGCCCCATGGAAATACAAGTTGCATATTTCCTAACAGTATTGTGTTGTTTTCAGGTCGCTATCGTACTGTGATGTTAAAATATATTTATGTGCCTGATATAAAATTGGCAAACAGTTCTTCAATATGAAATGTGAATTTGCGTAATACTTAAATTATTAATTGTAAACTAATAAACCTACTAAATGGGTCATGGAACTTTGCAAACAGTTCTAGTAGTAACAGCGGTTGTGATGGATAGCCCAATGCCATACAATTTTCTTCATCAAATCGTGTGTGATATGGTTGAATAAAGCAAACGGTTAATGGAGGAAGAGCGTGTGTGAACGTTACACCTATCACACACGAGGCTATACATAAAACTATGTGGGATGTATATACGAACGAAACCGTTCATCTGGGATTCACTATGTGGGATGTGCAGACGAACGGAAACGTTTCTCTAGGATTCACTGTGTGGGATATGTGGATGAATGGAAACGTTTCTCGTGGATTGACTGTGTGGGTTGTGCAGACGAAGGGACACATTTCTCTAGGAATCGCTGTGTGGGATGTACCTATGAACGGAAATAGTTGTGCCTGTAATATTGTATGTGATGGCTAGCCCGATCGCACACGAGCTCATTTTGTGCAGCGTGTGTGACCGGAGGGTCTATCCCCGACGGTTTATAGGTCATGTGGGAAAGACCCCCCCCCCCCTTATCGCCCACACTCACTAGGCGACGGTTTAAAATGACATCGCAGAAAGGGGTTAACAACCGTTTGTATAGCAGCTCGCTGTACCAGTGATTGGTCCCCCTTCAATCCCGTATGAATCAATTTCTATGGTATGAAGAAGCTTCTGTCACTCTTGCCCTCCAATGCATAGAACTATCAACATACAACTAACCCTATGGTGTGATCCACACGCGCGTTCATATGATGGGCATCAAAGGACAGCAACATAATCACAAGCAAATTAAACCAATCATAGCAATTCACCAAGTACCCCAAAAGACAACAAAAATCTACTCAAACATCATAGGATGGAAACACATTATTGGATAATAATATGAAGCATAAAGCACCACGTTCAAATAGAGGGTACAACGGGTTGCGGGAGAGTGAACCTCCGAATATAGACAAGGGAAGGTGCTAGAGGTGTTGGTGAAGATGACAGAGTTGTTGGAGTAGATCACCGTCACATGATGATTGCCCGGGCGGCGTTTCAGCGCCACCCAGAGAGAGGGGGAGAGAGCCTCCTCCTTCTTCTTCCTTGCCCCCCCCCCTAGATGGGAGACGAGTTTCCCCTCTAGTCCTTGGTCTCCATGGCTCCCGGAGGGCAGGAGCCCCTCCAAGATTGGATCTCTCTCTCTCTCCCTCTCTATGTTCTCTTCGGTTTCCCGTTCTTGTTTCTGGTCCTTCATCGTTTCTTAAATTTCCGGAGATGCGTAACTCCAATTTGGTTGGAATTTTAGCACGATTTTTTCTGGATATTATCTTTCTTGCGGCGAAAGAAGGGCATCAACCGACTTACGAGGGCCCCATGAGCCACCTGGGCGCGCCCAGGTGCCTCGTGGCCCCATCGGGCACCGTCTTGCGTTGATTCTTCTTCCCAAAAAACACATATATTTCAAAAATATTCATAAATTTTTATCGCGTTTGGACTTTGTTTGATATGAATATTCTGCAAAACAAAAAACGTGCAATAAACAAGAACTGGCACTGGGCATTGGATCAATATGTTAGTCCAAAAATAACATAAAATATTACCAAAAGCATGTGATAATTATAGAATATTGGCATTATAGATACGACGGAGACGTATCATGACCGTTGTTCATGTTGGCAAGCGGTGCTCAACTATGTCGCTCAGAGCATGTTGAGCGTCCTTGTCCACGAGCGGTTTCAAAATGATTTGGCATGAATAACTATCTACTTAATTAATTAATTATAAAAATAATTAAGTACCTACCTAATTCTCTCCATGCCTACTTAACTGTCAACCAAGCCAATTAATTATCCGCCAAATTGGAAAAAAATCCCTACTTCTAATATCTGTAGGCATAATTAACTATCTACCTAATTAATGAATTGCATTAATGACTCAGTTTTCAAATTGATTCAGTGCAAAAATCTTATTTAAATGAACCCAATTAATTGCATATGTAATTAACTATCTAGCTAATTAATTGCATTAATGCTTTTGTTTCCAAATTGATTCAACATTTGATTTCCAAATTATTTTTGCATGAATGACTGCTACGAATAACGACTATGTAAATATTTCCTTTGATAATAGAGATATTACACATTTCAGGCACCTCTTGTATTGTTTGATTGAGTCTTTGTGGTAACGCTTTTGCAGTAGATTAAATTTTACAAGGCCTACCGTGTATTATATGACACATTTTCTTAATGAATTTCTTGACATTTGAATGGCCCCACTTGATTTGAGAATGTAGCATGTTTGGCTCTATGTATGACTAAGAAATATAATATGATCGTGTACACGAACGCCTATACGTGGCGGTCCGACAACACAATTGCCGCCACGGCCATCCTCGACACTATGCTCCATGCCCTGGATTCTCGAGCATCGTGCTAGCGTTAGGTCCAGCCACGGCGTTCTCCAAGGTGTCGCCATGGCGTCCCTCCAAGGGGCGGGCGAATGCCGCCTACCAACTCCCCTTTAATAGTAGAGACATATGTGATTTTTCTAAGATCAAAATATATGTATGATTTGGTACGATAAGAAAAAATATATGTTATTTCTGTTATATTAGATAAGTTTTCATTGTGACATAATAGTAGAGATAATAATAGTAATAAATGGTATAGTGTGCGGGGTTAGGAATTTTTTATTGAGGAATATCTGATTTTTGGGAAGGTTATTGAGAAAAATATCATGTCTACCTTTTAGGAAGGTGATCTCGCATATACGGTTTAATCTCTGGATTCTTAATTACATATTATTTCCATGATTGAATTTAATCGGCACCTGCTAAAGCAAGCATGAAACAAGATCTCACTGGTTTAATGGGAGGGAGAAAAATCTAGTGAAAGGATGGTGGGAGGTGAGGCGAAATTAAACCAGACGAAAATAAATCGGTGAGGAGAAGCTACCAACTCCCCCTTTAGCAGTAGAGATTTCACGAGCTCGAAAATGTTTGAAACTTTGTATGGTGTCTTCATTGGACACCTGTAGGGTGTTGTAAATATTTAAAATTGTTATGACAAAAACTTGATGCATATCATGTATAAACAGGACACTCACGCCCGAAGTAGCTTTACATATGGCGGGCACTTCAATGTACCCGCCACTGCTAACTTCTGGATATTTTTTTACACGGGTTACCACATTTTTAATCTATGGCGAGCATAAGTATTGCCTTCTGGATATATAAAATTTATTTTTGACGCGGGTCTCCCCAATTTATCTGTGGCGGGTATAGCTAGGGCCTGCCATTGATACCCTCCGTACTAGTGGCGGGTTTCCATCCTTGCCCGCCAATACTTACTTTCATTACGCATGCAAATTTGGGAGAGTTCACTTGTGGCGGGTTTTTATACTCGCCCACCTCTGCTAGGCTAACAACAGTGACGGGTACGTTTTGCTACCCGCTACTGTTGCGTTTCCAAAATAGCAATGAAGGGTGACTACCTATGCCCGCCACTAATTTGAGGCCACCTATAGGCCTTTTCCATTAGTGAATGGCCAGATTAAGCCCCTTGGGCGACATGCTAGAGGGGCAACACGAATGCGTCCTCACCAGACCGATGGGTTTCGACATGTGTCCAGCGGGTCACACTCGTCAGTCTGACGTGGCGTGCGCATCTGGGTATGACTGGGCCTTCTCATACATGTTCCCGATATGAGCTGGATATAGAGGTGCCGGTCAGCTAGGACATATATGGCTGGTCTGAGAAGCCTGCATGGGTCACGACTCTTTGACCTGTCACTCACCAGACCGTTCTCCCGAAAGTACGGACCATTTGAGGGGAGGGGAACTTTTGGTCTATGGATGTATATACCCTCTATATGGGAAAAAATAGAAATTAAACAAAAAGTCAACAAATTCTGAAAATATTTTTTTAAAATAAAATTGACCTTCCATTGTACTGGCAAAAGAAATTACACAAAAAAATCTCGTTGACTTATTTTTAAAAACACAAAAAATTTGGTCAAAATAGCGTGAATAGTGAGCTATAATAGCAAATGAATTTCTTTTTGCCCTGAAGTCAATGCTGGTTTTTTCTAGGTAAAAAATTATATACTACTAGTGCAAAAGAAAGTCAAGTTTATTGTAAAAGAAACTTTCAAACATTTTTGACTTTTTTCTTGAATTATCATTCATTTTTTCATATGAGATGCATATATACCCGAAAATCAAAGGGTATTTATCGTATTTGTGGAGCCTGGGTGTAGATTCTCTCAGCAACTGATTAGACCCAGCTCGCTATAGAGCATTTCTTTCAGAATTGGAAATACAGAGCCTTCCGGCGGTCACCATGCATGGCTAGCCGGATCTTTTTTGGCACGAATAAATGGGCGAAGTTAATCTTCTGCGTGAGCGTGATTACACGTGACAGCTCACACTTAAAGTTTGAGGTTTATTTCGTTTCAATTTTCCTCGTACTCGTAGAGCAGTACAGCTGGCTATCGAGTACCGGGCCCGCTTTCCTCTTTCTGCATGGGCTGCGGGAGCCGTTCCAGCGAACGTGGAGGAGCCGCCCGACGCCCGACGGTTCTTCGATTCCTCCCTCCCCACGCTGCTCATCCTCTCCGCCAATTCCCCACACCAGACCACACCACACCAAATCCCCAGTCGTAAATCAGTTGCGCCCCACCGTCAGCGGCGCCGGCGACTGGACACGGCAACTCCCAGCCGCCACCTTCCGCCGAATCATCTCTCGTCGCGGGGTCCGGCGGCGGCGGCGGCGGCTCCGCACGGGCTCGGATCGGTTTCACCTTTTCTCGGTAAGGAACCCTAGCTTCCTTTGGGTACTCATCTAGTTAGATTGCCTACGTACTTACTTCCCGAGAGCGCAAATCGATCTCGATCGGTGTCAGTTAGGCTGAACGTTTTGGGGTTCAACTGAACCCACGTCTCCGCACACTAAATCCGCCCCTCCTGTCCAGGAACAAAAAAGCACCCGTGAATGGCGTGAAACATACTGTACGTGGCTTCCAAGTAGAAACGAATCATATTCTCATGATTTGTGTGTGCCGCACTCCTGTTCAAAATCTGGAACCCCGTTTTGAGAATTTCTGGTGGTACAACTAAGCAGTCCTGCAACTAAGGTTCAGCAAATTAGTGGAGTACCTTTACTTTTGTTGTCCTGGTTCCTTTGAGTGATTAGGATGGTTTGCCGCCCCTATACTACATTGTGTATGTCTTTCAGTCTTTATACTTCTTTTTACAAAGTTCGACACAAGACATTTGGTGTGAATGATGGTTTGCCTCCTTTGGATTGGTTACGTCGTTGTACAAACAGTCATTTCATTTGCCTTTATGTGTAGGAATTTTTTTTTATGCCTGGACGTTTCCATTTGCATGTACGAGTTTCTCTTCTAGGCTATATACATACGTGAGCTAGAGCCGGCTTCTTATCATCAAGCTGTTGTTCATCCCGAATGGCAGTTTGCGATGGCAGAGGAGCTTGCTGCTCTTGAGCGCACCAAAACGTGGGACCTTGTTTCTCTTCCTCCTGGTGTTCGTCCGATCACTTGTAAGTGGGTCTACAAGGTTAAGACTCGCTCTGATGGTTCTCTTGAGCGCTACAAAGCTCGCCTTGTGGCTCGTGGCTTTCATCAGGAGCATGGTCGTGATTACGATGAGACTTTTGCTCCTGCGGCCCATATGACCACTATTCGCACACTTCTTGCCGTAGCCTCTGTTCGTCATTGGTCTGTGTCTCAACTTGATGTCAAGAATGCCTTTCTTAATGGTGAGTTGCGTGAGGAGGTTTACATGCAGCCCCCACCTGGGTATTTTGTTCCTAATGGCATGGTCTGCCATCTCCGTCGCTCTCTCTATGGCCTTAAGCAAGCCCCTCGCACCTGGTTTGAGCATTTTGCCACTATGGTGACTGCCGCTGGTTTTTCAGCGATTGCTCATGATCCAGCGTTGTTTGTCCACCTTTCCGCTCGTGGTCGGACTCTTCTTCTTCTCTATGTCGATGACATGATCATCACTGGCGACGACCCCGAGTATATTGCCTTTGTGAAGGCCCGTCTTAGTGAGCAGTTTCTTATGTCTGACCTTGGTCCTCTTCGGTACTTTCTTGGATAGAAGTCTCTTCTATCGTTGATGCCTTTTTTATTTCCCAAGAAAAGTATATCCGGGATCTTCTTTCTCGTGCTACGCTTACTGATGAGCGCATTGTTGAGACTCCCATGGAGCTCAATGTTCATCTTCGTGATACTGATGGTGACCCCTTGTCTGATTCGACGCGTTATCGTCATCTTGTTGGGAGTCTTGTCTATCTAGCTGTCACTCATCCGGATATCTCTTATCCAGTCCATATTTTGAGTCAGTTTGTCTCTGCTCCCACTTCGGTTCACTACAGTCACCTTCTTCGTGTTCTCCGATATCTTCGTGGCACGATCTCTCACCGTCTATTCTTTCCTCGCTCCAGTTCATTATAGCTTTAGGCCTTTTCGGATGCTACATGGGCTAGTGATCCCTCGGATCGCCGTTCACTTCCTGCTTACTGTGTTTTCCTTGGTGGTTCTCTCATTGCCTGGAAGACGAAGAAACAGACCGCAGTTTCCCGTTCGAGTGCAGAGGCCGAGTTGCGAGCTATGGCTCTTTTGACGGCAGAGGTGACTTGGTTACCGTGGTTACTTCGGGATTTTGGTGTTTCTGTCACTACACCTACCCTGCTATTGTCTGACAGTACAGGTGCTATTAGCATTGCGCGCGACCCTGTGAAGAATGAGCTCGCCAAGCATATTGGTGTTGATGCTTTTTATGTGCGCGCTGGTGTGTAGGATCAGGTTATTGCTCTTCAGTTTGTGCCTTCCGAGTTACAGTTGGCGGATTTCTTTACGAAGGCCCAGACTAGAGCACAACATGGCTTCTATCTCTCCAAACTCACTGTTGTTCATCCATCATGAGTTTGAGGGGGGTGTTAGAGTAGTATATATATAGCCATGTAGCATTTTGTCTTTACCTTATTGTATAAGGGGTTTTCTGCATATTTCCTGCACCTGTACATGTATATATATATTGGCCCATGGCCCCATGGAAATACAAGTTGCATATTTCCTAACAGTATTGTGTTGTTTTCAGGTCGCTATCGTACTGTGATGTTAAAATATATTTATGTGCCTGATATAAAATTGGCAAACAGTTCTTCAATATGAAATGTGAATTTGCGTAATACTTAAATTATTAATTGTAAACTAATAAACCTACTAAATGGGTCATGGAACTTTGCAAACAGTTCTAGTAGTAACAGCGGTTGTGATGGATAGCCCAATGCCATACAATTTTCTTCATCAAATCGTGTGTGATATGGTTGAATAAAGCAAACGGTTAATGGAGGAAGAGCGTGTGTGAACGTTACACCTATCACACACGAGGCTATACATAAAACTATGTGGGATGTATATACGAACGAAACCGTTCATCTGGGATTCACTATGTGGGATGTGCAGACGAACGGAAACGTTTCTCTAGGATTCACTGTGTGGGATATGTGGATGAATGGAAACGTTTCTCGTGGATTGACTGTGTGGGTTGTGCAGACGAAGGGACACATTTCTCTAGGAATCGCTGTGTGGGATGTACCTATGAACGGAAATAGTTGTGCCTGTAATATTGTATGTGATGGCTAGCCCGATCGCACACGAGCTCATTTTGTGCAGCGTGTGTGACCGGAGGGTCTATCCCCGACGGTTTATAGGTCATGTGGGAAAGACCCCCCCCCCCTTATCGCCCACACTCACTAGGCGACGGTTTAAAATGACATCGCAGAAAGGGGTTAACAACCGTTTGTATAGCAGCTCGCTGTACCAGTGATTGGTCCCCCTTCAATCCCGTATGAATCAATTTCTATGGTATGAAGAAGCTTCTGTCACTCTTGCCCTCCAATGCATAGAACTATCAACATACAACTAACCCTATGGTGTGATCCACACGCGCGTTCATATGATGGGCATCAAAGGACAGCAACATAATCACAAGCAAATTAAACCAATCATAGCAATTCACCAAGTACCCCAAAAGACAACAAAAATCTACTCAAACATCATAGGATGGAAACACATTATTGGATAATAATATGAAGCATAAAGCACCACGTTCAAATAGAGGGTACAACGGGTTGCGGGAGAGTGAACCTCCGAATATAGACAAGGGAAGGTGCTAGAGGTGTTGGTGAAGATGACAGAGTTGTTGGAGTAGATCACCGTCACATGATGATTGCCCGGGCGGCGTTTCAGCGCCACCCAGAGAGAGGGGGAGAGAGCCTCCTCCTTCTTCTTCCTTGCCCCCCCCCCCCCTAGATGGGAGACGAGTTTCCCCTCTAGTCCTTGGTCTCCATGGCTCCCGGAGGGCAGGAGCCCCTCCAAGATTGGATCTCTCTCTCTCTCCCTCTCTATGTTCTCTTCGGTTTCCCGTTCTTGTTTCTGGTCCTTCATCGTTTCTTAAATTTCCGGAGATGCGTAACTCCAATTTGGTTGGAATTTTAGCACGATTTTTTCTGGATATTATCTTTCTTGCGGCGAAAGAAGGGCATCAACCGACTTACGAGGGCCCCATGAGCCACCTGGGCGCGCCCAGGTGCCTCGTGGCCCCATCGGGCACCGTCTTGCGTTGATTCTTCTTCCCAAAAAACACATATATTTCAAAAATATTCATAAATTTTTATCGCGTTTGGACTTTGTTTGATATGAATATTCTGCAAAACAAAAAACGTGCAATAAACAAGAACTGGCACTGGGCATTGGATCAATATGTTAGTCCAAAAATAACATAAAATATTACCAAAAGCATGTGATAATTATAGAATATTGGCATTATAGATACGACGGAGACGTATCATGACCGTTGTTCATGTTGGCAAGCGGTGCTCAACTATGTCGCTCAGAGCATGTTGAGCGTCCTTGTCCACGAGCGGTTTCAAAATGATTTGGCATGAATAACTATCTACTTAATTAATTAATTATAAAAATAATTAAGTACCTACCTAATTCTCTCCATGCCTACTTAACTGTCAACCAAGCCAATTAATTATCCGCCAAATTGGAAAAAAATCCCTACTTCTAATATCTGTAGGCATAATTAACTATCTACCTAATTAATGAATTGCATTAATGACTCAGTTTTCAAATTGATTCAGTGCAAAAATCTTATTTAAATGAACCCAATTAATTGCATATGTAATTAACTATCTAGCTAATTAATTGCATTAATGCTTTTGTTTCCAAATTGATTCAACATTTGATTTCCAAATTATTTTTGCATGAATGACTGCTACGAATAACGACTATGTAAATATTTCCTTTGATAATAGAGATATTACACATTTCAGGCACCTCTTGTATTGTTTGATTGAGTCTTTGTGGTAACGCTTTTGCAGTAGATTAAATTTTACAAGGCCTACCGTGTATTATATGACACATTTTCTTAATGAATTTCTTGACATTTGAATGGCCCCACTTGATTTGAGAATGTAGCATGTTTGGCTCTATGTATGACTAAGAAATATAATATGATCGTGTACACGAACGCCTATACGTGGCGGTCCGACAACACAATTGCCGCCACGGCCATCCTCGACACTATGCTCCATGCCCTGGATTCTCGAGCATCGTGCTAGCGTTAGGTCCAGCCACGGCGTTCTCCAAGGTGTCGCCATGGCGTCCCTCCAAGGGGCGGGCGAATGCCGCCTACCAACTCCCCTTTAATAGTAGAGACATATGTGATTTTTCTAAGATCAAAATATATGTATGATTTGGTACGATAAGAAAAAATATATGTTATTTCTGTTATATTAGATAAGTTTTCATTGTGACATAATAGTAGAGATAATAATAGTAATAAATGGTATAGTGTGCGGGGTTAGGAATTTTTTATTGAGGAATATCTGATTTTTGGGAAGGTTATTGAGAAAAATATCATGTCTACCTTTTAGGAAGGTGATCTCGCATATACGGTTTAATCTCTGGATTCTTAATTACATATTATTTCCATGATTGAATTTAATCGGCACCTGCTAAAGCAAGCATGAAACAAGATCTCACTGGTTTAATGGGAGGGAGAAAAATCTAGTGAAAGGATGGTGGGAGGTGAGGCGAAATTAAACCAGACGAAAATAAATCGGTGAGGAGAAGCTACCAACTCCCCCTTTAGCAGTAGAGATTTCACGAGCTCGAAAATGTTTGAAACTTTGTATGGTGTCTTCATTGGACACCTGTAGGGTGTTGTAAATATTTAAAATTGTTATGACAAAAACTTGATGCATATCATGTATAAACAGGACACTCACGCCCGAAGTAGCTTTACATATGGCGGGCACTTCAATGTACCCGCCACTGCTAACTTCTGGATATTTTTTTACACGGGTTACCACATTTTTAATCTATGGCGAGCATAAGTATTGCCTTCTGGATATATAAAATTTATTTTTGACGCGGGTCTCCCCAATTTATCTGTGGCGGGTATAGCTAGGGCCTGCCATTGATACCCTCCGTACTAGTGGCGGGTTTCCATCCTTGCCCGCCAATACTTACTTTCATTACGCATGCAAATTTGGGAGAGTTCACTTGTGGCGGGTTTTTATACTCGCCCACCTCTGCTAGGCTAACAACAGTGACGGGTACGTTTTGCTACCCGCTACTGTTGCGTTTCCAAAATAGCAATGAAGGGTGACTACCTATGCCCGCCACTAATTTGAGGCCACCTATAGGCCTTTTCCATTAGTGAATGGCCAGATTAAGCCCCTTGGGCGACATGCTAGAGGGGCAACACGAATGCGTCCTCACCAGACCGATGGGTTTCGACATGTGTCCAGCGGGTCACACTCGTCAGTCTGACGTGGCGTGCGCATCTGGGTATGACTGGGCCTTCTCATACATGTTCCCGATATGAGCTGGATATAGAGGTGCCGGTCAGCTAGGACATATATGGCTGGTCTGAGAAGCCTGCATGGGTCACGACTCTTTGACCTGTCACTCACCAGACCGTTCTCCCGAAAGTACGGACCATTTGAGGGGAGGGGAACTTTTGGTCTATGGATGTATATACCCTCTATATGGGAAAAAATAGAAATTAAACAAAAAGTCAACAAATTCTGAAAATATTTTTTTAAAATAAAATTGACCTTCCATTGTACTGGCAAAAGAAATTACACAAAAAAATCTCGTTGACTTATTTTTAAAAACACAAAAAATTTGGTCAAAATAGCGTGAATAGTGAGCTATAATAGCAAATGAATTTCTTTTTGCCCTGAAGTCAATGCTGGTTTTTTCTAGGTAAAAAATTATATACTACTAGTGCAAAAGAAAGTCAAGTTTATTGTAAAAGAAACTTTCAAACATTTTTGACTTTTTTCTTGAATTATCATTCATTTTTTCATATGAGATGCATATATACCCGAAAATCAAAGGGTATTTATCGTATTTGTGGAGCCTGGGTGTAGATTCTCTCAGCAACTGATTAGACCCAGCTCGCTATAGAGCATTTCTTTCAGAATTGGAAATACAGAGCCTTCCGGCGGTCACCATGCATGGCTAGCCGGATCTTTTTTGGCACGAATAAATGGGCGAAGTTAATCTTCTGCGTGAGCGTGATTACACGTGACAGCTCACACTTAAAGTTTGAGGTTTATTTCGTTTCAATTTTCCTCGTACTCGTAGAGCAGTACAGCTGGCTATCGAGTACCGGGCCCGCTTTCCTCTTTCTGCATGGGCTGCGGGAGCCGTTCCAGCGAACGTGGAGGAGCCGCCCGACGCCCGACGGTTCTTCGATTCCTCCCTCCCCACGCTGCTCATCCTCTCCGCCAATTCCCCACACCAGACCACACCACACCAAATCCCCAGTCGTAAATCAGTTGCGCCCCACCGTCAGCGGCGCCGGCGACTGGACACGGCAACTCCCAGCCGCCACCTTCCGCCGAATCATCTCTCGTCGCGGGGTCCGGCGGCGGCGGCGGCGGCTCCGCACGGGCTCGGATCGGTTTCACCTTTTCTCGGTAAGGAACCCTAGCTTCCTTTGGGTACTCATCTAGTTAGATTGCCTACGTACTTACTTCCCGAGAGCGCAAATCGATCTCGATCGGTGTCAGTTAGGCTGAACGTTTTGGGGTTCAACTGAACCCACGTCTCCGCACACTAAATCCGCCCCTCCTGTCCAGGAACAAAAAAGCACCCGTGAATGGCGTGAAACATACTGTACGTGGCTTCCAAGTAGAAACGAATCATATTCTCATGATTTGTGTGTGCCGCACTCCTGTTCAAAATCTGGAACCCCGTTTTGAGAATTTCTGGTGGTACAACTAAGCAGTCCTGCAACTAAGGTTCAGCAAATTAGTGGAGTACCTTTACTTTTGTTGTCCTGGTTCCTTTGAGTGATTAGGATGGTTTGCCGCCCCTATACTACATTGTGTATGTCTTTCAGTCTTTATACTTCTTTTTACAAAGTTCGACACAAGACATTTGGTGTGAATGATGGTTTGCCTCCTTTGGATTGGTTACGTCGTTGTACAAACAGTCATTTCATTTGCCTTTATGTGTAGGAATTTTTTTTTATGCCTGGACGTTTCCATTTGCATGTACGAGTTTCTCTTCTAGGCTATATACATACGTGAGCTGGAGCTGCCATTTTATCCCAATACTTTCCTGAAATAGCGAAAAACTGAAACAACTTCTTGAGGACGCCAGGTTCTCTATCAGTAGCAGGTTGCGTATTGTTCTTGTATTGCCATCTTAGTGTTGCGATTTTTGTGACAGCCCACAGTTTCTGATTACTTTACTTATAATTTTAAGACTTTGGATGCATATCTGTTAATTCTCATAATATCTCATCGTGATCTTCTACATTTCTATATGGACCTGTTCCTGAAAATGCCAATCAAAAGAACACAAGGTCCTAGTGTTCTAGTGAATACATTCAATTTGAACATTTATAAATGGTTTAACAAATGTAAACCTATTTCTTATGTAGGATACGTGTTGAATTTTGTAGTTGATTGCCAATAGACTGCCAAACATGGTGATGTCTCTAGACAATTTAAGGGGCTTTGCATTAGCCACATCATCAAGTGCTTTTATTGGATCTAGCTTTGTGATCAAGAAGATTGGCCTGAAGAAAGCTGGGGACGTTGGGGTAAGAGCAGGTTGTGCCTCCCTCCTATATCTATTTCAATATTTTTTTCTCGCATACAAGGTGATTTAATGATAAAGTTTTAATATTTCTTCTGCATTTAATCCATTAGTAATTAATCTACGTTTTTTATCCTCATGATTTATAGGTTCTGGAGGCTACTCATACTTGTATGAACCGTTATGGTGGATAGGAATGGTAACTAGTAAGTATCACTTACATTGAGTTGTTTTTTTATGCATTGGCGTTACAGCAAAGGCACTCAGTAGAGATACTAACCCAATTGTCTTTTCTTTGTGGCGCAATACCCCACGAAAAAACTGACTTTTGTTCCCACACAAATATCTTCGAATAGATGTGTAGTTTGGTAGTTTTTACATCGGGCATTAGATGTCAGGTACGGACAGTGTCCGTGCTTATACCATTTATGAGAAGAAGGATGGATCACCTCCTCACAATACTAGAACACAGGAACCTAGTTTTACTATAGTTTTATTTGGAATGAACAATATTTTCTAATGATATGATGTAGGCTTGAAGTAATGTTTATCGCTCTATTATTTCTTGCAGTGATTCTGGGCGAGGTGGCCAATTTTGCAGCATATGCATTTGCGCCAGCAATACTTGTTACTCCTCTGGGAGCATTGAGCATCATATTTAGGTTTTCCACATGCCATCCTTTCTAAGCCACAATTCCGGTGAACTGATAGTAGAATGTTTCCTTAATTCTCTTTTGTTCATGCAGCGCAGTGCTAGCACACTTCATTTTGAATGAGAGGTTGCATATGTTTGGCGTGGTTGGTTGTGCATTATGTGTTGTTGGTTCAGTTGATATAGTTTTGCATGCCCCGATGGAAAGAAGGATTGATTCAGTTAGCGAAATATGGCAACTCGCAACTGAACCAGGTATCTCTTTTCAAGTCCTTAAATAATTCTAGCTGCTATTTCTCTTAGTTTCCCTTTGAATGAATGTTCATTGTGACCATGTGTCCTTAATAATATAGTTTGCTTTATAGCCAATTTACCATCATACTCCCTCCGTCCAAAAAAATTTGTCCCTTAAATGGATGTATCTAGCACCAAGTTAGTGCTAGATACATCTATTTGATGGAAAAGCTTGGGACAAGTTTTTCTGGGCGGAGGGAGTATGCAGTAATATTTTCTAACTTTCACCAGAGTTTTCCAGTTAGTTTCATATTTTTCCCAAGTAGGTCTCAGGAATATCTTGGCTATATAATTCAACAAAAAGAATATCCTTCTGTTAGCCGCTCCTTTTGTGCTTGGTCCCTTGTAGTGTTTGCTATTGTTCATTCTTTTAATGGATGGCAGTGCTACTACATTGGCTTTAAGAAACAAAATGCTACATACAGGAATAAGTTTCTAAGTTAACAGTTTCAATTCGTTACTTGTTTTTGTGGACAAGACATGCTGTGTCATTCTACTGGATTTAATACCATCTATGTTTACATGCACTATATCTGTGGGAATACATCCGTAAAAAGTATATGGTGTTACACCACCAAGAAAGTATCTGAGGGAAGTTGTTTCCCTTTGTGCAACAGTCTTTATGTTTGTGGCTATGTTTTCTATCCCACTTTTTTAGTATAATATTTATGTTATCAAATCCATTTTTGACACACAACTATAATCTGTGCTGGCAGGTTTCATAGTCTATTCTTGCTTGGCTGTAGCTCTTGCACTTGTTTTAATGTTCTGGGTTGTTCACCATACCGAGCAAAGAAAAATGCTCGCGTATGTTGCAATATGTTCACTATTCGGGTCTCTTACGGTAGGTTTACAATACATCATACCAGGACTTGAGCTGTTCAAATTGATTTAGAACGCCCTGATGAAGTGCTATATTTGGAACAGGTTATCAGTGTTAAAGCAGTGGCCATTGCTTTAAAGCTCTCATTTAACGGAGTGAACCAATTTGTCTACATCCAAACATGGTTCTTTATTTCTGTTGTGATTATATGCTGTTTAGTGCAGTTGAATTATTTAAACAAGGTAAGCTCTCCCGTCATATTCAATCAACTGAAGTATACTGCCATACATATGAATTGCATTACTTCAGGGCCTAACCTACAGTATTCCGCAAAAAAAAATTGAAATGGAATTGCCAATATTCTTATCACTAGAACAACTACAGACAAACCGAAGGATGCAAGCGGGCATTCCACGAAGCCCACATACAAGTATATCAAAAATCAGTCCTATGTGGATCTAAAATAAAAGCTATACTGGGTTGACTTTTATTATACTTGTATGCTGGTGTATGTAGGCTCCTGCTTGCATCCCAAACTACATTGAATGTGCAATGGTTGTAATTCCCATGGTAATAGGTCTGTTAACAAAGGATGCTTGCCGATTGCCATCCACCCAGGACATTTTCTGAGAAGTAAAGTTTGATGGTTAGCAATCTTTTTAAGCATGTCTACAATCTCAGACATCAATTTTGCAGTTCTCCTGTTTGTAAAATGGTAATTACTTGGAAAGTAGTACTCTACTGATGAGTGTACAAGCACTGTACTTTTTTAAAGGAAAGTACAAGTAGTGTACTGAACCTTGCACTTTGCGGCGACAAATCCCATCTCTGAATGGTGCGCACAATATACTGCTCTTACCTCGTCTGAAATATCTCATTGCAGACGTCTAAGCATTCTAAAGTTTGTGTTGCATAAAAGAAATGATTATAGAACATACTGATTTGAGTTAAAGCTTTTTTAGCGCACATTTGTGAGCTAGAAGTTTTCATAGCTTCTTTAGCACTTGTGATGAAAGGCTTAGTGCTTCTGTAAGAATCTCACAAGTTCTACTTGCTTTAGTTTTACATTTGCTGATATATGTGAGTAATTTGCATCTTTCGAGCATGGCGTTACAATATATTTGCAACAACAACTTTTCCCTTGTGTTATTTTCAGGCCTTGGATTCATTCAATACAGCTGTGGTCGCGCCTGTATATTATGTGATGTTCACCATTCTTACTATTCTTGCGAACATGATCATGTACAAGGTGATGCACATATCGTTTCCTTTTGTAGTTTCATGAATGCAATAGTTTTTAGCAGTTTCATGAATGCAAAATTTTCTAGTTAGCCATTTTCCCATTTCATGAAGACAAGATATGGAAGTTTCACATGAATTCCTATTTGAAAATGTGTTCACTACGATACTACATAATCATTCTGAAATGCAGCACTATGAACTAGTGATATTGACTCGAAATTCCTTTGTAAATCCTCTATCATATTAAGGACTTGAATAAATTGGTACGTAGTATTGACTTATGAATGCGACTAGATAGCATTTGATGGTTGCTACTTTACTATTGCAGGACTGGGACTCTCAGAATGCAACACAGATAGCAAGTGAGGTGTGTGGGTTTGTGACGATTGTTGCGGGGACATTTCTTCTGCACAAGACCAGAGATATGGGGAACACACAACCTGACTCAGATTCTCTGAGAGCGGACTGTGAACTCCAGGAGCATAGCTAGTCACACTCTCCTGTTGAATATCTAACATATCAAAACACATACTCTTGTTGAACGTCTAACATAGAGATCTCCCTAACATATACTGGAACTTTTGGAATCTCAGTCCACATGCATCAATTGCAGCTTCACTTATAGGAATATTTGCTCTAATAGTACTGGTTTAGCACATTGACAATTAAGGATCTACATATATGCGTTTTTATAAGCTTTATAGGAATATTTGCTGTAATGTTAAATTGTTAATTATGCCAAGAGTTGATGTTTCTTCAGTTTAGGGAAACACTTATATTCCATTGTAGTTGTGAATATAATTGATGATATTCGACCGTAATGTGTCGCTAAATTCGGGATGTTAACACCGGGGTAGTAATTCTGATGCAAAACATACTTATGGAACTACAGAGGCAAGGCAGGAGTTAAGTGGAGTTTTTGCTTGTTTGGATGCCACCATGATGCATCATCTATAGTACATTGATGCGGGAGCCGCCCATCCAACACTGCTTATATACATCCGACCCCATTTTTTTAAGTCCGCACATTAAAATAGCCGCATATATAGTTTAAAATAGTTCAAATGCAGTAGTAGTTCTCATTAGAAAAGTTCAAATATTACCCTTGCCCCTTAATCGCCAATAGATGCTTCAGATCTTCCTTCAGTTACTTGTGAGTTGTTCGATGCTGAATTTGTTGATGCATTTGAACAAACACTCGTACGCATCGGTCCTATGCAAACGATTTTTAACCTCTTTCCGCGATGACATTTGGAACCGTCGCCAAGTGAGTGTGGACAATAGGGGGTCCTTCCCACACGACCCAGAATCGGGAATATGCCCTTCTGGCACACACGCTCGGCAAAATGAGGTCGCGTGCGACCGGCGAGCGATCAAATACAGAAATACATACAGTAAAGCTAAAAAAACAATTATACGGCAAAATTGTTTCCGGTCGCAAGTACATCCCACACAGTCAGTCCCTGCTAAACGTTTCTGTTCGTATGTACATCCCACACAGTTGCTCCAAGGAAAACGTTTCCGTTCACAGGTACATCACACACAGTTTTTCCTGTTAAATCGTTTGTGTTATTGAATGCATCACACATGGTCCGTAGAAGAAACTATGTGGCAAAGGCTGTCCATCACAAATAGTTTTTATGTGGTAAACGTTTGCGCAAGGTGGCCTAACACAAACAATTTTCAAGAGAAAGTCGTGTGTGATTGTTCATTGATCCAACATGTTTTATTCCTAGAAACTGTGTACGTTGCATGAGGTCATCGCCCATGGTATTTTTTGAACAACCGTTTGCAACAGCAAAACCCAATTAGCAGGCTAATTATCCGATTATTCATAATCTATTTATAAATCTAATTGACATTTCATATTGAGCACACAATATATTTTATTTTCATAATTGAAATACATCAGAGTACAACATCATATAGCTTCAGCACTCAGCTACCCCATTACACAACTACACCAGGACCAAGTTTCACAGGCAACATCTATAACCTTTCGAAATTAGCATCATATATGATACATAGACAGATGTATCTAATCTGGAAAACTACTGAAGCAGAAAGCGAATATTGAGCCTTCATTAATGTTGAAAGTCTTTGTAACTTTAGGCCAGTGACTGTGGATGATTAACCATCCATCCTTCGTCCTCTTCAGGAACACTTCAATATTGAACCATGGGTGTTGTATGAATACCTTCCTCGCCTCCTGACCATACAGGTGGTTTGAGAGGTAATCATCAGTGAACTGCTTTGGAAAGGCCTGAAAACAAGAATGTGCATAAATATCTTCTCCATATTGGAAATTGCGCAAAGGAATAAAAAAGGCAAGGTATAATAGTTAGTACCATCCTGTAGTGAACTGATGTCTTCTTCATTGTGCAGACAAAGATCGTGTTGTTTTTTGTCACTAATTTCTTTATCCTAACAATCTTTCTGAGTTTCTTGACTTGACTGATATTCATGGACAACTCATTTCCCCATATGCAAAAAGGGTCGAACAATGGGTCAAAACCTCTGACAGCAGGACCTACATATGCAAGACCAAATTATTAAAAACCTAAATATTAGAATAGTTCCTGCAATTGCCCAATAATGTGCTATTAGACAACGGATCATGCACGTGCTAACCTCGATTGTAAACCTCAGTGCTTCCCATTATTTCCCTGCAACACATATAAGGTAGTTAGTCATCAGGTTACGTAAGAGTTCGCATGCTATCAGTAAAATATGTTGATGAAAAATAAGCACATTGCAGATTTATCAGATTAATTCAACCCACATGGAAAACCCATTTATCCAAACCAAGCATGATTAAGAACTAGGAAATATAGCACTTGTATATGTTTCTCATGTATTAAATGCAGCCAAATTCGATTTATTCCTTACATGCACAACAATACAAAATTCTACCCACGATAATTGAACATCGCAGTGTAGAGTTGAACCAAGCAGTTAATTAAATACCACAACAAATGAACCAAATATTAACTGAGCACCACATTGCACAATATAACATACTCCTAATAAAAGATCAGACAGTTAACCAAACCAAGCATACTTAACAACTTGGAAATATAGAAATTGTATTTGTTTCTCATGTATTTTGTACAACCAAATTAGATTTATTTCTCACGTGGTATACAATAAAAGAATGCACCCACAACAATTGAACATCGCATTGCAGAATTGAACCAAACAGCCAACCGCATCGCGTCGTCGGCGCGCGAGGTGTCGACGGTGGCCTCGACGGCGAGGTGCTCCTCCAAGATCTGGGGTTCGACACGAATGGCAGCCATCGCGACCTCATCCGCGCGTGCGGCCGGGATTTGCTTCTCCGCTACCAAATGGTCCTTGGGATCCTGGCTATACTGTTGGGGAACGTAGTAATTTCAAAAAATTTCCTACGCACACGCAAGATCATGGTGATGCATAGCAACGAGGGGGAGAGTCTGATCTACGTACCCTTGTAGATCGCAACGGAAGCGTTGACACAACGTAGAGGAAGTAGTCGTACGTCTTCTTCCCGATCCGACCGATCCAAGCACCGTTACTCCGGCACCTCCGAGTTCTTAGCACACGTTCAGCTCGATGACGATCCTCGGGCTCCGATCCAGCAAAGCGTCGAGGAAGAGTTCCGTCAGCACGACGGCGTGGTGACGATCTTGATGTACTACCGACGTAGGGCTTCGCCTAAACACTACAACGATATGATCGAGGTGGAATTTGGTGGCAGGGGGCACCGCACACGGCTAAGGAACGATCTCAAGGATCAACTTGTGTGTCTAGAGGTGCCCCCTGCCTCCGTATATAAAGGTTGCCAGGGGGAGGGCTGGCCGGCCAAGCCTATGGAGGCGTAGGAGGAGTCCTACTCCTACCGGGAGTAGGACTCCCCCCCCCCCAATCCTATTCCTAATAGGACTCCCAAGGGGAAAGAGAGGGAGAGAGGTGGCCGACCACCTCTCCTAGTCCTAATAGGACTAGGGGAGGGGGGGGGGAGGCGCGCAGCCCACTATGGGCAGCCCCTTTCACCTTTCCACTAAAGCCCAATAAGGCCCATATGGCTCCCGGGGGGTTCCGGTAACCTCCCGGTGATCCGGTAAAATCCCGATTTCACCTGGAACACTTTCGATGTCCAAACATAGGCTTCCAATATATCAATCTTTATGTCTCGACCATTTCGAGACTCCTCGTCATGTCCGTGATCACATCCGGGACTCCAAACAACCTTCGGTACATCAAAATGCATAAACTCATAATAACTGTCATCATAACGTTAAGCGTGCGGACCCTACGGTTTGAGAACAATGTAGACATGACCGAGACACGTCTCCGGTCAATAACCAATAGCGGGACCTGGATGCCCATATTGGCTCCTACATATTCTACGAAGATCTTTATCGGTCAGACCGCATAACAACATACGTTGTTCCCTTTGTCATCGGTATGTTACTTGCCCGAGATTCGATCGTCGGTATCCAATACCTAGTTCAATCTCGTTACCGGCAAGTCTCTTTACTCGTTCTGTAATACATCATCCCGCAACTAACTCATTAGTTGCAATGCTTGCAAGGCTTGTGTAATGTGTATTACCGAGAGGGCCCAGAGATACCTCTCCGACAATCGGAGTGACAAATCCTAATCTCGAAATACGCCAACCCAACATCTACCATTGGAGACACCTGTAGTACTCCTTTATAATCACCCAGTTACGTTGTGACGTTTGGTAGCACCCAAAGTGTTCCTCCGGCAAACGGGAGTTGCATAATCTCATAGTCATAGGAACTTGTATAAGTCATGAAGAAAGCAATAGCAACATACTAAACGATCGAGTGCTAAGCTAATGAAATGGGTCATGTCAATCAGATCATTCAACTAATGATGTGACCTCGTTAATCAAATAACAACACATTGTTCATGGTTAGGAAACTTAACCATCTTTGATTAACGAGCTAGTCAAGTAGAGGCATACTAGTGACACTCTGTTTGTCTATGTATTCACACATGTATTATGTTTCCGGTTAATACAATTCTAGCATGAATAATAAACATTTATCATGATATAAGGAAATAAATAATAACTTTATTATTGCCTCTAGGGCATATTTCCTTCAGTCTCCCACTTGCACTAGAGTCAATAATCTAGATTACACAGTAATGATTCTAACACCCATGGAGCCTTGGTGCTGATCATGTTTTGCTCGTGGAAGAGGCTTAGTCAACGGGTCTGCAACATTCAGATCCGTATGTATCTTGCAAATCTCTATGTCTCCCACCTGGACTAGATCCCGGATGGAATTGAAGCGTCTCTTGATGTGTTTGGTCCTTTTGTGAAATCTGGATTCCTTTGCCAAAGCAATTGCACCAGTATTGTCACAAAAGATTTTCATTGGACCCGATGCACTAGGTATGACACCTAGATCGGATATGAACTCCTTCATCCAGACTCCTTCGTTCGCTGCTTCTGAAGCAGCTATGTACTCCACTTCACATGTAGATCCCGCTACGACGCTTTGTTTAGAATTGCACCAACTAACAGCTCCACCGTTTAAAGTAAACACGTATCCGGTTTGCGATTTAGAATCGTCCGGATCAGTGTCAAAGCTTGCATCAACGTAACCTCTTACGGTGAGCTCTTTGTCACCTCCATATACGAGAAACATATCCTTAGTCCTTTTCAGGTGTTTCAGGATGTTCTTGACCGCTGTCCAGTGATCCACTCCTGGATTACTTTGGTACCTCCCTGCTAAACTTATAGCAAGGCACACATCAGGTCTGGTACACAACATTGCATACATGATAGAGCCTATGGCTGAAGCATAGGGAACATCTTTCATTTTCTCTCTATCTTCTGCAGTGGTCGGGCATTGAGTCCGACTCAACTTCACACCTTGTAACACAGGCAAGAACCCTTTCTTTGCTTGATCCATTTTGAACTTCTTCAAAATCTTGTCAAGGTATGTGCTTTGTGAAAGTCCAATTAAGCGTCTTGATCTATCTCTATAGATCTTAATGCCCAATATGGTAAGCAGCTTCACCGAGGTCTTTCATTGAAAAACTCTTATTCAAGTATCCCTTTATGCTATCCAGAAATTCTATATCATTTCCAATCAGCAATATGTCATCCACATATAATATCAGAAATGCTACAGAGCTCCCACTCACTTTCTTGTAAATACAGGCTTCTCCAAAAGTCTGTATAAAGCCAAATGCTTTGATCACACTATCAAAGCGTTTATTCCAACTCCGAGATGCTTGCACCAGTCCATAAATGGATCGCTGGAGTTTGCACACTTTGTTAGCTCCCTTTGGATCGACAAAACCTTCCGGTTGCATCATATACAACTCTTCTTCCAGAAATCCATTCAGGAATGCAGTTTTGACATCCATCTGCCAAATTTCATAATTATAAAATGCGGCAATTGCTAACATGATTCTGACAGACTTAAGCATCGCTACGGGTGAGAAGGTCTCATCGTAGTCAACCCCTTGAACTTGTCGAAAACCTTTTGCAACAAGTCGAGCTTTATAGATAGTAACATTACCGTCAGCGTCAGTCTTTTTCTTGAAGATCCATTTATTCTCTATTGCTTGCCGATCATCGGGCAAGTCAACCAAAGTCCATACTTTGTTCTCATACATGGATCCCATCTCAGATTTCATGGCCTCAAGCCACTTTGCGGAATCTGGGCTCACCATCGCTTCTTCATAGTTCGTAGGTTCATCATGATCTAGTAGCATGACTTCCAGAACTAGATTACCGTACCACTCTGGCGCGGATCTTGTTCTGGTTGATCTACGAGGTTCAGTAGTATCTTGTTCTGAAGTTTCACGATCATTATCATTAACTTCCTCACTTATTGGTGTAGGTGTCGCAGAAACAGTTTTCTGTGATGTACTACTTTCTAATAAGGGAGCGGGTACAGTTACCTCGTCAAGTTCTACTTTCCTCCCACTCACTTCTTTCGAGAGAAACTCCTTCTCAAGAAAGTTTCCGAATTTAGCAACAAAAGTCTTGCCTTCGGATCTGTGATAGAAGGTGTATCCAATAGTTTCCTTTGGATATCCTATGAAGACACATTTCTCCGATTTGGATTCGAGCTTATCAGGTTGAAGATTTTTCACATAAGCATCGCAACCCCAAACTTTAAGAAACGACAACTTTGGTTTCTTGCCAAACCACAGTTCATAAGGCGTCGTCTCAACGGATTTTGATGGTGCCCTATTTAACGTGAATGCGGCCGTCTCTAAAGCGTATCCCCAAAATGATAGCGGTAAATCAGTAAGAGACATCATAGATCGTACCATATCTAGTAAAGTACGATTACGACGTTAGGACACACCATTACGCTGTGGTGTTCCGGGTGGCGTGAGTTGCGAAACTATTCCACAATTTTTCAAATGTACACCAAACTCGTAACTCAAATATTCTCCTCCACGATCAGATCGTAGAAACTTTATTTTCTTGTTACGATGATTTTCACCTTCACTCTGAAATTCCTTGAACTTTTCAAATGTTTCAGACTTGTGTTTCATTAAGTAGATATACCCATATCTGCTTAAATCATCTGTGAAGGTGAGAAAATAACGATATCCGCCACGAGCCTCAACATTCATCGGACCACATACATCGGTATGTATGATTTCCAATAAATCTGTTGCTCTCTCCATAGTTCCGGAGAACGGTGTTTTGGTCATCTTGCCCATGAGGCACGGTTCGCAAGTACCAAGTGATTCATAATCAAGTGGTTCCAAAAGTCCATCAGTATGGAGTTTCTTCATGCGCTTTACACCGATATGACCTAAACGGTAGTGCCACAAATAAGTTGCACTATCATTATCAACTCTGCATCTTTTGGCCTCTACATTATGAATATGTGTATCACTACTATCGAGATTTAACAAGAATAGACCACTCTTCAAGGGTGCATGACCATAAAATATATTACTCATATAAATAGAACAACCATTATTCTCCGATTTAAATGAATAACCGTCTCGCATTAAACAAGATCCAGATATAATGTTCATGCTCAACGCTGGCACCAAATAACAATTATTTAGGTCTAATATTAATCCCGAAGGTAGATGTAGAGGTAGCGTGCTGACCGCGATCACATCGACTTTGGAACCGTTTCCCACGCGCATCGTCACCTCGTCCTTAGCTAATCTTCGCTTAATCCGTAGTCCCTGTTTCGAGTTGCAAATATTAGCAACAGAACCAGTATCAAATACCCAGGTGCTACTGCGAGCATTAGTAAGGTACACATCAATAACATGTATATCACATATACCTTCGTTCACCTTGCCATCCTTCTTATCCGCCAAATACTTGGGGCAGTTCCGCTTCCACTGACCAGTCTGCTTGCAGTAGAAGCACTCAGTTTCAGGCTTAGGTCCAGACTTGGGTTTCTTCTCCTGAGCAGCAACTTGCTTGCCGTTCTTCTTGAAGTTCCCCTTCTTCTTCCCTTTGCCCTTTTTCTTGAAACTAGTGGTTTTGTTAACCATCAACACTTGATGCTCCTTCTTGATTTCTACCTCCACAGCTTTCAGCATTGCGAAGAGCTCGGGAATAGTCTTGTTCATCCCTTGCATATTATAGTTCATCACGAAGCTCTTGTAGCTTGGTGGCAGTGATTGGAGAATTCTGTCAATGACGCAATCATCTGGAAGATTAACTCCCATCTGAATCAAGTGATTGTTATACCCAGACATTTTGAGTATATGCTCACTGACAGAACTGTTCTCCTCCATCTTGCAGCTATAGAACTTATTGGAGACTTCATATCTTTCAATCCGGGCATTTGCTTGAAATACTAACTTCAACTCCTGGAACATCTCATATGCTCCATGACGTTCAAAACGTCGTTGAAGTCCCGATTCTAAGCCGTAAAGCATGGCACACTGAACTATCGAGTAGTCATCAGCTTTGCTCTGCCAGACGTTCATAACATCTGGTGTTGCTCCACCAGCAGGCCTGGCACCCAGCGGTGCTTCCAGGACGTAATTCTTCTGTGCAGCAATGAGGATAATCCTCAAGTTACGGACCCACTCCGTGTAATTGCTACCATCATCTTTCAACTTTGCTTTCTCAAGGAACGCATTAAAATTCAACGGAACAACAGCACGAGCCATCTATCTACGATCAACATAAACAAGCAAGATACTATCAGGTACTAAGTTCATGATAAATTTAAGTTCAATTAATCATATTACTTAAGAACTCCCACTTAGATAGACATCCCTCTAATCCTCTAAGTGATCACGTGATCCAAATCAACTAAACCATGTCCGATCATCACGTGAGATGGAGTAGTTTCATCGGTGAACATCATTATGTTGATCATATCTACTATATGATTCACGCTCGACCTTTCGGTTTCCGTGTTCCGAGGCCATATCTGTATATGCTTGGGTCGTCAAGTATAACCTGAGTATTCCGCGTGTGCAACTGTTTTGCACCCGTTGTATTTGAACGTAGAGCCTATCACACCCGATCATCACGTGGTGTCTCAGCACGAAGAACTTTCGCAACGGTGCATACTCAGGGAGAACACTTCTTGATAATTTAGTGAGAGATCATCTTATAATGCTACCGTCAATCAAAGCAAGATAAGATGCATAAAAGATAAACATCACATGCAATCAATATAAGTGATATGATATGGCCATCATCATCTTGTGCTTGTGATCTCCATCTCCGAAGCACCGTCATGATCACCATCGTCACCGGCGCGACACCTTGATCTCCATCGTAGCATCGTTGTTGTCTCGCCAATCTTATGCTTCCACGACTATCACTACCGCTTAGCAATAAAGTAAAGCATTACATCGCGATTGCATTGCATACAATAAAGCGACAACCATATGGCTCCTGCCAGTTGCCGATAACTTGGTTACAAAACATGATCATCTCATACAATAAAAATCAGCATCATGCCTTGACCATATCACATCACAACATGCCCTACAAAAACAAGTTAGACGTCCTCTACTTTGTTGTTGCAAGTTTTACGTGGCTGCTACGGGCTTAAGCAAGAACTCATCTCACCTATGCATCAAAACCACAACGATAGTTTGTCAAATAGACTCTGTTTTAACCTTCTCAAGGACCGGGCGTAGCCATACTCGGTTCAACTAAAGTTGGAGAGACAGTCGCCCGCAAGCCATCTATGTGCAAAGCACGTCGAGGGAACCGGTCTCGCGTAAGCGTACGCGTAAGGTTGGTCCGGGTCGTCTCGTCCAACAATACCGCCGAACCAAAGTATGACCTGCTGGTAGGCAGTATGACTTGTATCGCCCACAACTCACTTGTGTTCTACTCGTGCAAATAACATCAAACCATAAAACCTAGGCTCGGATGCCACTGTTGGGGAACGTAGTAATTTCAAAAAATTTCCTACGCACACGCAAGATCATGGTGATGCATAGCAACGAGGGGGAGAGTCTGATCTACGTACCCTTGTAGATCGCAACGGAAGCATTGACACAACGTTGAGGAAGTAGTCGTACGTCTTCTTCCCGATCCGACCGATCCAAGCACCGTTACTCCGACACCTCTGAGTTCTTAGCACACGTTCATCTCGATGACGATCATCGGGCTCCGATCCAGCAAAGCATCGAGGAAGAGTTCCGTCAGCACGACGACGTGGTGACGATCTTGATGTACTACCGACGTAGGGCTTCGCCTAAGCACTACAACGATATGATCGAGGTGGAATTTGGTGGCAGGGAGCACCGCACACGGCTAAGGAACGATCTCAAGGATCAACTTGTGTGTCTAGAGGTGCCCCCTGCCTCCATATATAAAGGTTGCCAGGGGGAGGGCTGGCCGGCCAAGCCTATGGAGGCGCAGGAGGAGTTCTACTCCTACCGGGAGTAGGACTCCCCCCAATCCTATTCCTAATAGGACTTCCAAGGGGAAAGAGAGGGAGAGAGGTGGCCGGCCACCTCTCCTAGTCCTAATAGGACTAGGGGAGGGGGGGAGGCGCGCAGCCCACTATGGCAGCCCCTTTCACCTTTCCACTAAAGCCCAATAAGGCCCATATGGCTCCCGGGGGGTTCCGGTAACCTCCCAGTGATCCGGTAAAATCCTGATTTCACCTGGAAAACTTCCGATGTCCAAACATAGGCTTCCAATATATCAATCTTTATGTCTCAACCATTTCGAGACTCCTCGTCATGTCCGTGATCACATCCGGGACTCCGAACTAACTTCGGTACATCAAAATGCATAAACTCATAATAACTATCATCGTAACGTTAAGCGTGCGGACCCTACGGTTCGAGAACAATGTAGACATGACCGAGACACGTCTCCGGTCAATAACCAATAGCGGGACCTGGATGCCCATATTGGCTCCTACATATTCTACGAAGATCTTTATCGGTCAGACCGCATAACAACATACGTTGTTCCCTTTGTCATCGGTATGTTACTTGCCCGAGATTCGATCGTTAGTATCCAATACCTAGTTCAATCTCGTTACCGGCAAGTCTCTTTACTCGTTCTGTAATACATCATCCCGCAACTAACTCATTAGTTGCAATGCTTGCAAGGCTTGTGTAATGTGTATTACCGAGAGGGCCCAGAGATACCTCTCCGACAATCGGAGTGACAAATCCTAATCTCGAAATACGCCAACCCAACATCTACCATTGGAGACACCTGTAGTACTCCTTTATAATCACCCAGTTATGTTGTGATGTTTGGTAGCACCCAAAGTGTTCCTCCGGCAAACGGGAGTTGCATAATCTCATAGTCATAGGAACTTGTATAAGTCATGAAGAAAGCAATAGCAACATACTAAACGATCGAGTGCTAAGCTAATGAAATGGGTCGTGTCAATCAGATCATTCAACTAATGATGTGACCTCGTTAATCAAATAACAACACATTGTTCATGGTTAGGAAACTTAACCATCTATGATTAACGAGCTAGTCAAGTAGAGGCATACTAGTGACACTCTGTTTGTCTATGTATTCACACATGTATTATGCTTCCGGTTAATACAATTCTAGCATGAATAATAAACATTTATCATGATATAAGGAAATAAATAATAACTTTATTATTACCTCTAGGGCATATTTCCTTCATATACTGCACACACCATGGCTTAGGGCGGCGCTTATTTGGTGGAAGGGTCGGTGATTTGGGTGGAAGGTGTCGCGCCGGCGGTCGGGGCATGTGGGATATGGAAGGAGAAGGAGGATGGGGGTCGGGTGTGGATTACCTGCCTGGATAGGCGAGGCCGAGCAACGTGGAGGAGGGTCGCCGGTGAGGAGGCGGCGCTGTAAACAAGGAGTGAAGGTTTCAACTTGGAAAGGAAGGTGGAAACAGGGGAAATGTGGCTTTTGGTAAGGGGAAGGGGCGGGGAGGTAGATATTTTCGCGGAAGCCGAAAATTTGGAATCGCTTCAGCGAAAAAACTAGCGCGCAAAGTGTTATCAGACACGGTCCCTTATTCAGAACTGTGTACGATATGTGGACATCACAAACGATTCTGATAGCTTAACCCGTGTGTGTTGAGTTTGAATGTCAAAAAATTTGGTTTGAATTTCCCTGGTTACAGTGGTCATCCACGTCATTGCATGATTTGGGTACACAAAGAAGACTAACTTCTTAATCGAGCAAGTTCAGCAATTAAACAAAGCTAGCTGACCTAAACATTACTCTAACAAATTAAAGACCGACGCTCCTAATTAAACAAAACAAAGAGTACTACTACGGTTGGTGCTCGTCGATCTCCGCCGCCGCCTCCATGTCCAGCTCGCGCTTGACGGTCTCCTGGGGAAGGGGCTCCATGGCATCAATTGCACCATACTCGACAAGCATCTTGCCATCCGCGTCCGCATAGCTGAAAATGAAGTAGAGTAACCAAGTTAAGATCTATTTTCTGGTTGAGATCAAAAAGTTGAGGAGATATGAAGTACCACCTCTCTTGCGGCGCCGTGTAGGCATCGGGGGTGCGATGGCTGTCGGTGGCGTTGAAGCAGATCAGCGATGGTAGACGGGTGCATCGGGGGATAAGTCCCGTTGCGGTGGAAGAGAAGGTCGTGTGAGCGACCCCGACAAAGAGGACGACGGCGCCGATGAAGCGAGAGGACGCAATGCAAGGCTATTGGTCCGTCGCCGTGGATGAGAAACGTCCATCCCTAGCAGTGGACGACGCGGTCTTGGTAGGCGCTCCGGCATGGTGGAGGACGGTGGCGATGGATGTGGTGGAGGACGGCGGCGATGGATGGGGTGGCGGACGGAGGCTGGTGTGGGAATGGGGTGTTCTAGCGCGGACGGTGTATGAATGGGAAAATGGAGGGGGAGGTACGGGGAACCATGTTTTTGGGACGCGCCTGCCTGTCCTCCGGCATGGTGGAGGACGGTGGCGATGGATGTGGTGGAGGACGGCGGCGATGGATGGGGTGGCGGACGGAGGCTGGTGTGGGAATGGGGTGTTCTAGCGCGGACGGTGTATGAATGGGAAAATGGAGGGGGAGGTACGGGGAACCATGTTTTTGGGACGCGCCTGTCTGAAATATGGGAAAGTTACGAACTTATCCCCCGTTTCAAATTTGGACGTCTCGTCGGTTGGGGATAGGACGGTAATCTCGCATCTCCCAAATATTTGCCGGTAACTATTTCGGGCGAGGAGAGGGTGTTTTGCAGCCCATGGTTGGCGCCCACGGTGTATGAACGGGGCTGACAGGTAGGGTAGTTGTGTCACGTCTGATGAAAGTTACACATCTGTCCCTATTTAAAATATTAGCCTACATCTATTTCGGACGAGGAGAGGGTGTTTTGCCGCCCACCGTGTATGAATGGGAATGGAGGGAGAAACAGAGGTCTTTCGGACGAGCTTGAATCAAATGAGTTTTGCCGCCCATGTTTGACGCCCACCGTGTCGGAATGGGCTCAGAGGCGGTCGTGTCACGCCTAATTGAAGTTACTAACCTACCCCTATTTAGAGCAGTGGAAATTGGACCGATGGATTGTCCGTGTAATTGGTAGATAGTAATTTCCATCTCCCAAACACTTGGCTTCGGGCAGCCGATGTGGGAGTGGACATTTTGCTGTTTATTTCAAATTTTGGGACAATAAGCATCCACGTTTACCCTGGCAACTAAATTCGAATCCATTTTGTATTCCTATATGAATCTTTATAAATCATTCTATGTGTTTTTATATATCTTCAAAAGGACGACAAAGATGTATTCCACTGTCATATATGAACATGGTTTACAAAGGCCGATACTCAAATTCATAAACTAGAATCCAGTTTAAGGTGAATTCGAATATTTGGAACACTTCATGTCTAACTCAAATGTCACATGCAGCATAATGTGTACTCCCATTTAGATATGCACACAAGCGATGTATCGAGATTCAAATACCGAGTCAATTAACCAAGAATGTACAGAACTAACAGACATATAAACACTTATAGAGTATATGGATCAATAATATCAACTAACATACATAAGCCAGGCCGCTGTACTTTTTTTGGCTACAACAACATCCTTTTTTAGCCAGCATCTTGGCCCTTTCCGATGCGTGCCACTTATGGTCCATCTATACTACTATTGTTGTATGCACATTCAGCCCGATTGGCATATTTGTAGGTCTGGCACAACAATCCAAATGAAATGTCTCCGAGTCTTATCAATTAATACAGACTTGTGCTCAAATAAAATTACAAACATAAAAAAAATTTATTACATGATCTCTAAAACAAATGGTTTGATTGATTACATGAACAGACAACACAAAGGTTATTCAACTATGGAAAGAACATTTCACCTATGATATACCAAGTAGGAATTTAATTTCCTTTTTTCTTTCAGGACCTTAACAATCTGGTCAGTCTCACCTTGCTTCATTTTGAAATCCACCAAATATTTAATGGTTGTCTTGAGTACTGCTTGTGATTGTGTTGTTTGCTTCCTCAACATGTCAACTTCATCTCTAAGTGAAGAAGCAGAATCTCTTTCTACCACTAGTTTAGCCTCTAGAGCATCATCAGTTGGCAATTCATAATGCACGATTGTGCCGGTGCCACTGCTATGGGATGATGCAACGTCCATGGGGACCTCGCTCTTTGATCTTGGGCTAACCTGTTTTGCCATTAAAGTTCCGATTGGATTCAGAAAAGTTGAAGTTAGCAAAACATCTCAACTGGGAGTTATAACAGCAAACCAGTTAAACAAACAAGGAATTAAAGAGTTTCAATTGGATGCTGAAAAGTAGTTATTAACATCATTGTAACCCGTTGTTGCAGCAGCAAAGCAGTTAAACAAACAAGTAGATATTTAAGTTAAGGCAAATAGGTAATTCTTAACAGTAAGTATCAAACACATAGATAGGCGCAGTCTACAATATGATTAACAGGCTGTGCCATTATGTAATCAGTAGCAAACTAAATTAAGCCAAGCAACGTAATTGAACAATTTTGCAATAAGTGACTAACTAAAATTTCGAGAAGCAGGTAACTGAACTTACGCTAGTTCTTTGTACAGGCACACTACAACTTCTTTTTCGCTTACAAGGTTGTACGAAGGAGTCCATGGCATCAATTTCTTGGATACGCAGTCCCAATACTTCTTTCTTCCCACACTGCATGGGTAAGTTGAATGGTTAGTCTGGTAAGATGGTGCGTCCTTGATATGTTATATGAGGACGTGTAGTCAGACTAGTTGTAGCCAAACACATCACACTGGCTTTTACTGTATATTTCATGCGATTACTTTTGACATATCAAGATCTAAGCAATCTACAATAGGATGAAAAGACTGGCATCCTTCACATTATTGGTGAACTCGGTTCATAGAAACAAGCAATTCAACCATTCTGTGGGTAAATCAAAAGCGCCACCGGAATATTTTTCACTATCCAATCATACACACAAAAAGGGGCGACGCCACCATAGGGGCTGGTATGGGCGGCCGCCTCAGGTGGCTGGAAAGTGTGCACCTAGTTTGAGTCGTCCAGGTTGGCCCACGCTAGTTTTGTTCATCCCAACGCACGAGCAGGCAATGTAAAAAATGAAGAAAAATGTTTCAATTTGGATGGGTCAATAACATAAGTGCAAGGCAGGCCCTATAGCAGGCTCGCGGCCCAAACGAGCGCCTCCCATTCGATCAACGGCAGGAAAAATCCCAATTCATTCGCTCCAGCCTCCAGTCTGGTTTGCTCCTAACCTAGCCGCCGCTAGACAGACCGACACAGCACTTCCTCGCGCCCTCGTAGGAGGGCGGTCTCCGGGCTTCAGGCGAACGGAAGGACAAGAAGATGAAGATCCAACCCTGGGTGTAGCCTGCGTGGGAGGCAGCGGCGGCAGCACGGGCATGGCATCAAGCTTGCGCAAACGGACAGTCGCAGCTTGCAAGAGTAGCATGCGCAACGAGCAGGTACATCACATCCCTGATTATATCTAATTCAACTCTTCAATTTCTGGCCAATAGTTAAACTTGACGGTGTTGTAAAACTGCTTGTATGTAGGGAATCTATGAGAAAATGAAACTAATTTCTACTTATTTTATAACTCCCCCAATCAATACTGAACTGACTGAATCTGATGTATCTAATCAAGTTTCCGGTGCAAACATACAAGCTCATGTTGTTCTTGAGCCTGAAGTGTCTAATGAACAGACTGCTAATGAAGGATTTGATGCAAACATTTTACATGCTCCTGGTGATGAACATATAGTGTCTAATGAGGGATCTAATGCAAGAATTTTGCAAGCTCGTTGAAGGATTTAGTGTCTAATGATGATCTACTATGTTGAGAGAGATAGAGATTTGCAGGCATTGATGACAAGCAAATTATAGTGCATTTTCATAGCTTGAGGAAACATCGAGCCCATCTATCAGAAAGTCCCCGTATCATGACAACACAGCATAAATACTTTTCTAATATGTTGTTTGAAACTATTGGCATACTTGTCTAGGATAGATATATTGATATGCAGTTTGCGCACTGGTTATACGTGCAATTACTCTTCGATATTTTCAGCCAGAGAACGAATAATTCAAGCAGGTACAGACCATGTTTGTAGTCCTTGTACACCATGTTGCATTTTGTGTTTTTTGGTGCTTGCATCATTTATTGTTTATAATCTGAACTACTTTGGATCATTAGCTGGTTTTCAAAGTGCATGTAGCTTCACATTTCTTAAGTTATGTTGATTTCCGGAGTGCAAGTGCCTTCGTATTTTTTAAGTTAAATGTTCGCCCCTGGTAACTTGAATTCGTGGATCAGCCACTGCACACAAATCATACACGAATGCCAGTACGAATTAAATGAAATGTAGGGACTTACGCTAGCTCGTTGTACAGGCTCACTGCAGCTCTGCTTGCGCTTGGGATGTTCCATGTACAAGTCCATGTTACCACTTGCTTGGATGTGTAGGTCTTGTGCTCCTTGCATCCCCCTCTGCATTTTTGACACGACGAATGGTTGATCAAATAAGAGGAATCGACCTTGTTGTTGTACCGGAGGACAGATACTTACAAGGTTATACAGGTGTGCAGGATGTGTACCAGATCCCGTAGCGCCATCATGCTTCGCTAAAATATGGATTTGCTTGTTTCAGATGATATCTCCAGAAGAAATAAGAGTTAAGGTCAGAGTTGCATAGGCGTGTAAGCTAAGAGAGAAGTGAAAGGATATCCAAACATCGCCGGAACAATGCACAAGGGAGTGATGTGTGGATACCTAGTTCGGGCCGGCGTTTGGGCATGCTCGCCTAGCTAGAGTGCGGGTCACTTCAGAGCCGTTGAGGGTGATGCACTGGCGTTGGCTGGCCGCACACGGATGCAGATCTTGAGTGGCAGCGGAGCGCTACGATGCGGTGGACGAGACCGTTGGTGAAGCCCCAACGGCCTCAGGGGGCAGAGGTGCGACGATGTGCTCGGTGAAGTAGCCCCGGTGAGCTGGGAGACGGCGTCGGTGAAGCGCACCTGATGTGGTGGAACTCGGTGTCTGTGAGGCACGTCGGTTGCGGCGGCCGACGTTGTCGGTGGACCACCCGGTGCGGTGGACGAGGGCGTAGATGAGGTAGCTCCGGTGCGGTGGTGAAGCGCGACTGTCGTATTCGTCGTCGTCGTCCGACACAGAGGTGGGGAACGGTGGGGAAAGAGACGAGACGAGGGGCGATTCGAGGGTTGGCGGCGAATTAGGGATTTGAGCAATCTGGGCGCGGAAGGGGACGGTGGAGAAGAGAGATTTTGCAGGGCTGGAATTGGGGCCGCCAGATATTTCAATCCGAAACATGGAAGCGCGAACTTATATTGTCATTTTCCTTTTTGGGAGGGGGGAGGGGGGTGGGTGGCTGGGTGCTACGTGTCCGTCCGACACATGCGACCACCCCGACATGACTATGCTTCGGTGCCTTAAGGCACCTGCCTTTGTGTCCATGACATATGGGCCCAACATGTGGCTGGCCCACATGTCAGTGACCCGAAGGCAGTTGCCTTTAAGGCACCGAAGCGGCGTCCACCCCGACATGACCCTGGTTTGCCTGGTGCGCCTACATTTGAGAATGCAAACGAATCTTCTTTCATTTGCAAACAAATTTGTATGTATTACCATGCCCGTGTTTTCCTTGCAATAATTAGTCATTCGAAATGAGATACTCCATCCGTTCACTTTTGTAAGTCGTTTCAGACAACTTAAAATGAACTGTTTTGCACATTGTCTAAAATGTCTTCAAGGTCTTATAAAAGTGAACAGAGAGAGTACTATAAATTAATTAATGAGGAGTTATTTGAAAAAAAATCGAAACGGTACCCACGCTAACGTGGATTAGAGTGTGTGTCACATAATTAGTTATTTGAATTAGAGTGTGTGTGTCACGTAGTTAGTTATTTGAATTAGAGTGTGTGTCACGTAGCGATCTCCAATTCTAACGTGGATTTCACATTTCACTGTATCCACGCTACTTTTTTAATACAACTTCATATGTATATGATGAACACCATGGTAGTGAGAAAACTTTTGGATGGATTCAAACATATGACCTACAAAATAGCACAACAAACTGAGTCAATGTCAACTTTTCAAAACTTAGTATGGGACGAATTCGAAATAATTACCCGTATGCCTGGTCCTCGGTTCAAATCTTACAATGTACACCGAATTGAAACATCGATATTAAGTCTCGTACTATGTACATTAAAATGTTGTTTTTAGCCCCCCACCCACACAAACGCTACATACTTCCTGTATCGGTCAATCTTCCTCTCCTAACCACCTTAGGAAGCTATCGGTTTCCAACACATGTTCATTCTTTCTCTCCATGTTTCGATCTCTAAGTCTCTCAACTACACAACCCCTTTTCCACTCTGTTACCAAATGTATTTACCTCACACACCCGCCATTGCACCCCATGCCGAGGTCTCTCTCTCTCCCCTCCCCCTCTCACCCTCTCGTGCTAAATACATGCATTGCCTATCTAGCCCCCCAACCTCTCGTGCATGCGCACGCACGCACGTTGTATATCTAGGTCACTCCCTTGAGACTGTCTCACTCTTTCTTCCGCACGGCGGGCCACACTCGCACAATCTCGCTCTCTTTATCTGAGTCTCGTTTAACCTCGTTTTCTTTCACACACAAGTGATATATCTCCCTGTTCGGGCCTCGATCGACACACTCGATACTCTCTCACGCAGATTGTCTATCTAGGTCAGTCCATCCAAGCCACCACCACTCTTTCGACCTCATGGTGGGCCACGCTCACTCAATCTCTCTCTCTCTCTCTCTCTCTCCGTATGTCTCGATTGACCTTGCTCTTTCTCGGACAAAAACGATATATCACCATGTTTGAGCCCAGTTCGACCTATTCACATTGTATACTCTCTCACGCACATCGTCTATCTAGGTCACTCTCTCTAACCCGTCTCACTCTTTCGATCGCACGGCGACCCTATGTGATTGGTTGACCTTGCTTCCTCCCACGCACAAAATATATCTACACGTCTATGACTGGATCGTCTCTCAAGCTCTATCTTACAGCCCTCACCCTTGCCAAAAATCTCAATCGGACAATATCTCTCCAGAGCATATATATTTGTTCAATGCATGTCGGACCACACCACTTTGTCTCTCTATCTATATGTCTCTCGATTGACCTCGCTTTCTCACACCGTATCTTCCACGCGTTGAAGCTACTACCTCTCCATCCCTCGCAAAGCCGAAGCTATTTACATTGCGAGGGGCACTCCAACCTTGGATTAATTTGTGTAGGCATTTATTCCGATCGGTTTATGTTATATTTTCGTAGCATTCGGCCCACAACTACTCCAATCACCGTAGCGGGTAATTAAGCTACGGGGAGCACCTAATATGAGCACCAGGGAGCCGTTGGATCGAAGATGCAGCGGCACACACGAGGCCTGAATGTTTTATTTGCAAAAAAACCTTTGGAGAGTTTGGAAATTGCGCATAATTACAAAGACTACTCCCAAGCCATTGGATCTCACTTCCAACGGTGTAAAAACTCGTATCACCATAGTATCTAAGCTGCGGGGTGGATGTGATATTCTATGCCGCTATCATTTTTGTTCGTAAACTTGCAAAAAACGTGTAACTCGTGTCGTTACTTGTCTAACCGCGCAAAGTGTTTGTTCAAAAAACCATCCTACACTGAAATATCGGAACAACACACGGGGGTCCCACTTGTCATTAATCAAATTTGGACCTAAAACTAACAAATCTGAAAGACGAGATTCGAACTGGCAACCTGGACTACAAAGCGTAAGTCGATAGCCTGAAAAAATGAACGGTTGTTGGCTTTGTCCCATAACTTGATTTTATACAGTACTTGCGTTGAGTAGAGTAGAGGGAGTGCCTCGTCAACACGTGCATGACCGTTATCTCACTTACTGGTGGTTCCCAGGTCTGCGATCTCAATCTCTCATCTCTCCATCGTCTAACCTTTGCACGGGCACACACGAAGAGCGGCGCTAGCTTGCCGTGGTGTTATTACAACTAAAAAAACTTGGAAAATAGAAGAATCGCCTAGAACAAGAGACGTTGTGGCTGGTCGAGACGGAGCTAACCACATCTATCCTCCGTGCCACGTTTGCATGATGAAGCTGTGTGGCTAGTGGGGTGTTTTCAACCGACTGGCTGGGTCCCGAGGTCGAACTATAGGTACTACGTCTGATACAGCATATTTTTACACGCACATTTTTCCTCCGTGCCGAGACGTGGCACACCCTACCGTGCGGTTTCAGGGTCCTCCCGGGCCAAGGACGTGTAGCTCCGTGAGCTCAAGGAGGAGAGGAGTGCCATGCTCCTCCGTTATGTGCGGGAGTTCACAGAGCTTCAAAAGCGGCAGGCGTCCACCACAAAGATGCTCGAGGTGTCGGCGGCGTTGCTGCAGAAAGAGGGAGATATGATAGGCCGCCAGGGGAGCCGGCTGGAGCGCGAGCGGGCCGATCGTGATGAGGTCCAGGATCGCCTTAGCCACTTGGTGAACCAAGTTTCCACGCACGTGTTGCGGCTACGCGATGCCTACCGTCGTGCCAGCGCGACGATGCCGGCCATCGGGCTAAACCCGTTCGACCACCCGGTCAACTTCAACGAGCTGCGGCTTCCTGATCTGGTCTCCTTCTTCACCTATATCTCCGAGGAGCTGAGCCGTCTCCGTGCGATGGTGGGGGCTGATCTGGACAAGGAGGGGTTGCAGGCTGCCGTTGCCGTTGCCGAGCGAATCCTTTTAGGGCTCCGTCACTGGAATCCTTTCGTGCCATTGGACGCCGTCTTTGACGAGCTGGCTCCCGTCGACCGAGAGCGGGCTCTGCGGGCTGTTGCACCCTGCATCACCAACGTCATGTGCCTCGAGAAGCAGAGGGACTTTGGTGGTGTTTAGGCGCCCTCTGCATGGGCATGTCCATGTCTCGGCACAACATGACCGTTGGATCAAACTCAGACGGTGCAGATCAGTCACTGTAGCACAAAGCGTGTGGGTGTGTTTGGTTGCATTCTCATCTCAATATAGTTGTTTCCTCTTCATGTATTTTTGTCAACCTACTAGTGTGGACTCATGCACCCTTCATGCACTCTGCCAAACACCCAAAAGTGGGTCGAGAAGGGAACTTTTGCTCCCATCCCGTGCACCCTTCATACACCCTGCCTAACATTATTCGTGCTTCATATGGTTCATGTTTCGTGGAGTACTGTAGCACCGTACTCTCCGTGCGCTATGGACCTAGTTCTATTAACATTGATCTCACCGTCCATTCTCGACCGGACAGTCGAAAAAGCGGTACTATGTTACATATAGGAGTAGTTGACATGCGCACAACATCATTTGTTATCGTCATATCTTACTACACTAGCAACAAGATTGTGTAGTACTGACGTATGAACCACTGCACATGCCTAGTAGTAGGAGCACTGTGTATGTTCAAGTGGCTGCCGTGTTTCGCACTCCTCCGTCGTAAGAGTGGAAACGCTTGCTGTAATATTGTTTTCTTCTAAAAAACAGTGGACACGCTCTACCGTGCGGATCCTCCTCCAGCCATGCACTAAATTACTCACTTTCGCCGACGTGTGGGACAGCCAGCATGGGGGTCCACCAGCCATGCACTAAATTACTCCATAGTAGAGTGATGGTAGACTACCCCGATCGAAGCGCTGCAGTAATGCCCAATGAGCCGTCAAATCACAAAACCCCCTCCTTTCCAGCAGTAAGTTGGACGGATGAAGCAACCATCATTTCACTCTTCTCTCTCAGCTTCCTCTCTACCCAACCCTCGCTTATGCCTCATCTTGTTCCTCATTTCTTCAAGAAAACCCCGACCTGCTTCTGCCATTGTTCTTCTCTCCCAAAGAAGGAAAGGTGAGCGCATCAATGGTGTTGATTCTGGGAAGGCCCGGTCTTGCAACCCCGAGACTGATCCTATAACTCCCTCTCTTTTCTTCTTTTGTGTTTGTGATTATGGTTTCTTTTCTTTTATTTCTATTTGACAGTTTCTTGATGGACGCTGGAGCACCGACTGAAGTGATGTCTATGGCTCTGGCCAAAACTGTCGAGGCTCATGGTACGAAGAAGCGCAAGCACCCCGCCGAGACTACCGCAGACAAGCTCAAAGCCATCGCCCTGTCCAAGCCCCCCTCTCCGGGATCCCTCATTAAGCAAGTCCAGGTAATATCTCTTCTTGACGATCTTTTTCTCGATCTTGATCGTGTTTTTTAATCTAACACGCAGTACTAGTACTAGTAGTACAACTTTCTGGGTGATCTTGCATGTGATTTTTGTGTGCCAAATGACGGTTCTAAATTCCTCTTTTGACCAAAACATGGGAGAGGTTGACACCGATTTCTTATAGATTGCTTTCAACTACTCCCTCTGTCCCAAATTTCTTGTCTTAGATTTATCTAGATACGGATGTATCTAATACTAAAATGTGACTTGATACATCTGTATCTAGACAAATCTAAGACAAGAATTTTGGGACGGAGGGAGTACTTTATGAACATCAATGCTACCTTTTAAGATGGTATATTTGCCTCAGTAACTTGTGTTATGGATATTGCATGTAATCCCTCTGCTCTCATGCCTTTGAAGACATGTTCTAGTGTCTTTGTTCACTCATTTCTGTGCGTATATGTAGTCATATATGGAGTATAATATCAAAAATCATCTTATATTTCTGAACGGAGGTAGTAATAAAATATGGTTTCTGTTTGAATTAGAACTAGGTCCGCGATGGAGATGAAGTTCTGAAAGTCATGCCTTGTGAACTGGAAGACCTGATGATGAGTTCTACTGCTGAACTATCTGGCTGTTGTGTCCTTGTCGCCACGTGTCCTGAACTAGTGTTTTCCTTTAGCATTGTTGTCAGGCGTGTTCTCGAGGATGTACTTGACCACAACAATTTCCTGGTTGTGCCTTCGATTACGAAGGGTGTGGTTCTTGTAAAGCTTCCCAACAAATCTAATGCGGCTTGTCTTCATCATCATGTTTATGAGTGGAAAGACCACTCTGTTAGGTTCTCCAAGGTTGACAATATGGTGATGGTGCATGTAGACATCTCACACGAAGTCCATGGCCTAGTCAGTTATGCGGGGTTCATCCCGTAGGTCGGTGGCAGAAAATAGTCTGCAGAGTTTAGTTAGTGCAACTTTGCTTGTCTGTAGTAAGTACTATTGTTCACTACTTGATTTGTGTTTGTGAACCCTGTATTGTTTATTAGTACTGCCGCTTTCGGTGTGTGGTCAGTCCTGAGAACGGTCTATGTTAATGTATGTCCACTCAATTCAGTCTGTATATTTTGAAGTATCCATATCATATTTTTTGTGAGGACGGTCTATCAATTATGGTTACACTCCAATATCTATATGCATTGAAGGGTTTATCGCACCCACCAGGATTTCCAGCCCCATGGATGTTCGGTCCATACGATTTGTCACGACCTTTGGACTGTCCTGCTTGTGGGAGTAGGCAGGGCCCCTGCATGCCATGCGTAGTTGGACGATCAATCTTCTGTTTAGTACTTCAACATAGTGATTTCCTGGTAAGGATTCACTCATGTCACGTCAAGTAAATCTTATTGATTTACTGTCTAAATCTTATTGATTTAATGTCATGTTTTCTTTCTTTTCCTGCAATTTTACGATGCAGGTTTTGCCATGTGACATTCATCACAGAATAAACCGTTTGGTTTGCTCTATGATGGCTATTTTTGCAGGTTTCACTTCTTATGTCGTGTCAGTAATGAAGGCACTGTCCATCACTTATATTACTGGAAAAAATTGGATCAGTCTGTTGTCTGAGTACAAGTTGAATCCCTATGATGAACTGCATTTTGGTTTAACAAAAACGCCACAATTAGTCCTTCTCGCGTTTAAAAGAAACGAAGAAAAAAACTGGATCACGGTCACGGATCCTAGTCAAGTTAGAAAGCTGGTCATAGCAGACCAGACACGATCACCGCTGTCTCTCACAGATCGAGCAGCGATAGTTGCTCTAGCACTGACAGCGGCAGCAGCTCAGTCTGATCCAGCTGAGGATTAGGCACCGACCGCGTCAGCAGATCAGTCTGATCTACCGGAGGATCGGGCATCGACACCGGCACCTGCTCCGACACCGGCACCAACTCTACAAGGAGCACCATCTCCGGCAGCAACAGCGGCTTCGGCACCTGCACCAACACTTGCACTTGCATCTGCTCCGGCCCGTGTAGTTGCACCAGCAACAGACTGGTTTGCAGTTCGCACTTCATATACCAAAGTCCTTACAAAAACTGACATGTCCACCTTCTTGGTAAGCATTGTCCGCCCAAGTGCTTCGTTCTTTTTTCTTTCCATGTTGTTTCACATGATTCACTATGTTGATCTAACTGTTTGGGTATGTCTTCTTGTTTGCAAACAGAGAATTCCTAGAGCAACGAGGGAGTCGTTCAACAATCCGGGCGACCGCGGCCAAGTTTCTCTTACCATGTGCAGCCTTGGTGTGAATGAACCTGCTCAATATATCGTAAGTACTAAGGATGGTCGCATGATGATTGATGCTAAAGGATGGTCAAGGTTCAAATCTAAATCATATCTTGCGGTAGGGGACGATGTCAAAATCGAACTTTCTCGGCAAGGAGAGTTGGTCCAAATCAACTTTGAAATTCTTCAGTAGCAGCACGCAACTGCCTAACTGATCTATCCTCTGAGAGATTTTGATGTAATAATCTGGCATGGTGAAACAAGTGTCCTGTGTGTATAAGTAGTACGATAGTATTATTTATCACATGGTATATCGTTGATAGAATTGCAACTCTGATTGCTGGTTAGGAACTCTCGTTCGATTTCATTCCAACAGCTGCCGTGCTTTATTCAATTTTGTGTATTCGCCTTGCGACAGCATCTAAAACCAGCGCCATACCGACCGCTTGCAATATGAAAAGCACTGAGGTAGAACACATGGGCCCCCAAACATGCAGGGTCGGCCTGCGGCCCAAAGTCTAGAACCTGGTTTCGAGAAGCACTAGCTCAGTGCAGAAGTGGCGTCCTCCTCCTGCTGTGGGTTGGGCGAAGATGAATGTTGATGCTGCGTTATCTCGCAATGGTGAAAGGGGAGCCCTGGCAGTTGTGAGCCGGGGTCATACAGGCTTCTTCCTTGGAGCATCGGCACTGGTGTGCGAAAGTGTTACTGATCCAGAGATCCTAGAGGCAATGGCATGTTGCGAGGGGCTATATCTGGCTCTTGACTTAAACCTGCAACAAGTTCAGATTAGCACCGATTGTTCAGCAACAGTCAAGCATATCGGAGAGGCATACTTGGGGCCCAGCAAAGTTATTATGGATGAGATCAAGATGAAGAAGAATATGTTCCAAACCATGGAGATCATACATGAAAAACGCGAGTGTAATGTTGAAGCGCATGTGCTCGCAAAAGCTGCTACTTCTTTGCCCTGTGGACGCCATCTTTGGCTCACAGGAACCCCCAAAATTATTTGTATACCTATGACTGTTAATCTTCAATAAAGCAGCTTTTATCCCTCAAAAAAAATCTGAGTATTATATTCTCAGCTGAACCCCCATAATGCCCGTGCGTTGCAGAGGGAGTATATTTATCGGCAAGGTGAGCCTGTGATATAAAAGATTTGTATATTTCTTTATAGAGGGAGTATCTCTCTGTTAAAAAATATATTTATGTGTAACTAGTTACTCCTGTCTTTCTACTTCCTTTCGCTGATATGTGGGGCAACCGTCAACGGGGTCCACGTGCCATATGCACAAATTAGAGTGCACAACTTCACGGTAGACACACCCCGGTCGTAGCGCCGCAGTAATGCCCAATGAGCCGTCAAATCACAACCCCCCTTTCCAACTTTAGCAATAAGCTGGACGGACGAAGTGGCAATATTTCACTGGGCCTCCCTCGTCTGCTTGTTCAGAGAAAACCCCCTCTCGGCGATTGCATAGGGTTTTCTCATGGAGAACCAGGTACGAATTCTTCATCCATCACCGATAAACCCAAGTCCCTTGGTCGCAGGTAATCCTAGGATGGCAGCCGCCGCCGTTGATGCATTTTTCTTCCTACTGAATCTATTGTGTTTCATTTGCAGTGCCCAAAGTGCGAGTACCCTACAGGTTTCTGCGCCCTCGGCGAGACGCCACACTTGTTCCTTCTCATCCTAACATAGCATTTTGAAACGCGCACAGTATGTTCCTAGAATCCTCTTTTCTATCCGGGAGGGTGGGGTTTTTTTGAACATGCTGTGTTCTCATATTATTTTTCCTGCAGTGTATTATTTTCTCTGCCAGAACACATGTACTCAAGATGCTCGGCCTTGCCATAACTGAATACACTACTTTAATGGTCACAGTGAAGACAAGCCATGGATGTAAGTTCCGAGTTGGGTTCATGAACCAAGAAGATCGCTGCTTTTTTTATGGCCGAACTTGGATAAACTTTCTCAAGTGTTACGGACTGAAAGTTGGTGCACGAATGTTGATGGAAATAGCAGAACTTGGTCTCATCTTCACTGTGATCTTCCTCCCCGACGTCGTTCCAATTGTTCATCCATGTTAGTTTTGTATCTGGTTCTTGCTTGTTGCCTCGATTAATTCTTAATCCACCTATTCTGTCTAACTAATCACAATTTAACTTTAGAAGTAGCAACGAATCTCTCACGAAGATGCTACTTCTAACTAATATTTTCTTATAATTGGTGGCACATGTAGGTTTTTTCAGAGTTAAGCAGTCTGCTCGTTTGTTACTCTGTAATAACTCGGCTGTTACTAATGGCACTGAAGTTGACTGGATCGACATCCACAAGTTCCTACACTTTATTGATCGTCTTGAGGTCCTTGTGGGGCGTTTCAATGGTGGAAGGCCACGTGGGATATGTGTGTCACTGCTGCACTCGTTGAACAGGTCCAACTGTGTCGAGAAACTTATGATACGAGCTGTTTTCTGTTATATATGTTGTTCATAAACTATTGCTTATACATAGTTTTACAGCTGTGATCTTCTTGAAACAGGAACTACCGAGTTCTATTGTCCCTATACAGATGCCTGACCAGGGTCGGGTCAGACTTGCGCTTGGTCACAACATGATGTTTATGTCGACCTACTCAATTCCCCTTGGAGGTGAAAAGATACTTATTCATGGGTGGTCTCAAATAATGAAGGCCCGTCCATCTTGGAGAATAGGACAGAAGATTATGTTCATGCTTTTCCATGGCTCTAAAGCTGATATCCTATTTATTGACCACGTTGCGAGATGAAGCCGCTTTCAGAAGGTTGTGGATGCGCGGGCTGGCACCTGGGCCTTGTCCTGGGGCTTGGCGTCCTCATCCTTGGTTAACTGTAGGCAAAGTAGCACTGCTCGAGGCGTGCTTTGTACGGTTGAACCTGTATAAGTACTCATACTGCTTTCAGCTTTGGTTGTTAAGTGCCCCTGCTGGTTTCAGTTAAGGTTGTTAAGTACTCCTGCTGCTTTTACAGTCTGTCGTGTTTCTTCAGTCCCGTCTTCCTCCAGCCGCCAAAACCAAACCAGCGCCGGCGGGGCCGCCTGCTTCTGCCTCCCACGGCTGGCTGCGCCTTAGCGCATGCATCGCCGCCCCACCATCTCCTAAATCGTTAACGCCGACGTCCTCCGCGCGCTTTGGTGCGCTCGCCGCGGCGCCGCCCTCTCGCGTTGTCAACATGGTCAACAAACAACAGGAATCAGCAGAAGTTCGTGGAGAGGATGACAGTAGGGGCCCACCACGTCAGCGTATGGAAAAATAAAATGCTTCCTCCTAGTGTTTTCCTGACATCTGGGACCCACGACATTGTGAGCGTATATAGTCAATAGACAAGAGACCATCACAAGATCGGCTGACACCTGGGACGTAGCTACTCGACCAGTATTTTTTTTGTTTAGTATTGTTGAGACGGAGTAGGGTTTTAACTGGGCTGTGGCCCGTCTAGCCCAGGCTTATATTTTATGTTCACCATGTGACCAGCCCAACTATTTTTTCTTTGTGAAATGACCCCAGTTTATTTTTTCTGAAGAATACTCAATCCAGGCCTACTTATTTTTCTATGCCCTGATGGGCTGCAACTCTTTCAAGACGCCTGCAAATCTTGAAAGTAATATGAAATGGATTGTAAATATAAAAACAGATGACAAATTGGCAATTACTTTATAATTTTTGAATTTTATTACATTTTTAGATTCCTATTTCACTGGGCATTAACCTAATTTAAATATATCTTCAAAGTACTTTAAATCTGACTAGACATTTCGGTATTTAAAATAGTTTGGAACCCACAAAAATATGCGAAATTGGCCCTGGCCAACCAAAAAAACGACTGCAATAAATTGCATAAGAAGTTGCCATGAGCTATATATAAATTATTAAAAAAAAGAGGGAGTGGTCTGACTTATGGGCCTGTTTAGTTGACGCGTATGCAAGATTTTTTTAGTTATTATATACATCAACGATTCTAGCAGACGTAACCGTTGGATGTCAATCCAACGGCCGTCGTGTTTCTTCAATCTCTGATCTTCTTGCTCCAGCCACCACAGCAGTGCAGGCGGGACCGCCTACTCCCGCCTCCCGTGGCCGGCTGTGCTGCAGCGCAGGCCTCAGCGCCCCCTACTACTCCCACCGCTGGCCAGGGCATCCCTCTACTCACCCACACCCCCTGTTATTCTGCGGCGATGGCAGCCTCACACCGCAGCCGAACCAGTGAACGCTCGTACTCCTCTCCGCATGGGCATCCACTGCCGCATCTTCCCCGTCTCCATGTCGTCCCCTTCCTATGCCTCGCCATCGTCCACCGCCGTGGTGCTCTCGGCGCGACGTGGTCAATGTGGTCAATGACCGACTTCCGTCAGAAGAGTACTGTACGTGGAGAGGCTGACAGTTGGGTCCACGGCAGCCGCAAGGAAGTGCCTCCTTATTACGTGGAAAATAATTATTCCTCCACCTGACAACAGGGACCCACCGGACGGGCCACCAGTATTTTGTGAAAAAAATTGTTTCCCCCTGACTGCTGGGACCCACCGGATGGGCCACCGTATTTCGCGAAAAAACATTCCCCCCGCTGTCAGCTCGGACCCACCGGAAGTGCCTCCTTATTACGCACAAAAAATGAATACTCCCCCAGCTAGCTGGGACCCACCTTGGTGGGAGGCTGACTTGTGGGCCTACTAAGTTGACGGGGACGAAGGGCTTTGTCAATTTAGTCAATATGAACGATTCTAGCTCATGTGACCGTACGATGTCCATCCAACGGTCGTAGTGCTTCTTCAACCTATGGTCTTCTTGCTCCAGCCGCCCAAAGCAGCGCCAGTCGTGCCGCATGCTCCTGCCTCCCGTGGCCGGCTGTGCTGCCGTGGAGGCCTCACCGCCCCTACTATTCCCACCGCTGGCTAGGCCCTGCGGCGACGGCAGCCTCACACCGCAGCCGAACCAGTGAACCCTCGTACTCCTCTCCGCGCGGGCTTCCACTACCGCGTCTTCCTCGGCTCCGCGTCGTCCCCCTCCTAGGCCTCGCCGTCGTCCACTGCCGTGGTGCTCTCGGGCCGGTGTGGTTAATGTGGTCAACGACCGACTTCCATCGGAAGAGTACTGTGCATGGAGACGCTGACAACTGGGTCCACGGCCGTAGCAAGGAAGTGCCTCCTTATTACGCGCAAAATAATTATTCCTCCACCTGACAGCAGGGACCCACCATACGGGCCACCATATTTCACGAAAAAAACGTTTGCCCCAGACTGCTGGGACCCACCAGCTACATCTTCGCACGCAAGGAAGTGCCTGACTGTCGGGACCCACCTGGTCGAAGCGTACGTAGCGTTGTCATTCTTGTCGCGAACATGTATGTACATATATACTGGTCGATGTAGAGGCGCGCACGTGTCGTAGTAGAGGTGCACATGTAGCATGTACACGTACGTACAACTGCCAGGGTGCAAGAAAGAAAATACGGCCACGTATGTGTACATACGGGCGGGGTCTCGAACACCTACTCGCTCATACGTACGGCCAGGGCTCGTGTACATGGCTGGGTCGGAACGGAGAAACATCATCGTCGTTATGTTCATGGGGAGGTAACGGAATGCATCGTGTTCATGGGGAGGCAACGGAATGCGTCGTGTTCATGGGGAGGCAACGGAATGCATCGTGTTCATTGGGAGGGCTTGGACGGGATAGGCGATGGAAATGAGGCCTGGCGTATCGCAGAACAGAGGAAACGGCCTTGTGTTCGACTGACAACGTTCGAAACGGGATCCTGTTGATCGGGAGGGGTCTGGCGTACCGCAAAACGGAGGAAACGGACCTCCTACAGTCGAAACGGGGGTCCTGTTCATCGGGAGGGGTGTAGCGTACTGCAAAACGGGACTCCATGGGATACCGTTCTTCTCCACCGTCGACCCCCTCCAACCTCCATGAGCTACTGTTCATCCACCGTCGACCTCCTCCAGCCTCCACCTGCGACTATGCAACCACGGGCTCCTGTTCATCCAACCACCGCCGCACGCGACTCCACCGGCTACTGTTCAACCAGCCCTCTCCACAGGCTCCTGTTCAACCACCCCTCCACAGGCTACTGTTCATCCTGCCCTCCACCGTCTACTGTTCATCATGCCCTCCACAGGGTGGTCCTATTCAACCAGCCGTCCACGGGGTCCTGTTCATCCAGCCCCAACCGGCTCGATTGATCGGGGTCCTGTTCATCCAGAGGCAACACCACGGGGTCCTGTTCATCCACCCCCACCGAGAACTGTTCATCCACCCCCCCCCCCCGCAACGCTCACTGTTCATCCAGAGGCAGCATCGATCGGCTTCAGTTAGCAGCAGTAGCAAAGGAATCGCTCGATCGGGTTCAGTTAACAGCCATCGATCGATCGCTCGGGTTCAGTAACGCGTATGTCGGATTTCAGGTTCCGGCAGACCCTTGAGGTTCGAACACTGGGGTGCGCGCGGAGATTTCACCTCCTACCTACCTGCACCCCTCCGCCATGCTAGGAACAGACCTACGGGAAGAACAACACAAGAGACTCAGGGTTTATACTAGTTCGGGCCACCGTTGTGGTGTAATACCCTACTCCAGTGTGTGGTGTGTGGATTGCCTCTTAGGCTGATGATGATGGGCAATACAAGGAAGAACAGCCTCGCGAGGGTCTGTTCTTGGCTGAGGCGATGAACTGCTGGGAGGAGTTCAGTCACCTCTCTCTCTCTCTCTCTCTCTCTGATTCCAGCCAGCCGACCCCTTGCTATGTGGGTGGCTGGTCCTATTTATAGAGGCCCTGGTCCTCTTCCCAAATATTGAGCGGGAAGGGAGCCAACAATGGCGGGCTAATTTGAAAGGGGATAGCAAGTATCAGCTATCCTGACAAAAGTAGTCTTCGCCTGCGCAAAGCTTTGGTGATGACGCCGTCTTGGGCTCCACGGTGACCTCCGTCTCGTAGTCCTCCTGGTCTTGGTCTCATTGCACCGAAATGGCAACCTTTGCCTGATGCCTCAGTACTCCGCGGCTGTGCTTGCCCCCTTTGCACCAAAGAGGAAAGGAGGACGCTGCGCGGGCTGGCACCCGCCTGGCGCCCTGAGTCGTCATGGCTTGCGTCACGGGCACCTCGCGAGGTACCCCGCCTTGATCTCTCCGCCTCCTCGTGAGCCAGCCTGACGAGGCCGTGCCTGAGGAAGCTCTGTGTCGTCCGCCCCGCGAGGCTTGGCCCCTCGCAAGGGTCTTGGGTTTGTGTTGGTGAAGATGGGCCGTGCTGGGCCCCCCTTTGAGGCATGCCGCAGGCCACAGGCAGGCAAGTCTGGGGACCCCCGTTCCCAGAACACCGACAGTAGCCCCCAGGCCCAAGGCGTGCCCGGACTTGGCCGTGCAGGGAGGCGGAAGGGCAAGAGCGAAGTGCCGCGGGCCCTAACAGCCTGCGGCCTTGGGCGTCGCGTGGCGGTTGATTGGACATGGGCGTATCCACTTCCCCATGGCGCCTCGGCAACTGCACGGATTGGACAAGTCCCTGCATGCAAAGCGAGTCATAATTACCTGCGATCGTGGGGGCCGTTGGTTGGCCATCGCCAGCCATAAGTATGGACCGACGCACGCCCTTCCAGTTCATCCCCCCTTGCTTCTCCTTTTTCTTCATGGCCTCATGAAGGAGGTTCTCGGCTGGCGAGAAGGGGAAGGCTTGCCGGTTGAGCCCGCCTCTACCCCACCCAAGCGCGGCCGAGGGCGCCCTCGCAAACATCCTACGGCCACCATGGTGGCTTCCCGCGGCCGTGGAGGCAATCTTCAGCACAGCGACAGGCGGATTGCTGCAGCCATGGGGCGCGCTCCGGCTGCGCGTCCCCCCAGGCCACGCGTTCGTGCTGCTGAAGTGCTGCCGGAGTTCGTCGTGTGGTCGGCGGAGCCGGCCAGCACCCGGCTTCCGCTTCCTTGCTTCCTCCTCGACGAGCTCCCGGCCGGTGCCCCGGGCGGCCTCTGGCTCCAGGCTGACGGCTGCTGCAGCCGGGCCTCATGGGTCTCGCTGGAGGTCTCCACAGCCGGGAGCCTGTCCCTGGCCCGCGGTTGGCAGATGTTTGCCCGCGCGCGGGGCCTGAGCCGTCGGTGCACCCTACACTTCAAGTTTGACGGTGACGCCACCTTCTACGTGAGGGTGTTTGGGGAAGATGGTCGCCGCGCAGGGTGTTGCCCCAAGGGTGACGACCGCGGCTGGGAACCCAGCTTCGGCGATGATGGAGAGCACAGCGCTCACGAGGCTGGCGGCGTTCGGGGTTCCTCAAGCTTCTCCGGTTCTTCTTCAGGTGGCGGCTCCTCTAGCGGTGGACGCGGTCAGCCTCCATGTCGTCGTATCTGCTTGGGGGGTGGCAACGTGTCCGCCCGCCGTCGCGCCCTGGTGAAGCGCGAGAGGGAGTCCGCCTGAGCTCCGGAGGCAGCTCGGGCCTTCCCTGCGGGCCGGTGTGAGGCGAGCCGCGCCAGATTTGTTCTTCCATTTCCCTTTTTCCTGTGTAACAAAGACAATAGTGCGGAGCCCCGCGGGGGCGTGTTTGGGTTATTGCTGTTAATCATCATTTTGCTTTCGTTACCGCACCTTCCGGCTACGTGCCCGAGCGTGGATAGTTCCCAGCCCCGGCCGTGGGGGGGGGGGGGCGACTGACCCAGGCCCTTTGTTTGTGTCGCGGTGCCCGTGGGGCACGGACTGGAGGGGTGCTCCTGTAAGGGGCCCAGGTCGCGAACTCTTTGAATGACTAGGATTGGAATGCTCGCGAGGCCTTGCGCAAGAGAAATCGAGGCAGGAGAGTGAAAAGTCGAAGAACCTCGAGCCAAAGACAGCAACAACTCCAATAAAACTTTGAATGAGAAGGAACAAGCCAACTACAGAAAGCAAATGAAAAGCCGCGTCCGACACCTAATCTAGTCTTCGACGTCTTCTCACCAGCGCGGAGCTAAGTGCTGCCACTGGGCGTGGGAGGGAGCCCCAGGGCCTGAAGCCGGCGCTCCTGAGACTCTGGGGCGTGTACAGCCCCAACTCATTATTACATGAGAGTGTCACGGGCGGCGAGCTTCACAGGCGTTGGCCTTCTTCACAGGCTCCGGACCTTTTCCAAAACGCGATAGCTTCACAGGCACTCGCCTTACTTCACAGTCTCTGGGCCTTTTCCAAAACGCGATAGCTTCATAGGCACTCGTCTTGCTTCACAGGCTCTGGGCCTTTTCAGGGGTAGAACCTCCGGAGGTGCTGGATGTTCCACGCATTCTGGACCGGCACTCCCTCCTGAGTCTCCAAGCGTGCGGAGCCGAGCCTGGAAACATGAATAACCTTGAACGGGCCCTCCCACATGGGAGAGAGCTTGTGCAGTCCCTCCCTGGAGAGAACCCGCCTGAGCACGAGGTCTCCTACCTCAAGAGTCCTGGGACGGATGTTGCGGCAGCGATATCGCTGCAGCGCCTGTTGGTACCTCGCCGCTCGCAGCACGGCTTCTCGGCGATGTTCCTCCCCCAGCACGAGGTCCATCCCCCGCATGGCGTCCTGCTGCGCCTTGTCGAACGCCAGGACCCGCACGGAGCGATGTCTGACCTCGTGAGGGAGGACCGCCTCCGCTCCATAGACCAGGAAGAATGGGGTCTCTCCAGTCGGCTTGGTCGCGGTGGTGCGGATGGACCACAACACGGACTGAAGCTCATCGTACCAACCTCTGCCGCAGGCCTCCAGCTGCTTCTTGAATGTCCTGGTCTTGAGACCCCTCAGGACCTCCTCGTTGGCTCGCTCGGCCTGGCCGTTGCTTCGGGGGTGCGCCACTGAGGCGTAGCATATCTGCATTCCAAGGTTAGCACAGTATGTTTTGAAGAGGTTACTGGTGAACTGTGAACCGTTGTCCGTGATGATGCGATTCGGCACCCCGAACCGGCTCACGATGCCCTTGATGAACTTGATCGCGGAACCTGCGGGAATGGTGCGGATAGCCTCTACTTCAGCCCACTTGGTGAACTTGTCCACGGCAATGTTAAGGTAGCGGTAGCCCCCTGGCGCCCGAGGGAACGGGCCCAAGATGTCCAGCCCCCAGACTGCGAATGGCCACGAAAGGGGGATAGTCTGCAAGCCTCCTGCTGGCTGATGGATCTGCTTGGTGTGGAACTGGCAGGCTTCACAAGCTTTCACTAGTTCCACGGCGTCATTGAGCGCGGTGGGCCAATAAAACCCACTGCAGAACGCCTTGCCGACGAGGGTCCGCGATGATGAATGATGTCCGCAGTCTCCGCCGTGTATATCTTCCAGTAGTTCCTTCCCTTGCTCCCTGGAGATGCAGCGCAGTGATACATCGTTTGTCGCTTCCGGTAGAGCTCTCCGTCTTTGATGCAGTATGCCGTGGCCTGGCGTGCTACTCGCTCCGCTTCCTCCTCCTTCTCCGGCAGGTTCCCTTGCGTTAAGTAGCTCCGGAGCTCCGCGATCCAACATCCCTCCTGAGGTTCCATCGTCAGGAGCAGGCTTGCTCCTGAGGCCGGGCCACAGGTCGGAGCTCCTGAGGCAGGTGGCTGGGGGAGCTCCTCCCGGGGCTGAGCCGTGTTTCATAATGACGGCAGGGCTAAGGGCTTGAAGAGCCGCTCCTCGAAAACGCCAGGCTCCTGAGGTAACCGCCTGGACACACATTTGGCGATGTCGTCGGCCTCCTGATTGGTGCCACGGGGCACATGCTGCAACTCCAACCCCCAGAATTGCTTCTCCATCCTGCGGACTTCCGCAAGGTAGGCTTCCATGTGCTCATCCTTCGGCTCGTACACCTTGTTGGAGAAATTGACAAGGAACTGCGAATCGCCCTTGATGGTGAGGCGTTTCACCCCCAGGGCGGCCGCGGCCTTCAAGCCCGCTATTAAACCTTCACACTCTGCTATGTTGTTGGAGACCTTTTCACCTTGCTGGAAACAGAGCTGCACGGCGTAATAGAGCTTGTCCTGTGTGGGCGATATAAGCACCGCCCCAGCTCCAGAACGCCCCATCAAAGTACATGACCCAGCCTTCTGGCGCCTTGCTTCCTGGGGATAGGGACCGATCCTCATCGGCCTCGAGGCCCGGCGCCTCCGTCCATTCTGCCACAAAATCCGCCAATGCTGCTCCCTTGATGACCCTGGTCGTGCTGAATTCGAGCTGAAACGCTTGCAGTTCTATGTTCCACTCAGCGACCCTTCCAGCTGAATTAGGGCTCCTGAGCACTCTCTCCAGGGGGTATTGCGAGACGACCTTGATGGGGTGACCCTGAAAATAGTGCCGCAGCTTGCGCGAAGCCACCAGTAGCACGAGGAGGAGTTTCTGAGGCATGGGGTACCGTGCTCTTGCATCTCACAGCACTGTGCTGACGAAGTACACTGGGTGCTCAACGAGGTGGAGTGCGTCAGTGCTGGTGGCTCCTTTCGGAGACCGTGGCGCCTCTTGAGGCAATGAGGCCTCCTGAGACTGGCCATCTGGAAGAGGGGCCTCTTCCGCCTCTAGTGCGCCCCTCTGCGGCAGCTGATCCTCCTCAGCCGCGGTGGCGGTTCCTGTAGGCCTTCCTTGTCCCTGTTCTGCCTTGCCCCAGTCCGCTGTCGTGGTTTTGATTCGACGCTCCTCTCTGACTGCCACCAAGGCTGCGCTGGCGGAGTAGGGAGTGGCGGCGAGGTAGAGCACTAGGGGCTCCTGAGGGCGCAGAGCCACCATGACCGGTGGGCTGGTCAGGTATCTCTTGAGATCCTGGAACGCCTTGTCGGCCTCTTTAGTCCACTCGAAGGGCCCCTTTTTCTACATTAGCTGGAAGAAGGGCGGGGCTCGTTCCCCCAACTTGGAGATGAAGCGCCCTAGCGCGGTCACGCTCCCCATGAGCTTCTGCATTTCTCTGAGGGTCTTTGGCGGGCTCATGTCTTCCACCGCCTTGACCTTCTCCGGGTTAGCCTCGATGCCTCGGTGGGACACGAGGAAACCCAAGAGCTTGCCCGAGGGGACTCCGAACACACACTTCTCTGGGTTGAGCCGTAGGTTCACTGCGTTGAGGCTCGCGAAGGTTTCCTCCAAGTCCTGTATCAAGGTCCCAGCCTCCCGAGACTTTACGACAATGTCATCGACGTAAGCTTCAACATTCTTCTCGAGCTGCGGGCCCAAGGTGATGTGCATCAGCCGCTGCAAGGTCACCGCTGCGTTACGCAGCCCGAATGGCATGCATGTGTAGCAGTACACCCCACACGGGGTTAAGAAGGCTGTCTTCTCGACGTCTTCTACCGCCATCTTGATCTGGTGATACCTAGAGAAGGCATCCAAGAAGCATAACTGGTCGCATTCCGCAGTGGAATCGACGATCTGGTCGATGCGGGGGAGTGGGAATGGATCTTGCGGGCATGCTTTGTTGAGGTTGGTGAAGTCGACACACATACACTCCTTCCCTCCGTTCTTTGGCACAACGACAGGGTTGGCCAACCAATCCGGGTATCGGACATCGCGAATGACCCCAGCGGCTTCTAATTTACGGGTTTCTTGGACGATGAAGGCCTGGTTTTCTGTGGACTACCGCCTGGCCTTCTGCCTCACAGGGCGCACGTTGGGGCACACGTTGAGGTGATGCTCGATTACACTCCTAGGGATCCCCGCCAACTGGTCAGGCTCCCAAGCGAATACCTTCTTGTTTGCATGCAGGAACCCGACCAGGGCCTTCTCCTGCTCGGGTTTGAGGTGGGCGCCTATGGTGAAAGTGGCGTTGGTGGACCCGTCCTCATCAACGGGTATCTGCTTGGTTTCTACCTTGTCTTGGGTGAACAGCTGTTTCTTCTTGGCGGGTGCAGCCCCCTTGGGCCCGGGGGTCTCCAAGTCGGCGGGTTGTGCCGACGCTGCCGTCTTGAAGGCGAGCTTGAGCGCCCATAGGGCGTCCCCGGTGTCCCCGTGCACAGTGAGGACACCGCTGCTCCCGGGCATCTTCATGAGGTTGTACGCCTGATGCGTCGCGGCCATGAATTGGGCCAGCGCTGGGTAGCCGAGAATGGCGTTGTAGGGGAGGCCGATGGGGGCGATGTCGAAGTCAACCAGCTCCGTGCGGAAGTTGTCGTAGGTGCCGAAGGTCACTGGGAGCCGGATCTGTCCCAAGGAGCTGGATGACTTGCCCCCAACGCCTGAGAAGGGCCGGCTGGGTTGCAGCCGTTCCAGGGGTATACGGAGGAGGTTGAAGGCCTCGACCGAGAGCACGCTGAGGCCCGCGCCGCCATCAATGAGGGTTCTGGTGACAGCCACCAGGCAGATGGTGGGGGTGCACAACATGCGGAGCGCGCCCGAGTAGGCCGAGTTGGAGGGGTGGTCCTCCGAGCTGAAGGTCAGGCCGGTCTCGGGCGCCGCCCGATCTAGGGGAGCCCCCTGCCGCGTGGAAGCGGCGCTAACCCGATGGATGAACGGCTTGGCGTGGCGACTTGTGGGCGGCGCCTGCGAGCCGCCCAAGGGGGTCGCGACGACCGGGGGTGTTGGTGTAGCGCGATGGGACGGCGCAGGAGAGCCCACTGCGGCGCGGATGAGCTCGGCGATGCGGTCGAGCCATTCTTCGTAGACGTCGTCGACGGGACGGTAGCGCAGGAGCTCGTTTGCCGTGATGAGCGCAGCTCGAGCCTCCATGGGTGCACGGGGCCCGCAGGACGAAGATCCAGCTGGGGCGAGCGAGGGAGTTGCGGTGCGGCCGTCTTGCCGCACGGACGGATGCTGGGACGATGCTTGCTGCTCGCCCCCCGCCGGGCCGGTGGCGGCGTTGACGGCAGGTGACGGGGAACGGCGAGGACGCCCGCCGATAGGGGCCGTCTGGGCGACGCGAGAAGCGAGGGCGGCCCAGCGCTCCGCGCGGGCCCGACGAGCGTCAGACATGAGCGCGATGGTCGGAGGAGAACGGGGTGATGGGAGACGAATTCCGGCGCACCCCTACCTGGCGCGCCAAATGTCGGATTTCGGGTTCCGGCAGACCCTTGAGGTTCGAACACTGGGGTGCACGCGGAGATTTCACCTCCTACCTACCTGCACCCGTCCGCCATGCTACGATCAGATCTACGGGAAGAACAACACAAGAGACTCAGGGTTTATACTGCTTCGGGCCACCGTTGTGGTGTAATACCCTACTCCAGTGTGTGGTGTGTGGATTGCCTCTTAGACTGATGATGATGGGCAATACAAGGAAGAACAGCCTCGCGAGGGTCTGTTCTTGGCTGAGGCGATGAACTGCTGGGAGGAGTTCAGTCACCTCTCTCTCTCTCTCTCTCTCTCTGATTCCAGCCAGCCGACCCCTTCCTATGTGGGTGGCTGGTCCTATTTATAGAGGCCCTAGTCCTCTTCCCAAATATTGAGCGGGAAGGGAGCCAACAATGGCGGGTTAATTTGAAAGGGGACAGCAAGTATCAGCTATCCTGACAAAAGTAGTCTTCACCTGCGCAAAGCTCTGGTGATGACGCCGTCTTGGGCTCCACGGTGACCTCCGTCTCGTAGTCCTCCTGGTCTTGGTCTCATTGCACCAAAATGGCAACCTTTGCCTGATGCCTCGGTACTCCATGGCTGCACTTGCCCCCTTTGCACCAAAGAGGAAAGGAGGACGCTGCGCGGGCTGGCAGCCGCCTGGCGCCCTGAGTCGTCATGGCTTGCGTCACAGGCACCTTGCGAGGTACCCCGCCTTGATCTCTCCGCCTCCTCGTGAGCCAGCCTGACAAGGTCGTGCCTGAGGAAGCTCTGCGTTGTCCACCCCACGAGGCTTGGCCCCTCGCAAGGGTCTTGTGTTTGTGTTGGTGAAGATGGGCCGTGCTGGGCCCCCCTTTGAGCCACGCCGCAGGCCGCAGGCAGGCAAGTCTGGGGACCCCCATTCCCAGAACGCCGACAGCGTAGCCTGCAGTGCAATCGCTCGGGTTCAGTTAGAGCCCAACGCCATGCTCAGGTTCAGTTAGAGCCAACGCCTCGCACACATGCGCATATGTGTACGAGAGAAGCGCGCATCGCTCGGCCCCCGACCTCCCACCGTAACTGGGAACTCCCCGAAATTTTCCTCGCCCTCGCTTCTACCACGATTTTTTCCATCATGGACGGCCCAAAGAATGTCATGCAGCTGCATCTCCGGCCCGCCCAGGACGAAAATCCCATTTTCTGTCATGATTTTTTGTCATAGAAGTAGGAGCCCGCACATCTATGATGATACCGGGTTTTGTCACAATTATCGTCATAGAACTGTCATATCTATGACAGAAAAAAAATTTGTTCGGCCCAAAATGTCATGGATGTGTCTTTTTTTGTAGTGAAAAGCCCTCCGTGATCGATGTCCCCTCCAGCGAAGCTCCGAAAAAAGCCCCAATATGGGATCTCGTGGATACAGAAAGTTACGGCGGTGGAATTAGGGTTTTGGCTCCGTATTTGGTAGTTTGGGGGTACGTAGGTATATATTGGAGGAAGGAGTACATCGGTGGAGCAACAGGGGGCCCATGAGGGTGGAGGGCGCGCCTGGGGGGGTAGGCGCGCCCCCTACCTCGTGCCTTCCTTGTTGATTGCTTGACGTAGGGTCCAAGTCCTCTGGATCATGTTCGTTCCGAAAATGACGTCCCCTAAGGTTTCATTCCGTTTGGTCTCCGTTTGATATTCTTTTTCTGCGAAACACTAAAATAGGCAAAAACAACAATTCTGGGCTGGGCCTCCGGTTAATAGGTTAGTCCCAAAAATAATATAAAAGTGTATAATAAAGCCCAATAATGTCCAAAACAGAATATAATATAGCATGGAACAATAAAAAATTATAGATACGTTGGAGACGTATCAGACCTCGGTGAAGCTGCTTATATATTGGGCATCAAGATCTATAGAGATAGATAAAGACGCTTAATTGAAATTTCACAAAGCACATACCTTGATAAAGTTTTGAAGCATTTCAAAATGGATCAAGCAAAGAAAGGGTTCTTGCCTGTATTACAAGGTGTGATGTTGAGTCATACTCAATGCCTGACCACTTCAGAAGATAGAGAGAAAATGAAAGGTGTTCCCTATGCTTCAGCCATAGGCTCTATCATGTATGCAATGCTGTGTACCAGACCTGATGTGTGCCTTTCTATCAGTTTAGTAGGGAGGTACCAAAGTAATCCAGGAGTGGATCACTGGACAGCGGTCAATAATATCTTGAAATACCAGAAAAGGACTAAGGATATGTTTCTCGTATATGGAGGTGACAAAGAGCTTGTCGTAAATGGTTACGTTGATGCAAGCTTTGATGCTGATCTGGATGACTCTAAGTCACAAATGGTGGAGCTGTCAGTTGGTGCAGTTCCAAGCAGAGGTCGTGGCGGGATCTACGTGTGAAGCGGAATACATAGCTGCTTCAGAAGCAGCAAATGAAGGAGTCTAGATGAAGGAGTTCATATCTGATCTAGGTGTCATACCTAGTGCATCGGGTCGAATGAAAATCTTTTGTGACAATAATGGTGCAATTGTCTTGGCAAAGGAATCCAGATTTCACAAGAGAACCAAGCACATCAAGAGACGCTTCAATTCCATCCGCGATCAAATCAAGGAGGGAGACATAGAGATTTGCAAGATACATACAGATCTGAATGTTGCAGACCCGTTGACTAAGCCTCTCTCATAAGCAAAACATGATCAACACCAAGACTCCATGGGTGTTAGAATCATTACAATGTAATCTAGATTATTGACTCCAGTGCAAGTGGGAGACTGAAGGAAATATGCCCTAGAGGCAATAATAAAGTAGTTATTTATATTTCCTTATATCATGATAAATGTTTATTATTCATGCTAGAATTGTATTAACCGGAAACTTTGTACATGTGTGAATACATAGACAAACATGGTGTCACTAGTTTGCCTGTACTTGACTAGCTCGTTGAATCAATGATGGTTATGTTTCCTAACCACAGACATGAGTTGTCATTTGAATAACGGGATCACATCATTAGAGAATGATGTGATTGACTAGACCCATCTGTTAGCTTATCACGATGATCGTTTAGTTTGTTGCTATTGCTTTCTCCATAACTTATACATGTTCCGATGACTATGAGATCATGCAACTCCCGAATACCAGAGGAACACTTTGTGTGCTACCAAACATCACAACATAACTGGGTGATAATAAAGGTGCTCTACAGGTGTCTCCGATGGTGTTTATTGAGTTGGTATAGATCGAGATTAGGATTTGTCACTCCGATTGTCAGAGAGGTATCTCTGGCCCCTCTCGGTAATGTACATCACTATAAGCCTTGCAAGCAATGTAGTTAATGAGTTAGTTACAGGATGTAGTATTACGGAACGAGTAAAGAGACTTGCCGGTAACGAGATTATACTGGGTATTGAGATACCGACGATCAAATCTTGGGCAAGTAACATACCGATGACAAAGGGAACAACGTATATCGTTATGCGGTTTGACTGACAAAGATCTTCATAGAATATATAGGAACCAATATGAGCATCCAGGTTCCGCTATTGGTTATTGACCGGAGACGTGTCTCGGTCATGTCTACATAGTTCTCAAACCCGTAGGGTCCGCAAGCTTAACGTTCGGTGACGATCGATATTATGAGTTTATGTGTTTTGATGTACCGAAGGTAGTTCGGAGTCCCGGATATGATCACGGACATGACGAGGAGTCTCGAAATGGTCGAGACATAAAGATCGATATATTGGACGACTATATTTGGACATCGCAATGGTTTTGGGTGAGATCAGGCATTTACCGTGTAGGATATATGCCCTAGAGGCAGTAATATCAGTTATTTTGTATCTCCTGGTTTGTGATGAAGGTTTATGTTCCATGATATAACTGCAATGATTCTCGAGTCTGCAAATAAAACGAGGCTTGGAGGGAAACTCATGTGCACGTGTGGGATAATAAACGGTAAAATGTATTCCTAGTCAAGCCTCTATGACTGGCTCAAGTATTGCATGATGATCGTGTTTTCCTGATCATGGGCATGACTATGCCGGCAATTTTGAGGGCACAATTGTTAGTAGAACACTTGTGTTGAATCGACCCAATTTGATGTTATGCTATGAGATACATTCATCACAAGTTAATGGTTAATAACACAGAGAAGTTAATGTTTGCATAATTCCTTAGACCATGAGAGTATCAAGTTCCTTCATACTTGCTTTGTGAACTTTGGGGTTTGCTAAACGCCATCCGTAACTGGGTGGCTATTACGGCGGCTTACGGTTTCACGGAAAAGTATGGCAATTAACGAGATAGGTCAAGATTGGGATTTTCTCCTCCGACGATGGAGAGATATACTCGGGCCCTCTCGGTGTAATGGTATCCATCATCGTCTGGCCAGACACATTGTGATTTGATCTCTGGGATACCAGAATACGGAAACGAGAAAAGAGAACAAAACCGATAACGAGGTAACTTGCATGGTGGACAAATTGTTGATCCACAGGAATGCAATAAATCTCACCTCGGGTGTTTGTGACATATCGCGAAGCAAGAGGAATAGCTCAAGGCAACTCAAGGTTCACTCGAATATTCATTCTTGTGGGTATAGGGGTCAATATGGGTGTCCACAGCTCCGATGTTGATCATTGATCGGAAGGGGTTCCAGGTCATGTCTATACTTCACCAAACCTATAGGGTCACACGCTTAAGGGTCATCTATCTGCTAAATACTAGACAGGGAGTCTGAGAGGAAATCACTGAAAAAGTTTCAGACACCGCAAAAGTTTCGGACAGCGGAAAAGTTCCGCAGAGAGAGGTCACGGGACGAGTTTCGGTGAAACCGAAAAAGTTGTTTCCGAGTATACCATTAAGTTAAAATGTTTTCGGCACATGCCTGATAATTCTTGGAGGGTGCCAGAATCATTCTGGAAACTTTCTAGAATTTGCTGGAATAAAAACCAGAAATGTTCCGGAGGTGCGGGATCCACTTCAGATGCATTTCGCAGATGAAAATCACTAAACCGGAATTGTTTCGGAACGCGTTGAAAATTATTTTAGTGGGTACTAGAAATATTCTAAGCCACATAAATATTTTTAGTTTGAACGGACACTAAAAAAGTCATCATGAATAGTGAAAATCACTTTATGGATATTTTTTCGAAAGCCACCTTTTAGGGCTTTTGCAAAAAGGCTTCTAGAAGGGCTTGGGGGCCAACGAAGCCCCTCATGGGGCCCCCAAGGGGGTGGCCGACCATGCATGGTGGAGCTCCATGGAGATCCACATGGCACCCCATTTTGCCCATAAAACCCTCATATGTGACCTAAAGCATGGGGTTTTTTTGGTAATTTGTGGAGGCACACTACCCCTTGGTTTTCCTATAAATAGAGGGGGTGAGGGCTGCCATATCTTCATCCCTTGCTCTCATACACATGCCATGCATTATCTGGCTTCTTCTCTCCCTCCCACGAAAAGAGTTTCGTAGAGCCGTAAGGCTGTCTGGGTTCCGGCAGGAACTAGTTCTGGACGGCGAAGCCCCGCCGGATAGCTGGCATCGTACGTGTGCAACCCCGTAGAGAGGTCGTAGTTTCGGTATTTTGCCCGAGGGGCTGTTCGAGTGTCCTCCCGAAGGGCTGTCCGAGTCTCCGTTCGAGTTTCGAGGGTCCTCCCGAAGGGCTGTCCGCGACATCATCCGGGGGACTGTCCGACCGCCTCCCGAAGGGCTATCCAGCGAGGGAGTACATCCTCGCGGTTGGGCGGTTGTAAATCCTAGCTGCGGGGATCTGCACCAACGATCTCCACCGACTCTTCTTCCGCTGCGCTTCGAGTCGATACGGAATAGATCAAACCTTGTATGCAGTCTCCATAGTGGTCCTGGGCGTGCTCGCTATACCGAAAATTTTCGTTTTCTGTCGCGTTCCCCTACATACCGATGTACCGGGAGGTTACTGGAACTGCCCGGGAGGTATATGGGCCTTATTGGGCCATAGTGGGAGAGAGGAGAAGGGAGCAAAGGAGCCCCCCCCCCCAAGCCCAATCTGAATTGGGAGGGGGGGGGCGGCCCCCCTTTCCTTCCTCCTTCCTCCCCCTTCCTTCTCTCCTAATCCAACTAGGGAAGGGAGGGGGGGGGGGGAATCCTACTCCCGGTGGGAGTAGGACTCCCCATGGGGCACGCCTAGGAGGCCGGCCCCCTCCCCCTCCCCACTCCTTTATATACTGGGGAGGGGGCACCCCATAGACACACAAGTTGATTGTTTCCATCCGTGTGCGGTGCCCCCCTCCACCATAAGCCACCTCGGTCATATCCTAATGGTGCTTAGGTGAAGCCCTATTCCGGTAGCATTATCATCACCGTCATCACGCCGTCGAACTGTGTCACGACCGGTTTTCCAATAAAAATATTTATTGAAAAACCAATCTTTTGAGTCCAGCATGAGAGAAATCCTCCTCACTGGTAGACAAATTCTTGATACAATAAGCCAGGAGCATAGAATATATTACAGGGTTGAGCTAGGGCTGCTCAACAAATTATTACAAGCGCGCCAATAATTATACATAATGGCGGATTTAACACAATGGTGTGGTGGCATACTACTGACTCGAGGATAAAGTGATGGTGGAATAACATAGTGGGGAGTGTGATAACATGACTCTCAGACTGGCATCTCATTGAGCGTCGAGGTGAGGCTCGATGAATGTTATTCGAGTTGCGGAAGCGGATATAATACAGTGACCAAATCTAGGGTCGCACGAGACTGACTGGGAATCCTCTAGGCGTCGGACTCGATATCGAACTCTTCATCCATGAGATTGCCTTCGTCAGCATCTGGCCAAATCAACAAGCCAGTGAGTACTTTGAAAGTACTCGCAAGACAGTTCGGACGTAAGATATAACAAATGCATGCATGAATGTGTCATGATTAATTTTTCCAATGCACATTCAAAAATTTGCATAACGAAGTAAGTACAAGGGAAACGGCAGTAGTCCGCCTAAAATCCCAACAAAATATAAATGAAAATAGATCGGGTGTCTGAAGCGACACCTCGAAAGGTGAACAAATAATAACAGAAAAATCATGCCACAGTCGGGCGTCTTAGCGACACCACATAAAGGGCTTTAAAAGAAATGCCACAGTCGGACGTCTGAGCGACATCACAGAAAGGGCTTTAAAAGAAATGCCACAGTAGGACGTCTGAGCGACATCACAGAAAGGGCTTTAAAAGAAATGCCACAGTCGGACGTCTGAGCGACATCACAGAAAGGGCTTTAAAAGAAATGCCACAGTCGGACGTCTGAGCGACATCACAGAAAGGGCTTTTATTCACAAGTAAATAATACTCATAATAAATATTCAATTCATGATAATAAACGGGTTAGTCCATCCACAGGAATAAACATTTAACCGGGCTCAGCACTCATGTGATTCACCGGAGTATCTGTCACCAAAACTGGCACTTGTCAGAATAAGTTAGCGCAAAATTTGGATATGGACAAGATGATTTGGAGATTTATGACTCTGCAGAGTTTGTACAAAAATTTCCCACAGTTAACGGATTTCCGTAGTCACGAAGGACTAGTTCCGTTTACGGTATTTTGGAAGAAAACATAGCTAACCAGTACACACCCATCCTACCTCTCGATGCCAGGACTCACCCTAGACATCATCCAAGAAAAACTTTTGAGACGGGGAGATCACAATCTCGAATAGCATGGGATCAAATTTATATACGCGCGCTCTAAGGGGTGCCCCCCTCTCGGTCCCAACCGGAAACACCCATGCCCCCTGACCGGATGACTGGCTTTAATCCAGGGCCATGGAACCATCATCCCGGCCTCTCCTTTTGGTGTGTACCAGGAAAGCGGTTTGCAACTTACTAATCCATATTCCTTGCGGAAAACATGTGGTAGTACAAGGAAGGAAATGGGAGGAACTGGACCGATACGGTTTGACATTGTAGTCATATAGTCTGGCATAAGACTGGCATGCTACAACACTGCCATCTTACCCATCCTCATGCCAACACATGGCCATTCATACTCACATCCATCCACCTATGGATCATCGAGCTCACTTACCTCAACAATGCATGAAAATAACGTTCATCGGTATGCTCATCAACATGCCATGAAACTAACTAAATGCAAAACATGCCAAGACACTCATCATATCAAAAGTTCAAACATGCTTGCCTGGTTCAGAGTAGTCGGAGCCTAGCTCGGTGAAGTTCGCGGCTCCGTCACCTCCTTCGGTATCTACGGTATAAAGAAAATATATGCGCTATCGTGAATACCAAGAGGTGCACAAAAAGTATTCCAAATATTTTTCAAATAAATCTGATAAAAAAACTAGACAAAATTTTAAAGAGGACAGAAAAAGAATCAATCCAAAATATGCTTCTGTTAACAAGTTATAAAGGTTTTTGTCCAGGGACTCATCTGGAATGAAACAGAAAGTTTCCAGGGGCTAGCTTATAAAAACAGAAAACGCTCCAGTCTCGATACGCCAGCCCAGAGAGGGAAACATATTTTGCCCGAAGGCGTTTTCAGAAAACGATTCGTGTAAAAAGAACTGAGAGGCTGACTGGCGTGTCCCACCCGTCAGGTTTAAATATTCAAACGGGGGGCGAAGCTTGTCGGCGCCCGAGAGCCGCGGTGGTCGCCGGCGGCGATCCACGACGAGGCAGGGGGATCGGAGAGTACCTCCGTGTTCAGGGCGCCCTTCCGCGTCGGTTGGTGGTGGTGGTGGTTGTCGGCGAGTACCACGTCGACGGCGAGCCTTGCTCCGGCGGACGGCGGCTCGGGTGGAGATGGATCTCGTCGGGGAGAGCTACGAAGGTCAAATTGACGCTTGGGTTAGCTCACTGGGTGCTCGAGGATGCTACCGACAAGGTTTGGGCGCCGGAGATGGCCTCACCGGAGCGAATCGAGATGTAGGCCGAGGCGGGACGGGGCGGCCAGAGTCGGGGGAGGAGACCTCTTCGAGGTCCTCCAAGTGGCCTGGCGGGGTGTTTGTGGGGTGCAGTGGTGGTGCGTGCTCGAGGGCGAGCTCGGGGTCTCCTTTTATAGGCGATCCGAGGCGGTGGCCGTGAATGGGGATTTCCGGCGATGGATTACGGCGGCGCAGCGCTCGGTCGGGGAGTTTAGGAGGTTGGGCATCAATGTGGAGGTCCACTGGTTCCATTCAGACGCTAAACGGACTTGGATTAGAAGCTTAGGGCAGGTTTTGGTCGGAACGGGACGGCGCGGGTCCGTCGGCAGTAGAGAGCGCGTCCAGTGCTGTCGGGCCACGGCGACGCTGCTGCGGGGCTGCGCTGGCATGCATGAGCCACGCGGAGGGCAGAGGAGCGTTGGGCGGCGCCGAACGGCGTTGAGCCGCCGTTCTGCTCCCTGTCAGCCGCTACGGTGGTTCGGCCGCCGCAAGACACGCTGGCGCAGGCGGGCCAGGGTGCCACCGACACCAGGATGGCACCAAGCGCGTGTGCGTTGCTCCAGACAGGAGGAAGAGGCGGCGAGGAACGTGCCAAGGGCACTGTCCACGCGTGAAAGAAGCTGACGAACGAAAACGACACTGAACTCTAAATATTACTGAATGTGAACAGTAACAGTGCACGCCAAGTGTTCGACAGAACGAATTTGGCCTCTACGGATTTTTCCTTGAGCTGATTTTTGGTGGAGTGGCTACTCATTGCTCCAGTAGGCTGCCTGAATTTTGGTGGAATTTTTGGAGAAGTATAGATATGAATATCACCAAATTTGGCAAATCTGGTCCAAACTTGCAGAGGCTGAAATTTGAAAATTTTGAAAAGAGGAGGAGTGGATCAAGATGGTTCTAGGTTGTGGATGCTAAGGACAATCCAGAGGAGTTGGTTTGAGGTCAAAACTCAAATGAAATAAGGTACTTGCTTTGAAAAACACTCAGGCTCCAAATAATTGACAGAAATGATTTGAGAGGAAAAATAATTAGAATAAAATCCAAAACTTGTTTGGATTAGTTGGGACAGAGAACTAAGGTTGATTACAAGGAGGAGGAAAGGATTTTGAGAGGTTTTACCACATGGGCAAAAATACAAGGTCATGGGGGGGGGGGGGGGGTTCAAGATATGAAAGTTTTTAAAAGAAAAAGACTAAACTCCCAAAAATATAATTTGAGAAGGGAACCAACAGAGGAAGTTTTGAATGATCAAACACCATAGTTTGAAGAAAAATAAAAATCCTTACCAAAGAAAAGGAAGTTTTTAAGAGGAAGGATTTCTAGAAAAGAAATTTTAAAGGCTCTCTTTTATAATCCAACAAAGTTTTTGAAGAAAACCAAATTAAAATTTTTGGAGTGTCACAACACCTACCCCCTTAGGAAAAATCTCGTCCCCGAGATTTCAGCTGTCCCTCAAATAAGTGTGGATGGTCTGTCCGAAGAAAATCCTCTCTTTCCCAAGTTGCTTCACTGTCGGTGTGATTGCTCCACTGGACTCTGAAGAATTTGATGGTCTTCTGTCGGTCCTCCTTTCAGACTCCTCTAATATTCTTACTGGACGTTCCCGATAAGTGAGGTCTGGCTGCACGTCAATGCTCTCATGGGATACTTGTTTCTCTGGGTTGCTTACGCACTTCCTCAATTGCGAGACGTGGAACACGTCGTGGACATCGGATAATTCCTCGGGTAAGTCTAGCTGGTAGGCTACCGTGCCTCTTCGCGCCATTATACAGAATGGTCCAATGAATCTTGGTGCTAGCTTCCCTTTAATCTTGAATCGTTGCAATCCTCTCATAGGAGATACTCTCAGGTATACGAACTCACCGGGCTTGAAGCTGACCCTATGATGTTTCTGATCATAATAACTCTTCTGTCGACTTTGAGCAGTCTTAAGTCGGTCTCTGATTAGCTTGACTTTTTCCTCGGCTTCTCTGAGCATGTCTGGTCCGAAGATGCGGCTGTCTCCGGTCTCTGACCAATTTAACGGGGTACGACATCTCCGTCCGTATAAAGCCTCAAATGGTGCCATTTGCAGGCTGGCCTGGTAGCTATTGTTGTACGCGAACTCGGCGTATGGCAGGCTTTCTTCCCAACTGGTTCCATGTGTGAGGACACATGCCCTCAGCATGTCTTCTAAAACCTGGTTTACGCATTCCGTTTGTCCATCAGTCTGTGGGTGGTATGCTGTACTGAAGGCTAGTTGAGTTCCCAGAGCCTATTGTAAATGCTCCCAAAATCTCAAGACGAATTGAGTGCCCCTGTCGGATATTATGGTCTTCGGGACACCGTGCAGACAAACTATACGGGAGAGATAGATCCTGGCAAGCCTCTGAGCGTTGTAGGTTGTCTTCACTGGAATGAAATGTGCCACCTTGGTTAACCTGTCGGTGATGACCCATATGGTATCATTTCCATGTCGTGACCAAGGTAGTCCGACAATGAAATCCATCCCTATTTCATCCCATTTCCACTCAGGTATTTTGTTCGGTTGCAGTAGTCCGGCTGGCCTCTAATGCTTAGCTTTTATGCGTTGACAAGAGTCGCAACATGCAATGAAGGTGGCTATGTCTCTCTTCATACCGTGCCACCAAAATCTTTCCTGAATATCTTTATACATCTTGGTTCCTCCAGGGTGGATCGAGTACGGGGCGGCGTGGGCTTCAGCTAGGATTTGCTGTTTGAGGTCCTTTATATTTGGTACGCAGAGTCTGTCTCCGTACCATAATATTCCTCCATCGTCTATGACGAATGCCGAGGCCTTTCCCATACTTACCTTTCTTTTGATGCCTTCGATGCTGGGGTGACCAGGCTGAGCTTCTTTAATTCCCTCCACAAGGTCGGGTTGTATTTCCAAGTTTGATATGGTGCCTTTTGCTACCATTATCAAGTTGAGTTTGGCAAATTCTTGTTGGAATTCGGGCCTCAAGCTTTGCAGACTGTTTTCGTCGGAGCTGGGGTTCCGACTAAGAGCATTGGCCACTATGTTTGCTTTACCTGGATGGTAGTGGATACCAACATCATAATCCTTTACCAATTCCAACCAGCGTCGTTGCCGTAAATTTAGTTCTGGCTGCGTGAAAATATATTTGAGACTTTTATGATCCGTATATATTTCACATCGATTCCCAAGTAAGAAATGCCTCCATTCCTTGAGTGCATGAATGACTGCTGCCATTTCCAAGTCATGAGTGGGATAATTTTCCTCATGCTTGCGAAGTTGCCTTGAAGCATAGGCGACAACTTTGCCTTCTTGCATCAACACGCATCCGAGACCCTTTCTGGACGCGTCACAAAACACTTCAAAATTTTGTGTATGTCTGGCACAATTAATACTGGTGCTGTTGTTAATTTCCGCTTTAGCTCTTGGAAACTTTTTTCGCAGGCTTCTGTCCATTCAAACTTCTTGTCTTTCTTGAGTAACTGCGTCATAGGCTTGGCTATGGTGGAGAATCCTTCAATAAATCTGCGGTAATATCCTGCCATTCCCAAGAAACTACGTATGTCTGTTACGCTCGCTGGCGACTTCCAGCCAAGTATGGCCTTGACTTTCTCCGGGTCCACTGCGATACCGTCTTGGGTTAGTACGTGGCCTAGAAAGCCTACTTGTCTTAGCCAAAATTCGCACTTGCTGAACTTGGCATACAATTGGTGTTTCCTGAGTTCTCCTAGCACAATCCTGAGATGTTCTGCGTGCTCTTCTAGTGTCTTGGAGTATACCAGAATGTCGTCGATGAATACCACAACGAACTTGTCCATAAACTTCATAAATACTTTGTTCATGAGGTGAACAAAATATGCAGGGGCATTAGTTAATCCAAATGGCATTACTGTGAACTCATACAGTCCATATCTGGAGGTGAAGGCTGTTTTGGGGATATCTTCCGTTCGCACCTTTAATTGATGGTATCCAGACCTTGGGTCAATTTTTGAGAATACCTTGGCCTGAGCGAGTTGATCAAACAAATCATTTATCCTTGGCATCGGGTATTTGTTCTTGACTGTGACCATGTTAAGTGCTCGATAGTCAATACACAATCTCAGTGTTCCATCCTTCTTTTTGGCAAATAGAATTGGTGATCCCCAAGGTGAGGGGCTGGCTCGAATGTATCCTTTGTCTAGCAATTCTTTTATTTGTTTCTTCAATTCAACCAACTCAGATGGTGCCATTCGATATGGTTTCTTGTATATGGGGGTGGTTCCTGGTGCGAGCTCAATGCTGAACTCTATCTCTCGGTCTAGTGGCATGCCTGGTAGCTCTTCAGGGAATATGTCTAGAAATTCACACACTACTGGAACCTTGTTTAGCTTAGAAACGTCCACCTTATTCAATCTCGGTTGCCGGGGTATTTTTCCTTCCTTGGCTGACACTCTTATTGTCTTCCCGTGGTGGTGCGTGAGGATTACGGTCCGGTTGAAACAGTCAATAAAACCCTTGTTGGTGGTTAGCCAGTCCATCCCTAGGATGACATCCAGTCCTTTGTTTTCCAGTACAATAAGATTGGCGTGAAACTCCAATCCTTCGAACTCAATGACCACATCCTGACAGTAATTCTGAGTGACTTGCTGAATCCCAGGGGACTTGATGATCATGGATTTCTCCAAAGGAAGCATCGAAAAATTATTTTGCAAAGCAAAACTTTTCGAAATGAAAGAGTGAGAAGCTCCAGAATCAAACAAAACCATTGCAGGTATTGTGTTGACAGGAAACGTACCGAGTACGATATCCGGAGCATTTTGTGCCTCCTCTTTGGTTACGTGGTTCAGATGACCCTTCCTGTGGTTGTTGCTAGGATTGAAATTGTTTCGCTTGGGCGCTGAATTATTGCCGCCGTTGTTCGGCTTTGGGGTTGAGTTTCTAGGCTTGGGACACTGTTTGGCATAGTGTCCTTCCTCTCCACAGGCGTAACAGGTAACGCCGGGGCGATATGTGAACTCCTTGTCCCTTGCATGAAAATTCTTGATTGGGCGTGAGACGTTGGATGAGGATTTGTGCGTCCCACCCTTTTGAAAATCTGTCCTGCTTCGGTGATTGTGAGCATGGCTGGTCTGGTCCCTTTTTCGCTTGCGGATATCTTCCAGGCTGCGTCTCTCATTTTCCAGAGTAATCGCTTTGTCCACCAGCATTTTAAAATCTGGAAAAGTGTGCACGACTAGTTGGCATTTAAGCGCGGGCGCCAGACCGTCAAGGAATTTCTCCATCTTCTTACTTTCAGTCATACGCTCCTCATTGGCGTAGCGAGACAATAGAGTAAATTGACCGTTGTAATCTGTCACTGTCATGTTCCTTTGTTTGAGGTCATCGAACTCTCTTTTCTTGATTTTCATAATGCTCTTAGGAATGTGTGCACCACGGAAACCTTCCTTGAAATCATCCCAGGTTATGTCATTTTCGTTGGGATGCATGTCCAGAAAATTCTCCCACCATGATGCGGCTGCTCCTGTGAGATAGTGCGGAGCACACAATACCTTTTCGGGGTCTGAACATTTTGCAATAATTAATTTCCTCTCCATATCTCGAAGCCAGTCCTCGGCTTCAAGAGGCTTGTTAGTATGAGAAAATGTTTGGGGACGTGTCCTTTGTAGCTCAGATAACTTGGAATGCTGCTTATACTCTCCATGGTGATTTCCCATATTGATGACTTGGTTCATCATTTCACGATGTTGTTGCTGACTCTGTTCATAAACACGGCACATTTGGAAAAGTGCCGTTTCACTGCCCTGTTGACTCGACTGCCCTTGTGTGAAATTGTTGCCTGGTTGAGTGTCATAATTTTCCTCTGGCGGAGTAGGCATGGAGCGAGTCCAAGGGCAAGACATTTTTCACTCTGGGGAAATATTTTGTAAAACTCATAAGAAAAGTGAAAATGGTCTCCAAACAAAAAAACAACTCCAAAAAATGCACAAGGATGGCAAATAATTTAAATGACCAAGATCACTTAAGAAAACAAATTGATTTGCGCACGGAGAAGGACTGCTCATTACATATCTTACACGCGGGGCGATAATTATACAGTACATCACTCAGGATATGCGCACATAATCCTGGCATGTTATTTAGGCTAGTACACTTCTCCAGTTCTACATGATGCGCAAACAAGCTACTTCTCACAACCTATGTACATATCTTACAAAGCGGTATGTCGCATGACGGGCAAGCGCACTCAGCCGGAAATGTTGACGATCTCCTTGGCCCTGCCAAGGGTGAGGCGCAGTGAGGCTGGGGAGTCGACCTCCTCCTCACTAATAGGCTCCAGACGTGAAGAGCTGCGTCGGGTAGATGGAGCGGGTGCCAGGGGCGGAGCAACACGAATAGGAGTAGGCACAACGGGTGGTGCAGTGCGCGCTGGAGTGGGCGCAAAGGCCTGGTTGAACTCTTCGGTGGTAGGCAGGCGACGCATAGGTGCATAAGATGCTGATGACGAGACAAAAGTCAGTGGCGGTGCGGCGGGCAGGAGCTCCCTCCTGTTGGCGGCACAGCCATGGACTGAGTCCATGCGGGCAGCTACGAAGTCGTCCACCAGGTTGTCGAAGGCTGCCTCCAGGGCCCGGAGATACTCAATAAGCATCTCAAAAGCCTCGTCTCGTTCTCCTCTGGGGCAGGAGAATGCGTAGTGACAGGTGTAGGGCACATGACATGGAAGATATCGGTAGTGACGAGTCTTCATCGCGGGAAGGACATCCCTGAGGCGAGCTATCGCCTCACGGGCTGCCATCTGCATAGCATGCCTCTCCGTAGGCATGGCTCTTCCCACGAACAGGAAGCAGCGTAACTCACCACGCCCTCCCTTGAACTGCACCGTGGCCTGGTGCATGGTCAGACTGTCGTTGACTTTGTGCTGGCGGAGTGTGAAGACTGGGTGCACGGATGGCCCCATCGTGACCTGAACGATGAAGGAGAGAAGCTTGACGAACCCATCGGGTACGTTGGCGAAGGTCTGAGACTCGCAGCTGTTGTCGGCCAGCTACAAAAGTAGGCAAAAATCCTGAATGGTCAGATCATAAATTTATGCTGACTATCAGAAAATGACTACAATTGCAAAAAAAAATAAATCGGCTCTATCATGCTAATAACCGATTAGCGATCGCACCTAGTGGCTTCCTACAGTCAGCCTGGCTCTGGTACCAAGCTTGTCACGACCGTTTTTCCAATAAAAATATTTATTGAAAAACCAATCTTTTGAGTCCAGCATGAGAGAAATCCTCCTCACTGGTAGACAAATTCTTGATACGATAAGCCAGGAGCATAGAATATATTACAGGGTTGAGCTAGGGCTGCTCAACAAATTATTACAAGCGCGCCAATAATTATACATAATGGCGGATTTAACACAATGGTGTGGTGGCATACTACTGACTCGAGGATAAAGTGATGGTGGAATAACATAGTGGGGAGTGTGATAACATGACTCTCAGACTGGCATCTCATCGAGCGTCGAGGTGAGGCTCGATGAATGTTATTCGAGTTGCGGAAGCGGATATAATATAGTGACCAAATCCAGGGTCGCACGAGACTGACTGGGAATCCTCTAGGCGTCGGACTCGCTATCGAACTCTTCATCCATGAGATCGCCTTCGTCAACATCTGGCCAAATCAACAAGACAGTGAGTACTTTGAAAGTACTCGCAAGACAGTTCGGACGTAAGATATAACAAATGCATGCATGAATGCATCATGATTAATTTTTCCAATGCACATTCAAAAATTTGCATAACGAAGTAAGTACAAGGGAAACGGCGGTAGTCCGCCTGAAATCCCAACAAAATATAAATGAAAACCGATCGGGTGTCTGAAGCGACGCCTCGAAAGGTGAACAAATAATAACAGAAAAATCATGCCACAGTCGGGCGTCTTAGCGACACCACATAAAGGGCTTTAAAATAAATGCCACAGTCGGACGTCTGAGCGACATCATAGAAAGGGCTTTAAAAGAAATGCCACAGTCGGACGTCTGAGCGACATCACAGAAAGGGCTTTAAAAGAAATGCCACAGTCGGACGTCTGAGCGACATCACAGAAAGGGCTTTAAAAGAAATGCCACAGTGGACGTCTGAGCGACATCACAGAAAGGGCTTTTATTCACAAGTAAATAATACTCATAATAAATATTCAATTCATGATAATAAACGGGTTAGTCCATCCACAGGAATAAACATTTAACCAGGCTCAGCACTCATGTGATTCACCGGAGTATCTGTCACCAAAACTGGCACTTGTCAGAATAAGTTAGCGCAAAATTTGGATATGGATAAGATGATTTGGAGATTTATGACTCTGCAGAGTTTGTACAAAAATTTCCCACAGTTAACGGATTTCCGTAGTCACGGAGGACTAGTTCCGTTTACGGTATTTCGGAAGAAAACACAGCTAACCAGTACACACCCATCCTACCTCTCGATGCCAGGACTCACCCTAGACATCGTCCAAGAAAAACTTTTGAGACGGGGAGATCACAATCTCGAATAGCATGGGATCAAATTTATATACGCGCGCTCTAAGGGGTGCCCCCCTCTCGGTCCCAACCGGAAACACCCATGCCCCCTGACCGGATGACTGGCTTTAATCCAGGGCCATGGAACCATCATCCCGGCCTCTCCTTTTGGTGTGTACCAGGAAAGCGGTTTGCAACTTACTAATCCATATTCCTTGCGGAAAACATGTGGTAGTACAAGGAAGGAAATGGGAGGAACTGGACCGATACAGTTTGACATTGTAGTCATATGGTCTGGCATTGACTGGCATGCTACAACACTGCCATCTTACCCATCCTCATGCCAACACATGGCCATTCATACTCACATCCATCCACCTATGGATCATCGAGCTCACTTACCTCAACAATGCATGAAAATAACGTTCATCGGTATGCTCATCAACATGCCATGAAACTAACTAAATGCAAAACATGCCAAGACACTCATCATATCAAAAGTTCAAACATGCTTGCCTGGTTCAGAGTAGTCGGAGCCTAGCTCGGTGAAGTTTGCGGCTCCGTCACCTCCTTCGGTATCTACGGTATAAAGAAAATATATGTGCTATCGTGAATACCAAGAGGTGCACAAAAAGTATTCCAAATATTTTCCAAATAAATCTGATAAAAAACTAGACAAAATTTTAAAGAGGACAGAAAAAGAATCAATCCAAAATATGCTTATGTTAACAAGTTATAAAGGTTTTTGTCCAGGGACTCATCTGTAATGAAACAGAAAGTTTCCAGGGGCTAGCTTATAAAAACAGAAAACGCTCCAGTCTCGAATACGCCAGCCCAGAGAGGGAAACGTATTTTGCCTGAAGGCGTTTTCAGAAAACGATTCGTGTAAAAAGAACTGAGAGGCTGACTGGCGTGTCCCACCCGTCAGGTTTAAATATTCAAACGGGGGACGAAGCTTGTCGGCGCCCGAGAGCCGCGATGGTCGCCGGCGGCGATCCACGGCGAGGCAGGGGGATCGGAGAGTACCTTCGTGTTCAGGGCGCCCTTCCGCGTCGGTTGGTGGTGGTGGTGGTTGTCGGCGAGTACCACGTCGACGGCGAGCCTTGCTCCGGCGGACGGCGGCTCGGGTGGAGATGGATCTCGTCGGGGAGAGCTACGAATGTCAAATTGACGCTTGGGTTAGCTCACTGGGTGCTCGAGGATGCTACTAACAAGGTTTGGGCGCCGGAGATGGCCTCACCGGAGCGAATCGAGATGTAGGCCGAGGCGGGACGGGGCGGCCGGAGTCGGGGGAGGAGACCTCTTCGAGGTCCTCCTAGTGGCCTGGCGGGGTGTTTGTGGGGTGCAGTGGTGGTGCGTGCTCGAGGGCGAGCTCGGGGTCTCCTTTTATAGGCGATCCGAGGCGATGGCCGTGAACAGGGATTTCCGGCGATGGATTACGGCGGCGCAGCGCTCGGTCGGGGAGTTTAGGAGGTTGGGCATCAATGTGGAGGTCCACTGGTTCCATTCAGACGCTAAACGGACTTGGATTAGAAGCTTAGGGCAGGTTTTGGTCGGAACGGGACGGCGCGGGTCCGTCGGCGGTAGAGAGCGCGTCCAGTGCTGTCGGGCCACGGCGACGGTGCTGCGGGGCTGCGCTGGCATGCATGAGCCACGCGGAGGGCAGAGGAGCGTTGGGCGGCGCCGAACGGTGTTGAGCCGCCGTTCTGCTCCCTGTCAGCCGCTACGGTGGTTCGGCCGCCGCAAGACACGCCGGTGCAGGCGGGCCAGGGTGCCACCGACGCCAGGATGGTGCCAAGCGCGCGTGCGGTGCTCCAGACAGGAGGAAGAGGCGGCGAGGAATGTGCCAAGGGCACTATCCACGCGTGAAAGAAGCTGACGAACGAAAACGACACTGAATTCTGAATATTACTGAATGTGAACATTAACAGTGCACGCCAAGTGTTCGACAGAATGAATTTGGCCTCTAGGGATTTTTCCTTGAGCTGATTTTTGGTGGAGTGGCTACTCATTGCTCCAGTAGGCTGCCTGAATTTTGGTGGAATTTTTGGAGAAGTATAGATATGAATATCACCAAATTTGGCAAATCTGGTCCAAACTTGCAGAGGCTGAAATTTGAAAATTTTGAAAAGAGGAGGAGTGGATCAAGATGGTTCTAGGTTGTGGATGCTAAGGACAATCCAGAGGAGTTGGTTTGAGGTCAAAACTCAAATGAAATAAGGTACTTGCTTTGAAAAACACTCAGGCTCCAAATAATTGACAGAAATGATTTGAGAGGAAAAATAATTAGAATAAAATCCAAAACTTGTTTGGATTAGTTGGGACAGAGAACTAAGGTTGATTACAAGGAGGAGGAAAGGATTTTGAGAGGTTTTACCACATGGGCAAAAATACAAGGTCATGGGGGGGGGTTTCAAGATATGAAAGTTTTTAAAAGAAAAAGACTAAACTCCCAAAAATATAATTTGAGAAGGGAACCAACAGAGGAAGTTTTGAATGATCAAACACCATAGTTTGAAGAAAAATAAAAATCCTTACCAAAGAAAAGGAAGTTTTTAAGAGGAAGGATTTCTAGAAAAGAAATTTTAAATGCTCTCTTTTAAAATCCAACAAAGTTTTTGAAGAAAACCAAATTAAATTTTTTGGAGTGTCACAAACTGACCAAAAAATTTCATTTTCTGTCGCATTCCCCTACAGTGGCATCAACAGCCGTGCTATGTGTAGATGTAGGTTTCGATCTAGAATACATGGAGATGTATGGGTATTGCATAATATAATTAGGTAGTAGATGAGATCTATTGCTGAAAATTATTTATGCGGGTGACAAATGAAATCTGTTACCCGGTGTTCTTGTTGCTTCCCTAGAATTTGCGTTTGCTCAATCTCGAGACAGCATGGTGGAATTTTACAAAGTTCTGGTAATCCGTGATCCCGATTGATCATGGAAGTGCTATCAGTTCTTTGGGTTCTGCCGTAGTCAAAAGAAAGATGAAATTCGCAGATGAAAGGGCATGGCAGATATGATTTGCACGGGAGTCATGCGTATGACGAAGTTTAGTATGGGGCTCAAGATTTAATTATCTCGTGTTTCATACACCCCGAGATGTTAATCTAGCAACTTGAATAATCATACTTGATGATAAAACGTTGGTAGTTGCGGTTTAAGTCAAAACCATAGAAGCCACGTAAAATAAAATTTTGCATAAACCGATTAGAGGCATCTAACTTGGTTTTGTAGGATGTGCATGTGATGTGGTATAGCAATGCTCATATTCAATTTGATTATATATGAGATGACTATATGATGTAATTAACATGACCTACATGTCATGATTCGTCATGATGGCTGGAGCCATATGATTGCACTTTAATGACCCGCATGTCAACCTTAAGTAATGCATTTATTTCATCCGCTATGGATATAGCGATATTATCTAGTGCATCGACAAGGTGGTGGCAATCTTCGCGAATGTGAACACCGACGCGAATCCCGAAGACGAAGAAATACTTTACTTCTCCGTCAGAAGAGGCTATACCATATCATGCTATTATGAATTGCCTGAGATGTTTATCCCTCTTGATGCACCCTTCTTGATTGCGTGGTAGTAACTTTTTATTAGGGTGATCTCTCAAAAAATATCAAGTAGTTAGTGTTCTCCCAAGTGTAGCACCGTCACAGCACCTAACTTTTCGGGGTATCGCAGGATCTCCCTGGGTACGAACGATTAGGGAAGTGTGAGGCGGGTGAGTTGAGACCTCATAGCAAGATCACTTGGTTGTCTTGACGTTCTGGAAGGATCTCCCTGAGCTTGGAACACGCCCATTGAAATATGAGCAAGAGTCACATAGAGATGTGATCGGCAAGTTTGCCTACCGATTGAAGTTTGCGCCATTAGTGTTCATCTCGTTCAATGGCGTTGAATGGATATGCGGGTCTTGTGTCACTCATAATCAATTTTGAGAGATTTGATTTGAGTGGGAGCGCACTTTAGAATAAAATTGTTTATTCACTAGTGCATTTTTATTATAAACAAAGTCTAAGTGAAACTTGTGTTTTCCTTTGTAGATCAAATGGCTCGCAACACCACGTTCAACTTAGGCCCATTGATAGAGTCAGAGAAGTTAGCTATGACTGGAAACAACTATGCGGACTGGGTCCGTAACATGAGGATTGTCCTTAGGGAAGCTAAGAAATACTATGTGCTTGATCAACCTGTAGGTGATTCCCCTATGCCAGAAATGGCTCGGGATACCATCCACGTGTTTGACTCACGAAAGGATGATTTCGGTGTTGTTAAAGAACTTATGTTATCTTGCATGGATCCTGTGCTACAGAAACGTTATGAATGACTTAGTACCTTCGAGATGATCGAGGCACTAAATGTTCTGTATCACAAACATGATTCAACTGAAGTTCATGAGATGACTGAAGCCATGGAAGAATGCAATATACATAAGGAATCTCTAGTAAACGAACAAGGTGTCAGACTAGTAAACTATTATGATAGTTGTTGGGGAACGTAGTAATTTCAAAAAACAATCCTACGCACACGCAAGATCATGGTGATGCATAGCAATGAGAGGGGAGAGTGTTGTCCATGTACCCTCGTAGACCGAAAGTGGAAGCGTTAGCACAACGCGGTTGATGCAGTCGTACGTCTTCATGATCCGACCGATCAAGCACCGAATGCACGGCACCTCTGAGTTCTGCACACGTTCAACTCGATGACATCCCTCGAACTCCGATCTAGCCGAGCTTTGAGGGAGAGTGTCGGTGTACTAGAGTAGGGGTACCCTAGTATCCCGAACTTGTGCACGGGCAGTCGCAGCATCCCGCGGCAAGGCTTGCCGGGTGACCGCCAAGGTCTTCCGTGGTTCCTTTGGAGCCATTCAAGAACAAAGTATCCAAGCCAAGGAGACAAGACCCCGGCAAGAGGAGCTTGCTGGGAAGGCCAACCAAGGCATCTCAAGGAACTTGCCGCGACGCGCCACACGTCCCGGCAAGGCCCGGTGAGCGACAAGCTCCCAGACACGACAAGACAACGACCGCGGCAAGGCGCTTGCCGCGGCAAGCCACCACTCTATACCCGCGCTCCAGCACATCCACCAACGTGTCGCTCTGGGACCCTTCCAGGCGTACGTGGCGGGAGGCTGTGCAGCCAGCGATGCGCGGTGGCAAGCGGCGCTGACAAGATTGCCATCGTGGCAAGCGGTGGCGTCCCTGACGGTCCCTTTTGTACTATTCGGGCGACGCAGACGGGCATTTAATGCCCTTGTCCCCTGCCGTCAGGGTTAGGTATGATACACTGTAGCAGGTAGCTGTACCAACCGCAATACCTTTGCATTTTTACCCTTGTCTACGTTGCCACCTGTCGGTGACCCCTTGAGCATATAAAAGGAGGCCCATGCGCAACGTAGAGGGGGGGGGGGGGGGGGAGAGAACACTCACGCTCGGTCTCGTTAGCTGCTGGTGTGTACTGTAGCACTCAGCGCTCTCGAGCAAGAACTCAATACAAACCACAAAGCAGGAGTAGGGTTTTACACATCCGTGCGGCCCGAACCTGGATAAACTACTCGTGTGTTTCGCCTCGATCTGCTCTTCGTGCGATCTCCACCCCCCCTGCCGAACCGAAAGGGGCTCGGTCCGCCAGTCCCATAGGTGCTCGTGGATTAGTTCCCCGACATCTTTGGCGCGCCAGGTAGGGGCTGTGTCGAGGTTGTGTGAACCTGATCCGGCGTTCACACGAGCTAAATCTTCATCGTCTTCATCGACATGCCGCCGAAGAAGAAGGCTTCGGAGGCGGCTGCTCCGTCCGCGCCGAACCCACCACCGCCGGAGCAAACGGCTGGTGAGGTAGACGCCGGCAGAAGAACAGGCATCGACGAGGGAGCTCACGATGCTGCCAGGTCCAAGGACAAGGCTGCGCTGCCCATCGGCGGCGCAGTCGGCTCCCACGACGACCGGGCGCACTCCAAGACCTCGGCGTCCGTACATGCACCGCGCACATCCCAGGAGGCGCGGGACCGGCAGCGTCATGGTACTCACGGTACCATACGTTTGCTGGACCAAGATCGAGCTGGTGGATCTCAGAGTGCTCAAGACCAGCATGCACGCCAACATGCTGGCACGAGCGGGGCACGGTCGCCTGGACGAGATACTGCTCCTTCTAACATAGTTAGAAGTCCGAGCATATCCCGCTCCTCACACCGTTCGCCGCCGCCACCCGCCACTTCAGCAGAAGCTTTGGCGCGAGCTCAACTGCTCCTACACTACCCTCCAGCGGCAGACAAGATCGACGACTGGAGGGCCACCATTCAGAGTCTCATCGGCTTCGCCAACGGCGACACGCCACGGCCGCCGAGTACATCGCAGCCGCGGCAAGTCAGCCAGGCACGAGCCGGTGGCGACAAGACCGGTGGGGGTGCAACCACCATGCACTCTCCGCCCCGAAGGCCAAGATCGCCGACTCGCCGGATCCACCTCGACAGCGACTCCACCGCGTCATCAGATCCACGAGCTCGTCGCGATCAGCGCCAAGTTCTTCACGAACGACAGCAAGAAGACGCTCGTACTCGCATCGAGCGCCGAAGAGAAGCGTGGCGTCAATCAGACCAGCGCGCTGGGCCCTCTGTCGACATGCATGCACCAGGGGAACCAGGCGACTTGCCGTACGCGGTAGGTTGCCCTGCGTTTACTCGTGAGCTGCGGCAAGTCCAGTGGCCCAGCAAGAAGAATTTCAAGCCAGACGTACCAGAGAAGTACGATGGCAAGTCGCATCCGTCGGAGTTCCTCAGCATCTACACCATCGTGGTGCAACCTGCCGGGGGGCGGGACGACAAGATCCTTGCCAACTACTTCACGTTGGTGCTCAAGCCCAACGTCAGGTCCTGGCTCATGCATTTGCCGGACAACTCCATATCCTCCTGGGCAGACCTATGCCATCAGTTTGTCGGCGTCTTTACAGGCGGCCACAAACCTCATGGCCAAGAGAGTGACCTTCACCTACTCGCCCAGAAGAAAGGAGAGCCCCTGCGCAAGTACATTCTGAGATTCAGCCGTGTACAGCACAACATCCCAGATGTCCACCCTGCCGTGGTCATCAGCGCGTTCCATCAGAACGTGCGTAACCGCAGGATGCGGGAGGAGATGGCGATGTGCAAGATCAGAGACGTCAGTGAGCTGTACGCCCTGGCCGACAAGTGTGCATGTGCTGAGGAAGGGAGGAAACTCCCCGGAGAGAATACAGGAGCAGGAGGATCTGACAGCGAGGATGCTGCCCCGGCAAAGAAAAACCGGCGGCGGAACAACAGGAAGAAGAAAGGCAAAGATGTGCTAGTCATTGAGCAGTCCGGCAACGAAGGTGGCGCCAAGAAAGCCAAAGCTGGTAGCTCCGGCAAGGAGATTGCCGCATGCACCAACTGCCAGGCTGTGGCGGTCGCCGACAAGCAGGATGGCACCGACGAGCAGTACTGCAAGATCCACCGCACCAAGGGCCATGACCTCCAGAGCTGCAAGAAGGTCGAGCAGCTTGTCCAGCAGCAAAAGGCTGAATACGAGCGACGCGACAAGGAGAGGGCCCAAGGAGGCGCTGGAGAATCCGGCAAGAAGCGCGCCGGCCGGGGAGGACGCCGCGGCAAGGCCAAGCAGCGGCAAGAAGACAGACCTCCCCGCGGCCGCGACAAGGATGAAGATGACGACGACGACGAAGACATGGATGATGTCGAGACCAGTGAGCAGGAGTTCCAGAAAGCCACAGAGGTCTTGTGCGTTGACGGCGGTGCTTCTCTGCATACTTCACACCGCCAACTCAAGCAGTGGGTGCGGGAAGTCAATGCGGCGGAACCACCTGTCGAGTCACGCAAGCTTCTGAAATGGTCCAGCACGCCTATCATCTTTGATATTGAGGACCACCCTGATCGCACAATTGCGGTCGGGTGCTTGCCGATGTTGGTTTCGCCAACTATCCGCAACCTCAAGGTCACTAAGATGCTAGTTGACGGCGGGGCCGGCTTGAACCTGATCTCCTCCGCTGTACTCCAAAAACTCCAGATCCCTGACAGCGAGCTTGAAGAGACCGGCACATTTCAAGGAATCAACCTGGGAAGGGGCAAGCCGAAGGGGAAGGTCACGTTGCCAGTAACATTTGGCAGCGAGTTGAACTTCAGGACTGAGAGGGTCACTTTTGACGTTGCCGATTTTCCATTGCCTTACAATGGGATACTCGGCCGTCCAACACTCGCCAAGTTCATGGCAGCCTCTCACTACGCATACAACATGTTGAAGATGCCAGGCCCGATAAGTGTCATCTCTGTCCCTGGCGACAAGAAGGATGCTCTTATCTGCGCCGACAAGATCTACCGGGAAGAGGCGGCCGCAACAGATCGCAAGTCACCTGCCATTGAAGCTCCCGGGGGGAAGAAGAAGACCAAGTCCGGCAAGAGTTCTGATGCCCACTCCGGCAAGCGCACCTCTTCGGAGTGCTGTGCTACCGTCGAGGACGCACCATCGAGCTCCACCGGCAAGTGTAAGAAGACAATGGTAGCTCCGCCAGAGACCAAGAAGGTGTCCGCCAAGGAGGACGGCACTGGTGGTACCTTCACCATCAGTGCCACTCTGGACCCTAAATAGGAAAGCACGCTCATTGCTTTCCTGCGGGCGAACGTCGACGTGTTTGCGTGGCAACCGTCTGACATCCCCGGTGTTCCCAGGAAAGTAATTGAGCACCATCTTGCCGTTTGTCCTCATGCGCGGCCCGTCAAGCAGAAGGTCAGGAAGCAAGCAGTGGAGCGCCAAGAATTCATCGCAGAAGAGATCAAGAAATTGGAAGCAGCAGGCCTTGTCAGAGGAGTGCTCCATCCTACATGGTTGGCCAATCCTGTAGTCGTGCGCAAGGCAAATGGGAAATGGAGGCTTTGCATCGACTTTACCGATGTTAATAAAGCTTGTCCCAAAGACCCATTTCCCTTGCCGCGCATTGACCAGATTGTTGACTCCACGGCCGGATGTGACTTGCTTTCATTTCTTGATGCATACTCAGGATACCATCAAATCTTCATGGCAGAAGAAGATGAGGAGAAGACCGCATTCATCACTCCATGTGACACGTACTGTTTCATACGGATGCCTTTCAGTTTAAAGAATGCTGGTTCAACATTTGCAAGGGTAGTCCATGTCGCTCTTGAGCCACAAATACACAGAAATGTGGAAGCCTACATGGATGACATAGTGGTCAAGAGCAAGGACAAGACAACTCTGATTCAAGATTTACACGAGACCCTTGCAAATCTGCACAAGATCAGCCTCAAGCTCAACCCCGAGAAGTGTGTGTTTGGAGTCCCCTTCGGCAAGCTTCTCGGGTTCTTCATGTCTCAGCGGGGAATTGAAGCCAATCCCGACAAGATCAAGGCCATTGAGCAGATTAAAGCACCAAAGCACGTCAAGGATGTATGAAGACTTGCCGGTTGCGTGGATGCTCTCAGCAGGTTTATCTCTAGGTCTGCTGAGCGCGCCCTGCCATTTTTCAAAATTTTGAAAAAGGCAGGTCCAATGAAATGGACTCCGGAAGCGGAGGCTGCGCTGCTAGACTTGAAGAGATACATGTCCTCCACTCCAACACTTGTCGCACCTAAGCCACAAGAGAAGTTGCTGCTGTATATAGCGGCAACCAATCAAGTGGTTAGTGCTGCGTTAGTAGCAGAGAGGGAGGCAGATGACGAGCCAGCAACCACGGCAGGCGCATCCAGCGACAAGCAGGGGGCTTCCCCGACAAGCTCTGGTCCCGACAAAGATGGATCTGCGCAGGCGCGCAAGGAGATACAGAAGAGAATGGTACAGCGCCCAGTTTACTTTGTCAGTTCCCTTCTGCAGGGGGCTAGGTCAAGGTACTCTGGTGTGCAGAAATTGCTTTTCGGCCTTCTCATGGCCTCGAGAAAGCTGCGCCATTACTTCCAAGCACATGAGATCACAGTTGTCACTCATTTTCCGCTGAAGAGGATACTACACAATCCAGAAGCAACAGGCAGGGTTGTTGAGTGGGCACTGGAACTATCAAGCTTTGGCTTCAAGTTTGAGAGTACTTCAACTATCCAAAGCAGAGCATTGGCAGAATTCATAGCAGAGTGGACGCCAACACCAGATGAAGAAATCCCAGAAACGAGCATCCTCGTCAAGGAAGCAAGCAAAGAGTGGCTGATGTACTTTGATGGTGCCTTCTCACTGCAAGGCGCCGGTGCTGGCATGCTTCTTGTCGCACCCACCGGAGAGCACCTCAAGTACGTAGTCCAGATGCACTTTCCCAAGGAGCAAGCAACAAACAATACTGCAGAGTATGAAGGCTTGCTTGCTGGTCTCAGGATCGCGGCAGACCTTGGGATCAAGAAGCTCATTGTCAGGGGTGACTCGCAGCTTGTCATCCGCCAAGTGAACAAGAGTTATCAGAGTCCGTTGATGGAAGCCTACGTTGACGAAGTGAGAAAGCTAGAAGAGCACTTTGACGGCCTACAGATGGAGCATTTTCCAAGAGCTCAGAATGACATTGCCGATGGCCTATCAAAGTGCGCCGCACTTAAGTTACCTGTGGAACCAGGGATCTTTGTGCTCAAGCTGACTCGACCGTCCGTAACGCCATCAACTGGATAGAGCAAGAAGAGGAAGTTGATTTCTGGTGACTATTTTCCGGCAGAGCTTCCCGAAGCCGCCGCCAAGAAGGTCCCCAAGATCAACACCAAGAGTGCTGAGGAGCAGTCTGCTCCGGCAAGCCCTAGGGTTTGTTCCGTTGAAGCAGAGGCTCCCGACAAGTTTTGCTCCGGCAAGCTTGCCGGGGAACGTCAAGCTCCGGCTGAGCCGCAGGTTCTCGCCGTAGAAGCGGATGTTCCCGCAGCAGCAGATGTGCCTTTAGTCCTTGTTGTCGAGCCACAAGCTCCAGCATGGGCACAGCAGATTGTCCGTTTCCTTCAGACAGGAGAACTTCCCGAAGAGCAAGAAGAAGCGGAAAGAGTAGCCCGGCAGTCAAGCATGTACCAGTTTGTCGATGACACACTGTACAGAAGAAGACTCAACGGTGTGAAATTGAAGTGTATTCACCGGGAAGATGGACAAAAGCTGTTGGCAGAGATACATGGAGGCATATGTGGTCACCACATTGGCGCAAGAGCACTTGCCGGCAAAGCAGTCAGGCAAGGTTTCTTTTGGCCGACAGCCCTCCAGGATGCAACTGCACAAGTAACCAAGTGTGAAGCGTGCCAGTTCCATTCCAAGCAGATACACCAGCCAGCTCAAGCTCTCCAGACGATCCCTTTATCCTGGCCATTTTCGGTCTGGGGGCTCGACATCCTCGGCCCCTTTCCCCGAGCAGTTGGGGGCTTTGAGTACTTGTACGTTGCAATCGACAAGTTCACAAAGTGGCCGGAAGTGGAAGCAGTGAGGAAGGTGATAGCACAGTCAGCAGTCAAGTTCTTCAGGTCGATTGTTTGCCGCTTCGGGATCCCTAACAGGATAATCACCGACAACGGTACGCAATTCACGAGCCGCACCTTCATGCAGTACGTCCAAGATCTTGGTGCCAAGGTCTGCTTCGCTTCTGTTGCTCACCCAAGAAGCAACGGTCAAGCGGAGAGGGCAAATGCTGAAGTGCTACGTGGGCTCAAGACCAGGACTTTCGACAGGCTGCACAAGTGTGGAAGAAACTGGATCGAGGAGCTGCCGGTGGTTCTTTGGTCGATCAGGACGACACCAAATCGAGCCACTGGCCAGACACCTTTCGCTCTAGTCTATGGAGCAGAGGCAGTTCTCCCCACGGAACTCGTATACGGGTCACCTCGAGTGCTCGCTTATGATGAGCTTGAGCAAGAGCAGCTGCGACAAGATGACGCGCTGCTCCTTGAGGAAGACCGTCTTCAGGCTGCTGTACGAGCTGCTCAATACCAGCAAGCTTTGCGCCACTACCATAGCCGCAAAGTTAACGCCAGAAGTCTCGAGGAAGGCGACCTTGTTCTTCGGCGTGTTCAGTCCGCCAAGAATCCCAACAAGTTGACGCCGAAGTGGGAAGGCCCTTACCGGGTGAAACGAGTCACTAGGCCTGGCGCTGTCCGCCTTGAGACCGAAGATGGCATTCCGGTGAGCAACTCCTGGAACATTGAGCATCTTCGTAAGTTTTACCCGTAAGGCACGGTTGCCGGAACCCGTTCCGGCAACCACCTTTTGTACAAATCTTGCCGCTGTTGCATGTAATCCTTTGTACAAAGCCGGGCGCAGACCCCGTGCATAAAGCTCATGTGCTCCGCACATCTTGTCAATTTCATGCTTTCTATTTTTTTGCATGTGTTATCTGACACTTTGTGCAGCACTTACCCCCGGTAAGAAACAACGAGCCATAAGGCTCCATATCTTTATTTTCTCCTCTTTCTTTTTTCTCAAGGAAAGGAAGGTTCCCTCGCCCACAAGTTTGCTGGGGAGGAGGAGAAGATAATGGTATGGACCAGGCGTCGTTCAAGAAAGTTTCGCCTTACCGGGAAGCAAACAACAGAAAAGCTAAGTTGCCAAAGTTTGAGCAATCAGATTCTTTAAATTTTTAAGTTATCTTCCTTGAACGACCGTGCTTTGTATGGAAAACCTGTGCGCGGAGGAACCAACTCGTAGCTAGTTGCACCCTTACTTTGTTTCGAGTCCGCTCAACAACTTAAGTGTGCTGTGACTAGTTGCGACAAGGTTTCTTATCGGTAGCGGCACCGCCAGAAGGCTGCTGACGTCCCGCACTCAGCGCTCGCGGCTAAGGTGCCTGCGCCGGCAAGTTCCCTAAAAGCGTAGGGCAAAAACATACATAGGAAGGAATCAAGTAAAGGAAATAACATTGCAATCATTACCCGGAATAGAGTTATATTACAAGGTAGCTTGTCGCGGCTCTAACAGATTGTTCTCATAACATGACCAGCAGCGACAAGAAAAGAAGAAAACGGGCGGCCTAGTCTACGCGATCGCCCTCAACCCTCTTGATCCCGCTCACCTTGTCCACAATGGGTGCGACAAGGGTCTTGAGCGCCTCCAGATCAGCATCCGACGGAAGGGTGTTGAGGACGTTGGTGAGGTTGAGGCCCGGGTTGCGGAAGGCCACCTTCACCAACACCTTTTGAAGAGCTCCCACGCAGATCTTGCGCGACTCGTCGGCCAGCTGCTTTGGGATCCTCTCCCGGAGTCGCTAGAGGGCTGTCGCCACGCCTTTGAAGAACGAGGTGAGCTTGGCGCTGGGTTGGAGGTTCTCGTCGGAGGGATACCCGAGATCGTCCATCCCTAGCTGCGCCAGCTCCCTGTCAATGTCTGCGGCAACACTCACGAGACCCTCCGTCCAGTGCTCCACATTCTCCCTAAAAGTGTTCTGGGTGGCAGCAGCACTCGCCAGCAGCGCCTTGTCGGCCTTGATCTCCTCCTTCAAGGCCGCCTCCTGCTCCTTGGCGCCGTCCAGCGTCTTGGTCAAAGTGGTCAGCTTCAACTCAAGATCTGCGTTGGAGTCCTTGGCGGTGCTAAGCTCCTTGCCCTTCTCGGCGAGACGAGCCTGCAGCTCTGAGTGGCTGTAGGCGTCCTTCTCCCGCTCACGCTTGAGCACGGCAAGCCCTTCACCGCTCGCCGTGAGATCGGCCTCCAGCTGCGCCACTTTCGTCTCCAGCTCCTTCTTGGCGGCCTCGGCAGCTGCGGCAGCATCCTCTGCTTGCTTTAGGGCTCCGCCGAATGTTCGCTCGCGCGCGGCAAGCTCCTCCTCGTGGCCGTCAAGGTTGACCTTCCGCTGCACCAGCTCGCCCTCCTACGCAGACAGCTTTTCAGCGGCAAGCCGCTGTTGCTCTTCGACTTCAGCCCGCTCGAGGAGGAAGGCCTTCTGCTCCTCGGCGAATAGCGCCCGCTCCTCTGCCAGGGACCGGAGAGCTTCCTGGTTGAGACCCCGGAGCTCCTCCGCGTGCTTTTCAATGTCCACTCCCGCATTCGCAACAAGCGCCTCGCGGGATTCCAGCTTGTCTTGCCGAGCATGGTAGAGCCACACCAGCTTCCGCAGCAGCCGCTCCTCCTCAGGCTCGCTGCTGCTGCTGCTCGGCACATCAACCAGCGTCAGCCCAGCCGAGGCGAGCACCTCTCCATCAAAGCTCTCTCCTTCGGCCGGCGCCCTGGAGCTTGACGCCCAGGGGAGGTTGATGAAGACGCCATCGCCGGCCTTCAAGTAGACGCCTGGCTGGGGCTCTTCGGAGCCTGACGCTACGGCAGCGGCGGAGGGATCGGCGGTCGGCGTAGCGCCTGGCGCTCCTGCGGCCTCAAGGCCGTCAGTGCGATCGCCAGACCCCCCGCCTGCTTCTGCGGCGGCAGCTTTGGCGGCCTCTGCGCCGGCGGGATCGTCAGCGCCGGCTGCTTCTTCGGTGGCAGCGGCGTCGTCAGCGGCAACCTCGGTCTCCATCGGCTCCGCAGCAGATGGGTCTGACGGCCGGAAAAGGGAGAAGAGTCAAGCAAATATCCAAAAAAGAAGATCAAAAGAAGAAGAACCCAAGGGAAGTTTTGAAGCGAGAGGATTACCTGTACCGGGTTCTGCAGTCGTGGTCTCCGCCGCCGGGGGGCCGCTGGTGCTGTCCCTCGCCGGAGAACTCTCCCTTGCCGGAGACTTCTCCCTTGCCGGAGAACTCTCCCTTGCCGGAGACCTCTCCCTTGCCGGAGGACTCTCCCTTGGCATTTCGGGGGCGGCCTCAGGGCGCTCCTGGTGGGGCTGCTCTGCTCCTACACAAACCAACAGTCAGATGTGAGCAAAGAAAGAGTATCCATGCGCGCCTAACAGCGGAAAGCGGACCATATACTTACGCTGGGGGCTGCTCTTGAGAATAGTTGCCGGGCGTGTTCTTCTACTGTGGGCTCTGCCCGCCTTTCTCTGAGTTGTTCTGCGATATTATGAACACCTACGGGTTCTGCCTCCTTGACTTCACCCCCAATGTTGTTCTGACCATGGCAGTTTTCACACATCTGTGCGAAAACTTTGTCGGATTCTATCCAAATGTAGCCCTTTTTTGCCACTTTTTTATGCCCCGAGTAGAGAAAGGAGAGCCTTTATCCGGCGAAATCGCCTGGATCTCGAGGGCCGGCAAGAAGGATGCTTATCTGGAGGGAGAGTTCCGCGGCAAGTGGGAGGAATGGAGAGCAGACTGGTGTTGGATTGTCGAGGAGAACCCGCAGCCGTTTACCGCCCGGCGCCAAGCCCAGTAGCACGCGGCAGCGATTGGAGCAACGTGGCCCCGGAAGACGATAGGCTGAAGATTGCCGTCACCTGGATCCAACGCCTCAGGCTTGCCGGGCTCACTGTAGGCGCTGTTGGCGCAGATTTTCTTCGCCGCCGCATCGCCCCCCTGCAGGAACGGAGGAGACCCGCGTGGGAATTCAAGAATGCGGCGGATATCATGAGGCTGCGTCCGGGCCTCAACTTCAACTTCACTGTTCTGGAGCTCAACGCGATGCTCCAGGAGCTGTTCAAGTACGACCCTCAACATCCCGAAGTGTTCAGGTTGCCGAAGGGTGTCGTTCCGCTATGCAACAACTCCGCGCTCGACCGCATCCGTGCAATGATGCCGTTGTGCGATTCACATGGAATTGTCCCAACTTGGCAAGAGCCTGCAGACGACGTCGTGCAGGAGTTCTTTGACGGCTTGGTAGAAGTGCCGGTCCGCTCCGACGAGAAGAAAAGCCTCACTTGCGACACCACCGATGCGGAGATGAAACGCATCGCCACCAGGCTGGAAGAGGCGGCGGCAGCCGCAGCCGCGGGCGAGTTTGGATTCACCGTGGAGGAGGCGGAGGCAGCAGAGGCGGCAAGCCGTACCGAGCGAGAGGAGCTTGCCGGCAGGAAGAGCTTGCCGGGCATGACGTCGAGTCGAGCGAGCCCGCCGAGGATACGAGCGGCTCATTGGAGATCAACTCCTCTTCCTCCTCATCCTCAGACAGCTCACCGCAAGCAGAGCCCCCAGCTCCACCAAGAAGGCGTCTCCGCAAGGCCGGGGACGTAGCGGGGCGGCGGGCGAGTCGACAGTCGCCGCGCCGCGTGACATGCTCCACCGCGGCAGAGAGTTCCGTCAGCACGACGGCGTGGTGACGATGATGATGTTCTACCGACGCAGGGCTTCGCCTAAGCACCGCTACGATATGACCGAGGTGGATTATGGTGGAGGGGGGCACCGCACACAGCTAAGAGATCCAAGGGATCAACTTTTGTCTATCTAGGGGGTGCCTCCCTCCCTGTATATAAAGGAGTAGAGGAGGGGGAGCGGGCCGGCCACCCTTGGCGTGCCCCATGAGGAGTCCTACTCCCACCGGGAGTAGAACTCCCCCCTTTCCATGTTGGAGTAGGAGAGGAGAGGGAAGGAGAAAGAGGGAGAAAGGAAAGGGGGGGAGCCGCCCCTTCCTAGTCCAATTCAGACTTGGGAGGGGAGGGGCACGCGTCTGCCCCTTGGCCGCCTCTCCTCTTCCACCAATTGGGCCCATGAGGCCCAATAACCTTCGGGGGGTTCCAGTAACCCCCCGGTACTCTGGTATATATCCGATAACCCCCGAAACCATTCCGGTTTCCGAATATAGTCATCCAATATATCAATCTTCATGTCTCGACCATTTTGAGACTCCTCGTCATGTTCGTGATCACATCCGGGACTCCGAACTACCTTCGGTACATCAAAACACATAAACTCATAATATAACCATCATCGAACTTTAAGCGTGCAGATCCTACGGGTTCGAGAACTATGTAGACATGACCGAGACATGTATCCGGTGAATAACCAATAGCGGAACCTGGATGCTCATATTGGTTCCTACATATTCTACGAAGATCTTTATCGGTCAACCCGCATAACAACATACATTGTTCCCTTTGTCATCGGTATGTTACTTGCCTGAGATTCGATCGTCGGTATCTCAATACCTAGTTCAATCTCGTTACCGGCAAGTCTCTTTACTCATTCCGTAATACATCATCCCACAACTAACTCATTAGTTGCAATGCTTGCAAGGCTTAAGTGATGTGTATTACCAAGTGGGCCCAGAGATACTTTTCCGACAATCAGAGTGACAAATCCTAATCTTGAAATACGCCAACCCAACAAGTACCTTTGGACACACCTGTGGAGCACCTTTATAATCACCCAGTTACGTTGTGACGTTTGGTAGCACACAAAGTGTTCCTCTGGTAAACGGGAGTTGCATAATCTCATAGTCACAGGAACATGTATAAGTCATAAAGAAAGATATAGCAACAAACTAAACGATCACGTGCTAAGCTAACGGAATGGGTCAAGTCAATCACATCATTCTCCTAATGATATGATCCCGTTAATAAAATGACAACTCTTTGTCTATGGCTAGGAAACATAACCATCTTTGATCAATGAGCTAGTCAAGTAGAGGCATACTAGTGACACTATGTTTGTCTATGTATTCACACATGTATCATGTTTCCGGTTAATAAAATTCTAGCATGAATAATAAACATTTATCATGATATAAGGAAATAAATAATAACTTTATTATTGCCTCTAGGGCATATTTCCTTCAGTCTCCCACTTGCACTAGAGTCAATAATCTAGATTACACAGTAACGATTCTAACACCCATGGAGCCTTGGTGCTAATCATGTTTTGCTCATGGAAGAGGCTTAGTCAACGGGTATGCAACATTCAGATCCGTATGTATCTTGCAAATCTCTATGTCTCCCTCCTGGACTTGATCCTGGATGGAGTTGAAGCGTCTCTTGATGTGCTTGGTTCTCTTGTGAAATCTGGATTCCTTTGCCAAAGTAATTGCACCAGTATTGTCACAAAAGATATTCATTGGACCCGATGCACTAGGTATGACACCTAGATCGGATATGAACTCCTTCATCCAGACTCCTTCATTTGCTGCTTCCGAAGCAGCTATGTACTCCGCTTCACATGTACATCCCGCTACGACGCTTTGTTTAGAACTGCACCAATTGACAGCTCCACCGTTTAATAAAAATATGTATCCGTTTTGCGGTTTAGAATCATCCAGATCAGTGTTAAGGCTTGCATCGACGTAACCATTTACAATGAGCTCTTTGTCACCTCCATAAACGAGAAACATATCCTTCGTCCTTTTCAGGTATTTCAGGATGCTCTTGACTACTGTCCAGTGATCCACTCCTGGATTACTTTGGTACCTCCCTGCTAAACTAATAGCAAGGTACACATCAGGTCTGGTACACAACATTGCATACATGATAGAGCCTATGGCTGAAGCATAGGGAACATCTTTCATTTTCTCTCTATCTTCTGCAGTGGTCGGGCATTGAGTCTTACTCAACTTCACACCTTGCAATATAGGAAAGAACCCTTTCTTTGCTTGATCCATTTTGAACTTCTTCAAAACTTTGTCAAGGTATGTGCTTTGTGAAAGTCCAATTAAACGTCTCAATCTATCTCTATAGATCTTGATGCCCAATATATAAGCAGATTCACCGAGGTCTTTCATTGAAAAACTCTTATTCAAATATCCTTTTATGCTATCTAGAAATTCTATATCATTTCCAATCAACAATATGTCATCCACATATAATATCAGAAATGCTATAGAGCTCCCACTCACTTTCTTGTAAATACAGGCTTCTCCAAAAGTTTGTATAAAACCATATGCTTTGATCACACTATCAAAACGCTTATTCCAACTCCGAGAGGCTTGCACCAGTCCTTGCACACTTTGTTAGCTCCCTTTGGATCGACAAAACCTTCTGGTTGCATCATATACAACTCTTCTTCCAGAAATCCATTCAGGAATGTAGTTTTGACATCCATTTGCCAAATTTCATAATCATAAAATGCAGCAATTGCTAACATGATTCGGACAGACTTAAGCATTGCTACGGGTGAGAAAGTCTCATCATAGTCAATCCCTTGAACTTGTCGAAAACCTTTTGCAACAAGTCGAGCTTTATAGACCGTAACATTACCGTCAGTGTCAGTCTTCTTCTTGAAGATCCATTTATTTTCAATGGCTTGCCGATCATCGGGCAAGTCAACCAAAGTCCACACTTTATTCTCATACATGGATCCCATCTTAGATTTCATGGCCTCAAGCCATTTTGCGGAATCTGGGCTCACCATCGCTTCTTCATAGTTCGTAGGTTCGTCATGGTCTAGTAACATAACCTCCAGAACAGGATTACCGTACCACTCTGGTGCAGATCTCACTCTGGTTGATCTACGAGGTTCAGTAACAACTTGATCTGAAGTTTCATGATCATTATCATTAACTTCCTCACTAATTGGTGTAGGTGTCACAGGAACCGGTTTCTGTGATGAACTACTTTCCAATAAGGGAGCAGGTACAATTACCTCATCAAGTTCTACTTTCCTCCCACTCACTTCTTTCGAGAGGAACTCCTTCTCTAGAAAGGATCCAAATTTAGCAACAAACGTTTTGCCTTCAGATCTGTTATAAAAGGTGTACCCAACAGTGTCCTTTGGGTATCCTATGAAGACACATTTCTCCGATTTGGGTTCGAGCTTATCAGGTTGAAGTTTTTTCACATAAGGATTGCAGTCCCAAACTTTAAGAAACGACAACTTTGGTTTCTTGCCAAACCACAGTTCATAAGGCGTCGTCTCAATGGATTTTGATGGTGCCCTATTTAACGTGAATGCAGCCATCTCTAAAGCATAACCCCAAAATGATAGCGGTAAATCAGTAAGAGACATCATAGATCGCACCATATCTAGTAAAGTACGATTACGACGTTCGGACACACCATTACGTTGTGGTGTTCCGGGTGGCCTGAGTTGCGAAACTATTCCGCATTGTTTCAAATGAAGACCAAACTCATAACACAAATATTCTCCTCCACGATCAGATCGTAGAAACTTTATTTTCTTGTTATGATGATTTTCCACTTCACTCTGAAATTCTTTGAACTTTTCAAATGTTTCAGATTTATGTTTCATTAAGTAGATATACCCATATCTTCTTAAATCATCTGTGAAGGTGAGAAAATAACGATACCCGCCATGAGCCTCAACATTCATTAGACCACATACATCTGTATGTATGATCTCCAATAAATCTGTTGCTCGCTCCATAGTTCCGGAGAACGGCTTTTTAGTCATCTTGCCCATGAGGCACGGTTCGCAAGTACCAAATGATTCATAATCAAGTGGTTCCAAAAGTCCATCAGTATGGAGTTCTTCATACGCTCTACACCAATATGACCTAAACGGCAGTGCCACAAATGAGTTGCACTATCATTATCAACTCTACATCTTTTGGCTTCAATTTTATGAATATGTGTATCACTACTATCGAGATTCAATAAGAATAGACCACTGTTCAAGGGTGCATGACCATAAAAGATATTACTCATATAACTAGAACAACCATTATTCTCTGATTTAAATGAATAACCGTCTCGCATGAAACAAGATCCAGATATAATGTTCATTCTATTGGGGAACGTAGTAATTTCAAAAAAATTCCTACACACACGCAAGATCGTGGTGATGCATAGCAACGAGATGGGAGAGTGTTGTCTAAGTACCCTCGTAGACCGAAGCGGAAGCGTTGACGCAACGTAGAGGAAGTAGTCGTACGTCTTCCTGGTCCAACCGATCCAAGCACCGTTACTCCGGTACCTCCGACTTCTGGGCACACATTCAGCTCGATGACGCTCCCCGGGCTCCGATCCAGCAAAGCTTTGAGGAAGGAGTTCCGTCAGCACGACGACGTGGTGACGATCTTGATGTTCAACCGTCGCAGGGCTTCGCCTAAGCAATGCTACAATATGACCGAGGTGGAATATGGTGGAGGGGGGCACCGCACACGGCTAAGGAACGATCACGAAGATCAACTTGTGTGTCTATGGGGTGCCCCCTGCCCCCGTATATAAAGGAGTGGAGGAGGGGAGGGCCGGCCCTCTCTATGGCGCGCCCTAGGGGAGTCCTACTCCCACCGGGAGTAGGATTCTCCCTTTCCTAGTCCAACTAGGAGTCCTTCCATGTAGTAGGAGTAGGGAACAATGAAGGGGAAGGAAGGAGGGGGCGCAGCCCCTCCCCCTAGGCAGCCCCTCTCTATTTCCCGTATAGCCCAATAAGGCCCAATACTTCTCCCCCCGTATTCCCGTAACTCCCCGGTACTCTGAAAAATACCCGAATCACTCGGAACCTTTCCGATGTCCGAATATACTCATCCAATATATCGATCTTTACGTCTCGACCATTTCGAGACTCCTCGTCATGTCCCTGATCTCATCCGGGACTCCAAACTCCATCGGTACATCAAAACTCATAATATAACAGTCATCGAAACCTTAAGCGTGTGGACCCTACGGTTCGAGAACAATGTAGACATGACCGAGACACGTCTCCGGTCAATAACCAATAGCGGGACCTGGATGCCCATATTGGCTCCTACATATTCTATGAAGATCTTTATCGGTCAGACCGCATAACAACATACATTGTTCTCTTTGTCATCGGTATGTTACTTGCCTGAGATTCGATCGTCGGTATCCAGTACCTAGTTCAATCTCGTTACCGGCAAGTCTCTTTACTCATTCCGTAATACATCATCCCGCAACTAACTCATTAGTTGCAATGCTTGCAAGGCTTAAGTGATGTGCATTACCAAGAGGGCCCAGAGATAACTCTCCGACATTCGGAGTGACAAATCCTAATCTCGAAATACGCCAACCCAACATGTACCTTTGGAGACACCTGTAGAGCTCCTTTATAATCACCCAGTTACGTTTTGACGTTTGGTAGCACACAAAGTGTTCCTCCGGCAAACGGGAGTTGCATAATCTCATAGTCATAGGAACATGTATAAGTCATGAAGAAAGCAATAGCAACATACTAAACAATCGGGTGCTAAGCTTATGGAATGGGTCATGTCAATCAGATCATTCACCTAATGATGTGATCCCGTTAATCGAATAACAACTCTTTGTCCATGGTTAGGAAACATAACCATCTTTGATTAACGAGCTAGTCAAGTAGAGGCATACTAGTGACACTCTGTTTGTCTATGTATTCACACATGTATTATGTTTCCGGTTAATACAATTCTAGCATGAATAATAAACATTTATCATGAAATAAGGAAATAAATAATAACTTTATTATTGCCTCTAGGGCATATTTCCTTCAGTCTCCCACTTGCACTAGAGTCAATAATCTAGATCACATCACCATGTGATTAACATCGATAGTTCACATCATCATGTGATTAACACCCATAGTTCACATCGCCATGTGACCAACACCCAAAGGGTTTACTATATTCAGTAATCTAGTTCACATCGCTTATGTGATTAACACCCAAAGAGTACTAAGGTGTGATCATGTTTTTCTTGTGAGAGAACTTTAGTCAACGGGTCTGCCATATTTAGATCCTTATGTATTTTGCAAATTTCTATGTCAACAATGCTCTGCACGGAGCTACTCTTAGCTAATTGCTCCCACTTTCAATATGTATCCAGATTAAGACTTAGAGTCATCTAGATGAGTGTCAAAATTTGCATCGACGTAACCCTTTACGACGAACCCTTTTTGTCACGTCCATAATTGAGAAACATATCCTTATTCCACTAAGGATAATTTTGACCGCTGTCCAGTGATCTACTCCTAGATCACTATTGTACTCCCTTGCCAAAATTAGTGTAGGGTATACAATAGATCTGGTACACAGCATGGCATACTTTATAGAACTTATGGCCAAGGCATAGGGAATGACTTTCATTCTCTTTCTATCTTCTGTCGTGGTCGTGTTTTGAGTCTTACTCAATTTCACACCTTGTAAACAGGCAAGAGCTCTTTCTTTGACTGTTCCATTTTGAACTACTTCAAAATCTTGTCAAGGTATGTACTCATTGAAAAAACTTATCAAGCGTCTTGATCTATCTCTATAGATCTTGATACTCAATATGTAAGCAGCGTTACCGAGGTCTTTCTTTGAAAAACTCCTTTCAAACACTCCTTTATGCTTTGCAGAATAATTATACATTATTTCCGATCAACAATATGTCATACACATATACTTATTAGAAATGATGTAGTGCTCCCACTCACTTTCTTGTAAATACAGGCTTCACCGCAAGTCTGTATAAAACTATATGCTTTGATCAACTTATCAAAGCGTATATTCCAACTCCGAGATTCTTGCACCAGTCCATAGATGGATCGCTGGAGCTTGCATATTTAGTTAACACCTTTAGGATTGACAAAACCTTCTAGTTGCATCGTATACAACTCTTCTTTAGTAAATCCATTAAGGAATGCAGTTTTGTTTATCCATTTGCCAGATTTCATAAAATGCGGCAATTGCTAACATGATTCAGACAAACTTAAGCATAGATACGAGTGAGAAAATCTCATCGTAGTCAACACGTTGAACTTGTCGAAAACCTTTTGCGACAATTCTAGCTTTGTAGATAGTAACACTACTATCAGCGTCCGTCTTCCTCTTGAAGATCTATTTATTTTCTATGGCTTGCCGATCATCGGGCAAATCCATCAAAGTCCATACTTTGTTCTCATACATGGATCATATCTCAGATTTCCTGGCCTCAAACCATTTCGCGGAATCTGGGCTCATCATTGCTTCCTCATAGTTTGCAAGTTCGTCATGGTCTAGTAACATGACTTCCAGAACAGGATTACCGTACCACTCTGGTGTGGATCTCACTCTGGTTTACCTACGAGATTCGGTAGTAACTTGATCTGAAGTTACATGATCATCATCATTAGCTTCCTCACTAATTGGTGTAGTAGTCACATGAACAGATTTCTGTGATGAACTACTTTCCAATAAGGGAGCAGGTGCAGTTACCTCATCAAGTTCTACTTTCCTCCCACTCACTTCTTTCGAGAGAAACTCCTTCTCTAGAAAAACTCCGAATTTAGCAACAAAAGTCTTGCCTTCGGATTTGTGATAGAAGGTGTACCCAACAGTCTCCTTTGGGTATCCTATGAAGACATATTTCTCCGATTTGGGTTTGAGCTTATTAGGATGAAACTTTTTCATATAAGCATCACAACCCCAAACTTTAAGAAACGACAACTTTGGTTTCTTGCCAAACCACAGTTCAGATTGTGTCGTCTCAACGGACTTAGATGGTGCCCTATTTAACGTGAATGCAGCTGTCTCTAATGCATAACCCCAAAACGATAGTGGTAGATCGGTAAGAGACATCATAGATCGCACCATATCTAATAAAGTACGGTTATGACATTCGGACACACCATTATGCTGTGGTGTTCCAGGTGGCATGAGTTTGTGAAACTATTCCACATTGTTTTAATTGAAGACCAAACTTGTAACTCAAATATTTTACTTTTGCGATCATATTGTAGAAACTTTCATTTTTGTTACGATGATTCTCCACTTCACTCTGAAATTCTTTGAATTTTTCAACTGTTTCAGACTTGAGTTTCATTAAGTAGATATACCCATATCTGCTCAAATCATCTGTGAAGATCAGAAAATAATGATACTTGTCGCGAGCCTCAATATTCATCGGACCACATACATCAGTATGCATGATTTCCAACAAATCTGTTGCTTGCTTCATTGTTCCGGAGAACGGCGTTTTAGTCATCTTGCCCATAAGGCATGGTTTGCAAGCATCAAGTGATTTATAATCAAGTGATTCCAAAAGCCCATCAGCATGGAGTTTCTTCATGCGCTTTACACCAATATGACTTAAACGGCAGTGGCACAAATAAGTTGCACTATCATTATTAACTTTGCATCTTTTGGTTTCAATATTATGAATATGTGTATCACTATGATCGAGATCCAACGAACTTGTTTCATTGGGTGTATGACCATCGAAGGTTTTATTCATGTAAACAGAACAACAATTATTCTCTGACTTTAATGAATAACCGTATTGCCATAAACATGATCAAATCATATTCATGCTCAATGAAAAAACCAAAAAACACTTATTTAGGTTCAACACTAATCCCGAAATTATAGGGAGTGTGCGATGATGATCATATCAATCTTGGAACCATTTCCAACACACATCGTCACTTCACCCTTAACTAGTCTTTATTCTGCAACTCCCATTTCGAGTTACTAATCTTAGCAACTGAACTAGTATCAAATACTGAGGGGTTGCTATAAACACTAGTAAAGTACACATCAATAACATGTATATCAAATATACTTATGTTCACTTTGCCATCCTTCTTATCTGCCAATCACTTGGGGTAGTTCCGCTTCCAGTGACCAGTCCCTTTGCAATAGAAGCACTTAGTCTCAGGCTTAGGATCAGACTTGGGCTTCTTCACTTGAGCAGCAACTTGCTTGCCGTTCTTCTTGAAGTTCCCCTTCTTCCCTTTGCCCTTTTATTGAAACTAGTGGTCTTGTCTACCATCAACACTTGATGCTCTTTCTTGATTTCTACCTTCATCGATTTCATCATCATGAAAAGCTTGGGAGTTGTTTCCGTTATCCCTTGCATATTATAGTTCATCACGAAGTTCTACTAACTTGGTGATGGTGACTAGAGAATTCTGTCAATCACTATCTTATCTGGAAGATTAACTCCCACTTGATTCAAGCGATTGTAGTACACAGACAATCTGAGCACATGCTCACTAGTTGAGCGATTCTCCTCCATCTTTTTAGCTATAGAACTTGTTGGAGACTTCATATTTCTCAACTCGAGTATTTGCTTGAAATATTAACTTCAACTCCTGGAACATCCCATTTGTTCCATGACGTTCAAAACGTCTTTGAAGTCCCGATTCTAAGCCATTAAGCATGGTGCACTAAACTATCAAGTAGTCATCATATTGAGCTAGCCAAACGTTCATAACGTCTGCATCTGCTCCTGCAATAGGTCCGTCACCTAACGGTGCATCAAGGACATAATTCTTCTGTGCAGTAATGAGGATAAACCTCAGATCACGGATCCAATCTGCATCATTGCTACTAACATCTTTCAACACAATTTTCTCCAGGAACATATCAAAATAAACACAGGGAAGCAATAACGCGAGCTATTGATCTACAACATAATTTGCAAAATACTACCAGGACTAAGTTCATGATAATTTTAAGTTCAATTAATCATATTATTTAAGAACTCCCACTTAGATAGACATCCCTCTAATCCTCTAAGTGATCACGTGATCCAAATCAACTAAACCATGTCCGATCATCATGTGAGATGGAGCAGTTTCATTGGTGAATATCACTATGTTGATCATATCTACTATATGATTCACGCTCGACCTTTCGGTCTCCGTGTTCCGAGGCCATATCTGTATATGCTTGGCTCGTCAAGTATAACCTGAGTATTTCGCGTGTGCAACTGTTTTGCACCCGTTGTATTTGAACGTAGATCCTATCACACCCGATCATCACGTGGTGTCTCAGCACGAAGAACTTTCGCAATGGTGCATATTCAGGGAGAACACTTCTTGATAATTAGTGAGAGATCATCTTAAAATGCTACCGTCAAACTAAGCAAAATAAGATGTATAAAAGATAAACATCATATGCAATCAAAATATGTGACATGATATGGCCATCATCATCTTCCGCCTTTGATTTCCATCTCCAAAGTACTGTTATGATCTCTATCGTCACCGGCATGACACCATGATCTCCATCATCTTGATCTATATCAATGTGTCGTCACGTGGTCGTCTCGCCAACAATTGCTCTTGCAACTATTGCTATCGCATAGCGATAAAGTAAAGCAATTATTGGGCGCTTGCATCTTATGCAATAGAGAGACAACAATACGGCTTTTGCCAGTTGCCGATAACTTCAACAAAACATGATCATCTCATACAACAACTTATATCTCATCACGTTTTGACCATATCACATCACAACATGCCCTGCAAAAACAAGTTAGACGTCCTCTACTTTATTGTTGCAAGTTTTACGTGGCTGCTACGGGCTTAAGCAAGAACCAATCTTACCTACGCATCAAAACCACAACGATAGTTTGTCAAGTTGGTGCTGTTTTAACCTTCGCAAGGACCGAGCGTAGCCACACTCGGTTCAAGTAAAGTTAGAGAAACTGACACCCGCCAGCCACCTGTGTGCAAAGCACGGCAGTAGAACCAGTCTCGCGTAAGCGTACGCGTAATGTCGGTCCGGGCCGCTTCATCCAACAATACCACCGAACCCAAGTATGACATGCTGGTAAGCAGTATGAGTTATATCGCCCACAACTCACTTGTGTTCTACTCGTGCATATAACATCAACACATAAAACCTAGGCTCGGATGCCACTGTTGGGGAACGTAGTAATTTCAAAAAAATTCCTACAAACACGCAAGATCATGGTGATGCATAGCAACGAGATGGGAGAGTATTGTCTACGTACTCTCGTAGACCGAAGCGGAAGCATTGATGCAATGTAGAGGAAGTAGTCGTACGTCTTCCCGGTCCAACCGATCCAAGCACCGTTACTCCGGTACCTCCGAGTTCTTGGCACACGTTCAGCTCGATGAAGCTCCCCGGGCTCCGATCCAGCAAAGCTTCGGGGAAGGAGTTCCGTCAGCATGACGACGTGGTGACGATCTTGATGTTCAACCGTCGCAGGGCTTCGCCTAAGCACTGCTACAATATGACCGAGGTGGAATATGGTGGAGGGGGGCACCGCACACGGCTAAGGAACGATCATGAAGATCAACTTGTGTGTCTATGGGGTGCCCCCTGCCCACGTATATAAAGGAGTGGAGGAGGGGAGGGCCGGCCCTCTCCATGGCGCGCCCGAGGGGAGTCCTACTCCCACCGGGAGTAGGATTCTCCCTTTCCTAGTCCAACTAGGAGTCCTTCCATGTAGTAGGAGTAGGGGACAATGAAGGGGAAGGGAGAAGGGAAGGAAGGAGGGGGCGCAGCCCCTCCCCCTAGTCCAATTCGGACTAGGCATTGGGGGGGCGCGGCCTACCCAAGGCAGCCCCTCTCTATTTCCCGTATGGCCCAATAAGGCCCAATACTTCTCCCCCCGTATTCTCGTAACTCCTCGGTACTCCGAAAAATACCCGAACCACTCGAAACCTTTCCGATGTACGAATATAGTCGTCCAATATATCGATCTTTACGTCTCGACCATTTCGAGACTTCTCGTCATGTCCCCGATCTCATCCGGGACTCCGAACTCCATCGGTACATCAAAACTCATAATATAACTGTCATCAAAACCTTAAGCGTGCGGACCCTACGGTTCGAGAACAATGTAGACATGGCCGAGACACGTCTCCGGTCAATAACCAATAGCGGGACCTGGATGCCCATATTGGCTCCTACATATTCTACGAAGATCTTTATCGGTCAGACCGCATAACAACATACGTTGTTCCCTTTGTCATCGGTATATTACTTGCCTGAGATTCGATCGTCGGTATCCAATACCTAGTTCAATATCGTTACCGGCAAGTCTCTTTACTCGTTCCGTAATACATCATCCCGCAACTAACTCATTAGTTGTAATGTTTGCAAGGCTTAAGTGATGTGCATTACCGAGAGGGCCCAGAGATAACTCTCCGACATTCGGAGTGACAAATCCTAATCTCGAAATACGCCAACCGAACATGTACCTTTGGAGACACCTGTAGAGCTCCTTTATAATCACCCAGTTACGTTGTGACGTTTGGTAGCACACAAAGTGTTCCTCCGGCAAACGGGAGTTGCATAATCTCATAGTCATAGGAACATGTATAAGTCATGAAGAAAGCAATAGCAACATACTAAATGATCGGGTGCTAAGCTAATGGAATGGGTCATGTCAATCAAATCATTCACCTAATGATGTGATCCCGTTAATCAAATAACAACTCTTTGTCCATGGTTAGGAAACATAACCATCTTTGATTAACGAGCTAGTCAAGTAGAGGCATACTAGTGACACTCTGTTTGTCTATGTATTCACACATGTATTATGTTGCTGGTTAATACAATTCTAGCATGAATAATAAACATTTATCATGAAATAAGGAAATAAATAATAACTTTATTATTGCCTCTAGGGCATATTTCCTTCACATTCTCAATGCTGGCACCAAATAACAATTATTCAGGTCTAAAATTAATCCCGAAGGTAGATGTAGAGGTAGCGTGCCGACTGCTATCACATCGACTTTGGAACCATTTCCCACGCGCATCGTCACCTCGTCCTTAGCCAATCTTCGCTTAATCCGTAGTCCCTGTTTCGAGTTGCAAATATTAGCAACAGAACCAGTATCAAATACCCAGGTGCTACTGCGAGCATTAGTAAGGTACACATCAATAACATGTATATCACATATACCTTTGTTCACCTTGCCATCCTTCTTATCCGCCAAATAATTGGGGTAGTTCCGCTTCCAGTGACCAGTCTGTTTGCAGTAGAAGCACTCAGTTTTAGGCTTAGGACCAGACTTGTGTTTCCTCTCTTGAGGAGCAACTTGTTTGCCGTTCTTCTTGAATATCCCCTTCTTCTTCCCTTTACCCTTTTTCTTGAAACTAGTGGTCTTGTTGACCATCAACACTTGATGCTCCCTTTTGATTTATACCCCCGTAGCCTTTAGCATTGCGAAGAGCTCAGGAATTGTCTTATCCATCCCTTGCGTATTATAGTTCATCACGAAGCTTTTGTAGCTTGGCAGTGATTGAAGTACTCTATCAATGACACTATCAACAGGAAGATTAACTCCCAGTTGAGTCAAGTGATTATGATACCTAGACATTCTGAGTATATGTTCACTGACAGAACTATTCTCCTCCATCTTGCAGCTATAGAACTTATTGGAGGCTTCGTATCTCTCAATCCGGGCATTTTCTTGAAATATTATATTAACTTATGAGATGTTCCAGGGGTCAAAGTTAATATAATATTTCAAGAAAATGCCCGGATTGAGAGATATGAAGTCTCCAATAAGTTCTATAGCTGCAAAATGCAAGAGAATAGTACTGTCAGTGAACATGTACTCGGAATGTCTGGGTACCACAACCACTTGACTCAGCTGGGAGTTAATCTTCATGATGATAGTGTCATTGACAGAGTTCTTCAATCACTGCCACCAAGCTACAAGAGCTTCATGATGAACTACAATATGCAAGGGATGGATAAGACGATTCTTGAGCTCTTCGCAATGCTAAAGGCTGCGGAGGTAGAAATCAAGAAGGAGCATCAAGTGTTGATGGTCAACAAGACCAACAGTTTCAAGAAAAAGGGTAAAGGGAAGAAGGGGAACTTCAAGAAGAACGGCAAGCCAGTTGCTGATCAAGTGAAGAAACCCAAGTCTGGACCTAAACCTGAGACTGAGTGCTTCTACTGCAAAGGGACTGGTCACTGGAAGCAGAACTACCCCAAGTATTTGGTGGAGAAGAAGGATGGCAAAGTGAAAGGTATATTTGATATACATGTTATTGATGTGTACCTTACTAATGCTCGCAGTAGTGCCTGGGTATTTGATACTGATTCAGTTTCTAACATTTGCAACTCGAAACAGGTGCTACAGATTAAGCGAAGATTGGCTAAGGACGAGGTGACAATGCGTGTAGGAAATGGTTCCAAAGTCGATGTGATCACCGTCGGCACGCTACCTCTACATCTACCTTTGGGATTAGTTTTAGACCTAAATAATTGTTATTTGGTGCCAGCATTGAGCATGAACATTATATCTGGATCTTGTTTGATGCAAGACAGTTATTCATTTAAATCAGAGAATAATGGTTGTTCTATTTATATGAGTAATATCTTTTATGGTCATGCACCCTTGATGAGAGGTATATTTTTACTAAATCTTTATAGTAGTGATACACATGTTCATAGTATTGAAGCCAAAAGATGCAGACTTGATAATGATAGTGCAACTTATTTGTGGCACTGCCGTTTAGGTCATATTGGTGTAAAGCACATGAAGAAACTCCATTCCGATGGACTTCTGGAATCACTTGATTATGAATCACTTGGTACTTGCAAACCATGGCTCATGGGCAAGATGACTAAAACTCCGTTCTCTAGAACAATGGAGCGAGCAACAGAGTTATTGGAAATCATACATACTGATGTATGTGGTCCAATGAACATTGAAGCTCGCGGCGGATATCGTTATTTTGTCACCTTCACAGATGATTTGAGCAGATATGGGTATATCTACTTAATGAAACAAAAGTCTGAAACATTTGAAAAGTTGAAAGAATTTCAGAGTGAAGTGGAAAATCATCGTAACAAGAAAATCAAGTTTCTGCGATCTGATCGTGGAGGTGAATATTTGAGTTATGAGTTTGGACTTCATTTGAAACAATGCAGAATTGTTTCACAACTCACGCCAGCTGGAACACCACAACGTAATGTTGTGTCCGAACGTCGTAACCGCACTTTATTAGATATGGTGCGATCTATGATGTCTCTCACTGATTGACCGCTATCGTTTTGGGGTTATGCTTTAGAGGCGGTTGTATTCACATTAAATAGGGCACCATCTAAATCTGTTGAGACGACACCTTATGAACTGTGGTTTGGCAAGAAACCCAAGTTGTCGTTTCTTAAAGTTTGGGGCTGCGATGCTTATGTGAAAAAGCTTCAACCTGATAAGCTCGAACCCAAATCGGAGAAATGTGTCTTCATAGGATACCCAAAGGAGACTATTGGGTACACCTTCTATCACAGACCTGAAGACAAGATATTCGTTGCTAAAAATGAATCATTTCTAGAGAAGGAGTTTCTCTCGAAAGAAGTGAGTGGGAGGAAAGTAGAACTTGACAAGGTAATTGTACCTTCTCCCTTATTAGAAAGTAGTTCATTACTGAAATTAGTTCGAGTGATTCCGACACCAGTAAGTGACGAAGCTAATGATGATGATGATCATGAAACTTCTGATCAAGTTACTACCGAACCTCGTAGGTCAACTAGAGTAAGATCCACACCAGAGTGGTACGGTAATCCTATTCTGGAAGTCATGTTACTTGACCATGATGAACCTACGAACTATGAGGAAGAGATGATGAGCCTAGATTCCGCAAAATGGCTTGAGGCCATGAACTCTTAGATGGGATCCATGTATGAGAACAAAGTATGGACTTTGGTTGACTTGCCCGATGATCGGCAGGCCATAGAGAATAAATGGATATTCAAGAAGAACACTGACGCTAACGGTAATATTACTGTCTACAAAGCTTGACTTGTTGCAAAAGGTTTTCGACAAGTTCAAGGAGTTGACTATGATAAGACCTTCTCACCTGTAGTGATGCTTAAGTCCGTCCAAATCATGTTAGCAATTGCCGCATTTTATGATTATGAAATTTGGCAAATGGATGTCAAAATTGCATTCCTTAATGGGTATCTTAAAGAAGAGTTGTATATGATGCAACCAGAAGGTTTTGTCGATCCAAAAGGTGCTAACAAAGTGTGTAAGCTCCAGCGATCCATTTATGGACTTGTGCAAGCCTCTCGGAGTTGGAATATACGCTTTGATAGTGTGGTCAAAGCATATGGTTTTATACAGACTTTTGGTGAAGACTGTATTTACAAGAAAGTGAGTGGGACCTCCATATCATTTATGATATTATATGTAGATGACATATTGTTGATCGGAAATGATACTGAATTTCTGAATAGCATAAAAGGATACTTGAATAAGAATTTTTCAATGAAAAACCTCGGTGAAGCTTCTTATATATTGGGCATCAAGATCTATAGAGATAGATAAAGACGCTTAATTGGACTTTCACAAAGCACATACCTTGATAATGTTTTGAAGAAGTTCAAAATGGATCAGGCAAAGAAAGGGTTCTTGCCTGTATTACAAGGTGTGAAGTTGAGTCAGACTCAATGCCCGACCACTACAGAAGATAGAGAGAAAATGAAAGGTGTTCCCTATGCTTCAACCATAGGCTCTATCATGTATGCAATGCTGTGTACCAGACCTCATGTGTGCCTTGCTATCAGTTGAGCAGGGAGGTACCAAAGTAATCCAGGATTGGGTCACCGGACAATGGTCAATAATATCCTGAAATACCTGAAAAGGACTAAGGATATGTTTCTCGTATATGGAGGTGACAAAGAGCTCGTCGTAAACGGTTATGTCGATGCAAGCTTTGACACTGATGTGGATGACTCTAAGTCACAAACTGGATACGTGTTTTTATTAAATGGTGGAGCTGTCAGTTGGTGCAGTTCCAAGCAGAGCGTCGTGGCGGGATCTACGTGTGAAGCGGAATACATAGCTGCTTCGAAAGCTACAAATGAAGGAGTTTGGATGAAGGAGTTCATATCCGATCTAGGTGCCATGCCTAGTGCATCGGGTCCAATGAAAATCTTTTGTGACAATACTGACGCAATTGCCTTGGCAAAGGAATCCAGATTTCACAAGAGAACCAAGCACATCAAGAAAAGCTTCAATTCCATTCGCGATCAAGTCAAGGAGGGAGACATAGAGATTTGCAAGATACATACGGATCTGAATGTTGAAGACCCGTTTACTAAGCCTCTCTCACGAGCAAAACATGATCAGCACCAAGACTCCATGGGTGTTAGAATCATTACAATGTAATCGAGATTACTAACTCTAGTGCAAGTGGGAGACTGAAGGAAATATGCCCTAGAGGCAATAATAAAGTTGTTATTTATATTTCCTTATATCATGATAAATGTTTATTATTCATGCTAGAACTGTATTAACCGGAAACTTAGTACATGTGTGAATACATAGACAAACAGAGTGTCACTAGTTTGCCTCTACTTGACTAGCTCGTTGAATCAATGATGGTTATGTTTCCTAACCATAGACATGAGTTGTCATTTGATTAACGAGATCACATCATTAGAGAATGATGTGATTGACTTGACCCATCCGTTAGCTTAGCACGATGATCGTTTAGTTTGTTGCTATTGCTTTCTCCATAACTTATACACGTTCCTATGACTATGAGATCATGCAACTCCCGAATACCGGAGGAACACTTTGTGTGCTACCAAACGTCACAACGTAACTGGGTGATTATAAGGTGCTCTACAGGTGTCTCTGATGGTGTTTGTTTAGTTGGCATAGATCGAGATTAGCATTTGTCACTCCGATTGTCGGAGAGGTATCTCTGGGCCCTCTCGGTAATGTACATCACTATAAGCCTTGCAAGCAATGTAGCTAATAAGTTAGTTACGGGATGTAGCATTATGGAACAAGTAAATAGACTTGCCGGTAATGAGATTGAAGTAGGTATTGAGATACCGGCGATCAAATCTCGGGCAAGTAACATACTGATGACAAAGGGAACAACGTATATCGTTATGCGTTTTGACCGATAAAGATCTTCGTAGAATATGTATGAACCAATATGAGCATCTAGGTTCCGCTATTGGTTATTGACCGGAGACGTGTCTTGGTCATGTCTACATAGTTCTCGAACCCATAGGGTCCACACGCTTAGCGTTCGATGACGATCGGTATTATGAGTTTATGTGTTTTGATGTACCGAAGGTAGTTCGGAGTCCCGGATATGATCACGGATATGACGAGGAGTCTCGAAATGGTCGACACATAAATATCAATATATTGGACGACTATATTTGGACATCGGAATGGTTCCAGGTGAGGTGAGATCGGGCATTTACCGATGTACCGGGAGGTTACCGGAACCCCCCGGGAGGTATATGGGCTTATTGGGCCATAGTGGGAGAGAGGAGAAGGTAGCAAAGGAGGGGCGCCCCCCCCCCCAAGCCCAATCCGAATAGGGAGGGGGGCCGCCCCCCTTTCCTTCCTCCTTCCTCCCCCTACCTTCTCTCCTAATCCAACTAGGGAAGGGGGAAATCCTACTCCCGGTGGGAGTAGGACTCCCCTTGGGGCATGCCTAGGAGGCCGGCCCCTCCCCCTCCTCCACTCCTTCACATACAGGGGAGGGGGCACCCCATAGACACACAAGTTGATTGTTCCAGCTATGTGTGGTGCCCACCTCCACCATAATCCACCTCGATCATATCATAGCGGTGCTTAGGCGAAGCCCTGTTCTGGTAGCATCATCATGCCACCGTGCTGACGAAGCTCTCCCTCGACACTCTGCTGGATTGTGAGTTCGTGGTACATCACCGAGCCGAACATGTGCAGATCGCGGAGGTGTCGTACTTTCGGTACTAGGATCGATCGATCGTGAAGACGTACGACTACGTCAACCGCGTTGTCATAACGCTTCCGCTTATGGTCTACGAGGGTACGTAGACAACACTCTCCCCTCTCGTTGCTATGCATCACCATGATTGAGGGAGTCCTGGATTAGGGGGTGTCCGGATGGCCGGACTATACCTTCAGCCGGACTCCTGGACTATGAAGATACAAGATTGAAGACTTCGTCCCGTGTCCGGAAGGGACTTTCCTTGGCGTGGAAGGCAAGCTTGGTGATACGGATATGTAGATCTCCTACCATTGTAACCAACTTTGTGTAACCCTAACCCTATCCGGTGTCTATATAAACCGGAGGGTTTTAGTCCGTAGGACAACATACAGAATAACAATCATACCATAGGCTAGCTTCTAGGGTTTAGCCTCTTCGATCTCGTGGTAGATCTACTCTTGTACTACCCATATCATCAATATTAATCAAGCAGGACGTAGGGTTTTACCTCCATCGAGAGGGCCCGAACCTGGGTAAAACTTCGTGTCCCTTGCCTCCTGTTACCATCCGGCCTAGACGCACAGTTCGGGACCCCCTACCCGAGATCCACCGGTTTTGACACCGACATTGGTGCTTTCATTAAGAGTTCCTCTGCGTCGTCGCCATCAGGAAGGACGCCTCGCCCCGTCTTTAAAGACGGCACCGTTGCTAAGGGAGCTTTGGTTGTCGACCAAACCCTCCGGCTAGGTGGTTTTCTTATGACCGCCTGCTCGGCTTCTACGCCGACGATGACCTCTCGAGCCATCGAAAACAATCTTCATGTCAGCTCGGAACTTGCCGAGCAGTTAAATCCAATGGATCTCTCCTCCATAAACGAGCTCTTGGATCGCATCGCCGCCCTGGGAGTCGCTACGGATTATGACCAGATTGGGCCGAAACCCGATCTGAGAGAGATTAACTCTCCCCAAGTCACCCATCACGTTGCCGTGGTAGAGGGACAGTGCGGCGACCCTTCAACTATATTAAGGACTAGCTACATATGGATTCCCGATCCCTCCAAGCTGGATACCCGCGGAGGGGAGGATATCACTCAAGACCTAAACTTAGAGTCAGGCAACGGGCTGGATTCATTGGACAACATCCAGGAATCCAAATTTTCGAGTTCGGAAACTCCTCGGCCTCTGAGCCTCAGATTGGGTGAGGCTTCGGATTTAATTCCACCCACCCACCCGAACACAAGCGATCTATCACAAATCAGGCAAGAGCCCGAAGAAACAGTACATCATTACTGGGCCAGATTCCTCCTGGTTAGGAACAGGATCTGGGACTGCCGCGAGGAAGACGCGATCTCAATCTTCTGCAATAATTGCACGGACAAGGGAATCCTCAACGCCATAAGTCACCGTGATATTACACGCTTCGCTAACTTGGCGTCCATCGTACGAAAGTACTGTGCAATGGAAAGCGCCTGGAAAACCGAAATATAATTTTGGGACGATCCGGCCCTGAATACAAACCCAGTCCGAAATAAAAGGGTGCATCATCGCCAGACACCCGGGTCAAACACAAAAAAGAAAAAACCCTCTACATGGGCATGGAACCGTACTAGAAGACCCTGTAAAATTCATAGTACAGAGGACACCACACCAACTCAATGCCTTAGAGCATGTTGGATACTCCGGCAGGTGGCCAAAATTGGCGAAGATCTCCTAATTCTGGAGGCCACAGAAAGCCACCCCAGAAACACCAATACGGTATTAACAGTCTTCGAGACTTTCGCATCAAATAATATGCGAAAAAGGACACTCCGCAGCCTTGCTGAAGTCTACCAAGTAGCAACAACAAACCCATGGAGTGACACGGCTATTACCTTTAACGCCAGTGATGAACCTAAATTCCAAATAGCCCGAGCACCAGCCGCATTGGTCCTCAGTCCAATAGTGGACGGCTTTCGTCTTACCAAGGTACTCATGGACGGCGGTAGTGGATTGAACCTCATTTACGAGGAAACCCTTCAAAAAATGGAAATAGACTGGAACCGCATTGAGCGAAGCAACACAACCTTTAGAGGAATAATCCCCAGACGGGAAGCGCGCTGTACAGGAAAAAATCACACTAGATGTGGTGTTCGGCACGCCGGATAATTACAGATCCGAAGAGGTCACATTCCATGTGGCTCCGTTCAGTAGCGGTTATCACGCTCTGCTAGGGTGGGAAGCGTTTACAATCTTCCAAGCAATACCCCATTACGGGTACATGAAGCTCAAGATGCCCAGGCCTAATGGGATCATCACTCTCGCTAGTGATCCGGACATAGCACTCCGCGCCAAAAACAAGACAGTCGCACTGGCCCTTGAGGCACTATCCGAAGCCCTAGCGGCTGAGGAACTGACTGCGCTGCGCTCCACGGTGAATAGGGATGATGTGGTACTCGACAAAAGATCCAAGTCCACCTCCTTTAAACCGGCGAACGAAATAGTCAAATTCCAGGTCCATCCAACGGACCCCAATAAAACAGCTTCCATCGGGGCACAGTTAAACCCTGATGTAGACGCCGCACTGCGAGAGTTCCTATGAGAGAACTAGGACATTTTCGCTTGGCACCCTTCAGACATGCCAGGAATCCCACGCAGGCTGGCCGAGCACAGCTTAAATATCCTAAAAGGATTCAAACCTGTCAAACAAGCTCTTCGGCGTTTTTCCAAACCGAAGAGACAGGCCATGGGAGAGGAGCTAGCAAAGCTATTGGAGGCCGAATTCATCAGAGATATAAAACATCCGGACTGGCTAGCAAACCTGGTGATGGTACCAAAGAAGGACAAATCCTGGCGCCTGTGCGTTGATTTTAAAGACCTTAACAAGGCTTGCCCAAAGGATCCCTTCCCCCTCCCCCGCATCGATAAAATTATCGACGCTACCGCAGGACACGATTCGTTGTGTTTCCTCGACGCATATTCCGGCTACCATCAAATCAAGATGGCAGAATCAGACCAAGCCGCAATGGCATTTATCACACCATACGGCCCATTCTGCTTCAACACAATGCCCTTCGGGCTCAAAAACGCCGGCGCAACATATCAGCGTATGATTCAGACATGTCTGGCAAACCAGATCGGCAAAATAGTGGAGGCATATGTAGATGATGTGGTCATCAAAACAAGACATGTCGAATCTCTAGTAGACGACTTGAGGCTCACATTTGATAACCTCCGAACATACGACATCAAGCTCAACCCGGAGAAATGCGTTTTCGGCGTTCCAGCCGGAAAGCTCTTGGGCTTCATTGTATCCGGTAGAGGAATTGAAGCAAATCCAGCCAAGATCCGAGCTCTGTCACAATTGGATATCCCAAAAGACCTCAAACAAATAAAAAAGTTAACCGGATGCGTGGCGGCTCTAAGCCGCTTTATCTCCCGCTTGGGAGAAAAGGCCCTCCCCCTTTACCGCCTCCTTCGGCGCACCGAACACTTCGAATGGACGGATGCAGCCACGGCCGGACTCGATGAAATAAAAGCCATATTGGCAACAAACCCAGTCCTGGCCGCGCCAAACATTGGCGAACCAATGCTATTGTACATTGCAGCAACACATCAGGTTGTAAGCGCAGTGCTCGTCGTCGAACGAGAAATGGACGGACACAAATTCCCCCTTCAAAAGCCAGTCTATTATGTGTTCACTGTCCTCACTCCATGCAAATTACGGTACCCGCATTATCTAAAGATTGCTTACGCGGTATTCATGGCATCCCGGAAGCTACGACACTACTTTCAAGAGTGTTCAATAACAGTAGCCTCGGAAGTACCACTTAACGATATTATAAACAACCGTGATGCAACGGGCCGGATTGCAAAATGGGCCATTGAGCTCCTCCCGTTCGACATAACTTACAAGCCACGACGAGCCATCAAGTCGCAAGTTTTGGTCAACTTCGTCGCAGAATGGACGGAGGCCGAACTCCCTAAAGAGTACGACACATATTCAAATTGGCTCATGCATTTCGACGGCTCCAAGATGTTGGCCGGACTAGGGGCTGGCGTCGTTTTGACGTCCCCCACAGGAGACACAGTTCAATACATACTCCAGATTATGCACACAGACTCCAACAATGCAGCCGAATATGAGGCCCTTTTACATGGTCTCCGGATGGCAATATCCATGGGCATTGAACGCCTAGAGGTGCTCGGGGACTCGAACCTCGCAATATCCCAAATAAATGGAGACTTCGATGCCAACGATCCAAAAATGGCAGCTTACCGCAACACCGTCCTAAAAATGTCAGCTCGGTTCGAAGGGCTTGAATTTCACCATATAGCCCAGGAAAATAATCAGGCGGCAGATGTCCTGGCACGCATCGGTGCAAAACGCGATGAAGTCCCCCCCAACATCTTCTTGGAAAGGTTGTTCAAGCCATCCGTAGTATGGGAAGGGGAGCCAAACAATAACAGCCCAGACCCAACTGCACTGCCCGACACCGAACATTCTGACACAATCGGAGGCTCTGCCAATGAAATAACACCTTCAGCCCATGTAATAATGGCCGTTATCGCCCCGTGGACAGAACCATTTCTCGCCTACCTTACAAGGCAGGAACTCCCCGAGGACCAAAACAAGGCACGCTGCATAGTGCGGCGATCCAAAGCCTACAAAGTTGACGAGGGAGAGCTTTATAAGAAAAGCACTACCGGAGTCCTTCAAAGGTGCATCTCCGAAGAGGAAGGGCGGAACCTCCTGGCTGAAATTCATGCCGGACTCAGCGGTCATCATGCTGCAGCTTGGTTCCTTGTAAGCAAGGCCTTCCGCACAGGCTTTTATTGGCCGACGGCCCGGGCAGACGCCCAGGACCTAGTCCAACGATGCGTCGGTTGCCAACTCTTTGCAAACCAAAGCCATATGCCACCCACCGGCCTCCAAACTATCCCCATCACTTGGCCCTTTGCGGTCTGGGGGCTTGACATGGTTGGACCCCTTAAAGGCGGAACCCACAAGCAAAAATACTTACTGGTCATGGTGGATAAGTTCACCAAATGGATAGAAGCCAAGCCTATTAAGACGGCCAAATCCGGACCGGTGATAGACTTTATATCCGGGGTTGTACACTGCTACGGCGTCCCCCACAGCATCATCACTGATAATGGCACGAACTTTACAGCCGACGAGGTAAAACTCTGGTGCAAAAACATGGGCATCAAGCTCGATTATGCTTCCGTCTATCACCCACAAACTAACGGTCAGGTCAAACGTGCAAATGGTCTTATCATGAGCGGCATGAAACCCAGATTAGTGCGGTCCCTCAAGGAATCTAATATGCACTGGGTAGAGGAGCTCGACTCCGTACTCTGGGGGCTGCGGACCACGCCGAATCACACCACCGGACACACACCATTCTTTATGGTGTACGGCGCAGAGGCAGTTCTGCCTTGCGACATAATTCATGACTCACCTCGAGTGCGCATGTACGAAGAAAGAGAAGCTGAACTTGATCGGCAGGACAGTTTGGACGCATTGGAGGAGGAGCGTGACGTGGCAAAAGCCCGTTCCGCATTCTATCAACAGCAGGCTCGAAGATACCAAAGCAGAGAAGTACGGGCCAAAAATTACAATGTTGGCGAATTAGTTCTACGCCTGCCAGACAAGAAAAAGGACAAACTCAAGCCCAAGTGGGAAGGTCCCTTCATAATTGACCAAGTCCTGACTGGTGGAGCATACCGCATGCGAGATGCATCGGATAACCGACTCGAGCCGAACCCATGGAACGCAGCCCGTCTCCGAAGATTCTATGCCTAGCGCCGGACTCTGTGTTCGTCTCCTTCCTCTGTCCATTTTTTATATACCGTCTGTCTTACATTTCTCTCCTTCTCCCCTTCCTTTCTCTTATAGCCTTTAAAGGCTCATCAAATGATGTGCTATTCGCACTCATTAAACCTGGGGGCTTCTTTTACCAGAAGCTTATTTATACGGGCTTCATGCCCAACACATGTGTGACACTTCCGCATGTACCTTTTATTTCACCATTATATGCATCGATATGACTTAAGTTTTGGACAAGCTGGGTTGCCTGGCCCCTGTGCTTACCCCTACGTTCCTGATTATTCGGCTAGGCGGTAAAGGGAGCACCTCTGCGATTGTTACTACCGGATCAGCTGGATGTGTACCTCAGACTGGGTGAAGCCGAAAGCTAGCGTTCTTAAGGGAATATTCGGTCAGTGACCTAAAAGAGATCTTTTTACTTATTTATTTATGCGCCCCAGATGCTTTTTTCTGCATCTTTTTCGCGGAATGGGCATGCACTTTAGGGCATGCCTCCTAGGGAAAGGAACCCCTAACGAAACTATTCTCCCTGGAAGATGTTTCTTACTAACCATGTAATATAACATAACTAGTCGAGCACTTGTATGTTCACGCACTAATGACCCCTACGCCTGGTCTCCATGCATTCCCTGGTCCTTATATAAGCTCATGGGAATTCGGACACACTCCGGACCGTCAGGTCCTGAGGCTGAAGCGAAAAGGTCGGCCATGACAAACGATCTACAATCCGGCTAGAAGGCATTATAAATGTCGATTAAATTACATAGTCATTCTGACTGATTGTATTCCTCTTCAATACCATCCAACAGGCTGTCTAATTTACAGTCCTGCTAGGAATACTTTGCGGCCAATTATACTTGGCCGTATACTAAGCTTACAGGGATCTCCTTCCCATCGGGCCCCACAGGACCGACCTCGGCCACGTGGTTGGGGTCAGCCTTTGTGTACCGCATCTTCACCATGGCCCAGGCCTCCCTAGCGCCTTGACGGCAGGCCGATATCTTCCACAATCGGAAGCACCGCCGTGCTCCCTTTAGCTTCTCCGCAAGCTCTCCAAGACCTTTGGGCACGGAGATGGATGGCCACAGGGCCTGGGCAATGCCTCGCATCGCCTTCCGAACTCGCTCGAGTAGTTGCGAGAGCTCGGGAAGAAGTTCACCCGTAGAACCGGGCATCTCCTCTGTAGGACGAACTGTTAGCACACCTACAGACATTACTCTGTTAGTCGACTTCCCCGCCAAACTTTTTTTTCTCCAAAGGTTCGTTCAAGCACCGAAGCCGCTGATTCTCCTTAACGGAGTCTGACAGCTGGGCACGAACATCTTTCAGCTCGACACCCAGCTTGGTGTTGTCATCTTGGAGATCATTCTTCTCCCTCCTCACCTTTGTCAGCACCTTCTCACCAGCAATTTCATTTGTCAGATTTGCACCCATGTTGTGCTTTGTAAAATACTTATCTTTCGAAGTGTATATTACCAGAGGGGGTCTCCTTGGGCTCCCCTGCCGCGGCTAGTGCGGCCTCAAGTTGGGCTTTGCACTCTTCCAACTCCTGGGACAGTAGGGAATTCTTTTCTGTAAGAACCTGCATAACATATGATCCTTAAATCAGTTATTCTAACTGTTTCAAGTCTCGGGGGCTACTGGTATATATATATATATATAATTACCAAAATTTTCTTACCTGTATGTCTTTTACATATTGCTCCTTGGCTCTGGTTAGACCATTTTGAGCGGCACGGAGGTACGCATCTCCCGACTTGAAGGCATCTAATGCCTCTTGGGAGAAACAAGTGTCGCGAAAAATTGTCCAGCGACGCCTGTGGTTCATGGCACTCTCCACCTCAGAGTTGGTGGCAGACAACCTGTCCACATCCTCCGTCGGAGGAGCATCCGGTGCGTGCCTTGTGTTCGCCTCCGCCTCCGGACCAGGCTTTGGAGCCTGGCTGGTGGAGGCGCGATTGGCAGCCTCTTCGAATATAGTCCGACGAGGTCTCTTTGTCCTGAAGAGAGCACGAGTGTTAATATGCCTTAAAGGTATAATCCCTGGGATAAGGAGGTGCACCATACCTTTGCGCTGACGCCTCGATCCGGACTGCACCTCTTTTCTACCCACGGGGCCCTGTGGCCCCTCGTCGGCTTGTCGCCGCAGGTTCGGCCTCCCGTCTCAGAAACCTCCCCTGCAAAGTTCGGTTGTAATCAGGAAACTGAAAACACGAGACGACGGACCCCTATTCGGGGTGCTGGGACGTCGATCTCAGTTACCTGGGAGGCCGGGATTAGCCCTGGGTAATCGGCCGTAATGGCCACCAAGGCGTTGTCCTTGCTCAATTGATAGAACACTCCATCAATCAGCTCCACAGATACGTCTGGATCCTCTTGAGAGGCCGGGTCGAGGGACCGTCCTGGGTCCTCGGGTTGTGGAGGAGGGCTGTTTATTTCTTTAACAGCCTGGCGCAGTTCCTGCATTGAAGTCGCTAGACTGAATATTTAACGATGGGGATATAAAACGGATGGGCAAGATGCGACCACTTACCCAGCTTGGAGGATCGTACATAGAAAATCCACCCTTCGGGTCGACGCGGAGAAAATCCTCCTCTTCTCCCTTGTACAAAGCGGACAAGGTCTTTGCTAGAGCCGCAGCCGAATCCGGCCCCTTACGGCCATAGCGGGTGGCGTCGTCCTCCCCGTTGAAGTCCCACATGGGGTGGCCTCTATACTGTAGCGGTTGCACCCCTCGCATGATGCATGCGGCCATGACCCCGATCATGGTCAGTCCGGAATGAGCTAACAATCTTATCCGGCCCATCAGGTAAATAATGTCCTTGTCACTTTCCCTCTGAGGGCTCCGTGGACGCCAACTTAGGCGCTTCTTTAGTGGGGCACTGTCGAACTCAGGGAGGCCGATCCGGACAGGATCCGGTAGCGGGACGTCCTCTATGTAAAACCATTCCGAAGGCCAGTCCTCGGACGCCTTCTTTGGGGTTCCGGATAGATATCCGGTCCCGGCGATGCGCCACACTTCGGCTCCGCCCACTTGATATATTGACCCCTTCTTAGAATGGGGCACGAGGCAGAATAGCTCTTTCCACAGCCCGAAATGAGCCTCAACACCCAAGAACAGCTCGTAGAGGGCTACAAAGCCCGCGATATGCAATACGGAGGCAGGTGTGAGATTGTGTAGCTAGAGGCCATAGAACTCCAGGAGCCCCCGAAGAAATGGATGGATTGGAAATCCGGACCCTCTTATTAAATAAGGGACGAGGCACACCCGCTCTCCTTTGGAGGGATTAGGGGCACTCTCCGCTTGCTCTCCGCCATTATAGATGGCAAGACCGGCTCGAACCGGGACCATATAGGCCGGGGGGAGAAATCCCTTGGTGTGGAGTGTCACTAGCTCACTATGCGGGATGGAGCATCTCTCCCAATATCCAGGCTAAGGGCTGGAAGGGCGAGAGGAGGAGTTGCGACGGCTGGCCATGGTGGTATGGACCTTTGTCGGATGCGCTCTGATGAACACTCGCGAAGGGGAGAAGGTGTGGTTTGGATCTAAATCCTCGTCCCCTTAAATGGGAGGCTCATTTACGCGGCTAGGGGTGTGGATGTAAAAACACTCAGACTTTTCATATTCGTTTGACACGTGGGAGACGGCCATTATTGGGCGTAGAAGCCGAGGAGCGCAACATTTACAAGAAACCGGACTTTATTCAACAGGTACACGGAATTTGGAGGAGAACCCGCCTTGCAATGTCGAAGACAATCTACACGCCAGACTCATCGTCATTGAAGCCTGGTTCGGGGGCTACTGAGGGAGTCCTGGATTAGGGGGTGTCCGGATGGCCGGACTATACCTTCAGCCGGACTCCTGGACTATGAAGATACAAGATTGAAGACTTCGTCCCGTGTCCCGAAGGGACTTTCCTTGGCGTGGAAGGCAAGCTTGGCGATACGGATATGTAGATCTCCTACCATTGTAACCGACTTTGTGTAACCCTAACCCTATCCGGTGTCTATATGAACCGAAGGGTTTTAGTCCATAGGACAACATACAGAACAACAATCATACCATAGGCTAGCTTCTAGGGTTTAGCCTCTCCGATCTCGTGGTAGATCTACTCTTGTACTACCCATATCATCAATATTAATCAAGCAGGACGTAGGGTTTTACCTCCATCGAGAGGGCCCGAACCTGGGTAAAACTTCGTGTCCCTTGCCTCCTGTTACCATCCGGCCTAGATGCACAGTTCGGGACCACCTACCCGAGATCCGCCAGTTTTGACACCGACAATGATCTTGCGTGTGTGTAGCAAATTTTTTGAAATTACTGCGTTCCCCAGCAGCCACGCGATGCAGTTGCGTGCGGCACGATGGAGTTACGCGCTGCAAATTAGAACTGCCATCAGGGTCTGCCGATATTCCTGACTGTACGGCTTCCCCTTTAATTCCCGCTGCCATTATAACCTTAATCTCTTCAACCTTTCGATTGCGCCCCACAACAGAACAAGCACACCCATAGCGACACATAGAGAGGGGATGTCCAGTGGCGCTCCAATGGAGTTTGGCGAGCATAGAGTGAAGACCCACGCGAGGGAGATAGATCTCTCGGTGGTGTAAAACATCGACCCGGCCGTGGTGGAGGACTACATCAACAGTGTTGGGCTGTTGCTTACTTGAGACAAGTACAAGGTGGTCGGCATCGACCTCCAGTACACCATCGGTTGTCCCAGCATAGATCAGAAGGTTGCCGTCGCCCAGTTGTGTGTGGGCCATCATGTCCTCATCTACCACTATTGCATGGCCACTGAGCCTTGCGGCCGTTTCAACAGGTTTGTCAACAGCACCGACTACAAGTTCGCCATGGTGGAAACCACCGACGATGTAAAAGCGCTCAGTGTTACGGGCTTGGCCTACAAGAACCTTGTGGAAATCTGTGACCACTACAGGGTCTGGGAAGCACGAAGAAGGACTCCCTGGTCGAACTCGCCTCGGCCATCATCGACCCCTACTACGAAAAGATGAAGTAGGATGCCTAGAGAACAAGTCCCCTATCCCGGCACAGGGCCTAGATGCGGCAATTGGATGAACCTCGCCTCAGGTTCATGGCCAAGAGCGTGTACACATGCTACGAGATGCACAGGCGGATCGTTGACATGAGGAAGTGCCTCATTACCAAAATTGACGAGCCCGGATCGAGCCACAAGCAGAGCAAGCGTCAAAAGAAGTAGATGATGATCAGATGATCGTTTATGCTAGTTAATCATGCATGTAATATATAGTTTTACTTTATCGGTGTGTGGAAATATCATGTGTGTAGTAGCCACCTATGTAATTATGCATGTAATAGTTTACTTTGGTGTGTGCAAATGCCATGGTTGTAGTAGCCACCTATGTAAGTGGATGTTTAATTTGGTTATGCAAGCATGTCCTTATAAGTGTGTGTGTATATATATACATATATATGTTGTTCATCTGTATGCAATCCCATGACACAACACACACATCTTATTAGCAGTAACCGTCTGTGTTATTATCGGTCTTCACACACATTTCTGATTACAGACCTGTTTGCCATGTACCACACACATCTTGTTAAGTTGAACCGTTTCTGTTCTCATGTCTCAACTCAAACAGTTCATCTGAGTGAACCGCATGCCGTATATCACACACACCTTCATCTGGCTGGCCATTTTTTGTGTGTTGCCTAATCACAAACAGTTCATCCGAGTGAACCGTATGTTGTATATCGTACACACCTCCATCTGGCTGCCCGTTTCTTTTGTTCCTCCTTATTGCAAACAGTTAATTGAACAAAACTGTATGCCCTGCATCGCACACGAAAATAAAATCTGAACCGTGTTTGATGCATCCTCCATCGCAAACATTTTGCACCTTTTTGACAGGGTTTTTACACCACCATTGATAACCCACAAGTAAATTAAACCAATCATAGCAATTCACCAATTACCGATAGGACAACGAAAATCTACTTAAACATCATAGGATGGCAACACATCATTGCATAATAATATGAAGCATAAAGCACCATGTTCAAGTAGAGGGTACAGTGGGTGCGGGAGAGTGGACCACTGTAGATAGATGGGGGAAGGTGATGAAGATGTTGGTGAAGATGACGGAGGTGTTGGTGTAGATTGCCGTCACACAATGATGGCCCCGGCGGTGTTTGGGCGCTACCGGGAGACAGAGGGGGAGAGAGCCTCGTTCTTCTTCTTCTTCCTTGACCTTATACCTATATGGGAGAAGGGTTTTCCCTCTGGTCCATGGCCTCCATGGCGAAGGAGGGGCGAGAGACCCTCCGAGATCGGATCTGACTCTTTGTCTCTCTCTGTTTCTGCGTTCCAGATTTTGGCCTTTCGCCGTTTCTTATATTCCCGGAGATCCGTAACTCCGATTGGGCTGAAATTTTAACACGATTTCTATCCGGATATTGGCTTTGTTGCGGTGAAAGAAGGGCGCCAACCGCCTTATGGGGTGGCCATGAGGACCCAGGGCGCGCCTTACCCCCTGGGGTGCGCCCCTGATAACCCACAAGTATAGTGGATCGCAACAGATTTCAAAGGTAGAGTATTCAACCCAATTTATTGATTCGACACAAAGGGAGCCAAAGAATATTCTCAAGTATTAGTAGCTGAGTTGTCAATTCAACCACACCTGGAAACTTAGTATATGCAGCAAAGTGTTTAGTAGCACAGTAATATGATAGTGTTGGTAGCGGCAACAAAAATAAAGACAACAAAAGTAATGTTTTTGGTACTTTGTAGTGATTGTAACAATAGCAGTGGGAATGTAAATAAGCGTAAACCAGTATATGGAAAACTCGTAGGCACCGGATCAATGATGGATAATTATGCCGGATGCGGTTCATCATGTAACAGTCATAACATAGGGTGACATAGAACTAGCTCCAATTCATCAATGTAATGTAGGCATGTATTCCGTATATAGTCATACGTGCTTATGGAAAAGAACTTGCATGACATCTTTTGTCCTACCCTCCCGTGGCAGCGGGGTCCTATTGGAAACTAAGGGATATTAAGGCCTCCTTTTAATAGAGAACCGGAACAAAGCATTAGCACATAGTGAATACATGAACTCCTCAAACTATGGTCATCACCGGGAGTGGTCCCGATTATTGTCACTTCGGGATTGCCGAATCATAACACATAGTAGGTGACTATAGACTTGCAAGATAGGATCAAAAACTTGTTGACACCTAATTTTGGCATGATACAGAGTGAAAGGGTTTTCAGCATGAGAAATTTTCATATCGTCGAGTGGAACGACTTTGATGTTTAGGCTATCGCCATTCGACCTCATCTCAGTGGCCGAAGCTGTACTCCGAGTGACAAAATTTAGTGTTCTGAGTGGTGTTCGGTCGATTACGCCCTCAATATGACCTTAGATGAAGGAGTGCTCTAAAGGAATTGTCTTCGCCTCGTCGAGACGATCGATTTTCATATATAATTTGTCTCAATCTGAGGTCATATGCAAAAGTTATAGTCAATACGGTCTGGACAGGCCAGAGACCAAAATATTACGCTTGACACCAGACACGTGTTGATGAATGTATGATGCAATGCGTGAGCAATTCGGCCTTCAAGACGGCCTTGAATTGAAAAACCTTCAACACGGAAAAGTTTCGTCTCGTCGAGCCGATTGATTTTCGTATATAATTCATCTCAATCCGAGGTCGTATGAGGCCTGGAGAGACCAATCAAGATCAAGCTACATTTTCAATCGGAAAATCCGAGTGAAAAGTTTACCGTCCGAGTGAAAGTTTACGGTCGAGTGAAAATTTACTGGTCGAGTGAAAATATAGTCATCCGAGTGGAATTATGGTCATCCGAGTGACATTGTCCTCCAGGTGAAAATATTCCGAGTGAAAATTGTATTCCGAGTGAAAAACTCTAAACATCCGAGTGAAAAGTCCAGTCAGACGATCCAAGTGAATGACTCCGAGTGGATGAGCTCGGATCCGAGTGAAATTTAACATATGCCTGAAAGTTTATCAAGATGACCTCGGATGAAGAAGTGTTCAATATAGAAGTTGTGCGTATCATCAAGATGGTAAACTTTGATTTTGGAGTCGTCATCATCAGAGATAATATATGGCCTACAAATTCACTACGAGACTCGGATAATCCAGTCTACCGCAAGACCAAGTCCGACTGGAAGATAAAGATGACCTCGAAAAGTATTCAAGATGGCCTTATTTGAAGAAGTGATCAACATGAGAGTTGTTCGTATCGTCGAGGCGCACGAGTTTGATATTTGGGCCGTCTTGATCGGAGATCATATGCAAGCCCGGTGTCCCGCGCAAGAAGGAAGACAGAGTTTGGGCCAGATTCAGACTTAATCCGAGTTGGAATATAATTAGGACTCTAGGACGTGAATTGATGTAAATTTTCTTGTAAGGAAAGCCTAGATGAATCCTTTACTTGTACGGGAAGTCCAGCCGCCTCTTATATATGTTGGGGGTGATGGCCGATTGAACAACACACAATCAAACAAATCAATATACTACTTTTTCATCTACGTTTTATCTCTCCACCGTTTTTCTATCTCGTTCTTCGCTGTTCTTCGTGTTTGAAAGCTGCGAATCCCGAGGCTCTAGGGGCGAGCGAATCGACCTAGGGCAGCCCATATCCGCCACACTCCCTGACGGGGTCCCTCCCGGCGGTGTGGGGTTTTCGGGTCTGCAAAAGCGCCCGTCGACTGTCTTGCGTATCGCGCTGTCGGTCGGGTCTCCTTCGACGTGAGCTGCGGTGCATCACCCCCGGCGTCGAGGATACACGTGACGTGTTCGTGTGTCGACACACTTTTTGGCGACTCCACGGGGGATCGAAGTTCAATCATCATCATCCACCATGTCCGATCTTCCCAAGCCATCTGAGGTAGACGCCGATAACATCATTAAGCCCAGTCTTGATGAGATATCGGCCGATCATCGCCAAGTCTATGAGGAGTACAAGAAGGCGCGCGATGAGAAGGACCTGCAGGAGTTCCTTGCAAAATTCAAGAAAGATCGCCAAGGCAACATCACTCCGATTGAAGAAATCAAGTTCCCTCCTCTTCAAACTGAACAGGTTAAACCTTCTGTAAGTACTGCCTTTTATCCTGAGCAGTGGGCTGAGATTGAAAGTCGTATTGATGATGGTAACAGTCTAGTCTATCAAACTTTCATAGAAAATACTAATGCTCAGAAGAATATATCTCAATCGTCTAGTGGTAATGGTGGTGTAGCTGCTAGTGTGCAAAACCGTAATCTGCCTTTGCCCATCTCATCAGTGCCTCCCGTGCCGATGACTTATTATCCTACCCAAACAAATCAGATTGTGGCTGCACCCATTAATCCTATTATGAGCATGCCAGGTTCGGTGGCAACGCTGAACCAAACCCTGCCTACAGCTACATCCACTCGACCATTACCAAATTATGGGTCGACGTACATGCCACAATTCCTACCTACAGCTAGTAACCCTGCTCCTCCTATGCCACTGCCACAAGCTTCATCGTCCACTATGGATGATGGTCTAGCTAATCTTAGAGAGGAGATGGCTAAAATGCTTCGAGAGAATTTTGGAGTTGAGTTACCTCAGAATCGTATTTACCAAAAGCCGTACCCCGAGTACTTTGATGCCATCCAGTGCCCTCCAGGATATAAAATTCCAGATTTTGTTAAATTTAATGGAGAAGGCACAAAAACCACATGGGAGCATGTTAGTCAATATTTAGCACAATTGGGTGAGGCAGGCTCACTGAATGAATTGAAAGTGCGTTTATTTCCTTTATCATTAACTGGTACCGCATTTTCATGTTTTTCTTCTTTACCCCATGGTTCCATTCGGGTTTGGTCGCAGCTAGAGCAGAAGTTTCATGATCACTTTTATAGCGGCGACAATGAACTCAAGTTGTCACATCTAACATCGCTTAAACAGAAGCATGATGAATCGGTCTCCGATTACGTCAAGAGATTCAGAGAAACAAAAAACCGGTGTTTTAGTTTGGTGATAACCGAGAGGGACTTGGTAGACCTAGTGCTGAGTGGTTTGAGAACTCCCATTAGAGAAAAACTGGAAGGCTACGAGTTCTTAAATATCAACCAAGTCTTACAAAGGGCTTTGGCTCAGGAAAGCCGAAGCAAAGACCTCAAAGAAGTGCATAGGTACAAAGCCGATCGTCCAAAGATGAATATGGTGGAATATGACAGTGATCACTCGGACGATGAGGGTGATGTTTTTTCTACTGAATTTGTTTGGCCATCTAAGGCCAAACCCTTTACTTGCAATGATCTGAACCGATTCATAAGAATCGTGATGAAGAGATGAAGTTTACTTTTAACATTGCTAAGTGTGATAGAATATTTGATGCATTGTTGCAGGCTAAGATTATTAGAATATCTCATACTTTACCGCCGTTTGAAGAGCTAAAACGGCGTGCTTATTGCAAGTATCATAGTTCTTTTTCTCATGCTACTAACGATTGCAATGTTTTTCGATGACAGATACAGTCGGCCATTAATGACGGAGATTGAACTTTTCTGAGATGCAAGTTGATAAACAACCTTTTCCAATGAATACCATGGGTTTGGAGGGGAAGAAACTACTCATTCGGCCGGAGGTAGCCGAATCTGCTAATAAAGCTAATGTCATTGTTGGTGAGCCCAGGAAAGACAAGGAGGACAGCAAGGTCTTGGGGAGACAAGTTGTGCTTGATAAGCAACCCGATGGCAAGGAAGTGATCAAAATCACCATCAAGAACCCTACACTCAGGGGGCAACCGCAAGTGCAAGAAAATGCTCGTGTTAAATTTGTCAAGCCCAAGAGTCCGGAAGTTGGCAAGTGGAAGAAGAATAAAGCTAAAGTGCAGCGCAAGCGGATCAAGCCAACTTTTGATATGTTGTTGTCCAAGTATGCTAACCACTCGGCCGGTTCTAGTTTCAATCGACCGACTCATCTGAAACGACCAAGGTCACCATCAGCTGATATGTTCAGTCGGTATACAAAACCGAGTGGACCAAGGGCGCAATTTCCAGGAGAGTATACGCAATCTGTTTGGGATCGACTTGACTACTCATATAATGGCTGACTCAACATCGGTGACTATCAGTCGGCTGGTCAAAATATGCAACCGAGTGGAAGTTATCCGAGTGTAAGAATGCACCCAGGTGGAAGTCATCCGAGTGAATTCCATCCGAGTGGATTCCATCCGAGTAAAAAGGTGCGCTCGAGTGGAAATTTCATGCATCTGGAAAGTCGAAAAGAATGGTGTGTTAAATCACCAAGTGTTGCAGCAATTGAGTCGGCAAAAGGCAAGGAGAAAATGGATGCCGACTCACTTATCTTGGGCACCGAAACATTTGCCATACGGCAGCCGATTGTGCATAGCAATCCGACTGAGCCGATACTTGCTATCGCGCCAAAGCACTCGGCCAATGACCATGAAGCAAGCACCAGCCAGGTAAAAACGAGAGATCCTAAATACACTCAGCCAAAGTGGTGTCCTCCAGGGCTAACAAAGACACAAAAGAGGAAACTACAGAGGTTAAGGAGTCAAGAGATGGCAGAAAAGGAGGCCAAGAAACAAAGGGATAAGTTGTTCAATGACACTCGACCCATGGTTCCAGCAAAACAAGTGTGGAGGCCTAAACAAATAAAAGATACAATAGCTTCGACATCTATCACAGCAACACCTACATCACCAAAGGAGGACGATGCAACAGATATCACATCGTTTGTGACACTTCTTACTTCTCCTTCACTCAGACAAATTTCAGAATCGGTGGATGCGCTCGAAGAGGAGGCTGATATGTTGGAAAATGAGTCTACGCCGGTTCATGAAGGTATGGATATCAATATGGTTTATTACTTACCTGCTGAGTTTCGTGCTGTAGATGAAGAAGGGGAGGTGGCTCAGCTGGATTTTGGCCCTAAAAATGCAATATTCGAGAAGCCAAAAGAACCAGTAACGCACCTGAAACCATTATATCTTAGAGGGCATATCAATGGGTCGCCGCTCACTCGGATGCTTGTTGATGGTGGTGCTGTGGTAAATCTTATGCCCTATTTGGTTTTCAAGAAATTGGGTTTGCCTGATGAAGAATTGATCAAGACCAATATGGTGCTCAACGGATTTGAAGGCAAAGAGAAAACTGAAGCCAAAGGTGTGATGTATGTGGAGCTTACAGTCGGAAGCAAAACTTTGGCTACTGCATTCTTTGTCGCTCAGGTGCAAGGTAACTACAACGTCATACTAGGCCGTGATTGGGTTCATGCAAACCAGTGTGTGCCATCCACTATGCACCAGTTTTTGATTCAGTGGGTTGATGATGAAGTGGAAGTCATTCATGCGGATAACTCGGCCTGTGTTGCTTTGGCCGATGCATCGGTGGATTGGCAACATCCCAATGATACTTGCTTGACGGGACGTGACTTATCAGAGTTTGATTTTCTCAGCGCGACCAAGAATGGTTTTGTGCCCATCTCTTTAAAGCCGACTGAATTCAATCGGCTCCAAGGTATGATATGTTTAAATGGATTCTAGCTCCGGGTGGTTACAAAAACGTCTTGTGAAATATCGGTCCAGCGAGAACGATATGTATGAGTCTATAGAGGAGTTGGATGACATGGATAAGCTTGGACAAGGTTTTACATCGGCCGATCCATTAGAAGAGGTAGATATTGGAGATGGTTCAGTCACTCGACCGACATTTATAAACAAAAATTTGAAAGCCGATTGTAAAGCTAAGTTAATCGAACTATTGAAAGAATATGTTTGTTGCTTTGCATGGGAATATCATGAGATGCCAGGGTTAAGCCGAGAGCTAGTGGAGCATAGGTTACCTATAAAGGTCGGTTTTAGACCTTATAAACAATCAGCCAGAAAATTTAATCCAAAAACATATGACCGGATCAAGGAAGAGATCGGTCGATTGCTTGAAGCTAATTTCATTCGACCTTGCAGGTACGCCGAGTGGATTTCTAACATTGTCCCAGTGGAGAAGAAAGGATCCGGCAATTTGAGAGTATGCATTGATTTCAGATATTTGAATAGGGCTACACCCAAAGATGAGTATCCTATGCCAATAGCCGATATGCTTATTAATGATGCTTCTGGGCATAAGGTTATTAGCTTTCCAGATGGTAATGCCGGATACAATCAAATTTTTATGGCCGAAGAGGACATGTACAAGACTGCTTTTCGATGCCCTGGTTTCCTTCGTTTATTCGAGTGGACAGTGATGACATTCGGATTAAAAAATGCTGGAGCCACATATCAAAGGGCTATGAATTTGATTTTTCATGGTTTACTCGGTATCATACTTGAAGTTTATATTGATGATATTGTTGTCAAATCGGATGCTTTTGAATCTCACTTGGCCGATTTGCGTTTAGCTTTTGAAAGAATGAAAAAGTATGGACTGAAGATGAATCCTTTGAAGTGTGCTTTTGGCGTGTCAGCTGGCAAGTTTTTGGGTTTCATTATTCATGAAGATGGCATAGAGATTGATCCCACAAAGATAGAGGCTATACAGAAAGTGGAGGCTCCAACATGCAAGAGAGATATGCAAAAGTTCCTTGGCAAGGTCAATTATTTGAGAAGGTTCATAGCTAATCTGTCAGGGAAAGTTGATGCATTTACTCCTATCCTTCGGTTAAAGAATGATACTAATTTCACTTGGGGGGCAAAACAGCAAGAAGCATTTGATATGATCAAGAATTATTTGTGCACTCCTCTGGTGATGAGAGCACCCAAGCATAGGGAACCCTTCGGACTTTACATTGCAGCAGAGGAAGGAGTTATTGGTGCTGTTCTAACTCAAGAGACCGAAGGAAAAGAGCATGCCATCACTTATTTGAGCCGCCGCTTATTGGACGCAGAGACAAGGTATACATTTATTGAGAAATTATGTCTATGCTTATATTATGCTTGTACAAAACTGAGACATTATTTAGTGCCAAGTGCTTGTGTAGTAGCTTGTCAAACCGATGTCATTAAATACATGTTGCATAGGCCAATTCTTAGTGGTAGAATTGGCAAGTGGGCTTATGCTTTGATTGAGTATGATTTGGCTTATGAATCTCTAAAATCCATGAAAGGCCAAATTGTTGCTAATTTCATTGTTGAGCATCAGATTAATGACAAGAATGATGTTGATATGAACCTTGTTTCACTAGTACCATGGAGATTATACTTTGATGGTTCAGTTTGTAGCAATGGCCAAGGTGTTGGTATTGTTTATATATCTCCTCATGGTGCTATTTTTGAAGCCTCATGCCGCTTAGAATATTTTTGCACAAACAATCAAGCCGAATATGAAGCATTGTTATTCGGCCTAGAGATGTTACTTGCTATAGGTGTTACACATATTGAGGCTTACGGTGATTCGTTACTAGTAGTGCAGCAAATATCTAATGTCTTTCAGTGTTTGGATGAATCACTTAATGTTTATCTTGATAGATGTCTAGATATAATTTCTACTTTGGATTGTTTTAGCATTGCACATATATCTAGACGTGACAATTGGAAAGCAAATGAGTTGGCACAGCAAGCATCTGGATATCATGTTGATCATGGCATGTTTCATATTTCTCAAAGTCCGATGTCTTGTCTTACCAGTATAGAAGAGGCCGAACCAGAACCCACTGATTCAGTCATTAACAAAAAATCTAGTGTAGACAACAATTCTGACTGGAGGAAGCCCATTGTTGCTTACTTGCGCAATCCGAGTGAAAGGGTGGACAGGGCTGTTCGGCGTATGGCTTTCAAATATACTATGAGGGATGATGACCTTTATCGCCGAACAGTTGATGATATTCTTTTAAAGTGCTTGGATGAGGACCAAACAAGAGTTGCTATGGGAGAGGTACATGAGGGCATTTGTGGTACTCACCAGTCGTCTCCCAAGATGAAATGGTTATTACGACGTGCTGGGTTTTATTGGCCGACCATGATTAATGATTGCTTCAGATATTGTAAAGGGTGCGAAGCTTGTCAAAAATTTGGTGATATTCAATTGGCTCCTGCTGCTATGTTGCATCCTATTATCAAGCCGTGGCCTTTCAGAGGATGGGGTTTAGACTTTATTGGGCAAATTCATCCATCTTCCTCAAAGGGGCATCGGTTCGTGTTGATGGCAACTGATTATTTCACTAAATGGTCTGAAGTAGTACCTCTCAAGAACATGACACATACGGAGGTAATTCAATTCATAACCGAGCACATTATTCATAGATTCGGTATTCCTCAAACGTTAACTACAGATCAAGGTTCATCTTTTATGTCACACCAAGTCAGAGAGTTTGCCGAATCTTATAATATAAAGTTGCTCAATTCCTCTCCGTATTATGCCCAAGCTAATGGACAAGCCAAGTCTAGCAATAAAATTTTAATCAAACTCATCAAGAGGAAGATTGAGGATAATCCAAGGAAATGGCATGAGTTGTTGTCTGAAGCTTTATGGGCACATAGAATCTCAAGGCATGGTGCTACGAAGGTGACTCCATATGAGCTAGTATATGGTCAAGAGGCTGTTTTACCAGTGGAGGTAAATTTGAATGCTTTAAGAATAGCCAAACAAAATAATTTATAGGCAGTACACTTTTATAACTTAATGATGGACAATATTGATGAGGTTGCCGATAAACGTTTGGCTGCTTTAAAGGCCATAGAGAGAGATAAGTTAAGAGTGGCAAGAGCTTACAATAAGAAAGTCAAGTTGAAGAATTTTCAAGTTGGTGATCTCGTCTGGAAAGTGATTTTGCCGATTGGTTCAAGAGATAGAAAATTCGGGAAGTGGTCTCCAAGTTGGGAAGGTCCTTTTAGGATTACGAGAGTTGTTCCCGGAAATTCATATTTGGTGGAATCAATACAGGGGTCATTGTTACCTCGAGCTCTCAATGGCAAATATTTGAAGAAGTACCACCCGAGTGTGTGGATTAGTTCTTTCTCTTGTTCTTGATGATATTGTAATGGAATGACGAACCTATTTCTTCGCTTTTTCGCCAACAAATCTGAATTATCTTGAAAAATAGAAGGATAGATAAAATTCCAATGGTTCCGTAGGAGCAAGTCAGAAAGGTTGAGAAATAGAACCATCTGATTTGATTCGTTCCCAATAGCCATGAGATGATCATCTTAGGGTGATCCTTTTGCAGGAAGCCTAAGTAGGCAATGGCCGATATACAATTATCGCCCTTAGCACAAACATGGCCGATACATAATTATCGCCCTGAGAAAAATAAATGGCCGATGGAGTGTTGACATCCTCCTTAGAACGAACACTATGCATATTATTTTTCGGCATGCAAGCTTTGCCGAAAAACAGGGGGGCATGTGTTGACACCTGATTTTGGCATGATACAGAGTGAAAGGGTTTTCAGCATGAGAAAGTTTCATATCGTCGAGTGGAACGACTTTGATGTTTAGGCTATCGCCATTCGACCTCATCTCAGTGGCCGAAGTTGTACTCCGAGTGACAAAATTTAATGTTTTGAGTGTTTTTCGACCGATTACGCCCTCAATATGACCTTAGATGAAGGAGTGCTCTAAAGGAATTGTCTTCGTCTCATCGAGATGATCGATTTTCATATATAATTTGTCTCAATCCGAGGTCATTTGCAAAAGTTATAGTCAATACGGTCTGGACACGCTAGAGACCAAAATATTACGCTTGACACCAGACACATGTTGATGAATGTCTGATGCAATGTGTGAGCAATTCGGCCTTCAAGACAGCCTTGAATTGAAAAACCTTCAACACGGAAAAGTTTCGTCTTGTCGAGCCGATCGATTTTCGTATATAATTCATCTCAATCCGAGGTCGTATGAGGCCTGGAGAGACAAATCAAGATCAAGCTATGTTTTCAGTCGCAAAAGTCGAGTGAAAAGTTTACCGTCCGAGTGAAAGTTTACGGTCGAGTGAAAATATAGTCATCCGAGTGGAATTATGGTCATCCGAGTGACATTGTCCTCCAGGTGAAAATATTCCGAGTGAAAATTGTATTCCGAGTGAAAAACTCAAAACATCCGAGTGAAAAGTCCAGTCAGACGATCCAAGTGAATGACTCCGAGTGGATGAGCTCGGATCCGAGTGAAATTGAACATATGCCTGAAAGTTTATCAAGATGACCTCGGATGAAGAAGTGTTCAATACAGAAGTTGTGCGTATCATCAAGATGGTAAACTTTGATTTTGGAGTCGTCATCATCAGAGATAGTATATGGCCTACAAATTCACTACGAGACTCGGATAATCCAGTCTACCGCAAGACCAAGTCCGACTGGAAGATAAAGATGACCTCGAAAAGTATTCAAGATGGCCTTATTTGAAGAAGTGATCAACATGAGAGTTGTTCGTATCATCGAGGCGCACGAGTTTGATATTTGGGCCGTCTTGATCGGATATCATATGCAAGCCCAGTGGCCCGCGCAAGAAGGAAGACAGAGTTTGGGCTAGATTCAGACTTAATCCGAGTTGGAATATAATTAGGACTCTAAGACGTGAATTGATGTAATTTTTCTTGTAAGTAAAGCCTAGATGAATCCTTTACTTGTACGGGAAGTCCAGCCGCCTCTTATATATGTTGGGGGTGATGGCCGATTGAACAACACACAATCAAACAAATCAATATACTACTTTTTCATCTACATTTTATCTCTCCACCATTTTTCTCTCTCGTTCTTCGCTGTTCTTCGTGTTTGAGAGCTGTGAATCCCGAGGCTCTAGGGGCGAGCGAATCGACCTAGGGCAGCCCATAGCCGCCGCACTCGCTGACGGGGTCCCTCCCGGGGGTGTGGGGTTTTCGGGTCTGCAAAAGCGCCCGTCGACTGTCTTGCGTATCGCGCTGTTGGTCGGGTCTCCTTCGACGTGAGCTGCGGTGCATCACCCCCGGCATCGAGGGTACACGTGACGTGTTCGTGTGTCGACAGAACTCACATATATTCATGAAAACATAATAGGTTCAGATCTGAAATCATGGCACTCGGGCCCTAGTGACAAGCATTAAGCATAGCAAAGTCATAGCAACATCAATCTCAGAACATAGTGGATACTAGGGATCAAACCCTAACAAAACTAACTCAATTACATGATAAATCTCATCCAACCCATCACCGTCCAGCAAGCCTACGATGGAATTACTCACGCATGGCGGTGAGCATCATGAAATTGGTGATGGAGGATGATTGATGATGACGATGGCGACGAATCCCCCTCTCCGGAGCCTCGAACGGACTCCAGATCAGCCCTCTCGAGAGGTTTTAGGGCTTGGTGGTGGCTCCATATCGTAAAACGCGATGATTTCTTCTCCCTAATTTTTTTCTCTCCGAAAGCAAATATATAGAGTTGGAGTGGCGTCGGAGGGCCTCCAGGGGGGCCACGAGGTAGGGGGCGCGCCCTAGGGGGGGCGCCCCCCACCCTCGTGAGAAGCGTGTGGGCCCCCTGGTCTTCATCTTTGGCGAGGATTTTTTTTATTTTTTCTAAGATGTTTCGTGGAGTTTCAGGTCATTCCGAGAATATTTGTTTTCAGCACATAAAACAACACCATGGCAATTCTGCTGAAAACAGCGTCAGTCCGGGTTAGTTCCATTCAAATCATACAAGTTAGAGTCCAAAACAAGGGCAAAAGTGTTTGGAAAAGTAGATACGACGGAGACGTATCAACTCCCCCAAGCTTAAACCCTTGCTTGTCCTCAAGCAATTCAGTTGACAAACTGAAAGGAAGAAAGAAAAACTTTTACAAACTCTGTTTGCTCTTGTTGTTGTAACTATATCAAGCCAGCATTCAAGTTTTCAGCATAGATCATAACTAACCACATTTGCAATAATTCTCAGGTCACATAATTACTCATATAAATAGCATAATCAACTAGCAAGTCATAATAATAAATCTCGGATGACAACACTTTCTCAAAACAATCATAATATGATATAACAAGATGGTATCTCACTAGCCCTTTTTGAGACCGCAAAACATAAATGCAGAGCACCTTTAAAGATCAAGGACTGACTAGACATTGCAATTCATGGTAAAAGAGATCCAATCATAGTCACACCCAATATAAATTAATACTGATGAATGCAAATGAAAATTGTGCTCTCCAGCTAGTGCTTTTTAATAACAGGGTGATGACTCAACATAAAAGTAAATGGATAGGCCCTTCGCAGAGGGAAGCAGGGATTTGTAGAGGTGCCAGAGCTCAGTTTTGAAATAGAGATAATTTGTATTTTGAGCGGTATACTTTCATTGTCAACATAATAACTAAGGGATGGTGATATCTGAAGCAAATATGCCCTAGAGGCAATAATAAAGTTATTATTTATTTCCTCATATATCATGATAAATGTTTATTATTCATGCTAGAATTGTATTAACCGGAAACATAATACATGTGTGAATATATAAACAAACAGAGTGTCACTAGTATGCCTCTACTTGACTAGCTCGTTAATCAAAGATGGTTATGTTTCCTAACCATGAACAAAGAGTTGTTATTTGATTAACGAGGTCACATCATTAGTTGAATGATCTGATTGACATGACCCATTCCATTAGCTTAGCACCCGATCGTTTAGTATGTTGCTATTGCTTTCTTCATGACTTATACATGTTCCTATGACTATGAGATTATGCAACTCCCGTTTACCGGAGGAACACTTTGTGTGCTACCAAACGTCACAACATAACTGGGTGATCATAAAGGTGCTCTACAGATGTCTCCAAAGGTACTTGTTGGGTTGGCGTATTTCGAGATTAGGATTTGTCACTCTGAATGTTGGAGAGGTATCTCTGGGCCCTCTCGGTAATGCACATCACATAAGCCTTGCAAGCATTACAACTAATGTGTTAGTTGTGAGATGATGTATTACGGAACGAGTAAAGAGACTTGCCGATAACGAGATTGAACTAGGTATTGGATACCGACGACCGAATCTCGGGCAAGTAACATACAGATGACAAAGGGAACAACGTATGTTGTTATGCGGTCTGACCGATAAAGATCTTCGTAGAATATGTAGGAGCCAATATGGGCATCCAGGTCCCGCTATTGGTTATTGACCAGAGACGTATCTCGGTCATGTCTACATTGTTCTCGAACCGTAGGGTCCGCACGCTTAACGTTACGATGACAGTTATTATGAGTTTATGTATTTTTGATGTACCGAAGGTTGTTCGGAGTCCCGGATGTGATCATGGACATGACGAGGAGTCTTGAAATGGTCAAGACATAAAGATCGATATATGGGACGACTATATTCGGACACCGGAATTGTTCCGGGTGATTTCGGATAAAACCGGAGTGCCGGAGGGGTTACCGGAACCCCCCGGGGAAGTAATGGACCTTATTGGGCCTGAGGGGAGAGAGAGGGCAGCAGCCCAGGAGGTGGCGCCCCCCCCCCCCTCATGGGGAGTCCGAATAGGACTAGGAGGGGGGTGCGGCCCCCCTTTCCCTCTCCCTCTCCCTCTCTTTCCTTCCCCCTCCCTATTCCTAGTTGGACTAGGAAAGGGGAGTCCTACTCCCACTAGGAGGAGGACTCCCCCCCTCTCCCTAGCGCACCCAAGGGCCGGCCGGCCTCCCCCTTGCTCCTTTATATACGGGGGCAGGGGGCACCCTAGAACACACAAGTTGATCTTCGTGATAGTTCCTTAGCCGTGTGCGGTGCCCCCCTCCACAATATTACACCTCAATCATATTGTAGCGGTGCTTAGGCGAAGCTCTGCGATAGGTTAAACATCAAGATCGTCACCACGCCATCGTGCTGACGAAACTTCTCCCCGAAGCTTTGCTAGATCGGAGCCCGGGGTGCGTCATCGAGCTGTACGTGTGTCAAGAACTCGGAGGTGCCGGAGTAACGGTGCTTGGATCGCTTGGACCGGGAAGACGTACGACTACTTCCTCTACGTTGCGTCAACGCTTCCGCTTCGGTCTACGAGGGTACGTAGACAACACTCTCCCCTCTCGTTGCTATGCATCACCATGATCTTGCGTGTGCATAGGAATTTTTTTGAAATTACTACGTTCCCCAATAGTGGTATCAGAGCCTAGGTTTTATGGTTTGATGTTATATGCACGAGTAGAACACAAGTGAGTTGTGGGCGATATAAGTCATACTTCCTACCAGCATGTCATACTTTGGTTCGGCGGTATTGTTGGATGAAGCGGCCTGGACCAACATTACGCGTACGCTTACGCGAGACCGGTTCTCCCGACGTGCTTTGCACATAGGTGGCTTGTGGGTGACTGTTTCTCCAACTTTAGTTGAACCAAGTGTGGCTACGCCCGGTCCTTGCGAAGGTTAAAACGGCATCAACTTGACAAACTATCGTTGTGGTTTCGATGCGTAGGTAAGATTGGTTCTTGCTTAAGCCCGTAGCAGCCACGTAAAACTTGCAACAAACAAAGTAGAGGACGTCTAACTTGTTTTTGCAGGGCATGTTGTGATGTGGTATGGTCAAGACATGATGCTAAATTTTATTGTATGAGATGATCATGTTTTGTAACCGAGTTATCGGCAACTGGCAGGAGCCATATGGTTGTCGCTTTATTGTATGCAATGCAATCGCGCTGTAATGCTTTACTTTATCACTAAGCGGTAGCGATAGTCGTGGAAGCATAAAATTGGCGAGATGACAACGATGCTACGACGGAGATCAAGGTGTCGCGCCGGTGACGATGGTGATCATGACGGTGCTTCGGAGATGGAGATCACAGGCACAAGATGATCACAGGCACAAGATGATGATGGCCATATCATATCACTTATATTGATTGCATGTGATATTTATCTTTTATGCATCTTATCTTGCTTTGATTGACGGTAGCATTATAAGATGATCTCTCACTAAAATTATCAAGAATTGATCTCCCTGAGTATGCACCGTTGCGAAAGTTCTTCGTGCTGAGACACCACATGATGATCGGGTGTGATAGGCTCTACGTTCAAATACAACGGGTGTAAAACAGTTGCACACGCGGAATACTCAGGTTATACTTGACGAGCCAAGCATATGCAGATACGGCCTCGGAACACGAAGACCGAAAGGTCGAGCGTGAATCATATAGTAGATATGATCAACATAGCGATGTTCACCAATGAAACTACTCCATCTCATGTGATGATCGGACATGGTTTAGTTGATTTGGATCATGTGATCACTTAGAGGATTAGAGGGATGTCTATCTAAGTGGGAGTTCTTTAAGTAATATGATTAATTGAACTTAAATTTATCATGAACTTAGTACCTGATAGTATCTTGCTTATGTATGTTTGATTGTAGATAGATGGCCCGTGCTGTTGTTCCGTTGAATTTTAATGCGTTCCTTGAGAAAGCAAAGTTGAAAGATGATGGTAGCAATTACACGGACTGGGTCCGTAACTTGAGGATTATCCTCATTGCTGCACAGAAGAATTACGTCCTGGAAGCACCGCTGGGTGCCAGGCCTGCTGCTGGAGCAACACCAGATGTTATGAACGTCTGGCAGAGCAAAGCTGATGACTACTCGATAGTTCAGTGTGCCATGCTTTACGGCTTAGAATCAGGACTTCAACGACGTTTTGAACGTCATGGAGTATATGAGATGTTCCAGGAGTTCAAGTTAATATTTCAAGAAAATGCCCGGATTGAGAGAATGAAGTCTCCAATAAGTTCTATAGCTGCAAGATGGAGGAGAACAGTTCTGTCAGTGAGCATATACTCAAAATGTCTGGGTATAATAATCACTTGATTCAGATGGGAGTTAATCTTCTAGAGGATTGCGTCATTGACAGAATTCTCCAATCACTACCACCAAGCTAGAAGAGCTTCGTGATGAACTATAATATGCAAGGGATGAATAAGACTATTCCCGAGCTCTTCGCAATGCTGAAAGCTGCGGAGGTAGAAATCAAAAAGGAGCATCAAGTGTTGATGGTCAACAAGACCACTAGTTTCATGAAAAGGGGCAAAGGGAAGAAGAAGGGGAACTTCAAGAAGAACGGCAAGCAAGTTGCTGCTCAAGAGAAGAAACCCAAGTCTGGACCTAAGCCTGAAACTGAGTGCTTCTACTGCAAGCAGACTGGCCACTGGAAACGGAACTGCCCCAAGTATTTGGCGGATAAGAAGGATGGCAAGGTGAACAAAGGTATATGTGATATACATGTTATTGATATGTACCTTACTAATGCTCGCACTAGCACCTGGGTATTTGATACTAGTTCTATTGCTAATATTTGCAACTCGAAACAGGGACTACGGATTAAGCGAAGATTGGCTAAGGACGAGGTGACGATGCGCGTGGGAAACGGTTCCAAAGTCGATGTGATCGCGGTCGGCATGCTACCTCTACATCTACATTCGGGATTAGTATTAGACCTAAATAATTGTTATTTGGTGCCAACGTTGAGCATGAACATTATATCTGGATCTTGTTTAATGCAAGACGGTTATTCATTTAAATCGGAGAATAATGGTTGTTCTATTTATATGAGTAATATCTTTTATGGTCATGCACCCTTGAAGAGTGGTCTATTCTTATTGAATCTCGATAGTAGTGATACACATATTCATAATGTTGAAGCCAAAAGATGCAGAGTTGATAATGATGGTGCAACTTATTTGTTGCACTACCGTTTAGGTCATATCGGTGTAAAGCGCATGAAGAAACTCCATGCTGATGGACTTTTGGAACCACTTGATTATGAATCACTTGGTACTTGTGAACCGTGCCTCATGGGCAAGATGACTAAAACACCGTTCTCCGGTACTATGGAGAGTGCAACAGATTTGTTGGAAATCATACATACAGATGTATGTGGTTCGATGAATATTGAGGCTCGTGGCGGATATCGTTATTTTCTCACCTTCACAGATGACTTAAGCAGATATGGGTATATCTACTTAATGAAACATAAGTCTGAAACATTTGAAAAGTTCAAAGAATTTCAGAGTGAAGTTGAAAATCATCATAACAAGAAAATAAAGTTTCTACGATCTGATCGTGGAGGAGAATATTTGAGTTACGAGTTTGGTGTACATTTGAAGAAATGCGGAATAGTTTCGCAACTCACGCCACCCGGAACACCACAGCGTAATGGTGTGTCCGAACGTCGTAATCGTACTTTACTAGATATGGTGTGATCTATGATGTCTCTTACTGATTTACCGCTATCGTTTTGGGGTTATGCTTTAGAGACGGCCGCATTCACGTTGAATAGGGCACCATCGAAATCCGTTGAGACGACGCCTTATGAACTATGGTTTGGCAAAAAAAACAAAGTTGTCGCTTCTGAAAGTTTGGGGCTGCGATGCTTATGTGAAAAAGCTTCAACCTGATAAGCTCGAACCCAAATCGGAGAAATGTGTCTTCATAGGATATACAAAGGAAACTATTGGATACACCTCCTATCACAGATCCGAAGGCAAGACTTTTGTTGCTAAATTCGGAAACTTTCTGGAGAAGGAGTTTCTCTCGAAAGATGTGAGTGGGAGGAAAGTAGAACTTGATGAGGTAACTATACCTGCTCCCTTATTGGAAAGTAGTACATCACAGAAAACTGTTTCTGCGACACCTACACCAATTAGTGAGGAAGCTAATGATAATGATCATGAAACTTCAGGACAAGATACTACTGAACCTCGTAGATCAACCAGAGTGAGAACCGCGCCAGAGTGGTACGGTAATCCTGTTCTAGAAATCATGCTGCTAGATCAGGATGAACCTACGAACTATGAAGAAGCGATGGTGAGCCCAGATTCCGCAAAATGGCTTGAAGCCATGAAATCTGAGATGGGATCCATGTATGAGAACAAAGTATGGACTTTGGTTGACTTGCCCGATGATCGGCAAGCAATTGAGAATAAATGGATCTTCAAGAAGAAGACTGACGCTGACGGTAATATTACTATCTACAAAGCTCGACTTGTCGCAAAAGGTTTTCGACAAGTTCAAGGGGTTGACTACGATGAGACCTTCTCACCCGTAGCGATGCTTAAGTCTGTCCGAATCATGTTAGCAATTGCCGCATTTTATGATTATGAAATTTGGCAGATGGATGTCAAAACTGCATTCCTGAATGGATTTCTGGAAGAAGAGTTGTATATGATGCAACCGAAAGGTTTTATCGATCCAAAGGGAGCTAACAAAGTGTGCAAGCTCCAGCGATCCATTTATGGACTGGTGCAAGCCTCTCGGAGTTGGAATAAACGCTTTGATAGTGTGATCAAAGCATTTGGTTTTATACAGACTTTCAGAGAAGCCTGTATTTACAAGAAAGTGAGTGGGAGCTCTGTAGCATTTCTGATATTATATGTGGATGACATATTACTGATTGGAAATGATATAGAATTTATGGATAGCATAAAGGGAAACTTGAATAAGAGTTTTTCAATGAAAGACCTCGGTGAAGCTGCTTACATATTAGGCATAAAGATCTATAGAGATAGATCAAGACGCTTAATTGGACTTTCACAAAGCACATACCTTGACAAGATTTTGAAGAAGTTCAAAATGGATCAAGAAAAGAAAGGGTTCTTGCCTGTGTTACAAGGTGTGAAGTTGAGTCAGACTCAATGCCCGACCACTGCAGAAGATAGAGAGAAAATGAAAGATGTTCGCTATGCTTCAGCCATAGGCTCTATCATGTATGCAATGCTGTGTACCAGACCTGATGTGTGCCTTGCTATAAGTTTAGCAGGGAGGTACCAAAGTAATCCAGGAGTGGATCACTGGACAGCAGTCAAGAACATCCTGAAGTACCTGAAAAGGACTAAGGATATGTTTCTCGTATATGGAGGTGACAAAGAGCTCATTATAAACGGTTACGTTGATACAAGCTTTGACACTGATCCGGACGATTCTAAATCGCAAACCGGATACGTGTTTACATTAAACGGTGGAGCTGTCAGTTGGTGCAGTTCTAAACAAAGCGTGGTGGCGGGATCTACATGTGAAGCGGAGTACATAGCTGCTTCGGAAGCAGCAAACGAAGGAGTCTGGATGAAGGAGTTCATATCCGATCTAGGTGCCATACCTAGTACATCGGGTCCAATGAAAATCTTTTGTGACAATACTGGTGCAATTGCCTTGGCAAAGGAATCCAGATTTCACAAAAGAACCAAGCACATCAAGAGACGCTTCAATTCCATCCGGGATCTAGTCCAGGTGGGAGACATAGAGATTTGCAAGATACATACGGATCTGAATGTAGCAGACCCGTTGACTAAGCCTCTTCCACGAGCAAAACATGATCAGCACCAAGGCTCCATGGGTGTTAGAATCATTACTGTATAATCTAGATTATTGACTCTAGTGCAAGTGGGAGACTGAAGGAAATATGCCCTAGAGGCAATAATAAAGTTATTATTTATTTCCTCATATATCATGATAAAAGTTTATTATTCATGCTAGAATTGTATTAACCGAAAACATAATACATGTGTGAATATATAAACAAACAGAGTGTCACTAGTATGCCTCTACTTGACTAGCTCGTTAATCAAAGATGGTTATGTTTCCTAACCATGAACAAAGAGTTGTTATTTGATTAACGAGGTCACATCATTAGTTGAATGATATGATTGACATGACCCATTCCATTAGCTTAGCACCCGATCGTTTAGTATGTTGCTATTGCTTTCTTCATGACTTATACATGTTCCTACGACTATGAGATTATGCAACTCCCGTTTACCGGAGGAACACTTTGTGTGCTACCAAATGTCACAACGTAACTGGGTGATCATAAAGGTGCTCTACAGGTGTCTCCAAAGGTACTTGTTGGGTTGGCGTATTTTGAGATTAGGATTTGTCACTCCGAATGTCGGAGAGGTATCTCTGGGCCCTCTCGGTAATGCACATCACATAAGCCTTGCAAGCATTACAAGTAATGTGTTAGTTGTGAGATGATGTATTACGGAACAAGTAAAGAGACTTGCCGATAATGAGATTGAACTAGGTATTGGATACCGACGATCGAATCTCGGGCAAGTAACATACCGATGACAAAGGGAACAACGTATGTTGTCATGCGGTCTGACCGATAAATATCTTCGTAGAATATGTAGGAGCCAATATGGGCATCCAGGTCCCGCTATTGGTTATTGACCGGAGACGTATCTCAGTCATGTCTACATTGTTCTCGAACCGTAGGGTCCGCACGCTTAACGTTACGATGACAGTTATTATGAGTTTATGTATTTTTGATGTACCGAAGGTTGTTCGGAGTCCCGGATGTGATCATGGACATGACGAGGAGTCTCGAAATGGTCGAGACATAAAGATCGATATATCGGACGACTATATTCGGACACCGGAATTGTTCCGGGTGATTTCGGATAAAACCGGAGTGCCGGAGGGGTTACCGGAACCCCCCGGGGAAGTAATGGGCCTTATTGGGCCTGAGGGGAGAGAGAGGGCAGCAGCCCAGGAGGTGGCGCGCCCCCCTCATGGGGAGTCCGAATAGGACTAGGAGGGGGGCGCGGCCCCCCTTTCCCTCTCCCTCTCCCTCTCCCTCTCTTTCCTTCCCCCTCCCTATTCCTAGTTGGACTAGGAAAGGGGAGTCCTACTCCCACTAGGAGGAGGACTCCCCCCTCTCCTTGGCGCACCCAAGGGCCGGCCGGCCTCCCCCTTGCTCCTTTATATACGGGGGCAGGGGGCACCCTAGAACACACAAGTTGATCTTCGTGATCGTTCCTTAGCCGTGTGCGGTGCCCCCCTCCATGATATTACACCTCGATCATATTGTAGCGGTGCTTAGGCGAAGCTCTGCGACAGGTTAAACATCAAGATCGTCACCACGCCGTCGTGCTGACGAAACTCCTCCCCGAAGCTTTGCTGGATCGGAGCCCGGGGTGCGTCATCGAGCTGTACGTGTGTCAAGAACTCGGAGGTGCCGGAGTAACGGTGCTTGGATCGGTTGGACCGGGAAGACATACGACTACTTCCTCTACGTTGCGTCAACGCTTCCGCTTCGGTCTACGAGGGTACGTAGACAACACTCTCCCCTCTCGTTGCTATGCATCACCATGATCTTGCGTGTGCGTAGGAATTTTTTTGAAATTACTACGTTCCCCAACAATATCTTCCATGATACACACATTATAGGCGGTTCCCAAACAGAATGGTAAAGTTTATACTCCCCCTCCACCAACAAGCATCAATCCATGGCTTGCTCGAAACAACGAGTGCCTCCAACATACATCAGGTCCCAGGGGGAGTTTTGTTTGGAATTAATTTTGATTTAGTTTGCATAATGCATGGGACTGGGCATCCCGGTGACCAGCCATTTATCTCGTGAGTGAGGAGCGGAGTCCACTCCTCTTGAGAATAACCCGCCTAACAGGGAAGATAAGGACAGCCTTGGTTGATACATGAGCTATTCGAGCATACAAAACATAATGTTTATTTGAAGGTTTAGAGTTTGGCACATACAAGTTTACTTGGAACGGCAGGTAGATACCGCATATAGGAAGGTATAGTGGACTCATCTGGAATAACTTTGGGGTTTAAGGGATTGGATGCACAAGAAGTATTCCCGCTTAGTACAGGTGATGGCTAGCAAAAGACTGGGAAGCGACCAACTAGAGAGCGACAACAGCCATGTACATGCATTAAAATTAACAAACATTGGATGCAAGCATGAGTAGGATATAATCCACCATGAACATAAATATTGTGAAGGCTATGTTGATTTTGTTTCAACTACATGCGTGAACATGCGCCAGGTCAAGTCACTTAAATCATTCAAAGGAGGATACCACCCCATCATACCACATCATAATCATCTCAATAGCATGTCGGCACACAAGGTAAATCATTATAACTCATAGCTAATCAAGCATGGCACAAGAAACTATGATCTCTAATTGTCATTACAAACATGTTTATTCATAATAAGCTGAATCAAGAATGAGGGACTCATCATATTTACAAAAACAAAAGAGATCGAGTTCATACCAGCTTTTCTCATCTCAGTCAGTCCATCATATATCATCATAATTGCCTTTCACTTGCATGACCGAATGGTGTGAATAATAATAAGATTGTACGTGCATTGGACTAAGCTGGAATCTACGAGCATTCAATAAACAGGAGAAGACAAGGTAATATGGGCTCTTGGTTAAATCAACAATAATGCATATAAGAGCCACTTCAACAATTTAATTCTGGTCTTCTCCTACTGACCCCAAAGAAAAGAAAAGAAATAAAACTATTTACACGGGAAAGCTCCCAACAAGCAAAATAAGAACGGGAAATATTTTTGGGTTTTCTTTTTAATTATTACTACTACAACAAAAAAAATAAACTACTACTAAATTTTTTGGTTTTTCTTAAGGTTTAACAAACACACAAGAAGAAAGTAGAAAAAAGAAAATAAACTAGCATGGATATTACAGTGAAAGAGTATGAGCACCGACATCTAGCAATGAGTGTGTGTGAACATAAATGTAATGTCGGTGAGAAATACATACTCCCCCAAGCTTAGGCTTTTGGCCTAAGTTAGTCTATGGCCACGGCTGGCCTGGCAGATATCCATAATAATTGTTGTTGGGGTCGTACTGTGATGAGGAAGAATAGTTGGGATCATACTGATGTGTAGCGGTTATCGCCTGCTGAGCTACAGCGTGGAGTCGAGCTGCCTCCGTTCTCCTCTCGTACTCTTCTGCTTCCTCTCTGGTAATAACATATCTTCTTTTTTTCTGTGAATCAAAGAAGGCAGGAGCAGGGAGAGTAATACGGAAAACATGTCGTTTATCAAAAATTAAACGATATAAGAGAGGTGATTCAGGCCTCTCGACAAACTGGTGCGAGGCCATAGAGTCATAATCTAAATATGCAGGAGGCAACTCCGTATCACCCTCACGAATGTCTATCTCAAGAAAATGAGCTAATTGGGTTGCATAAATTCCTCCAAAGAAATCTCCATTATGTCTATTATGATGCAACCTACGAGCTACAATGGCTCCCATATGATAAGATTGGTCTCCTAACACAGCACTCCTAGGAATGCTAAGATCAGGGACACACATGTGACATGCTTCATCCTTAGCATTTAAGCATCTACCGATGAAGAGAGCAAAATAATGTATAGAAGGAAAGTGAATGCTCCCTATGGTAGCCTGCGTTATATCTCTAGATTCCCCCACAGTTATACTAGCAAGAAAGTTTCTAAATTCATATTTAGGGGGATCCCTAACACTACCCCATGATGGAAGTTTGCAAGCAGATGTGAAATCCTCTAAGTCCATGGTATAAGATTTTTCATAGAGATCAAACATGACTGAAGGAGAATTACGCGAAGATGAATACTCAAACCTCCTCACAAATGAACTTGTGAGATCGTGATACCGGGGGCATTTGTTAGCCTCAAAATCCTCAAGACCGGCATTGCGCAAATCCACACGGTCCATAAAATTTTCCGACGGCCATTCGCAAGGCCGTACCAGAGCGTCTCTTGGTGGATCCTCGTCAGCATCACGCATAGCAATCCTGGGTCCTTGCTTCTTAGAGGAACCACCTTGGAACATCTTCCAGCATAATGTTTTTCTCTGAAAAATTCTGAAATTTTTAGCAACTTCAAACAAAAGTGAACCAACTTCAATAAAACTGATAGCAACTACTCCTACAAGTGCCCAGAGCCTAAATCAAGCATTAGAACTACTTGGAACCATATGAATTTGACATGCAAGCTCAAGAACATGGTCACCTATGCAGCACAAATTTGCAAAGAATAAAGCACTAGAACAAAAACTAATTGGACTAATGGAGGAGTCACATACCAAGGAACAATCTCCCCAAGCAGTTTTGCGAGAGGTGCTTTGAGCAAGGAGATCGAAAATCACAGCAAAAGTGGCTGGAACTCGTGCTTGAGTTGGTTTTTCGGGTTTGTGTGAGACAGAGGAAGAAGATGGGTGCTGGGATAAGTGGAGGAGGGCCACCATGGGCCCATGAGGTAGGGGGGCGCGCCCACCACCCTCGTGGCCAGGTGGCAGCTCCTCTCGCGGTAATTTTTGCACAGTAAATCCTCAAATATTCCCGAAAAAATCATATTAAATTGGCATGTCATTCTGAGGACTTTTATTTTCGGGATATTTTTATGTTGCACGGATAAGTCAGGAAACAGACAGAAAAATACTATCTTTACTTTATTTCTACTAATTAACAAAAAATATAGAGAGGGTACAGAAGTTTGTGCTTCTAGTTTCATCCATCTCATGCTCATCAAAAAGAATCCACTAACAAGGTTGATCAAGTCTTGTTAACAAACTCATTCCGATAATCATGAAACCGGAGAAATTTCGAATAACACTAAGTTACCTCAACGGGGATATGCACATCCCCAATAATAAGAATATCATATTTCTTCTTGATAGTAGGAAGAGGAAATTCAAAACCTCCAAATATAATCGATGGAATTTTTCCAATAGAGTTGATACTATGAACTTGAGGTTGTTTCCTCGGAAAGTGTATCGTATGCTCATTACCATTAACATGAAAAGTGACATTGCCTTTGTTGCAATCAATAACAGCCCCTCCAGTATTAAGAAAAGGTCTTCCAAGAATAATAGACATACTATCATCCTCAGGAATATCAAGTATAACAAAGTCTGTTAAAATAGTAACGTTTGCAACCATAACAGGCACATCCTCACAGATGCCGACAGGTATAGCAATTGATTTATCAGCCATTTGCAAAGATATTTCGGTAGGTGTCAGCTTATTCAAGTCAAGTCTACGATATAAAGAGAGAGGCATAACACTAACACCGACTCCAAGATCACATAAAGCAGTTTTAATATAATTTCTTTTAATGGAGCAAGGTATAGTAGGTACTCCGGGATCTCCAAGTTTCTTTGGTATTCCACCCTTAAAAGTATAATTAGCAAGCATGGTGGAAATCTCAGCTTCCGGTAGCTTTCTTTTATTAGTAATGATATCCTTCATATATTTAGCATAAGGATTTGTTTTGAGCACATGAGTTAATTGCATACGCAAAAAGATAGGCCTAATCATTTTAGCAAAGCGCTCAAAATCCTTGTCATCCTTTTTCTTGGATGGTTTTGGAGGAAAAGGCATGGGTTTCTGAACCCAAGGTTCCCTTTCTTTACCATGTTTCCTAGCAACAAAGTCTCTTTTATCATAACGTTGATTCTTTGATTGTGGGTTATCAAGATCAACAGCAGGTTCAACTTCTACATCATTGTCATTACTAGGTTGAGCATCACCATGAACATCATCATTAATATTTTCATTAGGTTCATGTTCATTACCAGATTGTGTTTTAGCATCAGACATAGAAATATCATTTGGATTATCAGGTGGTTCAGCAATAGGTTCACTAGAAGTTTGCATAGTTCTATCATTCTTCTTCTTCTTTTTAGAAGAACTAGGAACATCAATATTATTTCTCTTAGAATCTTGCTCGATTCTCTTAGGGTGGCCTTCAGGATACAAAGGTTACTGATTCATTCTACCAGTTCTAGTAGCCACTCTAACAGCATAATCATTTTTCTTACTGTTCATTTCATCAAGCACTTCTTTTTGAGCCTTAAGTACTTGTTCTACTTGAGTGGTAACCGTAGAAGCATGTTTGCTAACAAGTTTAAGTTCACCTTTAATATTAGCCATATAATCACCCAAGCGTCTAATCATATAAGCATTTCCTTTTAATTGTCTACCAAAATAAGCATTGAAGTCGTCTTTCTTAAACATAAAGTTATCAAACTCATCCAAGCACTGACTAGCAATTTTAGTAGGAGGGACTTCAGCTTTATCATATCTATAGAGAGACTTTACCTTTACTACCTGTGTCGGGATATCAGGATCAGGAGGTTCTTCAATAAATAAAGAATTAAGATCATATGTTTCTTCAACAGGCGGTGAATTAAGACCATGTATTTCTTCAATAAGAGGTAAATTCTTAACGTCTTCAGCTTTAATACCTTTTTCTTTCATAGATTTCTTCGCCTCTTGCATATCTTCGGGACTGAGAAATAGAGCACCTCTCTTCTTCGGAGTTGGTTTAAGAATAGGCTCAGTAATTGGAGCAGGAGCTGGCTCAGGAGGTACCCAATTATTTTCATTTGTCAACATATTATTCAATAGGATTTCAGCTTCATCCGGTGTTCTTTCCCTGAAAAGAGAACCAGCACAACTATCCAGGTAATCTCTGGAAGCATCGGTTAGTCCATTATAAAAGATATCAAGTATTTCAGGTTTCTTAAGAGGATGATCAGGCAAAGCATTAAGTAACTTGAGAATCCTGCCCCAAGCTTGTGGGAGACTCTCTTCTTTAATTTGCACGAAGTTGTATATTTCCCTCAAAGCAGCTTGTTTCTTATGAGCAGGGAAATATTTAGCAGAGAAGTAATAAATCATATCCTAGGGACTACGCACACAACCAGGATCAAGAGAATTAAACCATATCTTAGCATCACCCTTTAATGAGAACGTAAATATTTTGAGTATATAAAAGTAACGCGATCTCTCATCATTAGTGAACATGGTAGCTATATCATTTAACTTAGTAAGATGTGCCACAATAGTTTCAGATTCATAGCCATAAAACAGATCAGATTCAACCAGAGTAATTATATCAGGATCAACAGAGAATTCATAATCCTTATCAGGAACACAAATAGGTGAAGTAGCAAAAGTAGGGTCGGGTTTCATTTTATCTCTAAGTGATTCTTTGTTCCATTTAACTAATAACCTCTTAAGCTCATATCTAAATCTACAAGCTAAAATAGCGGCAGAAGATTCCATATCAAAAAGATAACCCTCAGGAATAACAGGCATATTTTCATCATCACTATCATCATCGTATTCAGATTCAATAATTTCTTTTTCTCTAGCCCTAGCAATTTGTTCATCAAGAAATTCACCAAGGGGCACAGTAGTATCAGGCATAGAAGAAGTTTCATCATAAGTATCATGCATAGCAGAAGTGGCATCATCAATAACATGCGACATATCAGAACGAATAGCAGAAGCAGGTGTAGGTGTCTCTAACTTACTCATAACAGAAGGTGAATCAGGTACAGAGCTAGATGGCAGTTCCTTACCTCCCCTCGTAGTTGAGGGATAGATCTTGGTTTTTGGATCTCTCAAGTTCTTCATAATGATAAGCAGATATAAATCCCAATTGACTCAAAGAATAGAGCTATGCTCCCCGACAACGGTGCCAGAAATTAGTCTTGATAACCCACAAGTATAGGGGATCGCAACAGCTTTCGAGGGTAGAGTATTCAACCCAAATTTATTGATTTGACACAAGGGGAGACAAAGAATATTCTCAAGTATTAGCAGCTGAGTTGTCAATTCAACCACACCTGGAAACTTAGTATCTGTAGCAAAGTGTTTAGTAGCACAGTAATATGATAGTGGTGGTAGCGGCAACAAAAGTAAAGACAGCAAAAGTAATGTTTTTGGTATTTTGTAGTGATTGTAACAGTAGCAGCGGGAAAGTAAATAAGCATAAACCAGTATATGGAAAACTTGTAGGCACCGGATTAGTGATGGATAATTATGCCGGATGTGGTTCATCATGTAATAGTCATAACATAGGGTGACACAGAACTAGCTCCAATTCATCAATGTAATGTAGGCATGTATTCTGTAGATAGTCATACGTGCTTATGGAAAAGAATTTGCATGACATCTTTTGTCCTACCCTCCCGTGGCAGCGGGGTCCTATTGGAAACTAAGGGATATTTAAGGCCTCCTTTTAATAGAGAACCGGAACAAAGCATTAGCACATAGTGAATACATGAACTCCTCAAACTATGGTCACCATCGGGAGTGGTCCCGATTATTGTCACTTCGGGGTTGCCGGATCATAACACATAGTAGGTGACTATAGACTTGCAAAATAGGATCAAGAACTCACATATATTCATGAAAACATAATAGGTTCAGATCTGAAATCATGGCACTCGGGCTCTAGTGACAAGCATTAAGCATAGCAAAGTCATAGCAACATCAATCTCAGAACATAGTGGATACTAGGGATCAAACCCTAACAAAACTAACTCGATTACATGATAAATCTCATCCAAACCATCACCGTCCAGTAAGCCTATGATGGAATTACTCACGCACGGCGGTGAGCATCATGAAACTGGTGATGGAGGATGGTTGATGATGACGACGGCGACGAATCCCCCTCTCCGGAGCCCCGAACGGACTCCAGATCAGCCCTCCCGAGAGGTTTTAGGGCTTGGCGGCGGCTCCGTATCATAAAACGCGATGAGTTCTTCTCCCTGATTTTTTTTCTCTCCGAAAGCAAATATATAGAGTTGGAGTTGGCGTCGGAGGGCCTCCAGGGGGCCCACGAGGTAGGGGGTGCGCCCCCCACCCTCGTGAGAAGGGTGTGGGCCCCTGGTCTTCATCTTTGGCAAGGATTTTTTATTATTTTTTCTAAGATGTTCCGTGGAGTTTCAGGTCATTCCGAGAATATTTGTTTTCTGCACATAAAACAACACCATGGCAATTCTGCTGAAAACAGCGTCAGTCCGGGTTAGTTCCATTCAAATCATACAAGTTAGAGTCCAAAACAAGGGCAAAAGTGTTTGGAAAAGTAGATACGACGGAGACGTATCAGCCCCCTGCCTCGTGGCCCCCTCGGGCATCGTCTCGTGTTGATTCTTCTTCCCAAAAATCACATATATTCCAAAAAAATCTCCGTCAGTTTTTATACCGTTTGGACTCCGTTTGATATAGATTTTCTGCGAAACAAAAAACATGCAACAAATAGGAACTGGCACTGGGCACTGGATTAATATGTTAGTCCCAAAAATAGTATAAAACATTGCCAAAAGTATATAAAAGTTGTAGAATATTGGCATGGAACGATAAAAAATTATAGATACGACGGAGATGTGTCAGCATCCCCAAGCTTAATTCCTTCTCGTCCTCGAGTAGGTAAATGATAAAAAAGATAATTATTGATGTGGAATGCTACCTAGCATAATCTTGATCATGTAATCTAATCATGGCATGAATATTAAGACACGAGTGATTCAAAGCAATAGTCGATCATTTGACATTAAGACAATAATACTTCAAGCATACTAATAAAGCAATCATGTCTTTTCAAAATAACATGGCCAAAGAAAGTTATCCCTACAAAATCATATGGTCTGGCTATGCTCCATCTTCACCACACAAAATATTCAAATCATGCACAACCCCGATGACAAGCCAAGCAATTGTTTCATACTTTTGACGTTCTCAAACCTTTTCAACTTTCATGCAATACATGAGCATGAGCCATGGACATAGCACTATAGGTGGAATATAATATGATGGTGGAGGTTGTGTGGAGAAGACAAAAAGGAGAAAGTCCCACATCAACGCGGCTAATCAACGGGCTATGGAGATGCCCATCAATTAATGTCAATGCAAGGAGTAGGGATTGTTGTGCAACGGATGCACTAAGAGCTATAAGTGTATGAAAGCTCAAACTGAAACTAAGTGGGTGTGCATCCAACTTGCTTGCTCATGAAGACCTAGGGCATTTGAGGAAGCCCATCATTGGAATATACAAGCCAAGTTCTATAATGAAAATTCCCACTAGTATATGAAAGTGATAACTCAAGAGACTCTCTATATGAAGAACATGGTGCTACTCTGAAGCACAGGTGTGGTAAAAGGATAGTAACATTGTCCCTTCTCTCTTTTCTCTCATTTATTATTATTTTTTCTCTCGTTTTTTCTTTTTTTTCCTTTTTTCTTTTTTTGTAGGCTTCTTTGGCCTCTCTCTCTCTCTCTCTCTCTCTCTCTCTCTCTCTCTTTTGGGGCTTCTTTGGCCACTTTTATTTTGATAACCTCACATGGGACAATGTTCTAATAATGATGATCATCACACTTTTATTTACTTACAACTCAATATTACAACTCGATACTAGAACACAATATGACTCTATATGAATGCCTTCGGCGGTGTACCGAGATGTGCAATGATCTAGCGTAGCAATGACATCAAAAAACGGACAAGCCATGAAAACATCATGCTAGCAATCTTACGATCATGCAAAGCAATATGACAATGATGCTCAAGTCATCAATATGAAGATGATGGAAGTTGCATGCCAATATATCTCAGAATGGCTATGGAAATGCCATGATAGGTAGGTATGGTGGTTGTTTTGAGGAAGATACAAGGAGGCTTATGTGTGATAGAGCGTATCATATCACGGGGTTTGGATGCACCGGCGAAATATGCACCGAATCTCAAGGTGAGAAAGGGCAATGCACGGTATCGAAGAGGCTAGCAATGATGGAAGGGTGAGAGTGCGTATAATCCATGGACTCAACATTAGTCATAAAGAACTCACATACTTATTGCAAAAGTATATTGGTCATCGAAACAAAGAACTACATGCATGCTCCTAGGGGGATAAATTGGTAGGAAAAGACCATCGCTCGTCCCCGACCGCCACTCATAAGGAAGACAATCAATAAATACCTGATGCTCCAACTTCGTTACATAACGGTTCACCATACGTGCATGCTACGGGAATCATAAACTTCAACACAAGTATTTCTGCAATCCACGACTACCCACTAGCATGACTCTAATATCACCATCTTTATATCGCAAAACTATTGTAGGGAATCAAACATATCATATTCAGTGATCGACAAGTTTTATGTAGGATTTTATGACTAACCATGTGAATGACCAATTCATGTCATCTCTCTAAATATATATAAGTGAAGCAAGAGAGTTTAATTCTTTCTACAAAATATATGCCCACGCTCTAACAAATATAAATGAATCAAAAGAGCATTCTACAAATGGCGGTTTTCTATGTGAAGAGAAACATGCAATCCAAACTTCAAATGATATAAGTGAAGCACATGAAGCGTTGTATAAAGCCATACTCAAAAGATATAAGTGAAGTGCAAAGAGCATTCTATAAATCAACCATGGACTATCTCATACCAGTATGGTGCATCAAAGAAAAGTGAAAACTAAATACAAAAGACGCTCCAAGATTTGCACATATTGCATGAACGAAACGAATCTGAAAACATACCGATACTTGTTGAAGAAAGATGGGATGCCTTCTGGGGCATCCCCAAGCTTAGATGCTTGAGTCTCCTTGAATATTTGCTTGGGGTGCCTTGGGCATCCCCAAGCTTGAGCTCTTGCCTCTCCTCCTTCTCCTCAGATCGAGACCTCCTCGATCTTCGAACACTTCATCCACACAAAACTCAACAGAAAGCTCGGTAAGATCCGTTAGTATAATAAAGCAAATCACTACTCTAAGTACTGTTGCAAACCAATTCATATTTTGTTTTTGCATTTTAGCTACTATAATATAACTTTTCCATGGCTTAATCCACTGATAGAAATCGATAGTTTCATCAAAACAAGCAAATGATGCATCAAAAACAGAATCTGTCTTAAACAGGATAGTCTGTAGTAATCTGAACGTTCACCATACTTCTGTTACTCCAAAAATTATGAAAAATAGGAAAAATAAACAATTTTCATATAAATACAGTGCAAAATGTTTCAGAACCGTTCGACATTCTAGTAAAAAAATGTAAAATCATGTACTACAGCCAAAGTTTCTGTTTTGCACCGCACAAACCAACAAGCAATGTAAACATCCTAAAGGCAAATCTTGGCACATTATTTTTATGATACAATGGATTTGTACAAGGGGATAATTATTTTTGTTGAAAAGTTTCTGTAATTAAGATTCAAAAAGTTTCTGTGAGCATGAACAAAGTTCAAGGCTAGCTCCCACTTTAACAATGCTCGTCTTCTCACTTTCGCTTTTCTTTTTGAAAAAGTTTTAGGTTACCCTCTTTAAACTTGATAAAAGCACACAACAGAAATAAATAACTCTCTAAAACTTCCGGGTTGTCTCCCTGGCAGCGCTTTCTTTAAAGCCATTAAGCTAGCCATATGTGCTCAAGTAATGGATCCACCCTGATCCCAAGGTATATCGAAGCCAATTTTAATTAACAATGATTTGTGATTTAGTAGTGAGCACAAAGTAACATATATCATGCAACAACGAAGTCTAATTCTCTTCCTATCCATCGGCATGTCATAAAAGAACAATTCATGCACACCTAGTAAAGGCCAATGCATAGTATAAACAGTTTCTTGCAATTTTATCATATTGGAAACATGGAGAGGCGAAGATATAGTTCCTCTGTCATAATAATTGCAAGTAGGATCAGCAAGCACATGCATATTATATCTATCAAAATCATCATGTGTAGTAGTAAAATGCAACCCATCAATATAATCCTTAATAAGAGCAAACTTCTCTGATATAGTGTAGTCGGGAAAATTCAAAAAGATAATCGGACTATCATGCGTGGGTGCAATAGCAACAATTTCATGTTTAACATATAGCAAGTTCATCTCCATAAGCATAATTCATATTGGCATCTTGGCCACAAGCATAGAAAGCATCATCAAAAAGGGATATTTTAAAAGAATCAACGAGATCATAACAATCATCATAGCAATCATCCTTCGGTAAGCACGAAGGGAAATTAAACAATGTATGAGTCGAAGAGTTACTCTCATTAGAAGGTGGGCACGAGTAGCTAATCCGCTCTTCCTCCTTTTGTTCTTCGCTCTCCTCATCATCTTTTTCATCCAATGAGCCCACAGTTTCATCAATTCCTTCTTCCATAGACTCCTGCAACATATTAGTATCTTCTTGGATAGCGGAGGAGTCCTCAATATATGGTTTAACATAGGCATTAGAAGCATAATTATCATAACGATATTTAAGTATGGCAAAATTTTCAGATTTGTAAAGAGTAGCATCATACTTTCCAATCAATGAAGCAATTTCATAAGCACCCTTAAAAGCAACAAATTCTTCAATTTGTTGAACATCATAGTAATTATAAACAACCTTAGCATACGAAGATACGATTCCATTATCACTAAACTCACATTGGTAGGGAAGGTGTTTCTTAGGGTCTTTAGAACAACAAGTAAAATCATATATTTCTCATAAATTCCAAGCATGGCATTGCAAACGATGAATTTGATCCAGTAAAAGTTTCCCTTTTTGAGATAAGTAGTGTCGCACATAACAAGCATGCTCATTTAAAGATTTGCCCTCAACTAAGCTCGTTGGGGTTTCAGCCCGAGCACATAGGGATCGAAGATGATCCAAGTAAAAAGCTTCAGGAGTGATAGATTTTGGGTGGTTCTTCAACCATTGGTTCAGTAGGTACCACTATTTTTTTTTGTATTTTGTGTTTCCAACCCATAACATAACATAGAAAACAAGAGCACAAAATAAAAACTACTTAGTGATAAAGCAAACAAGCACACACGATAATATTCACCCCACGCTATAACTCCCCAGCAACGGCGCCAGAAAAAGGTCTTGATAACCCACAAGTAAATTAAACCAATCATAGCAATTCACCAATTACCGATAGGACAGTGAAAATCTACTCAGGCATCATAGGATGGCAACACATCATTGGATAATAATATGAAGCATAAAGCACCATGTTCAAGTAGAGGGTACAGTGGGTTGCGGGAGAGTGGGCCGTTGTAGATAGATGGGGGAAGGTGATGAATATGTTGGTGAAGATGACAGAGGTGTTGGTGTAGATCGCTGTCACACGATGATGGCCCCGCCGGCGTTCCGGCGCTAGCGGGAGAGAGGGGGAGAGAGCCCCCCTTCTTCTCCTTCTCCTTCTTCTTCCTTGACCTTCTCCCTAGATGGGAGAAGGGTTTCCCCTCTGGTCCATGGCCTCCATGGCGGCGGGGCCCCTCCGAGATTGGATCCGTCTCTCTGTTTATGCGTTCTAGATTATGGCCTTTCTCCGTTTCTTATATTCCCGGAGATTCGTAACTTCGATTGGGCTGAAATTTTAGCACGATTTCTATCCGGATATTGGCTTTCTTGAGGCAAAAGAAGGGCACCAACGGCCTTACGGAGTGGCCATGAGGGCCCAGGGCGTGCGCCCCTGCCTCGTGGCCCCCTCGGGCATCGTCTCGCGTTGATTCTTCTTCCCAAAATTCACATATATTCCAAAAAATCTCCGTCAGGTTTTATCCCGTTAGGACTCCGTTTGATATGGATTTTCTGCGAAACAAAAAACATGCAACAAATAGGAACTGGCACTGGGCACTAGATCAATATGTTAGTCCCAAAAATAGGATAAAAAGTTGCCAAAAGTGTATAAAAGTTGTAGAATATTGGCATGGAACAATCAAAAATTATAGATACGACGGAGACGTATCAATCGCTTGCGATTATGGCATCGCACACAATTTTGTTGAAGGGTTTCTGATCGTAGTGTCGCGTTAGGAGCATCCTGCAGTAGTGAAACTCTTCAAATGTGGCCGGATTTTGGTTGGAAAGTTTGATAGGATCACCCATGTTCTCAAATTCAACACATGCGGCAGCATCCTCGCCCTCATCCTCCATGATCATGTTGTGAATGATCGCACAACAGGTCATCACCTCCCACAAAGTCTCTGGATCCCATTTTTAGCAGGTCCATGAACAACTGCAAAACGCGCCTGCAGAACTCCAAAAGCCCTCTCAACATACTTTCTAGCTGCTTCTTGTCTTTGGACAAAGTGAGATTTTTTCTGACCAACTGGGTTAGAGATGGTGTTCACAAAGGTAGCCCAAGGAGGATAGATACCGTCAACCAGATAATAGCCCATGTTATACTCATGGCAAGGAGGAGTTTTACCTCCAGTCTAGCAATTAATGGAGATCGCTGCAGCACATTGATGTCATTGTGAGGCATGTCGAATAAAGCATGCCAAATCCAATGATCATGTGATGCAAGTGCTCCAAGAATGATGGTGGGCTTCTTAACATGACCCTGATATTGCCCTTGTAAAGCTTTTGGGCAGTTCTTCCATTTCCAATGCACGTAGTCAAGTGATCCGAGCAAACATGGCCACCCTCTTGCTTTCGAGATTGCCAAGAGCCTCTCGATGTCTAGCACAGTTGGTTCTCTCAGGTCCTGAGGTCCAAACACCTCGACCATGACAGTTGCAAACCTAGTCATGGCATCTCCTCATGTGCTCTCGGGCATCCGTAGGTACTCGTCCCACGAATCAGCCGCCGTGCCTTATGCAAGCATCCACAGTGCGGCCGTGCATTTCCGGTAAACAGATAAACCAATCTTTCCCATGGCGTCCTTCTTCAAAATGAAGTAGACATCGAAGGACAATGTTGCACATCCGAAAGCGCCGGCGTAAATTGTCAGCGAAGAGGGCATCGAGGGCAAAGTAGTCGTCCATCAGCGCCAAATGGCTGCGCACCTAGTTGTGGTTAAGCACTTGATGACCCTTGATCGATCCCTTGAAATTGAGAACATGCTCCTCTGCACGCTCCGTATGTGCAAGCATCGCCTGCATCATCGTCTTCTCATCCGTGTAGTCCTCCTCGTCGAACGAGTCGGACTACTCAACATACTGCTTGTATATGTACTCCATATCTGAATCCATTGCTTCAAAGAAGAAGGGGCCAAAATAGCTTGGGAAATTTACCGAACAGTTTCCGGGCATGATGAGCATCGTAGGAGTGGATGGTGCTTGCGCGGTGGGCGAGGAGAGGTGTGGAATGGCGGCGGAGGAGAAGTGGCGTGGACTCTGGGTGCACCGTTGGAGGTGATGGACTCGTTGAGTTCCAGCAGGGGTGTGGCATGGCGGCCAGGGCAGTGGAGCGGCGGTGAAGGCAAGAGAGAAAAACTAAAGGGGGGAAATGGGAGGATGGAGGCGTGGGTTCGGGAGGAGTTTTGGGTGGGCTGCTGGGAGTGTCGGAGTCCTACGTGGCTGCTGTCCGGACTCCCACAAAGCCCTCCTCCCCCTCCCCCACTTTGTCTCGAGTTCACTCAAAAAAGTATGTCCGGACCGCTCGGCGGACTGATATAGACCCGTGTTGGATAGCTAAACACAACTGGACCGCGTAGTTCGGACGGTGACGGGGGCCGCTTTGGAGATGCTCTTACTCACCAATTAACCGCTCCAAGCTTATGATATGGAGACCTTTGATTTATGACCATCCATTGGAGCGGTTGTTTTGTTCACCTGTTCTTTTGCATTTGTGTTTCTCGGTTACACCAATGTTTGCTTTTGCCCCCTTCCACCCCAGCCTCACCTGACGATGATTGAAGAAAGAATAAGCTTTTTGAAATTTGTACATCAATTGTACTTCAGAAAAGTTGAAATTGTCGACAGATTTGATTATGAACATACAACTTTTGAACTCCCACTAAGATCACATTCAAACGTCCTCCGAAAGTCCATAGTACTACTAAGTGTTATGTAGTGACATGTTAAAACTTTGCCTATAGATTCTTTGGGAAGTCAAATTTTATAGACTCTGACCAAGTTTGTAGAGTAAAACCCATAAATATAGAATACCAAATACATATCCTTAGATACATCACAAGACCTCCTTTCATATTGAATATATTTGCTATTGTAGATATGAATAGTTTTCTCTGCAAACTTGATCAAAGTTTGTAAAGTTTGATTCTTCAGAAAATTTATATGCACTACATTATGAAATGGAGGGAGTATAAAGTTACATCTGAAACAAAGAGACAGAGTGAGGTTATTTGGAGCTCGGCCTCTGGAAAATTAATCAAAAATTATAACTGAAAGTCCCAAATGAAATTTGAAATATATCAGTATATATAGATGTATTCAACGTGAGTGCAAAAATTCATTAAGACATAGTACTTTAACATGTGAGGTATATATTTATTACTATATGATTTGTAATAGCAAAAATACATGTATTTTTTATACAGATATGCTCATAAGTATATTGAAACAAAAAAAACATGTATTACATTGAAAATTTATAGACACATAGATCACATCCTCGTAGAAGCAAAGTGTTTATGCTTATATTCTCTCTGTTCCTAAATATAAGTCTTTGTAGAGATTCCACTATAAACCACATACGGATATATACAGATGCATTTCAAATGTAGATTCATTCATTTTTCTTCGTATGTAGTCCACCTAGTGAAATCTCTACAAAGACTTATATTTAGGAATGGAGAAAGTACAAGGGTAAGGGTCTTCTCCTTTCGTATCTCTCCATTCTGAAGCAGGTCAGGGGACCTGAACCTCCAGATCGCATCTCACGAATCACCTAACCCTCCCCGCTCCTAACCCTCTCGCTCCCGCGCGGCGCCGCCGCGCCGCACCGGAGCGCCCCTGCCGGCCGTCTCCCGTTCACTCCAGCGCACACCCTCTCCCCGCCGCCGCCGTCGGGGACGTTGCAAGCAAAGCCTGTGTGCCGCAGCGGCGGCGGCGACGTTTCTCCTCAGCCAACGATTCAGTTAGGACGACGACAGTCCGCAATGACCGAATCTACAGCAGTTGTGCGGGGCGGCGGCGTTCGACGACAGGTCCAGTGGCGGCGGCTTGGGCATCCGATGTCGTGTATCGTCCCGTCAACAGCTTGCTGCCCCTGGGATCGACCCGCCTCACAAGGACGCAGGGGGCTCCGACCCTGGGTGTGGCGGTGGTGGCCGCCTCCTTCGCCGGACATGGTCAGCCTAAGGCTGGGTGGTCGGATCTCCAGATCCGTCATCTAGTATCGACTGCGAGTTGGGGAGACGGAGTTACCGGTGAAAACAGGGCCGATGGCGGCGTATTGCGTCGTTACCTTGATGAAGGCATCGTCGTGTAACTTCTGTCGACCCACTCGTGCTGCTTTGGGGGAAACCCTAAGATCTGGTCATCCAGATTGAATGATGGTCGTACTGCGGTGCTGTTACTCTCTTGGGAGCATCGTTTGTCGAGCAGCGCTGGAAGACAGAGGCAGGAGGTGGAGCAGCTAAGTCTTGCATGGAGCTTCGGTGGAGATGTCAAGTCATGCATGGCTGACAGGTGCTACGATGTGTCATGCCTGGTCGGCAGGTGCTACGCACAACAGATCTTTCAGAGTCTTCATGTCTTGGTGAACGCGCACAGGGCGGTGGCGCCATTGGGCGCCATGGGGGCGTCGACGGGTGTCTGACTGGCAAGGATAATGCGGATCTTTATCCTGAAGATGGGTCAGTGGTCCGACGATGATGGCGGCTTCTGGCTTCTAAAACGTGTGCATGTGGTGCACGCTTTAGGTTTGATGCACTAGCTATTGGTCCCGATGCGTTATGTGGATGGATCAGCGACGACACCGGTTTTAGATATTGGAGATGATAGCACTCCATATTATCGAATTTGTAGGTGTGAGTGATGGCTTTGGGTGGCTTGATGTATTTTCTTGTTAAACATTTGTGGAATAATGAATGAAGATGGTTGTATGCATCGATTGATGCAGAGGCCGGGGGTTTAGTCTTTTTTTTTTAAATATCACATCCATGTGTACTCATGATTTACTTTTCTCTCAGATTATTTGGACACTTCAAAATTTTAGTTTCGTGTTCATATTATGGGACGAACAATTACTTCTAATTTACGTGTGAGCTCATTTGTAGAGTGTGCATTTCTGCATTCTGAAACGAGGCCACTTTTAAAACCCGAGCACCCAAACACCGAGCAAAGCACCAAAGGTTCACACCACAGCACTGACTCGACAGTACGCGCTCTCCAAGCGCGCGCACGTAGGCGCTCGCTAGCCGGCCGGTCATGGAGCCCACCGTGCGCGACGTCCTGGCCTTCCACCGCGTCGACCGCGCCGCCTACGAGCACCTCGTCTCGCTCGGCGCCGGCCGGCAGCCCGCTCGCGACGCCGTGGCGCTCCTCATGTGGGTGCACCACAGCGTGGGCGCCGACGCGGTCGCCAGCGTGTGCCACGAGATCCGCACCCCGGCCGACGCCGCGCGGCTCGTCTCCGACGCCCTCGCCGTCCTGCACGGCGTCGCCTGGCCGCGGCCGCACCGTCGTCAGGGCGCCGGGATGCCGCTCGTGTGCGGCGGCTGCGGAGGGGCAGTGGCCGCGGACGCGCGCCCGTTCCTGGCCGGGCTGGTCCCGGGCGGCGAGCCGCGCGCGCGGCGTGGCGTGGCGGGCGTCCTGCGGGGCGTCGGGGCGCTGGTGTTCGACGACCGGCTGCAGGCGCTGCTGCGGCGGCACGAGAAAGATGGCGGCCCGGTCCCGGCGGAGCTGGCGGCGCCGTACCGTCCCGGCGACGCCGACGCCGACGCCAACGAGGAGGGCGGGCGGTCGCTGTTCATCACGTTCTCCAAGGGGTTCCCATTAACGCGCGAGGAGATCAGTGCCTACTTCACAGAGTACGTAGCTCCCGAATCCCGAAGCAAAGCATGCCCCTGACTAATCAAGTAATCATAGACTTTTGCATGCATGCACTCCTTTGACTGCTCCGTCGCACACATACTACTCCTACTAGATGCATTTATGGCTTTTTTTCCGATGAAAACATGTTTTACTACTCAACAAAACGCTGTAGTATTACTCGGTGGTTTTATCTGTTTCATTCGTCTGCACAACTCTGCGCGGCTGCAGTCTGCAGCCTGCAGCGTAGGAGGAGTCTCCTTTCCTTTCCCCTGTTTATTTTCTGGTCTTGCACTCTGTCGTGTCAGGTGCTTTGCGCGAGGCCACAAGAGCCAAGGCAGAGCTGTCGCGGAGCGGATGAGCTGGTATCGTATCGTAGGGGTACTAGTACGTAGCCTGTACAGCTGCTTTGACTCGGTCGCATCGTCAAAAGCAAAATTTTCCGTTCCAGTTTTGGAAGTTTTGTTGGGCTGCTTTTGGTTTTGGAGGCCTGGTGGCCTGCCTTCTTTTCGGTCACAGCTAGCCTGTGACGTGCCCGCTGCTGCTCGATGCAGTACAGTACGCACCACTTTTAACGTCACCCTGATGATCGATCCATCCATCCATCACAAGGCCATTGCCCACCATTCTGCTTAGTAACATTATTACTCTATGTATGTATTGGTGCAGGAGGTGGGGCGAGGGGTGCGTGGAGAGCGTGATGATCGAGAGGGCGCCGCCGCTGGGGGAGCCGCCGAGGTACGGCAGGGTCGCGTTCCGGTGGGCGTGCGTGGCGGAGGCGGTGCTGGGCGGCCAGCGCCTGGTGAAGCTGCTCGTCAACGGGCGCCAGCTATGGGCGCGCAAGTACGTCCCCAAGCCACACCAACCACCGCTAAGCTAGCTCCCTCCCTCCCTCCCTCCATGGATTCACCCTACACATCCAGCATACACGCACGCACCGCCTGCGCCTGGCAAACCAAACTAGCTAGCTACACGGACAGCACACGGAAGGAACACGTACGTGTTCACCTCTCTTTTTGAAACTCGAAGCTTACTACTCTAGTTGGTACATTAATACCAAGTATGTATGTATGTACTACTCACTTTTATATACTCCTCGTATCTTGGTACCAATTGACATGGTAAAACAACAAAGCATATGGAACCAACAGGTATGTTGTTGAATCCTTGACATTCCAAATTCATCTGATATGCACAAACAAAAGTAGTATGGTATATTGGATCCATTGTACAGCAACAACACTGAGCAGCACTGTATCAGGAACTACATTTAGGCCTTTAACTACAACTCATGGAATTCGTTCTCACAGTGCCAACCGTATGTTTCACTATAGCTTGTCATCCAGAGGGCCTGTTTGAGCTACAGTTATGATCAGAATGATCAGCTACGTACTGCTGCTTTTAGTCTGTTGATTGCTTCTTTACACCATGAATATGAACGGATCAGCGATAGTCTCTCCACCTGTATGTCCGGGGGTTGTACGACCTCCTCTGCAGCCATGAAACAATAGCCTCAACATCGTCCTCTGAGGATGATGGTGTTGATGACGATGACGACGCCGCCGCCGCCGCGGGAGGGTGGTTGTCAGCTTGTCTTGCTCGACCAGATGGTGTTGATGATGCGATGAAGCTACGCCAGAGCCGATCAACCATATCCTTGCACATCTCGTCGCCGTCGTCGGGGAACGACTCCAACTTGTCGATGATGTCCTGCATGGCCAGGTGGAAGCCCTGGACCTGCAACAAGATGCTGTGAGCCTCGTCCACCAGCCTGTGGTTCCGCATCAGAGATATGGCGGCATCCGCCACCCCCTCCCGCACAAATCTGCTCCAGTTCTCCTCGGCCTCGCACAGGCTGGCCAGCGCCACCGCCACCGTCTTCTTCACATCAATGTCTCCCACCAGCAGCAGCTCCATCAGTGGAGCAAAGCCTCCAAGCTCACCGATCTTGATCTTGTTGTAGTAGTTGTCAGCCAGCAGCCCAAGGATCCGAGCGCACTTGGCCCTCGTGGGCACTGGCCCCAGCAATGCCCTCGCGATCAGCACGGGTATGGCGTACCGGTCGTCTCCGAAAACCTCCTTGTTGGGGCTGTAGGAAGCTGCCCTGGCAAGGATCTCCAGGACGACGTCGTCCAGCTCAGGGTGAGGCTCCAGGCATGTCTCCGGCAGGACGCAGGCGAGCTTGGTTATTGTCCCTGGGCTGCGCCCCAGCAGATGCAGGAATGAGCACCGCTCCTGGCCGGCGAGAAGGCGCAGGACAGCTTCGTAATCCTCTTTAGAGCTCCTGGGGGAGTTGGCCAAGAGGGTGACTTCCTTGAACAGGGCTTCCTCCTCGGGAGAGATAGCTGGTGGATCGGTGGGTGCTGCCAGATCACTGATCCTGTTTGAGGCACGCCAACGCGAAATGTAGAGCGCAATGAGCGCATCAGGGATGAAGATGCTGTGCGTGAGGACCTCGCCGGTAACTGGACACGTGCGTTTGTTTTTCTTCCACCATTTCTCCAGTTCAGACTGATCAACGGTCTGCAGCCAGCAACCAAGGAGATGAAACATAGTACAAAAAAGAAGAACTCACAGTAATGCAGCTCAGGTATTACAACAGTTCTATTAACATTCAGTGTCGACAATTAAAGAAGAGTAGTAAAAAATGGGGCGAACAAGACACGCTAACAAAACACAAGCAATAGGAGTTTTGTTTTGCCATTCTCTTTTTCAAATGCATCGAGACATAAAGCTTTTGTGTTTTCTTGGGAGGAAAAAAGAAAGAATGCCCCAACCCAGAACTAATAAAACGCTATGGTATCAGAAACCCTTCTAACAGATCCTCCTATGAGATTGATATCCACTAGTATCCTGATCAGTATAGCAGCACGACCTTATTTGAACAAACACAACCATATATCAGCGACATCCTACGATCCAACACAAAACTCTTCAGAAACATCTCTAGGAACTCAACAAGCAAGCATCTACAGTTCTACACAAAGGATCTCTAATTCTCAGTTAACATTTGCACTGCAACCAAACAAGATATCATAGTGAGGAATGATGAAAATCAATCTGAGTTCTTGAATCTGTAGAAACAATAGCATTACATATTTTCGTGGTCAGATAAGAAATACTCTTGCTAACAGGAAAGTCAAAGCATTTCAATCACACCATCTCCAAAGTGGTCTCAAAAGATGAATACAGTGCCCATCCAAAACTACTAAATAAGTGAGAAAATCAAGAACAACAGTACAACACCCATTGCATCATCTCATCCAAAACAAACACAACCAAACAAATGAAATCATATTGTCAGCAGAAAAACTATCTGTGAGATTTTTAACACAACAGTTTTTTTATCAGATCGATCCCAGCTACAAGTAACTCCATTGCAGTACACTAATTTTTTCACTTTAACTTCAGGGATATTATCTGATCAAACTTTGGTGAGAAGTACAACCTTTACAGATCACACTTTACAAAGTTATTTTTTTATATAACTACATTCAAGCTTCTGAATTATGCTCAATCCAACATGCTGAACTATCCCAAGTCCACAACTAATAAAACACTAGGATTTCAGAAACATTTCTAAAAAGTTTCCTCAATCCACTAAGTATCCCAAGTTCCCAACCAGTATCACGTATCTGAAATTTTGAACCAAAATGCTGTATGAATTAGTACGTCTGATCCTCAGCGAGATCCTCAAAATTCTTCAGAAACAGACTCAAGAGAGACTTGAAGAGTAAGCAAAAATTTAAGGATCTCAATTGACCCTGACACAACAGTCTAACAAGATTTGATATAGAGATAAAAATCATGCTAACTTTAAAGTCTGAACTAACCTGAACGTTTCAACTACATAAGAGTTTCCAAACTGGTCTTACAAGATGGAAACAGTGCGCATCCATGATCCAAACAGAAGGAATTAAGTAAACGTACTTCAAATGTAACAAGACCCATTGCATTAGTTAATCCCAAACAAGTGAAACAGCACAAATTAAACAGCACGCAACTGGCCCAAGAAGTAACTCCACTGCAGCACACTAGTTTTTCACTGGATTTAAGTTCAGGGATATTATCTGATCAAATTTTAGTGAGAAGTAACTTTTATAGATCACGTTACAACGATATAATTACATGTCAATCTTCTGAATTATTCTCAATGCAACATGCTGAACTACCCCAAGTCCGCAACTAATAAAATGCTTTGGTTTCAGAAACACTTCTAAATTTCTTCCTCAATCCAGTAAGTATCCCAAGTTCCCAACCAGTATCACATATTTGAACCAAAATTCTGTTATATGAACTAGACAAATTATAGTACGTCTGATCCTCAGCGAGATCCTATGATCCAAAGGACAATACTCAAAATTCTTCAGAAACAGACTCAAGAGAGACTTGAAGAGTAAGCAAACTTTAAGGATCTCAACTGACCCTGACACAACAATCTAACAAGATTTCATAGAGATAAAAATCATGCTAACTTCAAAGTCTGAACTAACCTGAACATTTCACCTAGATAAGAGTTTCCAATCTGGTCTTACAAGATGAAAAGTACTTCAAATGTTACAAGAACCATTGCATTAGTTAATCCCAATTCCCAAACAAGTGAAACAGCACAAACAGCACGCAACTGGCACAAGAAGTACATCTCAGAGAGCAGGTGAAAGATTTGACGAACCTTTCCAGAGGTGATGACGACTGGTTTCTCCATGAACTTCTTGGAGAAAGGGCACAGGAAGAACTCCGGCACGGCCACTGGACCAATCCATAACCTCCTGGCATCGGCGCTGCAACGGTGGAGTTCATCGGACCGGGCGGCCTCCAGAGCCCGGAATGCGCACTCGAAGAGCTCGAGCGGGGGCACCGCTTTCTCCTCGTGGGAGCACAGGTCCGTGAACCAGGCGAGCTCGGCAACCGCCTCCATTTTTCGTAACCACCTCTCTAGCCCCATCAGGTCGACCACCTTCCGATCGAGAAGGAGCTCCTTCTTGATCTTCTCCGTCCTGGGGCCTGCGGTGGCGCCCATCGTCGCCTCCAAGAACTGGGCGGTGAACTGGCCAAGAACCTCCGCCGCGTCGACAACTTTCGGCGGCGCCTCGAGCGGAGGGAAGGAGAACTCCCGTTCCGCTGCCACCTCCTGTTCTCGACCTCCTGTGATGGAAGCGGAGCTCGTGCTGGTATCCGGTGGAGGGACCAGCCTCGGCCTCGCGCTCTGATCTCTCGTCGAGGAGACGGTCTCCTCCATGGCACCGAGGTCCCAGTCGAAGGATCCTCCAGGACCACCCGCGCCGCCAGAACCGGCACCATCTGCAGCCGCAGGGACAACCGTCACCCTTGCGGACCTTCGCGTCCGCACCGAGTGGGGGACGGGCCTCGACCCGGCGCCAGGCGGCGGAGACGGCGACCTCGACCCGGCGCCAGGCGTAGGAGACGGCGACCTCGACCCGGCGGCAGGCGGAGGAGACGGCGACCTCGACCTCGCCCCGAATAATTTGAGGGGCCCATGATCAGCCGAAGGAGACTGCGCCCGCGCTGTCCGCCCCCGCCTCCGCAGGCCGGGCTCTTCCTCCTCCTTGATCCCCTCCTCCGTCCAGTCCCGGATGCCGTCCATTGATGGGCGTCGCCGTTCCTCGCGTTCTTGGCCTCTTCTTGGCAGGCGCAATGTGGGGTGGGAGGGGGAGGGCTTGGGGGGAATTTGGCTTTTGGCGGCAACAAGATGGATGTGAAATTGCGAACGGAGTGGAGGTTACCAGCCTAGGATGGCTTCCTTTTGTAACCGGAAAGAGGAGGCGGGGAACTGCAGGCTTAACGGGTCCTGGTCCAGGATCACCAACAGGCAACAGCAGACGTCCATTCCGCCCTTAAGATTTGTGCAGGCCAATCATATTTGGCACTCGCGTGGCATGACAATCAAGCATAGTTTATGGGACCCACAATCTATCTTTCTCTACTTTATCTTCTCACAATCGCATTGCTAGCACGGAGAAGGCATGACCGAAAGAGTAGGCGACTTCACTTGGCCAGACCTATCCATGCCAATGAAGTAAGGGAAAACTGCACGTGGAGTTTCTACACCCAGGAGCAAATGCTCCTGGTGTGAACAGTAACATCAAATAAATTTTAAAATAATTTAAAAAATTCTGAATTTTTTTGGCATGCTTTAAAAAATGTTTGTTGTGCATGCAAAAATTTGTCGCAAAATCACATTGGTGGAAGGTATGGTAAAAAAAACAAAATCGATGCTCTGAAAATGTTACTTACAAAAGCATTTTGGAGCTCTGATTTTGTTTTTTTCGGCATGCCTTTCACAAATGTGATTTCGCAATGAAATTTTGCATACGCGACAAAAATTTGTGGAAGTATGTCACAAAATAATTTTAGAATTTTTTGAATATTTTTTCTATTTTTTTGATGTTACTGTTCATACCAGAAGCATTTGTTTCTGGGTGTAGAAATGTACTTTCGGGGAAAACTTTGTTTTTGCCACTCTAGTTTTTGCCAACTTTGCTTATGCCACTCTAGAATTTGACATCTCACTTTTGCCATTCTTAGCTTTTGACAATACATCACAAATGCCATTCCGTGGCAAAAACGATAATTTTTCATTTCACTTTTGCCACTTTTAGCTTTTGACATGTATCACAATTGCCACTCTAAAATTTTTGCTTTTGCCACGGAATGGCAAAAGTGATACATTGTCAAAATCTAAGAGTGACGAAAGTGAAATGTCAAATTCTAGAGTGGCTTAAGCAAAGTTGGCAAAAACTAGAATGGCAACAACAAAGTTTTCCCATGAAGTAACTGGGCAAGAAATAAAAACAAGTAAATAGTTTATGTAAAGGCACCTGATTTGGTACAAGATGATTCGCCAGAAATTTCTCTGCTACTTTTGTAGGAGTTGTTGGATTTCCCTAAAGAGGAAGAGTGACGTAGCATAGGAGCAAAGTTAACTGGACCAGTAGCAATCAACAAGCTATCAAGATAAGCAGTACCTGCACACAAACAAATAAAATATTTACACCCAACTTGGCAAGAAGGTTGTCAAGACCCTTATCTTGCTAGTTACAAGGTGAAAAAGATAGATAATGGTGGTATAGCGAAAACGACAAATAGTAAAAATAAAATGAAAGAGCAATTGTGTAGAAGTTTGTATTGATAGAGAAATAGACCAGGGGTCATAGGTTCACTAGAGGTGTCTCTCTCGAAAACAAACAAATGGCATAGTAACAAAATATAGTTGGGCCATTGACAAAAATAGTCATCTCTATAACTATGATCATTCATGGCATAATCTTATACAGGTACGTCCGTGACTAGTAGACCGTTATTCCAACTACATCTACTACTATTAATCCACCCGAAGACCGCTATTCAGCATGCATCTCAAAGTATTAAGTTTACAAGAAACAGAGTAACACAATAAGCAAGATGGCATAATGTAGACATGAAGAAATCTAGCAATAAGGTCAAACCCCCGTCGTTTTATCCTTAGTGGCAATAATACAAATACATGTCGTGTCCCCATTTTATCACTGGAATATAGAACACTTCAAGATTTAACCCACTACCATGTACCACTCCCTCTGAAGATCTACTAATCAATCTTGGCCAAAGAAGACAAATAGATTGGAAAGCATAAATGTCTACTTAGTTATACAACAAAGGAACTTTAAAAGATTCAATATGATTCAATGAACAATCTGATCAGAAACTCACAATTCATCATTTCCCAACAAACACACCGCAAAATTACATCAGATTGAACCCCATCATACAAGAAGGAAGGGGGACATGGTATTGAAGATCGAGAGAGAGAGAGAGAGAGAGAGAGAGAGAGGGAGGGAGAATCATCTAACTATTACTATGGACACATAGGTCCTTCAGGAACTACTCACACATGGTCATGGAGGCAACAAGGTTGATAAAGAGGCATCCTCCAATGGCTCCCCCTCGGGCAGGACTCCTGAACAGGGATCCAGATGGGATCTCTTCGGAACAGAGACTTGCGGCGGCGATAAAATTCTTTTAGAGCAAAGACGGATGGTTTCGGTATTTAGGACGACGAATCAAGTCAAGGCATAACCAAGGGCCCCACATGGATAGGTGGCGTGGCCACCCCCTGGTCGTGCCACGTGTCCATGTGGCTAGTTGGTGCCCCCTCTCGATGCTTCCTAGGGCTTCCAGTGTTTCTTGTTGCCCAAAAAATAGTGTTAAACTAGTAACATATTTTGACCTCCATACATATTGATTTCCTTTGAAACCAAGAGCAAGCAGAAAACGGGAACTGGCATTGGACACTAAATTAATAGGTCAGTATAGAAAAATAATACAAATTGCTATAAAAAGTATATAAAAATGATAACACAATAGCATTTAACAATAAAAAATTATAGATACGTTTGAGATGTATCACCTGTCTAGATCTCAGGCACAACAGCCAGGTTTGGTCAGGGCGTTACAATTGGTACCAGAGCTGACCCTCATGGTTACACGAACGTGTGCAAACATGGGGCACATGTGTGGATGCTGGCATTGGCGTGCACGGATGTGTGTCAAGAAGGAACGTTCCTGCTAGGCCAACGTGGACATCAGTTCCTTTGAGGGATATGTATGTGACATCTCGGCTTAATAAAAATGATTAATTATTCATATCAACAAGGTGTGCCTTCTTTTTAGGGAGCCTATCCAAAATTAACCTCAAACTTAAGTGTGCTTGGCTTGGAGAAATTTGAGGATGGGTGACCGACTGGAAAGTTGATCATGGGTGTGCACGAGTGAGGACAAATTGTGCAGGAAGGGCTAGTGTTGATCTGTGGATCAGTCTTGATTCAGGGCGCAATGGCCAGGAACCGGTGGGTTTCATCGGGGTGTTACTGACGGTGTCTAGGCTGAGGGGCCTCTTACCATGCTGACTCCCAGCCTAGTGCTCTGGGACCAGGCCGGGATGGGGTCCCCTCTGACGGTTCCTGATGACCCACAAGTGTAGGGCATCTATCGTAGCTTTTCGATAAGTAAGAGTGTCAAACCCAATGAGGAGCAGAAGGAAATGATAAGCAATTTTCAGTAAGGTATTCTCTGCAAGCACTGAAATTATCGGTAATAGATAGTTTTGTGATAAGGTAATTTGTAACGAGTAGCGAGTAATAAAAGTAAATAAGGTGCAACAAGATGGCCCAATCCTTTTTGTAGCAAAGGACAAGCCTGGAAAAACTCTTATATGAAGGAAAGCGCTCCGGAGGACACATGGGAATTATCGTCAAGCTAGTTTTCATCACGATCATATGATTCACGTTCGGTACTTTGATAATGTGATATGTGGGTGGACCGCTGAAAGGAACGATATGGTTGACTAGAGGGGGAGGGTGAATAGGCAACTAACAATTTTTAGCTTTTCTTTAACAATTTAAACTTTGCATCAAAGTAGGTTGTCTAGATATGCAACTAGGTGAGCAACCTATATGATGCAACAAGGATAGGAACACAAGAAAGCAAGATATATGAAACAAATAAGCTTGCACAAGTAAAGGCACGAGATAACCAAGAGTGGAGACGGTGGAGACGAGGATGTGTTGCCGAAGTTCCTTCCCTTTGAGAGGAAGTACGTCTCCGTTGGAGCAGTGTGGAGGCACAATGCTCCCCAAGAAGCCACTAGGGCCACCATATTCTCCTCACGCCCTCACACAATGCGAGATGCCGTGATTCCACTATTGGTGCCCTTGGAGGCGGCGACCGAACCTTTACAAACTAGGTTGGCGCAATCTCCACAACTCAATTGGAGGCTCCCAATGACACCACGAAGCTTCACCGCAATGGACTATGGCTTTGCGGTGACCTCAACCGTCTAGGATGCTCAAACACCCAAGAGTAACAAGATCCGCAAGGGATTAGTGGGGGGAATCAATTATCTCTTGGTGGAAGTGTAGATCGAGGCCTTCTCAAGCACTCCCGAGCAAATCAACAAGTTTGGTCGGCTAGGGAGTGAGATCGGGCGAAAATGGAGCTTAGAGCAATAATGGAGCTTAGGGGTGGAAGATGTGAGTCAACGGGGAAGAAGGGGACCCCTTATATAGTGTGAGAAAAGGATCCAATCGTTACCCACCAACCAGTCCGCGGCTAGCGGTACTACCGCGCCTGGCCAGCGGTACTACCGCAAGGCCGCGCGGTACTACTGCTTGCAACCAAGCGGTACTACCGCATGGCTGTGCGGTACTACTGTACCGACCCACAGTACTGCCGCAACCCCAGCGACAGTAAAGATAAACAGACGCGCAGGAGCTGGGGGCGGTACTTCCGCACGCGCGGTACTACCGCGCCCCCCATGCGGTACTACCGCAAGGCAAAAACCCCCAGCCAGGGGGAAGGGAACTTCCGTGCCTACTTCCGCAAAGAAACGGAAGTAGCAAAAACCCGACACAGTAGTACCGCTGAGGGGCGGTACTACTGCCTGATTGCATAGCACGGTACTACCGTTCGGCGAAAACAGTACTACCGCGGTAGGTGCGGATGTAAAAAATTACATCCGCCCCTACTACCGCAAAGGGGCGGCACTAGCCTGGTGGGCAGCGGTAGTGCGGCTCCAGGGGAGCGGTACTATCGTGGGCACCTGCGGTACTACCGCGCCACCGCGCGGTACTACCGCGGATGCCTACGGTACTACCGTTTTCCTGGGAGTAGTACTACCGCGACCAACCACAGCAGCCAGACAAGGGAGGCAAGAAAACGGAGGAAGCTCCAAGGAAAAAGGAGGGGACAAGAAGGAGACGTGTACGTGATGATTCCACCCAAACCTTTCCAACGCGGACCCCCTCTTAATAGTACGACTTTCCTACGACTCAAATCCACCAAAAAGAAACGTAGAAAAGACGCCGTCTTCATCAGTCTTCGAGGGGCACCCAATCGTCTTGTGCCTAGCAATGAAGTGTCTGGAATACTCAAGGCACACGATTAGTCTGCAAATGCGTTGTCATCAATCACCAAAACACTTAGGGATAAATATGCCCTTACAATCTCCCCCTTTTTGGTGGATTGATGACAATACGAGATTTGCACAAGGAAAGTAAAATTAAGTAAATGCAAACCCCTCCTCTCTAGAATATAGACGGGCTCCCCCTAGATGTGTGCCACCTAGATGAGTGCTTTGGACTGCACGGCACACGAATACTAGGATCAAAGCTCCCCCTATATTATAGGGACAAGGCATATCTATCACTAGACAAGATAGCACACACATAAGTTAACTACGATAGATAAAGTGCATATGTCTTACACCATATGAGAAAAGGTCTCGAAAGCACAAACCAAACAAGAGCAAACAAGCACAAACGAGGTCCAAAAGACAAAGCAAATAAACGCACCAAGCACGACACAACGCAAATCCCTACACTCTCTCCCTCTTTGGCATCGAGACGCCAAAAAGGCAGAGAGGACACCTACACACACGGGGTGGCTCAGGCAGAGAAGTCGTCCCACTGCTCCTCGTGCTTCTCGTCAGACTCAGTGGCGGGGATAGTATCCTCGAAGTCATCCTCTGAACTGGTCCACTTGTATCCCTGCTTTGACATCCAGGCAGCCTCAGGTGTGATGACGTCCTCAGACCCGCCAGACACATCCTCTCCAAAGAGCCTCATAACCTTCTTGTCACGGTGGCGACTCTCCTTGTCTGCCACGTGAGCCCTGTACTGTCCCTTTGCCTGCATGCAGAAGAGAGTCGTCATCTTGTCCTTTAGCTTCTTGGCCCATGACGGCTCAGAGGAAGGAGTGGTGGACCTAGCAGTACGGTCCTCAGCAACATTCTCAGCAGCAGCCTCCTCCTCACCGGCAGCCCTCCTAGCAGAAGAGGCCTCAGCACGGGTAGTGGTGTTGGCCCAGTTGGGCTTGATGCGGAGGCTGATGGACTCATGGCGAATCCAGCCTGGAGCAAGGAACTCATCACCCGGGTACATCTTTTCCCAAGAGGTGGAGAGCAGCAGAAACAGGTACGGTTCATAGATAGGTACCTTGCAAGTGAACACCGCAAACCGAAGCTCCCACCACATGATGTGTGAGACATCAAGTGGCCGAGTCTGAGAAGAACGTGCTTCTGCACACAGGAGCAACATGTCCACTAGATATGCATGGACCTTGTCCTTGTCGCCAATGCGTGGGAACAGAGTGTTGCGGAAGATGCGATGCATGATATCCAGAAAGGAGTTTAACACCCAAGTTGACTTGCCATTGGGGAGCACCTTCTCAACAAGGAAAGGCTGAAGCAGGTTCTTGTTGGCAGACTTAGAGTTGGCATGGGGGCGAACACCAACGGGGGTGTGAAGCCCGTCATTAGGAATGTGCAGCAGATCCATGAACTCTTTCCATGTAGCAGACAGCTGGCGGCCGTTGGTCATCCAGGTCATCCTCCGCTCCTCCCCGAGATGAAAGTATACTGAGGAAAAGAACTGACAGATGAGCTCAGGGTCATAGTCATGGTGAAAAGAGATCACCGGCTCAATAGCAAACTGCTCCACCAAGTCCAGAGCCTCTCCAAAATAGTCACGAAACTTGTCCTTCCGCATGTGATGCATGTCAATCCACTTGACATCCACGAAGGTATTTTTCTTGCTCTTGATCACATCCAGATAGATGAGAACCTGTTGCTTGTTCCAGAACATCTCGGTGCCTCTGAGCACAGCCCGAGGAGTCACATAGGGATTGATCCTCCGGCGTTCGACATACTCAGAGACAGAAATCTTGTCCATGCCCTTAGCAGGTTCCTTTTGCTTGCTGGCAGTGGTCTTGACATTGCGCTTGGGGGCATTGGAGCCCTCTGGGGCTTCATCTTGGGGGTTGCGCAGACGCTTGGAGCCAGTGTCACGATTGGGATTGGAACGGCGAGAGCCACCACCTGAGACACAAAAACGCAAAACACCCACAACAGCCAAGAGGGATTAATGCAAAGACCACAACAAAGTAAGAGAAACAAGCAGAAAGCACACATGATAAATGCCTAGAGAGAGAGATTTGATCCCTACGATAGTACTGCCAAGTGCTGTGAAGCTAAGATAGTAGTACTACTCTTAGACGCGGTAGTACCATGCAAGGTCACGGTAGTACCGGGTCTAGGAGCGGTAGTACGACCTTAGCGCCTCGGCTAGCGTGGTAGTACCACGTCCGCTGAGCGGTAGTACCGCACGAGCTAGCACGGTAGTACCGCACTTGACGGGCGGAAGTACCACAAGAGCGGTAGTACCGCACATCAGAGACGGTAGTACCACACCGCGTCAGATCTGAACAAGTTCAAATATGAGAAAAGCCCGTGAAACCACGACAGTACTACGGTTGGACAAAGCTACCACAAGACAGCATATCAAGTATGATTCCTACGCATCACGACTCTCCTACATCCTACTCTTGCATAGATTTGGCCTAAAATATCAAGAACAACAAGTTTCTCCCCAAAACCTAGAAGCAAGAGAACAGCCAAGAAAAAGAGGGATTTGGGGAAAACCCTTGGTCCATGGCAAGAGGAAGTGATGGGGAACGATCCCACCGGTCGGAATCCGAGGAGAGTGGCCGGAGACGGAGATCCGGCAAGGGCCTCCGGCGCCGTTCTTGAGCGAGAGAGAGAGACGTGGGGAGAGAGACAAATGAATGGGTATGGGGAGTTGGAACTCCCCTGCCCGAGTCATAACCCCCACGCTCCCTCGATGGCGCGGTAGTACCGTGCCCCAACGCGGTAGTACCGCCCGGCGCGGTACTTCCGAAGTACCGCACCTGAGCGGTAGTACCGTGCTATGGTGCGGTAGTACCGTCCCTCCCAAAGCGGTAGTACCGCGGCCAGCCGTGGTAGTACCGTGAGCTCAAGAAGATGCACGTTTCGAGCACATGAAAAACTGGGTCTTTGCACAAACACTCCGAGCCAACACAACACCACAAGACCACACAACACACTAAGCCAGGAAGGCACACGACAAACGAAACAACCACGAGACACCACCTCTCCAAAGAGAGGGCGGTGGCTGTAGCCACCTATGTTTGAGTCAATTGGTATGGCACCGCGAAGAATTATCCTTGGGTCCATGACCACAACTCGTCTTTGAAGCACAAGTACCATCAAACATGGCTAATGTGAAAGACTTGATCGATTTATGCATAATGGGGGGAGGGAGAGTTCATTGAGAGAACATCACTCCCCCTATGTCCATGCCTACATCTAAACAGGACAGCATGTTGAGTATGGTGGGGTGTGCAAGGGTTCAAGCAACATTGCTCGAATCAATGATATTTAGCTCATGCCTTAACTCGCGAAATCTTGCTTCATCCAAGGGCTTCGTGAAGATATCTGCAAGGTTATCAAGAGTGTTGACATAGTTGAGCTCGATCTCTCCTCGCCTAATGTGATCCCGGATGAAGTGATACCGAATCTCAATATGCTTCGTCTTGAAGTGTTGCACCGGGTTGAGAGAGATCTTGATGGCACTTTCATTGTCACACCAAAGAGGCACTTTGTCACAAATGACACCGTAATCCTTTAAAGTTTGCCTCATCCATAAGAGTTGTGCACAACAACTACCGGCCGCCACATACTCCGCTTCGGTGGACAAGAGAGACATACAACTTTGCTTTTTGGAAGACCAACTTACCAAAGAGCAACCAAGAAATTGGCACCCTCCGGAAGTGGACTTCCTATCCACTTTGTCTCTCGCCCAATCGGAATCCGAAAACCCTACAAGCTTGAAGTTTGCTCCTCTTGGGTACCATAGGCCAAAGTTTGGGGTATGAGCCAAATATCGAAAGATTCGTTTGATCGCCACATAGTGACTTTCCTTAGGTGCGGCTTGAAAACATGCACAAATTCCCACACTCAACATGATATCCGGTCTAGATGCACAAAGGTAAAGCAAGGAACCTATCATGGAGCGATATACCTTTTGATCCACCGCTTTACCATTGGGATCTATGTCAAGTTGGCACTCGGTGGGCATGGGAGTGGAAGCCGGCTTGACATCACTTAGCTTGAATCTTTTGAGCATGTCTTGAGTATATTTGGCTTGATTGATGAAGGTTCCTTCTCTTCTTTGCTTCACTTCGAACCCTAGAAAGAATTTCAACTCTCCCATGGAAGACATCTCGAACTTTGAGGTCATGAGAGCGGTAAATTCCTCATTGAAAGCTTTGTTAGGGGAACCAAAGATAATATCATCAACATATAATTGGCACACAAACAACTCCCCTTTGACCTTCTTAGTAAAAAGAGTTGGGTCGATTAGCCCAACTTCGAAACCACGGTCTTGTAACAACTCGGTAAGGTGGTCATACCACGCACGTGGGGCTTGTTTAAGGCCATAGAGTGCCTTATCGAGTTGATACACATGATCGGGAAAGTAGGGATCATCGAACCCGGGGGGTTGCTTGACATAAACCAATTCATTAATGGGACCATTAAGAAAAGCACTCTTCACATCCATTTGTTGTAACTTAAAGTTATGATGAGAAGCATAGGCAATCAACATGCGAATAGATTCAAGACGAGCAACGGGAGCAAAGGTTTCACCGTAGTCGATACCCTCGACTTGGGAGTAGTCTTGTGCTACCAAACGAGCCTTGTTGCGAATGATAATCCCATGGGAATCTTGCTTGTTCTTAAATATCCACTTGGTTCTGATGACATTGTGGTTCCCCGTCGGTCTTGGCACCAATCTCCACACTTTGTTGCGCTCGAAGTTGTTGAGTTCTTCATGCATGGCATTGAGCCAATCCGGATCTTCTAGCGCCTCATAGACCTTGTGGGGTTCCACACAAGAGAAAAATGCGCTCACAATAATTTGCTAATTGTCTACGAGTGCTTACCCCCTTTTGTAAGCTTCCAAGCACATTCGTCATGAGATGATCCTTGGTGGAGAGCTTGGAAGCAACCTTGGTGGCACGACGCTCTAATTCCTCCTCGGGGGTGAGACGAGGAGTGGTCACTTGATCATCTTGAGCGTCGTCTTGAGCTTGTTCTTGTTCTTGAACTTCCTCGGAGGAGAGAACTTGACCTTGGGCATCACTAGATGTGTTAACACCGTCTTGAGCGTGATCTTCCCCTTGGTCATGTTCTTGAGGATGAGGGCCTTCATGTTGTTCTTCGGAAGTGTGTGGGCCTTGGGTTGGTGATGGCTCTGCTTGAGTGGAGCTTTGTCCTTCTCCTTCGGCCACAAGGGGTTCCTCAATGGGTAGGATAAAGCCAACACCCATTCTTCTTATGGCTTGGGGAGGAATTTCATCACCTACATCACAAGGGCCACTTTGCTCCACTTGGGAGCCGTTATTCTCATCAAAATCCACGTTACACGTCTCCTCAATAAGTCCCGTGGATTTATTGAGGACACGGTAAGCATGAGAGTTTGTAGCATAACCAACAAAGCTCTAGCCTCAAATTTAGACAACCGAACACCTTTCTTGAGAATGAAACACTTACACCCGAACACCCGGAAGTACTTGAGGTTGGGCTTGTTACTGGTGAGTATCTCATATGGAGTCTTGTTCAAGCCCTTGCGGAGGTAGAGCCGATTGGATGCATGACACGCGGTGTTGATGGCTTCGGCCCAAAAGTTGTACGGAGACTTGAACTCCACCATCATGGTCCTTGCCGCATCCATCAACGTCCGGTTCTTCCTCTCCGCAACACCGTTTTGTTGAGGGGTGTAAGGTGCGGAATATTGATGCTTGATCCCCTCATCACTAAGAAACTCATCCAAGGTGTAGTTCTTGAACTCGGTGCTGTTGTCACTTCTTATTGTCAAGATCTTTGCATTGTATTGACGTTGTGCTTCATTTGCAAAGTCAATGACGGTTTGTTGGGTCTCGCTCTTCCTCTTGAAGAAATACACCCACGTGTACCTTGAGTAGTCATCCACAATCACCAAGCAATACTTCCTACCTCCAAGACTATCGAAGGATGGAGGCCCAAAGAGATCCTGTGAAGGAGCTCCAAAGGCCTCTTTGAATAAATGATAGTCGTGGGAGGGTGAGCCTTCTCATGTAGCTTTCCTTCGATACAAGCACTGCAAGCACGATCTTTAGCAAAACTAACATTCGTTAGTCCACGGGCATGGTCCCCCTTGAGGAGACTTTGCAAAGATCTCATATTGACGTGGGCTAAACGGCGATGCCAAAGCCATCCCACATCAACTTTAGCCATTAGGCACGTCGCGGTCTTAGTGGGTTGCTCTGAAAAGTTAATCACATATAGACCGTTCTCGACATGCCCAACAAAGGCTACTTTAAGAGTCTTGCTCCACAAGAGGGCCACGGTATCGATATCAAAGAAAGTGGCAAAGCCCATGATTGCAAGTTGACAAACGGAAAGTAAATTGTATGCAAGGGACTCAACAAGCATGACCTTCTCGATCATGAGATCATGAGAGATGACCACCTTGCCAAGTCCCAATACCTTAGAAGATGAGGCGTCACCCCACTCGACATTGCTGGGCATAGATGGAACCTTGTACACGTCCACCACCAAGTCCTTGCTTCCGGTCATATGATTTGTAGCTCTACTATCGAGCAACCATGACCCCCCACCGGAAGCAAACACCTACAAGAGATCAATGCTTGGTTTTAGGTACCCATTTTGTAATGGGTCCTTTGATGTTAGTAACAAGGGTCTTTGGAACCCAAATAGACCATTCAATGTATTCATGAAGAGAACCAACAAATTTGGCATAAACATGCCCATCACTAGCACGGCATAACACATAAGAAGGATTAAAATCGCCGGCTTTGTTGGGAGGGGTGGCATTGCCCTTCTTGACATTGCCACCCTTTGCATTGTTCTTCTTCTTCACCTCAGAGGCACTCTCTCCCTCCTTCACAAAGCTTTGCATGATAGGAGGAGGTCGTTTGGTCTTGCCATTCTTCTTCTTGTTCTTGGAGTCGGGCACGTACCCAACCCCTTCCTTGGCCACAACTCCCTTTTGGTTGATCAAGAGCTCATTGAGGTTCTTCTTGCCTTGTATGCAAGTCGCAAGATGTAACACCCCGAGACCGATGTGCCAGGTGTCGTCCAGTTATTCGCTGTTGTTGCCTCGTCATTTGCTTGCGTGTCATGCATTTCATAGCTTTGCATCATGTGCATTGCATCATGTCATAAATCTTTTGCTTCTAAACTAAATAATTTGTGTGGATCTTCGATCCATTTAAATCGAGGGAAGAGTGACTTCTCTTTATAACTTTATCCTCCTGATATTTAGGGAGCTATTATAAATATTCCATTAATTTGGAATCATCATAACACACGTGCAAAATAATTCCCATGTCTATTCCTCTTCGATTTTGACCTTCAAACCTTGCCAATATCTCTCATCCCTTTTCTCGAGACTCCTCCAAAAAACCTCAACATTTTTGGACACCTCTAATTCCTAGCCCCTGTTCAAACCATTTGAATTAAATTCAAATGATTTTGAATTAAATCCTTGCGATCATGCCTCTCCTATTTTTCTTGGAACCAGCGCATTTTTGGGAGTCCGGGAATATTATTTGTGTGCGCTAATTCTTCCCTATCCCTCTCTTTCTTTTCGTCTCTCCAATTCTTTTCTGTTAAAGGAAATATGAGTGAGAGAGAGAAGAGAGATAGCCCAGGCCGGCCCAACCTCCAGCATAGGCCCATTTGCCTCTCCAAGGCCTAGCCATCCCACCTAATTCTAACCCTAGGCCGATCCCAACTCCCTCGTTCTCTCCCTCTTTCTCTCCCCTCGCGCCGCCAGGGAGCCCGATCCCGCTCGAACCCCATCTCCCTCTCGACCCCTTCGTCCCGATCCCACGCAACCGCCACTGCCGAAGCTCCTCCTCCCCTCGCATCCTCGCAGCGGCGCTGCTTCCCTGGAGGCCACCCTCCCCAGCAACTCCTCTATCTCCCCTCCGTCGCTTCCCCGCCATGGTGCGGCGCTTCCGCCCTAATGCTTCCTCCATGACCTCCGCCGTACCTCTCCTGCACCTCCACGTCGCCGGAGTTCTCAGCCTTCCCCCTCGCTCGCGTCCACAGCCGCGAGGCAGTGCCCCCTCGCGCGCCCATGGTCCTCCCTTCTTCTTCGTGAGCGGCAACAGGGGCGTCGCCGAGCCCTCGTGCCCGCGACCCTGCGACGGCGTTGACCATCAGCTCCGGCCGCTGAGCTCCCTGCTGCGCGCGTCCCGTCTCCGACCAGCGAGTCCAGGCTGCTGAGCTCTTTGTCTTGCTGCTGCTCCGTCATCGACCTCCAGTTGCTGCGGGCGTCGTTCCGAAGCTCTCTGCATCGAACAGGTACAGCAGCGTACGAGCACGCCCGCTTCGACCGCGCCTAGGGCTGCATCCTCGCAGCCTGCTGTCAGCCTCGCCAAGACTGAGCGATGCCAGCTCCTGTTGACCTCCTCAAGATCACGACCGCAACCGAGACCATGTTCTGCTATATTTTGGACACGCCAAGACCCGAGGCCTTTTTTTGCTGCTTTGCTTTGGAGGCGCCAAGATCCTCTCCGACAAGTGTACGACTACCTGGTGACTCGTGTGTACCACTACCGTCGCCCCGAAGACATTGGAGTCACCAAGTACCCCTTCGTTTTGTCTAAGACCGTCAAGCCCCTCAACGACAAGTGCACGACTATGCGGATTGTGCTAAGTACCACGATGTTGAGACCCCTCAAGTTCGACTACATGAAAACGCCAAGTACCCCTACGTGCGAAGATGCCAAGACCGTTTCGGGATTCACCAAGTACCGCTACCGATGGCTCAAACGCCTTCGAAACGTATACCACTACTGCCGCCCGAACATCTACGGAACGTGTACCACAACCATCATCGAAGAACCGTGAACGTCTACCGATGACCCGCAAGTTCGTCCACGATTGCTATGTACCACTACCATCGACGCGAATCACTACTTCCACTATGGCATGAGTACAACTACTACCACTATGAACGTGGCGAAAACATCTACTTCCTCTACTTTGCACCGAACCGATACGCTTCGAAACACACACTTCGAAGGTATAACCCCAAGACGACCGTCCGAGAATGTTTGCATGTGTTGTATGAGTTGCACCCTATGTTTGCACCGTGCTCGAGTTGTCACTTGCTCGGTCCTCCTCTCCTGCCGCTAATTCGTGGGGAACCCGGTTACCGGGATCACCCCACCATCTTGCACGACACGCTCCCGCACACTTCCCATTTGCATCGATATCTCATTCGAGTTACCGGAAACCGATATGTGCCGTGGCATCACTTTCGGATTCATTGTCGTGGCACCCCTTTTCGTTTCCATCACGATGACAAATGCCTCATATCTTATCATGTCAACATTTTTCATAAATATTGCATAAACTTGAACATGCCATCCGCATCATGTTATCAACTTTAAGATGTTTAAATTTTTTGTTGCATTAAATTGCTAATGCATACGGGGATTTACCAGATTTGTTGTTTGTTACATCCGGCCCCATTTAAATTGTTTAGATAATATAGTTTTGTTATGCTTCACCATCTTGCCATGTTTAACTACATTTAATATTGCGGGGTTCATAACCGAGAGAGAACTAAATAATTGATGTGGTGTTCCATCAATATGCAACCCATTGCATATTGAGCTCCACTTAATTTGTAGTGTTGTTTGTGCACTTTGACATGCCATGCTTCATTAAACCGGAAATGCATCCTACTTGGTTGTGCATCATGCCATGTTATGCTTGGTTGTTTACTATGCTGTTTGCTTCTTTCCGGTGTTGCTTCTTCGGGTTAGTTCCGATAACATTGCATTTGTGAGGAACCGTTCGACTACGTCCATTTGTCTTCTTCATGTACTCGTTCTTCTTCCTTGTGGGATCTCAGGCAAGATGAACATATCCTCGAAATCACTTCTATCTTTGCTTGCTAGATGGTCGCTCTTTTGCTATGCCTATGCTACGATACCTGCCACTTGCTTATCATGCCTCCCATATTGTTGAACCAAGCCTCTAACCCACCTTGCCCTACCAAACCGTTGTTTGGCTATGTTACCGCTTTGCTCAACCCCTCTTATAGCGTTGTTAGTTGCAGGTGAAGATTGAAGTTTGTTCCTTGTTGGAACATGGAGATATTGTTCCTATTGGAACAGGTTTACTTGTTGGGATATCACAATATCGCCTCTTTAATTAATGCATCTATATACTTGGTAAAGGGTGGAAGGCTCGGCCTTTTGCCTAGTGTTTTGTTTCACTCTTGCCGCCCTAGTTTCCATCATATCGGTGTTATGTTCCCGGATTTTGCGTTCCTTACGCGGTTGGGTAATAATGGGAACCCCTTGAAAGTTCGCCTTGAATAAAACTTCTCCAGCAATGCCCAACATTGGTTTTACCATTCGCCACCTAGGCTTTTTTTTCCTTGGGGGTCGCGCTCCTGAGGGTCATCATTATTTTAACCCCCCGGGCTAGTGCTCCTCTGAGTGTTGGTCCACCTTGTCAGCCGCCGGTGACCACCAGGGGCAACTCTGGGCTGGCCTACCGGAAGTTTAGACAATCTGAGTGTGCCCTGAGAACGAGATATGTGCAGCTCCTATCGGGATTTGTCGGCACATTCGGGCGGTGTTGCTGGACTTGTTTTACCATTGTCGAGGATCTCTTGTAACCGGGATTCCGAGTCTGATTGGGTCTTCCTGCTAGAAGGAATATCCTTCATTGACCGTGAGAGCTTGTGATGGGCTAAGTTGGGACACCCCTGCAGGGATTTGAACTTTCGAAAGCCATGCCCGCGGTTATGGGCAGATGGGAATTTGTTAATGTCCGGTTGTAGAAAACCTAAATATTATCTTAATTAAAATGCATCAACCGCGTGTGTAATCGTGATGGTCTCTTTCCGGCGGAGTCCGGGAAGTGAACACGGTGTTGGAGTTATGCTTGACGTAGGTTGTTTTAGGATCACTTCTTGATCATACTTTTATCGACCGTGCTTTGCCTTCTCTTCTCGCTCTCATTTGCGTATGTTAGCCACCATATATGCTAGTCGCTTGCTGCAGCTCCACCTCATACCTTTACCTTACCCATAAGCTTAAATAGTCTTGATCGCGAGGGTGCGAGATTGCTGAGTCCCCGTGACTCACAGATACTTCCAAAAACCAGCTTGCAGGTGCCGATGAGTCTGTGCAGATGACACAACCCAGCTCAGGAGGAGCTCGTTGAAGATCCTGTCCTTTGTGTTGTTTCATTCTAGTTGATTAGTAGTCGAGCCCAGTTGGGGTCGATCGGGGACCTTGTCGCATTTGGGGTTCTTCTTTTATTTTGGCTTCGTAGTCGGGCCCTGATTGTATCTGGATGATGTAATGCTTTATTCATGTAATTGTGTGAAGTGGCGAGTGTAAGCCAACTATGTATCTCTTTCCCTTATGTATTACTTGGGTTGTGTGAAGATTACCTCACTTGCGACATTGCTTTCAATGCGGTTATGCCTCTAAGTCGTGCTTCGACACGTGGGAGATATAGCCGCATCGAGGGCGTTACAAGTTGGTAATCAGAGCCTTCCCCGACCTTAGGAGCCCCACTGCTTGATCGAATTAGCGGACGAGTTCAGTCTAGAAAATGTTTTGAGTCATTTAGGAATTATATATCGGAGAGTTTAGGAATTCTTTTACTCCCCAGTCCCCTGATCGCTCTGGTAAGGCATCCTAACGTAGAGTTTTGACTCTTCTCTTCTCAAATTTCACTAAAAGTTTTTTAGGATCACGCGGGTATCTTGGAATCGTTCCGATCGATTTCTGACGAGAACATTGTTCTTGGTGCCTCCTGACATTTAGAGGTTGTGGCAGTGTCCCGGGGAGTTGAGCTCCGAGGTGTTGTCATGACAATTTTACCGTTGCAGTTATGGAATACCTGAGTTTAGTACGCCGACATCGAAAATCTCTTTTATGCAGTTGTTGGTGAGATAACCTCGACGCCACCCAGTACTGGGGCGGGAGTTCGGTAGTATTGCCATAACTCGTATAACGGATGCTTTTCGAAGGTTGAGGTAGACAATTTCCGAAGGTTTCTTGGTTATGTGTTGAAGGATGGATACAGCTGGATGTAGGATTTGCTAGATTTGGGTGAGATATTATGCTTCCCCTGTATCCCCAACACCTGATTGCATAACCGGAAAGTTTCGGGAGTTTATAAGTGGGAATTCAAGTAGCTCTTAGGATATCTTTCCGACAGATATATGATATGAAATTGGGGTTCAACGTCTAGTGGTCCGCCTATCCACGATCGGTTTTACAGTGGTCTCGTTGTGTCTTAAAGAGTCCTTGGCTATGCCGACTCAGGGACGCTTCGTGTGTCATGTGCACTACCTTGTACATGATGGTGCTGTACGATCGAGCCCGTGTAGGCCCCACCACGAAAACTTCGGACGAAATCTCTATCATATGTTTGTTCCGGCTTATTCTGCAAGCCAATCCTTTGTTTTTGTTTTGAGTTGTGGTATTCGAGTTACTTCGAAGTCAAATGTTGATTCCATACCTTTTCCTAAGCGGTGTTCTCATACCCCGATGCGAACACTAATCCTTCTTGATCATCAAGATTGTTTTGTCAATCCTTTTTAACCGGCGTGCTTCTCTTCAAGTAGATCCGTTTCAACATCCGCAAGACCAAGCATCAGTTCTTCTCAACGGTGTTTGTTTCATCCGTCTCCAAGTTGCTTTTGTTTTTCCCGCCCTCCCTCCCTTGTTTCCTTCAAGGACTCAAAATTCTTAATCATTTATCATGTTATTGATGTGAAGTCTCTCCATTTTTTTCCGTCAATGCTCTTATCCGGTGATTCTCAGAAAGATTCTAACAGAGCTTCAAGTTCATCGTTCTTCGTTCTTTTTCTTCTCCGGTGGATTCAAGTCAAGTTTTGTTGATTATACGTTTTTTCCTCGTTCCAATGCTTTCTCATGCCGGTGCACCTCATTATCATTCTACTTCTCGCTATTTATTATTCCGGAGTGCTGAAGATATCTCGAAGATTCGTGTTTCCACTCTACATTCGTTCAAGCTCTTTCGAGGATGTTCCCTCATTCAAGTCATTTAATTCACCAGTGCAACTTATATTTTAAATCATTTCAACGGTGTTTCTTTTGAGTGGGCCCTAACCCACAGGTCTTTTCCTAGGATCTTACCTGACTCTTCTAATTTTTCCTGGAGTCAAATCTCAGATCCTTTTCCAAGTTTGACGTAAGAATGAATTACCATCAGTCATATGTATTTCTCCAAGATCGGTCAAATTCTTTTCATCGTTGGATCAACTTCTTCGTTTTTGATTCTTCCGGAGTGTCTAAATAATTAATGGTGGTGTTTCTCATCATCATTCTTGGGTTTTGAAGACCGAAGAAGAGTTTCTCTTTAATCTTGCTCCATTCTCTTCATGATTCGTGATTCTAGCTTGTTGCCTTCCTCTCATAATTGTTTTCAATTGTCAGAATTATTTTTACCCATCCGGAGTAATTCAGAGTATTTTCAGTTTGATTCTCCGGAGCCCATCACCTCATAATTATTCATTCCCAGCTTTCAGTTATCGTTCTCCTAATCTTATCAGTGCATCATTCAAATATTCTCTAATCAATTCATGATCTCTTCGTTCTCATGTATCTAAATTCTCTCAAGCATCTTCATTCATTTGCTAATTATTCCCGGTGTCTTCCTTATCTTTTCTTTGTTCATTTTTAATTCTTATGGTGGTTCGTTCAAGAGTTTTCTTCCTTCGTGTATCATATCTATGCATTCGTGCTTTTCAAATTCTACCGGTGGATCGTTGAAGACTTTCTCAAGTTTGCTCCATATCTATCTTAATCTTTCTACGAGAATAAGTGGTATGCCAAATCCGTTGCTTGTCATCAATTTAAATTGGTGAAGGATACGCATAACGTAATTCTTACTCTTGTTTCATCCTTATGTTAATCTTTTCTTCCGGAGTTTGTTCACGATGATTAAATTCTTGGGATCAAGTGCTCATCCTTCTTTCCTGGAGTTCTAAGCTCTAATTATCACGGAGATCCATCTAAATCTTTGCAAGGATTCACCTTGTGTTTTCAATTTCTCTTTCTTGCTATTCTTTTCTTACCGGAGTTTCTTCATGGAGGCTATATATGATGGTTCATCAAGGATTTAATTCCATCTCGAAGTTTTCATCGAGACTCTTTTCTAAGGAGCTCAAGCATTCTTCATCTTGCAATCCGGAGTGCAATTGTTCCCCCTTATCTTTTGAGATGGTGGTATTGTCTTTCTTGACAATGTCCCTTCATGTTTCATGATTCGCAAGTTGTCAAGTATGAGATAGTTTAAACCCATCAATTTCTTTGAGCATGAGCTCTTCTCAATCCATCAACCTCTTCAGTGAAGTTATCTTGGATTATATTTCACCTAAAGCCTTCCCTAAGGATTGTTGCTATTTATGGTACTCTGAAAAGATCCAAGTTCTTCTTTTATCCTCCCAGTGAGATAGCTTCTCTTATTCTTGTTGATATCAATCCTATCCATTGTTTCCGTTAGTGGCAGAATTTCACCTCATAATTTGAGATGTATTCCATAAGACCATATCAAGCCTATTCTTTTCGTTGTTGGTTTTCCAACAACTCCGTCCCAGCATTCTTTTCCGGAGGCATTGTGATGTTGCTATCCTCAACCCATCTTCTCGCTTTGTCAGGGCCATGTTTTGATCGTGCTTATCCATTAAACTGGAGTGTCGTGCCCGCTTTTCGAGTTCTTCCCATCCTGTCAAGTTTTGTCTCCCTTCTCAACTGGAGTGCCGTCTGAAATCGTTCTTACCCTTTGTGCCATTCTTTCAATAGTTCCGGAGGCAATGCGTTGTTCATCTCGTCAAGTATCCTCTCATCTTTTCAAGTTCATGTACAATTCATTCCATTTATAGTCGGAGTGCTGCCCAAATTATATCATTCTTAATCATTTTCTATCTTGTTTTAACCGGCGTGGTTTCAATATTTATCTTGCCCTTCAACCTCAAGGTTTTTTCGCAATGTTCTTTGTTCCTCTTTTCTAAAGGAGTGTTTTCGACCTTGTTCACCTTCGTTGTATCTTTCTCGAATTTGTTCTACCTCTCAAGGTTCGTGGTTTCACTCGTTTGTCAAAGAAGCAACTTAGTTTTACCTCTTCTCTTTCTCTTTCATTTTTTCCCTCCCGTGCCATTCTAGATCTCGGGACGAGATCCTCTCATAGTGGTGGAGTGTTGTAACACCCCGAGACCGATGTGCCAGGTGTCGTCCAGTTATTCGCTGTTGTTGCCTCGTCATTTGCTTGCATGTCATGCATTTCATAGCTTTGCATCATGTGCATTGCATCATGTCATAAATCTTTTGCTTCTAAACTAAATAATTTGTGTGGATCTTCGATCCATTTAAATCGAGGTAAGAGTGACTTCTCTTTATAACTTTATCCTCCTGATATTTAGGGAGCTATTATAAATATTCCATTAATTTGGAATCATCGTAACACACGTGCAAAATAATTCCCATGTCTATTCCTCTTCGATTTTGACCTTCAAACCTTGCCAATATCTCTCATCTCTTTTCTCGAGGCTCCTCCAAAAAACCTCAACATTTTTGGACACCTCTAATTCCTAGCCCTTGTTCAAACCATTTGAATTAAATTCAAATGATTTTGAATTAAATCCTTGCGATCATGCCTCTCCTATTTTTCTTGGAACCAGCGCATTTTTGCGAGTCCGGGAATATTATTTGTGTGCGCTAATTCTTTCCTATCCCTCTCTTTATTTTCGTCTCTCCAATTCTTTTCTGTTAAAGGAAATATGAGTGAGAGGGAGAAGAGAGATAGCCCAGTCCGGCCAAACCTCCAGCATAGGCCCATTTGCCTCTCCAAGGCCCAGCCATCCCACCTAATTCTAACCCTAGGCCGATCCCAACTCCCTCATTCTCTCCCTCTTTCTCTCCCCTCACGCCGCCAGGGAGCCCGATCCTGCTCGAACCCCATCTCCCTCTCGACCCCTTCGTCCCGATCCCACGCAACCGCCACTGCCGAAGCTCCTCCTCCCCTCACATCCTTGCAGTGGCGCTGCTTCCCTGGAGGCCGCCCTCCCCAGCAACTCCTCTGTCTCCCCTCCGTCGCCTCCCCGCCATGGTGTGGCGCCTCCGCCCTAATGCTTCCTCCATGACCTCCGCTGTACCTCTCTTGCACCTCCACGTCGCCGGAGTTCTCAGCCTTCCCCCTCGCTCGCGTCCACAGCCGCGAGGCAGTGCCCCCTCGCGCGCCCATGGTCCTCCCTTCTTCTTCGTGAGCGGCAACAGGGGCGTCGCTGAGCCCTCATGCCCGCAACCCTGCGACGGCGTTGACCATCAGCTCCAGCCGCTGAGCTCCCTGCTGCGCGCGTCCCGTCTCCGACCGGCGAGTCCAGGCCGCTGAGCTCTTCGTCTTGCTGCTGCTCCGTCATCGACCTCCAGTTGCTGCGGGCGTCGTTCCGAAGCTCTCTGCATCGAACAAGTACAGGAGCGTAGTGAGGACGCCCTCTTCGACCGCACCTAGGGCTGCATCCTCGCGGCCTGCTGTCAGCCTCGCCAAGACCGAGCGATGCCAGCTCCTGTTGACCTCCTCAAGATCATGACTGCAACTGAGACCATGTTCTGCTATGTTTTGGACACGCCAAGACCCGAGGCCTTTTTTTGCTGCTTTGCTTTGGAGGCGCCAAGATCCTCTCCGACAAGTGTACGACTACATGGTGACTCGTGTGTACCACTACCGTCGCCCCGAAGACATTGGAGTCACCAAGTACCCCTTCGTTTTGTCTAAGACCGTCAAGCCCCTCGACGACAAGTGCACGACTATGCGGATTGTGCTAAGTACCACGATGTCGAGACCCCTCAAGTTCGACTACACGAAAACGCCAAGTACCCCTACGCGCGAAGATGCCAAGACCGTTTCAGGATTCACCAAGTACCGCTACCGATGGCTCGAACGCCTTCGAAACGTATACCACTACTGCCGCCCGAACATCTACGGAATGTGTACCACAACCATCGCCGAAGAATCGTGAACGTCTACCGATGACCCTCAAGTTCGTCCACGATTGCTATGTACCACTACCATCGACGCAAACCACTACTTCCACTACGGCATGAGTACAACTACTACCACTACGAACATGGCGAAAACATCTACTTCCTCTACTTTGCACCGAACCAATACGCTTCGAAACGCATGCTTTGAAGGTATAACCCCAAGACGACCATCCGAGAATGTTTGCATGTGTTGTATGAGTTGCACCCTATGTTTGCACCGTGCTCGAGTTGTCACTTGCTCGGTCCTCCTCTCCTGCCGCTAATTCATGGGGAACCCGGTTACCGGGATCACCCCACCATCTTGCACGACACGCTCCCGCACACTTCCCCTTTGCATCGATATCTCATTCGAGTTACCGGAAACCGATATGTGCCGTGGCATCACTTTCGGATTCGTTGTTGTGGCACCACTTTTCGTTTCCATCACGATGACAAATGCCTCATATCTTATCATGTCAACATTTTTCATAAATATTGCATAAACTTGAACATGCCATCCGCATCATGTTAACAACTTTAAGATGTTTAAAATTGTTGTTGCATTAAATTGCTAATGCATATGGGGATTTACCAGATTTGTTGTTTGTTACATCCTGCCCCATTTAAATTGTTTAGATAGTATAGTTTTGTTATGCTTCACCATCTTGCCATGTTTAACTACATTTAATATTGCTGGGTTCATAACCGAGAGAGAACTAAATAATTGATGTGGTGTTCCGTGAATATGCAACCCGTTGCATATTGAGCTCCACTTAATTTGTAGTGTTGTTTGTGCACTTTGACATGCCATGCTTCATTAAACCGGAAATGCATCATACTTGGTTGTGCATCATGCCATGTTATGCTTGGTTGTTTACTATGTTGTTTGCTTCTTTCCGGTGTTGCTTCTTCGGGTTAGTTCCGATAACGTCGCGTTTGTGAGGAACCGTTCGACTACGTCCATTTGTCTTCTTCATGTACTCATTCTTCTTCCTTGCGGGATCTCAGGCAAGATGACCGTATCCTCGAAATCACTTCTATCTTTGCTTTCTAGATGCTCGCTCTTTTGCTATGCCTATGCTATGATGCCTGCCACTTGCTTATCATGCCTCCCATATTGTTGAACCAAGCCTCTAACCCACCTTGCCCTAGCAAACCGTTGTTTGGCTATGTTACCGCTTTGCTCAGCCCCTCTTATAGCGTTGTTAGTTGCAGGTGAAGATTGAAGTTTGTTCCTTGTTGGAACATGGAGATATTGTTCCTTGTTGGAACAGGTTTACTTGTTGGGATATCACAATATCGCTTATTTAATTAATGCATCTATATACTTGGTAAAGTGTGGAAGGCTCGGCATTTTGCCTAGTGTTTTGTTTCACTCTTGCCGCCCTAGTTTCCGTCATATCGGTGTTATGTTCCCGGATTTTGCGTTCCTTACGCGGTTGGGTAATAATGGGAACCCCTTGATAGTTCGCCTTGAATAAAACTCCTCCAGCAATGCCCAACATTGGTTTTACCATTCGCCACCTAGCCTTTTTTCCCTTGGGAGTCGTGCTCCTGAGGGTCATAATTATTTTAACCCCCCCGGGCCAGTGCTCATATGAGTGTTGGTCCACCTCGTCAGCCGCCGGTGACCACCAGGGGCAACTCTGGGCTGGCCTACCGGAAGTTTAGACAATCTGAGTGTGCCCTGAGAACGAGATATGTGCAGCTCCTATCGGGATTTGTCGGCACATTCGGGCGATGTTGCTGGACTTGTTTTACCATTGTCGAGGATCTCTTGTAACCGGGATTCCGAGTCTGATCGGGTCTTCCCGCTAGAAGGAATATCCTTCGTTGACCGTGAGAGCTTGTGATGGGCTAAGTTGGGACACCCCTGCAGGGATTTGAACTTTCGAAAGCCGTGCCCACGGTTATGGGCAGATGGGAATTTGTTAATGTCCGGTTGTAGAAAACCTAAAGATTATCTTAATTAAAATGCATCAACCGCGTGTGTAACCGTGATGGTCTCTTTCCGGTGGAGTCTGGGAAGTGAACATGGTGTTGGAGTTATGTTTGACGTAGGTTGTTTTAGGATCACTTCTTGATCATACTTTTATCGACCGTGCTTTGCCTTCTCTTCTCGCTCTCATTTGCGTATATTAGCCACCATATATGCTAGTCGCTTGCTGCAGCTCCACCTCATACCTTTACCTTACCCATAAGCTTAAATAGTCTTGATCGCGAGGGTGCGAGATTGCTGAGTCCCCGTGACTCACAGATACTTCCAAAAACCAGCTTGCAGGTGCCGATGAGTCTGTGCAGATGACGCAACCCAACTCAGGAGGAGCTCGTTGAAGATCCTGTCCTTTGTGTTGTTTCGTTCTAGTTGATCAGTAGTGGAGCCCAGTTGGGGTCGATCGGGGACCTTGTCGCATTTGGGGTTCTTCTTTTATTTTGGCTCCGTAGTCGGGCCCTGATTGTATCTGGATGATGTAATGCTTTATTCATGTAATTGTGTGAAGTGGCGAGTGTAAGCCAACTATGTATCTCTTTCCCTTATGTATTACTTGGGTTGTGTGAAGATTACCTCACTTGTGACATTGCTTTCAATGCAGTTATGCCTCTAAGTCGTGCGCCGACACGTGGGAGATATAGCCGCATCAAGGGCATTAGACAAGACCTCTCTCAAGTTGCCCCTTTAGCTTAGCGTTCTCTTCAACGAGATGCACATGCTCACAACACGGGTTAGTAGCATTTGCATTATCAATTAACATCATACGAGGGAAAGTGGCTTTTTCCTTGGTTAGCTTTACTTGAAATTGATCATGAGACTCTTTGAGGCTAGCATGAGCACCCTTCAAGACCTTGTGAGCCTTGTCAAGTAGATCAAACTCCTATTTGAGTCTAGCAAAATCAACCTCAAGTTCGGCCTTCTCGGAGTTTAGCACATGAGAAACAATGAGGACATGATCATAATCTTTCTTTAACTTAGCATGATCAACGTTGTGTGACTCCTCAAGAGCTAAACGAAGACCACGCTCTTCCTCAAGAGCATTGGAAAGACCCGAAATCTCATCGGCATAGTCACGACTATGCCCTTCCATCTTAGTGATGGTGTTTTCGTGAGCCTCGATCATGTCATTGGCTTCACCAAGTTTGTTCCAAGAGAGCAACAAAGTGCTTCTTGGATTTTCCCTTGAGTTTGCCCATAAAGGCCTCAAACTCATTAGCCTCCACATTAGCTTCCTCAAGTTCATTAATGCTATCCGTCGGAGAAGGATGATTAATGATGGTAGTTTTGATGTTGGAGGTTACCTTGTTGGTGGATTTAGCCATGAGGCACTTGGCAGTGATGCTCTCATTGGGTGAGTCGAAGAGAGACACCCGTGGAGTCGTCGCAATGGCAACGGAGGCCATGGCAACCGACTCATCACTTTCATCATCGTCATCATCCTCATTGTACTCTTCTTGTACCACCAATGCCTTGGGAGGAGTCTTCTTGGTGAAGTTGCTCTTGTTGGGGAACGACTTGGCCTTGTCCTTTCGGATGAGCTTGCCACCATTGTCTTCCCTCTTCTCATACGGGCATTCTGCAACAAAATGACTCACATTGCCACAATTGTAGCAAGTCCTTACACGTTGCTTGCTCTTCGTGCCACTTGAGTTGTTTTTGCCAAAGTTTGGCCTCGAGTTTTTCTTGCTCCAAAATTGCCTTGAAGCAAGTGCCATGTGTTCATGATACGCGTACTTCGTATCTTCGGGGTTGCTCTCCTCTTCTTCCTCTTCTTCTTCTTCAATGGTGAGCTTGGCCTTCAATGCAAGGTTAGGCTTCTTTGCCCTTTGAGAACGAAGCACCGCATTGTCGGCGGTCTTGTCCAAAATGTTCATGGCCACAAACTCATCCAACACTTCGCTTGAGGTCAAAGTGTGGAAGTCCGGTCTTTGACAAATGACGGAGGACATGGCCTTGTGATAGGGCATCATTGCCTTGAGGAATTTGCGCTTGATCCAATTGTCATCCATGTCCTTGCTCCCGTGATCTCGTAATGAGACCGCGAGTTTGGTTACTCTCCGATAAAGCTCACGAGGTTCTTCATCTTCTTTCATTGCAAACTCATCGGCCTCATCTTGTACCACTTCATAGTTGGAGCATTGAATGCTTGCGCTTCCCCGGTAGAGAGAGACAACACAATGCCATGCATCTTCGGCCAAGGCGAAGGGACGAAGATGAGGTAGGTCTTCGCGTGGAATTGCATCTTGAATGATGAAGAGAGAATTCTCATTGAATTGATTGTGCGCGGCTTCTCGAGGAGTGAAGTTGCTTGGATCATGCGGATAGAAACCTTCTTCAATGATTCTCCAAAGGTTAGTGTTCACATGACTTAAATGACGTTTAAAGTGGTAAACCCAAGAATCAAAGTCCTCATTTTTCACAATCTTAGGGGGAGGACCGGCATGATTCAAATGAGTGGAAGGAACCGGTCCACCATAAACAAGTGGTGGTTCCACATGGGCAAAGATGCCGGTGCCATTCTTACCACTAGAAGAAGGAGCCTTTTCACTACTAGCTTCCCCCTTGTCGGGGATAGCATCCATCACCTTGTCAGCGCGGTCACCCACTTTCAACTGTGCGGTGGATAGTTTAAGCCCCTCAAGAAATTTAGTAAACATGCTTTCAACTTTGGTCGTCATGGAGGTTTTCAATGTCTCCAAGGCCACATTGAACCCCTCACGAGAGACCGAGGTTCCCCCATCGCCCGTAGACGAGGTCGGATTCACACCGGAGTGTTCCTCCACACCGTCTACGGTATCAACCATACTCTTTGGATGTTTAAGTCCTTAATAAAGAGACGAGGCTCTGATACCAATTGAAAGGATCGATATGGTTGACTAAGGGGGGGGGGGTGAATAGGCAACTAACAATTTTTAGCTTTTCTTTAACAATTTAAACTTTGCATCGAAGTAGGTTGTCTAGATATGCAACTAGGTGAGCAACCTATATGATGCAACAGGGATAGGAACACAAGCAAGCAAGATATATGAAACAAATAAGCTTGCACAAGTAAAGGCACGAGATAACCAAGAGTGGAGACGGTGGAGACGAGGATGTGTTGCCGAAGTTCCTTCCCTTTGAGAGGAAGTACGTCTCCGTTGGAGCGGTGTGGAGGCACAATGCTCCCCAAGAAGCCACTAGGGCCATCGTATTCTCCTCACGCCCTCACACAATGCGATATGTCGTGATTCCACTATTGGTGCCCTTGGAGGCGGCAACCGAACCTTTACAAACTAGGTTGGGGCAATCTCCACAACTCAATTAGAGGCTCCCAGCGACACCACGAAGCTTCACCACAATGGACTATGGCTTCGCGGTGACCTCAACCGTCTAGGATGCTCAAACACCCAAGAGTAACAAGATCCGCAAGGTATTAGTGGGGGGAATCAAATATCTCTTGGTGGAAGTGTAGATCGAGGCCTTCTTAACCACTCCCGAGCAAATCAACAAGTTTGGTCGGCTAGGGAGTGAGATCGGGCGAAAATGGAGCTTAGAGGAATAATGGCGCTTAGGGGTGGAAGAGGTGAGTCAACGGGGAAGAAGGGGACCCCTTATATAGTGTGGGAAAAGGATCCAACTGTTACCCACCAACCAGCCCGCGGCTAGCGATACTACCGCGCCTGGCCAGCGGTACTATCGCAAGGTCACGCGGTACTATTGCTTGCAACCAAGCGGTACTACCGCATGGCTGTGCGGTACTACTGTACCAACCCACGGTACTGCCGCAACCCCAGCGACAGTAAAGATAAACAGACGCGCAGGAGCCGGGGGCGGTACTTCCGCACGCGCGGTACTACCGCGCCCCCCATGCGGTACTACCGCAAGGCAAAAAACCCCAGCCAGGGGGAAGGGAACTTCCGTGCCTACTTCCGCAAAGAAACGGAAGTAGCAAAAACCCGACACAGTAGTACCGCCGAGGGGCGGTACTACTGCCTGATTGCATAGTGCGGTACTACCGTTCGGCGAAAACGGTACTACCGCGGTAGGTGCGGATGTAAAAATTACATCCGCCCCTACTACCGCAAAGGGGAGGCACTAGCCTGGTGGGTAGCGGTAGTGCGGCTCCAGGGGAGCGGTACTACCGTGGGCACCTGCGGTACTACCGCGCCACCGCGCGGTACTACCGCGGATGCCTACGGTACTACCGTTTTCCTGGGAGTAGTACTACTGTGACCAACCATAGCAGCCAGACAAGGGAGGCCAGAAAACGGAGGAAGCTCCAAGGAAAAAGGAGGGGACAAGAAGGAGACGTGTACGTGATGATTGCACCCAAACCTTTCCAACGCGGACCCCCTCTTAATAGTACGACTTTCCTACGACTCAAATCCACCAAAAAGAAACGTAGAAAAGACGCCGTCTTCATCAGTCTTCGAGGGGCACCCAATCATCTTGTGCCTAGCAATGAAGTGTCTGGAATACTCAAGGCGCACGATTAGTCTACAAATGCGTTGTCATCAATCACCAAAACACTTAGGGATAAATATGCCCTTACAACCGCTGCTTGGGTACTGTCCTTACTTGGACAAGCATCCCACTTATGATTAACCCCCATTGCAAACATCCGCAACTACAACAGAAGTATTAAGTTAAACCTAACCATAGCATGAAACATATGGATCCAAATCAGCCCCTTATGAAGCAAGACATAAACTAGGGTTTAAGCTTCTGTCACTCTAGCAACCCATCATCTACTTATTACTTCCCAATGCCTCCCTCTAGGCCCAAACAATGGTGAAGTGTCATGTAGTCGACGTTCACATGACACCACTAGAGGGATGACAACATACATCTCATCAAAATATCGAACGAATACCAAATTCACATGACTACTAATAGCAAGACTTCTCCCATGTCCTCGGGAACAAACGTAACTACTCACAAAGCATATTCATGTTCATAATCAGAGGGGTGTTAATATGCATAATGGATCTGAACATATGATCTTCCACCAAGTAAACCAACTAGCATCAACTACAAGGAGTAATCAACACTACTAGCAACCCACAGGTACCAATCTGAGGTTTGGATACAAAGATTGGATACAAGAGACAAACTAGGGTTTGAGATGAGATGCTGCTGGTGAAGATGTTGATGGAGATTGACCCCCTCCCAATGAGAGGATCCTTGGTGATGACGATGGTGATGATTTCCCCCTCCCGGAGGGAAGTTTCCCTGGCAGAACAGCTCTGCCGGAGCCCTAGATTGGTTCCGCCAAGGTTCCCCCTCGTGGCGGCGGAGTTTCTTCCCGAAAGCTTGCTTATGATTTTTTCCCGGACGAAAGACCTCATATAGCAGAAGATGGGCATCAGAGGGCCACCAGGGGGCCCACGAGGCAGGGGGGCGTGCCCGGGGGGTAGGGCGCGCCTCCACCCTCGTGCCTGGTGGGTGGCCCCCCTATGGTACTTCTTGCGCCCAATATTTTTTATATATTCTGGAAAGTGCTCCCGTGGAGTTTCAGGACTTTTGGAGATGTGCAGAATAGGTCTCTAATATTTGCTCCTTTTCCAGTCCAGAATTCCAACTGCCGGCATTTCCCCTCTTCATGTAAACCTTGTAAAATAAGAGAGAATAGGCATAAGTATTGTGACATAATGTGTAATAACAACCCATAATGCAATAAATATTGATATAAAAGCATGATGCAAAATGGACGTATCAACTCCCCCAAGCTTAGACCTCGCTTGTCCTCAAGCGAAAGCCGAAATCAAAAAATATGTCCACATGTTTGGAGATAGAGGCGTCGATAAAAATAAAATACATACATGAGGGCATCATGATCATTCTTAGAGCATCATGATCATTCTTTATTACTTCCTATTAATTGCAACGATGACCAAAACTATGTTTGTCAACTCTCAACAACTTTTATGCATCATACTCTTTATATGTGAGCTCATTACTCTCCATAAGATCCATATGATCTCTTTATTTCTTTTTATTTCTTCTCTTTTATTTTATTCCCTCAAGATCATAGCAAAATAATCAAGCCCTTGACTCAACACTAATCTTTATTATATATAGCTCACGGACTCGATTACATAGAAGGATCATAAAGTAAAACTCACAACTAGATCATACTAAAACCATATTCTACTAGATCAAGATATTACCAAAAGGATCGAACTAAGAAAAACAGTAAAGGTAAAAGTGACGGTAATACGATACCGGGGCACTCCCCCAAGCTTGGTAGTTGCCAACACTACAAATAAATACACTTCCGTGATGATACGTGTTTGTCACAGTAGGTCGCGTTTTCTGTCATGCATGTACATCCATGACGATTTTATGACAGAATCAAGATAGTCATACAAGTGCTGTCGTATAAGTGTTCCATGACATTACCAAAATTATCATCACGGAAGTGTCCACTTCCATGATGATAAATCGCGTGTCATAGAAGTGCTTTCGTCAAGGGTGACCGACACGTGGCATCCACCATAACGAAACGTCGTTAAGCTATCAGGTCGGGTTTTGGATCCGATAACCCGTTAACAGCCCCGACCAATGGGGATTTTCCACGTGTAAAATCATCATTGGTTGGAGGGAACACGTGTCGGCTCATCGCTGGGACAGATGTCATCCACTCATTGGACAGAAGGCGCCTATGATACGTCAACACGTGGCACGGCCCAACAGAGGCCCATTCCTGTGAAAAGGGTGACCCGTTTGACTTGGTCAAAAGGTGGCGGGCCGGCCCATGGAAAGCATGTTAATGGCCTGTTCGCATATAGCCCATTTATAGCCCGCTAACCCAAGGCCCGTTACGCCCTATTTGAATTAGGCCCAGTAGCGTCATCTGGGCCATCCAATATGATTCCAGCCCATTTTCACTTCTGGCCGATGTATGGCCCATGACGTCTTTGGGCCCATATGAGGTCCTATGTAACTCTTGGCCTATTAACGGCCCGTGGTGAAACTGGCCCGTAATGAACAGTGTATCACTTTACACCCATTAACGGCCCATGGTGAAACTGGCCCGTAAAGAACAGTGTATCACTTTATACCCATTAACGGCCCATTATTCCGTTGGGCCGTTTCTAACCTATGTTATTTTTCGGCCTTCTCAGAGCCCATTTATTCTTGGGCTATTTTCCAGCATTCGTTTACTTACGACCCATTACTATCATTTTTTGCTTGTGGGCCAAATTCAGCCCGTGGTTACAGTCGGCCCGTTTGTGGTCCGTTAATATGTTGGGCCGTTTTTCATAGTGTCATCAAATACGGCCTATTAACGATGGCCCGTTATGGTCGGCCCATGAACGGACAATTCCAAGTCTAGCCCGTTTATGGCGAGAATGCGGTCTGTTTGGCCCATGTTTGGCCAATCGATCATATGGCCCGTATAAGGCCCATTGATGACACGACCTGTAGAAGGCCCATTGTTTCTACGACCCGTAGAAGGCCCATTGTTTCTACGGCCCGTAGAAGGCCCACTATTTCTATAGCCCGTAGAAGGCCCACTGTTTATACGACCCGTAGAAGGCCCACTGTTTCTACGGCCCGTAGGAGGCCCAGTGTCACTACAGTAAATATTAGCCCATGGTTATTGTGGCCTAGTTTTAAAAAATAGGTTATTGCAGCCACTAGCAAACCGCAGAAAAAGAACTGCACTGACTACAAGCAAACAAATAAACAAGACAACAAGGAAATAAATAAGCAAGCAACTTACACTAGGCTATCACGGCTATTACACATATTATATCCACTAGGCATCAAAGTTCGCCACCAGTGCAAATATAGGGAACACAACAGCATATAAACGCCGCAGCAAAACAAGTCCAAAACTGAAACCACTTCAGAAGAGCTCAAGAAACAATATCTTGGGTACCCATAATGCTGGCAAGATGCTTAGCAAGCTTATTAACTTTCTCTTGTTTGGCGCTTAAGTCCTCCAGCGCTTGCTGTTGCACCAGAAAGTATGCATCTGAATTCTGCAGGGACTTCCTCAGTCCTTCGGCTTCTTGTCGCATAACATCTGATCGATGTCTTTCAACTTGAAGTTGAGACTCAACAAGCCGAACTAATTCAGGCAACGAGTTCGAAGAGCTGGTGCCAGTAGTGGTAGCTAGTAACTCGAACACTACATCAAGACAGGACTTTGGGATTGTCTGAGTGTCTTCAATATAGTTTTTATCAGCTTTCTTGGAGACCAATAGGGATGTCTCACTATCTTGAACCTTATCTGCATTACTTTCTTTACCATTGCATAACAGGGTACTCTTCTCCAATATTTTATCCGCGTTCTAAAAGAGAAACAAACAAACACATCTCAGGTTTACAATGTAGTATATGAAACTAATTTTGGTAAACTAGTTCAGTAGTAAGGTGGACAGGATAACAACATGAAATAAACATATATCTATGTGTATGGTCACTGTATGGTCTATATCATTCTAGTTTATGTTGCCAAATAAAGATAGATACAGTTCGAAACATATCTATTTAAGACAAAGCAGCATAGACAGAATATAAGTGTGGGAAACTACATAGCAATAACAACACTTGTAATGTGCATGGCATGAGAACGTAACTGTTGATTCAATTGAAACAGAAATCAACATAGAGCAAGTTACAACAGCAAACAACCAAACACGTTGAAGAAACAGGTTTAAAACATACCTGTTGCGCCATTGGAGTTTCAATTGCATCCTTCAAATTTGAAATTAGTTGGTATCAGTAAATACAGTGATGCAAGAGCATAGTAGAATGAACCATAGCTACGGAACCTGACCTGAGAACAATTCTTCTTCTGCTTTAAGCTTTGACTTCGGGTTTGGAGTGGTGGTCCTCGTGATTTGGGCACTACAGTTGCCTTACTAACTGCTCGTGTTTGGGTGCTCTGTGGTGGAGACGGTGCTGTGTCAACGGGAACTGGGTGTCTATCTGCTGGGGTTGGGGTTAGAAGGGGTGTAGCTGGTTATCTGTCCAACTGGGTAGGGGTACAATCTGCATGAGTGTGGGTTATGTGTGGTGGGGCTGGTTCTTGGGCAAGTACAACCATGGTTCTATCTGCATCGACAGTTAGCACGATCTTTTCTGAAGACCGTGTTTTTACTCCCACAGATACTGCCATCACTCCCTCCAATTGAAATGGCTGATAAACAAGAAAAGTAATTGAATGTACAAACATTGTAAGATAGACAGGTGCAATGGATAGTAGGGAAGAAAACAGGGCATGAAATAATTCACATTTATGTTGTCTAAGCAAACAGAATAGCAGGACATAATTTCACATATATGATGGCTAATTAAACAGGATAGCATGACACAGTTTCACATGTATGATGAGTAACTAAACAGGATAGAATGACATACTTCCAAATATGATGACTATGTAAACAGGATGACATGATATAACTATACGAGGTGTCTATTAAAGTGGTTGGCATGCCATAAATCACAAACATGCCGTCGATGGAAACATGATGGCATGATATAATTCACGGATAGAATGACATAATTTAAAATATGATGACTATGTAAACAGGATGAGATGATATAACTATATTATGTCTTTAGAAAATGGGTTGGCATGCCATAATTTAGATACATGCTGTCTATGTAAACATCATGGCATGACATAATTCAAATATATGATTTATATACTAAGGAAGTGAGTAGAGGGCAATCGCATATATGATGTGTCAACTAAGGAGATGGCATTCAATATTGTGTATATGATGTAAAAACTAAGCATTGCAATACAACATATGCACTATATGAGTAATATAACCCTGCCAAGTTTGAGCATACACCTCAGGGGGATAATAGGACTGGTCATCTGCCTCTGATTCCTCCTCTGAAGAGCTATCTGTAACCAGCAAGATATCTGCTTCAGCAGGTAGCATTGTCTGCTCTGAAGACCTTGTTTTCACTCCAGATTTTCCATCACCAATTCAAATGGCTAATGCACAGGAAGAGCAGTTGAATATACAAACATTGTCGACAAAAGCAATGAGAAATACAAAAAAAGGACGACATGATATAATTCACATATATGACGCTTGCCTAAACAGCATGGCATTGCATAATTCACATACATAATGCCTTGCAACAAGATAACATTGCATAATTCACATATATAATGTCTTGCAACAAGATGGCATTGCATAATTCACATATATGGTAATTAGACACTAAACAGGTGACATTCACACAAACCATGTCTAAACTAAGCAAATGACATAGCAATGCAAGATACCATACACATGATATGAGCAACATAACCCTGCCAAGTTAGGCCATGCACCTCGGGGGGGGGGGGATATGACTGGTCATCTGTCTCTGAATCCTCCTCTGAGGAGCTATCGGTAACCAACAAGACATGCGCTTCGCCAGATAGCATTGTCTGCTCTGAAGACCTTGTTTCCACTCCAGATTTTTCCATGACCGTGCCGAATGGCTGATGCATAGGAAGAGTAATTGAATGTACTAAAATTGTTGACAAATTTAACACGTAATAAAAAAATGATGGCATGATATAATTCACATATAAGATGACTGGCTAACCAGGGTGGCATTGCAAAATTCACATATATGATGCCTGGCTAGACAAGATGGCATTGCATGATTCACATATATGATAAAGAAACTAAACAGATGGCATTGACACAAAGCATGTCTAAACTAAGGAGATGACATCTTTAATGTATACAGTAAGCAATGCAAGGCACCATATGCATGATATTACCAACATCAGCATGCCAAGTTAGAGCGAAGACCTCATGGGGTAAATAGGAGTGGTCTTCTCCTTCTGAATCCCCCTCAGAACAGTTATCTTCCTCTTGATTACGATCCGAAATGGGTGGAGGGGGGGGGGGCTGCCTTTGCACCCACCATGGAACGACGTTTGCATGAAATTTTATTGCCACGCAAGGCTCGTCTCTTTTGCTCTACATGATCAGTTCCATTGTGTACAATAACTGGCATGCATAGGAATAAAACATAGTGAGATTATGTAAGGAGTGCATGCACAAATCCAGAGTGATGGTAGCAAACTATGGATAGACCCAAAACCAATGATAGCAGGCAGATAATAGCTTTAGTTAAAAAATACAGATAATGGCTCCTTTCATGTTTGTTTGCACCCAACATGAAACTCATAGTAGACACCGGAGATTAACCAGATAGTAGACAGATAGTACTGATTGCTGCCCCAATATGTACCCCACAACCATTTAAAAACTCAAGTTTCAGCATTAGTTTGGACCTGACTCGGAGTCTAATAGGTGAACACGACGATAATGTAGCATGTCATCATATTAAGCGACACATAACGTAAGCAGACACGGAAGAGTGTGACCTCTCTTGCGGACCCATGTAGTCCTCAAGGTCATCTGCTGAGTTGATGATGGTAATGCAGTTGCTGTGGCTGCCGGTGGTGGGGAAGAAGATCTGAGGCGGCGAAAGACAGTCTGGAGAGCGGATCCCTGCTGTGGTGAACCCTTCCATCGTTGGAGCAGCTGAGCTGGGGTGGAACACAACACCGCAGGAGCAGGACAAACCACACAAGGTTTTCTTTGACACATATCTATAACAGAAGTAATTGAGTAAGGGCTTGTTTGAATTTGAGGATTCTAACAATGCAAGGATAGGAAATAGACATGAATAGGATAAGAATGCACGTGCAAAACAGAGAATTTAAAAACACAGGATTTCTGCCAATCTGGGTGTTTGATTCACAACAATTGGAAGATCACAGGATGCAGAAAGCATGGTGAGATTAAGTCAAACCACAAGAAAATGTACGGTTATAATGCTATTATGCTACTATCTCTTAGTCTTGTGCTTGATGAATAGGAATATGAAAAGGAGGAGAAGTGGAAATTAGAATTCCTACGGTTTTTCTTTCAAGGAGACACTAAAGGAACAAATCCTACAGTTTTCCTTTGCTCCATTCCTTTGCACCAAATTCATGAAAAGTAGTACCATAGGAAACTTTCCAATTCCGATGTTTTTCATTCACTTTTCCTTTGAAGCACTGGCGATTCTAGTAGGCAGGCTTGAGCAAGGAAAATCCTACACTAAATTTTTTTTGTGCTACTTCTATTACTTTAGACCCAGGCTACTGCCATACTAGCTCAACTCCCAGGCCCATCGACAAATGCACAGCTCAGACGCGCAGAGATAAATAATGATGGCATTCAAGAGAGTCCATCACGGATAGCTAAGTTTCCTGGTACCTCACTGCTTGTCATATAGTAGGATAAAATAATCATATTTCCCGTTACTATGAGTGCTCAGTGGACAATATATATAACATGTAGAGTAAAAAAGAGATGCAACAAGTGTACAACCTCTTTGGCGAAGCCATGTCGATCTCAGCGTGATTGGGTTGGCCGGTGAGGATGCTCCGGTTGACTTGGCTGTCTGTAGCGACCCGACCCGAATGGATCAAGTCTCTGTGCTCCGGTGTCATCCCTGGATCAATAATGCTGACACCACACAGTACTTCGAAGGATTTATAGCAGAGTGGCAATCACACACTTATTACATCGGTGTCTCAAAAGAGAACTTATTACAATAAATATGGCTTAAGGCCATCTAATATTGATAACAGCGGAAGACTTGGAAGATAAATGGGTCCATCAACTCCAACGGCATCACTGAGTATAGAACCACGACCTAAAAGCACCTTACTCTTCGTCGGAAAAGTCTGCAACATGAAAGTTGCAGCCCGAAAACGGGCCAGCACATGGAATATGCTGGCAAGGTAACACATAGAGAGTAACGGAATGAAACAGCTATACTATATTCATATTTGGCCGGTGGAAAGCTCTATGGTTACAGTTTTGCGTAAAGCCAGTTTTTCCCTACTACAAAGGAATAAATTTATTTAACTATCATGGTAGTTGAACATCGAGAATGCTTGACAGCATTCCGATCCCAATTAAGTGAACAATTAAAACCCAACAATATTAATTAGAAGTAACATGATGAGATTCACATGATATTCAAGTACTAGATACTCAAGATGTCCATAACCGGGGACACGGCTAATCATGATTAGTTTATTACACTCTGCAGAGGTTTGCGCACTTTTCCCCACAAGACTCGATCGCCTCCGTTGGGCTTCTTGCACTACACGGTGTTTGAGAAACGGATGACCGAGACACAGTCTTTCAGAAGCGCTAGCACCTTACGATGGATAGAACGGTACACCTACTTTCCCCTACATCTGCTAGTCTACCCTGTAAGAGTTCGCACGACTTAATCAACTATGCCAGAGCCCATAATGGCTTGTGGCTGCACACGGAAGTTTCTAGCATGAAGGATCTTATGATCCCTTTGAGCCTGGGTGGCGGTCCAAAAGAAAACAGGCAAGTCCTGATAGACATCAGGTGCCTCAATCCACCCAGATGTGTGTTTAAGTTGCCACCTTAGATAAACCCTTAAAATTATCACACTCACATCTGTCATGGATATCACTCACCCAATCCACGTCTACTAGCATAGCATGCATAATAAGCAAACGTAGAAGTAACTCCCAAAGGTTTCATAATAAACAGGAAATAGGTACTACCTCATCTACTTCCCATCCCACAATTTAATTAGATCCTAATCATGCAATGTGTGAGGATTGATCTAATGCAATAAAACTGGGTTGTAGAAAAGGTATGATCAAAGTGTTACTTGCCTTGCTGATGATCCGCGAGTCCTAGAGATTCGAAGTAACAGGCGGCGCAATCCGGGTAATCTATCGCAGACAAACAACAAGCATACAATAAGTACTCATCTAATGCACAGGTAAAACTCGAACAAGAGATCGAACCAAAAATTTCAACTTAAGAACTCCGGTTGCAAAGAGAGAAAGAACCGAACAAAGCAACGGAAAACAAACGGCGTATGAAAACAACTCGGTTCTAGCAAGTTGAAACTAGGTCAAGTTTTACAATAGCAAAAACTTGTTTAAGTTGATTAGCCGGAACGGCGGTTTCGAAAGAAAACTCCAGGTGCTTGAATCACCTGATTCCGATAAATGAACGAGAAAATAGACTAGAACGAAGATCGGATCTGAGATCGCGATCGCGGAATAAATCCGACGAAAAGAAAAAGAAGAACGGTTAAACGAATGGACGTTCGTTAACCTAGAATAATCCAGTGATCACGTTCGTTAAGACGAACGGTCCGGCGAACGGTCTCTAAGCAACTAAACCGGAAAAGAAAACGAAACCGATCTAGGGTTTCGGAAAGAAAACCGAAACGAAAAACCGAAGAGGAAAAGAAAAAAGAATCGGAAGAAAAAGAAAAGAACTGGAATGGTTTATAAGAAAAATCGAACCGAGGGGAAAAAGAGAGGCGCGGCGCGGTACCTCTGGCGAGGTTCCGGCGAGGGGCTCCGGCGAACGGCGGCGTTGGGCGGCGCGGCGGCGCTAAGGGGCGGCGGCGGCGCGGCTTGGTGTGGGGTTTAGGGGGGGTGTGGGGTATTTAAAGAGGGGAGGGGAGGGGAAACTTGGGGGAGGGGGCAAGAAAGAGGAGGGAGAGGAGGGAGTCCTACTAGGACTCTGCCTAGGGCGGCGGCGGCTGCGCTAGGCACGCGGTGGCCGGCCTGGCCTGCGGCTGGGCCTTGGCCCAGGCGGCGCTGCGAATTTTTTTTAAATCGGTTACGTGCGCAAAAAAACATAGAAAAGAAAATCTAAACGAACTCCGAAACTCCCAAAGTAAATTTTCTCCGACTCCTAAAAATGTGTCGAACAAAATGAACTTTTCTCGGGACCTAGATGCAAATTTTGAAAACGCGCATTTTTCCCTAATCCAAATAAAATGCAAATGAACTCCGACAAATCCAATGATCCTCTTTTCAAAATTTGAGAAGAACTCAAATATGAAAATGACGAAATCTCCAACTCTCTCCGAGGGTCCTTGAGTTGCGTGAAATTTCTAGGATCGACCAAAATGCAAGAAAATATGATATGCATGATGATCTAATGTATAACATTCCAAATTGAAAATTTGGGATGTTACAAACCTACCCCCCTTAAGATGAATCTCGCCCTCGAGATTCGGGTTGGCTAGAAAATAGGTGAGGGTGGTCCTTGAGCAAATCTTCTTCTCTTTCCCAGGTGGCTTCATCCTCTGAGTGGTGGTTCCACGAAACTTTACAAAACTTGATAACCTTGCTGTGGTTAACTCTGCTGGCATAATCGAGAATTTTGACTGGTTTCTCTTCATACGTTAAGTCGTCCTTCAACTGAATAACTTCAAGTGGCACAGTATCTCTTAGTGGTACCTCCGCCATCTCGGCGTGACATTTCTTCAGCTGAGAAACATGGAATACATCATGAACTCCTGACAGTCCCTCTGGTAATTCCAACTTATAAGCGACTTCTCCCATACGTTGCAAGATCTTATATGGTCCAACGAAACGTGGTGCTAATTTTCCCTTAACTCCAAAACGCTTAACTCCTCGTAGTGGGGATACTCGGAGATACACCCTGTCTCCGGTTTCGTAAACTGTCTCCTTGCGTTTAGAATCTGCGTAGCTCTTCTGCCTGGACTGGGCTACCTTGAGCCTATCGCGTATCAACTTAACTTTCTGTTTAGACTCCTTAATCAAATCAGGTCCAAAGAACTGACGGTCTCCAACTTCGTCCCATGACAACGGTGTCCTGCACTTCCTTCCGTACAAAGCTTGGAAAGGTGCCATCTTCAAACTGGTTTGGTAACTGTTGTTATGAGAAAACTCCGCATACGGCAAGTTATCGTCCGAACTAGATCCATAATCTAGTGCACAAGCTCTCAGCATATCTTCCAAAATCTGATTGACTCTCTCGGTCTGTCCATCTGTCTGTGGATGAAAAGCGGTGCTGAACTCTAGCCTAGTTCCCAAAGTTTCATGCAACTGATTCCAAAACTTTGAGGTAAATTGGGTTCCTCTATCTGATACAATACTCCTTGGAACTCCATGCAAACAAATGATCCTAGTCATGTATATCTTTGCCAACTTAGCACTGGTGCAAGTGGTCTTAACTGGAATGAAATGTGCTACCTTCGTCAAGCGATCAACTACTACCCATATCGAGTCATATCCTGCTTTCGTCCTGGGTAGTCCTGTGATGAAATCCATGCCTATCTTATCCCACTTCCATTCGGGTATCGGCAATGGTTGCAACAATCCGGCTGGCTTCTGATGCTCTGCCTTCACTCTATGACATACGTCACAAACTGCTACATATGCTGCAATATCCTTCTTCATTCCGGTCCACCAGAATGTCTCCTTCAAATCCAAATTACATCTTGGTATTTCCTAGGTGAATCGAATATGGTGAATCATGTGCCTCTTGTAAAATCAACTTCCTGATCTCCGGGTCATTGGGCACATAAACACGGTCCTCAAACCATAGGGTATCGTGCTCATCCTCACGAAATCCCTTTGCTTTTCCCTTACTTAGCTTCTCCTTTATAGCAGCAATTTCCTTGTCAGATTTCTGAGCTTCTCTGATTTTATCCATCAATGTTGACTGAATCTCCAATGCTGCTACATAGCCTTTCGGAACTATCTCTAAACTTAGTCCATGAAGGTTTTCTGATAACTCCTTGGGTATTTCTCCCGTCGTTAACGTATTGACATGGCTCTTACGGCTCAATGCGTCAGCTACTACATTAGCTTTTCTGGGATGGTAATGTAATCTCATATCATAATCCTTGATGAGCTCCAACCATCTCCTTTGTCTGAGATTCAACTCCTTCTGTGTGAAAATGTACTTCAAACTCTTGTGATCCGTGTACACCTCGCAATGATTTCCAATGAGGAAATGTCTCCATGTCTTCAATGCATGCACTACGGCTGCTAACTCCAAATCATGTGTGGCGTAATTCAACTCATGAGGCTTCAGTTGTCATGAAGCATACGAAACAACTCTCCCTTCCTGCATAAGCACTGCTCCAAGTCCTCGACGTGAAGCGTCGCAATACACCTCATAATCCTTGGTCTGATCTGGCAAAATCAACACTGGTGAGGTAACCAAACATTTCTTCAACTCCTGGAAACTAGCCTCACACTCCTCAGTCCAATTGAACTTAGTATCCTTCTTCAACAACTCTGTCATAGGCTTCGCAATCTTTGAAAAATTCTCAATGAATCTCCGGTAGTATCCTTCGAGTCCAAGAAAACTCCGGATCTCTCCAACTGTCGTTGGTGCTTCCCATTTGGTTACGGTCTCAACCTTTGTGGGGTCAACTGCTATCCCTTCTCCGGATATAACGTGTCCGAGGAATCCTACTTCCTTCAACCAAAACTCACATTTGCTAAATTTGGCGTATAACTGATGTTCCCTTAGTTTCTCCAAAACCAAACACAAATGTTCTTTATACTCTTCTTCATTCTTCGAATAAACCAGGATATCATCAATGAACACTACGACGAACTTATCCAAAAACTCCATAAACACCTTGTTCATCAGGTTCATAAAATAGGCAGGCGCGTTAGTCAATCCAAATGACATAACAGTATACTCATACAGTCCATATCTTGTGGTGAATGCCGTCTTAGGTATGTCCTGCTCTCGAATCTTCAACTAGTGGTACCCTGATCGCAAATCGATCTTGGAAAACACTTTAGCTCCTTGCAAACGATCAAACAGATCATTAATCATTGGCAGTGGGTACTTATTCTTGATGGTTACTTCATTTAATCCACGGTAATCAACAACCATCCGTAATGATCCATCCTTCTTCTCTACTAGAAGTACGGGTGATCCCCAAGGCGAAGAACTTGGGCGTATGTAACCTTTCTCTAGTAACTCCTTAATCTGATTCTTGATTTCTACCAAATCCTTTGCAGGCATCCGGTATGGTCGCTTCGATATTGGGCCTGTACCTGGCAATAACTCAATCAAAAACTCAATGTCTCTATCCGGTGGCATGCCTGGCAACTCTTCAGGAAATACATCAGGAAAATCCTTTACCACTGGTACTTCCTCCTGCACAACTCCTGTTAGGCAATTTACTTGTGTCCTATTTGGCACATGCCGGGATACATACTTGATCCTTCTTCCTTCTAGCGTTGTAAGCAAAATTGACTTACTAGCACAATCGATGTTTCCTCCATACATCGACAGCCAATCCATACCAAGAATTACATCCAGACCCTGGGATTCCAGAATAATTAAATCTGTTGGGAAAACATGCCTTCCTATGCTTAATGGCACTTGAAAGCATCCTTGACTGGCCATGTATTCTGCTCCTGGCGAGCTTACTAGCATAGGTGTTTTAAGAATCCTAGTGGGCAGGCTATATTTTTCCACAAATCCCCTTGATATTTATGAATGCGATGCACCAGTATCGAAAAGAACGAGTGCGGTAAATGACTTAACCAAAAACTTACCGATTACTGCATCAGGCTGATCTTCAACCTCCCCACGTTAACATGGTTCACCTGTCCCCTATTGAAAGGGTTCGGCTTCTTCCCTGAGCTCCCATTGCCATTTCCATTCTGGCCTTCAGGACATTCATTGGCATAATGTCTGGTCTTGGAACACTTGAAACAGGTGACTTGACTCAGGTCTCTCTTGGATGGGGTTGATGGGGTGGTCCGATTCTGGCCGTTGCTTCCTCCATTCCCATTACCATTCTTGTGGCCATTGTGGTTGTGCGAACTACCTCTTCCATGGGTATGCTGAAACTGAAATCCCAATTGAGGGGTAAAACGGGGCTTCTGCTGGGCTCCAGAGTTATACTTCCCCAGTCCATACTTCCTCTTGCGGTTCTCAATCTGCTGTTGCTTCCCTTCAATCATGATGGCACGATCTACCAACTCCTGGTAGTTGTTGAAACTTGCTACCATCAACTGCATGCTTAGCTCATCATTCAGTCCTTCCAGAAACTTCTCCTGCTTGGTTGCATCCGTAGCAACATCATCTGGGGCATAACGTGCTAACTTGCTGAAGTCGTCAACGTACTGGCTAACTGTCCTTCCTCCTTGGCGTAAGTTGCGAAACTCACGCTTCTTCATGGCCATAGCTCCTGCTGAAACATGTGCAGTGCGGAAAGCTTGCTGAAACTGATCCCATGTGACAATGTCAGCTGGGAAGGTGGCTGTGAAATTCTCCCACCATGCTGCCGCGGCTCCGTCAAGCTGATGTGCGGCAAACTTCACTTTCTCACCATCTGTGCATCCTGCAGTGGTCAACTCCCTTCCTATCTTGCGGAGCCAATCGTCTGCTACTATCGGCTCGGTGCTACTAGAAAACACCGGCGGATTCAGCCTAAGGAAACGGGCTAAGTGGTCAACAGGTGGCGGCGGTGGTGGTGGGTTGTTGTTGTTGTTGTTGTTGTTGTTGTTGTTCTGCTGGTTCTGGACTAACATCTGCATCAATTGATTCTGCTGTTGGATCAACTGAGTGAGCTCCGGTGGAAATCCATTGTCACGTCTCAGAGGCATCTGAGGGTTTAGAAAATATGAGAAATAAGAATAGAGTGAGGTCTAAAGAGAAAACACTACCCCAATGCACATGAGCAAATGCACACAAAATCACTTCATTCAATCAAACAAGGGCTTACAATCGATCTAGCTATCGCAAAAGTGCTTGAACTATAGTGTTTACATGGGGGAAATACTACTAATATTTGGTGGTCATCTAGAAATTTTAACCGGTGGAAGACTCCATGATGTCCGCTCCAGCTTCATCTTCAAAGTCGGGTTCACTTGGATCCGAATCGGTATCGTCGATGATGATGTAATTGTCCGGACATGCGACGTACATGTCTTCCTTCCTGGATGCCAACTCCCTCTTGAGTTCTTCAATCTCTTGCTTAAGATCGCCGTTGTGTCTTGCTAGAGCTACGATCTCGTCCATGTAGTCCTTGCATGTAGCCTTCAGTTCTCCTTCTAGCTCGATGATCCTTTCCTTCGCATTCTTCAACTCTATCATATCATTGCACATATGGTTCTCATGGCGTCGAATGTGCTGGTTTAACTCCTGGATGAAAGCTACAATGGATCTATCCTTCTTGGTGCTGACTAACTCCCATTGTTCATCTCGGCGTCCGCAAATCTGGTAGATAGTGTCCTTGAGGTCTTCTTGATAAACTTCTCCAATGCGTCCTATGGTGATATGGGCTGCCATGCTCTTTCCCAGACTCCAGGTTGGTGCATTGAAAACACTATCTATGGGCTTCGTGATTGGCGTGAATGTCCTTCCCGGAACGTGAGCTTGAATCTTCCAGCGTTCCTCTTCAGGTAGAGTGGCGTTGAAGGTTCCCGTGAAACTTGGTAATCCATTGTTCAGATACTTGGTGACTTCCTTCAAGTGAAATCCAAAAGGTGTGCCTTCATCCGGTTGAGCGTACTTAATCTTCGCGTCCTTCATCCTAAAAGAGTAGAAAAGATGAGGAGTTAGAAAAGGAGGAGAGAATAGTGATCTATGGCTTTAACTTAGTGGTCGTGTCCTACAGTCAGCGTGTGCTCTGATACCATCTCTGTAGCGACCCGACCCGAATGGATCAAGTCTCTGTGCTCCGGTGTCATCCCTGGATCAGTAATGCTGACACCACACAGTACTTCGAAGGATTTATAGCAGAGTGGCAATCACACACTTATTACATCGGTGTCTCAAAAGAGAACTTATTACAATAAATATGGCTTAAGGCCATCTAATATCAATAACAGCGGAAGACTTGGAAGATAAATGGGTCATCAACTCCAACGGCATCACTGAGTATAGAACCACGACCTAAAAGCACCTTACTCTTCGTCTGAAAAGTCTGCAACATGAAAGTTGCAGCCCGAAAACGGGTCAGCACATGGAATATGCTGGCAAGGTAACACATAGAGAGTAATGGAATGAAACAGCTATACTATATGCATATTTGGCCGGTGGAAAGCTCTATGGTTACAGTTTTGTGTAAAGCCAGTTTTTCCCTACTACAAAGGAATAAATTTATTTAACTATCATGGTAGTTGAACATCGAGAATGGTTGACAGCATTCCGATCCCAATTAAGTGAACAATTAAAACCCAACAATATTAATTAGAAGTAACATGATGAGATTCACATGATATTCAAGTACTAGATACTCAAGATGTCCATAACCGGGGACACGGCTAATCATGATTAGTTTATTACACTCTGCAGAGGTTTGCGCACTTTTCCCCACAAGACTCGATCGCCTCCGTTGGGCTTCTTGCACTACACGGTGTTTGAGAAACGGATGACCGAGACACAGTCTTTTAGAAGAGCTAGCACCTTATGATGGATAGACCGGTACACCTACTTTCCCCTACATCTGCTAGTCTACCCTATAAGAGTTCGCACGACTTAATCAACTATGCCAGAGCCCATAATGGCTTGTGGCTGCACACGGAAGTTTCTAGCATGAAAGATCTTATGATCCCTTTGAGCCTGGGTGGCGGTCCAAAAGAAAACAGGCAAGTCCTGATAGATAGCAGGTGCCTCAATCCACCCAGATGTGTGTTTAAGTTGCCACCTTAGATAAACCCTTAAAATTATCACACTCACATCTGTCATGGATATCACTCACCCAATCCACGTCTACTAGCATAGCATGGCATAATAAGAAAACGTAGAAGTAACTCCCAAAGGTTTCATAATAAACAGGAAATAGGTACTACCTCATCTACTTCCCATCCCACAATTTAATTAGATCCTAATCATGCAATGTGTGAGGATTGATCTAATGCAATAAAACTGGGTTGTAGAAAAGGTATGATCAAAGTGTTATTTGCCTTGCTGATGATCCGCGAGTCCTAGAGATTCTAAGTAACAGGCGGCGCAATCCGGGTAATCTATCCCAGACAAACAACAAGCATACAATGAGTACTCATCTAATGCACAGGTAAAACTCGAACAAGAGATCGAACCAGAAATTTCAACTTAAGAACTCCGGTTGCAACGAGAGAAAGAACCGAACAAAGCAACGGAAAACAAACGGCGGAAGAAAACAACTCGGTTCTAGCAAGTTGAAACTAGGTCAAGTTTTACAGTAGCAAAAACTTGTTTAAGTTGATTAGTCGGAACGGTGGTTTCGAAACGAAACTCCAGGTGCTTGAATCACCTGATTCCGATAAACGAACGAGAAAATAGACTAGAACAAAGATCGGATCTGAGATCGCGATCGCGGAATAAATCCGACGAAAAGAAAAAGAAGAATGGTTAAACGAACAGACGTTCGTTAACCTAGAATAATCCGGTGATCACGTTCGTTAAGACGAACGGTCCAGCGAACGGTCTCTAAGCAACTAAACCGGAAAAGAAATCGAAACCGATCTAGGGTTTCGGAAAGAAAACCGAAACAAAAAACCGGAGAGGAAAAGAAAAAAGAATCGGAAGAAAAAGAAAAGAACCAGAACGGTTTATAAGAAAAACTGAACCGAGGGGAAAAATAGAGGCGCGGCGCGGTACCTCCGGCGAGGTTCCGGCGAGGGGCTCCGGCGAACGACGGCGTTGGGCGGCGCGGCGGCGGCGGCGCTAAGGGGCGGCGGCGGCGCGGCTTGTTGTGGGGTTTAGGGGGGGGGGGGTGTGGGGTATTTAAAGAGGGGAGGGGAAACTTGGGGGAGGGGGCAAGAAAGAGGAGGGAGTCCTACTAGGACTCTGCCTAGGGCGGCGGCGGCGGCGCTAGGCGCGCGCGGCGCGCGGTGGCCGGCCTGGCCTGCGGCTGGGCCTTGGCCCAGGCGGCGCTGTGAATTTTTTTAAATCGGTTACGCACGCAGAAAAACAAAGAAAAGACAATCTAAACGAACTCCGAAACTCCCAAAGTAAATTTTCTCCGACTCCTAAAAATGAGTCGAACAAAATGAACTTTTCTCGGGACCTAGATGCAAATTTTGAAAACGTGCATTTTCCCTAATCCAAATAAAATGCAAATGAACTCCGACAAATCCAATGATCCTCTTTTCAAAATTTGAGAAGAACTTAAATATGAAAGTGACGAAATCTCCAACTCTCTCCGAGGGTCCTTGAGTTGCGTGAAATTTCTAGGATCGACCAAAATGCAAGAAAATATGATATGCATGATGATCTAATGTATAATATTCCAAATTGAAAATTTGGGATGTTACACTGTCGGAGGAGGGGAAGAAGATCTTAGGCGTCTAGAGATGGAGCCCGAGGTACTGCTCCGCTGTGACGGAGGGTTTCTTCATTGGAGCAGCTTTGGTGAGTTGTACGACGCCGAGGCTGAAGTAGGACAAGAGAGACAACAAACAACATTAACCTGAGTGGAATTCTAATAGCATATCCAATACATGACGTAAAATACATAACCACAAAGTGCTAGATGTAAAATACATCAGCCGCTCATCTCTGAACTTAACTGTCGAAACTGAATTTAACTGTCGAAACTAAACTTAACTGTCGAAACTGAACTTAACTGTCGAAACTGAATTTTGCTGTCGAAACTGAACGCACTAGCAAGGTGAGGCTACACGTCAGTCGAATGACTTTTTCATCTCTGGTCAGTCGATTTTGCAGCCGTTGGATACGAAATCAAGGGCCTGTGGTTCATCTTCAACCTCCACCCCCCTGAGCCGCCAGCCACCACCGGCCAAACAGCAGGCACCCGCCACCCGTGGCCGGTGGTGCGCCGCCCCGCCCGCCCCGAAAACACTCCCCACCGCCAGTCTGCCGCCGCCCCGGCCATCCCTCTACCCCCCCCCCCCCCCGTGCCGAGCTTTTTCTCCGGCGATCCCCACGCCACCGCTGGCGACCACCGCCCCCTTCCTGAACCATAAGATAGATAGTGGGGTACCTCTCCAGCGAGCCCCCCTCCCCGCTGCGGCTGGTTCTTCCTTCACCCCAGCGAGCCCCCCACCCCCTGAAAATTGACTGACCCAAAAGTCGATTCAGTCGACTGAAGTGTAGCTAAATCAGAGCAGCATCGCAAGCAAGAGCAAGAGCAGCAGCACGAGCAAGAGCAATAGCAAGAGCAGACCAGGCAGGGGACCGAGAGCAAGAGCAGAGCAGCAGCGCGAGCGAGAGCTAAAGCAGCAGCAGCTCCTACTGATGTGGACGTCGCCGCCGAGGGAGCGACGCCATGGAGGAAGTGGTCGGCGACGCCGCCATGGATGGAGCCGCACCGTGTCGGGTCGGGACCGAGCGCCGGCAGCACCGTGATATCGAATCAAGAAGAAAATGCGGCGATTAGTGTACAACCTCTTTGGTGGCGCCGATTGATACGTCTCCAACATATCTATTATTTTTGATTGCTCCATGCTATATTATCTACTGTTTTGGACTATATTGGGCTTTATTTTCCACTTTTATATTATTTTTGGGACTAACCTATTAACCGGAGGCCCATCCCAGAATTGTTGTTTTTTTACCTACTTCAGTGTTTCGGAGAAACAGAATATCAAACTGAGTCCAAACGGAATGAAACCTTCGGAAACGTGATTTCTCATCAGGTAAGATCCAGGAGACTTGGACCCTCCGTCAAGAAAGCCACAAGGCGGCCACGAGGGTGGTGGGCACCCCCCTAGGGCGCGCCCACCTGCCTCGTGGGCCCCTCGAAGCTCCACCGACGTACTTCTTCCTCCTATATATATACCTACGTACCCCCAAACGATCAAGGACGGAGCCAAAAACCTAATTCCACTGCCGCAACTTTCTGTATCCACGAGATCCCATCTTGGGGCCTGTTCCGGAGCTCCGCCGGAGGGGGCATCGATCACGGAGGGCTTCTACATCATCATCCAAGCCCCTCCGATGAAGTGTGAGTAGTTTACTTCAGACCTATGGGTCCATAGTTAGTAGCTAGATGGATTCTTCTCTCTTTTTGATCTCAATACAATGTTCTCCCCCCTCTCTTGTGGAGATCTATTCGATGTAATCTTCTTTTTGCAGTGTGTTTGTTGAGACCGATGAATTGTGGGTTTATGATCAAGTCTATCTATGAATAATATTTGAATCTTCTCTGAATTCTTTTATGTATGATTGGTTATCTTTGCAAGTCTCTTTGAATTATCAGTTTGGTTTGGCCTACTAGATTGGTTGTTCTTGCCATGGGAGAAGTGCTTAGCTTTGGGTTAGATCTTGCGGTGTCCTTTCCCAGTGACAGAAGGGGCAACAAGGCACGCATTGTATTGTTGCCATCGAGGATAATAAGATGGGGTTTTTATCTTATTGCATGAAACTATCCCTCTACATCATGTCATCTTGCTTAAGGCGTTACTCTGTTTTTAACTTAATACTCTAGATGCATGCTGGATAGCGGTCGATGAGTGGAGTAATAGTAGTAGATGCAGGCAGGAGTCGGTCTACTTGTCTCGGATGTGATGCCTATATACATGATCGTACCTAGATATTCTCATAACTATGCTCAATTCTGTCAATTGCTCAACAGTAATTTGTTCACCCGCCGTAGAATACTTATGCTCTTGAGAGAAGCCACTAGTGAAACCTATGGCCCCCGGGTCTCTTTATCATCATATCAATCTTCATCACTTTATTATTGCTTTGCTTTTACTTTGCTTTTAATTTTTTACTTTGCATCTCTATACCAAAAATACCAAAAATATTATTTATCATCTCTATCAGGTCTCACTTTCGTAAGTGACCGTGAAGGGATTGACAAGCCCTAAGCGTGTTGGTTGCGTTGATCTATTGTTTTTGTGTAGGTACAAGGGACTTGCGCGTAGCCTCCTACTGGATTGATACCTTGGTTCTCAAAAACCGAGGGAAATACTTATGCTACTTTGCTGCATCATCCTCTCCTCTTCGGGGAAATCCAACGCAGTGCTCAAGAGGTAGCAAGAAGAATTTCTGGCGCCGTTACCGGGGAGGTTCGTGCAAGTCAATATTTAACTCCCGACAACGAGCCATTTCTGGCGCCGTTGCCGGGGAGTCTGCGCAAAAGTCAGCATACCAAGTACCCATCATAATCCCTATCTCCTGCATTACATTATTTTCCATTTGCCTCTCGTTTTCCTCTCCCCCACTTCACCCTTGCCATTTTATTCGCCCTCTCTCTCTCTATCCTCCCTCTCTTTCTCTATTTGCCTCTTTTGCCCGTTTGCTTTTTGTTTGCTCGTGTGTTGGATTGCTTGTTTGTCGCGATGGCTCAAGATAATACTAAATTATGTGACTTCACCAATACCAACAACAATGATTTTATTAGCACTCCGATTGTTCCTCTTACCGATGCTGAATCTTGTGAAATTAATGCTGCTTTGCTGAATCTTGTCATGAAAGATCCGTTCTCCGGCCTTCCTAGTGAAGATGCCGCTACCCATCTTAATAGCTTCATTGATTTGTGTGACATGCAAAAGAAGAAAGATGTCGATAATGATATTGTTAAATTGAAGCTATTTCCTTTTTTGCTTAGAGATCGTGTTAAAGCTTGGTTTTCATCTTTGCCTAAAAATAGTATTGATTCATGGAACAAGTGCAAATATGCTTTTATCTCTAAGTATTTTCCTCCCGCTAAGATCATTTCTCTTAGAAACGATATTATGAATTTTAAGCAACTTGATCATGAACATGAGTGCAAGGAAAGAACCGCTAGGACGCGTGCTATGAAATATGCCTTTATTAAAGCGTGTTCTTCTAGTTCCTATGAAAAAAATGATGAAGATCTAAAAGTTATTGATGTGTCCCCTATTAAATCTATGTTTTGCAATATTAATCTTGATAATGATGGGACTGAATATGATCCACCTTTACCTAGAAGGTGTTCTAAAAATTCGGAGTATTTAGATCTGGATGATGAAATTGATAAAAGTGGGATTAAAAGAAATAAAACCCTAGATGATGCTAAACCCACTATATTGGATTTCAAGGAATTTAATTATGAAAATTGCTCTAGATCAGAGAGGTTAAACCCTAGAAGCTAGCCTATAGTATGATTGTATGTTGTCTGTCCTACGGACTAAACCCTCCGATTTACATAGACACCGGAGGGGGCTAGGGTTACAGAGAGTCGGTTACAAGGAAGGAGATCTACATATCCGTATTGCCAAGCTTGCCTTCCACGCCAAGGAGAGTCCCATCCGGACATGGGACGAAGTCTTCAATCTTGTATCTTCATAGTCCAACAGTCCGGCCAAAGGATATAATCTGGCTATCTGGATACCCCCTAATCCAGGACTCCCTCAAAGAGCCTAAGCTTGGGGATGCCCATGGCACCCCCAAGATAATCTAAGGACACCTAAAAGCCAAAGCTTGGGGATGCCCCGGAAGGCATCCCCTCTTTCATCTACTTCTATCGGTAACTTTAATTGGAGCTATATTTGTATTCACCACATGATATGTGTTTTGCTTGGAGCATCTTTTATGATTTGAGTCTTTGCTTGTTAGTCTACCACAATCATCCTTGCTATACACACCTTTTGAGAGAGCCATACATGATTTGGAATTTGATAGAATACTCTATGTGCTTCACTTATATCTTTTGAGCTTTATAGTTTTGCTCTATGTGCTTCACTTATATCTTTTGAGCTTTATAGTTTTGCTCTAGTGCTTCACTTAAATCTTTTAGAGCACGGTGGTGGATTTGTTTTATAGAAACTATTAATCTCTCATGCTTCACTTAGATTATTTTGAGAGTCTTAACAGCATGGTAATTTGCTTAAAATCCTAATATGCTTGGTATGCAAGATTAATAATAAAACTTTCTTATGAGTGTGTTGAATACTAAGAAAAGTTTGATGCTTGATGATTGTTTTGAGATATGGAGGTAATAATATCAAAGTCATGCTAGTTGAGTAGTTGTGAAATTGAGAAATACTTGTGTTGAAGTTTGCAAGTCCCGTAGCATGCACGTATGGTAACGTTATGCAACAAATTTGAAACATGAGGTGTTATTTGATTGTCTTCCTTATGAGTGGCGGTCGGGGACGAGCGATGGTCTTTTCCTACCAATCTATCCCCCTAGGAGCATGCGCGTAGTGCCGAGGTTTTTGATGACTTGTAGATTTTTGCAATAAGTATGTGAGGTCTTTATGACTAATGTTGAGTCCATGGATTATACGCATTCTCACCCTTCCATCCTTGCTAGCCTCTTCGGTACCGTGCATTGCCCTTTCTCACATTGAGAGTTGGCGCAAACTTCGCCGGTGCATCCAAACCCCGTGATATGATACGCTCTTTCACACATAAACCTCCTTATATCTCCCTCAAAACAGCCACCATACCTACCTATTATGGCATTTCCATAGCCATTCCGAGATATATTGCCATGCAACTTTCCATCATTCCGTTCATCATGACACATTCATCATTGTCATATTTCTTAGCATGATCATGTAGTTGACATAGTATTTGTGGCATAGCCACTGTTCATAATTCTTTCATACATGTCACTCTTGGTTCATTGCATATCCCGGTACACCGCTGGAGGCATTCATATAGAGTCATCTTTGTTCTAGTATCGAGTTGTAATCATTGAGTTGTAAATAAATAGAAGTGTGATGATCATCATTATTAGAGCATTGTCCCAAGTGAGAAAAAAGGCCAAAAAAGAGAAGGCCCAAAAAAAGAGAAAGGCCATAAAAAAGGTCCAAAAAATGAGAGAAAAAGAGAGAAGGGACAATGTTACTATCCTTTTACCACACTTGTCCTTCAAAGTAGCACCATGATCTTCATAGTAGAGAGTCTCTCATGTTATCACTTTCATATACTAGTGGGAATTTTTCATTATAGAACTTGGCTTGTATATTCCAACAATGGGCCTCCTCAAGTGCCCTAGGTCTTCATGAGCAAGCAAGTTGGATGCACACCAACTAGTTTCTTTTGTTGAGCTTTCATACATTTATAGCTCAAGTGCATCCGTTGCATGGCAATCCCTACTCCTTGCATTAACATCAATCGATGGGCATCTCCATAGCCCATTGATTAGCCTCGTTAATGTGAGACTTTCTCCCTTTTTGTCTTCTCCACATAACCCCCCTCATTATATTCTATTCCACCCATAGTGCTATGTCCATGGCTCGCGCTCATATATTGCATGAAAGTTTATAGGTTTGAGATTACTAAAGTATGAAACAATTTCTTGGCTTGTCATCGGGGTTGTGCATGATGAGAGCATTCCTGTCTGACGAAAATGAAACATGACTAAACTATATGATTTTTTAGGGATGAACTTTCTTTGGCCATGTTATTTTGAGAAGACATAATTGCTTAGTTAGTATGCTTGAAGTATTATCATTTTTTTGTCAAAATGAACTTTTGTCTTGAATCTTTCGGATCTGAATATTCATACCATAATTAAGAAGAATTACATTAAAATTATGCCAAGTAGCACTCCGCATCAAAAATTCTATTTTTATCATTTACCTACTCGAGGACGAGCAGGAATTAAGCTTGGGGATGCTTGATACGTCTCCAACGTATCTATAATTTTTGATTGCTCCATGCTATATTATCTACTGTTTTGGACTATATTGGGCTTTATTTTCCACTTTTATATTATTTTTGGGACTAACCTATTAACTGGAGGCCTAGCCCAGAATTTCTGTTTTTTTGCCTATTTCAGTGTTTCGGAGAAACAAAATATCAAACGGAGTCCAAACGGAATGAAACCTTCGAAAACGTGATTTTCTCATTAGATAAGATCCAGGAGACTTGGACCCTCTGTCAAGAAAGCCATGAGGCGGCCACGAGGGTGGAGGGAGCCCCCCTAGGGTGCGCCCACCTGCCTCGTGGGCCCCTCGAAGCTCCATCGACATACTTCTTCCTCCTATATATACCTACGTACCCCCAAACGATCGGGGACGGAGCCAAAAACCTAATTCCACCGCCGCAACTTTCTGTATCCACGAGATCCCATCTTGGGGCCTGTTCCGGAGCTCCGCCGGAGGGGGCATCGATCACGGAGGGCTTCTACATCATCATCCAAGCCCCTCCGATGAAGTGTGCGTAGTTTACTTCAGATCTACGGGTCCATAGTTAGTAGCTAGATGGCTTCTTCTCTCTTTTGGGATCTCAATACAATGTTCTCCCCCTCTCTTGTGGAGATCTATTCGATGTAATCTTCTTTTTGCAGTGTGTTTGCTGAGATCAATGAATTGTGGGTTTATGATCAAGTCTATCTATGAATAATATTTGAATCTTCTCTAAATTCTTTTATGTATGATTGGTTATCTTTGCAAGTCTCTTCGAATTATCAGTTTGGTTTGGCCTACTAGATTGGTTGTTCTTGCCATGGGAGAAGTGCTTAGCTTTGGGTTCGATCTTGTGGTGTCCTTTCCCAGTGACAGAAGGGGCAGCAAGGCACGCATTGTATTGTTGCCATCGAGGATAACAAGATGGGGTTTTTATCATATTGCATGAAACTATCCATCTACATCATGTCATCTTGCTTAAGGCGTTACTCTGTTTTTAACTTAATACTGTAGATGCATGCTGGATAGCGGTCGATGAGTGGAGTAATAGTAGTAGATGCTGGCAGGAGTCGGTCTACTTGTCTCGGACGTGATGCCTATATACATGATCATACCTAGATATTCTCATAACTATGCTCAATTCTGTCAATTGCTCAACAGTAATTTGTTCACCCACCGTAGAATACTTATGCTCTTGAGAGAAGCCACTAGTGAAACCTATGGCCCTCGGGTCTCTTTCTCATCATATCAATCTCCATCACTTTATTATTGCTTTGCTTTTACTTTTTACTTTGCATCTCTATACCAAAAATACCAAAAATATTATTTATCATCTCTATCAGATCTCACTTTCGTATGTGACCGTGAAGGGATTGACAACCCCTAAGCGTGTTGGTTGCGTTGAGCTGTTGTTTTTGTGTAGGTACGAGGGACTCGCGCGTAGCCTCCTACTGGATTGATACCTTGGTTCTCAAAAACTGAGGGAAATACTTACGCTACTTTGCTGCATCATCCTCTCCTCTTCGGGGAAATCCAACCCAGTGCTCAAGAGGTAGCACCGATTAGGCCGCAGCTTCATCTAGGAAATGGTGATGATGATGCTCTTCCGATGGTGCAGGTGAAGACGGCGGTGTGGGAATGGAGGTGGCACGAAAGATGGGGGGAACATCGGGGCAGCTCCTTGGAGGTGGAGGACGGGGTGGTTGAACCGGCGGGACGATGAGATCGACGACGGATCCTCATCCGGTACGGTGGATGAGGGACGTCAAGGTGTTGCTGTGGACGACGTCGTCGGGGAAGACGCTCTGGCTGGGTGGCGGGCAGAGCGGGGTGTGGGGTTTCGTCGTGGGTTTTCATGGCCTCGGTGTACGAATGGGTGGGCGGATGGGATGGCAGTGGGGAACCATGGCTTAGAGACGCGCTTGTTCGAAATGTGGGGTAACTTACGAAAGTACCCCCACCGATTTGAGGCGGTTCTTTCGGTTCAGGGGTACCACGGGCATTTCGCGTGTTGGGATTTCACTGGAGGTGGGAGTTTTCACGCGCTTTGTAATTTCAGAATAGCAAGGCGCGGGTTGAGATGGAGGGAGTTGTCGGAGCACAACAAGACAAAGATATATCTTAAATATTTCGGGCTAACAAGGCGCGGGTTGAAGAGGCAGGAGTTTGAGACACGAACCGGGACTAAAGATTAGACCTTTAGTCCCGTGACTAAAGATTAGACCTTTAGTCCCGGTTTGAGACACGAACCGGGAGTAAAGGGTGCGATGCCCTTTAGTCCCGGTTTGTGCCTCAAACCGGGACTAAAGGTCCCATTTTCAAAATCTACCCTCCCCCCATGGATCGCCTTTTTGTTTTGAAAAAATCAAAAGAAAATGATAAAAACTTCAAAAAATAAAATCCTTCGAGAGGTAGTTATATTGCTACATCTACTAGTTAGGAAAATTTAAAAACTTAAATTTGGACATGTTTTGCAAAAAGTGTAGGGAAAACGTAAAACGCTATAACTTTTGCATATGATGTCGGAAAAAACGTATAATATATCAAAATGTTCAGCACGAAAATCCGCATCCAATTTTGATAGCCTACGGCCTGTTTTGCAAATGTTCAGGAAAACAACAAGTGTAGACTTGGAAACGAGGGAGAATAGAACCCGAAAGTTAAGCGTGCTCAGGCTGGAGTAGTGAGAGGATGGGTGACCATCCGGGAAGTTAGATGATTTGGAATGATGAGGGGTGATTAGAGATTAGAGATTAAATTGAGATGAGGGGTGATTAGAGATTAGAGGTTAAAATATTTCAGAAATTTGAAAAAAAATTCAAAAAAAAATCATAAAATTTGTTTTAGTACCGGTTGGTGTTACCAACCGGGACTAAAGGGGGAGGCTTTAGTAATGACCCTTTAGTCCCGGTTCCAGAACTGGGACTAAAGGCCCTTATGAACCGGGACTAAAGGCCCTTTATCTACTAGTGCATTATGCTTAAGTTCAACCATGGAGTCTTCTAGATTATACATGTGGCGAAATCTGGTGGAATCTAGATGATATCCAACGGCCAGTAGTGCTCAAATTTGCCATCTTTGGACCATCGGATTCGCCTCATCCAACGACCATCTTTCAAAGTTATATAGGGGTGTAGATATAGATATGTGATGTCAAAGTCGCCCATCATCACCAATTAGAATAGTGTGTCCATGCACAGACGCGACGTGGCCAAATGAAGTCTGCCATCGGTATCTCAAATTCAAATCAGTCTAACCTTGTTCAATGTGTATACATTACAACATGCTCGTTTCCAAACCACACCGCGCAGATCTCCGTTATATTCATGCATGCATGGGTTTCAAACATCAGGATATCTTATTCAAATATTTGAATTCAACTTTACATTGATTATGACCTCACCTATTCTTTTACACCCACACAGTAGTCTTCTCTCTATAATTGTACCACTAACTTTCTCTCGTGCATGTATGCACACACACTACCAGTCGGCATTATCCATCGCACACATGCAATCTTTTTCTTCAGGTCGGTCTCCCGTGAAGGCACACACCCACACACATCCCCCCCTCCATCATATCGGGCATTCTTTATCTCTCACGTGTGCATGTGCAAAGATCAATGTTCCTCTATGTATGTGTGTATATAGCTAGGTCTTTCATAGTTTTCCACACAAACCGATCAATCGATATATCCAGTGAGGTCTCTCCCTCTTTCCCACGTCCACATCGATCAATCTATACCTCTCTATATAGGATTAACATATATAGCTAATACACCCACATTAATTATATATCTAACGTCCCCCTCTCATCATCCATGCCTTCCGCTTCATCTCTCAGACGCGTGCACAATGGCGAAGATAGGGGGCAGTAAGGGCCCTGCCCCCTCCCCCCTAACATCACTATATATTGAGGCTAATATGAATGTGATAATTAGACAATTGCTGCTAAAAATGGTTTAAGTTCATGAATTGACCCTCCTCGTAAAGGATTAGCAATGCTTGGCACCCTAGCTCATTTATTATTCATGGCTCCGCCACTGCGTGCAACAACGCACGTGTTCGCCCCCTCTCTCTAAATATCGATCTCGCACTTGTGCATTCCTTCATAGTCTCCCTCCACTTGGCCCCTCGCACCATCTTCTAGCCCCCCACCGGATTTTGCCACATGTACAATCTAGCAGACTCCATGGTTGAACTTAAGCATAATGCACAAACTTCAAAACAACAGTGGTTCTCTTTTGTTCTAGAATCTTCCGTATCATAACTGCCCAAACTTTTTTCTACTTGAATTGCCATTATTTGTTTTTACTCTATGCTTTACAATGCACAATTCCATGAATCATAAAATAGATTAAGGGCTTCTTTGATTCAAAGGATTCTCAAAGGAATTTTGGAGGATTCTAATCATTAGGAATTTTTCCTATCTTGGTTGTTTGATTCGTAGGATTGTAAACCATAGGAATTTTTCCATATGATTCATTTGCACTAGATTTCATAGGAAACATCCCATCCACACAAACCTCTTTGAAAGAATTCTGTGTTTTTTCTATGCACAATCAAACACTCGTACAATCCTGTAGGATTCAAGACGACATTCCACTATAATCCCATGTTTTTCCTATTCCCGCGTTCTTAGCTTTTTTATAAAAACTAATTGATTTTGAATGAGATGAACTATAAGAATTAAACGAAGGGCTACATCAAGCATATATGACTCAGAGCTTACATGCTATAGTGTGGTATTTATTCATAATTTGGTTGCAAAATCTGATGCGTGCAATGCACGTGTACCTTACTAGTACTTCGAGTATGTGCAAAACACGTAAATTAGAATACCAATGGCACGCTACACAGTGTCTCTCTTACAGTTCATGAAGCCACATGGCACATGTGGAGGCGTTGTCGCGACCTCCTTGCGTGGATTGATCACAGTGACATGCTGCTGGCTCCAGAAGAATGTAGTCGTCCTCCCTGAGCCATACTGGCGGTACATGGACGAAGTGAAGATGTGTGCGCACGCCACGCACGCACTCATTCCCTCGCACGCACACGCGGGTACACGGGCGGACGCAATTTTGTACCAAGATCCACCCCATGTGATAATTTGACGCGTGTAAAGTCGTTCACTTCATTGATGGTCAATTAATACAGCGCATGCAAATTGAGTGGACGTGAGGGCGGAAGAAAGACATTATTACTCCACTGTGCGCATGCGAGTAGTTAAATCGTGGGTTGCTAGTAGTACTTCCATTGGTCTCCTTCGTATTTTGTGCCAATTTTTGTCAGTAACATAATATTTACGCATTTGAGCAGTGTAGTACTTGAAATTTATGTTCCGCTAAACTCAGCGGGAGCCGTTTCGGGCCTCGAAACCAAAACCATCAATTAATCATTACCTTGTTCCCATCACATTCGAAAGCCTGCTCACACCTACTAGTACGTACCAAACCTGAACGTGTTCCCACTATGCAGGTATTAGTACTAGTGCTAGCACTTAGGTTATAAAAAGGGGAACTACCTAACCGAAAATTAGTCTACCTTTCCTCCTCATAAGTGCTTCTTCTTCCTCCGTCGTTGCCATGGCCGGTGAGCAGAGCTCTAGGTAGAGAACTACTCGTAACAAGGGAGCGGCAACCAAGGCGGCGGAAAAAAAAGAGAGGGCTCGCCGCCACGCAGAGACCTCGAAAGATCTCTCACGGGCAGGCGATGGCTCCCAGGAGCGCCCTAGCCACGGAGGCGAACATGCCGAGCCGGCGAAGTTGGAGTCGTTATCCCTCGACGGCATGCCCGATCAGCTCAATAAGCACCTCAATAAGTAAAAGGAGTTCATCCAAGGCTTGATGGAGTTGCTGAAGGAGAGCCTCGACGACATGCCCGCTGAGCTCAATCAGCAGGGGGAGTTGACCGCCGGCTTGGTGATGCCGCTGAAGAAGAGCATTTCCTCAGAGAAGAAGGCGACCAGTGAAATCCTACGACTTCAGGAGGACAAGGCGAAGCTCTGCCACGAGATCGACCTGTTGAAGGAGAAGAACACCGGCTGGAAGAAGCTGCATGAGAATAGTAGTTCCTCGATGAAGATGCTGCAGGCCCTTGTCATGGAACGGAAGGAGGAGTTGGCGAAGCTCTGCATCGAGCACACGGCTGCTGTCAAGGTACGTAATGCAGCCGTGGAACAGATGATGAAGGCTCGCGTCGAGAAATCCCGCGTCATGGACAGAATGAAGAAGATGGCGGAGGAGATGCGCAAGGAGATGGAGGTCATGGAGGCGATGAAGAGGCAGTTACGACTCCGTGGCGAATTAGATCATTTGGGGTGATAATCTTCCTTCTTCTTTTGCTCCTGTGTTTCATCTTTTGCTTCGGGTGTTTCACCGCACATGCCACGTTCTCTGCGAGGTATGAATAGAACAATGGTTTTTTGAGGGAATGAATAGAACAATGCTAACAATGAGATGACTAGCAAATTAGATCATTTTTTTATAGCCATATGGCACCGGGCTGCCATGTTTCGTGCTCCTCCGTCGCAGTACTACTCCAGTGGAAAACTTGAGTATACCACACAGTTCTTTGCTCCTCCTCGATCAGGTCATCGGCGCATTTATACGAGTAGTCAAATCACAAGGCCTCGCCTTCTAGCAGTAATGAGCCGTCAAATCACAAAGGCCCTCGCCTCTTGTGAAACCGACCAAGCTAGACTACCCCGCCCTCTAGCCTTTTAAAAAATGTATACTTTTGTACAGTAGTAGTATCGATGGATTGCGCCATGGAGCAAAACTTGAAATTAAAAAAAGGTGGTACATATAGAGAGCGCTCGTCGTCAAATTATGCATATAGTACTATTAAAAAGGCTAGTCACAATAATGGTGTCCAGCACAACCCACCCCTCAAATAAAACTAAGAGGGTGCTTGGATACGTTTTAGTCCCATGACTAAAAGTAGTGGGACTAAAACATGCTAGCCTCACCCATGCTTGGATCCAAATACTAAAAAGGCTAAAATCAAGTTAATGAGCATTTATTATCCTCCAAACCCTCCAATCCAGAACTCGCCTATGTTAAAGGAGAGGAGTTAAATGAGTAGAGAGAGGACTACTCCACATTTTAGTAGGGGTACCCCTGACTAAAAAAAAATTAGTCTCAATACTAGTTTTAGCCCCTCTTTAGTCAGGGGTGCTTGGAACTTTAGCCTCTTAAAGAGACTATTTTTAGTCAGACTAAAATAAGTCCCTTGGATTTAAGCACCCTCTAAGCATCCTGGAATTCTTTGACAAAACTAAGCACCCTGAAATTCTTTGACAACTAAACCGCTGGCTATATGATGTTGTCCATATATATTGTACGTATATAATGTGAAGAAATGAGTGGTAGTACTATACCAACTAAAAGATGAAATGTAAGAAATACTAGTATGTACGTACTGAAGAGTTAAAGTAACAAGAAGAAACATACCATAGTTCTGCTGGGGGCTCAGCACAACACACCCCTCAAATTAAATTAAGCACACCTGAAATTGAACTTTGCAACTATTCTAGTAGACACTGCATTAGAACCACCATGAGCAACGACACTGCCACCTTACTCGGAGTCCTCGTCCACGTCCTCGACTTCGTCCTTGTCCCTCTTCCTCTTGGCCGATACTTCTTTGCTTGAACCACACACTTGGCTGTTGCTCTTCATCCAACCCTTGTAGATATTGAAGCAAAGGTAACCATCCATTGCAGTGTAGTGGATGTGGTCTATATCTAGTACATTCCGCTGCCATGCATGATGATGAAACGTGTATGGAGCTTTCTAGAGTTTACCGTACGAAGGATGAACCATGGCTCCTGCCAGGGTCAACATTGAAGGCTAACGAGAGGACACCTGCCGATTCTTCTGGAGGTCGAAGGTGTTGCCTACAACGAGGCCTATCCCATGCAGGACTTCTTTGTCATTACCAAAGTCTACAGTAACGAATTTGACTAGGTTGCTCTAGTGGAAGTCCTTAAAATCCTAGCACTCAACGTCGGAATGGCATATGTGGTAGACCAAGCGTAAATCATCCACGCAAACCTGGATCACGGCAGGCTTCTTCCTCTCTTCGTCCTTTAGATCCTTCTCTGGTCCCAGGACTGTGGTGTACTCAACATCTAGCCCAGCGACCCACTCATCATCTGAGTCTTCGAACATGCGTCTGAAGCGAGAAAGGCATCCTTTCACCGTCGCGGAAGAATGGGTGTAGATGACGTCGAACTCATCGCCGGTGATGGTTCTAACCTTGTACTCACCGCTGATCGTGGAGATTTGAGATGCCATGGATTTGGGAGGAGGGTTAGGATTAGTGGAACTGCCGTAATGTGAATGGACGGGACGACTAGGAGCGAACCGCCGTAGTATTGAAGGACATGAGGGGACGAGTAGGAGCGAACTGCCAGCGTGCAAACGGCAGGGTAGTGGCTTTCCATTCTCCCATGATCACGGGGCCCCACCTGTCCAGCAGTAACTCGCTGTCAAATCACACGGCCCTACGTTTGCAGCAGCCTACTCCCTCGTCTTCTCGCGTCTCTATCGAACCGACTAGGCAGAACTGCCCCGCCATCTACCGCGCAGGAAAAGCCCCGCCCTCGACTTTTAAATAGTATATAGTATACTAATTTTGTATCCATGGATTGCGCCCATGCCATGGAGAAAAGCGTCTAGAAAACAGCGGTACACATGTACGGAGTATACAGCACGCCCGTCGCGTTCATGTCGCACCCCAGACGGTCGGTCGGTCTGGCACGCTGCTCTCCGAATGGAACACGCGTCATATTGCGTTTGCACACACATGTGGGACGACAATTGAGAACCGACCATAGGCACACTCCCTGGCCCCGCAAGTCAGGTGACTTAATAGAAGAGGGAGACGAGCGATAGTACTAGAGAAGTGTTGTACTACGTTGGTGCCTAGACGATCCCTGCAAGACACGGAAGATCAGTTCGTCCATGCATGTGACCAGACTCTAGCAGACACACCTGGATTGGCTATCGTCTACATATCGTGCAGGCTGTGTTGTACATGGCTGTAGTTGTGGTGAGAAATCTAAAAAAAGGTTTCTTGTCATCTCGCAAAACTAGGTGTCATGTGCTTCGGATCACTGCGGGGGTTAAACATCGACAACTGAGTTGGGCTAGTCATTGGGGGCACATGCACGAACAGTGACTACTCGGCTGCCATCTAGGTCAAGACGACTATGTTAATTAGGACATCTATCGATGGACCCCTTTTCTACGAGTTTATCTTTAATTTGAGCTTTGTTCCTCATCTAGTTTGTCCGTCGGGATTCATGTTGTCTCCTTTGGGTAGTGAGGTTATGATTTCTTATCATGTGGCATTTTTTGTGTTATATGTTATAAGCCAGCACTTCAGATCAAAATGACGACAACTGTGCCTCCGGGCCACGTGCATGAAGACTTCTCGACAGTCATTAACGAGCTCAAGCCGGCTCCGGTAGACAAAAGAAAACTAGTACTACTCCACTATATAGGCAGGAGCCTCCGCGCTTGCTTGCTAGTGTTGCTCTCTTCACACTGTCTCGGCCTCTCCAGATCTAAACACGACAGCGGTGGCCACTCTCTCTCTCCCTCCCTCTCTCTCTCTCTCTCTCTCTCTCTCTCTCTCTGCTCACCGCTGGTCACAAATCCAGTCAGATCCTCTCCACCGGGGAAGGTGAGAAGGTGCAACGTTCACGCGGTCGTCCTCCGCGACGGTTCTTACCCACTGCTACCTCTTGAGCAATGTGTTCGATTTCCCCGAAGAGGAGACGATGATGCAGCAAAGTAGCGTAAGTATTTCCCTCAGTTTTTGAGAACCAAGGTATCAATCCAGTAGGAGGCTACGCGCGAGTCCCTCGTACCAACACAAAAACAATAGCTCAATGCAACCAACGCGCTTAGGGGTTGTCAATCCCTTCACGGTCACTTACGAAAGTGAGATCTGATAGAGATGATAAATAATATTTTTGGTATTTTTGGTATAGAGATGCAAAGTGAAAAGTAAAAGCAAAATTAAAAGCAAAGCAATAATAAAGTGATGGAGATTGATATGATGAGAAAGAGACCCGGGGGCCATAGGTTTCACTAGTGGCTTCTCTCAAGAGCATAAGTATTCTACGGTGGGTGAACAAATTACTGTTGAGCAATTGACAGAATTGAGCATAGTTATGAGAATATCTAGGTATGATCATGTATATAGGCATCACGTCCGAGACAAGTAGACCGACTCCTGCCTACATCTACTACTATTGCTCCACTCATCAACCGCTATCCAGCATGCATCTAGAGTATTAAGTTAAAAACAGAGTAACGCCTTAAGCAAGATGACATGATGTAGAGGGATAGTTTCATGCAATATTTTAAAAAACCCCATCTTGTTATCCTCGATGGCAATGATACAATACGTGCCTTGCTGCCCCTTCTGTCACTGGGAAAGGACACCACAAGATCAAACCCAAAGCTAAGCACTTCTCCCATGGCAAGAACAACCAATCTAGTAGGCCAAACCAAACTGATAATTCGAAGAGACTTGCAAAGATAACCAATCATACATAAAAGAATTCAGAGAAGATTCAAATATTATTCATAGATAGACTTGATCATAAACCCACAATTCATCGGTCTCAACAAACACACCGCAAAAAGAAGATTACATCGAATAGATCTCCACGAGAGAGGGGGGAACACTGTATTGAGATCCAAAAAGAGAGAAGAAGCCATCTAGCTACTAACTATGGACCCGTAGGTCTGAAGTAAAGTACTCACACTTCATCGGAGCGGCTTGGATGATGATGTAGAAGCCCTCCGTGATCGATGCCCCTCCGGCGGAGCTCCGGAATAGGCCCCAAGATGGGATCTCGTGGATACAGAAAGTTGCGGCGGTGGAATTAGGTTTTTGGCTCCGTATCTGATCGTTTGGGGGTACGTGGATATATATAGGTGGAAGAAGTACGTCGGTGGAGCTTCGAGGGGCCCACGAGGCAGGGGGCGCGCCCTAGGGGGGGCTCCCTCCACCCTCGTGACCGCCTCGTGGCTTTCTTGATGGAGGGTCCAAGTCTCCTGGATCTTATCTGATGAGAAAGTCACATTTCCGAAGGTTTCATTCTGTTTGGACTCCGTTTGATATTCCTTTTCTTCGAAACCCTAAAACAGGCAAAAAATAACAATTCTGGGCTAGGCCTCCGGTTAATAGGTTAGTCCCAAAACTAATATAAAAGTGGATAAAAAATCCCAATAATGTCCAAAACAGTAGATAATATAGCATGGAGCAACCAAAAATTATAGATACATTGGAGACGTATCAAGCATCCCCAAGCTTAATTCCTGCTCGTCCTCGAGTAGGTAAATGATAAAAACAGAATTTTTGATGCGGAGTGCTACTTGGCATAATTTCAATGTAAATCTTCTTAATTGTGGTATGAATATTCAGATTCAAAAGATTCAAGACAAAAGTTCATGATGACATAAAAATAATAATACCTCAAGCATACTAACAAAGCAATTATGTCTTCTCAAAATAACATGCCCAAAGAAAGCTATCCCTACAAAATCTTATAGTCTAGCTATGCTCTATCTTCACCACACAAAGTATTTAAATCACGCACAACCCCGATGACAAGCCAAGCAATTGTTTCATAATTTTGACATTTTCAAAACTTTTTCGATCTTCATGCGATACATGAGCATGAGCCATGGATATAGCAATATAGGTGGAATAGAATGGTGGTTGTGGAGAAGACAAAAAGAGGGGAATATAGTCTCACATCAACTAGGCGTATCAACGGGCTATGGAGATGCCCATCAATAGATATCAATGTGAGTGAGTAGGGATTGCCATGCAACGGATGCACTAGAGCTATAAGTATATGAAATCTCAACAAAAGAAACTAAGTGGGTGTGCATCCAACTCGCTTGCTCACGAAGACCTAGGGCATTTTGAGGAAGCCCATCATTGGAATATACAAGCCAAGTTCTATAATGAAAAATTCCCACTAGTATATGAAAGTGACAGAATGAAAGACTCTCTATCATGAAGATCATGGTGCTACTTTGAAGCACAAGTGTGGTAAAAGGATAGTAACATTGTCCCTTCTCTATTTTTCTCTCTTTTTTTGGCCTTCTCTTTTTTTATGGCCTCTTTTTTTCGTACGGAGTCTCATCCCGACTTGTGGGGGAATCATAGTCTCCATCATCCTTTCCTCACTTGGGACAATGCTCTAAAAATGATGATCATCACACTTTTTATTTTTCTTACAACTCAACAATTACAACTCAATACTTAGAAAACAATATGACTCTATATGAATGCCTCCGGCGGTGTACCGGGATATGCAATGAATCAAGAGTGACATGTATGAAAGAATTATGAACGGTGGCTTTGCCACAAATACGATGTCAACTACATGATCATGCTAGCAATATGACAATGATGGAGCGTGTCATAATGAACGGAATAGTGGAAAGTTGCATGGCAATATATCTCGGAATGGCTATGGAAATGCCATGATAGGTAGGTATGGTGGCTGTTTTGAGGAAGGTATTTGGTGGGTGTATGATATCGGCGAAAAGTGCGCGGTATTAGAGAGGCTAGCAATGGTGGAAGGAATGAAGTGCGTATAATCCATGGACTCAACATTAGTCATAAAGAACTCATATACTTATTGCAAAAATCTAGAAGTTATCAAAGCAAAGTATTACACGCATGCTCCTAGGGGGATAGATTGGTAGGAAAATACCATCGCTCGTCCCCGACCGCCACTCATAAGGAAGACAATCAATAAATAAATCATGCTCCGACTTCATCACATAATGGTTCACCATACGTGCATGCTATGGGAATCACAAACTTTAACACAAGCATTTTGCAAATTCATAACTACTCAACTAGCATGACTCTAATATCACCATCCTCATATCTCAAAACAATTATCAAGCATCAATTTTTTCTTAGTATTCACCGCACTCAAAAGAAAGTTTTACAAATCTTGAATACCAAGCATATTATTTTTAAGCAAATTACCATGCTATTAATACTCTCAGAATAATCTAAGTGAAGCATGAGATATCAATAGTTTCTATAAAACAAATCCACCACCGTGCTCTAAAAGATATAAGTGAAGCACAAGAGCGAAATTATATAACTCAAAAGATATAAGTGAAGCACATAGAGTATTATATCATATTCCAAATTATGTATGGCTCTCGCAAAAGGTGTGTACAGCAACGATGATTGTGGTAAACTAATAAGCAAAGACTCAAATCATAAAAGACGCTCCAAGCAAAACACATATCATGTGGTGAATAAAAATATAGCTCCAAGTAAAGTTACCAATAGAAGTAGACGAAAGAGGGGATGCCTTCCGAGGCATCCCCAAGCTTTGTCTTTTAGGTGTCCTTAGATTATCTTGGGGGTGCCATGCGCATCCCCAAGCTTAGGCTCTTGCCACTCCTTGTTCCATAATCCATCAAATCTTTACCCAAAACTTGAAAACTTCACAACACAAAACCTAAAGTAGAAAATCTCGTGACCTCCGTTAGCGAAAGAAAACAAAATACCACTTCAAGGTACTGTAATGAACTCATTATTTATTTATATTGGTATTATACCTACTGTATTACAACTTCTCTATGGTTCATAAACTATTTTACTAGCCATAGATTCATCAAAATAAGCAAACAACACACGAAAAACAGAATCTGTCAAAAGGAGAACAGTCTGTAGTAATCTATAGCTAGCGCAAGATCTGGAACCCCAAAAATTCTAAAATAAATTTCTGGACGTGAGTAATTTATATATTAATCATCTGCAAAAATAATTAACTAAATATCACTCTCCAAATAAAAATGACAGCAGTTCTCGTGAGCGCTGAAGTTTCAATTTTCACAGCAAGTTCAACAAGACTTTCCCAAGTCTTCCCAACGGTTCTACTTGGAACAAACACTAATTAAACACAAAAAACACAACAAAAACAGAGTCTAAATAATTTATTTATTACTAAACAGGAGCAAAAATCAAGGAATAAAAATAAAATTGGGTTGCCTCCCAACAAGCGCCATCGTTTAACGCCCCTAGCTAGGCATAACAAACAAGAATAGATCTAGGTATTGCCATCTTTGGTAGGCAATCCATAAGTGGCTCTCATAATAGATTCATAAGGTAATTTAATTTTATTTCTAGGAAAGTGGTCCATGCCCTTTTTTAATGGAAATTGGAATCTAATATTCCCTTCCTTCATATCAATAATTGCACCAACTGTTCTAAGGAAAGGTCTACCGAGAATAATAGGGCAAGAAGGATTGCAATCTATATCAAGAACGATAAAATCTACGGGCACATAATTCCTATTTGCAACAATAAGAACATCATTAATTCTTCCCATAGGTTTCTTAATAATGGAATCCGCAAGATGCAAGTTTAGAGAGCAATCATCAAAATCACGGAGATCTAGCAAATCACACAAAGTTTTGGGAATAGTAGAGACACTAGCACCCAAATCACACAAAGCATAAAACTCATGATCTTTAATTTTAATTTTAATAGTAGGTTCCCACTCTTCATAAAGTTTTCTAGGGATAGAAACTTCCAATTCAAGTTTTTCTTCATTAGATTGCATCAAGGCATCAACGATATGTTTAGTAAACGCTTTATTTTGACTATAAGCATGAGGAGAATTTAACACGGATTGCAACAAGGAAATAAAATCAATCAAAGAGCAATTTTCATAGTTAAATTCCTTGAAGTCCATAATAGTGGGTTTAGCAACATCTAGGGTTTTAATTTCTTCAGTCCCACTTTTATCAAATTTAGCATCAAGATCAACAAATTTCGAATTCTTAGAATGCATTCTAGGTAAAGGTGGATCATATTCAGTCCTTTCATTATCAAGATTCATATTACAAAACAAAGATTTTATAGGGGACACATCAATAACTTTTAGATCTTCATCATTATTTTCATAGGAACTAGAAGAACACGCTTTTATAAAGGCATCTTTCTTAGCATGCATCCTAGCGGTTCTTTCTTTGCACTTGTCAATGGAAATTCTCATGGCTTTGAGAGACTTATTGATATCATGCTTAGGTGGAATAGATCTAAGTTTCAAAGAATCAACATCAAGAGCAATTCCATCAACGTTCCTAGCCAAATCAGCAATCTTAAGCAATTTTTCTTCAATCATAGCATTAAAATTCTTTTGCGAAGAAATAAATTCTTTAATATTAGATTCAAAATCAGAGGGCATCTTATTATAATTTCCATAAGAATTTTTGTAGGAATTACCATAATTATTAGAGGGATTACTAGGATAAGGCCTAGGATTGAAATTTCCTCTATATGCGTTGTTACCAAAATTGTTCCTACCAACAAAATTCACATCCATAGATTCATTATTATTCTCAATCAAAGTAGATAAGGGCACATCATTAGGATCAGAAGAAACACTCTTATTAGCAAATAATTTCATAAGTTCATCCATCTTTCCACTCAAAACATTAATTTCTTCTATCACATGCACCTTTTTATTAGTAGATCTTTCAATATGCCATTGATAATAATTAACCATAATATTATCTAGGAGTTTAGTAGCATCTCCTAAAGTGATTTCCATAAAAGTGCCTCCCGCGGCTGAATCTAAAAGATTTCTAGAAGCAAAATTCAATCCGGCATAAAAAATTTGTATAATCGTCCACAAATTCAAACCATGAGTAGGGCAATTACGTATCATTAATTTCATTCTCTCCCAAGCTTGTGTAACATGTTCATGATCAAGTTTCTTAAAAATCATAATATCGTTTCTAAGAGAGATGATCTTAGCGGGAGGAAAATACTTAGAGATAAAAGCATCTTTGCACTTGTTCCATGAATCAATACTATTTTTAGGAAAAGACAAAAACCAAGCTTTAGCACGATCTCTAAGCAAAAAAGGAAATAGCTTCAATTTAACAATATCATTATCGACATCTTTCTTCTTTTGCATGTCACACAAATCAATGAAGCTATTAAGATGGGTAGCGGCATCTTCACTAGGAAGGCCGGAGAACGGATCTTTCATGACAAGATTCAGCAAAGCAGTATTAATTTCACAAGATCCAGCATCGGTAAGAGGAGCAATCGGAGTGCTAAGGAAATCATTGTGGTTGGTATTGGTGAAGTCACACAATTTAGTATTATCTTAAGCCATCGCGACGAACAAGCAAACTAACACACAAGCAAACAAGAAGGCAAATGGGCAAAAGAGGCAAATAGAGAAAGAGAGGGAGGATAGAGAGGGAGAGGGCGAATAAAACGACAAGGGTGAATTGGGGGGGAGAGGAAAACGAGAGGCAAATGGCAAATAATGTAATGCGGGAGATAGGGATTGTGATGGGTACATGGTATGTTGACTTTTGCGGAGACTCCCCGGCAACGGCGCCAGAAATTCTTCTTGCTACCTCTTGAGCACTGCGTTGGATTTCCCCGAAGAGGAGAGGATGATGCAGCAAAGTAGCATAAGTATTTACCTTAGTTTTTGAGAACCAAGGTATCAATCCAGTAGGAGGCTACGTGCGAGTCCCTCATACTTACACAATAACAATAGCTCAACGCAACCAACGCACTTAGGGGTTGTCAATCCCTTCACGGTCACTTACGAAAGTGATCTAATAGAGATGATAAATAATTTTTTTCGTATTTTTGGTATAGAGATGCAAAGTGAAAAGTAAAAAGCAAAGCAATAATAAAGTGATGGAGATTGATATGATGAGAAAGAGACCCGGGGGCCATAGGTTTCACTAGTGGCTTCTCTCAAGAGCATAAGTATTCTACGATGGGTGAACAAATTACTGTTGAGTAATTGACAGAATTGAGCATAGTTATGAGAATATCTAGGTATGATCATGTACATAGGCATCACACCCGAGACAAGTAGACCGACTCATGCCTGCATCTACTACTATTACTCCACTCATCGACCGCTATCCAGCATGCATCTAGAGTATTAAGTTAAAAACAGAGTAATGCCTTAAGCAAGATGACATGATGTAGAGGGATAGTTTCATGCAATATGATAAAAAACCCATCTTGTTATCCTCGATGGCAATGATACAATACGTGCCTTGCTGCCCCTTCTGTCACTGGGAAAGGACACCGCAAGATCGAACCCAAAGCTAAGCACTTCTCCCATGGCAAGAACAACCAATCTAGTAGGCCAAACCAAACTGATAATTTGAAGAGACTTGCAAAGATAACCAATCATACATAAAAGAATTCAGAGAAGATTCAAATATTATTCATAGATAGACTTGATCATAAACCCACAATTCATCGGTCTCAACAAACACACCGCAAAAATATGATTACATCGAATAGATCTCCACGAGAGAGGGGGAGAACATTGTATTGAGATCCAAAAAGAGAGAAGAAGTCATCTAGCTACTAACTATGGACCCGTAGGTCTGAAGTAAACTACTCACACTTCATCAGAGCGGCTTGGATGATGATGTAGAAGCCCTCCGTGATCGATGCCCCCTTCGACGGAGCTCCGGAACAGGCCCCAAGATGGGATCTCGTGGATACAGAAAGTTGCGGCGGTGGAATTAGGTTTTTGGCTCTGTATCTGATCGTTTGGGGGTACGTGGATATATATAGGAGGACGGGGCCCATGAGGCAGGGGGCGCGCCCTAGGGGGGCGCCCTCCATCCTCATGATCGCCTCGTGGCTTTCTTGACGGAGGGTCCAAGTCTCCTGGATCTTATCTGATGAGAAAATCACGTTTCCGAAGGTTTCATTCCGTTTGGACTCCGTTTGATATTCCTTTTCTTCGAAACCCTAAACAGGCAAAAAACAACAATTCTGGGCTGGGCCTCCGGTTAATAGGTTAGTCCCAAAATAATATAAAAGTGGATAATTAAGCCCAATAATGTCCAAAACAGTAGATAATATAGCATGGAGCAATCAAAAATTATAGATACGTTGGAGACATATCACCCACTACTGGGCGCGTCCCGATCAGCATGCCTTGCCATTCTCTCCCAAGCACTGCTGGCGAGGGAGGGCCTCCGACCCCTTCTTCCTCGCTGCCGTAGTGTGGGCAGATCCGGCCACCCGCCGCCCAACTAGCGACATCCCGGCGACCATCAGGTATAACTTCCTTCGAAACCGGCCTTGCTCTACTTCCCGAGTGATGTCTACTACACAACCTTCTTCTTCTAGACGTTGTTGGGCCTCCAAGTGCAGACGTTTGTAGGACAGTAGCAAATTTCCCTCAAGTGGATAACCTAAGGTTTATCAATCCGTGGGAGGCGTAGGATGAAGATGGTCTGTCTCAAGCAACCCTGCAACCAAATAACAAAGAGTCTCTTGTGTCCCCAACACACCCAATACAATGGTAAATTGTATAGGTGCACTAGTTCGGCGAAGAGATGGTGATACAAGTGGTATATGGATCGTAGATAAAGGTATTTGTAATCTGAAAAGTATAAAAACAGCAAGGTAACTAATGGTAAAAGTGAGCATAAATGGTATTGCAATGCTAGGAAACAAGGCCTAGGGTTCATACTTTCGCTAGTGTAAGTTCCCTCAACAATGATATCATAATTGGATCACATAACTATCCCTCAACATGCAACAAAGAGTCACTCCAAAGTCGCTAATAGCGGAGCACGAACGAAGAGATTATGGTAGGGTACGAAACCACCTCAAAGTTATTCATTCCAATCAATCCGTTGGGCTATTCCTATAAGTGTCACAAACAGCCCTAGAGTTCGTACTAGAATAACACCTTAAGACACAAATCAACCAAAACCCTAATGTCACCTAGATACTCCAATGTCACCTCAAGTATCTGTGGGTATGATTATATGATATGCATCACACAATGTCAGATTCATCTATTCAACCAACACAAAGGACCTCAAAGAGTGCCCCAAAGTTCTACCGGAGAATCACAACGAAAACATGTGCCAACCCCTATGCATAGGTTCATGGGTGAAACCCGCAAGTTGATCACCAAAACATACATCAAGTGAATCACGTGGTATCCCATTGTCACCACAGATACGCACGGCAAGACATACATCAAGTGTTCTCAAATCTTTAAAGATAAATCCCATAAGATTACTTCAAAGGGAAAACTCAATTCATTACAAGAGAGTAGAGGGTGGAAGAAACATCATAGGATCCACATATAATAGCAAAGCTCGCAATACATCAAGATCGTATCATATCAAGAACACGAGAGAGAGAGAGAGAGAGATCAAACACATAGCTACTGGTACATACCCTCAGCCCCGAGGGAGAACTACTCCCTCCTCGTCATGGAGAGCACCGGGATGATGAAGATAGCCACCGGAGAGGGATTTCCCCCTCCGGCAGGGTGCCGGAACGGGTCTAGATTGGTTTTCTGTGGCCACAGAGGCTTCTGGCGGCGGAACTCCCGATCTATTGTGCTCCCTGATCGTTTTAGGGTATATGGAGATATATAGGCGGAAGAAGTACGTCAGGGGAGCCATGAGGGGCCCACGAGGGTGGAGGGCGCGCCCCCCTGCCTCATGGCCTCCTCGTTGCTTCCTTACGTGGACTCCATGTCTCCCGGGTTGCTTTCCTTTCAAAAATAAGTTCCTTGAAGTTTCAGGTCAATTGGACTCCATTTGATTTTCCTTTTATGCAATACTCTAAAACAAGGAAAAAAACAGAAACTGGTACTGGGCTCTAGGTTAATAGGTTAGTCCCAAAACAAATATAAAAGTGTATAATAAAGCCCATAAACATCCAAAGTTGATAATATAATAGCATAGAACAATAAAAAATTATAGATACGTTGGAGACGTATCAGCATCCCCAAGCTTAATTCTTGCTCGTCCTCGAGTAGGTAAATGATAAAAACAGAATTTTTGATGTGGAATGATACGTAACATATTTCTCGAAGTAATTCTTCTTTATTGTGGCAAGAATATTCAGATCCATAAGATTCAAGACAAAAGTTTAATATTGACATAAAAATAATAATACTTCAAGCATACTAACTAAGCAATCATATCTTCTCAAAATAACATGGCCAAAGAAAGCTATCCCTACAAAATCATATAGTCTGGCTATGCTCCATCTTCACCACACAAAATATTTAAATCATGCACAACCCCGATGACAAGCCAAGAATTTTTTTCATACTTTTGATGTTCTCAAAATTTTTCAATATTCACGCAATACATGAGCGTGAGCCATGGATATAGCACTATAGGTGGAATAGAATGGTGGTTGTGGAGAAGACAAAAAGGAGAAGATAGTCTCACATCAACTAGGCGTATCAACGGGCTATGGAGATGCCCATCAATAGATATCAATGTGAGTGAGTAGGGATTGCCATGCAATGGATGCACTAGAGCTATAAGTATATGAAAGCTCAAAAGGGAAACTAAGTGGGTGTGCATCCAACTTGCTTGCTCATGAAGACCTAGGGCATTTTGAGGAAGCCCATCATTGGAATATACAAGCCAAGTTCTATAATGAAAGATTCCCACTAGCATATGAAAGTGACAACATAGGAGACTCTCTATCATGAAGATTATGGTGCTACTTTGAAGCACAAGTGTGGTAAAAGGATAGTAGCATTGTCCCTTCTCTCTTTTTCTCTCATTTTTTTATTTTTTATTTGGGCCTTTTCTCTTTTTTATGGCCTCTTTTTTTATTTTTTTATTTGGGCCATTTCTCCCTTTTTATGGCCTCTTTTTTTAGTCCGGAGTCTCATCCCGACTTGTGGGGGAATCATAGTCTCCATCATCCTTTCCTCACTGGGACAATGCTCTAATAATGATGATCATCACACTTTTTTTACTTACAACTCAAGAATTACAACTCGATACTTAGAACAAGATATGACTCTATATGGATGCCTCCGGCGGTGTACCGGGATGTGCAATGATGCATGAGTGACATGTATGAAATAATTATGAATGGTGGCCTTGCCACAAATACAATGTCAACTACATGATCATGCATAGCAATATGACAATGATGAAGCGTGTCATAATAAACAGAACAGTGGAAAGTTGCATGGCAATATATCTCGGAATGGCTATGGAAATAACATAATAGGTAGGTATGGTGGCTGTTTTGAGGAAGGTATATGGTGGGTTTATGATACCGGCGAAAGGTGTGCGGTATTAGAGAGGCTAGCAATGGTGGAAGGGTGAGAGTGCGTATAATCCATGGACTCAACATTAGTTATATAGAACTCACATACTTATTGCAAAAATTTATTAGTTATCGAAACAAAGTACGACACGCATGCTCCTAGGGGGATAGATTGGTAGGAAAAGACCATCGCTCGTCCCCGACCGCCACTCATGAGGAAGACAATCAATAAATAAATCATGCTCCGACTTCATCACATAACGGTTCACCATACGTGCATGCTACGGGAATCACAAACTTCAACACAAGTATTTCTCAAATTCACAACTACTCAACTACAATGACTCTAATATCACCATCTTCATATCTCAAAACAATTATCAAGTATCAAACTTCTCATAGTATTCAATGCACTCTATATGAAAGTTTTTATTATATCCCTCTTGGATGCCCATCATATTAGGACTAGTTTTCATAACCAAAGCAAACTACCATGCTGTTCTAAAGGCTCTCAAAATAATATAAGTGAAGCATGAGAGTTCACCTATTTCTTCAAAATAAAACCACCACCGTGCTCTAAAAGATATAAGTGAAGCACTAGAGTAACAACAAACTACTCCGAAGGATATAAGTGAAGATCAATGAGTAGTCGAATAATTATGCAACTATGTGAAGACTCTCACATTTAATAATTTCAGATCTTGATACTTTATTCAAACATCAAGCAAAACAAAATAAATGATATCTAAGAATATAAAACATCATGTGAAGAAGCAAAAACTTAGGATCAACCGAAACTAACCGATAGTTGTTGAAGAAGAAAGGTGGGATGCCAACCAGGGCATCCCCAAGCTTAGACGCTTGAGACCTCTTGAAATATTATCTTGGGATGCCTTGGGCATCCCCAAGCTTGAGATTTTGTGTCTCCTTAATTTCTCTCATATCACGGTCTCCCTAAATCTCAAAAGCTTCATCCACACAAAACTCAACAAGGACTCGTTAGATAAGTTAGTATAAACCATTGCCAAAACCTTATCATACCCTACTGTAGAAAATCACTAAAATTGCTATTCAACATTTCATACTAAATGCTTCTGCATATTTAATAGTCCTATCCTCAAATAGAATCATTAAAGAAGCAAACATATGCAAACAATGCAAACATAACAGCAATCTGCCTAAACAGGATAGTCTGTAAAGAGTGCAGCAAGATCAATACTTCCTTAACTCCAAAAATTATGAAAGAAAATTCCCACTGTAGTAAATTTATCAGAGATTAATATGCAAAAGGTTTCAACATTTTATCACATTCTGACTTTTCTAGGGAATTATTGCAACGGCGGTAAACTTTCTGTTTTCAAACAGCAACATGTGGACTTCTAAAATAGGCATAGTAAAGGCTATCAATGCCACTTTTATTGAAATAAAAGATGCAAAACATTGTTCTAAATAACAGCAAGAAAATCCTAACAAAATAAATTGACACTCCAAGCAAAACACCTATCATGTGGTGAATAAAAATATAGCTCCAAGTAAAGTTATCGATGGAAGTAGACGAAAGAGGGGATGCCTTCCGGGGCATCCCCAAGCTTAGGCTTTTGGTTGTCCTTGAATATTTCCTTGGGGTGCCTTGGGCATCCCCAAGCTTAGGCTCTTGCCATTCCTTATTCCATAATCCATCGAATCTTTACCCAAAACTTGAAAACTTCACAACACAAAACTTAATAGAAAAACTCGTAAGCTCCGTTAGTATAAGAAAGCAAATCACCATCATAAGTACTGTTGTGAACTCATTCTAAATTCATATTGGTGTATTATCTACTGTATTCAAACTTCTCTATGGTTCATACCCTCCGATACTACTCATAGATTCATCAAAATAAGCTAACAACACAATGAAAACAGAATCTGTCAAAAACAGAACAGTCTGTAGTAATCTGAATCAAACGTTTACTTCTGGAACTCATAAATTTCTCAAAAAAATTGCTGGACCTGAGGAATTTATCTATTAATCATCTTCAAAAATAATTAACTAAATATCACTCTCCAAATAAAAATGGCAGCAGTTCTCGTGAGCGCTAAATTTTCTGTTTTTTACAGCAAGATCAACAAGACTTTCCCCAAGTCTTCCCAACGGTTCTACTTGGCACAAACACTAATTAAACACAATAAAACCACATCTAAACAGAGGCTAGATGTATTATTTATTACTAAACAGGAACAAAAAGTAAGGAATAAAAATAAAGTTGGGTTGTTTCCCAACAAGCGCTATCGTTTAACGCCCCTAGCTAGGCATGATGATTTCAATGATGCTCACATAAAAGATAAGAATTGAAACATAAAGAGAGCATCATGAAGATTATGACTAGCACATTTAAGTCTAACCCACTTCCTATGCATAGGGATTTTGTGAGAAAACAACTTATGGGATCAATAATCAACTTGCATAGGAAGGTAAAACAAGCATAACTTCAAGATTTTAAGCACATAGAGAGGAAACTTGATATTATGGCAATTCCTACAAGCATATGTTCCTCCCTCATAATAATTTTCAGTAGCATCATGAATGAATTCAACAATATAACCAGCACCTAAAGCATTCTTTTCATGATCTACAAGCATAGAAAATTTACTACACTACACAAAAGCAAAATTCTTCTCATGAATAATAGTGGGAGCAAACTCAACAGAATAACTATCATGTGATTGAAAATTAAGATCAAGATGACAAGTTTCATGGTTATAATTATTCTTTAAAGCATACGTGTCATCATAATAATCATCATACATAGGAGGCATGCCTTCATCATAATAAATTTGCTCATCAAAGCTTGGGGGGCAAAAAATATCATCTTTATCAAACATAGCTTCCCCAAGCTTGTGGCTTTGCATATCATTAGCGTCATGGATATTCAAGGAATTCATACTAACAACATTGCAATCATGCTCATCATTCAAAGATTTTGTGCCAAACATTTTAATGCATTCTTCTTCTAACACTTTGGCACAATTACCGGAATCCTTATTTTCACGATAGATATTAAAAAGATGAAGCATATGAGGTACCCTTAATTCCATTTTTTGTAATTTTATTTTATAAAGTAAACTAGTGATAAAACAAGAAACTAAAAGACTCGATTGCAAGATCTAAAGATATACCTTCAAGCACTCACCTCCCCGGGAACGGTGCTAGAAAATAGCCTGATGTCTACTACACAACCTTCTTCTTGTAGACGTTGTTGGGCCTCCAAGTGCAGAGGTTTGTAGGACAGTAGCAAATTTCCCTCAAGTGGATGACCTAAGGTTTATCAATCCGTGGGAGGCGTAGGATGAAGATGGTCTGTCTCAAGCAACCCTGCAACCAAATAACAAAGAGTCTCTTGTGTCCCCATCACACCCAATAAAATGGTAAATTGTATAGGTGCACTAGTTCGGCGAAGAGATGGTGATACAAGTGGTATATGGATGGTAGATAAAGGTATTTGTAATCTGAAAAATATAAAAACAGCAAGGTAACTAATGGTAAAAGTGAGCGTAAACGGTATTGCAATGCTAGGAAACAAGGCCTAGGGTTCATACTTTCGCTAGTGTTAGTTCCCTCAACAATGATAACATAATTGGATCACATAACTACCCCCCAACATGCAAAAAAGAGTCACTCCAAAGTCGCTAATAGCGGAGAACGAACGAGGAGATTATGGTAGGGTACGAAACCACCTCAAAATTATTCTTTCCAACCAATCCGTTGGGCTATTCCTATAAGTGTCACAAACAGCCCTAGAGTTCGTACTAGAATAACACCTTAAGACACAAATCAACCAAAACCCTAATGTCACCTAGTTACTCCAATCTCACCTCAAGTATCCGTGGGTATTATTATACGATATGCATCACACAATCTCAGATTCATCTATTCAACCAACACAAAGGACCTCAAAGAGTGCCCCAAAGTTCTACCGGAGAATCACGACGAAAACGTGTGCCAACCCCTATGCATAGGTTCATGGGCGGAACCCGCAAGCTGATCACCAAAACATACATCAAGTGAATCACGTGGTATCCCATTGTCACCACAGATACGCATGGCAAGACATACATCAAGTGCTCTCAAATCTTTAAAGACTCAATCCGATAATATTACTTCACAGGGAAAACTCAATTCATTACAAGAGAGTAGAGGGGGGAAGAAACATCATAGGATCCAAATATAATATCAAAGCTCACGATACATCAAGATTGTATCACCTCAAGAACACGAGAGAGAGAGAGAGAGAGATCAAACACATAGCTACTGGTACATACTCTCAGCCCCGAGGGAGAACTACTCCCTCCTCGTCATGGAGAGCACCGGGATGATGAAGATAGCCACCGAAGAGGGATTTCCCCCTCCGGCAGGGTGCCGGAACGGGTCTAGATTGGTTTTCGGTGGCTATGGAGGCTTCTGGCGGTGGAACTCCCGATCTATTGTGCTCCCTGATCGTTTTAGGGTATATGGAGATATATAGGCGGAAGAAGTACGTCAGGGGAGCCACAAGGGGCCCATGAGGGTGGAGGGCACGCCCAGGGGGGTTGGCGCGCCCCCTGCCTCATGGCCTCCTTGTTGCTTCCCTTACGTGGACTCCAAGTCTCCCGGGTTGCTTTCCTTCCAAAAATAAGTTCCGTGAAGTTTCAGGTCAATTGGACTCTGTTTTGATTTTCCTTTTCTGCGATACTCTAAAACAAGGAAAAAACAGAAACTGGCACTGGGATCTAGGTTAATAGGTTAGTCCCAAAAATAATATAAAAGTGTATAATAAAGCCCATAAACATCCAAAGTTGATAATATAATAGCATGGAACAATCAAAAATTATAGATACGTGGAGCTCCTGACGTCGCTGCATTTGTATCTTTTACTATTTCTCAGCCCCCCTCGTAGATAGGATCGATCGGCTGTTCGAAAACCACCTAACTTTTTTACGTTTAAGAGGTAAAACTAGTTCATGCACTCGAATCTAGTACTACTTGGTTCAAACAAGGAAGAAAGGGGGTGGGGGTGGGGGAGGATTTGTTACCTGAATCTAGGACTTGGTCAAAAGAGGAAATAATGGGGGCGAAAAGTAGCAGAGACTCGCTATCCAACTAGTCTCTAGGTCTAATAGGGAAATAAAGGGAAACGCAATACAAACTCAATATAAACCCGATCTATTGGTTGAAAAAGGAAAGAAAGTGGGGACTAGGGGACAAGTCAACAAAGTAAGTCTAGCATTAGATTTGCTAGCCTCACACAGTATAAGGTGGCTATACCGAACAAAAATGGGACCAACCCAGATATTCTGTTCTGATGTTTGTTGCCCCGAGCCACTCTTATGTAATGCCACTGGTAAAATGTAGCAGTCGCACTGTTAAAAGTAAGGACACGTTAAACCAATGTTTTTTTCAATGTAATGCCTAGTAATATGAATCAATGGCACTTCTTTACATGTCCTGCTAAAATTTCCCATTAAGATAAGTTGGTTCTTTTCGTTAGAAATGCAACTGTCCTGGTCCGCCTACTCTCCCGTGCCCAAAGTAATGTCGTATTTAACGGTTGTCATAGTTAATCCTAATGCCCACACTAATATCTAGCAATGTCAGTGCTTTAGAAATTGCTACTGTCCTTGTAGGATTGCCATTCAGATAAGGAACATGCTTCTTTTCATTTAATGAATGTTTCATCACTTGTTAGTCACCCTCCTTTCCACCTTTTTTGTGCAAACAGAGATATACATTTCACGCTCGATCTTAGTTGAACTGCACAAATGATATCCAAATTATAGTTGAGCATTCCAGGAGCTTCACAACCAACCTTGATGTTGCTCAATTTTATTGCAACTAATGAAGAAGAAGCTATGTGGGTTTCATTTTCTGATGGAAATGGAATCAGGGCTGGAGCCCTTTTCTTAAATTTTTTTGAAGAAGAAGCTGCTAGCTCACGGGACATTGCTTCATTTTAGGTGAACTGCACCAAAAGGTCCCATGAATCGAATCATCCATGTTGGTGACTGAAAGAGCCAGCTTCAGCATCTTAGTCTAAGCACCCCCGGCCTCCATCCTTGCGACGCACGGTACACCTCATTTGCCACCTACTCGACCCTAGTGTCACTGATAAAATGAAGTAATAATACAGTTAAAATAGAGCGAGTGTCATCTCTATCATTTCATTTCCAATGTAGATAAAGAAAGTGCTTCTTTGTTAATGTATGTTTCATCAACTAGTCCCATTATTAATGTTTAAGCGTTTCTGCAAACTGGGGTGCTTAATTTTAGTTGATATGTACAAAAATAGAGATTTGAATGTCTCAAGGCGCCTCCTTGTACTACCGCTGTACACTGATGTTCATCACTGGCAGAAGGTGTATCTGGGAGACTTGGGACGATGTCCAGTATGAGGCGTACCGTATGAGGCGTCGCATGGCCCATCTCGCCCTCGCAGCATGGCATACCATGATACTATCGCAATATTTTCTTCTATTTTTTGTGTGTTTCATCAACTAGTACCACTATAATGTAATAACGCTTTTTCATTATCTGTGCAAACAGGGTTATTCAGCTGCATTTTGGTGGAACTGCACAAATGTACGTATGGAACCGACATATATGCAGAGTGCGAGGTGGTTTTGCAATGGAGAAGATCAGAAGAGGGAGAGGCGAGACGGTGGTTTTGGAATGGAGATGATGGAGAGTGATACGTCTGCAACGTATCTATAATTTTTGATTGCTCCATGCTATATTATCTACTGTTTTGAATGTTTATGGGCTTTATTATACACTTTTATATCATTTTGACTAACCTATTAACCCAGAGCCCAGTGCCAGTTTCTGTTTTTACCCAGTTTTAGGGTTTCGAAGAAAAGGAAAATCAAACGGAGTCCAATTGACCTGAAACTTCACGAAACTCATTTTTGGAAGGAAAGAAGCCCAGAAGACTTGGAGTGCACGTCGGCGTATCTGCGAGGAGGTCACGAGGCAGGGGTGCGCCCACCCCCTGGGCGCGCCCTCCACCCTTGTGAGCCCCTCGTGCCCCCCCCCTGACGTACTTCTTCCGCCTATATATATCCATATACCCTAAAAACATCCGTGAACACAATAGATTCGGAGTTCCGCCGCCAGAAGCCTTCGTAGCCACCGAAAGCCAATCTAGACCCGTTCCGGCACCCTGCCGGAGGGGGCAATCTCTCTCCGATGGCCATCTTCATCATCCCGGTGCTCTCCATGACGAGGAGGGAGTAGTTCTCCCTCGGGGCTGAGGGTATGTACCAGTAGCTATGTGTTTGATCTCTCTCCCTCGTGTTCTTGAGATGATACGATCTTTATGTATCGCGAGCTTTGCTATTATATTTGGATCCTATGATGTTTCTTCCCCCCTCTACTCTCTTGTAATGGATTGAGTTTCCCCTTTGAAGTTATATTATCGGATTGAGTCTTTAAAGATTTGAGAACACTTGATGTATGTCTTGCCGTGGATATCTTTGGTGATAATGGGATATCACGTGATTCACTTGATGTATGTTTTGGTGACCAACTTGCGGGTTCCGCCCATGAACCTATGTATAGGAGTTGGCACACGTTTTCATCGTGATTCTTCGGTAGAAACTTTGGGGCACTCTTTGAGGTTCTATGTGTTGGTTGAATAGATGAATCTGAGATTGTGTGATGCATATTGTATAATCATGCCCACGGATACTTGAGGTGACATTGGAGTATCTAGGTGACATTAGGGTTTTGGTTGATTTGTGTCTTAAGGTGTTATTCTAGTACGAACTCTAGGGCTGTTTGTGACACTTATAGGAAAAGCCCAACGGATTGATTGGAAAGAATAACTTTGAGGTTGTTTCGTACCCTACCATAATATCTTCGTTCGTTGTCCGCTATTAGTGACTTTGGAGTGACTCTTTGTTGCATGTTGAGGGATAGTTATGTGATCCAATTATGTTATTATTGTTGAGAGGACTTGCACTAGTGAAAGTATGAACCCTAGGCCTTGTTTCCTATCATTGCAATACCGTTTATGCTCACTTTTATCATTAGTTACCTTGCTGTTTTTATAATTTCAGATTACAAATACCTTTATCTACCATCCATATACCACTTGTATCACCATCTCTTCGCCGAACTACTGCACCTATACAATTTACCATTGTATTGGGTGTGTTGGGGACACAAGAGACTCTTTGTTATTTGGTTGCAGGGTTGCTTGAGAGAGACCATCTTCATCCTATGCCTCCTATGGATTGATAAACCTTATGTCATCCACTTGAGGGAAATTTGCTACTGTCCTACGAACCTCTGCACTTGGAGGCCCAACAACGTCTACAAGAAGAAGGTTGTGTAGTAGACATCAAGCTCTTTTCCAGTGTCATTGCTAGGGAGGTTAGCGCTTGAAGGTATATCTTTAGATATTGCAATCGAGTCTTTTAGTTTCTTGTTTTATCACTAGTTTAGTTTATAAAAGAAAATTAAGAAATGGAATTAAGTTTGCCTCATACGCTTCATCTTTTTAATATCTTTCGTGAGTATGATGGAAAGGATAATTGTGCTCAAGTGCTAGAAGAAGAAATCTATAAAATGTTTGGCACTAAATATTTGAATGATGAGCATGATTGCAATGTTGTTAGTATGAACTCCTTGAATATCCATAGTACTAATGATGATTGCACTAGTTATGATGAAAATGCCTCCTATAAACATGTCAATTTTTGTGGAGTGCATTGGGTTTGAAAGTACACACCAAATAGGGAAGATAGATATTGCAAGTGGCATAAGTACTTAGAAACTAAATGGTTGCAAGAAAGGCTAAATGTGAGTGCTGAAAATTTAAAATATCTTTACCGTACTTGTGAACTTTGCAATGAACATGGTCATTTAAATATCAAATGCAAATTGTTTCATGATCGAATCGTGTCCAAAAATTGTGATGACTTGATTTCCCTTGCCCATTATAATGATCTTAGTTTGCTTTTGGGTTATGAAGAAATGAAATGTCAAACTAGGCATATTCCAGAATATAACCTTGAGAAACTCCTCGATATTGATCTACAAGAAATTTATATGTATTGTGCGGTGAATTGCATTGAAAATCCTTATATTGCCAATTACATAAAGAAAAGAAAACAAATAGAGGATGAAGAAAATACTAATGAAAGGGAAGAGACTTGCCAATATCCTCCTATTATTTCTTATGATGAATCAAGTAACGAGGAGGAGGCTTCTATTCAACCAATCTCATTAATAAGGAGCTCAAAAAAGAGGATTGAACCCACACATGATGTGGTGAAGAAGAAGAAAATAAAAAGGAAGAGAGGTAAAAAGGTATCTCTCCCAAATAAAGTTGCTCCTATTATTGTTGTGCCTCAGGAAAATGAAGATGATACACTTGATGATGATCTCGTTATGCCTATTGCTTGTTGTGATGATTATGATTCGGAAGATAATGATACTCCTTATGATCTTGAAAATCTTTTTGGCACTTGCTTGGAAGAATATTATAATTGCTATACCATTGGTGCTATCCATACTATTAATGATGAGAGTGATTATGCTTATGATACAAAAAGGCCCAAGCTTGGGGAAACTATGTTTGATGAGGATGACATATTTGAGAATATATTTGCTGCAATTAATGTTTGTCCCAAGCTTGGGGATGCTATGTTTAATAATGGTGATATTTTTAGTCTTCCAAGTTTTGATATGCAAAGTTGTTATGATGATAGCATGCCTTCTACCTATGATGATTATATTGATGAAAGTGGATTTGGAGAGGTCATGACTTTATTTAGTGATGTATCCACTATTTCGGAAGATGTTTCAATTGATTATGATGAGAACAAAGTTGCTACTTATGATGATTATTGTGATGAAACTTATGTTATAAAGAGTAGTGATGATTATATTTATAAAACTTGTCATGATTATGGTTACCCCTTTTCTGAACATTACTCTTTTAATGTGGAAACAATTTATAGTATCCAAGTCTCTTATGATACTCCCACTATCCCGAATGAGAAGAATTTTGCTTATGTGGAGAGTAATAAAATTTCTATGTTTGTAGATCATGAAAAGAATGCTTTAGGTGCTGGTTATATTGTTGAATTCATTCATGATGCTACTGAAAATTATTATGAGGGAGGAACATATGCTTGTAGGAATTGCAATAATATCAAGTTTCCTATCTATGTGCTTAGAATCTTGAAGTTATGCTTGTTTTACCTTCCTATGCAAGTTGATTCTTGTTACCATAAGTTGTTTGCTCACAAAATACCTATGAATAGGAAGTATGTTAGACTTAAATGTGCTAGTCATATTATTCATGATGCTCTCTTTATGTTTCAATTCTTATCTTTTATGTGAGCATCGTTGAAATCATCATGCCTAGCTAGGTGTCGGTGTACTAGAGTAGGGGTACCCTAGTATCCCGAACTTGTGCACGGGCAGTCGCAGCGTCCCGCGGCAAGGCTTGCCGGGTGACCGCCAAGGTCCTCCGTGGTTCCTTTGGAGCCATTCAAGAACAAAGTATCCAAGCCAAGGAGACAAGACCCCGGCAAGAGGAGCTTGCCGAGAAGGCCGACCAAGGCATCTCAAGGAACTTGTCGCAACGTGTCACGCGTCCCGGCAAGGCCCGGTGAGCGACAAGCTCCCGGACGCGACAAGAGAACGACCGCGTCAAGGCGCTTGCCGCGGCAAGCTTCCACTTTGTACCTGTGCTCTAGCACATCCACCAACGTGTCGCTCTGGGACCCTTCCAGGCGTACGTGGTGGGAGGCTGTGCAGCCAGCAGTACACGGTGGCAAGCGGCGCTGACAAGATTGCCATCGTGGCGAGCGATGGCGTCCCTGGCGGTCCCTTTTGCACTATTTGGGCGACGCAGATGTGCATTTAATGCCCTTGTCCCCTGCCGTCAGGGTTAGGTATGATACACTGTAGCAGGCGGCTGTACCAACCGCAACACCTTTCCATTTTTACCCTTGGCTACGTTGTCACCTGTAGGTGACCCCTTGAGCATATAAAAGGAGGCCCATGCGCAACGTAGAGAGAGGGGGGGGGGGGGTCAGAGAAAACACTCACGCTCGGTCTCGTTAGCTGCTGGTGTGTACTGTAGCACTCGGCGCTCCCGAGCAAGAACTCAATACAAACCACAAAGCAGGAGTAGGGTTTTACGCATCCGTGCGGCCCGAACCTGGGTAAACTGCTCGTGTGTCTCGCCTCGATCTGCTCTTCGTGCGATCTCCGCCCCCCTGCCGGTACTAGAGTAGGGGTACCCTAGTATCCCGAACTTGTGCACGGGCAGTCCTAGCGTCCCGCGGCAAGGCTTGCCGGGTGACCGCCAAGGTCCTCCGTGGTTCCTTTGGAGCCATTCAAGAACAAAGTATCCAAGCCAAGGAGAAGAGACCCCGGCAAGAGGAGCTTGCCGGGAAGGCCGACCAAGGCATCTCAAGGAACTTGCCGCAACGCGCCACGCGTCCCGGCAAGGCCCGGTGAGCGACAAGCTCCCGAACGCGACAAGACAACGACCGCGGCAAGCTTCCACTCTGTACCTGTGCTCCAGCACATCCACCAACGTGTCGCTCTGGGACCCTTCCAGGCGTACGTGGCGGGAGGCTGTGCAGCCAGCAGTACACGGTGGCAAGCGGCGCTGACAAGATTGCCATCGTGGCGAGCGGTGGCGTCCCTGGCGGTCCCTTTTGCACTATTTGTGCGACGCAGATGGGCATTTAATTCCCTTGTCCCCTGCCGTCAGGGTTAGGTATGATACACTGTAGCAGGCGGCTGTACAAACCGCAACACCTTTCCATTTTTACCCTTGGCTACATTGCCACCTGTCAGTGACCCCTTGAGCATATAAAAGGAGGCCCATGCACAACGCAGAGAGGGGGGGTCAGAGAAAACACTCACGCTCGATCTCGTTAGCTGCTGGTGTGTACTGTAGCACTCGGCGCTCCCGAGCAAGAACTCAATACAAACCACAAAGCAGGAGTAGGGTTTTACGCATCCGTGCGGCCCGAACCTGGGTAAACTGCTTGTGTGTTTCACCTCGATCTGCTCTTCGTGCGATCTCCGCCCCCCTGCCGAACTGAAAGGGGCTGGGTCCGCCGGTCCCATAGGTGTTCGTGGATTAGCACCCCGACATCTTTGGCGCGCCAGGTAGGGGGTGCCTCGAGGTTGTGTGAACCTGATCCGGCGTTCGCACGAGCTAAATCTTCATCGTCTTCATCGACATGCCACCGAAGAAGAAGGCTTCGGAGGCGGCTGCTCCGTCCGCGCCGAACCCACCATCACCGGAGCAAACGGCTGGTGGGGTAGACGCCGGCAGAAGAACGGGCGTCGACGAGGGAGCTCATGGTGCTGCCAGGTCCAAGGACAAGGCTGCGATGCCCATCAGCGGCGCAGTCGGCTCCCACAACGACCGGGCGCACTCCAAGACCTCGGCGTCTGTACATGCACCGCGCCCATCCCAAGAGGCGCGGGACCGGCAGCGTCATGATACTCACGGTACCATACGTTTGCTGGACCAAGATCGAGCTGGTGGATCTCGGAGTGCTCAAGACCAGCATGCACGCCAACATGCTGGTGCGAGCGGGGCACGGTCGCCTGGACGAGATACTGCTCCTTCTAACATGGTTAGAAGTCCGAGCATATCCTGCTCCTCACACCGTTCGCCGCCGCCACCCGCCACTTCAGCAGAAGCTTTGGCGCGAGCTCAACTGCTCCTAGACTACCCTCCAGTGGCAGACAAGATCGACGACTGGAGGGCCACCATTCAGAGTCTCATCGGCTTCGCCAACGGCGACAATCCACGGCAGCCGAGTACATCGCAGCCGCGGCAAGTCAGCCAGGAACGAGCCGGTGGCGACAAGACCGGTGGGGGTGCAACCACCGTGCACTCTCCGCCCCGAAGGCCAAGCTCGCCGACTCGCCGGATCCACCCTGACAGCGACTCCACCGCATCATCAGATCCTCGAGCTCGTCGCGATCAGCGCCAAGTTCTTCACGAACGACAGCAAGAAGACGCTCGTACTCTCATCGAGCGCCGAAGAGAAGCGCGGCGTCAATCAGACCAGCACGCTGGGCCCTTTGTCGACATGCATGCGCCAAGGGAACCAGGCGACTTGCCGTACGCGGTAGGTTGCCCTGCGTTTACTCGTGAGCTGCGGCAGGTCCAGTGGCCCAGCAAGAAGAATTTCAAGCCAGACGTACCAGAGAAGTACGACGGCAAGTCGCATCCGTCGGAGTTCCTCAGCATCTACACCATCGCAGTGCAAGCTGCCGGGGGGCGGGACGACAAGATCCTTGCCAACTACTTCCCGCTGGTGCTCAAGCCCAACGTCAGGTCCTGGCTCATGCATTTGCCGGACAACTCCATATCCTCCTGGGCAGACCTATGCCATCAGTTTGTCGGCGCCTTTACAGGCGACCACAAACCTCATGGCCAAGAGAGTGACCTTCACCTGCTCGCCCAGAAGGAAGGAGAGCCCCTGCGCAAGTACATTCAGAGATTCAGCCGTGTACAGCACAACATCCCAGATGTCCACCCTGCTGCGTTCATCAGCACGTTCCATCAGAACGTGCGTAACCGCAGGATGCGGGAGGAGATGGCGATGTGCAAGATCAGAGACGTCAGTGAGCTATATGCCCTGGCCGACAAGTGTGCACGTGCTGAGGAAGGGAGGAAACTCCCCGGAGAGAATACAGGAGCAGGAGGATCTGACAGCGAGGATGCTACCCCGGCAAAGAAAAACCGGCGGCGGAACAACAGGAAGAAGAAAGGCAAAGATGTGCTAGTCATTGAGCAGTCCGGCAACGACGGTGGCGCCAAGAAAGCCAAAGCTAGTAGCTCCGGCAAGGAGATTGCGGCATGCACCAACTGCCAGGCTGTGGCGGTCGCCGACAAGCAGGACGGCACCGACAAGCAGTACTGCAAGATCCACCGCACCAAGGGCCATGACCTCCAGAGCTGCAAGAAGGTCGAGCAGCTTGTCCAGCAGCAAAAGGCTGAATACGAGCGACGCAACAAGGAGAGGGCCCAAGGAGGCGCTGGAGAATCAGGCAAGAAGCGTGCCGGCCGGGGAGGACGCCGCGGCAAGGCCAAGCAGCGGCAAGGAGACAGGCCTCCCCGCGGCCGCGACAAGGATGAAGATGACGACGATGACGAAGACATGGATGATGTCGAGACGAGTGAGCAAGAGTTCCAGAAAGCCACAGAGGTCTTGTGCGTTGATGGCGGTGCTTCTCTGCATACTTCGCACCGCCAACTCAAGCAGTGGGTGCGGGAAGTCAATGCGGCAGAACCACCTGTCGAGTCACGCAAGCTTCTGAAATGGTCCATCATGCCTATCATCTTTGATATTGAGGACCACCCTGATCGCACAACTGCGGTCGGGTGCTTGCCGATGTTGGTTTCACCAACTATCCGCAACCTCAAGGTCACTAAGATGCTAGTTGACGGCGGGGCCGGCTTGAACCTGATCTCCTCCGCTGTACTCCAGAAACTCCAAATCCATGACAGCGAGCTTGAAGAGACCGGCACATTCCAAGGAATCAACCCGGGAAGGAGCAAGCCGAAGGGGAAAGTCACGGTGCCAGTAACATTTGGCAGCGAGTTGAACTTCAAGACTGAGAGGGTCACTTTTGACGTTGCCGATTTTCCATTGCCTTACAATGGGATACTCGGCCATTCAGCACTCGCCAAGTTCATGGCAGCCTCTCACTATGCATACAACATGCTGAAAATGCCAGGCCCGATAAGCGTCATCTCTGTCCCTGGTGACAAGAAGGATGCTCTTATCTGCGCCGACAAGATCTACCGGGAAGCGGCAGCCACAACAGATCGCAAGTCACCTGCCGTTGAAGCTCCCGGAGGGAAGAAGAAGACCAAGTCCGGCAAGAGTTCTGATGCCCACTCCAGCAAGCGCACCTCTTCGGAGTGCTGCGCTACCGTCGAGGACGCACCATCGAGCTCCACCGGCAAGTGTAAGAAGGCAATGGCAGCTCCGCCAGAGACCAAGAAGGTGTCCGCCAAGGAGGACGGCACTGGTGGTACCTTCACCATTAGTGCCACTCTTGACCCTAAATAGGAAAGCACGCTCATTGCTTTCCCGCGGGCGAACGTCGACGTGTTTGCGTGGCAACCATCTGACATCCCCGGTGTTCCCAGGAAAGTAATTGAGCACCATCTTGCCGTTTGTCCTCATGCGCGGCCCGTCAAGCAGAAGGTCAGGAAGCAAGCAGTGGAGCGCCAAGAATTCATCGCAGAAGAGATCAAGAAATTGGAAGCAGCAGGCCTTGTCAGATGAGTGCTCCATCCTACATGGTTGGCCAATCCTGTAGTCGTGCGCAAGGCAAACGGGAAATGGAGACTTTGCATCGACTTTACCGGTGTTAATAAAGCTTGTCCCAAAGACCCATTTCCCTTGCCGCGCATTGACCAGATTGTTGACTCCACGGCCGGATGTGACTTGCTTTCATTTCTTGACGCATACTCAGGATACCATCAAATCTTCATGGCAGAATAAGATGAGGAGAAGACCGCATTCATCACTCCATGTGGCACGTACTGTTTCATACGGATGCCTTTCGGTTTAAAGAATGCTGGTTCAACATTTGCAAGGGTAGGGCATGTCACTCTTGAGCCACAAATACACAGAAATGTGGAAGCCTACATGGATGACATAGTGGTCAAGAGCAAGGACAAGGCAGCCCTGATTCAAGATTTAGACAAGACCTTTGCAAATCTGCACAAGATCAACCTCAAGCTCAACCCCGAGAAGTGTGTGTTTGGAGTCCCCTCCGGCAAGCTTCTCGGGTTCTTCGTGTCTCAGCGGGGAATTGAAGCCAATCCCGACAAGATCAAGGCCATTGAGCAGATCGAAGCACCAAAGCGCGCCAAGGATGTACGAAAACTTGCCGGTTGCGTGGCTGCTCTCACCAGGTTTATCTCTAGGTCTGCTGAGCGCGCCCTGCGGTTTTTCAAAATTTTGAAAAAGGCAGGTCCAATGAAATGGACTCCGGAAGCGGAGGCTACGCTGCAGGACTTGAAGAGATACCTGTCCTCCACTCCAACACTTGTCGCACCTAAGCCACAAGAGAAGTTGCTGCTATATATAGCGGCAACCAATCAAGTGGTTAGTGCTGCGTTAGTGGCAGAGAGGGAGGCAGATGACGAGTCAGCAACCACGGCAGGCGCATCCAGCGACAAGCAGGGGGCTCCCCCGACAAGCTCTGGTCCCGACAAAGATGGATCTGCGCAGGCACACGAGGAGATACAGAAGAGAATGGTGCAGCGCCCAGTTTACTTTGTCAGTTCCCTTCTGCAGGGGGCTAGGTCAAGGTACTCTGGTGTGCAGAAATTGCTTTTCGGCCTTCTCATGGCCTCGAGAAAGCTGCGCCATTACTTCCAAGCACATGAGGTCACAGTTGTCACTCGCTTTCCGCTGAAGAGGATACTACAGAATCCAGAAGCAACAGGCAGGATTGTTGAGTGGGCACTTGAACTGTCAAGCTTTGGCCTCAAGTTTGAGAGTACTTCAACTATCCAAAGCAGAGCATTGGCAGAATTCATAGCAGAGTGGACGCCAACACCAGATGAAGAAATTCCAGAAATGAGCATCCCTGTCGAGGAAGCAAGCAAAGAGTGGCTGATGTACTTTGATGGTGCCTTCTCGCTGCAAGGCGCCGGCGCTGGCGTGCTTCTTATCGCACCCACTGGAGAGCACCTCAAGTACGTAGTCCAGATGCACTTTCCTAAGGAGCAAGCAACAAACAATACTGCAGAGTATGAAGGCTTGCTTGCCGGTCTCAGGATCGCGGCAAACCTTGGGATCAGGAAGCTCATTGTCAGGGGTGACTCGCAGCTTGTCGTCCGCCAAGTGAACAAGAGCTATCAGAGTCCGTTGATGGAGGCCTACGTTGACGAAGTGAGAAAGCTAGAAGAGCACTTTGACGGCCTACAGATGGAGCATGTCCCAAGAGCTCAGAACGACATTGTCGATGGCCTGTCAAAGTGCGCCACACTTAAATTACCTGTGGAACCAGGGATCTTTGTGCTCAAGCTGACTCGACCGTCCGTAACGCCATCAACAGGACAGAGCAAGAAGAGGAAGTTGATTTCTGGTGACTATTTTCCGGCAGAGCTTCCTGAAGCCGCCGCCAAGAAGGTCCCCAAGATCAACACCAAGAATGCTGAGGAGCAGTCTGCTCCGGCAAGCCCTAGGGTTTGTTCCGTTGAAGCAGAGGCTCCCGACAAGTTTTGCTCCGGCAAGCTTGCCGGGGAACGTCAAGCTCCGGTAGAGCCTCAGGTTCTCGCCGTAGAAGCGGATGTTCCCGCAGCAGCAGATGTGCCTTTAGTCTTTGTTGTCGAGCCACAAGCTCCAGCATGGGCACAGCAGATTGTCCGTTTCCTTCAGATAGGAGAACTTCCCGAAGAGCAAGAAGAAGCGGAAAGAGTAGCCCGGCAGTCAAGTATGTACCAGTTTGTCGACAACGCACTGTACAGAAGAAGACTCAACGGTGTGAAATTGAAGTGTATTCACCGGGAAGATGGACAAAAGCTGTTGGCAGAGATACATGGAGGCATATGTGGTCACCACATTGGCGCAAGAGCACTTGCCGGCAAAGTATTCAGGCAAGGTTTCTTTTGGCCGACAGCCCTCCAGGATGCAACTGCACAAGTAACCAAGTGTGAAGCGTGCCAGTTCCATTCCAAGCAGATACACCAGCCAGCTCAAGCTCTCCAGACGATCCCTTTATCCTGGCCATTTTCGGTCTGGGGGCTCGATATCCTCGGCCCCTTTCCCCGAGCAGTCGGGGGCTTTGAGTACTTGTACGTTGCAATCGACAAGTTCACAAAGTGGCCGGAAGTGGAAGCAGTGAGGAAGGTGACAGCACAGTCAGCAGTCAAGTTCTTCAGGTCGATTGTTTGCCGCTTCGGGATCCCTAACAGGATAATCACCGACAACGGTACGCAATTCACGACCCGCACCTTCATGTAGTACGTCCAAGATCTTGGCGCCAAGGTCTGCTTCGCCTCTGTTGCTCACCCGAGAAGCAACAGTCAAGCGGAGAGGGCAAATGCTGAAGTGCTGCGTGGGCTCAAGACCAGGACTTTCGACAGGCCGCACAAGTGCGGAAGAAACTGGATTGAGGAGCTGCCGGTGGTTCTTTGGTCGATTAGGACGACGCCAAATCGAGCCACTGGCCAGACACCTTTCGCTCTAGTCTATGGAGCAGAGGCAGTTCTCCCCACGGAACTCGTATACGGGTCACCTCGAGTGCTCGCTTATGATGTGCTTGATCAAGAGCAGCTGCGACAAGATGACGCGCTGCTCCTTGAGGAAGACCGTCTTCAGGCTGCTGTACGAGCTGCTCGCTACCAGCAAGCTTTGCGCCGCTACCATAGCCGCAAAGTTAACGCCAGAAGTCTCGAGGAAGGCGACCTTGTTCTTCGGCGTGTTCAATCCGCCAAGAATTCCAACAAGTTGACCCCGAAGTGGGAAGGCCCTTATAGGGTGAAACGAGTCACTAGGCCTGGCGCTGTCCGCCTTGAGACCAAAGATGGCATTCCAGTGAGCAACTCCTGGAACATTGAGCATCTTCGTAAGTTTTACCCGTAAGGCGCGGTTGCCGGAACCCGTTCCGGCAACCACCTTTTGTACAAGTCTTGTCGCTGTTGCATGTAATCCTTTGTACAAAGCCGGGCACAGACCCCGTGCATAAAGCTCATGTGCTCCGCGCACCTTGTCAATTTCATGCTTTCTATTTTTTGCATGTCTTATCTGACACTTTGTGCAGCGCCTACCCCCGGTAAGCAACAACGAGCCATAAGGCTCCATATCTTTATTTTCTCCTCTTTCTTTTTTCTCAAGTAAAGGAAGGTTCCCTCGCCCACAAGTTTGCCAGGGGGGGGGGAGGAGAAGATAATGGTATGGACCAGGCGTCGTTCAAGAAAGTTTCGCCTTGCCAGGAAGCAAACAACAGAAAAGATAAGTTGCCAAAGTTTGAGCAATCAGATTTTTAAAAATTTTAAGTTATTTTCCTTGAACGACCGTGCTTTGTATGGAAAACCTGTGCGCGGAGGAACCAACTCATAGCTAGTTGCGCCCTTACTTTTTTCGAGTCCGCTCAACAACTTAAGTGAGCTGCGACTAGTTGCGACAAGGTTTCTTGTCGGTAGCGGCACCGCCAGCAGGCTGCTGACGTCCCGCACTCAGCCCTCGCAGCTAAGGTGCCTGCGCTGGCAAGTTCCCTAAAAGCGTAGGGCAAAAACATACAAAGGAAAGAATCAAGTAAAGGAAATAACATTGCAATCATTACCCGAAATAGAGTTATATTACAAGGTAGCTTGTCGCGGCTCTAACAGATTGTTCTCATAACATGACCAGCAGCGACAAGAAAAGAAGAAAATGGGTGGCCTAGTCTACGTGATCGCCCTCAACCCTCTTGATCCCGCTCACCTTGTCCACAATGGGTGCGACAAGGGTCTTGAGCGCCTCCAGGTCAGCATCCGGCGGCAGGGTCTTGAGGACGTTGGTGAGGTTGAGGCCCGGGTTGCGGAAGGCCACCTTCACCAACACCTTTTGAAGAGCTCCCGCACAGATCTTGCGCGACTCGTCGGCCAGCTGCTTTGGGATCCTCTCCCGGAGTCGCTGGAGGGCCGTCGTCACGCCTTTGAAGAACAAGGTGAGCTTGCCGCTGGGTTGGAGGTTCTCGTCGGAGGGATACCCGAGATCCTCCATCCCTAGCTGCGCCAGCTCCCTGTCGATGTCTGCGGCAACATTCACAAGACCCTCTGTCCAGTGCTCCACATTCTCCCTAAAAGCGTTCTGGGCGGCAGCAGCACTCGCCAGCAGCACCTTGCCGGCCTTGACATCCTCCTTCAAGGCCGTCTCCTGCTCCCTGGCGCCGTCCAGCGTCTTGGTCAAAGTGGTCAGCTTCAACTCAAGATCTGCGTTGGAGTCCTTGGCGGCGCTAAGCTCCTGGCCCTTCTCGGCGAGACGGGCCTGCAGCTCCGAGTGGCTGTGGGCGTCCTTCTCCCGCTCACGCTTGAGCGCGGCAAGCTCTTCACCGCTCGCCTTGAGATCGGCCTCCAGCTGTGCCACCTTCGTCTCCAGCTCCTTCTTGGCGGCCTCGACAGCTGCGGCAGCATTCTCTGCTTGCTTGAGGGCTCCGCCGAATATTCGCTCGTGCGCGGCAAGCTCCTCCTCGTGGCTGTCAAGGTTGACCTTCCGCTGCACCAGCTCGCCCTCCTGCACAGACAGCTTTTCAGCGGCAAGCCGCTGTTGCTCTTCGACTTCAGCCCGCTCGAGGAGGAAGGCCTTTTGCTCCTCGGCAAGTTGCTTCCGCTCCTCTGCCAGGGACTGTAGAGCTTCCTGGTTGTGACCCCGGAGCTCCTCCGCGCGCTTTTCGATGTCCACTCCCGCCTTCGCAACAAGCGCCTCGCGGGATTCCAGCTTGGCTTGCCGGGCGCGGTAGAGCGACACCAGCTTCCGCAACAGCCGCTCCTCCTTAGGCTCGCTGCTGCTGCTGCTCGGCGCGTCAACCAGCGCCAGCCCAGCGCAGGCGAGCACCTCTCCGTCAAAGCTCTCTCCTTCGACCGGCGCCCTGGAGCTTGACGCCCAGGGGAGGTTGATGATGACGCCATCGTCGGCCTTCAAGTAGACGCCTGGCTGGGGCTCTTCGGAGCCTGACGCTGCGGCAGCGGCGGAGGGATCGGCGGTCGGTGTAGCGCCTGGCGCTCCCGCGGCCTCAGGGCCGTCAGTGCGACCGCCAGATCCCCCGCCTGCTTCTACGACGGCAGCTTTGGCGGCCTCTATGCCGGCGGGATCGTCAGCGCCGGCTGCTTCCTCGGTGGCAGCGGCGTCGTCGGCGGCAACCTCGGTCTCCATCGGCTCCACAACAGACGGATCTGATAGCCTAAAAAGGGAGAAGAGTCAAGCAAATATCCAAAAAAGAAGATCAAAAGAAGAAGAACCCAAGGGAAGTTTTGAAGCGAGAGGATTACCTGTACCGGGTTCTGCAGCCGTGGTCTCCGCCGCCGGGGGGCCGCTGCTACTGTCTCTTGCCGGAGAACTCTCCCTTGCCGGAGACCTCTCCCTTGCCGGAGAACTCTCCCTTGCCGGAGACTTCTCCCTTGCCGGAGGACTCTCCCTTGGCGTTTCGGGGGCATCCTCCGGGCACTCCTGGTGGGGCTGCTCTGCTCCTACAGAAACCAACAGTCAGATGTCAGCAAAGGAAGAGTACCCATGCGCGGCTAACAGCGGAAAGCGAACCATATACTTACGCTGGGGGCTGCTCTGGAGAACAGTTGCCGGGTCCAGCAAGGTTGTCTCGGATGCCCCCTGCTGTCGCGGTGGGTTTGTCCTTGATGATAATCACCGGGACCTTGGCTCTCTTCGCTGCTCTCTGGGCCAGAGTCCTAGAAAGGAATAGGTTCAGAGTAAAGCAAATGAGATACAAGACGAAACAACAAGAATTGAAGAACTGCAAGTACAACAAGAGAATCTTACTCTTCTTCTTCCTCGTCGGAGCTGAACGCGGAGAAGTCGAAGTCCGGCTCACATCCGGCGCGAGGAGGCAGAGAAGTAGATTCCCTTGGCCGCTTGGCGGGAATAGTGGCGGTAGTCTGAGACGACCCCGCTCCGGCTGCCGCCGCGGCATGAGAAGCGGCAGGAGCAGAAGCGGTGGCCCGGGTGGACCCCGCTCCAGTTGCCGCAGCAGCGTGAGGTGCTCCCGCGGCAACAGTGCTTGCCGTGGTGGAGCGTGTCGTGCGGCGCGGCGACTGTCGACTCGCCCGCCGCCTCGCTACGTCCCCGGCCTTGCGGAGACGCCTTCTTGGTGGAGCTGGGGGCTCTGCTTGCGGCGAGCTGTCTGATGATGAGGAGGAAGAGGAGTTGATCTCCAACGAGCCGCTCGTATCCTCGGCGGGCTCGCTCGACTCGACGTCACGCCCGACAAGCTCTTTCTTGCCGGAGAGCTCCTCTCGCTCGGCACGGCTTGCCGCCTCTGCTGCCTCGGCCTCCTCCACGGTGAATCCAAACTCACCCGCAGCTGCGGCTGCCGCCGCCTCTTCTAGCCTGGTGGCGATGCGTTTCAGCTCCGCATCGGTGGTGTCGCGAGTGAGGCCTTTCTTTTCGTCGGAGCGGACCGGCACTTCTACCAAGCCGTCAAAGAACCCCTGCACGACGTCGTCTGCAGGCTCTTGCCAAGTTGGGACAATTCCATGCGAATCGCACAGCGGCATCATTGCACGGATGCGGTCGAGCGCGGAGTTGTTGCACAGCGGAACGACACCCTTCGGCAACTTGAACACTTCGGGATGCTCACGGTCATACTTGAACAGCTCCTGGAGCATCGCCTTAAGCTCCAGAACAGTGAAGTTGTAGTTGAGGCCTGGACGCAGCCTCATGATATCCGCCGCATTCTTGAATTCCCAGGCGGGTCTCCTCCGTTCCTGCAAGGGGGCGATGCGGCGGCAAAGAAAATCTGCGCCAACGACGCCTACAGTGAGCCCGGCAAGCCTGAGGCATTGGATCCGGGTGACAGCAATCTTCAGCCTATCGTCTTCCGGGGCCATGTTGCTCCAATCGCTGCCGCGTGCTGCTGGGGCTTGGCGCCGGGCGGTAAACGGCTGCGGGTTCTCCTCGACAATCCAGCACCAGTCTGCTCTCCATTCCTCCCACTTGCCGCGGAACTCTCCCTCCAGATAAGTGTCCTTCTTGCCGGCCCTCGAGATCCAGGCGATTCCACCGGATAAAGGCTCTCCTCTCTCTACTCGGGGCATAAAGAAGTGGCGGAAAAGGGCTACATTTGGATGGACTCCGACAAAGTTTTCGCAGAGATGTGTGAAAACTGCCATGGTCAGAACAGCATTGGGGGTGAAGTCAAGGAGGCGGAACCCGTAGGTATTCATGATATCGCAGAAGAACTCCGAGAAAGGCGGGCAGAGCCCGCAGTAGAAGAACACGACGAAGAAAGGATATCCATTTGGAGCCATTTTCCAAGCGGCGGCTGGAAGTACCTTCCTGCACGGATGCGCTGGCGTCTCCGTCGACCAGAAGAGGTAGTAGTACTCCCTCAGCTCCCTCGCGGCGAGCTTGGGGGGGGGGGGAGATTGCCCGCTCCTTTCGCAGCGCCGCAAGCCGCTGCGCCTCGGTCGACTTCACAGCCTTCCCCTGGTCGACTTTCGGAGCCATGGCAGAAGTGGTGGAGGAGGTCGACGGCATTGGTGGTGCTGGTGGCGATGGGGGGCAGGGCGCTGCTCTCTTTTCAGCTTTGGGAAGACGGGGAGCGGCGGAGGTTTCCGAGATTGGAATAGCAACCGGCGAATGGGCGCACTACCCATGTTTTCCCCTTCTTATAAAGAGGGAGGGGGCGGACGTTCCGCCTTTCCGAATAAAGAAACCACCCACGATCTCTCCCACGACGCCGCATTCAACGCGTGTCGTTCGGGGTGGGCGCGGTGGATACGGAGAGAGATGCAGCGTAACCCAGGCCGCGCGTGCCCGTGCCCTGTTTTGGGCCTGGCCCAACAATGCTCGGCACCGTGTATGGCCCAGGCCCGGGGGCTCCTGTCGGTGTACTAGAGTAGGGGTACCCTAGTATCCCGAACTTGTGCACGGGCAGTCGCAGCGTCCCGCGGCAAGGCTTGCCGGGTGACCGCCAAGGTCCTCCGTGGTTCCTTTGGAGCCATTCAAGAACAAAGTATTCAAGCCAAGGAGACAAGACCCCGGCAAGAGGAGCTTGCCGGGAAGGCCGACCAAGGCATCTCAAGGAACTTGCCGCAACGCGCCACGCGTTCCGGCATGGCCCGGTGAGCGACAAGCTCCCGGACGCGACAAGACAATGACCGCGGCAAGGCGCTTGCCGCGGCAAGCTTCCACTCTGTACCTGTGCTCTAGCACATCCACCAACGTGTCGCTCTGGGACCCTTCCAGGCGTACGTGGCGGGAGGCTGTGCAGCCAACAGTACACGGTGGCAAGCGGCGCTGACAAGATTGCCATTGTGGAGAGCGGTGGCATCCCTGGCGGTCCCTTTTGCACTATTTGGGCGACACAGACGGGCATTTAATGCCCTTGTCCCCTGCCGTCAGGGTTAGGTATGATACACTGTAGCAGGCGGCTGTACCAATCGCAACACCTTTCCATTTTTACCCTTGGCTACGTTGCAACCTGTCGGTGACCCCTTGAGCATATAAAAGGAGGCCCATGCGCAACGTAGAGAGGGGGGGGGGTCAGAGAAAACACTCACGCTCGGTCTCGTTAGCTGCTGGTGTGTACTGTAGCACTCGGCGCTCCCGAGCAAGAACTCAATACAAACCAAAAAGCAGGAGTAGGGTTTTACGCATCCGTGCGGCCCAAACCTGGGTAAACTGCTCGTGTGTTTCACCTCGATCTGCTCTTCGTGCGATCTCCGCCCCCCTGCCGAACCGAAAGGGGCTGGGTCCGCCGGTCCCATAGGTATTCGTGGATTAGCACCCCGACACTAGGGGCGTTAAACGATAGCGCTTGTTGGGAGGCAACCCAATTTTATTTATGTTCCTTGCTTTTTGCTCCTGTTTAGTAATAAATAATTCATCTATCCTCTGTTTAGATGTGGTTTTATGTCTTTAATTAGTGTTTGTGCCAAGTAGAACCTTTGGGAAGACTTGGGGAAAGTCTTGTTGATCATGCTGTACAAAACAGAAACTTTAGCGTTCACGAAAATTGCTGCCATTTTTTATTGGAGAGTGATATTTAGTTAATTATTTTTGCAGATGATTAATAGATAAATTCCTCAGGTCCAGAAATTTATTTGAGAATTTTATGACTTCCAGAAGTATAGTTTTGATCCAGATTACTACAGACTGTTCTGTTTTTGACAGATTCTGTTTTTCATGTGTTGTTTACTTATTTTGATGAATCTATGGCTAGTAAAATAGTTTATAAACCATAGAGAAGTTGGAATACAGTAGGTTTAACACCAATATAAATAAATAATGAGTTCATTACAGTACCTTTAAGTAGTGTTTTGTTTTCTTTCGCTAACGGAGCTTACGAGTTTTCTGTTAAGTTTTGTGTTGTGAAGTTTTCAAGTTTTGGGTAAAGATTCGATGGACTATGGAACAAGGAGCGGTAAGAGCCTAAGATTGGGGATGCCCAAGGCACCCCAAGGTAATATTAAAGGACAACCAAGAGCCTAAGCTTGGGGATGCCCCGGAAGGCATCCCCTCTTTCGTCTTCATTCATCGGTAACTTTACTTGGAGCTATATTTTTATTCGCCACATGATATGTGTTCTGCTTGGAGCGTCAATTTATTTTGTTAGGATTTGCTTGAGGTTATTTAGAACAATGTTTTGCATCTTTTATTTCACTAAAAGTGGCATTGATAGCCTTTACTATGCTTATTTTAGAAGTCCACATGTTGCTGTTTGAAAACAGAAAGTTTACCGCTGTTGCAATAATTCCCTAGAAAAATCAGAATGTGATAAAATGTTGAAACCTTTTGCATATTAAGCTCTGATAAATTTACTGCAGTGGGAATTTTCTTTCATAATTTTTGGAGCTAGGTAAGTATGGATGTTGCTGCATTCTTTACAGACTGTCCTGTTTAGGCGGATTGCTGTTATGTTTGCATTGTTTGCATATGTTTGCTTCTTTAATAATTCTATTTGAGGATAGGACTATTAAATATGCAGAGGCATTTAGTATGCAATGTTGAATAATAATTTTAGTGATTTGCTACAGTAGAATATGATAAGGTTTTGGCAATGGTTTATACTAACTTATCTCATGAGTCCTTGTTGAGTTTTGTGTGGATGAAGCTTTTGAGATTTAGGGAGACCGTGATATGAGTGGAATTAAGGAGACACAAGAGCTCAAGCTTTGGGATGCCCAAGGCACCCCAAGATAATATTTCAAGAATTCTCAAGTGCCTAAGCTTGGGGATGCCCCGGTTGGCATCCCACCTTTCTTCTTCAACAACTATCGGTTAGTATCAGTTGATCTTAAGTTTTTCCTTCTTCACATGATGTTTGCTATTCTTAGATGTCATTTTATTTTGCTTTGCTTGCTGTTTGAATAAAATACCAAGATCTGAAATTATTAAATGTTAGAGAGTCTTCACATAGTTGCATAATTATTCAACTACTCATTGATCTTCACTTATGTCCTTCGGAGTAGTTTGTCATTTGCTCTAGTGCTTCACTTATATCTTTTAGAGCAGGGCGGTAGTTTTATTTTGAATAAATAGATGAACTCTCAAACTTCACTTAGATTATTTTGAGAGTCTTAATAGCACGGTAATTTGCTTAAAATCCTAATATGCTAGGAATTCAAGAATAATAAAATTCTCTTATGAGTGTGTTGAATACCAAGAGAAGTTTGATACTTGATGATTGTTTTGAGATATGAGGATGGTAATATTAGAGTCATGCTAGTTGAGTAGTTGTGAATTTGAGAAATACTTGTGTTGAAGTTTGTGATTCCCATAGCATGCACGTATGGTGAACCGTTATGTGATGAAGTCGGAGCATGATTTATTTATTGATTGCCTTCCTTATGAGTGGCGGTCGGGGACGAGCGATGGTCTTTTCCTACCAATCTATCCCCCTAGGAGCATGCGCGTAGTACTTTGTTTCGATAACTAATAGATTTTTGCAATAAGTATGTGAGTTCTTTATGACTAATGTTGAGTCCATGGATTATACGCACTCTCACCCTTCCACCATTGCTAGCCTCTCTAGTACCGCGCAAATTTCACCGGTACCATAAACCCACCATACACCTTCCTCAAAACAGACACCATACCTACCTATTATGGCATTTCCATAGCCATTCCGAGATATATTGCCATGCAACTTTCCACCATTCCATTATTATGACACGCTTCATCATTGTCATATTGCTTTGCATGATCATGTAGTTGACATCGTATTTGTGGCAAGGCCACCGTTCATAATTCTTTCATACATGTCACTCATGCATCATTGCACATCCCGGTACACCGCCGGAGGCATTCATATAGAGTCATATCTTGTTCTATGTATCAAGTTGTAATTATTGAGTTGTAAGAAAAATAAAAGTGTGTTGATCTTCATTATTAGAGCATTGTCTCAGTGAGGAAAGGATAATGGAGACTATGATTCCCCCACAAGTCGGGATGAGACTCCGGACGAAAAATAAAAAAAGAGGCCAAAGAAGCCCAAATAAAAAAAGAGGCCATAAAAAAAGAGAAGGCCCAAATAAAAAATAAAAAAATGAGAGAAAAAGAGAGAAGGGGCAATGCTACTATCCTTTTACCACACTTGTGCTTCAAAGTAGCATCATGATCTTCATGATAGAGAGTCTCCTATGTTGTCACTTTCATATACTAGTGGGAATCTTTCATTATAGAACTTGGCTTGTATATTCCAATGATGGGCTTCCTCAAAATGCCCTAGGTCTTCGTGAGCAAGCGAGTTGGATGCACACCCACTAGTTTCTTTTGTTGAGCTTTCATACACTTGTAGCTCTAGTGCATCCGTTGCATGGCAATCCCTACTCACTCACATTGATATCTATTGATGGGCATCTCCATAGCCCGTTGATACGCCCAGTTGATGTGAGACTATCTTCTCCCTTTTTGTCTTCTCCAAAACCACCATTCTATTCCACATATAGTGCTATGTCCATGGCTCACGCTCATGTATTGCGTGAAGATTGAAAAAGTTTGAGAACATTAAAAGTATGAAACAATTTCTTGGCTTGTCATCGGGGTTGTGCATGATTTAAATATTTTGTGTGGTGAAGATAGAGCATAGCCAGACTATATGATTTTATAGGGATAACTTTCTTTGGCCATGTTATTTTGAGAAGACATGATTGCTTAGTTAGTATGCTTGAAGTATTATCATTTTTATGTCAATATGAACTTTTGTCTTGAATCTTTCGGATCTGGATATTCATACCACAATTCAGAAGAATTACATTGAAATTATGCCAACTAGCATTCCACATAAAAAATTCTTTCTTTTATTATTTACCTACTCGAGGACGAGCAGGAATTAAGGTTGGGGATGCTGATACGTCTCCAACGTATCTATAATTTTTGATTGCTCCATGCTATATTATCTACTGTTTTGAATGTTTATGGGCTTTATTATACACTTTTATATCATTTTTGACTAACCTATTAACCCAGAGCCCAGTGCAAGTTTCTGTTTTTACCCTGTTTTAGGGTTTCGAAGAAAAGGAAAATCAAATGGAGTCCAACTGACCTGAAACTTCATGGAACTCATTTTTGGAAGGAGAGAAGCCCAGAAGACTTGGAGTGCACGTCGGGGGATCTGTGAGGAGGTCACGAGGCAGGGGGACGCACCCACCCCCCTGGGCGCGCCCTCCACCCTCGTGAGCCCCTCGTGGGCCCCCTGACGTACTTCTTCCGCCTATATATCTCCATATACCCTAAAAATATCCGTGAACACAATAGATCGGGAGTTCCGCCGCCAGAAGCCTCCGTAGCCACCGAAAGCCAATCTAGACCCGTTCTGGCACCCTGCGGAGGGGGCAATCTCTCTCCGGTGGCCATCTTCATCATCCCGGTGCTCTCCATGACGATGAGGGAGTAGTTCTCCCTCGGGGCTGAGGGTATGTACCAGTAGCTATGTGTTTGTTCTCTCTCCCTCGTGTTCTTGAGATGATACGATCTTTATGTACCGCGAGCTTTGCTATTATATTTGGATCCTATGATGTTTCTTCCCCCTCTACTCTCTTGTAATGGATTGAGTTTCCCCTTTGAAGTTATATTATCGGATTGAGTCTTTAAAGATTTGAGAACACTTGATGTATGTCTTGCCGTGGATATCTGTGGTGAAAATGGGATATCACGTGATTCACTTGATGTATGTTTTGGTGACCAACTTGCGGGTTCCGCCCATGAACCTATGTATAGGAGTTGGCACACGTTTTCGTCGTGATTCTTCAGTAGAAACTTTGCGGCACTCTTTGAGGTTCTATGTGTTGGCTGAATAGATGAATCTGAGATTGTGTGATGCATATTGTATAATCATGCCCACGGATACTTGAGGTGACATTGGAGTATCTAGGTGACATTAGGGTTTTGGTTGATTTGTGTCTTAAGGTGTTATTCTAGTACGAACTCTAGGGCTGTTTGTGACACTTATAGGAAAAGCCCAACGGATTGATTGGAAAGAATAACTTTGAGGTGGTTTCGTACCTTACCATAATCTCTTCGTTCGTTCTCCGCTATTAGTGACTTTGGAGTGACTCTTTGTTGCATGTTGAGGGATAGTTATGTGATCCAATTATGTTATTATTGTTGAGAGGACTTGCACTAGTGAAAGTATGAACCCTAGGCCTTGTTTCCTATCATTGCAATACCGTTTACGCTCACTTTTATCATTAGTTACCTTGCTGTTTTTATAATTTCAGATTACAAATACCTTTATCTACCATCCATATACCACTTGTATCACCATCTCTTCACCGAACTAGTGCACCTATACAATTTGCCATTGTATTGGGTCTGTTGGGGACACAAGAGACTCTTTGTTATTTGGTTGCAGGGTTGCTTGAGAGAGACCATCTTCATCCTACGCCTCCTACGGATTGATAAACCTTAGGTCATCCACTTGAGGGAAATTTTCTACTGTCCTACAAACCTCTGCACTTGGAGGCCCAACAACATCTACAAGAAGAAGGTTGTGTAGTAGACATCAGAGAGGAGAGGAGGTGGTTTTGCAATGGAGAAGAGGGAGAGGAGTGTGCGGCAGTGATTTAGGATTGGACGAGAGGGCCGGCGCGCTGTGACTGGATCAAAATCAAAATCAATTTATCCTTCAATTAAGAAAGCAACCCCACATTAACTAATCTCCCTTTTATTCTGGGTCATAATTGACCATGATTTTCGCACATAAAATATATGTTATACGTTGCAAAAATAATATAATTTGAAAGTACATTCAGATACGAACCAAACGATACAATTTTTGGTGACATGCATTCAAATTTTGCTTGTCAAATACAGTACATGGTCAAACTTTGACCCAAAATATGCAAAACAACAAAAAAATACTTCCAAGACCAGCGCCGCTCTTCCGCTCTTCTCCTCTTAAACCACCACCGCTCCTCTCCTATTCCAATCTAAATGCAGCGCCGCTCCTCTCCTCTTCCATTTGAAAACCACCGCCCCTCCTCTCCTGTTCCAGTCCAAAACCAGCGTCGCTCCTCTCCCGTTCTAATCTAAAACCAGCGCTGCTCCTCTCCTCTTCCATTCAAAAACCACCACCGGTGAGTGAAGGTGTTGTGGAGAAATAGATCGATGGAGGAGTACAACTGATACGTGAGGATCGCAGACGGCAACCCTGTGAAGCTAGCTAGGATGTTGGAGAAACAGTCTTGGTTTGACAACATGGACCAACTAGCGGCGACGGTGACATCCATGGCCAAATATCTGCAATAGAGCGAAAAGGCGGCGATACTCCTGGAGGGAGTCGCGCCGGAGTACATAGAGCTGCTCCTCTGGGCCATGGAGCAAACAGATTCACCGAATCCGACCATGAGGGAGCGGTGGTGGGAGTATCGATCCCAGATGGAGCATCCACCAGAGATTGAAGGATCAAGCATCTACAGGGTGCCATTTGTGAGAGTGTCCTTCCAGAGCGAGCCGGTGGAGTCTTCGTCGACTGAACCCAACTACATGTAGAGAAAAGCAGTTGGCCTGATGACGCTTCCCTGCCATCGTCTCCCTTGCCGTTCACATCGTCTCACGGGGCGGCTGTCTGCTGATAACCCACAAGTATAGGGGATCGCAACAGCTTTCGAGGGTAGAGTATTCAACCCAAATTATTGATTCGACACAAGGGGAGCCAAAGAATATTCTCAAGTATTAGCAGCTGAGTTGTCAATTCAACCACACCTGGAAATTTAGTATTTGCAGCAAAGTGTTTAGTAGCAAAGTAATATGATAGTGATGGTAACGGTAACAAAAGAGTAACGAAAGCAAAGTAATGTTTTTGGTATTTTGTAGTGATTGTAACAATAGCAACGGGAAAGTAAATAAGCATAAACCAGTATATGGAAATCTCGTAGTCATCGGATCAGTGATGGATAATTATGCCGGATGTGGTTCATCATGTAACAATCATAACATAGGGTGACACAGAACTAGCTCCAATTCGTCAATGTAATGTAGGCATGTATTCCGAATATAGTCATACATGCTTATGGAAAAGAACTTGCATGACATCTTTTGTCCTACCCTCCCGTGGCAGTGGGGTCCTAATGGAAACTAAGGGATATTAAGGCCTCCTTTTAATAGAGAACCGGAACAAAGCATTAGCACATAGTGAATACATGAACTCCTCAAACTACGGTCATCACCGGTAAGTATCCTGATTATTGTCACTTTGGGGTTAATGGATCATAACACATAATAGGTGACTATAGACTTGCAAGATAGGATCAAGAACTCTCATATATTGATGAAAACATAATAGGTTCAGATCTGAAATCAAGGCACTCGGGACCTAGTGATAAGCATTAAGCATAGCAAAGTCATAGCAACATCAATCTCAGAACATAGTGGATACTAGGGATCAAACCCTAACAAAACTAACTAAATTACATGATAAATCTCAGCCAACCCATCACCGTCCAGCAAGCCTATGATGGAATTACTCACGCACGGCGGTGAGCATCATGAAATTGGTGATGGAGGATGGTTGATGATGATGACGGCGACGAATCCCCCTCTCCGGAACCCCGAACGGACTCTAGATCAGCCCTCCCGAGAGGTTTTAGGGCTTGGCGGCGGCTCCGTATCGTCAAACGCGATGAATTCTTCTCTCCTATTTTTTTCTTCCCGAAAGCAGTTATATAGAGTTGGAGTTGGAGTGGGGCGGGGGGTCTCCAGGGGGCCCACGAGGTAGGGGGCGCGCCCTAGGGGGGCGCCCCCCAGCCTCGTGGCAAGGGTGTGGCCCCCCTGGTCTTCATCTTTGGCGAGAATTTTTTATTATTTATTGTAAGATATTCCGTGGAGTTTTAGGTCATTCTGAGAACTTTTGTTTTCTGCACATAAAACAACATCATGGCAATTCTGCTGAAAACAACGTCAGTCCGGGTTAGTTCCATTCAAATCATACAAGTTAGAGTCCAAAACAAGGGAAAAAGTGTTTGGAAAAGTACATACGACGAAGACGTATCATCTGCCGCCGAGGAATAGGAGGGGGCTGCCCCCCAGCCCAATAGACGAGCAGGTTGTGAATTGTCAGGAGGAGCTTAGGGTTGTCAGTATTTGCAGGTTGTGAATTGTGTTTTGTGTTGTGTATTTTGAGAGTACTTTCAGATATGAATGTCTTTTGAATTTCAGATTTGCAGTATTGAGCATATGAAGTATTTTATGAATTCTAGAGATCTATTTTTAGCACTTAAAAAATGTAGTTTCATAGGAGTATAAAAGTGCAGACAATGTGATTCTCAGAGAATAAACTGCAAGTTTCAGTTTCAGATAAGAAACTGCAAGTTCAGTTTCAGATAAGAAACTGCAACTTTCACAGGAAGAGCATTTATATTAACACGGCCTTTTCAAACAGGGTTAACATCATGTTGGAAGTTTTATTCATGGTCGAAAATGGAACTACCAGCTAGTTAACATCATGCTTATCAACATTCATGCATAGCACATCTTCATATGATGCACAGTCAAAATTCCCACACGATGTCGAGCGTGCGAAACACAGAGAAAACCAGGGACGAAGTTTTGGCAAGTGTTGGACGTGGTTTTGGGCTGCCCCGTCTAGGCTTTCATTTTTAACATGTTCAGCCCACGACCTCGGATGGGAGGTCCTTAGGCATGTTTGTATTTTCTTAGGGTCGTCATGTATCGACCGGCCTATGGACCTCCCATCCGAGGTTTTATTTTTGGCAGCCCAATTTATGTATTTTTTTGAAGAAAACGCAGAGGTCTGTTCTGTTTTTCTATATAAGAATATGAATGCCAGGTCCAACTTATGTTTACCTTCTAACTATATTATATATATTTAAATTATTTTATATGTTATTATATATTATTTTTATTGTCATCATATATTTAACAGATACTTACATATGTAAGAAAACAATATCCCACATCTTATTAACTTATAAAAATAATTTCTTAAGAAATAAAATCCTGGATTGTTTTGGCATGAAAATCCTAGTGATTGTGTACAAAAGCTTGGTAAGATTTAAGGACGAATGTAACAATATCACTTATTATTTAAATATATTTATAACAAAATGCTCAACCCCTTTTTATTTTTTGATAACATTGCTGGCCCAACCCAACATTATAATTAGAATCAGCCCAGCAAAATCGTGTATTTCAAGAAAGTGCAAATGGCCTGTAATTTTTTAGGAAATAAAATAAATGGGCCGCATGGACGCTACATTATTTGTTCACCCAGCCCAGCTAATGGCTGTAATTCAAAAAAAAGATCAAATTGACTGTAAATTCTACCGCGCAAAAAAGACTGTAAATTCTGAAAAATGGGTTGAATACGTGCCACATTTTTGGAGGCTGAAATGTGGGCCAATAGGTCGAAGCCAACACAAGTCGTTGTCAATTTAGTCAACAAATGATTCTGACATGTTAGCCGTTGGATTTACATCCAATGACCGGCATCCATCTTCAATCTCTCGTCTTCTTCCTCCAGTGCCGCCGGGACCATCTCCCGCCTCCTGCTGCTAGCAGCTCTGCTTAGCACGCTTCGCTATGAAGCGCTACTCCACCATTGGCCAAGCCATCCCTCCACCCCTCCACAGCTCCTGTTCTTCTCCACCGACTGCCGAACCGCACCACACTAGAACCAGGTAACCCTCGTACACCTCTCCGTCTGCGACTCTACTCCCGCGTCTTCCCATCTCCGGCTCGTTGCTGTCCGGGGCCTCGCCGTCGTCCACCACCTTGGATGCGCTCGGCGCGGCGTGGTCAACGTGGTCAACAAACGACACCATCGGAAGTAGACTATGCGTGGAGAGGCTCACAGCTAGGTCCATGGCCGCACACAAGGAAATGCCTCCTTATTATGCGCAAAATAATGATTCCTCGACCTGACATCTGGGACCCCCAGAAGGGCCTCTGTATTTCGCGAAAATAACGTGCCCCCCGCTGACATGTCGGACCTACCAGCTATCTTCGCACACAAGGAAGTGCCTCCTCATTACGCACAAAAAATGAATATCCCCCCTGCCAGCTGGAACCCAGCATAGTGGGAGGCTGACTTGTGGGCCTACCAAGTTGACGGGGACGGAGGGCTTTGTCAACTTAGTAAATATGAACGATTCTAGCTCCTGTTACCATACGATGTTCATCCAACGGCCATAGTGCTTCTTCAACCTCTGGTCTTCTTGCTCCAGCCGCCCAAACCAGCGCCGGTTGTGCCGCGTGCTCCTGCCTCCCGTGGCCGGCTGTGATGCCACGGAGGCCTCACCGCCACCTACTACTCCCACCGCTGGCTAGGCCGTCCCTCTACTCACCCACACCCCCTGTTATTCTACGGCAACAGCAGCCTCACACCGCAGCCGAACCAGTGAACCCTCGTACTCCTCTTCGCGTGGGCATCCACTACTGCGTCTTCCCCGGCTTCGAGTCGTCCCCTTCCTAGTCCTCGCCGTCGTCCACCGCTGTGGTGCTCTCAGCACGGAGTGGTCAACATGGTCAAGGAACGACTTCCATCAGACGTGGACTGTACGTGGAGAGGCTGACAGCTGGGTCCACGGCCGCAGCAAGGAAATGCCTCCTTATTACGCGCAAAATAATGATTCCTCCACCTGACAGCGGGGACCCATCGGACGGTCCACCATATTTCACGAAAAAAACATTTCCCCCTGACTGCTGGGACCCACCAGCTACATCTTCGCACGCAAGGAAGTGCGTCCGGGCAAAAAAAAGCGATTCGCCCCCCTGACTGCTAGGACCCACCAGCTACATCTTCGCACGCAAGGAAGTGTGTCCGAAAGAAAACGATTCGCCCTGACTCCTGGGACCCACCAGCTACATCTTCGCATGCAAGGAAGTGCCTGACAGTCGGGACCCACCTGGTCGAAGCGTAGGTAGCGTTGTCATTCTGGTTGCGAACGTGTATGTACATATATACTGGTGGATGTAGAGGCGCGTACGTGTCGTAGTAGAGGCGCGCACGTAGCATGTACACGTACGTATAGCGGCCAGGGTGCAAGAAAGAAAACACGACCACGTATGTGTACATACAGGCAGGGTCTCGAACGCCTACTCGTGCATACGTACGGCCAGGGCTCGTGTACATGGCTGGGTCGGAACGGGTAGCATGTACACGTACATATAGCGGCCAGGGTGCAAGAAAGAAAATACAGCCACGTATGTGTATGTACAGGCGGGGTCTCGAACGCCTACTCGCGCATACGTACGGCCAGGGCTCGTGTACATGGCTGGGTCGAAACGGAGAAACAACGTCATCATCATGTTCATGGGGAGGCAACGAAATGCGTCGTGTTCATGGGCAGGCAACAGAATGCGTCATGTTCATGGGCAGGCAACGGAATGCGTCGTGTTCATCGGGAGGCAACGAAACGCGTGGGAGCCAACCGGCTAGGTCGGAACGGAATGCGTGGTCGTGTTCATTGGGAGGGCTTGGACAGAACAGGCGATGGAAACAAGGCCTGGCGTACCGCAAAACGGAGGAAACGGACCTCCTACGGTCGAAACGGGGTCCTGTTGATCGGGAGGGGTGTGGCATAGCGCAAAACGGAGGAAACGGACCTCCTACGGTCAAAACGGGGGTCCTGTTGATCGGGAGGGGTGTGGCGTACCGCAAAACGGACGAAACGGACCTCCTACGGTCGAAACAGGGGTCCTGTTGATCGGGAAGGGGTGTTGCGTACCGCAAAACGGACAAAACGGACCTCTGCGGTCGAAACGGGGGTCCTGTTCATCGGGAGAGGTGTGGCGTACCACAAAACAGGACTCCACGGGATACTGTTCATCTCCACCGTCGATCTCCTCCAGCCTCCATGGGCTACCGTCGACCTCCTCTAGCCTCCACAGGCTCCTGTTCATCTAGCCTCCACTACGCGCTACTCCACCGGCTACTGTTCAACCACCCCTCCACTGTCTACTGTTCATCCAGCCCTCCACACCACGGGGTCCTGTTCAACAACCCCTCCACGGGCACCCCTCCACTGTCTACTGTTCATCCAGCCCTCCACACCACGGGGTCCTGTTCATCCAGAGGCAACGTCACCGCTCACTATTCATCCAACCCCCCGGCAACGCTCACTGTTCATCCCAGAGGCAGCATCGATCGGCTTCAGTTAGCAGCATTAGCGAAGGAATCGCTCGATCGGGTTCAGTTAACTGCCATCGATCGATCGCTCGGGTTCAGTAATGCGTAGCCTGCAGTGCAATCGCTCGGGTTCAGTTAGAGCCCAACGCCTCGCTCAGGTTCTGTTAGAGCCAACGCCTCGCACACACGCGCGTACGTGTACGAGAGAAACGTGCATCGCTCGGCCCCCGACCTCCCACCGTAACCGGGAACTCCCCGAAATTTTCCTCCCCCTCGCTTCTACCACAGTTTTTCCGTCATGGACGAACCAAAGAATGTCATGCAGCCGCGTCTACGGCACGCCCAGGACGAAAAGCCCATTTTCTGTCATAGAAGTAAGAGCCCACCACATCTATGATGATACCGGGTTTTGTCACAATTATCGTCATAAAAGTGTCATAGGTATGACATAATTTTTTTTCGTTCAGCCCAAAATATCACAGATGTGTCTTTTTTTTGTAGTGCAAGGGGAGTGCCCATACCCGTGGAATTATGTCTCCTTCAAATGAGGTGGCGACGAAGGAGTTGATGATGATGTAGGCTTGTCGTCCATCTTCCGAGGCATAGGCTCACCATCATAGAAGGATGATCGAGTCTCCAGAATCCTCAAATCTACAGCCAAACTCATCCTCTTGAATCTATATTCATACTCACAGTTTTGGTTTGCAGGTCATAGATCTGGGCTTGGAGGCGCTCGAATTTCTCGTGAAGCTTGAAGATGGCCTCCCCAATGTCCTTGGCGTCCAGCTTGTGGTTGTTGGTGAACTCCGTGATCATTATGTGATTGGAGTCGAGTCCACGCTCCACCATCTCCTGACACTTGAAAAATTGTTGCTCCATCACCTCGAGCCTTGTCTCCATGCTTCCGGTCCTCCTCAGTTCCTCCACATCGCGGATGTGCAACAACCCCTCACGTATCTCGATGGTTTGAGGGTGTTGCAACACTTCTGCGAGGTAGGGGTTGATGACCTTCTCGAAGAACTTGTCCTTGGGGGCACTTGAAGACGCCATGGCGTTCTAGATCTGTCAGAAAAACAGCTCGAAACAAAGAGAGGAGATATTGGCATCATACGGTGGTCAAAACCTTCGAGAGATTATATAACGAATTTTTACCGACCAAAAGGAGTATCCTGCAAGAAAACGGAGTCCGGAGAGCACACGAGGTGACCACGAGGCAGGGGGCGCGCCCAGGGGGGTAGGGCGCACTCTCCACCCTCGTGGAAGCCCGGTGTCCTTTCCCGTCTGCTTCTTATTTTAATATTTTCTTAAATATTCCAAAACGGAGAAAAAATTGCCATTAGAACTGTTTTGGAGTCGGTTACTTACCGTACCACGTACCTATTCCTTTTCAGAGTCTGAAACGTTCAGGAAAGTGTCCCTTATGTATTCCTCCGGGGATATGGTTTCAATAATATTAGTTTCAACATTTATGGGATTACCTGAGATATAATGTTTGATTCTTTGACCATTCACCACCTTCAGATTTGTGCCTTCGAAGTTGTTGATTTTTATGGCACCGGAATGATAGACCTCCTCGATGACGTAAGGGCCTTCCCATTTAGAGAGAAGTTTTCCTGCAAAAAAAAAATCTTAAATGAGAGTTGTATAGCAATACATAATCACCAACATTAAACTCACGCTTTTGTATCCTTTTATCATGCCATCTTTTAAATTTCTCTTTAAACAGCTTGGCATTTTCATAGGCTTGCGTTCTCCATTCATCAAGTGAGCTAATGTCAAATAACCTCTTCTCACCGGCTAGTTTGAAATCATAGTTGAGCTCTTTGATAGCCGAATATGCCTTATGTTCTAGTTCAAGAGGTAAGTGACAGGCTTTTCCATAAACCATTTCATACGGAGACATACCCATAGGATTTTTATATGCAGTTCTATAGGCCCATAATGCATCATCAAGTTCCTTTGACCAATTCTTTCTAGATCTATTAACAGTCTTTTGCAAAATTAATTTAAGCTCTCTATTACTCAATTCTACTTGACCACTAGACTGCGGGTGATAAGGAGATGCCATTCTATGATTAACATCATACTTAGCAAGCATTTTATGAAAGGCACCATGAATGAAATGTGAACCACCATCAGTCATTAAATATCTAGGGACTCCAAACCTTGGAAAAATAACTTCTTTAAGCATCTTAATAGAGGTGTTACGATCAGCACTACTAGTTGGAATAGCTTCTACCACTTAGTAACGTAATCAACAGCAACTAAAATATGTGTATACCCATTAGTGGAAGGAAAAGGTCCCATATAATCAAAGCCCCAAACATCAAATGGTTCAATAACAAGTGAATAATTCATAGGCATTTCTTGTCGTCTACTAATATTACCGATTCTTTGACATTCAGCACAAGACAAGACAAACTTACGGGCATCCTTGAAGAGAGTAGGCCAATAAAAACCAGATTGCAATACCTTGTGTGCAGTTCTATCTCCAGCATGGTGCCCTCCATAGGCTTCGGAGTGACACTTGCATAGGATCTGTTCCTGTTCATGCTTAGGTACACAACATCTAATAACACCATCTACTCCATCTTTATAAAGATGTGGGTCATCCCAAAAGTAATGCCTTAAATCATAGAAGAACTTTTTCTTTTGCTGGTATGTGAAACTAGGTGGTATAAATTTAGCAACAATATAACTAGCATAATCAGCAGACCATGGAGCAGTACGAGAAGCATTTATGACATTTAGTTGTTCATCAGGAAAGCTATCATCAATAGGTAGTGGGTCATCAAGAACATTCTCTAACCTAGACAAGTTGTCTGCAACGGGGTTCTCGGCTCCCTTTCTATCAATGATATGGAAATCAAATTCTTGTAGCAGGAGAACCCATCTAATAAGTCTAGGTTTAGCATCTTTCTTTTCCATAAGATATTTAATAGCAGCATGATCAGTGTGGATAGTTACTTTAGAATCAACAATATAAGGTCTGAACTTATCACGTGCAAATACAACTACTAAAAATTCTTTTTCAGTAGTAGCATAATTTCTCTGGGCACTATCTAGAGGTTTACTAGCATATTGGATAACATTCAGCTTCTTATCAACTCTTTGTCCTAGAACAGCCCCTACAACATAATCACTAGCATCACACATAATTTCAAAGGGTAAATTCCAATCAGGTGGCTGAACAATAGGTGCAGAAATCAAAGATTTCTTAAGTATTTCAAATGCTTCTACACAATCATCATCAAAGACAAATGGAATATCTTTTTGTAATAGGTTAGTTAGAGGCCGAGAATTTTTTTAGAAGTCCTTAATGAACCTCCTATAAAAACCGGCATGACCAAGGAAACTTCTTATACCTTTGATGTCCTTGGGATACGGCATCTTTTCAATAGCATCAACTTTAGCTTTATCAACTTCAATACCTCTTTCAGAAATTTTATGCCCCAAGACAATACCTTCATTAACCATGAAGTGGCACTTCTCCCAGTTCAAGACAAGATTAGTTTCTTCACATCTCTGCAAAACTCCATCAAGGTTGCTCAAGCAATTATCAATAGAGGATCCATAAACGGAGAAATCATCCATGAATACCTCACAAATCTTTTCACAAAAGTCAGAGAATATAGCCATCATGCATCTTTGAAAGGTAGCACGTGCATTACATAAACCAAAAGGCATACGTCTATGAGCAAAAGTACTGAAAGGGCAAGTAAAAGTGGTCTTTTCTTGATCCTCAGCTGACACAGGTATTTGAGAGAAACCAGAGTAACCATCTATTAAGCAAAAGTGTGTATGCTTGGGTAATCTTTCTAGCATTTGATCAATGAAAGGCAAAGGGTAATGATCTTTTTTAGTAGCTTTATTTAATTGTGAAAACGAATTACCATCCTATAACCTGTAATAATTCTTTGCGGGATCAATTCATCTTTATCATTAGGAACGACAGTATTACCTCCCTTCTTATGGACACAATGGACATGACTTACCCACTGACTATCAGCAACGGGATAAATTATACCTGCCTCAAGGAGCTTTAATATTTCCTTTCTTACCACTTCTTTCATCTTAGGATTTAGTCGTCGTTGGTGATCAATAACAGGTTTGGCATCTTTCTCCAAATTTATTTTGTGTTGACATAGAGTGGGACTAATGCCCTTAAGATCATCAAGAGTATATCCAATAGCAGCATAGTGCTTCTTTAGAGTTTTCAATAATTTCTCTTCCTCCTTCTCTGAAAGGTTAGCACTAATAATAACAGGATATATCTTCTTTTCATCAAGATAAGCATATTTAAGAGTATCAGGTAATGGTTTAAGCTCAAACATGGGATCTCCCTTGGGTGGAGGAGGATCCCCTAGGATTTGAACAGGCAAGTTGTGTTTCAGATTAGGTCCATGTTTAAAGAATACTTCATCTATTTCCCTTCTTTCATTCATAAACATATCATTTTCATGGTCTAGAAAATATTGTTCTAAAGGATCAATGGGAGGCACGACAATAGAAGCAAGACCAATTATTTCATCTTTACGAGGCAATTCTTCATCATGGGGTTGTATACGAAATTTAGCAAAATTAAACTCATGAGACATATCCCCTAAACCAACAGAAACAATATCCTTATTGCAGTCTATCTTAGCATTAATAGTATTCAAGAAGGGTCTACCAAATATAATGGGACAAAAGCTATCTTGTGGGGAACCAAGAACAAGAAAATCAACAGGATATTAACCTTCCCACACAAGACTTCAACATCTCTAACAATCCCAATTGGTGAAATAGTATCTCTATTGGCAAGCTTAATGGTAACTTCTATCTCAGCAGGTGCAATATCATGCATAATTTCTTTGTATAAGGAATGAGGTATTGCACTTGAACTAGCACCCATATCACATAAGCCATGATAGCAATGATCTCCTATTTTAACAGAAATAACAGGCATGCCTACAATAGGTCTATGTTTATTTTCAGTATCAGGTCTAGCAATTCTAGCAGTCTCATCACAGAAGTAAATAACATGCCCATCAATATTATCGGCCAAGAGAACTTTAACCATAGCAATATTAGGTTCAACTTTAACTTGCTCAGGGGGTTTGTGTGTCCTAATATTAGTTTTGTTGACTACAGTTGAAACTTTAGCATGATCCTTTATTCTGACAGGGAAAGGTGGTTTCTCAACATAAGAAGTAGGAACAACTGGATCATTGTAAGTGATAGTATTTTCTTCAACTTTAATAGGTGCAACTACTTTTACTTCAATGGGAGGATTATATTTAAACCACTTCTCCTTAGGGAGATCAACATGAGTAGCAAAGGATTCACAAAAGGAAGCTACTATCTCAGAGTCAAATCCATATTTAGTGCTAAATTCATGAAATGCATCGGTATCCATAAAAGATTTAACACAATCAAACTTAGGTGTTATACCTAACTCCTTACCTTCGTCTAGTTCCCAATCTTCAGAGTTGCGTTTAATTCTTTCCAATAAATCCCATTTGAATTCAATAGTCTTCATCATAAAAGATCCAGTATAAGAAGTATCGAGCATGGAGCGATTACTGAGAGAAAGCCGAGCATAAATTTTTTGAATAATCATTTCTCTTGAGATCTCATGATTGGGGCATGAATATAACAATGACTTAAGCCTGCCCCAAGCTTGAGCGATGCTTTCTCCTTTGTGAGGCCAAAAATTATATATATAATTATGATCACGATGAACAAGATGCATAGGATAAAACTTCTGGTGAAATTCCAATTTCAATCTCTTATAGTCCCATGATCCCATATCATCACATAGCCTATACCATGTCAATGCATCTCCCTTCAAAGATAAAGGGAATACCTTCTTCTTGATAACATCATCGGGCATACCTGCAAGCTTAAATAATCCACAAACTTCATCCACATAGATTAAGTGTAAATCGGGATGCAATGTTCCATCTCCTGCAAAAGGATTAGCTAGCAGTTTCTCTATCATACCCGAAGGAATTTCAAAGTAAACATTTCTAGTAGGTTCAGTAGGTTAAGGAGCAACTCTTGGATCTACTGGTCGGGGTGAAGATACCCCAAACAAGCCCCTCAAAGGATTATGTTCCATAGTAACAAGTGACAGTAAATTTCAGCACACTATATAAAATTTTCCTTACCAAATTCCACCTACAAAGGCGCTTCACTCCCTGGCAACGGCGCCAGAAAAGAGTCTTGATGTCCCACAAGTGTAGGGGATCTATTTTAGCTTTTCGATAAGTAAGAGTGTCGAACCCAACGAGGAGCAGAAGGAAATGATAAGCAATTTTCAGTAAGGTATTCTCTGCAAGCACTGAAATTATCGGTAACAGATAGTTTTATGATAAGGTAATTTGTAACAAGTAGCGAGTAATAAAAGTAAATAAGGTGCAGCAATATGGCCCAATCCTTTTTGTAGCAAAGGACAAGCCTGGACAAACTCTTATATGAAGGAAAGCGCTCCCGAGGACACATGGGAATTATCGTCAAGCTAGTTTTCATCACGATCATATGATTCGCGTTCGGTACTTTGATAATTTGATATGTGGGTGGACCTGTGCTTGGGTATTGTCCTTACTTGGAGAAGCATCCCACTTATGATTAACCCCCATTGCAAGCATCCGCAACTACAACATAAGTATTAAGGTAAACCTAACCATAGCAGGAAACATATGGACCCAAATCAGCCCCTTACGAAGCAACGCATAAACTAGGGTTTAAGCTTCTGTCACTCTAGCAACCCATCATCTACTTATTACTTCCCAATGACTCCCTCTAGGCCCAAACAATGGTGAAGTGTCATGTAGTCGACGTTCACATGACACCACTAGGGGGATGACAACATACATCTCATCAAAATATCGAACGAATACCAAATTCACATGACTACTAATGGCAAGACTTCTTCCATGTCCTCAGGAACAAACGTAACTACTCACAAAGCATATTCATGTTCATAGTCAGAGGGGTGTTAATATGCATAATGGATCTAAACATATGATCTTCCACCAAGTAAACCAACTAGCATCAACTACAAGGAGTAATCAACACTACTAGAAACCCACAGGTACCAATCTGAGGGTTGGATACAAAGATTGGATACAAGAGATGAACTAGGGTTTGAGATGAGATGGTGTTGGTGAAGATGTTGATGGAGATTGACCCCCCTGATGAGAAGATCCTTGGTGATGACGATGGTGATGATTTCACCCTCCCGGAGGGAAGTTTCCTCGGCAGAACAGCTCTGCTGGAGCCCTAGATTGGTTCCGCCAAGGTTCCGCCTCGTGGCGGTTGAGTTTCTTCCCGAAAGCTTGATTATGATTTTTTCTCGGACGAAAGACCTCATATAGTAGAAGATGGGCATCGAAGGGCCACCAGGGGGCCCACGAGGCAGGGGGCGCGCCCAGGGGGTAGGGCGCGGCCCCCACCCTCATGGCTGGTTGGTGGCCCCCCTGTGGTACTTCTTGCGCCCAATATTTTTTGTATATTCTGAAAAGTTCTCCCGTGGAGTTTCAGGACTTTTGGAGATGTGCATAATAGGTCTCTAATATTTGCTCCTTTTCCAGCCCAGAATACCAGCTGCCGGCATTCCCCCTCTTCATGTAACCTTGTAAAATAAGAGAGAATATGCATAAGTATTGTGACATAATGTGTAATAACAGTACATGATGCAATAAATATCGATATATGTAACATCCCAAAATTTCAATTTGGAATGTTATATAGTAGATCATCATTGCATATCATATTTTATTGCATTTTGGTTGATCCAGAAATTTCACGCGACTCAAGGACCCTCGGAGAGAGTTGGGGATTTCGTTATTTTCACATTTGAGTTTTCCTCAAATTTTGAAAATAGGATCATTTGATTTTATTTATTTTACCTTCAATTATTTCTATCATAAAAATATGAGAGAGGGAATAAAATGACTTTCCCAAAATAAAGAAACATTGAGGATTTAATTATAAAATCAAATAAGATTTTATTTTGGTTTTATTTGCTATTTTATTTGAATTTAGGAAAAATGCGTTTTTCAAAATTGCATTTAGGCCCCAAATAAATGTTCATCTTGTGCGGCTTGATTTTAGAAGCCGGGGAAACCGTTTAGTATTCTTTTTGTTTTTTCTGAGCGTAATTATTTAAAAAAACGCGAACCGACCTACGGGCCGTATCCGGCCCGGACTCCTCCAGGGGGGGGGGGGGCTTTATATAGCGAGTGCCCGGGCCGCCTCCAGCCCAAGCCACTGCGCCCCGCAACCGCCGCCATCGCGCCACCGCCGAAGCTCGCCGCCGACGAGGTCGAACCGCCCGCCGTTTTTTAGAAAACTATTGGTATTCACCGGTTTTTTTAGATTCGTTTTTTAGATAGATCGGTTTTTTCTCGATTTGGTTAATTAGCGAGCGTTTGCTCATTCGTTCATTTTAACGAACGCGTTCATCGTTTAGATCCAGATAACAAACGTTCGTTCATTAATTTGTTCATCATTTTCTTTTTCTCGGATTAAATCCGCGATTGTTCTGAACGAGGTTTCTGATCTGATTTTCGTTTTAGTATAAGTTTTCGCTTGTTTATCAGAATCAGGCGATTAGAGCGCCTGGAGTTTCGTCTCGAAACCCTCTTTCCGTTTAACCAACTCAAACAAGTTTTTATCTCTGTAAAATTTGACCTAGATCCAGAATAGTAAATGAAGCCTGTTTCTTTTGCCGTTTGACTTTCGTCGCTTCGTTCGATTTGATTCTTTTTGCCAACCGGAGTTCTTAAGTTGAACTTTCTAGTTAGATCTCTTATTTGAGTTTTACCTGTGCATTAGTCCAGTACTTATTGTATGCTTGTTTGTTTGCGATAGAGTACCCGGAGTGCGCCACTTGCTACTTCGAATCGCTAGGTTTCACGGATCATCAGCAAGGTAAATAACACTTTGATCATACTTCCTACTACCCAGTTTTTATTGCATTAGATCAACCCTCACACATTGCATGATTAGGATCTAATTAAATTGTGGGTTTGGGAAGTAGATGAGGTAGCATCTATTACCTGTTTTATATTCAAACCTTTGGGAGTTGCTTCTATGTTTGCTTATTATGCCATGCTATGCTAGTAGATGTGGATTGGGTGAGTGTATCCATGACAGATGTGAGATTGCTAAATTAATGGTTTATCTAAGGTGGCAACTTAAACACACATCTGGGTGGATTGAGGCACCTGGATATTCCAGCGATTGCCTGTTTTTCTTTTTGGACCGCCACCTAGGCTCAAAGGGATCATGAGATTGTTTATACTAGAAACTTCCGTGTGCAGCCACAAGCTCCTATGGGCTCTAGCATAGTTCACTAAGTCGTGTGAACTCTTACAGTGGTAGACTAGCAGATGTAGGGGATGTAGGTTGGTACGGTCTACTCGTTCGCAAGGTGCAAGCGCTTCTGAAAGACTATGTCTCGGTCATCCATTTCTCAAACATCATGTAGTGCGAGAATTCCAACGGAGGAGATCGAGTCTTGTGGGGAAAAGTGCGTAAACCTCTGCAGAGTGTATAAACTAATCATGGTTAGCCGTGTCCCCGGTTATGGACATCTTGAGTATCTAGTACTTGGATTATCATGTGAATCTCATCATGCTACTGTAATTAATTTTGTTGGGTTTTAATGATGTTATTAACTGGGATTGAGAATGCTGTCAACCATTCTCAATGTTCAACAACCACCATGATAGTTAATTAAAATGTATTCCTTTGCAGCAGGGAAAAATTGGCTTTACGCAAAACTGTAACCATAGAGCTTTCCACCAGCCAAATATGCATAGAGTATAGTTTTATCCTTTCATTGCTCTCTATGTGTTACATTGCCAGCATATTCCATGTGCTGACCCGTTTCGGGCTGCAACGTTCATGTTGCAGACTTTTCAGACGACGAGTAAGGTGCTTTTAGGTCGTGGTTCTATACTCAGTGATGCGGCTGGAGTTGATGGACTCACTTATCTTCCAAGCCTTCTGCTGTTATCGTTGTTAGATGGCCTTAAGCCATATTTGTTGTAATAAGATCTTTTTTGAGACACTCGATGTAATAAGTGTGTGATTGCTACTCTGTTATAAATCCTTCAAGTACTGTGTGGTGCCAACATTACTGATCCAGGGATGACACCAGAGCATAGAGATTGGACCGTTTGAGGTCTGGTTGCTACAATATAAAAGCATGATGCAAAATGGACGTATCAGTTCCTACCCGACGGCCCTTGGCGGGTAACAGGAAGACTCCAAAAGACTTGTTGTACAAGACCAGAAGCTACATTGATGGAGGAATCTACCTCATCAGTAGTAGTAGTCCACCATGTAAATATAGTAGTCCGAGCACTTTTGCGATAGTTAGATCAATTGTATGCCCTTGTTTGATTGAATGAAGTGAATTGTTTGCTTTTGCCTCATGTGCATATGGGTAGTGTTTTCTATCTAGACCCCTCTCTATTCTTAAATCTCATCTTTTCTAAACCCTCAGATGCCTCCAAGACGTGACCCCGGATTTACCTTCCCACCGGAGCTCACTCAGTTGATCCAGCAGCAGAACACATTGATGCAGTTGCTAGTCCAGAATCAGAATCAGGGGAACAACAACAACAACCCACCACCACCACCTGTTGACCACTTAGCACGTTTTCTTAGGTTGAATCCGCTGGTGTTTTCCAGTAGCACCGAGCCAATAGTAGCAGATGATTGGCTCCGCAAGACAGCAAGGGAGTTGACCACGCCAGTATGCATAGATGCGGAAAAGGTGAAGTTTGCCGCACATCAGCTTGACGGACCCGCAACATCATGGTGGGAGAATTTCACAGCCACTTTCCCTATCGATACTATCACATGGGACCAGTTTCAGCAGGCTTTCCGTACTGCCCATGTTTCAGTAGGAGCCATATGGCCATGAAGAAGCGTGAGTTTCGCAACTTGCGCCAAGGAGGACGGATAGTTGTCCAGTATGTGGAGGACTTTAGCAAGCTAGCACGTTATGCCCCAGATGACGTTGCTACGGATGTAGCTAAGCAGGAGAAGTTTCTGGAAGGACTGAATGATGAGTTGAGCATGCAGTTGATGGTAGCAACCTTCAACAACTACCAGGAGTTGGTAGATCGTGCTCTTATGATTGAAGGGAAGCAGCAGCAGATTGAGAATCGCAAGAGGAAGTATGGACATGGGAAGTACAACTCAGGAGCTCAGCAGAAGCCACGTTTTACCCCTAGACCGGGAGGACATTTTCAGCATACCCATGGAGGAGGTAGCTCGCACAATCATAATGGCCCCAAGAAGGGTAATGGGAATGGAGGAAGCAACGGCCAGAACCGTACCAACCCATCAACCCCAGCCAAGAGAGACCTGAGCCAAGTCACCTGTTTTAAGTGCCAGAAGACCGGACATTATGCCAATGAATGTCCTGAAGCCCAGAATTGAAATGGCAATGGAAGCTCTGCGAAGAAGCCAAACCCTTTCAACAGGGGACAGGTGAACCACGTTAACGTGGAGGAGGTTGAAGAGTAGCCTGATGCAGTAATCGGTAAGTTTTTGGTTAAGTCATTTACTGCACTCGTTCTTTTTGATACTGGTGCATCACATTCATACATCTCAAGGGGATTTGTGGATAAGTATGAATTGCCAACCCAAGCCCTTAGGTCACCATGTTAGTAACCTCACATGGAGCAGAATATATGGCTAGTCTATGGTATGATTGGTTACCATTGAGGATTGGTAACTACGTATTTCCCTCAGACCTAGTAGTATTGGAATCTTAAGGATTGGATGTGATATTAGGCATGGATTGGTTATCGAAGTATTGAGGGAATATTGAATGCGCTAGTAAGTCAATTTTGCTTACAACGCCAGAAGGAAGAAGGATCAAGTATGTATCCCGGCACGTGCCAAAAAGGACCCAAGTAAATTCGTTAATAGGAGTTGTGCAGGAGGAAGTATTAGTAGTGAAGGATTTCCCTAATGTATTTCCAAAGGAGTTGCCAGGCATGCCACCAGATAGAGATATTGAGTTTTTAATTGAGCTTTTGCCAGGCACAGGGCCAATATCTAAGAGACCATACATGATGCCTGCAAAGAATTTGGAAGAGATTAAGAAGCAGATTAAGGAGTTACTGGATAAAGGATATATCCGCCCAAGTTCTTCACCTTGGGGATCGCCGATACTTCTAGTGGAGAATAAGGATGGATCGCTAAGGATGGTTATTGATTATCGAGGATTGAATGAAGTAACCATCAAGAACAAGTACCCACTACCGATGATCAATGGTCTGTTTGATCAATTGCAAGGAGCTAAGGTATTTTCCAAGATCGATCTGCGATATGGATACCATCAGTTGAAGATTCGAGAACAGGATATACCTAAGACAACTTTTACCACCAGGTATGGGCTATACGAGTATACCATTATGTCATTTGCTCTGACTAACGCACCTGCATATTTTATGAACATGATGAACAAAGTGTTTATGGAGTTTTTGGATAAGTTCGTCGTAGTGTTCATTGATGATATCCTAGTTTACTCGAAGAATGAAGAGGAGCATAAGGAGCATTTGCATTTGGTACTTGGAAAGCTCAGAGAACATCCGTTATATGCCAAGTTTAGCAAATGTGAATTTTGGTTGAAAGAAGTTGGATTTCTCGGACACGTTTTATCCGGAGAAGGTATAGCAGTGGATCCCACCAAGGTTGACATTGTGACAAATTGGGAAGCCCCAACAACAGTTGGAGAGATCCGGAGTTTTCTTGGACTTGCAAGATACTGCCGGAGATTCATTGAAAATTTCTCGAAGATTGCGAAGCCTATGACAGAGTTGTTGAAGAAGGATACCAAATTCAAATGGACTGAAGAGTGTGAGGCCAGTTTCTAGGAGTTGAAGAAATGTCTGGTTACATCACCAGTGTTGATTTTGCCAGATCAGACCAAGGATTATGAGGTGTATTGCGACGCTTCATGTCGAGGACTTGGAGCAGTGCTTATGCAGGAAGGAAGAGTTGTTTCATATGCCTCACGACAGCTTAAGCCTCAGGAGTTGAATTATGCTACGCATGATTTGGAGTTAGCAGCCATAGTGCATTCGTTGAAGACTTGGAGACATTTTCTCATTGGAAATAATTGTGAGGTGTACACGGATCACAAGAGTCTAAAGTACATTTTCACGCAGAAGGAGTTAAATCTCAGGAAGAGGAGATGGTTGGAACTCATCAAGGATTATGATACGAGATTGCATTATCACCCCGGAAAGGCTAACTTAGTAGCCGATGCGCTGAGTCGTAAAAGCCATGTCAACACCTTAATGACGGGAGATTTACCAAGAGAGTTAGCCGAGCATCTTCGTGAGCTATGTTTGGAGATAGTTCTAAGAGGCTATGTAGCAGCATTGGAGATTCAGTCTACTTTGATGGATAAAATAAGAGAAGCTCAAAGAACTGACAAGGAGATCGTTTCTATTAAGGAGAAAATGAGCAAAGGAAAAGCTAAAGGATTTTGTGAGGATGAGCACGATACCTTATGGTTTGAAGACCGTGTTTATGTGCCCAATGACCCGGAGATCAGGAAGTTGATTCTGCAAGAGGCCCATGATTCACCATATTCGATTCACCCAGGAAATACCAAGATGTATCTGGATTTGAAGGATATTTTCTGGTGGACCGGAATGAAGAAGGATATTGCAGAGTATGTAGCAGTTTGTGATGTATGTCAGAGAGTAAAAGCAGAGCATCAGAAGCCAGCCGGATTACTACAGCCATTGCCGATACCCGAATGGAAGTGGGATAAGTTAGGCATGGATTTTATTACAGGATTGCCCAGAACTCGTTCAGGCTATGACTCGATTTGGGTTGTAGTCGATCGTCTGACAAAGGTAGCTCATTTCATTTCAGTGAAGACTACCTATACTAGTGCCAAGTTGGCAAAGATATACATGACCAGGATCGTATGTCTGCATGGAGTTCCAAGTAGCACTGTATCAGATAGAGGAACCCAGTTTACCTCAAAATTCCGAAATCAGTTGCATGAAACCTTGGGTACCAGGCTAGAGTTCAATACAACTTTCCATCCGCAGACAGATGGACAGACTGAGAGAGTCAATCAGATTTTGGAGGATATGCTGAGAGCTTGTGCTCTAGATTATGGATCTAGTTGGGACGATAATTTGCCATATGCAGAGTTCTCTTACAACAACAGTTATCAATCCAGTTTGAAGATGGCCCCTTTCGAAGCCTTGTACGGAAGGAGGTGCAGGACCCCATTGTCGTGGGATGAAGTTGGAGACCGCCAGTTGTTTGGACCGGATCTGATTAAGGAGTCTGAACATAAAGTGAAATTGATTCGTGATAGGCTTAGGGTAGCCTAGTCCAGGCAGAAGAGCTATGCAGATTCTAAACGCAAGGAGACAGTTTACGAAGTAGGAGGCGGAGTTTATCTTCGAGTATCTCCACTTCGAGGAGTTAAGCACTTTGGAGTTAAGGGAAAGTTAGCACCACATTTTGTAGGACCATACAAGGTTTTGGAGCGTATGGGAGAAGTAGCCTATAAGTTGGAATTGCCCGAAGGATTGTCAGGGGTTCACAACATGTTCCACGTTTCCCAGTTGAAGAAGTGCCACGCGGAGATGGTTGATATACCGCTGAGAGATACAGTGCCGCTGGAAGCGATTCAGTTGGACAGTGATTTGACCTATGAGGAGAAACCAATTAAGATTCTTGAGTATGCCAGCCGAGTCACCTGCAGCAAGGTTATTAGGTTTTGTAAAGTTCAATGGAGCCACCACACGGAAGATGAAGCCACCTGGGAACGAGAGGAAGAATTGCTGAAAGACCACCCTCACCTATTTTCTAGCCAACCCGAATCTCGAGGGCGAGATTCATCTTAAGGGGGTAGGTTTGTAACATCCCAAATTTTCAATTTGGAATGTTATACACTAGATCATCATTGCATATCATATTTTATTGCATTTTGGTTGATCCAGAAATTTCACGCAACTCAAGGACCCTCGGAGAGAGTTGGGGATTTCGTTATTTTCATATTTGAGTTTTCCTCAAATTTTGAAAATAGGATCATTTGATTTTATTTATTTTATCTTCAATTATTTCTATCATAAAAATATTAGAGAGGGAATCAAATGACTTTCCAAAAAAAAGAAATATTGAGGATTTAATTATAAAATCAAATAAGATTTTATTTTGGTTTTATTTGCTATTTTATTTGAATTTAGGAAAAATGATGTTTTTCAAAATTACATTTAGGCCCCAAATAAATGTTTATCCTGTGCGGCTTGATTTTAGAAGCCGGGGAAAATTTATTTCGGGATTTTTGGAGTCCGTTTAGTATTACTTTTCTTTTTTTCTGAGCGTAATAATTTAAAAAAACACGAATCGACCTACGGGCCGTATCCGGCCCGGACTCCTCCGGGGGGGGGGGGGAGGCTTTATATAGCGAGCGCCCGGGCCGCCTCCAGGCCAAGCCGCCGTGCCCCGCAAACCCTAGCCGCCCGCGTCCCGCAGCCGCCGCGCCGCCGCCGGAGTCGCCGCCCGCTGGCGCCGAGGTCGAACCGCCCGCCGGTTTTTTTAGAAAATAGTTGGTTTTCATCGGTTTTTTTCAGTTTTTTTATATTCATTTTTTAGATAGATCGGTTTTTTTTCTCGGTTTAGTTAATTAGCGAGCGTTCGCTCGTTCGTTCGTTTTAACGACCGCGTTCATCATTTAAATCCAGATAACGAACGTTCATTCGTTAATCTTTTCGTCGTTTTCTTTTTCTCGGATTAAATCCGCAATTGTTCTGATCGTGATTTCTGATTCGATTTTCGTTTTAGTATAACTTTTCGCTCGTTTATCAGAATCAGGCGATTGAAGCGCCTGGAGTTTCGTCTCGAAACCCTCTTTCCATTTAAGCAACTCAAACAAGTTTTTCCCTCTGTAAAATTTGACCTAGATCCAGAATAGTAAACGAAGCCTGTTTCTTTTGCCGTTTGTCTTTCGTCACTTTGTTCGATTTGATTCTTTTTGCCAACCAGAGTTCTTAAGTTGAACTTTCTGGTTAGATCTCTTATTTAAGATTTACCTGTGCTTTAATCCAGTACTTATTGTATGCTTGTTTGTTTCGATAGAGTACCCGAAGTGCGCCGCTTGCTACTTTGAATCGCTAGGTTTCGCGGATCATCAGCAAGGCAAGTAACACTTTGATCATACTTCCTACTACCCAGTTTTTATTGCATTAGATCAACACTCACACATTGCATGATTTGGATCTAATTAAATTGTGGGTTTGGGAAGTAGATGAGGTAGCACCTATTACCTGTTTTATATTCAAACCTTTGGGAGTTACTTCTACGTTTGCTTATTATGCCATGCTATGCTAGTAGACGTGGATTGGGTGAGTATATCCATGACAGATGTGAGATTGTTAAATTAATGGTTTATCTAAGGTGGCAACTTAAATACACATCTGGGTGGATTGAGGCACCTGGGTATTCCAGTGCTTGCCTTTTTTTCTTTTTGGACCGCCACCCAGGCTCAAAGGGATCATGAGATTATTCATACTAGAAACTTCCGTGTGCAGCCACAAGCTACTATGGGCTCTAGCATAGTTGACTAAGTTATGCGAACTCTTACAGTGGTTGACTAGCAGATGTAGGGGATGTTGGTTGGTATGGTCTACTCGTTCATAAGGTGCAAGCGCTTCTGAAAAACTATGTCTCGGTCATCCGTTTCTCAAACATCATGTAGTGCGAGAATTCCAACAGAGGAGATCGAGTCTTGTGGGGAAAAGTGTGCAAACCTCTGCAGAGTGTATAAACTAATCATGGTTAGCCGTGTCCCCGGTTATGGACATCTTGAGTATCTAGTACTTAGATTATCATGTGAATCTCATCATGCTACTCTAATTAATTTTGTTGGGTTTTAATGATGTTATTAATTGGGATTGAGAATGCTGTCAACCATTCTCAATGTTTAACAACCACCATGATAGTTAATTAAAATGTATTCCTTTGTAGTAGGGAAAAATTGGCTTTACGCAAAACTGTAACCATAGAGCTTTCCACCAGCCAAATATGCATATAGTATAGTTTTATCCTATCATTGCTCTCTATGTGTTACATTGCCAGCATATTCCATGTGCTGACCCGTTTCGGGCTGCAACGTTCATGTTGCAGACTTTTCAGACGACGAGTAAGGTGTAGCGACCAGACCTCAAACGGTCCAATCTCTGTGCTCTGGTGTCATCCCTGGATCAGTAATGCTGACACCACACAGTACTTTGAAGGATTTATAACAGAGTAGCAATCACACACTTATTACATCGAGTGTCTCAAAAGAGAACTTATTACAATAAATATGGCTTAAGGCCATCTAATAATGATAACAGGGGAAGGCTTGGAAGATAAGTGAGTCCATCAACTCCAACGACATCACTGAGTATAGAACCACAACCTAAAACTCCTTAATCGATGTCTGAAAAGTCTGCAACATTAACGTTGCAGCCCGAAAACGGGCTAGCACATGGAATATGCTGGCAATGTAACACATAGCGAGTAATGGAATGAAACAGCTATTCTATATGCATATTTGGCTGGTGGAAAGCTCTATGGTTACAGTTTTGCGAAAAGCCTATTTTTCCCTACTGTAAAGGAATAAATTTATTTAACTATTATGATGGTTGTTAAACATTGAGAATGGTTGATAGCATTCTCATTCCCAATTAAACATCATTAAACAAACCCATCAAACTTAATTTTTTTAGTAACATGCTAAGATTCACATGATAATCCAAGTACTACATACTCAAGATGTCCATAACCGGGGACACGGCTAACCATGATTAGTTTTTACACTCTGCAGAGGTTTGCGCACTTTTCCCCACAAGACTCGATTTCCTTCGTTGGATATCTCGCACTGCACGGTGTTTGAGAAACGGATGACCGAGACATAGTCTTTCAGAAGTGCTAGCACCTTACGATCGGGTAGACCGTACCACCTACATCCCCTACATCTGCTAGTCTACCACTGTAAGAGTTCGCACGCTTAGTCAACTATGCTAGAGCCCATAATAGCTTGTGGCTGCACACGGAAGTTTCTAGCATGAATAGTCTCATGATCCCTTTGAGCCTGGGTGGCGGTCCAAAAGAAAACAGGCAATCCTGGAATACCCAGGTACCTCAATCCACCCAGATGTGTGTTTAAGTTGCCACCTTAGATAAACCATTAATTAACATACTCACATCTGTCATGGATATCACTCACCCAATCCACGTCTACTAGCATAGCATAGCAATGGTAAGCAAACGTAGAAGTAACTCCCAAAGGTTTGATAATAAACAGGTAATAGGTACTACCTCAACTACTCCCCAAACCCACGATTTAATTAGATCCTAATCATGCAATGTGAAAGGATTGATCTAATGCAATAAAACTGGGTAGTAGGAGGTATGATCAAAGTGTTACTTGCCTTGCTGATGATCCGCAAAACCTAGATATTCGAAGTAACTCGCGGCGCACTCCGGGTATTCTATCATAGACAAACAAACAAACATACAATAAGTACTCATCTAATGCATAGGTAAAAGTCAAATAAGAGAACTAACCAGAAAGTTCAACTTAAGAACTCCGGTTTGCAAAAAGAATCAAATTGAACGAAGCAACGAAAGTCAAACGGCGAAAGAAAACAGCTTCGTTCTACTAATCTGGATCTAGGGCAGTTTTTACAGTGACAAAAACTTGTTTAAGTTGGTTAAATGGATAGAGGGTTTTGAGACGAAACTCGAGGCGCTTGAATCGCCTGATTTCGATAAACGAGCGAAAAGTTATACTAAAACAAAAATCGGATAAGAAATCACGATTAGAAAATAATCGCGGAAAATCCGAGAAAAAGAAAAACAACGAATGGATTAACGAACGAACGTTCGTTAACCGGATCTAAATGACGAATACGTTCATTAAAACGAACGAACAGGCGAACGCTTGTTATTTAGACTAAACTGAAAATAAAACCGATCTAATAAAAAAACGGAACCTAAAAAAACCGATGAAAACCGACGGAAAACCGATCGGTTTTTCGAGAAAAATAAACTGGGGCACGGAAATCAAGGCGAACCTCGGGCGGCGTGCGGCGAGCCGGCGGCGGGGGGGTCCGGCGAGGCGGCACGACGGGCGAGCGAGGCGGCGGTGAGACGCGGCGACGGCGGCGGCGGCGCGGGGCAGTGCGGGCGGCGACGTCGGGTGCGGGGTGGGGCTAGGGTTTGGCCCGGGTGTGCTGCCCCGGCTTATAAAGCCTGCCGGGCCAGAGTCCCAGGCGGACACGGCCCGGTTAAGTCGGTGCGCGTTTTTTTATAATTACGCGCAGAAGAAAAATAAAAATAAATACTAAACGGACTCCAAAAATCCCGAAATAAATTTTCCCTGACTTCTAAAATCAAGCCGGACAAGGTGGACATTTATTTGGGGCCTAAATGAAATTTTGAAAAACACATATGTTTCCTAAATTCAAATAAAATATCGAAAAACTCCAAAATAAAATATTATTTGATTTCTTCATTAAATCCTCAATATTTCTTTATTTTGGGAAAGTCATTTTATTCCCTCTCTAATACTTTTGTAATAGAAATTATTGATGATAAAATAAATAAATATCAAATGATCCTATTCTTTTTTGAGAAACTCAAATATGAAGATAACGAAATCCCCAACTCTCTCCGTGGGTCCTTGAGTTGCTTAGGATTTCTAGGATCGAAACCAAAAGCAAAATAAAATATGATATGCATTGATGATCTAATGTATAACATTCCAAATTGAAAATTTGGGATGTTACAAACCTACCCCCCTTAAGATGAATCTCGCCCTCGAGATTCGGGTTGGCTAGAAAATCGGTGAGGGTGGTCCTTGAGCAAATCTTCCTCTCGTTCCCAGGTGGCTTTGTCCTCCGTGTGGTGGATCCACTGAACCTTACAGAACTTGATAACCTTGCTGCGAGTGACTCGGCTGGCAAACTCGAGAATTTTAACTGGTTTCTCCTCATAGGTCAAATTGTTATCCAACTGAATTGCTTCCAATGGCACTGTATCCCTCAACGGTATGTCAGCCATCTCCGCGTGGCTCTTCTTCAACTGAGAAACGTGGAACAGATCATGAACTCCTGACAATCCTTCGGGCAATTCCAACTTGTAGGCCACTTCTCCCATACGTTCCAATATTCGGTATGGTCCTACAAATCGTGGTGCTAACTTTCCTTTAACACCAAAGCGCTTTGTTCCCCTAAGTGGTGATACTCGAAGATAAGCTCTATCTCCAACTTCGTAAACTGTCTCCTTGCGTTTAGAATCTGCATAACTCTTCTGTCTGGACTGGGCTATCTTGAGCCTATCACGAATCAATTTCACCTTCTGTTCAGACTCCTTAATCAAGTCAGGTCCAAACAACTAGCGGTCTCCAACTTCATCCCACGACAACGGTGTCCTGCACCTCCTTCCGTACAAGGCTTCGAAAGGGGCCATCTTCAAACTAGCTTGATAGCTGTTGTTGTAAGAGAATTCTGCATATGGAAAATTGTTGTCCCAACTAGATCCGTAATCTAGCGCACAAGCTCTCAGAGACTCTCTCGGTCTGTCCATCTGTCTGTGGATGAAAAGCTGTACTGAATTCTAGCCTGGTTCCCAAAGTTTGGTGCAACTGCTTCCAGAACTTTGAGGTAAACTAGGTTCCTCTATCTGATACGATACTCCTTGGAACTCCATACAGACATACGATCCTGGTCATGTATATCTTTGCCAACTTTGCACTGGTATAGGTAGTCTTCACTGGAATGAAATGAGCTACCTTTGTCAAACGATTGACTACAACCCATATCGAGTCATAGCCTGAACGTGTTCTGGGTAATCCTGTAATAAAATCCATGCCTAGCTTATCCCACTTCCATTCGGGTATCGGCAATGGTTGTAGCAATCCTGCTGGCTTCTGATGCTCTACCTTCACTCTCTGACATACATCACAAACTGCTACGTACTCCGCAATATCCTTCTTCATTCCGGTCCACCAGAAAATATCCTTCAAATCCAAATACATCTTGGTATTTCCTGGGTGAATCGAATATGGTGAATCATGGGCCTCTTGCAGAATTAGCTTTCTAATCTCCGGATCATTTGGTACATAGACACGGTCTTCAAACCATAAGGTATCGTGCTCGTCCTCACGAAATCCCTTAGCCTTTCCCTTGCTAAGTTTCTCCTTAATAGAAGCAATCTCCTTGTCAGTCCTTTGGGCTTCTCTGATTTTATCCATCAATGTAGACTGAATCTCCAATGCTGCTACATAGCCTCTCGAGACTATTTCTAAACATAACTCTCAAAGATTTTCGACTAACTCCCTTGGTAATTCTCCCGTCATTAGGGTGTTGACATGACTCTTACGGCTTAATGCGTCGGCTACTACATTAGCCTTTCCGGGGTGATAATGCAATTTCATATCATAATCCTTGATGAGCTCCAACCATCTCCTTTGTCTGAGATTCAACTCCTTCTGTGTGAAAATATACTTCAAACTCTTATGATCCGTATACACCTTGCAATGGTTTCCAATCAGAAAATGTCTCCAAGTCTTCAGTGCATGCACTACGGCTGCTAACTCCAAATCATGCGTAGCATAATTCAACTCATGAGGCTTAAGCTGTCGTGAGGCATATGAAACAACTCTCCCTTCCTGCATAAGCACTGCTCCAAGTCCTCGACGTGAAGCGTCGCAATACACCTCATAATCCTTGGTCTGGTCTGGAAAAATCAACACTGGTGAAGTAACCAAACGTTTCTTCAACTCCTGGAAACTAGCCTCACATTCCTTCGTCCATATGAACTTGGTATCCTTCTTCAACAACTCTGTCATAGGCTTCGCAATCTTTGAGAAATTCTCAATAAATCTCCAGATCTCTCCAACTGTTGTTGGTGCTTCCCAATTTGTCACAGTGATAACCTTTGTGGGGTCAACTGCTATTCCTTCTCCGGATATAACGTGTCCGAGGAATCCTACTTCCTTCAACCAAAACTCACATTTGCTAAACTTGGCATATAGTTGATGTTCCCTGAGCTTTCCAAGAACCAAACGCAAATGTTCCTTATGCTCCTCTTCATTCTTTGAGTAAACCAGGATATCATCGATGAACACTACGAAGAACTTATCCAAGAACTCCATAAACACTTTGTTCATCATGTTCATAAATATGTAGGTGCGTTAGTCAGACCAAATGACATAACGGTATACTCGTACAACCCATACCTGGTGGTAAAAGCCGTCTTGGGTATATCATGTTCCCGAATCTTCAACTGGTGGTATCCTGATCGCAGATCGATCTTGGAAAATACCTTAGCTCCTTGCAATCGATCAAACAGATCATTGATCATCGGTAGTGGGTACTTGTTCTTGATTGTTACTTCATTCAATCCTCGATAATCGACAACCATCCTTAACGATCCATCCTTCTTCTCCATTAGAAGTACTAGCGATCCCCAAGGTGAAGAACTTGGGTGAATATAACCTTTATCCCGTAACTCCTTAATTTGCTTCTTAATTTCCACCAAATCCTTTGCAGGCATCCTGTATGGTCTCTTCGATATTGGCCCTATGCCTGGCAATAGCTCAATCAAAAACTCAATATCTCCATCCAGTGGCATGCCTGGCAACTCCTCTGGAAATATATCAGGGAATTCCTTTACCACTGGTACTTCCTGCTGCACAACTCCTGTTAAGCAATTTACTTGAGTCCTCTTTGGCACATGTCGGGATACATACTTGATCCTTCTCCCTTCTGGGGTGGTAAGCAAAATTGACTTACTAGCACATTCAATATTCCCTTCATACTTTGATAACCAATCCATGCCTAATATCACATCCAATCCTTGGGATTCCAATACTATTAGGTCTGAGGGAAAAACATAGTTACCAATCCTTAATGGTAACCGATCACCATAGACTAGCCATATATTCTGCTCCAGGCGAGGTTACTAACATGGGTGACCTAAGGGCTTGGGTTGACAGTTTATACTTATCCACAAATCCCCTTGATATGTATGAATGCGATGCACCAGTATTGAAAAGAACGAGTGCAGTAAATGACTTAACCAAAAACTTACCGATTACTGCATCCGGCTGCTCTTCAACCTCCTCCACATTAACGTGGTTCACCTGCCCCCTGTTGAAAGGGTTCGGCTTCTTCCCGGAGCTTCCATTGCCATTTCCATTCTGTGATTCAGGACATTCATTGGCATAATGTCCGGTCTTCTGGCACTTAAAGCAAGTGACTTGGCTCAGGTATTTCTTGGTTGGGGTTGATGGGTTGGTGCGGTTCTGGCCGTTTCTTCCTCCATTCCCATTACCATTCTTGGGGCCATTGTGATTGTGCGAGCTACCTCCTCCATGGGTATGCTGAAAATGTCCTCCCGGTCTAGGGGTAAATCGTGGCTTCCGCTGAGCTCCTGAATTGTACTTTCCTTGTGCATACTTCCTCTTGCGATTTTCAATTTGCTGTTGCTTCCCTTCAATCATAAGAGCACGATCTACCAACTCCTGGTAGTTGTTGAAGGTTGCTACCATCAACTGCATGCTCAACTCATCATTCAGTCCTTCCAGAAACTTCTGCTGCTTAGCTGCATCCATAGCAACGTCATCTGGGGCATAACGTGCTAATTTACTAAAGTCCTACACATACTGGCCAACTGTCCGTCCTCCTTGGCGCAAGTTGCGAAACTCTCGCTTCTTCAAGGCCATAGCTCCTGCTGAAACATGGGCAGTTTGAAAAGCCTGCTAAAACTGGTCCCATGTGACAGTGTCGACAGGGAAAGTGGCTGTAAAATTCTCCCACCATGATGCTGTGGGTCCTTCAAGCTGATGTGCGGCAAACTTCATTAAATCCTCAATATTTCTTTATTTTGGGAAAGTCATTTTATTCCCTCTCTAATACTTTTGTAATAGAAATTATTGATGATAAAATAAATAAAAATCAAATGATCCTATTCTCAATTTTTGAGAAAATCTCAAATATGAAAATAACGAAATCCCCAACTGTCTCCGTGGGTCCTTGAGTTGCTTAGTATTTCTAGGATCGAAACCAAAAGCAAAATAAAATATGATATGCATTGATGATCTAATGTATAACATTCCAAATTGAAAATTTGGGATGTTACATAAGGTGCTTTTAGGTCATGGTTCCTAACTCAGTGATGCCGCTGGATTTGATGGACTCACTTATCTTCCAAGCCTTCCGCTGTTATCGTTGTTAGATGGCCTTAATCCATATTTATTGTAATAAGATCTCTTTTGAGACACTCGATGTAATAAGTGTGTGATTACTACTCTGTTATAAATCCTTCAAGTATTGTGTGGTGTCAGCATTACTGATCTAGGGATGACACCGGAGCACAGAGATTGGACCGTTTGAGGTCCGGTCGCTACAATATAAAAGCATGATGCAAATGGATGTATCAGTTCCTACCCGATGGCCCTTGGTGGGTAACAGGAAGACTCCAGAAGACTTGTCGTACAAGACCAGAAGCTACATTCATGGAGGAATCTACCTCCTAATACGCAGCCGCCTAGGATCCATGTATCCTAGGTGTTGGGGATATAACCCCAGGATATGACCCGCCGTCTTGAGGCCGGATCATAGAAGTGGCGAGTCAATAGCCCAAGGCGAACATGGGCCACAGGCGGTAACTATTGAAGACCCAACGGGCGGCTCTTAAGAGGGCCGACTTTTAAGCCCAGCACTGTGGATGGCGGTTCAAGTCTTGGAAGGGGCAAGCCGCCCTGAGCTTTCCTTTCATGGAGAACAGGGCGAGTTAGAGATGCATCTAGTCATCAGTCTAACTGAGACTCAGACTCCTGTAAGCTCGGGGCCTCGGCCTGTATATAATGGCGAGCCCCTAGGCCAGATAGACTAAGTTACAATCAATCGATAGCTAGGTTAAGCGAAATCGCTCCCTTGTAATCGATACTCAAGCAATACAACATAAAGCAGGACGTAGGCTTTTACCTCGATTGAGAGGGGGTGAACCTAGGTAAACTCGTGTCTCTTGTACCATTCAACCCCGACAAGCTAATCACAGTAAGCGATGACCTCACACCTAACTACTTTCACTAGGGCATCTGCCATGACAAAACCACTCCAGTTGGCGCCCACCATGGGGCCAGCGCACGGTGGTTTCGAGTTCTTGAAGGCCTCTTTCCCAGGGATCAAAGGATACACCATTTGCAGGATGACCAAGAGTCACCGCGGCAAGCTGTACATCGACGATGCTAGTGCTACTTCTTGAGCTTGCATTGGTTTTTCCCTTGAAGAGGAAAGGGAGATGCAGCAAAGTAGATATAAGTATTTCCCTTAGTTTGAGAACCAATGTATCAATCTAGTAGGAGACAACGAACAAATCACCGAATACCTGCACAAACAATCAAACAACTTGCACCCAACGCGATATAGGGGTTGTGAATCCCTTCAGGTTACTTGCAAAAGTGAGATCTAATAGAGATAGATAAATGATAAAGTAAATATTTTTGGTATTTTTGGTTTATAGATCGAAAAGTAAAAGATTGCAAAATAGTAGATTGGAAACTTATATGATGAAAATAGACCCGGGGGCCATAGGTTTCACTAGAGGTTTCTCTCAAGATAGCAAATAATACGGTGGGTGAATGATAACCCACAAGTATAGGGGATCGTAATAGCTTTCGAGGGTAGAGTATTCAACCAAAATTTATTGATTCGACACAAGGGGAGCCAAAGAATATTCTCAAGTATCAGCGGCTGAGTTGTCAATTCAACCACACCTGGAAACTTAGTATATGCAGCAGAGTGTTTAGTAGCAAAGTAATATGATAGTGATGCTAACGGTAACAAAAGAGTAACGAAAAAAGTTAATATTTTTGGTATTATGTAGTGATTGTAACAATAGCAACGGGAAAGTAAATAAGCGTAAACTAGTATATGGAAAGCTCGTAGGCATTGGATCAAATGATGGATAATTATGCCGAATGTGGTTCATCATGTAATAGTCATAACATAGGGTGACATAGAACTAGCTCCAGTTCGTCAATGTAATGTAGGCATGTATTCCAAATATAGTCATACGTGCTTATGGAAAAGAACATGCATGACATCTTTTGTCCTACCCTCCCGTGGCAGCGGGGTCCTAATGGAAACTAAGGGATATTAAGGCCTCCTTTTAATAGAGAACCGGAACAAAGCATTAGCACATAGTGAAAACATGAACTCCTCAAACTACGGTCATCACCGGTAAGTATCCTGATTATTGTCACTTTGGGGTTAACGGATCATAACACATAATAGGTGACTATAGACTTGCAATATAGGATCAAGAACTCTCATATATTGATGAAAACATAATAGGTTCAGATCTAAAATCATGGCACTCGGGCCCTAGTGACAAGCATTAAGCATAGCAAAGTCATAGCAACATCAATCTCAGAACATAGTCGATACTAGGGATCAAACCCTAACAAAACTAACTCGATTACATGATAAATCTCATCCAACCCATCACCGTCTAGCAAGCCTACGATGGAATCACTCACGCACGGTGGTGAGCATCATGAAATTGGTGATGGAGGAAGGTTGATGATGACGATGGCGACAGATTCCCCTCTCCGGAGCCCCGAACGGACTCCAGATCAGCCCTCCCGAGAGAGATTAGGGCTTGGTGGAGGCTCCGTATCGTAAAACATGATGAATCCTTCTCTCTGATTTATTTCTCCCTAAACGTGAATATATAGAGTTGGAGTTGAGGTCGGTGGAGCACCACGGGGCCCACGAGGCAGGGCGGCGCGCCCCCACCCTTGTGGACTGGGTGTGGGCCCCCTGGCCTTGATTCTTTCGCCGGTATTTTTTATATATTCCAAAAATATTCTCCATTGATTTTCAGGTCATTCCGAGAACTTTTATTTCTGCACAAAAATAACACCATGGTAATTCTGCTGAAAACAACGCCGGTCTGGGTTAGCTCCATTCAAATCATGCAAGTTAGAGTTCAAAACAAGTGAAAAAGTGTTTGGAAAAGTAGATACGATGGAGATGTATCAACTCCCCCAAGCTTAAACCTTTGCTTGTCCTCAAGCAATTCAGTTGATAAACTGAAAGTGATAAAGAAAACTTTTACAAACTATGTTTGCTCTTGTTATTATAAATATGTAAAGCCAACATTCAAGTTTTCAGCAAAGATTATGAACTAACCATATTCACAATAACATTTAGGTCTCATGTTTACTCATATCAATGACATAATCAACTTGCAAGCAATAATAGTAAATCTCGAATGACAACACTTTCTCAAAACAATCATAATATGATATAATGAGATGGTATCTCGCTAGCCCTTTCCGAGACCACAAAACATAAATGCAGAGCACCTCTGAAGATCAAGGGCGGACTGGAAATTGTAATTCATGGTAAAAGAGATCCATTCACAGTCATACTCAATGTAAACTAATAGTAATGCATGCAAATGACAGCGGTGCTCTCCAACTGGTGCTTTTTAATAAGAGGATGATGACTCAACATAAAAGTAAATAGATAGGTCCTTCGCATAGGGAAGCATGGATTTGTAGAGGTGCCAGAGCTTGGTTTTTGAAATACAGATAAATAATATTTTGAGTGGTATACTTTCATTGTCAACATAAAACCCGAGAGATCTCGATATCTTCCATGCTACACACATTATAGGCGGTTCCCAAGCAGAATGGTAAAGTTTATACTCCCCCTACCACCAACAAACATCAATCCATGGCTTGTCCGAAACAACGGGTGCCTCCAACTAACAACAATCCTGGGGGAGTTTTGTTTGCAATTATTTTGATTTGATTTGAGCATGGGACTGGGCATCCGGTTACCAGCCATTTTCTCGTGAATGAGGAGCGGAGTCCACTCCTCTTGAGAATAACCTGCCTAGCATGGAAGATATAGACAACCCTAGTTGATACATGAGCTATTCAAGCATACAAAATAGAATTTCATTTGAAGTTTTAGAGTTTGGCACATACAAATTTACTTGGAACGGCAGGTAGATACCGCATATAGGAAGGTATGGTGGACTCATATGGAATAACTTTTGGGGTTTATGGAAGTGGATGCACAAGCAGTATTCCCGCTTAGTACAAGTGAAGGCTAGAAAGAGACTGGGAATCGACCAGCTAGAGAGCGACAACAGCCATGAACATGCATTAAAATTAATCAACACTGAGTGCAAGCATGAGTAGGATATAATTCACCATGAACATAAATATCGTGGAGGCTATGTTGATTTTGTTTCAACTACATGCATGAACATGTGCCAAGTCAAGCCACTCGAATCATTCAAAGGAGGATAGCACCCTATCATACCACATCACGACGATTTTAATAGCATGTTGGCACGCAAGGTAAACCATTATAAACTCCTGGCTAATTAAGCATCACATGAGAAACTATAATCTCTAATTGTCATCGCAAACATGTTTCATTCATAATAGGCTGAATCAGGAACGATGAACTAATTGTATTTACAAAAACAAGATAAGTCGAGTTCATACCAACTTTTCTCATCTTAATCAGTCCATCATATAACATCATTATTGCCTTTCACTTGCGCGACATAATGGTGTGGATAATAATAATAGTGCGCGTGCATTGGACTAAGCTGGAATCTGCAAGCATTCAATTCAAGGGAGAAGACAAGGTAATATGGGCTCTTTGTTAGATCAACAATAATTCAAATAAGAGCCTCTCAACATTTTCATAATGGTCTTCTCCTCTCGACCCCAAAGAAAAGAAAAGAAACAAAACTATTTACACGGGAAAGCTCCCAACAAACAAAAGAAGAACGAGAAATCTTTTTGGGTTTTCTTTTAATTATTACTACCACTACAAGCATGGAAAGTAAACTTGCTAAAAGCTACAACTAATTTTTTTGTTTTTTCTTAAGGTTTTTCAAACACACAAGAAGAATGCCAGAAAATAAAATAAACTAGCATGGATAATATAATGAAAAAGTATGAGCACCGACAACTGGCATGAGTGTGTGAACATGAATGTGATGTCGGTGAGAAATACGTACTCCCCCAAGCTTAGGCTTTTGGCCTAAGTTGGTCTATGGCCACGGTTGGCCTGGTGGATATCCAAAGTTGTAGCCGGGGTCGTACTGAGATGCAGCAGCTACTGCCTGACGAGCTGCAGCTTGGAGGCGAGCTGCCTCCGTCCTGCTCTCGTACTCGTTTGCCTCCTCCTTGGTTATAACATATCTCATTTTGTCTGAAAGTCGAAGAAAGCAGGAGCAGGGAGAGCAACATGGACAATGCAGCACCTGTCAAAGATTAGTCAATACTGGAGAGGTTGTTCATTCCTATCAATAAACTGATGGTGAACCATAGCATTATAATCTAGATAAGCAGGAGGTAACTCAATATCATTTCCACGTATGGGTATATCAAGATAGTTAGCTACACGAGTTGCATAAATTCCACAAAACAAATCTCCACTTAAACCGTTAAGATGCAACCTACGTGCAACAATAGCCCGCAAGTTATATTGTTTATCTCCTAATATAGCACTCTTGATAACACTAAGGTCGGGAACACACATGTGACATGCCTCATCCTTACCATTAATGCATCTACCTATAAAGAGAGCAAAATAATGTACGGCAGGAAAATGAATGCTCCCTATGGTAGCTTGTGTTATTTCTCTAGATTCCCCCATAGTGATACTAGCAATAAATTCTTTAAATTCAGATTTGCGAGGTTCACTAACATTGCCCCAGTGCGGGAGTTTACAAGCAGTATTGAAATCTTCCAAGTCCATGGTACAAGATTTATCATACAGATCAAATAGGACAGTGTGAGAATTGCGTGATGGCGCAAATTTAAACCTTCTCACAAAGGAATCAGTTAGGTGATAATATTGGGGGCACTTATCTAACACGAAGCTCTCAAGTTCTGCATTACGCACATACGCGTCAAATTCCTCCTTAATTCCTGCTTGGACCATAAAATCTTCTAACGGCCATTCTCAAGGCCGCACTTGAGCTTCTCTTGGTAGTTCATAGTCTGGCTCACGTATCGCAGGCCTGGGTCCTTGCTTCTTTGAGGAACCACCTTGGTACAGTTTCCTAAACATATTTCTTCCTCTGAGAAATTTCTAAAAAATTTAGTAACTCAAAATAAAAGTGAAGCAAACTCAACAAGATTGATAGAAACTACTCCTACAAGTGCCTAGAGGCTATATCATGCATTGAAACTACTTTTGACCACATAAATTTGACATGCAGGCTCAAGAACAAGGTCACCCAAGCAGCAAAAATTGCAATAAATAAAGCACTAGAACAAAAACTAATTGGACCATTGGAGGAGTCACATACCGAAGAACAATCCCCCAAAGCAGTTTTGTGAATGGAGATCGAAAATGGCAGCAAGATGAGCTAGAACACGGGTTTGAGCTGGTGGGTGATTTTTTCTGGAGGAAGACGAAGTGTGTGGGTGCAAGAATAAGTGGAGGGGACCCACGTGGGGTCCACGAGGCAGGGGGGCGCGCCCTCCACCCTCGTGGGCACATGGTGGGTCCCCCTGGTGTGTTCTCAGTGCCAATAATTCTTAAATATTCTGGAAAAAATCATATTAAATTTTCAGGGCATTTGGAGAACTTTTATTTTCTGGGTATTTTTTATTGCAAGGATAATTCAGAAAGCATATAGAAAATACTATTTTTACTTTATTTAATATAAATAACGGAAAGTAAAAAGAGGGTACAGAGAGCTGTGCTTTCTAACTTCATCCATCTCATGCTCATCAAAAGGAATCCATTAACAAGGTTGATCAAGTCTTGTTAACAAACTCATTCCGATTCGCATGAAACTGGAGAAATTTCGAATAACACTAGGTTACCTCAACGGGGATATGCATGCCCCCAACAATAAGAATATCATATTTCTTCTTGACAGTAGGAAGAGGAAATTCAAAACCTCCAATAGTAATTGTTGGAATTTTTCCAATAGAATTGATACTGTGGGCTTGAGGTTGCTTCCTCGGAAAGTGTACCGTATGCTCATTACCATTAACATGAAAACTGACATTGCCTTTGTTGCAATCAATAACAGCCCCTGCATTATTCAAAAAGGGTCTACCAAGGATAATCGACATACTATCGTCCTCAGGAATATCAAGAATAACAGAGTCAGTTAAAATAGTAACGTTTGCAACCACAACAGGCACATCCTCACAAATACCGAGAGGTATAGCAGTTGATTTATCAGCCATTTGGAAAGATATTTCAGTAGCAGTCAACTTATTCAAATCAAGTCTACGATATAAAGAGAGAGGCATAACACTAACACCGGCTCCAAGATCACATAAAGCAGTTTTAACACAGTTTCTTTTAATGGAGCATGGTATAGTTGGCACTCCTGGATCTCCTAGTTTCTTTGGTATTCCACCTTTAAAAGTGTAATTAGCAAGCATGGTTGAAATTTCAGCTTATGGTATCTTTCTTTTATTAGTAACTGTTGGGGAATGCAGTAATTTCGAAAATTTTCCTACGCACACGCAAGATCATGGTGATGCATAGCAACGAGAGGGGAGAGTGTTGTCTACGTACCAACGCAGACCGACTGCGGAAGCGATCACACAACATAGAGGAAGTAGTCGTACGTCTTCTTCCCGATCCGACCAATCCAAGCATCGTTACCCCGGCACCTCCGAGTTCTTAGCACACGTTCAGCTTGATGACGATCCTCGGGCTCCGATCCAGCAAAGCGTCGAGGAAGAGTTCCGTCAGCACGACGGCGTGATGACGATCTTGATGTACTACCGACGCAGGGCTTCGCCTAAGCACTACAACGGTATGATCGAGGTGGAATTTGGTGGCAGGGGGCACCGCACACGGCTAAGGAACGATCTCAAGGATCAACTTGTGTGTCTTGGGGTGTCCCCTGCCCCCGTATATAAAGGTTGGAGGAAGGGGGGCCGGCCGGCCAGGGAGAGGGAGGCGCAGGGGGAGTCCTACTCCTACCGGGAGTAGGACTCCCCCCTCCAACCCTATTCCAATTAGGACTCTCGGGGGGAAAGGAGTGAGAGGGGGGGCCGGCCCCTTCTCCTAGTCCTACTAGGACTTGGGGAAAGGGGGGGCACCGGCCAGCTATGGGCTGCCCCTTTTCTCTTTTTCCACTAAGGCCCAATAGGCCCATTAGTCTCCCGGGGGGTTCCGCTAACCCTCCCGGTATTCCGGTAAAATCCCGATTTCACCCGAAACACTTCCTATGTCCAAACATAGGCCTCCAATATATCAATCTTTACGTCTCGACCATTTCGAGACTCCTCGTCATGTCCGTGATCTCATCCGGGACTCCGAACAACCTTCGGTACATCAAAATGCATAAACTCATAATAACTGTCATCGTAACGTTAAGCGTGCGGACCCTACGGTTCGAGAACAATGTAGACATGACCGAGACACGTCTCCGGTCAATAACCAATAGCGGGACCTGGATGCCCATATTGGCTCCTACATATTCTACGAAGATCTTTATCGGTCAGACCGCATAACAACATACGTTGTTCCCTTTGTCATCGGTATGTTACTTGCCCGAGATTCGATCGTCGGTATCCAATACCTAGTTCAATCTCGTTACTGGCAAGTCTCTTTACTCGTTCCGTAATACATCATCTCATAACTAACATCTTAGTTATTATGCTTGCAAGGCTTATGTGATGTATATTACCGAGAGGGCCCAGAGATACCTCTCCGACAATCGGAGTGACAAATCCTAATCTCGAAATACGCCAACCCAACATCTACCTTTGGAGACACCTGTAATGCTCCTTTATAATCACCCAGTTACGTTGTGACGTTTGGTAGCACCCAAAGTGTTCCTCCGGCAAACGGGAGTTGCATAATCTCATAGTCATAGGAACATGTATAAGTCATGAAGAAAGCAATAGCAACATACTAAACGATCGGGTGCTAAGCTAATGGAATGGGTCATGTCAATCAGATCATTCAACTAATGATGTGACCTCGTTAATCAAATAACAACTCTTTGTTCATGGTTAGGAAACATAACCATCTTTGATTAACGAGCTAGTCAAGTAGAGGCATACTAGTGACACTCTGTTTGTCTATGTATTCACACATGTATTATGTTTCCGGTTAATACAATTCTAGCATGAATAATAAACATTTATCATGATATAAGGAAATAAATAATAACTTTATTATTGCCTCTAGGGTATATTTCCTTAGGTCTCCCACTTGCACTAGAGTCAATAATCTAGTTCACATCGCCATGTGATTTAGCAGCAATAGTTCACATCACCATGTGATTAACACCCATAGTTCACATCGTTATGTGACCAACACTCAAAGGGTTTACTAGAGTCAGTAATCTAGTTCACATATCTATGTGATTAACACCCAAAGAGTACTAAGGTGTGATCATGTTTTGCTTGTGAGATAATTTTAGTCAACGGGTCTGTCACATTCAGATCCGTAAGTATTTTGCACGTTCTATGTCTACAATGCTCTACACGGAGCTACTCTAGCTAATTGCTCCCACTTTCAATATGTATCCAGATTGAGACTTTAGATTCATCTGGATCAGTGTCAAAAACTTGCATCGACGTAACCCTTTACGACGAACCTTTTTGTCACGTCCATAATCGAGAAACATATCCTTATTTCACTAGGGATAATTCTGAGCGCTGTCCAGTGATCTACTCCTAGATCACTATTGTACTCCCTTGCCAAATCAGTGCAGGGTATATAATAGATCTGGTACACAGCATGACATACTTTATAGAACCTATGAATGAGGCATAGGGAATGACTTTCATTCTCTTTCTATCTTCTGCCGTGGTCGGGCTTTGAGTCTTTACTCAACTTCACACCTTGTAACACAGGCAAGAAACTTTTTCTTTGACTGTTCCATTTTGAACTACTTCAAAATCTTGTCAAGGTATGTACTTATTGAAAAACTTATCAAGCGTCTTGATCTATCTCTATAGATCTTGAAGCTCAATATGTAAGCAGCTTTACCGAAGTCTTTCTTTGAAAAACTCCTTTCAAACACTCCTTTTATGCTTTACAGAATAATTCTACATTATTTCCGATCAACAATATGTCATTCACATATACTTATCAGAAGTGCTGTAGTGCTCCCACTCACTTTCTCGTAAATACAGGCTTCACCGCAAGTCTGTATAAAACTATATGCTTTGATCAACTCATCAAAGCGTATATTCCAACTCCGAGATGTTTGCACCAGTCAACGGATAGATCGCTGGAGCTTGCATATTTAGTTAACACCTTTATGATCGACAAAACCTTCTAGTTGCATCGTATACAACTTTTCTTTAGCAAATCCATTAAGGAATGCAGTTTTGTTTATCCATTTGCCAGATTTCATAAAATGCGGCAATTGCTAACATGATTCGGACAGACTTAAGCATAAATACGAGTGAGAAAATCTCATCGTAGTCAACACCTTGAACTTGTCGAAAACCTTTTGCGACAAGTCGAGCTTTATAGACAGTAACATTACCGTCAGCGTCAGTCTTTTTCTTGAAGATCCATTTATTCTCATTTGCTTACCGATCATCGGGCAAGCCAACCAAAGTCCAAACTTTGTTCTCATACATGGATCATATCTCAGATTTCATGGCTTCAAGCCACTTTGCGGAATCTGGGCTCACCATCGCTTCTTCATAGTTCGTAGGTTCATCATGATCTAGTAGCATGACTTCCAGAAAAGGATTACCGTACCACTCTGGCGCGGATCTTACTCTGGTTGATCTACGAGGTTCAGTAGTATCTTGTTCTGAAGTTTCATGATCATCATCATTAGCTTCCTCACTAACTGGTGTAGGTGTCACAGAAACAGTTTTCTGTGATGTGCTACTTTCCAACAAGGGAGTAGGTACAGTTACCTCGTCAAGTTCTACTTTCCTCCCACTCACTTCTTTCGAGAGAAACTCCTTCTCCAGAAAGTTTCCGAATTTTAGCAACAAAAGTCTTGCCTTCGGATCTGTGATAGAAGGTGTATCCAATAGTTTCCTTTGGATATCCTATGAAGACGCACTTCTCCGATTTGAGTTTTGAGCTTATTTGGATGAAACTTTTTCATATAAGCATCGCAACCCCAAACTTTAAGAAACGACAGCTTAGGTTTCTTGCCAAACCATAGTTCACACGGTGTCGTCTCAACGGATTTATATGGTGCCCTATTTAACGTGAATGCAGCTGTCTCTAATGCATAACCCCAAAACGATAGTGGTAGATCGGTAAGATACATCATAGATTGTACTATATCCAATAAAGTATGGTTATGACGTTCGGACACACCATTATGCTGTGGTGTTCTAGGTGGCGTGCGTAGTGAAACTATTTCACCTTGTTTTAACTGAAGACCAAACTCGTAACTCAAATATTTGTCTCCGCGATCATATCGTAGAAACTTTTACTTTCTTGTCACGATGATTTTTCACTTTACTCTGAAATTCTTTGAACTTTTCAAATGTTTCAGACTTATGTTTCATCAAGTAGATATCCCCATATCTGCTCAAATCATCTGTGAAGGTCAGAAAATAATGATACTTGCTGCAAGCCTTAATATTCATCGGACCACATACATCAGTATGTATGATCTTCAACAAATCTGTTGCTTGCTTCATTGTTCCGGAGAACGGCGTTTTAGTCATCTTGCCCAAAAGGCACGGTTCGCAAGCATCAAGTGATTCATAATCAAGTGATTCCAAAATCCCATCAGCATGGAGTTTCTTCATGCGCTTTACACCAATATGACCTAAACGGCAGTGCTACAAATAAGTTGCACTATCATTATTAACTTTGCATCTTTTGGTTTCAATATTATGATTATGTGTATCACCATGATCGAGATCCAACGAACTATTTTCATTGGGTGTGTAACCATATAAGGTTTTATTCATGTAAACAGAACAACAATTTATTCTCTTACTTTAATGAATAACCGTATTGCAATAAACATGATCAAATCATATTCATGCTCAACGCAAAAACCAAATAACACTTATTTAAGTTCAACACTAATCCCGAAATTATAGGGAGTGTGCGATGATGATCATATCAATCTTGGAACCACTTCCAACACACATCGTCACTTCACCCTTAACTAGTCTCTGTTTATTCTGCAACTCCCGTTTCGAGTTACTAATCTTAGCAACTGAACTAGCATCAAATACTAAGGGGTTTCTATAAACACTAGTAAAGTACACATCAATAACATGTATATCAAATATACTTATGTTCACTTTGCCATCCTTCTTATCCGCCAATCACTTGGGGTAGTTCCGCTTCCAGTGACTAGTCCCTTTGCAGTAGAAGCACTTAGTCTCAGGCTTAGGATCAGACTTGGGCTTCTTCACTTGCGCAGCAACTTGCTTGCCGTTCTTCTTGAAGTTCCCCTTCTTCCCTCTGCCCTTTTCTTGAAACTAGTGGTCTTGTAAACCATCAACACTTGATGTTTTTCTTGATTTCTACCTTCGTTGATTTCAGCATCACGAAGAGCTTGGGAGTTGTTTCCGTTATCCCTTGCATATTATAGTTCATCACGAAGTTCTACTAACTTGGTGATGGTGACTAGAGAATTCTGTCAATCACTATCTTATCTGGAAGATTAACTCCCACTTGATTCAAGCGATTGTAGTACCCAGACAATCTGAGCACATGCTCACTAGTTGAGCGATTCTCCTCCATCTTTTAGCTATAGAACTTGTTGGAGACTTCATATCTCTCAACTCGGGTATTTGCTTGAAATATTAACTTCAACTCCTGGAACATCTCATATGCTCCATGACGTTCAAAACATCTTTGAAGTCCCGATTCTAAGCCATTAAGCATGGTGCACTTAAACTATCAAGTAGTCATCATATTGAGCTAGCCAAACGTTCATAACGTCTGCATCTGCTCCTGCAATAGGTCTGTCACCTAGCGGTGCATCAAGGACATAATTCTTCTGTGCAGCAATGAGGATAAACCTCAGATCACGGATCCAATCCGCATCATTGCTACTAACATCTTTCAACACAATTTTCTCTAGGAACATATCAAAAATAAACACAGGGAAGCAACAACGCGAGCTATTGATCTACAACATAATTTGCAAAATACTACCAGGACTAAGTTCATGATAAATTTAAGTTCAGTTAATCAAATTACTTAGGAACTCCCACTTAGATAGACATCCCTCTAATCTTCTAAGTGATCACGTGATCCAAATCAACTAAACCATAACCGATCATCACGTGAGATGGAGTAGTTTTCAATGGTGAACATCGTTATGTTGATCATATCTACTATATGATTCACGCTCGACCTTTCGGTCTCCGTGTTCCGAGGCCATATCTGTATATGCTTGGCTCGTCAAGTATAACCTGAGTATTCTGCGTGTGCAACTGTTTTGCACCCGTTGTATTTGGACGTAGAGCTTATCACACCCGATCATCACGTGGTGTCTGGGCACGACGAACTTTGGCAACGGTGCATACTCAGGGAGAACACTTCTTGATAATTTAGTGAGAGATCATCTTATAATGCTACCGTCAATCAAAGCAAGATAAGATGCATAAAAAGATAACCATCACATGCAATCAATATAAGTGATATGATATGGCCATCATCATCTTGCGCTTGTGATCTCCATCTCCGAAGCACCGTCATGATCACCATCGTCACCGGCGCGACACCTTGATCTCCATCGTAGCATCGTTGTCGTCTCGCCAATCTTATGCTTCCACGACTATCACTACCGTTTAGTAATAAAGTAAAGCATTACATCGCGATTGCATTGCATACAATAAAGCGACAACCATATGGCTCCTGCCAGTTGCCGATAACTCGGTTACAAAACATGATCATCTCATACAATAAAATCAGCATCATGCCTTGACCATATCACATCACAACATACCCTGCAAAAACAAGTTAGACGTCCTCTACTTTGTTGTTGCAAGTTTTACGTGGCTGCTACGGGCTTAAGTAAGAACTCATCTCACCTACGCATCAAAACCACAACGATAGTTTGTCAAATAGACTCCGTTTTAACCTTCTCAAGGACCGGTCGTAGTCACACTTGGTTCAACTAAAGTTGGAGAGACAGTCTTCCGCAAGCCATCTATGTGCAAAGCACGTCGAGGGAACCGGTCTCGCGTAAGAGTACGCGTAAGGTTGGTCCGGATCGTCTCACCCAACAATACCGGCGAACCAAAGTATGACATGCTGGTAGGCAGTATGACTTGTATCGCCCACAACTCACTTGTGTTCTACTCGTGCAAATAACATCAAACCATAAAACCTAGGCTCGGATGCCACTGTTGGGGAACGCAGTAATTTCGAAAAATTTCCTACGCACATGCAAGATCATGGTGATGCATAGCAACGAGAGGGGAGAGTGTTGTCTACGTACCAACGCAGACCGACTGCGGAAGCGATCACACAACGTAGAGGAAGTAGTTGTACGTCTTCTTCCCGATCCGACCGATCCAAGCACGGTTACTCCGGCACCTCCGAGTTCTTAGCACACGTTCAGCTCGATGACGATCCTCGGGCTCCGATCCAGCAAAGCGTCGAGGAAGAGTTCCGTCAGCACGACGGCGTGATGACGATCTTGATGTACTACCGACGCAGGGCTTCGCCTAAGCACTACAACGGTATGATCGAGGTGGAATTTGGTGGCAGGGGGCACCGCACACGGCTAAGGAACGATCTCAAGGATCAACTTGTGTGTCTTGGGGTGTCCCCTGCCCCCGTATATAAAGGTTGGAGGAAGGGGGGCCGGCCGGCCAGGGAGAGGGAGGCGCAGGGGGAGTCCTACTCCTACCGGGAGTAGGACTCCCCCCTCCAATCCTATTCCAATTAGGACTCTCGGGGGGAAAGGAGAGAGAGGGGGGGCCGGCCCCTTCTCCTAGTCCTACTAGGACTTGGGGAAAGGGGGGGCACCGGCCAGCTATGGGCTACCCCTTTTCTCTTTTTCCACTAAGGCCCAATAGGCCCATTAGTCTCCCGGGGGGTTCCGCTAACCCTCCCGGTATTCCGGTAAAATCCCGATTTCACCCGAAACACTTCCTATGTCCAAACATAGGCCTCCAATATATCAATCTTTACGTCTCGACCATTTCGAGACTCCTCGTCATGTCCGTGATCTCATCCGGGACTCCGAACAACCTTCGGTACATCAAAATGCATAAACTCATAATAACTGTCATCGTAACGTTAAGCGTGCGGACCCTACGGTTCGAGAACAATGTAGACATGACCGAGACACGTCTCCGGTCAATAACCAATAGCGGGACCTGGATGCCCATATTGGCTCCTACATATTCTACGAAGATCTTTATCGGTCAGACCGCATAACAACATACGTTGTTCCCTTTGTCATCGGTATGTTACTTGCCCGAGATTCGATCGTCGGTATCCAATACCTAGTTCAATCTCGTTACTGGCAAGTCTCTTTACTCGTTCCGTAATACATCATCTCATAACTAACATCTTAGTTATTATGCTTGCAAGGCTTATGTGATGTATATTACCGAGAGGGCCCAGAGATACCTCTCCGACAATCGGAGTGACAAATCCTAATCTCGAAATACGCCAACCCAACATCTACCTTTGGAGACACCTGTAATGCTCCTTTATAATCACCCAGTTACTTTGTGACGTTTGGTAGCACCCAAAGTGTTCCTCCAGCAAACGGGAGTTGCATAATCTCATAGTCATAGGAACATGTATAAGTCATGAAGAAAGCAATAGCAACATACTAAACGATCGGGTGCTAAGCTAATGGAATGGGTCATGTCAATCAGATCATTCAACTAATGATGTGACCTTGTTAATCAAATAACAACTCTTTGTTCATGGTTAGGAAACATAACCATCTTTGATTAACGAGCTAGTCAAGTAGAGGCATACTAGTGACACTCTGTTTGTCTATGTATTCACACATGTATTATGTTTCCGGTTAATACAATTCTAGCATGAATAATAAACATTTATCATGATATAAGGAAATAAATAATAACTTTTTATTGCCTCTAGGGCATATTTCCTTCAGTAACAATATCCTTCATGTACTTAGCACAAGGGTTCATTTTAAGCATATCAATCAAACGCATACGCAAAAAGATAGGTCTAATCATTTCAGCAAAGCCCTCAAAATCCTCATCATCTTTTTTCTTGGATGGTTTAGGAGGAGAAGGCATGGGTTTCTGAACCCATGGTTCTCCTTCTTTACCGTGCTTCCAAGCAACAAAGTCTCTCTTATCATAATGTTGATTCTTTGATTGTGGGTTATCAAGATCAACAACATGTTCAATCTCTACATCATTATCATTGCTAGTTTGAGCATCAACATGAACATCATCATTAACATTATCACTAGGTTCATGTTCATTGCCAGATTGTGTTTTGATACATCCATTTTGCATCATGCTTTGATATTGATATTTATTGCATTATGGGTTGTTATTACACATTATGTCACAATACTTATGCCTATTCTCTCTTATTTTACAAAGTTTACATGAAGAGGGAGAATGCCGACAGCTGGGATTCTGGGCCAGAAAAGGAGCAAATATTAGAGACCAATTCTGCACAGCTCCAAAAGTCCTGAAACTTCACAGAAGTTATTTCCAGAATATATTAAAAATATTGAGCACAGAAAGTTCCAGAGGGGGGCCACACCCTGGCCACGAGGGTGGGGGCTGCCCCTACCCCCTGGGCGCGCCCCCTTCCTCGTGGGCTCCCTGGTGGCCCTCCGATGCCCATCTTCTGCTATATGAGGTCTTTTGCCCGAGTAAAAATAATAAGCAAGCTTTGGGGAAGAAACTCCACTACCACGAGGCGGAACCTTGGCGGAAACAATCTAGGGCTCCGGCAGAGCTGTTCTATCGAGGAAACTTCCCTCCGGGAGGGGGAAATCAGCATGATCGTCATACCAACAATCCTCTCATCAGGAGGGGGTCAATCTCCATCAACATCTTCACCAGCACCATCTCATCTCAAACCCTAGTTCATCTCTTGTATCCAAACCTCAGATTGGTACCTGTGGGTTGCTAGTAGTGTTGATTACTCCTTGTAGTTGATGCTAGTTGGTTTACTTGGTGGAAGATCATATGTTCAGATCCATTATGCATATTGATACCCCTCTGATTATGAACATGAATATGCTTTTTGAGTAGTTACGCTTGTTCCTGAGGACATGGGAGAAGTCTTGCTATAAGTAGTCGCGTGAATTTGGTATTCGTTCGATATTTTGATGAGATGTATGTTGTCTTTCCTCTAGTGGTGTTATGTGAACATCGACTACATGACACATCACCATTGTTTGGGCCTAGAGGAAGGCATTGGGAAGTAATAATTAGATGATGGGTTGCTAGAGTGACAGAAGCTTAAACCCTAGTTTATGCGTTGCTTCATAAGGGGCTGATTTGGATCCATATGTTTCATGCTATGGTTAGGTTTACCTTAATACTTCTATTGTAGTTGCGAATGCTTGCAATGGGGTTAATCATAAGTGGTATGCTTGTCCAAGTAAGGACAGTACCCAAGCACCGGTCCACCCACATCAAATTATCAAAGTACCGAACGCGAATCATATGATCGTGATGAAAACTAGCTTGACGATAATTCCCATGTGTCCTCGGGAGCGCTTTCCTTCATATAAGAGTTTGTCCAGGCATGTCCTTTTCTACAAAAAGGATTGATACATATTGCTGTACCTTATTTACTTTTATTATTTTCTACTCGTTACAAATTACCTGATCACAAAACTATCTGTTACCGATAATTTTAGTGCTTGCAGAGAATACCTTACTGAAAACTGCTTATCATTTCCTTCTGCTCCTCTTTGGGTTCGACACTCTTACTTATTGAAAAGCTACGATAGACCCCAACACTTGTGGGTCATCAAGACTATTTTTTGGCATCGTTGTCGGGGAGGGAAGCGCCTTTGGTAGGTGGAATTTGCTAAGAAAAATTTATATACTGTGCTGAAATTTACTGTTACTTGTTACTATGGAACATAATCCTTTGAGGGGCTTGTTCGGGGTATCTTCACCCTGACTAGTAGAGCAAAGAGTTGCTCCTCAACCTACTGAACCTACTGAAAATGTTTACTTTGAAATTCCTTCGGGTATGATAGAGAAACTGCTAGCTAATCCTTTTGCAGGAGATGGAACATTGCATCCCGATTTGCGCTTAATCTATGTGGATGAAGTTTGTGGATTATTTAAGCTTGCAGGTATGCCCGAGGATGTTATCAAGAAGAGGGTCTTCCCTTTATATTTGAAGGGAGATGCATTGACATGGTATAGGCTATGTGATGATATGGGATCTTGGGACTATAAGCGATTGAAATTGGAATTTCACCAGAAGTTTTATCCTATGCATCTTGTTCATCATGATCGTAATTATATATATAATTATTGGCCTCACGAAGGAGAAAGCATCGCTCAAGCTTGGGGGAGGCTTAAGTCAATGTTATATTCATGCCCCAATCATGAGCTCTCAAGAGAAATGATTATTCAAAAAATTTATGCTCGGCTTTCTCTCAGTAATCGCTCCATGCTCGATACTTCTTGTACTGGATCTTTTCTGATGAAGACTATTGAATTCAAATGGGATTTATTGGAAAGAATTAAATGCAACTCTGAAGATTGGGATCTCGATGAAGGTAAGGAGTTAGGTATGACACCTAAGTTTGATTGTGTTAAATCTTCTATGGATACCGATGCTTTCCGTGAATTTAGCACTAAATATGGACTTGACTCTGAGATAGTAGCTTCCTTTTGTGAATCCTTTGCTACTCATGTTGATCTCCCTAAGGAGAAGTGGTTTAAATATAATCCTCCCATTGAAGTAAAAGTAGTTGCACCTATTAAAGTTCAAGAAAAGACTATCACTTATAATGATCCTGTTGTTCCTATTGCTTATGTTGAGAAACCACCTTTCTCTGTTAGAATAAAGGATCATGCTAAAGTTTCAACTGTAGTCAACAAAAGTAATATTAGGACACACAAACCCCCTGAGCAAGTTAAAGTTGAACCTAATATTGCTATGGTTAAAGATCTCTTGGCCGATAATATTGATGGGCATGTTATTTACTTCTGTAATGAGACTGCTAGAATTGCTAGACCCGATACTAAAAATAAACATAGACTAGTTGTAGGCATGCCTGTTATTTCTGTTAAAATAGAAGATCATTACTATCATGGCTTATGTGATATGGGTGCTAGTGCAAGTGCAATACCTTATTCCTTATACAAAGAAATTATGCATGATATTGCACCTGCTGAGATAGAAGATATCGATGTTACCATTAAGCTTGCCAATAGAGATACTATTTCACCAATTGGGATTGTTAGAGATGTTGAAGTCTTGTGTGGGAAGGTTAAATATCCTGCTGATTTTCTTGTTCTTGGTTCCCCACAAGATAGCTTTTGTCCCATTATATTTGGTAGACCCTTCCTGAATACTGTTAATGCTAAGATAGACTGCAATAAGGATATTGTTTCTGTTGGTTTAGGGGATATGTCTCATGAGTTTAATTTTGCTAAATTTCATAGACAACCCCATGATAAAGAATTTCCTAGTAAAGAAGAAATTATTGGTATTGCTTCTATTGTCATGCTTCCTACTGATCCTTTAGAACAATATTTGCTAGACCATGAAAATGATATGTTCATGAATGAAAGAAGGGAAATAGATGAAGTATTCTTTAAACTGGGACCTATTTTGAAACACAACTTGCCTGTTGAAATCCTAGGGGATCCTGCTCCACCCAAGGGTGATCCCGTGTTTGAGCTTAAACCATTACCTGATACTCTTAAATATGCTTATCTTGATGAAAATAAGATATATCCTATTATTATTAGTGCTAACCTTTCAAAGGAGGAAGAGAAATTGTTGAAAACTCTGAAGAAGCACCGTGCTACTATTGGATATACTCTTGATGATCTTAAGGGCATTAGTTCCACTCTATGTCAGCACAAAATAAATTTTGAGAAAGACGCCAAACCAGTTATTGATCACCAACGACGGCTAAATCCTAAGATGAAAGAAGTGGTAAGAAAGGAAATATTAAAGCTCCTTGAAGCATGTATAATTTATGCCGTTGCTGATAGTCAGTGGGTAAGCCCTGTCCATTGTGTCCCTGTGAAGGGAGGTATTACTGTTGTTCCTAATGATAAAGATGAATTGATTCCACAAAGAATTATTACAGGTTATAGGACGGTAATTGATTTCCACAAATTAAATAAAGCTACTAAAAAAGATCATTACCCTTTGCCTTTCATTCATCAAATGCTAGAAAGATTATCCAAACGTACACATTTTTGCTTTCTAGATGGTTACTCTGGTTTCTCTCAAATACCTGTGTCAGCTGACGATCAAGAAAATACTACTTTTACCTTCCCTTTCGGTACCTTTTCTTATAGACATATCCCTTTTGGTTTATGTAATGCACCTGCTACCTTTCAAAGATGCATGATGGCTATATTCTCTGACTTTTGTGAAAAGATCTGTGAAGTTTTCATGGATGATTTCTCTGTTTATGGATGCTCTTTTTATGATTGCTTGAGCAACCTTGATCGAGTTTTTTAGAGATGTGAAGAAACCAACCTTGTCTTGAGTTGGGAGAAGTTCCACTTCATGTTTAATGAAGGTATTGTCTTGGGGCATAAAATTTCTGAAAGAGGTATTGAAGTTGATAAAGCTAAAGTTGATGCTATTGAAAAGATGTCGTGTCCCAAGGACATCAAAGGTATAAGAAGTTTCCTTGGTCATGCAAGTTTTTATAGGAGGCTCATTAAGGACTTCTCAAAAATTTCTCGGCCTCTGACTAACCTATTACAAAAGATATTCCTTTTGTATTTGATGATGATTGTGTAGAAGCATTTGATATAATTCAGAAAGCTTCGATTTCTGCACCTATTGTTCAACCACCTGATTGGAATTTACCCTTTGAAATTATGTGTGATGCTAGTGGTTATGCTGTAGGTGCTGTTCTAGGGCAAAGAGTTGATAAGAAATCAAATGTTATTCAATATGCTAGTAAAACTCTAGACAATGCCCGGAGAAATTATGCTACTACTGAAAAAGAATTTTGAGCAGTTGTATTTGCATGTGATAAGTTCAGACCTTATATTGTTGATTCTAAAGTAACTATCCACACTGATCATGCTACTATTAAACACCTTATGGAAAAGAAAGATGCTAAACCTAGACTTATTAGATGGGTTCTCTTGCTACAAGAATTTGATTTGCATATTATTGATAGAAAGGGAGCTGAGAACCCCATTGCAGACAACTTGTCTAGGTTAGAGAATGTTCTTGATGACCCACTACCTATTGATGATAGCTTTCCTGATGAACAATTAGATGTCATAAATGCTTCTCGTACTGCTCCATGGTATGCTCATTATGCTAATTATATTGTTGCTAAATTTATACCACATAGTTTCACATACAAGCAAAAGAAAAAAGTTCTTCTATGATTTAAGGCATTACTTTTGGGATGACCCACATATTATAAAGAAGGAGTAGATGGTGTTATTAGACGTTGTGTACCTGAGCATGAACAGGAACAGATCCTATGCAAGTGTCACTCCGAAGCCTATGGAGGGCACCATGCTAGAGATAGAACTGCACACAAGGTGTTGCAATCCGGTTTTTATTGGCCTACTCTCTTCAAGGATTCCCATAAGTTTGTCTTGTCTTGTGATGAATGTCAAAGAATTGGTAATATTAGTAGACGTCAAGAAATGCATATGAATTATTCACTTGTTATTGAACCATTTGATGTTTGGGGCTTTGATTATATGGGACCTTTTCCTTCCTCTAACGGGTGTACACATATTTTAGTTGTTGTTGATTACATTACTAAGTGGGTAGAAGCTATTCCAACTAGTAGTGCTGATCATAACACCTCTATTAAGATGCTTAAAGAAGTTATTTTCCCGAGGTTTGGAGTCCCTAGATATTTAATGACTGATGGTGGTTCACATTTTATTCATGGTGCCTTTCGTAAAATGCTTGCTAAGTATGATGTTAATCATAGAACTGCATCTCCTTATCACCCGCAGTCTAGTGGTCAAGTAGAATTGAGTAATAGAGAGCTCAAATTAATTTTGCGAAAGAGCGTTAATAGATCTAGGAAGAATTGGTCCAAGAAACTTGATGATGCATTATGGGCTTATAGAACTGCATATAAAAATCTTATGGGTATGTCTCCTTATAAAATGGTTTATGGAAAAGCATGTCACTTACCTCTTGAACTAGAACATAAGGCATATTGGGCTATTAAAGAGCTCAATTATGATTTCAAACTTGCCGGTGAGAAGAGGTTATTTGACATTAGCTCACTTGATGAATGGAGAACCCAAGCCTATGAGAATGCCAAACTGTTTAAAGAAAAGGTTAAAAGATGGCATGACAAAAGGATACAAAAGTGTGAGTTTAATGTTGGTGATTATGTATTGCTATACAACTCTCATTTAAGATTTTTTGCAGGCAAACTTCTCGAGGAGGTCTATCGTTCTGGTGCCATAAAAATCAACAACTTCGAAGGCACAAATCCAAAGGTGGTTAACAGTCAAAGAATCAAACATTATATCTCAGGTAATCCCATAAATGTTGAAACTAATATTATTGAAACCATAACCCTGGAGGAATACATAAGGGACACTTTCCGGAATGTTTCAGACACCGAAAAGGAATAGGTACGTGGTACAGTAAGTAAACCGACTCCAAAACAGTTCTAATGGCAATTTTTCTCCGTTTTGGAATATTTAAGAAAATAGGAAAATAAGAAGAAGACCGGAAAGGACACGAGGCTTCCACAAGGGTGGAGGGTGCGCCCTACCCCCTGGGCGCGCCCCCTGCCTCGTGGGCACCTCATGTGCTCTCCGGACTCTGTTTTGTTGCACGATACTTCTTTTGGTCGGTAAAAATTCATTATATAATCTCCCGAAGGTTTTGACCACCGTATCACGCAAATATCTCATGTCTTTGTTTCGAGCTGTTTTTCTGACAGATCTAGGTTGCCATGTCGTCTTCAAGTGCCCCCAAGGACAAGTTCTTCGAGAAGGTCATCAACCGCTACCTCGCGGAGGTGCTGCAACACCCTCAAACCATTGATATGCGTGAGGGGTTGTTGCACATCCGCGATGTTGTGGGACCAAGGAGGACTGGAAGCGTGGAGACAAGGCTCGAGGCAATGGAGCAACAAGTTTTCAAGTGTGAGGAGATGGTGGAGCGTGGACTCGACTCCAATCACATAATGATCACGGAGTTTACTGACAACCACAAGATGGACGCCAAGGACATTGGGGAGGCCATCTTCAAGCTTCATGAGAAAATCGAGCGCCTCCAAGCCCAGATCTATGACCTGCAAAACCAAAACTGTGAGTATGCATATAGATTCAAGAGGATGAGTTTGGCTGCAGATTTTAGGATCCCGGAGACTCTATCATCCTTCTATAATGGTGAGCCTATGCCTTGGAAGATGGACGACAAGCCTACATCATCAACAACTCCTTCATCACCACCTCTGAGGAAGGAAGCATAAACACATGGGTATGGGCACTCCCCTTGGCAACTGCCAAGCTTGGGGAGTGCCCCGGTATCGTATCACCATCACACCTTTTATCTTTACCCTTTTTCTTAGTTCGATCCTTTTGATAATATCTTGATCTGGTAGAGTAAAGTTTTAGCATGATCTAGTTGTGAGGTTTGCTTTATGATCTTCCTATGTAATCGAGTCCGTGAGCTATATATAATAAATATTAGTGTTGAGTCAAGGGCTTGATTATTTTGCTATGATCTTGAGGGAATAAAATAAAAGAGAAGAAATATAAAGAAATAAAGAGATCATTTGGATCTTATGGAGGGTAATGGGCTCACATACAAAGAGTATGATGAATAAAAGTTGTTGAGAGTTGACAAACATAGTTTTGCTCATCGTTGCAATTAATAGGAAGTAATAAAGAAAGAGAGGTTCACATATAAATATAATATCTTGGACATCTTTTATGATTGTGAGCACTCATTAAAGTACGATATGCTAAAGAGTTGATATTGGACAAGGAAGACAACGTAATGGGTTATGTTTCTTACATCTGAGATAAACTATATTGTCATGGATCATCCAACATGTTGAGCTTGCCTTTCCCTCTCACGCTAGACAATTTCTTTGCACCAAGTAGAGATACTACTTGTGCTTCCAAATATCCTTAAACCCAGTTTTGTCATGAGAGTCCACCATATCTACCTATGGATTGAGTAAGATCCTTCAATTAAGTTGTCATCGGTGCAAGCAATAAAAATTGCTCTCTAAATATGTATGACTTATTAGTGTGGAGAAAATAAGATTTATACGATCTTGTGATATGGAAGAAATAAAAGCGACGGACTGCATAATAAAGGTCCATATCACAAGTGGCAATATAAAGTGACGTTCTTTTGCATTAAGATTTCGTGCATCCAGCCATAAAAGCGCATGACAACCTCTGCTTCCCTTTGTGAAGGGCCTATCTTTTATTCTTGCCTTATACTTGATGCAAAGAGTCATGGTGATATCCACCTTTCCTTTTTTACATTTTATCCTTTGGCAAGCACAATGTGTTGGAAAGATCCTGATATATATGGCTAACTGGATGTGAGTTTTCATGAACTATTATTGTTGACATTACCTTTGAGGTAAAACGTTGGGAGGCAAAACTATAAGCCCCTATCTTTCTTTGTGTCCGATTAAAACTCCATACCCATAAGTATTGCGTGAGTGTTAGCAATTGTGAAAGACTAAATGATAGTTGAGTTTGTGGACTTGCTGAAAAGCTCTTATATTGACTATTTCATATATTATGATAAATTGCAATTGCCTCAATGACTGAGATTAGAGTTTGTTAGTTTTCAATGAAGTTTATGATTCATACTTGAAATTGTGATTGAATTGTTACTTTACCATAAGAGTGATCATATGACAATATATATATGTATATATATATATATATATATGTTGCTATTCTAAGAATGATCATGATGCCCTCATGTCTGTATGTTATTTTTATCGACACCTCTATCTCTAAACATGTGGACATATTTTTCGATTTCGGCTTTCGCTTGAGGACAAGTGAGGTATAAGCTTGGGGGAGTTGATACGTCATTACACATTACACATTATGGGATATTTATTGCATTATGGGATGTCATTACACATTATGTCACAATACTTATGCCTATTCCCTCTTATTTTACAATGTTTACATGAAGAGGGAGAATGCTGGCAGCTGGGATTCTGGGCTAGAAAAGGAGCAAATATTAGAGACCTATTCTGCACAGCTCCAAAAGTCCTGAAACTTCATGGAAGTTATTTCCAGAATATATTAAAAATATTGAGCAAAGAAAGTTCCAGAGGGGGGGGGGGCCACACCCTGGCCACGAGGGTGGGGGGCGCGCCCTACCCCCCTGAGCGCACCCCCTGCCTCGTGGGCTCCTTGGTGGCCCTCCGATGCCCATCTTCTGCTATATGAGGTCTTTTGCTCGAGGAAAAATAATAAGCAAGCTTTCGGGAAGAAACTCCGCCGCCACGAGGCGGAACCTTGGCGGAACCAATCTAGGGCTCCGGCAGAGTTTTCTGCTGGGGAAACTTCCCTCCGGGAGGGGGAAATCATCACCATCGTCATCACCAATGATCCTCTCATCAGGAGGGGGTCAATCTCCATCAACATCTTCACCAGCACCATCTCATCTCAAACCCTAGTTCATCTATTGTATTCAATCTTTGTATCCAACCCTCTGATTGGTACCTATGGGTTGCTAGTAGTGTTGATTACTCCTTGTAGTTGATGATAGTTGGTTTACTTGGTGGAGGATCATATGTTCAGATCCATTATGCATATTAATACCCCTATGATTATGTACATGAATATGCTTTGTGAGTAGTTACGTTTGTTCCTGAGGACAAGGGAGAAGTCTTGCTATAAGTAGTCATGTGAATTCGGTATTCGTTCAATATTTTGATGAGATGTATGTTGTCTTTCCTCTAGTGGTGTTATGTGAATGTCGACTACATGACACTTCACCATTGTTTGCTCCTAGAGGAAGCCATTGGGGGCTGATTTCGATCCATATGTTTCATGCTATGGTTAGGTTTAATTAGATGATGGGTTGCTAGAGTGACAGAAGCTTAAACACTAGTTTATGCGTTGCTTCGTAAGGGGATGATTTGGATCCATATGTTTCATGCTATGGTTAGGTTTACCTTAATACTTATGTTGTAGTTGCGGATGCTTGCAATGGGGGTTAATCATAAGTGGGATGCTTGTCCAAGTAAGGACAGTACCCAAGCACCGGTCCACCCACATATCAAATTATCAAAGTACCAAACGCGAATCATATGATCGTGATGAAAACTAGCTTGATGATAATTCCCATGTGTCCTCAGGAGCGCTTTCCTTCATATAAGAGTTTGTCCAGGCTTGTACTTTGCTACAAAAAGGATTGGGCCATCTTGTTGCACCTCATTTACTTTTATTACTTGCTACTTGTTACAAATTACCTTATCACAAAACTATCTGTTACCAATAATTTTAGTGCTTGCAGAGAATACCTTACTGAAAACTGCTTATCATTTCCTTCTGCTCGTCGTTGGGTTCGACACTCTTACTTATCGAAAAGCTATGATAGATCCCCTACACTTGTTTCAGCATCAGAAATAGAAATATCATTGGGATTCTCAGGTGTGTCAACAACAGGTTTACTAGAAGCATGCAAAGTCCTATCATTTTTCTTTTTCTTCTTCTTAGAAGAACTAGGTGCATCATCATTAGTTCTCTAAGAATCTTGCTCAATTCTCTTAGGGTGGCCCTCAGGATACAAAGGTTCCTTAGTCATTTTACCCCCTCTAGTCATAACTCTAACAACATTATCATTTTTCTTATTATTTAATTCACTGAGCAAATCATTCTGAGCTTTAAGTACTTGTTCTACTTGAGTGGTAACCATAGAAGCATGTTTACTAATAAGTTTAAGTTCACCTTTAACTCTAGACATATAATCACTCAAGTGTTCAATCATATAAGCATTATGTTTCAATTGTCTACCAACATAAGCATTAAAGTTTTCTTGTTTAACAATAAAATTATCAAACTCATCTAAGCATTGGCTAGCAGACTTATAACGAGGGATATCACCTTCATCAAACCAACAAGGGTGTGTGGTCTGAGATTGCATGCTGCATCACATGCATCAATACAAGTGGGAATTTCTGTTCCCATTCCACACTAGTAAGCACTCTATCAAACTTCTCATAAGTCGAAATAGGTAACGAATTCGCCCATGTGAACTGTCTACCCATGAGGTCAATCTCCCTCAGATTGAGAGCTCGATAATCGCATTGAACATGAATGACCATCGTCCATCAAAATTGTCATTATTATTTTCTTCTCTTCTTCCAATAATGTTAAAGTCTCCTCCAACTAAGACCGGCAACCTTTCATCACCGCAGATCCTAACCAGATCAGCCAGGAATTCAGGCTTAAGTTCAGGTTGGGCTGCTCCGTACACGGCCACTAGAGCCCACCAGGATCCATTTGGTTTTGACCTCACCCGCAACTTAACTGCGAAATCACCTCGAACCACCTAAATTGCCTCTAACGTTTCGCACTTAACCCCCAATAAGATCCCACCGGATCGTCCCCTAGGGAGCAGGCAGTGCCAGTTGAAATCTATTCCACTAGATAAGGTTCCTAGGAACCGCGAGATGAAATTATCTCTTTCTATTTCGATGAGGGCAATAAAATCGAGTTTATGATCAATTTACGCTTCTGCAAGGAACCTTTGTTTAGCCAAGTCTGCTAGACCTCTGCTATTCCAAAAAACTCCTTTCATTTTTTTGAAATTCATTAGTCATCATGAATTATTGTTCTTCAATTTGACTCTCGCACTTCTATGAACTTCTGATGTCGTATAATCCTTCCTCTTCCAGGAACGTTTTGGTTTATCCACCACTCCCTCCATGTCCATGTGACTGGAGGCAGCTTGTGTAGTGCATTATAGCGGTATAGGGTCTACATGTCCCTCATACTCCATTCCCTCTAACTCAACTTCGGTCTGGGAAGTGGGTAGGAGGTCGTCGTAAAAACTCTCTAGAACTGAAAGCCCTATTTTGTTATATAGGCCTCATTCACAGGTCTCACAGCCATGATATTTCGAATTATCTCAGACGCTCTCTCAGCTTCCAAGTCTAATAAATCGTTAACAGATTTTGCAATTTCCTTCCCATTGGACCCGAGGGATACTCCTAAGTTGGTTGCATCACATGTGATCTCATGTTCTGAAAAATGCAAAATGGAACAACTCGTATTAACAGACATACTTGTAGTTGCCTCGATGTAACGAAGCTTGGCTGCCCTCAGAGCATGCCCTAACTATGGGTCGCTAGCATCAGGTTGGGCCTGAATCCGGTTACTGACACGCTTGTCAGAAGACACTGGTTCATAATCCCACTAAAAGCAATCACCTCCTTCGTAGTCCTGTCCCTCGGGGCCTGGTCCTAATGACCCACAAGTATACGGGCTCTATCATAGTCCTTTCGATAAGTAAGAGTCATGAACCGAATGAGGAGCGGAAGGAAATGACAAGCGGTTTTCAGCAAGGTATTTTCTGCAAGCACTTAATTTATCGGTAAAAGATTGTTTTATGATAAGATAATTCGTAACGGGTAACAGGTAACAAGTGTAACAAAGGTGTAGCAAGGTGGCCCAATCCTTTATGTAGCAAAGGATAACCCTGGACGAAGTCTTATATAAAGCAAAGAGCTCCCGAGGGCACATGGGAATTACTATCAAGTTAGTTTTCATCATGCTCATATGATTCGTGTTCTTTACTTTGATAATTTGATATGTGGGTGGACCGGTGCATATGTGTTGTCCTTACTTGGACAAGCCTCCCACTTATGAATAACCCCTCTCGAAAGCATCCACAACTATGAAAGAAGAATTAAGATAAATCTTACCATAACATGAAACATGTGGACCCAAATCAGCCCCTTACGAAGAAACACATAAACTAAGGTTTAAGCTTCTGTCACTCTAGCAACCCGTCATCTACTTATTACTTCCCAATGCCTTCCCCTATGCCCAAATCATGGTGAAGTGTCATGTAGTCGATGTTCACATAACACCACTAGATGAAAGACAACATACATCTCATCAAAATATCGAACAAATACCAAATTCACATGATTACTTATAACAAGACTTCTCCCATGTCCTCAGGAACAAAAGTAACTACTCACAATGCATGTTCATGTTCAAGGTCAGAGAGGTATTAAATATCATTATGGATCTGAACATATGTTCTTCCACCAAATAAAACAACTAGCATCAACTACAAGGAGTGTAGGATCGAAACTAGGTCTAGAGGGGGTGATTAGACTACTTGACCAAATAAAAATCTAGGCTTTTCCCAATTATAAGTCTTGGCAGATTTTTAGCAACTTAGCACAAGTCAAGCAATTAACCTACACATGCAATTCTAAGAGTATAGCAGCGGAAAGTAAAACATTGCATATGAAGGTGAAGGGAAGGGTTTGGAGAAGGCAAACGCAATGTAGATACGGAGATTTTTGGCGTGGTTCCGACAGGTGGTGCTATCGTACGTCCACGTTGATGGAGACTTCTACCCATGAAGGGTAACGGTTGCGTGAGTCCACAAAGGGCTCCACCCATGAAGGGTCCACGAAGAAGCAACCTTGTCTATCCCACCATGGCCATCGCCCACGAAGGACTTGCCTCACTTGGGTAGATCTTCATGAAGTAGGCGATCTCCTTGCCCTTACAAACTCCTTGGTTCAACTCCACAATCTAGTTGGAGGCTCCCAAGTGACACCTAACCAATCTAGGAGGCACCACTCTCCAAAAGGTAATAGATGGTGTGATGATGATGAACTCCTTGCTCTTGTGCTTCAAATGATAGTCTCCCCAACACTCAACTCTCTCTCACACATATTTGGCTATGGTGGAAAGATGATTTGAGTGGAAAGCAACTTGGGGAAGGCTAGATATCAAGATTCTTGTGGTTGAATTGGAATGTCTTGGTCTCAACACATGAGTAGGTGGTTCCCTCTCACAAAATGAGTAGTGGAAGTGTAGGCACGTTCTGATGGCTCTCTCTTGAATAGAGAATGGGTGGAGGGGTATATATAGCCTCCACACAAAATCTAACCATTACACACATTTGACCCAACTTGGTCAGACCGAATAGGTGAACTCGGTGAGACTGATTCATTTTGAAATGTGAACATTGGGATTCTCGGTGGGACCGACATGATCAACTCGCTGGGACCGATGCGCTAGGGTTAGGGCAAAACCTTATCTCGGTGTGAACAATTGCACAAACTCGGTGGTACCGATTTCAGCAATGAGCAAACAGAGAGTTGGTCAGGCAAACTCGGTGGGACTGATCGCTCATTTCGGTAAGACTGAAACATTATGAAGGGAAATAGAGAGTTTGCATTGCGAACTCGGTGGGACCAATCGCTCATTTTAGTAAGACCGAAATGTTATGAAGGGAAACAGATTAGGGTTTCTGGCTATGGCCATGTCAAAGGAACTCGGTGGTGTCAGATAGATCAAATCAGTGGGGCCGAGTTTGACTCTAGGTTTAGGACATGTTTGGATTTGAGAAACTGGTTGAGGGCTTTGGAGCATATCACTAAGCATTTTGAGCAAGTAGACGATTAAGCAACACCTCGTCCCCTTTTAATAGTATTGGCTTTTCCTTTGGACTCAATGTGTTCTTGGATCACTAAAATAGAAATGAAGAGTCTTGAGCTTTTGCCAATATTTGTCCTTAGCATTTTGAGGGGTCCACATCTCTAGTCCACGCCATGCCAATCAATGAACTTTCTGAAATATTCAACTTGAATGGATATTAGTTCAATGAGCTATATGTTGTTATGAATTACCAAAACCACCTGGGGATTAATTAGTTGCAGTTTCAATCTCCCCCTTTTTGGTAATTGATGAGAACATATAGACCAAAGCTTTGACAAATGATAATATGAATGAAATACATCGTCGCTTTGAGATGTATGTGATAAGCAAGAGCTCCCCCTATTTGTGCATTATTTAAAATTTGCTTTTGAATGTAAATGCACAATCGATTAGGATGATGGGTTACTCTTCCCTGTCACATACATCTTGGTGGAGCGCTCAAAATGATAGAATATGCACTCATCACCAAGGCAAACATGATTGATCATACACAAGTATTGAGATATCATCATTCAAGCACACATTAAAGCATAATATGATCAAACACATGATCATAAGAGTATCTCAGACAAGCACAAATATTGTAGCAAACAAACGATCAAACAGCAAGTAGTAAGAGAGGCAAACAAAAGCAAAACAGACACTCTCTCTCTCTCTCTCTCTCGAAGCCTATGATCTATATACTTTCTCCCCCTTGGGCAACAAGTTACCAAAAAGGTCGAAAATGCATAGTGCTATGTAGCACTCTGGGCATGACCTTTGGGAGCTCCTAAAGTGGTCTTCTGGCTGGTGGCTCCAGTGTGCGTAGATGGCGTGGAGAGCACATCATTTGCAAATGCTTCTGACGATGTCTGAGGAACTGGATGAGTTGCAAGTGGAGGTACAACAGTGGCGGTTGTAGCAGGTGTTGAAGCAGTAGCTCTGGAATCTCTATCAACTGGCATAGCTGTAGACCTATGTGCTCTTGGCAATCCCTGAAATGCATCTGTAGTAGGCATGTCACTCCTGTCCTCTATGCCTTCCTGGAGCTTCTCAACTGTGGTCTGGATCTCGGTGACCTTGACATCTACATCGTGAAGCTTTGTCTCAAACATCCTATCAAGGTCTCTTGGTTTCGAGTCAGGGTGGCTAGTCCTTTCTCTATCCTCACTGTTGCCTCAAGCAGATAGCTGATTTGATCATGCTTGGTCTTGAGATTGACAACTGAGACATCTGGCATCTTGGAAGTCTTTGTTGCCTTTGCTTTCTCTCGCTTCTCATGAGCCTCTATAGATGTAGGATGTGATGCATCCATGACAATAACATTGTCCTCAAAGTCTGGCCTCGGGGGAAGGTGCTCTATGACTAGTAGATATGTCCATGTCCCCATGTTGGAGTTGATGAGAATCTAAATGTGGGGGGCATATCCAAATGATCTCTTCTGATCTGCAGCAGTCCTCTTGATAGTTTCAACTATCAAGGTCATCACCTTGAACTTCTCCTGCACATCAAACATATGCAGCAGGTTGATTGAATGACCATGGATCATCCTATGATCTCCTGATTTGGACAGTAGAGTGTGCCTCGGTATAGTGTTGATAGTGGTCAATCGTGACATCAGATAGTGTTAGGGAACGTATCATGCAATTTCAAAAAAATTCCTACGATCACGCAAGATCTATCTAGGAGATGCATAGCAACGAGACGGGGAGAGTGTGTCTACGTACCCTTGTAGACCGAAAGCGGAAGTGTTAGGTTAACGTGGTTGATGTAGTCAAACGTCTTCACGATCCAACCGATCCAAGGATCAAACATACGGCACCTCCTTGTTCAGCACACGTTCAGCTTGATGACGTCCCTCGAGCTCTTGATCCAGTAGAGGGTCGAGGGAGAGTTCCGACAGCACGACGACGTGGTGACGGTGATGGTGATGTGATCCGCACAGGGCTTAGCCTAACCACACGACGCTATGACCGGAGGAGTAAACTATGGAGGGGGCACCGCACACGGCTAAGAGATTTCTTGGTGTGCCTTTGGGGTGCCCCCCGCCCTATATATAAAGGGGGGAGGAGGTGGCCGGCCAGGGGTGGCGCACCATGAGGGGGGAGTCCTACTAGGACTCCATCCCTACTAGGATTCGGCCCCCCTTTCCTTCGAACGGAGAGGGGGAAAGGGGAAAGGAGGGAGCGGGAGAAAGAAAGAGGGGGGCACGCCCCTCCCCTTTGTTGGGGATCGTTGCAGAAATTAAAATTTTTCTACGCATCACCAAGATCAATCTATGGAGAGACTAGCAACGAGACAGAGGGGAGTGCATCTTCATACCCTTGAAGATCGTGAAATGGAAGCGTTACAAGAACGCGGATGAAGGAGTCGTACTCGCAGCGATTCAGATCGCGGTTGATTCCGATCTAAGAACCAAACAACGGCGCCTCCGCGTTCAACACACGTACAGCCCGGGGACGTCTCCTCCTTCTTGATCTAGCAAGGGGGAAGGAGAAGTTGGGGAAGAGCTCCGGCAGCACGACGACGTAGTGGTGGACCTTGCGGTTCTCCGGCAGGGCTTCGCCAAGCTCAACTACGGAGGAGGAGGTACTGGGGAGGGAGAGGGCTGCGCCAAGGGAAGGGTGCGGCAGCCCTCCCACCTCCTCTCTATTTATAGGGGCAAGGGAGAGGAGGGCCGGCCCCCTCCAGATGGATCTAGAGGGGGGGCGGCCAAGGAGGGTGGCTTGCCCCCCAAGCCAAGGGGGGCGCCCCCTTTAGGGTTTCCCCTAAACCCTAGGCACATGGGCCCTAGGGGGTTTTGGTGCCCAGCCCACTTAGGGGCTGGTTCCCCTCCATATTCAGCCCATAGTGCCCTCCGGGGCAGGTGGACCTTCCCGGTGGACCCCCGGAACCCCTTCGGTGGTCTCGGTACAATATCGATAAACCCCCGAACACTTCCGGCGACCGAATAAGGACTTCCCATATATAAATCCTTATCTCCAGACCATTCCGGAACTCCTCGTCACGTCCGGGATGTCATCCGGGACTCCGAACAACATTTGGTAACCACATGCTAATTCCCATAGCAACTCTAGCGTCACCGAACCTTAACTGTGTAGACCCTACCTGATCGGGAATCATGCAGACATGACCGAGACACCTCTCTGGCCAATAACCAACAGAGGGATCTGGATACCCATGTTGGCTCCCACATGTTCCACGATGATCTCATCGGATGAACCACGATGTCGGGGATTCAATCAATCCCTTACCGGCAAGTCTCTTTACTCGTTCCGTAACACATCATCCCGTGATCAACTCCTTGGTCACATTGAGCTCATTATGATGATGTCTTACCGAGTGGGCCCAGAGATACCTCTCCGTCACATGGAGTGACAAATCCTAGTCTTTATTCGTGCCAACTCAACAGACACTTTCGGAGATACCCATAGTGTGCCTTTATAGCCACCCAGTTACGTTGTGACGTTTGGCACACCCAAAGCATTCCTACGGTATCCGGGAGTTGCACAATCTCATGGTCTAAGGAAACGATACTTGACATTAGAAAAGCTTTAGCAGACGAACTACACGATCTTGTGCTATGCTTAGCATTGGGTCTTGTCCATCACATCATTCTCCTAATGATGTGATCCCGTTATCAACGACAGCCAATGTCCATGGTCAGGAAACTGTAACCATCTATTGTTCAACGAGCTAGTCAACTAGAGGCTCACTAGGGACATGTTGTGGTCTATGTATTCACACATGTATTATGATTTCCGGATAACAGAATTATAGCATGAACAATAGACAATTATCATGAACAAGGAAATATAATAATAACCATTTTATTATTGCTTCTAGGGCATATTTCCAACAGTCTCCCACTTGCACTAGAGTCAATAATCCAGTTACATTTTGATGAATTGAACACCCATAGAGTTCTGGTGTTGATCATGTTTAGCTCGTGGAAGAGGTTTAGTCAACGGATCTGCGACATTTAGGTCTGTATGCACTTTACAAATATCTATGTCTCCATCTTGAACATTTTCACGAATGGAGTTGAAGCGACGCTTGATGTGTCTGGTCTTCTTGTGAAACCTGGGCTCCTTGGCCAGGGCAATAGCTCCACTGTTGTCACAGAAGAGAGCCATCGGGCCCGGCGCATTGGGAATAACTCCTAGGTCGGTAATGAACTCCTTCATCCAGATTGCTTCATGTGCTGCCTCCGAGGCTGCCATGTACTCCGCTTCACATGTAAATCCCGCCACGACGCTTTGCTTGCAACTGCACCAGCTGACTGCCCCACCATTCAAAATGTACACGTATCCGGCTTGTGACTTGGAGTTATCCAGATCTTTGTCGAAGCTAGCATCAACGTAACCCTTTACGACGAGCTCTTCGTCACCTCCATAAACGTGAAACATATCCTTAGTCCTTTTCAGGTACTTCGGGATATTCTTGACCGCTGTCCAGTGTTCCATGCCGGGATTACTTTGGTACCTTCCTAGGACAGGGTTGCCATACCATTCTGGTGTGGAACATGTCCTTGTGGATCTACAAAGTTTAGTAGTAACTTGATCTGAAGTTCCTTGATCATCATCATTAACTTCCTCTCTAGTCGGTGTAGGCACCACAGAAACATTTTCTTGAGTTGCCCTACTTTCCGATTCAAGAGGCAGTACTTCATCAAGTTCTACTTTCCTCCCACTTACTTCTTTCGAGAGAAACTCTTTCTCTAGAAAGGATCCATTCTTGGCAACAAAGATCTTGCCTTCAGATCTGAGGTAGAAGGTATACCCAATAGTTTCCTTAGGGTATCCTATGAAGACACATTTGTTCGACTTGGGTTCGAGCTTTTCAGGTTGAAGTATCTTGACATAAGCATCGCATCCCCAAACTTTCAGAAACGACAGCTTAGGTTTCTTCCCAAACCATAATTCATACGGTGTCGTCTTGACGGATTTTGACGGAGCCCTATTTAAAGTGAATGCGGCAGTCTCTAAAGCATAACCCCAAAATGGTAGCGTTAGATCGGTAAGAGACATCATAGATCACACCATATCTAATAGAGTGCAATTACGACGTTCGGACACACCATTACGCTGAGGTGTTCCAGGCAGCGTGAGTTGTGAAACAATTCCACATTTCCTTAAGTGCGTGCCAAATTCATGACTCAAATATTCCCCTCGACGATCTTATCGTAAGAACTTTATTTTCCTGTCACGTTGATTCTCAACCTCACTTTGAAATTCCTTGAACTTTTCGAAGGTCTCAGACTTGTGTTTCATTAAGTAGACATACCCATATCTACTTAAGTCATCAGTGAGGGTGAGAACATAATGATAACCACCACGAGCCTCAACGCTCATTGGACCACACACATCAGTATGTATGATTTCCAATAAGTTGGTTGTTCGCTCCATTGTTCAGGAGAACGAAGTCTTGGTCATTTTGCCCATGAGGCATGGTTCGCACGTGTCAAATGATTCATAATCAAGAGACTCCAAAAGTCCATCTCATGGAGTTTCTTCATGCGTTTGACACCAATGTGACCAAGGCGGCAGTGCCACAAGTATGTGGGACTATCATTATCAATCTTACATCTTTTGGCACTCACACTATGCATATTTGTAACATCACGTTCGAGATTAAATAAGAATAAACCATTGACCAGCGGGGCATGACCATAAAACATGTCTCTCATGTAAATAGAACAACCATTATTCTCATATTTAAATGAGTAGCCATCTCGCATTAAGCAAGATCCAGATAAAATGTTCATGCTCAAAGCTGGCACTAAATAACAATTATTGAGGTTTAAAACTAATCCCGTAGGTAAATGTAGAGGTAGCGTGCCGACTGTGATCACATCGACCTTGGAACCATTCCCGACGCGCATCATCACCTCGTCCTTCGCCAATCTCCGCTTATTTCGCAGCTCCTATTTTGAGTTACAAATATGAGCAACCACACTGGTATCAAATACCTAGGAGCTACTACGAGTGCTGGTAAGGTACACATCAATAACATGTATATCATATATACCTTTGGTATTGTCGGCCTTCTTATCCGCTAAGTACTTCGGGAAGTTCCGCTTCCAGTGACCGTTTCCCTTGCAATAAAAGCACCCAGTCTCAGGCTTGGGTCCATGCTTTGGCTTCTTCCCGGCAACTAGCTTACCGGGCGTGGCAACTCCCTTGTCGTCCTTCTTGAAGTTCTTCTTACCCTTGCCTTTCTTGAAACTAGTGGTTTTATTGACCATCAACACTTTATGTTCCTTTTTGATCTCCACCTCCGCTGATTTCAGCATTGAATATACCTCAGGAATGGTTTTCTCTATCCCCTGCATATTGAAATTCATCACAAAGCTCTTGTATCTAGGTGGGAGCGACTGAAGGATTCTGTCAATGACCGCGTCATCCGGGGGATTAACTCCTAGCTGAGACAAGTGGTTGTGCAACCCAGACATTTTGAGTATGTGCTCGCTGATAGAACTATTCTCCTCCATCTTACAACTTTAGAACTTGTCGGGGACTTCATATCTATCAACCCGGGCATGAGCTTGGAAAACCATTTTCAGCTCTTGGAACATCTCATATGCTCCATGCTGCTCAAAACGCTTTTGGAGCCCCGGCTCTAAGCTGTAAAGCATGCCGCACTGAACAAGGGAGTAATCATCACTACGCGACTGCTAGGCATTCATAACGTCTTGAGTTGCTGGGAAAACAGGTGCTTCACCTAGCGGTGCTTCAAGGACATATGCTTTCTTGGCAGCTATGAGGATGATCCTCAAGTTACGGACCCAGTCCGTGTAGTTGCTGCCATCGTCTTTCAGCTTGGTTTTCTCTAGGAATGTGTTGAAGTTGAGAGCAACATTAGCATGGGCCATTTGATCTACAAGACATATTGTAAAGATTTTTAGACTAAGTTCGTGATAATTAAGTTCATCTAATCAAATTATTTAATGAACTCCCACTCAGATAGACATCCCTCTAGTCATCTAAGTGATACATGATCCGAGTCAACTAGGCTGTGTCCGATCATTACGTGAGATGGACTAGTCATCATCGATGAACATCTTCATGTTGATCGTATCTTCTATACGACTCATGTTTGACCTTTCGGTCTTCCGTGTTCCGAGGCCATGTCTGTACATGCTAGGCTCATCAAGTCAACTTAAGTGTATCACGTGTGTAAATCTGGCTTACACCCATTGTATGCGAACGTTAGAACCTATCACACCCGATCATCATGTGGTGCTTCGAGAACAACGGACCTTAGCAACGGTGCACAGTTAGGGGGAAAACTTTCTTGATATTATTGCGAGGGATCATCTTATTTAAGCTATCGTCGTTCTAAGCAAATAAGATGTAAAAACATGATAAACATCACATGCAATCAAATAGTGACATGATATGGCCAATATCATTTTTGCTCCTTTTGATCTCCATCTTCGGGGTGCCATGATCATCATCATCACCGGCATGACAGTATGATCTCCATCATCATGCCTTCATGAAGTCGTCTGGCCAACTGTTACTTCTACTACTATGGCTAACGTTTAGCGATAAAGTAAAGTTATTACATGCCGTTATCATTGACACGCAGGTCATACAACAAATTAAGACAACTCCTATGGCTCCTGCCGGTTGTCATACTCATCGACATGCAAGTCGTGATTCCTATTACAAGAACATGATCAATCTCATACATCACATATATCATTCATCACATCCTTTTGGCCATATCACATCACACGGCATATGCTGCAAGAAAAAGTTAGACGTCCTCTAATTGTTGTTGCAAGTTTTTACGTGGCTGCTATAGGTTTCTAGCAAGAACGTTTCTTACCTATGCCAAAACCACAATGTGATGTGCCAATTTCTATTTACCCTTCATAATGACCATTTTCATCAAATCCGATCCGACTAAAGTGGGAGAGACAGACACCCGCTAGCCACCTTATGCAACTAGTGCATGTCAGTCGGTGGAACCTGTCTCACATAGGCATAGGTGTAAGGTTGGTCTGGGCCGCTTCATCCCACAATGCCACCGAATCAAGATAAGACTAGAAACGATAAGTAAATTTACAAAATCGACACCCACAAAAATTTGTGTTCTACTCGTGCATAGAAACTACACATAGACCTAGCTCTGATACCACTGTTGGGGATCGTTGCAAAAATTAAAAAATTTCTACGCATCACCAAGATCAATATATGGAGAGACTAGCAACGAGAGAGAGGAGAGTGCATCTTCATACCCTTGAAGATTGCGAAACGGAAGCGTTACAAGAACGCGGATGAAGGAGTCGTACTCACAGCGATTCAGATCGCGGTTGATTCCGATCTAAGCACCGAACAACAGCGCCTCCGCATTCAACACATGTATAGCCCAGGGACGTCTCCTCCTTCTTGATCCAGCAAGGGGGAGGAGAAGTTGGGGAAGAGCTCCGGCAGCACGACGGCGTAGTGGTGGAGCTTGCGGTTCTCCGGCAGGGCTTCGCCAAGCTCAACTACGGAGGAGGAGGTATTGGGGAGGAAGAGGGCTGCGCCAGGGGAAGGGTGCGACAGCCGTCCCACCTCCCCTCTATTTATAGGGGCAAGGGAGAGGGGGCCGGCCCCGTCCAGATGGATCTAGAGGGGGGGGCGGCGGCCAAGGAGGGTGGCTTGCCCCCCAAGCCAAGGGGGGCGCCCCCTTTAGGGTTTCCCCTAAACCCTAGGCGCATGGGCCCTAGGGGGTTTTGGCGCCCAACCCACTTAGGGGCTGGTTCCCCTCCATATTCAGCCCATAGGGCCCTCCGAGGCAGGTGGACCCTCCTAGTGGACCCCCGGAACCCCTTCGGTGGTCCCGGTACAATACCGATAAACCCCCGAACACTTCCGGCGACCGAATAAGGACTTCCCATATATAAATATTTATCTCCGGACCATTCCGGAACTCCTCGTGACGTCCGAGATCTCATCCAGGACTCTGAACAACTTCGGTAACCACATACTAATTCCCATAACAACTCTAGTGTCACTAAACCTTAAGTGTGTAGACCCTACGGGTTCGGGAATCATGCAGACATGACCGAGACATCTCCCCGGCCAATAACCAATAGCGGGATCTGGATACCCATCTTGGCTCCCACATGTTCCACGATGATCTCATCAGATGAACCACGATGTCGGGGATTCAATCAATCCCGTATACAATTCCCTTTGTCTACCAGTATGATACTTGCCCAAGATTCGATCGTCGGTATCCCTATACCTTGTTCAATCTCGTTACCGGCAACTCTCTTTACTCGTTCCGTAACACATCATCCTGTGATCAACTCCTTGGTCACATTGAGTTCATTGTGATGATGTCTTACCGAGTGGGCCCAGAGATACCTCTCCGTCACGCGGAGTGACAAATCCCAGTCTCGATTTGTGCCAACTCAACAGACACTTTCGGAGATACCCGTAGTGTGCCTTTATAGCCACCCAGTTACGTTGTGACATTTGGCACACCCAAAGCATTCCTACGGTATCCGGGAGTTGCACAATCTCATGGTGTAAGGAAATGATACTTGACATTAGAAAAGCTTTAGTAGATGAACTACACGATCTTGTCCTATGCTTAGGATTGGGTCTTGTCCATCACATCATTCTCCTAATGATGTGATCCCGTTATGAACGACATCCAATGTCCATGGTCAGGAAATCATAACCATCTATTGATCAACGAGCTAGTCAACTAGAGGCTCACTAGGGACATGTTGTGGTCTATGTATTCACACATGTATTATGATTTCCGGATTACACAATTATAGCATGAACAATAGAGAATTATCATGAACAAGGAAATATAATAATAACCATTTTATTATTGCTTCTAGGGCATATTTCCAACACCCTTGTCCAATTCAGATCGGGCAGGTGGGGCGCCTCCTCCCGTGGCATGCCTCCTCTCCTCGACTATGGCCCAGTAACTTTCTCAGGGGGTTCCGATAGCCTCCCGGTACTTCGAAAAATCCCTAAACCATTGTGACGCCCGGATAATCAAGCTACAGTAACCTCTGCTAATAATGCCACGTCACCTCGATTACGGTTACTAATCTCGCGTTAGTTCGAAATCGATTCAAATCCAAATTCAAAAGAAAAGCAAACAACAAAAGTAACAAAAAAATCAAAACTAAAATGTTCGGGTTGTTTCAAATAAATCGTAGGAAATTATGGTGGAGAAACCAAGCTTTTAAAAAAAGCTTAAATGAACTATAAGGGTTTAAACAGTAGCAAAAACAATTAATTAAATGCCCTTTTTAATTAATAAATTACTAAACTATTTTTATTTTGTCACCACACTTTTTTTGTGGCATTGGGGTATTTTGTAACACTAATTTAGGTACTACTTGTATATTTTATAAAACAAAAATATATAGAAAATAAAATAGAAAACTAATAAACAAAAAACAAAACAATACAAAAAAAAGAATAAGGAAAAGGAGAGAACCCCTCCCTGCTGGGCCGTGGCCCAGCTGGCCTCCAGGCCGCTCGACCGGCCAACCAGGGCCAACCGGCCCGCCCACCCCCGCTGCCTTATCCCCCCATGACCGAAACCCTAGCCACCCCGTCACCCACTCCCTCCCCCTCGTCCCACCCCTCCCTCTCGCCCTTCCCGGATCTGGATCGGGGCAACCCCCCCGATCCCATCGCCCCATCGCCGCCTCGAAGCCCACCGACCCCGCCCCACCTAACGACGCCAGCGCCCCAACCCAGTCGCCGGGCACCCCATCGCCTCGACCCCGCGTCGGCCCCCCCCTCCTCTCTCCCGATCTGGGTCGGGATCCAGAGGAGTCCACCGCCGCCCGGAACCCCCTTCGCCAGACCACCTCGCCGGCCTGCTCCTCCACGACGACGTCGTCCTCGTCCCCCTCCACGACGGCCCTCCCCGACCTCCACCGAGCCCACGCCCCGTTCCCTGCTCCTCGATGTGAGCTCTGCCTCGCCCCGGCCTCTTCTCTCTCCCTCGCTCCCTCGCCCCGCGCTCACTGCGTCGACGGCCGTGCCCCGGCGCCCCTGGACGCGCCCTGGTCGTGCGCGCGCACGCGTCCGCGCAACCGCGCTGGTCTTGCCCCGCCCATGGCCGCGCCCCCGCGCTCCCTCTCGATCTCTCCCCGCACCCGGCCACGCCCGATGCGTGCTCGTCGCGCGGGCACAAGCCCGTGCCGCCCGTGGCCCCCTGATGCCGCGGTCGACTACGGTGTTGACGACCCCTCTCTCTTGCCAGAGTAACCAGGCAAGCCCCCCCTTCGATCACCAGATATCGCCTACTCTTCTCTATACTGCTTGCATTAGAGTAGTGTAGCATGTTACTGCTTTCAGTTAATCCTATACTGCTGCATAGCCTATCCTTGCTACTACTGTTGTTACCATTACCTGCTATCCTACTGCTTAGTATAGGATGCTAGCGATCCATCAGTGGCCCTTCACTCTTGTCCGTCTGCCATGCTATGCTACTGGGCCGTGATCCCTTGGGAGGTGATCACGGGCATATACTATATACTTTACACTATTACATTACCGGTGATACTATTTGGAGATGGGGGCTGAAGGGGCAGGCGGCTCCATCCAGGTAGTGGTGGGCCTGGGTTCCCGACGGCCCCCGACTGTTACTTTGTGGCGGAGCGACAGGGAAGGTTCCGACCACCTAGGAGAGAGGTGGGCCTGGCCCTGGTCGGTGTTTGCAGATACTTAACACGCTTAACGAGATCTGGGTATTTGATCTGAGTCTGGCCATTTGGTCTATACGCACTAACCATCTACGCAGGAGTAGTTATGGGTATCCCGGCGTCGTGGTATCATCCGAAGCCTTCGTGACGTCAGCGGCTGAGTGGCGCGCGCCGGATTGGACTGGAAAGCCACTAGGCTAGGTCTGCTTCCGGCCGCGTACGCAACGTGCAGGTGTGCAAAGGGCGATGGGCCCAGACCCCTGCGCCATAGGATTTAGACCGGCGTGCTCACCTCTCTGTTGTGCCTAGGTAGGGCTGCGACGTGTTGATCTTTCGAGGCCGGGCATGACCCAGAAAAGTGTGTCCGGCCAAATGGGATCGAGCGTGTTGGGGTATGTGGTGCACCCCTGCAGGGAAGTTTATCTATTCGAATAGCCATGTCCCTCGGTAAAAGGACGACCCGGAGTTGTACTTTGACCTTATGACAACTAGAACCGGATACTTAATAAAACACACCCTTCCAAGTGCCAGATATAACCTGATGATCGCTCTCTAACAGGGCGACGAGGAGAGGATCATCGGGTAGGATTATGCTATATGATGCTATTTGGAGGACTTCAGTCTACTCTCTTCTACATGCTGCAAGACGAAGGCTGCCAGAAGCGTAGTCTTCGACAGGATTAGTTATCCCCCTCTTATTCCGGCATTCTGCAGTTCAGTCCACATATGATAGCCTTATTCCAGTTGATACGAATGCATACATATGTAGTATAGCTCCTTGCTTGCGAGTACTTTGGATGAGTACTCACGGTTGCTTTCTCCTTCTTTTCCCTCTATCCCTTCTACCTGGTTGTCACAACCAGATGTTGGAGCCCAGGAGCCAGACGCCACCGTCGACGACGACTCCTACTACACCGGAGGTGCCTACTACTACGGGCTGCCCGCTGACGACGACCAGGAGTAGTTTAGGAGGATCCCAGGCAGGAGGCCTACGCCTCTTTCGATCTGTATCCCAGTTTGTGCTAGCCATCTGATGGCAACTTGTTTAACTTATGTCTGTGCTCAGCTATGGTTGCTTCCATTGACTCGTCTATGATCGAGCTCTTGTATTCGAGCCCTTGAGGCCCCTGGCTTGTAATATGATGCTTGTATGACTTATTTTAGTTGTAGAGTTGTGTTGTGATATCTACCCGTGAGTCCTTGATCTTGATCGTACACATTTGCGTGCATGATTAGTGTACGGTCAAATCGGGGGCGTCACAACCATATTGGAACCATTTCGGTGTCCGTATATAACCTTACAATATATGAATCTTTACCTATCAACCATTTCAAGACTCCTTGTCATGTCCGTGATCTCATCTAGAACTCCGAACAAACTTCGGTCACCAAAACACATAACTCATAATACAAATCGTCATTGAACGTTAAGTGTGCGGACCCTACGGGTTCGAGACCTATGTAGACATGACCGAGACACATCTCCGGTCAATAACCAATAGCGGAACCTGGATGCTCATATTGGCTCCTACATATTCTACGAAGATCTTTATCGGTCAAACTGCATAACAACATACATTGTTCCCTTTGTCATCGGTATGTTACTTGCCCGAGATTTGATCGTCAGTATCATCATACCCAGTTCAATCTCGTTACCGGCAAGTCTCTTTACTCGTTCCGTAATGCGTCATCCCGCAACTAACTCATTAGTCACTTTGCTTGCAAGGCTTATAGTGATGAGCATTACCGAGAGGGCCCAGAGATACCTCTCCGATACTCGGAGTGACAAATCCTAATCTCGATCTATGCCAACTCAAAAAACACCATCAGAGACACCTATAGAGCATCTTTATAATCACCCAGTTATGTTGTGATGTTTGATAGTGTTCATCTGGTATTCGGGAGTTGCACAATCTCATAGTCATAGGAATATGTATAAGTCAGGAAGAAAGCAATAGCAATAAAACTAAACGATCATAATGCTAATCTAATGGATGGGTCTTGTCCGTCACATCATTCTCTAATGATGTGATTCCGTTCATCAAATGACAACACATGTCTATGGTTAGGAAACTTAACCATCTTTGATTAACAAGCTAGTAAAGTAGAGCCATACTAGGGACACTCTGTTTGTCTATGTATTCACACATGTACTAAGTTTCCGGTTAATACAATTCTAGCATGAATAATAAACATTTATCATGATATAAGGAAATACAAATAACAACTTTATTATTGCCTCTAGGGCATATTTCCTTCAGTCTCCCACTTGCACTAGAGTCAATAATCTAGATTACATAGTATTGATTCTAACACCCATGGAGTCTTGGTGCTGATCATGTTTTGCTTGTGAGAGAGGCTTAGTCAACGGGTCTGCAACATTCAGATCCATATGTATCTTGCAAATCTCTATGTCTCCCTCCTTGACTTGATCGTAGATGGAATTGAAGCGTCTCTTGATGTGTTTGGTTCTCTTGTGAAATCTGGATTCCTACACCAAGGAAATTGCTCCAGTATTGTCACAAAAGATTTTCATTTGACCTGATGCACTAGGTATTATACCTAGATCGGATATGAACTCCTTCTTCCAGACTCCTTCATTTGTTGCTTCCGAAGCAGCTATGTACTCTGCTTCACACGTAGATCCCGCCATGACGCTCTGCTTGGAACTGCACCTACTTACAGCTCCACCATTTCATATAAATATGTATCTAGTTTGTGATTTAGAGTCATCCGGATCAGTGTCAAAGCTTGCATCGATGTAACCATTTATGACAAGCTCTTTGTCACCTACATAAACAGGAAACATATCCTTAGTCCTTTTTAGGTATTTCAAGATGTTCTTGACCGCTGTCCAATGATCCACTCCTGGATTACTTTGGTACCTCCCTGCTAAACTTATAGCAAGGCACACATCAGGTCTGATACACAACATTGCATACATGATAGAATCTATGGCTGAGGCATAGGGAATGACTTTCATTTTCTCTCTATCTTCTGCAGTGCTCAGGCATTGAGTCTGACTCAACTTCACACCTTGTAACATAGGCAAGAACCCTTTCTTTGACTGATCCATTTTGAACTTCTTCAAAACTTTATCAAGGTATGTGCTTTATGAAAGTCCAATTAAGTGTCTTGATCTATCTCTATAGATCTTGATGCCCAATATATAAGCAGCTTCAGCGAGGTCTTTCATTGGAAAAATCTTATTCAAGTATCCTTTTATGCTATCCAGAAATTCTGTATTATTTCCAATCAACAATATGTCATCCACATATAATATTAGAAATGCTACAGAGCTCCTACTCACTTTCTTGTAAATACAGGCTTCTCCAAAAGTCTGTATAAAACCGTATGCTTTGATCACACTATCAAAGCATATATTCCAACTCTGAGAGGTTTGCACCAGTGCATAAATGGATCGCTGGAGCTTGCACATTTTGTTAGCACCTTTTGGATCGACAAAACCTTCTGGTTGCATCATATACAACTCTTCCTTAAGATATCCATTAAGGAATGCAGTTTTGACATCCATTTGCCAAATTTCATAATCATAAAATGCGGCAATTGCTAACATGATTCAGACAGACTTAAGCATCGCTACGGGTGAGAAGGTCTCATCGTAGTCAACTCCTTGAACTTGCCGAAAACCTTTTGCAACAAGTCGAGCTTTGTAGATAGTAACATTACCATCAGCGTCAGTCTTATTCTTAAAGATCCATTTATTCTCAATGGCTTGCCGATCATCAGGCAAGTCAACTGAAGTCCACACTTTGTTTTCGTACATGGATCCCATCTCAGATTTCATTGCCTCAAGCCATTTCGCGGAATCTGGGATCATCATCACTTCCTCATAATTCGTAGGTTCGTCATGGTCAAGTAACATGACCTCCCGAACAAGATTACCGTACCACTCTGGCGCGGACCGTACTCTAGTTGACCTATGAGGTTTGGTAGTAACTTGATCTAAAGTTTCATGATCATCATCATTAGCTTCCTCACTAATTGGTGTAGGAATCACTGGAACTGATTTCTGTGATGAACTACTTTCCAATTCGGGAGAAGGTACAATTACCTCATCAAGTTCTACTTTCCTCCCACTCACTTCTTTTGAGAGAAACTCCTTCTCTAGAAAGGATCCATTCTTAGGAACGAATATCTTGCCTTCGGATCTGTTATAGAAGGTGTACCCAACAGTCTCCTTTGGGTATCCTATGAAGACACATTTCTCCGATTTGGGTTCGAGCTTATCAGGTTGAAGCTTTTTCACATAAACATCGCAGCCCCAAACTTTAAGAAATGACAGCTTAGGTTTCTTACCAAACCACAGTTCATATGGTATCATCTCAATGGACTTAGATGGTTCCCTATTTAACGTGAATGCAGCCGTCTCTAAAGCATAACCCCAAAACATAGTGGTAAATCGGTAAGAGACATCATAGATCGCACTATATCTAATAAAGTACGGTTACAATGGTCAGACACACCATTACGCTATGGTGTTCCAGGTGGCGTGAGTTGCGAAGCTATTCCACATTGTTTTAAATGAAGACCAAACTCATAACTCAAATATTGACCTCCACGATCAGATCGTAGAAACTTTATTTTCTTGTTACGATGATTTTCCACTTCACTCTGAAATTCTTTGAACTTTTCAAATGTTTCAGACTTAGGTTTCATTAAGTAGATATACCCATATCTGCTCAAATCATCGGTGAAGGTTAGAAAATAATGATACCCGCCGCGAGCCTCAACACTCATCGGACCGCATACATCAGTATGTATTATTTCCAACAAGTCAGTTGCTCACTCCATTGTTCCAGAGAATAGAGTCTTAGTCATCTTGCCCATGAAGCATGGTTCTCAAGCATCAAGTGATTTATAATCAAGTGATTCTACAAGCCCATCAGCATGGAGTTTCTTCATGCGCTTTACACCAATATGACCTAAACGGGAATGCCACGAATAATTTGCACTATCATTATTAACTTTGCATCTTTTGGCTTCAATATTATGAATATGTGTATCACTACAATCGAAGTTCAACGAAAATAGACCACTCATCAAGGGTGCATGACCATAAAAGATATTACTCATATAAATAGAACAACCATTATTCTCTAATTTAAATTAATAACCGTCTTGCTTCAAACAAGATCCAGATATAATGTTCATGCTCAACGCTGGCACCAAATAACAATTATTTAGGTCCAAAACTAATCCCGATGATAGATGTAGAGGTAGCGTAACGACGGCGATCACGTCGACTTTCGAACCATTTCCCACGTGCATCGTCACCTCTTCCTTAGCCAATCTTCGTTTAATCCATAGCCCCTATTTCGAGTTGCAAATATGAGCAACAAAACCAGTATCAAATACCCAGGTGCTACTACGAGCATTAGTAAAGTGCACATCAATAACATGTATATCAAATATACATTTCACTTTGCCATCCTTCTTATCCGCCAAATACTTGGGGCAGTTCCGCTTCCAATGACCAGTCCCTTTGCAATAGAAGCACTCAGTTTCAGGCTTAGGTACAGACTTGGGCTTCTTCCCTTGATTAGAAACTTGCTTGCTATGCTTCTTGAAGTTCCCCTTCTTCCATTTGCCCTTTTTCTTGAAACTAGTGGTTTTGTTCACCATAAACACTTGATGCTCCTTCTTGATTTCTACCTCCATAGCCTTTAGCATCGCCAAGAGCTCAGGAATTGTCTTTTCCATCCCTTGCATATTATAGTTCATCACGAAGCCTTTATAGCTTGGTGGCAGTGATTGAAGAACTCTATCAATGACACTATCATCAAGAAGATTAACTCCCAGTTGAGTCAAGTGGTTATGGTACCCAGACATTCTAACTATGTGTTCACTGACAGAACTATTCTCCTCCATCTTGCAGTTGTTCAACTTGTTGGAGACTTCATATCTCTCAATGCGAGCATTTGCTTGAAATATTAACTTAAACTCCTGGAACATCTCATATGCTCCATGACGTTCAAAACGTCTTTGAAGACCCGATTCTAAGCCATAAAGCATGGCACATTAAACTATAGAGTAGTCATCAGCTTTGCTCTGCCAGACGTTCATAACGTTCGGAGATGCTCCTGTAGCGGGTCTTGCACCTAGCGGTGCTTCTAGGACGTAATTCTTCTGGGCAGCAATGAGGATAATCCTCAAGTTATGGACACAGTCCGTGTAGTTGCTACCATCATTTTTCAACTTAGCTTTCTCTAGGAACGCATTAAAATTCAAGGGAACGGTAGCACGGACCATTGATCTTCAACAACATAGATATGCAAAAACTATCAGGTACTAAGTTCATGATAAATTAAAGTTCAATTAATCATATTACTAAAGAACTCCCACTTAGATAGACATCCCTCTAGTCATCTAAATGATCATGTGATCCATATCAACTAAACCATGTCTGATCATCACGCGAGATGGAGTAGTTTTCAATGGTGAACATCACTATGTTGATCATATCTACTACATGATTCACGTTCGACCTTTCGGTCTCAGTGTTCTGAGGCCATATCTGCATATGCTAGGCTCGTCAAGTTTAACCTGAGTATTCTGCACGTGCAAAACTGGCTTGCACCCGTTGTATGTGAACGTAGAGCTTATCACACCCGATCATCACGTGGTGTCTTGGCACGATGAACTGTAGCAACGGTGCATACTCAGGGAGAACACTTGTATCTTGAAATTTAGTGAGGGATCATCTTATAATGCTACCGCCATACTAAGAAAAATAAGATGCATAAAGGATAAACATCACATGCAATCAAAATATGTGACATGATATGGCCATCATCATCTTCTGCCTTTGATCTCCATCTCCAAAGCACCATCATGATCTCCATCGTCACCGGCTTGACACATTGATCTCCATCGTAGCGTTGTTATTGTCTCGCCAACTATTGCTTCTACGACTATGGCTACCACTTAGTGATAAAGTAAAGCAATTACATGGTGATTGCATTTCATACAATAAAGCAACAACCATAAGGCTCCTACCAGTTTCCAATAACTTTTACAAAACATGATCATCTCATACAAAAATTTATATCTCATCACGTCTTGACCATATCACATCACAACATGCCCTGCAAAAACAAGTTAGATGTCCTCTACTTTGTTGTTGCAAGTTTTACGTGGCTGCTACGGGCTTCTAGCAAGAACCGTTCTTACCTACGCATCAAAACCACAACGATCTTTCGTCAAGTGTGATGTTTTAACCTTCAATAAGGACCGGCCGTAGTCAAACTCGCTTCAACTAAAGTTGGAGAAACAGACACCCGTCAGCCACCTATGTGCAAAGCACGTCGGTAGAACTAGTCTCAAGAACGCGGTCATGTAATGTTGGTCCGGGCCGCTTCATCCAACAATACCGCCAAATCAAAGTAAGACTTTGGTTGTAAGCAGTATGACTATTATCACCCACAACTCTTTGTGTTCTACTGGTGCATATCATCTACACATAGACCTGGCTCGGATGCCACTATTGGGGAACGTAGCATGCAATTTCAAAAAAAATCCTACGATCATGCAAGATCTATCTAGGAGATGCATAGCAATGAGACGGGGAGAGTGTGTCCACGTACCCTCGTAGACCGAAAGCCGAAGCATTAGGTTAACACGGTTGATGTAGTCAAACGTCTTCACGATCCAATCGATCCAAGTACCAAACGTATGGCACCTCCGTGTCCAGCACATGTTTAGCTCGATGACGTCCCTCGAGCTCTTAATCCAGTAGAGGGTCGAGGGAGAGTTCCGATAGCACAATGGCATGGTGACAGTGATGGTGATGTGATCCACGCAGGGCTTAGCCTAAGCACTACGACACTATGGCCGGAGGAGTAAACTATGGAGGGGGCACCGCACATGGCTAAGAGATTTCTTGGTGTGCCTTTGGGGTGGCCCCCGCCCCCATATATAAAGGAGTGGGGGAAGAGGTGGCCGGCCAGGGGTGGCGCGCCATGAGGGGGAGTCCTACTAGGGAGAGGGGAAAGGAGGGAGAGGGAGAAGGTAAGAGGGGGGTCACGCCCCCTCCCCTTGTCCAATTCGGATTGGGCAAGGGGGGGGGGCACGCGCCTCCTCCTGTGGCCTGCCTCCTCTCCTCCACTATGGCCCATTATGCCCATTAACTTTCCCGGGGGGTTCCGATAGCCTCCCGGTACTCTAAAAAGTCCCTAAACCTTATCGGAACCATTCCGGTCTCCGTATATAACCTTCCAATATATGAACCTTTACCTCTCAACCATCTCAAGACTTCTCATCATGTCCGTGATCTCATCTGGGACTCCGAACAAACTTCGGTCACCAAAACACATAACTCATAATACAAATCGTCATCAAATGTTAAGCGTGCGGACCCTACGGGTTCGAGAACTATGTAGACATGACCGAGACACATCTCCGGTCAATAACTAATAGCAGAACCTGGATGCTCATATTGGTTCCTATATATTCTACGAAGATCTTTATCGGTCAAACCCCATAACAACATAAGTTATTCCCTTTATCATCGGTATGTTACTTGCCCAAGATTCGATCATCGGTATCATCATACCTAGTTCAATCTCGTTACGGGGAAGTCTCTTTACTCGTTCCGTAATGCATCATCCCACAACTAACTCATTAGTAACATTGCTTGCAAGGCTTATAGTGATGTGCATTACCGAGAGGGCCCAGAGATACCTCTCCGATACTCTGAGTGACAAATCCTAATCTCGATCTATGCCAACTCAACAAACACCATCGGAGACACCTGTGGAGCATCTTTATAATCACTCAGTTACGTTGTGACGTTTGATAGCACACAAGGTCTTCCTCCGGTATTCGGGAGTTGCACAATCTCATAGTCAGAGGAATATGTACAAGTCATGAAGAAAGCAATAGCAATAAAACTAAATGATCATAATGCTAAGCTAACGGATGGGTCTTGTCCATCACATCGTTCTCTAATGATGTGATTCCGCTCATCAAATGACAACACATGTCTATGGTCAGGAAACTTAACCATCTTTGATTAACGAGCTAGTCAAGTAGAGGTGTACTAGGGGCACTCTGTTTGTCTATGTATTCACACATGTACTAAGTTTCCGGTTAATACAATTCTAGCATGAATAATAAACATTTATCATGATATAAGGAAATACAAATAACAACTTTATTATTGCCTATAGGGCATATTTCCTTTAGATAGTAAATGGAGCCAAACTTGTGAGTCTCCAAGGCATCATCATGAATTTCCTTATACATATGTTCCATGGAGTTATGATCTTTCCTAGGCTTGGCATAAACATCTGTGTCATCTTCACCTTCTTCAGGGGCATTTATCAACTTGGCCCACTCAGCAATGGATGATTGGTATATTGTGCCTTCAGTCATCCAGACTATCTTGCCATCTGGATAGAAGTGTGCAGTTGAATAAAATTGCATGACCATCTCATCATTCCATTTAGTCAGCTTCTGACCAACAAAAGTGTCAACTCCATTCATCCTGAAACTTTCATGAACTCCTGGAAAGTATTCTTCATTCTCTTCAATGAATTTCCATTCAACCCATCTCATGTCACTCACTATGGGCTTCTTATCTAAGAGAACTGTCTCATAAAAATCTTGCGTCTCCTTGGTGTGAAATCTGTAGTCCATAGCAGTCCTTCTCCTCACAGCATATGGGTCTCTCTGTCTCCACTGTCTGGGACCTGCATCTTTTATCACTTTCATATTCTCAGCAACTAGATGATTGTCATCATGATCTGGAATTTTTGGTTTAAGCTTTCTAAGCACTTGGTGCTCCTCATCCTCTTGAACTTCAGGCACTTGGGCCTTGTTCTTCTCAGCAGCTGAAATGTTTCTTGTGGATCCCTTGGGTGCAGATGGCTTTGAAGCTTGAGCTTGAGCAGATGTCTTGGGAGCTGTCTTGGGCTTAGATGAAGCATCCCCAGACTTGATAGCATCTCCCATGAGTTTTTGTGACTTGGGTATTGGCTCTTCCTCTTCCTCATCATCTTCATCAGATTCCCTCATCATGGAAGGTTTTCCAATCACTCTGGCCATGGTCTTCTTGACACTTTCCTTCCTTTTCTTGCCTCCAGCAGCCTCTTCCTCTGTTAATTTCATGGTCTGAAGAGTGGAGGCTCTGGCTTTTGACGTGGGCACTCTCTTGGCAGGGGCCTTCTTGTGCATGCCGGGCTTGATGGAAGCACCAGCAGCTTGATCATTCTTGAGCACTTTCTTCTTTGAGGTGACCTCCTCTTCAACCACAAAGTCCTCATCTTTAGATTCCGAGGTTCTCTTCTTCCTATGCCTAGTAGCAGCCTTAGGCACATTGCTTGGGGTGCTTCTTCTACCCTCATCATAGCTACTATTTGAGGGACTAGTGCCCTCACTGAGATTTTGTTGCTCCTCTGACCTGTTCTGGCTGTCACTGTTGTTTGACATGGCTGACACTGACCCTGTGAACAGATAGGTATAGATAGAGTAGATGAGCATCACAATGCACAACTATTTTGGCAACAAGTTGACTCAAAAACTTAATTTTAGTTTTTGGCAGAAAGCATTTCGGAGCTACCGATATGACAAACTCGGTGACACCGAACAAACTTTAGAGTCTAAACATGCGAAATCGGTCAGACCGAGACATAGTTCAGTGACTCCGAGATACTAGGGTTTCACAGAGACACTGAACTCGGTCACACGGATTTGTACACTTCAGTCAGACCGAGTAGTACGTGTGCAATGGCCTGGGCCAAATCGGTGAGACCGAATACGTCAAATTAGTCAGTCCGAGATGAGTTCGGTGGAAACCTAACCCTAAGTTTTTGCATCAAAACTAATCTAGAGGAAGTTTTGGTTGGAAACAATGATCTCAATCGTGTCTAGATACATGGCATTAACCTTTGTGCAAGAATTGGAGTTAAAGATTGCACAAGGGAATCGAGTCTGTACCCTAACTTGGCGACGAACTCGCTATGATGACAACAGCAGCAAAGATTCCCGTTGATGGCGGCAGAGACCAGCAGCAAGAGGGCGCTGGCGATGATGGAGACGATCCGGAGACCAGGAGGAGAGGTAGAGCTGGGCAGGCGTGGTTGGAGGTTTGAAGTAATTTGCAAAATTCCACCCGCAGATATATATACCCAGTCACTGTTGGTGTGACCGAGTGGAATGACTCGGTGGCATCGAGATGCAGAATTGCAATCGATTGCTGCAACTCGATGAGACCTAATAGTTCTAATCGATTGCACCGAGGCGAAAACCTGGATCAACTCAATGATTTCGGTGAGACCGAATGGAATGAAAATTGGTCAAACCGAGAACCATTAAGAGGTTTTGGAAGTTTCAGCATTGATGGATCGGTGGCTCTGAGTGCTCCTCACCCGGAGGGTTCGAATTCGACTTGATCACACTTTGTGATGTAGCATGAATAGAGTTTGAGAATAGAAAAGCATAGATAGCTAGAGGGAGTTCTTACACATTCTTTTCCATCCATTTGGCAAAAAGAAAAGCCAAACAAACAAAACAACAAATGGATGTCCTCGAATGGGAAAAATTTGCAACCAACATGCTTAGACAATAAGATAGCAAATGAAATATGCGGCAAAGCATGCACAAGCACTCTAGTATCTATCAAGCAATTGGCGATGACTAGGTCATCTATATATGAGTATATTGACCGAGGAGTCAAATGGGAACATTTGATCGTAGGTCATACTCATCGTTTAAGAACAAGCGGGGTTACCACTTTTACATAAAGCATTGTTCTGTTCACACCATTTAGAGTTTCTTTAACTCAATTCTTAGAGAAAAGCTCCCCCTAGATGTGATATCCCCCCTAAGAGGGATGAACTAACCTTGGGTTTTGTTGATGATGACTTCACGTAGGTGTTGAAGATGTAGATTCTCAATGTTGATGTAGATCATTTTAAGCAATCCATTGGAGTGAGTTGCATTTTCAATACCTACATGGGTTAGTCCCACAAGGAAGACACAAGGATATCAATACATAGAGTGAAATTCACATATGATGTTGTCCATGGAAGCATTTGGTTACCTTGTCCCTTGTCTTACCAACAAGAGGGTTTGTGACTCCTTGAACTAGTACAAGATGTGAAAGTTGATTGCACTTGTCCTAGCCAAGATGAATATGAGTGAAGTATGTTGGCGAAGTCACCCTTAAGAACTCTCTAGTTCTTATTCTTTGGGATCCACATCATCTTAATGGGAATCCTTGGGGTTGTAGTCGTACTTGATGAAGTAGAACTTGATGTAGTCTTGGGAACCCACTTGACCAAGGCCTTTGGAGTGCATCAATCTCTTCTTGAAGCTTGTCCTTGCCTTTTTGCCTGTCGTCTTGTGGTGGAAGATCATCTTGAGCGTGTATTCCCTTGAAAGAAGTGGGATCATACTTATCTTATTGAGGAACAAACTTCATCTTGGGGTATTGATCTTCTTCCCACTCAACTCCACTGGCATTGAACTTGCGTTCAAAACCAACACCTTGATTCTTTCGGTGCCTTCCTTGCTTGCTTACAATTTCCTCAAATTGCTTACATCCGGCAAGGCTCTTATAAACACCTTTCTCTATAACTCCCTTCAATAAGCTATTTTCTTGCTCAAGTGTAACTTGGCTAAGAGAATCATTAGTGGGATCAAGAGAACTACTAGAAGCAACAATATTGGATTTAACATGATTATTGTTACTACTAGAAGAAGAATATTTCTTGCTCTTGTTGCTAGATTTTACTTCTAGCATGTAAGTAGACAGAGTAAATGCTTGGCAATGTAAGTAGAACTTTTCTTACGAAGATCATCATTGATTGCTTTTAAGAACCCATGCTCTTGCTCTAGATTGAGCTTTTCAAAGCGTAGCTTCTCATGAGTCTTTAAAAGCTCTCGATGATCCTCTAAGATAGTTTCATGAGCTAACTGATATGTCCATTTTGCATCATGTTACCTACTGTTATTTATAATGTTTTTATGCATAATAATGCTTTTTGGAGTAATTCTAATGCATTTTCTCTCATAATATGCAAGGTACACACAAAGAGGGAGAATTCCGGCAGCTAGAAATCTGGACCTGAAAAAGCTACCTATTCCGCACAACTCCAAATTAAATGAGTTGAAACTTCACAAGGATTTTATATGGAATAAATAAGAAATACTATAGAAAATAACCACCGGAGGGGGCCCACCCCCAAGCGTGCCCTGGTGGGTTGTGCTCAGGCCGGCCCACCTCCGGCGCCCATCTTCTGGTAGATAAGTCAATTTGACCTAGAAAAAACTAGGAGAGGACTTTTGGGACGGAGTGCCGCCATATTGAGGTGGAACTTGGGCAGGAGCAGTTTTGCCCTCCGGTGGACCGATTCCGTCGAGGGAACTTCTCTCCCAGAGGGGGAAATCATCGTCATCATCATCACCAACAACTCTCCCATCTTGGGGAGGGCAATCTCCATCAACATCTTCAACAACACCATCTCCTCTCGAACCCTAGTTCATCTCTTGTGTCCAATCTGTGTATTGGAACTATAGATTGGTGCTTGTGGGTGACTAGTAGTGTTGATTACATCTTGTAGTTGATTACTATATGGTTTATTTGGTGGAAGATTATATGTTCAGATCCAATATGCTATTTAATACACCTCTGATCTTGAGCATGTTTATCACTTGTGATTAGTTACTTTTGTTCCTGAGGTCACAGGAGAAATCTTGTTGCAAGTAATCATGTGAACTTGATATGTGTTCGATATTTTGATAATGTGTATGTTGTGATTCCCTTGGTGGTGTCATGTGAACGTCGACTACATGACACTTCACCATATTTGGTCCTAAGGGAATGCATTGTGGAGTAGTAATTAGATGATGAGTTGCGAGAGTGACAGAAGCTTAAACCCTAGTTTATGCACTATTCCGTAAGGGACCGATTGGATTCAAAAGTTTCATGCTATGGTTAGAATTTATTCTTAATACTTTTCTCGTAGTTGCGGATGCTTGCGAGGGGGTTGATCATAAGTAGGAGGTTTGTTCAAGGAAGAACAACACCTAAGCACCAATCCACCCACATATCAAATTATCAAAGTTTTGAACACGGAGCGAATCGACATGATGAAAGTGACAAGATGAAATTCCCGTGTACCCTCAAGAACACTTTGCTTATTATAGGAGGCCGTTTTGGCCTGTCCTTTGCCTCAAAAGGATTGGGCTACCTTTCTCCACTTTTGCTACTATTATTGTTACTTTCGCATTACAAGTTATCTTGCTATCAAACTACTCTATTACTTACAATTCAGCGCTTGCAGACTTTACCTTGCTGAAAATCACTTGTCATTTCCTTCTGCTCCTTGTTGGGTTTGACACTCTTACTTATCAAAAAGGCTACAATTGATCCCATATACTTGTGGGTCATCAAGGCTATTTTTTGGCACCGATGTCTGGGAGTGAAGTGCTCTTGGTAAGTGAAAATTGGCAAGGAAAAATTATTACTACATGCCGAAATTTATTATCACTTGTTACTATGGAGAACAATCCTTTGATGGGTTTGTTCGAGGTATCTTCACCTCAACTGGTACCAAATTAGTTACCCCTCAACCTACTACACCTACTGAAAATATTCAATATGAAATTCCTTCGGGTATGATAGAACAACTGCTAGTTAATCCTTATGCAGGAGATAGAACCAAACATCCTGATATGCACTTTATATATGTGGAAGCAATTTGTGGATTGTTTAAGCTTGCAGGTTTACCCGAAGATGAAGTTAAGAAGAAGGTTTTCCCTTTATATTTGAAGGGAAAAGGATTGGCATGGTATAGGCTATGCAATGATATTGGATCTTGGAATTGGAATCAATTGAAATTGGAGTTTCACCAAAAAAATATCATATGCATCTAGTTCATCGTGATCAGAATTATATATATAATTTTGGTCTCGTGAAGGAGAAAGTATCGCTCTAGCTTGGGGGAGGCTTAAGTCAATGTTATATTCATTCCCCCAGTCATGAGCTCTTAAGAGAAATTATTATCTAGAATTTTTATGCTCGGCTTTCTCATAATGATCGATCCATGCTTGATACTTCTTGCAATGGTTCTTTTATGAACAAGACTATTGAATTCCGGTGGGATCCTTTGGAAAGGATTTAACGCAACTCTGAAGATTGGGAACTCGACGAAGGTAAAGAGTCAGGTATTAAGATCAAGTTTGATTGTCTTAAATCTTTTATGAATACCGATGCTTTTCAAAAGTTTAGCAGTAAATATGGACTTGACTCTGAGATAGTAGCCTCCTTTTGTGAGTCATTTCCTACTCATGTTGATCTACCTAAGGAGAAGTGGTTTAAATATCACCCACATATTAAAGAAGAAATTAAAGAACCGGTACTAGCTAAAGAGGAAACTATTATTTATAATGTTGATCCAGTTGTTCCTACTGCTTATATTGAGAAACCACCTTTCCCTTTTAGGATGAAGGAACATGCTAAAGTTTTAATTGTGGTCAACAAAAGTTATATTAGAACACGTAAACCTGATGAACAAATCAAAGTAGAACCTAGTGTTGCTATGGTTAAGGATCTCCTGGAAGAAAATACAGATGGGCATGTTGTTTACTTTTGTGAGGAAGCTGCTAGAATTGGCAAACCCGATAAAAAGGATAAACATAGACCTATTGTTGGCATGCCTATTGTCTCAGTTAAAATAGGATATCACTGTTATCACTTTTTATGTGACATAGGTGCTAGCATGAGTGCTATTCCTTTTACCATATATCAAGAAATTATGAATGACATAGCACCCGCAGAGATAGAAGACATAGATGTTACTATTAAACTTGCTAATAGAGATACTATATCACCAATTGGGATTGTTAGAGATGTTGAAGTCTTGTGTGGGAAAATAAAATACCCTACTGATTTTCTTGTTCTTGGTTTCCCACAAGATGATTTTTCCCCATTATCTTTGGTAGACCTTACTTGAACACCATTAATGCTAAAATAGATTGTGAGAAACAAACTTTTGGTGTTAGCTTTGGTGACGAGTCTCATGAGTTTAATTTTTCCAAGTTTAGTAGAAAACCCCATAAAAAAGAATTGCCTAGTAAGGACGAAATAATAGGTCTTACTTCTATTGTTGTGCCTCCTACTGATCATCTAGAACAATATCTGCTAGACCATGAAAACGACTTACATATGCATGAAAGAAATGAAATAGATAATATTTTCTTTGAACAACGTCCTGTGCTTAAACACAATTTGCCTATTGAAACTCTAGGAGATCCTCCTCCACCTAAAGGTGATCCTGTGTTTGAATTAAAACAATTGACAGACACTTTGAAATATGCTTATCTTGATGAGAAGAAGTTATATCCTGTTATTATTAGTGCTAACCTTTCAAAACATGAAGAAGAAAGATTATTTAAAGTTCTAAGGAAGCACCGAGCCGCTATTGGATATACTCTTGATGATCTAAAGGGAATTAGTCCCACTCTATGTCAGCACAAGATTAATATGGAACCTGATGCTAAACCCGTTGTTGATCACCAACGTCGGTTAAATCCGAAGATGAAGGAAGTTGTAAGAACAGAAATATTAAAACTTTTGGAATCAGGTATAATCTATCCTATAGCTGATAGTAGATGGGTGAGTCTTGTTCATTGTGTCCCTAAGAAAGGAGGTATTACTACTGTTCCTAATGATAAGAATGAACTTATTCCATAAAGAATTTTTACAGGCAATAGAATGGTAATTGATTTTAGAAAATTAAACAAAGCAACTAGAAAAGATCATTACCCTCTGCCTTTATTGACCAAATGCTAGAAATATTATCTAAGCACACACATTTTTGCTTCCTTGATGGATACTCTGGTTTTTCACAAATACCTGTTTCTCAACCTGATCAAGAAAAGACCACCTTCACTTGTCCCTTTGGAACTTATGCTTATAGATGTATGCCTTTTGGTTTATGCAATGCACCTGCTACCTTTCAAAGATGTATGCCTGCTATATTCTCTGACGTTTATGAAAAGATTGTTGAGGTTTTCATGAATGACTTTTCTATTTATGGGAAGTCTTTTGATGATTGTTTAACCAATCTTGATCGAGTTTTGCAGAGATGCAAGCAAACAAATCTTGTCTTGAATTGGGAGAAGTGCCACTTTATGGTTAATGACGGTATTGTTTTGGTCCATAAAATTTCTGAAAGAGGTATTGAGGTGGACAAAGCTAAGGTTTATGCAATTGATAAAATGCCATGTCCTAAAGATATAAAAGGTATTGTAGTTTCTTAGGTCATGCTAGTTTCTATAGGAGATTTATCAAAGACTTTTCTAAAATTTCTAGGCCCCTTACAAATCTTTTGCAAAAGGATGTTCCTTTTGTTTTTGATGATGATGATTGTCTACAAGCCTTCAAAACGCTCAAGAAAGCCTTAATTTATGCACCTATTCTTCAACCACTAGACTGGAACTTGCATTTTGAAATTATGTGTGATGCTAGTGATTATGCTATGGGTGTTCTTCTAGGACAAAGAGTTGATAAGAAACTAAATGTTATTCATTATGGTAGTAAAAATCTAGACAGTGCTCAAAGAAATTATGCTACTACTGAAAAGGAATTTCTAGCAGTGGTGTTTGCTTGTGATAAATTTACATAATACATTGTTGATTTAAAAGTAATTGTTCACACTGGTCATGCTGCTATTAAATATCTTATGGAAAAGAAAGATGCTAAACCTAGGCTTATTCGATGGGTTCTCTTGCTACCAGAATTTGATTTACATATCACTCATAGAAAAGGAGCAGAGAACCCCATAGCTGATAACTTGTCTAGGTTAGAGAATGTTAATGACCCACTACCTATTGAAGATAGTTTTCCTGATGAGCAGTTTGACAGCCTGGTTTTTGCCCCCTCTTATCTGCTTGAATTTTCATTTGAAAATTTTCTGAAACTTGGAATTCTTGAATCTTTTTATATGGACTTAAACACTTGGGCATCTTTGGCTTTCACCCAAGTGCTTCACTTCCCTCCTAAATCATCATTTCACTTCTGATCCACCCCAAAATAATCTTTGTAATATTTTTCTTAAATGAAAAATATTCATTTTCTCTCAAAAACCCTAAGCCAGATCTGTTTGCTTCAACGCAACCCCAATTTTTATGGCTCAGAAAAATCTAAGATAATTCACAAATATTCTGTGAACCCTAGGGCACCTTCCTGAGCAAAAATATTTCATCACATTTTGGAATATTTTTGCTACAAAAAATCTTTTCTGTTCTGGACAGAAATGGTGGTTTCTACAGCAACTACCATTTTACTTGCTCCATTTGACCTGAACTTTCTTGTGCATCTTTACCTTAGTAACTTATAACTAGCCTCCAAAGCACAGCCTCAATCTCCCAGCCATTTGACCACAGTAACTATTCAAAGTTACTAGTCAGAAACTTACCTGGTTTGTAAAATCCTCTCTACTGCACCAGGATCCAAACAAAACCGTGGTAAACTTCAAAACCACCACGAACAACATGCCAGACATGATTTTTGGACAAAGGCTGGCCTGAGGAGAGAGTTCGCGCGGCGACCACGCATGTCCACGATGCCAGGCATGCGTGTCGACGCCCTCTGGGTGCCGCCGAACGCTCTGTTCATGCGTGCTCGCTTCCCTCGCCTGCCCGAGCGTGCCAAACTGCGCCACCATCATCGTCTTTAACTCCTCCCTGGCGCTCGCCGACGCCGGAGCTCACCGCAGCGAGCACGGGCACGGTCCGGCCAACGCCACAGTGCGCTCTGCATTGTGCTCGTCGCCTTCCTCTTGATCATGTGCTCGTCTCCATCCGCCCACAGTGGCCGCGTGACCTCCGTCGCCTTCTCACCCTCTCACTGACGCCGCTCGTTGCCGGGCGCCATGGACAGGTGTCCACCTGCGGAGCCCGAAGCCCCATCGCCGCTCGCCTATAAATAAGGCCACCCCTAGTCTCCTCGAGCCACATCCAGCACTCCCACACACTCCACGACTGCGTAGGAAGCCGTAGCCCGGCCGGGCAGGCCTCAGGCTGCCGTCCCCAAGCTCGAGCTCGCCGGCGATCCCCTCTGGACGCTGCGGGAGGTCTAGCCCCTCCTAGGCCAGGGCAACCCCTCCAGGGCTTCCGCCTCTCTCCATTGAGGCCGTCTCGCCCGCTTGGAGCCCCTGTAGTGGCCTCCGTTCGCCGTTTTCCTCAACTCCGGCAACCTCCGCGTTCTGCCTCCGCTTGCGAGCTTGTTTCTGATGCCGTCTGACCACCCCTAGCCACGCTACGGGTACGGGCAGGTGCGCCATCGTCCCCTCTCTCAATACCTCCCTCTCGTTTGGGCCATGGAGCCCTCGTCGCTGGCGAGAGCTCTGGCGAAGCCGCGGCCTTCTCTGTTTCTTTCTCCCCCTTCCCCCACTTGACTAGTCGGGCCCGCTAGACAGCCACTTTGTACGCGCGTGAAGCGATACGAGTGCTGGCGCCCCTGGGCTTTATGCCTTCGACGTCGCCCCCCAGTCTGTTTCTTTTTATTCAAATTCATTTGAATTTACAGAACACTTCAAACTGTTATAACTCTTCAACCATAAGTCCAAATGAATTGATTCTTTTTGCATTGTGTTCTTTGATAAGAAATCTAGCAGCTCACCAAATATGAGATTTTTCTGACTTGTTTAGAATTTTTGGTGATTTTCAAAAGTGTTCTTGATATTTGCTTTTGTGTTTAAATTTATTTTCAGAGGGTGAGGCTTGTCTTGAGGATCACCAGAAGGCTTGTGAACCTCATCTGCACTAAGGCAAGCCACAACAACATTTTCATGGTGTCATTTCAATATTTGTGATTTTCTTACTTGAATGAAATGATTAATCCATGCATTTAAATAATTATTGAGTTATTTGTATTCTATTAAATATTGGTTATGCTTGATTTACAAAATGATTGAAACTAGTTTAGTGGATAAAACAAGTTAAGATTTATTTGGTGATGTTAGAAATAATTTTGTTATGCATGTTATTAATTATTTAAATCTTTGTTGTTGCCTTCATAAATTGATAAAAATTTGTTAGAAAATATTCTGTTAAATACTTGTTTAATCATATTACTTGTCTTACAGAATGTTTGAACCCGACTTAGTGATAAAGAAATTTAGAGTTGTTGATAGTGAAATCTTTTTGTCAAGCATATGAGAAATTTATCGGAGTTACTTTCTTGCGTAAGAAATTAATAAAACTTGTTGCAAAATATTTTGGTTAAGTTGTTAGTCATTTTGAGCAGTAGAGTAATATGAGTTGTTGACGTTTATGCTTGGTGTGTATATGGATGACATCGGTCATTTTTATCATTATATGATGCATGTGTTGTTTTGCATTTCATGGCATGTTATGACACCGGTCATGTTTAGTTTAAAGTTGAACCTGAATATAACTCAACTTGAATATACCGTTGACTGGGTCATGGTGCCGCTGAATCAAGTTTCTTTCCAGTGCAACCACATTTGCCTTTGTGGGAAGGCCTTGATTCGGTCCATTGACATGGCCTCTGATCGGTGCCTCCAACTAGGGAAGGTTATGTCGTGCTTGCCCTGGCCCGGTAAGCAGGCATAATCTTGTATGCTCGTTGATGAGATTATGGTACCGTGTCCCCGAGTGGGAGTGTTTTGACCACGACGGTGGTCGAGGTGTCTTTGGTAGACACGAGGCCACCCAGGACCAGCCCGTTGGGGATTTGGGTCGGGGTGGCCGGGAGAGTGCTGTGGCAATGGAAGGGTTTTGTCGGAATGCCGTTGGTCCACCCGAATGGGAGTGTGAGGCCATGGGTTCCGTGGTGTGGGTACAGTGTGCTACCTCTGCAGAGTGTGTAATCTATCGATAGCCGAGTCCACGGTCACGGACACCTCGTAGTAGGTCCCACCATGAGTCAATGTTTAATACAAACTGCACACTAAGCTATGAACTTTGCATTGTTGATGGATGGCAGAAAGGCCATCGAGGCATTTGGTACCTAATGATGGTCGTGGTTGTGATCATCGTAACGATCACGAGTTGTTCTTGAGAAAGACCACGTTGGTGGTGTGTTTGTGATCCAGAGATGATCACAGTTGGTAAGCTGTCCCGAGGGACGTTCGAGCATGATCACAGCATGTTGACATATAGTGTTGCATTATTAATATTTGGTTAAATATCATGATATTGTTTGTCATTATGATTATGCCTGTTGTGAGCTTGTAAGTACATTCAATGTACTGACCTGACGTGTCATGGCAGATTTCAGGAAAGTATCGTTGGAGAGGAGCGGTGTTCGAGTCTAGATCATGTCCACATTGGTGTCCCTGTGTGGAGCTTCCGCACGACATTATTCCGCTACCACGTAATTGTTCGGATCAAGGCCCCTTTATGTTCACTAAATAATGTACATATTGTTCAGCCGCACCGAGTGTGCCGCTTGGCCTCGACAGCTGTTGTAATGTAAACTCTGTTCCGCTAGCATCAATAAAGCGGTTGTTTTTCTATACCAAGATGTTGTGTGTTGCCAGAAGACACGGTCTCTGGGCTGGAAATGCATGGTAAACCGGTCGCTCTGAGCCGGGGTGCCACAACGCTTGGTATCAGAGCCGCGCTGACTATAGGCCATGCTAGACTGCGACGCGTTAACTGGACGTAATTTGTGCTGATTGTTGCGTTGCATGCATTTGGTTTATATATTATTTTTTATGCTAACCTGCTAATGGTTGTGGGTGTAGATGGCTCCGGTGCCGTATCCGTGCCAGTTGCAGTTGATGCCGTACACGTCACCGCACCTCCTTCGCAACGTGTGTCGTCGGCTATACCCTCTCGGAGACGACCCAGTCTATCGTGTGTACCGGGAGTATCTAGCTGATTCAGTGTATGAGTATCACGCTGTGGTCACTCTGCGCACTAGTTCCGATTCCAGCTCTTACACTCGCACTTCTCGGAGCAGTTATGGCTCCATCGCTTCCCAGGCTGTCCAGTTTGCTGCATTCGAGGTCCTTGTCGAGCTTCGCTACAATGAGGTCCGACTGCAGAACCACCCAGGTTTCTACTACTACCCATCTCTGCACGACAACAGTCGTGTCCGTTTCCCTCTCATTGATCCGGAGTCTGATAGTGTTGCTAGCCACCTTGCTCGTTATGTCACTGCTAGCTATCTCATGATCCAAGAGCTGGCCCTTATGTCCCAGTCAGTTCTAGCTCCCCTATTTTGCCGGTTACTCCCCCGAGTAGCACGGGCGTCTCGGCCGTGAACCCCTTTAGTACTCCTGCCGAGTGGGTCTCACTTCTCGCTACCCCTGTAGCCCTGATGCTTCATCCCACCCTTGCCCCTGAGGGAGAGCACTCGAGGCAGCGCCGTCATGTTACCTTTAACCCGGAGGTTTCCATTAACCACGTCAGTTCGGGATCCGAGACCGCTTCAGGGGAGGACGTCGTAGCACCAGCAGAGTAGTAGTATCTTTGAGTATTCGCAATTGTCTGGATGATGTATGGATGTAGTCGTACGAGTCATGATGTTTCGTTGCATGTATGAGAGTAGTGAACCAGTCATGTTGTTTATTTTTCATGTATGAGTCTATGTATAATTATGTTGAGACTTTATTCATCGTATTTTTTTCCGCTCTTCTGCTTTCTTCCGGGATTTGTCGCTGGCTTTTCCCCAATTTTATTCTTGGGTGTTTCTCATCTCGATTGTGTTGTCTTGGGAAAAATTCACAATAGGATGACGCGGGGAGGCAGTAGTAGCAACGTTCATGAGGGAACTCCTGTTCGTCGTTCCGCACGACAGGAAGGACATTCTTCCGAGCCGTACGTTCAGCCACCACCTCAACCGCCTGATCCTCCCTCCACCGAGCAAATTATGCGTATGTTTGAAGAGAAAAGGAACAATGATCTGATTGAAATATTGAGAAGTGTTCAAGCTATGGTTGGACAGAATGGAAATTAGAATGGTCATCACTCAAAGTTGTCAGATTTTCAGAGGACCAATCCACCCAGCTGCAGTTAGATTGTTGACCCATTGGATGCGGACGATTGGTTGCACATAATGGAGAAAAAGCTTGAGATTGCTCGTACTGAAGGAAATGATAAAGTTCCCTTTGCCACCCATTATCTTGAGGGCGCAGCTGCCATATGGTGGGAAAATACAAAGGCCATGTGGTCGGCTGATGAGGAAATCACTTCGGAAAGGTTTAAGGATCGATTCCAAAAATATCATATCCCTACTAGAGTTATGAAGACTAAGCAGCGTGAGATTCTTGCACTCATCCAAGGAAATCAGTCTGTGGCAGAATATTTGCAAAAATTCTATCATCTGGCCCGTTACTCTCTTCATGACGTGGTCACCGAAGAAAGAAGAATTGACAGATTTCTTGGAGGTCTAAATTCACAACTCCGGTGTACTCTCAGTATGCTTGATTTCACAGACTTCCAAACTCTGGTGAACAAGGCTTTCATTGCTGAACCGGAGCACAAGCTTATAGCAGATAATAGGCCTGTTAACAATGACAACAAGTGAAAGTTTGAGCCAAAGAAGGATGGGCAACCAGTGCAAAAGGCTCGTACCTGGCAACAAACTCAGGTGGAATACAAGCCAAATTGATAGTAGAATGTTAACAAGACCACCACTCAAGTCAAGAATATTGTGGCCAATCCAATACATGAGGAGCGTCAGCGCAATAATTCTCATTTCATTTGCGGGTAGCACGGACATTATGCCAAGCAGTGCCCCAAGAACAACAAGATGAATGCTCTAAGCAGGCCACAAGCCAACTTTATGGAGTCGTGGCCAAACCAGCAAAACTTCACCGGGCACGTGCATCATATCTCCATCGATGAAGCCCAAGAGAAGCCAGAAGTCGTCATTAGTATGTTTTCTGTTAATGACATACCTGCCGTAATTTTATTTGACTCTAGGGCTTCCCATTCTTTTATTCCTCAGAGTTTTGCTGCCCAAAACAATTCTCCTTGCGCAATTTTGGGCAAAAATATGCTGGTACAAACCCCGGGATCTATAACCAAGAGCAATCTGGTCTGCCATGATCTGGAGATCAATATCAATGGGGTCTACTTTCCAACATCTCTGATAATCATTGAGTCTGAAAAGTTGGATATTATATTGGGTATGAATTGGTTGACCCGATATCAAGTTTGCATAAACTGCGCAACCCGAGAAGTCACTTTGACCGGTCTAAATGGGTAACTTACCAAGTTCTACGCTCGCAATAATATACCCAAGCCAGAACTAGTTTCAACCGCTATGGTTGAATTGGAATTAATCCCTGTGGTTAGTGAGTACCCTGATGTGTTTCCGGAAGAACTGCCAGGCATGCCACCAGATCGGGAACTGGAGTTTGCCATAGATCTTGTGCCCGAAACCGCACCGTTATACAAGAAGTTTTACCGGATGCCCACATCAGAATTAGTGGAGCTAAAGAAACATCTTGAAGAATTACTCCAGAAAGGTTATATTCGTCCCACCTACTCACCATGGGGATCACCTGCAATTTTCGTGGGCAAAAAGGATGGTAGTCTCCGTATGTGCATAGATTACCGCCAGCTGAATGAGGTCACCATCAAAAATAAATACCCGCTGCCAAGGATTGATGATCTGTTTGACCAGCTCAGTGGGGCTAAGGTATTCTCAAAAATCGATTTACGAACCAACTATCATCATCTTAAGATTAAAAAGGAAGATATTCCTAAGACCGCATTCACTACTCGGTATGGTCTTTATGAATATACCGTGATGTCCTTTGGTCTCACCAATGCCCCTGCTTTCTTCATGCATATGATGAACAAAGTATTTATGGACTTCCTCGACAAATTCATGGTAGTCTTCATCAATGACATCCTTATTTACTCCAAGGGTGAAGAGGAGCACAAGGATCACCTCCGAGCAGTACTACAACGGCTCCGCGACCATCAGCTATACGCCAAGTTCAGTAAGTGCGAATTTTGGCTCAAAAAGTGGGGTTTCTTGGACATGTACTATCCGCCGAAGGTATAGCCGTGGATCCGAGCAAAGTAAAGGATGTGCTCAATTGGGTACCGCCCACGACCGTGACACAGATCCGGAGTTTCCTCGGATTAGCTGGATACTATCTTCATTTTATTGAAGGGTTTTCCAAAATTGCTAAACCCATGACGGAGCTGCTCAAAAGGATACGAAGTTTAAGTGGACAGAGGATTGTAAGAATTGTTTTAATGAGCTGAAGATACATCTGACAACCGCACATGTATTGACTCTTCCAGACATTTATCGCAATTTTGATGTGTACTGCGATGCCTCCAGACAAGGTATTGGTTGCGTGTTGATGCAAGACAGCAAGGTAGTAGCATATGCATCGCGACAGCTACGACCCCATGAGGGAAATTATCCTACTCATGATTTGGAATTGGCCGCAGTGGTTCATGCATTAAAAATTTGGAGACACTACCTCATTGGAAAAAGGTGCCACATTTTTACAGGCCACAAAAGCCTCAAGTACATCTTCACTCAGCCAGATTTAAATCTCCGTCAGCGAAGATGGTTAGAGTTGGTCAAGGATTATGACCTTGGAATAAATTACCATCTAGGCAAGGCCAACGTCGTTGCCGACGCGGTCAGTCGAAAGCCCGTCAGCTTAAATGTCATGTTAAAATCATTGCCTACCGAACTTCAAGAGGAGATCGCTCAGCTCAACTTGGTCATCGTGGATGCTGGCCTTGCTAATATTTTGGAAGTTACCCGCACACTTGAGATGGAGATCCGCAAGGCCCAACCAGCTGACGCCAATCTACAAAGACGTGCCAAGGGCCAGATGGCAAAGCAGGCCCTTGACTTCTCCAAGGACAAATTCGGTACCCTCCAATTCCATGGACGCATTTGTGTGCCAAATCAACCGGACTTGAAGAATAAAATCCTGTCAGAAGCACATGAATCTGCATATTCCATTCACCCGGGAGGTACGAAAATGTATGAGGACCTCAGACAAATATCCTAGTGGGAGGGAATGAAGCAAGACATTGCTTATTTCGTAGCCTGTTGCGACATATGTAACAAGGTGAAAGCAGATCATCAGAAGCCAGCCGGACTCCTCCAACCGTTGCCAGTTTCATAGTGGAAATGGGATGACGTTTGCATGGATTTCATCACAGGATTGCCTAGGACTCAGCGAGGCAAGGATGCAATCTGGGTTATAATAGACACCCTAACCAAGCTTGCTCACTTCATTCCGATCAGCACCAGATACAGGGCCGGTGAACTTGCACAGCTGTATGTGTCCAGAATAGTCAGTCTGCACGAAGTACCCCGAACTATCACTTCTGACCGAGGTTCTTTGTTTACTTCCGCTTTTTGGTCACGTCTCCATCAAGCCCTGGGGACAACACTGAAATATAGTACTGCCTATCACCCTCAGACAGATGGACAGACAGAGCGGGTAAATCAAATACTTGAACATATGTTGCGAGCCTGTGTGCTAGCCAAAGGAGCTAAATGGGAAGATTGTTTGCCATATGCCGAGTTCTCTTATAACAACAGTTTCCAAACCAGTCTAAAGATGTCACCATATGAAGCTCTGTATGGCCATAAGTGCCGCACTCCTCTAAATTGGTCTCAGATGGGAAATAGTCGTATCTTTGGAACGGATCTCATGCTGGAAGCTGAGAAACAAGTTAGAGAAATCAGAGACAGGCTGCAATTGGCCAAATCTCGACAGAAGAGTTATTATGATGCAAAGCATCGGCAGGTGAGTTTTGAACCTGGAGAACAAGTATGCCTCCGAGTCACCCCTATGAAAGGAGTAAGAGATTTTAGACTCGTGGAAAGCTGGCACCCAGATTCATTGGTCCATTTCCGATTATGTCTTCAGTAGGTACGGTTGCATATCAACTGGAACTACCCCCTGAATTGGCTGACATACACAACGTGTTCCATGTTTCGCAATTGAGATGATGCATATCCCCGCCCGAGAAAAGGGTTGCAATGGCTGAGATAGAATTGGCAAAAGATTTAACTTAAGAAGAGAGACCGTTCAAAATTTTGGATTAGATGGAAAGGGTCACTCGCAGTAAAGTCAGAAAATTTTACAAGGTTCAGTGGGAGCATCACACAGAGTCAGAAGCAACTTGGGAGCAGGAAGAATTCCTTAGGGATCAGAATCCAGAGTGGTTTTCCCAAGCAACCAAATCTCGAGGACGAGATTCATTCTAAGTGGGGGAGGTTTGTGACAGCCTGGTTTTTGCCCTCTCTTATCTGCTTGAATTTTCATTTGAAAATTTTCTGAAACTTGGAATTCTTGAATCTTTTCATATGGACTTAAACACTTGGGCATCTTTGGCTTTCACCCAAGTGCTTCACTTCCCTCCTAAATCATCATTTCACTTCTGGTCCACCCCAAAATAATCTTTGGAACATTTTTCTTAAATGAAAAATATTCATTTTCTCTCAAAAACCCTAAGCCAGATCTGTTTGCTTCAAAGCAACCCTAATTTTTATGGCTCAGAAAAATCTGAGATAATTCACAAATATTCTGTGAACCCTAGGGCACCTTTCTCAGCAAAAATATTTCATCACTTTTTGGAATATTTTTTCTACAGAAAATCTTTTCTGTTCTGGACAGAAATGGTGGTTTCTACAACAACTACCATTTTACTTGCTCCATTTGACCTGAACTTCCTTGTGCATCTTTACCTTAGTAACTTATAACTAGCCTCCAAAGCACAACCTCAATCTCCTAGCCGTTTGACCAGAGTAACTCTTCAAAGTTACTGGTCAGAAACTTACCTGGTTTGTAAAATCCTCTCTACTGCACCTAGATCCAAACCAAACCGTGTTAAACTTCAAAACTACCACGAACAACATGCCAGACATGATTTTTGGACGAAGGCTGGCCTGAGAAGAGAGTTCGCACGGTGACCACGCGTGTCCATGATGCCAGGCATGCGTGTCGACGCGCTCTGGGTGCCGCCAAACGCTTTGTTCGTGCGTGCTCGCTTCCCTCGCCTGCCCGAGCGTGCCAAACCATGCCACCATCATCATGTCGACGCCTTTAACTCCTCCCTAGCGCTCGCCGATGCCGGAGCTCACCGCAGCGAACACGGGCACGGTCCGGCCAACGCCACAGTGCGCTCTGCGCTGTGCTCGTCGCCTTCCTCTTGATCGTGTGCTCGTCTCCGTCCGCCCACAGTGGCCGCGTGACCTCCGTCGCCTTCTCCCCCTCTCACTGACGTCGCTCGTCGCCGGGCGCCGTGGATAGGTGTCCATCGATGGAGCCCGAAGCCCTCTCGCCGCTCGCCTATAAATAAGGCCACCGCAGTCTCCTCGAGCCCCATCCAGCACTCCCACACACTCCACGGCTGCATAGGAGGCCATAGCCCGGCCGGGCTGGCCTCGGGCCGCCGTCCCCGAGTTTGAGATCGCCGGCGATCCCCTCTGGATGCCGCGGGAGCTCTAGCCCCTCCCAGGCTAGGGCAACCCCTCCAGGGCTTCCGCCTCTCTCCGGTGAGGCCATCTCGCCCGCTTAGAGCCCCTGTAGTGGCCTCCATTCGCCCTCTTCCTCAACTCTGGCAACCTCCGCGTTCTGCCTCCCCTTGTGAGCTTGTTTCTGACGCCGTCCGACCACCCCTAGCCATGTTACGGGTATGGGCAGGTGTGCCATCATCCCCTCTCTCAATCCCTCCCTCTCGTTTGGGCCAAGGAGCCCTCGTCGCCGGTGAGAGCTCCGGCGAAGCCGCGGCCTTCTCTGTTTCTTTCTCCCCCTTCCCCCACCTGACTAGCGGGCCCCGCTAGTCAGCCACTCTGTACGCACGTGAAGCGGTACGAGTGCTGGCGCCCCTGGGCTTTACGCCTTCGACGTCGCCCCCCCCCAGTCTGTTTCTTTTTATTCAAATTCATTTGAATTTACAGAACACTTCAAACAGTTATAACTCTTCAACCATATGTCCAAATGAATTGATTCTTTTTGCATTGTGTTCTTTGATAAGAAATCTAGCAGCTCACCAAAGATGAGATTTTTCTGAGCTATTTAGAATTTCTGGTGATTTTTAGAAGTGTTCTTGATATTTGCTTTTTGTGTTTAAATTTATTTTCAGAGGGTGAGGCTTGTCTTGAGGATCACCAGAAGGCTTGTGAACCTCATCTGCACAAAGGCTAGCCACAACAACATTTTCATGGTGTCATTTCAATATTTGTGATTTTCTTACTTGAATGAAATGATTAATGCATGCATTTAAATAATTATTGAGTTATTTGTATTCTATTAAATATTGGTTATGCTTGATTTACAAAATGATTGAAACTAGTTTAGTGGATAAAACAAGTTAAGATTTATTTGGTGATGTTAGAAATAATTTTGTTATGCATGTTATTAATTATTTAAATCTTTGTTTTTGCCTTCATAAATTGATAAAAATTTGTTAGAAAATATTCTGTTAAATACTTGTTTAATCATATTACTTGTCTTACAGAATGTTTGAACCCGACTTAGTGATAAAGAAATTTAGAGTTGTTGATAGTGAAATCTTTTTGTCAAGCATATGAGAAATTTATCGGAGTTACTTTCTTGCATAAGAAATTAATAAAACTTGTTGCAAAATATTTTGGTTAAGTTGTGAGTCAGTTTGAGCAGTAGAGTAATATGAGTTGTTGACGTTTATGCTTGGTGTTTATATGGATGACATCGGTCATATTTATCCTTATATGATGCATGTGTTGTTTTGCATTTCATGGCATGTTATGACACCGGTCATTTTTAGTTTAAAGTTGAACTTGAATATAACTCAACTTGAATATACCGTTGACTGGGTCATGGTGCCGCTGAATCAAGTTTCTTTCCAGTGTAACCACATTTGCCTTTGTAGGAAGGCCTTGATTCGGTCCATTGACATGGCCTCTAGTCGGTGCCTCCAACTAGGGAAGGTTATGTCGTGCTTGCCCTGGCCCGGTAAGCAGGCATAATCTTGTGTGCTCGTTGATGAGATTATGGTACCGAGTCCCCGAGTGGGAGTGTTTTGACCACGACGTGGTCGAGGTGTATTTGGTAGACACAAGGCCACCCAGGACCAGCCCGTTGGGGATTTGGGTCGGGGTGGCCGGGAGAGGGCTATGGCAATGGAAGGGTTTTGTCGGAATGCCGTTGGTCCACCCGAATTGGAGTGCAAGGCCATGGGTTTCGTGGTGTGGGTACAGTGTGCTACCTCTACAGAGTGTGTAATCTATCGATAGCCAAGTCCACGGTCACGGACACCTCGTAGTAGGTCCCACCGTGAGTCAACGTTTAATAAAAAATGCACACTAAGCTATGAACTTTGCATTGTTGATGGATGGCAGAAAGGCCATCGAGGCATTTGGGACCAAATGATGGTCGTGGTTATGATCGTCGTAACGATCACGAGTTGTTCTTGAGAAAGACCACGTTGGTGGTGTGTTTGTGATCCAGAGATGATCACAGTTGGTAAGCTGTCCCGAGGGACGTTCGAGCATGATCACATCATGTTGACATATAGTGTTGCATTATTAATAATTGGTTAAATATCATGATACTGTTTGTCATTATGATTATGCCTGTTGTGAGATTGCAAGTACATTCAATGTACTGACCTGGCGTGTCATGCCAGATTTCAGAAAAGTATCGTTGGAGAGGAGCGTTGTTTGAGTCTAGATCGTGTCCACATCGGTGTCCCTATGATATGGAGCTTCCGCCACGACGTTATTCCGCTGCCACGTAGTTGTTCGGATCGAGGCCCCTTTATGTTCACTAAATAATGTACATATTGTTCAGCTGCACCGAGTGTGCCGCTTGGCCTCGACAGCTGTTGTAATGTAAACTCTGTTCCGCTAGCATCAATAAAGCGGTTGTTTTTCTGTACCAAGATGTTGTGTGTTGCCAGAAGACATGGTCTCTGGGCTGGCAATGCATGGTAAACCGGTCGCTCTGAGCCGGGGTGCCACAAGCAGTTAGCTGCAATAAATGTTTCTCATAACACTCCTTGGTATGTTGACTATGCTAATTACATTATTGCTAAATATTTACCACCTAGCTTTACATACCAACAAAGGCAAAAATTCTTCTATGATTTAAGACATTACTTCTGGGATGACCCACTTGTTTATAAAGGAGTAGATGGTATTATTAGACGTTGTGTACCTGAGCATGAACAGGAACCAATCCTATGGAAATGTCACTCCGAACCTTATGGAGGGCATCATGCGGGACATAGAACTGCTCACAAGGTATTGCAGTCTGGGTTTTATTGGCCTGCTCTTTTCAAGGATGCTCGTAAGTTTGTCTTATCTTGTGATGAATGTCAAAGAATAGGTAATATCGGTAAGTGTCAAGAAATGCCTATGAATTATTCACTTGCTGTTGAACCATTTGATGTTTGGGGATTGGATTACATGGGACCATTTCCTTCCTCTAACGGGTATACACATATTTTGGTAGCTGTTGACTATGTTACTAAGTGGGTAGAAGCTATTCCAACTAGTAGTGATGATCCCAACACCTCTATTAAAATGATGAAGGAAGTTATTTTCCCAAGGTTAGGAGTCCCTAGATATTTAATGACTGAAGGTGGTTCACGCTTTATTCATGGTGATTTCCATAAAATGCTTGCCAAGTATGACATTAACCATAGAATTGCATCACCCTATCATCCTCAGTCGAGCGGTCAAGTTGAACTTAGCAATAGAGAAATAAAATTAATTTTGCAAAAGACTATCAATAGGTCCCGGAAGAATTGGTCAAAAAAATTAGATGATGCACTTTGGGCTTATAGAACAACATATAAAAATCATATGGGTATGTCTCCTTATAAAATGGTTTATGGAAAAGCTTGTCATTTGCCTCTTGAGTTAGAAAATAAAGCTTATTGGGCAATCAAAGAACTCAACTATGATTTTGAACTTGCTGGTGAAAAGAGGTTATTTTATATTAGCTCATCAGATGAATGGAGAACCCAAGCTTATGAAAATTCCAAGTTATTTAAAGAAAAAGTTAAAAGATGGCATGATAAAAGAATCCAAAAGCGTGAGTTCTAAGTTGGAGAATATGTTCTTTTGTACAACTCTCGTTTCAGATTCTTTGCAGGAAAACTTCTCTTCAAATGGGAAGGACCCTATGTTATCAAGGAGGTTTATCGGTCTGGAGCTATTAAAATAAATAATGTCGAAGGTACTAACCCGAATGTTGTTAATGGGCAATGAATAAAACATTATATCTCAAGTACGCCCATTAATGTTGAAAGTAATATTATCCACACTATGACACCGGAAGAACACATAAAAGAGACCTTCCAGAACACTCCAGAATCGTGAAAAGAGGAGGTACGTGATACAGTAAGTAAACGGACTCCAAAAAATCGGCAAAAATATTTTCTGTCTATTTTGGAAAATAACAAAAATTAGGAAAATAAGAAACAACCAAGAAGGTCACCCTGGTGGGCACAAGACACGAGGGTGCGCCTAGCCAGGCGCGCCCAGGTGGGTTGTGCCCACCTCGGGTACCATTCGGACTCTGTTTTTCTCCCGTTTGCTTGTTTCCCCAGATAAAAAATCTTTATATATCCCCCGAACCTATTGACCTCTGTATCGCGGAGAAGTGTCCTGTTTTCTTTTCTTGTTGTTTCCTGTCAGATCTGTCAGGCCAGGTACCATGGATTTTCCCTTCTCCAACCATGAAGAAGGTGATGCTTGGTTACCACAGGGGGGCTAAGGGAAGAGGGAGTTGAGGAGGTTGCCATGGAGGAAGATGAAGGAAACTCTCTTGGAGTCCGCCCTCCGGCTTCTAGAAGAGGCACACTGGTTGGAATCTCCACTCGTCCTAATATTCATCAAGCCATAAGATCATCAGACAATTAGTAGAGATCTAAAGTGCACGAAGGCCTCCCATCAAGGAGGCCTTTACATAGGTCACATCGTAATAATTTTCATAATTTTATTCACAATTATGGGTTCGAGAATACTCCTCGTGTGCACATACCGTCCAGTTGGGACATATCTCATCCAAGAGAGAGTGATGCAGGAACAAGTTCTTTGGGGACGGAGAATAAACATATCATGGCTGAAGTAGAGAAAAACACTGAGTTGCTTCATAAAGCCCTTCGTGAGATTCAAGGCTTGAAGGAGGCACTCATGGAAATATTCGAGTTATCTCACCACCACCACCTTCTTCATCACCAAAAGAAAATTGAGTATCGAGTATGGGCACTCCCCTTGGCTTCGGCCAAGCATGGGGGAGGTGCCCTAGTATCGTATCACCTCCATTATCTTTTGCCTTTACTTATTCTAGTTCGATCCATAGTTATCTTTTGCTTTAGATGAATAAAAGTTTAGTTTGTTCCTTTCTTTTTGAGAGCTTGTTTAGTGATCTATCTTTGTAATCGTGTGTGAGATATATAATAAAGATTAGTTTGAGTTTTTTCTTTCTTTACTTTCATGTTCCAATAAAAAGAAAGGAAATAAATGAAAAAGATCATATGTTAATCTTATGGTAGGTAATGACACCACATAAGGAAAAATATAAGTAGAAAATTTTATTAGAGATTGAGAAACATAGCATTGGTCAATGATGCAACTCATGAAAGAATTAATAAGGGAAGAGAAGATTCACATACAAATACACTATCCTGGAAATATGTTGTGATTGTGAGCCCCCACCAAAGTATTATATGCCAAAATTGTTGACATTGGACAAGGAAGACAACGTAATGAATTATGTTTGTTCATATTCACATACAAGTTATATTGTCATAGATCCTTCAACATGTGGTGCCTGCCCCCATCTTTGCTAGCCAAAAATTCCGCACCAAGTAGAGATACTACTTGTGCATCCGAAAACCCTTAAACCCAAATCTAATTTTCAAGAGTCCACCATTCCTACCTAGGGATTTAGCAAGATCCCTCAAGTAAGTTGTCATCGGTGCAATAAGGCAATAAAAATCGCCTCTAAAAGTGTTAAATCATTTAGTGTAAGATAAAATTGAGTGTTGTACGAACTTGTGATAGCAAAGAATAAAAGTGACAGATTGCATAATAAAGGTCGCTATCACAAGGGGCAATGCAACGTGTCGTTCTTTTGCACTAAGGGGTTGTGCATACAAACAAATAAGCACATGGCACCCTCTGCTTCCCTCTGCGAAGGGCCTATCTTTTATTTTTATGCATTTACTTTTATGCAAGATTCAAAGTTTTTCTCTCTATTCCTTTTTATTTTTCTCCTTTGGCAAGCATCATGTGGTGGGGAAAGATCTAGGCACATATGTCCAGTTGAATATGGGTAGCATGAGTTATTATTGTTGACATCACCCTTGAGGTGAATACGTTGGGAGGGAAAATTCAAGCCCCTATCTTTCTATGTGTCCGGTTGAAACGTTTTGCTCATGTGTATGCGGTGAGTGCTAGCAATCATAGAATACTATATGATGGTTGAGTATGTGGACTTGCCTAAAGGCTCCGATATGTGACCCTTCCTGAAAAGATGATGAATTGTAGTTGCAAAGTTGAGTGAGAACATAGTTTGTTGGTTGCTACGTCTTGAGCTTGCGTTGGTTTTCCCCGAAGAGGAAGGGATGATGCAGCAGAGTAGCGTAAGTATTTCCCTCAGTTTTTGAGAACCAAGGTATCAATCCATTAGGAGGCCACGCTCAAGTCCCTCGTACCTGCACAAAGCGATAGCTACTCGCAACCAACGCGATTAGGGGTTTTCAATCCCTTCACGGTCACTTACGAGAGTGAGATCTGATAGATATAATATTTTTGGTATTTTTGGTATAAAGATGCAAAGTAAGAAGTAAAAGCAAAGTAAAAAAGCACATTTGAGCCCCTAGTTGTGTCACACCCGGGTGTTTTGCCCCTAAATTCAAAAAACCCTCGTTTCTGTCCAAGCTCGTTTACTCCTCTTATGCTTTTGCCCTTTGACCGTTTTACTGCAACTTTAAAAACTTCATAACGAATTCATACTAACTCAGAAAAATACAAATAAGATATCAAAATGATCGGAAAAACATCACCTATATGTGCATGTCATTTGCATTCATGACAAAAGTGCTCAAAAGTCCCTATCTTAGTTTGAGCTCATATGATGTCAGCATGAATAGTAAATGATGAAAAAATTGAAAACAAATTCAAAACATATAGGTGATGTTTATCCGAACATTTTGATATCTTATATGCATTTTTTTGAGTTAGTATGAATTCATTATGAAGTTTTCAAAGTTACAGTCAAACAGTCAAAGGGCAAAAGCATAAGAAGAGAAAACGAGCTCGGGCAGAAACGAGGGTTTTGTGAATTTAGGGGCAAAACACACGGGTGTGACACAACTAGGGGCTCAAATGTAATTGTCCCAAGTAAAAAAGCAAAGCAAGATTAAAGTGATGGAGATTGATATGATGAGAATAGACCCGGGGGCCATAGGTTTCACTAGTGGCTTCTCTCAAGAGCATAAGTATTCTATGCTGGGTGAACAAATTACTGTTGAGCAATTGATAGAATTGAGCATAGTTATGAGAATATCTAGGCATGATCATGTATATAGACATCACATCCGTGACAAGTAGATCGAAACGATTCTGCATCTACTACTATTACTCCACTCATCGACCGCTATCCAGCATGCATCTAGAGTATTAAGTTAAAAACAGAGTAATGCCTTAAGCAAGATGACATGATGTAGAGAGATAAATTCATGCAATATGAAATAAATCCCATCTTGTTATCCTCGATGGCAACGATACAATACGTGCCTTGCTGCCCCTTCTATCACTGGTAAGGACACCGCAAGATCGAACCCAAAGCTAAGCACTTCTCCCATTGCAAGAACTACCAATCTAGTTGGCCAAACCAAACAGATAATTCGAAGAGACTTGCAAAGATAACCAATCATACATAATAGAATTCAGAGAAGATTCAAATATTATTCATAGATAGACTTGATCAAAAATCCACAATTCATCGGTCTCAACAAACACACCGCAAAAACAAGATTACATCGAATAGATCTCGACAAGAGAGGGGGAGAACTTTGTATTGATATCCAAAAAGAGAGAAGAAGCCATCTAGCTACTAACTATGGACCGGAAGGTCTGAGGTAAACTACTCACACTTCATCGGAGAGGGGGGCTTCTTTTTGGGGGGGGGGGAGCTTCTTTTTTTCTTTGGCCTTTCTCTTTTTTTTAATGGGACAATGCTCTATTGAATGATGATCATCACACTTTTATTTATTTACAACTCCATGATTACAACTCGATTCTAAAACAAAGTATGACTCTATATGGATGCCTCTGGCGGTGTACCGGGATATGCAATGAATCTAGAGTGACAAGTATGAAGACATTATGAATGGTGGCTTTTCCACAAATACTATGTCAACTACATGATCAGGCTAAGCAATATGACAATGATGAATGTGTCATGATGAAGTAGGTGGTGGAAAGTTGCATGGCAATATATCTCGGAATGGCTATGGAAATGCCATAATAGGTAGGTATTGTGGCTGTTTTGAGGAAGGTATTTGGTAGGTGTATGATACCGGCGAAAGGTGCGCGGTATTAGAGAGGCTAGCAAAGGTGGAAGGGTGAGAGTGCGTATAATCCATGGACTCAACATTAGTCATAAAGAACTCATATACTTATTGCAAAAATCTAGAAGTTATCAAATCAAAGTATTATGCGCATGCTCCTTGGGGGATAGATTGGTAGGAAAAGACCATCGCTCATCCCCGGCCGCCACTCATAAGGAAGACAATCAATAAATAAATCATGCTCCGACATCGTCACATAAAGGTTCACCATACGTGCATGCTATGGGAATCACAAACTTTAACACAAGTATTCTTTAAATTCACAACTACTCAACTAGCATGACTTTAATATTATCACCTCCATATCTCAAAACAATTATCATGCTTCAATCTTTTCTTAGTATTCAACACACTCAAAATAAAGTTTCAAAAATCTAGAATACCAAGCATATTATTATTAAGCAAATTACCATGCTATTAAGAGACTCTCAAAATAATTTAAGTGAAGCATGAGAGATCAATAGTTTCTTTAAAACATATCCACCACCGTGTTATAAAAGATCTAAGTGAAGCACATAGAGCAAAATTATAACACTCAAAAGATATAAGTGAAGCACATAGAGCAAAACTATCTATCTCAAAAGAAATAAGTTAAGCACATAGAGCAAAACTACTTAGCTCAAAAGATATAAGTGAAGCACATAGAGTATTCTATCAAATTTTAATTCATGTATGGCTCTCTCAAAAGGTGTGCACAGCAAGGATGATTGTGGCATACTAACACACAAAGACACAAATAATACAAGACGCTCCAAGCAAAACACATATCATGTTGGTGAATAAAAATATAGCTCCAAGTAAATTACCGATGGAAGTGGACGAAAGAGGGGATGCCTTCCGGGGCATCCCCAAGCTTTGACTTCTTGGTATCCTTGGATTATCTTGGGGTTCGATGGGCATCCCCAAGCTTAGGCTCTTTCCACTCCTTGTTCCATGATCCATCAAAAGAATTCACCCAAAACTTGAAAACATCACAACACAAAACCCAAAATAGAAAACTCGTGAGCTCCATTAGCGAAAGAAAAAAAAGACCACTTCAAGGTACTGTAATTAACTCATTCTTTATTTATATTGGTGTTAAACCTACTGTATTCCAACTTCTCTATGGATCATAAACTATTTTACTAGCCATAGATTCATCAAAATAAGCAAACAACACACGAAAAACAGAATCTGTCAAAAACAGAACAGTCTGTAGTAATCTGTAGCTAGCGCAAGATCTGGAACCCCAAAAATTCTAAAATAAATTGCTGGACGTGCAGAATTTATCTATTAATCATCTGCAAAAGTAATTAACTAAATAGCACTTTCAAATAAAATTGACAGCAGTTCTCGTGAGCGCTAAAGTTTCTGTTTTTTACAGCAAGTTCAACAAGACTTTCCCCAAGTCTTCCCAACGGTTCTACTTGGCACAAACACTAATAAACACAAAAAACACAACCAAAACAGAGGCTAAATAAATTATTTATTAAATAATAGCAAGGAAAAATATTGGGTTGTCTCCCAACAAGCGCTTTTCTTTAAAGCCTTATAGCTAGGCATTGATAATTTTAATGATGCTCACATGAAAGACAAGAATTGAAGCACAAAAGGAGCATCATAAAGCATGTGACAAACACATCTAAGTATAACATACTTCCTATGCATAGGCATCTTATAGGCAAACAAATTATCAAGGCAAGCAAAAACTAGCATATGCAAGGAAGAGGAAAGAAACAATAGCAATCTCAACATAACAAGAGGTAATTTAGTAACATGAAAATTTCTACAACCATATTTTCCTCTCTCATAGTAATTACATGTAGGATCATAAGCAAATTCAACAATATAGCTATCACATAAAATATTCTCAACATGATCCACATGCATGCAAAGTTGGCACTTTTCCGAAATAGTGGGATTAACATTAACTAAAGTCATGACCTTCCCAAACGCACTTTTATCAAAAACTTCATAAGATTGAACATTCTCTAAATATGTGGGATCTAGAGTTGACATTCTTCCAAACCCACTTTCAATATTATTGCAAACATTATAATAAATCTCATATTCATCATGGGGTTTAAATAAATTTTCAAGATCAAAAGAAGAATCACCCCAATCATGATCATTGCAACAAGTAGAGGACATAACAAAACTAGCATCCCCAAGCTTAGGGTTTTGCATATTATTAGCACAGTTGTCATTAATAGACTTTATAATAACATCATTGCAATCATGCTTTTTATTCAAAGATCTATCATGAATCACTTCATAACATACTTCATCACAATTTTCAGATTCACGAATTTCAGGCAAAAGCTTATAAAGATAATCTAGTGCATCCAAATCACTAGGAATTGGTTCATAATAGTTGGATCTCTTAAAAAGATTGGCAAGCAGATGAGGATCCATAAATCTTAGGTTCTCTGTTTAGTAATAAATAAATGACTATTCCAACCATACCAGCAAACAAAAAGCAAACGGAAAAGAGAGGGAGGATAGAGAGAGAGAGGGGCGAATAAAACGGCAAGGGTGAATTGGGGGGAGAGGAAAACGAGAGGCAAATGGCAAATAATGTAATGCGAGAGATATGGATTGTGATGGGTACTTGGTATGTTGACTTTTTGCGAAGACTCCCCGGCAACGGCGCCAGAAATCCTTCTTGCTACATCTTGAGCTTGCGTTGGTTTTCCTCGAAGAGGAAGGGATGATGCAGTAGAGTAGCGTAAGTATTTCCCTCAGTTTTTGAGAACTAAGGTATCAATCCAGTAGGAGGCCACACTCAAGTCCCTCGTACCTGCACAAAGCGATAGCTACTCGCAACCAACACGATTAGGGGTTGTCAATCCCTTCACGGTCACTTACGAGAGTGAGATCTGATAGATATAATATTTTTGGTATTTTTGGTATAAAGATGCAAAGTAAGAAGTAAAAGCAAAGTAAAAAAGCAAAGCAAGATTAAAGTGATGGAGATTGATATGATGAGAATAGACCCAGGGGCCATAGGTTTCACTAGTGGCTTCTCTCAAGAGCATAAGTATTCTATGATGGGTGAACAAATTACTGTTGAGCAATTGACAGAATTGAGCATAGTTATGAGATTATCTAGGCATGATCATGTATATAGGCATCACGTCCGTGACAAGTAGATCGAAATGATTTTGCATCTACTACTATTACTCCACTCATCGACCGCTATCCAGCATGCATCTAGAGTATTAAGTTAAAAACAGAGTAACGCTTTAAGCAAGATGACATGATGTAGAGAGATAAATTAATGCAATATTAAATAAACCCCATCTTGTTATCCTCGATGGCAACGATACAATATGTGCCTTGCTGCCTATTCTATCACTGGGTAAGGACACCGCAAGATCGAACCCAAAGCTAAGCACTTCTCCCATGGCAAGAACTACCAATCTAGTTGGCCAAACCAAATGGATAATTTGAAGAGACTTGCAAAGATAACCAATCATACATAAAAGAATTCAGAGAAGATTCAAATATTATTCATAGATAGACTTGATCATAAACCCACAATTCATCGGTCTCAACAAACACACCGCAAAAAGAAGATTACATCAAATAGATCTCCGCAAGAGAGGGGGAGAACTTTGTATTGATATCCAAAAAGAGAGAAGAAGCCATCTAGCTACTAACTATGGACAGGAAGGTCTGAGGTAAACTACTCACACTTCATCGGAGAGGCTATGATGACGTAGAAGCCCTCCTTGATGACGGCCCTCTTCCGGCGGAGCTCCGGAATAGGCCCCAAGATGGGATCTCGTGGATAGAGAAAGTTGCGGCGGTGGAATTAGGTTTTTGGCTCCTCTTCTGATCGTTTGGGGGTATGTGTGTATATATAGGAGGAAGAAGTACGCTGGAGGAGCAATGAGGGGCCCACAGGGTAGGGGGCGCGCCCTAGGCCCCCCCCCCCAGCCTCATGACCGCCTCTTTTGTTCCTTGGAGCAGGGTCCAAGTCTCCTGGATCAAGTTCGGTGAGAAAATCACGTTCCCGAAGATTTTATTCCATTTGGACTCCGTTTGATATTCCGTTTCTTCGAAACACTGAAATAGGCAAAAACAGCAATTCTGGGTTGGGCCTCCGGTAAATAGGTTAGTCCCAAAAATAATATAAAAGTGGAAAATAAAGCCCAATATAGTCCAAAACAGTAGATAATATAGCATGCAGCAATCAAAAATTATAGATACGTTGGAGACGTATCATTGGTTTCCAATAGAGTTTATGCTTTATACTTCGATAGTGTGATTAATTGCTACTTATTCATGAGAACTCTATGATAAAAGTTCTATGATAAAGGTTTTATGTTAAAGTTTGTTGATGTTATAATAATTCACATGATGCTTCCATGTCTGTATTTTGTTTTTATCGACACCTCTCTCTCTCTCTCTCTCTAAGCATGTGGACATGTTTTTCGATTTCGGTTTTCGCTTGAGGACAAGCGAGGTCTAAGCTTGGGGGAGTTGATACGTCCATTTTGCATGATGTTTACTGATGACCCACAAGTGTAGGGGATCTATAGTAGCTTTTCGATAAGTAAGAATGTCAAACCCAACGAGGAGCGGAAGGAAATGATAAGCAGTTTTCAGTAAGGTATTCTCTGCAAGCACTGAAATTATCGGTAACAGATAGTTTTGTGATAAGGTAATTTGTAACGAGTAGCGAGTAATAAAAGTAAATAAGGTGCAGCAAGATGGAAAAATCCTTTTTGTAGAAAAGGACAAGCCTGGACAAACTCGTATATGAAGGAAAGCACTCCCAAGGACACATGGGAATTATCATCAAGCTAGTTTTCATCACGATCATATGATTCACGTTCGGTACTTTGATAATTTGATATGTGGGTGGACCGCTGCTTGGGTACTGTCCTTACTTGGAAAAGAATCCCACTTATGATTAACCCCCATTGCAAGCATCCGCAACTACAACAGAAGTATTAAGGTAAACCTAACCATAGCATGAAACATATGGATCCAAATCAGCCCCTTATGAAGCAACACATAAACTAGGGTTTAAGCTTCTGTCACTCTAGCAACCCATCATCTACTTATTACTTCCCAATGCCTCCCTCTAGGCCCAAACAATGGTGAAGTGTCATGTAGTCGACGTTCACATGACACCACTAGAGGGATGACAACATACATCTCATCAAAATACCGAACGAATACCAAATTCACATGACTACTAATAGCAAGACTTCTCCCATGTCCTCAGGAACAAACGTAACTACTCACAAAGCATATTCATGTTCATAATCAAAGGGATGTTAATATGCATAATGGATCTGAACATATGATCTTCCACCAAGTAAACCAACGAGCATCAACTACAAGGAGTAATCAACACTACTAGCAACCCACAGGTACCAATCTGAGGTTTGCATACAAAGATTTGATACAAGAGATGAACTAGGGTTTGAGATGAGATGGTCCTGGTGAAGATGTTGATGGAGATTGACCCCCTCCTGATGAGAGGATCGTTGGTGATGACGATGGTGATGATTTCCCCCTCCTGGAGGGAAATTTCCCCGGCAGAACAGCTCAGCTAGAGCCCTAGATTGGTCCCACCAAGGTTCCTCCACGTGGCGGAGGAGTCTCATCCCGAAAGCTTGCTTATGATTTTTGTCAGCGTTCTGGGAACGGGGGTCCCCAGACTTGCCTGCCTGCGGCCTGCGGCGTGGCTCAAAGGGGGGCCCAGCACGGCCCATCTTCACCAACACAAACCCAAGACCCTCGCTAGGGACCAAGCCTCGCGGGGCGGACGACGCAGAGCTTCCTCAGGCACGGCCTCGTTAGGCTGGCTCACGAGGAGGCGGAGAGATCAAGGCGGGGTACCTCGCGAGGTGCCCGTGATGCAAGCCATGACGACTCAGGGCGCCAGGCGGGTGCCAGCCCGCGCAACGTCCTCCTTTCTTCTTTGGTGCCAATGGGGACTCCTGAGCATCGTGACTCAGGAGCCTAACTTGTCACGTAGCCCCTCACTCGTTGGTCCCGTCCTGGTTTCCGGTCGGGGGTATTGCTGGGTGAGGTACGCGCGGGGCCGGGCCCTGCCGGCGTAGGACATAAGCAAGTAGGAAGGAAAAGCGCAAATTTCAAAGGAATTCGAAAGCAAATATTACAGTCCACACTGTTATCCGAATATCAGACGCAAGTTTAAATGCCTCGCCGAGGCATGATACATGTGCAGGAATTAAAAGCAGGACAGGAGCCACGATGGAATCACTTGGCGGCGGGGGAGCAGTGCGGAGTGGGTTCGCCTCACGGAGCAGCGGGGTCGGCAGCGCCTTGCTCCGGCTTGGTGCTGAAGGCCCGGAACTTCCCCAGCAAAGCCTCTGTGCGAGCCTTCACGGCCTCGGCAGCAGCCGCGGCACGCTCGCTGCTCACGGGCTCCAGCAGGTTGTCGAGGTCGAAACCGGGATCGCGAAGGTGGATGTGGGTGAGGACCTGCTCCAGGCCGCTGTCGTAAAGCATCCTCAGCGAGGAGCGAGCCTTCACCTGCATCTCCGTGAAGGCCGCGCGGTCTTTGGCAAGGACCAGGGCCTTGCCGTCCAGCTCGGCCTTCCTCGCCCCCAACTCCTGCTCCAGTGCACCTAGGCGGTCGCGACGCTTCTTGAGCTTGGCCTCCCGGCCCTCGACGGCCGCCTAGCGAGCCTTCACGCCTTCTTCCTGCTCTTGGCGAAGGCGGACCTCTTTCGCGAGCTGATCCCGCAGGCCTTGCAGCTCGTTCTCCAGCGCCTTGCAGCGACCATGGACGTCGACCACCTCTCCCAGGGCTGCATCGCGAGCAGCCTTCGCCTCAAGGACGGCCTGCTTCTCCTCGTCGCATGCCGTCGAGGCCTGGACCAGCGCCTCCCGAATCGAAGCGTCAGAGCGGACCCATCCTGAAGCCAACTCCAAACGCCCGGCCACCAAGCGGGGGTCGGCGCCAAGAAGATCCTGCCACAGTCGGTCCAGCTCAGCAACAGCACGATCCAGAACGGCAGAAGGAGTCGGAGAGACAGCAGCCGGTGGAGTAGGAGGAGAAGGCGGCAGCGCGGCCGCAGCATCCTGAGGCGGAGTCTGCCGCGCCCCGACAGCTATAGTGGCGGCGGCAGGCTAGAGCACCTCGGGAGCCACTTGGGTCGTGGGGGCTGAGCTCGCCCCAGCCGGCTCAGCCAGGCCTCGCGAGGACGACCAGGTAGGAGAAGCCTGGGCGTCGCGGTCACCCTCCTTCAGGGGCGCTGCCACGGATGGAACCTCAGGAGCCCCCTTCGACTTCTTTGCTGCGGGCGCCAGCCTATCCAAGGGATGCGAATGTCAAGCCTCAGAAGCAGAGAAAGAAATAAAGACAAGAATCGAGCACTTATAGGTCGCCGCCAGTGAGCTCAAGCGGCCTCCGGCCAAATTTGAAGCCTGAAAGCCGGCTGGAAGGGTCAACCTCAAGAACCTTGGAGGCGGAAGGTGCATCTGCGGCCCGCCCCGGGGCCGGGGCAGACCCGCGGGAGATCAGCCCGGTCCTGTCCTTCTTTGGGATCAGGGGCGAGCCCCCGCCGTCCTGCTCGTCGTCGTCATCCTCGTCGTCATCACTCGAAGGGAGGCGGAGAACGCGGGACTTGCGCCAGGAGAAGGGAGCCCTCGACTCTCCGTCGGTCGCCTCGGAGTCAGGCCCTTCCTCCTCTTCACTCGAGTCATCGGAGGGCACAGCCACCGGTCCCTCGGTTGCCTCCAGGGGCACGGGCCCTTCCCCGTTGAAGACGGGCATGGACTTCACTACCCGCTCCCAGTCGTCGCGGAGGAACAAGGGCGTAGGAGTGCCCTCCAACCTCGCCACATTGCCCCCAACCAGAGATTGGAGAACCGCAGCCAGGTCTCCGTCGGCCCAGGCCGCGGGGCTCGGACGGGGCCTCCACATTGGAAGCGAGTACTGCCGAAGCGGAGCCACCTGGTGCTCCAGGAACTCCCTCAGCAGTGACGCGCCGGTCAGCTTCGCCGCCGCCATGTCGGCCGGTCTCAGATCCGCGTCCATCTTCTCCAACACCATCTTTGCGTGGGGATCCGTGAGCTCCGCTCGACCCCAGTTGCTGGAGCTCGTGGGCTGCTCTGTGGGCAAGATCAGCCGAGGGTGGATGCGCTCAACATCCACCAAGACCCACTTGCTCCTGGAGCCCTCAATCCTCTTTCTAGGTTTCGAGATGGCAATGGTGCCACCGTACGCGACGAAGCTCGCGCACGCGGAAGCAGGACCGCGAGAGGTCCGGAGGTAGAAGTAGTGGCGCAGCAAGGCCACTGAGGGCTGCACCCAAACATGGGCCTCGCAATAATAAGCAAAGATCGCGAGGAGAAGGACGGAGTTGGGGTGGAGATGCAGAGCCTGTAGCTTATAATGACAAAGGACAGAGAAGAAGAACTCGGAGAAGGGAGGCACCAGGCCAGCAACAATGGCACTTACGAAGAGTGAATAGAAGGTGCTCCTCTGACCCTCAGGGGTGGCGGAGCCGGCCTTGAACACCTTCGCCCCCGTCGATGCCTCGTGCCGTCGCTATCTGGCGAAACCGGGCAAGGCCCGCCTCCGACACGTTCGGTGGGTCCAGGGCAGACGAGTACCAAGCTGCAGCCGGGGGCTGGCGAGGTGCCATGGCTTCCTAGGTCGCACGGTCAGAGCAGATCTGGAGATTTTGGAGGAAGGAAGGAGAGGTGTAAGAAAGGGGATCTGAGAAGCAACCGGGGAGAGCGAGAAGGAGGGCCTAGGCGGATGCCACTCCCTTATCAACTCGCGCGGTTGCTAAGGTGCCCACGTCCAGTCAACCACCATGCGGCGCCCAAGGCCGCAGGCTGTGAGGGCTCACGGCGCTTCGCTCTTGCCCTTTCGCTTCCCTGCACGGCCAAGTCCGGGCGTGCCTTGGGCACGGGGGCTACTGTCGGCGTTCTAGGAACGGGGGTCCCCAGACTTGCCTGCCTGCGGCGTGGCTTAAAGGGGGGCCCAGCACGGCCCATCTTCACCAACACAAACCCAAGACCCTCGCGAGGGGCCAAGCCTCGCGGGGCGGACGACGCAGAGCTTCCTCAGGCACGGCCTCGTTAGGCTGGCTCATGAGGAGGCGGAGAGATCAAGGCGGGGTACCTCGCGAGGTGCCCGTGACGCAAGCCATGACGACTCAGGGCGCCAGGCGGGTGCCAGCCCGCGCAGCGTCCTCCTTTCCTCTTTGGTGCCAAGGGGGCAAGTGCAGCCGCGGAGTACCAAGGCATCAGGCAAAGGTTGCCATTTCGGTGCAACGAGACCAAGACCAGGAAGACTACGAGACGGAGGTCACCGTGGAGCCCAAGACGGCGTCATCACCAGATCTTTGCGCAGGCGAAGACTGCTTTTGTCAGGATAGCTGATACTTGCTGTCCCCTTTCAAATTAGCCCTCCATTGTTGGCTCCCTTCCCGATCGATATTTGGGAAGAGGACCAGGGCCTCTATAAATAGGACCAGCCACTCACATAGCTGGAGGGTCGAAGGGTCTCTAGGGGTCGGCTGGCTGGAATCAGAGAGAGAGAGAGAGAGAGAGAGAGAGAGAGAGAGAGAGAGAAGGTGACTGAACTCCTCCCAGCAGTTCATCACCTCAGCCAAGAATAGACCCTCGTGAGGCTGTTCTTCCTTGTATTGTTCATCATCATCAGCCCAAGAGGCAATCCACACACCACACACTGGAGTAGGGTATTACACCACAACGGTGGCCCGAACTAGTATAAACCCTGAGTCTCTTATGTTGTTCTTCCCGTAGTTCTGACCCTAGCATGGCGGAGGGGTGCAGGTAGGTAGGAGGTGAAATCTCCACGCGCACCCCAGTGTTCGAACCTCAAGGGTCTGCCGGAACCCGAAATCCGACAATTTTTTTCCTCGATGAAAGACTCCATATAGCAGAAGATGGGCCTCGGAGGGCCACCAGGGGGCCCACGAGGCAGGGGGGCGCGCCCAAGGGGTAGGGCGCGCCCCCATCCTCGTGGCCAGGGTGTGGCCCCCCTCTGGAACTTTTCTTGCGCTCAGTATTTTTTATATATTCTGGAAATAGCTTCCATGAAGTTTCAGGACTTTTGGGGCTGTGCAGAATAGGTCTCTAATATTTGCTCCTTTTCCAGCCCAGAATCCTAGCTGCCGGCATTCTCCCTCTTTATGTAAACCTTGTAAAATAAGAGAGAATAGGCATAAGTATTGTGACATAATGTGTTATAATAGCCCATAATGCAATAAATATCAATATAAAAGCATGACGCAAAATGGACGTATCAACTCCCCCAGGCTTAGACCTTGCTTGTCCTCAAGCGAAAGCCGAAATCAAAAAATATGTCCACATGTTTAGAGATAGAGGTGTCGATAAAAATATAATACGGACCTGAGGGCATCATGATCATTCTTAGAACAGCAACATATATATATATATATATATATTGTCATATGATCTCTTATGCTAAAGCAACAATTCAATCACAATTTCAAGTATGAATCATAAACTTCATTGAGAACCAACAAACTCTAATCTCAGTCATTGAGGCAATTGCAATTTATCATAACATAGGAAAGAGTCAATATAAGAGCTTTTCAGCAAGTCCACATACTCAACCATCTTTTAGTCTTTCACAATTGCTAACACTCACGCAATATTTATGGGTACGAAGTTTTAATCGGACACACAGAAAGATAGGGGCTTATAGTTTTGCCTCCCAACGTTTTACCTCAAGGGTAATGTCAACAGTAATAGTTCATGAAGACTCACATCCAATTAGGTATATATATATATATATATATATATATATATATATATATATCAGGATCTTTCCAACACATTGTGCTTGCCAAAGGATAAAATGTAACAAGGAAAGGTGAAGATCACCATGACTCTTATGTAAGGTAGAAGATAAAAGTAAAAGATAGGCCCTTCGCAAAGGGAAGAAGAGGTTGTCATGCGCTTTTATGGTTGGATACACAAAATCTTAATGCAAAAGAACGTCACTTTATATTGCCACTTGCGATATGGACCTTTATTATGCAGTCCGTCACTTTTATTTCTTCCATATCACAAGATCGTATAAAGCTTATTTTCTCCACACTAATAAGTCATACATATTTAGAGAGCATTTTTTATTGCTTGCACTGATGACAACTTACTTGAAGGATCTTACTCAATCCATAGGTAGGTATGTGGACTCTCATGGCAAAACTGGGTTTAGGGATATTTGGAAGCACAAGTAGTATCTCTACTTGGTACGAAGAAATTGGCTAGCATGAGAGGGAAAGGCAAGATCAACATGTTGGATGATCCATGACAATATAATTTATCTCTGATGTAAGAAAACATAACCCATTACGTTGTCTTCCTTGTCCAACATCAACTCTTAGCATGTCATACTTTAATGAGTGCACACAATCATAAAAGATGTCCAAGATAGTATATTTATATGAGAACCTCTCTTTCTTTATTACTTCCTATTAATTGCAACGATGACCAAAACTATGTTTGCCAACTCTCAACAACTTTTATTCATCATACTCTTTATATGTGAGCTCATTACTTTCCATAAGATCCATATGATCTCTTTGTTTATTTTTATTCTTTCTCTTTTTATTTTATTCCCTCGAGATCATAGCAAAATAATCAAGCCCTTGACTCAACTCTAATCTTTATTATATAGCTCACGGACTCGATTACATAGAGGGATCATAAAGCAAAACTCACAACAAGATCATACTAAAACTGTATTCTACTAGATCAACATATTACCAAAAGGATCAAACTAAGAAAAACGGTAAAGATAGAAGTTGTGATGGTGATACGATACCGGGGCACTCCCCCAAGCTTGGCAGTTGCCAAGGGGAGTGCCCATACCAATGTGATTATATCTCTTTTGCTGGTGAAGGAGATGGAGTTGTTGATGATGTAGGCTTGTCGTCCCTCTTCCAAGGCATGGGCTCACCATCATAGAAGGATGATCGAGTCTCATGAATCCTCAAATCTGCAGCCAAACTCATCCTCTTGAATCTATATTCATACTCACAGTTTTGGTTCTGCAGGTCATAGATCTAGGCTTGAAGGTGCTCAATTTTCTCATGAAGCTTGAAGATGGCCTCCCCAATGTCCTTGACGTCCAGACTATATTTGTTGGTGAACTCCGTGATCATAATGTGATTGGAGTCCAGTCCATGCTCCACCATCTCCTGACACTTGAAAACTTGTTGCTCCAATGCGTCGAGCCTTGCCTCCGTGCTTCCGGTCCTCCTTGGTCCCTCAACATCACGGATGTGCAACAACCCCTCACGCATCTCAATGGTTTGAGGGTGTTGCAGCACCTCCGCGAGGTAGGGGTTGATGACCTTCTCAAAGAACTTGTCCTGGGGGGGGCTTGAAGACGACATGATGACCTAGATCTGTCAGAAAAACAGCTCGAAACGAAGACAAGATATATTTACGTGATACGGTGGTCAAAACCTTCGGGAGATTATATAATGAATTTTTACCGACCAAAAGAAGTATCGTGCAAGAAAACGGAGTCCGGAGAGCACACGAGGTGCCCACGAGGCAGGGGCGCGCCAGGGGGTAGGGCGCGCCTCCCACCCTCGTGGAAGCCCCGTGTCCTTTCTGGTCTGCTTCTTATTTTCCTATTTTCTTAAATATTCCAAAACGAAGAAATATTACCATTAGAACTGTTTTGGAGTCGGTTTACTTACCATACCACGTACCTATTCCTTTTCGGAGTTTGAAACATTCCGAAAAGTGTCCCTTATGTATTCCTCCGGGGTTACGGTTTCAATAATATTAGTTTCAACGTTTATAGGATTACCTGAGATATAATGTTTAATTCTTTGACCGTTCACCACCCTCGGATTTGTGCCTTCGAAGTTGTTGATTTTTATGGCACCGGAATGATAGACCTCCTCGATAACGTAAGGACCTTCCCATTTAGAGAGAAGTTTTCTTGCAAAAAATCTTAAACGAGAGTTGTATAGCAGTACATAATCACCTGCATTGAACTCACGCTTTTGTATCCTTTTATCATGCCATCTTTTAACTTTTTCTTTAAACAGCTTGGCATTTTCATAAGCTTGGGTTCTCCATTCATCAAGTGAGCTAATGTCAAATAATCTCTTCTCACCAGCAAGTTTGAAATCATAATTGAGCTCTTTAATGGCCCATTATGCCTTATGTTCTAGTTCAAGAGGTAAGTGAAATGCTTTACCATAAACCATTTTATACGGAGACATACCCAGAAGATTTTTATATGTAGTTCTATAGGCCCATAATGCATCATCAAGTTTCTTGGACCAATTCTTTCTGGCTCTATTAATAGTCTTTTGCAAAATTAATTTGAGCTCTCTGTTACTCAATTCTACTTGACTGCTAGACTGTGGGTGATAAGGAGATGCAATTCTATGATTAACGTCATACTTAGCAAGCATTTTATGAAAAGCACCATGAATAAAGTGTGAACCACCATCAGTCATTAAATATCTAGGGACTCCAAACCTTGGGAAAATAACTTCTTTAAGCATCTTAATAGAGGTGTTATGATCAGCACTACTAGTTGGAATAGCTTCTACCAACTTAGTAACGTAATCAACAGCAACTAAAATATGTGTATACCCATTAGAGGAAGGAAAAGGTCCCATATAGTTAAAGCCCCAAATATCAAATGGTTCAATAACAAGTGAATAATTCATAGGCATTTCTTGACGTGTACTAATTTTACCAATTCTTTGACATTCATCACAAGACAAGAAAAACTTACGGGCATCCTTGAAGAGAGTTGGCCAATAAAAACCAGATTGCAATACCTTATGTGCAGTTATATCTCCAGCATGGTGTCCTCCATAAGCCTCGGAGTGACATTTGCGTAGGATTTGTTCCTATTCATGCTCAGGTACACAACGTCTAATAACACCATCTACTCCTTCTTTATAAAGATGTGGGTCATCTCAAAAGTAATGTCTCAAGTCATATAAGAACTTTTTCTTTTGCAGGTATGTGAAACTAGGTGGCATGAATTTAGCAACAATATAATTAGCATAATCAGCATACCATGGAGCAGTTCGAGAAGCATTTATGACATTTAATTGTTCATCAGGAAAGCTATCATCAATAGGTAGTGGGTCATCAAGAACATTCTCTAACCTAGACAAGTTGTCTGCAACGGGGTTCTCAGCTCCCTTTCTATCAATAATATGAAAATCAAATTCTTATAGTAAGAGAACCCATCTAAGATGTCGGGGGTTGCTGATCTCACGTACACCTATGGGGATCGGTGGACCGAGCCCCTTTCGGTTCGGCAGGGGGCGGTGGATGCACAAAGAGCAGATCGAGGCGAACGCACGAGCGACGCGGTCGGTTTACCCAGGTTCGGGCCGCACGGATGCGTCAAAACCTACTCCTGCTTTGGTGGTTGTATTGAGTTCTTGCTCGGGAGCGATGAGTGCTATAGTACACTCAAGCAGCTGGCGAGACCGAGCATGAGAATGGCCGTCCCCCTACTCTCTGTTGCGCATGGGCCTCCTTTTATATGTCTAAGGGGTCACCGACAGGTGGCAACAGAGGTGGGGGTAAAAATGTAAAAGAGGTGGTAGTTGGTTCCACCGCCTACAACAGTCGTATCATACCTAACCCTGACGACAGGGGACAAGGGCATTAAATGCCTGTCTGTGTCACCTAGACGGTACAGAGAGGGACCGCTAGGAACGCCACTGTTTGCCACGATGGCTATCTTGTCAGCGCTTGCTTGCCACCGCATGCCCCCGGCTGCGCAGCCTCCCGCCACGTACGCCAGGAGCGGTCCCAGAGCGACATGTTGGTGGGTGAGCTAGAGCGCGGGCTGCGGAGTAGTAGCTTGCCGCGGCAAGCGCCTTGCCGCGGATGTTGCCTTGTCGCGTCCGGGAGCTTGTCGCTCACCGGGTCTTGTCGGGACGCGCAGTGCGCCGCAGTGAGCTTCTTGAGATGCTTTGGTTGGTCTTCCCGGCAAGCTCCTCTTGCCGGGGTCTCGTCTCCTTCCTGGCAAGCTCCTCTTGCTGGGGCCTCGTCTCCTTCCCGGCAAGCTCCTCTTGCCGGGGTCTTGTATCCTTCCCGGCAAGCTCCTCTTGCCGGGGCCTTGTTTTGCTCTTGGAAACTTTGTTCTTGAATGGCCCCAAAGGAACCACGGAGGGTCTTGGCGGTCGCCCGGCAAGCCTTGCCGCGGGTCACTGCGACTGCCCATGCACAAGTTCGGGATACTAAGGTACCCCTACTTTAGTACACCGACAGGAGCCCCCGGGCCTGGGCCATACACGGTGCCGAGCGCTGTTGGGCCAGGCCCAAAACAGTGCACGGGCACGCGCGGCCTAGGTCACGCCATAACTCACTCCGCATCCATCGCGCCCTCCCCGCAGGGCACGCGCCAAACGCGGTATCATGGGAGAGATCGTGGGCGGTTTTCGAGGTGCCCACTCCCCACGATCACGGGGTGGGGAGAGGCCGCCCCATCCGTCGCCTCGGTTCTGCACGCCTGCCACGCGGCTCCCATGCACTTGGGGTCGCGGACGGCGGAGGCGGGAAACGGGGCCGTCGTGGGTCAAGGCAGCGGGTCGGCCCCAGCTCCCTGCCTTCCCGCATCTTGATTCGCTGAGCGGGGTGGCCGAGCCCCCACCTCGCTCCTTTATAAAGAGCGGGAGGGGAGGACGGAAGCCCGCATTCTCTCATCTTCTCCTTCCCTCAGCTCCTGCTCCGCTTTCTCTCATTTGTCATGCAGAAAGGGAACCCTGGTCCATCATCAGTGGCGGCGAGGGTCGCCGCCAGACAGCGCATCCCTCCCTCTCCCGCACCCGTGGTGGCGGAGCCAGCCGTAAGGGGAAGAGGGAGGGGGCGAGGTCGTGGACGAGGTCGAGGACGAGGCCGCGGCGCTCGGGGAAGAGGTGGAAGGGGCGGCGCGCCGGCTTCACCTCCGCCGGCGGCTCCTCTTCCCACGGGGGTCCATGTTGGGGACGACCCCTGCGAGTTCTTCGTCAGGCTGCGCCGGGCGCCTCGTCGTCGACTCCGACTCCCAGCTCCGTTTGCGGGCGCGATGGAGTCGGACCCGCCCGAGACACTGAGACTGCACATGAGGGGCTGTGGGATCAGCGGCACGCGAGTCCGCGTTGAAGCCCCAGCCCACGGTGTGATGTATCTTGGTCGAGGGTGGAAGACGTTCGCCCGTATCCACAGCTTGACGGCGGGGCTCACCCTCCATTTTGAGTTGATGGAGGGCGATCTCCTCTCCGTCAAGGTCTTTGGGTGCTTCGCCACTCGGGCGAAGTGCTGCGTGGACAGCTCCTCCGATAGCGAAGGCCCCTCCTCGAGCGAGAGTGACGAGGAGGGGAGCGACAGTGACGATGAGGGTAGCGGGCGGCAGGACGACGGGTCCGACTAGGTGTCGGGCGTCGCTCCGTGCGGCACCGGCGACCCCATCATCCGTGTCGCCGGCTCCGTGAACTCCCCGGGGTCGTCTCCTTGGGCGGCTGGCGTAGGGAGGCTGCGGAAGAGGAAGAGGGCTGGCGGCAAGGCCATCAAGCTGGAGTACGAGGGCGTGGTGCCCTCGACAGCGTGCTGACGTCCTGCCGCCTCGTCTTCGAGCCCCGCTTCCGGCGCCGCCATCACCGTCCAGCCTTGACGGCCCCCGGGATGTTCTCTTGGTGTCTTCTGGCTCTCGTAGCTCGCCTAGGCGCCCCTTTTCCCCTTTTCGCCTCCTTGACCTACCTCCTGAAGAGAGGGACAGGAAAGGGATTACGGGCATCTTATCTTTTAAATTTGTAAGCCTTCGGGCCTTAGTTGCATTTAAAACTTGTAATTCTCTCTTTCATGTTTTTCATCCTCTATGGACTGTACCTGCGTGGAATGTTTTTTAATGAAAAGGGGATGTTTGCCGGGTCATTTGTCTCGCGGGTAGAACCCACGTCAAGGAGCAAATCCTTGGTATCTTTCAGATAGACACTCCTTCCCCGGCAACAGGCCCTGCCGTCTTCCCACGTCGCTCGACCTTTCTCACGCTTTTGGCGGAGGCAGGGACGAGGCGGGTGCGGCCCCTCGTTTCATCCCTTTGCTGCCGCGACTACGACCAAAACTTGGCCCCAGGAACGAGCCCCAGGGCCTAGAGCTAAGGGAGCACGGTAGTTTTCGGGAAGAAACGAGGTTTCGTATTCCCCAGTCCATAAGAGAATGCATGAAGAGGGGTGAAAGACTTATCTGAGATTGCAGCCCCCGGCAACTATGGCTTACCGTGGGTGAACCTTGGTACTTGCAGCCCCCGGCAACACTGGCTTGCCGGGGTCCAGATGCCGGCACGTCCTTCTTCTCCTTTTTTTCCCCAGGCGGTCTGGCAAGGATATGCGAGCCCTGCGAACCAAAGGAAACGAAAGAAAGGCAAAGGGACGCACACTCGACCTCTAAGTCAGGGGTTAGCCCCTGTTAAGCACTATCAACCCTAACCAAGGACCCGACTCGACCTAGCATGCATGCTATAACTCTGGGCGCTAGCGCTTCATTTACTTGTCTCAGGGTCTGCGCCTGGCTTTGTACAAAGGATTACATGCAATAGCGGCAAGACTTGTACAAAAGGGTGGTTGCCGGACAGGGTCCGACAACCGCGCCTTACGGGTACAACTTAGGAAGATGCTCGATATTCCAGGAGTTGCTCACCGGTACACCATCTTCAGTCTCCAGGCGGACAGCGCCAGGCCTGGTGACTCGTTTCACCCGGTAAGGGCCTTCCCACTTCGGCGTCAACTTGTTGGAATTCTTGGCGGACTGAACGCGCCAAAGAACAAGGTCGCCTTCCTTGAGACTTCTGGCGTTAACTTTGCGGCTATGATAGCGGCGCAAAGCTTGCTGGTAGCGAGCGGCTCGCACAGTAGCCTGAAGACGATCTTCCTCAAGGAGCAGTGCGTCGTCTTGCCACAGCTGCTCTTGCTCAAGCTCATCATAAGCGAGCACTCGAGGTAACCCATATACGAGTTCCGTGGGGATAACTGCCTCTGCTCCATAGACTAGAGCGAAGGGTGTCTGGCCGGTGGCTCGATTTGGCATCGTTCTGATCGACCAAAGAACCACCGGCAGCTCCTCGATCCAGTTGCGTCCGCACTTGTGCAGCCTGTCGAAAGTCCTGGTCTTGAGCCCGTGCAGCACTTCAGCATTTGCCCTCTCCGCTTGGCCGTTGCTTCTCGGGTGAGCAACAGAAGCGAAGCAGACCTTGGCGCCAAGATCTTGGACGTACTGCATGAAGGTGCGGCTCGTAAATTGTGTACCGTTGTCGATGATTATCCTGTTGGGGATTCCGAAACGGCAGACAATTGACCTGAAGAACTTGACTGCTGACTGTGTTGTCACCTTCCTCACTGGTTCCACTTCCGGCCACTTTGTGAACTTGTCGATTGCGACGTACAAGTATTCAAAGCCCCTGACAGCTCGGGGAAAGGGGCCGAGGATATCGAGCCCCCAGACCGAGAATGGCCAGGATAAAGGGATCGTCTAGAGAGCTTGAGCTGGCTGGTGTATCTGCTTGGAATGGAACTGGCACGCTTCACACTTGGTTACTTGTGCAGTTGCATCCTGGAGGGCTGTCGGCTAGAAGAAGCCTTGCCGGAATGCTTTTCCGACAAGAGCTCTCGCGCCAATGTGGTGACCACATATGCCTTCATGTATCTCTGCCAACAGCTTCTGTCCATCTTCCCGAGGAATACACTTCAATTTCACACCGTTGAGTCTTCTTCTGCACAGTGTGTTGTCGACAAATTGGTACATACTAGACTGCCGGGCTACTCTTTCCGCTTCTTCTGGTTCCTCAGGAAGCTCTCCTGTCTGAAGGAAACGGACAATCTGTTGCGCCCATGTTGGAGCCTGTGGCTCGACAACAAGGACTAAAGGCACATCTGCTGCTGCGGGAACGTCCGCTTCTATGGCAAGAGCCCGTGGCTCTGCCGGAGCTTGACGTTCCCCGGCAAGCTTGCCGGAGCAAAACTTGTCGGGAGAATCTGCTTCAACGGAACAAACCCTGGGGCTTGCCGGAGCAGACTGCTCCTCAGCATTCTTGGCGTCAATCTTGGGGACCTTCTTGGCGGCGGCTTCGGGAAGCTCTGCCGGAAGATAGTCACCAGAAATCAACTTCCACTTCTTGCTCTGTCCAGTTGATGGTGTTACGGACGGCTGAGTCAGCTTGAGCACAAAAATCCCTGGTTCCACGGGTAATTTAAGTGCAGCGCACTTCGACAGGCCATCGGCAATGTCGTTCTCAGCTCTTGGAACATGTTCCATTTGCAGGACGTCAAAGCACTCTTCTAGCTTCCTCACTTCATCAACGTAAGCTTCCATCAACGGACTCTGGTAAACCTTGTTCACTTGGCGGACGACAAGATGCGAGTCACCCCTGACAATGAGCTTCTTAATCCCAAGTTCTGCCGCGATCCTGAGACCGGCAAGCAAGCCTTCATACTCTGCAGTATTGTTTGTCGCTTGCTCCTTGGGAAAGTCCATCTGGACTATGTACTTGAGGTGCTCTCTGGTGGGTGCGACAAGCAGTACACCAGCACCGGTGCCTTGCAGCGAGAAGGCACCGTCAAAGTACATGAGCCACTCTTTGCTTGCTTCCTTGGCGGGGATGCTCGTCTCCGGAATTTCGTCGTCTGGAGTGGGCGTCCATTCTGCTATGAACTCTGCTAATGCTCTGCTCTGGATTGTTGATGTACTCTCAAACTTGTGGCCAAAGCTTGACAGTTCCAGTGCCCACTCAACAATCCTGCCTGTTGCTTCTGGATTTTGCAATATCCTCTTCAGCGAAAAGCGAGTGACAACTGTGATCTCATGTGCTTGGAAGTAATGGCGCAGCTTTCTCGAGGCCATGAGAAGGCCGAAAAGCAACTTCTGCACACCAGAGTACCTTGACCTAGCCCCTTGCAAAAGGGAACTGACAAAGTAAACTGGGCGCTGCACCATCTTCTTCTGTATCTCCTCTTGCATCTGCGCAGACCCCTGCTTGTCGGGACCAGAGCTTGTCGGGGAAGCCCCCTGCTTGTCGCTGGATGTGCTTGCCGCGGTCGCTGGCTCGTCATCTGCCTCCCTCTCCGCTACTAACGCAGCACTAACCACTTGATTGGTTGCCGCTATGTACAACAGCAACTTCTCTTGTGGTTTAGGTGCGACAAGTGTTGGAGTGGAGGACAGGTATCTCTTCAAGTCTTGCAGCGCAGCCTCCGCTTCCGGAGTCCATTTCATTGGACCTGCCCTTTTCAAAATTTTGAAAACGGCAGGGCACGCTCAGCGGACCGAGAGATAAACCTGCTGAGAGCAGCCACGCAGCCGGCAAGCTTCCGTACATCCTTGACGCGCTTTGGTGCTTCGATCTGCTCAATGGCCTTGATCTTGTCGGGATTAGCTTCGATTCCCCGCTGAGACACAAAGAACCCGAGAAGTTTGCCGGAAGGGACTCCAAACACACACTTCTCGGGGTTGAGCTTGAGGTTGACCTTGCGCAGATTTGCAAAAGTCTCCTCTAAGTCTTGGATCAGAGTTGCCCTGTCTTTGCTTTTGACCACTATATCATCCATGTAAGCTTCTACATTTCTGTGTATCTGTGACTTCAAAGCGATATGGACTACTCTGGCAAATGTTGAACCAGCATTCTTTAATCCGAAAGGCATCCGTACGAAACAGTACGTGCCACATGGAGTAATGAATGCGGTTTTCTCCTCATCCTCTTCTGCCATGAAGATCTGATGGTATCCTGAGTATGCATCAAGAAATGAAAGCAGATCGCATCCGGCTGTGGAGTCAACAATCTGGTCAATGCGCGGCAAGGGAAATGGATCTTTGGGACAAGCTTTATTAACATCAGTGAAGTCAATACAAAGCCTCCACTTCCCGTTTGCCTTGTGCACTACAACCGGATTGGCCAACCACATTGGATGGAGCACTCCTCTAACAAGGCCTGCTGCTTCCAACTTCTTGATCTCTTCTGCTATGAATTCTTGGCGCTCCACCGCCTGTTTCCTGACCTTCTGCTTAACGGGCCGCGCATGAGGACAAACGGCAAGATGGTGCTCAATTACCTTCCTGGGAACACCGGGGGTGTCAGACGGTTGCCATGCAAACACGTCGACATTCGCCCGCAGGAAAGTAACGAGCGCGCTTTCCTATTTAGGGTCAAGCGTGGCACTGATGGTGAAGGTACCACCAGTGATGTCCTCCTTGGCAGACACCTTCTTGGTAAGCGGTGGAGCTGCCATCGTCTTCTTAGTCCCTCCGGTGGAGCTCGATGGTGCGTCCTCGACGGCAGCGCAGCACTCCGAAGAGGCACGCTTGCCGGAGTAGGCATCAGAGCTCTTGCCGGACTTGGTCTTCTTCTTCCCCCCGGGAGCTTCAGCGGCAAGTGTCTTGCGGTTTGTCGCGGCAGCTGCTTCCCGGTAGATCTTGTCGGCGCAGATAAGGGCATCCTTCTTGTCGCCAGGGACAGAGATGACGCTTATCGGGCCTGGCATCTTGAGCATGTTGTATGCATAGTGAGAGGCTGCCATGAACTTGGCGAGCGCTGGACGGCCAAGTATCCCATTGTAAGGCAATGGGAAATCAGCAACGTCAAAAGTGACCCTCTCCATTCTGAAATTCAGCTCGCTACCAAATGTCGCCGACAACGTGACCTTCCCTTTCGGCTTGCTCCTTCCCGGGTTAATTCCTTGGAATGTACTGGTCTCTTCGAGCTCGCTGTCCGGGATCTGGAGTTTCTGGAGCACAACAGAGGAGATCAGATTTAAGCCGGCCCTGCCGTCAACTAGCATCTTGGTGACCTTGAGGTTGCGGATTGTTGGCGAAACCAACAACGGCAAGCACCCGACCGCAGTTGTGCGATCAGGGTGGTCCTCAATGTCAAAGACGTTAGGCGTGCTGGACCACTTCAGAAGCTTGCGTGATTCGACAGGTGGCTCTGCCGCATTAACTTCCCAGAGCCACTGTTTGAGTTGGCGGTGGGAAGTATGCAGAGAAGCACCACCATCAACACATAAGACTTCTGTAGCCTTCTGAAACTCCTGCTCACTGTTCTCAACATCATCCATGTCTTCGTCGTCGTCTTCTTCATCATCCTTGTCGCGGCCGCGGGGAGGTCTGTCTCCTTGCCGCTGCTTGACCTTGTCGCGGCGTCCTCCCTGGCCAACGCGCTTCTTGCAGGCCTCTCCACCGCCTCCTTGAGCTCTCTCCTTGTCGCGCCGCTCGTACTCAGCTTTTTGTTGCTGGACAAGCTGCTCGACCTTCCTGCAGCTCTGGAGATCGTGGCCCTTGGTGTGGTGGATCTTGCAGTCTTGCTTGTCGGAGCTGCCCTGCTTGTCGGCGGCCGCCACAGCTTGGCAGTTGGTGCATGCGGCAACCTCCTTGCCGGAGCTACCAACTTTGGCTTGCTTGGCGGCGCCGTCATCGCCGGACTGCTCGACGACTAGCACCTCTTTGCCCTTCCTCCTGTTGCGCCTCCGGTTCTTCTTTGCCGGGGCGGCATCCTCACTGTCAGATCCCCCTGTTCCAGTAGTCTCTCCGGGGAGTTTCCTCCCTTCCTCAGCGCGTGCGCACTTGTCGGCCAGGGCGTATAGCTCACTGACGTCTCTGATCCTGCTCATCGCCATCTCCTCCCGCATCCTGCGATTACGCACGTTCTGATGGAACGCGCTGATAACCGCGGCAGGGTGGATGTCCGGGATATTGCGCTGCACGCGGCTGAATCTCTGGATATACTTGCGCAGGGGCTCCCCTTCCTTCTGGGCAAGCAGGTGGAGGTCACTCTCTTGGCCATGTTGTTTGTGGCCGCCTGTAAAGGCGCCGACAAACTGATGGCACAAGTCCGCCTAAGAGGATACGGAGTTGTCCGGCAAGTGCATGAGCCAGGATCTGACTTCGGGCTTGAGCACGAGCGGGAAGTAGTTGGCAAGGACCTTGTCGTCTCGCCCCCCGGCAGCTTGCACCACAATGGTGTAGATGCTGAGGAACTCCGACGGGTGCGACTTGCCATCATACTTCTCCGGCACGTCTGGCTTGAAATGTTTCTGGCTGGGCCACTGGACTTGCTGCAGCTCACGGGTAAATGCAGGGGAACCTGCCGCGTACGGCAAGTCGCCTGGTTCTCTGGGCACATGCATGTCAATAGAGGGCCCGGCGCGCAGGTCTGATTGACGCCGCGCTTCTCTTCGGCGCTCGATGCGTGTTCGAGTGTCTTCCTGCTGTCTCTCATGAAGAACTTGGCGCTGATCGCGACAAGCTCGCGGATCTGACGACGCGGTGGAGTAGCTATCGAGGTGGATCCGGCGAGTCGGCGATCTTGGCTTTCGGGGCGGAGAGTGCACAGTGGTTGCACCTTCGCCGGTCTTGTCGCCACCGGCTCGCGCCTGGCTGACTTGCCGCGGCAGCAATGCGCTCGGCTGCCGTGGGTTGTCACCGTTGGCGAAGCCGATGAGGCTCTAGATAGTGGCCCTCCAGTCATCGATCATCTCTGGCGCTGGAGGGTAGTCTAGGAGCAGCTGGGCGCGTGCCAACGCTTCCGCCGGAGTGGTGGGCGGCGGCAGCGAACGGTGCGAGGAGCGAGATATGCTCGGACTTCTAACTGCGTTAGAAGGAGCAACATCTCGTCCAAGCGACCACTCCACGCTCGCGCCAGCATGTTGGCGTGCATGCTGGTCCTGAGCACTCCGGGATCTGCCAGCTTGATCTTGGCCCAGCAGACGTATGGTACCGTGGGTACCATGACGCTGCTGGTCCCGCGCCTCCTGGGACGGGCGCGGTGCGTGTACGGACACCGAGGTCTTGGAGTGCGCGCGGTCGTTGTGGGAGGCGACCACGCCGCCGACGTGCGGTGCAGCCTTGTCCTTGGACCCGGCAGCACCATGAGTCCCCCCGTCGTCGCCCGCTCTTCCGCCGGCGCCTACCCCACCAGCCGTTCGCTCTGGCGATGGTGGGATCGGCGCAGATGGAGCGGCTACCTCCGAAGCCTTCTTCTTCGACGGCATGTTGATGAAGAGGATGAAGATTTGGCTCGTGCAAACGCCGGATCAGGTTCGCACAACCTCGACGCACCCCCTACTTGGCGCGCCAAAGATGTCGGGGGTTGCTGATCCCACGTACACCTATGGGGATCGGTGGACCGAGCCCCTTTCGGTTCGGCAGGGGGCGGTGGATGCACAAAGAGCAGATCGAGGCGAATGCACGAGCGACGCGGTCGGTTTACCCAGGTTCGGGCCGCATGGATGCGTAAAACCCTACTCCTGCTTTGGTGGTTGTATTGAGTTCTTGCTCGGGAGCGATGAGTGCTACAGTACACTCAAGCAGCTGGCGAGATCGAGTGTGAGAATGGCCGTCCCCCTACTCTCTGTTGCGCATGGGCCTCCTTTTATATGTCTAAGGGGTCACCGACAGGTGGCAACAGAGGTGGGGGTAAAATGTAAAAGAGGTGGTAGTTGGTTCCACCGCCTACAACAGTCGTATCATACCTAACCCTGACGGCAGGGGACAAGGGCATTAAATGCCTGTCTGTGTCACCTAGACGGTACAGAGAGGGACCGCTAGGAACGCCACCGTTTGCCACGATGGCTATCTTGTCAGCGCTTGCTTGCCACCGCATGCCCCCGGCTGCACAGCCTCCCACCACGTATGCCAGGAGCGGTCCCAGAGCGACACGTTGGTGGGTGAGCTGGAGCGCAGGCTGCGGAGTAGTAGCTTGCCGTGGCAAGCGCCTTGCCGCGGATGTTGCCTAGTCGCGTCCGGGAGCTTGTCGCTCACCGGGTCTTGTCGGGACGCGCAGTGCGCCGCAGCGAGCTTCTTGAGATGCTTTGGTTGGTCTTCCCGGCAAGCTCCTCTTGCTGGGGTCTCGTCTCCTTCCCGGGAAGCTCCTCTTCCCGGGGCCTCGTCTCCTTCCCGGCAAGCTCCTCTTGCCGGGGCCTCGTCTCCTTCCCGGCAAGCTCCTCTTGCCGGGGTCTTGTCTCCTTCCCGGCAAGCTCCTCTTGCCGGGGCCTTGTTTTTCTCTTGGAAACTTTGTTCTTGAATGGCCCCAAAGGAACCATGGAGGGTCTTGGCGGTCGCCCGGCAAGCCTTGCCGCCGGTCGCTGCGACTGCCCGTGCACAAGTTCGGGATACTAAGGTACTCCTACTTTAGTACACCGACATAATAAGTCTAGGTTTAGCATCTTTCTTTTCCATAAGGTATTTAATAGCAGCATGATCAGTGTGAATAGTTACATTAGAATCAACAATATAAGGTCTGAACTTATCACAAGCAAATACAACTACTAAGAATTCCTTTTTAGTGGTAGCATAATTTCTCTAGGCATTGTCTAGAGTTTTACTGGCATATTGAATAACATTTAATTTCTTATCAACTCTTTGCCCTAGAACAGCACCTACAGCATAATCACTAGCATCACACATAATTTCAAAGGGTAAATTCCAATCAGGTGGCTGAACAATAGGTGCAGAAATCAATGTTTTCTTAAGTATTTCAAATGCTTCTACACAATCATCATCAAAGACAAAAGGAATATATTTTTTTAATAGATTAGTCAGAGGCCAAGAAATTTTTGAGAAGTCCTTAATGAACCTCCTATAAAAACTGGTGTGACTGAGGAAACTTCTTATACCTTTAATGTCCTTGGGGCATGGCATCTTTTCAATAGCATCAACTTTAGCTTTATCAACTTCGATACCTTTTTCAGAAATTTTATGCCCCAAGACAATACCTTCATTAACCATAAAGTGGCATTTCTCCCAATTCAGAACAAGATTAGTTTCTTCACATCTCTACAAAACTCGATCAAGGTTGCTCAAGCAATCATCAAAGGACGATCCATAAACGGAGAAATCATCCATGAATACCTCACATATATTTTCACAAAAGTCAGAGAATATAGCCATCATGCATCTTTGAAAGGTAGCGGGTGCATTAGGTAAATCAAAAGGCATACGTCTATAAGCAAAAGTACTGAAAGGGCAAGTAAAAGTGGTCTTTGATTGATCATCAGCTAACATAGGTATTTGAGAGAAGCCAGAATAACCATCTAGAAAGCAAAAATGTGTATGTTTGGATAATCTTTCTAGCATTTGATCAATAAAAGGCAAGGGGTAATGATCTTTTTCAGTAGCCTTATTTAATTTGCAGAAACTGTAAGTGCATCTAGTGCCACCCCTAGTTGGTTTTGGAGTATTGACGACAAACCTAGTTGAGGGACTAATGTGTTTGTGAGAATTGCAGGATAACACAGGTAGAAGTCCCTCATTGATTCGGTTTTCCTATCAGAGATGACCCCTAAAAATGTATGAAGACATTGATGTCAAAGGTGGTATATGAAGATATTCACATTAAAGACCATGACAAGAGAAGACATCGCATGAAGCCTATGGAGCTCGAAGACTTAGATCTTTCGTAGTTCTTTTTCTTCTTCGTTGAGTCATAGGAACCACCGTACTGTTAAGTGGGGTCCAAGAGAACCAGTCAGAATGACTGAAGTGATGCTTAAACAAAACCCATGTCTTCGAGCAAAGACTATGAGAGCGAATCTTGTCCAGAGTCGGACAAGTCAGCGTTGCTTGTAGCCCAAGTAAAGCTGCCGGTGAGTTTGAAATCTGACCGTTGGAACACATGTCAGTTCCTTAGTGACCCAGGGTCATTTCGGACAAATCAGGTCGGGTTGCCTAGTGGCTATAAATAGCCCACCCCCTACAACCATAAATGGTTGGCTGCTCAGAGTTAGTGTACGGCTTTTGTCGTTTGAGAGCAACCCACCTCGAAGCCTTTGAGAGAGAATTCCTTGCGAGGATAAAGCCCTAACCACCCAGAGCCAAACAGAATTAGGAATCACTTAAGTCTTCTTGTCTGTGTGATCTGAAGACTTATTACACTTGAGGACTGTGAATCCTCCAGCCGGTTAGGCATCACGTTTTGAGCATCCAAGAGACATTGTGGATCGCCGGTGAATGAAGTCTGTGAAGGTTTGGGAGTCTACCTTGAAGACTTACCAGAGTGATTGGGCAAGGTCTGTGTGACCTTAGCTCAAGTGGAATACGGTGAGGACTGGGTGTCCTGAGCTGCGTGTTTAGGACTGGGTGTCTAGGACTGTGTGTCGTCAGGTTTAAATACCTAGCCGCCCTAACCTGACGTACAGTTGTCACAGCAACTGGAACTGGTCCAACAAATCATTGTCTTCAACGAGTCACTGGTTTCTTCCTTCCCTTCTCTTTTCTTATTGTTACTCCTTGTGAAGTCATTGTATGTTTGCACTATCTTTTGTCTTCACTGAGTGACTGTGTGATCTGTTTGGCTTCCTAACATCTTCCTACCTGATCCTTACTACCTAGCTGCTGTTAGTCATTGTGCTTTCACTTCATTGAATACATGACTATGGTTTACCTAGTGTAGTCTACCTTCCGCTGCATGGTAATAGGTTTAATTCTATCGTTTGTCTTCGAAACTTCCACATTTTGAAGACTTTCATAAAAATCGCCTATTCACCCCCCTCTAGTCGATATAACGCACTTTCAGTTGGTATCAGAGCAAGGTACTCCCTTGTTTTGTGTGATTCGGTTTAACCACCTGGAGTTTTAGCTATGTCGACTGCAGGGATAATCAAAGTCTCTGCTGTGTGCCCCGTCTTCGATGGAACTGAATATCCCTACTGCAAGAATAAGATGCGCATGCATCTTGAAGCCATTGACGTCGACCTATGGTATGTCGTCAAGAATGGCGTTCCCGAGGCTGGAGAAGGTGTCACTGCTGCTGATGTCAAGAAGTTCGTTCAACTGGACTCTACTGCCAAGAATATCATCTGTGGTCATTTGACCAAAGGATAGTATGGCCGTGTGAGTGCTTTGGAAACATCTAAGCTAGTCTGGGACTGGCTCTCCAAGGTCAACGAAGGCATCTCAACCCAGAGAGATCAGAGAATCAGTGTCCTTCGCAACCTCTTCAACCACTTCAAGCAAAATGACAATGAGAATGTTCAGCTCACGTTTGATCGACTCACTGACATCACAAATGAGCTTCAAGCCCTCGGCGCCACTGAGATCACCAAGCATGAAGTCGTCAAGACACTACTGAGATCACTTGACAGCTCATTTGATACCCTAGCCCTGATGATACAAGAACGTCCTGATTTCAAGACACTCGATCCGTCTGACATACTTGAGAGGCTCAACACACATGAGTTTTAGCTTTCTGAGAAAAGAGATATCTACGGTCCAAACTATGGGCGAACTCGTGCCTTGAAGGCAAAAGCTGTATCCTCATCTGAAGAAGAATCTGACAGCAGTTCTGATGACCCTGAAGACATTGGAAAGGAACTTGCTATGCTTGTGAAGAAGTTCCAAAAATTCACCAAGAAGAAAGGCTTCAGGAAATCTTCACGATCAAGCTCAAGGAATGATGAAGCTTCTGCTCATGACTACAAGAAGAAAACATGCCACAAGTGCAAGAAAACTGGCGACTTCATCTCTGAGTGTCCACAGTGGGACAATGAGAACAAAAAGAAGAAGAGCAAGGAAATATGACTCTGATGACAAGAAGAAGAAGAAATATTCAAAGTCTTCTTCCAAGTCTTCCTCAAAGTTTTCGTCACACAAGAAGAGCTCATCTGGCAAGGCACGTGCGTTTGTTGGCAAGGAAATGGATTCAGAGGAGGAGTCCGCTTCTGAGGAGGCGGAGGTGGAGTCTGAGGAGGAGTCTGATTCTAGCGTTGCAAGTCTGGCTACAGCATACGTTGCCAAGTCCATCTTCAACACTGAAGACAATGACTTCATCACCGACACTGATGCAAATTACAAGAACTACTCCGCTCCTACCTACTGCTTCATGGCACGTGGTGCCAAGGTAAACACACGCACTACTCACTATCAAACATCTAGTGAAGATGACTCTGATTGTGGTTCAAGACCCAGCTACAAAACACTTGCTAAAATTGCAACTGAACAACAAAAAGCTATGGAACATATTCAAAAGCTGTTAGACAAAAGCGATGATCTGTTAAGCGCTGAAATGCCTCGATCTGAGTCCTTAATTGAAGACATAAAAAATCTCCACGTTAAGTATGAGGAACTTGAAAGTCGTCATGATACGCTCTCAACAACTCATGAAAAGCTTTCCTATGATTATCTTCAAAGGAAGCAAGAACTTGAGAAATTGAGAGCGGCTCATGAAGATCTTCAAAAGGAAAATGAGTCACTTCGCGCCGAACAGATCAGTTCCGCTCAGGAAGGATTTGAACCACCATGTCTTAAATGCATTGAGCGTGATAATGCTACTTCTGTTGCTGTTCTACTGCTACTACTGTTGCAATATCTTCAACTGTTGATGTGGTAACTAACCCCTCTGCTGAGGATACCATGGCTATTGCTGATGAGAATGCTAGGTTGAAGACATTGCTTGAAACAGGGATGTACAAAAGTTTTAAAGGGCATCAGACACTATGTGATGTCCTCAAAAGGTAGATTCTGAACTGAAACCCGAGGAAAGAGGGTGTTGGGTTCGTAAGGAAAATGATGATGATGGCTCTTACTGGAAACTTGAGCAGTACCCCAAAACCACATGGGTTGCTGCAAAGGAACCTTTAGCAGATCCATCCAATCTATCTGGCTTCACTTGTGCTAACCCCATTATCATTGATGAATCCTTTGATGCAAACTATAAACTGTTTAAGAATCGGAATGGTGAAGTGTTTGCCAGGTATATTGGTACTAATTGCAGGAATGGGCCGCCTATGAAGAAGATCTGGGTGCCGAAAAAGTGCTTGGAATATCTTCCTGTGAATGTCATCATGACACCACAGGTGAAGAAGACAAACCCCAGACCACAAGCTTCATACGGTCCAAAGGCTTCATACAGACAGAGGACTCACCTGAGTCGCACTAACGCAAATGTTTTGCAGGGAAACCATACTCAGGCCTATGAATATGAGCGCGGTTCATCGAACTGCCATGTTCATAAGACCAAAAACTATTCTGCTTATTCTTATGAGTATTATTGTCCGCCTACAAGACTTTTTGCTAGGGCTCCAAAGCCAAAGTTCTCAGACGCTGCACTTAGACTTATCGCTTCTAAGCCATCCTTGAAGATGTGGGTGGCTAAGAAGGCTTAACTCTCTTTTGCAGGGAAAGGTCTCCAGCAGAAAACCAAAATCTTCTTACGCTATTGCTGGGGACCTTAAACATCTTGTAGGGCACAAGATCAAATGCCCGAATGGTCTTACTATGTACTTCGTTCCTGAATCGTTGGCTACTCTCCCTATCAGTCCTAATCTGGATCTAAGCTTTCATAACCCACAGGTTCGTCAAATGTTTTTGCTTCACAATTCTCTTCGTGAAGCCTATCCCCCTAACTGCACTGTAGGGTACAACACCAGCGTCTTTAGAATGGATTATTGATAGTGGGTGTCCCAACCACATGACTGGCAAACGAAGCCTTCTTATGGACTCAACCTTACGTCCATCCAACAAGAGTCACATCACATTTGCTAACACTGGTAAAAGTAAGGTATTGGGTCTAGGTAGAGTTGCAATCTCAAAGGATCAACACATGGATAAAGTCATGCTTGTTGAATCCCTTGGCTTCAACTTAATGTCTGTCTCAATGCTTTGCGATTTGAACATGATAGTAATATTTGGAAAATATCGTTGCCTTGTTCTAATGGAATCTGACAAGTCTCTAGTGTTTGAAGGATATCGGAAAGATGATTTGTACATGGTAGATTTCTCAGCAGGACCACAGCTTGCCGTATGTCTTCTAGCAAAAGCTTCAGAATGCTGGCTCTGGCATCGGAGGCTAGGGCATGCTGGCATGAGGAACCTCCACACCCTTGCAAAGAAGAAGCATGTCATAGGCATCGAGGGCGTCAAGTTCAAGAAAGATCACTTATGCGGTGCCTGTGAAGCAGGAAAGATGACGAGGGCCAAACATCCCTCGAAGACAATCATGACTACTACTCGACCCTTCGAACTGCTCCACATGGATCTTTTCGGTCCCACGCATTACTCAACTCTTACTACTACTGCTTGTCTCTATGGCTTTGTCATTGTTGATGATTATTCTAGATATACTTGGGTGCACATAATCCTCTACAAGACTGAGGTGCGGGATGTCTTCAGACACTTCGCCAATCGAGCAATGAACAACTATGGCGCCAAGATAAAGCACATCAGAAGTGACAATGGCACTGAATTCAAGAACACCGGCCTTGATACATATCTTGATACCTTGGGCATCACACATGAATTCTCAGCTCCATACACACCACAGCAGAATGGCATCATCGAACGCAAGAATAGAACACTCATTGAGATGGCCAGAACGATGCTAGATGAATACAAGACTCCAAGAAAATTCTGGCCTAAAGCCATTGATACTGCATGCCATACAATCAATCGGGTTTATCTTCACAAGCTTCTGAATAAGACATCTTATGAGCTTCTTACTGGCAAGAAGCCAAATGTCAGCTACTTCAGAGTATTTGGCGCCAGGTGCTGGATCAAGGATCCACATCACACCTCAAAATTTGCACCAAAAGCACATGAGGGTTTTATGCTTGGATATGGAAAGGATTCGCACTCCTACAGAGTCTTCAATCTCTTTCATTATAAAGTGGTTGAAACAGTGGATGTGCGGTTCGATGAGACTAACGGTTCACAAAGAGAGCACCTGCCAAATGTGCTAAATGATGTTCCATCCAGTGAATCAATCAAGCTAATGGGAACTGGAGAAATCATACCTTCTGAAGCTCAACCTGAAGAGGAACTTATCATCTCCGCACCTGATCAACCTGAAGACAATGCTCAGCTTGAAGACATTCCCTCTAACAACGACAATGATCAGCAAGAGCAAGATCTTCGCCCTGTACATCCTCGTGTTGCCAATGAAGTGTAGATTGAGAGAATAATTGATAGCATCAATGCACCCGGTCCGCTCACTCGTTCAAGGGCAACTCACCTAGCAAATTTCTGTGGGCACTTCGCATTCGTCTCAATAACAGAACCCAAGAAAGTTGAAGAAGCCTTCATGGAACCTGAATGGATTCAAGCTATGCAAGAAGAGCTTCAACAGTTTGAGCTGAATAATGTATTGGAACTGGTTAAGCGTCCTGATCCTCGGAAGCACAACATAATAGGCACCAAATGGATATACCGCAACAAGCAAGATGAGCATGGTCAAGTTGTGCGAAACAAAGCTCGTCTCGTTGCTCAAGGATATACTCAAGTGGAAGGCATTGACTTCGATGAAACATTTGCTCCTGTGGCTAGACTTGAAGCCATATGCATACTCCTGGCCTATGCAAATCATCATAACATACTTCTATATCAAATGGATGTGAAGAGTGCCTTTCTCAATGGCAAGATTGAAGAAGAAGTGTATGTTGCACAACCGCCTGGTTTTGAAGATCCAAAACATCCTGACATGGTATACAAGCTCAACAAGGCATTGTATGGCCTCAAACAAGCCCCTCGGGCCTGGTACGACACACTCAAATACTTCCTGAAGAACAAAGGCTTCATACCTGGTTCCCTCGACCCCACTCTCTTCACGAAGACATGTGATGGTGAATTGTTTGTGTGCCAAATATATGTGGATGACATTATCTTCGGCTGCACCAATCAGAAGTACAGTGAAGAGTTTGGATATATGATGCAACAGCAATTTCAGATGTCCATGATGGGAGAGCTGAAGTTCTTCCTCGGTCTTCAAATACGATAGCAACGCAATGGCATCTTCATATCTCAAGAGAAGTATCTCAAAGATTGCCTAAAGAAGTTCGGTATGCAAGACTGCAAAGACTTCACGACGCCAATGCCAGCCAAGCATCATCTGGGTCCTGACGACAATGGCAAAGAGTTCGATCAAAAGGTATACCTGTAAGTGCATCTAGTGCCACCCCTAGTTGGTTTTGGAGTATTGACGACAAACCTAGTTGAGGGACTAATGTGTTTGTGAGAATTGCAGGATAACACAGGTAGAAGTCCCTCATTGATTCGGTTTAGCTACCAGAGATGACCCCTAAAAATGTACGAAGACATTGAAGACAATGGTGGTTTATGAAGACATTCATGTCGAAGACAATGACATGTGAAGACTCCCCATGAAGCCTATGGAACTCGAAGACTTAGATCCTTCGTAATTTTACTTCATTCATGTTGTGTCATAGGAACCACCGTACTGTTAAGTGGGGTCCAAGAGAACCAGTCTGGATGACTGAAGTGATGCCTAATTCAAATCCTATGTCTTCGAGTGAAGACAATGAGAGAAAATCTTGTCCAGAGTCAGACAAGTCAGCTTTACTTGTAGCCCAAGTAAAGTTGCCGTGTGAGTTCAAAATTCGACCGTTAGTACACGTGTCAGTTCCTTAGTGACCCAGGGTCATTTCGGACAAATCAGGTCGGGTTGCCAAGTGGCTATAAATAGTCCACCCCTACAACCATAAACGGTTGGCTGCTCAGATTTCAGTGCACTGCTTTTGTCGTTTGAGAGCAACCCACCTCGAAGCCTTTGAGAGAAAATCCCTAGCGAGGAGAAAAGCCCTAACCACCCAGAGCCAGAGTAATTTGGCATCACTTAAGTCTTCTTGTCTGAGTGATCTGAAGACTTATTACACTTGAGGACTGTGCATCCTCCAGACGGTTAGGCGTCGTGTTCTGAGCATCCAAGAGAAATTGTGGATTGCCGGTGAACGAAGTCTGTGAAGGTTTGGGAGTCTACCTTGAAGACTTACCAGAGTGATTGGGCGAGGTCTGTGTGACCTTAGCTCAAGGAGAAAATGGTGAGGACTGGGTGTCCTGAGCTGCATGTTCAGGACTGGGTGTCCGGGACTGTGTGTCCTTTGGTTTAAATACCTAGCCGCTCCAATCAGACGTACAGTTGTCACAGCAACTGGAACTGGTCCAACATATCATTGTCTTCAACGTGTCACTGGTTTCATCTTCACCTCCCTTTACTTACCAGTACACATTGTGAAGCCATTGCATGCTTGCTTTATCTTCTGTCTTCACAACTTGACTGTATGATCTGTTTGGCTTCATAACTTCTTCCTACCTGATCCTCATTACACTAAAGCTGTTTGTCACTTTGCTTTCACTATATTGTATACTTGACTATGGCTTGCGTTGTGTAATCTAACTTCCGCTGCATAGTGATAGGCTTATCCACTCTGTTTGTCTTCATAACTTCCACGTTTTGAAGACTTTCATAAAAATCGCCTATTCACCCCACCCCCCCTCTAGTCGATATAACGCACTTTCAATTGGTATCAGAGCAAGGTGCTCCCTTGTTCTGTGTGATTCGGTTTAACCACCTAGAGTTTTAGCTATGTTGACTGCAGGGATAATTAAAGTCTCCGCTGCATGCCCCGTCTTCGATGGAACTGAATATCCCTACTGGAAGAATAAGATGTGCATGCATCTTGAAGCCATTGATGTCGACCTATAGTATGTCGTCGAAAACGACATTCCCAAGGCTGGAGAAGGTGTCACTGCTGCTGATGTCAAGAAGTTCACTCAACTGGACTCTACTGCCAAGAATATTATCTGTGGTCATCTGACCAAGGGACAGTACGGCCGTGTGAGTGCCTTGAAGACATCCAAACTGGTCTGGGACTGGCTCTCCAAAGTCAATGAAGGCATCTCAACCCAGAGAGATCAGAGAATCAGTGTTCTTCGCAACCTCTTCAACCGCTTCAAGCGAAATGACAATGAGAATGTCCAGCACACATTTGACCGTCTCACTGACATCACAAATGAGCTTCAAGCCCTCGGCGCCACTGAGATCACCAAACATGAAATTGTCAAGACGCTGCTGAGATCACTTGACAGCTCGTTTGACATCCTAGCCCTGATGATTCAAGAACGTCCAGACTTCAAGACACTCGATCCGTCTGACATACTTGAGAGGCTCAACACACATGAGTTTCAGCTTTCTGAGAAAAGAGATATCTACGGTCCAAGCTATGGGCGAACTCGTGCCTTGAAGGCAAAATCTGTGTCCTCATCTGAAGAAGAATCTGACAGCAGTTCTGATGATCCTGAAGACATTGGAAGGGAACTTGCAATGCTAGTGAAGAAGTTCCAGAAATTCACCAACAAGAAAGGCTTCAGAAAGTCTTCACGATCAAGCTCAAGGAATGATGAAGCTTCTGCTCATGACTACAAGAAGAAAACATGTCACAAGTGCAAGAAAACTGGACACTTCATCTCTGAGTGTCCACAGTGGGACAATGAGAATAGAAAGAAGAAGAAGAGCAAGGAATATGACTCTGACGATAAGAAGACGAAGAAATACTCAAAGTCTTCGTCCAAGTCTTCCTCAAAGTCTTCATCACACAAGAAGAGTTCATCTGGCAAGGCTCGTGCGTTTGTTGGCAAGGAAATGGATTTAGAGGAGGAGTCCGCTTCTGAGGCGGCAGAGGTGGAGTCTGAGGAGGAGTCTGATTCAGGCATTGCGAGTCTGGCTACAGCCTACGTCGCCAAGTCCATCTTCAACACTGAAGACAATGACTTCATCACCAACACCGATGCAAATGACAAGGACGACTCTACTCCTACCTACTGCTTCATGGCACGTGGTGCCAAGGTAAACACACGCACTACTCACTATCAAACATCAAGTGACGATGACTCTGATTGTGATTCAAAACCCAGCTACAAAACACTTGCTAAAATTGCAACTGAACAACAAAAGGCCATGGAACACATTCAAAAACTGTTAGACAGAAGCGATGATCTGTTGGGTGCTGAAATGACTCGTTCTGAATCCTTAATTGAAGACATAAAAAATCTTCATGTTAAGTATCAGGAACTCGAAGATCGTCTTGAGACTCTCTCAACTACTCATGAAAAGCTTTCCTATGATTATCTTCAAAAGAAGCAAGATCTTGAGAAGTTGAGAGTGGATCATGAAGATCTTCAAAAGGAAAACGAGTCACTTCGAGCCGAACAGATCAGTTCTGCTCAGGTAGGATTTGAACCACCATGCCTTAAATGCATTGAGCGTGATAATGCTACTTCTGTTGCTGAATGTTCCACTGCTACTGCTGTTGCAATATCTTCAACTGTTGAAGTGGTAACTAACCCCTCTGCTGAGGATGCCACTGCTATTGCTGATGAGAATGCTAGGTTGAAGACATTGCTTGAAACAGGGATGTACAAATGTCTCAAAGGACATCAGACATTATGTGATGTCCTCAAGAAGCAGATTTTGAACCGAAACCCTAGGAAAGAGGGTGTTGGGTTCGTGAGGAAAATTAATGCAGATGGATCTTCCTGGAAACCTGAGCAGTACCCCAAAACCACATGGGTTGCTACAATGGAATCCTCAGCAGATCCATCCAATCTATCTGGCTTCACTTGTGCTAATCCTATTATCATTGATGAATCCTTTGATGCAAACTATAAACTGTTTAAGAATCAGAATGGTGAAGTATTTGCCAGGTACATTGGTACTAATTGCAGGAATGGACCGCCTATGAAGAATCTGGGTTCCAAAAACGTGTCTTGAGAATCTTCCTGTGAATGTCCTCATGACACCTCACATGAAGAAGACAAACCTCAGACCAAAGGCTTCATATGGTCCAAAGGCTTTATACAGGCAGAGGACTCACCTGAGTCGCACTAACACAAATGTTTTGCAGGGAAACCATGCTCAGGCATATGAGAGCGGTTCTTCAAACCGTCATGCTCATATGACCAAGAACTATTCTGCCTATTCTTATGAGTACTATTGCCCACCTGCTAGACTGTTTGCTAGGGATCCAAAGCCAAAATTCTCAGATGATGCACTTAGACTTATTGCTTCTAAGCCACCCTTGAAGATGTGGGTGGTTAAGAAAGCTTAACTCTCTTTTGCAGGGAAAGGTCTCCAGCAGAAAACCAAAATCTTCTGACGCTATTGCTGGGGACCTTAAAAATCTTGTGGGGCGCAAGATCAAATGCCCGAATGGCATCACTATGTATTTCATACCTGAATCGCATGCTACTCTCCCTACTTGTCCTAACCTGGATCTAAGTTTTCATAATCCACTGGTTCGTCAAATGTTTTTGCTTCACAACACTCTTCGTGAAGCCTACCCCTAACTGCACTGTAGGGTACGACACCAGTGACTTTAGAGTCTTCAGAATGGATTATTGACAGTGGGTGTACAAATCACATGACTGGCAAAAGAAGTCTCTTTATGGACTCAACCTTACGTCCATCTGACAAGAGCCACATCACATTCGCTGACACTAGTAAAAGTAAGGTACTGGGTCTAGGTAGAGTTGCAATCTCAAAGGATCAACACATGGATAAAGTCATGTTTGTTGAATCCCTTGGTTTCTACTTAATGTCTGTCTCAATGCTTTGCGATTTGAACATGATTGTAATCTTTGGAAAATATCGTTGCCTAGTACTAATGGAATCTGACAAGTCTCTAGTGTTTGAAGGGTATCGGAAAGATGATTTGTACGTGGTAGATTTCTCAGCAGGGCCACAGCTTGCAATATGTCTTCTCGCAAAGGCTTCAGAATGCTGGCTTTGGCATCGAAGACTTGGGCATGCTGGCATGAGGAACCTCCACACCCTTGCGATGAAGAAGCATGTCATAGGCATCGAGGGCGTCAAGTTCAAGAAAGATCACTTATGCGGTGCCTGTGAAGCAGGGAAGATGACAAGGGCAAAACATCCTTCAAAGAGAATCATGACCACTACTCAACCCTTCGAACTGCTTCACATGGATCTCTTTGGTCCCACTCACTACTCAACTTTTTCCACTACTGCTTGCCTCTATGGCTTCGTCATTGTTGATGATTACTCTAGATATACTTGGGTGCACATAATCCTTTACAAGACTGAAGTGCAGGATGTCTTCAGACGCTTCGCAAATCGGGCTATGAACAATTATGGCGCCAAGATAAAGCACATGAGGGCTTTATGCTTGGATATGGAAAGGATTCGCACTCCTACAGAGTCTTCAATCTCTTTCACTACAAAGTGGTTGAAACAGTGGATGTGCGGTTCGATGAGACCAATGGGTCACAAAGAGAGCAACTGCCAAATGTGCTAGATGAAGTTCTAGCCAGTGAATCAATCAAGCTAATGGGAACTGGAGAAATTATACCTTCTGAAGCTCATCCTGAAGAAGAACTCATCATCTCAGCACCTGATCCACACGAAGACAATGCTCAGCCTGAAGACATTCCTCCCCATGACAACGTAGATCAGCAAGAGCAAAGTCTTCGACCCCTACATCCTCGTGTTGCCAATGAAGTGCAGATTGACAGAATAATTGATAACATCAATGCACCTGGTCCACTGACTCGTTCAAGGGCAACTCAACTGGCAAATTTCTGCGGACACTTCGCATTCGTTTCAATCACAGAACCCAAGAAAATTGATGAAGCTTTTATGGAACCTGAATGGATTCAAGCTATGCAAGAAGAGCTTCAACAGTTTGAGCTGAACAATGTATGGGAGTTGGTTAAGAGTCCTGATCCACGGAAGCATAACATAATAGGCACCAAATGGATATACCGCAACAAGCAAGATGAGCATGGTCAAGTCGTCAGAAACAAGGCTCGTCTTGTTGCTCAAGGATATACTCAAGTGGAAGGCATTGACTTCGATGAAACATTTGCTCCTGTTGCCAGACTTGAAGCCATCCGTATACTGTTGGCCTATGCAAATCATCACAACATAATTCTGTATCAAATGGATGTGAAGAGTGCCTTTCTCAATGGCAAAATTGAAGAAGAAGTGTATGTTGCACAACCACCTGGGTTTGAAGATCCAAAACATCCTGACATGGTTTACAAGCTCAATAAGGCACTATATGGCCTCAAACAAGCCCCTCGGGCCTGGTATGATACACTCAAATACTTCCTGAAGAGCAAAGGCTTCATACCTGGTTCCCTAGATCCCACTCTCTTCACGAAGACATATGATGGTGAACTGTTTGTGTGCCAAATATATGTGGATGACATTATCTTCGGTTGCACCAATAAGAAGTACAGTGAGGAATTCGGATATATGATGCAAGAGCAATATCAGATGTCTATGATGGGGGAGCTGAAATTCTTCCTCGGTCTTCAAATACGGCAACAATGCAATGGCATCTTCATATCTCAAGAGAAGTATCTCAAAGATTGCCTGAAGAAGTTCGGTATGCAAGACTGCAAAGGCTTCACAACAAAAATGCCAGCCAAACATCATCTGGGTCCTGACGACAATGGTAAAGAGTTCGATCAAAAGGTATACCGCTCCATGATTGGTTCTTTGCTTTATTTATGTGCATCTAGGCCAGATATTATGCTTAGTGTTTGCATGTGTGCTCGATTCCAAGCGGCACCAAAGGAGTCGCATCACTTAGCTGTGAAGCGAATTCTTCGATATTTGGCTCACACCCCAACTCTAGGGTTATGGTATCCAAAGGGCTCAGAGTTTGACCTGGTTGGATTCTCGGATGCTGATTACGCTGGTGACAAGGTTGATCGGAAGTCCACATCAGGCACACGTCACTTTCTGGGCCGATCACTTGTCTGTTGGTCTTCAAAGAAGCAGAACTGTGTATCTCTCTCCACTGCTGAATCTGAATACATTGCTGCTGGATCCTGCTGCGCTCAGCTTCTATGGATGAAGCAAACCCTCAAGGATTATGGCATTCATCTGAAGCAAGTGCCACTTTACTGCGACAACGAAAGCGCCATCAAGATCGCCAACAACCCAGTTCAGCACTCGAAGACAAAGCACATTGAAATTCGTCATCATTTTCTCAGAGATCATGTTGCAAAGGAAGACATTGATATCATACACGTCAACACTGAAGAGCAATTGGCAGATATCTTCACCAAGCCCTTGGATGAGAAGAGATTTTGCAAGTTACGGTGTGAGCTAAATATCTTGGAGTCCTCAAATGTCCTGTGATCAGGCACACATCCTAACACTTATGCATGTTGATGACTTAGATGTGCAACACACGAAGTAACGTATATCTTCAATCAATGAAGACATACATTCTAAGTGTGAATACATTAACGTGGAATTTGACTTCGGAGCACCACGATAATTGTGCGCCGTGTCTGGGTCTAATACTTCCTATATGGTGGGTAACGCCACCACCAAATTTTCTGCTTGAAGTGTTTCACTCATGGCGTTACATTTGCTATGTCTTCACATTTGGTTTGGCTTCAATCTCAACATGTCTTCATGATTATCTTCACTATGTTGATTATATATGTACTGGTGTTCTGTCCTCTAGAGCATTCACTTATAGCTATGTCTTCTTGTTTGAATCTTTTGAACTAAGTGAATGTGATCGGACCCTAACCTCTCCATGCTTCCTACCTCAAACTCTATCTCTCCAAGTCATATGCATTCTATTGAAACTATCGAATGTCTTCACTGCATCCTTGTCAGCTGAAGACACAGAGACAAACTTTAAAACCGTTTTCAAAGTTATTACATCAACAAGAAATCCGGAGAAGTAGGAACGGCACCCGACAAACAAGGCGTGCGTGGGGGGTGGAACTGCCCCCACAATACCGCATGCTGGCCACGTACTGATCAGATGCGAATCGCCAGGGGCACCTGAGTAATAGCGCAGTGCCACCCATATCCCTATAAATACATGATTCACTACGGTCATTATCTCTTCTTCGACCCTCGCACGAACCCTAGCGCCACCGCTAACTCTCAACGATGCCGGCGACGAAGTGCTTCACTGCCGCAACCTCTCCGACGCCGTTCTCACGCCGACTGCGAACATCCGTCTCTCCACCATCGCCGTAGGTGTCTTCCGTCACCAAGTTAGGGCACGGAGGATCAAACTGCTCGGCCTCAACTCTCACTTCGTCTAGCAGTTCCAAGTGTGGTAAATAACACCTCTTTTTACAGCCTCTTTTGATCCTATAGCCTAGTCACTTTCTGCCATAAGAGGTTTCTATTCACACAAGTTTCATCTCTCTCATCTGCATCTCATAACTTGCCTAGTATATTCACTTGTTCTTCATGAAGTAGTTAGATTCCTCACTTGTACTGATCTATGGGTTCGTACAAATCTGGAACCAACTTCTTTTCTATAAAGTGAATGTCTTCGCATGATGAGGTCAATATCTTCTAAACAGATTTATCTTCAAAATCTTCTGAGAATGCATATGACCTCTTCCCCTTCCCTCGCACCTTAATGCTGTCACAGGTACATGTACGTGGGAGAATCTTTTGGTTCTCATAGTCTGCATTCATTTGCAGAGTTCTTACAGCGTCACATCAATTCTCCCGAAGGAAGTTCCTGTTGGTCAAGCAAAAGGAAGCCTTTGAAGACTTTGAATCTCTTGAAGCCTTCCAAGTTAAGCTTCATGGCAGCAGAAAAACCAGCAAGGAAGGGAGGCAGATGGAGACGTGGTGAAACGTCTAAAGATCTGCCTGAAGACTTGGCAGAAATGTACCAGACTGATCCTGAAGAGAGCTATGGTCAGCGTAAGACACGAATCCAATGGATTCGAAGATATTGGGCAGAGCAGTGGTTCCAATACCGCTTCGTCACAAAGGAATCTGCAGAGAAGTGTGCCATCAAGAGACCATGGGGACATGTATTGTACAAAAATCTCGTACCCCGGTCCAGAGACGAAGCCATTGCTCAAGGCTTCTATCCATGCATGGTCAGAGGACCACAGCCAGCTGAAGCACATCCGTCATCACTTCTCTGGTGTCGTGATGACAATCTATTCAAGCGCAACTTCCAATTTGCTCAGAACTCTGCGAAGCAAAACAAGAAGGAGTTTGGATTGGACTTCAACCCTGGTCCCTCTAAACCAAGGGCAGATGGCACACGCGACGCAAATCCCAATGTCATTGGGCCGTATGCCAATCTCGAAGGCGTCATCACTCGCATTCTAGTCCAAGGGACTGCCGTGAACGACCCTCCAGCAGACACTGAGTCTAATGACGCTCCTGCTGCACCGGAGCCGAAGCAGGCGAAGAAGAAGCCAAAAGCTTCAAAGCCAGCCGCTTCTCCCAAAATCTCCAGAGCGAAGCCATTGGCCACTGCACCTCCTGAAGCAAGTGTGCAGTCTAAAGACTTATCACGAGTCTCCAAACCCCAAGAAGCCAAGAAGCCTCAGCCACACACTGGCAAAGAGCTCACTGCCGCTGCTATTCTGCGCTGCGAGGCCATTGATCTGTCAAGTGACAAAGATCTTGCCGATGACGCTCTTGAGCGGCTCATCAAGAGCAAGGAGGAGGCTGAAATCTTCAACAATCTGCCTCTGTTTGATGCAGCAATCATCCACAACTTCATTGATGAGTGGTTTGATACACCCAACATCAGCTTCGATGATCTGCAGCTGCCCATTGGCCTCAGCGTAGCCTTCCAAGGCGCTATTGCTTCAGAACTCGCAATTGCCCAGCGCATAGTTGAACTGAAGCAGAAGATAGATTTTGAAAAGGCTCAGTTCAAACAGATTTTGGCCAAGCTCAGCGTCCAAGAAGTCAAGGACTTCAAGGTCATGCTGCACGAGTTGAAGGAAAACTTTATGAAGAAACATGCAAAAGCTCAGGGTTCACGTGAGCGCATGAAGACTTTGGCTGACCTCTGTGTGCAGGCCTACAATGAGGCCGAGAAGCGCAAGGCACTTGGGCGTCCCGGCATCGACCCTAGGATGGCCGCGAAGAAAAAGAAGAAGCCCACTGTGGCTGAACAAGAGGCACCAAGGGAAGAAGCTATTCCGATTGTCTTCCCCACTGCCAAGACTGGCTCGAAGCCAAAGCACCGCTCAACCGCTTCAGAGCTTAAGAAGACAAGGACAGCCGAAGCTGAAGCAAGGAAGAGGAAACACCCTGAAGCCTCTCCTTCTGACCCCACCATCAAGAAGCGCAAGACCAAGAAATCTCGGGCTGCTCCCATAGAGCCCCTGATAGTCGAACCCCTCTCCGTCCGCTTTCCTAACGAAGATCGTCAGCTGACCGTGCATGAGCCTGCTTTCACAGAGGCTCCGCACGCTGAAGACATTCCAGCAGCCGACCCCAACGCTGCTGAAGACATTGGTCTCCAAGACAATGTGCAAGGTGATGTAGTCCTTCCTCAGCTTGAAACAAGCGAAATGATCAGCATTGGTCGTCCCTTGATGCCAATCACCCAAGATGCATCGTGGGCAGATCGCCCGCAGGAGGAAGAGAATGAGCCCCAGCCCACTGCAACTCCACCAGCGTCGCCTGCATTCCGTAGGCTTCGCAAAGGGCCAAGGGCTCAGGCTGCTGACGACATTCCGGCTGCATCAGCCGAAGAGCATGAAGAAGAACCTCAAGCTCCATCTCCCCGCACCAACAAGAAGAAGTTCTCAAGGAGAACGTACCTGAATCTGTCCCTCTCACTACACGTGTTGAGGCTGAAACTATTGCGGCTGCCACAACCAACACTGAAGCCATTGTGGAGCCCGACCAACCAACAGCTTCAAGAGACACTGAAGCTACTGCCTCTGAACCTTCTGGGCCTAAGTCTGCTGCCGGTCCACAGTTCAACTATCATGTTGCGCACAGGCCCCAGGTCCAGAAGCCAATCCCACGACTGCCAAGGTTCCCAGGTCCTGCATCAGCTCCTGGCTCCTTTAACGTCAATAGCTTCAAGGCATACAACACCTTCTTCAACCGCTCCAAGAACCCTTATTCAAGGGAACGGATTGTATCAGATAGGTTCTGGAGCTACCCACAGTGCAGCTACTACTCCTGCGTCCTATACAACCAAGGCCGTATCTTTCCTCACCAGCGCCTTGAGGTTGAAGCTGTTGCTGGTCTGCCTGGTCTAGAAGAAGCACTGGATTGCTTCAAGCAAGTTGGCATGCTGCCGTTTATCACAGATGAAGAGCACTGGAATGAAGAGCTTCTGCTCCAGTTCTATGCCACACTGCACATCAAAGGCTACAACAGAGATCCGAAGACTTGGGTCCTGGAGTGGATGACCGGCAATGTCCATCATGAAGCCAATGCATTCGATATCATTGAGCTTACCGGCCTACCCACTCCTGGCGAACTCTTCGAAGAAGGCTGCCAACTCCATGCTGAAGCTATCGAGAGCATATTCCAGCGACATGAGCCCAATATGAGTCAGATGCTCTCAATGATGAAGCCACTGCCTCTGGATGCACCTTATCCAACTGACTTCTTCGTTGAAGACTTAGAGTACCTGCCCAGAACTATCTATCACATCGTCAGGCGGACTCTATGGCCCATTAAGGGGCACTCTCGATATGCCAAGGTTGAAGGTGCCATGAAGACTCATCTTCTGTATCCTGCATGGCAAATGCTTCAATGCCCAGGATCTCTTTATACGCCAACTTGCAGCGTCTGGCTCAGATCTCTTTGGTTTGAAGATTTATGCTCCTTGGGTTATGAGGCTAATCAAGCTCCACTCTGCTATCTCCTATCAGCCCTCTGCCCACAACCATAGAATCTTCTTACCTGATGTGGACACCTCTGCTGAAGCTATATATCCTGAGCCTGCCAAGCAACCACTCAGTCTTCAGAATGCAGAACACCAGAGCTTCACGCAGAATGATGAAGGTGTTGAAGCCATCTCTAGAGTGTATCCAATGGCTGGCACCACACGTGCCCCTGCATCAACTGAAGCCACTGACAGCACAGCTGCACAGAGACCCAAGAAACACGCTCGTACACTCACTGACCGTGAACTTCTTGTGGCTCTGCACCAAAAGCAAGATAGGCATCACGACTGGCTCAAAAGGCAGATGCGCAGTATCATGCAAGATGTCAATCGCATCAGAAATTTGGCCACCAAGAATGACTTTGTCGCACATGAAACATGTCGCCACACTTGGAAAGGCCTCACCATGATGTGCACTGAAGCTGAAATTCAAGAGGATGGCTTCAAAGAAAGATTCAAGTTTGACTCCACACCCCCCAGAAGAGCTGTGCTGCGCGGAACTCTGTCGCTTGAAGAATCAGAGTTCTCTTCCTCTGCTGCAACCGTGACTGGAAAAATCATTGAGGAAGAAGACGACGCTACATCACCACCACCTTCTTCAGCGCGCGTCGATCCTACACCAAGCTCGTCAGCACCACCAAACGCCTCCACCGACCCTACTGCACCTGGGAACGCATAGAAAACTCTATGTCTTCAAACCTTTTTGGTCATCACTGACAAAAGGGGGAGAAGCATATGATGTTTATAGTCTTTAAGCGGGTCAATAATATGGGCGAGTGCTTTATATTTTGCATTTTGCTTCGTGCTTACAACTCTCGTTTTGCTACATTTGGTTCTTCGAGTTGTAACACTTAAACTTGATGGTCGTCTGCTATTTGTTTGCCACTATGTTTTTGCGAAGATAAATTCCGCATGTACGACGATAATTTCCGCACTTATATCATTTCACAGACGTCCATTTCTCATTATGCATGTCATTCTCTTCATATACCTTTACATGCGTGGTAGATTGTCGTCATAAGTTGAAGTGGATTCCCACAAGTACAACCTGCTATGTGCATTTGCGTTCCAGAAGCAAATCACTTATATGCACATCTTCAGGGGGAGCCCTTGCAGCTTATGAAGACAATTCCTTTACAATTTCACAAATTATATTCCCCGTTGAAAACTTCAACTAGTTTGTCATCAATCACCAAAAAGGGGGAGATTGTAAGTGCATCTAGTGCCACCCCTAGTTGGTTTTGGAGTATTGACGACAAACCTAGTTGAGGGACTAATGTGTTTGTGAGAATTGCAGGATAACACAGGTAGAAGTCCCTCATTGATTCGGTTTAGCTACCAGAGATGACCCCTAAAAATGTACGAAGACATTGAAGACAATGGTGGTTTATGAAGACATTCATGTCGAAGACAATGACATGTGAAGACTCCCCATGAAGCCTATGGAACTCGAAGACTTAGATCCTTCGTAGTTTTACTTCATTCATGTTGTGTCATAGGAACCACCGTACTGTAAAGTGGGGTCCAAGAGAACCAGTCTGGATGACTGAAGTGATGCCTAATTCAAATCCTATGTCTTCGAGTGAAGACAATGAGAGAAAATCTTGTCCAGAGTCAGACAAGTCAGCTTTACTTGTAGCCCAAGTAAAGTTGCCGTGTGAGTTCGAAATTCGGCCGTTAGTACACGTGTCAGTTCCTTAGTGACCCAGGGTCATTTCGGACAAATCAGGTCGGGTTGCCAAGTGGCTATAAATAGTCCACCCCTACAACCATAAACGGTTGGCTGCTCAGATTTCAGTGCACGGCTTTTGTCGTTTGAGAGCAACCCACCTCGAAGCCTTTGAGAGAAAATCCCTAGCGAGGAGAAAAGCCCTAACCACCCAGAGCCAGAGTAATTGGGCATCACATAAGTCTTCTTGTCTGAGTGATCTGAAGACTTATTACACTTGAGGACTGTGCATCCTCCAGACGGTTAGGCGTCGCGTTCTGAGCATCCAAGAGAAATTGTGGATTGCCGGTGAACGAAGTCTGTGAAGGTTTGGGAGTCTACCTTGAAGACTTACCAGAGTGATTGGGCGAGGTCTGTGTGACCTTAGCTCAAGGAGAAAACGGTGAGGACTGGGTGTCCTGAGCTGCATGTTCAGGACTGGGTGTCCGGGACTGTGTGTCCTTTGGTTTAAATACCTAGCCGCTCCAACCAGACGTACAGTTGTCACAGCAACTGGAACTGGTCCAACATATCATTGTCTTCAACGTGTCACTGGTTTCATCTTCACCTCCCTTTACTTACCAGTACACATTGTGAAGCCATTGCATGCTTGCTTTATCTTCTGTCTTCACAACTTGACTGTATGATCTGTTTGGCTTCATAACTTCTTCCTACCTGATCCTCATTACACTGAAGCTGTTTGTCACTGTGCTTTCACTATATTGTATACTTGACTATGGCTTGCATTGTGTAATCTAACTTCCGCTGCATAGTGATAGGCTTATCCACTCTGTTTGTCTTCATAACTTCCACGTTTTGAAGACTTTCATAAAAATCGCCTATTCACCCCCCTCTAGTCGATATAACGCACTTTCAATACCGCTCCATGATTGGTTCTTTGCTTTATCTATGTGCATCTAGGCCAGATATTATGCTTAGTGTTTGCATGTGTGCTCGATTTCAAGCGGCACCAAAGGAGTCGCATCACTTAGCTATGAAGCGAATTCTTCGATATTTGGCTCACACCCCAACTCTAGGATTATGGTATCCAAAGGGCTCAGAGTTTGATCTGGTTGGATTCTCGGATGCTGATTATGCTGGTGACAAGGTGGATCGCCAGTCTACATCAGGCACATGTCATTTTCTGGGACGATCACTTGTATGTTGGTCTTCAAAGAAGCAGAACTGTGTATCTCTCTCCACTGCTGAATCTGAATGCATTCCTGCTGGATCTTGCTGCGCTCAGCTTCTGTGGATGAAGCAAACACTCAAGGACTATGGCATTCATCTGAAGCAAGTGCCACTCTACTGCGACAATGAAAGCGCCATCGAGATTGTCAACAACCCAGTTCAGCACTCGAAGACAAAGCACATTGAAATTTGTCATCACTTTCTCAGAGATCATGTTGTGAAGGAAGATATTGATATCATACATGTCAACACTGAAGAGCAATTGGCATATATCTTCACCAAGCCCTTGGATGAGAAGAGATTTTGCAAGTTACGGTGTGAGCTAAATATCTTGGAATCCTCAAATGTCCTGTGATCAGGCACACATCCTAACACTTATGCATATTGATGACATAGATGTGCAACACACGAAGTAAAGTATATCTTCCATAAATGAAGACATACATTCTAAGTGTGAATACATTAATGTGGAATTTGACTTCGGAGCGCCACGATAATTGTGCGCCGTGTCTGGGTCTAATACTTCCTATACGGTGGGTAACGCCACCACCAAATGTTCTGTTTGAAGTGTTTCACTCATGGCGTAACATTTGCTATGTCTTCACATTTGGTTTGGCTTCAATCTCAACATGTCTTCATGATTATCTTCACTATGTTGATTATATATATATATATATATATATATATACTAGTGTTCTGTCCTCTACAGCATTCACTTATAGCTATGTCTTCTTGTTGAATCTTTTGAACTAAGTGAATGCGATCGAACCCTAACCTCTCTATGCTTTCTATCTCAAACTCTATCTCTCCAAATCATATGCATTCTATTGAAACTGTCGAATGTCTTCTCTGCGTCCTTGTCAGCAAAAGATACAGAGACAAACATTAAATCCGTTTTCAATGCTCATTCCTTCACCTGAAACCCGAAGAAGTGGGAACGACCACCCGACAATCCAGGCGTGCGTGGGACGTGGAACAACCCCCGATATGCTGCATGACAACCACATGTCCCTCAGATGTGAATCGCCAGGGGCACCTGTGTAATAACGCAATGCCGCCCCTACACATATAAATACATGCCTCACAGCAGTCATTATCTCTTCTTCCACTCTCGCACGAACCCTAGCGCCACCGCATGCCCTCGACGACGCCGGTGACGAAGCGCTTCGCTGCCGCAACCTCTCCGACACCGTCTTCACGCCGACCACGGACATCGTCTTCTCCGCCGTCGCGGTAGGTGTCCTCCGTCGCCAAGTTAGAGCACGGAAGATCGAACTGCTCAGCCTCCTCTTCCACTCCGTCTAGCAGTTCTTCATGTGGTAAATAAAACTTCCTTTTTACGGCCCCTTTGATCCTATAGCTTTATCACTTTCTACCACAAGTAGTTTCTATTCACACAAGTTGGATCTCTTTCATACTGCATCTCATAACATGCCTAGTATATTCACTTATGCTTCACAAAGTAGTTAGATTCCTCACTTGTACTGATCCATGGATTCGTACAAATCTGGAACCAACTCCTTGTCTATGAGTGAATGTCTCCGCACGATGAGGTCAATGTCTTCTAAACTGAGTTATCTTCAAAATCTTCCGAGAATGCATATGACATCTTCCCCTTCCCTCACACCTTAATGTTGTCACAGTTACATGTCCGTGGGAGAATCCCTTGGTTCTCATAGTCTGCATTCATTTGCAGAATTCTTACAGTATCACATAAATTCTCCCGAAGCCAGTTCCTGTCTGTCCAGCAAGCGAAAGCCTTTGAAGCCTTTGAACGTATTGAAGCCTTTCAGTTTAAAGTTCATGGCTTCAGAGAAATCAGCGAGGAAGGGTGGCAGAAAGCGTCGTGGAGAAACATTAAGAGATCTGCCTGATGACCTCTCAGAGCTGTACAAGACAGATCCTGAAGAGGATTACAATCAGTGCAAGACACGAATCCAATGGATTCGACGCTATTGGGCAGAACAGTGGTTCAAGTACAGATTTGTGACAAAGGAATATGCTGAAAAGAATTCCATCAAGCGACCATGGGGAGACATCCTCTACAAAAATCTTCAACCCAGGACCAGAGATGAAGCCATTGAACAAGGCTTCTATCCCTGCATGGTCCGTGGACCACAACCTGCGGATGCTGACCCATCCTCACTGCTATGGTGTCGTGACAACATTATGTTCAAGTGCAACTTCCAGTTTGCCCAGAACTCAGTAAAGCAGAACAAGAAGACATTGGGACTAGACTTCAACCCTGGTCCTTCTGCTCCAAGGGCTGACGGCACATGAGATGCAGACCCCAATGTCGTCGGTCCTTTCTACAACCCTGAAGGTCTCATCACCCATATCTTGGTTCAAGGGACAACCGTGAATGAGCCTGCAGATGACGCTGAATCAGATGAAGCGCCTGCAGCGCCGAAGCCAAAGAAGCAGCCTAAAGCTTCAAAGCCTACCTCTGCTCCAAAAATCTCACGGGCGAAGCCACTGGCAACTGCACCTCCTAAAGACAGTGTGCAGTCTGAAGATTTGTCACGCATCTCCAAGTCCCAGAAGGTTAAGATGCCTCTGCCACACACCGGCCAAGAACTGACAGCTGCTACTGTTCTGTGTAATGATGCCATTGATCTGTCAAGTGATGAAGATCTTGCAGATGACGCTCTTGAGCAACTGATCAAGAGCAAAGAAGAAGCAGAAATCTTCAATAATCTGCCTCTCTTTGACGTGGAAATCATCCACAACTTCATTGATGAATGGTTTGACACGCCCAACATCAGCTTCGAAGATCTGCAACTTCCCATTGGCCTCAGTGTCGCCTTCCATGGCGCCATTGCTTCAGAGTTAGCCATCGCCCAGCGCATTGTTGAACTGAAGCAGAAGATTGACTTTGAGAAATCTCAGTTCAAGAAGCATATGGCCAAGCTCAGCATGCAAGAGGTGAAGAACTTCAAGATTTATTGCACGAGCTCAAGGAAGCCTTTCTCAAGAAACGTGCAGAAGCTTAGGGTTCTCGTGAGCGCATGAAGGTCCTGGCTGACAGGTGTGTGCAAGCCTATAATGAGGCTGAGAAGCGCAAGGCCCTTGGGCGTCCTGGCATAGACCCCAGGATGGCTGCCAAGAAGAAGAAGAAGCCTGCTATGGCTGAACCCGATGCACCAAGGCAGGAAGCAGTTCCCATTGTCTTTCCAACTAGCATGACTGGCTCGAAGCCAAAAGCCAGGTCTACTGCTTCAGAACTGAAGAAGACGAGGACTGCTGAGGCTGAAGCAAGGAAGAGGAAACATCCTGAAGCCTCTGCTACTGCCCCCTCCAAGAAGAAGAGAAAGACCAAGAAGGAACGGGCTGCTCCCACAGAGCCCTTGATTGTTGAACCCATTTCCATGGTTCATCCTGACGCTGAACCACGAGAACGTCAACTGACTGTCCATGAGCCTGCTTTCATAGAGGCTCAGGAAGCTGAAGACTTTACAGCACCTGATCCCATCGCTGCTGAAGACATTGGTGACCATGACCATGTTGAAGATGATGCAGTCCTTCCTCAGCTCGAGCACCAACATTTATCATCGCCTGTGGTAACGCACAGTGAACTCATCAGCATTGGTCGTCCTCTGACGCCAATTGCTTAGGATGCTTCATGGGCTGATCGCCCACAAGAGGAAGAAGACTTTGAGGCCCAGCCAACAGCAACTCCACAGGCGTCGCCCGCGTTGCGCAAGCTTCGCAAAGGACCAAGGCCTCTAGTCTTTGAGTCTGAAGCCAAAGCTGCTGAAGACATTCCGGCTGCATCAGCCGATGAAGAAGAAACACCAAGCACTGCTACACCCCGTCTCACCAAGAAGTTGTTCTCGAGGAGAACATGACTGTGACCGACCCTCCAGCTCGTCAAGTGGAGGTTGAGAATCTCCAGGCTCCCACCACTAACACCAATGAAGCCAATGACGCTGTCATGGCTGAAGCTAATGTGGAGCCTTCACCAACTCAAGCACCAGAAGTCAGTGAAGCCACTGATCCCACTGCCTCTGTTCCTGCGCCTGCTGCTGGTCCTCAGTTCGACTATCATGTTGAGCACAGGCCTCAGGTCCAGAAGCCAATCACAAGATTGCCCAGGTTCCCAGGTCCTGCATCAGCACCTGGATCCTTCAAAATCAATGGCTTCAAAGCAGACAACACTTTCTTCAATAGCTCCAGGAACCCCTACTCAAGGGAAAGGATATCATCTGATCGGTTCTGGAGCTATCCGCATCGAAGCTATTACTCCTGCATTCTATACAATCAAGGTCGCATCTTCCCACATAAGCGTCTTAACATTGAAGCAATAGATGGTCTGCCCTGTCTGGAAGAAGCTCTAGATTGCTTCAAGGAGGTTGGATTGCTGCCATTCGTCACCGACCAAGAGCATTGGAATGAAGAGTTGCTGCTCCAATTCTATGCCACACTTCACATCCGTGGGTACAACAGAGATCCGAAGACATGGGTCCTGGAGTGGATGATAGGAAATGTTCATCACGAAGCCAAAGCCCTTGACATCATTGAGCTCACTGGTTGCCCACTCCTGGCGATCTCTACGAACATGGCTGTCAGCTTCATAGTGAAGCTGTTGAGAGCATCTTTCAGAAGCCTGAACCTAACATGAGTCAGATGCTCAGTATGATGAAGCCATTGCCCCAAGATGCTGCATATCCCACGGAGTTCTTTGTTGAAGACCTTGAGTATCTGCCAAGGACTATTTATCACATCATAAGGCGAACTCTCTGGCCAATCAAAGGACATTCTCCACATGCCAAGCTGGAAGGTGCAATGAAGACTTTGGTCTTCTATATTCTTCATGGAAAATGCTTCAATGCACAGGACTTCTTCATTCGCCAACTTGCTGCATCAGGCTCTGATCTTTTTGGCTTGAAGTTCTACGCCCCATGGGTAATGCGACTGATCAAACTTCACTCCGCTATCTCATATCAGCCATCTGCTCGCAATCATCGGATCTTTCTGCCTGATGTGGATATGTCTATTGAAGCCATCTATCCTGAGCCTGCCAAGGAACCTCTAAGTCTTCAGAATGCAGAGCATCAAAGTTTTTCTCAGAACATTGAAGGAGTTGAAGCCGTCACTCGTGTGTATCCTTTGGCTGGCACTACACGTGCACCACATCCTGCCCTTACTGAAGCCACTGATAGCACCATTGCCCAGTGACCCAAGAAGCGCACTCGTGTTCTCAATGACTGAGAGCTTCTTGTGGCTCTTCATCAGAAACAGGATAGGCATCATGACTGGCTAAAGTGTCAAATGCAAAGCCTCTTGGTGGATGTCAACCGCATTCGCAATCTTGCCACCAAGAATGCTTTTGTTGCCCATGAAACCTCTCGACGCACATGGAAGGGGCTGACGCTGATGTGCTCTGAAGATGATCTTCAAGAGGATGGCTTCTCAGAATGCTTCAAGTTTGATTCCACACCTCCTCGAAGGGCAGTGCTGCGACGAACTCCATCTCTTGAAGACTCTGAGTTTTCTTCCTCTGCGGCAACTGTGAATGCCAGAGTGATCAAGGATGAAGATGACGCCACTTCACTGCCACCTCCTTCAGCACGCTTTGACACTGCTCCAAGTTCCTCTGCACCGCCGAACACCACCGACGACCCTGCTGCTTCACCTACTCTACATGGGAACGAGTAGATGCTCTATGTCTTCGAACCTTTTTGGTCCTTACTAACAAAAGGGGGAGAAGCATATGAGTTTGATAGTCTTCAAGCGGGTCCATATGGGCGGGTGCTTTATATTTTGCTTCGTGTTTACAACTCTCGTTTTGATACATTTGGTTCTTTGAGTTGTAACACTTAAACTCGGTGGTCGTCTGCTACTTATTTGCCACCTTGTGATGCGATGATAAATTCCGCATGTGCGACGATAAATTCCGCACTTAGATCATTTTGCAGACGTCCATTTTCCATTATGCATGTCATTATCCTCACATACCTTCACATACATAAGTGGATTGTGATCATAACTTGAAGAGGATCTCCACAAGCACAACCTGCCATGTGCATTTGCATTCCAAAAGCAAATTACTTATATGCACATCTTCAGGGGGAGCCCTTGCAACTTATGAAGACAATTCCTTATCCTTTACAATTTCACATATTATATTCCCCGTTGAAAACTTCAACTAGTTTGTCATCAATCACCAAAAAGGGGGAGATTGTAAGTGCATCTAGTGCCACCCCTAGTTGGTTTTGGAGTATTGACGACAAACCTAGTTGAGGGACTAATGTGTTTGTGAGAATTGCAGGATAACACAGGTAGAAGTCCCTCATTGATTCGGTTTTCCTACCAGAGATGACCCCTAAAAATGTATGAAGACATTGATGTCAAAGGTGGTATATGAAGATATTCACATTGAAGACTATGACAAGAGAAGACATCGCATGAAGCCTATGGAGCTCGAAGACTTAGATCTTTTGTAGTTCTTTTTCTTCTTCGTTGAGTCATAGGAACCACAGTACTATTAAGTGGGGTCCAAGAGAACCAGTCAGAATGACTGAAGTGATGCTTAAACGAAACCCATGTCTTCGAGCGAAGACTATGAGAGTGAATCTTGTCCAGAGTCGGACAAGTCAGTGTTGCTTGTAGCCCAAGTAAAGCTGTCGTGTGAGTTTGAAATCTGACCGTTGGAACACGTGCCAGTTCCTTAGTGACCCAGGGTCATTTCAGACAAATCAGGTCAGGTTGCCTAGTGGCTATAAATAGCCCACCCCCTACAACCATAAACGGTTGGCTGCTCAGAGTTAGTGTACGGCTTTTGTCGTTTGAGAGCAACCCACCTCAAAGCCTTTGAGAGAGAATTCCTTGCGAGGATAAAGCCCTAACCACCCAGAGCCAAAGAGAATTAGGCATCACTTAAGTCTTCTTGTCTGTGTGATCTGAAGACTTATTACACTTGAGGACTGTGAATCCTCCAGCCGGTTAGGCGTCGCATTCTGAGAATCCAAGAGACATTATGGATCGCCGGTGAATGAAGTCTGTGAAGGTTTGGGAGTCTACCTTGAAGACTTACCAGATTGATTAGGCAAGGTCTGTGTGACCTTAGCTCAAGGGGAATACGGTGAGGACTGGGTGTCCTGAGCTGCGTGTTCAGGACTGGGTGTCCGGGACTATGTGTCCTCAGGTTTAAATACCTAGCCGCCCTAACCAGACGTACAGTTGTCACAGCAACTGGAACTGGTCCAACAAATCATTGTCTTCAACGAGTCACTGGTTTCTTCCTTCCCTTCTCTTTTCTTACTGTTACTCCTTGTGAAGTCATTGTATGTTTGCACTATCTTTTGTCTTCACTGCGTGACTGTGTGATCTGTTTGGCTTCCTAACATCTTCCTACCTGATCCTTACTACCTAGCTGTTGTTAGTCATTGTGCTTTCACTTCATTGAATACATGACTATGGTTTACCTAGTGTAGTCTACCTTCCGCTGCATGGTAATAGGTTTAATTCTATCGTTTGTCTTCGAAACTTCCACGTTTTGAAGACTTTCATAAAAATCGCCTATTCACCCCCCCTCTAGTCGATATAGCGCACTTTCAAAAATCAATTACCATCCTATAACCTGTAATAATTCTTTACGGGATCAATTCATCTTTATCATTAGGAACAACAGTAATACCTCCCTTCTTAAGGACGCAATGGACAGGACTTACCCACTTACTATCAGCACCGGGATAAATTATACCTGCCTCAAGGAGCTTTAATATTTCCGTTCTTACCACTTCTTTCATCTTAGGATTCATCCGTCGTTGATGATCAATAACTGGTTTGGCGTGTTCCTCCAAATGTATTTTGTGTTGACATGGAGTGGGACTAATTCCCTTAAGATCATCAAGAGTATATCCAATAGCAGCACGGTGCTTCTTTAGAGTTTTCAATAATTTCTCTCCCTCCTTCTCTGAAAGGTTAGCACTAATAATAACATGATATATTTTCTTTTCATAAATATAAGCATATTTAAGAGTATCTAGTAATGGTTTAAGCTCAAACACGGGATCACCCTTGGGTGGAGGAGGATCCCCTAGGATTTCAATAGGAAAATTGTGTTTCAGAATAGGTCCCTATTTAAAGAATACCTCATCTATTTCCCTTCTTTCATTCATAAACTTATCATTTTCATGGTCTAGCAAGTATTGTTCTAATGGATCAGTAGGAGGCACGACAATAGAAGCAAGACCAATAATTTCATCTTTACTAGGCAATTCTTTATCATGGGGTTGTCTACGAAATTTAGAAAAATTAAACTCATGAGACATATCCCCTAAACCAACAGAAACAATATCCTTATTGTTGTCTATCTTAGCATTAATAGTGTTCAAGAAGGGTCTACCAAATATAATGGGACAAAAGCTATCTTGTGGGGAACCTAGAACAAGAAAATCAGCAGGATATTTAGCCTTCCCACACAAGACTTCAATGTCTCTAACAATCCCAATTGGTGAAATAGTATCTCTATTAGCAAGCTTAATGGTAACATCAATACCTTCTATTTCAACTGGTGCAATATCTTGCATAATCTCTTTGTATAAGGAAATAGGTATTGCACTAGCACTTGCACCCATATCACACAAGCCATGATAACAATGATCTCCTATTTTAACAGAAATAACAGGCATGCCTACGACAGGTCTATGTTTATCTTTAGCGCTAGGTTTAGCAATTCTAGCAGTCTCATCATAGAAGTAAATAACCTGCCCATCAATATTATCGGCCAAGAGATCTTTAACCATAGCAACATTAGGTTCAACTTTAACTTGCTCAGGGGGTTTAAGTGTCTTAATATTGCTTTTGTTGACCACAGTTGAAGCTTTAGCATGAGTCTTTATTCTAACAGGGAAAGGTGGTTTCTCAACATAAGCAGTAGGAACAATAGGATCATTATAAGTGATAGTATTTTCTTCAACTTTAATAGGTGCAACTACTTTTACTTCAATGGGAGGATTATATTTAAACCACTTCTCCTTAGGGAGATCAACATGAGTAGAAAAGGATTCACAGAAAGAAGCTACTATCTCAGAGTCAATTCCATATTTAGTGCTAAATTTACGAAAAACATCGGTATCCATAAAAGATTTAACACAATCAAACTTAGGTGTTATACCTGACTCCTTACCTTCGTCGAGATCCCAATCCTTAGAGTTGCGTTTAATTCTCTCCAATAAATTCCATTTGTGTTCAATAGTCTTTATCATAAAGGAACTAGTGCAAGAATTATCGAGCATGGAGCTATTGTTGTCAGAAAGCCGAGCATAAAAATTTTGAATAATCATTTCGCTTGAGAGCTCATGATTGGGGCATGAATATAACATTGACTTAAGCCTCCCCCAAGCTTGAGAGATGCTTTCTCCTTCGCAAGGCCAAAAATTATATCTATAATTACGATCACAATGAACAAGATGCATAGGATAAAACTTCTGATGGAATTCCAATTTCAACCGCTTGTAGTCCCATGATCCCATATCATCACATAGCCTTTACCACGTCAATGCATCTCCCTTCAAAGATAAAGGGAAGACCTTCTTCTTGATAACATCATCGGGCATAGCTGCAAGCTTAAATAATCCACAAACTTCATCCACATAGATTAAGTGTAAGTCAAGATGCAATGTTCCATCTCCTGTAAAAGGATTAGCTAGCAGTTTCTCTATCATACCTGAAGGAATTTCAAAGTAAACATTTTCATTTTCAGTAGGTTGAGGAGCAACTATTTGCTCTACCGGTCGGGGTGAAGATACCCCGAACAAGCCCCTCAAAGGATTACTTTCCATAGTAACAAGTGACAGTCAATTTCAGCACACTATATAAATTTTTCCTTACCAAATTCCACCTACCAAAGGTGCTTCACTCCCCGGCAACGGCGCCAGGAAAGAGTCTTGATGACCCACAAGTGTAGGGGATCTATCGTAGCTTTTCAATAAGTAAGAGTGTCGAATCCAACAAGGAGCAGAAGGAAATGATAAGCAGTTTTCAGTAAGGTATTCTCTGCAGGCACTGAAATTATCGGTAATGGATAGTTTTGTGATAAGGTAATTTGTAACGGGTAGCAAGTAATAAAAGTAAATAAGGTGCAGCAAGATGGCCAAATCCTTTTTAGCAAAGGACAAGCCTAGACAAACTCTTATATGATGTAAAGTGCTCCCGAGGACACATGGGAATTATCGTCAAGCTAGTTTTCATCACGATCATATGATTCGCGTTCGGTACTTTGATAATCTGATATGTGGGTGGACCGGTGCTTGGGTGTTGTCCTTACTTGGACAAGCATCCCACTTATGATTAACCCCTATTGCAAGCATCCGTAACTACAATAGAAGTATTAAGGTAAACCTAACCATAGCATGAAACATATGGATCCAAATCAGCCCCTTACGAAGCAACGCATAAACTAGGGTTTAAGCTTCTGTCACTCTAGCAACCCATCATCTACTTATTACTTCCCAATGCCTCCCTCTAGGCCCAAACAATGGTGAAGTGTCATGTAGTCGACGTTTACATGACACCACTAGAGGGATGATAACATAGATCTCATCAAAATATCGAACGAATACCAAATTCACATGACTACTAATAGCAAGACTTCTCCCATGTCCTCAGGAACAAACGTAACTACTCACAAAGCATATTCATGTTCATAATCAGAGGGATATTAATATGCATAATGGATCTGAACATATGATCTTCCACCAAGTAAACCAACTAGCATCAACTACAAGGAGTAATCAACACTACTAGCAACCCACAGGTACCAATCTAAGGTTTGGATACAAAGATTGGATACAAGAGATGAACTAGGGTTTGAGATGACATGGTGCTGGTGAAGATGTTGATGGAGATTGACCCCATCCCGATGAGAGGGTCGTTGGTGATGACGATGGTGATGATTTCCCCCTCCCGAAGGGAAATTTCCCCGGCAGAACAGGTCCGCCACAGCCCTAGATTGGTTCCGCCAAGGTTCCGCCTCGTGGCGGCGAAGTCTCGTCCCGAAAGCTTGCTTATGATTTTTTTTCTCGACAAAAGATTCCATATAGAAGAAGATGGGCATCAGAGGGCCACCAGGGGGCCCACGAGGCAGGGGGCGCGCCCAGGGTGGTAGGGCGCGCCCCCCACCCTCGTGGCCAGGGTGTGGCCCCCCTCTGGAACTTCTTGCGCTCAGTATTTTTTTTTATATTCTGGAAATAGCTTCCGTGAAGTTTCAGGACTTTTGGGGCTGTGCAGAATAGGTCTCTAATATTTGCTCCTTTTCCAGCCCAGAATCCCAGCTGCCGGCATTCTCCCTCTTTATGTAAACCTTGTAAAATAAGAGAGAATGGGCATAAGTATTGTGACATAGTGTGTAATAACAGCCCATAATGCAATAAATATCGATATAAAAGCATGATGCAAAATGGACGTATCATTTACCTACTGTTATTTATAGTGTTTTTATGCATAATGATGCTTTTTGGTGTAATTTTAATGTCTTTTCTCTCATAATATGCAAGGTACACACAAAGAGGGAGAATCCCAGCAGCTAGAAATCTGGACCTGAAAAAGCTATGTCAAGCTACCTATTCCACACAACTCCAAATGAGCTGAAACTTCACGAGGATTTCTTATGGAATAAATAATAAATACTGGAGCAAATAACCACCGGAGGGGGGCCACCTGGTGAGCACAAGACACCAGGGCGTGCCTAGCCCCCCAGGCGCGCCCTGGTAGGCTGTGCTCTGCCTGGCCCACCTCCGGTGCCCATCTTCTGGTATATAAGTCATTTTGACCTAGAAAAAAACCAGGAGAGGTCTTTCGGGACGGAGCGCCGCCATCTTGAGGTAGAACTTGGGCATCAGCACTTTTGCCCTCCAGTGGAGCGATTCCACTGGGGGAACTTCCCTCCCGGAGCAGGAAATCATCAGCATCATCATCACCAACAACTCTCCCATCTTGGGGAGGGCAGTCTCCATCAACATCTTCAACAGCACCATCTCCTCTCAAACCCTAGTTCATCTCTTGTGTTCAATCTGTGTGCCGGAACTATAGATTGGTGCTTGTGCGTGACTAGTAGTGTTGATTACATCTTGTAGTTGATTACTATATGGTTTATTTGGTGGAAGATTATATGTTAAGATCCAATATGATATTTAATACCCCTCTGATCTTGAGTAGTTACTTTTGTTCTTGAGGTCATGGGAGAAATCTTGTTGCAAGTAATCATGTGAACTTGATATGTGTTCGATATTTTGATAATGTGTATGTTGTGATTCCCTTAGTGGTGTCATGTGAACGTCAACTACATGAAACTTCACTATATTTGGGCCTAAGGGAATGCATTGTGGAGTACTAATTAGATGATGGGTTGCGAGAGTGACAGAAGCTTAAACCCTAGTTTATGCGTTATTCCGTAAGGGACCGATTGGATCCAAAAGTTTAATGCTATGGTTAGAATTTATTATTAATACCTTTCTCGTAGTTGCGGATGCTTGAGAGGGGGTTAATCATAAGTAGTAGGTTTCTTCAAGTAAGAAGAGCACCTAAGCACCGATCCACCCACATATCAAATTATCAAAGTAGCGAACACGAATCGAATCAACATGATGAAAGTGACTAGATGAAATTCCCGTGTACCCTTAAGAACGCTTTGCTTATTATAAGAGACCGTTTTGGCCTGTCATTTGCCTCAAAAGGATTGGGCTACCTTGCTGAACTTTTGCTACTATTATCGTTACTTGCTCGTTACAAATTATCTTGCTACCAGACTACTCTGTTACTTACAATTTCAGCGCTTGCAAACATTACCTTGCTAAAAACCACTTGTCATTTCCTTCTACTCCTCGTTGGGTTCGACACTCTTACTTATCAAAAAGGCTACAATTGATCACATATACTTGTGGATCATCACTAACTTAAGAGTGTTTAGTTCTTTAGTTAGACGCTCAATCTCCGTCTTAACACCGTCATTCGTTTCATTTTGATTAGCATGATTAATCGCAGTTTCATCTTAGCTTTCATCACTAGAGTTGTCAACAAGTAAATCATCATCACCTAGCAAATCATCTTCATCACTATTGAAATCAACATACTCGGGGTGTGAATCCCTGTGGCCTTTAGCCATGAAGCATCTTCCAATCCCTTCATTTGGTGAATCAAATATGTCTAGGAGTTGAATGACACAAGTGCCAGAGCGGTAACACCTGTTGGGGAACGTAGCAGAAATTCAAAATTTTCCTACGTGTCACCAAGATCTATCTATGGAGAGACTAGCAACGAAGGGAAGGAGAGTGCATCTACATACCCTTGTAGATCGTTAAGCGGAAGCGTTCAAGAGAATGGGGTTGATGGATTCGTACTCGTCGTGATTCAAATCACCGATGACCAAGTGCCGAACGGACGGCACCTCCACGTTCAACACATGTACAGCTCGGTGACGTCTCCCACGCCTTGATCCAGCAAGGAGAGAGGGAGAGGTTGAGGAAGACTTCATCCAACAGCAGCACAACGGCGTGGTGGTGGTGGAGGAGCGTGGCTATCCTGCAGGGCTTCGCCAAGCACCACAGAAGAGGAGGAAGAAGAGACGCAGGGCTGCACCAAGAGAGATTTAATCGCCTGTCTTATGGGCAGCCCTAGGCCTCATATATATAGGGGAAGGGAGGGGTTGCGCCCCCTCTAGGGTTCCCACCCCTAGGGGGCGGCAGCCCTAGATGGGGAGCAAGGGGGCGGCCAAGAGGGGATGGGAGAGGGAGGCGCACCAATATGGGCCCTAAGGCCCATATCCCCTTAGGGTTTGCCCCCTCTCCACCTCTTAGGCGCATGGGCCTTAGTGTGGCTGGTGCCCTTGGCCCTTGTAGGCCAAGGAGCACTCCCTACAGCCCATGTGGCCCCCCCCGGGGCAGGTGGCCCCACTTGGTGGACCCCCGGGATCCTCCCGGTGGTCCCGGTACGTTACCGGTAAACCCCGAAACTTTTCCGGTGACCAAAACAGGACTTCCCATATATAAATCTTTACCTCCGGACCATTCCGGAACTCCTCGTGACGTCCGGGATCTCATCCGAGACTCCGAACAACATTCGGTAACCACATACTAACTTCCTTTATAACCCTAGCGTCATCGAACCTTAAGTGTGTAGACCCTATGGGTTCGGGAGACATGCAGACATGACCGAGACGTTCACCGGTCAATAACCAACAGCGGGATCTGGATACCCATGTTGGCTCCCACATGTTCCACGATGATCTCATCGGATGAACCACGATGTCAAGGACTTAATCAATCCTGTATACAATTCCCTTTGTCTATCGGTATGATACTTGCCCGAGATTCGATCGTCGGTATCCCGATACCTTGTTCAATCTCGTTACCGGCAAGTCTCTTTACTCGTTCCGTAACACATCATCCCATGATCAACTCCTTGATCACATTGTGCACATTATGATGATGTCCTACCGAGTGGGCCCAGAGATACCTCTCCGTCACACGGAGTGACAAATCCCAGTCTCGATTCGTGCCAACCCAACAGACACTTTCAGAGATACCCGTAGTGTACCTTTATAGTCACCCAGTTAAGTTGTGACGTTTGGCACACCCAAAGCACCCCTACGGTATCCGAGAGTTGCACAATCTCATGGTCTAAGGAAATGATACTTGACATTAGAAAAGCTTTAGCATACGAACTACACGATCTAGTGCTATGCTTAGGATTGGGTCTTGTCCATCACATCATTCTCCTAATGATGTGATCCCGTCATCAACGACATCCGATGTCCATGGTCAGGAAACCGTAACCATCTATTGATCAACGAGCTAGTCAACTAGAGGCTTACTAGGGACATGGTGTTGTCTATGTATCCACACATGTATCTGAGTTTCCTATCAATATAATTATAGCATGGATAATAAACGATTATCATGAACAAGGAAATATAATAATAACTTATTTATTATTGCCTCTAGGGCATATTTCCAACAGTCTCCCACTTGCACTAGAGTCATTAATCTAGTTCACATCGCCATGTGATTAACACTCATAGGTCACATCGCCATGTGACTAACACCCAAGAGTTTACTAGAGTCAGTAGTCTAGTTCACATCACTATGTGATTAACACTCAATGAGTTCTAGGTTTGATCATGTTGCTTGTTAGAGAGGTTTTAGTCAACGGGTCTGAACCTTTCAGATCCGTGTGTGCTTTACAAATCTCTATGTCATCTCCTAGATGTAGCTACCACGTTCTATTTAGAGCTATTCCAAATAACTGTTCTACTATACGAATCCAGTTTACTAACCGAATAATCTGGATTAGTGTCAAAGATTGCATCGGCGTAACCCTTTACGACGAACTCTTTTACCACCTCCATAATCGAGAAAAATCCTTAGTCCTCTAGTTACTAAGGATTACTTTGACCGCTGTCCTGTGATCCATTCTTGGATCACTCTTGTACCCCTTGACTGACTCATGGCAAGGCACACTTCAGGTGCGGTACACAGCATAGCATACTGTAGAGCCTACGTCTTAAGCATAGGGGACGACCTTCGTCCTTTCTCTCTATTCTGCCATGGTCAAGCTTTAAGCATTAACTTCATACCTTACAACTCAGGCAAGAACTCCTTCTTTGACTGATCCATCTTGAACACCTTCAAGATCATGTCAAGGTATGTGCTCATTTGAAAGTACCATTAAGCGTTTTGATCTATCCTTATAGATCTTGATGCTCAATGCTCAAGTAGCTTAATCCAGGCTTTCCATTGAAAAACAGTTTCCAAATAACCCTATATGCTTTCCAGGAATTCTACATCATTTCCGATCAACAATATGTTAACAACATATACTCATCAGAAATTCTATAGTGCTCCCACTCACTTCTTTGGAAATACAAGTATCTCATAAACTTTGTATACACCAAAATCTTTGATCATCTCATCAAAGCATACATTCCAACTCCGAGATGCTTACTCCAGTCCTTAGAAGGATTGCTGGAGCTTTGCATACTTATTAGCATATTTCAGGATTGACAAAACCTTCCGGTTGTATCACATACAACCTTTCCTCATAAATCGTCGAGGAAACAATGTTTTTTGACATCATATCTGCAAGATTTCATAAATAGTGCAGTAGCTGCTAATATAATTCCAACAGACTTTTAGCATCGCTACAGGTGAGAAAGTCTCATCATAGTCAACTCCTTGAACTTGTCGAAAACATCTTAACGACAAGTCAAGCTTTCTTAATGGTGACATTTACCATCATTGTCCGTCTTCCTTTTAAAATCCATCTATACTCAACAGCCTCACGACCATCGAGTTGTTCTGTCAAAGTCTACACTTTGTTTCCATACATGGATCCTCTCTCGGATTTTATGGCCTCAAGCCATCTATCGGAATCCAGGCCCACCATCGCTTCTCCATAGCTCGTAGGTTCATTGTTGTCTCGCAACATGACTTCCAAGACAGTATTACGTACCACTCAGAAGTAGTACGCATCCTTGTCATCCTACGAGGTTTGGGAGTGACTTGATCCGAAGTCTCGTGATCAATATCATAAGCTTCCACTTCAATTGGTGTAGGTGCCACAGGAACAATTTCCTGTGCCCTGCCACACACTAGTTGAAGAGACGGTTCAATAACCTCATCAAGTTTCCACCATCCTCCCACTCAATTCTTTCGAGAGAAACTTTTCCTCGAGAAAGGACCTGATTCTAGAAACATCCCTTATTGCTTTTGGATCTGAGATAGGAGGTATACCCAACTATTTTGGGTGTCCTATGAAGATGCATTTATCCGCTTTGGGTTCGAGCTTATCAGCCTGAAACTTTTCACATAAGCGTCGCAGCCCCAAACCTTTAAGAAATGACAGCTTAGGCTTCTCTAAACCATAGTTCATACGGTGTCATCTCATCGGAATTACGTGGTGCCCTATTTAAAGTGAATGTGGTTGTCTCTAATGCCTAACCCATAAACTATCATGGTAATTCGATAAGAGACATCATGGTATGCATCATATCCAATAGGGTGCAGTTATGATGTTCGGACACACCATCACACTATGGTGTTCCAGGCTGTATCAGTTGTGAAACAATTTCCACAATGTCTTAATTCTGTGCCAAACTCGTAATTCAGATATTCATCTCTATGATCATATCATAGATCTTTTATCCTCTTGTCACGACGATCTTTCAACTTCACACTGAAATTACTTGAACCTTTCAATAATTCAGACTCGTGATTCATCAAGTAAATATACTCAACATCTACTCAAATCATCTGTGAAGAACATAACGATATCCACTACATGCCTCAGCACTCATTGGACTGCACACATCAAAATGTATTACTTCCAACAAGTTGCTTTCTTGTTCCATTTTACTGAAACCGAGGCTTTCAGTCATTTTGCCCATGTGGTATGATTTGCATGTCTCAAGTGATTCAAAATCAAGTGAGTACAAAACGGTCCATTTGCATGGAGTTTCTTCATGCATAAACACCAATAGACATGGTTTGCATGTCTCAAACTTTTCAAAAACGAGTGAGCCCAAAGATCCATCAACATGGAGCTTCCTCATGCGTTTTATACCGATATGACTTACGTGGCAGTGCCACAAGTAGGTGGTACTATCATTACTATCTTTTGGCATGAACATGTGTATCACTACGATCGAGATTCAATAAACCATTCATTTTAGGTGTAAGACCATTGAAGGTATTATTCAAATAAACAGAGTAACTATTATTCTCCTTAAATGAATAACCGTATTGCAATAGACATAATCCAATCATGTCTATGCTCAACGCAAACACCAATCTCGATGGTAGAGGGAGCGTACGATGCTTGATCATATCAACACTGGAAACACTTCCAACACATGTCGTCAGCTCACCTTTAGCTAGTCTCTGTTTATTCCGTAGCTTTTATTTCGAGTTACTAACACTTAGCAACCGAACCGGTATCTAATACCCTGGTGCTACTAGGAGTACCAGTAAAGTACACATCAACACAATGTATATCTAATATACTTCTATCGACCTTGCCAGCCTTCTAATCTACCAAGTATCTAGGGTAATTCCGCTCCAGTGGCTGTTCCCCTTATTACAGAAGCACTTAGTCTCGGGTTTGGGTTCAACCTTGGGTTTCTTCACTAGATTAGCAGCTGAATTGCCGTTTCATGAAGTATCCCTTCTTGCCCTTGCCCTTCTTGAAACTAGTGGTTTCAACAACCATCAACAATTGATGCTCCTTCTTGATTTCTACTTTGTGGTGTCAAACATCGCAAATATCTCAAGGATCATCATATATGTCCCTGATATATTATAGTTCATCACGAAGCTCTAGCAGCTTGGTGGTAATGACTTCGGAGAAACATCACTATCTTATCTGGAAGATTAACTCCCACTCGATTCAAATGATTGTTGTACTCAGACAATCTGAGCACAAGCTCAACAATTGAGTTTTTTCTCCCTTAGTTTGCAGGCTAAGAAAATCGTCAGAGGTCTTATACCTCTTAACGTGGGCACGAGCTTGAAATCCCAATTTCAGCCCTCAAAACATCTCATATGTTTCGTGACAATTCAAAAAATGTCTTTGATGCCTCAACTCTAAACCGTTTAACTGAACTATCATGTAGTTATCAAAACGTGTATGTCAGATGTTCGCAACATCTACAGACGACGTTCGAGGTTCAGCACACTGAGCGGTGCATTAAGGACATAAGCCTTCTAAGAAGCAATGAGGACAATCCTCAGTTTACGGACCTAGTCCGCATAATTGCTACTATCAACTTTCAACTAATTTTTCTCTAGGAACATATCTAAATAGTAGAACTATAGTGTGAGCTACGACATAATTTGCAAAATCCTTTTGACTATGTTCAGGATAATTAAGTTCATCTTATGAACTCCCACTCAGATAGACATCCCTCTAGTCATCTAAGTGATTACATGATCCGAGTTAACTAGGCCGTGTCCGATCATCACGTGAGACGGACTAGTCAACATCGGTGAACATCTTCATGTTGATCATATCTACCATACGACTCATGCTCGACCTTTCGGTCTTCTGTGTTCCGAGGCCATGTCTATACACATGCTAGGCTCGTCAAGTTAACCCTAAGTGTTTTGCATGTGTAAAACTGTCTTACACCCGTTGTATGTGAACGTAAGGATCTATCACACCCGATCATCACGTGGTGCTTCGAAACGACGAACTGTAGCAACGGTGCACAGTTAGGGGAGAACACTTCTTGAAATTGTTGTGAGGGATCATCTTATTTACTATCATCGTAAGATGTATAAACATGATAAACATCACATGCAATCAAATAGTGACATGATATGGCCAATATCACTTTGCTCCTTTTGATCTCCATCTTCGGGGCTCCATGATCATCATCGTCACCGGCATGACACCATGATCTCCATCATCATGATCTCCATCATCGTGTCTTCTTGAAGTTGTCACGTCATCTATTACTTCTACTACTACAGCTAACGGTTAGCAATAAAGTAAAGTAATTACATGACGTTTAAGTTGACATGCAGGTCATAAATAAATAAAGACAACTCCTATGGCTCCAGCCGGTTGTCATATTCATCGACATGCAAGTCGTGATTCCTATTACAAGAACATGATCAATCTCATACATCACATATATCATTCATCACATCCTTTGGCCATATCACATCACATGGCATACCCTGCAAAAACAAGTTAGACGTCCTCTAATTGTTGTTTGCATGTTTTATGTGGCTGCTATGGGTTACTAGCAAGAACGTTTCTTACCTACGCAAAGACCACAACGTGATATGCCAATTGCTATTTACCCTTCATAAGGACCCTTTTCATCGAATCCGATCCGACTAAAGTGGGAGAGACAGACACCCGCTAGCCACCTTATGCAACTAGTGCATGTCAGTCGGTGGAACCAGTCTCACGTAAGAGTACGTGTAAGGTCGGTCCGGGCCGCTTCATCCCACGATGCCGCCGAATCAAGATAAGACTAGTAACGGCAAGCATATTGAACAAAATCAACGCCCACAACTACTTTGTGTTCTACTCGTGCATAGAATCTACGCAATAGACCTAGCTCATGATGCCACTGTTGGGGAACGTAGCAGAAATTCAAAATTTTCCTACGTGTCACCAAGATCTATCTATGGAGAGACTAGCAACGAAGGGAAGGAGAGTGCATCTACATACCCTTGTAGATCATTAAGCGGAAGCGTTCAAGAGAACGGGGTTGATGGAGTCGTACTCGTCGTGATTCAAATCACCGATGACCAAGTGCCGAACGGACGGCACCTCCGCGTTCAACACACGTACAGCTCGGTGACGTCTCCCACGCCTTGATCCAGCAAGGAGAGAGGGAGAGGTTGAGGAAGACTTCATCCAACAGCAGCACAACGGTGTGGTAGTGGTGGAGGAGCGTGGCTATCCTGCAGGGCTTCGCCAAGCACCACAGAAGAGGAGGAAGAAGAGACGCAGGACTGCACCAAGAGAGATTTAATCGCCTGTCTTATGGGCAGCCCTAGGCCTCATATATATAGGGGAAGGGAGGGTCTGCGCCCCCTCTAGGGTTCCCACCCCTAGGGGGGGCGGCAGCCCTAGATGGGGAGCAAGGGGGCGACCAAGAGGGGATGGGAGAGGGAGGCGCACCAATATGGGCCCTAAGGCCCATATCCCCTTAGGGTTTGCCCCCTCTCCACCTCTTAGGCGCATGGGCCTTAGTGGGGCTGGTGCCCTTGGCCCATGTAGGCCAAGGAGCACTCCCTACAGCCCATGTGGCCCCCCCGGGGCAGGTGGCCCCACTTGGTGGACCCCCGGGACCCTCCCGGTGGTCCCGGTACGTTACCGATAAACCCCGAAACTTTTCCGGTGACCAAAACATGACTTCCCATATATAAATCTTTACCTCCGGACCATTCTGGAACTCCTCATGACGTCCGAGATCTCATCCGGGACTCCGAACAACATTCAGTAACCACATACTAACTTCCTTTATAACCCTAGCGTCATCGAACCTTAAGTGTGTAGACCCTACGGGTTCGGGAGACATGCAGACATGACCGAGACGTTCACCGGTCAATAACCAACAGAGAGATCTGGGTACCCATGTTGGCTCCCACATGTTCCACGATGATCTCATCAGATGAACCACGATGTCAAGGACTTAATCAATCCCGTATACAATTCCCTTTGTCTATCGGTATGATACTTGCCCGAGATTCGACCGTCGGTATCCCGATACCTTGTTCAATCTCGTTACCGGCAAGTCTCTTTACTCGTTCCGTAACACATCATCCCGTGATCAACTCCTTGATCACATTGTGCACATTATGATGATGTCCTACCGAGTGGGCCTAGAGATACCTCTTCGTCACACGGAGTGACAAATCCCAGTCTCGATTCGTGCCAACCCAACAGACACTTTCGGAGATACCCGTAGTGTACCTTTATAGTCACCCAGTTAAGTTGTGACGTTTGGCACACCCAAAGCACCCCTACAGTATCCGGGAGTTGCACAATCTCATGGTCTAAGGAAATGATACTTGACATTAGAAAAGCTTTAGCATACGAACTACACGATCTAGTGCTATGCTTAGGATTGGGTCTTGTCCATCACATCATTCTCCTAATGATGTGATCCCGTCATCAACGACATCCGATGTCCATGGTCAGGAAACCGTAACCATCTATTGATCAACGAGCTAGTCAACTAGAGGCTTACTAGGGACATGGTGTTGTCTATGTATCCACACATGTATCTGAGTTTCCTATCAATACAATTATAGCATGGATAATAAACGATTATCATGAACAAGGAAATATAATAATAACTTATTTATTATTGCCTCTAGGGCATATTTCCAACAACACCTTCATCTTGAGTATATTCGGAGTCAGAGTGATAGCTTCTCTCGGAGTAGTTGTCAGAGTCAGAACCAGATACCCATTCACCAATATGAGCTTGATGTCTTTGTCTTGTGTAGCTCTTTGATGACTTGTACTTCCTTTCTGAATCCTTGCTTCTGCGAGCGGGTCTTTGTTCATAACGATCATCTCTGCTCCTTCTCTCTCTCTTGGTGGTGATTCCTCTCTTTTACTTCTCCTTTTAGGTGAGTCTTCTCTTCTTTTGTTGGGAGCCATACACTCACTAGAGTAGTGTCCGGGTCTTCCACAATCATAGCAATTGCGATCACAACTAGAAGATCTTTTGTCATTGTATGACCTTGACTTGGAACTTCTCTCTTTGCTTCTACATTTGTAGAACTTGTTGAAGTTCTTCACCATTAAGCTCAATTCTTCATTGAAGACTTGTTTCTCACTTGATGTTGTAGGAGCATCACATGAAGCTTTGTAAGCACCACTAGACTTGTTGTGAAGCTCTTCTTTATACTTAAGTGACATCTTATGAGCAACAAGTCTACCAATGACTTCCGTAGGCTTGAGATCTTTCATCTTTGTAATTGGGCATCATTTGGATCAAAGTGCACACGGTATCATATTTTCCATTCAAGGCTCTTAGGACCTTCTTGATGATGAATCTGTCGGTCATCTCTTCACTTCTAAGCCGGCAATCTCATTTGTGATGAGAGCAAGCCTAGAGTACATTTCAGCGACTCCTTCACCATCCTTCATTTTGAACTTGTCAAGTTGACTTTGAAGCACATAGAATTTGGATTCCTTGACGGACTCGGTACCTTCGTGCATATCAACCAAAGTATCCCAAATTTCCTTTGCATTCTCAAGGCCGCTAATTTTGTTGAATTCTTTGGGGCATAATCCGTTGAAGAGGATATCGCAAGCTTGAGCATTGTATTGCAACGTCTTCAATTCTTCCGCGGTTGCTTCATGATTCGGTTCTCTTCCATCTCCAAAGAATTCACCTTGCAAGCCAATACACACAATAGCCCAAATGGCAGGGTTATGTCCAAGAATATGCATTTTCATCTTATGCTTCCAGCTAGCAAAATTAGTACCATCAGAGTAAGGACCTCTACAGTGGTAATTCCCCTCGCTAGATGCCATACACTCCTAGGTTATGAAACCAAGGCTATGATCACCAAAGCTATGGAAATCAAGGCAAATGGAGACCAAAGCTCTGATACCACTTGTAGGATCGAAAGTAGGTCTAGAGGGGGTGATTAGACTATTTGACCAAATAAAAATCTAGCGTTTTCCCATTTTAAATCTTGGCAGATTTTAGCAACTTAGCACAAGTCAAGCAATAAACCTACACATGCAATTCTAAGAATATAGCAGCGAAAGTAAGACATTGCATATGAAGGTAAAGGGAAGGGTTTGGAGAAGGCAAACGCAATGTAGACACGAAGATTTTTGGCATGGTTCTGATAGGTGGTGCTATCGTACGTCCACGTTGATGGAGACTTCAACCCACGAAGGGTAATGGTTTCGCGAGTCCACGGAGGGCTCCACCCATGAAGGGTCCATCAAGTATCCCACCATGGCCATCGCCCACGAACGACTTGCCTCACTTGGATAGATCTTCATGAAGAAGGCGATCTCCTTGCCCTTACAAACTCCTTGGTTCAACTCCACAATCTTGTTCGAGGCTGTCGGATTTTGGGTTCCGACAGACCTTGAGGTTCGAACACTGGGGTGCGCGCGGAGATTTCGCCTCCTACCTGCCTGCACCCCTCCGCCTTGCTAGGATCTAAACTATCGAAAGAACAACACAAGAGACGCAGGGTTTATACTGGTTCGGGCCACCGTTGTGGTGTAATACCCTACTCCAGTGTGTGGTGTGGTGGATTGCCTCTTGGGCTGATGATGATGAACAATACAAGGAAGAACAGCCTCGCGAGGGTCTGTTCTTGGCTGGGGCGATGAACTATTGGGAGGAGTTCGGTCACCTTTCTCTCTCTCTCTCTCTCTTTCTGATCGAAACCCTCTCTAAAGAGCCTCCTGGTTCTCTCTCGAAAAAAAAAAACCAACCCCTTTGCTATGCGGGTGGCTGGTCCTATTTATAGTGGCCCTGGTTCTCTTCCCAAATATCGGGCGGGAAGGGAGCCAACAATGGCGGGCTAATTTGAAGGGGGACAGCTAGTATCAGCTATCCTGACAAAAGTAGTCTTCGCCTGCGCAAAGCTCCGGTGATGACGCCGTCTCGGGCTCCACGATGACCTCCGTCTCGTAGTCCTCCTGGTCTTGGTATCGTTGCACCAAAATGGCAACCTCTGCCTGATGCCTCGGTACTTCGCGGCTACGCTTGCCCCCTTTGCACCAAAGAGGAAAGGAGGACGCTGCGCGGGCTGGCACCCGCCTGGCGCCCTGAGTCGTCATGGCTTGCGTCACAGGCACCTCATGAGGTACCCTGCCTTGATCTCTCCGCCTCCTCGTGAGCCAGCCTGATGAGGCCGTGCCTGAGGAAGCTCCGCGTCGTCCGCCCCGCGAGGCTTGGCCCCTCGCGAGGGTCTTGGGTTTGTGTTGGTGAAGATGGGCCACGCTGGGCCCCCCTTTGAGCCATGCCGCAGGCCGCAGGCAGGCAAGTCTGGGGACCCCCATTCCCAGAACGCCGACAGTAGCTCCTGGGCCCAAGGCGCGCCCGGACTTGGCCGTGCTGGGAGGCGGAAGGGCAAGAGCGAAGCGCTGCGGACCCTAACAGCCTGCGGCCTTGGGCGCCGCGTGGCGGTTGACTGGACGTGGGCGCCTTAGCAACCGCGCGAGTTGGTAAAGGAGTGGCATCCGCCTAGGCCTTGCTTCTTCCTTTCCCCGGTTGCTGCTCAGATCCCCTTTCTTGCGCATCTCCTTCCTTCCTCCGAAATTTCCAGGTCTGCTCTGACCGTGCGACCTAGGAAGCCATGGCGCCTCGTCAGCCCCCGGTCGTAGCTTGGTACTCGTCTGCCCTGGACTCGCCGAACGTGTCGGAGGCGAGCCTTGCCCGGTTGCGCCGGATGGTGACGGCGCGGGGCATCAACGGGGAGAAGGTGTTCAAGGCCGGCTCCGCCACCCCCGAGGGTCAGGGGAGCACCTTCTATCCGTTCTTCGTAAGTGTCATTGCCACTGGCCTGGTGCCTCCCTTCTCCGAGTTCTTCTTCTCTGTCCTCCGCCATTACAAGCTACAGGCTCTGTATCTCCATCCCAACTCCGTCCTTCTCCTGGCAATCTTTGCTTATTATTGCGAGGCCCACGTTGGGGTGCAGCCCTCAGTGGCCTTGTTGCGCCACTACTTCTACCTCTGGACCTCTCGCGGTCCTGCTTCCGCGTGCGCGAGCTTCATCGCGTACAGTGGCGCCATTGCCATCTCGAACCCTGGGAAAAGGATTGAGGGCTTCAGGAGCAAGTGGATCTTGGTGGATGCTGGGCGCATCCACCCTCGGCTGATCTTGCCCACGGAGCAGCCCACGAGCTCCAGTGATTGGGGTCGAGCGGAGCTCATGGATCCCCGCGCGAAGATGGTGTTGGAGAAGATGGACGCGGATCTGAGGCCGGCCAACATGGCGGCGGCGAAGCTGACCGGCGCGTCGCTGCTGAGGGAGTTCCTGGAGCAGCAGCTGGCTCCGCTTCGGCAGTACTCACTTCCAATGTGGAGGCCCCGCCCGAGCCCCACGGCCTTGGCCGGCGGAGATCTAGCTGCAGTCCTCCAATCTCTGGTCGGGGGCTATGTTGCAAGGTTGGAGGGCGCTCCTACGCCCTTGTTCCTCCGCAACGACTGGAAGCGGGTAGTGAAGTCCATGCCCGCCTTCAACGGGGATGGGCCCGTGCCCATGGAAACTCCCGAGGAGCCAGTGGACGTGCCCTCCGACGACTCCAGCGAAGAGGATGAAGGAGGGGAGCGGGGAAAAGGGCCTGACTCTGAGGCGACTGACAGAGAGTCGAGGGCTCCTCTCCCCCGGCGCAGGTCCCGCGTTCTCCACCTTTCTCCGAGGGACGATGACGAGGATGACAATGAGGATGATGACGAGCAGGACAGGGGGAGCTCGCCCCCGATCCCGAAGAGGGACAGGACCGGGCTGATCTCCCGCGGGTCTGCCCCGGCCCCGAGGCGGACGCAGATGCACCTTCCGCTTCCAAGCCTCCCGAGGTTGACCCTTCCAGCCGGCTTTCAGGCTTCAAATTTGGCCTGAGGCCGCTTGAGCTCACTGGCGATGACCCGTAAGCGTTTGATTCTTGTCTTCATTTCTTGCTCTGCTTCTGAGGCTTGACGTCCGCATCTCTTGGATAGGCTGGCGCCCGCAGCAAAGAAGTCAAAGGGGGCTCCTGAGGTTCCATCCGTGGCGGCGCCTCTGCCCGCGAAGGAGGGTGACCGCGACGCACAGGCTTCTCCTGCCCGGTCATCCTCGCGAGGCCTGGCCGAGCCGGCTGGGGTGAGCTCAGCTCCCATGGCCCAAGTGGCTCCCGAGGTGTCCTTGCCTGCCGCCGCCACTACAGCTGTCGGGGCACGGCAGAGTCCACCTCATGATGCTGTGGCCGCGCTGCCGCCTTCTCCTCCCACTCCACCGGCTGTAGTCTCTCCGACTCCTTCTGCCGTTCTGGATCATGCTGTTGCTGAGCTGGACCGACTGCGGCAGGATCTTCTTGGCGCCGACCCTCGCTTGGTGGCTGGGCGCTTGGAGCTGGCTTCTGGATGGGTTCGCTCTGACGCTTCGATTCGAGAGGCGCTGGTCCAGGCCTCGATGGCTTGCGATGAGGAAAAGCAGGCCGTCCTTGAGGCGAAGGCTGCTCGTGATGCAGCCTTGGGAGAGGTGGTCGACGTCCATGGTCGCTGCAAGGCGCTGGAGGACGAGCTGCAAGGCCTGCGGGATCAGCTCGCGAAAGAGGTCCGCCTTCGCCAAGAGCAGGAAGAAGGCGTGAAGGCTCGCGAGGCGGCCGTCGAGGGTCGGGAGGCCAAGCTCAGGAAGCGCCGCGACCGCCTAGGCGTGCTGGAGCAGGAGTTGGGGGCGAGGAAGGCCGAGCTGGACGACAAGGCCCTGGTCCGTGCCGAGGACCGCGTGGCCTTCACGGAGTTGGAGGCGAAGGCTCGCTCCTTGCTGAGGACGCTTTACGACAGCGGCCTGGACAGCCCGCTGGCTGGCGCCGAGGACGGCCCCACCAAGCTGCTTCCCTTCCTGGTTCACGCTCTTGAAGATGTCGCCCTTGGCCTTGGCCCCACGGCCGAGGCCGAGGCGTGTGTCCTGTCTTCTGCAGCACTGACGCGGGTCCTCACCCACATCTACCTTCGTGATCCCGGTGTCGACCTCGACAACCTGCTGGAGCCAGTGAGCGACGAGCGTGCCGCTGCCGCTGCCGAGGCCGTGAAGGGTCGCGCGGAGGCTCTGCTGGGGAAGTTCCGGGCCTTCAGCACCAAGCCGGAGCAAGGCGCTGCCGACCCCGCTGCTCCATGAGGCGAACCCACTCCGCGCTGCTCCCCCGCCGACAAGTGACTCTGTCATGGCTCCTGTCCTTCCTTTAATTCCTGCACATGTGGCATGCCTCGGGGAGGTGTTTAAACTTGCGTTTGGTATTGAGATAACAGTGTGGACTGTAATATTTGCCTTTTAATTCCTTGAAATTTGCGCTTTTCCTTCCTACTTGCTTATGTTCTACGCCGGCAGAGCCCGGCCCCGCGCATGCCTCACCCAGCGTTGGTCCCGACCGGAAACCAGGACGGGGCCAAGGAGTGAGGGGCCACGTGACAAGTTAGGCTCCTGAGTCGCGATGCTCAGGAGTCCCCCTTGGCGCACGAACAGCAAGTAGGGAGGTATGATGTGGGTGGATCCACCGTTCTACGTCTGCAGAGCCCGGCCCCGCGCATACCTCACCCAGCATTAGTCCCGATCGGAAACCAGGACGGGACCAAGGAGTGAGGGGCTACGTGACCAGTTAGGCTCCTGAGTCGCGATGCTCAGGAGTCCCCCTTGACGCCCAAACGGCCTTCATACCTTGGCTCCGTTCGGGGAGAGGCGCGCGACGAACCAGGCCCGGGGGGGCCTGGCTGGGCGGCGTGCATCTGGGCGTGACCCAGGCGCAGCCCCCGTGCCCAGCCCCCTCGCGTGGCACTCCCGAGGGGAGGCGTTACGATGAGGCTCGACACTGAGCTCTGGGCTCCCTGAGGTTGATGCGGCCCGGGGGCCACCCTCAGTTGTTTATCACCAGCGCGGAGCATAGCGCTTCTGTATGTGTACGGGCATAGTCGCTCCTCGGCAGTGTCGTCAGCCAGCGCGGAGCATGGTGCTTCCACTGGTACGTGGGAGGGGGGCCCCTCCGGGAGGAGCCCCCGGGGCATGTACAGCCCCGCCCCGACATGTGGCTGGCACGGTAGGGCCTAGCGAGGTGTATCTGGGCACCCGTGAGCCAGCGCGGGACTCATGGGGCCCTACCTCTAGGCGGGTTGCGCCTGGCACTGGGCCTTATCTTGTGATGTGTCCCTGCAAATTTGGTTAGATGCCTGCACTCTACGTCCTCGGGTCCCGGCCCTCGAGCTGGTCTCAGCCGTCGCTAGTATGCCAGGTCGCGATGCCGTGGTCAAGGCCAGAGGGTGAGGGCTGGAGAGCCAATAAGAGCCTTGAGTCGCGATGCTCAGGTACCCCCCTTTAACGTGCAAGTGGTCGGCATGGAGGAGAAGAGGTGTCGTGGACCGGCATCAAATAATCAAGCATGGTGGTTCTAACGCGTAACTGGAAATAAACGCAAATGGGATACGCGCCGTTGGGCCTGGCCCGAGCGGCTTGGGGATGATGCAGCCCGAGTGGCGGCCCCAACAAGGTAAGCTAATAACGCGAAATAAAAGGGATACACGCCGCAGGGACGGACCCATGCGGCCTGGGAATAATGCAGCCCTGGGGGCGCTCCCAGCCAGAAGTGAAACTTGAAAGATGTCACCTAATGACGCTAAAGACGAAGGGGTGTTGGTGTAGCAGACTCAGTGGGCTGCGGAAGCCGATCCTCATGAGCCCCCAGGCCCTGGGGCCTCGGGAGGCTCCAGAGGCGCTGGCGGCTCCTCGCGGACCATGTCCATCTCCGCCAGGGCTGCGGAACGCCTGGCCTCTTGTGCCTCCGTGGTGCCCCTCATGAGGCGCTGGTACATGTCAGCCGCGCTCGGCAAGCCGTAAGACATGCGAACATAGCTGTGGGGTGGGCCTCCGCAGCGCCACACTCGCGAGGGCCAGAGGTGCTCCAGGGAGGCGACTCGATTGAGCCCTAGTATGTCGATGTAGACGCGTAGCCCACCATCCTCGCCTGGATGGGGATCCACTGCTGGTAGGTGGCGGCCGCCTTTCATGACTCTTGACTCCTGTAGCTCCTGGATGGCCTTGCTGACGAACTCCTGAGGGTCTGGATCTCCTTGCCTTGCTCCTTCTTGAGGGAAACGTGCTTCGAAACACGCCTCCATGTGGTGCCCAAGCGCCTCCCTCGTGACCCTAGCTAGGTCGGTGGCCCTCCAGGGGAGAGCCCCCGAGCCCTGCTTGAGGAGGGCGCCGGGCCCGCTTTCCTATGCGATGGAAGGAGGTTCCCCCTGGGCAGGCGCGGGCCGAGAGGGGCCTGCCTCCTGAGTGGTCGGGCCAGACAATGTCTTCTTCTTCTTAGGGGCGGTCTCGGGAAGCCTCCTGCTTCCGTGATCCGGGTCTTCCAATGACGCGGCCTGAAAGGCTCGTTCCAGGGAACACACCGCATCCTTCTCTTCACAGGGCACCGTGATGACTCCGCCGCTTCCTGGCATCTTGAGGACGTTGTAGCCGTGGTGAGTTACGGCCATGAACTTGGCCAGCGCTGGGTACCCGAGGATGGCGTTGTATGGCAGGCGAATGTGAGCGACGTCGAAGTCGATGAGCTCGGTGTGGTAGTTGTCGCGTGCCCCTAAGGTGACAGGGAGGCGGACCTACCCAATCGGGACCGTGGAGCCGTCGGTGATACCGGAGAAAGGCTTGGTTGGCTGAAGTTGGCTGTAGGGCACTTGGAGGTTGTTGAATGTTTCCACAGACAGGACATTGAGCCCTGCCCCGCCATCGATGAGGGTCTTGGTGACCACTACGTTGCTGATGATTGGGGAACAAAGCATCGGGAGGACTCCGGCTATAGCCGCACACTTGAGCTGATCTACTGAGCTGAACGTGATGGCGCACGCCGACCACCTGAGAGGGCGCGTGGCTTCGAGCCTGGGGAGGACTACATTCACTTCGCGGGCGAACTGCTTGAAGATGCGTTGAGAGGCTGGGGCTTGAGCCCCGCCCAGGATGCAGGCGATTGCGCGCGGCTCCTGGAAGCCCCCAGCCCCTTCGTCCTGGTGGCAGTCCTCGTTCCTCCTTGGCTGCGGTGGCTGCGGTGGGAGGCCTGCTTTGCCTTGCAGGCGATCCTCGCGAGGCTGATCCCTCCAGTCTCCCTCGCGAGGCGGGTCTTGCCAGCGATCCTCGCGAGGTTGATCGCGCCACCCTTGGCGCGGGACACGGTCTTCCCAGCGTCCTACATTCCTTCCTCCTCCTCGACCGTAGCCCCGGTCACCGCGGTCAGGGCGATGGCCGATCCTTCCTTCTCGCACGGCTTGGAGCTCTTGACATTCGTTGGTGTTGTGGGTGTGGAGGTCGTGGTACACACAGTACCGGCTGCCCTTGGAAGGTTCTGGCTGATCTCTGCCCCGCTTGGTGTCTGGTTCTGCCGCGAGCACGGCAGCCCCCTTGCGCTTCACATCCTTGGCCTTGAGCTTCTTCTCTTCTAGGTCTGCGGAAGGCAGCTCGAGGAGGGAGAGACGCCCTTCCTCAGCCCTGGCGCACTTGTTTGCCAAGTTGAACAGCTCCAAGGAAGTGCATAGGTCTTCATGCATCGCCAGCTCCTCCTTCATCTTGACGTCGCGCACGCCGTCGGAGAAGGCCGAGATGATGGCCTCTTCAGTCACCTTGGGAATCTTGAGGCGTGCATTGTTGAAGCGCTGGATGTACTTCTGCAGGGTCTCCCCGAGCTGTTGCTTGATGCGGCGCATGTCGCTCACGGCGGGTGGCCGGTCGCGAGTGCCTTGGAAGTTGGCGATGAAGCGGGTGCGCATCTCTTCCCAGGAGGAGATTGTGCCTGGAGCCAGGTTCAGGAGTCAGGTGTGGGCCCCGTCCTTGAGCGCCATGGGAAACCAGTTCGCCATGACCTTCTCGTCTCCGTTGGCAGCTTCAATGCCCAGCTCATAGAGCTGGAGGAACTCCGCAGGGTCGGCCATGCCATCGTAGCGAGGAGGCGGGTCTGGCTCGAACTTGTCGGGCCACACGACGCTGCGTAGTTCGGTGGTGAAGGCGCGGCAGCCTGCTGTGGCCATGGGAGGCCTTGGGTGACGGAGAGCTTGGTCTTGCATGTCCCCACGCGCTGCAGCTAAGAGTAGCGCGGGGTCTTGACACGCGGGAGCAGGAGCATGGTCGCGACGTGCTGGAGCAGGGAGCGCCCGGGCAGCTTCTGGCGGGCGAGGGACTTCTTGGCAGCTCTGTTCTTGCCGCGCTGGCACCTGACGGAGCGGGTTCCACCCAGGGGCCACGCGCCTTGGATCCATGGTGCCTTCTTGAGGAGGAGGAGGCCGGGGCACCGCCGGAGCCTCGTCGCCCGCGCGGGACGGGGTGCGGTGCAGCGGAACGGATGGCGCAGGAGAGCCCCCTGCGGCGCGGACGAGCTCGGCGACGCGGTCGAGCCATTCTTCATAGACGTCGTCGATGGGACGGTAGCGCAGGAGCTCGTTTGCCGCGATGAGTGCAGCCCGAGCCTCCATGGGCGCGCGGAGCGCGCGGGACGAAGATCCAGCTCGGGTGAGCGAGGGAGTTGTGGTGCGGCCGTCTTGCCGCACGGATGGATGCTGGGACGATGCTTGCTGCTTGTCCCCCGCTGGGCTGGTGGCGGCGTTGACGGCAGGTGACGGGGAACGGCGAGAACGCCCGCCAACAGGGGCCGTCTGGGCGACGCGGGAAGCGAGCATGGCGCGGCGCTCGGTGCGGGCCCGATGAGCGTCAGACATGGGCGTGATGGTCGGAGGAGAACGGGGTGGTGGAAGACGAATCCCGGCGCACCCCTACCTGGCGCGCCAAATGTCGGATTTCGGGTTCCGGCAGACCCTTGAGGTTCGAACATTGGGGTGCGCGCGGAGATTTCGCCTCCTACCTGCCTGCACCCCTCCGCCTTGCTAGGATCTAAACTATCGAAAGAACAACACAAGAGACCCAGGGTTTATACTGGTTCGGGCCACCGTTGTGGTGTAATACCCTACTCCAGTGTGTGGTGTGGTGGATTGCCTCTTGGGCTGATGATGATGAACAATACAAGGAAGAACAGCCTCGCGAGGGTCTGTTCCTGGCTGGGGCGATGAACTGCTGGGAGGAGTTCAGTCACCTTTCTCTCTCTCTCTCTCTCTCTCTCTCTCTCTCTCTCTCTCTCTCTCTCTTTCTGATCAAAACCCTCTCTAAAGAGCCTCCTGCTTCTCTCTCTCGAAAAAAAAACCAACCCCTTTGCTATGCGGGTGGCTGGTCCTATTTATAGTGGCCCTGGTCCTCTTCCCAAATATCGAGCGGGAAGGCAGCCAACAATGGCAGGCTAATTTGAAGGGAGGCAGCTAGTATCAGCTATCCTGACAAAAGTAGTCTTCGCCTGCGCAAAGCTCCGGTGATGACGCCATCTCGGGCTCCATGATGACCTCCGTCTCGTAGTCCTCCTGGTCTTGGTCTCGTTGCACCGAAATGGCAACCTCTGCCTGATGCCTCGGTACTCCGCGGCTGCGCTTGCCCCCTTTGCACCAAAGAGGAAAGGAGGACGCTGCGTGGGCTGGCACCCGCCTGGCGCCCTGAGTCATCATGGCTTGCGTCACGGGCACCTCGTGAGGTACCCCGCCTTGATCTCCCCGCCTCCTCATGAGCCAGCCTGATGAGGCCGTGCTTGAGGAAGCTCCACGTCATCCGCCCCGCGAGGCTTGGCCCCTTGCGAGGGTCTTGGGTTTGTGTTGGTGAAGATGGGCCACGTTGGGCCCCCCTTTGAGCCACGCCGCAGGCCGCAGGCAGGCAAGTCTGGGGACCCCCGTTCCCAGAACGCTGACAGAGGCTCCCAAGTGACACCTAACCAATCTAGGAGACGCCACTCTCCAAAAGGTAATAGATGGTGTGATGATGATGACCTCCTTGCTCTTGTGCTTCAAATGATATTCTCCCCAATACTCAACTCTCTCACACAGATTTGGCTATGGTGGAAAGATGATTTGAGTGGAAAGAAACTTGGGGAAGGCTAGAGATCAAGATTCTTGTGGTTGGATTGGAATGTCTTGGTCTCAACACATGAGTAGGTGGTTCTCTCTCAGAAAATGAGTAGTGGAAGTGTAGGCACGTTCTGATGGCTCTCTCTTGAATAGAGAAGCGAGTGGAGGGGTATATATAGCCTTCACACAAAATCTAACCGTTACACACATTTTACCCAACTCGGTCAGACCGAATAGGTGAACTTGGTTAGACAGATTCAGTTCAAAATGTGAATGTTAGGATTCTCGGTGGGACCGACATGATCAACTTGGTGGGACCGATGCGCTAGGGTTAGGGCAAAACCTTATCTCGGTGTGACCGATTGCACGAACTCGGTGGGACTGATTTCAACAATGAGCAAACAGAGAGTTGGCCAGGCAAACTCGGTGGGACCGATCGCTCATTTTGGTAAGACCGAAACGTTACGAAGCGAAACAAAGAGTTTGCATTGCGAACTCGGTGGGACCGATCGCTCATTTCGGTAAGACTGAAATGTTACGAAGGGAAACAGAGAGTTTGTAATCCCATCTCAGTGAGACCGAAATCCCTATCGTTGAGACCGAACTGATTAGGGTTTCTGGCTATGGCTATGTCAAAGGAACTCGGTGGCGTCGGATAGATCAAATCGGTGGGGCCGAGTTTGACTTTAGGTTTAGGACATATTTGGATTTGAGAAAGTGGTTGAGGGCTTTGGAGCATATCACTAAGAATTTTGAGCAAGTAGACCATTAAGCAACACCTCATCCCCTTATAATAGTATTGGCTTTTCCTATGGACTCAATGTGATCTTGGATCACTAAAATAGAAATGAAGAGTCTTGAGCTTTTGCCAATATTTGTCCTTAGCATTTTGAGGGCTCCACATCTCTAGTCCATGCCATGCCAATCAATGAACTTTCTGAAATATTCAACTTGGATGGATATTAGTGCAATGAGCTATATGTTGTTATGAATTACCAAAACCACCTGGGGATTTGTTGCACTTTCAAGGAGTAATCAACACTACTAGCAACCCACAGGTACCAATCTGAGGTTTGGAGGCAAAGATTGAATACAAGAGATGAACTAGGGTTTGAGAGGAGATGGTGCTGGTGAAGATGGCTTCGATTTCCCCCTTCGGGAGGGAAGTTCCCCGGCAGAACAGCTCCGCCGAAGCCCTAGATAGCTTTTGCCCAGGTTCCGCCTCGAGATGGCGGCGCTTCATCCCAAAAGCTCTCTCTGTATTTTTTTTCTAGGTCAAAATGCTTCATATAGCAGAAGATGGGCACCGGAGACCTGCCAGGGGGCCCACAAGCCTTGGGGCCGTGCTACCTCTTGAGCTTGCATTGGTTTTCCCCGAAGAGGAAGGGATGATGCAGCAGAGTAGCGTAAGTATTTCCCTCAGTTTTTGAGAACCAAGGTATCAATCCAGTAGGAGGCCACGCTCAAGTCCCTCGTACCTTCACAAAATGATAGCTACTCGCAACCAACGCGATTAGGGGGTTGTCAATCCCTTCACGGTCACTTACGAGAGTGAGATCTGATAGATATAATATTTTTGGTATAAAGATGCAAAGTAAAAAGTAAAGGCAAAGTAAAAAAGCAAAACAAGATTACAGTGATGGAGATTGATATGATGAGAATAGACCCGGGGGCCATAGGTTTCACTAGTGGCTTCTCTCAAGAGCATAAGTATTCTACGATGGGTGAACAAATTACTGTTGAGCAATTGACAGAATTGAGCATAGTTATGAGAATATCTAGGCATGATCATGTATATAGGCATCACGTCTGTGACAAGTAGACCGAAACGATTCTGCATCTACTACTATTACTCCACTCATCGACCGCTATCCAGCATGGATCTAGAGTATTAAGTTAAAAACAGAGTAACGCCTTAAGCAAGATGACATGATGTAGAGAGATAAATTCATGCAATATGAAATAAACCCCATCTTGTTATCCTCGATGGCAACGATACAATACGTGCCTTGCTGCCCCTTCTATCACTGGGAAAGGACACCGCAAGATCGAACCCAAAGCTAAGCACTTCTCCCATGGCAAGAACTACCAATCTAGTTGGCCAAACCAAACCGATAATTCGAAGAGACTTGCAAAGGTAACCAATCATACATAAAGAATTCAGAGAAGATTAAAATAATATTCATAGATAGACTTGATCATAAACCCACAATTCATCGGTCTCTACAAACACACCGCAAAAAGAAGATTACATCGAATAGATCTCCACAAGAGAGGGGGAGAACTTTGTATTGAGATCCAAAAAGAGAGAATAAGCCATCTAGATACTAACTATGGACCCGAAGGTCTGAGTAAACTACTCACACTTCATCGGAGGGGCTATGATGATGTAGAAGCCCTCCGTGATGACGGCCCTCTCCGGCGGAGCTCCGGAATAGGCCCCAAGATGGGATCTCATGGATACAGAAAGTTGCGGCGGTGGAATTAGATTTTTGGCTCCTCTTCTGATCTTTTGGGGGTACATAGGTATATATACGAGGAAGGAGTACGTCACTGGAGCTCCGAGGGGCCCACGAGGTAGGGGCACGCCCTAGGGGGCGCCCCCCACCCTCGTGACCGCCTCTCTGATGCCTTGGCGTAGGGTCCAAGTCTCCTGGATCACGTTCAGTGAGAAAATCACGTTCCCGAAGGTTTCATTCCGTTTGGACTCCGTTTGATATTCCGTTTCTTCGAAACACTGAAATAGGCAAAAAAACGGCAATTCTGGGCTGGGCCTCCGGTTAATAGGTTAGTCCCAAAAATAATATAAAAGTGGAAAATAAAGTCCAATATAGTCCAAAACAGTAGATAATATAGCATGGAGCAATCCAAAATTATAGATACGTTGGAGACGTATCAGGCATCCCCAAGCTTAATTCCTGCTCGTCCTCGAGTAGGTAAATGATAAAAAGAGAATTTTTGATGCGGAGTGCTACTTGGCATAATTTCAATGCAAATCTTCTTAATTGTGATATGAATATTCAGATTCGAAAGATTCAAGACAAAAGTTTATATTGACATAAAAATAGAGTTAATTACACTTATGATACATAAACTTGCAGCGCGGGTAAAGTTTCATACAAAAACTTGCAAATTGACTCAAATTAGCCCCTAAACTTACTTTGCGGGAACAAACTGATACAAATTAGTCCGAAACCTGCCCGTCGGATAAGAGGCACACACCAGTCACTTCGGTTTTCGTTTCTCATCAGCCCTTCCCTTTCTGTTTCTCGTTGTCGATGGTGCTATGGTCGTCGCGAACAAGATTGACGTTGGATGGAGCCACGTCCTCGCGGCATTGGCGAGTTTCTGGCAGACTACGGTATGAAATCACCTTCCTTCTTCTATGTTGGATTGTCCCCCCTATATCGGCGTCTCTTATCACTAGGGTTTTCATCCGGTTTGATCAGTGGTATATTCACCCGCATGTGGTTTTTCTGTGGTGCGTATGGTTAATAATCAGGCGTCGGTAGATGAAAGGCGTATTTCCGCCCGCTTGTCATTGTTTACTAAAACCGGTATTGGGTGTGATGTTTAGAGTTGCAGAAAGTAGTGTTCTGCTAAAGTGGAGTTGTTGTTGTGTGCTCATAATCTTGTGATGTGTTTACTTTCATATTTTGTGACTAAAACATGTGTTGTTTAAATCTTTTCACTATCACTATTTACATACCTCAGATGGACATGCTAGAAACCTACGCCCTACATCGAACCCTTCTGTACACACTCTAAGAACAGGGCTATGAAAATGCCCACAATTCTCCTTCTCAATGTCATAAAAGTCAGGGCAATACTCAAATGGTGGAATAAACCCATCAAAATCATACTCAGTGGCCATTTGCATTTAACTCTGCAAAAAATGTTGAGTTCTGCTCAAAGTCACATGTTGTAGGACACGAGAAATTACGAATAGAAAAGCACCCCCGTACTTTTTTTGAGCCGAAATGAAGCTCAGATGTCACCCACCATTCTTCAGTACAACCGTCACCTAGGCCGCCGCCGGGACCGACATTGCCACCGCCACCGCCCATGGGCCATGCGCCCACGAGGACGGGCTGAATATCCGCTGACGAGGACGCCGGGTCATGGCAAGCCACCTTCTCCCATCCTTGCCGCGGTCGTTGCTACTGTCAAGGGTTAGGGATTTGGCTTGAGAGGAAGGCTGCCTCGGTCGAGTGTGAATTTGTGGGAAGAACAGAGAAGAATGCCTAGGGATTTGGCTGGTGCATGGTGAACAGAGAGGTTGGCTAGGCTACTCGGGGATCTATTTACATCATACAGCGGGGGTTCCTATAAATTAACCTGGACGTGGGCCAAGTTCCTAGAGCCGACGTGGCAGGTTTTGACTAATTTGTATCAGTTTGTTCCCATAAAGCAAGTTTAGGGGCTAATTTGAGTCATTTTGTAAGTTTTTGTATGAGATTGTACCCGCGCCACAAGTTTTTGTACCAATAGTGCAATTAACTCTAAATAATAATAATACTTCAAGCATACTAACAAAGCAATTATGTCTTGTCAAAATATCATGGCCAAAGAAAGTTATCCCTACAAAATCATACAGTCTGGCTATGCTCTATCTTCACCACACAAAGTATTTAAATCATGCACAACCCCGATGACAAGCCAAGCAATTGTTTCATACTCTAACTTTTTCAAAACTTGTTTCAATCTTCACGCAATACATGAGCGTGAGCCATGGATATAGCACTATAGGTGGAATAGAATGGTGGTTGTGGAGAAGACAAAAAGGAGAAGATAGTCTCACATCAACTAGGCGTATCAACGGGCTATGGAGATGCCCATCAATAGATATCAATGTGACTGAGTAGGGATTGCCATGCAACGGATGGACTAGAGCTATACGTATATGAAAGCTCAAAAAGAAACTAAGTGGGTGTGCATCCAACTTGCTTGCTCATGAAGACCTAGGGCAATTTGAGGAAGCCCATCATTGGAATATACAAGCCAAGTTCTATAATGAAAGATTCCCACTAGTATATGAAAGTGATAACATGAGAGACTCTCTACTATGAAGATCATGGTGCTACTTTGAAGCACAAGTGTGGTAAAAGGATAGTAACATTGTCCCTTCTCTTTTTTTCTCTCATTTTTTTATTTGGGCCTTTTCTCTCCTTTTTTTTATATGGCATCTTCTTTTTGGGGGGCTTCTTTGGCCTCTTTTATTTATTTTTCGTCCGGAGTCTCATCCCGACTTATGGGGGAATCATGGCTCCATCATTCTTTCCTCACTTGGGACAATGCTCTAAAAATGATGATCATCACACTTCTATTTTTCTTACAACTCAACAATTACAACTCGATACTTAGAACAAAATATGACTCTATATGAATGCCTCCGGCGGTGTACCGGGATATGCAATATGACAATGATGAATGTGTCATGAACGGAATAGTGGAAAGTTGCATGGCAATATATCTCGGAATGGCTATGGAAATGCCATAATAGGTAGGTATGGTGGCTGTTTTGAGGAAGGTATATGGTGGGTGTATGATACCGGCGAATGGTGCGCGGTATTAGAGAGGCTAGAAAAGGTGGAAGGGTGAGAGTGCGTATAATCCATGGACTCAACATTAGTCATAAAGAACTCATATACTTATTGCAAAAATCTAGAAGTTATCAAAGAAAAGTATTACGCGCATGCTCCTAGGGGGATAGATTGGTAGGAAAAGACCATCGCTTGTCCCCGACCGCCACTCATAAGAAAGACAATCAATAAATAAATCATGCTCCGACTTCATCACATAACGGTTCACCATACGTGCATGCTACGGGAATCACAAACTTTAACACAAGTATTCTTTAAATTCACAACTACTCAACTACCATGACTTTAATATTATCACCTCCATATCTCAAAACAATTATCATGCTTCAATCTTTTCTTAGTATTCAACACACTCAAAAGAAAGTTTCACAAATCTTGAATACCAAGCATATTATTATTAAGCAAATTACCATGCTATTAAGAGACTCTCAAAATAATTTAAGTGAAGCATGAGAGATCAATAGTTTCTTTAAAACAAATTCACCACCGTTCTCCAAAAGATCTAAGTGAAGCACATAGAGCAAAATGATAAAAATCAAAAGATATAAGTGAAGCACATAGAGCAAAACTACATAGCTCAAAAGATATAAGTGAAGCACATAGAGCAAAACTACAAAGCTCAAAAGATATAAGTGAAGCACATAGAGTATTCTATCAAATTTTAATTCATGTATGGCTCTCTCAAAAGGTGTGTACAGCAAGGATGATTGTGGCATACTAAAACAAAAAGACACAAATAATACAAGCCGCTCCAAGCAAAACACATATCATGTTGGTGAATAAAAATATAGCTCCAAGTAAATTACCGATGGAAGTGGACGAAAGAGGGGATGCCTTCCGGGGCATCCCCAAGCTTTGACTTTTTGGTGTCCTTGGATTATCTTGGGGGTGCCATGGGCATCCCCAAGCTTAGGCTCTTGCCACTCCTTGTTCCATAATCCATCAAAAGAATTCACCCAACACTTGAAAACTTCACAACACAAAACTTAAAGTAGAAAACTCGTGAGCTCCGTTAGCGAAAGAAAACAAAAGACCACTTCACGGTACTGTAATGAACTCATTCTTTATTTATATTGGTGTTAAACCTACTGTATTACAACTTCTCTATGGATTATAAACTATTTTACTAGCCATAGATTCATCAAAATAAGCAAACACGCGAAAAACAGAATCTGTCAAAAACAGAACAGTCTGTAGTAATCTGTAGCTAGCGCAAGATCTGGAACCCCAAAAATTCTAAAATAAATTTCTGGACGTGAGGAATTTATCTATTAATCATCTGAAAAAATAATTAACTAAATAGCACTCTTCAAATAAAACTGACAGCAGTTCTCGTGAGCGCTAAAGTTTCTGTTTTTTACAGCAAGTTCAACAAGACTTTCCCCAAGTCTTCCCAACGGTTCTACTTGGCACAAACACTGATTAAACACAAAAAAACACAAAAGAACAGAGGCTAAATAATTTATTTATTACTAAACAGGAGCAAAAAGCAAGGAATAAAAATAAAATTGGGTTGCCTCCCAACAAGCGCTATCGTTTAACGCCCCTAGCTAGGCATAAAAGCGAGGATAGATCTAGGTATTGCCATCTTTGGTAGGCAATCCATAAGTGGCTCTAATGATAGTTTCATATGGCAATTTTATTTTCTTTCTTGGAAAGTGTTCCATGCCCTTTTTTAATGGAAATTGAAATCTAATATTCCCTTCCTTCATATCAATAATCGCACCAACCGTTCTAAGGAAAGGTCTACCAAGAATAATAGGGCAAGAAGGATTGCAATCTATATCAAGAACAATGAAATCTACGGGCACATAATTCCTATTTGCAACAATAAGAACATCATTAATCCTTCCCATAGGTTTCTTAATAGTAGAATCCGCAAGATGCAAGTTTAGAGAGCAATCATCAAAATTACGGAAATCTAGCAAATCACACAAAGTCTTAGGAATAGTAGAGACACTAGCACCCAAATCACACAAAGCATAGAACTCATGATCTTTAATTTTAATTTTAATAGTTGGTTCCCACTCATCATAGAGTTTTCTAGGGATAGAAACTTCCAACTCAAGTTTTTCTTCATAAGATTGCATCAAGGCATCAACAATATGTTTGGTGAAGGCTTTATGTTGACTATAAGTATGTGGAGAATTTAGCACGGATTGCAACAAGGAAATACAATCAATTAAAGAGCAACTTTCATAATTAAATTCCTTGAAATCCAATATAGTGGGTTTAGAAACATCTAGATTTTTATTTATTTCAATCCCACTTTCATCAATTGCATCATAAAGATCTAAATTCTACGAATTTTTAGAACGCCTTCTAGGTAAAGGAAGATCATATTCAGTTTCATCAAGATTCATATTGCAAAACAAAGATTTAATATGGGACACATCAATAACTTTTAGATCTTCATCTTGATTTTCATAGGAATTGGAAGAACGCGCTTTAATAAAGGCATCTTTGGAAGCACGCATCCTAGCGGTTCTTTCCTTGCACTCATCAATGGAAATTCTCATGGCTTTGAGAAACTCATTGATATCGTGCTTAGGAGGAATAGATCTAAGCTTTAAAGAATCAACCTCAAGAGAAATTCTATCAATGTTCCTAGCCAAATCATCAACTTTAAGCAATTTCTCTTCAAGCAAAGCATTAAAATTCTTTTGTGAATTCATAAACTCTTTAACACTATTCTCAAATTCAGAGGGCATCTCATTATAATTTCCATAAGAGTTGTTGTAGAATTCCCATAATTATTAGAAGGATTACTAGGATATGGCCTAGGATTAAAATTACATCTATAAGCGTTGTTACCAAAATTATTCTTACCAAAAAATTCACATCCATAGATTCATTGTTATTCTCAATCAAAGTAGACAAAGGCATATCATTTGGATCAGAAGAAACACTCTTAGTAGCAAATAATTTCATAAGTTCATCCATCTTTCCACTCAAAACATTGATTTCTTCTATCGCATGCACTTTTTTATTACAAGATCTTTCAGTATGCCATTGAGAATAATTAACCATAATATTATCTAGGAGTTTAGTAGCATATCCTAAAGTGATTTCCATAAAAGTGCCTCCCGCGGCCGAATCTAAAAGATTTCTAGAAGCAAAATTCAATCCGGCATAAAATTTTTGTATAATCATCCACAAATTCAAACCATGAGTAGGGCAATTACGTATCATTAATTTTATTCTCTCCCAAGCTTGTGCAACATGTTCATGATCAAGTTGCTTAAAATTCATAATATCGTTTCTAAGAGAGATGATCTTAGCGGGAGGGAAATACTTAGAGATAAAAGCATCTTTGCACTTGTTCCAAGAATCAATACTATTTTTAGGCAAAGACGAAAACCAAGCTTTAGCACGATCTCTAAGCGAAAAAGGGAATAGCTTCAATTTAACGACATCATTATCGACATCTTTTTTCTTTTGCATATCACATAAATCAATGAAGCTATTCAGATGAGTAGCGGCATCTTCACTAGGAAGGCCGGCAAATTGATCTTTCGTAACAAGATTCAACAAAGCAGTATTGATTTCACAAGATTCGGTATTGGCAAGAGGAGCAAGAGTGCTAAAGAAATCATTATTATTGGTATTGGTGAAGTCACACAATTTGGTAGTATCTTGAGCCATCGCGACAAACAAGCAAACCAACACACGGGCAAAAAGAGGCAAATAGAGAGGGAGGATAGAGAGAGAGAGAGAGAGGGGGGGCGAATAAAACGACAAGGATGAAGTGGGGGAGAGGAAAACGAGAGGCAAATGGCAAATAATGTAATGCGAGAGATAGGGATTGTGATGGGTACTTGGTATGTTGACTTTTTGCGTAGACTCCCCGGCAACGGCGCCAGAAATCCTTCTTGCTACCTCTTGAGCTTGCGTTGGTTTTCCCCGAAGAGGAAGGGATGATGCAGTAGAGTAGCGTAAGTATTTCCCTCAGTTTTTGAGAACCAAGGTATCAATCCAGTAGGAGGCCACGCTCAAGTCCCTCGTACCTGCACAAAACGATAGCTACTCGCAACCAACACGATTAGGGGGTTGTCAATCCCTTCACGGTCACTTACGAGAGTGAGATCTGATAGATATAATATTTTTGGTATAAAGATGCAAAGTAAAAAGTAAAGGCAAAGTAAAAAAAGCAAAACAAGATTAAAGTGATGGAGATTGATATGATGAGAATAGACCCGGGGGCCATAGATTTCACTAGTGGCTTCTCTCAAGAGCATAAGTATTCTACGGTGGGTGAACAAATTACTATTGAGCAATTGACAGAATTGAGCATAGTTATGAGAATATCTAGGCATGATCATGTATATAAGCATCACGTCCGTGACAAGTAGACCGAAACAATTCTGCATCTACTACTATTACTCCACTCATCGACCGCTATCCAGCATGCATCTAGAGTATTAAGTTAAAAACAGAGTAACGCCTTAAGCAAGATGACATGATGTAGAGAGATAAATTCATGCAATATGAAATAAACCCCATCTTGTTATCCTCGATGGCAACGATACAATATGTGCCTTGCTGCCCCTTCTGTCACTGGGAAAGGACACCGCAAGATCGAACCCAAAGCTAAGCACTTCTCCCATGGCAAGAACTACCAATCTAGTTGGCCAAACCAAACGGATAATTCAAAGAGACTTGCAAAGATAACCAATCATACATAAAAGAATTCAGAGAAGATTCAAATATTATTCATAGATAGACTTGATCATAAACCCACAATTCATCGGTCTCAACAAACGCACCGCAAAAAGAAGATTACATCGAATAGATCTCCACAAGAGAGGGGGAGAACATTGTATTGAGATCCAAAAAGAGAGAATAAGCCATCTAGCTACTAACTATGGACCTGAAGGTCTGAGGTAAACTACTCACACTTCATCGGAGGGGCTATGATGATGTAGAAGCCCTCCGTGATGACGGCCCTCTCCAGCGGATCTCCGGAACAGGCCCCAAGATGGGATCTCGTGGATATAGAAAGTTGCGGCGGTGGAATTAGGTTTTTGGCTCCTCTTCTGATCGTTTGGGGGTACGTAGGTATATATAGGAGGAAGGAGTATGTCGGTGGAGCTCCGAGGGGCCCACGAGGTAGGGGGGCGCGCCCTAGGGGGGCGCACCCCACCCTCGTGACCGCCTCTCTGATGCCTTGGCGTAGGGTCCAAGTCTTCTGGATCACGTTCGGTGAGAAAATCACGTTCCCGAAGGTTTCATTCCGTTTGGACTTCGTTTGATATTCCGTTTCTTCGAAACACTGAAATAGGCAAAAAAAATGGCAATTCTGGGCTGGGCCTCCGGTTAATAGGTTAGTCCCAAAAATAATATAAAAGTGGAAAATAAAGCCCAATATAGTCCAAAACAGTAGATAATATAGCATGGAGCAATCAAAAATTATAGATACGTTGGAGACGTATCAGGCCGCGCCCCCAAGCTTGTGGCCACCTGGTGGGTCCCCTCTGGTATTTTCTTCGCCCAATAATTTTTATATATTCCAAAATAATTCTCCGTAATTTTTCAGAACTTTTGGAGTTGTGCGGAATAGTTCTCTCAGATTTGCTCCTTTCCATTCCAGAATTCCAGTTGTCGGCATTCTCCCTCTTCTTGTAAATCTTTTAAATTAAGAGAGAAAAGGGATAAGTATTGTACCATAATGTGTAAGCCGGAATTGATAATCATGCCACATGTTTAGAGATAGAGGTGTCGATAAAATAAAATACAGACATGAGGGCATCATGATCATCTTTAGAACAGCAACATATATTGCCATGTAATTTCTTATGTTACAGTAACAATTCATTCCCAAGGTAAAGTATGAATCAAAAACTTTATTGAAAACCAACAAACTATGATCTTGGTCATTGGGACAATTGCAATTTATCATGACATCGAAAAGAGTCAATGTAAGAGCTTTTATTTAGCAAGTTCACATACTCAACCATCATTTAGTCTTTCGTAATTGTGAACACTCATGTGATACTTATGAGATCAAAGTTTCAATCAAACACATAGGAAGATAGGGGCTTGTAGTTTTGCCTCCCAACCATTTACCTCAAGGGTAACATCAATGATAATAGTTTATGAACACCTAAATCCGAGTGGATATATATATCTGGATCTTCCCCAACATATAGTGCTTGCCAAAACGAAAAAGTATAAAAAAGGAGGGGTGAAGATCACCATGACTCTAGTATAAAGGTAGAAGGTAAAAGTAAAAGATAGGCCCTTCACAGAGGAGAGCAGAGGTTGTCATGCGCTTTCATGGTTGGATGCACAAAATCTTAATGCAAAAGAACGTCACTTTATATTGCCGCTTGTGATAAAGAACTTTATTATGCAGTCTGTCGCTTTTATTTCTTCCATATCACAAGTTTGTATAAAGCTTATTTTCCTCGCACTAAAATATCATACATATTTAGAGAGCAATTGTTATTGCTTCCACCGATGACAACTTACTTGAAGGATCTTACTCAATCCATAGGTAGGTATGGTTGGCTCTCATGGCAAAACTAGGTTGAGGGATTTTGGATGCACAAGTAGTATCTCTACTTGGTGCAGAAAATTTGGCTAGCATAGGATGAGAAGAAAACTCAACATGTTGGAGGATCCATGACAATATAACTTCTATTCGGATATAAGGAAACATAACCCATTATGTTGTCTTCCTTGTCCAACACCAACCTTTTAACATATAATATTTTAATGAGTGCTCACAATCACAAAAGATGTCCAAGATAGTATATTTGTATGTGAGACCTCTCTTCCTTTATTACTTCCTATTAATTGCATCAATGACCAAAACTATGTTTGTCAACTCCCAACAAATTTTATACGACATACTTCTTATATGTGAAGTCATCACTCTCCATAAGATTATTATATAATCTTTTTACTTATTTTATTCTTTTTCTTTTGTTTTCTAAGATCAAAGCAAGAAAACAAAGCCCTCAACTCAAAATTACTCTTTATTATATAACTCTCGGACTCGATTACATAGAGGGAACACAAAGTAAAACTCAAAACTAGATCATACTAAAGAAAAACTTTATTCTACTAACCAAGATATAAAAAAAGGATCAAACTAAGAAAAATAATTAAGGTAAAGATGTGGTGGTGATACGATACCGGGGCACCTCCCCCAATCTTGGCACAAGCCAAGGGGAGTGCCCATACCCATGTACTCATGTCTCCTTCTTCAGAGGTGGCGATGATAATGTTTCTGTCAGCCTCATTAAACTACCCTTCAGGTCCTACAATTATTGGAGTACACATTGGAGCATATTTGCATTCTTCTGAATTTCCTATAAAAGATGCTTATTTTCAGGCCACCAAGAGCTTTTCCCTGCATCACTTTCACTTGGACGAGATATATCCCAATTGGAGGGTATATGTGCATGAGGAGTATTCTCCACTCCATAGTTATGAACCAAATTATGAAAGTTTTTCTGATGTAACCTGTGTAAGGGCCTCCTAGGGGGAAGCCCTTCTCGTATCTCTTGGCCTTCATGGTTGCTCGTAGTCCCTATTGCTTGATGTGGATTTGGAACAATAGAGATGCCAGCTAGAGTGCCTCTTTCCGAAGCCGGAGGCTGAACCTCAAGCGAATCCCCTTCATCCTCCTCCATCCTGACTCCCTAGGCATCCTCCCTCCTAAGTTCCATATGCATCAACCAAGCATCATCTTCCACATTGTTGGAGGAGGAGGAAGACATGATGCCAGGCCTTGAAAACTCTAGCAGAAAACAGCTCGAAACAAGAACAGAGGATATTGTCGTGGTACGGTGATCAAAACCTTCGGGAGGTTATATAATGATTTTTTACCGTGCAAAACAAGTAATCTGGGAGAAAACAGAGTCCTGAAGGCACACGAGGTGGCCACAAGCCCGGGAGGTGCACCAAGGGGTGTAGGGCGCACCCCCATGGCTTGTCGCCTCCTCGTGCGTTATTCGGACTACTTCTTATTTTCCTAAGACTTCCCCATAAGGATTCGAAGCGTATCGAAGACTCGAAGTATAGCGAAGATTTGAAGGATAGCGAAGAATTGAAGGATACCAAAGATTCAAAGGATTAGGTTTTTCTTTTTTTTCTAGGGTAATAAATTCTAAGTTCTAAAAAAATTAAATAATCCAAAACGGAGTAAATTGCCATTAGAAAACTTTTGCAGTCGGTTTACTTACCGTATCACATACCTATTCCTTTTCAGGGGTCTAGAACGTTCTGGGAAGTTTCCCTTATGTACTCCTCCGGTGTTATGGTACGAATAATATTGGTTTAAACATTTATGGGAGTAATTGAGATATAATTTTTGATTCTTTGCCCATTTACCACCTTCGGGTCGGTACCCTCGGCATTGTTGATCTTGATGGCAGCGAAACGATAAACTTCCTCGATAATGTAAGGCCCTTCCCATTTTGAGAGAAGCTTTCCTGCAAAAAATCTTAAACAAGAGTTGTATAGCAAGATATGGTCACCTACATTGAATTCACGCTTTTGTATCCTTCTGTCATGCCATCTTTTAACTTTTTCTTTAAACAACTTGGCATTTTCATAGGCTTGGGTTCTCCATTCATCAAGTGAGCTAATGTCAAATAGCCTCTTCTCACCGGCAAGTTTGAAATCATAGTTGAGCTCTTTAATTCCTCAATAAGTTCTATGTTCTAATTCAAGAGATAAGTGACATGCTTTTCCATAAACCATTTTATATGGACACATTCCCATAGCAACTGAACTAGCATCAAATACTGAGGGGTTGCTATAAACACTAGTATAGTACACATCAATAACATGTATATCAAATATACTTATGTTCACTTTGCCATCCTACTTATCCGCCAATCACTTGGGGTAGTTCCGCTTCCAGTGACCAGTCCCTTTGCAGTAGAATCACTTAGTCTCAGGCTTAGGATCAGACTTGGGCTTCTTCACTTGAGCAGCAACTTGCTTGCCGTTCTTCTTGAAGTTCCCCTTCTTCCCTTTTCCCTTTTCTTGAAACTAGTGGTCTTGTCAACCATCAACACTTGATGTTTTTCTTGATTTCTACCTTCGTTGATTTCAGCATCACGAAGAGCTTGGGAGTTGTTTCCGTTATCCCTTGCATATTATAGTTCATCACGAAGTTCTACTAACTTAGTGATGATGACTAGAGAATTCTGTCAATCACTATCTTATCTGGAAGATTAACTCCCACTTGATTCAAGTGATTGTAGTACCCAGACAATCTGAGCACATGCTCACTAGTTGAGCGATTCTCCTCCATCTTTTAGCTATAGAACTTGCTGGAGACTTCATGTCTCTCAACTCGGGTATTTGCTTGAAATATTAACTTCAACTCCTGGAACATCTCATATGGTCCATGACGTTCAAAACGTCTTTGAAGTCCCGATTCTAAGCCGTTAAGCATGGTGCACTAAACTATCAAGTAGTCATCATATTGAGCTAGCCAAACGTTCATAACGTCTGCATCTGCTCCTGCAATAGGTCTGTCACCTAGTGGTGCATCAAGGACATAATTCTTCTGTGCAGCAATGAGGATAAACCTCAGATCACGGATCCAATCCGCATCATTGCTACTAACATCTTTCAACATAATTTTCTCTAGGAACATATCAAAATAAACACAGGGAAGCAACAACGCGAGCTATTGATCTACAACATGATTTGCAAAATACTACCAGGACTAAGTTCATGATAAATTTAAGTTCAATTTAATCATATTACTTAAGAACTCCCACTTAGATAGACATCCCTCTAATCCTCTAAGTGATCACGTGATCCAAATCAACTAAACCATAACCGATCATCACGTGAGATGGAGTAGTTTTCAATGGTGAACATCAATATGTTGATCATATCTACTATATGATTCACGCTCGACCTTTCGGTCTCCGTGTTCCGAGGCCATATCTGTATATGCTTGGCTCGTCAAGTATAACCTGAGTATTCCGCGTGTGCAACTGTTTTGCACCCGTTGTATTTGAACGTAGAGCCTATCACACCCGATCATCACGTGGTGTCTCAGCACGAAGAACTTTTGCAACGGTGCATACTCAGGGAGAACACTTCTTGATAATTTAGTGAGAGATCATCTTATAATGCTACCGTCAATCAAAGCAAGATAAGATGCATAAAAAGATAAACATCACATGCAATCAATATAAGTGATATGATATGGCCATCATCATCTTGTGCTTTGTGATCTCCATCTCCGAAGCACCGTCATGATCACCATCGTCACCGGCGCGACACCTTGATCTCCATCGTAGCATCGTTGTCGTCTCGCCAATCTTATGCTTCCATGACTATCACTACCGCTTAGTAATAAAGTAAAGCATTACATCGCGATTGCATTGCATACAATAAAGCGACAACCATATGGCTCCTGCCAGTTGCCGATAACTCGGTTACAAAACATGATCATCTCATACAATTAAATCAGCATCATGCCTTGACCATATCACATCACAACATGCCCTGCAAAAACAAGTTAGACGTCCTCTACTTTGTTGTTGCAAGTATTACGTGGCTGCTACGGGCTTAAGTAAGAACTCATCTCACCTACGCATCAAAACCACAACGATAGTTCGTCAAATAGACTCCGTTTTAACCTTCTCAAGGACAGGGCGTAGCCACACTTGGTTCAACTAAAGTTGGAGAGACAGTCTTCCGCAAGTCATCTATGTGCAAAGCACGTCGAGGGAACCGGTCTCGCGTAAGAGTACGCGTAAGGTTGGTCCGGATCGTCTCGTCCAACAATACCGCCGAACCAAAGTATGACATGCTGGTAGGCAGTATGACTTGTATCGCCCACAACTCACTTGTGTTCTACTCGTGCATATAACATCAAACCATAAAAACCTAGGCTCGGATGCCACTGTTGGGGAACGTAGTAATTTCGAAAATTTTCCTACGCACATGCAAGATCATGGTGATGCATAGCAACGAGGGGGAGAGTGTTGTCTACGTACCAACACAGACCGACTGCGGAAGCGATCACACAACGTAGAGGAAGTAGTCGTACGTCTTCTTCCCGATCCGACCGATCCAAGCACCGTTACTCCGGCACCTCCGAGTTCTTAGCACACGTACAGCTCGATGACGATCCCCGGGCTCCGATCTAGCAAAGCTTCGGGGAGGAGTTCCGTCAGCACGACGGCGTGGTGACGATCTTGATGTACTACCGACGCAGGGCTTCGCCTAAGCACTACAACGGTATGATCGAGGTGGAATTTGGTGGCAGGGGGCACCGCACACGGCTAAGGAACGATCTCAAGGATCAACTTGTGTGTCTTGGGGTGTCCCCTGCCCCCGTATATAAAGGATGGAGGAGGAGGAGCCGGCCGGCCAAGGTGGGAGGCGCCGGAGGAGTCCTACTCCTACCGGGAGTAGGACTCCTCCCTCCAATCCTAGTCCAACTAGGTTTCCTCAAGAGGGAAGAGAAAGAGAGAGGTGGCCGGCCCCTCTCCTAGTCCTAATAGGACTAGGGAGAGGGGGGAGGCGCAGCCCTATGTGGGCTGCCCTCTCACCTTTCCACTAAGGCCCATGTTGGCCCATTTGGCTCCCGGGGGGTTCCGGTAACCCTCCCGGTAATCCGGTAAAATCCCGATTTCACCCGGAACACTTCCGATGTCCAAACATAGGCTTCCAATATATCAATCTTTACGTCTCGACCATTTCGAGACTCCTCGTCATGTCCGTGATCTCATCCGGGACTCCGAACAACCTTCGGTACATCAAAATGCATAAACTCATAATAACTGTCATCGTAACGTTAAGCGTGCGGACCCTACGGTTCGAGAACAATGTAGACATGACCGAGACACGTCTCCGGTCAATAACCAATAGCGGGACCTGGATGCCCATATTGGCTCCTACATATTCTACGAAGATCTTTATCGGTCAGACCGCATAACAACATACGTTGTTCCCTTTGTCATTGGTATGTTACTTGCCCGAGATTCGATCGTCGGTATCCAATACCTAGTTCAATCTCGTTACTGGCAAGTCTCTTTACTCGTTCCGTAATACATCATCTCACAACTAACATATTAGTTACAGTGCTTGCAAGGCTTATGTGATGTGCATTACCAAGAGGGCCCAGAGATACCTCTCCGACAATCGGAGTGACAAACCCTAATCTCGAAATACGCCAACCCAACATCTACCATTGGAGACACCTGTAGTACTCCTTTATAATCACCCAGTTACGTTGTGACGTTTGGTAGTACCCAAAGTGTTCCTCCGGTAAACGGGAGTTGCATAATCTCATAGTTATAGGAACATGTATAAGTCATGAAGAAAGCAATAGCAACATACTAAACGATCGGGTGCTAAGCTAATGGAATGGGTCATGTCAATCAGATCATTCAACTAATGATGTGACCTCGTTAATCAAATAACAACTCTTTGTTCATGGTTAGGAAACATAACCATCTTTGATTAACGAGCTAGTCAAGTAGAGGCATGCTAGTGACACTCTGTTTGTATATGTATTCACACATGTATTGTGTTTCCGGTTAATACAATTCTAGCATGAATAATAAACATTTATCATGATATAAGGAAATAAATAATAACTTTATTATTGCCTCTAGGGCATATTTCCTTCACATGTATGCAAATGCAATGCACATGATGACATGATATGAGATGCATGACAACGATAACAACACACGGAGACAAAGACCCGAACCCGAGAAAATAAAATAACTTAACCCCGGAAACGGCAAGAGTTGGATACATATTAGGTAAATCATATCCAGGATGTTACAACACTCCACCACTACGAAAGGATCTCGTCCCGAGATCTAGGACTGAAAGAATGTCGGGTACTCAGAACGGAGGTGATCCTCGCGTTCCCAGGTAGCTTCACGGTCGGAATGGTGTGACCACTTGAGTTTGAGGAATTTGATTGACTTGTTGCGAGTCTTGCGTTCAGTCTCTTCAAGAATAGCAACTGGGTGCTCACGATAAGAGAGATCTGCTTGGAGCTCAATGTCCTCGAAGTTGACGGTGCGGTCAGGAGTCTTGAAGCACTTTCGAAGCTGAGAGACATGGAACACGTCATGCACATTTTCAAAGTTTGAAGGAAGCTCGAGTTGATAGGCGAGATTGCCTCTCTTGCTGACGATCTTGAAAGGTCCCATGTATCTGGGGGCAAGCTTCCCTTTGATACGAAGCGACTAGTACCTTTCATTGGAGAGACGCGGAGGTAAACATGATCTCCGATCTCGAAAGCCAAATCACGGTGCTTACTATCATAGTAGCTCTTCTGACGGGATTGGGCTGCTTTGAGGTTATCTCGAATGACTTTACACATTTCCTCTGCCTCTGTGATTAAGTCATTACCCAAAAGCTGACGTTCACCGGTTTCAGACCAGTTGAGAGGGGTACGGCACTTCCTGCCATACAGAATTTCAAATGGGGCCTTGCCCGAACTTGCTTGAAAACTGTTGTTGTAGGAGAATTCAGCATATGGAAGACAATCCTCCTACTTCATGCTGAAGGAGATCACACAAGCCCTGGGCATATCTTCAAGAATCTGATTGACACGCTCGACTTGACCGCTAGTTTGAGGATGGAAAGATGTGCTGAAGCGGATGTTGGTGCCCATGGCCTTCTAAAAAGAATCCCAAAACTTGGAGGTAAAGATGCTACCACGGTCTGAAGAGATCACCTGAGGAATACCGTGCGGAGAGACAATTCGAGAGGTATAGAGTTCCGCCAATTGAGCTGCAGTGATAGACTCTTTGATAGGCAGAAAGTGAGCCACTTTAGTGAGTTTATCGATGACAACAAGTATAGCATCATTGCCACGCTTGGACTTTGGAAACCCAGTCACGAAGTCCATCTCAATGTGGTCGAACTTCCATTCTGGAATGGCAAGAGGTTGGAGGAGACCAGCTGGCCTTTGGTGTTCTGCCTTCACTCTTCTGTAGACATCACATTCATTCACGAACTGAGCAATCTCGCGCTTCATTCGAGTCCACCAATAAGCCTGCTTGAGGTCCTGATACATCTTCATGCTCCCAGGGTGGATGGAGAGGAGAGAATTGTGAGCCTCGTTCATGATCACTTTACGAAGGTCACCTTTGGGCACAACAATACGATCCTCGAAGAAGAGAGTATCCTTGTCATCAAGGCGGTAGCACTTGTACTTGGGTTGACTCTTGGCAATCCCAATCTTCACCTTTTTCACCATAGCATCAAGAAGCTGGGCTTGGCGAATCTGGTCTTCCAAGGTAGGGGATACTTGAAGGTTGGCGAGGAAACCTTGAGGAACAACTTGCAGATTAAGTTTGCGTAAAGCTTCACAAAGCTTGGGTTGATAAGGCTTGAGAATCAGACTGTTGCAATAAGCCTTCCTGCTCAATGCGTCAGCAATCACATTGGCCTTACCTGGAGTATACTCGATACTCGGATTCTACTCTTGAATCATTTCGACCCATCGAGTCAGCCTGAGGTTGAGATTAGGCTGAGTGAAGATGTACTTAAGACTCTTGTGGTCAGTGAAGATGTCCACTTTCCTTCCCAATAAGAGATGTCTCCAAGTCAAAAGAGCATGCACAACTGCCGCCAACTCGAGGTCATGAGTGGGGTAGTTCTTCTCATTGGGCTTCAACTGGCGAGAGGTATAAGCCACAACTTTCTTCTCTTGCATCAACACTGCACCGAGACCTTGGAGAGAGGCATCGCAAAAGACCTCGTACCGTTTGGATTCATCAGGTGGAGTCAGAACTGGAGCAGTGACCAATTTCTCTTTCAAAGTGTTGAAAGTAATGTCACATTCCGGAGACCAAACGTACTTGACGTGCTTCTGGAGAAGATTTGAGAGAGGCTTCATGATCTTAGAAAAGTTTTCAACGAATCTTCGACAGTAGCTTGCGAGACCCAGGAAGCTACGGAGTTGCTTCACGTTCTGAGGTGGTTCCCAATTCACAATTGCAGACACCTTCTCAGGATTCACCGCAATGCCCTTGGCAGAAATGATATGACCAAGATAAAGAACCTCATCGAGCCAAAATTCACACTTGGAGAACTTGGCGTAGAACTGGTGTTCCCTCGGCTTATCGAGTACCAAACGCAAGTGCTTGGCATGATCTTCCTTGTAACTGGTGTTCCCCAACCTTAGGAGCCCCCACTGATTGATCGTTCTTAGCAGTAGTTGTTGTGTCTAGAAAAATGTTTTGAGTCATTTAGGAATTATATATCAGAGAGTTTAGGAATTCTTTTTACTCCTCGGTCCCTTCGTCGCTCTGGTGAGGCATCCCGACATAGAGTTTTGACTCTTATCTTCTCAAATTTCACTAATTTTTTAGGATCACGCGGGTATCTTGGAATCGTTCTGATGGTTTTGTGACGAGAACATTGTTCTTGGTGCCTCCTGTCTTTAGGGGTTGTGGCAGTGTCCCGGGGAGTTGAGCTCTGAGGTGTTGTCGTCACAATTTTATCGTTGCAGTTCTGGAATACCTGAGATAGTTTCGCCGACATCAAAAATCTCTTTTATGCAGTTGTTGGTGAGATAACCTCGACGCCACCCAGTACTGGGGCAGGAGTTCGGGAGTATTGCCATAACTCGTATAACAGATGCTTTTCGAAGATTGAGGTAGATGATTTCCGAAGGTTTCTTGGTTATGTGTTGAAGGATGGATACAGCTGGATGTAGGATTTGTTAGTTTTGGGTGAGATATTATGCTTCCCCTGTATCCCCAACACCTGATTGCATAACCGGAAAATTTCGGGAGTTTATAAGTGGGAATTCAAATAGCTCTTAGGATATCTTTCCGACAGATATATGATATGAAATTGGGGTTCGACGTCTAGTGGTCCGCCTATCCACGGTTGGTTTTATAGTGGTCTCGTTGTGTCTTAAAGAGTCCTTTGCTATGCCGACTCGGGGATGCTTCGTATGTCATGTGCACTGCCTTGTACATGATGGTGATGTACGATCGAGCCCGTGTAAGCCCCACCACGAAAACTTCGGACGAAATCTCTATCATATGTTTGTTCTGGCTCATTCTGCAAGCCAATCCTTTGTTTTGTTTTGAGTTGTGAAATTCGAGTTGCTTCAATGTCAAGTGTTGATTCCATGCCTTTTCCTAAGTGATGTTCTCATATTCCTATGTGAATACTAATCCTTCATGATAATCGAGATTGTCATGTCAATCCTTTTCAACTGGTGCGATTCTCTTCAAGATCATCCTATCATTTTTTTCTATTTGCAAGATCCAATCTCAGTTCTTCCCAATGGTGTTTGTTTTCATCCATCCCAAGTTGCCTTTGTTTTTCCCACCCACCCACTCCCTTTTTCCTCAAGGACTCAGAGTTCTTTATCACTATCCATTTTATTGGTGGAAGTCTCTCCATTCTTTCGTATTCTTACCCGGTGGCTCTCTTGAAGATGCTCTACTCGTTCACCATTCTTCATTCTTTTTCTTCTCCGGTGGATCCAAATCAAGTTTTGGTGTTGATCATATCCCTTTTTCCTCGTTTCAAACACCTTCTCATGCCGGTGCTCCTCATTTCTCGGTATTCAATTGTTCCGGAGTGCTCAAGATATCCCGAAGATTCGTGCTTACACTCTGCTGTCGTTCAAGCTCTTTCGAGATTGTTATCTCATTCTAGCCATTTAATTCAACCGGTGCAATCTATCTTCCAAGCAACCTTTTCAACGGTGTTTCTTTGAGTGGGCCCTAACCCACAGGTCTTTTTCCAGGATCTTACCTGACTCCTCTTATTTTACCGGAGCTATTCTCAAATCTTTTAAAGTTTGACATAAGAATGAATTATCATCAGTCAAATGCTTTTCTCCAAGATCTTTCTTTTCTTTTCATCGTTGGTTCAACCTTTCTAATTTTCATCCCGGGGTATCTCAACAATTTGGTGGTGTTTCTCATCGTCATTCTCAGATTTTGAAGACCGAAGAAGAGTTTCTCTTAAATCTTGCTCCATTCTTTTCAAGATTCGTGGTTCTAGCTTGATGTCTTCCTCTCATAATTGTTTTCTTTGTGACTATTCTTTTCACCCATCCGGTGCAAATTCAGGAGTCTTTTCAGTTTGATTCTCCAGAGGCCATCATCTCATTATTATTCATTTCAGCTGGCAGCTCACATTCTCCAAATCTTACCGGGGCATCGTTCGAATATCCTCTAATCAGTTCATGATCTCTTCGTTCTCATGGATCTAAACCCTCTCATGTATCTTCGTTCATTTGCTAATTTTTCCCGATGTTTCTTTATCTTTACTTCGTTCATTTTCAATCCTACTGGTGTTTCATTGAAGACCTTATCAAGTTATCGATATCTCTCCTAATCCTTTTCAACGAGAATAAGTAGTATGCCAATTCCATTGCTTGTCATCAATTTGAATTAGTGAAGGATAAGCATAATATAATTCTGATTCTTGTTTCATCGAGTAAATTCAACTCCTTATTTCGAAGGCTCGTCAAGCTCTCGGTTTTCAATTGTTTCATTTTTTCTTTCCCGGAGTTCCAAGCTCCCTCAATTATAGCACCACGGAGATTCATCTAAATCGTTACAAGGTTTCACCTTGTGTTTTCAACTTCTCTTTCTTTTTCGTTATCCTTTTGTTACCGCTTTGCTATGTGATGGCCTGGCTTATTAGGGATGATAGACTACTCATATCAATAAGGAATTCCTTCTTTTCCGGGAGCCCATTCGGACAAAACTCCAAAGTTAAGCGTGCTCAGCTTGGAGTAGTGTCAGGATGGGTGACCGACCGGGAAGTTGCTCCCGGGTGCGCATGAGTGAGGACAAAGTGCGCAGAAAAGACTAGTATTGATCTGTGGGGCCAGTCTAGATCCCGCCAGGAGTAACGACCACCGACGGGTGTGTCCGGGGCGTTACAAGTTGGTATCAGAGCCGACCCTCGTGGCTACACGAATGGTTGCGGACAGGTGCGTGGTCATGTTGTTCATGACGTTTGTGACCCGTCGTGGCACACGGCATGGCACATGTACTGGACTAGAAGCACAGACGTATGTGCCAAGAGGGAACGTTCCTGTGGCCCGACGAGGACGTCGGTTCCTCTAAGTGGGGGTGTATGTGATGGCCTGGCTTATTAGGGATGATAGACTACTCATCTCAATAAGGAATTCTTTCTTTTCCGGGAGCCCATTCGGACAGAACTCCAAAGTTAAGCGTGCTCTTGGAGTAGTGTCAGGATGGGTGACCGATCGGGAAGTTGCTCCCGGGTGCGCATGAGTGAGGACAAAGTGCGCAGAAAAGACTAGTATTGATCTGTGGGGCCAGTCTAGATCCCGCCAGGGGTAACGACCACCGGCGGGTGTGTCCGGGGCGTTACAGCCTCCAAGCGCAGAGTTTTGTAGGACAGTAGCAAATTTCCCTCAAATGGATGACCTAAGGATTATCAATCCGTGGGAGGCATAGGATGAAGATGGTCTCTCTCAAACAACCCTGCAACCAAGTAACAAAGAGTCCCTTGTGTCCCCAACACACCCAATACAGTGGTAAATTGTATAGGTGCACTAGTTCGGTGAAGAGATGGTGATACAAGTGTAATAAAGAAATATATTTTTATAATCTGAATAAATAAAAACAATGAGGTAACAAGTGATAAAAGTGAGCAAAAATGGTATTGCAATGCTTGGAAACAAGGCCTAGGGTTCATACTTTCACTAGTGCAAGTTCTCTCAATAATGATAACATAATTGGATCATATAACAACCCCTCTACGTGCAATGAAGAATCACTCCAAAGTTCCTATCACGGAGAACATAAGATGAAATTTCTTATAGGGTACGAAACCGCCTCAAAGTTATTATTTCTGATAAATCTATTGGGATATTCCTATAAGTGTCATAAACCGCCCTAGAGTTCGTACTAAAACAACACCACATGACACACATCAATCAACCCTAATATCACCTATATACTCCAATGTCACCACAAGTATCTGTGGGTTAATTATATGATATGCATCACATAATCTCAAATTCATAATATTCAATCCAACACAAAGAACTTCAAGGGTATCCCAAGATTTCTATCGGAGAAAGGAATATGAAAACGCATACCAACCCTTATGCATAGATTACCCCAATGTCACCACTGGAATCCGCAAGTTGATAATCAAAACATACATCAAGTGGATCAATGGAACATTCCATTGTCACCACAGATATCCCATCGCAAGACATACATCAAGTGCTCTCACATCCAAAGATTCAATCCGACATAACAAAACCTCAAAAGAAAAGATTCAATTCATCACAAGGTAGAGAGGAAAGAACACCAAAAGATCCAACTATAATAACAAACCTTGCGGTACATTAAGATTGTGCCAAATCAAGAACACGAGAGAGAGAGAGAGAGAGAGATCAAACACATAGCTACTGGTACATACCCTCAGCCCCGAGGGTGAACTACTCCCTCCTCATCATGGAGACTGTCGGGATGATGAAGATGGCCTCCGGTGATGATTCCCCCCTCCGGCAGGGTGCCGGAACGGGTTTAGATTGGTTTTTCGAGGACTCAGAGGCTTGCGGCGGCGGAACTCCCGATCTAGGTTTCTTTCTGGGGGTTTCGTGATTTATAGGAATTTTTGGCGTCGGAAACAAGTCAGGGGGGTCCACGAGGCAGCGGCAAGCCAGGGGGCGCGCCCTCCACCCTTGCCGCTTCCTCGTGAAGCTTCTGGTCCAACTCTTGTGCTTCGAGGGCTTCTTCTGGTCCATAAAAAATCATAGTAAATTTTCAGCTCCTTTGGACTCCATTTGATATTCCTTTTCTGTGAAACTCAAAAACAAGGAAAAACAGAAACTGGCACTGGACTCTAGGTTAATAGGTTAGTCCCAAAAATAATATAAAATAGCATATCAATATATATAAAATATCCAAAATAGATAATATAATAGCATGGAACAATCAAAAATTATAGATACGTTGGAGACATATCATCATACATCTTTGAAAAGTAGCAGGTGCATTGCATATACCAAAAGGCATACGTCTATAAGCAAAGGTACCAAAAGGGCATGTATAAGTAGTTTTTTCTTGATCCTCTTGTGACACAAGTATTTGAGAAAAACCAGAATAACCATTTAGAAAGCAAAAGTGTGCATGTTTTAAAAGTCTTTCTAGCATTTGATCAATGAAAGGTAGAGGACAATGATCTTTTCTAGTTGCTTTTTTTAATTTTCTGAAATCAATTACCATTCTATAACTTGTAAAAATTATTTGTGGAATCAATTCATTTTTATCATTAGTAACAATAGTAATACCTCCCTTCTTAGGGACACAGTGAACAGGACTTACCCATCTACTATCAGCAATAGGATAAATTATACCTGCTTCCAGAAGCTTTAATATTTCATTCCTTACCACTTCTTTAATCTTAGGATTTAACCGTCCTTGGTGATCAACAACTGGTTTAGCATCCGGTTCCATATTAATTTTGTGCTGACATAGAGTGGAACTAAAGCCCTTAAGATCATCCAGAGTATATCCAATAGCGGCACTGTGCTTCTTCAGAGTTTTCATTAATTCCTTTTCTTCATGCTCTAAAAGGTTAGCACTTATAATAACAGGATATACTTGTTTTCATCTAAATAAGCATATAAGGTATCAGGCAATTGTTTAAGATCAAACACAAGAACACTCTTTGGTGGTAGAGGATCTCCCAGAGTCTCAACGGGCAAATTGTGTATCATAACAGGCATTTGTTGAAATAATATTTCATCTATTTTGTTCCTTTCATTCATAAACATATCATTTTCATGGTCTAGCAAATATTGTTCTAAAGGATCAATATGAGGCACGACAATAGAAGCAAGACCAATAATTTCATCTTTACTAGGCAATTCTTTATCATGGGGTTGTCTATGAAATTTGGAGAAATTAAACTCATGAAAAACATCCCCGAAACTTACACTAACAGTTTCTTTCTCACAATCTATCTTAGCATTAACAGTGTTCAATAAAGGTCTACCAAATATAATGGAACAAAAATTATATTGTGGGGGACCAAGAACTAGGAAAGCAGTGGGATATTTTATTTCCCACACAAGACTTCAGCATCTCTAACAATCCCAATTGGTGAGACAGTAACTCCATTAGCAAGCTTAATAGTAACATCAATATCTTCTATTTCAGCAGGTGCGATATCATTCATAACTTCTTGATATAAAGTAAAGGGAATTGCACTCACACACACTAGCACCCAAATCACATAAACCATGATAACAATGATCTCCTATCTTAATAGAGACAATAGGCATGCCAACAATAGGTCTATGTTTATCTTTTTTGTTAGGTTTAGCAATTCTAGCAGCTTCATCACAGAAATAAATAACATCCCCATTAATATTATCGACCAGGAGAACTTTAACCATAGAGATACTAGGTTCCACTTTAATTTTTTCGGGGGGTGTAGGTGTTCTAGTATAACTCTTACGGACTACAGTTGAAGCTTTAGCATGTTCTTTTATCCTAACAAGAAAAGGTGGTTTCTCAATATAAGTAGTAGGAATTACAAGATCAACATTATAAGTAATGGTTTCTTCTTCATCTTTAATAGGTTTTACTATTTTTACTTCAATGGGAGGATGATATTTAAACCACTTCTCCTTAGGGAGATCAACATGAGTAGCAAATGATTCATAGAAAGAAGCTACTATCTCAGAGTCAAGTCCATATTTAGTGCTAAATTCACGAAAAGTATCGGTGTCCATGAAAGATTTAACACAATCAAACGTAAGGTTTATACCTGACTCCTTACCTTCGTCGAGCTCCCAATCTTCAGAGTTGCGTTTAATTCTTTCCAAGAGATCCCATTCTAATTCAATAGTCTTCTTCATAAAAGAGCCACTACAAGAAGTATCGAGCATGGATTGATCATTATGACAAAGTTGAGCATAAAAATTCTGAATAATAATTTCTTTTGAGAGCTCATGATTGAGCATGAATATAACATTGACTTAAGCCTCCCCCAAGCTTGAGCGATACTTTCTCCTTCACGAGTCAAATGTATATATATATATATATATATATATATATATATATATATATATATATATATATATATACTTCCGATCATGATGAACCAGATGCATAGGATAAAACCTCTGATGAAATTCCAATTTCAATCAGTTGTAATTCCACGATCCAATATCATCACATAGCCTATACCATGTGAATGCATTTCCCTTCAAACATAAGGGGAAGACCTTCTTCTTGACTTCATCCTCGGACAAACCTGCAAGATTAAATAATCCACAAACTTCATCCACATAGATTAGATGCATATCAGGATGTAGTGTTCCATCTCCTGCATAAGGATTAGCTAGCAGTTTCTCTATCATACCCAAAGGAATTTCATAATAAATATTTTCAGTAGGTGCAATAGGTTGAGGAGCAACTTGTTGTTCTTTCGGTTGAGGTGAAGATACCCCGAACAAACCTCTCAAATGATGATTTTCCATAGTGACAAGTGACAGTAAATTTCAGCACGTAATATAAATTTTTACTCACCAAAGGCGCTTCACTCCCTGGCAACGGCGCCAATCCTTTTTGTAGCAAAGGATAAGCCTGGACGAACTCTTATATAAAGCAAAGAGCTCCCGAGGACACATGGGAATTATTGTCAAGTTAGTTTTCATCATGCTCATATGATTCGCGTTCGTTACTTTGATAATTTGATATGTCGGTGCACCGGCGCTTGGGTGCCATCCTTACTTGGACAAGCCTCCAACTTATGATTAACCCCTCTCGCAAGCATCCTCAACTACAAAAGAAGAATTAAGATAAATCTAACCATAGCATGAAACATGTGGATCCAAATGAGCACCTTACGAAGCAACACATAAACTAGGGTTTAAGCTTCTGTCACTCTAGCAACCCATCATCTACTTATTACTTCCCAATGCATTCCCTTAGACCCAAAATCATGGTGAAGTGTAGTGTAGTCGACGTTCACATAACACCACTAGAGGAAAGACAACATACATCTCATTAAAATATCGAACGAATACCAAATTCACATGATTACTTATAACAAGACTTCTCCCATGTCCTTAGGAAAAAAAGTAACTACTCACAATGCATGTTCATGTTTAAGATCAGAGGGGTATTGAATATCATTAAGGATCTGAACATATGATCTTCCATAAAATAAACCAACTACCATCAACTACAAGGAGTAATCAACACTACTAGCAACCCACGAGTACCAATCTGAGGTTTGGAGGCAAAGATTGAATACAAGAGATGAACTAGGGTTTGAGAGGAGATGGTGCTGGTGAAGATGTTGATGAAGATTGACCCCCTCTCAATGAGAGGATCGTTGGTGATGACGATGGCTTTGATTTCCCCCTCGGGGAGGGAAGTTTCCTTGGCAAAACAACTTCGTCGAAGCCCTAAATTGCTTCTGCCTAGGTTCCGCCTCAAGACGGTAGCACTTCGTCCTGAAAGCTCTCTCTGTTTTTCTAGGTCAAAACGCTTCATAGAGCAGAAGATGGGCACTGGAGACCTGCCAGGGGGCCTGATACGTCTCCAACGTATCTATAATTTTTGATTGTTCCATGCTATTATATTATCTGTTTTGGATGTTTATGGGCTTTATTATGCACTTTTATATTATTTTTGGGACTAACCTATTAACCCAGAGCCGAGTGCCAGTTTCTGTTTTCCCTTGTTTTAGAGTATCGCAGAAAAGGAAAATCAAACGGAGTCCAATTGACCTGAAACTTCACGTAACTTATTTTTGGACCGGAAGAAGCCCACGGAGTATCGGGGTTGGACCAGGAGAGTCCCGGGCTGCCCACGAGGGTGGGGGCGCGCCCACCCCCTGGGCGCGCCCCCTGCCTCGTGGACAGCCCAGAGGTCCACCGACGTACTTCGTCCTCCCATATATACTCATATACCCTAAAAACTTCAGAAAACACAATAGATCGGGAGTTCCGCCGCCAGAAGCCTCCGTAGCCACCGAAAACCAATCTAGAGCCGTTCTGGCACCCTGCCGGAGGGGGAATTCCTCTCCGGTGGCCATCTTCATCATCCCGGCGCTCTCCATGACGAGGAGGGAGTAGTTCTCCCTCGGGGCTGAGGGTATGTACCAGTAGCTATGTGTTTGATCTCTCTCTCTCTCTCTCTCTCTCTCTCTCTCTCTCGTGTTCTTGAGCTGGTACGATCTTGATGTATCGCGAGCTTTGCTATTATAATTGGATCTTATGATGTTTCTCCCCCTCTACTCTCTTCTAATGGATTGAGTTTTCCCTTTGAAGTTATCTTATCGGATCGAGTCTTTAAGGATTTGAGAACACTTGATGTATGTCTTGCGTGGGATACCCGTGGTGACAATGGGGTATTCTATTGATCCACTTGATGTATGTTTTGGTGATCAACTTGCGGGTTCTGCCCATGAACCTATGCATAGGGGTTGGCACGCGTTTTCGTCTTGACTCTCCGGTAGAAACTTTGGGGCACTCTTTGAAGTTCTTTGTGTTGGTTGAATAGATGAATCTGAGATTGTGTGATGCATATCATATAATCATACCCGCAGATACTTGAGGTGATATTGGAGTATCTAGGTGACATTAGGGTTTTGGTTGATTTGTGTCTTAAGGTGTTATTCTAGTACGAACTCTAGGATAGATTGAACGGAAAGAATAGCTTCATGTTATTTTACTACGGACTCTTGAATAGATTGATCGGAAAGAATAACTTTGAGGTGGTTTCGTACCCTACCATAATCTCTTCATTTGTTCTCCGCTATTAGTGACTTTGGAGTGACTCTTTGTTGCATGTTGAGGGATAGTTATGTGATCCAATTATGTTATTATTGTTGAGAGGACTTGCAATAGTGAAAGTATGAACCCTAGGCCTTGTTTCAACGCAATGCAATACCGTTTACGCTCACTTTTACCACTTGCTACCTTGCTGTTTTTATATTTTCAGATTACAAAAACCTATATCTACCATCCATATTGCACTTGTATCACCATCTCTTCACCGAACTAGTGCACCTATACAATTTACCATTGTATTGGGTGTGTTGGGTACACAAGAGACTCTTTGTTATTTGGTTGCATGGTTGCTTGAGAGAGATCATCTTCATCCTACGCCTCCTACGGATTGATAAACCTTAGGTCATCCACTTGAGGGAAATTTTCTACTGTCCTACAAACCTCTGCACTTGGAGGCCCAACAACGTCTACAAGAAGAAGGTTGTGTAGTAGATCAAGGTCTTTTCTGGCGACGTTGCTGGGGAGGTTAGCGCTTGAAGGTATATCTTTAGATCTTGCAATTGGATCTTTTTGTTTCTTGTTTTAGCACTAGTTTAGTTTACAAAAGAAAACTATAAAAAATGGAATTGAGGGTACCTCATATGCTTCATCTTTTTAATATCTTTCATGAAAATAAGGATTCCGATAATTGTGCTCAATTGCTAGAGGAAGAATGCATTAGAATGTTTGGCACTAAATATTTGAATGATGAGCATGATTGCAATGTTGTTAGTATGAATTCCTTGAATATCCATGATGCTAATGATATGCAAAGCCACAAGCTTGGGGATGCTATGTTTAATGAAGATGATATTTTTAGTCTCCCAAGTTTTGATATGCAAATTTATAATGATGATAGCATGCCTCCTACTTATGATGATTATATTTATGAAAGTGGATTTGGAGAGGTCATGACTTTATTTAGTAATGATTCCACTATCTTGGAAGAGGTTTCAATTGATTATGATGAGAACAAAGTTGCTACTTATGATGATTATTGTGATGAAACTTATGCTATAAAAAGTAGTGATGATTATATTTATAAAACTTTTCATGATTATTATTACCCTTTTTCTGAACATTACTCTTTTAATGTGAAAACAATTTATAGTATTCGAGTCTCTTATGATACTCTGACTATTCCGATTGAGAAGAATTTTGCTTATGTAAAGAGTAGTAAATTTTCTATGCTTCTAGATCATGAAAAGAATGATTTAGGTGCTGGTTATATTGTTGAATTTGCTCATGATGATACTGAAAATTATTATGAGGGAGGAACATATGCTTGTAGGAATTGCAATAATATCAAGTTTTCTCTCTATGTGCTTAAAGTTTTGAAGTTATGCTTGTTTTACCTTCCTATGCAAGTTGATTCTTGTCCACATAAGTTGTTTGCTCACAAAATCCCTATGCATAGTAAGTGGGTTAGACTTAAATGTGCTAGTTATATTCTTCATGATGCTCTCTTTATGTTTCAATTCTTATCTTTATGTGAGCATCATTGAAATCAACATGCCTAGTTAGGGGCGTCAAACGATAGCGCTTGTTGGGAGGCAACCCAACTTTATTTTTGTTCCTTGCGTTTTGTTCCTGTTTACTAATAGATAATTCATATAGCCTCTGTTTAGATGTGTTTTTTTGTTTTAATTAGTGTTTGTTCCAAGTAGAACCTTTGGGAAGACTTGGGGAAGTCTTATTGATCATGCTGTAAAAAAACAGAAACTTTAGCGCTCACAAGAATTGCTGCCATTTTTTATTGAAGAGTTCTATTTAGTTAATTCTTTTTTCATATAATTAATATAAAAATTACTCAGGTCCACCAATTTATTTGAGAATTTTATGAGTTCCATAAGTATACGTTTGATACAGATTACTACAGGCTGTTCTGTTTTTTGACACATTCTGTTTTCTATGTGTTGTTTGCTTATTTTGATGAATCTATGAGTAGTATCGGAGGGTATGAACCATAGAGAAGTTGGAATACAGTAGATATTACACCAATATAAATTTATAATGAGTTCACAACATTACCTAAGTGGTGGTTTATTTTCTTATACTAATGGAGCTTACGAGTTTTCTGTTAAGTTTTGTGTTGTGAAGTTTTCAAGTTTTGGGTAAGGATTCGATGGACTATGGAATAAGGAGTGGCAAGAGGCTAAGCTTGGGGATGCCCAAGGCACCCCAAGGTAATATTCAAGGACAACCAAAAGCCTAAGCTTGGGGATGCCCCGGAAGACATCCCCTCTTTCGTCTTCGTTCATCGGTAACTTTACTTGGAGCTATATTTTTATTCGTCACATGATATGTGTTTTGCTTGAAGCGTCATTTTCTTTTCTTTTGTTTTGCTTGCTGTTTGAATAAAATACCAAGATCTGAAATTATTAAATGTTAGAGAGTCTTCACATAGTTTCATAATTATTTGACTATTCATTGATCTTCACTTATATCTTTCGGAGTAGTTTGTTGTTGCTCTAGTGCTTCACTTATATCTTTTAGAGCACGGTGGTGGTTTTATTTTTAAGAAATAGATGAACTCTCGTGATTCACTTATATTATTTTGAGAGTCCTAAACAGCATGGTAATTTGCTTTGGTTGTGAATTTAGTCCTAATATGATGGGCATCCAAGAGGGATTAAAAACTTCCTTATAAAGTGCATTGAATACTATGAGAAGTTTAATACTTGATAATTGTTTTGAGATATGGAGATGGTGATATTAGAGTCATGCTAGTTTAGTAGTTGTGAATTTGAGAAATACTTGTGTTGAAGTTTGTGATTCCCGTAGCATGCACGTATGGTGAACCGTTATGTGAAGAAGTCGGAGCATGATTTATTTATTGATTGTCTTCCTTATGGGTGGCGGTCGGGGACGAGCGATGGTCTTTTCCTACCAATCTATCCCCCTAGGAGCATGTGCGTAGTACTTTGTTTCGATAACTAATAGATTTTTGCAATAAGTATGTGAGTTCTTTATGACTAATGTTGAGTCCATGGATTATACGCACTCTCACCCTTCCACCATTGCTAGCATCTCTAGTACTGCGCAACTTCCATCGGTACCATAAACCCATCATATACCTTCCTCAAAACAGCCACTATACCTACCTATTATGGTATTTTCATAGTCATTCCGAGATATATTGCCATGCAACTTTCCACCGTTCCGCTTATTATGACACGCTCCTTTTTTTATCGTACTGTTTTGCATGATCATGTAGTTGACATCGCATTTGTGGCAGAGCCACCATTCATAATTCTTTCATACATGTCACTCATGAGTCATTGCACATCCTAGTACACCGCCGGAGGCATTCATATAGAGTCATATCTTGTCCTAAGTATCGAGTTGTAATTCTTGAGTTGTAAGAAAATAAAAGTGTGATGATCATCATTATTAGAGCATTGTCCCAGTGAGGAAAGGATGATGAAGACTATGATTCCCCCACAAGTCGGGATGAGACTCCGGACGAAAAAAAGAGGCCAAATAAGCCCAAATAAAAAAAGAGGCCATAAAAAAGAGAAGGCCCAAATAAAAAAATATTAAAAATAAAAAAAAAGAGAAAAAGAGAGAAGGGGCAATGCTACTATCCTTTTACCACACTTGTGCTTCAAAGTAGCACCATGATCTTCATGATAGAGAGTCTCCTATGTTGTCACTTTCATATACTAGTGGGAATCTTTCATTATAGAACTTGGCTTGTATATTCCAATGATGGGCTTCCTCAAAATGCCCTAGGTCTTCGTGAGCAAGCGAGTTGGATGCATACCCACTAGTTTCTTTTGTTGAGTTTTCATACATTTATAGCTCTAGTGCATCCGTTGCATGGCAATCCCTACTCACTCACATTGATATCTATTGATGGGCATCTCCATAGCCCGTTGATACGCCTAGTTGATGTGAGACTATCTTCTCCTTTTTGTCTTCTCCACAACCACCATTCTATTCCACCTATAGTGCTATATCCATGGCTCACTCTCATGTATTGCGTGAAGATTGAAAAAAATTGAGAACATTAAAAGTATGAAACAATTGTTTGGCTTGTCATCAGGGTTGTGCATGATTTAAATATTTTGTGTGGTGAAGATAGAGCATAGCCAGACTATATGATTTTGTAGGGATAGCTTTCTTTGGCCATGTTATTTTGAGAAGACATAATTGCTTTGTTAGTATGCTTGAAGTATTATTATTTTTATGTCAATATTAAACTTTTGTCTTGAATCTTATGGATCTGAATATTCTTGCCACAATAAAGAAGATTACTTAGAGAAATATGTTAGGTAGCATTCCACATCAAAAATTCTGTTTTTATCATTTACCTACTCGAGGACGAGCAGGAATTAAGCTTGGGGATGCTGATACGTCTCCAACGTATCAATAATTTTTTATTATTCCATGCTATTATATTATCTATTTTGGATGTTTATGGGCTTTATTATGCACTTTTATATTATTTTTGGGACTAACCTATTAACCCAAAGCCCAGTGTCAGTTTTTGTTTTTCCTTGTTTTAGAGTACCACAGAAAAGGAAAATCAAACGGAGTCCAATTGACCTGAAACTTCACGGAACTTATTTTTGGACCAGAAGAAGCCCACGGAGTATCGGAGTTGGACCAGAAGAGTCTCGGGCTGCCCACGAGGGTGGGGGTCGCGCCCCCTGCCTCATGGACAGCCCGAAGGTCCACCGACATACTTCTTCCTCCCATATATACACATATACCCTAAAAACTTCGGAAAACACAATAGATCGGGAGTTCCGCCACCAGAAGCCTCTGTAGCCACTGAAAACCAATCTAGACCCGTTTCGGCACCCTACCGGAGGGGGGAATCCCTCTCCGGTGGCCATCTTTATCATCCCGACGCTCTCCATGACGAGGAGGGAGTAGTTCTCCCTCAGGGCTGAGGGTATGTACCAGTAGCTATGTGTTTGATCTCTCTCTCTCTCGTGTTCTTGAGGTGGTACGATCTTGATGTATCGCGAGCTTTGCTATTATAGTTGGATTTTATGATGTTTCTCCCCCTCTACTCTCTTGTAATGGATTGAGTTTTCCCTTTGAAGTTATCTTATCGGATTGAGTCTTTAAGGATTTGAGAACACTTGATGTATGTCTTGCGTGGGATACCCGTGGTGACAATGGGGTATTCTATTGATCCACTTGATGTATGTTTTGGTGATCAACTTGTAGGTTCCGCCCATGAACCTATGCATAGGGGTTGGCACACGTTTTCGTCTTGACTCTCCGATAGAAACTTTGGGGCACTCTTTGAAATTCTTTGTGTTGGTTGAATAGATGAATCTGAGATTGTGTGATGCATATCGTATAATCATATCCGCGGATACTTGAGGTGACATTGGAGTATCTAGGTGACATTAGGATTTTGGTTGATTTGTGTCTTAAGGTGTTATTCTAGTACGAACTCTAGGATAGATTGAACAGAAAGAATAGCTTCATGTTATTTTACTACGGACTCTTGAATAGATTGATCAGAAAAAATAACTTTGAGGTGGTTTCGTACCCTACCATAATTTTTTCGTTTGTTCTCCGCCATTAGTGACTTTGGAGTGACTCTTTGTTGCATGTTGAGGTATAGTTATGTGATCCAATTATGTTATTATTGTTGAGAGGACTTGCACTAGTGAAAGTATGAACCCTAGGCCTTGTTTCAACGCATTGCAATACCGTTTACGCTCACTTTTACCACTTGCTACCTTACTGTTTTTATATTTTCAGATTACAAAAACCTATATCTACCATCCATATTGCACTTGTATCACCATCTCTTCGCCGAACTATTGCACCTATATAATTTACCATTGTATTGGGTGTGTTGGGGACACAAGAGACTCTTTGTTATTTGGTTGCAGGTTGCTTGAGAGAGACCGTCTTCATCCTACGCCTCCTACGGATTGATAAACCTTAGGTCATCCACTTGAGGAAAATTTGCTACTGTCCTACAAACCTCTGCACTTGGACGCCCAACAACGTCTACAAGAAGAAGGTTGTGTAGTAGACATCGGGGCCCACAAGCGTGGCAGGGCGCGCCCCCAGGCTTGTGGCCACCTGGTGGGTCCCCTCTGGTAGTTTCTCTGCCCAATAATTTTTATATATTCCAAAATAATTCTCCGTAAATTTTCAGGACTTTTGAAATTGTGCAGAATAGGTCTCTCAGATTTGCTCCTTTCCGGTTCAGAATTCCAGCTGCCGGCATTCTCCCTCTTCATGTAAATCTTGAAAATTAACAGAGAAAAGGCATAAGTATTGTACCACAATATGTAATAACTGCCCATAATGTAATAAATATCAACATAAAAGCATAATGCAAAATGAACGTATCAGATCCCTTGCCGTGCACCCATCAGGTGCGACAAGTGCCGACGTGGGAAGTGAGGGCGACAAGACTCCTCCTACCGGCACGCCCGTCCTCTCCTTCGGTGCCGCAACCAAGCGCACGTTAGCATGTGTCGGTGAAGGTGGAGCCTGCCTAGGCTCCGAACGGCGAAGAGAGAGAGAGGGGGGAGGGGGATCAAGGGCCTCCTGCCCGCAACTCCCCCTCCCCTCGACACTGGAGAGGCGCCGGGCAGACCCAACTGGCCTCTCGGAGACCTCCGGTCTTGGGCCCTCTGCCTGCTCGGCAACCGTCTCCAAGACCTCTTGTCTCGGGGCGCCGTCCGTCGCCGTCGTAGCGGGCACCATCAACATGGCGCCGGTCCCAAATATCTCTTGTCTCGGAGCGCCGTCCGTCATAGGCAAACAAGCCTCACTCGGTACCGGCGGCAACACTCGCTCCGACGGATTATTCAGCTCTACCCTGTTATTTCATAAGGCATTATTGAATAATATAATAATATGATTGTGTGCATCGCTTGATGCGGATCGGGTTCGACCTTCTTTTTAAAAGAACTATATGTGGTGTGAGAGTGTGACATGCATCACTCATTTTCTCTGTAGCCGCCCTGCTCGCGGCCCCATCGCCCTTGTGTGAGGAGGACTTGTTCTGCCGCTTCCTCGCCGTGGCCACCCGGGCCGCCGACGTCTAGCCCCCGCGGTGCTCTCCCTCTCCGCGGAATCTTCAACACGCCCTCTACCTGCCTGCGGTGCTGTTCTTATCCCCTTTCTCGCCTTTTATCGGTATTGCTCCATTGGAGAGGTTCGCCACTTCTCTGGTATTTGACTCCGTGCTTTGGTTGTAGCATCTAAGAGCGACAGAGTTTGCTCTTGCCTCATTTTGAAGTACATCTTAGGAGGTTCTGTTTTGCGCGTAGAGGAGGGATGTCTTGAATTTTCTTGGATGGATTCAAGAAGCCATTCTGAATTTTTACTTTTGCGGTTCCTAATCACAGGAGTCGTCAGTTGATTCGCTAGTGGCCCTGGATCTTGGAAAATGCCCTTCCGTTTATATGTACTCCCTCCGTTTCAAATTACTCTGTAGGTGGTAGCACGTGAGTGGTCAGACACAACAGAACAAAAAGCAATAAATTTTAAGATATGCGCGCTTAGAAACGATTGGCCTTAAACTGTTTACATTATTGATGATATGTTCAAAAGGTGTGACAGTGACAACGAGTGGGCAAAGGGAATCCATGTTTGATTTCATTATTACTACATTGGTACTATATTCCTCTGATTAGTATTGCAGATCTAAGTGCACTCAAGAAGGGATAGAAATGGCAATCTTGTTGTGGTCGAGCATGTATTCTTTATTATCCCATCCACTGCAGATTGCCGGATAGTTATTCTCTCAGTTGTGTTGAACCTTGTTGCCAAGCTGCCTCCTTAGTCTCACATAGAGTTTTAGTCCACTTGACTTCTGTACTCTGAATCGTCTCAATCATGCTCAAATTTTCTTGTTGACACATGCTGAACTTGGCTGCCAAGCTAATGCCCCCTGTTTCCTCTCCATTTCCTGTCGGAATTTGGCTATATAATATTGGTGAAATCCATTGGTATCTTCTTCCACGTTCGTGTTAAATATCCCTTCATTTCACTTGTGAACACCTACCTTGTTCAGAAGTAGAGTGTGAAGTTCCAAGTATGCTGCCAAACATGGAGGAGCCCCTTGTTGGAGGCAAGAGTGAGAAGACAGGAGGGCCAGGAGAGAGCCTCCTAGTGATTGAGGTCAAGAAGCAGCTGTACCTTGCCGGGCCTCTCGTCGTCGGAAGCCTCCTGCAGAACGTTGTTCAGATGATATCGGTCATGTTTGTCGGTCACCTCGGCGAGCTCGATCTCTCGAGTGCCTCCATCGCCACCTCCTTTGCCGGTGTCACTGGCTTCAGCTTGTTGGTATATATATTATGTCCATTTCGTCTCTTGCATCTGTTGGACCTCCTGAACAACTAACATCACCTTGCTTTGTTCATGATTATTTGAGGCCGGCATGTCGAGCAGCTTGGACACACTGTGTGGGCAAGCCTTCGGAGCAAAGCAGTACCATCTTCTTGGCATCTACAAGCAGAGGGCAATCCTTGTGCTCACTCCTCTGAGCGTCGTGGTTGCTGTGATATGGGCATACACTGGCCAGATCCTCCTCTTCTTCGGCCAGGACCCTGAGATTGCCATGGGAGCAGGGAGCTACATCCGTTGGATGATCCCGGCGCTGTTCGTCTACGGCCCGCTGCAGTGCCATGTCCGGTTCCTACAAACGCAGAACATCGTCCTCCCGGTGATGCTGAGCTCAGGTGTCACAGCACTGAACCATATCTTGGTGTGCTGGTTGCTGGTTTACAAGCTTGGCCTGGGCAACAAGGGTGCTGCCTTGGCCAATACAATCTCTTACCTGACCAATCTGCTCATCCTGGCTCTCTACATCAGGCTCTCTCCATCCTGTAAGAGGACTTGGACAGGGTTGTCAATGGAGGCGTTTCGCGACATCCTTAGCTTTTTGAGGCTTGCCGTTCCATCTGCTCTCATGGTTTGGTGAGTTTGAGTTTATCCTTCTCTAATTGCAGGTATAATTTTCCGTCGTCCATCTCCAATTGAATTTCATCCTACATTTATTTTATACAGTTTGGAGTGGTGGTCATTTGAGCTGCTTGTACTTTTTTCTGGATTTCTTCCAAATCCTAAGCTCGAGGCGTCGGTGTTGTCCATCAGGTGAGGTGTCATATGCATGGCTTATTTCACATCTGGATCGCCTTCGCCTTCTTCTGATAGTAACAGCTCAACTTGCTGCAGTTTAAATACTCTTTCATTAGTATTCAGAATCCCATCTGGGCTTGGTGCAGCTATAAGGTCAGACTGAACAACTTGAATTCATAAACCTGATTTTTGATCATATAGAGTACTTCAATGATACTCCTTCCGTAAAGAAATATAAGACATTTGAGATCACTAAAGTAGTGACCGAAAACGGCTTACATTTGTTTACAGAGGGAGTATTATCTATCTTACCATACGGAAAACCTGATATTCATTATTATCTCGCCTCTGTAGCACCCGTGTATCAAACGAGCTTGGTGCTGGGCGACCTGATGCTGCCCGTCTAGCGACCCATGTGATCATGGTTCTGGGTCTTGTATCGAGCGTATCGGTCGGTCTTGCTATCATTCTGGTGCGCAATTTATGGGGGTACGCATACAGCAACGAAAAGGAAGTGGTGGAATACATTGCCAGAATGATGCCAATTCTTGCCGTGACATTCTTGTTTGATGACCTGCAGTGTGTCCTTTCAGGTAAGTGCAGTGTAGGTGCTTCAGAGAAAATAAATTTGGAAATTATAAGGAGCCTGCATATAGATATAGGATGAACAATATCTGTGATCGGCGTTTTTCAGGTATAGTTAGGGGCTGTGGCTTCCAGAAGATTGGCGCGTATGTCAATCTCAGCGCGTACTACCTTGTCGGCATCCCCGCGGCTTTATATTTTGCCTTTGTGTACCACCTTGGTGGAATGGTACTTATTTTACTTATGTTATTATACAAAAAGCTCTAAGTTGACCTATATTCCTCATTTGACTTGAGGAAACCTCTGAAAAATGTCGTCATGAACTGTTAGGGGCTGTGGTTCGGATTAACCTGCGGACTTGTCGTGCAGACAGTGTTGCTCCTGTCCATCACCCTGCGAACCAACTGGGACAAAGAAGTAAGCGTGCGGTCATATTGTTTTGTGAGTTTTGTTATGTTGGCTTCTCAGTGATCATACTGCATTGTTGCTTTGGTAGGCTTTGAAGGCAAAAGACAGGGTTTTCAGTTCTTCCCTACCTTTAGACTTGGCAACATGAGACACACAAGACAAGATGCACAATTTTCTCAGGAAATTAGCCAGGGAGATGTGCATGGGGATAAGGAACCAACGAGGAATTGGTTGCTAAAATGGTGCTTCACTGGCATGTGCAATTCTTCACAGAAACATCTGGAAATAGGCGATCCGCTTTGGTAAAAACAATTTGGATACGGAAAAATAAAAATGTTAGGATGAGTAGAGGCGCAGTAATACCCTTGATAATGTAAGTAAGGGAATAAAGTGTTTCTTCACTAGAATCCATAGTGTGGATCCAGGATTTCCTGAGAGGATTGATGAGATTATTCTCTTCACGGAAAGGAGGTTCCTCGTCAGCATTGCATATGCTTGGTTTTTGTGCTTGGTAGTGCATTTCTGAGGCATGAGGACGCTATAAATTGCAAAAAAAACACCACAATTGCGTCGCTTGGTGCGAAAAACCACCGTTTTCATAAAAGTTTGCAGAAACCACCATTTTTCAGTAATTTTGTTGCACAGAGCACTAACTGGTCGCTTGACCGCGTTTTGACAGAAAACCTGACGTCCCGGGCCCAGCCGTCAGGCCACGTGGCAAGGGGCAGACGGCGCGCGCATGACGCCCGTTAGCGACGCTCCCTTGACCTGGTTCGACCGGACCAGCTCGTGCCCGCGCCACCATTCCCCCTCCTCTTCCTCGTGACCTAGTTCTCTCTCGCGCCCTCCATGGCGACACGCAGCGGCGGCGGCGGCGGCTGCGGCGAAGGAGAGGACGAAGGAGAGAAGGAGCACCTGAGGCCGGAGGGCGACAACGCGGTGAAGATGACGGGCGGCGGCGGTGAAGTTCCTGCCGCATCTAGCCAGTCGTCGGCGTCGTACGACGTGGGAGCCAGGTCGGCGGCGGCATTGGCTAAGGTGTGGAAGGCCAACCCTAGCCAAAGCCACCATTATACCTCTGGTCTTGGCGGTGTCGAGTAAGATTTCCTTCTCCTACCTCTATGCATCTGCCACCTTTGTGAAATGTAGAATTAGGGTTAGCTAGCTTGTTTACTTAGTACTGCTGTTGAATGTGTTAGATGTAATTATTGTTGTCAAAGATGTAGCAATTGTTTGGTTGTGCAAAATCCTAGTTCTGAATTCCTGTAAATAATTATTTTATATGCTCTGAGTAGGTTTGTAGTAATTTAAATACTTCTGAATGTTGTAAATAATTCTGTTATATGCTCTGTATAGGTTTTAGGCATTTAAATACTTCTGAGATGATGTAAAAAAATTGTGTTGTACATGGTTGTACAACTGAAGAATTTGTACATGTGTGATGTAAATTATAACTGGAAAAGGTTGTAGTCCTAACCATTTTTATTTTCTTTTGCTTTTGTAGCTTGGATGATGAAATTTGGGATGTCAGGTTTAATTTCATTGGAGAAGACAATTATGAGAGGCAGATAGGGGAGTCTGACATAACATTCAATCATTTGGTAGCTATCAAAGAGGAACAAGGTTATGATGGAAGTTATTCAATGTACTATCCAAAGGTGGTAGGTGCTGGGCATGCAGGGATGGACCTAATTATGTCAGATGACAATGTGGAGGAGATGCTTGATTTGTATGCAGAGAAAAAAGTAGTGAACATAACTGTGATCAGTGCCAGCAAACCTGACTTGTTTGCATTAAAAGACCTTAACAAAGGGGTTGTATGTGAAGATCAAGTGCCCATTTCTGAGATTGGTAATCCAATTGTTTATGAGATAAATGATGATGGTGTGTTGTTTCAATCACAAGGCAGTTCTGAAGCTAATGCACATGAGTGTGCCCCAATGCAGCCAGATGACTCTCAAGTAGAGTACTTGATAACTCAGCAGAGTTGCAATTTGCAGAAAGAGAAAGAGAAGGAGATTGTCATTGTAGATGACATTCTCAATGCATTTTTGGAGCAATATGCTGATCCTATTGATGATGGACAGCCTATGGAAGAGGAAGCAGCCAATGCAGAACAAGAAGAAGGACAAGAGAATTATGAGTTTGCAGAAGGAGAACAATTTGATGATAGTTCAGAAGGAGAACAACTTGATGATAGTTCAGAAGGAGAAGAACTTGATGATCCAGAACTGAAGCAAAAGATTTGTGAGCTAAAGAGGAAGAAAAAAGATCCTAAATACCACATGGAAGGTGATACAGATCCAGAAGATCTTTTCTGTGAGGAGGATAGTTCAGATGAGGATGAGGTTTTAGTACAACAAGCTCCACCACAAAAATTACCAGTTAGAAGAGGGCCAACTGACAGATCTCACATCAGTTCTGCAGCAACAATAGAACCAGATTATGTGCCCTCCTCTGATGAGAACATGGAAGATGTTAAGTGTGAATTATCAGATGAGGAGGAGATAAGATATGTGCCAAATACTGGCAAGAGATCAAGAGCTAAGAAGAGAGCTGTGAGGAAGTGGTATAATGAGGAACTGCAACAACCTGAAGATCAAATTTGTTGGCAGATGTGTTTTGAGGATGTGTATCAGTTCAGAAGGGCTCTAGTGAACTTGCATGTAACTCAGAGGAGGAATTTCCACTATCATAGGAATTGCAAGGACAGGATAATAGTTGACTGCAGTCAAGAGGGCTGCAACTTTCATATGACTGCCTCACAAGTGGGAAAAGAGAAAACCTTCTGCATAAAGAAACTCCAACTGCAACACACATGTCCTGTACTTGGTGAGAACTGCAAAGTGCCCATTAAATATGTGGCAAAGTCAATTGAGAGCAGCTTAAGGACAGATCCTAGCACATGTGTTGATACTGTAATAGAGAACACCAAGGAAAAGTTTGGTGTGGAGGTAGGCAAGAACAAGGCATACAGGGCAAGAAAACTAGCTTTGGCAGTGGTCCTGGGTGATCAGGAAAGGCAGTACACAAGAATCAGGGACTACCTTCAGACAGTGCTTGACACAAACCCTGGATCTAGATGTATAGTTACTACTAGAGTTGTGAGAGAGCACCCAAGTACCAATCCCAGATTTCATAGGTTGTTCATGTGTCTTGGAGCATCAATTGAAGGTTTTTTGAAAGGATGCAGGCCATTCATAGGTATGTTCATTGTTTTCAAATTTCAAATTATTTACATTGCACATTTAATCATCTTTGTAGTCCTAAAATTGTGTATTATTTCAGGTTTGGATGGGTGCTTTGTAAAGCTGAGCACAGGACAACAAATTCTAGCTGCCACTGCAAGGGATGGTAATAACAATATCTATCCTATTGCTTTTGGAGTGGTTGAAGTAGAGGACACACCTAGCTGGAGTTGGTTCCTCACACAATTGAAAATAGCTATTGGTGGAGAAAAAGGGCAGTTTGGATACTATACAATTATCTCTGATAGGCAGAAGGTTGGTTCTAGAGCTCTAATTAAAATTGCTTCTCTCCTTTATTGTTCATGCTTGTTGTCTATGTAAATGTTTGCATGTTTGCTACTCTCTTATGTACATGTTTGTTAAGTATTTACTATGCATTTGCATGTGAGCAGGGACTTCTAAATGCCATAGATGCAGTCTTTCCAAATTGTCCTCAGAGATACTGTTTAAGACACATATATGCTAATTTTCAAAGTGCTGGGTTTAGAGGGGAGGAACTTAAAAAGTATATGGATGGTGCTGCATATTCTTATACAAGACATGGGTTTGATGTTAACATGGAGAACTTGAGACAAGAGAGCCAAGAGGCTTGGGAGTGGCTAAGTAAGATAGAGGAGAAAACATGGGCTAGATGGGCAATGGACACTAATTGTAAGACAGACCTGGTTGTCAACAATTTAAGTGAAGTATACAATAGGATGATCTTGGATGTAAGGGGGAAACCAATCCAGACAATGTGTGAGGGTATTAGGACCAAGTTGATGGTTAAGTACAGTGAGAAAAGAATAGGGGGCCAAAATGCTAGGTGGGAGATAACTCCAACATACTCAGAAAAGTTGGAGGAGTCAAAGAAGTGGGCTAGGAACTGCAAGGCACAAATGGCTGGTCCAGATCTTTATCAGGTTCAGAGTGGGGAAAATACTTATGCTGTAAATTTGGCACAAATGACTTGTGGGTGCAGAAGATGGGACATGACAGCAATCCCCTGCCACCATGCTGTGTCTGCCATATATAAATCAAAGCAGCATCCAGAGGATTTTGTCTCTGCATTTTTCAAGAAAGAAATGTACATGGCAACATACAATCCTATTATATTCCCAGTTCCTGGGCCTGATCTTTGGACCAAGACACCTACCAGAGACATTGACCCCCCAGTTTTCAAGAAGAAGAAGGGAAGAAAGCAGACCAAGAGAAGAAAGGGTCGGTTTGAGGTGCCCAAGCCCAAAGATACATCTAGAGTTGGCACAATATCATGCAGCAATTGTGGTAAAGAGGGTCATAGGTACACCAACTGTGGGCATGCACTCAAGCCATCACTTCTAATGAGAAAGAACAAACATGAGGTACACAACCTCTTCCTTCATTTCATTTTGCATTGCATATCTCTAATTTATACTAACATTCTTCTCTCTTTCCAGCCCAATAGGAAGAACCAAGCAACTGCTTCTGCTTCTACTAAGCCTCCAGCTGCTCCAAAGCCTCCAGTTGCTCCAAAGCCCACAAGATCTACAAGTATTTCTACTAGGAACACAAGGCAAGCAGCTCCCACACCCAAGAACAAAAGACAATCATCAAGTGCTGCCAGGACAAGCAGATCAACACCCACTACAAGAGCTGCTCGTAGAGCACCTTATCCTCCTCCAAGAGCTGCTGCAAGTCAGGCTGCTGCTGGTCCTTCACATGGACAGAAGAGGAAGAGGATGTTGGGGAACGTAGTAATTTCGAAAATTTTCCTACGCACACGCAAGATCATGGTGATGCATAGCAACGAGGGGGAGAGTCTGATCTACGTACCCTTGTAGATCGCAACGGAAGCGTTGACACAACGTAGAGGAAGTAGTCGTACGTCTTCTTCCCGATCCGACCGATCCAAGCACCGTTACTCCGGCACCTCCGAGTTCTTAGCACACGTTCAGCTCGATGAAGATCCTCGGGCTCCGATCCAGCAAAGCGTCAAGGAAGAGTTTCGTCAGCACGACGGCGTGGTGACGATCTTGATGTACTACCGACGCAGGGCTTCGCCTAAGCTCTACAACGATATGACCGAGGTGGAATTTGGTGGCAGGGGGCACCGCACACGGCTAAGGAACGATCAACAATGATCAACTTGTGTGTCTTGGGGTGTCCCCTGCCCCCGTATATAAAGGGGCAAAGGGGGAGAGGTGCGGCCGGTCCCTTGGTGCGCCAGGAGGAGTCCTACTCCTACCGGTAGGAGTAGGACTCCCCCCCTCCAACCCTATTCCAACTAGGATTCTCCAAAGAGAAGAGAGAAAGAGGGGGGCCGGCCCCTTCTCCTAGTCCTAATAGGACTAGGGAAGGGGGGGAGGTGCGCAGCCCTTGTGGGCAGCCCTCTCACCTTTCCACTAAGGCCCATGTAGGCCCATTTGGCTCCCGGGGGGTTCCGGTAACCCTCCCGGTAATCCGGTAAAATCCCGATTTTACCCGGAACACTTCCGATGTCCAAACATAGGCTTCCAATATATCAATCTTTACGTCTCGACCATTTCGAGACTCCTCGTCATGTCCGTGATCACATCCGGGACTCCGAACAACCTTCGGTACATCAAAATGCATAAACTCATAATAACTGTCATCGTAACGTTAAGCGTGCGGACCCTACGGTTCGAGAACAATGTAGACATGACCGAGACATGTATCCGGTCAATAACCAATAGCGGGACCTGGATGCCCATATTGGCTCCTACATATTCTACGAAGATCTTTATCGGTCAGACCGCATAACAACATACGTTGTTCCCTTTGTCATCGGTATGTTACTTGCCCGAGATTCGATCGTCGGTATCCAATACCTAGTTCAATCTCGTTACTGGCAAGTCTCTTTACTCGTTCCGTAATACATCATCTCATAACTAACATCTTTAGTTATTATGCTTGCAAGGCTTATGTGATGTGTATTACCGAGAGGGCCCAGAGATACCTCTCCGACAATCGGAGTGACAAATCCTAATCTCGAAATACGCCAACCCAACATCCACCATTGGAGACACCTGTAGTACTCCTTTATAATCACCCAGTTACGTTGTGACGTTTGGTAGTACCCAAAGTGTTCCTCCGGTAAACGGGAGTTGCATAATCTCATAGTTATAGGAACATGTATAAGTCATGAAGAAAGCAATAGCAACATACTAAACGATCGGGTGCTAAGCTAATGGAATGGGTCATGTCAATCAGATCATTCAACTAATGATGTGACCTCGTTAATCAAATAACAACTCTTTGTTCATGGTTAGGAAACATAACCATCTTTGATTAACGAGCTAGTCAAGTAGAGGCATACTAGTGACATTCTGTTGGTCTATGTATTCACACATGTATTATGTTTCCGGTTAATACAATTCTAGCATGAATAATAAACATTTATCATGATATAAGGAAATAGATAATAACTTTATTATTGCCTCTAGGGCATATTTCCTTCAGTCTCCCACTTGCACTAGAGTCAATAATCTAGATTACACAGTAATGATTCTAACACCCATGGAGCCTTGGTGCTGATCATGTTTTTCTCGTGGAAGAGGCTTAGTCAACGGGTCTGCAACATTCAGATCCGTATGTATCTTGCAAATCTCTATGTCTCCCACCTGGACTAAATCCCGGATGGAGTTGAAGCGTCTCTTAATGTGTCTGGTCCTTTTGTGAAATCTGGATTCCTTTGCCAAAGCAATTGCACCAGTATTGTCACAAAAGATTTTCATTGGACCCGATGCACTAGGTATGACACCTAGATCGGATATGAACTCCTTCATCCAGACTCCTTCGTTTGCTGCTTCCGAAGCAGCTATGTACTCCGCTTCACATGTAGATCCCGCTACGACGCTTTGTTTAGAACTGCACCAACTGACAGCTCCACCGTATAAAGTAAACACGTATCCGGTTTGCGATTTAGAATCGTCCGGATCGGTGTCAAAGCTTGCATCAATGTAACCTCTTACAGTGAGCTCTTTGTCACCTCCATATACGAGAAACATATCCCTAGTCCTTTTCAGGTATTTCAGGATGTTCTTGACCGCTGTCCAGTGATCCACTCCTGGATTATTTTGGTACCTCCCTGCTAAACTTATAGCAAGGCACACATCAGGTCTGGTACACAGCATTGCATACATGATAGAGCCTATGGCTGAAGCATAGGGAACATCTTTCATTTTCTCTCTATCTTCTGCAGTGGTCGGGCATTGAGTCTGACTCAACTTCACACCTTGTAACACAGGAAAGAACCCTTTCTTTGCTTGATCCATTTTGAACTTCTTCAAAATCTTGTCAAGGTATGTGCTTTGTGAAAGTCCAATTAAGCGTCTTGATCTATCTCTATAGATCTTTATGCCTAATATGTAAGCAGCTTCCCTGAGGTCTTTCATCGAAAAACTTTTATTCAAGTATCCCTTTATGCTATCCAGAAATTCTGTATCATTTCCAATCAGCAATATGTCATCCACATATAATATCAGAAATGCTACAGAGCTCCCACTCACTTTCTTGTAAATACAGGCTTCTCCAAAAGTCTGTATAAAGCCAAATGCTTTTATCACACTATCAAAGCGTTTATTCCAACTCCGAGATGCTTGCACCAGTCCATAAATGGATCGCTAGAGTTTGCATACTTTGTTAGCTCCCTTTGGGTCGACAAAACCTTCTGGTTGCATCATATACAACTCTTCTTCCAGAAATCCATTCAGGAATGCAGTTTTGACATCCATCTGCCATATTTCATAATCATAAAATGCGGCAATTGCTAACATGATTCTGACGGATTTAAGCATCGCTACGGGTGAGAAGGTCTCATCGTAGTCAACCCCTTGAACTTGTCGAAAACCTTTTGCGACAAGTCGAGCTTTATAGACAGTAACATTACCGTCAGCGTCAGTCTTTTTCTTGAAGATCCATTTATTTTCAATTGCTTGCTGATCATCGGGCAAGTCAACCAAAGTCCATACTTTGTTATCATACATGGATCCCATCTCAGATTTCATGGCCTCAAGCCACTTTGCGGAATCTGGGCTCACCATCGCTTCTTCATAGTTCGTAGGTTCATCATGATCTAGTAGCATGACTTCCAGAACTGGATTACCGTACCACTCTGGTGCGGATCTCACTCTGGTTGATCTACGTGGTTCAGTAGTATCTTGTCCTGAAGTTTCATGATCATCATCATTAGCTTCCTCACTAATTGGTATAGGTGTCGCAGAAACAGTTTTCTGTGATGTACTATTTTCCAATAAGGGAGTAGGTACAGTTACCTCGTCAAGTTCTACTTTCCTCCCACTCACTTCTTTCGAGAGAAACTCCTTCTCTAGAAATGATCCATTCTTAGCAACGAATGTCTTGCCTTCGGATCTGTGATAGAAGGTATACCCGACAGTTTCCTTTGGGTATCCTATGAAGACACATTTCTCCGCTTTGGGTTCGAGCTTATCAGGTTGAAGCTTTTTCACATAAGCATCGCAGCCCCAAACTTTAAGAAACGACAACTTTGGTTTCTTGCCAAACCATAGTTCATAAGGCGTCGTCTCAACGGATTTTGATGGTGCCCTATTTAACGTGAATGCGGCCGTCTCTAAAGCATAACCCCAAAACGATAGCGGTAAATCAGTAAGAGACATCATAGATCGCACCATATCTAGTAAAGTACGATTACGACGTTCGGACACACCATTACGTTGTGGTGTTCCGGGTGGCGTGAGTTGCGAAACTATTCCACAATTTTTCAAATGTACACCAAACTCGTAACTCAAATATTCTCCTCCACGATCAGATCGTAGAAACTTTATTTTCTTGTTACGATGATTTTCAACTTCACTCTGAAATTCCTTGAACTTTTCAAATGTTTCAGACTTATGTTTCATTAAGTAGATATACCCATATCTGCTTAAATCATCTGTGAAGGTGAGAAAATAACGATATCCGCCACGAGCCTCAATATTCATCGGACCACATACATCGGTATGTATGATTTCCAATAAATCTGTTGCTCTCTCCATAGTACCGGAGAACGGTGTTTTAGTCATCTTACCTATGAGGCACGGTTCGCAAGTACCAAGTGATTCATAATCAAGTGGTTCCAAAAGCCCATCAGTATGGAGTTTCTTCATGCGCTTTACACCGATATGACCTAAACGGCAGTGCCATAAATAAGTTGCACTATCATTATCAACTCTGCATCTTTTGGATTCTACATTATGAATATGTGTATCACTACTATCGAGATTCAACAAGAATAGACCACTCTTCAAAGGTGCATGACCATAAAAGATATTACTCATATAAATAGAACAACCATTATTCTCTGATTTAAATGAATAACCGTCTCGCATTAAACAAGATCCAGATATAATGTTCATGCTCAACGCTGGCACCAATTAACAATTATTTAGGTCTAATATTAATCCCCAAGGTAGATGTAGAGGTAGCGTGCTGACCGCGATCACATCGACTTTGGAACCGTTTCCCACGCGCATCGTCACCTCGTCCTTTGCTAGCGTCCGCTTATTCCGTAGTCCCTGTTTCGAGTTGCAAATATTAGCAACAGAACCAGTATCAAATACCCAGGTGCTACTGCGAGCTCTAGTAAGGTACACATCAATAACATGTATATCACATATACCTTTGTTCACCTTGCCATCCTTCTTATCCGCCAAATACTTGGGGCAGTTCCGCTTCCAGTGACCAGTCTGCTTGCAGTAGAAGCACTCAGTTTCAGGCTTAGGTCCAGACTTGGGTTTCTTCTCCTGAGCAGCAACTTGCTTGCTGTTCTTCTTGAAGTTCCCCTTCTTCTTCCCTTTGCCCTTTTTCTTGAAACTAGTGGTTTTGTTAACCATCAACACTTGATGCTCCTTCTTGATTTCTACCTCCGCAGCTTTCAGCATTGCGAAGAGCTCGGGAATAGTCTTGTTCATCCCTTGCATATTATAGTTCATCACGAAGCTCTTGTAGCTTGGTGGCAGTGATTGGAGAATTCTGTCAATGACGCAATCATCTGGAAGATTAACTCCCATCTGAATCAAGTGATTATTATACCCAGACATTTTGAGTATATGCTCACTGACAGAACTGTTCTCCTCCATCTTGCAGCTATAGAACTTATTGGAGACTTCATATCTCTCAATTCGGGCATTTGCTTGAAATATTAACTTCAACTCCTGGAACATCTCATATGCTCCATGACGTTCAAAACGTCGTTGAAGTCCCGATTCTAAGCCGTAAAGCATGGCACACTGAACTATCGAGTAGTCATCAGCTCTGCTCTGCCAGACGTTCATAACATCTGGTGTTGCTCCAGCAGCAGGCCTGGCACCTAGTGGTGCTTCCAGGACGTAATTCTTCTGTGCAGCAATGAGGATAATCCTTAGGTTACGGACCCAGTCCGTGTAATTGCTACCATCATCTTTCAACTTTGCTTTCTCAAGGAATGCATTAAAATTCAACGGAACAACAGCACGAGCCATCTATCTACAATCAACATAAACAAGCAAGATACTATCAGGTGCTAAGTTCATGATAAGTTTAAGTTCAGTTAATCAAATTACTTTAGAACTCCCACTTAGATAGACATCCCTCTAATCCTCTAAGTGATCACGTGATCCAAATCAACTAAACCATAACCGATCATCACGTGAGATGGAGTACTTTTCAATGGTGAACATCGTCATGTTGATCATATCTACTATATGATTCACGCTCGACCTTTCAGTCTCTGTGTTCCGAGGCCATATCTGCATATGCTAGGCTCGTCAAGTTTAACCTGAGTATTCTGCGTGTGCAAAACTGGCTTGCACCCGTTGTAGATGGACGTAGAGCTTATCACACCCGATCATCACGTGGTGTCTGGGCACGACGAACTTTGGCAACGGTGCATACTCAGGGAGAACACTTCTTGATAATTTAGTGAGAGATCATCTTATAATGCTACCGTCAATCAAAGCAAGATAAGATGCATAAAAGGATAAACATCACATGCAATCAATATAAGTGATATGATATGGCCATCATCATCTTGTGCTTGTGATCTCCATCTCCGAAGCACCGTCATGATCACCATCGTCACCGGCGCGACACCTTGATCTCCATCGTAGCATCGTTGTCGTCTCGCCAATCTTATGCTTCCACGACTATCACTACCGCTTAGTAATAAAGTAAAGCATTACATCGCGATTTCATTGCATACAATAAAGCGACAACCATATGGCTCCTGCTAGTTGCCGATAACTTGGTTACAAAACATGATCATCTCATACAATAAAATCAGCATCATGCCTTGACAATATCACATCACAACATGCCCTGCAAAAACAAGTTAGACGTCCTCTACTTTGTTGTTGCAAGTTTTACGTGGCTGCTACGGGCTTAAGTAAGAACTCATCTCACCTACGCATCAATACCACAATGATAGTTTGTCAAATAGACTCCGTTTTAACCTTCTCAAGGACCGGGCGTAGCCACACTTGGTTCAACTAAAGTTGGAGAGACAGTCTTCCGCAAGCCATCTATGTGCAAAGCACGTCGAGGGAACCGGTCTCGCGTAAGAGTACGCGTAAGGTTGGTCCGGATCGTCTCGTCCAACAATACCGCTGAACCAAAGTATGACATGCTGGTAGGCAGTATGACTTGTATCGCCCACAACTCACTTGTGTTCTACTCGTGCAAATAACATCAAACCATAAAAACCTAGGCTCGGATGCCACTGATGGGGAACGTAGTAATTTCGAAAATTTTCCTACGCACACGCAAGATCATGGTGATGCATAGCAACGAGGGGGAGAGTCTGATCTACGTACCCTTGTAGATCGCAACGGAAGCATTGACACAACGTAGAGGAAGTAGTCGTACGTCTTCTTCCCGATCCAAGCACCGTTACTCCGGCACCTCCGAGTTCTTAGCACACGTTCAGCTCGATGACGATCCTCGGGCTCCGATCCAGCAAAGCGTCGAGGAAGAGTTTCGTCAGCACGACGGCGTGGTGACGATCTTGATGTACTACCGACGCAGGGCTTCGCCTAAGCTCTACAACGATATGACCGAGGTGGAATTTGGTGGCAGGGGGCACCGCACACGGCTAAGGAACGATCAACAATGATCAACTTGTGTGTCTTGGGGTGTCCCCTACCCTCGTATATAAAGGGGCAAAGGGGGAGAGGTGCGGCCGGCCCCTTGGTGCGCCAGGAGGAGTCCTGCTCCTACCGGGAGCAGGACTCCCCCCTCCAACCCTATTCCAACTAGGATTCTCCAAAGAGAAGAGAGAAAGAGGGGGGCCGGCCCCTTCTCCTAGTCCTAATAGGACTAGGGAAGGGGGGGAGGTGCGCAGCCCTTGTGGGCAGCCCTCTCACCTTTCCACTAAGGCCCATGTAGGCCCATTTGGCTCCCGGGGGGTTCCGGTAACCCTCCCGGTAATCCGGTAAAATCCCGATTTTACCCGGAACACTTCCGATGTCCAAACATAGGCTTCCAATATATCAATCTTTACGTCTCGACCATTTCGAGACTCCTCGTCATGTCCGTGATCACATCCGGGACTCCGAACAACCTTCGGTACATCAAAATGCATAAACTCATAATAACTGTCATCGTAACGTTAAGCGTGCGGACCCTACGGTTCGAGAACAATGTAGACATGACCGAGACATGTCTCCGGTCAATAACCAATAGCGGGACCTGGATGCCCATATTGGCTCCTACATATTCTACGAAGATCTTTATCGGTCAGACCGCATAACAACATACGTTGTTCCCTTTGTCATCGGTATGTTACTTGCCCGAGATTCGATCGTCGGTATCCAATACCTAGTTCAATCTCGTTACTGGCAAGTCTCTTTACTCGTTCCGTAATACATCATCTCATAACTAACATCTTTAGTTATTATGCTTGCAAGGCTTATGTGATGTGTATTACCGAGAGGGCCCAGAGATACCTCTCCGACAATCGGAGTGACAAACCCTAATCTCGAAATACGCCAACCCAACATCCACCATTGGAGACACCTGTAGTACTCCTTTATAATCACCCAGTTACGTTGTGACGTTTGGTAGTACCCAAAGTGTTCCTCCGGTAAACGGGAGTTGCATAATCTCATAGTTATAGGAACATGTATAAGTCATGAAGAAAGCAATAGCAACATACTAAACGATCGGGTGCTAAGCTAATGGAATGGGTCATGTCAATCAGATCATTCAACTAATGATGTGACCTCGTTAATCAAATAACAACTCTTTGTTCATGGTTAGGAAACATAACCATCTTTGATTAACGAGCTAGTCAAGTAGAGGCATACTAGTGACATTCTGTTGGTCTATGTATTCACACATGTATTATGTTTCCGGTTAATACAATTCTAGCATGAATAATAAACATTTATCATGATATAAGTAAATAGATAATAACATTATTATTGCCTCTAGGGCATATTTCCTTCAGAGGAAGCCTGCCAAGTGGGATGATTATTTCACAGCAAGTGGAAATCACTGAAATGGGTTTGCTATGTTGGTCTTAGATCATTACTGTTCTGTTGCACTTTGAACTACTTGAATTGTTAGATAATGAGTGATGTGTTGCACTTTGAACTACTTGAACTGTTAGATCATGAGTGCTATGTTGCACTTTGAACCAGTTGATTGTTTTGCTGTTAGATCATGTGTGTTGTGTGGTGTGTGGCACATTGAACTACTTGAAGTGTTAGATCATGAGTGATGTGTTGCACTTGGAACTATTTCAACTGGTTGGTTATGAATTAGTGCTTCAAATTGTTGGTGTTTTTTGCTGGGTCATCTTGCTGGATATGCCAGCAACCATCCTTGTAAAGTTTCAAATAGTTTGGATATTTTGCTGGATCATCTTGCTGGATATGCCAGCAACCATCCTAGTAAATTTTTGGTAAGTGAAGATTAGGATACCATATGTTTGGGTGCCGTCGACAACACGACACGACAAAATAGGCATCAACCCTATGTTTGGGTGTCATCGACAACACGACACGACAAAATAGGCATCAACCCTATGTTTGGGTGCCGTCGACATCACGACACGACAAAACAGGCATCAACCCTATATTTGGGTGCCTTCGACATCATGACACAACAAAACAGGCATCAACCCTATGTTTGGGTGCCGTCGACATCACGACACGACAAAATAGGCATCAACCCTATGTTTGGGGTGCCATCAACAACACGACACGAGAAGGTAGGCATCAACCTATATTTGGGTGCCGTCGACAACACAACATGACAAGATAGGCTCAACCCTATATTTGGGTTCGACAACACGACACGACAAAATAGGCATCAACCCTATGTTTGGGTTCGACAACACAACGCGACAAGATAGGCTCAACCCTATATTTGGGTTCGACAATATGACACGACAAGATAGGCTCAACCCTATATTTGGGTTCGACAATATGACACGACAAGATAGGCTCAACCCTATATTTGGGTTCGACAATATGACACGACAAGATAGGCTCAACCCAACTTAGTCTCAAACATACCTCATAATTCAACTAGCATCACAAACAACAAGACAGAATAGATCAACATGTAGCATCACAATAGCCTCAAACAACATGACACAATAGTGTGCAAATACATAATAATTTAAGCACTCCATCATCATCTTCACTCCTCCAAGATTGCCTTCATCATCTTCAGCTTCCTCTTGTTCTCCTCTCCAACCTTCCAAAGGTCATGTAAGTTATATTCAAGTTTTTTCTTCTCCTTTTTGAGCTCAGCAGCAACCTCTTCAGCCACTTCAACCTTCTTTTTCAGATCAAAGTTCTCTTTCTCTAAGTTGATCATCTTGTCAGCTGCATCTAGAGGTATCTTCTCCTCATCCACATCCATCATTATTTTCTTATAATTCTCCTTGTGCACAGACTTCTGAATAGATTCACAAAAGTCCTTGGTAAGCTGAATGTGCTGGTTGTACTTTTCCTGTACCATCTTAATTTCTGCTTCTAACTTGGAGATCTTCTCCTCCTTAGCTAAATTATCTCTAATTCTGCCTGCCTTGGCTTCCTTATACAGATCCCAGAGTTTTGTCAATGAATTCTTTAGTGCATAAGGACATTCATTGTCCACCCATTCCACAACACCACAATTGTTACCCTCCTGCAACCAATTTTTTTCCTTTTAGTTAACAATACAATAAACAGATAAGTGAATTATAAACAAGTGCATAATTTTTTGGGTTACTTTAATACAAAAAGCACAGCATTGAATTGCATTACCTATATGTAAATCATTTATACATATTTCAATACAATAGAACAACATCTCTCAGTTATGTAAAGTTAGTATCTACATCATTCCTAAAACAGAGCCATTACATTACCTATATCTAAATCAATTAATTCTAATCTAAAAAACAGAGCTATGTCTAAGAATTCCAACAAAATAAAGTAACAGAGCTATATTTAGATCTAAATCTTATTTGCTACTGACCTTCTTGGCGCAACCATAAAATCTACGGCCAGTGTTCAGCCCATCGAACACAACAAGCCTCTCAGGAGCATTCCCATGCTTGCAAAGGTGCTTTTCAGTGGCATCAATGCCTGACCAATCCCTGTCCTCTATTGTTGCTGGGCGCTAAGTAGAGCAAAGTGGAGAAAATCAAAACAAATGCAATCTCTCATCTGAAAATCGAAAATCGCAAACCCTAACCCTAGCCAGAGAGCAGTGGGGATACTCACATATGGTTCCTCATCGACCTCATGTGCCAACTGCGACACCGAATCTGAGCTCGTCTCACCGTCATTCCACGACACCATGGCTGCGGTCGCCGCCGACGACTGATTTCAGCTGGCAACGGCGGCGGCGGCGGCGGGGGGGGGGGGGGGAGGGGGAGAGGAACTAGGTCACGAGCGAGAGGATGGGGAATGGTGGCGCGGGGACAAGCTGGTCCGGTCGAACCAGGTAAGGGAGCGCCGCTAACGGCTGTCATGCGCGCGCCGTCTGCCCCTTGCTACATGGCCTGATGGCTGGGCCCGGGACGTCAGGTTTTCTGTCAAAACGCGGTCAAGCGACCAGTTAGTGCTCTGTGCAATAAAATTACTGAAAAACGGTGGTTTCTGCAAATTTTTATGAAAACGGTGGTTTTCTGCACCAAGCGACGCAATTGTGGTGGTTTTTTGCAATTTACTCTACGATTGAGAGCCACTACGTATCTAGAAAAGGCTAAAAGTAAATGTTCGCCAGGACAAATAAAACAAGGAGACGACGTTGAGGCTTTGCAGAAATGTGCTTCATGGGCAAACGGCGGTGACAAAAGTGTTTATCATTTTGGCTGGATGATTTTGAGCTTTCGTGATCGTAGTAGTAGCGTGGCCCGTTGTGTCGCTGATCTAGTGCTTTCTCTTTTGACATCATTCCTGATCTGGTGTTAGTGGCATCGCTGCGCACTACGGTTAATGGGGAGAAGACTAGAATAGAAACACAGGGTGTGCAAAAATGAGATGCCTGTCCCTTAAAGTCCGCCGCATTGGTCCAGCAGGCGGAAATGATGCTATCAAGACAGCTCAACGTGGACAAAAATGTAATTGACCCTTTTAGTATCGGTTGCATGTGTTCTACTCCCTCCATTTTATAATAAAAGCGTTTTTGACATTACACTAGTTTCTATAGCATTTTTTTCTACTGTGTTTTTGCACTAATGTATACTCACTTTTTTTAATATTGCATTTTACATGAGTTGATCTTTCTTTTACTAGACTACACCCATGCTTATTGATTGCAGCTTTGGTATGTTTTTTAGTGTGGTGAGTCAAGTTGCTAGTTCACCTTACCGAGGCTCGCAAGCACAATTAACTCATTACTGTAGTTAAATGTGTATGTTTTTATTAGGGTATCTCCAACGCTAATCCTCAAACCACCCACAACCATCCGAACTGCGCGGCTCGAACGTGTTTTTCATCCAACGTGGAAATATATCGATCTGCCGATTGGTCCGGACGTGCATTTTCTCGCAAAATGGAAACAAACCGAGGGGCTTTGCAGGAGTCCAGACAGCTGTCATGCCCGCTTCTGACTACCCCACCAAAAAACCCTCTCCCGCGCACGCATGCATTCTCGCCCGATGCCAGCTGCCCGCATTCATGCCGGCCCAGAGCGAACGCGACCGCTCACTGAAACCGACATTAAAGTGGCTCATCGGCCGAGAGCGCCTCCCGCTGCTCGCCTGCTACGCACGCCTTCTCTCCGTATTTAAACGTCATTCGTCTACCCGCCTACCTTCATTAAACCGATGTGTGTGCCGAGGAAGCTACTCCGGTGCCCCGAGTGTCACGCGCCCATCCCTGTGCCGGCCGACATTAAACATCTCTTAGGCTGTTGTTAATACAAAATGTGCCAAGGAACCTACTCCGGTGCCCCGAGTGCCATGCGTCCATTCCTGTGCCGGCCGACATTTATCATCTTGTTGTTTAAAGTGTCTGCGCTAGGATGTTGTTAATCTCACCGACAAAAAGAACCAACACGTGATTCGATGGTTACCAGAGTAGCTATACCATAATCTCAAGGATCAAACCCTAGGTATGATGTCCATGTGTCTTGTTTAAACGGAATGTTCCGGTGAGAGACAACATTCAGTCCGGGCGTGGAAACTTCATCAATCTTGAAACTCCACAACCGATATTTAGCGGGCATTTCGTGAGGTTATTCGTGACTGGGCCCCCTCCTCCTTTCACACACACACACAGAGAAGACCACGAAAACTACCCTGGAATGTATATGCGTCATACGGTTCAGGCCAAACTAATTTGTTTTCGCCTTGGAAAAACGATGGCTACAGTTAAATAAAAAAAAACGATGGCTACAGTTTGTATTCATCTCTGTTGTATTTGAAACTCAGGCTGCGGACGGGCCCGAGGCGTACAAAAGTCTTGGAGTAGCGATGCGCCCCGCTCCGTAATGGGCCAATAGGACACCACTCCATCATCCCCGTAGCCGCCTCCGTCGTGCGCGGTGGCCGCCGCCTCGGCCGGGGACAACTTCTTCTTGGGGCCTTCGTCCCCGGGGCCGCCTGAGCCGCTGCCGCAGCGCCTGCGGTACGGTTCTTGTCCACACCCTTTCCTGATCTTTTTGCTCCATCGCAGAGGTTTGCCAGAATTTCTCTTGGATGTCTCATGAGTTGGCTCTTTGCGTGGATTTCCTTTCTCACAAACTCCAAATTCGCTGTTGCCCATGCCTGATTGATTTATGAAAAAACAACGAGCTTCGAGCTTATGAGAGAGAGAGAGAGAGAGAGCCTGTTCCGGTTAACTCGAAATTCAGGACCCATACTGAATCTTCTCGTATGAGTAAACCACGGGGTGGATGGTTAACTGATACTGATGACACTGCATGTCTGCATCTTAGGAAATTCCCTTTTATGTGTGCGTCTGCGTCGTGAAGCAGGCCGTAGCACGTCAGGGGTCGGATATGACACATGACCCTGACGACGAGAGCGGCTCCAGCTCCGGCCGTGATTGATTTCGTTACCTATGGCTATGAGATCATCTACGCTTGTAGCTTTCCAACCTTTTGACTATAATAGTGCAGACGCGCCGATCAAGCATGTGCCGTTAACTGTTCCATTCGATTCAATCTTGCCTGTCAGATAGTTTATTGTGTCAGATGTCTTGAGCTTGGCTGCCAAGCTGCCTCCTTTCTCTCACAAAGATTCTTTACTCCACTTGACCCAAGCACGCTGAAACTGACTGGTTCAGGGGCACTTTCAACTTGGCTGCCAAGCCAGTGCCTCTGTTTCCCCTTGGTTTCCTTCCTGAATTTGCCATCGACTGCAGGCCTATACAATACTGATAAGGTTGATTAGTACTACGTGCTATGTATAATATATTCTTCCCCAAACATGATAAATATACCCTCACTTCACTTGCTAAAACCTACCTTCTTCACAAGTCAGAACAAGAGCGTGAGATTTCAAGTATGTCGCCAACCATGGAGGAGCCCCTTGTTGACAAGACTGGAGGGCCAAAGGAGAGCTTGGTGGTGACTGAGGTCAAGAAGCAGCTGTACCTGGCCGGGCCTCTCATCGCCGGATGCCTGCTGCAGAACGTCGTGCAGATGATCTCGGTCATGTTCATCGGCCATCTCGGTGAGCTCGCTCTCTCGAGTGCCTCCATCGCCACCTCCTTTGCCGGTGTCACCGGCTTCAGCTTGTTGGTATATATGTTATGTCCATTCATCTCCTGCATATTTTTTATCCTCCTGAATGGACAACTAACACCAACCTGAATGTTCTTTCTGGTATCTGTTCATGATCATCTTATTAGGCTGGCATGGCGAGCAGCTTGGACACACTGTGTGGGCAAGCCTTCGGGGCAAAGCAGTACTACCTGCTCGGCATCTACAAGCAGAGGGCCATCCTTGTGCTCACTCTGGTGAGCGTTGTGGTTGCGGTGGTCTGGGCCTACACCGGGCAGATCCTCCTGCTCTTCGGCCAGGACCCGGAGATCGCCATGGGGGCGGGGAGCTACATCCGATGGATGATTCCGGCATTGTTCGTCTATGGGCCGCTGCAGTGCCACGTCCGGTTCCTCCAAACGCAGAACATCGTCCTCCCGGTGATGGCGAGCTCTGGCGTCACGGCGCTCAGCCACGTGCTCGTGTGCTGGTTGCTGGTGTACAAGCTTGGGCTGGGCAACAAGGGCGCTGCCCTGGCAAATGCCATCTCGTACCTGGCCAATGTGTCAATTCTGGCTCTCTACATCAGGCTCTCTCCATCCTGCAAGAGCACTTGGACAGGGGTCTCAAAGGAGGCGTTCCGTCGTTAGCTTCATGAAGCTCGCCGTGCCATCCGCTCTCATGGTTTGGTGAGTTTTAACTTGTGCCCCACCCCTCAGATTATTTGCATTGCAGGTAGATTCTTTTTCATGGTCCATCTTCTGACTTTATCTGATCCTGCATGGGCACAGCTTGGAGTGGTGGTCGTTTGAGCTCCTGGTGCTTCTCTCCGGACTTCTCCCAAATCCTAAGCTCGAGGCGTCGGTACTGTCCATCAGGTGAGTTGCAGCATTTTCATGGAGTGTTTCACATTCTGTGTGCCCTTTTCTGACGGGAAATGCGGAACCCCTTGCAGCTTAAACACAGGTTCGTTGGCATTCATGATCCCCTTCGGGCTTGGGGCAGCCATAAGGTACTACAACTGAACAACAGACTCGTAACCTTTTGCCAATTGCCATGCCTGTATTACAACTTTATCGTATAGCCATTGTGGCAATGAAATCGTGTATCTTGTGATTGTAGCACCCGCGTCTCGAACGAGCTTGGTGCTGGGCGGCCTGAAGCTGCCCGCTTGGCTACTCGCGTGATCATGGTTCTGGGTCTCGCGACGGGTGTGTCGCTAGGACTTATTATGATTTCGGTGCGCAATCTATGGGGGTATGCATACAGCAACGAGAAGGAAGTGGTGGAGTACATTGCGAGGATGATGCCGATTCTTTCCGTGTCCATCATCTTCGACGATCTGCAATGTGTTCTTTCAGGTAAATTAAATATATACGACACAAATCCCTAGTAGTTGCAGACTAGTTCCTGAATTTCGTTCAACTTTAGTCCATCTTTTTGTCTGGTATCATTTCGATGAACATCATTGATCATGTACTGATTGCAACGTGGTGTACTTGATATATATATTCCAGGTGTTGTTAGGGGCTGTGGCTTGCAGAAGATCGGTGCTTATGTCAACCTCAGTGCATACTACCTTGTCGGCATCCCGGCGGCGCTATGCTTTGCCTTTGTCTACCATCTTGGCGGAATGGTACTGATTTTACCACCCATGCCTTACAGAAAGTTCCAGCTTCACTGGTAGTATTTCTCATTTAAAGAAACCTCTCAAAACCTATGTGTGCCTGAAATTCAGGGGCTGTGGTTCGGAATAATCTGCGGACTAGTCGTGCAGATGCTGCTGCTGCTTGCCATTACCATGTGCACCAACTGGGATAAAGAGGTGGGCAAATTTCAAACCAAAACTTCTACCACGCACACGCATTGTTTCGTCGGCTTCTCGGCGTCTCAACTCTCGAGTTCTTATAATGTGTGGCTCATCATCTTGCATTTCTCTTGTGTAGGCTCTCAAGGCAAAGGACAGAGTCTTCAGTTCGTCCCTACCTCTAGACATGACGACATGAGCATGGAACAAAGATGCAGAATTGCTCTTGGCCAGGACCAGGACGCTAGCTGGGCAAATGAGATAAGAAACTCGTCAGGAATTTTGTTACCGCTTTGTCTCCATGTCACCAGCATGGCCGTGCCGCTTCCTCGAAGGAAACGTCACCCAACGAGTGATCTGTATTGGTGATTTTTGTAGAAGACGTGAGACGATCGGGATGTTTTCACAGCCAAAGGCTGATACGATGATAAGGGAATAAAGTAAAATGTGGTGTGTACTAGAAAATTCGCAGTATGGATGCAATATTTTCTTTTTGAGAATTTAGTAGATTATTAATTTCTTGGTTACAAATACTATTAGATAGTTTTGTCTGGGTTGCTGATGTGGAAAAACTGAAATACAAGGATGCAGTCACTGTTTGTCATTTACAGTGATTACGTGTGTACTTCGGTGTGTGTACCAAGGTAAAATTGTTTTTTTTGTCTAGAATAGGTAAAATCGGTTGCTGACGGCAAAACATTGTAGAACAGACAACTAACCAATGAACGGACAACTAACCAATCGAATCCTAACCAATGTACGCCTTGCTCTAGCAGTCGGCTGACCATCCCGGACCTTCTCCGGCGAGCCTCCGCACCCTGCACCCTAACATACTCAGGACTCGGGGTTCCTATATAGCGCGTATCGCGCCGTCGCTCGCTGCTGTTTCTATGGGCCGGCCCATTTCGGAGGTTTCACGCCCAACCGGTTTTGGGAAGGTTCTAGAACCTTCCCTGAACCGGGCTTTTCTATTTTTCTTTTGTTTTTTCTTTTCCTTTTTATTTTTCTGTTTTCTTTACTTTTATGTTTTCATTTTTATTCTTGTTTTTCAATTTCCGAAAATCTATTAATTTGTGATTTGTTCTCCGGAATGATGAACATTTTTTTCAAAATCCTGGTTTAATTTTTACTAATTCGTTACTCTTAAATCATGAAAAACAAATTGAAACTGCAAACATTTTTTAAAACTCACGGATATTTTTTCAAAATCGTGAACATTTTTTAATAAATTTATGAACAATTTTTTAGAAATTTTTTAACATTCTCGTAAGTCATGAACATGTTTTCAACTCATGAACATCCTTTTCAAATTCATGAACATTTTAATAAATATTTTAAATACTTTTGATATCATGAACTTTTTTTCAAATTCGTGAACATTTTTAGAATTAGCGAACATATTTTTGAATCATGAACATTTGTTTCCAAATTCGTGAACATTTTTCCAATTAGTGAACACTTTTTTGGATTGTGAACATTTTTTCCAAATCCGTGAACATTTTTCGAATTAGCAAACATTTTTTTGAACCGTGATTTTTTTAAAAAAAATTGAACATTTTTTAAGTTTCTTAACATTTTTTACAAATTCGTGAACAGCTTTTGAATTCCAAAGCATTTTCTGTAATCATGAATATTGTTTTTCAAAATCATGATAGTTTGATAAAATTAGCAACTTTTTTATATCCCAAATTATTAAAAAAGGAAAAAAGTAACAAGTAGCGTCCGGGCCCGCAAATGGGCCGGCCCAGAAGTGCGTTGCGCGCTGTTAGGGCTGCCTCTTGATCTTTTTCTTTTTTGAGGGGCCAAAAGCCTCTTGATCTGGCTCGTTGCTGCCGCAGAAGCTAAATGGGCCGGGACAGTTGTCGCGACAAGCAAGGTGCGTGAGTAGGTTCATTGTCGCTAGTTCACTTGTTAAATCTGAAACTACAAAATCACTAGTAGAGAAGTACTCGTTGCAAAGATCACTTCAAGTTCTCACATTGTGATAAACACGTCACTTGTCGTAATTTTGGAGTTTTTTCTTTTTTCGTAGATTCGTTTATTCAAAACGTTTTATCTCTTAAACCGTGTGTCCAAATCTCAAACCGCTTTCACCGTTGGATTCCTAGCGTCGAGATCTTCAAAACTAGATCCCATGTTGATAGATTTTGACGAACTTTTTTTAACAAAAAAACCGGACGAAAAAAGCGAACCAGGAGCACGCGTTTTTCCCTTTTCGAAAGAGGCACACCTGTGCCTCTCACGAAATCACAACTGTGTCTCTCGCGGAAGCAAAACCGTGACTCTCTCGGAAGGAAAAGAAGAAAAGAAAATGCGTTTTTTTCGTTTTCGAGGAGGCACGGCCGTGCCTCACGCGAAAGCACACCCGTGCCTCTCGTGAAAGCAAAACCGTGACTCTCGCGAAAGGAAAAAAAACAGAAAACGTGTTTTTTTCGTTTCCGAGAGGCACGGCCGTGACTCTTGCGAAAGCACAACCGTGTCTCTCGTGGAAGCAAAACCGTGACTCTCGCGAAAGAAAAAAAACCAGAAAACGTGTTTTTTTTCGTTTCTGAGAGGCACGACCGTGACTCCCGAAAGCACAACCATGTCTCTCGCAGAAGCAAACCCGTGACTCTCGCGAAAGAAAAAAAATAGAAAACGTGTTTTTTTTCATTTTCGAGAGGCACAACTGTGACTCTCGCGAAAGCAAAACCCTGCCTCTCGCAAAAGGAAAACCGTGACTCTCGCGAAAGGGGAAAAAAGACCCTCTATTCTTGTTAATTTTCTCCCGACATCCTCCTCCAAACGCGACCACGAGTCACCCTCCCCCTCGCCCATCTCCCTCCCGCTTGTGGACAGTAGCGGCGGCCGAGATCCGCATCCTCCCCATCTCCGGCAACTACAGTAGCTCGCCTAAGGCAAGCAGATGGTGGGCTACTCACCCCCTTCCCCTCTCAGGCCCTTGGAGCGGCTTGTCGGCGTGATCCGTGCCTCTGCCCCCTCTCAAGATCCTAGACCGCCGGCGGCAAGCCGGTGGTGGGCTCCTCCTTCGCTTCTCACGCCCATGATCAAGGTATACTCCGATGCTCCCACTTCCTCCTCTCTCACCTAGATTTTTGTGTGTACATTCGTCAAAGATCTGCTAGGGTAGATGAGGGGTCTACAGGAAGGTTGGGCCTTAATGAGGCGACTGATGAAGACATTAAATCAGAGCAATTGTACACAGGGCACCAATGTGTACCATCCAAAATCACTGAAATAACAATGGGATTACGCAGTGACGGCCATTACATGCAATATTATGGTTATATATGGGCATGTGAGTGCTTTGGATGACTCGTGCTATGTACAGAGTTCCTAGATTAATACGAGAACCAATTAAATCTGAACCTGAAGTCAAATTGATGCCATGTTTTAGCTTGTAGATCGTTAATCTGTTGATGCTTTGGTTACATCGATTCTCAGACATGCTAAGGGTGTGTTATTTCTGTTATAAAGTAGTGCATCGCAAGGTGTTTCACTGGTTTAGTGGGGAGAGTGAACCCTTCACTTATTTAGTGCATACAAGACGCATGATTAGTTAGTGTAATGTGATAAGGGGAGATCTCCTAATTTTTTTTGTTTCAGTTGATGGCTATAAAGCTTCTTGTCCACAAACAGGAGATTCAGCTAATTTTGAACCAAAGATTCAGAAATTTGGTTGAATACATATAAGGGGGGAGCACGACAGGTATGGCCTGAGAAGTTATTTCACTTGGTCCTGGGATTCTTGCGCATTCCTGAAGATAGCAAATAATATGCATCGCAACATATTTCCAAAGTTGATTTAGAAAATATTTGCTTCATTTCTGCTTTGCATAGCTGCTTTCTTTACATGCTGAATCAAGTTGTGGCCCTAGTCTTAAAATGGCATGAATGTTTGAGACTAAGATCTATGCCAATTTCGGCACTATCAAAAGTTGCCAATATTTGGAAAATTGTAGAGAGGGGCTCACGCTTGGTGTTGAACCAATCAAGTCCCAAGTTTTGGTCTCATGCCAAATTTTGGCCCCAATCCAGTCCTGAAATGTTTGTATTTTTGTAGTATTCTGTTTTAATTGCTCATTGCTAGTATTCTGCTGTAAATGCCATTCTATACACAGGACACATGAATACTAAATGAGTGCAGCATTGTTCTTTTACATTCTTCTCTCTAGTAGTGGTGCTCGTTGAAGTCTTTCGCCTTGCATACTGGAATCCAAGTCGAATGAAAAGCATGGTGAATTAAGGGAGCAAAGAGCAGCATCAATGCTACACTTTGAAGCTGAATCATGGTCAAAGCCTCAAAGGTAGGTTTCTCTGTCACCGGAAATAATTTTTCATCTCAGTTCTTTTCTACGACTATTTGCAGGCTAAGTTGTGTTATAAATTTGTATTTTTTATGCTTGTGTACACTCTGAGTGTGCCCACCAGTCTTTTTTATATGTAAGCTCTGAGTGTACCTTACAGACTTTTAGTCCATGAAAGAACACAATTATTTTCAGTTTCTCGCCTTGTGATGTAAACTATAAAATTGTCCATGTATTTGTAGATGGGTGATGCTCTGACACCAGAAGCATCTCGAGTACATATGGACAGAAGAAGTGTACAACTGCAAGGGCGAAACTCATTTGCGTGTGAGATAATTTTAGTTCCTTTGACACAGACTTGTGCTGAACTGAATCATATTCGTTTGTTGTTATCTCTCCCTGCAAATGAAGCTTGACGAGCGACAAGCATTCGAACCGGAGGCAAACGTCAACTGAACGATATTATGTCATGTACAATCAAGATAGCAAATGCTCGCTGAGCGGTTGATCATTTTAGTACTTAATATTCAGTTTTGCTGGTCATGTAATAAAAATAATCATCTCATGTTATGGATCACTTCACATGCATGTATGTGGATCAAAGTCGACCCAGAAATGGAATACCTTGCTCACAAACATTTTCACCAGCCTATTCAGATGTGGGTGTGTATTGCGAGATAAGCTTAATGTTAACTTCAATTTTATGTTGCATAATTCATATAAAAATATTAGTTCTGTTTTGGATAATCCAGTTTGACATATACATTTAGTTGTGCCCACCAGTCTTTTTTATATGTAAGCTCTGAGTGTACCTTACAGACTTTTAGTCCATGAAAGAACACAATTATTTCCAGTTTCTCGCCTTGTGATGTAAACTATAAAATTGTCCATGTATTTGTAGATGGGTGATGCTCTGACACCAGAAGCATCTCGAGTACATATGGACAGAAGAAGTGTACAACTGCAAGGGCGAAATTCATTTGCGTGTGAGATAATTTTAGTTCCTTTGTTGAATGTACACCAACACAGACTTGTGCTGAACTGAATCATATTCGTTTGTTGTTATCTCTCCCTGCAAATGAAGCTTGACGAGCGACAAGCATTCGAACCGGAGGCAAACGTCAACTGAACGATATTATGTCATGTACAATCAAGATAGCAAATGCTTGCTGAGCGGTTGATCATTTTAGTACTTAATATTCAGTTTTGCTAGTCATGTAATAAAAATAATCATCTCATGTTATGGATCACTTCACATGCATGTATGTGGATCAAAGTCGACCCAGAAATGGAATACCTTGCTCACAAACATTTTCACCAGCCTATTCAGATGTGGGTGTGTACTGCGAGATAAGCTTAATGTTAACTTCAATTTTATGTTGCATAATTCATATAAAATATTAGTTCTGTTTTGGATAATCCAGTTTGACATATACATTTAGTTGTGCGTCAAGGGGATGACTTAATTTTCACATATAATCAAATATTGACATGCTTGAAAGAGTTCTCATCAACATTCTGCCGATTTGGAAATAAATGAGAGGCATGAGGTTGTTACTCTAAAAGTGATGTTTTATATCTATCCATTTCTAGGGGGTGATTCGTGAAATGTACACTTAAGTGGGAGCAGTCCCCTCTACCATAATCTGTGCCATTCATGTCCCATTCAATGGCCCAGATTTTATTTTTCTATTCTTTCACATGAAGCTCAAATTCTATACTAGTTGCTCCCCCATCTTCTCCTGCTACCTTGAGCAGCCCCTGCACGGCCAACTTCCATGAGACCTCCACCCCTTGCTATCCGGTGAGACTTGTTTTCCCCTCTTGTCGCTGCCAAGACCCGGCAACCAGGGACGTCAAGGACGCCTTCGTGGGTTCTTTTCGCCAAGTACTGACGCCCGCAGATTTTGGGACGCACCAAGTTCCGTTTAAAGATGTTCAACTTCATCCGATGTGGATTTCGACAAGTACCACGACGCCCGGAGCCTTCGGATACGTCAAGTTTGACTACACTGCGAGACGAAGAACGCCAAGTACCTCTTCGAAAACGAATATGTACCACTACGTCCGGAGGCATCGGATCCGTCTAGTCCAACAACGACTGTGTACAACTATCTGTGACCTCGAACGACTACGAAACGTGAACATCTACTTCCCCTTCAAAACATGTACCACTACCACCGCCCGAACATCTACGGAACATGTACCACGACCATCGTTGAAGACGTCGTGGATGTCAAGTTCCATGTCGTGACCCCGAGCATTTACGGACATAAACCACTACTTCCTCGACGACCCGTGAACGACTACTTCCTCTACGAATCGATCCGCTTCAAAACGCACGCCTCGAAGGTATAACCGCCGAGAACAACCGTCCGAGAACGAATGCATGTGTTGTATGAGATGCATGTTTGGACGTTGTATCTACCCGTGAACGTTAGTCGTTGCCCCTCTTTTGCCTTGTCACCGACATGTGGGAACCCGGTATCCGGGAGCACCCCACCATCCTTGCATGACACGCTCCCGTCACTTTTCCTTTTGCACCGGTATCTCCATGAGCTACCGGAACCGATATGTTGCCGTGGCATCATTTTCGAATTCGTTGCCGTGGCACCCGTTTCATTTCGCCACGATGACAAATGCTTCATATCATGCTCTTATCAACATTTTCATAAAATTGCATAACTTGCACATGTCATCCGCATCATGATAATAACATTTAAAATGTTTAAAATTGTTGTTGCATTAAATTGCTAATGCACATGAGGATTTACCAGAATTGTTGTTTATTGTTCCGGCCTCATTCAAACTTATTTAGATAGGTAGTTTCCATATGCTTCACCTCTTGCCATGTTAATCAACATTTAATATTGTTGGGTACAAAAACGAGATCGAACTAAATAACTTGAATGTGGTGTTTTCTTCAATATGCAACTCCGTTGCGTATTGACCTCCACTTAATTTGTAGTTTTGTTTGATGCTCTTTGCCATGCCTCATTAAACCGGACATGCATCATACTTGGTTGTACGTCATGCCATGACTATGTGATGGTTGTTTACCATGTTGTTTGCTTCTTTCCGGTGTTGATTCTTCGGGTTAGTTCCGATAACGTCGCATTTGTGAGGATCCGTTCGACTACATCCATTTGTCTTCTTCATGGACTCGTTCTTCTTCCTTATAGGATCTCAGGCAAGATGAACATACCCTCGAAATCACTTCTATCTTTGCTTGCTAGTTGCTCGCTCCATTGCTATGCCGCGCTACCTACCACTTGCTATATTATGCCTCCCGTATTGCCATGTCAAGCCTCTAACCCACCTTCCTAAGAAACCGTTGTTTGGCTATGTTACCTCTTTGCTCAGCCCCTCTTATAGCGTTGTTAGTTGCAGGTGAAGCTGAAGTTTATTCCATGTTGGAACATGGTTATGTTGGGATATCACAATATCTATTATTTTTAATTAATGCATCTATATACTTGGTAAAGGGTGGAAGGCTCGGCCTTATGCCTGGTGTTTTGTTCCACTCTTGCCGCCCTAGCTTCCGTCATATCGGTGTTATGTTCCTTGATTTTGCGTTCCTTACGCAGTTGGGTGTTATGGGGACCCCTTGATAGTTCGCTTTAAATAAAACTCCTCCAGCAAGGCCCAATCTTGGTTTTACATTTGCCTAACAACCTATTACCCTTCCCTTGGGTCGGCCAACCCAAGGGTCATCTTTATTTTAACCCCCCCCCCTCCCTCGGTGATGAAGCTATGAACCTAGGGTAGGGGCATGGACCTGTCCTAAGAACCCTACCCAAGGACATCCCTAGAAGAAGTCACCTTTCAATCGACTTGAAGGTATCCCACTCGGCGGATTCAAGACACTCGACCAGGAAACTATCACTCGACCACGAAGCCAACCACTTGACTGCTAGGAGATCTAAAGTCACTCCGCAGGCAAACGGTTGGCCCTTAAATAGCCTTTATGGTCATCATAGCACTTTATTAGAGGCGTTACCAGTAACGCCCGACTTTAATGTATTTAAGACCCTACACAACTAAGGGCCGGAGGGGGCCGGCGAACTCTATATAAGCCACTCCCCTCCTCAGTGTAAAGGGTTCCCACCCCTGTAATTCATACACACGTAATCCAGTCGACCGCCTCCGGGCACCGAGACGTAGGGCTATTACTTCCTTCGAGAAGGGCCTGAACTCGTAATCCTCGTGTGCTTACAACTCCTCCATAGCTAAGATCTAGCCTCTCCATACATACCCCCCTACATCACTGTCAGAGTTAGAACCACGACAGTTGGCGCCCACCGTGGGGCAGGAGTCTTAGCGCCTAGTTGGAGAAGTTGCGATTTTTCCGATCCCTTTGATCATGTTTTCATGCGGAGATTTGGTGGAGGGCCGCGAGATCCGTCTCGGCGCGCTCACGTTCATCGCCGACGACTCCGCTTGGCTTCAGGAGGCTCCACTCGACATCGACGCGCTCCCCGTCCGCGGTGCGACGCACTTCCGCGCATGTGTTCGTGGCGTCCTCCGGCGGCAGCCGTCGACCCAGTATCGGTCGACTCCCGTGTCATCTTCCCGCCCTGTCTCCCACCGGCGCAAGCGCTCCGGTCGGTCGAGACTTCAGAGGTGGGTGAGGCATGCCGTGGCTCGCCAGTCGGCAGCCCCACAAGTCGCGGCAATCGAGCCCGACGAATCCCTCTACGGCCTGTTCGACCTGTCGACTGGCTCCGCGGAGACCGCATCCGAGTGCGACAGCAGCGACCCAGCGGCTGAGGTTCTGGCGGTCGATGGAACACACAGTCCTCCCAGTTTCCCTCGCATCGATGGAGGCGCGGGTGGAGGTGACCCATCGCATCCCCACAATTAGTATCTCCCCGAACCTCTCACGTCATTGCAGCGAGAGGAGTTTCGCCGCTGGAACATGGATGCACTCCACACTCCTATCGTCGGAGAAACCCCCGAGGCCCAGACCTTGGAGGATGCGCGCTTGGCTAACTTGGACGAGCGCACTCGACTGGAGAATCTCCAGCGAATACTCGACGAGCAAGCGCGTCAGCGAGCTCTCGAGTCTAGTCAACGTCAGCTCTTCCCGCCTACGCAGGTATATTGAACCCCAGTTCAGAATTTGGCAGCCGCGGCCCGTATAGCAGAATCGATTCAGCCCTCCCAGTCGGAGGCTGGCAGAGGCTTGTTGCAAATCAGAGCGTTGCTCCGGGCAGCGGGAAACCAGAATTCCGCTGTTTCTCAGTCGCGGAGTAGGATCCACAGTCGATCCGTTGCAACGAATACAGTCCAGTCGGCTCACAGCCCAAGATCGCCCCCGAGGCGTGAGGGACGCGGAGACCGGCACAATCAGTACAGAAGAAATGAGCAGTATGATCACCAATACGGTCGTGATGATCGGCGTCGAGTGCCAACCCCTCCCCCGAGGAGTGGGTCATATGCGCCTCGACAGCGGGATGACAGACGCCCTCATAGTGTTGGGCGGAGGATTCCAGTCAACCCCAGGGACCCAGGCTTTGACGCGAGATCCATCCTCGTTCAAGGTTTGGTTGACAGGAACAGAGCTCGCCGAGAAGGCCACGACAGAGATGCACCTGCCAGCAGCAGAGTACATGTTTCAGGGCCAGAGTGTTTCAGTCGAGCCATTAGAGCCGCAGTGATTCCTCCCAACTTCAGGTTGGCGACTGGAGTCAGCAAGTTCACCGGTGAGTCTAAGCCTGACACTTGGCTCTAAGATTACCGAGTGGCTGTCCAGATTGGCGGTGGCAATGATGAGGTAGCTATGAAGCATTTGCCTCTCATGTTGGAGGGCTCAGCCAGAGCGTGGCTGAATCAGTTAGCACCCAGCAGCATCTACACTTAGGAGGACCTCTCCCGAGTGTTTATCACAACCTTTGAAGGAACATGCAAGCGACCTGCAGGCCTTACAGAATTGCGGTCTTGCGTGCAGAAACCAAATGAAACTCTGAGGGATTACATCCAGAGGTGGATCACATTGCATCACACAGTTGAGAATGTACCAGATCATCAAGCAGTTTGTGCCTTTAAAGAAGGCGTTAAGTACAAAGAATTGAATTTGAAGTTCGGTCGAACTGGAGAGATGTCTCTGAATCGGATGATGGAGATTGCCACCAAATACGCTAATGGTGAAGACGAAGATCGCCTCCGGAGTGGCAAGCACAAGGCAGTCGCCCAAGAAGCCGGAGGAAATTCCAGTCGGAAACAGAAGCGGAAGGCCGAGCCAGCTGCCCCTGGGGAGGCCCTGGCTGTAACCTAGGGAAAATTCAAGGGAAAACCCAAGGGGACCTGGAACCCCAAGAAAGTTAAGGATCAAGATGGAAATGATGTTTTGGATCTGCCATGTCACATCCACACCAAGAAAGATGAAGAGGGTAAGCTTATTTACCCAAAGCACACCACTCGACAGTGCCGGCTCCTGATCCAGCAGTTTCAGGGCAAGCAGTCCAAAGATAAGGAAAAAGAGTCGGACAGAGTTGAGGACAAGGAAGATAGTGACGATGGATACCCCCAAGTCAATTCCACCCTGATGATTTTTGCTGATGTCGAAAGCAAAAGTCGACTGAAAGTCATTAATCGTGAGGTGAATATGGTTGCTCCGGCAACACCCAGTTATCTGAAGTGGTCTCAGACTGCCATCACATTCGACCAGTTTGATCACCCTACGCACATTGCCACCCCTGGGAGGCAAGCTTTGGTGGTCGACCCAATTGTCGAAGGCACTCGACTGACCAATGTCCTGATGGATGGTGGCAGTGGCCTGAACATACTGTATGCAGAAACATTGAAAGGGATGGGCATTCCGATGTCCAGGCTCAGTACCAGTAACATGAGCTTCCACAGAGTCATTCCTGGGAAGAAAGCCGAGTCACTCGGCCAGATCGCTCTTAATGTGGTTTTCGGTGATTCAAAGAATTACCGCAAGGAAAAGTTGACATTCGAGGTTGTGGACTTCCAAAGTGCTTATCATGCTATTTTGGGCAGGCCAGCTTATGCACGCTTCATGGCTCGACCGTGTTATGTGTATCTCAAATAGAAGATGCCCGGCCCCAGAGGTGTGATCACGGTTACAGGCAATCGGAAGAAAGCTGAAGAGTGTTTTCAGAAAGGCTCAAAGATCACTGATGCTCAGATGGCAGTGGTCGAGCTGCAAGAGTACCAGAAGACTGCTGATCCGAGTGAATTGCTACGAGCCAAGAAGCCTGCTTCAGAATCTGCTTTTCAGTCGTCCGGTGAAACAAAGCCAGTCCACATTCACCCGACCGACCCCGATGCTGCCCCGACTCACATCTCAACGACGCTCGACTCCAAATAGGAAGAAGCGGTCATCCAGTTCCTCCGTGAGAACTGGGACATCTTCGCATGGAAGCCCTCTGACATGCCTGGAGTTCCTAGGGAGCTGGCTGAGCACCGTCTACGAGTCGACCCAAAATTTAAGCCTGTGAAAGAACATCTTCGACGGTCCGCCGTCCAGAAGAGGAAAGCTATTGGAGAGGAGGTGGCTCGGCTCTTAGCAGCGGAGTTCATCCGAGAGATTTACCACTCCGAGTGGCTCGCCAATGTTGTCATGGTCCCCAAGAAGGACAAGTCACTTTGCATGTGCATTGATTTTAAACATATCAATCGGGCCTGCTCGAAAGATCATTTTCCTCTCCCTCGCATCGACCAAATAGTCGACTCGACCGCGGGGTGCGAGCGATTGTCTTTTCTGGACGCCTATTCCGGGTACTATCAGATCCGTCTATATGGACCCGACGAGATCAAAACAGCTTTCATCACTCCATTCGGATGCTTCTGTTATCTCACCATGCCATTCGGCCTCAAGAATGCCGGAGCCACGTTCATGAGGATGATTCAGAAGTGTTTACTCACCCAAATCAGTCGGAATGCGGAGGCATACATGGATGATATTGTGGTTAAGTCACGGAAAGGTTCCGACCTGCGGACTGACCTTGCTGAAACCTTTGTAAACCTCAGGAGGTATGATATCAAGCTCAATCCATCAAAGTGCACATTCGGAGTTCCAGGTGGAAAGTTACTCGGTTTTCTCGTTTCCGAACGGGGAATCTACGCCAATCCCAAAAAAGTCGGTGCCATACTCCGGATGAAGCGTCCTGTGCGTGTGCACGATGTCCAGAAGCTTACAGGTTGCTTGGCCGCTCTAAGTCGATTCATTTCTCGTCTCGGTGAAAAGGCGTTGCCTCTTTACCAACTGATGAAGAAGTCTGACAAGTTCGAGTGGACTCCAGAAGCTGATGCAACATTTGCAGAGCTCAAAGCTCTGCTCTCCACCCAGCCGGTGCTTGCTGCCCCAATCAGTAAAGAGCCTCTGCTGCTTTACATTGCAGCCACGGGACAAGTTGTCAGTACAGTACTTACGGTCGAGCAGAAAGAAGAAGGAAAGGCCTTCAAAGTTCAGCGCCCAGTATATTATGTGTCTGAAGTTTTGACCCCTTCAAAACAAAGATATCCTCATTACCAGAAGCTTGTATATGGGATTTATATGACCACGAAGAAGGTTGCTCATTACTTCTCTGACCACTCCATTACAGTCATCAGCGACGCCCCACTGTCAGAAATTCTGCACAATAGAGATGCAACTGGTCGAGTGGCAAAGTGGGCGATTGAACTCCTTCCCCTAGATATTAAGTTTGAAGCAAAGAAGGCTATCAAGTCCCAAGCAATCGCAGATTTCGTCGCCGAGTGGATTGAACAACAACTTCCGACTCAAATTCACTCGGAGCACTGGACCATGTTCTTCGATGCATCTAAGATGCTAAATGGTTCCGGTGCTGGGGTACTATTAGTCTCCCCCCCGAGGAGATAAGCTCAGATACGTTCTCCAGATTCACTTTGATTCCTCCAATAATGAAGCAGAATATGAAGCACTTTTGTATGGGTTGCGCATGGCCATTTCACTCGGCGTCCGTCGCCTCATGGTCTATGGCGACTCAGATTTGGTGGTCAATCAGGTGATGAAGGAGTGGGACGTCAGAAGTCCGGCAATGACTGGTTATTCCAATGCAGTGAGAAAGTTAGAAAAGAAATTCGAGGGGTTAGAGCTTCATCACATCCCCCGACTGAAAAATCAAGCGGCTGACGATTTGGCAAAGATAGGCTCCAAGAGAGAAGCCATTCCCAGCAACGTGTTCCTGGAGCACATCCACTCACCGTCAGTCCAAGAAGATCCTTTTACAGAAGAAGCCCCGCAGCCGAAAAGTGCCACAGATCCGACTGAAGTCGAAGTTCCTGCTGTGGTCAACCTAATCATGGAAGTCATGGCAATCACTCCCGACTGGACGATACCGTACATCGCGTATATCCTGAGTAAAGAACTCCCGGAGGACGACGAAGAGGCTCGACAGATCGTCCGTCGATCCAAAGCCTTCACAGTCATAAAGGGACAGTTGTATAGAGAAAGCGCGACTGGAATCGGTCAGAAGTGCATAACCCCAGGAGAAGGTCAGATAATCCTTGATGATATCCACTCGGGGACCTGTGGTCACCATGCGTCTTCTCGGACCATTGTGGCTAAAGCATACCGAGCGGGATTTTACTGGCCAAGAGCAAATGAAATGGCAAAGGAGATAGTCGACAAGTGTGGAGGGTGCCAGTTCTACTCCAACATGTCACACAAGCCCGCATCAGCCCTGAAGACCATTCCACTCGTCTGGCCCTTTGCTGTTTGGGGACTGGACATGGTTGGTCCACTGAGAACAGGCAGGAGCGGTTTCACGCATGTGCTTGTGGCAGTCGACAAGTTTACCAAATGGATTGAAGGTAAGCCTATCAAGAATCTTGATGCTTGCACTGCTATCAGTTTCGTCAGGGGGTTAACATTCAGATATGGAGTCCCGCATAGCATCATCACTGACAATGGGTCAAACTTTGATTCAGACAAGTTCAGAGCTTTTTGCGCCTCTCAAGGCACACGAGTCGACTACGCATCGGTCGCCCATCCCCAGTCGAACGGACAAGCTGAAAGGGCAAATTGTCTGATTCTCAAAGGACTAAAGCCCCGGCTGATGCGTGATCTCAAGCACGCAGTGGGCGCATGGGTCGACGAGCTTCCGTCGGTTCTGTGGGGATTGAGGACCACCCCAAATCGGTCGACTGGAAGAACTCCGTTCTTTCTGGTTTACGGAGCCGAAGCAGTCCCGCCGAGCGATCTACTTCACAATGCGCCACGAGTCGAGCTTTACACCGAAGATGAAGCAGAACAAGCCCGGCAAGATGCAGTCGACCTCCTGGAAGAAGAAAGAGAAATGGCTATGATCCGATCGACCATTTACCAGCAAGACTTGCGTCGATTCCATGCCAGAAATGTGAAGAGTCGAGCCTTCCAAGAAGGGGATTTGGTCCTCCGAGTGGATCAATAGAAACCACACGAGCTCGCCCCTACTTGGGAAGGCCCCTTCATAGTCACCAGAGTCCTCCACAATGGAGCATATCACCTTCACAATATCGGTCGCCAGATCGATGAGCCACGAGCTTGGAATGCGGAACTGCTCCACCCCTTTTACACTTGAATTCTCACTCAGATGAGATGTAATAAGAAAACTTCTGTAGTCTATTTATTAAGAGTGTTACAATTTTTCCTATAATTGCTTATGAAATCCCCCAGTGGGTAGCTTAGCTGCGAATCCGTTTCGCCTAAGTTCATAAAAAAAATCCTACCGAGTGGCGAGCCAGGCTCCCACTCGGGGGCTTAGCCGCAGCCCAATGCTCGCCTAAGTGTTTAAAAATCCTACCAAGTGGCGAGCTAGACTCTCACTCGGGGGCTTAGCTGCAGCCCAGTGCTCGCCTAAGTTTGAAAAAATCCTACCGAGTGGAGAGCAAACCTCCCACTCGGAGGCTTAGCTGCAGCCCAGTGCTCGCCTAAGTGTTTAAAAATCCTACCGAGTGGCGAGCCAGATGCTCAATCGGGGGCTTAGCTGCAGCCCAGTGCTCGCCTAAGTTTGAAAAAAATCCTACCGAGTGGAGAGAAAACCTCCCACTCGGGGGCTTAGTTGCAGCCCAGTGCTCGCCTAAGAGTTTTAAAATCCTACCGAGTGGGGAGCCAGACTCCCACTCGGAGGCTTAGCTGCAACCCAGTGCTCACCTAAGTGTTTAGAAATTCTACCGAGTGGCGAGCCAGCCTCCCACTCGGAGGCTTAGCTGCAGTCCAAGTACTCGCCTAAGTTTAAGAAATCCTACCGAGTGGAGAGCAAACCTCCCACTCGGGGGCTTAGCTGCAGTCCAAGTACTCGCCTAATTTTAAGAAATCCTACCGAGTGGAGAGCAAACCTCCCACTCGGAGGCTTAGCTGCAGTCCAAGTACTCGCCTAAGTTTGAAAAATCTTACCGAGTGGAGAGCAAACCTCCCACTCGGGGGCATAGCTGCAGCCCAGCGCTCGCCTAAGTACGGAACACAACCCAACCCGCAAGGACGACGAGGCGCAAATCGACTGCTACCTTCTCCTTCGGAGCTGCACCACAAATACAAGGTTATTTCGAGTGAAGATCTAGTTCCACTCGACGGATCAACCATGAAGATATTCAACGATAAATTAAGTTCAGATAAGACCCAAAGGTCCCAGGCCTCAGATCAAAGTACTCGAGCCCTCGGCTCGGCAGAGTTTAATGGTTACAAAATCCACTCGGCATTCCGAGGCAAATTTAAAGTGAAGCATAAAAGTTTTTCATTCCTCAAGCGGAGGACTGCAAGGGGCGACGAACTCGTCCAAGTCGATCCCGTCTGCAATACGAGTGGCAGCAGCGATGAAAGTCTCCATGAAGTCTTGAAAGCTGTGCTTCCTGGTATTGGCAACTTGTATGGCGGCGAACTTTTCTTCTCACGCCTCCTTGCAATGGACGCGGACCAGAGACAAAGCGACATCAGCACCACATCTAGCAGAAGATTTCTTCCATTCCGCCACTCGACCCGGGACCTCATTCAGTCGAACCATCAGAGACTCGAGGTCATTCTGAATCGTCATCCCAGGCCAAAGTGATGTGTCGATCCGCGACATCGCAACCTTCAGCTGAGCAAGATAGCCAACAACACTGGTAATACGAGACTCCAGTCGGAGCACGTTCATAGCAGCCTCGTCCTTCACAAGAGAATTGGCAGGGTCCAAGCTTGTCTCCACTCGACTGGTCTCCTCTTCGAAGTTCTGGCAGAATTCTGTAAACACAATTCAAGGATAAGTCAGTGGCTCTACGCAGGTTTGGTAACTGCAAGTCAGTCGGACGGAGTAATTACCCTCGAGCATGACGAACAGCTTCTTGGCGAGCCCACCAAGATAAACATCCAGATCATTCCTCTGCCCCGCCAGGTCACCTGCCTGGTCACTCAGAGTCATCTTGTCTTTCTTCAGACGGCTGACCTCTTGATTAGCTGTGTCAAGAGCAGTTTTCAGTCTGGAATTCTCCTGTTCAAGAGTACCGACTGAAGCCAGTTTCTCTTCTACAAGCTTCGTTTTGCTCAAGGCCGCCTTCTGTGCTTCGGCAAGATCTTGATCCTTCTTCTTCAGAGCCTCCTCTAGTTTATCTACAGAACGTCGAATGAACTCAACATCAAGAATGGGCAAGAAAGGAAAGTCACTAGTCAAGAATGAGAAACCTCACCAGCCATACCTTTTGCTTCGTCTCGCGCCTTCTGCAGGTTCTGTTGAGCGAGCTTCAAGTCAAGGTTGAGCTGGATCTGTTTGTTCTCCAACTCAGTGTAGAGAGCCACAAGTTCACAAGATTTCTGCAAAAGTCAGTCGACAGAGGTCCAAGATAAGTTGCTTCCGAGTAATCAAGAGACAATGTTGACGTTTCTAAGACTACAGCTGAATCAAAAACATTCAACAGTAGTCTCGGGGACTACACCCAGTGGGTGCACTCAGCGTGCCCCCACTAGTTTTGAAAAAAAAATCGACTGCCCGCAGTCGACCGGATACAGTTTCATTCGACATGGCCTGGCCAGACCGAGTGAAGAAGTAAAACTACAGCAACACAATATAAAGACTACAGTCGACTGCCAGCAGTCCACCGTAGTCTCGGGGACTACACCTAGTGGGTGCACTCAGCGTGCCCCCACTCGACCAAAAACTTAACAGACACACCCAGTGGGTGTACAGATTTAAAGATCTTCGGAAAAGAGATTCTTCAGACAGCATACCCTAACAGAACAAGCAGTGAATCGACTAACCTGGACGTTACTCTGAAGAGCTGAACTCGCGTCATAAGCCGCTTGGCTGGCTTCTCGAACCACCTTGACCTGCTCCATCATGATCCCTGCCTGGCGTATAGCTTCCTTAGCTGCACCCACTTGGTCCTTAGGGACGTGGTGTGTGGCGAAGAGCGAAGGCGGATTTGCGGTCGACGTCGAGGGCCGCACACTCGTCAGAGGATCGGCGAAAGTCACAGAAGCCCGAGTGGTATCGCCACCGTCTCGAGCTACGGCCTCAGGCGCCGGAGTAGATTGTGAAGTCTTGCCAGCCGACGCCTTCCTGTGCCATCTCGTTCTTAGCGACGCTTCATCTTCGTCGTCAGGAAGGTTAATAACATGAGGAGGAGCTACGAGAAAAATTCAATCAACCAGAGTTATAAGAAATTGCCAGTCGACTCAAGGCAGAACATCAGTAATCATACCAGGGTTGGAAGTAACAGCGTCTTCCATCTCTTGATCATCGTCCTTGACGGAGATCTCAGAAGTAGCAGCACTGCAAATTTTGAAAGACAGTTAGTTGCCTCAATGAATCGACCAAGGATCTGTCCACGGTCAACAAAGGAAAACAAGTTCTATTATTACCCAGAAATGGTGGGGACAGTCATCTTCATCTTGGGTAGAGCTTTGGGTGGCTTGGACGGCGCCGCGCGTGGGTGCTTGGGAGCTTTTTCAGTCGGCGCTGGAGAAGAGGTCCGAGGGCGCTTCGACGACTGCCCAACGGGAGCAGTCGCCTTACCACGTCCCCGCTCAGGGTCGTGTGTAAGCTTGGATCGCCTTTCCGAGCAGGGAGGTTCAGCTTCCTCCTCCTCCTCCTCCTCCTCTTCGCTGGAGTCAACGTCGTCGTCTCCCTCTCCTTCGCCGTCAGATTCCCACTCTCCTTGTTCGTCTCCACTTTCGCCTCCGCTCGCCTCCCCTTCTTCGGCCTGCTCCTGCGCTCCATTGGGTGTCAAGTACATCTCTGTAGTTGCCTGGAGAACAGCAGACAAGTCGAAAGTCAGTCGACCGATTCAAAGGGAGCAAATGAAGAAAGCAAGATCTCAGTCGGGAACACAGGGTCAGACCTGGTCCACGTCGTATGTACTGTCAAGCGGGGGAACCCTCCTGGCTCCTCGGGGGTTGTCTTTGTTCCCTGTGATGCTCGACAGCCACCCTTCCAGCATCTCGTCAGTGACCTCCTCTGGGTGAATCCGAGTGGTGTCGTCGAGACCCGAGTACAGCCACATAGGGTGGTCACGAGCCTGAAGCGGTTGGATGCGCCTCCGAAGGAAGACCTCCAGCAAGTCCATGCCCGTCATGCCCTCTCGGACAAGCTGAACCACTCGACCAACCAGCACCTTGACTTGCGCCTTTTCCTTCGGCAGCACTTTCAGAGAAGCAGGTTTTTGAGCTCGGTCCAGAGAGAAAGGGGGAAGACTAGTCGACTGCCCTAGGGTCACCTAGTCTTGGCAATAAAACCAGGTCGACTGCCAACCACGGACCTTCTCGGGAAAAGTGATAGACGGAAAAGAACTTTTTCCCCTCATCTGGATCGCCAGACCCCCGCACAGCTGGATCACTTGCGTCTGTTCGTCACTCGACTTGGCTTTCTTTACCGATTGTGAACGACAAGTGAAGATGTGTTTAAAGAGTCCCCAGTGAGGGCGGCAACCCAAGAAACTTTCGCACAAGGAAACGAAAGCAGCAAGGTACACGATGAAATTGGGAGAGAAGTGATGGAGCTGCGCTCTGAAGAAGTTCAAAAAGCTACGGAAAAAGGGTGAGGAGGTAGAGAAAATCCGCGGTCGATATGGGTGGCGAGGAGGACGCACTCACCGTCACGAGGTTGGGGTTTGACTTCTCTCCCCGGGAGACGCGCAGCTTCATGGGGAATGACTCCCCCCTCGACCATGTCATCAAGATCTTCCTGCCGAATCACCGATGGCATCCAATTGCCCTGGATCCAATCCCTGGGCAGAGCAGTCCTCGAGGAAGATCCGCCCCGAGCGGACTTCTTCCCCTTCCCCTGCGCCGCCGCCTTCTTTGCGTGCTCCAAAGCCGGTGTCTTGTCCTTCACCATCGTCGCCGGCGAGACTCGAACGGACCTACGGCGCTAGGGTGAGAGCGGAGGTGGTGGAGGACCTTGTGAAGGGAGAGAGGAAGGCGAGAGCACACTGTTTGGGAGCCCCGAGCCGGTAGCTTATAAGGGGCCACTTCCGAGTGGCTGACCGGTAGGCCCAGGCGATCCCGTCAAATCCCGCAACAGGCGCGCGCGCGGCACGTGGCAAAAAAGGTGGCGCGGGAATCGAGGAGTTTCTGTCTTATCCCATCCGATTACTGCGGCCGCTCCCATCCCGCTCGCTTCCCGAAATTCAAATCCCGCAGAATCCGCGGGCTGCAGAACAACTCATCAAACAGAAGATCCCGCTCGAGCCGACACTCGGTATTTCACAAGTAAGGAAAGTCACTCGACGAGAGACCAAGAATGGATCAAGGTGACCGAAAGAAGCTGGCAACGTCGTTCGTGACAATTAATCCAGTACAAGACATTCATATAACGCTAAGAACCAGTTGAAAGGATCCCCAACTCCTTCCCCACTCGGACCTCGATCCATTCGGGGGCTAATGATGAAGCTATGAACCTAGGGTAGGGGCATGGACCTGTCCTAAGAACCCTACCCAAGGACATCCCTAGAAGAAGTCACCTTTCAATCGACTTGAAGGTATCCCACTCGGCGGGTTCAAGACACTCGACCGGGAAACTATCACTCGACCACGAAGCCAACCACTCGACCGCTAGGAGATCTAAAGTCACTCCGCAGGCAAATGGTCGGCCCTTAAATAGCCTTTATGGTCATCATAGCACTTTATTAGAGGCGTTACCAGTAACGCCCGACTTTAATGTATTTAAGACCCTACACAACTGAGGGCTGGAGGGGGCCGGCGAACTCTATATAAGCCACTCCCCTCCTCAGTGTAAAGGGTTCGCACCCCTGTAATTCATACACACGTAATCTAGTCGACCGCCTCCGGGCACTGAGACGTAGGGCTGTTACTTCCTCCGAGAAGGGCCTGAACTCGTAATCCTCGTGTGCTTACGACTCCTCCATAGCTAAGATCTAGCCTCTCCATACATACCCCCCTACATCACTGTCAGAGTTAGAACCACGACACTCGGGCCAGTGCTTCTCTAAGTGTTGGTCTGAAACAAAGCCACTTGCAGCGCCACCTCGGGGAAACTTGAGGGTTGGTTTTAGCTGTACGTAGTGTTCATCCGATGTTGCCCTGAGAACGAGATATGTGCAGCTCCTATCGGGATGTCGGCACATCGGGCGGTCTTGCTGGTCTTGTTTTACCATTGTCAAAATGTCTTGTAACCGGGATTCCGAGACTGATCGGGTCTTCTCGGGAGAAGGAATATCCTTCATTGACCGTGAGAGCTTGTGATGGGCTAAGTTGGGACACCCCTGCAGGGTTTGAAATTTCGAAAGTCATGCCCACGGTTATGTGGCCGATGGGAATTTGTTAATGTCCAGTTGTAGAGAACTTGTCACTTAACTTAATTAAAATGCATCAACCGCGTGTGTAGCCATGATGGTCTCTTTCTGGCGGAGTCTGGGAAGTGAACACGGTTCTTGTGTTATGATTGTGCGTAAGTAGTTTCAGGGTCACTTCTTGATCACTTCTAGCTTACGACTATTGCGTTGCTTCTCTTCTCGTTCTTATTTGCGTATGTTAGCCACCATATATATATATATATATATATGCTTAGTGCTGCAGCTCCACCTCACTACCCTTTCCTACCCTTAAGCTTAAATAGTCTTGATATCGCGGGTGTGAGATTGTTGAGTCCTCGTGACTCACAGATACTTGCAGAACAGCTGCAGGTGAGGATGATACCAGTGCAGGTGATGCAACCGAGCTCAAGTGGGAGCTTGATGAAGATCTTGATCGTCGTGTCATGTGTTTTCCGGTTGATCAGTAGTGGAGCCCAGTTGGGACGATCGGGGATCTAGCATTTGGGGTTGTCTTCCTTTATTTTGGTTCCGTAGTCGGACCTTGTTTGTATTCTGGATGATGTATGTTTAACTTGTATTTGTGTGAAGTGGCGATTGTAACCCAACTCTTTATCCCTTTCTTATTCAGTACATGGGATTGTGTGAAGATTACCCCTCTTGCGACAAACCTACCATGCGGCTATGCCTCTAAGTCGTGCCCCGACACGTGGGATATATAGCCGCATTGTGGGTGTTACAATAGAAATAATGAGTATCATCAAGCAGACGAATGCAGGACCATCACACGTAGCAGCAAAGGCACCCAAGCACATATATGCTTGTTTGGTTGCATGCATAGCTCCAGCTCCACCTTGCATCATATCGAGGATCCTCAGTGAGGTTGGCCTAGTTGAACAGATGTAAAGATTTTTAGATGAAAGGCACAGACCGAGCCCGATAAAAGGCTTGAACCTCGCCCGGCTTTGAATTATCAAAGCCAACAACTGGACATGATTACATCAAAGTACAACAAACAACAACAAAATGAAAAGGAAACAAGGATGCAACCCCATAGCAGCAGATGCATGGTGCTGAAGGAGGCTAAAAAGCTATGGCTAAAGAAAAAAGGCTACAACTTGGGACCTAAGAGGGGGCTTGATGAGGTCACTGAGGGAGTCCTGGACTAAGGGGTCCTCGGGCATCCGACCAATTGAATATGGGCCGGACTGATGGGCCGTGAAGATACGGAGACCAAAGACTCTACCCGTGTCCAGATAGGACTCTCCTTGGCGTGGAAGGCAAGCTTGGCGTCGACTATGAAGATTCCTTTCTCTGTAACCGACCTTGTGTAACCCAAGATCCCTCCTGTGTCTATATAAACCGGAGGGCTAGGTCCGTAGATACTCATGAATAATCATCGCCATGCTAGACTTTTAGGGTTTAGCCATTACGATCTCGTGGTAGATCAACTCTTGTAATACTCATGTTCATCAAGACCAATCAAGCAGGAAGTAGGGTATTACCTCCATAGAGAGGGCCCGAACCTGGGTAAACATTGTGTCCCCCGTCTCCTGTTACCATCGATCCTAGATGCACAGTTCGGGACCCCCTACCCGAGATCCGTCGGTTTTGACACCGATATTGGTGCTTTCATTGAGAGTTCCACTGTGTCGTCGAAAGATAGGATCGATGGCTCGCCTTGTTCTCAAGGATAACGTCACCTCCAGAGGAACACTGGCCCCAGGCCAAACCCTCCGGCTGGGCGGCTTCAATATGACCGCCCGTTCGGCCACTAAGCCGCCGATGGCTTCTCGGGTCATCAAAAATCCCCTTCATGTTGAGTCTAAGTACTCCAAGCAGATGGATCCGGCGGAACTGTCGTATTTAAACGAGCTCCTAGATCGCATCGCCTCCTTGAGGGCCGCCACGGACTAGATCGGATTGGGCTTAAACCCGACCAGAGAGAAATTAGAACTCCGCCGATCACCCATCAAGTAGCGGTAGTAGAGGAGCAAGACGACAACTCTTCCTCTACACTAAGGACGAACTACGTTCAGATCTCTGAACTTGAAGAGCCGGATACCTACCCGCAGAAAGACATGTCCTGTTCTTCGAACACAGAATCAGATGACAAGCCCAAAAAACCAGCTGACATCCCGGAGCCCGATCTACTAAATCCGGAGATTCTCCAAACTCCGGATCCCAATTTGGGTCAGGGTTCGGACTTCAATCCACCCACCCAGACATAAGCGCTCTCAGGGGCATACGGCAGTAGTACAAGGAAACGGCCCACCACTTCTAGGCCAGATTCCCCCTTGTCAAAGATAAGATTGAAGATTGCGACGACGAAGACGTGATCACAGCGTTTCACAGCAATTGCATGGACGAAGGAATCCTCAACGCCATCAACCGTCGTCGCATATCATGCTTCACAGACTTGGCAACCATAGTATACAAGTACTACGCAATGGAAAGCGCCTGGAAAACTCAGGCAGCCTGCTGGGAACCACCTGTTTCCACCCAATCCCTCATTCAGGTGAAAAGGACGCACCCTAGTGGCACACCAGCCCAATGACAAAGAAGTACCATCCCATTACGAGACGTGGAACGGTTCTGGAGGGATGGCTTGATGGACCATGCAAGCTACACACAACATCGGACACTATATCAACTCACAGCCTTAGAGCATGTTGGATACTCCGGCAGGTGGCCAAGAGTGGCGAGGATATCCTCACCAAAAATAACCCAGAGCAATATCCTCCAGAAGACGACGACCCCGGAGTACTGACGGTCTTCGAGACTTTTGCTTCAAACAATAAGCGTAAAAGGGCACTCCGTGGCCTTGCCGAAGTCTGCCAAATCGCTGCAACAAACCCTTGGAACGACACGGCCATAACTTTCAATGCCGATGACGAACCAAAAGTCAGGACAATCCGGGCACCAGCCGCCTTGGTCCTCAGTCCGACCGTGGACAGCTTTCGGCTCACCAAGGTTCTCATGGACGGCGGCAGCGGACTAAACCTCATTTATGAGGACACACTCAGTAAAATGGAAATAGACAGGAGCCGCATCAAGCAAAGTAGCACGACCTTCCGGGGAATTATTCCCAGCCAGGAGGCGCGATGCGCGGGAAAATTCACCCTCGACGTGGTATTCAGCACACCGGAGAACTATCGGACCGAAGAACTAACCTTCCAAGTGGCCCCTTTCAACATCGGATATCACGCCCTATTGGGGCGAGACGCATTCACACGCTTCCAGGCTATACCGCACTATGGGTATATGAAGCTCAAGATGCTGGGGCCCAACGGCATAATCACTCTTGCTAGTGATCCAGACATAGCACTCTGCATCAAAAACAAAACCGCATCACTGGCCCTTGAGTCATTATCCAAAGCCCTCGCGGCCGAAGAATTAACCGCATTACGCTCCACGGTGGATAAGGATGACGTAATCTTGGACAAACGACCCAAATCCACCTCCTTCAAACCAGCAGAAGAAATAGTCAAATTCCAAGTTCATCCAACGGACCCCAAGAAAATAGCATCTATCGGGGCACAATTAGACCCAACGGTCGACACCGCGCTACAAGAATTTCTATGCGAAAATTGCGATATATTTTCCTGGCATCCTTCTGATATGCCAGGAATCCCACGCAGATTGGCCGAACACAGCCTCAACATATTGAAGGGGTATAAACCGGTCAAACAAACACTGCGGTGTTTTCCGGACCCAAACGTCAAGCGATGGAGGGGGGAGCTAGCCAAGTTAATAGAGGCCGGATTCATTAGAGAAATAAAACACCCGGACTGGCGAGCAAACTTGGTGATGGTACCAAAAAAGGATAAATCCTGGCGCATGTGCGTTGATTTCAAAGACCTCAACAAGGCCTGCCCTAAGGATCCCTTCCCCCTCCCCCGCATCGACTAGATTATTGATGCCACCGTAGGACACGATTTGCTATGCTTCCTCGACGCATATTCTGGATACCATAAAATCAAAATGAAGGAATCCGATCAAGCTGCAACAGCATTCATTACCCCATACGGGCCATTCTGCTTCAAGACCATGCCCTTCGGGCTCAAAAACGCCGGGGCCACCTACCAACGCATGATTCAAACATGCTTGGAGAAACAGATCGGCAAGATAGTTGAAGCATACGTGGACGGCGTCGTCATTAAAACTAGGCACGTTGACTCACTAATAGACGATGTATGTCTCACATTCGACAACCTCCGTACATATGACATCAAGCTCGATCCGGAAAAATGTGTTTTCGGCGTTTCTGCTGGAAAGTTGTTGGGCTTCATCATTTCCAAAAGAGGAATTGAAGCAAATCCAGCCAAAATCCGAGCCTTGTCACAATTGGCCGCACCAACGGACCTTAAACAGGTCCAAAAACTCGCTGGGTGTGTGGCAGCTTGATACGTCTCCAACCTATCTATAATTTTTTATTGTTCCATGCTATTATATTATCTGTTTTGGATGTTAATGGGCTTTATTTTACACTTTTATATTATTTTTGGGACTAACCTATTAACCCAAGGCCCAGTGCAGATTGTTTTTTTGTGCCTATTTCAGTGTTTCGCAGAAAAGGGATATCAAACGGAGTCCAAACAGAATGAAACCTTCGGGAGTGTGATTTTTGGAACAAACGTGATCCAGAGGACTTGGAGTGGACGTCAATCAACCAACGAGGAGGCCACGAGGCACGGGGTGCGCCTACCCCCCTGGGCGCGCCCTCTCCCCTCATGGGCCCCTTGTGGCTCAACCTACCTACTTCTTCCTCCTATATATATTCACATACCCTGAAAACATTCAGGAGCACCACGAAACCCTATTTCCACTACCGCAAGGTTCTGTACCCAAGAGATCCCATCTTGGGGCCTTTTCCGGAGCTCCGCCGGATGGGGCATTGATCACGGAGGGCCTCTACATCAACTCCATGGCCCCTCTGATGGTGTGTGAGTAGTTTACTTCAGGCCTTCGGGTCCATAGCTACTAGCTAGATGGCTTCTTCTCTCTCTTTGGATCTCAATACAAAGTTCTCCTCGATCTTCTTGGAGATCTATTCGATGTAACTCTTTTTGCGGTGTGTTTATCAAGATCCGATGAATTGTGGGTTTATGATCAAGTCTATCTATGAACAATATTTGATTCTTCTCTGAAATCTTTTATGCATGATTGGTTATATTTGCAAGTCTCTTCAAATTATCAGTTTGGTTTGGCCTACTAGATTGATCTTTCTTGCAAGGGGAGAAGTGCTTAGCTTTGGATTCAATATTGCGGTGCTTGATCCCGGTGACAGAAAGGGAAAGGACGCGTATTGTATTGTTGCCATCGAGGATAAAAAGATGGGGTTTATATCATATTGCCTGAGTTTATCCCTCTACATCATGTCATCTTACCTAAGGCGTTACTCTGTTCTTATGAACTTAATACTCTAGATGCATGATGGATAGCGGTCGATGTGTGGAGTAATAGTAGTAGATGCAGACAGGAGTCGGTGTACTTGTCACGGGGGTGATTGTTGGGGAACGTAGTAATTTCGAAAATTTTCCTACGCACACGCAAGATCATGGTGATGCACAGCAACGAGAGGGGAGAGTGTTGTCTACGTACCAACGCAGACCGACTGCGGAAGCGATCACACAACGTAGAGGAAGTAGTCGTACGTCTTCTTTCCGATCCGACCGATCCAAGCACCGTTACTCCGGCACCTCCGAGTTCTTAGCACACGTACAGCTCAATGACGATCCCCGGGCTCCGATCCAGCAAAGCTTCGGGGAGGAGTTCCGTCAGCACGACGGCGTGGTGACGATCTTGATGTACTACCGACGCAGGGCTTCGCCTAAGCACAGTAACGGTATGATCAAGGTGGAATTTGGTGGCAGGGGGCACCGCACACGGCTAAGGAACGATCTCAAGGATCAACTTGTGTGTCTTGGGGTGTCCCCTGCCCCCGTATATAAAGGTTGGAGGAAGGGGGGCCGGCCGGCCAGGGAGAGGGAGGCGCAGGGGAGTCCTACTCCCACCGGGAGTAGGACTCCCCCCTCCAATCCTATTCCAATTAGGACTCTCGGGGGGAAAGGAGAAAGAGGGGGGGCCGGCCCCTTCTCCTAGTCCTACTAGGACTTGGGGAAAGGGGGGCGCTGGCCAGCTTATGGGCTGCCCCTTTTCTCTTTTTCCACTAAGGCCCAATAGGCCCATTAGTCTCCCGGGGGGTTCCGGTAACCCTCCCGGTATTCCGGTAAAATCCCGATTTCACCCGGAACACTTCCTATGTCCAAACATAGGCTTCCAATATATCAATCTTTACGTCTCGACCATTTCGAGACTCCTCGTCATGTCCGTGATCTCATCCGGGACTCCGAACAACCTTCGGTACATCAAAATGCATAAACTCATAATAACTGTCATCGTAACGTTAAGCGTGCGGACCCTACGGTTCGAGAACAATGTAGACATGACCGAGACACGTCTCCGGTCAATAACCAATAGCGGGACCTGGATGCCCATATTGGCTCCTACATATTCTACGAAGATCTTTATCGGTCAGACCGCATAACAACATACGTTGTTCCCTTTGTCATCGGTATGTTACTTGCCCGAGATTCGATCGTCGGTATCCAATACCTAGTTCAATCTCGTTACCGGCAAGTCTCTTTACTCGTTCCGTAATACATCATCTCACAACTAACATATTAGTTGCAGTGCTTGCAAGGCTTATGTGATGTGCATTACCGAGAGGGCCCAGAGATACCTCTTCGACAATCGGAGTGACAAACCCTAATCTCGAAATACGCCAACCCAACATATACCATTGGAGACACCTGTAGTACTCCTTTATAATCACCCAGTTACGTTGTGACGTTTGGTAGTACCCAAAGTGTTCCTCCGGTAAACGGGAGTTGCATAATCTCATAGTTATAGGAACATGTATAAGTCATGAAGAAAGCAATAGCAACATACTAAACGATCGGGTGCTAAGCTAATGGAATGGGTCATGTCAATCAGATCATTCTACTAATGATGTGACCTCGTTAATCAAACAACAACTCTTTGTTCATGGTTAGGAAACATAACCATCTTTGATTAACGAGCTAGTCAAGTAGAGGCATACTAGTGACACTCTGTTGGTCTATGTATTCACACATGTATTATGTTTCCGGTTAATACAATTCTAGCATGAATAATAAACATTTATCATGATATAAGGAAATAAATAATAACTTTATTATTGCCTCTAGGGCATATTTCCTTCAGTCTCCCACTTGCACTAGAGTCAATAATCTAGATTACACAGTAATGATTCTAACACCCATGGAGCCTTGGTGCTGATCATGTTTTGCTCGTGGAAGAGGCTTAGTCAACGGGTCTGCAACATTCAGATCCGTATGTATCTTGCAAATCTCTATGTCTCCCACCTGACTAAATCCCGGATGGAGTTGAAGCGTCTCTTGATGTGTTTGGTTCTTTTGTGAAATCTGGATTCCTTTGCCAAGGCAATTGCACCAGTATTGTCACAGAAGATTTTCATTGGACCCGATGCACTAGGTATGACACCTAGATCGGATATGAACTCCTTCATCCAGACTCCTTCGTTCGCTGCTTCCGAAGCAGCTATGTACTCCGCTTCACATGTAGATCCCGCTACGACGCTTTGTTTAGAACTGCACCAACTGACAGCTCCACCGTTTAAAGTAAACACATATCCGGTTTGCGATTTAGAATCGTCCGGATCAGTGTCAAAGCTTGCATCAACGTAACCTCTTACGGTGAGCTCTTTGTCACCTCCATATACGAGAAACATATCCTTAGTCCTTTTCAGGTATTTCAGGATGTTCTTGACCGCTGTCCAGTGATCCATTCCTGGATTACTTTGGTACCTCCCTGCTAAACTTATAGCAAGGCACACATCAGGTCTGGTACACAGCATTGCATACATGATAGAGCCTATGGCTGAAGCATAGGGAACATCTTTCATTTTCTCTCTATCTTCTACAGTGGTCGGGCATTGAGTCTGACTCAACTTCATACCTTGTAACACAGGCAAGAACCCTTTCTTTGCTTGATCCATTTTGAACTTCTTCAAAATCTTGTCAAGGTATGTGCTTTGTGAAAGTCCAATTAAGTGTTTTGATCTATCTCTATAGATCTTTATGCCTAATATGTAAGCAGCTTCCCCGAGGTCTTTCATCGAAAAACTTTTATTCAAGTATCCCTTTATGCTATCCAGAAATTCTATATCATTTCCAATCAGCAATATGTCATCCACATATAATATTAGAAATGCTACAGAGCTCCCACTCACTTTCTTGTAAATACAGGCTTCTCCAAAAGTCTGTATAAAGCCAAATGCTTTGATCACTCTATCAAAGCGTTTATTCCAACTCCGAGATGCTTGCACCAGTCCATAAATGGATCGCTGGAGTTTGCATACTTTGTTAGCTCCCTTTGGATCGACAAAACCTTCTGGATGTATCATATACAACTCTTCTTCCATAAATCCATTCAGGAATGCAATTTTGACATCCATCTGCCATATTTCATAATCATAAAATGCGGCAATTGCTAACATAATTCTGACGGACTTAAGCATCGCTACGCGTGAGAAGGTCTCATCGTAGTCAACTCCTTGAACTTGTCGAAAACCTTTCGCGACAAGTCGAGCTTTGTAGACAGTAATATTACCGTCAGCGTCAGTCTTTTTCTTGAAGATCCATTTATTCTCAATTTCTTGCCGATCATCGGGCAAGTCAACCAAAGTCCATACTTTGTTTTCATACATGGATCCCATCTCAGATTTCATGGCCTCAAGCCACTTTGCGGAATCTGGGCTCACCATCGCTTCTTCATAGTTCGTAGGTTCATCATGATCTAGCATCATGACTTCCAGAACTGGATTACCGTACCACTCTGGTGCGGATCTCACTCTGGTTGATCTACGTGGTTCAGTAGTATCTTGTTCTGAAGCTTCATGATCATCATCATTAGCTTCCTCACTGATTGGTATAGGTGTCGCAGAAACAGTTTTCTGTGATGTACTAATTTCCAATAAGGGAGCAGGTACAGTTACCTCGTCAAGTTCTACTTTCCTCCCACTCACTTCTTTCGAGAGAAACTCCTTCTCTAGAAAGTTTCCGAATTTAGCAACAAAAGTCTTGCCTTCGGATTTGTGATAGAAGGTGTATCCAATAGTTTCCTTTGGATATCCTATGAAGACACATTTCTCCGATTTGGGTTCGAGCTTATCAGGTTGAAGCTTTTTCACATAAGCATCACAGCCCCAAACTTTAAGAAACGACAACTTTGGTTTCTTGCCAAACCATAGTTCATAAGGTGTCGTCTCAACGGATTTTGATGGTGCCCTATTTAACGTGAATGCGGCCGTCTCTAAAGCATAACCCCAAAACGATAGCGGTAAATCAGTAAGAGACATCATAGATCGCACCATATCTAGTAAAGTACGATTACGACGTTCGGACACACCATTACGTTGTGGTGTTCCGGGTGGCGTGAGTTGCGAAACTATTCCACAATTTTTCAAATGTACACCAAACTCGTAACTCAAATATTCTCCTCCACGATCAGATCGTAGAAACTTTATTTTCTTGTTACGATGATTTTCAACCTCACTCTGAAATTCTTTGAACTTTCCAAATGTTTCAGACTTATGTTTCATTAAGTAGATATACCCATATCTGCTTAAATCATCTGTGAAGGTGAGAAAATAACGATATCCGCCACGAGCCTCAATATTCATCGGATCACACACATCGGTATGTATGATTTCCAATAAATCTGTTGCTCTCTCCATAGTACCGGAGAACGCTGTTTTAGTCATCTTGCCTATGAGGCACGGTTCGCAAGTACCAAGTGATTCATAATCAAGTGGTTCCAAAAGCCCATCAGTATGGAGTTTCTTCATGCGCTTTACACCGATATGACCCAAACGGCAGTGCCACAAATAAGTTGCACTATCATTATTAACTTTGCATCTTTTGGCTTCCACATTATGAATATGTGTATCACTATCTTCGAGATTCAACAAGAATAGACCACTCTTCAAAGGTGCATGACCATAAAAGATATTACTCATATAAATAGAACAACCATTATTCTCTGATTTAAATGAATAACCGTCTCGCATTAAACAAGATCCAGATATAATGTTTATGCTCAACGCTGGCACCAAATAACAATTATTTAGGTCTAATATTAATCCCGAAGGTAGATGTAGAGGTAGCGTACCGACCGCGATCACATCGACTTTGGAACCGTTTCCCACGCGCATCGTCACCTCGTCCTTTGCTAGCGTCCGCTTATTCCGTAGTCCCTGTTTCGAGTTGCAAATATTAGCAACAGAACCAGTATCAAATACCCAGGTGCTACTGCGAGCTCTAGTAAGGTACACATCAATAACATGTATATCACATATACCTTTGCTCACTTTGCCATCCTTCTTATCCGCCAAATACTTGGGGCAGTTCCGCTTCCAGTGACCAGTCTGCTTGCAGTAGAAGCACTCAGTTTCAGGCTTAGGTCCAGACTTGGGTTTCTTCTCCTGAGCAGCAACTTGCTTGCTGTTCTTCTTGAAGTTTCCCTTCTTCTTCTCTTTGCCCTTTTTCTTGAAACTAGTGGTTTTGCTAACCATCAACACTTGATGCTCCTTCTTGATTTCTACCTCCGCAGCTTTCAGCATTGCGAAGAGCTCGGGAATAGTCTTGTTCATCCCTTGCATATTATAGTTCATCACGAAGCTCTTGTAGCTTGGTGGCAGTGATTGGAGAATTCTGTCAATGACGCAGTCATCTGGAAGATTAACTCCCATCTGAATCAAGTGATTATTATACCCAGACATTTTGAGTATATGCTCACTGACAGAACTGTTCTCCTCCATCTTGCAGCTATAGAACTTATTGGAGACTTCATATCTCTCAATTCGGGCATTTGCTTGAAATATTAACTTCAACTCCTGGAACATCTCATATGCTCCATGACGTTCAAAACGTCGTTGAAGTCCCGATTCTAAGCCGTAAAGCATGGCACACTGAACTATCGAGTAGTCATCAGCTTTGCTCTGCCAGACGTTCATAACATCTGGCGTTGCTCCAGCAGCAGGCCTGTCACCCAGCGGTGCTTCCAGGACGTAATTCTTCTGTGCAGCAATGAGGATGATCCTCAGGTTACGGACCCAGTCCGTGTAATTGCTACCATCATCTTTCAACTTTGCTTTCTCAAGGAACGCATTAAAATTCAACGGAACAATAGCACGAGCCATCTATCTACAATCAACATAAACAAGCAAGATACTATCAGGTACTAAGTTCATGATAAGTTTAAGTTCAGTTAATCAAATTAATTAGGAACTCCCACTTAGATAGACATCCCTCTAATCTTCTAAGTGATCACGTGATCCAAATCAACTAAACCATAACCGATCATCACGTGAGATGGAGTAGTTTTCAATGGTGAACATCGTTATGTTGATCATATCTACTATATGATTCACGCTCGACCTTTCGGTCTCCGTGTTCCGAGGCCATATCTGTATATGCTTGGCTCGTCAAGTATAACCTGAGTATTCTGCGTGTGCAACTGTTTTGCACCCGTTGTATTTGGACGTAGAGCTTATCACACCCGATCATCACGTGGTGTCTGGGCACGACGAACTTTGGCAACGGTGCATACTCAGGGAGAACACTTCTTGATAATTTTTAGTGTGAGATCATCTTATAATGCTACCGTCAATCAAAGCAAGATAAGATGCATAAAAAGGGATAAACATCACATGCAATCAATATAAGTGATATGATATGGCCATCATCATCTTGTGCTTGTGATCTCCATCTCCGAAGCACCGTCATGATCACCATCGTCACCGGCGCGACACCTTGATCTCCATCGTAGCATCGTTGTCGTCTCGCCAATCTTATGCTTCCACGACTATCGCTACCGCTTAGTGATAAAGTAAAGCATTACATCGCGATTGCATTGCATACAATAAAGCGACAACCATATGGCTCCTGCCAGTTGCCGATAACTCGGTTACAAAACATGATCATCTCATACAATAAAATCAGTATCATGCCTTGACCATATCACATCACAACATACCCTGCAAAAACAAGTTAGACGTCCTCTACTTTGTTGTTGCAAGTTTTACGTGGCTGCTACGGGCTTAAGTAAGAACTCATCTCACCTACGCATCAAAACCACAACGATAGTTCGTCAAATAGACTCCGTTTTAACCTTCTCAAGGACCGGGCGTAGTCACACTTGGTTCAACTAAAGTTGGAGAGATAGTCTTCCACAAGCCATCTATGTGCAAAGCACGTCGAGGGAACCGGTCTCGCGTAAGAGTACGCGTAAGGTTGGTCCGGATCGTCTCACCCAACAATACCGCCGAACCAAAGTATGACATGCTGGTAGGCAGTATGACTTGTATCGCCCACAACTCACTTGTGTTCTACTCGTGCAAATAACATCAAACCATAAAACCTAGGCTCGGATGCCACTGTTGGGGAACGTAGTAATTTCGAAAAATTTCCTACGCACACGCAAGATCATGGTGATGCACAGCAACGAGAGGGGAGAGTGTTGTCTACGTACCAACGCAGACCGACTGCGGAAGCGATCACACAACGTAGAGGAAGTAGTCGTACGTCTTCTTTCCGATCCGACCGATCCAAGCACCGTTACTCCGGCACCTCCGAGTTCTTAGCACACGTACAGCTCGATGACGATCCCCGGGCTCTGATCCAGCAAAGCTTCGGGGAGGAGTTCCGTCAGCACGACGGCGTGGTGACGATCTTGATGTACTACCGACGCAGGGCTTCGCCTAAGCACTGTAACGGTATGATCGAGGTGGAATTTGGTGGCAGGGGGCACCGCACACGGCTAAGGAACGATCTCAAGGATCAACTTGTGTGTCTTGGGGTGTCCCCTTCCCCCGTATATAAAGGTTGGAGGAAGGGGGCCGGCCGGCCAGGGAGAGGGAGGCGCAGGGGAGTCCTACTCCCACCGGGAGTAGGACTCCCCCCTCCAATCCTATTCCAATTAGGACTCTCGGGGGGAAAGGAGAAAGAGGGGGGGCCGGCCCCTTCTCCTAGTCCTACTAGGACTTGGGGAAAGGGGGGGCGCCGGCCAGCTTATGGGCTGCCCCTTTTCTCTTTTTCCACTAAGGCCCAATAGGCCCATTAGTCTCCCGGGGGGTTCCGGTAACCCTCCCGGTATTCCGGTAAAATCCCGATTTCACCCGGAACACTTCCTATGTCCAAACATAGGCTTCCAATATATCAATCTTTACGTCTCGACCATTTCGAGACTCCTCGTCATGTCCGTGATCTCATCCGGGACTCCGAACAACCTTCGGTACATCAAAATGCATAAACTCATAATAACTGTCATCGTAACGTTAAGCGTGCGGACCCTACGGTTCGAGAACAATGTAGACATGACCGAGACACGTCTCCGGTCAATAACCAATAGCGGGACCTGGATGCCCATATTGGCTCCTACATATTCTACGAAGATCTTTATCGGTCAGACCGCATAACAACATACGTTGTTCCCTTTGTCATCGGTATGTTACTTGCCCGAGATTCGATCGTCGGTATCCAATACCTAGTTCAATCTCGTTACCGGCAAGTCTCTTTACTCGTTCCGTAATACATCATCTCACAACTAACATATTAGTTGCAGTGCTTGCAAGGCTTATGTGATGTGCATTACCGAGAGGGCCCAGAGATACCTCTCCGACAATCGGAGTGACAAACCCTAATCTCGAAATACGCCAACCCAACATATACCATTGGAGACACCTGTAGTACTCCTTTATAATCACCCAGTTACGTTGTGACGTTTGGTAGTACCCAAAGTGTTCCTCCGGTAAACGGGAGTTGCATAATCTCATAGTTATAGGAACATGTATAAGTCATGAAGAAAGCAATAGCAACATACTAAACGATCGGGTGCTAAGCTAATGGAATGGGTCATGTCAATCAGATCATTCTACTAATGATGTGACCTCGTTAATCAAACAACAACTCTTTGTTCATGGTTAGGAAACATAACCATCTTTGATTAACGAGCTAGTCAAGTAGAGGCATACTAGTGACACTCTGTTGGTCTATGTATTCACACATGTATTATGTTTCCGGTTAATACAATTCTAGCATGAATAATAAACATTTATCATGATATAAGGAAATAAATAATAACTTTATTATTGCCTCTAGGGCATATTTCCTTCAGTGATGCCTATATACATGATCATGCCTAGATATTCTCATAATTATTTGCTTTTCTATCAATTGATCGACAGTAATTCGTTCACCCACCGTAATACTTATGCTATCATTACGGTCACTGGACTTCAGAATATGCTCATTACAGTCACCGTATACATTCTCGTGGTGATCATGCGGTATCTAGCTCACGATACGTCTCTGTATTTTCTTGATGACACTGACGGACTTTGCATTTGATGCGTGCTCCGTATTTTGTTGACAACACTTACGGTCATTGTATTTGAAGCGAAAGCACGATATGGTCACTGGACTTCAGAATAAGCTCATCACGGTCACCGCATACATTTTGTCCGTGCTAACCAACATGTGGTTGGATGGTTAGGAGGACAGTGGTTTCTCGAGCCCACCGGGGTTAAAGTCCCGGTGCTCGCATTTATCCTGGGTTAATTTCAGTATTTTCCGGCGATGTGCGTTCAGTGGGAGGAGACGTTCCACTCGACTATGAGGCACCTATGGTGACTTCGTAAAATCTCAAGATCATATGCTGGCTCACCCTCTCGAAGGTTCTCATAGGGGTAGGGTCTGCGTGTGTGCGCTTATAGCGGTGAGTGCTTGTGCGTATATATGAGCCATTGTGTCTGTACCATGTTAAAAAATACATGTCATGATTATATGGTCACTGGCTCACCCATACAACTCCGTATTTTGTTGATGACACAATCAATTGACTAGTCAAACATTCCACATGGCACAACTAGTGTTGCACCATCGGGGCGTGTAACCGTGGGGCCCACCTGTCATCCCGTATATGAAAGAAAAAATGGTAGTTTGAGTCTGTACTGTGTTAATAAAATACATTTTAGGGTGATCATACAGTCACTGGCTCACCATACAGCTCCGTAATTTGTTGATGACACGATCAATTGACCAGTCAAACGGTCCACATTCAGCAGCGCATATTACCATAGGGCCCACCCGTCAGCGCGTATATGAAGGACAGAAATGGTAATAAATTAGTGGTCGATGGGTACTCGAAGTCGTGAGACCTCTGGTTGGTAGTCGCCGGCGGTGGGGGCGCGTTGATTGGGCGGTGGGGTGGGGATCGCCAGAGAAAAAGCTCGGCACGGGGGGCGGGGGGGCTAGAGGGATAGCCGGTGCGGCGGCGGACCGGCGGTGGGGAGTGGTTTCGGGGCGGGCGTGGCGGCGTAGGCCGGCCTCGTGCGGCGGGGGCCGGCGGTTCGGCCGGTGGTGGCTGGCGGCTCAGGGGTGGAGTTTGATGATAAACTGCAGGCCCTTGATTTCGTATCTAGCGGCTGGAAAATCTAATGACCAGAGATGAAAAAGTCAGTCGACTGACATGTAGCCTCAACCCGCACGTACACATGCACACACGCAAGACACGCACGCATGCAGGCGTGCAACACTGACACGTACACATAACGAACACACGCACGCATGCAGGCGTGCAACACTGACACGTAAACATGCACTCATGAACACACGCATGTACGCACACATGCATGCAACATTGAAACGTACCCTTGCACACACGCAACACTCGCACGTCTGCATGCACACAGCACACGATGCAAGACACACGCTCAACCTATATGTGCATGCACCCTTTGTTAAGGACATGGATTGTTGCGGGTATTAATCAATTTTATCTGTGATAAGCAGAACATTGATGTTTGCAGCGGTCTTTATGAATCACAACGTATCGAACGGGCTATCAACATAATAGGCTTATCTACATGAAAAGGATGATGTCACACTCAATGAACAATCATCGGTTTATAATGCCCGTTTCTGACCGCCCTGGCCCACCAAAGGTTCCTCTGCTGTGCGCTGCCTGTGTTGGGTCACTGACATGCAGGCCATGTACCCAAAGAGCCCACATGTCAGTGGAATAATGGCGCGGTGTCCTACGTCAGAGTCGAGGGCGCCACTCGCTGCACGCCTGGCTGAACACGCCTCCTTGCCGCATTCAAACGCCTCCATAAAACCCGCCCGTGTGGAAGCGGACAAACCCACTCTAGACACACGTCCGTTCATGATCGGGCCGGCATTAAACGCAACGCCGGCCGAGCTCCTCCGTCCGTCGTCTATTAAATCTCCTATTTAAACGAGGCCAAACGCCGGCCAAGAATCACACACCTCCGCCGCTCCCCTATCTCCTCCTTCACCATTTGTCCACTCTTACAATGGCTTACGAAGAGTAGTTATTCCGCACAAGCCATTTGTCTAGGTTTGTATCTCTCTCACACACCCACATAGGTGGGGGACGTGCACGAAGAGAAGAGGTGCACGCATGGCGCACGTACTCCCATCTCTTTCCCAACCACACCTGCGCGGGTACACGGTGGAGCTCATTTCTGTACAAAAAGGCAGCCCACGTGGTAATTTGACCATGTATTGGTTGTCCGCTTGGTGGAGGGAGGATCGTCTACCACGGGTGAACAAATAAATTGCGACTTGACGCGTTATGTTATAAAAGAGGCAAACCAAGTGGGGCCTACCTTAGAGGCATGGCTCTATACACTGGAGTACTTTTGATGTGTCACGTCAACTCGCGGAACGAGGAGAAGCTTGCTTAGTACGCCGTCTCCCTCGCCCACGGGCGCGGTGGCTCGCAGGATGAGGTGAAGCTTGCTTACTAGTAGTAGTACTGTACGCCTTACGCCCGCTCCCTCGCCCACGCGCACGGTGGCTCGTAGGACGAGGAGAAAATTTTACTACTCCCTCCATTTACTCAGATAATCATATTGTTTGGAATATATATGTCCTTTAGTACTCCCTCCATTTACTTATACAAAGCCACTATAAAAAAATACATTTTGCATCTATACAAGGGCACAAATAGTAATCGAGACAAAAGTTACTACTCCCTCCTTTCCAGTTTATGGCTCAATTTCAAAATCTCTCCAACCAAGGTAGACGGTGAGTGTTCGAATTAATTCCGTACTCCTAGTTTGCACAAGTAATTAGTACGCTCGTTTTTCTCAAGAAGTTATGTTTATTGAGGCATTAATTAGAACGAATGCATGAATGACCACTAAATTTCCATGAACTTCTACATGTATTGGTGAGTTTTCTCTTGACACTGCTTGCATTGGGTGATCTAACGCACCTCGAAATCCAACATGTGATGGTACTACTACTAGTAGTAGAATTGAGACTTATAAAACGGAAAAACGAATGTTTTTTAGATGAGCCCTATAAACCCTAGTGGGTACATACTCCATAAAATCAGATTTTTCCCAAAACTAAGTCGCTCAACCTTTATTTGCTTGTTTCCCTTCCTGCCTCCTTGCCTCGAATAGACTATACCAAACTCCCCTGCCTGCTGCGTGGCAAAAAGACCCGCCCTCGCCTTTTTACTCTGGGTTTGTATCAATGGATCGCGTGAAGCAACAAAAACCCAAGCCGTGTCTTGTACTCCTTTGTCGACGCTCGCTTTCATGAATTATGTACTTCCTGTCGCCGACATGTGGGACATATAGCAACCGGGTCGACGTGTCAAGCACCAAATAACGGTGCAGAACAGCAGGGGGACACACCCCAGTCGTACCGCCCCATTAGTAGTAGTAATGAGCAATGAGACGTCAAATCACAATGTCGCACCTTCCCAGACGGATGAAAATTATTTCACACTTTGGTTCGCCATCATCTCAAACCACATAGTATTGCTTCTGCCTCAAGAGGGACACGCGCATCGCCTTGGTACATCATGACACGTGGGACCGCATGATAGGCCATGCTCCCCCGCCGATCGCTCAGTAAAATCACCTCATTTTACTACTATACTTCCTCCGTATTTGTTTACATGGCATGCACGTCGTTCTAGGTTGAGAATTTAACTAGCTATATATGTGATGAACAATATATCTTTAGAAACTACATCCGCTTAATAATCCAATGATATACTTTTTGTGACATAGTAACTCATATTTAGTTAGTCAAATGGATGACCTAGAACTACGTGCACGCCCTATAAACCAAGACGCCTAAAAAACGAGACGGAGAGGGTAGTTCAGTGCATATCTTTTTAGATCAATATAGTCGGGATTCACCAAGGAGCAAAACCAAGTGGTAGGTTGCACCTGTCGTGTTGGCGTAGCAACTCAAGCAGGGTCAGTCCACACACGGAATGGCGACACACTTAGCAGGACCCCTTTGGCCTACATGTGGCTCATCCACCGTCTTGTTCCACGTGCGATGCACCAAATCACAGTTCAGAGCAGTGGTTGGAAATGGAGGCACCCCGGTCGTAGCGCCACAGTAGTAGAAAATGAGCGATGAGGGGTCAAATCACAAAGCCCCACCTTTCCCGCATTAAGCTGGACAGACGAAGCAACCATCATTTCACTCTAGGGTGCAAGAGCATAAAGAAAAGAGAAAACCAATGATACGTGCGGCAGCTACCTAGGGAACCCTAGGGTAGGGGTCTCCACTACAGATCATTTTTTTAAGCGCCTCCACTACAAATCGGCTTCTCCCTCGTCCTCTTGTAGAAAACCGATGATGCGTGCGGCGGTAGGGTTTGTAGGAGTACTACTACAGCGTGAGGGGCCACGTCGTAGTAAACGAGAGAGGGATTGAGTTCGAGTCGATGCCTTAAATATGTGTGGGCCGCTTGGTTTTAGGGGAACGAGGCAGCATTTTGGGTTTGGGGACCAGTGGAGATATAGTACGTACAAAAAATTGTGGACGTAGGTTCGACCGAAAGGCAATGATACATGGGCCCTGCATTTTGATATACCCCAGGCCGCGTGAAATTTGCTACTCTTCTCAAAACTAGTAAGATACACATGCATTGAACGCGTGAGATTTCGAAACCAAATTATGAATAAATACACACTATAGCATGTAAAGCTTTGAGTCATATATGCATGATGTAGATGTTCATTTAGTTCTTATAGTTCATCTAATTCAAAATCAATTAGTTTTATAAAAATGTTAAGATTCATGGGGTTGTGCATTGTAAAGCATAAAGTAAAAAACAAATAATGGCGATTCATTTAGAAAAAAATCAATTATGATACGGAAGATTCTAGAACAAAAGAGAAGTGCTTGTGTTTTGAGGTTTGTGCATTATGCTTAAGGTCAACCATGGAGTCTTATAAATTGTACATGTGGCGGATCTGGTGGAATGTTGATGATATCCAACGGCCAGTAGTGCTCGGATTTGCCATCTCTGCACTGTCGGATTAGCTTCATCCAGCGACCATCTTTCAAAGTTATTCGCACACTATATAGTTATTGTGCCATAGTTGCATGTCTTGGAAAAAAGCTACTAGTGGGTTGTACTAGCTATTTAGGAATAGAAGATGTATACATGGAAGTTGTAGGGAAAGAGATGACATGGAGTATCTCAATTCCTATGAGTAGGGATTGGAAAAGAGATGTCATTTGGTTCACATCATATGAACTTTTCTATTGAATCTAGAGATGACATGTATCTCAATTCCTATGAGGAGGGGTTAGAAAAGAGATGTAATTTGGTTCATGTCATAGGAACTTTTCTATTTAATATACGCTAATGTTTATTTTCCTTTGAAATTATGGGAGTATAGGAATCCATTCATATGAACCAAGTGGCTCTAAAGCTATAGAAATGATATCACGTTTATTTCGTTTGAAATGTGGAGTATATGAATCTATTCCTATGAACCAATTGGCTCTAAAGGAAAAAATCCTACAAAAATCATATCATATAGAGTTCATATGATATTCCTCCACACCAAAGGATGGTTGAAATTGCTGCAGGTGATACGATGGTCTTTCTTTGTAGACTCCTCCCCCATCTTTATAGTTACCTTTCAAAGATTAATGAAATGATATATACAGGGTATTCTACATGTGCAATTTGGTACACGAAAACTCGGTAAAAGTTTGCGAGGTTCGAATTTTCAATAAAGCTATATGCATTGCATTTTCGAACGAAGGGAGCATATGGCAGTTGCTAACACTCACGTGGAAGATTTGTGTGTAGGAGGAGTGGCTATTCTATTAAATGACATGGTAAAACTGACACTGTCGGATGCCGATCTAACGGTTCTTACGGCGTTCGTCAGGAAAAGGCTTGTGGTGAACGTTTGTTGGATAATGATTTATGGACACATGCATTGCATTGATACGTGCCCCCTCTCTCTCGCGCGCACACGCACCCTCACGAGTCACGACTCTCCCGAGTCCTCTCGCACCCACCGTCTATCTGCAGGTAGACATCACACACATATGTGCTCTTCACACCCTACCCGTAGAACTTCTAAAAAACAAAAGACGTCACGCACATTTTATTTTAGCTCACACGTCACACACTTATACTATTACTCTTGTGGTGAACGTTCTTTGGGCATAGTATAGTGTACTCTCACGAAGAGAAGCAGTGCACGCACACACTAGTATTCTCACACCCACTCGCGGGTACAAGTAGGAGCGCATTTTTTGAAGCTAGTACAACAAAATCACTCCACTATATATATAAGCAAGAGCCTTAGCGCTTGCTTTACTAGGGTTCCTCTCGTTTACTCTCTCATGCTCTCCAGATCTAAGCAAGACATAGGTCGCCACACTCTCTCTCAGCTCACGGCTGGTCACAAATCCGGCCGGACAACCTCGACCGGGGCAGGGGTGTAGGTGCATCGTTCACGCTGTCATCGGCGGCGAGCGAGGAGACCAATGGCTGCCCGTGCGTCCCGATCGGCGGCCATGTCGTTCTCTCTGAGAGAGCGCCGGCTCGGGAGGGCCTTCGACCCCTTCTTCCTCCCTGCGGTATTGTGGCCAAGATGTGGCCTCCCGATGTCGTCTTTGCCACATGCCGACGACCCTCGGGTATATATTCCTTCATAACATGCCTTGCTCTACTGCCCTAGCTCCCCACTTGGCTTCATGTGGATCTTTTTCTACTTCCGTCCGCTGTTCCAAAGTCACCTAGACTTTTACTATTATTAGAGGTAAAGCTAGTTCATACAGTCGACTCTAAGAGTTGGTTCAAACAGGGAAGAAAGTGAGAAAGTTGTAGCATGAATCTAGGACTTGGTTCTAAGAGGAAACAGGGAAAGTAGTAGATATTGGCTACCCAACCGGTCTCTTGGTTGAAAATACGAAGAAATCATGGTGGATGGCGAAGGGTGGGGGAAGTGGACCTATCTCTTGGTTGAAAAAGGAAATAAAGTGACGGGTAAATATCGCCAAGGAGATAAAAAAAAATGGGACAAATGCAGACATGCTGCCTGAGTGTTTGCCACTCTCGGCAACCACATCTGCCTCACCACTTTATGCCCCTGATGTCCCTACGCCCATATTGCTACCGTTAATGTAAAATCACATGAAGCATTAAGCAATGCCACCTAATGTCACTATAAGTAATGGTCTAGTGCTGTCGATAAATTGAAGCAATGCCACCACCATTTTATGAAGTGCTTCCGTCTTGCTTTATTTCCCATGAATTGTGTTTTTGCAGTTACACTTAAATCTCACACCGCTAACATTGCTTCATCCCAGTGGAACTGCACAAATTTGATTGCACATTTATTGACCATGTGCTACTCTCATGACAGTAATACTAATGCTATTGTTCTGCATGTTAATCTATGGCAGTGTTGATGTGATGTGATGCTACTTACTTAAGGACACTTTCATATTGTCAATCTAGTGCCAATCATAACACAATAGATGATGTTGTTAATCATATGCCACTGCGAATATCTATCACTGTTTAAATAACCATATTTCGTATTTGCGCAAACAGGGATGTCTATCTCCATATCGTTTCGGGATGTCTGTCTCCGTATTGTTTCTATCTGCGCAATCAAAAGCACACACCTCAATTTTAGTAGAACTGCGCAAAATGAGATGGCTATCCCTCGTTGTTGTCATCTAACCACCCGTCTTCTAGGTATTCCTACATTGGTAGTTACTAGGTATAATGACCAACGCAATATAAAAGAAGTTGATTCGTACGTTTTACTTCCTAATTGCAGTGTAGGGACGAGTGAAAACAACTGCATCCTAGTCCGGAATGCACTTTCTACCAGTTCATCCATGGACCGAGGACTAGCTGGCACGGCTGCATGACGGTTTTTTGGACAGGTGCGCGAACAAGAGGCATTGTGGTCTGCTTATTTCTGCAAATAGCGGTGCTTAAATTTAGTGGAATGCACAAGACTTTCAGCTGGTCAGTACACTACATGGTTCAGTTCAGCATTCCAGCTGAGAACACAATTATAATTGGTTATTCTGGAATGAGAGAACCTAACCCTGGATGGTGGCAACAAGAAAAAACCAGAGTGAACTCCAGGAAATTTAAGCCTGTCGGGAGGCCCTTTGCTCAGAGAAGCCTTGCTTATTTTTTCCTGATTTGTAAACCTTCTCACAACTTTGTCTTTTGCTGTGAACTAGTATATGTTTGTTATGTTCTATGAATCATTGAGATGTATAAAATTGCTTAACTTATGCTTTTTAAGTTTTTTATGAAGCCGAGTTTAATGTGAGTGTTCCACATGAACGCTGGACTAGCGTGTGAACGTTTGGAATTTACATTGTGGCCTCAGTTAACTGCATGAACCACTGTAACAAGATACATAGTTGCTTATATGTCAGACAGCAGATTGTTGATTGTTAGTTGGTCGATAGCCTAGTGTTGAAGCAAGCTGAGCCAGTGTGCTGTGTTTTGCACAACTGCTTACAAGTGGGGTAGCACCAACAGTGTTTACAAGTACTTATGTATACGTCGGTGCATAGTTCTCGAATGAGTACTCTATTTCATCAAAACACACACTGCTCGTATGATAAACTGTGACAACTTATGTCTTACCATGCCATATTCATGAAAAAACTAGTGAGTACGCATCTGTTTTGGCAACAATTACGATGGTTCTCACATGGTTCACAAGCACACAAAAGTAGCAGCAGTTCCCATAGACGGATTCAAACAGAGTACTAGCCCGAGAGGGCTCCATAACAGGCAAGGTTCGGATAATTAGACACAATCCAAACTACTATTAAACACTAGTTGGGGCAACTATTTCATGCATCGATCTAATTTGGGCTGGACACAAGACGGACCTTGCCATGAACATCATCGAGGACGTCCGGCAGCAGCTCAATCCTGTGAACCTTCATGAAGACAACCTTGTGGCCTTGCCACTCATAAACTTATTTGTGGAGGCATGCCACATCATCTTCCTGTGTAAGCTTGACAAGAACAGTATGCCTCACAAACGAAGGAGTAGCTTTGGACTTCTTGTGCTTCAGTACAGCCTGGACAACACGCCTGACGATAGTGAGGCTGGAATACAACTCTTCATTGGTATAAGCGCAAATGGCTTCCAGGATCCAACAGCCTAAAATCTATGTTTCCCAGTGCGTATATTCAGGTCATCCACCTCATAGCGAGTGACATGTACAACCACACAATCCTTGTCTGCATCAGGGCTCTAATTGAAACAGAAACAAATTCTAAATTACTTTCCAGTATAAGAAACACAAGTTATTTAAACCACTATGTATAGCATGGCATCAAAGCTAATAAAATTTTGCATTATTCATCACCACATACTTAGATGAAAAACCACAATCGAGATCGGCAAAGAAGAAAATCACCTTGGGCAGCTCAGTGGGGGCACATCCTGGAAGGGGGAAGACTGCTCCTGCAGTGCCACGGGGGCTATAACCTCAAACGGGGCGTTGACCATCTCAGTAGTGGCCGTGAGCGTATCTGGGGTCGGCTCGGTGGCTGCCTCCATCTTCTTGGAGTTCTCTGTCTCGTGGGGATTAGCCTCCCGCGTCTGCTCCAATATCGGCAGATCTTTGCCTGGTTCTCCTTGGTCCATCATGAAACTGATGAATACTAGGATACCACTGAAAGGAAAACACAATCGCAATGACAATGAAACAAAAAAGAGAGTGAGGATCGGTTACTGCTTTGCAAAAGTTCTTTTTTCTCTGAATAAAAATATACCAACATCACGGATCCGCTTACCTTCCCTTCCTTGGGAGAGAAGAACAATGGCAGATGCGAGTGTTGCCTTTCTTGAAGACGGTGAGGGAGAAGGGGATTCAGCGAAGACTGAAATGATGGTTGCTTCGTCCGTCAAACTTAGACTGCGGGGAGGTGGGGTTTTGTGATACGACGGCTCGTTACTGTCGCGCTATGATCGGGGTGACTCTCTGCCTGCATACTGCCTTTTGATTTGGTGGATGGCATTTGGGCCCGCGCGCTGCATGGCCCGCATGTCGGTGAACAAAAGTATAACGGCATTCAGTAGAGGGAGACGTTTCGATGACCTAGGAGGAGCCATAAGCGGTATTGTATCCACTGTACTAGTAGTAATTGTTTTTCTGGGTAGCTGTAGAGTGTCTCCACTGTACTAGTAGTAATTGTTTCTCTAGGCCCAAGACAAAACAGCCCATCCACCCTAGTAAATAGTAAAATCAATTCAAAAGTCCATATATTTGCTGAATGAGAGGCGCTACCGACACCCAGCACACCGCCCCCCAAAAAAACCTGGGTGTTCTTCTTCCTCCTCACTCCCACCCACCCCACGTCAGCTCGCTCCACTCGTACCCCCAAATTCCTCACCTCACTCCTACAGAAAAACCCAGCTCCCCTTCTTCCTCACTACTACAGAAAAACCCCAGCTCCCCTTCTTCTTCACTCGCACTACAACTAGGCTCGTCATTCGTTACTCTGCTCAAATCCATGAGCGCGACGCGACGCCCTCGAGGAGAATGGAGTTGGCTGAACCCAGCGCCAAGAAGATGAGGCTCCCGCCAGCGGCGACGCCTGTTGTAGATCCCGCACCTGGCAGTGCAGGGGGAAGCGGCGACCCCACCCCCACCGGATCCCAGGAACCCGTAGAATCTCGGGTGGACCGCATCAGCGATCTCCCGGACGTCGTCCTTGGGGAGATCATCTCGCTTCTCCACACCAAGGATTGCTACCACACCCAAGTCCTCTCAATTCGATGGCACCCTCTATGGTGCGTCGTGCCCCTTAATCTCGACTATCATCAGCTATCTCTCTTCAATGATTTTGAAATCCCCAGAGCCATCATCTCCTCCCACCAGGGCTCCGTTCAAAGCCTCTGCATCTCGTCATGCTACCTGACCAAGCATACCATTCCCTGCACGGGGGACGCCTGGCTGAAATCCCTTGAATTCATAGAACTACAGCTACTTGAGTTCTACTATTCCCCTGGAAATCACCTACCAGATACCGAACGCCATCTACATGTGCCCTCAGCACCGATGTCCATCTCGCGGTTTTCCTCCTCTATCCACACTGCCACCTTTGCGCTGTGCGACCTACCATACAATCTGGTACTAAACCTTCGACTCCCATTTCTCAAGAAACTTTCACTTGTGCGGATTCGTATATCGGAGGCCTCATTGCACAGCATCATCCACTCCAGTTGCCCTGCCCTAGAGTGCTTGGTGCTTGTTTTCACAGTTAGAATCGGTTGTCTCCAAATAAAGTCGCCTAACCTTGTAAGAATTGGAATTGCTTTTGACGGAAGGCAGCTCATCATCCAAGATGCCCCTTCACTTCAAAGGTTGATCCTTGATTCTAGTTATTCACCATTGCAAATAACCGTCATCTCTATGCCTAAACTGGAGGCCTTGGGTGTAATACATGATCTCTGTGCTCATTTCAATATGGTGTTTGGCTCCACAGTTCTTCAGGTACTTTATATTATCATCTACACTTGTAACCATAAGCTACATTTTAAATTTCTGCGCATAAGTTATATGTCATCTTGGAGTACACATTTTGTACTAATATTATGTTCTATGCTCAATGAAGAGTTTCTCCATGGATGGCCTATCAATGGTGCTGGATTCTGTCAAGATCTTATATATCCAATTGAATAGTTTTGATCTAAACAAGATTATTCGCTTGCTGCAATGCTTTCCATGTCTGGAGAAGTTGTATATAAAGGTGATAATTTCACGCACATTGGAAGCCCGCATATAGTGTACTAGAATTCACCGTTCAGCTATTGCTCTTTCGACACTTTTTTTAGACCTTAACTGTTTTCAATCTTCATGTCTATTTAGGCAACAGGACGGGGTAAGAAGGTTATAACCAATAGGTGGATTCGTAAGCATCGGGATTTTCTCACTTCTCATGAGATTCGATTGAAGACAATAACGCTAGAACGATATGTAGCCAACCGTGCAAACACTAGATTTGCCACATTCTTCCTGCTGAATGTGAGGTTACTATTGTCCATTGGGCTTAAGTTTATTAGCAGCATGGTTTTGACGGATGGGTATGTGGAAGAGCAAAAAAGGAGTTTCAGGTGGGCAAAAGAGCTTCTGAATGTGTCAGGCTTCTATTTACAACATATTGTGGTCATAATCCAGTAAATTTTACGACCCAGGATGTTCATTCTATGGACCTGATCGATCCATTTGACTGTGACTGCCGAAAACAGTGCTGGAGTTAGATGTTGTTGCCCTTTTCAACCTGGGTTTTTTGTAAACCTGATGAACAATTAACCCTCGTGCTTTTGTACAGTTTGTAAGCTGGAGTTAGATGTTCTTGCCCTTTTCAACTCGGCTGTGACTGTCATATTTTCTCTGAAGCAAGGCAAATGGCTTGCCGGTCGTTTAATTTAGAGTGAAATATTGTAGCAACTAACAAATCCCAACCAAGGGAAATAACATCACTCTCGCTGATACGTCTCCAACATATCTATAATTTATGAAGTATTCATGCTATTATATTATCAACCTTGGATGTTTTATATGCATTTATATGCTATTTTATATGATTTTTGGGACTAACCTATTAACCTAGTGCCCAGTGCCAGTTTCTGTTTCTGTTTTTCCTTGTTTTTGAGTTTTGCAGAAAAGGAATATCAAACGGAGTCCAATTGACGTGCCAATTTTTGACGATTTTTATGGACCAAAATAAGACCCCAGAGTAAAAGAGTTGGGCCAAGAGAGTCCCGGGGCGTCCACAAGGGTGGGGGGGCGCGCCCACCCCCCCTAGGCGTGTGGTCCTGCCTCGTGGACGCCTCGGGTACCTCCTTGATGTGAGACCGATGCCAAAAACTCCTATAAATACAGAAACCTCGGAAAATTAACCTAGATCTGGAGTTCCGCCGCCAGAAGCCTCCGTAGCCACCGAAAACTAATCTAGGCCCTCTCTGGCACCCTGCCGGAGGGGGCCATCGTCACCGGAGGGCATGGAGGAGGATCCTGGAGGGGCCATCATCACCATGAAGGCCAAGGACCAGAGGGAGAACCTCTCCCCATCTAGGGGGGCATGGAGGAGGAAGCACAAGGGGGAGAACCTCTCCTCCTCTCTCTCGGTGGCACCGGAGTGCCATCGGGAGGGGAATCATCGTCGCGGTGATCGTCTTCATCAACATCACCATCATCATCATCATCACCCTCATCTCTTTTACGCGGTCCACTCTCCCGCACCCCGCTGTAATCCCTACTTGAACATGGTGCTTTATGCCACATATTATGATCCAATGATGTGTTGCCATCCTATGATGTTTTGAGTAGATATCTTTTGTCTTTGGGTTGATTGATGATCTAGATTGGTATGAGTTGTATGTTTTACTTTGATGTTGTCCTATGGTGCCCTCTGTGTCGCGCAAGCGTGAGGGGTTCCCGCTGTAGGGTGTTGCAATACGTTCATGATTCTCTTATAGTGGGTTGGTGAGTGACTGAAACACAAACCCGAGTAAGGGGGTTGTTGCGTATGGGAATAAAGAGGACTTGATGCTTTAATGCTATGGTTGGGTTTTACCTTAATGATCTTTAGTAGTTGCGGATGCTTGCAAGAGTTCCAATCATAAGTGCATATGATCCAAGTAGAGAAAGTATGTTAGCTTATGCCTCTCCCTCATATGAAACTGCAATAGTGATTACCCGTCTTGTTAACGATTGCCTAGGACAATTCCGCACACCGATCCACCATTATTCCACACTCTCTATTTATAATATTTAGTAATATATTCTAACTTCCTAATAACAGCACCTACTTTTATATTTTAGCTCTCCGATATCATACAAAGTTATCATCTTCATACCGACAACCTAGTTTTATTTCGCGTTGCTAGTTGGAAGCAATCGTTCGGTGTACGTAGAGTCGTATCAGTGGCAGATAGGGCTTGAGAGAATATTGATCTTACCTTTAGCTCCTTGTGGGTTTGACACTCCATACTTATCACTTCTACCTTTGAAAATTGCTACAATGATTCCTTGCACTTGGGGATTATCAAGCTCTTTTCTCACGCCGTTGCCGGGGAGCAATAGCGTGGGGTTGATATTCTCGTGTGTGCTTGTTTGCTTTCTTCACTAAGTAGATTTTGTTTTTCATTTTTTTCTGTTTAGTTGTGGGTGAAACATAAAAAAAATTAAAAGAATGAAAATACCAAAAAAAATTACTTGCCTCTCATGCCTAAAAAGTTTTTCAAAAAGAGAAGTGATTGGAAAGTTATGCATTGAAGAAGTGAGGGTCGACCTTGAGCACTCGTGTTCATGCTCACGGAAACAATGTAGAATTTTTCATGGAAGTTTCTCTGTAAATAATTATCCCCTTATATATATCCATTGTATTATAAAAATAATGTGCCAAGCTTTGGTTTTAGGATGATTAGATTGCTTGTTTACTATGTGCGGAACAAAAACAGAAACTTTGTCTGTAGCGCGTGATTTTACATTTTTTTACTGGAAAGTCAAATGGATCTGAAACTTTTTGCACATTACTTCTGTATAAATTTTTCAAATTTTCAAATTTATTTCATAATTTTTGGAGATACAGAAGTTTACTAAACCTTCAGATTACTACAGAGTGTCCTGTTTTAGACAGATTCTGTTTTTCGTGTGTTGTTTGCTTATTTTTGATGAATCTATGGGTAGTATCGGGGGGGGGGGGGGGGGGGTATGAACCATGTTGAAGTAGGAATACAGTATATATAGTTCTAATATGAAATTGGAATGAGTTTGCAACAGTACCTAAAGGTAGTGATTTGCTTTATTATACTAACGGATCTCACAAAGTTTTTGTTAAGTTTTTTGTGGATGAAGTGTTCGAAGAACGAGGAGTTACCGATGTGAGAAGAATAAAGAGAGGCAAGTGCTCAAGCTTGGGGATGCCCAAGGCACCCCAAGTAAATATTCTAAGGATACTCAAGCATCTAAGCTTGGGGATGCCCCGGTTAGCATCCCATCTTTCTTCTTCAACAATTATCGGTATACCTCGGTTTTTGTTTCGTTCACATGATTTGTGTCCTTTTTTTTTGTTCTTCCTTTATGAACCATGCTAGTTGAGATAGCCCTTCATTGATTTATAGAATGCTTCATGTGATTCACTTATATCTTTTAAGTATGATCTTATAGAATTGCTCTTTGTGCTTCACTTAAATCTTTTGAGTATGGTTTTATAGAATGCTTCGTGTGCTTCACTTATACATTTTGAGCTTGCACATTGGTTAGTTTATATTAATTGTAGAAAGCTCCATGAACTTCACTTATATCTTTTGGAGTATGAATAATACTATAATCTAAAGCGGGTTTGGAAGAGTGTCAACTCTAGGAACTAGTGATCCCGCTATTCCGAATAAGAAGAATTTTGCTTATGTGGAGAGTAGAAAAATTCTATGCTTGTAGATCATGAAAAGAATGCTTTATGCGATGGTTATATTGTTGAAATCATTCATGATGCTACTGAAAATTATTATGAGGGAGGAATACATGCTTGTAGGAGTGCAATAATATCAAGTTTTTCTCTCTATGTGCTTAAAGTTTTGAAGTTATACTTGTTTTTCCTTCCTATGCTAGTTGATTCTTGTTCCCATAAATTGTGTACTCAAAAAATCCCTAGGCATAGGAAGTGGGTTAGGTTTAAATGTGATAGTCATATTCTTCATGATACTCTCTTTATGTTCAACTCTTATCTTTCATGTGAGTATCATTGAAATCATCATGCCTAGCTAAAAGGCATTAAAGAAAAGTGCTTGTTGGGAGACAACCCAATATTTACCCTTACTGTTTTTGTGTGTTTACATGATTAAGCTACTGTAGTAATCATGCTTTATAGATTTTGTTTCAATAAAGTGCCAAGTAAGACCTTTGGGAAGACTTGGGTGAAAGTTAATGTGATCTTGCTGTAAAAAACAGAAACTTTGCGCTCACGAAATTAGCTGCAATTTTTTTACAGAAGAGTGCTTTGGTGCTGATTATTTTTGCAGAAGATTAATAGACAAATTACTCACGTCCACCAATTTATTTCATAATTGTTTGAGTAGAAGAAGTATAGTTAGTGTTCAGATCATTACAGACTGTTCTGTTTCTGACAGATTCTATTTTCATTGCATAGTTTGCTTGTTTTTTAGTTTCTATGACTTATATTCCTCAATATAAATTATAGAAATGATATGGTATAGTAGGAATTGTGTGAGAACAATTACGATCTTTGTCTTTGACAGTACCAAGGTGAATGGTTTACTCTTTATCATACTAACCTATCTCACGAAGTTCCGTTAAGTTTTGTGTGATTGAAGTTTTCAAGCTTTGGGTGAGATATCGATATGAGGAGAATAAGAAGTGGAAAGACTCTAAGCTTGGGGATGCCCAAGGCACCCCAAGGTAATATTCAAGGAAGACTCAAGCGCCTAAGCTTGGGGATGCCCCAGAAGGCATCCCCTCTTTCGTCTTCAAAACTCTCGGTATACCTTACTCGGAGCTATATTTTTATTCGTCACATGATATGTGTTTTGCTTGGAGCGTATTTTCAATTTTACTTGCTGTTTGAATAAAATCATTAGATCCGAAATCTTAAATGAAAAGGAATCCTCCCATGGCTAGTTAATTATTTGACTACTCGGTGTCCTTCACTATTATCTTTTGGAGTAGTTTATCATTTACTCACATGCTTCACGTATATCCTATGAGTAAATGGTTTAATAATTGAATATCATAAATCTGAATTTATGTATTTTTCATATGCTTATACCATGGGGAGTAATGACTTCACATAGAATAAGTATAGGTAGTAAACTTATTGAAAGTTAGCAAACATAGAATTGGTCACTTGAACAATTCATGAAAGAATATTGAAGGAAGAGAGATTTCACATATAAATATACTATCTTGGACATCTTTTGTAATTGTGAGCACTCATTAAAATATGACATGCTAAAAGGTTGATGTCAGACAAGGAAGACAACGTAATGGGTTATGTTTTCTTATATCCGAAATAAAGTATATTGTCTTGTATCATCCAACATGTTGAGCTTGCTTTTCCCCCTCATGCTAGCCAAATTCTTTGCACCAAGTAGAGATACTGCTTGTGCTTCCAAACATTCCTTAAACCAGTTTTGCCACGAGAGTCCATCATACCTACCTATGGATTGAGTAAGATCCTTCAAGTAAGTTGTCATCAGTGCATGCAATAAAAATTTCCCTCTAAATATGTATGATCTATTAATGTGGAGAAAATAAGCTTTATATGATCTTGTGATGTGGAAGAAATAAAAGAGACGGACTGCATAATAAAGGTCCATATCACAAGTGGCAATATAAAGTGACGTTCTTTTGCATTAAGATTTTTGTGCATCCAACCATAAAAGCGCATGACAACCTCTCCTTCCCTCTGCGAAGGGCCTATCTTTTACTTTTATCGTCTACCTTATGCAAGAGTCATGGTGATCTTCACCTTTCATTTTTACATTTTATCCTTTGGCAAGCACATTGTGTTGGAAAGATCCTGATATATATATCCAATTGGATGTAAGTTATCATGAACTATTATTGTTGACATTACCCTTGAGGTAAAAGGTTGGGAGGCAAATCTATAAGCACATATCTTTCTCTGTGTCCGATTAAAACTTTGAACCCATAAATATCATGTGAGTGTTAGCAACTGTGAAAGATTAAATGATAGTTGAGTATGTGGAGTTTGCTAAACCAAAGCTCTGACATAGACCCTTCCTAAAAATAAGATCAATTGCAATTGTTTGATGACTGAGAATATAGTTTGTTAGTTTCAAGAAAGTTTATGATCTATACTTTAACATGTGAATAGCTTGTTACTTGATCATGAAAAGTTTTATGAAGATGAGCTACTATTATGATATATAATGATGTTATAAAAAGTGATTGAAACTATCATTGATGAAACTTATGCACTTGCTAGCATTCACACTTCATAAATTATTTCTTTTTTCCTTTATCTACTCGAGGACGAGCAGGAATTAAGCTTGGGGATGCTGATACGTCTCCAACATATCTATAATTTATGAAGTATTCATGCTATTATATTATCAACCTTGGATGTTTTATATGCATTTATATGCTATTTTATATGATTTTTGGGACTAACCTATTAACCTAGTGCCCAGTGCCAGTTTCTGTTTTTTCCTTGTTTTTGAGTTTTACAGAAAAGGAATATCAAACGGAGTCCAATTGACGTGTCAATTTTTGGCGATATTTTATGGACCAAAAGAAGACCCCGGAGTAAAAGAGTTAGGCCAGGAGAGTCCCGGGGCGTCCACGAGGGTGGGGGCGCCCCCCCCCCCCCCAGGCGTGTGGTCCTGCCTCGTGGACGCCTCTAGCACCTCCTTGACGTGAGACTGCCGCCAAAAATTCCAATAAATACAAAAACCTCGGAAAATTAACCTAGATCGGGAGTTCCGCCGCCATAAGCCTCCGTAGCCACCGAAAACCAATCTAGGCCCTCTCTGGCACCCTACCAGAGGGGGCCATCATCACCGGAGGGCATGGAGGAGGATCCCGGAGGGGCCATCATCACCATGAAGACCAAGGACCAGAGGGAGAACCTCTCCCCATCTAGGGGGGAGGCCGTGGAGGAGGAAGCACAAGGGGGAGAACCTCTCCTCCTCTCTCTCGGTAGCACCGGAGTGCCATCGGGAGGGGAATCATCGTCGCGGTGATCGTCTTCATCAACATCACCATCATCATCATCACCCTCATCTCTTTTACGCGGTCCACTCTCCCGCACCCCGCTGTAATCCCTACTTGAACATGGTGCTTTATGCCACATATTATGATCCAATGATGTGTTGCCATCCTATGATGTTTTGAGTAGATATCTTTTGTCTTTGGGTTGATTGATGATCTAGATTGGTATGAGTTGTATGTTTTACTTTGATGTTGTCCTATGGTGCCCTCCGTGTCGTGCAAGCATGAGGGGTTCCTGCTGTAGGGTGTTGCAATACGTTCATGGTTCGCTTATAGTGGGTTGGTGAGTGACTGAAACACAAACCCGAGTAAGGGGGTTGTTGCGTATGGGAATAAAGAGGACTTCATGCTTTAATGCTATGGTTGGGTTTTACCTTAATGATCTTTAGTAGTTGCAGATGCTTGCTAGAGTTCCAATCATAAGTGCATATGATCCAAGTAGAGAAAGTATGTTAGCTTATGCCTCTCCCTCATATGAAACTGCAATAATGATTACCGGTCTTGTTAATGATTGCCTAGGACAATTCGGCACACCAATCCACCATTATTCCACACTCGCTATTTATAATATTTAGTAATATATTCTAACTTCATGATAATAGTACCTACTTTTATATTTTATCTCTCCGATATCATACAAAGTTATCCTCTTCATACCCATAACCTAGTTTTATTTCTCGTTGCTAGTTGGAAGCAAACGTTCGGTGTACGTAGAGTCGTATCAGTGGCAGATAGGGCTTGAGAGAATATTGATCTTACCTTTAGCTCCTTGTGGGTTTGACACTCCATACTTATCACTTCTACCTTTGGAAATTGCTACGATGATTCCTTGCACTTGGGGATTATCACTCGCCGGCTGCTTGAGCTCAGTGTGCATTACAAAAGCCAAGTGATTATCCCCCACCAGCACCCACAAACTTATTTCGAACTAGCACATCAAATGGGCTGCAAATTTTCATAGGAAAGGCTGCATGACCGTGACAGATTTGGATTCTGACATTTGGGACCCACGAGGAAATAGCCTATCCAAGGTGGTGTCGACTTACTAGCCAGTCAACAAACGATTCTGCCTACCAGCCGTTGGATTGACATCCAACATCTATCGTGTATATTCTATCTCTTGTCTTCTTCTTCCTCCAGCCACCCAAACCAAACCACCCCATCGGCTCCGCCTGCTCCTGCCTCCCATGGCTGGTTGCGCCTCCGCCACCCTACCGTACGTACCCTCCAACGTTGGCCAGTCCCTCCCTCTATTCCCCCACACGTCCTATTATTCTCCGGCGACGTCAGCCCCAACACGCACCCACACCCGAACCAGTCAACCCTCGTACTCCCCTCCACCCGTGACTGGACCGGTGCATCTTCCATGGCTCCTATTCGTTCTGCCCAAGGCCTCGCTGTCGTCCTCCGCCTTGCGGCCTTGGTTCGCTCGCCGTGCGCAGTGCGCCACCCTCTTGCGTTGTCAACGTCGTCAACAAACGAGAGGAACAAGGAGATGACTATACATGGAGAGGATGACAGTAGGGACCCACCAGCGTCATGGCAGTACGCAAGCAAGTGCCTCTATATTACAAGCCCAAAAATATGGTTCCTCCTAATGGTTGGACATCTGGGGCTCACGCCATTGTCAATGTAGTCAATAAACGAGAGAATTACACTACAAGCAGCTGACACCAGGGACCCAGCAGGTCGTGCAGTTTTTTTTGAGGAACAAGCAGTTGTTATTTATACTAGTGTTAGCGACGGATCAGGGTAACAACGGGGCTGTGCGGGGTCTGTGGCCCGTCTAGCCAGGGTTTTATTTATGTTTACCACATCATGAGCCCAGTTGTGTTTCTTTCTTGCTGAAAATGGCTAGCCCAGTTCTATTTTTTAAAAGAAATACCCAAACGAGGCCTACTTGCTTTATCAGCCCTGCTGGGCTGCAAATCTTTCAAGACGAGGAGAGTTTCATTCGGTTTGCCCAGAAATGGGTTGTGCATTTTTAAAACACATCAAACAGAGAATTAGTTTTAGTTTTTTTCATTACAAGATTTTAAATTCCATTGATTTTTATGCGTGGACAATTATTTGGATTTTAAATTTATATAAATTATTTTTCAAAATAGTTTGAATGTGAATCGATATTTCGGGATTAAAAACAATTGACCGCACCGAAATATGCAAAATTTCGTATACTTTTTAATCATGGCCACAATATGGGTTGTAATGCTAACAAAAAGAAGATGGGCTCCAAAACAATTCTTAAGAATTAGCAAATGGGTTGTACAATATTAGAAATAATGCACACGAGAGCAGTGACTGTTGGATGTCCATCCAACGGTTGTCGTGCTTCTTCAATCTCTGCTCTTCCTGCTCCACCCGCTCAAACAAGCGCCGGCGGGACTGCCTGCTCCCTCCTCCCGCGGCCGGCTATGCTGCCGCGCAGGCCTCACCTGGAACGCCCTCGATGCAGCTATATCTCCCACGTGTCGAGGCACGACTTAGAGGCATAGCCGCATTGAAAGCAATGTCGCAAGTCGGGAAATCATCACACATCCCATGTACATAATATAAAGGGGAAATAACATAGTTGGCTTACACTCGCCACGTCACATCAAAGTACATAAATAACATCCATCATACAAATCACTCATGGCCCGACTACGGCGCCAAAATAGAAAAGACCCCCTACATGCGACAGGGCCCTGAATCTAACCCCGAATGGGCACCACTACTGATCATCAGGAAAAGACACATAGTAACGCTGAGAGTCCTCGTCGTACTCCCACTTGAGCTCGAGCACGCCATCTGGAGCTGTATCATCTGTCTCTGCATCTGGTGTAGTAGTAATCTGTGAGCCACAGGGACTCAGCAATCTCGCACCCTCGCGATCAAGACTATTTAAGCTTAATAGGTAGGAAAGAGGTAATGTATAAGTGGAGCTGCAGCAAGCGACTAGCATATATGGTGGCTAACTTATTCGCAAAAGAGAGCGAGAAGAGGAGGCAAAGCACGATCGAGAAACTAGAGAGCAACCTGCGCAAACATAACTCCAACACCGTGTCCGCTTCCCGGACTCCGCCGAGAAGAGGCCATCACGGCAACACACTCAGTTGATTCATTTTAATTAATTAAGGTTCAAGTTATCTACAACCGGACATTAACAAATTCCCATCTGCCCATAACCGCGGGCACGGCTTTCGAAAGATCAATCCCTGCAGGGGGGGTCCCAACTTAGCCCATAACAAGCTCTCACGGTCAACGAAGGAATAGACCTCCACCCAAGACACACCGATCAGATTCGGTATCTCGGTACAACAAGATGATTTGACAGGTTAAAACAAGACCAGCAACACCGCCCGAATGTGCCGACAAATCCCGATAGGAGCTGCACATATCTCTTTCTCAGGGCACACTCAGATGAACACTACGTACAACTAAAACCAACCCTCGAGTTGCCCCGAGGTGGCGCTGCAAGTGGCTCTGTTCGGACCAACACTCAGAGGAGCACTGGCCCGTGGGGGGCTAAAATAAAGATGACCCTCGGGCTCCAGAAACCCAAGGGAAAAAAGAGGCTAGGTGGCAAATGGTAAAAACAATGTTGGGCATTGCTGGAAAAGCTTTAATCAAGGCGAACTATCAAGGGGTTCCCATTATAGCCCAACCGCGTAAGGGACGCAACAATCCGGGAACATAACACCGATATGACGGAAACTAGGGCGGCAAGAGTGGAACAAAACACTAGGCGAGAGGCCGAGCCTTCCACCCTTTACCAAGTATATAGATGAATTAAGATAACATAGCAATATAATGATATCCCAACAAGTAAATAAATGTTCCAACAAGGAACGGCTCCAATCTTCACCTGCAACTAACAACGCTATAAGAAGGGGCTGAGCAAAGCGGTAACATAGCCAATCAATGGTTTGCTAGGACAAAGGTGGGTCAGAGGCTCAATCATGGCAATTGGGAGGCTGACAAGAAAGTGGTAGGCATCGTAGCATTGGCAAAGCAAAAGAGCGAGCAAACTAGCATAGCAAAGATAGTGGTGATTTCGAGGGTATGATCATCTTGCCTGCACAGTTATCAGAGTTGACTGGATCCTCAAAAGCAAACTCAACGGGCTCCTCGTTAGCGAACTCGTCTCCCGGCTCTACCCAACAACACAAACAAGCAACAAGGATACAATCAACCACGTGCAAGGGCAACCAATAATATGCAAAGATGGTATGCTATGCGGGATGCGATGCGGGATGCAAAATGCAAGACGTGACAGGAAATGCATGAACCTGGCCTCAACTTGGAAATCCAAGTGTGCCACTGGATAGAGGGGAATAAATCCCCTGAAAACGATATAAAGATCATAGGAATCGGAGCTACGGTTTGGAAATGGCAAGCGTTTTACGAAACGAACCGATCTAAGATTAACAGCAAGTGGGCTCCTAAATGCAATGAAATGAACATGCTACAGCCACCAAACATGAAAACAAATTGCATGGCAGGGATGTATACAATATGCTTAACAAAACACTATGACTGAGCCATAGGCAAATTCATCCATTAAGGAGTTCAAACAAGCATGGCAAAACTGAATAAGCAAAACAGATTTCACACTTTGCGAAATTAACGCTAGTCTGGAATTTCAGACCACGATGCTCTCTTCGGAGCAGCAAAACAACATGATAAATAACCTGAACATGGCAAGTAAGAGCATGGCATGGAGCTACTCAACAAGCTTAACAAAACACCCAAAATGACCTGGGGCCAAAAGGGTTCACAAAATACTCTAACGGGCACACGTACATAGATGAAACACAATCAGTTTTCAGACTTAGTGAAAACTGAGACATGCTGAAATCATAACTCACGGAGGCATGTAAACGAGCTCGATGCACTCACTACGGTGCAAGTCATGGCAAGGCAAGCACATATCCATAAAGAAGGCACAAAATTCTAGCTAGACATGGCAAGAACAATGGCATAGCATGCACGAGTCACTAGCAATAGCACCGGCAAAATCGCAAAAGAGTTCACGATCTGCCCAAATTAACAACGATGCAAAAGTTGAGCTCGATTGAGTCAACCTAGGGTGCTCCAACATAACAAGTAAAGACATGGATGGGTAAAGCACAACAAGCATAACAAATCACTCTTACTGATCATCCTCAAAAGAGGCACGGATCACTAGGAAACAAGCTGGACATATAGCATCATGAACTAAAACATCCCAGACTTAGTGAAAATCACTAAGTCCCTAAAATCAGCAATCTCAGGTACCCCTCTTTGCAAGCTTGCACAAGACACCACACACATCCTAAAAATGCATGGGTGGCACCTCTGGAAAGAAGACAAAATGCTTAACAATTCATCCCAAAGGGGGACAGGCATATCATGCACACAATAATCATGGCAAAAATGACAAAAGTCAATGTTGAGCTAACGGATCTGCAATTTAACTCACGATGCCTCCTTCTAACAGCATTTTGGGCATCAAGATGAACTCAAATGCAAATGATGCAATGGAATGAAATGATGTACTCATCGAGACGAAGATTTTGATATATCATATGTCCAAAACGGAGCTACGGATGCTGAGATATGAGCAGTCAAAGATAGCATAAAAATTAGGAGGAGAGGGGGAAAGTCAACCCGCGGATCTCAGATCCAGATCTGCACGGATTTCGGAGCACGCCGGAGTTACTGTAGCAGTTTGCCGGAATCGACGGGGGAGGAGGCCGGCGGCTTGCCGGAGCTGCGAGGGAGGCCCGGGACGCGCGGGGAACGAGGCGGCGACGGCGGCGGTCGACCGAGGCGGCGGTGACCGGAGCTCGCTGCGGCGTGGAGGCGAGGCCGGCGACGGCGGGGCTCGCCGGCGAGGTGGCGTGCGGTGGCGCGGCCACCGCAGTCGGGGAAGAGAGCGCGGGGCGGCAGCGCGGCTTCACGGGCCGGGGAGGCGGCGAGAGGCCCGGCCGGGCGGCGGGGAGGGCCGGTTGTGGGCCCGAGCGGGCTCCGGCGGCGGTGGGAGGCACGGCCACTCAGGCTGCGCCACGTGGCAGCGGTGGGAGGCGCCTGGACATGTCCGTCGGTGGGCACTTTGTCCGGCGGCGCGCGGGATCCGATTTTTCTAGGGTTGAGGAAGGGGATCCGCGAAATTTCGGAGGGGGTGTATTTATAGGCATAAGTGGAGCTAGGAGAGTCCAAATGAGGTGCGGTTTTCGGTCACGCGATCGTGATCGAACGCTCTAGGTGATGGAGCAGAGTTTGGTGGGTTTTGGGCCAAATTGGAGGGGTGTTGGGCTGCAACACACACGAGGCCTTTTCGGTCCCTCGGTTAACCGTTGGAGTATCAAACGAAGTCCAAATGACCCGAAACTTGACACGCGGTCTACCGGTAGTAAACCAAGGTCGCATGGCAAGTCTCGGTCCAATCCGGAAATGTTTAATCCCCACACACGAAAGAAAGCTAGAAATGGCCACCGGAGGAGAACGAAGCGCCGGAATGCAAAACGGACAACGGGGAAAATGCTCGAATGCATGAGATGAACATGTATGCAAATGCAATGCACGTGATGACATGATATGAGATGCACGAAAACGAAAACAACACACGGAGACAAAGACCCGAACCCGAGAGATAAATATAACTTAATGCCGGAAACGGCAAGAGTTGGAGTACAAATTGGGAAAGTCATATCTGGGGCGTTACAACACTCCACCACTACGAAAAGATCTCGTCCCGAGATCTAGGACTGAAAGAACTCCGGGTACTCAGAACGGAGGTGATCCTCGTGTTCCCAGGTAGCTTCACGGTCGGAATGGTGTGACCACTTGACTTTGAGAAATTTGATTGACTTGTTGCGAGTTCTGCGTTCAGTCTCTTCAAGGATTGCAACTGGGTGCTCACGGTAGGAGAGATCTTCTTGGAGCTCAATGTCCTCGAAGTTAACGGTGCGCTCAGGCGTCTTGAAGCACTTTCGGAGTTGGGAGACATGGAACACATCATGAACATTGGCAAAGTTGCAGGAAGCTCGAGTTGATAGGCGAGGTCGCCTCTCTTGTTGATAATCTTGAAAGGCCCGACGTATCTGGGGGCAAGCTTCCCTTTGATACCGAAGCGACGAGTCCCTTTCATAGGAGAGACGCGGAGGTAAACATGATCTCCGATCTCGAAAGCCAAATCACGGTGCTTACTGTCATAGTAGCTCTTCTGGCGGGATTGGGCTGCTTTGAGGTTATCACGAATGACCTTGCACATTTCTTCTGCCTCTGTGATTAGGTCATTACCCAGCAGCTGACGTTCACCGGTTTCAGACCAGTTGAGAGGTGTACGGCATTTCCTACCATACAGAATTTCAAATGGGGCCTTGCCCGAACTTGCTTGAAAACTGTTGTTGTATGAGAATTCAGAATAAGGAAGACAATCCTCCCACTTCATGCCGAAGGAGATAACACAAGCTCTGAGCATATCTTCAAGAATCTGGTTGACACGCTCGACTTGACCGCTTGTTTGAGGATGGAAAGCAGTGCTGAAGCGGATGTTGGTGCCCATGGCCTTCTGAAAAGTATCCCAAAACTTGGAGGTAAAGATGCTGCCACGGTCTGAAGATATCACTTGAGGAATACCGTGCAGAGAGACAATTCGAGAGGTATAAAGTTCCGCCAATTGAGCTGCAGTGATTGACTCTTTGATAGGCAGGAAATGAGCCACTTTGGTGAGCTTGTCGATGACAACGAATATAGCATCATTGCCATGCTTGGACTTTGGAAACCCAGTCACGAAGTCCATTTCAATGTGGTCAAACTTCCATTCTGGAATGGCAAGAGGTTGGAGGAGACCTGCTGGCCTTTGGTGTTCTGCCTTCACTCTTCTGCAGACATCACATTCATTCACGAATTGAGCGATCTCGCGCTTCATTCGAGTCCACCAATAAGTTTGCTTGAGATCTTGATACATCTTCGTGCTACCAGAGTGGATGGAGAGGAGAGAGTTGTGAGCCTCGTTCATGATCACTTTACGAAGTTCACCTTTGGGCACAACAATTCGATCCTCGAAGAAGAGAGTGTCCTTGTCATCAAGTCGGTAGCACTTGTACTTGGACTGACTCTTTGCAATACCAATCTTCACCTTTTTCACCATAGCATCAAGAAGCTGGGCTTGGCGAATCTGGTCTTCCAAGGTAGGAGAGACTTGAAGGTTGGCGAGGAAACCTTGAGGAACAATTTGCAGATTAAGTTTGCGGAAAGCTTCACAAAGCTCGGGTTGATAAGGCTTGAGAATCAGACTGTTGCAATATGCTTTTCTGCTCAAAGCGTCAGCAATCACATTAGCCTTGCCTGGAGTATACTCAATACTCGGATTGTACTCTTGAATCATTTCGACCCATCGAGTTTGCTTGAGGTTGAGATTAGGCTGAGTGAAGATGTACTTGAGACTCTTGTGATCAGTGAAAATGTCCACTTTTCTTCCCAATAGAAGATGTCTCCAAGTCAACAAGGCGTGCACAACTGCCGCCAACTCGAGATCATGAGTGGGGTAGTTCTTCTCATTAGGCTTCAACTGGCGAGAGGTATAAGCAACAACTTTCTTCTCTTGCATCAGTACAGCACCGAGACCTTGGAGAGAGGCATCACAAAAGACCTCGTACGACTTGGTTTCATCAGGCGGAGTCAGAACTGGAGCAGTGATCAACTTCTCTTTCAAAGCGTTGAAAGCAATATCACACTCCGGAGACCAAACGTACTTGACGTGCTTCTGAAGAAGATTTGAGAGAGGCTTCGCGATCTTGGAAAAGTTTTCAACGAATCTTCGGCAGTAGCTTGCGAGGCTGAGGAAGCTACGGAGTTGCTTCACGTTCTGAGGAGGTTCCCAATTAACAATTGCAGACACCTTCTCAGGATCCATGGAAATGCCCTTGGCAGAGATGATATGACCAAGATAAAGAACCTCATCGAGCCAAAATTCACACTTGGAGAACTTGGCGTAGAACTGATGTTCCCTGAGCTTGTCAAGAACCAAACGCAAGTGCTTGGCATGATCTTCCTTGTTCTTCGAGAAAACCAGAATGTCATCGAGATAGACCAAAACGAAGTCATTGGTGTAGGGGTTGAAGATGAAGTTCATCATGCGAGAGAACGTTGGAGGAGCGTTGGCGAGGCCAAAAGACATGACAGTGTATTCATATGACCCATAGCTTGTTCTGAACGCCGTCTTGGGAATATCTTGCTCACGAATGCGAATTTGATGATAACCCATACGGAGGTCAAGCTTGGAGAATACTTGCGCACCCTTGAGTTGTTCGAACAGCTCATTAATGTTGGGAAGTGGGTATTTGTTCTTGATGGTCTTCTTGTTCAATGGACGATAATCAACACAAAGTCGGTCCGTTCCATCCTTCTTCTTCACAAAAAGAACACCACAACCCCACGGAGAAGTACTAGGCCGAATGAGACCCATTCTTTCTTGAACATCGAGTTGTTTCTTCAACTCCTTCAACTCTTCTGGGCCGAGCTTGTAGGGACGTTTGCACACAGGTTCCGTACCGGGTTCAAGTTCAATAACAAATTCAACCGGCCAGTTTGGAGGCATGCCTGGGAGTTCTTCTGGGAAGACGTCTTGATACTCACAAACAACCGGAATCTGCGAAATAGCATCCAATTCATCCTTCTCATTGAGAGAAAACAACCGGATGGTATTATCCCGAGCAGCAAAGACAATGACATCCTCAGAAGAATGAGTTAGTTGAATCTGCCTGGCTGCACAATCGAGGTGAGCCTTGTGCTTAGAGAGCCAGTCCATCCCAAGAATAAGATCGATATCCGAATTACCAAGAACCACCGGAGAAGAGAGAAACTTGTAATCGCCCAATGTGATAGAGATATCCGGGACACAATTGTTAGAAGTCATTTGCTTGCCCGGAGACACAATCTTCAACGGAACAAGAATCCTTTCGGTCACAATATCATGCTTGGCCACAAATGGAGTTGAAATAAAAGAAAGCGATGCACCAGTATCAAAAAGTACTTTTGCAGGAATATCATTAACAGGAAGGTTACCCATAATCACATCTGGCGAGTCCTCTGCCTGAGCTGCATTCAGCAAGTTGACCTTGGCGGACTTGGGGTTATGCTTGACCACAGCTGTACTTGCCGATCTGACAGGAGGAGGAGGAGGAAGACGCCTCTGGTTGAAACACTTGTTGGCGTAGTGACCCTTCTGTTGGCACTTGTTGCACGTGACCTCTGAGAGCGGACGGTGATACGGAGCACTCGATCTTGGAGCTTGAGACGAAGTCTTGTTCTGAAAGCCTGGGTTGGGTGGGTGGGAAGAACCACTGCCACCTTTGCTCTTCTGCTGATACGGCTGACGGAACGGAGGAGGAGGAAGCAAATACTTCTGCTGCTTGGCCACTTGAGTAGAGGAAGAAGGCGTAGTGTCTCTGACTCGCTTCCTGGAAGCATCACACCTCAACTGAGGAGCCTCTTGCTTCAGTGCCATGTTGTAGAACTCATCGTATCTCAGCGGCTCGAAGAGGACAAGAGCGAGCTGAATTTCTTCACGGAGACCACCCCTGAACTGATAGATCATGCTCTTTTCGTCAGGAACATCCTGCTTGGCAAAACGGGCGAGCTTCTGGAACAGCTTGTTGTAGTCATAGACAGACAAAGAGCCTTGCTTCAGATTGCGGAATTCCTCACGTTTGCTTTCAGTCACACTCTGAGGGATGTGATGAGCTCGGAAATCACGACGGAAATCATCCCAAGTGATCAAACGTCCACCTCTGGAATCCTTGTACTGCTAGAACCACTCTGCGGCCTGATCTTTGAGCTGGAAAGAAGCGAACTTGACGAAATCTTTAGGTCTGACGTTGCTGCATTCAAAATGCTTGCCCATATTGACTAACCAATCATCAGCATCGGTAGCCTCAACACAGTTGCTGAACGTCTTTGGACCATTTGCAAGGAACTGGTTCAGAGTAGCATAATGGTTCTGATTGTTGCCTTGATTCCCTTGATTGCTTTGATTCCGCTCTTGGATGATTTGCATGATCAACTGTGTATTTGCATTAGTTGCGGCCATCACAGCTTGCCATGCTTCCGGAGGAGGCGGAGGTGGTAGCGGATCTTGATTCTGGTTCTGACTGGTGCTCTTAGCGGGAGCCATCCTGAAGAGGTTGACCACCGTTAGCACATAGGCAGATAAATGAAGCTGAAACCAACGGAATGAAAATTGCAACATAAAGTCTTCACATCCGAACAAAATGAACGAATGCACTTCTCTTGAAGTGGTCACATATTCCTAAATTGCGAAGCCACGAAGAATCAGGTAGAAGAGGTACATCAACGAGGGATGGAATCAACATATGACATCGAAGGAACTCGAATACCACAACTGAAAATAAAACCAAGGGTTGGCTTGCGGAATAAGCCAGAACAAATATATGATAGAGATTTCGTCCGAAGTTTTCGTGGTGGGACCTACACGGGCTCGACCGTACAGCACCATCATGTACAAGGCAGTGCACATGACATACGAAGCATCCCCGAGTCAGCATAGCCAAGGACTCTTTAAGACACAACGAGACCACTGTAAAATCGACCGTGAATAGACGAACCACTAGACGTCGAACCCCAATTTCATATCATACATCTGTTGGAAAGATATCCTAAGAGCTACTTGAATTCCCACCTATGAAACTCCCGAAACTTTCCGGTTATGCAATCAGGTGTTGGGGATACAGGGGAAGCATAATATCTCACCCCAGCTGGCAAATCCTACATCCAGCTGCATCCATCCTTCAACACATAACCAAGAAACCTTCGGAAACCATCTACCTCAACCTTCGAAAAGCATCCGTTATACAAGTTATGGCGATACTCCCGAACTCCCGCCCCAGTACTGGGTGGCGTCGAGGTTATCTCACCAACGAACTGCATAAAGGAGATTTTCGATGTCGCGCACATATCTCAAGTATACCAGAATTGCAACGATAAAATTATGATGACAACACCTCAGAGCTCAACTCCCCGGGACACTTCCACTAAACCCCTGACAGGAGGCACCAAGACAGTATTCTCATCATAAGCCATCGGAACAAAACCAAGATACTCGCGTGATCCTAAAAAAAATTTAGTGAAATTTGAGAAGAGAAGAGTCAAAACTCTACGTCAGGATGCCTTACCAGAGCGATGAGGAGACTGGGAAGTAAAAAGAATTCCTAAGCTCTCCGATATATAATTCCTAAAGGACTCAAAACATTTTTCTAGACACAACTCGGCTGCTAAAAACGATCAAGCAATGGGGGCTCCTAAGGTCGGGGAAGGCTCTGATTACCAACTTGAAACGCCCTCGATGCGGCTATATCTCCCACGTGTCGAGGCACGACTTAGAGGCATAGCCGCATTGAAAGCAATGTCGCAAGTCGGGAAATCATCACACATCCCATGTACATAATATAAAGGGGAAATAACATAGTTGGCTTACACTCGCCACGTCACATCAAAGTACATAAATAACATCCATCATACAAATCACTCATGGCCCGACTACGGCGCCAAAATAGAAAAGACCCCCTACATGCGACAAGGCCCTGAATCTAACCCCGAATGGGCACCACTACTGATCATCAGGAAAAGACACATAGTAACGTTGAGAGTCCTCGTCGTACTCCCACTTGAGCTCGAGCGCGCCATCTGGAGCTGTATCATCTGTCCCTGCATCTGGTGTAATAGTAATCTCTGAGCCACAGGGACTCAGCAATCTCGCACCCTCGCGATCAAGACTATTTAAGCTTAATAGGTAGGAAAAAGGTCATGTATAAGTGGAGCTGTAGCAAGCGACTAGCATATATGGTGGCTAACTTATTCACAAAAGAGAGCGAGAAGAGGAGGCAAAGCACGATCGAGAAACTAGAGAGCAACCTGCGCAAACATAACTCCAACACCGTGTCCGCTTCCCGGACTCCGCCGAGAAGAGGCCATCACGGCAACACACTCAGTTGATTCATTTTAATTAATTAAGGTTCAAGTTATCTACAACAGGACATTAACAAATTCCTATCTGCCCATAACCGCGGGCACGGCTTTCGAAAGATCAATCCCTGCAGGGGAGGGGTCCCAACTTAGCCCATAACAAGCTCTCACGGTCAATGAAGGAATAGACCTCCACCCAAGACACACCGATCAGACTCGGTATCTCGGTACAACAAGATGATTCGACGGGTTAAAACAAGACCAGCAACACCGCCCGAATGTGCCGACAAATCCCGATAGGAGCTGCACATATCTCTTTCTCGGGGCACACTCAGATGAACACTACGTACAACTAAAACCAACCCTTGAGTTGCCCCGAGGTGGCGCTGCAAGTGGCTCTGTTCGGACCAACACTCAGAGGAGCACTGGCCCGTGGGGGGCTAAAATAAAGATGACCCTCGGGCTCCGGAAACCCAAGGGAAAAAGAGGCTAGGTGGCAAATGGTAAAACCAATGTTGGGCATTGCTGGAAAAGCTTTAATCAAGGCGAACTATCAAGGGGTTCCCATTATAGCCCAACCGCGTAAGGGACGCAACAATCCGGGAACATAACACCGATATGACGGAAACTAGGGCGGCAAGAGTGGAACAAAACACTAGGCGAGAGGCCGAGCCTTCCACCCTTTACCAAGTATATAGATGAACTAAGATAACATAGCAATATAATGATATCCCAACAAGTAAATAAATGTGCCAACAAGGAACGGCTCCAATCTTCACCTGCAACTAACAACGCTATAAGAAGGGGCTGAGCAAAGCGGTAACATAGCCAATCAATGGTTTGCTAGGACAAAGGTGGGTCAGAGGCTCAATCATGGCAATTGGGAGGCTGACAAGCAAGTGGTAGGCATCGTAGCATTGGCAAGCAAAAGAGCGAGCAAACTAGCATAGCAAAGATAGTAGTGATTTCGAGGGTATGATCATCTTGCCTGCACAGTTGTCAGAGTTGACTGGATCCTCAAAAGCAAACTCAACGGGCTCCTCGTTAGCGAACTCGTCTCCCGGCTCTACCCAACAACACAAACAAGCAACAAGGATACAATCAACCACGTGCAAGGGCAACCAATAATATGCAAAGATGGTATGCTATGCGGGATGCGATGCGGGATGCAAAATGCAAGACGTGACAGGAAATGCATGAACCTGGCCTCAACTTGGAAATCCAAGTGTGCCACTGGATAGAGGGGAAGAAATCCCCTGAAAACGATATAAAGATCATAGGAATCGGAGCTACGGTTTGGAAATGGCAAGCGTTTTACGAAACGAACCGATCTGCGATTAACAGCAAGTAGGCTCCTAAATGCAATGAAATGAACATGCTACAGCCACCAAACATGAAAACAAATTGCATGGAAGGGATGTATACAAGGTGCTTAACAAAACACTAGGACTGAGCCATAGGCAAATTCATCCATTAAGGGGTTCAAACAAGCATGGCAAAACTGAATAAGCAAAACAGATTTCAGACTTAGCGAAATTAACGCTAGTCTGGAATTTCAGACCACGATGCTCTCTTCGGAGCAGCAAAACAACATGATACATAACCTGAACATGGCAAGTAAGAGCATGACATGGAGCTACTCAACAAGCTTAACAAAACACCCAAAATGACCTGGGGAAGGGTTCACAAAATACTCTAACGAGCACACGTACATAGATGAAACACAATCAGTTTTCAGACTTAGTGAAAACTGAGACATGCTGAAATCATAACTCACGGAGGCATGTAAACGAGCTCGATGCACTCACTACGGTGCAAGTCATGGCAAGGCAAGCACATATCCATAAAGAAGGCACAAAATGCTAGCTAGACATGGCAAGAACAATGGCATAGCATGCACGAGTCACTAGCAATAGCACCGGCAAAATCGCAAAAGAGTTCACGATCTGCCCAAATTAACAACGATGCAAAAGTTGAGCTCGATTGAGTCAACCTAGGGTGCTCCAACATAACAAGTAAAGACATGGATGGATAAAGCACAACAAGCATAATAAATCACTCTTACTGATCATCCTCAAAAGAGGCACGGATCACTAGGAAACAAGCTGGACATATAGCATCATGAACTAAAACATCCCAGACTTAGTGAAAATCACTAAGTCCCTAAAATCAGCAATCTCAGGTACCCCTCTTTGCAAGCTTGCACAAGACACCACACACATCCTAAAAATGCATGGGTGGCACCTCTGGAAAGAAGACAAAATGCTTAACAATTCATCCCAAAGGGGAACAGGCATATCATGCACGCAATAATCATGGCAAAAATGATAAAAGTCAATGTTGAGCTAACGGATCTGCAATTTAACTCACGATGCCTCCTTCTAACAGCATTTTGGGCATCAAGATGAACTCAAATGCAAATGATGCAATGGAATGAAATGATGTACTCATCGAGACGAAGATTTTGATATATCATATGTCCAAAACGGAGCTACGGATGCTGAGATATGAGCAGTCAAAGATAGCATAAAAAATTAGGAGGAGAGGGGGAAAGTCAACCCGCGGATCTCAGATCCAGATCTGCACGGATTTCGGAGCACGCCGGAGTTACTGTAGCAGTTCGCCGGAATCGACGGGGGAGGAGGCCGGCGGCTTGCCGGAGCTGCGAGGGAGGCCCGGGACGCGCGGGGAATGAGGCGGCGACGGCGGTAGTCGACCGAGGCGGCGGCGACCGGAGCTCGCTGCGGCATGGAGGCGAGGCCGGCGACGGCGGGGCTCGCCGGCGAGGTGGCGTGCAGTGGCGCGGCCACCGCAGTCGGGGAAGAGAGCGCGGGGCGGCGGCACGGCTTCACGGGCCGGGGAGGCGGCGAGAGGCCCGGCCGGGCGGCGGGGACGGCCGGCTGTGGGCCCGAGCGGGCTCCGGCGGCGGTGGGAGGCGCGGCCACTCAGGCTGCGCCACGTGGCGGTGGTGGGAGGCGCCTGGACATGTCCGTCGGTGGGCACTTTGTCCGGCGGCGCGCGGGATCCGATTTTTCTAGGGTTGAGGAAGGGGATCCGCGAAATTTCGGAGGGGGTGTATTTATAGGCATAAGTGGAGCTAGGAGAGTCCAAATGAGGTGCGGTTTTCGGCCACGCGATCGTGATCGAACGCTCTAGGTGATGGAGCAGAGTTTGGTGGGTTTTGGGCCAAATTGGAGGGGTGTTGGGCTGCAACACACACGAGGCCTTTTCGGTCCCTCGGTTAACCGTTGGAGTATCAAACGAAGTCCAAATGACCCGAAACTTGACACGCGGTCTACCGGTAGTAAACCAAGGTCGCATGGCAAGTCTCGGTCCAATCCAGAAATTTTTAATCCCCACACAAGAAAGAAAGCTAGAAATGGCCACCGGAGGAGAACGAAGCGCCGGAATGCAAAACGGACAACAGGGAAAATGCTCGAATGCATGAGATGAACATGTATGCAAATGCAATGCACGTGATGACATGATATGAGATGCACGAAAATGAAAACAACACACGGAGACAAAGACCCGAACCCGAGAGATAAATATAACTTAATGCCGGAAGTTGGAGTACAAATTGGGAAAGTCATATCTGGGGCGTTACATCACCGCCCCACCGTACTCCCATCGCTGGCCTAGCCATCCCTCTACTCACCCACACCTGCTGTTATTCTCTAGGGACGGCAGACGAACCGGTAAACCCTCGTAGTCCTCCGCGTGGGAAACAACTGCCGAGTCTTCCCTGGCTCCATGTCATTCCCTTCCTAGGCCTCGCCGTCATCCACCGCCCTGGTACTCTCGGCGCGGCCTGGTCAACGTGGTCAATGAACGACATCCATCGGAAGTGGACTGTACGTGGAGAGGCTGACAACTGGGTCCACGGCCGCACGCAAGGAAATGCCTCCTTATTACGCGCAAAATAATGATTCCTCCACTTGACGGCTAGGACCCACGAGAAGGGCTTCTGTATTTCACAAAAAAATGTTCCCCCCACTGACAGGTCGGACCCACCAGCTATATCTTCGCACGCAAGGAAGTGCCTCCTTATTACGCATAAAAAATGAATACCCCCCTGCTAGCTGGGACCCACCATAGTGGGTGGCTGACTTGTGGGCCTACTTAGTTGACGGGGATGGAGGGCTTTGTCAACTTAGTCAATATGAACGATTCTAGCTCCAGTGACCATACGATGGCCATCCAATGGCCATAGTGCTTCTTCAACCTCTGGTCTTCTTGCTCCAGCCGCCCAAAGCAGCGCCGGTCGTGCCGCCTGCTCCTGCCTCCCGCGGCTGGCTGTGCTGTCGCGGAGGCCTCACCGCCCCCATACTACTCCCACCGCTGGCCTGGCCATCCCTCCACTCACCCACACCCCCTGTTATTCTACGGCGACTACAGCCTCACACCGCAGCCGAACCAGTGAACCCTTGTACTCCTCTCCGTGTGGGCATCCACTGTCATGTCTTCCCCAGCTCCGCATCGTCCCCTTCCGAGGTCGCCGTCTTCCACTGCCTTGGTGCTCTCGATGCGGCGTGGTCAATGTGGTCAACGACCGACTTCCATCAGAAGAGTACTGTACGTGGAGAGGCTGACAGCTGGGTCCAGGGCCGCAGCTGGGTACATGGACACAGCCCAGTTTTTTTGTGATTTGCCAAGTAAGTCCCTTTGTCAGGCTTGTTGGGCTGCAGATCTTTCAAGACGAGGAGAGCTTCATTCAGCTGGCCGAGAAAATGGCCTATCAGTAATGAGAAATGGGTTGTACATTTTTAAAACACATCAAACCGGTAATTAGTTTCAAATTTCTTTTTTCCATTTCGAGATTTTAAATTGCATTGATTTTTATGTGTGGACAATTTGTTGGATTTTATATTGATATAAATTTATTTTTAAAATCAGTTTGAATGTGACTCGAAATTTCGGGATTAAAAACAGTTCGGACCGCACCGAAATATGCAAAATTTCGTATAATTTTTTAATCGTGGCCACAATATGGGTTGTAATGCTAAAAAAAGAATATGGGCTTCAAAAAAACCTTAAGAATTAGCAAATGGGCTGTAAATTATTAAAATAATGGCAGATGGGTTGTATGTTGTTTTCCACAGATTTGAGGCTTTCCTAGAAAAAGGTTGACGCACAAGCAGTGACTGTTGGATGTCCATCCAACGGCCGTCGTGCTTCTTCAATCTCTGCCCTTCCTGCTACAGCCGCTCAAACAAGCGCTGGCGGGACTGCCTGCTCCCTCCTCCCCGCGGCCGACCGTGCTGCCGCGCGGGCCTCATCGCCCCACCATACTCCCATCGCTGGCCTAGCCATCCCTCTACTCACCCACACCTGATGTTATTCTCCGGCGACGGCAGACGAACTAGTAAACCCTCGTATAGTCGTACTCCCCTCCGTGTGGGAAACAACTGCCGAATCTTCCCTGGCTCCATGTCGTTCCCTTCCTAGGCCTCGCCGTCGTCCACCACCCTGGTGCTCTCGGCACGGCCTGGTCAACGTGGTCAACGACCGACATGCATCTGAAGTGGATTGTACATGGAGAGGCTGATAGTTGGGTCCACGGCCACACGCAAGGAAATGCCTCCTTATTACGCACAAAATAATGATTCCTCCACCTGACATCTGGGACCCACCGAAAGGGCCTCTGTATTTCGCGAAAAAAATGTTACCGCCGCTGACAGCTCGGACCCACGAGCTATATCTTCACACGCAAGGAAGTGCCTCCTTATTACGCACAAAAAATGAATACTCCCCCTGCTAGCTGGGACCCAATATAGTGGCAGGCTGACTTGTGGGCCTACTAAGTTGACGGAGACGGTGGGCTTTGTCAACTTAGTCAATATGCATGATTCTAGCTCCAATGACTGTACGATGTCCATCCAACGGCCGTAGTGCTTCTTCAACCTCTGGTCTTCTTGCTCCAGCCGCCCAAACCAGCGTCGGTCGTGCCTCGTGCTCATGCCTCCCGTGGCCGGCTGCGAGGCGGCGGAGGCCTCACCGCCCCTACTACTCCCACCACTGGCCAGGCCATCCCTCTACTCACCCACACCCTTATTATTCTGTGGCGACGGCACCCTCACACCATAGCAAACCAGTGAACCCTCATACTCCTCTATGTGTGGGCATCCACTGCCGCGTCTTCCCCGGCTCCGCGTCGTCCCCTTCCTAGGCCTCGCTGTCGTCCACCGCCCTGGTGCTCTCAGCGCGGCGTGGTCAACATGGTCAAGGAACGGCTTCCATCGGGTGTGGACTATACGTGGAGAGGCTGACAGCTGGGTCCACGGCCGCAGCAAGGAAGTGCCTCCTTATTACACGCAAAATAATTATTCCTCCACCTGACAATGGGGACCCATCGGACGGGCCACCGTATTTCACAAAAAAACGTTTCCCCCTGACAGCTGGGACCCACCAGCTACATCTTCGCACGCAAGGAAGTGTGTCCGGGCAAAAAAAGATTCGCCCCCTGACTGCTGGGACCCACCAGCTACATCTTCGCACGCAAGGAAGTGCCTGACAGTCGGGACCCACCTGGTCGAAGAGTACGTAGCATTGTCATTCTGGTCGCGAACGTGTACGTACATACTGGTCGATGTATCGGCGCGCACGTGTCATAGTAGAGGCGTGCACATAGCATGTACATGTACGTACAGCGGCCAGTGTGCAAGAAAGAAAATACGGCCACGTACGTACATACGGGCGGGGTCTCGAACGCCTACTCGCGCATACGTAGGGCCAAGGCTCGTGTAGATGGTTGGGTAGGAACGGAGAAACTGCGTCGTCGTCGTCGTGTTCATGGGGAGCCAACCGGCTAGGTCGGAACGGAATGTGTCGTCGTGTTCATCGGGAGGGCTTGGACGGAACAGCCGATGGAAACATGGTCTGGCATACCGCAGAACGGAGGAAACGGCCTTGTGTTCAATCGGCCACGTTTGAAATGGTATCCTATTCATCGAGAGGGGTATGGCATACCGCAAAATGGAGGAAACGGACCTCCTACGGTCGAAACAGGGTCATGTTGATTGGGAGGGGTGTGGCGTACCGCAAAACGGAGGAAACGAACTTGTGTTGGAGCGCTACGGTCGAAACGGGGGTCCTGTTCATCGAGAGGGGTGTGGCGTACCGCAAAACGGGACTCCATGGGATACTGTTCATCTCCACCGTCGACCCCCTCCAGCCTCCATGGGCTACTGTTCATCCACCATCGACCTCCTCCAGCCTCCACCTACGGCTGTTCATCCACGGGCTCCTGTTCATCTAGCCTCCACCGCGCGCTACTCCACCGGCTACTGTTCAACCAGCCCTCTCCACGGGCTCCTGTTCAACCATCCCTCCACGGGCTACTGTTCATCCAGCCCTCCACCGTCTACTGTTCATCCAGCCCTCCACGGGGTGGTCCTGTTCATCCGGCCTTCCACAGGGTCCTGTTCATCCAGCCCCAACCGGCTCGATCAATCGGGGTCCTGTTCATCCAAAGGCAACACCACGGGGTCCTGTTCATCCACCCCCATGGGAACTGTTCATCCAAACCCCCCAGCAACGCTCACTATTCATCCAGGGGCAGCATCAATCGGCTTCAGTTAGCAGCAGTAGCGAAGGAATCGCTCGATCGGGTTCAGTTAGCAGCCATCGATCGATCGCTCGGGTTCAGTAACGTGTAGCCTGCACTGTAATCGCTTGGGTTCAGTAGGCGAATGCCTCGCTCGGGTTCCGTTAGAGCCCAACACCTCGCACCCACGTGCGTGCGTGTATGAGAGAAACGCGCAAACCTCCGTGCATCACTCATCCCTGACCACCCACCGTAACCAGGAACACCCGGATATTTTCCTCGCCCTCGCTTCTACCACTGTTTTTTCCGTCATGGATGGCCCAAAGAATGTCATGCAGCTGCGTCTCCAGCCCGTCTAGGACGAAAAGCCCATTTTCTGTCATGATTTTTTGTCATAGAAGTAGGAGCCCACCATATCTATGATGATACCGGGTTTTGTCACAATTATCATCGTAGAAGTGTCATAAGTATGACAGGAAAAAATTCGTTCAGCCCAAAATGTCATGGATGTGTCTTTTTTTGTAGTGTTTCAGATTACAAAAACCTATATCTACCATCCATATTGCACTTGTATCACCATCTCGTCGCCGAACTATGCACCTATACAATTTACCATTGTATTGGGTGTGTTGGGGACACAAGAGACTCTTTGCTATTTGGTTGCAGGGTTGTTTGAGAGAGACCATCTTCATCCTATGCCTCCCACGGATTGATAAACCTTAGGTCATCCACTTGAGGCAAATTTGCTACTGTCCTACAAACCTCTACACTTGGAGGCCCAACAACGTCTACAAGAAGAAGGTTGTGTAGTAGACATCAAGCTCCTTTCTGGCGCCGTTGCCGGGGAGGCTAGAGCTTGAAGGTATATCTTTAGATCCTGCAATCGAATCTTTTTTGTTTCTTGTTTTATCACTAGTTTAGTTTATAAAAGAAAACTACAAAAAATATGGAATTGAGGGTGCCTCATATGCTTCATCTTTTTAATATCCTTCATGAAAATAAGGATTCCGATAATTGTGCTCAAGTGCTAGAAGAAGAATGCATTAGAATGTTTGGCACTAAATATTTGAATGATGAGCATGATTGCAATGTTGTTAGTATGAATTCCTTGAATATCCATGGTACTAATGATGATTGCACTAGTCATGATGAAAATGTCTCTTATAAGCATGTCAATTTTTGTGGAGTGCATAGAGTTTGCAAGTACACACCAAATAGGGCAGATATATTTTGCAAGAGGCATAAGTATTTAGAAACTAAATGGTTGCAAGAAAGGCTAGATGTTTGTGCGGAAAATTTAAATTTTCTTAGCCATCCTTGTGAACTTTGAAATGAACGTGGTCAATTAAATATCCAATGAAAATTGTTTCATGATCGAATCATGTCCAAAAATTGTGATGACTTGATTTCCCTTGCGAATCATAATGAACTTAGTTTGCTTCTGGGTTATGAAGAAATGAAACGTATAACTAAGGATATTCTAGAATTTTCCCTTGATAAAGTTCTTGATTTTGATCTAGAGGAAATTTATATGTATTGTGCGGTGAATTGCATTGAAAATCCTTATATTGCCAATTACATAAAGACAAGAGAACAAATAGAAGATGAAGAGAATCTAACGAAAGGGAAGAGACTTCCCAATATCCTCCTATTATTTCTTATGATGAATCAGGTAACGAGGAAGAGCTTTCTATCCAACCAATCTCATTAATAAGGAGCTCCAAAAAGAGGGTTAAACCCACACATGATGCAAAGAAGCAAAAGAAAAGACGTAGAAGCAAAGGTAAAAAGGTATCCCTCCCAAATGACGTTGCTCCTATTACTCATTGCGGTGATAATTGCTATACTATTGGTGCTATCCATACTATTAATGATGAGAGTGACTATGCTTATGATATGAAAAGGCCCAAGCTTGGGGATGCTATGTTTGATGAGAATGACATGTTTGAGAATTTATTTGTTGCAATTAATATTTTTCCCAAGCTTGGGGATGCCACGTTTCATGAAGATGATATATTTAACCACCCAAGTTTTGATATGCAAATTTATTATGATGATAGCATGCCTCCTATTTATGATGATTATATTGATGAAAGTGGGTTTGGAAGAGTGTCAACTTTAGGAAGTGATGATCCCACTATTTTGGAGGATGTTGAATCATATTGTGATAATTATGAAAGTGGATTTGGAGAGGTCATGAGTTTATTCAGTAATGATTCCACTATCTTGGAAGAGGTTTTGATGCGGAGCATCCCAAGGTCATCCCCATGGACCTACCATCGTCTCATCAAGTGCCTAGTGGACCCATGACTCGATCACGTGCAAGAGCTCTTGAAACCGAGGTGACATCTCTCCTCTCACAATTCCACTTCGATGCACATGAAGCATCGCTACTACCTCATATGGATACTTTGTGCATACTCAGGTACAATGGAGAAGCTAAGGAGCAAGGACAAGAAGAAGAGGAAGATGGACGAGAAGACGGAGAAGGAGGGCTGAAGGAAAAGTCCCAGCCACCGGACGGCCGGCCGGGACCGGACATCCGGCGCCTGAAGCATCACCCGAGCCCCAGCGAGCGGACGTCCGGCCCAGACCGGACAACCGGTGCCCCTGCACCCGAAGCAAACGAGCGGACGTCCGGTCCAGACCAGACGATCGGTGCCCCTGCACCCGAGACCAATGAGCGGACGTCTGGCCCCGACCGGACAACCGGTGCGACCGCACCCGAGCCAACATCAGCGGAAGTCCGGAGCCTCCGGACGTCCGGCACCCCCATCACAGAATGGAACCAGCGGACAACCGGAGGACACCGGACGTCCGGCAGCTCCTAAGACACCGGATGACCGATCCCCAGCGGACGTCCGGTACCTGTCTGCGCACAGTGTTTGGGCCCGAGGCCCATGTACCCCTTCACTTCGCCCCCATTTGCACTTAGACTATAAATAGACCCCCCCCCCATTCATCCTAGCTAGGGTCAGCATTGGTTTAGCTCATTTGAGAGATAGAGCATTGCTCATCCATATCGGATCTACTCCACGAGAGAGACCGCGGCCCCTCTACAGAGAAGATCCACCTTGGATTCAAGACCCCTTAACGGGAAGATCCCCTTGTGGATTCAAGACCTCCTCACAGAGAAGAACCGGTTACCGTGTATCGTCCCTAGTTGTTCGTGGATTCGTGTATCATTCTATGTACTCGAGGATCTAGCCCATGTGTGACTTATTCGTGTCGGTTTAGTGATTTCCTCTTGTGTTTTCCTTCCGTTCGTCCTCGTGTTCTTCGTGTTTTCCCCGGGATCCGCTCCTTTCGTGAAAGATCGGGCGATTAGGGTCTCTACCCTACATCATCTTGGTATCTAGAGCAAGGTTGATCACGATTTTGGAGCCGCCTCTTCGTTTTTCTAGCTTGATTTTGTTGTTTTTCGTCCTAATCTGAAAATCCCCACAAAAATAGCCCCAAAATTTTTTCTTGTGTTTTGTGAGTTTTGATGATGTTTTGTTGGTTTTGATCCGTGAATTTGTTGTGTTGCAAGTGGATCCAGCCTTCCCCCACCATCTCCACCTCGAAATCCATCCAAAATCCACAAAATCCTATCAATTTCGCGTTGACCCCGAACCACCGGACGACCGCAACTTACCGGACGTCCGGCGACCCAGGAACCACCGGACGTCCGACAATTACCGGACGACCGGAACCTCTACACTGAGCTGAAATTAGCGGATTTCCGACCCTACCGGACGTCCGGCGACCGGACATCCGTCCACTTCCGTACGACCGCTCCTTCCACCACATCATCCGCTACACCACCACCGACTTTCCACAAACATTGCCAATATCCCAACCCACACCACCACTTAACCGCTACCTACTCCGACAATTTTGGTCGCCCTTGGTTTTGAGAATTTGAGTTGTGGTACCGTATCCTTTTGTGTTTCGGCTATCTAGGTACGGTTCAACATCGACATCACCGCCGCTCATCTTCACCATGGACGCGTCATCAACAACGACCACCTCGACTATGACTTGGTATTCGTGCCACCATTTTGACACCATACCGGAAGCAAGACCGATAACTTCATCTTGATATTGGACATATCACTCTTGCCATTACATTGATAGCCATCATCGCCTTACTCCTTTGTGTTGCTTACCCATCGAGACTAGCCATTGAGTATTGCCGGCAACGAGACTTGTGCACATTAGTGATCATACTTCCCATAGCATTCATACATACATCATTGTTGCCTATATTGGTATCATCTCTTGTGTCACAAAGTTGTCATCGCATACTCACTTGCTATCTTGGTTCGTCAAGCATTGCATGAGAAAAGAGCTCAAACATCAAAGGGCCAACCAAGCTTTTAAGCAACAAGGAAAGATAAGCAAAGAGCTTTTAAGCAAGAACCATAGCATCATACAACATTAAGATTGTCATACTCGATCATCTTGGATCATATCATAGCAACACCTTGCATACAACATATTTGGGATAGAAGTCGTTGCAATTTTGCTAAGTAGGTTGTGCACAAGTCTTGTATCCGCCTATTGTGCAATCGTGCTAGCGTCTCTCTAGTGTTGTGCAACAAGAGCATTTTTGTGGATTCCACATTTTGGCTCACCCTTGGTTGCACAACCCACTTATCTTTTTGCGCGTGTGTTTCCGTGTATCGTATATGCTTGGTCTACTTGTTACATTGCATCTTGCGAATCTTCTCCAACATTATTGAATCTTGCTTACATTCACATTAAAAATTGTGCCACCATCCTAACCAAGCTCCACCATAAGCTTTTACTTGTGTAGGTGTGAGAAACCGATGAGAATTCGTACCAATTGGGCTATTTCCTTGTCCTACATTGGAGTGATCATCGATTCACTTTGAACTTCGGTCAAGGTACATTTGGTATTCGTTCTTCTATTTCTACCACTCGCATTTGTCTTGGAATGATGGATAGGCCAAGTACTTCTACCAACCCACTCTTCATGGAGCAAGACGACGACATGAACTCCTTCGTCACCAAGAGTCACCTCTTTGGTGCACAACGTGCTTTGCATCAAGAGCAACAAGCTATGAGTGAACGCATCGACAACCTTGCCGCCGACTTGCGACTTTCCGAGCAACGTACAAGGGACTACTTCGACCACAAGCTCGACGATCACAAGCAAGAGAATGACGCAAGGATGGACGAGATTCGCGCTTTGTTGCTCAACCGCTCTTCTTCCACTTCAAGAAGGAGCCGTTCAAGTCGCCATTCCGACTTGACCCTCTCCGTCTCAAGTACACTGACATCAAACACTCTTCGTCGAGTCGTGCGCACCGACCATCAAGCAAACCTCAATCCACTTCGAGATACCGATTCTCAAGAGCGCCGACGATGTCAAGCCGAAGAAGCCTTTGTGCTAGCTCGAGAACGACAACAACAACGCCAACATGAAGAGGAAGAACGCGCGCGTCTACACCAAAATGCACAAGATGCCGAGGCTCAACGTCAAGAACAACAACTCCATGACGCTCAAGCACTTGAGGCGCAACAAGCTCTACGCGATGCGAGTCGAGCCATTGCCAACTAAGGCTGACAAGCCCGTGAAGAAGAGGAAGCACTTCGCGAAGAAATTCACGAACGACGATTTCAAGCTCGCATGCATCATCTAGTTCCTCCTCGAGCTCGACGCACTCCTCCACAAGCTCGCCAAGACCATCAAGTTCATCAAGAGCATGAAGACAATGGGAATCCTCCGTGACAAGAGCAACATGAGGTTGACAACCCTCCGCGTCAAGAACACCACGAGTTGAACAATCATCTACAGCATGGGCGTCATCATCCCCGACCCCAACACAATGAAGAACAACACTACGGCAAGCTCAAGTTCACCATGCCCAAGTTCAACGAAAGCAACAATCCCGAAGAATACCTTTCATGGGCATTGAAAGGTGACAAGATCTTATGTTTTCACAATTATGAAGAAGAGAAGAAGATCGCGATGGCATCTCTTGAGTTCCAAAACTATGTACTCATTTGGTGGGAACAAATCATAGAGCGCCGCGAGGCAAGAGGTGAACCACCCATCACTACTTGGGCACAAATGAAGGATGTCATGAGAGCATGCTTCGTACCTACCTACTACAACCGCGACCTCTTCAAGAAACTCCAACAACTCAAGCAAGGACCAAGAGCCTTGAATAATAATACAAGGAGATGGAGATTGCAATGATAAGAGCCAATGTGACGAAAGATGATGGGCAAACTATGGCACGTTTCTTGAATGGACTCAATCATCCTATCAAGAAGATCGCTGACTTCCAACCATACTCAAATCTCATCGAGCTCGTGCACCAAGCTACCAAAGCGGAACGCCAAGTGCAAGATGATTTCAAGTATGCCAAGTTCTCATCCAAGTCCTGCGGTTTCTCCAATAACCAAGCTTCAACGACTCCAACACCGACTACAAGACCCTCTACTTCCAACATCGACAAGTCGACTTCCAAGAAAGCTTCGCCAACTACAAGCAATCCTAATACGAGCAACTTCAAGCCGAGAGCTTCATCATCATCAACCCCTACCTATGAGACCGTCAAGACGAGTTCCCTCAAGTGTTTCACTTGCGGCGACCGAGGCCACAAGTCCTATGAGTGCACCAACAAGCGCACCGTGATCTTCAACGACGATGGCACTTATGATTCCATGAGCGAAGGAGAAATGGAAGCCCTTGAGCAAGTCGCCATGCACCGCCAAGTGAACAATGAATAAGAACAAGTCTTTTGTGATGAAGACTCAAGTCCCGCACTTGTTGTCTCCAAAGTCTTGACTCTACAACATCACCAAGAAGAAGACCAACGATACCACATATTCCACACCAAGGCCGGCATCAATGGACGATCCGTCAAGGTCATCATCGATGGAGGGAATTGTCACAATCTCGCAAGTGAAGAACTTTGCTCCAAGCTCCAATTGCCCAAGACGAAGCATCCACATCCATACAAAGTGCAATGGCTTAGTGACTCTAGTACCATCCAAGTCGAGCACCGAGTGCAAGTCTCCTTCAAGATCGGCGCCTACGAAGACACCTTGGAGTGCGACGTCATCCCAATGACTGTTTGTCATCTTCTCCTTGGACGGCCATGGCAATTTGATAGAGGAGTCGTCCATAATGGGCGTACAAACCATTATAGCTTCAAGATGCAAGGAAAGGAGTTTGTGTTACGACCTATGTCTCCAAGCCAAGTGATCGCTGATAAGCAAGCCACCCATCATGGAGAGAATGGTGAGAGAGTGAGCCACCAAAAAGAGAGTGAGCACCACAAGCCCAAATTGAGTGCCTCCACGATGAGTGAAAACAAGAACCTAGTTCTATTTGCCACCAAACGTGAGATGAGAGAAGTGTGTGAGAACCCATCTAGTGTCCTACACCACGTTGTCGTGTGCAAGGACAATGCACCACAAACTAACACTTCTCACACTCTTCCTCTAGTGTTGTCTTCTCTCTTGCAGGAATTTCAAGATGTTTTCCTCGATGAGTTACCTCCGGGACTACCTCCACTACGAGGCATTGAGCACCGCATCGACCTCATCCCCGGAGCACCGCTTCCGAACAAAGCTCCAAACCGCGTCAACCCCGAAGAAACCAAAGAAATTCAAAGGCAAGTAAAGCATCTCATAGACCATGGTCATGTGCGTGAAAGTTTGAGCCCTTGTGCCGTACCGGTCATTCTTGTGCCAAAACGTGACGGTAGCTTTCCCATGTGCTCCGATTGTAGACCTATCAATGCTATCACCGTTCGCTATAGGTACCCCATTCCACGCCTAGATGATATGCTAGATGAGCTTAGTGGTGCCACTATATTTTCCAAAATTGATCTTAAGAGTGGTTACTATCAAATCCGCATACAAGAGGGCGGTGAATGGAAAACCGCCTTCAAAACCAAATTTGGTTTGTATGAGTGGTTAGTCATGCCTATGGGTCTCTCGGAAGCACCGAGCACTTTTATGCGCCTTATGAATCATGTCTTTCGCCCTTACATTGGTATGTTTGTTGTGGTTTACTTCGATGACATTCTTGTGTTTAGCAAATCTATCCAAGAGCATATCACCCATGTCCGCACTGTTTTGCAAACTCTTAGGAAAGAGCGTCTCTATGCTAATATGGAGAAATGCCTTTTTGGTGTTGATAAGCTCATTTTCTTAAGGTTTGTTGTCTCTTCTAAGGGTGTTCATGTAGATGAGTCCAAGATCAATGCTATTAAGACTTGGCCGCAACCAACCAACTTGCATCAAGTGCGTAGTTTCCTTGGTCTCGCGGGTTTCTATCGTCGCTTTGTGAAGAACTTTAGCACCATTGCTTCGCCTTTGCATGCTTTGAGCAAGAAGAATGCGCCGTTTATTTGGGGACCATCCCAAGATACCGCATTCAATGAGCTTAAGAATTTGCTTACTCATGCTCCCGTGCTTGCTTTACCCAACTTCGACAAGCCTTTTGAGATTCATTGCGATGCTAGCGGTAATGGCATCGGAGGTGTGTTAACGCAAGAGAAGCGCCCCATAGCTTACTTTAGTGAGAAACTTTCCGGAGCGCAACTCAACTATCCCATCTATGACAAAGAGCTATATGCTTTAGTCCGCATTTTACATGAATGGGAACATTACCTTCGTCCCCATGAGTTTATCATTCATACCGATCATGAGACTCTCAAGTATCTTAAGGGTCAAACTAAATTGAACAAGTGTCATGCTAAATGGAGTGAATTCATTGAGTCTTTTCCCTATGTCATCAAGTACATCAAGGGTAAAGAAAACATCGTAGCGGATGCTCTTTCCCGCATATGCATGCTAGTCACGCAGCTTGAGTTAGATGTCATTGGCTTCGAGCATATCAAAGAATTGTATGAGAATGATGACACCTTTGCCACTCCTTATGCCAAGTGTTTGTCGAATACATCTTGGGAACGCTATTCCATCAAAGACGGCTATCTTATGAGATCTAACAAACTTTGCATCCAAAAGTCGTCCCTTCGTTTGTTACTTTTGTAGGAATCACATGGAGGAAGCTTAATGGGACATTTCAGACGAGACAATACGTTTGCCATGCTCTCAAAGAGCTACTTTTGGCCAAAGATGTTTAGGGACGTCAATCGCTTCACCAACCGATGTTCGACATGCCGCAAAGCTAAGTCCAAAGCTCAATCTCATGGTCTCTATATGCCTCTACCGATTCCATACCAACCATGGGAATACATTAGCATGGACTTCGTACTTGGTTTGCCTAGGACTCGCAATGAAAATATTCTATATTTGTCGTTGTGGACCGTTTCTCAAAAATGGCACATTTTATTCCTTGTAACAAGATAGACGATGCTTCACATGTTGCTAATCTCTTTTGTAGGGAAATATTGCGTCTACATGGTGTGCCAAAGACTATCGTCTCGGACCGCGACGTCAAGTTCTTGAGTTACTTTTGGAAGACCTTATGCACCAAGCTCGGAATCAAGCTACTTTTCTCCACGGCGTACCATCCTCAAACCGACGGCCAAACGGAGGTGACAAACCGCACACTCTCCGCTCTACTTCGAGTACTCATCAAAAAGAACATCAAGGAGTGGGAGGAGTGCCTACCTATCACCGAGTTCGCCTACAACCGAGCAAGACACTCAACAACCGGCAAGTCTCCCTTCGAGGTTGTTTATGGATTCAACCCATTGTCACCATTGGACATTCTTCCTCTACCACTCCAAGAGAGCATCAATTTGGACGCAAGTGCGCGTGTGACACATCTCAAGAAGATGCATGAAGATAAAGAAACACCATCGAGCGCCAAGTTCAACGCCTTGCGACCAATCTCAACTTCAACAAGCAACCTATGGTCTTCAATATCGGTGATCGAGTGTGCCTACACCTTCGCAAGGACCGTTTCCCACAAGAACGCAAATACAAGCTTCGACCACGAGCTGATGGACCCTTCAAGGTGCTTGCACGCTACAACGACAGCGCTTACAAGATCGACCTCCCGCGCGACAAGTACAACGTGAGCGACATCTTCAACGTCAAAGATCTCTCTCCCTTCCATGGTGATGAAGAATTTGATCTGAGGACGGATCTTTCCCAAGGGAGGGGAGATGATGCGGAGCATCCCAAGGTCATCCCCATGGACCTACCATCGTCTCATCAAGTGCCTAGTGGACCCATGACTCGATCACGTGCAAGAGCTCTTGAAACTGAGGTGACATCTCTCCTCTCACAATTCCACTTCGATGCACATGAAGCAAGGCTACTACCTCATATGGATACTTTGTGCATACTCAGGTACAATGGAGAAGCTAAGGAGCAAGGACAAGAAGAAGAGGAAGATGGACGAGAAGACGGAGAAGAAGGAGGGCTGAAGGAACAGTCCCAGCCACCAGACGGCCGACCGGGACCGGACGTCCGGCGCCTGAAGCATCACCCGAGCCCCAGCGAGCGGATGTCCAGCCCAGACCGGACAACCGGTGCCCCTGCACCCGAAGCAAACGAGTGGACGTCCGGTCCAGACCGGACGACCGGCGCCCCTGCACCCGAGACCAATGAGCGGACGTCCGGCCCCGACCGGACAACCGGCGCGACCGCACCCGAGCCAACATCAGTGGAAGTCCGGAGCCTCCGGACGTCCGGCACCCCCATCACAGATTGGAACCAGCGGACGACCGGAGGACACCGGACGTCCGGCAGCTCCTGAGACACCGGACGACCGGTCCCCAGCGGACGTCCAGTACCTGTCTGCGCACAGTGTTTGGGCCCGAGGCCCATGTACCCCTTCACTTCGCCCCCATTTGCACTTAGACTATAAATAGACCCCCCCCATTCATCCTAGCTAGGGTCAGCATTGGTTTAGCTCATTTGAGAGATAGAGCATTGCTCATCCATATCGGATCTACTCCACGAGAGAGACCGCGACCCCTCTACGGAGAAGATCCACCTTGGATTGAAGACCCCTTTACGGGAAGATCCCCTTGTGGATTCAAGACCTCCTCACGGAGAAGAACCGGTTACCGTGTATCGTCCCTAGTTGTCCGTGGATTCGTGTATCGTTCTATGTACTCGAGGATCTAGCCCATGTGTGACTTATTCGTGTCGGTTTAGTGATTTCCTCTTGTGTTTTCCTTCCGTTCGTCCTCGTGTTCTTCGTGTTTTCCCCGGGATCCACTCCTTTCATGAAAGATCGGGCGATTAGGGTCTCTACCCTACATCAGGTTTCAATTGATTATGATGAGAACAAAGTTGCTACCTATGATGATTATTGTGATGACACTTATGCTATAAAAAGTAGTGATGGTTATATTTATAAAACTTGTCATGATTATGATTACCCTCTTTCTAAGCATTACTCTTTTAATGTGGAAACAATTTATAGTATTCGAGTTTCTTATGATACTCCCACTATTCAGATTGAGAAGAATCTTGCTTATGTGGAGAGTAATAAAAATTATATGCTTGTAGATCATGAAAAGAATGCTTTATGTGATGGTTATATTGTTGAATTCATTCATGATGCTACTGAAAATTATTATGAGGGAGGAATGTATGCTTGTAGGAATTGCAATAATATCAAGTTTCCCCTCTATGTGCTTAAAGTTTTGAAGTTATGCTTGTTTTGCTTTCCTATGCTAGTTGATTATTGTTCCCATAAATTGTTTGCTCACAAAATCCCTATGCATAGGAAGTGGGTTGGACTTAAATGTGCTAGTCATATTCTTCATGATGCTCTATTTATGTTTCAATTCTTATCTTTTATGTGAGCATCATTGAAATCATCCTGCCTAGCTAGGGGCGTTAAACGATAGCGCTTGTTGGGAGGCAACCCAATTTTTATTTTTGTTCCTTGCTTTTTGCTCCTGTTTAGTAATAAATAATTCTTATAGCCTCTGTTTAGATGTGGTTTTATGTTTTAATTAGTGTTTGTGCCAAGTAGAACCTTTGGGAAGACTTGGGTGAAGTCTTTGCGATCTTGCTGTAAAAAACAGAAACTTTAGTGCTCACAAGTTTTGCTGCCATTTTTTACTGGAGAGTGTGATTAGGTTGATTCTTTTTGAAGATGATTAATAGACAAATTACTCATGTCCATAAATTTATTTCAGTATTTTTGGGGTTACATAAGTATATATTTGATACAGATTACTACAGACTATTCTGTTTTTGACAGATTCTGTTTTCATTATGTTGTTTGCTTATTTTGATGAATCTATGAGTAGTATCGGAGGGTATGAACCATAGAGAAGTTGGAATACAGTAGATATTACACCAATATGAATTTAGAATGAGTTCAAAACAGTACCTAAGTGGTGATTTATTTTCTTATACTAACGAAGCTTACGAGTTTTCTGTTAAGTTTTGTGTTGTGAAGTTTTCAAGTTTTGGGTAAATATTCGATGGACTATGGAATGAGTGGAAAGAGCCTAAGATTGGTGATTACCAAGGCACCCCAAGGTAATATTCAAGGACAACCAAGAGACTAAGCTTGGGGATGCCCCGGATGGCATCCCCTCTTTCGTCTTCGTTCATCTCTAACTTTACTTGGAGCTATATTTTTATTCACCACATGATATGTGTTTTGCTTGGAGCATCATTTTATTTTATTTTGTTTTGCTTGATACTTGAATAAAATACCAAGATCTGGAATTCTTAAATGTTAAAGTCATCACGTAGTTACATAATTATTCAACTACTCTTTGATCTTCATTTATATCTTTCGGAGTAGTTTGTCGTTTGCTCTAGTGCTTCACTTATATCTTTTAGAGCACGGTGACGGTTTTATTTTGAAGAAATAGATGAACTCTCGTGCTTCACTTATATTATTTTGAGTATTTTAGAACAGCATGGTAGTTTGCTTTGGTTATGATACTAGTCCTAATATGATGGGCATCCAAGAGGGGTATAATAAAAAAATCCATATAAGTGCATTGAATACTATGAGAAGTTTGATACTTGATAACTATTTTGAGATATGAAGATTGTAATATTAGAGTCGTGCTAGTTGAGTAATTTTGAATTTGAGAAATACTTGTGTTGAGGTTTGCAAGTCCCGTGGCATGCACGTATGGTAACCGTTGTGTGGCAAATTTGAAGCATGGGGTGTTTCTTTGATTGCCTTCCTTATGAGTGACGGTCGGGGACGAGCGATGGTCTTTTCCTACCAATCTATCCCCCTAGGAGCATGCGCGTAGTGCTTGGTTTTTGATGACTTGTAGATTTTTGTAATAAGTATGTGAGTTCTTTGTGACTAATGTTGAGTCCATGGATTATACGAACTCTCACCCTTCGATCATTGCTAGCCTCTTCGCCCGTGCATTGCCCTTTCTCACCTTGAGAGTTGGTGCAAACTTCGCCGGTGCATCCAAACCCCATGATATGATACGCTCTGTCACAGATAAGCCTCCTTATATCTTCCTCAAAATATCCACCATACCTACCTATTATCGCATTTCCATATCCATTCCGAGATATATTGCCATGCAACTTTCCACCGTTCCGTTCATCATGACACACATCATCATTGTCATATTGCCTTGCATGATCATGTAGTTGACATCGTATTTGTGGCAAGGCCACCATGCATAATTTATCATACATGTCACTCTTGATTCATTGTCCATCCCGGTACACCGTCGGAGGCATGCATATAGAGTCATATTTTGTTCTAGTATCGAGTTGTAATCATTGAGTTGTAAATAAATAGAAGTGTGATGATCATCATTAATAGAGCATTGTCCAAAAAAGAGAAAGGCCCAAAAAATAAATAAAAAGGGACAATGCTACTATCATTTTTCCACACTTGTGCTTCAAAGTAGCACCATGATCTTCATGATAGAGAGTCTCTTGTTTTGTCACTTTCATATACTAGTGGGAATTTTTCATTATAGAACTTGGCTTGTATATTCCAACAATGGGGTTCCTCAAATGCCCTAGGTCTTCGTGAGCAAGAAAGTTGGATGCACACCCACTTAGTTTCTTTTGTTGAGCTTTCATACATTTATAGCTCTAGTGCATCCGTTGCATAGCAATCCCTACTCCTCGCATTGACATCAATTGATGGGCATCTCCATAGCCCGTTGATTAGCTGCGTCAATGTGAGACTTTCTCCTTTTTTGTCTTATCCACACAACCCCCATCATTATATTCTATTCCACTCATAGTGCTATGTCCATGGCTCACGCTCATGTATTGCGTGAAAGTTGAAAAAAGTTTGAGATTACTAAAGTATGAAACAATTGCTTGGCTTGTCATCGGGGTTGTGCATGATGAGAGCATTTTTGTGTGACGAAAATGAAGATAGCCAAACTATATGATTTTGTAGGGATAAGCTTTCTTTGGCCATGTTAATTTGTGAAGACATGATTACTTTGTTAGTATGCTTGAAGTATTATTATTTTTATGTCAATATTAAACTTTTGTCTTGAATCTTTCGGATCTGAATGTTCTTGCCACAATAAAGAAAATTACATTAATAAATATGTTAGGTAGCATTCCACATCAAGAATTTTGTTTTTATCATTTACCTACTCGAGGACGAGCAGGAATTAAGATTGGGGATGCTTGATACGTCTCCAACGTATCTATAATTTTTGATTGTTCCATGCTATTATATTATCAACCTTGGATGTTTTATATGCATTTATATGCTATTTTATATGATTTTTGGGACTAACCTATTAACCTAGAGCCCAGTGCTAGTTTCTTTTTTTTCATTTTTTTAGTATCGCAGAAAAGGAAAATCAAACGGAGTCCAATTGACCTAAAACTTCACGGAACTTATTTTTGGACCAGAAGAAGGCCATGGAGTAAAAGAGTTGGGCCAAAAGAGTCTCGGGCTGCCCACGAGGGTGGGGGGCGCGCCCACCCCCCTGGGCGCGCCTCCCTACCTCGTGAACAGCCCGGAGACCCCCCCTGACTTGTTCTCGACGCCAAAACCTCTTATATATACTGAAACTTCTAGAAAGAAACCTAGATCGGGAGTTGCACCGCTAGAAGCCTCGGTAGCCACCGAAAACCAATCTAGAATCGTTTCGGCACACTGCCGGAGGGGGGGGTCCCTCTCCGATGGCCATCTTCATCATCCCAGCGCTCTCCATGATAAGGAGGGATTAGTTCACCCTCGGGGCTGAGGGTATGTACTAGTAGCTATGTGTTTGATCTCTCTCTCTCTCTCTCTCTCGTTCTTGATTTGGCATGATCTTGATGTATCGCGAGCTTTGCTATTATAGTTGGATCTTATGATGTTTCTCCCCCTCTACTCTCTTGTAATGGATTGAGTTTTCCCTTTGAAGTTATCTTATCGGATTGAGTCTTTAAGGATTTGAGAACACTTGATGTATGTCTTGCATGTGCTTATCTGTGGTGACAATGGGATATCACGTGATCCACTTGATGTATGTTTTGGTGATCAACTTGCGAGTTCCGTGACCTCGTGAACTTATGCATAGGGGTTGGCACACGTTTTCGTCTTGACTCTCCGGTAGAAACTTTGGGGCACTCTTTGAAGTTCTTTGTGTTGGTTGAATAGATGAATCTGAGATTGTGTGGTGCATATCGCATAATCATACCCACGGATACTTGAGGTGACATTGGAGTATCTAGGTGACATTAGGGTTTTGGTTGATTTGTGTCTTAAGGTGTTATTCTAGTACGAACTCTATGATAGATCGATCAGAAAGGATAACTTTGAGGTGGTTTCGTACCCTACCATAATCTCTTCGTTTGTTCTCCGCTATTAGTGACTTTGGAGTGACTCTTTGTTGCATGTTGAGGGATAGTTATATGATCCAATTATGTTATTATTGTTGAGAGAACTTGCACTAGTGAAAGTATGAACCCTAGGCCTTGTTTCCTAGAATTGCAATACCGTTTACGCTCACTTTTACCACTTGATACTTTGCTGTTTTTATATTTTCAGATTACAAAAACCTATATCTACCATCCATATTGCACTTGTATCACCATCTCTTCGCCGAACTAGTGCACCTATACAATTTACCATTGTATTGGATGTGTTGAGGACACAAGAGACTCTTTGCTATTTGGTTGCAGGGTTGTTTGAGAGAGACCATCTTCATCCTACGCCTCCCACGGATTGATAAATCTTAGGTCATCCACTTGAGAGAAATTTGCTACTGTCCTACAAACCTCTGCACTTCGAGGCCCAACAACGTCTACAAGAAGAAGGTTCTGTAGTAGACATCACTATATGTCTCATTGGACTGAGATTTAAGAGAGAAATGAAAATCTGAAAAGAAAGTTTTGCACGGATCTTGATGTAAGATCCAACGGACCTATATAGCATCGACTGCGACTTATAGCAAGCATGATGAATATAAGGACAATGACATTGGATAATAATTGTCGTACATATTTATAAACATAATTAAAAAAGCCACGTGTGGCAACGCCTGATATACACAAGGGCAAAAGAAGAAGGAAGCCACCACAGGAACTAATCTCCGTGGCGGGCGGTGATGAGCTCTTTCTTGTCCTCAAGATGCTGGTTGAGAGCATCCACGAATTCCTCCACCAGCCTTATGCGCTCGATGCACAGCATGGCATTCTCGTCCATAAGTTTCTCGACGATGACGCCGGTCCTCTTCAACAAGGCAGTGGTTTGCTCCTGCTGCTCCGCACTTCCGACGATCTTCACCCTCAGCAGGTCGCGCTCGGCCCGGAGCTTCGCATTGCTCTCATTTAGTTGTCGGATGACGTCGGTACACTGTTCAAACGAGGCTTGCAGGTCATCATGCAACCTCGCCCACCTGGAGATCTGATCCATCTGCGTGAGGACGAGGGCACGCATGCGCCTGTAAGAGTCCTCGCCTGCCCGCGAGGCAATTTCCCAGGCCGCCGCGGCGTGGGAGGACATCTCTGCTGCATTCGCGACGCGGTGGGACATCTCTTCTGCTTCCGCAGCGCAGCCGGACCAGTCGGCTGCATCGACGGCGCGGCGGGTCCTCCATGCTGCTTCAGCGGCGCGGCGGGATCTCTCTGCTGCTACGGCCATGCGGCGGGACATGTTGGTTGCTTTTGCGGTGAGGTGGGACATCTCTCGTCCTCCCGCTTCTAGGCTCGCCTCTCCCTGGTGGCAATCTCTCGACCCAGAACTCACGCTGGCCATGGCGGACGCAAGGGAACGATGATGAATGACTTGTTTGTTTTTGACTTTTTGTGGATGAGGAGTTGAGGAGGAATGTGCAGTCATCTTGGAGTAGTAGTATTTATAACCGCGTAGTAATACGCTCCTAAGTGGGAAACCGTTTAGGTTTTGACCGGTGTGAACAGGTTTGCAATTTGGAATATGATGGGACGCATGCTTAAAATTTACTGACAGTTATAAGTGCGGCACTATTCCTGTAAGGCGTAACGTGGGCACGAACGCCTTCTCGGCCGCGTACGTGGCGTTTGCACCATAGGGTGCAGCGCAATAGGTAATGTCAGCACCATCACGCACGGTTCTTTTAATTAGAACGTGTGTGCCCGTCTAGCGCACACACGTTGATCTATCTAATTGTTTCAGTTTGTTGTGACTAATCGCAAACAGTTCATCCATATGAAGTGTACGCCATCAATCGCAGACACTTTGATCTGGCTGACCTGTTTTTGTTATGTTGCCTAATCGCAAACAGTTAATCCTTCTGAAGCGTATGCCCTCAATCACACACACCTTGAGCTGGCTGACTGTTTCTTTTGTGTAGCCTAATCACAAAAAGTTCATCCGAGTGAACCGTATGATGTGTATCGCACACGCCTTCATCTGGCTGCCCGTTTCTTTTATTCCTCCTCGTCGCAAACAGTTCATTGAACTGGACCGTATGCCCTTCATCGCACACGCAAATAAAATCTGAACCGTGTTTGATGCATCCGTCATCGCAAACGTTTTACATATTTCTGACGGTTTTCATACAGCACCGTTTGCGATTATTGCATCACACACAGTTTCTTGAAGGGTCTCTGATCGTAGTGTCACGTTAGCAGCATCCTGCGGTAATGTTAATTTAAAAGATGTAAATGATTTAAGTTTGGAAGGTGAAATAAAAGGGATGGGTTTGTTTGGGAGGGAGAAGAGAAAAGAGAGAGTGCACATGCCGATATAACACCATGTGTACCAGCTGATGTGATGTGCATGCCGATATGTGATGAAGATTTGGTTCTGCGTGTAATGAGTTAGACAAAATCCAGATCCGTTCATTCGAGAGGGCTTTTTCTGATCGAAACGGTACGAAGGCATCACTTCGGAACGACATTCTCGCGTAAATTGGATCAACTTCTCCTTGCATTCTTTTAAGAGCTGGCCTTCCGCTGTTCCATAAAAATACACTAGTCAGGGACGGGCGGGGAAATATCAAGTACTTCCATCTTTGGGGTACTCCATATACTCCAAGTCTAAAATATCAATTTTAAATGTTTCAAAAATTCTAAAAAAAATGGTGAATATTCACATGGAATATGAATACATCCTCTAAAAATTTCAGGTCCAAACTCGAAATGTACATTCAGAAACAAAAAAGACAAATTCGAACGTGAATAGTGTAAAATGTTGCTTTTGTCTTTTTATGACACTATCATGCTAGATTTTAGTTTTTTGTTTCTCAATGTGCATTTAGAGTTTCGGCTTGAAATTTTTAGGAGTTGTAGTCACAATCCTTGTAAATATACATTTTTTCCAGAATTTTTTTAAGCATTTAAAGTTTATTTATTTCAAGTTGGAGCATGGGAAGCACCTCAAGAATGAAAGTACTTGATATTTTCCTACGGACGGGCTCCGCGAAGCAGGCTTGTAGGAGTTGCAGCGTTCTGTGTGGCTTCTTCCATGGAGCCGTGAAGCTGGCTTGTGGAGAACGTGCCCTTATTTCACAAAGGCCTTATCAATTTTGGCATTTCAAAACAACATTCTTTAAACTGGTGTCACTTTGCTGAGTCTCAGCGTCTTTATAGAATATCTTCAAAGCGATGTGTCATCCTTAGCTTCTATTTTCAGTACCGGGTATTTAAGTTGGTATTTAGCGGATATTCAATACGATGCCCAGGCTCATCTGAACGATGAGTAATAAATTTTAAAAAATACTAAAGAAAAATAGGTGAAAAATGCATCAAACTTCAACTTGTTCGGACATCTGAGAAGCTCATGACAAAAAATGCAAAATCGATAAAAACAATACATTTACGGTAAACTATTTTAAAGCCCCAAAGTTTGCGTTTAAGAGCTCATCTTGTCCAACGTAGACGGCATTAAAAAGTATAGATCCCTGTGCTCTACTATTATTTGAAGTAGAAGAAGAAAGAGCCTGAGATGGTGACCCGGGGGTTAATGGTGAAAGCGCTTAAGGAAATAGGTAATGGAATATTCCTGAAATGTGAAAACTCAACTTAATTTCACACCGACTTCACTGACATGAATTTAAGCGAATTCACTGTTCACCTCAGGCAAAACGCCGTATTTTAGGGCATATCATTGTTCTCTAAACTTCATTATGGGTTTCAAGAGTTTTTACCATGCTCATATTTTTCTCAAGGTTTTTAGGAGGTTCCAAATATATATATATAGCCGCTCGTCAATACACCTGAAGAGATATATGCAAACATGGTAGTCCTTCCATCACACAGATCTGCATAATATATCAAACGGGTGAACAAGAAAATGTCAAACTAGACCACTATCTGATAACTGATGCAGAACAAGACATCCACCACAGACGGATGCTCAATGGCCACTTCCATTGTCAGATAACTTTAATGTACGAAAACCATCACACTGCAGCATCAACAAGGCGCTTCCACAAACAGGTTAACTGGAAATTAACAACATACAATAACCAACACATTGCAACACAAACAAGCAGCCATAGATCATAGTGTCAATAACCATAAGTTCGAATTTCATGCAGGATATCAAATACATAGTACTTAGATAGCAGCGGTGCCAACACAGAACATAAAATTCATGCAACTTCTGAGCAAAACTCGGCCGGTAAAACATGTCCTCCTAACCTAGGCCTTGATAGCATACTTCCTCATGGGGAAGTACTTCTCACGCTTCTTCTCCCTCTCCGTCTTCAAAGAGAGCTGCACAATATTATATAAAATGACAGTCAGTAAACCAAAATGATCAAAAGCACTTGCACTAAGATGATAGATTACAGCAGAGCACACAGTGAGTAACACATACCCTCAGATGGAAAAAAATTAAACTATGGTAAAACAAACTGAATCGGACAAAAAATTAATTGTTATTACTGAGAGCACAGATTGATATTCAGTAGTTAAAACATAACATGACAAGAAGCAGTTAAACACAAGATGATAAGAAACTACTTAGGCAGTTAAACATAACATGATATTAACAAGACACAAGCAGAAAAGAATACTACAACTCATGATTAAGTTGGTTCAAGTGTGATACATGATACAAAGTAAACCAGCATCCCAGCTCCCATCAATCAGACTGACAAATACAAACTGTATTTCATCAACCCAACACAAGAACGTTCTCCAACCTAGAGATTCACAGCAATCCTTACAAATGCTAACTCAGCCAGCAAGGTTAGAAGGATTTCATAAACCCAACCCACCAGCAAACGACTGGGCAGGGCATACGAAATACAGTGACATGTCACTAATCTGTTGCACAGTTGCTCTATGAATACATTCAATACACATAAAAGCGATGTCTTACACAAGAAAATAGAACATTTAACAAAATAGAGATACATAGCATCAATTTTACTAATCTCACCATCTAACGAAAAGAATTTGACAACTAGTACACAATAACAAACTAGAGCGCTTCCACGTAAAGAACCGCAGCACTAAGTAGATGGACAGGCAGGAACGAAGTATCACCTGGTGCTTGGTGAGACGCCTGCGGATGGCGCGGGTCTTCTTGGGGCGGAGGTCGAGCGGGAGACGCTTGTTCTTGTACGCCTCCCTCAGCGCCGCCTTCTGCTTCTGCGAGATCACCGTGAGCACCCTCGCAATTGAGGTGCGCACCACCTTGCTGCGGCGCAACACAAGAACCACCCGTGAGCACGACGGAAACCTAGGCGCGGATTAATCTATGGGGGGAGGGAAGGAGGTCAGGGAGACACGTACATCTTGGAGAGCTTATTGGGGGCGCCGCCGGTGACCTTGGCGACGCGGAGGAGGGACAGCTCCGCCTTGAGGTCCTTGAGCTGGCCCTGCAGATCCGCCTTGCTCTTCCCCCTCAGCTCGTGCACCTTGATCCGGGCTGCCGCCGTTGGTCACGATAATGTCAGATCCGGAGGGTACAATAGAACCAAATCAATCAGAGACGACGGAGAGTTAGCGTCTTACCCATTGCTGCTGGCGAGCTGGTCTAGCGGCGGCGGCGGCGGCGGCGGCGCGGGGATGAAAATGAGACGCTGAGGAGAGACGGGGGCGGCTGCGTGCGGGTTATATATATGGTGCTGCGCAAGATGAAACCCCTGAGACAGAGGAAACCCTAGGATATTATGGACTTTTGGGCCTCTGGGCCTAGAGCCTGGACTCGTGGTACGTGTACTATTGGCCATGCGCGTCTCCTCCTCAAAAGAAAAACAAAATCGCATTTCGGAGGCCCATAAGCACTTCAGCCCGATTCCTATTCAGCACTTAAGGCGTCGGCTATAGGGTTAACTCAACCCGGCAATCCGGCCCATGAGCGGCCGCATCCATGGGCACCCGACCCGAGTGGATATGGTATGGATCATCATATTCATCCATGGGTAAGCCTCGTAGGTAACCCGATTAGTCATGGATAGGGTATGTGCATGATGGTCTGCTCATGGGTCACCCGATTAATATTAGTGATTAAAATATAGTTTTACTTTATATTTTGTGTGGACGTTTTGGTGAAGATGCTTGATAATTAATTTCTTTAGAACAACCCAAGGCTGCCAGTAGGATGCATGTATCTTTGCTCTACTTTTATTTCGTTTCGGCCACTCCTAGTAAGGTCCTTAAATGTTAATAAGCAGCTAAGCAGCTGCCCAACATTACTGTTGAGCAGCCTCAAGCCTCTAATAGAATAACATTTCGGCCAGTTGGGTCTTCAAAGTGAGACCAACTCATATCCTGCTTTGCATGCATGATAGCACACGGAAATGAGAATGGCATTCCTAAAAAAATGGGAAATGAGAATGGCAATGAGACAACAACGTGCTGGTGAGAGGTGCAGCTTCGCCTATATTACTAAACAGTAAAACTAAGCTAGCTATGCCTCCTCACAACGATTTGGACTGCTAAACCGTCCGATTAAGTATATGAATGCTTCAGATTAGTTCACCGCCCCGCAACATTCCCTCGGGCCTCGTTTGCCTCTTCTGCTCGCTGAACCGGCCGAGCCAACGTCTAATGGGCCACTGCTTCACAAAACTAGGCCTCCTTTGGTTCATAGGATAGAAATATCAGGAATAGGAAAATCATAGGAAGTGAGATAACATGCATCTCAATTCCTATAGAGAAAGGCATGTCATTTGATGCATAGGATAGGAATTTTTTCATTGAGTCTAGGCTAATGTTTTTTATCCTTTAAACTGTGAAGGATTGATCTCTATCCTCCATAGGAATAGGAATGCATTCCTATAAACCAAAGGGCCCCATGGGATTTTTTCCTTGGAAAATTCTATCCTATGAAATTCCTACAAGATTCCTACAAACCAAAGGAGGCCCTATTTTTGGGCATTTACGTGAACCGGGCTGCCGTGGAGCCGTGTGACCATGAGGTGAGTTACAACCAATTCTTAGTGATTGTGCAGGAGGTGGGCCGCTTGTTGCCTTTCTTAATTCTGTCAGTCCGTCACACTTCAAACGCAGTGGATCTCAGTTTTTGGCTGCTTACCGTTCAATTTTTTTGCAAATACTTACAGTTCAATTGCATCATTATTTGTTCATTTTCTTTCTCTGTGCAGCATCTACTATGGCAAGGCTACAACGGACATGACGCATGACACACAGAGAATCTCCCCCACTTATTCAAATACCTTAGTAATTGTGATACTTAGACAAACTTTTTTGTACATTGACGTTCCAATGCTGATTCAGATGGCATTGTCACTTGTATCAACTTTGGCAACTTACACCTAAACCTTCAATAATGCCCCACCATCTAAATGTTCTTCTTTTGTCCAGGTTTTTTTGATATACTTATACTATTATTCCAACAAGATGTACGGGAGTGACAACGTGCACCTTTATGTTCTAGTAAGAGACTCAAGACTAGTCGAGATAAGGCAGCCGCTATTGCATCGATTGGAAGTGGCTACCGCGATGTTGCGCCTAATAGCTAGTGCTGCTAAAAAGAACAACAAGCTTGGTAGGACGCATGACGCACTATTTTAAAAGTAAAAAATAAATATTAACTTCAAACCCAATGGGTGCCCTAATGGGTCGGGTTACCTGTCGGGTTCGGGCATGGGTCTGACTCAAGACTCATGGATAGGGTCGTGGGTCTGCTCCTATGACCATTAACTATTCGGGCACAGGTTTGATAGAGCTTGACCTGGTCAAACCCGACCCGACTGCCGGCTTGAGGGTTAACTGAGACAACTAATTAACAGTTATCCCTTGGGAGGCTTCCACACGGGTCACTATTTAGGTTTGAGAGCGTGTCAACTGATTTGTCCAGCTGTTATCACGTGTGTTGGGCGCTTCTTTTGGATTTTGGTTTATTTTATTTTTCTGCATATGTTTTCAGGTTGTAGATGCGTAATTTTTTGGATTTTCAGTTTTTGCTCGTTTTAAAGGAAAACATATTGTTTTTACTTTGGAAGGCAGTGATTTTTTCGCGAGAAGCATTGTTTTACTTCTGGAAAAGGGGAAAACGTGGCATGTGCTTCCATGAGATGCACAATTTTGCTTTCAAAGTAAGTTGTGTTTCAGAAAAAAGCGCAGCCTGTGCTTTCACGAGAAGCATAATTATGCTTCTTCAAAAAAGAAAAAGTACAACCTGTACTCCCATGAGAAGCACAACCCGTGCTTTCCGAAAAGGGAAAAGCACAATTATGTTTCCAAAAATGAAAAAAAACACAACTATGCTTCTAGGTTCCTTTTTTCGCTTGTTTTTTTTTGGGGGGGGGGGGGTTGAAAAAAAATCTTGTTACTTTTTTTTCGTTTCTAGGGTTTTGGGTTTTTTCATGAAAAATTTGTCAAAACCTATTAACATGAAATTTAATTTTGAATATCTTGATATGTGAAATTCGACGGTAAAAATGGTTCATGATTTACAGGCACGGTTCAAGAGGTTAACATTTTGAAAAAAAATGAAGTGCCACACATGGAGTGTGGCCACAAACACTTATTAGTACCAAAGAAAGGTGAAAGATGACATTTACAAAGGGTAACATGTAACTGGTGATCTCGAGGTTAACCATACGCAGCGCACACCCCTTCGATTAGAACGGCCGGCCCATGTAAGGCGGGTAGCATGAAGTTCGTCCTAGTTTTCGGGAAGCTTTTGGGATTCTGGAAGCTTCCCAGCCCGGTTTCGGGAAGCTTCTTGAGGATTCTGGTTTGTTTTTCTTTTCAATTAGGTTTTGTTCAATTTTAATTTTTGTTTTTTTTTCTATTTTCATTTTTCTTTTTTCAAATGTGTGAACTATTTAAAATTCAAATATTTTTTCAAACTCATGAATTTTCTTAGAACTTTTTCTAACTTTGTGATTTAAAAAACATGAAGTTTCTAAAATGCGCGAACTTTTTTAGCGTTTTTTTTCAAATGTATGAACTTTTTCTTAAATTCCCGAACCTTTTAAAAGATTGAACTTTTTCAGATTCATGGTTTTATTCAAAAGTCAACAGTTAGCCAGTTGACCAAGCAAGGGGATGACCCGCGACTAAGGGCTTGTTTGGGACTGCTCCGCTTCACCAAAATCAATTTCGCTTCACTAAATTCACTTTGGAGCAGTTTCATCCAGAAGTTGTAGCACTACCAAAGAGAATGTTTGGCTTCCATCTAGCTCCAGCCTCAAGAATGATAAATTTGATGGGAATGATCTATTTGATTGGTCGAGGGGGGAGAAACGAAGGGGTATTCACTTACTGGTGGCAGTGGTGGGTAATTTTCACCCAACTCCAGCTTCTAGAGTTTTTTAGAGCATCCCCTGAAGAGCTTCATAAAAACTAGAAGTTGTGCCCCAGATTCTAGTTTTTTTTGTGGAGTAGCATGTTGTGGAGCTACCCTGTTTGGCTTGGGTTTTTTGGAGTAGAGCTGAATTTTAAGAAGCAGAGCAGTCCCAAACAGGCTCTAAGCTCGCAACACCGAGCAACTGCAGCAATCGCTACCTTAATGGGCCACGGCCTGCTAGCATCACGAGTGAAGGCGAGTAAAACGTTCAGGCCCTTAAGGTGCGGGTGTACGACTGCAACTATCACTATCTTAATGGCCCGCGGCCTGCTAGCATTGCGCGTGAGCGCTAGCATATCGTTTGGGGCTTAAGGAGCTAAACATGACCTCTCCAATTTTAGAGTATCTACAACCAGACTCCTCAAATGCCCCAATATATCCGGGCGGGCGGTCCAGTCAATGACCGATCAAGAAATCGCGATCCAGTCGCACCCCTCATACCGGATCTATACGTCAGGGCTGACCGGCACCCCTCATAAGCCCATATCCAGGCGGATATGGGAAGTCCCGGACGCGCCGGGGTGTGTCCGCCATGTCAGATCCGGCCAACACTGGCTCACCCCGGACCCACAAATATCCCACCCTATCCAAATCTAGACGAACCCTAGCCACTTGCCACTCCACTTCGAGTTTGCGCCACTCCGCCTTCCCCCAACTCCTCTCCGTTGATCTCCGGCCTCCTCCAACATGGTGGGTAGTGGATCCGACTATGAGATATTTGAATCCGTTAACTAGGACTTCATCACATATGAGGACAAGGAGGATATGGTTGTCCACATGGCTCTCCTCCACTCCAAGAGGAATGCGCTCGACCGCGGTCTGAGTCCTTCCGTCGGGAATCCACTGCATCCATGCGAGGAAAGGGCAAACTTTGCCCATAGCTCTAGTATTTAGACCATGCCAATGTTTGATTGTCTGAAGGCATGTATGATGAAGTAGGAACATACCAATTTTTCTTAGTCCGATGGCATGTATGATGAAGTAGTCGTATGCTATGTGTGTGATCGAGGTGTAGTATGCGAGTTTTGTTTGAGTTGCATGGCATTGTATGGGTTTGAGGATTTGCCAATGAGGCACTCGTTTGTGGATGCTAACAATTGAGGGGTGATTGATCATTGTCCGTGGACGTGTCCTCAGACGTTTAGATGGCCGAATTTGCTAGGTCCAATTTGTAGATGCTCTTAGTCCACAACCTTGGGAATAGAAAGGAAGACCTTAGGCGTGTCCATTTTATCAGGCAAATAAGGTGCATTTAAGCTTAGCAAATAAAGGACACGTGAAAGGCACGTGAGGACTTACAAACCAAAGTACCATTGAATATTGACATATCACATTATAACACATGCAACCATGTAAATTTAAAATCACACATGCACTATGTGTGTGATTAAGATTCTATTCATAGCTCATACAACTATGAAGTAAATATAAAAGAAGTTCTATAAGCCCATAAGGCACTATTTAATTTCTTTGCTCAATCCTTTCTTGGTTTATTAGTGGGATTTTGCAAATTAACTTTATACACTACAAAATGTGTGATATTCTATGATAAATCCTCGTGAAGGAAAACAAACCATCGCCTACGATCATTTTTTGTGACGGAATCCGTCACTAGTAGTTTTCCCCAGGGGCGGGGCACATCAGCAACTTTGGTGGCGTTCTGGCCTAATTTAGACGCCGTATTTGGCCGTCACTAGGCATGCGCATGTTCAGCCTGATTTCGGTGTCATGGAAAATGTTGGACGGGGCCTTTTTGTTTTCTAGCGGACTAATTTAACATGATCTCTTTTTTTAGTAGCGGGAGCTTTCTTGGAATTGGGATTTGGTTCCCTCCTAAAAAATGAACTGGGAACGTCGACTTAGGGCCCCTTCTACTATGATGTCCCGATGAGGCGAGAGGGTGGCATGGCGAGGTGAACGTGGCTGGGACGATATGGCGAGGAGATGCGCTCCTGCTGCAGGGAGAAGTGACGTGTGACTGCGGTAGAGTGAAACAAGGGTGATTTCAGGTGCGATCTATTTACTAAAAGACATTGTGTCAAAATTGTTTGGGTTTCCTAGATTAAGTGATGCAAATTCTTATGCACTTTTCATGTTTTTCAAGCAATGGATCTAACATGGATTACCAATGGAGTGAGGATGAGCACACCACACATCAAAGGTGTGGAGGAGTTTATGGAGTTCGCGATTGCTCACCGCAATGGGGTTGAAGACATGTGGTGCCCATGTAGGGATTGTGGTAATGGAGTCCGCCATCCTATAAAGGATGTTAAATTTCACATAAGTGTCACTAGTATGTAAGACCTATACGTGGTGGATCCATCCTGGTGAATCGCCGGACAATAGTGAAAGTAGTGATACTGCCAATGGATGTGGTAATTAAACTGACGAGTCGGATGATTTTGAGCTCCTCGATGGATCTGAGTATGATAATCTGGCAACTCCCATAGATGGCATGAAAGAAGAATCTGGAAATAAAGAACATGCATCAAATGGGTTGGATTTTTTAAAATCTCAAACAAGAAGCATGGCGGGAACTTTACGAGGGATGCTGCTCTATGGCACTGTTGGCGTTCATTATCAGGGTACCTCGTATCAAAACATATGCCCGTATGACCAATAGGACTTTCCATATGTTTTTTCCAGCTATTGAATTTTACTTTGCCCGATGTGAACTTTTTAGAATCTTATTATAATACAAGGATAGCTCTTTCTGATCTTGGTCTTGGTTATGAGACAATTCATGTATGTAAGTATGACTGCATTTTGTATTTGGGAGACAATGCCAACAATACTCATTGTCCCGAGTGTGGTACATCAAGGTGGAGACACGTCGATGGAAAGAAAAGGTTCCTCACAGGATCCTTCGATACTTTCCGATAATCCCACGGTTACGAAGACATTTTTTCCTTTGAGAGAAATATCAGAGCACACCCGGTGGCACGAGAATACGAGTGTTGAAGAGAATAATGTCATGAGGCACCCCGCTAATGGCAAGGCAAGGAAGGCCTTCAACAAAAACCATGAGGAATTTGCTACAGATCCCCGTAACTTGAAGTTAGGCTTTGGAACTGATGGATTCAATCCCTTTGGACACACCAGAAGTGCATATAGTATGTGGACCACTTTTGTCATTCCATACAGCTCCCACCTTGAACGTGCATGGACAATTCCAATTTCATGATGGCATTGTTGATTCCAGGGAAATACTCACTACTGCAGGAAGGTCCTAAGATGACACATGTATAGGAGACCATTCAACCAAACTATGTGCGATGCATGAATGGTGTGCAATGGCCGATCCATAAAGCATGATTCAGATAAGAGTTGAGTGTGTGAAACATGGCATACAATTGATCCATATGAACTATTTGCGAGGAGCCAAAAGAAAACGGCTAGCAAGTCCAGACGTGTGTGATAGACGGCATACAGGTCACACGGATGAACTGTTTTCAATGAGCCAAAACAATAGAAACGGTTAACCAAATCAAGGTGTGTGTGTGATAAACGGCATACAAGCCACTCAGATGAATTGTTTGTGATGGCTAGGAGAATCCCACACAATGCATGGCGCGAGTACTCATGTGTGATGATTTCAAAGTTACACATATGGTTCCTTGTGTAAACATGTGTGCGATAACATGTGACACTGCATACGATCGTGTGATGGGAATTGTGTGCTCTAACGGGCACATAGTGTAATTAAAAGACTCGTGTGCGATAGTAATAACGAGCGTGCATGGTTAGTGGAACAAGATGTGTGCTACCCAGAAAGCAGCCTCGGTCCAACCATTAATGGCGTGCACCAGCCACATACACATCCGAGAATGTGGGCCCACGTACGCCATCTGGAAGCCATTTCGGGCTTCGCAACCAAAACTACCTTATAATTAATTTCGGGCTTCATAAATAAATTTTGAGCTTGTTTCCCGTCACATTCCAAATTATGACCCTATAATTAATTGCAAATCTATTCACACCGATCAAAGCTAAACGTGTTCTCACTCAGCAGTTGTTTACTAGGCTATAAAAACTACCTACTCGAAAAGTATTGCACATTCCTCTCCTCATCACCAAAAAAGCAAGTCTTTCTTGTCCATCGTTCCTTGCGTTTGCCATGGCCCATAGGAGGAGTTCTAGGTCGATAAGTAACCAAGGAGCAAAGACCAAGGCACGGAAGCAGCATAGATGTCCCGATGAGCCGAGCAAGTCGCAACAAAGAGGTCCTGACATGTTGCAGAGCCTTGAACGATCTCTCATGGGTAGGCGAGGGCTCTTAGAAGCGCATTCTCCACGGAGACGAACAAGACGAGCTGGCAGTGGTGAAGTCCTTAGCCCGCGATGACATGCTCGCGGAGCTAAATAAGCAGAAGGATCTGATTGTCGGCTTGGTGAAGCTGCTGGAAGAGAGCAATGTCTCGGTTAAGAAGGTGGCCAGCATCATCGTGGAACTTATGGATGAAAAGGCGAAGATCCGCAACGAGCATGACCCACTGAAGGAGGATATGTGGGAAACGTAGTAGAAAACAAAACAATTGCGCCTATGCACACCCAAGAACAACATGAAGATGCATAACAGGTTGGGATCACGATCGCTACCATCACCGAGTTTACAACAGAAGAAGGACGTGTTGGTGTAGATCATACTTGGAGTCCCTCAAACCATCGATGAGCAATCTCGCGAAGCGCCCACGAACAGTCCCTCAAACAAAAGACCGAAAGCACGACCTCTCTACTTGGTCGCAAGAGTGCAGCCTTCACGATCCTACAGCGCTTCGCCGTCCAGAGCTAATCGTTGCCGGAGAATTAGATGAGGGAGATTAGAACCACACTGGGCTTCTAATTATGTTGATTAGAGGATTAGTCTAGCTACAATTAGTCAACTAGGACCAGCTAGAACTAGAAGAACTAGAGGAGGAGGCTCCAAAACTTGTATTTCAAAAGAGTGAAAATCCTCATGTATATATAGGTTGGAGGGGAGAGGGAGGGCCGCCACCAAGGGGGAAAGAGTCCCCTTGTGCATCGGGCTAGGGAGGGGAGGAGGAATCCTCCCCCTCTCCAATTCAGCCTCATTCCTTAGGGAAGGGACGCCTCCCCCACCTTGGCCTTTATGGCCCAAGTTGCCTTCCACCTCTTGGCCTTTTTAAGACCCGTTGATATTAAATTAAGTATGTAATAGTTCTAATTTTCAAACCATTATATATATAATTTAAAATCACCAGAAGAATTTTCCACCTGTATATATTTATCGGTAATACCCGGTATTACCCGATACTCTCCGAAACCCTTCCAGTGACCCCGAAACGCTTTTGGTTCCTCTCGAAGCTTTCTGAATATTAATGAAACAATTCCACAAATATATTCTCACATTGTCCTACCAAGCACTTAGCATATCATGATTTCCTTAAGCTTGTGACCCCGTAGGTTCGGTAACTCATAGACATGAATGAAACCCCTTCGTTCAATGATTGATAGCGGAACCGTGGGCGTCCATATTGGTCCCTATGAGCATACGAACGATATTTGAGTGAACCTTTGGTTATCATGTGATGTTACCTTTGCTTCGTGATACTTTATGAAACCCGGGATGCATCAGTATCCTCCTGAGTCAACACATGCTCACTATATCAAAATTCTCGTTACCGGTTTTGTTCCTCTTTCTCGTTGTTGTGTTCCGGTATCCCCGTGACATAGTCACCTATGTCTGGCCAGACGATGATGGATGCCATCACAGCGAGTGGGCCCTAGGAATATCTCACCATCGTCAGAGGAGCAAATCCCACTTTTAAGCTATCTAGTCCCTTGTCAAACTTTTTGATGAACCCGTAAGTTGTCGTTATGATCACCGTGTTATAGGTGATGTTTGAGCAACCCCAAAGCTCACCGTATGGTAAGAAGTGGTTAGGATTCTCTCATGATCTAAGGAGCAAAATCACACGTTAACACTCTGTGTTAGTAAAATTGATTATAGACGATATTACTCAATTCATATAGACAAATTTGGGTCGACTCAATATGATCATTCTTCTAACGTCATAATCTCAATGTTTATTCAGGACTATCATTTAACACTTTAACGATATCCTAAGATCCAAAAAACGTGATCACCAACAACACTTGGGCTAGTCCTAGAGGCGGGAGTAGGAATCTTTTATTTTAAACCGTCTATCATTCGACACGTGCATACGAGTTTTTCACTGAATCACATATTCCAGGATCATATCAGTTATAGCATATAATATAAACTCTTTAATTATGAATATGGAAATATAATAATACCATTATTATTGCCTCTAGGGCATATTCCCAATAGGATATCACCGGCTGGATGAAGCTGCATGAGAAGAGCAGTGCCTCGGTGAAGAAGACGACCATCATCATCGTGGAACTTATGGATGACATGGCAAAGCTCTACATCGAGCGCGACCTACTGGTGGAGGAATTCATGGTTGCTGTAAGAAAAGTCTTGAGGATATGAAGGAGAGCATCAATGCTCGCCACGAGAAATCATGTGCCATGGACGCAATGACGAAGATGGCAGAGGATAGGCGAGAGGAGATGAAGGTCATGGGGGCGATGAAGAAGGAGATGGAGGAACTCTGTGCCCAGAAACCCATCATGAAGTAGAGAGCAACGACCTTGATCGTTGTCTGCGTCTTCCTTCTTCTTCTGCCCATGTGTCTTTCAGGCATTGTTGCATGTGGCATTTTAAATTATCCTAAATATGCAACACAATTATTGTCCGTTGCCATTGTCACCGTATTATTTTGTTCGTAGGCAAATGTATACGAGTTGAAAATAGGCTAAAAGTCATGTTCTTAGTGAGGCACGAACAAAACAATGCTAACGTCGAGCGGGGTTGTGGGATCATAAGCAAACTACTCCCTCCATCCAGGTGCATTAATCGCCTGTTAAATAGCGGCTCAGCTGCCATTAACGAAGAAGTTGGGAGCGAGGCGGGCGGAGGGTGGAGGTAAAGGGGCTCACTTGCTGGCGAGCTTGTGCGGTGGACTGCTCGCACGTATCCCGTTGAGCCTGCAGAGTGGACTGCTTGCATGCATCCCACTGAGCCTGCACAGCGGACTGCTTGCACGCGTCCTGTTGAGCCTGCGCGGCGGACTGCTCGCACGCGTCCCATCTAATCAAACAAATGCCCGCACGTCACTTCCTAGACAATAGAAGTGGGACGCATGGCGGCACGTAAATGGTTGGTGGAATGCCCATGATTCAAATAATACAACCGCTTGTGATAATAACGTGGTAGCTTCGTTCCAAAATGCCTATGTTGGTTGTTAATGTGTGCGCTTTGTCTCGAAGTGGAAAGCAGAAGGTACCACGACCTATATGTGACATGTCATGACATCATCCCAAGTTTCATGAATTTCAAGCGAGTTTTGGATTTGTAAGAATTTAAAAATCAAGATTATCAATGTTTGCGACTGAGCCACGATGCCAACATGTTTGGAATTCATTCCCAATTCTTGCTTGGGACCTAAACATGCACAGAAGGACACATATATATCTATGATTTTTCAACCCATTTGGGTGCAGTGCAACATGTGGATGTAGTTCAAATTGGAATTATGCACATTAAATGCCTAGAAAACTCAATTAGTGTATAAAAGGCCAAACAAACTCTAAATAATTCCATATTTTAACACATCGCTTCTATTGGTCTATGTTGTCTCTGAAATAAAATTCAAGGTGAGAAGAGGCAGCGAATGTCGTATCGCCCACAAAGGTGACACATTCTCTATCAGAACTACAAAGCTTCTTCTCAGAAGCTTCACTTTGTAAGAACACTGTACCAAAACTTGTCCCAAATTGGACAAAAAAATTACCACAACATGTTGGTGCCATGTCATAACTCAATGCCAAGTTTCACGAATATTAGATGGGTTTTGGATTTACAATAATTTTAAAACCAAGTTTCTTAATGTTTGCGACCGAGCCACGACACTGAGATGTTTGAAATTCATTCTTATTCCTTGCATGGGACCTAAACAGTCACCCAAGGACAACATATATGGTTTTAACCCATTTTGGTGCACTGGAGCATGTGCCTGTGGTTCAAAATTCAATTATGCACATTAAATGCTTAAAAACTCAATTAATGTATAAAAAAGGCCAAACAAACCCTAAATAATTTCATATTTGAGCACGACACTCCTATTGGTCTTTGTTGCCTCTAGAAAAAAATCAAGGTGAGAAGAGACAGTGAATATCGTTTCGCCCACAAAGGTGAGATGTTCCCTATCGGAACCACGAGGCTTCTTGTGAGAAGCTTCAGTTTCTAAGGGGCTTGTCCCAAATTGGACAAAAAATTACCACGACATATATGTGCCATGTCATGACACCATGCCAAGTTTCATGAATTTCGGGCGTGTTTTGGATTTACGAAATTTAAAGACCAAGATTCTCAATGTTTGTGGCCGAGCCACGACGCCGAGATGTTTGTAATTCATTCTCATTTCTTGCGTGGGACCTAAACATGCACCCAAGGACACATATATGATTTTCAACCCATTTTGGTGCACTGAAGCATGTGCTTGTAGTTCAAATTTGAATTATGCACATTAAATGCCTAGAAAACTCAATTAATGTATAAAAAAGCCAAATGAACCCTGAATAATTCCATATTTTAGCACGACACTCCTATTGGTCTATGTTACCTCTAGAAAGAAAAGTCAAGGCAAGAATAGGCAGCGAATGTTGTTTCGCCCACAAAGGTGACACATTCCCTATCGGAACCACGAGACTTGTTGTGAGAAGCTCCGGTTTGTAATAGGCATGTAGCCTGATACGTCCATTTTGCATGATGTTTACCTACTGTTATTTATAATGTTTTTATGCATATTAATGCTTTTTGGAGTAATTCTAAATCCTTTTCTCTCATAATATGCAAGGTTCACACGAAGAAGGAGAATACCGGCAGCTGAAATTCTGGACCTAAAAAAGCTACGTCAGGCTACCTATTTTGCACAACTCCAAATGAGCTGAAACTTCATGGAGAATTTTTTAGAATACATAAGAATTATTGGAGCAAATAAGTACCAGAGGGGGGGCCACCAGGTGGGCAGAACCCACCTGGGCGCGCCAGGGAGCTCAGGTACGCCCTGGTGGGTTGTTCCCTCCTCGGCGCACCTCCGGTGCCCCTCTTCTGGTATATAAGTCATTTTGACCTAGAAAAAATAAGGAGAGGTGTAGGATCGAAAGTATGTCTAGAGGGGGGGGGGTGATTAGACTACTTGACCAAATAAAAATCTAGCCTTTCCCCAATTTTAAGTCTTGACAGATTTTAGCAACTTAGCACAAGTCAAGCAATCAACCTACACATGCAAGTCTAAGAGTATAGCAGCGGAATGTAAAAACATTGCACATGAAGGTAAAGGGAGGAGTTTGGAGGGAGCAAACGCAATGTAGACATGGAGATTTTTGGCGTGGTTCTAAGAGGTGGTGCTATCGTACATCCACGTTGATGGAGACTTCAACCCACGGAGGGTAACAACTACAAGAGTCCATGGAGGGCTCCACCCACGAAGGGTCCACGAAGAAGCAACCTTGTCTATCCCATCATGGCCATCACCCACGAAGGACTTGCCTCACTAGGGGAGATCTTCATGAAGTAGGCGATCTCATTGCCCGTACAAACTCCTTGGTTCAACTCCACAATCTTGTCAGAGGCTCCCAAGTGACACCTAACCAATCTAGGAGACACCACTCTCCAAAAGGTAATAGATGGTGTGTTGATGACTAACTCCTTGCTCTTGTGCTTCAAATGATAGTCTCCCCAACACTGAACTCTCTCTCAGAGATTTGGATTTGGTGGAAAGATGATTTGAGTGGAAAGCAACTTGGGGAAGGCTAGAGATCAAGATTCTTATGGTTGGATTGGAATATCTTGGTCTCAACACATGAGTAGGTGGTTCTCTCTCAGAAAATGAATGGTAGAAGTGTAGGCACGTTCTGATGGCTCTCTCCACGAATGAAGAGTGGGTGGAGGGGTATAAATAGCCTCCACACAAAATCTAACCATTACACACAATTTACCAAACTCTGTGGGACCGAATCATAAAACTCGGTCATACCGATTTAGTTCAAAATGTGAACGTTAGGATTTTCGGTGGGACGGACATGTCAACTCGGTGGGACCGATTTCTTTAGGGTTAGGGCATAACGTAATCTCTGTGAGACCGATCACATAAACTCGGTAGGACCGATTTCTGTAATAGGCAAACAGAGAGTTGCTCAAGCAAACTCAGTGGGACCGAATCGCTCATTTCGGTGAGAGTGAAATGTTACGAAAGGGAAATAGAGAGTTTGCATTGCGAACTCGGTGGGACCGATCGCTCATCTCGGTTGGACCGAAACATTACGAAGGGAAATAGAGAGTTTGCAATCCCATCTCGGTGAGACCGAGTTCCCTATCGGTGAGACCGAAGTGACTAGGGTTTCTGGCAGTGGCTATGTCAAATGAACTCGGTGGCGCCAGATAGATAATTTCGGTGGGGCCGAGTTTGACTTTTGGTTTGGGACATGTGTGGATATGAGAAAGTGGTTGAGGGCTTTTGGAGCATATCACTAAGCATTTTGAGCAAGCAAGCCATTAAGTAACACCTCGTCCCCTTTTAATAGTATTGGCTTTTCCTATGGACTCAATGTGATCTTGGATCACTAAAATGAAAAAAGGTAGAGTCTTGAGCTTGAGCCCATTTGTGTCCTTAGCATTTTGAGGGGTCCACATTTCTAATACATGCCATGCCAATCATTGAACTTTCTGAAATGATCATCTTGAAATAGCATTAGTTCAATGAGCTATATGATGTTAGGAATTACCAAAACCACCTAGGTGTAGTTGCACTTTCAAGAGGACTTTCGGGATGAAGCGCCGCCGTCTCGAGGTGGAACTTAGATAGGAGCACTTTTTCCCACCAGCGGAGCAATTCCACCGGGGGAACTTCCCTCCCGGAGGGTGAAATCATTGTCATCATCACCACCAAAAACTCTCCCATCTTGGCGAGGGCAATCTCCATCAACATATTCAACAACACCATCTTCTCTCAAACCCTAGTTCATCTCTTGTGTTCAATCTTTGCGCTGGAACCTTAGATTGCTGCTTGTGGGTGACTAGTAGTGTTGATTACATCTTGTAGTTGATTACTATATGGTTTATTTGGTGGAAGATTATATGTTCAGATCCATTATGCTATTTAATACCCCTCTGATCTTGAGCATGATTATAATTTGTGAGTAGTTACTTTTGTTCCTGAGGTCACGGGAGAAATCTTGTTGCAAGTAATCATGTGAACTTGATATGTGTTCAATATTTTGATGGTATGTATGTTGTGATTCCCTTAGTGGTGTCATGTGAACGTCGACTACATGACACTTCACCATACTTGGGCCTAAGGGAATGCATTGTGGAGTAGTTATTAGATGATGGGCCGCGAGAGTGACAGAAGCTTAAATCCTAGTTTATGCGCTATTCCGTAAGGGGCCGATTTGGATCCAAAAGTTTAATGTTATGGTTAGATTTTATCTTAATACTTTTCTTGTAGTTGCGGATGTTTGCGAGGGGATTAATCATAAGTAGGAAGTTTGTTCAAGTAAGAGCAGCACCTAAGGAGCGGTCCACCCACATATCAAATTATCAAAGTAGCGAACACAAATCAAACCAACATGATGAAAGTGACTAGATGAAATTCCCGTGTACCCTCAAGAACGCTTTACTTATCATAAGAGACCGTTTTGGCATGTCCTTTGCCTCAAAAGGATTGGGCTATCTCGCTGCACTTTTGTTACCATTATCGTTACTTGCTTGTTACAAATTATCTTTCTATCAAACTACTCGTTACTTATAATTTCATTGCTTACAGTGAATACCTTGCTGAAAACCGCTTGTCATTTCCTTCTGCTCCTCGTTGGGTTCAACACTCTTACTTGTCGAAAGGACTATGATTGATCCCCTATACTTGTTGGTCATTGAGGCTCTTTTCTAGCACCGTTGCCGGGGAGTGAAGCGCTCTTGGTAAGTGTAACATCCCAAATTTTCAATTTGGAATGTTATACATAGGTCATTCATGCATATCATATTTTAGTGCATTTCGTTTCTCGATCCTCGAAATTCTAAGCAACTCAAGGACCCACGGAGAGAGTTGGGGATTTCACGTTTCTCATATTTGAATTTTATCAAATATTGAAACAAGGATCATTTTGGTTTTAATGATTTTCTCCCCAAAAATATTTCATATAAAAAAAATATGAGAGGAGATAATATGACTTATCCAAAATAAATGAAATATTGGAGGAAAAATATTAAAATCAAATAAATGATTTTTATTTGGTTTTTATTGCAATTTTATTCGAGTTAGGAAAAATACGCGTTTTCAAAATTGCATTAGAAGCCCAAATAAATGTTCACTTTGTTCGGCATATTTTTAGGGGACGGGGAAAATTTATTTCGGGATTTTTGGAGTCCGTTTAGTATTTCTTTTCTTCATTTTTCTGTGCATCGGAATATTTTTTTTAACAAAAAAGGTAACTGACCTAACCGGGTCGTGCCTGACTAGGACACCGCCCGGCCGGCCTGATAAGCCGCCCCACGACCCCCCGGCAGCCCGTCCTGCCGCCGCAACCCACCCGCGCCCCAAACCCTAGCCGCCAGCCCCGCCCGCCTCGATCCGCGCCCCCGCCGCCGCCGCTGCCGCTTGCCGCCGTCGCCCCGCCGCCGCCGGAGTCGCCCATTGCCGCCGGAGTAGCCGCCGTCGTCGTCACGAACGCCGAGGTAGCCGCCGGTTTTTTAAAAACCGATCGGTTTTATTTCAAAAATCAGATTCATTTTTTATAGATCGGTTCGGTTTTTTTGTCGGTTTATTTATTTTGCGGACGTTTGTCCGTACGTTCGTTTTAACGAACGCCATTCATCCGTTAGCCGCATACAGCAAACGTTCGTTCGTTAGCCTGTTCGTCAGTTTTTCTTTTTCCAGGGTTTTTCACAATTATTTTTTATCGCGATTTCTGCCCTAATTTTTGTTTTAGTATAACTTTTCGCTTGTTTATCGGAATCCGGCGATTCAAGCGCCTAGGTCTTCGTCTCGAAGCCCTCTTTCTATTTAACCAACTTGAACACGATTTTGGTACTGTAAAATTTGACTTTAATCCAGAATAGTAATCAGATCTTGTTTCTTTCGCAGTTTGTGTTTCGTTGCTCCGTTTGATTTGATTCTTTTTGGAAACCAGAGTTCTTCAGTTGAACTTTCTGGTTAGATCTTCTTATTTGAGTTTTACCCGTGCATCTTTGTTTGATTGCTTATGTATGCTATTGTTTGCTTGCGATAGAATTCCCGAAGTGTGAAGCATGCTACTACGAGTCACTAGGTTTTGCAGATCGTCAGCAAGGCAAGTAACACATTGATCATACCCCTTTATTACCCAGTTTTTATGCATTAGTTACAACCCTCACACATTGCATGAGTAGGATCTCTTAACATGTGGATTTTGGGAAGTAGATGATGAGGTAGAACCTATTACCTATTTTATTATCAAACCCTTGGGAGTTACTTCTACGTTATGCTTATATTGCCATGCTATGCTCGTAGACGTGGATTGGGTTTGAATGTATCCATGACAGATGTGAGATTGTTAATTACTGGTTTAACTTAAGGTGACAACTTTAACACACATCTGGGTGGATTGCTTGTGGGCACCTGGAGAATCCAGTGTTGTCCTAGGATATCCCGGAGTACCCGTGTGATCATCCTATGGTCCGCCACCCAGGCTCAAAGGGATCATAAGATTTATTCATGCTAGAAACTTGCGTGTGCAGCCACAAGCCATTATGGGCTCTGGCATAGTTGAGTATGTTGCATGACCTCTTCTAGTGGTAGGCTAGCAGATGTAGGGGATGTAGGTTGGTACTGTCTACCCGGGGTTAGAGCTAATGCTTCTGAAAGACTTTGTCTCGGTCATCCGTTTCTCAAACACCATGTAGTGCGAGAAATCCAACGGAGGAGATCGAGTCTTGTGGGGAAAAGTGCCCAAACCTCTGCAGAGTGTATAAACTAATCATGGTTAGCCGTGTCCCCGGTTATGGACAACTTGAGTATTTGGTACTTGAATTATTGATTCGATCTCATCACTCTAAATTAATTTGTTGGGTTGTTAATGATTACTTTAATAGGGATTGAGTTGGAGGAACCTTCTCAATGATGTTTCTACCACCATGATAGTTAAATAAATGTATTCCTTTGTTGTAGGGAAAAATTGGCTTTTCACAAAATAATATAACCATAGAGCCTCCACCAGCCATATATGCATGTAGTGATATCATTTATCTGTTCATTGCTCTACTATGTTATATTACCAGCACATTCCATGTGCTGACCCGTTTTCGGGCTGCAACGTATCATGTTGCAGACTTTTCAGATGAGGAGTAAGGTGCACTAGGTCGTTTGTCATGCACTCAGCTATGCCATTTGAGTTGATGGACTCACTTTATCTTCCAAGCCTTCCGCTGTTATCGTATGAGATGGCCTTAAGCCATATTTATTGTAATAAGTTCTCTTTGGAGACATTCGATGTAATAAGTGTGTGATTGCTACTCTGTTATAAATCCTTCGAGTACTATGTGTGTCAGCATTATTGATCCAGGGATGACACTGAAGCACAGAGACTTGACCGTCTAAGGTCGGGTCGCTACAAGATGCAGAGCACACGCTGAATGTAGGAAACGACCACTAAGAAAAGCCACAGGTCACTCTTCTCTACTCATTTCCGACTCCTCTCCATTTTCTACTCTTTAGGATGGCGGACTCAAGGAACAAGTTTGCACAACCGGATGAAGACACACCCTTTGGACGACACTTGAAGGAAGTCACTAGATACCTAAACATCAGAATACCAAGCTTCACCGGGACCTACACCGCCACTTTACCAGAAGAGGAGCGATGGATGATTCGAGTTCAAGTTCCAGGTAGGACATTCATGCCAGTTACGGAACCCATAGAATTTTCCTTTGATGCACCAACCTGGTGTCTAGGAAAGAGCATGGTAGCCCAAATCGCCATGGGGCGCATCGGCGAAGTTTACCACAAGGATCTCAAGGATACTATATACCAGATATGTGGGCGCCGAGATGAGCACTTGATACCTCCAACGTATCTATAATTTTTGATTGCTCCATGCTATATTATCTTCTGTTTTGGACATTATTGGGCTTTATTATTCACTTTTATATTATTTTTGGGACTAACCTATTAACCGGAGGCCCAGCCTAGAATTGTTGTTTTTTGCCTATTTCAGAGTTTCGCAGAAAAAGAATAGGAGTCCAAACGGAATGAAACCTTTGGGAACGTGATTTTCGGAGCGAACATGATCCAGGAGACTTGGACCCTACATCAAGCAACCAACAGGGAAGCCATGAGGTAGGGGGCGCGCCTACCCCCCCCCCCAGCGCGCCCTCCACCCTCGTGGGCCCCCTGTTGCTCCACCGACGTACTCCTTCCTCCTATATATACCTACGTACCCCCAAACGATTAGAAACGGAGCCAAAACCCTAATTCCACCGTCGTAACTTTATGTATCCACGAGATCCCATCGATCACGGAGGGCTTCTACATCAACACCATAGCCCCTCCGATGATGTGTGAGTAGTTTACCTCAGACCTTCGGGTCCATAGTTATTAGCTAGATGGCTTCTTCTCTCTTTTTGGATCTCAATACAATGTTCCCCCCCCTCTCATGGAGATCTATTCAATGTAATCTTCTTTTGCGGTGTGTTTGTTGAGACCGATGAATTGTGGGTTTATGATCAAGTTTATCTATGAACAATATTTGGATCTTTTGAATTCTTTTATGTATGATTGGTTATCTTTGCAAGTCTCTTCGAATTATCAGTTTGGTTTGGCCTACTAGATTGATCTTTCTTGCAATGGGAGAAGTGCTTAGCTTTGGGTTCAATCTTGCGGTGTCCTTTCCCAGTGACAGTAGGGGCAGCAAGGCACGTATTTTATTGTTGCCATCGAGGATAACAAGATGGGGTTTATTTCATATTTCATGAGTTTATTCCTCTACATCTGTCATCTTGCTTAAAGCGTTACTCTGCTCTCTTGAACTTAATACTCTAGATGCATGCTGGATAGCGGTCGATGTGTGGAGTAATAGTAGTAGATGCAGGCAGGAGTAGGTCTACTTGTCTCGAACGTGATGCCTATATACACTACAAAAAAATACACTTCCGTGATGATACGTGTTTGTCACAGTAGGTCGCTTTTTTGTCATGCATGTACATCCATGACAAATTTATGACAAAATCAAGATAGTCATACATGTGCTGTCGTAGAAGTGTTCCATGACATTACCAAAATTATCATCACGGAAGTGTCCACTTCCATGACGATAAATCGCGCGTCACAGAAGTGCTTTCGTCAAGAGTGACCGACACGTGGCATCCACCGTAACGGAACGCCGTTAAGCTATCGGGTCGGGTTTTGGATCCGATAACCCGTTAACAGCCCTGACCAATGGGGATTTTCCACGTGTAAAATCATCATTGGCTAGAGGAAACACGTGTCGGCTCATCGTCGGGACAAATGTCATCCACTCACTGGACAGAAGGGGCCTATGATACGTTGACACGTGGCACGGCCCAACAAGTTTAAATGGGCCGGCCCAACTAAAGGCCCACAAGATTTTGCGGACCATAATGGGCCGGCCCAGCTAAAGGCCCACGAGATTTTGCGGACCATAATGAGCCGGCCCAGCTAAAGGCCCACAAGATTTCACGGGCCATAATGGGCCGGCCCAGGTAAAGGCCACAAGATTTTTGTGTGCCATAATAGGCCGGCCCAGGTAAAGGCCCACAAAATTCTTGTGGATCATAATGGGCCGGCCTAGCTAAAGGCCCACGAGATTTCGCTGACATTAATGGCCGGCCCAGCTGTTGGCCCACAAGATTTTGAGGACCCTAGTAGGCTGACCCGTTAACTGGTTGCCATGTTTTGGGCCAAATGCCGGCCCATATTTGATATGGTCTATTAATGGCCTGCCACGCTCCGGGCCTAATAGTGGCCCATCTGAGATCCGACCTGTTAAAGGCCTACCATGTTCTGGGCCAAATTACGGCCCAGATCAGGTCCGACACTTTAAGAGGTTTTGGGCCTAATTATGGCCCATATCAGATTCGGCCCGTCAACTGGACACTATGCTTTTGGGCCCACTTGCTAAAGGCCCACTTAGTAATTCAGCCTGATATTAGTTTTGGCCTGTTAAGGGCCCATTTAACATTTCGGCCCTATATTAATTTTAGCTTGTTAAAAGCCTGTCATATAGTTGGGCCTAACTACGGCCCGGTTTGCATCCGGCCTGCTCGCAGCCGATATCTGATTAGGCCAAACAAGGACCGAGACAATTTTTCGGCCTGTTAAAAGCCCATGATTTGATTCGCACAATCATGGGCCGGGGTTCATTTCAGGCTGCTGCCGGCCTGTGAGCTGATCGACACGTTTCAGGCCCAACCTACATCGTGATTGCATGACGGCCCGATTATGTACCGTAATTTTACGGTTTGGCCAGTTTACTGCGAAGACAGGATATATATACAGTAAAATAACTGCAGCATCGTGAATAAGAAAAAACCTATACTATACAATAAAGAAATTACGACATATTACATCCACTGGGCATCAAAGTTCGCCACAATGATAATAAAGCACAAGCAGACAGCAGATTACATACACTGGGCATCAAAGATCGCCACCAGTGCAAATAAACACGCCGACAAAATAATATACAAAACCGACATCACTTCAATAGAGTTCAAGAAAGGTTAGCCCTGCTGGGGAGCTGCAGCGCAAGCAGCTGAGCAAGATGATGAGACTGCGCTTGTTCAACACTTATATCTTCCTCACTCTGAAAGATAAACAAGCAAACAGATGACAAGTTTTGCACATAAAAGTATCAGTGCTGACAATTCATCACATTTCTTACTGACGAATAAAGTGGCACAGTTTAAATTTGCATTAACACAATATGGTATTGTTCAGGTCAAGACATGGCAGGAAATGACATTGTGAAGGAGTTGGCAGCTTCACGACACCACTGGATTACAGATCAAGAACTCATAAGTATCAATGGTTAGTGTGTTGTCAATTTATACCATTTCAGATTGGCAAATAAAGAGACGACTTAAATAATAGTAGAATGATATGACATTTTTCATAATTAAGACATTGCAGAATATGACATTATGCTGTAGTGGATAGGTTCACCACACCATTGTATTACAGATGAAGAACAGAAGCATACATGCAGTGCAAAAGAAGATCACTTGCTCTGTATAGTTTAATTTACATGGTATGAAGAAGGAACTTGGTTGTACAACTGAAAACTTAAATTGAGAAAGGACGAACTTTTGTTTATGAACTACATATAATAAACTTTAAACAAACAATTTGATGCAAACATAAAAAATAAACAGCTATTGCAGTCATGCCTAACCAAATATATACAACAAAGTTTGAAGGCTTGAGGTGGACAAACTTACATTATTGGTGAAGATAGGCTCTATAAAGGCCTTGTCCATGCTAATGGGGGGGGGGGCAATTCAAGAAGTTTACCACAGAATCTTCTTCAAAAGCATTGCCTTTATTCTACATTTTGTTAAGAGTAAATATAGATGTGATAATATACGAAAAAATGGAGAATATTTAAGATAAGATGAAGAGTGATGCTACATAACCAAGTAGCTATAAATGTAAGTGCAGTGATACAGGCAAAAGGTACAGCCAAGAACAATGCACAGCTAAACTTCTTCAGTACCAACCTTATGGTAAGAGTAAATATAGATCTGATGTGTAGAAAATGGAGGGCAAAGGAAAATAAGCTGCAGAGTGATGGTACATGAACAACTACCTGTCATTATAAGTACACTGATAAAGGACATCATGTACTTACAAGAACAATGCAGAGCTAAAAAACATTGGCATTGGATATATTATACACTAATGTAACCATTCATATAGATCAGATAATTTGGAGCGAACAATTGATAAGCAAGCTATCATGCATACTGCTGTCACATAATGAACCAGGTATGTATGCAAGTATAGTGATACAGGACAACATGTACTAACAAGAGCAAAGCAGCGGGCAGCATATTTGCGATATCCCGGCGTTCTTGTCAAACCGAAATTCTTCTTCGAGCAGATTTCCTGCAAAAATGACCTGTAAGGCACATGCGAAAAAGTAGAAGTTCAAATTGTCATGTGATTTCATAGACAGTACCTCACCCTGGGAACGAGACCAGTGCATAACAAGGTTTTTCCATTCAATGTCTTCTAAATTTAACACAGGAGACTTCACCGGAAATTTGTTTATAGACTTGCCATCAAAGTGTGATTTCCTCAGGTAACACCGATACTGCTGCAATGCTTCCTTGAAAAGCACAAGCAAGCTTTGCTCGTCATGACTATCCAGATTGACCCTCGCCTAGTTACAACAATGTAATGTAAATAATTGATGTGTTCAATCAGCAGAAAACAGGAAAATAATAGCCATGAATAATAGCACTTACACGTAAGTTGGACAAGAAGATGTGAAAATGGTGTTTGTCTTGACAATAATCTTCCCATGATGGGAATATATGCACGTAGTCCCTAACAACATTGAAAGCATTGTATTTTAAACTGGGAATAAATGGAATGGGGTTCCAATCTGCAGGAATTGGCCGTCTCTGCAGTTGGGATAGGTCTTCGGCCGGTGGACTTGCTGTACTTCTGCTGGAGTGGGATTTTTTTGTGGTACAGCTGGTGCTATGGCAAATGAAATCAGTATACCTTTTGCTGGAGTGCAGGTCCTGTGTGGTGGGGCTAGTGGTGTGGCCAGTGAAGTATGGGTACAGTCTGCTGGAGTCGGTCCTATGTTTTGTGTCACTGGTTGTACAACCAATATAAGTGGGGTGCTGTCTGATTTCTCCGGCACCACCACGTTTTTCAAGGACTTTGCTGGTGCTCCTTCAGTTTCGGCAATAACCCTCTTCCTTTTTGATGTCTGATGCACAAGAATATCATTTGAGTGGAAAAACATGGTATGATGACAGATGGAATATGTATTGATAATGGATGGGCATGACATCTCGACATATATGATGAGTAAACTAAGCAGATGGCAGTGCAACAAAGTAGAATAAATGCCAGACAACATATGCAAGATACCCGCAATCAATAAAAACTTGCCAAATTGGAACATGCACCTTGATGGGTGAACAGGACAGACCATCTGCCTTTGACTCCTCGAGGTTAGAATAGTCATTAGGATCATATTTTGAACAAGAATCAACAGATGGGGAGCGTATGAGTTTCATTGCATCTAGAATGTCACTCAATGCCTTGGTACCAATTTTGTAAGTCATTGCAGTGTTTAGCTTCAAGAGTGGACTGCTGCTAGTGCGAAACAAAGCAGCTACACAGATCATAGTGTAGATATAACGGGAAAACCTTAAGCATCAGAGTAAAATTAGCAAAGTGGAACTTGCTGGAATATATGTGCTAGTATTGCCGGTACGGCTAGAAAGGATTTGGATACCAACTCTCTTCAAGTGAAGGTGCGGTACTGTTAATATCAATGTAACTCTCAAAGGCGACACAGCTCCCCGCATTTCCTTGCTATTCTTATAGGATTCAAGTGGGCAGGCCACTACAAATCCTATTCCTATGTTTACAAGATCCTACGAATCAAAGAGGCTCAAAGTGTCCATCACAACCGACCGTATAGACCTCTATACTGCAAATGTCCCTGCTCATCTTCAGTACAAGGAACATACTGTACTACTATCATACTCCCTCCGTTCCAAAATATAAGTCATGGTAGAGATTTCCACTATGGATCATATACAGATGTATCCAGGTACATTTTAGAGCGTAGATTCACTCATTTTGCTCCATATGTAGTCCATGGTGGAATCTATACAAAGACTTGTATTTAGGAACGGAGAGAGTACATATTAAAGAAGAACGGAAGAGGAACATGGTAAAGAAGAGCAAGCAGATTTTGGATAATAAAATGTTGGTTGCGTAGTGCCCACACATGATGAACCGGAGCGCATTAAGAATGCAACTCCTAGCTGTCTCTTGACCATTTCAGGCGGTTGGATGAAGATCCTGCGTCTCCTAACCCTTCTTCTTCCTCGTCTCTGATTCTTCCCATACAGAACATCGCACGGGCCGCCGGCCGGTCCACCGGCCCCCATCGCCTGTGTTCCTCCGCCACCCCCACCCCCACCCCACCCCAACCCCCACCCGCGTCGAGTTTTCTTCGTTCGGCGAGGCCCCACAACCACCCGAGCCCCTTCGATCGCACCGGCGAACTCTGAAAAATTGACTGACCCAATTTTGAAATCTAGTCTACTGTGATTTAACTAGTGTGGAATATAAAAGGGGAAAACCATAAGCATTGCGAGTATGGTGTTGAGCGTGCCATGGCGGATCTGAAGGTGCAAACCGGACAAAGGCAACTTCGCAACCAAGACAAGAAATCAGAGTAAAGCAGTGGCGATCTATTTTCTTGCTGCGATAAATAAGTTGAGTAGATACGAAAGAGTACCGCCTCTGGTGCGGCGCCGTGTACGCATCTGCTGAGAATTTGACGGTGCTGCAGTAGCGATGGCTGTCGGTGGCGTGGAAGCAAATCTAGGAGGGTAGACGGTGGCGGCGGGGCGCGGTGGACAAGACGGTCGTAGGAGCGGCGCCGGCAAGGTGGACGACGGCGAGGATGAAGCGAGAGGACGGGATGCAAGGATCCCGGTCCAAAGCCGTGGATGAGAGAGGTCAATCTCTTGTAATGGACGGCGGCGTTGGGGTATCAGCTCCGGCATGGTGGAGGAGGACGGCGGTGGATGGGGTGGCGGACGGTGGCGGACGGAGGAGGGTGGGGTGGAGAGGGTGTTTTGGCGCCCACGGAGTACGAATGGGGAAAAGGGAGGTAGAGAGGAAGGGGGAACCATGTATTCAGGGCGCGCTTGTCTCAAATGCGAGGAAATTTACAAACTTAGCCCCCGTTTCAAATTTCTACTACATCACAGCAACACTAGTCGGTCGGGGATAGGACGGTAATCTCGCATACACCGAATATTTGCCGACGAGAGTTTGTTTTTGTCACCCACCGTGTATGAATATGAATCGGGGAGGGAGTCAATTTCGGTCGAGGACACACTGTGTTTTGGCGCCCACCGTGTATGAATCCGGGTGAGAGGCGGTTACGTCACATTTGGGTGAAATTACAAACCTACCCCTATTGAAACCTATAGAAATCCAGCATATAGGCTTTGCGTGGCAGGGATAGGCAGTAGTGATTTCCATCTCGCAGATTTTGGTTTCGGGCGGTTACTGTGACTTTCCCCGCTTCGTTCAAATTTTGCAGAGTGCACGTTTACCATGCCAACTCAATTCGAATCCCGTTTGTATTCTATTTTTTTTCAGGCGGGATCCATTTTCAATTGGAATTACATTCTATATACATCATTTTTTATATATATACTTTCAAAAGCACAACAAAGAATTCTGCTCCTTTATATGTATAATATGATTTACAAATACAACGATCTCGAAATCTTAAGGTTGAATTCGAAAAAATTTAACCAAATTATGTTCTACTAAAATGTATGGATCAGTAATATCTACATATTAAATAACATAGATGTGCGTGAATTCATATGAGTATGCATGTTTGATAGATCAATTTTGGTTCGAGTATGGATTGCACGTATCATCATCTTGAATTCAAATATTTGAATCCCTTTTTTGTTCACTCCATTCACGCCCATCTCTCTCGCATGCATGCTCCTTCAGGTAGCTATCACTCTCTTTTCTCCAGCTCACCCGCACGCTCACTTCATGTTGCTCCTATCCTCGCAAATATGGTCTCTCGACGTCTCCCTTGAGAAGTGTCACACTCTCCCTATCATTATAAATTACACGCTTTTCATCATCTCTCACGTCTCTACTGTTCTCTGTTACCACTCGGTATCTAAGCTTTCTTTTTCACCGCCAAACACACAGTCTCCACTCGTCTTTCACTTTGTCTTTCTCTCTATGGGATTCTCTCACACACCCTATATGTCTCTACATATGACTCATACTACTAAAATTACTCTCTCTATCTCTCTTGTAGACACAACATTTGTTGCGGTCTCCTTTTCGTCTCCATCCCAGACTGACATTATTCATTTGTTTACCGATCAGACAACCCCGACTACCGTCTCCTCTCTCTCTCACAAAGACACACACGCACAACTCCTACCACTAAAATGTGAATGGAAAACGAGATTTTGTTATACCCAAACAAAAAAGGACTGGAGGGAGTGATTGCTCTGACACGGATGCGACCTCTCATAGCGCAGGCATTGAACCGGCACGCCGGCCAAGAGGGCCGCACTCGCTGCAGGCCCGGCTGAGCAAGCCTCCTCGCCGCGTGCAACCAGCTTAAGACTGCCCCGCCTGCCTTCATTGAATCCGCGCGTGTGCCGACAACACGTCCTTCCGCGAGCCGGCAGGCATTTTAGAACACAAAAATGACTAAAATATAATTAATTTACGCATGGTCTTGACTTGTTGTGCTCGCACTGGTAGCAGGAACTAGTAGAGGATTTTCTTTATTTATAACTCTCCTCACATTTTTTTGGCTTTGAAGTGAATCATGGTTGTGGACATTATGTATGAATGTGCAAATATCTATGAACATGAGTTTGATGTGGAAGTTGAACTTGGAATGTCGGGCTTGCGCGTGAACTATACCATGTCCAATGCTTCGTCTGTTATTGTTTGGAAAGTAATTGCTGTTATTACATGACCCAAAAAAACATTTTGTGCCACATCAGTAGATGCACGGACATCACAACATGCATGCTGACTGGATAAACATTTGAACCTAGCTATTATGAAGGAAATTTTGTATTGACAACAGTTTTAGATAGCAGGAGATGCCTAGCCTGCTCTGCCTCTGCTAGCTTATTTCTGGCTTCTTCTATCTCTTCTTTGGCTTAGGTGAAGAGAGCATCTGATTGCTCTTTTCGCTTCTTCAGGAACTCGGCTACATTCTCAAGGGCTACTGCACACTTTCTTTCAGCCTTTACTAATGCCACGAGGACACGAATAACTGGCGACTCCACCTGGCTTGTGTGTAATCCAACATCATCTGGGAATTTGCACCTTGTGTCTAATCCAGCATCATTAGGGAACTGGCACCTTGTGTGTAATCCAGCCTCATTTTGGAAACATGATCTCGAGGTTGACCATACTTCCCTCCTCGCAGGAACTGCATCCTGACATGAAGTTACTTCTTTTTTAGATCAATACTCAGAGCAACCTAGATCCATTTAGTAGAAGCCAGATAAACAGAACTCGGAGAAGTGAATTCAAAAGGAATAAATAAATAAAAACACACTACAAGGTGAGAACACCCACTTCCTACATCAAGCTAAAAACGAAAGCATTAGGACGATTAAGACTCTTCTTATTACACATCGAAGAACACCATGCTTAAGAGAAAGAGAAACTACAACATATACACATCGAAGAACACGAGGCTACACGGAAGTAATTGAAAGGGTGTTACTTACCAAAGCTCGTTTTACTGGTTCGGTGCAGCTCCTCTTTAACTTGCCACGCTCCTTGAAGATGTCCCAAATATCCCGTGTTTGATCTTCATTGCTCCTCTGCATGTTCGCACTCGTGGTTTTAAAATCTCAACATGGCAAGAAAAATATACTACTAGTAATACTCGCGCATCTTGTGGGCAACATTAAAGCACCCGTCTGCCATGTTAGAGCATCTCCAACAAGATAAACTACTCACACAAATGCATCTTGATGCGTGCAACACATGGGCATTTTGCTAGTTCTAAAAACCTTTCCGTCATTTGCCACACTACTGGTTGCAGATGAAAAACCTACCCAAGCACAACGCGATACAGGAGCGATGCACAATTACAAGCTGATATTCTGTTGGACAATGGAGGCTATAACCAATTACTTTTACGGGAACAATAGCACCCAGGAAATTTGAAGGGTGGGTATGAACAAAATTGGAACTGCACATGTACTGCTAAGTGATTCAATACACACATTACCAATCGAGGAGGAGAACGATGGTCGCGGCAGCCTTTGTGAGTCATGGTCGGCAACGGGAGTCAGTTCATTGTCCACGACGCTGGTACTTCTGCGCTTGGCGTCGGCTTTCGGGAAGCAGATGCGAGACCGTGAAAGACGATGCCGGGGAAGAGGCTCCGTGTACGACGACGATGGTGGACCGGCTGCAGTGCGGCGTACGAGGTCGTCGATGAGGCAGATGTGCTACGGTGGACGAGTGCGTCGATGTAAAGGGGAGGAGCACGAAGGCTGCAGTGCCATGGAGAAGTCTATTTTGCGGTGGGGATAGAAATGGGGAGTATTCAGGTGTACTACTCTGGGTGCCGAGGTGGGGTTGGCGGGGTAGGGTGAACCTAAAGTTACAAAAACAGCCCCCTACCAAGCGTCATCCGTAGGCCTGTTCCGAAGGCTATGATGGTAACTTCCCACTGCTCGAATCAGGGTCGCGGGAGATTTTCCCGCCGACCTCAAAATTTTGTGACACTGGACTCCCCGTGTGGCGTGTTGAGTGATTCGGCTAAGCAACTAGCAAGTAGTAGTAGTAAACTCTGCATATTAGGTTTGACCGAAGTCAAACTTCCTAAAGTTTGACCAAGTTTATAGAAAAATATAAACATTTACCATAACAAATATGTATGATGTGAAAGTACATTCAATAATGAATCTAATGGTATTTATTTGTTATTGTATATGTTAATATTTTTTGTTATAAGCTTTCTAAGAGTTTACAAAACTTGACTTTGACCAATGCTAATACGCGGACTTAAATAAAAACGGAGGGAGTACACATTTGTTTTCTTAGTTTGTAGTGAACTAATCATTTGTTGAAATTGTGAAATAAATATATTAGGCTATTGACTTCGAATGTAATGGTCTATACAATTCAATAGTTACAATCATTGTCGAATCCCAAGATGTATACAAGGTCTATAGTACTTCACAACATGCTCAAACTCACATAATCCCAGTCAAATGAGAATCTAAATGCATTTCATAGTTATTACTTTGTAGGATGCAACATGAACAACCATAACTCTACATCAACCATTATAGAAGCAACATTTTGACATATCCCAATGTGTGAATGAAACGTGCAGAGAGAGCTTTTGAAGATGGAGCAGATAAGGCGGGAAAGATTGTATGTATGTGGACGAGAGAGTAGGAGACAAACCTAACGAGACAGAGAGAGAGAGATAGAGAGAGGAAGAAGTTAGGTCTGTGAGAAAGATGCATACATGTAATATACATGAGATGCGTGTGCATCTGGATTCTGTATACATGGAAGGAGAAGAGACAACATGTTTGATGAGAGAGCAGGAAAAACATGGACGAGAGGGGAAGGATCTCGTGGGTTGAGGGATTGACAATTTTGTGCGGGGGAGAGAGGGATTGGTAATTTTGTGCAAGAGAGAGAGAGAGGGTGGGGGGAGGAGTCAGTCAGCCGTCGTCACATCACCCTGCTTCCAAATGACCCTGCATTCTCTAGCGCGGTGTGGTCACCGTCTTCGATCTGCTCGTTGCTCTCTTTGAAGATTGAGGTGCTGTGCATGTTGGGGTGCAAAGAAGCACAAGCGAGAGTGGTCGCCGTATAACCTTGGATGGGGATGAATTGTGTGCTCAGGGGAGTGTGTGTGTGTTGTGCTGCGTGTCTCTTTGTGTGTGTGTGTGTGCGTGCGTGTGTGTGTGTGTGTGTGTCAGATATTGAGAGAAAACAAACCTAAGGAGAGAAATGGGTATTCACGAAGAGATTGTGCGGGCCTTAAGGTGGGCAGGGGCCGGGTGAGGGTGTCAAAATGTGCGCGTTGATGCATGTGTTGCATGCGATCGTGCGAGGGACGGACGAATCGAGAGAGATGGTTGTTGTGTTACGGATGCTCCTCTCTCTGTCTCTCTCTCTCTCACACACACACAAGTAAACTAGAAGACCGTTCTCTCATGTATACACAACGTATCAGCATCTGTCTATGTCTCACTCATGCACGATCATTTGCACATTCACACCTCTCTATGTCTGTATCACACGCACACCGTCTCCACATTGCCCTTCCGCCACAACACACATATTGACACATACACACGTTCTCTCTCAGTCACACACACGAAATCAGTATTAAAAAAAACTAGGGTGCACCTAAAACGTCCAAATCCAAATAAACACGAACTGGAGCTAAATTCAAATATATGAAAATATTGCAACATCAAGAACTTTCACAGGAAAAAAAAGTTCAGTAATATTCGAGGATTGTTTTCACACACACAAAAAGGTTCGGTGGATGTCCTTTGAGCGCGACACGGTGACGCACCGTTTGATCGACCGCGCAGCCGCGGTTCACGCGCTTGCACAGGATTCCGTATCATGGCCGTGGTACTAAGGCTGGTCACAATGGGCAAGAACATAAGCTAGTAACTAATAAAAGCCCTGCCTAAGTCTAATGTTTACGTGTACTAGTACGGTTTTCTTTTAAGTTTGTCCAACCTTGTATATAAAACTAAAGTAAGCTCCCACACACGCACTCATCAATATGCCGCCGCCGTTGCGCATGCCGGCGCCCGCCTGCTCCGGCCAACAATTTCTCGCCCATCACCGCCGTGTCGCGGCCATCCCTGTGCCATGAAGTCGAAGGCTCGCCCGCTCACGTCGTCTGTAGTCCCTCCTCGTGATGCCGCCGCGCTGCCAAGCACGCGAGCAGCTGGTGGAGCCGCGTCTATGCATGCAGCGTATGAAGAGGAGGACGAGCGCATGCTCCAGCACGCCGGCGAGGAGGAACTAGCGTGTCATTGTCGTCTCCGCCCACACGGAGGAGGCACGCATGGTGGCTGTCGCGGCGGAAGCCGGTCGTGCGCGCGTCGAGCCCACAAACCGGGTGCGGATGCGAAATCTACCTTCGAGACCTTGAATGCCACGTGGATCCTGCAATCTGAAGGAGCAATTTGGGTCAGTCGACTCATGTGAGCCGTTTGATGCAACATCGATGGCTAGAAGGGCTTCTTCCACCTCTTCTGCCGTCTTCTTCCTTCGCTCCGTCGAACTTCTTTCACAAATCGACTGACCCAAATTATACTACTAGTACGAACGTATTAAGTATAGTAGGAACACGAAGATACGAGTAGTAGTACCAACTACAAGAAGAACAATAGTAAGACATAGTACTAGTACTACTATACATACTAAAGAGTTCAAATAACGAGAAAGAACATAAACATAGTTCTGCTGGGGCCTCAGCACAACACACCCTTGAAAATAAATTAATAAGCAACTAGTCCGCTTGACACTGCAGTAGAACCAGCATGAGCGACGGCACTGCCACCTACTTGGAGTCCGAGTCCAGGTCCTCGACTTCGTCCTCGTCCTCGTCCCTCTTCCTCTTCCTCTTCGCCGGTGCTTCTTTGCTTGAACCGGACACTGGGCTCTGCTTCTTCATCCAACCCTTGTAGATATTTAAACAAAGGTAGGCATCCATTGTTGCGTACATGATGTGATCTTCATCTAATGTCTTCTACTCCCATGCATGATGAAACTCGTGATGAGGTTTCTTCAGTTTAGCGTACGAAGGATCAATCATGGCTGCTGCCAGGGTCAGCATTGAAGGTTGAGAGGAGGACACCAGGCTTGCCTTCTGGAGATCGAAGGGCTGGCCTACAACGAGACCTATCCGATGCAGGACGTCACTGTCGTTCTTAAAGCCTACAGTAACGAATTTCACTCTTTTGTCCTTGCGGAAGTTCTTAAAATCCTGGCACTCAACGTCGGCATGGCATATGTGGTAGACCAAGCAAACATTATGTACGCAAACCTGGATCACGGCGGGCTTCTTCCTCTCTTTGTCCTTTAGATCCTTCTCTCGTCCCAGGACTGTGGTGTACTCAACATCTAGCCCAGCGACCCACTCATCCGTTGAACTGTTGAACATGCATAGGAAGCGAGCAAGCCATGCTTTCACCGTCTCGGATCCACATGTGTAGATGACGATGAACTGATCGCCAGTGATGGCTCTAACCTGGTACTCAGCGGCGACCATGGAGATTTGGGAGGCCATGGATTTTGGAGGAGGGTTAGGAGAAGTTGAACTGTTGTACCCCGCAAAAAAAACTGGGAGCGAACTAATGTGAAAGGACAGGACGACTGGGAGCGAACTGTCGTAAGGTACTCCCTCCGTTCCAAATTACTTGTCACAGAAATGGATGTATTTAGACCTAAAATACATCTAGATACATCCATACTTGCGACAAGTAATTCGGAACGGAGGGAGTAGAAGACGGGGACGAGTAGGGCGTGCGAACGGCGTGGGGTTGCTGGCTTGCCCGGTGGATAAACGGCTGCAAGCCCCCAAAGAGTTCTCGAGAACTATGCGGGACCCACTAGATGTCATGTCTACTAGACCCATATCGTAGGCCTGACGCTATAGCTTCTGCCTGTTCGCACGCCATGCCGACGCGTGGATGTAACTTCACTTAATTCCATCAAACGTCGCGCCTCCCACGACCTTCGCCTCCCTCACGCGGTCGCGCCCTTTGAGACTTCGACCGGCTATAAATGATCATTTTTTTGCCTTTTTTAGACAAGCAATTTTTTTGCCTACTCCGCATGCATGATACTCCCTCTGGTCCTTTTTACTCCCGTCAACCGTTTGCAAAGTGTTTGACCAAATTTATACTTTTTTGAACACCACCTTATATTAATTAACCAGCCACACCAGTACACTCATTCGATACAATATTCACCACACAGGGCGGTACGTTATTTACAAGAATACCATCTAATCTATTGTCAAATCTATACTTAGCGATTAAGTGTGCCACCTTATTGGCCGAACGGCTAATCTTTGACAATTGAAGATTGTTGATCAACTTCGAGATGCTCAACGCTTTCATCTTCAGGTCACGCATAGTAGACCTGTCAATCCTTTGACAGGCATCAATGAAATCCCACGACCAAATTTATACTAAAAATATCAATATCTACAATACTCCCAAAACACTTAGGCGCGGTGCATTAACTTCTACCTCGTTTCTTGTTTCTTGACATATCAACCAATAAGAGATGTGGGTGTGCATGCTTTTAATGCCTTGAGACTACCAAACACGACATGCAGTGGTTAGTTCATTGCATGCAATGCTATTAATTAGCAAATAAACATTAAGATCTCTCGTTTTCCCCTCCTCCTTGGTCACAGTGCACAATCTAAGATGACTTGCTCACCTAGACAGAGGGAGTACTGATTATAATGAGTACTCCCTCCTTCCATCTATATAGGGCCTAATGCATTTTTCAAGACCGCCTTTGACTATTGGTAAAATTAATACTACATGACATGCATAATGTGAAAATTATATCATTGAAAGCTCCTTTCACATACGAATTTGATGATGTGCTTTGTGTAAGTTGCATGTCATATATTATTGCTCTAACATTTGGTCAAAGTTAGCCTCGAAAAATGCATTAGGCCCTATATAGATGGAAGGAGGGAGTATAAGAACTACGTTTTATAATGAGTGTAAAAATATTGATTTGCCATTGTGAATGTTGACACATTGTGGAATAGTTTTTGAAGTCTGCAAAAGTACTCAACTAGTCCCGTCGTTCTCCACAAAAAAATGTGTTTACCAGTGCATGCATGAACTCTAGTTACTCGAACCCCCCTCTCTTCTTTAATTCTTTGCCACATCAGCATGCTTGCTATTCCCGTGTGCATGATACCAGCTAAGATACCACCATTATGGCCAGCTTTAATCATCGCATGCAATAATTTAGTGCACCTTGAAATATGAACATGTGTGGGGCGTGTTTGTTTTTAATGACTTGAGACTATACCTAGCCCGGCATGCAAGATGACTTATTATGCACCGTTCCCCATACCTGCAGGAAGCCCGTTCGTCTCCAATTTTTTTCCTCTCCATGTGTGGAAACAATATGCCTGCCAAACTCTCCTTCTCCCTTCGGCGGTCCCACCACTCCACCCCGTGAGGAAAAATCTGCATGCATGACTCTCCTCCCCCCACGCTCGTCCAATCCATTGTGACCAGCAATATTTCCACCCCTTCGCCCCCCCGTAATTTACTCCAACAAATATGCCCACGTAGCTGTTACTTAACTGCAGGTGCATTCGGTCACTGACATATGGGCCCAACAGGGGTCTGACCCACATGTCAGGGACGCAACTGGACCGACAGTTAAGTCAGTGCAACTCAGTCCATATCTTACATAGGTGTGCCATTGCTCGCTATAAATACTGCGCCTCTCGCGACTTCGCTATCTCCTCCCCCTCATGTTCATGTTCATCGCTATCTCCTCCCCCTCCCTCTCACGTCGACCGCCATGGCATCGCCCCTCCCAAGCCCTAGGAGCCCCTCGCTGCACCGCACGGACGGTCACGCGTCGCTGTTCCGTTCCTCGCCGCCACTAGTCGAGGATGACGCGTCGGTGTTCCGCACCTCGCTGCTACGCGACGCGTCGCCATTCCGTTCCTCGCCGCCACTAGTTGGCGTTCCGCTCCTCACCGCGATGTATCAAGGTGGACGCGTCGGCATTCCCAATCTCGCCAGCACGCGCGTCGGAGGACGCGTCGGCTCCCCGCTACGAGGAGAATGCTGTGCCGCCCTCCGAGCCCCCCAGCCTTGAGGAGATTTGGAAAGAAATGGATGTCGCCTTGTGGGAGGCTTTGCCTCCAGCAGAGCACGCCAAAATAGAGGCGGAGAAGAAGGCCGTGGAAGAGAAGTGCACCGCAGAACAAGCTGCCTGGGAGGCCTATGTCGCGTCCTAGAGAGTCAGGCAATTGGCTCTTTGGCAGAAGGCTCATGCGAGGGCCGTGAGGGTGGCGAAGGACGCCCGTGCCGATGCCCTAAGTACAGTCGGGCCCAAGCGCCTCATCTACGCTTGGCGGTACGTGGACCGGGTGCACGCTTCCAGCGAGGAGGAGTACCTGTTTGCGTCGGATCACCACACCGGTGAGACCGCGCTCGCCCGCCGACAAGCCGACAATCAGCACCTCGCGAGTTGCGAGGCTGAGGAAGAGGCGTTGTGTCGGCGTGCTGGGAAACGGCCGCGCACCAGGGCACTTGTGGCGCGCCGCAAGCGCTCCTGCGAGCGTCGTGGCTTTTAGGAGGAGTATAATTTTTGTTTCGTAAGGCAATCTCATTAGTTTTGGGACGCAAATGATAAATCCCGAACGTTCAGGAATTTTTAGCGTCCTTAATTAAGTATGTAAAAGGGAAAGTTTGGAAACCTTGTGTATTCGTACGCATTTTGCAAGTACATGCATATAGCACAAACTTTACTATATACTATCACAGGAAAAGAATTCTATGAGACCAGGTCTCACGCGAGACCCATCCTGATGGATGACACGTGGCATTCACAAATCACAAAGCATCCCCCACCCCCACTTAAAATTAGGGGGGAGAGATTAGATGCTTTGTGATTTGTGAATGCCACGTGTCATCTATCAGGACGGGTCTCACCTGCTAACCGTGAGACCTGGTCTCATATAATTTTTTTCCACTATCGCACTACACGTCTCTCTCGATATATGCTTGCAGACTGTGCTACTCCCTCCGTCCAGGTCAATAAGTCATCTTCGGTTGTGCACCGTGACCAAGAAGGAGGGAAGACTTATACACCTAGACGGAGGGAGTACTACTATTACTTATGTACGCGCAAATGCACGTTTTAACATTACGATGCGGTTTTTGTAAAAGTAGAAAAACAGCACTAGTCAAGCTTGTGAAACGATTCAATGCAAAACAAATGCAAAAATGCTCGTTTGATTGTTTACTTTTAGCTTCCTTCTCTATGGTTATTTCTCTATCGTACTTTGTATGGAGTATCTCACTGGTTGGAAAGGCATGCAAATTCCCAAACCGCTTCCTACACCCTGTATCTCACTGGTTGCCGGCGTTGACATTGTTGCCCATGTCGTCGAGGATGAGGTTGCCGAGGTCGGGGAAGAAGTCGTCGTTCACAACTAATCATGTGGACTAGCATAGTAGTAGGATACAGAGTAGAAACATGAATTTACCACGATTTTGAACAGGAAGGATAGAAACACATACGGTGCAACGGGAGCAGCACCGTTGGCATTGAGGTTGTCGCCCATGTCCAAACACCACATAGACACAGTCTTTTAGCACGGTTCGTAGTCGTTCCACGCTCGGGCATTGAAGTTTGTAACTATTTTAGATTGGAATATACTACTCCTTCGGTGCTAGTAGTAGAGCAGAGTCCTACTCTACTAATCTACTCAAGCAAGTTAGGGCATAGCATTGTAGGGAGTACCAGTACTGTGATCACCCAAGCAAGTTGTCTGGCATCGACATGACCCTACGCTGCTGGTATGTGTCTCGTAAGTCAAGCGGCGTGCTGTAGTCATCATCACCTGTCCACTTCCCACAACACATATTCGCTTCTCCATCTTTGTCCGCACATAATCTCGTCCAATCTTCCATCCCTGCTAAGGCGCCCCCCTCGTCCGAAACCCAAGCACTAACAATGGCAGAACCGAGCAGCGTCCGCCGAAAGAGTGGCTGGAATTCGCTCCCCATAGAGGTAATCAAGCTCATTGTTTCGCGTGTGGACAATCTCAGTACCATGCCGCTCGCCGCGTGCTCGTCGGGGCTGTAACGTTTACTCAAAGCCCTTAGGCCGGAGCTTTTTAAGCCAGCTCCTTGCTTGCTGATGCCGCCTGATCTTCAGAAACGACGTGTCACGCAGCATAACGATCGTAGGGTGGCGAGCATCAACCCCCTTGACTGTGATCCGATCCCCGTCAGCCTCAACTACATTAACGGTATGTACTGGGTCGGCATGAACACATCTTGGATGGTGCTCGTCGACGATCGTGGCAGCTGGATGCTCGTGGAGGTCTACACGGTGATTGATCCCCCTTCCTTCGATTAACACTGCACTGCTTTGGCACCGCGGCCTAGAATACTCGGAATCTTACAGTAGCCAACATGATACCAAGTTTGATTTGCTCAAGGTTGTAATCTGCCAAGTGCCCACAAGATCTGCGAATTATAAATACTTTAGGCTAATTGCATTCTTTAACCGCGGTCTCACCTATCTGACAGGTCACTGCGGTAAGTGGATAAATCTGCACATCCATCGCAGGATCATACATCCTCCATGGTTATCTGATGCCATTGAACACAAGGGCTTCATTTACGCTGTCGACTCCTTCTATGGCTGGACGTATTGCTGGCCTACTCCAGTCATCGCTACAAATGGCTGTTACAGCAGTATATTACTTTCCTATGATATCATGATGGCTTGCTTATATTACTGTCAACATTTGCTGAAAAAATATTCATGCTCATAACATGCTGTTCTTAAGATTGACTAAACCAAGAGCCCTTTTTTATTTGACTCCAACTTGATATGATGTTGTAGGCCACCTGGTGTCCGTACCCTTCCTAATCCCACAACCTTTCAAAGAAAAGCGGCATGGCAGTTGCAGGTGGTTCCTGGCTCGATCAGACGACGGCGAAAGATTGATGATCGTTCGCATGTACCGGACGTGTTGTTTCGCGAAATACAATCACAGTCACTGCAAGGTCTTTGAGCAGGATCCCAGCTTCTCTGGGCCTTCAGGAATTTTTGACTGGAGGCTGGTAAGTAGCCTTGGTGCACGCTCTCTGTTTGTCGGATTGAATTATCTGATTAACCAGGAGATAACCGACGGCAAGGATCATGATGGCAGCGCGGTTTCGTTCATCAGGCAAAACTGTGTGTACACAGCGTACCATGCGTCTCTGCATGCACCATACCCTGATATGTGCCGCCACGCTCTGCAGCACAAAGTAGGAGAGAGGGTCGCAAGTATCAGACTTCGACCTGCTGGCTGGAGTTTCCCCCGTCAGGCACCCATCTGGTTCAAGCCGTCAGCCAATCTCCATAGCTTAATAAATAGTAACGTCTAACTGAGCCAATTAGTTAGATGCGTACACTTGGTGTAGTAGGATCTTTATTTAGTTTGATGCATACACTTGTTCTTTTTTGGTAGCCCTTTTGTAATGATGGCTGATGTTTGGTTTGGAAGAGAGAGCTGCGTCTTCACTCTTCTGGCCTGCTTACTGTTTCTATTGCACCCCAACCCTGGTTGTTGCTGCTGCTGCTGCTTTCAATGTACAATCAGTAGTATATTTCGTTTGTTGGTTGAATAAATTTGTTGTTAGAACAACAAACCCAATGTTTTGGAAGTCGTTGCACCCTTTAGTGCCATGTACCGTACGCAGCGCATACTATTTATCGTACGAAACACTTTTTTTTTGAAACTCGGAACACATTTTCCACTTGTTGATAACATGCAGCCCACTAATGAAGGCCCAATAGAGAATCCCATAATTAACTGGAAGGGAGGCTCTCACATGAATCCGGCCCAGGTACATGCTCATGGTCCCCTAAACATAAATAAGTAAATAAATAAAGCTAAATGCTCATGCACCAGTTCTTTGGGAAAATAGGTAGCCCAGTATTTCTTTTTGAAGAATACCCAAGCTAGGCCTATTTGTTTTCTCCGAATTACTGGGCTGCAAATCTTTCAAGACGAGGAGGGATGCATTCCGGCCTGGCTTAAGAGTATGGTCAATGTCTGTTAAAAGTAATATCAAAAGGGGTTGAAAATTCCAAAAAATTTATATCAAATGGGATATAAGTTTCTTTTTTTGTTTTTGTTCTTCACTGATATCTTATACGTATTTCATTGGATTTAACATGACATAGTACTAATTTATTTTTAAATTTGTTTTAGTATGGCTATTAATTTATGGATTAAGAATATTTCGTTCCCCTGCAAAAATTTGTGAATTTTCAAAATTTCCCACATATTTAGTTAATTTTTTGACCCTAGTACTGACCAGAAAATGGCCAGCAATTCTAAAAATGGAAAACGGGCTGTAATAAATTCCATATGAATTAGAAAATGAGTAAAAATTATAAAAATAATAGCAAATGGGCTATACACGCCACAGATTTCGAGGCTGACTTGTTTACGCAAGGCTTTGTCAGTGAACACACAATTCTAGCAGCAGTTAGTGTTGGATGTCCATCCAACGGCCGATGTGCTTCTTCAATCTCTGATCTTCCTGCTCTAGTCGCCTAAACTAGCGCCAGCGGGACTGCCTGCTCCCTCCTCTTGTGGCCCGCTGTGATGCCGCGCAGGCTTCCCCGGCCCACCCTACTCCCTCCGCTGGCCTGGCCGCACGCAATCAACTGCCTCCTTATTACGCGAAAAAATGATTCCTCCCAGTGACATCTGGGGCGCACTGGTTGGGAGGCTGACCTCTGGGCCTACTAAGTTGATGCGTACGCAGGGCTTGTCAACTTAGTCAACAAACGATTCCAGCAGTAGTAACCGTTGGATTTGAATCGAACGGTCCTGCTGCTTCTTCAATCGCTGCTCTTCTTGCACCAGCCGCCCAAACCAGCGCCGGGGAGACCGCCTGCTCCTGCCTCCAGTGGCCAGCTGTGCTGCCGATGAGGCCTCATCGCCCCCTACTACTCCCACCACTAGCTAGGCCCTGCGGCGACGGTAGCCTCACACCGCAGCCGAACCAGTGAACGCTCGTACTCCTCTCCGCGTGGGCATCCACTGCCTCGTCTTCCCCGACTCCACGTCGTGCCCTTCCTAGGCCTCGCCGTTGTCCACTGCCTTGGTGCTCTCGGCACGGCGTGGTCAACGTGGTCAACGACATTCCATCGGAAGAGTACTGTGCATGGAGAGGCTGACAGTTGGGTCCACGGCCACAACCCAGTTTTTTGTGATTTGCCAAGTAAATCGCTTTGTCAGGCCTGTTGGGCTGCAAATCTTTCAAGACGAGGAGAGCTTTCATTTGGCTAGCCAAGAAAATGGCCCATCAGTAATGCTAACAAAAAGAATATGGGCTCCAAAAAACCCTTAATAATTAGCAAATGGGTTGTAAATTATTAGAAATAATGGCAGATGGGTTGTATGCTGTTTTCCACAGATTTGAGGCTTTCCTAAAAAAAGGTTGACGCACAAGCAGTGACTGTTGGATGGCCATCCAACGGCCGTCGTGCTTCTTCAATCTCTGCTCTTCCTACTCCAGCCGCTCAAATAGGCGCCTGCAGGACTGCCTGCTCCCTCCTCCCCGTGGCCGGCTCTGCTGCCGCGCAGGCCTCACCGCCCCACCGTACTCCCATCGTTGGCCTAGCCATCCCTCTACTCACCCACACCTGCTGTTATTCTCCGGCGACGGTAGACGAACCAGTAAACCCTCGTACAGTCGTACCCCCCTCCGCATGGGAAACAACTGCCGAGTCTTCCTTGCCTCCGTGTCGTTCCCTTCCTATGCCTCGCCGTCGTCCACCGCCCTGGTGCTCTCGGCGCGGCCTGGTCAACGTGGTCAATGACCGACATGCATCCGAAGTGGAATTTACATGGAGAGGCCGACAGCTTGGTCCACGGCTGCACGCAAGGAAATGCCTCCTTATTACGCGCAAAATAATGATTCCTCCACCTGACATCAGGGACCCACCGAAAGGGCCTCTGTATTTCGCGAAAAAAACATTACCGCCACTGACAGCTCGGACCCACCAGCTATATCTTCGCACGCAAGGAAGTGCCTCTTGATTACGCACAAAAAAATGAATACTCCCCCTGTTAGCTGGGACCCAGTATAGTGGCAGGCTGACTTGTGGGCCTACTGAGTTGACGGGGACGGAGGGCTTTGTCAACTTAGTCAATATGCACGATTCTAGCTCCAGTGACCGTACGATGTCCATCCAACGGCCGCAGTGCTTCTTCAACCTCTGGTCTTCTTGCTCCAACCGCCCAAACCAGCGCCGGTCGTGCCTCGTGCTCCTGCCTCCCGTGGACGGCTGCGATGCGGCAGAGGCCTCACCGCCCCTAATACTCCAACCGCTGGCCAGGCCATCCCTCTACTCACCCACACCCCCTGTTATTCTGCGCCGACGATAGCCTCACACCGCAGCGAACCAGTGAACCCTCGTACTCCTCTACGCGTGGGCATCCACTGCCACATCTTCCCCGGCTCCGCGTCGTCCCCTTCCTAGGCCTCGCCATCATCCATCGCCCTGGTGCTCTCGGCGCGGTGTGGTCAACGTGGTCAAGGAACGGCTTCCATCGGACATGGACTGTACGTGGAGAGGCTGACAGCTGGGTCCACGGCCGCAGCAAGGAAGTGCCTCCTTATTACGTGTAAAATAATTATTCCTCCACCTGACAGCGGGACCCACCGGACGGGCCACCGTATTTCGCGAAAAACATTCCCCCCTGACTGCTGGGACCCACCAGCTACATCTTCGCACACAAGGAAGTGCGTCCGGGCAAAAGAAAAAACGATTCACTCCCTGACTGCTGGGACCCACCAGCTACATCTTCGCAGGCAAGGAAGTGCCTGACAGTCGGGACCCACCTGGTCGAAGCGTACGTAGCATTGTCATTCTGGTCACGAACGTGTACGTACATACTGGTCGATGTAGAGGCGCGCATGTGTCGTAGTAGAGGCGCGCACGTGTCGTAGTAGAGGCGCGCATGTAGCATTTACACGTACATTCAGCGGCCAGGGTGCAAGAAAGAAAATACAGCCACGTATGTGTACATACGGGTGGGGTCTCGAACGCCTACTCGCGCATACATACGGCGAGGGCTCGTTGACATGGCTGGGTCGGAACGGAGAAACAACGTCGTCGTCGTGTTCATGGGGAGGCAACGGAATGTGTCGTGTTCATGGGGAGGCAACGGAATGCGTCGTGTTCATGGGGAGGCAACAGAATGCGTCGTGTTCATGGGGAGGCAACGGAATGCGTCATGTTCATCGGGAGGCAACGAAACGCGTGGGAGCCAACCGGCTGGGTCGGAACGGAATGCATGGTCGTGTTCATCGGGAGGGCTTGGACGGAACATGCGATGGAAATGGGGCCTGGCGTACGGCACAACGAAGGAAATGGACCTCCTACGTTCGGATCGGGGTCCTGTTGATCGGGAGGGGTTTGGCGTACCGCAAAACGGAGGAAACGGACCTCCTACGGTCGAAACGGGGGTCCTGTTGATCAGGAGGGGTGTGGTGTACCGCAAAACGGAGGAAACAGACTTGTGTTGGAGCGCTACGGTCGAAACAAGGGTCCTGTTCATCGGGAGGGGTGTGGCGTACCGCAAAACGGGACTCCACGAGATACTATTCATCTCCACTGTCGACCCCCTCCAGCCTCCACGAGCTACTGTTCATCCACCGTCGACCTCCTCCAGCCTCCACCTGCGACTGTTCATCCACGGGCTCCTGTTCATCCAGCCTCCACCGCGGGCTACTCCACCGGCTACTGCTTAACCAGCCCTCTCCACGGGCTCCTGTTCAACCACCCCTCCACGGGCTACTGTTCATCCTGCCCTCCACCGTCTACTGTTCATCCTGCCCTCCACGGGGTGGTCCTGTTCATCCAGCCCTCCACGGGGTCCTGTTCATCCAGCCCCAACCGGCTCGATCGATCGGGGTCCTGTTCATCCAGAGGCAACACCACGGGGTCCTGTTCATCCACCCCCACCAGGAACTATTCATCAAAAAACCCCTGCAACGCTCACTGTTCATCCAGAGGCAGCATCGATCGGCTTCAGTTAGTAGCAGTAGCGAAGGAATCGCTCGATCAGGTTCAGTTAACAGCCATCGATCGATTGCTCGGGTTCAGTAACGCGTAGCCTGTAGTGCAATCGCTCTGGTTCAGTTAGAGCCCAACGCCTCGCTCGGGTTCAGTTAGAGCCAACGCCTCGCACACACGTGCGTACGTGTACGAGAGAAACGCGAATCGCTCGGCCCCCGGCCTCCCACCGTAACCGGGAACTCCCCGAAATTTTCCTCGCCCTCGCTTCTACCACGGTTTTTTCCGTCATGGATGGCCCAAAGAATGTCATGCAGCTGCGTCTCCGGCCCGCCCAGGACGAAAAGCCTATTTTCTGTCATGATTTTTTTGTCATAGAAGTAGGAGCCCACCACATCTATGATGATACCGGGGTTTGTCACAATTATCGTCATAGAAGTGTCATATGTATGACATAATTTTTTTTCGTTCGGCCCAAAATGTCACGGATGTGTCTTTTTTGTAGTGATACATGATCATACCTAGATATTCTCATAACTATGCTCAATTCTATCAATTGCTCAATAGTAATTTGTTCACCCACCGTAAAATACTTATGCTCTTGAGAGAAGCCACTAGTGAAACCTATGGCCCCGGGGTCTATCTTCCATCATATTAATCTTCCAACACTTAGTTACTTCCTTTGATTTTTTACTTTTCTTTTATTTTAGTTTGCATCTTTATCGTAAAAATACCAACAATATTATCTTATCATATCTATCAGATCTCACTCTCGTAAGTAACCGTGTAGGGATTGACAACCCCTTATCGCATTGGTTGCGAGGATTTATTTGTTTTGTGTAGGTGCGAGGGACTCATGCGTAGCCTCCTACTGGATTGATACCTTGGTTCTCAAAAACTGAGGGAAATACTTACGCTATTTTGCTGCATCACCCTTTCCTCTTCAAGGGAAAACCAACGCAGTGCTCAAGAGGTAGCAGCAATGAGAGATAGTCAGCACCAGGAGGGACAAATCCATTGCAGCATTCATCCAGGAGCTAAACCAGCACATTCGACGTCAGGAGAACCAGATGTGCGCAAACATGATAGATTTGAAGAAGGCAATGACAAGGATCACCGAGCTAGAAGAGGAGCTCAAGTCTACACGCTATGGATATGAGGAGGAAATGATGATACTTGTGGAGATGAATGACGACCTGACGAGGAAGCTAGGAGTTTTCATGGGAGACCCCGCACCAGGAAGAGAAGACGACGAGCCCAAGGAGATTCGTTCTGAAGACTACATCATCATCGACGACATCGACTCCGACCCTGACGATAGTGATGATGATTATGAAGACGAAGCTGGAGCGGATATCATGGAGTCTTCCACTTATCAAAATTTCTAGATGACCACCATATGATTAGTAGTATCCCGCCTGTATATAGTAGTAGTCTGAGCACTTTTTAACGCTAGTTCTAGACCGATTGTATGCCCTTGCTTGATTGATTGAGTGATATGATATGATTGTGTTTGTCTCATGTGCATATGGGTAGTTGAGGGAGTCCTGGATTAGGGGGTCTCCGGACAGCCATACTATATCCTTTGGCCGGACTGTTGGACTATGAAGATACAAGATTGAAGACTTCGTCCCGTGTCCGGATGGGACTTTCCTTGGCGTAGAAGGCAAGCTTGGCAATACGGATATGTAAATCTCCTCTCTTGTAACCGACTCTGTGTAACCCTAGCCCCCTCTGGTGTCTATATAAACCGGAGGGTTTAGTCCGTAGGACAACAACAATCATACCATAGGCTAGCTTCTAGGGTTTAGCCTCTACGATCTTGTGGTAGATCAACTCTTGTAATACTCATATCATCAAGATCAATCAAGCAGGACGTAGGGTTTTACCTCCATCGAGAGGGCTCAAACATGGGTAAACATCGTGTCCCTGCCTCCTGTTACCATCCGCCTTAGACGCACAGTTCGGGACCCCCTACCCGAGATCCGCTGGTTTTGAAAAACCGACATTGGTGCTTTCATTGAGAGTTCCACTATGTCGTCATCATAGGGAAGGATGGCTCGTCTCGTTGTCAAGGACAACATCACCTCTGGGGGAGCCCTGGCTGTAGGCGAAACTCTCCGACTAGGCGGCTTCGTCATGACCGCCCCCTCGACCGCTGCGCCGACGATGACTTCTCGGGTCATCAAAAATAGCCTCCACGCCGGCTCGAAATTCACCGAGCAGATGGATCCAATGGAGCTCTCCTCTTTGAACGAGCTCTTGGATCGCATCGCCGCTCTGGGAGTCGCTACGGACTACGATCGGATTGGGCTTAAACCCGACCAGAGGGAAATTAACTCTCCACCGGTCACCAATCAGATAGCAGTGGTGGAGGAGCAATGCGGCGATTCTCCCTCTATCCTGAGGACGAACTATGTCCGGATTCCTGAGCTCTATGAGCCGGATACCCGCTCACGGGAGGACATCGCCCTAACCCTGAACCTAGAATTAGGCTGCATACCGAACCTGCGGGGCAACATCCTGGAGCCCGAACTTCCAAGATCAGAAACTCCCCCGCCCCGGGGTCTCAGATTGGGTCAAGGTCTGGACTTAAATCCACCCACCCACCCAGATACAAACGATCTTTCCCACATTAGGCAAGAGCCCCAAGAGACAGTACACCACTATTGGGCCAGATTCCTCCTTGTAATGAACAAGGTCAAGGACTGTCGCGAGGAAGACGCAATTTCATTCTTTTGCAACAATTGCACGGACAAGGGAATCCTCAATGCCATAAGTCGCCGTGACATAGCACACTTCGCTGACTTGGCGGCCATAGTACAGAAGTACTGTGTGATGGAAAACGCCTGGAAAACCCAAACAAAATTTTGGGATAATCCGGCTCTGACAAAACCCCCAGTCCGAAGTAAAAGGGTGCACTCTCATAAGTCGCCCGACTCAATTACAAAGAAGCAAAAACCCACTACAGGGCATGGAACCATATTGGAGGGATGGCTTAACGGACCCTGCAAAATTCATAGTACATCGGATACCATACCAACACACAGCCTTAGAGCATGTTGGGTACTCCGGCAGGTGGCCAAGAGCGGTGAGGATCTCCTCATCCAAAACACCTCAGAGCACCTTCCCGTGGATAACAATACAGTATTGACATTCTTCGAGACCTTCGCCTCAAATAATAGGCGTAAGCGAGCACTCCGCAGCCTTGCCAAAGTCTGCCACATGGCAGCAATAAACCCATGGAGCGACATGGCTATCACCTTTAATGCCAGTGACGAACCTAAATTCCGAACAGCCCGAGCACCAGCCGCCTTGGTCCTCAGTCCAATTGTGGACGGCTTTCGGCTCACTAAAGTGCTCATGGACGGCGGCAGCGGATTAAACCTCATTTATGAGGAGACTCTTCAAAAAAATGGAAATAGACAGAAACCGTATTGTGCAAAGCAGCACAACCTTCCGAGGAATCATCCCTAGTCGGGAGGCACGTTGCGCTTGGAAAAACACACTAGATGTGGTATTCGGCACTCCAGAGAATTACAGGTCCGAAGAAATTACATTCCAAGTGGCCCCGTTCAGTAGCGGATACCACGCCCTTCTAGGGCGAGATGCATTCATGATCTTCCAGGCCATACCCCATTACGGGTACATGAAGCTCAAAATGCCCGAGCCTAATCGAATTATCACTCTAGCTAGTGATCCGGACATAGCACTCCGCGCCGAGAACAAAACAGCCGCACTGGTCCTCGAGGCACTATCCGAAGCCCTTGTGGCGGAGGAATTAACCGCGTTGCGCTCCATAGTGGACAGGGACGACGTGATACTAGACAAAAGATCCAAGTCCACCTCTTTTAAACCAGCGGATGAAAAAGTCAAATTCCAAGTCCATCCAACGGACCCCACAAAAACAGCATCCATCGGGGCACAGTTAAACCCCACTGTAGACGCTGCACTATGGGAGTTCCTGCGTGAGAATTGGGACATATTCGCCTGACATCCTTCAGGCATGCCAGGAATCCCGCGCAGGCTGGCCGAGCATATCCTTAACATTCTAAAGGGATTCAATTCGGTCAAGCAGACTCTTCGGCGTTTCTCCGAACCTAAGAGACAAGCCATGGGAGAGGAACTAGCCAAGTTACTGGAGGCCGGATTCATTAGAGAAATAAAGCATCCGGACTGGCTAGCAAACCTGGTGATGGTACCAAAGAAGGACAAATCCTGGCGCCTATGCGTTGACTTCAAGGACCTTAATAAGGCTTTCCCAAAGGATCCCTTCCCCCTCCCTCGCATCGATCAAATTATCGACGCTACCACAGGGCGCGACTCATCGTGCTTCCTCGACGCATACTCCGGTTACCACCAAATTAAGATGGCGGAGTCCGATCAAGCCGCAATGACATTTATCACTCCATACAGCCCCTTCTGTTTTAACACAATGCCCTTCGGGCTCAAAAACGCCGGCGCAACATATCAGCGCATGATTCAGACATGTCTAGAAAAGCAGATCGGCAAAACAGTGGAGGCATACATCGACGATGTGGTCGTTAAAACTAGACATGTCGACTCCTTAATAGACGACTTGAGGCTCATGTTAGACAATCTCCGAACATACGACATTAAGCTCAATCCGGAAAAATGCGTTTTCGGCGTACCCACCGGAAAGCTCCTGGGCTTTATCGTGTCCAGTAGATGAATTGAGCAAATCCGGCTAAGATCCGGGCTGTGTCGCAGTTGGCTATACCAACTGACCTCAAGCAAATCCAGAAGTTAACTGGATGTGTGGCGGCCTTAAGCCGCTTTATCTCCTGATTAGGAGAAAAGGCACCCCCTCTATCGCTTTCTTCGGTGCACCAAACACTTCAAGTGGACGGATGCAGCCATGGCCGGATTGGAAGAAATAAAATCCATCTTGGCCACCAGCCCAATCTTGGCCGCGCCAAATGTCGGCGAACCAATGCTGTTATATATAGCGGCAACTCACCAAGTTGTAAGCGCAGTGCTCGTCGTCGAACGAGAGACGGACGAACATAAATTCCCACTTCAAAAGCCGGTATATTATGCATCCACTGTCCTCACTCCTTGCAAATCACGGTACCCACATTATCAAAAGATAGCATACACGGTATTCATGGCATCCCGGAAATTACGACACTACTTTCAAGAGTGTTCAATTATGGTGGCCTCAGAAGTACCACTCAACGACATAATAAACAACCGTGATGCCACGGGCCAGATTGCCAAATGGGCTATCGAGCTCCTCCCGTTCGACATAACATATAGACCACGGCGAGCCATTAAGTCGCAAGTACTGGCCGATTTCGTCGCCGAATGGACAGAAGCCGAACTCCCTAAAGAGTACGGCGCATACTCCAATTGGATCATGCACTTCGACGGCTCTAAAATGCTGGCTGGTCTGGGGGCTTGCATCGTCCTGACGTCCCCCACCGGAGATACAGTGCAATACGTACACCAAATACTATACACAGACTCCAATAACGCAGCCGAATACGAGGCCCTATTACACGGTCTCCGGATGGCAGTTTCCATGGGCATTCAACGCCTGGAGGTGCGTGGGGACTCGAACCTCGCAATATCTCAAATAAATGGAGACTTCGATGCCAAGGATCCGAAAATGGCGGCATATCGCAACATCGTCCTCAAAATGTCAGCTCGGTTCGAGGGGCTTGAATTCCACCATGTGGCTCAGGAAAACAACCAGGCGGCGGATATCCTCGCCCATATCAGCGCTCAGCACGACCCTGTCCCACCTAACATCTTCCTGGAAAAACTGTTTAAGCCATCTATGGTATGGGAAGGGGACACCGGTAACAATAGTCCGGACCCGGCCACAACACCAGATACCGAACACTCTGACACAATCAGAGGCTCTGCCATCGAAATAACACCTTCAGCCCACGTAATAATGGCCGTCATTGCCCCGTGGACAGAACCATTCCTGGCCTACCTAACCAGGCCGGAACTACTCGAGGACCAAAATGAGGCACACTGCATAGTGCGGCGATCTAAAGCCTACAAGGTCCACGAGGGAGAGCTTTATAAGAAAAGCACTACCGGAGTCCTTCAAAGGTGCATCTCTGAAGAGGAAGGGCGGAAGCTTTTGGCAGAAATCCATGCTGGACTTGGCGGCCATCACGCTGCAGCCCGGGCCCTTGTAAGCAAGGCCTTTCGTACAAGTTTTTATTGGTCGACGGCCTGAGCAGATGCACAACATCTGGTCCAACATTGCGTCGGTTGCCAGCTTTTTGCAAAACAAAGCCATATGCCGCCTACGTCTCTCCAAACAATCCCCATTACTTGGCCCTTTGTGGTCTGGGGGCTTGATATGGTCGGACCCCTTAAAGGGGGAACCCATAAGAAAAAAAATACTTACTGGTCATGGTGGATAAATTCACCAAATGGATAGAAGCCAAACCTGTTAAAACGGCTGAATCCGGACCAGTGATAGACTTCATATCTGGGGTTGTACACCATTATGGCATCCCCCACAGCATCATCACTGACAACGGCATGAACTTTACAGCCGACGAGGTGAAACTTTGGTGCAGCAACATGGGCATCAAGCTCGATTATGCTTCTGTCTATCACCCGCAAACTAACGGTCAAGTAGAGCGAGCAAACGGTCTTATCATGAGCAGCATCAAACCCAAATTAGTGCAGTCCTTAAAGGAATCAAACACGCATTGGGTAGAGGAGCTCGACTCCGTACTATGGGGGCTGCGGACCATGCTGAATCGCACTACCGGATACACACTGTTTTTTATGGTGTACGGCGCAGAGGCGGTTCTGCCTTGCGACATAATTCATGACTCACCTCGAGTGCGCATGTACGAAGAAAAAGAGGCCGAGCTCGATCGGCAGGACAGTTTGGACACCCTGGAGGAGGAGTGCGACGTGGCAAAAGCCCATTCTACATTCTATCAGCAAAAGGCTCGAAGGTATCAAAGCAGAGAAGTACGGGCCAAAACCTATAACGTTGGCGAACTAGTTCTACGCCTGCCGGAGAAGAAAAAGAAAAAGCTCAAGCCCAAATGGGAAGGTCCCTTCATTATTGACCAAGTTCTGACCGGTGGAGCGTAACGTCTGCGGGATGCATAAGACAATCGACTCGAGCCAAACCCATGGAACGCAGCCAGACTCCAAAGATTCTACGCCTAGTGTCGGACTCTATGTTCGTCTCCTTACCCCCGTCAATTTTTCGTATATCCGTTATCTATCTTTTCTCTCTTTCTCTCTTCCTTTTTCTTCTCCTCAATGCCTTAAAAAGGCTAACTTGTGTCTTGACTACACAATCTTGACGCGCCAAACCACGCTCATTATACCTGGGGGCTTCTTATACAGAAGCTTAATATAACTATTTTTCTAGGCTTTTATGCCCCACACATGTGTTATTCATCCGCATGTACCTTTTTCGCCATTATATGCATTGATATGACTTAAGTTTTGGCCAAGCTGGGCTGCCTGGCTCTTGTATTTATGCCCTACGTTCCCGTTAATTCGGCTAGGGCATAAGGGGAGCACCTCTGCGATTGTTACTGCTGGGTCAGCCGGATGTGTACCTCAGACTGGGTGAAGCCGAAAGCTAGTGTTCTTAAGGGAATATTCGGTCGGTGAACAAAAGATGACTTTTATTTAATTTGACACATGCCCCCAGATGTTTATAGCCTGCGTCTCTTTTCGCAGTTCGGACATGCACATTAGGGCATGCGTACCCAGGGAAAGGAACCCTTAACAGAGCTATTCTCCCTGGAAGATGTTTCTTACTTTCCATGTAATATAACATAGCTAGTTGGGTACTTGTCTGTTCAAGCACTTATGACCCCTACGCCTGGTTTCCATGCATACCCCGGTTTTTACATAACCGAGCGGGTATTCAGATACACTCCGGACTATCGGGTCCAGAGGTCGAAGCGAAAAGGTCCGCCATGACAAATCATTTACAATCCAGCTAGGGACATTATATATGTCACTTGAAGTACACAGTCACTAAGACCGATTAAATTCTTCTTCTATACCATCCAACAGGCTGTCTAGCCTACAATCCTATTGGGAATACTTTGCGGCTAATTCTACTTGGTCATACACCAAACTTACGGGGATCTCTTTCCCATCGGGCTCCATAGGTCCGACCTTGGCCATGTGGTTTGGTCTGCTTTGGTATATCATGTCTTCACCATAGCCCAGGCTTCCCTTGCACCTTGTCGGCAGGCCGATATCTTCCATAATTGGAAGCGCCACCGCGCTCCCTTGAGCTTCCCTATAAGCTCCCCATGCCTCCTGGTGGGGACGTGGATGGCCACAAGGCTTGGGCAGGGCCGGCCCTATGTTTTGGGAGGCCCTAGGCGAACTCGACAACATGGGCCCCTATGTCCTAAGTCCTAAGACCATATATATGTATGCGTGTGCGTTATATATATGACTTATTAAGAGTAACTTTTAGTCACACATCTTTAGTTTAAAATTTGACTATAATAATTCAAATGACTTCATCGAGAACAATAATAACCAAATTCGAACTGATTCCATCAACAACAATAATACTAAAAAAATCACAAAATGAAACTAACATGACATGATTAATTACCTCAAATAAGAACCAAACTAGACTGACTCCATCGACAACAATAATACTCCAGTGCTTCAAAAAAGGTTTCTTCGGGAGTAGTTTCTTGCCCCTGTTCTTCAATGACATCAACATTGCTTGAAGATGTAAAGAACTTATTCAAAGAGTCCTTCAATGGTAGAATTTTTGGATCACTTTCTTTCTTTTTCCTTCTTGTTTCAGCACCCGACAATTGCTTCTTCTTAGGTAACATGGCAGGCTAATGTCCTAAAATCATGAAGAAAAGATCAAAAGAGGATACAAAGAATTAGGAATTTATACATCGGATGATTGGAACCCTAGACATGTACATAGAATGACAAAAAAATGATTGATTGAATTAGAAAATTTAAAACTTCATGCATACTGAAATTGGAGGATGGATCATGGATGTATAGTTGAATACGTAATTAAATACTAAATAAAGAATAAATAAAGTACTAAAATTGTCAAATTAGGGTTTGGGGGATGGACTGGAACTGAGGAACATGGACGGAAACATTCAAACGTACTTTAGGGATTGGGGACGGCCGCGTTGCAGACTTCAAGACTTGTAGTCGCCAGTCGGATGTATACTTGTATACGTATTACTGTGGTGCCGCCTTGCCGGATGCCGGATGGCCGGGCCACTGGGTTGCTGGACTGTCGTGCGGCGCGGCGCGCGTGCAGCTCCAGCGGGCAGCGGGCCAGCGGCAGGCGAGGCAAGGATGACACGGCAAGGCGTCGAGCGACGGAGCGAGGAGGCCGATGGGCGTCACGGCGCCTGACGAACCTAACCTACGAAGGAAAAGGAAAACAAGCAGTCGTTTGTCTGCCAACTGGCGTGAGTCACGGTGTCGCTTCGCGACTTCACATTCGTTAATCGATCAGCGATGGCTTGCTAGCTATCTGATGGGCCTAGCCCATCTTATTTCTTTTCTCTAGTTCTTTTCTATTATTTTTACCTATTTTTTGCTGGGCTATAATATAGATATATACTCTGTCATGGGCCCCCCTCCTCGCTTGGGCCCTGGGCCGTCGCCCCGCCACCATATCCCCAGGGCTGGCCCTGGGCTTGGGCAATACCCTGCATCACCTGCTGAACCTGTTCATGCAGTTGTGAGAGCTCTGGTAGAAGATCACCTGCAGACCCGGGCATCTCCTCCGCGGGACGACCCGTCAGCATACCTGCAGACATAACTCTGTTAGCTGGTTTCTTCACCGAACTCCTTCCAAAGTTTGTTCAAGCACTTACTGAAAATGCCGCGTCGAAGACGCTTATTCTCCTTCACGGAGTCCGCAAGCTTGGCTCGGACATCTTTCAGTTCCACGCCCAGCTGGATATTGGCGTCCTGGAGATTATTTTTCTCCTCCCTGACTTGCGTAAGCACGCGCTCGCCAGCATTTAGCTGTCGATCAGCACGTTCCGCATTCACTGGCACAGCCTCCGGATTCACTCCGGGGTCATCTGCAACATCTATTGTTAGATTTGCATGCATGCCGCATACTATCTGGTACCTGTCATTCTTTGTAATGGAAACAAGTATTACCAGAGGGGCCCTTCTCGGACTCCTTCAATGCGGCAACGCGGCCTGTAGCTGGGTTCTGCACTCTTCGAGCTCTTGAGACAATTGGGAATTCTTCTCTGTAAGAACGTGAACAAATAATGATCCTTAAATCAGTTGTGTCAACTGTTTCAAGTCTCAGGGGCTGCTGATATATATAATCGTCAGATTTTCTTACCCGTATATCCCTTACATACTGGTCCGTGGCTCTGGCTAGACCATTTTGAGCAGCACGGATCTACGCGTCTCCTGAGTTGAAGGCATCGAACGCCTCTTGGGAGAAGCAAGCGTCATGGAGTACAGCCCGGCGACGCTTGTGATTCATGGCACTCTCCACTTTGGAATTTGTAGCGGATAGTCTGTCTGCATCCTCTGTAGGAGGAACATCCGACGTTCCCCCCGTGTTAGCTTCCACCTCTACGTCCGGCCCTGGAGCCCGACTGGTGGAGGCGTGATCGGCAACCTCTCCAGATATAGTCCGGCGAGCGTTTTTCTACTAGGAAACATGGACATCATTATATTTTAAGAAAGACGACAACCACGGAGCAAGGTTTAGAATCATACCTTTGCGCCGGCGTCTCGGTCCTGACCGCCTTCCTTTTTGGCCTACCCGGCTTTGGTGCCCCTTGTTGGCGAGTCACTGCGGGTTCGACATGGCGTCCCGAAGGCCTTCCCTGTAAAACACCATATGTGTATGGTAGGTGAAGTGCATAAAAGGGGATCCTTCTCGGAAGTTGGGACTCCAGTTTTTTCTTACATGCGATGCAGGGAGTAGCCCAGGATAGTCGGCCATAATGGCCACCATGGCGTCATCGCAGCTCAATTGATAGAACGTTCCTACCTCTTGAGCACTGAGTTGGTTTTCTCTGAAGAGGAAGGGATGATGCAGCAAAGTAGCATAAGTATTTCCCTCAGTTTTTGAAAACCAAGGTATCAATCTAGTAGGAGGCTACGCGCCAGTCCCTCGTACTTGCACAAAACAAATAAATCCTTGCAACCAATGCGATAAGGGGTTGTCAATCCCTACACGACCACTTACGAGAGTGAGATCTGATAGATATGATAAGATAATATTTTTGGTATTTTTATGATAAAGATGCAAAGTCAAATAAAAGCAAGGTAAAAGCAAAGGAAATAACTAAGTATTGGGAGATTAATGTGATGAAGATAGACCCGGTGCCATAGGTTTCACCAGTGGCTTCTCACGAGAGCATAAGTATTCTATGGTGGGTGAACAAATTACTGTTGAGCAATTGACAAAATTGAGCATAGTTATGAGAATATCTAGGTATGATCATGTATATAGGCATCACGTCCGAGACAAGTAGACCGACTCCTGCCTGCATCTACTACTATTACTCCACTCATCGACCGCTATCCAGCATGCATCTAGAGTATTAAGTTAATGAAAACAGAGTAACGCCTTAAGCAAGATGACATGATGTAGAGGGATAAACTCATGCAATATGATGAAAAAACCATCTTGTTATCGTCGATGGCAACAATACAATACGTGCCTTGCTGCCCCTATTGTCACTGGGAAAGGACACCGCAAGATTGAACCCAAAGCTAAGCACTTCTCCCATTGCAAGAAAGATCAATCTAGTAGGCCAAACCAAACTGATAATTCGAAGATACTTGCAAAGATAACCAATCATACATAAAAGAATTCAGAGAAGATTCAAATATTGTTCATAGATAGACTTGATCATAAACCCACAATTCATCGGTCTCAACAAACACACCGCAAAAAGAAGATTACATCGAATAGTTCTCCACAAGAGAGAGGGAGAACATTGTATTGAGATCCAGAAAGAGAGAAGAAGCCATCTAGCTACTAACTATGGACCCTTAGGTCTGAGGTGAACTACTCACACTTCATCGGAGGGGCTATGGTGTTGATGTAGAAGCCCTCCGTGATCGATGCCTCCTCCGGCGGAGCTCTGGAACAGGCCCCAAGATGGGATCTCGTGGATACAAAAAGTTACAGCGGTGGAATTAGGGTTGTGGCTCCGTATCTGATCGTTTGGGGGTAAGTAGGTATATATAGGAGGAAGGAGTACGTCAGTGGAGCAACAGGGGGCCCATGAGGGTGGAGGGCGCGCCTGGGGGGGGGGGGGTAGGCGCGCCCCCTACCTCGTGGCCTCCTCTTTTGTGTCTTGACATAGGGTCCAAGTCTCTTGGGTCTCGTTCATTGAGAAAATCATGTTCCCGAAGGTCTCATTCCGTTTGGACTCCGTTTGATATTCCTTTTCTTTGAAACCCTAAAACAGGCAAAAACAGCAATTCTGGGCTGGGCCTCCGGTTAATAGTTAGTCCCAAAAATAATATAAAAGTGGACAATAAAGCCCAATAATGTCCAAAATAGAAGAATATATAGCATGGAGCAATCAAAAATTATAGATACGTTGGAGACGTATCAAGCATCCCCAAGCTTAATTCCTGCTCGTCCTCGAGTAGGTAAATGATAAAAACAGAATTTTTGATGCGGAGTGCTACTTGGCATAATTTTAATGTAATTCTTCTTAATTGTGGTATGAATATTCAGATCCAAAAGATTCAAGACAAAAGTTCATATTGACATAAAAACAATAATACTTGAAGCATACTAACAAAGCAATTATGTCTTCTCAAAATAACATGGCCAAAGAAAGTTCATCCCTACAAAATCATATAGTTTAGTCATGCTCCATTTTCGTCACACAAGAATGCTCTCATCATGCACAACCCCGATGACAAGCCAAGCAATTGTTTCATACTTTAGTAATCTCAAACCTATAAACTTTCACGCAATATATGAGCGCGAGCCATGGACATAGCACTATGGGTGGAATAGAATATAATGAGGGGGTTATGTGGAGAAGACAAAAAGGAGAAAGTCTCACATCAACGAGGCTAATCAATGGGCTATGGAGATGCCCACCAATTGATGTTAATGCAAGGAGTAGGGATTGCCATGCAACGGATGCACTAGAGCTATAAATGTATGAAAGCTCAATAAAAGAAACTAAGTGGGTGTGCATCCAACTTGCTTGCTCACGAAGACCTAGGGCACTTGAGGAGGCCCATTGTTGGAATATAAAAGCCAAGTTCTATAATGAAAATTCCCACTAGTATATGAAAGTGACAAAACAAGAGACTCTCTATCATGAGGATTACGGTGCTACTTTGAAGCACAAGTGTGGCAAAGGATAGTAACATTGTCCCTTCTCTCTTTTTCTCTCATTTTTTTGGGCCTTCTCTTTTTTATGGCCTTTCTCTTTCTTTTTTTGGGCGTTCTCTTTTTTTATGGCCTTTCTCTTTTTTTTATAATTCCTCACTTGGGACAATGCTCTAGAAAATGATGATCATCACACTTCTATTTATTTACAACTCAATGATTACAACTCGATACTAGAACAAAAGATGACTCTATATGAATGCCTCCGGCGGTGTACCGGGATATGCAATGGACCAAGAGTGACATGTATGAAAGAATTATGAACGGTGGGTTTGCCACAAATACTATGTCAACTACATGATCATGCTAAGCAATATGACAATAATGAATGTGTCATGATAAACGGAATGGTGGAAAGTTGCATGGCAATATATCTCAGAATGGCTAGGGAAATGCCATAATAGGTAGGTATGGTGGCTGTTTTGAGGAAGATATAAGGAGGTTTATGTGTGAACTAGCGTATCATATCACGGGGTTTGGATGCACCGGCGAAGTTTGCGCCAACTCTCAATGTGAGAAAGGGCAATGCACAGTACTGAAGAGGCTAGCAAGGATGGAAGGGTGAGAGTGCGTATAATCCATGGACTCAACATTAGTCATAAAGAACTCACATACTTATTGCAAAAATCTACAAGTCATGAAAAACCTCGGCACTACGCGCATGCTCCTAGGGGGATAGATTGGTAGGAGAAGACCATCGCTCGTCCCAGACCGCCACTCATAAGGAGGACAGTCAAATAACACCTCATGTTTCAAATTTGTTACATAACATTTACCGTACGTGCATGCTACGGGACTTGCAAACTTCAACACAAGCATTTCTCAATTTCACAACTACTCAATTAGCACGACTTTAATATTATTACCTCCATATCTCAAAACAATCATCAAGCATCAAACTTCTCTTAGTATTCAAAACACTCATAAGAAAATTTTACTAATCTTGAATACCTGGCATTTTAGGATTTTAAGCAAATTACCATGCTATTTCAGACTCTCAAAATAATCTAAGTGAAGCATGAGAGATCAATAGTTTCTATTAAACAAATCCACCACCGTGCTCTAAAAGATATAAGTGAAGTACTAGAGCAAAACTATATAACTCAAAAGATATAAGCAAAGCACATAGAGTATTCTAGCAAATTCCAAGTCATGTATGGCTCTCTCAAAAGGTGTGTACAGCAAGGATGATTGTGGTAAACTAAAAAGGAAAGACTCAAATCATACAAGACGCTTCAAGCAAAACACATATCATGTGGCGAATAAAAATATAGCTCCAAGTAAAGTTACCGATAGAAGTAGACGAAAGAGGGGATGCCTTCCGGGGCATCCCCAATATTTGGCTTTTAGGTGTCCTTATATTATCTTGGGGGTGCCATGGGCATCCCCAATCTTAGGCTCTTGCCACTCCTTGTTCCATAATCCATCAAATCTTTACCCAAAACTTGAAAACTTCACAACACAAAACTCAAAGTAGAAAATCTTGTGAGCTCCGTTAGCGAAAGAAAACAAAAGATCACTTCAAGGTACTGTAATGAACTCATTCTTTATTTATATTTGTGTTAAACCTACTGTATTCCAACTTCTCTATGGTTTATAAACTATTTTACTAGCCATAGATTCATCAAAATAAGCAAACAACACACGAAAAACAGAATCTGTCAAAAACAGAACAATCTGTAGTAATATGTAGCTAGCGCAAGATCTGGAACCCCAAAAATTCTAAAATAAATTGCTGTACGTGAGGAATTTATCTATTAATCATATTCAAAAATAATTAACTAAATATCACTTTCCAAATAAAAATGGCAGCAGTTCTCGTGAGCACTAAAGTTTCTGTTTTTTACAGCAAGTGTAACAAGACTTTCCCCAAGTCTTCCCAACGGTTCTACTTGGCACAAACACTAATTAAACACAAAAAACACAACCAAAACAGAGGCTAGATAAATTATTTATTGCTAAACAGGAGAAAAAAGTAAGGAATAAAAATAAAATTGGGTTGCCTCCCAACAAGCGCTATCGTTTAACGCCCCTAGCTAGGCATAACAAACAAGGATAGATCTAGGTATTGCCATCTTTGGTAGGCAATCCATAAGTGGCTCTCGTAATAGATTCATAAGGTAATTTAATTTTCTTTCTAGGAAAGTGTTCCATGCCTTTCCTTAATGGAAACTGGAATCTAATATTTCCTTCCTTCATATCAATAATTGCACCAATCGTTCTAAGGAAAGGTCTACCAAGAATAATAGGACATGAAGGATTGCAATCTATGTCAAGAACAATAAAATCTATGGGCACATGATTCTTTGCAACAATAAGAACATCATTAATTCTTCCCATAGGTTTCTTAATAGTGGAATCCGTAAGGTGCAAGTTTAGAGAGCAATCATCAAAATCACGGAAACCTAACAAATCACACAAAGTCTTTGGAATCGTGGAAATGATAACCCACAAGTATAGGGGATCACAACAGTTTTCGAGGGTAGAGTATTCAACCCAAATTTATTGATTCGACACAAGGGGAGCCAAAGAATATTCTCAAGTATTACCAGCTGAGTTGTCAATTCAACCACACCTGGAAACTTAATATCTGCAGCAAAGTGTTTAGTAGCAAAGTAATATGATAGTGGTGATAACGGTAGCAAAAGGTAACAATAGTAAAAGTAATGTTTTTGGTATTTTGAAGTGATGATAGCAATAGCAACGGGAAAGTAAATAAGCGAAGAACAATATATGGAAAGCTCGTAGGCAATGGATCAGTGATGGAGAATTATGCCGGATGCGGTTCATCATGTAACAGTCATAACCTAGGGTGACACAGAACTAGCTCCAGTTCATCAATGTAATGTAGGCATGTTATATTCTGAATATAGTCATATGTGCTTATGGAAAAGAACTTGCATGACATCTTTTGTCCTACCCTCCCGTGGCAGCGGGGTCCTTACGGAAACTAAGGGATATTAAGGCCTCCTTTTAATAGAGAACCGGAACAAAGCATTAACACATAGTGAATACATGAACTCCTCAAACTACGGTCATCATCGGAAGTATCCCGATTATTGTCACTTCGGGGTTAACGGATCATTACACATAATACGTGACTATAGACTTGCAAGATAGGATCAAGAACACTCATATATTGATGAAAACATAATAGGTTCAGATCTGAAATCATGGCACTCGGGCCCTAGTGTCAAGCATTAAGCATAGCAAAGTCATAGCAACATCAATCTCAGAACATAGTGGACACTAGGGATCAAACCCTAAAAAAACTAGCACAATTACATGATATATCCCATCCAACGCATCACCGTCCAGCAAGCCTACGATGGAATTACTCACGCACGGCGGTGAGCATCATGAAATTGGTGATGGAGGATGGTTGATGATGACAATGGCGACGGATTCCCCTCTCCGGAGCCCCGAACAGACTCTAGATCAGCCCTCCCGAGGGGTTTTAGGGCTTGGCGGCGGCTCCGTATCGTAAAACGCGATGATTTCTTCTCCTTGATTTTTTTCTCCCCGAAACTCAATATATGGAGGTGGAGTTGGAGTAGAGGCAACAGGGGGGCCACGAGGTAGGGGGGCGCGCCCCCCACCCTCGTGGCAAGGTGGTGGGCCCCCTGGCCTTCATCTTTTGTAGGTATTTTTCTTATTTTCTAAAAAGTGGCTCCGTGAAGTTTCAGGTCATTCCGAGAACGTTTGCTCCTGCACATAAATAACACCATGGTAATTCTGCTGAAAACAGCATCAGTCCGGGTTAGTTCCATTCAAATCATGCAAGTTAGAGTCCAAAATAAGGGCAAAAGTGTTTGGAAAAGTAGATACGTTGGAGACGTATCAACTCCCCCAAGCTTAAACTTTTGGTTGTCCTCAAGCAATTCAGTTGATAAACTGAAAGTGATAATGAAAAACTTTTACAAACTCGGTTTGCTCTTGTTGTTATAAATATGTAAAGCCAACATTCAAGTTTTCAGCAAAGATTATAACTAACCACATTCACAATAACACATAGGTCTCAAGTTTACTCATATCAATGGCATAATCAACTAGCGAGCCATAATAATAAATCTCTGATGACAACACTTTCTCAAAATAATCATAATATGATATAACAAGGTGGTATCTCGCTAGCCCTTTCTGAGACCGCAAAACATAAATGCAGAGCACCTTTAAAGACCAAGGACTGACTAGACATCGTAATTCATGGTAATAGATATCCAGTCAAGTTATACTCAATGTAAACTAACAGTAATGAATGCGAATGACAACGGTGCTCTCCAACTGGTGCTTTTTAATAAGAGGATGATGACTCAGCATAAAAGTAAATTAATAGGCCCTTCGCAGAGGGAAGCAAGGATTTGTAGAGGTGCCAGAGCTCGGTTTTGAAACAGAGGTTAATATTTTGAGCGGTATACTTTCATTGTCAACATAACAACCAAGAGATGGCGATATCTTCCATGCTACACACATTATAGGCGGTTCCCAAACAGAATGGTAAAGTTTATACCCCCTTCCACCAACAAGCATCAATCCATGGCTTGCTCAAAGCAACGAGTGCCTCCAAGTAACAAGATTCCCAGGGGGAGTTTTGTTTGCAATTATTTTGATTTAGTTTGCATAAAGCATGGGACTGGGCATCCCGGTGACTAGCCATTTATCTCATGAGTGAGGAGCGGAGTCCACTCCTCTTGAGAATAACCCGCCTAACATGGAAGATACAGATAGCCCTAGTTGATACATGAGCTATTCGAGCATACAAAACAGGATATTTATTTGAAGGTTTAGAGTTTGGCACATACAAATTTACTTGGAACGGTAGGTAGATATCGTATATAGGTAGGTATAGTGGACTCATGTGGAATAACTTTGGGGTTTAAGGGATTTGGATGCACAAGCAGTATTCCCGCTTAGCACAGGTGAAGGCTAGCAGAAGACTGGGAAGCGACCAGCTAGAGAGAGACAATAGTCATGAACATGCATTAAAATTAATCAACACCGAATGCAAGCATGACTAGGATATAATCCACCATGAACATAAATATCGTGAAGGCGATGTTGATTTTGTTTCAATTACATGCGTGAACATGTGCCAAGTCAAGTCACTTAAATCATTCAAAGGAGGATACCACCCTATCATACCACATCATAACCATTTTAATAGCATGTTGGCACGCAAGGTAAACCATTATAACTCATAGCAAATCAAGCATGGCACAAGAAACTATAATCTCTAATTGTCATTGCAAACATGTTTATTCATAATAGGCTGAATCAGGAACGATGAACTAATCATATTTACAAAAACAAAAGAGGTCGAGTTCATACCAGCTTTTCTCATCTCAGCCAATCCATCATAATTGCCTTTCACTTGCACGACCGAACGATGTGAATAATAATAATAGTGCACGTGCATTGGACTAAGCTGGAATCTGTAAGCATTCAATAAACAGGAGAAGACAAGGCAATACAGGCTCTTTTGTCAGATCAACAATAATGCATATAAGAGCCACTTCAACAATTTAATTATGGTCTTCTCCTATCGACCCCCAAAGAAAAGAAAAGAAAAGAAATAAAACTATTTACACGGGAAAGCTCCCAACAAGCAAAAGAAGAACATGAAATGTTTTTGGGTTTTCTTTTTAATTACTTCTACAAGCATGGAAAGTAAACTAACTAAAAGCTACAACTAATTTTTTGGTTTTTATTAAGGTTTATTAAACACACAAGAAGAAAGCATAAAAAGGAAAATAAACTAGCATGGATGATACAATGAAAAAGTATGAGCACCGACATCTAGCAATGAGTGTGTGAACATAAATGTAATATCGGTGGGAAATACGTACTCCCCCAAGCTTAGGCTTTTGGCCTAAGTTGGTCTATGGCCACAGCTGGCCTCGCGGATATCCATAATAGTAGCTGGGGTCATACTGCGATGCAGCAGCTATCGCCTGCTGAGCTGCAGCGTGGCGATGAGCGGCCTCCTCTCTCCTCTCGTACTTATCTTCCTTCTGTCTGGTAATAGTATATCCTCCTCTTGCCTGATAATCAAAGAAGGCAGCAGCAGGGAGAGTAATACAGACAACACGGTGTCTGTCAAAGATTAGTCGATACTGAAGAGGTGATTCATTCCTCTCGACAAACTGGTGGTGAACCATAGCATTAAAATCTAGATAAGCAGGAGGTAATTCAATATCATCTTATGGCTATACCAAGAAAATTAGCTATGCGGGTTGCATAAATTCCACCAAAGAAATCTCCATTAAGTCTATTAAGATGCAACCTACGTGCAATAATGGCTCCCAAATTATATGATTTGTCTCCTAACACAGCACTCCTAAGAATACTAAGATCAGGGACACACATGTGACATGCCTCATCTTTACCATTAATGCATCTACCTATGGAGAGAGCAAAATAATGTATAGCAGGAAAGTGAATGCTCCCTATGATAGCTTGTGTAATCTCTCTAGATTCTCCCATAGTTATTCTAGCAAGAAAATCTCTAAATTCAGATTTGCGAGGATCCCTTATACTACCCCATTGTGGAAGTTTGCAAGCAGTGGTAAAATCATCTAAGTCCATAGTGTAAGATTTATCATAAAGATTAAACAGGACAGTTGGAGAATTACGTGAAGTTGAAAATTCAAACCTCCTCACAAAGGTACTGGTGAGATAGTGATACTGGCTGCACTTCTCTTCCTCGAAGCTCACAAGATCAGCGTTACGCAAATATGCGTTAAATTCTTCCTTAATTCCCGCTCGACCCATAAAGTTCTCAGAAGGCCATTCACAAGGACGCACTGGAGCGTCTCTTGGTGGCTCTTCATCAGCATCATGCATTGCAAGCCTGGGTCCTTGCTTCCTTGAAGAACCACCTTGGAATATTTTCCTAAGCATATTTCTTCCTCTGAAAAATTCTGAAATTTTTTAGTAACTTCAAAATAAAAGTAAACCAAACTCAATAATATTGATAGCAACTACTCCTACAAGTGCCTAGGGCCTATATCATGCATCAAAACTACTTTTGACCATATAAATTTGACATGCAAGCTCAAGAAGAGGGTCACCTAAGCAGCAAAAATTTGCAATGAATAAAGCACTAGAACAAAAACTGATTGGACCAATGGAGGTGCTTTGAGCAAGGAGATCGAAAATGGCAGCAAAACGAGCTTGGACTCGGGTTTGAGCTGGTTATTTGTGTTTGTGGGAGGAAGTTGAAGTGTATGGGTGAAAGGATAAGTGGAGGAGGGCCACCATGGGCCCATGAGGTAGGGGGCGCACCCTCCACCCTTGTGGGCAGGTGGTTGACCCCCCTGGTGTGTTCTCAGTTCCATACATCCTCAAATATTCTAGAAAAAATTATATTTAAATTTCAGGGCATTTGAAGAACTTTTATTTTCGAGGTATTTTTATATTGCACGGATAATCAGATAACAGACAGAAAAATATTTATTTTTGTTTTATTTAATTAAACATATAAACCCTCCTAGACTCGTAGTCACGACCGTTGCCTCCACTTCGCCTTTAAATCGCTATGCCACCGCCTGTAAATTCCGTGCCCCGCCAAGGGCATTTCAGTCATTTCACGCACATGCATATAAAACGCAGCCCGCCCGTGGAGAAACCCTAGCCGCTGCCTCCGCCCGCACTTGCGCCCCCACCTACCCACGCGGCTCTTTTCCCCGATCCCCTCCCACGAACCCTAGCCTCCTGGTGACGCCGCCCCTTCCTTCCCCCGCCCCCCTCACCTCCCCCCCCCGCCGCGAGCCCCTCCCTCCTCTTCGCGTTTCGGGCGGCCATGGACGACTCCATGAGCGGGACCACCACCGTCGCGGCGCTCGTGGCCGGCGGCGCACTCCACGGGGCTCGGGACGTCCGCGGTGGCGCGGGCTGTGGACCGAGATGCAGGGCTCGGGACGTCCGTGGCGGCGCGGCCTGTGGACCGAGAGGCAGGGCTCGGGACGTCCGCGGCGGCGCGGGCTGTGGACGGAGAGGCAGGGCCTGTGATGCATTCTGTTCGAGGGGCTGGTCAGGTTGGCGCGGGATCTGAGCCACCGTCGATGGATTTCTCGCAGCTTGGCTACTGTTGCTTTGGATCCGGTACGATCCCCATCTCTCTCTCTCTCCGAGACTCAACCAGGCACTCACTCACTCTGTTTGTGCACGCGCGTGTGTGCAGTTTCACATCCCTGAACACCTAATACTTAGTTCTGAAATATTCAGATGCTCATGTACTGTTCCAACTTGCCATCTTTGTTACTCACGACCTTCTTGACGGAGATACAAAAGATGGAAAGAGAACATTGCTTCTTGTAGATAGTCTGTTAAATCTCCATGAATTAACCCTTTCAGGTTTAGGTCATATTCAGTGGTGTCATTTTCCTGTTTGTACAAAGTATATGCTGTTTGACATTGACACGAAAGGCAGAAAATACAAAAAATGCATAATTTCCAAGACATGATTCTACTAACCTCATTCTCACGTTATCATTCTAATTATTTTTTATTTTTAGTCAATGCAAAAGTAGTTTTGGCTGTAGCCACTCTAAAACCATATTTGTTTGCCTCCGCACATAGATAAACTCGGTCTCATGACACCATTTGTTGTCTTCAGATTTAGATAAAAGCATCACAGTTATCAATTTAATTAGTAGCACCACCGCTATGTGATTAGGACATCATGCCGGCCATCGAGGATGATTTGATCATGCAATTCTTGTTTGCTGCCGCACATACTTCGCAACCTGCCTTATGGACTGCAGTTTCATTTTTTATGGGTTCTTGAGATATGTTATTTGCAGGGAGCATCCTGATTTCTTCAGTTGCAATTGTTTTGTTCATTTACTTTTTGCCTTCTTGATTGGCTCAAACATGCTCATTGTGAAAGGGCGAGGAGCCGCCGCCATGTTTCTCCCCGAGCTCCGTGGTAGAATGGTCTATTTGTATGAGATTGTGTTTAGCGGATGCGAAGAGCTCAGTTCTGGTAAGCTAGACCCTGAGGCGTGCAACAAGTATGTGGAGATTAAGGAGCGTGCCCATGTGAGCGGCTTCGATTTTGTTGTGCCAAGATCTCTGGTGGCAGGGATTCACTTCGTTTTTTTGGTGATAGTCAGGAGGTTATATAGTTTGATGTTTCTGAATTTTAACAATCATGTTTTACAGTACCCTTGACATGAATGAGATCATTGGGCTTAAATGAGAACGATGAGAACCATCTGTTCTCCATCGCAATCATCATGTGTTTAAACTACTACTGCAACAAATGTTTGTCGTACCTTCAGTTTGTGCTGCAGAATCTGTGTTTCATTGGCACTTTTGTGTGTGTTTGATTTAGTATCTTTACCCAGGTGCTTGCTAGAGGAGAAGATTAATGGTCTGACACGGCTTCATGATGTATGAGCTGGAGGAGAGGGCATTGGATGAACCAATCAGTTCGAAGCTGTAGGTATGCAAAAACTTCAACATGTATGTATAGTAAATTTGTAATAGCAAAACTCTTGCTTCCTTGCCCATAAGAGAAAAACACCAAAAAATTTATCACCTTAACTTGTCGATGGCATACCATCCTGTCACAAACCCTCAATAATGTGCAACTCTTTTTTACCGGCTCTGAGATATTGCATAGTGATGTCTCACAATTAAGAGTATTACTGTGAAAAATAACTGACCTCATGTTATCTCATGTACTTTGCTACTGCCTTCACATAAGAAGCTGTACACTAGAGGCAAGAACATGATGTGTGTGTGTGTGTTTGTGTGTGTCTTTGGGGAGGCCGGGGAGGGGGGGGGGGGGTAAAAACCCCTGGGTATGCATTCTTCACTTGAACAGATTCGATAATTTATCCCAATACTCTCTTTGTATTTATGTCTTTGAGGAAATCCTATGATAGATATATTTTGTCCGTTGTTTCATGCATTCTTCAGCTTTATGATTAATACTCCGAGAAATTTGAAAACTTTAGTCATTAAATATATGTCCCAAGAAATTTAGAATGGGACCATGGGATTACCCCTTTTGAGGGTTTTCACCTTACAGAGGAAGAAATTTAACATTTTTGTTTTCAATATCATTTTCCCTGACGGATTACATACAGGTTGTTATTTTATTTACAAACATGTCAAGTGTGGTTTTTTTCGTTTTCTGTAAAGATCATTCACATCTATTTTTTTTGTTCCTCCCATCTGGATTTCTGATTTGATTCCAGAGTTTGGAGGTGGATGTTACTAGTTGATCACAAGTTTTCTTTCAGCACTTGGTGAGTTACAGGTCAGCCCCATCTCACATTACTAAATCTGCAACTCATGCTTTTTCTTGCTTGATATTAATTCTCGATATTCTTGTCACATCCTTACAGGGATATCATGTGCATATGTATGAGTCTGCTTTGCTTCGGTTGAAGATATATGTGTGCCTGAAGATACAATCTTACATGCATTTTCTGTATGATATGATCACTATTTCATTCTCTGCGTGTACGTAGGTTGCAAGAATGAGAAGGCTCCTCCGTGCTTAACAGGAAGAGACAGGGTCACAGCCGCACCACACGACGGCAGGCCATGGCGAGCCGCACCACACCAGGTGGGCTAGAGCGAGCTCCAGCGCGAGCGAGCGCACCCGTCGCCCATGCTGGCGGTGTCCCGGCCACGAGCAACAGGAACACATGGTCCCTGACCACGGCTGGATCTCCGCCTTCTCCATCCACATGCGTGCAACATGAACTAGCAGCCGCACGGGTCTGAGCTCGGCCTCTCAAGTAGGGTCGCTTCCATGCTGTAGCTATTGTTCTTTTCTCCGTTTCTCTGAAGATGCTTGCTATCTTCAGATCTTGCCGAGTGTTCGTCTGAGATTCACTGTCTTGATTTAGTTAGTGGTTTGGATAGTAGTACTCCATGAATTTTCATTTGACCCGCTATCTGTTGCCGCCGCCGGTAAATTGGATGATTGGTGCAGTTTCACATCCCTGAACCCAAACCCTAAGACTTAGTTCTGAAATATTCAGACCATATTTACTGAAGTGTGTCAGTGTTGGTTTACTTGTGATACTTGCTCCATTGTTGTGTTTAATCATATTGTCCGATCTTATCATATGCTATGCTCGCCAAGTTCAACTATCAATATCTAATTTCTCATCTGATTTTGACACCTTGCTCTTCTGCAGTTTTGTTTCACTTTTCAAGGATGAGTATCTTTACTTTGAAAATGAACTGGTCATATTTCTATTGGAAATGAAGTGATGTTGCTTCCCAGGTAAATAACTGAATTCTCTTCTACTTTAGTAGATTCAGTAACTTTGCTTTAGAGTTGTTGTTTAACAGTAGCACTACCCTTGAGTAACTAGATCAATGGCTGCCACTATGTAAATCTTAGTTCCAGTACATATGATAATCATGGTTCTTCTGTCTTGGTATGATGATTTTATACATGCCAACAAGCAACCATGCGATATGTTTTTACTTCTGCACCTAACATCATGTTTTCCCACAAAAAAGTACATGTGCCGCGGCAATCATGCGTTTTATCATTTTAATAGCCAGTCAAGTTCGTCCTTCAAATGATACAGAAGGCAGTCAAGTTCCATCCTCTAATTTCTTGTGATCATTGTAGGACCAATTAGGATGTATACCTGAAGGAGTGAATCTACTGGTTCAGCTGAAAATTGATCTCTATTTGGTTTCTGTTTTTGTGTTTGGTTTTGCCGGCCGCTCGTCCTTCGTATGCTCATCCATCTTGGCTGCTCTGCTTGCCTGCTTCTCCACTCTAACTCAGGTAAATGGACTGTTCTTTAATTTGCCTGGGGAACGACTCTTCTTTTACCTGTCTATTCCATAGCATGCCGGTGCACTGACCACTTCATGTCCATTTATTTATTAGGTTCTGCGATCTCTTGTGTTGCTGCATCCTGATCTTCTGCTTTGTTGCATCTCTGTTCTGCCATCGAGGTTTGCTTGCTTTCTGTCTAGCTAAAATGCATATTTCCTTTTCTGTACGTGTTGTCATGGTGTTTAAATTGCTGATCATTTTAATTTTCTGGATCTGGCATGCCATCGTGTATTGTTCGGCCTCGTCCCGCTTATATGTCATGCTTGTGTGTGAGTAGAATGCGTCCGCTTATTTAAGTCGTTATACATGTTTTGGAGGTCGTGGTGGCGGCGTAGTGCGGTGTGCTTTATGACGCTTTCGTATCTGTGCGAGGTTGCAGAGGACGTGTCTGTACTTGCTGGGGTAGAATTCAAATTGTGAGGGATGGTTGTGCTTAGATTTGGTCGCTGCTGGTCGGTTCTTGAGTTCAGCGCATGAAAACCTGCAACTGCTATCAAGCGAACCACAGGTAACTGAACTTCTGATTTGGTGATGTAGACATAGATCTAGCTGATCCCAACTGCTGGAGTATTTTAGTTCTATTGATTTGTAGCATCTATATAATTAGATATACACTTACGGATGTGCTTCTTTAGCGTGCCTTCTCTCATCTCATAGTAAATTGTTTTGTTGTTCTAAATAATTGCTGCAGGAGGGAGCAGCAGGCATAGAAGAAATCCCAAGCCAATTTTGCTCAGCTGTAGCATCTTCCACTGACAATAAGTCTGCACAGCAGCCTGGTGAGGTTTGTTCTTGCATTTAAAAACATAAGTCTTTCAATTGCTCTCTACTCGCTGGTAAAAAAGCATAGCGAATTTCCTTTATAAATACCCAACTGAAGAATACCTTAGTTAAATCAATCAATAGTGAGTTGTATTACTAGAGAGTAGAGACATAAGAAAACGCCCTTAGGTGTGACACTCTACGTGGTTACCTTCTTAGTCCCAGCTATTGACATCATACTGAAATCACACTCTGCCAAGCGGAATGTTTGTTTCTATGTACTTCTGGATGCTAATTTACTGTTCTTGATTTTCATGGGGATATTCCTTCATTATTTGGTTACCTGTCAATGCTCGGTCCTATTTCCCACCTTGTGCTTTGACTTCTTACATTTTTTCCGTCTAAGTTATTAGGCTACTGCTGCCTGGTTTGCGCATGATGAACCACTGGTTATGATGCACTCCTGGCTGGTCTGCCTTTTTTTATGCTTTTTTAGTGACAACATTCAGACTTAATGTTTATTACTTCATTTCAGAGTTTTAAATTAAGACATCGTGGTCAATTTATATGGTTTTCTGAAGTTTCACCTTCCCTTTGTCATATTGGTTTGATCAAATCAATGGGAAGCCGGCATTACTTTGATGTACTGGCCTACAGTCTTATTAAGTTCTCCCTCTTCAAACTAATACAAGACCTTTTAGATCACTAAAATAGTGATCTAAAAGGTCTTACATCTTAGCGCACATTTAACTACTTTATTTGCTGTACTATTGTGGATGTACCGCAGAATAAAGCAGTCCTCCATTTTTCTTCTCTGCAGGCTGATGTTCTTGCTCAGTATAAGCCAACAATGGAGAAACTGACCAAGCTATCTTTCATGATCAGTTACACACCAAGCCTATATTTTTGCTGCTTCTACATGTTGCTATGATGGTCATTCAGCCCATTTTCTTGAACCTGCACTACAATGAGAAATTTGGGCTGCTTCTTTGTGGCTTCCAAACTTGAAATGTTTGTTTGGAAGTTAGTTTAGATTTTTGTTGTGGATTCACAGCTTCTCACATGTACCATCCTCTTAGACCTTTAGATTTACAAAGAAACTAAATCAAGATATGGTGGTATGGTCTCAATAGTATAACTTAAAGCCTTCCATGCTTTATGTTAGATCTGGTGAGGAAAGGCGGCTTCCAAGCAGAGGATGTGGGAGTGTTGACCACACTTGGTTTTCGACTTGGGTGTCTAAATATTCTCACAATACTTGGCTCCCTCTCGGCCTTTGCGCCATTGGCGTAATGAGTCATCTAGTATAAATAACAGAAAATAAAAGTGGGGTACAGAAGGCTGTGTCTTCTAGTTTCATCCATCTCATGATCATCAAAAGGAATCCACTAACAAGGTTGATCAAGTCTTGTTAACGAACTCATTCCGAATAACATGGAACCAGAGAAATTTCGAATAACATTATGTTACCTCAACGGGGATATGCACATCTCCAATAATAAGAATATCATATTTCTTCTTGACAGTAGGAAGAGGAAATTCAAAACCTCCAAATATAATTGATGGAATTTTTCTAATAGAATTGATACTGTGAACTTAAGGTTGTTTCCTCGAAAAGTGTACCGTATGCTCATTACCATTAACATGAAAAGTGACATTGCCTTTAGTGCAATCAATAACAGGCCCTGCAGTATTCAAAAAGGGTCTTCCAAAAATAATATACATACTATCGTCCTTGGGAATATCAAGAATAATAAAGTCCGTTAAAATAGTAATGTTTGCAACTACAATAGGTACATCCTCACAAATACCGACAGGTATAGCAGTTGATTTATCAGCCATTTGCAAAGATATTTCAGTAGGTGTCAACTTATTCAAATCAAGTCTATGATATAAAGAGAGAGGCATAACACTAACATCGGCTCACATAAAGTAGTTTTAACATAGTTTCTTTGAATGGAGCATGGTATAGTGGGTACTCCTGGATCTCCAAGTTTCTTTGGTATTCCACCCTTAAAAGTATAATTAACAAGCATGGTGGAAATTTCAGCTTCCGGTATCTTTCTTTTCTTTGTAATAATATTTTTCATGTACTTAGCATAAGGATTGGTTCTGAGCATATCAGTTAATTGCATACGCAAAAAGATAGGTCTAATCATTTCAGCAAAGCGCTCAAAATCCTCATCGTCCTTTTTCTTGGATGGTTTGGGAGGAAAATGCATGGGTTTCTGAACCCATGGTTCTCTTTCTTTACCATGTTTCCTAGCAACAAAGTCTTTTTTATCATAACGTTGATTCTTTGATTGTGGGTTATCAAGATCACCAGCAGGTTCAATTTCTATGTCATTATCATTACTAGGTTGGGCATCATTATGAACATTATCATTAACATTACCACTAGTTTTAGGTTCATTACCAGATTGAGTTTCAGCATCAGAAATAGAAATATCATTTGGATTCTCAGGTGTTTCAACAATAGGATCACTAGAAGCATGCAAAGTCCTATCTTTTTCTTTTTCTTCTTTTAAGAAGAACTAGGTACATCTACGTTATTTCTTTGAGAATCTTGCTCAATTCTCTTAGGGTGGCCTTCAGGATACAAAGGTTTCTGAGTCATTCTACCAGTTCTAGTAGCCACTCTAACAACATTATCATTGTCTTTACTATTCAATTCATTGAGCAAATCATTTTGAGCTTTAAGCAATGTTGGGGATATCGCTTATCGGGAACTTATCGGTCGACCCATGATAAGGGGTAAATCGGCCAGTTTATCGGCATATCGGCCGATTTATCGCCATATCGGCTGATTTATCGGCCGGTTTATCTTATCGGTCTGACAGCAGTAAGCGATAAATCGGCCGATTTATCGGCATATCGGAAGATATCTTGAATAGTGGCTTTAAGTACTTGTTCTACTTGAGTGGTAACCATAGAAGCATTAAGTTTAAGTTCACATTTAACATTAGCCATATAATCATCCAAGTGTTCAAGCATATTTGAATTGTATTTCAATTTTCTACCAAAATAAGCATTAAAGTCTTCTTGCTTAGCCATAAATTTATCAAACTCATCTAAGCATGGGCTAGCAAATTTAGTAAATGGGATTACAGCTTTATCATATCTATAGAGAGAATTTACCTTCACTACCTGTGTCGGGTTATCAAGACCATGTGTTTCTTCAATAGGTAAGGGATTAAGATTATATGTTTCTTCAACAGGCGGTGAATTAAGGCCATGTATTTCTTCAATAGGAGGTAAATTCTTAACATCTTCAACTTTAATACCCTTCTCTTTCATAGATTTCTTTGCCTCTTGCATATCTTCAGGACTGAGAAATAGAATACCCCTCTTCTTCGGAGTTGGTTTAGGAATAGGCTCTGGAATTGGCTCCGGAGGTGTCCAATTATTTTCATTTGCAAACATATTATTTAATAGAATTTCAGCTTCATCCGGTGTTCTTTCCCTGAAAACAGAACCAACACAAATATCCAGGTAATCTCTGGAGGCATTGGTTAGTCCATTATAAAAGATATCAAGTATTTCATTTTTCTTAAAAGGATGATCAGGCAAAGCATTAAGTAATTGGAGAAGCCTCCCCCAAGCTTGTGGGAGACTCTCTTCTTCAATTTGCACAAAATTATATATATCCCTTAAAGCAGCTTGTTTCTTATGAGCAGGGAAATATTTAGCAGAGAAGTAATAAATCATATCCTGGGGACTACGCACACAACCAGGATCAAGAGAATTAAACCATATCTTAGCATTACCCTTTAATGAGAACAGAAATATTTTAAGGATATAAAAGTAACGAGTTTTCTCATCTTTAGTGAACAGGGTGGCTATATCATTCAATTTAGTAAGATGTGCCATAACAGTTTCAGATTCATAACCATGAAAAGGATCAGATTCAACCAAAGTAATTATATCAGGATCAACAGAGAATACATAATCCTTATCAGTAACAAAGATAGGTGAAGTAGCAAAAGCAGGGTCGGGTTTCATTCTAGCATTTAAAGATTGCTTACTCCATTTAGCTAATAATATTTTGAGTTCAGTTCTATTTTGGCACGCTAAAATAGCTAAGGAAGCTTCTTGATCAAAGACATAACCCTTAGGAATAACAAGTGATTCTTCATCATCACTTTCATTAGTATCATCAGATTCAATATTTTCAATCTCTCTAGCCCTAGCAAGTTGTTCATCAAGAAAATCACTAAGTGGCATAGTAGTATCAGGCATAGAGGTAGTTTCATCATAAGTATCATGCATAGCAGAAGTGGCATCATCAATAACATGCGACATATCAGAACGAATAGCTGAAGCAGGTGTAGGTGTCGCAAGCTTACTCATAACAGAAGGTGAATCAAGTGCAGAGCTAGATGGAAGTTCCTTACCTCCCCTCGTAGTTGAGGGATAGATCTTGGTTTTTGGATCTCTCAAGTTCTTCATAATGATAAGCAGATATATATCCCAAGTGACTCAAAGAATAGAGCTATGCTCCCCGGCAATGGCGCCAGAAAATAGTCTTGATAACCCACAAGTATAGGGGATCGCAACAGTTTTCGAGGGTAGAGTATTCAACCCAAATTTATTGATTCGACACAAGGGGAGCCAAAGAATATTCTCAAGTATTAGCAGCTGAGTTGTCAATTCAACCACACCTGGAAACTTAATATCTGCAGCAAAGTGTCTAGTAGCAAAGTAATATGATAGTGGTGATAACGGTAGCAAAAGGTAACAATAGTAAAAGTAATGTTTTTGGTATTTTGTAGTGATGATAGCAATAGCAACTGGAAAGTAAATAAGCGAAGAACAATATATGGAAAGCTCATAGGCAATGGATCAGTGATGGAGAATTATGCCGGATGCAGTTCATCATGTAACAGTCATAACCTAGGGTGACACAGAACTAGCTCGAGTTCATCAATGTAATGTAGGCATGTATTCTGAATATAGTCATACGTGCTTATGTAAAAGAACTTGCATGACATATTTTGTCCTACCCTCCCGTGGCAGCGGGGTCCTTACGGAAACTAAGGGATATTAAGGCCTCCTTTTAATAGAGAACCGGAACAAAGCATTAACACATAGTGAATACATGAACTCCTCAAATTACGGTCATCACCAGTAAGTATCCCGATTATTGTCACTTCGGGGTTAACTGATCATAACACATAATAGGTGACTATAGACTTGCAAGATAGGATCAAGAACACTGATATATTGATGAAAACATAATAGGTTCAGATCTGAAATCATGGCACTCGGGCCCTAGTGACAAGCATTAAGCATACTAAAGTCATAGCAACATCAATCTCAGAACATAGTGGACACTAGGGATCAAACCCTAACAAAACTAACTCGATTACATGATAGATACCATCCAACCCATCACCGTCCAGCAAGCCTACGATGGAATTACTCACGCACGGCGGTGAGCATCATGAAATTGGTGATGGAGGATGGTTGATGATGATGATGGCGACAGATTCCCCTCTCCAGAGCCCCGAACGGACTCCAGATCAGCCCTCCCGAGAGGTTTTAGGGCTTGGCGGCGGCTCCGTATCATAAAACGTGATGATTTCTTCTCCTCGATTTTTTCTCTCCCCGAAACTCAATATATGGAGGTGGAGTTGGAGTCGGAGAGGCAACAGGGGGCCCACAAGGTAGGGGCGTGCCCTAGGGGGGGCAGGCACGCCCCCCACCCTCGTGGCAAGGTGGTGGGCCCCCTGGCCTTCATCTTTTGCAGGTATTTTTCTTATTTTCTGAAAAGTGGCTCCGTGAAGTTTCAGGTCATTTCGAGAACAATTGCTCCTGCACATAAATAACACCATGGTAATTCTGCTGAAAACAGCGTCAGTCCGGGTTAGTTCCATTCAAATCATGCAAGTTAGAGTCCAAAACAAGGGCAAAAGTGTTTGGAAAAGTAGATACGTTGGAGACGTATCAGGAAACACTAGCACCCAAATCACATAAAGCATATCATTCATGATATTTAATTTTAATTTTAATAGTTGGTTCCCACTCATCATAGAGTTTTCTAGGGATAGAAACTTCCAATTCAAGTTTTTCCTCATAAGATTGCTTCAAGGCATCAACGATATGTTTAGTAAATGCTTTTTTTTGACTATAAGCGTGAGGAGAATTTAGCACGGATTGCAACAAGCAAATACAATCAATCAAAGAGCAATTATCATAGTTAAATTCCTTGAAATCCATAATAGTGGGTTTAGCAACATCTAGGGTTTTAATTTCTTCAATCCCACTTTTATCAATTTTAGCATCAAGATAAAAAAATTCCGAATTCTTGGAACGCCTTCTAGGTAAAGGTGGATCACATTCAGTCCCATCATTATCAAGATTCATATTGCAAAACAAACATTTAATAGGAGACACATCAATAACTTTTAGATGTTCATCTTTATTTTCATAGGAACTAGAAGAACACGCTCTTATAAAGGCATCTTTCTTAGCACGCATCCTAGCGGTTCTTTCTTTGCACTCATCAATGGAAATTCTCATGGCTTTGAGAAACTCATTGATATCATGCTTAGGTGGAATAGATCTAAGTTTCAAAGAATCAACATCAAGAGAAATTCTATCAACTCATTGATATCATGCTTAGGTGGAATAGATCTAAGTTTCAAAGAATCAATATCAAGAGAAATTCTATCAACGTTCCTAGCCAACTCATCAATCTTAAGTAATTTTTCTTCAATCAAAGCATTGAAATTATTTTGTGAAGTAATAAATTCTTAAATATTATATTCAAAATGAGAGGGCATCTTATTATAATTTCCATAAGAATTATTGTAGGAATTACCATAATTATTAGAGGGATTACTAGGATAAGGCCTAGGATTAAAACTTCCTCTATACGCGTTGTTACCAAAATTATTCCTACCAACAAAATTCACATCCATATATTCATTATTATTCTCAATCAAAGTAGACAAGGGCATATCAATAGGATCAGAAGAAACACTCTTACTAGCAAATAATTTCATAAGTTCATCCATCGTTCCACTCAAAACATTAATTTCTTCTATCGCATGCGCCTTTTTATTAGTAGATCTTTCAGTATGCCATTGAGAATAATTAACCATAATATTATCTAGGAGTTTAGTAGCTTATCCTAAAGTGATTTCCATAAAAGTGCCTCCCGCGGCCGAATCTAAAATATTTCTAGAAGCAAAACTCAATCCGGCATAAATTTTTTGTATAATCATCCACAAATTTAAACCATGAGTAGGGCAATTACGTATCATTAGTTTCATTTTCTCCCAAGCTTGTGCAACATGTTCATGATCAAGTTGCTTAAAATTCATAATATCGTTTCTAAGAGAGATGATCTTAGCGGGAGGAAAATACTTAGAGATAAAAGCATCTTTGCACTTGTTCCATGAATCAATACTATTTTTAGGCAAAGACGAAAACCAAGCTTTAGCACGATCTCTAAGAAAAAAAGGGAATATCTTCAATTTAACAATATCATTATCCACATCTTTCTTCTTTTGCATATCACACAAAGCAACGAAGCTATTTAGATGGGTAGCTGCATCTTCACTAGGAAGGCCAGAAAACGGATCTTTCATGACAAGATTCAGCAAAGCAGTATTAATTTCACAAGATTCAGCATCGGTAAGAGGAGAAATCGGAGTGCTAATAAAATCATTATTGTTGGTATTGGTGAAGTCACACAATTTAGTGTTATCTTGAGCCATCATAACAAGCAAGCAAACTAACACACAAGCAAACAAAAAGCAAGCGGGCAAAAAGAGGCAAATAGAGAAAGAGAGGGAGGATAGAGAGAGGGCGAATAAAACGGCAAGGGTGAAGTGAGGGAGAGAAAAACGAGAGGCAAATGGAAAATAATGTAATGAGGGAGATAAAGGTATGTGATGGTACTTGGTATATTGACTTTTGCGTAGACCTCCCCGACAACGGCGCCAGAAATCCTTCTTGCTACCTCTTGAGCACTACGTTGGTTTTCCCCGAAGAGGAAGGGATGATGCAGCAAAGTAGCGTAAGTATTTCCCTCAGTTTTTGAGAACCAAGGTATCAATCCAGTAGGAGGCTACGCGCCAGTCCCTCGTACCTGCACAAAACAAATAAATCCTCACAACCAACGCAATAAGGGGTTGTCAATCCCTACACGGCCACTTACGAGAGTGAGATCTGATAAGATAATATTTTTGGTATTTTCATGATAAAGATGCAAAGTCAAATAAAAGCAAGGTAAAAGCAAAGGAAATAACTAAGTATTGGGAGATTAATATGATGAAGATAGACCTGTGGGCCATAGGTTTCACTAGTGGCTTCTCTCGAGAGCATAAGTATTCTACGGTGGGTGAACAAATTACTGTTGAGCAATTGACAAAATTGAGCATAGTTATGAGAATATCTAGGTATGATCATGTATATAGGCATCATGTCCGAGACAAGTAGACCGACTCCTGCCTGCATCTACTACTATTACTCCACTCATCGACCGCTATCCAGCATGCATCTAGAGTATTAAGTTAATGAAAACAGAGTAACGCCTTAAGCAAGATGACATGATGTAGAGGGATAAACTCATGCAATATGATGAAAACCCCATCTTGTTATCCTCGATGGCAACAATACAATACGTGCCTTGCTGCCCCTACTGTCACTGGGAAAGGACACCACAAGATTGAACCCAAAGCTAAGCACTTCTCCCATTGCAAGAAAGATCAATCTAGTAGGCCAAACCAAACTGATAATTCGAAGAGACTTGCAAAGATAACCAATCATACATAAAAGAATTTAGAGAAGATTCAAATATTGTTCATATATAGACTTGATCATAAACCCACAATTCATCGGTCTCAACAAACACACCGCAAAAAGAAGATTACATTGAATAGTTCTCCACAAGAGAGAGGGAGAACATTGTATTGAGATCCAAAAAGAGAGATGAAGCCATCTAGCTACTAACTATGGACCCGTTGGTCTAAGGTGAACTACTCACACTTCATCGGAGGGGCTACGATGTTGATGTAGAAGCCATCCGTGATCGATGCCCCCTCCGGCGGAGCTCTGGAACAGGCCCCAAGATGGGATCTCATGGATATAGAAAGTTATGGCGGTGGAATTAGGGTTTTGGCTCTGTATCTGATCATTTGGGGGTACGTAGGTATATATAGGACGAAGGAGTACGTCGGTGGAGCAACAGGGGGCCCACGAGGGTGGAGGGCGCGCCTGGGGGGGGGGGGGGGTAGGCGCGCCCGCTACCTCGTGGCCTCCTCTTTTGTGTCTTGACGTAGGGTCCAAGTCTCCTGGGTCTTGTTTGTTGAGAAAATCACGTTCCCGAAGGTTTCATTCTGTTGGGACTCCGTTTGATATTACTTTTCTTTGAAACCCTAAAATAGGCAAAAAACAACAATTCTGGGCTGGGCCTCCGGTTAATAGGTTAGTCCCAAAAATAATATAAAAGTGGATAATAAAGCCCAATAATGTCCAAAACTATAGATAATATAGCATGGAGCAATAAAAAATTATAGATACGTTGGAGACGTATCAAACGTCCTGTCTATCAGCTCCACAAATATGTCCGGGTCCTCTTAGAGTCCAGGATCGAGGGCCCGGTCAGGGTCCTCCGGTTGTGGAGGTGGGCTGCTGACCTCCCTTACAGCTTTTCGCAGTTCCTGTCGTGAAACGGCAAGGTGAGTATTTACGATGAAGAATGCGGAAGGTTGGGAATAAAGAGTGACAACTCACCCAGCTTGGAGGGTTGTACATGGAGAATCCATCCTGTGGCTTAATACGGGTGAACTCCTCTTCCTCTCCCTTGAACAACTCGGAGAGGATTTTTGCTAGAGCAGCAGCAGAGTCCGGTCCCTTACGCCCGCAGCGGGTGGCATCATCTTCCCCGTTAAAACACCACAGGGGGTGCCCTCAATATTGAAGTGGTTGCACCCCCCGCATTATGCATATTGACATAACCTCGATTATTGTCAATCCTGACTGAGCCAGCATTTTAATCCGGTCCATCAGGTAAAGGACTTCTCCGTTGTCTTCCTCCTGGGGGCTCCGTGGGCGCCAGCTTCGGCGTTTCTTCAGAGGAGCATTGTTGAACTCCGGAAGACCCCTCCGAATAGGATCTGGAAGGGGGATGTCCTCCATGTAAAACCACTCCGAAGGCCAGTCTTCGGACGTCTTCTTCGGGGTACCGGACAGGTATCCGGTCCTGGCGATGCACCATATTTCGGCTCTGCCCACTTGATATAGTGACCCCTCCTGTGTATGGGGTACAAGGCAGAATAGCCTCTTCCACAGCTCGAAATGAGCCTCGCAGCCCAGAAACAGCTCACAAAGGGCAACATAACCAGCGATGTGTAATATGGAAGCGGGGGTGAAATTATGCAACTAGAGGCCGTAAAACTCCAGGAGCCCGCGGAGGAACGGATGGATTGGAAATCCATGTCCCTTAGTAAATAAGGGACAAGACATACCCGCTCCCCCTTGGAGGGATTGGGGAAGCTCTCCGCTTGCTCCCCGCCATTGTAGGTGTCGAGCTCGGCTCGAACAGGGACCATATATGCTGGAGGGAGAAATCCCTGGGTCTGCAACTCTACTAATTGGCTGTGCGGGACGAAACACTTCTCCCAATCACCGGGCTTAGGGCTACGGGAGCGGGAGGAGGAGCTGCGATGGCCGGCCATGTTGAAATGTGTTTTTCCGAGCGCGCTCCAATGGATACTCACCGTGGGAGGATGGTGTGGATTGGATCTAAGAATCCCCGTCCCTTTAATAGAAAATTTATTTACATGGCTAGGGGGCGAATGTAAAAATGCCCTGGCTCCTCGCATTCGCTCGACACATGGAAGATAGCCCTTATAGGGCGCATAAGTCAAGAAGTGCAACATTTATGGGGAGCTGGACACTACTCAGCAGATATTCAGAACTTGGAGAAGAACCCGCCTTGCAATGCCAAAAACAATCTGCGCGCCGGACTCATCGTCATTGAAGTCTGGTTCGGGGGCTACTGAGGGAGTCCTGGATTAGGGGGTCTCTGGACAGCCAGACTATATCCTTTGGCCGGACTGTTGGACTATGAAGATACAAGATTGAAGACTTCGTCCCGTGTCCGGATGGGACTTTCCTTGGCGTAGAAGGCAAGCTTGGCAATATGGATATGTAGATCTCCTCCCTTGTAACTGACTCTGTGTAACCCTAGCCCCCTCTGGTGTCTATATAAACCGAAGGGTTTAGTTCGTAGGACAACAACAATCATACCATAGGCTAGCTTCTAGGGTTTAGCCTCTACGATCTCGTGGTAGATCAACTCTTGTAATACTCATATCATCAAGATCAATCAAGCAGGACGTAGGGTTTTACCTCCATCGAGAGGGCCCGAACCTGGGTAAACATCGTGTCCCATGCCTCCTGTTACCATCCGCCTTAGACGCACAGTTCGGGACCCCCTACCCGAGATCTGCCAGTTTTGACACCGACAGTAGTGCTTTCTCACTAGACCTCATTTCTATTCTAATCTGTCCCCTCTAAACCCATCAGATGCCTCCGAGATGTGACACCGTATTTGTTTTCCCACCGGAGATCACCCAGTTGATCCAGCAACAGAATGCCTTGATGCAGATATTAGTTCAGAACCAAGGCAACAACAACAACAACAATCCTCCGCCACCACCACCAGTTGACAACTTAGCCCGCTTTCTGAGGTTGCACCCGCTGGTGTTTTCCAGTAGCACCGAGCCCATAGTTGCGGATGACTGGTTACGCAAGATTGGAAGGGAGTTGACCACCGCAGGTTGCACTGATGCTGAGAAGGTGCGTTTTGCCACACACTAATTGGATGGACCAGCAGCATCATGGTGGGAGAATTACACAGCCACCTTCTTGATAGCCAATATCACTTGGGATCAGTTTCAGCAAGCATTCCGCACAGCCCATGTCTCAACTAGAGCTATGAGCATGAAGAAGCGTGAGTTCCGCAACTTGCGCTAGGGGAATCGTACTGTGGCTCAGTACGTAGATGAGTTCAGTAAGCTATCCCGTTATGCCCCTGATGATGTGCCCACAGATGCTGCGAAGCAGGATAAGTTTATGGAAGGGCTGAATGATGAGATGAGCATGCAGTTGATGGTGGCAACATTTAACAACTACCAGGAGTTGGTAGACAAGGCTCTTATGATGGAAGGGAACCAACAGCAGATTGAGAGCCGAAAAAGGAAGTATGGACAAGGAAAGTACAATTCTGGATCTCAGCAGAAGCCTCGTTTAACCCCGAACTCGAGAGGATATACCCATAATCATGGAGGCCATACTCACAATGGAGGAAGTTCGCATAACCAAAATGGCCCCAAGAATGGAAATGGGAATGGGGCAAACAACAATCATGAAGGAAATATGCCCTAGAGGCAAAAATAAAGTTATTATTTATTTCCTTATATCATGATAAATGTTTATTATTCATGCTAGAATTGTATTAACCGGAAACATAATACTTGTGTGAATACATAGACAAACAGAGTGTCACTAGTATGCCTCTACTTGACTAGCTCGTTGATCAAAGATGGTTATGTTTCCTAGCCATTGACATGAGTTGTCATTTGATTAACGGGATCATATCATTAGGAGAATGATGTGATTGACTTGACCCATTCCATTAGCTTAGCACTTGATCGTTTTGTATGTTGCTATTGCTTTCTTCATGACTTATACATGTTCCTATGACTATGATATTATGCAACTCCCGTTTACCAGAGGAACGCTGTGTGTGCTACCAAACGTCACAACGTAACTTGGTGATTATAAAGGTGCTCTACAGGTGTCTCCGAAGGTACTTGTTGGGTTGGCGTATTTCGAGATTAGGATTTGTCACTCCGATTGTCGGAGAGGTATCTCTGGGCCCTCTCGGTAATGCACATCACTTAAGCCTTGCAAGCATTGCAACTAATGATTTAGTTGCAGGATGATGTATTACAGAACGAGTAAAGAGACTTGCCGGTAACGAGATTGAACTAGGTATTGAGATACCAATGATCGAATCTCGGGCAAGTAACATACCGATGACAAAGGGAACAACGTATGTTGTTAAGCGGTCTGACCGATAAAGATCTTCGTAGAATATGTGGGAGCCAATATGAGCATCTAGGTTCTGCTATTGGTTATTGACCGGAGACGTGTCTCGGTCATGTCTACATAGTTCTCGAACCCGTAGGGTCTGCACACTGAAAGTTTCGATGACGGTTATATTATGAGTTTATGAGTTTTGATGTACCGAACGTTGTTCGGAGTTCCGGATGTGATTACGGACATGACGATGAGTCTCGAAATGGTCGAGACATGAAGATTGATATATTGGAAGCCTATATTTGGACATCGGAAGTGTTCCGGGTGAAATCGGGATTTTACCGGAGTACCGAGGGGTTATCGGAACCCCCCGGGGGCTTAATGGGCCATAGTGGGCATTTGTGGAGAAGAGGAGAGGCGGCCAGGGCAGGGCCGCGCGCCCCTCCCCCCTAGTCTGAATAGGACAAGGAGAGGGGGCGGCGCCCCCCCTTTCGTTCCTCTCTCCCTCCTCTTTACCCCTCCACTCCTAATCCAACAAGGAAAAGGGAGGGAGTCCTACTCCCGGTGGGAGTAGGACTCCTCCTGGTGTGCCCCTCCTGGCCGGCCACACCTCCCCCCTTGCTCCTTTATATACGGGGGCAGGGGGCACCCTAGAGACACAACAATTGATCGTTTGATCTTTTAGCCGTGTGCGGTGCCCCCCTCCACCATAGTCCACCTCGATAATACTGTAGCGGTGCTTAGGCGAAGCCCTGCGTCGGTAGAACATCATCATCGTCACCACGCCGTCGTGCTGACGAAACTCTCCCTCAACACTCGGCTGGATCGGAGTTCGAGGGACGTCATCGGGCTGAACGTGTGCTGAACTCGGAGGTGCCGTATGTTCGGTACTTGATCGGTCGGATCGTGAAGACATACGACTACATCAACTGCGTTGTGCTAACGCTTCCGCTTTCGGTCTAAGAGGGTACGTGGACAACACTCTCCCCTCTTGTTGCTATGCATCATCATGATCTTGTGTGTGCGTAGGAATATTTTTGAAATCACTACGTTCCCCAACAGTGGCATCTGAGCCTGGTTTTATGCGTAGATGTCATATGCATGAGTAGAACACAAGTGAGGTGTGGGTGATATAAGTCATACTGCTTACCAGCATGTCATACTTTGGTTCAGTGGTATTGTTGGATGAAGCGGCCCGGACCGACATTACGCGTATGCTTAAGCGAGACTGGTTCTACCGATGTGCTTTGCACACAGGTGGCTGGCGGGTGTCAGTTTCTCCAACTTTTGTTGAATCGAGTGTGGCTACGCCCAGTCCTTGCGAAGGTTAAAACAGCACCAACTTGACAAACTATCGTTGTGGTTTTGATGCATAGGTAAGAACGGTTCTTGCTCAGCCCGTAGCAGCCACGTAAAACTTGCAACAACAAAGTAGAGGACGTGTAACTTGTTTTTGCAGGGCATGTTGTGATGTGATATGGTCGAAGCATGATGCTAAATTTTATTGTATGAGATGATCATGTTTTGTAACCGAGTTATCGGCAACTGGCAGGAGCCATATGGTTGTCGCTTTATTGTATGCAATGCAATCACCCTGTAATGCTTTACTTTATCACTAAGCTGTAGCGATAGTCGTAGAAGCATAAGATTGGCGAGACGACAATGATGCTACGATGGAGATCAAGGTGTAGCGCCGGTGACGATGGTGATCATCACGGTGCTTTGGAGATGGAGATCACAAGCACAAGATGATGATGGCCATATCATATCACTTATATTGATTGCATGTGATGTTTATCTTTTATGCATCTTATCTTGCTTTGATTGACGGTAGCATTATAAGATGATCTCTCACTAAATTTCAAGATAAAATTTTTCTCCCTGAGTATGCACCGTTGCCAAAGTTCGTCGTGCCCAGACACCACGTGATGATCGGGTGTGATAAGCTCTACGTCCATCTACAACGGGTGCAAGCCAGTTTTGCACACGCAGAATACTCAGGTTAAACTTGACGAGCCTAGCATATGCAGATATGGCCTCAGAACACTGAGACCGAAAGGTCGAGCGTGAATCATATAGTAGATATGATCAACATAGTGATGTTCACCATTGAAAGCTACTCCATTTCACGTGATGATCAATTATGGTTTAGTTGATATGGATCACGTGATCACTTAGAGGATTAGAGAGATGTCTACCTAAGTGTGAGTTCTTAACTAATATGATTAATTGAACTTAAATTTATCATGAACTTAGTACCTAATAGTATCTTGCTTGTCTATGTTGTTTGTAGATAGATGGCCCGTGCTATTGTTCCGTTTAATTTAAATGTGTTCCTTGAGGAAAGCAAAGTTGAAAGATGATGGTAGCAATTACACGGACTGGGTCCATAACTTGAAGATTATCCTCATTGCTGCACAGAAGAATTACATCCTCGAAGCACCGCTAGGTGCCAAACCTACTACAGGAGCAACACCAGATGTTATGAACGTCTGGTAGAGCAAAGCTGATGACTACTCGATAGTTCAGTGTGCCATGCTTTACGGCTTAGAACCGGGACTTCAACGACGTTTTGAACGTCATGGAGCATATGAGATGTTCTAGGAGTTGAAGTTAATATTTCTAAAGAATGCCCAGATTGAGATATATGAAGTCTCCAATAAGTTCTACAGCTGCAAGATGGAGGAGAATAGTTCTGTTAGTGAGCATATACTCAAGATGTCTGGGTACTGCAATCACTTGATTCAACTGGGAGTTAATCTTCCAGATAATAGCATCATTGACAGAATTCTTCAATCGCTGCCACCAAGCTACAAAAGCTTCATGATGAACTATAACATGCAAGGGATGGATAAGACGATTCCTGACCTCTTCGCAATGCTAAAGGCCACGGAGGTAGAAATCAAGAAGGAGCATCAAGTGTTGATGGTCAATAAGACCACCAGTTTCAAGAAAAAGGGCAAAGGGAAGAAGAAGGGGAACTTCAAGAAGAACAACAAACAAGTTGCTGCTCAAGAGAAGAAACCCAAGTTTGGACCTAAGCCTGAGACTGAGTGCTTCTACTGCAAGCAGACTGGTCACTGGAAGCGTAACTGCCCCAAGTATTTGGCAGATAAGAAGGATGGCAAGGTGAACAAAGGTATATGTGATATACATGTTATTGATGTCACTACAAAAAAGACACATCCGTGACATTTTGGGCCGAACGGAATTTATTTTTGTCATACATATGACACTTCTATGATGATAATTGTGACAAACCCCGGTATCATCATAGATGTGGTTGGCTCCTACTTCTATGACAAAAAATCATGACAGAAAATGGGCTTTTCGTCCTGGGCGGGCCGGAGACGCAGCTGCATGACATTCTTTGGGCCGTCCATGACGGAAAAAACCGTGGTAGAAGCGAGGGCAAGGAAAATTTCGGGGAGTTCCCGGTTATGGTGGGAGGTCGGAGGCCGAGTGATGCGCGTTTCTCTCGTACACGTACGCGCGTGTGTGCGAGGCGTTGGCTCTAACTGAACCCGAGCGAGGCGTTGGGCTCTAACTGATCCCGAGCGATTGCAGGCTACGTGTTACTGAACTCGAGCGATCGATCGATGGCTGTTAACTGAACCCGATCGAGTGATTCCTTCGCTACTGCTGCTAACTGAAGCCGATCGATGCTGCCTCTGGATGAACAGTGAGCGTTGCGGGGGGGGGGGGGGGGGGTTGGATGAACAGGACCCCATGGTGTTGCCTCTGGATGAACAGGACCCCGATCGATCGAGCCGGTTGGGGCTGGATGAACAGGACCCCGTGGAGGGCTGGATGAACAGGACCACCCCGTGGAGGGCAGGATGAACAGTAGCCCGTGGAGGGGTGGTTGAACAGGAGCCCGTGGAGAGGGCTGGTTGAACAGTAGCCGGTGGAGTAGCGCGCGGTGGAGGCTGGATGAACAGGAGCCCGTGGATGAACAGTCGCGGGTGGAGGCTGGAGGAGGTCGACGGTGGATCAACAGTAGCTCGTGGAGGCTGGAGGGTGTCGATGGTGGAGATGAACAGTATCCCGTGGAGTCCCGTTTTGCGGTACGTCACACCCCTCTCGATGAACAGGACCCCCGTTTCGACCTTAGCGCTCCAACACAAGTCCATTTCCTCCATTTTGCGGTACGCCAAACCCCTCCTGATGAACAAGACCCCGTTTCGACCGTAGGAGGTCCGTTTCCTCCGTTTTGCGGTACACCAGACCCCTCCCGATCAGCAGGATCCCGTTTTGAACGTGGCCAGTCGAACACAAGGTCGTTTCCTCCGTTCTGCGGTACGCCAGGCCTCGTTTCCATCGCCTGTTCCGTCCAAGCCCTCCTGATGAACACGACCACGCATTCCATTCCGACCCAACCGGTTGGCTCCCACGCGTTCCGTTGCCTCCTGATGAACACGATGCATTCCGTTGCCTCCCCATGAACACGACGCATTCCGTTGCCTCCCCATGAACACGACGACGACGCTGTTTCTCCGTTCCGACCCAGCCACGTACACGAGCCCTGGCCGTACGTATGCGCGAGTAGGCGTTTGAGACCCCGCCCGTATGTACACATACGTGGCCGTATTTTCTTTCTTGCACCCTGGCCGCTGTACGTACGTGTAAATGCTACATGGGCGCCTCTACTACGACACGTGCGCGCCTCTACATCGACCAGTATGTACGTACATGTTCGCGACCAGAATGACAACGCTATGTACGCTTCGACTAGGTGGGTCCCGACTGTCAGGCACTTCCTTGCCTGTGAAGATGTAGCTGGTGGGTCCCAGCAGTCAGGGGGCGAATCGTTTTTTTTGCCCAGACGCACTTCCTTGCATGCGAAGATGTAGCTGGTGGGTCCCAGCAGTCAGGGGGAAACATTTTTTTTCGCGAAATATGGTGGCCCGTCCGGTGGGTCCCGCTGTCAGGTGGAGGAATAATTACTTTGCACGTAATAAGGAGGCACTTCCTTGCTGCGGCCGTGGACCCAGCTGTCAGCCTCTCCACGTACAGTCCACGTCCGATGGAAGCCGTTCCTTGACCACGTTGACCATGCCGCGCCGAGAGCACCAGGGCGGTGGACGACGGTGAGGCCTAGGAAGGGGACGACGCGGAGCCGGGGAAGACGCGGCAGTGGATTCCCACACGTAGAGGAGTACGAGGGTTCACTGGTTCGCTGTGGTGTGAGGCTGCCGTCGCCGCAGAATAACAAGGGGTGTGGGTGAGTAGAGGGATGGCCTGGCCAGCGGCAGGACTAGTAGGGGGCGGTGAGGCCTCCGCCGCATCATAGCCGGCCACGGGAGGCAGGAGCATGAGGCACGACCGGTGCTGGTTTGGGCGGCTGGAGCAGGAAGACCAGAGGTTGAAGAAGCACTACCGCCGTTGGATGGACATCGTACGGTCACTGGAGCTAGAATCGTCCATATTGACTAAGTTGACAAAGCCCTCCGCCCCCATCAACTTAGTAGGCCCACAAGTCAGCCTGCCACTATACTGGGTCCCAGCTAATAGGGGGAGTATTCATTTTTTTGTGCGTAACAAGGAGGCACTTCCTTGCGTGCGAGGATATAGCTGGTGGGTCCGAGCTGTCAGCGGCGGTAACGTTTTTTTCGCGAAATACAGAGGCCCTTTCGGTGGGTCCCTGATGTCAGGTGGAGGAATCATTATTTTGCGCGTAATAAGGAGGCATTTCCTTGCATGCGGCCGTGGACACAGGTGTCGGCCTCTCCACGTAAAGTCCACTTCAGATGCATGTCGGTCGTTGACCACGTTGACCAGGCCGCGCCGAGAGCACGAGGGCGGTGGACGACGACGAGGCCTAGGAAGGGAATGACACGGAGGCAGGGAAGACTCAGCAATTGTTTCCCACACGGAGGGGAGTACGACTGTATGAGGGTTTACTGGTTCGTCTCCCATCGCCAGAGAATAACAACAGGTGTGGGTGAGTAGAGGGATGGCTAGGCCAGCGATGGGAGTACGGTGGGGCAATGAGGCCTGCGCGGCAGCAGAGCCGGCCGCGGGGAGGAGGGAGCAGGCAGTCCTGCCGGTGCCTGTTTGAGCGGCTAGAGCAGGAAGAGCAGAGATTGAAGAAGCACGACGGTCGTTGGATGGCCATCCAACAGTCACTGCTTGTGCATCAACCTTTTTTTAGGAAAGCCTCAAATCTGTGGAAAACAGCATACAACCCATCTGCCATTATTTCTAATAATTTACAACCCATTTGCTAATATTAAGGTTTTTTTGGAGCCCATATTCTTTTTGTTAGCATTATTGATGGGCCATTTTCTCAGCCAGCCGAATGAAAGATCTCCTCGTCTTGAAAGATCTGCAGCCCAACAAGCCTGACAAAGCGACTAACTTGGCAAATCACAAAAAAACTGGGCTGTGGCCATGGACCCAGCTGTCAGCCTCTCCACGTACAGTACTCTTCCGATGGAATGTCGTTGACCACGTTGACCACGCCGTGCCAAGAGCACCAAGGCGGTGGATGACGGCGAGGCCTAGGAAGGGGACGACACGAAGCCGGGGAAGACGCGATAGTGGATGCCCACGCGGAGAGGAGTACGAGGGTTCACTGGTTCGGCTGGGGTGTGAGGCTGCCGTCGCCGCAGGGCCTGGCTAGCGGTGGGACTAGTAGGAGGTGATGAGGCCTCATCGGCAGCACAGCCGGCCACTAGAGGCAGGAGCAGGCGGTCTCCCCGGCGCTGGTTTGGGCGGCTGGTGCAAGAAGAGCAGCGATTGAAGAAGCAGCAGGACCGTTCGGTTCAAATCCAACGGTTACTGCTGCTAGAATCATTTGTTGACTAAGTTGACAAGCCCTGCGTACGCGTCAACTTAGTAGGCCCTCAGGTCAGCCTCCCAACCGGTGCGCCCCAGATGTCAGTGGGAGGAATCATTTTTTTCGCGTAATAAGGAGGCAGTTGATTGCGTGCGGCCAGGCCAGCGGAGGGAGTAGGGTGGGGCGGGGAAGCCTGTGCGGCATCACATCAGGCCACAAGAGGAGGGAGCAGGCAGTCCCGCCGGTGCTAGTTTAGGTGGCTGGAGCAGGAAGATCAGAGATTGAAGAAGCACGTCGGCCGTTGGATGGACATCCAACACTAACTGCTGCTAGAATCATGTGTTCACTGACAAAGCCTTGCGTAAACAAGTCAGCCTCGAAATATGTGGCGTGTACAACCCATTTGCTATTATTTTTATATTTTTTACTCATTTTCTAATTCATATGGAATTTATTGCAGCCCATTTTCCATTTTTAGAATTGCTGGCCATTTTTTGGTCAGTACCAGGGTCAAAAAATTAACTAAATATGTGGGAAATTTTGAAAATTCGCAAATTTTTGCTGGGGAACGAAATATTCTTAATCCAAAAATTAATAGGCATACTAAAACAAATTTAAAAATAAATTAGTACTATGTCATGTTAAATCCAATGGAATACGTATAAGATATCAGTGAAGAACAAAAACAAAAAAAGAAACTTATATCCCATTTGCTATAATTTTTTTGGAATTTTCAACCCCTTTTGATATTACTTTTAACAGACATTGACCATACTCTTAAGCCAGGCCGGAATGCATCCCTCATCTTGAAAGATTTGCAGCCCAGTAATTTGGAGAAAACAAATAGGCCTAGCTTGGGTATTCTTCAAAAAGAAATACTAGGCTACCTATTTTCCCAAAGAACTGGTGCATGAGCATTTAGCTTTATTTATTTATTTACTTATTTATGTTTAGGGGACCATGAGCATGTACCTGGGCCGGATTCATGTGAGAGCCTCCCTTCTAGCTAATTATGGGCTTCTCTATTGGGCCTTCATCAGTGGGCTGCATGTTATCAACAAGTGGAAAATGTGTTCCGAGTTTCAAAAAAAAGTGTTCTGTATGATAAATAGTATGCGCTGCGTACGGTACGGGGCACTAAAGGATCGAACCGTGCAATGACTTCCAAAACATTGTGTTTGTCATTCTAACAACACATTTATTCAACCAACAGACGAAATATACTACTGATTGTACATTGAAAACAACAACAGCAACAACCAGGGCTGGGGGTGCAATAGAAGAAGTAAGCAGGCCAGAAGAGTGAAGACACAGCTCTCTCTTCCAAACCAAACATCAGCCATCATTACAAAAGGGCTACCAAAAAAGAACAAGTGTATGCATCAAACTAAATAAAGATCCTACTACACCAAGTGTACGCATCTAACTAACTGGCTCAGTTAGACATTACTATTTATTAAGCTGTGGAGATTGGCTGACGGCTTGAACCAGATGGGTGCCTGACGGGGGAAACTCCAACTAGCAGTTCGAAGTCTGATACTTGCGACCCTCTCTCCTACTTTGGGCTGCAGAGCGTGGCGGCACATATCAGGGTATGGTGCATACAGAGACGCATGGTACGCTGTGTACACACAGTTTTGCGTGATGAACGAAATCGCGCTGCCATCATGATCCTTGCCGTCGGTTATCTCCTGGTTAATCGGATAATTCAGTCTGACAAACAGAGAGCGTGTACCAAGGCTACTTACCAGCCTCCAGTCAAAAATTCCTGAAGGCCCAGAGAAGCTGGGATCCTGCTCAAAGACCTTGCAGTGACTGTGATTGTATTCCGCGAAACAACACGTCTAGTACGTGCGAACAATCATCAATCTTTCACCATCATCTGATCAAGCCAGGAACCACCTGCAACTGCCATGCCACTTTTCTTTGAAAGGTTCTGGGATTAGGAAGGGTAGGGACACCAGGCGGCCTACAACATCATATCAAGTTGGAGTCAAATAAAAAAGGGCTCTTGGTTTAGTCAATCTTAAGAACAACATGTTATGAGCATGAATATCTTTTTAGCAAATGTTGACAGTAATATAAGCAAGCCATCATGATATCATAGGAAAGTAACATACTGCTGTAACAACCGTTTGTAGCGATGACTGGAGTAGGCCAGCAATACGTCCAGCCATAGAAGGAGTCGACAGCGTAAATGAAGCCCTTGTGTTCAATGGCATCAGAGAACCATGGAGGATGTATGATCCTGCGATGGACGTGCAGATTTATCCACTTACCGCAGTGACCTATCAGATAGGCGAGACCGCGGTTGAAGAACGCAATTAGCCTGAAGTCTTTATAATTCGCAAATCTTGTGGGCATTTGGCAGATTACAACCTTGAGCAAATCAAACTTGGTATCATGTTGGCTACTGTAAGATTCCGAGTATTCTGGGCCATGGTGCCAAGGCAGTGCAGTGTTAATTGAAGGAAGGGGGATCAATCGCCGGGTGTAGACCTCCACGAGCATCCAGCTGCCGCGACCATCAACGAGCACCATCCAAGATGTGTTCATGCCGACCCAGTACATACCGTTAATGTAGTTGAGGCTGACGGGGATCAGATCGCAGTCAAGGGGGTTGATGCTCGCCACCCTACGATCGTTATGCTGCGTGACACGCCGTTTTTGAAGATCAGGCGGCATCAGCAAGCAAGGAGCTGGCTTAAAAAGCTCCGGCCTGAGGGCTTTGAGTAAACGGTACAGCCCCGACAAGCGCACGGCGAGCGACATGGTACTGATATTGTCCACACGCGAAATAATGAGCTTGATTACCTCTGTGGGGAGCGAATTCCAGCCACTCTTTTGGCGGACGCTGCTCGGTTCTGCCATTGTTAGTGCTTGGGTTTCAGACGAGGGGGGAGGCGCCTTAGCGGGGATGGAAGATTGGACGAGATTATGTGCGGACAAAGATGGAGAAGCGAATATGTGCTGCAGGAAGTGGACAGGTGATGATGACTACATCACGCCGCTTGACTTATGAGACACATACCAGCAGCGTGGGGTCATGTCGATGCCAGACAACTTGCTTGAGTGATCACAGTACTAGTACTCCCTACAATGCTATGCCCTAACTTGCTTGAGTAGGACTCTGCTCTACTACTAGCACCAGAGGAGTAGTATATTCTAATCTAAAAAGTTACAAAATTCAATGCTCGAGCGTGGAACGACTACGAACCATGCTCAAAGACCGTGTCTACGTGGTGTTTGGACATGGGCGACAACCTCAACGCCAACGGTGCTGCTCCCGTTGCACCGTATGTGTTTCTGTCCTTCCTGTTCGAAATCGTGGTAAAATTCATGTTTCTACTCTATATCCTACTACTATGCTAGTCCACATGATTAGTTGCGAATGACGACTTCTTCCCCGACCTCGGCAACCTCATCCTCGACGACATGGGCGACAACATTAACGCCGGCAACCAGTGAGATACAGGGTGTAGGAAGCGGTTTGGGAATTTGCATGCCTTTCCAACCAGTGAGATACTCCGTACAAAGTACGACAGAGAAATAACCACAGAGAAGGAAGCTAAAAGTAAACAATCAAACGAGCATTTTTGCATTTGTTTTGCATTGAATCATTTTAGAAGCTTGACTAGTTCTGTTTTTCTACTTTTACAAAAACCGCATCGTAATGTTAAAACATGCATTTGCACGTACATAAGTAATAGTAGTACTCCCTCCGTCTAGGTGTATAAGTCTTCCCTCCTTCTTGGTCACGGTGCACAACCGAAGATGACTTATTGACCTGGACAGAGGGAGTAGCACAGTCTGCAAGCATATATCGAGAGAGACGTGTAGTGCGATAGTGGAAAAAAATTATATGAGACCAGGTCTCACGGTTAGCAGGTGAGACCCGTCCTGATGGATGACACGTGGCATTCACAAATCACAAAGCATCTGGTGGGGGATGCTTTGTGATTTGTGAATGCCACGTGTCATCCATCAGGATGGGTCTCGCGTGAGACCTAGTCTCATAGAATTCTTTTCCTGCGATAGTATATAGTAAAGTTTGTGCTATATGCACGTACTTGCAAAATACGTACAAATACACAAGGTTTCCAAACTTTCCCTTTTACATACTTAATTAAGGACGCTAAAAATTCCTGAATGTTTGGGATTTATCATTTGCGTCCCAAAACTAATGAGATTGCCTTACGAAACAAAAATTATACTCCTCCTAAAAGCCACAGCGCTCGCAGGAGCGCTTGCGGCGCGCCACGAGTGCCCTGGTGCACAGTCGTTTCCCAGCGCGCCGACACAATGCCTCTTCCTCAGCCTCGCAACTCGCGAGGTGCTGATTGGCGGCTTGCCGGCGGGCGAGCGCGATCTCACCGGTGTGGTGATCCGGCACCAACAGGTACTCCTCCTCGTTGGAAGCGTGCACCCGGTCCACGTACCGCCAAGCGTAGATGAGGCGCTTGGGCCCGACTGCACTCAGGGCATTGGCACAGGCGTCCTCCGCCACCCTCACGGCCCTCGCACGAGCCTTCTGCCAAAGAGCCAATTGCCTGACTCTCTCGGACGCGACATAGGCCTCCCAGGCAGCTTGTTCCGCGGTGCGCTTCTCTTCCTCGGCCTCCTTCTCTGCCTCTATTTTGGCGCGCTCTGCTGGAGGCAAAGCGTCCCACAAGGCGACATCCATTTCTTTCCAAAGCTCCTCAAGGCTAGGGGGCTCGGCGGGCAGAACGGCGTTCTCCTCGTAGCGGGGAGCCGACGCGTCCTCTGACGCGCGTGCTGGCGAGATTGGGAACACCGACGCGTCCACCTCGACGCGTCGCGGCGAGGAGCGGAACACCGATGCGTCCTCCTCGACTAGTGGCGGCGAGGAATGGAACGACGACGCGTCGCGTAGTGGCGAGGTGCGGAACACTGACGCGTCCTCCTCGACTAGTGGTGGGGAGGAATGGAACGGCAACGCGTGACCGTCCGCACGGTGCAGCGAGGGGCTCCTAGGGCTTGGGAGGGGCGATGCCATGGTGGTCGACGTGAGAGGGAGGGGGAGGAGATAGCGAAGTCGCGGGAGGCGTAGTATTTATAGCGAGCAATGGCACACCTACGTAAGATATGGACTGAGCTGCACTGACTTAACTACCGGTCCAGTTGCGTCACTGACATGTGGGCCAGACCCCTGTTGGGCCCATATGTCAGTGACCGAATGCACCTGCAGTTAAGTAACAGCTACGTGGGCATATTTGTTGTAGTAAATTACGGGGGAGCGAAGGGGTGGAAATATTGCTGGTCACAACGGATTGGACGAGCGTGGGGGGAGGAGAGTCATGCATGCAGATTTTTTCACACGGGGTGGAGTGGTGGGACCGCCGGAGGGAGAAGGAGAGTTTGGCAGGCATATTGTTTCCACACATGGAGAGGAAAGAATTTGGAGACGAACGGGCTTCCTGCAGGTATGGGGAACGGTGCATAATAAGTCATCTTGCATGCTGGGCTAGGTATAGTCTCAAGTCATTAAAAACAAACACGCCCCACACATGTTCATATTTCAAGGTGCACTAAATTATTGCATGTGATGTTTAAGGCTAGCCATAATGGTGGTATCTTAGCTAGTATCATGCACACGGGAATAGCAAACATGCTGATGTGGCAAAGAATTAAAGAAGAGAGGGGGGTTAGAGTAACTAGAGTTCATGCATGCATTGGTAAACACATTTTTTTGTGGAGAACGACAACACTAGTTGAGTACTTTTGCAGACTTCAAAAACTATTCCACAATGTGTCAACATTCACAGTGTCAAATCAATATGTTTACACTCATTATAAAACATAGTTCTTATACTCCCTCCTTCCATCTATATAGGGCCTAATGCGTTTTTCGAGGCTAACTTTAACCAAATGTTAGAGCAATAATATATGACATGCAACTTACACAAAGCACATCATCAAATTCGTATGTGAAAGGAGCTTTCAATGATATATTTTTCACATTATGCATGTCATGTAGTATTAATTTTATCAATAGTCAAAGGCGATCTTGAAAAACGCATTAGGCCCTATATAGATGGAAGGAGGGAGTACTCATTATAATCAGTACTCCCTCCGTCTAGGTGAGCAAGTCATCTTAGATTGTGCACTGTGACCAAGGAGGAGGGGAAAACGAGAGATCTTAATGTTTATTTGCTAATTAATAGCATTGCATGCAATGAACTAACCACTGCATGTCGTGTTTGGTAGTCTCAAGTCATTAAAAGCATGCACACCCACATCTCCTATTGGTTGATATCTCAAGAAACAAGAAACGAGGTAGAAGTTAATGCACTGCGCCTAAGTGTTTTGGGAGTATTGTAGATATTGATATTTTTAGTATAAATTTGGTCGTGGGATTTCATTGATGCCTGTCAAAGCGTTGACAGGTCTGCTATGCGTGACCTGAAGATGAAAGCGTTGAGCATCTCGAAGTTGATCAACAATCTTCAATTGTCAAAGATTAGCCGTTCGGCCAATAAGGTGGCACACTTAATCGCTAAGTATAGCTTTGACAATAGATTAGATGGTATTCTTGTAAATAATGTACCACCCTGTGTGGTGAATATTGTATCAAATGAGTGTACTGGTGTGGCTGGTTAATTAATATAAGGTGGTGTTCAAAAAAGTATAAATTTGGTCAAACACTTTGCAATGGTTGACGGGAGTAAAAAGGACCAGAGGGATTGTCATGCATGCGGAGTAGGCAAAAAAAATTGCTTGTCTAAAAAAATGCAAAAAATTGCTCATTTATAGCCGGTCGAAGTCTCAAAGGGCGCGACCGCGCGAGGGAGGCGCGACGCTTGACGGAATTAAGTGAAGTTACGTCCACGCGCCGGCATGGCGTGCGAACAGGCAGAAGCTATACCGTCAGGCCTACGATATGTGTCTAGTAGACATGACATCTAGTGGGTCCCGCATAGTTCTCGAGAACTCTTTGGGGGCTTGCAGCCGTTTATCCACCGGGCAAGCCAGCAACCCCACGCCATTCGCATGCCCTACTCGTCCCCGTATTCTACCTTACAACAGTTCGCTCCCAGTCGTCCCGTCCTTTCACATTAGTTCGCTCCCAGTTTTTTTGCGGGGTACAACAGTTCATCTTCTCCTAACCCTCCTCCAAAATCCATGGCCTCCCAAATCTCCATGGTCGCCGCTGAGTACCAGGTTAGAGCCATCACCGGCGATCAGTTCATTGTCATCTACACATGTGGATCCGAGACGGTGAAAGCATGGCTTGCTCGCTTCCTACGCATGTTCAACAGTTCAATGGATGAGTGGGTCGCTAGGCTAGATGTTGAGTACACCACAGTCCTGGGACGAGAGAAGGATCTAAAGGACGAAGAGAGGAAGAAGCCCACCGTGATCCAGGTTTGCATACATAACGTTTGCTTGGTCTACCACATATGCCATGCCGACATTGAGTGCCAGGATTTTAAGAACTTCCTCAAGGACAAAAGAGTGAAATTCGTTACTGTAGGCTTTAAGAACGACAGTGACGTCCTGCGTCGGATAGGTCTCATTGTAGGCTAGCCCTTCGATCTCCATAAGTCAAGCCTGGTGTCCTCCTCTCAACCTTCAATGCTGACCCTGGCAGCAGGATTGATCCTTCGTACGCTAAACTAAAGAAACCTCATCACGAGTTTCATCATGCATGGGAGTCGAATACATTAGATGAAGATCACATCCTGTACGCAGCAATGGATGCCTACCTTTGTTTAAATATCTACAAGGGTTGGATGAAGAAGCAGAGCCCAGTGTCCGGTTCAAGCAAAGAAGCGTCGGCGAAGAGGAAGAGGAAGAGGGACGAGGACGAAGTCGAGGACGTGGACTCAGACTCCAAGTAGGTGGCAGTGCCATCGCTCATGCTGGTTCTACTACAGTGTCAAGCGGACTAGTTGCTTATTAGTTTATTTTCAAGGGTGTGTTGTGCTGAGGCCCCAGCAGAACTATGTTTATGTTCTTTCTCGTTATTTGAACTCTTTAGTATGTATAGTAGTACTAGTACTATGTCTTACTACTGTTCTTCTTGTAGTTGGTACTACTACTCGTATCTTCGTGTTCCTACTATACTTAATACGTTCGTACTAGTAGTATAATTTGGGTTAGTCGATTTGTGAAAGAAGTTTGACAGAGCGAAGGAAGAAGACGACAAAAGAGGTGGAAGAAGCCCTTCTAGCCATCCATGTTGCATCAAACGGCTCACATGAGTCGACTGACCCAAATTGCTCCTTAAGATTGCAGGATCCACGTGGCATTCAAGGTCTCGAAGGTAGATTCCGCGTCTGCACCCGGTTTGCGGGCTCGACGCGCGCGCGACCGGCTTCCGCCGTGACAGCCACCATGCGCGCCTCCTTCGCGCGGGCGGAGACGACAATGACACGCTAGTTCCTCCTCGCCGGTGTGCTGGAGCACGCGCTTGTCCTCCTCTTCATACGCTGCGTGCATAGACGCGGCTCCACCAGCTGCTCGCGTGCTTGGCAGCGCGGCGGCATCGCAAGGAGGGACTGCAGACAACGTGAGCGGGCGAGCCTTCGGCTTCATGGCACAGGGATGGCGATGACACGATGGTGATGGACGAGAAATTGTTGGCCGGAGCAGGCGGGCGCCGGCATGCGCAATGGCGGTGACGACATATTGATGAGTGCGCGTGTGGGAGCTTACTTTAGTTATATATAAGGTTGGTCAAACTTAAAATAAAACCGTACTAGTACACGTAAACATTAGACTTAGGCAGCGCTTTTATTAGTTACTAGCTTATGTTCTTGCCCGTTGTGACCAGCCTTAGTACCACGACCACAATACGGAATCCTGTGCAAGTGCGTGAACTGCGGCCGCGCGGTCGATCGAACGGTGCGTCACTGTGTCGCGCTCGAAGGACATCCACCGAACCTTTTTGTGTGTGTGAAAACAATCCTCGAATATTACTCAACTTTTTTTCATGTGAAAGTTCTTGACGTTGCAATATTTCCATATATTTGAATTTAGCTCCAGTTCGTGTTTATTTGGATTTGGACGTTTTAGGTGCGCCCTAGTTTTTTTTAATACTGATTTTGTGTGTGTGACTGAGAGAGAACGTGTGTATGTGTCCATATGTGTGTTGTGGTGGAAGGGCAATGTGGAGACGGTGTGCGTGTGATATAGACATAGAGAGGTGTGAATGTGCAAATGATCGTGCATGAGTGAGACATAGACAGATGCCGATACGTTGTGTATACATGAGAGAACGGTCTTCTAGTTTACTTGTATGTGTGTGAGAGAGAGAGAGAGGGAGAGAGAGACAGAGAGAGGAGCATCCGTAACACAACAACCATCTCTCTCGATTCGTCCGTCCCTCGCACGGTCGCATGCAACACATGCATCAACGCGTACATTTTGACACCCTCACCTGGCCCCTGCCCACCTCAAGGCCCGCACAATCTCTTCATGAATACCCATTTCTCTCCTTAGGTTTGTTTTCTCTCAATATCTGACACACACACATGCGCGCGTGCACACACACGCACACACACACACACACACGCAGCACAACACACACACGCACTCCCCCGAGCACACAATTGATCCCCATCCAAGGTTATACGGCGACCACTCTCGCGTGTGCTTCTTTGCACCCCAACATGCACAACACCTCAATTTTCAAAGAGGGCAACAAGCAGATCGAAGACAGCGACCACACCGCGCTAGAGAATGCGGGGTCATTTGGAAGCAAGGTGATGTGACGACGGCTGACTGACTCCTTCCCCACCCTCTCTCTCTCTTGCAAAAAATTACCAATCCCTCTCTCCCCCGCACAAAATTGTCAATCCCTCAACCCACGAGATCCTTCCCCTCTTGTCCATGTTTTTCCTGCTCTCTCATCAAACATGTTGTCTCTTCTCCTTCCACGTATACAGAATCCAGATGCACACGGATCTCATGTATATTACATGTATGCATCTTTCTCACAGACCTAACTTCTTCCTCTCTCTTTCTCTCTCTATCTCTCTCTCTCTGTCTCGTTAGGTTTGTCTCATACTCTCTCGTCCACATACATACAATCTTTCCCGCCCTATCTGCTCCATCTTCAAAAGCTCTCTCTGCACGTTTCATTCACACATTGGGATATGTCAAAATGTTGCTTCTATAATGGCTGATGTAGAGTTATGGTTGTTCTTGTTGCATCCTACAAAGTAATAACTATGAAATGCATTTAGATTCTCATTTAACTGGGATTATGTGAGTTTGAGCATGTTGTGAAGTACTATAGACCTTGTATACATCTTGGGATTCGACAATGATTGTAACTATTGAATTGTATAGACCATTACATTCGAAGTCAATAGCCTAATATATTTATTTCACAATTTCAACAAATGATTAGTTCACTACAAACTAAGAAAACAAATGTGTACTCCCTCCATTTTTATTTAAGTCCGCGTATTAGCATTGGTCAAAGTCAAGTTTTGTAAACTCTCAGAAAGCTTATAACAAAAAATATTAACATATACGATAACAAATAAATACCATTAGATTCATTATTGAATGTACTTCCACATCATACATATCTGTTATGGTAAATGTTTATATTTTTCTATAAACTTGGTCAAACTTTAGGAAGTTTAACTTCGGTCAAACCTAATATGCAGAGTTTACTACTACTACTCGCTAGTTGCTTAGCCGAATCGCTCAACACGCCACACGGGGAGTCCAGTGTCACAAAATTTTGAGGTCGGTGGGAAAATCTCCCGCGACCCTGATTCGAGCAATGGGAAGTTACCATCATAGCCTTCGGAACAGGCCTACGGATAACGCTTGGTAGGGGGCTGTTTTCATAACTTCAGGTTCACCCTACCCAGCCAACCCCACCCCGGCACCCAGAGTAGTACACCTGAATACTCCCCAATTTCTATCCCCACCGCAAAATAGACTTCTCCATGGCACTACAGCCTTCGTGCTCCTCCCCTTTACATCGACGCACTCGTCCACCGCAGCGCATCTGCCTAATCGACGACCTCGTACGCCGCACTGGAGCTGGTCCACCGTCGTCGTCGTACATGGAGCCTCTTCCCCGGCATCGTCTTCCACGGTCTCGTATCTGCTTCCCGGAAGCTGACGCCAAGCGCAGAAGTACCACCGTCGTGGACAATGAACTGACTCCCGTTGCCGACCATGACTCACAGAGGCCGCCGCGACCATCGTTCTCCTCCTCGATTGGTAATGTGTGTATTGAATCACTTAGCAGTACATGTGCAGTTCCAATTTTGTTCATACCTACCCTTCAAAATTCCTGGGTGCTATTGTTCCTGTAAAATTAATTGGTTATAGCCTCCATTGTCCAACAGAATATCAGCTTGTAATTGTGTGTCGCTCCTGTATCGCGCTGTGCTTGGGTAGGTTTTTCATCTGCAACCAGTAGTGTGGAAAATGACGGAAAGGTTTTTAGAACTAGCAAAATGCCCATGTGTTGCACGCATCAAGATGCATTTGTATGAGTAGTTTATCTTGTTGGAGATGCTCTAACATGGCAGACGAGTGCTTTAATGTTGCCCACAAGATGAGCGAGTATTGCTAGTAGTATATTTTTCTTGCCATGTCGAGATTTTAAAACCACGAGTGCGAACATGCAGAGGAGCAATGAAGATCAAACACGGGATATTCGGGACATCTGCAAGGATCGTGGCAAGTTAAAGAGGAGCTGCATCGAACCTGTAAAACGAGCATTGGTAAGTAACACCCTTTCAATTACTTTTGTGTAGCCTCGTGTTCTTCGATGTGTATATGTTGTAGTTTCTGTTTCTCCTAAGCGTGGTGTTCTTCGATGTGTAATAAGAAGAGTCTTAATCGTCCTAATGCTTTCGTTTTTAGCTTGATGTAGGAAGTGGGTGTTCTCACCTTGTAGTTTGTTTTTATTTATTTATTCCTTTTAAATTCACTTCTCCGAGTTCTGTTTATCTAGCTTCTACTAAATGGATTTAGGTTGCTCTGAGTATTGATCTAAAAAAGAAGTAACTTCATGTCAGGATGCAGTTCCTGCGAGGAGGGAAGTATGGTCAACCTCGAGATCATGTTTCCAGAATGAGGCTGGATTACACACAAGGTGCCAGTTCCCTAATGATGCTAGATTAGACACAAGGTGCAAATTCCTAGATGATGCTGGATTACACACAAGCCAGGTGGAGTAGTGAGCTGTTCGTGTCCTCGTGGCATTAGTAAAGGATGAAAGCAAGCGTGCAACAACCCTTGAGAATGTAGCTGAGTTCCTGAAGAAGAGAAAAGAGCAATCAGATGCTCTCTTCACCCAAGCCAAAGAAGAGATGGAAGCAGCCAGAAATAAGCTAGCAGAGGCAGAGCAGGCTAGGCGTCTCCTGCTATCTAAAACTGTTGTCAATACAAAATTTCCTTCATAATAGCTAGGTTCAAATGTTTATCCAGTCAGCATGCCTGTTGTGATATCCGTGCATCTACTGATGTGGCACAAAATCTTTTTTTTCGGGTCATGTAATAACAACAATTACTTTCCAAACAATAATAGACGAAGCATTGGACATGGTATAGTTCACGCCCAAGCCCGACATTCCAAGTTCAACTTCCACATCAAACTCAAGTTCACAGATATCTGCACATTCATACATAATGTCCACAACCATGATTCACTTCTAAGCCAAAAAAATGTGAGGAGAGTTATAAATAAAGAAAATCCTCTACTAGTTCCTGCTACCAGTGCGAGCACAACAAGTCAAGACCATGCCTAAATTAATTATATTTTAGTCATTTTTTGTGTTCTAAAATGCCTGCCGGCTCGCGGAAGGACATGTTGCCAGCACACGCGCGGATTCAATGAAGGCAGGCGGGGCAGTCTTAATCTGGCTGCACGCGGTGAGGAGGCATGCTCAGCCGCGCCTGCAGCGAGTGCGGCCCTCTTGGCCGGTGTAACGCCCTCAATGCGGCTATATCTCCCACGTGTCGAAGCACAACTTAGAGGCATAACCGCATTGAAAGCAATGCCGCAAGAGAGGTAATCTTCACACAACCCATGTAATACATAAGGGAAAAAGATACAAGTTTTTAAAACATGATGATGCAATGCACATGATGACATGGTGTCGGTGTCAAAACCGGCGGATCTCGGGTAGGGGGTCCCGAACTGTGCGTCTAGGCCGGATGGTAACATGAGGCAAGGGACACGAAGTTTTACCCAGGTTCGGGCCCTCTAGATGGAGGTAAAATCCTATGTCCTGCTTGATTAATATTGATGATATGGGTAGTACAAGAGTAGATCTACCACGAGATCAGAGAGGCTAAACCCTAGAAGCTAGCCTATGGTATGATTGTTGATGTGTATCTTGTCCTACGGACTAAAACCCTCCGGTTTATATAGACACCGGATAGGGTTAGGGTTACATAGAGTCGGTTACAATGGTAGGCGACCTGAATATCCGTATCGCCAAGCTTGCCGTCCACGCCAAGGAAAGTCCCTTCCGGACACGGGACGAAGTCTTCAATCTTGTATCTTCATAGTCCTGGAGTCTGGCTGGATGTATAGTCCGGCCATCTGGACACCCCCTAATCCAGGACTCCCTCAGTAGCCCCCGAACCAGGCTTCAATGACGATGAGTCCGGCGCGCAGATTGTCTTCGGCATTGCAAGGCGGGTTCTCCTCCAAATTCCATGTACCTGTTGAATAAAGTCCAGTTTCTTGTAGATGTTGCGCTCCTTGGCTTCTGCGCCCAATAATGGCCGCTCCCCATGTGTCAAACAAATATGAAAGGTCCGAGTGTTTTTACATTCACACCCCTAGCCGCGTAAACAAGCTGACCTATTTAAGGAGACGCGGATTTAGATCCAAACCACACCTTTCCCCTTCGCGAGTGTTCATCAGAGTGCATTCAACAAAGATCCATTCCACCATGGCCAGCCGTCGCGACTCCTCCTCCCGCCCTTCCAGCCCTAAGCCTAGATATTGGGAAAGATGCTCCATCCCGCATAGCGAGTTAGTGACGCTCCAGACCAAGGGATTTCTCCCCCGGCCTATATGATCCCGGTTCGAGCCGGTCTTGCCGTCTATAACGCCGGAGAGCAAGCAGAGAGCGCCCCTAATCCCTCCAAAGGAGAGCGGGTGTGCCTCGTCCCTTATTTAATAAGGAGGCTCGGATTTCCAATCCACCCATTTCTCCGGGGGCTGCTGGAGTTCTACGGCCTCCAGCTACATCATCTCACGCCTGCCTTAGTGTTGCATATCGCGGGCTTTGTAGCCCTCTGCGAGCTGTTCTTGGGTGTTGAAGCTCATTTCGGACTGTGGAGGGAGCTATTTTTCCTCGTGCCCCGTTCCAAGAAGGGGTCTATGTATCAAGTGGGTGGAGCCGAAGTATGGCGCATCGCCGGGACCGGCTATCTGTCCGGAACCCCAAAGAAGGCGTCCGAAGACTGGCCCTCAGAATGGTTTTAAATAGAAGACATCCCGCTGCCGGATCCTGTCTGGATCGGCCTCCCTGAATTCAACAATGCTCCCTTAAATAAGCGCCTAAGCTGGCGCCCACGGAGCCCTCAGAGGGAAAGTGACAGGGACGTTGTTTACCTGATGGGCCAGATAAGATTGTTAGCTCATTCCGGACTAACCATGATCGGGGTCATGGCCGCATGCATCATGCGAGGGGTCCAGCCGCTACAGTATAGAGGCCACCCCATGTGGGATTTCAACGGGGAGGACGACACCACCCGCTACGGCCGTAAGGGGCCGGATTCGGCTGCGGCTCTAATAAAGACCTTGTCCGCTTTGTACAAGGAAGAAGAGGAGGATTTTCTCCGCGTTGACCCAAAGGGTGGATTTTCCATGTACAATCCTCCAAGCTGGGTGAGTGATCACATCTTGCCCATCCGTTTTATATCCCCATTGTTAAATATTTAATCTTAGTGATTTTGACGCAGGAACTGCGCCAGGCTGTTAAAGAAATAAACAACCCTCCTCCACAACCACTGGTAGAAAAAGGGCCTATAGTCCCGGTTCGTAAGGGCCTTTAGTCCCGGTTCCCGAACCAGGACTAAAGTGTCGGTACTAATGGCCCGACCCTTTAGTCCCGGTTCAATCCAGAACCGGGACTGATGGGCCTCCACGTGGGCAGTGCACAGAGCCCAGGCAGGAGACCCTTTGGTCTCGGTTGGTGGCACCAACCGGGACCAATAGGCATCCACGCGTCAGCATTTCTGTGGCTGGGGTTTTTGTTTTTTGTTTTGAAGGGGGGGGGGGGGTTGGGGGTTTTGTGTGGTTAATTTAGGTGGTTCATATATTGTGTTAGCTAGCTAATTAATAGAGAGAAGTGTCCTCTCTTTTGTCCGTGCTTGGTCGATGCTACGTACCATACATACGTATAGAGAGGACTAGCTAGACACGCTAGCTAGCTAGTAAGCAAACGAAGGAAACAGAAGATCGTCATGAACATATATGCATACAGAGAGAAGTGATATCGACCACCTCTCCTTTTCTGAGAGATTGGTCGAACAACAAGTTCTCGTATATCTATCTGACACTACCGGCTACATATATACAATAATTCTCTCTTACAAATATAATCATACGGACTCAGGGTCCACATAGAATTCTCTGTCTTCAGGGATCACGTGGTCAAGAAAGAATGCCGCCAATTCCTCTTGAATTGCTCGCATGCGAGCTGGTGCTAGGAGTTCACCCCGCTTCCGAAACATCTAATTTAAAGAAGGGGGTCAATACATATACATATACATATATATATATATATATATGAATATATATATATATATGAATGAATGAAACTCAACACAAATGATGGTAATAAAATAAAATTGTGAATGTTGTTATTTACGTACTTCATATTGTTCGTCAGTGTAGCCCCGCTCACAGGTCGTGTGGCGGATGGACTCGCAAACGTAGTATCCACATAAATCATTCCCTTGTTCCTGCCACAACCACTTTACAAGAAATAGAGGTTAATCAAACTGATAAGCAAGAATGCCAAATGGTATTGATGAAACTAGCGCTTGAATGACTAGTAGATGCGCTTAAAATGCTACTATAGTACTTACTTTCGGGTGTCTAAATTGTAGCTCCTTCGGCAGTTCCGGAGCTTTTCTGGTGAATTTTCTCCAAACCCTGCCGGACAAAGAAAACAATTACTTGATATATCAAGAAATGAACAAAGTTGCTGATATGGTGGATAATGATCGATTTAACTTACTTCTCGAGTATTTGAGTCATGTCTGCATAGTCCTGGGGATCTTTTCGTCTTGAGTCTAAGACGGTTACTAGTCCCTGCTCAAGCTTAATCTCTAGGAGAATATAGTGGAAACTGCACACGCATGCATAACTCATCAATTACATTACTATAACCTTGACTAATATATAAGGGAAACCGAATACACACTCACTTGAAGTTGTAAGGAAAGAGTATTATATATTTGTTTTCATTTATTACCAACGATCGTAGCAAGTTGGCCTCGGTAGCTGTGGCATGAAATTTAACCTGAGTTGCAACTATGAGATATGTGTTAATGAACCCAATATCACCGACTTGTCTTTTCTTCAATTCGGCGATCTTCAATCTGCATAATATAGTGAGGATGATTATAAATACATGCAATGAAAGAGCTAAGCTATACTTAATGACAGAAGTAGTACTACTTACAGACAGTAGCAGGCGACCGTTGTTTTATCGAGGGCCAATTGATTGAAAAACTGATAGAACTCCTCAAATGGAACATGCAACAGTTCAATTCCAACGAGGTCATGCTCCTTTTTAACTTTCACATACAAAGTACTCCTCCCCCTAGAGTCTCTGCAGATTTTCAAGTACCAATCATGCAATCTTCTCATCATCGTTGATAGAGATCTTTCATCTTTGACGAGCGGCTTCCCGTACTCGTATCTTTGTATCTGCACGTCCATGGGTTCATAATGTACATCGTCGGGCAGGTAATCTGCAAGATTGCTATAACCGGGCACCATCCTCGGATCATTAGCGACTTTGTGGCTAGGCACCTTGAGCGGGGGGGGGGGCACGATTGCTTGGCTTGTTCGCCGAGCTGGGCAATTTGTTTCCCAGCTCGTCGTTCTTTCAGCCTTTGATCACTGACGGTACTTCCCGACCACTCCGCTTCGGCAAATTCCTTTCCAATAATGCGCTCATAGTTTCCTTTCGGCGGAGACTTCGGTGGTTTTGTCAGGGCAGCCAAAGTGCTCTTCACTTTCACCGGATCTACCTTCTCCTCCGGGGTGGATGTCTCTTTTCTCTCAACCCTTGAAACCAGTCATCCACTTTGGTTCGCGCGATCTCGGCGTTCTCCTCCGGGATCCTCTCATATGGTAACTTCTCTGGAGTCTTCAGAGAAGGACCGAATCTGTATGTCCTCCCGCCTCTGGTTGTACTGCTAGACGCCGACCGAGCAGACGGAGCGGTTGTCTTCTTTACTTGCTTAAGAGGCGGAGGAGAAGGACTACGACATGCCGGAGCAGCTGGAGCAGCGGCAGGTCTCTTCCGCCCTTGCTGACAAGGCGGAGAAGGAGGAGGCTGGCTGCTCGGGCGCGTCGGTGCAGGCAGAGAAGGAGGCGGAGTGCCGCCACGCGCCGGAGAAGGAGCCGGCCGAGGGCCCTGATCGTCACTCGCCGGAGGAGGAGGCGGAGTGCCCTGACTTGCCGGAGGAGGAGGAGGAGGCGGAGGCGTCCAGTTCGGAAGGTTGATGAGCTCCTTCCGCCATAGGCATGGAGTCTTCAGAGCACACCCCAGCCGAGTCTCCCTTCACCGGTAGGGTGGTCAAGCTGGAGGTCCTCAAATCCCTCTGTTATTTCATCCACCATCACCCTAGTATATCCTTCTGGAATCGGCCGGCAGTGAAAAGTTGCGCTAGGTTCAGTAGGATAAACAGAGCCAACAGCCGCCTTGACCTTCAAATTCATCCATTGCGTCATAAGGTGCCAATTTTGAGACTCCGTTATAGCATCCACGGGATAGCTGGCAGGAGCCGTCAAGGCATGCTCCGGCTGAAGCAGCTCGGTGGAAGCCACGCTGCTTCTGCACTGAGATGGCGGGGTAGCTTCGGGGGAAGCTTCGGCAGTACGGTTGCTGCGATTTGCTTCTCGTTCCTCTATCGCGTCTACCCTAGCTTGCAGCGCCTGCATTTGGGTCTGCTACACTTTTTTCCTCCTCTCATGGGATTTGTAACCGCCTGCGTCCAGAAACCCAACCTTCCACGGAATGGAGCCTGGCGTGCCTCGTGTCCGTCCAGGGTGCTCAGGATTCCCGAGGGCCATTGTGAGCTCATCGTTCTCTTTGTCTGGAAAGAACTTCCCTTGCTGCGCTGCTTCGATATACTGCTTAAGCTTCCTGACTGGTATGTCCATTTGATCGTTCGTCCAAATGCACTTCCCTATTACAGGGTCCAAGGTTCCGTTAGCCCTGAAGAACTAAGTCCGGCAACGGTCTGGCCAGCTAATTGTCTCTGGTTCAATCCCTTTAGCAACCAGATCATTCTCAGTCTTGGCCCACTTAGGCCAGGCTACGAGGTAGCCACCTGACCCTGTGCGATGGTGAAGCATCTTCTTTGTAGCATTTTGCTTGTTTGTCGCTGACATCTTCTTACTCTTTTCCAATGTCTTGTGGGCCACAAATGCGGGCCAGTGATCTCTGATCTTCTCATATCTGCCCTTGAATTCTGGTGTATCTTTTTTATCGACAAACCTATTCAGCTCTTTCTTCCACCTCCTGAATAGATCTGCCATTCTCTTAAGAGCAAAAGACTTGATTAATTGCTCTTTAACTGGCTTCTCCGGATCATCCTCTGGGGGTAGGGTGAAATTTGACTTCAGCTCAGTCCAAAGATCATTTTTCTGCATATCAAACATAAGACACCTCAGGGTCTTCTGTAGCCGGCTTAAACCATTGCTGGATGCTTATCGGGATCTTGTCCCTAACCAGAACCCCGCACTGAGCAACAAATGCGCTCTTTGTCCGGAGGGGTTCAATCGGTTGGCCATCGGGCGCGATTGCTATGATCTCTAACTTTTCATCCGAGCTCAACTTTTTCTTCGGGCCTCGTCTCTTTACCGAAGTTGTGCTCGATCCGGAGGGCTAGAAAAAAGAACAAAGACTTAATTAATATGTGTACATACCAAAACAATGAATGTATCAATCAGCTAGTCAGCACAAGCTTAACTAATATATATACCTAGCCGGACTCGGTTCGGTCATCGGAGCGATCATCACGGTCTCCCTCTTGCACCGGCATTGGGTCACCGGAGCCGTCCTCATGTTCTTCTTATTGCACCGGCATTAGGTCACCGTAGCCAGCTTGTTCACCCTCTCCTTCCAGACCATCAGTGTCGTTGAGAAACAACGAGACGGCATCACTTCCTTCTGCGATTATGTCCCTCAACAACGCTTCTTTTGCTTCGTCTCGGGCGGTGTCCATAGTTTCTACAAATATTTACAACATGGCAATTATTATTCAAACATGACAGATGGATATATTAGTGCCAAACGTAGAACTATCTACCTAATCATAGTAAGCTATCGGGAGGGGGTATATATCGACAACGACGACACTACATCTATGTCCCTCGACGACCCTCGTTCCCGATAAAAAAAGAGGAAGAAGAAGAAAAAAGAGAGGAGAAGAACTCCTCTATTCTTTCTTCTCCTCTTTTTTTTCTTCTTCCTCTTCTTTTTTTATCCTCTTCTTCCTCTCATGTTCGAGAGCATCGCCGAGGGGTCGGGAGGTTGCGTAGTGTCAAAGGATTCAACAAAACCATGTCTTCATCATTAGGCGAAAGTAACATCTGCATGATGGTATGAAGCTCTTCAAAGTTGTTCTGGAACGGAGTCCCAGATAGGATAATTCGCTTTTTGGTACAAAGTTCAGCAAGAGCCTTCCGAATATCGCTATTTGGAAGGCCTTTGCTGAATTCGTACCAAAAGGCGGATTATCCTATCCGGGACTCCATTCTAGAACAACTTTGCAGAACTTCGTACCAACATGCCCTGGTTACTTCTGGCTAATGATGAAGGCATGGATTTCTTCAATACTTTGACACTAGGAAACCTCTCTCGACCCCTCGGCGGTCCTCGACCCCTCGAACCCTCGACCCCTAGACGACCCTGGAACCCTCGACCCTCGACCCTATAGAACCCTCGAACCCTCGACCCTTGACCCCTTAACGATCCTCGACCCTCTACCCTAGTTCCCGACCCTCGACCCCTCGGCGATCCTCGACACCCTCGTTCCCGATAAAAATTAGGAAGAAGAATAATAAGAAGAAGAAGAAGAAAGAGGAGAAGAAGAAAGGAATAGCTAGAGGAGAAGATCGAAGAAAAAAAAGAAGAAAAAAGAGAGGAGAAGAAGAAGGAATAGTGGAGAAGAAGAGAAAATAGAATATATTCTATTTTCTCTTCTTCTCCACTATTCCTTTCTTCTTCTCCTCTTCTTTTTCTTCCTTTTTCTTCTTCTTATTTATTTCTCCTCTTCTTCCTCTCTTCTTCTTCTTCTTATTTAGTTCTCTCGACCCCTCGTCCCTCTCTCATGTTGTCGGGGAGGGGGTATATCGACCTCCGCTCATGTTGAAATTATCGGGGAGGGGGTATATCGACCCCCACCCCCCTCATCATGCATATATAGCTACCACATACATATATACATTGAAAAAAATTTACATATATGCAACAAAAACATTAATACACATATGAACAAAAAAATACATATATGAACAAAAGCATGCTGTGAACAAAAACATTAATGTAATAAATCTAATAAGAAATTAATCTAATAAAAAACATGCTCTGAACTTACATATAGCCACATACATACAAATATACATTATATATATATGGACAAAAAATTAATCTAATACAAAATCAAAACAGAGCTGGACTGGCGCGGCGGCTCACAGCGGGGCATCTGGCGATGGCGACGGCGGGGGAGGCAAGGGCGCCGGCGGGCGGGGGCGGGCCGCCGGAAGGGGCTAGGGCGCGGGGCAGGGGCAGGGGCCGGCGCGGCGACGACGTGGTCGGCGGCAGGGGCGGCGCGGCGACGGCACCGGAGGCAGGGGCGGCGTGGCGACGGCGTCGGAGGTAGGGGCGGCACGGCGACGGTGTCGGGGGCAGTGGCGGCGCGGCGACAGCGTCGGAGGCAGGGGCGATGATGGCGACGACGACGAGGAGCAGCGCTGGGGCGTCGGGCACGAACTGACGGTGAAGTTGTGAAATTTTCACAAGTCCAGCTTATATACTGACAGCATTGGTCCCGGTTCGTGGCACAAACCGGGACTAATGCCCCCCTTTAGTCCCGGTTGGTGCCACCAATCGGGACCAAAGGCCAATTTTCAGCAGCCCAAAGGGCGGGAAGCGGCGGCCTTTGGTCCCGGTTCGTGGCACCAACCGGGACTAAAGTTTATGAATAACTTTACTATAAAAATTGATTTTTGAGTCAATCTTTTTCCTGCTATTTAATATTACTGTGTTTTATCATTATACTCAATTTGGTAATTTTAGTTAGTCATAACAAATATTATAGGGTGAGCCCTATTTTTTCCAGTTTTTTTGTTTTGTTTTCTGCATTATTTATTTCCTTTTGTTTTTTGCTTTATTTTTTAATTCTTTTTGCTTCTAGTTTTAGAAAAATTATAAACTTTCTGTTAGTGCCATTAGTTTTCAAATTTGAAAACACTTTTTTAGTTTTTTTGTTTTCTTTGTTGCTTTATTTATTTTATTTTCTGATTAACTTTACTATAAAAGCCCCATCACTCCTTAGCCTTGGTATGATTTTATTTTCTGATTAACTTTTTTAGTTTTTTAGTTTTCTTTGTTGCTTTATTTTTAGAAGGATGGTGGGAACACCAGCTCGAAACTGACAAGACATTGCGCCACATCACTCCTTAGCCTTGGTATGATTTCTGGATCGATCACCTTCTGAGAGATTGCATTGAGGAATGCACATAGCTTCACAATGGCTAATCGGACGTTTTCCGGTAGAAGCCCCCTCAATGCAACCGGAAGCAGTTGCGTCATAATCACGTGGCAGTCATGAGACTTTAGGTTCTGAAACTTTTTCTCTAGCATATTTATTATTCCCTTTATATTCGACGAGAAGCCAGTCGTGACCTTCATACTGAGAAGGCATTCAAAGAAGATTTCTTTCTCTTCTTTCGTAAGAGCGTAGCTGGCAGGACCTTTATACTGCTTCGGAGGCATGCCGTCTTTTTCGTGCAAACGTTGCAGGTCCTCCCATGCCTCAAGTGTATCTTTTGTCTTCCCATACATGCCCAAAAAGCCTAGCAGGTTCACACAAAGGTTCTTCATCACGTGCATCACGTCGATTGAGGAGCGAACCTCTAGGTCTTTCCAGTAGGGTAGGTCCCAAAATATAGATTTCTTCTTCCACATGGGTGCGTGTCCCTCAGCGTCATTTGGAACAGCTAGTCCACTGGGACCCTTTCCAAAGATTACGTAGTGTAAATCATTGACCATAGCAAGCACGTGATCACCGGTGCGCATGGCGGGCTTCTTCCGGTGATCTGCCTCGCCTTTGAAATGCTTGCCTTTCTTTCGACATTGATGGTTGGTCGGAAGAAATCGACGATGGCCCAGGTACACATTCTTCCTGCATTTGTCCAGGTATATACTTTCAGTGTCATCTAAACAGTGCGTGCATGCATGGTATCCTTTGTTTGTCTGTCCTGAAAGGTTACTGAGAGCGGGCCAATCGTTGTTGGTCACGAACAGCAACGCCTTAAGGTTAAATTCCTCCTGTCTGTGCTCATCCCACGTACGTACACCGTTTTCATTCCACAGTTGTAAAATTTCTTCAACTAATGGCCTTAGGTACACATCAATTTCATTGCCGGGTTGCTTAGGGCCTTGGATGAGAACTGGCATCATAATGAACTTCCGCTTCATGCACATCCAAGGAGGAAGGTTATACATACATAGAGTCACGGGCCAGGTGCTGTGATTGCTGCTCTACTCCCTGAAAGGATTAATGCCATCCGCGCTTAAAGCAAACCATACATTCCTTGGGTCCTTTGCAAACTCATCCCAGTACTTTCTCTCGATTTTTCTCCACTGCGACCCGTCAGCGGGTGCTCTCAACTTCCCATCTTTCTTTCGGTTCTCACTGTGCCATCGCATCAACTTGGCATGCTCTTTGTTTTTGAACAGATGTTTCAACCGTGGTATTATAGGAGCATACCACATCACCTTCGCAGGAACCCTCTTCCCGGGGCGCTTGCCGTCGACATCACCAGGGTCATCTCGTCTGATCTTATACCGCAATGCACCGCATACCGGGCATGCGTTCAGATCCTTGTATGCACCGCGGTAGAGGATGCAGTCATTAGGGCATGCATGTATCTTCTCCACCTCCAATCCTAGAGGGCATACGACCTTCTTTGCTGCGTATGTACTGTCGGGCAATTCGTTATCCTTTGGAAGCTTCTTCTTCAATATTTTCAGTAGCTTCTCAAATCCTTTGTCAGCCACAGCATTCTCTGCCTTCCACTGCAGCAATTCCAGTACGGTACCGAGCTTTGTGTTGCCATCTTCGCAATTGGGGTATAACCCTTTTTTTTGATCCTCTAACATGTGATCGAACTTCAGCTTCTCCTTTTGACTAATGCATTGCGTCCTTGCATCGACAATGACCCGGCGGAGATCATCATCATCGGGCACATCGTCTGGTTCCTCTTGATCTTCAGTAGCTTCACCCGTTGCAGCATCATTGGGCACATCGTCTGGTTCCTCTTGATCTTCACCAGCTCCCCCCGTTGCAGCATCACCGTATTCGGGGGGCACATAGTTGTTATCGTAGTCTTCTTCTTCGCCGTCTTCCATCATAACCCCTATTTCTCCATGCCTCGTCCAAACATTATAGTGTGGCATGAAACCCTTGTAAAGCAGGTGGGAGTGAAGGATTTTCCGGTTAGAGTAAGACCTCGTATTCCCACATTTAGTGCATGGACAACACATAAAACCATTCTGCTTGTTTGCCTCAGCCGCATCGAGAAACTCATGCACGCCCTTAATGTACTCGCGGGTGTGTCTGTCACCGTACATCCATTGCCGGTTCATCTGCGTGCATTATATATAATTAAGTGTCCAAATTAATAGAAGTTCATCATCACATTAAAACCAAAGTGCATACATAGTTCTCATCTAACAACATATAGCTCTCCAGAGCATCTAATTAATTAAACCATACATTGAAACTATGTAAAACATTTCAATGCGAAAACAAATGCGATCATAATCGCAACCAAGGTAACAATTGATCCAACGACATAATGATACCAAGCCTCGGTATGAATGGCATATTTTCTAATCTTTCTAATCTTCAAGCGCATTGCATCCATCTTGATCTGGTGATCATCGACGACATCCGCAACATGCAACTCCAATATCATCTTCTCCTCCTCAATTTTTATTATTTTTTCCTTCAACAAATTGTTTTCTTCTTCAACTAAATTTAACCTCTCGACAATAGGGTCGGTTGGCATTTCCGATTCACATACATCCTAGATAAATAAAATCTATGTCACGTTGGTCGGCATAATTTTCATAAACAATAAATGAACCAATAGTTATAAAGATAATATACATACCACATCCGAATCATAGACAGGACGAGGGCTGACGGGGGCGGATACCAAAACCATCGCACTATATAAGATGCAATAATAAATGTAAGAAAATGATACAAGTATCTATCTAAACATACAAGTAAGAATATTTTTCCTTTCAGAAAGAAGATAAGAACAAGAGGCTCACCACGGTGGTGTCGGTGATGAGATCGGCGCGGGTGATCGACGACGGTGAAGACGGGGACGGGGCGTGACGGACCGCTAAATGTAGACAAATCTCGAGGAAAATGGAGCTTGGAGGTCGAGCTTCGAGAGGAGAAAGCTTAAGTAGTGTGGCTCGGGCATTCCATCGAACACCTCATGTGCATAGGAGGTGAGCTAGAGCACCACAAAGACCTCTCCCCCTCGGCCAGAAAAAATAGAGCACTATGCTCTGCTCTTGCGCGAGGGGGTATATATAGGCACCTCATTGGTCCCGGTTGGTGACATGAGCCGGGACTAAAGGGGAGCCTTTGGTCTCGGTTCAAGCCACCAACTGGGACCAATGGTGGTGGGCCAGGAGCGAGGCCCATTGGTCCCGGTTCATCCCACCAACCGGGACCAAAAGGTCCAGATGAACCGGGACCAATGGCCCACGTGGCCCGGCCGGCCCCCTGGGCTCACGAACCGGGACTAATGGGCTGACCCGGCCTGGACCATAGCCTTGTTTTCTACTAGTGAACCCGAGGACCCAGGACGGTCCCTCGACCTGGACTCGCAAGAGGAGCCGGAGCTTTCGGTGGATCTGATTGATGGAGTGTTCCATCAATTGAGCAAGGACAACGCCCTGGTGGCCATTTCGGCCGATTATCCAGGGCTAATCCCAGCCTCCCAGAAACGGGAGGCCGAACCTGCGGCGACAAGCCAACGAGGGGCCGCAGGGCCCCGTGGGCAGAAAAGAGGTGCAGTCCGGACCAGGGCGTCAGCGCAAAGGTATGGCGCACCCCCTTATCCCAGGTGTCGTACCATCAGGGCATATTAACACTTGTGCCCTCTTCAGGATAAAGAGACCACGCCGAACTATATTCGGAGAGACCGCCAATCGCGCCTCCACCAGCCAGGCTCCAAAGCCTGGCCCAGAAGCGGGGCCGAACACAAGGCGTGCACTGGACGCTCCTCCGACGGAGGATGTGGACAGGTTGTCTGCCACCAACTCTGAGGTGGAGAGTGCCATGAACCACAGGCGTCGCCGAACAATTCTTTGCGATGCTTGTTTCTCCCAAGAGGCGTTAGATGCCTTTAAGTCGGGAGATGCGTACCTCCATGCCGCTCAAAATGGTCTAACCAGAGCCACGGAGCAATATGTAAAAGACATACGGGTAAGAAAATTTTGGTGATTATATATATACCAGTAGCCCCCGAGACTTGAAACAGTTAAAATAACTGATTTAAGGATCATTTGTTATGCAGGTTCTTACAGAAAAGAATTCCCTACTGTCCAAGGAGCTGGAAGTGCAAAGCCCAACTTGAGGCCGCACTAGCCGCGGCAGGGGAGCCTAAGGAGGCCCCCTCTAGTAATATACACTTCGAAAGATAAGTATTTTGCGAAGCACGACTTTGGTGCAAATCTGACAAATGAAATTGCAGATGGCGCCAGATTGGATCCGGAAAGGCAACACCTCCTACGCCAGCTAAAGGCTGGTGAGAGGGTGCTGTTGAAGGTGATGGGGGAGAAGAACGATCTCCAAGATGCCAACACCAAGCTGGGCGTCAAGTTGAAAGATGTTCGTGCCCAGCTGTCAGACTCCGTGAAGGAGAATCAGCGGCTTTGGCGCGGCATATTTAGTAAGTGCTTGAACGAACCTTTTGAAAGAAAGTTCGGCGGGGAAATCGACTAACAGAGCAATGTCTGTAGGTGTGCTGACAGGCCGTCCTGCAAAGGAGATGCCCGGTTCTACGGGTGACCTTCTTCCCGAGCTCTCGCAACTGCTCGATCGAGTTCGGCAGGCGATGCGAGGCATCGCCCAGGCCCTGTGGCCATCCGTCTCCATGCTCGAAGGTCTTGGAGAGCTTGCAGAGAAGCTAAAAGGAGCACGGCGGTGCTTCTGATTGTGGAAGATATCAGCCTGCCATCAAGGCGCTAGGGAGGCCTGGGCCATGGTGAAGACACGGTATGCAAAGGCTGACCCCAACCACTTGGCCGAGGTCGGTCCTATAGGGCCCGATGGGAAGGAGATCCCTGTAAGCTTAGTATACGGCCAAGTAGAGTTGGCCGCAAAGTATTGCCAGCAGGACTGTAAATTAGACAGCCTGTTAGATGGTCTTGAAGAGGAATACGATCAGTCAAAATGACTATGTAATTTAGTTGACATTTATAATGCCTTCTAGCCGGCTTGTAGATCATTTGTCATGGCCGACCTTTTCGCTTCAGCCTCGGGACCTGACGGTCTGGAGTGTGTCCGAATTCCCACGCGGTTATATAGGAACCGGGGAATGCATGGAGACTAGGCGTAGGGGTCATTAGTGCGTGAACAGACAAGTGCCCGACTAGTTATGTTATATTACATGGTTAGTAAGAAACATCTTCCAGGGAGAATAGTTCCGTTAGGGGTTCCTTTCCCTGGGAGGCATGCCCTAAGGTGCATGTCCATGCTGCGAAAAGAAACGCAGGAAAAACATCTGGGGGTGTATAGATAAAAATAAAAAAGATCATCTTTAGTTCACCGACCGAATATTCCCTTAAGAACGCTAGCTTTCGGCTTCACCCAGTCTGAGGTACACGTCCGGCTGACCCGACAGTAACAATCGCAGAGGTGCTCCCTTTACCACCTAGCCGAACAATCGGGAACGTAGGGGTAAGCACAGGAACCAGGCAACCTAGCTTGGCCAAAACTTAAGTCATATCGATGCATATAATGGTGAATAAAAGGTACATGCGGAAGTGTGACGCATGTGTTGGGCATGAAGCCCGTATGAATAAGCTTATGTTTAAAGAAGCCCCCAGGTTTAATGAGCACGGATGGCACGTCACTTTATGAGCCTTTAAGAGAGAGAGAAGAAGAGAAATGCAAGACAGAAAATATATAAAAAATGGACAGAGGAAGGAGACGAATATAGAGTCCGGCGCTAGGCATAGAATCTTCGGAGACGGGCTGCGTTCCATGGGTTCGGCTCGAGTCGGTTATCCGATGCATCTCGCAGGCGGTACGCTCCACCAGTCAGGACTTGGTCAATTATGAAGGGACCTTCCCACTTGGGCTTGAGTTTGTCCTTTTTCTTGTCCGGTAGTCGTAGAACTAATTCGCCAATGTTGTAATTTTTGGCCCGTACTTCTCTGGTTTGGTATCTTCGAGCCTGCTGTTGATAGAATGCGGAACGGCTTTTGCCACGTCACGCTCCTCCTCCAATGCGTCTAAGCTGTCCTGCCAATCGAGCTCGGCTTATCTTTCTTTGTACATACGCACTCGAGGTGAGTCATGAATTATGTCGCAGGGCAAAACTGCCTCTGCGCCGTACACCATAAAGAATGGTGTGTATCCGGTGGTGCGATTCGGCGTGGTCTGCAGCCCCCAGAGTACGGAGTCGAGCTCCTCTACCCAGTGCGTGTTAGATTCCTTGAGGGACCGCACTAATCTTGGTTTAATGCCGCTCATGATAAGACCATTTGCACGTTCGACCTGGCCGTTAGTTTGTGGGTGATAGACGGAAGCATAGTCGAGCTTGATGGCCATGTTTTTGCACCAGAGTTTTACCTCATCGGCCGTGAAGTTCGTGCCGTTATCAGTGATGATGCTATGGGGAACGCCGTAACGGTGTACGACCCCGGATATAAAGTCTATCACCGGTCCGGATTCGGCCGTCTTAACAGGCTTGGCTTCTATCAATTTGGTGAATTTATCCACCATGACCAGTAAGTATTTTTGCTTGTGGGTTCCGCCTTTAAGGGGTCCAACCATGTCAAGCCCCCAGACCACGAAGGGCCAAGTAATGGGGATAGTTCGGAGGGTGGTCGGTGGCATATGGCTTTGGTTTGCAAAGAGCTGGCAACTGGTGCATCGTTGGACTAAGTCCTGAGCGTCTGCCCGGGCCGTCGGCCAATAAAAGCCTGTACGGAAGGCCTTGCTTACAAGGGACCGAGCTGCAGCGTGATGACCGCCCAGTCCGGCATGAATTTCAGCCAGGAGGTTCCGCCCCTCCTCTTCAGAGATGCACCTTTGAAGGACTCCGGTAGTGCTTTTCTTATAAAGCTCTCCCTCGTGGACTATGTAGGCTTTGGATTGCCGCACTATGCAGCGTGCCTCATTTTGGTCCTCGGGGAGTTCCTGCCTAGTGAGGTAGGCGAGGAATGGTTCTGTCCACGGGGCGATGACGACCATTATTACGTGGGCTGAAGGTGTTATTTCATTGGCAGAGCCTCCGATTGTGTCAGAATGTTCGGTGTCGGGCAGTGCGGTTGGGTCCGGGGTGTTATTGTTCGGCTCCCCTTCCCATACTACGGATGGCTTGAACAACCTTTCCAAGAAGATGTTGGGGGGACTACATCGCGTTTTGCGCCGATGCGTGCCAGGACATCTGCCGCCTGATTATTTTCCCGGGCTATATGGTGAAATTCAAGCCCCTCGAACCGAGCTGACATTTTAGGACGGCGTTGCGGTAAGCTGCCATTTTTGGATCCTTGGCATCGAAGTCTCCATTTATTTGGGATATTGCGAGGTTCGAGTCCCTGCGCACCTCTAGGTGTTGAATGCCCATGGATACTGCCATCCAGAGACCATGTAAAAGGGCCTCATATTCGGCTACGTTGTTGGAGTCCGTGTACATAATCTGGAGTACGTATTGAACTGTGTCTCCTGTGGGGGATGTCAAAACGACGCCAGCCCCAAGTCCGGCCAACATCTTGGAGCCGTCGAAATGCATGATCCCATTTGAATATGTGTCGTACTCTTTAGGGAGTTCGGCCTCCATCCATTCTGCGATGAAGTCGGCCAAGACTTGCGACTTGATGGCTCGATGTAGCTTATAAGTTATGTCGAACGGGATGAGCTCAATGGCGCAATTTGCAATCCGGCCCGTTGTGTCACGGTAGTTTATAATATCGTTAAGTGGTACTTCCGAGGCTACTGTTATTGAACACTCTTGAAAATAGTGTCGTAGCTTCCGGGATGCCATGAATACCGTGTACACGATCTTTTGATAATGCGGGTACTGTGATTTGCAAGGAGTGAGGACAGTGGACACATAATAGACCGACTTTTGAAGGGGGAATCTGTGTCCGTCCGCCTCTCGTTCGACGACGAGCACTGCGCTTACAACCTGATGTGTTGCTGCAATGTATAATAGCATTGGTTCGCCAATATTTGGCGTGGCCAGGACTGGGTTTGTTGCAAGTATGGCTTTTATCTCCTCGAGTCCGGCCGTGGCTGCATCCGTCCATTCGAAGTGTTCAGTGCGCCGAAGGAGGTGGTAAAGGGGTAGGGCCTTTTCTCCCAAGCGGGAGATAAAGCGGCTTAGAGCCGCCATGCATCCGGTTAACTTTTGTATTTGTTTGAGGTCCTTTGGGATATCCAGTTGCGACAGAGCTCGGATCTTGGCTGGATTTGCTTCGATTCCTCTACCGGATACAATGAAGCCCAAGAGCTTTCCGGCTGGAACGCCGAAAACGCATTTTTCCGGGTTGAGCTTGATGTCGTATGTTCGGAGGTTATCAAATGTGAGCCTCAAGTCGTCTACTAGAGATTCGACATGTCTTGTTTTGACGACCACATCATCTACATATGCCTCCACTGTTTTGCCGATCTGGCTTGCCAGACATGTCTGAATCATGCGCTGATATGTTGCCGACGTTTTTGAGCCCGAAGGGCATTGTGTTGAAGCAGAATGGGCCGTATGGCGTGATAAATGCCGTTGCGGATTGGTCTGATTCTGGCATCTTGATTTGATGGTAGCCGGAATATGCATCGAGGAAACACAACGAATCGTGTCCTGCGGCAGCGTCGATAATTTGATCGATGCGGGGGGGGGGGAGGGATCCTTTGGGCAAGCCTTGTTAAGGTCTTTAAAATCAACGCACATGCGCCATGATTTGTCCTTCTTTGGTACCATCACCAGGTTTGCTGGCCAGTCCGGATGTTTTATATCTCTGATGAATCTGGCGTCCAATAGCTTTGCTAGCTCCTCTCCCATAGCCTGTCTCTTAGGTTCGGAAAAACGCCGAAGAGCCTGTTTGACAAGTTTGAATCCTGCTTGGATATTTAAGCTGTGCTCGGCCAGCCTGCGTGGGATTCCTGGCATGTCTGAAGGGAGCCAGGCGAAAATGTCCCAGTTTTCTCGTAGGAACCCTCGCAGTGTGGCGTCTACATCAGGGTTTAGCTGTGCCCCGATGGAAGCTGTTTTATTTGGGTCCGTTGGATGGACTTGGAATTTGACTATTTCGTCCGACGGTTTAAAGGAGGTGGACTTGGATCTTTTGTCGAGTACCACATCATCCCTATTCACCATAGAGCGCAGCGCAGTCAGTTCCTCAGCCGCTAGGGCTTCGGATAGTGCCTTGAGGGCCAGTGCGGCTGTCTTGTTTTTGGCGCGGAGTGCTATGTCCGGATCACTGGCGAGAGTGATGATCCCGTTAGGCCCGGGCATTTTGAGCTTCATGTACCCGTAATGGGGTATTGCTTGGAAGATTGTAAACGCTTCCCGCCCTAGCAGAACGTGATAACCGCTGCTAAATGGAGCCACATGGAACATGATCTCTTCGGACCTGTAATTATCCGACGTGCCGAACACCACATCTAGTGTGATTTTTCCTGTACAACGCGCTTCCCGACAGGGGATTATTCCTCTAAAGGTTGTCCTGCTTCGCTCAATGCGGTTCCAGTCTATTTCCATTTTTTGAAGGGTTTCCTCGTAAATGAGGTTCAATCCGCTGCCGCTGTCCATGAGTACCTTGGTAAGACGAAAGCCGTCCACTATTGGGCTGAGGACCAATGCAGCTAGTGCTTGGGCTGTTCGGAATTTAGGTTCATCACTGGCGTTAAAGGTAATAGATGTGTCACTCCATGGGTTTATTGTTGCTACTTGGTAGACTTCGGCAAGGCTGCGGAGTGCCCTTTTTCGCATATTATTTGATGCAAAAGTCTCGAAGACTGTTAATACCGTATGGGTGTCACTGGGGTGGCTTTCTGTGGCCTCCAGAATTAGGAGGTTTTCGCCAATTTTGGCCACCTGCCGGAGTATCCAACATGCTCTAAGGCTGTGAGTTGGTGTGGCGTCCTCTGTACTGTGAATTTTACAGGGTCCGTTAAGCCATCCTTCCAGTACGGTTCCATGCCCTATTGAGGGTTTTTGCTTTTTGGTATTTGACCTGGGTGTCTGGTTATGTTGCACCCTTTTATTTCGGACTGGGTTTGTATTTAGGGCTGGATTGTCCCAAAATTTTATTTTGGTTTTCCAGGCGCTTTCCATCGCACAATACTTTTGTACAATGGACGCCAAGTCAGCGAAGCGTGTGATATCATGACGACTTATGGCGTTGAGTATTCCCTTGTCCGTGCAATTATTGCAGAAGATTAACATTGCGTCTTCCTCGCGGCAGTCCCTTAGCCTGTTCTTAACCAGGAGGAATCTAGCCCAGTAATGATGTAGTATTTCGTCGGGCTCTTGCCTGATTTCGGATAGATCGCTTATGTTGGGGTGGGTGGGTGGAGTTAAATCTGAAGCCTCACCCCGTCTGAGGCTCAAAGGCCGAGGAATTTCTGAACTCGAAAATTTGGATCCCTGGGTGTTGTCCAATGAATCTAGCCCGTCGCCTGACTCTAAGTTCAGGTCTTGAGTGATATCCTCCTCTCCGCGGGTATCCGGCTTGGAGGGATCGGGAATCCGGACGTAGCGAGTCCTTAAGATAGACGAAGGGTCGCCGCACTGTCCCTCTACCACGGCAACGTGATGGGTGACTTGGGGAGAGTTAATCTCTCTCAGATCGGTTTTAGGCCCAATCTGGTCGTAATCCGTAGCGACTCCCAAGGCAGCAAAGCGATCCAAGAGCTCGTTTATGGAGGAATGCTCCATTGGATCTAATTGCTCGGCGAGTTCCGAACTGACGTGAAGATTGTTTTCGATGGCTCGAGAGGTCATCGTCGGTGCAGAAGCCGAATAGGCGGCCATAAGAAAACCACCTAGCCGGAGGGTTTGGCCGACATCCAAAGCTCCCTTAGCAACGGTGCCATCTTTAAAGACGGGGCGAGGCATCCTTCCTGATGGTGATGACACAGAGGAACTCTCAATGAAAGCACCAATGTCGGTGTCAAAACCGGCGGATCTCGGGTAGGGGGTCCCGAACTGTGCGTCTAGGCCGGATGGTAACAGGAGGCAAGGGACACGAAGTTTTACCTAGGTTCGGGCCCTCTCGATGGAGGTAAAACCCTACGTCCTGCTTGATTAATATTGATGATATGGGTAGTACAAGAGTAGATCTACCACGAGATCAGAGAGGCTAAACCCTAGAAGCTAGCCTATGGTATGATTGTTGATGTGTATCTTGTCCTACGGACTAAAACCCTCTGGTTTATATAGACACCGGATAGGGTTAGGGTTACATAGAGTCGGTTACAATGGTAGGAGATCTGAATATCCGTATCGCCAAGCTTGCCTTCCACGCCAAGGAAAGTCCCTTCCGGACACGGGACAAAGTCTTCAATCTTGTATCTTCATAGTCCTGGAGTCCGGCTGAAGGTATAGTCCGGCCATCCGGACACCCCCTAATCCAGGACTCCCTCACATGGCAAGATGCAACACGCAAGCAAATGACATGGCAGCAACAGCGAATAACTGGAGGACACCTGGTGCAATGGTCTCGGGGCGTTACAACACTCCACCACTATGAGAGGATCTCGTCCCGAGATCTAGAATGGCACCGGAGGGAAAACGGAAAGAAAAGAGAAGAGGTAAAACTAAGTTGCTTCTTTGACCAATGAGTGAAACCAAAGAACCTTGAAAAGGTTAAGCCAACTCGAGAAAAGAATACAACGGAGATAAAGAAGTTGAAAACACTCCATTAGAGAAGATGAACAAGGAAGAACAACTTCGGGCAGCACTCCGGTTGAAAAGAGATGAAAGACTCGATATGATGAAAAGACCTTGAGCAAAAGGCACAACACTCCAGATAGAGATGATGGGTTGAAAAGAGCAACATGACAATGCCTCCGGAACAAAAGAATAGAAGATAGATAATTGAAATAGGAGAATGGAGAAGAAAATGCCAACTTCTGCCACAAAAGAGATTGAAAAAGGCATCTTTAGGAGGAGGGTCGAACGGAGTTGTTGGAAAACCAACAACGAAAAGAGTAAACTTGTTGTGGTCTTATGAAAAACATCTCAAAACTGAGTTGAAATTTTGCCACTAACGGAAAACAATGGATTTGAATAGATATCAACAAGGAAACGAGGAGCTTATACCACCGGGAGTATAAAAGAACTTGGGTCAATTATAAGCACCATAATAGCAACAATCCTTAGGGAAAACTTTAGGTGAAATATAACCCACTATAACTCCAAAGAAGAGATTGATTGGTTGAGAAGAACTCTTGAGCGAAGAGAAAAATGATGGATTTAGATATGTCACTCTTGAAAAACTTGTGAATCATGAAACACGAAGGAAAAACTATCAACAATGACATAACACCACCTTAAAAGATAAGAGGGGAAAACAATTGCACTCCAGAATGCAAGATGAAGAATGCTTGAACTCCTCTGAAAAGAATCTTGATGAACACTTCGAGAAGAAGTTGAATCCTTGATGAACCATCATGTAAAGTCTCCTTGAAGAAACTCCGGTAAGAAAAGAATGAACAACCAAATTGAAGGATAAAAGAATAAGGTTGAAGTCTTGCAATGATTTAGATGGATCTTCGTAATGATATAATGCGGAAACCATGGAACTCCGGAAAAGAAAAGATAAGCATATCAAACTGAGAATGTGATACGATGAACCACTCCGGAAAAGAAATTGAATAAACTTGATGAAACAAGAATAAGAATTACATTATGCGTATCCTTCATCAATTAAATTGATGACAAACAATGGATTTGGCACACTACTTATTCTCGAAGAAATGATTAAGGTAACATAAACTTGAGAATGTCTTCCACGAACCACCGATAGGATTTGGAAGAACGAATAAATTGATATGATAACCAAGGAAGATAACTCTTGAACGAACCACCGTAAGGATTGGAAAATTAACGAAGAAAAGAGATGAATCACCGGTAAGATTTGGATAACAATAGCTGAAAGCTGAGAATGAATAAACCCAAAATGATGGCCTCCAGAGAACAAACTGAAAAGACTCCTAAAATTGCTCCTGATGGGTGAAAAGAATTCCCACAACCGAAAATAATTATGAGAGGATGGCAACAAGCTAGAATCACGAATCTTTGGAAGAACAAATAAGATTTGGAGGAAAACTCTTCTTCAGTGTTCAAATGTTGAGAATGACGATGCGAAACATCAACATGAGTTGTTGAGATACTCCGGGATGAATATTAGAAAGGTTGAACCCACGATGAAAAGAAATTGAGAGATCTTTGAGAAACCCATCTGGCTAATGAAAATTCATTCTTACGTCAAACTTCGAAAAGAAATTTGAGGATAGCTCTCGGAAAATAGGAAGAGTCAGGTAAGATCCTGGGAATAGACCTCTGGGTTAGGGCCCACTGAAAAGATACACCTTTGAACGATTGAAAAAAGAGAATGCACTGGTTGATTTAAAAGGCTTGAATGAGATAATATCCTGGAAAGAGTTTGAACGAATGTAGAGTGGAAACACGAATCTTCGAGATATCTTCAGCACCCCGGAATAATAAATAGCGAGAAGTGGAATGATAATGAGGTGCACCGGCATGAGAAGGTATTTGAAATAAGGAAAAAGGATATGATCAACACCAAAACTTGATTTGAATCCACTGGAGAAGAAAAACGAGTGATGGGAGACGAACTTGAAGCTTCGTTAGCATCTTCTGAGAATCAACGGATAAGAACATTGACGGAAAAGAATGGAGAGATTTCCCATCAATAAAATGATACTTGAATAAGAAATGTGAGTCCTTGAAGAAACAAGGGTGGGTGGGTGGGAAAAACGAAGGCAACTTGGAGACGGATGAAGCAAACACCGTTGAGAAGAACTGATAATTGATCTTGCTGATGTTGAAATGATCGGAACCACTTGAAGAGAAAACACGCCGGTTGAAAAGGGTTGACATGACAATCTCGATTACCAAGAAGGATTAGTATTCACATAGGAATATGAGAACACCACTTAGACAAGGGATGGAATCAACATTTGACTTCGAAGCAACTCGAATACCACAACTCAAAGAAAAACAAAGATTGGCTTGCGGAATAAGCCGGAACAAACATATGATAGAGATTTCGTCCGAAGTTTTTGTGGCGGGGCCTACACGGGCTCGATCGTACAACACCATCATGTACAAGGCAGTGCACATGACATACGAAGCGTCCCCGAGTCGGCATAGCCAAGGACTCTTTAAGACACAACGAGACCACTGTAAAACCAACCGTGGATAGGCGGACCACTAGACGTCGAACCCCAATTTCATATCATACATCTGTCGGAAAGATATCCTAAGAGCTACTTGAATTCCCACTTATAAACTCCCGAAACTTTCCGGTTATGCAATCAGGTGTTGGGGATACAGGGGAAGCATAATATCTCACCCAAAACTAGCAAATCCTACATCCAGCTGTATCCATCCTTCAACACATAACCAAGAAACCATCGGAAATCGTTTACCTCAACCTTCAAAAAGCATCCGTTATACGAGTTATGGCAATACTCCCGAACTCCCACCCTAGTACTGGGTGGCGTCGAGGTTATGTCACCAACAACTGCATAAAAGAGATTTTCGATGTCGGCGAAACTAATCTCAGGTATTCCAGAACTGCAACGATAAAATTGTGACAAAAACACCTCGGAGCTCAACTCCCCTGGACACTGCCACAGCCCCTAAATGTCAGGAGGCACCAAGAACAATGTTCTCATCACAAAATCATCGGAACGATTCCAAGATACCCGCGTGATCCTAAATTTTTTTAGTGAAATTTGAGAAGAGAAGAGTCAAAACTCTACGTTTGGATGCCTCACTAGAGCGACGAAGGGACTGAGGAGTAAAAAGAAGTCCTAACTCTCCTAGATATATAATTCCTAAATGACTCAAAACATTTCTAGACTCAATAACGCCAGTGATTCGATCAAGCAGGGGGCTCCTAAGGTCGGGGAAGGCTATGATTACCAACTTGTAACGCCCTCGATGCGACTATATCTCCCACATGTCGAAGCACGACTTAGAGGCATAACCGCATTGAAAGCAATGTTGCAAGAGAGGTAATATTCACACAACCCATGTAATACATAAGGGAAAAAGATACAAGTTTTTAAAACATGATGATTCAATGCACGTGATGACATGGCAAGATACAACACGCAAGCAAATAACATGGCAACAACAGCGAATAACTGAAGGACACCTGGCGCAATGGTCTCGGGGCATTACAGCCGGCGCGCCGGTTCAATGCCTGCGATATGAGAGGTCGCGTCCATGTCAGAGCAATCACTCCCTCCAGTCCTTTTTGTTTGGGTATAACAAAATCTTGTTTTCCATTCACATTTTAGTGGTAGGAGTTGTGCGTGTGTGTCTGTGAGAGAGAGAGAGGAGACGGTAGTTGGGGTTGTCTGATCGGTAAACAAATGAATAATGTTAGTCTGGGATGGAGACGAGAAGAAGACCGCAACAAATGTTGTGTCTACAGGAGAGATAGAGAGAGTAATTTTAGTGGTATGAGTCATATGTAGAGACATATAGGGTGTGTGAGAGAATCCCATAGAGAGAAAGACAAAGTGAAAGACGAGTGGAGACTGTGTGTTCGGCGGTGAAAAAGAAAGCTTAGGTACCGAGTGATACCAGAGAACAGTAGAGACGTGAGAGATAATGAAAACCGTGTAATTTATAATGATATGGAGAGTGTGACACTTCTCAAGGGAGACGTCGAGAGACCATGTTTGCGAGGATAGGAGCAACATGAAGTGAGCGTGCGGGTGAGCTGGAGAAAAGAGAGTGATAGCTACCTGAAGGAGCATGCATGCGAGAGAGATGGGTGTGAAAGGAGTGAACAAAAAAGGGATTCACATATTTGAATTTGAGATGATGATACATGTAATCCATACTTGAACCAAAATTGATCTATCAAACATGCATATTCATATGAATTCACGCACATCTATGTTATTTAACATGTAGATATTACTGATTCATACATTTTAGTAGAACATAACTTGGTTAAATTTTTTCAAATTCAACCTTAAGATTTCGAGATCGTTGTATTTGTAAATCATATTATACATATAAAGGAGCAGAATTCTTTGTTGTGCTTTTGAAAGTATATATATAAAAAATGATGTATATAGAATGTAAAACCCAATTGAAAATGGACCCCGCCCAAAAAAAATAGAATACAAACGGGATTCAAATTGTGTTGGCACGGTAAACGTGCACTCTGCAAAATTTGAACAAAGCGGGGAAAGTCGCAGTAACCGCCCGAAACCAAAATTTGCGAGATGGAAATCACTACTGCCTATCCCTGCCACGCAAAGCCTATATGCTGGATTTCTATAGGTTTCGATAGGGGTAGGTTTGTAATTTCACCCAAATGTGACGTAACCGCCTCTCACCCGGATTCATACACGGTGGGCGCCAAAACACAGTGTGTCCTCGGACGAAATCGACTCCCTCCCCGATTCATATTCATACACGGTGGGCGCCAAAAACAAACTCTCACCGGCAAATATTCGTTGTATGCGAGATTACCGTCCTATCCCCAACCGACTAGTGTTGCTGTGATGTAGTAGAGATTTGAAACGGGGGCTATGTTTGTAAATTTCCTCGCATTTGAGACAAGCGCGCCCTGAATACATGGTTCCCCCTTCCTCTCACTACTAGGAAAAGGCCTACTAATGGCGCACCTAATTTGGCCATTAATGGCGCATTAGTGGTGCGCCATTAGTAGCACGCCATTAGTATATTTTACTAATGGCGCACCACTGGTGCGCCATTAGTATCTGGTATACTAATGGCGCACCACGCGGTGCGCCATTAGTATAGTCCACGGTGCGCCATTAGTATGCCTCCCAGGGGGCCATGTATACCCAGGTGCTTTGGCATACTAATGGCGCACAACAACAGTATGCGCCATTAGTAACTTCGGCATACTAATGGCGCACTGTTTAATGATGCGCCATTAGTATCCTTTGGCACACTAATGGCGCACTATGATGTGATGCGCCATTAGTATGAATATTAGGTTTTTTTTGTTTTTTAATTTTCTATTTTTTGCACAGGTTACAAAATGTATAATTGGACAAAATATAGACAGCACACAGCAACAACAGATTCATCGAATAAAATAGAAGATTAGTCTCTGAATACAATTCATCATATTAGTCTCCGAATTGAAAAGACCGAACAAAGATAGAACATTATATTACAAGTCTCGAGACCGCGAGTTTGTCTTCACATTACAGGTCAATATCGATCATCTAAACTACCATCACATAGAAGAGAGCTGCGGTCATCACGATGAGCATCATCACGATGAAACTCGTCTTCATCCGGTTCCTCCAACGCTCCCCCCTCTCCCGCTAGATAGCGGGCGTATCTAGATTCGGCCTCGGCCCTAGTGGTGTACCCTTTGTAACTGTTACCGCTGAATCGGTGAACCTGTCTCCGACACTCCTCCCAGTCGTTGTAGACTCCGGGAACCTTACCCTTGTACACGACATACCACGTCATTGCTATGCAGTAGCCAAACGAAACGTTAGTACCAATTCACAGACAATACATAAGCAACATATAAGTATGCAACAGAACGATCGGAAGAGAAAAGCAAAACATTAATAGCATCGATTACATCTAAGTTGAATGACTCTCGAAACCAAAGAGACATACTACAATTTCATTAAAGTTTAATTACAACATATGAGCCAATCGATGTTTCAGAACTAGACACAGCATCACTGTTTTCGACTCGACTCAAGGGACCGGAGCATGGATGAAGCCGCCGTCTATCGTGGGAGTCATGAAACAACGGGCATTATCATCCTGCATTTGTAGGATTGTGTCGATGTCACTGTTGGACGGTTGATTTCTGAGGTAGAACTGCCCCGAGGTACGAAGGACATCTTGATGGATGATTTCTGCAAACTCCGACTAGATGCGAAAGAATTCTTGTCTGATGTCCGCGTCCTGGATTGCCGACACGCTCGCGGTCCAATCTTTGAGTCTACTCGGTAGCAGAAGTTGATGATGGTCCCGTACGATCGCCCGCATGTGATGGATGGCATAGTAGGCACCCTTCTGACCGCCAGTTGGCTGCTTGACGCAGCAGAACATCGTATTGTGGGAGAAGACGTGCTTGCCGTACTTACGAATAGGCCTGGTGAAGGTGCCTCCAGATTTGACGTAGCCGGGGAGAACATCATCAAGAACCTTCTTGACATTTGTGTAGTCTACGTTCGACTGACGGTCCGGGTCGAAATATGTGGCCATGGAATATTTGGGGCTTAGGAGGATGAGCGTGCAACGTGTGTCATTGCAGAAAACACGGAATGTTAAAAGAAAAGCGATCGAAATCTAAGAATTCATATGTTACGGGGCGGTTGAGGGGAGGACTTACTCGGGAAAGTAAGGCACGAGGAAGTTATCCTTATCTTGGTTTGCCAGAATGACGCCTTCGAGGTAAGAACTCGTGACTTGTCGGTCCCCAGCGCTGCCCAAGATCTTGGCACGCATGTAGAAGGGGTCGACTATCACGATGTCCGGGGTCTTGTCACGAATGATCCGCATCTCCATACTCAGCGAAAATAGCCGAACGAAGGTGTAGTGCAGCGGATGAAGGTTCAACATAGCGTGGATGTCATCAAACCGCAGGACGATCGTACCCCCGATGGAGTTATCCACAAAGCCCTTGCCCTCTGGCACCTTGGCCGCGAAAACCAGGTATGCCACATCCTTCTCTCTGAGACGCCGCTTCTCCAAAGAAAGAACACTGTCATGCAGACTCCGCATAGCACCGGTTGCAGCATCGAGCATATTTCTCGGTAGCATCGGCCTACCCGCCACATGCACCCTCCTCGAGATATCCTCAGGTGCAGGTGGCCCGTCCTGAGCACGGATCGTACTCGGTGCCGGCTGGCCCGCACCCTTGTTACTCTTTCTTTTGCGTGCCTTCTTCTTCTCCTGCAATGGGACCGAGTTCTGCTCACGGACCGCCTTCTGGAGTGTGTTGGGGCTGATAATATTTCGCTCCTCGCCTATCTGAGGCTCGGTGAAGTCGGCAGCTGGAGGCGTCTCCTAAGAGCTGAACGCTAGACGACGCCTGTTGCAACTTGGCTTCTCCGCGGTACCAGCTAGATCGCGCACGTCTTTTGTTGGGTTGGGTTCTTGAGAAGGAGGCCCCATGAAGTCGCCACCGTACCCATGATCGGCAAAGTACTGATCGACGTTGGCAAGTGTATCGTCGTCGTCGTCATTCTGATCCTGTGCCATATGCATGTTTGGATCTAGTGGCATAGGGATGTCCGGCACCGTTGCGGCGGTCTTGCCATGGGGCCGACTTGGCGCCGGCACGACTGGCGGTGTTGTCTTTGGGGTGGTGTCCCCCGCCCCCAAACGAATCTGGCTCTTCGGCCAAAGCAGGGGCCAGCTCAGGCAGGCGCTGAGGGTCATCACGTCATCATCGTCGGCCCCGACGGGTCGAATCGGAGGTAACAACTCGTCGCAGCCTGGCAGCACCCGAACCAGTTGAACCCTAAACAAGTTGGGTGGCATCTGGGTACCTGGAACAAGGGGTTGCCCGGTTGAACGATTTTGCCCTTAGCGACATCGACCAACTTGTTGTTCACGAAGTGCAGGAGAGTGCACGGAACGTCGGCGGCGCCCTGCAAAAACATGTAGGGCGTCAGGGATGCCCAGTCAAAGGCAAGGAGATGAAGTCCTCGGCCGAGAGAGGCTTAATTAGTTACCGTGATGATGGCGTCGAGCTCGGCTAATGTTGAGGCACCGCCAACGGCGGGCGTGCAGTTGACGGAGGGGCCGCTTGCTGCAGAGGTGCCGACCGACGTACACCCAGGTGCATTAAGCTCCCGTGCCGGCGTCGGAGACACCAATGCCGCCTCCGTCGGAGACACCAATGGCCCCGCCATCGCGTTCTGCGAGTTGCTGGACGTGAAGCTAGGATCGGGGGCGGCCCCTGTTGGCCACCCGCAATCCACGCACTAATCCCCTGGATCAAGGTAGGCACAATGGCGGTCATCGTCCTTCCGAGTTGTTGTTCCACTTGCTCTTGGACCATCTCCGGAATCCGCGCCACCTATGCCCTGAGTTCTTGAACCTCGCGCGCCTGGCTTTCTGAGCTGGTCTTTTTCTCCTTTCGCCCACAAGTGTTATAGTATGACGACCATTTTGTCGACAAGCCTTTGCCGGCCACACGACCAGCTGACGTCGGCTTACTGAGCTTATCCTTGTTCTTCATTACATTCAACGCCCTATTTAGAGTGGTGTCCCAAGGGTTGCTCTTAGTCGACCCCGCGCTACTGCTTTCAGTCGCCTGCGGAAGGAATGTGAACCATTTAGAAATTTGGCTTCCTTAATTAGAATGCAACCATATGAAGCTAATTACACGGGGGTGTATTCCTTACCAGAACAAGCTCAAGCTCCCTGGTCTTCGGATCCGTGGTAAGCTCCTTTGTTTTTGGGTCCTTCTTGTACCGGGCCCTGACAAAGTTCCTGGTCTACTTGTCACCGTATTTACCAAAGAGGGGCGGTAGGCCTTGCTCGGCACGGTCCGCATCCTCCTTGTCCCATATAGGCTCCGCCACTTTGTAACCGCCGGGACCAAGTGTGTGTTCCCCTAAGTTCAGCTCCCGCATTTCTTTCCCCCACTTACTTGAATCAGAGCTTGCGGTGCTCGAGCAATTGATCTTGAAGTCGTTGTAGTCATCTTTGGTGATCGAAGGATTTTTCTCCTTGATCTTCTCATAACTCTCACCTTTCTGGATCATTCTCTTCACATTGCTTTTCCAAGTAGACAGGGCCGTGCTCATCTTCGTGAGGTCAGCATTGTTCACTTTATTCCCTTTAAGGCTTGTGTTTTCAAATTCAGCGGGGAACTTGTATCGTTCGTGCAGCTTCGTGAAGAGGAGGTTGTGCAAATTCCCTCGGTCAGGATGCCTGAGGTTCTCGGTGTTGATCGAGACGGTGCTCCGGAGAATGCACCCGAGCTGAAGCGAGTACCCCTTGACTATTCATTCGGGCGCCGTTGGATTCCCATCGGAGTCCACTTCAGTAACTTCCTCCTTGAGGGTGCGGAGCACGGTCGGGCGCCGGTCCTTCCGTTGCCTCTTCGGTTGGCTGCCATCTGTGCGTGCGCCGCCATCATCAGTGGTGGCATCCTCGGCGGCACCATCAGTGGTGGCATCAGTGGGGTCATCCTCGGCGGTACCATTAGTGGTCTCAGGATCGGTGGGGAAGGCGGCGGCCTCATACAAGTGAGGTTGTTCCTCCTTCTCCTGGGACAGCTGCCAGAATGCCTTGACGCCCGAACCCCTGGCCTCATCGTTGTTGGCCATGTTTCTCTCTAAATAGGAACAAAGTTAGGTCAAAAAGTTCGTTATTGTCAAGGAACAAGATCATGGTCTCATCATTTAGGGTTTCTCGACACCGAGGCATCCTAAAAGCTAAGCTTTTATCATTGAGGGTTTTTCGACGCCGAGGCACCCTAAAAGCCTAAGCTTTCATCATTTCGGTTTTTATCGACACCGAGGCACCCTAAAAGCCATGCATTAGTCACAAGTACGCCGGGGCACTTGATCCTACTTAATTAACTACTAAGATACCCCGGCCCATGCATTAGTCACAAGTACCCCATATGTCCTATTTTAGCAAAGTCATGCTAAAATTCACGGAAAATTTCACCATGACCTTTGCTGAAAATAGGACATATGGAGTACCCGAATTTGCCGGAACGGAAGTTAATCGACATTCCGGCAAACTCAAGGGCCTCTCGGGGTACCTGCAAAATCATTATCCAATGAAGGAATTGTGCCGCACACTGCTGCCTCACACTGCTGCCAAAATCATTATCGACATGTTGAACTTGTATTTCACTCTGCATAGCTGAACAGTCTAACAACCAGAAATTCTAGGGTATATTACACTGTAATTCTAGGGTATATTTCAGTGAGATGATCTAACACTGACAAAATAAAGGAAACACCTACTGAACCAATACAGGGCTAAAAACACATGGGGGTTACACTTAAAAACATCCAGTGAAAGGTTACATCTTCACTGCGAATTAATAGATGCGTGAGTTCCAGTGCCCATATATGAAAAATCTTGAGCAGCAAAGGGCATCATCATCAAAGTCTAACTCTTAAGCCCTACATAATTATGCAGCCATGATCACACATGACATTACTGGATTTAGATCACAAACTGTCAATAAAAATGATGTACTACTGCTTTCAGTTAATTCAAATTAGCTAAAACATTTTACTGTCAAATAGTGCTAATGTTTACTCTATGAAATAAACTACTCCTCCTCTCTTCTCTTCTTCAGTTAATTAGGATTAGTTTTAGAGGTAACTAACTGAAACTATTTATCATGTTGACAACAGTAGCATGTGGACCTATCATGGTGATTTCATATCAAAATAGAGGAGTACTCCTGTTCATTTGGAGAACTCATACAACAATTGTTATGCATCAAACTTGGGATCAACAATAGCATGTGGCCTTATCATTCTGGTTTTTGGATGATTTAGTTAATCAAATTCCTCAATTGAGGAACACCTGGACTTGTCATTCCGGTCTTGGGATCAACAGTAGCATATGGACTTATCATTCTTGTTTCTGGATGATTTAGTTAATCAATTTGACATCAATTGACCTGGTTTTTGGATCAATTACAGTTGCTGCTGCTGTGAATCAACTATACAAAGGGCCAAAATTACACTAATAATTACAGTGTAAAAACCATGGAAATACACAGTAATTCCACTAAAAATGCCACTTGCAAATATAGAGCAAAAATCCACTAGAAGTACACTGTAAACCCACTAACATTTACAGTGTAAATTCCACTAACAATTACAGTGTAAATTTCACTGAAAATGCACAGTAATTACACTAAAAGTACACTGTAAATACCACTTAAAACACACAAAAGAATTACACTGCTGGAGAGGGCGATTCCTCCATGATCTAGAGTTCTAGACACAAACATGGCTGGAGAAGCAAAAAAAATCATAGGTAACCAGTCAAGAGGGGGAGAGGGGGAGAGGGGGAGAGGAGGAGGGGGAGCTCACGGGGGCCGGGGAGTGGGGCGCGGGGAGGATGTCGGGGACGAGGTCCGGGTGGTGGTGGTGCTCCGACGACGATGGTGTGGACGGGGCGGCGTCCGGGTGGCGGGGTCGCGTCGAGGCGGCGGGGCAGCGTCGAGGTGGCGGGGCAGCGGCGTCGGGGCGGGGTCGAGGCGGCGTCGGGGCGGCGGGGCAGCGTCGAGGAGGCGTCGGGGCGGCGGGGCAGCGTCGAGGCGGCGGGGCAGCGGCGTCGGGAGAGGAGAGGGGAAGGGGATCGAGGGCGAGGGCGAGGGAGAGAGAGGGGATAGGGAGGGGCCGGTCGGGGAGGGAATATGGATGGGGCCGGGCACAATACTAATGGCGCACCACCCCTCGGTGCGCCATAAGTACATCCATACTAATGGCGCACCTCACCGTGGTGTGCCATTAGTATTTTTTTATTTCTGCTCGAGCCAGCAGGTTATCTTCCACCTGACCTGATAGACACCAAGTTGCCTCTACTAGCTCGACTGGTCAGCAGCCAGTTCTCACACCAGGAGGTCCTGGGTTCGATTCCCAGGATCCACAATTTTTTTATGCATTAAAATGCTGTTTGATACTTATTTGTGTTTAAATATGTTTAAACTTGTTTAAATCATAACAGTAATATTTTTTTTTATAATACAGTAATAATTTTTTAAATAATATCATCAAACAATAATGCCGGTGGAGCGGGGGAGGGTGCGCGGGGTGCGGGGGGTCGTCGTCGGCGGTTGAGTAGGGGAGGGGTGCGGGGGGTCGGCGGCGGCGGCGGTTGAGTAGGGGAATCGAGGGTGCGGGGGGCCGGTGGCGGCGGCCGGTGGACTGGGGGGTGCTCGGCAGCGAGGAGGACCGGATCTGGCGAGGTGGGATAGCGATCGAGATGGAGGGGGATCGAGATCGAGTGTCCATGAGATTTAAAAATATTCATGATAGTTCAAAAAGTGCCCATGAAATACAATCGAGAAATGAAGGCTCCGATTTAAATACAATCGATCTTAGCTAGCTATCTGTTCACAATCTTCTTGCCCTTCTTTTTCGCAAATGGAGTTCTTCTGTGGAACGGACGTCCTTTAGGTAGGGTGGTCCTACTTCTTCTTGTGGTGTATGCTGCTACTTCATCATCGTCGTCATGTTCGATCCTCGGGTCGCCGTACTTGTCGAAGTCTTGCTCATTGGCTACTCCATCCATTCCGATGATCTTCCTTTTGCCTCTCCTCACGACAACACGACTGGGCTTTGACGGGTCGGTAATGAAGAAGCATTGGTCCACTTGGGAAGCCAGTACCCATGGCTCATTTTTCGCGGTGATGTTTGCGCCCACGGTCTTGGATTTGGCTTCGGGTATAACCATGGTGGTGAAATACCGGTCTTCTTTTAGGACGCTCTTGGCCCATCTGACACGGAACATCGGGACCTTCTCTCCAACATAGCTCAGCTCCCAGATCTCCTCGATCCTTCCGTAGTATCTGTCCTTGTCGTTACCGGTGTAGGATTCCATCGTTACCCCGGAGTTCTGATAACCATCGCTCTTCATGTCCTTGGCCTCGGTGTAGAATGTGTAGCCGTTGATATCGTACGCCTCATAGGTCATCAGGTTGTGCTCGGCGCCCTGTGACAAGGCGAATATGAGTTGTTCTTCCGCGGAAGAATCCTCATGTAAAGGGTACGACAGAAGCTTCTGCTTGAACCAACGCGTGAAACATGAGTTGTGCTCTTTGAGTATATCTCCATCCGTCCTCTGTTGGCCTCGGTCATTGTACGTCTTCTTAATAAAGGTTTTGTGCTATACCACCCAAGGATCGACCACGTCTATGTGTTGTAGCGCGACTAGGTTTGCTCTTTCAAAGTCGGCGAGTCGACCCTCGAAGTCGACATGCATTTCGCGACGACCCTCACGGTGACCCCATCCAGCGAGCCTGCCGAGGTGCCTGTTCACGGGCAGACCAACGGGGTTCTCGATGCCTAGATAATTTGTGCAGTAGGAGATGCACTCTTCGGTCAGAAAGCCCCTGGCTATGCTTCCCTCTGGACGTGACATGTTGTGAACGTATCCTTTGATGACACCATTCATCCTTTCGAACGGCATCATGCTGTGCAGGAACGTCGGCCCGAGTTGGATGATATCGTCCATGATATGGACCAGCAGATGCACCATAACGTCGAAGAATGCGGGCGGGAAGTACATCTCAAGCTCGCATAGTATCACCATGATCTCTTCCTGTAGCCTTCTGAGTTGCCTCACGCCAACAGACTTCCGAGAGATGATGTCGAAAAAATTGCATAGGCCAAATAGGGTTTCACGGACGTGCGCGTCCATGATCCCATGGATTGCAACTGGAAGTATCTGCGTCATCAGCACGTGACAGTCGTGAGACTTCATCCCGCTGAGTTTCTGCTTCGCTGGGTCTAGGTATCTGCTTATCTTCCCCGCGTAACCGTAAGGAAGTTTTACTCCTATGAGGCAGGTGAAAAACTGCTCGATCTCCTCCTGACTTAGAGTGAAGCACGCGGGAGGGTAGTCATTTCCGGTCTTCTTGGCCTTCTTGCCTTTGCGACAACTTTCCGTGTCCTGCTTCGCCTCATCATCATCATCATCATCATCATGATCATCATATATAGTGTGAAGCTCCTACCTGATGCCCATTGATTTCAAGTCTACCCTTGCTTTCGGCCCATCTTTGGTCCTCTCTGGCATGTTGAGCAGGGTACCAAGCAGACTCTCGCACACGTTCTTCGTGATATGCATGACATCAAGGCTGTGAGGCACACGGTGGATCTTCCAGTACGGCAAGTCCCAGAAAACAGACCTCGTTTTCCATACCTTCAGCAGCGGCTCTGGCGCCTTTCGCTTTTTCCCCGGCTCTGACGCCTTTTGCTTCTTTCCCGGTAGTGGGCAGTCTTTCCAATTTTTCAATAGCTCGTCTATTTCCTCGCCGCTCCTCGTACACGGGCGTCCTCGGGGTTCGGTTTCACCATCGAACAGATCCTTGCGTTTTCTCCACGGGTCATCGTCGCGAAGCCACCTTCGATGTCCCATGAACACAGTTTTTGAAGACCCGGGATCTCTATCTAGCTGGCGATACGTTGTGTCATCCATGCACCTGGCGCATCCAGAAAATGCGTGGACCACCTGCCCCGCGACATATCCGTAACCGAGATAGTCATGCACCGTCGTGAGCAGCGCGGCTCTCATAGGGAAATATTCTTTCTCTGCGGCGTCCCACATATTGGCTGCAGTTTTCCACAGCGTGTCAAGCTCCTCTTTTAGCAGCCCCAGATACAGATTGATGTCGTTCCCTGGTTGTTTCGGTCCTTCAATTAGCATACTCATGTGAATGTACTTCCTCTTCATGCACAACCAGGGGGAAGGTTGTACATCCACACAAACACAGGCCAGGTGCTATGTGTACTTCTCTGGCTGCCAAACGGATTGACTCCATCGGTGCTCGCGCCCAGCACGATGTTCCTTGGATCGTTCCCAAATTCTGGGTCTTCGAAGTTCAACGCTTGCCACTGGCTCGCATCCTTAGGGTGACTCAGCATCTTGTCTTTTTTATCTATCTCCGGATCATTTGCGTCATCTTCTCGCTTCTTCTCCTCCCTATCCGCGTGCCAACGCAGGAGCTTTGCTACCTTAGGGTCCGCAAAATACCGCTATAGACAAGGAGTGATCGGAATGTACCACACCACTTTTCGAGGAGCTTTCTTCCTCTTCTTGTATCGAGTGATGCCGCACACCGCACATATGGTAGACTCCGCGTGCTCGTCCCGATAAATGATGCAATTGTTCATGCACACATGGTATTTCACGTGCGGTATATCCAGAGGACACACGATTTTCTTTGCCTCCTCCAAACTGGTCGGGCACTTGTTCCCCTTGGGAAGACATTCGTGCCAGAATGACATGTTCTCGTCGAAGCATGCATCGGTCATTTTGTGTTTTATCTTCATCTCCAGAGCCATGAGCGTTACTTTCAGGCGGGTATCCTCGGGCCTGCATCCTTCATACAATGGAGTGACCGCATCTAACTCAAGTTGATCCATCTTGGCTTTCTCTCGGGCGGCAGCTCTTGCGTTATCCGTTTGCTTGAGAAGCAGCTCTTGAATATGAGGGTCCTGCACCCAGCCCATCGATGGTCCAGCATCGTCTGCTCCGGCATCTTCCTCATCATCATGTCCTGCATCTTCTACATGATGACTGTGTACAGCATCACCGTCGTGATCATCTCCTGGGGATTCTTCGTCTTCTCGCCCGCCCGAGCCGCGGTGGTTGTCTTGCTGCCCTTCCTCATTTCTTGCCCGGCCCCCATGAACGACTTCGTAGTCATCTTCATCGCCTTGTGTAACACCCTCGATGCGACTATATCTCCCACGTGTCGAGGCACGACTTAGAGGCATAATCGCATTGAAGGCATATGTCGCAAGTGAGGTAATCTTCACACAACCCATGTAATATAATAAGGAATAAGAGATACATAGTTGGCTTACAATCGCCACTTCACACAATTACATGAATAAACATTACACCAATCAAATACGCGCATGGTCCGACTACGGTACCAAAATAAAAGAAGAACCCCAAATGCGACAAAGGTCCCCGATCGACCCCAACTGGGCTCCACTACTGATCAACTAGCAAGAAACAACACAAAGGACAAGATCTTCATCGAGCTCCTCCTGAGCTTGGTTGCGTCATCTGCACGGTCTCATCGGCACCTGCAAACTAATTTTGGAAGTATCTGTGAGCCACAGGGACTCAGCAATCTCGCACCCTCGCGATCAAGACTATTTAAGCTTATGGGTAAGGTAAAGGTATGAGGTGGAGCTGCAGCAAGCGACTAGCATATATGGTGGCTAACCTATTTGCAAATGAGAGCGAGAAGAGAAGGCAAAGCACGGTCGATAAAAGTATGATCAAGAAGTGATCCTGGACTACCTACGTCAAGCATAACTCCAACAACCGTGTTCCCTTCCCGGACTCCGCCGGAAAGAGACCATCACGGTTACACACGCGGTTGATTCATTTTAATTAAGGTCGACTTCAGGTTTTCTACAACCGGACGTTAACAAGTTCCCATCTGCCCATAACCGCGGGCACGGCTTTCGAAAGTTCAAATCCCTGCAGGGGTGTCCCAACTTAGCCCACGACAAGCTCTCACGGTCAACGAAGGAATAGACCTCCTCCCGAGACATTCCGATCAGACTCGGTATCCCGGTACTCCAAGACATCCTCGACAATGGTAAAACAAGTCCAGCAAGACCACCCGATGCACCGACATCCCGATAGGAGCTGCACATATCTCGTTCTCAGGGCACACCGGATAAGCTAAGCGTACAGGAGCCGACGTAACCCAAGTTGCCAAGGGATGGCCCTGCACGGTGCTCTGGGTTGGGCCAACACTTAGACAAGCACTGGCCCGGGGGTTAAAATAAGATGACCCTTGGGCTGGCCTAACCCAAGGGAAAAAGGCTAGGTGGCAAATGGTAAAACCAAGGTTGGGCCTTGCTGGAGGAGTTTTATTCAAAGCGAACTGTCAAGGGGTTCCCATATACCCAACCGCATAAGGGACGCAAAATCCGGGAACATAACACCGATATAACGGAAACTAGGGCGGCAAGAGTGGAACAAAACACCAGGCATAAGGCCGAGCCTTCCACCCTTTACCAAGTATATAGATGCATTAATTAAATAAGATATATAGTGATATCCCAACAAGTAAATAAATGTTCCCACAAGGAACGGTCTCCAATCTTCACCTGCAACTAACAACGCTATAAGAGGGGCCGAGCAAAGCGGTAACATAGCCACCAACAGTTTGCTAGGACAGTGGTGGGTTAGAGGCTGAACATGGTAATTTGGGAGGCTGACAAGCAAGTGGTAGGCATCGTAGCAATGGCATAGCAAAAGAGCGAGCAAACTAGCATAGCAAAGATAGTAGTGATTTCGAGGGTATGATCATCTTGCCTGAAATCCCGCAAGGAAGAAGAACGAGTCCATGAAGAAGACAAACGGGCGTAGACGAACGGATCCTCACAAACTTGACGTTATCGGAACCAACCCGAAGAAGCAAACACTGGAAAAGAGCAAACAACATAGTAAACAACCAACACATCAACATGGCATGATGCACAATCGAGTATGATGCATGTCCGGTTTAAAGGGGGCATGGCATGGCAAAATGCACAAACAATTCTACAAATTAAGTGGAGCTCAATATGCAACGAGATGCATATTGACAAAACACCACATCAATTATTTAGTTCTCTCTCGGTTATGTACCCAACCATATTAAATGTTGTTAAAACATGGCAAGAGGGTGAAGCAAAGCAAAACTACCTATCTAGTCAAGGTTAAATGAGGCCGGAAGCAACGAACAACAATTCCGGTAAATCCCCATAGCATATTTTAGATTTGGAACAGATCTGTCCTAAACACAATTTTAGAGTTGTTTAACATGCAAAGTAAGGTCACCATGATAAACTAGGCAAAATTCTACCCCATTTACATATAAAGTTTATTAAAATCGGAGTTACGGTTATTTAGATATGGATTAAAGCATTTTAGCATGGCATTTAAGCAAATTTAACCAAACATCAATTTAAACAATTTTAATTGTTGTTATCATGATGCGGATGACATGAACAAGTTTTAAGCAATTTAATGAAAAATGTTGATAAGAGCATTATGAAGCATTGTCACCGTGGTGGAAGGAAAAAGGGGTGTCACGGCAACGAATCTGAAAATGAAGCCACGGCAACATATCGGTTCCGGTAACTCGATTGAGATCCCGGTGCAAAAGGAAGTGCGGCAGGAGCGTGACAAGCGATAGAAGGTGGCGTACTCTCGGATACCGAGTTCCCACATGTTGGTGGCAAGGCAAAAGAGGGGCGACGTTATCGAACAAGGGTGCATCTCATACAACATGCATTCATACACGGGCATCGTTCCGGCGGTTATACCTTTGAAGCGAGCATCATCGAAACGGATCGAGTTCGGCGGTAGGGGTACACGTGTCGATGAGGAAGTAGTTGTTCATGGGGTCGTCGTGGGAAGTAGGGGTACATGACGACGTAGAGGTACTCGCGATGGTAGTCGTTCACGTTCACGTTACACGGGTCTTCGGCGACGGTCGTCGTACATGGTTCGGAGTGGTACTTGCGACGGTAGTGGTACACGTTTCATAGACGTTCGAGCCATATCGGTAGCGGTACTTGATGAATCCCGAAACGGACTTGGTGTCTTCGTGCGTAGGGGTACTTGGCGTTTCCGGAAACGACGGTAGAGGAACATGGCAACCGTAGTCGAACTTGAAGGGTCGTAGACGTCGTGGCACTTGGCAAAATCCTCGGAGAAGGTTCTTGATGGTCCGGGTACGGTTCTTGGTGTCTCACCCTTGCTGAACCAAAACAAACGCGAGATGGAAGTCCTCTGGTGGGCAGCAACAAGGCAGGGACGGGAGGATCCGACCCAACGCGGCCGGATCTGGCGATCTCTGGTGACGAACGTAGCAGGGCGGCGACGTGATGCTTGACAGCAAGGACTTGAAGCGAGGAGGAGGCCACGACAGGAGATCGGCGATGTGGACCTGGGACGCCGGCGACGGGCGACGTCTGCGGGCGCAGAGGACGACGGCTGCAGGCGCGGGTGCTCGAGGAGAGGCCGAGGGCGGCTGGAACCGACCAGAGGCGACGCCCTACGGCGCGGGGACGAGGCAGGAGGCGGCTCGGGAGCACGGCGCGGGGACGACGGCTGCCGGCGCGGGCGCGGGCGCTCCTCTCCTCGGGCGCCTGGGCGACGCGGAGATTGGTGAGGAGAAGGCGCGGCAGGGAGGCTCCGGCCAGGGGCACGGCGCGGGGTGGTCCCCCTGGATCGTCGCCGACGGCGGCGGGTGGCGACGGGAGAGGACCCGGGCGGAGCGGGGCGCTGGGGAGGAGATCGGGCGCGGGCACGAGGCCTGGATGGTGGTGCGCGAGAAGAGCAGCGGGAGGGAGAGAGCGAAGGGAGAGAGGGGATCGAGCAGATGGTCTCTGGCGGCGCGAGGGGACGAGAGAGAGGGGATCGAGGGAACGAAGGACCGGGCTACGGTAGCGCTAGGGTTAGGGTAGTGGGCTGCGGGAGGCCTTGGGCCAAATGGGCCAGCGCGGGAAGCAGGCCGGCCTGGCTGCTGAGCTCTCTCTCTCTCTCTCTCTCAACTCCCTTTAACAGAAAGCAAAGAGAGGAGAGAAGAGAAAAAAAAGGAGGGGTTAGAGAAACAATTTGGGCATGCGGTTAAATCTCCCGGACTCATAAAAATGAGCTTGACCCAAGAAAAATGAAGTGGGCAAGATTGCAAGAATTAAATTCAAAGTCATTTGAATTTAATTAAAAAGGTTTGCACAAGGACTAGGATTTAGAAGAGTCCAAAAATGTTGAGAATTTAGGTGAAGCTCCGGAAAAATGATGAAAGGACATGTGACAAAGTTAGAGGCCAAGAGAAGAAATAATAAAAGGCATTGGGATTTTTGCAAGTGTGTTTATGGGTGACTCCAAATTATTGGAATATTTAATATAGCTCTCTAAATATCGAGAGAATATGTTGTAAAGAGAATCACCATGTGAATTCCCTCGGTTTAAATGGACCGAAGATCCATGCAATTTATTTAGTTGAGATGCAACAATTAATGATATGATGGCATGATGACATGATGCAATGCACATGATGACGCAACAACATCGAATAACTGCACGACACCTGGCACATCGGTCTCGGGGCGTTACAACACTCCACCACTACGAGAGGATCTCGTCCCGAGATCTAGAATGGCACCGGAGGGAAAAAGGAAGAGAAAGAGAATAGGCAAAACAAATTGCTTCATTGACAAACGAGTGAAACCACGAACCTTGAAAAGGTTGAGCCATTTCGAGAAAAGAATACAATGGGGATGAACAAAATTGAAAACACACCGATAGAAAAGAGGAAGAAAGAACATTGCGAAAACCGTGAGGTTGAAGGGCAAGATATATATTGAAACCACTCCGGTTAAGACAAGATAGAGAAGGAATAAGACTTATATAATTTGGACAGCACTCCGGTTGAGAAGGGATGCAAAAATTGATAAGATGAGAAAGCTCGAAAGAAAACACGACACTCCGGTTGAATGGATAAGCAAAGAAAAGAATACTATCATGACAAACCAAGAAGATGGGTTGAAGAGAGCAACATCACAAGCCTCCGGAACAAAGGGAAACAAGATCTTGAGAGAGCACGGTTACAACAAAGGCTAGAACGGAGTTGTTGGAAAAACCAACAACGAAAAGAATAATCTTGATATGGTCTTATGACATACATCTCAAAATTATGAGGTGACAATCTGCCACTCGCGGGAAAGAATTGTATTGATATGAACAAGTAGACGAGAAACTATATCACCGGGAGGATATATGAAGAACTTGAATCATATACGAGCACAATTATCGCAACAATCCTTAGGGAAGGATTTAGGTGAAGTATAACCCAAGATAAATCCATGACGAGATTGATGGATTTAAAATATCTCATTCTTGACAACATGTGAATCATGAAAAATGAACTCAAATTATCAAGAATGACACAATACCACCTCCAATGATACGGAAGAAAGAATGCACTCCGGATTACAATACGAAGAAAGCTTCAGCTTCTTAGCAAAGAATCTTGATGAACACTTCGAGAAGGAATATAAATCCTTGATGAACCATCATGTAGAATCTTCCCGAAGAACTCCGGTAATAAAAGAAATGATCAATCGAAATGGAGGATGAAAAGAATAAGGTTGAAGCCTTGCAATGATTTAGATAGAGATCCCCATGATAATATAATTGAAGGAGGTTGGAACTCCGGGAAAGAAAGATGAGCACTTGAACCCAAGAATTTAATCATCGAGAACAAACTCCGGTAAACAAAAGGATGAACAAACAGAAGGAAAAAGAAGTTGAAAACACAAGGTGAATCCTTGCAATGATTTAGCTGGACCTCCGTGGAGATGTAATTGTGAAAGCTTGGAACTCTTGGGAAAAAAAGATAAAGCGTCTTGAACCAAGAATGTGATATGATGCACCTCCGGAATAAGGAATTAAATCACTTGGATGGAACAAGAGTAAGAATTACATTATGCTTATCCTTCACCAATTTAAATTGATGACAATCAACGGATTTGGCATATTACTTATTCTCGTAGAAAGGATTAAGATAGATAATGCGCAAACTTGAAGAGGCCTTCGATGATCCACCAGTAGGATTGAAAACAACGAATAAATTGATAAGGAAGAGAAATCTGGAAGAACCACCGTAAGAATTAAAATAAACGATGAGAAGATAAAGAAACACCGGGAAGAATTATAAAATGAACGAAGGTGCTTGAGAGGATTTACATACAAGAGAACGAGGAGATCACGAACTGATTAGAGAACGCTTGAATGAAGCACCGGTAAAATAGGAGACTGATAACTGACAACTGAGAATGAATAAACCTGAATTGACGGACTCCGGATAGCAAACTGAAAAGGCTCCTGAATTGCTCCGGATGGATGAAAAGAATTATCACAATCGAACAATTATGAGAGGATGGCAACAATCCCGAATGACAAAACTGGAAGAGAATGGAGCAAGGTTGAAAGAAGAATCGTCTTCGGTCTTCCAAACTGAGAATGACGATGAGAAATACCATCAAGACTTATTTAGATACTCCGGAAGAATCAAAACGAAGAGGTTGAGCCAACGATGAAAAGAATTTAACCGATCTTGGAGAAAGACATATGACTGATGATAATTCATTCTTACGTCAAACTTCAAAAGGAATTTAGTATAACTCCGGGAAATAAGAAGAGTCAGGTAAGATCCTGGGAAAAGACCTGTGGGTTAGGGCCCACTCAAAAGAAACACCGTTGAAATGATTTTAAAAAGAGAGATTGCACCGGTAGAATTAAATGACTTGAATGAGATAAGAACCTCGAAATAGCTTGAACGGATTAAGAGTGGAAACACGAATCTTCTGAGATATCTTCAGCACTCCGGAACAAATGAATAGCGAGAAGTGAATTATTATGAGGAGCACCGGTAAGAGAATGTACTTGAAACAGGGAAAAATATTATTATCAACACCAAAACTAGAATTAAATCCATCGGAGAAGAAAAAGAATTAAGAATGACGAACTTGAAGCTCCGTTAGAATCTTCATGAGAATCACCGGGTAAGAACATTAAAGGAAAGGAATGGAGAGACTTCACAAGAATAAAAGGATACTTGATTAAGGAATCTGAATCCTTGAAGAAAAAGGGTGGGTGGGCAGGAAAAACAAAGGCAACTTGGAGATGGATGAAACAAACACCATTGAGAAGAAACTGATATTTGATCTTGCGGATGTTGAAATGATCGGATCCACTTGAAGGGAAACACGCCGGTTGAAAAGGATTGACATGATGATCAAGAAGGATTAGTATTCACATCGGAGTATGAGAACACCATTTAGACAAGGGATGGAATCAACATTTGACTTTGAAGCAACTCGAATACCACAACTCAAAAACAAAAACAAAGGATTGGCTTGCAAAATAAGCCGGAACAAACATATGACAGAGATTTCGTCTGAAGTTTTCGTTGTGGGACCTACACGGGCTCGATCGTACAGCACCATCATGTACAAGGCAGTGCACATGACATACGAAGCGTCGATCGTGAATAGGCGAACCACTAGACGTCGAACCCCAATTTCATATCATACATCTGTCGGAAAGATATCCTAAGAGCTACTTGAATTCCCACCTATGAAACTCCCGAAATTTTCCGGTTATGCAATCAGGTGTTGAGGATACAGGGGAAGCATAATATCTCACCCAAACTAACAAATCCTACATCCAACTGTATCCATCCTTCAACACATAACCAAGAAACCTTCGGAAACCATCTACCTCAACCTTCGAAAAGCATCCGTTATACAAGTTATGGCAATACTCCCGAACTCCCGCCCCAGTACTAGGTGGCGTCGAGGTTATCTCACCAACGAACTGCATAAAAGAGATTTTCGATGTCGCGAACATATCTCAAGTATACCAGAATTGCAACGATAAAATTATGATGACAACACCTCAGAGCTCAACTCCCCGGGACACTTCCACTAAACCCCTAACAGGAGGCACCAAGACAGTGTTCTCATCATAAGCCATCGGAACAAAACCAAGATACCCGCGTGATCCTAAAAAAAATTTAGTGAAATTTGGGAAGAGAAGAGTCAAAACTCTACGTCAGGATGCCTTACCAGAGCGATGAGGAGACTGGGGAGTAAAAAGAATTCCTAAGCTCTCCGATATATAATATTCCTAGATGACTCAAAACATTTTACTAGACACAACTCGGCCACTAAAAACGATCAAGCAATGGGGGCTCCTAAGGTCGGGGAAGGCTCTGATTACCAACTTGTAACACCCTCGATGCGACTATATCTCCCACGTGTCGAGGCACGACTTAGAGGCATAATCGCATTGAAGGCATATGTCGCAAGTGAGGTAATCTTCACACAACCCATGTAATATAATAAGGAATAAGAGATACATAGTTGGCTTACAATCGCCACTTCACACAATTACATGAATAAACATTACACCAATCAAATACACTCATGGTCCGACTACGGTACCAAAATAAAAGAAGAACCCCAAATGCGACAAAGGTCCCCGATCGACCCCAACTGGGCTCCACTACTGATCAACTAGCAAGAAACAACACAAAGGACAAGATCTTCATCGAGCTCCTCCAGAGCTTGGTTGCGTCATCTGCACGGTCTCATCGGCACCTGCAAACTGATTTTGGAAGTATCTGTGAGCCACAGGGACTCAGCAATCTCGCACCCTCGCGATCAAGACTATTTAAGCTTATGGGTAAGGTAAAGGTATGAGGTGGAGCTGCAGCAAGCGACTAGCATATATGGTGGCTAACCTATTCGCAAATGAGAGCGAGAAGAGAAGGCAAAGCACGGTCGATAAAAGTATGATCAAGAAGTGATCCTGGACTACCTACGTCAAGCATAACTCCAACAACCGTGTTCCCTTCCTGGACTCCGCCGGAAAGAGACCATCACGGTTACACACGCGGTTGATTCATTTTAATTAAGGTCGACTTCAGGTTTTCTACAACCGGACGTTAACAAATTCCCATCTGCCCATAACCGCGGGCACGGCTTTCGAAAGTTCAAATCCCTGCAGGGGTGTCCCAACTTAGCCCACGACAAGCTCTCACGGTCAACGAAGGAATAGACCTCCTCCCGAGACATTCCGATCAGACTCGGTATCCCGGTACTCCAAGACATCCTCGACAATGGTAAAACAAGTCCAGCAAGACCACCCGATGCGCCGACATCCCGATAGGAGCTGCACATATCTCGTTCTCGGGGCACACCGGATAAGCTAAGCGTACAGGAGCCAACGTAACCCAAGTTGCCAAGGGATGGCCCTGCACGGTGCTCTGGGTTGGGCCAACACTTAGACAAGCACTGGCCCGGGGGTTAAAATAAGATGACCCTTGGGCTGGCCTAACCCAAGGGAAAAAGGCTAGGTGGCAAATGGTAAAACCAAGGTTGGGCCTTGCTGGAGGAGTTTTATTCAAAGCGAACTGTCAAGGGGTTCCCATATACCCAACCGTGTAAGGGACGCAAAATCCGGGAACATAACACCGATATAATGGAAACTAGGGCGGCAAGAGTGGAACAAAACACCAGGCATAAGGCCGAGCCTTCCACCCTTTACCAAGTATATAGATGCATTAATTAAATAAGATATATAGTGATATCCCAACAAGTAAATAAATGTTCCCACAAGGAACGGTCTCCAATCTTCACCTGCAACTAACAACGCTATAAGAGGGGCCGAGCAAAGCGGTAACATAGCCAATCAACGGTTTGCTAGGACATTGGTGGGTTAGAGGCTGAACATGGCAATTTGGGAGGCTGACAAGCAAGTGGTAGGCATCGTAGCAATGGCATAGCAAAAGAGCGAGCAAACTAGCATAGCAAAGATAGTAGTGATTTCGAGGGTATGATCATCTTGCCTGAAATCCCGCAAGGAAGAAGAACGAGTCCATGAAGAAGACAAACGGGCGTAGACGAACGGATCCTCACAAACTCGACGTTATCGGAACCAACCTGAAGAAGCAAACACCGGAAAAGAGCAAACAACATAGTAAACAACCAACACATCAATATGGCATGATGCACAATCGAGTATGATGCATGTCCGGTTTAAAGGGGGCATGGCATGGCAAAATGCACAAACAATTCTACAAATTAAGTGGAGCTCAATATGCAACGAGATGCATATTGACAAAACACCACATCAATTATTTAGTTCTCTCTCGGTTATGTACCCAACCATATTAAGTGTTGTTAAAACATGGCAAGAGGGTGAAGCAAAGCAAAACTACCTATCTAGTCAAGGTTAAATGAGGCCGGAAGCAACGAACAACAATTCTGGTAAATCCCCATAGCATATTTTAGATTTGGAACAGATCTGTCCTAAACACAATTTTAGAGTTGTTTAACATGCAAAGTAAGGTCACCATGATAAACTAGGCAAAATTCTACCCCATTTACATATAAAGTTTATTAAAATCGGAGTTACGGTTATTTAGATATGGATTAAAGCATTTTAGCATGGCATTTAAGCAAATTTAACCAAACATCAATTTAAACAATTTTAATTGTTGTTATCATGATGCGGATGACATGAACAAGTTTTAAGCAATTTAATGAAAAATGTTGATAAGAGCATTATGAAGCATTGTCACCGTGGTGGAAGGAAAAAAGGGTGTCACGGCAACGAATCCGAAAATGAAGCCACGGCAACATATCGGTTCCGGTAACTCGATTGAGATCCCGGTGCAAAAGGAAGTGCGGCGGGAGCGTGACAAGCGATAGAAGGTGGGGTACTCTCGGATACCGAGTTCCCACATGTCGGTGGCAAGGCAAAAGAGGGGCGACGTTATCGAACAAGGGTGCATCTCATACAACATGCATTCATACACGGGCATCGTTCCGACGGTTATACCTTTGAAGCGAGCATCATCGAAACGGATCGAGTTCGGCGGTAGGGGTACACGTGTCGACGAGGAAGTAGTTGTTCACGGGGTCGTCGTGGGAAGTAGGGGTACATGACGACGTAGAGGTACTCGCGACGGTAGTCGTTCACGTTCACGTTACACGGGTCTTCGGCGACGGTCGTCGTACATGGTTCGGAGTGGTACTTGCGACGGTAGTGGTACACGTTTCATAGACGTTTGAGCCATATCGGTAGCGGTACTTGATGAATCCCGAAACGGACTTGGCGTCTTCGTGCGTAGGGGTACTTGGCATTTCCGGAAACGACGGTAGAGGAACACGGCAACCGTAGTCGAACTTGAAGGGTCGTAGACGTCGTGGCACTTGGCAAAATCCTCGGAGAAGGTTCTTGATGGTCCGGGTACGGTTCTTCGTGTCTCACCCTTGCTGAACCAAAACAAACGCGAGACGGAAGTCCTCTGGTGGGCAGCAACAAGGCAGGGACGGGAGGATCCGACCCAACGCGGCCGGATTTGGCGATCTCCGGTGACGAACGTAGCAGGGCGGTGACGTGATGCTTGACAGCAAGAACTTGAAGCGAGGAGGAGGCCACGGCAGGAGATCGGCGACGTGGACCTGGGACGCTGGCGACGGGCGACGTCTGCGGGCGTAGAGGACGACGGCTGCAGGCGCGGGTGCTTGAGGAGAGGCCGAGGGCGGCTGGAACCGACCAGAGGCGACGCCCTACAGCGCGGGGACGAGGTAGGAGGCGACTCGGGAGCACGGCGCGGGGACGACGGCTGCCGGCGCGGGCGCGGGCGCTCCTCTCCTCGGGCGCCTGGGCGACGCGGAGATAGGTGAGGAGGAGGCGCGGCAGGGAGGCTCTGGCCAGGGGCACGGCGCGGGGTGGTCCCCCTGGATCGTCGCCGACGGCGGCGGGTGGCGACGGGAGAGGACCCGGGCGGAGCGGGGCGCTGGGGAGGAGATCGGGCATGGGCACGAGGCCTGGATGGTGGTGCGCGAGAAGAGCAGCGGGAGGGAGAGAGTGAAGGGAGAGAGGGGATCGAGCAGATGGTCTCTGGCGGCGCGAGGGGACGAGAGAGAGGGGATCGAGGGAACGAAGGACCGGGCTACGGTAGCGCTAGGGTTAGGGTAGTGGGCTGCGGGAGGCCTTGGGCCAAATGGGCCAGCGCGGGAAGCAGGCCGGCCTGGCTGCTGAGCTCTCTCTCTCTCTCTCAACTCCCTTTAACAGAAAGCAAAGAGAGGAGAGAAGAGAAAAAAAAGGAGGGGTTAGAGAAACAATTTGGGCATGCGGTTAAATCTCCCGCACTCATAAAAATGAGCTTGACCCAAGAAAAATGAAGTGGGCAAGATTGCAAGAATTAAATTCAAAGTCATTTGAATTTAATTAAAAAGGTTTGCACAAGGACTAGGATTTAGAAGAGTCCAAAAATGTTGAGAATTTAGGTGGAGCTCCGGAAAAATGATGAAAGGACATGTGACAAAGTTAGAGGCCAAGAGAAGAAATAATAAAAGGCATTGGGATTTTTGCAAGTGTGTTTATAGGTGACTCAAAATTATTGGAATATTTAATATAGCTCTCTAAATATCGAGAGAATATGTTGTAAAGAGAATCACCATGTGAATTCCCTCGGTTTAAATGGACCGAAGATCCATGCAATTTATTTAGTTGAGATGCAACAATTAATGATATGATGGCATGATGACATGATGCAATGCACATGATGACGCAACAACATCGAATAACTGCACGACACCTGGCACATCGGTCTCGGGGCATTACACCTTGCCACCGATAGCCATCCATGAAACCACGCAAGAGCAGGTGGTCCCGCACCTGCCCGAATTCCGGGTCCGCAATAAGGCTCTTCAGCTTGCATCTTCGACACGGACATCTTATCTCCGTCTCGTTCTTTTGAAGCATCTCGGCCTTCGCGGACCTCAAAAACCTATTCACGATGCCTTCGGTCATCATGCGGACCATGGTCGCCTGCGGGGTAGAGCAAAACGATATTTTAGAACTAAGAAAACATTTGGCATGACTTCCCCTAAAAATAGGACCAAAAAGAATGCTTAATGCCAAAATTCTCGCCGAAACGGAAATGAATCAACATTCCGGCAAAATATTGGCAACTATCGCATTTCAAATACCGGTACACCTCCAAACACAAACACATATGCAACACCACAAACATATGCAACACCATGAACATACATAGATCTAGCTAGGCCATAAAAAGTGCATATGTGCACATTGTTGTAGGGAGAAATACATAAATATAGCTTCCCCCATTACTTACCTATCAAAACAAGGTAATTTAACCACTTAAATTGAATGAATCTATGGTGGAAATGAGGTGAAAAAGAGGAGGCACCCGAGACAAGGAGGAGGTGGAGAGAATGAAGTGGGGAGAAAGTGAGTGTGGGTAGGAGAGGCTCCCCAAAATATCTTGTTGCTGCCCACTTACTAATGGCGCACCAACTCAAAATGCGCCATTAGTAATCTAGGTTACTAATGGCGCACCCTCTGGTGGTGCGCCATTATTAGTTTTGCAAAATTTTTTTTACTAATGGCGCACTGTCCCCCAGTGCGCCATTACTAGTTTGAACTAGTAATGGCGCACGGTGCGACAGTGCGCCATTAGTAGTTTTGCAAAAAAGGGAAAAAATATAATAAAAAAAAACAACATTAGTGGCGCACTTCCCGACAGGTGCGCCATTACTAGTTACAACTAGTAATGGCGCACTTTGTCTGGATGCGCCATTAGTATGTTTGGACAGGCGCACTAGTTCCAATTTTTTTTTGATACTAATGGCGCACCCTGGGCCAGGTGCGCCATTTGTAGTTTCAACTCTAATGGCGTACCAGATGGTGGTGCGCCATTAGTATATACTAATGGCGCACCCCTTGTCAGGTGCGCCATTACTGTCAATCCCATCTATAACCCTTTTTCTAGTAGTGTCTCTACCTCCCTTTTCCCCATTCGTACTCCATGGGCGCCAAAACACCATCTCCACCCCACCCTCCTCCATCCGCCGCTGTCCGCCACCCCATCCACCGCCGTCCTCCTCCACCATGCCGGAGCTGATACCCCGCCGCCGCCGTCCATTACAAGAGATTGACCTCTCTCATCCACGGCTTCGGACCAGGATCCTCGCATCCCGTCCTCTCGCTTCATCCCCGCCGTCGTCCACCTTGCCGGCACCGCTCCTACGACTATCTCGTCCACCGTGCCCCGCCACCACCGTCTACCCTCCTAGATCTGCTTCCACGCCGCCGACAGCCATCGCTACCGCAGCACCGTCAAATTCTCAGTAGATACGTACACGACGCCGCACCAGAGGCGGTACTCTTTCGTATCTGCTCAACTTATTTATCGCAGCAAGAAAATAGATCGCCACTGCTTTACTCTGATTTCTTGTCTTGGTTGCGAAGTTGCCTTTGTCCGGTTTGCACCTTCAGATCTGCCATGGCACGCCCAACACCATACTCGCAATGCTTATGGTTTTCCCCTTTTATATTCCACACTAGTTAAATCACAGTAGACTAAATTTCAAAATTGGGTCAGTCGATTTTTCAGAGCTCGCCGGAGTTCGCCGGTGCGATCAAAGGGGCTCGGGTGGTTGTGGGGCCTCGCCGAACAAAGAAAACTCGACGCGGGTGGGGGTGAGGGTGGGGGTGGCGGAGGAACACAGGCGGTGGGGGCCGGTGGTCCGGCCGGTGGCCCGTGCCGTGTTCTGTATGGGAAGAATCAGAGACGAGGAATAAGAAGGGTTAGGAGACGTAGGATCTGCATCCAACCGCCTGAAATGGTCGAGAGGCAGCTAGGAGTTGCATTCTTAATGCGCTCTGGTTCATCATGTGTGGGCACTGCGCAACCAACATTTTATTATCCAAAATCTGCTTGCTCTTCTTTACCATGTTCCTCTTCTGTTCTTCTTTAATATGTACTCTCTCCGTTCCTAAATACAAGTCTTTGTATAGATTCCACCATGGACTATATATGGAGCAAAATGAGTGAATCTACACTCTAAAATGTACCTAGATACATCTGTATGTGATCCATAGTGGAAATCTCTACCAAGACTTATATTTTGGAACGGAGGGAGTATGATAGTAGTACAGTATGTTCCTTGTACTGAAGATGAGTAGGGACATTTGCAGTGTAGAGGTCTATACGGTCGGTTGTGATGGACACTTTGAGCCTCTTTGATTCGTAGGATCTTGTAAACATAGGAATAGGATTTGTAGTGGCCTGCCCACTTGAATCCTATAAGAATAGCAAGGAAATGCGGGGAGCTGTGTCGCCTTTGAGAGTTACATTGACATTAATAGTACCGCACCTTCACTTGAAGAGAGTTGGTATCCGAAACCTTTCTAGCCATACCGGCAATACTAGCACATATATTCCAGCAAGTTCCACTTTGCTGATTTTACTCTGATGCTTAAGGTTTTACCGTTATATCTACACTATGGTCTATGTAGCTGCTTTGTGTCACACTAGCAGCAGTCCACCCTTGAAGCTAAACACCGCAATGACTTACAAAATTGGCACCAAGGCATTGAGTGCCATTCTGGATGCAATGAAACTCATACGCTCCCCACCTGTTGATTCTTGTTCAGAATATGATCCTAATGACTATTCTAACCTCGAGGAGTCAAAGGCAGATGGCCTGTCCTATTCACCCATCAAGGTGCCTGTTCTAGTTTGGCAATGTTTTATTGATTGCAGGTATCTTGCATTTCTTCTACTTTGTTGCACCGCCATCTGCTTAGTTTACTCATCATATATGTCGAGATGCCATGCCCATCCATTATCAATACATATTTCATCTGTCATCATACCATGTTTTTCCACTCAAATGCTGTTCTTGTGCATCAGACATCAAAAAGGAAGAGGGTGATTGCCGAACCTGAAGGAGCACCAGCAAAGTCCTTGAAAAACGTGGTGGTGCCGGAGAAATCAGACAGCACCCCACTTATGTTGGCTGTACAACTAGTGACACAAAAGTAGGACCGACACCAGCAGACTGTACCCATACTTCACTGGCCACACCACTAGCCCCACCACACAGAACCTGCACTCCAACAAAAGGTATACCGATTTCATTTTCCATAGCACTAGCTGTACCACAGAAAAATCCCACTCCAGCAAAAAGTAGAGCAAGTCCACCGGCCGAAGACCTATCCCAACTGCAGAGACGGCCAATTCCTGCAGATTGGAACCCCATTCCATTTATTCCCAGTTTAAAAGACAATGATTTCAATGTTGTTAGGACTACGTGCATATATTCCCATCATGGGAAGATTATTGTGAAGACAAACACCATTTTCACATGTTCGTGTCCAACTTACGTGTAAGTGCTATTATTCATGGCTATTATTTTCCTGTTTTCTGCTGATTGAACACATCAATGATTTACATTACATTGTTGTAACTAGGCGAGGGTCAATCTGGATAGTCATGACGAGCAAAGCTTGCTTGTGCTTTTCAAGGAAGCATTGCAGCAATATCGGTGTTCCCTGAGGAAATCACACTTTGTTGGCAAATCTATAAACAAATTTCCGGTGAAGTCTCCTGTGCTAAATTTAGAAGACATTGAATGGAAAAACCTTGTTATGCACTGGTCTCGTTCCCAGGATGAGGTACTGTTTATGAAATCACATGACAATTTGAACTTCTACTTTTTCGCATGTGCTTTACGGATCTTTTTTGCAGGAAATCTGCTCGAAGAAGAATTCCGGTTTGAAAAGAACGATAGGATATCGCAAATATGCTGCCCGCTGTTTTGCTCTTGTTGGTACCTGTTGTCCCGTATCACTGTACTTGCATACTTACCTGGTTCATTATGTGACAGCAGTATGCATGATAGCTTGCTTATCAATTGCTCGCTCCAAATTATCTGATCTGTATGAATGGTTACATTAGTGTAGAATATATCGAATGTCAATGTTTTTTTAGCTCTGCATTGTTCTTGTAAGTACATGATGTCCTTTATCAGTGTACTTATAATGACAGGTAGTTGTTCATGTACCATCACTCTGCAGCTTATTTTCCTTTGCCCTCCATTTTCTACACATCAGATCTATATTTACTCTTACCATAAGGTTGGTACTGAAGAAGTTTAGTTGTGCATTGCTCTTGGCTGTACCTTTTGCCTGTATCGCTACACTTACATTTATAGCTACTTGGTTATGTAGCATCACTCTTCATCTTATCTTAAATATTCTCCATTTTTTCGTATATTATCACGTCTATATTTACTCTTAACAAAATGTAGAATAAAGGCAATGCTTTTGAAGAAGATTCTGTGGTAAACTTCTTGAATTGCCCCCCCCATCAGCATGGACAAGGCCTTTATAGAGCCTGTCTTCACCAATAATGTAAGTTTGTCCATCTCAAGCCTTTAAACTTTGTTGTATATATTTGGTTAGGCATGACTGCAACAACTATTTATTTTGGGTGTTTGCATCAAATTGCTTGTTTAAAGTTTATTATATGTAGTTCATAAACAAAAGTTCGTGCTTTCTCAATTTAAATTTTCGGTTGTACAACCAAGTTCCTTCTTCATACCATGTAAATTAAACTATACAGAGCAAGTGATCTTCTTTTGCACTGCATGTATGCTTCTGTTCTTCATCTGTAATCCACTGGTGTCCTGAACCTACCCACTACAACACAATGTCATATTCTGCAATGTCTTAACTATGAAAAATGTCATATCATTCTACTATTATTTAAACCGTCTCTTTATTTGCCAATCTGAAATGGTATAAATTGACAGCACACTAACCATTGATACTTATGAGTTCTTGATCTGTAATCCAGTGGTGTCGTGAAGCTGCCAACTCCTTCACAATGTCATTTCCTGCCATGTCTTGACCTGAACAGTACCATATTGTATTAATGCAAATTTAAACTATGTCACTTTATTCGTCACTAAGAAATGTGATGAATTGTCAGCACTGATACTTTTATGTGCAAAACCTGTCATCTGTCTGCTTGTTTATCTTTCAGAGTGAGGAAGATATAAGTTTTGAACAAGCGCATTCTCATCATCTTGCTCAGCTGCTTGCGCTACAGCTCCCCAGCAGGGCTAACCTTTCTTGAACTCTATTGAAGTGCTGTCGGTTTTGTATATTATTTTTTCGGCATGTTTATTTGCATTGGTGGCGATCTTTGATGCCCAGTGTATGTAATCTGCTGTCTTCTTGTGCTTTATTATCATAGTGGCAAACTTTGATGCCCAGTGGATGTAATATGCCATAATTTCTTTATTGTATAGTGTAGGTTTTTTTCTTATTCACGATGATGCAGTTATTTTACTGTATATATATCCTGTCTTCGCAGTAAACCGGCCAAACCATAAAATTACGGTACATAATCGGGCCGTCATGCAATCACGATGTAGGTTGGGCCTGAAACGTGCCGATCAGCTCATGGGCCGACAGCAGGCCGAAATGAACCCTGGCCCATGATTGCGCATATCAAATCACGGGCTTTTAACAGGCCAAAAAATTGTCTCGGTCCTTGTTTGGCCCAATCAGATATCGGCTGCGAGCAGGCCGGATGCAAACTGGGCCGTAGTTAGGCCCAACTATATGACAGGCTTTTAACAGGCTGAAATTAATATAGGGCCAAAATGTTAAACGGGCCCTTAACAGGCCAAAACTAATATCAGGCCAAATTATTAAGTGGGCCTTTAGCAAGTGGGCCCAAAAGCATAGTGTCCAGTTGACGGACCGAATCTGATATGGGCCATAATTAGGCCCAAAACCTCTTAAAGGGCCGGACCTGATCTGGGCCGTAATTTGGCCCAGAACGTGGTAGGCTTTTAACGGGCCGGATCTCATATGGGCCACTATTAGGCCCGGAGCGTGGCAGACCATTAATAGACCGTATTAAATATGGGCCGGCATTTGGCCCAAAACATGACCGCCAGTTAACGGGCCGACCTACTAGGGTCCCCAAAATCTTGTGGGCCTACAGCTGGGCCGGCCCATTAATGTCGGTGAAATCTCGTGGGCCTTTAGCTGGGCCGGCCCATTATGATACGCAAGAATTTTGTGGGCCTTTACCTGGGTCGGCCTATTATGGCACACAAAAATCTTGTGGACCTGTACCTGGGTCGGTCCATTATGGCCCACGAAATCTTGTGGGCCTTTAGCTGGGCCAGCCCATTATAGTCCGCAAAATCTCGTGGGCCTTTAGCTGGGCCGGCCCATTATGGTCCGCAAAATCTTGTGGGCCTTTAGTTGGGCCGGCCCATTTAAACTTGTTGGGCCGTGCCACGTGTCGACGTATCATAGGCGCCTTCTGTCCGGTGAGTGGATGACATCTGTCCCGACGATGAGCCGACACGTGTTTCCTCTAGCCAATGATGATTTTACACGTGGAAAATCCCCATTGGTCGGGGCTGTTAACAAGTTATCGGATCCAAAACCCGACCCGATAGCTTAACGGCGTTCCATTACGGTGGATGCCATGTGTCAGTCACCCTTGATGAAAGCACTTCTGTGACGCGCGATTTATCGTCATGGAAGTGGACACTTCCGTGATGATAATTTTGGTAATGTCATGGAACACTTCTATGACAACACATGTATGACTATCTTGATTCTGTCATAAATTTGTCATGGATGTACATGCATGACAAAAAAAGCGACCTACTGTGACAAACACGTATCATCATGGAAGTGTATTTTTTTGTAGTGTGTGTACCTTACCAGAGCTCGAGTAGCACCTGTGTATTTGATACTGGTTCTGTTGCTAATATTTGCAACTCAAAACAGGGACTACGGATTAAGCGAACACTGGCCAAGGACGAGGTGATGATGCGTGTGGGAAACGGTTCCAAAGTCGATGTGATCGCCGTCGGCACGCTACCTCTACATCTACCTTCGGGATTAGTTTTAGACCTAAATAATTGTTATTTGGTGCCAGCGTTGAGCATGAACATTATATCTGGATCTTGTTTGATGGGAGACGATTATTCATTTAAATCAAAGAATAATGGTTGTTCTATTTATATGAGTAATATATTTTATGGTCATGCACCCTTGAAGAGTGGTCTATTTTTGATGAATCTCGATAGTAGTGATACACATATTCATAACGTTGAAGCCAAAAGATGCAGAGTTGATAATGATAGTGCAACTTATTTGTGGCACTGCCGTTTAGGTCATATCAGTGTAAAGCGCATGAAGAAACTCCATACTGATGGACTTTTGGAACCACTTGATTATGAATCACTTGGTACTTGTGAACCATGGCTCATGGGCAAGATGAATAAAACGCCGTTCTCCGGAACTATGGAGCGAGCAATTGATTTATTGGAGATCATACATACTAATGTATGTGGACCAATGAATATTGCGGCTCACAGCGGGTATCGTTATTTTCTCACCTTCATAGATGATTTAAGCAGATATGGGTATATCTACTTAATGAATCATAAGTCTGAAACATTTGAAAAGTTCAAAGAATTTCAAAGTGAAGTTGAAAATCATTGTAACAAGAAAATAAAGTTTCTATGATCTGATCGTGGAGGAGAATATTTGAGTTACGAGTTCGGTCTACATTTGAAACAATGCAGAATAGTTTCGCAACTCACGCCACCCAGAACACCACAGCGTAATGGTGTGTCCGAATGTTGTAATCGTACTTTACTAGATATGGTACGATCTATGATGTCTCTTACTGATTTACCGCTATCATTTTGGGGTTATGCTTTAGAGACAGCTGCATTCACGTTAAATAGGGCACCATCAAAATCCATTGAGATGACGCCTTATGAACTGTGGTTTGGCAAGAAACCAAAGTTGTCGTTCCTTAAAGTTTGGGGCTGTGATGCTTATGTGAAAAAGGTTCAACCTGATAAGCTCGAACCCAAATCGGAGAAATGTGTCTTCATAGGATACCCAAAGGAGACTGTTGGGTACACCTATCACAGATCCGAAGGCAAGACAATCGTTGCTAAGAATGGATCCTTTCTAGAGAAGGAGTTTCTCTCGAAAGAAATGAGTGGGAGGAAAGTAGAAATTGATGAGATAACTGTACCCGCTCCCTTATTGGAAAGTAGTTCATCACAGAAACCGGTTCTTGTGATGCCTACACCAATTAGTGAGGAAGTTAATGATGATGATCATGGAACTTCAGATCAAGTTGTTACTGAACCTCGTAGGTTAAGCAGAGTAAGATTCGCACCAGAGTGGTACGGTAATCCTGTTCTGGAGGTTATGTTACTAGACCATGACGAACCTATGAACTATGAAGAAGCGATGGTGAGCCCAAATTCTGCAAAATGGCTTGAGGCCATGAAATCTGAGATGGGATCCATGTATGAGAACAAAGTGTGGACTTTTGTTGACTTGCCCGATGATCGGCAAGCCATTGAGAATAAATGGATCTTCAAGAAGAAGACTGACGCCAACGGTAATATTACTGTCTATAAAGCTCGACTTGTTGCAAAAGATTTTCGACAAGTTCAAGGGATTTACTATGATGAGACTTTCTCACCCGTAGCGATGCTTAAGTCTGTCCGAATCATGTTAGCAATTGCCGCATTTTATGATTATGAAATTTGGCAAATGGATGTCAAAACTGCATTCCTGAATGGATTTCTGGAAGAAGAGTTGTATATGATGCAACCAGAAGGTTTTGTCGATCCAAAGGAAGCTAACAAAGTTTGCAAGCTCCAGCGATCCATTTATGGACTGGTGCAAGCCTCTCGGAGTTGCAATAAACGCTTTGATAGTGTGATCAAAGCATTTGGTTTTATACAGACTTTTGGAGAAGCCTGTATTTACAAGAAAGTGAGTGGGAGCTCTGTAGCATTTCTGATATTATATGTGGATGACATATTGTTGATTGGAAATGATATAGAATTTCTGGATAGCATAAAGGGATACTTGAATAAGAGTTTTTCAATGAAAGACCTCGGTGAAGCTACTTATATATTGGGCATCAAGATCTATAGAGATAGATCAAGACGCTTAATTGGACTTTCACAAAGCACATACCTTGACAAAGTTTTGAAGAAGTTCAAAATGGATCAAGCAAAGAAAGGGTTCTTGCCTGTGTTACAAGGTGTGAAGTTGAGTAAGACTCAACGCCCGACCACTGCAGAAGATAGAGAGAAGATGAAAGATGTTCCCTATGCTTCAGCCATAGGCTCTATCATGTATGCAATGCTGTGTACCAGACCTGATGTGTGCCTTGCTATAAGTTTAGCAGGGAGGTACCAAAGTAATCCAGGAGTGGATGTAGTGACCCGACCCGAATGGATCAAGTCTCTATGCTTAAGTGTCATCCCTGGATCGGTATGCTGACACACACAGTACTCGAGGATTTATAATAGAGGTAAATCACATGTAAAAGTAACGTAAATACTATTACCTCAATCCAAAATAGCGGAAGTAACAAGGTTGTGGATTCCCATCAACACCAACGGCAAAGTTGAGTGTAAAAATCGTAACCCTAACGTATCACTTACTCGTCGTAAGATAATCCTGCAACATGAGACGTCGCAGCCATAGAGGGTCAGTACATTGAATGTACTGGCAAATTCACACCATAGAGAACGTTGAATAAAGGCTATCAGTACATGCATATTTGGCTGGTGGAAAAGCTCTATGGTTATAAGGTTTTTGCGAAAAGCCAATTTTTCCCTACTGCAAAGGAATAAATTTTATTTAACTATCATGGTGGTTGTTGAACATTGAGAATGGTTGACAGCATTCTCAATCCCAATTAAATAACATCATTAAACCCAACAAAATTAATTTAAAGTAACATGATGAGATCAACATGATAATCCAGGTACTAGATACTCAAGATGTCCATAACCGGGGACACGGCTAACCATGATTAGTTTATACACTCTGCAGAGGTTTGCGCACTTTTCCCCACAAGACTCGATCGCCTCCGTTTGGTTTCTCGCACTACATGGTGTTTGAGAAGACGGATGACCGAGACAGTCTTTCAGAAGTGCTAGCACCTTACGATGGATAGACCGTTATACCTACTTTCCCCTACATCTGCTAGTCTACCCTGTAAGAGTTTGCACGACTTAATCAACTATGCTAGAGCCCATAATAGCTTGTGGCTGCACACGGAAGTTTCTAGCATGAATAATCTCATGATCCCTTTGAGCCTGGGTGGCGGTCCATAAAAAAATAGGCAATCCTGGTCTACACAGGTGCCTAGACAGGCAATCCTGGAATAACCAGGTGCCTCGATCCACCCAGATGTGTGTTTAAGTTGTCACCTTAAGTAAACCATTAATTAACAATCTCACATCTGTCATGAATACTCTCAAAACCCAACCACGTCTACAAGCATAGCATGGCAATGTAAGCATAACGTAATAGTAACTCCCAAGGGTTTCATAATAAACAGGTAATAGGTACTACCTCAACTACTTCCCATCCCACAATTTAATTAGATCCTAATCATGCAATGTTTGAGGATTGATCTAATGCAATAAAAACTGGGTAGTAGAACGGTATGATCAAAGTGTGAACTTGCCTGCAATGTTGATGAAGATGATTCGCACTCAAAACTCTTGATAGCTCTACTCGTCACACTCCGGACAATCTATCGTAAGCAAACAATGGTAACCACACATAAGCAATCACTCAGAAGATCAGAAAGATCGAAGAAGACGATTCGGAAAACTTCAAAACCAAGCAAATAACTCTTGCAACATAAAACAATTTCTAACAGTACCAAAATTATGTGAATTTGGCCTTATTAGAAAGTTTAGGTCAAGAGCTTCGATTTGCAAAAAGAATCAACTCAAACGGAGCTACGAAACTCAAGTTATGATCAAACGAAGTTTGAATTCAAATCTGATCTAATTTAAATTTTAAACTTTTCAAAAACATGTTTGACTTGGATTACTGGATAGAGGAGATCATAACGAAGAAGTGGGTGTTGGTTTCGTTGGATTTGGACAAACGAGTAAAAAGTTATGGCTATTTGAAAAATCAGGGCCAAGCTGTTTTACGGAAGAAAAAATAGCTATGGGCTAGGGTCTAATGTATAAATACGTAGACTAATTGATAATCTAACTATTTTATCATATTAGTCTAAAAATAATAAACTATGGAGGTATAAGAAGAAAAAAAAGATACCTTTATAAGGCAGAGAAAAGATAACTTTGGAGAAAGGAGACAATTTCCAAAAGTCGCGCCGGAGAGGAGAAATATATTTTTTTAAATGAATCTAGTCAAACAAAAATATTGATTTAATCCGAATCGGATGATTTTTGGAGGCTCTATGGGTCTATATTTAATGGTGGAAAAGAGGCTGAGGGGTCAAAGGCTAGGCAATGTGGGACTAAACATAGACGAAAAGATACAAAACAGAGAAGAAAAGAGGCGGATGGGCCTAAAGGCCTTCGCCCGGCCGCGCGCACGCTGCGGTGCAGATTTTTTTTTTTTACAAAATTCGGCTTAAGAAAAAAAAAGAAAAGGCTGGCTGGGCCTGGCCTATTTAAGAGAAAAACAATGGGGCGCCAGAAGCTACTATACTGCGCATGTAGGCAATAAATAAATATGGGTCGCACGTACATTATTAAAAAAAATAGAAACAGAAGGAAAACCGAATAACAAAATAAAATAAAAAATTTATATAGGCATATTATATATCAAAATTTTCAGAAAAATATTTTCTATGACATGAACATTTTTCTGGCATTAAATAAAATACACACAAATTATAATAATTCTAACAGTGCTCCTGCTCTAATAAGATCCAACAAAAATCATTTTAAAAATAGCAAAATGAAATCAAATTTATTTCTCTCCAATTTTCTGTTGTAGGGAATCATGTTACCCTATTTTCCATGTATTTTATTTTTGGAGAAAAATGATTTGAATAAAATCCAAATAACTCCAAATTGAAAAATAATTCCAAAAAGACTTTGAATTTGATCCCTTGAAACTCCCAACTCATATTTCATATAATTTGAAGAAGTCATTTTATCTCCTCTCATGAAAATCATTGAGTTGCATAAAGTTTCAGAATTGGAAATATTTTCCAAATGAAATTCAAATATTTTCAACACCCCTTGTCATTGAAATAAATGGAAGAAGTCATGTCATCTTCTCTCCAGGGTGTCGTGTTTGAAAAGAATTTGAATTCATGGAGATCAGAAAGCAAATATGAAAGTTTGGGAAAGTCCTTTGATTCCATCTCATTTAACTTTCAAAAAGTTTTGAATTCACTCACTTTCAGACAATCAATCAAACAATCAATCAAATCTATCTATTTATTATAACATTCCAAAATTTAGAATTTTGGCATGTTACAGTGGATCACTGGACAGCGGTCAAGAACATCCTGAAATACCTGAAAAGGACTAAGGATATGTTTCTCATCTATGGAGGTGAGAAAGAGCTAGTAGTAAATGGTTACGTCGATGCAAGCTTTGACACTGATCCGGATGATTCTAAATCGCAAACCGGATATGTGTTTGCATTGAACGGTGGAGCTGTCAGTTGGTGTAGTTCTAAACAAAGCGTCATGTCGGGATCTACGTGTGAAGCGGAGTACATAGCTGCTTCGGAAGCAGCAAATGAAGGAGTCTAGATGAAGGAGTTCATATCCAATCTAGGTGTCATACCTAGTGCATCGGGTCCAATGAAAATCTTTTGTGACAATACTGGTGCAATTGCCTTGGTGAAGGAATCCAGATTTCACAAGAGAACCAAGCACATCAAGAGACGCTTCAATTCCATCCGACATCTAGTCCAGGTGGGAGACATAGAAATTTGCAAGATACATACGGATCTGAATGTTGCAGACCCGTTGACAAAGCCTCTTCCACAAGCAAAACATGATCAGCACCAAGGCTCCATGGGTGTTAGAATCATTACTGTGTAATCTAGATTATTGAGTCTAGTGCAAGTGGGAGACTGGAGGAAATATGCCCTAGAGGCAATAATGAAGTTATTATTTATTTCCTTATATCATGATAAATGTTTATTATTCATGCTAGAATTGTATTAACCGGAAACATAATACTTGTGTGAATACATAGACAAAAAGAGTGTCACTAGTATGCCTCTACTTGACTAGCTCGTTGATCAAAGATGGCTATGTTTCCTAGCCATTGACATGAGTTGTCATTTGATTAATGGGATCACGTCATTAGGAGAATGATGTGATTGACTTGACCCATTCCGTTAGCTTAGCACTCGATCGTTTAGTATGTTGCTATTGCTTTCTTCATGACTTATACATGTTCCTATGACTATGAGATTATGCAACTCCTGTTTACCGGAGGAACGCTTTGTGTGCTACCAAACGTCACAACATAACTGGGTGATTATAAAGGTGCTCTACAGGTGTCTCCGAAGGTACTTGTTGGGTTGGCGTATTTCGAGATTAAGATTTGTCACTCCGATTATCGGAGAGGTATCTCTGGGCCCTCTCGGTAATGCACATCACTTAAGCCTTGCAAGCATTGCAACTAATGAGTTAGTTGCGGGATGATGTATTACAGAACGAGTAAAGAGACTTGCCGGTAACGAGATTGAACTAGGTATTGAGATACCGACGATCGAATCTCGAGCAAGTAACATACCGATGACAAAGGGAAAAACGTATGTTGTTACGCGGTCTGACCGATAAAGATCTTCGTAGAGTATGTGGGAGCCAATATGAGCATCCAGGTTACACTATTGGTTATTGACCGGAGACGTCTCTCGGTCATGTCTACATAGTTCTCGAACCCGTAGGTTCCGCACGCTTAAAGTTTCGATGATGGTTATATTATGAGTTTAGGAGTTTTGATGTACCGAAGGTTGTTCGGAGTTCCGGATGTGATCACGGACATAACGAGGAGTCTCGAACTGGTCGAGACATGAAGATTGATATATTGGAAGCCTATATTTGGATATCGGAAGTGTTCCGGTTGAAATCGGGATTTTACCGGAGTACCGAGGGGTTACCGGACCCCCCCGGGGGGCTTAATGGGCCATAGTGGGCCTTTGTGGAGAAGAGGAGAGGCAGCCAGGGCAGGGCCGCGCGCCCCTCCCCCTAGTCCGAATAGGACAAGGAGGGGGGGCGGTGCCCCCATTTCCTTCCGCTCTCCCTCCTCTTTCCCCCTCCACTCCTAATCCAACAAGGAAAAGGGAGGGAGTCCTACTCCCGGTGGGAGTAGGACTCCTCCTGGCGCGCCCCTCCTGGCCGGCTGCACCTCCCCCCTTGCTCCTTTATATACAGGGGCAGGGGCACCCTAGAGACACAATAATTTATCATTTGATGTTTGAGCCGTGTGCGGTGCCCCCCTCCACCATAGTCCTCCTCGATAATACTGTAGCGGTGCTTAGGCGAAGCCCTGTGTCGGTAGAACATCATCATCATCACCACACCGTCGTGCTGACGAAACTTTCCCTCAACACTCGGCTGGATCGGAGTTCGAGGGACGTCATAGGGCCGAACATGTGCTGAACTCAGAGGTGTCATACGTTCGGTACTTGATCGGTCGGATCGTGAAGACATACGACTACATCAACCGCGTTGTGCTAACGCTTCCGCTTTTGGTCTACGAGGGTACATGGACAACACTCTCCCCTCTCGTTGCTATGCATCACCATGATCTTGTGTGTGCGTAGGAATATTTTTGAAATTACTACGTTCCCCAACAAATCAGAACCGCTCCACTCCAGCCACACCCGCCAAGAGGGATCTAAGTCACATTACTTGTTTCAAGTGCGGGGGGACTGGACACTATGCCACCGAGTGCCCTGAGGCAAAGAACGGTAATGGCAATGGAAGCGCTGGGAAGAAGCCCAACCCTTTCAATAGGGGACAAGTGAACCATGTGAACGTGGAGGAGGTTGAAGATCAGCCTGATGCAGTTATCGGTAAGTTTTTAGTTAAGTCATTTACTGCAGCTGTTCTTTTTGATACTAGTGCATCGCATTCATACATTTCAAGGGGATTTGTGGACAAGTTTAAGTTACCCACCTTAGCCCTTAGGACACCCTTGCTATTAAGCTCACCCGGTGCAGAGTATATGGCCAGCCAATGGTGCGATCAGATACTGTGGGAGTCCTGGATAAGGGGGTCTCCGGACAGCCGGACTATCTCCATTGGCCGGACTGTTAGACTATGAAGATATAGGATTGAAGACTTCGTCTCGTGTCCGGATGGGACTCTACTTGGCGTGGAAGGCAAGCTAGGCAATACGGATATGTGTATCTCCTCCTTTGTAACCGACCTTGTGTAACCCTAACCTCTCCGGTGTCTATATAAACCGGAGGGTTTTAGTCCGTAGGACGACATACAATCATACCATAGGCTAGCTTCTATGGTTTAGCCTCTCCGATCTCGTGGTAGATCTACTCTTGTACTACCCATATCATCAATATTAATCAAGCAGGACATAGGGTTTTACCTCCATCAAGAGGGCCCGAACCTGGGTAAAACATTGTGTCCCCTGCCTCCTGTTACCATCCGCCTTAGACGCATAGTTCGGGACCCCCTACCCGAGATCCGTCAGTTTTGACACCGACATTGGTGCTTTCATTGAGAGTTCCTCTGTGTCATCGCTGTTAGGGTTTATGGCTCCTACTATCATCGATAGCGATGGAGTCCAGAGTGAGACTTTTCTCCCCGGACAGATCTTCGTGTTTGGCGGCTTTGCACTGCGGGCCAATTCGCTTGGCCATCTGGAGCAGGTTGAAAGTTACGCCCCTGGCCACCATGTCAGGTTTGGAAGCTTAAACTACACGGCCGATATCCATGGAGACTTGATCTTCGACGGATTCGAGCCTCTGCCTTGTGCATCACGCGGTCACGATGAGTACGATTTAGCTCTACCATCGGACATCGTTCAGGAGATCGCACAGGCAACCGCTCCAACCCTCAATTCGGAGCCAGTTGCGCCGTCCATGGACGGGTGGATGGACCCCGCCATGGAGGCCTTACCCTCAGCGGCGATCGAGCAAAACATTGACCTTAACTTGCATGAGAGCCGTGTTGTTAAACTGCCGGATCCTTCTCCGGCCACGGACTCCGAGCCACCTGCGCCCGTTCCTATCGAATCCGATTGGGCGCCGATCATGGATTTTACCTCCGTGGATATTTTTCAGCACTCACCCTTTGGCGACATACTGAACTCATTAAGGTCTCTCTCCTTCTCAGGAGGATCCTGGCCGAACCATGTCCAGCAGGACTGGGATACGGACGACGAAGAAATTCGCGGCCCACCCACCACCCACTTAATAGCCACAGTCGATGACTTAACCGACATGCTCGACTCTGACTCCGAATACATCGACGGCATGGACGACGCTGCAGGAGACGAATAGGAACCACTGCCCCCAGGGCACTGGACACCCACTTCACCACATGACGTATACATGGTGGACACACCAAAGGAAAACGACGACGAGGAACAGAAGGACGCAATGAAGGGTTGTTCCCTCGAGAAGCAGTAAAAACGGCGGCGTAAGCGCCACCCCAAATCCCGCCTCGGCAGAAACAACGATCATACAGACCCAGCGTTAGAGCAGGGGGAACCATTGCCGGACCACGGCAACACGGAGAATCCAGCCGAACAACCCAACTCTGTCAAAGATCGTAGTCCAGATGATGTCACACCGGACGGACACCCAGAGCAACAGAATGCCCATCAAAGGCTCGTTGCCACCGCGAGGAGTCTAAAAAAGCAGAAGCAAAGGCTCAAAGATGCACAAGACACACTCCAAATCATATGGAACAAAGTACTCAACACAGAAGCGAAGTACAGTGGTAATCGCCCTACCAAGAGCTACCCGAAGCGGAAGTTGCTACCTGAATTCGATGAGGAGGCCTTAGATCCCCCACAACCAAAAATCAAAACAGCCATCTGGCCGGATAGGCGACCTCACGGCCAACATAGAGCGGCAAACAACGCCGCACATAAGCCAATACGCGATCCACGCGAGGACTCTCATCAAAAGGACGGCACAACCAGATCCATCTATGGACCACGTAAGCGCGCTCCAGCATACAACGCAACACAACAAATATCCGAAGAACGGGGTACACCCGAATACAGGGGTGCCGCACACCCCCTATGTTTCACCGATGAGGTGCTGGATCATGAATTTCCAGAGGGATTCAAACCCGTAAATATAGAGGCATACGACGGAACAACAGACCCTGGTGTCTGGATTGAGGATTATATCCTCCATATCCATATGGCTCGAGGAGAGGACCTCCACGCCATTAAGTATTTACCCCTCAAACTCAAAGGGCCAGCTCGGCACTAGCTTAAGAGCCTCCCCGAAAGTTCCATTGGAAGCTGGAAAGAGCTCGAAGATGCTTTTCGGGGAAATTTTCAGGGGACTTACGTCCGACCTCCGGACGCGGACGATTTGAGTCATATAACTCAACAGCCCGGAGAGTCAGCCCGAAAGCTTTGGAACATGTTTCTTACTAAAAAGAACCAAATAGTCGACTGTCCGGACGCTGAAGCCTTGGCAGCTTTTAAGCATAGCGTCCGTGATGAATGGCTTGCCAGACACCTCGGCCAAGAAAAGCCGAGAACAATGGCAGCATTAACAAGCCTCATGACCCGCTTTGTGCGGGCGAGGATAGCTAGCTAGCCAGATGCAGCATCAGCGATCCGAGTACATCCGAAGTTAGAGATGGAAACGGGAAATCATGGCTGTAACGCCCCAAGACCGGAGCTTCAGATGCCTTCCAGGGTTTCCGGGTTTCCTTGTGTGATTTGTTTCATCTGTTGCATTCATCTTTGCATCATGTGCATTGCATCATGTCATCTTGCAACTCGTTTTCAAAACTCAACCAAATAAAACTGTATGGATCTTCGATCCATTTAAACCGAGGGAATTCACATGGTGATTCTCTTTACAACATATCCTCTCGATATTTAGAGAGCTATAGTAATTATTCCATTTATTTGGAATTAACCTTAACACACTTGCAAAATCCCAATGCCTTTTATTATTTCAACTCTTGGCCTCTAACTTTGCCACTTGTCCTTTCATCATTTTCCGGAGCTCCACCTAATTTCTCAACATTTTTGGGCACTTCGAAAACCTGTCCTAGTTCAAACCTTTTGAATTAAATTCAAAGAAATTTGAATTTATTCTTTCAATCTTGGTCATTCCTAATTTCTTGGATCAACACATTTTGTGTGAGTCCAAGAAATTTAACCTCTTGCTCAAATTCATTCACTAACCCTCTCCTGCATTTCTTCTTCTTCTCTCTTTATTCTTCCTTCTTTCTTCTAAGGAGTATATGAGAGAGAGAGAAGAGGCCCAGCAGCCATCTAGCCAGCAGGCCTCCTGGCCTTTTTCCTCTCCCCACCTCCCAAGGCCTGGGCACATCCCCGTTCTCTAATGGGCCGGCCTCCCAAGGCCCAGCCGCCCCCATCTATCTCCTCCAACCCTAGATGCCCGAGGCCCATCTTCCCTCGATCCCCTTCTCCTCCTTCGTGCGTCATAGCGCCGCCACGAGAGCGTTGCATGCGCACGCATCCCGATCCCCATCTCCCCTCGATCTCTCTTTCTCGCTCGCAGCAGTCCCTCTCCCTCGATCCCCTCCTGCTTCGCCTCGCTGGACCCCACGCTCGCGCCGACCTCCATGGCTCGCCTGCACCCCTTCTCGTCCTCCTCGAGCCGGCAGGTCGATGCCCTGCCTCTCCGCCGTTCGCCTCTGGCGAGCAGACGCGCCATGGCCTCCCTCCTCCCATGCCCCTTGCTCCAGCCATGGCCATGGTGCCCGCGCCAAGACCAGCGGGCAGCTTCCACGCCCGAGGCCTCCTCCTAGACCTCGCATCGCCCTCCACTGCCTCCTCGCCAGGGTCCCTCGCGGGCTCCTCCTCGTTGCCTTGCTGCATCGCTGGGCCCTGCTCCGGTGCCGCGTCGGTGCGGCCAGGAGCTGCTGCACCCTCTCGACGCGCCCCTGGCCATGCTCCACCTTGATGCCTCGCATCCGCAGAACCCGGCCACGGCTGCGCCATGGCCGCCTCTGCACCCGCACGTCGCCCCGGCAAGGTCTGCCCGCCCTTCTCCTTTTTTGGGTTCATTTCCAGCGCAGCTCGACCCTGCTCCACTTCCTGCACGTGACCATGTGGCCTCGAGCTTCTGTGGTCTTCTGAGTTGGGGTTTGCTCCCGAGCTCCACCATCAAATCCCGCTCCTACCTCCATCGAAGGCCGGCACGTCAAGCTCGACCCCGAACAGGGAATTTGCCAAGTACCACGACATGAGGACCCTCGAACGCGTCAAGTACCCCTTCGGATGCGCCAAGTTCGTCTACACGAGAACGGCAAGTACCTTGACGCCCGATGCATAGAACGACTACCGTCGCCGATGACCCGAGTACCACTACCGTCGACCCTCGAAGACCTCGTGGACATCAAGTTCCGTGTCGTTGACCCTGAACCTCTATGAAAACGTGCACGATTACTTCCGTGGCCGAAGACCCGTGTACAACTACCATCGCCGAAGACGTCGAGGGAACGTCTACCCACATCGTGTATTTGACCAAGTTCGATGACGACAAACTCGGATTCACCAAGTTCCACTACCGTCGCCTTCGGAAACATCGAATGCGTCAAGTCCTTCTCCAAGATGTGTACCACTACTTCCTCTACCGTCGCGAGAACGCCTACTTCCTCTACGAACCCGAACCGCTCCGAGTATGCACCTGGAAGGTATAACCCTGAGACGACGTCCGTGAACGAATGCTTGCGATGTTTGGGATGCTCATGTTTGCACCGTGTCCAATTTGTCACTCGTTTCCTGGTCACCCATGGGAACCCGGTCACCGGGAACACCCCACCTTCTATCGCATGTCACGCTTCCGCCGCACTTCTTTGTACCGGGATCTCAATCGAGTTACCGGAACCGGAACGTTGCCATGGCACCGTTTCCGTTATCGTCGCCGTGGCACCCTTTCTTTCCGCCATGATGAAAAATGCTTCTTAATTTGCTTTTGTCAACTTTTCTTAAAATTGCATAAAACTTGAGCATGTCATCCGCATCATGATAACACCAATTAAATTTTTTAAATTGTTGTTGCACCAAATTGATAAATGCATATGGGGATTTACCGGAAATGTTCTTCGTTTCTTCCGGCCTCATTTAAACTTGACTAGATAGGTAGTGTTACTTTGCTTCACCCTCTTGCCATGTTTTAACAACATTTAATATTGTTGGGTACATAACCGAGAGAGAACTAAATAATTGATGTGGTGTTTCGTCAATATGCAACTCGTTGCATATTGAGCTCCACTTAATTTGTAGGATTGTTTGTGCATTTTGCCATGCCATGCCTCTTTAAACCGGACATGCATCATACTTGTTTGCGCATCGTGCCATGTTGTTGTCGTGGTTGTTTACTATGTTGTTTGCTTCCTTTCCGGTGTTGCTTCTTCAGATTGGTTCCGATTACGTCGCGTTTGTGAGGATCCGTTCGTCTACGTCCGTTTGTCTTATTCATGGACTCGTTCTTCTTCCTTGCGGGATTTCAAGCAAGATGATCATACCCTCGAAATCACTACTATCTTTGCTATGCTAGTTTGCTCGCTCTTTTGCTATGCCATTGCTACGATGCCTACCACTTGCCTGTCAGCCTCCCAAATTGCCATGTTCAGCCCCTAACCCACCATTGTCCTAGCAAACCGTTGATTGGCTATGTTACCGCTTTGCTCAGCCCCTCTTATAGCGTTGTTAGTTGCAGGTGAAGATTGAAGTTTGTTCCTTGTTGGAACATGGAGATGTTGTTCCTTGTTGGGACATGTTTACTTGTTGGGATATCACAATATATCTTATTTAATTAATGCATCTATATACTTGGTAAAGGGTGGAAGGCTCGGCCTTATGCCTGGTGTTTTGTTCCACTCTTGCCGCCCTAGTTTCCGTCATATCGGTGTTATGTTCCCGGATTTTGCATCCCTTACGCGGTTGGGTATATGGGAACCCCTTGACAGTTCGCTTTGAATAAAACTCCTCCAGCAAGGCCCAACCTTGGTTTTACCGTTCGCCACCTAGCCTTTTTTCCCTTGGGTTAGGCCAGCCCAAGGGTCATCTTTATTTTAAAACCCCCCCGGGCCAGTGCTTGTCTAAGTGTTGGTCCAAAATGGGCAGCCTGCCGGGCCACCTCAGGGAAACTTGAGGGCTGGTTTTACTCGTAGCTTGACCTATCCGGTGTTGCCCTGAGAACGAGATATGTGCAGCTCCCATCAGGATGTCGACGCATCGGGCGGCTTTGCTGGACTTGTTTTACCATTGTCGAGGATGTCTTGGAGTACCGAGATACCGAGTCTGATTGGAATGTCTTGGGAGGAGGTCTATTCCTTCATTGACCGTGAGAGCTTGTGATGGGCTAAGTTGGGACACCCCTGCAGGGATTTGAACTTTCGAAAGCCGTGCCCGCGGTTATGGGCAGATGGGAATTTGTTAACGTGCGGTTGTAGAAAACCTGAAGTTGACCTTAATTAAAATGAATCAACCGCGTGTGTAACCGTGATGGTCCCTTTCCGGCGGGGTCCGGGAAGTGAACACGGTTGTTGGAGTTATGCTTGACGTAGGTTGTTTTAGGATCACTTCTTGATCATACTTTTATCGACCGTGCTTTTCCTTCTCTTCTCGCTCTCATTTGCGTATGTTAGCCACCATATATGCTAGTCGCTTGCTGCAGCTCCACCTCATACTTTTACCTTACCCATAAGCTTAAATAGTCTTGATCGCGAGGGTGCGAGATTGCTGAGTCCCTGTGGCTCACAGATACTTACAAAACTAGCTTGTAGGTGCCGTTGAGACCAAGAAGATGATGCAACCAGGCTCAGGAGGAGCTCGATGAAGATCTTATCCTTTGTGTTGTTTCGTTCTAGTTGATCAGTAGTGGAGCCCAGTTGGGGTCGATCGGGGACCTTTGTCGCATTTGGGGTTCTTCTTTTATTTTGGTTCTGTAGTCGGACCATGAGTGTATTTGGTTGATGTAATGCTTTATTCATGTAATTGTTTGAAGTGGCGATTGTATGCCAACTATGTATCTTTTTCCCCTATTGTATTACATGGGTTGTGTGAAGATTACTTCACTTGCGACATCGCCTTCAATGCGACTATGCCTCTAAGTCGTGCCTCGACACGTGGGAGATATAGTCGCATCGAGGGTGTGACTAGTTGGTAATCAGAGCCTTCCCCGACCTTAGGAGCCCCAACTGATTGATCGTTTTTAGCGGCCGAGTTGTGTCTAGAAAAATGTTTTGAGTCATTAGGAATTATATATCGGAGAGTTTAGGAATTATTTTTACTCCCCAGTCCCTTCGTCGCTCTGGTGAGGCATCCTGACATAGAGTTTTGACTCTTCTCTTCCCAAATTTCACTAAATTTTTTTTTTAGGATCACGCGAGTATCTTGGATTTGTTCCGATGGCTTATGATGAGAACATTGTCTTGGTGCCTCCTCTCAGGGGTTTAGTGGAAGTGTCCCGGGGAGTTGAGCTCTGAGGTATTGTCATCATAATTTTATCATTGCAATTATAGTATACTTGAGATATGTTTGCGACATCGAAAATCTCCTTTATGCAGTTCGTTGGTGAGATAACCTCGACGCCACCCAGTACTGGGGCGGGAGTTCGGGAGTATCGCCATAACTTGTATAACGGATGCTTTTTGAAGGTTGAGGTAGATGGTTTCCGAAGGTTTCTTGGTTATGTGTTGAAGGATGGATACAGTTGGATGTAGGTATTGCTAGTTTGGGTGAGATATTATGCTTCCCCTGTATCCCCAACACCTGATTGCATAACCGGAAAGTTTCGAGAGTTTCATAGGTGGGAATTCAAGTAGCTCTTAGGATATCTTTCCGACAGATGTATGATATGAAATTGGGGTTCGACATCTAGTGGTTCACCTATTCACGGTCGATTTTACAGTGGTCTCGTTGTGTCTTAAAGAGTCCTTGGCTATGCCGACTTGGGGACGCTTCGTATGTCATGTGCACTGCCTTGTACATGATGGTGCTGTACGATCGAGCCCGTGTAGTTCCCACCACGAAAACTTCGGACGAAATCTCTATCATATGTTTGTTCCGGCTTATTTCGCAAGCCAATCCTTTGTTTTTGTTTTGAGTTGTGGTATTCGAGTTGCTTCAAAGTCAAATGTTGATTCCATACCTTCCCCAAATGGTGTTCTCATACTCCGATGTGAATACTAATCCTTCTCGATCATCGAGCTTGTCATCTAAATTTCTTTTCAATGGCGTGTTTCTCTTCAAGTGGATCCGATCACTTCAACATTCACAAGATCAATTATTATTTCTTCTCAACGGTGTTTGTTTCATCCGTCTCCAAGTTGCCTTTAGTTTTCCACCCTCCATCCCTTTGTTTGTCTCCAAGGACTCGAATTCCTTAATCAAGTATCCTTTTATTCTTGTGAAGTCTCTCCATTCTTTTCCCTTAATGTTCTTACCCGGTGATTCTCATGAAGATTCTAACGGAGCTTCAAGTTCGTCATTCTTCATTCTTTTTCTTCTCCGATGGATTTAATTCTAGTTTTGGTGTTGATCATATCATTTTTCCTCGTTTCAAGTACCTTCTCTTACCGGTGCTCCTCATAATAATTCACTTCTCGCTATTCATTTGTTCCGGAGTGCTGAAGATATCTCAGAAGATTCGTGTTTCCACTCTTAATCCGTTCAAGCTATTTCGAGGTTCTTATCTCATTCAAGCCTTTTTTTATTCAACCGGTGCAATCTTTCCTTCTAATCGTTCTACGGTGTTTCTCTTGAGTGGGCCCTAACCCACAGGTCTTTTCCCAGGATCTTACCTGACTCTTCTTAATTTTTTCCGGAGTTATAATCAAATTCTTTTCGAAGTTTGACGTAAGAATGAGTTATCATCAGTCAAATGTCTTTCTCCAAGATCGGTTAAATTCTTTTCATCGTTGGCTCAACCTCTTCATTTTGATTCTTCCGTAGTGTCTAAATAAGTCTTGATGGTATTTCTCATCGTCATTCTCAGTTTGGAAGACCGAAGACGATTCTTCTTTCAACCTTGCTCCATTCTCTTCAAGTTTCGTCATTCGAGATTGTTGCAATCCTCTCATAATTGTTTTGATCATGAGAATACTTTTACCCATCCGGAGCAATGCAAGAGTCTTCTCAATTTGTTATCCAGAGTCCATCAATTTAGGTTTATTCTTTCTCAGCTGTTAGTTATCATTCTCCTATTTTAACCGTCCTTCGTTCTAGTGATCTTTAGTCGGCTCGTGATCTCTTCGTTCTCATGTTTCTAAATCCTCTCAATCTCTGTTCATTTTATAATTCTTCCCGGTGTTTCTTTATCTTTTCTTCGTTCATTTTAACTCTTATGGTGGTTTGTTCAAGTTTCCTCTTCTTACGTTATCATACTTCCGTTCTTTCAAATCCTACCGGTGGATCATCGAAGGCCTCTTCAAGTTTGCGCATTATCTATCTTAATCCTTTCTACGAGATTAAGTAGTATGCCAATTCCATTGGTTGTCATCAATTTGAATTGGTGAAGGATAAGCATAATGTAACTCTTATTCTTGTTCATCCAAGTGATTAATTCTTTATTCCGGAGGCTCATCAAATTCTTGATTTCATTTGTTCATCTTTCTTTTCTGGAGTTCCAAGCTTTTCCGCATTATCTCGTCGCGAAGTTCCATCTAGTCATTACAAGGTTTCACCTTGTGTTTTCAACTTCCCTTTTCTTTCCGTTTGATCATTCTTTTGTTTAACGGAGTTCTTCATGGAGGTTCTTCATAATGGTCCATCAAGGATTTAATTCCTTCTCGAAGTGTTCATCAAGTTTCTTTTCAGAGGTGCTCAAGCATTCTTCATATTGCTATTCGGAGTGCAATTTCTTTCTACCATATTATCGGAGGTGGTATTATGTCATTCTTGATAATTTGAGTTCATGTTCCATGATTCACATGTTGTTAAGATTGAGATACTTTAAATCCATCAATGTTGTCATTGGAGTTATCTTGGATTATATTTCACCTAAAGCCTTCCCTAAGGATTGTTGCTATAATGGTGCTCATGTATGATCCAAGTTCTTCATCTACCCTCCCGGTGAAGCTTCTCGTCTCCTTGTTCATTCCAATCCAATTCTTTTTCCGTGAGTGGCAGGTTGTCACCTCATAATTTGAGATGTATTCCTTAAGCCCATATCAAGCTAATCTTTTCGTTGTTGGATTTCCAACAATTCTGTTCGACCCTTCTCCTAAGAATGCCTTCTCAAGCTCTTTTGTGGCAGAAGTTGGCATTTTCTTCTCCATTCCCCTATCTCAATAATTTATCTTCTATTCTTTTGTTCCGGAGGCATCATGATGATGCTCTTTTAAACCCATCATCTTGTTTTGTCAAAGATTATGTTCTTCTCCTTGCTTATCCGTTTAACCGGAGTGTCATGCCCCTTTTAAAGTTTTTTTACTTATCTTTTCTTGCATCTCTTTTCAATCGGAGTGCTGCCCAAAGCTGATCTTCCTTGTCCCTCTTTTCTAACGGAGTGTTTTCAACTTCGTCATCTCCATTGTATTCTTTTCTCGATATGGCTTAACCTTTTCAAGGTTCGTGGTTTCACTCGTTTGTCGAAGAAGCAACATAGTTTTACCTCTCCTATTTTCTCTTCCGTGTTCCCTCCGGTGCCATTCTAGATCTCGGGACGAGATCCTCTCGTAGTGGTGGAGTGTTGTAACGCCCCAAGACCGGAGCTTCAGATGCCTTCCAGGGTTTCCGGATTTCGTTGTGTGATTTGTTTCGTCTGTTGCATTCATCTTTGCATCATGTGCATTGCATCATGTCATCTTGCAACTCGTTTTTAAAACTCAACCAAATAAAACCGTATGGATCTTCGATCCATTTAAACCGAGGGAATTCACATGGTGATTCTCTTTACAACATATCCTCTCGATATTTAGAGAGCTATAGTAATTATTCCATTTATTTGGAATTAACCTTAACACACTTGCAAAATCCCAATGCCTTTTATTATTTCAACTCTTGGCCTCTAACTTTGCCACTTGTCCTTTCATCATTTTCCGGAGCTCCACCTAATTTCTCAACATTTTTGGGCACTTCGAAAACCTGTCCTAGTTCAAACCTTTTGAATTAAATTCAAAGAAATTTGAATTTATTCTTTCAATCTTGGTCATTCCTAATTTCTTGGATCAACACATTTTGTGTGAGTCCAAGAAATTTAACCTCTTGCTCAAATTCGTTCACTAACCCTCTCCTGCATTTCTTCTTCTTCTCTCTTTATTCTTCCTTCTTTCTTCTAAGGAGTATATGAGAGAGAGAGAAGAGGCCCAACAGCCATCCAGCCAGCAGGCCTCCTGGCCTTTTTCCTCTCCCCACCTCCCAAGGCCTGGGCACATCCCCCTTCTCTAATGGGCCGGCCTCCCAAGGCCCAGTCGCCCCCATCTATCTCCTCCAACCCTAGATGCCCGAGGCCCATCTTCCCTCGATCCCCTTCTCCTCCTTCGTGCGTCATAGCGCCGCCACGAGAGCGTTGCATGCGCACGCATCCCGATCCCCATCTCCCCTCGATCTCTCTTTCTCGCTCGCAGCAGTCCCTCTCCCTCGATCCCCTCCTGCTTCGCCTCGCTGGACCCCACGCTCGCGCCGACCTCCATGGCTCGCCTGCACCCCTTCTCGTCCTCCTCGAGCCGGCAGGTCGATGCCCTGCCTCTCCGCCGTTCGCCTCCGGCGAGCAGACGCGCCATGGCCTCCCTCCTCCCATGCCCCTTGCTCCAGCCATGGCCATGGTGCCCGCGCCAAGACCAGCGGGCAGCTTCCACGCCCGAGGCCTCCTCCTCGACCTCGCATCGCCCTCCAGTGCCTCCTCGCCAGGGTCCCTCGCGGGCTCCTCCTCGTTGCCTTGCTGCGTCGCTGGGCCCTGCTCCGGTGCCGCGTCGGTGCGGCCAGGAGCTGCTGCACCCTCCCGACGCGCCCCTGGCCATGCTCCACCTCGGTGCCTCGCATCCGCAGAACCCGGCCACGGCCGCGCCATGGCCGCCTCTGCGCCCGCACGTCGCCCCGGCAAGCTCTGCCCGCCCTTCTCCTTTTTCGGGTTCGTTTCCAGCGCAGCTCGAGCCTGCTCCGCTTCCTGCACGTGACCATGTGGCCTCGAGCTTCTTTGGTCTTCTGAGTTGGGGTTTGCTCCCGAGCTCCACCATCAAATCCCGCTCCTGCCTCCATCGAAGGTCGGCACGTCAAGCTCGACCCCGAACAGGGAATTTGCCAAGTACCACGACATGAGGACCCTCGAACGCGTCAAGTACCCCTTCGGATGCGCCAAGTTCGTCTACACGAGAACGGCAAGTACCTTGACGCCCGATGCATAGAACGACTACCGTCGCCGATGACCCGAGTACCACTACCGTCGACCCTCGAAGACCTCGTGGACGTCAAGTTCCGTGTCATTGACCCCGAACCTCTACGAAAACGTGCACGATTACTTCCGTGGCCGAAGACCCGTGTACAACTACCATCGCCGAAGACGTCGAGGGAACGTCTACCCACATCGTGTATTTGACCAAGTTCGATGACGACAAACTCGGATTCACCAAGTTCCACTACCGTCGCCTTCGGAAACATCGAATGCGTCAAGTCCTTCTCCGAGACGTGTACCACTACTTCCTCTACCGTCGCGAGAACGCCTACTTCCTCTACGAACCCGAACCGCTCTGAGTATGCACCTGGAAGGTATAACCCTGAGACAACGTCCGTGAACGAATGCTTGCGATGTTTGGGATGCTCATGTTTGCGCCGTGTCCAATTTGTCACTCGTTTCCTGGTCACCCGTGGGAACCCGGTCACCGGGAACACCCCACCTTCTATCGCATGTCACGCTTCCGCCGCACTTCTTTGCACCGGGATCTCAATCGAGTTACCGGAACCGGAACGTTGCCATGGCACCGTTTCCGTTATCGTCGCCGTGGCACCCTTTCTTTCCGCCATGATGACAAATGCTTCTTAATTTGCTTTTGTCAACTTTTCTTAAAATTGCATAAAACTTGAGCATGTCATCCGCATCATGATAACAACAATTAAAATGTTTAAATTGTTGTTGCACCAAATTGATAAATGCATATGGGGATTTACCGGAAATGTTGTTCGTTGCTTCCGGCCTCATTTAAACTTGACTAGATAGGTAGTGTTACTTTGCTTCACCCTCTTGCCATGTTTTAACAACATTTAATATTGTTGGGTACATAACCGAGAGAGAACTAAATAATTGACGTGGTGTTTCGTCAATATGCAACTCGTTGCATATTGATCTCCACTTAATTTGTAGGGTTGTTTGTGCATTTTGCCATGCCATGCCTCTTTAAACCGGACATGCATCATACTTGTTTGCGCATCGTGCCATGTTGTTGTCGTGGTTGTTTACTATGTTGTTTGCTTCCTTTCCGGTGTTGCTTCTTCGGATTGGTTCCGATTACGTCACGTTTGTGAGGATCCGTTCGTCTACGTCTGTTTATCTTCTTCATGGACTCGTTCTTCTTCCTTGCGGGATTTCAGGCAAGATGATCATACCCTCGAAATCACTACTATCTTTGCTATGCTAGTTTGCTCGCTCTTTTGCTATGCCATTGCTACGATGCCTACCACTTGCCTGTCAGCCTCCCAAATTGCCATGTTCAGCCCCTAACCCACCATTGTCCTAGCAAACCGTTGATTGGCTACGTTACCGCTTTGCTCAGCCCCTCTTATAGCATTGTTAGTTGCAGGTGAAGATTGAAGTTTGTTCATTGTTGGAACATGGAGATGTTGTTCCTTGTTGGGACATGTTTACTTGTTGGGATATCACAATATATCTTATTTAATTAATGCATCTATATACTTGGTAAAGGGTGGAAGGCTCAGCCTTATGCCTGGTGTTTTGTTCCACTCTTGCCGCCCTAGTTTCCATCATATCGGTGTTATGTTCCCAGATTTTGCGTCCCTTACGCGGTTGGGTATATGGGAACCCCTTGACAGTTCGCTTTGAATAAAACTCCTCCAGCAAGGCCCAACCTTGGTTTTACCATTCGCCACCTAGCCTTTTTCCCTTGGGTTAGGCCAGCCCAAGGGTCATCTTTATTTTAAACCCCCCGGGCCAGTGCTTGTCTAAGTGTTGGTCCGAAATGGGCAGCCTGCGGGGCCACCTCGGGGAAACTTGAGGGCTGGTTTTACTCGTAGCTTGACCTATCCGGTGTTGCCCTGAGAACGAGATATGTGCAGCTCCCATCAGGATGTCGGCGCATCGGGCGGCTTTGCTGGACTTGTTTTACCATTGTCGAGGATGTCTTGGAGTACCGGGATACCGAGTCTGATCGGAATGTCTCGGGAGGAGGTCTATTCCTTTGTTGACCGTGAGAGCTTGTGATGGGCTAAGTTGGGACACCCCTGCAGGGATTTGAACTTTCGAAAGCCGTGTCCGTGGTTATGGGCAGATGGGAATTTGTTAACGTCCGGTTGTAGAAAACCTGAAGTTGACCTTAATTAAAATGAATCAACCGCGTGTGTAACCGTGATGGTCCCTTTCCGGCGGGGTCCGGGAAGTGAACACGGTTGTTGGAGTTATGCTTGACGTAGGTTGTTTTAGGATCACTTCTTGATCATACTTTTATCGACCGTGCTTTGCCTTCTCTTCTCGCTCTCATTTGCGTATGTTAGCCACCATATATGCTAGTCGCTTGCTGCAGCTCCACCTCATACCTTTACCTTACCCATAAGCTTAAATAGTCTTGATCGCGAGGGTGCGAGATTGCTGAGTCCCTGTGGCTCACAGATACTTCCAAAACCAGCTTGCAGGTGCCGTTGAGACCGAGCAGATGATGCAACTAGGCTCAGGAGGAGCTCGATGAAGATCTTATCCTTTGTGTTGTTTCGTTCTAGTTGATCAGTAGTGGAGCCCAGTTGGGGTCGATCGGGGACCTTTGTCGCATTTGGGGTTCTTCTTTTATTTTGGTTCCGTAGTCGGACCATGAGTGTATTTTGTTGATGTAATGCTTTATTCATGTAATTGTTTGAAGTGGTGATTGTAAGCCAACTATGTATCTTTTTCCCCTATTGTATTACATGGGTTGTGTGAAGATTACCTCACTTGCGACATTGCCTTCAATGCGACTATGCCTCTAAGTCGTGCCTCGACACGTGGGAGATATAGTCGCATCGAGGGTGTGACAATGGCGCAACAACAATAACAAACGCCAGAATAAAGAAGATAGCACGAAGAGCACGACAGTAAACGCTGGATTCAAAAGCTCTCGGCCAAGTCAGCAAAAGCCGCCCTCTAAAGGCGCCAGAGACGAACTGTCCAGCCTAAACAAAATTCTGGACCAAGTATGCCAGATCCATAGCACCCCTGGTAAACCCGCTAACCATACCCACAGAGAATGTTGGGTCTTCAAGCAGTCCGGCAAGCTCAACGCCGTACACAAGGGGGAGGATACACCAAGCAAAGACGAGGATGAGCCTCCCAAGCAAGACATTGGGGAATAAAAGAAGTTTCCACCAGAAGTCAAAGCAGTCAACATGTTACACGTGATAAAGGGAAGAAACAAAGCGGCACTCCCAGAAAAATATGCCCAAGGGCCTATCACCGCGAAGTCCTGCCACTGGTCGACTCAACCGATCACTTTCGACCATCGTCATTATTCAGCAAGTATCCGGCGTGCAGGATGGGCTGCCCTGGTATTAGACCCAATAATTGACGAATACCACTTTACACGAGTCCTGATGGACGGTGGCAGCAGTTTAAACCAGATATACCAGGATACAATCCGCGAACTGGGGTAGATCCAACGAAAATTTTCCATAGCAACACTACCTTTAAAGGAGTAACACCAGGCCCAGGGGCTCACTGCACGGGCTCCCTACTACTAGAGGTTATATTCGGCTTCCCTGATAACTTCCGTATCGAACATTTAACCTTCCACATTGCTCCGTTCCAAGGTGGCTATCAAGCACTACTTGGACGCGAAGCTTTCCTCGCTTTAATGCAATACCGCATTACGCTTCCCTCACACTCAAGATGCCCGGTCCACGTGGCATCATTACAGTGAATGGAAATATTGAGCGATATTTGCGCGCCGAAGAGTGTGCGACTGCCTTGGCAACCACACACTAAAAACGGCCTCACGAACTAAAGCATTTGATAGGTCGTCAAGACCACGGACATGGTTAGACGAGTCTGGCGCAGCTATATGTAATTTATACCGGATTGATGGCCACACCCCTATTACAAATAAAAGGGGCTCAATGCGCGTAGACAAGTGGCAATTTTTACTCATCTTTAATTGTACATGGTTTCTTTAAAAACTACCTTTCTGCACGACAACTTTTCACCTAAGTTCCTCTCTTTTATAGATGACCATCGTGCTACACCCGTCTAGGATATGGCACAACAGAGACACAGGCGCAGACGTGCAGCAGGGACCTGCTCCAAGGATTCTTTTTAGATTAAGACCCTGCGTAAACCTTTTTTACTGTCTCTTGTTGATACACATCCCTCGGATTCTCAATACAATTGAGAAGGATGCTGACTTCTTGGCATGTGGCCACGTCAGAATAAACGCCCGTACCTGGACACAAGGGGCTTCTTACAAAGGGCACTATTTAGGCCCGGTTTATACCATAAAGACCGAATACCTTAGGGAGTGTTCGGCATCGCGAGTTTGGCCTTATATGCATCAGCTCCGAATCATGTCTTTGGTCAAATGTTGGGTTTGCCCGGCTCCTGTGTTTTGGTGCCTTATGTTCTGTTCTATCGGCTAAGGCAGCACCAGGAGAACTACTGCGATTGTGCCCTGGTTCGTCCGGACGAGCACCTCAGTAGAGAAAGCCGAAAACTGACTATCATGATATAGCGCGAGACTGGTCAACCACTCGATTACCTATCGGAATGTTAGAATTCCTCTGCTTTAATGAAGGACTGTTTCTCGGCCAGGCATATCCGCACCCCGAGTTCGGGAGAGTGCGGAGCCACCAGGGGCTATATAGTAGCCCCACCGTCAAACTCCTATGGCTAAGTGAAAGTGTTAAAGCATCATAGTCCGGTTGCCTCGTTCGCTGCGCTATCACCTCCTTAATAGGACCAAGACGTTGGGTTAAGTGTGTACACGCGTTTTCTGCGAACACATCCGCATTATATGCGTGGGGTTTGAAGCCGACGACTGCAATCTTTTAGGTTATATACATATATACATAAACGGCCGCACAGGAGGCATCATATTACTTTCCGGCAAAAGTATAAATACGGCCTTACTACATTTCATAAAAACATTGTGCTTACAATGGGAATACATGTCACTCAAACATAATATTCTTCGAGCACTGGGACTCTATCAAACGAGCACCCTCAAGAACCTCTTCAAAATAGTGCTCGGCCTATGGCCGAACCTTGCACCGCAACATTGGTAGCATCCATCTCTGCCCAGTATGCCTTGACACGGGCAAAGGCCATCCACGAGACTTCTATGCACGCCGACCTCTTCATCGCATTGATGCGCGACACCGCACCAAGGAACTGCTGCACTAAGCTGAAATAGTTGTTCGGCTTCGGCTTCTCCGGCCACAAATGATCTACGACTGACCTCATGGCAAGTCCAGACAACCTATTAAGTTCGGCCCATTCAGCTAGCTGATCAGTCAAGGGAAGCGGACGCTCTGGAACGTTAAATTGCGACCAAAACAGCTAGTCCACTTCACGATCTATCTGATCTCAGAAGTATTCGACCGCATCGACAGCGCTTGCCGCCAAGTCCATATATGCGTCTGCCGAACTCCACAGCCGATCCAGAGGGGCATACCGCGGATCTCCGAACTTCCTCTCCAGCTGAAAGGGCTTCCCAGCCGCAATATCCCCAGCTTCGCGCAGCTCCTCCTTCTTCGCCCTCATAGCAGAGCGAGTGTCTTTGGTCACCATCGTGGCCTTTTCAAGGTCCGCTGCCTTCACTCGGTTCTCCTTTTCAAGGAACTGGCAACGGTCGGCAGTGTCTTTTAATTCTACGACCATCTTGGCCATCTTCTCTTTGCTTTTGGAATGCGCGGCCTTCTCGGCTCTTAACTCTTCGGCCGCCTTCAAAGCAGCCGGATTACTAACTCTTGCTTGTTCCTTGGCTCGGGTAAGTTCCGCCCGAAGGGTCTCCACGGTGGCAGCTCCGTCTGTAGTCACAACATATTAAAGATACTAGCATCATGCTGCTCTTACTATGTGATGTTGACCAGAAAAACATTACTTACCCTGTGCCTCGTCAAGCCGCTTGTTAACAAGCTCGATGTTGGCATCTGCCGCATCCAGTTGCCACTTTAGTTCGGCAAACTCATTAGTTCGGCCAGCCACCGGAGCTCCCATCACCTGCACATAAAGCGGTATGATTATTACCTAGGACTACGATCCTCTGTTCGCCTCCGTTCTCGACGATGACCACAGTCTCAGGGGCTACTATCTACACAGGGCACACCTAAAATGTGCGGTACTATCAAAAAGTATATCGTTTCACGTACCTCAAAGCCCGTCAGTAGACTCATAAAGGCTCCATGCAATCCGCTTTCGGCGGACGAAATTCTTTCCATCACTATACCCATCAACGTACGGTGTTCTTCAGAGATGGCCGCTCGCTCCAACAGCTCCCTCAGTACGTCCGACCGCATATCAGACGGTGCCGGACTCTTTTGTTTGCTCTCTTCAAGAGCCGGACACTTGGGACTTTGGGTGACTATAGGATTATCTTCTGGCCTCACTGGATCCGGAGAGGCCCTCCGCGACGACACTTCAAGGTCGCCCGCTTCTTGAGCGGGGGAGCCCGGGGGAGGCGTTTCGCTCTCCATCATCTCCGGAAGAAGATCCCTCGAAGATGAGCTCTGCTAAGAAGGGCTAAGATCTGAACTGCAAGATGAACGCTTCGGTTATTTTCCTCAGAGGTAAGGTAGTATATCTCCACTATTAAAGTACTTTCTGATTACTTACAGCTCGTTGGAGGGCTGATCCTTGCGCGGACTTTGTGCGGTAAAAGCACCCTCCAAGGCAGGACCCTCTAGTGGAGACTTCTTCTCCTGTTTGGAAGCCTCGGTTTCCGGATCTTCAGAGGCAGTCCTCTTCCTTCCCCGAAGCGAGAGAAGGTCGGATTCTTCTCCTTGGTTATCCTCCTTCACGGAGGTGCTCATTCCCTCGGTTGGAATTGGTAGCGATGGGGGCCCGCTTTCGACCTCATTATTCCCCCCTTTATCTTCTTTTGAGGGCTCCGGGCAAGGTGCTAGCTTGAGCATCTTTTCTTGTACCGGATTCTCCAAACCCTCAGGAAGGGGGGCCGAACACCAAATCATCTTCGCCTTTGTTAGCCAGTCCTGGTCAAAGAGCGATTTCTCAGAATGACGTCATGGTAAATAAAAGACGGTGTGTTCGGCTAAAGGATTACTTACTTGGTCGGCGGTCGGTTGCTGCTCAGGTCCACGTCCTTGGTAGTATCCGAACACTCTATTTGGGGTCCGAATAATGATTTATACATCTCCTTGTGCGTCAGGCCGAGGAAATTCTGAATAGTACGCGGCCCTTCTGGGTTGAACTCCCACATGCGGAGGGGCCGGCATTTGCAAGGCTGGCTCGACGAACCAGCATGACTTGCACCACCGTAACCAGACTGAAATCTCCTTCGAAGAGATCGTGAATGCGGCTCTGCAGTATAGACACATCCTTGGCTGGACCCCAGCTCAGTCCTCTGCTAATCCATGACATCAGTTGTGGTGGAGAGCCCGAGTGGAAAGCAGGGGCAGCCACCCACTTGGCACTTCTGGGAGCTGTGATGTAAAACCACTCCTGTTGCCATAATCCGGACACCTCTGGAAAGGAAACTTTGGGCCACGGAGCTCCTGCTATCTTGCTTATTAATGCGCCTCCGCACGCTGCATACTGCCCCTCGACCATCTTCGGCTTCACGTCAAAGATCTTGAGCCACATGCCGAAGTGAGGGGTAATGCGGAGGAAGGCCTCACACACGACAATGAATGTCGAGATGTGGAGAAAGGAGTCCGGGGCTAGATCGTGGAAATCTAGCCCGTAATAGAACATCAAACACCTAACAAAGGGATCCAGGGTGAGGCCTAGACCTCGGAGGAAGTGGGAGATGAACACACTGTGCTCGTTGGGTTCAAGAGTAGGGACGACCTGCCCTCGGGCAGGCAGCCGTTGCGAAACCTCGGCGGTCAGGTATCTGGCCTCCCTCAACTTCTTGATATCCTCTTCCGTAACGGAGGAGGGCATCCACCGGCCTTGAAGGCTAGATCCGGACATGATTGAAGGTCCGAAGCACCTGACCCGGGCTTTGGGTGTTAGAACTCGAGGAGGGGGAAGGATTCGATTGAGCACGGGAGGGAAAAAAGTAAAAGTGTTGTCCCTTTATAAAGAGGGTGAATATCAAGCATCCTCTCCGTAGCTGTTTGGGACTTGCCTATAATCTAGGAGTCCTTGGCACAGTTGGGTTACCCACGACCGTATTGATGAGAATCCCGTAATTAGGGGACACGATCTCTGCTTTGACAAGACGTGTCAAAAAACTGCCTCACGTTATGTGCAGGGCTGGTTAAAGGAAACGGTTCGAATAATCGCCGGGTCGTGACGTAATGTCGTGTTGCCAAAACAAGTTGGCAATTTGGATTTGTGGAAATGTTATTCTCTCTACGGTGGCATGTGGAACTTAGTTTGCAGGGTTGGACACTATCCTTATATTCAAATTCTTCCATGGTATATTCAGAGGAGGAACCCGCCTTGCAATGCCGAAGACACTACTGCGCACCGGACTCATCATCATTGAAAGCCTGGTTCAGGGGCTACTGTGGGAGTCCTGGATAAGGGGGGTCTCCGGACAGCCGGACTATCTCCATTGGCTGGACTGTTAGACTATGAAGATATATGATTAAAGACTTCGTCTCGTGTCCGGATGGGACTCTACTTTGCGTGGAAGGCAAGCTAGGCAATATGGATATGTGTATCTCCTCCTTTGTAACCGACCTTGTGTAACCCTAACCTCTCCGGTGTCTATATAAACCGGAGGGTTTTAGTCCATAGGACGACATACGATCATACCATAGGCTAGCTTCTAGGGTTTAGCCTCTCCGATCTCATGGTAGATCTACTCTTGTACTACCCATATCATCAATATTAATCAAGCAGGACGTAGGGTTTTACCTCCATCAAGAGGGCCCGAACCTGGGTAAAACATTGTGTCCCCTGCCTCCTGTTACCATCCGCCTTAGACGCACAGTTCGGGACCCCCTACCCGAGATCCGCCGATTTTGACACCGACAGATACCCTTAACCATTGGTAGCCATGTTTTCCCCTCAGACCTAGTAAGTTTGGAATCACAAGGTTTGTATGTGATACTAGGAATGGATTGGCTCTCGAAGTATGGAGGAAACATTAACTATGCTAGCAGGTCTGTCCGAATCATGTTAGCAATTGCCGCATTTTATGATTATGAAATTTGGCAAATGGATGTCAAAACTGCATTCCTGAATGGATTTCTGGAAGAAGAGTTGTATATGATGCAACCAGAAGGTTTTGTCGATCCAAAAGAAGCTAACAAAGTGTGCAAGCTCCAGTGATCCATTTATGGACTGGTGCAAGCCTCTCGGAGTTGCAATAAACGCTTTGATAGTGTGATCAAAGCATTTGGTTTTATACAGACTTTTGGAGAAGCCCGTATTTACAAGAAAGTGAGTGGGAGCTCTGTAACATTTCTGATATTATATGTGGATGACAGATTGTTGATTGGAAATGATATAGAATTTCTGGATAGCATAAAGGGATACTTGAATAAGAGTTTTTCAATGAAAGACCTCGGTGAAGCTACTTATATATTGGGCATCAAGATCTATAGAGATAGATAAAGACTCTTAATTGGACTTTCACAAAGCACATACCTTGACAAAGTTTTGAAGAAGTTCAAAATGGATCAAGCAAAGAAAGGGTTCTTGCCGGTGTTACAAGGTGTGAAGTTGAGTAAGACTCAACGCCCGACCACTGCAGAAGATAGAGAGAAGATGAAAGATGTTCCCTATGCTTCAACCATAGGCTCTATCATGTATGCAATGCTGTGTACCAGACCTGATGTGTGCCTTGCTATAAGTTTAGCAGGGAGGTACCAAAGTAATCCAGGAGTGGATGTAGCGACCCGACCCGAATGGATCAAGTCTCTGTGCTTAAGTGTCATCCCTGGATCGGTATGCTGACACACACAGTACTCGAGGATTTATAACAGAGGCAAATCACATGTAAAAGTAACGTAAATACTATTACCTGAATCCAAAATAGCGGAAGTAACAAGGTTGTGGATTCCCATCAACACCAACAGCAAAGTTGAGTGTAGAAATCGTAACCCTAACGTATCACTTACTCGTCGTAAGATAATCCTGCGACATGAGACGTTGCAGCCACAGAGGGTCAGTACATTGAATGTACTGGCAAATTCACACCATAGAGAATGTTGAATAAAGGCTATCACTACATGCATATTTGGCTGGTGGAAAAGCTCTATGGTTATAAGGTTTTTGCGAAAAGCCAATTTTTCCCTACTGCAAAGGAATAAATTTTATTTAACTATCATGGTGGTTGTTGAACATTGAGAATGGTTGACAGCATTCTCAATCCCAATTAAATAACATCATTAAACCCAACAAAATTAATTTAAAGTAACATGATGAGATCAACATGATAATCCAGGTACTAGATACTCAAGATGTCCATAACCGGGGACACGGCTAACCATGATTAGTTTATACACTCTGCAGAGGTTTGCGCACTTTTCCTCACAAGACTCGATCACCTCCGTTTGGTTTCTCGCACTACATGGTGTTTGAGAAGACGGATGACCGAGGCATAGTCTTTCAGGAGTGCTAGCACCTTACGATGGATAGACCGTTACACCTACTTTCCCCTACATATGCTAGTCTACCCTGTAAGAGTTTGCACGACTTAATCAACTATGCTAGAGCCCATAATAGCTTGTGGCTGCACATGGAAGTTTCTAGCATGAATAATCTCATGATCCCTTTGAGCCTGGGTGGCGGTCCATAAAAAAACAGGCAATCCTGGTCTACCCAGGTGCCTAGACAGGCAATCCTGGAATAACCAGGTGCCTCGATCCACCCAGATGTGTGTTTAAGTTGCCACCTTAAGTAAACCATTAATTAACAATCTCACATCTGTCATGAATACTCTCAAAACCCAACCACGTCTACGAGCATAGCATGGCAATGTAAGCATAACGTAATAGTAACTCCCAAGGGTTTGATAATAAACAGGTAATAGGTACTACCTCAACTACTTCCCATCCCACAATTTAATTAGATCCTAATCATGCAATGTTTGAGGATTGATCTAATGCAATAAAAATTGGGTAGTGGAACGGTATGATCAAAGTGTGAACTTGCCTGCAATGTTGATGAAGATGATTCGCACTCAAAACTCTTGATAGCTCTACTCGTCACACTCCGGACAATCTATCGTAAGCAAACAATGGTAACCACACATAAGCAATCACTCAAAAGATCAGAAAGATCGAAGAAGACGATTCGGAAAACTTCAAAACCAAGCAAAAAACTCTTGCAACATAAAACAATTTCTAACAGTACCAAAATTATGTGAATTTGGCCTTATTAGAAAGTTTAGGTCAAGAGCTTCGATTTGCAAAAAGAATCAACTCAAACGGAGCTACGAAACTCAAGTTATGATCAAACGAAGTTTGAATTCAAATCTGATCTAATTTAAATTTTAAACTTTTCAAAAACATGTTTGACTTGGATTACTGGATAGAGGAGATCATAACGAAGAATTGGGTGTTGGTTTCGTTGGATTTGGACAAACGAGTAAAAAATTATGGCTATTTGAAAAATCAGGGCCAAGCTGTTTTACGGAAGAAAAAATAGCTATGGGCTAGGGTCTAATGTATAAATACGTAGACTAATTGGTAATCTAATTATTTTATCATATTAGTCTAAAAATAATAAACTACGGAGGTATAAGAAGAAAAAACAAAGAAAGATACCTTTATAAGGCAGAGAAAAGACAACTTTGAAGAAAGGAGACAATTTCCAAAAGTCGCGCTGGAGAGGAGAAATATATTTTTTCTTAAATGAATCTAGTCAAACCAAAATATTGATTTAATCCGAATCGGATGATTTTTGGAGGCTCTATGGGTCTATATTTATTGGTGGACAAGAGGCTTCGGGGTCAAAGGCTAGGCAATATGGGACTAAAAGTAGACAAAAATATACGAAACAGAGAAGAAAAGAGGCGGATGGGCCTAAAGGCCTTCGGCCGGCCGGGCGCACGCTGCGGTGCAGATTATTTTTTTTTTACAAATTTCGGCCTAAGAGAAAAAAAAGAAAAGCCTGGCAGGGCCTGGCCTATTTAAGAGAAAAACAACGGGGCGCCAGAAGCTACTATACCGCGCATGTAGGCGACAAATAAATATGGGCCGCACGTAAAGTATTAAAAAAATAGAAACAGAAGGAAAACCGAATAAAAAAATAAAATAAAAAATTTATATAGGCATATTATATATCAAAATTTTCAGAAAAATATTTTCTATGACATGAACATTTTTCTGGCATTAAATAAAATACACACAAATTATAATAATTCTAACAGTGCTCCTGCTCTAATAAGATCCAACAAAAATCATTTTAAAAATACCAAAATGAAATCAAATTTATTTCTCTCCAATTTTCTGTTGTAGGGAATCATGTTACCCTATTTTCCATGTATTTTATTTTTGGAGAAAAATGATTTGAATAAAATCCAAATAACTCCAAATTGAAAAATAATTCCAAAAAGACTTTGAATTTGATCCCTTGAAACTCCCAACTCATATTTCATATAATTTGAAGAAGTCATTTTATCTCCTCTCATGAAAATCATTGAGTTGCATAAAGTTTCAGAATCGGAAATATTTTCCAAATGAAATTCAAATATTTTCAACACCCCTTGTCATTTAAATAAATGGAAGAAGTCATGTCATCTTCTCTCCAGGGTTTCGTGTTTGAAAAGAATTTGAATTCATGGAGATCATAAAGCAAATATGAAAGTTTGGGAAAGTCCTTTTATTCCCTCTCATTTAACTTTCAAAAAGTTTTGAATTCACTCACTTTCAGACAATCAATCAAATCTATCTATTTATTATAACATTCCAAAATTTAGAATTTTGGGATGTTACAGTGGATCACTGGACAGCGGTCAAGAACATCCTGAAATACCTGAAAAGGACTAAGGATATGTTTCTCATTTATGGAGGTGACAAAGAGCTAGTCGTAAATGGTTACGTCGATGCAAGCTTTGACACTGATCCGGACGATTCTAAATCGCAAACCGGATATGTGTTTGCATTGAACGGTGGAGCTGTCAGTTGGTGCAGTTCTAAACAAAGCGTCATGTCGGGATCTACGTGTGAAGCGGAGTACATAGCTGCTTCGGAAGCAGCAAATGAAGGAGTCTGGATGAAGGAGTTCATATCCAATCTAGGTGTCATACCTAGTGCATCGGGTCCAATGAAAATCTTTTGTGACAATACTGGTGCGATTGCCTTGGCGAAGGAATCCAGATTTCACAAGAGAACCAAGCACATCAAGAGACGCTTCAATTCCATCCGGCATCTAGTCCAGGTCGGAGACATAGAAATTTGCAAGATACATACGGATCTGAATGTTGCAGACCCGTTGACAAAGCCTCTTCCACGAGCAAAACATGATCAGCACCAAGGCTCCATGGGTGTTAGAATCATTACTGTGTAATCTAGATTATTGACTCTAGTGCAAGTGGGAGACTGAAGGAAATATGCCCTAGAGGCAATAATAAAGTTATTATTTATTTCCTTATATCACGATAAATGTTTATTATTCATGCTAGAATTGTATTAACCGGAAACATAATACTTGTGTGAATACATAGACAAAAAGAGTGTCACTAGTATGCCTCTACTTGACTAGCTCGTTGATCAAAGATGGCTATGTTTCCTAGCCATTGACATGAGTTGTCATTTGATTAATGGGATCACGTCATTTGGAGAATGATGTGATTGACTTGACCCATTCCGTTAGCTTAGCACTTGATCGTTTAGTATGTTGCTATTGCTTTCTTCATGAGTTATACATGTTCCCATGACCATGAGATTATGCAACTCCCATTTACCGGAGGAATGCTTTGTGTGCTACCAAACGTCACAACATAACTGGGTGATTATAAAGGTGCTCTACAGGTGTCTCTGAAGGTACTTGTTGGGTTGGCGTATTTTGAGATTAGGATTTGTCACTCCGATTGTCGGAGAGGTATCTCTGGGCCCTCTCGGTAATGCACATCACTTAAGCCTTGCAAGCATTGCAACTAATGAGTTAGTTGCGGGATGATGTATTACAGAACGAGTAAAGAGACTTGCCGGTAACGAGATTGAACTAGGTATTGAGATACCGACGATTGAATCTCGAGCAAGTAACATACCGATGACAAAAGGGAACAACGTATGTTGTTACGCGGTCTGACCGATAAAGATCTTCGTAGAATATGTGGGAGCCAATATGAGCATCCAGGTTCCACTATTGGTTATTGACCGGAGACGTGTCTCGGTCATGTTTACATAGTTCTCGAACCCGTAGGTTCCGCACGTTTAAAGTTTCGATGATGGTAATATTATGAGTTTATGAGTTTTGGTGTACCGAAGTTTGTTCGGAGTTCCGGATGTGATCACGGACATAACGAGGAGTCTCGAACTGGCCGAGACATGAAGATTGATATATTGGAAGCCTATATTTGGATATCGGAAGTGTTCCGGTTGAAATTGGGATTTTACCGGAGTACCGAGGGGTTACCGCCCCCCGGGGGTTAATGGGCCATAGTGGGCCTTTGTGGAGAAGAGGAGAGGCGGCCAGGGCAGGGCCACGTGCCCCTCCCCCCTAGTCCGAATAGGACAAGGAGAGGGGGGCGGCGCCCCCATTTCCTTCCTCTCTCCCTCCTCTTTCCCCCTCCATTCCTAATCCAACAAGGAAAAGGGAGGGAGTCCTACTCCCGGTGGGAGTAGGACTCCTCCTGGCGCGCCCCTCCTGGCCGGCTGCACCTCCCCCCTTGCTCCTTTATATACAGGGGCAGGGGGCACCCTAGAGACACAATAATTGATCATTTGATCTTTTAGCCATGTGCGGTGCCCCCCTCCACCATCGTCCTCCTCGATAATACTGTAGCGGTGCTTAGGCGAAGCCCTGTGTCGGTAGAACATCATCATCGTCACCACACCGTCGTGCTGACGAAATTCTCCCTCAACACTCGGCTGGATCGGAGTTCGAGGGACGTCATCGGGCTGAACATGTGCTGAACTCAGAGGTGTCGTACGTTCGGTACTTGATCGGTCGGATCGTGAAGACATACGACTACATCAACCGCATTGTGCTAACGCTTCCGCTTTTGGTCTACGAGGGTACGTGGACAACACTCTCCCCTCTCGTTGCTATGCATCACCATGATCTTGTGTGTGCGTTGGAATATTTTTGAAATTACTACGTTCCCCAACAAATCAGAACCGCTCCACTCCAGCCACACCCGCCAAGAGGGATCTAAGTCACATTACTTGTTTCAAGTGCGGGAGGACTGGACACTATGCCACTGAGTGCCCTGAGGCAAAGAATGGTAATGGCAATGGAAGCGCTGGGAAGAAGCCCAACCCTTTCAATAGGGGACAAGTGAACCACGTGAATGTGGAGGAGGTTGAAGATCACCCTGATGCAGTTATCGATAAGTTTTTAGTTAAGTCATTTACTGCAGCTGTTCTTTTTGATACTGGTGCATCGCATTCATACATTTCAAGGGGATTTATGGACAAGTTTAAGTTACCCACCTTAGCCCTTAGGACACCCTTTCTATTAAGCTCACCCGGTGCAGAGTATATGGCCAACCGATGGTGCGATCAGATACTGTGGGAGTCCTGGATAAGGGGGTCTCCGGACAGTCGGACTATCTCCATTGGCCGGACTGTTAGACTATGAAGATATAGGATTGAAGACTTCGTCTCGTGTCCGGATGGGACTCTACTTGGCGTGGAAGGCAAGCTAGGCAATATGGATATGTGTATCTCCTCCTTTGTAACCGACCTTGTGTAACCCTAACCTCTCCGGTGTCTATATAAACCGGAGGGTTTTAGTCCGTAGGACGACATACAATCATACCATAGGCTAGCTTCTAGGGTTTAGCCTCTCCGATCTCATGGTAGATCTACTCTTGTACTACCCATATCATCAATATTAATCAAGCAGGACGTAGGGTTTTACCTCCATCAAGAGGGCCCGAACCTGGGTAAAACATTGTGTCCCCTGCCTCCTGTTACCATCCGCCTTAGATGCACAGTTCGGGACCCCCTACCCGAGATCCGCCAATTTTGACACCGACAGATACCCTTAACCATTGGTAGCCATGTTTTCCCCTCAGACCTGGTAAGTTTGGAATCACAAGGTTTGTATGTGATACTAGGAATGGATTGGCTCTCGAAGTATGGAGGAAACATTAACTATGCTAGCAGGTCTATTCTACTCACCACCCCGGAGGGAAAAAGGATCAAGTATGTTTCTAGGCATGTGCCGAGGAGGACCCAAGTAAATTCTCTCACGGGAGTTGTTCAGGAGGAAGTGCCGGTAGTGAAGGATTACCCAGATGTATTTCCAGAGGAGTTACCAGGCATGCCGCCAGATCGAGACATTGAGTTTTTGATAGAACTATTGCCAGGCACCGGACCGATATCGAAGAGACCATACCGGATGCCCGCAAATGATCTAAAGGAGATTAAAAAGCAGATTAAGGAGTTGTTGGAGAAAGGTTACATTCGATGAAGTTCATCACCATGGGGAGCCCCAGTGCGCTTGGTTGAGAAGAAGGATGGATCGTTAAGAATGGTTGTTGATTATCGTGCGTTGAATGAAGTAACAATCAAGAACAAGTACCCACTGCCGATGTTCAATGATTTGTTCGGCCAGCTTCAAGGAGCTAAAGTGTTTTCAAAGATCGATTTGCGATCAGGATATCACCAGCTGAAGATTCGAGAAATTGATACCTAAAACAGCTTTCACCACCAGGTACGGGATGTATGAGTATAAGATTATGTCATTCGGATTGACTAACGCCCTGCCTATTTCATGAGTATGATGAACAAGGTGTTCATGGAGTGTTTGGATAAGTTTGTCGTGGTGTTCATTGACGATATCTTGGTATACTCGAATAATGAAGAGGAACAGAAGGAACATTTGTGATTAGTTCTCGAGAAGCTCAGGGAACATCAGTTATATGCCAAGTTCAGCAAATGTGAGTTTTGGTTGTAGGAAGTTGGATTTCTTGGGCATGTTATATCAGGAGAAGGTATAGGAGTGGATCCTACCAAGGTCCAGTCAGTCACGGAGTGGTTGGCACCCACCTCAGTTGGAGAGATTTGCAGTTTCTTGGACTCGCGGGATACTACTTGAGATTTATTGAGAATTTCTCCAAGATTGCGAAGCCGATGACGGCATTATTGAAGAAGGACACTAAGTTCCATTGGAATGAAGAGTGTGAAGCAAGTTTCCAGGAGTTGAAGGAACGTTTGACTACAACCCCAGTGTTGATTCTGCCGAATATACGCAAGGATTTCCATGTGTATTGCGATGCCTCTCGCTTAGGACTTGGAGGAGTACTTATGCAAGACAGAAGGGTGGTTTCATATGCCTCACGTCAACTTTGACTGCATGAGTTAAATTATGCCACACATGATTTGGAGTTAGCAGCCGTAGTACATGCGCTCAAGACCTGAAGACATTTTCTTATCGGTAACCATTGCGATGTGTACACGGATGACAAGAGTTTGAATTACATTTTTACTCAAAAGGAGTTGAACCTCAGGCAGTGGAGATGGTTGGAGCTCATAAAGGATTATGATATGAAGTTGCACTATCATCCAGGCAAGGCCAATGTCGTAGCAGACGCTTTGAGCCGGAAGAGTTATGTCAATACCCTCGTAAGCGGAGGTATGCTAAAGGAGTTGGTAGAAGATCTCAGGGAGCTACGTTTGGAGATAGTTCCTAAAGGTTTTGTTGCAGCATTAGAGGTTCAGTCAACATTATTGGAAAAGATTCTAGAAGTTCAGAAGGATGACAAAGAAATTGCCGAAATAAAGGAGAAGATGAGTGAAGGAAAAGCCAAAGGTTTTCGTGAGGATGAGCATGACACCTTGTGGTTTGTGGACTGTGTATATGAGCCCAATAATGCAGAGATCAGGAAGTTGATACTACCGGAAGCTCATGATTCGCCATACTCGATATACCCCGGAAATACTAAAATGTATTTGGATTTAAAGGATCATTTCTGGTGGACCGGAATGAAAAAGGATATTGCCGAGTATGTAGTGGTATGTGATGTATGTTAGAGAGTGAAGGCAGAACATCAGAAACCAGCAGGATTACTGTAGCCTATGCCGATTCCCGAATGGGAGTGGGACAAGCTTGGCATGGATTTTATCACCAGATTACTCAGGACTCGATTGGGATATGATTCTATCTGCGTGGATCGCCTGACCGAAGTAGCTCACTTTATCCTAGTGAAAACTACCTATACAAGTGCGAAGTTGGCCAAGATATACATGACCAGGATCGTATGTTTGCATGGAGTTCCAAGGACCATCGTATCAGATAGAGGAACACAGTTTACTTCAAAGTTTTGGCACCAACTGCACCAGACTTTGGGAACCAGGCTGGAGTTCAGTACAAGTTTTCACCCGCAGACAGATAGACAGACCGAGAGAGTCAGTCAGATTCTGGAGGACATGTTGAGAGCTTGTCCGCTAGATTATGGATCTAGTTGGGATGACAACTTGCCCTATGCAGAGTTCTCTTACAACAACAACTACCAGGCCAGTTTGAAGATGGCACCGTTTGAAGCCCTATATGGAAGAAGATGTCGAACACCGTTGATGTGGGATGAAGTTGGAGACCGCCAGTTGTTTGGACCAGATTTGATTAAGGAGTCTGAAGAGAAGGTTAAGCTGATTCGAGATAGACTGAAGGTAGCTCAGTCCAGACAGAAGAGTTATGCAGACTCGAAAAGCAAGGAGGTAGTCTATGAAATCGGAGACAGAGCATATCTGCGAGTGTCACCTCTTCGAGGACTTAAGCGTTTTGTAGTTAAGGGAAAATTAGCCCCGATATTTGTAGGACCATACCGTGTTTTGGAACGCATGGGAGAGGTTGCCTACAAGTTGGAGTTACCCGAAGGACTGTCAGGAGTTCATGATGTGTTTCACGTTTCCCAGTTGAAGAAGTGCCATGCCGAGATGGTTGATATTCCTCTGAGAGATACAGTGCCCCTGGAAGCAATACAGTTGGATAATTATTTGACGTATTAGGAGAAACCTGTCAAGATTCTTGAGTTTGCCAGTCGAGTTACTCGCAGCAAGGTTATCAAGTTTTGCAAAGTTCAGTGGAGCCACCATACCGAGGATGAAGCCACCTGGGAACGAGAGGATGATCTACGCAAAGACCACCCACACCTATTTTCCAGCCAACCCGAATCTCGATGGCGAGATTCATCTTAAGGGGGGTAGGTTTGTAACATACCAAATTTTCAATTTGGAATGTTATACATAGGTCATTCATGCATATCATAATTTACTGCATTTTATTTCTCGATCCTCGAAATTCTAAGCAACTCAAGGACCCATGGAGAGAGTTGGGGATTTCACGTTTCTCATATTTGAATTTTATCAAATATTGAAACAAGGATCATTTTGGTTTTAATGATTTTCTCTCCGAAAATATTTCATCAAAAAAATATGAGAGGAGATAATATGACTTCTCCAAAATAAATGAAATATTGGAGGAAAAATACTAAAATCAAATAAATGATTTTTATTTGGTTTTTATTGCAATTTTATTCAAGTTAGGAAAAATAAGCGTTCTTAAAAATTGCATTAGAAGCCCAAATAAATGTTCACTTTGTCCGGCATATTTTTAGAGGACGGGGAAAATTTATTTCGGGATTTTTGGAGTCCGATTAGTATTTCTTTTCTTTGTTTTTCTGCGCGTCAGAATATTTTTTTTAAAAGGTAACCGGCGTAACCAGGTCGTGCCCGACTAGGACACCGCCCGGCCGGCCTTATAAGCCGCCCCCGCGACCCCCCCCCCCCCCCCCCCCCCCCGCAGCCCGTCCCGCCGCCGCAGCCCACCCGCGCCCCAAACCCTAGCCGCCAGCCCCGCCCGCCTCGATCCGCACCCCCGCCGTCGCCGCCTCCCGCCACCGTCGTTGCCCCACCACCACCCACCAAAGTCGCTCGCCGCTGCCGGAGTCGCCCGCCGCCGCTGGAGTCGCCTGCCGCCGCCGTCGTCACGAACGCCGAGGTAGCCGCCATTTTTTAAAAAACCGATCGGTTTTATTTCGAAAATCAGATTCAATTTTTTATAGATCGGTTTGGTTTTTCCGTCGGTTTATTTATTTTGCGGATGTTCATCCGTATGTTCGTTTTAACGAACGCCATTCATCCATTAGCCACAGATAGCAAACATTCGTCCGTTAGTCTATTCGTCAGTTTTTCTTTTTCCAGGGTTTTTCGCGATTATTTTCGATCGTGATTTCTGCCCTGATTTTTGTTTTAGTATAAATTTTCGCTCGTTTATCAGAATCAGGCGATTCAAGCGCCTAGGTGTTCATCTCGAAGCCCTCTTTCTGTTTAACCAACTTGAACATGATTTTGGTACTATAAAATTTCACTTTAGTCCAGAATAGTAATTGGATCTTGTTTCTTTCGCAGTTTGTGTTTCGTTGCTCCATTTGATTTGATTCTTTTTGCAATCCGGAGTTCTTCGGTTGAGCTTTCTAGTTAGATCTTCTTATTTGAGTTTTACCCGTGCATCTTTGCTTGATTGCTTAAGTATGCTATTGTTTGCTTGCGATAGAATACCTGGAGTGCGAAGCGTGCTACTACAAGTCACTAGGTTTTGCAGATCGTCAGCAAGGCAAGTAACACATTGATCATACCCCTTTATTACCCAGTTTTTATGCATTAGTTACAACCCTCAGACATTGCATGAGTAGGATCTCTTAACTTGTGGGTTTTGGGAAGTAGATGATGAGGTAGAACCTATTACCTGTTTTATTATCAAACCCTTGGGAGTTACTTTTACATTATGCTTATATTGCCATGCTATGCTTGTAGACGTGGATTGGGTTTGAGTGTATCCATGACAGATGTGAGATTGTTAATTAATGGTTTAACTTAAGGTGCCAACTTTGACACACATCTGGGTGGATTGCTTGTGGGCACCTGGAGAATCCAGTGTTGTCCTAGGATATTCCGGAGTACCTGTGTGATCATCCTACGGCCCGCCACCCAGGCTCAAAGGGATCATAAGATTTATTCATGCTAGAAACTTACGTGTGTAGTCACAAGCCATTATGGGCTCTGGCATAGTTGAGTATGTTGCATGACCTCTTCCAGTGGTAGGCTAGCAGATGTAGGGGATGTAGGTTGGTACTGTCTACCCGGGGTTAGAGTTAATGCTTCTGAAAGACTGTGCCTCGGTCATCCGTTTCTCAAACACCAGGTAGTGCGAGAAATCCAACGAAGGAGATCGAGTCTTGTGGGGAAAAGTGCGCAAACCTCTGCAGAGTGTATAAACTAATCATGGTTAGTCGTGTCCCCGGTTATGGACAACTTGAGTATCTGGTACTTGAATTATTGATTCAATCTCATCACTCTAAATTAATTTGTTGGGTTGTTAATTATTACTTTAATGGGGATTGAGTTGGAGGAACCTTCTCAATGATGTTTCAACCACCATGATAGTTAAATAAAATTTATTCCTTTGTTGTAGGGAAAAATTGGCTTTTCGCAAAACAATATAACCATAGAGCCTCCACCAGCCATATATGCATGTAGTGATAGCATTTATCTGTTCATTGCTCTACTGTGTTATATTACCAGCATATTCCATGTGTTGACCCATTTCGGGCTGCAACGTATCATGTTGCAGACTTTTCAGATGAGGAGTAAGGTGTGCTAGGTCATTTGTCATGCACTCAGCTATGTCGTTGGAGTTGAGGGACTCACTTTATCTTCCAAGCCTTCCGCTGTTATCGTATTAGATGGCCTTAAGCCATATTTATTGTAATAAGTTATCTTTGGAGACATTCGATGTAATAAGTGTGTGATTGCTACTTTGTTATAAATCCTTCGAGTACTGTGTGTGTCAGCATTACCGATCCAGGGATGACACTGAAGCACAAAGAGTTGACCGTCTGAGGTCGGGTCGCTACAGTAAGTGGAAATTGGTAAGGAAAAATTATTTGTACATGCTGAAATTTATTGTCATTTGTTACTATGGAGAACAATCCTTTGAGGGGTTTGTTCAGGGTATCTTCACCTCGACCGGAACCACAATTAGTTACCCCTCAACCTACTACACCTACTGAAAATATTGGTTATGAAATTCCTTCAGGTATGATAGAACAACTGCTAGCTAATCCTTATGCAGGAGATGGAACTGAACATCCTGATATGCACTTGATATATGTGGATTATTTAAGCTTGTAGGTTTACCAGGAGATGAAGCTAATAAGAAGGTTTTCCCTTTATCTTTGAAGGGAAAAGCATTGGCATGGTATAGGCTATGCGATGATATTGGATATTGGAATTAGAATTTCACCAAAAATTCTATCCTATGCATCTAGTTCATCGTGATCGAAATTATATATATAATTTTTGGCCTCGTGAAGGAGAAAGTATCGCTCTAGCTTGGGGGAGGCCTAAGTCAATGTTATATTCATGCCCCAATCATGAGCTCTCAAGAGAAATTATTATTCAGAATTTTTATGCTCGACTTTCTCATGATGATCAATCCATGCTTGATACTTCTTGTACGGGTTCCTTTATTGAGAAGACTATTGAACTCAGGTGGGATCTTCTAGAAAGAATTAAATGCAACTCTGAAGATTGGGAACTCAACGAAGGTAAAGTGTCAGGTATTAAGCTTAAGTATGATTGTGTTAAATCTTTTACGAATAGTGATGCTTTTCAAAAGTTTAGCAATAAATATGGGCTTGACTCTGAGATAATAGCCTCCTTTTGTGAATCATTTGCTACTCATGTTGATATCCCTAAAGAGAAGTGGTTTAAATATCACCCACCTATTAAAGAAGAAATTAAAGAACCGGTAATAGCTAAAGATGAAACTATTATTTATAATGTTGATCCAGTTGTTCCTATTGCTTATATTGAAAAACCACCTTTCCATGTTAGGATAAAGGAACATGCTAAGGTTTCAACCATGGTCAATAAAAGTAATATTAGAGCACCCAAACCTGCTAAACAGATCAAGGTAGAACCTAGTGTTGCTATGGTTAAAGATCTCCTGGTAGAAAACATAGGTGGGCATGTTATTTACTTTTGTGATGAAGCTGCTAGAATTGCGAAACCCAATGAAAAAGACAAACATATACATGTAGTTGGCATGCTGGTTGTCTCAGTTAAAATAGGAGATCATTGTTATCATGGTTTATGTGATTTAGGTGCTAGCATGAGTGCTATTCCTTTTACCTTATATCAAGAAATTATGAATGACATAGCACCCGCTGAAATAGAAGACATAGATGTTACTATTAAACCTGCTAATAGAGACACCATCACACCACTTGGGATTGTTAGAGATGTTGAAGTCTTGTGCGGAAAAATAAAATACCCTACTGATTTTCTAGTTCTTGGTTCCCCACAAGATGACTTTTGTCCCATTATCTTTGGTAGACCTTTCTTGAACATCGTTAATGCTAAAATAGATTGTGAGAAACAAACCATTGGTGTTAGTTTTGGTGATGAGTCTCATGAGTTTAATTTTTCTAAGTTTAATAGAAAACTTCATAAAAAAGAATTTCCTAGTAAGGATGAAATAATTGGTCTTGCTTCTATTGCCGTGCCTCCTACTGATCTAATAGAACAATATTTGCTAGACCATGAAAATGATATGCATATGCATGAAAGAAATGAGATAGATAAAATTTTCTTCGAACAACGACCTCTGCTTAAACACAATTTGCCTATTGAAACTCTAGGAGGTCCTCCTCCACCTAAAGGTGATCCCATGTTTGAATTAAAACAATTGCCAGACACTTTGAAATATGTTTATCTTGATGAGAAAAAGATATACCATGTTATTATTAGTGCGAACCTTTCAGAACATGAAGAAGAAAGATCATTGAAGGTTCTGAAGAAGCACCGAGCTGCTATTGGATATACTCTTGATGATTTAAAGGGAATTAATCCACTCTCTATCAGCACAAAATTAATATGGAACCTGATGCTAAACCCGTTGTTGATCACCAACGACGTTTGAATCCTAAAATGAAAGAAGTGATAAGAACTAAAATATTGAAGCTTCTAGAAGCAGGTATAATCTATCCCATAGCTGATAGTAGATGGGTAACTCTTGTTCATTGCGTACCTGAGAAGGGAGATATTACTGTTGTTCCTAATGATAAAAATGAACTCATTCCACAAAGAATTTTCACTCATTATAGAATGGTAATTGATTTTAGAAAATTAAATAAAGCTACTAGAAAAGATCATTACCCGCTACCTTTTATTGATCAAATGCTAGAAACTCTCTAAGCACCCACACTTTTGTTTCCTCGATGGATATTCTGGTTTTTCTCAAATACCTGTTTCACAACCTGATCAAGAGAAGACCACCTTCACTTGTCCTTTTGGAACCTATGCTTATAGATGTATGCATTTTGGTTTATGTAATGCACCTGCTACTTTTCAAAGATGTATGACTGCTATATTCTCTTATTTCTGTGAAAAGATTGTTGAGGTTTTCATGGATGATTTTTCCGTTTACGGAACTTCTTTTGTTGATTGCTTAAGCAACCTTGATTGATTTTTGAAGATATGAGAGCAAACTAATCTTGTCTTGAATTGGGAGAAGTGCCACTTTATGGTTAATGAAGGTATTGTCTTGGGGCATAAAATTTCTGAACGAGGTATTGAGGTGGATAAAGCTAAAGTTGATGCAATTGAGAAAATGCCATGTCGTAAAGATATCAAAGGCATTCGTAGTTTCCTCGTTCGTTTCTATAGGAGATTTATTAAAGACTTCTCAAAAATTTCTAGGCCTCTTACAAATCTTTTACAAAAGGATGTTCCATTTGTTTTTATGATGATTGTGTAGAAGCCTTTGAAACACTTAAGAAAGCCTTAATTTCTGCACCTATTGTTCAACCACCTGATTGGAACTTGCCTTTTGAAATTATGTGTGATGCCAGTGATTATGATGTTGGTGTTGTTATAGGACAAATAGGTGAGAAGAGATTAAATGTTATTCATTATGCTAGTAAAACTCTAGACAGTGCCCGGTGCAATTATGCTACTAGTGAGAAAGAATTTTTAGCAGTGGTGTTTGCTTGTGATAAATTTAGATCTTACATTGTTGATTCTAAGGTGATTGTTCATACCGATCATGCTGTTATAAAATATCTTATGGAAAACAAAGATGCTAAACCTAGACTCATTAGGTGGGTTCTTTTTCTACAAGAATTTGACTTACATATCATTGATAGAAAGGGAGCTGAGAACCCCATGGCTGATAACTTGTCTAGGTTAGAAAATATTCTTGATGACCCACAACCTATTAATGATAGTTTTCCTGACGAACAATTAGCTGCAATAAATGTTTCTCATAACACTCCTTGTTATGCTGACTATGCTAATTACATTGTTGCTAAATACATACCACCTAGTTTCACATACCAACAAAAGAAAAAAATTCTTCTATGATTTAAGACATTACTTTTGGGATGATCCACATCTTTATAAATAAGGAGTAGATGGTATTATTAGACGTTGTGTACCTGAGCATGAACAGGGACAAATCCTACGGAAATGTCACTCTGAAGCTTATGGAGGGCATCATGCGGGAGATAGAACTGCTCACAAGGTATTGCAATCTGGTTTTTATTGGCCTACTCTCTTCAAGGATGCCTATAAGTTTGTTTTATCTTGTGATGAATGTCATAGAACTGGAAATATTCGTAAGCGTAAAGAAATGCCTGAATTATTCACTTGTTGTTGAACCATTTAATGTTTGGGGATTTGATTATATGGGACCTTTTCCTTCCTCTAATGGGTATACACATATTTTGGTTGCTCTTGATTATGTTACCAAGTGGGTAGAAGCTATTCCAACTAGTAGTGCTTATCACAACACCACTATTAAAATGCTTAAGGTAGTTATTTTCCCAAGGTTTTGAGTCCCTAGATATTTAATGACTGATGGTGGTTCACACTTTATTCATGGTGCTTTCCGTAAAATGCTTTCTAAGTATGATGTTAACCATAGAATAGCATCACCTTATCATCCTCAGTCTAGTGGTCAAGTTGAACTTAGCAATAGAGAAATGAAATTAATTTTACAAAAAACTGTCAATAGGTCCCGAAAGAATTGGTCTAAGAAATTAGAAGGTGCACTTTGGGCTTATCTAACAACATATAAAAATCCTATGGGTATGTATCCTTATAAAATGGTTTGTGGAAAAGCTTTTCATTTGCCTCTTGAGTTAGCACATAAAGCATATTGGGCAATTAAATAACTCAACTATGACTTCAAACTTGTCGGTGAAAAGAGGTTATTTGATATTAGCTCACTAGATGAATGGAGAACCCAAGCTTATGAAAATGCCAAGCTATTTAAAGAAAAAGTTAAAAGATGGCATGACAAAAGAATCCAAAAGCGTGAGTTCAAAGTTGGAGAATATGTTCTTTTGTACAACTCTCGTTTCATATTCTTTACAGGAAAACTTCTCTCCAAATGGGAAGGACCCTATGTTATCGAAGAAGTTTATTGATCTGGAGCAATATAAATAAATAATGCCGAAGGTACTAAACTGAAGGTTGTCAATGGGCAAAGAATAAAGGTACGTCGATTGATGTTGAAAGAAATATTATCCAAACTATGACACCGGAAGAACACATAAAAGAAACCTTCCAAAACTCTCTAGAATCGTGAAAAAAAGAGGAGGTACGTGATAAGTAAGTAATCGGACTCTGAAATATACGCAAAAATATTTCCTGTCAGTTTAGAAATATATTAAAAGTTAGGAAAATAAGAAACAACCAGGAAGGCACCCCTAGTGGGCACAAGACACCAGGGCGCGCCTGCCAGGCGCGCCCAGGTGGGTTGTGCTCACCTCGGGTACCTTCCAGACTCCGTTTTTCTTCCGTTTGCTTGTTTCCCAAGATAAATTTTTTTTATATACCCCTCGAACCTATTGACCACCATATTACGGAGAAATCTTTTGTTTTCTTTTCTCGCTATTTTCCTGGCAGATCTAAAAACATGTCATCCCAAGATTCGGAGGGTGAGAGCTATGTTGCTGACTATATCGCAAACCCCAAGGCATATGGGGATGTGGAGCACTATAGTTGGACCTCAGAGGAGGAAGAAGACTACGATCCTAAAGGGGATGAGAAGACAAGCTCAGACGAGGATGAACTTCCATTGCCACAACCTGCGGACATGCACGTGGAATTCAAGAAGTCAAGTCTCTGCAACAAAGCAAAGAAACCTAGGATCCAGTTTATCCCCTTTCGTCTTTTGTAGGAAAACAAGCAAGAATTATGCAAAAAGATATTAGATCTCGAGCAACAGGTTCGAGATTTAAAGGAGGAAAATTCCATCCTCAAGCGAAAGATGAAGAAGAAGGACAAACCCTCCACTTCATCACCATCACCTCCTTCTTCATCACCAAAGGAAAATTGAGTATCGGGTTTGGGCACTCCCCTTGGCTTGTGCCAAGCTTGGGTGAGGTGCCCCGGTATCGTATCACCTCCACTATCTTTTGCCTTTACTTATATTAGTTCGATCCTTCCTTTTCGAGTGTTTGCTTAATGATCTATCAGTTGGGAAATGTAGCATGCAATTTCAAAAAATTTCCTACGATCATGCAAGATCTATATAGGAGATGCGTAGGAATGAGGGGGGGGGGGTGTGTGTCCACGTACCCTCGCAGACCGAAAGCGGAAGCATTAGGTTAACGCTTGATGTAGTCGAACGTCTTTGTGATCCAACCGATCTCGTACTGAACGTATGGCACCTCCAAGTTCAGCACACATTTGGATTGATGACGTCCCTCAAACTCTTGATCCAGCAAAGTGTCGAGGGAGAGTTTTGTCAGAACGATGGCGTGGTGACGGTGATGGTGATGTTATCCGTGTAGGGCTTCGCCTAAGCACTACGTGAATATGACCAGAGGAGTAAAGCATGGAGGGAGATGCCACACATGGCTTGGAACAATTGGTGTGTCTCCAAGGGGTGCCCTGCCCACGTATATAAAGGAGGGAGAGGGAGGAGGCCGGCCAGGGGGCGCGCCATAGGGGGGGGGGTCCTACTAAGACTCCCAGTCCTAGTAGGATTCACCCCCCTCTTATTCCTTCTCATGGAGGGGGAAAGGTGGGAAGGAGAGGAGAGGGGGAAGGAAAGGGGGCCGCGCCCCCTTCCCCTTGTCTAATTCGGACAGCCCATGGGGGGTGCCTCCCCTTGTGGGCTTCCCTCTCTCTCCCCTATGGCCCATGTAGACCCAATACATCCCCCCCCCCCGGGGGGGGGGGGGGTTCCGGTAACCCCTCGGTACTCCGATAAATATCTGAAATGTCCCAAAACCATCCTGGTGTCCAAATACCTTCGTCCAATATATCAATCTTTAACTCTCGACTATTTCGAGACTCCTCGTCATGTCCGTGATCTAATCGGGGACTCCGAACAATCTTCGGTCACCAAAACACATAACTCATAATACGAATCATCATCGAACGTTAAGTGTGCGGACCCTACGGGTTCGAGAACTATGTATACATGACCGAGACATATCTCCGGTGAATAACCAATAGCGGAACCTGGATGCTCATATTGGTACCTACATATTCTACGAAGATCTTTATTGGTCAAACCGCAATGACAACATACATTATTCCCTTTGTCATCGGTATGTTACTTGCCCGAGATTCGATCATCGGTATCCTCATACCTATTTCAATCTCGTTACCAGCAAGTCTCATTACTCGTTATGTAATGCATCATCCCGCAACTAACTCATTAGTCACATTGCTTGCAAGACTTATCGCGGTGTCCATTACCAAGAGGGCCTAGAGATACCTCTCCGATACTCGGAGTGACATATCCTAATCTCGATCTATACCAACCCAACAAACACCATAGGAGACACCTGTAGAGCGTATTTACAATCAGCCAGTTACGTTGTGACATTTGATAGCACACAAGGTGTTCCTCCAGTATTCGGGAGTTGCATAATCTCGTAGTCAAAGGAACATGTATAAGTCATGAAGAAAGTGATAACAATAAAACTTAACGATCATTATGCTAAGCTAACAGATGGGTCTTGTCCATCACATCATTCTCCTAATGAAGTGATCCCGTTCATCAAATGACAACACAAGTTTATGGTCAGGAAACTTAACCATCTTTGATTAATGAGCTAGTCAAGTAGAGGCACACCAGTGACACTTTATTTTGTCTATGTATTCACACATGTACTAAGTTCCCGGTTAATACAATTATAGCATGAATAATAAATATTTATCATGATATAAGGAAATATAAATACCAACTTTATTATTGCCTCTAGGGCATATTTCCTTCAGTATCCCACTTGCACTAGAGTTAATAATCTAGATTACATTGTAATGATTTTATCACCCATGGAGTCTTGGTGCTGATCATGTTTTGTTCGTTGAAGATGCTTAGCCAATGGGTCTGCAACATTCACATCTGTAGGAATTTTGCAAATCTCTATGTCTCCCTCCTTGACTTGATCGCGGATGGAGTTGAACAGTCTCTTGATATGTTTGGTTCTCTTGCGAAATCTGGATTCCTTCTCTAAGGCAATCACTCTAGTATTGTCACAAAACATTTTTATTGGACCCGATGCACTAGGTATTACACCTAGATCAGATATGAAAATCTTCATCCAGACTCCTTCATTTGCTGCTTCCGAAGCAGCGATGTACTCCACTTCACACGTAGATCCCGCCACGACGCTCTGCTTGGAACTGCACCAATTGACAGCTCCACCATTCAATATAAATACGTATCCGGTTTGCGACTTAAGAGTCATCCGGATCAGTGTCAAAGCTAGCATCGATGTAACCATTTACGACAAGCTCTTTGCCACCTCCATAAATGAGAAACATATCATTAGTCCTTTTCAGGTATTTCAGGATGTTCTTGACTGCTGTCCAGTGATCCATTCCTGGATTACTTTGGTACCTCCATGCTATACTTATAGCAAGACAAACGTCAGGTCTGGTACATAGTATTGCATACATGATAGAACCTATGGCTGAGGCATAGGGAATGCCTTTCATTTTCTCTCTATCTTCTGAAGTGGTCGGGCATTGAGTCTGACTCAACTTCACACCTTGTAATACAGGCAAGAACCCTTTCTTTGACTGATCCATTTTGAACTTCTTCAAAACTTTATCAAAGGTATGTGCTTTGTGAAAGTCCAATTAAGCGTCTTGATCTATCTTTATAAATCTTGATGCCCAATATATAAGCAGCTTCACCGAGGTCTTTCATTGAAAAATTCTTATTCAAGTATCCTTTTATGCTATTCAGAAATTCTATATTATTTCCAATCAACAATATGTCATCCATATATAATATCAGGAATGCTACAGAGCTCCCACTCACTTTCTTGAAAATACAGGCTCCTCCAAAAGTTTGTATAATACCATATGCTTTGATCAAACTATCAAATCGTATATTCCAACTCCGAGAGGCTTGCACCAGTCCATAAATGGATAGCTGGAGCTTGCACACTTTGTTAGCACCCTTAGGATCAACAAAACCTTGTGGTTGCATCATATACAACTCTTCTTTAAGAAATCCATTAAGGAATGCAGTTTTGACGTCCATTTGCCAAATTTCATATTCATAAAATGTGGCAATTGCTAACATGATTCGGACAGACTTAAGCATCGCTACGGGTGAGAAATTCTCATCGTAGCCAACTCCTTGAACTTGTCGAAAACCTTTCGCAACAAGTCGAGCTTTGTAGACAGTAACATTACCATCAGCGTCAGTTTTCTTCTTGCAGATCCATTTATTCTCTATGGCTTGCCAATAATCGGGCAAGTCAACCAAAGTCCATACTTTGTTGTCATACATGGATCTCATCTCAGATTTCATGGCCTCAAGCCATTTTGCGGAATCTGGGCTCATCATCGCTTCCTCATAGTTCATAGGTTCGTCATGGTCTAGTAACATGACTTCCAGAACAGGATCACCGTACCACTCTGGTGCGGAATGTACTCTGGTTGACCTACGAGGTTCAGTAGTAATTTGATCTGAAGTTTCATGATCATCATCATTATCTTCCTCACTAATTGGTGTAAGCATCATTGGAACTGATTTCTGTGATGAACTACTTTCCAATTTGAGAGAAGGCACAACTACCTCATCAAGTTCTACTTTCCTCCCACTCACTTCTCTTGAGAGAAAATCCTTCTCTAGAAAGGATCCATTCTTAGCAACAAATATCTTGCCTTCGGATCTGTGATAGAAGGTGTACCCAACAGTTTCTTTTGGGTATCCTATGAAGACACGTTTCTCCGATTTCGGTTCGAGCTTATCAGGCTAAAGCTTTTTCACATAAGCGTTGCAACCCCAAACTTTAAGAAATGATAGCTTAGGTTTCTTGCTAAAGGACAGTTCATATGGTGTCGTCTCAACAGATTTAGATGGTGCCCTATTTAATGTGAATGCGGCCATCTCTAAAGCATAACCGCAAAACGATAGTGCTAAATCGATAAGATACATCATAGATCGCACCATATCTAATAAAGTACGGTTACGACGTTCGGACACACCATTACGCTGTGGTGTTCCAGGTGGCGTGAGTTGTGAAACTATTCCACATTATTTCAAATGAATACCAAACTCATAACTCAAATATCCGCCTCCGCGATCAGATCATAGAAACTTTATTTTCTTGTTACGATGATTTTCCACTTGACTGTAAAATTCTTTGAACTTTTCAAATGTTTCAGACTTATGTTTCATTAACTAGATATACCCATATCTGCTCAAACCATCTGTGAAGGTCAGAAAATAACAATACCACCGCGAGCCTCAACACTCATCGTGCCGCATACATCGGCATGTATTATTTCCAATAAGTTAGTTGATCGCTCCATTTTTTCCAAAGAACGGAGTCTTAGTCATCTTGCCCATGTGGCATGGTTCGCAAGCATCAAGTGATTCCAGAAGCCCATCTACATGGATTTTCTTCATGCACTTTACACCAATATGACCTAAACGCCAGTGCCACAAATAAGTTGCACTATCATTATTAACTTTGCATCTTTTGGCATCAATATTATGAATATGTGTATCACTATGATCGAGATTCAACAAAATAGAGCACTCATCAAGGGTGCATGACCATAAAAGATATTACTCATATAAATAGAACAACCATTACTCTCTGATTTAAATGATTAACCGTCTCACATCAAACAAGATCCAGATATAATGTTCATGCTCAATGCTGGCACCAAATAACAATTATTCAGGTCTCAAAATAATCCCGAAGGTAGATGTAGAGGTAGCATGCCGACGGCGATCACATCGACCTTGGAACCATTTCCGACACGCATAGTCACATCGTCCTTAGCTAATCTTCGTTTAATCTGTAGCCCCTGTTTCGAGTTGCAAATATGAGCAATAGAACCAATATCAAATACCCATGCGCTACAACGAGCATTAGTAAGGTACACATCAATAACATGTATATCAAATATACCTTTCACTTTGCCATCCTTCTTATCCGCCAAATACTTGGGGCAGTTCCGCTTCCAGTGACCAGTCCCTTTGCAGTAGAAGCACTCAGTTTCAGGCTTAGGTCCAGACTTGGGCTTCTTACCGGGAGGAGCAACTTGTCTGCTATTCTTCTTGAAGTTCCCATTCTTCCCTTTGTCCTTTTTCTTGAAACTAGTGGTTTTGTTAACCATCAACACTTGATGCTCCTTCTTGATTTCTACCTCCACAGCCTTGAGCATTGCAAAGAGATCGGGAATAGTCTTTTCCATCCCTTGCATATTATAGTTCATCATGAAGCCTTTATAGCTTAGTGGCAGTGATTAAAGAACTCTGTCAATGACACTATCATCCAGAAGATTAACTCCCAGCCAAGTCAATTGGTTATGGTACCCAGACATTTTGATTATGTGTTCACTGACAGAACTGTTCTCCTGCATCTTGCAGCTATAGAACTTGTTGGAGATTTCATATCTCTCAACTCAGGCATTTGCTTGAAATATTAACTTCAACTCTTGGAACATCTCATATGCTCCATGACATTCAAAACATATTTGAAGTCCCGATTCTAAGCCGTAAAGCATGGCACACCGAACTATCAAGTAATCATCAGATTTAGCTTGCCAGATGTTCATAACATCCGGAGTTGCTCCCACGAAGGCCTTGCACCTAGCGATGCTTCAAGGATGTAATTCTTCTGTGCAGCAATGAGGATAATCCTCAAGTTACGGACCCAGTCCGTGTAGTTGCTACCATCATCTTTCAACTTAGCTTTCTCTAGGAACGCATTAAAATTCAAGGGAATGGTAGCATGAGCCATTGATCTACAACAAAGATATACAAAAACTATCAGGACTAAGTTCATGATAAATTTAAGTTCAATTGATCATATTACTTAAGAACTCCCACTTAGATAGACATCCCTCTATTCATCTAAATGATCATGTGATCCATATCAACTAAACCATGTTCGATCATCACGTGAGATGGAGTAGTTTTGAATGGTGAACATCTCTATGTTGATCATATCTACTATATAATTCACGTTCGACCTTTCGGTCTCAGTGTTCCGAGGCCATGTCTGTACATGCTAGGCTCGTCAAGTTTAACCCGAGTATTCTGCACATGCAAAACTGTCTTGCACCTGTTGTATGTGAACATAGACCTTATCACACCCGATCATCACGTGGTGTCTCGTCACGACGAACTATCGCAATAGTGCATACTCAGGGAGAACACTTATACTTTGAAATTTAGTGAGGGATCATCTTATAATGCTACCGCCGTACTAAGCAAAATAAGATGCATACAAGATAAACATCACATGCAATCAAAGTATTTGACATGATATGGCCATCATCATCTTGTGCCTTTGATCTCCATCTCCAAACACCGTGAAGATCTCCACTGTCACCGGCTTGGCACCTTGATCTCCATCGTAGCGTCGTTGTCGTATCGCCGACTATTGCTTCTACGACTATCGCTAACGCATAGTGATAAAGTAAAGCAATTACATGGCGATTGCATTTCATACAATAAAGCGACAACCATAAGGCTCCTGCCAGTTGCCGATAACTTCTACAAAACATGATCATCTCATGCATCAAAATATATGACATCATGTCTTGCCATATCACATCACAACATGCCCTGGAAAAACAAGTTAGATGTCCTCTACTTTGTTGTTGCAAGTTTTACATGGCTGCTACGGGCTTCTAGCAAGAACCGTTCTTACCTATGCATCAAAACCACAAAGATTTTTTGTCAAGTGTGTTGTTTTAACCTTCAACAAGGACCGTCCGTAGTCAAATTCGATTCAATTAAAGTTGGAGAAACAGACATCCGCCAGCCACCTTTATGCAAAACAAGTTGCATGTCTGTCGGTGGAACCAGTCTCATGAACGTGGTCATGTAAGGTTGGTCCGGGCCGCTTCATCCAACAATACCGCCGAATCAAAATAAGACATTGGTGGTAAGCAATATGACTATGATCACCCACAAATATTTGTGTTCTACTCGTGCATATCATCTACGCATAGACCTGGCTCGGATGCCACCATTGGGGATCATAGCATGCAATTTAAAAAAAATTCCTACAATCATGCAAGATCAATCTAGGAGATGCCTAGCAACGAGAGGGGGAGAGCATGTCCACGTCCCCTCATAAACCAAAAGCGGAAGCGTTAGGTTAATGTGGTTGATGTAGTCGAACGTCTTTGCGATCCAACCGATCAAGTACCGAACGTACGGCACCTCCAAGTTCAGCACACGTTCAGCTCGATGACATCCCTCGAAATCTTGATCCAGCAAAGTGTCGAGGGAGAGTTCCGTCGGCACGACAGCGTGGTGACGGTGATGGTGATGTGATCCGCGCAGGGTTTCGCCTGAGCACTACGTGAATATGACCGGAGGAGTAAACCGTGGTGGGAGACGCCGCACATGGCTTGGAACTATTGGTGTGTCTCCAAGGGGTGCCCTGCCCACGTATATAAAGGAGGGAGAGGGAGGAGGCCGGTCAGGGGGCGCGCCATGGGGGGGTCCTACTAGGACTCCCAGTCCTAGTAGGATTCACCCCCCTCTTATTCCTTCTTATGGAGGGGGAAAGGGGGGAAGGAAAGGAGGGCCGCGCCCCTTCCCCTTGTCCAATTCGGACAGCCCATGGGGGTGCCTCCCCTTGTGGGCTTCCGTCTCTCTCCCCTATGGCCCATGTAGGCCGAATACTTCCCCGGAGGGTTCCGGTAACCCCTCGGTACTCCGATAAATATTTGAAATGTCCCGAAACCATTCTGGTGTCCGAATACCTTCATCAAATATATCAATCTTTACCTCTTGACTATTTCGAGACTCCTCGTAATGTCCGTGATCTCATCCGGGACTCCGAACAATCTTCGGTCAGCAAAACACATAACTCATAATACAAATCGTCATCAAACATTTAGTGTGTGGACCCTATGGCTTCGAGAACTATTTAGACATGATCGAGACATATCTCCGGTCAATAACCAACAGCGGAACCTGGATGCTCATATTGGTTCCTACATATTCTATGAAGCTGTTTATCGGTCAAACCGCAATGACAACATACGTTATTCCCTTTGTCATTGGTATGTTACTTGCCCGAGATTCGATCGTCGGTATCCTCATACCTAGTTCAATCTTTTTATAGGCAAGTCTCTTTACTCATTCTGTAATGCATCATCCCGCAACTAACTCATTATTCACATTGCTTGCAAGGCTTATCGTGATGTGCATTACCGAGAGGGCCTAGAGATACCTCTCCGATACTCGGAGTGACAAATCCTAATCTTGATCCATGCCAACCCAACAAACACTTTCGGAGACACCTGTAGAGCATCTTTATAATCACACAGTTACGTTGTGACGTTTGATAGCACACAAGGTGTTCCTCTGGTATTCGGGAGTTGCATAATCTCATAGTCAAAGGAACATGTATAAGTCATGAAGAAAGCAATAGCAATAAAACTTAATGATCATTATTCTAAGCTAACGGATGGATCTTGTCCATCACATCGTTCTCCTAATGACGTGATCCCGTTCATCAAATGACAACACATGTCTATTTTCCGGAAACTTAACCATCTTTGATTAACGAGCTAGTCAAGTAGAGGCATACCAGGGACACTTTATTTTTTCTATGTATTCACACATGTACTAAGTTTCTGGTTAATACAATTCTAGCATGAATAACAAACATTTATCATGATATAAGGAAATATAAATAAGAACTTTATTATTGCCTCTAGGGCATATTTCCTTGACTATCCTTGTAATCGTGTGCGGGATATAATAAAGGTCAGTTTGAATTTTTGTTCTCTTTACTTTCATGTTCAATAAATAGAAAGGAAATAAATGAAAAAAGATCATATGCTAATTTTATGGTATGTAGTGACATCACATAAGGAAGAGTATAAGTAGAAAATTTTATTGGAGATTTACAAACATAGCATTGGTCAATGATGCAACTCATGAAATAATTAATAAGGGAAGCGAAGATTCACATGCAAATACACTATCCTAGACATCTTTTGTGATTGTGAGCCCCCATCAAAATATTATATGCCAAAATTGTTGGCGTTGGACAAGGAAGACAACGCAATGATTTTTGTTTTTTCATATTCACATAGAAGTTATATTGTCATAGATCCTTCAACATGTGGTGCTTGCCCCCATCTTTGCTAGCCAAAAATTCCAGACTAAGTAGAGATACTACTTGTGAATCCAAAACCCTTAAACCCAAATCTTGTTTTGAGAGTACACCATACCTACCAAAGGATTGAGTAAGATCCTTCAAGTAAGTTGTCATCGGTGCAATAAGGCAATAAAAATTGCTTCTAAAAGTGTTGGATCATTTAGTGTAAGAGAAAATTGAGCGTTGTACGAACTTGTGATGGCAAAGAATAAAAGCGACATACTGCATAATAAAGGTTGCTATCATAAGGGGCAATATAATGTGACGTTCTTTTGCACTAAGAGATCAAGCATACAAACAAAAAGCGCATGGCAACCTCTGCTTCCCTCTACGAAGGGCCTATGTTTGACTTTTATGTATTTACTTTTTTGCAAGAGTCAAAGTTTTTCTCTCTATTCCTTTTTATTTTTCTCTTTTGGCAAGCATCATGTGGTGATGAAATATCTAGGCACATATATCCAGTTGACATCACCCTTGAGGTGAGTATGTGGTGAGTGTTAGCAATCATAGAAGACTATATGATGGTTGAGTATGTGGACTTGCCAAAAAGGCTTCGATACGTGACCCTTCCTGAAAAGATGATGAATTGTAGTTGCAAAGTTGACTAATAATTTAGTTTGTTGGTTTCCAATAGATTTTATGCTTTATACTTCGATGTTGTGATGAATTGTTACTTATTCATGATAAAAGTTATGTGATAAAAGTTCTATGATAAAGTTTGTTGCGGTTATAATAATATACATGATGCTTCTATGTCCGTATTTTGTTTTTATCGACACCTCTCTCTCTCTCCCTCTAAGCATGTGGACATGTTTTCGATTTTGGTTTTCGCTTGAGGACAAGAGGGGTCTAAGCTTGGGGGAGTTGATACGTCCATTTTTCATCATGTTTACCTACTATTATTTATAATGTTTTTATGCATAATAATGCGTTTTGGAGTAATTTTAAAGCCTTTTCTCTCATAATATGCAAGGTTCACACAAAGAGGGAGAATATCGGTAGCTGGAATTCTGGACCTGAAAAAGCTACGTCAGGCTACCTATTCTGCACAACTCCAAATGAGATGAAACTTCATGGAGAATTTTTATGGAATATATAAATATTATTGGAGCAAATAAGTACCAGAGGGGGCTCACCAGGTGGGCACAACCCACCTGGGCACATGCGCGCCCTGGTGGGTTGTGCCCTCCTCGGCCCACCTCCGATGCTCCTATTCTGGTATATAAGTCATTTTGACCAAGAAAAAAAATAAGGAGAGGACTTTCGGGATGAAGCGCCGCCGTCTCGAGGCGGAACTTGGGCAAGAGCACTTTTGCCCTTTGGTGGAGCGATTTCGCCAGGGGAACTTCCCTCTTGAAGGGGGAAATCATCGTCATCATCATCACCAACAACTCTCACATCTTGGGGAGGGAAATCTCCATCAACATCTTCAATAGCACCATCTCCTCTCAAACCCTAGTTCATCTCTTGTGTTCAATCTTTGTACCGGAACCTTAGATTGGTGTTTGTGGGTGACTAGTAGTGTTGATTACATCTTGTAGTTGATTACCATATGGTTTATTTGGTGGAAGATTATATGTTCAGATCCATTATGCTATTTAACACCCCTCTGATCTTGAGCATGATTATCATTTGTGAGTAGTTACTTTTGTTCTTGAGGTCACGGGAGAAATCTTGTTGCAAGTAATCATGTGAACTTGATTTGTGTTTGATATTTTGATGGTATGTATGTTGTGATTCCCTTAGTGGTGTCATGTGAATGTCGGCTACATGACACTTCACCATACTTGGGCCTAATGGAATGCATTGTAGAGTTGTTATTAGATGATGGGTTGCGAGAGTGACAGAAGTTCCTAGTTTATGCTCTATTTCGTAAGGGACCGATTTGGATCCAGAAGTTTAATGCTATGATTAGATTTTATATTAATACTTTTCTCGTACTTGCGGATGCTTGCGAGAGGGTTAATCATAAGTTGTCAGTGTCCTGGGTACCAGGGTATCCAGACTTGCCTGCCTGCGGCCCGCGGCATGGCTCCATCGACAGCCTGGTACGACCCATCTTCAGCATCGGCAAGACAAGACCCTTGCGAAGAGCCAGCCTCGCGAGGAGGACGACAACAAGACCTCCAGAGGGAGCGGCCTCCTGTAACGCCCTCGATGCGGCTATATCTCCCACGTGTCGAAGCACGACTTAGAGGCATAACCGCATAGAAAGCAATGTCGCAGGTGAGGTAATCTTCACACAACCCATGTAATACATAAGGGAAAGAGATTCATAGTTGGCTTACAATCGCCACTTCACATGATTACATGAATAAAGCATTACATCACGCAAATGCAGTCAAGGTCCGACTACGGAACCAAAATAAAAGAAGACTACCCCAAATGCTACACAGATCCCCGATCGTCCCGACTGGGCTCCACTACTGATCAACTAGAATGAAACAACACAAAGGACAAGATCTTCAATGAGCTCCTCCTTGAGCTTGGTTGCGTCATCTGCAAGGTTTCATCGGCACCTGCAAACTGGTTTTGGAAGTATCCGTGAGTCACGGGGACTCAGCAATCTCACACCCTTGCGATCAAGACTATTTAAGCTTATAGGTAAGGTAAAGGTATGAGGTGGAGCTGCAGCAAGCGACTAGTATATATGGTGGCTAACATACGCAAAAGAGAGCGAGAAGAGAAGGCAAAGCACGATCGAACAACTATGATCAAGAAGTGATCCTAGAACAACCTACGTCAAGCATTACTCCAACACCGTGTTCACTTCCCGGACTCCGCCGAGAAGAAACCATCACGGTTACACACGCGGTTGGTGCATTTTAATTAAGGTCAACTTCAGGTTTTCTACAACCGGACATTAACAAATTCCCATCTGCCCATAACCGCGGGCACGGCTTTTGAAAGTTCAAATCCCTGCAGGGGTGTCCCAACTTAGCCCATCACAAGCTCTCATGGTCAACGAAGGATATTCCTTCTAGCGGGAAGACCCAATCAGACTCGGAATCCCGGTTACAAGACATCCTCGACAATGGTAAAACAAGTCCAGCAAGACCACCCGCTATGCCGACAAATCCCGATAGGAGCTGCACATATCTCGTTCTCAGGGCACACCGGATAAGCTAAGCGTATGGGAGCCAACGTAACCCAAGTTGCCAAGGGACGGCCCCGCACGGTGCTCTGGGCGTTGGAAATATGCCCTAGAGGCAATAATAAAAGCATTATTATTATATTTCCTTGTTCATGATAATTGTCTTTTATTCATGCTATAATTGTGTTATCCGGAAATCGTAATACATGTGTGAATAATAGACACCAACATGTCCCTAGTAAGCCTCTAGTTGACTAGCTCGTTGATCAACAGATAGTCATGGTTTCCTGACTATGGACATTGGATGTCATTGATAACGAGATCACATCATTAGGAGAATGATGTGATGGACAAGACCCAATCCTAAACATAGCACAAGATCGTATAGTTCGTTTGCTAGAGTTTTCCAATGTCAAGTATCTTTTCCTTAGACCATGAGATCGTGTAACTCCCGGATACCGTAGGAGTACTTTGGGTATAACAAACGTCACAACATAACTGGGTGACTATAAAGGTATACTACGGGTATCTCCGAAAGTGTCTGTTGGGTTGACACGGATCAAGACTGGGATTTGTCACTCCGTATGATGGAGAGGTATCACTGGGCCCACTCGGTAATGCATCATCATTATGAGCTCAAAGTGACCAAGTGTCTGGTCACGGGATCATGCATTACGGTACGAGTAAAGTGACTTGCCAGTAACGAGATTGAACGAGGTATTGGGATACGGACGATCGAATCTCGGGCAAGTAACATACCGATTGACAAAGGGAATTGTACACGGGGTTGCTTGAATCCTCGACATCATGGTCCATCTGATGAGATCATCGAGGAGCATGTGGGAGCCAACATGGGTATCCAGATCCCGCTGTTGGTTATTGACCGGAGAGCAATCTCGGTCATGTCTACATGTCTCCCGAACCTGTAGGGTCTACGCACTTAAGGTTCGGTGACGCTAGGGTTGTAGGGATATGTATATGCAGTAACCCGAATGTTGTTCGGAGTCCCGTATGAGATCCCGGACGTCATGAGGAGTTTCGGAATGGTCCGGAGGTAAAGATTTATATATAGGAAGTGCTATTTCGGCCATCGGGACAAGTTTCGGGGTCACCGGTATTGTACCGGGACCACCGGAAGGGTCCCGGGGGTCCACCGGGTGGGGCCACCTATCCCGGAGGGCCCCATGGGCTGAAGTGGGAAGGGATCCAGCCCAAAGTGGTCTGGGGCGCCACTTCCCCCTAGGGCCCATGCGCCTAGGGTGGGGAAACCCTAAAGGGGGCGCCCCCTTGCTTGGGGGGCAAGCCCCCCACCCCTTGGCCGCCGCCCCCCTAGGAGATTGCATCTCCTAGGGCCGCCGCCCCCCCTAGGCCCCCTATATATAGTGGGGGGATGGAGGACCTCTAACCTACGCCTTTGGTGCCTCCCTCTCCCTCTCCAACACCTCCTCCTCCTCCATAGAGCTTGGCGAAGCCCTGCCAGAGTACTGCAGCTCCACCACCACCACGCCGTCGTGCTGCTGCTGGAGCCATCTTCCTCAACCTCTCCTTCCCCCTTGCTAGATCAAGAAGGAGGAGACGTTACGCTGACCGTACATGTGTTGAACGCGAAGGTGCCGTCTGTTCGGCGCTAGGATCTCCGGTGATTTGGATCACGTCGAGTACGACTCCCTCATCCCCGTTCTTTGAACGCTTCCGCTCGCGATCTACAAGGTACATAGATGCATCCAATCACTCGTTGCTAGATGAACTCATAGATGGATCTTGGTGAAACCGTAGGAAAATTTTTGTTTTCTGCAACGTTCCCCAACAGTGGCATCATGAGCTAGGTCTATGCTTAGTTCTCTTTGCACGAGTAGAACACAATTTGTTGTGGGCGTAGATGTTGTCTACTTTCTTGCTGCTACTAGTCTTATTTTGCTTCAACGGTATTGTGGGATGAAGCGGCTCGGACCAACCTTACACGTACGCTTACATGAGACCGGTTCCACCGACTAACATGCACTAGTTGCATAAGGTGGCTGACGGGTGTCTGTCTCTCCCACTTTAGTTGGAGCGGATTTGATGAAAATGGTCCTTATGAAGGGTAAATAGAAGTTCACAAATCATGTTTTGGCTTTCACGTAGGTAAGAAAACGTTCTTGCTAGAACCCTATTGCAGCCACGTAAAACTTGCAACAACAATTAGAGGACGTCTAACTTGTTTTTGCAGCAAGTGTTTTGTGATGTGATATGGCCAAAGTTGTGATGAATGATGAATGATATATATGTGATGTATGAGATGTTCATGCTATTGTAATAGGAATCACGACTTGCATGTCGATGAGTATGACAACCGACAGGAGCCATAGGAGTTGTCTTTATTTTTTGTATGACCTGCGTGTCATTGAGAAACGCCATGTAAATTACTTTACTTTATTGCTAAACGCATTAGCCATAGTAGTAGAAGTAATAGTTGGCGAGCAACTTCATGGAGACACGATGATGGAGATCATGGTGTCATGCCGGTGACAAGATGATCATGGAGCCCCAAGATGGAGATCAAAGGAGCTATGTGATATTGGCCATATCATGTCACTATTATTATTTGATTGCATGTGATGTTTATCAAGTTTTTGCATCTTGTTTACTTATAACGACAGTAGTAAATAAGATGATCCCTCATAATAATTTCAAGAAAGTGTTCCCCCTAACTGTGCACCATTGCAACAGTTCGTTGTTTCGAAGCACCACGTGATGATCGGGTGTGATAGATTCCAACGTTCACATACAACGGGTGTAAGATAGATTTACACATGCAAACACTTAGGTTGACTTGACGAGCCTAGCATGTACAGACATGGCCTCGGAACACAGAATACCGAAAGGTCAAACATGAGTCGTATAGAAGATACGATCAACATGAAGATGTTCACCGACGTTGACTAGTCCGTCTCACGTGATGATCAGACACGGCCTAGTTAACTCGGATCATGTTATACTTAGATGACTAGAGGGATGTCTATCTGAGTGGGAGTTCATTGAATAATTTGATTAGATGAACTTAATTATCGTGAACTTAGTCTAAAATATTTGCAATATGTCTTGTAGATCAAATGGCCAACGTAGTCCTCAACTTCAATGCATTCCTAGAGAAAACCAAGCGGAAAGACGATGGCACCAACTACACGGACTGGGTCCGGAACCTGAGGATCATCCTCATAGCTGCCCAGAAAGATTATGTCCTACAAGCATCGCTAGGTGACGCACCTGTTCTCCCTGCAGAACAAGACGTTATGAACACTTGGCAGGCACGTACCGATGACTACTCCCTCGTTCAGTGCGGCATGCTTTACAGCTTAGAGCCGGGCTCCAAAAACGTTTTGAGAGACACGGAGCATATGAGATGTTCGAAGAGCTGAAAATGGTTTTCCAAGCTCATGCTCGGGTCGAGAGATATCAAGTCTCCGACAAATTCTTCAGCTGTAAGATGGAGGAAAACAGTTCTGTTAGTGAGCACATACTCACTATGTCTGGGTTGCATAACCGCTTGACTCAGTTGGGAGTTAATCTCCCGGATGACGCGGTCATTGATAGAATCCTGCAGTCGCTTCCACCGAGCTACAAGAGCTTTGTGATGAACTTCAATATGCGGGGGATGGAAAAGACCATTCCTGAAGTATTTGCAATGCTGAAATCAGCAGAGGTAGAAGTCAAAAAGGAACATCAAGTGTTGATGGTGAATAAAACCACTAAGTTCAAGAAAGGCAAGGGTAAGAAAACCTTCAAGAAGGACGGCAAGGGAGTTGCCGTGCCCGGCAAGCAAGCTGCCGGGAAGAAGCCAAAGAATGGACCCAAGCCCGAGACTGAGTGTTTTTATTGCAAGGGAAGTGGTCACCGGAACTGCCCCAAATACTTAGCGGATAAGAAGGCCGGCATCACAAACGGTATATGTGATATACATGTAATTGATGTGTACCTTACCAGTACTCGTAGTAGCTCTTGGGTATTTGATACCGGTGCAGTTGCTCATATTTGTAACTCAAAGAAGGAGCTGCGGAATAAGCGGAGACTGGCGAAGGACGAGGTGACGATGCGCGTCGGGAATGGTTCCAAGGTCGATGTGATCGCCGTCGGCATGCTACCTCTATATTTACCTATAGGATTAGTTTTGAACCTCAATAATTGTTATTTAGTGCCAAGTTTGAGCATGAACATTGTATCAGGATCTCGTTTAATACGAGATGGCTACTCATTTAAATCCGAGAATAATGGTTGTTCTATTTATATGAGAGATATGTTTTATGGTCATGCTCCGATGGTGAATGGTTTATTCTTAATGAATCTCGAGCGTAATGCTACACATATTCATAGTGTGAATACCAAAAGATGTAAGATTGATAATGATAGTCCCACATACTTGTGGCACTGCCGCCTTGGTCACATAGGTGTCAAACGCATGAAGAAGCTCCATGCAGATGGAATTTTAGAGTCTCTTGATTACGAATCATTTGACAGGTGCGAACCATGCCTCATGGGTAAAATGACCAAGACTCCGTTCTCAGGAACAATGGAGCGAGCAACCAACTTATTGGAAATCATACATACTGATGTGTGTGGTCCAATGAGTGTTGAGGGTCGCGGTGGCTATCGTTATGTTCTCACCCTCACTGATGACTTGAGTAGATATGGGTATATCTATTTAATGAAACACAAGTCTGAGACCTTTGAAAAGTTCAAGGAATTTCAGTGTGAGGTTGAAAATCAACGTGACAGGAAAATCAAGTTCCTGCGATCAGATCGTGGAGGAGAATACTTGAGTCACGAATTTGGCACACACTTAAGAAAATGTGGAATAGTTTCACAACTCACGCCGCCTGGAACACCTCAGCGTAATGGTGTGTCCGAACGTCATAATCGCACTCTATAAGATATGGTGCGATCTATGATGTCTCTTACTGATTTACCGCTATCTTTTTGGGGCTATGCTTTAGAGACTGCCGCATTCACTTTAAATAGGGCTCCGTCGAAATCCGTTGAGACGACACCATATGAATTATGGTTTGGGGATGCGATGCTTATGTCAAGAAACTTCAACCTGAAAAGCTCGAACCCAAGTGGGAAAAATGCGTCTTCATAGGATACCCTAAAGAAACTATTGGGTATACCTTCTACCTCAGATCCGAAGGCAAGATCTTTGTTGCCAAGAATGGACCCTTTCTAGAGAAAGAGTTTCTCTCGAAAGAAGTAAGTGGGAGGAAAGTAGAACTTGATGAAGTATTACCTCTTGAACCGGAAAATGGCGCAACTCAAGAAAATGTTCCTGAGGTGCCTGCACCGACTAGAGAGGAAGTTAATGATGATGATCATGAAACTTCAGATCAAGTTGCTACTGAACTTCGTAGGTCCACAAGGACACGTTCCGCACTAGAGTGGTACGGCAACCCTGTCTTGGAAATCATGTTGTTAGACAACGGTGAACCCTCAAACTATGAAGAAGCGATGGCGGGCCCGGATTCTGACAAATGGCTAGAAGCCATGAAATCCGAGATAGGATCCATGTATGAAAACTAAGTATGGACTTTGACTGACTTGCCCGTTGAGGGGCGAGGCATAGAAAATAAATGGATCTTTAAGAAGAAGACAGACGCAGATGGCAATGTGACCATCTATAAAGCTCGGCTTGTCGCTAAGGGTTATCGACAAGTTCAAGGGGTTGACTACGATGAGACTTTCTCACAGGTAGCGAAGCTAAAGTCCGTCCGAATCATGTTAGCAATTGCCGCATTCTATGATTATGAGATATGGCAAATGGATGTCAAAACTGCATTCCTTAATGGTTTCCGTAAGGAAGAATTGTATATGATGCAGCCGGAAGGTTTTGTCGATCCTAAGAATGCTAACAAGGTGTGCAAGCTCCAATGCTCGATTTATGGGCTGGTGCAAGCATCTCGGAGTTGGAACATTCGTTTTGATGAGATGATCAAAGCGTTTGGGTTTACGCAGACTTATGGAGAAGCCTGCGTTTACAAGAAAGTGAGTGGGAGCTCTGTAGCATTTCTCATATTATATGTAGATGACATACTTTTGATGGGAAATGATATAGAACTCTTGGACAACATTAAGGCCTACTTGAATAAGAGTTTTTCAATGAAGGACCTTGGAGAAGCTGCATATATATTAGGCAAGATCTATAGAGATAGATCAAGACGCCTCATAGGTCTTTCACAAAGCACATACCTTGATAAGATATTGAAGAAGTTCAATATGGATCAGTCTAAGAAGGGGTTCTTGCCTGTGTTGCAAGGTGTGAAATTGAGCTCAGCTCAATGTCCGACCACGGCAGAAGATATAGAAGAGATGAGCGTCATCCCCTATGCCTCAGCCATAGGTTCTATTATGTACACCATGTTGTGTACCAGACCTGATGTAAACCTTGCCGTAAGTTTGGTAGGTAGGTACCAAAGTAATCCCGGCAAGGAACAGTGGACAGCGGTCAAGAATATCCTGAAGTACCTGAAAAGGACTAAGGAAATGTTTCTCGTTTATGGAGGTGACGAAGAGCTCGTCGTAAAGGGTTACGTCGACGCTAGCTTCGACACAGATCTGGATGACTCAAAGTCACTAACCGGATACGTGTATATTTTGAATGGTGGGGCAGTAAGCTGGTGCAGTTGCAAGCAGAGCGTCGTGGCGGGATCTACATGTGAAGCGGAGTACATGGCAGCCTCGGAGGCAGCACATGAAGCAATTTGGGTGAAGGAGTTCATCACCAACCTAGGAGTCATACCTAATGCATCGGGGCCAATCAAACTCTTCTGTGACAACACTGGAGCTATTGCACTTGCCAAGGAGCCCAGGTTTCACAAGAAGACCAGGCACATCAAGCCTCGCTTCAACTCCATTCGTGAAAATGTTCAAGATGGAGACATAGATATTTGTAAAGTACATACAGACCTGAATGTAGCAGACCGTTGACTAAACCTCTCCCTAGAGCAAAACATGATCAACACCAGAATTCCATGGGTGTTCGATTCATCACAATGTAACTAGATTATTGACTCTAGTGCAAGTGGGACACTGTTGGAAATATGCCCTAGAGGCAATAATAAAAGCATTATTATTATATTTCCTTGTTCATGATAATTGTCTTTTATTCATGCTATAATTGTGTTATCCGGAAATCGTAATACATGTGTGAATAATAGACACCAACATGTCCCTAGTAAGCCTCTAGTTGACTAGCTCGTTGATCAACAGATAGTCATGGTTTCCTGACTATGGACATTGGATGTCATTGATAACGAGATCACATCATTAGGAGAATCATGTGATGGACAAGACCCAATCCTAAACATAGCACAAGATCGTATAGTTCGTTTGCTAGAGTTTTTCAATGTCAAGTATCTTTTCCTTAGACCATGAGATCGTGTAACTCCCGGATACCGTAGGAGTACTTTGGGTATACCAAACGTCACAACGTAACTGAGTGACTATAAAGGTATACTACGGGTATCTCCGAAAGTGTCTGTTGGGTTGACACGGATCAAGACTGGGATTTGTCACTCCGTATGACGGAGAGGTATCACTGGGCCCACTCGGTAATGCATCATCATTATGAGCTCAAAGTGACCAAGTGTCTGGTCACAGGATCATGCATTACGGTACGAGTAAAGTGACTTGCCAGTAATGAGATTGAACGAGGTATTGGGATACCGACGATCGAATCTCGGGCAAGTAACATACCTATTGACAAAGGGAATTGTATACGGGGTTGCTTGAATCCTCGACATCGTGGTTCATCCAATGAGATCATCAAGGAGCATGTGGGAGCCAACATGGGTATCCAGATCCCGCTGTTGGTTATTGACCGGAGAGCAATCTCGGTCATGTCTACATGTCTCCCGAACCCGTAGGGTCTACACACTTAAGGTTCGGTGACGCTAGGGTTGTAGGATATGTATATGCAGTAACCCGAATGTTGTTCAGAGTCCCGGATGAGATCCCGGATGTCACGAGGAGTTTCGGAATGGTCCGGAGGTAAAGAATTATATATAGGAAGTGCTATTTCAGCCATCGGGACAAGTTTCGGGGTCACCGGTATTGTACCAGGACCACCGGAAGGGTCCCGGGGGTCCACCGGGTGGGGCCACCTATCCCGGAGGGCCCCATGGGCTGAAGTGGGAAGGGATCCAGCCCAAAGTCGGCTGAGGCGCCACTTCCCCCTAGGGCCCATGCGCCTAGGGTGGGGAAACCCTAAAGGGGGCGCCCCCTTGCTTGGGGGGCAAGCCCCCCACCCCTTGGCCGCCGCCCCCCTAGGAGATTGCATCTCCTAGGGCCGGTGCCCCCCCTAGGCCCCCTATATATAGTGGGGGAGATGGAGGACCTCTGACCTACACCTTTGGTGCCTCCCTCTCCCTCTCCAACACCTCCTCCTCCTCCATAGAGCTTGGCGAAGCCTTGCCGGAGTACTGCAGCTCCACCACCACCACGCCGTCGTGCTGCTGCTGGAGCCATCTTCCTCAACCTCTCCTTCCCCCTTGCTGGATCAAGAAGGAGGAGACATTACGCTTACCGTACGTGTGTTGAATGCGGAGGTGCCATCCGTTCGGCGCTAGGATCTCCGGTGATTTGGATCACGTCGAGTACGACTCCCTCATCCCCGTTCTTTGAACGCTTCCGCTCGCGATCTACAAGGTACGTAGATGCATCCAATCACTCATTGCTAGATGAACTCATAGATGGATCTTGGTGAAACCGTAGGAAAATTTTTGTTTTCTGCAACGTTCCCCAACACTGGGTTGGACCAACACTTAGAGAAGCACTGGCCCGGGGGTTTAAATAAAGATGACCCTTGAGCCCGCCGACTCAAGGGAAAGAAAAGGCTAGGTGGCGAATGGTAAAACCAATGTTGGGCCTTGCTGGTGGATTTTTATTCAAGGCGAACTATCAAGGGGTTCCCATTATAACCCAACCGCGTAAGGAACGCAAAATCTGGGAACATAACACCGATATGACGGAGACTAGGAAAGCAAGAGTGGAACAAAACACCAGGCATAAGGCCGAGCCTTCCACCCTTTACCAAGTATATAGATGCATTAATTAAATAAGAGATATTGTGATATCCCAACAAGTAAACATGTTCCTGAAGGAAATATGCCCTAGAGGCAATAATAAAGTTATTATTTATTTCCTTATATCATGATAAATGTTTATTATTCATGCTAGAATTGTATTAACCGGAAACATAATACATGTGTGAATACATAGACAAACAGAGTGTCACTAGTATGCCTCTACTTGACTAGCTCGTTGATCAAAGATGGTTATGTTTCCTAACCATAGACATGAGTTGTCATTTGATTAACGGGATCACATCATTAGGAGAATGATGTGATTGACTTGACCCATTCCATTAGCATAGCACTTGATCGTTTAGTTTGTTGCTATTGCTTTCTTCATGACTTATACATGTTCCTATGACTATGAGATTATGCAACTCCCGTTTACAGGAGGAACACTTTGTGTGATACCAAATGTCACAACGTAACTGGGTGATTATAAAGGTGCTCTACAGGTGTCTATGAAGGTACTTGTTGGGTTGGCATATTTCGAGATTAGGATTTGTCACTTCGATTGTCCGAGAGGTATCTCTGGGCCCTCTCGGTAATGCACATCACTTAAGCCTTGCAAGCATTGCAACTAATGAGTTAGTTACAGGATGATGTATTACGGAAAGAGTAAAGAGACTTGCCGGTAACGAGATTGAACTAGGTATTGAGATACCGACGATTGAATCTCGGGGAAGTAACATACCGATGACAAAGGGAATAACGTATGTTGTTATGCGGTCTGACCGATAAAGATCTTCATAGAATATGTGGGAGCCAATATGAGCATCCAGGTTCCGCTATTGGTTATTGATCGGAGACATGTCTCGGTCATGCCTACATTGTTCTCGAACCCGTAGGGTCCGCACGCTTAAGGTTTCGATGATAGTTATATTATGAGTTTATGAGTTTTGATGTACCGAAGGAGTTCGGAGTCCCGGATGAGATCGGGGACATGACGAGGAGTCTCGAAATGGTCGAGACGTAAAGATCAATATATTGGACAACAATATTCGGACATCGGAAAGGTTCCGAGTGATTCGGGTATTTTTCGGAGTACCGGAGAGTTACGGGAATTCACCGGGGAGTATATGGGCCTTATTGGGCCATACGGGAATAGAGGAGAGAGGCCAAAAGGAAGGAGGCGCCCCCCTCCTCTGGTCCGAATTGGACAAGGCGTGCAGCCCACTTTTCCTTGTTCCTCTCCCCCTCTTTCCTTCTCTCCTACTCCAACAAGGGAAGGAGGAGTCCTACTCCCGGTGGGAGTAGGACTCCCCCTTGGCCCGCCCTCCTCCTAGGCCGGCCGCCTCCCTCCCTTGATCCTTTATATACGGGGGCAGGGGGGCACCCCATAGACACAACAGTTGATCATTGATCTCTTAGCCGTGTGCGGTGCCCCCCTCCACCATAGTCCTTGATAATATTGTAGTGGTGCTTAGGCGAAGCCTGCGACAGTAGAAGATCAAGATCGTCACCACGCTGTCGTGCTGACGGAACTCTTCCCCGACATTCTGCTGGATCGGAGTCCGGGGATCGTCATCGAGCTGAACGTGTGCTAGAACTCGGAGGTGCCGTAGTTTCGGTGCTTGATTGGTCGGGCCGTGAAGACGTACGACTACATCAACCGCATTGTGCTAACGCTTCCGCTTTCGGTCTACGAGGGTACGTGGATAACACTCTCCCCTCTCGTTGCTATGCATCACCATGATCTTGCATGTGCGTAGGAATTTTTTTGCAATTACTACGTTCCCCAACAGTGGCATCCGAGCCTAGGTTTTATGCGTTGATTTTGTGCACGAGTAGAACACAAGTGAATTGTGGGCGATATAAGTCATACTGCTTACTAGCATGTCACACTTTGGTTCGGCGGTATTGTTGGATGAAGCGGCCCGGACCGACATTACGCGTACGCTTACGCGAGACTGGTTCTACCGACGTGCTTTGCACACAGGTGGCTGGCGGGTGTCAGTTTCTCCAACTTTAGTTGAACCGAGTGTGGCTACGCCCGGTCCTTGCGAAGGTTAAAATAGCATCAACTTGAGAAACTATCATTGTGGTTTTGATGCGTAGGTAAGAACAGTTCTTGCTCAGCCCGTAGCAGCCACGTAAAACTTGCAACAACAATGTAGAGGACGTCTAACTTGTTTTTGCAGGGCATGTTGTGATGTGACATGGTCAAGACATGATGCTAAATTTTATTGTATGAGATGATCATATTTTGTAACCGAGTTATCGGCAACTGGCAGGAGCCATATGGTTCTCGCTTTACTGTATGCAATGCAATTGTGCTGTAATGCTTTACTTTATCACTAAGAGGTAGCGATAGTCGTGGAAGCATAAGATTGGCGAGACGACAACGATGCTATGATGGTGATCAAGGTGTCGCGCCGGTGACGATGGTGATCATGACGGTGCTTGGGAGATGGAGATCACAAGCACAAGATGATGATGGCCATATCATATCACTTATATTGGTTGCGTGTGATGTTTATCTTTTATGCATCTTATCTTGCTTTGTTTGACGGTAGCATTATAAGATGATCTCTTACTAAATTTCAAGATAAAAGTGTTCTCCCTGAGTATGCACCGTTGCCAAAGTTCGTCGTGCCCAGACACCACGTGATGATCGGGTGTGATAAGCTCTACGTCCATCTACAACGGGTGCAAGCCAGTTTGCAGACACAGAATACTCAGGTTAAACTTGACGAGCCAAGCATATGTAGATATGGCCTCGGAACACTGAGACCGAAAGGTCGAGCGTGAATCATATAGTAGATATGATCAACATAATGATGTTCACCATTGAAAGCTATTCCATTTCACGTGATGATCGGTTATGGTTTAGTTGATTTGGATCACGTGATCACTTAGACGATTAGAGGGATGTCTATCTAAGTGGGAGTTCTTAAGTAATATGATTAATTGAACTTTAATTTATCATGAACTTAGTCCTGGTAGTATTAGCATATCTATGTTGTAGATCAATAGCTCACGATATTGCTCCCCATTTAATTTTTATATGTTCCTGGAGAAAACTAAGTTGAAAAAGGTTAGTAGCAATAATGCGGATTGGATCCGTGATCTGAGGATTATCCTCATTGCTGCACAGAAGAATTATGTCCTTGATGCACCGCTAGGTGACAGACCTATTGCAGGAGCAGATGCAGACGTTCTGAACGTTTGGCTAGCTCAATATGATGACTACTTGATAGTTTAGTGCACCATGCTTAACGGCTTAGAATCGGGACTTCAAAGGCGTTTTTAACGTCATGGAACATATGAGATGTTCCAGGAGTTGAAGTTAATATTTCAAGCAAATATCCGAGTTGGGAGATATGAAGTCTCCAACAAGTTCTATAGCTAAAAGATGGAGGAGAATAGCTCAAGCAGTGAGCATGTGCTCAGATTGTCTGGGTACTACAATCGCTTGAATCAAGTCAGAGTTAATCTTCCAGATAAAATAGTGATTGACAGAATTCTCTAGTCACCATCACCAAGTTAGTAGAACTTCATGATGAACTATAATATGCAAGGGATAACGGAAACGATTCCCAAACTCTTCGTGATGCTTAAATCGACAAAGGTAGAAATCAAGAAAAGCATCAAGTGTTGATGGTAAACAAAACCACTAGTTTCAAGTAAAGGGACAAAGGGAAGAATGGGGAACTTCAAGAAGAACGGCAAGCAAGTTGCTGCTCAAGTGAAAAACCCAAGTCTGGACCGAAGCCTGAAACTGAGTGCTTCTATTGCAAAGGGACTGGTCATTGGAAGCAGAACTACCCCAAGTATTTGGCAGATAAGAAGGATGGCAAAGTGAACAAAGGTATATTTGATATACATATTATTGATGTGTATTTTACTAGTGTTCGTAGCAACCCCTCGGTATTTGATACTGGTTCAGTTGCTAAGAGTAGTAACTCGAAACAGGAGTTGCAGAATGAACAGAGACTAGTTAAGGGTGAAGTGACGATGTGTGTTGGAAGTGGTTCCAAGATTGATATGATCATCATCGCACACTCCCTATACTTTCGGGATTAGTGTTGAACCTAAATAAGTGTCATTTGGCGTTTGCGTTGAGCATGAATATGATTTGATCATGTTTATTGCAATACGTTTATTCATTTAAGTAAGAGAATAAATTGTTGTTCTGTTTACATGAATAAAACCTTATATGGTTACACACCCAATGAAAATGGTTCGTTGGATCTCAATCGTAGTGATACACATATTCATAATATTGAAACCAAAAGATGCAAAGTTAATAATGATAGGGCAACTTATTTGTGGCACTACCGTTTAGGTCATATTGGTGTAAAACGCATGAAGAAAATCCATGCTGATGGGCTTTTGGAATCACTTGATTATGAATCAATTGATGCTTGCGAACCATGCCTCATGGGCAAGATGACTAAGACTCCGTTCTCCGGAACAATGGAGCAAGCAACAGATTTGTTGGAAATCATACATACTGATGTATGTGGTCTGATGAATATTGAGGCTCGCGGCAGGTATCATTATTTTCTGATCTTCACAGATGATTTGAGCAGATATGAGTATATCTACTTGATGAAACACAAATCTGAAACATTTGAAAAGTTCGAAGAATTTCAGAGTGAAGTGGAGAATCATCGTAACAAAAATAAAAGTTTCTACGATATGATCGCAGAAGGAAAATATTTGAGTTACGAGTTTGGCCTTCAGTTAAAACATTGTGAAATAGTTTCACTACTCACGCCACCTGGAACACCACAGTGTAATGGTGTGTCTGAACATCATAACCGTACTTTATTAGATATGGTGCAATCTATGACGTCTCTTACTGATTTACCGCTATCATTTTGGGGTTATGCATTAGAGACAGCTACATTCACGTTAAATAGGGCACCATCTAAATCCGTTGAGACGACACCGTATGAACTATGGTTTGGCAAGAAACCTAAGCTATCGTTTCTTAAAGTTTGAGGTTGCATTGCCTATGTGAAAAAGTTTCAACCTGATAAGCTCAAACCCAAAACGGAGAAGTGTGTCTTCATAGGATACCCAAAAGAAAATGTTGGGTACACCTTCTATCACAGATCCGAAGGCAAAATATTCATTGCTGAGAAAGGATCCTTTCTAGAGAAGGAGTTTCTCTCAAAAGAAGTGAGTAGGAGGAAAGTAGAACTTGATGAGGTAACTGTACCTGCTCCCTTATTGGAAAGTAGTTCATCATAGAAATCTGTTCCTCTGACTACTACACCAATTAGTGAGGAAGCTAATGATGATGATCATGTAACTTCAGATCAAGTTACTACCGAAACCTCGTAGGTAAACCAGAGTGAGATTCGCACCAGAATGGTACGGTAATCCTGTTCTAGAGGTCATGTTACTTGACCATGACGAGCCTACGAACTATTAGGAAGCGACGATGAGCCCAGATTCCGCGAAATTGCTTGAGGCCATGAAATCTGAGATGAGATCCATGTATGAGAACAAAGTATGGACTTTGATTGACTTGCCCAATGATCGGCGAGCCATTGAGATTAAATGGATCTACAAGAGGAAGACGGACGCTGATATTAGTGTTACTATCTACAAAGCTAGAATTGCCGCAAAAAGGTTTTCGACAAGTTCAAGGTGTTGACTACGATGAGAGTTTCTCACTCGTATCTATGCTTAAGTCTGTCCCAACCAAGTTAGCAATTGCCGCATTTTATGAAATCTGGCAAATGGATAAACAAAATTGCATTCCTTAATGGATTTATTAAAGAAGAGTTGTATATGATGCAACTAGAAGGTTTTGTCAATCCTAAAGGTACTAACAAAATATGCAAGCTCCAGCGATCCATCTATGGACTGGTGCAAGCATCTCGGAGTTGGAATATACGCTTTGATAAGTTGATCAAAGCATATAGTTTTATATAGACTTGCGGTGAAGCCTGTACTTACGAGAAAGTGAGTGGGAGCACTACAACATTTCTGATAAGTATATGTGAATGACATATTGTTGATCGGAGATAATGTAGAATTATTCCGCAAAGCATAAAGGAATGTTTGAAAGGAGTTTTTCGAAGAAATACCTTGGTGAAGCTGCTTACATATTGAGCATCAAGATCTATAGAGATAGATCAAGACACTTGATAAGTTTTTCAATGAGTACATACCTTGACAAGATTTTGAAGTAGTTCAAAATGGAACAGTCAAAGAAGGAGTTCTTTCCTGTGTTACAAGGTGTGAAGTTGAGTAAGACTCAAAACCCGATCACGGCAGAAGATAGAGAGAAAATGAAAGTCATTCCCTATGCCTCAGCCATAGGTTCTATAAAGTATGCCATGCTATGTACCAGACCTATTGTATACCATGCCCTGAGTTTGGCAAGGGAGTACAATAGTGATCTAGGAGTAGATCACTGGACATTGGTCAAAATTATCCTTAGTGGAATAAGGATATGTTTCTCGATTATGGAGGTGACAAAAGGTTCGTCGTAAAGGGTTACGTCGATGCAAGTTTTGACACTGATCCAGATGAATCAAAGTCTCAATATGGATACATATTTAAAGTGGGAGCAATTAGCTAGAGTAGCTCCGTGCAGAGCATTGTTGACATAGAAATTTGCAAAATACATACGGATCTGAATATGGCAGACCCGTTGACTAAACTTCCCTCACAAGCAAAACATGATCACACCTTAGTACTCTTTGGGTATTAATCACATAGCAATGTGAACTAGATTATTGACTCTAGTAAACCCTTTGGGTGTTGGTCACATGTCGATGTGAACTATGGGTGTTAATCACATGGTGATGTGAACTATTGGTATTAAATCACATGGCGATGTGAACTAGATTATTGACTCTAGTGCAAGTGGGAGACTGAAGGAAATATGCCCTAGAGGCAATAATAAAGTTATTATTTATTTCCTTATATGATGATAAATGTTTATTATTCATGCTAGAATTGTATTAACCGGAAACATAATACATGTGTGAATACATAGACAAACAGAGTGTCACTAGTATGCCTCTACTTGACTAGCTCGTTGATCAAAGATGGTTATGTTTCCTAACCATAGACATGAGTTGTCATTTGATTAATGGGATCACATCATTAGGAGAATGATGTGATTGACTTGACCCATTCCGTTAGCATAGCACTTGATCGTTTAGTTTGTTGCTATTGCTTTCTTCATGACTTATACATGTTCCTATGACTATGAGATTATGGAACTCCCGTTTACCGAAGGAACACTTTGTGTGCTACCAAACGTCACAACATAACTGGGTGATTATAAAGGTGCTCTACAGATGTCTCCGAAGGTACTTGTTGGGTTGGCGTATTTCGAGATTAGGATTTGTCACTCCGATTGTCAGAGAGGTATCTCTGGGCCCTCTCGGTAATGCACATCACTTAAGCCTTGCAAGCATTGCAACTAATGAGTTGGTTGCAGGATGATGTATTACCGAACGAGTAAAGAGACTTGCCGGTAACGAGATTGAACTAGGTATTGAGATACCGACGATCGAATCTCGGGGAAGTAACATACCAATGACAAAGGGAACAACGTATGTTGTTATGCGGTCTGACCGATAAAGATCTTCGTAGAATATGTGGGAGCCAATATGAGCATCCAGGTTCCGCTATTGGTTATTGACCGGAGACGTGTCTCGGTCATGTCTACATTGTTCTCGAACCCGTAAGGTCCGCACGCTTAAGGTCTCGATGACAGTTATATTATGAGTTTATGAGTTTTGATGTACCGAAGGAGTTCGGAGTCCCGGATGAGACAGGGGACATGACGAGGAGTCTCGAAATGGTCGAGATGTAAAGATCGATATATTGGACGACTATATTCGGACATCGGAAAGGTTCCGAGTGATTCGGGTATTTTTCGGAGTACCGGAGAGTCATGGGAATTCGCCGGGGAGTATATGGGCCTTATTGGGCCATACGAGAATAGAGGAGAGAGGCCAAAAGGAAGGAGGCGCGCGCCCCCCTCTGGTCCGAATTGGACAAGGGGTGCAGCCCACTTTTCCTTGTTCCTCTCCCCCTCTTTCCATCTCTCCTACTCCAACAAGGGAAGGAGGAGTCCTACTCTCGGTGGGAGTAGGACTCCCCCCTTGGCGCGCCCTCCTCCTAGGCCGGCCACCTCCCTCCGTTGCTCCTTTATATACGGGGGCAGGGGGCACCCCATAGACACAACAGTTGATCATTGATCTCTTAGCCGTGTGCGGTACCCCCCCTCCACCATAGTCCTCGATAATATTGTAGTCATGCTTAGGCGAAGCCCTGCGACAGTAGAACATCAAGATCGTCACCACGCTGTCGTGCTGACGGAACTCTTCCGTGACATTCTGCTGGATCGGAGTCCGGGGATCATCATCGAGCTGAACGTGTGCTAGAACTCGGAGGTTCATAGTTTCGGTGCTTGATCGGTCGGGCCGTGAAGACGTACGACTACATCAACCGCGTTGTGCTAATGCTTCCACTTTCGGTCTATGAGGGTACGTGGACAACACTCTCCCCTCTCGTTGCTATGCATCACCATGATCTTGCGTGTGCGTAGGATTTTTTTTGAAATTACTACGTTCCCCAATAGTTCCAACAAGGAACAACATCTCCATGTTCCAACAAGGAACAAACTTCATCTTCACCTGCAACTAACAACGCTATAAGAGGGGCTGAGCAAAGCGGTAACATAGCCAAACAACAGTTTGCTAGGACAAGGTGGGTTAGAGGCTTGGTTCAATAGTATCGGAGGCATGATAAGCAAGTGGTAGGTATCGCAGCATAGGCATAGCAAAAGAGCGAGCAACTAGCAAGCAAAGATAGAAGTGATTTCGAGGGTATGGTCATCTTGCCTGCAAAGTTGTCAGAGTTGACTTGATCCTCGTAAGCGAACTCAACGGCTCCTCGTTCACGAACTCGTCTCCCGGCTCTACCCAAACAAGAACAACAAGCAAACGGAACACAATCAACCACGTGCAATGCTAAAAACAACATGTAGCAAACATGGTATGATATGCGGGATGCGGTATGTGATGCATATGAAAGATTTGACAAGGAATGATTAAACCTGGCCTCAACTTGGAAATCCAAGAGTGCCACTGGAAAGGTGAGGTGATTTCGGTTGAAATCAATATAAAGATCACTGGAATCGGATGCACGGTTTGGAAATGGCAAGCAAAACAAATATGGCACCGATCTGCGATAATCAGCAAGTGACCAACTAAATGCATCAAGATAAATATGCTACAACACTCAAACATAGCAACAAAGTACATCGCAGGGATCCACTCATGAAGCCTGACAAAAGATGAGCACTGAGCTACGGCTAATTCATCCATTAACAGGTTCAAACAAGCATGGCAAAAGTGCAAATGACAACAAGTTTCAGACTTTGTGAAATTAACACAAGTCTGGAATTTATCATCAGGAAGCACAATTTAGAGCATGAAAACTACATGCTACAGGAACTTAACATAGCAAAGCAAGGCATGGCATGAAGCTACTCAAAGCATTTAACAAAAGTCCCTTAGTGACCTTGAGCCAAAAGGGATCAGAAAATACAATTGCACACATGTGAACATGGCAAAAACATAAACAGATTTCAGACTTTAGTGAAAAACTGGGGCATGCAAATCAGTTAGCGAGTAGGCATGTTTACGAGCTCGATACACTCACTACAGAGCATGGCATGACAAACTAAGCATACACCCATGAATAATACATGTCATAGAAGCTAGACATGGCAAGAACAACAACATTTCATGCACGGATCAATAGCAACATCCTCCGCAAAATCGCTAAACATGTCAACAATCTACCAAGATTATTTTAAAGCAAAAGTAGAGCTCGATTGACTCAAGCTAGGGTGCTCCATAAATGCAAACAAAGACATGGATGGATATAGCACCACAATTTTAACAAAACATCCTTACTAATCATCCTCAAACGAGGCACGGATCACAAGGAAACAACATGAACATATGTCATAACAACAAAATCAGGACAAGGACTTAGTGAAATTCTAAGTCCTTGAAATCAGCATTACCGATTACGCTACTTTGCAAGCTTGTGCTAGTCACCACAAATATCACAAAAATATATAGCAAGCACCTCTGTAAAGATGGCATGGCATATAACAAAACACATGTAGAGCTCAGGACCATATCATGCACACATTAAACATGGCAAAAAAGACAAATAACTATTTGCTGAAACAGATCTGCCAAATTCATCACATGGCCCTCTTCCAACAGCATTTCGGGCATCAAGATGAGCTCAAATAAAAATTATGCATTGAGATGAAATGATGTACTCGTCGAGACGAACATTTTGATATGCTACACGCACGAATCGGAGCAACGGGTGATGAGTTATGATGCGATGAATATGCTCAAAAAAATACTGAAATCTGGGGGACTTGGTGAAATTTGGACCTCTCGGGAAAAACTGGATCTCGGGGTTCCGGGACGGAGACGTGCGGGGACAAGCGGAGGTGTTTGGATGGATGAAGTGGTGGATCTGGTCTCGTTTCTTCTCCGGCGAGGTGCCGACCTCCGGCGAAGGGCAGCGCGGTGGCTCTGGCGAAGTGGGTCGATGGAGCAGAGCCGAGACGACGGCGCGACGCGCAGGGTGGTGCGGGGCGGAGCTTCGGGCGGACACGGGGCCGACGAGGTTGGCGGTTGGTGGCGGCGACGGAAGGACGGCGGCGTTGCTGTGGCAGAGGAGGTCCGGCGAGCGGCGGAGTAGCGAGCGGGGTGGCGGCCGCGGGTGGCGCGCGTGAAGGTGGCGGCGATGGCTGTCTGCGGCGAGGGGCTCTGGGCGGCATGCGCAGCGCATGCGGCAGGAGCGTGCCGGCAACGGCGGCGGAGAAGGCGGCGCGGGGCGGAGCTCCGGCGAGAGCTCACCGGAGACGGTGGCCGGCGACGAGGCTCTGAGGGGGCGCAGTGCTCCGGATCGGGTGGCGACGAATGGGCCCGGCGCGGCCCGGTTCGGCCCGGGGCGGGCCGGATCTGGGCCCTAGGAGGATGGCGGCGAAGTGGGCGCAGGGGAGGTGAGGTGGCGGCTCCGGACTGGATGTGGGCGGCAGTGATGCTGAGGTGGCGCACTCCCATTGGTCGGAGCGATGTGGCAGCGGGGTGGAAGCGTCTGCCGGCGAGCAGACATGTCCGGCGGCGCGGAGGGAGTTAGATCTAGGGTTTGCGTGCGTGAGAAATTCGGAGGGAGACACATATTGATAGGTAGAGGGAGCTAGGAGAGTCCAAATGAGGTGCGGTTTTCGGCCACGTGATCGTGATCAAACGCTCTAGATGATGGAGAGGTCTTAGGTGGGTTTTGGGCCACTTTGGAGGGGTGTTGGGCTGCAACACACACGAGGCCTTTTCGGTCCCTCGGTTAACCGTTGGAGTATCAAACGAAGTCCAAATGATACGAAACTTGACAGGCGGTCTTCCGGTAGTAAACCAAGGCCGCTTGGCAAGTATCGGTCCAATCCGAAAACGTTTAACACCCGCACACGAAAAGTGGAAGAAAGGGGCACCGGGTGACATAGGAGTGCCGGATTGCAAAACAGACAACGGGAAAAATGCTCGGATGCATGAGACGAACATGTATGCAAATGAAATGCACATGATGACATGATATACAATGCATGACACGCAAGCAATGACAAGCCAACAACAGCAAATAAGAGGAGGACACCTGGCACATCGGTCTCGGGGCGTTACAACACTCCACCACTATGAGAGGATCTCGTCCCGAGATCTAGAATGGCACCGGAGGGAAAACGGAAGAGAAAGAGAAGAGGTAAAACTAAGTTGCTTCTTTGACAAACGGGTGAGACCAAAGAACCTTGAAAAGGTTGAGCAAAAGAAAGAAAGAAAGCAATGGAGAATAACAAAGTTGAAAGCACTCCGTTAAGAAAGAGGAATAAGAAAGAACCGATTCGGGTAGCACTTCGGTTGAAAAGAGATGAAGACTTGATAAAATGAAATAGCTTGAGCAAAAGGGACACAACACTCCGGTTAAATGGATGAGCACGAAAGAAAGCAAGGTCTTTGACAAAACAAGATGATGGGTTGAAAAGAGCAAAATCACAATACCTCCGGAACAAAAGAATAGAAGATAGATAATTGAAAATAGGAGAATGGAGAAGAAAATGCCAACTTCTATCACAAAGGAGCTTGAAAAGGTATCCTTAGGAGAAAGGTCGAATGGAGTTGTTGGAAAACCAACAACGAAAAGAGAAAGCTTGTTGTGGGCTTATGGAAAACATCTCAAAACTGAGTTGAAATTCTGCCACTAACGGAAAATAATGGATTTGAATAGATACCAACAAGGAAACGAGGAGCTTATACCACCGGGAGGATAAAAGAACTTGGGTAAATTATAAGCACCATAATAGCAACAATCCTTAGGGAAAGCTTGAGGTGAAATATAACCCAATATAACTCCAAAGAAGAGATTGATTGGTTGAGAAGAAGTCTTGAGCGAAGAGAAAAATGATGGATTTAGATATGTCACTCTTGAAAACTTGTGAATCATGAAACACGAAGGAAAATTATCAACAATGCCATAACACCACCTTAAAAGATAAGAGGGGAAAACAATTGCACTCCAGATTACAAGAAGAAGAATGCTTGAACTCCTCTGAAAAGAATCTTGATGAACACTTCGAGAAGAAATTGAATCCTTGATCAACCATCATGTAAAGCCTCCATGGAGAACTCCGGTAAGAAAAGAATGAACAACCAAAATGGAGGATAAAAGAATAAGGTTGAAGCCTTGCAATGATTTAGATGGATCTTCGTGATGATATAATTGAAATAACTTTGAGCTCCGGAAAGAAAGATGGACAACTTGAACCGAGAATTTGATGAACCTCCGGAATAGTGAATTAATCACTTGGAAGAACAAGAGTAAGGATTACGTTATGCGTATCCTTCACCAATTTAAATTGATGACAAACAACGGATTTGGCATACTACTTATTCTCGAAGAAAGGATTAAGATAGATATCGTGCCAACTTGAGAATGCCTTCAACGAAACACCGGTGGAATCGAAACAACGAATGAATTGATATGATAATGAAGGAATAGAAGTCTTGAACGAACCATCGTAAGAATTGAAAATGATTGAAGAAAAGATAAAGAAACACCGGGAAGAATTAGAGAATGAATGATGATACTTGAGTGAATTTAGATCCATGAGCACGAAGAGATCATGAGCTAATTATAGAATACTTGAATGATGCACCGGTAAGATTTAGAGAATGAGAGCTGAAAGCTGGAATGAATAATCCTGAGTTGATGGACTCCGGATAACAAACTGAGAAGACCCTTGAATTGCTCCGGATAGGTGAAAAGAATTCTCACAAACGAAATAAATTATGAGATGATGGCAACAAGCTAGAATCATGAACCTTTAAGAGAATGGGGCAAGGTTTAAGAGAAAATTATTCTTCGGTCTTCAAATGTTGAGAATGACGACGAGACACCACCAAATTGTTGAGATACTCTGGGATGAAGATTAGAAAGGTTGAACCAACGATGAAAAGAATTTGAAAAAAATCTTGGAGAAATACATATGACTGATGATGAATCATTCTTACGTCAAACTTTGAAAAGAATTTAGGATAGCTCCGGGAAAATTAGAAGAGTCAGGTAAGATCCTGGAAAAAGACCTGTGGGTTAGGGCCCACTCAAAAGAAACACCGTTGAACGATTTGAAGGAGAGATTGCACCGGTTGAATTAAATGGCTTGAATAAGATAAGACCTCGAAATAGCTTGAACGGATGCAGAGTGGAAACAAGAATCTTCGAGATATCTTCAGCCCTCCAAAACAAAAGCATATCGAGAAGTGAGAGATTAAGAGGTACACCGGCATGAGAAAGCATTTGAAACAAGGAAAAGGATATGATCAACCAAGCTTGAATTGGTTCCACCGGAGAAGAAAAAGAATGAGGAATGGCGAACTTGAGGTTCCGTTAGGATCTTCATGAGAATCACCAGATAAGAATATTGACGGAAAAGGATGGAGAGAGTTCACAAGAATAATAGGATACTTGATTAAGAAATCTGGGTCCTTGAAGAGAAAGGGAGGGTGGGCAGGAAAACAAAGGCAGCTTGGAGACGAATGAAACAAACACCGTTGAGAAGACTTGAGTTGATCTTGCGGATGTTGAAATGATCGGATCCACATGAAGAGAAACATGTCGGTTGAAAAGGATTGACATGACAATCTCGATTGTCATGAAGGATTTGTATTCACATCGGAGTATGAGAACACCATTTAGGAAAGGTATGGAATCAACACTTGACATTGAAGCAACTGAATACCACAATCTCAAAACAAAACAAAGGATTGGCTTGCAGAATAAGCCGGAACAAACATATGATAGAGATTTCGTCCGAAGTTTTCATGGTGGGGCCTACACGGGCTCAATCGTACAACACCATCATGTACAAGGCAGTGCACATGACATATGAAGCGTCCCTGAGTCGGCATAGCCAAGGACTCTTTAAGACACAACGAGACCACTGTAAAACCGACCGTGGATAGGTGGACCACTAGACGTCGAACCCCAATTTCATATCATACATCTTTCGGAAAGATATCCTAAGAGCTACTTGAATTCCCACTTATAAACTCCCGAAATTTTCCCAGTTATGCAAATCAGGTGTTGGGGATACAGGGGAAGCATAATATCTCACCCAAAACTAGCAAATCCTACATCCAGTTGTATCCATCCTTCAACACATAACCAAGAAACCTTCGGAAATCGTTTACCTCAACCTTCGAAAAGCATCCGTTATACGAGTTATGGCAATACTCCCGAACTCCCGCCCCAGTACTGGGTGGCGTCGAGGTTATCTCACCAACAACTGCATAAAAGAGATTTTCGATGTCGGCGGAACTAATCTCAGGTATTCCAGAACTGCAACGATAAAATTGTGACGACAACACCTCGGAGCTCAACTCCCCGGAACACTGCCACAACCCCTAAATGTCAGGAGGCACCAAGAACAATGTTCTCGTCACAAAACCATCGGAACGATTCCAAGATACCCGCGTGATCTTAAATTTTTTTTAGTGAAATTTGAGAAGAGAAGAGTCTAAACTCTACGTCAGGATGCCTCACCAGAGCGACGAAGGGACTGGGGAGTAAAAGTAATTCCTAACTCTCCGATATATATAATCCTAAATGACTCAAAACATTTCTAGACACAATAACACCAATGATTCGATCAAGCAGGGGGGCTCCTAAGGTCGGGGAAGGCTCTGATTACCAACTTGTAACGCTCTCGATGCGGCTATTCTCCCACGTGTCGAAGCATGACTTAGAGGCATAACCGCATAGAAAGCAATGTCGCAAGTGAGGTAATCTTCACACAACCCATGTAATACATAAGGGAAAGAGATACATAGTTGGCTTACAATCGCCACTTCACACAATTACATGAATAAAGCATTACATCATCCAGATACAGTTAAGGTCCGACTACGGAACCAAAATAAAAGAAGACTACCCCCAATGCTACACAGATCCCCGATCGTCCCGACTGGGCTCCACTACTGATCAACTAGAACGAAACAACACAAAGGACAATAAATTCAACGAGCTCCTCCTTGAGCTTGGTTGCGTCATCTTCAAGGTTTCATCGGCACCTGCAAACTGGTTTTGGAAGTATCCGTGAGTCATGGGGACTCAGCAATCTCACACCCTCACGATCAAGACTATTTAAGCTTATAGGTAAGGTAAAGGTATGAGGTGGAGCTGCAGCAAGCGACTAGCATATATGGTGGCTAACATACGCAAAAGAGAGCGAGAAGAGAAGGCAAAGCACGATCGAACAACTATGATCAAGAAGTGATCCTAGAACAACCTACGTCAAGCATTACTCCAACACCGTGTTCACTTCCCGGACTCCGCCGAGAAGAGACCATCACGGCTACACACGTGGTTGGTGCATTTTAATTAAGGTCAACTTCAAGTTTTCTACAACCGGACATTAACAAATTCCCATCTGCCCATAACCGTGGGCACGGCTTTTGAAAGTTCAAATCCCTGCAGGGGTGTCCCAACTTAGCCCATCACAAGCTCTCATGGTCAACGAAGGATATTCCTTCTAGCGGGAAGACCCGATCAGACTCGGAATCCTGGTTACAAGACATCCTCGACAATGGTAAAACAAGTCCAGCAAGACCACCCGCTGTGAGGAAAAATCCCGATAGGAGCTGCACATATCTCGTTCTCAGGGCACACCGGATAAGCTAAGCATATGGGAGCCAACGTAACCCAAGTTGCCAAGGGACGGCCCCGCATGATGCTCTGGGTTGGACCAACACTTAGAGAAGCACTGGCCTGGGGGTTTAAATAAAGATGACCCTTGAGCCGGCCGACTCAAGGGAAAGAAAAGGCTAGGTGGCGAATGGTAAAACCAATGTTGGGCCTTGCTGGAGAAGTTTTATTCAAGGCAAACTGTCAAGGGGTTCCCATTATAACCCAACCACATAAGGAACGCAAAATCCGGGAACATAACACCGATATGACGAAAACTAGGGCGGCAAGAGTGGAACAAAGCACCAGGCATAAGGCCGAGCCTTCCACCATTTACCAAGTATATAGATGCATTAATTAAATAATAGATATTGTGATATCCCAACAAGTAAACATGTTCCAACAAGGAACAACATCTCCATGTTCCAACAAGGAACAAACTTCATCTTCACCTTCAACTAACAACGCTATAAGAGGGGCTGAGCAAAGCGGTAACATAGCCAAACAACGGGTTGCTAGGACAAGGTGGGTTAGAGGCTTGGTTCAACAATATGGGAGGCATTATAAGCAAGTGGTAGGTATCGCAGCATAGGCATAGCAAAAAGAGCGAGCAACTAGCAAGCAAAGATAGAAGTGATTTTGAGGGTACGTTCATCTTGCCTGCAAAGTTGTCAGAGTTGTCTTGATCATCGTAAGCGAACTCAACGGCTCCTCGTTCACGAACTCGTCTCCCGGCTCTACCCAAACAATAACAACAAGCAAACGGAACACAATCAACCACGTGCAATGCTCAAACAACATGATGCAAACATGGTTTGATATGCGGGATGCGGTATGTGATGCATATGCAAGATTTGACAAGGAATGATTGAACCTGGCCTCAACTTGGAAATCCAAGACTGCCACTGGAAAGGTGAGGTGATTTCGGTTGAAATCGATATAAAGATCATCGGAATCGGATGCACGGTTTGGAAATGGCAAGCAAAACAAATATGGCACCGATCTGCGATAATCAGGAAGTGACCAACTAAATGCATCAAGATAAATATGCTACAGCACTCAAACATAGCAACAAAATACATCACAGGGATCCACTGATGAAGCTTGACAAAAGATGAACACTGAGCTATGGCTAATTCATCCATTAACAGGTTCAAACAAGCATGGCAAAAGTGCAAATGACAACAAGTTTCAGACTTAGTGAAATTAAGACAAGTCTGGAATTTATCATCAGGAAGCACAGTTTAGAGCATTAAAACTACATGCTACAGGAACTTAACATGGAAAAGCAAGGCATGGCACGAAGCTACTCAAAGCACTTAACAAAAGTCCCGTAGTGAAAATACAATTGCATGCATGTGAACATGGCAAAAACATTAACAGATTTCAGACTTAGTGAAAAACTGGAGCATGCAAATCAATTAACGAGTAGGCGTGTTTACGAGCTCGATACACTCACTAGAGAGCATGGCATGACAAACTAAGCATACACCCATGAAGAAGACATGTCATAGAAGCTAGACATGGCAAGAACAACAACATGGCATGCACCGATCAATAGCAACATCCTCGGCAAAATCGCTAAACATGTCAACAATCTGCCAGGATTATTTTATAGCAAAAGTAGAGCTCGATTGACTCAAGCTAGGGTGCTCCATAAATGTAAACAAAGACATGGATGGATAGAGCACCACAATGTTAACAAAACATCCTTAATGATCATCCTCAAATGAGGCACGAATCACTAGGAAACAACATGAACATATGGCATAACAACAAAATCAGGACAAGGACTTAGTGAAATTCTAAGTCCCTGAAATCGGCATTACTGATTACGCTACTTTGCAAGCTTGTGCTAGTCACCACAAATATCACAAAAATATATAGCAAACACCTCTGTAAAGATGGCTTGGCATATAACAGAACACATGTAGAGCTTAGGATCATATCATGCACACATTAAACATGGCAAAAATGACAAATAGCTATTTGCTGAAACAGATCTGCCAAATTCATCACATAGCCCTCTTCCAACAGCATTTCGGGCATCCAGATGAGCTCAAATGAAAATTATTCAATGAGATGAAATGATGTACTGGTAGAGACGAACATTTTGATATGCTACACGCATGAATCAGAGCAACGGGTGATGAGGTATGATGCGATCAATATGCTGAAAAACATACTAAAATCTGGGGGACTTGGTGAAATTTGGACCTCTCGGGAAAAACTGGATCTCGGGGTTCCAGGACGGAGACGTGCGGGGACGAGTGGAGGTGTTTGGATGGATGAAGTGGTGGATCTAGTCCCGTTTCTTCTCCGGCAAGGTACCGACCTCCGGCAAAGGGCAGCGTGGTGGCTCCGGCGAAGTGGGTCGGTGGAGCGGAGCAGAGACGACGGCGCATCACGCAGGGTGGCGCGGGGCGTAGCTCCGGGCGGACGCGGGGCCGGCGAGGTCGGCGGTTGGTGGCGGCGACGGAAGGACGGAGACGTCGCGGTGGCAGAGGAGGTACGGCAAGCGGCGGAGCAGCGAGCAGGGCAGCGGCCACGAGAGACGCGCGCGAAGGTGGCGGCGATGGCCGGCTGCGGCGAGGGGCTCTGGGCGGTGTGCGCAGCGCATGCGGCGGGAGCGTGCCGGCAATGGCGGCGGAGAAGGCGGCACGGGGCGGAGCTCCGGCGAGAGCTCACCGGAGACGGTGGCCGGCGACGAGGCTCTCAGGCGGCGCAGTGCTCCACATCGGGTGGCGGCGAATGGGCCCGGCGCGCCCCGGTTCGGCCCGGGGCGGGCCGGATCTGGGCCCCGGGGGGATGGCAGCGAAGTGGGCGCAGGGGAGGTGAGGTGGCGGCTCCGGATTGGATGTGGGCGGCGGTGATGCGGAGGTGGCGCGCTCCCATTGGTCGGAGCGATGTGGCAGTGGGGTGGACACGTCCGCCGGCGAGCGGACATGTCCGCGGGCGGAGGGGGTTAGATCTAGGGTTTGCCTGCGCGAGAAATTTGGAGGGAGACACATATTTATAGGTAGAGGGAGCTAGGAGAGTCCAAATGAGGTGCGGTTTTCGGCCACGCGATCGTGATCGAACGCTCTAGATGATGGAGAGGTCTTAGGTGGGTTTTGGGCCACTTTGGAGGGGTGTTGGGCTGCAACACACACGAGGCCTTTTCGGTCCCTCGGTTAACCGTTGGAGTATCAAACGAAGTCCAAATGATACGAAACTTGACAGGCGGTCTTCCGGTAGTAAACCAAGGCCGCTTGGCAAGTATCGGTCCAATCTGAAAACGTTTAACACCTGCACACGAAAAGAGGAAGAAAGGGGCACCGGGTGACATAGGAGCGCCGGATTGCAAAACAGACAACGGGAAAAATGCTCGGATGCATGAGACGAACATGTACGCAAATGAAATGCACATGATGACATGATATGCAATGCATGACACGCAAGCAATGACAAGCCAACAACAGCAAATAAGCGGAGGACACCTGGCACATTGGTCTCGGGGCGTTACACCTCCCAGGCTAGCTCCTAAGGAGCGGAGATTCCGATGCAAGCACCCATCTTATGAGGTTTGGGTGACGTAAGCCATGACGATAGAGGCCAGGCGGGCGCCAGCGGGCGCAGAGGAGCAGGTTTCCTCTTTGGTGATAAGGAGGCAAGCGTAGGCGCGGAGTCCCGAGGAACCAACCGAAGGTTTCCATTCCCATGCAACGAGACCAAGACTGCCAGGATGGATGTCATTGCCGAGCCCACCACGACGTCACGACCAGAAGCTTTGCAGGCGAAGACCACCTTTCACCAGGACAAGATGTACTACTTGCCCCCTTCAAAATTGGCCACTGTGGGATCCCTTCCCGCCTTCGTTTTAGGGGAAGAGGACCAAGGCCACTATAAATATAGCTTAGCCACCACCATAGGAGGGGGGATCCAGAACAGACCTCCTGAGGTTGTTCTTCCTCTGTACTAGTTCACCCTTAGCCCCTTGCGAGGCTAATCCACCCCAAAGCAGGAGTAGGGTCTTACACCACAAGGTGGCCTGAACCTAGGTAAATTGTTGTGTCTCTTTCCTTTCCTGTTCATCAAGCTAGGCGGTGAGAGCGACAAGTCGGCTGGCTGGAGAGGTTGAGTTCTTCGCACACGCCCCAGAGTTCGAACCTTTCTTGGGTCAACGGAACCCTGAATCCAACATTTGGCGAGCCAGGTAGGGGCGTATCGAAGCCTCTCTTCCGTCGGTCATTCCGTCGCTGTTCCACCGTTCTCATGGCCGACGCTCGTCGAGTTCGTGCTAAGCGCCGGGCAGCCCTCGCCGCCCGCGCTGCTCAGATAGCGCTTGCGGGCGAGGCCGCCCCTCGCCGCTCCCCGTCACCTGCGGCTAACGCTGCCACCAGCCTCGTGGTCCACGAGCAGCATGACTCATCGTTGTCGCCTTCCGTGCGGCGCGATGGTCGCACCTCCACTCCGCCGCTGACTCCGGCCGCTGCCTCACTTCCCATGCTCGTCGTGGTCCGGAGAACGGGAAGGCTGCATTGCTCATGGCACACAAGCTTCTGCGCTATTGTCCGGCCAATGGCCTCTACGAAGACTGGCTGGACCGCATGGCCGAGCTCGTCAGCGCCGTTGGAGAGGCTCCTGCGCCGTCTCGCTCACTGCCTCCCCCGCCGCCTCAAGCGGGCGACATGGCCCACGGTGCGCCTCCCCCACCTCTCGGGCGCGACGTCGTCCCCGATCCAAGGCATGAGGCCCCCAGCTCGACCCACCGCGGAGGGTGCTGGCGCGCGATGAAGAAAGCTGCCAGGTGGTGCAGGGGGCTCAAGGAGAGGCGCATGTGCTCCCAGCACCGCCATGTCAAGACCGTGTGCCGCCCGAGGTGGCGGCACGCGGGCGCCAAGACCAAGCACCCCCTCTGCGGCGGGCTCCCATGGGCACGACAAAGCGTTCACTCCGGAGTTGCGCCGTGTCGTCTGGCCCGGCAAGTTCAAGACAGATCTGCCTCCATGCTACAACGGCACCCCTGACCCTACTGAGTTCCTCCAGCTCTACGAGCTGAGCATCGAGGTGGTCAACGGCGACGAGAAGGTCATGGTGGATTGGTTTCCCATGGCTCTCAAGGATGGCACACGCTCGTGGCTCCTGAACCTCCTAGTGTGATCGATCTCCACCTGGGATGAGTTGCGTGAGTGCTTCATCGCCAACTTCCAGGGCACTCATGACCACGCCCCAGCCGTAGGCGACTTGCAGCGCATCAAGCAACAGCCAGGGGATACCTTGCACAAATACATCCAGCGCTTCACCAACGTTTGCCTCAAGATCCCTAAGGTGTCAGACGAGGCCATCATCTGAGCATTCACTGATGGCTTCCGGGATATCAAGATGAAGGAAGAACTTGCCATGCATGAGGACCTATGCTCAGCTGTGGAGATGTTCAACATGGCAACTAGGTGCGCGAGGGCAGAGGAAGGTCGCCTGTCCCTCCTTGAGCTCGTGGAGGCCGACCTTGAAGACAAGAAGGCCAAGGCCAAGGAGATGAAGCGCGGCTGCAACCACCCCGAGTCCTCCAAGGGCAGTCACCCATTCTGCGTCTTCCACAATGTTCATAGCCACAACACCATTGACTCCCAAGAGCTCAGGGCCCTCCGAGATGGGCGCCTTGGCCATCGCCCTGAGCGCAATGACCATGGCTATGGCCACAGAGGAGACCGTGGTGGAGGCCGCTGGGACAATCGTGACCCCCGCCAGGACTGGCGTGATCAGCCTCGTGAGGACCGCTGGTAGGGCCAGCCTCGTGATGGCCCCTGGAGGGACCAACCTCATGAGGATCGTCCTCGGGGCAATGCTGGCCTCCCTCCGCCGCCGCCACCAAGGAGGAACGACAACCACCGCCAAGATGATGGGGCCGGGGGCTTCCAAGAGCCTCGCGCTATTGCATGTATCCTGGGTGGTGCTCAGGCCCCCGCCTCCCATTGCGTCTTCAAGCAGTTTGCTCGTGATGTGAATGTGGCCCTCCCCAAGCTTGAGGCGTCGTGTCCCCTCAGGTGGTCCAAGTACGCCATCACCTTTGACTCTACGGATCAGCTCAAGGGTGCGGCCACTGCTGGCGCGCTCCTAATGCTCTGCTCGCCGACCATCAGCAACATCCTCGTCACCAAGACACTCATCGACGGTGGCGTGGGACTGAATGTACTCTCCCTAAGACATTTGAGAGGCTCGAGGTGCCTTACGACCAGCTCCTCCCCACCAAGCCCTTCTCAGGGGTGACCGACGGGTCCACCGTCCCCATGGGACAGATTCACCTCCCTGTCACCTTCGGCAAGCGCGACAACTACCGCACCGAGCTCATCGACTTCGACATCGCCCACATTCATCTCCCGTACAACGCCATCCTCGGGTACCCGGCCCTCGCCAAGTTCATGGCGGTGACTCACCACGACTACCACGTCCTCAAGATGCTAGGGAGCTGCGGCATCATCTCAATCGCATGCGATGAGAAGGACGTGGTGTGCTCCCTCGAGCGCACCTACTAGGACACAGCGGTCGAGAACTTAGATGACGAGGGAGCCATCCACCCTCCCAAGGTCGTCCCTAAGAAGAAGAAGCAGGTAGTCCTCAGAGGACCTCGGGAGGGTGGGGTGTCTGATGATCGTGCCTCAGGACCTACGCCCACTATTGGGGCGCCTTCCCCTCTCACATAGGAAGGCGCGACCAACGCCCCTCTCAGGTTGGGCTTGGGGGCTCTCCTCTGGAGGGCCTCTGACCTGGCCAGCGTCATGAGGGAGGCGTTCGGGCACTATGTGGAGGCGTGCTTCAACGCGCGCTTGCAGGGCGCGAGGCACCAGGAGCTCGGGAGTTCATCACCAAGGCGATTGGAGAGCTCCAGGAGGCGCGAGCCATGCGTGGTGAGCACCGTCCCGCATCACCCGGCTCAGCTGCCGCCCCTAATATGGGAGGCGAGCTGCGTGTCTGCGTCAACATCCCGAGGCTCAACAGAGTCGCTTCTCAGGAGCTGTTCTGGTTGTCCTGCGTCGGCCGGTGCAGAGGCCGCCCTCACAGCTACGTTCGCATGCCCTTCAGCTTGCCGAACGCAGCTGCCACGCACCAGCGCCGTATGCAGGGCATCCTGGAGGCTCATGAGGCCAGGCGCCTAGCGATCTTGATGACGGAGGTGCCGAGCCCTCGCGAGCCTCCCGGACCTCTAGAGCCTCACGAGACCCAGGAGCCAGACGACTCGTGAGGAGCGACTTATGCATCGTGCATCTTTAGCTGCCCCAACACTTGTCCAATGTCGGTGCCAGGTGACTTTTTGGTTTATTCAATTGAGGGCGCTCATCAGGCTGCATTATCCTCAAGCTGCCAGGGCCAGTCCCGTAGCCGCACCATTTTGATTCATGTAATCTGGACCAGCATGCACGCCTGTGTTATCATGGTTATTCAATGTTACCCCTGTAATCTCATTACCTATGGAGTCGCCCCTCGTGTCCTCTGCGTGTTGCTAACCCACCTCCTACTCATCCCGCAACGGGGGCTACTGGCACGACGCCTATGCTTGGGTCCGTCCCTACAGCGCTGATAAATCTGAGAGACTGAGCTCTGGCTCACGGCCAGCCCCGCGCACGTCACCTCACCAGGTCCTTAGTGCCTTCGTCTTCTTGCTGAAAGATCACCGGAAGGACAGCAAGCGCGGCTATGTTTTCTTTCTTCGGCTAACTCACAGGGACCTCCGGATCCGGGATCATGAGCGGCCCCGCCAGCACCTCGAGTCCAACCCCTCACAAGGCCAGCCACTCCTTTTTCATGCAAACCACTTGCACGTTAAAGGGCGGGCTGAGCAATGCGCCTCAGGGGCTCCTACTGGCTCTTGAGCCCTCACCCCCTGGCCTTGACCATGGCATCATGACCTGGCATACCAGCGGCGGCTAAGTCTTGCTCGAGGGCCAGGACCTGAGGACGTAGAGCACCCAGATGAGCGAGGAAGGAGTCAACACGAGTCTTTCCTGGGAGCGCTGATGTCTATTATGCAACCTTCTTACTGTAGACGTTGTTGGGCCTCCAAGTGCAGACTTTTGTAGGATAGTAGAAAATTTCCCTCAAGTGGATGACCTAAGGTTTATCAATCCGTGGGAGGCGTAGGATGAAGATGGTTTCTCACAAACAACCCTGCAACCAAATAACAAAGAGTCTCTTGTGTCCCCAACACACCCATTACAATGGTAAATTGTATAGGTGCACTAGTTCGATTGGCGAAGAGATGGTGATACAAGTACAATATGGATGGTAGATATAGGTTTTTGTAATCTAAAAATATAAAAACAGCAAGGTAGTAAGTGGTAAAAGTGAGCGAAAACGGTATTGCAAAGCTTGGAAACAAGGCATAGGGTTCATACTTTCACCAGTGCAAGTTCTCTCAACAATGGTGACATAATTGAATCACATAACTATCCCTCAACGTGCAACAAAGAGTCACTCCAAAGTCACTAATAGCGGAGAACAAACAAAGAGATTATTGTAGAGTACGAAACCACCTCCAAGTTATTCTTTCTGATTGATCTATTGGGCTATTCCTATAAGTGTGACAAACAGCCCTAGATTTCATACTAAAATAACACCTTAATACACACATCAACCAAAACCCTAATGTCACCTAGATACTCCAATGTCACCACAAGTATCCGCGGGTTTGATTATACGATATGCATCACACAATCTCAGATTCATCTATTCAAACCAACATGAAGAACTTCCAAGAGTGCCCCAAAGTTTCTACCAGAGAGTCAAGATAAAAACGTGTGCCAAACCCTATGCATAAGTTCACAAGGTCACAGAACCCGCAAGTTGATCACCGAAACATACATCAAGTAGATCACGTGAATATCCCATTGTCACCACAGATAAACACATGCAAGACATGCATCAAGTGTTTGCAAATCCTTAAAGACTCAATCAGATAAGATAACTTCAAAGGGAAAACTCAATCCATTACAAGAAGGTAGAGGGGGAGAAACATCATAAGATCCAACTATAATAGCAAAGCTCACGGTACATCAAGATCATGCCATATCAAGAACACGAGAGAGAGAGAGATCAAACACATAGCTACTGGTACAGACCCTCAGCCCCGAGGGTGAACAACTCCCTCCTCATCATCGAGAGCGCCGAGATGATGAAGATGGCCATCGGTGATGGTTTCCCTCTCCGGCAGGGTGCCCGAACGGGCTCCCGATTGGTTTTTCATGGCTACAGAGGCTTGTGACGCCGGAACTCCCGATCTAGGTTTATTTATGGGGGTTTCTACATTTGTAGGAATTTTTGGCGTCGAGAACAAGTCAAGGGGGTCCACGAGTCAACGACAAGGACGGGGGACAGGCCGAGGGGGGTAGGGCGCGCCCTCCAACCTTGTGCTTGGCTTGGGACTCTTCTGTCCCAACTCTTTTGCTTTGGGGGCTTCCTCTGGTCCATAAAAAATCACCGTACATTTTCAGCTCGTTTGGACTCCATTTGATATTCCTTTTCTGCAAAACTCAAAAACAAGGAAAAACCATAAACTGGCACTGGGCTCTAGGTTAATAGTTTAGTCACAAAAATCATATAAAATAGCATATGAAACATCCAAGATAGATAATATAATAGCATGGAACAATCAAAAATTATAGATACGTTGGAGACGTATCAAGCATCCCCAAGCTTAATTCCTGCTCGTCCTCGATAGGTAAATGATAAAAACAGAATTTTCGATGTGGAATGCTACCTAACATATTTATCAATGTAATTTCCTTTATTGTGGCAAGAATATTCAGATCCATAAGATTCGAAACAAAAGTTTAATATTGACATAAAAACAATAATACTTCAAGCATACTAACAAGGCAATTATGTCTTCTCAAAATAACATGGCCAAAGAAAGCTTATCCCTACAAAATCATATAGTCTGGCTATGATCCATCTTCATCACACAACATACTCAAATCATGCACAATCCCGATCACAATCCAAGCAATTGTTTCATATCAAACATTTTCAACTTTCACATAATACATGAGCGTGAGCCATGGACATAACACTATAGGTGGAATATAATATGGTGGTTGTGGAGAAGACAAAAGGAAGGAGATAGTCTCACATCAACTAGGCGTATCAATCGGCTACGGAGATGCCCATCAATAGATATCAATGTGAGTGAGTAGGGATTGCCATACAACAGATGGACTAGAGCTATCAGTTTATGAAAGCTCGAAAAGAAACTAAGTGGGTGTGCATCCAACTTGCTTGCTCATGGAGACCTAGGGCATTTTGAGGAAGCCCATCGTTGGAATATACAAGCCAAGTTCTATAATGAAAAATTCCCACAAGTATATGAAAGTGACAATATAGGAGACTCTCTATCATGAAGATCATGGTGCTACTTTGAAGCACAAGTGTGGTAAAAGGATAGTAGCATTGCCCCTTCTCTCTTTTTCTCTCATTTTTTGGGCCTTCTCTTTTTTTATTTGGCCTCTCTCTCTCTCTCTCTCTCTTTTATTTCCTCACATGGGACAATGCTCTAGTAATGAAGATCATCACACTTTTATTTACTTACAACTCAAGAATTACAACTCGATACTTAGAAAAAAATATGACTCTATATGAATGTTGTCGGATTTCGGGTTCCGGCAAACCCTTAAGGTTCAAACACTGGGGTGCGCGCGGAAATCACGCCATCTACCTCCCCGTCTCACAAAGATCTAAACTACTAAAAAAACCGTGCAAGAGACACAAGATTTATACTGGTTCGGGCCACCATTGTGGTGTAATACCCTACTCCAGTGTGTGGTGGATGGATTGCCTCTTGGGGCTGATGATGATGAACAATACTAGGAAGAACAGCCTCGCGAGGGTCTGTTCTTGGCTGGAGCGACGAACTACTGGGAGGAGTTCAGTCGCCTTCTCTCTCTCTCTCTCTCTCTCTCTCTGCTTGCTAGCCGGATCCACACGACAAACCGAACCCTCTACTCTGTGTGCCTCCTCACGAAAACCGAACCCTTCCTATGAATGGATCGACCTACCAATCGATCGACCGACCCCTTGCTACGCGGGTGGCCGGTCCTATTTATAGAGGCCCTGGTCCTCTTCCCAAATATCGAGCGGGAAGGGAGCCAACAATGGCGGGCTAATTTGAAGGGGGGCAGCAAGTACTCTTATCCTGACTAAAGTTGGTCTTCGCCTGTGAAAGACTCTGCGGTGACGCCGTGCTGGGCTCCATGGTGACCTCCGTCTCGTAGTCCGCTTGGTCCTGGTCTTGTTGCACCGAAAGGGCAACCTTTGCCTCATGCCTCGGTACTCCGCGGCTGCACTTGCCCCCTTTGCACCAAAGAGGAAAGAAGGACGCTGCGCGCGCTGGCGCCCGCCTGGCACCCTCGATCGTCATGCCTTGCATCACGGGCACCCCGCGAGGTACCCCACCTTCATATCTCCGTCTCCTTGCGAGCCAGCCTGAGGAGGCTGCGCCTGAGGATGCGCCGTGTCGTCCGCCTCATGAGGCTTGGCCCCTCGCGAGGGTCTTGAGTCTTGTGCTGATGAAGATGGGCCAGGTTGGGCCCCCATTCGAGCCACACCGTAGGCCGCAGGCAGGCAAGTCTGGGGACCCCCGTTCCCAGAACGCCGACAGTAGCCCCCGGGCCCAAGGTGCGCATGGGCTTGGCCGTGCCGCGAGGCGAAAGGGCAAGGGCGAAGCGCCGCGGGCCCTAACAGCCTACGGCCTTGGGCACCGCGTGGCGGTTGATGGGACGTGGGCGGCACTGTTCCCCCCACGCCCCTTATTCTGCGCCCTGTCAGGCGGACTTGTGGTTGCACACAGCCGCTCCCCTTCTTGTTGCTCGAGCGTCTCCTGCCCTTCCTTCCTTTGCACGCTAGCTCCCGCCTCCAATCCAATCTCAAATCTTCCCCCTCCTTCCCATCGCCATGACTCCGACGAGGAAGGAGAGAGGGGAGAAATCCACGCCTCCGTCTTGTGCCGCCACCGGCCAGTTGACCGTACTCAACCAAGAGTGCCTGGGAAGGGACAGCTTGGCCCTGGCCTCCGTCTTCAACGAATGCGGGAGGACGATGGCTTGGCTCGCGTCCTACTTCTCCATCAACAGGATAGCAACCGAGGTTCCATGTTTCACCGATGCCTTGTGGGCGGGTCTGGTTCCCCCCTTCTCCGATTTCTTCAACGCCGTGCTCTCCCATTATCAGATCCACTTGATGCATCTAAGTCCTGAGTCCATCACCCTTCTTTCGGTCTTCGCCTTCGTTTGCGAAGGCATGGTGGGAATCCCTCCTTCGGTTGCCTTGCTGCGCCACTTCTTCTCACTTTGTATTGTCGACCCTTCCCAACGCTGGGCATGCGTGAGCTTTGCTGCCGAGCCTGCGACCAAGGCCTCTGGGATTGACTTCAAACTCCCCCAGCCCGCGGTTGGGTTCCGCGAGCGGTGGTTGTACGTGAACGCAGGGTACCCAGCCTCCTGCTATCGGAGCCAACCTCGCCTGTTGTCCCCAATTCGGGTTGGGGCCAGGAGACGCTCAAGAGCCCCCGGCTCGTCTTCGTCTGGAGCCGCTTCACACTCCTGAGGAAGCTTGGTGTGACAGCGCCCAAAGTGGTGAAGGAGTTTTTGTTGTGCCGCGTTGCTCCCCTGCAGCGCCACTTTCGCCGGATATGGGCTTTCCGTGGGCGCGAGGATAACATGAGGCTCCAGGAGGAGGACCTGGCTCCGGCGGTGCTGAAGTCGAAGCTCTTGACCTTAGCCGGTGACCTCAACCCCGACAACGTCCGGCAGGGAGGGGCCCTGCTGTATCTCTGCCAGAGCCGGGCCGACTTCGTGAAGCAGATACATGTCTTCGATGAATGGGGGCTGCGCCAGACTAGCCTCCGGGGACCTCGCGAGAACCCGATGGTGGTGACTGCTCTTCCAACCGGCCAAGGCGGCTCCTCCTCAAGTGGTGGAGCAGGGAGGCAGGAGACGCCGGATGCCGAGGGGGCTCCTGAGGGGATGGCTGCGCCAGGTAGGGCTCGCGAGGGGATGACTCCTGAGGCCCGTGCTACTGCGGCCGAAGATGGCAAGCAGCCGCTCCCGGCGCCCGGGGCTGAGGCCTTGGGGGCCCCAGTCAGGTCTCCGGGCGAGGTAATGGAAGGCAGGCGCCAGGCAGGCGCCCCTGACGCGGACCGCTCTGATGCTCCGTCCTCGCGGCAGGATGATCCTTGCGCTCTTCTCTTGGGCCGCTTCCGCGTGGACTTTGAGGCCCTCCGGAGGAAGAGGGAGGCCCTAGGTGATGACTTCTCTTGTCGCGCGCTGAAGCGCAGGAAGTACTTCGCTACTGACGAGTAAGCCCTCTTTCTCTCTGGCTCCTGACCCCCTTGTTGCTTCTGCTGATCCTTGTTCTGCAGGCCCCTCCTGACTGAGCTCGCGGAGATCGCCGAGGTGCCGCCTCCCTTAGCTTCGTCCCCTCTACCGTCTTCAAACGCTCCGAGCAGCTCTGCCCTAGTGGTGAGGGCGTCTGAAGGGGCGGACCATCCCGAGGTGCACCGCGGCCCGTCGCTCCCCGCAATTTTCCTTCATGGGCCCTCTCGGGGAATAGCCAGCCTGCCGTGGGCTTCCCGTCTGGTCGAGGACTGCGACTGGTTGAGGTGCCTCCTGCGCCCCTCATCTGGAGACGGGCTGGCCCTAGGCCAGGCTTCCCGCGCGACGCGCCCGGCCATCGCGAGGGTGCCAGCCCCCAGCCCCCTGCCTAGGGGAGGAACAATGATTCGTGGCCCCCGGCGCTTGCTTGGGGCGGATGACAGTGTGGAGGATGTGCTTGAGCGCGCCCGGGAGCACCGCGCCCGCCGCCAAGGGTTCCTTTGAACAGCGGCCGACGCGATGAACTTGCTTCGGGAGGAGCATGCTGACGAAGACGCGCGCCTGGAGGCCGAGGGCCTGCGCCTGGCTACAGGGAGGCGCGAGCTGGAGGCCGCCAGTGCCCTCGCGCGCCGTCAGCGGGATCTTGATGACGAAGAGGCGAAGGCGTTGCTGGAGGCCTCTCGAGTGGCCCGATCCCAGGCCGCCGAGGAGGCCCGGAGAGCTGACCGATGGCGAGAGGCAGCGGAGGAGCGGGCTCGCGAGCTCCTGGCCCGGTGCCACTCACTGGAGGAGCAAGCGGAGCTGCGTGAGCTGGCCCTTGCGTCGATGCGGGTAGCCTCTGGTGACCCAGCCGAGCTCCAGAGGCGCGAAGAGGCGTTGGCGCTGGAAGCCGATGAACGCACTCGCGAGTACGAGCGGCTAGAGACGAGGGAGCGCCTAGTGATGTAGGCGGAAGACGATGTCGCTGCGCGGGAAACGCGTGTCCTGGAGGTGGTTTGTCGTCGGGTGGCGACGGCGCGCCAAGGTCTCGAGCGAGAGTTCGAGGGGAAGCTGGGGATGATTCGGGCCGAAGCCGAGGGCAGAACCGCAGCCCTGAGGGCCCAATGCGACGAGGCGACGCGGCTGGTCGACGCCTCCTGGGCCGCCCTCGAGGCAACGCAAAAGGAGCTGGCTGCCTCCCAGGCCGAGGTGCTTCGTCTTCGCCAGCGGATGGAAGAGGCCGAGGCCGTTGAGCGTCAGAACGCCAACGAAATACGCCAGCGGCGGGTCCTGGAGCACGCGCACGGCCCCATGCTCACCACGCTCAGGGTGAGGGCCAACGCAGCCTTGGGCAACATCTGCGAGGCAGCCGTCAGCGAGCCACACACGATTAACTATGCCGGCAACCTACAGTTCTTCACCGCCGTGGTAACGCAGCTGGAGGCTCGGTCGGTCAGGGACGACAGGTTGGTGGAGGAGAGGAGCCGCGCCCTGCTCGGGCATGCCTTTTCCCGCATCTTCAGCCATCTCCGAAACATGGATCCCCACTTCGACTTTGACGCCGCCATCGCCCCAGTTCCCCAGGCCGTCCGAGGCGACCTGGCGGAATGGGTGGAGAAGAACGTGGATGCTCTCGTCCGAGCCTTCACTTCGGATGACGACGATGTGGTCCTGGCTGCCAACGAAGGCGGCGTGGTGGATGGCCCAGGCGCCGCTGGTGGTGGCGTAGACGACGAGGGCGGATTCAGTGATGCCAGCGACAGCTCGGGAGGCGCCCCCGAGGATGCATTTGGGGATTTGTCAGACTGACCATGTACTTCTCCTGTCTTTTACCCTGCAGGAATAGAACTCAGGTGTTTGGCCTGACGGTCGTGAGGGCATTTTGGGAGGGGAAGCCCCTCATATAAAAACTTGTGTCCAGCGTATCAGTAGTAGTCAAATTGTGCGCGCGCCTGACGGTAGGCTGGTTTACCTTTGCCCCACGCTGGCCCCGAGGCGGTCTGCAAGAGGGCGCAACGCCTTGGGTGATCTCTAGTTGGGTCCTCAGGATGTGAGATCGTTGCTGAAAAACTTCACAGGCATTGGCCTTCTTCACAGGCTCTGGGCCTTCTCCTTAGCGTAATGACTTCACAGGCATTCGCCTTCTTCACAGGCTCTGGGCTTTTTCCTTAGCGCGAGGGCTTCACAGGCACTCGCCTTGCTTCACAGGCTCTGGGCCTTTTCCTTAGCACGAGGGCTTCACAGGCACTCGCCTTGCTTCACAGGCTCTGGGCCTTTTCCTTAGCGCGAGGGCTTCACAGGCACTCGCCTTGCTCCACAGGCTCTGGGCCTTTTCCTTAGCGCGAGGGCTTCACAGGCACTCGCCTTGCTTCACAGGCTCTGGGCCTTTTCCTTAGCGCGAGGGCTTCACAGGCACTCGCCTTGCTTCACAGGCTCTGGGCCTTTTCCTTAGCACGAGGGCTTCACAGGCACTCGCCTTGCTTCATAGGCGCTGGGCCTTTTCCTTAGCGCGAGGGCTTCACAGGCACTCACCTTGCTTCACAGGCTCTGAGTCTTTTCCTTAGCGCGAGAGCTTCATAGGCACTCGCCTTGCTTCACAGGCTCTGGGCCTTTTCCTTAGCGCGAGCGCTTCACAGGCACTCGCCTTGCTTCACAGGCTCTGGGCCTTTTCAAACAGGACAACCTCCGCAGGCAACCAAAAATCCTCCCGAGGGGGAGTAACAGCGGCAGTCTGGGTTATGCATGAGCCAGGCCTGACCCGACTCGCGAGGGGAGGCAGCTATGACGGAGCGGTAACCAGAATGCGAGAAATGGCTCGAGCGAGAATAAGCACCCCTTCCCCGAACACACGCAAATCTCAAATTCAAATCCAACTTAAATAAAGTGGGGGAAAGCAACAGCCAAAGGGAAAGGCAACGAAAAGCAGACAAAAAGCCGCGTCCGGCACCTAATCTAGTCTTGGACGTCTTCTCACCAGCGTGGAGCTAAGTGCTGTCCACTGGGCGTGGGAGGGAGCCCCAAGGCCTAAGGCCGGCACCCCTGAGACTCCGGGGCATGTACAGCCCCACTCATTATTACGTGAGTGTGTCACGGGGCGGCGAGCTTCACAGGCACTGGGCCTTCTTCACAGGTACTGGCCTTGCTTCATATCGCCAGACGAGGGCCCCGCCTTGCACCACACTCTAGTGCCATCAGCAACGACCGGAACCTAGGACGCCGCCAGATGGGGTAAAGCGGTCGCCAGCGGTTCCCCCGACGACCACGGGTCCTCTGCCAGGGGCAGGCCCTGAGGTGCCTCCCCAGCAGAGGGCCTACCTCCTGAGAACGCCTTGCTCCGAATGCTGCGGTGGTGATGTAGGATCTCTACCCCTCTCCTGCAGCCCCCCGCGCCCTCCTCCCGAGGGGTAGGAGACTGTGGGAGCGGGGCAGCTGCTTGCCATGGCGACCTGCACCTCCTGTGATCCATGGTTAGTATATACCTGCCCCTGAAGAGTTAGCGGTGCCCGATAGTCGTTGCCTCCAGCGTGGCCAGCGGGTTCGTCCACGGGCTCCTGGAAGGGCTCAGCTTCCACTGCCTCGTCCCCCCAGCTCGGGCCGAGGAGCGAGCCTTGCCTGCTCTCGCGAGGGTGTCCTTGGTCCAGCATGAGGGGCACGTATTCCTCCGTCGCCGTCATCCTGAATGCCACGCCGTGATGCCCCGCATGCCACGCGGTCCCGCCTGCCGTGCCTACTGCGGGGTGGCAGCGCGGCAGCCCTCCAGGGTCGCGGGTCGCATCGAGTCCTTCTTCGCGGGCTGGGGGTGGAGGCAGCGCTGCCGCCGGTCCGGTGCTGATGGCCTCGCTGGTGTCAGAGTACCCTTGGAGTCCGCGGGTGCGCGCAGAGCCCCCGCACGGGCCGCCCTAGGCTTGAGATGGGAGCTGGGTGGAGAAGGGGTGAGCCCCCGAGGCGGCGAAGCCCAGGAGCTCCGCCACCCGCTCCAGTAGCACGTCGTGGCCGCCCTCCAGCAGTCTGCACCGCAGCAGCTCCCGGGCCATCGTGAGCGCGGCCCTTGAATTCGCCTGCTCCCGGCGGGTGTACGGTGTCGTGGTTGCGGCGTGATTGGAGGCCCTTTCCGCCGACCGCGCTTGCCGCGGTGTGAGGGTTGCGGAAGCCTGTCCGCGTCGCCCGCGGCCCGCAGCGCCCTGCAGATCGCGAGCTGCCTGGGCGCGGGGTTGCCCGAGGCGGGCGGCTCCGCGCAGGTGGGCCACGCCGCCCATGGGCCTTGGTTCCCCTCCTGGTCGCCGGACATGGTGATGACGATGGGGAGGGAGGCGGAGCGGAGTGGTGGAAGACAGATTCCGGCGCACCCCTACCTGGCGCGCCAAATGTCGGATTTCACGTTCCGGCAGACCATTAAGGTTCGAACACTGGGGTGCGCGCGGAAATAACGCCTTCAACCTCCCCGTCTCACAAAGATCTAAACTACTAAAAGAACCGCGCAAGAGACACAAGATTTATACAGGTTCGGGCCACCATTGTGGTGTAATACCCTACTCCAGTGTGTGGTGGATGGATTGCCTCTTGGGGCTGATGATGATGAACAATACTAGGAAGAACAGCCTCGCGAGGGTCTGTTCTTGGCTGGAGCGACGAACTACTGGGAGGAGTTCAGTCGCCTTCTCTCTCTCTTTCTCTCTCTCTTTCTCTCTCTCTACTTGCTAGCCGGATCCACACGACGAACCGAACCCTCTACTCTGTGTGCCTCCTCACGAAAACCGAACCCTTCCTATGAACTGATCGACCTACCAATCGATCGACCGACCCCTTGCTACGCGGGTGGCCGGTCCTATTTATAGAGGCCCTGGTCCTCTTCCCAAATATCGAGCGGGAAGGGAGCCAACAATGGCGGGCTAATTTGAAGGGGGGCAGCAAGTACTCTTATCCTGACTAAAGTTGGTCTTCGCCTGCGAAAGACTCTGCGGTGACGCCGTGCTGGGCTCCATGGTGACCTCCGTCTCGTAGTCCGCTTGGTCCTGGTCTTGTTGCACCGAAATGGCAACCTCTGCCTGATGCCTCGGTACTCCGCGGCTGCACTTGCCCCCTTTGAACCAAAGAGGAAAGAAGGATGCTGCGCGCGCTGGCGCCCGCCTGGCACCCTCGATCGTCATGGCTTGCGTCACGGGCACCCCGCGAGGTACCCCGCCTTGATATCTCCGTCTCCTCGCGAGCCAGCCTGAGGAGGCTGCGCCTGAGGATGCGCCGTGTCGTCCGCCTCGCGAGGCTTGGCCCCTCGCGAGGGTCTTGAGTCTTGTGCTGATGAAGATGGGCCAGGTTGGGCCCCCATTCGAGCCATGCCGCAGGCAGGCAAGTCTGGGGACCCCCATTCCCAGAACGCCGACAAATGCCTCTGGCGGTGTACCAGGTTGTGCAATGAATCAGGAGTGACATGTATGAAAGAATTTGGCTTTGCCACAAATAGGATGTCAAGTACATGATCATGCAAAGCAATATGACAATCATGAAGCATGTCATAATAAACGAAACGGTGGAAAGTTGCATGGCAGTATATCTCGGAATGGCTATGAAAATTCCATAATAGGTAGGTATGGCGGCTATTTTGAGGAAGGTATATGGTGGGTTTAAGGTACCGGCGAAAGTTGCACGGTACTAGAGATGCTAGCAATGGTGGAAGGGTGAGAGTGCGTATAATCCATGGACTCAACATTAGTCATAAAGAACTCACATACTTATTACAAAAACTATTAGTCATCAAAACAAAGTACTACGCGCATGATCCTAGGGGGATATATTGGTAGGAAAAGACCATTGCTCCTCCCCGACCGCCACTCATAAGGAAGACTATCAAAAAAATCTCATGCTCCAACTTCGTTACATAACGGTTCACCATACGTGCATGCTACGGGACTCACAAACCACGACCTGGCCTGTGGGGCCTGCCTGTCGACCAAGGAGCCGGCAGCCGGTGGGACCCACCAGTCGGCAGGCCCCAGTAGCCGGCGCAGAAGCCGGCAAGCACAGTCACAGACAGCTGGGCCCCGCGCCCAGCTGGATTACCATTGTACCCCCGGGGGGTAGGCCTATATAAACCCCCCGGTGCACCCATGCAAAGGGTTGGACTCTCAAGTTAGACCTAGACACCATACAAGGAGAGGAAGCAAGCTAGCTGAGCCCTTCTTCCTCCTTCCACCCAAAATAGCTCGAGGAGCATTGTGTAGCTACTTGTTCATTTAGTAACCATGCGGAGACCCCGTAGAGCAGCAGTAGGGGTGTTATCTCCTCGGAGAGCCCTGAAGCTGGGTAAGATTCGCCGGCGTGCATGTCTTCGCCTTATCCCGTTTCCAGGCACCGGCGATGTTTTATTGGCTCCCACAATGATAAGCCACCCGTTGGCATATGCCGCACCTACCACCCGACATTTGGCGCCCACCGTGGGGCCAGGTGCACCGTCGTCCATAGACCTGTTCTGGACGGGAACCCTTTTCCTCCCCCGCGAGCGTAGCCAGCCCAGCTCGCCCGATGTCGCTTGCCACGACACGCTGCATGGCGTCACCACCATCTGCGCGGCGAGCAACCTCGCCGACCTCTTCGACAAGGCCCGCATCTCCGACGAGCTTGCCTCCGATGCGGGCACCGACCACCTCGCCAACCTCCTCGGCTAGCTCCACGTCTCCAGCGAGCCCGCTGCGTATTTGGAGTCGGTTGGCTCCACCGACCCGATGCCTGTCGACTCCGACACGACATCCTACGACACCTTCCCCACCAACGTCATGATCTACAACGACCCCCTCCCTCCGGCTGGCGATCGCGATACTGTCACCTGTGAGGTGATGGTTATCGGCCACGACGGCCCGACTGACGAGGGCGCCCGCGACACCCCGCGCGCGGCGGCCCACGACTTGTCCGCCCCCCTTCCAGCTGACGCCAACGACGAAGTACTGGAGGCGCACCGCCTCGCCCTCCTCGCGGAGGGCCGGCGGCTGGCCTCCTTAAGATGCCTCACCGAGGCCTACCAGCGCGAAGCTGACCGCGCCGCCTTCGGCACGCCGGCTCCGGCTGGCCCAAGCCGGGCTAGTGCTGTCAGGCAACGCGGCGCCGTCATCGCCGACACGCTTGGAGTCGATCGCCCAGTCTACGCCACTCCGCTCGAGAACCTGCGCGCCGCCCAGGCGGCCGTAGACGAGCTGGACAGCTTGGAAGCCGAAGACCTCCCCCACATGACGCGGCGTATACAGCAACTAATTGACGCGGCCGCTCGGCGGCACGAAGCCGACACCTGCGCGGGGAGCCCTCCCCCGCGCCGCGACCACGGCGCGACTTTCCGATCACCGACTACGAGCAACACCCGCACGCGGCGCGAGAAAGAGCCGGCTTCCAGCCGAAACCGGACCCAAATCTCCATCGAGCGAGACGCGGACGGCCGCCCCTGAGCCATGGAATGGCGGGGCACCCCGCCTCAGCCGCGAGCTCGTGGAGAGAGATACCCCACCCCGCCTTCAGTGGCGCACCCGACTCTCAGCGGCCGGCTTGGTCTCCGCGAAGGAGTCGGCGAAAACGACGCCCGCCACCGGATCGACCGCCTGGCCAGATCCCTGGCACTGGAAGAAGAAGACGATGTTGGCCCGCCTTGCTTTGGCCCCCGCATCCGCGACGAGCCCTTCCCCAAAGGTTTCTCGCTCCCAAGAGACACGCCCAAGTACAACGGCTCGGTGAAGCCGGAAGACTGGCTGACCGACTACTCCACAGCCGTCAGCATCGCAAATGGCAACCGGCGCGTTGCCGTGAAGTACGTGCCCCTAATGCTGCAAGGCACGGCACGGACTTGGCTTAACAGCCTCAAGCCTCTCAGCATCAACAGTTGGGTAGATTTCACTGAAGCCTTCATCCGCAACTTCACCAGCACCTACAAGCGGGCTCCCAAGCCCAGACAGCTCTCCCTGTGCATACAGGGCCCAGCCAAGTCCACTGGCGACTACCTCACGCGTTGGGCCGAGCTCCGCAACTCCTGCAAAGGGGTGCATGAGGTGCAAGCCATCGAATACTTCACTGCCGGGTGCCGAGAGGGCACCCTCCTCAAGCACAAGCTTCTTTGTGACGAGCCGACTACCCTCGACGAGCTCCTGAACATCGCCGACAAGTATGCCACCGCCGACTCCTCGATGAAGACCGAGCTCCGGGTGGACGCGTCCAGAAAAGTGCTCAATCCGGCGCCCCAAGCACCGGCTGGAGATTCCGGCCGACGCCAACACCAGAATGATCAGAAGCGCAAAGGCCCTGCGCCGCCTCCCGCTAGCCGGCAGGTGGCCACGGTCGAAGATGCGCCGCCTGAGGGGCGGCCCGTGCCCAAGAAGCCCAAGGGCGGCCGGCCGGCTTGGCAGCCGGCCTTCTCCTACGAGCAAACCCTTGACGCCCCGTGCAAGTTCCATAGCGGCGCGAAGCCGTCCAACCATACGACCCGAAAGTGTAACTGGCTCGCCCGAATCTCCAAGGGTGAAGGGCTCACGCCGACTCCGCCTGCCGGCCCGCCGCCTCCCGCTCCGCCGCCCAAGGCCGCTCGGCCCGCGGTCGACGCCGTGCAGGATGAGTTCCCCGACGAGCAAGCATCTTACGTTGTCTTTATGAGCCAGCCCGAAGACCGGCGCAGCAAGCGCCGAGAGCAACAAGAAGTCAATGTGGCCGCCGCCAACCCAGCCGGCCACATGCATTGGTCAGAGAAATCCATCAACTGGAGCCGGGCCGACCACCCAGAGGTGATGCCGTCCCCCGGCTCCTATGCTTTGGTCCTGGAGGCCACCCTTGCGACGGACACGCGTGCCGCGCGCTTCTCCCGCGTGCTGATCGATAGTGGAAGCAGCATCAACATCCTGTACCGCGACACCATGGAGAAGTTGGGTGTCAGGGAAAAGCAGCTTGTGCCGACTCGAACGGTGTTTCACGGCATCGTACCCGGTTTGTCCTGCGCCCCCATCGGCAAGATCAAGATCGATGTACTCTTTGGGGGCAAGGATCATTTCCGCCGGGAAGCAATCTGGTTCGAGGTGGTGGACTTGGAGAGCCCTTACCACGCCTTGCTTGGCCGACCCGCCTTGGCCAAGTTCATGGCGGTCCCCCACTACGCATACCTCAAGATGAAGATACCAAGCTCCAAGGGCGTCATCACCATCACCGGCGACTACAAGAAGTCCGCCGACTGCGCCGCGGCCAGCAGCCGGCTGGCCGAATCCCTCGTGATTGCCGAAGAAAAGAAGACGCTGGACAGGGTCGTGGCCATGGCCAGCAAGCAGCTAAACCAGCCCGCCGACTCCAAGGAGTATGATGCCCAAGGATCTTTCCAGCCGGCCAAGGAGACCAAGAAAATACAGCTCGACCCCGAGCACCCCGAGAGGTTTGCCGTCATTGGGGCGAGCCTAAGCAGCAAATAGGAAGGCGAGCTCATCGATTTCCTCCGTGAGAATCGGGATATCTTTGCATGGTCCCCCAAGGACATGCCGGGTGTTCCGAAGGATTTCGCCGAGCACAAATTACATGTGCGGGAGGACGCCAAACCAGTCAAGCAGCCTCTCCACCGACTGTCAGAGGAGAAGAGAAGGATCGTAGGGGAGGAGATAGCCTGGCTTCTTGCAGCCGACTTCCTCATGGAAGTTTTCTTCCCCGAGTGGCTCGAGAACCCGGTTCTCGTGCTGAAGAAGAATAACAAGTGGCGCATGTGTATAGATTACACAAGCCTCAACAAAGCTTGCCCAAAAGATCCCTTCGCCCTGCCCAGAATTGACCAAGTGATAGACTCCACAGCCGGATGCGAGCTGTTGAGCTTTTTGGATGCTTATTCGGGATACCACCAGATAAAACTGAACCCGGATGACCGACTGAAGACCGCCTTCATCACGTCGTTTGGAGCCTTCTGCTACCTGACCATGACGTTCGGCTTGAGGAATGCCGGCGCCACTTTTCAGCGTTGCATGCAGAAGTGCCTCCTCACGCAGCTCGGCAAAAACACCCACGTCTACGTGGATGATATCATGGTGAAGACGGAGAAGCGCGGCACTCTTCTGGAAGACCTGAAGGAGACATTCGAGAACCTGCGTCGGTTCCGAATCAAGCTCAACCCCGAGAAATGCGTATTCGGAGTGCCAGCCGGCCAGCTCCTAGGCTTTCTGGTCTCCGAACGCGGCATCGAGTGCAACCCTGTGAAGATCAAGGCCATCAAGAGGATGGCGGTCCCGACCAAGCTTCGAGAGATCCAGAAGTTCACCGGGTGCCTGGCCTCTCTGAACCGCTTCATCAGCCGGCTTGGAGAGAAAGCTCTCCCTCTCTACCGCCTCATGAAGAAAAGCACCCACTTCGAGTGGAATGACCAGGCCGACAGCTTTCCACGAGCTAAAGAAAATGCTGTCCACGCGGCCTGTCTTGGCTGCGCTGAGTGAGAAAGAGCCCATGCTCCTTTATATTGCCGCCACTAGCCGGGTGGTCAGCACCGTCATTGTAGTCCAACGCCCCAAAGAAGGCCGAGCCCAGCCGGTCCAGAGGCCGGTTTATTACCTGAGCGAGGTGCTGTCCGCCTCGAAACAGAACTACCCGCACTACCAGAAGATGTGCTACGGCGTGTACTTCACCGCCAAGAAGCTGAAGCCGTACTTTCAAGAACATCCTATCACGGTCGTATGCACTGCCCCGCTGGCCGAGATCATAGGCAGCCGGGATGCATCCGGCCGGGTGGCTAAGTGGGCCATCGAGCTGGCCCCTTACACGATCTTCTACCAACCCCGCACCGCCATCAAGTCGCAAGCACTGGCCGACTTCCTCGTCGACTGGGCCGAGACCCAGTACTTACCGCCAGCTCCCGACTCCACCCATTGGCGCATGCACTTTGACGGATCCAAGATGCGCACCGGCTTGGGAGCCGGTGTCGTCCTTACCTCTCCTAAGGGCGACAAGCTCAGATACACGCTGCAGATCCACTTCGCCGCCTCCAACAATGTAGCCGAGTACAAAGTGCTCATACACGGGCTCCGGCTTCCCAAGGAACTCGGCATCCGCCGGATCCTGTGCTATGGCGACTCGAACTTGGTGGTTCAGCAATCATCTGGCGACTGGGACGCCAAGGACGCAAACATGGCAAGCTACCGCTTCCTAGTGCAGCAAATCAGTGTATACTTCGATGGATGTGAATTCCTCCATGTACCGCAAGCCGACAACGAGCCAGCAGATGCTCTGGCCCGAATAGGCTCCACGCGGCAAGCAATACCAACCGGCGTCGCCCTACAATGCCTCCTCAAGCCGTCCATCAAGCCGTCTCCGGAATCCGACTCCATCTTCGTGCCGCCTAACCCCGATGGGGCCGGGTCCGGCCCGAAGAATCAAGCAGTCGGCCCGGGGACTTCAATACTCGGCTCAGGGACTGCCGTAGCCGGCTCGGGGACTGCCGTACCCGGCTCGGGGATTGCGGCAGCCGGCCCGGGGACTTCTTCAGCACAGCAAGCGGCGGCCGATTCCAGCACTTCATTACCCAGCCCGCCCACCCTGGTGGCTGTAGCCACATTGGCGGCAGGGGAAGTCGCAGCTCCATCATGGGCCCAAACCATCCTCAACTTTTTGGTGAACCAATATTTGCCGGCTGACAAAACCGAAGCGAGACAAGTCCAACATCGAGCCGGAGCATACAGAATCGTCAATAGAGAACTTGTCAAGCGCAGTATCACCGGAGTCTTACAGCGATGCGTCGAGCAGGAGAAAGGCATTGCAATCCTCAGAGATATACACCAAGGAGAGTGCGGCCACCACACCGCATCAAGATCACTTGTCGCCAAAGCCTTCCGCCACGGTTTCTTCTGGCCGACTGCTTTGGACGACGCCAAAGAGCTAGTCAAACACTGCAAAGGCTGCCAGCTTTTCAGCTCCAGGCAACACATGCCGGCTTCGGCACTCAAGACCATTCCCCTCACCTGGCCCTTTGCCGTCTGGGGACTGGATATGGTGGGCCCATTCAAGACAGCGCGCGGCGGCATGACGCATTTGCTCGTCGCCGTGGACAAATTCACCAAGTGGATTGAGGCGAAGCCGATCAAGAAGCTGAATGGGCCGACTGCGGTGACTTTCATTGCAGATATAACAACCCGGTACGACGTACCGCACAGCATCATCACCGACAACGGCACGAATTTTGCCAAAGGTGCTTTGGCACGGTTCTGCGCTGCACAAGGTATCCGGCTGGACCTTGCGTCCGTCGCACACCCCCAGTCAAACGGCCAAGTGGAGCGAGCCAATGGCCTCATCCTGTCCGGCATCAATCCCCGACTGGTCATACCTCTGGAGCGTTCAGCCGGCTGTTGGCTCGATGAGCTGTCCGTTGTCCTATGGAGTCTGCGTACTACCCCAAATAGATCAACCGGCTTCACTCCTTTCTTCCTTGTATATGGTGCCGAGGCAGTCATCCCAACAGACATCGAGTTCGACGCGCCTCGGGTAACCATGTACACGGAAGCGGAAGCCAAAGAAGCAAGAGAAGACGGCGTCGACCTGCTGGAAGAAGGCCGGCTGTTAGCCCTCAGCCGGTCTGCCATCTACCACCAGGGTTTGCGCCGCTACCACAGCCGGAAGGTCAGACCAAGATCTTTCCAGGAGGGCAACCTTGTGCTCCGGCTGATCCAGCGAACAGCCGGCCAGCACAAGCTCGCAGCCCCCTGGGAAGGTCACTTCGTCGTCAGCAGAGCTCTAGGCAACGATGCCTACTACCTCATCGACGCACAGAAGCCGAAGGCACGCAAGAGAGACGACTCCGGCAAGGAGTCGGAACGACCATGGAATGCCAATCTTCTTCGGAAATTTTACAGTTAAAATGCAGTATGTATCACGTCCACTTTTGTATTAAGTACGAAACAATAGGCTCCCCGAGGAAGACTCGGGGACTGCCATCTTTTATTTTATGAATGAAAGTTATCATGCGAATGGTATCGCCTGTTCATTTATTTTGTCCGGCACCGGGTTCGATGAGTCGCCCCGGGGACTAGCCGACTGGAGTTATATTAGGATCCCTACCCGCGGTCAGACAAGTAATGTGCTGACACCCAGGCTTGGCTCTTGCCAAAATCGCAGTTCGAAGAACCGACTGCCCGGCTGGCAAGAGTCATAAGCCAGAAAGGGTGCGCACACGAAAAACGGCTAGGGACTAACGGGCTTATATAACAAAAGCCGGCTTGCCGCCTCCCGCCGACCGACTACCAGAGTAGCCGGCCGGCCGGCTTACGTTCAGTCCGCTTCAAATCCAAGAAAGCTCGAGTACTTGCCTTCCCAAAGAGGGAAGGCGGCAAAGGAAAAAAGCCTAAGGATAAAAAAGTGCACCTGAATGGAAGCCAACACATGCATACAATAATATTTACACAAAGGACCTCCAGAGAGGTCAGCATCCAACATTGTTCGATACACCCCCAGTGGGTGGAATTGCGGAAACATAAAAATTGTTCGAAAAAGCAAAACCAGGAACAACAGGGACGGCAGATCAAGCCGGCGGGGCCGCTGACGAGCCGGGCTGGGCAGTGGAGACGGTCGTGCCGGCTGAAGGAGCGGCCGGCTGGCCAACTTCGGCCTGATCACCACCTCCGGCAGAGGGCGCACTCCCGTGCGGCTCGTTGCTGGAGGCACGGTCGGCTTGAGGGCGGTCGGTCGTCTCACCAGCCGGCTCGGCGTCTCCGCCATCTTCTTCCTCGTCATCCTCGCCCTCGTCGCTGGAGGCGATCTCCTCGGCCGAGTCCTCGCCTTCCGCCGGGTTCAGCCCGAACCACTCCTACGGCTGGGCAATGCCGTCATCACTGAGTTCTGGCGCGAAGACGCTGGTGTCGGTGCACTCGGCGATCGTTGAGGCGCGCTGCGCGATCACCGGCCGCACCTCCTCCAGCTCCGCGTCGGCCTCCAACCGCCAAGTCCGCAGCTGGTCCAGGCTTAGCCCTGGGTACCACGCGCGGACGAACTCCAACGCACGCCCGGCTCCGAGACGGGCTGCTGACGCCTTCCAAGCCTCGAAGCGGCCGACTGCGACTTCTAGCCAGTCGGCAGTCCGACTTGGGGTGCGGGGAATCATCTGGTCGGGCCAGAGCGCGGCCAGCACCTGCGCCCCGGCACGTTGGAGCCGGCGGAGCATCCGATGGGCCGGCTGCAGTCGCGCTTGGATGGCAATGAGCAGCTCCGACAGCGTTCGATTTGCATCCGGCGAAATGACAACTCCAGCCTGACGGCGCGCCTCGCGATGGGCCTCGATGGCTTGGGTGGCGAGGACGGAGTGGCCGGGAAAGTAATCTGCGCAAAGTAACAAGCACAAGTCAGAATAAAGCCCCAGGCGGCCGGCAGATGGAGGAAGGGTAAGAAAGGCAGCTTACCATCGATCAGGTCTTCGATCCGGCCGAAACCTTCCGCCAGTGCCTGGCGCGTCTCGGCCCAGCTCGCCGCCTTGATCTCGAACTCCGCCTTCAGGGCAGCCTCGCCGTCCTGCGCCTTCTGCAGGGCCGCCTTATGGCTTTCCTCCTGGTCGGCCAGTTTCATGACCAGGCGGTCGCGCTCCTGAACCAAGTCGGCATACTCGGCGTCCCTGGCTCGAAGAGCGGTATGCACTTCGCCGAGCTCCCTCCGCAAGTCGGCATTGGCCCCTACACGAGCAAGAGACAAAGAGAAAGGTCAATAAGGGAAAGGTCATCAAGAAAGATCCGACCCGACTGCGCTGCAGTCGGCCCGGATCTCGGGGACTACACCCAGTGGGTGCGCTGTCGCGCCCCCACGAGAGACAGATAAGAGCAATATACTTACACCGGCTGCTGGCCAGGTCTTCGGTCCTCCGGCTCAGCTCCCGAGCCTGCGAGTTGAAGGTGGCGGCACGAGAGTTGTGATAATCCTAAAGTTCAGACAGAAAACAGAGTTAAGATAGTCGTCGGGAAAGATCCGACCCGACTGCGCTGCAGTCGGCCCGGATCTCGGGGACTACACCCAGTGGGTGCGCTAGCGCGCCCCCACGGAAAAAATCAGAGGACCAGAGCGGTCGACAAGTAAAAAACTTACCCGGATTGCGGACCGCGTCGACAGAAACTCCTGAGTAAATTGCTGCAGGAGGGCGGCCTGAGCCTGCAGCCGGCTCCGAACCCCTTGGGCCGCCACGTTCAGCTCGCCACTTCCTCCGCTGGGAGTCCACCCGGACGTGGCAGAACTGGCCGCCTCCAAGGCTTCTGCCGTCTGGTTGGCACCCGCAGCTTGGCGCGTGTCCGGCGGGGCCGTGCTCCCTCCGGCGCGCCGGCTCGCCGCCAGCTGAAGTTCAAGACCGACTCCGGCCTCGGGTGCGGCCCGGGCCGGCTCCTCCAGCACCTCCGACGATTGGCCGCCTTCGCCCGCTCCGGCTGGCGCTGCCGGCGGCGTCCTCTCCACGAAGACCTGGAAGAGCTCATCCCTCTGCGCTGGCGGCTGATCGGGGGTGATCTCCTCCGCCGTGGGCAGCAGGACGTCCGGGTCCACGGTGCGGAGGGGGATGGCGAGCAGCGGAGGCCGGCTATGCATGCCCTCCGCCTACGTCTCCGCGGTCGCCCGCTCCAATGGAGTCTCGGCTGCCGCATCCGCTCGCTCCGTCGCCGCCCGGGCGGCCTCCCGCTCCGCCGCCTCCCTCTCTTCTCGCGCCTCGCGGGCGTTCCGCTCCGTGGCTTCCGCAAGATCGGCGCGGGGGTCCACGCGGCGGGGCCCTAAAGATCCCGCACCCGGCCCGACCACAGAGCCGCCTGGGCCTCGCTCAAGGGAAAGCGGCGCCCTGCTCAGAAATCGGAGAAGGGTTAGAACAAAAGAAGACAACAAAAAACAAGCACGCAAGCAGCCAAAGGGCTTACGAGGAAACCGCTGGAGGTTGCTTCACCGCCTTCTGAAAACGGGCCGCCTTCGCCGCTGCTTCGTCCCGCTTCGTTGCCGCGGCGGAGGCCCTCGTCTTTTTCGGCCGGCTACCGAAGAGAGGAAGCGCGGCCCGGCATTTCGACTTTCCACCACCGGCAGCCGGCGCGGCGGACGAGCCCGCGCTGTGACGATCAGTTGCCGGCTGGTAGCGCGGGATTTCTTCGGCGTCGGCGTCGTTCAGCCAGTCGTCAAAACTGGCCGAGAGCCCCGTGCCTCCGGGTTCAGCGACGTCCCCCGTGGAGGCATCCTCCATGGCGGCCGCCCCCAAATCCAGGTCGTCGATGACGTCTATCGTACGGTCCGGGGCATACTGGCGTTCGACTCCTGCCGCCCCGGCTGGCGGCGGAAGAAGAGGGTTCTGGTAAAAAAAGAGAAAGAAGAAGAGCCGCCCGGTCTGAAGCCGGCCGGCGCAAGCCGGCTGATGACAGAAAGAAGGACTTACCACGGGCGGAGGATGGGCGCGGGAGTACGGCGCCTTGCCGAATTGCCAGTCGTCGGCGAGCTTGAGGCTGGCGATGTAATTCACCATGAGCGCTACCTCGGCATGGGGCATGTCCCATGTGCTCAGCCGGCAAGGGTCGAAGCGGCCGCTCATCTGGCATAGCATGTGGGGCCGGCTCTGAAGGGGAAGAATCCGGCGCTCGACGAAGGCGGCCACCAGGTCGGCTCCGTGCAGGCCTTCCGACTGGATCATTACCCGAAGCCGGGCGATGGAGGCGTTCCCGACCAGAGATAAGGACTTGGACCGGAAGCCCCAAGACGGCTGCCTCCCAGCCGGCGGGCCGGCTTCGTAAGCCGGCAGATTAACGTAGTCTCCTTGCGGGGCGACGTTCTTGACGTAGAAATAATATTTTTGCCAAAGTTTGACCGATTGGATTAAAGGGATGTGCGGGAAGGGGTTGTTCTCGCTTGACCTCTTCATCACGATGAAGGCCCCGCAGGGGGCGGGCACGCCGGCGGTGACGGTGCCGAGCTTGTTTTGGAAGAGCTCCGCCCAAAGCTCTAGCGTGGGCAGCACACCAAAGAAGCCTTCACAGAGAGAGATGAAGGCCGACAGCAGCATCACCGCGTTGGGCGTGAGGTGATGTGGCTGGAGACGGTAGAAGTCGAGGAAGGAGCGCATGAACCTGCTCGCCAGGAAGCCGAAGCCACGCAAGAAATGCGTGCGGAAGACGACGCGCTCGCCTTCCTCTGGCGCCGGCGAGATTTCCGCCTCCGGTGCCAGACGAGCCTGCACGAGGTTGGCGGCGGGCAGGCACCGGGTCCGGCGGAGAAACTCTATGTGATCTTCGTGGACGTTCGACCTGTCCCACGAGCTCGACAGCGCCATGGACATGGCGGCATGGGCGGGCTGCGATAGGAGGCTCTGTCGGGCGCGGAGGAAGAAGAAAGGAAAGGAGAACAAGGAGGGACGGGGAGCGGGGGAGCGAGCAAGCCTTTGTCTCTCCCTCTCCTCCTCCTACTTGTAGGCTCGTGCGCCGGAGCCGAGGAGGCGTGGCATGGGGGATCGTGGGGATCGATCGTGCCCATCTCCCCCATGCCCCGCGGTAATTGCGTGCATTGAAGACACGAAGAAACGGCCGCGGGGAGGCGAGCAGTCCCCTCGGGCCACAGAAGATCGGCGCCCGGGCCGAGGCCAAGGAGTGGCGGGCCCGGGCCTGCGGCGGCGTCCCGTCGTGCGCGTGCGACGGCAGGACTTCTCCGCCATGTGGCCCTTCGTGGGGCCCGCGGCCAGCCCACGTGTCAACCACGGTCATATTAATAAGCAAGAAAGTTCTCCGAAGTCGGCCTACGACGGCAGGGTCGGCACCTCAGGGAGTGAAGTTGGCCGGGCTTCTCGTCCCTCCGTCCGCCGCGAAGCTCGCCCAGCTTCGGGGACTACTGTCGGAGTAAATAGCCATGGGTAGCCTAGCCGGCTTCCCCTGGCCCATCAGAAAAAATTACAAGCCCGTCTGGCTCTCAAGAAGATTCAAGACATGGGGCCGCCTCCCCCCTCTGCCGGCTACCTCCTAGGCCGGCTTCGGGGGCGGCCCGCCCTTTATCCTCATGAAGAAAGTTGTGGAGGGCCGACTACGAGAAACCGGCTACAGCAAGGCCGACTCTAAGAGGCCGGCTCCCATAAAGCGGTCAAGGCCATACCCGCAAAGTACGCGTCCACCCCACGATGATGAAGCAGGGTGTGGCTACAGTGGAGCCTGCCACCCCCAAAACCCGGAGCACGCCTGGTACAGTGCGTCGTACGGGTAGCCACGACCCGTTCGGCGCGGCCCTGCTGCCACGGCGGCCCCGACGCCGTCCACGACGGGCCACCAGCGTGGCCCCCGAGGCGGTGGGCCCCTTCGGGCAGAGAGATGCCGAAGGCGGCCGCACCTCCTCCCAAGTCGGCCTGATGGAGAGCCGGCCCCCCATAGCCGGCTCGCCATCTTCCTCGAGGGAAACGCCCATTAAGGAGGCAAGATGTGGCGGGGCTACAGTAATCGCCCGCCAGGGCGGCGGTACTGTAGCCACGCTTACCCCGACCAAGCCTGCGTCAACAGCACGGAGCAACAGTAACCAGCCACCGACCAGGCCCTGGCCTGTGGGGCCTGCCTGTCGACCAAGGAGCCGGCAGCCGGCGGGACCCACCAGTCGGCAGGCCCCAGTAGCCGGCGCAGAAGCCGGCAAGCACAGTCACAGACAGCTGGGCCCCGCGCCCAGCTGGATTACCATTGTACCCCCGGGGGGTAGGCCTATATAAACCCCCCGGTGCACCCATGCAAAGGGTTGGACTCTCAAGTTAGACCGAGACACCATACAAGGAGAGGAAGCAAGCTAGCTGAGCCCTTCTTTCTCCTTCCACCCAAAACAGCTCGAGGAGCATTGTGTAGCTACTTGTTCATTTAGTAACCATGCGGAGACCCCGTAGAGCAGCAGTAGGGGTGTTATCTCCTCGGAGAGCCCTGAAGCTGGGTAAGATTCGCCGGCGTGCATGTCTTCGCCTTATCCCGTTTCCAGGCACCGGCGATGTTTTATTGGCTCCCACAATGATAAGCCACCCGTTGGCATATGTCGCACCTACCACCCGACAAACACTCCCCCTCACGTGTGGCTCCCTCAGGCCTAAACATGGACCGAAAGTGGGCTGCAATTTAATTCGCCAGCCGTGTCTTGAATTCGAGACCTCTTGGCTCCGATACCATGTAGAAGTGCATGCTCTAGCCAATGCAACCAAAAGACCGATCTGATGGAAGAGACTAGGCAACACATTATACATCAACAATTATGTAACTATGTGAAGACTCCCTCTCATAAATAAAATTTCAGATCTTAAGAACTTTATTCAAACAGCAAGCAAAACAAAATAAAATGACATTGCAAGTATAGCAGATATCATGTGAAGAAGCAAAAACTTAGGCTCAACTAACACTGAGTGATAGTTGTTGAAGAAGAAAGGTGGGATGTCAACTGGGGCATCCGGAAGCTTAGATGCTTGAGACTGAAGGAAATATGCCCTAGAGGCAATAATAAAGTTACTATTTATTTCCTTATTTCATGATAAATGTTTATTATTCATGCTAGAATTGTATTAACTGGAAACATAATACATGTGTGAATACATAGACAAAAGAGTGTCACTAGTATGCCTCTACTTTACTAGCTCCTTGATCAAAGATGGTTATGTTTCCTAACCATAGACATGAGTTGTCATTTGATAAACGGGATCACATCATTAGGAGAATGATGTGATTGACTTGACCCATTCCGTTAGCTTAGCACTTGATCGTTTTAGTTTACTACTATTGCTTTCTTCATGACTTATACATGTTCCTACGACTATGAGATTACGCAACTCCCGATTATCGGAGGAACACTTTATGTGCTACCAAACATCACAACGTAACTGGGTGATTATAAAGGTGCTCTACAGGTGTCTCCGATGGTACTTGTTGAGTTGGCATAGATCGAGATTAGGATTTGTCACTCCGATTGTCGGAGAGGTATCTCTCGGCCCTCTCAGTAATGCACATCACTATAAGCCTTGCAAGCAATGCAACTAATGAGTTAGTTGCGGGATGATGCATTACAGAACGAGTAAAGAAACTTGCCGGTAACGAGATTGAGCTAGGTATCGAGATACCGACGATCGAATCTCGGGCAAGTAACATACCGATGACAAAGGGAACAATGTATGTTGTTATGCGGTTTGACTGATAAAGATATTCGTAGAATATGTAGGAGCCAATATGAGCATCTAGGTTCTGCTATTGGTTATTGACCGGAGACGTGTCTCGATCATGTCTACATAGTCCTCGAACCCGTAGGGTCCGCACGCTTAATGTTCGGTGACGATCGGTATTATGAGTTTATGTGATTGGACGTACCGAAGGTTGTTCGCAGTCCTGGATGTGATCACAGACATGACGAGGAGTCTCGAAATGGTCGAGACATAAAGATTGATATATTGGACGACTATATTCATATACCGGAAGTTTTCCGGGTGATTTCGGAGAAAAACGGAGTGCCGGAGGGTTACCGGACGCCCCCGGAGAAGTAATGGGCCACATGGGCCTTAGTGGAGAGAGAGAGGGCCGGCCAGGGCAGGCCTCGCGCCCCCTCCCCCTCTGGTCCCAATTGGACTAGGGAAGGGGGGGCGGCGCCCCCCATTCCTTCTCCCTCTCCCCCTTCCTTTCCCCAACTAGTAGGAGTAGGAAAGGGGAGTCCTACTCCTACTAGGAGGAGGACTCCTCCTGGCGTGCCCTGCAAGGACCGGATGGCCTCCCCCTTGCTCCTTTATATACGGGGGCATGGGGCACCCTAGGACACACAAGTTGATTGTTCCAAGCCGTGTGCGGTGCCCCCCTCCACCATAATCCACCTCGATCATATCGTAGCAGTGCTTGGCGAAGCCCTGCGTCTAGCAACATCATCACTGTCATCATGCCGTCGTGCTGATGAAACTCTCCTGTGAAGCTTTGCTAGATCGGAGTTCGTGGGACGTCATCGAGCTGAACGTGTGCTGAACTCGGAGGTGCCATACGTTCAGTGCTACCTCTTGAGCACTGCATTGGTTTTCCCCGAAGAGGAAGGGATGATGCAGCAAAGTAGTGTAAGTATTTCCCTCAGTTTTTGAGAACCAAGGTATCAATCCAGTAGGAGGCTATGCGCGAGTCCCTTTTACCTACACAAAACAAATAAATCCTCGCAACCAACGCAAATAGGGGTCGTCAATCCCTATAAGGCCACTCACGAGAGTGAGATCTGATAGATATGATAAGATAATATTTTTTGTATTTTTATGATAAAAGATGCAAAGTAAAATAAAGGCAAAGTAAATAGCAAAGCAAATAACTAAGTAGTAGGAGATCAATATGATAAAGATAGACCCGGGGGCCATAGGTTTCACTAGTGGCTTATCTTGAGAGCATAAGTATTCTACGGTGGGTGAACAAATTACTATTAAGCAATTGATAGAATTGAGCATAGTTATGAGAATATCTAGGTATGATCATGTATATAGGCATCACGTCCGAGACAAGTAGACCGACTCCTACCTGCATCTACTACTATTACTCCACTCATCGACCGCTATCCAGCATGCAGCTAGAGTATTAAGTTAAAAACAGAGTAACGCCTTAAGCAACATGACATGATGTAGAGGGATAGACTCATGCAATATGAAGAAAACCCCATCTTGTTATCCTCGATTGCAACAATAAAATACGTGCCTTGCTGCCCCTACTGTCACTGGAAAAGGACACAGCAAGATTGAACCCAAAGCTAAGCACTTCTCCCATTGCAAGAAAGATCAATCTAGTAGGCCAAACCAAATTGATAATTCGAAGAGACTTGCAAAGATAACCAATCATACATAAAAGAATTCAAAGAAGATTCAAATATTGTTCATAGATAGACTTGATCATAAACCCACAATTCATCGGTCTCAACAAACACACCGCAAAAAGAAGATTACATCGAATAGTTCTCCACAAGAGAGGGGGAGAACGTTGTATTGAGATCCAAAAAGAGAGAATAAGCCATCTAGCTACTAACTATGGACCCGTAGGTCTGAGGTAAACTACTCACACTTCATCGGAGGGGCTATGGTGTTGATGTAGAAGCCCTCCGTGATCGATGCCCCCTCCGGCGGAGCTCCGGAACAGGCCCCAAGATGGGATCTCATGGATACAGAAAGTTACGGCGGTGGAATTAGGGTTTTGGCTCTGTATCTGATCGTATGGGGGTACGTGGATATATATAGGACGAAGGAGTACGTCGGTGGAGCAACAGAGGGCCCACAAGGGTGGATGGCGCGCCTGGTGGGGGTGGGCGCGCCCCCTACCTCGTGGCCTCCTGTTTGCTTTCTTGACATAGGGTCCAAGTCTCCCGGGTCTTGTTCGTTGAGAAAATCACATTCCCGAAGGTTTCATTCTGTTTGGACTCCGTTTGCTATTCCTTTTCTTCGAAACCCTAAAACAGGCAAAAAACAACAATTTTGGGCTGGGCCTCCGGTTAATAGGTTAGTCCCAAAAATAATATAAAAGTGGATAATAAAGCCCAATAATGTCCAAAACAGTAGATAATATAGCATGGAGCAATCAAAAATTATAGATACATTGGAGACGTATCATTCGGTACTTGGATCGATCGGATCATGAAGACGTATGACTACATCAACCGCCTTCTCATAACACTTCCGCTTACGGTCTACGAGGGTACATGGACGATACTCTTCCCTCTCGTTGCTATGCATCACCATGATCTTGCGTGTGCATAGGAATTTTTTTGAAATTACTACGTTCCCCAATAGAGACTTCTTGAAACAATTATTAGGGATGCCTTGGGCATCCCCAAACTTGAGCTTTTGTGTGTCCTTAATTCCTTTCATATCACGGTTTTCCTAAATCTTAAAAACTTCATACACACAAAACTCAACAAGAACTCGTGAGATAAGTTAGTACAAATCAACGCATAAACCTTAGCATTCTCTATGGTAGGAAATCACTAAAATTATTATTTGACATTGCATACTAAATGCCTATGCATATTTAATAGTCCTATCCTCAAATAGAACCATTGAACAAGCAAACATATGCAAACAATGCAAACATAATAGCAATCTGCCTAAACATGATAGTCTGTAAAGAATGCAAGAGGAATCATACTTCTTTAACTCCAAAAATTCTGAAAAATTACCACACTGCAAATAATTTTTTGTTACTCATTGTGTAAAAAAATCAAGATTTTATCATGTTCTGACTATTCACAAATATTCAAAACATAACAGCAAACTTTCTGTTTTTAAAACAGCAACATATGGACTTGCAAAATAAGCATTGTAAAGGCTATACTTGACGTTTTTATTGAACTAAAAGATGCAAAGGATTACTCTAAATAACAGCAAGCAAATCCTAATAAAATAAAATGACGCTCCAAGCAAAACACATATCATGTGGTGAATAAAAATATAGCTCCAAGTACAGTTACCGATGAACGAAGACGGAGGAGGGGATGCCATCCGGGGCATCCCCAAGCTTAGGCTCTTGGTTGTCCTTGAATATTACCTCGGGGTGCCTTGGGCATCCCCAAGCTTAGGCTCTTTCCACTCCTTATTCCATAGTCCATCAAAACTTTACCCAAAACTTGAAAACTTCACAACACAAAACTTAACAGAAAACTCGTAAGCTCCGTTAGTAAAATAAAGCAAATCACCACTTAGGTACTATCAATACAAGATTGATAATTTTTCTCACATGATGCCTACTGTACCCTATCATTTCTACAATTTATAATAACCAATATAAGACATAGAAACTAGAAAACAAGCAAACTATGCAGCGAAAAGAGAATCTGTCAAAAATAGGACAGTCTATAGTAATCTGTAACTCTCAAATACTTCTGTAACTCCAAAAATCCTAAAACATTAGGACGAACTAAGAAATTTGTTTATTAGTCTTTTGAAAAAATAATCAGTATTTTATCAGGCTTCTGTTAAAAATAAGAATTGTTTTCCTGAGCGTAATAGTTTCTGTTTTTCAGCAAGATCAAATCAACTATCACCATAGATCATCCCAAAGGTCTTACTTGGCACTTTATTGAAATAAAAGCTATAAAACATGATTAATAAAGTAGCATAATCATGTGAACACACAAAAACAGTAGGGGTAAATATTGGGTTGTCTCCCAATAAGTGCTTTTCTTTATTGCCTTTCTAGCTAGGCATGGTGATTTCAATGATGCTCATATAAAAGATATGCACTAGTAGAAAAAGGGTCAAACGTGAAGCACATTAGTGCCGGTTTGAATTTGAGCCGGCACTAATGTGTACATTAGTGTCGGTTCCAACGGCTAGCCGGGCTGCTCTCATTAGTACCGGTTCATGGCGAACCTTTAGCACCAGTTCGTGCCACGAACCGGTACTAAAGTGAGTGGTGGCAGGATGTTGTCAGTCCGGGGCCCCTCCAGCACCTTTAGTAATGGGTCGTATCACGAACCGGTACTAAAGGTCGTCCTACATAGACCCTTCGTCCACCCGAGCTTGCTCTGTTCTTCCCCTTTCCCCTCTCCTCTCTGTTCTTTCCCCTCTTCCTCTCAAGCTCATCACACATTTTGCCCAAGATTTGAAGGCCCCCATCCATTCAAATGATCACAAAGGTTAGCAACTCTTTCCTTTCATCTCTCATTGCTAGATTAGCTCGTGCAATGCTTTATATAGTGATTGATTTTTGAGTTTAGTAATTTGGGAGGAATTATATATATGTGCTAGTATTTGATTTATATGCAATTTGAGGTCAAAAATAACACTTAGTTTTGCATATGTAGGTGTGGTTTACTTAGTACCTTCTAAATCTCCGTCGTAACCACCGTCGATCGCTCGCAACGTCCCGTCGCCGGCACCACCTTGTGGTGAGCCTCTTGTTCATGAAGTTTTATATAAAAAAAGTTGTTTGTGTGATTTGGATATATAGTTACTCGTATAATTATCTTACCCATATGTTTTTTGTTATGCATAGTGCCATGGTTTTGATATCCGTCCCCGTTGGCCCTCGTCCGGGTTATGATTCAGATGTGGTATATTCTCTTTTAAAACTATTCATTGCATTTCGTGTTTATGACAAATTATGCCCATCAAGTTGACATAGATATTTGTATGTAGGAGGTAGTTGAACCCGAAATTCCAACCGACCCTATTGTCGAGAGGTTAAATTTAGTTGAAAGAGAAAGCGAGGATTTGAAGGAAAAATTGAAAAGAATTGAGGGGGAGAAGATGGAATTGGAGTTGCATGTTGCCGATGTCGTCGATGATCACAAGATTAAGATGGAGAAAATGCGCTTGAAGATTAGAAAGATTAGAAAATATGCCATTCATAGTGAGGCTTGGTATCATTATGCTCTTGGATCAATTGTTACCTTAGTTGCGATCTTGATCGCATTTGTTGTTGCATTTAAATTCTTTAGCTAGAGAGTTATTTGTTTGTTGCATTGAAGTGTTGTATGCTCTTTATGTATTGTATTAATTTGATGTTTTCGGTGCTGTGTATTGAAGATGAGTCGGCAATGGATGTACGATGACCGATGCTCTCCCGAGTTCATTAATGGCGTGCGTACTTTTCTGCTTGCGGCTGAGGCAAACAAGTGAGTGGATGGTTTTATTCATTGTCCATGTGCTGGCTGTAAGAATGGTCGCAATTACTCTACGTCAAGAACCATTCACGTCCACCTGTTTGAGTCCGGTTTCATGCCCCACTATAATGTTTGGACCAAGCATGGAGAAAGAGGGGTTATGATGGAAGACAATGAAGAAGAAGAGGACGACGACAGCTATCCTGGCCATGGGTTCCGTGAATACGATGATACAATAATGAGGGAAGAAGCTGAGCCGGTAATGCGGGAAGAAGCTGAGCCGGCAATGCGGGAAGAAGCTGAAGAAGAGGCATCGGATGAGCCCGTTGATGATCTAGGTCGGGCCATTGCCGATTCAAAGAGAAACTGTGCAAGTGATTTGGAGAAGAAGAAGTTGCAGCGCATGTTAGAGGATCACAAAAAATTGTTGTACCCGAATTGCGAAGGTGACAAGAAAAGGCTGGGCACCACACTGGAATTGCTACAATGGAAGGCAGGGAATGGTGTATCTGACAAGGGATTTGGAAAGTTGCTGGTAATGATAAATGATATGCTTCCAAAGGACAACGAATTGCCCGAGAGTATGTACCAAGCAAAGAAGGCTGTCTGCCCTCTAGGGTTAGAGGTGCAGAAGATACATGCATGCCCTAATGATTGCATCCTCTACCACCGTGAGTATGAGCATTTGAACGCTTGCCCGGTATGTTGTGCATTGCGCTATAAGATCAGCCGCGATGACCCTGGTGATGTCGAGGGCGAGCGCCCTAGGAAGAAGATTCCTGCCAAGGTGATGTGGTATGCTGCTATAATACCATGGTTGAAACGTTTGTTCCAAAACAAAGAGCATGCCAAGGCGATGCGATGGCACAGAGAAGACCGTAAGAAAGACGGAAAGTTGAGACTACCCGCTGACGGGTCGCAGTGGAGAAAACTCGAAAGAAAGTACGAGAAGGAGTTTGCAGATGACGCAAGGAACATATGGTTTGGTCTAAGCGCAGATGGCATTAACCCTTTTGGGGAGCATAGCAGCAACCATAGCACCTGGCCTGTGACTCTATGTTTGTATAACCTTCCTCCTTGGTTGTGCATGAAGCGGAAGTTCATTATGATGCCAGTGCTCATCCAAGGCCCTAAGCAACCCGGCAACGACATTGATGTGTACCTAAGGCCATTAGTTGAAGAACTCTTACAACTGTGGAATGGAACAGGTGTACGTGCGTGGGATGAGCACATGGGGGAAGAATTTGACCTAAAGGCATTGCTGTTCGTGACCATCAATGATTGGCCTGCTCTCAGTAACCTTTCAGGACAGACAAACAAGGGATACCGCGCATGCACCCACTATTTGGACGATACCGACAGTATATATTTGGCTAATTGTAAGAAGAATGTGTACCTGGGACATCGTCGATTTCTTTCGAGCAGGCATCCCGTAAGAAAGAAAGGCAAGCATTTCTCCGGTGAGGCGGATCACCGGACGAAGCCTCGCCACCGTACTGGTGCTGATGTACATGATATGGTCAAGGATATGAAGGTGGTCTTTGGAAAGGGTCCTGGTGGACAACCTGTTCCAAATGACGCTGACGGACGCGCACCCATGTGGAAGAAGAAATCTATATTTTCGGACCTGCCCTATTGGAAAGACCTAGAGGTCCGCTCCGCAATCGACGTGATGCACGTGACGAAGAATCTTTGTGTGACCCTGCTTGGCTTCTTGGGCGTGTATGGGAAGACAAAAGATACACCTGAGGCACTGGAGGACCAGCAACGTATGCACGGAAAAGACGGCATACATCAAGGTCATGCAAGCTACGATCTTACCAAAGAAGAGAAGGAAATCGTCTTTGAATGCCTGCTTAGTATTAAGGTACCGTCTGGCTTCTCGTTGAATATAAAGGGAATAATAAACATGGCAGAGAAAAAGTTCCAGAACCTAAAGTCTCATGACTGCCACATGATTATGACGCAACTGCTTCCAGTTGCATTGAGGGGGCTTCTACCGGAAAACGTTCGATTAGCCATTGTGAAGCTATGTGCATTTCTCAATGCAATCTCTCAGAAGGTAATTGATCCAGAAATCATACCAAGGTTAGAGAATGATTTGGTGCAATGTCTTGTCAGTTTCGAGTTGGTGTTCCCACCATCCTTCTTCAACATCATGACGCACGTCCTAGTTCACCTATGCGAAGAGATTAACGTTTTGGGTCCTGTATTTCTACACAATATGTTCCCCTTTGAGAGGTTCATGGGACTCTTAAAGAAATGTGTTCATAACCGTGCTAGGCCAGAAGGAAGCATCTCCAAGGGCCATGAAAATGAGGAGGTCATTGAGTTTTGTATTGACTTTATTCCTGACCTTAAGCTGATTGGTGTTCCTGAATCGCGGCATAAGGGCAGACTGGATGGAAAAGGCACGCTAGGAGGGGAACAAATAATATGTATGGACAGACATTCTCTCAATGAAGCACACTACACAGTTCTACAGAATTCCGCCTTGGTGGCTCCGTATATGGATGAACACAAGAATTTGCTACGCTCCAAACACCCGGAGCGGTCTGATGACTGAATTACACGTGAACAAACCAGGAGTTTCGCCAGCTGGTTGCAGACACGTACCATGCATGACACCTCTATTGAAGATGACATGTACTTGCTGTCCCAGTTACCATCTTCGAATATAATGACTTTCAAAGGGTACGAGATAAATGGTAATACATTTTACACGATCGCCCAAGATAAGAAGAGCACCAACCAAAACAGTGGTGTCCGCTTTGATGCATAAACCAAGACAGGAAAGGAAACATATTATGGTTATATACAGGACATATTGGAACTTGACTATCGACGTGGTTTGAAGGTCCCTTTGTTTCGGTGCAAATGGGTCAATATGACATGAGGCAGGGTAACGGAAGACCCACAGTACGGAATGACAACAGTGGATCTCAACAATATTGCGTATGCAGATGAACCATTCGTCCTAGCCAATGATGTGGCACAGGTTTTCTATGCGAAGGACATGTCTACCAATCCAAGAAAAAGAAAAGATAAGGAAGCGAATGCATCGTACGATGAGCCAAAGCGGCACATAGTTCTTTCTGGGAAGAGAAACATCGTGGGAGTGGATGACAAGACAGACATGTCAAAAGATTATGAAAAGTTTGATGAAATTGCTCCATTCACAGTGAATATTGACCCGAGCATCCCGTTAAATGATGAAGATTTTCCATGGTTACGGTGCAAAGGGACACACACGAAGAAAAAGTTTCACACCCAAAGATCTGGGATGTGATCGGCTTCACTATCATCACTTTCTTCTGTGTTTCACACCCAGGAGGGAATCTCTGTAATAGTTAGGGTAGTTATGTGTTTTGGCATTTGAAACGCGAAGAAATTTTATGTGCAAACAAATTCTTTCATGCCTTTACTGATTTTTTAAGCTAAATGACCCTGAAATTGAAAAGCATTTCAAATGAACTCAGAAAAGGTTGAAAGTTGGCATGGTATCATAATTTCACCCACATAGCATGTGCAAAAAAGTAGAGAGGGTTACCGCAAAAACTGGATGCACTTCGTGTACTAAATGGACAATCTCTTTCGAAGTATCAAGGTTTCGGACAAAAACTCATCCGTTACAAAAGGCATTTCATTTAAAAAAAACCTAAGCATTACCAAATTGAATATAATGATAAAACACACTAATATTAAACATAAGAAAAAAGAATCACTGAAAAATCTATTCTCAAAGTTAAGTTATTCACAAACTAGTGATTCACACAAATTTCAAATAAATCAAAATTTAAACTATTCAAATTTGTAAACTACCGGTACTAACATAAAGTTTGTAATTTTTTGCACCTAAAGCAAAAATATTCACAAAGAAACTCTAAATACAACAAAAAAAACAACTCAAACAAAAATAAATAAAGCAAAAAAAATAAGAAAAAAAGCCCACCTACCGCGCCACAGCGGCCTGCATACGACTAGAAACCCAACCTATTGTTGGGCCAGGATGCAGGCCCGCAAAGGCCCAGTAGGCCCACAGGGCAGCACAGAACATTTAGGCCCAGTAGGCCTGCTTTGGAGAGGAGCTCGAGGGAGCTACCGCACCGGGGCTTATAAACCAGTGTGGATGCCCCTCGGCTACCGAGGTGGGACTAAACATTTCGCACCGCACCTGCGCCAGCGCACCCCCTTTAGTGCCGGGTGGTAGCACCAACTGGTACTAAAGGGGGGGCCTTTAGTACCGGTTGGAGCCACCACCCGGCACTAAAGGGGGTGCGGTTCCCGCCGCTTGGCCTGGCCAAAACAGGCCTTTAGTACCGGTTGGTGGCTCCAACCGGTACTAAAGGTCCATCCTATATAACTAAACACTTCAAAAATTTCAGTTTCTCCTCTGCTTCTTCTCCTCTACCCCGTCGCCGCCGCCCTCGTCTCCATAACCCTCGTCGCCGCCCCCGTCCCAGTCGTCGCCGCCACGTCGTCCCTGTCCCCGTCGTCACCGCCGCGTCGTCCCGGCCCGTCCCGCGTCGTCCTCGTCCCCGTCATCGCCGCCCCATCCCCGTCGTCACCGCCCCGGCCCATCCCCGTCGTCGCCGCCCCGTCCATGTCCCCGTCGTCGCCGCGCCCGTCGCCGTCCCCGTCGCCGCCCCCCGTCACCTCTCGCCTCGCCGGTGAGCACACGCACGCACACACACACACATATAGCATTGTTAGAAATTTTTCTTTTTTAGTTATAGAAATAGTTAGTTATATAGCATTGTTAGAAATGTTAGAATTGTTAGAAATTTTTCTTTTTTTAGTTATAGAAATAATTAGAATTTTAGAAATTTTTCTGTTTTTAGTTATAGAAATAGTTATAAAAAAGTTAGAAATTTTTCTTTTTTTAGTTATAGAAATATTAGAAATGTTATACAAATGTTAGTTATATATATAGAAATGTTATAATTTTTTTTTCTGTTTTTTAGTTATAGAAATATTAGAAATGTTAGTTATATAGCATTGTTAGAAATGTTATAGGAATGTTAGTTATATAGAAATGTTAGAAATTTTAGTTATCAAAATCCAATCATTAAAAAAATGTTACTTTTTGCGGGCATATAGCTAGTATTTGTTCTCGACGATGCCCGGCCCGCATCCTCGCCGTCGACCCGTCCGTGACGACGTCCGGCTAACCCATGTCCGGGACTGGGCTCCGTCGGGCTGGCACTAGGAGGTGCTGCCTGGAGGGGCGCGCCGCTTGATGAGGAACCCGGCCCCGGGTCCCGTCGTCGACCCTGATCTCGTTTGGTGGCGTTCGCGTGGGCCAGTGTCGGTGCGGAGGGAGCCGGCCCCGCCGGAGGTGGTACATCATCGTGTCAGGGAGGAGGACGAGCACGTCCATCGCTACATGGTTGCGTTAGAGGGCGGCAGGTTCTCCAATACCTGGCAGTTTCTTCAGGGATCTCACTTCAGCTATGATCCTGTGAGGGTTCTTTCTCTTTGGGTGTCCACCACCCGCGCCGCAGGAACCGTGAGTGTCCTAGATTCTTCTGTAGTATTCGATCTTTATTAGCTACCTAGCTAGTGATGTACTCGATATATAATATTCGAGATGATGTATTCGAGATTATATATTATTCGAGATGATGTATTCGAGATTATATCTATTATTCGAGATTATATCTATTATTTGACACGATGTATTCGAGATTATATCTATTATTCGAGACGACATATTCTAGATTATATTCGATGATGCTTATTATGTACTATGATTGATTTAGTTTTTCCTTATTAATTGATTGCATCCATGCATTGTAATTTGAATATATTTCTTTTGGATTAGTTAAACAAAACCTATGGCGGACAATACCGGCAGAGAGGGAGAAGAGGCCCTGTTCAATATCATACACAATCCTCGCGGGCCAGATGATGATTAGAATGAAGAAGATTATGACGGCTCCGAATATCTAAACAACACCGGGGAGGGTGATATGATATTCGATCGCGACGACCGAATTGATGAAGTCGTGAACTATGAACATGATGAAGAAAATGTTGATCTTGAAACAACAAAGACCGGCTAGGTATATATATTTATATAAGTAGGCATCTGGTGATCATCACATGTTTTATATGACTTGAAGATATATTAAGGAATCGATCTTTCTTCTTTCAGCCATCCGGATCAAGCAAATCTTCAGGCAACAGGACAAAACGAGGCCCGAACAAAAAGTTGAAGGAGGGCGTAAAGTACAATATCGAGGCAATCAGACCTAATGGCGAACCATTCGCGCCTAAGAAGATTGCGGACAAGTTCGTTCGTCAGTGTGGAGTTCTTGTGAAGGACCAACTCCCGATCTCCCTTCAAGAATGGAGAGAGCCATCAAAGCCACGTCCAGGAGTTACTTTTGTCGACGACATACAAAAACAGTTGCTTTGGGAAACGATCATGGAACATTTCACCCTACTAGATCATTTCACAAATGCAGATGTGGAGAAAGTCAAGGACGCTGCTCTTAGGAAGATGGCGGTTGCATTCAAGAACCACAAGATTCGTGAATGGGCCAAGTACGTCAATGGAGGAAGGAAGACTCCAGTATTCGAGGGAACACTAGAGAACGAAAGTGCTCATTAGGACGATTTCATGAAATTCAAGGATTCAGAATTATCTGAGGAACGGTCGAGAATAAACAAGGCCAATGCCGGAAAAAGGATAAGTTCCATAAGCTGGGGCCAGGTGGCTATGCGGTGGGATTGCCTAAGTGGGATAAGTCTGAGAAAGAGATGCTGGATGCAGGTGTCACTCCAGAAACATTGCGCTGGCCCCCCAGGTGCAGGACTTGGTTCTATGCGCATGGGGGGGAGTTGGACCCGAAGACAGGCAAAGTTTCCAAGAAGGCATGTCTGGACGGAGCCGAAGATAAGCTACTTGTTGCAATAGAAGAGGCTCGATCCGGGTTGTTCGAGCCCAACAGAGAGAATGACGAGCTTACGCGTGCCCTGGGAAATCCTGAACACCCGGGAAGAACACGAGGCATGGGCGCTATTCCGTGGTATGAGGGGTTTTCGGACTAGAACGCCGACTACAGAACCCGTGCGAGAAAGAAGATTGCAGAGGAGAAGAAGAGGAAGATGGAGGAGGAGATGAGGAAGCTAGACTATGAACGCCTTCAGGGCCTAGAATCAGTGCACGCGGACTTGGCAATCAAATTCTAGCAGCAGCAGGAGCAGATCGACTCACTTAGCCAGCAAAGGGGGTCTCAGCAGCTAGCGGATGATCCACCAATGGATAGCACCATCCCATCCATGCCGAGAAGCAGCATGGGTTCCGCCCCGAGCGACGCATTGCTGGATAGCTACCCAGTGGATGACATCATGGAGAACACTAACTGCGAGCTACACTTCAAAATGAAGAACATATCCATGAAGGTGGCGGACGCCCTTGCTTTTACAAATCCCCCCAAGGCAACCTTCCATTGCAACCCGATTCCAGTGGGCTATGCTCGTGTCTTGGTTGATGAGGTGGTGGACCAATATTCGGGGCTAGAGCTTGACATTCCTGGAGGTGAAGATGAGCACACACTAGGAGAAGTCAACCATCGTATCATCCTATGGAGAAAGGATTGCATCATCTTTCGAAGGCCACCGACACCGCGTCATCCGACTCCTCGTCGCAGTCCGCCACCGAGTCAGCAGACTCCCGCTCCTCCAAGTCCACAAACGCGTCAGGCCACTCCTCCTCCAAGTCCGGCATAGCTTCAGGCCACTCCTCCTCCAAGTCCGGCAAAGCGTCAGGCCACTCCTCCTCCAAGTCCGGCACAGCGTCGGGCCACTCCTCCTCCAAGTCCGGCACAGCTTCAGGCCACTCCACCTCCTCCAACTCAGCCACGTCAGCCGTCTTCGCCGCCTCAGCAATCACGGAAGAGAGCCGCCTCAGCTATGGTGCATAGCGGTACAAGTCGAGGTAGTACTGCAGGTACAGGCGGAGGCAAGCGATTTCAATATGGTCCAAGCCCCGCGCCTCTTCCGTAGAGGCCTTACGACAAGTCCGAGGATGAAAACGTAGCCATATCAAAGGCCGAGGTGGAAACCCATTTTGCACCGAAACCGCCACCGCCGCCAAGGGAGAAAGTGCCTGTGGAAAAGATTGACCACTTCATTCGTATGGCTAAACCACCAGCTCCCAAGCCTGTTAACACGGACTATGAGCGCCATCTCAGGAAGTTAAGTTGAGCACGTCTACAGAAAGAGGCGAGCTCAAGCTCGAGCAAATCAGATGGCAAAAGGAGCGGTAAAACCGTTCCCCAGCTGGGAGAGTAGGCTGCGCAATCAATCACCCCGCTTGTTGTGCCAAAAACACATGAGAGTAGGCGCACCCAATATTATTGTGGGCAAACCATTAACGTTCCCGGGGTGGGCGATGTGGTAATAACCGAGGAGCATATTGCGCAGGCTCAATCGATCGGGATCACTGTTGGACAACTCCTCGATATCGAGCACATGTCTCCGACTAGAGAGGAGGGAATAAAATGAAAATATGCCCGGGGCCAACCTTTGGTCGAGCTAGAGGAGGTCAATAAGCTCCCAACGAGAATGTATGAATTGCATCAATGGTACATGGACATTACCAAGATTTCCAATCGAGAGTCCCTCATGGTGAATGTCAACGCGGAGCATTACTACCATAAGAAAGCTGTGACCATTGAGTATTCAGAACTTTTTCAGCTATACAATAAAGACGCACTCGACAAATCTATCGTTAGTTGCTATTGTCTGTAAGTGATTCCTTTCTGTAATTTAAGTCTCAAGCTAGCTGATCATTTTGATCAATCATTACCTGTAATTATCCTCACTATATTCTTTTCTGTGGTATTATGTAGGATGAAGATTTATGAAATGAAAAAGGTGGACACTATGGCATTGGGTTAGTTGACCCAAATACCAGTAATGAATACACATGGAAATTAGATCCATATCACGCAAAATGTGTAGAGGTAAGCATGCTACAGTTCTTCAAGGAACTCAAATACAATGAAGATATACTACTTCCTTACAACTTCCAGTGAGTCACACTATCTTGTACTACAAATTCTGTTTTTCCCTACTAGCTATAGCTACATGTTTTTGCTTACATATGCCCACTTAATTAAGACATGCAAACGTGTGTGCATGCAGATATCACTGGATCTTGTTAATCATTAAAGTTGATGAAGGAACAGTTGAAGTACTAGACTCGCTACTTAAGAAAGCAAGTGACTACACCATCGTGAACGGGATAGTCAATAGGTAATTTCAATCATTATTAACTATATCTCGGCCTATTTAATTAGTTCGTCATTTCCTGATAACAACTATTTAATAACCCATTTATTTATTTTCTTTGTCGGCAGGCAGGGCTTGGGCAAAGTTCATCAGGGTCACTCCAGGCCCATGGAAACAAAGTCTGAAATGGTATCGACCCAAGGTAAGTAATTAAGTAGTACTAGCTAGCTGCCATCTCTTTAATTATCATGCTTGATTAATTATTATCTGATCAAAATTCCATTCTCGTAAAGGCCCTGAGGCAGGCGCCGGGGAATGATCTATGTGCATACTACGTTTGCGAGGACATTCGCATGATGGCATCCGAAAGGAGAAAATCTCAAAGACAGGAGTGGGTACGATATCGATTGTCAGAACACTATTCACAATTTTTACACCATTATCGATATCTAGTCACACAACTAATACACATGCATATTGATCTCCTTCTTAACAGTTCAAAGAGGTGCGGGACAAGCTCCTAGCACAGGACCGCATAGAAGCAATTCAAGAGGAAATAGCGGGATTTTTGCTCGACCGGGTCATAGATCCCAAAGGAGAATACTATTACCCGCTACCGCCCCCATGAACCACTTCCAATTGTTATCGTGCTCCGAAGGCACCAATTAGCTAGGCTAATGGCACTAGCTCTGAAGGCACCAATTAGGAGAAATTGTATATATATATATACATGTGTGTATATATGTGTGAATTAATTAATGGTGGTTGTGAGACATTCGATGATATATATATATATATATTATGATCGGTTCTACTAGAAATTCTATTTGTATATATGCATAATGTGTACAATATGTAGTATCATAAAATACCAGCAAACGAAAAAGAATTAAATGGAAAACACAAAATTAAATGAAAAAGAAATCATAAACCCAAACCCACCCCCAACATTTTAATACCAGTTGGTGACACCAACCGGTACTAAAGGGCTCCCTGCCCCCGAAGCTGGCTCGTGCCACGTGGTTACCCTTTAGCACCGGTTCGTGCTGAACCGGTACTAAAGGGGGGGCTTTAGTGCCTACATTTTAGCGCCGGTTACCAAACCGGCACTAAAGGGCCTTACGAACCGGTGCTATTGCCCGGTTCTGCACTAGTGATGAATTGAGACATAATGGGAGCATCATGAAGAATATTACTAGCACATTTAAGTCTCACCCACTTCCTATGCATAGGGATTTTGTGAGGAAACAACTTATGGGAACAAGAATCATCTAGCATAGGAAGGCAAAACAAGTGCAACTTCGAGATTTTCAACACATAGAGAGGAAACTTGATATTATTGCAACTCCTACAAGCATATATTCCTCCCTCATAATAATTTTCAGTAGCATCATGAATGAATTCAACAATATAACTATCACATAAATCATTCTTTTCATGATCCATAAGCATAGAAATTTTATTACTCTCCACATAAGCAAATTTATTCTCATCAATAGTAGTGGGAGCAAACTCAACAAAATAACTATCATGTGAGGCATAATCCGATTGAAAATTAAAATCATGATGACAAGTTTCATGGTTATCATTATTCTTTATAGCATACATGTCATCACAATAATCATCATATATAGCAACTTTGTTCTCATAATCAATTGGAACCTCTTCCGAAATAGTGGATTCATCACTAAATAAAGTCATGACCTCTCCGAATCCACTTTCATAATTATCACAATAAGATTCAACACCATCCAAAATAGTGGGATCATTACTTCCTAAAGTTGACACTCTTCCAAAACCACTTTCATCAATATAATCATCATAAATAGGATGCATGCTATCATCATAATAAATTTGCTCATCAAAACTTGGGGGGCTAAAAATATCATCTTCATCGAACATAGCATCCCCAAGCTCGTGGCTTTTCATATCATTAGCATCATGGGTATTCAAGGAATTCATACTAACAACATTGCAGTCATGCTCATCATTCGAAGATTGAGTGCCAAAAAATTAATGCATTCTTCTTCTAACACTTTGGAACAATTACCGGAATCCTTATTTTCATGAAAGACATTAAAAAGATGAAGCATATGAGGCAGCCTCAATTCCATTTTTTGTAGTTTTGTTTTATAGACTAAACTAGTGATAAAACAAGAAACTAAAAGATTCGATTGCAAGATCTAAAGATATACCTTCAAGCACTCACCTCCCCGGCAACGGCGCCAGAAAAGAGCTTGATCTCTACTACGCAACCTTCTTCTTGTAGATGTTGTTGGGCCTCCAAGTGCAGAGTTTTGTAGGACAGTAGCAAATTTCCCTCAAGTGGATGACCTACGGTTTATCAATTCGTGGGAGGCATAGGATGAAGATGGTCTCTCTCAAACAACCCTGCAACCAAATAACAAAGATTCTTTTGTGTCCCCAACACACCCAATACAATGGTAAATTGTATACGTGCACTATTTCAGCGAAGAGATGGTGATACAAGTACACTATGGATGGTAGATATAGGTTTTTGTAACCTGAAAATATAAAAACAACAAGGTAGTAAGTGGTAAAAGTGAGCGAAAACGGTATTGCAATGCTTGGAAACAAGGCCTAGGGTTCATACTTTCACTAGTGCAAGTTCTCTCAACAATGGTAACATAATTGAATCATATAACAATCCCTCAACGTGCAACAAAGAGTCACTCCAAAGTTACTAACAGCGGAGAACAAATGAAGAGATTATTGTAGGGTACGAAACCACCTCAAAGTTATTCTTTCTGATCGATCTATTGGGCTATTCCTATAAGTGTCACAAACAGTCCTAGAGTTCGTACTAAAATAACACCATAGGACACACATCAACCAAAACCCTAATGTCACCAAGATACTCCAATGTCACCACAAGTATCCGCGGGTTTGATTATACAATATGCATCACACAATCTCAGATTCATCTATTCAAACCAACACGAAGAACTTCTAAGAGTGCCCCAGATTTTCTACCAGAGAGTCAAGACGAAAATGTGTGCCAACCCCTATGCATAAGTTCACAAGGTCACATAACCCGCAAGTTGATCACTGAAACATACATCAAGTAGATCATGTGAATATCCCATTGTCACCATAGATAAACACATGCAAGACATTGTAACATCCCAAATTTTCAAATTGGAATGTTATACACTAGATCATCATTGCATATCATATTTATTGCATTTTGGTTGATCCTAGAAATTTCACGCAACTCAAGGACCCTCGGAGAGAGTTGGGGATTTCGTAATTTTCATATTTGAGTTGTCTCAAATTTTTAAAATAGGATCATTTGATTTTATATATTTTATCTTCAATTATTTCTATTACAAAAATATGAGAGAGGGAATAAAATGACTTTCCCAAAATAAAGAAATATTGAGGATTTAATAAAAAAATCAAATAAGATTTTATTTTGGTTTTATTTGCTATTTTATTTGAATTTAGGAAAAATGTGCATTTTCTAAAATTGCATTTAGGCCCCAAATAAATGTTCATCCTGTGTGGCCTGATTTTAGAAGCTGGGGAAAATTTATTTCAGGATTTTTGGAGTCCGTTTAGTATTCCTTTTGTTTTTTTCTGAGCGTAACTTTTTTTTTAAAACGCAATCGACCTAACGGGCCGTGTCTGACCCGGACACTAGGCCCGACCAGCTTTATAAGCCGGGGAGGCCCAGCCAGACCCCCCCCCCCTCAAACCCTAGCCGCCTAGCCCGCCGCCGCCGCCCCGCGCCGCCGGATCCGTCGCCGCAGGTAGACCTCGCCGCCGCCGGTTTTTCTCGAAAAACCATTCGGTTTTCCGACGGTTTTGTCATTTTTTTTAGTTTCGGTTTTTTATATAGATCGGTTTTTCCGGTTTATTTAATTAGCGAGCGTTCGTCCGTTCGTTCGTCTTAACGAAAGTTCATCGTTTTTCTTTTTCTCGGATTAAATCCATGATTTTTCTGATCGCGATTTTTGTTTTAGTCTAACTTTTCGCTCGTTTATCAGAATCAGGCGATTCAAGCGCCTGGAGTTTCGTCTCGAAACCCTCTTTCCGTTTAGCCAACTCAAACAAGTTTTTGCCACTGTAAAAAAATTGCCCTAGATCCAGAATAGTAAATGAAGCCTGTTTCTTTTGTCGTTTGTCTCTTGTTGCTTCGTTCGATTTGATTCTTTTTGCCAACCGGAGTTCTTAAGTTGAACTTTCTGGTTAGATCTCTTATTTTAGTTTTACCTATGCATTAGTTGAGTACTTATTGTACGCTTGTTTGTTTGCGATAGAGTACCCGGAGTGCGCCGCTTGTTACTTCGAATCGCTAGGTTTCCCGGATCATCAGCAAGGCAAGTAACACTTTGATCATGCTTTCCCTCTACCCAGTTTTATTGCATTAGATCAATCCTCACACATTGCATGATTAGGATCTAATTAAATTGTGGGTTTGGGAAGTAGTCGATGAGGTAGAACCTATTACCTGTTATTATCAAACCTTTGGGAGTTACTTCTACGTTTGCTTATTATGCCATGCTATGCTAGTAGACGTGGATTGGGTGACTGTATCCATGACAGATGTGAGATTGTTAATTAATGGTTTATTTAAGGTGGCAACCTAAACACACATCTGGGTGTATTGAGGCACCTGGGTATTCCAGCGATTGCCTGTTTTCTTTATGGACCGCCACCCAGGCTCAAAGGGATCATGAGATTGTTCATGCTAGAAAGTTTCGTGTGCAGCCACAAGCTATTATGGGCTCTAGCATAGTTGATTAAGTCGTGTGAACTCTTACAGTGGTAGACTAGAAGATGTAGGGGATGTAGGTTGGTACGGTCTACCCGATCGTAAGGTGCTAGCGCTTCTGAAAGACTATGTCTCGGTCATCCGTTTCTCAAACACCATGTAGTGCGAGAAACCAAACAGAAGCGATCGAGTCTTGTGGGGAAAAGTGCGCAAACCTCTGCAGAGTGTATAAACTAATCATGATTAGCCGTCTCCCCGGTTATGGACATCTTGAGTATCTAGTAGCTGGATTATCATGTCAATCTCAACATGTTACTCAAAAATTAATTTTGTTAGGTTTTGTTTAATGATGATGCTTAATTGGGATTGAGAATGCTGTCAACCATTCTCAATGTTTAACAACTACCATGATAGTTAAATAAAATTTATTCCTTTGCAGTAGGGAAAAATTGGCTTTACGCAAAATTGTAACCATAGAGCTTTCCGCCAGCCAAATATGCATATAGAATAGCCTGTTTCATTCCATTACTCTCTATGTGTTACTTTGCCAGCATATTCCATGTGCTGACCCGTTTCAGGCTGCACCGTTAATGTTGCAGACTTTTCAGACGACGATTAAGGAGTTTTAGGTCATGGTTCTATACTCAGTGATGCCGTTGGAGTTGATGGACTCACTTATCTTCCAAGCCTTCCGCTGTTATCGTTATTAGATGGCCTTAAGCCATATTTATTGTAATAAGTTCTCTTTTGAGACACTCGATGTAATAAGTGTGTGATTGCTACTCTATTATAAATCCTTCAAGTACTGTGTGATGTCAGCATTACTGATCCAGGGATGACACCTGAGCACAGAGATTGGACCGTTTGAGGTCTGGTCGCTACAGACATACATCAAGTGTTCTCAAATCATTAAAGACTCAATCCGATAAGATAACTTCAAAGGGAAAACTCAATCCATTACAAGAAGGAAGAGGGGGAGAACATCATAAGATCCAACTATAATAGCAAAGCTCGTGCTACATCAAGATCATGCCGTATCAAGAACACGAGAGAGAGAGAGATAGAGATAGATCAAACACATAACTACTGGTACATACCCTTAGCCCCGAGGGTGAACTACTTCCTCCTCGTCATGGAGAGCGCCGGGATGATGAAGATGGCCAATGGTGATGGTTTCCCCCTCCGGCAGGGTGCCGGAATGGGCTCCCGATTGATTTTTCATGGCTACGGAGGCTTGCGGCGGCGGAACTCCTGATCTAGGTTTATTTCTGGGGGTTTCTATAGGAATTTTTGGCGTCGAGAATAAGTCAGGGGGGTCCACGAGTCAACGACAAGGATGGAGGACGCTCCTGGGGGGGTAGGGCGCGCCCTCCAACCTTGTGGTTGGCTTGGGACTCTTCTGGCCCAAATCTTTTGCCTCGGGGGCTTCTTCTGGTCCATAAAAATTCACCGTAAATTTTCAGCTCGTTTGGACTCCGTTTGATATTCCTTTCTTGTGAAACTCAAAAACAAGGAAAAAACAGAAACTGGCACTGGGCTCTAGGTTAATAGGTTAGTCCCAAAATCATTTAAAATAGCATATAAATGCATATAAAACATCCAAGATAGATAATATAATAGCATGGAACAATCAAAAATTATAGATACATTGGAGATGTATCAAGCGCCACCGCCACCAGGACACGGCCAGGTGTCGCACCAAAAGTTGTCCTCATAGCGAAAGGATCACCGCAGGCTCGCAAAGATAAGTCACCTGATACAACTCCATCATATCTACTTTTCCAAACTCTTTTGCCCTTGTTTTGGACTCTAATTTTCATGATTTGAATGGAACTAACCCGGACTGACGCTGTTATCAGCAGAATTGCCATGGTGTTATTTTTGTACAGAAATAAAAGTTATTGGAATGACCTGAGGGGGACCCACCACCTGTCCACAAGGGTGGGGGCGCGCCCTACACCCCTGGGCGCGCCCCCTGGCTTGTGGGTCCCACGAAGCTCCACTGAACCTCAACTCCAACTCTATATATTCACGTTTAGGGAGAAAAAAATCAGGGAGAAGGATTCATCGCGTTTTACGATATGGAGCCGTCGTCACCCTCTGTTCTTCATCGGGAGGCCAGATCTGGAGTCCATTCGGGGCTCCGAAGAGGGGAAATAGTCGCCATCATCATCACCAACCTTCCTCCATCACCAATTTCATGATGCTCACCGAGGTGTGTGAGTGATTCCATCATACGCTTGCAGGGTGGTGATGGGTTGGATGAGATTTACCATGTAATCGAGTTAGTTTTGTTAGGGTTTAATACCTAGTATCCACTATGTTCTAAGATTGATGTTGCTATGACTTTGCTATGCTTAATGCTTGTCACAAGGGCCCGAGTGCCATGATTTCAGATCTGAACCTATTATGTTTTCATGAATATATTTGTGTACTTGATCCTATCTTCCAAGCTATAGTCACCTACTACATGTTATGATCCGGCAACCCTGGAGTGACAATAGTCAGGACACTTCCCGGTGATGACCGTAGTTTGAGGAGTTCATGTATTCACTAAGTGCTAATGCTTTGGTCTAGTTCTCTATTAAAATGAGTCCTTAATATCCCTTAGTTTCCAATAGGACCCCGCTGCCACGAGAGGGTAGGACAAAATATGTCATGCAAGTTCTTTTCCATAAGCATGCATGACTATATTCGGAATACATGCCTACATTCTATTGATGAATTGGAGCTAGCTTTGTGTCACCCTATGTTATAAATGTTGCATGATGAATGCCATCCGACATAATTATCCATCATTGATCCATTGCCTACGAGTTCATTTCATATTGATCTTTGCTAAGTTACTTTTTTGTTTCCACTATTACAATTGCTACAAAACTGCTACGATTACTTTTGCCACTGTTAACGTTACTTCCATACTACTTTGCTACTAAATATTTTGCTGGAGATATTAAGTCTTTCAGGTGTGGTTGAATTGACAACTCAGCTGCTAATACTTGAGAATATTCTTTGGATCCCCTTGTGTCGAATCAATAAATTTGGGGTGAATACTCTACCCTTGAAAATTGTTGTTATCCCCTATACTTGTGGGTTATAAAGACCTTTTTCTGGTGCCATTGCCGGGGAGCATAGCTCTATTCTCTGAGTCACTTGGGATTTATATCTATTGATCACTATGAGGAATTTGAAAGACAACAAAACCAAGATCTATCCCTCTACTACGAGGGGAGGTAAGGAACTTCCATCTAGCTCTGCATTTGATTCACCTTCTGTTTTGAGTAAGCTTGCGACACCTACACCTGCTATTGATTCCGACATGTCGCATGTTATTGATGATGTCACTTCTGCTATGCATGATGCTTATGATGATACTACTTCTTTGCTTGATAATACTGTGCCACTAGGTAAATTTCTTGATGAACAACTTGCTAGGGTTAGAGAGAATGAAATTACTGAAACTGATGATATTATTGAAACTGAAGATTATGATTCTCCCCCTAGATATGAATTTCCTGTTGTACCTCAAGGTTATATTATGGATGAAGAAACTGCTAGAGACTTTTTTGCTTGCAATGATAGAGATGATCTTAAGAAACTATTAGCTAAGCTGAAGAAAAATCTTTGAATGCTAGAATGTAATATGATCCTAAGTTTGCTACTTCACCTATATTTGTTACTGATAAGGATAATGAATTCTCTGTCGATCCTGAGTTAATTACTTTGGTTGAATATGATCCTTTCTATGGTTATGAATCTGAAACTGTTGTGGTACATCTTACTAAATTGAATGATATAGCCACCCTATTTGCTCATGAGGAAAAAAAATCGCTATTACTATATTCTTAAATTGTTTCCTTTCTCATTAAAGGGTGATGAGTATGGTTTAATTCTCTTACTTCTCTAAAAAATATTTCCCTGCTCATAAGAAACAAGCTGCTCTAAACAAAATATTGAACTTTGTGCAAATTGAAGAAGAGAGTCTCCCGCAAGATTGGGGGAGGCTTCGCCAATTACTTAATGATTTACCTAATCATCCTCTCAAGAAAAATGAAATACTTGATATCTTTTATAATGGACTAACCGATGCTTCCAGAGACCACCTGGATAGTTGTGTTGGTTGTGTTTTCAAGGAATGAACTATTGAGAAAGTTGAATTGCTATTGAATAATATAATGAGTAATGATAATGATTGGACACTTCCTGAACCAACTCCGAAGAAAAGAGGTATTCTATTTCTCAGTCCTGAAGATATGCAAGACGCAAAGAAATCTATGAAAGAAAAAGGTATTAAAGTTGAAGATGTTAAGAATTTACCACCTATGAAGAAATATATGGTCTTGATAACCCGACACAGGTAGTAGAGGTAAACTCTCTTTATAGATTTGATGAAGGTGATATTCCACATAATAAGTCTGCTAGTCAATGCTTCGACGAGTTTGATAATTTTATTGTTAAACAAGAAAACTTCAATGCTTATGCTAGTAGACAATTGAAACATAATGCTTACATGCTTGACCACTGATGTCTACTACGCAACTTTATTCTTGTAGACACGTGTTGGGCCTCCAAGCGCAGATTTTTGTAGGACAGTAGCAATTTTCCCTCAAGTGGATGACCTAAGGTTTATCAATCCGTGAGAGGTGTAGGATGAAGATGGTCTCTCTCAAACGACCCTGCAACCAAATACAAGAAATCTCTTGTGTCCCCAACACACCCAATACAATGGCAAATTGTATAGGTGCACTAGTTCGGTCAAGAGATGGTGATAAAAGTGTAATATGGACGGTAGAAATATAATTTTATAATTGAATAAATAAAAACAGCAAGGTAGCAAATAGTAAACGGGCACAAAAGTGGTATTGCAATGCTCGAAAATGAGGCCTAGGATCCGTACTTTCACTAGTGCAATCTCTCAAAAATGCTAATATAATTAGATCATATAACCATCCCTTAACGTGCAACAAAGAATCACTCCAAAGTTCCTATCTAGCGGAGAACATAAGACGGAATTGTTTGTAGGGTACGAAACCACCTCAAAGCTATTCTTTCCGATCAATCTATCCTAGAGTTCGTACTAAAATAGCACGAAGCTATTCTTTCCGATCGATCTAACCAAGAGTTTGTACTAAAATAACACCAAAGAAAATTCAGATTCATAATATTCAATCCAACATAAAGAACTTCAAAGAGTCCCCCAAGATTTCTACCGGAGAAACAAAGACAAGAACGTGCATCAACCCCTATGGATAGATTACCCCAATGTCACCTCGGGAATCCGCGAGTTGAATGCCAAAACATATATCAAGTGAATCAATACAATACCCCATTGTCACCATGAGTATTCAATTGCAAGACATATATCAAGTGTGCTCAAATCCATAAAAGTATTCAATCCGATAACAACGAAATCTCAAAGGAAAAACTCAATTCATCACAACAAGATAGAGAGGGGGAAACACCATATGATCCGACTATATTAACAAAGCCCGCGATACATCAAGATCATGACATCTCAACAACACGAGAGAGAGAGAGAGAGAGAGATTAAACACATAGCTATTGGTAAAAACCCTCAGCTCCGAGGACGGACTACTCCCTCCTCATCATGGTGGCCACCGGGATGATGAAGATGGCCACCGGTGATGATCCCCCCTTTGGCAGGGCGCCGAAACGGGGTCTGGATTGGTTTTCGGTGGCTATAGAGCTTTGCAGTGGTGGAACTTCTGATCTAGGTTAACCCCGAGGGTCTTTGCAATTTTTGGAAATTTATAGGGTAAAGAAGGGGTGTGGGAGCCCACTAAGGTGGGCACAACCCACCTGGGCGCGCCTGGGCCCCCAGGCGCGCCCTAGTGGGTTGTGCCCCCCTCGGGGCACCCCCAAGTGTTGCTCTGGCCCATCTTGGGTGTTCTGGTCCATAAAAAATCTCCAAAAAGTTTCGTGGTGTTTGGACTCCATTTGATATTGATTTCCTGTGATGTAAAAAACAAGCAAAAAAACAACAACTGACACTGGGCACTGGGTCAATAAGTTAGCCCCAAAAATGATATAAAGTTGTTATAAAATGATTGTAATACATCCAAGAATGATAATATATCAGCATGAATACTTCATAAATTATAGATACGTTGAAGACGTATCAGCATCCCCAAGCTTAATTCCTACTCGTCCTTGAGTAGGTAAACGATAAAAGAAATAATTTATGAAGTGTGAATGCTAGCAAAGTGCACAAATTTGATCAATGATAATTTAAATCACTTATCCTAGCATCATACCAACAATTCTTTCTTATGAAACTTCTCATGTTATAGTAGCAACCAATTCACATGTCAAGGTTCAAACCATGAATTCTCTTGAAACTCAACAACCTATGTTCTCAGTCACCAAGCAATTGTAATTCAACTTATTCAACAAAGTCTAAGTAAGAGCTCCACATACTCAACCATCATATAGTCTTCTATGATTGCTAACACTCACCGCATACACATGAGCAAAACGTTTCAACCGGACACATAGAAAGATAGGGGCTTATTGTTTTGCCTCCTAATGTATTCACCTCAAGCGTGATGTCAACAATAATAACTCATGCTACCCATATCCAACTGCATATATGTGCCTCGATCTTTCCTCACCACATGATGCTTGCCAAAAGAGAAAAATAAAAACGAATAGAGAGAAAAACTTTGACTCGTTACATAAAAGTAAATACTAAAAAGTAAAAGATAGGCCCTTCGTAGAGGGAAGCAGAGGTTGCCATGCGCTTATTTGTTTGTACGCGCAACCCCTTAGTGCAAAAGAACGTCATGCATCATGTTCAAGACAAGTAGACCGAAACGATTCTGCATCTACTACTATTACTCCACATATCGACTGCTATCCAGCATGCATCTAGAGTATTAAGTTCATAAGAACAGAGTAACGCATTAAGCAAGATGACATGAAGTAGACGGGTAAACTCAAGCAATATGATATAAACCCCATCTTTTTATCCTCGATGGCAACAATACAATACGTGCCTTGCTGCCCCTACTGTCACTGGGAAAGGACACCGCAAGATTGAACCCAAAGCTAGGCACTTCTCCCATTGCAAGAAAGATCAATCTAGTAGGCCAAACCAAACTGATAATTCGAAGAGACTTGCAAAGATAATTAAATCATACATATAAGAATTCAGAGAAGAACCAAATATTGTTCATAGATAATCTTGATCATAAACCCACATTTCATCGGATCTCGACAAACACACCGCAAAAAGAGTTACATCGAATAGATCTCTAAGAAGATCGAGGAGAACTTTGTGTTGAGATCCAAAGAGAGAGAAGAAGCCATCTAGCTAATAACTATGGACCCGAAGGTCTGAGGTAAACTACTCACACATCATCGGAGAGGCTATGATGTTGATGTAGAAGCCCTCCATGATTGATTCCCCCTCCGGCGAAGCTCCGGAAAAGGCCCCAAGATGGGATCTCTTGGGTACAGAAGGTTGCAGCGGTGGAAATAGGGTTTCGTGGTGCTCCTGGATGTTTTCGGGGTATATGGGTATATATAGGAGAAAGAAGTAGGTCGATGGAGCTACGAGGGGCCCACAAGGGTGGAGGGCGCGCCCCCTGCCTCGTGGCTGCCTCGTTTGTTTCTTGACGTCCACTCCAAGTCCCCTGGGTCACGTTTGTTACAAAAATAACTCTCCCGACAGTTTCATTCCATTTGGATTCCGTTTGATATTCCTTTTCTGCGAAACACTAAAATAGGCAATGCACTGGGCCTTGGGTTAGTAGGTTAGTCCCAAAAATAATATAAAAGTGCTTAGTAAGGCCCATTAAACATCCAAAATAGATAATATAATAGCATGGAAAAATCAAAAAATATAGATACGTTGGAGATGTATCAAGCATCCCCAAGCTTAATTCCTGCTCGTCCTCGAGTAGGTAAATGATAAAAACAAATTTTTGATCTGGAATGCTACCTAGCATATTTCTCAATGTAATTTTATTTATTGTGGCATGAATGTTCAGATCCGAAAGATTCAAGACAAAAGTTTAATATTTTCATAAAATAGTAATACTTCAAGCATACTAACAAAGCAATCATGTCTTCTCAAAATAACATGGCCAAACAAAGTTATCCCTACAAAATCATATAGTCTGGCTATGCTCTATCTTCATCACACAAAGTATTTAATCATGCACAACCCCGATGACAAGCCAAGCAATTGTTTCATACTTTTGGTGTTCTCAAACTTTTTCAATCTTCACGCAATACATGAGCGTGGGCCATGGACATATCACTATAGGTGGAATAGAATGGTGGTTGTGGAAAAAAAGAAGATAGTCTCACATCAACTAGACGTATCAACGGGCTATGGAGATGCCCATCAATAGATATCAATGCGAGTGAGTAGGGATTGCCATGCAACGGATGCACTAGAGCTATAAGTGTATGAAAGCTTAACAAAATAAACTAAGTGGGTGTGCATCCAACTCGCTTGATCATGAAGACCTAGGGCATTTTGAGGAAGCCCATCATTGGAATATACAAGCCAAGTTCTATAATGTAAAATTCCCACTAGTATATGAAGGTGACAACATAGGAGACTCTCTATTATGAAGATCATGGTGCTACTTTGAAGCACAAGTGTGGAAAAAGGATAGTAACATTGTCCCTTCTCTCTTTTTCTTTCATTTTTTCATTTTTTTTTATTTGGGCCTTTTTTTATGGCCTCTTTTTTTTTCTTTTTGTCAGGAGTCTCATCCCGACTTGTGGGGGAATCATAGTCTCCATCATCCTTTCCTCACTTGGGACAATGCTCTAATAATGATGATCATCACACTTTTATTTACTTACAACTCAAAGATTACAACTCAATACTTAGAACAAAATATGACTCTATGTGAATGCCTCCGGCGGTGTACCGGGATATTGTAGCGACCCGACCCGAATGGATCAAGTCTCTGTGTTCCGGTGTCATCCCTGGATCAGTAATGCTGACACCACACAGTACTTTGAAGGATTTATAACAGAGTAGCAATCACACACTTATTACATCGGTGTCTCAAAAGAGAACTTATTACAATAAATATGGCTTAAGGCCATCTAATATCGGTAACAGCGGAAGACTTGGAAGATAAATGGGTCCATCAACTCCAACGGCATCACTGAGTATAGAACCACGACCTAAAAGCACCTTACTCGTCGTCTGAAAAGTCTGCAACATTAAAGTTGCAGCCCGAAAACGAGTCAGCACATGGAATATGCTGGCAATGTAACACATAGAGAGTGATGTACCGAAAAGAACTATGCTATATGCACGTTTGGCTAGTGGAAAGCTCTATGGTTACAGTTTTTGCGTAAAGCCAGTTTTTCCTTACTGCAAAGGAATAAATTTTATTTAACTATCATGGTGGTTGAACATCGATAATGGTTGACAGCATTCCGATCCCAATTAAGTGAACAATTAAAACCCAACAATATTAATTAGAAGTAACATGATGAGATTCACATGATATTCAAGTACTAGATACTCAAGATGTCCATAACCAGGGAGACGGCTAATCGTGATTAGTTTATTACACTCTGCAGAGGTTTGCGCACTTTTCCCCACAAGACTCGATCGCCTCCGTTTGAATTCTCGCACTACATGGTGTTTGAGAACCGGATGACCGAGACACAGTCTTTCAGAAGCGCTAGCACCTTACGATGGATAGACCGGTACACCTACTTTCCCCTACATCTGCTAGTCTACCCTGTAAGAGTTCGCATGACTTAATCAACTATGCCAGAGCCCATAATGGCTTGTGGCTGCACACGGAAGTTTCTAGCATGAAAGATCTTATGATCCCTTTGAGCCTGGGTGGCGGTCCAAAAGAAAAACAGGCAAGTCCTGATAGAAACCAAGTGCCTCAATCCACCCAGATGTGTGTTTAAGTTGCCACCTTAAGTAAACCATTAAAATTAACAAACTCACACCTGTCATGGATATCACTCACCCAATCCACGTCTACTAGCATAGCATGGCATAATAAGCAAACGTAGAAGTAACTCCCAAAGGTTTCATAATAAATAGGTAATAGGTACTACCTCATCTACTTCCCATCCCACAATTTAATTCGATCCTAATCATGCAATGTGTGAGGATTGATCTAATGCAATAAAACTGGGTTGTAGAAAAGGTATGATCAAAGTGTTACTTGCCTTGCTGATGATCCGCGAGACCTAGAGATTCGAAGTAACAGGCGGCACACTCCGGGTAATCTATCGCAGACATACAACACGCATACAATAAGTACTCATCTAATGCACAGGTAAAACTCGAACAAGAGATCGAACCAGAAATTTCAACTTAAGAACTCCGGTTGCAAAGAAAGAACGAACCGAACAAAGCAACGGAAAAGAAACGGCGGAAGAAAACAACTCGGTTCTAGCAAGTTGAAACTAGGTCAAAATTTATAGTAGCAAAAACTTGTTTAAGTTGATTAGTCAGAACGGCGGTTTCGAAACGAAACTCCAGGCGCTTGAATCACCTGATTCCGATAAACGAGCGAGAAGATAAACTGGAACGAAGATCGGATCTGAAATCGCGATCAGAAAATCGCGGAATAAATCCAACAAAAAAGAAAACAACGAATGGTTAAACGAACGGACGTTCGTTAACCGAGAATAACCGGTGATCGTGTTCGTTAGGACGAACTGTCCGGCGAACGGTCGCTAAACAACTAAACCGGAAAAAAATGAAAAACCGATCTAGGGTTTCGGAAGAAAAAAAACCGAAACAACGAAACGAAAAGAAACCGGAATGGTTTTTTTTTAAAAAAACTGAACCAAGAGGAGGGATGGCGCGGCGCGGCGGCTACCTCGACGAGGAGCTCCGGTGGCGGGGCTTGGTGGTGGGCGGCGGCAGGCGAGGCGCGGGGCGGCGGCGGCGCGGGCGGCGGCGGCGCGGCGCTGCTGCTGCTGCTGCGGGGCAGCGGGGTGGTGTTGGGAGGAGAGGGGGGCTTGGTATTTAAAGGGGGGAGGAGACTTGGGGGAGGGGGCAAGGCAAGGGGGCGGCGGCGGCAGAGTCCGACTAGGACTCGGCGGCGGCGGGCGGCTCTGCGCGCGGGCGCGCGCGAGGAGGAGGGCGGCTGGGCCGGCCGAACCTTGGCCCAGGCGGGGCGCGACGCGGTTTTTTTTTAAATAGTTTCGCGCGCGGAAAAGAAAATCTAAACGAACCCCAAAATCCCGAAGTAAATTTTCCCCGACTCCTAAAAATGAGTCGAACAGAATGAACTTTAAACGGGGCCTAGATGCAATTTTTTGAAAACACGCATTTTTCCCTAATCCAAATAAAATGCAAATAAACTCCGACAAATCCAAGATTTGATTTATTTATTACATCTTCATTTTTTCCTAAATTTGGGAAAGTCATATTATTCCCCTCTCTCATATTTTTGATATTGGGAAAATAATTGAAGATGAAATAAATAAAATCAAATGATCCTCTTTTCAAAATTTGAGAAAACTCAAATATGAAAATAACGAAATCTCCAACTCTCTCTCCAAGGGTCCTTGAGTTGCGTGAAATTTCTAGGATCGAACAAAATGCAAGAAAATATGATATGCATGATGATCTAATGTATAACATTCCAAATTGAAAATTTAGGATGTTACAAACCTACCCCCCTTAAGATGAATCTCGCCCTCGAGATTCGGGTTGGCTAGAAAATAGGTGAGGGTGGTCCTTGAGCAAATCTTCTTCTCTCTCCCAGGTGGCTTCATCCTCTTAGTGGTGGTTCCACTGAACTTTGCAAAACTTGATAACATTGCCGCGTGTAACTCTGCTGGCACAATCGAGAATCTTGACTGGTTTCTCCTCATATGTTAAGTCATTCTTCAACTGAATCGCTTCAAGCGGCACGGTATCTCTTAGCGGTACCTCCGCCATCTCGGCGTGACATTTCATTAGCTGAGAAACATGGAATACATCATGAACTCCTGACAGTCCCTCTGGTAATTCCAACTTATAAGCGACTTCTCCCATACGTTGCAAGATCTTATACGGTCCAACGAAACGCGGTGCTAATTTTCCCTTAACTCCAAAGCGCTTAACTCCTCGAAGTGGGGATACTCGGAGATAAACTCTGTCTCCGGTTTTGTAAACTGTCTCCTTGCGTTTAGAATCTGCGTAGCTCTTCTGCCTGGACTGGGCTACCTTGAGCCTATCGCGAATCAACTTCACCTTCTGTTCAGACTCTTTAATCAAATCGGGTCCAAACAACTGACGGTCTCCAACTTCGTCCCATGACAACGGCGTGCTGCACCTCCTTCCGTATAAAGCTTCGAAAGGTGCCATCTTCAAACTGGTTTGGTAACTGTTGTTATAGGAAAATTCCGCATACGGCAAGTTATCATCCCAACTAGATGCATAATCTAGTGCACAAGCTCTCAGCATATCTTCCAAAATCTGATTGACTCTCTCGGTCTGTCCATCCGTCTGCGGATGAAAAGCGGTGCTGAACTCTAGCCTGGTTCCAAAAGTTTCATGCAACTGATTCCAAAACTTTGAGGTAAATTGGGTTCCTCTGTCTGATACAATACTCCTCGGAACTCCATGCAAACAAATGATCCTAGTCATGTATATCTTTGCCAACTTAGCACTGGTATAAGTGGTCTTAACTGGAATGAAATGTGCTACCTTCGTCAAACGATCAACTACTACCCATATCGAGTCATAGCCTGCCTTCGTCCTGGGTAGTCCTGTGATAAAATCCATGCCTATCTTATCCCATTTCCATTCGGGTATCGGCAACGGTTGTAACAATCCGGCTGGCTTCTAATGTTCTGCCTTCACTCTATGACACACATCACAAACTGCTACATATGCTGCAATATCCTTCTTCATTCCTGTCCACCAGAATGTTTCCTTCAAATCCAAATACATCTTGGTATTTCCTGGGTGAATCGAATACGGTGAATCATGTGCCTCTTGCAGAATCAACTTCCTGATCTCCGCGTCATTGGGCACATAAACACGGTCCTCAAAACATAGGGTATCGTGCTCATCCTCACGAAATCCATTTGCTTTTCCTTTGCTCAGTTTCTCCTTTATAGAAGCAATCTTCTTTTCAGATTTCTGAGCCTCTCTGATTTTATCCATCAATGTTGACTGAATCTCCAATGCTGCTAATAGCCTCTCGGAACTATCTCCAAACTTAGTTCACGAAGGTTTTCTGATAACTCCTTGGGTATTTCTTCCGTTATTAACGTATTGACATGGCTCTTACGGCTCAATGCGTCAGCTACTACATTAGCTTTTCCGGGATGGTAATGTAATCTCATATCATAATCCTTGATGAGCTCCAACCATCTCCTTTGTCTGAGGTTCAACTCCTTCTGCGTGAAAATGTACTTCAAACTCTTGTGATCCGTGTACACCTCACAATGATTTCCAATGAGGAAATGTCTCCATGTCTTCAATGCATGCACTACGGCTGCTAACTCCAAATCATGTGTGGCATAATTCAACTCATGAGGCTTCAGTTGTCGTGAAGCATACGAAACAACTCTACCTTCCTGCATAAGCACTGCTCCAAGTCCTCGACGTGAAGCGTCGCAATACACCTCATAATCCTTGGTCTGATCTGGCAAAATCAATACTGGTGAGGTAACCAATCGTTTCTTCAACTCCTAAAAACTAGCCTCACACTCCTCAGTCCATTTGAACTTGGTATCCTTCTTCAACAATTCAGTCATAGGCTTTGCAATCTTTGAAAAGTTTTCAATAAATCTCCAGTAGTATCCTGCGAGTCCAAGAAAACTCCGGATCTCTCCAACTGTCGTTGGTGCTTCCCATTCGGTTACGGTCTCAACCTTTGTGGGGTCAACTGCTATCCCTTCTTCGGATATAACATGTCCAAGAAATCCAACTTCCTTCAACCAAAACTCACATTTGCTAAATTTGGCATATAACTGATGTTCCCTTAGTTTCTCCAAAACCAAAAGCAAATGTTCCTTATGCTCCTCTTCATTCTTTGAGAAAATCAGAATGTCATCAATGAACACTACGACAAACTTATCCAAAAACTCCATAAATACCTTGTTCGTCAGGTTCATAAAATAGGCAGGCGCGTTAGTCAGTCCAAATGACATAACGGTGTACTCGTACAATCTGTATCTCGTGGTAAAAGCGGTCTTCGGAATATCCTATTCTCGAATCTTCAACTGATGGTATCCCGATCGCAAATCGATCTTGGAAAACACTTTAGCTCCTTGCAAACGGTCAAACAGATCATTAATCATTGGTAGTGGGTACTTGTTCTTGATGGTTACTTCATTTAATCCGCGGTAATCAACAACCATCCGTAATGATCCATCCTTCTTCTCCACTAGAAGTATGGGTGATCCCCAAGGCGAAGAACTTGGGCGTATGTAACCTTTCTCCAGTAACTCCTTAATCTGATTCTTAATTTCCACCAAATCTTTTGCTGGCATCCTGTACGGTCTCTTTGATATTGGCCCAGTGCCTGGCAAAAGCTCAATCAAAAACTCAATGTCTCTATCTGGTGGCATTCCTGGCAATTCCTCAGGAAATACATCAGGGTAATCCTTCACCACTGGTACTTCTTCTTGCACAACTCCTGATAAAGAATTTACTTGTGTCCTATTTGGCACATGCCGGGATACATACTTGATCCTTCTTCCTTCTGGCGTTGTGAGCAAAATTGTCTTACTGGCGCAATCGATGTTTCCTCCATACATCGACAGCCAATCCATACCGAGAATTACATCCAGACCTTGGGATTCTAGAATGATTAAATCCGTTGGGAAAACATGCCTTCCTATGCTTAATGGCACTTGAAAACATCCTTGTCTGGCCATCTACTCTACTCCTGGCGAGCTTACTAGCATAGGTGTTTTAAGAATCCTAGTGGGCAGGTTATACTTTTCCACAAATCCCCTTGATATGTATGAATGCGATGCACCAGTATCGAAAAGAACGAGTGCGGTAAATGACTTAACCAAAAACTTACCGATTACTGCATCAGGCTGATCTTCAACCTCCTCCACATTAACGTGGTTCACCTGTCCCCTATTGAAAGGGTTCGGCTTCTTCCCTGAGCTTCCATTGCCATTTCCATTCAGGCCTTTAGGACAGTCATTTGCATAATGTCCGGTCTTGGAACACTTGAAACAGGTGACTTGACTTAGATCTCTCTTGGCTAGGGTTGATGGGATGGTCCGATTCTGGCCGTTGCTTCCTCCATTCCCATTACCATTCTTGTGGCCATTATGGTTGTGCGAACTACCTTCTCCATGGGTATGCTGAAACTGAACTCCCGGTTTAGGGGTAAAACGGGGCTTCTGCTGGGCTCCAGAGTTATACTTCCCATGTCCATACTTCCTCTTGCGGTTCTCAATCTGCTGTTGTTTCCTTCAATCATGATGGCACGATCTACCAACTCCTGGTAGTTGTTGAAACTTGCTACCATCAACTACATGCTTAGCTCATCATTCAGTCCTTCCAGAAACTTTTCCTGCTTAGCTGCATCCGTAGCAACGTCATCTGGGGCATAACATGCTAACTTGCTAAAGTCGTCAACGTACTGGCCAACTGTCCTTCCTCCTTGGCGTAAGTTGCGAAACTCACGCTTCTTCATGGCCATAGCTCCTGCTGAAACATGGGCAGTGCGGAAAGCTTGCTGAAACTGATCCCATGTGACAGTGTCAACTGGGTAAGTGGCTGTGAAATTCTCCCACCATGCTGCCGCGGGTCCGTCAAGCTGGTGTGCAGCAAACTTCACTTTCTCCCCATCTGTGCATCCTGCAGTGGTCAACTCCCTTCCTATCTTGCGGAGCCAATCGTCTGCTACTACTGGCTCGGTGCTACTGGAAAACACCGGCGGATTCAACCTAAGGAAACGGGCTAAGTGGTCAACCGGTGGCGGCGGCGGAGGGTTGTTGTTGTTGTTGTTGTTGTTCTGCTGGTTCTGGACTAACAATTGCATCAATTGATTCTGCTGCTGGATCAACTGAGTGAGCTCCGGTGGAAATCCATTGTCATGTCTCGGAGCCATCTGAGGGTTTAGAAAAAGACGAGAATTAAGAATAGAGTGAGGTCTAAAGAGAGAACACTACCCCAATGCACATGAGCAATTGCACACAAAATCACTTCATTAAAATCAAACAAGGGCATACAAACGGTCTAGAACTATCGCAAAAGTGCTCGAACTATATTATATACATGGGGGGAAATACTACTAATATTTGGTGGTCATCTAGAAATTTGAATCGGTGGAAGACTCCATGATGTCTGCTCCAGCTTCGTCTTCAAAGTCGGGTTCACTTGGGTCCGAATCGGTGTTGTCGAGGATGATGTAGTTGTCCGGACATGCGACGTAATTGTCTTCCTTCCTGGATGCTAACTTCCCCTTGAGTTCTTCAATCTCTTGCTTAAGATCGCCATTGTGCTTTGCTAGAGCTACGATTTCGTCCATGTAGTCATTGCGTGTAGCCTTCAGTTCTCCTTCTAGCTCGATGATCCTTGCCTTTGCATTCTTCAACTCTATCATATCATTGCACATCTGGTTCTCATGGCGTCGAATGTGCTGGTTTAACTCCTGGATGAATGCTGCAATGGATCTATCCTTCTTGGTGCTGACTAACTCCCATTGTTCATTTCGGCGTCCGAAAATCTGGTAGATAGTGTCCTTGAGGTCTTCTTGATAAACTTCTCCAATGCGTCCCATGGTGATATGAGCTGCCATGCTCTTTCCCAGACTCCAGGTTGGTGCACTGAAAACACTATCTATGGGCTTTGTGATTGGCGCGAATGTCCTTCCCGGAATGTGAGCTTGAATCTTCCAGCGCTCCTCTTCAGGCAGAGTGGCGTTGAAGGTCCCGATGAAGCTTGGTAGTCCAATGTTCAGGTACTTGGTGACTTCCTTCAATTGAAATCCAAAAGGTGTGCCTTCATCCGGTTGAGCATACTTGATCTTTGCGTCCGTCATCCTAAAAGAGTAGAAAAGATGAGGAGTTAGAAAATGAGAAGAGAATAGTGATCTATGGCTTTAACTTAGTGGTCGTGTCCTACAGTCAGTGTGTGCTCTGATACCATCTCTGTAGTGACCCGACCCGAATGGATCAAGTCTCTGTGTTCCGGTGTCATCCCTGGATCAGTAATGCTGACACCACACAGTACTTCGAAGGATTTATAACAGAGTAGCAATCACACACTTATAACATCGGTGTCTCAAAAGAGAACTTATTACAATAAATATGGCTTAAGGCCATCTAATATCGATAACAGCAGAAGACTTGGAAGATAAATGGGTCCATCAACTCCAACGGCATCACTGAGTATAGAACCACGACCTAAAAGCAGCTTACTCGTCGTCTGAAAAGTCTGCAACATTAAAGTTGCAGCCCGAAAACGGGTCAGCACATGGAATATGCTGGCAATGTAACACATAGAGAGTGATGTACCGAAAAGAACTATGCTATATGCATGTTTGGCTGGTGGAAAGCTCTATGGTTACAGTTTTTGCGTAAAGCCAGTTTTTCCCTACTGCAAAGGAATAAATTTTATTTAACTATCATGGTGGTTGAACATCGAGAATGGTTGACAGCATTCCGATCCCAATTAAGTGAACAATTAAAACCCAACAATATTAATTAGAAGTAACATGATGAGATTCACATGATATTCAAGTACTAGATACTCAAGATCTCCATAACCGGGGACACGGCTAATCATGATTAGTTTATTACACTCTGCAGAGGTTTGCGCACTTTTCCCCACAAGACTCGATCGCCTCCGTTTGAATTCTCGCACTACATGGTGTTTGAGAACTGGATGACCGAGACACAGTCTTTCAGAAGCGCTAGCACCTTACGATGGATAGACCGGTACACCTACTTTCCCCTACATCTGCTAGTCTACCCTGTAAGAGTTCGCACGACTTAATCAACTATGCCAGAGCCCATAATGGCTTGTGGCTGCACACGGAAGTTTCTAGCATGAAAGATCTTATGATCCCTTTGAGCCTGGGTGGCGGTCCAAAAGAAAAACAGGCAAGTCCTGATAGAAACCAGGTGCCTCAATCCACCCAGATGTGTGTTTAAGTTGCCACCTTAAGTAAACCATTAAAATTAACAAACTCACACCTGTCATGGATATCACTCACCCAATCCACGTCCACTAGCATAGCATGGCATAATAAGCAAACGTAGAAGTAACTCCCAAAGGTTTCATAATAAACAGGTAATAGGTACTACCTCATCTACTTCCCATCCCACAATTTAATTAGATCCTAATCATGCAATGTGTGAGGATTGATCTAATGCAATAAAACTGGGTTGTAGAAAAGGTATGATCAAAGTGTTACTTGCCTTGCTGATGATCCGCGAGACCTAGAGATTCGAAGTAACAGGCGGCACACTCCGGGTAATCTATCGCAGACATACAACAAGCATACAATAAGTACTCATCTAATGCACAGGTAAAACTCGAACAAGAGATCGAACCAGAAAGTTCAACTTAAGAACTCCGGTTGCAAAGAAAGAACGAACCGAACAAAGCAACGGAAAACAAACGGCAGAAGAAAACAACTCGGTTCTAGCAAGTTGAAACTAGGTCAAAATTTATAGTAGCAAAAACTTGTTTAATTTGATTAGTCGGAACGGTGGTTTCAAAACGAAACTCCAGGCGCTTGAATCACCTGATTCCGATAAACGAGCGAAAAAGATAAACTAGAACGAAGATCGGATCTGAAATCGCGATCAGAAAATCGCGGAATAAATCCGACGAAAAGAAAACGACGAACGGTTAAACGAACAGACGTTCGTTAACCGAGAATAACCGGTGATCGTGTTCGTTAGGACGAACGGTCCGGCGAACGGTCGCTAAACAACTAAACCAAAAAAACGAAAAACCGATCTAGGGTTTCGGAAGAAAAAAAACCGAAACAACGAAACGAAAAGAAACCGGAATAGTTTTTAAAAAAACCAAACCAAGAGGAGGGATGGCGCGGCGCGGCGGCTACCTCGACGAGGAGCTCCGGCGGCGAGGCTTGGCGGCGGGCGGCGGCAGGCGAGGCGCGGGGCGGCGGCGGCAGGCAGCGGCGCTGATGGCGTGCGGCGGCGTGGCGCTGCTGCTGCTGCTGCGGGGCGGCGGGGTGGTGTGGGGAGGAGAGGGGGGCTTGGTATTTAAAGGAGGGAGGAGACTTGGGGGAGGGGGCAAGGCAAGGGGGCGGCGGCGGGCGGCGCTGCGCGGGCGCGCGCGAGGAGGAGGGTGGCTGGGCCTTGGCCCAGGCGGGGCGCGACGCGGTTTTTTTGAATAGTTTCGCGCGCGGAAAATAAAATCTAAACGAACCCCGAAATCCCGAAGTAAATTTTCCCCAACTCCTAAAAATGAGTCGAACAAAATGAACTTTAAACGGGGCCTAGATGCAATTTTTTGAAAACACGCATTTTTCCCTAATCCAAATAAAATGCAAATAAACTCCGACAAATCCAAGATTTGATTTATTTATTACATCTTCATTTTTTTCCTAAATTTGGGAAAGTCATATTATTCCCCTCTCTCATATTTTTAATATTGGGAAAATAATTGAAGATGAAATAAATAAAATCGAATGATCCTCTTTTCAAAATTTGAGAAAACTCAAATATGAAAATAACAAAATCTCCAACTCTCTCTCCGAGGGTCCTTGAGTTGCGTGAAATTTCTGGGATTGAACAAAATGCAGGAAAATATGATATGCATGATGATCCAATGTATAACATTCCAAATTGAAAATTTGGGATGTTACAGATATGCAATGAATCAAGAGTGACATGTATGGAAGAATTATGAACGGTGGCTTTTCCACAAATACGATGTCAACTACATGATCATGCAGAGCAATATGACAATGATGAAGTGTGTCAACGAAACGGTGGAAAGTTGCATGGAAATATATCTCGGAATGGCTACGGAAATGCCATAATAGGTAGGTATGGTGGCTGTTTTGAGGAAGGTATATGGTGGGTTTAAGGTACCGGCGAAAGTTGCGCGGTACTAGAGAGGCTAGCAATGGTGGAAGGGTGAGAGTGCGTATAATCCATGGACTCAACATTAGTCATAAAGAACTCACATACTTATTGCAAAAATGTATTAGTTATCAAAACAAAGTAGTACACGCATGCTCCTAGGGGGATAGATTGGTAGGAAAAGACCATCGCTCATCCCCGACCGCCACTCATAAGGAAGACAATCAATAAATAAATCATGCTCCGACTTCATCACATAACGGTTCACCATACGTGCATGCTATGGGAATCACAAACTTTAGAACAAGTATTTCTCAAATTCACAACTACTCAACTAGCATGACTCTAATATCACCATCTTCATATCTCAAAATAATCATCAAGTATCAAACTTCTCATAGTATTCAATGCACTTTTTATGATAGTTTTTATTATACCCATCTTGGATGCCTATCATATTAGGACTAATTTTATAACCAAAGAAAATTACCATGTTGTTCTAAAGGACTCCCAAAATAATATAAGTGAATCATGAGAGATCAATAATTTCTATAAAATAAAACCACCACCGTGCTCTAAAAGATATAAGTGAAGCACTTGAGCAAAATTATCTAGCTCAAAAGATATAAGTGAAGCACATAGAGTATTCTAATAAATTCCAATTCATGTGTGTTTCTCCCAAAAGGTTTGTACAGCAAGGATGATTGTGGTAAACTAAAAAGCAAAGACTCAAATCATACAAGACGCTCCAAGCAAAACACATATCATGTGGTGAATAAAAATATAGCCTCAAGTAAAGTTACCGATAGAAGAAGACGAAAGAGGGGATGCCTTCCGAGGCATCCCCAAGCTTAGGATTTTGGTTGACCTTGAATTTTACCTTGGGGTGCCTTGGTCATACCCAATCTTAGGCTCTTGCCACTCCTTATTCCATAATCCATCAAATCTTTACCCAAAACTTGAAAACTTCACAACACAAAACTTAAACAAAAAATCTCATGAGCTCCGTTAGTATAAGAAAACAAACCACCACTTAAGGTACTGTAATGAAATCATTATTTGTTTATTTTGGTATTAAACCTACTGTATTCCAACTTCTATATGGTTCATAACCTTCGATACTAGCCATGGCTTCATCAAAATAAGCAAACAACACGCGAAAAACAGAATCTGTCAAAAACAGAACAGTCTGTAGTAATCTGTAGGTTTCGAATACTTATGTAACCCCAAAAATTCTAAAATAAATTTATGAACGTGAGGAATTTATCTATTAATCATCTTCAAAAAGAATCAACCTAATCGCACTCCCCAGTAAAAAATGGCAGCAAATCTCGTGAGCGCTAAAGTTTCTGTTTTTTACAGCAAGATCGCAAAGACTTTCCCCAAGTCTTCCCAAAGGTTCTACTTGGCACCGACACTAATTAAAAGCATAAAACCACATCTAAACATAAGGTAGATGAATTATTTATTAATAAACAGAAACAAAAAGCAAGAAACAAAAATAAAATTGGGTTGCCTCCCATCAAGCGCTATTGTTTAACGCCCCTAGCTAGGCATAAAAGCAAGAATAGATCTATGTATTATCATCTTTGGTATGCAATTCTTCAATAGAACACTTATAACCCTTAGGAGTTTCCTACTTTTTATTAACTATCAAACTCCTAGGCAAGAGATCGAGAAAATCATTTGTAGCAAGAGGTTCCTTAATGATGCGAGAAAGTTGGGGTGAATACTTATGGATTTGAGATGCGCATTTCCCTTACTAGAAGTTTCAACCTTATTTTTAGGAACGTACATCAATTTGGAAAATTTTAGCATTAGAAGGGTTTGGAGTATTTTTCATGGAAGAAAAGGCAGACCCTAAGTTGGTAATAATATCCTCAATTTTATCAATTCTTGTGGAATCTTGATCTATCTTTTCGTTAAATATGGGTTCCTTTTCTTTAAAAAATTTAAGATCAACTCCTACCTTAGATCCGTATTGGATAATTTGGTTGTGGATCTTTTTATCCAAATTTTCAATCAATTCTATAGTGGCAACTTTATTTTCAATAATTTCCAGCCTTTGCACAACATGTTCCAAAGTTAAAACAGTTCCATTAACCAAAAGAGGTGGTGGGCCAAACAAATCTAACATAGCATTATAAGAATCAAAATTATGGCTACCCAAGAAATTCCCTCCGGTAATGGTGTCAAGAATATATCTATTCCAAGGGGTGATGCCTACATAAAAATTGTGAAGGACGGAAGTAGATTGCTTCCTAGTAGATCTATTTTGAGCATTGCAAATTCTGTACCAAGCATCTTTTAGATTTTCTCCCTCCCTTTGTTTAAAATTAAGAACTTCATTCTGGGGAGACAAAGGAGTAGATAAAGGACTGGCCATGACGGCACACAGGACACAAGGAACAAGCGAAAAAAGATGAACGGAAAGAGAGGGCGAATAAAACTGCAAGGGTGAAGTGGGGGAGAGGAAAAAGAGAGGCAAATGGCAAATAATGTAATGCGAGAGATAAGAGTTTGTGATGGGTACTTGGTATGTCTTGACTTGATGTAGATCTCCCCGATAACGGCGCCAGAAATCCTTCTTGCTACCTCTTGAGCACGGCGTTGGTTTTCCCTTGAAGAGGAAAGGGTGATGCAGTAAAGTAGCGTAAGTATTTCCCTCAGGTTTTGAGAACCAAGGTATCAATCCAGTAGGAGACTACGCGCGAGTCCCTCGCACCTACACAAAACAAATAAATCCTCGCAACCAACGCGATAAAGGGGTTGTCAATCCCTTCACGGTCACTTACGAGATTGAGATCTGATAGAGATAATAATAATAAGATAAATATTTTTGGTATTTTTATGATATAGATTGAAAGTAAAGATTGCAAAATAAAATAGATTGGAAACTTATATGATAAAAGATAGACCCGGAGGGCCATATGTTTCACTAGTGGCTTCTCTCAAGATAGCATAAGTATTACAGTGGGTGAACAAATTACTGTCGAGCAATTGATAGAAAAGTGCATAATTATGAGAATATCTAGGCATGATCATTTATATAGGCATCACATCCGCGACAAGTAAACCGAAATGATTCTGCATCTACTACTATTACTCCATACATCGACCGCTATCCAGTATGCATCTATAGTATTAAATTCATAAGAACAGAGTACACATTAAGCCAGATGACATGATGTAGAGGCATAAACTCAAGCAATATGATATAAACCCCATCTTTTTATCCTCAATGGCAACAATACAATACGTGCCTTGCTGCCCCTGTTGTCACTGGGAAAGGACATCGCAAGATTGAAACCAAAGCTAAGCACTTCTACCATTGCAAGAAAGATCAATCTAGTAGGCCAAACCAAACTGATAATTCGAAGAGACTTGCAAAGATAATTAAATCGTACATATAAGAATTCGGAGAAGAACCAAATATTGTTCATAGATAATCTTGATCATAAACCCACAATTCATCGGATCTCGACAAACACACCACAAAAAGAGTTACATCGAATAGATCTCCAAGAAGATCGAGGAGAACTTTGTATTGAGATCCAAAGAGAGAGAAGAAGCCATCTAGCTAATAACTATGGACCCGAAGGTCTGAGGTAAACTACTCACACATCATTAGAGAGGCTATGGTGTTGATGTAGAAGCCCTCCGTGATTGATTCCCCCTCCGGCGGAGCTCCAGAAAAGGCCCCAAGATGGGATCTCTTAGGTACAGAAGGTTGCGGTGGTGGAAATAGGGTTTCGTGGTGCTCCTGGATGTTTTCGGGGTATATGGGTATATATAGGAGAAATAAGTAGGTCGGTGGAGCTACGAGGGGCCCACGAGGGTGGAGGGCGCGCCCCCTGCCTCGTGGCTGCCTCGTTTGTTTCTTGACGTCCACTCCAAGTCCCCTGGGTCACGTTTGTTCCAAAAATAACTCTCCCGAAGGTTTCATTCTGTTTGGATTCTGTTTGATATTCCTTTTCTGCGAAACACTGAAATAGGCAATGCACTGGGCCTTGGGTTAGTAGGTTAGTTCCAAAAATAGTATAAACGTGCTTAGTAAAGCCCATTAAGCACCCAAAACAGATAATGTAATAGCATGGAACAATCAAAAATTATAGATACATTGGAGACGTATCAATATCATGTGACGAATGAAAACATAGCTCCAAGTAAGGTTACCGATAATGTTGGAGACGAAAGAGGGGATGCCTTCCGAGGCATCCCCAAGCTTAGTTGCTTGGATCTTCCTTGAATATTACCTTGGGGTGCCTTGGGCATCCCCAAGCTTAGGGTCTTGTCACTCCTTATTCTCTCATATCGACATCTCACCCAAAACTTGAAAACTTCAATCACACAAAACTTACCGGAACTTTGTGAGATAGGTTAGTATGATAAAGAGCATACCATTTCACTTTTGGTACTGTCAAAGACAAGGTTCATAATTGTTCTCACACAATGCCTACTGTAGCATATCATTTCCGCAATTTCTATTGAGCAATATAAGCCATGGAAACTAGAAAACAAGCAAAATATGCATTGAAAACAGAATCTGTCAAAAACATAACAGTTTGTAGTAATCTGTACTCCAACCATACTTCTGCTACTCCAAAAATTCTGAAAAATAGGAAAACCTGGGTAATTTGTCTATTAATCTTTTGCAAAAAGAATCAACATTTATCAAGCTTCTGTTAAAAATTAGAATTGTTTTCCTGAGCGCAAAAGTTTCTATTTTTCAGCAAGATCAAATCAACTATCACCATAAGCCATCCCAAAGGTCTTACTTGGCACTTTATTGAAACAAAAGCAATAAAACATGATTACTACAGTAGCCTAATCATGTGAACACACAAAAACAGTAGGTAAAAGTGTTGGGTTGTCTCCCAACAAGTGCTTTTATTTAATGCCTTTTAGCTAGGCATGAAGATTTCGATGATGCTCACATAAAGATAAGAATTGAAACATAAAGAGAGCATCATGAAGCATATGACTAGCACATTTAAGTCCAAACCCACTTCCTATGCATAGGGATTTTGTGAGCAAACAACTTATAGGAACAAGAATCTACTAGCATAGGAAGGCAAAACAAGCATAACTTTAAGATTTTTGAACACATAGAGAGGAAACTTGATATTATTGCAATATGTAGAAGCACATGTTCCTCTCCCATAATAATTTTCAGCAGCATCATGAATGAATTCAACAATATAGCTATCACATAAAGCATTCTTTTCATGATCCACAAGCATAGAAATTTCATGACTCTCCACATAAGCAAATTTATTCTCATGAATAGTAGTGGGAGCAAACTCAACAAAAAAGCTATCATGTGATTGAAAATTAAAATCGTGATGACAAGTTTCATGGTTATCATTCTTCAATATAGCATATATGGCATCACCATAATCATCATAGATAGCAACTTTGTTGTCATAATCAATTGCAACCTCTTCCAAAATAGTGGATTCATCATTAAATAAAGTCATGACCTCTCTGAATCCACTTTCATCAATACAATCATCATAATAAATTTTCTCATCAAAACTAGGGGGACTAAAAATATCATCTTCATCAAATATAGCATCCCCAAGCTTATGGTTTTGCATATCATTAACATCATGGATATTCAAAGAATTCATACTAACAACATTGCAATCATGAGCATCATTCAAATATTTTGTGCCGAACATTTTATTGACTTCTTCTTGTAACAATTGAGCACAATTTTCCGATCCATCATTTTCAAGAAAGATATTATAAAGATGATCAATAATATGATGCAACCTCAATTCCATTTTTATGTAGTTTTCTTTTATAAACCAAACTAGTGATAAAACAAGAAACTAAAAGATTCGATTGCAATATCTAAAGATACCTTCAAGCACTCACCTCCCCTGGCAACATCGCCAGAAAAGTGCTTTATGTCTACTACACAACTTTATTCTTGTAGACACGTGTTGGGCCTCCAAGCGCAGAGTTTTGTAGGACAGTGGCAATTTTCTCTCAAGTGGATGACCTAAGGTTTATCAATCCGTGAGAGGTGTAGGATGAAGATGTGCTCTCTCAAACGACCCTGCAACCAAATACAAGAAATCTCTTGTGTCCCCAACACATCCAATACAATGGCAAATTGTATAGGTGCACTAGTTCGGCGAAGAGATGGTGATAAAAGTGTAATATGGATGGTAGAAATATAATTTTATAATCTGAATAAATAAAAACAGCAAGGTAGAAAATAGTAAATGGGCACAAAAACGGTATTGCAATGCTTGAAAATGAGGCCTAGGGTCCGTACTTTCACTAGTGAAATCTCTCAACAATGCTAATATAATTGGATCATATAACCATCCCTCAACGTGCAACGAAGAATCACTCCAAAGTTCCTATCTGGCGGGGAACATAAGACGGAATTGTTTGTAGGGTACGAAACCACCTGAAAGCTATTCTTTCCGATCAATGTATCCTAGAGTTCGTACTAAAATAACATGAAAGCAAATTCAGATTCATAATATCCAATCCAACACAAAGAACTTCAAAGAGTGCCCCAAGATTTCTACTAGAGAAACAAAGACAAGAATGTGCATCAACCCCTATGCATAGATTACCCCAATGTCACCTCGGGAATCTGCGAGTTGAGTGCCAAAACATATATCAAGTGAATCAATATGATACCCAATTGTCACCACGAGTATTCAATTGCAAGACATATATCAAGTGTTCTTAAATCCATAAAAGTATTCAATCCGATAACAATGAAATCTCAAAGGGAAAAACTCAATTCGTCACAACAAGATAGAGGGGTGGAAAACACCATATGATCCGACTATATTAACAAAGCCCGTGATACATTAAGATCATGACATCTCAAGAATACGAGAGAGAGAGAGAGAGATTAAACACATAGCTACTAGTACAAACCCTCAGCCCCGAGGGTGGACTACTCCCTCCTCATCGTGGTGGCTGCCGGGATGATGAAGATGGCCACCGGTGATGACTTGAGCATTCATTGTCATATTGCTTTGCATGATCATATAGCTGACATAGTAGTTGTGGCTCAGCCACCGTTCATCATTTTTCATACATGTTACGCTAGATCATTGCACATCTTGGTACATGCCAGAGGCATTCATATAGAGTCATACTTTGTCATAGATATCGAGTTGTAATTTTTATTTCTTTTGAGTTATAAGTAAATAGATGTGTGATGATCATCATTATTCATTTTTAGAGCAGTGCCCCAGTGAGGAAATCATGATGGAGAGTATGATTCCCCCACAAGTCGGGATGAGGCTCCGGACAATGAGAGAAAAAGAAAAAATAGAAGAGAAAAAAGAGAAAGAAAAAAAAGGGAAAAGAAATAAAAAATAAAAAGATAAACAAAGAGAGAAGGGGCATTGTTAGTATCCTTTAACACACTTGTGCTTCAAGGTAGCACCATGTTTTTCATACGGAGTCTCTCCTATGTTGTCATTTTCATATACTAGTGGGAATTTTTCATTATAGGATTAGATGCATACCCACTTAGTTTCATATTAAGCTTTCATACACTTATAGCTCTTAGTGCATTCGTTGCATGGCAATCCCTATTCCTCATGTTGATATCGATTGATGGGCATCTCCATAGCCCGTTGGTTAGCCGCATCGATGTGAGACTTTCTTACCTTTTTGTCTTCTCTATATTTACCCTTATCATCATACTCTATTCCACTCATAGTGCTATATCCATGGCTTGCACTCATGTATTGCGTAAGAATTGAAAAAGCTGAAGCGCATTAAAAAGTATGAACCAATTGCTTAGCTTGTCATCGGGGTTGTGCATGATAAATACTTTGTTAAGAAGACAGAACATGACAAGACTATATGATTTTGTAGGGATAACTTATTTTAGCATTGATATTTTGAAAGACATGGTTGCTTGTTGATATGCTTGAGTATCTAAATTATTATGTCAAAACTAGACTATTGCTTTGAATCACATAAAAATTCCAAATGCCCATGCTATAAAGAAAAGAATATGATATGACATGTTAAGCAACACTCCACATCAAAAATTCTGTTTTTATCACTTACCTACTCAAGGATGAGTAGGAGTTAAGCTTTGGGATGTTGATACGTCTCCAACGTATCTATAATTTTTTATTGTTCCATGTTGTTTTATTACCAATCTTGGATGTTTTATAATCATTTTATATCATTTTTTGGTACTAACGTATTGACATAGTGCCATGTGCCAGTTCCTATTTTTTCCGTGTTTTTTACATCACAGAAAATTAATATCAAATGGAGTCCAAATGCCACGAAACTTTACGGAGATTTTTTATGGACTAGAAGGAACATGTTGGGCCCTAGTTGCACCTGGGGGAGTCCCAAGGAGGGGACAACCCACCAGGGCGCGCCCTAGTGGGTTGTGCCCACCTCGGATGCCCCCCAGACCGCCTCTTTTCTCTATAAATACCCCCAAAATACCAGAACCCTAGGGAAGTTGACGAAATATTCATCCAGCCGCCGCAGAGTCCAGAACCACCAGATCCAATCTAGACACCATCTCGCATGGGGTTCACCACCTCCATTGGTGCCTCTCCGATGATGCGTGAGTAGTTCTTTGTAGACCTTCGGGTCCGTAGTTAGTAGCTAGATGGCTTTCTCTCTCTCGCTGAATTCTCAATACAATGGTCTCTTGGAGATCCATATGATGTAACTCTTTTTGCGATGTGTTTGTTGGGATTTGATGAACTTTGAGTTTATGATCAATCATATCTTTTTATATCCATGAAAGTTATTTGAGTTTCTTTGATCTCTTATATGCATGATCTCTTATAGCCTCGTATTTCTTCTCCGTTATTTGGGTTATGTTTGGCCAACTTGATCTATTTATATTGCAATGGGAAGAGGTGCCCGATAGTGGGTTCGATCTTACGGTGCTTGATCCCAGGGACAGAAAGGGAAACAACACGTATGTCTCATTGCTACAAAGGATAAAAAGATGGGATCTATATCTACGCAATAGATAAACGGATCTTGTCTACATCATGTCATCATTCTTATTGCATTACTCCGTTTTTCCATGAACTTAGTACACTAGATGCATGCTGGATAGCGGTCGATGTGTGGAGTAATAGTAGTAGATGCAGGCAGGAGTCGATCTACTAATCTTAGACGTGATGCCTATGTAATGATCATTGCCTAGATATCATCATAATTATTTGAAGTTCTATCAATTGCCCAACAGTAATTTGTTTACCCACCATTTTCTATCTTTCTCGAGAGAAGCCACTAGTGAAACCTACGGCCCCGGGTCTTCTTCCTCATATATTTGCTTGCGATCTACTTTTCCTTTGCATTTTTATTCAGATCTATTAAACCAAAAATACAAAAATACTTTGCTGCACTTTATTTTATTTGCGATCTATTATTTCAATCTACTACAAATTTATGGCATCGTTACCCGAAAGGGATTGACAACCCCTTTAACACGTCGGGTTGCAAGGTGTTGTTATTTGTGTGTAGGTGTTGTTTACGTTGTGTTGCTTGGTTCTCCTGTTGGTTTGATAACCTTGGTTTCTTCACTGAGGGAAATACCTACCGTCGCTGTGCTGCATCATCCATTCCGCTTTGGGGAAATACCGACATAGTCCTAGTAGACAGGAGCTTTTCTGGCGCTATAGTCAGAGAGCAATCAGCCACCAAGGTGGGCCCAACCCACTTGGGTGCGCCTGGGCCCCCAGGCGTGCCCTAGTGGGTTGTGCCCCCCTCGGGGCACCCCCCAAGTGCTGGTTTGGCCCATCTTGGGTGTTCCGGTCCATAGAAAATCTCCAAAAAGTTTTGTGGTGTTTGGAATCCATTTTATATTGATCTCCTGTGATGTAAAAAAACAAGCAAAAAAATAGCAACTGGCACTGGGCACTGAGTCAATAAGTTAGTCCGAAAAAATGATATAAAGTTGCTATAAAATGATTGTAAAATACCCAAGAATGATAATATATCAGCATGAATACTTCATAAATTATAGATACGTTGGAGACGTATCAACCACTTGGGTGATTATATGAGTAGAACTGTTAATGATCTTAAGCTTATTAGTAAACATGCTTCCATGGTTACAACTCAAGTAGAACTAGTACTTAAGGCACATGATGATTTGCTTACTGAGTTGAATAGTAAGAACAATGATAATGGTGTTAGGGTTATGACTAGAGGTGGTAAGATGACCCAGGAACCTTTGTATCCTGAGGGTCATCCTAAGAGAGTTGAGCAAGTTTCTCAGAGAATTAATACTGATGCACCTAGTCCTAGTAATAAAAAGAAAAAGAAAACTGATAGGACTTTGCATGCTTCTAGTGAACCTGTTATAGAGACACCTGAGAATCCCAATGATATTTGTATTTCTGATGCTGAGACACAATCTGGTGATGAACATGAACTACTAATAATGTTAATGATGATGTTCATGTTGATGCTCAACCTAGTAATGATAATGATGTAGGGATTGAACCTGATGTTGATCTTGATAACCCACTATCAAAGAATCAACGTTATGATAAGAGAGACTTTGTTGCTAGGAATCATGGTAGAGAAAGAGAACCATGGGTTCAGAAACCCATGCCCTTTCCTCCTAATCCATCCAAGAAAAAGGATGATGAGGATTTTGAGTGCCTTGCTGAAATGATTAGACCTATCTTTTTGCGTATGCGTTTGACTGATATGCTTAAAATGCCTCCTTATGATTAGTATATGAAAGATATTGTTACAGATAAAAGAAAGATACTGGAGGTTGAAATTTCCACCATGCTCGCTAATTATACTTTTAAGCGTGGAATACCAAAGAAACTTGGAGATCCAAGAGTACCAACTATACCATGCTCCATTAAAAGAAACTATGTTAAAACTGCTTTATGTGATCTTGGAGCCGGTGTTAGTGTTATGCCTTTCTCTTTATACCGTAGACTTGAATTGAATAAGTTGACACCTAATGAAAATTCCTTGCAAATGGCTGATAAATCAACTACTATACACATCGGTATTTGTGAGGATGAGCCTGTTGTGGTTGCAAACGTGACTATCTTAACGGACTTTATTATTCTTGATATTCCCGAGGACGACAATCTGTCGATTATCCTTGGTTGACCCTTTTTGAATACTGCAAGGGATGTTATTGATTGAAACAAAGGCAATGTCACTTTTCATGTTAATTGTAATGAGCATATGGTACATTTTCCGAAGAAACAACCTCAAGTTCATAGTATCAATTGTATTGGAAAATTTTCAACTATTACTATTGGAGGTTTTGAATTCCCTCTTCCTACCGTCAAGAAGAAATATGATATTCTTATTGTTGGGGACATGCATATCCCCGTTGAGGTAACTTAGTGTTATTTGAAAATTCTCCGGTTTCATGTCATTTGGAAAAAGTTTGTTAACAAGACTTGATCAACCTTGTTAATGGATTCCTTTTGATGGGCATGAGATGGATGAATTTAGAAAGTGCAACCTTCTGTACCTACTTTTTATTTTCGGTTAAATAAAGCAAAAATAGTATTTTCTGTCTGTTTTCTGAATTATCCATGAAATAAAAAAATGTCCCAAGAATAAAAGTTCTCGAAATGCCCCGAAAATTTGGTATGATTTTTTATAGAATATTTGAGAATTTCTGGCACTGAACATGCACCAGGGGGATGCACCAATGAGCCACAAGGGTGGAGGGCGCACCCTACCCCCTGGGCGCGCCCCCTACCTTGTGGGTCCCACGTGAGCCCGCTCCACTTATTCCAGCACCCATCCACTTCTTCTTCCTCCAGAAAAAATCATCTCGTAGCTCAAACCCGTGTTCTTTCTCATCTTGCTGCCATTTTCGATCTCCTTGTGCAAAGCTCCATTTGCAAAACTGTTTTGGGGGATTGTTCTTCGGTATGTGACTCCTCCAATGGTCCAATTAGTTTTTGTTCTAGTGCTTTATTTATTGCAATTTTTTGCTGCTGTGGTGACCTTGTTCTTGAGCTTGCATGTCAAATTTATATGGTCCAAAGTAGTTTTGATGCATGATATAGCTTCTAGACACTTGTAGGAGTAGTTGCTACCAATCTTGTTGAGTTTTGTTCACTTTTATTTTGAGTCACTGAAAATTTCAGAAATTTTTCAGAGGAATAAAAATGTCTAGGAAAATGTACCAAGGTGGTTCTTCGAGGAAGCAAGCATGGAGGCTCGTGATACGTGAGCCGGACCTTGAACCACCAAGGGAAGCTCAAGTGCGGCCTTGTGAATGGTCGTCAGATGAATTCATGGTCCATGCAGGTTTCAAGGATGAGTTTGATGCTTACGTACAAAATGCCGGCCTTGAGGACTTCGTGTCAGATAAGTGCCGACAATACTATTTCCTCACCAATTCCTTTTTGCGCAGGTTCGAATTTTCATCTAAGCGCAATACCCATACTGTCTTATTTGATCTTTATGATGAATCATATACCATCGACCTTGAAGATTTTAATACTGCATGCAAAATCCCACAATGGGGCATTCATAGTGAGCCTCACAAAGCTGAATACAATGATTTCCTTGCTAGCATCACTGTGGGAGAAACTAGAAATATCACACAAGCTACCATAGGGAGCATTCACTTTCCTGCCATGCATTATTTTTCTCTCTTTATAGGTAGATGCATTAATCATAAGCAAGAGCATTGCCACCTTTGCGTTCTAGATCTCAGTGTCCTCAATTGTGTGGTGTTAGGTGATAAGCGATATAATTTTGGGGCCATTATTGCAAGGAGGTTACATCTAAATGCTAAAGATGGAGATTTATTTGGTGGGGTTTATGCAACCCGTTTAGCTAATTATCTTGGTGTACCCATAAGAGGGAATGACATTGAGTTACCACCTGCTTTTCTAGATTATAATGATATGGTATGCTACCAGTTTCTTGAGAGGAACGAACAGTCCCTCCAGTACCGACTAATCTTTGATCGACGGCGTGTTGTCCATATTACCCTTCCTACACCATCCTTTGAGTCACGAGTGAAGTGGAAAATCATCGTAACAAGAAAATAAAGTTTCGAAGATGTGATCATGGAGGAGAATATTTGAGTTACGAGTTTGGTCTTCATTTGAAACAATGCGGAATAGTTTCACAACTCACGCCACCCGGAACACCATAGCGTAATGGTGTGTCTGAACGTCGTAATCGTACTTTACTAGATATGGTGCGATCTATGATGTCTCTTACTGATTTACCGCTATAGTTTTGGGGTTATGCTTTAGAGACGGTTGCATTCATGTTAAATAGGGCACCATCTAAATCCATTGAGATGACGCCTTATGAACTGTGGTTCGGCAAGAAACCAAAGTTGTCGTTTCTTAAAATTTTGGGCTGCGATGCTTATGTGAAAAAGCTTCAACCTGATAAGCTCGAACCCAAATCGTAGAAATGTGTCTTCATAGGATACCAAAAGGAGACTGTTGGGTACACCTTCTATCATAGATCCGAAGGCAAGATGTTCGTTGCTAAGAATGGATCCTTTCTAGAGAGGGAGTTCTCTCGAAAGAAGTGAGTGTGACGAAAGTAGAACTTGATGAGGTAACTGTACCTGCTCCCTTATTGGAAAGTAGTTCATCACAAAAATTTGTTCCTATGACTCCTACACCAATTAGTGAGGAAGCTAATGATGAAGATCATGTAACTTGAGATCAAGTTACTACCGAACCTCGTAGGCCAACCAGAGTAAGATCCGCACCATAGTGGTACGGTAATCCTGTTCTGGAGGTCATGTTACTTGACCATGACGAACCTACGAACTATCAGGAAGCGATGATGAGCCCAGATTCCGCAAAATGGCTTGAGGCCATGAAATCTGAGATGGGATCCATGTATGAGAACAAAGTGTGGACTTTGGTTGACTTGCCCGATGATCGGCAAGCCATCGAGAATAAATGGATCTTCAAGAAGAAGACTGACGTTGACGGTAATGTTACTATGTACAAAGCTTGACTTGTTGCAAAAGGTTCTCGACAAGTTCAAGGAGTTGACTATGATGAGACTTTCTCACCCGTAGCGATGCTTAAGTCCGTCCGAATCATGTTAGTAATTGCCGCATTTTATGATTATGAAATTTGGCAAATGGATGTAAAGACTGCATTCCTGAATGGATTTCAAGAAGAAGAGTTGTATATGATGCAACCTGAATATTTTATCGATCCAAAGGGTGCTAACAAAGTGTGCAAACTCCAGCAATCCATCTATGGATTGGTGCAAGCATCTCAGAGTTGGAATAAACGTTTTGATAGTGTGATCAAAGCATATGGTTTTATACAGACTTTTGGAGAAGCCTGTATTTACAAGAAAGTGAGTGGGAGCTTGATGACCCACAAGTGTAGGGGATCTATCGTAGCCTTTTCGATAAGTAGGAGTGTCGAACCCAACGAGGAGCAGAAGGAAATGATAAGTAGTTTTCAGTAAGGTATTCTCTGCAAGCACTAAAATTATCGGTAACAGATAGTTTTGTGATAAGTTAATTTGTAACGAGTAGCAAGTAATAAGGTAAATAAGGTGCAACAAGATGGCCCAATCCTTTTTGTAGAAAAGGACAAGCCTGGACAAACTCTGATATGAAGGAAAGCGCTCCCGAGGACACATGGGGATTATCGTCAAGCTAGTTTTCATCACGTTCATATGATTCACGTTCGGTACTTTGATAATTTGATATGTGGGTGGACCGGTGCTTGGGTACTATCCTTACTTGGACAAGCATCCCACTTATGATTAACCCCTATTGCAAGCATCCGCAACTACAACAGAAGTATTAAGGTAAACCTAACCATAGCATGAAACATATGGATCCAAATCAGCCCCTTACGAAGCAACGCACAAACTAGGGTTTAAGCTTCTGTCACTCTAGCAACCCATCATCTACTTATTACTTCCCAATGCCTCCCTCTAGGCCCAAACAATGGTGAAGTGTCATGTAGTTGATGTTCACATGACACCACTAGAGGGATGACAACATACATCTCATCAAAATATCGAACGAATACCAAATTCACATGACTACTTATAGCAAGACTTCTCCCATGTCCTCAGGAACAAACGTAACTACTCACAAAGAATATTCATGTTCATAATCAGAGGGGTATTAATATGCATAATGGATCTTAACATATGATCTTCTACCAAGTAAACCAACTAGCATCAACTCCAAGGAGTAATCAACACTACTAGCAACCCACAGGTACCAATCTGAGGTTTCGATACAAAGATTGGATACAAGAGATGAACTAGGGTTTGAGATGAGATGGTGCTAGTGAAGATGTTGATGGAGATTGACCCCCTCTCGATGAGAGGATCGTTGGTGATGACCATGGTGATGATTTCCCCCTCCCGGAGGGAAGTTTCCCCGGCAGAACAGCTCCGCCGAAGCCCTAGATTGGTTCCGCCAAGGTTCCGCCTCGTGGCGGCGGAGTTTCGTCCCGTGAGCTTACTTATGATTTTTTTTCCTTAACGAAGGACTCCATATAGCCAAAGATGGGCATTAGAGGGCCACCAGGGGGCCTACGAGGCAGGGGGCGTGCCTAGGGGTGTAGGGCGCGCCCCCACCCTCGTGGACGGTGGGTGGCCCCCTCTGGTACTTCTTTCGCCCAATATTTTTTATATATTCGGAAAATAATTCTCGTGGAGTTTCAAGACTTTTGGAGATGTGCAGAATAGGTCTCTAATATTTGCTCCTTTTCCAGCCCAGAATTAATTCCAGCTGCCGGCATCCTCCCACTTCATGTAAACCTTGTAAAATAAGAGAGAATAGGCATAAGTATTGTGACATAATGTGTAATAACATCCCATAATGCAATAAATATCAATATAAAAGCATGATGCAAAATGGACGTATCAACTCCCCCGAGCTTAGACCTCGCTTGTCCTCAAGCGAAAGCTGAAATCGAAAAATATGTCCACATGTTTAGAGATAGAGGTGTCGATAAAATAAAATACGGACATGAGGGCATCATGATCATTCTTAGAACAACAATATATATATATATTATATATATATATAGTCATATGATCTCTTATGCTAAAGTAACAATTCATTCACATACTCAAGTATGAATCAGAAACTTCATTGAAAACTAACAAACTGTAGACTCGGTCATTGAAGCAATTGCAATTTATCATAACATAGGAAAGAGTCAATATAAGAGCTTCTCAGTAGGTCCACATGCTCAACCATATTTTAGTCTTTCACAATTGCTAACACTCACGCGATATTTATGGTTATGAAGTTTCAATCGAACACAGAGAAAGACAAGGTGACGGTGTCCTGGACTAGGGGGTACTCACCACCATCTCCCAATCTGTTAGATTGGGACGAGGACCCCCATGGCCGTATACTCATGGGCCAGTTCGGACAACTGCTGCATACAAGGAAGATTTCACAAGACTTGGCGATCAAGACAAGGACTTCTCCCCACCGGTGTATTCAGCTAGGACTCTTGTTATCCTAGGCCTCTGGTGCATTATATAAACCGAGGCCAGGCTAGTCGATAGATATACAACAATCATACCATAGGCTAGCTTCTAGGGTTTTAGCCTCTACGATCTCGTGGTAGATCAACTCTTGTAATACTCATACCATCAATATCAATCAAGCAGGACGTAGGGTATTACCTCCATTAAGAGGGCCCGAACATGGGTAAACATTGTGTCCCCTGCCTCCTGTTACCATCGATCCTAGACGCACAGGTCGGGACCCCCTACCCGAGATCCGCCGGTTTTGACACCGACATTGGTGCTTTCATTGAGAGTTCCGCTGTGTGATCGGCAAAAGGATCAATGGCTCGCCCGCAGGTCAACTGCGACGCCGGCATCTTCGTCGCCGGCTTGACTGGTCACCTTGGCACGACCGAGGACCGTGCTCCATCCCCGATCATCATGTTCGGACGGGGGGCTTTTTCAACATCAACTCCGATCTCTATCATGATCATAGAGGAGTCATCCATGGAGCTCGAGGGCTCAACATCAACATTGCCCTCGGGCGGTTGTGCTGTTTATGGACAGCGAACTTGTATTCGCCGTCACCACCTCCTCGAGCGGTAGTTTGATGATTGCTTCGGTGGAGTAGTATCGAATTACGTCTGCAACATCCATGCAAAATTTCGTCAAGTTCCGATGGAGGAATCCCCGACAATCTACGATATACCGGAGCCCTGTCAAATCTGGACGGGAATCTGGACGAGTTTAGGGCGTGGTCTCCAGAGCCCAGCTCAGAGGTCCTTTGGAAGATCCAACCGTTCATCTACTGCGGAATTCCCATATCTACCACCCCTCCAAATTTCATCTCGATCCGATGGTTCAAACTCCGGGAACCTTCTGATTAGTGGACCAATTTTCGGATCCGTTTTCTGCGCGAATACGGATCCGACCCGAATTCATGTTTCTTTATGAACATGATATTGGACAACCTTTTTAGAGGAATTCTCTTCTAGGGTATTGTGCGTTGTTTTTAAACACGTGACCGTAAATTTTTAAGCCTCCCCTGAGGTCATCTTCATCATCATGCTGGTGTCAAACCAGTCCGGCAATATTGCTCTAAGGCTGCTGACCTGCGCTAGACACGTCGTCTCTTTGTTGAGCCGAGCTCAACTTCTTCGGATCATCTTCTCGGCAAGCCGAACAAGAGTCCGGCATCGCGAAGGATAAATCATCACCAGCATCGCCGCCCCCACAGATTACACGGAGCGAGCATACCGGCATCGCCGCACGGTCACTTCATCAAGCCGGCATCGACCACGTCACGACCTACATCGGCAGGGCCGCACTATTGCTTCTTCAAGCTGGTGTCCGTCACGCCGACCTACTTCGACTCATCGGCTGACATCGAGGCTTCGACATCTTGGCTGGACCAGGGGCTCCGCCATCTCTTCATCAACCTACTCCGGAGACCTCGGCGTCACTAGCCGACCAGCTCCGTCACGTTAGCTGGACCGAGGGCTTTGCCTCGGCGAGCCAACCTTTGCCAGCATCGCCATACCGTCGCTTTATCGCCCATCAGACAATGGGTGTGCAGATCGAGTCCTAATTTTCGGAATCACCTTTCTTCGGATTGCTGCAACAAATAAACCAGGTACTATTAATCCTAGCATTTTTTGCTTGTTCGGGTTCATTTTTCCAAAGGAATTATTACTCTGGTTTGTTCATCATATGTACACAGGTCTATCAAATGATGGCCGCATTAACGAGGTCACATCATGGTTCGGTCAGTTTCCGTACATGGTCCGGCGAACGCCGCATCCAGAACTCGGACCGACCTGTGAATTGAGGCTTTGCCATGCCTTTACTGCATCATGCCGATGCCCTGCATCGACATTGACTTCGGCGCAGGGCCATATTTCTTTTATTACTCACTTTGCATAAATCATTCATTATGCAACGATTTTTATTTATTTATTATTATTACTATTATCTCCGGTTTGCACTATTTTTTGTGCATAGGAAAATGATCCGGGTTGGGCAGTATTGTCAACTCGGCGTACTGACATACCACGTCACCTCGGCTGGACGGGGGGCTTCGTCAACACTTCATTACCCCATGCCAGGGACTTCGGCATCACTCTGCCGGCCCGCATTGATCGTGATGTCACCACTTTGGAGTGCCGAGCTCTTTGCTCCGCCACCTTGGGACCGGATTGGGGGATGGAACCTTGTCCCGCATCAAGCTCAAGCCGCGTCATCAATACCGAACACATTAACCAACTAAGTTGCCTTCATGCTCAAAGTTTTAAATTTTTAACTTGTGTTCGGTTCGACCAAGCATTATACCTTTTTGAAAAAAAAGTTTCTTGTAGAGAATCTCCTTGTCAAAACTTTGTTTGTGACACACAAATTCAAATACCCCATTTACTTGGGGGCTCCCTTGATGGAGCTTTTCCTCTTGCATATGATTATACTTGTACGGCTTCATTCCTTGTTCGTGTACTATGCCACAATATGCACCATATTGACTTAAGCGATTTTCAAGCTGGGTTGCCTCGCTCCTGTGTTTACCCCTACGTTCCCGATTGTTCGGCTAGGGAGTAAAGGGAGCACCTCTACGATTGTCACGATCGGGTCATCCGAGCCGGACCTCGGATTGGGTGAAGCCGAAAGCTAGCGATCTTATTGTTTTCAATTATGGTCGGCACACAACGGAACTCATGAGTACAAAAAATCTATTGCACAAGTCTCATAGTAACAATGAGCACCGAAGAAAGGTATCGGTGGGGGTACTATTTTCTTCGAAGATGCTTCTTACACTTCGTCAGTAATATAGCATAATTTTCCTGAGCGCGCTTTGTCTATTACAGCCTTATGGCCTGATTGCCTGGTTATCAGAAACACCGTCGATATTCTCGACAGGTGGAGTACATAACACTCTTCGGCCCTTGACCGAAGAGGGAGAAGCCGACGGTCGGTTAAGACGCGTATAAAGTTCGGGTGAACACAGATATGATATAAGTACTTTGGTACATACAATCATTATACATAAAATTCTTTTACCCAAGTCACTTGGGGGCTCTTAAAATTTATATCAGCTATTTTATAGTATATGTGTTTTCTTCTTGGTCGTTGCAAAGTCTTTTTCTACCGCTCCTTTTACGACTCGAGTTTATGGTCAATAGCCGGATAGCCTGTCTTCTCTTTGAAGCCGCTTGAGTTCAGTTTGCTAAACTGACCTCGGAGAAGTACTCCGCCTTTGGGATAAGGAGCTTGAAGCCGTAGGCTGACCCACGTGAAGTCTTGAGATCGGATGTGTCATGTTAAAGCACAACAGAAGCACATTTTTTTTCCAATTTTCTGATTGGCACCGGACACTTGATCTTGTTTGGACGTCAAGTTTTTACTGACGTTTTTTGGTTTTCCAAGCTTATGGCACTTTCAAACTATTTGTGTATTTTCGGCACAAGTCTCGCAGTGCAACGCGGACACCTTTAGAGATTCGGCAAAAACATTCTCGGATATTGCTAAATATGCATCGGTTTCAAATTGTGCCTTCGGTCAATAGTTGGGTTGCCCGGCTCCTGCACTTGCCTCCTACGTTTCGCTTTGTTCGGCTAGGTGTGCAAAGGGAGAACCACTGCGATTGTGCTTCCAGCTCACATGGTTAAGCTCCTCAGTGGAGAAAGCCGAAAACTAACTATCACAATAAGTGTAAACTGGTCAGCGATCCGATGACTGTGTTAAATGACTGGCCATTCATAACATTGGCCGAAGTGTTTACGGCTTGACCTTGACTGTCGCCGAACACTACCAGGGGCTAGTAACTGGCCTCCCAAACTAAATCCTCAATATTTTGCTCTTACATTAGAGCTGAGGTTTCACGATCATGTTAGCATGACAACCCAAAGAAAGGAACCGATAGCGGGATTATTTTCTTTGGAAGACATTTATTATGTTAAACAGTGATATAACATACCTCTCTACGTACCTTTGTTTATAAAACTGTATGGACAGATTGCCTTGTTTGTCGTAAATCTTTGCCCTCATAAAGGCTTTATAAAGTAGGACAAACACTCCTCGGCTACTGGCTGAGGAGGTGGAAGCCGATGGTCGGTCAACAAAGTTTTGTACAATGCGGATCTGAGCATTAATGATGTAAAGTACTTGGATACATAGAATCATTACACATAATTTGTGATTTTACTCTGGACATCGATCCTTAATTTGGCCACCCGTGCCCGCATTAAGGCTCGGGGGCTACTGGGCTTCGGGCTTATCATTTACTAATATTAAAGGGGTGTATCGATCCCCTGATCTGGTGTTGCCACCAGACCAGTGTCTCGGGGCTACTGCATTGGCAATCCAGTGCAGAAAATTTAAGTGCAATAAAGTTTTCGAGGAGATTATGATCCTCAGGTTGGTCGGCCGCACCCAACCTGAGTCTCGAGGACTCTGCACACCGCTTTTTGTGTCCCAAAGTATCCTGCCGAGCTAGGAGTTGATCCTCAGACCGATTTTACAAATCAACCTGAGTCTCAGCGGCTACTGGGATCAGCGGTCTTATGTCATCCTTCAGGTGCATCTCAGGTTTTAGACCGATACACACCTTGAGGGCTACTAGCTATATATCTCGGTAGAAAATAAATGGCACCAATAAAAATATTGACAAAAAATCTGCCCGTGGTCGGGGTGGTGCACCACCTTGGAAGCAGTCCGGCATAAAGCTCGGGCGCTAGCGGCTAGCTCCATAGAGGGCATTTCCGGCATTAAGCTCGGCTAAACTCCTTCAACCTTTTTGGACCAAGATGATCTATGGCATCTTGGATATAGTCCAGCATTGGAGCTTGGACACAGTCCAGCGTTGGAGCTCGGATACATTCCGGTGTTGGAGCTCGGAAGCAGTCCGGCATTGGTGCTCGGCTGCAAAAGATACCTCGAATGCAGTCCGGCGTTAGAGCTCGGACGCAAGAGGACACTGCCTCCCGGGAACAACTTCAAACCCGAGGTGTGGCATAAAAATAATAAGGCATTGATAAAGGCCAGAAACTTAAGGGGGCTCCTCGGATACCCGACGTATAAACTCTTCGGATTCACTTTGGTGATCCTCAAGATCGAAGATGAGAATATTTGTTGAACCATTTTTCAAGACCGACGACCGAAGAAGAAGAACAGTTCAGAAGAATCGAGGAGCGTCCCTAACTTGAAGACAGGTTCAGGGGGCTACTGATAGTGTCCTGGACTAGGGGGTACTCACCACGTCATCTCCCAATCTGTTAGATTGGGCCAAGGACCCCCATGGCCGTATACTCATGGGCCAGTTCGGACAGCTGCTGCATACAAGGAAGATTCCACAAGACTTGGCGATCAAGACAAGGCCTTCTCCACACCGGCGTATTCGGCTAGGACTGTTGTTATCGTAGGCCTCTGGTGCATTATATAAACCGAGGCCAGGCTAGTCGATAGATATACAACAATCATACCATAGGCTAGCTTCTAGGGTTTTAGCCTCTACGATCTCGTGGTAGATCAACTCTTGTAATACTCATATCATCAATATCAATGAAGCAGGACGTAGGGTATTACCCCCATTAAGAGGGCCCGAACATGGGTAAACATCGTGTCCTCTGCCTCCTATTACCATCGATCCTAGACGCACAGTTCGGGACCCCCTACCCGAGATCCGCCGGTTTTGACACCGACACAAGGGCTTATAGTTTTGCCTCCCAACGGTTTACCTGAAGGGTAATGTCAACAATAATAGTTCATGAAAACCCACACCAATTATCCATATATATTAGGATCTTTCCAACACATTGTGCTTTCCAAAGGATAAAATGTAAAAAGGAAAGGTGAAGATCACCACGACTCTTTGCATGAAGTATAAAACAAGAATAAAAGATAGGCCCTTCGCGGAGGGAAGCAGAGGTTGTCATGTGCTTTTATGGTTGGATGCACGAAATCTTAATGCAAAAGAACGTCACTTTATATTGCCACTTGTGATATGGACCTTTATTATGCAGTCTGTTGCTTTTATTTCTTCCACATCACAAGATCGTATAAAGCTTATTTTCTCCACACTAATAAGTCATACATATTTAGAGAGCAATTCTTATTGCTTGCAACGATGACAACTTACTTGATGGATCTTACTCAATCCATAGGTAGATATGGTGGACTCTCTTGGCAAAACTGGGTTTAGGGATATTTGGAAGCATAAGTAGTATCTCTAGTTGGTGCAAAGAAATTGGCTAGCAAGAGAGGGAAAGGCAAGCTCAACATGTTGGATGATCCATGACAATATAATTTATCTCAGATGTAAGAAAACATAACTCATTACGTTGTCTTCCTTGTCCAACGTCAACTCTTTAGCATATCATACTTTAATGAGTGCTCACAATTATAAAAGATGTCCAAGATAGTATATTTATATATAAAAACCTCTCTTTATTTATTACTTAATATTAATTGCAACGATGACCAAAACTATGTTTGTCAACTCTCAACAACTTTTATTCATCATACTCTTTATATGTGAAGTCACTACTCCCCATAAGATCCATATGATATCTTTATTTCTTTTCTTTTATTTTATTCCCTCAAGATCATAGCAAAATAACCAAGCCCTTGGCTCAACACTAATCTTTATTATATATAGCTCACAGACTCGATTACACAGAAAGATCATAAAGAAAAACTCATAACTAGATCATACTAAAACTTTATTCTACTAGATCAAGATATTACCAAAAGGATCAAACTAAGAAAAATGGTAAAGATAAAAGTGATGGTGATACGATACCGGGGCACTCCCCCAAGCTTGGCAGTTGCCAAGGGGAGTGCCCATACCCCTGTGTTTATGTTTCCTTCCTCGGAGGTGGTGATGAAGGAGTTGTTGATGATGTAGGCTTGTCGTCCATCTTCCAAGGCATAGGCTCACCATCATAGAAGGATGATCGAGTCTCCGGGATCCTCAAATATGCAGCCAAACTCATCCTCTTGAATCTATATTCATAATCACAGTTTTGGTTTTGCAGGTCATAGATCTGGGCTTGGAGGTGCTCGATTTTCTCGTGAAGCTTGAAGATGGCCTCCCCAATGTTCTTGTCATCCAGCTTGTGGTTGTTGGTGAACTCCATAATCATTATATGATTGGAGTCGAGTCCACGTTCCACCATATCCTGGCACTTGAAAACTTGTTGCTCCAGTGCCTCAAGCCTTGTCTCCATGCTTCCGGTCCTCCTTGGTCCCTCAACATCGCGGATATGCAGCAACCCCTCACGCATATCAATGGTTTGAGGGTGTTGCAGCACCTCCGCGAGGTAAGGGTTGATGAACTTCTCGAAGAACTTGTCCTTGGGGGCACTTGAAGACGCCATGGCTATCTAGATCTATCAGAAAAACAGCTCGAAACAAAGACATAGGATATTTGCATGATACGGTAGTCAAAACCTTCGGGAGATTATATAATGATTTTTTACCGACCAAAATAAGTATCGTGTAAGAAAATGGGGTCCGGAGAGCACATGAGGTGCCCACGAGGCAGGGGGGCGCGCCCAGCGGGGTAGGGCGCGCCCTCCACCCTCGTGGAAGCCTCGTGTCCTTTCCGGTCTGCTTCTTATTTTCCTATTTTCTTAAATATTCCAAAACGGAGAAAAATTGCCATTAGAACTGTTTTGGAGTCGGTTTACTTACCTACCACATACCTATTCCTTTTCGGAGTCTGAAACATTCTGGAAAGTGTTCGTTATGTATTCCTTTCCTCCGGGGTTACGGTTTCAATAACATTAGTTTCAACATTTATAGGATTACCTGAGATATAATGTTTGATTCTTTGACCGTTTACCACCCTCGGATTTGTGCCTTCGAAGTTGTTGATTTTTATGGCACCGGAACGATAGACCTCCTCGATGATGTAAGGACCTTCCCATTTAGAGAGGAGTTTGCCTACAAAAAATCTTAAACAAGAGTTGTATAACAATACGTAATCACCTACATTAAACTCACGCTTTTGTATCCTTTTATCATGCCATCTTTTAACCTTTTAGTTAAACAGTTTAGCATTCTCATAAGCCTGGGTTCTCCATTCATCAAGTGAGCTAATGTCAAAAAGCCTCTTCTCACTGGCAAGTTTGAAGTCATAGTTGAGCTCTTTAATATCCCAATATGCCTTATGTTCTAGTTCAAGAGGTAAGTGACAATCTTTACCATACACCATTTTATACGGAGACATACCCATAGGATTTTTATATGCAGTTCTATAAGCCCGTAATGCATCATCAAGTTTCTTGGACCAATTCTTTCTAGATCTATTGACAGTCTTCTGCAAAATTAATTTAAGCTCTCTATAGCTAAGTTCTACTTGACCACTAGACTGTGGATGATATGGAGATGCAATTCTATGATTAACATCATACTTAGCAAGCATTTTACGGAAAGCACCATGAATAAAATGTGAACCACCATCATTCATTAAGTATCTAGGGACTTCAAACCTCGAAAAAATTACTTCTTTAAGCATCTTAATAGAGGTGTTATGATCAACACTAGTAGTTGGAATAGCTTCTACCCACTTAGTAATGTAATCAACTGATAACCCACAAGTATAGGGGATCGCAACAGTTTTCGAGGGTAGAGTATTCAACCCAAATTTATTGATTCGACACAAGGGGAGCTAAAGAATATTCTCAAGTATTAGCAGCAGAGTTGTCAATTCAACCACACCTGGAAACTTAATATCTGCAGCAAAGTGATTAGTAGCAAGGTAATATGATAGTAGTGGCAATGGTAGCAAAAGGTAACGATAGAAAAAGTAATATTTTTGGTGTTTTGTAGTGATGATAACAATAGCAACGGAAAAGTAAATAAGCGAAGATCAATATATGGAAAGCTCGTAGGCAATGGATCGGTGATAGAGAATTATGCCGGATGCGATCGATCATGTAACGGTCATAACCTAGGGTGACACGGAACTAGCTCCAATTCATCAATATAATATAGGCATGTATTCCGAATATAGTCATACGTGCTTATGGAGAAGAACTTGCATGACATCTTTTGTCCTACCCTCCCATGGCAGCGGGGTCCTATCGGAAACTAAGGGATATTAAGGCCTCCTTTTAATAGAGTACCAGACCAAAGCATTAACACATAGTGAATACATGAACTCCTCAAACTACGGTCATCCCCGGGAGTGGTCCCGATTATTGTCACTTCGGGGTTGCCGGATCATAACACATAGTAGGTGACTATAGAATTGCAAGATAGGATCAAGAACTCACATATATTCATGAAAACATAATAGGTTCAGGTCTGAAATCACGGCACTCGGGCCCTAGTGACAAGCATTAAGCATAGCAAAGTCATAGCAACATCAATCTCAAAACATAGTGGATACTAGGGATCAAACCCTAACAAAACTAACTCGATTACATGATAAATCTCATCCAACCCATCACCGTCCAGCAAGCCTACGATGGAATTACTCACGCACGGCGGTGAGCAACATGAAATTGGTGATGGAGGAAGGTTGATGATGACGATGGCGACGGATTCCCCTCTCCGAAGCCTCGAACGGACTCTAGATCAACCCTCCCGAGAGAGCTTAGGGCTTGGCGGTGGCTCCGTCTCGTAAAACGCGATGAATCTTTCTCCCTGATTTTTTTTCTCTCTGAACACGAATATATAGAGTTGCAGTTGAGGTCGGAGGAGCTCCAGGGGGGCCACGAGGTAGGGGGCGCACCTAAGGGGGCAGGCGCGCCCCCCACCCTCGTGGCTAGGGTGTGGGCCCCCTGGTCATGATCTTTTGCCAGTATTTTTTATTATTTCCAAAAATAATCTCCGTGAAGTTTCAGGTCATTCCGAGAACTTTTGTTTCTGCACATAAATAACACCATGGCAATTCTGCTGAAAACAGCATCAGTCCGGGTTAGTTCCATTTAAATCATGCAAGTTAGAGTCCAAAATAAGGGCAAAAGTGTTTGGAAAAGTAGATACGACGGAGACGTATCAACTCCCCCAAGCTTAAACCTTTGCTTGTCCTCAAGCAATTCAGTTGACAAACTGAATGTGATAAAGAAAAACTTCTACAAACTCTATTTGCTCTTGTAGTTGTAAATATGTAAAGCCAACATTCAAGTTTTCAGCAAAGATTATAAACTAACCATATTCACAATAACGCTTAGGTCTCATGTTTACTCATGTCAATGGCATAATCAACTAGCGAGAAGTAATAATAAATCTCGGATGACAACACTTCCTCAAAACAGTCCTAATATGATATAACAAGATGGTATCTTGCTAGCCCTTTCTGAGACCTCAAAACATAAGTGGAGAGCACCTTTAAAGATCAAGGACGGACTAGACATTGTAATTCATGGTAAAAGAGATCTAGTCAAGTCATACTCAATGTAAACTAACAATAATGAATGCAAATGACAGTGGTGCTCTCCAACTAGTGCTTTTTAACAAGAGGATGATGACTCAACATGAAAGTAAATAGATAGGCCCTTCACAGAGGGAAGCAGGGATTTGTAGAGGTTCCAGAGCTCGGTTTTGAAATAGAGATGAATAATATTTTGAGTGGTATACTTTCATTGTCAACATAACAACCAAGAGATGGCGATATCTTCCATGCTACACACATTATAGGCGGTTCCCAAACAGAATGGTAAAGTTTATACTCCCCCTCCACCAACAAGCATCAATCCATGGCTTGCTCGAAACAATGAGTGCCTCCAACTAACACGAGTCCCAGGGGGAGTTTTGTTTGCAATTATTTTGATTTTATTTGCATAAAGCATGGGACTGGGCATCCCGGTGACCAGCCATTTTCTCGTGAGTGAGGAGCGAAGTCCACTCCTCTTGAGAATAACCCGCCTAACATGGAAGATACAGACAGCCTAGTTGATACATGAGCTATTCGAGCATACAAAACATGATATTTATTTGAAGGTTTAGAGTTTGGCACATACGAATTTACTTGGAACGACATGTCGATACCGTATATAGATAGGTATGGTGGACTCATATGGAACAACTTTGGGGTTTATGGGATTGGATGCACAAGCAGTATTCCCACTTAGTACAGGTGAAGGCTAGAAAAAGACTGGGAAGCGACCAGCTAGAGAGCGACAACAGTCATGAACATGCATTAAAATTAATCAACACCGAATGCAAGCATGAGTAGGATATAATGCACCATGAACATAAATATCGTAGAGGATATGTTGATTTTGTTTCAACTGCATGCTTGAACATGTGCCAAGTCAAGCCACTCGAATCGTTCAAAAGAGGATACCACCCTATCATACCATATCACAACCATTTTAATAGCATGTTGGCACGCAAGGTAAACCATTATAAGCTCCTACTTAATTAAGCATGGCATAAGAAAATATGATCTCTAATTGTCATCGCAAACATGTTTATTCATGATAGGCTGTATTAGGAATGATGAACTAATCATATTTACAAAAACAAGAGAGGTTGAGTTCATACCAGCTTCTCCCATCTCAATCAGTTCATCATATAATCATCATTATTGCCTTTCACTTGCACGACCGAATAGTGTGGATATTAATAATAGTGCACGTGCATTGGACTAAGCTGGAATCTGCAAGCATTCAATTCAAGAGAGAAGACAAGGTAATATAGGCTCTTTGTCCGATCAACAATAATGCATATAAGAGCCACTTCAACAATTTAATCATGATCTCCTATCGACCCCCAAAGAAAAGAAAAGAAATAAAACTATATACACGGGAAAGCTCCCAACAAGCAAAAGAAGAACAAGAAATCTTTTTGGGTTTTCTTTTTAATTACTACTACAAGCATGGAAAGTAAACTAATTAAAAGCTACAACTATTTTTTTTGTTTTGTATTTATTAAGGTTTATTAAACACACAAGAAGAAAGCAATAAAAAGGAAATAAACTAGCATGGATAATACCGTGAAAAAGTATGAGCACCGACATCTAGCAATGAGTGTGTGAACATAAATGTAATGTCGGTGGGAAATACGTACTCCCCCAAGCTTAGGCTTTTGGCCTAAGTTGGTCTAATGCCACAGATGGCCGGGCGGATATCCAAAGTTGTAGTTGGGGTCGTACTGAGTTGCAGTAGTCATTGCATCATGGGCTGCAGCTTGGAGGCGAGCTATCTCAGCCCTCCTCTTATACTCTTCCACCTCCTCTCTGGTTATAAAATATCTCCCTTTTGCCTAAAAATCAAAGAAAGTAGAAGCAGGGAGAGCGACGTGGTAGGTGCGTCTTCTGTCAAAGATTAGTCGGTACTGGAGGAACTGGTCGTTCCTCTCAGCAAACTGATGACGGACCATAGCCTCATAATCCAAATAAGCAGGAGGCAACTCAATATCATCCTCACGTATGGTTATACGAAGAAAATTAGCTATGCGGGTTGCATAAATTCCACCAAAGAAGTCTCCATTAAATATATTAAGATGCAACCTACGTGCAACAATGGCTCCCAAATTATAAGATTTATCTCCTAACACAGCACTCCTAAGAATACTGAGGTCAGGGACACACATGTGACATGTTTCATCTTTACCGCTAATGCATCTACCCATGAAGAGAGCAAAATAATGTATAGTAGGAAAGTGAATGCTCCCTATGGTACCTTGTGCTATATCTCTAGATTCCCCCATAGTTATACTAGCAAGAAAATCTCTAAATTCAGATTTACGAGGTTCACTAGCACTACCCCATTGTGGAAGTTTGCAAGCAGTGGTAAAGTCCTCTAAGTCCATAGTGTAAGAATTTTCATAAAGATCAAACATGACAGTTTGAGAATTGCGTGAAGATGAAAATTCAAACCTCCTCACAAAGGAACTAGTGAGATAGTGGTACTGGCGGCACTTTTCTGCCTCAAAGCTCACAAGATCAGCATTACGCAAATATGCGTTAAATTCTTCCTTAATTCCTGCTCGATCCATCAAGTCCTCTGAAGGCCATTCACAAGGCCGCACTGGAGCATCCCTTGGTGGCTCATCATCAGCATCACGCATTGCAAGCCTGGGTCCTTGTTTCCTTGAAGAACCACCTTGGTACATTTTCCTAAACATATTTCTTCCTTTGAAAAATTTCTGAAATTTTTAGTAACTTCAAAATAAAAGTGAACCAAACTCAACAAAATTGATAGCAACTACTCCTACAAATGCCTAGAGCCTATATCATGCATCAAAACTACTTGGAACCACATAAATTTGACATGCAAGCTCAAGTCACCTCAGCAGAAAAAATATGCAATGAATAAAGCACTAGAACAAATACTAATTGGACCATTGGAGGAGTCACATACCAAGGAACAACCCCCCAAAGCAGTTTTGTGAGAGGTGCTTTGAGCAAGGAGATAGAAAATCACGGCAAAATGAGCTAGAACTCGTGCTTGAGCTGGATAATGGTGTTTGTGGGAGGAAGGAGTGTGTGGGTGCAGGAATAAGTGGAGGAGGGCCACCATGGGCCCACGAGGCAGGGGCGCGCCCAGGGGGGTAGGGCGCGCCCTCCACCCTCGTGGCCAGGTGGATGCCCCCCTACTGTGTTCTCAGTGCCAAATATTCTCAAATATTCCAGAAAAATCATATTTAAATTTCAGGGCATTTGGAGAACTTTTATTTTCGGGGTATTTTTATATTGCACGGATAATCAGAAAACAGACAAAAATTACTATTTTTGCTTTATTTAATATAAATAACAGAAAGTAGAAAGAGGGTACAGAGAGTTGTGTTTTCTAAATTCATCCATCTCATGATCATCAAAAGGAATCCATTAACAAGGTAGATCAAGTCTTGTTAACAAACTCAATCCGAATAACATGGAACGGAGAATTTTCGAATAACACTAGGTTACCTCAACGAGGATATGCACGTCCCCAACTATAAGAATATCATATTTATTCTTGATAGTAGGAAGAGGAAATTCAAAACCTCCAAAAATAATCGATGGAATTTTTCCAATAGAATTGATACTGTGGACTTGAGGTTGTTTCCTCAGAAAGTGTACCATATGTTCATTACCATTAACATGAAAAGTGGCATTGCCTTTGGTGCAATCAATAACAGCCCCTGCAGTATTCAAAAAGGGTCTTCCAAGAATAATAGACATGCTATCGTCCTCAGGAATATCAAGAATAACAAAGTCCGTTAAAATAGTAACATTAGCAACCACAACAGGCACATCCTCACAAATAGGTATAGCAGTTGATTTATCAGCCATTTGCAAAGATATTTCAGTAGGTGTCAACTTATTCAAATCAAGTCTACGATATAAATAGAGAGGCATAACACTAACACCGGCTCCAAGATCACATAAAGCAGTTTTAACATAGTTTCTTTTAATGGAGCATGGTATAGTGGGTACTCCTGGATCTCCAAGTTTCTTTGGTATTCCACCTTTAAAAGTATAATTAGCAAGCATGGTGGAAATTTCAGCTTCCGATATCTTTCTTTTATTAGTAACAACATCTTTCATATACTTAGCATAAGGATTCATTTTGAGCATATCAGTTAATCGCATACGCAAAAAGATAGGTCTAATCATTTCAGCAAAGCGCTCAAAATCCTCATCATCCTTTTTCTTGGATGGTTCGGGAGGAAAAGGCATGGGTTTTTGAACCCAAGGCTCTCTTTCCTTACCGTGTTTCCTAGCAACAAAGTCTTTCTTATCATAACGTTGATTCTTTGATTGTGGGTTATCAAGATCAACAGCAGGTTCAATTTCTATATCATTATCATTACTAGGTTGAGCATCAACATGAACATTATCATTTACTTTATCACAAGTTTCATGTTCATTACCAGATTGTGTTTTAGCATCAGAAATAGAAATATCATTTGGATTCTCAGGTGTTTCAGCAATAGGTCCACTAGAAGCATGCAAAGTCCTATCATTTTTCTTTTTCTTCCTTTTAGAAGGACTAGGTGCATCTATATTATTTCTCTGAGAATCTTGCTCAATTCTCTTAGGGTGGCCTTCAGATACAAAGGTTCCTGAGTCATTTTACTAGTTCTAGTAGCCACTCTAACAACATAGTCCTTATTCTTACTATTCAATTCATTGAGCAAATCATTTTGAGCTTTAAGTACTTGTTCAACTTGAGTGGTACCCATAGAAGCATGTTTACTAATAAGTTTAAGTTCACCTTTGACATTGGCCATATAATCACCCAAGTGTTCAAGCATATCAGCACTACGTTTTAATTCTCTACCAAAATAAGCATTGAAGTCTTCTTGCTTAACCATAAATTTATCAAACTCATCTAAGCATGGGCTAGCAAACTTAGTAAATGGGATTTTAGCTTTATCATATCTATAGAGAGAATTTACCTTTACTACCTGTGTCGGGTTATCAAAACCATGTGTTTCTTCAATAGGTGATGGATTAAAACCATATATTTCTTCAACAGGCAGTAAATTAAGACCATGTATTTCTTCAATAGGAGGTAAATTCTTAACATCTTCAGCTTTAATACCCTTTTATTTCATGGATTTCTTTGCCTCTTGCATATCTTCAGGACTGAGAAATAGAACACCCCTTTTCTTCGGAGTTGGTTTAGGAATAGGCTCAGGAGTTGGCTCAGGAAGTGTCCAATTATTTTCATTTGTCAACATATTATTCAATAGAATTTCAGCTTCATCCGGTGTTCTTTCCCTGAAAACAGAACCAGCACAACTATCCAGGTAATCTCTGGAAGCATCGGTTAGTCCATTATAAAAGATATCAAGTATTTCATTTTTCTTAAGAGGGTGATCAGGCAAAGCATTAAGTAATTGGGGAAACCTCCCCCAAGCTTGTGGGAGACTCTCTTCTTCAATTTGCACAAAATTATATATATCCCTTAAGGCAGCTTGTTTCTTATGAGTAGGGAAATATTTAGCAGAGAAGTAATAAATCATATCCTGGGGACTACGCACACAACCAGGATCAAGAGAATTAAACCATATCTTGGCATCACCCTTTAATGAGAACGGGAATATTTTAAGGATATAAAAGTAGTGAGTTCTCTCATCATTAGTGAACATGGTAGCTATATCATTTAATTTAGTAAGATGTGCCACAACAGTTTCAGATTCATAGCCATAAAAAGGATCAGATTCAACCAAAGTAATTATATCAGGATCAATAGAGAATTCATAATCCTTATCAGTAACAAAGATAGGTGAAGTAGCATAAGCAGGATCATATTTCATTCTAGCATTCAGAGTTTTTTGTTTAAGTTTAGCTAATAATATCTTAAGATCACTTCTATCATTGCAAGCAAGAAAGTCTCTTTTAGTTTCTTCATCCATAACATAGCCCTCAGGCACAACAGGTAATTCATATTTATTAGGAGAGCCTTCATAATCACTTTCATCAGTATTATTAGTTTCAATAATTTCATTCTCTCTAGCCCTAGCAAGTTGTTCATCAAGAAATTCACCAAGTGGCACAGTTGTATCAAGCATAGAAGTAATTTCATCATAAGTATCATGCATTACAGAAGTGGCATCATCAATAATATGCGACATATCAGAATCAATAGCAGAAGCAAGTTTAGGTGTCGCAAGCTTACTCAAAACAGAAGGTGAATCAAGTGCAGAGCAAGATGACAGTTCCTTACCTCCCCACGTAGTTGAGGGATAAATCTTGGTTTTTGGATCTCTCAAGTTCTTCATAATGAAAAGAAGATATAAATCCAAAGTGACTCAAAGAATAGAGCTATGCTCCCCGGCAACGGCACCAGAAAACAGTCTTGATAACCCACAAGTATAGGGGATCACAACAGTTTTCGAGGGTAGAGTATTCAACCAAAATTTGTTGATTTGACACAAGGGGAGCCAAAGAATATTCTCAAGTATTAGCAGCTGAGTTGTCAATTCAACCACACCTGGAAACTTAATATATGCAGCAAAGTGTTTAGTAGCAAGGTAATATGATAGTAGTGGTAACGGTAGCAAAAGGTAACGATAGCAAAAGTAATATTTTTGGTGTTCTGTAGTGATGATAACAATAACAACGGAAAAGTAAATAAGCGAAGATCAATATATGGAAAGCTCGTAGGCAATGGATCGGTGATAGAGAATTATGCTGGATGCGGTCGATCATGTAACAGTCATAACCTAGGGTGACACAGAACTAGCTCCAATTCATCAATATAATGTAGGCATGTATTCCGAATATAGTCATATGTGCTTATGGAAAAGAACTTGCATGACATCTTTTGTCCTACCCTCCCTTGGCAGCGGGGTCCTATTAGAAACTAAGGGATATTAAGGCCTCCTTTTAATAGAGTACCGAACCAAAGCATTAACACATAGTGAATACATGAACTCCTCAAACTACGGTCATCACCGGGAGTGGTCCCAATTATTGTCACTTCGGGGTTGCCGGATCATAACACATAGTAGGTGACTATAGACTTGCAAGATAGGATCAAGAACTCACATATATTCATGAAAACATAATAGGTTCAGATCTAAAATCATGGCACTTGGGCCCTAGTGACAAGCATTAAGCATAGCAAAGTCATAGCAACATCAATCTCAGAACATAGTGGATACTAGGGATCAAACCCTAACAAAACTAACTCGATTACATGATAAATCTCATCCAACCCATCACTGTCCAGCAAGACTACGATGGAATTACTCACGCACGGCGGTGAGCATCATGAAATTGGTGACAGAGAAAGGTTGATGATGACAATGGCGACGGATTCCCCTCTCCGGAGCCCCGAACGGACTCCAGATCAGCCCTCCCGAGAGAGTTTAGGGCTTGGCGGCGGCTCCGTATCATAAAATGCGATGAATCTTTCTCCCTGATTTTTTTCTCTCCGAACACGAATATATAGATTTGGAGTTGAGGTCAGAGGAGCTCCAGGGGGCCCACGAGGTAGGGGGCACGCCCCCCACCCTCGTGGCTAGGGTGTGGCCCCCTGGTCTTGATCTTTTGCCAGTATATTTATTATTTCTAAAAATAATCTCCGTGAAGTTTCAGATCATTCCGAGAACTTTTGTTTCTACAAATAAATAACACCATGGCAATTCTGCTGAAAACAGCGTCAGTCCGGGTTAGTTCCATTCAAATCATGCAAGTTAGAGTCCAAAACAAGGGCAAAAATGTTTGGAAAAGTAGATACCATGGAGACGTATCATCAACAACAAATAAAATATGTGTATAACCATTAGAGGAAGGAAAAGGTCCCATATAATCAAAGCCCCAAATATCAAATGGCTCAATAACAAGTGAATAATTCATAGGCATTTCTTGACGTCTACCAATATTACCAATTCTTTGACATTCATCACAAGACAAGACAAACTTACGGGCACCCTTGAAGAGAGTAGGCCAATAAAAACCGGATTGCAATACCTTATGTGCAGTTCTATCTCCAGCATGGTGTCCTCCATAAGCCTCGGAGTGGCACTTGCATATGATCTGTTCCTGTTCATGCTCAGGTACACAACGTCTAATAACACTATCTACTCCTTCTTTATAAAGGTGTGGGTCATCCCAAAAGTAATGACTTAAATCATAGAAGAACTTTTTATTTTGCTGGTATGTGAAACTAGGTGGTATAAATTTACCAACGATATAATTAGCATAATCAGCATACCATGGAGCAGTACGAGAAGCATTTATGATAGCTAGTTGTTCATCAATAAAGCTATCATCAATAGGTAGTGGGTCATCAAGAACATTCTCTAACCTAGACAAGTTGTCTGCAACGGGGTTCTCAGCTCCCTTTCTATCAATAATATGCAAATCAAATTCTTGAAGCAAGAGAACCCATCTAATAAGTCTAGGTTTAGCATCTTTCTTTTCCATAAGATATTTAATAGAAGCATGATCAGTGTGAACAGTTACTTTAGAATCAACAATATAAGGTCTAAACTTATCACGAGCAAATACAACTGCTAAAAATTCTTTTTCGGTAGTAGCATAATTTCTTATCACAAGCAAATACAACTGTCTAAAGTTTTACTAGCATATTGAATAACATTTAATTTCTTATCAACTCTTTGTCCTAGAACAGCCCCTACAGCATAATCACTAGAATCACACATAATGTCAAATGGTAAATTCCAATCAGGAGGCTGAACAATAGGTGCAGAAACCAAAGCTTTCTTAAGTATTTCAAATGCTTCTACACAGTCATCATCGAAGACAAAAGGGACATCTTTTTGTAAGAGATTAGTTAGAGGCTGAGAGATTTTAGAGAAGTCCTTAATGAACCTCCTATAAAAACCGGCATGACCAAGGAAACTTCTTATACCTTTAATGTCCTTAGGACACGAAATCTTTTCAATAACATCAACTTTAGCTTTATCAACTTCAATACCTCTTTCAGAAATTTTATGCGCCAAGACAATACCTTCAATAACCATAAAGTGGCACTTCTCCCAATTCAAGACAAGATTAGTTTCTTTACATCTATGCAAAACTCGATCAAGTTTGCTTAAGCAATCATCAAAAGAAGTCCCATAAACAGAGAAATCATCCATGAATACCTCAACAATCTTTTCACAAAAGTCAGTGAATATAGCAGTCATACATCTTTGAAAGGTAGCAGGTGCATTACATAAACCAAAAGGCATACGTCTATAAGCAAAGGTACCGAAAGGGCAAGTAAAAGTTGTCTTTTCTTGATCCTCTTTTGACACGGGTATTTGAGAGAAACCAGAATAACCATCTAGAAAGCAAAAATGTGTATGTTTGGATAATCTTTCTAGCATTTGATCAATAAAAGGTAAAGGGTAATGATCCTTTTTAGTAGCTTTATTTAATTTGTGGAAATCGATTACCATTCTATAACCTGTAACAATTCTTTGTGGGATCAATTCATCTTTGTCATTAGGAACAATAGTAATACCTCCCTTCTTAGGGACACAATGGACAAGACTTACCCACTGACTATCAGCAACGAGATAAATTATACCTGCCTCCAGAAGCTTTACTATTTATTTTCTTACCACTTCTTTCATATTAGGTTTTAACCGTCGTTGGTGATCAACAACCAGTTTAGCATCTTTCTCCAATTTTATTTTGTGCTGGCATAAAGTGGGACTAATGCCCTTAAGATCATCAAGAGTATATCCAATAGCAGCACGGTGCTTCTTCAGAGTTTTTAACAATTTCTTTTCTTCATGCTTTGAAAGGTTAGCACTAATAATAACAGGATATATCTCTTTCTCATCAAGATAAGCATATTTAAGAGTATCAGGTAAAGGTTTAAGCTCAAACACGGGGTCACCCTTAGGTGGAGGGGATACCCTAGGATTTCAACAAGCAAGTTGTGTTTCAAAATAGGTCCCTGTCTAAAGAATACTTCATCTATTTCCCTTCTTTCATTCATAAAGATATCGTTTTCATGGTCTAGCAAATATTGTTCTAAAGGATCAGTAGGAGGCACGGCAATAGAAGCAAGACCAATAATTTCATCTCTACTAGGTAATTCTTTATCATGGGGTTGTCTACGAAATTTAGCAAAATTAAACTCATGAGACATATCCCCTAAACCAATAGAAACAATATCCTTATTGCAGTCTATCTTCGCATTAACAGTATTCAAGAAGGGTCTGCCAAATATTATGGGACAAAAGTCATCTTGTGGGGAACCGAGAACAAGAAAATCAGCGGGGTATTTAACTTTCCCACACCAGACTTCTAAATCTCTAACAATCCCAACTGGTGAAATAGTATCTCTATTGGCAAGCTTAATTGTAACATCAATCTCTTCTATCTCAGCAGGTGCAATATCATGCATAATTTCTTGGTATAAGGAATGAGGTATTGCACTTGCACTAGCACCCATATCACATAAGCCATGATAGCAATGATCTCCTATTTTAACAGAAATAACAGGCATGCCTACAATAGGTATATGTTTATTTTTAGTATCTGGTCTAGCAATTCTAGCAGATTCATTACAGAAGTAAATAACATGCCCATCAATATTATCGCCAAGAGATCTTTAACCATAGCAACACTAGGTTCAACTTTAATTTGCTCAGGGGGTTTAGGTGTCTTAATATTACCTCTGTTAACCACAGTTGAAGCTTTACCATGATCCTTTATTCTAACAGGGAAAGGTGGTTTCTCAATATAAGCAGTAGGAACAATAGGATTCGTATAAGTGACAGTCTTTTCTTCAACTTTAATACATGCAACTACTTTTACTTCAATGGGAGGATTATATTTAAACCACTTATCCTTAGGGAGATCAACATGAGTAGCATAGGATTCACAGAAAGAAGCTACTATCACAGATTCAAGTCCATATTTAGTGCTAAATTCACGGAAAGCATCGGTATCCATAAAAGATTTAACACAATCAAACTTAGGTGTTATACCTGACTCCTTACCTTCGTCGAGGTCCCAATCTTCAGAGTTGCATTTAATTCTTTCCAATAAATCCCATTTGAATTCAGTAGTCTTCATCATAAAAGATCCAGTACAAGAAGTATCGAGCATGGAGCGATTACTAAGAGAAAGCCGAGCATGAAATTTTTGAATAATCATTTCTTTTGAGAGCTCATGATTGGGGCATGAATATAACATTGACTTAAGCCTCGGCCAATCTTGAGAGATGCTTTCTCCTTCGCAAGGCCAAAAATTATATATATAATTACGATCACGATGAACAAGATGCATAGGATAAAACTTCTAATGAAATTCCAATTTCAATTGTTGGTAGTTCCATGATCCAATATCATCACATAGCCTCAACCATGTCAATGCATCTCCCTTCAAAGATAAAGGGAATACCTTCTTCTTGATAACATCCTCAGGCATACCTGCAAGCTTAAATAATCCACAAACTTCATCCACATAGATTAGGTGCAAATCGGGATGTAATGTTCCATCACATGTGAAAGGATTAGCTAGCAGTTTCTCTATCATACCCGAAGGAATTTCAAAGTAAACATTTTCAGTAGGTTCAGTAGGTTGAGGAGCAACTCTCTGCTCTACTGGTCAGGGTGAAGATACCCCGAACAAGCCCCTCAAAGGATTATGTTCCATAGTAACAAGTGACAGAAAATTTCAGCACACTATATAAATTTTTCCTTACCAAATTCCACCTACCAAAGGCACTTCACTCCCCGGCAACGGCGCCAAAAAAGAGTCTTGATGACCCATAAGTGTAGGGGATCTATCGTATCCTTTTCGATAAGTAAGAGTGTCGAACCCAACGAGAAGCAGAAGGAAATGATAAGCAGTTTTCAGTAAGGTATTCTCTGCAAGCACTAAAATTATCGGTAACAGATAGTTTTGTGATAAGGTAAACGAGTAGCATGTAATAAAAGTAAATAAGGTGCAGCAAGATGGCCCAATCCTTTTTGTAGCAAATAACTAGCTTGGACAAACTCTTATATGAAGTAAAGCGCTCCCGAGGACACATGGGAGTTATCATCAAGCTAGTTTTCATCACGTTCATATGATTCGTGTTCGGTACTTTGATAATTTGATATGTGGGTCGACCGGTGCTTGGGTACTGTTCTTACTTGGACAAGCATCCCACTTATGATTAACCCCTATTGCAAGCATCCGCAACTACAACAGAAGTATTAAGGTATACCTAACCATAGCATGAAACATATGGATCCAAATCAGCCCCTTACGAAGCAACGCATAAACTAGGGTTTAAGCTTCTGTCACTCTAGCAACCCATCATCTACTTATTACTTCCCAATGCCTCCCTCTAGGCCCAAACAATGGTGAAGTGTCATGTAGTCGACGTTCACATGACACCACTAGAGGGATGACAACATACATCTCATCAAAATATCGAACGAATACCAAATTCACATGACTGCTTATAGCAAGACTTCTCCCATGTCCTCAGGAACAAACGTAACTACTCACAAAGCATATTCATGTTCATATACAGAGGGGTATTAATATGCATAATGGATCTGAACATATGATCTTCCACCAAGTAAACCAACTAGCATCAACTACAAGGAGTAATCAACACTACTAGCAACCCACAGGTAGCAATCTGAGGTTTGGATACAAAGATTGGATACAAGAGATGAACTAGGGTTTGAGATGAGATGGTGCTGGTGAATATATTGATGGAGATTGACCCCCTCTCGATGAGAGGATTGTTGGTGATGATGATGGTGATGATTTCCCCCTCCCAGAGGGAAGTTTTTCTGGCAGAACAGCTCTGCCGGAGCCCTAGATTGGTTCCGCCAATGTTCCGCCTCGTGGCGGTGGAGTTTCATCCCGTGAGCTTGCTTATGATTTTTTCCTCGATGAAAGACTCCATATAGCCAAAGATGGGCATCAGAGGGCCACTAGGGGGCCCATGAGGCAGGGGGCGCGCCCCAACCCTCGTGGACGGTGGGTGGCCCCCCTCTGGTACTTCTTTCACCCAATATTTTTTATATATTCAGAAAATAATTCCCGTGGAGTTTCAGGACTTTTCGAGATGTGCAGAATAGGTCTCTAATATTTGCTCCTTTTCCAGCCCAGAATTCCAGCTGCCGGCATTCCCCCTCTTCATGTAAACCTTGTAAAATAAAAGAGAATAGGCATAAGTATTGTGACATAATGTGTAATAACAGCCCATAATGCAATAAATATCGATATAAAAGAATGATGCGAAATGGACGTATCAGAGCTCTGTAGCATTTCTAATATTATATGTGGATGACATATTGCTGATTGGAAATGATATAGAATTTCTGGATAGCATAAAAGGATACTTGAATAAGAGTTTTTCACTGAAAGACCTCAGTGAAGCTGCTTATATATTGGTCATCAAGATCTATAGAGATAGATCAAGATGCTTAATTGGACTTTCACAAAGCACATACCTTGATAAAGTTTTGAAGAAGTTCAAAATGGATCAAGCAAAGAAAGGGTTCTTGCTTGTGTTACAAGGTGTGAAGTTGAGTCAGACTCAATGCCCGACCACTGCAGAATATAGAGAGAAAATAAAAAATGTTCCCTATGCTTCAGCCATAGGCTCTATCATGTATGCAATGCTATGTACCAGACCTGATGTGTGCCTTGCTATAAGTTTAGTAGGGAGGTACCAAAGTAATCCAGGAGTGGATCACTGGACAACGGTCAAGAACATCCTAAAATACCTGAAAAGGACTAAGGATATGTTTCTCGTTTATGGAGGTGACGAAGAGCTCATCGTAAATGGTTACGTCGATGCAAGCTTTGACACTGATCTGGATGACTCTAAGTCACAAACCGGATACGTGTTTTTATTGAACGGTGGAGCTGTCAGTTGGTGCAGTTCTAAGCAAAGCGTCATGGCGGGATCTACGTGTGAAGCGGAGTACATAGCTGCTTTGGAAGCAGCAAATGAAGGAGTCTGGATGAAGGAGTTCATATCCAATCTAGGTGTCATACCTAGTGCATCGGGTCCAATGAAAATCTTTTGTGACAATACTGGTGCAATTGCCTTGGCAAAGGAATCCAGTTTTCACAAAAGAACCAAGCACATCAAGAGACGCCTCAATTCCATCCGCGATAAAGTCAAGGAGGGAGACATAAAGATTTGCAAGATACATACGGATCTGAATGTTGCAGACCCATTGACTAAGCCTCTCTCACGAGAAAAACATGATCAGCACCAAGACTCCATGGGTGTTAGAATCATTACTGTGTAATCTAGATTATTGAATCTAGTGCAAGTGGGATACTGAAGGAAATATGCCCTAGAGGCAATAATAAAGTTGTTATTTATATTTCCTTATATCATGATAAATGTTTATCATTCATACTATAATTGTATTAACTGGAAACTTAGTACGTGTGTGAATACATAGATAAACAAAGTGTCACCTCTACTTGACTAGCTCGTTGAATCAATGATGGTTATGTTTCCTAACCATAGACATGAGTTGTCATTTGATTAACGGGATCACATCATTAGACACATCATTATAGAATGATGTGATTGACTTGACCCATCCGTTTAGCTTAGCACGATGATCGTTTAGTTTTTTGCTATTGCTTTCTTCATGACTTATACATGTTCCTATGACTATGAGATTATGCAAATCCTGAGTACCGAAGGAACACTTTGTGTGCTACCAAACGTCACAACGTAACTAGGTGATTACAAAGGTGCTCTACGGGTATCTCCGATGGTACTTGTTGAGTTGGTATAGATCGAGATTAGGATTTGTCACTCCGATTGTCGGAGAGGTATCTCTAGGCCCTCTCGGTAATGCACATCACTATAAGCCTTGCAAGCATTGTGACTAATGAGTTAGTTGCAGGATGATGTATTACGGAACGAGTAAAGAGACTTCCCGGTAACGAGATTGAACTAGGTATGAGGATACCGACGATCGAATCTTAGGAAAGTAACATACCGATGACAAAGGGAACAACGTATGTTGTTATGCGGTTTGACCGATAAAGATCTTCGTAGAATATGTACGAATTAATATGAGCATCCAGGTTCCGCTATTGGTTATTGACCGGAGACGAGTCTCGGTCATGTCTACATAGTTCTCGAACCCATAGGGTCCGCACGCTTAAAGTTCGGTGATGATCGGTATTATGAGTTTATGTGTTTTGATGTACCGAAGGTAGTTCGGAGTCTCGGATGTGATCACGAACATGACGAGGAGTCTCGAAATGGTCGAGACGTAAAGATTGATATATTGGACGGCTATATTCGGACATCGGAAGCGTTCCGGATGGTTTCGGAGAAAACCGGAGTGCCGAAGGGGTTGCCAGAACCCCCCGGGGAAGTATTGGGCCTTAGTGGGCCTGAGGGGAGAGAGAGGGCACCAGCCCAGGAGGTGGCGCGCCCCCTCCCATGAGGAGTCCGAATTGGACTTGGGGAGGGGGTGTGGCCCCTCTTTCCCTCTCCCTCTTCCTCTCTTTCCCTCCCCCTTCCCCCTTCCTAGTAGGACTAGGAAAGGATGAATCCTACTCCTACTAGGAGGAGGATTCCTCCTCTCCTTGGGGTGAACCAAGGCCGGCCGGCCTCCCCCCTTTCTCATTTATATACGGGGCAGGGGCACCCAAAGACCCACAAGTTGATTGTTCCAAGCCGTGTGCGGTGCCCCCCTCCACCATAATTCACCTCGATCATATCGTAACGGTGCTTAGGAGAAGCCCTACATCGATAGCAACATCATCACCATCATCATGCCTTCGTGCTGATGGAACTCTCCCTCGAAGCTCTGCTGGATCGGAGTTCGTGGGACATCATCGAGCTGAACATGTGCTGAACTCGGAGGTGTCGTTCGTTCAGTACTTGGATCGGTCAGATCGTGAAGGCGTACAACTACATCAACCGCGTTCTCATAACGCTTCCGCTTACGGTCTACGAGGGTACGTGGATGATACTCTCCCCTCTCGTTGCTATGCATCACCATGATCTTGCGTGTGCGTAGGAATTTTTTTTGAAATTACTGCGTTCCCCAACATTTCTCATGATGTAGAAAATCTCAAGATGAAAAATTTTGTGCCTAAGATTGAGGAAACAATTAAAACTTTTTATGTTTCTATGGATGAATGTAAGAAAAGAACCGCTATGCTTAGAGCTAGAAGAGAATTTTTAAAAAAAATGTTTTCTAGTGGCTGCTTTCATAAAAGTAGTCGGTGTACTAAAGTAGGGGTACCTTAGTATCCCAAACTTGTGCATGGGCAGTCGCAGCGACCCGCGACAAGGCTTGCCGGGCGACCGCCAAGACCCTCCGTGGTTCCTTTGGGGCCATTCAAGAACAAAGTATCCAAGAGCAAAGCAAGGCCCCGTCAAGAGGAGCTTGCTGGGAAGGAGACAAGACCCCAGCAAGAGGAGCTTGCCGGGAAGGAGACGAGACCCCGGCAAGAGGAGCTTGCCAGGAAGACAACCAAAGCGTCTCAAGAAGCTCGCTGCGGCGCACTGCGCGTCCCGACAAGACCCGGTGAGCGACAAGCTCCCGGACGCGACAAGGCAACATCCGCGGCAAGGCGCTTGCCGCGGCAAGCTACTACTCCGCAGCCCGCGCTCCAGCTCGCCCACCAACGTGTCGCTCTGGGACCACTCCTGGCGTACGTGGAGGGAGGCTGGGCTGCCGGGGGCATGCGGTGGCAAGCAAGCGCTGACAAGATAGCCATCCTGGCAAACAGTGGCGTTCCTAGCGATCCCTCTCTGTACCATCTAGGTGACATAGACGGGCATTTAATGCCCTTGTCCCCTGCCATCAAGGTTAGGTATGATACGACTGTCGTAGGCGGTGGAGCCAACTACTACCTCTTTTACATTTTTACCCCCACCTCTATTGCCACCTTTCGGTGACCCCTTAGACATATAAAAGGAGGCCCATGCGCAACAGAGAGGGGGGAGGACGGCCATTCTCACGCTCGGTCTCGCCAGCTGCTTGAGTGTACTGTAGCACTCATCGCTCCCGAGCAAGAACTCAATACAACCACCAAAGCAGGAGTAGGGTTTTACGCATCCGTGCGGCCCGAACCTGGGTAAACCGATCGTGTCGCTCGTGCGTTCGCCTCGATCTGCTCTTTGTGCATCCACCGCCCCCTGCCGAACCGAAAGGGGCTCGGTCCGCCGATCCCCATAGGTGTACGTGGGATCAGCAACCCCCGACATCTTTGGTGCGCCAGGTAGGGGGGTGCGTCGAGGTTGTGCGAACCTGATCCGGCGTTCACACGAGCCAAATCTTCATCCTCTTCATCAACATGCCGCCGAAGAAGAAGGCTTCGGAGGTAGCCGCTCCGTCTGCGCCGATCCCACCATCGCCAGAGCGAACGGCTGGTGGGGTAGGCGCCGGCGGAAGAGCGGGCGACGACGGGGTGACTCATGGTGCTGCCGGGTCCAAGGACAAGGCTGCGCCGCACATCGGCGGCGCAGCCGCCTCCCACAATGACCGCGCGCACTCCAAGACCTCGGCGTCCGTACAAGCGTCGCGCCCGTCCCAGGAGGCGCAGGACCAGCAGCGTCATGGTACCCGCGGTACCATACGTCTGCTGGACCGAGATCAAGACGGCGGAGCCCGGAGTGCTCGAGATCAGCATGCGCGCCAACATGTTGGCACGAGCGTGGCACGGTCGTTTGGACGAGATATTGCACCCTCTAAAGTAGTTAGGAGTCCGAGCATATCTCGTTCCTCGCACCATTCGCCGCCGCCGCCCGCCTCTCCGGCAGAGGCTTTGGCGCGGAGCTGCCGGTGGTTCTTTGGTCGATCAGAATGATGCCAAATCGAGCCACCGGCCAGACACCTTTTGCTCTAGTCTATGGAGCAGAAGCAGTTATCCCCACGGAACTCGTACACGGGTCACCTCGAGTGCTCGCTTATGATGAGCTTGAGCAAGAGCGGCTGCGTGAAGATGACGCGCTGCTCCTTGAGGAAGATCGTCTTCAGGCTATTGTACGAGCTGCTCGCTACCAGCAAGCTTTGCGCCGCTACCATAGCCGCAAAGTTAACGCCAGAAGTTTCGAGGAAGGCGACCTTGTTTCTTTGGCGTGATCAGTCCGCCAAGATTTCCAACAAGTTGACGCCGAAGTGGGAAGGCCCTTACCGGGTGAAGCGAGTCACCAGGCTTGGCGCTGTCCGCCTTGGGACCGAAGATGGCGTACCAGTGAGCAACTCCTGGAATATTGAGCATCTTCGCAAGCTTTGCCCGTGAGGCGCGGTTGTCGGACCCTGTCCGGCAACCACCCTTTTGTACAAGTCTTGCCGCTATTGCATGTAATCCTTTGTACAAAGCCGGGCGCAGACCCCGTGCATAAAGATTATGTGCTCAGCACATACCCCCGGTAAGCAAAAAAAATGAGCCACAAGGCTCCATAACTTTATTTTCTCTCCTCTCTTTTCTATTAAGGAAAGCAAGGGTCCCTCGCGCACAAGCTTGCCGGGGGGGAGGAGGAGATAATGTGTGGACCGGCCAGCGCTCAAGAAGGTTCTGCCTTACCGGGAAAGCAAACAACAGGAAAAGATAAGTGCCAAAGTTTGAGCAATCAGATTTCCTTGAAGTTTTTAAGTTATTTTCCTTGAACGACTCCGCCTTGTATGGAAAACCTGTGCGCGGAGGAACCGACTCGTGGTTAGCCGCGCCCTTACTGTTGTTTCGAGCCCGCTTAACAACTTAAGCGAGCCGTGGCTAGCTGCGACAAGGTTTCTTGTCGACGTGGGCACCAACCAACTCGTAGCTAAGTTGCGCCCTTATTGTTGTTTCGAGTCCGCTCAACAACTTAAGGGAGCCGCGACTAGCTCTGCGACGAGGTTTCTTGCCGGCTGTGGCACTGCCAGCGGGCTGCTGACATTCCGCACTCAGCGCTCGCGGCAGAGGAGCTTGCGCTGACAAGTTCCCTAAAAGCGTAGGGTAAAAGCATACAAGGGAAAGAGTCAAGTAAAGGAAATAACATAGCAATTACTACCCACGATAGAAGTATATTACAGGATAACCTGTCTCAAGATCTAACAGACTGCTTCTCATAACGTGATTGACAGTGACAAAGAAAAAAAGGGGGAATAGGAAGCCTAGTCTACGCAGTCGCCCTCGATCCTCTTGATGCCGCTCACCTTGTCCACAATGGGTGCGACAAGGGCCTTGAGCTCCTCCAAGTCAACATCTGGCGGCAGGCTTCGGAGGACGTTGGTGAGGCGGAGGCCTGGGTTGCGGAAGGCTACCTTCATCAGCACCTTCTGGAGAGCTCCCGCGCAGATCTTGCGCGACTCGTCGGCAAGCTATTTTGGGATCTGCTCCCGGAGTCACTGAAGCGCCGTCGCCACACCCTTGAAGAAGAGGGTCAGCTTGGCGCTGGGTTGGAGATTCCCGTCGGTGGAATACCCGAGATCCACCATCCCCAGCTGCGCCAGCTCCTTGTCGATGTCCGCGGCGACGCTCACCAGACCCTCTGTCCAGTGCTCCACGACCTCCGACAAGGTCTTCTGGGCGGCAACGGCATTCGCTAGCAGCACCTTGCCGGCCTCGACCTCCTCCTTCAGGGCCGTCTCTTGCTCCTTGGCGCTGCCCAGGGATCTTGTCAGAACCACCAGCTTCGCTTCAAGATCAGCATTTAAAGCCCTGGCGGCGTCGAGCTCCTTGCCTCTCTCAGTGAGGAGGGCCTGCAGCTCCAAGTAGCTGTTGGCGTCCTTCTCCCGCTCGAGCTTGAGCGCGGCAAACTCGTCACCGCTCGCCTTAAGGCCCGCCTCCAGCTGCACCACCTTCAGCTCCAGCTCGGCCTTGGCAGCCTCGGCAGCTGCGGCGGCGTCTTCGGCTTGCTTAACGGCTCCGCCGACCGCTCGCTCGCGCGCGGCAAGCTCCTCCTCGTGGCTGTCGAGGTTAACCTTCCGCTACATCAAGTCACCTTCCCGCAAAGACAACCTCTCCGCGACAAGGCGTTGGTGCTCTTCGACGTCCGCCTTCTCGAGAAGGAAGGCTTGCTGCGCCTCGGCAAGTTCCTCCCGCTCCCTTGCCAGGGAACGGAGAGCTTCTTGGTTGGCGCCCCGGAGCTCCTCCGCGCGCTTCTCGATGTCAGCCCCGGCCTTCGCGACGAGCGCTTCGCGGGACTCTAGTTTGGCCTGCCGGGCGCGGTAGAGCGCCACCAGCTTCCACAGCACACGCTCCTCTTCGGGTTCGTTGCTACTACTGCTTGGCGCGTCGACCAGCTTCAGCCCGGCGGAGGCAAGCACTTCTCCGTCGAGCACTTCTCCTTCGACCGGTGCCCTAGAGCTCGACGCCCAGGGTAGGTTGATGTAGATATCCTCGCCGGCCTTCAGATAGATGCCGGGCTAGGACTCTCCGGAGCCTGGTGCGGCGGCGGCGGCAACACTGGCGGTCTCCTCGCCGGCAGGCTCGCCGGCGCCGGCTGTCTCCTCGGCGGCAACAGCGTCGTCGGCGGTGACCTCAGTCTCCATCGGCTCTGCACCCGACGGACCTGACAGCCGGGAGAGGGGAGAAGACTCAAGTAGGATTCAAGCAAAATCCAAGAAGGAGATCAAAAGAAGAAGAAGAGCCCAAGGGAAGTTGAAGGGCAAGGAAGTTACTTGTGCCCGGCTCGGCGGTAGTGGTCTCCGTTGCCGGGGGATCGCTGGCGCTGCCCCTCGCCGGGGACCCTTCCCTTGCCGAGGGCTCTTCCCTTGTCGGAGCCTCCTCCCTCGCTGGGGACCCTTCCCTTGCCGGGGGCTCCTCCCTTGTCGGAGCCTCCTCCCTCGCCGGAGACCTCTCCCTTGCCGGAGACCTCTCCCTCGTCGGAGGACTCTCCCTTGGCGCTTCAGGGGCGGTCTCCGGGCGTCCCTGTTGAGGCTGCTCCGTTCCTGCACAAGCCATCACTCAAAAGTCAGCAAAGCGAGAGTCTCCATGCACGCCCCAACAGCGAAGGGCAAATAAGGCACTTACACTGGGGGCTGCTCTGGAGATCAGCCATTGGGTCCGACAAGTTGGTCTCGGGCGCGTCCCCTGCCGACGCGGTGGGCTCGTCCTCGATGACGATCACCGGCGCCTTGGCCCTCTTTGCCGCTCTCTGGGCCAGAGTCCTGAAAAGGAACGGATTCAGAGAAGGACAAGTGAGATGCAAGACAAAACAGCAAGGATTGAAGAACAGCAAGTACAAGAGAAAAACCTACTCTTCCTCTTCTTCCTCGTCGGAGCTGAACGCGGAGAAGTCAAAATCCAGCGCGCGTCCGGCGTGGGGAGATGGAGGGGTAGGCTCCCTTGGTTGCTTGGCGGAGGCAGATACGGCAGCCTGGGAAGATCCCGCTCCGGTTGCAGCAGCAGCGTGGGGCGCTCCCGCGGCAGCGGTGCTTGCCGCGGTGGAGCGCGTCGTACGACGCGGCGACTGTTGATGCGCCTGCCACTTTGCCACATCGCCGGCCTTGCGGAGACGCCTTCTTGGTAGAGACGGAGGCACAGCCGGCAGCGGGCTGTTGGAAGACGAAGTGGAGGAAGAGTCGATCTCCAGCGAGTCGCTCACATCCCCGACAGGCTCGCTCGGCTCGGCGCCGCTCCCGGCGAGATCTTCCTTGCCGGCAAGTTCCTCTTGCCGGGCGAGCTCTTTCTTGCCGAGGAACTCCTCTCACTCGGCACGGGTTTTTGCCTCTTCTGCCGCCGCTTCCTCCAGAGTAAACCCAAATTCGCCTGCCGCTGCGGCTGCTGCTGCCTCTTCCAACCTAGTGGCTATGTACGCCAACTCCGCCTCGGTGGTGTCGCGGATGAGGCTGTCCCTCTCATCGGCGTGGATTGGCACTTCCACCAGGTCGTCGAAGAACTGCTGCACGACCTCGTCTTCGGGCTCTTGCCAAGTTGGCTCGATTCCGTGCGAGTCGCACAACGGCATCATCGCCCGGATGTGGTCGAGCGCAGAGTTGTTGCACAAAGGGACGACGCCCTGCGGCACCCTGAAGACTTCGGGGTGATCCGAATCTTATTTGAAGAGCTCCTGCAGCATGCCATTGTGCTCGAGGACAGTGAAATTATAGTTGAGGCCTGGGCGCAGCCTCATAATGTCCGCCGCGTTCTTGAACTCTCAGGCAGGCCTTCCCCGTTCCTGCAGAGGGGCAATGCGGCGGCGAAGAAAGTCTGCGCCAACAGCGCCTACGGTGAGTCCGGCAAGCCTAAGGCGCTGGATCCTGGTGACGGCAATCGTCAGCCTGCTGTCTTCCGAGACCAAGTCGCTCCAATCACTGCCGCACACTGCTGCTGCTTGGCGCCGGGCGGTGAATGGCCGGGGGCTCTCCTCGACAATCCAGCACCAATCTGCTCTCCACTCCTCCCACTTGCCGCGGAACTCCCCCTCTAGATAAGATTCCTTCTTGCCGGATCTTGAGACCCAGGCGATTCCGCCGGACAGAGTCTCTCCTCTCTCTCTACCCGAGGGATAAAGAAATGGCGGAAGAGAGCTACACTAGGGTGGACTCCGACAAAGTTTTCGCAAAGGTGTGCGAAAACTGCCATGGTGAGGACGGCGTTGGGGGGTGAAGTCGAGGAGGTAGAAGCCATATGTGTTCATAATATCACAAAAGAACTCGGAAAAGGGCGGGCAGAGCCCACAGTAGAAGAACACAGCAAAGAAAGGGTACCCGTCCGGAGCCGTCGCGTGGGCTGCAGCCGGGAGCACCCTGGTCCGCGGGTGAGCTCGCGTCTCTGCCGACCAGAACATGTAATACCGCTCCCGCAACGCCTTCGCGCCGAGCTTGGGGGGGAAGATGGCTCGCTCCTTCCGCATCACCGTGAGCCGCTGCGCCTTGGTCGACTTCACTGCCTTCCCCTTGTCGCCCTTCGGAGCCATGGCGAAGGTGGTCGAGGAGGCCGACGGTGGTGGTGGTGCTGGTGGTAATGGGGGGAGCAGGGCGCTGCTCTCTTGTTGCTCTGAGAAGACAGGGAGCGGCGGAGGTTTTGAGATTGGAAGCAGCAACGGGCAGATGGCGCCGTACCCCTGTTTCCTCTGCTTATAAAGAGGAAGGGGAGGGGAGGGGCAGACGTTTCGTCGTCACGAATAAACAACTACCCACGATTCCGCCCACCACGCCTCCACGCCTCCCTCCGTTTACGGGGGGCGCAAACCGTCCCCTTTTACCACGACGTGACGCATGCGCGCGGGGCGCAGCCCCGCGCACGCCGCCCATGTCACGCACGGCGCCGCATTCGACACGTGTCGTTTAGGGAGGGCGCGGTGGGTGCGGAGTCAGATGCGGCGTGACCTAGGCCGCGCGTGCCCGTGCACTGTTTTGGGCCTGGCCCAACAGCGCTCGGCACCGTGTATGGCCCAGGCCCGGGGGCTCCTGTCGGTGTACTAAAGTAGGGGTACCTTAGTATCCCGAACTTGTGCACGGGCAGTCGCAGCGACCCGCGGCAAGGCTTGCTGGGAGACCGCCAAGACCCTCCGTGGTTCCTTTGAGGCCATTCAAGAACAAAGTATCCAAGAGCAAAACAAGGCCCCGGCAAGAGGAGCTTGCCGGGAAGGAGACAAGACCCCGGCAAGAGGAGCTTGCCGGGAAGGAGACGAGGCCCCGGCAAGAGGATCTTGCCGGGAAGGAGACGAGACCCCGGCAAGAGGAGCTTGCCGGGAAGACAACCAAAGCGTCTCAAGAAGCTCGCTGCGGCGCACTGCGCGTCCCGACAAGACCCGGTGAGCGACAAGCTCCCGGACGCGACAAGGCAACATCCGCGGCAAGGCGCTTGCCGCGGCAAGCTACTACTCCGCAGCCCGCGCTCCAGCTCGCCAACCAACGTGTCGCTCTGGGACCGCTCCTTGCATACGTGGCGGGAGGCTGGGCAGCCGGGGGAATGCGGTGGCAAGCAAGCGCTGACAAGATAGCCATCGTGGCAAACGGTGGCATTCCTAGCGGTCCCTCTCTGTACCATCTAGGTGACACAGACGGGCATTTAATGCCCTTGTCCCCTACCGTCAGGGTTAGGTATGATACGACTGTCGTAGGCGGTGGAGCCAACTACCACCTCTTTTACATTTTTACCCCCACCTCTGTTGCCACCTGTCGGTGACCCCTTAGACATATAAAAGGAGGCCCATGCGCAACAGAGAGGGGGGAGGATGGCCATTCTCATGCTCGGTCTCGCCAGCTGCTTGAGTGTACTGTAGCACTCATCGCTCCCGAGCAAGAACTCAATACAACCACCAAAGCAGGAGTAGGGTTTTACGCATCCGTGCGGCCCGAACCTGGGTAAACCGACCGCGTCGCTCGTGCGTTCGCCTTGATCTGCTCTTTGTGCATCCACCGCCCCCTGCCGAAACCGAAAGGGGCTCGGTCCACCGATCCCCATAGGTGTACGTGGGATCAGCAACCCCCGACAAAAGTGATGAAGATCTTAAAATGATTGGTGTTTCTTCTATTGATTCTTTGTTTAGTAAAATTAAGATTGATAATAAAGGGACCGCAGAAGAGTCAACTTTAGCTAGAAGGCGTCCCGATAATTTGGAGGGTGAAAATCTTGTTGAGAAAATTGATAAAAGTGGGTTAGGTCAAAACTTTAACTAGTGATGTGCCCACTCTTTCGGATTACAAAGACTTTAATTATGATAGTTGCTCTTTGATTGATTGTATTCCTTTGTTGCAATCCATGATAAATTCACCCCATGCTTATGAACAAAATAAAGCTTTTACTAAACATATTGTTGACGCTATGATGAAAGCTTTGTAAGAAAAGTTGGAATTAGATGTTTCAATTCCTAGAAAATTACATGATGAGTGGGAACCTACTATAAAATTCAAGATTAAAAATTATGAGTGTTTTGCTTTATGTGACTTGGGTGCTAGTGTTTCTACAATTTCGAAATCTTTATGTGATGTGCTTGGTCTTACTGATATTGAAGAGTGTTCTTCAAATTTGCACTTGGAAGATTCTACTATTAAAAAGCCTTTGGGGAGAATTAATGATGTTCTTATTCTTGCAAATAGGAATTGTGTTCCCATAGATTTTATTGTTCTTGATATTGATTGCAATCTGTCTTGTCCAGTTATTCTTGGTAGACCGTTTTTACATACTATTGGTGTCGTGATTGATATGAAAGAAGGAAATATTAAGTTTCAATTTCCACTAAGGAAGGGTATGGAACACTTCCCTAGAACTAGAATTAAGCCACCATATGAATCAATCATGAGGGCATCATATGGATCTAGAAACAAAGATGACGATACTTGATCCTTTGCATTATGCCTAGCTAGGGGCGTAAAACAATAGCGCTTGTTGGGAGGCGACCCAATGAATAAAATCTATTTTCTTTCTGTTCTTGAGTGTTTGCACTATTATGCTACTGTTATGATTGTGTTTTTCGTGTTTTAATTAGTGTTTGTGCCAAGTAAAGCCTTTATGATAATGTTGGGTGATAGTTCATTTGATCTTGCTGAAAAACAGAAACTTTTGTGCTCAAGAAAATAATTTTTATTTTTAACAGAAGCACGATAAAATACTGATTGTTTTTGCAGAAGATTAATATACAAATTGCCCGGGTTGTCCTAATTTTTGGAGTTACAGAAGTATTCGAAATATCCAGATTGCTACAGACTGTTCTGTTTTTGACAGATTATGTTTTATTTGCGTTGTGTGCTTGTTTTGATGATTCTATGGTTTCTTTTGAAGAGTTTTTGCCATAGAAAAGTTGGAATACAGTAAATATAATGTAAAAAAATATGAGTCGGTTTGCAACAGTACTTATAGTAGTGATTTGTTTTCTTATACTAACGGATCTCACGAAGGTTTTGTTAAGTTTTGTGTGATTGAAGTTTTCAAGTTTTGGGTGATGTTACGATGGATGAAGGAATAAAGAGTAAGAAGAGCCTAAGCTTGGGGATGCCCATGGCATCCCAAGATATTATCCAAAGAGAAGCAAGCAACTAAGCTTGGGGGTGCCCAAGTGGCATCCCCTCTTTCTTCTAATGACCATCGGTATTTTACTTGAAACTATATTTGTATTCGTCACATATTATGAGTTTTTCTTGGAGCGTCTTGTATGATATGAGTCTTTGTTTGTTTTGCTTTGTGTTCTTAGTCATGAATCCTTGCTGGACACACCTTTTTGAGAGAGCAAAATTATGCCATGACTTGATAGAATTGCTCTCTATGCTTCACTTAAATCTTTATAAGCTATGGAATTGCTCTAGTGCTTCACTTATATCTTTTTGAGCATGGTGTGCTTTAGTATTTTTGGAGAAATGCTCTCATGCTTCACTTAGATTTATTTGAGAATTAGTAATTTTTTTAAAGAAATTCTCTCTTGCTTCACTCAAATTAATTTGAGAGAAGAAAATTTTTATGCTCATGTTCTTCACTTAGATTTGTTTGAGCTATCAAAAGCAACATATGAAAATTAGTCCCAAAGTGATAGATATCCAAGGAGGATATAATAAAAACTTACATGAAGATCATTGGACAAAATAAACTTGATTCTTTGTTATAGTTTTGAGATATGACGATGTGATATGTGAGTCATGTTGATGGATAATTATGCTTTAGTAAGAATATTGGTGTTAAGGTTTGTGATTCCCTATGCAAGCACAAAAGTCAATAGTTATGCAATGAAATTACATCCTACTTGTGGTGCATTATTTGGTGTTAGTTATGCTTAATGCTCGCTTATGAGATTTTTCGTTTCTTGGTTGGTCGCTTCTTAATCTTTTGCTAGCCTTCATTTTGCACTAAGTATGATCACTACTTGTGCATCCAAAATCCTATAAACCAGTTTTGCCATATGAGTCCACCATACCTACCTATATGCGGTATTGTCATGCCATTCTAAGCAAATTTTTATGTGCCATCTCTAATTTTCAAAATAAATTTCTCTTTTGTGTGCTCCTACCGCTCATGAAACGGTAGGGGGTGGCTAATATATTTCCATGCTAGATATGTTATTCTCACGATGAGTGTTTATTTACTTGTCATTGCACGAGAGTACGGCAAAGGTATAGGGATGCCAAGTCCCAAAATGAAAAAATGAATTTACTTTATGTTGTCAAATAATAAATTCCTTGGAAAGTGTTGGTATGGAAGGCACCCGTGGATACGGCTAGCCATGGAAAGTGAAAGTATGGTTGAAAAAGGAATAACACTACTGCAGGATGCTACTAACGCGACACTACGATCAGAGACCCTTCGACGAAACTGTGTGCAATGCCATAATCGCAAACGATGGTGTAAAAAACTGTCAGAAAACATGCAAAACGTTTGTGATGGCGGAGCCATCAAACACGGTTCATATTTTAGTTGTGTGTGCGATGCAGGGCATACGGTTCAGTTCAATTAACTATTTGCGATGAGGAGGAACAAAAGAATCGGGCAACTAGATGGAGGTGTGTGCGATATACAACATACGGTTCACTCAGATGAACTGTTTGTGATTAGGCAACACAAAAGAAACAGGCAGCCAGATGAAGGTGTGTGCGATATACAGCATGCAGTTCACTCGGATGAATTGTTTGTGTTGAGACATAAGAACAGAAACGGTTCAACTTAACAAGATGTGTGTGATACGCGGCAAAGATGTCTGTAATCAGAAATGTGTGTGAAGATCGATAATAACACAAACGGTTGCTCCTAATAAGATGTGTGTGTTGTGCGATGGGATTGCATACAGAACAACCACAACATATATATAGACACACACACACTTATAAGGACATGGTTGCATAACCAAATTAAACATCCACTTACATAGGTGGCTACTACAACCATGGCATTTGCACACATGAAAGTAAACTATTACATGCATAATTACATAGATGGCTACTACACACATGACATTTCCACACATCAATAAAGTAAACTATATATTACATGCATGATTAACTAGCATAAACGATCATCTGATCATCATCTACTTCTTGTGACACTTGCTCTGCTTGTGGCTCGATCCGGGCTCATCGATTTGGGTAACGAGGCACTTCCTCATGTCAACGATCCGCCTGTGCATCTCATAGCATGTGTACACGCTCTTGGCCGTGAACCTGAGGTGAGGTTCATCCAGTTGCTGCATCTAGGCCCTATGCTAGGATAGGGGACTTGTTCTTTGGGCATCCTGCTTCATCTTTTCGTAGTAGGGGTCGATGATGACCGAGACGAGTTCGACTAGGGAGTCCTTCGTGCTGCCCCAGACCCTGTAGTGCTCACAGATTTCGATAAGGTTCTTGCAGGCCAAGCCCATAACATTGAGCGCTTTTACATCGTCGGTGGTTTCCACCGTGGAAACTTGTAGTCGGTGTTGTTGACAAACCTGTTGAAACGGTCGCAAGGCTCTGTGGCCATGCAGTAGTGGTAGATGAGGACATGATGGCGCACGCACAACTGGGCGACGGCAACCTTCTGATCTATGCCGGGACGACCGGCAGTGTACTCGAGGTCGATGCCGACCACCTTGTACTTGTCTCCAGCAAGCAACTGCTCAACGCTGTTGATGTAGTCATTCACCACAGCCGGGTCAATGGTGTACACCACCGAGAGATCCTTCTCCCTCGCGTGGGTCTCCACTCTATGCTCGCCGAACTCCATTGGAGCGCCGCTGGACATCCCCTCTCTAGGTGGCATCGTGGGTGTGCTTGTTGTGTTGTGGGGCGCGATCGAAAGGTTGAAGAAACTAAGGTTATAATGGCCGCGGGAATTAAAGGGGAAGCCGGGCGGCCAGGAATATCGGCAGGCCATGATGGCAGTTCTAATTTGCAGCGCGTAACTCCATCGCGCCACACGTAACTGCATCATGTGGCAACGCGCGCAGCGCAACCGCATGCATATGGGACCCCCGGCGTGATCGTGCGCATGCCCAACCGTTGGCAGAGCACGTGCGGAGGGATGCGAGCAGAGCGCTCCATGGTCGCCTCAACAGCGAGAAACCATATATATGCATATAGCAATTGAACACGCAAGGAAAAGCTGTCCACAAGCTGAGCGCACTGACGGACGTGAGCAGAGGGCGCCAACGGGCACGAGCAGAGCACGCCGCGGCGCCTAACAGCGAGCACAGCATGCTGCGGCGCCTAATGGCGGGATAGACCTTCATTTAAGCCAATCAAAATAAGACTGGACCGGACATGTCTATATTGAGCAAAGGGATCGCACTTGTCTGTATTGACTGGAACGAGAATGCAATTGCAAAATAATAATTAAGGCCACGATGATACGATCGCAGTGGTGGTTACAGGAGGCAAGAATAAAGATGCATCCATCAAGGTACGACCTCCTCCTCCTCAACTCAGTGCGTCGGCCGGGCCACCGACCGGCAGCTAAGGAGCGACAGCTTTTGTGGAGAGGTCAAGGTACTTCTCAGTAAAGGCATCCAAGGCTTCCAGCCGGCTGAAGAAGGCCAACATCATAGCGTCCTCCTGGCCTTGTAGATACCTATGTACATGATTCGCTCATACACATGGATGTGTAGGTTGACGGTTTCTTGCAGGGTGAGGCACCTCACGGCGAGCACGACCTCCAGGTGGACATTCTTCATGGTGTCGGCGGGCAGTCGCAGGGCCACCAGTGCTTGAAAGAGGTTCCGACCATGGAGGCCGATTAGGTGGCAGGCAATGAGGAGCCCAGACGTGCGGGCTGGAATCAGCTTCTTTGCCGTCCGCCATGGCGGACGGCAAAGGCATAGATCACGGACGGCAAACTTCTTTGCCATCCGCTAGCGGACGGCAAACTATCCGGATGAACGCCTGCCAGCAAAGGCCTTCTTTTCCGCCCGCTTCTTAGACACGGACGGCAAAAGATTACGCCGTCCGCCATCTGAGGCCAGTAGACGGCAAAGACAGCTGACGGCAGTGCGGTGGCGTGAGGGCCGTTAGGGGGTTAACGACGCTCTTTGTCGTCTGCCAGTGGACGGCCAAGTGTCAAAGATCTTTGCCGTCTGCTGGCAGACATCAAAGAGCCCAGCTAGGCAGCACTGGGAAGCTGCCACATGTCCAGATATGTCGTCCGCCAGCAAATGGCAAAGAGGTTTGAATCATTGCCGTGTGCTGGCGGACGGCATAGCTGGTCACTTTGTCGTCCGCCAGCAGACAGCAAAATGACCAAATAGGTAGCCAGTGTTCCCAGTTTGCGCAGGTGACTGCCATGTGTCCTCTTTGCCGTCTGCTAGTGGACGGCAAAGAGGCTATATATCCCCTGTTTTTATTTAAATCCCATTAATTAGACATGGTTTGAAACATAGATATACATGCATACATATCCAACAACATGTCCAACAACATATTTCATCCAATCCAACAACATAGTTCAACAAAGTCCAACATATCCATATATACATAACCAGAAACAAGTTTCCAACAACATATCCATATAGACATACATATCCAAACAAGTTTTCATAAACAACAAGGAAGCACCACAAGAATAGTACACTCCATGAATCCAAGCTTCCTCATGTAAATCAAATCTGCAAATTGGGAAGGATGAAAGTTAGAAGAAGAAGAAGAAGAAGAAGATTTTTTTTCTTCTCTTTCTTTTTCTCCTCTCCTCTTCTTTATCTTCTTCTTCTTCTAACCAAGGTAGGTAAAAATTCCATTTTATTGCTAAGCTAGGTAAAAATGCTAAGTGTGTGTCATTTTAGAGCTAAGGTAGGTAAATAGGTCATTTTGGAGCTTAGTAAGGTTATTATGTCATTTTCGAGGAAAATAAGCTAAGTCTATTTCATTTTGGAGCTAAGAAAGATTATCATGCCATTTTTTACCTAAGTATTCTAAGTATGTCATAAATGAACTTAATAAGCTAAGTATAGCTCTTTTTTTATCTAACTTAGTTAATTATGCCATTTAGGAGGAAAATAAGCTAAGTATCCATTTGTAAAGCAAAACACTAGAGAAAACTTACCCTAATCACAACAAATGTGATGAAGATCGCAACTAAGGTAACAACTGATCCAACGGCATAATGATACCAAGCCTCATTATCAATGGCGTATTTTCTAATCTTCTTAAGCTTCAGGCGCATTGCATCCTGTAAGTGCATATAGTGCCACCCCTAGTTGGTTTTGGAGTATTGACGACAAACCTAGCTGAGGGACTAATGTGTTTGTGAGAATTGCAGGATAACACAGGTAGAAGTCCCTCATTGATTCGGTTTAGCTACCAGAGATGACCCCTAAAATTGTACGAAGACATTGAAGACAATGGTGGTTCATGAAGACATTCATGTCGAAGACAATGACATATGAAGACTCCCCATGAAGCCTATGGAACTCGAAGACTTAGATCCTTCGTAGTTTTACTTCATTCATGTTGTGTCATAGGAACCACCGTACTGTTAAGTGGGGTCCAAGAGAACCAGTCAGGATGACTGAAGTGATGCCTAATTCAAATCCTATGTCTTCGAGTGAAGACAATGAGAGAAAATCTTGTCCAGAGTCAGACAAGTCAGCTTTACTTGCAGCCCAAGTAAAGTTGCCGTGAGAGTTCGAAATCCGACCATTAGTACACGTATCAGTTCCTTAGTGACCCAGGGTCATTTCGGACAAATCAGGTCAGGTTGCCAAGTGGCTATAAATATTCCACCCCTACAACCATAAACAGTTGGCTGCTCAGATTTCAGTGCACGGCTTTTGTCGTTTGAGAGCAACCCACCTCGAAGCCTTTGAGAGAAAATCTCTAGCGAGGAGAAAAGCCCTAACCACCCAGAGCCAGAGTAATTGGGCATCACTTAAGTCCTCTTGTCTGAGTGATCTGAAGACTTATTACACTTGAGGACTGTGCATCCTCCAGACGGTTAGGCGTCGCGTTCTGAGCATTCAAGAGAAATTGTGGATTGCCGGTGAACGAAGTCTGTGAAGGTTTGGGAGTCTACCTTGAAGACTTACCAGAGTGATTGGGCGAGGTCTGTGTGACCTTAGCTCAAGGAGAAAACAGTGAGGACTGGGTGTCCTGAGCTACGTGTTCAGGACTGGGTGTCCGGGACTGTGTGTCCTTTGGTTTAAATACCTAGCCGCTCCAACCAGACATACAGTTGTCACAGCAACTGGAACTGGTCCAACATATCATTGTCTTCAACGTGTCACTGGTTTCATCTTCACCTCCCTTTACTTACCAGTACACATTGTGAAGCTATTGCATGCTTGCCTTATCTTCTGTCTTCACAACTTGACGGTATGATCTGTTTGGCTTCATAACTTCTTCCAACCTGATCCTCATTACACTGAAGCTGTTTGTCACTGTGCTTTCACTATATTGTATACTTGACTATGGCTTGTGTTGTGTAATCTAACTTCCGCTGCATAGTGATAGGCTTGTCCACTCTGTTTGTCTTCATAACTTCCACGTTTTGAAGACTTTCATAAAAATCGCCTATTCACCCCCCCCCCCTCTAGTCGATATAACGCACTTTCAATTGGTATCAGAGCAAGGTGCTCCCTTGTTCTGTGTGATTCGGTTTAACCACCTGGATTTTTAGCTATGTCGACTGCAGGGATAATTAAAGTCTCCGCTGCGTGCCCCGTCTTCGATGGAACTGAATATCCCTACTGGAAGAATAAGATGCGCATGCATCTTGAAGCCATTAACGTCGACCTATGGTATGTCGTCGAAAACGGTGTTCCCAAGGCTGGAGAAGGTGTCACTGCTGCTGATGTCAAGAAGTTCACTCAACTGGACTCCACTGCCAAGAACATTATCTGTGGTCATCTGACCAAGGGACAGTACGGCCGTGTGAGTGCCTTGAAGACATCCAAGCTGGTTTGGGACTGGCTCTCCAAGGTCAATGAAGGCATCTCAACCCAGAGAGATCAGAGAATCAGTGTTCTTCGCAATCTCTTCAACCGCTTCAAGCGAAATGACAATGAGAATGTCCAGCACACATTTGACCGGCTCACTAACATCACAAATGAGCTTCAAGCCCTCGGCGCCACTGAGATCACCAAACATGAAATCGTCAAGACGCTGCTAAGATCACTTGACAGTTCATTTGACATCCTAGCCCTGATGATTCAAGAACGTCCAGACTTCAAGACACTCGATCCGTCTGACATACTTGAGAGGCTCAACACACATGAGTTTCAGCTTTCTGAGAAAAGAGATATCTATGGTCCAAACTATGGGCGAACTCGTGCCTTGAAGGCAAAAGCTGTGTCCTCATCTGAAGAAGAATCTGACAGCAGTTCTGATGATCCTGAAGACATTGGAAGGGAACTTGCAATGCTAGTGAAGAAGTTCCAGAAATTCACCAAGAAGAAAGGCTTCAGAAAGTCTTCACGATCAAGCTCAAGGAATGATGAAGCTTCTGCTCATGACTACAAGAAGAAAACATGTCACAAGTGCAAGAAAACTGGACACTTCATCTCTGAGTGTCCACAGTGGGACAATGAGAACAGAAAGAAGAAGAAGAGCAAGGAATACGACTCTGACGATAAGAAGACGAAGAAATACTCAAAGTCTTCGTCCAAGTCTTCCTCAAAGTCTTCATCACACAAGAAGAGTTCATCTGGCAAGGCTCGTGCGTTTGTTGGCAAGGAAATGGATTCAGAGGAGGAGTCCGCTTCTGAGGAGGTAGAGGTGGAGTCTGAGGAGGAGTCTGATTCAGGCATTGCGAGTCTGGCTACAGCCTACGTCGCCAAGTCCATCTTCTACACTGAAGACAATGACTTCATCACCAACACCGATGCAAATGACAAGGACGACTCTACTCCTACTTACTGCTTCATGGCACGTGGTGCCAAGGTAAACACACGCACTACTCACTATCAAACATCCAGTGACGATGACTCTGATTGTGATTCAAAACCCAGCTACAAAACACTTGCTAAAATTGCAACTGAACAACAAAAGGCCATGGAACATATTCAAAAACTATTAGACAGAAGCGATGATCTGTTGGGTGCTGAAATGACTCGTTCTGAATCCTTAATTGAAGACATAAAAAATCTTCATGTTAAGTATCAGGAACTCGAAGATCGTCTTGAGACTCTCTCAACTACTCATGAAAAGCTTTCCTATGATTATCTTCAAAAGAAGCAAGATCTTGAGAAGTTGAGAGCGGATCATGAAGATCTTCAAAAGGAAAATGAGTCACTTCGAGCCGAACAGATCAGTTCTGCTCAGGAAGGATTTGAACCACCATGCCTTAAATGCATTGAGCGTGATAATGCCACTTCTGTTGCTGAATGTTCCACTGCTACTGCTGTTGCAATATCTTCAACTGTTGAAGTGGTAACTAACCCCTCTGCTGAGGATACCACTGCTATTGCTGATGAGAATGCTAGGTTGAAGACATTGCTTGAAACAGGGATGTACAAAAGTTTCAAAGGACATCAGACATTATGTGATGTCCTCAAGAAGCAGATTCTGAACCAAAACCCTAGGAAAGAGGGTGTTGGGTTCGTGAGGAAAATTAATGCAGATGGCTCTTACTGGAAACCTGAGCAGTACCCCAAAACCACATGGGTTGCTGCAAAGGAATCCTGAGCAGATCCATCCAATCTATCTGGCTTCACTTGTGCTAATCCTATTATCATTGATGAATCCTTTGATGCAAACTATAAACTGTTTAAGAATCAGAATGGTGAAGTATTTGCCAGGTACATTGGTACTAACTGCAGGAATGGACTGCCTATGAAGAAGATCTGGGTTCCAAAAACGTGTCTTGAGAATCTTCCTGTGAATGTCCTCATGACACCTCACATAAAGAAGACAAACCTCAGACCAAAGGCTTCATATGGTCCAAAGGCTTCATACAGGCAGAGGACTCACTTGAGTCGCACTAACACAAATGTTTTGCAGGGAAACCATGCTCAGGCATATGAGAGCGGTTCTTCCAACCGTCATACTCATATGATCAAGAACTATTCTGCCTATTCTTATGAGTACTATTGCCCACCTGCTAGACTGTTTGCTAGGGCTCCAAAGCCAAAATTCTCAGATGCTGCACTTAGACTTATTGCTTCTAAGCCACCCTTGAAGATGTGGGTGGTTAAGAAAGCTTAACTCTCTTTTGCAGGGAAAGGTCTCCAGCACAAAACCAAAATCTTCTGACGCTATTGCTGGGGACCTTAAAAATCTTGTGGGGCACAAGATCAAATGCCCGAATGGCATCACTATGTATTTCATACCTGAATCGCATGCTACTCTCCCTACTTGTCCTAACCTGGATCTAAGTTTTCATAATCCACTGGTTCGTCAAATGTTTTTGCTTCACAACACTCTTCGTGAAGCCTATCCCCCTAACTGCACTGTAGGGTACGACACCAGTGACTTCAGAGTCTTCAAAATGGATTATTGACAGTGGGTGTACAAATCACATGACTGGCAAAAGAAGTCTCTTTATGGACTCAACCTTACGTCCATCTGACAAGAGCCACATCACATTCGCTGACACTGGTAAAAGTAAGGTACTGGGTCTAGGTAGAGTTGCAATCTCAAAGGATCAACACATGGATAAAGTCATGTTTGTTGAATCCCTTGGCTTCAACTTAATGTCTGTCTCAATGCTTTGCGATTTGAACATGATCGTAATCTTTGGAAAATATCGTTGCCTGGTACTAATGGAATCTGACAAGTCTCTAGTGTTTGAAGGGTATCGGAAAGATGATTTGTACGTGGTAGATTTCTCAGCAGGGCCACAGCTTGCAGTATGTCTTCTCGCAAAGGCTTCAGAATGCTGGCTTTGGCATCGAAGACTTGGGCATGCTGGCATGAGGAACCTCCACACCCTTGCGAAGAAGAAGCATGTCATAGGCATCGAGGGCGTCAAGTTCAAGAAAGATCACTTATGCAGTGCCTGTGAAGCTGGGAAGATGACAAGGGCAAAACATCCTTCGAAGACAATCATGACCACTACTCAACCCTTCGAACTGCTTCACATGGATCTCTTCGGTCCCACTCACTACTCAACTTTTTCCACTACTGCTTGCCTCTATGGCTTCGTCATTGTTGATGATTACTCTAGATATACTTGGGTGCACATAATCCTTTACAAGACTGAAGTGCGGGATGTCTTCAGACGCTTCGCAAATCGGGCTATGAACAATTATGGCGCCAAGATAAAGCACATCAGAAGTGACAATGGCACAGAATTCAAGAACACTGGCCTTGACACATATCTTGATACATTGGGCATCACTCATGAATTCTCAGCTCCATACACGCCACAACAGAATGGCATCGTCGAACGCAAGAACAGAACACTCATTGAGATGGCCAGAACAATGTTAGATGAGTACAAGACACCAAGAAAATTCTGGACTGAAGCCATTGACACTGCATGCCATACTATCAACCGTGTATATCTTCACAAGCTGCTGAACAAGACATCTTATGAACTTCTGACTGGCAAGAAGCCAAATGTCAGTTACTTTAGAGTATTTGGATCAAGATGCTGGATCAAGGACCCTCACCACACCTCAAAATTTGCTCCAAAAGCACATGAGGGCTTCATGCTTGGATATGGAAAGGATTCGCACTCCTACAGAGTCTTCAATCTCTTTCACTACAAAGTGGTTGAAACAGTGGATGTGCGGTTCGATGAGACCAATGGGTCACAAAGAGAGCAACTACCAGATGTGCTAGATGAAGTTCCAGCCAGTGAATCAATCAAGCTAATGGGAACTGGAGAAATTATACCTTCTGAAGCTCATCCTGAAGAAGAACTTATCATCTCAGCACCTGATCCACATGAAGACAATGCTCAGCCTGAAGACATTCCTCCCCATGACAACGTAGATCAGCAAGAGCAAAGTCTTCGACCCCTACATCCTCGTGTTGCCAATGAAGTGCAGATTGACAGAATAATTGATAGCATCAATGCACCTGGTCCACTGACTCGTTCAAGGGCAACTCAACTGGCAAATTTCTGTGGACACTTCGCATTAGTTTCAATCACAGAACCCAAGAAAATTGATGAAGCCTTTATGGAACCTGAATGGATTCAAGCTATGCAAGAAGAGCTTCAACAATTTGAGCTGAACAATGTATGGGAGTTGGTTAAGCGTCCTGATCCATGGAAGCATAACATAATAGGCACCAAATGGATATACCGCAACAAGCAAGATGAGCATGGCCAAGTCGTCAAAAACAAGGCTCGTCTCGTTGCTCAAGGATATACTCAAGTGGAAGGCATTGACTTCGATGAAACATTTGCTCCTGTTGCCAGACTTGAAGCCATCCGTATACTGTTGGCCTATGCAAATCATCACAACATAATTCTGTATCAAATGGATGTAAAGAGTGCCTTCCTCAATGGCAAAATTGAAGAAGAAGTGTATGTTGCACAACCACCTGGGTTTGAAGATCCAAAACATCCTGACATGGTTTACAAGCTCAAAAAGGCACTATATGGCCTCAAACAAGCCCCTCGGGCCTGGTATGATACACTCAAATACTTCCTGAAGAGCAAAGGCTTCATACCTGGTTCCCTAGATCCCACTCTCTTCACGAAGACATATGATGGTGAACTGTTTGTGTGCCAAATATATGTGGATGACATTATCTTCGGCTGCACCAATCAGAAGTACAGTGAAGAGTTCGGATATATGATGCAAGAGCAATATCAGATGTCTATGATGGGGGAGCTGAAATTCTTCCTCGATCTTCAGATACGGCAACAACACAATGGCATCTTCATATCTCAAGAGAAATATCTCAAAGATTGCCTGAAGAAGTTCGGTATGCAAGACTGCAAAGGCTTCACAACACCAATGCCAGCCAAACATCATCTGGGTCCTGACAACAATGGTAAAGAGTTCGATCAAAAGGTATACCGCTCCATGATTGGTTCTTTGCTTTATTTATGTGCATCTAGGCCAGATATTATGCTTAGTGTTTGCATGTGTGCTCGGTTCCAAGCGGCACCAAAGGAGTCGCATCACTTAGCTGTGAAGCGAATTCTTCGAAATTTGGCTCACACCCCAACTCTAGGGTTATGGTATCCAAAGGGCTCAGAGTTTGATCTGGTTGGATTTTCGGATGCTGATTACGCTGGTGACAAGGTTGATCGGAAGTCCACATCAGGCACATGTCACTTTCTGGGCCGATCACTTGTCTGTTGGTCTTCAAAGAAGCAGAACTGTGTATCTCTCTCCACTGCTGAATCTGAATACATTGCTGCTGGATCCTGCTGCGCTCAGCTTCTATGGATGAAGCAAACCCTCAAGGATTATGGCATTCATCTGAAGCAAGTGCCACTTTACTGCGACAACGAAAGCGCCATCAAGATCGCCAACAACCCAGTTCAGCACTCGAAGACAAAGCACATTGAAATTCGTCATCATTTTCTCAGAGATCATGTTGCAAAGGAAGACATTGATATCATACACGTCAACACTGAAGAGCAATTGGCAGATATCTTCACCAAGCCCTTGGATGAGAAGAGATTTTGCAAGTTACGGTGTGAGCTAAATATCTTGGAATCCTCAAATGTCCTGTGATCAGGCACACATCCTAACACTTATGCATGTTGATGACTTAGATGTGCAACACACGAAGTAACGTATATCTTCAATCAATGAAGACATACATTCTAAGTGTGAATACATTAACGTGGAATTTGACTTCGGAGCGCCACGATAATTGTGCGCCGTGTCTAGGTCTAATACTTCCTATACGGTGGGTAACGCTACCACCAAATTTTCTGTTTGAAGCGTTCCACTCATGGCATCACATTTGCTATGTCCTCAGATTTGGTTTGGCTTCAATCTCAATTTGTCTTCATGATTATCTTCACTATGTAGATTATGTATATGTACTGGTGTTCTGTCCTCTACAGCATTCACTTATAGCTATGCCTTCTTGTTTGAATCTTTTGAACTAAGTGAATGTGATCGGACCCTAACCTCTCCATGCTTCCTACCTCAAACTCTATCTCTCCAAGTCATATGCATTCTATTGAAACTGTCGAATGTCTTCACTGCATCCTTGTTAGATGAAGACACAGAGACAAACTTTAAAACCGCTTTCAATGTTATTCCATCAACAAGAAATCCGGAGAAGTAGGAACGGCTCCCGACAAACAAGGCGTGCATGGGGTGAAACTGCCCCCACAATTCCGCATGCTGGGCACGTACTGATCACATGCGAATCGCCAGGGGCACCTGAGTAATAGCGCAGTGCCGCCCATATCCCTATAAATACACGACTCACTGCGGTCATTATCTCTTCTTCCACCCTCGCACGAACCCTAGCGCCACCGCTAACTCTCAACGACGCCGGCGAAGAAGTGCTTCACTGCCGCAACCTCTCCGACGCCGTTCTCACGCCGACTGCGGACATCGGTCTCTCCGCCGTCGCCGTAGGTGTCTTCCGTCGCCAAGTTAGGGCACGGAGGATCAAACTGCTCGGCCTCAACTCTCACTTCGTCTAGCAGTTCCAAGTGTGGTAAATAAAACCTCTTTTTACAGCCTCTTTTGATCCTATAGCTCAGTGTGGTAAAGAGGTTTCTATTCACACAAGTTTCATCCCTCTCATCTGCATCTCATAACTTGCCAAGTATATTCACTTGTTCTTCATGAAGTAGTTAGATTCCTCACTTGTACTGATCTATGGGTTCGTACAAATCTGGAACCAACTTCTTTTCTATAAAGTGAATGTCTTCGCATGATGAGGTCAATATCTTCTAAACTGATTTATCTTAAAAATCTTCTGAGAATGCATATGACCTCTTCCCCTTCCCTCGCACCTTAATGCTGTCACAGGTACATGTCCGTGGGAGAATCTTTTGGTTCTCATAGTCTGCATTCATTTGCAGAGTTCTTACAGCATCACATCAATTCTCCCAAAGCAAGTTCCTGTTGGTCAAGCAAAAGGAAGCCTTTGAAGACTTTGAATCTGAAGCCTTCCAAGTTAAGCTTCATGGCAGCAGAAAAACCAGCGAGGAAGGGAGGCAGACAGAGACGTGGTGAAACGTCTAAGGATCTGCCTGAAGACTTGGCAGAAATGTACCAAACTGATCCTGAAGAAAGCTACGGTCAGCTCAAGACACGAATCCAATGGATTCGAAGATATTGGGCAGAACAGTGGTTCCAATACCGCTTCGTAACCAAGGAATATGCAGAAAAGTGCGCCATCAAGAGACCATGGGGAGACGCACTGTACAAAAACCTCGTACCCCGAACCAGAGACGAAGCCATTGCTCAAGGCTTCTTTCCATGCATGGTCAGGGGACAACAGCCAGCTGACGCACATCCGGCATCCCTTCTCTGGTGTCGCGATGACACTCTATTCAAGCGCAACTTCCAATTTGCTCAGAACTCTACGAAGCAAAACAAGAAGGAGTTTGGGCTGGACTTCAACCCTGGTCCCTCTAAGCCAAGGGCGGATGGCACACGCGATGCAAATCCCAATGTCATCGGGCCGTATGCCAATCTCAAAGGCCTCATCACTCGCATTCTAGTCCAAGGGACTGCCGTGAACGACCCTCCAGAAGACACTGAGTCTGATGACGCTCCTGCTGCCCTGGAGCCGAAGCAGACGAAGAAAAAGCCAAAAGCTTCAAAGCCAGCCACCTCTCCCAAGATCGCCAGAGCGAAGCCATTGGCCACTGCACCTCCTGAAGCAAGTGTGCAGTCTGAAGACTTATCACGAGTCTCCAAGCCCCAAGAAGCCAAGAAGCCTCAGCCACACACTGGCAAAGAGCTCACTGCCGCTGCCATTTTGCGTTGTGAGTCCATTGATCTGTCAAGTGACGAAGATCTTGCCGATGACGCTCTTGAGCAGCTAATCAAGAGCAAGGAGGAGGCTGAAATCTTCAACAATCTGCCTCTGTTTGATGCAGCAATCATCCACAACTTCATTGATGAGTGGTTTGATACACCCAACATCAGCTTCGATGATCTGCAGCTGCCCATTGGCCTCAGCGTAGCCTTCCAAGGAGCTATTGCTTCAGAACTCGCAATTGCCCAGCGCATAGTGGAACTGAAGCAGAAGATAGATTTTGAAAAGGCTCAGTTCAAGCAGAACATGGCCACGCTCAGCGTCCAAGAAGTCAAAGACTTCAAAGTCATGCTGCACGAGTTGAAGGAAAACTTTATGCAGAAACGTGCAGAAGCTCAGGGTTCGTGTGAGCGCATGAAGAATTTGGCTGATCTCTGTGTGCAGGCCTACAATGAGGCCGAGAAGCGAAAGGCACTTGGGCGTCCCGGCATCGACCCCAGGATGGCCGCGAAGAAAAAGAAGAAGCCCACTGTGGCTGAACAAGAGGCCCCAAGGCAAGAAGCTGTTCCTATTGTCTTCCCCACTGCCAAGACTGGCTCGAAGCCAAAGCACCGCTCAACCGCTTCAGAGCTTAAGAAGACAAGGACAGCCGAAGCTGAAGCAAGGAAGAGGAAACACCCTGAAGCCTCTCCTTCAGACCCCACCATCAAGAAGCGCAAGACCAAGAAGTCTCGGGCTGCTCCCACAGAGCCCCTGATAGTCGAACCCCTCTCCGTCCGCTTTCCTAACGAAGATCATCAGCTGACCGTGCATGAGCCTGCTTCCATAGAGGCTCCGAACGCTGACGACATTCCAGCAGCCGACCCCAACGCTGCTGAAGACATTGGTCTCCAAGACAATGTGCAAGATGATGCAGTCCTTCCTCAGCTTGAACCAAGCGAAGTGATCAGCATTGGTCGTCCCTTGACGCCAATCACCCAAGATGCATCGTGGGCAGATCGCCCACAGGAGGAAGAGAATGAGCCCCAGCCCACTGCAACTCCACCAGCGTCGCCTGCATTCCGTAGGCTTCGCAAAGGGCCAAGGGCTCAGACTGCTGACGACATTCCGGCTGCATCAGTCGAAGAACATGAAGAAGAGCACGAAGAACCTCAAGCTCCATCTCCCCCACACCAACAAGAAGAAGTTCTCAAGGAGAACGTACCTGAATCCATCCCTCTCACTACACGTGATGAGGCTGACACCATTGCGGCTGCCACACCCAAAACTGAAGCATTTGTGGAGCCCGACCAACCAACAGCTTCAAGAGATACTGAAGCTACTGCCTCTGAACCTTCTGTGCCTGAGTCTGCTGCCAGTCCACAGTTCAACTATCATGTTGCGCACAGGCCCCAGGTCCAGAAGCCAATCCCACGACTGCCAACGTTCCCAGGTCCTGCAACAGCTCCTGGCTCCTTTAATGTCAATAGCTTCAGGGCAGATAACACCTTCTTCCACCGCTCCAAGAACCCTTATTCAAGGGAACGGATTGTATCAGATAGGTTCTGGAGCTACCCACAGCGCAGCTACTACTCCTGCGTTCTATACAACCAAGGCCGTATCTTTCCTCACCAGCACCTTGAGGTTGAAGCTGTTGCTGGTCTGCCTGGTCTGGAAGAAGCACTAGACTGCTTCAAGCAAGTTGGCCTGCTGCCGTTCATCACAGATGAAGAGCACTGGAATGAAGAGCTTCTGCTCCAGTTCTATGCCACACTGCACATCAAAGGCTACAACAGAGATCCGAAGACTTGGATCCTGGAGTGGATGACCGGCAATGTCCATCATGAAGCCAATGCATTCGATATCATTGAGCTTACCGGCCTACCCACTCCTGGCGAACTCTTTGAAGAAGCCTGCCAACTCCACGCTGACGCAATTGAGAGCATATTTCAGCGACCTGAGCCAAATATGAGTCAGATGCTCTCAATGATGAAGCCATTGCTTCCTGATGCACCCTACCCAACTGAGTTCTTCGTTGAAGACTTAGAGTACCTGCCCAGAACTATATATCACATCGTCAGGCGGACTCTATGGCCCATTAAGGGGCACTCTCGATATGCCAAGGTTGAAGGTGCCATGAAGACTCTCATCTTCTGTATCCTGCATGGCAAATGCTTCAACGCTCAGGATCTCTTTATACGCCAACTTGCAGCGTCTGGCTCAGATCTCTTTGGTTTGAAGATTTATGCTCCATGGGTTATGAGGCTAATCAAGCTCCATTCTGCTATCTCATATCAGCCCTCAGCCCGCAACCACAGAATCTTCTTACCTAATGTGGACACCTCTGCTGAAGCCATCTATCCTGAGCCTGCCAAACAACCACTATGTCTTCAGAACGCAGAACACCAGAGCTTCACGCAGAATGATGAAGGTGTTGAAGCCATCTCCAGAGTGTATCCAATGGCTGGCACCACACGTGCCCCTGCATCAACTGAAGCCACTGACAGCACAACTGCACAGAGACCCAAGAAACGCGCTCGTACACTCACTGACCGTGAACTTCTTGTGGCTCTGCACCCAAAGCAAGATAGGCATCACGACTGGCTCAAAAGGCAGATGCGCAGTATCATGCAAGACGTCAATCGCATCAGGAATCTGGCCACCAAGAATGCCTTTGTCGCACATGAAACCTGTCGCCGCACTTGGAAAGGCCTCACCATGATGTGCACTGAAGCTGAACTGCAAAAGGATGGCTTCAAAGAGAGATTCAAGTTTGACTCCACACCCCCCAGAAGAGCTGTGTTGCGTGGAACTCCGTCGCTTGAAGAATCAGAGTTCTCTTCCTCTGCTGCCACAGTGACTGGAAAAATCATTGAGGAAGAAGACGACGCTACATCACCACCACCTTCTTCAGCGCGCGTCATCACTGCACCAAGCTCGCCAGCACCACCAAACGCCTCCACCGACCCTGCTGCGCCTGGGAACGCGTAGAAAACTCTATGTCTTCAAATCTTTTTGGTCATCACTGACAAAAGGGGGAGAAGCATCTGATGTTTATAGTCTTCAAGCGGGTCAATAATATGGGCGGGTGCTTTATATTTTGCATTTTGCTTCGTGCTTACAACTCTCGTTTTGCTACATTTGGTTCTTTGAGTTGTAACACTTAAACTTGATGGTCGTCTGCTACTATGTTTGCCACTGTGTTTTTGCGAAGATAAATTCCGCATGTACGACGATAATTTCCGCACTTATATCATTTTGCAGACGTCCATTTTTCATTATGCATGTCATTATCTTCATATATCTTTACATGCATGGTGGATTGTCATCATAAGTTGAAGTGGATTCCCAAAAATACAACCTGCTATGTGCATTTGCGTTCCAGAAGCAAATCACTTATATGCACATCTTCAGGGGGAGCCCTTGCAGCTTATGAAGACAATTCCTTTACAATTTCACAAATTATATTCCCCGTTGAAAACTTCAACTAGTTTTTCATCAATCACCAGAAAGGGGGAGATTGTAAGTGCATCTAGTGCCACCCCTAGTTGGTTTTGGAGTATTGACAACAAACCTAGCTGAGGGACTAATGTGTTTGTGAGAATTGCAGGATAACACAGGTAGAAGTCCCTCATTGATTCGGTTTAGCTACCAGAGATGACCCCTAAAATTGTACGAAGACATTGAAGACAATGGTGGTTCATGAAGACATTCATGTCGAAGACAATGACATATGAAGACTCCCCATGAAGCCTATGGAACTCGAAGACTTAGATCCTTCGTAGTTTTACTTCATTCATGTTGTGTCATAGGAACCACCGTACTGTTAAGTGGGGTCCAAGAGAACCAGTCAGGATGACTGAAGTGATGCCTAATTCAAATCCTATGTCTTCGAGTGAAGACAATGAGAGAAAATCTTGTCCAGAGTCAGACAAGTCAGCTTTACTTGCAGCCCAAGTAAAGTTGTCGTGAGAGTTCGAAATCCGACCGTTAGTACACGTGTCAGTTCCTTAGTGACCCAGGGTCATTTCGGACAAATCAGGTCGGGTTGCCAAGTGGCTATAAATAGTCCACCCCTACAACCATAAACGGTTGGCTGCTCAGATTTCAGTGCACGGCTTTTGTCGTTTGAGAGCAACCCACCTCGAAGCCTTTGAGAGAAAATCTCTAGCGAGGAGAAAAGCCCTAACCACCCAGAGCCAGAGTAATTGGGCATCACTTAAGTCCTCTTGTCTGAGTGATCTGAAGACTTATTACACTTGAGGACTATGCATCCTCCAGACGGTTAGGCGTCGCGTTCTGAGCATCCAAGAGAAATTGTGGATTGCCGGTGAACAAAGTCTGTGAAGGTTTGGGAGTCTACCTTGAAGACTTACCAGAGTGATTGGGCGAGGTCTGTGTGACCTTAGCTCAAGGAGAAAACGGTGAGGACTGGGTGTCCTGAGATGCGTGTTCAGGACTGGGTGTCCGGGACTGTGTGTCCTTTGGTTTAAATACCTAGCCGCTCCAACCAGACGTACAGTTGTCACAGCAACTGGAACTGGTCCAACATATCATTGTCTTCAACGTGTCACTGGTTTCATCTTCACCTCCCTTTACTTACCAGTACACATTGTGAAGCTATTGCATGCTTGCCTTATCTTCTGTCTTCACAACTTGACTGTATGATCTGTTTGGCTTCATAACTTCTTCCAACCTGATCCTCATTACACTGAAGCTGTTTGTCACTGTGCTTTCACTATATTGTATACTTGACTATGGCTTGCGTTGTGTAATCTAACTTCCGCTACATAGTGATAGGCTTGTCCACTCTGTTTGTCTTCATAACTTCCACGTTTTGAAGACTTTCATAAAAATCGCCTATTCACCCCCCCTCTAGTCGATATAACGCACTTTCACATCCATCTTCAAGCGCATTGCATTCATCTTCATCTTGTGGCCATCGATGACATCGGCAACATACAACTCCAATGTCATCTTCTCTTCTTCAATTCTTTTAATTTTTTCTTTCAAATACTCATTTTCTTTTTCAACTAAATTTAACTTCTTGACAAGAGGGTCCGTTTGAAATTCCGGTTCACATACCTCCTAGATTAAAATATCTTTATGTCAACTTGATGGCCATAATTGTCATAAATGCGAAATGCAACAAATAGTTATGAAAGTGAATTTACCACATCCGGATCATAAAGCGGGCGAGGGCCGACCGGGACAGACATCAAGACCATGGCACTATGTATAAGAAACAATCATACAAAGTAAGAAAATTATAAATACCAACTATATAAATCATACAATCATACAAATAACTATATAAATCAAGTACAACGTAAAAAATTTGAATACCTAATAATCACTATCGGTAATGACGTGCTCTTCATCATCATTAATAAAAGCATCATCATCATCACTATCGGTAATGATGTGCTCATCATCATCATTAATAAATGCATCATCATGTGGAAGGCCACCTTTACGTAATCGTTCAAGCATTGACAGGTCATCCGCAGCAGTAACTTCTTCTTCTTCTTCCGGCTCTTCTTGTTCCGGCTCAGGGGTGAAGTCGGATTCACTATCGTTGTTTACTTGAATGTTCTGGGGTGGAGTAGAGCGGTCCTTGAAACGTTTTTTGGAAAGACGTGTTTCTTGGAAGAATTCTCCTTCGTCATATGTGTCTTGGTTAATGTGAGGTTCATAATCCTTTTCATTGGGGGGAGGTGGTCTAACACGTGGAGGCACTTCATAAACGACGTCCCAACCACAGAGATTTGGATCACTTTGACAGGCCCACGGTAGATAGAAAACTTGGGTTGCCTGTTGAGCCGTAATATAGACATCGGGAACATCCAAATGGGTTCTTTGTTTGATTTTGACTAGCCCTATATGTTCATGAGTCCTTCTAGTCTCCGTTAGCTAGAACTAATAACATCTGAAGACTATGACGTTTGGTGGGTTTTCACCATAGAATTCAAGTTCATAAATTGCTTCAACTCTTCCATAATACTCGATACCTCCTTCGCCGATAGCAGAGACACAACAATTTGTAGACTTTTGGTCGGCCATAGATAGCTCTTTGCCATAGGTACGAAAGTGATACCCGTTGATGTCGTATTTGTCAAATGAACGGACCTTATAGTCAAAACCATTAGCTACTTGTCTCAATTCGGCATCCATAATCTCCGAATTAGCCTACAAGTTTAATACGAAAGGATTGTTGCATTAGTCGCAAATTAGCCAAAGAAAAGAAAGGGTCTAATGGAAATTACCGTTTTTTGAACCAAGAGATGAAACTGGGAAATTTGGCTCCTTGTTTTGCCAGAAGCTCATACTCTTCGACGGAATCCTTTTGGATCACCGCTCCATACGAGAATATGGCGACATATCGACTGCATCAAATATCCAGGAATAAGAGAGGTTCAAAGGAATTATAAGTTGTGAAACAATGTACCGAGATCTTACTCGATGTACAGTCGCACTTATGTTAGGTTGTTGAAGAGATATAACGAAATGGCCCGCCATTCTTGAACATCCAACCTTACTGGTTTCCAACCACCGGCTGGTGCAAGATTCCCTTTGAATAGGCTTAGGTTGGATTGACCCTTTTGAGGTTTGTCAGCATTGTACCGAGGCTTCAGATTATGCAAATGACGATTTTTGGCTTCGTAGTGTGCGGTCACGAAGTTTGCCGAAGAACATTAACGGGTATTTTGGTCTGCGTCTTCTCACCCATACCGTTGTCTACCACAACATACCTGGAAGAATTGCAAATGGGACAATAGTTCAAGTCCTCATACTGAAGCCTAAATAAGACACATCCTTTCTCACATGCATGTATCTTCTCATAGGGCATCTTAAGAGCACGGAGGATTTTGTATGACTGGTACAGGTTTGGGGGTAGCACATGGCCTTTGGGTAGAAATCGGCCGAATACTGTCATCATCGTGTCGTAGCATTCTCTGCCCAAGTTGAATTGAGCCTTCAAAGCCATTATTTGTGAGATGGCATCCAGCTGACAAAGCTCAGTGTGCTCGTGGAGAGGACGTTTTGAGCACTCCAACATTTCAGTGAAGGCCTTTGCAGATTCCTCCATCTCCTTGTCCGAGTCCCGAGCATCGTCAAAGTCTTGCACCATGTCTGCGGTCCCGGTACCATGCTCGTCGGTGCGACGACGAACCTCGGCTCTGGCACGTTGGGCAGACTCGCCATGTAATGTCCAGACCATGTAACCAGGCGTAAAACCAAACTTGTGCAGGTCTTTACTAATTTCAAGCTCGTCCCTCTTTTTATAGTTGTCGCAAAGGGCACATGGGCACCAGCTAGATTCCTGGCCATTTGCAAATGCGGCTCTAACAAACCCCTTGGTTTTTTTTAACCATTCCTCGGTCCAAACTTTCTGACTAGTGTAATTGGTGTACATCCATGCACGATCACTCATATTGACTTCCTACTAGACACACAAGAAATATATACATAATTAAGCACACCATATCCATTAGTTAATGGAGTTTGTTAGTTTTATTACGTCCATGCAACCTACACGTTAATAGGTAAAGATAGATCCTAATCCCACCTGAGTATGTGTAGATCGGGTTCGTTTTCCCATGCTCTGCTCCGGATCCGACGCAAAATTTTGGCAGCACCTCCCCGCTGTTCTCCTGATACGCATCTCAGTAATAAGCAGAGAGAATGTGTACCCGGAGAACAACTGGGAGGCACTGAAAAAATTCTGCATCGGATCCAGAGCTGAGCATATGGGAAAACGAACCCAATCTAAACATACTCGGCCTGTCCATGGATAACGTTGGACAATTCGAAAGAATCACAATTATAAATATGCAAATGCATGCATATTTATAGCTGTAACCCTTTCGAACGGGAGACGCATAGTGGTTACGCATACTGATGATTGACACCTATAGCTAGCAAGTTTCATCGGCACAAAGACTGGAACAAAGCAAATGAAGGGGGGAGGATTAGATGTCATTTGTGCTCACCAACGAACGCAGGGGCGGAGCTCGTTGAACACTAGACCCTCGCAGCGACGAAATACCTGCATATTTAAATCGAAAGATGAGTAACATAGCAAGTATTCGACACCGATGGACACATGTACCTCGCATTGACGATACTTGCTATTTACGGTACCATCGACACCGAGGAACCCTCTAACCTGCTCGTCCCCGGGTAAACTAAATAGCAACTACCATCGATGCAAGGTACATGAGGCGGTCAGCGTTGAACACTAGATCCACATCCCACAAGTGAAACCGGCGCCCGGCGTCCCGCAACAATAGTTCTGGTGGCCGATGACGGTCAAACACCTTGGCAAATTTGTCTGGCAGCCTCTGCGATGAGGATTAAAGCCAAGTTTTAAAATTTCAAACAACCAAACCGACTTGAGTTAGTTTGGGTGTTTCAAGTTTCAACACTTAGCTTTCAATCGTCATCTCTGAGGCTGCCAGACAAATTTGCAATGGTGTTCGACCGCCATCGACGCCGAGGACTATTGCTGCTGGACGCAGGACCCCTGTGTCACTTGTGCGACATGGATGTAGTATTCGACACCGATGGCCACATGTACCTCGCACTGACGATACTTGCTATTTAGGGTACCATCAACACCAAGGAACCCTCTTTTTATTCTTCTTCTTCTTTCTCTTTTTTCCTTCTTCTTCTTCTTCTTCTCCTTTTTCCTCTTCTTAAACCTAGCACTAACCTAAACCTAAAAACTCAAAACTACACCTAAACCTAGCACTAACCTAAACCTAAAAACTCAAAACTACACCTAATTAAACCTAGCACTAACCTAAAACAAATCAAGAAAATAGAGAACAAAAAAACAGGAAAAATAGAAGAAAAAAAATACCTCTTGCTCTGGCGAGGTCGGCCGGTTGGGCGGGGCGGCGCAGGGGCCGTGGGAAGGAGGAGGGCAGCGGGGTGGGGCGGCGCAGGGACCTCAGGGAGGGGTCCGGCACCGGGGCGGCCCGGCGCAGGCCACTCCGGCGACGGGGCGCGGCAGGGCGACGGGGAGCAGCGGCGAGGCGGGGCAATGGGGCGGGGATGGCCGGCGGCGACGACAGAGGAGAGAGGCGGCGCACCAGAGGGAGGGAGAGAGAGAAAGAGAGAGGGGGGAGACAGCTCGGCCTGTTAAGTGGGCCTTCTTTGTCGTCCGTTAGCAAAAGACAACGAGGGCCACCGTTAGGGCTAGCCCACGTCTCCTCATTACCGTCCGCAAGCAGACAGCAAAGGACTAACATTGCCGTCCGCCAGCAGACGGCAAAATAATCACCTCTTTTGCCGTCCGCTAGCGGACGACAAAGAATCTAACCTAGCCATGCCGTGCCCTATGGGGCCCACCTGGCTCTTTGTCGTCTGCCTTATAGCTCTTTGCCATCAGCTGGCCGATGGCAAAGAAGCAGCTGACGCCAAATACAATTTTTGCCATCTGCCCTTTCTTTGTCGTCCGCTTTGTGGAAGCAGACGGCAAAGAGGCTCTTTGACGTCAGCTGGCGGACGGCAAAGAAGTTGATTCTAGTAGTGAATAGTACGGCAATGTCGTCCGTGAGCTTCTTGACGACGGTGAACCTGTTGGTGGTGCGAACAATCATTTGGTCCAACTAAGAGTCGTAGCTGGCGTCGACGGCGGCCATCCACCAGCCAGTCACCAACACCGTTTGGAGACAATCCACGGTGCCATGCCCCGGGCCGGCGTCATGGACCATCTGGCACAGCCGCTGGCCGCTCGCGCGCATCGCCGCCATGAGTCTGGAGTGAGCACTTTTGCGCTTATTAGTGTAGGTGCTTAGGCAAATGCTTAGGTGATTCGATGTGGTAGATGCATTGGAGTGGAGGGGCACCATTATATGAGTGCAAACTGCGTTTCATTCACATCATGCGGCCACTTTTCCCGGTCCTCCTCCCATTACTTCCCTCATGCATTCACACGATGCTAATTGAAGGAGGATGCATCATTGGTCATTCAACATTTCGGGAAACGCTACCCTCTCCCTCGTCAACATTAAAGCCGTATCGGGAACTGCGCCGTCCGCTGTCAAATCGAATAGTAATGCGCCACCCACTGCACGCCCGATTGAACACGCCTCCTCGCCACCATCTATACTTAATTACTGAATTTTAGTTGAAAAAATTAGATATTGCTAGTGACTTTTAGCTTCATATTTTGACAAATCGCAGTGTTACAAGGTGTTCAAGAGATGCACAAATCCTGCTCTCACTTTGCATACGGGTGTTCTATCTAAAACGTTTGCGATCAAGAGCCATTAAAACCTATAGCCATTAAAACAAAGACACGTGGCGTCACGTGAATGGTTAACATAACGCACACGGTTTGAATTATACAAACGTTTGAGATATTAAAGTGGCAGCTATTTTTTCAAAATTCCTTTGTTGGTTGTTATTCGAGTGCGCCTTCTCTCAAAATGGACACAAAAATACCACATCATGTCGGGTGCCATTCCATGATAGGATGCCAAGTTTCATGAATTTTAGACGAGTTTTGGATTTACTAGAATTTAAAAACAAAGTATCTCAATGTTTTGCCGATAATCAATTGTACCCTGGTGTTTGAAATTAATTCCCATTTCTTGCATTGGACCTAAGCATGCACCCAAGGACAAAGATTTGATTTTTCAACCAATTTATATGCACTGGAGCATGTGCATGTAGTTCAAATTTGAATTATGCACATAAATGCATTAGGAACTCACTTAAGGCATAAAAATGTCCAAATGAACCCCGAAAAATCACAAAAATTGACACAACACTCCTGTTGTTCTATGTTGACATGAGAAATTTTTTGAAAGCAATAAGAGGCAATGGATATCGTTTTTCCCCAAAGGTGGGACGTACCTTCGCGAAAAAATCATGCTTGTTGTGAGAAGCTCTGGTTTGTGAGAAGCATATATCCAAACCTGCCCCAAATGGGACAAAAAAAATTATCACGGCTTGTTGATGCCGCTCCATGATAGCATGCCAAGTTTCATGAATTTCAGACGAGTTTTGGATTTACTAGAATTTATAAACCATATATCTCAATGTTTGCAGCCGAGTGACGGTGGCAGGGTGTTTGACATTCATTCCCATTTCTTGCATGGGACCAAAGCATGCACCCAAGGACAAAGATTTGATTTTTCAACCAATTTATATGCACTGGAGCATGTGCATGTAGTTCAAATTTTAATTATGCACATAAATGCATTGAAAACTCACTTAATGCATAAAAATGTCCAAACGAACCCCGAAAAATCACAAAAAATAACACAACACTCCTGTTGTTCTATGTTGATACAAGAAAAAGTTTGAAAGCAATAAGAGGTAATGGATATCGTTTCGTCCCCAAAGGTGGGACGTTCCCTAGTGAAACCATCATGCTTGTTGTGAGAAGCTCTGGTTTGTGAGAAGCATATACCCAAACCTGCCCCAAATGGGACAAGAAAATTACCACGGCATGTTGATGCCGCTCCATGATAGCATGCCAAGTTTCATGAATTTCAGACAAGTTTTGGATTTACTAGAATTTAAAAACCAGGTATCTCAATGTTTGCGGCCGAGTGACGGTGGCAGGGTGTTTGACATTCATTCCCATTTCTTGCATGGGACCTAAGCATGCACCCAAGGACAAAGATTTAATTTTTCAACCAATTTATATGCACTAGAGAATGTGCATGTAGTTCAAATTTGAATTATGCACATAAATGCATTGAAAACTCACTTAGTGCATAAAAATGTCCAAACGGACCCTGAAAAATCAGAAGAAAAAAAACACAACACTCATGTTGTTCTCTGCTGACACGAGAAATTTTTTGAAAGCAATAAGAGGCAATGGATATTGTTTCATCCCCAAAGGTGGGATGTTCCCTAGCAAAACTATCATGCTTGTTGTGAGAAGCTCTGGTTTGTGAGAAGCATATACCCAAACCTGCCCCAAATGGGACAAAAAACTACCACGACATGTTGATGCCGCTCCATGATAGCATGCCAAGTTTCATGAATTTCAGACGAGTTTTGGATTTACTAGAATTTAAAAACCAGGTATCTTAATGTTTGTGGCCGGGTGACGGTGGCAGGGTGTTTGGCATTCATTCCCATTTCTTGCATGGGACCTAAGCATGCACCCAAGGACAAAGATTTCATTTTTCAGCCAATTTATATGCACTGGAGCATGTGCATGTAGTTCAAATTTGAATTGTGCACATAAATGCATTGAAAACTCACTTAATGCATAAAAATGTCCAAACGAACCCTGAATAATTCCAATTCTTTTATGACACACATATAGTTGCATGTTCACTGCAGATAAAAGGTCTAGCAATTCAAACACCGTCCATGGCCGATGTGACCCCATTATGTAATTCAAATCAAGACGAAAAATCAAGTAGATCCCACACAGTTTATTATAACCAACCGTGTGAGATGCAGCACAAAATATCTTGGAGCACCATCGGAGTATAGTATGCATACGGCTTACGCGAGAAGGTGCGACAGCTACAGTCCATATCCCACTCCGAATAAGGGACCGTGTCTGATGACACTTTGCGCGCCAGTTTTTTCGCTGAGGCGATTCCAAATTTTCGGATTCCTCGGAAATATCTACCTCCCCGCCCCCTCCCCCTTACCAAAAGCCACATTTCCCCTATTTCCGCCTTCCTTTCCAAGTTGAAACCTTCACTCCTTGCTTGCAGCGCCGCCTCCTCGCCGGCGACACTCCTTCACACTGCTCGGCCTCGCCTATCCAGGCAGGTAATCCACACCCGACCCCCATCCTCCTCCTCCTCCTTCCACCTCCCATATGCCCCGATCGCCAGCACGAGCGCGACACCTTCCACCGAAATCACCGACCCCTCCGCCAAATAAGCGCCGACCTAAGCCATGGTGCACGTGGTATAGCCAGGATCTCAAGGAGCATTTGGCAGCGAAGAAGAAAATCGCAGCTGCACATGCGGATGAGGTCGCGATGGCTGCCATTCGTGCCGACCCCCAGATCTTGGAGGGGCACCTTGCCATTTGCTAGCTACGCTGGTTAAGCATGCTCGGTTTACCCGTTGCGTGTGCTGCTCCTGCCTTTCCTTCACAAATTCTAGTGAATTGTGCTATCTAATTTACCATGCAATCTGTTGCTCTAGTGTATATGTTCTATATGTCGTGCAATGTGGTGTTCAGTTAACTGCTTGGTTCAATTTTGCAAATGTGTTGTTTAATTATTCGGGGTGCAATATTTCCAAGTTGTTAAGCATGCTTGGTTTGGTTAACTGTCTGATCTTCTATTACGAGTATGCTATATTGTGCAATGTGGTGCTCAGCTAATGTTTGGTTCATTTGTTGTGGTGTTTAGTTAACTGCTTGGTTCAATTCTGCAATGTGATGTCCAATTGTTGTGGCTGCATTCTGTTATTGTATACCATGTGAGGAATAAATCGAATTTGGCTGCACTTAATACATGATAAACATACACAAGTGCTATATTTCCTAGTTCTTAATCATGCTTGGTTTGGATAAATGTGTTTTCCATGTGGCTTAAATTAATCTGATGAATCTGCAATGTGCTTATTTATCATCAACATATTTTAATGATAGCATGTGAACCCTTACTTAACCTAATTACTAACTACCTTATATGTGTTGCAAGGAAATAATAGGAAGCACTGAGGTTTACAAGATGGTACTAACTATTATACCTTGACTTTTTTATTCCTTTGCCCCATTTCCAATATAGAGAATATACTTGTGCACATTCTTTTTTCAGGGTTCACTGATGATTACCTCTCAAACCACCTCTATGGTCAGGAGGCGAGGAAAGTTTTCATACAACACCCACGATTCAATATTGAAGTGTTTTTGAAGAGGTCGAAGGATGGACAGTCAATCATACACACGCACTGGCCTAAAGTTGCAAAGACCTTCAACATGAATGAAGGCTCCGTATTCGCCTTCCGCTTCAGCAGTTTTCCAGATGAGATGCATCTCTCTATATACTGTCTATGATGCTAATTTCGAAAGGTTCTAGATATTGCATGTGAAACTTGCTACTGGTGTAGTTGTGTAATGGGGTAGCTGAGTGCTGAAGCTATATCATGTTGTACTCTGATGTATTTCAATTATGAAATCCCGCTTCCTTAATATGGAAATGGAATATATTATGTGCTTAATATGAATGTCAATTAGATTAGTAAATGGATTATTAATAATAGGGCAATTAGCCCGCTAATTGGCCAATTAGCTTGCTAATTGGGTTTTCCTATTGCAAACGGTTATTGAGAAAACACCGTGGGCGATGACCTCAGGCAACGCACATAGTTTTTAGGAATAAACCGTGTTGGATCAATGAAAAATCACACACAACATTCTCTTGAAAACTGTTTGTGTTACGCCACCTTGCGCAAACGTTTTTCTTGGAGTGACTGTGAGATGTATATACGAACGGAAACGTTTAGCGGGACTGACTATGTGGGATGTACTTACGACCAGAAATGATTTCGCCTGTATAATTGTATTTTTTAGCACTATTGTACGTATAACCGTATTTGGTCACTCGCCGGTCGCACACGACCTCATTTTGCCGAGCGTGTGTGCCAGGAGGGCATATCCCCGATGGTTTCTGGGTCGTGTGGGAAGGACCCCCCTATCGCCCACACTCACTAGGGGACGATTCCAAATGCCATCGCGGAAAGGGGTTAAAACTGTTTGTATAGCACCGACGTGTACCAGTGTAAAATTTAATTTCTGTTTGCAAACCGCCTATGATATATCTAGCATGGAAATTATTGGGAACTACTCGATCGTTCTCGTTGACAGGAAAAGCATGCCTCCCAAAATGTTTTATCTCTATCTTTTTTGCTTTGAGCTCTCGCACCTCTACAAATCCCTACTTCCCTCTGCGAAGGGCCTTTCTTTTTTTACTTTATGCAATTTTTATTTTATTTTGAGACTCCATCTTCTCTTATAAAGCACCAACTAAGGGGCACTATGATCATACTTGAGCATTGGGTGTAGCTAATATGCGAGTGTGTTTCATGAATGGATCAATGATTGAGCATATTGGGCTAGGGATAACTTGCTTTAGCGTTGATATTTTGAAAGACATGGTTGCTTGTTGATATGCTTGAGTATTAAAGTCTTCATGTCAAAACTAGAATATTGCTTTGAACCATATAGAAGTCCAAATGTCCATGCTATAAAAGAAAGAATATGTGATGAACATGTTAGGCAGCATTCCACATCAAAAATTCTATTTTTATCATTTACCTACTCGAGGACGAGCAGGAATTAAGCTTGGGGATGCTGATACGTCTGTTGGGAACATAGCATGCAATTTCACAAAAATTCCTACAATCACGCAAGATCTATCTAGGAGATGCATAGAAACGAGAGGGGGAGAGTGTGTCCACGTACCCTCATAGGCCAAAAGCGGAAGCGTTAGGTTACGCGGTTGATGTAGTCGAACGTCTTCGTGATCCAAGTGATCAAGTACCGAACGTAAGGCACCTCTGAGTTCAACACACGTTCAGCTCGATGACATCCCTCGAACTCTTGATCCAGGAGAGGGTCGAGGGAGAGTTTCATCAGCACAACGGCGTGGTGACGGTGATGGTGATGTGATCCGCACAGGGCTTCGCCTAAGCACTACGACGCTATGACCGGAGGAGTAAACTGTGGAGGGGGGACGCCTCACACGGCTTGGAACAATTAGTGTGTCTCCAAGGGGTGCCCTGCCAACGTATATAAAGGAGGAGAGGAGGAGGCCGACCACCAGGGGCGCGCCAAGGAGAGGGGAGTCCTACTAGGACTCCAAGTCCTTGTAGGATTCGGCCCTCCCTCTTTTCCTTCTCATGGAGGTGGAAAGGGGGAGGGAAAGGGAAGAGGAGAAGGAAAGGGGGCGCGCCCCCTCCCCTAGTCCAATTCGGACTCCCCATGGGAGGGGGCGCGGCCATCCCTTGTGGGCTGCCTCCCCTCTCCCCGATGGCCCATGTAGGCCCAATATTTCCCTGGAGGGTTCCGGTAACCCCTCGGTACTCCGAAAAATACCCGAACTACTCCGAAACCATTCCGGTGTCTGAATACCATCGTCCAATATATCAATCTTTTACTCTTGACCATTTTGAGACTCCTTGTCATGTACGTGATCTCATCTGGAACTCTGAACAATCTTTAGTCACCAAAACACATAACTCATAATACAAATTGTCATTGAACGTTAAGCGTGCGGACCCTACGGGTTCGAGAACTATGTAGACATGACCGAGAACATCTCCGGTCAATAACCAATAGCGGAACCTGGATGCTCATATTGGTTCCTACATATGCTATGAAGATCTTTTATCGGTCAAACCATAATGACAGCATACATTATTCCCTTTGTCATCGGTATGTTACTTGCCCGAGATTCGATCGTCGGTATCCTCATACCTAGTTCAATCTTGTTACTGGCAAGTCTCTTTACTTGTTCCGTAATGAATCATCTCGCAACTAACTCATTAGTCACATTGCTTGCAAGGCTTATTGTGATGTGCATTACTGAGAGCGCCCAGAGATACCTCTCCAATACTCAGAGTGACAAATCCTAATCTTGATCTATGCCAACCCAACAAATACCTTTGGAGACACCTATAGAGCATCTTTATAATCACCCAGTTACGTTGTGTCATTTGATAGCACACAAGGTGTTCCTCCGGTATTCGGGAGTTGCATAATCTCATAGTCAAAGGAATGTGTATAAGTCATGAAGAAAGCAATAGCAATAAAACTTAACTATCATTATGCTAAGCTAACGGATGGGTCTTGTCCATCACATCATTCTCTAATGATGTGATCCCGTTCATCAAATGACAACACATGTCTATGGTCAGGAAACTTAACCATCTTTGATTAACGAGCTAGTCTAGTAGAGGCATACTAGGGACACTCTGTTTTGTCTATGTATTTTCACATGTATCCAGTTTTCGGTTAATATAATTCTAGCATGAATAATAAACATTTTATCATGATATAAGGAAATATAAATAACAACTTTATTATTGCCTCTAGGGCATATTTCCTTCAACGTCTCCAACGTATCTATTTTTATTTGCTTTTATTTTCAGATCTATTAAATAAAAAATACGAAAATACCTTACTGCAATTTATTCTTATTTATTTTATCTCGCAAGATCTATTTATCCAACCTATCATATTTTTACCCCGTCCACTTGCCAATTTCTGGTGTCGTTGCCCGAAAGGGATTAACAACCCCTTTAATAAGTCGGGTTGCGAGTATTTTTTATTTGTGTGCAAGTGTCGTTCACGTAGTGTTGCATGGTTCTCCTACTGGTTCGATAACCTTGGTCTCATCACTGAGGGAAATACCTACCGTTGTTGTGCTGCATCATCCCTTCCTCTTTGGGGAAATACCGACGTAGTTCAAGCAGACATCAGCAGGCAGGAGTTGGTCTACTAATCTTGGACGTGATGCCTATATAATGATCATTGCCTGGATAACGTCATAATTATTTAAAGTTCTATCAATTTCCCAACAGTAATTTGTTTACCCGTCGTATACTATTTTTCTCGAGAGAAGCCACTAGTGAAATCTACGGCCCCCGGGTCTCTTCTTTATCATATTTGCCTTTGAAATATATTTTTATTCACTTTTTATTTTTAGATATATTAATCCAAAAACCCAAAAATACCTTGATGCAATTTTATTTATTTATTTTATCTCACATTCCCGCGAGATCTATTTATCCAATCTACTATAATTTTATCTATCTTCTTATCCGGAAGGGATTGACAACCCCTCTTTTACATCGGGTTGCAAGTATTTGTTCTTCGTGTGCAGGTACCGTTCACGTAGTGTTGCATGGTTCTCCTACTGGTTCGATAACCTTGGTCTCATCACTAAGGGAAATACCTACCGTAGTCGTGCTGCATCATCCCTTCCTCTTTGGGGAAATACCGACGCAGTTCAAGCCACATCAGGTAACAGGAGACAAAGGGGACAATATTTACCCATATTCAGACCCTCTCGAATAGGTAATACCCTACCTTCTGCTTTGATTGTATTGATGATGATGTGAGTACAAGCTTGATCTATCTCAAGATCGTAAGTTGTGTTCTAACCCTAAGGCTAGGTGGTTGTAATTGTGACCGTGGTCTCTATGGATTAAACCCCTCAGCTTATATAGATGCCGAGGGTAACTAGGGTTACATGTGGTCGGTTGCCCATCTAGGGATACATACATCGACGGTCGATGCTGTCCTTGGAGTACACGCCAAGTATTCGGCGGAATCCATCTTGATCATGTTGAAGAAGTACATGTCAAGTCTTCGGAGTTGGCACCGCCGTCCCCGCCCCGGTGGCGCGCGACCACGGTGAAGGAGGAGCCCTCCCTGGCGACCGCCAATGTGCGCGGCCGCCTCCTTTACTATCTTGACCGTGGCTGCATTTCCTCGCCCTCGCGCACCAGGAAAGCGATCGACAAGACGTCGCTCGAGGAGGATCGCTGGGAGCGGTGAAACGCAGTGCATCATTCGACCTTCGCGAAGTCGAACGCGGCGTCGGACTGGGTGCGCGTCGACCCAGACCTTGTGTTGGCCCAAGCTGAGGATCCATCTAGGACTACCACGTAGACTTCCTCCCGTCGTCGGTGCCAGATCAATGACCAGCTCTACAAGATTGGATTGTCTGAGTTCGAGCGTGCCACCCTTGCCCTTGCCGGCAATGGGGCGGGAAGTGTGGGCCGGAGTCTGCGCCTGACAGTCGCCGCAAGCCGGACGCAGCCGATCATTTGCGTGAGGAGGAGCGGCTTTGCCGCAAACGCGCAGCGCCGACCGATCAGGGCTACCGCGACCCCACGACAGTCGTCCTCTGGAAGGACGACAACGACAACGGCAACAGGGACGTCAACGCAGGTGCCGACAGTCTCGGAGATCATGCCTATTGGACATTGCATAATTTAATTACTTTAAAAAAAATTGTTAACCCCGTTGAATAGCGTTTGTTGTGCATGTAATATAAGAAACTTGTTTAAATTTTGTTTATTTTCATGCATTTTGTATGTTTATTTAAATATCCACTTGAAATATGGGCAAATATTTGATGCATAGAGTCGGATGACCATTCCCTATACGTTATCTATGGACACGTTGGACAAAAATTTTATTGTGTTCGATTTAATGGACTGTTTTTTTTTGTTTGAGAACCGCCTCATAGGCATTTATTTATTCATGCCTGATTATAAAACATCATAAACACAGGAACTACATTGAGAGGGAGAATCGAGCCCTAATACTAGAGCTTCTTTGGCACACAGATGAGCAGCCCGATTGGCTTGCCTTCCTATCCATCTCAACTCAAAGTCCTGGAAGTTTGGGAGATAAGTGCCAGAAGAACGATCCTCCCCACCTTCCCATGCATTGGAAACATCCTGACAATCAGTTTCCGTACTTATCCTTGTGTATCCATTCGCCAATGCAAACACCATTGCATCCCAGCATGCGGTCAGCTCTCTTAGAAAGGAGAAAGATGATTGATAAAATTGTTATTGTATTGCTTGAGCCTCGTGAACATATATATATATATATAAACACTATTCTGATCACGGGATCAGAATAATATTCTGATCACAACCTGACCTGCCCCGCTAGTAGTACGTTGAACTTCCGCCAACATTGCCCAAATGGGGCTTGCGATATACCGTTGGAAAGCTATGGACCCCGATATCATTACCCAACTTAAATTTTTGGCAAAATATAAGCGGTTTAAGAGCAGTTTTGAAAACCGTTTTTCTTCGCACAAAAAACATGAATCGTATTTTCGATCGCATTTCTGAACCGTATATCGGAATGAGGCATATAATATGGCGTTGGAACGATGCTGCAAAACCACTCCTTTCACACGTTGAAAGTTTTCTCTAATTCCCTATGGTTAAAGAGTAATTTGAAAAAATGTAAAATTTCATAAACCGAACAGCTGAGTTCGTTTTTTCGATGTCATTTCTAAACGGCTAATCCAATGGAGGCATATGATATGGCGTTGGAAAGCTTATGAAAATGCGCTACTTTTTCATCTTGAATTTTTTTTCTAATTTTGAATGGTTTAAGAGTAATTTAGAAAATGGTCCAAGTCCTACCGAGTTCGTATTTTCGAGCTAATTTTTTAACCGTGCGTCCGAATGCAGCAAATGATATGGCATTGGAAAGCTTGAACAAATGCGAAACGTTTTGGTATGTATTGTTTCTCCCAACTCTTTACGGTTTTAAGTCAGTTTCGAAAATGGCGAAAAACGTATTTTTGCCATAATTTCTACAAACTTTATCGGAATGAGGCAAATAATATATCGTTGAAAAGCTACGGAAATTGCGAAACTTTTTCATGTTGATGGTTTTCTCTGATTCCAAGTTGTTTTCAAGTAATTTCGAAAATGGCGGGATCATTCGTTCTGCCTATATCGCGAAACAGATTCTTCGAAAATGCATCGCGTGAAGAATCCGAACTTCTCGGCACGTGTACCTGAACTTCACTCAAGTTTTTCACGTAATTTTTTTGCTCGTAGGTCTTCATCCACTCATCGGAATTGAGCAAGTGATATACCGGTGGAAAGCTGTTGTAAGCACTTAACTTTCCCGTGTTGATCGTTTTTTCATATTCGCGACAATTTTAAAAGTTTTTATCTAAAATTCATCCATTGTAGTAATTAAACTTACTGTTTTTTTTAGTTGAACTTCTGTGACGTATTTTTGTTTGTAATTTTCTCATCCATTGTAAATGTTACACAAATAATATTTCTTTTGTACAAATCTCTCTAACAATATTTTTTTAACTTTCTCCCACAAAGTGCTTAAACTTATAACAACAAAACTTTTGGCCTTTGATTTTTTATTCTTTTTTTCAATAAAAAATGTACACCGGGTAGTACATGAACTTCTGGCAGTTATCAACCTGGACCACTCTCGGTTACGTGAAAATATTTAAGTTTTTTTATGAATTTTTTATTTGATTTTCGTTAATCATTTTTTATGAATCTTGAAGCGCTCTATTTTTAATTGTTGAACTTCTTATTATTTTATTTTTGAACTTTTTGCTTTCATTCTTTAATAACGAGGAAAATCTGAGTTTTCTATAATCATCGAACTTCTCCATATTTTTAATATGAACTTCCTGGTTTTATTTCTTAATCCTTTTTATGAAATTTTCAAGCGTTATATTTTTAAAAGTTGAACTTCTTGTTTTTATTTTTGAACTTCTTGTTTCCATTATTTAATAACGAGGAAAATTTGAGTTTTCTATAATCATCGAACTTCTCCATCTTTTTAATATGGACTTCCTGATTTTATTTCTTAATCTTTTTACGAAATTTTGAAGCGCTCTATTTATTAAAAGTTGAACTTCTTGTTATTTAATTTTTAAACTTCTTGTTTCCATTATTTAATAACGAGGAAAATCTGAGTTTTCTATAATCATCGAACTTCTACATCTTTTTAATATGGACTTCCTGGTTTTATTTCTTAATCTTTTTTATGAAATATTGAAGCGCTCTATTATTAAAAGTTGAACTTCTTGTTTCCATTCTTTCATAACGAGGAAAATCTGAGTTTTCTATAATCATTGAACTTCGCCATCTTTTTAATATGGACTTTCTGGTTTATTTCTTAATCTTTTTTATGAAATTTTGAAGCGCTCTATTATTAAAAGTTGACCGTCTTTGTTATTTAAGTTTTGAACTTCTTGTTTCCATTTTTTAATAACGAGGCAAACCTTGCCTTTTTATTCATTTTTCTCATATTAAACACACACCATGTAGTACATGAACTTTTTCTGTTTTTATAATTGAATTTTTTTTATTTTCTTTTTGAAATCAAATTGCTCCTCAATAATAACTGAACTTCTTTGTAGATTGAGAGAATTATTTTAAAATGCAAAAAAAAACAATTTCTTTTTTGTGTTTTCGAACATGAATATATGGTGAATGTCTCTCGCAAATTTTTTTTAACTTCCCCGAAAAGAGGACTTCAACTTCTTTTAACAAACTTTTGAAGCTTTTATTTTTTCTATACTTTTATTCTCACCTGAAATGAATTCCTTACAGTACTTGAACTTCTCGTTGTTTTCACTATAAACTTTTGTCGCATTTTTGTGTATACGCCGAATTACACGCAATTGAAGGCCGGACGTTTTTTTTTTTTACCATTTTCAAACATGTAATAGGAGGTCAGATGTCCCGCAATATAAATTCTGAACCATGCATGGAGGAGCACATAAACTTCTTGCAACAAACCTTTTAAGCTTTTTGTTTACTATTCTTATATTCTTATCTGAAACGCATTCCGTGTAGTAGTTGAACTTTCCGTTGTTTTCACCTTGAACTTCTGTCACGTATTTTTGTTCAACCTCTCTCACAAGAATTTTTGAACTTTCTCGGGCCAAGCACTTGAACTTCTAGCAACAAATTTTTAGCATTTGCTTTTTATTCTTTTTTATACAAAATGCACATCGTGTAGTACATGAACTTCTGGCAGTTATCAATCCGAATTTCTCTTGGTTACGTGAAAATATCTGAGTTTTTTATAGACATTGAATCGCTCTACCCTTTTTATTTAAACTTCATTGTGTATTTTTAGAAATATGAAAATTGGATGTTTTTTACAAACATCGAACATCTTCGGTATTTGAAATTGAATTATTGGTTTTATTCTTTAGTAACTAGAAAAATCCAATTTTTCAAACAAACATTGAATTTCACTGTTTTTTCAATTCGAACATCATTGTTGATTCTTTAATAGCAACGGATATACTTGAGTTTTTGAAAGAAAAAAAGCTAAAATCCTAGCTTTTTAAATAAACATCGAAACACTTTGTTGTTTTGGTTTGGACTTCCAGTTTAAAAAAAGGGAAAATCATTTAAAAAATTTAGTTGTTTATTTTTTTATTTGAACTTCTTCAGTTTATTCTTTAATAACGAGAAAAATCTAAGTTTTTTATATACTTCAGACTTCTCTATTAATTTAATTTAAACTTTGTAGTCTTTTTTTAGAAAAAATATGTTTTACATAAGCAACAAGCATTTTTAAAAAAATGAACTTGATATTTCTAGTTTTCCTATAAACGGAAAGAATTTGAATTTTCCGTGTACATCGAACTACTCCTTTATTTTTTATTTGAACTTCTTCATTTTTTTTTCTTTAGCCAGAAGGAAAATTTGAGTTTTTTTTTATAAATATCGAACTTCTCTATTTTTGTAATTTGGACTTCTTGGTTTTATTTTAGTAAGAAAAAAATCCTAGTTTTATGAACCGGTCCAATATTTTAGATTTGAACTTCTAGAGTTTTTTTATTTTGAAACCATGAAAATCTTTTTCTTATGAATTTTGAATTGCTCTATTTAGAAAAATTGAACTTCTTATTCTTTTTATTCTTGAACTTCTTGTGTCTTCTTTTTGCATTTTTTAACTTTTGTATTTTTTAATAATCGAACTTCATGTGCTAACATGAACTTTTTTTTAATCGGGAGATCGGACTTTTTATCATGTTTCTAGAAACATCCAAATTTGAAGTTCACTGTGTTTCTTGTATGTTCTATTTTGGTTTTACTTTTTAGAATGGAAAATCCCTTGTTTTATAAATATCAAGCTGCTTTGTTATTTTAATTCGAAGTTCTTAGATTTATAAATATCATTCTTTTAATTTATTATCAATCTTTCTTGGAACTTGCAGACTGTATGTTCTAGATTTTTATGCGAACTTTACTATCGGAGTATTTTAATGTTATCTACTTCGACCTTCTCTGTCATTCCAATATGAACTTCATAAACTGTATTTTCTGGGTATTTATTTTCCAAGGCACACTTGAAGCCAAAGAGAGTAGTACATCAGTTTTCTACAGAAAAAATGAATGACTCAAACTATTTTGCTGCTGATAGAATAAATGTTGAATTTCTATATTGAATGTATATTTTGTACATACAAAAAACTACTCTCTCCGATCCAAAATAAGTGTCGTGGTTTTAGTTCAACTCGGACTACACAAACTGCACCAAGTATGAACATCCATGTATTTTTCGCTGGTGTACTGCTATCCAACTGCTCACATTATTTTCCATATGTTTAACAAAATCAGGCATCAGTTCAAGGCCATAAACATCCATAGTCCAAATATCAAATTGAATCAGAGTACGTGTATACGCAATGAACAAAGTATAATTTTTGTGTACCCTTTTTTTCTTAAAAGAAGTGTACGAGTGGTTTTCTACCACACACCTTTATTCTCCATCTCCCAAATTTTTTATTAGCCACCTTATCCATTGCTCCATAGCATCAAACACAGTGTCTATCTTATCCACTCGTACATAGCATCAAAGCGGGCAAGATTGAGCTTGATGTTCGGTAGTACTCTGTACTGAACAACAACAATAGTTTCTTCTGTTTAAGTTGTTCTTTGTCACTTATATCAAATGGCAACAGTCTATGGACCAAATTGAATGAGGCAAACGGAACAACTGCGCCATTTGTCGGACATGGCAGATATTGCCGGTCCTTGCCGCGAGGTGGTGCGCTATCACCCTCTTCTTTCCAGGGTTGTCCTTGCTCCTCCTCCCCTCGAAACTCTGATGCTTATCCATGGACAGGAACTTGAAGCTTCTCTGCTTGTTTATGCCCAGGAAGCTCTTCAGTTTCTCCCAGAGCACCGAACTGGGTGCTGGACTGCCTCCCCATCTCCAAATCCAATATTTAAACAAGTGACAAATTGTATAAAATTGCGATCTTGTTCTTGCAAAATCTCGTAGAGCTCTCTCCCATCTGCAGGTACACTTGAACTGGTGAGTAATATCATGTGTTCAAATAGCAAAGACCGGACCAAGATTTGAGCTCATACTCCCAGGATGCAGCGACCACTCTACTCACTAACCACTTCACAGGTCGCCTAAAACTACGGAGAGAGTAAAGAAAATTAACACCACCAGCGTCTCCCACAAATGGTCCTCACAAAAATTCCAAAAAAATATTGAGAAGGGGTTCCTCACCACAGTAGCAGCTCGCCTCCCATACTAGTCGACAGCTCCATGCCTCCCCGTCCGTAGAGCACACCGAGTCTGAGAGGAGCAGGAACTAAAAGTGTTGGGCAGCTTGGCAGTATCCAGGGATAGTGACCCACACATCGAACTGAATAGGCTAGTCAGGCTGGACTTCAGAAGCGGCCACAGGCGGGGACAGGAGGTGGGCGGGTGGGTCTCGCCGGCCCCGACAGTGGCAGCACGCAACGAGCGGTGGACTTGCATGGTGGGAGGCCGAGCAGCGCGCGCCGAAGAGGGGATCGACGGGATGACCCCGATCCAGTGAACGACCTTGGTTCGCGTCACTGAACGGCATCGCCACTGCTGAACGGACTTCTGCTGGCTGTTTTTTCCTATTGGTGTTCTGAAATGTCAATTTTTTGGTAGTAATACATGAACTCTCGGGCAATAAGAAATGAACTTCTACAATACAGATTGTTTTCTCACGTAAACAAAATAAAAAACACAATCTAGGAGAAAACCAATGTCAAAGTACGCATGCAAATCTCATTTTATTGTGTGGCAACCTCTCGTCTTAACACAGAGCCAAACCCTGTCTCCACCTGACTACGACCAGAAATCTGCTGAACAATCTTTCAGAAAACTTTTGTACCCCTACAGGATACAATGTAAGAGAAGTCAAATAGAGACTAAATGGACCGAACAAATGTAGAAGCAGCAGTTCAAAATAATCCGAGGCACAAGTTCAGTCGCCACACAAATAAGACACATAGCACACCCGCACAAAAACATGGCAGACAAAGCCCAAGTGGAATCAAGCTGGTGGCAGCGCACCATGTACTCGACATCACCGGGTTGAAGAAGGAAGCAGAAGATGAGCATCAGTACATGGGATTCGGAGGGGTTGAGGCGCTGAACCTCCTGGTGCTACATCGTTGAACAGCCGGATTTGGCAGCGGCGAACGGCCTGAGCGCTGGGAGGTGGGATGATGCAAGGGCTCCAGTGGAGATGACCGTCCACGGGAGGTGCAGTTGACCTGCAGAACAATGGGATCTCCTCTGCATGTGGAGGTCCGACCACGCGGAGGCACGTTGGGGATGAAGGGCGACGGGAGGCTCGTCGGGCGGGGGGAGGGGCAGGAGATGCGGTCGCGTCGAGGTCGGGGAGTGACGGCCGGGCTAAGGAGGGCGGCTTGCGCGATTGGCGGCGGCGGCGCCTGCGTTGACAGGGCGGCTGCGAGTGCGGCACCGGCGGTGGGGAGTATAGGCTGGGTGAGAGAGGTGGGGCAGGGCACCAACGACAGGGAGATCTGGGGCGGGGCTGGACAGGTGGGGCGGCGCGCGGCCCCGGCGTCGGAGGGGAGGTCTGCGGTGGGGCAACCAGAGGCGAGTGGATCCAGGGCGAGATCGGCGACGATGGGATCAGAGGGGATCGGGGGGAGGTGGTGGGGGTCGTGGTGTGGCCGTTTTTTTATGTCGGGCAGTTGGTGGAGTTCAGGAGATATCCAAATAACTATTCTAATTTTGAAATTAAAATAATGTTATTTTATATAGAAAAAAGTAAACCTATGAAACTTCGCTGGGGCAGATGTAATCACGAGCGCTCGTTGGTTTGAGATCTAGTCCCTCCTCTTACCTCATTTGCTTTCTCCTTGTTTCATTCATTTTATGTTCTTTTCCGCTTATAGCGAAAGGTGGACCACGCCGCATGCAAGGGGAGGGACCGGGCAGGCACTAGGCCGTCGCTGTTGCAGCCCAGCAGAAAGGACCACCGATGCCAAAAGGAAAAAAGTTCCTCCATGAAAATTGGAGAACTGTTCGAGGAAGGTTTGAACCTTTTCTTTGGTGGACGTGTTTTTTTACTTATGCGTTGTTGTTTTTTTGAGACAATTGTTTTTTGTCATTCAGCTACTGCGTACCGGGGGCACCTGCGCTTTCCTATAGTTCATTTTGATACTTTTTTTAACTTTATGTGTTGATAGCAGCCCATAGCCTATTTTGATCCAGCTGCTGCGCTTCCCATTACGATGGGCTATGAGCTAGGCCGTTACAGGAGGAAACATCAGTTGTCAACTCAAAAATAAAGATCGGAATGATATTAATTTTGAAAAGAACTAAAAACTATGATGGCAAACCAGGGCGACCTGTTGGGGCAAACCGGGGATCAACTAAAAAAGAAAGCTCAGAATGATATTAATTTTGGAAAAAATAAAAAAAATGGACACACACGCCTCCTCGTCACTTTTTCAGTAGCGACTAGCGAGAGACATGCATGGCGATGTCATGCAGATATACTCCTATATCGCAATAGGACATGCAGGCTCGTGTGGTGCATGGCATTTTGTCGACCAGAAAAATGCCGAGTAATACTCAACGAAACGTTCCTGAAGGTCTTAGAGCATCTCCAACAGCCGCCTATGCGCCGCGCGCAAAAAACCTGTTTGCCGCGCGCGCTTCGGCTGGTTTGGCGCGCCCGCCTGCGCTGGCTCCAGCAGCCGCGCTATAATGCAGCGCGCGCGCCGCTCCAGCAGAGCGCAAAAATACAGCGCGCGTGCCGCACAAACCACATGTACATAGCAAAAATGATCAAACAAACAAAATAAATCAATAATAAATAGTTCAATTTCGTTATCATTACAACTCAAACAAATAGTTTATCATTCAGTACAACAAATGCAATAAACACAACAAATAGTTCATGAACAATACAATATCGAATGCAGATATCATCATGCTCTTTGTCGTCCATGCCATGCCCACCACTCTTCAATCAAATCATTCTGAAGTTCATTGTGCGTTGATTGACGCCGAATGGCATGATAGGAGGCAACAAAACGGGCTACCCTTTTAGCCCTCCGTCGCACTCGCACGGGATTTCTCAAGAGCTCATACTGTGAGTAGTCTAAATCTTGTCCATGCTCATTCTCAATGATCATGTTGTGCATGATCACACAAGCGTGCATGATGTACCAAAGCATTTTTTGATCCCAAAATCTAGCCGGTCCTCTCACAATAGCAAATTAGGCTTGCAAAATCCCAAATGCTCTCTCCACATCTTTTTTAGCCGCCGCATGAGCATTGTGGAAGTCAAGATTTTTCTTACCTTCCGGCTTTTTCAAAGGCTTCACGAAGGTTTGCCACTTTGGATCGATGCCATCCACTAGATAATAGCCATAGTTGTACGTACGACCATTTGCTACAAACTGCACCGGTGGCAACTCACCGTTTGCAATCTTATTCATCAGTGGTGACCGGTTGACAACATTGATGTCATTCAAAGATCCAGGCATTCCAAAGAATGCATGCCAAATCCAAGTCTCCTGATCGGCCACCGCTTCAAGGATTATAGTGGAACCCTTTTTTTGGCCGTGGAATTTCCCATGCCATGCCTTTGGACAATTCTTCCAACTCCAATGCATGCAATCTATTGAGACAAGCATGCCAGGAAATCCGCGAGCTTTGTTCATCGCCAATAGCCTTGCGGCGTCTTCAGCATTGGGAGCTCTCAAATACTCCTCGCCAAACACTTGCACAATTCCCACTGCAAAGCGCTTGACACACATGATGGCTTGGCTCTCACTCATAGCCAAGTGATCATCAACAAGATCAGCCGGTATACCGTATGCCAACATACGCAAAGCGGCTGTCACCTTCTGAAAGGTGCTATGCCCGAGCTCTCCGGTGGCATTCCTCCTTTGCTGAAAAAAACGGTCATGGCTCGCTAGTTTCTCTGCAATGCGCCTGAACAACTCGGTGCTCATCCTAAACCGGCGACGAAAATACGACTCGGGGTATATGGGATTCTCCGCAAAATAACGCCTGATCAATCTGTTGTGGGCATCGATCCTGTCCCTCCAAATTTTCTGCCGACCCATAACCGAACCACCGTGCTTCGGTTTTTTTTATATGCATAGCTAGGATCATTGCAAGATCCTCCTCCTCTTCCATATCAAATTCTTCTTCGGAAGAATCATACGACGAACTCATCTACAATGTTCAATACTATGCTATAAAAACTACAATTCAAAACATGCATCAAATTCATGAAGTTTGAGCAATACATACCTTGTAGGCGTTTTGTCAAACACCTTGCGGGCGCGGCGCGGCAGCGAGCGCTCGGGCGCTGTTCCTCGGACGACGGAGGCGCGCGATGGCCGGCGGGACTAGGAGGGGAAGGGGCGGAAGCGCGGGCGTGCGGGGATAGGCTGGGGAAGCCTGAACGGTCGCCGGGGGCGCGGGCGGCGGCGGCGGCGCGACCGGACGGGGGGTGGAAGTGGGAGAGGATGTGCGGGCGCGAGCGCTGGAGTGTGCCGCGCGCTGCAGCTGGCGCCCCAAATACACCGCGCGGCTAAGCGTTTTTGCCCGCACGCCCAACCCATTATAGCGCGCGCGCCGTTTTTGCGCGCCCGCTGGAGCGACCCGCCGCATTGCGCGCGCGCAAAAACGGCCTATTTTGCGGCGCGGAGCTAGTTTAGCGTGGCTGTTGGAGATGCTCTTACTTGCATGGGCGCGTGCGGATTTCTGGGTGATTTCCGTTTCATTTTAGCGTGCAATACGGCCGAACAGGTGAGCCTGTGCATGCGGCTGCATTCATGTTGCTTCAAGTCAAAAGGCGCCCAACGCGCTGCTCACACCCATTCCCCTTGGGCCTCGCGCCGCAGGTGCCTCCCTGCTCGCAACAGACCGGATTTTCGATCTCATCCCCATGCCGTTTCTAGACACGCAGCTGTGGAGAGTCAAAGACCATCATTCCAGTCATCACGCTCTTCTCTTTCACCACACACGCGCGGAATGTGAGAATGAGCATTTTGATCTAATCTCGGGTCTGCGTTGGCCGTACCTAGTGCAACGGAAAAAATACCAGTTGGATCAAATGTGATAATGAGCATTTCTTAGTATTGCATCTAATCACGCACGAACGAACAGCTACGTATTGCATGTAGAAGCTTCAGAAAGCGACAATGGTCTAAGAAGCTTACTTTTGAGGGCGTCGGCGTCCTGCGACTGCCCTGCGCCGCCGTTCTCCGCCATAGGCAACCATGCCGTTCCCTCACCAGTGCACTGGTGTGTGTACGATGAGACTGTCGGCGAGTTTGGTTCGGGGAAAATATTGCGGTTTTTGATTATAGTGTTTTCTGAAACGGTAGCAAGCGTTTGTTTCACGTATGTTGTTTTCCATCGGAGCGTTTTCGGATACGCCGCTTCGTAAAATCAAAACCGCCAGATCCTAAGTGTATTAGAAACCGGCACCCTCCGCTCGAACCAAACAAAGGTTGTACTATTAGGTAAAAGTGATTGCAAGTGGCGCTTTCACATACGAGAAAATGAATACGTTACGGAGCTGAACCAAGCGCGTCGTGTATCTTTTCCTCTCTCACTGTCTCCCATTTTTGCCTTTTTTCCATTGTGCGGGTGAGCTCGGGAAGAAGAAGCAATCGTCACGCACTCATTATACCGCATTTACTCACGGGGGTGCTTTCTCTCCCTGTGGCCGACGCAGGCTGGGACATGTTCACGGGTGTTTCATTTAGCATATCCCATGACGATACACAAACAAAAGGAATGTCAGTGTGGGGGTGACAAGACTGACACGCGTGACTTCGTAAATCTCAAGATGATATGCCGGCTCAGTCTCTCGGAGGTGCTCATAGGGGTAGGGTGTGCGTGTGTGCATTCATAGGGGTGAGTGTATGCGCGTGTATATGAGCGCTTGTGTCTGTACTGATGCTCAAAAAAAAAAGATTAAGGGTGGGTGCAAAAATTGTCCACAAAGGGATAGCTCGGAAAATGAATTTTAAGAAATGAAGAAAAACACAATAGCTAATTTAACGCTCTCGCTATCTACAGGCATTGACAAAACGGGGGACTTTCGCACTATATGTGTGATTCTAATATGTGGGCACGGGGAGGTGTGCCAAGGGATGGGGGTATGTGTCAAACGATCAAAACTGCTGTAGTATACCACTGGCGGCGGCCTGGGGGGTGGTCGTTTCCGCCTCAGGGTGGTAGGGCTCTCATGTACGGTAAGACTAAGGATGGATGCGTGCACACCACATCCAACATTGTGGATGACCGGGTGCAACATGTCAGCTGACGGGATCATCGGGAAGAGGTGGCCTTAGTAACGACATGGCTATGGCGCAGTGAGGTCCGGCTACTACTCCTGGTGGTGGCAGCGGTGGCGCTATGAGGTCGGGTGTGCGGTGGTCTCCCTATAATGCGGCGCTACATGGTACATTGGTGCCTCCGACTGCGGCGACGACCGCATTATTCGGTTTATGCTCATGTGCGGGTGTACCATTTTAGACTCCATCGCCATCCCTCAAAATGTGTGCATTGACTTTGTAGGAGGGGTTGTCTTTTTTGCCAACGCCAACCATCGTTGATGGATGGTTCCCTCGCTAGTATTACCGCTATGATCATTGACTCTCGTCGGAGGGTGGGATGCCACCGAGTAGCTCGTCCATTTTCCGAGAACGACACGGCGGGAGCGGTGGTGCGGCTCACAATGGCTTTGGTGTCTACGTTCTTGAATACTATATGCACCAAGAGCAGTTGTGGGCCTCCCCCACAGTTCGGCAACCATCACAGTGGGAGAAGCAACGACCGATCGATGCATACATCAAGTGATCTACGAAAAAAGACTCGGAGCAATGTGAAAATCACAGACGCAACCTAGCCCACACAAGCCGGAAGAACACATAACTCTATGTTGGAAAAATAGGTGACCTATCCCACCCTCTGCATCACGCCCCGTATCCCCCAACAAATAACTTTGACGGGATTGGGGCACCGTCGTGCGTATGCATCACATCATATCTATACTAGCAGCCATCACCGCATGGAGCCGTTGGTGTGTCGTCTGGCCCACACTGCGCCAAGTTGCGCGGCTACAGAAAACATCCTAAATCAAAGGATTACATCATATGGATCTCTAAAAAGAACATTGGATTGAAGATCACAATGAGAGAGAAACATCTAGGTACTGCTATGAACCAATAGGTCATGTGGGGAACTAGTTCCCTGCATAATCAAAATCAAAGGTGCAACAAGGTTGATGTGGTGGCCCTCCATTATTGATTCCCCCTTCATAAATAGTATCATCGGTGGAGGCCTCCACATGGGATCGCAGAATAACAGAGGCTTGCGGTAACAGAATAAGCTTCGGGGCTCGCTCAGGTGGTTTCTGAAATTTAAGGAAATTATTGAGTTGGGGTTAGGTCAAACGGAGTTAAGAGGGTCATACAAGCTCAGGTGGCCCCAGGGTCGTGGTGTGAGCTTATGGCCCATTCGTACATCTTCTGGTATACGGGCGGCGCGGCAGATAGCCCACATCGACCTTGATGGGGTGGAGCGAGGCAACAAGGTTGGAGGGCGCGACGTTAGCTTTGGTTTGCTGGTCCGTTCGAGCGAGACAGGGGTGTCTTATTCCGCATGGCGGGGTGCTTTAAATAATGGAGATGCCCCTAAGCTTACTAGTGTCTTGGTGGGTTGTTCGTGTTAGGGGGTCATGTTACATCTAATAGTATCTCGGCACGGGTGCCGCATAGCAAGCTACAAGCACCATCGATAGCGAGGGAGGATCTCGCCTCCCCTGTCTCTGTCCACACAGACGGGGCTTTGCCTAGCGTGTGCGCCGAAACCGACTGAATGGAGGGGAGGCAAAGAGGGGAGGTATGCGCGCCAGTTTTTGTTCACCACCCTCCCCCGACAGGGGGAGGTATGCAAGCCAAAACTTGTTCACCACCCTCCCAAAGCGGAGTTGACGCCAGTGATACGAAAGGGGCGTGTAATTCCCCACATGGCGGTAGTATTTTTGGTGGCGCGTATCCGCTTATGTCGAGAATGTGCGGGGGGTGGGAGGGTTGGGTAATGTTATATCATTTTTTGTATCCCGACATGATACCTCGACGCCGCCCCTGCCGACTGGGAGGCCGTCATCGATAGAGACCATGCGAGACAGGACCAAGTTGGGTTCGTCAGCCACCAATATCGCTCATGGGTGTGAACAGCCAAGACGAGGGACGCTTGTTTTCACCTCGTGGTGGAACCTGTGGGACACGTTCCACTATCTTGCGAGTGGCACGGCAGGTTGTTCCCTGGTACGGGTAAAGGAATCCGTCCACGCATAGGGGGCTAGTCCGTAGCCACTGATGCAGGAAGCCGTCATCAAGCGGTGCCAACATATATTTCAACAACTTTTTGTGCTCGGCAGACGATATCCATGCAACCATAAAACCGAGCTATACTTATGAAACAACGCGGAATTTAATTAGAATCTGAGCAACTACAAAAAAAACCACCGTCAAGTTTGTGATATTAAATCAACCCCCCCCCCCACCCCCCCTCCCTGCAAATCATGGTTATTAAAGTCTGTGTTCTTCTGTATTTATCCCTGGCGGCTCTGGTTGTTAATGAGACTTACTCATGTACTCCCCCCTCCACGAATATGTGTACTTCTACCTTTTATTCTAAGTCAAAGATTTTAAATTTTGATCAACTTTATAGAAAGGAGTAGTACCATATAAGACATCAAATTGGTATATTGTGAAAGTACATTTCAAAATGGATCTAGTGATATTAATTTAGCATCATAAATGCTGCTATTTTTTTCTATGAATTTCATCAAAAATTTAAATCTTTGACTTTGGACAAAAGATAGAACTACACTTATTCGCGCACAGTGTGTGTTGGGGAACGTAGTAGAAATTCAAAATTTTCTTACGTATCACCAAGATCTATCTATGGAGAAACCAGCAACAAGGGAAAGGAGAGTGCATCTACATACCCTTGTAGATCGCTAAGCGGAAGCGTTCAAGAGAACGGGGTTGATGGAGTCGTACTCGTCGTGATTCAAATCACCGATGATCCTAGCGCCGAACGGATGGCACCTCCGCGTTCAACACACGTACGAAGCAGCGACGTCTCCTCCTTCTTGATCCAGTAAGGGGAAAGGAGAGGTTGATGGAGATCCAGCAGCACGACGGCGTGGTGGAAGTAGCGGGATTCCAACAGGGCTTCGCCAAGCGCTGCGGGAGAAGGGAGATGTGCCACGGGAGGGAGAGGGAGGCGCCGGGGCTTGGATGCGGCTGCCCTCCCTTCCCCCCACTATATATAGGGCCAAGGAAGAGGGGGGGGGGGGCGCAGCCTTGGCCCTTCCTCCAAGGAAGGGTGCGGCTAGGGAGGAGTCCATCCTCCCCAAGGCACCTAGGAGGTGCCTTCCCCCTTTAGGACTCTTCCTTTCCCTTATCTCTTGGCGCATGGGCCTCTTGGGGCTGGTGCCCTTGGCCCATATAGGCCAAGGCGCACACCCCTACAGCCCATGTGGCCCCCGGGGCGGGTGGCCCCACTTGGTGGACCCCCGGGACCCTCCCGGTGGTCCCGGTACGTTACCGATAAACCCCGAAATTTTTCCGGTGACCAAAATAGGACTTCCCATATATAAATCTTTACCTCCGGAACTCCTCGTGACATCCAGGATCTCATTTGGGACTCCGAACAACATTCGGGTTACCACATACTAATATCTCTATAACCCTAGCGTCACCGAACCTTAAGTGTGTAGACCCTACGGGTTCGGGAAGCATGCAGACATGACCGAGACGTTCTCCGGTCAATAACCAATAGCGGGATCTGGATACCCATGTTGGTTCCCACATGTTCCACAATGATCTCATCGGATGAACCACGATGTCGAGGATTCGATCAATCCCGTATACAATTCCCTTTGTCTAGCGGTACGATACTTGCCCGAGATTCGATCGTCAGTATCTCGATACCTTGTTCAATCTCGTTACCGGCAAGTCTCTTTACTCGTTCCATAACACATCATCCCGTGATCAACTCCTTGATCATATTGTGCACATTATGATGATGTCCTACCGAGTGGGCCCAAAGATACCTCTCCGTCACACGGAGTGACAAATCCCAGTCTCGATTCGTGCCAACCCAACAGACACTTTCGGAGATACCTGTAGTGTACCTTTATAGCCACCCAGTTACGTTGTGACGTTTGGCACACCCAAAGCACTCCTACGGTATCCGGGAGTTGCACAATCTCATGGTCTAAGGAAATGATACTTGACATTAGAAACGCTTTAGCAAACGAACTACACGATCTTGTGCTAGGCTTAGGATTGGGTCTTGTCCATCACATCATTCTCCCAATGATGTGATCCCATTATCAACGACATCCGATGTCCATGGTCAGGAAACCATAACCATCTATTGATCAACGAGCTAGTCAACTAGAGGCTTACTAGGGACATGGTGTTGTCTATGTATCCACACATGTATCTGAGTTTCCTATCAATACAATTCTAGCATGGATAATAAACGATTATCATGAACAAGGAAATATAATAATAACCAATTTATTATTGCCTCTAGGGCATATTTCCAACAGTCTCCCACTTGCACTAGAGTCAATAATCTAGTTCACATCACCATGTGATTAACACTCACAGGTCACATCGCCATGTGACTAACACCCAAGAGTTTACTAGAGTCAGTAGTCTAGTTCACATCACTATGTGATTAATACTCAATGAGTTCTAGGTTTGATCATGTTGCTTGTGAGAGAGGTTTTAGTCAACGGGTCTGCAACATTCAGATCCGTATGTGCTTCGCAAATTTCTATGTCATCTTGTAGATGCAACTACTACGCTACATTTGGAGCCATTTCGAATAACTGTTCTACTTGGAGCTATTCCAAATTGTTGCTCCATTATACATATCCGGTATCTCTACTTAGAGCTATCCGGATAGGGATTAAGCTTGTATCGACGTAACTCTTTACGTCGAACTCTTTATCACCTCCATAACCGAGAAACATATCCTTATTCCTCTAAGGATAATTTTGACCGCTATCTGGTGATCTACTCCTAGATTACCTTTGTACCCTCTTGCCAGATATGTGGCAAGGCACACTTCAGGTGCGGTACACAGCATAGCATATTATAGAGCCTACGTCTAAAGCATAGGGGACGACCTTCGTCCTTTCTCTCTATTCTGCCGTGGTCGAGCTTTAAGTCTTAACTTCATACCTTACAACTCAGGCAAGAACTCCTTCTTTGACTGATCCATCTTGAACACCTTCAAGATCATGTCAAGGTATGTGCTCATTTGAAAGTACCATTAAGCGTTTTGATCTATCCTTATAGATCTTGATGCTCAATGTTCAAGTAGCTTAATCCAGGCTTTCCATTTAAAACACTTTCCAAATAACCCTATATGCTTTCCAGAAATTCTATGTCATTTCCGATCAACAATATGTCAACAACATATATTCATCAGAAATTCTATAGTGCTCCCACTCACTTCTTTGGAAATACAAGTTTCTCATAAACTTTGTATACACCCAAAATCTTTGATCATCTCATCAAAGCATACATTCCAACTCCGAGATGCTTACTCCAGTCCTTAGAAGGATTGCTGGAGCTTTGCATACTTATTGGCATCTTTCAGGTTCGACAAAACCTTCCGGTTGTATCACATACAACCTTTCCTCAAGAAAATCGTCGAGAAAACAATGTTTTGACATCCTATCTGCAAGATTTCATAAATAATGCAGTAATCGCTAATATAATTCCAACAAACTCTTAGCATCGCTACGTGTGAGAAAGTCTCATCGTAGTCAACTCCTTGAACTTGTCGGGAAACATCTTAACGACAAGTCGAGCTTTTTCAATGGTGACACTTACCATCATTGTCTGTCTTCCTTTTAAAATCCACCTGTACTCAACAGCCTTACGACCATCGAGTCGTTCTGCCAAAGTCTACACTTTGTTTTCATACATGGATCCTCTCTCGGATTTTATGGCCACGAGCCATTTATCGGAATCCGGGCCCACCATCGCTTCTCCATAGCTCATAGGTTTATTGTTGTCTAGCAACATGACTTCCAAGACAGGATTGCGTACCACTCTGAAGTAGTACGTATCCTTGTCATCCTACGAGGTTTGATAGTGACTTGATCTGAAGTTTCATGATCACTATCATAAGCTTCCACTTTAATTGGTGTAGGTGCCACAGGAACAACTTCCTGTGCCCTGCCACACACTAGTTGAAGAGACGGTTTAATAACCTCATCAAGTCTCCACCATCCTCCCACTCAATTCCTTTGAGAGAAACTTTTCCTCGAGAAAGGACCCGATTCTAGAAACAATCCCTTATTGCTTTCGGATCTGATACAGGAGGTATACCCAACTGTTTTGGGTGTCATGTGAAGATGCATTTATCCGCTTTGGGTTCGAGCTTATCAGCCTGAAACTTTTTCACATAAGCTTCGTAGCCCCAAACTTTTAAGAAATGACAGCTTAGGTTTCTCTAAACCATAGTCCATACGGTGTCATCTCATCGGAATTACGTGGTGCCCTATTTAAAGTGAATGTGGTTGTCTCTAATGCCTAACCCATAAACTATTGTGGTAATTCGATAAGAGACATCATGGTATGCATCATATCCAATAGGGTGCAGTTATGATGTTCGGACACACCATCACACTATGGTGTTCCAGGCCGTATTAGTTGTGAAACAATTTCCACAATGTCTTAATTCTGTGCCAAACTCATAATTCAGATATTCATCTCTACGATCATATCATAGATATTTTATCCTCTTGTCACGACGATCTTTCAACTTCACCCTGAAATTACTTGAACCTTTTCAATAATTCAGACTCGTGATTCATCAAGTAAATATACTCAACATCTACTCAAATTATCTGTGAAGTAAGAACATAACGATATCCACTACACGCCTCAGCACTCATTGGACTGCACACATCAAAATGTATTACTTCCAACAAGTTGCTTTCTAGTTCCATTTTACTGAAAACGAGGCTTTCAGTCATCTTGCCCATGTGGTATGATTTGCATGTCTCAAGTGATTCAAAATCAAGTGAGTCCAAACGGTCCATTTGCATGGAGTTTCTTCATGCATATACACCAATAGACATGGTTCGCATGTCTCAAACTTTTCAAAATGAGTGAGCCCAAAGATCCATCAACATGGAGCTTCTTCATGCGTTTTATACCGATATGACTTATGTGGCAGTGCCACAAGTAGGTGGTACTATCATTACTATCTTATATCTTTTGGCATGAACATGTGTATCACTACGATCGAGATTCAATAAACCATTCATTTTAGGTGCAAGACCATTGAAGGTATTATTCAAATAAACAGAGTAACCATTATTCTCATTAAATGAATAACCGTATTGCGATAGACATGATCCAATCACGTCTATGCTCAACGCAAACACCAAATAACAATTATTTAGGTTTAACACCAATCTCGATGGTAGAGGGAGCGTGCGATGGTTGATCATATCAACATTGGAAACACTTCCAACACATATCGTCAGCTCACCTTTGGCTAGTCTCCGTTTATTCCGTAGCTTTTATTTCGAGTTACTAACACTTAGCAACCGAACCGGTATCTAATACCCTGGTGCTACTAGGAGTACTAGTAAAGTACACATCAACACAATGTATATCCAATATACCTCTATCGACCTTGCCATCCTTCTAATCTACCAAGTATCTAGGGTAATTCTGCTCCAGTGGCTGTTCCCCTTATTACAGAAGCACTTAGTCTCGGGTTTGGGTTCAACCTTGGGTTTCTTCACTAGAGCAGCAGCTGAATTGCCGTTTCATGAAGTATCCCTTCGTGCCCTTGCCCTTCTTGAAGCTAGTGGTTTCACCAACCATCAACAATTGATGCTCCTTCTTGATTTCTACTTTTGTGGTGTCAAACATCGTGAATATCTCAAGGATCATCATATATGTCCCTGATATATTATAGTTCATCACGAAGCTCTAGCAGCTTGGTGGTAATTACTTCGGAGAAACATCACTATCTCATCTGGAAGATCAACTCCCACTTGATTCAAATGATTGTTGTACTCAGACAATCTGAGCACAAGCTCAACAATTGAGCTTTTCTCCCTTAGTTTGCAGGTTAAGAAAATCGTCGGAGGTCTTATACCTCTTGACGTGGGCACGAGCCTGAAATTCCAATTTCATCCCTCGAAACATCTCATATGTTTCGCGACGTTTCAAAACGTCTTTGGTGCCTCAACTCTAAACCCTTTAACTGAACTATCACGTAGTTATCAAATCGTGTATGTCAGATGTTCGCAACATCCACAGACGACGTTCGAGGTTCAGCACACTGAGTGGTGCATTAAGGACATAAGCCTTCTATGAAGCAATGAGGACAATCCTCAGTTTACGGACCTAGTCCGCATAGTTGCTACTATCAACTTTCAACTAAAATTTTCTCTAGGAACATATCTAAATAGTAGAACTGAAGCGCGAGCTACGACATAATTTGTGAAGACCTTTTGACTATGTTTAGGATAATTAAGTTCATCTTATGAACTCCCACTCAGACAGACATCCCTCTAGTCATCTAAGTGATTACATGATCCGAGTCAACTAGGCCGTGTCCGATCATCACGTGAGACGGACTAGCCAACATCGGTGAACATCTTCATGTTGATCGTATCTTCTATACGACTCATGCTCGACCTTTCGGTCTCTTGTGTTCCGAGGCCATGTCTGTACATGCTAAGCTCGTCAAGTCAACCTAAGTGTTTGCATGTGTTCCGAGGCCATGTCTGTACATGCTAGGCTCGTCAACACCCGTTGTATTCGAACGTAAGAATCTATCACACCCGATCATCACGTGGTGCTTCGAAACAACGAACCTTCTGCAACGGTGCATAGTTAGGGAGAACACTTTCTTGAAATTTTAAAGAGGGATCATCTTATTTACTACCGTCGTTCTAAGCAAATAAGATGTATAAACATGATAAACATCACATGCAATCAAATAGTGACATGATATGGCAATCATCACTTTGCTCCTTTGATCTCCACCTTCGGGGCTCCATGATCATCATCGTCACCGGCATGACACCATGATCTCCATCATCATGATCTCCATCATCGTGTCTTCATGAAGTTGTCTCTCCAACTATTACTTCTTCTACTACAGCTAACGGTTAGCAATAAAGTAAAGTAATTACATGGCTCTGTTCAATGACACGCAGGTCATACAATAAATAAAGACAACTCCTATGGCTCCTGCCGGTTATCATACTCATCGACATGCAAGTCGTGATTCCTATTACAAGAACATGATCATCTCATACATCACATATATCATTCATCACATCCTTTGGCCATATCACATCACATAGCATACCCTGCAAAAACAAGTTAGACGTCCTCTAATTGTTGTTTGCATGTTTTACGTGGCTGCTATGGGTTTCTAGCAAGAACGTTTCTTACCTACGCAAAAACCACACGTGATATGCCAATTGCTATTTACCCTTCATAAGGACCCTTTTCATCGAATCCGATCTGACTAAAGTGGGAGAGACAGACACCCGCCAGCCACCTTATGCAACTAGTGCATGTTAGTCGGTGGAACCAGTCTCACGTAAGAGTACGTGTAAGGTCGGTCCGGGCCGATTCATCCCACGATGCCGCCGAATCAAGATAAGACTAGTAACGGCAAGCAAATTGACAATATCGACGCCCACAACTACTTTGTGTTCTACTCGTGCATAGAATCTACGCAATAGACCTAGCTCATGATGCCACTGTTGGGGAACGTAGTAGAAATTCAAAATTTTCTTACGTATCACCAAGATCTATCTATGGAGACCACAGCAATGAGGGGAAGGAGAGTGCATCTACATACCCTTGTAGATCGCTAAGCGGAAGCGTTCAAGAGAACGGGGTTGATGGAGTCGTACTCGTCGTGATTCAAATCACCGATGATCCTAGCGCCAAACGGACGGCACCTCCGCGTTCAACACACGTACGGAGCAGCGACGTCTCCTCCTTCTTGATCCAGCAAGGGGAAAGGAGAGGTTGATGGAGATCCAGCAGCACGACGGCGTGGTGGAAGTAGCGGGATTCCAACAGGGCTTCGCCAAGCGCTGCGGGAGGAGGGAGATGTGTCACGGGAGGGAGAGGGAGGCGCCAGGGCTTGGATGCGGTTGCCCTCCCTTCCCCCCACTATATATAGGGCCAAGGGAGAGGGGGGGAGCAGCCTTGGCCCTTCCTCCAAGGAAGGGTGCAGCTAGGGAGGAGTCCATCCTCCCCAAGGCACCTAGGAGGTGCCTTCCCCCTTTAGGACTCTTCCTTTCCCTTATCTCTTGGCGCATGGGCCTCTTGGGGCTGGTGGCCTTGGCCCATATAGGCCAAGGCGCACACCCCTACAGCCCATGTGGCCCCCGGGGCTGGTGGCCCCACTTGGTGGACCCCCGGGACCCTCCCGGTGGTCCCGGTACGTTACCGATAAACCCCGAAATTTTTCCGGTGACCAAAATAGGACTTCCCATATATAAATCTTTACCTCCGGAACTCCTCGTGACGTCCGGGATCTCATCCGGGACTCTGAACAACATTCGGGTTACCGCATACTAATATCTCTATAACCCTAGCATCACCGAACCTTAAGTGTGTAGACCCTACGGGCTCGGGAAGCATGCAGACATGACCGACACGTTCTCCGGTCAATAACCAATAGCGGGATCTGGATACCCATGTTGGTTCCCACATGTTCCACGATGATCTCATCGGATGAAGCACGATGTCGAGGATTCGATCAATCCTGTATACAATTCCCTTTATCTAGCGGTACGATACTTGCCCGAGATTCGATCATCAGTATCCCGATACCTTGTTCAATCTCGTTACCGGCAAGTCTCTTTACTCGTTCCGTAACACATCATCTCGTGATCAACTCCTTGATCATATTGTGCACATTATGATGATGTCCTACCGAGTGGGCCCAGAGATACCTCTCCGTCACACGGAGTGACAAATCCCAGTCTCGATTCGTGCCAACCCAACAGACACTTTCGGAGATACCTGTAGTGTACCTTTATAGCCACCCAGTTACGTTGTGACGTTTGGCACACCCAAAACACTCCTACAGTATCCGGGAGTTGCACAATCTCATGGTCTAAGGAAATGATACTTGACATTAGAAAAGCTTTAGCAAACGAACTACACGATCTTGTGCTAGGCTTAGGATTGGGTCTTGTCCATCACATCATTCTCCCAATGATGTGATCCCGTTATCAACGACATCCGATGTCCATGGTCAGGAAACCGTAACCATCTATTGATCAACGAGCTAGTCAACTAGAGGCTTACTAGGGACATGGTGTTGTCTATGTATCCACACATGTATCTGAGTTTCCTATCAATACAATTCTAGCATGGATAATAAACGATTATCATGAACAAGGAAATATAATAATAACCAATTTATTATTGCCTCTAGGGCATATTTCCAACAGTGTGTAGGCGTGATTAAGTACACGACTCCACGTGTGTGGTATTAACAAACGCGTATGCATATTATCTGATGGGTCTGTTATGCATAGGAGGATTACCATGACGCAGATAAAGCAAACGCTTATATAGAATCTCGTGCCTGTCGGGGAGTGTTTGTCTTCACTGTAGCAGCATGTGCCTCATCAAATGCCACAGGTGTGTTAAGACTAGCAGGGATGGGCGGCTGCCTCGTACTGCTAGAGGCTGCCTGGAAGTGCTGCGTACTGGCAAGTTTAGACAGGGGCTATCGCTGTAGCGGGCTGTCACGGATGTTAGGACTCCGGGTGGGGCCGGTTGACTATTACTAGGCAGAGGCTGCCTGAAAACTTCTGCGGACTAGAAAGTTGAAGCAGGAGCCGTCGCTGCATGTTGTAGCCGCTGGTGCGTCATGGCTTTGACCCCATTGTAGATGTTGTCTTCCAGTGTACTTGATGATCTTTTTAAAGGGTAAAAACTCCACGGTGAAAATAATGAATCGGACACCGACCTTCATCTACCGCCCGTTTTCTATAGACTAGCACGTCAGCCGAGGACGGGTCGGCACAAAGTGAATGACCGATAGGGACTGCAAGTTAATGCATGTCACTAGAGTATGTTCGTGTGTGATAGATGCTGATAACCGCCAAAAAATGAGGAGATGCAAAACACGATTTCTGACGCTAGTTTGGGTGGCGATGCGAGACGGGTTAAGAGCCGAGGGAATCTGACATGGATGACGTCGTGTTAAATGCAATTTTGTCTCTGCAAAGGCTATGCTCGCATGGTAGATGGGATGGGGTGCAGTGCCTGCTTCGTCTCGTCTACTCTAATGACCGCATGCGGGCTCTTTGGTTCGCCCCAGCACAAGAAAACAGGGGCTCCCCCCCCCCTGAGTGGCGGTGTTGGACTTCTCTGTTGGAGGTGGTCGGCCGGTTGTGACGGATCTCGAGATCCCACGGTTAGCCCGGGCGGCGATTTGGTGAGGCGTACCTACCGGTGAAAACCAAGCTCCGGCTAGGGATTGCAACACCTACGCGTCGTTAACTTGTTGAAGGCGTCTCCATTGTATCCACCTTCTACCCCACTTCTCCTGCTTCGGCGGAAACCCAACAACATGGTATCCTGGATCAGGCGATGGATGCACTCTTGGTGTCGCTCTCCCCCATGAGGGCATTGTTTTGGAGGAGTTGCTGGACGGATGACGTGGGTGGAGTATTCGAGGGGCACTTAACGAAAAAATGTTGGGAAAAAACCTTTTGATGCTTTGTCTGAGGTTGTTTGTGACATAACATGTTGATGATATAAGAGAAAAATGCATGGTAGAAGCCGGTAACAAAGTCCTGACTGCAAATAAAATGCACTACTATCATGGGGTGTGTCGGGGGTACTCCCCCCCCCCCCACACACACACCCAACACTAACAACAACAAAATTACATTCTTATGAAGTTGGTGCCAATTCTCTGTAGATGCAAAGTGCCCATCTCAACGTCCCAGTAAGCAGAATGCATTTTAGTCTTCTCTCAAATTACGCCATGCAAAATCTACCACATAAAGGGAGTCATGCATATAACTTATAATTTTCAACGCGAGTCTTACTGTATAAAGATGACACTCATCATGTTGGTCATCGCATCAACTAGCTTACAAAAGGAACCTCCCAAATGCATTGTCGGAACCATGCATACCCCGCAACAAGAGGAGGAGGGCACCCTATGAAATATGAATGTGGGTCTTTTTTATATATAGATGACATTGACCACGTAGTTAGATTACGAGGAGGAGGGAACCTCTAGATTGCACTATCGGGACCGTGCATATCAGCAACAAGAGGAGGCGCCCTATCATATGTGAACGTGAGCCTTTAGATTTATAGATGTCATTGATCACGTTAATCACCACACCAACTATATTACCAAAGGAACCTCCGGCCGATATTGCACGAACCGTGCATACTCGAAGAGGAGGCACCCTATAAGAATATGCACACAAACATTTTCATGATGTATAGATACCATCACCGCATCATTTAAATTGCGCAAAGAAACATCCTGCATAGGAGTGCCCCATTGCATTTCATCGCGAGTCTTCTTGTATTAAGATGACATTGATCACGTTGGTCACCGCATGAACAAGCTTACGCCGGGAACCTCCAAAATGCATTGTCGGAACCGTGCATACTCGCAACGAGAGAAACCCTATCAAACATACCTTTTTATATGACATTTGATCATGTTGATCTCTGCATGAACTACATTACGCAAAGGGGGCACCTTATCAAATATGAACGTGAGCCCTTTTTGATATATAGATGTCATTGGCCACGTAGGTAGATTACGAAGGGGGACCTCCAGATTGCACTATCGGAACCGTGCATACCAGCAACAAGAGGCCCCTATCAAATATGGACATGAGCTTTTTGATTTATAGATTTCATCGACCACGTTGATCATCGCACCAAGTATATTTATCTAAGGAACCTCCTGTCCGCATTGTAGGAACCGTGCATACCCCGGGCGCCTATCAAATATGATTGTGAGCCTTTTTGATAAATAGATGACATTGACCATGTAGTTAGATTTACGAAGGGTGGGGGGACCTGCAGATTGCACTATCGGAACCGTGCATACTAGCAAAACATGTCCCTGTCAAAAATGAATGTGAGCCTTTTGATTTATAGATGTCATTGATCACGTCAATCACCGCACCAACTATGGACGCGAGCCTTTTGATTTACAGATGTCATCGAAGGAACTGTGCACATTCGAAGAGGAGAGACCCTATAAGAATATGCATACGAGCCTTTTATGATGTGTAAATACCATCACTGCAACACTTAAATTGCTCAAAGAAACATCCAGTTTACATTGTCAAAATCCATTGATACCCGCATAGGAGTGCCCCATTGCATTTCAACGCGAGTCTTACCGTATAAAGATGACACTGATCATGTTGGTTACCGCATCAACTATCTTACACAGGGAACCTCCCAAATGCATTGTCGGAACCGTGCATACCCAGCAACAATAGGCACCCTAGAAATATGAATGTGAGTCTTTTTTATATATAGATAACATTGACCACGTAGTTAGATTACGAGGAGGAGGGAACCTCCAGATTGCACTATCGGAACCGTGCATATCAGCAACAAGAGGAGGCACCCTATCATATGTGAACGTGAGCCTTTAGATTTATAGATGTCATTGATCACGTTAACCACCGCACCAACTATATTACCAAAGGAACCTCCAGCCGGTATTGCACGAACCGTGCATACTCGAGGAGGAGGCACTCTATAAGAATATGCACACAAACCTTTTTATGATGTATAGATACCATCACCGCATCACTTAAATTGCGCAAAGAAACATCCTGCATAGGAGTGCCCCATTGCATTTCACCGCGAGTCTTCCCGTACTAAGATGAAATTGATCACGTTGGTCACTACATGAACAAGCTTATGCCGGGAACCTCCAAAATGCATTGTCGGAACCGTGCATACTCGCAACGAGAGAAACCCTATCAAACATACCTTTTTTATATGACATTTGGTCATGTTGATCACCGCATGAACTACATTGCGCAAAGGGGGGCACCCTATCAAATATGAAACATGAGCCCTTTTTGATATATAGATATCATTTGACACGTAGTTAAATTACGAAGGGGCGACCTCCAGATTGCACTATCAGAACCATGCATATCAGCAACAAGAGGCCCCTATCAAATATGGACATGAGCCTTTTGATTTATAGATGTCATCGATCACGTTGATCACCGCACCAACTAAATTTATCTAAGGAACCTCCTGTTCGCATTGTAGGAACCGTGCATACCCCGGGCGCCTATCAAATACGACCGTGAGCCTTTTTGATAAATAGATGACATTGACCACGTAGTTAGATTTACGAAGGGTGGGGGGACCTGCAGATTGCACTATCGGAACCGTGCATACCAGCAAAACAGGTCCCTATCAAAAATGAATGTGAGCCTTTTGATTTATAGATGTCATTGATCACATCAATCACCGCACCAACTATGGACGCGAGCCTTTTGATTTACAGATGTCATCGAAGGAACTGTGCACACTCGAAGAGGAGGGACCCTATAAGAATATGCATACGAGCCTTTTATGATGTGTAGATACCATCACTGCAACACTTAAATTGCTCAAAGAAACATCCAGTTTACATTGTCAAAAGCCATGGATACCCGCATAGGAGTGCCCCATTGCATTTCAACGCGAGTCTTACCGTATAAAGATGACACTGATCATGTTGGTTACCGCATCAACTATCTTACACAAGGACCCTCCCAAATGCATTGTCGGAACCGTGCATACCCAGCAACAATAGGCACCCGTCAAACATGGATGGCAATTTTTATTGTTTCAATATATGACATCTGACAAGTGTTGATCACCGCATGAGCTCCATTACGCAAGGGGGGCACCCTATCAAATATGAACGTGAGTCTTTTCGATATATAGATGACAGTGAACATGTAGTTAGATTACGAAGGGGGGGGGGACCTCCAGATTGCACTATCGGAACCGTGCATATCAGCAACAAGAGGCCCATATCAAATATGGACGCGAGCCTTTTGATTTCAAGCGGGATCATGGCGCTACACTATGCTTGGCAGTGGATGGGGATGAAGATACAGAGGTGACGGGCAACTTAGCTGATATGATGTCATCAAATATATATGTTTTGAAACGAGGCAAAAGATTTAACATTTTCATTGATTAAGAAGAAGAGATTTGCCTGGTTAATTTTAAAAAAACAGGCAAAAACCTAGATTACAAACCCCACACGGGGCACACGCGGATGACCTGGACACAAACAAGATCACGAAACACAACTGCCATCTCATCAACACCAACCGAGAGCGTCATCGACATCGTCATCTCATCTGATCAGATGACTTCGACTTCATCCCGGACGAGCACAAACATACCAACCATCGAGAGGATGCACCGAGCAACAAAGCAACGCCAAACAGTCATCCAAAGCATCAAGGACATGGCATCTCCGATTTTGTTGAAGAACTTCACAGGAGAAAGTTGCAAGCCTCGCACCGACCTAGTCCAACACAACCTCCGAAGAGCGCCGCGTGCTGAAAACCACCCTCATGGAGTCATCGTTCCCACAGTGGCCCCGCCGCCCGTAGCTCCAACTTCTCTGTCACAGCAAGGAACTAGCATAGGCACGCCATTGACGCACCAGACCGTCGACATCAGAAGGACAAGCTGCGACCCGGCTCCGCTCGCCACTATCATCGTTGCCACATGAGTCGCAACGCCACACCAGCCTCCCACACCGCTAGTCGGACACCTACCGACCATGATGTCGTGCACGTCCAGCCTGTCGGAAGCACAAAAGGGGACCAAGATTTTGAAGACGGTGCCCCAAGAGGGAAAACGATGTTGAAGTTGACGCCACCGCCTGATCCAACAAATGGATCCTGACTTTCGCGTGAGATCTTGACCCGAGAGTAGATAGTGCACCAAACTCCTCGATGCCACCTCCAAGAAAGATAGCAACACCAACGGGCGCCGCCACCGCCGGCCGGCAAGAACCGACCAAGATTTCGCCCGAAGCAGCACAACCTTCACTCCCACGCAGGCGACCAACATGAGCTAGCACCTCCGCTGACCCGTGCACCCCTGCCCAGCAATCGTGCCAAAGCTACACAGGGACCACCATCACACTCACCGTCATTGCTCCGCCGCAAAGCAGCACCACCACATCAGCATGCCCCAGAGGAGCCAGATCCAAGCATCACACCTCGCTACCTGTAGACGCATGTCAGTGCGTAGACTGCTTGCAGGGACAGGAGGGCTGCCACACCTCCCCATCCAGGTCGGACGAATCTGGGAGCTAAGGCAGGGACCGCCACCACAGCTCGCCCGAAGACGCTGTAGCATGAACGGGCCCCTGCCGCTAGATCCGTGCCACAGTACGTCAGGCGACGCCGCAGAGGAGCCATCCACCGGATCCGCGCGTGGCCGCCGCCGCCGGCTGCCCATAAGGACGAAGAGATGCCCTCCCTCCACCAAGGACATACGCGATCACGCCCTGCGCCCCCTCATGCCGCACTGCCTGCGCCACCTCTCCACGCCACCCCGTGCGCGAGCACCCCACGTCAGAGCGCCCCCGGTCGAGCGCCCACCGGAGAATGAAGCGCCCCACGCCGCCCAATCCCAGCAGGAGGAGGAGTGCGCCCCGCCGCCGCCGGTCCACGCGGGCTTAGCCCGGTGACCCCCACCGGCGACGGCGAGGGGAGGAGGGAGCGGAGGTGCGTGGTGCTGTGGCGGCTAGGGTTCATTCGGGCCGCCCGCGGGAGCGACACGTGGTCTGAGTCCTCCCTGTCATCAATTTTACCACGGTTGGGAGATGAGATAGACCAATCTAGGATGATTATTTTTAATGAAGTTTTGGGATTAGCCAGGAATATCAGGTAACTCCCTACAAAATTCAAGATTTTGTCAGAATGTTTGCTGAGAAGCGCGCACAAAAGCTTCACAGGTTTACCACTTCCAGCATCGTCAGAAAAATCTACGGAAGACTTACAAGGCGTGTCACAAAGATTACCATTTATCCAAAAAAAGACAAGAGACTAGTATCTTTCCTCCGAAATCATTATTGCAAGGTTATGTAATAAGAATATGAATATTTCCTTTCCGCATGTTAGAATGCGGTTTGTATCGCACTTCGGATCTGAAACATATTCTAACTTTGTATTGTGTTAAGTACCGGCACCCTCTGAAATGATTAATTCGCTCAAGGAGTTTTTCCATGCATGCGATGATGGTTGCATGCATATTTTTAATAAAAAAGAAAATAGCAATCGCATAAATAAAACCTGCTATTCAGGATTTTTGCGGTACTATGAAGGTTCAAACCATGAGAATGCATAGTCAAGACATAATAGAAGGAAACTATAATGGAAACATAATGGATAGCCATTCTTGGAGATGTTTAACAGTCATCATTCCCGCCACATCTCGGCAGGCTTTTATCCGTTGAACGAGCACTTGAAATGGTCATCATCAACGGTGGTGAAAAGGTTGCCCATAGAGACGTGAGCTCCGATAACAAACCTGTTGCAAAGAGATTGTAAGGCACACAACCAGACGTCTTAAGCAGTTAAGCTGCTATTATGCTGTGCAGAAGTTCTTTCTTACCTGAGTTCGTCTGCATCTGCACCAGTCTGAGATTGAATCAAAGAGAAAGAGCCCCGTTTTCTGTTGGGTAACGCAGTAATTTCAAAAAACATTCCTACGCACACGCAAGATCATGGTGATGCATAGCAACGAGAGGGAAGAGTGTTGTCTACATACCCTTCGTAGACCGCAACGGAAGCGTTGACGCAACGTAGAGGAAGTAGTCGTACGTCTTCCCGATCCGACCGATCCAAGCACTGTTACTCCGGCACCTCCGAGTTCTTAGCACACGTACAGCTCGATGATGCTCCCCGGGCTCCGATCCAGCAAATCTTTGGGGATGAGTTCCGTCAGCACAACGGCATGGTGACGATGATGATGTTCTACCGACACAGGGCTTCGCCTAAGCACTACAACGATATGATCGAGGTGGAATATGGTGGCAGGGGGCACCGCACACGGCTAAGAATATGATCACGTGGATCAACTTGTGTGTCTAGAGGTGCCCCCCTGCCCCCGTATATAAAGGATCCAAGGGGGGGGGTGTGGCCGGCCCTATGGTGGCGCGCAGGAGGAGTCCTACTCCTACCGGGAGTAGGACTCCCCCCCAATCCTTGTCCAACTAGGAGAGGTGGAGGGAGAATAGGAAAGGGGGGGGGGGCGCCGCCCCTCCCTCCTTGTCCAATTCGGACTAAGGGGAGAGGGGGCGCGCGGCCTGCCCTGGCAGCCCCTTCCGCTTCTCCACATTAGGCCCATTAACCCCCCGGGGGGTTCTGGTAACCCCCCGGTGCTCCGGTTTTATCCGATACTTCTCCGGAACCCTTCCGGTGTCCGAATATAGTCATCCAATATATCAATCTTTATGTCTCGACCATTTCGAGACTCCTCGTCATGTCCGTGATCACATCCGGGACTCCGAACTAACTCCTACATATTCTATGATTATCGGTCAAACCGCATAACAACATACGTTGTTCCCTTTGTCATCGGTATGTTACTTGCCCGAGATTCGATCGTCGGTATCCAATACCTAGTTCAGTCTCGTTACCGGCAAGTCTCTTTACTCGTTCTATAATACATCATCCCGCAACTAACTCATTAGTTGCAATGCTTGCAAGGCTTATAGTGATGTGCATTACCGAGTGGGCCCAGAGATACCTCTCCGACAATCGGAGTGACAAATCCTAATCTCGAAATACGCCAACCCAACATGTACCTTCGGAGACACCTGTAGAGCTCCTTTATAATCACCCAGTTACGTTGTGACGTTTGGTAGCACACAAAGTGTTCCTCCAGTAAACGGGAGTTGCATAATCTCATAGTCATAGGAACATGTATAAGTCATGAAGAAAGCAATAGCAACATACTAAACGATCAAGTGCTAAGCTAACGGAATGGGTCATGTCAATCACATCATTCTCCTAATGATGTGATCCCGTTAATCAAATGACAACTCATGTCTATGGCTAGGAAACATAACCATCTTCGATTAACGAGCTAGTCAAGTAGAGGCATACTAGTGACACTCTGTTTGTCTATGTATTCACACATGTATTATGTTTCCGGTTAATACAATTCTAGCATGAATAATAAACATTTACCATGAAATAAGGAAATAAACAATAACTTTATTATTGCCTCTAGGGCATATTTCCTTCAGAGTCCCACTTGCACTAGAGTCAATAATCTAGTTCACATCGCCATGTGATTTAACAGCAATAGTTCACATCACCATGTGATTAACACCCAAAGGGTTTACTAGAGTCAGTAATCTAGTTCACATCGCTATGTGATTAACACCCAAAGAGTACTAAGGTGTGATCATGTTTTGCTTGTGAGATAATTTTAGTCATCGGGTCTGTTATATTCAGATCCGCAAGTATTTTACAAATATTTATGTCAACAATGCTCTGCACGGAGCTACTCTAGCTAATTGCTCCCACTTTCAATATGTATCTAGATTGAGACTTAGATTCATCTCGATTAGTGTCAAAACTTGCATCGACGTAACCCTTTACGACGAACCTTTTGTCACCTCCGTAATCAAGAAACATATCCTTATTTCAGTAAGGATAATTTTGACCGTTGTCCATTGATCTACTCCTAGATCACTATTGTACTCCCTCTCTTAACACAGTGTATGGTATACAAAAGATCTGGTACACAGCATGGCATACTTTATAGAACCTATGACTGAGGCATAGGGAATGACTTTCATTCTCTTTCTATCTTCTGCCGTGGTCGGGCTTTGAGTCTTACTCAACTTCACACCTTGTAACACAGGCAAGAACTATTTCTTTGACTGCTCCATTTTGAACTACTTCAAAATCTTGTCAAGGTTTGTACTTATTGAAAAAAAAACTTATCAAGCGTCTTGATCTATCTCTATAAATCTTGATGCTCAATATGTAAGCAACTTCACCGAGGTCTTTCTTTGAAAAACTCCTTTCAAATACTCCTTTATGCTTTGCAGAATAATTCTACATTATTTCCGATCAACAATATGTCATACACATATACTTATCAGAAATGCTATAGTGCTCCCACTCACTTTCTTGTAAATACAGGCTTCACCGCAAGTCTGTATAAAACTATATGCTTTGATCAACTTATCAAAGCGTGTATTCCAACTCCGAGATGCTTGCACCAGTCCATTGATGGATCGCTGGAGCTTGCATATTTTGTTAACACCTTTAGGATTGACAAAACCTTCTAGTTGCATCGTATACAACTCTTCTTTAATGAATCCATTAAGGAATGCAGTTTTGTTTATCCATTTGCCGGATTTCATAAAATGCGTCAATTGCTAACATGATTCGGACAGACTCAAGCATAGATACGAGTGAGAAACTCTCATCGTAGTCAACACCTTGAACTTTGTCAAAAACCTTTTTCGACAAGTCTAGCTTTGTGGATAGTAACACTACTATCAACGTCCGTCTTCCTCTTGAAGATCCGTTTACTTGCCGATCATCGGGCAAGTCAATCAAAGTCCATACTTTGTTCTCATACATGGATCTCATCTCAGATTTCATGGCCTCAAGCCATTTCGCGGAATCTGGGCTCATCATCGCTTCCTCATAGTTCGCAAGTTCGTCATGGTCTAGTAACATGACTTCCAGAACAGGATTACCATACCACTCTGGTGCGGATCTCACTCTGGTTTACATACGAGATTCGATAGTAACTTGATCTGAAGTTACATGATCATTATCATTAGCTTCCTCACTAATTGGTGTAGGTGTCGTAGAAACAGGTTTCTGTGATGTACTACTTTCCAATAAGGGAGATGGTACAATTACCTTATCAAGCTTTCTACTTTCCTCCCACTCACTTCTTTCGAGAGAAACTCCTTCTCTAAAAAGTATCCATTCTCAGCAACGAATGTCTTGCCTTCGGATCTGTGATAGAAGGTGTACCCAACAGTCTCCTTTGGGTATCCTATGAAGACATATTTCTCCGATTTGGGTTTGAGCTTATCAGGATGAAACTTTTTCATATAAGCATCATAACCCCAAACTTTAAGAAATGACAACTTTGGTTTCTTGCCAAACCACAGTTCAGATTGTGTCGTCTCAACGGACTTAGATGGTGCCCCTTTTTAATGTGAATGCAGCTGTCTTTAATGCATAACCTCAAAAACGATAGTGGTAAATTGGTAAGAAACATCATAGATTATACTATATCTAATAAAGTGCGGTTATGACGTTCGGACACACCATTATGCTGTGGTGTTCCAGGTGGCTCGAATTTGTGAAACTATTTCACATTGTTTTAATTGAAGACAAAACTCGTAACTCAAATATTTGTCTCTGCGATCAGATCATAGAAACCTTATTTTCTTGTCACGATGGTTTTCCACTTCACCCTGAATTTATTTGAACTTTTCAAATGTTTCAGACTTATGTTTCATCAAGTAGATATACTCATATCTGCTCAAATCGTCTGTGAAGGTCAGAAAATAAGGAAACCCGCCACAAGCCTCAATACTCATTGGACTGCATACATCAGTATGTATTATTTCCAATCAAGTTTGTTGCTCACTCCATTGTTCCGGAGAACGGAGTCTTAGTCATCTTGCCCATGAGGCATGGTTCACAAGTACCAAGTGATTCATAATCAAGTGGTTCCAAAAGTCCATCAGTATGGAGTTTCTTCATGCGCTTTACACCGATATGACCTAAACGGCAGTGCTACAAATAAGTTGCACTATCATTATTAACTTTGTATCTTTTGGCTTCAATATTATGAATATGTGTAACACTACGATCGAGATCCAACGAACTATTTTCATTGGGTGTATGACCATCGAAGGTTTTATTCATGTAAACAGAATAACAATTATTTTCTGACTTTAATGAATAACCGTATTGCAATAAACATGATCAAATCATATTCATGCTCAACGCAAACACCAAATAACACTTATTTAGTTTCAACACTAATCCCGAAAGTATAGGGAGTGTGCGATGATGATCATATCAATCTTGGAACTACTTCCAACACACATCGTCACTTCACCCTTAACTAGTTTCTGTTTATTCTACAACTCCCGTTTCGAGTTACTACTCTTAGCAACTGAACCAGTATCAAATACCGAGGGGTTGCTATGAACACTAGTAAAATACACATCAATAATCTGTATATCAAATATACCTTTATTCACTTTGACATCCTTCTTATCCGCCAATCACTTGGGGTAGTTCCGCTTCCAGTGACCAGTCCCTTTGTAGTAGAAGCACTTAGTCTCAGGCTTAGGACCAAACTTGGGCTTCTTCACTTGAGCAGCAACTTGCTTGCTGTTTTTCTTGAAGTTCCCCTTTTCCCCTTTGCCCTTTTCTTGAAACTAGTGATCTTGTCAACCATCAACACTTGATGCTCTTTCTTGATTTCTACCTTCATCGATTTCATCATCATGAAAAGCTCGGGATTCGTTTTCTCATCCCTTGCATACTATAGTTCATCACAAAGTTCTACTAACTTGGTGATGGTGACTAGAGAATTCTGTCAATCACTATCTTATCTGGAAGATTAACTCCCACTTAATTCAAGCGATTGTAGTACCCAAACAATCTGAGCACATGCTCACTAGTTGAGCGATTCTCCTCCATCTTTTAGCTATAGAACTTGTTGGAGACTTCATATCTCTCAACTCGGGTATTTGCTTGAAATATTAACTTCAACTCCTGGAACATCTCATATGGTCCATGACGTTCAAAACGTCTTTGAAGTCCCAATTCTAAGCCGTTAAGCATGGTGCACTAAACTATCAAGTAGTCATCATATTTAGCTAGCCAAACGTTCATAACGTCAGCATCTGCTCCTGCAATAGGTCTGTCACCTAGCGGTGCATCAAGGACATAATTCCTCTGTGCAGCAATGAGGATAAACCTCAGATCACGGATCCAATCTGCATCATTGCTACTAACATCTTTCAACATAGTTTTTCTCTAGGAACATATCAAAACAAACATAGGGAAGCAACAACGCGAGCTATTGATCTACAACATAGATATGCTAATACTACCAGGACTAAGTTCATGATAAATTTAAGTTCAATTAATCATATTACTTAAGAACTCCCACTTAGATAGATATCCCTCTAATTCTCTAAGTGATCACGTGATCCAAATCAACTAAACCATGTCCGATCATCACGTGAGATGGAGCAGTTTCATTGGTGAACATCACTATGTTGATCATATCTACTATATGATTCACGCTCGACCTTTCGGTCTCCGTGTTCCGAGGCCATATCTGTATATGCTTGGCTCGTCAAGTATAACCTGAGTATTCCGCGTGTGCAACTGTTTTGCACCCGCTGTATTTGAACGTAGAGCCTATCACACCCGATCATCACGTGGTGTCTCAGCACGAAGAACTTTCGCAACGGTGCATACTAAGGGAGAACACTTCTTGATAATTTAGTGAGAGATCATCTTATAATGCTACCGTCAATCAAAAGCAAGATAAGATGCATAAAAGATAAACATCACATGCAATCAATATAAGTGATATGATATGGCCATCATCATCTTGTGCCTGTGATCTCCATCTCCGAAGCACCGTCATGATCATCATCGTCACCGGCGCGACACCTTGATCTCCATCGTAGCATCGTTGTCGTCTCGCCAATCTTATGCTTCCACGACTATCGCTACCGCTTAGTGATAAAGTAAAGCATTACATCGCGATTGCATTGCATACAATAAAGCGACAACCATATGGCTCCTCCAGTTGCCGATAACTCGGTTACAAAATATGATCATCTCATACAATAAAATTTAGCATCATGTCTTGGCCATATCACATCACAACATGCCCTGCAAAAACAAGTTAGACGTCCTCTACTTTGTTGTTGCAAGTTTTACGTGGCTGCTACGGGCTTAAGCAAGAACCAATCTTACCTACGCATCAAAACCATAACGATAGTTTGTCAAGTTGGTGCTGTTTTAACCTTCGCAAGGACCGGGCATAGCCACACTCGGTTCAACTAAAATTGGAGAAACTGACACCCGCTAGCCACCTGTGTGCAAAGCACGTCAGTAGAACCAGTCTCGCATAAGCGTACGCGTAATGTCGGTCCGGGCCGCTTCATCCAACAATACCGCCGAACCAAAGTATGACATGCTGGTAAGCAGTATGACTTATATCGCCCACAACTCACTTGTGTTCTACTCGTGCATATAACATCAACACATAAAACCTAGGCTCGGATGCCACTGTTGGGTAACGCAGTAATTTCAAAAAATTTCCTACGCACACGCAAGATCATGGTGATGCATAGCAACGAGAGGGAAGAGTGTTGTCTACGTACCCTTCATAGACCGCAACGGAAGCGTTGACGCAACATAGAGGAAGTAGTCATACGTCTTCCCGATCCGACCGATCCAAGCACCGTTACTCCGGCACCTCCGAGTTCTTAGCACACGTACAGCTCGATGACGCTCCCCGGGCTCCGATCCAGCAAAGCTTCGGGGATGAGTTCCGTCAGCACAACGGCGTGGTGACGATGATGATGTTCTACCGACGCAGGGCTTCGCCTAAGCACTACAACGATATGATCGAGGTGGAATATGGTGGCAGGGGGCACCGCACACGGCTAAGAATATGATCACGTGGATCAACTTGTGTGTCTAGAGGTGCCCCCCTGCCCCCGTATATAAAGGATCCAAGGGGGGGGGTGCGGCCGGCCCTATGGTGGCGCGCAGGAGGAGTCCTACTCCTACCGGGAGTAGGACTCCCCCCCAATCCTTGTCCAACTAGGAGAGGTGGAGGGAGAATAGGAAAGGGGGGGCGGGGGGGGGGGGGGGGGGCGCCCCTCCCTCCTTGTCCAATTCGGACTAGGGGGAGAGGGGGCGCGCGGCCTGCCCTGGCAGCCCCTTCCTCTTCTCCACATTAGGCCCATGAGGCCCATTAACCCCCTGGGGGGTTCTGGTAACCCCCCGTGCTCCGGTTTTATCCGATACTTCTCCGGAACCCTTCCGGTGTCCGAATATAGTCATCCAATATATCAATCTTTATGTCTCGACCATTTCGAGACTCCTCGTCATGTCCGTGATCACATCCAGGACTCCGAACTAACTTCGGTACATCAAAATGCATAAACTCATAATAACTATCATCGTAACATTAAGCGTGCGGACCCTACGGTTCGAGAACAATGTAGACATGACTGAGACAAATCTCCACTCAATAACCAATAGCGGGACCTGGATGCCCATATTGGCTCCTACATATTCTACGAAGATCTTTATCGGTCAGACCGCATAACAACATACGTTGTTCCCTTTGTCATCGGTATGTTACTTGCCCGAGATTCGATCGTCGGTATCCAATACCTAGTTCAATCTCGTTACCGGCAAGTCTCTTTACTCGTTCTATAATACATCATCCCGCAACTAACTCATTAGTTGCAATGCTTGCAAGGCTTATAGTGATGTGCATTACCGAGTGGGCCCAGAGATACCTCTCCGACAATCGGAGTGACAAATCCTAATCTCGAAATACGCCAACCCAACATGTACCTTTGGAGACACCTGTAGAGCTCCTTTATAATCATCCAGTTACGTTGTGACGTTTGGTAGCACACAAAGTGTTCCTCCGGTAAACGGGAGTTGCATAATCTCATAGTCATAGGAACATGTATAAGTCATGAAGAAAGCAATAGCAACATACTAAACGATCAAGTGCTAAGCTAACGGAATGGGTCATGTCAATCACATCATTCTCCTAATAATGTGATCCCGTTAATCAAATGACAACTCGTGTCTATGGCTAGGAAACATAACCATCTTCGATTAACGAGCTAGTCAAGTAGAGGCATACTAGTGACACTCTATTTGTCTATGTATTCACACATGTATTATGTTTCCGGTTAATACAATTCTAGCACGAATAATAAACATTTACCATGAAATAAGGAAATAAATAATAACTTTATTATTGCCTCTAGGGCATATTTCCTTCATTTTCTAGCTCACTGATTATTATTCACATGGTGGGGGAAAACAAGTCAAGGGAAAAAGTAAGGGGCGTACTAGAATTTTGTTATCTGGAAGACAAGCACATCACATACACAATTCCTAGACGGTAGAAAACTCGAAGAACATCAGCAAAAAGCCTTTTGGCGCCGTTGGGAACACGAGACTGCTCGTTGGAGGCTATCACCAAGTTCGTCCGTTCAATATTCATTTCTCTCTCCCTCAACTGTATAAAAAAGTATCGACGTCAACAATAAAAAATGTGGCATGCTTTTTTCAGAACGCATAGTAAAAAAATGATGGAGCCTGCCTGCTTCTGAACATGGAGAGAGACATATATGCAATAGAGGAAGTGGTGAGAAATGTTGTTGTAGTTAGTCACAAGCCTGCAGAAACAAACGCCGACATGGTTTAATCAGTGTTACGAATGGACCAGTCGTTTAAAACCTGACGGAAAGAGCAAAGAAAATTCTTTTTGTGTGTCAAAAACCTGATGGAGTACACTCGTATATGCATGACGGAATCCCACGTCCTTATAGAGCCATTAACAATGATGTAGTCTCCACGTCCTGACGGCATGGGACGACACATATGCGTGTGCTGTTTTCCGATACCCTTTCGATAGGAAATGCCTTCACCCAAGCACACATTAACTCACCTGCTGACCGACGTAGTGGACTGGTGCAACACTGTCGTGATGGGCATCCTCGGCGGCAGCAATAATGGCGCCTGCAAACGTGTCTTCACCCCTCGCTGTGCTCACGGCCGAGCACCGGCTTCCGTTGTTCCCTTCGCCATCTCTTCACTAGATACAAGCTGTACAGAGATCGCTGGGAGCAACAACGAGCAAGATGATAGATATATAGAAAACCAAGAGCTGGACGGTGGCGTCAGTAATTACAAGCCCATACGGCTGGTTGCGTGATTTACTCTCTTGTCCTTTTGTGGATGCATGGCAACATCGGTTTCCACTGCAATCTGAAGTTAATAATCCGGCAGGTCATTACTACAGGAGGGGCAGACCCGTATTCAATTCACATACACTAAATATGGCAAGTCTTACCACCCCTTTCCAGCGCGGCAGAGCCAAGTCTGCTTCTCTCAAACGGTGCCCGATAGTGCACATGCTAGACGAAAATGGCAGTTTAAAACATTACTAGACAAATACACATCCCGTGGAACTTTTGATAAATAGCCGAAATGAGCCGATTCACTTGCTCGCCCAAATCAGCTACTGCCGCACCCTGCTGATTCAAAAAGGGACGTGCTCACTTTGCTCTGACTATACCTGCAAAGCCAGGTAGTAGGCTTCCTTTTTCGTCTACTGACAATAAAAAGGTTCGGCCCAACTTTCCCCTCCAGCCGTGGCGGAATTCAATAAAGGATAAAATCAAAACCTTATCCACTCAAAGATTCGGATCTCAAAGCAAATGAAGGGTTCCGATAACAGCCATCCGAGCAAGTGTGGATAGCAAATCCATCCTCCCTCTCTCTCTCTCTCTCTCTCTCTATATATATATATATATATATATGTCAGAATATTATCTAGTCTATCCTATGTTTCCAATCTAATCAATATACTCAACATCCCCCCGCAGTTACAACGGTAGCGACACAGACGGTGAGACTGGAGAAGAATCCGAAGGCAAGCCGACGGACCCCCACCCCACAGTCGTAATGGTCGATACATCGGGAGTCGTGGCTGAAGTGGCAACCGACGAGGTTGTTCAAGCAAGGCGATAGCCTTTTGTGCCGTTTGTCGAAGTAGTCGAGGGCGTAGGATGGTGTAGCCATGGTCGAGGTAGCCGTGCGAAGAACGCCGTGGTCGGTGTTGAGTCGGGGGTCGCCGGTGTCGAGGTAGTCGCCGTGGAGCCGCGGAAGAAGAGCGGCGGCGGCAGCTAGAGAAGGAGGGCGGTGGTGATGCTGGAAGTAAGCGAGGAACCCGACCGCGTGATGAAGACCGGCGCAGACGGTGGCGTTCCCGCGCCAAGGAAGACGGCGCAGCGCATACCACGAGAGGTCAATCTGTGGGGACGGCGGTGGACCGCGGGCCGCGGCGCTACGACCCGAAGGGGCGACATAGCGGCGGCGGGCAAGTCAGGGCGACGACGGAAGACCTCGGGGCAGTTGCGGGGACCATGGGCCGTGGCGCTACAGCCCGAAGGGGCAGCGCAGCGGCGGAGTGCGGGTCGGTGCAACCGCAGGGACGGCCTCAGGACGGCGGCGTAGACTGCGTGCCACGCTCGCTACGGCCCGACGGGACGACGCAGCGGCGGCGCGAGGGTAGATGCAGCCACGAAGACGACCTAAAGCGGACGACCTCAGGGCGGCGGTGGACGGCGGGCTGCGACACTACAGCCCGAAGAGGTAACGTAGCGATGACGCGGTCGGTGCAGTCGGAAGAAAACCACAGGACGGCGGCACTGCGGCCAGACGGAGTGACGCAACGACAGTCCATTGCTCAATTGATAGAGGGGCACACGAAACTCGAAGACGATGTCACGGATGAAGGCATGTATACAGCTGATCAGACCGAACATGTAATGAAGATGGAGTGACTGGACGCGAAGACGGAGACGACGAGTTCTGCAGCGGTCGCGTCACATGAGCAGGCAACTAAGCCACAAGCACACGTGCTGGACAGGAAGTTGATTCGTACCCTATCCTGCTTGAAGTGGATGGAGGTTGACTTAAGGGGAAGGTCCCATTACAAAATTGTAAATTTCGAATTGATTTCTAATCTATTGTATTCTTTTTCAAGAATGCCTCCACTCGGATTCGAACCGAGATGCTTGAGCACTGCTTCCTAAGAGCAGCGTGTCTACCAATTTCACCATGGCGGCTAACTTCAAATAATAGGTAACTTAAAAGAATAATAGCTATTATCTTGGGAATCGTCGATGTAGGATCCCCGATCGGATCAAGGCGACGACGGCCAGCGCTATACCTGGCCATCGGAAGCCCAGCCCGACCAGCCTGACCCGATCCGGCCCGGCCCGACGCTACTTTCGGACCAAGCTTGGGCTTAAATTTTAAGCCCGATGGCCGGACCGGGCCGGGCCCGGGCCTGTCGTTTTTGCATTTTCCTGAAGGTCGGGCCGGGCTGGTCCAGTGCCTGACGGACTTTTACGTGTTTGGGCCGGGCTTAGGTCCAGAAAACAGGCCCGATGGCCGGGCTAGGCCGGGCCCGGGCCTGGGTTTTTTGCGTCGGGCTTGGCTAGGCCCGGCCGAAGCCCGGTCCGAGATATGGCCAGGTATAGCCAGGGCATACCGACATGCGGATGGAAGCGTGGACGACGGCCGTTTTGGGCCGTCGCCTAGCATGCAAGGCTGTCGTGTCGGAGAAGATGCCAGTGTAGTCGATGCTGAAGTCAGAGTGGAGGCGCGCGAGGGTCGACGGCGGAAGAGAGAAAACCCGGATCAAGCGATCAGGGGAAAGACTCTGTAGGGCAGCCAGCCAACACGACCAGCGGATGAACCCTAGATACGGGTGGCGCGGCCCCCGGCGACGGTCATGGAGGCCGACCGCCCCGGGGACGGCGCGGAGCGGAAGCGGCGGACGGCGGCTAGGGTTTGGATCGGTTAGACTGATACCATGTTAGAAGGAAGAGAATGGATTGATGAAGTTGTTATTGTATTGTTTGAGCCTCGTGAGTATATATATATAAAAATACATGATTTATTTGGTGTACAAGACAAGTCAGAATATTATTTAATCTATCCTGTGCATTCAATCTAACCAATATACTCAACAAGCTCGATGATGAATGGTTCAAGATTGCGACATACTTAGAACACAGTCCCTTGCAGAACTGTCCGTTAGCATCCCTGGCCACCACTCCTGTGCCAGTACAATCATGAGAGCGGAGTCGAGAGCACCATCAACATTTGTTTTCACCCATCCCGGCCTCGGCGGACGCCAAACTACCTGGCTCACAGGTTTAATGGACGGTGTTGAAGATGCCCTAATCACGCACATTTGATTCCGCTAAGGAAAAGAATAATCAGATGCGAATGACCACGTCAGCTGGTTCTGGTCGGCCACGCCAAATAGAAGAGCCCAAACGCTAACTTGCAAACATTTCGCCTCTTCTTCGCTTCTTCCACCCACCCTTGAATCATTCGCCTTTCCTTCCTACCCCCTACCGATCACCTTTTCCTAAACCAACGCCTCGCTTGCTCTCCCCTTGCCATGGACAGGACAAACGCCGCGGCCGCTGCCCCGCCGCCCGTACCCATGGCGGCGCCCGTTGTCCCGGTCGATCTGACGGTCGTCAAGAAGCTCCTCGGGGGCGGCGGCGACCTGGCGGTCCACGACGCGTCTGGCGGTCTCGCCTTTCGCGTCACGGCGGCGGACGGTTGTGGCAGGAGGTGCGGAGGGAGGGCGCTCCTCGACGCCTCCGGGAGCACTCTGGTCACTGCCAGGACCAGCGAGGTGATGATTCCAGCTTGGGCGTCTGATCTGGTTAATTTAATTCTGAGTGAGAGGTTCCACCATCATCAAGTCAACTTGGCTTCTTAATTCGGGTCTACTCCGGTGTTGCCTAGAAAAGTTTCAGCTTCAAGTATACTGCTTATGAAATAGGAGTAGATAGCTCCAATTTGTTTGTCCTCACTTGATTCGTATTAGTTGGATTGCTGCAAAAATGTTACACTTCAGGAGAGTTCAGGACAGAGAATACAAGCACTTTGTGTCTAATAGTATCATACATCCTCTGTTCATTGAGCTGCCAAAATGTCTTATATTTAGGAACAGAGGTGGTACCTGATAAGCTTAATTAGGCCGATAAGACAGAACAAACAATGAGTAATAGTACGAGCTGCCACAACGTCAGGTGCAATACTTGACGTAAGTTTATTTCCGTGCTTTTGTTTTTTGGCTCTCGGAAGCCTGAAGATGATGCTACATTTGCAATGCCCGCCTTAATAATTCGTGATTTATCCCTTGTTGTGCATAATACATATGTAAACTATGTCACTGAGTGGGAGGCTACTATTTTCCAGGGTGTGTGGCAGGCATTCAGAGGAATTAGTTGGGAACAGAAAGACATAATTTTTTCAACAAAGGTAATGTGTGCTTCTTCAGATCGAAAGGAGGTACATGTCTTTGTCCCGCCGAGAAGCACATCTGAGGAGCAAAAACCAAGCTACATACTCGTAGGAAATCCATCTCGAAGAGCATGCACGATTATAAGGGGAAACTCCATTGTTGCTCAGGTACTATGGAAATTTTGGTTGGGCGTGATCCACTGATGATCATTATCTGTTGTCTAGTGTACTGGTCCAATGGTTATAACTTTCAACACATTTTAGACTGACACTAAAATGTCAATTATTAATTTGTGCAGACAAATCTCCCGTACAAACTCAATAAGGCCGTCTATTCAAGGCGGAAGTTTAGGGTGACGATTTACCCAGGAAACGATAACATTCTGATCATGGCAATGGTTATGACCTTCCTTGTTCAAAAATAACATAGGTGATGAGTACGAACATTGCTTTCAGAAAGCTCAGAGGATGATTTAGTTCATTCTTCTCTCACTGACCAATTGCACTTACTGGACGAAAAAAGGATTCTCGAACATGCACCCAAATGTGTGTCGTTTTCTTACTGGACAGACTGATATGTTGTAAATATTTTGTTGTTGTCCAGTTTCGTTTTTTTTTGGCTATACTACTACGTACATCCAAGTTTTACATGTTCATGCCCTAAATACTTTTCTCGCATTCATTGGCATCAAGGGATGGATAGGACATGGTACTATGAAACCCAGCATTATCTTCTGATCAAGACAGCAGTATGTGTTGCATAATTGTGGCTATAATCCGGATTACCGACCAGATGTTTGTTCTAGTTGTTATGGAGGGCATGGAAAATCATACCAGAATCTCAGCCCTTGTACCGAGCTAGTGAATTTTCCCCTCAAAAGGAAGAAAATAGCTAGTGAATTTTCTATTCTTATTAGACAATGAATGAACTATTAAATTTCCTGCGCAGGTTCCTAATGAAGCAGACGCCTTCAGTAGAAAGGCCTTAAGCCCTTGAGCACCCACACGAGAAACAGTGTTCCGTTAGAATGATACATTCTCTCTGAAAACTTCTGAGAACTTGAGTAAGGCGTTCAATGAAATTCTGCAACAGGATAAGAGAAGTTGAGCACCAAAGTTTTGTCGTGTCCACTTATCGCCGATGACGAAATGTATAAATTTTATAACAAATGCTATCTTGACTGAATAGATGGAATCAGTGAAAGTATGGGCAATCATTTCAGCGCTTGAATTACCAGAACCTTTGAATTCTTAGGGCGCCGTCACTTGGCGAGGTTCTCCGAGTTCACAATACACTGGCCTTGGCCTGGCATGTGTCCAGATGATTATGAATTGTATCATGTCATGAGCAATAATGAAAATGTTAAATTGCATTTGTTCAGGCATCACATGGCGACAGAGTTCCGTGTATACCTTGGCTGGCATGCCATGTGTGGCTGCTTGATCCATCCGAGGGTGTTTGTATCACTCAAAACTGTGGCTGTTTCATTTATGAAGGGTGGAGTTCTCAAAGAAAAATCTCCAAAACATCTTAGAGGGGCATTCTTGGAACGTAGTCTAAGAGTTCGGTAAAATGAAGATAAAATGCAGCCATGGAAGAAAAAATGATTTCTAATCATGTCTATATGCATCCAGGAAACAAAATGCAAAACTTTGCTACCACTCCTCTTTTCCTAAATATAAGCCTTTTTAGATATTTCAATACAAACTACATACACAAAATGCAAAACTTTGCTACCACTCCTCTTTTCCTAAATATAAGCCTTTTTAGATATTTCAATACAAACTACATACGGAGCAAAATGAGTGAATTTACACTCTAAAATATGTCTATATACATCTGTATATATCCCTATTGAAATCTCTAAAGAGGCTTATATTTAGAAACGGAGGGATGATACTCCCTTCATTCAGAAATATAAGATGTTTTGGATATTTTAATATGGATAACAGACTAAAATGAGTGAACAAACACACTAAATCATGTCTATATACATCTGAATCAGAAAAAAAAATACTTAAACGGGGAGAGTACATGATTAGAGAGATAAGTTGCAGGGAATGGAAATTCATTGGAACTCTCACACCAAGTCCCATCTTGGATTGGATTCTCCCATATTTATTCTTCCTACGATGCCCAAAGAGCCATTGGTATTGTACAGACATACTAATAAGTAGAACAAAACAAGATTATAAAGATATATGTCTTGGACAAAAAAAAGATATATGTCAAAAGGTTAATATAAAGCTCAGGGCAAGATAGGTGCAACTGGCAACCTTCCCGACACAACGGCTTGGAGACATACAACGCCTTGACAAAATCGTCGAACCTATATATCAGTATGCACTTCTCTGAAGCATGGCAGCTAAGGCTCCTCCTTCCTAACTTTACCAAGTGCTCGCTGAGCAAACAGCAACTCCTCTCGCTCTCGTTTCTTCGCCAAGGCCTCCTCATCGAGCACTTGGATAGGTGACCATTCGGGTACAGTAAACCAGTCTTTCGTATCAACAGACAAATGCTCTTTCCAATCACGCCATTGAGGGCTTAGCTTCATCGCGGCATAGTCCAGTGCAGTACCAGCAACCGCTAGGGTGACTGCATACTTCACCGCCCCAAAGTGACCACCTGCAGTTCCGGTCAGTTGAGGAAATTAGAAATGGTGACGCATTGTTGGTGTGTTTAGGCCTTTAGGACATAAATATAACTTTCTTTGTTTGAATATTCAAGGCTCACAAAGCATAGTACAACAGTGAGCAGAGTACTTTTGGGGTACAGAGTCAAATACAACAGTGTGTCTCTGCAATCGTATCAAACTGAATATATTGAAATTGAGATTGTCTAGTCACACCTTACTTGATTTTTTGTTATATCCCAGTCACATTTCTTATCCATTAGATCAACATCCAAATTTTGGGCAATGATGTTAAGTTTGGTAAGACCCAGTTAATCCAAAGTGAGCAGAGTACTTTTGGGCTACAGAGTCAAATACAACAGTGTTTCTCTGCAATCGTATCAAACTGAATATATTGAAATTGAGATTGTCTAGTCACACCTTACTTGATTTTTTGTTATATCCCAGTCACATTTCTTATCCATTAGATCAACATCCAACCTTCCTCGTCCCCATCCCACGTATATAGAGAATTGACTTAAATTTTAAATACGAGAAATTGATTAAGCTTGTTTGAAACTGAAAAGACAAACGGAAATCTAAGATACCAAGAAGTATCCTATGGAGGATTAACCTCACTAAAACTGAGAATTGAAGTAACTTTTTACTAAATACTGCACATATTTGGACTACAATTTTAGGTTTACTATTGTTTAAGTTGAGATGACCAGGATTAGCAAACATTCCAAGCATCTGAGAATTAACAAAACCGATTGAAATTTGCAGTAGATGCTAACTGATCTCAAATACCCATGGGAAACCAAGGTTAAATATCTTTAAGTTCCTGAAGTACAATAGAGTTAGAATGGCCGACTTGCAAATCAATCAGAAAAGGTACTCCCCGTCCCAAAATATCATAGCGTCAAAAATGATCTTACTGGAATTCTTTTTGTGTCCGTGTCCATGTGTGCGTTGGGGGCCACGGGGGGGGGGGGGGGGGGGGGGGTGCTTAGTGGTTAATTTGAACAGATCAGAAGATCCCGTGGAGACCTCGGATGTGCAAAGTAATACAGGCAATCTGCCATCTCACCAAATATGGGAAAACAGACAACTTTGTCAATAGTTGCCTTGCTACTACGCCCCTGGCCACACACAGCATGTGATTATAGAAAACAAGATAAGCCCAAGGTGCCGTTTAAATTCACCCTGTGATGTTTCGTACATGGATACATTTATGTAGTTGAAAAAAAAACTTGTATTTGCGCGAAAATAAGAGTGTCCCATTACACGAGGTCATGTGGTAAAAAAATATTTTGATCATGTATGATGTAGCCAGTTGGCACAGCACTTAGCTTCTAAGCACTTGGACAAGCTCTACCAGAACGCACATGACTGACCACAATCGCACGTTTCCCTGACCTTCAGTCCGTAATGCAATTTAATATGTATCTTGATCTGATACTGGTAGTATGTGTGATATCATAAACTTAATTCTTTCAGATATATAAGTTTGCTTGGTGCACTGTGGTGATTAAATCCATAAGAACAATGAGGAATTGAACACTATAGACAAATTTGACTTGAGGAAAACTGCAAACGTGAGTCACTGAAAGACGTTAAGTATGAAAAGAAACATAAGTCAATATATGATTGTGCAATATAATGACCAACCTTGTATTCGGCCAAGAACAGCTCCACTTGCTAGCCCACCAACAACAGAATTCATGAGGTCATCAGGTGTTGTAGCTCGAGCATCTCTTGCAAGTTCACGTGCACCTAAGTATCAAAAGAGTATGTGCTTTGCAAGTTTACTCCAACATGCTATTTGTTACCTTGATTAATTCACATGAGCAAACTAACATTTCAAAGTAGAGAAAAAGAAGTCATGAAACTGTGCAAGCGTGCAATACCATGGGAACTGGCACTAGTATGGGCCACTTTGCTGTTTAAATTAGCTTGTAGCTATATATTTAACTTGCATCCTTAAAGCAAGACTTGAGCCAGCAGGTGAAACTTGTATATAGCCAACTAAAGATCAAGACATAAACCATATTCGATGACTTACAAGTAAGTGCATTCATCATGCCAACCAATAGAAGCTGAACCCGCAAAAACTACACTATTCCCAGAACACATATAGGGCCGTGGCTACATCCTACTTCAACATATAAACAGCCACTTACACAATTCCCAACGATATTAAGCAGTAAATCCCTGGGCACATTCTTTCACTAGTCAAGTGCTGGCAGTAATAAACATATCCTGCTGTGAGCAATGTGCTGCAAGATTATAGCTGCCAGCCTGCCACGTTGTCTATGTGATTACTCATGAGCAAAGACCTTAGATCTTGTGATCAAAATATCCAAGAACGAAAAAAGGTTGCTTCAATAGAGTGATTTACATTACGAGCAATTTTACGCGATGATAATGAAGTGAACAACAGACTAAGATAATCAAATACTACTTTAAAAGAAGGCCTTGGGTAAATTTGAGTTTTTACTATGTTAGGGCACAACATTTTGCAAACCGTTCATAGCATGGGCAGGGACAGGGCAGGCACCATATTCAAATTTCCCACCATAAATGACTGGAAATTCATCAAAACCATAATGCCCGTAATTCAATGGTAAAAGGATGCATATCCAGTATCTCGAATGGTGCACTAGAAACAGGAAAAGCATTCCACCGCCGCATCATGATACCATCTACACTAAATGTTCCACGCAGCAACATCAAAAGTTGATTCAGTTCATCTCGAAGTTGCAATCAAGGCAACAAATCTGATGCCTCTGTGTTAGGGGCCTCACCTCCGTAGCATCCGGCCACGATGGAGAGGTTAGCCGCATAGGTAGCGGCAGCGCGGATCGGGCCAAGGCGCGCCCTGTGCCGCGACATCAGCCCGAACCCAGCTCCGACAACACCTGCCAAGCAACCAGGTCAACGAACTCAACAGATCAGAGATATCTCCCGAAAGTGAACGAAATCCACGACAGTTCCTGACTCCAACGGAGGCGGAAGTGAAAACGAGGGACAGGTGAGGGCGGCTCACCGGCGGCCACGACGGGGACCAAGATCCGCTCCTTCCAGTCGGCAGAGAATGGCGCTGCTGCTTCCGGCGTCCCTGCGCCGGGGTCCTCGCCGTCGCCGGCCGGAGTAGACATTCGTGGTGCTGTGGTCGGGCTTGGCGTCGAGGTGACTGAACAGAGCTCGGGCTGAGTGCACGGAGGGCCCAATATCGGGTGACCCTTTCGGTGTGTATCCGGTTGATGGGCTCTCTCGCTTCTCCGCTATCGCCTGTATTGGGCTTTTACAGAGCATCTAAACTGAGCCTTTTTCTCAAAAAATAATAATAATCTAAACTGAGCCTAAAGCGAGCCCTCTCACGCTATCAGTCTTTTTAACTGTTTGATTTCGCATCTGGGTGATTTCTGGTCGTCAGATCTTCTTGGCAAACCTAGCAAAAAAGCTCACTCTCCAAAATGCAAGAAAAAAATGATTAGTCGCTTTTGTTTATAGGGGGTGGGAAAAAGGGGTATGGCAACTTGCTTATCTAACATGATTAGGGAATATTGCTTGGATTTTATTGGTATTCAGGAAACAATGAAGAAGGACTTTTCCACTAAGATCTTGAGGAAAATTGATCCGGAAGAATCATTTTGTTGGAAATGGATCCCTTCTGTTGGCAAATCCGGGGGTATCTTATGCGGTATTAAACATGACACTTTCAATATCAGGTCTTGTATTGCACGAATGTATGTTATGAAATTTGAGTTATGGGGCAAAAGAAAAAAAATGAACTATTTTGTACTTGTAGTGTATGGATCTGCACATGAGGAATTTAAAGTAGAGTTCTTAATTGAGTTTTTTGACATGTGTAGTAACATTTCCTGTCCGTATATTGCGGGGGGAGAGTTTAATATCCTTAGACATGTTGGTGAGAAGAATAAGAAAACTAGACTTTGCCATTCTTCTCATATGTTTAATTCTATCATTAATTCCTTTTCTCTAAGAGAAGTAGACATGAATGGTGGTATGTATACTTGGTCAAACAATCAACAAAACCCCACCCTTGAGAAATTGGACAGGGTTCTTATGTCCAACTTTTGGGAGAGCCTATTCCCTTTGACTTTTGTTAGGAAATTGGTGAAAGAGATTTCAGATCACTGTCGCCTGATCTTGAATATTGAGGATCTGATCCCTGCTCCTGTGCAGAGGAGAGAATTTAGATTTCACTTGAATTGGCTAAAAAATTCTGATTTCCTTCCCTTAATTGCTAAGGTCTGGATGAAACTGGTTAACTTCAATGATCCAATTGATATTCTGAACATTAAAATAAAGAGATTTAAAAAGTTCTTCAAAGGCTGGGGATTCAACATGTTTGGGCACGCTAGAAAAAAAGGAGATTGTTAAGAGAGGAATTGGAACATTGCCGAAAAAGGCTTTCGCCCCGCTTTATATATAAAGCACCGTTCAACATCACCCAGTACAAACTCACGCCCACACAACACACGCACACACACACACCCAAGACAAGATACATAGGCGCTGAGCACGGCAACACCATCCCTAGCACTATGTGAAGAGGTGAAACCGCATATGACGAACCATGGGCTCCAAGGCGGCGCCTTCATGAAGAGGACGACACCAGAGCGCCGCCGCCGCCCGATCCGAGGATCGGAGTTTCCCCCAGAGCAACACGAAGGGCAATGAGAGACGCGACGATGCCTTCAAGAAGGGAACGAGTACGCCGCCGCCGGTCCATCCGAAGAAAGAGCAGGTTTTCACCCTAGCCACCATTCACCGCCGCCGAACGCCACACCCCGGCTACCATGCCGCCCACACGGCCATGGCAACTGGGCAGTACCAAGCCACGAGCTCTGCCCAAGAGCCCCACGGAGCCACCATCAGGGCCGCCACCCCGACATCCAAGACCTTGACACCTCCTCACACGAGATCAGCCGCTACCCCGACCAAAGACACGAGCGGAAAGGACCTGCCTTTCGCACCCGCGGGCTGCCCCCAGTGCCGAGACCCAATAGGCTGGCCTCCATCACCCCGTCCTTGGCACCGGGCGCGAGACGAGCTCGGTCCTGCTGCCTGGCACGAGACGAGCATGGTCCTGCTGCCGGGCGTGAGACGGGCTCGGTCCTGCTGCCGGGCGCGAGACAAGGTCAGTCCTGCTGCTGAGCGCAAGACAAGCTCGGTCCTGCTGCCGGGTGCGAGACAAGTGATGGACCGTCACTGGGGGAAGGCCAACCGGCGATGAAGATAGCGGACGGACGCCGAAGAGAAGGGTTGAAGGTCCACACAGGTCGCACACCGACGGGCCAACGCCGGATAAGTCCAGCCGCCACCGTGAACGACCCGCACTACCACCATGAGCCACCACCTCGAGGAGGAGACGATCATGGCAGACCACCACCACGCCGCCGCCACCTACCAAATGCAGGGTGGCCGCCCGCGGCCCGCGCTGTCACACGGCGGAGCAAGCAAGCCAGCCGACCCCTGCCCGCCTGGACGCGCACCAACCGCCGCCACGCCTCCATGGCCCTGCTGGCCGCAGCCCTCACCGACGGATGGGCCGCCAGCGTCAGATCCGGTCGGATCAGACCACGAACCGCCCGAAGGACGAAACTTCGCCTCCACCGCATAGAAAACTAGAAGAAACAGATGTCTTGTCGCCTGAGCTGTACTGTAGGAAAGTTAAAATCTCGGTGGAGTTGCACAATCTCTTAGTTGAAGAGGAAGTTGCTTGGTTAAAAAAATCTCATGAAAATTGGTTGTTGAAAGGGGATAGAAATACATATTATTGTCATAGAATAGTAAATGGGAGAAGGAGGAATACTATTTTCTCTCTCAGTTGTGGAGATACGGTGATAGAAGGAACTAAAAACCCGTTGAAACATGCTACTGATTTCTACAAGGACCTTTTTGGTCTTGCAGTTGGGAACATTTGTAAAATGGGTGAACATTTGTGGGGGACAAATGATAAATTGTCAGATATCGATAATTTTATCCTTACTAGACCTTTCTCAGAAACTAAAATAAAGAATGCACTTTTCGCTATGAAACCAAATAAAGCACCAGGGCCAGACAACATTCCTATTGAATTCTTCCAACATTGTTGGGAGATTGTCAAGAGTGAGGTGATGTTATGATTTGAATGGTTCCATGATAATAAGCTTGATGTTTTTTGACAAATTGACAGTAGGAGAGGTTCCATATAAAAGGTGGTTTACATGGTGGGGTGGTATGTACAGAGGGGGGTGATCATCCACTAGAGAGAGGGTGCTAAACTAAAGAGGTGAGTAAGATGTTACAAGAGAGAGTTACAAAATCAAGAAGTGAGGCAATATGTGCCTATTTAACCCTATGTTGAAGCAACTCAAAGTCTTTTTTGAATCTGTCCAGCCAAGAGCGTATCAATGGAGCCACCCCCTGAAGTGTTTGTTGTTTCTTTCTTTCCACACGCTCCATGGTGAGGTGATGAAAATTTCCACGAAGAGTTGGTCGTGCTAGGCGGCCCTAACTTCGCGAATCACATCCAGGCGTGAGATGAATGTGGGCCATGTGATTTGTAACTTGCTCCAGTAGGTTTGACTGAACGGGCATGTGAATATCATATGATCAACCGTTTCTTCAACATGGCATCCACACAGGAGGCAATCATAGTCACGCCCAATGTTATAATGGTGCCTCCTCAGCATATTGCGGGTGTTAAGACGGTCATGGAAGAGCAGCCACCCGAACACCTTGAGCTTCATTGTGCATTTAGATCGCCAGAGCAGGTTGAAGGTAGGATGGGCACGAGCTTCTCTGAAGCAAAACTTGTAATAATCAGATGCTTTGAATTCAGTTTTACCCCACGTATATAACCAGATATCAGAGATCGAGGTGGTCGGGTTGGTTTGCCAGGAGAGAGGTTGAAGGTCCCGTAATTCGTCGAGAGCTTGGAGTGTGAGCGGTAAATGAAAGTTCTCATGCAATGTCGTGCTCTCCAAGAAACGCTTGACAAAGACGTCTTCATGCAACGCAAACGAGAAAGCCCGGGGGTGTGATTCTTGTATTATGTTGTCCAGCCAGAGATCTTTCCCAAGAAACGTCGTCGTCCCATCTACCACCAGAACTTTGGAAATCCCACAAAATTTGGACATGAGTTTAAGAATGTCACGCCACCAGAAAGAGGCCAACGGATCTATGGCATTTGGTATTTTGTCAGAATAATAAGCGTCCTAGATCAAACAGACCCATGGGATGTCCTTCTTGTTATAGAATTTACGGAAAAAAATCATCAGGAGGGCTTCATTTTGAATTTTTAAGTTGATCACTCCCAACCCTCCGCATTTTTTTGGTTTGCATACCATATCCCAGGCAGCCAGGGAGTTACACTTGTCTCCTTGTTCAGTCTTTTTTGTCCAAAGGCATCGAAGTCTGATTTTATCAAGCATTTCAAGTATCTTGGGAGGGATTTTCAAGGTGCACATGGCATAGATCAGTAAGGACGTGACCGTAGCGTTAAGTCAAGAGAGTTTACCCCCGTACGACATCATTGCAATGGTTGGGGTAAGGCGACGTTCCACACTGCAAATGATGGGCATGAGGTCCTGAACAGATGGTTTTGATGTCCCAAGAGGATAGGACCAAGTACGTAAAAGGCATTTGACCAACAAAATAGCCGAATATGTTAGCCAGAGCACTACTAGGGAAAAGCCTAATAGCAGCGCGGATTTTAGGTATAGTAGTAGCGCGGGCATCCGCGCTACTGATACGACGCTACAGCTAACTTGTAGCAGCAACATGTGTTGGCCCGCGCTACTGCTATACAAGCGTAGCAACAACGAGCTGTAGAACAACGTGCTACTGCTAATAGCTCTAGTGGTCTGTATTAGGCCACGCTACTGCTAGTGGCACGCTGCTGCTAACTTTACTCCCCTCGCTATTGCTAATTTTATTAGTTTTTGAATTTTTTCTGCATATTTGTTTTGTATTTGAGCAGGCTTTATACAAGAATCTTTAGCACATACAAATGTCATCATCGTACACATACAAATGGCTGCGAGACCACAAATGTAATCATAGCATATACATACAAATAGTCTCATCAAGTTATGTCATCATCATCCAACACAAAGCGGTCTCTCTTCATCATCTCGAAAATAGCGATACATGTCTCGAATACTTGCAACTACATCGTCATCCATCTAAACAGTGATATACGCGAGAAGAGCTATCACTATGAGTTAGAGCGGAACTATGCTGTACATGAGGCGGCGGTTACGAGTCCTCTCTCGCGCTAGCGTGAACCTCAAGTAACTAGCTTCTGCTTCTTGTCTACTTTTGAAGCCTTTATGGCTGGCGCCCGAGAACCCATCCACTTGCGCCTGACACTCATGCCACTCATCATACACTACCGGAACCTTCTCTTCGTACACGACATAGCACTGCTTCTTCGCCATCAAGAATCAAGGTACCTGTTAGAGATGCACCTTCTGTTGGGGAACGTAGTAATTTCAAAAAATTTCCTATGCACACACAAGATCATGGTGATGCACAGCAACAAGAAGGGAGAGTGTTGTCTACGTACCCACGCAGACCGACTGCGGAAGCGTTGACACAACATAGAGGAAGTAGTCGTACGTCTTCCCGATCCGACCGATCCAAGCACCGTTACTCCGGCACCTCTGAGTTCTTAGCACACGTACAACTCGATGACGATCCCCGGGCTCCGATCCAGCAAAGCATCGGGGAGGAGTTCCGTCAGCACGACGGCGTGGTGACGATCTTGATGTTCTACCGACGCAGGGCTTCGCCTAAGCACTACAACGATATGATCGAGGTGGAATATGGTGGCAGGGGGGCACCGCACACGGCTAAGGAACGATCTCAATGATCAACTTGTGTGTCCATGGGGTGCCCCTTGCCTCAGTATATAAAGGATGGAGGAGGAGGAGGCCGGCCAAGGCTTGGTGCGGCCAGGATGTGGAGTCCTACTAGGATTCCAAGTCCTAGTAGGAGTCCACCAAGAGGGGAGGAAGGGAGAAGGAAGTGGAGGAGAAGGAAAGGTGGCCGGCCCCCTTTTCCCTAGTCCAATTCGGACTAGAGGGGAGGGGGGGCGCAGCAGCCCCTTGGCCCTTTCTCCTCTTTCCACTAAAGCCCATCAAGGCCCATTGCTTCTCCCGTAACTACCCGGTACTCCGAAAAATATCCGAATCACTCGGAACCTTTCCGATGTCCGAATATAGTCATCCAATATATCGATCTTTACGTCTCGACCATTTCGAGACTCCTCGTCATGTTCCCGATCTCATCCGGGACTCCGAACTCCTTCGGTACATCAAAACTCATAAACTCATAATATAACTGTCATCGAAGCCTTAAGCGTGCGGACCCTATGGTTCGAGAACAATGTAGACATGACCGAGACACGTCTCCGGTCAATAACCAATAGCGGGACCTGGATGCCCATATTGGCTCCTACATATTCTACGAAGATCTTTATCGATCAGACCTCATAACAACATACGTTGTTCCCTTTGTCATCCGTATGTTACTTGCCCGAGATTCGATCGTCGGTATCCAATACCTAGTTCAATCTTGTTACCGGCAAGTCTCTTTACTCGTTCCGTAATACATCATCCCGCAACTAACTCATTAGTTGCAATGATTGCAAGGCTTAAGTGATGTGCATTACTAAGAGGGCCCAGAGATACCTCTCCGACATTCGGAGTGACAAATCCTAATCTCGAAATACGCCAACCCAACATGTACCTTTGGAGACACCTGTAGAGCTCCTTTATAATCACCCAGTTACGTTGTGACGTTTGGTAGCACACAAAGTGTTCCTCCGGCAAACGGGAGTTGCATAATCTCATAGTCATAGGCACATGTATAAGTCATGAAGAAAGCAATAGCAACATACTAAACGATCGGGTGCTAAGCTAATGGAATGGGTCATGTCAATCAGATCATTCAACTAATGATGTGATCCCGTTAATCAAATAACAACTCTTTGTTCATGGTTAGGAAACATAACCATCTTTGATTAACGAGCTAGTCAAGTAGAGGCATACTAGTGACACTCTGTTTGTCTATGTATTCACACATGTATTATGTTTCCGGTTAATACAATTCTAGCATGAATAATAAACATTTATCATGATATAAGGAAATAAATAATAACTTTATTATTGCCTCTAGGGCATATTTCCTTCAGTCTCCCACTTGCACTAGAGTCAATAATCTAGATCACATCACCATGTGATTAACATCGATAGTTCACATCATCATGTGATTAACACCCACAGTTCACATCGCCATGCGACCAACACCCAAAGGGTTTACTAGATTCAGTAATCTAGTTCAAATCGCTATGTGATTAACACCCAAAGAGTACTAAGGTGTGATCATGTTTTGCTTGTGAGAGAATCTTAATCAATGGGCCTGCCACATTCAGATCCCCATGTATTTTGCAAATTTCTATGTCAACAACGCTCTGCATGGAGCTAATCTAGCTAATTGCTCCCACTTTCAATATGTATCCAGACTGAGACTTAGAGTCATCTGGATTAGTGTCAAAAACTTGCATCGGCGTAACCCTTTACGACGAACCTTTTTTCACTTCCATAATCGAGAAACATATCCTTATTCCACTAAGGATAATTTTGACTGCTGTCCAGTGATCTACTCCTAGATCACTATTGTACTCCCTTGCCAAAATCAGTGTAGGGTATACAATAGATCTGGTACAGAGCATGGCATACTTTATAGAACCTATGACTGAGGCATAGGGAATGACTTTCATTCTCTTTCTATCTTCTGCCGTGGTCGGGCTTTGAGTCTTACTCAACTTCACACCTTGTAACATAGGCAAGAAACTTTTTCTTTGACTGTTCCATTTTGAACTACTTCAAAATCTTGTCAAGGTATGTACTCATTGAAAAAACTTATCAAGCGTCTTGATCTATCTCTATAGATCTTGATACTCAATATGTAAGCAACTTCACCGAGGTCTTTCTTTGAAAAATCCTTTCAAACATTCTTTTATGCTTTGCAGAATAATTCTACATTATTTCCGATCAACAATATGTCATACACATATACTTATCAGAAATGCTGTAGTGCTCCCACTCACTTTCTTGTAAATACAGGCTTCACCGCAAGTCTGTATAAAACTATATGCTCTGATCAACTTATCAAAGCGTATATTCCAACTCCGAGATGCTTGCACCAGTCCATAGATGGATCGTTGGAGCTTGCATATTTTGTTAGCACCTTTAGGATTGACAAAACCTTCTGGTTGCATCATATACAACTCTTCTTTAAATCCATTAAGGAATGCAGTTTTGTTTATCCATTTGCCAGATTTCATAAAATGCGGCAATTGCTAACATGATTCGGACAGACTTAAGCATAGATATGAGTGAGAAACTCTCATCGTAGTCAACACCTTGAACTTGTCGAAAACCCTTTGCGACAATTCTAGCTTTGTAGATAGTAACACTACTATCAGCGTCCGTCTTCCTCTTGAAGATCCATTTATTTTCTATGGCTTGCCGATCATCGGGCAAATCCATCAAAGTCCATACTTTGTTCTCATACATGGATCATATCTCAGATTTCATGGCCTCAAACCATTTTGCGGAATCTGGGCTCATCATCGCTTCCTCATAGTTCGCAAGTTCGTCATGGTCTAGTAACATGACTTCCAGAACAGGATTACCGTACCACTCTGGTGCGGATCTCACTCTGGTTTACCTATGAGATTCGGTAGTAACTTGATCTGAAGTTACATGATCATCATCATTAGCTTCCTCACTAATTGGTGTAATAGTCACAGGAACAGATTTTTGTGATGAACTATTTTCCAATAAGGGAGAAGGTACAATTACCTTATCAAGTTCTACTTTCCTCCCACTCACTTCTTTCGAGAGAAACTCCCTCTCCAGAAAGTTTCCGAATTTAGCAAGAAAAGTCTTGCCTTCGGATCTGTGATAGAAGGTGTACCCAACAGTAACTTTTGGGTATCCTATGAAGACATATTTTTCCGATTTGGGTTTGAGCTTATCAGGACGAAACTTTTTCACATAAGCATCACAACCCCAAACTTTTTAAGAAACGACAACTTTTGGTTTCTTGCTAAACCATAGTTCATATAGTGTCGTCTCAACGGATTTAGATGGTGCCCTATTTAATGTGAATGCAGCTGTCTCTAATGCATAACCCCAAAACGATAGTGGTAAATCGGCAAGAGACATCATAGATTGCACCATATCTAATAAAGTACGGTTACGATGTTCAGACACACCATTACACTGTGGTGTTCCAGGTGGCGTGAGTAGTGAAACTATTTCACATTGTTTTAACTGAAGGCCAAACTCGTAACTCAAATATTTTACCTCTGCGATCATATCGTAGAAACTTTTATTTTCTTGTTACGATGATTCTCCACTTCACTCTGAAATTCTTTGAACTTTTCAAATGTTTCAGACTTGTGTTTCATCAAGTAGATATACCCATATCTGCTCAAATCATCTGTGAAGGTCAGAAAATAATGATACTTGCCACGAGCCTCAACACTCATCGGATCGCATACATCAGTATGTATTATTTCCAATAAGTTAGTTGCTTGCTCTATTGTTCCGGAGAACAGAGTCTTAGTCATCCTGCCCATGAGGCATGGTTCGCAAGCATCAAGTGATTCATAATCAAGTGATTCAAAAAGCCCATCAGCATGGAGTTTCTTCATGCGCTTTACACCAATATGACCTAAACGGCAGTGCCACAAATAAGTTGCACTTATCATTATTAACTTTGCATCTTTTGGTTTTAATATTATGAATATGTGTATCACTACGATCGAGATCCAATGAACCATTTTCATTGGGTGTGTAACCATATAAGGTTTTATTCATGTAAACAGAACAACAATTGTTCTCTAACTTAAATGAATAACCGTATTGCAATAAACATGATCAAATCATATTCATGCTCAACGCAAACACCAAATAACACTTATTTAGTTTCAACACTAATCCTGAAAGTATAGGGAGAGTGCGATGATGATCATATCAATCTTGGAACTACTTCCAACACACATCGTCACCTCGACTTTTACTAGTTTCTATTTATTCTGCAATTCCCATTTCGAGTTACTACTCTTAGCAACTGAACCAGTATCAAATACTGAGGGGTTGCTATAAACACTGGTAAAGTACACATCAATAACATGTATATCAAATATACTTATGTTCACTTTGCCATCCTTCTTATCCGCCAATCACTTGGGGTAGTTCTGCTTTCAGTGACCAGTCCCTTTGTAGTAGAAGCACTTAGTCTCAGGCTTAGGACTAGACTTGGGCTTCTTCACTTGAGCAGCAACTTGCTTGCCGTTCTTCTTGAAGTTCCCCTTCTTCCCTTTGCCCTTTTCTTGAAACTAGTGATCTTGTCAACCATCAACACTTGATGTTTTTCTTGATTTCTGCCTTCGTTGATTTCAGCATCACGAAGAGCTTGGGAGTTGTTTCCGTTATCCCTTGCATATTATAGTTCATCACGAAGTTCTACTAACTTGGTGATGGTGACTAGAGAATTCTGTCAATCACTATCTTATCTGGAAGATTAACTCCCACTTGATTCAAGCGATTGTAGTACCCAAACAATCTGAGCACATGCTCACTAGTTGAACGATTCTCCTCCATCTTTTAGCTATAGAACTTGTTGCAGACTTCATATCTCTCAACTCGGGTATTTGCTTGAAATATTAACTTCAATACCTGGAACATCTCATATGGTCCATGACGTTCAAAATGTCTTTGAAGTCCCGATTCTAAGCCGTTAAGCATGGTGCACTAAACTATCAAGTAGTCATCATATTGAGCTAGCCAAACATTTCATAACGTGTGCATCTGCTCCTGCAATAGGTCTGTCACCTAGCGGTGCATCAAGGACATAATTTTTCTGTGCAGCAATGAGGATAAACCTCAGATCACGGATCCAATCCGCATCATTGCTACTAACATTTTTCAACACAATTTTCTCTAGGAACATATCAAAATAAACACAGGGAAGCAACAACGCGAGCTATTGATCTACAACATAATTTGCAAAATACTACCAGGACTAAGTTCATGATAAATTTAAGTTCAATTTAATCATATTACTTAAGAACTCCCACTTAGATAGACATCCCTCTAATCCTCTAAGTGATCACGTGATCCAAATCAACTAAACCATGTCCGATCATCACGTGAGATGGAGTAGTTTCATTGGTGAACATCACTATGTTGATCATATCTACTATATGATTCACGCTCGACCTTTCGGTCTCCGTGTTCCGAGGCCATATCTGTATATGCTTGGCTCGTCAAGTATAACCTGAGTATTCCGCGTGTGCAACTGTTTTGCACCCGTTGTATTTGAACGTAGAGCCTATCACACCCGATCATCACGTGGTGTCTCAGCACGAAGAACTTTCGCAACGGTGCATACTCAGGGAGAACACTTGTTGATAATTAGTGAGAGAGCATCTTATAATGCTACCGTCAATCAAAGCAAGATAAGATGCATAAAATATAAACATCACATGCAATCAATATAAGTGATATGATATGGCCATCATCATCTTGTGCCTGTGATCTCCATCTCCGAAGCACCGTCATGATCACCATCGTCACCGGCGCGACACCTTGATCTCCATCGTAGCATCGTTGTCGTCTCGCCAATCTTATGATTCCACGACTATCGCTACCGCTTAGTGATAAAGTAAAGCATTACATCACTTGCATTGCATACAATAAAGCGACAACCATATGGCTCATGCCAGTTGCCGATAACTCGGTTACAAAACATGATCATCTCATACAATAAAATTTAGCATCATGTCTTGACCATATCACATCACAACATGCCCTGCAAAAACAAGTTAGACGTCCTCTACTTTGTTGTTGCAAGTTTTACGTGGCTGCTACGGGCTTAAGCAAGAACCAATCTCACCCTACGCATCAAAACCACAACGATAGTTTGTCAAATAGATTCCGTTTTAACCTTCGCAAGGACCGGGCGTAGCCACACCCGGTTCAACGAAAGTTGGAGAGACAGTCGCCCACAAGCCACCTGTGTGCAAAGCACGTCGGGGGAACCGGTCTCGCGTAAGCGTAAGCGTAATGTTGGTCCGGGTCATCTCGTCCAACAATACCGCCGAACCAAATTATGACATGCTGGTAGGCAGTATGACTTATATCGCCCACAACTCACTTGTGTTCTACTCGTGCAAATAACATCAACACATAAAACCTAGGCTCGGATGCCACTGTTGGGTAACGCAGTAATTTCAAAAAATTTCCTACGCACACGCAAGATCATGGTGATGCACAGCAACGAGAAGGGAGAGTGTTGTCTACGTACCCATGTAGACCGACTGCGGAAGCGTTGACACAACATAGAGGAAGTAGTCGTACGTCTTCCCGATCCGACCGATCCAAGCACCGTTACTCCGGCACCTCCGAGTTCTTAGCACACGTACAGCTCGAGGACGATCCCCGGGCTCCGATCCAGCAAAGCGTCGGGGAGGAGTTCTGTCAGCACGATGGCGTGGTGACGATCTTGATGTTCTACCGACGCAGGGCTTCGCCTAAGCACTACAACGATATGATCGAGGTGGAATATGGTGGCAGGGGGGCACCGCACACGGCTAAGGAACGATCTCAATGATCAACTTGTGTGTCCATGGGGTGCCCCTTGCCTTAGTATATAAAGGATGGAGGAGGAGGAGGCCGGCCAAGGCTTGGTGTGGCCAGGATGTGGAGTCCTATTAGGATTCCAAGTCCTAGTAGGAGTCCACCAAGAGGGGAGGAAGGGAGAAGGAAGTGGAGGAGAAGGAAAGGTGGCCGCCCCCTTTTCCCTAGTCCAATTCGGACTAGAGGGGAGGGGGGGGGGGGGCGCAGCAGTCCCTTGGCCCTTTCTCCTCTTTCCACTAAAGCCCATCAAGGCCCATTGCTTCTCCCGTAACTACCCGGTACTCCGAAAAATACCCGAATCACTCGGAACCTTTCTGATGTCCGAATATAGTCGTCCAATATATCGATCTTTACGTCTCGACCATTTCGAGACTCCTCGTCATGTCCCCGATCTCATCCGGGACTCCGAACTCCTTCGGTACATAAAAACTCATAAACTCATAATATAACTATCATCGAAACCTTAAGCGTGCGGACCCTACGGTTCGAGAACAATGTAGACATGACCGAGACACGTCTCCGGTCAATAACCAATAGCGGGACCTGGATGCCCATATTGGCTCCTACATATTCTACGAAGATCTTTATCAATCAGACCGCATAACAACATACGTTGTTCCCTTTGTCATCCGTATGTTACTTGCCCGAGATTCGATCGTCGGTATCTAATACCTAGTTCAATCTTGTTGCCGGCAAGTCTCTTTACTCGTTTCGTAATACATCATCCCGCAACTAACTCATTAGTTGCAATGCTTGCAAGGCTTAAGTGATGTGCATTACCGAGAGGGCCTAGAGATACCTCTTCGACATTCGGAGTGACAAATCCTAACCTCGAAATACGCCAACCCAACATGTACCTTTGGAGACACCTGTAGAGCTCCTTTATAATCACCCAGTTACGTTGTGACGTTTGGTAGCACACAAAGTGTTCCTCCGGCAAACGGGAGTTGCATAATCTCATAGTCATAGGAACATGTATAAGTGATGAAGAAAGCAATAGCAACATACTAAACGATCGGGTGCTAAGCTAATGGAATGGGTCATGTCAATCAGATCATTCAACTAATGATGTGATCCCGTTAATCAAATAACAACTCTTTGTTCATGGTTAGGAAACATAACCATCTTTGATTAACGAGCTAGTCAAGTAGAGGCATACTAGTGACACTCTGTTTGTCTATGTATTCACACATGTATTATGTTTTCGGTTAATACAATTCTAGCATGAATAATAAACATTTATCATGATATAAGGAAATAAATAATAACTTTATTATTGCCTCTAGGGCATATTTCCTTCACCTTCATCAAGAGAATGTACGATCATATGCAACAAAATATACTAGAGAAACACGAAAAAGAAAGGGTTAGCAACTAGATGCAACATATAGTACGCAAACTAATTAACTAGAGGTACGCATGTCATCGTACCCAAACTAACAAAGTAGCATTACGCAAGTTCGGCAGGGACCGTGGACATCACAAAGTTTCATCGCTACAAAAAGTATACAAGTTCAACCGACACATATCATCATCATCGGCATCGTAAATCACTAGAAGTTCCATCCTTCCATATCATCAAGGATGGACCCTAGCTTCTTGAACGGCGTGAGGTCATGACATTGCATGCCTATGCGAGTTCGGACGTCAGCTCGCGATATAGGGCCGTGGTGGAACATCCCCTTCTCATCGATGACTTCTTTCATGATGATCGTCGCAATGTCCCTTTGGATGCGAAAGAAGTCATCTCTAAGTTTATAATCCGCTTCTCCATGAGATTCTACCCACTTGTAGATATGATCATCATTTCTGGTTGTCATGCGAAGCTTTTGGTGATCCGTGCTGAACTCAATCATGAGATGGAGGAGGTAGAATCCATCTTTCTTGCTTGGTTTTGGGACATGGATGCAACAGAAGTTAGTTTTATGCGAGAAACCCAACTTCTTGTTCCTTTGTTTTCTGATCTGCAGGTGGCCACCCCTAATGCTGAAGCCTTGGAGAGCATCATCTAGAATATTCATTATGTGGTGTAGTCCTTCTTCTCGTAGTCTCTGGTAGGGTCGAAATACACGGCGTGGGAGACTCGCGGGTAAGAACGATAAGGACGGCGCGCCCGTTACCGCGGGGAAAAATATAGCTCAAATTATTCTCCATATGAGCGAGAAGGAATGATTGAAATGAAAGGCTTGTCCGGAACTGACTTACTTTGGATGATAAGGCAGGAGGACAATTTCCTGGTCCTTATTCTGTACCATGAAGTTTTGGAGGTACTCCCTAGCAGTTTCACACTCAAAGTCGCCGAGACTCAAGAAAGACTCGTGCATGTAGTACGGATCCGCCACACAGATTTGCGAGACTTCTTATCTCTTCATGACAGAGCTCATATGTAGTGCAAAAAGATGGATGATTGTAAAATTGAGCCGCATTGTCAGAAACATCTCGAAGATATGGTCAAACTGCAGGAAGAACACCTTCGCGGGCCGTGTATCGACATAGCACTTCCCCTCAGGTACACGAGCCGCGTATGTCGGATATCCTGGATCCTTTGAGGCTAGTAGGCTTTTCTCAGTCGACAGCACATGGTCGTGCATTCTCCTGAGATCCCCTGATAGTGCCTCCAGCGGTTTCGGCGGTAGCATCGGCTCGCCCGTGACATGGAACATGGCCGCACCTTTCACGGGCACACGCTCTTCAAAATCCATCGTTTGGCTACTATGTGCTCTAGCTTGTTTGGAGGCAGCTATTGATACGTCTCCAACGTATCTATAATTTTTTATTGTTCCATGTTGTTATATTATCAATCTTGGATGTTTAATAATCATTTTATATCATTTTTGGTACTAACCTATTGACATAGTGCCAAGTGCCAGTTGCTGTTTTTCCCATGTTTTTTACATTGCAGAAAATCAATATCAAACGGAGTCCAAATGCCATGAAACTTTACAGAGAATTTTTATGGGCCAAAAGGAACACAACGGGCCCTGGCTGCGCCTGGGGGGTGCCCTGAGGGAGGCACAACCCACCAGGAGGCCCAGGCACGCCCTGGTGGGTTGTGCCCACCTCGGGTGCCCCCTGGACCGTCTCTTTGCTCTATAAATACCCCAATATTCTAGAAACCCTAGGGGAGTCGACAAAATATTGATCCAGCCGCCGCAGAGTCCAGAACCACCAGATCCCATCTAGAAACCATCTCGGATGCGGTTCACCACCTCCATTGGCGCCTCTCCGATGATGCATGATTAGTTCTTTGTAGACCTTCGGGTCCATAGTTAGTAGCTACTCCCTCCGTTCCAAAATAGATGACCCAACTTTGTACTAACTTTGGTACAAAGTTGGGTCATCTATTTTCAAACGGAGGGAGTAGATGTTTTCCTCTCTCTCTCTCTCTCTTGATTCTCAATACAATGGTCTCTTGGTGATCAATATGCTGTAACTCTTTTTGTGGTGTGTTTTTTGCGATCGATGAAATTCGAGTTTATGATCAGATCTATATTTTTATATCCATGAAAGTATTTGAGTTTCTTTGATCTCTTTTATGCATGATCTCTTATAGCCTCGTATTTCTTCTCCGATATTTGGGTTTTGTTTGGCCAACTTGATCTATTTATCTTGCAATGGGAAGAGGTGCTTTGTAGTGGGTTCGATCTTACGGTGCTTGATCCCAGTCATAGAAAGGGAAACGACACGTATGTATCGTTGCTACTAAGGATAAAACGATGGGGTCTATCTCTACATAGATAGATCTTGTCTACATCATGTCATCGTTCTTATTGCATTACTCGATTTCTCCATGAACTTAATGAAGGAAATATGCCCTAGAGGCAATAATAAAGTTATTATTTATTTCCTTATATCATGATAAATGTTTATTATTCATGCTAGAATTGTATTAACTGGAAACTTAGTACATGTGTGTACATAGACAAACAGAGTGTCACTAGTATGCCTCTACTTGACTAGCTCGTTGAATCAAAGATGGTTAAGTTTCCTAGCCATAGACATGAGTTGTCATTTTATTAACGCGATCACATCATTAGAGAATGATGTGATTGACTTGACCCATTCCGTTAGCTTAGCACAGTGATCGTTTAGTTTGTTGATATTGCTTTCTTCATGACTTATACATGTTCCTATGACTATGAGATTATGCAACTCCCGAGTATCGTAGGAACACTTTGTGTGCTACCAAACGTCACAACGTAATTGAGTGATTATAAAGGTGCTCTACAGGTGTCTCCGATGGTACTTGTTGAGTTGGCATAGATCGAGATTAGGATTTGTCACTCCGATTGTTGGAGAGGTATCTCTAGGCCCTCTCGGTAATGCACATCACTATAAGCCTTGCAAGCATTGTAACTAATGAGTTAGTTGCGGAATGATGCATTATGGAATGAGTAAAGAGAATTGCCAGTAACGAGATTGAACTAGGTATGAGGATACCAACAATCGAATCTCGGGCAAGTAACATACCGATGACAAAGGGAACAATGTATGTTGTTATGCGGTTTGACCGATAAAGATCTTCGTAGAATATGTAGGAACCAATATGAGCATCCAGGTTCCGCTATTGGTTATTGACCGGAGACGAGTCTCGGTCATGTCTACATAGTTCTCGAACCCGTAGGGTCCGCACGCTTAATGTTCGGTGATGATCGGTATTATGAGTGTATGTGATTGGATGTACCGAAGGTAGTTCGGAGTCCCGGATGAGATTGGTGACATGGCAAGGAGTCTCGAAATGGTCGAGATGTAAAGATCGATATATTGGATGACTATATTCGGACATCAGAAAGGTTCCGAGTGATTCGGGTATTTTTTGGAGTACCAGGGAGTTACGGGAATACGGGGAAGAAGTATTGGGCCTCATGGGCCAAGTGGTGGAAGAGAGGAGGAAGGGCGCGTGGCCCCCTATCCCAAACCGAATTGGACTAGGAGGCCGGCCCCCTTTTCCTCCTTTCCCCCCTCTCCTTCCTTCTCCCCTTCCCCCTTCCTTTCCTCTGTAACACCCCAGATGTAACTTGCCATATTTGTAACTCTGTCTCTGCCATTTTTGGGTTTAAGTTATGAGATTCCTCCGTGGTTGGGTATTTTTATTTGTTTTGCTTTTTGTTCATGTCATGCATATCATGTCATGTCATCATGTGCATCTCATTTGCATACGTGTTCGTCTCATGCATCCGAACATTTTCCCCGTTGTCCGTTTTGCAATCCGACACTCCTACGTGCACCGGCGTACCCCTTTTGTCTCTTTTCATGAGAGGGTGTGAAACGTTCTCGGAATGGAACGAGATTTGCCAAGCGGCCTTGATACACCACCGGTAGACTGCCTGTCAAATTCGGTGTCATTTGGAGCCCGTTTGATACTCCAACGGTTAACCGGGGAACCGTAAAGGCCTCGTGTGTGTTGCAGCCCAACACCCCTCCAAAACGGTCCAATAACCCATCCAAACCCCTCCCATGTCCTCCATCGCCGGATCACGATCGCGTGGTCGAAAACTATACCTCATTTGGACACTCCTACCTCCTCCTAGCTATGTGCACTCCTCCGAATTTTCAGGTCCAAACCCTAGCTATCTCTTCTCCACCGCCACCGGACGTGTCCGACCTTGCCGGACACGCCCGCGCCACCACCCGCAGCCAACCGGCGTCCGCCACGTGGCAACCGCCGCCGGCCTGCTCGGCCCATGCGCGGCCCACGCGCAGCGCCGCCCGGCCAAGCCCGTCCCCGCCGCCCTGCTCCTCCGCGCCGGCCGCCCCCGCCGCCACCGGAGCCGCCCGCTGCTCCGCCACCGAGGCGCCGCCGCTCGCCTCCTCGCCTGGCGCACCTCCTCCTTCCCAACCTCTGACTCCGGCGAGCCCCCTCCTCCATCGCCGGCCCTCTCCTTCCCGCAACTCCGGCGACGAACTCTGGCCACCTTGACTTCCGTGCCCCAGAAATCCTAGATCCAGATCCATTTGAGGTTGACCCCGAAATTTGCCCAAGTCTCCAATGATTTCATGCCCTGTTCATCATGCCATAACTCCATGACCGTAGCTCCATTTCATGCGCATGATATATCAAAATGTTCATCATGATGTGTTCTTCATTTCATTCCATTGTGACATGCTTGTTTGAGTCCATCTTGATGCCCAAATCACTGATGCAAGAGTGCTATAAAATGTTCACTCCTGTTACTTATTAGAATACGAGGATTTGTCATTTTTGTCACATTTGTTGTGTGCATCATATGGGCATGAGCTCTACATGTGTTTTCGTCTATGCCATGCTATCTTTACAGGGGTGCTTGCCATGTATTTTGTGATCATTGTGGTGACTAGCACAAGCATGCAAAGTAGCCTTCGTGATATTGCTAATTTCAGGGACTTAGGATTTTGCTAAGTCCTTTTCCTGCTGTTATTTTTATGCCATGTAACCATGATGCTACAGTGAGATCCATGCTTGTTTTGAGTATATTCAGTAGGGATAATTTGGAAATATGGTTATGATCTATCCATCCATGCCCCCGTTTGCAATTATGGAGTACCCTAGCATGTCTTAATCTTGCTTTACTTTTGCTATAAAATGTTTCTGGCAGATTGTTTACATGTTAATCAATTTTGCCATGGTTGTTGTAGTTGATCCATGCATGGTATGAACTTGTTCTTGCCATGTTTAGATTCATGAACATGTCTTCTTGCTGATTCTATGCTTGTTTTGTCATGCAATGCCTTGTGGTGAGTGAATCGAGCTCGTAAAGATGCCTTCATAATTCTGTTTATGCCATGCTCAGTTTTCTGCCAAGTCTGAATCTGTTTATAAAACTTGCTATGTTTACATGGGTGCCATCATATTTTCTGTGCCTTTTTGGCTCATCATAAGTAAGGGACTTTTGTTCTATACATTTAGTAGATTCATGCCATGCCTTTGTTTGCTATGATATGTTCCTGTAGCATGTTGTTTGCTTGCTCTAAACATTGCTTCCTGATGTTATTCCCGGCATGTTAGTATTTTCACTAAGTTTGTGAAGCTGATATCTTTTGCGCTTTTGCCATGCTTGTTTGAACCTGTTGTAGTGTGTTTTAGCCGTAGCTCAGTGTTCATGTTTTGTCAAGCATCTTGAGTAGATCACTGCCATGTGCTTTGTTGCTATGTTGGAGTGCAGTAGATTAGTTTCTTGTTGCATTCTAGATGGCATCATGCTCTTAATCACAGAATTGTGCCATTATTGTTTTGCTTGCCATTTGCAAACCGTGCATCTGATTCCGGTGATCTTTATATCGATTTTGACCAAAATCAACTCATCTTTCCAGCGGCACACTTGGTTTGCCAAGTTGATGCCTTGTTCATCTTTTTCCTTCCGGAGCACGCATATGCATTGCATATCACATATCGCATATCATGTCATGTTTTGCATCATGTTGATTGTGCATTGCACCATGATTGATTGTTGGTCCTTTGCTTGTGTTCTTGATTGGGTAGAGCTGGGAGACGAGTACGTGATCGAGGAACCTGTTGAGTATGCTAACGAGGATCAAGCTTTCGTCAACTCTGAGAACTTTGCAGGCAAGATGACCATACCCTCGAAATCACTTCTATCTTTGCTTGCTAGTTGTTCGCTCTTTTGCTATGCCGCGATACCCACCACTTGCTATATCCTTCCTCCCATATTGCCATGTCAAGCCTCTAACCCACCTTTCCTAGCAAACCGTTGTTTGGCTATGTTACCGCTTTTGCTCAGCCCCTCTTATAGCGTTGCTAGTTGCAGGTGAAGATGAAGTTTGTTCCATGTTGGAACATGGATATTGTTGGGATATCATTATTATATATTGTTTACTTCAATGCATCTATATACTTGGTAAAGGGTGGAAGGCTAGGCCTTATGCCTGGTGTTCTGTTCCACTCTTGCCGCCCTAGTTTCTGTCATACCGGTGTTATGTTCCTTGAATTTGCGTTCCTTACGCGGTTGGGTGTTATGGGAACCCCTTGATAGTTCGCCTTGAATAAAACTCCTCCAGCAAGGCCCAACCTTGGTTTTACCATTTGCCACCTAAGCCTTTTCCCTTGGGTTCTGCAGACTCAAGGGTCATCTTTATTTTAAACCCCCCGGGCCAGTGCTCCTCCGAGTGTTGGTCCGAAACGGGCAGCCTGCGGGGCCACCTCGGGGCAACTCGAGGGTTGGTTTTACTCGTAGCTTGACCTATCCGGTGTGCCCTGAGAACGAGATACGTGCGACTCCTATTGGGATTTGTCGGCACATCGGGCGGCTTTGCTGGTCTTGTTTTACCATTGTCGAAATGTCTTGTAACCGGGATTCCGAGACTGATTGGGTCTTCCTGGGAGAAGGAATATCCTTCGTTGACCGTGAGAGCTTGTGATGGGCTAAGTTGGGACACCCCTGCATGGTTTTGAACTTTCGAAAGCCGTGCCCGCGGTTATGGGCAGATGTGAATTTGTTAATGTCCGGTTGTAGAGAACTTGTCACTTAACTTAATTAAAATGAGTCAACCGTGTGTGTAACCGTGATGGTCTCTTTTCGGCGGAGTCCGGGAAGAGAACACGATCTCGTGTTATGCTTGAACGTAAGTAGTTTCAGGATCACTTCTTGATCACTATTAGCTTCTCGACCATGCTTTGCTTTCTCTTCTTGCTCTCTTTTTGCGTAAGGTAGCCACCATATATGCTAGTGCTTGCTGCAGCTCCACCTCATTACTCTTTCCTACCTTAAGCTTAAATAGTATTGATCGCGAGGGTGCGTGATTGCTGAGTCCCCGTGACTCACAGATACTTCCAAACAGATGCAGGTGCCGATGATGCCAGTGCAGGGGACACTACCGAACTCAAGTGGGAGTTCGACGAGGATTCAGGCCATTACTATGTGTCTTTTCCAGATGATCAGTAGAGGAGCCTAGTTGGGGTGATCAGGGATCTAGCATTTTGGGTTGTCTTTCTTTATTTTGGTACCGTAGTCGGACCTTGATTGTATTCTAGATGATGTATGATATATTTATGTATTGTGTGAAGTGGCGATTGTAAGCCGACTCTTTATCCCTTTCTTATTCAGTACATGGGATGTGTAAAGATTACCCCTCTTGCGACATGCCTACCATGCGGTTATGCCTCTAAGTCCTGCCCCGACACGTGGGAGATATAGCCGCATCGTGGGTGTTACATCCTCCTCCTAGTAGGAGTAGGAAAGGGGAGTCCTACTCCTACTAGGAGGAGGACTCCTCCTCTTGGCGCGCCCTAGGAGGGCCGGCTGGCCTCCCCCTTGCTCCTTTATATACGGGGGCAGGGGGCACCCTAGGACACACAAGTTGATCATTGATCCCTTAGCCGTGTGCGGTGCCCCCCTCCACCATAATCCACCTCGATCATATCATAGCGGTGCTTAGGCGAAGCCCTGCATCGGTAGCAACATCATCACTGTCAACACGCCATCGTGCTGATGGAACTCTCCTGTGAAGCTTTGCTGGATCGGAGTTCGTGGGACGTCATCGAGCTGAATGTCTGCTGAACTCGGAGGTGCCGTGCGTTCGGTACTTGGATCGGTCGGATCATGAAGATGTTCGACTACATCAACCGCGTTCTCATAACGCTTCTGCTTGCGGTCTACGAGGGTACGTGGACGATACTCTTCCCTCTTGTTGCTATGCATCACCATGATCTTGCATGTGCGTAGGATTTTTTTTGAAATTACTACGTTCCCCAACAGTGGCATCCGAGCCTGGTTTATGCGTAGATGTTATATCCATGAGTAGAACACAAGTGAGTTGTGGGCGATACAAGTCATACTGCTTACCAGCATGTCATACTTTGGTTCGGCGGTATTGTTGGACGAAGCGGCCCGGACCAACATTACGCGTACGCTTACATGAGACTGGTTCTACCGTTGAACCGAGTGTGGCTACGCCTGGTCCTTGAGAAGGTTAAAACAACACTAACTTGACAAACTATCATTGTGGTTTTGATGCGTAGGTAAGAACGGTTCTTGCTCAGCCCATAGCAGCCATGTAAAACTTGCAACAACAAAGTAGAGGACATCTAACTTGTTTTTGCAGGGCATGTTGTGATGTGATATGGGAAGACATGATGCTATATTTTGTTGTATGCGATGATCATGTTTTGTAACCGAGTTATCGGCAACTGGCAGGAGCCATATGGTTGTCGCTTTATTGTATGCAATGCAATCGCCCTGTAATTGCTTTACTTTATCACTAGGCGGTAGCGATAGTCATAGAAGCAATAGTTGGCGAGACGACAACAATGCTACGATGGAGATCAAGGTGTCACGCCGGTGATGATGGTGATCATGACGGTGCTTCGGAGATGGAGATCACAAGCACAAGATGATGATGGCCATATCGTATCACTTATATTGATTACATGTGATGTTTATCCTTTATGCATCTTATTCTGCTTTGTTTGATGGTAGCATTACAAGATGATCTCTCACTAAGTTTCAAGGTACAAGTGTTCTCCCTGAGTATGCACTGTTGCAAAAGTTCATTGTGCCGAGACACCACGTGATGATCGGGTGTGATAAGCTCTACGTTCACATACAACGGGTGCAAGCCAGTTTTGCACATGAAGAATACTCAGGGTTAAACTTGACGAGCCTAGCATATGCAGATATGGCCTCGGAACACTGGATATCGGAAGGTCGAGCGTGAATCATATAGAAGATATGATCAACATATTGATGTTCACCATTGAAAACTACTCCATCTCACGTGATGATCAGACATGGTTTAATTGATATGGATCACATGGTCACTTAGATTATTAGAGGGATGTCTATCTAAGTGGGAGTTCTTTAATAATTTGATTAACTGAACTTTAATTTATCATGAACTTAGTCCTGGTAGTATTAGCATATCTATGTTGTAGATCAATAGCTCGCGTTTAGCTCCCCTGTTTTATTTTTGATATGTTCTTAGAGAAAACTAAGTTGAAAGATGTTAGTAGCAATGATGCGGATTGGATCTGTGATCTGGGGATTATCCTCATTGCTGCACAGAAGTATTATGTCCTTGATGCACCGCTAGGTGATAGACCGATCGTAGGATTAGATGCAGACGTTATGAACGTTTGGCGAGCTCGATATGATGACTACTTGATAGTTTAGTGCACCATGCTTTCTGGCTTAGAATCGAGGCTTCAAAGACGTTTTGAACGCCATGGAGCATATGAGATGTTCAATGAGTTGAAATTAGTATTTCAGACTCATGCCCATGTCGAAAGGTATGAGATCTTTGACAAGCACTTTGCCTACAAGATGGAGTAGAATAGCTCAGCTAGTGAGCATATGCTCAGAATGTCTGAGTACTACAATCACTTGAATCAAGTGGGAGTTAATCTTCCAGATAAGATAGTGATTGACAGAGTTCTCTAGTCAATATCACCAAGTTACTGGAACTTCGTGATGAACTATAATATGCAAGGGATAACAGAAATGATTCCCAAGCTCTTCGTGATGCTGAAATTGACGATGGTAGAAATCAAGAAAAGCATCAAGTGTTGATGGTTGACAAGACCACTAGTTTCAAGTAAAAGGGCAAGGGAAAGAAAGGGAACTTCAAGAATAATGGCAAGCAAGTTGCCACTCCCATGAAGAAGCCCAAAGCTAGACCCAAGCCTGAAACTAAGTGCTTCTACTGCAAAGGAAATGGTCACTGGAAGTGGAACTACCCTAGATACTTGGCGGATAAGAAGGATGGAAAAGTGAACAAAGGTATATTTGATATACATGTTATTAATGTGTACTTTACTAGTGTTTATAGCAACCCCTCAGTATTTGATACTAGTTCAGTTGCTGAGATTAGTAACTCGAAATGGGAGTTGCAGAATGAACAGAGACTAGTTAAGGGTGAAGTGACGATGTGTGTTGGAAGTGGTTCCAAGATTGATATGATCATCATCGCACACTCCCTATAATTTCGGGACTAGTGTTGAACCTAAATAAATGTTATTTGATGTTTGTGTTAAGCATGAATATGATTTGATCATGTTTATTACAATACGATTATTCATTTAAAGTCAGAGAATAATTGTTGTTCTGTTTACATGAATAAAACCTTTAATGGTCATACACCCAAGGTGAATGGTTTATTGAATCTCGATCGTAGTGATACACATATTCATAATATTGAAGCCAAACGATGCAAAGTTAATAATGATAGTGCAACTTATTTGTGGCACCGCCGTTTAGGTCATATTGGTGTAAAGCGCATGAAGAAACTCCATGCTGATCGACTTTTGGAATCACTTGATGCTTGCGAACCATGCCTCATGGGCAAGATGACTAAGACTCCATTCTCTGGAACAATGGAGCGAGCAACATACTTGTTGGAAATAATACATACTGATGTATGCAGTCCGATGAGTGTTAAGGCTCACGACAGGTATCGTTATTTTCTGACCTTCACAGATGATTTGAGTAAGATATGGGTATATCTTCTTGATGAAACATAAATCTAAAACATTTGAAAAGTTCAAATAATTTTATAGTGAAGTGGAAAATCATTGTAACAAGAAAATAAAGTTTCTGCGATCTGATCGTGGAGGAGAATATTTGAGTTACGAGTTTGGTCTTCATTTGAGACAATGCAGAATAGTTTCGCAACTCACGCCACCTGGAACACCACAACATAATGGTGTGTCCGAACGTCATAACCGTACTTTATTGGATAATAGTGCAATCTATGATGTCTCTTACCGATTTGCCACTATCATTTTGGGGTTATGCATTAGAGACAGCTACATTCACATTAAATAGGGCATCGTCTAATCCATTGAGATGATACCGTATGAACTATGGTTTGGCTGGAAACCTAAGCTGCCGTTTCTGAAATTTTAGGGTTGTGATACTTATGTGAAAAAGTTTCAGTCTAATAAGCACAAACCTAAATCGAAAAAGTGCGTCTTCATAGGATACCCAAAAGAAACTATTGGGTACACCTTCTATCATAGATCTGAAAGGCAATATCTTTGTTGCTAAGAGTGGATCCTTTCTAAAGAAGAAGTTTCTCTAGAAAGAAGTGAGTGGGAGGAATGTAGAACTTGATGAGGCAATTGTACCTTCTCCTGAATTGGAAAGTAGTTCAACACAGAAATCAGTTCTAGTGATCTCTACACCAATTAGTGAGGAAGCTAATGATGATGATCATGAAACTTCATATAAATTACTACCGAACCTCGTAGGACAACCAGAGTATGGTCCGCACCAGAGTGGTATGGTAATCCTTTCTGGAATTCATGTTACTAGACCATGATGAACCTACGAACTATGAGGAAGCGATGATGAGCCCAGATTCCGCGAAATGGCTTGAGGCCATAAAATCTAAGATGGGATCCATATATGAATACAAAGTATGGACTTTGGTTGACTTGCACGATGATCGGTGAGTCATTAAGAATAAATGGATCTTCAAGAGGAAGACAGACGCTGATAGTAGTGTTACTATCTACAAAGCTCGAATTGTCGCAAAATGTTTTTGATAAGTTCAAGGTGTTGACTACGATGAGATTTTCTCACTCGTATCGATGCTTAAAAGTCTGTCCGAATCATGTTAGCAGTTACCGCATTTTATGAAATCTGGCAAATGGATGTCAAAACTGCATTCCTTAATGTATTTCTTAAAGAAGAGTTGTATATGATGCAACCAGAAGGTTTTGTCGATCCTAAAGGTGCTAACAAAGTGAGCAAGATCCAGCTATCCATCTATGGACTGGTGCAAGCATCTTGGAGTTGGAATATATGCTTTGATAAAGTGATCAAAGCATATGGTTTTATACAGACTTGTGGTGAAGCCTGTATTTACAAGAAAGTGAGTGGGAGCACTACAACATTTCTGATAAGTATATGTGAATGACATATTGTTGATCGGAAATAATGTAGAATTTTCTGGAAAGCATAAAGGAGTGTTTGAAAAGAGTTCTTCAAAGAAAGACCTCGATGAAGCTGCTTACACATTGAGCATCAAGATCTATAGAGATAGATCAAGACGCTTGATAAGTTTTTTCAATGAGTACATACCTTGACAAGATTTTGAAGTAGTTCAAAATGGAATAGTCAAAGAAGGAGTTCTTGCCTGTGTTACAAGGTGTGAAGTTGAGTAAAGATTCAAAACCCGACCACAGCAGAAAATAGAAAGAGAATGAAAAGTCATTCCCTATGCCTCAGTCATAGGTTCTATAAAGTATGCTATGTTGTTTACAAGTCCTATTGTATACCTTAGCATCTTTCTGGCAAGGGAGTACAATAGTGATCTAGGAGTAGATCATTGGACAGTGGTCAAAATTATCCTTAGAGGACTAAGAAAATATTTCTCGGTTATGGAGGTGATAAAAGAGTTCGTCGTAAAGAGTTACGTCGGTGCAAGCTGTTTACATTGATCTAGATGACTCCAAGTCTCGATTTGGATACATATTGAAAGTGGGAGAAATTAGCTAGAGTAGCTCCGTGTAGAGCATTGTAGACATAGAAATTTGCGAAATACATACGGATCTGAATATTGCAGACCCGTAGGCTAAACTTCTCTCACAAGAAAAACATGATCACTCTTTGGGTGTTAATCACTTAGCGATGTGAACTAGATTATTGACTCTAGTAAACCCTTTGCGTATTAGTCACATGGAGATGTGAACTAATCACATAATAAAGATGTGAACTAGATTATTGACTCTAGTGCAAGTGGGAGACTGAAGGAAATATGCCCTAGAGGCAATAATAAAGTTATTATTTATTTCCTTATATCATGATAAATGTTCATTATTCAAGATAGAATTGTATTAACCGAAAACTTAGTACATGTGTGAATACATAGACAAATAGAGCGTCACTAGTATGCCTCTACTTGACTAGATCGTTGAATCAAAGATGGTTAAGTTTCCTAGATATAGACATGAGTTGTCATTTGATTAACAGGATCACATCATTAGAGAATGATGTGATTTACTTGACCCATTCCGTTATCTTAGCATGATGATCGTTTAGTTTGTTGCTATTGCTTTCTTCATGACTTATACATGTTCCTATGACTATGAGATTATGCAACTCCTGAGTACCGGAGGAACACTTTGTGTGCTACCAAACGTCACAATGTAACTGGGTGATTATAAAGGTGCTCTATAGGTGTCTCCAATGGTACTTGTTGAGCTAGCATAGATCAAGATTAGGATTTGTCACTCTGATTGTCAGAGAGGTATCTCTGGGCCCTCTCGGTAATGCACATCACTATAAGCCTTGCAAGCACTGTAACTAATGAGTTAGTTGCGGAATGATGCATTACAGAACGAGTAAAGAGACTTGCCAGTAACGAGATTGAACTAGGTATGAGGATACCGACGATCGAATCTCGGGCAAGTAACATACCGATGACAAAGGGAACAACGTATGTTGTTATGTGGTTTGGCCGATAAAGATCTTCGTAGAATATGTAGGAACCAATATGAGCATCTAGGTTCCGCTATTAGTTATTGACCGAAGACGAGTCTCGGTCATGTCTACATAGTTCTCGAACCCATAGGGTCTGACCACTTAACGTTCGGTGACGATCGGTATTATGAGTTTATGTGATTTGATGTACCGAAGGTAGTTCGGAGTCCCGGATGAGATCAGGGACATGACGAGGAGTCTTGAAATGGTCGAGACGTAAAGATTGATATATTGGACGACTATACTCATACGTCAGAAAGGTTCCGAGTGATTCGGGTATTTTTCGGAGTACCGGGGAGTTACGGGAATACGGGGAAGAAGTATTGGGCCCCATGGGCCAAGTGGTGGAAGAGAGGAGGTAGGGAGCGCGGTCCCCCTAGCCCAAACCGAATTGGACTAGGGGGCCGGCCCCCTTTCCTCCTTTCCTCCCTCTCCTTCCTTCTCCCCTTCCCCCTTCTTTTCCTCCTCCTAGTAGGAGTAGGAAAGGGGAGTCCTACTCCTACTAGGAGGAGGACTCATCCTCCTGGCGCGCCCTAGGAGGGCCGGCCGGCCTCCCCCCTTGCTCCTTTATATACGGGGGCAGGGGGCACCCTAGGACACACAAGTTGATCATTGATCCCTTAGCCGTGTGCGGTGCCCCATCCACCATAATCCACCTCGATCATATCGTAGCGGTGCTTAGGCGAAGCCCTGCGTCGGTAGCAACATCATCACCATCAACACGCCGTCGTGCTGACGGAACTCTCCCATGAAGCTTTCCTGGATCGGAGTTCGTGGGACGTCATCGAGCTGAACGTGTGCTGAACTCGGAGGTGCCGTGCGTTCGGTACTTGGATCGGTCGGATTGTGAAGACGTTCGACTACATCAACCGCGTTCTCATAACGCTTCCGCTTACGGTCTACGAGGGTACGTGGACGATACTCTTCCCTCTCATTGCTATGCATCACCATGATCTTGCGTGTGCTCAGGAATTTTTTTGAAATTACTACGTTCCCCAACACCTAATACACTAGATGCATGCTGGATGGCGGTCGATGTGTGGAGTAATAGTAGTAGATGCAGGCAGGAGTCGGTCTACTAATCTTGGACGTGATGCCTATATAATGATCATTGCCTGGATATCGTCATGAGTATTTGTAGTTCTATCAATTGCCCAACAGTAATTTGTTCACCCACCGCTTTGCTATTTTTCTCGAGAGAAACCACTAGTGAAACCTACGACCCCCGTGTCTCTTTCTCATATTATTTGCCTTTGCGATCTACTTTTATTTGCATTTATTTTCAGATCTATTAATCCAAAAATACAAAAATACTTTGCTGCACTTTTTTTATTTGCTATCTCTTTATCCAATATATTACAACCTTTTTCCCGTCATGCACCAACTTCTGGCACCGTTACCCGAAAGGGATTGACAACCCCTTTAACACGTCGGGGTTGCGAGGATTTGTTATTTGTGTGCAGGGGTTGTTTACGTTGTGAAGAGGTGAAACCGCATATGACGAACCATGGGCTCCAAGGCGGCGCCTTCATGAAGAGGACGACACCAGAGCGCCGCCGCCGCCCGATCCGAGGATCGGAGTTTCCCCCAGAGCAACACGAAGGGCAATGAGAGACGCGACGATGCCTTCAAGAAGGGAACGAGTACGCCGCCGCCGGTCCATCCGAAGAAAGAGCAGGTTTTCACCCTAGCCACCATTCACCGCCGCCGAACGCCACACCCCGGCTACCATGCCGCCCACACGGCCATGGCAACTGGGCAGTACCAAGCCACGAGCTCTGCCCAAGAGCCCCACGGAGCCACCATCAGGGCCGCCACCCCGACATCCAAGACCTTGACACCTCCTCACACGAGATCAGCCGCTACCCCGACCAAAGACACGAGCGGAAAGGACCTGCCTTTCGCACCCGCGGGCTGCCCCCAGTGCCGAGACCCAATAGGCTGGCCTCCATCACCCCGTCCTTGGCACCGGGCGCGAGACGAGCTCGGTCCTGCTGCCTGGCACGAGACGAGCATGGTCCTGCTGCCGGGCGTGAGACGGGCTCGGTCCTGCTGCCGGGCGCGAGACAAGGTCAGTCCTGCTGCTGAGCGCAAGACAAGCTCGGTCCTGCTGCCGGGTGCGAGACAAGTGATGGACCGTCACTGGGGGAAGGCCAACCGGCGATGAAGATAGCGGACGGACGCCGAAGAGAAGGGTTGAAGGTCCACACAGGTCGCACACCGACGGGCCAACGCCGGATAAGTCCAGCCGCCACCGTGAACGACCCGCACTACCACCATGAGCCACCACCTCGAGGAGGAGACGATCATGGCAGACCACCACCACGCCGCCGCCACCTACCAAATGCAGGGTGGCCGCCCGCGGCCCGCGCTGTCACACGGCGGAGCAAGCAAGCCAGCCGACCCCTGCCCGCCTGGACGCGCACCAACCGCCGCCACGCCTCCATGGCCCTGCTGGCCGCAGCCCTCACCGACGGATGGGCCGCCAGCGTCAGATCCGGTCGGATCAGACCACGAACCGCCCGAAGGACGAAACTTCGCCTCCACCGCATAGAAAACTAGAAGAAACAGATGTCTTGTCGCCTGAGCTGTACTGTAGGAAAGTTAAAATCTCGGTGGAGTTGCACAATCTCTTAGTTGAAGAGGAAGTTGCTTGGTTAAAAAAATCTCATGAAAATTGGTTGTTGAAAGGGGATAGAAATACATATTATTGTCATAGAATAGTAAATGGGAGAAGGAGGAATACTATTTTCTCTCTCAGTTGTGGAGATACGGTGATAGAAGGAACTAAAAACCCGTTGAAACATGCTACTGATTTCTACAAGGACCTTTTTGGTCTTGCAGTTGGGAACATTTGTAAAATGGGTGAACATTTGTGGGGGACAAATGATAAATTGTCAGATATCGATAATTTTATCCTTACTAGACCTTTCTCAGAAACTAAAATAAAGAATGCACTTTTCGCTATGAAACCAAATAAAGCACCAGGGCCAGACAACATTCCTATTGAATTCTTCCAACATTGTTGGGAGATTGTCAAGAGTGAGGTGATGTTATGATTTGAATGGTTCCATGATAATAAGCTTGATGTTTTTTGACAAATTGACAGTAGGAGAGGTTCCATATAAAAGGTGGTTTACATGGTGGGGTGGTATGTACAGAGGGGGGTGATCATCCACTAGAGAGAGGGTGCTAAACTAAAGAGGTGAGTAAGATGTTACAAGAGAGAGTTACAAAATCAAGAAGTGAGGCAATATGTGCCTATTTAACCCTATGTTGAAGCAACTCAAAGTCTTTTTTGAATCTGTCCAGCCAAGAGCGTATCAATGGAGCCACCCCCTGAAGTGTTTGTTGTTTCTTTCTTTCCACACGCTCCATGGTGAGGTGATGAAAATTTCCACGAAGAGTTGGTCGTGCTAGGCGGCCCTAACTTCGCGAATCACATCCAGGCGTGAGATGAATGTGGGCCATGTGATTTGTAACTTGCTCCAGTAGGTTTGACTGAACGGGCATGTGAATATCATATGATCAACCGTTTCTTCAACATGGCATCCACACAGGAGGCAATCATAGTCACGCCCAATGTTATAATGGTGCCTCCTCAGCATATTGCGGGTGTTAAGACGGTCATGGAAGAGCAGCCACCCGAACACCTTGAGCTTCATTGTGCATTTAGATCGCCAGAGCAGGTTGAAGGTAGGATGGGCACGAGCTTCTCTGAAGCAAAACTTGTAATAATCAGATGCTTTGAATTCAGTTTTACCCCACGTATATAACCAGATATCAGAGATCGAGGTGGTCGGGTTGGTTTGCCAGGAGAGAGGTTGAAGGTCCCGTAATTCGTCGAGAGCTTGGAGTGTGAGCGGTAAATGAAAGTTCTCATGCAATGTCGTGCTCTCCAAGAAACGCTTGACAAAGACGTCTTCATGCAACGCAAACGAGAAAGCCCGGGGGTGTGATTCTTGTATTATGTTGTCCAGCCAGAGATCTTTCCCAAGAAACGTCGTCGTCCCATCTACCACCAGAACTTTGGAAATCCCACAAAATTTGGACATGAGTTTAAGAATGTCACGCCACCAGAAAGAGGCCAACGGATCTATGGCATTTGGTATTTTGTCAGAATAATAAGCGTCCTAGATCAAACAGACCCATGGGATGTCCTTCTTGTTATAGAATTTACGGAAAAAAAATCATCAGGAGGGCTTCATTTTGAATTTTTAAGTTGATCACTCCCAACCCTCCGCATTTTTTTGGTTTGCATACCATATCCCAGGCAGCCAGGGAGTTACACTTGTCTCCTTGTTCAGTCTTTTTTGTCCAAAGGCATCGAAGTCTGATTTTATCAAGCATTTCAAGTATCTTGGGAGGGATTTTCAAGGTGCACATGGCATAGATCAGTAAGGACGTGACCGTAGCGTTAAGTCAAGAGAGTTTACCCCCGTACGACATCATTGCAATGGTTGGGGTAAGGCGACGTTCCACACTGCAAATGATGGGCATGAGGTCCTGAACAGATGGTTTTGATGTCCCAAGAGGATAGGACCAAGTACGTAAAAGGCATTTGACCAACAAAATAGCCGAATATGTTAGCCAGAGCACTACTAGGGAAAAGCCTAATAGCAGCGCGGATTTTAGGTATAGTAGTAGCGCGGGCATCCGCGCTACTGATACGACGCTACAGCTAACTTGTAGCAGCAACATGTGTTGGCCCGCGCTACTGCTATACAAGCGTAGCAACAACGAGCTGTAGAACAACGTGCTACTGGTAATAGCTCTAGTGGTCTGTATTAGGCCACACTACTGCTAGTGGCACGCTGCTGCTAACTTTACTCCCCTCGCTATTGCTAATTTTATTAGTTTTTGAATTTTTTCTGCATATTTGTTTTGTATTTGAGCAGGCTTTATACAAGAATCTTTAGCACATACAAATGTCATCATCGTACACATACAAATGGCTGCGAGACCACAAATGTAATCATAGCATATACATACAAATAGTCTCATCAAGTTATGTCATCATCATCCAACACAAAGCGGTCTCTCTTCATCATCTCGAAAATAGCGATACATGTCTCGAATACTTGCAACTACATCGTCATCCATCTAAACAGTGATATACGCGAGAAGAGCTATCACTATGAGTTAGAGCGGAACTATGCTGTACATGAGGCGGCGGTTACGAGTCCTCTCTCGCGCTAGCGTGAACCTCAAGTAACTAGCTTCTGCTTCTTGTCTACTTTTGAAGCCTTTATGGCTGGCGCCCGAGAACCCATCCACTTGCGCCTGACACTCATGCCACTCATCGTACACTACCGGAACCTTCTCTTCGTACACGACATAGCACTGCTTCTTCGCCATCAAGAATCAAGGTACCTGTTAGAGATGCACCTTCTGTTGGGGAACGTAGTAATTTCAAAAAATTTCCTATGCACACACAAGATCATGGTGATGCACAGCAACGAGAAGGGAGAGTGTTGTCTACGTACCCACGCAGACCGACTGCGGAAGCGTTGACACAACATAGAGGAAGTAGTCGTACGTCTTCCCGATCCGACCGATCCAAGCACCGTTACTCCGGCACCTCTGAGTTCTTAGCACACGTACAACTCGATGACGATCCCCGGGCTCCGATCCAGCAAAGCATCGGGGAGGAGTTCCGTCAGCACGACGGCGTGGTGACGATCTTGATGTTCTACCGACGCAGGGCTTCGCCTAAGCACTACAACGATATGATCGAGGTGGAATATGGTGGCAGGGGGGCACCGCACACGGCTAAGGAACGATCTCAATGATCAACTTGTGTGTCCATGGGGTGCCCCTTGCCTCAGTATATAAAGGATGGAGGAGGAGGAGGCCGGCCAAGGCTTGGTGCGGCCAGGATGTGGAGTCCTACTAGGATTCCAAGTCCTAGTAGGAGTCCACCAAGAGGGGAGGAAGGGAGAAGGAAGTGGAGGAGAAGGAAAGGTGGCCGGCCCCCTTTTCCCTAGTCCAATTCGGACTAGAGGGGAGGGGGGGCGCAGCAGCCCCTTGGCCCTTTCTCCTCTTTCCACTAAAGCCCATCAAGGCCCATTGCTTCTCCCGTAACTACCCGGTACTCCGAAAAATATCCGAATCACTCGGAACCTTTCCGATGTCCGAATATAGTCGTCCAATATATCGATCTTTACGTCTCGACCATTTCGAGACTCCTCGTCATGTCCCCGATCTCATCCGGGACTCCGAACTCCTTCGGTACATCAAAACTCATAAACTCATAATATAACTGTCATCGAAGCCTTAAGCGTGCGGACCCTATGGTTCGAGAACAATGTAGACATGACCGAGACACGTCTCCGGTCAATAACCAATAGCGGGACCTGGATGCCCATATTGGCTCCTACATATTCTACGAAGATCTTTATCGATCAGACCTCATAACAACATACGTTGTTCCCTTTGTCATCCGTATGTTACTTGCCCGAGATTCGATCGTCGGTATCCAATACCTAGTTCAATCTTGTTACCGGCAAGTCTCTTTACTCGTTCCGTAATACATCATCCCGCAACTAACTCATTAGTTGCAATGATTGCAAGGCTTAAGTGATGTGCATTACTAAGAGGGCCCAGAGATACCTCTCCGACATTCGGAGTGACAAATCCTAATCTCGAAATACGCCAACCCAACATGTACCTTTGGAGACACCTGTAGAGCTCCTTTATAATCACCCAGTTACGTTGTGACGTTTGGTAGCACACAAAGTGTTCCTCCGGCAAACGGGAGTTGCATAATCTCATAGTCATAGGAACATGTATAAGTCATGAAGAAAGCAATAGCAACATACTAAACGATCGGGTGCTAAGCTAATGGAATGGGTCATGTCAATCAGATCATTCAACTAATGATGTGATCCCGTTAATCAAATAACAACTCTTTGTTCATGGTTAGGAAACATAACCATCTTTGATTAACGAGCTAGTCAAGTAGAGGCATACTAGTGACACTCTGTTTGTCTATGTATTCACACATGTATTATGTTTCCGGTTAATACAATTCTAGCATGAATAATAAACATTTATCATGATATAAGGAAATAAATAATAACTTTATTATTGCCTCTAGGGCATATTTCCTTCAGTCTCCCACTTGCACTAGAGTCAATAATCTAGATCACATCACCATGTGATTAACATCGATAGTTCACATCATCATGTGATTAACACCCACAGTTCACATCGCCATGCGACCAACACCCAAAGGGTTTACTAGATTCAGTAATCTAGTTCAAATCGCTATGTGATTAACACCCAAAGAGTACTAAGGTGTGATCATGTTTTGCTTGTGAGAGAATCTTAATCAATGGGCCTGCCACATTCAGATCCCCATGTATTTTGCAAATTTCTATGTCAACAACGCTCTGCATGGAGCTAATCTAGCTAATTGCTCCCACTTTCAATATGTATCCAGACTGAGACTTAGAGTCATCTGGATTAGTGTCAAAAACTTGCATCGGCGTAACCCTTTACGACGAACCTTTTTTCACTTCCATAATCGAGAAACATATCCTTATTCCACTAAGGATAATTTTGACTGCTGTCCAGTGATCTACTCCTAGATCACTATTGTACTCCCTTGCCAAAATCAGTGTAGGGTATACAATAGATCTGGTACAGAGCATGGCATACTTTATAGAACCTATGACTGAGGCATAGGGAATGACTTTCATTCTCTTTCTATCTTCTGCCGTGGTCGGGCTTTGAGTCTTACTCAACTTCACACCTTGTAACATAGGCAAGAAACTTTTTCTTTGACTGTTCCATTTTGAACTACTTCAAAATCTTGTCAAGGTATGTACTCATTGAAAAAACTTATCAAGCGTCTTGATCTATCTCTATAGATCTTGATACTCAATATGTAAGCAACTTCACCGAGGTCTTTCTTTGAAAAATCCTTTCAAACATTCTTTTATGCTTTGCAGAATAATTCTACATTATTTCCGATCAACAATATGTCATACACATATACTTATCAGAAATGCTGTAGTGCTCCCACTCACTTTCTTGTAAATACAGGCTTCACCGCAAGTTTGTATAAAACTATATGCTCTGATCAACTTATCAAAGCGTATATTCCAACTCCGAGATGCTTGCACCAGTCCATAGATGGATCGTTGGAGCTTGCATATTTTGTTAGCACCTTTAGGATTGACAAAACCTTCTGGTTGCATCATATACAACTCTTCTTTAAATCCATTAAGGAATGCAGTTTTGTTTATCCATTTGCCAGATTTCATAAAATGCGACAATTGCTAACATGATTCGGACAGACTTAAGCATAGATATGAGTGAGAAACTCTCATCGTAGTCAACACCTTGAACTTGTCGAAAACCCTTTGCGACAATTCTAGCTTTGTAGATAGTAACACTACTATCAGCGTCCGTCTTCCTCTTGAAGATCCATTTATTTTCTATGGCTTGCCGATCATCGGGCAAATCCATCAAAGTCCATACTTTGTTCTCATACATGGATCATATCTCAGATTTCATGGCCTCAAACCATTTTGCGGAATCTGGGCTCATCATCGCTTCCTCATAGTTCGCAAGTTCGTCATGGTCTAGTAACATGACTTCCAGAACAGGATTACCGTACCACTCTGGTGCGGATCTCACTCTGGTTTACCTATGAGATTCGGTAGTAACTTGATCTGAAGTTACATGATCATCATCATTAGCTTCCTCACTAATTGGTGTAATAGTCACAGGAACAGATTTTTGTGATGAACTATTTTCCAATAAGGGAGAAGGTACAATTACCTTATCAAGTTCTACTTTCCTCCCACTCACTTCTTTCGAGAGAAACTCCCTCTCCAGAAAGTTTCCGAATTTAGCAAGAAAAGTCTTGCCTTCGGATCTGTGATAGAAGGTGTACCCAACAGTAACTTTTGGGTATCCTATGAAGACATATTTTTCCGATTTGGGTTTGAGCTTATCAGGACGAAACTTTTTCACATAAGCATCACAACCCCAAACTTTTTAAGAAACGACAACTTTTGGTTTCTTGCTAAACCATAGTTCATATAGTGTCGTCTCAACGGATTTAGATGGTGCCCTATTTAATGTGAATGCAGCTGTCTCTAATGCATAACCCCAAAACGATAGTGGTAAATCGGCAAGAGACATCATAGATTGCACCATATCTAATAAAGTACGGTTACGATGTTCAGACACACCATTACACTGTGGTGTTCCAGGTGGCGTGAGTAGTGAAACTATTTCACATTGTTTTAACTGAAGGCCAAACTCGTAACTCAAATATTTTACCTCTGCGATCATATCGTAGAAACTTTTATTTTCTTGTTACGATGATTCTCCACTTCACTCTGAAATTCTTTGAACTTTTCAAATGTTTCAGACTTGTGTTTCATCAAGTAGATATACCCATATCTGCTCAAATCATCTGTGAAGGTCAGAAAATAATGATACTTGCCACGAGCCTCAACACTCATCGGATCGCATACATCAGTATGTATTATTTCCAATAAGTTAGTTGCTTGCTCTATTGTTCCAGAGAACAGAGTCTTAGTCATCCTGCCCATGAGGCATGGTTCGCAAGCATCAAGTGATTCATAATCAAGTGATTCAAAAAGCCCATCAGCATGGAGTTTCTTCATGCGCTTTACACCAATATGACCTAAACGGCAGTGCCACAAATAAGTTGCACTTATCATTATTAACTTTGCATCTTTTGGTTTTAATATTATGAATATGTGTATCACTACGATCGAGATCCAATGAACCATTTTCATTGGGTGTGTAACCATATAAGGTTTTATTCATGTAAACAGAACAACAATTGTTCTCTAACTTAAATGAATAACCGTATTGCAATAAACATGATCAAATCATATTCATGCTCAACGCAAACACCAAATAACACTTATTTAGTTTCAACACTAATCCTGAAAGTATAGGGAGAGTGCGATGATGATCATATCAATCTTGGAACTACTTCCAACACACATCGTCACCTCGACTTTTACTAGTTTCTATTTATTCTGCAATTCCCATTTCGAGTTACTACTCTTAGCAACTGAACCAGTATCAAATACTGAGGGGTTGCTATAAACACTGGTAAAGTACACATCAATAACATGTATATCAAATATACTTATGTTCACTTTGCCATCCTTCTTATCCGCCAATCACTTGGGGTAGTTCTGCTTTCAGTGACCAGTCCCTTTGTAGTAGAAGCACTTAGTCTCAGGCTTAGGACTAGACTTGGGCTTCTTCACTTGAGCAGCAACTTGCTTGCCGTTCTTCTTGAAGTTCCCCTTCTTCCCTTTGCCCTTTTCTTGAAACTAGTGATCTTGTCAACCATCAACACTTGATGTTTTTCTTGATTTCTGCCTTCGTTGATTTCAGCATCACGAAGAGCTTGGGAGTTGTTTCCGTTATCCCTTGCATATTATAGTTCATCACGAAGTTCTACTAACTTGGTGATGGTGACTAGAGAATTCTGTCAATCACTATCTTATCTGGAAGATTAACTCCCACTTGATTCAAGCGATTGTAGTACCCAAACAATCTGAGCACATGCTCACTAGTTGAACGATTCTCCTCCATCTTTTAGCTATAGAACTTGTTGCAGACTTCATATCTCTCAACTCGGGTATTTGCTTGAAATATTAACTTCAATACCTGGAACATCTCATATGGTCCATGACGTTCAAAATGTCTTTGAAGTCCCGATTCTAAGCCGTTAAGCATGGTGCACTAAACTATCAAGTAGTCATCATATTGAGCTAGCCAAACATTTCATAACGTGTGCATCTGCTCCTGCAATAGGTCTCTCACCTAGCGGTGCATCAAGGACATAATTTTTCTGTGCAGCAATGAGGATAAACCTCAGATCACGGATCCAATCCGCATCATTGCTACTAACATTTTTCAACACAATTTTCTCTAGGAACATATCAAAATAAACACAGGGAAGCAACAACGCGAGCTATTGATCTACAACATAATTTGCAAAATACTACCAGGACTAAGTTCATGATAAATTTAAGTTCAATTTAATCATATTACTTAAGAACTCCCACTTAGATAGACATCCCTCTAATCCTCTAAGTGATCACGTGATCCAAATCAACTAAACCATGTCCGATCATCACGTGAGATGGAGTAGTTTCATTGGTGAACATCACTATGTTGATCATATCTACTATATGATTCACGCTCGACCTTTCGGTCTCCGTGTTCCGAGGCCATATCTGTATATGCTTGGCTCGTCAAGTATAACCTGAGTATTCCGCGTGTGCAACTGTTTTGCACCCGTTGTATTTGAACGTAGAGCCTATCACACCCGATCATCACGTGGTGTCTCAGCACGAAGAACTTTCGCAACGGTGCATACTCAGGGAGAACACTTGTTGATAATTAGTGAGAGAGCATCTTATAATGCTACCGTCAATCAAAGCAAGATAAGATGCATAAAATATAAACATCACATGCAATCAATATAAGTGATATGATATGGCCATCATCATCTTGTGCCTGTGATCTCCATCTCCGAAGCACCGTCATGATCACCATCGTCACCGGCGCGACACCTTGATCTCCATCGTAGCATCGTTGTCGTCTCGCCAATCTTATGATTCCACGACTATCGCTACCGCTTAGTGATAAAGTAAAGCATTACATCACTTGCATTGCATACAATAAAGCGACAACCATATGGCTCATGCCAGTTGCCGATAACTCGGTTACAAAACATGATCATCTCATACAATAAAATTTAGCATCATGTCTTGACCATATCACATCACAACATGCCCTGCAAAAACAAGTTAGACGTCCTCTACTTTGTTGTTGCAAGTTTTACGTGGCTGCTACGGGCTTAAGCAAGAACCAATCTCACCCTACGCATCAAAACCACAACGATAGTTTGTCAAATAGATTCCGTTTTAACCTTCGCAAGGACCGGGCGTAGCCACACTCGGTTCAACGAAAGTTGGAGAGACAGTCGCCCACAAGCCACCTGTGTGCAAAGCACGTCGGGGGAACCGGTCTCGCGTAAGCGTAAGCGTAATGTTGGTCCGGGTCATCTCGTCCAACAATACCGCCGAACCAAATTATGACATGCTGGTAGGCAGTATGACTTATATCGCCCACAACTCACTTGTGTTCTACTCGTGCAAATAACATCAACACATAAAACCTAGGCTCGGATGCCACTGTTGGGTAACGCAGTAATTTCAAAAAATTTCCTACGCACACGCAAGATCATGGTGATGCACAGCAACGAGAAGGGAGAGTGTTGTCTACGTACCCATGTAGACCGACTGCGGAAGCGTTGACACAACATAGAGGAAGTAGTCGTACGTCTTCCCGATCCGACCGATCCAAGCACCGTTACTCCGGCACCTCCGAGTTCTTAGCACACGTACAGCTCGAGGACGATCCCCGGGCTCCGATCCAGCAAAGCGTCGGGGAGGAGTTCTGTCAGCACGATGGCGTGGTGACGATCTTGATGTTCTACCGACGCAGGGCTTCGCCTAAGCACTACAACGATATGATCGAGGTGGAATATGGTGGCAGGGGGGCACCGCACACGGCTAAGGATCGATCTCAATGATCAACTTGTGTGTCCATGGGGTGCCCCTTGCCTTAGTATATAAAGGATGGAGGAGGAGGAGGCCGGCCAAGGCTTGGTGTGGCCAGGATGTGGAGTCCTATTAGGATTCCAAGTCCTAGTAGGAGTCCACCAAGAGGGGAGGAAGGGAGAAGGAAGTGGAGGAGAAGGAAAGGTGGCCGCCCCCTTTTCCCTAGTCCAATTCGGACTAGAGGGGAGGGGGGGGGGGGCGCAGCAGTCCCTTGGCCCTTTCTCCTCTTTCCACTAAAGCCCATCAAGGCCCATTGCTTCTCCCGTAACTACCCGGTACTCCGAAAAATACCCGAATCACTCGGAACCTTTCTGATGTCCGAATATAGTCGTCCAATATATCAATCTTTACGTCTCGACCATTTCGAGACTCCTCGTCATGTCCCCGATCTCATCCGGGACTCCGAACTCCTTCGGTACATAAAAACTCATAAACTCATAATATAACTATCATCGAAACCTTAAGCGTGCGGACCCTACGGTTCGAGAACAATGTAGACATGACCGAGACACGTCTCCGGTCAATAACCAATAGCGGGACCTGGATGCCCATATTGGCTCCTACATATTCTACGAAGATCTTTATCAATCAGACCGCATAACAACATACGTTGTTCCCTTTGTCATCCGTATGTTACTTGCCCGAGATTCGATCGTCGGTATCTAATACCTAGTTCAATCTTGTTGCCGGCAAGTCTCTTTACTCGTTTCGTAATACATCATCCCGCAACTAACTCATTAGTTGCAATGCTTGCAAGGCTTAAGTGATGTGCATTACCGAGAGGGCCTAGAGATACCTCTTCGACATTCGGAGTGACAAATCCTAACCTCGAAATACGCCAACCCAACATGTACCTTTGGAGACACCTGTAGAGCTCCTTTATAATCACCCAGTTACGTTGTGACGTTTGGTAGCACACAAAGTGTTCCTCCGGCAAACGGGAGTTGCATAATCTCATAGTCATAGGAACATGTATAAGTGATGAAGAAAGCAATAGCAACATACTAAACGATCGGGTGCTAAGCTAATGGAATGGGTCATGTCAATCAGATCATTCAACTAATGATGTGATCCCGTTAATCAAATAACAACTCTTTGTTCATGGTTAGGAAACATAACCATCTTTGATTAACGAGCTAGTCAAGTAGAGGCATACTAGTGACACTCTGTTTGTCTATGTATTCACACATGTATTATGTTTTCGGTTAATACAATTCTAGCATGAATAATAAACATTTATCATGATATAAGGAAATAAATAATAACTTTATTATTGCCTCTAGGGCATATTTCCTTCACCTTCATCAAGAGAATGTACGATCATATGCAACAAAATATACTAGAGAAACACGAAAAAGAAAGGGTTAGCAACTAGATGCAACATATAGTACGCAAACTAATTAACTAGAGGTACGCATGTCATCGTACCCAAACTAACAAAGTAGCATTACGCAAGTTCGGCAGGGACCGTGGACATCACAAAGTTTCATCGCTACAAAAAGTATACAAGTTCAACCGACACATATCATCATCATCGGCATCGTAAATCACTAGAAGTTCCATCCTTCCATATCATCAAGGATGGACCCTAGCTTCTTGAACGGCGTGAGGTCATGACATTGCATGCCTATGCGAGTTCGGACGTCAGCTCGCGATATAGGGCCGTGGTGGAACATCCCCTTCTCATCGATGACTTCTTTCATGATGATCGTCGCAATGTCCCTTTGGATGCGAAAGAAGTCATCTCTAAGTTTATAATCCGCTTCTCCATGAGATTCTACCCACTTGTAGATATGATCATCATTTCTGGTTGTCATGCGAAGCTTTTGGTGATCCGTGCTGAACTCAATCATGAGATGGAGGAGGTAGAATCCATCTTTCTTGCTTGGTTTTGGGACATGGATGCAACAGAAGTTAGTTTTATGCGAGAAACCCAACTTCTTGTTCCTTTGTTTTCTGATCTGCAGGTGGCCACCCCTAATGCTGAAGCCTTGGAGAGCATCATCTAGAATATTCATTATGTGGTGTAGTCCTTCTTCTCGTAGTCTCTGGTAGGGTCGAAATACACGGCGTGGGAGACTCGCGGGTAAGAACGATAAGGACGGCGCGCCCGTTACCGCGGGGAAAAATATAGCTCAAATTATTCTCCATATGAGCGAGAAGGAATGATTGAAATGAAAGGCTTGTCCGGAACTGACTTACTTTGGATGATAAGGCAGGAGGACAATTTCCTGGTCCTTATTCTGTACCATGAAGTTTTGGAGGTACTCCCTAGCAGTTTCACACTCAAAGTCGCCGAGACTCAAGAAAGACTCGTGCATGTAGTACGGATCCGCCACACAGATTTGCGAGACTTCTTATCTCTTCATGACAGAGCTCATATGTAGTGCAAAAAGATGGATGATTGTAAAATTGAGCCGCATTGTCAGAAACATCTCGAAGATATGGTCAAACTGCAGGAAGAACACCTTCGCGGGCCGTGTATCGACATAGCACTTCCCCTCAGGTACACGAGCCGCGTATGTCGGATATCCTGGATCCTTTGAGGCTAGTAGGCTTTTCTCAGTCGACAGCACATGGTCGTGCATTCTCCTGAGATCCCCTGATAGTGCCTCCAGCGGTTTCGGCGGTAGCATCGGCTCGCCCGTGACATGGAACATGGCCGCACCTTTCACGGGCACACGCTCTTCAAAATCCATCGTTTGGCTACTATGTGCTCTAGCTTGTTTGGAGGCAGCTATTGATACGTCTCCAACGTATCTATAATTTTTTATTGTTCCATGTTGTTATATTATCAATCTTGGATGTTTAATAATCATTTTATATCATTTTTGGTACTAACCTATTGACATAGTGCCAAGTGCCAGTTGCTGTTTTTCCCATGTTTTTTACATTGCAGAAAATCAATATCAAACGGAGTCCAAATGCCATGAAACTTTACAGAGAATTTTTATGGGCCAAAAGGAACACAACGGGCCCTGGCTGCGCCTGGGGGGTGCCCTGAGGGAGGCACAACCCACCAGGAGGCCCAGGCACGCCCTGGTGGGTTGTGCCCACCTCGGGTGCCCCCTGGACCGTCTCTTTGCTCTATAAATACCCCAATATTCTAGAAACCCTAGGGGAGTCGACAAAATATTGATCCAGCCGCCGCAGAGTCCAGAACCACCAGATCCCATCTAGAAACCATCTCGGATGCGGTTCACCACCTCCATTGGCGCCTCTCCGATGATGCATGATTAGTTCTTTGTAGACCTTCGGGTCCATAGTTAGTAGCTACTCCCTCCGTTCCAAAATAGATGACCCAACTTTGTACTAACTTTGGTACAAAGTTGGGTCATCTATTTTCAAACGGAGGGAGTAGATGTTTTCCTCTCTCTCTCTCTCTCTTGATTCTCAATACAATGGTCTCTTGGTGATCAATATGCTGTAACTCTTTTTGTGGTGTGTTTTTTGCGATCGATGAAATTCGAGTTTATGATCAGATCTATATTTTTATATCCATGAAAGTATTTGAGTTTCTTTGATCTCTTTTATGCATGATCTCTTATAGCCTCGTATTTCTTCTCCGATATTTGGGTTTTGTTTGGCCAACTTGATCTATTTATCTTGCAATGGGAAGAGGTGCTTTGTAGTGGGTTCGATCTTACGGTGCTTGATCCCAGTCATAGAAAGGGAAACGACACGTATGTATCGTTGCTACTAAGGATAAAACGATGGGGTCTATCTCTACATAGATAGATCTTGTCTACATCATGTCATCGTTCTTATTGCATTACTCGGTTTCTCCATGAACTTAATGAAGGAAATATGCCCTAGAGGCAATAATAAAGTTATTATTTATTTCCTTATATCATGATAAATGTTTATTATTCATGCTAGAATTGTATTAACTGGAAACTTAGTACATGTGTGTACATAGACAAACAGAGTGTCACTAGTATGCCTCTACTTGACTAGCTCGTTGAATCAAAGATGGTTAAGTTTCCTAGCCATAGACATGAGTTGTCATTTTATTAACGCGATCACATCATTAGAGAATGATGTGATTGACTTGACCCATTCCGTTAGCTTAGCACAGTGATCGTTTAGTTTGTTGATATTGCTTTCTTCATGACTTATACATGTTCCTATGACTATGAGATTATGCAACTCCCGAGTATCGTAGGAACACTTTGTGTGCTACCAAACGTCACAACGTAATTGAGTGATTATAAAGGTGCTCTACAGGTGTCTCCGATGGTACTTGTTGAGTTGGCATAGATCGAGATTAGGATTTGTCACTCCGATTGTTGGAGAGGTATCTCTAGGCCCTCTCGGTAATGCACATCACTATAAGCCTTGCAAGCATTGTAACTAATGAGTTAGTTGCGGAATGATGCATTATGGAATGAGTAAAGAGAATTGCCAGTAACGAGATTGAACTAGGTATGAGGATACCAACAATCGAATCTCGGGCAAGTAACATACCGATGACAAAGGGAACAATGTATGTTGTTATGCGGTTTGACCGATAAAGATCTTCGTAGAATATGTAGGAACCAATATGAGCATCCAGGTTCCGCTATTGGTTATTGACCGGAGACGAGTCTCGGTCATGTCTACATAGTTCTCGAACCCGTAGGGTCCGCACGCTTAATGTTCGGTGATGATCGGTATTATGAGTGTATGTGATTGGATGTACCGAAGGTAGTTCGGAGTCCCGGATGAGATTGGTGACATGGCAAGGAGTCTCGAAATGGTCGAGACGTAAAGATCGATATATTGGATGACTATATTCGGACATCAGAAAGGTTCCGAGTGATTCGGGTATTTTTCGGAGTACCAGGGAGTTACGGGAATACGGGGAAGAAGTATTGGGCCTCATGGGCCAAGTGGTGGAAGAGAGGAGGAAGGGCGCGTGGCCCCCTATCCCAAACCGAATTGGACTAGGAGGCCGGCCCCCTTTTCCTCCTTTCCCCCCTCTCCTTCCTTCTCCCCTTCCCCCTTCCTTTCCTCTGTAACACCCCAGATGTAACTTGCCATATTTGTAACTCTGTCTCTGCCATTTTTGGGTTTAAGTTATGAGATTCCTCCGTGGTTGGGTATTTTTATTTGTTTTGCTTTTTGTTCATGTCATGCATATCATGTCATGTCATCATGTGCATCTCATTTGCATACGTGTTCGTCTCATGCATCCGAACATTTTCCCCGTTGTCCGTTTTGCAATCCGACACTCCTACGTGCACCGGCGTACCCCTTTTGTCTCTTTTCATGAGAGGGTGTGAAACGTTCTCGGAATGGAACGAGATTTGCCAAGCGGCCTTGATACACCACCGGTAGACTGCCTGTCAAATTCGGTGTCATTTGGAGCCCGTTTGATACTCCAACGGTTAACCGGGGAACCGTAAAGGCCTCGTGTGTGTTGCAGCCCAACACCCCTCCAAAACGGTCCAATAACCCATCCAAACCCCTCCCATGTCCTCCATCGCCGGATCACGATCGCGTGGTCGAAAACTATACCTCATTTGGACACTCCTACCTCCTCCTAGCTATGTGCACTCCTCCGAATTTTCAGGTCCAAACCCTAGCTATCTCTTCTCCACCGCCACCGGACGTGTCCGACCTTGCCGGACACGCCCGCGCCACCACCCGCAGCCAACCGGCGTCCGCCACGTGGCAACCGCCGCCGGCCTGCTCGGCCCATGCGCGGCCCACGCGCAGCGCCGCCCGGCCAAGCCCGTCCCCGCCGCCCTGCTCCTCCGCGCCGGCCGCCCCCGCCGCCACCGGAGCCGCCCGCTGCTCCGCCACCGAGGCGCCGCCGCTCGCCTCCTCGCCTGGCGCACCTCCTCCTTCCCAAGCTCTGACTCCGGCGAGCCCCCTCCTCCATCGCCGGCCCTCTCCTTCCCGCAACTCCGGCGACGAACTCTGGCCACCTTGACTTCCGTGCCCCAGAAATCCTAGATCCAGATCCATTTGAGGTTGACCCCGAAATTTGCCCAAGTCTCCAATGATTTCATGCCCTGTTCATCATGCCATAACTCCATGACCGTAGCTCCATTTCATGCGCATGATATATCAAAATGTTCATCATGATGTGTTCTTCATTTCATTCCATTGTGACATGCTTGTTTGAGTCCATCTTGATGCCCAAATCACTGATGCAAGAGTGCTATAAAATGTTCACTCCTGTTACTTATTAGAATACGAGGATTTGTCATTTTTGTCACATTTGTTGTGTGCATCATATGGGCATGAGCTCTACATGTGTTTTCGTCTATGCCATGCTATCTTTACAGGGGTGCTTGCCATGTATTTTGTGATCATTGTGGTGACTAGCACAAGCATGCAAAGTAGCCTTCGTGATATTGCTAATTTCAGGGACTTAGGATTTTGCTAAGTCCTTTTCCTGCTGTTATTTTTATGCCATGTAACCATGATGCTACAGTGAGATCCATGCTTGTTTTGAGTATATTCAGTAGGGATAATTTGGAAATATGGTTATGATCTATCCATCCATGCCCCCGTTTGCAATTATGGAGTACCCTAGCATGTCTTAATCTTGCTTTACTTTTGCTATAAAATGTTTCTGGCAGATTGTTTACATGTTAATCAATTTTGCCATGGTTGTTGTAGTTGATCCATGCATGGTATGAACTTGTTCTTGCCATGTTTAGATTCATGAACATGTCTTCTTGCTGATTCTATGCTTGTTTTGTCATGCAATGCCTTGTGGTGAGTGAATCGAGCTCGTAAAGATGCCTTCATAATTCTGTTTATGCCATGCTCAGTTTTCTGCCAAGTCTGAATCTGTTTATAAAACTTGCTATGTTTACATGGGTGCCATCATATTTTCTGTGCCTTTTTGGCTCATCATAAGTAAGGGACTTTTGTTCTATACATTTAGTAGATTCATGCCATGCCTTTGTTTGCTATGATATGTTCCTGTAGCATGTTGTTTGCTTGCTCTAAACATTGCTTCCTGATGTTATTCCCGGCATGTTAGTATTTTCACTAAGTTTGTGAAGCTGATATCTTTTGCGCTTTTGCCATGCTTGTTTGAACCTGTTGTAGTGTGTTTTAGCCGTAGCTCAGTGTTCATGTTTTGTCAAGCATCTTGAGTAGATCACTGCCATGTGCTTTGTTGCTATGTTGGAGTGCAGTAGATTAGTTTCTTGTTGCATTCTAGATGGCATCATGCTCTTAATCACAGAATTGTGCCATTATTGTTTTGCTTGCCATTTGCAAACCGTGCATCTGATTCCGGTGATCTTTATATCGATTTTGACCAAAATCAACTCATCTTTCCAGCGGCACACTTGGTTTGCCAAGTTGATGCCTTGTTCATCTTTTTCCTTCCGGAGCACGCATATGCATTGCATATCACATATCGCATATCATGTCATGTTTTGCATCATGTTGATTGTGCATTGCACCATGATTGATTGTTGGTCCTTTGCTTGTGTTCTTGATTGGGTAGAGCTGGGAGACGAGTACGTGATCGAGGAACCTGTTGAGTATGCTAACGAGGATCAAGCTTTCGTCAACTCTGAGAACTTTGCAGGCAAGATGACCATACCCTCGAAATCACTTCTATCTTTGCTTGCTAGTTGTTCGCTCTTTTGCTATGCCGCGATACCCACCACTTGCTATATCCTTCCTCCCATATTGCCATGTCAAGCCTCTAACCCACCTTTCCTAGCAAACCGTTGTTTGGCTATGTTACCGCTTTTGCTCAGCCCCTCTTATAGCGTTGCTAGTTGCAGGTGAAGATGAAGTTTGTTCCATGTTGGAACATGGATATTGTTGGGATATCATTATTATATATTGTTTACTTCAATGCATCTATATACTTGGTAAAGGGTGGAAGGCTAGGCCTTATGCCTGGTGTTCTGTTCCACTCTTGCCGCCCTAGTTTCTGTCATACAGGTGTTATGTTCCTTGAATTTGCGTTCCTTACGCGGTTGGGTGTTATGGGAACCCCTTGATAGTTCGCCTTGAATAAAACTCCTCCAGCAAGGCCCAACCTTGGTTTTACCATTTGCCACCTAAGCCTTTTCCCTTGGGTTCTGCAGACTCAAGGGTCATCTTTATTTTAAACCCCCCGGGCCAGTGCTCCTCCGAGTGTTGGTCCGAAACGGGCAGCCTGCGGGGCCACCTCGGGGCAACTCGAGGGTTGGTTTTACTCGTAGCTTGACCTATCCGGTGTGCCCTGAGAACGAGATACGTGCGACTCCTATTGGGATTTGTCGGCACATCGGGCGGCTTTGCTGGTCTTGTTTTACCATTGTCGAAATGTCTTGTAATCGGGATTCCGAGACTGATTGGGTCTTCCTGGGAGAAGGAATATCCTTCGTTGACCGTGAGAGCTTGTGATGGGCTAAGTTGGGACACCCCTGCATGGTTTTGAACTTTCGAAAGCCGTGCCCGCGGTTATGGGTAGATGTGAATTTGTTAATGTCCGGTTGTAGAGAACTTGTCACTTAACTTAATTAAAATGAGTCAACCGTGTGTGTAACCGTGATGGTCTCTTTTCGGCGGAGTCCGGGAAGAGAACACGGTCTCGTGTTATGCTTGAACGTAAGTAGTTTCAGGATCACTTCTTGATCACTATTAGCTTCTCGACCATGCTTTGCTTTCTCTTCTTGCTCTCTTTTTGCGTAAGGTAGCCACCATATATGCTAGTGCTTGCTGCAGCTCCACCTCATTACTCTTTTCCTACCTTAAGCTTAAATAGTATTGATCGCGAGGGTGCGTGATTGCTGAGTCCCCGTGACTCACAGATACTTCCAAACAGATGCAGGTGCCGATGATGCCAGTGCAGGGGACACTACCGAACTCAAGTGGGAGTTCGACGAGGATTCAGGCCATTACTATGTGTCTTTTCCAGATGATCAGTAGAGGAGCCTAGTTGGGGTGATCAGGGATCTAGCATTTTGGGTTGTCTTTCTTTATTTTGGTACCGTAGTCGGACCTTGATTGTATTCTAGATGATGTATGATATATTTATGTATTGTGTGAAGTGGCGATTGTAAGCCGACTCTTTATCCCTTTCTTATTCAGTACATGGGATGTGTAAAGATTACCCCTCTTGCGACATGCCTACCATGCGGTTATGCCTCTAAGTCCTGCCCCGACACGTGGGAGATATAGCCGCATCGTGGGTGTTACATCCTCCTCCTAGTAGGAGTAGGAAAGGGGAGTCCTACTCCTACTAGGAGGAGGACTCCTCCTCTTGGCGCGCCCTAGGAGGGCCGGCTGGCCTCCCCCTTGCTCCTTTATATACGGGGGCAGGGGGCACCCTAGGACACACAAGTTGATCATTGATCCCTTAGCCGTGTGCGGTGCCCCCCTCCACCATAATCCACCTCGATCATATCATAGCGGTGCTTAGGCGAAGCCCTGCATCGGTAGCAACATCATCACTGTCAACACGCCATCGTGCTGATGGAACTCTCCTGTGAAGCTTTGCTGGATCGGAGTTCGTGGGACGTCATCGAGCTGAATGTCTGCTGAACTCGGAGGTGCCATGCGTTCGGTACTTGGATCGGTCGGATCATGAAGATGTTCGACTACATCAACCGCGTTCTCATAACGCTTCTGCTTACGGTCTACGAGGGTACGTGGACGATACTCTTCCCTCTTGTTGCTATGCATCACCATGATCTTGCATGTGCGTAGGATTTTTTTTGAAATTACTACGTTCCCCAACAGTGGCATCCGAGCCTGGTTTATGCGTAGATGTTATATCCATGAGTAGAACACAAGTGAGTTGTGGGCGATACAAGTCATACTGCTTACCAGCATGTCATACTTTGGTTCGGCGGTATTGTTGGACGAAGCGGCCCGGACCAACATTACGCGTACGCTTACATGAGACTGGTTCTACCGTTGAACCGAGTGTGGCTACGCCTGGTCCTTGAGAAGGTTAAAACAACACTAACTTGACAAACTATCATTGTGGTTTTGATGCGTAGGTAAGAACGGTTCTTGCTCAGCCCATAGCAGCCATGTAAAACTTGCAACAACAAAGTAGAGGACAACTAACTTGTTTTTGCAGGGCATGTTGTGATGTGATATGGGAAGACATGATGCTATATTTTGTTGTATGCGATGATCATGTTTTGTAACCGAGTTATCGGCAACTGGCAGGAGCCATATGGTTGTCGCTTTATTGTATGCAATGCAATCGCCCTGTAATTGCTTTACTTTATCACTAGGCGGTAGCGATAGTCATAGAAGCAATAGTTGGCGAGACGACAACAATGCTACGATGGAGATCAAGGTGTCACGCCGGTGATGATGGTGATCATGACGGTGCTTCGGAGATGGAGATCACAAGCACAAGATGATGATGGCCATATCGTATCACTTATATTGATTACATGTGATGTTTATCCTTTATGCATCTTATTCTGCTTTGTTTGATGGTAGCATTACAAGATGATCTCTCACTAAGTTTCAAGGTACAAGTGTTCTCCCTGAGTATGCACTGTTGCAAAAGTTCGTTGTGCCGAGACACCACGTGATGATCGGGTGTGATAAGCTCTACGTTCACATACAACGGGTGCAAGCCAGTTTTGCACATGAAGAATACTCAGGGTTAAACTTGACGAGCCTAGCATATGCAGATATGGCCTCGGAACACTGGATATCGGAAGGTCGAGCGTGAATCATATAGAAGATATGATCAACATATTGATGTTCACCATTGAAAACTACTCCATCTCACGTGATGATCAGACATGGTTTAATTGATATGGATCACATGGTCACTTAGATTATTAGAGGGATGTCTATCTAAGTGGGAGTTCTTTAATAATTTGATTAACTGAACTTTAATTTATCATGAACTTAGTCCTGGTAGTATTAGCATATCTATGTTGTAGATCAATAGCTCGCGTTTAGCTCCCCTGTTTTATTTTTGATATGTTCTTAGAGAAAACTAAGTTGAAAGATGTTAGTAGCAATGATGCGGATTGGATCTGTGATCTGGGGATTATCCTCATTGCTGCACAGAAGTATTATGTCCTTGATGCACCGCTAGGTGATAGACCGATCGTAGGATTAGATGCAGACGTTATGAACGTTTGGCGAGCTCGATATGATGACTACTTGATAGTTTAGTGCACCATGCTTTCTGGCTTAGAATCGAGGCTTCAAAGACGTTTTGAACGCCATGGAGCATATGAGATGTTCAATGAGTTGAAATTAGTATTTCAGACTCATGCCCATGTCGAAAGGTATGAGATCTTTGACAAGCACTTTGCCTACAAGATGGAGTAGAATAGCTCAGCTAGTGAGCATATGCTCAGAATGTCTGAGTACTACAATCACTTGAATCAAGTGGGAGTTAATCTTCCAGATAAGATAGTGATTGACAGAGTTCTCTAGTCAATATCACCAAGTTACTGGAACTTCGTGATGAACTATAATATGCAAGGGATAACAGAAATGATTCCCAAGCTCTTCGTGATGCTGAAATTGACGATGGTAGAAATCAAGAAAAGCATCAAGTGTTGATGGTTGACAAGACCACTAGTTTCAAGTAAAAGGGCAAGGGAAAGAAAGGGAACTTCAAGAATAATGGCAAGCAAGTTGCCACTCCCATGAAGAAGCCCAAAGCTAGACCCAAGCCTGAAACTAAGTGCTTCTACTGCAAAGGAAATGGTCACTGGAAGTGGAACTACCCTAGATACTTGGCGGATAAGAAGGATGGCAAAGTGAACAAAGGTATATTTGATATACATGTTATTAATGTGTACTTTACTAGTGTTTATAGCAACCCCTCAGTATTTGATACTAGTTCAGTTGCTGAGATTAGTAACTCGAAATGGGAGTTGCAGAATGAACAGAGACTAGTTAAGGGTGAAGTGACGATGTGTGTTGGAAGTGGTTCCAAGATTGATATGATCATCATCGCACACTCCCTATAATTTCGGGACTAGTGTTGAACCTAAATAAATGTTATTTGATGTTTGTGTTAAGCATGAATATGATTTGATCATGTTTATTACAATACGATTATTCATTTAAAGTCAGAGAATAATTGTTGTTCTGTTTACATGAATAAAACCTTTAATGGTCATACACCCAAGGTGAATGGTTTATTGAATCTCGATCGTAGTGATACACATATTCATAATATTGAAGCCAAACGATGCAAAGTTAATAATGATAGTGCAACTTATTTGTGGCACCGCCGTTTAGGTCATATTGGTGTAAAGCGCATGAAGAAACTCCATGCTGATCGACTTTTGGAATCACTTGATGCTTGCGAACCATGCCTCATGGGCAAGATGACTAAGACTCCATTCTCTGGAACAATGGAGCGAGCAACATACTTGTTGGAAATAATACATACTGATGTATGCAGTCCGATGAGTGTTAAGGCTCACGACAGGTATCGTTATTTTCTGACCTTCACAGATGATTTGAGTAAGATATGGGTATATCTTCTTGATGAAACATAAATCTAAAACATTTGAAAAGTTCAAATAATTTTATAGTGAAGTGGAAAATCATTGTAACAAGAAAATAAAGTTTCTGCGATCTGATCGTGGAGGAGAATATTTGAGTTACGAGTTTGGTCTTCATTTGAGACAATGCAGAATAGTTTCGCAACTCACGCCACCTGGAACACCACAACATAATGGTGTGTCCGAACGTCATAACCGTACTTTATTGGATAATAGTGCAATCTATGATGTCTCTTACCGATTTGCCACTATCATTTTGGGGTTATGCATTAGAGACAGCTACATTCACATTAAATAGGGCATCGTCTAATCCATTGAGATGATACCGTATGAACTATGGTTTGGCTGGAAACCTAAGCTGCCGTTTCTGAAATTTTAGGGTTGTGATACTTATGTGAAAAAGTTTCAGTCTAATAAGCACAAACCTAAATCGAAAAAGTGCGTCTTCATAGGATACCCAAAAGAAACTATTGGGTACACCTTCTATCATAGATCTGAAAGGCAATATCTTTGTTGCTAAGAGTGGATCCTTTCTAAAGAAGAAGTTTCTCTAGAAAGAAGTGAGTGGGAGGAATGTAGAACTTGATGAGGCAATTGTACCTTCTCCTGAATTGGAAAGTAGTTCAACACAGAAATCAGTTCTAGTGATCTCTACACCAATTAGTGAGGAAGCTAATGATGATGATCATGAAACTTCATATAAATTACTACCGAACCTCGTAGGACAACCAGAGTATGGTCCGCACCAGAGTGGTATGGTAATCCTTTCTGGAATTCATGTTACTAGACCATGATGAACCTACGAACTATGAGGAAGCGATGATGAGCCCAGATTCCGCGAAATGGCTTGAGGCCATAAAATCTAAGATGGGATCCATATATGAATACAAAGTATGGACTTTGGTTGACTTGCACGATGATCGGTGAGTCATTAAGAATAAATGGATCTTCAAGAGGAAGACAGACGCTGATAGTAGTGTTACTATCTACAAAGCTCGAATTGTCGCAAAATGTTTTTGATAAGTTCAAGGTGTTGACTACGATGAGATTTTCTCACTCGTATCGATGCTTAAAAGTCTGTCCGAATCATGTTAGCAGTTACCGCATTTTATGAAATCTGGCAAATGGATGTCAAAACTGCATTCCTTAATGTATTTCTTAAAGAAGAGTTGTATATGATGCAACCAGAAGGTTTTGTCGATCCTAAAGGTGCTAACAAAGTGAGCAAGATCCAGCTATCCATCTATGGACTGGTGCAAGCATCTTGGAGTTGGAATATATGCTTTGATAAAGTGATCAAAGCATATGGTTTTATACAGACTTGTGGTGAAGCCTGTATTTACAAGAAAGTGAGTGGGAGCACTACAACATTTCTGATAAGTATATGTGAATGACATATTGTTGATCGGAAATAATGTAGAATTTTCTGGAAAGCATAAAGGAGTGTTTGAAAAGAGTTCTTCAAAGAAAGACCTCGATGAAGCTGCTTACACATTGAGCATCAAGATCTATAGAGATAGATCAAGACGCTTGATAAGTTTTTTCAATGAGTACATACCTTGACAAGATTTTGAAGTAGTTCAAAATGGAATAGTCAAAGAAGGAGTTCTTGCCTGTGTTACAAGGTGTGAAGTTGAGTAAAGATTCAAAACCCGACCACAGCAGAAAATAGAAAGAGAATGAAAAGTCATTCCCTATGCCTCAGTCATAGGTTCTATAAAGTATGCTATGTTGTTTACAAGTCCTATTGTATACCTTAGCATCTTTCTGGCAAGGGAGTACAATAGTGATCTAGGAGTAGATCATTGGACAGTGGTCAAAATTATCCTTAGAGGACTAAGAAAATATTTCTCGGTTATGGAGGTGATAAAAGAGTTCGTCGTAAAGAGTTACGTCGGTGCAAGCTGTTTACATTGATCTAGATGACTCCAAGTCTCGATTTGGATACATATTGAAAGTGGGAGAAATTAGCTAGAGTAGCTCCGTGTAGAGCATTGTAGACATAGAAATTTGCGAAATACATACGGATCTGAATATTGCAGACCCGTAGGCTAAACTTCTCTCACAAGAAAAACATGATCACTCTTTGGGTGTTAATCACTTAGCGATGTGAACTAGATTATTGACTCTAGTAAACCCTTTGCGTATTAGTCACATGGAGATGTGAACTAATCACATAATAAAGATGTGAACTAGATTATTGACTCTAGTGCAAGTGGGAGACTGAAGGAAATATGCCCTAGAGGCAATAATAAAGTTATTATTTATTTCCTTATATCATGATAAATGTTCATTATTCAAGATAGAATTGTATTAACCGAAAACTTAGTACATGTGTGAATACATAGACAAATAGAGCGTCACTAGTATGCCTCTACTTGACTAGATCGTTGAATCAAAGATGGTTAAGTTTCCTAGATATAGACATGAGTTGTCATTTGATTAACAGGATCACATCATTAGAGAATGATGTGATTTACTTGACCCATTCCGTTATCTTAGCATGATGATCGTTTAGTTTGTTGCTATTGCTTTCTTCATGACTTATACATGTTCCTATGACTATGAGATTATGCAACTCCTGAGTACCGGAGGAACACTTTGTGTGCTACCAAACGTCACAATGTAACTGGGTGATTATAAAGGTGCTCTATAGGTGTCTCCAATGGTACTTGTTGAGCTAGCATAGATCAAGATTAGGATTTGTCACTCTGATTGTCAGAGAGGTATCTCTGGGCCCTCTCGGTAATGCACATCACTATAAGCCTTGCAAGCACTGTAACTAATGAGTTAGTTGCGGAATGATGCATTACGGAACGAGTAAAGAGACTTGCCAGTAACGAGATTGAACTAGGTATGAGGATACCGACGATCGAATCTCGGGCAAGTAACATACCGATGACAAAGGGAACAACGTATGTTGTTATGTGGTTTGGCCGATAAAGATCTTCGTAGAATATGTAGGAACCAATATGAGCATCTAGGTTCCGCTATTAGTTATTGACCGAAGACGAGTCTCGGTCATGTCTACATAGTTCTCGAACCCATAGGGTCTGACCACTTAACGTTCGGTGACGATCGGTATTATGAGTTTATGTGATTTGATGTACCGAAGGTAGTTCGGAGTCCCGGATGAGATCAGGGACATGACGAGGAGTCTTGAAATGGTCGAGACGTAAAGATTGATATATTGGACGACTATACTCATACGTCAGAAAGGTTCCGAGTGATTCGGGTATTTTTCGGAGTACCGGGGAGTTACGGGAATACGGGGAAGAAGTATTGGGCCCCATGGGCCAAGTGGTGGAAGAGAGGAGGTAGGGAGCGTGGTCCCCCTAGCCCAAACCGAATTGGACTAGGGGGCCGGCCCCCTTTCCTCCTTTCCTCCCTCTCCTTCCTTCTCCCCTTCCCCCTTCTTTTCCTCCTCCTAGTAGGAGTAGGAAAGGGGAGTCCTACTCCTACTAGGAGGAGGACTCATCCTCCTGGCGCGCCCTAGGAGGGCCGGCCGGCCTCCCCCCTTGCTCCTTTATATACGGGGGCAGGGGGCACCCTAGGACACACAAGTTGATCATTGATCCCTTAGCCGTGTGCGGTGCCCCATCCACCATAATCCACCTCGATCATATCGTAGCGGTGCTTAGGCGAAGCCCTGCGTCGGTAGCAACATCATCACCATCAACACGCCGTCGTGCTGACGGAACTCTCCCATGAAGCTTTCCTGGATCGGAGTTCGTGGGACGTCATCGAGCTGAACGTGTGCTGAACTCGGAGGTGCCGTGCGTTCGGTACTTGGATCGGTCGGATTGTGAAGACGTTCGACTACATCAACCGCGTTCTCATAACGCTTCCGCTTACGGTCTACGAGGGTACGTGGACGATACTCTTCCCTCTCATTGCTATGCATCACCATGATCTTGCGTGTGCTCAGGAATTTTTTTGAAATTACTACGTTCCCCAACACCTAATACACTAGATGCATGCTGGATGGCGGTCGATGTGTGGAGTAATAGTAGTAGATGCAGGCAGGAGTCGGTCTACTAATCTTGGACGTGATGCCTATATAATGATCATTGCCTGGATATCGTCATGAGTATTTGTAGTTCTATCAATTGCCCAACAGTAATTTGTTCACCCACCGCTTTGCTATTTTTCTCGAGAGAAACCACTAGTGAAACCTACGACCCCCGTGTCTCTTTCTCATATTATTTGCCTTTGCGATCTACTTTTATTTGCATTTATTTTCAGATCTATTAATCCAAAAATACAAAAATACTTTGCTGCACTTTTTTTATTTGCTATCTCTTTATCCAATATATTACAACCTTTTTCCCGTCATGCACCAACTTCTGGCACCGTTACCCGAAAGGGATTGACAACCCCTTTAACACGTCGGGGTTGCGAGGATTTGTTATTTGTGTGCAGGGGTTGTTTACGTTGTGTTTCTTGGTTCTCCTATTGGTTCGATAACCTTGGTTTCATATCTGAGGGAAATACCTACCGCCACTGTGCTGCATCATCCCTTCCTCTTTAGGGAAATACCGACGTAGTTTCAAGCGACATTAGCTGCCTTCCCCCATCTCTTCCTCTCCTTTTTCTTGGGCACACCTTCCAGACCATTCCTTAACCCCCGCCCCAGTGTTGCCGGGCTAAGCACTGTAAGACCCCCGGCTAGTTGAGCCTGTGTTGAGGCGGCATCTTCAGGCATGTCCTGTGAGGATTTCATGAAGAGGGACTTCTTGCAATCCCTGCTATGATGTTCCTGCCCGGGCAGATCATCCCTATCCTCATTAGCATGCTGATAGCCCGATTCGTCATATGGTTGACTCATCATATCTAAGTCACCGTCATAGGCGTTTGTATTGAGGAAACCCATTGGGTCCTCCATCTCATTATCCATTCTATGTTCTATGGGACCAATTACATCAGCCAGTACTATTGCACCCCCTTCATCACGTCGTTCACGGCTCTCACCCGGCACTACAGGAGCTGGTAATTGCATAGGCGGGGTGGTGGTCTCCATACATGCTTGTTGATGTGTGGTTATTGGTGTGCTCTCGGCCGGTTCCAGACAAAGAAGATTCTTCGGCCATAGCAGCACCCAACCCTTGCAACTTCCAATCCGCGGCGGGGTCTCATCGTCCTCTCCCCTAGGTGTAATGGAGGAGGCAAATCCTTGTGCCCCGATGTCACACTCGACAAGGTAACCATGAAGTGCCCAACGGGCATCGACTGGTTGTGGAACGTGAGATCCAAGGGCTTCGTTATCACCCCCTTTCCCACGCCCACCTTCAGGCCTTTGATCAAGTAGAGTACGGTGCACGGGTTTCGTCGGCCTACAAACACATGTCTGCGGCGTAAACCATCCAAAAGGCAATGGAAATGGAATATTCTAGATATATATGTTCGTGCGACATGTAATTATCGTGAGGGCGTCGAGCTCAGCCAAAGACGAAGGCCCGCCTAGCGCGCTAGAGATTGAGGACGGACTTCTATGAGCGGGTGCGGGTGCGAGAGGAGGCCCGGTTGCGTGAGCAAGTGATGGTGCGGTGGTGTTGTTGTTCATGGAGTTGCTCGCGACGAAACTGGCAACGGGAAATCATGTATCGCCTTGTCTGGATTTTACTTCGTCCAGTTGATGATAGCCGGGACCAAGTTAGTAGCAAAATCATTTCTGCAGGCAGTTACAGCTGCATTGACTGCATGGTGTAGCAACTCATTTTTCTCCTCGACTATTTTTTTCGTGTCCTCGGCTGATTTTATCTCGAGGGCAAGCTTCACCTTCTCGTTGATGTCCGCCTGACTAAACTTCTTTTTCTGCTTCTAGGCCACCGAGCCCTTGTTGTAAAACACCTTCGACGTGGCGCCGTCTCCGGCGCCATGCACACGTCCATATTGCGGCCGCTGGCCCAAAGGGAGTCCCTTAAGTTCGTTCAAGGCCCGGTTGAGAGGGGTGTCCCACTTGGGCCTCATCGGAGAAGTAGGGCTTTCGGCTGCAAGCTGGTGTTGCTTCTCCTGCAGAAGGAACATGAACCGTTTACGAATGTGTAGTCGACTTGATCTGGAGCTAAATGTAAGGTGGTAAAAGAATAATTACCAGTAGTCTAATCAATCTCCTCGTGATCTGGTCCGTGTAAAAAACCTTCTTTTCCTTGTCCCACTTGTAGCGGGCCCTGATGAAGTCACGCTCCAAGGGGTTGGTGAACTTCTCAAAGGGGTCTGGGAGACCCGCGGCTTCACATTCCGCATCCTCCTTATCCCATATGGTCCTTTTACCAAGGTAGCCACGGCTTCCGAGGCGATGCTTCCCCATGTTCCTTTGCTGAAGGCTCTTGAATTTCGCAGCCTTAGCCTTGGTTGCCTCGGTAGCGCAAGTGTCCTTGAACTTTTCGAACTCCTCTTCCATAAGTGTTGGATTTTCCTCCAGAATTTTGGACAGGGGTTCCTCAGCCTCAAAAGCTCGTTTCACCCTCCCTTTCTAGGAGGCCAAATCATTGCTAAACATGCCCTGGCGTGATTTTTAATCTTTTTCATCTTCAGATCATCCCACGGTTGTTCTATGTTATCATCCCGGTCGGGGAACTTGAATCTCTTCTACAACTTTGTCAGGAGCAACTGCCGCAAATGTTCTTTACTCCTTAAGTCATCATCGTTGATGCTTGCGCATTCCTGTAGGATGCATCCTACTTGGTTCCCATAGCACTTGCGAGGTTCTTCTGGCTCTAATGGCTCAAACTTGCCAGGTGCCATCTTTGTGATCACTAGTCGTCCAATGCCTAGTTTGTTAGGTTTTCGTATCCTCTGCTTCTTCTTTTCGGTAGCAGCATTGGCGTCGGTACCTTCCCCGCCGGTCTCGGCGCCGCCATCGGTGTCGATGTCGGCGTTAGTACCATCATCGAGGATGACCTGCAAACCTTGACTTTGTTTAGCAGACAAAAAGTCGAGGTACTCTTGTTCACCCTCATAATCCATCTCGTCTGCATCTTGGTCAGAAGGCTCGGTTTCTTTGTTGTTCGATATGTTTCCTATGATTAAGTCTCCTCGTTTAATTCTAAAACTATGAAAAAAATGAGAAATGACATAAAAAAGATCTATGTTTGCCAGAATGCCGTTTCCCAGCAACTCCCGGCACTCAATGAAACACCCACAATGCGGCTATATCTCCCATGTGTTGAGGCACGACTTAGAGGCATAGCCGCATGGTAGGTTTGTCTATCGCAAGAGGGGTAATCTTCACACAATCCCATGTACTGAATAAGAATGGGATAAAGAGTTGGCTTACAATCGCCACTTCACACAAATACAAGTTAGACATACATCAACCAAAATACAATCAAGGTCCGACCACGGAACCAAAATAAAGAAAGACAACCCCTAATGCTAGATCCCCGATCGTCCCAACTGGGCTCCACTACTGATCAAAAGGAAATGGAACAAAAATAATGAACACGATCTTCATCGAGCTCCGACTTGAGCTGGGTTGCGTCACCTGCACTGGTATCATAGGCACCTGCAACTATTTGGAAGTATCTGTGATCCACAAGGACTCAGCAATCTCACACCCGCGAGATCAAGACTATTTAAGCTTATGGGTAGGAAAAGGTAGTGAGGTAGAGCTGCAGCAAGCACTAAGCATATAAGGTGGCTAACTTACGCAAATAAGAGCGAGAAGAGAAGCAACACAACGGTCGAGACGCTAGAAGTGATCAAGAAGTGATCCTGAAGCTACTTACATTCAAACATAACACAAGAACCGTGTTCACTTCCCGGACTCCGCCGAGAAGAGACCATCATGGCTACACACGCGGTTGATGCATTTTAATTAAGTTAAGTGTCAAGTTCTCTACAACCGAATATTAACAAATTCCCATCTGCCCATAACCGCGGGCACGGATTTCAAAAGTTCAAACCCTGCAGGGGTGTCCCAACTTAGCCCATCACAAGCTCTCACGGTCAACGAAGGATATTCCTTCTCCTAGGAAGACCCGATCAGACTCGGAATCCCGGTTACAAGACATTTTGACAATGGTAAAACAAGACCAGCAAAGCCGCCCGGATGTGCCGACAAATCCCGATAGGAGCTGCACATATCTCGTTCTCAGGGCACACCAGATGATCAAGACGTCGGGTTGGCATAGACCCTGGTTGCCCAGGGGGCGCCGGACATTGCTCAGGTTGGACCAACACTTAGAGAAGCACTGGCCCGAGGGGGGGGGTTAAAATAAAGATGACCCTCGGGCTCCGGAAACCCAAGGTAAAAAGGCTAGGTGAGGCAAATGTAAAACCAAGGTTGGGCCTTGCTGGAGGAGTTTTATTCAAAGCGAACTGTCAAGGGGTTCCCATAACACCCAACCGCGTAAGGAACGCAAAATCAAGGAACATAACATCGGTATGACGGAAACTAGGGCGGCAGGAGTGGAATAAAACACCAGGCATAAGGCCGAGCCTTCCATCCTTTACCAAGTATATAGATGCATTAAAGTAAATAAGATATATTGTGATATCCCAAACATATCCATGTTCCTACATGGAACCAACTTCATCTTCACCTGCAACTACCAACGCTATAAGAGGGGCTGAGCAAAAGCGGTAACATAGCCAAACAACGGTTTGCTAGGAAAGGTGGGTTAGAGGCTTGACATGGCAATATGGGAGGCATGATAAAGAAAGTGGTAGGTATCGCGGCACAGCAATAGAGCGAGCAACTAGCAAGCAAAGATAGAAGTGATTTCGAGGGTATGGTCATCTTGCCTGAGATCCCGCAAGGAAGAAGAACAAGTCCATGAAGAAGACAAACAGACGTAGTCGAACGGATCCTCACAACTCTGGAACGAAGCCGAAGCTAACGAGAGAAGCAACCCGGAAAGAAACAAGCAACATGGTAAACAACCAACACATAAACATGGCATGATGCACAACCAAGTATGATGCATGTCCGGTTTAATGATACATGGCATGGCAAAGTGCACAAACAATGCTACAAATTAAGTGGAGCTCAATATGCAACGAGTTGCATATTGACGGAACACCGCGTTCAAGTTATTTAGTTCGATCTCGTTTTTGTACTCAACAATATTAAATGTTGATTAACATGGCAAGGGGTGAAGCACAACAAAACTACCTATCTAGGCAAGTTTAAATGAGGCCGGAAACAACGAACAACAAATCCGGTAAATCCCCATGTGCATATAGCAATTTTGTGCAACAACAATTTTAAACATTTAAATGTTATTATCATGATGCGAATGACATTTGCAAGTTTTATGCAGTAATTATGAAAATGTTGATAAGAGCATGATATGAAGCATTTGTCATCGTGGCGGAAACAAAAAGGGGTGCCATGACAACGATAATGAAATGGTGCCACGACAACGTTCTGGTTCCGACAACTCATTGAGACGTCGGTGCAAAAGAAAGTGGCTGTGAGTGTGTCATGCAAGATGATGGGGTGCTCCCGGATACCGGGTTCCCACATGTCGACGACAAGGCAAAGAGGAACTCACAAAGAACAACTCGGGCACGGTGCAATCACGATCATCTCATACAACACATACATCCGTTCACGGGTGGTCGTCTCGGGGTTATACCTTCAAAGCGTGCAAGCGGGACGGCTCGTATTCGGGTTCAGTGCAAGTAGATGAAGTAGGCGTTCTAGGGACGGCGGTAGTGCAAGTAGTGGTTCATGTCCGAGAAGCGGTAGAGGTACGGGTCTTTGACAACTGTCGTCATTCACGCTCTAAGGTCGTCGGTAGAGGTTCTCGCAATCTCGGCGACGGTAGTGGAACATGTTTTCGTAGGTGTTCGAGTCATCGGTAGTGGTACTTGATGAAACCCGAAATAGTCTTAGGCGTCTTCGTGCGTAGGGGTACTCAGCGTTTCTGTGTCGCCGGTCTTGCCGGTTCCGGTCTCGGCAACGTAGTTGTACAAGAGCATCATCGGACTTGTCGAATCCGAAGTCTTCGAGGGTCGTCATGTTACTTGGCGCTTGCGGTCTTGATAGCTCGAAGGGGTGCTTGGCATTCTCGGTCTTGCGGGTCGTGGTACTTGCGTGGAGGTAAACCTCAGGCCGCCATTCATTGGAAACGAGCTGCACCAGGGAAGTTTAAGGCAGCGGCGGTAACAACCGGGTTGACTGAAGGGGACGGCTCCGACAAGAGCTTCTCTGCCCGGGGAGGAGGCACAAGTGATGCAGAGCTGCAGGAGGAGATTCGCCATAAGCAGAGGCGGACGGTCTTCACGTGGAGGTGGAGCCGGGGTAGGGGTCCGATGAGGTAGGTGTGCGGAGGTGGGTGCACCAGTGTTGCCGCACAAGGACAGAAGTGAGCTTGCCGGCGTCAGGGGCGAGGGCGGCTCCTCGGGGCTTCCTATTACAGAGACGAGGGAGGGAGGGATTTGAGTTGGGAAAGAGAGAGTCAAAGATAAAGGGAACCAGGGGAAGAAAGGAGAGGTGCAGCAGGGGTGTCCTGGTCCGCTGGGCTACTCCGACGAGGTGGAACTCTGGTGCAGCACCCGGAGGCGATGGTGGTGGAGGAAACAGAGGCGGGGACGGGGCCCTACTGGCGGGATCCGGCTGGGAACAGGCAAAGGCGGCGGAGGCCGGCCGGATTAGGTGGTGGAGACAAGGAACTCCGGCAGGGGCGGCGTTGGGGAATCGGGCAGGAGGCGCTGCTGCACTACTCCTCTGGCGGCGCTACGGGAGGGAGAGGGAGACGAGTGAGGAAGAGATGGGATCGGGGAGGGAGATGGATCGGGCTAGGTTAGGTCGGGGCGTGGCTGGGCCTAGGGAAGATGGGCCGACGCGGTGGAGGGCTGCTGGTTGGCCGGCCTGGTAGAGCTGGCAGGGGCACTCTCTCTCCCTCATACTTATTTCTAAAACAGAAAAAACAAAGAAGAGAAGAAAAAGGAAGGAGGTGTTAGGGGACGAAGTTGGACATGCAGATGATTTTCCCGGACTCACAAAAATGTGCTCGTTCCCAGAAAATAGAAATGGTCAAGATTGACAGATTAAATTCAAACTCATTTGAATTTAATTCAAAAGGTTTGAACTAGGATAGGTTTGTCGAAGTGTCCAAAAATGTTGAGAATTTAGGTGGACCTCCGGAAAATGATGAAAGGATATATGGCAAAGTTAGAGGCCAAGAGTTGTGATAACAAATGCATTGGGATTTTTGCAAGTGTGTTATGGTGAATTTCAAATTAAAGAAATATTTAATATAGCTCCCTACTATCAGGAGGATATGTTATAAAGAGAAGTCACCCTTCCCTCGATTTAAATAGATCAAAGATCTATGAATTTTATTTAGTTGAGTTTTACAAAATTAAAAGACATGATGACATGATGCAATGCAAATGATGCAATGATGAATGCAACAAACCAACAACTCACACGACGAAACTCGGAAAAACATGGAAGGCGTCTGAAGCTCCGGTCTGGGGGCGTTACACTTGATATGCCTACTATCTCCTAGCACAAGTCATGCCAAAATTCATGGAAAATTTCGGCATGACCTTTGCTAAAAAATGGACATATTGAGCGCCTGAAATTCACCAGAACGGAAATGAATCAACTTTCCAGTGTAACATAGGCCACTCGAATCATTTACCCTGCACATAATCATCATTTTCCAGATATGACATGTCCAAAACATCACATTTCCAAATGACATGTCCAAATTCCAAATATGACATGTCCAAAACATCACATGTCCACTTCAAATTTGCATATAAAAGGAAGAAAAATATAGAACTTGAATAAAAATGCAAGAAGTCATTTTTCTTCACAATATTTGAAAGTAAATTCAGTCTACCTAAATTTGCTTTAACAAGGGATGTTGATTTGGACAATTGCTTAAACTAATTCTGTTTTTAATACTAATTCTAATTAACTAACTAGCACTATAAAAATTTAAATAGGAACAATTACTTAAACTAAAAAATGCAAGAAACCTATATAATCAATTCTGCCTTTTCTTTTAACTACAATTGCTTAACCCTAAATTTATGTCCTATTTTGAAACCTATGGTTCGTAAAAACCTAGCTAAATTCATAACTAAATAGGTAACCTAATTAACCTACTGCCCTAACTAAAACCTTAGTAAATTAACTGAAGAACCCTAGCTAGCAGAGAGAGGAAGAGCGGTGGGGGCTTACAAAGGGTGTAGGGGCGAGGAGGCAGGCCCGACGACGGCCGAGGTTGGGAGGGGGGGAATCAGAGGAGGGACGTGTGGCGCATCGAGGTCGGGTCCAGGGTCGGGGCGAGTGCCGGGACGGGGGTGAGCGCCGGGGTCGGAGCTGGGGTCGGGGTCGGGGTCAGGGGCGAGCGTCAGGGGCGAGCACAGGGGCGCGGCGAGGGCAGGGCTTCGGCGGCGCGGCGGGGGAAGAGAGAGTGTGGATTTGGGGGGAAAAGAGGCGAGATGAAGCAGAGAGAGTGATGATTTTGGGGGTTAAGTGGATGTAGCAGTAGCGCGTTTAGAGCAAACACGCTATAGCTAAACGCGCTATAGCTAAGTTAGCTATAACGCTTTTATTCAGACAATGCTACTGCTATTACAGGTAGCTATAGCGGGTTTATACGGAAAGCGCTACTGCTACCTTGACTAGCTGTAGCTCTTTTTCAGAAAAGCGCTACTGCTATAACCAGTACCTATAGCAGTTTTCCTGTTTGTTTCTTCTATTTTCTTTTCCTTTATTTTCTCTCACTTTGCTTTTCCTTTTTTCGAGAGCAGTGAACGAAGGGAAGGTGATACAATGTATATAACTAAGGCGATATATTGCATCATTTGACGGTTAAGTATGTATACTAAATAGGAACAGATATATTACATCATTGGACCCATGCATAATGGCTAAGTGTGTACACAAAATAGGAACATATATGTTACATCATTTGACCGATAACATACAGTTCCTCGGTGTTGACGTTTTTGTTTTTGAGTGAGCTTCTTTCCCTTCTTGTTCGTTGAAGAATAATTGAGCCCCTCATTGTGACTTTTCCTTTTCCATGGAGTACGATCTTTCTTAGGTAATGTAGTATTGATTCTTCTTTTGACGTATACTTCATCATCATCGTCATCTTCCCTCATTGGGTTGCCGTACTGGTCGTAGTCTTCCTCGTTGGCGACTCCATCCATTCCAATGATGTTCCTTTTGCCTCTCCTCACGACAACACGGCTGGGATTGCACGGGTTGGTTATGAAGAAGCATTGTGTCACGTGCTTAGCGTGTACCCATGGCTCGTTTTTTGCGATAGCGTTCATGATAGAGCTCTTGGCGTCGGGTATAGTCATGGTAGTGAAATACCGGTTTTCTCTTTCGACATTCTTAGCCCATCTGACACGGAACATCGTCGCGTGGTGAAGTCCAGAGTAGTCAAGCTCCCATATCTCCTCGACCTTTTCGTAAAATCTCTCAGTTGCGCCGTTGTCGCTGTCGGTCATGCATTCCATCGTCACCCTTGAGTTTTGATCATCACTGTCCATATCTTTAGCCTCCGTGTAGAATGTGTATCCGTTGATATCGTATGCCGAAGAAAAGGAGGTCTCATCGCTGCAAGGTGGTCGTGAGGCCGATGGTGTCGAGGCCTTGGTATGAGAGGCCGCCTCCTGGGTACCCGCTGCCCTTGTATGCTCACGGTGATGATTCCGGAGGGAGGAGCGATGAGTGGCACCGCCCGCGCCAGGGCCATGGTCGCCGTGCCGCGGAGGCGCACGCCATTGCCCCAGGGGTCCATGCTGCGGAGTCTTCGCGCGAGTTCGTGCTGTGGGCGGCGATGCCCCCGAGCACCTGGATATGCCTCCCGCCATTCTTCGCCGCCGAGATGCCGCCGAGGGGCCTTCGCAAACTTTGGCTGTAGCATGCCAACTGCAAAGCCCCAGCGACTAGAGCGGAGATTGGAACCGTTGCCTCCGGGAAGATCTTCATGACCCGAGGCTGGGGTGAGATTGCTCGAGTCTGCCGCGCGGAGGGCGCCCTCGCGATCCACTTCGAGTACGACGACGCCTCCATGCTGTTCTTCAAGGTCTTCGATAAGGAAGGCCGCCGCCTGAGTGCTGCCCTGTGTCATAGCCCTAGCTTAGCTTTGCTTACTCTTGCATTATCATCATGGCATCATGTTTATTTTTTATGAAACTGAAATGGGGATGATCAAACCCCTAGCACCAAAGCAATGCAAATAGGCCCAACTTTAAATATTTTCAATGAACCCAATATGCCCTTAAAAATGTTCATCATTTTTGGTTCTGGCTAAAACCTCTGCCAAAAATGGGTTCATAAATTTTGGAGCCATTTTGGATTTTTGAATTAAGACATAACTATTTGCATTTGGGCATTTAAAATAATATAAATACTTTTAAATGCCCAAATACTTTTGAAAGTAATTTTAGGCTGTTGGGAGTAATTTCAAAGGCGCCTATGATAATTTTCAGAATTTTCTAAAATGGATTAGTATTTCTACTAATTCAAAACAAACAATAGAGAATTAAATAAATGAAACAGAAAGAGAGAGAGAGAGAGAGAGAGAGAGAGAGAGAGAGAGTACCTGGGCTTACCTGGCGGCCCAAGTGGCCGGCCCAGCCCACCACCGCAGCCTCCCTATCGTCTTCCTCCCCAGACAGAAGGATGAGCGCGTGCTCGCCGCGCGCTGGCCACGCGCCTCGCCAGCTCCTGCTTGCCGCTCCCCGTCGATGCCTTGGCCTTCTATGGAGATGCCACGCAAGCCTCAAGCTCTCTCGCACTCTCCCTCGCCCTCGTCCCCTTCTCTGTATCTCTCTCACGCGCGCGACCGAACACAGCCGTCGCCGCCGACGAGCTCCCCCACGGCCACAGCCATCTCTGAGCCTCTCCGACGCGCCCCCAAGCTCCACCGTGACGCCCAGGTCCTCTCTGCCGAGCCACATGACGCCGGACGCCCTGGAGCACCCTCGTCGACGCCATCTTCGCCCTCTGCACCGACGGCCGTCATCGACCGATTCGTCGTCACCAGGCCATCCTCGAGCACGCTGAGATCACCGACGACCCCGCTGTGAGCTACCGCTTCGAACCCCTCTCTTCCCCGCCTCGATTGCACCTTGTAGCCCTCGTTCTTACCGGAGCCGAAGCTCGCCGCCGCCGCGCCATGTTGCCGTCGTGGCTATAGCCACTGGAGCTTCCACCTGAGTAAACTACCGTGCTCAGAATGACCCCACGAGGCCGTAGCCACCAACATCCCCCCCCTCTCGTGCACCGCAACCCCAAACCCGCAACCCACCGTGCTCCGGCTGCCGCCGTTTTGGTCGCCGTCGTTGACTCCGTCCATCCCCGCTCGAACCATGGCCACCCACGGATACGTCTCTCTCCCCTCTTTCAAACGCGCCCTTCCACGCGTCGAACGGTGGCCCATAGAGCAAACCCGAAGCAGGCACCGCCGCGGTCTGTCCTCGCCGGCGGTTAAACGCCGGTGGCTAACGTGGCACCATCATTAGGGCCTAAGCACCCTACTGATTACCCCCTGGAGTCAACGACAACCGGGCCCCACCGCCCAACTAACCGGCTAACTAAAATAGATTAGGTTAGTGTAAATTATCGGTTAAGATTAGTGCTAACCTGGTGGACACCACGTGTCAGCTTTGACTTTGGTCAAGTCAACGTTGACCGGTCCCACCTGTCATCCACCCAAACCAGCCTAAGACACTGACGTATGGGTCCCACAGGTCAGGTTTGACCTGGCCGACCCAATTGACCTGCTGATGTCACACCTATGTCATGCTGACGCAGTAAGTGATTTTTTGGATTTTTAAGTAATTCAGAAAATTCCAGAAAATGCCCAAAACTTCTAAAATTCATAGAAAATCAACCGTAGCTCCAAATCAAATAATTTATATATGAAAAATTATCAGAAAAATTCAAGGAATCTGTTTATGGCATTTGCATGCATGTTTGAACCACCTAGGGTTGCTGTATAGGGAAATTTGCATAATTGACATTTAAATAAGCACATATGGAGTTTGAATTTGAAACCTTGGTTCAAACCAACTTCATTTAATATGATTGCTAGTTGCATTAGCTCATTCACAACATATTGACATGTCATGATCATGTATCATAATGCGCATTGCATTGATTGTATTCTTTCAGTGTTTGCCGGTGATTGTTCCCCCCTCGGTAGACGTATGTTTTGACGATGTGATCAATCACACCCATGAAGAGTTATACTACCTTTAGAAGTGCCAGGCAAGCAAACCCCCTTGTTCATTCTGGTACAATCCCACTCTCTCGCTCCTGCTCTCTTTTACTGCATTAGGACAACAACGATTCAACTTTCACAGGTTGCGGTAGTTGAACCCCTTTCCTCTGCATGACCTGTCATTGCCATAGTAAATAGATGAAACCCACTAGCATGAGTAGGAGTTGTTTGGGCCCTGATGTGCCTACTCATTCATGCTTGTTTGTCATGCCTGCTATTGCATAGAGTTGTGTCAGGTCTGATTCATCGGGAATGAATCGGAGGTGTGTGAACATGTCCTACTATGTGCGAGCTAAGTGTGTGAACACGTTTTGGTAAAGGTAGCGGTGAGAGGCCATGTAGGAGTACATGGTGGGTTGTCTCATTGAAACCGTCCTTAGGAACTGAGTTTTGTGTCTGTGATCCATGAACAGCTACTACCACTCATTGGGATCCTTAATTGACCCTCCCGGCTTCTTAATCACCCTAGTACTCTGTCCAGGAGTTGCAACTAGTTTCTGGTGTTTGTAGGTTATGTGTTGGCGGCCGTGCGTAGCGCTGACCCTAGGGGTGGGCTATGATGCGGTAGATACACCATGGCACGGTGTACCGGGCGCCTGTTTGGTGTCTCGGGAACCCTGTTCACATTGTTCGGGGCCGTATGTGGAAACCTCGGCCGGACTCCCTGCGGATGGAACCTGGATAGGCGATAAACCTAGACTAGAGACTTAAGTGTTTAGGTAGGCCATGGCCGACACCCTCGTTGGGCTTCCGCTTGAAGGTTGTCGAGTACATGTTGTGTAAACGACGGTAAGTGGTGGTAGCGTGTGTGAAGAAGTACACCCCTGCAGGGTTATCATTATCTATTCGAATAGCCGGATTCCTCGGATATGGAAACTTGGACCCCTTGCATAGTTCATAGACAAGTGAAAGTGGACACTCTAAAACTCGCAAGATAAGTGTGAGTGCTATGGATGGCCTTCTCGTAGGGAGACGGGAGCGGATCCATAGTGGTGTATTGAATGGTGAATATGTGGACTCGTGTGCACCACCTCAAAAGAGTTGCTTGTAGTCGTATTTCAGGTTAGCCACTGGGTCAAAGCTGGCTTGCTGCAGTTAAACTCCACTACCCCTTTGTTGATACCGATGCATATGTAGTTAGTTCTGATGTAAGTCTTGCTGAGTACAATTGTACTCATGTTTGCTTAATTTATGTTTTGCGGAGAGACATCAGTCTCGCTAGTAGTTCCGTGTGGGCTTCGACGTTTAGCTTGCTACCTCAGCTACGATCTTGTGCCCTCGGCAGGATCTGGTAGATAGTCAGGCTTCTTTGCCTCTTTCATTTGTAGATGTCTGTACTCAAACATGTTAAGCTTCCGCATGTGCTTTGATTTGTATGCTATGATTGTTGGGTCATGAGTCCCATGTTTGTAATATCTTGGCTCCTCGGAGCCAAATGAATAAATACTTGAGTAGTAGAGTTATGTTGTGATGCCATGTTGTATTTACACATATCGAGCATATTGTGTGTATGATTGGAATGCTTGGTATGTGTGGGATCTGACAACCTAGTTGTTTATCCTTGGCAGCCTCTCTTATGGGGAAATGTAGCCTAGTGCTTCCGTGAGCCATAGTAGTCCACTACAACCCGGTTCACCGGAGTCCTGCTAGCCCAGCACTACTGCTCAGGGCACTTGACTGGCCGACGTGTGTTTCACTTTGTTCTTGTGTCTGTCCCTTCGGGGAAATGTCACGCGGTGACATCCGGAGTCCTGCCTAGCCTGCTACAGCCCGGGTTCCCCGAGTCCTGTTAGCCCAGTGCTACAGCCCGGATTCACACACTGCTGACCAACATGCTCGATGTGATTCATGTATGCCTGTCCCCATAGGTTGGTGCCGCTTTGGGTTCACGTCTAGCCATGTCGGCCCGGGTTCTCTGTCATATGGATGCTAGCGACACTATCATATATGTGAGCCAAAAGGCGCAAACGGTCCCGGGCCATGGTAAGGCGACACCTGTGGGAATACCATGCATGAGGCCGCAAAGTGATATGAGGTGTTACCGGCTAGATCGATGTGACTTGGAATCAGGGTCCTGACAGCTTTGGTATCAGAGCCTGACTGCCTGTAGGTTTACCAAGCTAAACTGGTCGAAGTCGAGTCTAGAAATGCTTTAGTTATGTAAGGGAATTGATTGTGGAAGGGAACGTATGGCTCTTTTTACTCCTTATATCTCATGCCCTCTGATTTGAGTCACCCTCTTCCTTTCTACGGGGTTAAGAAACTAGGCCTTCTCATCTATCTATTAGGATGACGTGTTACTAACCCGTTGACTTATAGGATTGATGGATTCATGCCACAGTTCAGTTTCTAGTACTTCCGTGTGTTCATAATTGGTCCCGGAACCTTGATATTGTGATGTTGAGTGGTTATGCCACCATTTTGCAGGATGTCTCAAATCTTTTGAGCATTTACGGCCGTTATGCTATCCGAGTCATCCCAGGTTTCTAAGTAGTCTGATGCATTTGCAAACCCCTTCCTCCTGTTCCTGATGTCCATTTGGGCTAGATTAATCACACTAATCGGTGAGTTGAGGTACTTTGGTGCCTCGACATATATGTTGAAGCTATTACTATGACCCTAGGTGTTTTAGGGAGTCACCTAGTAATCTAGCTATGTTTTGTGTTCCAGTGTGATGATTCTGGTCACCATTCTTGAAAGCATCCCGTGATGCCATGTAGTGGTAGGTATTCTATTCATGGGTTCTTGAACCCGAGATTCACCCTACTTATCTCATGTTGATAGTGTTGCTAGTTCCTTTAGGATATTAGTAACCTTTGCGATAGTCCTCGAGGTTCATGGTACATCCTTCTTCCAATTATCATGGACCATTCTTGGCAGGAGTTCTTTTGAACCAAAAGGTCACGACAGAGTGCTCCTGATGAGTTCTCCATTCTATGTTGTGACTCTGCCAACCCTACCTTCCTGCATGGGTTATCCGGAAGAAATATGTTGAACTCGTTCGACATACTAATCTATGCATCCACAACTCAGAAAGTTATATGTTCCTTTGAGTTGTCCCCCTTCCGTTATATTTCGACCTTCATCTATCAATTGATAGTCAAGAGTATGTGAGCATTCGTTCATCGGTGCCTATTATTCTCGTGGTCCGTCGAGCCATTCTACTTTAGAATGACTAGGAGAAACAAACTCCAGTACCTCATCCATTTCTAGGATTGGGTCAAAGCAGTTGTATTTTGCAAATCAAATGCAATCAAGCTATTGGTCTGTTCTACCCTGAAGTACTATCCACTTTATGTTAGGAATGTCATGAGAATTGCACTTTCCCTTATGAATTCTTGATGTAGTGATACTTCTCGCCATCATTATTCATTCCTCGGTGTCGTGCTGTCGCAACCAGAATACCGACAAGTGAATCGTGATGTGTGAAATCAATAATCCTAGCAACCATTTGCTTGGTAGTTAATGGATATTAATATCATTCTTAGTGTGCTGATTATTGAATCATCACCCTAAGGTTGATCGTGCTACCTAGTCCTTATTTCTTGGTGCACTCTTCGATCAACGGGTTAGGATTTTGCCAAACCCTTGCTATTTTGATCATATTGTCTTGCCCTGAAAAGCAAGATTTTTCTCGAGCTTAGTAACATATCGGTGGTTCGTGATTTTCCGAAGATCTTCTCAGAAGTATTACTTGGCTGTCACCTGACCGCTATGTTGAGTTCGTGATCACGTTGGTTTTCTTATAAATCACCCCTTCTCCAAGAATCTGTGTTGGATATCCCTGAGCTAGTTGGTTGAGCTAAACAACAACTTGGAGAGTTGGAAGATGGAAGCTTGTCTGACTTAGTTCATGTTAAGGGATATCCTGGTGTGTGTGTGTGTGTGTGTGTGTGTGTGTGTGTGTGTGTGTGTGTGTGTGTTGAAGATGGATGATAGCTTCATCGACTGATCCCCGTGATCAGTTGTTGAACCTATTGTCTTGTCCAAACCCTGATTTGAGTATGGGCTATCGTCAAATCAAGTTAAAACCAACGATATTCGTAATGTTGTCTTACTCGTGGTTGATTCCTCGAGCATACACCATTACATCTTTTGGTCTGACCAATGCTATCACCGTGTTCACATGATGGTGGAAGTCCAGTGATATGGAAATTCCGATGAGTTGTTGTTGAGCCCATCAGCAACATTTTGTCTCCCACATGATTCATGTTGAACATCAACCTAGTGTTGGAAACTTTATAAGCAATGCCTTCGTATTCCGTTCATGAAGCTTATGCTTGGATGGAAGAAGTGACTTCCTCAAATTCATGTGCATTTGGTGCAAGTTACCGCCGTGAGTTCGAGAAAGATTGTTTTTGTTTTCCCTGGTACCATTCCAAGTCAGTTATGCATGTGTGAATGTATTCTATGGTTTGGTAGATTAATTACCTCCACTCCATATGTATTCCCTAGCACACCAAGCCACTGCTTGAATTGTTCAAGGCAAAGAAGTCTATGCTTGGGATCTAATCCATGGACTTGCGTAAGACTTCAAAATCCTTGATGATGGTTCCCCACCCGAACTTGATAGTGTTTTACTATAAGACTACTACATGGTCATGCTCGTCTTGGATAGCGTGTTCATAGGTTTGTAGCAGAACCAGCTCATGTTTTGGAGCTTGCTATTGCAGTTCATTCCCCAAGAATCTCGCAACGTCATCTCATCAAATTGTGTTGCAAACTCTCATTTTCCTTCTAGACTGGATGGGTCTGGAATATCCTAACACCAACCAGATCTGAATCTCAGGCAGATATGATGGTTGGAACATACTCCAAGAACTATATTGTTGGTCTCTCTGTAACCGGTAACGTGGATGTCGTGGCCAACACACCTAGCCGGAAGGCCTATTATTGTAGTATCCTGGTTGAAGAAGTTGGTCACCTCCCCATAAGGATCTTGCAGGATCTGCCTCCGTAGTTATTCCTTATGGATTCTTGAGCTTCCGAAGTCCGACCTTTTACTTGATGTTCTAGATATCAAACCATATCTATAAATGGATTACGCTAGCACATCAAGGAGAACATTAGAAGCGGAGTGCTAAATGTCTCTCGGTCGATCGTCCAGATTCTGTTCCCTTAGCCTCGCTAAGGGAAGATCTGAGAAGGTGTTATCTTCCTTTGTATCTGCATCATCCATCACTAGTCATCATGGTAGTATGTCGTGTTGCCAGGATCCTTGCCACGGATGTTGGTAGAACCTTGATGAATATGGAAATGCTCAAGTTCTTGAGAGCACGCGTAAGCAAAATCATCCCTTGCGTTGTCTTCAACAAGGTAGTCCACATCATCCATCCTAGTCCGAGTATGCCGTCTCTTCGAGCTATGTCAAATGATCAATTGTAAATTGCCTTAAGCTGGTATGAAGAGTTTCAATGATTTATGGATCAAAAGTAATTCTTTTTGCCACTTAAGGGAACCGTTCAATGAGTCACCTTCTCCAAGGTGCCCTGTTATGGGTTCATGACAATTATCTCCTCACAACCTTGAAACCTTGCACCACCTTACTCAAGTGTGGAATTACTACCTACCAACTTGAATCCTCGTCGTCTAATTTCCATCACCCTGATGTGAACTTTGTGTCCCAATTGGAGAGATGTTCCTATGTCTCACTCCATGAGTTGATCCTGAGTTGTTTGATCTTCGACAAGATTGATCCTTCTAGAGTTTTCCCTTCCGTCTTGTTGTCATGTTGGTGGGAGTTCTCTGAGCAAGACATCGAGACAAAGATGGTGATTGAACCAACGTTCTTATGAAGTACAACTTGGATCGTGAAGATTGGGTTAAGTTTGCGTCCCCCTTCATCTTACCCTACACTTGAATCTCGGGACGAGATTCTTGTTTAGTGGGGGTGAGTTGTCACAGCCCTAGCTTAGCTTTGCTTACTCTTGCATGATCATCATGGCATCATGTTTATTTTTTTTATGAAACTGAAATGGGGATGATCAAACCCTTAGCACCACCAAAGCAATGCAAATAGGCCCAACTTTAAATATTTTCAATGAACCCAATATGCCCTTAAAAATGTTCATCATTTTTGGTTCTGGCTAAAACCTCTGCCAAAAATGGGTTCATAAATTTTGCAGCCATTTTGGATTTTTGAATTAAGACATAACTATTTGCATTTGGGCATTTAAAATAATATAAATACTTTTAAATGCCCAAATACTTTTGAAAGTAATTTTAGGCTGTTGGGAGTAATTCCAAAGGTGCCTATGATTATTTTCAGAATTTTCTAAAATGGATTAGTATTTCTACTAATTCAAAACAAACAACAGAGAATTAAATAAATGAAACAGAAAGAGAGAGAGAGAGTACCTAGGCTTACCTGGCGGCCCAAGTGGCCGGCCCAGCCCACCACCGCAGCCTCCCTGTCGTCTTCCTCCCAGAACAGAAGGACGAGCGCGTGCTCGCCGCGCGCTGGCCACGCGCCTCGCCAGCTCCTGCTTGCCGCTCTCCGTCGACGCCCTGGCCTTCTATGGAGACGCCACGCAAGCCTCGACCTCTCTCGCACTCTCCCTCGCCCTCGTCCCCTTCTCTGTCTCTCTCTCACGCGCGTGACCGAATGCAGCCGTCGCCACCGCCGAGGTCCCCCACGGCCACAGCCATCTCTGAGCCTCTCCGACGCGCCCCCGAGCTCCGCCGTGACGCCCCGGTCCTCTCTGCCGAGCCACATGACGCCGGACACCCTGGAGCGCCCTCGTCGATGCCATCTTCGCACTCTGCACCGACGGCCGTCGTCGACCGATTCGTCGTCACCAGGCCATCCCCGAGCACGCTGAGATCACCGACGACCCCGTTGTGAGCTACCGCTTCGAACCCCTCTCTTCCCCGCCTCGATTGCACCTTGTAGCCCTCGTTCTCACCGGAGCCGAAGCTCACCGCCGCCGCGCCATGTTGCCCTCATGGCTATAGCCATTGGAGCTTCCACCTGAGTACACTACCGTGCTCAGAATGACCCCATGAGACCGTAGCCACCAACATCTCCCCCTCTCGTGCACCGCAACCCCAAACCCGCAACCCACCGTGCTCCGGCCGCCGCCGTTTTGGTCACCATCGTTGACTCCGTCCATCCCCGCTCGAACCATGGCCACCCACAGATGCGTCTCTCTCCCCTCTTTCAAACGCGCCCTTCCGCATGTCGAACAGTGGCCCGTAGAGCAAACCCGAAGCGGACACCGCCGCGGTCTATCGTCGCTGGTGGTTAAACACCGGTGGCTGACGTGGCACCATCATTAGGGCCTAAGCACCCTACTGATTACCCCCTGGAGTCAATGACAACCGGGCCTCACCGCCCAACTAACCGGCTAACTAAAATAGATTAGGTTAGTGTAAATTATCGGTTTAGATTAGTGCTAACTTGGTGGACCCCACGTGTCAGCTTTGACTTTGGTCAAGTCAACGTTGACCGGTCCCACCTGTCATCCACCCAAACCAGCCTGAGACACTGACGTATGGGTCCCATAGGTCAGGTTTGACCTGGCCGACCCAGTTGACCTACTGACGTCACACCTATGTCATGCTGACGCAGTAAGTGATTTTCTGGATTTTTAGATAATTCAGAAAATTCCAGAAAATGCCCAAAACTTCTAAAATTCATAGAAAATCAACCGTAGCTCCAAATCAAATAATTTATATATGAAAAATTATCAGAAAAATTCAAGGAATCTATTTATGGTATTTGCATGCATGTTCGAGCCACCTAGGGTTGCTGTACAGGGAAATTTGCATAATTGACATTTAAATAAGCACATATGGAGTTTGAATTTGAACCCTTGGTTCAAACCAACTTCATTTAATATGATTGCTAGTTGCATTAGCTCAATCACAACATATTGACATGTCGTGATCATGCATCATAATGTGCATTGCATTGATTGTATTCTTTCAGTGTTTGCCAGTGATTGTTCCCCCCTCGGTAGACGTATGTTTCGACGATGTGATCAATGACACCGATGAAGAGTTATACTACCTTCAGAAGTGCCAGGCAAGCAAAACCCCCTTGTTCATTCTGATACAATCCCACTCTCTCGCTCCTGCTCTCTTTTACTGCATTAGGACAACAACGATTCAACTGTTACAGGTTGCGGTAGTTGAACCCCTTTCCTCTACATGACCTGTCATTGCCATAGTAAATAGATGAAACCCACTAGCATGAGTAGGAGTTGTTTGGGCCCTGATGTGCCTACTCATTCATGCTTGTTTGTCATGCCTGCTATTGCATAGAGTTGTGTCAGGGCTGATTCATCGGGAATGAATCGGAGGTGTGTGAACATGTCCTACTATGTGTGAGCTAAGTGTGTGAACACGTTTTGGTAAAGGTAGCGGTGAGAGGCCATGTAGGAGTACATGGTGGGTTGTCTCATTGAAATCGTCCTCAGGAGCTGAGTTATGTGTCTGTGATCCATGAACAGCTACTACCACTCATTGGGATCCTTAATTGACCCTCTCGGCTTCTTAATCACCCTAGTACTCTGTCCAGGAGTTGCAACTAGTTTCTGGTGTTTGTAGGTTGTGTGTTGGCGGCCGTGCGTAGTGCTGACCCTAGGGGTGGGCTATGATGTGGTAGATACACCGTGGCACGGTGCACCGGGCGCCCGTTTGGTGTCTCGGGAACCCTGTTCACATCGTTCGGGGCCGTATGTGGAAACCTCGGCCGGACTCCCTGCGGATGGAACCTGGATAGGCGATAAACCTGGACTAGAGACTTAAGTGTTTAGGTAGGCCGTGGCCGACACCCTCATTGGGCTTCCGCTTGAAGGTTGCCGAGTACATGTCGTGTAAACGACGGTAAGTGGTGGGAGCGTGTGTGAAGAAGTATACCCCTGCAGGGTTATCATTATCTATTCGAATAGCCGGATTCCTCGAATATGGAAACTTGGACCCCTTGCATAGTTCATAGACAAGTGAAAGTGGATACTCTAAAACTCGCAAGTGTGAGTGCTATGGATGGCCTTCTCGTAGGGAGACGGGAGCGGATCCATAGTGGTGTATTGAATGGTGAATATGTGGACTCGTGTGCACTACCTCAAAAGAGTTGCTTGTAGTCGTAGTTCAGGTTAGCCACTGGGTCAAAGCTGGCTTGCTGCAGTTAAACTCCACTACCCCTTTGTTGATACCGATGCATATGTAGTTAGTTCTGATGTAAGTCTTGCTGAGTACAATTGTACTCACGTTTGCTTAATTTATGTTTTGCAGAGAGACGTCAGTCTCGCTAGTAGTTCCGTGTGGGCTTCGACGTTTAGCTTGCTACCTCAGCTACGATCTTGTGCCCTCGGCAGGATCTGGTAGATAGTCAGGCTTCTTAGCCTCTTTCATTTGTAGATGTCTGTACTCAGACATGTTAAGCTTCCGCATGTGCTTTGATTTGTATGCTATGATTGTTGGGTCATGAGACCCATGTTTGTAATATCTTGGCTCCTCGGAGCCAAATGAATTTACTTGAGTCGTAGAGTTATATTGTGATGCCATGTTGTATTTACATATATTGAGCATATTGTGTGTATGATTGGAATGCTTGGCATGTGTGGGATCCAACAATCTAGTTGTTTATCCTTGGCAGCCTCTCTTATGGGGAAATGTAGTCTAGTGCTTCCATGAGCCATAGTAGTCCGCTACAGCCCGGTTCACCGGAGTCCTGCTAGCCCAGCACGACTGCTCAGGGCACTTCACTGGCCGACATGTGTTTCACTTCGTTCCTGTGTCTGTCCTTTCGGGGAAATGTCACGCGGTGACATCCAGAGTCCTGCCTAGCCTGCTACAGCCCGGGTTCCCGGAGTCCTGTTAGCCCAGTGCTACAGCCTGGATTCACACGCTGCTGACCGACATGCTCGATGTGATTCATGTATGCATGTCCCCATAGGTTGGTGCCGCTTTGGGTTCACGACTAGCCATGTCGGCCCGGGTTCTCTGCCATATGGATGCTAGCGACACTATCATATACATGAGCCAAAAGGCGCAAACGGTCCCGGGCCATGGTAAGGCGACACCCGTGGGAATACCGTGCGTGAGGCCACAAAGTGATATGAGGTGTTACTGGCTAGATCGATGTGACTTGGAATCGGGGTCCTGACACCCTGAAGGAGGTCGCCAGGGCGACATTGCGGCGGGCATGGGGCCCGCCACTGGTCTCAGCTGCAGCTCCTCCAACGACAGCGGTGACTCCTGGTGGTCAAACGACTCTCCTGAGCTCTTGGAGTCTCCGGAGACGAGCGACGGCAGTTACGTGCCCCGAGCTCCCGCCGAGCTCGGAGCAGGGCCACGGCATCCAGCCGCCGTCGCCGTTGATCTGGATGGGGTTGGCGCCGTCCTCACATGGCCCACTGTTGATGATGGCATCGGCGACACCTGGTGCGCATAGATAGAACCCCTAGGAGTTCCTTCCCTGTGTTCCCTGCGAGGAATCAATAAACGGGCCCCGTGGGGTGTGTAAAGCTTCTGTAATGCCTTTTGTTAATATAGCCCCCATTATGAAGGTTTGTGTGCAAATATCCCGCCGAGGCTTGGCCTCCCCTTTCCAATCCAGCGGTAGCTTGGTGCTCTACGCTGACAGGTCCCGGTCCCCAGGCAGGCTGCAGCCGTCGCTGGTATGCCAGGTCGCGTGCCGTGGTCAAGGACAGGAGGTGAGCGGCCCGAGGTCCAGTAAGAGCTCCTGAGGCGCGATGCTTAGGAGGTCCCTCTTAGCGCCCAAGAAGCTTTCTTAGAATGGGAAAGGAAGAAAATGTTGCTGCAGCAGGGCAGCGAAGGGAGTGAGCAAGGGTCTCGTGCCACAAGCGACTGGTGGGTCCAGAGCGAGAACTTATCTTTGGCTGTCTGGGGTCTGCTCCTCGGGTCATGCCAGACTCACTCGCCGGTCGCTGTAGTGTGTCTAGGTCTGGCCCGTGCGGGCCTCCCCTCCCCTCCATGTCCTTCTTGGGGCTCTGCGTCCTTAGGACTCGGCCCTCGACCGAGCTCAGCCGCCGCTGGTATGCCAGGTCTCGTGCCGTGGTCAAGGCCAAGGGGTGAGGGTTGGAGAGCCAGTAAGAGCTCCTGAGGCGCGATGCTCAGGAGCCCCCCTTTTAACGTGCAAGCGAATCACATGAGAGGAGAGAGAGAGTCCATGGTACCGTCTGTTGTGGCCCTCATGAAGTTCCTGCAAGCTAGCATAAGGAAGGGCACGGGTCGCCATGGTGATTGCTGGTTTGCTTCTGGTGCGTGAGTGGGGACTCCCTACTGCGGAGAGCCCCTGGGGCACATACAACCCCGCCCTGACACGTGGCTTGCACGACAGGGCTAGAGGAGGTGTATCCGGGCGCTCGTGAGCCAGCGCGGGACTCACGAGGCCCTACCTCAAGGTGGGTTGCGCCTGGTCTTGGTTCTCATTTGCTGTCCTGGTCCTGCGAAATGGTTAGACAATGTGAAGGGCCCTGAAGAAAGTCGGCCGGCGCGCGGCTCCCACGGTGGGTGACAATCAAGCAGGCGATAGTCATAGATAGATTAAGCATGGAAAGCAACCTAGCTCAGGTAAGTGCAGGGAAGATGCATGCCACCGGGTCCGGCCCGAGCGGCTTGGGGATGATGCAGCCTGAGGGGCGCCCCCATCAGGGTAAGCTAAAGACATAAAAGGAAAGATACACGCCACAGGGACGGACCCACGCGACCTAGGAATGATGCAGCCCTGGGGGCGCTCCCAGCTGAAAGAACTTTGGAAAATGTCACCCGGCTCTGTTGATGAAGGAGAGTTGAGGTAGCTGAAGGCATGCGGCGAGAGGGCTGCCCCTCTTGAGCCATCGGGGCCCTGAGCCTCGGGAGGCTCTGGGGGTCCAGGGGGTTCCTCGAGGACCGTCTTCATCTCCGTCAGCACCGCATGGTGCTTGGCCTCCTGAGCCGCCAGGATGCTCCGCAGGTTGTGCTGATAGGTGGCCGCCACGCTTGGCAGACCGAAGGGCATGCGAACATAACTGTGAGGTGGGCCCTCATAGCGTCCCATGCGCGAAGGCCAAAGAAGCTCCCGAGAGACGGCCCGATTGAGCCCTGGAACATCGATGCAGATGCACAGCCCGGCATCCTCGCTTGGATGGGGAGCTGCGCCTGGTGAGCGGCAGCTGCCGTGCATGGCCCTCGCGTCTTGCAGTTTCTGAGTGGTCTTGGTGATGAACTCCTGAGCGGTGGGCACTCCTTGCCGTGTGTTCTCCTGAGGGAAACATGTCACGAAGCACGCTTCCAAGTGGTGCCCAAGCGCCTCCCTCATGATGTTGCAAAGTCTGAGGCCCTCCAAAAGAGAGCCCCCGAGCCCTGCCCGAGAGGAGCGCTGGGCGTGCTTCCCTATGCGATGGAGGAAGGCGCCCCAAGCGCAGACGTCAATCCTGATGAGGCGCCGCTTGCCTGAGGCCCTGTGTGATGCAGCTTCTTCTTCTTCTTGGGGGTGGCCTTAGGAGGGCGCTTGCCCTGACTGTCGGGGTCGTCGATTGCTGCAGCTTGGAAGGCACGCTCGAGGGAGCACACCGCATCTCTTTCTTCGCACAGGACTGTGATGATTCCACCGCTTCTCGACATCTTGAGGACATTGTAGCCGTGATGGGTAACCGCCATGAACTTGGCCAGGGCTGGATACCCGAGGATGGCGTTGTATGGCAGGTTGATGTAGGCGACATTGAGGTCGATGAGTTCGGTGCAGTAGTTGTTGTCGGATCACAGGTTCCGGCAAAACCCTCGAGGTTCAAACACTGTGGTGCACGCAAAGGTTTTCTCCCTATCGATCCACGCCCTAGCTCGCTAAGATCTCGCGGATGAACTCAACGAACTCACAAGACAAAGACACAAGATTTATACTAGTTCGGGCCACCGTTGTGGTGTAATACCCTACTCGAGTGTGGTGGTGATGGATTGCCTCTTGGGCTGATGATGAACAATACAAGGGGAAGAACAGCCTCTTGAGGTTGAGGTTTCTTGTGTTTGGTGCACTTGTGTGGTTGGGGATGATCTTGATGATACGTCCTCATCTCAGTCCTTCTGGTATCCGTCCCCTTCTACTGTGGTGGTTGGTTCTAATTATATAGGCCTTGGTCCTCTCCCCAAATATTGAGCGGGAAGGGAGCCAACAACGGCCAATTTGAAAGGGGACAACTAGTACAGCTTATCCTGACAAAAGTAGTCTTCGCCTGTAAAAGGCTCTAGTGGTGACGCCGTCTTGGGCTCCACGGTGACCTCCGTATTGCCGTCCTGCTGGTCTTGGTCTTGTTGCACCGATATGGAAACCTTTGCTTGATGCCTCGGTACTCTGCACATGTGCTTGCCCCCTTGGCACCAAAGAGGAAGCAAGGACACTGCGCGCGCTGGCGCCCGCCTGGTCTCGATCATCATGGCTCACGTCACGAGGACCTCACGAGGTTTGCCTTGCCTTGATCTCTCCGCCCCTCGTGAGCCTGCCTGGCCAGGCCGCTCCTGAGGAGGTCTTGTGTCGTCCGCCTCGCGAGGCTTGGCCCCTCGTGAGGGTCTTGAATACCTCGTCGATGAAGATGGGCCATACAGGCCTGCCAGCTTAGCCATGCCGTGGGCCGCAGGCAGGCAAGTCTGGGACCCCCGTTCCCAGAACGCCGACAGTAGCCCCCGGGCCCAAGGCGCGCTCAGGCTTGGTTTCGAGGCGAAGCCAAAGGTCAAGCATGGAGCATCGCGGGCCCCAAAAGCCTGCGGCCTCGGTTGACGCGTGGCAGTTGATTGGACGTGGGCGTCTCCGCTTCCCCATGCTGCCTTGGAATTCGCCTGGCTATGCGGCCCCCAACCTACACAGTTATTTTTTCATCGCCCACGCCTTGCTTCCCAGTCCCTCTGCTTCCTCGAGACTCTGCTCGTCCTCTCCAATCTAACCTGCTCTCCGCCTGCTTCATCGCCATGGGGAAGAAGCCTCTGTCTTCGCCAAGTGTGCTTCCAGCCGCCGAGCCTGTAGTCGGCCGATCCTTGGTGCTCAACGATGAGGCCATGGATAAGGTGTGTCCCATGCTCGCCACCAGTTTCAACGAGTGGGGGGAGACGGTGGCTTGGCCTGCGTCTCGCGCTCGCACTGCTCGGGCGGCCACCAAGGTCCCAATCTTCATCGACGCCCTTTGGGCAGGCCTGATTCCCCCTTTCTCCGCCTTCTTCAATGCGGTGCTTGAACACTGCCAGATCCATATGCTGCATCTCGACCCCCAATCCGTGACTCTCCTTGCCGTCTTCGCCTTCATGTGTGAAGCCATGGTGGGCATCGCTCCTTCTGTGGCCCTTCTCTGCCATTTCTTCTCATTGCATCTGACTGATCCGGGGTGCGTGAGCTTCTAGGCTGTGGCCGCGACGGCGGGCACGGGGATCGACTTCGAGCTTCCTCCCTCCATGAGTGAGTTTCGGACAAGGTGGGTATTTGTCAACGCTGGTGTGCTCAGCCCTCTGCTCCATGCCCCGTCAGCGCCTGCCGCTTCTCACTCCGGCTGGGGCCACGAGAGGCTCGCGAGCCCCCGTCTTGTCCCCACCTGGCTCAGGCTAAGGATGCTGAAGGACCGCGGCGTGACCGCACCGATGGTGGTGAAGGAGTTCATCAAGCTCCAGGTTGCTCCGCTTCAGCGCCATTCTCACCCGATGTGGACCTTGCTCAGCAGTCAGGACCATATAAGGTTTCAGGAGTCTGGGCTCCCCCTTGGGACGCGGCAAACGGTGCTCAAGGTCCGGACAGGTGTCCCTTTGCCGGACGACTTGCCTGGGAAGAACTGTCTGCTGTACCGCTGCAAGAACAAGGCTGAATTCGCATGGAGCATGCCTCCCTTTGACGAGTGAGGGCTGCATCCGGACGGCCTGGTGGGGTCCCGCGAGAACCCTGTCAGCGTGGTTCCCCTCTTCGTCGCTGGCTCCGAGCCCGTCCCGAATGTGGGTGCAGGGGTATGAGCGCCGCTAGAGGCTGGCGACTCGAGTGCTGATGTGCGGACGCCGCCTGGGGCTCCTGAGGCATTGTCCTCAGGATCCCGTGATTCTGGGATGTCGGTCGCTGAGACGATGCAACACACGGCTACCGAAGCTGAAACTCCGGAGGCCTCGGGAAGTCGTGGTGAGATGGCGCCCGACTGTTCTCCGCAGCCAGGCACCCCTGAAGTTGTTCTCTCGAGCACTTCTCTGGTTGCACCCCGTACTGGCCGCCACATTCAGAGCTTCGGTTGGCTTTGCGTGGACTTCGAGGAGGTCCGCAATAGAAAGGATCTCCGAGCGGGAGCGGTATCTTCGGGCCGTTGAAGTGATGAAAGTACATCACCGTCGACGAGTAAGTACTGCACCTCGTGGTTTCTTGATTGCTGCTCTCCTCTTTGACGCTCGCTCTTCAGGACCCCTTCTGCCAGGGCCGTTGAGTCCCTCGAGAAGCAACCCCCGCCTTCTTCAGCACCCCCGTCGGCCTTGAGCATCCCAAGCCTGCATGCCGCACCAGGGCTGAGCCGGTCGAGGGGGTGCGCTCGCCTTCATGGCGTTTTGAATCTGCGGCTCCGCCGACCTTCCTCCACGTCCTGGCTTGGATCTTGACGTGCGTTCCCCGGACTCGTCATCTGGTCATGGGCAGCAGCTGGTTGGCTTCGGTCTTCAGCTCCTCCTCAAGCAGCGGGCACCGATTGGGCGAGGCCCCTCGCGAGGACGGGCTGACACCTGGAGAAGTACCAGTCCACAGCCCCCTGCTGAGAGGGGGTGCGCTGCTCCACGTCCCGCCTGCAGCCCTCGTGGCGGAGGACGAGGTGGGCCATGCGTTGGAGTTCGAGAGCGGGCGAAGCATTGTTCGTCATGAGCTCTTCTAGGAGGCGATGGGCGCGATGAGCTGACTTGGTGAAGAACTTGCGGGTGTCGACGCGCGCCTCGAGGCCGAGGGTCTTCGGCTGGTGGAGGAGTGGCACAAGCTGAAGGTGGCCATCAACCTCGGGCGCAACCAACGCGAGCTAGACAACAGTAGGGCCGAGGTTTCCCTTGCGGCCTCCCGTGAGGCCTGCTCCCAAGCTTTGGAGGAGGCTCGGGAAGCTGACCGCCGTCACGAGGCCGCGGAGAAACGTGCGTGGGAGCTCCAAGCCTGGAGCGCTATCTTAGATCAGCAGGTGGAGGCGCGCAGGGCTGCTCTTGCGTCGTTGAGGGGGTCGCCCGCCAAGGAGGAAGAGATCCGGAAGCGCGAGGAGGCACTGGCGCTGGAAGCCGTGGAGCGCAGCCTTGAACTCGAACAGCTGGAGATGAGGGAGCACCAGGTTGCTCAGGCGGAGGACAATGTCGGCGCGCATGAGGTTAGGGCCCAGGAGGAGGTCGACCGCCGTGTGGCCGAGGCTCGCGCGGATCTCGAGAGCAGGCACAACCTGAAGCTGAAGCTCGTGGAAGTTGGGGCCGCTGGTAGGACTGCTGCCCTCAAGTCCTGGCTGGTTGAGGTGGAGCAGTGCGAGGAGGCGGCCGCATCAGCCCTGGCCTCGGTGCAGGCTGAGCTGGTTTCATCCCGTGCCGAGCTGCTCTCTCTTCGACAGCGAGTCGCTGACGCCGAGTCCGTCGCGCGGCAGAACAGGGACGAAGTGCTTGAGCGGTGGAGGTTGGAGCACGCGCATGCCCCCATGCTCGAGGACGCCAGGAACAGGGCCAACACTGCCCTGGGCCATATCTGCAATGAGAATGCTCCTCATCCCCATGCAAATGACTACGCCAGCCACCTCCGCTTCTTTGGGGATGTGGTGGCACGCCTGTAGAACCGTTCCAAGAGGGCTTGCCAACTTGTTGAGGAGAGGAGTCGCAGTTTGCTTGGGCGCACGTTCTCCCGCGTCTTCAGCCACCTCAGGAATATCGACCCCAACTTCGATTTTGACGCCGCCATTGCTCCCGTAGTGGAAGCCATCTGGGGCGATCTGACGCGATGGGTTGAGGACAATGTGGATGCGCTGGTCAAGGCCTTCGCTTCTGACGACGATGGGGTAGTGGTCGTGGTAGACGAAGGCATCATGGTTGACGACAGCGACGCCGGTGCCGATGAAGGTGGAGGTGACGCCAATGATGGCGACAACGACGCCAGCGGTGCATCAGAAGATGATATGGGAGACACAGTGAGCGACATATCCGGCAGATTCCTCGTTCCCCTGTCGTTTATCCTATAAAAACTTGGGTGTGGCCCTTAGCTTGGACGAGCCCGAAACTGGCCTGAGAGATTGCAGGTTTTTGAGGAGAAGCTGATGAGTTCGTCGACATGCCCGACGGGGCCGTGTGATAAGCAAGCGCCAGCCACGGCTTGGCACATGCATGGCTTGTGTGCTTCATGCCCAGCCCGGCTCGCGAGGGACCGCGAGGGGGAGCGATTGGCGTGAACTCTGAAATAAGGCAAGAACGAGACTACGAGAAATAGCTCGAACGAGAAAAGGCATCCGCCTCGCGCGCATCAAATAAAATTCAACTTCAACTTAAATCCAAATCCAGAAGGCAGGGTTACAGAAAAGAGATCCAAAGCAAATGGCCGCATCCAGCACCTAGTCTAGTCTTCGACGTCTTCTCACCAGCGTGGAGCTAAGTGCTGCCACTGGGCATGGGAGGGAGCCCCCGAGGCCCAAGGGCGGCTCTCCTGAGGCTCCGGGGCGTGTACAACCCCACTCATTATTACGTGAGAGTGTCACGAGCAGCGATCTTCACAGGCGTGAGCCTTACTTCATATCGCCTGACGAGGGCCCCGCCTTGCGCCACCCCCTACCACCGCTGGGACGACCGAAAACCAGGACGGTCCAACAAGGGGAGAGGGGACGCCAGCGGTGCCCTCGGCAACCATGGGTCCTCTGCCGGGGGAAAGGTCGCCGTCGCCACCCCAGCAGAGGGCCTACCTCCGGGCATTGCCTTGCTTCGTGTGACACGGGGAGGGGCCTTGCTCTTGGCCCCGTCCATGCAGCCCCCAACGGGTCTCTCCTGTTGGGGCGGGCATTGCCTTGCCGGAACCATCGTTTGGCGCCATGACCTGGTTCATCTGTGACTCATGGTTAGCGTAAGCTTGTCCCTGAGGGATTAATGGTACCCTGTATCTGTCATCGACGGTGCGGCCGGCGGGGCTCTTTGGCGGCTCCTGGAAGGCTTCAGCTCCTAACGCCTCCTCCTCCCATCCTGGCCCGAGGAACGAGCCGGGGTCGTCCTCCGGCGTGTACCCCTGGTCCATCATGCGGGGCACATAGGCTTTCGGGGCTATCACCCCAAACACCTCGCCGTAGTGCCCCACGCTCCACGTCGCCCGGCCCAACGCGGTGTCCCAAGGATGATAGCGCGACGCCTCGCTAGGGCCATGGGGGGCAATGCTCGTGCCCATGCTCATCGGAGGCGGCGTGGGGGCAATGGGGCCCCCGGCGCCGCCGGCCGTCCTAGCGTCGATGAAGCCCCCAGGCACACCCGAGGGCGCGTGGTTGCGGCGAGGCCCGTCGTGAGGTCTAGTAGCAGCCCGGGAAGGGAGCAGATAGCAGAAAGGCGGCGCTCTTGATGCCGCCGCATCTAGCAGCTCAGCAACATGTTCCAGCAGTGCATCGCGGCCGCTCTCCATCAGCCGTCACCACAGCAACTCCCGCGCCACCGTGAGCGCGGCCCGCATGTTCGCCTGCTCCCACCGGGTGTGTGGTGCCGTTGCCACGGCGTGGCTTGCGGCCCTTGCAGCGGCTCGCGCTTGTCGTGGAGTGAGGGTGGATGACACCTGGCTGCGCCGCCCGCGCCCTGCAGCGTTAGGCGGCGCTCGCGCCGCCTGGAGCGTGGGGTTGAGGTCTTCATGGGCAGGTGGCACCGCCCGGGCTGGCCAGGCTGCCCAGCGGTCAGAGTCGGCCCTTGGGTCGCCGGACATCGGGGCCGCGGAGCGTCGGCGGGTCGATTTGCGGGTAAGAGACTCCGGGGCACCCCTACATGGCGCGCCAAATGTCAGATCATGGGTTCTGGCAAAACCCTCGAGGTTCGAACAATGGGGTGCGCGTGGAGGTTTTCTCCCTATCGATCCACGCCCTGGCTCGCTAAGATCTCGCAGATGAACTCGACGAACTCATAAGACAAAGACACAAGATTTATACTGGTTCGAGCCACCGTTGTGGTGTAATACCCTACTCCAGTGTGGTGGTGGTGGATTGCCTCTTGGGCTGATGATGAACATTACAAGGGGAAGAACAATCTCCTAAGGTTGAGGTGTTCTTGTGTTTGGTGCACTTGTGTGGTTGGGGATGATCTTGATGATCCGTCCTCGTCTCAGTCCTTCTGGTATCCGTCCCCTTCTACTGTGGTGGTTGGTTCTACTTATATAGGCCCTGGTCCTCTCCGGAAATATTGAGCGGGAAGGTTGCCAACAACAGCCAATTTGAAAGGGGACACCTAGTACAGCTTATCCTGACAAAAGTAGTCTTCGCCTGCAAAAGGCTCTGGGGGTGACGCCGTCTTGGGCTCCACGGTGACCTCCGTCTTGCCGTCCTGCTGGTCTTGGTCTCGTTGCACCGATATGGAAACCTTTGCTTGATGCCTCGGTACTCCGCGCCTGCGCTTGCCCCCTTGGCACCAAATAGGAAGCAAGGACACTGCGCGCGCTGGTGCCCGCCTGGTCTCGATCGTCATGGCTCACTTCATGAGGACCTCGCGAGGTTTGCCTTGCCTTGATCTCTCTGCCCCTTGTGAGCCTGCCTGGCGAGGCTGCTCCTGAGGAGGTCTTGTGTCGTCCGCCTCGCGAGGCTTGGCCCCTCGCGAGGGTCTTGAATACCTCGTCGATGAAGATGGTCCGTATAGGCCTGCCATCTTAGCCACGCCATGGGCCGCAGGCAGGCAAGTCTGGGGACCCCCATTCCCAGAATGCTGACAGTTGTTGCGTTCTCCGAAGGTAATGGGGAGGCGGACCTGCCTGATCGGGGTAGTAGAGCCGTCGGTCACTCCTGAGAAAGGCTTGGTAGGCTGAAGCTGATCATATGGCAGTTGGAGGTTGTCGAACGTGTCGACGGATAGGACATTGAGCCCTACGTTGCCATTGATGAGGGTCTTGGTAACTTGCACGTTGCTGATGACTAGCGAACAGAGCATTGGGAGGACGCCAGCAGTGGCCGCGCACTTGAGCTGATCTGCCGAACTGAACGTGATGGGGCACCTGGACCATCTGAGTGGGCGTGTGGCCTCGAGCTTGGGGAGAACTGCATTGACTTCACGGGCTAACTGTTTGAAGATACGCTGCAAGGCTGGGGCTTGAGCTCCACGCAAGATGCAGGCGACAATGCGTGGCTCCTAGAAGCCCCCAGCCCCCTCGTCTTGATGGTGGTTGACATTCCTTCTGGGTGGTGGTGGTAATGGAAGAAGGCCTACGTTGCCTTGAGGACGAGCCTCACGAGGCTGGTCCCTCCAGGCGCCCTCGCGAGGCTAATCCTACCAGCATTTCTCACGAGGCCGGTCGTGCCACTCCTGGCGCGGGCCACAGTCATCCCAACGTCTGCCACCACGTCCTCCTCCCCGGCCGTAGCCCCGGTCGCTGCGCTTGGGGCGTCGACCGAAGTGTCCTTCTCGAATGGCTTTGAGCTCTTGACAGTCGCTCGTGTTGTGGGTATACAGGTTGTGGAAGGCGCAGAATGGTCGGCTGCCCTTGGATGACTCAGGCTGGTCTCTGCCGCCCTTGGTGTCTGGCTCCGCCGCAAGCACGGCTGCTCCCTTGCGCTCCACGTCCTTGGCCTTGGTCTTTTTCTCCTCTAGGTCCGCAGCAGGGAGCTCGAGGAGGGAGAGGCGCCCCTCCTCAGCTCTTGCACACTTGGTCGTGATGTTGAACAGCTCCAGGGTCATGCACAACTCTTCATGGATGGCAAGCTCCTCCTTCATCTTGACGTCTAACGCTGAGATGATAGCCTCGTCGGTCACCTTGGGGATTTTGATGTGCATGCTGTTGAAGCGTTGAATGCACTTTTGCAGGGTCTCTCCTGGTTGTTGCTTGATGCAGCGCAGGTCACCCGCGCCCGGGGGGCGGTCGCGAGTGCCCTGGAAGTTGGCGATGAAGCGGTTGCGCATCTCGTCCCAGGAGGAAATTGAGCCTGGAGGCAGGTTCAGGAGCTAGGAGTGGGGCCATCCTTGAGAGCCATGGGAAACCAGTTCTCCATGACTTTCTCGTCGCCGTTGGGCACCTTGATGCTTAGCTCATAGAGCTGCAGGAACTCCGCGGGGTCGGGGGTGCCGTCGTAGCCAGGAGGCATATCTAACTTGAACTTGCCCGACTAGGCGACGCTACGCAGCTCGAGGGTGAAGGCGCGGCAGCCGGCCATGGTCACCGGGGCCCGCCTTGGAGATGGAGCTTGGCCTTGGCGCCCGCGGCGCCGCTACTGCCAGCGTCGCGGGGCCTTGCCGTAGCAAACGATCCTGGCGCGGCGGAGCGAGGAGTGGCGGAGCATTCGCCTGCGGTCGAGCGACTTCTTGACAACTTCTTTCTTCACGCGCGGGCACCAGACGCGGTGGGTCGCGGCGCGGAGCCGTGTGCCTTGGCGCTAGGGAGCCGTCTTGGGGCAGAGGTGGTGGAGGTGCTTCATGAGCTGCGTCGCCCGTGGCTGGCGGAGGGCGAGGCAGAGAGTGGGAGGGCGCAGGGGAGCCCCCTGCGGCATGGACAAGCTTGGCGATGCGGTCAAGCTAGTCCTCGTAGAGGTCATCGACCGAGCGGTAGCGCAGGAGCTCGTGCGCCATGAGGAGTGCGGCCCGTGCGTCCATGGTAACGCGACGAGCGTGAGACGACGAACCAGCGGGAGTCAGCGATGGAGTGGCAGTGCGGCCATCCTATCGCACCGGGGGGTGCAGCGAGGAAGCTTGCTGCTTGTTCCCCGCCGGGCCGGTGGCGGCGTTGGCGGCAGGCAACGGAGAGCGACGGGGTGGCCCGCCGACAGGGGTTGTCTGAGTGACGCGGGTGGCGAGGGAAGCCCGACGCTTGGCACGGGCGCGACACGCGTCCGCCCTGGAGACGATGAAGCAACGGAAGGGAAGCCTCGGCGCACCCCTACCCGGCGCGCCAAATGTCGGATCACGGGTTCCGGCAAAACCCTTAAGGTTTGAACTCTGGGGTGCACGCGAAGACCTCCCCTCCCTATCGATCCGCGTCCTAACTTAGCCTAGATCTCTCAAACTAACTCGATGAACTCGCAACACAAAGGAGACAAGATTGATACTGGTTCGGGCCATCGTTTTGGTGTAATACCCTACTCTAGTGTGGTGGTGGTGGATTGCCTCTTGGGCTGAGGATGAACAGTAGAAGGGAAGAACAGCCTCCTCTGGTTGAGGTGTTCTTGTGCTTTGTGCACTTGTGTGGCTGGGAGTGACCTTGATGATCTCTCTCCTCCCGCCTATGGTGGTGGCTAGTCCTATTTATAGAGGCCCTGGTCCTCTCCCCAAATATTGAGCGGGAAGGGAGCCAACAACGGCCAATTTTAAAGGGGACAACTAGTACAAGTTATCCTGACAAAAGGTGGTTTTCGCCTGCCAAAGGTTCTGGCGGTGACGCCGTCCTGGGCTCCATGGTGACCTCCATCTTGCCGTCCTTCTGGTCTTGGTCTTGTTGCACCAATATGGAAACCTTTGCTTGATGCCTCGGTACTCCGCGCCTGCGCTTGCCCCCTTAGCACTAAAGGGGAAACAAGGACGTTGCGCGCGCTGGCGACCGCCTGGTGCTTGCCTAGTCTCGATCATCATGGCTTACATCACGGAAACCTCATGAGGTTTGCCCAACCTTGAACTCTCCGTCCCTCACGAGCCGGCCTGATGAGGCTGCTCCTGAGGAGGTCTTGTGTCGTCCGCCCCGTAAGGCTTGGCCCCTCGCGAGGGTCTTGATTCCTTGTTGATGAAGATGGGCCGTACAGGCCTGCTAGCAAAGCCACGTCATGGGCCGCAGGAAGGCAAGTCTAGGGACCCCTGTTTCCAGAAAGCCAACAGTAGCCACACCTGCGATCGAGCTCGATAGGGCAGAGGAAGCGAAGATACAAGGCTGCCGATGCAGCACCCAAGCCAGAAGCATAAAGAGCAGAGGGACAAGATGGGCTTCCCCGGCAAGAGCCTTGTTGGGGCGACCTGCATGGCCCCGGCAAGAGCCTTGCCGGGGCAACTTTCCCAACACCAGCAAGACCGCCACCCTTGAGCCCGAGAGTTATGATGCCATCGACAACGTCAGGACCAAGGATCGGGAGCGCCTGCATTGTGGCATGCAGATCTTTGAGAAAACCAAAGGCCTGCAGGCCTAGATGAGAACCAGAAGACGAAGACCCCCGGTAAGATCTTGCCGGGGACGACCGAAGACCCCTGGCAAGGCCCTTGTCGGGGACGCTCGCAAGCCCCCAGCAAGACCCTTGCCGGGGACACCCACGAGATCCCGGCAAGGCTGTTGCCAAGGGCGTCTGCGGGGCCGAGGCCAGGCCCGCACTTGCCAAAGCTTCGCTGCCCTGCACCCGTTCCGACGTGGCAACCATCCTACCAACTAGGCACGCACTTGCGTGGCAGCATGCAGCTTCTAGGCCAACGAGCCAAGCACCTGCGTGGTGGCATGCAGATCTTCATGAAGACCCTGCCACCGCACCAGCTCAGCAGCCAGCCAGTCGGCATGGTGCTGCATGCCTCATCTCCTTGGACGAGCGTCGAAGCAAGGCGAGGCGGCAATGGACGGGACAAGCTTCTTTACCATTCCTGATAAAGCAAGATGACACATAGGCGGCACATTAAATGCGTTTGTCCTAGGATGTCAGGAGATAAACTTGTACACTGTACATACCTTTCCACCTCCTGTGTGCCACTGTGGTAACCCCTTTGACATATAAAAGGAGGCCCGAGGCATACTGGGAGAGGATTCAGACTTTTTGGACTAGGCATGCACCGCGGCTAGTTCAAGAGCTCAAGAACACTAAATACACACAAGGTAGGACTAGGGTTTTACACATCGCTTGCAGCCCGAACCTGGGTAAAAATCCCACCGAGTTGATCTTCTAGACCCGCTCTTTGTGCAGCCCCATGCCCCGCAACCATAGAAGGGATTCCGTTGAGGGATCCCATAGGTGTCGTTCCAGAACCCCGACATCTTTGGCGCACCAGGCAGGGGCGCTGAGGCTGTGAAAATCCAGTTTTGAAGCCAACTCATTGACTCCTTCGTCGTGATGGCTCCCAAGAAGAAGGCGATCATGGCGATTGGCTTGTCTAGGGCCGAACCACCCGTCCCAGCATGGGCGGGCGATGGAGCTGTTGCGGATGGTGGCAGAGACGTGGCCCGCAAGCATCCATGACACTCTGGCAATCGGAGCTAGGCGAGTGGCGTCGTGTGTGCCCGAGACGACTGTCGGCATTCTGGGAACGGGGGTCCCCGAACTTGCCTGCCTGCGGCCTGCGGCGTGGCTCAAGTGGGGGCCCAGCGCGGCCCATCTTCATCAACACGAGGCTCAAGGCCCTCGCGAGGGGCCAAGCCTCGTGAGGCGGACGACACGGTGCATCCTCAGGCACAGCCTCGTCAGGCTGGCTCGCGAGGAGGCGGAGAGTTCAAGGCAGGGTACCTCGCGAGGTGCCCATGACGCAAGCCATGACGACACGGGGCACCAGGCGGGTGCCAGCGCGTGCAGCGTCCCTCTTTCCTCTTTGGTGCAAAGAGGGCAAGCGTATCCATGGAGTACCGAGGCATCAGGCAAAGGTTGCCACTTCGGTGCAACGAGACCAAGACCAGAAGGACTACGAGACGGAGGTCACCATGGAACCCAGCGCGGCGTCATCACCAGAGCCTTTGGCAGGCGAAGACTGCTTTTGTCAGGATAGATGTACTCGCTGCCCCCTTCAAATTAGCCCACCATTGTTGGATCCCTTCCCGCTCAATATTTGGGGAGAGGACCAGGGCCTCTATAAATAGGACTAGCCACCCACATAGCAAGGGGTTCGATTCCTGGTTGTTCGGTCCGGGATCTGAGAGAGAAAGAGAGAGAAAGGAGACTGAACTCTTCATAGCAGTTCATCTCCACAGCCAAGAACAGACCCTCACGAGGCTGTTCTTCCTTGTATTGTTCATCCACACCAGCCCCTGGAGGCAATCCATCCACCACACACTGGAGTAGGGTGTTTGTCGGGTGGTAGGATCGACATATGCCAACGGGTGGCTTATCATTGTGGGGGCCAATAGAATGTAGCCGGTTCCTGGAAACGGGATGAGGCGAAGACATGCACGCCGGCGAATCTTACCCAGCTCCAGGGCTCTCCGGGGAGATAATACCCCTACTGCTGCTCTGCGGGGTCTCCGCATAGTTACTAAGTGCACGAGTAGCTACAATGCTCCTTGAGCTGTTTTGGGTGGAAGGAGGAAGAAGGGCTCAGCTCAGCTTACTTCCTCTCCTTGTATGTGTCTAGGTCTAGAATGAGAGTCCAACCCTTTGCATGGGTGCACCGGGGGGTTTATATAGGCCTACCCCCTGGGGGTACAATGGTAATCCGACTGGGCGCGGGGCCCAGCTGTCTGTGACCATGCTCGCCGGCTTCTCCGCCGGCTTCTGGGGCCCGCCGGCTGGTGGGTCCTGCCGGCTGCCGGCCCCTAGGTCGACAGGCCGGCCCCACCGGCCAGGGCCTGGTTGGCTGCTGGTTACTGTTGCTCCGTGTTGTTGACGCAGGCTTGGTCGGGGTAAGCGTGGCTACAGTAACGCCGCCTTGGCGGGCGATTACTGTAGCCCCGCCGCACCTTGTCTCCTTAATGGGCGTCTCCTTCGAGGAGGGTGGCAGGCCGGCTACGTGAAGCCGACCCTCTGTCTTGTCGGCTTGAGAGGGGGTGCGGCCGCCTTCGGCATCTCTCTGCCCGAAGGGGCCCACCGCCTCGAGGGCCACGCTGGCGGCCCGTCGTGGACGGCGTCAGAGCCGCCGTGGCTACAGTGCCGCGCCGGGCGGGCCGCAGCTGCCCGCACGACGCGCTGTACCAGGCGTGCTCTGGGTTTTGGGGGTGGAAGGCTCCACTGTAGCCACGCCCCGCTTCATCATCGCAGAGTGGACGCGTACATTGCGGGTACGGTGTTGACCGCTTTATCGGAGCCGGCCCGACAGCAACCGGCCTTGTCGTAGCCGGCCTTGCCGTAGCCGGCCCGGCCGTAGCCGGCCCTCCACAGCTTTCTTCGTGGGGGTAGAGGGCGGGCCGCCCCCGAAGCCGGCTAGGATGGTAGTCGGCTAGGGGGGAGGCGGCCCAGGTCTTGAGTCTCCTGATGAGCCGGACGGGCTCATAATTTTTTCTGAGGGGCCAGGGGAAGCCGGCTGGGCTACCCATGGCTATTTACCCCGACAGTAGTCCCCGAAGCCGGGCGAGCTTCACGGCGGACGGAAGGACGGGAAGCTTGGCCGGCTTCATACCCTGAGGGGCCGACCTCGTCGTTGCAGCCGACTTCGGAGCACTTTTTGTTATTAAGGTGACCGTGGTTGACCCGCGGGCTGGCCGCGGGCCCCACGACGAGCCACGTGGCGGGGAAGTCCTGCCGTCGCACGCGCGCGACGGGACGCCGCCGCAGGCCCGGGCCCACCACTCCCCGGCCTCGGCCCGGGCGCAGATCTTCTATGGCTCGAGGGGGCTGCTCGCCTCCCCGCGGCCATTACTTCGCGTCATCAAGGCGCGCAATTAACGCGGGCGCGGGGGAGATGGGCACGATCGATCCCCACGATCCCCCACGCCGCGCCTCCTCGACTCTGGCGCATGCGCCTACAAGTAGGGGGGGAGGGGGAGAGGCACAGGCCCGTTCGCTCCCCCGCTCCCCGTCCCTCCTGCTCCTCTTCTTCTTCTTCTTCCTCACGCCCGACGGAGTTTCGCGCCGCAGCCCACCCACGCCGCCATGTCTCTGGCTCTGTCGAGCTCATGGGACGGGTCCAATGTCCACGAGGACCATATTGAGTTCCTCCGCCAGACCCGGCGCCTGCCCGCCGCCAACCTCGTGCAGGTGCGTCTGGCGCCCACGAAGGAGGTCTCGCCGGCGCCGGAAGAAGGCGAGCGCGTCGTCTTCCGCGCGCACTTCCTCCGTGGCTTCGGCTTCCCGGCGAGCAGCTTCATGCGCTCTTTTCTCGAATTCTACAACCTCCAACCACACCACGTCACGCCCAACGCAGTGCTGTAGCTCTCGGCCTTCGTCTCGCTCTGCGAAGGATTCTTGGGGGTGCTGTCGACGCTGGAGCTCTGGGCGGAGCTGTTCCAGAACAAGCTCGGCACCGTCTCCACCGGCGTGCCGGCTCCCTGCGGCGCCTTCATCGCGATGAAGAGGGCAAGCGACGACAACCCCTTCCCCCACATTCCTCTGATCCAGTCTGTCAAGCTTTGGCAGAAATCCTACTTCTACGTCAAGAACGTCGCCCCACACGGCGATTACGTCAATCTGCCGGCTGGGAGGCGGCGGACTTGGGGCTACAGGTCGAAGTCCTTGTCTCCGGCTGGGAATGCTTCCATCGCCCGGCTTCGGGTGATGGTCCAGTCGGAAGGCCTGCGCGCATTCGACCTGGTAGCCGCCTTCGTCGAGCGCCGGATTCTGCCCCTCCAAAGCCGGCTGCACATGATGTGCCAAATGAGTGGCCGGTTCGACCCTTGCCGGCTGAGCACATGGGAGATGCCCCATGCCGAGGTGGCTCTGATGGCGAACTACATCGCCAACCTGAAGCTCACCGACGAGTGGCAATTCGGCAAGGCGCCGTACTCCCGCGCCCAGCCTCCGCCTGTGGTAAGTCTTTCTTCTCGTCGTCTGCCGGCTTGAGTCAGCCGGCTTCTGACCAGGCGGCTCTTCTCTTTTTTCTCTTCATCAGAATCCTCTCCTCCCGCCGCCAGCCGGGGCGGCCGGATTCGATCGTGAGTATGCCCCGGACCGCACGGTGGACGACCTCGACGACCCGGATCTTTCCGCAGTTGCCATGGAAGATGCCGCCACGGGGGACGCCGCCAAGCCTGGCGGCACGGGGCTCTCGGCCAGTTTCGACGACTGGCCGGACGATTTCAAAGCCGAAGAACTCCCGCGCCACCAGCCGGCAACCGACCGCCGCGGCGCGGGCTCGTCCGCCGCGCCGACTGCCGGTGGCGGGAAGGGGAAACGCCGGGCCGGGCTCAAGCTCTTCGGAAGCCGGCCGAAGAAGCCGAAGGCCTCCGCCGCGGCCACGAAGCACGAGAAGGCGGCGGCGAAGGCGGCCCGCTTCCGGAAGGCGGTGAAGAAGCCCCCCTCAGTTTCCGCGTAAGTCTAGTAGCCGCCTACGTGCTTGTTATTCTGAAGTCTTCCTTTTCTTGAATGCTTTTCTGATTTTCTGAGCAGGGCGCCGCTCTCCCTCGAGCGAGGCCCAGCCGGCTCCGTGGTCGGGCCGAGTGCCGGATCCTCAGGGTCCCGCCGAGTGGACCCCCGCGCCGAACTTGACGCAGCCACGGAGCGCAACGCTCGCGAGGCGCGTCGAGAGAGGGAGGCGGCCGAGCGGGAGGCGGCGGAGCGGGAGGCCGCCCAGACGGCGCCGGGGCGAGCGAGCGCGGCAACCGAGACTCCGTCGGAGCGGGCGGCCGCGGAGACGGAGGCGGAAGGCGCGCGTAGCCAGCCTATGCTACTCGCCATCCCCCTCCAAACTTTGGATCCGGGCATCCCTCTGCCCACGGCGGAGGAGATTATCCCGGAGCAGCCGCCGGTGCAGAGGGACGATGTCTTCGAGATTTCCGTCGAGAGGACGTCGCCGGCAGCGCCAGCCGGAGCAGGCGAAGGCGGCCAATCGTCGGCGGTGCCGGAGGAGCCGGCCCGGGCCGCGCCCGAGGCCGGAGCCGGCCTTGAGATCGAGCTGGCGGCGGGCTGGCATGCCGGAGGGGCACGGCCCCGCCGGACACGCGCCGAGCCACGAGGGCTTAGCAGACGGCAGACGCCTTGGAGGCGGCCAGCTCCGCTACGTCCGGCTGGACTCCTAGCGGAGGGAGCGGCGAGCTGAACATCGCGGCTCAAGAGGTTCGTAGCCGGCTGCAGGCCCAGACCGGCCTCCTAAGGCAATTTACTCAGGAGTTTCTGTCGACGCGGTCTGCAATCCGGGTAAGTCTTCACTCATTGACCGTTCTGGTCCTTTGAATTTCTTCCGTGGGGGCGCGCTAGCGCACCCACTGGGTGTAGTCCCCGAGATCCGGGCCGACTGCAGCACAGTCGGGTCGGATCTTACTCGACGATTATCTTTGACTGTTCTTTCTGATCTCTTAGGATTATCATAATTCTCGTGCTGCCGCCTTCAACTCCCAGGCTCGGGAGCTGAGCCGGAAGACTGAAGACCTCGCCAGCAGCCGACTTAAGTGTTTTGTCCTTATTTGTTTCTCGTGGGGGCGCGACAGCGCACCCACTGGGTGTAGTCCCCGAGATCCGGGCCGACTGCAGCGCAGTCGGGTCGGATCTTACTCGACAACTTTTCCTTTGCTGACTTTTCTCTTTATCTTTTGCTCGTGCAGAGGCCAACGCCGACCTGCGGAGGGAACTCGGCGAGGTGCAGGCCGCTCTTCGCGCCAAGGACGCCGAGTATGCTGACTTGGTTCAAGAGCGCGACCGCCTGGCGACGAAACTGGCCGACCAAGAGGAGAGCCACAAGGCGGCCCTGCAAAAGGCGCAGGACGGCGAGGCTACCCTGAAGGCGGAGTTCGAGGCCAGGGAGGCGAGCTGGGCCGAGACGCGCCAGGCGCTGGAAGAAGGCTTCGGCCGGATCGAGGATCTTATCGATGGTAGGCCGTCCTTCTTGTTCTTCTTCCATCCGCCGGCCGCCTGCGGCTTTGTTTTGACATGTGTTTGCTATCTTGCGCAGAGTACTTTCCCGGTCAATCCGTCCTCGCCGCCCAAGCCATCGAAGCCTACCGCGAGGAGCGCCGTCAGGCCGGGGTTGTGATTCCGCCGGACGCGAATCGGACGTTGTCGGAGCAGCTCATTACAATGACGTTGTCGGAGCAGCTCATCGCCGTCCAGGCGCGGCTGGAGTCGGCTGCAGCGGCCTTTTGTGTAAATATTAATATATGCATGTGTTGGCGTTCATTCAAGTGTACTTTTTTGTCCTTAGGCTCTTTCCTTTGCCGCCTTCCCTCTTTGGGAAGGCAAGTACTTGAGCTTTCTTGGATTTGAAGCAGACTGAATGTAAGCCGGCCGGCCGGCTACTCTGGTAGTCGGTCAGCGTGAGGCAGTTAGCCGGCTTTTGTTATATATGCGAGCCCGTTTGGTCCCTAGCCGTTTTTCATGTGCGCACCCTTTCCGGCTTGTGGCTCTTGCCAGCCGGGCAGTCGGTTCTTCGAGCTGCGATTTCAGCAAGAGCCAAGCCTGGGTGTCGGCGCATTACTTGTCTGACTGTGGGTAGGGCTCCTAATATAACTCTAGTCGGCCAGTCCCCGGGCCGACTCGTCGGACCCGGTACCGGACAAAATAAATGAATAGGTAATATCATACGCATGATAACTTTCATTCATAAAATAAAGGTGGCAGTCCCCGAGTCTTTCTCGGGGAGCCTACTGTTTCGTACTTAATACAAAAGTGGGCATAATACATACTGCGTTTTAACTGTAAAACTTCCGAAGGAGATTTGCGTTCCATGGTCGCTCCGACTCCTTGCCGGAGTCGTCTCTCTTGCATGCCTTCGGCTTCTGCGCGTCGATGAGGTAGTAGGCGTCGTTGCCCAAGGCTCTGCTGATGATGAAGGGGCCTTCCCAGGGGGCTGCGAGCTTGTGCTGGCCAGCTGTTCGCTGGATCAGCCGGAGCACAAGGTCGCCCTCCTGGAAGGATCTTGGTCGGACCCTCCGGCTATGGTAGCGGCGCAAACCCTGCTGGTAGATGGCAGACCGGCTGAGGGCTAACAGCCGGGCCTCTTCCAGTAGGTCGACGCCGTCTTCTCGTGCTTCTTTGGCTTCTGCTTCCGTGTACATGGTTACCCGAGGCGAGTCGAACTCGATATCTGTTGGGATGACCGCCTCGGCACCATATACAAGGAAGAAGGGAGTGAAGCCGGTTGATCTGTTGGGAGTAGTGCACAGACTCCATAGGACAGCCGGCAGCTCATCGAGCCAGCAGCCGGCTGAACGCTCTAGAGGTACGACCAGTCGAGGTTTGATGCCGGACAAAATGAGGCCATTTGCTCGCTCCACTTGGCCATTTGACTGCGGGTGGGCGACTGACGCAAGGTCTAGCCGGATACCTTGCGCAGCGCAGAACCGTGCCAAGGCACCTTTGGCGAAGTTCGTGCCGTTGTCGGTGATGATGCTGTGCGGTACGCCGTACCGGGTTGTTATATCTGCAATGAAGGTCACTGCAGTCGGCCCATTCAGCTTCTTGATCGGCTTCGCCTCGATCCACTTGGTGAATTTGTCGACGGCGACGAGCAAATGTGTCATGCCGCCGCGCGCCGTCTTGAATGGGCCCACCATATCCAATCCCCAGACGGCGAAGGGCCAGGTGATGGGAATGGTCTTGAGTGCCGAAGCCAGCATGTGTTGCTGCGAGCTAAAAAGCTGGCAGCCTTTGTAGTGTTTGACTAGCTCTTTGGCGTCGTCCAAAGCAGTTGGCCAGAAGAAACCGTGGCGGAAGGCTTTGGCGACAAGTGATCTTGATGCGGCGTGGTGGCCGCACTCTCCTTGGTGTATATCCCTGAGGATCGCGATGCCTTTCTCCTGCTCGACGCATCGCTGCAAGACTCCGGTGGCGCTGCGCTTGACAAGCTCTCTCTTGACGATTGTGTATGCTCCAGCCCGGCGCTGAACTTGTCTTGCTTCGTTTTTGTCAGCCGGCAGGTCATGGTTCACCAAAAAGTTGCGGATGGTTTGGGCCCATGATGGGGCGGCGACTTCCTCTGCCACCAATGTGGCCACAGCCACCAGGGTGGGCGGGCTGGGTAATGCAGTGCTGGAGTCGGCCGCCGCTTGCTGTGCTGAAGAAGTCCCCAGGCCGGCTACCGCAGTCCCCGGGCCGGCTACCGCAGTCCCCGGGCCGGGTGCGGCAGTCCCCGAGCCGGGTACTGCAGTCCCCGAGCCAAATATTGAAGTCCCCGGGCCGGCTGCTTGATTCTTCGAGCCGGGCCCGGCCTCCTCGGGGTTAGGCGGCACGAAGATGGAGTCGGATTCCGGAGACGGCTTGATTGATGGCTTGAGGAGGCGCTGTAGGGCGACGCCGGCTGGTATTGCTTGCCGCGTGGAGCCTATTCGGGCCAGAGCATCTGCTGGCTCGTTGTCGGCTCGCGGTACATGAAGGAATTCACACCCATCAAAGTATCCGCTGATTTGCTGCACTAGGAAGCGGTAGCTCGCCATGTTCGCGTCCTTGGCGTCCCAGTCGCTAGAAGACTGCTGCACCACCAAATCCGAGTCGCCATAGCACAGGATCCAGCGAATGCCAAGTTCCTTGGCAAGCCGGAGCCCGTGTACGATCGCTTCGTACTCGGCTACGTTGTTGGAGGCGGCGAAGTGGATTTGCAATGTGTATCTGAGCTTGTCGCCCTTTGGAGAGGTAAGGACGATGCCGGCTCCCAGGCCGGTGCGCATCTTTGATCCGTCAAAGTGCATGCGCCAATGGGTGGAGTCGGGCGCTGGTGGTAAGTACTGGGTCTCGGCCCAGTCGACGAGGAAGTCGGACAGCGCTTGCGTCTTGATGGCGGTGCGGGGTTGGTAGAAGATCGTGTAGGGGGCCAGCTCGATGTCCCATTTAGCCACCCGGCCGGATGCATCCCGGCTGCCTATGATCTCGGCTAGCGGGGCAGTGCATACGACCGTGATGGGATGCTCTTGAAAGTACGGCTTCAGCTTCTTGGCGGCGAAGTACGCGCCATAGCACATCTTCTGATAGTGCGGGTAATTTTGCTTTGAGGCGGACAGCACCTCTCTCAGGTAATAGACTGGCCTCTGGACCGGCTGGGCTCGGCCTTCTTCGGGGCGTTCGACCACAATGACGGTGCTGACCACCCGGCTAGTGGCGGCAATATATAGGAGCATGGGCTCCTTCTCAGTCGGTGCCGCCAAGACAGGCGGCGTGGACAGCATTTTCTTCAGCTCGTAGAAAGCTTGGTTGGCCTGGTCATTCCACTCAAAGTGAGTGCTCTTCTTCATGAGGCGGTAGAGGGGGAGAGCTTTCTCTCCAAGCCAGCTGATGAAGCGGTTCAGAGAGGCCAGGCACCCGGTGAACTTCTGAATCTCTCTGAGCTTGGTTGGGACCGCCATCCTCTCGATGGCCTTGATCTTCACAGGGTTGCACTCTATGCCGCATTCGGAGACCAGAAAGCCTAGGAGCTGGCCGGCTGGCACTCCGAACACGCATTTCTCCGGGTTGAGCTTGACCCGGAACCGGCGCAGGTTCTCGAATGTCTCCTTCAAGTCTTCCAGCAGAGTGCCACGCTTCTCCGTCTTCGCCACAACATCATCCACGTATACGTGGGCGTTCTTGCCGAGCTGCGTGAGGAGGCACTTCTGCATGCAACGCTGAAAAGTGGCGCCGGCATTCCTTAAGCCGAACGTCATAGTCAGGTAGCAGAAGGCTCCAAACGGCGTGATGAAGGCGGTCTTCAGTTGGTCATCCGGGTTCAGCTTGATCGGGTGGTATCCCGAGTAGGCATCCAAAAAGCTCAACAGCTCGCATCCGGCTGTGGAGTCTATCACTTGATCAATCCTGGGCAGAGCGATGGGATCTTTTGGGAAGGCTTTGTTGAGGCTTGTGTAATCTATACACATGCGCCACTTGTTATTCTTTTTCAGCACGAGAACCGGGTTCGCGAGCCACTCGGGGAAGAAAACTTCCATGGTGAAGCCGGCTGCAAGAAGCCGGGCTATCTCTTCCCCTACGATCCTTCTCTTCTCTTCTGACAGTCGGCGGAGGGGCTGCTTGACTGGTTTAGCATCCTCCCGCACGTGCAATTTGTGCTTGGCGAAATCCTTCGGAACACCCAGCATGTCCTTGGGGGACCATGCAAAGATATCCCGATTCTCACGGAGGAAATCGACGAGCTCGCCTTCCTATTTGCTATCCAGGCTCGCCCCAATGACGGCAAACCTCTCGGGGTGCTCGGGGTCGAGCTGTATCTTCTTGGTCTCCTTGGCCGGCTGGAAAGATCCTTGGGCATCATACTCCTTGGAGTCGGCAGGTTGGTTTAGCTGCTTGCTGGCCAGGGCCACGACCCGGTCCAGCGTCTTCTTCTCTGCAGTGATCACGAGGGATTCGGCCAGCCGGCTGCTGGCCGCGGCACAGTCGGCGGACTTCTTGTAGTCGCCGGTGATGGTGATGACACCCTTGGAGCTCGGTATCTTCATCTTGAGGTAAGCATAGTGGGGGACCGCCATGAACTTGGCCAAGGCGGGTCGGCCAAGCAAGGCATGGTAAGGACTCTCCAGGTCCACCACCTCGAACCAGATTGCTTCCCGGCGGAAATGGTCCTTGCCCCCAAAGAGTACATCGATCTTGATCTTGCCGATGGGGGCACAGGACAAACCGGGTACGATGCCGTGGAACACCGTTCGAGTCGGCGCAAGTTGCTTTGCCTTGACGCCCAGCTTCTCCATGGTGTCACGGTACAGGATGTTGATGCTGCTTCCGCCGTCGATCAGCACGCAGGAGAAGCGTGCGGCGTGCGTATCCGTCGCAAGGGTGGCCTCCAGGACCAATGCGTAGGAGCCGGGGGATGGCATCACCTCTGGGTGGTCGGCCCGGCTCCAACTGATGGGTTTCTCCGACCAGTGCATGTGGCCGGCTGAGCTGGTGGCAGCCACATTGACTTCTTGTTGCTCTCGGCGCTTGCTGCGCCGGTCTTCGGGCTGGCTCGTGAAGACGACATAAGATGCTTGCTCATCGGGGAACTCGTCCTGCACGGCGTCGACCGTGGGCCGGGCGGCTTCGGGCGGCGGAGCCGGCGGCGGCGGGCCGGCAGGCGGAGTCGGCGTGAGCCCTTCGCCCTTCGAGATTCGGGCGAGCTAGTTGCATTTGCGGGTCGTGTGGTTGGACGGCTTCGCGCCGCTGTGGAACTTGCACGGGGCATCAAGGGTTTGCTCATAGGAGAAGGCCGGCTGCCAAGCCGGCCGGCCGCCCTTGGGCTTCTTGGGTGCGGGCCGCCCTTCAGGCGGCGCGTCTTCGACCATGGCCACCTGCCGACTGGCGGGAGGCGGCGCAGGGCCCTTGCGCTTTTGATCATTCTGGTGTTGGCGTCGGCCGCCGTCTCCAGCCGGCGCTCGGGGCGCCGGGTTGAGCACTTTTCCGGATGCGTCCACCCGGAGCTCGGTCTTCATTGAGGAGTCGGTGATGGCGTACTTGTCGGCAATGTTTAGGAGCTCGTCGAGGGTAGTCGGCTCATCGCAGAGAAGCTTGTGTTTGAGGAGGGTGCCCTCTCGGCACCCGGCGGTGAAGTATTCGATGGCTTGCACCTCGTGCACCCCCTCGCAGGAATTGCGGAGCTCGGCCCAACACGTCAGGTAGTCCCGAGTGGACTCGGCTGGGCCCTGTACGCACAGGGAGAGCTGTTTGGGCTTGGGAGCCCGCTTGTAGGTGCTGGTGAAGTTGCAAATGAAGGCTTCAGTGAAATCCACCCAGCTGTTGATGCTGAGGGGCTTGAGGCTGTTAAGCCAAGTCCGCGCCGTGCCTTGCAGCATGAGGGGCACGCACTTTACGGCAACGCGCCGGTTGCCATTGGTGATGCTGACGGCCGTGGAGTAGTCGGTCAGCCAATCTTCCGGCTTCACCGAGCCGTTGTACTTGGGTGTGTCTCTTGGGAGCGAGAACCCTTTGGGGAAGGGCTCGTCGCGGATGCGGGGGCCAAAGCAAGGCGGGCCGACATCGTCTTCTTCTTCTAGCGCCAGGGATCGGGCCAGGCGGTCGATCCGGTGGCGGGCGTCGTTTTCGCCGACTCCCTCGCGGCGACCAAGCCGGCCGCTGAGAGTCGGGTGAGCTACTGGAGGCGGGGTAGGATATCTCTCTCCGCGAGCTCGAGGCGGAGGCGGGGTGCCCCGCCATTCCATGGCTCGGGGGCGGCCGTCCGCGTCTCGCTCGATGGAGACTTGGGTCCGGCTTCGGCTGGGAGCCGGCTCTTTCTCGCGCCGCGCGCGGGTGTTGCTGGTAGTCGGCGACCGGGAAGTCGCGCCGTGTTCGCGGCGCGGGGGAGGGCTCCCCGCGCAGGCGTCGGCTCCCCGCGCAGGCTTCGGCTTCGTGCCGTCGTGCGGCCGCATCGATTAGTTGCTGGATGCGCCGCGTCATGTGGGGGAGGTCTTCGGCTTCCAAGCCGTCCAACTCGTCTACGGCCGCCTGGGCGGCGCGCAGGTTCTCGAGCGGGGTGGCGTAGACCGGGCGATCCACTCCAAGCATGTCGGCGATGACGGCGCCACGTTGCCTGACAATGCCAGCCCGGCTAGGGCCAGCCGGAGCCGGCGTGCCGAAGGCGGCGCGGTCAGCTTCGCGCTGGTAGGCCTCGGTGAGGCGTCTTACGGAGGCCAGCCGCCGGCCCTCCGCGAGGAGGGCGAGGCGGCGTGCCTCCAGAACTTCGTCGCTGGCGTCAGCCGGAAGGGGGGCGGACAAGTCTTGGGCAGCCGCGCGTGGGGCGTCACGGGCGCCCTCGTCAGTCGGGCCGTCGAGGCCAATAACCATCACCTCGGGGGCGTTAGAATCGCGATCGCTAGCCAGAGGGAGCGGGTCGTCGTAGACCATGACGTTGGTGGGGAAGGTATCGCAGGATGCCGCGTCGGAGTCGACGGGCATCGGGTCGGTGGAGCCAGCCGACTCCAAATCCGCAGTGGGCTCGCTGGAGACGTGGAGCTGGCTGAGGAGGCCGGCGAGGTGATCTGTGCCCGCATCGGAGGCAAGCTCGTCGGAGATGCGGGCCTTGTCGAAGAGGTTGGTGAGGTCGCCAGCCGCGCAGACGTCAGCGACGCCATGCAGCGCGTCGCGGCAAGCGCCATCGGGCGAGCCAGGCTGGCTACGCCCGCGAGGAAGGAAAAGGGTTCCCGTCCAGAACAGGTCTCCGGACGACGGTGCACCTGGCCCCATGGTGGGCGCCAAATGTCGGGTGGTAGGATCGACATATGCCAACGGGTGGCTTATCATTGCGGGGGCCAATAGAACGTCGTCGGTGCCTGGAAACGGGATGAGGCGAAGACATGCACGCCGGCGAATCTTACCCAGCTTCAGGGCTCTCCGGGGAGATAATACCCCTACTGCTGCTCTGCGGGGTCTCCGCATAGTTACTAAGTGCACGAGTAGCTACAATGCTCCTTGAGCTGTTTTGGGTGGAAGGAGGAAGAAGGGCTCAGCTCAGCTTACTTCCTCTCCTTGTATGTGTCTAGGTCTAGAATGAGAGTCCAACCCTTTGCATGGGTGCACCGGGGGGTTTATATAGGCCTACCCCCGGGGGTACAATGGTAATCTGACTGGGCGCGGGGCCCAGCTGTCTGTGACTATGCTCGCCGGCTTCTCCGCCGGCTTCTGGGGCCCGCCGGCTGGTGGGTCCCGCCGGCTGCCGGCCCCTAGGTCGACAGGCCGACCCCACCGGCCAGGGCCTGGTTGGCAGCTGGTTACTGTTGCTCCGTGTTGTTGACGCAGGCTTGGTCGGGGTAAGCGTGGCTACAGTAACGCCGCCTTGGCGGGCGATTACTGTAGCCCCGCCGGACCTTGTCTCCTTAATGGGCGTCTCCTTCAAGGAGGGTGGCAGGCCGGCTACGTGAAGCCGGCCCTCTGTCTTGTCGGCTTGAGAGGGGGTGCGGCCGCATTCGGCATCTCTCTGCCCGAAGGGGCCCACCGCCTCGGGGGCCACGCTGGCGGCCCATCGTGGACGGCGTCAGAGCCGCCGTGGCTACAGTGCCGCGCCGGGCGGGCCGCAGCTGCCCACACGACGCGCTGTACCAGGCGTGCTCCGGGTTTTGGGGGTGGCAGGCTCCACTGTAGCCATGCCCCGCTTCATCATCGCAGAGTGGACGCGTACATTGCGGGTACGACGTTGACCACTTTATCGGAGCCGGCCCGGCAGCAGCCGGCCTTGTCGTAGCCGGCCTTGCCGTAGCCGGCCCTCCACAGCTTTCTTTGTGGGGGTAGAGGGCGGGCCGCCCCTGAAGCCGGCTAGGATGGTAGTCGGCTAGGGGGGAGGCGGCCCAGGTCTTGAGTCTCCTGATGAGCCGGACGGGCTCATAATTTTTTCTGAGGGGCCAGGGGAAGCCGGCTGGGCTACCCATGGCTATTTACCCCGACAGTGTTACACCACATCGGTGGCCCGAACAAGTATAAATCTTGTGTCTTTCGTGTAGCTCTTTTAGTAGTTTAGATCCCATCGAGACGGAGAGGTTGAAGGCGAGATTCCGCGTGCACCCCAGTGTTCGAACCTTAAGGGTCTGCCGGAACCCGAAATCCGACATTTGGCGCGCCAGGTAGGGGTGCGCCGGAATTCGTCTTCCACCGCTCTGCTCTCCTCCGACCGTCGCATCCATGTCTGACGCTCGTCGGGCCCGCGCTGAGCGCTGGGCCGCCATCCCTTCTCGCGTCGCCCAGACGGCCCCCATCGGTGGGCATCCTTGTTGTTCCCCGTCGCCCATCGTCAACGCCACAACCGGCCCGGCGGGGGGGGGGGGGGGGGGGGGGGGGCGAGAAGCAGGACTCGTCTCAGCACCCGCCCGTACGATGGAGTGACTGCACCACGGCGCCGACGCCTCCGGTCGTCGCGGCCCTCCTGGGCGGCTCGCAGGCGCCGCCCACCTGTCCCCACGTCAAGCCTTTTGCCCGCCGGGTTAGCACCGCTGCCGCGCGGCAGGGGGCTCCCCCGGACTGGGCGGCGAGCGAGGTCGATCTGACCTTCAGCTCGGAGGACCACCCCACCAACCCGGTCAGCTCAGGCGCGCTCCCCTTGTTGTGCACCCCCACCATCTGCCAGGTGGTCGTCACCCGGACCCTCGTCAATGGCGGCGCGGGCCTCAGCCTGCTTTCAGTCGAGACTTTCGACCTCTTCCGCATACCCCGGGAGCAGCTGCGACCCAGCCGATCCTTCTCGGGCGTCGGGGGCGGATCATCGGACTCCCTGGGGCAGATCCGGCTCCCGGTGACCTTTGGCACCTACGACAACTTCCGCACGGGGACGGTCGACTTCGACATCGCCCCCATCAGCCTTCCTTACAATGCCATCCTCAACTACCCGGCACTGGCCCAGTTCATGGTCGCCACGCACCCGGCGTACAACCTCATGAAGATGCCCGGGAGCAATGGTACCCTCACTGTGCGCGGGGACACCGGGGACGCCCTGCGAGTACTCGAGCTCGCCTTCAAGACAGCGGCGTCGGCACGGCCCACCGACGCGGAGGCCCCTGAGCCCAAGGGGGCTGCGCCCGCCAAGAAGAAGCAGTTGTTCACCCAGGACAAAGTAGAAACCAAGTAGATACCCGTCGACGAGGATGGGTCCTCCAGCGCCACTTTCACCATAGGCGCCAACTGTCACAACCCTAGAACCGCTTGTATTTAGTTGCATCCGAGGTCATCTATGCATCATGTTAAAATTCTGAAACTTGAATTGAGGATTGTTGAAACCTCAGAAAACTGATTAAAAGAAGGGCAATCACCTTTTAAATTGCAATCAGTGAATCCAAAATGCCCTAGAAATATTTCTGACAATTTTGGCAAGAGTTATAAATCAAACCAAAATTTTGGAACATTTCTAAGGAATTATTTGGGCTCTGATTTTAAATCAATAATTATTTGAGTTGGACTTATATCTACTATTAAATAAATATATGTCCAATAATTCTGAAATATTTTATGGAGCTTTGGCTTAATTATTTTAGCTTCTAAAAATATTTCCAGAAGCAACAAAATTGATTTGGTTTCAAAACCAAATTCAAAACAAGCCTGCAAAATAGAAAACAGAACAGAATTAGATAAATTAGAAAGAGAGAGAGAGGGAGAAGGACTCACCTGGGTCTTCTTACCTGGCGGCCCAACAAACCAGCCAGCCCACCAGGGGCATCTTTGTCTTCAACCTCTGCCTACTGGCAGAGGCAAGGCCAAGCACGGCGCCACGGCGCGCCACGCCGGCAGCTGCCTGCCTGGCTCCTCCTCGTCGCGCCTAGACAGCGCCACGACACCCCCTGGCCCCCTCTCACTTTCCCCTCCTTCCTCTGCTTCGCCCCCTTCCTCTGGCCTCTCCTCCTCGCGCCGCCGAGCACACCCGAGACCACCGACGCCGTTCGCCGCGCTCACCGCCATCCCCTCACCTCTCCGACGCGGGCCCGAGCTCCGCCGTGCCTCCCTCGTCCTCCACCTCGTCTCACGCGACCGGAAGAGCCCCTACGCGTCGCCATCGTCGTCATCATCACCGACGGCCACCGGAGATCGCCACCGCCGATTCGACACCTCCGAGCGTCCCCGGGCCCGCTAACCATCCCTACGGCACCGACGTGAGCTCTGCCACTGTTTTCCCCTTATCCCCGTGGCATGTAGCTCGCCGTAGCATCACTCTCCGCCATGCCCGCGAGCTTCACGCCGCCGGCGAAGTCGTCACCGTGGCTAGAGCAAGCCCAGCTTGCCCCTGAGCACGTCATCGCGCTCGTGCTGCTCCCAGGAGCCGAACTAGCCCACCCGTTCGTCCCACCATGCACCACAACGCCGATTCCAAGCACGCCCGAAGTCCGGCAGCCGCTGAGCTCGATGCCGGCGAGGATTACGGCCACCCCAGCTCACCCCGTTTGCATCGTTGGATGCGTGGGATCGCCAGCTTTTCGTAGAGCCCAACGGCACCACGAATGGTTCCCTGTATCGCCTTTCCGAGCCACCCCGCTGTTTCTGTCGTCGCCAGCGACAAGCCGTCGGCGAGATCCCGGTGACGCTGACGTGGCACCGTCATTAGGGGCTAATAGCCCAGCTAATTAACCCTCTCTCACACTGACGGATGGGCCCCACTCTCTGATTAACCTGGTTTAGTTTCTGTTTAGTTTTAAACTAACCACAAGGGCCCCACATGTTAGTTTGACCTGGCCACGTCACCTGTTGACCGGACCCCACCTGTCAGCGACACTAACTGGCCCTGAGTCACTGACCAGTGGGCCCCATTGGTCAGGTTTGACCTGGACCGACCCCGTTGACCTAATGACGTCATAGTGACATCATGCTGATGCAGTAAAGCTTTTCTGGGATTTTAAATCAATCAGAAATGATTTATTAATTTCAGAAAATAGCTAAAACTTCTAAAAATCATAGAAAATAATCTATAACTCCAAATGAAATAATTTATATATGAAAAATTATCAGAAAAATTCAAGGAATCCATCTGTACCTTTTTCATGCATGTTTGAACAATGTTTGTCCTCTGTTTTGGACAAAACAAATAAAGGGCATTTAAATAATCATATATGGGGTTGGAATTTGAATCTTTTACTCAAACCAACTTCATTTAAATCATAGCTAGATGCATTAGCTCAAATCACAGCATATTGCCATGTCATGATCATGCATCATATTGTTGCATTGCATTGATTGTGTCCTTCTCTGTTTGCCGGTAACCGTCCCCTCTCAGTCGACGATGTTTCCGACGATGTGATCCATGACACCGATGAAGAGCTATATTATCTTCAGAAGTGCCAGGCAAGAAAAACCCCCTTGTTCATTTCGATACAATCCCACTCTCTCGCTCCTGCTCTCCTTTACTGCATTAGGACAACAACGATTCAACTGTTACCTACTACGGTAGTTGAACCCCTTTCCTCTGCATGACCTGTCATTGCCACAGTAAATAGATGAAACCCACTAGTATGAGTAGGAGTTGTTTGAGCCCTGTTGTGCCTACTCATTCATGCTTGTTTGTCATGCCTGCTACTGCTTAGAGTTGAGTCAGGTCTAATTCATCGGGGATGAATTGGAATGTGGTGAACATGTCCTATTGTTGAGAGCTAAGTGTGTGAACACGATTTGGTAAAGGTAGCGGTGAGAGGCCATGTAGGAGTACATGGTGGGTTGTCTCATTGCAGCCGTCCTCAGGAACTGAGTTCTGTGTTTGTGATCCATGAACAGTTACTACCACACATTGGGTTCCGATAACTCGGCCCCTCTTGGCTTATTAATCAACTCGATCTCTGTCCAGGAGTTGCAACTAGTTTCTGGTGTTTGTAGGTAGTGTTAGTGGTCTACCAAGTGGCACCCGGTACAGGTGGGCTTGGGACAGACTAGGCACCATGGCACGGTGTACCAAGTGGCACCCAGATGGTGGGCTTGGGAACCCTGCACACATTGTTTGGGGCCGTGAGCGACACCCTGGCCGGATCTCCTTACGGATGGAACCCGAATAGGCGATAAACCTGGACTAGAGACTTGTTGGTTAGTCAGGTCGTGGCCGACTCCCTCGCCCGGTTTCCGCTTGAAGGTTGCCGAGGTACATGACGTGTACAGGGCTATAAGTGGCGAGAGCGTGTGTGAAGAAGTACACCCCTGCAGGGTTATCATTATCTATTCGAATAGCCGGATTCCTCGGATATGGAAACTTGGACCCCTTGCATAGTTCATAGACAAGTGAAAGTGGATACTCTAAAAGGCGCAAGATAAGCGTGAGTGCTATGGATGGTGTTCTCGTAGGGAGACGGGAGTAGATCCATAGTGGTGTATTGGTATGGTGAATTTGTGGACTCATGTGCGCCACCTCAAAAGAGTTACTTGCAGTCGTAGTTCAGGTTATCCACTGAGTCAAAGCTGGCTTGCTGCAGTTAAACTCCACCACCCCCTTTGTTGGTACCGATGCATATGTAGTTAGTTCTGATGTAAGTCTTGCTGGGTACATTTGTACTCACGTTTGCTTAATTTATGTTTTGCAGAGAGACTCCAGTCTCGCTAGTAGTTCCGCATGGACTTCGACGTTTAGCTTGTTACCTCAGCTACGATCTTGTACCCTCGGCAGGATCTGGTAGATAGTCAGGCTTCTTAGCCTTCTTCATTTGTAGTTGTCTGTACTCAGACAAGTTAAGCTTCCGCATTGCTTGTTGCTTGTGTGCTCTGTATGTTGGGTCATGAGACCCATGTTTGTAATATCTCGCTCTTCGGAGCCTAATGAATAGATACTTGAGTCGTAGAGTCTTGTTGTGATGCCATGTTGTATGTACTCATATCGGGCATATTGTGTGTATGATTGAAATGCTTGGTATGAGTGGGATCCGACAATCTAGTTGTTTATCCTTGGCAGCCTATCATATGGGGAAATGTAGTCTAGTGCTTTCTGAGCGATAGTAGTCCGCTACAGCCCGGTTCACCGGAGTCCTGTTAGCCCAGCACTACTGCTCAGGACACTTGACTGGCCGGCATGTGTTTCTCTTCGTTCCTGTGTCTGTCCCTTCGGGGAAATGTCACGCGGTGACATCCGGAGTCCTACCTAGCCTGCTACAGCCCGGGTTACCGGATTCCTGTTAGCCCAGTGCTATAGCCCGGATTCACACGTTGTTGACCGACATGCTCGAGGTTGATTCATGTATGCCTGTCCCCATGGGTTAGTGCCGCTTTGGGTTCACGACTAGCCATGTCGGCCCGGGTTCTCTGTCATATGGATGCTAGCGACACCATCATATACGTGAGCCAAAAGGCGCAAACGGTCCTGGGCCATGGTAAGGCGACACCCGTGGGATACTGTGCGTGAGGCCGCAAAGTGATATGAGGTGTTATCGGCTAGATCGATGTGACTTGGAATCGGGGTCCCGACACCAACCTAGAGCCCGAGCAGGAGGAGGCCTTGGTCAAGTTCCTGCGCTCGAATAAGAAGGTATTTGCTTGGGAGCTGGATCAGCTGGCAGGGATTCCCAGAAGTGTCATCGAGCACCACCTCAACGTATGCCCAAATGTACGCCCCGTGAAGCAGAAGGCCATGCGGCAGTCCACGGAGAAGCAGGCTTTCATCGCCCAAGAGACCCACAAGCTAGAGGCTGCAGGGGTTATTCGCGAGGTCCGCTACCCGGATTGGTTGGCCAACCCTGTCGTTGTGCCCAAGAAGGGGGGGGGGGGAAGAACGCATGTGTGTCGACTTCACCAACCTCAACAAGGCATGCCCGCAAGATCCGTTCCCGCTCCCCCGCATCGACCAGATTGTCGATTCCACTGCGGAGTGTGACCTGCTGTGCTTCCTGGATGCCTTCTCCGGGTATCACCAGATCAAGATGGTAGTGGAAGACGTTGAGAAGACCGCCTTCTTGACCCCATGCGGGGTATACTGCTATACATGCATGCCGTTCGGGATGCGTAACGCAGGGGCAACGTTTCAGCGACTGATGCACATCACCTTGGGCCAACAGCTCGGAAAGAATGTCGAAGCCTACGTCGATGACATAGTGGTAAAGTCTCGGGAGGCCAAGACCCTGATACAAGACCTGGAGGAGACCTTCGCGAGCCTCGACGTAGTAAACCTGCGGCTCAACCCGGAGAAATGTGTGTTTGGCGTCCCCTCGGGCAAGCTCTTGGGATTCCTCGTGTCCCATCGTGGCATCGAGGCCAACCCCGAGAAGGTCAAAGCAGTCAAGGACATGAGCCCGCCAAAGACCCTCAGAGAAATGCAGAAGCTCGTGGGGCGTGTGACCGTGCTAGGGCGCTTCATCTCCAAACTGGGGGAGCGAGCGCTGCCTTTCTTCCAGCTGATGAAGAAGAAAGGGACCTTTGAGTGGACTTAAGAAGTAGATAAGGCGTTTCAAGATCTCAAGAGGTACCTGACCAGTCCCCCAGTCATGGTGGCGCCACGCCCTCAGGAGCCCCTGCTACTGTACCTCGCCGCCACGCCCTACTCCGCCAGCGCAGCCCTGGTGGCGGTTAGGGAGGAACACAAAGTCAAGGCCGCAGCGGCAGCCAGGGGTAGGACAAAACAGGAACAAGGAGAGCCTGCAGGAGCCATGACCACAGCTGAGGAGGGTCAGCAGCCGGGAAATGCACCGGGGGCAGGAGAGGCCACCCGACCGTGTAGTCCACCTCCTGAGGCCGCGACGCCTCGCGAGGCGCCCTCACCTCCCGAGGGCGCGGCAACCCCAGATGCTCCCAGTCTTGTCGAGCACCCAGTTTACTTTGTCAGCACGGTGCTACGGGATGCGAGGGCACGGTACCCAATGCCTCAGAAGCTCCTCCTCGTGCTACTGATAGCCTCGCGCAAGCTGCGTCACTACTTCCAGGCTCACCCCATCAAGGTCGTCTCGTCATACCCCCTGGAGAGGGTGCTCAGGAGCCCTAACTCAGCCGGAAGGGTCGCTGAGTGGAACATAGAGTTGCAGGCGTTTCAGCTTGAATTCAGCACAACCAGGGTCATCAAAGGAGCAGCATTGGCGGATTTTGTGGCAGAATGGACAGAGGCACCAGGCCTCAAGGCCGACGAGGATCGGTCCCTCTCCCCGGGGAGCGAGGCGCCAAAAGGCTGGGTCATGCACTTCGTCGAGGCGTTCTCCAGACATGGTGCTGGGGCTGGGGCGGTGCTTATATCGCCCACTCAGGACAAGCTTTACTACGCCGTACAGCTCTGTTTCCAGCAAGGTGAAAAGGTCTCCAACAACATAGCGGAGTATGAAGGTTTGATAGCGGGCTTGAGGGCCGCGGCAGCCCTGGGGGTGAAACGCCTCACCATTAAGGGCGATTCGCAGGTCCTTGTTAATTTCTCCAACAAAGTATATGAGCCGAAAGATGAGCACATGGAAGCCTACCTTGCGGAGGTCCGCCGAATGGAGAAGCAGTTCTGGGGGTTGGAGTTGTAGCATGTGCCCCGTGGCACCAATCAGGAGGCCGACGACATCGCCAAATGGGCGTCCAGGCGGTTACCTCAGGAGCCTGGTGTCTTCGAGGAGCGGCTCTTCAAGCCCTCAGCCTTGCCGTCGTTGTCAAACACGGCCCAGCCTCGGGAGGAGCTCCCCCAGCCACCTGCCTCAGGAGCCCTGGTCTGTGGCCCGGCCTCGGGAGCATGCCTGCTCCTGACGATGGAACCTCAGGAGGGGTGCTGGATCACGGAGCTCCGGAGCTACCTAACACAAGGGACCTTGCCGGAGAAGGAGGAGGAAGCGGAGCGTGTGGCACGGCAGGCCACGGTGTACTACATCAAGGATGGAGAGCTCTACCGGAAGCGACCAAACGATGTATCCCTGCGCTGCATCTCCAGGGAGCAAGGAAAGGAACTGCTGGAAGACATACACGACGAAGACTGTGGACATCATTCGTCGTCATGGACCCTCGTCGGCAAGGCGTTCCGTAGTGGGTTTTATTGGCACGCACTCAATGACGTCGTCGAACTGGTGAAAGCTTGTGAAGCCTGCCAGTTCCACGCCAAGCAAATTCATCAGCCGGCGGGAGGCCTGCAGACTATACCCCTTTCGTGGCCATTCGCAGTCTGGGGGCTGTACATCCTGGGCCCGTTTCCTCGGGCGCCAGGGGGCTACCGCTACCTCTACGTCGCCGTGGACAAGTTCACCAAGTGGGCTGAAGTGGAGGCCGTCCGCACCATCCCCGCGGGCTCCGTGGTCAAGTTCATCAGGGGCATCGTGAGCCGGTTCAGGGTGTCGAACCGCATCATCACAGATAACGGTTCACAGTTCACCAGTAACCTCTTCAAAACATACTGTGCTAACCTTGGAACGCAGATATGCTACGCTTCAGTGGCGCACCCTTGAAGCAACGGCCAGGCCGAACGAGCCAACGCAGAGGTCCTGAGAGGCCTCAAGACCAGGACGTTCAAGAAGAAGCCGGAGGCCTGCGGCCGAGGTTGGTACGACGAGCTTCAATCCGTGCTATGGTCCATCCGCACCACCGCGACCAAGCCGACTGGAGAGACCCCATTCTTCCTGGTCTATTGCGCGGAGGCAGTCCTCCCCCACGAGGTCAGACGTCGCTCCGCGCGGGTCCTGGCGTTCGACGAGGCGCAGCAGGACGCCATGCGGGGGACGGACCTCGTGTTGGGGGAGGAACGACGAAGGGAAGCCGCACTGCGGGCGGCGAAGTATCAGCAAGCGCTGCGGCGATACCACTGCCGCAACGTCCGCCCCAGGACCCTCGAGGTAGGAGACCTCGTGCTCAGGCGGGTCCTCTCCAGGGAGGGATTGCACAAGCTCTCTCCCATGTGGGAGGGCCCGTTCAAGGTTGTTCATGTTTCCAGGCCCGGCTCCGCGCGCTTGGAGACTCAGGAGGGAGTGCCGGTCTAGAACGCTTGGAACATCCAGCACCTTCGGAGGTTCTACCCCTAAGAAAGGCCCGGGGCCTGTGAAGCAAGGCGAGTGCCTGTGAAGATCATCTCTTTTGGAAAGGCCCGGAGCCTGTGAAGCAAGGCGAGTGCCTGTGAAGATCATCTCTTTTGGAAAGGCCCGGAGCCTGTGAAGCAAGGCGAGTGCCTGTGAAGATCATCTCTTTTGGAAAGGCCCGGAGCCTGTGAAGCAAGGCGAGTGCCTGTGAAGAACATCTCTTTTGGAAAGGCCCGGAGCCTGTGAAGCAAGGCGAGTGCCTGTGAAGATCATCTCTTTTGGAAAGGCTCGGAGCCTATGAAGCAAGGCAAGTGCCTGTGAAGATCATCTCTTTTGGAAAGGCCCGGAGCCTGTGAAGCAAGGCGAGTGCCTGTGAAGATCATCTCTTTTGGAAAGGCCCGGAGCCTGTGAAGCAAGGCGAGTGCCTGTGAAGATCATCTCTTTTGGAAAGGCTCGGAGCCTATGAAGCAAGGCGAGTGCCTGTGAAGATCATCTCTTTTGGAAAGGCCCGGAGCCTGTGAAGCAAGGCGAGTGCCTGTGAAGATCATCTCTTTTGGAAAGGCCCGGAGCCTGTGAAGCAAGGCGAGTGCCTGTGAAGATCATCTCTTTTCGAAAGGCCTGGAGCCTGTGAAGATCATCTCTTTTGGAAAGGCCCGGAGCCTGTGAAGCAAGGCGAGTGCCTGTGAAGATCATCTCTTTTGGAAAGGCCCGGAGCCTGTGAAGCAAGGCGAGTGCCTGTGAAGATCATCTCTTTTGGAAAGGCTCGGAGCCTGTGAAGCAAGGCGAGTGCCTGTGAAGGTCATCTCTTTTGGAAAGGCCCGGAGCCTGTGAAGCAAGGCGAGTGCCTGTGAAGATCATCTCTTTTAGAAAGGCCCGGAGCTTGTGAAGCAAGGCGAGTGCCTGTGAAGCCCTCGCGCTCAAGGAAAAGGCCCAGAGCCTGTGAAGCAAGGCCAATGCCTGTGAAGCTCGCCGCCCCGTGACACTCTCACGTAATAATGAGTGGGGCTGTACACGCCCCGGAGTCTCAGGAGCGCCGGCCTCAGGCCCTGGGGCTCCCTCCCACGCCCAGTGGCAGCACTTAGCTCCGCGCTGGTGAGAAGACGTCGAAGACTAGATTAGGTGCCGGACGCGGCTTTTTCATTTGCTTTCCGCAGTTGACGTGTTCGTTTGCATTTGGAGTCTTATTGGAGTTACCGCTGTTGCTGATTTATGGTTCGTCGATTTTTGCCCCTCGCTTTGGTTTCTCTCGTGAACAACCTCGCGAGGGATGGTGCTCAGACGCCCTCGTGAGGGTTTCTGCCCTAGCCACAGGAGGGTTTCACGGCCCTGGCGCATTATAGGAGCACCCCTCCTAGTCCGTGCCCCTCGGGTACCACGACGCGCGCACAGGGCCTGGGTCGGTCGCCCCACTCCCCAGCAGGGGTCGAAAGCTATCTACGCACAGGCGGGAAATCAGGAAGTACAAAAATGAGATCAAGGTAATAGCTGAAGCAGCAACATTTCCCAACACGCCCCAAGGGGGCTCCATGCATCTGTTCTGTTTTACACAGGGAACAAAAGAGAAAGGAAAAAGACGAGCCTGGCGCCGCCCCTCCCGCATCGGCCCACGGCGGCGACACAGGCTGCCTCAGGGCCTCAGGCGGACTCCCTCTCACGCCTCACCGGGGCACGACCGCGGGCGGACGAACCACCACCTCCTAGGCAAACCCGGCGGCGCGGGGGAGGACTGCCACCACCACTGGAGGAGTCGCTTGAGGAAGAGCTGACGAAGCTGGGGGAGTCGCTGACGCTGCCGCCCGCTCGGGCGCTATCTCCCCCATCACCATCAGAGCGGGGCCCACGGACGCGGTCATCGTCCTCAGTGCAGCACCCCGCGCGGCGACCATCTTCCCCAAACACCCTCACGTAGAGGGTGGCATCGCCATCGAACCTGAAGTGCAGAGTGCACCGACGCTCCAGGCCGCGAGCGCGGGCGAACGCCTGCCATCCACGAGTGAAGGCCAAGCCCCCACTGGCGGAGACCTCTAGCGCGACCCACGAGGACCTGCTGCAGCAGCCCTCTGCCTGGAGCCAGAGGCCGCCAGGACCGCCGGCCGGGAGTTTGCCAAGGAGGAAGCGAGGGAGCGGGAGCCGGGCGCGAGCCGGCTCCAGCGACCAAACGACGAATTCCGGCGGCGCCTGCACGGCGCGAGAGCGCGGCCTGGGGGAGCGCGCAACCCGGGCGCACCCTCCGGCTGCGGCAGCTTGCCCGCCGCCGCGCTGGGAGCCCCCCATGGCTACTGGAAGCTGCCGGGGCGCCCACCGGGTGCTTCCGAGGGCGCCTGCGACCATGCTTGGGTGGGGGAGAGGCAGGACCGACCTGGAGGGCCTTCCCCTCCTCTGCGGCCGAGTACCTCCTCGATGGAGCCATCACACCAAGACGGAGCAAGAACTGAGGCGAAGGAGAGAGCAAGAAGAGATGGACTGGACGGGCACGAGCGGTGCCGTACTTATAGCCGGCGAAGGCCAACCGCCGGTCTCCACGATCGCAGGTAATCATAACACGTTCTGCATGCAGGGACTTGTCCAGCTCGCACGATCACCAAGGCGTCGTGGGGAAGCGAAGGCGCCACGTCCAATCAACCGCCACGCGGCGTCCAAGGCCGCAGGCTGTTGGGGCCCACGGCGCTTCACCCTTGCCCTTTCGCCTCTCGGCACGGCCAAGTCCATGCGCGCCTTGGGCCCGGGGGCTACTGTCGGCGTTCTGGGAACAGGGGTCCCCAGACTTGCCTGCCTGCGGCCTGCGACGTGGCTCAAGTGGGGGCCCAGCGCGGCCCATCTTCATCAACACGAGGCTCAAGACCCTCGCGAGGGGCCAAGCCTCGCGAGGCAGATGACACGGCGCATCCTCAGGCACAGCCTCGTCAGGCTGGCTCGCGAGGAGGCGGAGAGTTCAAGGCAGGGTACCTCGCGAGGTGCCCATGACGCAAGCCATGACGACACGGGGCACCAGGCGGGTGCCAGCGCGCGCAGCGTCCCTCTTTCCTCTTTGGTGCAAAGAGGGCAAGCGTATCCGCGGAGTACCGAGGCATCAGGCAAAGGTTGCCACTTCGGTGCAACAAGACCAAGACCAGAAGGACTACGAGACGGAGGTCACCATGGAACCCAGCGCGGCGTCATCACCAGAGCCTTTGGCAGGCGAAGACCGCTTTTGTCAGGATAGATGTACTCACTGTCCCCCTTCAAATTAGCCCGCCATTGTTGGATCCCTTCCCGCTCAATATTTGGGGAGAGGACCAGGGCCTCTATAAATTGGACTAGCCACCCACATAGCAAGGGGTTCGATTCCTGGTTGTTCGGTCTGGGATCTAAGAGAGAAAGAGAGAGAAAGGAGACTGAACTCTTCATAGCAGTTCATCTCCACAGCCAAGAACAGACCCTCGCGAGGCTGTTCTTCCTTGTATTGTTCATCCACACCAGCCCCTGGAGGCAATCCATCCACCACACACTGGAGTAGGGTGTTACACCACATCGGTGGCCCGAACCAGTATAAATCTTGTGTCTTTCGTGCAGCTCTTTTAGTAGTTTAGATCCCATCGAGACGGAGAGGTTGAAGGCGAGATTTCCGCGCGCACCCCAGTGTTCGAACCTTAAGGATCTGCCAGAACCCGAAATCCGACAATGACGAGCCGCGCGCCACTGGGCCCGGGGGCGGGGCCGTGCTGCCCATGGGCGGCATGGCAACCTCCTGGACGCCCCAGCCGGCTCCCGCACCATGACCTTCCCAGGCCGCGCGTGATGAGCAACGCCGCGATGTCGGTGCCTCTGGACACTGCCACGGGAAGAGCCCTTTGCGTCACTCTCAGGACACACCGAGCCGGCATTCGCGCCCAGACGCTGACGGAAACGGCGCACGACAGCGAGACCGTGATAGAGCTCCTTCTAACGTGGTTAGAAGTCAGAGCGTGTAACGGTGCACACAGCTTTTGCCGCCACCCACGCCAACGGAAGCATTGGCATGCATGCAACTACTCCTCGACTTCCCTCTAGTAGTGGAGAAGCTCGACGAGTGGAGGGCCACCATTCGAAGCCTCGTCAGCTTTGCCAACAAAGATGAGCCGTGCCCAGCAGGACCCTCGTGCTGGTGTTCTGTCGAGCCAGCATATGCCGGCGGTGGGGGGGACCGGGGACGCTGCGACCATGGTGCACTCCCCTCCCCTATGGCCGCGTCTGCAGCCGCCGGCTCGCCGGGCCGATGCCCGCGACAATGTTTCTATGGCGTTGACTGACCCGCAAGCCCACTGCGACCAACATCAAGTTCTTCAAGAGCGAGCTCAGGAAGATGCTCGGACCACTACCGAGCTGCGGCGAGACACGCGCCATCAGATAGATAGGCGCGTGGGACCCACTGTGGACCTCCCAGCACCGGGGGGTGCCGGTGACCTACCTTATGAGGTGGGTTGTCTAGCCTTCACCCATGAGCTGCCGCAGTTCCAGTGGCCCACCCATCGCACGTTCAAGCCTGAGGTCGGAGAAAAATACAATGGCAAGACTCACCCGTCGGAGTTCCTCAGCATCTACACCATCGCGATGCAAGCTGCTGGTGCTCGCGACAATAAGGTGCTTGCCAATTATTTCCCGTTGGCACTCAAGCCCAACGTCATGTCATGGTTGATGCACCTGCCAGTGGATTCCATCTCTTCTTGGTCGGATCTGTGCCACGAGTTTGTTGGTGCCTTTACCGGAGGCCACCAAGCTCTTGGACAGGCGAGTGATTTGCATGTCATCCCCTAGAAGGATGGCGATTCCCTGCACAAGTACATACAAAGGTTCAACCATGTGCAGTACAACATCCCAGATGTTCATCCTGCCGCTGCCATTAGTGCATTCCAGCAAAATGTGCGCAACCGCAAGATGCGTGAGGAGCTGGCGATGAACAAGGTTAAGGATGTAGCCGAGCTGTATGTTCTGGCCGATAGGTGCACTCGGGCTGAAGAAGGAAGCAAAGTACCCCGGTGAAGATGCCGGTGTGGAAACCGACTCCATAGGCGAAGACGCCGTCGCCCCGGTAAAGAAGGGCCGATGCTGCAACAGGAAGCGTAAGGGCAAGACCGTGCTTCTGTCGAGGAATGCAGCAACCCCGGCGCCGCCAAGACCAAGGTTGACGACCCCGGCAAGGAAGTTGCCGGGTGCGCTGCCTGCCGGGCCTTGGCAGCTGCCGACAAGCCAGGAGGCTCCGACAAGCAGTATTGCAAGATCCACCGCACCAAAGGCCATGGCCTCCAGAATTGCTGGCAGGTTGAGCTGCTTGCAGAGAAGCAAAAAGCTGAATATGAGAGGCGCGACAAGGAGAAGGGCCAGGATGGTTCTGAGGGGTCTGGCAAGAAGCGTGGCGGTCGAGGAGGCCGCCGCGACAAGGATAATCAACAAGCGAGGCCTACTCGGGGCCGCAACAAGAAGGAGGAAGATGATGATCATGATGAGGACAACGAGTCCGGCGAGCACGAGTTCCAGAAAGCTATGGAGGGCAAGTGCGTCGACGATGGCGCCTCACTGCACACCTCTCACAGCGAACTGGAGCAGTGGGCGTGTGAAGTCACTGCGGCAGAGCCATCGCTCGACGCCCAGAGGCTACCGAAGTGGTCCAGCATGCCTATTATTTTTGACACCGAGGATCACCCTGACTGCACAACTGCGGTCGGGTGTTTGCCGTTGTTGGTTTCCCCAACAATACACAACCTCAAGGTGACGAAAATACTAGTTGACGGCGGTGCCGGTCTAAACTTGATCTCGCCTGCTATGATCGAAAGGCTGCAGATCCCCAATGGAGATCTCAAGGAGACAGGCACGTTTCAAGGGGTCAATCCAAGGAGGAGTCAGCCGAAGGGAAAAGTCACGTTGCCCATCACATTTGGGGGCGACCTGAACTATCGCACGAAGAATATTGTTTGTGATGTTGCCAAGATCCCCTTGCCTTATAATTGGATCCTCGGCTGCCCAGTGCGGGCCAAGTTTATGGCGACATCACATTATGCTTACAACATGTTGAAGATGCCCGGGTTGTTGAGCATCATCACCATCCCCTCTGACAAGAAGGACGCGCTTATCTGCGCCGACCAACTCTATCGGGAGGCAGTTCCAGCGGCTGCCGCCAAGACCTCTACCTCTTCCGGCAAGACTTCCAACCTCGGCAAGGACTCCTACACCTCCTCCGGCAGGCACGCCTCTTTGGAGCACCGCGTTACCATTGAGGAAGTGCCAGAGAGCTCCGCCAGTGGGAGCAAGAGGCCCAAGGCGGCGCCGCCAGAAACTAAGAAGGTGCCCGTCAAGGAGGATGGCACGGGTGAAGCTTTTACCATAAGCCCCACCCTCGATAGCAAATACGAAAGCGCGCTTGTCACCTTCCTGCGGGTGAATGTCGACGTGTTTTCATGGAAAGCATCCGACATCCCCGACGTTCCCAGGGCGGTGATTGAGCACCACCTTACTGTCTGTCCCCACGCGCGGCCCGTCAAGCAGAAGGTCAGAAAGCAAGCTTTGGAGTGACAAGAGTTCATCATCGAAGAGATCAGAAAGTTGGAGGCGGCGGGCTTGGTTAGAGGAGTGCTCCACCCCACGTGGTTGGCCAATCCAGTGGTAGTGCGTAAGGCAAATGGGAAGTGGATGCTGTGTATTGACTACACAGATATCAATAAGGCCTGTCCAAAGGATCCTTTCCCTTTACCATGCATTGACCAGATAGTAGACTCCACTGCCGGGTGTGACCTGCTGTCATTCCTTGACGCCTACACAGGGTACCACCAGATCTTCATGATGAAGGAAGACGAAGAGAAAATTGCGTTCATCACCCCATGTGGTACGTATTGTTTTGTACGGATGCCTTTCGGGTTGAAGAACGCGGGTTTGATGTTTTCTCGGGCAATCCTAATTGGTTTTGAGCCCCAGCTGCATAGAAATATGGAAGCCTATATGGATGATATAGTAGTCAAAACCAAAGACAAGGCCATGCTCGTGCAAGATCTGGACGAAACATTTGCCAACCTACGCAAGATCAACCTCAAGCTCAACCCATAGAAGTGCATGTTTGGCGTCCAATCCAACAAACTTCTTGGGTTCTTTGTGTATCAACATGGAGTCGAGGCAAATCCCGACAAGATCAAAGAAATTGAGCAAATTGAGGTGCCAAGACGAGTCAAAGATGTTTGTAGGCTTGCCGGTTGCGTTGCTGCTCTGAGTAGGTTCATCTCCAAATCTGCTGAGTGCGCCCTCCCCTTCTTCAAAGTTTTGAAGAAGGTGGGTCCAATGAAATGGACTCCAGAGGCAGAGGCAGCACTGCAAGATTTGAAGAAGTACCTCTCCTCCATGCCAATACTAGTCGCACCTAAACCGCAAGAGCCTTTGCTGCTATATCTAGCGGTAATGAATCAAGTGGTTAGTGCTGTGCTAGTGGCCTAGAGAGAATTTGAGGAAGAAGCAGCGGTAGTAGCAGAGCCTTCGGATGATAAGTCAGAGCTCTCCCTGGCAGGGCCTGATGCCGGCAAGACAGGACCCCCGGCGGAGTCTGGTCCCGGCAAGACGGAGTCCACGCAAGCGGGCGAAGTCGAACAGAAGAAGAAGGTGGTGCAGCACCCGGTTTATTTTGTCAGTTCCCTCTTACAGAGGGATAGATCAAGATATTCTGGCATACAGAAGCTACTTTTCGGACTTCTTATGGCCTTGAGAAAGTTGTGTCACTACTTCCAAGCGCATGTGATCACCATCGTCACCCGCCTCCCTTTGCAACGAATCTTGCACAATCCGGGTGCCACTGGGAGGATTGTGGAGCGGGCATTGGAACTGTCAAGATTTGGCCTCAAATTTGAAAGCACTTCAACAATCAAGAGCTGAGCCTTAGCAGAGTTCATAGCGGAATGGACCTCAATGCCAGACAAAGAAGTTCGAGAGACCGCCCTTCCCGGCAAGGAGACGAGCCGTGATTGGATCATGTACTTTGACGGAGCTTTCTCGCTGCAAGGTGCTGGTGCCAGCGTGTTGCTCGTCGCACCCACCGGAGAACGCCTCAAGTACGTGGTCCAGATGCACTTTCCCCGAGAAAAGTCAACGAACAACATGACAGTGTACAAGGGATTGCTTGCTGGTCTTAGGATCGCGGCAAACCTCGGAATCAGGAAGCTCATCATCAGAGGTGATTCGCAGCTCATCGTCAAGCAAGTCAACAAGGATTACCAGAGCCCGTTGATGGAGGCTTATGTCGATGAGGTGAGGAAGTTGGAAGAGCGTTTTGACGGTCTAGAAGCGGAGCATGTTCCCCAAGCGGAGAACATCATTACCGATGACTTGTCGAAGCGTTCTGCCCTCAAGTTGCCTGTGGAACCAGGTACCTTTGTGCTTCAATTGACCCAGCCATCCATTGAGCCATCAATAGGATAGAACAAGCGAAGGAAGGCAGACCCTGACAATTACTTTCCCACTGAGCTCCCAGGAGCCGCCGACAAAGAAGTTGCCGGATGCCCCAAGCTTGCCGGGGAGCAGCAACCTCCGGCGAGGCCCCAAGCCCCGACCGTAGAGGCAGCTGCCCCTATGGCCGAAGATGAGCCTTTAGTCCTTGCCGTTGAGCCCCAGGCTCCAGCATGGACGCAGCGCACCGTCCGCTTCCTCCAAATAGGGGAACTCCCTGAGGAACAAGAAGAGGCAGAGAAAGTAGCCAGACGGTCCAGCATGTACCAGTTTGTGGATGATGCCCTATACAGAAGGAGACAAAACGGTGTGAAACTGAAGTGCATCCCTTGGGAGGACGGACTAGAGCTGTTGGCAGAGATACATGGAGGCATGTGTGGCTCCCACATAGGGTCGAGAGCCCTTGCCGGCAAAGTGTTCCAGCAAGGTTTCTTTTGGCCCACCGCTCTCCAGGATGCAACTACACTAATAACCAAGTGTGAAGCATGCTAGCTCCATTCAAAGAAGCTTCATCAGCGAGCGCAAGCCCTTCAAACATTCCCTCTTTCTTGGCTATTTTTGGTCTGGGGCCTCGACATACTGGGCCCCTTTCCCCATGCTGTCGGGGGCTTTGGGTACTTGTACGTCGCAATCAACAAGTTCACAAAGTGGCTGGAAGTGGAACCAGTGAGAAAGGTGACAGCACAATCAGCCGTCAAGTTCTTCAACGAACTATTTTGTTGTTTCAGTGTGCCAAATAGAGTCATCACCGAAAATGGCACGCAGTTCTCGAGCCGCACTTTCATGCAGTACATTCAAGACCTCGGCGGCAAGGTTTGTTTTGCTTCCGTTGCTCATCCCAGAAGCAACGGCCGGGCTAAGAGGGCAAATGCGGAAGTGCTGCAGGGCCTCAAAACCAGAACTTTTGACAGGCTACACAAGTGTGGAAGGCACTGGATTGATGAATTTCCAATGGTTCTTTGGTCGATCAGAATGACACCAAATCGAGCCACTGGCCAGACACCCTTTGCCCTAGTATACCGGGCACAAGCATTTCTCCCCACAGAACTCATATGCGGGTCACCTCGAGTGCTCACTTACGGTGAGCTTGAGCAAGAGCAGTTGCACCAAGATGATGTGACGCTCCTTGAGGAAGATCGTCTTCCGGCTGTTGTGCGAGCCGCTTGTTACCAGGAAGCCTCGCGCCGCTACCATAGCCGCAAGGTTCACGACCGAAGCCTTGAGGAAGGCGACCTTGTTCTTTGGTGGATCCAATCCACCAAGAATTGAAACAAGTTGACGCCAAAGTGGGAAGGCCCTTATCGGGTAATACGAGTCACCAAGCCCGGCGCAGTCCGCCTGGAGACCGAGGTGTCAGGACCCCGATTCCAAATCACATCGATCTAGCCGGTAACACCTCATATCACTTTGCGGCTGAAAGTGCAACTATCCCTAGGTGGTTTTGGTAATTCATAACAACATACAGCTCATTGAGCTAATGCTATTCCAAGATGATTATTTTAGGAAAGCTCAATGATTGGCATGGCATGGATGTGAAAGTGGAACCCTCAAAATGCTAAGGACAAAGGATTGGCTCAAGCTCAAAAGCTCAAGACTCTTCATTTTATATTTTAGTGATCCAAGATCACATTGAGTCTTTAGGAAAAGCCAATACTATCAAGGAGGGATGAGGTGTTGCTTAATGAGCCTCTTGCTTCATGTGCTTAGTGATATGCTCCAAAAACCCTCAACTACTTTCCCATATCCACATTTGACCTAAACCCTAAGCCAAACTCGGTCCTACCGATTCTTTCTATCCGGCGCCACCGAGTTTCACTTGTCATAAGCCACTGCCAAACCCTAGCAATTCGGTTCTACCGATAGGGATCTCGGTCTCACCGAGATGGGATTGCAAACTCTCTGTTTCCCTTTCGTAACTTTTCAGTCTCACCAAAAGAGCGGGTCGGTCCCACCGAGATTGCAATGTAAACTCTCTGTTTCCCTTTTGTAACTTTTCGGTCTCACCGAAAGAGCAAATCGGTCCCACCGAGTTTGCCTGACCAACTCTCTGGTTAGCTAATTACCAAAATCGGTCTCGCCGAGTTTGTGTAATCGGTCTCACCGAGATTACGTTATGCCCAAACACTAACCATATCGGTCCTACCGAGTTGCATGTCAGACCCACCGAAAATCTCTAACGGTCACTTGGTTTACCTTTTCGGTCCGACCAAGTTTGTTGATTCGGTCCCACCGAGATTGGTAAATTGTGTGTAACGGTTGGATTCTGTGTGGAGGCTATATACCCCTCCACCTCCTCTTCATTCAGAGAGAGAGCCATCAGAACACATATACACTTCCAACTCATATGTTCTGAGAGAGAATCACCTACTCATGTGTTGAGACCAAGATATTCCATTCCTACCATATGAATCTTGATCTCTAGCCTTCCCCAAGTTGCTTTCCACTCAAACCTTCTTTCCACCAGATCCAAATCCTATGAGAGAGAGTTGAGTGTTGGGGAGACTATCACTTGAAGCAGAAGAGCAAGGAGTTCATCATCAACACACCATTTGTTACTTCTTAGAGAGTGGTGTCTCCTAGATTGGCTAGGTGTCACTTGGGAGCCTCCGACAAGATTGTGGAGTTGAACCAAGGAGTTTGTAAGGGCAAGGAGATCGCCTACTTCGTGAAGATCTACCGCTAGTGAGGCAAGTCCTTCGTGGGCGATGGACATGGTGGGATAGACAAGGTTGCTTCTTCGTGGACCCTTCGTGGGTGGAGCCCTCCGTGGACTCGCGCAACCGTTACCCTTCGTGGGTTGAAGTCTCCATCAACGTGGATGTAGGATAGCACCACCTATCCGAACCACGAGAAAAACATCCGTGTCTCCAATTGCGTTTGAATTCTCCAAACCCTTCCCTTTACATTCTTACAAGTTGCATGCCTTACTTTCCGCTGCTAATATACTCTTTGCATGCTTGCTTGAATTGTGTGATGATTGCTTGACTTGTTCTAATATAGCTAAAATCTGCCAAGAACTAAAATTGGGAAAAGGTTAAGTTTTTATTTGGTCAAGTAGTCTAATCACCCCCCTCTAGACATACTTTCGATCCCACAAGTGGTATCAGAGCTTTTGGTGGTCATAGCCTTGGTTTCACAACCTAGGAGATTATGGCGTCTAGCGAGGGAAATTATCACCATAGAGGTCCTTACTTTGATGTTACTAATTTTGCTAGTTGGAAGCATAAAATGAAAATGCATATTCTTGGACATAACCCCGCCGTTTAGGCTATTGTGTGTGTTGGTTTGCAAGGTGACTTCTTTGATGGGAGAGAACCAAACCGTGAAGCTACCGCGGATGAGTTGAAGATGTTGCAATACAATGCTCAAGCGTGTGATATTCTCTTCAACAGATTGTGCCCCAAAGAATTCAACAAAATCAGCCGTCTTGAGAATGCAAAGGAATTTTGGGACACTTTGATTGATATGCACGAAGGTACCGACTCCGTCAAGGAATCCAAGTTGGATGTGCTTCAAAGTCAACTTGACAAGTTCAAAATGAAGGATGGTGAATGTGTCGCTGAAATGTACTCTAGGCTTGCTCTCATCACAAATGAGATTGCCGGCTTAGGGAGTGAAGAGATGACCGATAGATTCATCATCAAGAAGATTCTAAGAGCCTTGGATGGAAAATATGATACCGTGTGCACATTGATCCAAATGATGCCCAATTACAAAGATCTCAAGCCAACGGAGGTGATTGGAAGAATTGTTGCTCATGAGATGTCACTTAAGGATAAAGAGGAACTTCACAACAAATCAAGTGGTGCCTACAAAGCCTCATGTGAAGCCCCTACATCATCAAGTGAGAAACAAAACTTAAATGAAGAATTGAGCTTAATGGTGAAGAACTTCAACATGTTCTACAAGAGTAGAAGCAAAGATAGAAGCTCCAAGTCAAGGTCCTACAATAACAAAAGATCTTCTAGTCGAGAGCGAAACTGCTACAATTGTGGAAGACCCGGACACTATTCTAATGAGTGTACGGCTCCCTACAAGAGAAGAGAAGACTCTCCAAAAAGAAGAAGCAAAGAATCACCACCAAGAGAGAGAAGGAGTAGAGATGATCGTTATGAACGAAGATACTCACGGAGAAGCAAGGATTCGGAAAGGAAGGAAAAATCATAAAGGAGCTACACAAAATGAAGACATCAAGCTCATGTTGGTTAATGGGTATCTGGCTCCGACTCCGACAGCCACTCCGAGAGAAGTTATCACTCCGACTCCGAAGATACTCAAGATGAAGGTGTTGCCGGTCTAGCACTTGTGTCAACCAACTCCTACGACATATTTGACTCACCAAATGAAGGAATTGGAAGATGCTTCATGGCCAAAGGTCCTAAGGTAACACACCCCGAGTATGTTGATTTTAATAGTGATGAAGATGACTTGTTAGGTGATGATGATTTGCTTGTTGACAACTCTAGTGATGAATACTATGATGAAACGTCAATTAATCATGCTAATCAAGATAAAACGAATGACAATGATAAGGAGAAGATTGAGGCTCTAACTAAAGAACTAAACACTCTTAAGTTAGCTCATGAAACTATCTTCGAAGATCATCGAGAACTTTTAAGAGCTCATGAGAAGTTACGCTTTGAAAAGCTCAATCTTGAGCAAGAGCATGAGTTTTTAAAAGAAATCAATGATGATCTCCGCAAGAAAAGTTCTTCTTACATTGCCAAGCGTTTACTCTTATCCACTTACATGCCTCAAGTCAAGTCTAGTAACAAGAACAAGAAAGATTCTTCCTCTAGTAGTAACAATGATCATGCTAAATCAAATATTGTTGCTTCTAGTAGTATTCTTGATTCCACTAATGATTCTCTTAGCCAAGTTACACTTGAGCAATAAAATAGCTTATTGAAGGGAATTATAGAGAAAGGAGTGTACAAAAGCCTTGCCGGGAGTAAGCAATTCGAGGAAATTGTGCGCAAGCAAGGAATGCACCGGAAGAATCAAGGTGTTGGTTTTGAACGAAAGTTCAATGCCAATGGAGTTGAGTGGGAAGAAGATCAATACCCCAAGACAAAGTTTGTTCCTCAACAAGAAAAGTATGATACTTCCTTCAAGGGAACACAAGCTCAAGATGATCTTCCACCACAAGGCTACAAGCAAAAAGGCAAGGACAAGCTTCAAGAGGAAATTGATGCATTTGAAGAAGCTCCTAAGACCTTAGTCAAGTGGATTCCCAAGACCACGTCAAGTTCCACTTCAGCAAGTACGACTACAACTCCAAGGATTCCCATCAAGATGGTGTGGATCCAAAAGAAGAAGAACTAGAGAGTTCTTGAGGGTGATCCGCCAACATACTTCACTCTTATCATTTTGGCAAGAACAAGTGCAATCAACTTCCACATCTTGCACTAGTTCAAGGAGTCACAAACCCTCTTGTTGGTAAGACAAGGGACAAGGTAACCTAAAAGTTTTCATGGACATCATCTTGTGTGTGCATCACTCTATGTCTATGGATATCCTTGTTTGTTCCTTGTGGGACTAACCCATGTAGGTATTGAAAGTGCAATTCACTCAAATGGATAACTCCAAGTGATCTACATCAACATTGAGCATCCACATCTTCAACATCTACATGAAGTCATCATCGACAAAACCCAAGGTTAGTTCATCCCTCTTAGGGGGGATATCACATCTAGGGGGAGCTTTACTCTCAAACTTGAGCTAAAGCAACTCTAAAAGATGTGAACACAACAATGCTTTATGTAAAAGTGGTAACCCCACTTGAGCTTAAACAATGAGTATGACCTACGATCAAGTGTTCTCACTTGACTCCTAAGTCAATATACTCATATATAGATGACCTAGTCATCACAAATTGCTTGATAGATGCTAGAATTGATTGTGCATGCTTTGTCACATATTTTATTTGCCATCTTATTGTGTGAGCATGTTGGTTGCATATTTTACTCATTCGAGGACATCCACTTGTTGTTTTGATTTTTTGGTTTTATTTCCTTTTGCCAAGTGGATGGACAAGAATGCCTAAGAACCTCCTCTAGCTATCTATGCTTTTCTCGTCTCAAACTCTATTCATGCTACATCACAAAATTTGTTCAAGTCAGATTCGAACCACTCTGTGTGAGGAGCGCTCGGAGTCCCCGATTCGTCATAGACTTAAACTTCCAAAACCTCTTTGTGATTCTCGGTCTGACCGATATCCTACTTTCGGTCCTACCGAGATCATTAAGTTGATCTAGGTTTTCTATCTCGGTGCAACTGATTTGAACCATTCGGTCACACCGAGTTGCAACAACTGTATACAGTTTTGCATCTCGGTGCCACCGAGTTGTTCCACTCGGTCACACTAACAGGGTCGGGCTATATATAGTCACGGGTAAAAATTTGGAAATTTCTCCGAACCCCTTCGCCCGCGCGATAGGCTGCTCTGCCAACGTGGTCTCCGGATCGTCTCCTCGCCGCCAGCCGCCTCCAGTCGCTGGTCTCCCTCGCCGTCAACGGGAATCAACCCCGCCGTTGCCACCGTAGCGAGTCTCCGCCGAACTAGGGTATGGACTCGATCTTTGTGCTATTCCCCAATCCGATTCTTAGCACATTGTGATCATCATGATTCTTGCCACGTTTGAAACACTTCTACACAGTCAATGAACTCGTAGATTAGGTTTAATTCGAAAATTTTAGGGTTAGGTTTCTGACGAAACCATCTCGGACCCACCGAGTTGAAAAACTTGGTCCCACCGTTTGACTTATGCCATTGCACAAGTGAGACTCGGTCTGACCGAGAATTACTTATCGGTGTGACCGATTTTGGAACTTTGTGAAACCCTAGCAGTCTCGGTGCCACCGAACTGTGACTCGGTCTGACCGAGTTCACTAGTTCAGGTGCCAAAACTGCTTCGGTATCACCAAGTTTAAAAATCGGTAGATCCGAGATGATTTCAGTGGGAAACTAAAACTAAGTATTTGAATTATTCTTTTGCAAAAATCTCTGCATTTTGTGATGCTCATCCACTCTATCTCATCTATAACCTATTCACAGGGTCAACAGTCAGAGTTTGCAACATGTCTGATCAAAGTGATAGCCAGAATTTGTCAGAACAGCAAGTGCAGATGAGTGAGGGCACTAGTCCCTCAAGTTCTTCAGATGATGGCAGCAGAAGTACTCCTAGCAACCTGCCAAAAGCTGCCACAAGACAGAGAAAGAAGAGAACCTCAGAATCAGAGGATGCGGATTATGTGGCAGAAGAGGAAGCAACTTCCAAGAGAGTTGAGCCAGCACAGGGCACAAAGCCAGGGTTAAAGATCAAAAGGCCAGCAGGCAGGCAGCCTATGTCAAAGGCCAGAGCTTCAACTGAGAAGCCCACTCCCATAGAGCCAGTTGCTGCTGAAGGCAAGAAAAGAAAGGAAAGTGTCAAGAAGACCATAGCCAGAGTGCTTGGAAAGGCGTCCATCATGGAAGATGAGGAGGAAGAAGAAGAGGTAGCTGCACCAGCACCAAAGGCACCCAAGATGATGGGTGATGCCATAAGATTAAGGGCAGCTGCTTCCAAGGCCAAGCCAGCTCCAAAGCCAAAGCCAAAGAGGAATACAAGGAGCATCCCAGCTGCTGAGAAGAACAAGGCCCCAGTGCCTGACACTGCAGAAGATGATGAAGAGCAATTTCTCAGAAAACTCAAGCCCAAGATCCCAGACCACAACGATGCTCATCCTATGGCTGAGGACATGAAGCTTAGGAGAAATTCAGGGCTCCGGAAGTGGAGAGAAGCAGATCCGTATGCTTCAAGGAGGAGGACTGCTGTGGACTACAGATTTCACACCAAGGAACAGCAGGACTTCTATGAGACAGTGCTGCTAGATAAGAAGCCAATTGTATGTGATATGAGATGGGTTGATTGGCAATACATCAAGGACAACGAAGAGTACTACCCTGGAGTGCAAGACAGCTTCAAGGCATGTGGAGTAGAGGACTTTGTTGGGCAGAAGCTCACAAAGTGGAACGAGGAACTCATCATGCAATTCTACTCCACCGCACATTTTTATTCAGATGGGAGAATTGTTTGGATGTCTGAGGGTACGAGGTACCAGTCTACAGTTACTGAATGGGCTCAGCTGATCAATGCCCCACAAGAGCATGAGGTTGACTTGGATATCTATGCCAAGAAGAAGATGGACCACAACTCAATGTCAAACATGTACAAGGAGATTCCAAATGAAGCACTTGACACTTTCAAGTTTGGCTCAGTACACTATCTTCTGTCAGGGCAGCCAACCATCAATTGGATACTGAGGCACACCTTGTTGCCCAAGTCAGGTGATCACAAGATGATCAGAGGCCATGTGATCAATTTGCTACATATCTTTGATGTGCCACAGAAGTTCAAGGTGATGAGCCTCATGGTAGAGACCATCAAGAGGACTGCATCAGACCAGAAGAGGAGTTGTGGGTATGCCCCACAAATTCAGGAGCTCATTAACTCCAAGATGGGCACGGGCATATACTTATTGGACAAGGAACACCTGCCCATCCATCCAGATTTTGAAGATAATCAAGTTGTCATGACTGAGAATGAACTATCTTCAGCACAAGCACAAGCCAAGAATGAGAAGGCAAGGAAGGAGAAAGCTGCCAAGATGCCAACTCAAGAGGAGGCATCTGAATATTTCTTGAAAACCAAACAAGAGTAGCTTGGTTACCTGATTGCATCCACCCTACGGATTGAGAAAGGATTAGCCACCCTAACTCAGAACCAGGCAAGCCTAGATAGGATCGTTGAACAAAGGTTCTATGACTTGGATATCAAGGTGACAGAGATTCAGACTGCAGTGGAGCAGCTCCAAGATGACATGCAGGAGAGGAGAGGCAAGACTACAACTGATGCCTTTGCCAGAGTGCCACGAGGTCCGAGGTCGTCTGCAGTGCCAGTTGCTGACACCAGAGCCACCACTTCTGCACTAGCTACAGCCTCAGTTCCACCAGCTCCAGCGTCCACTTCAGCCTCGACTCCGACCACGTCAACAGAAGGCTTCGTCCTTGGAGTGCTCCGGACTCCACCACCACCTGAAGATCAAGCCTGAGTGTCAATTTAGCACTATGCATTTTCTAGGAACTTTTTGGTAACTTGTTGCCAAAGGGGGAGAAAATGTATAGATCATAGGCTTCGAGAGAGAGAGAGTGTTGCTTTTCTCTCTTGCTTTATTTGGTGGTTTTTCGAACTTTGTTTGCTTTTGAGTGCTTGAGTACTATGTTACTATGTCATTAGCTGTGAGACATTGATGATCATGTGTTTGATCATAAGCTACACTTAATGCTTGCTTAATGCTATTATCCTATCTATCTTATGTGATCATTCACTATTCTTGGTGATGGGTGCATATATTTCATTCTTATCATTTTAAGCGCTCCACCAAGATGTATGTGACATGGAAGAGTAACCCATGACTCTAACTCTTTGTGCATTTGCAGTCCAAAGCAAATCTAAAATATGCACAAATTTAGGGGGAGCTCTTACTTATCACATACTTCTCAAAGCGACGATATATTTCATGCCTATTATCATTTGTCGAAGCTTTGATCTATATGTTGTCATCAATTACCAAAAAGGGGGAGATTGAAAGTGCAACTATCCCTAGGTGGTTTTGGTAATTCATAACAACATATAGCTCATTGAGCTAATGCTATTCCAAGATGATTATTTTAGGAAAGCTCAATGATTGTCATGGCATGGATGTGAAAGTGGAACCCTCAAAATGCTAAGGACAAAGGATTGGCTCAAGCTCAAAAGCTCAAGACTCTTCATTTTATATTTTAGTGATCCAAGATCACATTGAGTCTTTAGGACAAGCCAATACTATCAAGGAGGGATGAGGTGTTGCTTAATGAGCCTCTTGCTTCATGTGCTTAGTGATATGCTCCGAAAACCCTCAACTACTTTCCCATATCCACATTTGACCTAAACCCTAAGCCAAACTCGGTCCTACCGATTCTTTCTATCCGGCACCACCGAGTTTCACTTGTCATAAGCCACTGCCAAACCCTAGCAATTCAGTTCTACCGATAGGGATCTCGGTCTCACCGAGATGGGATTGCAAACTCTTTGTTTCCCTTTCGTAACTTTTCGGTCTCACCGAAAGAGCGGATCGGTCCCACCGAGATTGCAATGTAAACTCTCTGTTTCCCTTTTGTAACTTTTCGGTCTCACCGAAAGAGCAAATCGGTCCCACCGAGTTTGCCTGACCAACTCTCTTGTTAGCTAATTACCAAAATTGGTCTCACCGAGTTTGTGCAATCGGTCTCACCGAGATTACGTTATGCCCAAACCCTAACCATATCGGTCCTACCGAGTTGCATGTCAGACCCACCGAAAATCTCTAATGGTCACTAGGTTTACCTTTTCGGTCCGACCGAGTTTGTTGATTCGGTCCCACCGAGATTGGTAAATTGTGTGTAACGGTTGGATTTTGTGTGGAGGCTATATATACCCCTCCACCTCCTCTTCATTCAGAGAGAGAGCCATCAGAACACATATACACTTCCAACTCATATGTTCTGAGAGAGAATCACCTACTCATGTGTTGAGACCAAGATATTCCATTCCTACCATATGAATCTTGATCTCTAGCCTTCCCCAAGTTGCTTTCCACTCAAACCTTCTTTCCACCAGATCCAAATCCTATGAGAGAGAGTTGAGTGTTGGGGAGACTATCACTTGAAGCACAAGAGCAAGGAGTTCATCATCAACACACCATTTGTTACTTCTTGGAGAGTGGTGTCTCCTAGATTGGCTAGGTGTCACTTGGGAGCCTCCGACAAGATTGTGGAGTTGAACCAAGGAGTTTGTAAGGGCAAGGAGATCGCCTACTTCGTGAAGATCTACCACTAGTGAGGCAAGTCCTACGTGGGCGATGGCCATGGTGGGATAGACAAGGTTGCTTCTTCGTGGACCCTTCGTGGGTGGAGCCGTCCGTGGACTCGCGCAACCGTTACCCTTCGTGGGTTGAAGTCTCCATCAACGTGGATGTAGGATAGCACCACCTATCCGAACCACGGGAAAAACATCCGTGTCTCCAATTGCGTTTGAATTCTCCAAACCCTTCCCTTTACATTCTTACAAGTTGCATGCCTTACTTTCCGCTGCTAATATACTCTTTGCATGCTTGCTTGAATTGTGCGATGATTGCTTGACTTGTTCTAATATAGCTAAAATCTGCCAAGAACTAAAATTGGGAAAAGGTTAAGTTTTTATTTGGTCAAGTAGTCTAATCACCGCCCTCTAGACATACTTTCGATCCCACAGCGGCCTCGCGCACGGTATTCCCCGGGTGTCGCCTTACCATGGCCCAGGACCGTTTGCGCCTTTTGGCTCACGTATATGATAGTGTCGCTAGCATCCATATGACAGAGAACCCAGGCCAACATGGCTAGTCGTGAACCCAAAGCGGCACTAACCTATGGGGACAGGCATACATGAATCACATCGAGCATGTCGGTCAGCAGCGTGTGAATCCGGGTTGTAGCACTGGGCTAACAGGACTCCGGGAACCCGGGCTGTAGCAGGCTAGGCAGGACTCCGGATGTCACCGCGTGACATTTCCCCGAAGGGACAGACACAGGAATGAAGTGACACACATGCCGGCCAGTCAAGTGTCCTGAGCAGTAGTGCTGGGCTAGCAGTACTCCAGTGAACCAGGCTGTAGCGGACTACTATGGCTCATGGAAGCACTAGACTACATTTCCCCATAAGAGAGGCTGCCAAGGATAAACAACTAGATTGTTGCATTCCACACATACCAGGCATTTCAATCATACACACAATATGCTCGATATGTGTAAATACAACATGGCATCACAACATAGCTCTACAACCCAAGTATTTATTCCTTAGGCTCCGAGGAGCGAGATATTACAAACATGGGTCTCATGATCCAACAATCACATCATAAAAATCAAGCACATGCGGAAGCTTAACATGTCTGAGTACAGACATCTACAAATGGAAAAAGGCTAAGAAGCCTGACTATCTACCAGATCCTGCCGAGGGCACAAGATCGTAGCTGAGGTATCAAGCTAACGTCGAAGTCCACATGGAACTACTAGCGAGACTGAAGTCTCTCTCTGCAAAACATAAATTAATCAAACATGAGTACAAAGGTACTCAGCAAGACTTATATCAGAACTAGATACATATGCATCGGTATCAACAAGGGGGGGGGGGTGGTGGAGTTTAACTGCAGCAAGCCAGCTTTGACTCAGTGGCTAACCTAAACTACGACTGCAAGCAACTCTTTTGAGGTGGCGCACACGAGTCCACATATTCACCATTCAATACACCACTATGGATCTGCTCCCGTGTCCCTACGAGAACGCCATCCATAGCACTCACGCTTATCTTGCGCATTTTAGAGTATCGAGTTTCACTTGTCTATGAACTGTTATAGGCAACCCAGAAGTCCTTTACCGCGGACACGGCTATTCGAATAGATCATTTATAACCCTGCAGGGGTGTACTTCTTCACACACGCTCTCACCACTTACCGCCGTTTACACGACATGTACTCGGCAACCTTCAAGCGGAAGCCCAACGAGGGTGTCGGCGACGGCCTACCTAAACACTCAAGTCTCTAGTCCAGGTTTATCGCCTATCCAGGTTCCATCCGTAGGGAGTCCGGCCGAGGTTTCCACATATGGCCCTGGACGATGTGTACAGGGTTCCGAGACACCAAACGGGCGCCCGGCATGCCCGACCATGGTGTATCTACCGCATCATAGCCCACCCCTAGGGTCAGCGCTACGCACGGCCGCCAACAGATCCTATAAACACCAGAAACTAGTTGCAACTCCTGGATAGAGGACAAGGGTGATCAAGAAGCCAAGAGGGTCCATTGGTTTCGGGCCCAATGCGTGGTAGTAACTGTTTCATGGATCACAAACACAAAACTCAGTTCCTAAGGACGGTTTCAATGAGACAACCCACCATGCACTCCTACATGGCCTCTCACCGCTACCTTTACCAAATCGTGTTCACACACTTAGCTCACACATAGTAGGACATGTTCATCACTTGTTCCAATTCATCCCCGATGAATCAGACCTGACTCAACTCTAAGCAGTAGTAGGCATGACAAATAAGCATGAATGAGTAGGCACATCAGGGCTCAAACCACTCCTACTCATGCTAGTGGGTTTCATCTATTTACTATGGCAATGACAGGTCATGCAGAGGAAAAGGGGTTCAACTACCGCAACATGTAACAGTTGAATCGTTGTTGTCCTAATGCAGTAAAAGAGAGCAGAAGCGAGAGAGTGGGATTGTATCGGGATGAACAAGGGGTTTTGCTTGCCTGGCACTTCTGAAGATATCATTGGGTCTTCATCAGTGTCAACGATCACAGCATCGGTACAATGTCTATCGAGAGGGGACAACCACCGGCAACAGAGAAGGAACACAATCAATGCAATGCACAACATGATGCATGATAATGACATGGCAATATGTATGCAACTAGCAACAAGTTAAATGGAGTTGGTTTGAACACTAGGTTCAAATTCAAACTCCATATGTGCTTTCTTAAATGCCATTTAATTGAATTGTCCTAAATAGAGGATATAAGTTGCTCTAACATGCATGAAAATGCCATAAACAGATTCTTTGGATTTTTCTGATCATTTTACATATATAATTTGTTTCATTTGGAGTTACGGTTGATTTTATATGATTTTTCAAAGTTTGGATATTTTCTGAATTAAACAAATCATTTAAGATTTATTTAGATTCCAGAAAAGGATTACTGCATCAGTCTGATATCATCATGATGTCAGTAGGTCAACGGGGCACGGTCTAGGTCAAACCTGATGCGTGGGACCCACTGGTCAGTGTCACAGAGCTGGCTAGTGTGGCTGACATGCGGGCCTGGTCAACGGCCACGTCAGCCGGGTCAAAGATGACGCGTGGAGCCACTGGATTAATCTAAAATAAACATGGAATAAACCCAGGGTTAATTTGGGCGCGGGGCCCATATGTCAGTGAGAAAGGGGGTTAATTAGTGGGGTAATTAGTCCCTAACGATGGTGCCATGTCAGCGCGCCGGAGTTGAACGTCGGCGAGCACGCGAACGCATCGGCGATGCTCGGGAACGCGCTACGGGCGGCTATTGGACGTGCTGCGGGTACCACAAGGAAGCCCTCGCTCGCCCGCATCCAGGGGTGCTTGCAGCTGGGCGCAGGGAGGCGGGGGTCGACGGCGGCAACCACTTGGGTGGCGGCCGGAGTTCGGGTGGTGGTGGGTTTGGTGCTACGCTTGCGTTCGAGAAAAGTAGCAGGCTAGAGAGGCACTAGGCGTTGCTACGAGCGCAACGGCACATGCACAAGACCAATTGGTCACCGGAGCCACGTCGGTGACGAGGCCAGGAGGTAGCGCGATTCGGTCGGCAAGGGGGCGACGGCTACGGGGCATAATCGAGCTCGGGAAGAGGGGGGTTAGACGCAGGAGCTCACAACGCTTCGGACGGAAGGCTCGAGGGGCTCGGGGAAGGCCTGCAGACGACGGAGCGGTGATGGCGTTCGCCGGAGCCCGAGGAAGACGAAGAAGCCGATGCCGGCAATGCAGCGCGTATGGGCTCGAGCGCGTCAGCTTGGAGACGTCGGGCGTTGCAGTGAAGCTTCTGGATGCGTCGAGGGGGTGAGGGGATGGCAATGGGCGCAGCAACAGCGAGCGCCGGCGGTTGCGCTCGGTGGGTGCACGCGAGAGGGACAGGGGAGGGGATGAGCATGGGGGAGGAGTGAGAGGGCCTGGGGGGTGCGTGGCCGTCTCCGTGACGCTGGGAGAGAGCCTCAGGGGTGTGAGGCAGGCAGGGAGGAGGTGGCGGCCTTAGCGCGCGCCGTGCCCGCCTTCGCCTCTGCCTACTGGCAGAGGTTGAAGACGACTGGCACTAGCCAGCTAGGCTGGGCCGGCTGGAGGAGCTGGGCCACTATAGTAACAGGCCAGGTGGGATTTGCAAGCTAGGTTCCTCTCTTTTTATTCTTTCCTGTTTTCTATTATACTGCAACTTTGTGGCTTTATTTAAAATATTGAAACAATCCCAAAATTTATTAAACTGCTCATGACCACTGTTGGGGATATATCCTACAACAAACATTCCAGTTCATGAATATTTGGGCATTTGAAATATTCTATAGCATTTAAGTGCCCAAATGCAAGTATTATATGATTTAATTTAGTGACCCTCTGTTGTCCTAGTAAAATCTGCACCATTTTTGTCAGGGATTCTGGACCAAGGCAAGGATGATGAACATTTTAGAAGGGCATTTTGGGTTCAGTGAAAATGATTTTATTTGGACCCTAGTTGAATTTCATTTGCTGCTAGGGTTTATCAGCCCCCATTTCAAAATTTCATAAAAATTTAGACATGATGTATGGAGGCTAATGCAAGACAGGCAAGGCCAGAACTGGGGCTGTGACAGCTCACCCCCACTAAACAAGAATCTCGCCCCGAGATTCAAGCGTAGGGCAAGATGAAGGGGGAACGCAGACTAACATAGTCTTCACGGTCCAGGTTGCACCTCATAAGGTTGTTAATTCGTTGCATACGTTGATCCTGACATCCCCGCTTTTGAGATGTTCATCCACGCGATGACGACGGAAATAAACTATACTAGGATTGATCTTCCCAAAGATCGAGCTATACAAGATCAACTCGCGGAATGGGATGTTGAAACACCTCGAGTTGAGACACAAAACTCATCGAGAGGTATGGAAGAATAGACGACGGGGTTTGATTTGGTGGGCAACAATTCCACGCTTACAAAGATGGTGGATGGTGTCAAGGTGGCGAGGAAATAATTGCCATGATCCCATAATGGGGCACCTAATTGGGAAAGGTGACTCGTTGAGCTATTTTCTTAGGTGGCAAAAAGAATTACTTTTGATACAAGATCATTGAAACTCTTTATACCAGCCTAAGGTAATCACAATCGATCGTTGGAAGGGTTCGAAAGAATGGCATACTCCGACTAGGATGGATAATGTGGACTACCTTGTTGAAGACAACGCAATGGATGATTTTTAGCTTATCATCGAAAATGGATGGTACCCATGGTAAGTCCACTTTTGAAGATGATCCTGAACAACAACTACTGAGGTGCAGGCTAGGATCAAAATGCAAATGTTGGGAATGATTCTGGTAACTGGGGAAGAACTCAACAGTCGAGTGTTTCCAATGTTCCAATGGTTATAGAATCATCGAAGGGACTGAGAGCACAAGGATCCCTAAGGAACAACTTCAAGAATAAGTCACACTAAATACTCATGGAGAAGATAGTTAAATAGCTCAATCAAGATACTACTATGATAGATCTTCTGGCTAGGTGTGTCGACCAGAACATCAACCTTGTCGGGGACCTACATCATAGATCTTGGAAAAGTTCCAACCATCATATCTGCCTGAGATTCAGATCTGGTTGGCAACAGGGTATTCCAGACCCATCGGGTCTAGAATAAAATGAAAGTTTGCAACACAAATCGATGAGATGGCGTTGCGAGATTCTCGGGAAATGGACTATGGTAGTAAGCGCCAAAACATGAGCTGGTTCTGCTAACACATGTGAACATGTTGTCCCAGACAAGCATGACCACATAGTAGTGTTATAATAAAAACACTACTGAGTGCAGGTGGGGAACCATCATCAAGGATAACAAAGTCCTTGCATAAGGCATGCTCTTAATAAGGAACTTCTTCTCCTTGAACAAATCAATCAGTGGCTTGGTGTGCTAGGGAATACATATGGAGTGGAGGTAATTAATCTACCAAACCATATAATACATTCCCACATGCATAACTAACTTGGGATGGTACCAGAGGAAACAAAACAATCTTTCTCGAACTCATGGAGGCAACTTGCTCCAAATGCACATGAATTTGAGGAAGTCACTTCTCCCATCCAAGCATAAGCTTCATGAATGGAACACGAAGGCATTGCTTACAAAGTTTCCAATACTAGGTTGATGCTCAACATGAACCATGGGGGAGACAAAATGCTACTGATGGGCTCAAGAGCAACTCATCGGAATTTCCATATCACTGGACTTCCACCATCATGTGAACACGGTGATAGCATTGGTGAGACCCAAAGGATGTAATGGTGTATCCTAGAGGAAACAACCACGAGTAAGACAACATTATGAACACTGTTGGTTCTAATTTGATTTGACGATAGCCCACACCCAAATCAAAGTTGATAAGACAATAGATCCAACAACTGATCACAGGGACCAATCAATGAAGATATCATCTTTCTTCAACACACAAACACACACAAAAAGGTATCCCTTAACACGAACTAAGTTAGACAAGCTTTTATCCTCCAACTCTCCAAGTTGTTTGGCTTAACCAACTAGCTCAGGGGTAACCGACACGGATTCTTGGAGAAGGGGTGGTTATAAGAGAACCAACTTGATCACTTCTGAGAGGATATTCAGAAAATCACGAACCACCGCTATGTTATTAAGCTCAGGAGCATTAAGGAAAAAATGATGTGATCAAAAGAGCGAGGGATTGAAATAATCCAAACTCATTGATCGAGGAGTGCACCAGGAAAATGGACTAGGTAGCACAATCTGTCTTAGAATGATGATTCAATAACCAACACACTAAGAATGGGATTATCGTCCATTAACTACCAAGCAACACGTTTGCTAGGAGTATGGATTTCACACATCACAATTCACTTGTCGGTATTCTGGTTGCGACAACACGACACCGAGGAATGAATAAGGATGGCGAGAAGTATCACTACATCAAGAATTCATAAGGGAAGGTGCAATTTTCATGACATTCCTGACATAAAGTGGATAATACTTCAGGGTGGAACAGACCAATAGCTTGATTGCATTTGATCTGCGAAATACAACTGCTTTGAGCCAATCCTAGAAATGGATGAGGTACTGGAGTTTGTTTCTCCTAGTCATTCTGAACTAGAATGGCTTGATGGACCACAAGAACGATAGGCACCGATGAACGAATGCTCACATACTCTTGACTATCAATTGATAGATGAAGGTCGGAGTATAATTGAAGGGGGACAACTCAAAGGAACATATACTTTCTGAGTTGTGGATGCATAGATTAGTATGCCGAACGAGTTCAACATATTTCTTTCGGATAACCCATGCAGAAAGGTAGAACTGGCAGAGTCACAATGTAGAACGGAGAACTCATCAAGAGCACTCTGGTTGTGATCTTTTGGTTCAAAAGAACTTCTGCCACAAGCACTTCATGGTATTTGGAAGAAGGAAATACCACAAACCTCGAGGACTATCACAAGGTTACTAATATTCTAAAGGAACTAGCAAACACTATCAACAGAAGGTAAGTGGAGTGAATCTTGGGCCAGGAACCCAAGAGTAGAATACCTACTACTAAATGGCATCACGCGATGCTTTCGAGAATGATGGCCAGAATCATCACACCGGAACACAAAACATGGCCATATTACTGGGTGGTTCTCTAAGATGCCTAGGGTCATAATACTAGCTCCAACATATATGTCAAGGCAATGGAGTACCTCAACTCACAGATTAGTGTGGTTGAACTGGCCCAAAGGAACATCGAGAACAGAAAGAAGCGATTTGCAAATGCATCAGACTATTTAGAAACCTGGGATGACTCGAATAGCATAATGGTTGTAAATGCCCAAAAAGATTTGAGACATCCTGCAAAATGGTGGCATAACCACTCAACATCACAATATCAAGGTTCCGGGACCAATTATGAACACACAGAAGTACTGGAAACTGAATTGTGGCATGAATCCATCAATCCTATAAGTCAACGGGTTAGTAACACGTCATCCTGATAGATAGATGAGAAGGCCTAGTTTCTTAACCCCATAGAAAGGAAGAGGGTGACTCAAATCAGAGGGCATGAGATATAAGGAGTAAAAAGAGCCTTACGTTCCCTTCCACAATCAATTCCCTTACATAACTAAAGCATTTCTAGACTCGACTTCGACCAGTTTGGCTTGGTAATCCTACATGCAGTCAGGCTCTGATACCAACACTGTCAGGACCCCAATTCCAAATCACATCAATCTAGCCGGTAACACCTCATATCACTTTGCGGCCTCACGCACGGTATTCCCCGGGTGTCGCCTTACCATGGCCCAGGACCATTTGCGCCTTTTGGCTCACGTATATGATAGTGTCACTAGCATCCATATGACAGAGAATCCGGGCCGATATGGCTAGTCGTGAACCCAAAGCGACACTAACCTATGGGGACAAGCATACATGAATCACATCGAGCATGTCGGTCAGCAGCGTGTGAATCCGGGCTGTAGCACTGGGCTAACAGGACCCTGGGAACCTGGGCTGTAGTAAGCTAGGCAGGACTCCGGATGTCACCGCGTGACATTTCCCCGAAGGGACAGACACAGGAACGAAGTGACACACATGCTGGCCAGTCAAGTGTCCTGAGCAGTAGTGCTGGGCTAGCAGGACTCATGTGATCCAGGCTGTAGCGGACTACTATGGCTCATGGAAGCACTAGACTACATTTCCCCATAAGAGAGGCTGCCAAGGATAAACAACTAGACTCTCATATTCCACACATACCAAGCATTTCAATCATACACACAATATGCTCGATATGTGTAAATACAACATGGCATCACAACATAGCTCTACAACTCAAGTATTTATTCCTTAGGCTCCGAGGAGCGAGATATTACAAACATGGGTCTCATGACCCAACAATCACAGCATACAAATCAAGCACATGCGGAAGCTTAACATGTCTGAGTACAGACATCTACAAATGGAAAAAGGCTAAGAAGCCTGACTATCTACCAGATCCTGCCGAGGGCACAAGATCGTAGCTGAGGTATCAAGCTAACATCGAAGTCCACGCGGAACTACTAGCGAGACTGAAGTCTCTCTCTGCAAAACATAAATTAAGAAAACGTGAGTACAAAGGTACTCAGCAAGACTTACATCAGAACTAGCTACATATGCATCGGTATCAATAAGGGGGGGGGTGGAGTTTAACTGCAGCAAGCCAGCTTTAACTCACTGCCTAACCTGAACTACGACTGCAAGCAACTCTTTTGAGGTGGCGCACACAAGTCCACATATTCACCATTCAATACACCACTATGGATCCGCTCCCGTCTCCCTACGAGAACGCCATCCATAGCACTCACGCTTATCTTGCGCATTTTAGAGTATCCACTTTCACTTGTCTATGAACTGTTATAGGCAATCTAGAAGTCCTTTACCGCGGACACGGCTATTCGAATAGATCATTTATAACCCTGCAGGGGTGTACTTCTTCACACACTCTCTCACCACTCACCGCCGTTTACACGACATGTACTCGGCAACCTTCAAGCAGAAGCCCAACGAGGGTGTCAGCCACGGCCTACCTAAACACTCAAGTCTCTAGTCCAGGTTTATCGCCTATCTAGGTTCCATCCGCAGGGAGTCCGGTCGAGGTTTCCACATACGGCCCCGGACGATGTGTACAGGGTTCCGAGACACCAAACGGGCGCCCGGCATGCCCGACCATGGTGTATCTACCGCATCATAGCCCACCACTAGGGTCAATGCTACGCACGGCCGCCAACACATCCTATAAACACCAGAAACTAGTTGCAACTCCTGGATAGAGGGCAAGGGTGATCAAGAAGCCAAGAGGGTCCATTGGTTTCGGGCCCAATGCGTGGTACTAACTGTTTCATGGATCACAAACACAGAACTCAGTTCCTAAGGAAGGTTTCAATGAGACAACCCACCATGTACTCCTACATGGCCTCTCACCGCTACCTTTACCAAATCGTGTTCACACACTTAGCTCACACACAGTAGGACATGTTCATCACTTGTTCCAATTCATCCCCGATGAATCAGACCTGACTCAACTCTAAGCAGTAGCAGGCATGACAAATAAGCATGAATGAGTAGGCACATCAGGGCTCAAACCACTCCTACTCATGCTAGTGGGTTTCATCTATTTACTATGGCAATGACAGGTCATGTAGAGGAAAGGGGTTCAACTACCGCAACATGTAACAGTTGAATCGTTGTTGTCCTAATGCACTAAAAGAGAGCAGGAGCGAGAGAGTGGGATTGTATCGGGATGAACAAGGGGTTTTGCTTGCCTGGCACTTCTAAATATATCATTGGGTCTTCATCGGTGTCAACGATCACAGCGTCGGTACAACGTCTATCAAGAGGGGACAACCACCAGCAACAGAGAAGGAACACAATCAATGCAATGCACAACATGATGCATGATAATGACATGGCAATAAGTTGTTGATTGGCCTAATGCAACTAGCAACAAGTTAAATGGAGTTGGTTTGAACACTAGGTTCAAATTCAAACTCCATATGTGCTTTCTTAAATGCCATTTAATTGAATTGTCCTAAACAGAGGATATAAGTAGCTCTAACATGCATGAAAATGCCATAAACAGATTCCTTGGATTTTTCTGATCATTTTTCATATATAATTTGTTTCATTTGGAGTTACGGTTGATTTTATATGATTTTTCAAAGTTTGGATATTTTCTGAATTAAACAAATCATTTAAGATTTATTTAAATTCCAGAAAAGGATTACTGCATCAGCCTGATATCATCATGATGTCAGTAGGTCAACGGGGCATGGTCCAGGTCAAACCTGATGCATGGGACCCACTGGTCAGTGTCATAGAGCTGGCTAGTGTGGCTGACATGTGGGCCTAGTCAACCGCCACGTCAGCCGGGTCAAAGATGACGAGTGGGGCCACTGGATTAATCTAAAATAAACAGTGAATAAACCCAGGGTTAATTTGGGCGCGGGGCCCATATGTCAGTGAGAGAGGGGGTTAATTACCGGGGTAATTAGTCCCTAACGACGATGCCATGTCAGCGCGCCGGAGTTAAACGTCGGCGAGCACGCGAATGCATCGGCGATGCTCGGGAACGCGCTACGGGCGGCGGTTGGACGTGCTGCGGGCACCACGAGGAAGCCCTCGCTCGCCCGCATCCAGGGGTGCTCGCAGCTGGGCGTAGGGAGGCCGGGGTCGACGGCAGCGACCACTTGGGCGGCGGCCGGAGTTCGGGTGGTGGTCGGTTTGGCGCTACGGCTTGCGTTTGAGAAAAGTAGCAGGCTAGAGAGGCACTAGACGTTGCTACGAGCGCAACGGCACACGCACAAGACCAATTGGTCACCGGAGCCACGTCGGCGATGAGGCCAGGCGGCAGCGCGATTCGGTCAGCAAGGGGGCGACGGCTACGGGGCATAGTCGAGCTTGGGAAGAGGGGGGTTAGACGCAGGAGCTCACAGCGCTTCGGACGGAAGGCTCGAGGGGCTCGGGGAAGGCCTGCAGACGGCGGAGCGGCGATGGCGTTCGCCGGAGCCCAAGGAAGAAGAAGAAGCTGATGCCGGTGATGCAGCGCGTACGGGCTCGAGCGCGTCAGCTTGGAGACGTTGGGCGTTGCAGTGAAGCTTCTGGATGTGTCGAGGGGGCGAGGGGATGGCAGTGGGCGCAGCAACGACGAGCGGCGGCGGCTGCGCTCGGGTGGGTGTGCGCGAGAGGGACAGGGGAGCGGATGAGCACGGGGGGGAGGAGTGAGAGGGCCTGGGGGGTGCGTGGCCGTCTCCGTGGCGCTGGGAGAGAGCCTCAGGGGTGTGAGGCAGGCAGGGAGGAGGTGGCGGCCTCAGCGCGTGCCGTGCCCGCCTTTGCCTCTGCCTACTGGCAGAGGTTGAAGACGACTGGCACTAGCCAGCTGGGCTGGGCCGGCTGGAGGAGCTGGGCCACTACGGTAACAGGCCAGGTGGGCTTTGCCAGGTAGGTTCCTCTCTTTTTATTATTTCCTGTTTTCTATTATTCTACAACTTTGTGGCTTTATTTAAAATATTGAAACAATCCCAAAATTCATGAAACTGCTCATGACCACTGTTGGGGATATATCCTACAACAAACATTTCAGTTCATGAATATTTGGGCATTTGAAATATTCTATAGCATTTAAATATCCAAATGCAAGTATTATATGATTTAATTCAGTGACCCTCTGTTGTCCTAGTAAAATCTGCACCATTTTTGTCAGGGGTTCTGGACCAAGGCAAAGATGATGAACATTTTAGAAGGGCATTTTGGGTTCAGTGAAAATGATTTTATTTGGACCCTAGTTGAATTTCATTTGCTGCTAGGGTTTATCAGCCCCCATTTCAAAGTTTCATAAAAATTTAGACATGATGTATGGAGGCTAATGCAAGACAGGCAAGGCCAGAACTGGGGCTGTGACACGAGGATGGCATTCCGGTGAGCAATTCTTGGAACATTGAACATCTTTGCAAGTTTTACCCCTAAGGCATGGTTGCTGGGAGCCCTAGCAACCCCCTGTTGTACTAGCCTTGCCGGCAAGGCATGTAACCCTATGTACAAAGCCAGGCGCAAACCCTGCGCGCAGTCAGGGAAAGAAACCCTTAGTATGTACAGTTTCCTGTTGATTTCCATGATTATATGTATACGTATATGCATGCTTATCCAGGGTATTGTACCACTTTTTGATTCCAACAAATATTAAGGGACTGCCAGGGGTCCATGCTCTTGCCCTCTTTTCCTTCTAGCCACGACAAGGATGCTCGATCCCGCCAAGGACCCGGCTCCGGCAAGAAGTTGAGAAGACCGCCCGGCACGACGAACCCTAGCAAACCAAATAGATAAAGTTTACCACTTGCCCATCCATGTTCGTAACATGTGACTTGTGCATTACAAACCCTCGCCACTCTCTTTTGAAAGACTCGGGTACTCCCATTCCCGGCCCGAACGCTGCTTCGGTTGGAGTGGTCGTAGTAGCCCTTGCTAAAAGGAGATGGACGGGGGGTTGGACCCTCTGTCTGTAACCTGGCAGATGTGATTCTCCGGTAGGCGTAGAGGGCACCGGCAAGACGGCTTGCCGAGAGAACTCGTTTATTTGTGTTAAAGAGGCATTTTGCCTCTGCACGAACGTATCCGTGCACGAGTTCCCGGCAAGGCTAGTCTTTTTCATTAAAATGCTGATACAAGTATGGATGTTGCGGAACATAAGTATGGGCTCGATAGATTACATTACTTAGAAATTAAAATTCGGCAAATTCCTACAAGTTTAGGAAAAAAAAGATAAGTGCCCCGTGATGTCCATTCTTGCCCCTTTCCTCCCAGGTGCGGCAGGTGAAGGCAAAGAAGGGGCGACAGGGAATGCGCCGATGGAGAGCATGGCGGGGATGGCCCTCGGCAAGGCGCGGGGCCGAGGGAGGAGGGCGATGCAGATGACAACGCTGCACCGACGATCATCCGGAGTTGGAATCGGCGTCCTCCCGCCCGGTCCCCTCCTCGTCGCCGTCACTCGAGGAGGAGCTCTCGTCGTCGGTCGAGCTCTTCGCGCAACACCCTAACTTGTGTCCTGAGCGCCCAAAGACCTTGACGGAGAGTAGGTCGCTCTCTACTAATTTGAAGTGGGGAACGTGCCCCTTCATCAAGCAGTGGGCGCGTGCGAAGGTTTTCCAACCCCGACGAAGAAGCATTACATCAGGGATGGGGAACCTTGTGTTCGCCCACATGTCGCCATTGCAACACCCCTTCATGTGAAGCCTCAGCCTCAATGGCTGGTCGATCTCCAGCACCCTCGCGAACGCATCGGGGTGGCGAAGGCAGCTACGCGGCGGCTCACGCAACTGCAAGATGAACTCCAGTGCCGTGTCCCCGACATGGCCGCTCGACGAAGCAGGAGGAGATGGTGGCGGAGATGGTGACGTCGCAGGTGTCCCCATTCCCCGTTCCTCTCCGACCACGCCCCCGTCTGGTGCCTCCACCTTGGGCGTCTGGCTCTTCCTTAACCGCCGTGGCTCTCTGACGAGAGGAAGATCTAGTCACCTCCGCCGAAGGATGGCCGCGGCCGCGCCCTCTCAACATGGTGGTGGATGGAGAATGGAGGCGACACGAGGGGATGCCTCTCCTCCTCCTCATGGGTCCCCCTTTTATAGCCAAGCAGGAAGGCAGAAGATTGGCTCTACGCCTCTGAAGAGCCCTTTCAAGTCCGGCTCATTAAGTTGGCGACGAGTGAGGTTGTCAACCGCCCGCCGCACGCCAATCAAAAGCGCATGGGTATCGGCCATGCCACGCCTTCCCATATCCCACGCGTATGTCACCTACCACACGCCATGCATGCAGCATACATGGTGAAAAAGACATGCGTGGTGCGAAATGTGGAACGGCGGTTCCAAGGATGAGAGAGGCGAGGAGAGTAAATGAGCAACAGACCTACAATTTTCCCTTTTTATGGGGAAGACGCGGGCCGCCTCTTTACTATTCACCGCAGGGTGACGCAAGCATGCTGCGGTCATTCCACGCACGACCCCCACATCACGCACTCAATGCAGGTCGTGGGGAAGCGCAACTAGCAAAGGAGTTACCGCAGTTAAAACTCTGCCATGCGTGACCGCGCACAGTTCTGGGCCTGGCCCAACAACGCTCTGCGCTTATGTGTGGCCCAAGCCCGGGGCTCCTGTCGGTGTACAAAATTAGGGGGCCTTCTATACCCCTTTACTTGTGCACGGGCAGTCGTAGACACACCTGCGGCTGGGCTCGGCAGGGCAGAGGAAGCGAAGATACAAGGCTGCCAAGGCAGCACCCAAGCCATAAGCATAAAGAGTGGAGGGACAAGATGGGCTTCCCCTGGCAAGAGCCTTGCCGGGGCAACTTGCCCAACACCAGCAAGACCGCCACCCTTGAGCCTGAGAGTTATGACGCCATCGACAATGTCAGGACCAAGGCTCAGGAGCGCCTGCATGGTGGCGTGCAGATCTTTGAGAAATCCAAAGGCGTGCAGGCCTAGATGAGAACCAGAAGACGAAGACCCCTGGCAAGATCTTGCTGGGGACGACCGAAGACTCCCGGCAAGGCCCTTGCCGGGGATGCTCACAAGCCCCCGGCAGGACCCTTGCCAGGGATGCCCACGAGATCCCGACAAGGCCCTTGTCGAGGGCATCTGCAAGGCCGAGGCCAGGTCCGCACTTGCCAAAGCTTCCCTACCCCGCGCCTATTCTGACGTGGCAACCAGCATACCAACTAGGCACACACTTGCGTGGCAGCATGCAGCTTCTAGGCCAACCAGCCAAGCACCTGCGTGGTGGCATGCAGATCTTTGTGAAGACCCTGCCACCGCACCAGCTCAGCACCCAGCCAGCTGGCGTGGCGCTTCATGCCTCGTCACCTTGGACGCGCGTCGAAGCAAGGCGAGGCGGTAATGGACGCGATGAGCTTCTTTACCGTCCCCGATAAAGTAAGAGGACACATAGGCGACACATTAAATGTGTTTGTCCTAGGATGTCAGGAGATAAACTTGTACACAGTACATACCTTTCCACCTCCTACGTGCCACTGTGGTACCCCTTTGACATATAAAAGGAGGCCCGAGATGTACTGGGAGAGGATTCGGACTTTGTGGACTAGGCATGCACCGCAGCTAGTTCAAGAGCTCAAGAACACTAAATACACACAAAGCGGGACTAGGGTTTTACGCATCGCTTGCGGCCCGAACCTGGGTAAAAATCCCACCGAGTTGATCTTCTAGACCTGCTCTTTGCGCAGCCCCACGCCCCGCAACCGTAGAAGGGATTCCGTCGAGGGATCCCATAGGTGTCATTCCAGAACCTCGACTGTATTGAAGGGATTTAAATTTATGGCAAAGAATAGTTGCAACATTCGTAGAATGGACAAGTTTTGACCGGACATCCCTGACTAAATCCATGACGCCCGAGTGAAGTATACAAAAGGGTTCAAAGCAGAATAATTTACTTCTAGGGATCTTTGTTTCAATGGAGATGGCGCATGGGATATGATCAGATACCGGCTTACCAAGAAGTTGAACAAGTGTCTTGGGGTAGATGTCCGTCCAATGCTATGATGTAAAGAACCAATCGAGTTGTTCTAACAGTGGATCATGCTGCATATCACTCTAGGTGTAGGCGCGGCCTTTAATAAGGAGTTCAATTAAGTTTTGTGAGCGTATAATATCATTGAACGTGGTCATGTCCGAGATGCTACCACTAGGTTTATTATGATTGTCGGGGCCCCTAATATAATTGAATTCACCGAGAAGTAGCCAGTCGCTCGTGCTCAGGATATCTAGGTTGTATAGCCAACTAGTATATGTGTCGCGTTCATCACCTGAACAAGGGCCATAGATGTTAGCCAGGGTCCATGTTTGTGGGCTTTGCGTGCTGACAAAGTTAATAACCAAAGCGAAAGATTTAGAGAACATGACAGTGCCTGTAAACATGGAACTTTTCCAAATAGTAACTAGGCTGCCCGAAGATCCACGAGAGGGTACATAAGAGAATTGGTCGAACTAACGCAGACAACATGATTTGATAAACGCAAGATCAAAAGAAGTGTTTTTAGTCTCTTGCAGACAGACAATAGAACACCCACTAGCCTTGATCACGTTATTAATAGCTAGTTGCTTGTCTTCAGAGTTTAAACCCCTAATGTTCCAAGATAGGATGTTCTAGCAACACAAAAGTGGCATAGGAAATAATTTAATCAAGCAGAGCTAGGAGAAGCATTAGTGCCCCCTCCTCTGCCTGTGTTGTACCTGCCTGAGAGGATTCTTCAGCAGTGGGAGGAGTAGCCATCAGAGCTTCAGAAGTAAGCTCATTAACAGGGACAACACAACGATGAACACCAATGGTCTGGTGAGTAGCAATAGGAGTTGCTGGTGGGATTGTAGTATGTTCATCCTCCATGGCCGTAGAGGAGGAGGCAAATGAAGGGATCACACGAGGCTTGACTTTTGAGGTCACCACACGACTATCAGAGGGAGGAGGCACACGGAAACCATTGTACTTGTTGACACGATTACTGCGTCGAACTTCGATCTTGGAGATTGGAAATTGGAGCTCATGGGCGACGGCCACAGGTCACCAGAGTTCCAGTGGGAGCAAGAGCCATCTCGATAGAAGCAAGACCCAGCCCTTTAGAGGCCGGTGTAGCAAAGTGACTAGCACCATGAGCAAGTTGAGCAGCAACCACAGCAAAGTTGTTGGAGTGGTCAATATCCATAGGGCGTGTAGGAGCATGAGGAGCCTCCTCATCAGGAAGTTCAGAGATGATCACTGAAGAAGCTGTAATGGCAGGTGCAGCAAACTGTGAGAATTGTATGCCCGAGGAGGTGGAGTCCACACGAACAGAAACTACAGCTGTGGTGTCCCGCATGCCATAGCTATTTTTCCAGGGGCCAATAGTAGCAATCAGAGGGTGCAGAGTATTGAGCAAAAACAAGTTGAGCTATTGACGAGGAACAGGTTCAGCAATAAGCATAGTCGTGAGATCATTCCCTTGGGTAGAAAGAGCAAACTGAATCCCTTGGTTGTGCAAAGTCACAGAAATGTTGAGGTGATCCTGGGTTAGTTGATGTTCCATCAGAGGCTGGGGCTGGAGAGGAACCAATGCCAAAACTGAATCTTCTGAACTGTTGTCATTAGAAACTGTAATGGGGTCATTCCAGGCATCAGTTGGGCTGTTAGAGATGTTATTCTCAGGCACTAGACCATGCTGAACTGTCAAGCCCTGGGCAGCTAACAAAGCCTGATAATTAACCAGATGAGGGGGAAGTGCAGGCAGAGGTGGTGCAGGTGGAGCAGGCCAAACACCCCAGCCAACATTTGCATGATTATGATTTGCAGCGGCACCATTGTTACCATTATTGGCAGCCTGTGGCGCTGCATTCTGGACCAGCCAATTGTGAACCGATTGCTGGTACAATTGCTCTGCAGTTAGCTCAGGACCGAACTGGGAGTGCGGGTTACCATCCAGAGGAGGAGGTTCTTCACCTGCAGGCAGGACTTCAGGCAACAATCCATTCCAGTCGCTTGCTGCGTAAGATGGTGACCTGAATAGTCCAGCAATCACGAGCACCACCAAGTTGCCAGACCAGAAAGCTTTTCGGGATCAGACGCAAACGGATCACACGAGCCTTAAGCAAAATGAAATGCCTATACTGCCTCGGATTGTACTAGGGTACTAAAGATCCATAACCACCCAGAGCTTTGGTGAGATAGTAATCAGTCTAGAAGTCATAAGGAAAACCAAAGAACATGAGCCAAACTTCAGGGCCAAATGAGGTGGTGCGCCTATTCAGAGCTTCATTATGCGCGACAAAACTGACTAGTAAATCTTCATCTTCTAGTTCAATAGGAGTGTTCACAGCAGTATCCCTCATGAAAGAGTCCACGAAGCCAAAAATCCCAATGCCAAAGGGGTGATCACTAACCTTAGTTGTGAACACCTGGGATTTGTGGAGCAGACCTCCCATCGATCTACGCCCTAGCTCGCTAAGATCTCGTGGACAAACTCGACGAACTCGACGAACTCGCAATACAGAAAGACACAAGATTTATACTGCTTCGGTCCACCGTTGTGGTGTAATACCCTACTCCAGTGTGGTGGTGGTGGATTGCCTCTCTGGCTGATAATGAACAATACAAGGGGAAGAACAACCTCCTCGGGTTGAGGTGTTCTTGTGCTTGGCTAACTTGTGTGGGTGAGTGCTGCATGAACTGCTCGATGCCCCTACTGCAGTGGCTAGCTCTACTTATATAGGCCCTGGCCCTCTCCCCAAATATTGAGCGAGAAGGGAGCCAACAACGGCGGGCAAATTTGAAGGGGGGCAGCTAGTACAAGCCATCCTGACAAAGGTGGTCTCCGCCTGTGAAAGGCTCTGGTGGTGACGCCGTATTGGGCTCCATGATGACCTCTGTCTTGCCGTCCTTCTGGTCTTGGTCTTGTTGCACCGATATGGCAACCTTTGCCTGATGCCTCGGTACTCCTCGCCTGCGCTGGCCTCCTTAGCACCAAAGAGGAAACAAGGACGCTGCGCGCGCTGGCGCCCGCCTGGTGTAGATCGTCATGGCTCACGTCACGAGAGCCTCGTGAGGTTTGCCTCGCCTTGATATCTCCGCTCCTCGTGAGCCTGCCTGACTTGGCCACTCCAGAGGGGGTCTCGTGTCGTCCGCCTCGCGAGGCTTGGCCCATCGTGAGGGTCTTGGATGCCTTGTTAATGAAGATGGGATGTACAGCCTGCTGGCTTAGCCACGCAACGGGCCGCAGGCAGGCAAGTCTGGGGACCCACATTCCCAGAATGCCGACAATAGCCCCCGGGCCCAAGGTGCGGGTCAAGTACGGAGCACCGCGGGCCCCCAAAGCTTGTGGCCTTGGTTGACGCGTGGTGGTTGATTGGACATGGGCGTCTCCGCTTCCCCACGCTGCCTCAGCAACTGTACGACTTGACAAGTCCCTGTGGCATGCAAGGAAAACCATCATTACCTGCGATCATGGGAGGTGTCGGTTGGCCTTCTCTTGCTATAAATGGGGAGGGGGTAGAGCCCCAGTCGCCCATCTCTTCCTCGCTTGCTTGCTTCTTCTTCGCTCCATTGCTTGCAGTGCCACCAATGGCGCCACGAAGGAAGTTCTCCGCCGCCGAGGAGGGAAAGGCCCTTCGCGAGGGACCCGGCTCCCCGGAGCCCAAGCGCGGACGCGGCCGTCCGTGCAAGCATGCCGCGTCCCCTGCCGCGGCCCACTGTCGGAGCGGCGCCGCGGCACACGGAGGGGGTCGTCCCAGCCATGGCGATCCAGTTGATGAGGGGAGGCATGCTTTAGTAGCGCGCCCCCCGTCCGCGCTTCCACACAGTGGAAGTGTCGCCAGAGTTTGTCGTCTGGTCAGAGAATCCGGCCGGCAACTGGCTCCCACTTGCGCGCTTCTTCGCCGACGAGCTGCCGGCCTCCGGTCCAGGTGGACTTTGGCTGCAGGCAGATGGTTGCTGTAGCAAGGCCTCTTGGGTTGCAGTCGCGACTTCCACCGCCGGCAACATAGCCCTGGCCCACGGCTGGCAGACGTTCGCCCGTGCGCGTGGCTTGGGCAGGCGGTGCACCCTCCACTTAAAGTACGATGGTGGATCAACCCTCTATGTGAGGGTGTTTGGGGAAGATGGTCGCCGTGCTGGGTGCTGCCCCGAGGCGAACGATGGTGAGGAGGTGCTCGGTCTTGGGGATGGTCGCGATGAGGATGTGGGCGAGCCCGCCCTCAGGGGCGGCCGTGTCTTGTCCGGCTATGGCAGCTCTTCCTTCGGGACAGCTCCAGTAGTGGTGGCGACGACCAGCCGCCGCGCCGCCGTGCCCGCTTTGAAGGCGGCAGTGGGTCATCTCATCTCCGCGCCTCCGTGAAGCGCGAAGAAGGATCCGGCTAGGCCCGGGGTGCCGCTAGGGGTCTGCCTCCGCGGATTGCTACAAAGCTACTTTTGTTTTACTCTTTCTCCTGCATCAAGAATGAAACCAGTATGGGCCTAGGGGCGTGTATCGAACAATAGTTCCTCGGTTGTTACACTATGCGTGTTGTTCCCGTGTTGTGTCATTATTTCGTGCAAAGATAACTTAACCTGGTATATTCGGGACACCCTCTTCCTCACGAGGTGCTCATTTCCTCGTGTCCATCTTGCCTTGGTGGCCTGCATTCGCTCGGGAACTGCAAAAACTCGTCAGGAAGTGCGTTAAAAGATCCGTCGTTCACCCTGGCCCTGACCTGGTGCTTTGTATCCTGGTACCCGAGGGGCACGGACTAGGAGAAGCACGCCAGCTTTTGGGCTCGAGCAAGGGTGGCTTGCGAGAAGGCATAGAAGGGAGAAAAATGCTCGCGAGGGCACCTGCCTAGCCCCTCGCAAGGCATGCGAGAGAGAGAGAACATGAGCAAATCCGAGCCGAAAATTGCAGTGAGAGGTGAGGGGGTCAGATCAGCAAGGAATGCCAAAAGCAAACTTCGATTAAGGAAAAGCGAGCCAACTGCGGAAAGCAAATGAAAAGCCCTGTCCGGGACCTAATCTAGTCTTCAAGTCTTCTCACCAGCGTGGAGCTAAGTGCTGCCACTAGGCGTGGGCGGGAGCCCCAGGGGCTGAGGCCGGCACTCCCGAGACTCTGGGGCGAGGACAGTCCCAACTCATTATTACATGAGAGTGTCACGGACGGCGGTTCTTCACAGGCACCGGGCCTTCTTCACAGGTTCTGGGCCTTTCTTCACAGGCTCTGGGTCTTGCTTCACAGGCTCTAGGCCTTGCTTCACAGGCTCTGGGCCTTGCTTTACAGGCTCTAGGCCTTGCTTCACAGGCTCTGGGCCTTGCTTCAAGGGTAGAACTTCCTAAGGTGCCGGATGTTCCAGGCGTTTCGGATTGGTACCCCATATTGTGTCTCTAGGTGCATGACGCCAGGCCTGGAGATGTGGACGACCTTAAATGGGCCCTCCCACATTGGTGAAAGCTTACGCAGCCCTTCCCTAGAGAGGACCCGCCTCAGGACTAGGTCGCCCGTCTCGAGTGTCCTGGAGCAGATGTTGTGGCAGTGGTATCGCCGCAGTGCTTGCTGGTACCTCGTCGCCCGTAGCGCAGGTTCGTGGCGACGTTCCTCCCCCAGCACGAGGTCCATCCCCCGTGTGGCGTCCTGCTGCATTTCATCGAACGCTAGGACCCATGCGGAGCGATGCTTGACCTCGTGAGGAAGGACTGCTTCAGGTCCATAGACGAGGAAGAATGGAGTCTCTCCCGTTGGCTTGGTGGTGGTAGTTCGGATGGACCACGGTACGGACTGGAGCTCGTCGTGCCATACCCTGCCATAGGCCTCCAGTTTCTTCTTGAAGGTCCTGGTCTTGAGGCCCCTCAAGACCTCTGCGTTAGCACGTTCGGCCTCACCATTACTCCTGGGGTGGGCCACTGAAGCGTAGCAGATCTGCGTTCCAAGATTAGCACAGTAGGTTTTGAAGAGGTTGCTAGTAAACTGCGAACTATTATCTGTGATGATGCGGTTGGGGACCCTGAAGCGGCTTACGAGGCCCTTGATGAACTTGACAGTAGAGCCGACTGGGATGGTACGGACGGCTTCCACTTCCGCCCACTTGGTGAACTTGTCGATGGCGACGTAGAGGTAGCGGTAGCCCCATGGCGCCCGAGGGAATGGGCCTAGGATATCCAGCCCCCGGACCGCGAATGGCCATGTGAATGGGATAGTTTGAAGGCCCTGAGTTGGCTGATGGATTTGCTTGGCGTGGAATTGGCAAGCTTCACAGGATTTCACCAGCTCGGTCGTGTCGTTGGGTGTTCTAGGCCAGTAGAATCCACTGCGGAACACCTTGCCGACAAGGGTCTGTGACGATGAGCGGTGTCCGCAGTCCCCGCCGTGTATGTCAATCAGCAACTCCTTTCCTTGATTGCTGGATATGCAGCGCAGCGTGACATCGTTCGGTCGTTTCCTGTATAACTCACCGTCTTGGATACAGTATGTCGTGGCTTGCCAGGCCACGCGCTCCGCCTCCTCTTCCTTCTCCGGCAGCGTCCCGTGCGTTAATTACTCCTTGAATTCCTTGAACCAGCATTCCTCCTGGGGTCAGGCCACAGGCTGGGGCACCCGAGCTCCCGAGGTCAGGCCACAGGCTGGGGCTCCCGTGGACGGAGGCTGGGGGAGCTCCTCCCGAGGTTGAGTCGTGCTTGAAAGAGGTGGTGCAGCTGATGGCTTGAAGAGCCGTTCCTTAAAGACGCCTGGCTCCTGCGGTTGCCGCTTGGATGCTCTCCCGGCAACGTCGTCGGCTTCCTTGTTGGTGCCCTGGGGCACGTGCTGCAACTCCAGGCCCGAGAACTGCTTCTCCATCTTGCGCACCTCTGCGAGGTAGGCCTCCATATGCCTGGCCTTCGGCTCGTACACCTTGTTGGAGAAGTTGACGAGAAGTTGTGAGTCGCCTCTGACGGTGAGGCGCTTCACCCCTAGAGCCGCCGCAGCCTTCAGGCCAGCTATGAGGCCTTCGTATTCTCCGATATTGTTGGAGATCTTCTCGCTGTGCTGAAAGCAGAGTTGCACAGCGTAGTAGAGCTTGTCCTGGGTGGGAGAGATGAGCACTCCTCCAGCCCCCGCGCCCTGGTGCGTGAAGGCGCCATCGAAATACATGACCCAACCGTCCGGAGCCTCACTTCTTGGGGAGGTGGAGCGGTCTTCTCCTTCCTCAAGTGTCGGGGCATCCGTCCATTCCGCTACAAAGTCAGCGAGTGCAGCCCCCTTGATGACCCTGGTAGTGCTGAACTCCAACTGGAATGCTTGCAACTCGATGTTCCACTCAGCGACCCTTCCGGCTGAGTTAGGGCTCCGAAGTACCCTCTCCAATGGTAGGCTAAGACGACCTTGATGTGGTGGCCCTGGAAGTAGTGTCGCAGCTTGCGCGAGGATACCAGGAGTGCGAACAGGAGTTTCTGGGGCATGGGGTAGCGTGTTCTTGCGTCCCATAGTATGGTGCTGACAAAGTACACCAGGTGTTCGACGAGGGCTGGCACACTGTCGAGGCTCGGGTCCTGCGGAGATCAGGGCATATCCTGAGGTGGAAGGATCCCTGAGACCCGATTGCCCTTAGGGGCTTCTGCGATGCCGCCCTGCTGAGCTTGGCCTTCCACCATTGATGCCTTTGTTGCGCCTTCCTGACCCCGCGCCACTTCAGCCCTGGCTTGGCGCGGTGCGCCCTTGGCTTGGCGCTCCTCTCGAACCGCCACCAACGCCGCACTGACGGAGTACGGGGTGGTAGCAAGGTAGAGTACCAGAGGCTCGAGGGGCCGTGGTGCCACCATCACTGGGGGGCTAGTAAGGTATTTCTTGAGGTCTTGGAAGGCCCGGTCGGTCTCCGAGTTCCACTCAAACGGGCCCTTCTTCTTCATGAGCTTCAAGAAGGGTAAGGCGCGCTCTCCCGGTTTGGAGATGAAACGCCCTAACGCGGTCACCCGCCCCGCTAGCTTCTGCATCTGTTTGAGGGTCTGTGGTGGGCTCATGTCTTCGATGGCTTTGATCTTCTCTGGGTTAGCCTCGATCCCTCTGTGGGATACGAGGAATCCCAGCAACTTGCAGGAGGGGATGCCGAACACGCACTTCTCCGGGTTGAGCCTCAAGTTCACCTGGCGCATGCTCTCGAAGGTATCCTCCAAGTCTTGAATCAATGTCCTCGCCTCGCGAGACTTTACCACTATGTCATCGATGTAGGCCTCTGCGTTTCTCCCAAGCTGCCGCCCCAGAGCAATGTGCATCAACTGCTGAAAGGTCGCGCCTGCGTTGCGCAGCCCGAAGGGCAAGCAGGTGTAGCAGTACACCCCACATGGCGTCAGGAAGGCCGTCTTCTCCACATCTTCTACTGCCATCTTGATTTGATGATACCCTGAGAACGCATCCAGGAAGCATAGCAGGTCACACTCGGCGGTGGAGTCGACAATCCGGTCGATGCGCGGGAGTGGGAACGGATCTTGGGGGCGGGCTTTGTTGAGATTGGTGCAGTCAACGCACATCCATTCCTTCCTGCCTTTTTCAACACTACGATAGGGTTCGCCAGCCATTCGAGGTATCGGACCTATCGGATGGCACCTGCCGCTTCCAGCTTGCGTGTCTCTTGGACGATGAAGGCCTGCTTCTCAGTGGACTACCGTCTTGCTCACTGCTTCACGGGGAGGATGTTGGGGCATACCCTTAGATGATGCTGGATCACCTCCCTCGGGACCCCTACCAGCTGATTGGCTCCCACGCGAATATCTCCTTGTTTGCACGCAAGAACCCCACCAGGGCTTCTTCTTGTTCCGGGTCAAGGCCGGCTCCTATGGTAAAGGTGGCTCCTGAAGACCCGTCCTCGCTGACCGGCACCTGCTTGGTTTTTGCCTTGTCATGGGTGAACAACTACTTCTTCTTGGTGGGCCAGGCCTTCCTGGCCATGGGGGTACCGACGTCGGCGGGTTGTGCTGTTGCCGCGGTCTTGAAGGAAAGCCTGAGCGCCGTCGCGGCCTCCTTAGTGTCCCCCTTGATGGTGAGGACGCCCTTGCTCCCTGACATCTTCATGAGGTTATAAGCCGGGTGAGTCGCCGCCATGAACTGAGCGAGAGCCAGATACCCGAGGATGGCGTTGTACGGGAGACCGACGCGAGCGATGTCGAAGTCCACCAGCTCGGTGCGGTAGTTGTCGCGTGTGCGGAAGGTGACAGGGAGGCGGATCTGCCCCAGAGAGTGGGCAGCTCCACCTCCCACTCCTGAGAAGGGCTTGGTGAGGCCGAGCCGCTCAAGTGGCACGTGGAGGAGGCTGAAGGCTTCTACGGAGAGCAAGTTGAGGCCAGCATCACCGTCGATGAGGGTCTTGGTGACGACCACGTTGCAGATGGTGGGCGTGCAGAGCATCGGGAGCATTCCGGAGCCGGCGGTGGATTCGGGGTGGTCTTCTGAGCCGAAGGTGAGGTCGGCCTCTGGCGCAACCCAACCCAGCGGAGCCCCCGGGCGCCTGGAGGTGGTCCCGATCTGACGGAGGAACGGCTTGGTGTGGCGGTCTGATGGTGGTGCTTGAGAGCCGCCCAGCAGGGCCGCGACTGCGTGGTGCGCCGGCACCGTGTAGCGAGCAGCGAAGAGGTCGCGGAGTTCCCCCCAAGGGGCCACCGTGGATCCAGGGAGGCCGAGCAGCCACGCATGCGGCTCGCCGGCGAGGGCCATGGGGAACCGGCTGGCCATGGAGACGATGGAGCGATGGAGCGACAAACTGATGGAAGGGAAGCTATGGCGCACCCCTACCTGACACGCCAAATGTCGGATGTGGGGTTCCGGCAAACCCTTAAGGTTTGAACACTGGGGTGCATGCGAAGTCTTTTCCTCCCACCAATCTACGCCCTAGCTCGCTAAGATCTCGCGGACAAACTCGAGGAACTTGCAACACATAAAGACACAAGATTTATACTGCTTCGGGCCACCGTTGTGGTGTAATACCCTAGTCTAGTGTGGTGGTGGTGGATTGCCTCTTGGGCTGATGATGAACAATACGAGGGGAAGAACAGCCTCCTCAGGTTGAGGTGTTCTTGTGCTTGGCTAACTTGTGTGGGTGAGTGCTGGATGAACTGCTCGATGCCCCTACTGCCGTGGCTAGCTCTACTTATATAGGCCCTGGTCCTCTCCCCAAATATTGGGCGGGAAGGGAGCCAACAACGGCGGGCAAATTTGAAGGGGGACAGCTAGTACAAGCCATCCTGACAAAGGTGGTCTCCGCCTGCGAAAGGATCTGGTGGTGACGCCATCTTGGGCTCCACGATGACCTCCGTCTTGTCGTCCTTCTGGTCTTGGTCTTGTTGCACCGATATGGCAACCTTTGCCTAATGCCTCGGTACTCCTCGCCCGCGCTGGCCTCCTTAGCACCAAACAGGAAACAAGGACCCTGCGCGCGCTAGCGCCCGCCTGGCGCCCGCCTGGTGTCGATCGTCATGGCTCACGTCACGAGAGCCTCGTGAGGTTTGCCTCGCCTTGATATCTCCAGAGGGGCTCTCGTGTCGTCCGCCTCACGAGGCTTGGCCCCTCGCGAGGGTCTTGGATGCCTTGTTGATGAAGATGGGTCGTACAGCCTGCTGGCTTAGCCACGCCGCGGGCCGCAGGCAGGCAAGTCTGGGGACCCCCATTCCCATAGCGCCGACAGAATTGCTAGAACATTTACGTACATTGAACATGCAACTAGTACATGAGTGTCGTGTTTAAATTTGGAATTATTCTGGGTTTGTTTATCATTTTTATGCATAAATTGAGTTTCTGTGCATTTAATGTGCATAATTCAAATTTGAACTACAAGCACATGCTCCAGTGCACGAAAGTTTGTTGAAAAATCACATGTGTGTCTTTGGGTGAATTTATAGGTCCCATGCAAGAAATGGGAATGAAATTCAAACATGTGGGCGTCGTGGCTCGCCCGAAAAGATTGAGAAACTTGGTTTTCTAATTCCAGTAAATCCAAAACATGCCTGAAAATCATGAAACTTGGCATGGTGTCATGACATGGCACCAACATGTTGCGGTAATTTTTTTTGCCGAATTGGGACACGCTTTGGTGTATGCTTCTTGCAAACTGGAGCTTCCCTCAAGAAGGCTCGTGGTTCCGAGAGGGAACGTGTCACCTCCGTGTGCGAAATGACATGCATACACTGCCTTGTCCCACCTTAATTTTTTTACACGGGCAGATTAGACCAAATAGAAGTATCGTGCTAAATTTTGGAATTATTCCAGGTTCTTTTGGCCTTTTTATACATTAATTGAGTTTCTGGGCATTTAATGTGCATAATTCAAATTTGAACTACAAGCACATGCTCCAGTGCATAAAAGTTAGTTGAGAAATCACATGTGTGCCCTTGGGTGAAATTCTAGATCCCATGCAAGAAATGGGAATGAAATTCAAACATCTGGGCGTCGTGGCTCGGCCGGAAAGATTGACAAACATGGTTTTTTAATTCCTGTAAATCCAAAACACGCCTGAAAATCATGAAACTTGGCATGGTGTCATGACATGGCACCAACATGCCGCGGTAAATTTTTTGGCCGAATTGGGACAAGCTTTGGTGTAAGCTTCTTGCAAACCGGAGCTTCCCTCAAGAAGGCTCGTGGTTCTAAGAGGGAACGTGTCACCTCCGTGTGCGAAAGGACATACGTACACTGCCTTCTCCCGTCTTAATTTTTTTACACAGGCAGATTAGACCAAATAGAAATATCGTGCTAAAATTTGGAATTATTCCGGGTTTGTTTGGCCTTTTTATACATTAATTGATTTTATGGGCGTTTAATGTGCATAATTCAAATTTGAACAATAAGCACATGCTCCAGTGCACGAAAGTTGGTTGAAAAATCACATGTGTGTCCTTGGGTGAATTTATGGGTCCCATGCAAGAAATGGGAATGAAATTCAAACATCTGGGCGTCGTGGCTTGGCCGGAAAGATTGAGAAACTTGGTTTTTTAATTCCTGTAAATCCTAAACACGCCTGAAAATCATGAAACTTGGCATGGTGTCATGACATGGCACCAACATGTTGTGGTAAACTTTTTGGCTGAATTGGGACAAGCTTTGGTGTAAGCTTCTTGCAAACCGGAGCTTCCCTCAAGAAGGCTCGTGGTTCCGAGAGGGAACGTGTCACCTCCGTGTGCGAAACGACATACGTATACTACCTTCTCCTGCCTTATTTTTTTTACATAGGCAGATTAGAACAAATAGAAGTATCATGCTAAATTTTGGAATTATTCCGGGTTTGTTTCGCCTTTTTATACATTAATTAAGTTTTTGGGCATTTAATGTGCATAATTCAAATTTGAACTACAAGCACATGTTCCAGTGCACCAAAATTGGTTGAAAAATCACATGTGTGTCCTTGGGTGAATTTGTAGGTCCCATGCAAGAAATGGGAATGAAATTCAAACATATGGGCGTCATTGCTCAGTCGCAAAGATTGAGAAGCTTGGTTTTTTAATTCCTGTAAATCCAAAACACGCCAGAAAATCAAGAAACTTGGCATGTTGTCATGACATGGCACCAACATGTTGTGGCAATTTTTCTGTCCGATTTGCGATGGCGCACACATTAACAATCAACAAAGTCATTTTGGAACAAGTGTTGTCACGTTACAAATCGGAAACACAAATATTATTGAAACCCTGGGCACTCTACTTACCAACTACGTGCCGCCACGCGTCCCCTTTTTATTAGCTAGGAGGTGCCATGCGGGGTAGCTATTTGAGTATGGGAGGCGTGCGATCAGACCCCTGCGCGGGCTCATTGGGAGGAGAGCCCTTTGACCTCTACCCGCCGCGCACCTCCCTCCCAATGTCTCCATTAATGGCGCCCGAGCCCCTGTTCTACGGCGTGGCTATATGTCTCACTGGACTGAGATTTAAGAGAAAAAATGAAAATCTGAAAAGAAAGTGTTGCACGGATCTTGATGTAAGATCTGACGGACCTATATAGCATCGACTGCGACATATAGCAAGCATGATGAATATAAGGACGATGACAGTGGATAATAATTGTCTTACATATTTAGGAACATAATTAAAATTCCCGCAAAAAAGGAGCATAATTAAAAAAAGCCACATGCAGCAACGCCGGAATACACAAGGGCAAAAGCAGAAGGAAGACGGCGATCTGGTTCACTGATCTCTACTTTCTTGATGTGTTGATGCAGGCCGCGGGTACTAGTCTCCGCGGTGAGCGATGATGAGCTCTTTCTTGTCCTCAAGATGTTGCCTGAGAGCATCCACGGATTTCTCCACCAGCCTTGTGCGCTCGATGCGCAGCATGGCATTCTCGTCCATAAGTTTCTCAACGATGACGCCGGTCCTCTTCAACAAGGCAGTGGTCTCCTCCTGCTACTCCGCACTTCTGACGATCTTCGCCCTCAGCAGGTCGCACTCGGCCTGGAGCTTCGCATTGCTCTCATTTAGTTGTCGGATGACGCAGGTAGCCTGTTGAAAAGAGGCTTTCATGTCATCTTGCAACCTCGCCCAGCCAGACATCTGATCTATCTGGCTATGGACGATCGCATGCATGCACCTGTAAGAGTCCTCGCCTGCTCGCGAGACATTTCCCAGGCCGCCGCGACGTGGGAGGACATCTTTGCTTCATTCGCGGTGCGGTGGAACATCTCTTCTGCTTTTGCGGCGCGGCCGGACCAGTCTGCCGCATCAACGGCACGGCGGGACATCCGTGCTGCTTCGGCGGCACGGCGGGACCTTTGTGCTGCTACGGTCATGCGGCGGGACATGTCGGCTGCGTTCGCGGCGAGGCGGGGCCTCTCTCATGCTTCCGCTTCCATGCTCGCATCTCCTTGGTGGCAATCTGTCAACCCAGAACTCACACTTGTAGCGACCCGACCTCAAACGGTCAAGCCTCTGTGTATCCGTGCCATCCCTGGATCGGTATGCTGGCACACACAGTACATCAATGTATATATCAAAGTGCAATCACATTTATAAATAATCTAAAACTGATAGATACCTGATAAGTCTCAGCGGAAACAAACACAAGGGTGTGGAGTCCATCAACGCCAACGGCAAGTTGAGTGTAGACCATAACCCTACAACGTAACTCTTACTCGTCGTAGAAAATTCCTGCAACATAAGACGTTGCAGCCCTGTAGGTCAGTACATTGAATGTACTGGCAAGTCACATCATAAGAATAATGAACCTATTGTACATGCAATTTGGCTGGTGGAAAGCTCTAAGTTTAGTTTTTTTGCATAAAGCTAGTTTTTTCCCTAGAATAAAAGATATTATTCTACCACTACTGTATAGCATAGGATGAGTTGGTAAACCCAACTCAATCCATTCCCAAAGTTTCATTTAAAACCCAACTGTTTAAATTAAGAGTGATGAGATCTCCCAGCATTTCCACTACTAGATGCTCAAGTTGTCCGTAACCGGGGACACGGCTAATCGATTAGGTTTTAACACTTTGTTGAGGTTTGCGCACTTTTCTCCACAAGACTCGATCGCCTCCCTTGAAGTTCTCGCACTGCCTGGCATTTGAGAACAGGATGACCGAGACATAGCCTTTCGAAAATGTTCCCCCTTAACCCACGGATAGGCCGGTACACCTACATCATTCTACATCTGCTAGCCCATCCCGAAAGGGGTCACACTATCTACTCAACTAAGCCAGAGCCCATATTGGCTTGTGGCTGCACACGGAAGCTTCTAGACATGAGAATACGATTGATCTCTTTGAGCCTGGGTGGACGGACCACTAGTGGTGCACTACCATGGATTTCCCATGCATGCTCCCACTATACTTCGCCACCATTCAAACGAAACGTCCGCCCAGGTAGTTCATTAAGTTATCTTGGTTCTACTTACTACTTTGTCACTCATCTCTCACAATGAACACTTCCCAATCCACGTCTACATTGGGAAGGCAAAATTAAACTTACGCGGTGGTGACAAAGGTATATGGTTCAAACCTACCTCAATGAACTACTAGGTAACGGCATAGCCATCTGGCATCAATGAATCCTACCATGCAATCCTACCACAAAAGGACTAAGTGCATAATATAAAACATAGGTAATTGGAAGAATGGTCAAATGTGAACTTGCCTGGTAATAGTTTATGAAGATTATATTGCTCTCAGAACTTTACTTAATAGAACTATTCGTCACTCTCCGATGAAAATCTATAAAGTCAACATTGCATTTGCATAAGCAATCATTTCAAAGAACCAAGAAGAACATGCAAAGTAAAAAGTCTTGGAAAAACCAAATGAACATAGAACACACTTAACTATCACAAAATATTCTAAGTGCAACACAACATAGGCATGTGGTTCAGAATTTGTGACGTGAAGCATAGTGCATACAAGGCATACAAGTAAAACTACTATGGACAGATCCTAAGTGTGTGAAAATTAGTGTAACAATGTTCCAGGTGATAGGGTCTGGCAACGGTGACATGGTGCAAAAAGAATCACATCAATCGGAGCTACGGTTTAGGAGATATGGGTAGTTGAAGTTTGAATTCAAACCTGAATAGATTCAAATTTGAAATTTGGAAAAAGTTTACAAACATGATTCTACTGGATAGATCTAATCATGATGAAGAATTTGCCGCTAGTTTCATCGAATTTGGAGTTACGGTTAAAAAGATAGGGCTATTCGAAGTTCAGGAACTAATGTCTAAAACTCAGGGACTAAACAGAAAAAGAAATAACTGCAAATAGGCCCCTGGCCACGTGGCGCACTGTGAGAGGCCAGAGAGTGTTCACTGCGGCAGCTATACGGTGAACGGCCACTAAATAGTAAAAACAACTACCACGGCTAAATAAAAAGAAACCGGAGACCGGTTTTTCACTAAAACCACACGGTTTAATAAAACCATGGTTAACCGATCTAATACAGCAAAAAAACGAGCGAGGGTGAGCGGCTCACAGCGAGCGACGGCGACGTACAGGAGACGGCGGCGCTGGCTTCAGGCGGCGGACAGGGCGGCGGCTCCGGCGGTCCTCAGCGACGGTGAAGGGGTCGGGGAGGTCGGGCGTGGCGTGGGTGGCGTGCTGGTGGGGTCAGCGGGCGACAGGGTGGCCAGCGGCGAACGGAGGGATGTGGCGGAGCTCCAGTACTCCGGCGATAGCGCGGGTCGTCCAGGCGGCGGCTCCGGTGACCTAGAGGCAAAACCATCATGTCAAAACGGAGTGCGTCGATGCGGCCTTTCGAGTGATGAAGAGAATGGGGGCCGGGGTGCACCACCGGCAACAGAATCGATGGTGAGGCGGCTCGGCTCCGGCGATATCCGAATGGGCGGGGCGGCGGCTACAGGCGATGTGGGGAGCAGAGGAGGGTCGGAATCGGACGAGGGCGTCCCGGGGCTTTTATAGGCGAAGGTAGGGCGTCGGGGAGCAGTGGGATAAGCTCTATCCCGAGAGCTTCGGCCGGCAGGTTCAGGAGCGCGCGCGGCGTCGTCATCCCGTGGTCTGCGGCAGGTTGGCGATGACCTGGGGAGCGGGCCCCGCGGGTCAGCAATAGGGAGAGATGAGCGAGGGAGAGAGACGAGCGGGCGAGCGATGGGAAGGCGCTTCGGGCGCGGGAGCAGGCCTGGGACGGCCTGGCCGGTCGGGGCTCTGGGCCAACTGGCCAGTTGGCCAATGGGCCGCGTGGCTGGGTTGCTGCTGGGCCGGCTGGCCAGCGCGTGCGTGCGTGTTTTTTTTACAAAACAAAAACTACAACAGAGCAAAAATAAAAATAAAACAAAACGTTACATAGGCATATTATATACCAAAATGTTTAGAAAAATACCCCGAATAATATGAACTATTTTTAAAGTGCAACTAAATTCTATAGAAATTCATAAAAGTCAAATAGTGCTACTTTTGCATTTAAAATCAATAAAAATCATTTTTAAAATAGCAAATGATTTCAAATTTGTTTTCTCCTAATTTTCTATTGAAGGGAATCATTTTACCCTAATTCCCATTTATTTATTTTTAGGAGAAAATATTTTGAAAAGAAACTCAAATAACTCCCAGTTGGATTTAAATTTGGAATTTCAAACAACTTCGAATGGAAAATGTGTTTCAAATAACTTCAAAGTGACTTCCATTTTATATCTTTGAAACTTCCAACTCTCTTTCTTCAAATATGAAGAAGTCATTTTATCTTCCCTCATGAACTCATTGAGCTGCTTAAAGTTTCTAAATTTAAAATATTACAAAATGGAATTCAAATCATTTTCAAACCCCTTTTCATTTCTTTAAATGGAAGAAGTCATATCATCTTCACTCCAGGGTTTTGTAATGAAATTAATTTGAATTCAGGAAGATCAAAATGCAAGATGCAAAGTTTTGGGAATGTCCTTTTATTCCCTCTCATTCAACTTTCAAAAAGTTTTCAATTTCCAATCGTTTTCACACAATCAATCACACAACAATCAAACAAACAATCATAATAATTTATTTAATATAACATTCCAAAATTTTGAATTTTGGGATGTTACAAACTACCACCCTTAAAATGAATCTCGTCCTCGAGATTCGGAGAGGCTAGAAAGAAGGTTAGGTTTGGGGGGTCTCCTTGAAAATCCGGTCATCAACACATGGTATGGGGTGCTACCACCCTTAGAAGCATGGTCACGGTTCCAACAAAACTCATGTACTCCATCCGTTGCGTTGGCGGTGTCGGTCTTCTCATATTCTCCGAGATAACTCCTTCACTTTTGCTCTTCTGGTAAGGGCATGGCCTTTTCCTCAAAATCAGGAGTCCTTGCATCAAAATAGGATCCTTCTCAGACTTGACAGGTCTGGCGCCAATGCTAAACAACTATCGAAAATCTCATGGTGGTAGAAAATTACTGGTTCTCCTGCACGAAATTGGTCTGGGTTGAAGCTCACCGCATAACCTATGATTGGCAACAGGTGCCGGTACAGGGTTTCCATCATCCTTCCATTCTAAGGCTTCTGGTTTGTCGTGTCGACACTCTTCTAGGGTTTTTAAGGCTCTCTGATTTTCCATCAACATATGATAGTTCATGATAGAAGTCTCCGGTATGGGGGCCAATCCATCCCGTACTTGAATCATTACTACATACGCAGATAGTGAATCACGTATTCTAACACTTGGGCATCCTCACAAGCATTGCAGAACTTCTCTTCTCCACGGACTGGGTCCAATAAATCCATTGGTCCTGCAAGCCAAACAAAACCTCTATCATTTCTTCACAACTCTCGGGTTTACGTAACCACCTATGGAACGTTTGCTGATGAAATCACAGCTTCTTCCAGAATTCTTTTCTTCAACAAGATTGTGCTTGTTTCCTTATCAAATCCTAGGTCATGTGGGTTATGGCCCACTTCAACACTTGTATATCTTTAACTCATCCTTGGAGTTACTATTGTTCCATATTCCAACATTACATCTCATTTAAATCCAATAGTACTTCATTACTTCATACTCTTGGGGTAACCATCATAACTAAAACCAAACTCCAACTCATTTGTCCAAACTCCACTCTATGGAATACATTTCTTTTTCCATTGTTCTAGTGTTCACACAGATAAGTATCGCCAAAAATGCACTGGTTCATCCATAATTCATATTCTCTTCATATCAAATCCTTTATTATACCCTTAGCCACTACTCAAAACTCAAATTTCACAAGTACTCTATTACAAAAGCTTCCATCCACATAGTTTGGTATGGTCAAGCATTACTTCCATCTTTATTCATTGGCCCCACTTGAAGATGCTTCAGTCCCACTAGAATTGTGCGATGTGATCCTTCAAATCATCGATGTTTTGCTTCATCATGGTGGCCATGAGCTTCATCTCCATCATCTCTGCATGGACCTCTCTCAGGTATTCCTAAGTGTGACGGAGTCTTGCTTCTAGTATTTCTCCAATCTGACGTATGGCTTCCATAGCAGCTTCACGAACAGAGTCGAAGAATGTTGCTCGTGGTACTCGAGAAATGAAAAAGTATTGTGCCATAGTCTTTGGGCAAACTCCCTTCACACGGTGGAGGTGTACCTCCACATACCAAAGTTCAGCTCCCTTCTCCATGAAAGGATAACCCTTGTAAACTGCATCTCCTTCAAGATGAATATGCTTCATCATGTCCTTCAGGATTTTTGGGTAATCCTGATCACTAGTCAGGGTCATGATCGTTTCTGGGCCCTTGAGAAAAGACTAGTAAAGGGTTGTCATCTGCAGGTATAAGATAAAAAGGGTACTCGGGATACTGTATGTATTTCCTTGGGTGAAATGTGATTGTTTTCTGGAAAAAGTTTGGGGTTAGCTTGTCCATGGGTTCAAGGTTTTAGTCTGGGTGAGATAATGAGATAGGCACTCACATTCAACAAACAACTCATAACATTTCATATGAGATTCCAATCACCTCGACTTTTATTGCTTTACGAACTATTACAATTTCTATTTCATAACTCAACTCAACACCCCCAACGAAAATACACGTGTGTTCCAACTTTATTACATGCTTTATATCAATATCAAGATCTCAACTACTCTGCTCAAGCTCTCCTCGGGTCTGAACATTCTCTGGCAAAATGTCCAACTCCTCTGCAGCATAAACAAATGACTTCAGACAAATCCAGGGGCTTCCTGGTGGTTATCTTGGCTCCTTGGGTTCTTGGCTTCCTTGCTAGGCATTTGCTAGCGTAATGACCTAAATCCTTGCACCTGTAACAAGTGATTTGACTCAGGTCCTTTTTTGCAGAGATTGGGTTGTTCTGGGGATACATGCTCTTTCTCTTCCTCGACTTCTTCATTCCAATGAATTCTTCTATCTCATGTCGATCAAACTCCACTTATTCTATCGGGAAGTCTCCCAGATACTCTTGGTTTTCCTTCATGCAATATTGTGAAAAATGTCCTTCTTCTCCACATGAATAGCAAGCATTGGAGTAAAATCGGTTTAGGCTTTCTCCATCAGGGTCGTCAACATCTTCTTTCATCACCGGTTTTCTTAAACTTTCCCTGAGGGCTTCTTTCATTGCTTCCTTCTGCTGCTTGGTAATTTCTTGTACCTTGGGATAAATATGACACTGCACAGGGTAGTGTGTAGTTCCTTCACACAAGAAACAAGTAACCTTCATGGTTGGACATTCTTCAGCTTGGTGATTTCCTTCACAATGGGGGCATCCATCCTTGTGTTCTTCATGGGTATGTCCTATCTCACCACAAATTTTGCATGCACAAGGTTTCTTCATTTTATTGCCATAGGGCTTCTGAATGAGACGAGACCTCAGTAGAGTCATCTTGAATTCCTCCCAAGTTTTTGCTCCATTACATCCTTGTATGGCCTGATGCATTTTCCACCAGGTTGCAGCACTTTTTGTAAAGTACTTAAGAGCGTATTGAACCTCATACTTCCTTGCCACCAAATTGCTCCTGAAATGATTCTCCATGCTTTGAATCCATAGCTCTACCTCCAACTGAGTGATCGGTTCAGAGAATGCAAGTCCATCTTCATTCATCATCTATTGGGTCCAAGGGTTTCAGGATGAGATACGAGGGATACACACAATACACACAATATAGTTTTGAAAATAAGTTTCATTTGTGGCTGTCAGGAAAAACATCAAACAATGACAGCTCAGAAACATCGCATCTAACGTAAGTATACAACAGGGGTTTGGTCCTCTAAAGTTCATATAACTCTTGGAATTCTTCAATTCTTCAGAGGCTTCGACTGTTGTAGCTTCAGTTCTTCTAGTGTATGGGGAAGTCTGATATCTTGTCGTTCTCGGAGTGGCTTCAGTTCATCCTCCGTGTGGTCCAAAGGGAACGGGGTTTTGTCTAACTAAAAAGGGAATATTTGATAAAGCTCAGAAAAGAAGAGAGATAAAGGATCTTTTTGAAAATTAAGTTTTAGAGAAATCCTTTCCTATGGGCTTTCCATTTTGTAGGGTCACGTCCTACAGTCAACATGTGCTCTGATACCATCTCTCGGGCGACCCGACCTCAAACGGTCAAGCCTCTGTGTATCCGTGCCATCCCTGGATCGGTATGCTGGCACACATAGTACATCAATGTATATATCAAAGTGCAATCACATTTATAAATAATGTAAAACTGATAGATACCTCATAAGTCTCAGCGGAAACAAACACAAGGGTGTGGAGTCCATCAACGCCAACGGCAAGTTGAGTGTAGACCATAACCCTACAACCTAACTCTTACTCGTCGTAGAAAATTCCTGCAACATAAGACGTTGCAGCCCTGTAGGTCAGTACATTGAATGTACTCGCAAGTCACATCATAAGAATAATGAACCTATTGTACATGCAATTTGGCTAGTGGAAAGCTCTAAGTTTAGTTTTTTTGCATAAAGCTAGTTTTTTTCCCTAGAATAAAAGATATTATTCTACCACTACTGTATAGCATAGGATGAGTTGGTAAACCCAACTCAATCCATTCCCAAAGTTTCATTTAAAACCCAACTATTTAAATTAAGAGTGATGAGATCTCCCAGCATTTCCACTACTAGATGCTCAAGTTGTCCATAACCGGGGACACGGCTAATCGATTAGGTTTTCACACTCTGTTGAGGTTTGCGCACTTTTCTCCACAAGACTCAATCGCCTCCCTTGAAGTTCTCGCACTGACTGGCGTTTGAGAACAGGATGACCGAGACATAGCCTTTCGAAAATGTTCCCCCTTAACCCACGGATAGGCCGGTACACCTACATCATTCTACATCTGCTAGCCCATCCCGGAAGGGGTCACACTATCTACTCAACTAAGCCAGAGCCCATATTGGCTTGTGGCTGCACACGGAAGCTTCTAGACATGAGAATATGATTGATCTCTTTGAGCCTGGGTGGACGGACCACTAGTGGTGCACTACCATGGATTTCCCATGCATGCTCCCACTGTACTTCGCCACCATTCAAACCAAACGTCCACCCAGGTAGTTCATTAAGTTATCTTGGTTCTACTTACTACTTTGTCACTCATCTCTCACAATGAACACTTCCCAATCCACGTCTACATTGGGAAGGCAAAATTAAACTTACGCGGTGGTGACAAAGGTATATGGTTCAAACCTACCTCAATGAACTACTAGGTAATGGCATAGCCATCTGGCATCAATGAATCCTACCATGCAATCCTACCACAAAAGGACTAAGTGCATAATATAAAACATAGGTAATTGGAAGAATGGTCAAATGTGAACTTGCCTGGTAATAGTTGATCAAGATTATATCGCTCTCAGAACTTTACTTAATAGAACTATTCGTCACTCTCCGATGAAAATCTATAAAGTCAACATTGCATTCGCATAAGCAATCGTTTCAAAGAACCAAGAAGAACATGCAAAGTAAAAAGTCTTGGAAAAACCAAATGAACATACAACACACTTAACTATCACAAAATATTCTAAGTGCAACACAACATAGGCATGTGGTTCAGAATTTGTGACGTGAAGCATAGTGCATACAAGGCATACGAGTAAAACTACTATGGACAGATCCTAAGTGTGTGAAAATTAGTGTAACAATGGTCCAGGTGATAGGGTCTGGCAACGGTGACACGGTGCAAAAAGAATCACGTAAATCGGAGCTACGGTTTAGGAGATATGGCCAGTTGAAGTTTGAATTCAAACCTGAATAGATTCAAATTTGAAATTTGGAAAAAGTTTACAAAGATGATGCTACTGGATAGATCTAATCATGATGAAGAATTTGCCAATGGTTTCATCGAATTTGGAGATACGGTTAAAAAGATACGGCTATCCGAAGTTCAGGGACTAATCTATAAAACTCTGGGACTAAACAGAAAAAGAAATAACTGCAAACAGGCCCATGGCCACGTGGCGCACTATGAGAGGCCAGAGAGTGTTCACTGCGGCAGCTATACGGTGAATGGCCACTAAATAATAAAAACAACTACCACGGTTAAATAAAAAGAAACTGGAGACCGGTTTTTCACTAAAACCACACGGTTTAATAAAACCATGGTTAACCGATCTAATACAACAACAAAAAACGAGCAAGGGTGAGCGGCTCACAGCAAGCGACGCCGTCGTATAGGAGACGGCGGCGCTGGCTTCAGGCGGCGGACGACGGACAGGGCGGCGGCTCCGGCGGTCCTCAGCAACGGCGAAGGGGTCGGGGAGGTCGGGCGCGGGGTGGGTGGCGTGCTGGTGGGGTCGGCGGGCGACGGGGTGGCCAACGGCGAGCGGAGGGAGGTGGCGGAGCTCCAGTGCTCCGGGGAGAGCGCAGGTCGTCCAGGCGGCGGCTCCGGTGACCTAGAGGCAAAACCATCATGTTAAAACGGAGTGCGTCGATGCGGCCTTTCGAGTGATGAAGAGAATGGGGGCCGGGGTGCACCACCGGCAACGGAATCGACGGTGAGGCGGCTCGGCTCCGGCGAGATCCGAATAGGCGAGGCGGCGGCTACAGGAGATGTAGGGAGCAGAGGAGGGTCGGGATCGGACGAGGGCGTCCCGAGGCTTTTATAGGCGAAGGTAGGGCGTCGGGGAGCAGTGGGATAAGCTCTACCCCGAGAGCTTCGGCCGGCAGGTTCGGGAGCGCGCGCGGCGTAGTCATCCCATGGTCTAAGGCAGGTTGGCGATGACCTGGGGAGCGGGCCCCGCGGGTCAACGATAGGGAGAGATGAGCGAGGGAGAGAGACGAGCGGGCGAGCGACGGGAAGGCGCTTCGGGCGCAGGAGCAGGCATGGGATGGCCTGGCCGGTCGGGGCTCTGGGCCAACTGGCCAGTTGGCCAGTGGGCCGCGTGGCTGGGTGGCTGCTGGGCCAGCTGGCCAGTGCGTGCGTGCTTGTTTTTTTTTTACAGAACAAAAACTACAACAGAGCAAAAATAAAAATAAAACAAAAGGTTACATTGGCATATTATATACCAAAACTTTTAGAAAAATACCCCGAATAAGATGAACTATTTTTCAAGTGCAACTAAATTCTATAAAAATTCATAAAAGTCAAACAGTGCTACTGTTGCATTTAAAATCAATAAAAATCATTTTTAAAATAGCAAAATGATTTCAAATTTGTTTTCTCCTAATTTTCTATTGAAGGGGATCATTTTACCCTTATTTCCATTTATTTATTTTTAGGAGAAAATATTTTGAAAAGAAACTCAAATAACTCCCAGTTGGATTTAAATTTGGAATTTCAAACAACTTCGAATGGAAAATGGGTTTCAAATAACTTCAAAGTGACTTCCATTTTATTTCTTTGAAACTTCCAAATCTCTTTCTTCAAATATGAAGACGTCATTTAATCTTCCCTCATGAACTCATTGAGCTGCTTAAATTTTCAAAATTTAAAATATTACAAAATGGAATTCAAATCATTTTCAAACCCCTTTTCATTTCTTTAAATGGAAGAAGTCATATCATCTTCACTCTAGGGTTTTGTGATGAAATTAATTTGAATTCAGGAGGATCAAAATGCAAGATGCAAAGTTTTGGGAATGTCCTTTTATTCCCTCTCATTCAACTTTCAAAAAGTTTGCAATTTCCAATCGTTTTCACACAATCAATCACATAACAATCAAACAAACAATCATAATAATTTATTTAATATAACATTCCAAAATTTTGAATTTTGGGATGTTACAAACTACCACCCTTAAAATGAATCTCGTCCTCGAGATTCGGAGAGGCTAGAAAGAAGGTTAGGTTTGGGGGGTCTCCTTGAAAATCCGGTCATCAACACATGGTATGGGGTGCTACGACCCTTATGTAACGCCCCAGATTTAACTTTCCCAATTTGTACTCCAACTCTTGCCGTTTCCGGCATTAAGTTATATTTATTTCTCAGGTTTGGGTCTTTGTCTCCTTGTGTTGTTTTCGTTTTCGTCCATCTCATATCATGTCATCACGTGCATTGCATTTGCATACGTGTTCATCTCATGCATTCGAGCATTTTTCCCGTTGTCCGTTTTGCATTCCGGCGCTTCGTTCTCCTCCGGTGGCCATTTCTAGCTTTCTTTCGTGTGTGGGGATTAAACATTTCCGGATTGGACCGAGACTTGCCATGCGGCCTTGGTTTACTACCGGTAGACCGCCTGTCAAGTTTCGGGTCATTTGGACTTCGTTTGATACTCCAACGGTTAACCGAGGGACCGAAAAGGCCTCGTGTGTGTTGTAGCCCAACACCCCTCCAATTTGGCCCAAAACCCACCAAACTCTGCTCCATCGTCTCGGTCGTTCGATCACGATCGCGTGGGCGAAAACTGCACCTCATTTGGACTCTCCTAGCTCCTCCTATGCCTATTTAAAGGCCCCCCTCGAAATATCCCGGATCCCCTCCATCCCTAACCTCAGATCCACCTCCATCCGCGGCGCATCGGACAAAGTCCGCGCCGACGGACGTGTCCGACCTGCCCGCCAGCGCCACGTGGCGCCTCCCCATTCGCCGCCGCTCGGTGCCCACATCGCCGCGCCGCCGGGCCCGAAGAGCCCGCAACCGGCCCCCGCGGCCCATCCACGCCGCCGCCCGAGCCCGCGGGGAGACCGGTTCCGCGCCGCCCGGACCTTCTTTGCGCCGCCGCCCGCGGCCTTGTCTTCCCCGACGCCGGCGACCGCCGACGACGCTGCTTCCCACGACGCCGGCCACCGCCCGACGACGCCGCGCCCCTCCGCCGCCGTCGCGGGCTCCCTCGCCGCCGCCCGGTGCCCTCCCCGCCACGCCGGAGCTCCACCTTCGCCGGAGAGTGCCAAGTCCGGCCAGCCGTCCTCGGTTCCCGCCGGTTGCTACGGTGCCGGGTCCGCGCTACAGTGCTGCTACAGTAATTCCAGATCTAGATCCGGTTGACCTCTCCCCGAAACCCTAATCTCCGTAGTTTTTATGCATTCTTGGACTGCTCATATCTTTGCATCCGTAGCTCCGTTTTGGATATATGATATATCAAAATCTTCGTCTCGACGAGTACATCATTTCATTCCATTGCATCATTTGCATTTGAGTTCATCTTGATGCCCAAAATGCTGTTAGAAGGAGGCATCGTGAGTTAAATTGCAGATCTGTTAGCTCATCATTGACTTTTGTCATTTTGCCATGATTATTGTGTGCATGTTATGCCTGTGCCCCTTTGGGATGAATTGTTAAGCATTTTGTCTTCTTTCCAGAGGTGCCACCCATGCATTTTTAGGATGTGTGTGGTGACTTGTGCAAGCTTGCAAAGAGGGGTACCTGAGATTGCTGATTTCAGAGACTTAGTGATTTTCACCAAGTCTGGGATGTTTTAGTTCATGATGCCATATGTCCAGCTTGTTTCCTAGTGATCCGTGCCTCTTTTGAGGATGATCAGTAAGAGTGATTCGTTAATATTGTTGTGCTATATCCATCCATGTCTTTACTTGTTATGTTGGAGAACCCTAGGTTGAGTCAATCGAGCTCAACTTTTGCATTGTTGTTAATTTGGGCAGATCGTGAACTCTTTTGCGATTTTGCCGGTGCCATTGCTAGTGACTCGTGCATGCTATGCCATTGTTCTTTGTCTAGCTAGAATTTTGTGCCTTCTTTATGGATATATGCTTGCCTTGCCATGACTTGCACCGTAGTGAGTGCATCGAGCTCGTTTACATGCCTCCGTGAGTTATAATTTCAGCATGTCTCAGTTTTCACTAAGTCTGAAAACTGATTGTGTTTTATCTATGTTCGTGTGCTTGCTAGAGTATTTTGTGAACCCTTTTGGCCTCAGGTCACTTTGGGCGTTTTGTTAAGCTTGTTGAGTAGCTCCATGCCATGCTCTTACTTGCCATGTTCAGGTTATGTTTCATGTTGTTTTGCTGCTCCGAAGAGAGCATCGTGGTCTGAGGTTTCAGACTAGTGTTAATTTCACTAAGTCTGAAATCTGTTTTGCTTATTCAGTTTTGCCATGCTTGTTTGAACCCCTTAATGGATGAATTTTCCTATGGCTCAGTCCTAGTGATTTGTTAAGCATCTTGTGTACATCCCTACCATGTATTTTGTTTTCATGTTTGGTGGCTGTAGCATGTTCATTTCATTGCATTTAGGAGCCTAGTTGCTGTAAATCGCAGATCGGTTCGTTTCGTAAAACGCTTGCCATTTCCAAACCGTAGCTCCGATTCCTATGATCTTTATATCGTTTTCAGGTGATTTCTTCCCACCTATCTAGTGGCACACTTGGTTATCCAATTTGAGCCCAGGTTCATGCATTTTCTGTCACGTCTTGCATTTTGCATCCCGCATCGCATCCCGCATAGCATACCATCTTTGCATATTATTGGTTGCCCTTGCACGTGGTTGATTGTATCCTTGTTGCTTGTTTGTGTTGTTGGGTAGAGCCGGGAGACGAGTTCTCTAACGAGGAGCCCGTTGAGTTTGCTTTTGAGGATCCTGTCAACTCTGACAAGTGTGCAGGCAAGATGATCATACCCTCGAAATCACTAATATCTTTGCTATGCTAGTTTGCTCGCTCTTTTGCTTTGCCAATGCTACGATGCCTACCAGTTGCTTGTCAGCCTCCCAATTGCCATGATTGAGCCTCTAACCCACCATTGTCCTAGCAAACCGTTGATTGGCTATGTTACCGCTTTGCTTAGCCCCTTCTTATAGCGTTGCTAGTTGCAGGTGAAGATTGGAGCCGTTCCTTGTTGGAACATTTATTTACTTGTTGGGATATCATTATATTGCCATGTTATCTTAATGCATCTATATACTTGGTAAAGGGTGGAAGGCTCGGCCTCTCGCCTAGTGTTTTGTTCCACTCTTGCCGCCCTAGTTTCCGTCATATCAGTGTTATGTTCCCGGATTGTTGCGTCCCTTACGCGGTTGGGCTATAATGGGAACCCCTTGATAGTTCGCCTTGATTAAAGCTTTTCCAGCAATGCCCAACATTGGTTTTACCATTTGCCACCTAGCCTCTTTTTCCCTTGGGTTTCCGGAGCCCGAGGGTCATCTTTATTTTAGCCCCCCCACGGGCCAGTGCTCCCCTGATTGTTGGTCCGACCGAGTAGACTGCGGGGCCACCTCGAGGCAACTTGAGGGTTGGTTTTACTCGTAGGATGTCTCATCTGAGTGTGCCCTGAGAACGAGATATGTGCAGCTCCTATCGGGATTTGTCGGCACATTCGGGCGGTATTGCTGGTCTTGTTTTAACCTGTCGAATCGTCTTGTTGTACCGAGATACCGTGTCTGATCGGTGTGTCTTGGGTGGAGGTCTATTCCTTCGTTGACCATGAGAGCTTGTTATGGGCTAAGTTGGGACCCCCCTGCAAGAATTGATCTTTCGAAAGCCGTGCCCGCGGTTATGGGCAGATGGGAATTTTTTAATGTCCGGTTGTAGATAACTTGAACCTTAATTAATTAAAATGAATCAACTGAGTGTGTTGCCGTGATGGCCTCTTCTCGGCGGAGTTCGGGAGGTGGACACGGTGTTGGAGTTATGTTTGCGCAGGTTGCTCTCTAGTTTCTCGCTCGTGCTTTGCCTCCTCTTCTCGCTCTCTTTTGCGAATAAGTTAGCCACCATATATGCTAGTCGCTTGCTGCAGCTCCACTTATACATTACCCCTTCCTACCTATTAAGCTTAAATAGTCTTGATCGCGAGGGTGTGAGATTGCTGAGTCCCTGTGGCTCGCAGATTACTATTACACCAGATGCAGGGACAGATGATACCGCTCCAGATGGCGCGCTCGAGCTCAAGTGGGAGTACGACGAGGACTCTCAGCGTTACTATGTGTCGTTTCCTGATGATCAGTAGTGGTGCCTATTCGGGGTTAGATTCAGGGCCTTGTCGCATGTTGGGGGTCTTTTCTATTTTGGCGCCGTAGTCGGGCCATGAGTGAGTTGTATCATGGATGTTATTTATGTACTCTGATGTGACATGGCGAGTGTAAGCCAACTATGTTATTCCCCTTTATATTATTTATGTACATGGGATGTGTAATGATTTCCCAACTTGCGACATATGCCTTCAATGCGATTATGCCTCTAAGTCGTGCCTCGACACGTGGGAGATATAGTCGCATCGAGGGTGTGACAAGTTGGTATCAGAGCCTTCCCCGACCCTAGGAGCCCCCATTGCTTGATCGTTTTTAGCAGCCGAGTTGTGTCTAGAAAAATGTTTTGAGTCCTTTAGGCATTATATATCGGAGAGCTTAGGAATTCTTTTACTTCCCAGTCTCCTCATCGCTCTGGTAAGGCTTCCTGACGTAGAGTTTTGACTCTTCTCTTCTCAAATTTCACTAAAAAAATTAGGATCACGCGAGTATCTTGGTTTTGTTCTGATGACTTATGATGAGAATACTGTCTTGGTGCCTCCTGTCAGGGGTTTAGTGGAAGTGTCCCGGGGAGTTGAGCTCTGAGGTGTTGTCATCATAATTTTATCGTTGCAATTCTGGTATATTTGAAATATGTGCGCGACATCGAAAATCTCCTTTATGCAGTTCGTTGGTGAGATAACCTCGACGCCACCCAGTACTGGGGCGGGAGTTCGGGAGTATCGCCATAACTTGTATAACGGATGCTTTTCGAAGGTTGAGGTAGATGGTTTCCGAAGGTTTCTTGGTTATGTGTTGAAGGATGGATACAGCTGGATGTAGGATTTGCTAGCTTGGGTGAGATATTATGCTTCCCTTGTATCCCCAACACCTAATTGCATAACCGGAAAGTTTCGGGAGTTTCATAGGTGGGAATTCAAGTAGCTCTTAGGATATCTTTCCAACAGATGTATGATATGAAATTGGGGTTCGACGTCTAGTGGTTCGCCTATTCACGGTCGATTTTACAGTGGTCTCGTTGTGTCTTAAAGAGTCCTTGGCTATGCTGACTCGGGGACGCTTCGTATGTCATGTGCACTGCCTTGTACATGATGGTGCTGTACGATCGAGCCCGTGTAGGTCCCACCACGAAAACTTCGGACGAAATTTCTATCATATGTTTGTTCCGGCTTATTCCGCAAGCCAACCCTTGGTTTTATTTTCAGTTGTGGTATTCGAGTTCCTTCGACGTCATATGTTGATTCCACCCCTCGTTGATGTACCTCTTCTACCTGATTCTTCGTGGCTTCGCAATTTAGGAATATGTGACCACTTCAAGAGAAGTGCATTCGTTCATTTTGTTCGGATGGAAGAATTTATGTTGCAATTTTCATTCTATTGGTTTCAGCTTCATTTATCTGCCTATGTGCTAACGGTGGTCAACCTCTTTAGGATGGCTCCCGCTAAGAGCACCAGTCAGAACCAGAATCAAGATCCGCCACCACCTCCGCCTCCTCCGGAAGCATGGCAAGCTGTGATGGCCGCAACCAATGCAAACACACAGTTCAGCATGCAAATCCTCCAAGAGCGGAATCAAGGCAGTCAAGGGAATCAAGGCAACAATCAGAACCATTTTGCTACTCTGAACCAGTTCCTCGCAAATGGTCCAAAGACGTTCAGCAATTGCGTTGAAGCTACCGATGCTGGCGATTGGCTAGTGGATCTGGGCAAGCATTTTGAATGCAGCAACGTCAGGCCTGAAGATTTCGTCAAGTTCGCTTCTTTCCAGCTCAAAGATCAGGCTGCAGAGTGGTTCCAGCAGTACAAGGATTCCAGAGGTGGACGTTTGATCACTTGGGATGATTTCCGTCATGATTTCCGAGCTCATCACATTCCTCAAAGTGTGACTGAAAGCAAACATGAGGAATTCCGCAATCTGAAGCAAGGTTCTTTGTCTGTCTATGACTACAACAAGTTGTTCCAGAAGCTCGCCCGTTTTGCCAAGCAGGATGTTCCTGATGAGAAGAGCATGATCTATCAGTTCAGGGGTGGTCTCCGTGAAGAAATTCAGCTTGCTCTTGTCCTTTTTGAGCCGTTGAGATACAATGAGTTCTACAACATGGCACTGAAGCAAGAGGCTGCTCAGGTGAGGTGTGATGCTTCCAGGAAGCGAGTCAGAGACACTACACCTTCTTCCTCTACTCAAGTGGCCAAGCAGCAGAAGTATTGGCTTCCTCCTCCTCCGTTCCGTCAGCCGTATCAGCAGAAGAGCAAAGGTGGCAGTGGTTCTTCCCACCCACCCAACCCAGGCTTTCAGAACAAGACTTCGTCTCAAGCTCCAAGATCGAGTGCTCCGTACCACCGTCCGCTTTCTGAGGTCACGTGCAACAAGTGCCAACAGAAGGGTCACTACGCCAACAAGTGTTTCAACCAGAGGCGTCTTCCTCCTCCTCCTCCTGTCAGATCGGCAAGTACAGCTGTGGTCAAGCATAACCCCAAGTCCGCCAAGGTCAACTTGATGAACGCAGCTCAGGCAGAGGATTCGTCAGATGTGATCATGGGTAACCTTCCTGTTAACGATGTTCCCGCAAAAGTACTTTTTGATACTGGTGCATCGCATTCTTTCTTGTCATGCCCGTTTGCATCGAAGCACAATGTTGATACTGAGATTATGCCCAAAGCCATGCAAGTTGTTTCTCCAGGCAAGCTTTTGACTTCAAGTTTGGTTGCTCCTGATATTTCTATCACATTGGGCGATTACAAGTTTCTCTCTTCTCCGGTGGTTCTTGGTAATTCGGATATCGATCTTATTCTTGGGATGGACTGGCTCTCTAAACACAAGGCTCACCTCGATTGTGCAGCCAGGCAGATTCAACTGACTCATTCGTCTGAGGATGTAATTGTCTTTGCTGCTCGGGATAATACCATCCGGTTGTTTTCTCTCAATGAGAAGGGTGAATTGGATGCAATTTCGCAGATTCCGGTTGTTTGTGAGTATAAAGACGTCTTCCCAGAAGAACTCCCAGGAATGCCTCCGCACCGGCCGGTTGAATTTGTTATTGAACTTGAGCCCGGTACGGAACCTGTGTGCAAACGTCCTTACAAGCTCGGCCCCGAAGAGTTGAAGGAGTTGAAGAAACAACTCGATGTTCAAGAAAGAATGGGTCTCATTCGGCCTAGTACTTCTCCGTGGGGTTGTGGTGTTCTTTTTGTGAAGAAGAAGGATGGAACGGACCGACTTTGTGTTGATTATCGTCCATTGAACAAGAAGACCATCAAGAACAAATATCCACTTCCCAACATCAATGAGCTGTTCGAACAACTCAAGGGTGCCCAAGTATTCTCCAAGCTTGACCTCCGTATGGGTTATCATCAAATTCGCATTCGTGAGCAAGATATTCCCAAGACGGCGTTCAGAACAAGCTATGGGTCATATGAATACACTGTCATGTCTTTTGGCCTCGCCAACGCTCCTCCGACGTTCTCTCGCATGATGAACTTCATCTTCAACCCCTACACCAATGACTTTGTTTTGGTCTATCTCGACGACATTCTGGTTTTCTCCAAGAACAAGGAAGATCATGCCAAGCACTTGCGTTTGGTTCTTGACAAGCTCAGGGAACATCAGTTCTACGCCAAGTTCTCCAAGTGTGAATTTTGGCTCGATGAGGTGCTTTATCTTGGTCATATCATCTCTGCCAAGGGCATTTCCGTGGATCCTGAGAAGGTGTCTGCAATTGTTAATTGGGAACCTCCTCAGAACGTGAAGCAACTCCGTAGCTTCCTCGGTCTCGCAAGCTACTGTCGAAGATTCGTTGAAAACTTTTTCAAGATCGCGAAGCCTCTCTCAAATCTTCTTCAGAAGCACGTCAAGTACGTTTGGTCTCCGGAGTGTGATATTGCTTTCAACTCTTTGAAAGAGAAATTGATCACTGCTCCAGTTCTGACTCCGCCTGATGAAACCAAGCCGTACGAGGTCTTTTGTGATGCCTCTCTCCAAGGTCTAGGTGCTGTACTGATGCAAGAGAAGAAAGTTGTTGCTTATACCTCTCGCCAGTTGAAGCCTAATGAGAAGAACTACCCCACTCATGATCTCGAGTTGGCGGCAGTTGTGCATGCTTTGTTGACTTGGAGACATCTTCTCTTGGGAAGGAAAGTGGATATTTTCACTGATCACAAGAGTCTCAAGTACATCTTCACCTAGCCTAATCTCAACCTCAGGCAGACTCGATGGGTCGAAATGATTCAAGAGTACAATCCGAGTATCGAGTATACTCCAGGCAAGGCTAATGTGATTGCTGACGCTTTGAGCAGAAAAGCATATTGCAACAGTCCGATTCTCAAGCCTTATCAACCCGAGCTTTGTGAAGCTTTACGCAAACTTAATCTGCAAATTGTTCCTCAAGGTTTCCTCGCCAACCTTCAAGTCTCTCCTACCTTGGAAGACCAGATTCGCCAAGCCCAGCTTCTTGATGCTATGGTGAAAAAGGTGAAGATTGGTATTGCAAAGAGTCAATCCAAGTACAAGTGCTACCGACTTGATGACAAGGACACTCTCTTCTTCGAGGATCGAATTGTTTTGCCCAAAGGTGAACTTCGTAAAGTGATCATGAACGAGGCTCACAACTCTCTCCTCTCCATCCACCCTGGGAGCACGAAGATGTATCGGGATCTGAAGCAAACTTATTGGTGGACTCGAATGAAGCGCGAGATCGCTCAATTCGTGAATGAATGTGATGTCTGCAGAAGAGTGAAGGTAGAACACCAAAGGCCAGCAGGTCTCCTCCAACCTCTTGCCATTCCAGAATGGAAGTTTGACCACATTGAAATGGACTTCGTGACTGGGTTTCCAAAGTCCAAGCGTGGCAATGATGCTATATTCGTTGTCATCGACAAGCTCACCAAAGTGGCTCACTTTCTGCCTATCAAAGATTCGATCACTGCAGCTCCATTGGCGGAACTCTACACCTCTCGAATTGTCTCTCTGCATGGTATTCCTCAAGTGATATCTTCAAACCGTGGCAGCATCTTTACCTCCAAGTTTTGGGATTCTTTTCAGAAGGCCATGGGCACCAATATCCGCTTCAGCACTGCTTTCCATCCTCAAACAAGCGGTCAAGTCGAGCGTGTCAACCAGATTCTTGAACATATGCTCAGGGCTTGTGTTATCTCCTTCGGCATGAAGTGGGAGGATTGTCTTCCTTATGCTGAATTCTCGTACAACAACAGTTTTCAAGCAAGTTCGGGCAAGGCCCCATTTGAAATTCTGTATGGTAGGAAATGTCGTACACCTCTCAACTGGTCTGAGACCGGTGAACGTCAGCTGCTGGGTAATGACCTGATCACAGAGGCAGAAGAAATGTGCAAGGTCATTCGTGATAACCTCAAAGCAGCCCAATCCCGCTAGAAGAGCTACTATGATAGTAAGCACCGTGATTTGGCTTTCGAGATCGGAGATCATGTTTACCTCCGCGTCTCTCCTATGAAAGGGACTCGTCGCTTCGGTATCAAAGGGAAGCTTGCCCCCAGATACATCGGACCTTTCAAGATTGTCAGCAAGAGAGGCGACCTCGCCTATCAACTCGAGCTTCCTTCAAACTTTGCCAATGTTCATGATGTGTTCCATGTCTCCCAACTCCGAAAGTGCTTCAAGACGCCTGAGCGCACCGTCAACTTCGAGGACATTGAGCTCCAAGAAGATCTCTCCTACCGTGAGCACCCAGTTGCAATCCTTGAAGAGACTGAACGCAGAACTCGCAACAAGTCAATCAAATTTCTCAAAGTCAAGTGGTCACACCATTCTGACCGTGAAGCTACCTGGGAACGCGAGGATCACCTCCGTTCTGAGTACCCGGAGTTCTTTCAGTCCTAGATCTCGGGACGAGATCTTTTCGTAGTGGTGGAGTGTTGTAACGCCCCAGATTTAACTTTCCCAATTTGTACTCCAACTCTTGCCGTTTCCGGCATTAAGTTATATTTATTTCTCGGGTTCGGGTCTTTGTCTCTGTGTGTTGTTTTCGTTTTCGTGCATCTCATATCATGTCATCACGTGCATTGCATTTGCATACATGTTCATCTCATGCATTCGAGCATTTTTCCCGTTGTCCGTTTTGCATTCCGGCGCTTCGTTCTCCTCCGGTGGCCATTTCTAGCTTTCTTTCGTGTGTGGGGATTAAACATTTCCGGATTGGACCGAGACATGCCATGCGGCCTTGGTTTACTACCGGTAGACTGCCTGTCAAGTTTCGGGTCATTTGGACTTCGTTTGATACTCCAACGGTTAACCGAGGGACCGAAAAGGCCTCGTGTGTGTTGCAGCCCAACACCCCTCCAATTTGGCCCAAAACCCACCAAACTCTGTTCCATCGTCTCGGTCGTTCGATCACGATCGCGTGGGTGAAAACTGCACCTCATTTGGACTCTCCTAGCTCCTCCTATGCCTATTTAAAGGCCCCCCTCAAAATATCCTGGATCCCCTCCATCCCTAACCTCAGATCCACCTCCCTCCGCGACGCACCGGACAAAGTCCGCGCCGACGGACGTGTCCGACCTGCCCGCCAGCACCATGTGGCGCCTCCCCATTCGCCGCCGCTCGGTGCCCACATCGCCGTGCCGCCGGGCCCGGAGAGCCCGCAACCGGCCCCCGCGGCCCATCCACGCCGCCGCCCGAGCCCGCGGGGAGACCGGATCCGCGCCGCCCGGACCTCCCTTGCGCTGCCGCCCGTGGCCTTGTCTTACCCGACGCCGGCGACCGCCGACGACGCCGCGCCCCACGACGCCGGCCACCGCCCCACGACGCCGGCCACCGCCCGACGACGCTGCGCCCCTCCGCCGCCGTCGCGGGCTCCCTCGCCGCCGCCCCGTGCCCTCCCCGCCTCGCCGGAGCTCCACCTTCGCCGGAGAGCGCCAAGTCCGGCCGGCCGTCCTTGGTTCCCGCCGGTTGCTACAGTGCCGGGTCCGCGCTACAGTGCTGCTACAGTAATTCCAGATCTAGATCCGGTTGACCTCTCCCCGAAACCCTAATCTCCGTAGTTTTTATGCATTCTTGGACTGCTCATATCTTTGCATCCGTAGCTCCGTTTTGGACATATGATATATCAAAATCTTCGTCTCGACGAGTACATCATTTCATTCCATTGCATCATTTGCATTTGAGTTCATCTTGATGCCCAAAATGCTGTTAGAAGGAGGCATCGTGATTTAAATTGCAGATCCGTTAGCTCATCATTGACTTTTGTCATTTTTGCCATGATTATTGTGTGCATGTTATGCCTGTGCCCCTTTGGGATGAATTGTTAAGCATTTTGTCTTCTTTCCAGAGGTGCCACCCATGCATTTTTAGGATGTGTGTGGTGACTTGTGCAAGCTTGCAAAGAGGGGTACCTGAGATTGCTGATTTCAGAGACTTAGTGATTTTCACCAAGTCTGGGATGTTTTAGTTCATGATGCCATATGTCCAGCTTGTTTCCTAGTGATCCGTGCCTCTTTTGAGGATGATCAGTAAGAGTGGTTTGTTAATCTTGTTGTGCTATAACCATCCATATCTTTACTTGTTATGTTGGAGCACCCTAGGTTGAGTCAATCGAGCTCAACTTTTGCATTGTTCTTAATTTGGGCAGATCGTGAACTCTTTTGCGATTTTGCCGGTGCCATTGCTAGTGACTCGTGCATGCTATGCCATTGTTCTTGCCATGTCTAGCTAGCATTTTGTGCCTTCTTTATGGATATATGCTTGCCTTGCCATGACTTGCACCGTAGTGAGTGCATCGAGCTCGTTTACATGCCTCCGTGAGTTATAATTTCAGCATGTCTCAGTTTTCACTAAGTCTGAAAACTGATTGTGTTTCATCTATGTTCGTGTGCTTGCTAGAGTATTTTGTGAACCCTTTTGGCCCCAGGTCACTTTGGGTGTTTTGTTAAGCTTGTTGAGTAGCTCCATGCCATGCTCTTACTTGCCATGTTCAGGTTATGTTTCATGTTGTTTTGCTGCTCCGAAGAGAGCATCGTGGTCTGAGATTTCAGACTAGTGTTAATTTCACTGTCTGAAATCTGTTTTGCTTATTCAGTTTTGCCATGCTTGTTTGAACCCCTTAATGGATGAATTTTCCTATGGCTCAGTCCTAGTGATTTGTTAAGCATCGTGTTTACATCCCTGCCATGTATTTTGTTTTCATGTTTGGTGGCTGTAGCATGTTCATTTCATTGCATTTAGGAGCCTAGTTGCTGTAAATCGCAGATCGGTTCGTTTCGTAAAACGCTTGCCATTTCCAAACCGTAGCTCCGATTCCTATGATCTTTATATCGTTTTCAGGTGATTTATTCCCACCTATCCAGTGGCACACTTGGTTATCCAAGTTGAGGCCAGGTTCATGCATTTCCTGTCACGTCTTGCATTTTGCATCCCGCATCGCATCCCGCATAGCATACCATCTTTGCATATTATTGGTTGCCCTTGCACGTGGTTGATTGTATCCTTGTTGCTTGTTTGTGTTGTTGGGTAGAGCCGGGAGACGAGTTCGCTAACGAGGAGCCCGTTGAGTTTGCTTTTGAGGATCCAGTCAACTCTGACAACTGTGCAGGCAAGATGATCATACCCTCGAAATCACTACTATCTTTGCTATGCTAGTTTGCTCGCTCTTTTGCTTTGCCAATGCTACGATGCCTACCAGTTGCTTATCAGCCTCCCAATTGCCATGATTGAGCCTCTAACCCACCATTGTCCTAGCAAACCGTTGATTGGCTATGTTACCGCTTTGCTCAGCCCTTTCTTATAGCGTTGCTAGTTGCAGGTGAAGATTGGAGCCGTTCCTTGTTGGAACATTTATTTACTTGTTGGGATATCATTATATTGCCATGTTATCTTAATGCATCTATATACTTGGTAAAGGGTGGAAGGCTCGGCCTCTCGCCTAGTGTTTTGTTCCACTCTTGCCGCCCTAGTTTCCGTCATATCAGTGTTATGTTCCCGGATTGTTGCGTCCCTTACGCGGTTGGGCTATAATGGGAACCCCTTGATAGTTCGCCTTGATTAAAGCTTTTCCAGCAATGCCCAACATTGGTTTTACCATTTGCCACCTAGCCTCTTTTTCCCTTGGGTTTCCGGAGCCCGAGGGTCATCTTTATTTTAGCCCCCCCCCCCCACGGCCAGTGCTCCTCTGGGTGTTGGTCCGACCGAGTAGACTGCGGGGCCACCTCGGGGCAACTTGAGGGTTAGTTTTACTCGTAGAATGTCTCATCTGAGTGTGCCTTGAGAACGAGATATGTGCAGCTCCTACCGGGATTTGTCGGCACATTCAGGCGGTATTGCTGGTCTTGTTTTAACCTGTCGAATCGTCTTGCTGTACCGAGATACCGAGTCTGATCGGTGTATCTTGGGTGGAGGTCTATTCCTTCGTTGACCGTGAGAGCTTGTTATGGGCTAAGTTGGGACCCCCCTGCAGGGATTGATCTTTCAAAAGCCGTGCCCGCGGTTATGGGCAGATGGGAATTTGTTAATGTCCGGTGTAGATAACTTGAACCTTAATTAATTAAAATGAATCAACTGAGTGTGTTGCCGTGATGGCCTCTTCTCGGCGGAGTCTGGGAGGTGGACACGGTGTTGGAGTTATGTTTGCGCAGGTTGCTCTCTAGTTTCTTGCTCGTGCTTTGCCTCCTCTTCTCGCTCTCTTTTGTGAATAAGTTAGCCACCATATATGCTAGTCGCTTGCTGCAGCTCCACTTATACATTACCCCTTCCTACCTATTAAGCTTAAATAGTCTTGATCGCGAGGGTGCGAGATTGCTGAGTCCATGTGGCTCACAGATTACTATTACACCAGATGCAGGGACAGATGATACAGCTCCAGATGGCGCGCTCGAGCTCAAGTGGGAGTACGACGAGGACTCTCAGCGTTACTATGTGTCTTTTCCTGATGATCAGTAGTGGTGCCTATTCGGGGTTAGATTCAGGGCCTTGTCGCATGTTGGGGGTCTTTTCTATTTTGGCGTCGTAGTCGGGCCACGAGTGATTTGTATGATGGATGTTATTTATGTACTAAGATGTGACGTGGCGAGTGTAAGCCAACTATGTTATTCCCCTTTATATTATTTATGTACATGGGATGTGTAATGATTTCCCGACTTGCGACATATGCCTTCAATGCGATTATGCCTCTAAGTCGTGCCTCGACACGTGGGAGATATAGTCGCATCGAGGGTGTTACACTTTAGAAGCATGGTCACGGTTCCAACCAAACTCATGTACTCCATCCTTTGTGTTGGTGGTGTCGGTCTTCTCATATTCTCTGAGATAACTCCTTCACTTTTGCTCTTCTGGTAAGGGCATGGCCTTTTCCTCAAAATCAGGAGTCCTTGCATCAAAATAGGATCCTTCTCAGACTTGGCAGGTCTGGCGCCAATGCTAAACAACTATCGAAAATCTCATGGTGGTAGAAAATTACTAGTTCTCCTGCACGAAATTGGTCTGGGTTGAAGCTCACCGCATAACCTATGATTGGCAACAGGTGTCGGTACAGGGTTTCCATCATCCTTCCATTCTAAGGCTTCTGGTTTGTCGTGTCAACACTCTTCTAGGGTTTTTAAGGCTCTCTGATTTTCCATCAACATATGATAGTTCATGATAGAAGTCTCCGGTATGGGGGCCAATCCATCCCGTACTTGAATCATTACTACATACGCAGATAGTGAATCACGTATTCTAACACTTCGGCATCCTCACAAGCATTGCAGAACTTCTCTTCTCCATGGACTGGGTCCGATAAATCCATTGGTCCTGCAAGCCAAACAAAACCTCTATCATTTCTTCACAACTCTCGGGTTTACGTAACCACCTATGGAACGTTTGCTGATGAAATCACAGCTTCTTCCAGAATTCTTTTCTTCAACAAGATTGTGCTTGTTTCCTTATCAAATCCTAGGTCATGTGGGTTATGGCCCACTTCAACACTTGTATATCTTTAACTCATCCTTGGAGTTACTATTGTTCCATATTCCAACATTACATATCATTTAAATCCAATAGTACTTCCTTACTTCATACTCTTGGGGTAACCATCATAACTAAAACCAAACTCCAACTCATTTTTTCCAAACTCCACTCTATGGAATACATTTCCTTTTCCATTGTTCAAGTGTTCACACAGACAAGTATCGCCAAAAATGCACTGGTTCATCCATAATTCATATTCTCTTCATACCAAATCCTTTATTATACCCTTAACCACTACTCAAAACTCAAATTTCACAAGTACTCTATTACAAAAGCTGCCATCCACATAGTTTGGTATGGTCAAGCATTACTTCCATCTTTATTCATTTGCCCTACTTGAAGATGCTTCAGTCCCACTAGAATTGTGCGATGTGATCCTTCAAATCATCGATGTTTTGCTTCATCGTGGTGGCCATGAGCTTCATCTCCATCATCTCTGCATGGACCTCTCTCAGGTATTCCTGACTGTGACGGAGTCTTGCTTCTAGTATTTCTCCAATCTGACGTGTGGCTTCCATAGCAGCTTCACGAACAGAGTCGAAGAATGTTGCTCGTGGTTCGGGCGCGGGAGCAGGCCTGGGACGGCTTGGCCGGTCGGGGCTCTGGGCCAACTGGCCAGTTGGCCAGTGGGCCGCGTGGCTGGGTGGCTGCTGGGCCGGCTGGCCAGCGCGTGCGTGTGTGTATTTTTTTACAGAACAAAAACTACACCAGAGCAAAAATAAAAATAAAACAAAAAGTTACATAGGCATATTATATACCAAAATGTTTAGAAAAATACCCCGAATAAGATGAACTATTTTTCAAGTGCAACTAAATTCTATAAAAATTCATAAAAGTCAAACAGTGCTACTGTTGCATTTAAAATCAATAAAAATCTTTTTTAAGATAGCAAAATGATTTCAAATTTGTTTTCTCCTAATTTTCTATTGAAGGGAATCATTTTACCCTTATTTCCATTTATTTATTTTTAGGAGAAAATATTTTTTAAAGAAACTCAAATAACTCCCAGTTGGATTTAAATTTGGAATTTCAAACAACTTCGAATGGAAAATGCGTTTCAAATAACTTCAAAGTGACTTCCATTTTATTTCTTTGAAACTTCCAACTCTCTTTCTTCAAATATGAAGAAGTCATTTTATCTTCCCTCATGAACTCATTGACCTGCTTAAAGTTTCTAAATTTTAAATATTACAAAATGGAATTCAAATCATTTTCAAACCCCTTTTCATTTCTTTAAATGGAAGAAGTCATATCATCTTCACTCTAGGGTTTTGTGATGAAATTAATTTGAATTCAGGAAGATCAAAATGCAAGATGCAAAGTTTTGGGAATGTCCTTTTATTCCCTCTCATTCAACTTTCAAAAAGTTTTCAATTTCCAATCATTTTCACACAATCAATCACACAACAATCAACCAGACAATCATAATAATTTATTTAATATAACATTCCAAAATTTTGAATTTTGGGATGTTACAACACTGGCCATGGCTGACGCAAGGGAACGATGATGAATGACTTGTTTGTTTTTGTGGATGAGGAGTTGAGGAGGAATGTGTAGTCATCTTGGAGTAGTAATATTTATAACCGAGTACTAATACGCTCCTAAGTGGGAAACTATTTAGGTTTTGATCGTTGTGAACAGGTTTGCAATTTGGAATGTGATGGGACGCATGCTCAAAATTTACTGACGGTTATAAGTGTGGCACTATTCACGAAAGGTGTAACGTGGGCACGTACGCCTTCTCGGCCATGTACGTGGCGTTTGCACCATAGGGTGCACCACAATAGGCAATGTCAGCACACGTCTTGTTCCAACAATCATGCGCGCTCGTTATTCCTAGTGCGCACGCTTCTTTTAGTTAGAATGTGTGTGCCCGTCTAGCACACACATGTTGATCTATCTAACTGTTTCAGTTTGTTGTGGCTAATCGCAAACAGTTCATCCATGTGAAGTGTATGTCAACAATCGTAGACACTTTGATCTGGCTGACCCGTTTCTGTTCTGTTGCCTAATCACAAACAGTTAATCCTTCTGAAGTGTATGCCCTCAATCCGAGTGAATCGTATGTTGTATATCGCACACGCCTTCATTTGGCTGCCTGTTTCTTTTGTTCCGCCTCATAACACACAGTTCATTGAACTGAACCGTATGCCCTGCATCGCACACACAACTAAAATTTGAACAAGGTTTGATGGCTCCGCCATCACAAACATTTTGCACCTTTTTTACGGTTCTTTTACACCACTGTTTGCAATTATTGCATCGCACACAGTTTCATCGAAGGGTCTTTGATTGTAGTGTCGTGTTAGCAGCATCCTATAGTAGTGTTTGAACATAAATGGATAAACACTCTGTTTGAGATTGTGTTTACAGCTTGTGCTTTTTTGATATATTGGGCAGGGTTACAAAATACTGAGATGGTGGAGGTGGTGAAGAGGGGCATGAAGATGCTGAAGGAGAATTCCTCCCAGATGTTGTTGCTATGTGGTCCGCCGGTCCCAGCCATGAGTGGACATGAAGACAACTGAAAAAGACTACTACTGCAGGTTACGCTTCTTTCATCTTGTCCCTGATGCTTCTGTGAAGTGGAGCTCATGCCAGGTGGTTAGAGGATGTCATCGAGTTGATCTTCATGTTTGAATGTGGTAGTCTGCTTTTGAACTATAGTATGTGTTCCTGGGTCCGATGCTGCCTTTTGTACTATCCTGTTGTACTTTGTGGTTGTTTGTAGTGTGGTTTGGGTGACATCAGGTTTTCTCCCCATGGTATGTTGTTCCTAATGGCAGGCGCAGACAGTGGGTTTCCTGATGTGTGCTCTGAACTCGCTACTTCTCTTTCCCTAGCCTTGCTAGTTTCGGTTATCTCAGACTATGTATTTCCATTATGCTAACTGATATGTCTCCAGCGTATTTATAATTGTTTATTGTTCCATGCTGTTATGTTATCTGTTTTGGATGCTTTATTTGCATTAATATTCTATTTTATATTATTTTTTGGACTAACTTATTAACCAAGAGCCCAGAGCCTAGTGCCAGTTTCTGTTTTTTCCTTGTTTTTGAGTTTTACAGAAAAGGAATATCAAATGGAGTCCAAACGGAATAAAACTTTACAATGATTTTCTTGGACCAGAAGACACACGTAGGATTTGGAGAGGAAGTCAGAACAGTCCCGAGGGCTCCACAAGCCCTCAGGGCACGCCCCTGGCTTATGGGCCCCACGGGGCTCCTCCAACCCTAATCTTTGGCCTATAAATTCAGAAATATTCCCAAATGACCAGAACCTTCCACCAAAATACTTTTGCACCGCTGTAACCTTCTGTACCTGTGAGATCCCATCTAAGGACCTTTTCCGGCACCCTATCGGAGGGGGGATTCGATCACGGAGGGCTTCTACATCAAATCTATTGCCCTTCTGATGAAGCGTGAGTAGTTTACCATAGACCTATGGGTCCATAGCTAGTAGCTAGATGGCTTCTTCTCTTTTTTTGATCCTCAATACCATGTTCTCCTCGATGTTCTTGCAGATCTATCCGATGTAATCTTCTTTTGTGGTGTGTTTGTTGAGATCCAATGAATTGTGGATTTATGATCAGTTTATCTATGAATATTATTTGAATCTTCTCTGAATTCTTATATGCATGATTTGATATCTTTGTATTTCTCTTCGAACTATCGGTTTGATTTGGCCAACTAGATTGGTACTTCTTGCAATGGGGGAGGTGCTTAGTTTTGGGTTCAATCTTGCGGTGTCCTCACCCAGTGAAAAAGTAGGGGTAGCGAGGCACGTATTTTATTGTTACCATCAAGGGTAAAAAGATGGGGTTTTCATCATATTGCTTGAGTTTATCCCTCTACATCATGTCATCTTACTTAAGGTGTTTCTCCGTTCTTATGAACTTAATACTCGAGATGCATGCTGGATAGCGGTCAATGTGTGGAGTAATAGTAGTAGATGCAGGCAAGAGTCGGTCTACTTGACACAGATGCGATGCCTATATTCATAATCATTACCTTGGATATCATCATAACTTTGCGTTTTCTATCAATTGCTCGACAGCAATTTGTTCACCCACCGTATTATTTTCCTTTAAGAGAGAAGCCTATAGCTAAACCTATGGCCCCAGGGTCTATTTTCCATCATATATTTTCAGAGCTATAAACCAAAAAACCCAAAAATATCTCACTGTAATTTATTTATGTTTATTTTGTTTTACGTTTTAGTAATCTTTTATATCTATCTCTACCATATCTCACTTTTGCAAGTGAATGTGAAGGGATTGACAACCCCTTTATTGCATTGGGTGCAAGTGTTTGATTATTTATGTAGGTGCATAGATTGGGAACTAGCTTGTATCTCCTACTGGATTGATACCTATTGTGGAACGCAGTATTTCAAAAAAATCCTACGATCATGCAAGATCTATCTAGGAGACGCATAGCAACGAGAGGGGAGAGTGTGTCCATGTACCCTCGTAGACCGAAAGCGGAAGCGTTTTGTAACGCGGTTGATGTAGTCGAATGTCTTCATGATTCAACCGATCCTAGCATTGAATGTACAGTACCTCTGTGTTCAGCACACGTTTAGCACAATGACATCCCTTGAGCTCTTGATCCAATTGAGGAAGAGGGAGAGTTTCGTCAGCACAATGGCGTGGCGACGGTGATGATGAAGTTACCGGCGCAGGGCTTCGCCTAAGCACTACGACAATATGGCCGAGGTGTGTAACTGTGGAGGGGGCCACCGCACACGGCTAAGACAAATTTTGGAGTGCCTTTGGGGTGCCCCCTGCCCACGTATATAAAGGAGGGAAGGAGAGAGGCTGGCCCTCCTAGGGGCGCGCCAAGTGTAGGGAGTCCTACTAGGACTCCCAAGTCCTAGTAGGATTCCATTTCCTTTTCGGAGTAGGAAAGAAGGAAAGGAGGGAGAAGGAGAAGGAAAGGGGGGGCCGCGCCCCCACCCCTTGTCCAATTCGGTTTGGGCAGGGGGAGGCGCGCGCCACCTTGTGCCCTTCTTCCCTCTCTACTAAAGCCTAATAAGGCCCATTAACTTCCCCCGGCGAATTCCCGTAACTCTCCGGTACTCCGAAAAATACCCGAATCACTCGGAACCATTCTAATGTCCGAATATAGCCTTTCAATATATCGATCTTTACCTCTCGACCATTTCAATACTCCTCGTCATGTTCGTTATCTCATATGGTACTCCGAACAAACTTCGGTCATCAAATCACATAACTCATAATATAAATTGTCATCGAACGTTAAGCGTGTGGACCCTACAGTTTTGAGAACTATGTAGACATGACCGAGACACATCTCCGGTTAATAACCAATAGTGGAACCTGGATCCTCATATTGGCTCCTACATATTCTAAGAAGATCTTTATCGGTCAAACCGCATAACAACATACGTCATTCCCTTTGTCATCGGTATGTTACTTGCCCGAGATTCGATCGTTGGTATCATCAAACCTAGTTCAATCTCGTTACTGGCAAGTCTCTTTACTTGTTCTGTAATGCATCGTCCTGCAACTAACTCATTAGTCACATTTCTTGCAAAGCTTATAGTGATGTGCATTACCGAGAGGGCCCAGAGATACTTCTCTGATACACGGAGTGACAAATCCTAATCTTGATCTATGCCAACTCAACAAACACCTTCGGAGACACCTGTGGAGCATCTTTATAATCACCCAGTTACGTTGTGACATTTGATAGCACACAAAGTGTTCCTCCGGTATTCGGGAGTTGCATAATCTCACTGTCAGAGGAATATGTAAGCTAAACGATCATTATGCTAAGCTAATGGATGGGTCTTGTCCATCACATCATTATCTAATGATGGGATCCCGTTCATCAAATGACAACACATGTCTATGGTCAGGAAACTTAACCATGTTTGATTAACGAGCTAGTCAAGTAGAGGCATACTAGGGACACTTTGTTTGTCTATGTATTCACATGTGTACTAAGTTTCTGGTTAATACAATTCTAGCATGAATAATAAACATTTACCATGATATAAGTAAATATAAATAACAACTTTATTATTGCCTCTAGGGCATATTTCCTTCAGTCTCCCACTTGCACTAGAGTCAATAATCTAGTTCACATTGTCATGTGATTTAACACCAATAGTTCACATCTTTATGTGATTAGTTCGCATCTCCCTATGACTAATACCCAAAGGGTTTACTAGAGTCAATAATCTAGTTCACATCGCAATGTGATTAACACCCAAAGAGTGATTATGTTTTGCTTGTGAGAGAAGTTTAGGCAATGGGTCTGCCACATTCAGAGTCGTATGTATTTTGCAAATTTTCTATGTCTACAATGCTCTGCATGGAGCTACTCTAGCTAATCACTCCCACTTTCGATATGTATCCAAATTGAGAATTAGAGTCATCCGGGTCAGTGTCAAAACATGCATCAACGTAACCCTTTACGATGAACCTTTCAGGATGTTCTTGACTGTTGTCCAATGATCCACTCCTGGATCACTATTGTGCCCTCTTGCCAAACTCATGGTAAGGTACACAATAGGTCTGGTACACAGCATAGCATACTTTATAGAACCTATGACTGAGGCATAGGGAATGACTTTTCATTCTCTTTCTATTTTCTGCCTTGGTCGGGTTTTGAGTCTTTACTCAACTTCACACCTTACAACTCAGGCAAGAACTCCTTCTTTGACTGGTCCATTTTGAACTCCTTCAAAATCTTATCAAGGTATGTACTCATCGAAAGTCTTATCAAGCGTCTTGATCTATCTTTATAGATCTTGATGCCCAATATGTAAGTAGTTTCACAGAGGTCTTTCATTGAAAAAATTCTTATTCAAGTATCCTTTTATGCTATCCAGAAATTTTGTATTATTTCCAATCAACAATATGTCATCCACATATAATATCTGAAATGCTACAGAGCTCCCACTCACTTTCTTGTAAATACTGGCTTCTCCAAAAGTCTGTATAAAACTATATGCTTTTGATCAACTCATCAAAGCATATATTCTAACTCCGAGATGCTTGCAGCAGTCCATACATGGATCACTGGAGCTTGCACACTTTGTTAGCACCTTTAGGATTGACAAAACCTTCTGGTTGCACATATACAACTCTTCTTTAAGAAATCCATTAAGGAATGTAGTTTTGACATCCATTTTCCAAATTTCATAAAATGCGGCAATTGCTAACATGATTCGGACAGACTTTAAGCATAGATACGAGTGAGAAACTCTAGTCGTAGTCAACACCTTGAACTTGTCGAAAACCTTTTGCGACTATTCGAGCTTTGTAGATGGTAATACTACTATCAGCATCCGTCTTCCTCTTGAAAATACATTTAATCTCAATGGCTCGCCGATCATCGGGCAAGTCAATCAAAGTCCATACTTTGTTCTCATACATGGATCCCATCTCAGATTTCATGGCCTCGAGCCATTTTGCGGAATCTGGGTGAAGGAAATATGCCGTAAAGGCAATAATAAAGTTGTTATTTATATTTCCTTATATCATGAAAAATGTTTATTATTCATGCTAGAATGTATTAATCGGAAACTTAGTACATGTGTGAATATATAGACAAACAGAGTGTCCCTAGTATGCCTCTACTTGACTAGCTCGTTAATCAAAGATGGTTAAGTTTCCTAGCCATGGACATGTGTTGTCATTTGATGAACAAGATCACATCATTAGAGAATGATGTGATTGACAAGACCCATCCGTTAGCTTAGCATAATGATCATTCAGTTTTATTGCTACTACTTTCTTCATGACTTATACATGTTCCTCTGACTATGAGATTATGCAACTCCCGAATACCGGAGGAACACTTTGTGTGCTACCAAATGTCACAACGTAACTAGGTGATTATAAAGGTGCTCTACAGGTGTCTCCGATGGTGTTTGTTGAGTTGGCATAGATCAAGATTAGGATTTGTCACTCCGATTGTCGGAGAGGTATCTTTGGGTCCTCTCGGTAATGTACATCACCATGAGCCTTGCAAGCAATGTGACTAATGAGTTAGTTACGGGACGATGCATTACAGAACGAGTAAAGAGACTTGCCGGTAACGAGATTGAACTAGGTGCGATGATACCGAAGATCGAATCCCGGGCAAGTAACATACCGGTGACAAAGGGAACAACACATGTTGTTATGCGGTTTGATCGATAAAGATCTTCGTAGAATATGTAGGAGCCAATATGAGCATCCAGGTTCCTCTATTGGTTATTTTACCGAAGATGTGTCTCGGTCATGTCTACATAGTTCTCGAACCCGTAGGGTCCGCATGCTTAACGTTCGATGACGATTTGTATTATGAGTTATGTGATTTGATGACCGAAGTTTGTTCGGAGTCCCGGATGAAATCGGGGACATGACGAGGAGTCTCGAAATTGTTGAGAGGTAAAAATCGATATATTGGAAGGCTATATTCGGACATCGGAAAGGTTCCGAGTAATTCGGGTATTTTTCGGAGTACCGGAGAGTTACGGGAATACGTCGGGAGAAGTATTGGGCCTTATTGGGCCATACGGGAATAGAGGACGCAGGCCAAAGGGAAGGAGGCGCATGCCCCCCCCCCATAGGTCAGAATTGTACTAGGGGAAAGGGGGCGGCGCCCCTCCTTGCCCTTTCCTACTCCTCTCTCTCTTTCCCTCTTTCTTCTCTCCTACTCCGGAAAGGAAAAGGGGAATCCTACTAGGACTTGGGAGTCCTAGTAGGACTCCCCACACTTGGCGGGCCCCCTCTAGGGCCAGCCTCCTCCTCCTCCCTCCTTTATATACGTGGGCAGGGGACACCCCAAAGGCACAACAAACAATCTCTTAGCCGTGTGCGGTGCCCCCCTCCACAGTTACACACCTTGGTCATATCGTCGTAGTGCTTAGGTGAAGACCTGCGTCGGTAACTTCATCATCACCGTCACCACACCGTCGTGCTGACGAAACTCTCCCTCAGCCTCAACTAGATCAAGAATACGAGCGACATCACCGACCTAAACGTGTGCAGACCGCGGAGGTGACGTATCTTTAGTGCTAGGATCGGTCGAATCGTGAAGACGTTCGACTACATCAACCGCGTTTTCATAACGCTTCCACTTACGGTCTACGAGGATACATGGACAACACTCTTCCCTCTCATTTTTATGCATCACCATGATCTTGCATGTGCGTAGGAATTTTTTTGAAATTACTATGTTCCCCAACAGTGGCATCCGAGCCAGGTCTATGCGTTGATGTTATATGCACGAGTAGAACACAAAGTAGTTCTGGGCGTGGGTATATAGATATTGCTTGTCGTCATTAGTTGATTCTTGATTCAGCGACATTGTTGGATGAAGCAGCTCAGACTGACATTACACGTATGCTTACGTGAGACTGGTTCTACCAATGCGTGCTTCGCACACAGGGTTCTTTTAGAAGATCAAGAAGCAATCACTATACCGCGTGTGGTTTTTGATGCGTAGGTAAGAACGGTTCTTGCTTAGCCCGTAGCAGCCACGTAAAACTTGCAACAACAAAGTAGAGGACGTCTAACTTGTTTTTGCAGGGCATGTTGTGATGTGATATGGTCAATACATGATGAGATATAAATTGTTGTATGAGAAGATCATGTTTTGTTAAAGTTATTGGCAACTGGCAGGAGCCTTATGGTTGTCTCTTTATTGCATAAGATGCAAGCGCCATATAAATTGCTTTACTTTATCACTATGCGATAGCAATAGTTGCAAAAGCAATAGTTGGTGAGACGACCATGTGACGACACGTTGGTAGAGATAAAGATGATGGAGATCATGGTGTCATGCCGGTGACGATAGAGGTCATGACGGTGTTTTGGAGATAGAGATCAAAGGCACAAGATGATGATGGCCATATCGTGTCACATATTCTGATTGCATGTGATGTTTATCCTTTATGTATCTTATTTTGCTTAGTTCAGCGGTAGCATTATAAGATGATCTCTCACTAAATTTCAAGGTATAAGTGTTCTCCCTGAGTATGCACCGTTGTGACGGTTCGTCGTGCCGACACACCACGTGATGATCGGGTGTGATAAGGTCTGCGTTCACATACAACATGTGCAAGCTAGTTTTGCACACGCACAATACTCGGGTTAAACTTGATCAGCCTAGCATATGCAGATATGGCCTCGAAACACTGAGACCGAAAGGTCGAGCATGAATCATATAGTAGATATGATCAACATAGAGATGTTCACCATTGAAGACTACTCCATCTCACGTGACGATCGGACATGGTTTAGTTGATATGGATCACGTGATCACTTAGATGATTAGAGGGATGTCTATCTAAGTGGGAGTTCCTAAGTAATATGATTAATTGAACTTTAATTTATCATGCACTTAGTCCTGATAGTATTTGCATATCTATGTTGTAGATCAATTGCTCGCGTATAGCTTCCTTATTTTATTTATGATATGTTCCTAGAGAAAACTATGTTGAAAGATGATAGTAGCAATGATGTGGATTGGATCCGTGATCTGAGGATTATCCTCATTGCTGCACAGAATAATTATGTCCTTGATGCACCGCTAGGTGACATAACTATTGCAGGAGAAAATGCAGACGTTATGAACGTTTGACAATGCTCGGTATGATGACTACTTAATAGTTTAGTGCGCATGCTTTACGGCTTAGAACCAGGACTTCAAAAATGTTTTTGAACGCCATAGAGCATATAAGATGTTCTAAGATTTGAAATTGGTATTTCATACTCATGCCTGTGTCGAGAGGTAGGAGACCTCTGACAATACTTTGCCTACAAGATAGAGGAGAATAGCTCAACCAGTGAGCATGTGCTCAGATTGTCTGGGTACTACAATTGCTTGAATCAAGTGGGAGTTAATCTTCCAGATAAGATAGTAATTGACAAAGTTCTCTAGTCACTGTCACCAAGTTACTAGAACTTAGTGATGAACTATAATATGCAAGGGATGACGAAAGTAATTCCCAAGCTCTTCACGATGCTGAAATCGGCGAAGGTAGAAATCAAGAAATAGCATCAAGTGTTGATGGTTAACAAGAACACTAGTTTCAAGAAAAGGGCAAAGGGAAAGAAAGAGGAACTTTAGAGAAGAATAGCAAGCAAGTTGCTGCTCCAATGAAGAAGCCCAAAGCTAGACCCAAGCCTGGAACTGCGTGCTTCTACTACAAAGGAAATGGTCACTAGAAGTGGAACTGCCCTAGATACTTGGCGGATAAGAAGGATGGCAAAGTGAACAAAAGTATATTTGATATACATGTTATTGATGCGTACTTTACTGGTGTTTATAGCAACCCCTCAGTATTTGATATTGGTTCAGTTGCTAAAAGTAGTAACTCGAAACGGGAGTTGCAAAATAAACAGAGACTAATTAAGGGTGAGGTGATGATGTGAGTTCGAAGTGATTCTAAGGTTGATAAGATCACCATCGCACACTCCATTTACCTTAGGCATTAGTGTTGAACCTAAAATAAATGTTATTTGGTGTTTGCGTTGAGCATAATATGATTGGATCATGTTTATTGCAATATGGTTATTCATTTAAGACAAAGAATAATTATTATTCTGTTTACATGAATAAAACCTTCTGAGGTCAAACACCCAAGGTGAATGGTTTATTGAATCTCGATCGTAGTGATACACATATTCATAATATTGAAGCCAAAAGATGCAAAGTTAATAATGATAGTGCAACTTATATGTGGCACTGCCGTTTAGGTCATATTGGTGTAAAGCGCATGAAGAAAATCCATGCTGATGGGCTTTTGGAATCACTTTATTATGAATCATTTGATGCTTGCGAACCATGCCTCATGGGCAAGATGACTAAAACTCCGTTCTCTGAAACAATGGAGCAAGCAACGGACTTATTGGAAATAATACATACTGATGTATGCAATCCGATGAGTGTTGAGGCTCGCGGCGGGTATCATTATTTTCTCAGCTTCATAGATGATTTGAGAAGATATGGGTATATCTACTTGATGACACATAAGTCTGAAACATTTGAAAAGTTCAAAGAATTTCAAAGTGAAGTGGAAAATCATCGTAACAAGAAAATAAAGTTTCTATGATCTGATCGTGGAGGAGAATATTTGAGTTACGAGTTTGGTCTTCATTTGAAAAAATGCGGAATAGTTTCGCAACTCACGCCACCTGGAACACCACAGCGTAATGGTGTGTCCGAACGTCCTAACCATACTTTATTAGATATGGTGTGATCTATGATGTCTCTTACCGATTTATCACTATCGTTTTGGGGTTATGCATTAGAGACAGTTCCATTCACATTAAATAGGGCACCATCTAAATCCGTTGAGATGACACCATATGAACCGTGGTTTAGCAAAAACCTAAGTTGTCGTTTCTTAAAGTTTGGGGCTATGATGCTTATGTGAAAAAGTTTCAACCTGATAAGCTCGAACCCAAATCGGAGAAATGTGTCTTCATAGGATACCCAAAAGAGACTATTGGGTGCACCTTCTATCACAGATCCGAAGGCAAGATATTCATTACTAAGAATGGATACTTTCTAGAGAATAAGTTTCTCTCGAAAGAAGTGAATGGGAGGAATGTAGAACTTGATGAGGTAATTGTATCTTCTCCCGAATTGGAAAGTAGTTCATCACAGAAATCAGTTCTAGTGATTCCTACACTAATTAGTGAGGAAGTTAATGATGATGATCATGAAACTTTAGATCAAGTTACTACCAAACCTCGTAGGTCAACCAGAATATGTTCCGCACCAGAGTGGTATGATAATCCTGTTATGGAGGTCATGTTACTTGACCATGACGAACCTACGAACTATGAGGAAGCGATGATGAGCCCGGATTCCGTGAAATGGCTTGAAGCCATGAAATCTGAGATGGGATCCATGTATTAGAACAAAGTATGGACTTTGATTAACTTGCCCGATGATCGGTGAGCCATTAAGAATAAATGGATTTTCAAGAGGAAGATGGATGCTAATAGTAGTGTTACTATCTACAAAGCTCGAATTGTTGCAAAAGGTTTTCAACAAGTTCGATATGTTGACTATGATGACATTTTCTCACTCGTAGCGATGCTTAAGTCTGTCCGAATCATGTTAGCAATTGCCACATTTTATGAAATCTGGCAAATGGATGTCAAAACTGCATTCCTTAATGGATTTCTTAAAGAAGAGTTGTATATGACGCAACAAGAAGGTTTTGTCAATCCTGAAGGTGCTAACAAAGTGTGCAAGCTCCAGCGATCCATCTATGGACTGGTGCAAGCATCTCGGAGTTGGAATATATGCTTTGATAAAGTGATCAAAGCATATGGTTTTATACAGACTGGCGGTGAAGCCTATATTTACAAGAAAGTGAGTGGGAGCACTACAGCCTTTCTGATAAGTATATGTGAATGACATATTGTTGATTGAAAATGATGTAGAACTTTCTGGAAAGCATAAAGGAGTGTTTGAAAGGAGTTTTTCAAAGAAATACCTCGTTGAAGCTACTTACATATTGAGCATCAAGATCTATAGAGATAGATCAAGACGCTTGATATATTTCTCAATGAGTACATACCTTGACAAGATTTTGAAGTAATTCAAAATGGAATAGTCAAAGAAGGAGTTCTTGCTTGTGTTGCAAGGTGTGAAGTTGAGTAAAGACTCAAAATCCGACCATGGCAGAAAATAGAAAGAGAATGAGAAGTCATTCCCTATGCCTCAGCCATATGTTTTATAAAGTATGCTATGTTGTGTACCAGATCTATTGTGTACCTCACCAAGAGTTCAGCAAGAGGATACAATAGTGACCCAGGAGTGGATCACTAGACATCGGTCAAAGTTATCCTTGGTGGAATAAGGATATGTTTCTCGGTTATGGAGGTGACAAAAAGTTCGTCGTAAAGAGTTACATCGATGCAAGTTTTGACACCGATCTGGATGACATTGAGTCTCAATCTAGATACATATTGAAAGTGGGAGAAATTAGCTAGAGTAGCTCCGTACAGAGCATTGTAGACATAGAAAAAATTGCAAAATACATACGGCTCTGAATGTGGCAGACCCTTTGACTAAATTTCTCTCACAAACAAAACATGATCACTCTTTGGGTGTTAATCACATAGCGATGTGAACTAGATTATTGACTCTAGTAAACCGTTTGGGTGTTAGTCACAGGGAGATGCGAACTAATCACATAAAGACGTGAACTATTGGTGTTAAATCACATGACGATGTGAACTAGATTATTTACTCTAGTGCAAGTGGGAGACTGAAGGAAATACGCCCTAGAGGCAATAATAAAGTTGTTATTTATATTTCCTTATATCATGATAAATGTTTATTATTCATGCTAGAATTGTATTAACCGGAAACTTAGTACAAGTGTGAATACAAAGACAAACAGAGTGTCCCTAGTATGCCTCTACTTGACTAGCTCGTTAATCAAAGATGGTTAAGTTTCCTAGCCATGGACATGTGTTGTCATTTGATGAACGGGGTCACATCATTAGAGAATGATGTGATGGACAAGACCCATCCGTTAGGTTAGCATAATGATCGTTCAGTTTTATTGCTACTCCTTTCTTCATGACTTATACATGTTCCTCTGACTATGAGATTATGCAACTCCCGAATACCGTAGGAACAATTTGTGTGCTACCAAACGTCACAACATAACTAGGTAATTATAAAGATTCTCTATAGGTGTCTTCGATGGTGTTTGTTGAGTTCGCATAGATCGAGATTAGGATTTGTCACTCCGATTGTCGGAGAGGTATCTTTGGGCCCTCTCGGTAATGTACATCACTATGAGCCTTGCAAGCAATGTGACTAATGAGTTAGTTGCGGGATGATGCATTACGGAACGAGTAAAGAGACTTGTCGGTAACGATATAGAACTAGGTATGATGATACCGAAGATCGAATCTCGGGCAAGTAACATAACGATGACAAAGGGAACAACCCATGTTGTTATGCGGTTTGACCGATAAAGATCTTCGTAGAATATCTACGAGCCAATATGAGCATCCAGGTTCCGCTATTGGTTATTGACCGGAGATTTGTCTTGGTCATGTCTACATAGTTCTCGAACTCGTAGCGTTCGCATGCTTAATGTTCGATGAAGATTTGTATTATGAGTTATGTGATTTGATGACCGAAGTTTGTTTGGAGTCCCGGAGAATATGACGAGGAGTCTTGAAATGGTCAAGAGGTAAAAATTGATATATTGGAAGGCTATATTCGTACATCGGAAAGGTTCCGAGTAATTCAGGTATTTTTTCGGAGTACCGGAGAGTTATGGGAATTCGCCGAGAGAAGTATTGGGCCTTATTGGGCCATACGGGAATAGAGGAGGCATGACAAAGGGAAGGAGGCGCACACACCCCCCCATAGGTCCGAATTGGACTAGGGGAAAGGGGGCGGCGCCCCCCCTTGCCCTTTCCTACTCCTCTCTCTCTCTCTTTCCCTCTTTCTTCTCTCCTACTCTGGAAAGGAAAAGGGGAATCCTACTAGGACTTGGGAGTCCTAGTAGGACTCCCCACACTTGGCGCACCCCCTCTAGGGCCGGCCTCCTCCCCGTCCCTCCTTTATATACGTGGGCAGGGGACACCCCAAAGGCACAATAGACAATCTCTTAGCCGTGTGCGGTGCCCCCCTCCATAGTTACACACCTTGGTCATATTGTCGTAGTGCTTAGGCGAAGCCCTGCGCCGGTAACTTCATCATCACCGTCACCACACCATCGTGCTGACAAAACTCTCCCTCGGCCTCAACTGGATCAAGAGTACGAGGGACGTCACCGAGCTGAACGTGTGCAGATCATGGAGGTGCCGTATCTTCGGTGCTAGGATCGGTCGGATCATGAAAATGTTCGATTACATCAACCGCGTTGTCATAACGCTTCCGCTTACGGTCTACGAGGGTACGTGGACAACACTCTTCCCTCTCGTTGCTATGCATCACCATGATCTTGCGTGTGCATAGGAAATTTTTTTAAATTACTATGTTCCCCAACACTAGGCTCATCATCTCTTCCTCATAGTTTGTATGTTCGTCATGGTCTAGGAACATGACTTCCAGAAAGGATTACCGTACGACTCTGGTGCAGACTATACTCTGGTTAACCTACGAGGTTTGGTAGTAACTTGATCAGAAGTTTCACGATCGTCATCATTAGCTTCCTCACTAATTGGTGTAGGAATCACTGAAATTGATTCCTATGATGAACTACTTTCCAATTTGGGAGAAGGTACAACTACCTCATCAAGTAATACTTTCCTCCCACTCACTTCTTTCGAGAGAAATTCCTTCTCTAGAAAGAATCCATTCTTAGCAACGAATATCTTGCCTTCGGATGTATGATAGAAGGTGTACCCAATAGTCTCCTTTGGATATCCTATGAAGACACATTTCTCTGATTTGGGTTCGAGCTTATCAGGTTGAAGCTTTTTCAGATAAGCATCGCAGCCCCAAACTTTAAGAAACGACAACTTAGGTTTCTTGCCAAACCATAGTTCATATGGTGTCATCTCAACGGATTTAGATGGTGCCCTATTTAACGTGAATGCAGCTGTCTCTAATGCATAACCCCAAAACAATAGTGGTAAATCGGTAAGAGACATCATAGATCACACCATATCCAATATAGTACGGTTACGACGTTCGGACACACCATTACGCTGTGGTGTTCCAGGTGGCGTGAGTTGTGAAACTATTTCACATTGTTTTAAATGAAGGCCAAAACTCGTAACTCAAATATTCACCTCTATGATCAGATTGTAGAAACTTTATTTTCTTGTTATGATGATTTTCCACTTCACTTTGATATTCTTTGAACTTTCCAAAATGATTCAAACTTGTGTTCATTAAGTAGATATACCTATATCTGCTCAAATCAACTGTGAAGGTTATAAAATAATGATACCCGCCATGAGCCTCAACACTCATCGGACCGCATACATCAGTATGTATTATTTCCAATAAGTCAGTGGCTCGCTCCATCATTCCGGAGAACAGAGTTTTAGTCATCTTGCCCATGAGGCATGGTTCTCAAGTATCAAATGATTCATAATCAAGTGATTCCAAAAGCCCATCTGCATGGAGTTTCTTCATGCGCTTTACACCAATATGATCAAAACGGCAGTGCCACAAATATGTTGCACTACCATTATCAACTTTGCATCTTTTGGCATCAATATTATGAATATGTGTATCACTACGATCGAGATTCAATAAACCATTTACATTGGGTGTATGATCATAGACGGTTTTATTCATGTAAACAGAACAACAATTATTCTCTGACTTAAATGAATAACCGTATCCCAGTAAACATGATCCAATCATATTCATGCTCAATGCAAACACCAAATAACATTTATTTAGGTCCAACACTAATCCCAATGATAGAGGGAGTGTGCTATGGTGATCTTATCAACCTTGGAATCACTTCCAACACACATCGTCACCTCACCCTTAACTAGTCTCTATTCATTTTGCAACTCATGTTTCGAGTTACTAATCTTAGCAACTGAACCAGTATCAAATACCCTGGGGTTACTATGAACACTAGTAAAGTACACATCAATAACATGTATATCAAATATACCTTTCACTTTGCCATCCTTCTTATCCGCCAAGTATTTGGAGTAGTCCCGCTTCTAGTGACCATTTCCTTTGTAGTAGAAGCACTCGGTTTCAGGCTTAGGTCTAGCTTTGGGTTTCTTCACAGGAGTGGCAACTTCCTTGCCATTATTTCTTGAAGTTCCCTTTCTTTTCCTTTGCCCCTTTTCTTGAAACTAGTGGTCTTGTTAACCATCAACACTTGATGCTCTTTCTTAATTTCTACCTTCACCGATTTTAGCATTGCGAAGAGCTCGGGAATCGTTTTCGTCATCCCTTGCGTATTATAGTTCATCACGAAGTTCTAGTAACTTGGTGATAGTGACTAGAGAACTCTATCAATCAATATCTTATCTGGAAGATTAACTCCCACTTGATTAAAGTGATTGTGGTACTCAGACATTCTGAGCACATGCTCACTGGTTGAGCTATTCTCCTCCATCTTGTAGGCAAAGTGCTTGTTAGAGGTCTCATACCTATCGACTCAGGTATGAGTCTAAAATGCCAATTTCAGCTCTTGGAACATCTTATATGCTCCATGGAGTTCAAAACGTTTTTGAAGTCCTGGTTCTAAGCCGTAAAGCATGGTGCACTAAACTATCAAGTAGTCATCATACCGAGCTTGCCAACCATTCATAACATCTGCATCTGCTCCTGTAATAGGTTTGTCACCTAGTGGTGCATTAAGGACATAATTCTTCTGTGCAGCAATGAGGATAATCCTCATATCACGGACCCAGTCCGCATCATTGCTACTATCATCTTTCAACTTATTTTTCTCTAAGAACATATCGAAAATAAAATAGGGGAGCTATATGCGAGCTATTGATCTACAACATAGATATGCAAATACTATCAGGACTAAGTTCATGATAAATTAAAGTTCAATTAATCATATTACTTAAGAACTCCCACTTAGATAGACATCCCTCTAGTCATCTAAATGATCACGTGATCCATATCAACTAAACCATGTCCGATCATCACGTGAGATGGAGTAGTTTTCAATGGTGAACATCACTATGTTGATCATATCTACTATATGATTCACGTTCGACCTTTCGGTCTCAGTGTTCCGAGGCCATATCTGCATATGCTAGGCTCGTCAAGTTTAACCCGAGTATTATGTATGTGCAAAACTGGCTTGCACCCGTTGTATGTGAACATAGAGCTTATCACACCCGATCATCACATGGTCTCGGCACGACGAATGATGACCCAGAAGTGTAGGGGATCTATTTTAGCCTTTTCGATAAGTAAGAGTGTCGAACCCAACGAGGAGCAGAAGGAAATGATAAGTAGTTTTCAGTAAGGTATTCTCTGCAAACACTGAAATTATCGGTAACAGATAGTTCTGTGATAAGGCAATTTGTAACGGGTAGCAAGTAATAAAAGTAAATAAGGTGCAGCAAGATGGCCCAATCCTTTTTGTAGCAAAGGACAATCCTGGACAAACTCTTGTATGAAGGAAAGCGCTCCTGAGGACACATGGGAATTATCGTCAAGCTAGTTTTCATCACATTCATATGATTCACGTTCGGTACTTTGATAATTTGATATGTGGGTGGACCGGTGCTTGGGTAATGTCCTTACTTGGACAAGCATCCCACTTATGATTAACCCCCATTGCAAGCATTCGCAACTACAACAAAAGTATTAAGGTAAACCTAACCATAGAATGAAACATATGGATCCAAATCAGCCCCTTACGAAGCAACGCATAAACTAGGGTTTAAGCTTCTGTCACTCTAGCAACCCATCATCTACTTATTACTTCCCAATGCCTCCCTCTAGGCCCAAACAATGGTGAAGTGTCATGTAGTCGACGTTCACATGACACCACTAGAGGGATGACAACATACATCTCATCAAAATATCGAACGAATACCAAATTCACATGACTACTTATAGCAAGACTTCTCCCATATCCTCAGGAACAAACGTAACTACTCACAAAGCATATTCATGTTCCTAATCAGAGGGGTATTAATATGCATAATGGATCTGAACATATGATCTTCCACCAAGTAAACCAACTAGCATCAACTACAAGGAGTAATCAACACTACTAGCAACCCACAGGTACCAATCTGAGGTTTGGATACAAAGATTGGATACAAGAGATGAACTAGGGTTTGATGAGACGGTGCTGGTGAAGATGTTGATGGAGATTGACCCCCTCCCGATGAGAGGATCGTTGGTGATGACAATGGTGATGATTTCCCCCTCCCGTAGGGAAGTTTCCCCGGCAGAATAGCTCCGCCGGAGCCCTAGATTGGTTCCGCCAAGGTTCCGCCTCACGGCGGCGGAGTTTCTTCCCGAAAGCTTGCTTATGATTTTTTTTCTGAGACGAAAGACTTCATATAGCAGAAGATGGGCACTGGAGGCCTGCCAGGGGGCCCACGAGGCAGGGGGCGTGCCCAGGGGGTAGGGCGCGCCCCCCACCCTCGTGGCCAGGGTGTGGGCCCCCTCTGGTGGATTCTTTTGCCAGTATTTTTTATTAATTCCAAAAATAACTTCCGTGAAGTTTCAGGACTTTTGGAGCGTGCAGAATAGGTCTCTAATATTTGCTCCTTTTCCAGCCCAGAATTCCAGCTATCGGCATTCTCCCTCTTCATGTAAACCTTGTAAAATAAGAGAGAATAGGAATAAGTATTGTGACATAACGTGTAATAACAGCCCATATAGCAATAAATATCGATATAAAAGCATGATGCAAAATGGACGTATCAACTCCCCCAAGCTTAGACCTCGCTTGTCCTCAAGCGAATGCCGAAATAGAAAAATATGTCCACATGTTTAGAGATAGAGGTGTCGATAAAATAAAATACGGACATGAGGGCATCATGATCATTCTTAGAACAACAACATATATATACATATACATATGATCTCCCATGCTAAAGTAAAAATTCATTCACATACTCAAGTAGGAATCAGAAACTTCATTGAAAACTAACAAACTATAATTTCAGTCAGTGAAGCAATTGCAATTTATCATAACATAGGAAAGAGTCAATATAAGAGCTTCTCAGCAAGTCCAAATACTCAACCATCTTTTAGTCTTTTGTAATTGCCAACACTCATGCGATATTTATGGTTATGAAGTCTTAACCGGACACAGAGAAAGACAGGGGCTTATAGTTTTGCCTCCCAACGTTTTACCTCAAGGGTAATGTCAACAATAATAGTTCATGAAAACCCACATCCAATTAGCCATATATATCAGGATCCTTCCAAGACATTGTACTTGCCAAAGGGTAAAATGTAAAAAGGAAAGGTGAATATCACCATGACTCTTTGCATGAAGTATAAGACAAGAATAAAATATAGGCCCTTCGCAGAGGGAAGCAAAGGTTCTCATGTGCTTTTATGGTTGGATGCACGAAATTTTAATGCAAAAGAACGTCACTTTATATTTCCACTCGTGATATGGACCATTTTTATGCAATCCATCGCTTTTATTTCTTCCACATCACAAGATCGTATAAAGCTTATTTTCTCCACACTAATAAGTCATACATATTTAGAGGGCAATTCTTATTGCTTGCAACGATGACAACTTACTTGATGGATCTTATTCAATCCATGGGTAGATATGGTGGACTCTCATGGCAAAACTGGGTTTAGGGGTATTTGGAAGCACAAGTAGTATCTCTACTTGGTGCAAAGAAATTGGCTAGCAAGAGAGGGAAAGGCAAGCTCAACATGTTGGATGATCCATGACAATATAATTTATCTTAGATGTAAGAAAACATAACCCATTACGTTGTCTTCCTTGTCCAACATCAACTCTTTAGCATATCATACTTTAATGAGTGCTAACAATCATAAAAGATGTCCAAGATAGTATATTTATATGTGAAAACCTCTCTTTCTTTATTACTTCCTATTAATTGCAACGATGATCAAAACTATGTTTGTCAACTCTCAACAACTTTTATTCATCATACTCTTTATATGTGAATTCACTACTCTCCATAAGATCCATATGATCTCTTTATTTATTTTTATTTCTTCTCTTTTATTCTATTCCCTCAAGATCATAGCAAAATAATCAAGCCCTTGACTCAACACTAATCTTTATTTTATATAGCTCACGGACTCGATTACATAGATGGATCACAAAGCAAAACTCACAACTAGATCATGCTAAAACTTTATTCTACTAGATCAAGATATTACCAAAAGGATCGAACTAAGAGAAACGGTAAAGATAAAAGTGATGGTGATTCGATACCGGGGCACTCCCCCAAGCTTGGCAGTTGCCAAGGGGAGTGCCCATACCCATGTGATTATGTCTCTTTCTTCGGGGGTGGTGATGTGATATTCTTGGCTATGATACCCCTCGGGATACGATTCTCCTCTTCGAGCTTGTTGACTTGCTGCTTAAGATCCATTATTTCCTTACGGAGCTTACCCGTGACGGTTAAAGCTCCTTGCACCCATGGATGATGCATAGCTGCAGGAGAACAAGTAACACTCCTTTTCATATTTTCATAAGGGAGAAATTTAACATTGGAGGGGATGGCCGAGTTTGGGATAGCTAAGCTCTGAAGTTCCCCCATCGTGAATCATGCCCAGAAACGAGAAGTAACTTCTTGATCCTCCTCCATGGCATCTATCCTTTTCAAGTCAGCTTCCATCTCTTCCTCCGTTGAGGGCCCAAAGTGATAGGCATCGCTGTTTGCCCCTAGACCTGGTGTCGGATGAGACACGCGACTCTCCCCGACTGACTCTTGAGAAGACATCTTGCTCTACTCTGCAGCAGAAACATCTCGAAACAAAAACAGAGGATAATTGCGTGATACGAAGGTCAAAACCTTCGGGAGATTATATAATGAATTTTTACCGACTAAAAGAAGTATCGTGCAAGAAAACGGAGTTCGGAGAGCACACGAGGTACCCACGAGGCAGGCGGCACGCCCAGGGGGGTAGGGCGTGCCCTCCACCCTCGTGGACGCCTCATGTCCTTCCCGGACTACTTCTTATTTTCCTATTTTCTTAAATATTCCAAAACGGAGAAAATTTCCATTAGAACTGTTTTGGAGTCGGTTTACTTACCGTACCACATACCTATTCCTTTTCGGAGTCTGAAACATTCTGGAAAGTGTCTCTTATGTATTCCTCCGGGGTTACGGTTTCAATAATATTAGTTTCAACATTTATGGGATTACCTGAGATATAATGTTTGATTCTTTGACCGTTCACCACCTTCGGATTTGTGCCTTCGAAGTTGTTGATTTTTATGGCACCGGAACGATAAACCTCCTCGACAATGTAAGGACCTTCCCATTTAGAGACAAGTTTTCCTGCAAAAAATCTTAAACGAGAGTTGAATAGCAACACATAATCACCAACATTAAACTCACGCTTTTGTATCCTTTTGTCATGCCATCTTTTAACTTTTTCTTTAAACAGTTTGGCATTCTCATAGCCCTGGGTTCTCCATTCATCAAGTGAGCTAATGTCAAATAGCCTCTTCTCGCCGGCAGGTTTGAAATCATAATTGAGCTCTTTGATGGCCCATGCCTTATGTTCTAATTCTAGAGGTAAGTGACATGCTTTTCCATAAACCATTTTATACGGAGACATACCCATAGGATTTTTATATGCAGTTCTATAAGCCCATAATGCATCATCAAGTTTCTTGGATCAATTATTTCTAGATCTATTAACAGTCTTTTGCAAAATTAATTTAAGCTCTCTATTACTCAATTCTACTTGACACTAGACTGCGGGTGATATGGAGATGCAATTCTATGATTAACATCATACTTAGCAAGCATTTTACGAAAGGTACCATGAATAAGATGTGAACCACAATCAGTCATTAAATATCTAGGGACTCCAAACCTCGGAAAAATAACTTCTTTAAGCATCTTAATAGAGGTGTTATGATCAGCACTACTAGTTGGAATAGCTTCTACCCACTTAGTAACGTAATCAACAACAACTAAAATATGTGTATACCCATTAGAGGAAGGAAACGGTCCCATATAATCGAAGCCCCAAACATCAAATGGTTCAATAATGAGTGAATAATTCATAGGCATTTCTTGATGTCTACTAATATTACCAATTCTTTGACATTCATCACAAGATAAGACAAACTTACGGGCATCCTTGAAGAGAGTAGGCCAATAAAAACCGGATTGCAATACCTTATGTGCAGTTCTATCTCGAGCATGGTGTCCTCCATAAGCTTCGGAGTGACACTTGCGTAGGATCTGTTCCTATTCATGCTCAGGTATACAAAGTCTAATAACACCACTCCTTCTTTATAAAGGTGTGGGTCATCCCAGAAGTAATGTCTTAAATCATAGAAAAACGTTTTCTTTTGCTACTATGTGAAACTAGGTGGTATAAATTTAGCAACAATGTAATTAGCATAATCAGCATACCATGGAGCAGTGCGAGAAGCATTTATGATAGCTAATTGTTCATCAGGAAAGCTATCATCAATAGGTAGTGGGTCATCAAGAACATTCTCTAGCCTAGACAAGTTGTCTACAACGGGATTCTCAACTCCCTTTCTATCAATCATATGCAAATCAAACTCTTATAGCAGGAGAACCCATCTAATAAGTCTAGGTTTAGCATCTTTCTTTTCCATAAGATATTTAATAGCAACATAATCAATGTGAATAGTTACTTTAGAATCAACAATATAAGGTCTGAACTTATCACAAGCAAATACAACTGCTAAGAATTCCTTTTAGTAGTAGCATAATTTCTCTGGGCATTGTCTAGAGTTTTACTAGCATATTGAATACATTTAATTTTTTATCAACTCTTTGTCCTAGAACAGCACCTACAGCATAGTCACTAGCATCACACATGATTTCAAAGGGTAAATTCCAATCAGGTGGCTGAACAATAGGTGCAGAAATCAAAGCTTTCTTAAGTATTTCAAATGCTTCTATACAATCATCATCAAAGACAAAAGGAATATATTTTTGTAATAGGTTAGTCAGAGGCCGGGAAATTTTTGAGAAGTCCTTAATGAACCTCCAATAAAAATCAGCATGACCAAGGAAACTCCTTATACCTTTGATGTCCTAGGGACACGGCATCTTTTCAATAGCATCAACATTAGCTTTGTCAACTTCAATACCTCTTTCAGAAATGTTATGCCCCAAGACAATACTGTAACATCCCAAATTTTCAATTTGGAATGTTATACATAGTCATCCATGCAAATCATATTTTATTCGCATTTCGTCTCGCGATCCTCGAAATCCTAAGCAACTCAAGGACCCTTGGAGAGAGTTGGGGATTTCCCGGTTTTCATATTTGATTCTTTATCAAATCTTGAAAACGAGGATTTTTGGCTTTAATTATTTTCTCTCCAAAAATATTTCACACTAAAATATATGAGAGGAGATAATATGACTTCTCCAAGATAATTGAAATATTGGAGGGAAGTATTAAAACCAAATAATTGTTTTATTTGGATTTTATTGCAATTTTGTTTGCATTAGAAAAATTGCATGTTTTCAAAACTGCATTTTAGGGCCAAGAAAATGTTCATCTCGTTCTAAATATTTTATTTATACGGTGAAAATTTATTTTGGCATTTTTAGTTTTTTTATTTATTTTTTTAGGATTTATTCGGTCAGTGAAATTATTTAAAAAAAGTTCCCACGCCCGACTGGGCCTAAGGCCCAGCCGAGCCAGGCCGCCGCCGCCGCCTTCCCCGCGCGCGCGCCGCCGCCACCGACTCGAACAAGGAGTCCGAGCCAGACTCCACCGTCGCTGCCTTGGCCCCTCCTCCAAGCCGCCCCGCCCCGCCCCTTTATATACGCGCCGCCCGAGCCCCCACCCCCACAGCCACCGCCGGCCCACACCTAGCCCCGTGCCTAGCCCCGCCGCCCGCGCCGCGCCTAGCCGAGCGCCGCCGCCGCCGAATGCCGCCGCCGCCCCCGCGAACCGCCGCTCCGCTGCCGCACCTCGCCTCGCCGGACCACTCGCCGGAGGTAGTCGCCGGACTCCGCCGCCGGTTTTTTTATAAAACCATTCGGTTTTTTAGAAAACCTAGATCCGTTTTTTTCGGATTCGCCGGTTTTTCTCAGTTCTTCTAGTTAGCGGACGTTCGTCCGAATGTTTGTTTTAACGAACGGTTCTTCGCACGTTAAATACAGCTAACGAACGCTCGTTCGTTAGTCTGTTCGTCAGTTTTATTTTATCGAATTTATTCCGTGATTTTCTCTGATCACGATTTCTGATCCGATCTTAGTTTCTGTTTATCTTTTCGGTCATTAGTCGGAATCAGGTGATTCACGCACCTAGAGTTTCATCTCAAAACCCTCTTTCCATTTAACCAACTCAAACAAGTTTTCTCTATTGTAAAATTTGACCTATTTTCAGATTAGTAAATGAAGCTTTTTTCTTTCGCCATTTGAGTTTCGTTGCTCCATTTGATTTGATTCTTTTTGCGAACCAGAGTTCTTAATTTGAACTTTCTGGCCAACCTCTTTTATTTGAGTTTTGCTTGTGCATCGTTGCTTGTTACTTATGTATGCTATTGTTTGCTTGCGATAGAACACCCAGAGTGCGAAGCGTGCTACTACGAGTCCCTAGGTTTCGCAGATCGTCAGCAAGGCAAGTAACACTTTGATCATACCTGTTTATCACCCAGTTTTTATGCATTAGTTCCAATCCTCAAACATTGCATGATTGGGATGTCATTAACTTGTGAGTTGGGAAGTAATTGATGAGGTAGAACCTATTGCCCTGTTGCATTCAAACCCTTGGGAGTTACTCTACGTGTTGCTTATATTACTATGCTATGCTATGCTCGTAGACGTGGTTTGGGTTTGAGTGAAATCCATGAAATATGTGAGATTGTTAAATTAATGGTTCAACTTAAGGTGGCCACTTAATCAAACAACTGGGTGGATTGAGGCACCTGGAGTACCCAGTGTTGCCTGTATTTTTTGGAAATCCCGGAGTACCCGTGTGATCTTCCTATGGACCGCCACCCATGCTCAAAGGGAACTGAGATGATTCATGCTAGAAACTTCCGTGTGCAGCCACAAGCTATTATGGGCTCTAGCATAGTTGAGTAAGTTACGTGAAGCTCTTGAAGAGGCAGATCAGCAGGTAGTGGGATGTAGGTTTGGTATGGTCTGTCCGGAGTAGAGAGTTAATGTTTCTGAAAGACTGTGTCTTGGTCATCCGTTTCTCAAACACCCTGTAGTGTGAGAAATCCAACGGAGGAGATCGAGTCTTGTGGGGAAAAGTGCGCAAACCTCTGCAGAGTGTACAATCTAATCATGGTTAGTCGTGTCCCCGGTTATGGACAATTCTTGAGTATCTAGTACTTGGGTTATCACATGTATCTCATCATGTTTAATTAATATTGTTGGGTTGTTAATCACTTTAATTGGGATTGAGTTGGAGGAACCTTCTCAATGATGTTTCAACTACCATGATAGTAAAATTAAAATCTATTCCTTTGTTGTAGGGAAAAATTGGCTTTTCACAAAAACTATAAACCATAGAGCTTTCCACCAGCCATATATGCATATAGTGATAGAATTATTTTGTTCTTGCTCTATTGTGTTATGTTGCCAGCATATTCCATGTGCTGACCCATTTTCAGGCTGCAACGTATTATGTTGTAGACTTTTCAGACGAGGAGTAAGGTACGTTAGGTTGTTGCCGTGCAGCTCGGCTATGGCGTTGGAGTTCATGGACTCACCTTATCTTCCAAGCCTTCCGCTGTTATCGTATTAGATGGCCTTAAGCCATATTATTGTAATAAGTTCTCTCTTGAGACATTCGATGTAATAAGTGTGTGATTGCTACTTTGTTATAAATCCTTTGAGTACTGTGTATGTCAGCATTACCGATCCAGGGATGACACTGAAGCACAGAGACTTGACCATCTGAGGTCGGGTCGCTACAAGATGGTATCAGAGCACACGCTGACTGTAGGACACGACCAGTAAGATAAACCCTAGGTCACACCTCTCTTCTCATTTCTGACTCCTCTCCATTTTCTACTCTTTAGGATGACGGAGATGAAGAACAAGTTTGCACAACCGGATGAAGACACACCTTTTGGACGTCACTTGAAGGAAGTCACTAGGTACTTGAACATTGGAATACCAAGCTTCACCGGGACGTACAACGCCACTTTACCTGAAGAGGAGCGCTGGATGATTCAAGTACAAGTTCCAGGAAGGACGTTCTCGCCAACTTGTAAACCCATAGAGTTTTCTTTCGAAGCACGCACCTGGAGTCTAGGCAAGAGCATGGCAGCCCACATTACCATTGGACACATTGGAGAAGTTTACAACAGGGAGCTTAAGGACACTATTTACCAAATATGTGGGCACCGAGACGAGCAATGGGGAGTAATCGGCACTAGGAAGGATAGATCCATTGCAGCTTTCATCCAGGAGTTAAACCAGCACATCTGACGTCAGGAAAACCAGATGTGCGCGGACATGATGGACTTGAAGAAGGCGAAGACTAGGATCATTGAGCTGGAGGAAGAACTCTAGTTTACATGCGATGGATATGAGGAGGAAATCAAGACACTACTAGAGAAGAATGAAGACTTAGTCAAGAAGATCGGAGTATTCATGGGAGGACCAGCACCAATAGAAGAAGAAGAACCCAAGGAGATACGCCCCAAGGACTACATCATCATCGACGACACCAATTCCGGTCCTAGTGATGATGACTATGAAGACGAAGCTGGAGCAGACATCATGGAGTCTTCCACCGATCAAAATTTCTAGATGACTGCCATATATCACTAGTATTCCCCCATGTATTTAGTAGTAATTGAACACTTGTGCGATAGTTCTAGATTGTTTGTATGCCCTTGCTTGATTGATTGAGTGAAATGATTGTGTTTGTCTCATGTGCATATGGGTAGCGTTTTCTCATTAGACCTCTTTTCTATTCTAAATCTCTTCCATCTAAACCCCTCAGATGCCTCCGAGACGTGACCCCGGTTTTGCCTTCCCACCGGAGCTCACCCAGCTGATCCAACAGTAGAATACGTTGATGCAATTGCTAGTTCAGAATCAGGGCAACAACAACAACAACAACAACCCGCCGCCCGTGGACAACCTAGCCCGTTTTCTAAGGTTACAGCCGCCAGTGTTTTCCAGTAGCACCGAGCCCATAGTTGCGGATGATTGGCTGCGCCGTATTGGAAGGGAGTTGACCACCGCAGGTTGCACAGATGCTAAGAGAGTGCGCTTTGCCGCACATTAATTGGATGGACCAGCAGCCTCATGGTGGGAGAATTACACAGCCACTTTTCCTATAGCCGATGTCACTTGGGACCAATTTCAGCAAGCTTTCCGCACAGCCCATGTCTCCACTGGAGCTATGCAAATGAAGAAGCGGGAGTTCCGCAACCTACGCCAGGTGAACCGTACTGTGGCTCAGTACGTGGATGAGTTTAGCAAGTTATCTCGCTACGCCCCTGATGATGTGGGCACAGATGTCGCGAAGCAGGAGAAGTTTACGGAAGGGCTGAATGATGAGATGAGTATGCAGTTGATGGTAGCAACCTTCAACAACTACCAGGAGTTGGTAGATAAGGCTCTTATGATTGAAGGGAAGCAGCAGCAGATTGAGAGCCGCAAGAGGAAGTATGGACAAGGGAAGTATAACTCAGGATCTCAGTAGAAACCTCGCCTAAACCCGAACTCGGGAGGACTTGTTCATAACCATGGAGGTCACAACCACACTAGAGGAGGATCGCATAACCACAATGGTTCTAAGAATGGGAATGGGAACGGAACCAACAATAATCATAACCGCCCCAACCCAGCCACACCCGCCAAAAGGGACTTAAGTCATGTTACTTGTTTCAAGTGCGGGAAGACTAGACACTACGCCATGGAGTGCCCTGAAGGAAAGAATGGAAATGGAAATGGGAGCGCTCGGAAGAAGCCAAATCCATTCAACAAAGGACAAGTGAACCACGTTAATGTGGAGGAGGTTGAAGAGCAGCCGGATGCGGTAATAGGTAAGTTTTTGGTTAAGTCATTTACTGCTTTTGTTCTTTTCGATATTGGTGCATCGCATTCATACATATCAAGGGGATTCGTGGATAAGTTTAAACTACCAACCCAAACCCTTAGGACCCCTCTTTTAGTAAGTTCACCCAGAGCAGAGTATATGGCCAGCCGATGGTGTGACCAAATACCCTTAACCATTGGTACACATGTTTTTCCGTTCGACCTAATTATCTTGGAGTCACAAGGATTGGATGTGATATTGGGTATGGACTGGATGTCAAAATTTGGAGGAAGCATTGACTGTGCTAGTAAGTCGATTTATCTCACCACCCCGGAAGGAAAAAGGATTAAGTATGTATCTAGGCATGTGCCTAGGAGGAGTCCAGTGAATGCCCTTATGGGAGTTTTTCAGGAGGAAGTGCATGTACTGAAGGATCACCTGGATGTTTTTCCAGAGGAGTTACCAGGCATGCCACTAGATAGAGACATTGAGTTTTTGATAGAGCTGTTGCCAGGTACAGGACCAATATCCAAGAGACCCTATCGGATGCCCGCAAATGATCTGGAAGAAATTAAGAAACAGATCAAGGAGTTATTGGAGAAAGGATACATCCGAAGAAGTTCATCACCTTGGGGAGCCCCAGTACTTTTGGTTGAGAAGAAGGATAAATCCCTGAGGATGGTTGTTGATTAACGAGCATTAAATGAAGTGACGATTAAGAACAAGTACCCACTGCCGATGATCAACGATCTGTTTGATCAGTTGCAAGGAGTTAAAGTGTTTTCGAAGATCGATTTGCGATCGGGGTATCATTAGTTGAAGATATGAGAGAAGGACATACCAAAGACAACATTCACAACACGATATGGATTATACGAGTACACGGTCATGTCATTTGGACTGACTAACGCCCCTGCCTATTTCATGAGCATGATGAACAAGGTGTTCATGGAGTATTTGGACAAGTTTGTTGTGGTGTTTATTGATGATATTATGGTATACTCGAAGAACGAGGAGGAGCACAAGGAGCATTTGCGCTTAGTTCTCGAGAAACTCAGGAAACACCAGTTGTATGCTAAGTTTAGCAAATGCGAATTTTGGTTGAAGGAAGTCGGGTTCCTTGTACATGTTATATCGGGAGAAGGTATAGCAGTAGACCCCAGCAAAATTCAGTCAGTCACTGAATGGTTGGCACCCACTTCAGTTAGTGAGATCCGCAGTTTTCTTGGACTCGCAGGATACTACCGGAGATTCATCGAGAATTTTTCCAAGATTGCAAAGCCAATGACTGAACTGTTGAAGAAGGATACTAAGTTTAAATGGACAGGAGATTGCGAGGCAAGTTTCCAGGAATTGAAGAAACGTTTGACTACAGCGCCAGTACTAACACTGCCAGATATACATAAGGAGTTCCAAGTGTACTGCAATGCCTCACGCTTAGGACTTGGATGTGTGCTTATGCAGGACGGGAGAGTTGTTTCGTATGCCTCACGACAACTAAAACCTCATGAGTTGAACTATGCCACACATGATTTGGAGTTAGCAGCCGTAGTACATGCATTGAAGACCTGGAGACATTACCTTATTGGAAACCGTTGTGATGTGTACACGGACCATAAGAGTTTGAAGTACATTTTCACCCAGAAGGAACTAAACCTTAGACAGAGGATATGGTTGGAACTTATAAAGGATTATGACATGAAGCAACACTAGCATCCAGGAAAGGCCAATGTCGTAGCAGACGCTTTGAGCCGGAAGAGTTATGCTAATATCCTTGAAAGTAAGGGACTGCCGAAGGAATTAGCAGAGAATATCATGGAACTTCGATTGGAGATTGTTCCTAGAGGATCCGTTGCAACAATGGAGGTCCAGTCCACATTGCTGGACAAGATTCGGGAAGCTCAGAAGGAGGACAAGGAGATTGCCGAGATAAAGGAGAAGATGGGCAAAGGAAAGGCCAAAGGTTTTCGTGAGGATGAGCATGATACCTTATGGTTTGAGGACCGAATCTATGTGCCCAATAACCAGAAGATCAGGAAGTTAATACTTCAAGAGGCCCATGACTCACCATACTCGATACACCCCGGAAACACCAAGATGTATTTGGATTTGAAGGAACGTTTCTGGTGGACAGGTATGAAGAAGGATATTGCCGAGTATGTCGCCGTATGTGAGGTATGTCAGCGCGTGAAGGCAGAGCATCAGAAGCCAGCAGGACTGTTACAGCCTATGCCGATACCCGAATGGAAGTGGGATAAACTGGGCATGGACTTTATCACCGGATTGCCCAGGACCAAAACAGGATATGATTCCATATGGGTAGTAGTTGATCTCTTGACCAAAGTAGCTCACTTCATCCCAGTGAAAACCACCTATACGAGTGCAAAGCTGGCCAAGATATATATGTCCAGGATCGTATGTCTGCATGGAGTTCCGAGGACCATCATATCAGATCGAGGAACACAGTTTACCTCAAAGTTTTGGCACCAGTTGCACCAGACCCTGGGAACAAGATTGGAGTTTAGTACAGCATTTCACCCGCAGACGGATGGACAAACAGAGAGAGTCAACCAAATTTTGGAGGACATGTTGAGAGCCTGTGCGTTAGATTACGGATCTAGTTGGGATGACAATTTGCCATACGCAGAGTTTCCTACAACAATAGCTATCAAGCCAGTTTGAAGATGGCACCGTTTGAAGCCCTGTATGGACGAAGATGCAGAACACCGTTAATGTGGGACGAGGTAGGAGACCGACAGTTGTTTGGACCAGACTTGATCAAGGAGTCTGAGGAGAAGGTTAAATTGATTCGAGACAGACTGAAGATTCCTCAGTCTAGGCAGAAGAGTTATGCTGACTCAAAACGCAAGGAGGTAACCTATGAAATGGGAGACCGAGCATATCTGCGAGTATCACCCTTGCAAGGAGTGAAACGTTTTGGAGTTTAGGGAAAGTTAGCCCCGAGATTTGTAGGACCGTATCACATTTTGGAACGGATGGGAGAAGTTGCCTACAAGTTGGAGTTACCCGAGGGATTGTCAGAAGTTCATGACGTGTTTCACGTTTCACAGCTGAAGAAGTGTCATGCCGAGATGGCAGATGTACCGCTATGAGATACAGTACCCCTGGAGGCGATTCAGTTGGACAGTGATTTGACTTATGAGGAGAAACCAGTTAAGATTCTTGAGTTTGCCAGCAGAATCACCCGTAGTAAGGTTACCAAGTTTTGTAAAGTTCAGTGGAGCCACCATACCGAGGATGAAGCCACCTGGGAAAGAGAGGATGATCTCCGCAAAGACCACCCGCACCTATTTTCTAGCCAACCCGGATCTCGAGGGTGAGATTCATCTTAAGGGGGGAAGGTTTGTAACATCCCAAATTTTCAATTTGGAATGTTATACATAGTCATCCATGCAAATCATATTTTATTCGCATTTCGTCTCGCGATCCTCAAAATCCTAAGCAACTCAAGGACCCTCGGAGAGAGTTGGGGATTTCCCGGTTTTCATATTTGATTCTTTATCAAATCTTGAAAATGAGGATTTTTGGTTTTAATTATTTTCTCTCCAAAAATATTTCACACTAAAATATATGAGAGGAGATAATATGACTTCTCCAAGATAATTGAAATATTGGAGGAAAAATATTAAAAACAAATAATTGTTTTATTTGGATTTTATTGCAATTTTGCTTGCATTAGAAAAATTGCACGTTTTCAAAATTGCATTTTAGGGCCAAGAAAATGTTCATCTCGTTCCAAATATTTTATTTAGACGGTGAAAATTTATTTTGGAATTTTTTGTTTTTTATTTATTTTTTTAGGATTTATTTCGGTCGGCGAAATTATTTTAAAAAAATGTTCCCGCGCCCGACTGGGCCTAAGGCCCAGCCGAGCCAGGCCGCCGCCGCCGCCATACCCGCGCGCGCGCCGCCACCGCCGACTCGGACAAGGAGTCCGAGCCAGACTCCACCGCCGCCGCCTCTGCCCCTCCTCCAAGCCGCCCCGCCCCTTTATATACGGCCGCCCAAGCCCCCACCCCCACAGCCACCGCCGCCCTGCGCCTAGCCCTGCCGCCCGCGCCGCGCCTAGCCGCCGCCGCCGCCCCCGCGAGCCGCCGCTCCGCCGCCGCACCTCGCCTCACCGGACCTCTCGCCGGAGGTAGTCGCCGGACTCCGCCACCGGATTTTTTTTATAAAACCATTCGGTTTTTTTAGAAACCCTAGATCCATTTTTTTCGGATTCGCCGGTTTTTCTCAGTTCTTCTAGTTAGCGGGCGCTCGTCCGAATGTTTGTTTTAACGAACGGTTCTTCGCCCGTTAGATACAGCTAACCAACGCTCGTTCGTTAGTCTGTTCGTCATTTTTCTTTTATCGGATTTATTCCGCGATTTTCTCTGATTGTGATTTCTGATCCGATCTTAGTTTCTGTTTATCTTTTCGCTCGTTAGTCGGAATCAGGCGATTCAAGCGCCTAGAGTTTCATCTCGAAACCCTCTTTCCGTTTAACCAACTCAAACTAGTTTTCTCTACTGTAAAATTTGACCTAGTTTCAGATTAGTAAACAAAGCTTTTTTCTTTCGTCGTTTGAGTTTCGTTGCTCCATTTGATTTGATTATTTTTGCGAACCAGAGTTCTTAATTTGAAATCTCTGGTCAACCTCTTTTATTTGAGTTTTGCTTGTGCATCGTTGCTTATTACTTATGTATGCTATTGTTTGCTTGCGATAGAACACCCGGAGTGCGAAGCGTGCTACTACGAGTCCCTAGGTTTCGCAGATCGTCAGCAAGGCAAGTAACACTTTGATCATACCCTTTATCACCCAGTTTTTATGCATTAGTTCCAATCCTCAAACATTGCATGATTAGGATGTTATTAACTTGTGGGTTGGGAAGTAGTTGATGAGGTAGAACCTATTGCCCTGTTACATTCAAACCCTTGGGAGTTACTCTACGTGTTGCTTATATTACTATGCTATGCTATGCTCGTAGACGTGGTTTGGGTTTGAGTGAAATCCATGACAGATGTGAGATTGTTAAATTAATGGTTCAACTTAAGGTGGCCACTTAATCAAACAACTGGGTGGATTGAGGCACCTAGAGTACCCAGTGTTGCCTGTATTTTTTGGAAATCTCGGAGTACCCGTGTGATCTTCCTATGGACTGCTACCCAGGCTCAAAGGGAACTGAGATGATTCATGCTAGAAACTTCCGTGTGCAGCCACAAGCTATTATGGGCTCTAGCATAGTTGAGTAAGTTACGTGAAGCTCTTGAAGAGGCAGATCAGCAGGTAGTGGGATGTAGGTTTGGTATGGTCTGTCCGGAGTAGAGAGTTAATGTTTCTGAAAGACTGTGTCTCGTTCATCCGTTTCTCAAACACCCTATAGTGCGAGAAATCCAACAGAGGAGGTCGAGTCTTGTGGGGAAAAGTGCGCAAACCTCTGTAGAGTGTACAATCTAATCATGGTTAGCCGTGTCCCCAGTTATGGACAATTCTTGTGTATCTAGTACTTGGGTTATCACATGTATCTCATCATGTTTAATTAATATTGTTGGGTTGTTAATCACTTTAATTGGGCTTGAGTTGGAGGAACCTTCTCAATGATGTTTCAACTACCATGATAGTAAAATTAAAATATATTCCTTTGTTGTAGGGAAAAATTGGCTTTTCGCAAAAACTATAAACCATAGAGATTTCCACCATCCATATATGCATATAGTGATAGCATTATTTCGTTCTTCCTCTATTGTGTTATGTTGCCAGCATATTCCATGTGCTGGCCCATTTTCGGGCTGCAACGTATTATGTTGTAGACTTTTCAGACGAGGAGTAAGGTACGTTAGGTCGTTGCCGTGCAGCTCAGCTATGCCGTTGGAGTTGATGGACTCACCTTATCTTCCAAGCCTTCCGTTGTTATCGTATTAGATGGCCTTAAGCCATATTATTGTAATAAGTTCTCTCTTGAGACATTCGATGTAATAAGTGTGTGATTGCTACTTTGTTATAAATCCTTCGAGTACTGTGTGTGTCAGCATTACCGATCCAGGGATGACACTGAAGCACAGAGACTTGACCATCTAAGGTCGGGTCGCTACAAATACCTTCATTAACCATAAAGTGGCACTTCTCCCAATTCAAGACAAGGTTAGTTTCTTCACATCTCTGCAAGACTCGATCAAGGTTGCTCAAGAAATCATCAAAAGAGGATCCATAAACAGAAAAATCATCGATGAAAACTTCACAAATCCTTTCACAAAAGTCAGAGAATATAGCCATCATGCATCTTTGAAAGTTGGCAGGTGCATTACATAAACCAAAAGGCATACGTCTATAAGCAAAGGTACCGAAAGGGCAAGTAAAAGTAGTCTTTTCTTGATCATCAGCTGACACAGGTATTTGAGAGAAACCATAGTAACCATCTAGAAAGCAAAAATGTGTATGTTTGGATAATCTTTCTAGCATTTGATCAATGAAAGGCAAAGGGTAATGATCTTTTTTAGTAGCTTTATTTAATTTGCGGAAATCAATCACCATCCTATAACCTATAATAATTCTTTGCGGAATCAATTCATCTTTATCATTAGGAACGACAGTAATACCTCCCTTCTTAGGGACACAATGGACAGGGCTTACCCACTGACTATCAGCAACGGGGTAAATTATACCTGCTTCAAGGAGCTTTAATATTTCCTTTCTTACCACTTCTTTCATCTTAGGATTTAGCCGTCGTTGGTGATCAATAAATGGTTTGGCGTATTTCTCCAAATTTATTTTGTGTTGACATAGAGTGGGACTAATGACCTTAAGATCATCAAGAGTATATCCAATAGCAGCACGATGCTTCTTCAGAGTTTTCAATAATTTCTCTTCTTCATGCTCTGAAAGGTTAGCACTAATAATAACAGGATATATCTTCTTTTCATCAAGATAAGCATATTTAAGAGTATCAGGAAATGGTTTAAGCTCAAACACGGGATCACCCTTGGGTCAAGGAGGATCCCCTAGGATTTCAACAGGCAAGTTGTGTTTCAGAATAGGTCCCTGTTTAAAGAATACTTCATCTATTTCCCTTCTTTCATTCATATGCGTATCATTTTCATGGTCTAGCAAATATTGTTCTAAAGCATCACTAGGAGGCACGGCAATAGAAGCAAGACCAATAATTTCATCTTTACTAGGCAATTCCTCGTCACAGGGTTGTCTACTAAATTTAACAAAATTAAACTCATGAGACATATCACCCAAACCAATAGTAACAACATCCTTTTCGCAGTCTATCCTAGCATTAACAGTGTTCAAGAAGGGTCTACCAAATATAATGGGACAAAAGCTATCTTGTGGGGAACCAAGAACAAGAAAATCAGCAAGACATTTAAGCTTACCACACAAGACTTCAACATCTCTAACGATCCCAACCAGTGAAATAGTATCTCTATTGGCAAGTTTAATGGTAACATCGATATCTTCTATCTCAGCAGGTGCAATATCATGCATAATTTCTTCGTATAAGGAATGAGGTATTGCACTTGCACTAGCACCCATATCACATAAGCCATGATAACAATGATCTCCTATTTTAATGGAAATAACAGGCATGCCTACAATAGGTCTATGTTTATTTTTAGCATCAGGTCTAGCAATTCTAGCAGCTTCATTGTAGAAGTAAATAACATGCCCATCAATCTTATCGGCCAAGAGATCTTTAACCATAGCAATTTTAGGTTCAACTTTAACTTGCTCAGGGGGTTTGTGTGTCCTAATATTACTTTTGTTGACTATAGTTGAAGCTTTAGCATGATCCTTTATTCTAACAGGGAAAGGTGGCTTCTCAATATAAGAAGCAGGAACAACAGGATCATCATAAGTGATAGTCTTTTCTTCAACTTTAATAGGAGCAACTACTTTTACCTAAGTGGGGGGATTATATTTAAACCACTTCTCCATTGGGAGATCAACATGAGTAGCAAATGATTCACAGAAAGAAGCTACTATCTCAGAGTCAAGTCCATATTTAGTGCTAAATTCACGGAAAGCATCGGTATCCATAAAAGATTTAACACAATCAAACTTATGTGTTATACCTGACTCCTTACCTTCATCGAGGTCCCAATATTTAGAGTTGCGTTTAATTCTTTCCAATAAATCTCATTTGAATTCAATAGTCTTCATCATAAAAGATCCAGTACAGGAAGTATCGAGCATGGAGCGATTACTGAGAGAAAGCCGAGCATAAAAATTTTGAATAATCATTTCTCTTGAGAAGTCATGATTGGGGCATGAATATAATATTGACTTAAGCATCCCCCAAGCTTGAGCGATGCTTTCTCCTTCGCGAGGCCAAAAATTATATATATAATTACGATCACGATGAACAAGATGCATAGGATAAAACTTCTAATGAAATTCCAATTTCAATCGTTTGTAGTTCCATGATCCCATATCATCACATAGCCTATACCATGTCAATGTCTCTCCCTTCAAAGATAAATGGAATACCTTCTTCTTCAATAATCCACAAACTTCATCCACATAGATTAAGTGTAAATTGGGATGCAATGTTCCATCTCCTGCAAAAGGATTAGCTAGCAGTTTCTCTATCATATGCGAAGGAATTTCAAAGTAAACATTTTCAGTAGGTTCAGTAGGTTGAGGAGCAACTCTTTGCTCTACTGGTCGGGGTGAAGATACCCCGAACAAACTCCTCAAAGGATTATGTTCCATAGTAACAAGTGACAGTAAATTTCAGCACACTATATAAATTTTTCGTTACCAAATTCCACCTACCAAAGGCTCTTCACTCCCCAGCAACGGCACCAGAAAAGAGTCTTGATGACCCACAAGTGTAGGGGATCTACCATAGCCTTTTCGATAAGTAAGAGTGTCGAACCCAACGAGGAGCAGAAGGAAATGATAAGCAGTTTTCAGTAAGGTATTCTCTGCAAGCACTGAAATTATCGATAACAGATAGTTTTGTGATAAGGTAATTTGTAACGAGTAGAAAATAAGGTGCAGCAAGATGTCCCAATCCTTTTTGTAGCAAAGGACAAGCCTGGACAAACTCTTATATGAAGGAAAGCGCTCCCGAGGACACATGGGAATTGTTGTCAAGCTAGTTTTCATCACGTTCATATGATTCGCGTTCGGTACTTTGATAATTTGATATGTGGGTGGACCGGTGCTTGGGTACTGTCCTTACTTGGACAAGCATCCCACTTATGATTAACTCCCATTGCAAGCATCCGCAACTACAACAGAAGTATTAAGGTAAACCTAACCATAGCATGAAACATATGGAAAATCAGCCCCTTACGAAGCAACGCATAAACTAGGGTTTAAGATTCTGTCACTCTAGCAACCCATCATCTACTTATTACTTACCAATGCCTCCCTCTAGGCCCAAACAATGGTGAAGTTTCATGTAGTCGATGTTCACATGACACCACTAGAGGGATGACAACATACATCTCATCAAAATATCGAACAAATACCAAATTCACATGACTACTTATAGCAAGACTTCTCCCATGTCCTCAGGAACAAACGTAACTACTCACAAAGCATATTCATGTTCATAATCAGAGGGGTATTAATATGCATAATGGATCTGAACATATGATCTTCCACCAAGTAAACCAACTAGCATCAACTACAAGGAGTAATCAACACTACTAGCAACCCACATGTACCAATCTGAGGTTTGGATACAAAGATTGGATACAAGAGATGAACTAGGGTTTGAGATGAGACGATGCTGGTGAAGATGTTGATGGATATTGACCCCCTCCCGATGAGAGGAACGTTGGTGATGACGATGGTGATGATTTCCCCCTCCCGGAGGGAAGTTTCCCCGGCATAACAGCTCCGCCGGAGCCCTAGATTGGTTCCGCCAAGGTTCCGCCTCGTGGCGACGGAGTTTCTTCCAGAAAGCTTGCTTACATTTTTTTCTCGGATGAAAGACTTCATATAGCAGAAGATGGGCACCGGAGGCCTGCCAGAGGGCCCACGAGGCAGGGGGCGCGCCCAGGGGGGTAGGGCGTGCCCCCCACCCTCGTTGCCAGGGTGTGGGCCCCCTTTGGTGGATTCTTTCGCCAGTATTTTTTATTAATTCCAAAAATAACTTCCGTGAAGTTTCAAGACTTTTGGAGCTGTGCAGAATAGGTCTCTAATATTTGCTCCTTTTCCAGCCTAGAATTCCAGCTGCCGGCATTCTCCCTCTTCATGTAAACCTTGTAAAATAAGAGAGAATAGGCATAAGGCCCTGTTTGGTTCAGCTTTTATCAACGGATTCTGCTGTCGCGCAGCAGAATCTGAACCAAAGGGCGAACTCAACAGAATCTGATTCCAGAAATCCGCTGCCAAATTCTGAACCAAAAGCGGAAGTAGCCCAGGACATGCTTTCCAAAATCTGATTCCGCTGCGGGCCAAAATCTAAAAAAGCTGTATCAGCTAGTTTGCCAAATGACCTACATCTTTTCCACATCAGATTTTCCACAGCTATTTTTCCACAGCAGATTTTTCACAGCTGCTTTTAGAAATCCACAGCCGAACCAAACATGGCCTAAGTATTGTGACATAACGTGTAATAACAGCCCATAAAGCAAGAAATATCGATATAAAAGCATTATTCAAAATAGACGTATCAACGAACTATAGCAACGGTGCATACTCAGGGAGAACACTTATACCTTGAAATTTAGTGAGAGATCGTCTTATAATGCTACCGCCGTACTAAGCAAAATAAGATGCATAAAGGATAAACATCACATGCAATAAAAATATGTGACATGATATGGCCATCACCATCTTGTGCCTTTGATCTCCATCTCCAAAGCATCATCATGATCTCCATCGTCACCGGCTAGACACCTTGATCTCCATCGTAGCATCGTTGTTGTCTCGCCAACTATTGCTTCTACGACTATCGCTACCGCTTAGTGATAAAGTAAAGCAATTACATGGCAATTTCATTTCATACAATAAAGAGACAACCATAAGGCTCTTGCTAGTTGCCGATAACTTTTACAAAACATGATCATCTCATACAACAATTTATATCTCATCACGTCTTGACCATATCACATCACAACATGCCCTACAAAAACAAGTTAGACGTCCTCTACTTTGTTGATGCAAGTTCTACGTCGCTGCTACGGGCTTCTAGAAAGAACCGTTCTTACCTACGCATCAAAACCACAACGATTTTTTTCAAGTATGTTGTTTTAACCATCAACAAGGACCGGCCGTAGTCAAACTCGATTCAACTAAAGTTGGAGAAATAGACACCCTCCAGCCACCTGTGTGCGAAGCACGTCGGTAGAACCCGTCTCATGAATGCGGTCATGTAATGTTGATTCGGGCCACTTCATCCAACAATACCACTGAATCAAAGTAAGACAATGGTGGTAAGCAGTATGACTATTATCGCCCACAACTCTTTGAGTTCTACTCGTGCATATAACATCTATGCATAGACCTGGCTCGGATGCCACTGTTGGGGAACACAGTATTTCAAAAAAATTCCTACGATCACGCAAGATCTATCTAGGAGATGCATAGCAACGAGAGGGAAGAGTGTGTCCATGTACCCTCGTAGACCGAAAGCGGAAGCATTTAGTAATACAGTTGATGTAGTCAGACATCTTCACGATTCAACCGATCCTAGCACCGAACATACGGCACCTCCATGTTCAGCACATGTTCAGCACGATGACGTCCCTCGAGCTATTGATCCAGTTGAGGACGAGGGAGAGTTATGTCAGCAAGACGTCGTGGCGGCGGTGATGATGAAGTTACCGGCACAGGGCTTCGCCTAAGCACTATGATGATATGCTCGAGGTGTGTAACTGTGGAAGCACTGGTACGCGTTGGTGCTATACAAACGGTTTTTAACCCCTTTCCGCGACGGGATTTGGAACCGTCGCCAAGTGAGTGTGGGCGATAGGGGGGGTCCTTCCCATACGACCTAGAAACCGTCGGGGATAGGGAGCCTTGATGCATGTAGTTGTCCCTATATAACCGTTTCTGATATCTCGAATATCCCAAACGCGTCATCCTTGCTACTCGTTTGTGCTCGCATTGACATCACAGTTGAATTTTTGTGGTTTTACTTAATACTAGGCAGATTCCAGGCACGGGAGCTTTCCAGACAGATTCCAGGCACAGGAGTTTTATGATGCCTGGCACATCACAAACAGTTCATGATTATAAACTATGTACGATAGATAGACAATCACACACATTTAGTTTTCCCGCACCGTATGTGATAGTGTCTGACATCACACATGCTTTGCAAACGACAACTATGTGCATGCTTGCACACGTTTCCTCCTTGTGAACCATCTCGGATTATGGTGTATATCGCAAACGTTTGTGTTTTACCAATTGTGTGTGCCGTAATGACCTACACAACGGAATTTCGCCCTAATTTAATTGCTGCTATTTAAAATTGTACCTAATTTAAACTTGAAAGTAGGTTATAGCTTTATTCATATCCATTAGGTTCAAACAACCAATGCATTATTCGATTCACAGGTACATATGTTTAAGAATTACATAAGCACCAAATAAAGAATGATGAACCAGGGTTCTATACTTGTACTATTACAGAAGGTAAAGAAAGAGGCGACAGACATTCCGGTTGCTGAACAAGGTGAAGCGGAATGGCCCTATTGTGCTCTCCTGGATGCAGAAGGCATGCAGGACTCTAGTCCAACCCCTTGTGATGGCCGGCCGCCAATCATGTAGTTTGAGAGGTAATCTTGAGTAAACTACTTCAGGATCCACTGCAAAGGAAAAAAGATTCAGATATTGTCATCTAACATAACTCATTACATGCAGTAAAAAGAAGGCTACAGGGTTCTTACTTACCATCATGCAGTTCACTGTTGTCTTGCATAAAGTGTAAACAAATAGTTCGATTGACATCTTTTGACCCATTTTAATAACAATATTTATCAGTTTCCTCACTTGATGCTGGTTCATGAATATCGCACTGCCCCATACGCAGAAAGGGTCGAAGTGTGGATCTTTGGCAATGATATATGTACCTAAAAGCACCAAGTTAATATTAGAAGCTAAACAACAATTGAAAAATGATGTAGTACAACACTCTCTCCATCCCATTATATAAGATTTTATTACATGTATATCTAGACATCATCAGAACATTAAGGTAACACTCTTCCTTGTTGCTATGTAGCCTGGGATTGCATATTTAGTCATTCAGTGCAATGCATGTTGCGATGTAGCCTCAGATATATTAAATATGGCCCTAGTTAACCTACTGATAAATGGGTTATAGATATATTCAGTGAAATGTCCGATTCGATGATTAATCCCTTATCAACCCCAAGCTATATGGTACCAGCTACTGATATCCAGAACAGTGAGTACATATAAGCAATGGATGAAACTAACCTTGATGGAAAACAACATTGTTCTCTATATTGTCCTGCATGAGTACATATAAAGTCATGTTAACCACAACAGGCTAAACATCAACCAAATATATCCATGGTAGACAACATAATCTACAAATGGTAGCTTCAGTGTGCAGGCTTAAGCATGCTAGTTAAGCAAAACAAGAAGTGGAAATGTGTGTTAACTACATCAGGCATAACATTTAAAAACAAGCAAATAGTCATTCAAACTGGTATTGTGCATGTCTACAGTACACTAGTTATTGTTAAAAAACAAAAAGGCATGTTAACTGCAATACCCTTAACAACAACCAAATATCATAATTCATAATGGTATTGTTGAAACTGTTATTGATGAAATTGAAATGCATGGCAAATAGTTGCACATATAGTGCATCACATTGTGAAGAACTGAAATAAACAAGTCATAAGGACATCTCTAGGCGATCCTTAAAAAGTTAAAGGACTAAAACCCTTAGTGGATATATATATATATATCCCAGCAATTTTTGGCCTTTTTAGTCGATCCCCTAAACTTAAGGCCGTCCATGGAATGGCTGTATTTCAATACGGAGGTGTATAACTTACACCTGTAAGTTATTGGCCGTTGTGCAAACTCCAGCCGGAATTCAAACGACGGGCGCAGGTGTGTATTTTTTACAAGGGTATTCAAAAGAGAAACGGTGATCCAAACAGGGCCTATGGTTGTAAACTTCAATTTGATCAAGTTCAAACCAAGTTCAACCAAAAGTAGCATGCATTCAAACATAAACATAGGTAGTTTTGTATAACCGAACATAAAACATAAATTTAAACTAAGCTAAACTACTTTTGGTCGAAGTAGAGGTCGGGCCAATCCTTTCTCGTCGTGTATGGTGTGCCGCGAGCCGGGTCCGGGTCGGTACCGTCGTCGGGGTCGTTGGGGAAGGCACTCCTCCACTCTTCCACGTCGATCTCCTCATCCTCGGGGCCCACCTCGACGCCCTCCGTGTTGCCGCCGCCTTCGACCTCGTCATTGGAGGATAGCGCGATAACCTCGCCACCCTCCGCGTCGTCGTCCTCGCCGCCTTCAAACTCGTCGTCGAAGGAGAGCGCGATAACCTCACCGCCCTCCGCACCAGCAAAGATCGCCTGCTCCACCTCCACGAGCTCCGGGTGCTGCCGGCAGAGCTCCTGCATGTAGGCATCGGCGGCGGCCTTGGCCTCGAGGTGCTCCCACACCTTGCGGTCCTCCCGCGCCATAGCCGAGCTTACCACCCCTGGCTCCAGCGAAACGAGGCCGACCGGATGTGTGTTGAAGGGGAAATTGAGCCTAGCCGCCGCGTCGTGGTAGCGGACCTGCCAGCGGTCGTACTCCATGGTCGCGAGCTCGGCCGTGTGGAAGCTACCGAGCCACTGGCGGGTGTGGGTCTCCCGATCTGTAATCTCAGCGACCCATGTCCCCCACCGCCGTTGTCGGACCCCGAGGTAGGACCTCATTGGTTGTCGGGTCCGAGGGAGGACGGGGAAGTCCTTGAACTGGTGTAGGGGCGTGGCGGCAGGGGAATAGGGGAACCGGCGACGGCGGATCGAGCCCGCGGAGGACGATGGGGACACCTCGGCGGCCACCTCACCGGTGTCAGGCGAAAAGGCCGTGATAAACCTCTTTTTGGCCATTGGCTCCTCGAGCTCCCTGGCACACAGGCAGAGGTTGAGGATGGAGGCGCCGGCGATGGCGGCGACCTAACAATGGTTTTGAGTGTGTGTGTGTCTGTGTGAGCGGAGGTTTTGGGGTGTGTGTGGAGGGGGCGGGGGGTAAGGTGGTGTTTGAGGAAATACTACGGCAACAGAAAAATTTACTAGGCCGGAGTAACAAGGCGGGGCTACTGAAAATTTGGATCAAGGGCGAGCAGATATTTTTGAGATTGCGAGGGATGCAGAGGCGGGAGTAAAATATCGGGGCTACTGAAAACTTGAATCAAGGGACTAAAACAGAGCAAGACTAACAAACATCGCACACGGTCCGCACATACTAATCGTGTGCTATCAAACATTAAAATCTTCCGGGTGGTAGATATTTTCGAGATTACGAGGTAGTAATATTTTCGACATTACGAGGGATGCAGAGGCAGGAGTATCTGGGGAGCTAGCAAGTGTGCTTGACACGCCGGCTGTGGACTGAAGCCGACGCACCTTCTCGTGTAAGCCATAGGCGTACTATACACCAACGGTGCTCCAAGATATTTTGTACTACATCTCACACGGTTGGTGATAATAAATTATGTAGGATCTACTAGATTTGAATTACATAATGGGATCACAACGACAATGGACGCTGTTTGAATTGCTAGACCTTTTATCTGTAGTGAACATGCAACTATATGTGTGTCGTAAAAGAATTAGAATTATTCAGGGTTCGTTTGGACATTTTATACATTAAACTGGTTTTCTAGCCATTTCAGGTGCACAATTCAAAATTAAACTACATGCACATGCTCCGGTGCATATAAATTGATTGAAAAATCAAATATGTGTCCTTGAGTGCATGCTTAGGTCCCATGCAAGGAATGGGAATGAATTTCAAACACCAAGATACGGTTGATTGCTGGCAAAACATTGAGATACCTGGTTTTTAAATTCTAGTAAATCCAAAACTCATTTGAAATTCATGAAACTTGGCATGGTATCATGGAGCGGCATCAACATGCCATGGTAAAAAATTTGTCCCATTTGGGGACAGGTTTGGGTATAAGCTTCTCACAAACCAGAGCTTCTCACAACAAGCGTGATGGTTTCAGTACGGAATGTGCCACCTTTGGGAACGAAACGATATATATTGCCTCTTATTGCGTTCAAAAAAATTCTAGTGCCAACATAGAACAACAGGAGTGTTGTGTTAAGTTTTGGAATTTTTTGGGGTTCGTTTGGACATGTTTATACATTAATTGGGTTTTCTAGGCATTTTATGTGCATAATTCAAATTTGAAATGCATGCACATGCTCCGGTGCATACAAATTGGTTGAAAAATCAAATATGTGTCCTTGGGTGCATGCTTAGGTCCCATGCAAGAAATGGGAATGAATTTCAAACACCAGGGGCAGTGTTGATTGCCGGCAAAACATTGGGATACCTGGTTTTTATATTCTAGTAAATCCAAAACTCGTCTGAAATTCATGAAACTTGGCATGCTATCATGGAGCGGCATCAACATGTCGTGGTAAAAAATTTGTCCCATTTGGGGCAGGTTTGGTTCTAAGCTTCTCACAAACCAGAGCTTCTCACAACAAGAGTGGTGGTTTCGGTAAGGAACGTGCCACCTTTGGGGACGGAACGATATATGTTGCCTTTTATTGCTTTCAAAAAAATTCTAGTGTCAACATAGAACAACAGGAGTGTTGTGTTTAATCTTGGAATTTTTCAGGGTTCGTTTGGCCTTTTTTATACATTAACTGGGTTTCTAGGCATTTTATGTGCATAATTCAAATTTGAACTACAAGCACATGCTCCAGTGCACCAAAGTTGGTTGACGAATCACATGTGTGTCCTTGGGTGAATTTCTAGGCCCCATGCAAGAGATGGGAATGAAATTCAAACACCAGGGTACTGTTGATTGCCGGCAAAACGTTGAGATGCCTGGTTTTTAAATTCTAGTAAATCCAAAACTCGTCTAAAATTCATGAAACTTGGCATCCTATCATGGAGCGGCATCAACATATCGTGGTAAAAAATTTATCCCATTTGGGGCATGTTTGGGTATAAGCTTCTCACAAACCAGAGCTTCTCACAAAAAGCGTGATGGTTTCGATAGGGAACGTGGCACCTTTGGGGACGAAACGATATCCGTTGCCTCTTATTGCTTTCAAAAAATTTCCAGTGCCAACATAGAACAACAAGAGTGTTGTGTTTAATCTTGGAATTTTTCGGGGTTCGTTTGGCTTTTTTACACATTAACTGGGTTTTCTAGGCATTTTATGTGCATAATTCAAATTTGAACTACAAGCACATGCTCCAGTGCATATAAATTGGTTTAAAAATCAATTATGTGTCCTTGGGTGCATGCTTAGGTCTCATGCAAGAAATTGGAATGAATTTCAAACACCAGGACACCGCTGATTCCGACAAAATGTTGAGATACTTTGTTTTTAAATTCTAGTAAATCTAAAACTCGTCTGAAATTCATGAAACTTGGCATGCTATCATGGAATGGCACCCGACATGCTGTGGTATTTTTCGTGTCCATTTTGAGAGGAGGCGCGCTCGAATAATGACAGCCAACAAAGGCATTTTGAAAAAATAGCTGCCACTTTAATATCTCAAACGTTTGTATAATTGAAACCGTGTGCGTTCTATTAACCATTCATGTGACGCCACATGTCTTAGTTTTAATGTCTATAGGAGGTGTCGTGTGGACAACTGCTTGACTGAACGGGAGGCGTGCGAGCGCAGTCCGGTGCGCAGGCTCACACGGAAGCGTACAAGTTGTTCAACACAGGATCTGTGCATCTCTTCAACGCAAACAGTTCAGATTAAGGTATGCAAATTAAAGCCAGACTTCAGCACTAAGCCAAGAGACACTGCGATTTGTCAAAATATGCAGCTAAAAGTCAATAGCACTATCTATTTTTTGCAACTAAAATTCAGTAATTAAGCATAGATTTCATTCATAGAGATTAAGCAGTCGTTCTCACCAGGAAGTGACACAGCCTTGGACCGCCGCCTGCCTCGCTCCCACTGGTCTATATTAATGGCGCCGCCGAGCGGCCGCACCCCCCATCCTCTCCACACACACAATCCTTTCTCTCCGCCCGCATCCTCAACGCCGCTCTGAGTCCTCAAAGCCATCAGAGTGTATGAGGATGTCGCCGAAGTGCCCCATCAGAGGGAGTGGCGATGTCGGGGCTGCTGAAGCACCAGAGCACGGCGTGAATATGTATACAGAGGTTTCTGTCGCCGCCGATGAGGTGGAGAACGAGGCTGCCAACAAGCGAAGGTGGGTCGAGAAAGAACCGCAAGCGACTCCAGTAGGCCTAGACTTCATCAACAACCTCCCTGATGATATGTTGATAGTCATCATATCCCTCCTCCCAATCAAATATCGGGCGAGGACAGTCGCCCTATCCCGGTGGTGGCTCCCCCTATGGCTCCTCACCCCTGTCGACCTCCTCGATGCCCACAAGCTCTGCCATGGCGATCGTCAAAGCTTGGATGCGTTCTCCCAGATCCTCGGCAGTCACCATGGCCCAACTAAAGGCCTTATCACGGGCAAGTTCCGTTCCAATGGCAAGGATCGAGCCAAGCTTGATGAGTGGTTCCGATCCCCCGCCATAGATCAACTCAAGAAGCTCAGTTCTAATGATGGGCATATGTGCTTGTTGCCAACGTACGTGCTCCGCTTCGCGCCCACGCTTCGCCTCACCAAGTTCATGAACTTCCATCCCCCCCTTAATGACGTGCCCGCTCTTTTTCTACCACGACTGAAGCACCTCAAGCTCATCGTTGTTCGCATCCCAAAGGATGACATGGAGCGCATGTTTTGCGGCTGTACTACACTCGAGTTACTTCGTCTTCAGGCGATGAATTGGTCGAGTACCTTGCACATCACCTCCAGGACTCTCCGGACTATTTATGTGTGTTGTTGGTGCTACAACGAGAGATCACAAAAGGTGGACCACAATATGGTCATCCAGGACACACCTTCACTTGAGAGATTACTTGTAGTTGATCAACAAGGTCCAACAGGAATCAATGCCATTTCTGCATCGAAATTGAAAGTGTTGGACTACTCGTCTCTCAAATACTACAACTTTCAGGTACAACAGTCGCCTTATACCTCTCTTTCTTGATATCAACGTTATTTCTAGTTTTGAAGATGTATGTTCGTCTGTCATCCAGCGAAGCTTCACCCAGACTCTGGGCACAATGAAGTTCTTGGCACTAGAATCTGTCAACCCCAACCTGGACCAAGTTGTCAGTTGCCTGAGATGCTTTCCGTGCCTGAAGAAGCTGTATATCAAGGTGATGTTCCTTTCCTGTTAAATGTTAACTATAAGGGAGTTCAATTTTTTGCACCTTTTCCCAAGTTTACAGTGACAATGTACTATGGTTTCTGAAGGAATTTTGGAGGATTTTAGGACATACACCCCCCACCCCATATTGGTTGCTTCATTCATATGGTTACAATCGTCCATAAGCATTTCTCCTTTGGATTCATCTATACTAGTTTTCTTAGGGAATTTTTCATCCAATCCAACCTCTTGTGAAGAAGGCTACATGTTTCTAGATTTTAATCAAATGCCCATGTTAATCATGCCAGGTCGAGGATGGCACGTTGGTGCATTTTACAAATCCTGCAAACCAAATGGGCGTGTGGCAGTGTTCAAAACTGCATGTATGCACTAACACGTTCTCTTCTTTTGCAGATAATAATAGGCCCGAATGTGGATAATGTTTATAATGACAATCACATCGAATGCCTGGATCTGCATCTCTCAAATATTACTTTGAACTCCTACCGAGGGACCTTACCGGAGATTACACTCGCCAGGTTCTTTCTTGCCAGAGCAAAGGTGTTGAGGGTACTGAGGTTGAACACACATTTAATTAGGAAAGATGAATGGTATGATTATCAGAGCCGGCAGGTACTGCGGAATGGAAGAGCCTCCAAAAATGCCAAACTTCGTATTGGAAGAGCATATGGCAAAGCAATTGGAAGTCATTGTGTCAAACCCATACATGACTTGTCAGCGGCTGATCCCTTTTCAGAAATGATGAAGTTTGCAATGTTTGAATTTGGGCGTTGTAATCTTTGAATTTGAACCTTGCAATATTTATGGTTATATTGAACCATTTCTGTTCTCTTGTCTCAACGCAAACAGTTCATCCGAGTGAACCGCATGTCATATATCGCACACACCTTGATCGGGCTGGCCATTTCTTTTGTGTTGTCTAATCACAAACAGTTCATCCGAGTGAACTGTATGTTGTACATTGCACACACCTTGATCTGTCTAACCGTTTCTTTTGTGTTGCCCAATCACAAACAGTTCATCCGAGTGAACCGTATGCTGTACATCGCACACACCTTCATCTGGTTGCCTGTTTCTTTTGTTCCTCCTCATCAAAAACGGTTAATTGAACTGAACTGTATGCCCTACATCGCACACGCAACTAAAATCTGAACCGTGTTTGATGCATCCTCCATCGCAAACATTTTGCACCTTTTTGATGGGTTTTTTACACCACCGTTTGTGATTATTGCATCACACATAGTTTAGTCGAAGGGTCTCTGATCATAGTGTCGCGTTAGCAGCATCCTGCAGTAGTGAGGGGGCACCGCACACGGCTAAGACAAATCTTGGAGTGCCTTTGGGGTGCCCCCTGCTCACGTATATAAAGGAGGAAGGGAGAGAGGCCGGCCCTCCTAGGGGCGCGCCAACTGTAGGAAGTCCTACTAGGACTCCCAAGTCCTAGTAGGATTCCCTTTCCTTTTCGGAGTAGGAAAGAAGGAAAGGAGAGAGAGCGAGAAGGAAAGGGGGGCCGCGCCACCAACCCTTGTCCAATTCGGTTTGGGCAGGGGGAAGGCGCGCACCACCTCGTGTCCCTTCTTCCCTCTCTCTACTAAAGCCCAATGAGGCCCATAACTTCCCCCGCTGAATTCCCGTAACTCTCCGGTACTTCAAAAAATACCTGAATCACTCGGGATCATTCCGATGTCCGAATATAGCCTTCCAATATATTGATCTTTACCTCTCGACCATTTCGATACTCCTCGTCATGTCCGTGATCTCATCCGGGACTCCGAACAAATTTCGGTCATCAAATCACATAACTCATAATATAAATCGTCATCGAACGTTAAGCATGCGGACCCTACAGGTTCGAGAACTATGTAGACATGACCGAGACACATCTTCGGTCAATAACCAATAGTGGAACCTGGATGCTCATATTGGCTCCTACATATTCTACAAAGATCTTTATCGGTCAAACCGCATAACAGCATACGTCATTCCCTTTGTCATCGGTATGTTACTTGCCCGAGATTCGATCGTCGGTATCATCATACCTAGTTTAATATTGTTACCGGCAAGTCTCTTTACTCGTTCCGTAATGCATCATCCCGCAACTAACTCATTAGTCACATTGCTTGCAAGGCTTATAGTGATGTGCATTACCGAGAGGGCCCAGAGATACATCTCCGACACACGGAGTGACAAATACTAATCTTGATCTATTCTAACTCAAGAAACACCTTCGGAGACACCTGTAGAGCATCTTTATATTCACCCAGTTAAGTTGTGACATTTGATAGCACAAAAAGTGTTCCTCCAGTATTCGGGAGTTGCATAATCTCATAGTCAGAGGAATATGTATAAGTCATGAAGAAAGCAATAGCAATAAAACTAAATGATCATTATGCTAAGCTAATGGATGGGTCTTGTCCATCACATCATTCTCTAATGATGTGATCACGTTCATCAAATGACAACACATGTCTATGGTCAGGAAACTTAACCGTCTTTGATTAACAAGCTAGTCAAATAGAGGCATACTAGGGACACTTTGTTTGTCTATGTATTCACACATGTACTAAGTTTCCAGTTAATATAATTCTAGCATGAATAATAAACATTTATCATGATATAAGGAAATATAAATAAAAACTTTATTATTGCCTCTAGGGCATATTTCCTTCAATACCTTGGTTCTTAACTGAGAGAAATACGTATCTCTACTTTGATGCATCACCCTTTCCTCTTCAAGGGAAAACCCAACGCAAGCTCAAGAAGTAGCACTAAGTAATGGAAAGGGGGGAATCCCGGAAAAAGATCTTCCCTCATACACGTTCGCGACTTCTCACGCCATTAGACGTCTAGGCCGTCCATTGTCCAGATCGAACCATTTTCGGCTGTCCAAACTGATCTGTGTGCCCGTTTCCCTGCTGTCCTAAGGGGCACTTTTCCGGCGGCAAAAGCAGAGTATGCTGGTTGATTGGGCTTTTCGACCGAGGGAACCGGCCCGTTAGGCTGAGTGTTTGTGTTGTTTCCGTGGATAGCTGGCGTTTTCGATCTCATCGGGAAAAAGGAGCCCTAAAAAATCAAGAAAAGGGAAAAGGAAGGCGACGGTTCAGTTGCGATATTCCCTACTTTCCCCCGTCCACGTCGACACCACAAACAGAAACCCCGCGCCGATCCCCTCCTCCCCTCTGCTCCCCACCGCATTGGAAACCCAAATACGTTGGATCAGATCGTGCTTGGAGGTCCTCCCATCCATGTCGGCTCTGCGTGGTCACTCAACTCGTTTCGTCAAACCAAGTTCTCCACCCACGGGTTCTGATTGCGGCTATACCCTATGATTGCGCGGCTCCCTCCTTGTTGAAATGGTTAGGGTCAGTTCACGATCCAGCACTTGAACGGTGTAGTGGTGCAACCAGAGATCCCGCGGCAACTAGGGGTCCCTCTTCTATAGGGGCAGCCGACTGCATGAGTCGGCATCACCGCAGGATGAAAACGACTGCTGCACAGGGACCTCTGGTGGACCCATTAGGATTTCCATCCAGAATTTGAAGATGTTGTCTGGACCGTCAAATCGGAGCCACGGGCTCAATCACGAACGTTCGTTGTCTCGCGCTGAAACCGGGCCAGTCCAACCGACAGGGCCCAGCAAGAGGCTACAAAAAAAAGGAAAAAAGGGAGAGTTGTGCGCGATGTGGCCCGACTGAGGCTTAATATGGGCCAAAATTCGGCCCACGGCCAACCGATATTTCTTTTCTTTTTTCACGGGAAAAGGAAATTTTATGAAGAGGCCCTCGTAATTATGGAAAATTATGCAAAAGCTCATCCATGAGGCCACATGCATTTTTCATAAAGCCCCTGGAGGTCCAAAATGTGCCCGGAATGCCCTGTTTCGACCAGGATTTCGCGAAGAAGCTCAAGGAATCATCAAAAAATCTGGAAAAAAATCCAAAAAAATTCCTCGGAAGTTGTATGCACCTACAGGAGCACTTGCGGACTTGAAAGGTTTGTCCTCGAATCCAAAAAGATTCTTGAAGGTCATAGATATGTCTTGGGGACTCCGAAAGACGTCGACAACCATCAGAGGGACCGGTGAAGGACGGTGAGGACACAATCTACCTGCTGAGTACATCAACAAGAAGTAGAAGTCAGGTCCACCTCCCAAACATCCTTCGACAAAGATAAGATTGTTGATCTGAAGACACAAAGAAGACTTTTATGACTCTGGATCAAGGGGACTCCTATTACAGTAAAGGATTTTAATCCTACTTAAGGTGCCAACCCATGTCCTACATGGAATACCACATCACCAGTCAAGGCCTGTCAAAGGAAGAAGACCACATGAAAGAATAAATTGAAGGAGAAGACAAAGTAGCAAAGTACAAGCCCAAGCAAGGAGGCCTCTCCTAGTGTAGGGATTTTGAACCTAAAGGACCACAATCCACCTCCTGGCCCTATTGGGAGCACATGGGTCAAAGGACAATAAGTTACCCAGTTCTATCCTCCCACCTCCTTACTGGTAGCCCTGGTCATTTGTCAAGGGCCCCTAGGCTATATAACCCCCCCCCCCCCGGCATGTAACCAACTCACTCTCACTTGTGTTGACTCAAGTGGAGGATCACTCTTACCTTCCAAGCCCCTTCAGGAGGGCAAACGAAGGCCGAGAGCGAGTCCAAGGGACCTTGTAAGGCTCGGACTAGTCGGGAGTAGTGGGACACCAAAAGCGGCGGCACTCTAAGTGTCCCATGCACCATGCACCACTCTCGACGATCCTCCCATAGGACGTAGGTCGCGCTCCCACGAGGCGACTGGACCTATTTAAAAACATCGCCGTGCCACTTTGTCAAGTGTATGACGAGTTGTACACGCCCTCGCTAATTTCTGATCACGCTACCATGGATACCCCATGGTCAAAAGTTGATTCTCGCACCTCAACACAAAAACCATTCGATCTATTAACAAAGCTAAACTTAGCTATCTCGTGTGCCACCACATTGGCCTGCTTGTTTATCTTTGTCGGCTTAAAATTTGGAAGTGGCTTTGTGATGACTAAAGCCTTCTTCTTCAAATCAATGAGGGACAACCTATTAAGGGTATCATGTGCTAGGAAAGAAACCACAAAAGATCAATCAATTTCCAAAATAAACAGGCCTATGAAGAGTGATATGGATATACAAACCAGCGAGACACGTTTGAAGCTCTGCTTTATCAATATAATCTCAAGAGGAGGTCGCCAACTGAATTTTTGGCAACAACCCCAGACTCAGAGCACAAATACTCTCCACAAAATTACTCTACATTTATCTTAATACAATCCAAAGGCGAAGGTTGTCATACCTCATGAATACTATGAGGAGTATGTATCCCATCCGCTACTACTTTAACTTTGACACTGGGGACCGATTCTACATTCGAATGGCAAGACAAGAATGACAACAAATAGTTATCCACAAAATTAGCAAAATTTGAAACACAATTGTTACCCTTATCAAACAATTAGATCATTTCTTAAGTGTTAGGCTCCCTAGAATGCGAATAAGGTATGTTCTTGTAATGGAGAGGTTAACTGATCCGGTAAGATAAGCATCCAATCGGGCCTTGAGAAGTTGAAGATTTCACTCCCCAGAATATTCCACACTTTACTCAACTCCATGCACAGAGTTCACCTCAGGGCAAGCCACCAGAGCATGGAACATGCTTTCATCTTCCACTTCACAAATATAGAGTGCACACCGGAGTAGCCAGATGGTGCATAACTCTATTCACCTGGACCATCAGGCTATTAGACATCGCATGCCAAACAAAATTCTGATCTTCTGATGGGCATTAGCCTTCTATATGACATTCCAAAGCTCCTTATCCCCATTCACGCCTCCACTTGATTGCCCACAATCCTCCTTACACTCCTTAAGCTTCAAACGCCAGATTATGCACCCGCAATAAAAATCGTTTGTCCACCGAGCCTTGAATACACACGTTTAGAATTTCTTCGGCATCATGAGGATAGAATGAGTGATCAAATTTACATCCCTTCTTCGACCTGCTCATGACACCCATTTGACATGGTTCTATTATTTTTAGCTGAAATCTTTAGACTACAAATCATAAGGATCCAAATATTTATACTAGATCCATCGAACGCTCTTCAAATAACCCTTTTTTAGAAGTTCCAGTCCATGCATAATACCTTGATGAGTCACCGACCTATGGAAAGACCGTGCAAGAAGATGCCCTGTCCGGATAATCGCCAAATCCTCATGGGAAGTAGTCCCATACCTCCCTCGTCAAATGGATTTTTCTTTGTTTTATAGTTTGTCCCAAGCTAGCCGATGGGTTTTCTTTTGTTCTCTTCATCTTCCCACCAAAAATTCCGAATAATTTAGGATAATTCCTCACATAGAAGAAATTTTAAATTCTCATTCCATAGGCTAAAGGAGGTTCTGTAACTAATGTTATCTAAACTTCCCACTATAAGCACATTTTTCAATCCAGTCACATAGCCTTCATTAAAAACTTATGTATTCTTTCTTTCTTCTAGCACTAGTAAACCCAGATATTTATAACTAAAACCATCAGCACTAAACCATAATGGCCACTTCTCCAAACTACAACTCTTCGAAACATAATAAAGCACGTATCATGACTCAACTGACCCGTCCCTCCTCATAAATCGTCGAAACATTTTTAATTGTAAGTTCAATCGATGATCCGCTTAAAGAAGTTAAAAAAAAGCAGGTTGTCATCAGCGAACAACAAATGAGATATACCTGGTTGTCATCAGCGAACAACAAATGAGATATACCTAAATCCCGCTCCCGCTCCCGTTCCCCCGCGCCCCTGCCTTGCGCCGGCGGCCACTCCGGCCCCGGCGCCCACCAAACCCCGCCGGCTTCCGCTCCGGACCCGGCGGCCACCATGGCCTCGCGGGTATCACTCTCGGCTGGATCGTCGGACTCCTCTGCCCTCCCTTCCCCCCCTCCGGCTCCGGCGAGGCCGGCGCTGCACTCGCTCGTCCTTGTCCCGGACATCGTGGGCACGGCGCGAGGTCCCATCGTGCGCGGCGCTTCATCTCGTCCCCCTGCGCCGGCGCCTGCTGCGGCGGCCGAGGCGTGGCAATCCCGGCCTACGCGCCGGATGGCCAGTCCAGAGTTGCGTTCGCCTCCGGCCCAGGCGAGGCGCTCGCCGCTGGGCCGTTGGCCGAACATCCTCCCCTCCTGCCGACCCCCGAGGGGCCGCATCCCGGCCGAGCTGATTGGCTGCTGCTACAACTATGGAAGTGATAGACACATCTCTGCCCAATGCACAAATCCGCCGGTGTGCGTGCATTGCGGTGAGCACGGCCACATCTCCAGGTTCTGCACCAACCCGCGCCGATGCCCTTGGAGCCCTTCGCTGGTGGACCCTCCCCGCGCGCCACCTCCTTACTGGTAGCCCTGGTCATTTGTCAAGGGCCCCTAGGCTATATAACCCCCCCCCCCCCGGCATGTAACCAACTCACTCTCACTTGTGTTGACTCAAGTGGAGGATCACTCTTACCTTCCAAGCCCCTTCAGGAGGGCAAACGAAGGCCGAGAGCGAGTCCAAGGGACCTTGTAAGGCTCGGACTAGTCGGGAGTAGTGGGACACCAAAAGCGGCGGCACTCTAAGTGTCCCATGCACCATGCACCACTCTCGACGATCCTCCCATAGGACGTAGGTCGCGCTCCCACGAGGCGACTGGACCTATTTAAAAACATCGCCGTGCCACTTTGTCAAGTGTATGACGAGTTGTACACGCCCTCGCTAATTTCTGATCACGCTACCATGGATACCCCATGGTCAAAAGTTGATTCTCGCACCTCAACACAAAAACCATTCGATCTATTAACAAAGCTAAACTTAGCTATCTCGTGTGCCACCACATTGGCCTGCTTGTTTATCTTTGTCGGCTTAAAATTTGGAAGTGGCTTTGTGATGACTAAAGCCTTCTTCTTCAAATCAACGAGGGACAACCTATTAAGGGTATCATGTGCTAGGAAAGAAACCACAAAAGAGCAATCAATTTCCAAAATAAACAGGCCTATGAAGAGTGATATGGATATACAAACCAGCGAGACACGTTTGAAGCTCTGCTTTATCAATATAATCTCAAGAGGAGGTCGCCAACTGAATTTTTGGCAACAACCCCAGACTCAGAGCACAAATACTCTCCACAAAATTACTCTACATTTATCTTAATACAATCCAAAGGCGAAGGTTGTCATACCTCATGAATACTATGAGGAGTATGTATCCCATCCGCTACTACTTTAACTTTGACACTGGGGACCGATTCTACATTCGAATGGCAAGACAAGAATGACAACAAATAGTTATCCACAAAATTAGCAAAATTTGAAACACAATTGTTACCCTTATCAAACAATTAGATCATTTCTTAAGTGTTAGGCTCCCTAGAATGTGAATAAGGTATGTTCTTGTAATGGAGAGGTTAACTGATCCGGTAAGATAAGCATCCAATCGGGCCTTGAGAAGTTGAAGATTTCACTCCCCAGAATATTCCACACTTTACTCAACTCCATGCACAGAGTTCACCTCAGGGCAAGCCACCAGAGCATGGAACATGCTTTCATCTTCCACTTCACAAATATAGAGTGCACACCGGAGTAGCCAGATGGTGCATAACTCTATTCACCTGGACCATCAGGCTATTAGACATCGCATGCCAAACAAAATTCTGATCTTCTGATGGGCATTAGCCTTCTATATGACATTCCAAAGCTCCTTATCCCCATTCACGCCTCCACTTGATTGCCCACAATCCTCCTTACACTCCTTAAGCTTCAAACGCCAGATTATGCACCCGCAATAAAAATCGTTTGTCCACCGAGCCTTGAATACACACGTTTAGAATTTCTTCGGCATCATGAGGATAGAATGAGTGATCAAATTTACATCCCTTCTTCGACCTGCTCATGACACCCATTTGACATGGTTCTATTATTTTTAGCTGAAATCTTTAGACTACAAATCATAAGGATCCAAATATTTATACTAGATCCATCGAACGCTCTTCAAATAACCCTTTTTTAGAAGTTCCAGTCCATGCATAATACCTTGATGAGTCACCGACCTATGGAAAGACCGTGCAAGAAGATGCCCTGTCCGGATAATCGCCAAATCCTCATGGGAAGTAGTCCCATACCTCCCTCGTCAAATGGATTTTTCTTTGTTTTATAGTTTGTCCCAAGCTAGCCGATGGGTTTTCTTTTGTTCTCTTCATCTTCCCACCAAAAATTCCGAATAATTTAGGATAATTCCTCACATAGAAGAAATTTTAAATTCTCATTCCATAGGCTAAAGGAGGTTCTGTAACTAATGTTATCTAAACTTCCCACTATAAGCACATTTTTCAATCCAGTAACATAGCCTTCATTAAAAACTTATGTATTCTTTCTTTCTTCTAGCACTAGTAAACCCAGATATTTATAACTAAAACCATCAGCACTAAACCATAATGGCCACTTCTCCAAACTACAACTCTTCGAAACATAATAAAGCACGTATCATGACTCAACTGACCCGTCCCTCCTCATAAATCGTCGAAACATTTTTAATTGTAAGTTCAATCGATGATCCGCTTAAAGAAGTTAAAAAAAAGCAGGTTGTCATCAGCGAACAACAAATGAGATATACCTGGTTGTCATCAGCGAACAACAAATGAGATATACCTAAATCCCGCTCCCGCTCCCGTTCCCCCGCGCCCCTGCCTTGCGCCGGCGGCCACTCCGGCCCCGGCGCCCACCAAACCCCGCCGGCTTCCGCTCCGGACCCGGCGGCCACCATGGCCTCGCGGGTATCACTCTCGGCTGGATCGTCGGACTCCTCTGCCCTCCCTTCCCCCCCCTCCGGCTCCGGCGAGGCCGGCGCTGCACTCGCTCGTCCTTGTCCCGGACATCGTGGGCACGGCGCGAGGTCCCATCGTGCGCGGCGCTTCATCTCGTCCCCCTGCGCCGGCGCCTGCTGCGGCGGCCGAGGCGTGGCAATCCCGGCCTACGCGCCGGATGGCCAGTCCAGAGTTGCGTTCGCCTCCGGCCCAGGCGAGGCGCTCGCCGCTGGGCCGTTGGCCGAACATCCTCCCCTCTTGCCGACCCCCGAGGGGCCGCATCCCGGCCGAGCTGATTGGCTGCTGCTACAACTATGGAAGTGATAGACACATCTCTGCCCAATGCACAAATCCGCCGGTGTGCGTGCATTGCGGTGAGCACGGCCACATCTCCAGGTTCTGCACCAACCCGCGCCGATGCCCTCGGAGCCCTTCGCTGGTGGACCCTCCCCGCGCGCCACCTCCTTACTGGTAGCCCTGGTCATTTGTCAAGGGCCCCTAGGCTATATAACCCCCCCCCCCCCGGCATGTAACCAACTCACTCTCACTTGTGTTGACTCAAGTGGAGGATCACTCTTACCTTCCAAGCCCCTTCAGGAGGGCAAACGAAGGCCGAGAGCGAGTCCAAGGGACCTTGTAAGGCTCGGACTAGTCGGGAGTAGTGGGACACCAAAAGCGGCGGCACTCTAAGTGTCCCATGCACCATGCACCACTCTCGACGATCCTCCCATAGGACGTAGGTCGCGCTCCCACGAGGCGACTGGACCTATTTAAAAACATCGCCGTGCCACTTTGTCAAGTGTATGACGAGTTGTACACGCCCTCGCTAATTTCTGATCACGCTACCATGGATACCCCATGGTCAAAAGTTGATTCTCGCACCTCAACACAAAAACCATTCGATCTATTAACAAAGCTAAACTTAGCTATCTCGTGTGCCACCACATTGGCCTGCTTGTTTATCTTTGTCGGCTTAAAATTTGGAAGTGGCTTTGTGATGACTAAAGCCTTCTTCTTCAAATCAACGAGGGACAACCTATTAAGGGTATCATGTGCTAGGAAAGAAACCACAAAAGAGCAATCAATTTCCAAAATAAACAGGCCTATGAAGAGTGATATGGATATACAAACCAGCGAGACACGTTTGAAGCTCTGCTTTATCAATATAATCTCAAGAGGAGGTCGCCAACTGAATTTTTGGCAACAACCCCAGACTCAGAGCACAAATACTCTCCACAAAATTACTCTACATTTATCTTAATACAATCCAAAGGCGAAGGTTTTCATACCTCATGAATACTATGAGGAGTATGTATCCCATCCGCTACTACTTTAACTTTGACACTGGGGACCGATTCTACATTCGAATGGCAAGACAAGAATGACAACAAATAGTTATCCACAAAATTAGCAAAATTTGAAACACAATTGTTACCCTTATCAAACAATTAGATCATTTCTTAAGTGTTAGGCTCCCTAGAATGTGAATAAGGTATGTTCTTGTAATGGAGAGGTTAACTGATCCGGTAAGATAAGCATCCAATCGGGCCTTGGGAAGTTGAAGATTTCACTCCCCAGAATATTCCACACTTTACTCAACTCCATGCACAGAGTTCACCTCAGGGCAAGCCACCAGAGCATGGAACATGCTTTCATCTTCCACTTCACAAATATAGAGTGCACACCGGAGTAGCCAGATGGTGCATAACTCTATTCACCTGGACCATCAGGCTATTAGACATCGCATGCCAAACAAAATTCTGATCTTCTGATGGGCATTAGCCTTCTATATGACATTCCAAAGCTCCTTATCCCCATTCACGCCTCCACTTGATTGCCCACAATCCTCCTTACACTCCTTAAGCTTCAAACGCCAGATTATGCACCCGCAATAAAAATCGTTTGTCCACCGAGCCTTGAATACACACGTTTAGAATTTCTTCGGCATCATGAGGATAGAATGAGTGATCAAATTTACATCCCTTCTTCGACCTGCTCATGACACCCATTTGACATGGTTCTATTATTTTTAGCTGAAATCTTTAGACTACAAATCATAAGGATCCAAATATTTATACTAGATCCATCGAACGCTCTTCAAATAACCCTTTTTTAGAAGTTTCAGTCCATGCATAATACCTTGATGAATCACCGACCTATGGAAAGACCGTGCAAGAAGATGCCCTGCCCGGATAATCGCCAAATCCTCATGGGAAGTAGTCCCATACCTCCCTCGTCAAATGGATTTTTCTTTGTTTTATAGTTTGTCCCAAGCTAGCCGATGGGTTTTCTTTTGTTCTCTTCATCTTCCCACCAAAAATTCCGAATAATTTAGGATAATTCCTCACATAGAAGAAATTTTAAATTCTCATTCCATAGGCTAAAGGAGGTTCTGTAACTAATGTTATCTAAACTTCCCACTATAAGCACATTTTTCAATCCAGTCACATAGCCTTCATTAAAAACTTATGTATTCTTTCTTTCTTCTAGCACTAGTAAACCCAGATATTTATAACTAAAACCATCAGCACTAAACCATAATGACCACTTCTCCAAACTACAACTCTTCGAAACATAATAAAGCACGTATCATGACTCAACTGACCCGTCCCTCCTCATAAATCGTCGAAACATTTTTAATTGTAAGTTCAATCGATGATCCACTTAAGGAAGTTAAAAAAAAGCAGGTTGTCATCAGCGAACAACAAATGAGATATACCTGGTTGTCATTAGCGAACAACAAATGAGATATACCTAAATCCCGCTCCCGCTCCCGTTCCCCCGCGCCCCTGCCTTGCGCCGGCGGCCACTCCGGCCCCGGCGCCCACCAAACCCCGCCGGCTTCCGCTCCGGACCCGGCGGCCACCATGGCCTCGCGGGTATCACTCTCGGCTGGATCGTCGGACTCCTCTGCCCTCCCTTCCCCCCCTCCGGCTCCGGCGAGGCCGGCGCTGCACTCGCTCGTCCTTGTCCCGGACATCGTGGGCACGGCGCGAGGTCCCATCGTGCGCGGCGCTTCATCTCGTCCCCCTGCGCCGGCGCCTGCTGCGGCGGCCGAGGCGTGGCAATCCCGGCCTACGCGCCGGATGGCCAGTCCAGAGTTGCGTTCGCCTCCGGCCCAGGCGAGGCGCTCGCCGCTGGGCCGTTGGCCGAACATCCTCCCCTCCTGCCGACCCCCGAGGGGCCGCATCCCGGCCGAGCTGATTGGCTGCTGCTACAACTATGGAAGTGATAGACACATCTCTGCCCAATGCACAAATCCGCCGGTGTGCGTGCATTGCGGTGAGCACGGCCACATCTCCAGGTTCTGCACCAACCCGCGCCGATGCCCTCGGAGCCCTTCGCTGGTGGACCCTCCCCGCGCGCCCCCGGTGCTGCGCCAGCGCCCCCCCCCCCCCCCCCCCCCCCCCCCCCTCTTGCCGGTGCCGCCCCTGGTGGCCGCTCGGCCGGGACGACAGTCGCCGCCTCCGTCGCAGCTTCCCCCTCCGCCGCCTAGGCCTCCGCCTGCCGGGGCGGTCTGTCTTGGCGTCTCGTGGAGCCAGATCGTTCGGGAGGAATCGGTGGGCAGCGTTCAAGGTCCGGGCTTTTCGGTCCCGTTTGAGCCGGTGATGTCGCTAGTGCTCTCGCGCACGCAGGTGGAAGATCCAGTGGACTGCGTCTTCTTGGAGTCCGGTCCGGACCTATGTGCTCTGGAAGAGGAGCTGTCCAGGGCGGTGGTGGTGACCGTGGTGGGTTCGCATCAGGCTGGAGATCTGGCCTCGGCTGCAGCTGTTTTGGTGGATGATTTCGAGTTGTTGCCCGGTGACATGTCAATCAGAGAGTACTTTCCAGAGGATTTTATCGTCATGTGCAGATCAGTTGAGCTGAGGAACAGGATGCTCAGGCGTGGCCGCGCTGGGACGCCGCTATTCGACCTGGTGCTCTCGTCATGGTCTCACCGTTCGCGGGCAACCGGAATCACCATGCCCTTCCTAGTGTAGCTGGCGCTCCGTGGGGTGCCTGCGAATGCCTAGACGAGGCGGACTGCAGAGGTGCTGCTACATGGGCTTGGTTTTGTGATTAAGGTCGCGTCTTCCACGGCGTCCCGTAATGATATGGCGGAGTTCAGGGTCTGGCTTCGGACGGACGACCCGGCGAGGATCCCTGCCAAGCGAATTCTCATGGTGGAGGAACAGGGCAGACGCGGCCAGCAGGCCATGGCTGTGGGGAATCAGGATGATGCTCTGTGGTACCCGGTTTCTATCAGGCAGGTTGGTGATGCGATGCGGGTAGATGAGCTGGCCGGGGCGGCACCTCCACCCCCCCCCCCCCCCCCCCCCCCCCCTCCCCTCTCCGCCTTCGGCTGATGATGATGGTTGTGGAGGCCGTGGTGATGAGAACGGGGGTCCGCCGGCGCCGCCACCCAGGGCTTCGCCGGAATCTTCCTCGGCGGACTCGGCCCCCTCGCCGCCGCAGCTGTAGCAAGGTGGTGGATTTCGAAACCGCTCGGCCAGTCAACATGACCGGGTGGAATGTACGGGCGACAAGGTTGGTGCGGCTGATTCGGGTGATACGGCTGATGCGACCCTGATCGTGGGTGAGGTCAGCATGGAAGGACCGTTTGTGGAGGAGCGGGCTCTGGGAGCTTCGAGGTGCATGGAGGCCCCGTCACTGGAAAGCAGGGTAGGTCCCTCTTGTCTCCAAGGGGGGCATACGGGCTGTGGGCCAAGGCTGTTGATACGACAAAACTCTGTGGCTTCGATCAACCAACTAGAAGGGGAGTTTGTGCCGCCCAAGGCGGTGGCTGGGCGAACAATGCTGGGCCAGTCTGGGTCGCATCAGATCGAGGGGCCCGGTGGCCTGGTGGTAATAGGAGATTCGCCAGGGATCAGAGTTGGGGATTGGGAGCTGTGCCTCTCCCATGTTGAGGAAAGCCCGCAGAGGGAGACACGCGACCCGACCGAGGAGGATTTGGACAACGACAAATGTGGCAGTTCCCTACTGGTGGATTTGTCTCACCGTTTGGATTCCGAGGAGGGACTGGTGGGGCCCGAGCTGCATGTGGATGGGACGCAGCCATGCATGCGTGGAGATGGATGGTTTTTGGTGAGCCTTTCAGAGCATATTGAGGAACCGGACCTGCTGCCTACCCCTGCTATTCCGGACCCATCTCCTCAGGATAGGGCGATCCAGGTGTGTGCAGAGCTCAGGGGCAACATCACGCCCATCCTGGAACAACCAGCATCGAGGGGCCTAGAGCCGAGACAGCGGAAACCACGCCAGAAGAGGGCGCCAGTGACAACTCCCAGACGTAGCGTGCGGCTCGCCAAGGGAGGACGGGGATCTCGAGCTTCGAAACAGCAGGCTGTCCTGATCAAGAAATTATGCCTTGCGAATGAAGCTGGCCTGATAAGCGATGACACCCTAGAAGCATGCGCAAGGTTGTTCGACAAGCCGCTCATGGACTGCCATGTCAAGGCGATCTTGGCGTTGTTTGGTTGGGAGGAGTCCATCTTACCTCTTCAAGGGAAGGATGATGCGGTGGTGGAGGGCTATTAGTCCCTAGTTGCATGGTGGATGTGGGATGCTAAAATGACATCGCAACCTCCTAAAATCCTGGTGTGGAACGTGAGAGGGCTTAACTCGCTAGCACGTAGAAATACCATCTTCCAAGCGGTAGATGCGGTCAAGGTGGATATAGTGTGTCTTCAAGAAACTAAGATGGAGGTCATTTCGGATGATATTGTACGACAAGCCCTTGGCAATAGATTTGAGAATTTCTATTACGTTCCTGCGGTGGGCACTAGAGGTGGAATTATACTTGCATGGGATCACTTGGTGGTGTCTGTCACCAATCGACAATTAACGCCGAATACCCTTACGGCACTCATCAAACAGGAAGGGCTGCCTTTGTGGTGGCTTACTGGAGTTTATGGGCCACAGGGCGATGCGGAAAAGGTGAATTTCCTTGAGGAGATTCGTGATGCCCGAGACCTACATGCAGGGCCGTGGGCAATTGTGGGTGATTTCAACTTGCTTGTTAATCCGGAGGACAAGAATAAGGCCACGTCCAATAGGCGCATGATGTCTAGGTTCAGGGCCATGCTTAATCGGCTAGAGCTCAAAGAGTTATACCTTAATGGAAGGCGCTACACGTGGAGCAATGAACGTCGACGCCCAACAATGGAGAAAATAGACCACGTGTTCGTTACTAACTGTTGGGAAGATATATACCCAAGGAGTCTACTTACTACTCTCGGTACGGCAATCTCGGACCACTGCCCATTGCTGGTGGATTTGGACGCGGAGTTTGAGGTGGGCCACCGCTTCAAATTTGAGTGCTTTTGGCCTAATGCAGCAGGATTTTATGATACGGTGGAGCAGGCGTGGAAGTCCATCCCCTCCGTGGGCAATCCGTTCCTAGTTCTGGACAGGAAGCTGCGTACCACGGCGAAGGCCTTGCAAAGTTGGAGTGATCGTTGGATTGGCAACACCCGCCTCCAGATTGCTTTGGCAATGGAGATCATCTCAAGACTGGACGTGGCGGCTGAATCTAGAGAGCTATCCGATAAGGAACACGAACTCCGAAAATTGTTAAAAAGGAAGTTGCTTGGGCTGTGCTCCTTGGAACGAATGATCGCGAGGCAAAGATCGTGCCTGTTGCATCTAAAGGTTGGGGACGCAAACACTACCTTCTTCCAAAGGCACGTGAGGCATCGACAGAGGAAGAACTCTATAACGGTCATGCAGCACAATGGGGAAACCTTCACTGGGCAGGAGAGGATTGCGGATGCGATGGATGGCTACTTTCAGGGTTTGATGGGAACGGCAGGGGCTAGAGAGGCCACTATTAATCTGGATGTACTGGACTTACCATATATGGATCTGTCAACGCTTGAGGTACCTTTCACGGACGAGGAAGTTTGTAAAGCAATCAAAGGCATGCCTCTGGACAAGGCACCGGGGCCCGATGGATTCATGGGCAGGTTCTATGCAACTTGCTGGCACATTGTGAGGGTGGATTTCATGAGGGCTCTTGAGCAGTTTCATAGAGAGGATATGCGGGGCATGTCTGCAATTAACAAGGCCCTGGTGACGTTGCTACCCAAGAAGAAAGGCGCTATGGACATAAAGGAGTACCGGCCGGTTAGCCTCATAAGTGGACCCATCAAAATCTTTGACAAAGTTCTGGCAATTCGGCTAGCGGTGGATCTACCCAAGCTAATTGGACAACACCAAAGCGCGTTCGTTAAGGGACGCTCCCTACATGACAACTTCATGCTTGTTCAGTGCACGGCACGGCGTCTACACGTGTTGAAATCCCCAACGGTCCTCCTCAAGCTCAACATCTCCAAAGCTTTTGACTCCATCAGCTGGCCTTTTGTCATTGAGGTTATGAGGCGTTCTGGTTTCGGAGAAAAGTGGATTGCATGGATCGGTGGGCTGTTGGCAACCTCCTTGACAAGGATTATGGTGAATGGCATTCCGGGCAAGCCAATACTCGCATGTCAGGGCCTAAGGCAGGGTGATCCCCTATCACCAATGCTATTCATACTGTGCATGGAGCCGCTAAGGGCCATGTTCTCATTCGCCATGGAGAGAGGTACGTTAGCACCTCTGGCACGGAACGGATTGCAGCAGCGGGTATCCATGTTCGCGGACGATGTGGTTGTGTTCTTCAAGCCAAATGAGCTGGAAATAAGGACGTGCCGAGAAATACTTGCGCTATTTGGTCAGGCCTCCCGACTTGCGGTCAACATGGCAAAGAGTGTGGCCTTACCGATTAGATGCTCTCAGGTGGAGATGGATCTGGTCTCGTCTTCCCTTGGATGTGGCAATGCAAACTTCTCGTGCAAGTATCTGGGCATGCCGCTCACTATAAGAAAACCACCGCGGCGCAACTTCAGGATCTGGTAGACAAAGTGGCTGATTGCTTGCTAATGTGGAAGGCGGCCTTGCTGCCAAAAAGTAGCAGGCTGTTGTTGATCCAATCGGTACTCTATGCCATCCCGATGCACTCGATGCTGGCTCTAGACCTGCCAAGGAAGACATTGGTAGCGCTAACCAAGATCTGCAGGGGCTTCCTTTGGTGTGGGAAGAACGATGCACATGGTGGGTCTTGTATGGTCGCGTGGAGCGAAGTTTGTACACCCAAATGGGCAGGAGGCTTGGGACTTCCGAATCTGTTTTGGTTGAATAAAGCACTACGAGCGCGATGGCCATGGCTTCAAAGGGTAGACAAGGAAAGGCCCTGAGTAGAGTTCACTATCATCGTGCCAACTGACTCGCAAGCCTTGGTACAAGCGGGTGCACGAACATCGATCAGCAACGGCAGGAATACACTCTTTTGGGAAGATAGATGGATTGATGGCTCTCGGGTGGCTGAGCTGGCCCCGTGCATCTACAACCGAGTCCCGGAGAGAGTGCATCAAAACAAGCTGGTGGCGGAGGCGCTAGACAATAACAGCTGGGCACATGATGTTGGCACTGACCTATCTCTAGAGGCTATAGATGAGTTCCTGAATCTTTGGCCAAGAGTAGCGGAGGTGCAACTGTTGGATGAGATGGAAGACACAGTGAGGTGGATGTGGGAACAGAACGGCGAGTTCTCGGCCCGTTCGGCGTATGCGGCGAGGTTCATGGGGAGAGAGGTGTCCCCAACTGCTACGTTTTCCTGTCAGACTAAGGCGCCAAGGCGATGCCGATTTTTCTCTTGGCTGGCGCTAAGAAACAGATGCTAGACTTCTGATAGACTAGCTCGACGCGGACTACCCTACGAGGATTCATGTCCATTATGCAACCAACACGACGAAACCATGCAGCACCTGATGATGGATTGTGTATTCGCGAGGCAGATTTGGTCGAGCATGGGCCGACTAACGAGGAGGATGGACCTGGAACCGAGGCAAAACGAACAAATACAACAATGGGCGTTGAGGCAAGACGGGGACTCAACCAGTGGACGTGCTCATAAAGCCAAGTGCCTTCTTGGGATGTGGATGGTCTGGAAACACGGGAATAATGTGGTCTTTAATGGCGAGACGCCATCCGTCCCGCAAACCATTCAATGCATCCAGGATGAAGGTAGACTATGGGCAAAGGCCGGAATGTTCAAAGGCGACATGGTAGGCTTCGAAGTAGAGCAGGTAGCGCGGGGCAATACCGAGTAGTCCTTTGTAAGTTTGGGGTGGTCTCAGGCGAAGTCCTAATATAAATAATCATGTAACTGTGGACTTGTGGATTCGGGGCTCTTTCCCCTCTCTTCTTTAATGAATGATATGCACACTCGTGCATATTTGGAAAAAAAAAGATATACCTGAATCCTGTTTGTTGATATGAAATTTTAGAAGGGACCCTTTATCACACGCATCCGAGGACAGGCCTCAGCCTGAAGAGTACAGAGATAAAGCCCTTGCATGAGCCTGCAAGGAAGGGAAAATGAATCCAAAATTTCTGCTTCCACATAATTTTCTCGCTCTTCCATCTTTCTAAGAATTCTCTTCCTCTATAAAATAGTCAACCGATCATTTCTTTTAGGAAGAGATAAATCTCTTACGAGCTCCATCAAGCTTTTTAGGAAGATAAGTTGTGTACTCTAATTTCTTTTTAGGAAGATAATTTGTGCTCTAATTTCATTAACCTATCCAGATTACCAGCCACGTCTTGGAGATTTTCAATTCAATTTGTTGCCCAGAGCTCCAACAGGATTTAATTTGCTCACCAAGCTCCAACAGGATTTAATTTGCTCACCAAGACTCGCATCTCAGGCAAACCCAACAGCTCAATAAAGAGGGCACTGGTTTTGCGTTCATAAAAAGATGTTGGCGAACGCAACAACTCAATAAAAAGAGGGCACTGGTCGCGTTCAATAAAAGATGTTGACAGATTAGGTTCTCAATGCATGGCATGTGCCGCCCGCCACAACGGTATTTCCCACGTCTACGGACCACGATGGCCCCGGTTCCCGCAAATACCATCATGGCCCCTAAGAAGATACTCCTCTCAAACTAATGATCTTGATGGAGTCGAACCATCATTCCCAGCAATTTGTTTGCTAGAATGCTCTTTCCAGTTCAGAGCTGAAGATCAACATTTATTCATCTTTTATCTTTTAATCCTTTAAGTTGACAAAATATGCAGATCAAGCCATTTCAGACTCAAGCACAGCCCCAAGATTCTTCTCCAATCCAATTGAATTTGATTTGAATGACAAACCCACTTTGAATAAGCCTGCTTACTGGAAAAATTACATAAATTTGTTTTTAACAATCTTGTTAAGACAAACGTTAAAAGAATGCAGAGCTATTGTTAGACAAATGTTATAAGACAAATTAAATTATAGATTTGTTTGACAAATCAAAAATATTCAGATCAAGCCAATTCAGACGAGCCATGCAGAGCAAAATTCTCCAGTCCAATCTAACTTGAAACGACTTTCAGCCAATTTGAAATTGCCTGCTTACTAAAATAAATCAGAACGACATTCAGCATATTCTTGTTAGAAGAAGTTAAGCATAAAAATAAGAATTACAAAGAACTGTAAAAAGATATTCAATAAATTGAATCACAGTTCATAATAAGTCAGTCTTCATAGAAGACATTTTAAGCTATGAAAAGACCGCACGCTGGATTCTCTAATCTTACATATTGCAATTTAAGCAGGCAATCAGCGAGCTGAAATTGCCTAACTAACCAGGCTTCCTCAACGCAGCGCCTGCACCTTACAGAATATATCAACACATTCTTCAATTCAGGTTTCAGTATATCAAACACTATCAACATTTCTTAAGAGCGAAAATGGCATTGACAATCATAACTACTCTGCAACTTCATTAGATATGAAGATCTGCCTCCAGTAATCCTCAAAACGAATCCAACTTTCCACGAGAGGTAGTATGATGCAGCAGCAATATTTGGACAAGCTCCAGTAACTAAAGTACAAATAAATTTCAAAGACTAACTAGTTATACATACAGAACTACTCATGGCAACAGGAAATGCAAGCAACTCGCCTTCTTAGGGTGTGTTTGGATTACAACCAAAAGCAACCATAATAAAAAATCGAAAAAAAATTGGTAAGCCCATGAAAATTGGCTAGCGTTTGGAAGGAGGCCAAAATTTTGGTTCGCCCGGCACGCCCATGGCTCCCCAGTGTTATTCTCGCCAACGCCACGGCGAGTTGAAGGCGCAGAAAAGCTTCGCCAAATAATTGGCTACGCTCGCATGCACTGTTCCCTGGTGGGTCCCACGTAATTAGTGCATCCACTTTAATGTTTCCGCGTCATACACTCTAATTATTTTCACTTTTTGGCAGACTATTTCTTGTGAGAATCCTGCGTAGAGATTTAGTACTCTACAAAGAATGTTTATCATCAAGATCCGTAGATCTCTACAATATCCTGATCCCTATAGATGGTAGTTCTCCTTTTATTTTTGGCTAGACCAATGCATGCATGTACGGAAATAGCGACTGGTAGCCGTAGACCTGCGCCCGCGTGTGATTCTGCTGGGGTTAATTTCTCATCCTGCATCTCTGTCTAATTTACTTACGCCACAACAATTACTCCAAGTTAATTAAAGTTTTCCCCCACATTAATCCCCATTTCGTATTGGCTTGCGTTGGAAAATGAACTTGAATCAGATCATAATCACTGGTCAATCCAAATAGCCAAATCAAACTAAGTTAGTTGCAAACCAAACGGAGGTGTACATAGGTCGCCAATATTTTGGTAAGCACAATGGCTACAATCCAAACAATAGCAACTTACCAAAATTTTGGTCACGCCCTTACATTGGTCATGCCAAAATTTTGGTTGGCCTAGTTGGGGCATAAACCAAACAGCCCCTTAGGACCATACGACTACGGACACGGCATGGTAAGATAAAATAAATATGCAGAGTTACTAAAAGTTCTCAGGATCACTTAGCCTGTGTTGCGCAAGTAGATGGTTGGCACATGGGAATTTCCCTATTTTCATTCTCAGGGTGCAAGGGTACAAAATTACAGGTATGATCAATGTTGTATCAAACTGAAGGTCCACCATGTACAGTTGCTCCTTTAGTTGAGATGAAGTGCCCAAGAATTTTTGGATCGACAACTATGAGGTCAGTTCAGATTTAAATTTAAATTTAAATTGATATAACGCTGAAAGAAGCAGTTAGATGTACCTTCGTGCGTAGTTAAATTGATCCTCACAACGTAGTTACCGCTGCGCCCAGGCCTGTCTGACATATTTGCTATGTATAGGATCGAGGTGTACTTCAGATGATGCCGCAAAATCAAACACAGGAGAAGGACAGAGAGACATGGCAGGGTGGAGAACCCGGGCAAAGTAGAACAAATAGATTGTGCCCGTGCGATCTCCACCCGGCAAACACCACCAAATATACTTTTTATTGTCTCCGTGGCCTGCCAAGCGAGCGCACCCGACATGGCAAAGGCCGTCCTAGCCTACCAATGTACTGGTACATCAAGTAGTACAATACGCATGTGCTCACATGCGCATCATCAGCTTACCAACACAATTACCTTTCTGTGATGTTTGGAGACAGGCCAGCATCATCTTGTGAGCGGAAGGGAACACGTACATCATTTGATCGGCAAACAGAAACCATATATCGTATGGCCCGTTTCCTTCTGGTGCCTTGCGGAGACGAGAAAGCCTCAAGAAAGCATTCTTCAGCTTAACCACCAACCGTCGTCTGATTAAGATTTCAGTTGGCCGTGGGCATCATAAACCAGTGAAGATGAACCAGCAGGAGTGGCGTTCCACGGAGATAAACATCCACAGCGGCATGCGAACAGGAAGCAGATGGCATAAACTGACGGATCTGACGCATCAACCGATTCAGCCGTCACAAACGGAATGCCACAAAATCCCTTCGCTTAAGGGATAGACATGTATTTGTAGAGGCGAATCGTCCACCACTTAATCAAAAAGAAGAGATAACCCATGAGATCTGAAAGGCGTTGACGAATATTCAGAACAGAAATCCTGATTAGGTGAACAGCGTACTACAGAAGGTTGTCTAACTTTGGCTCCATAATATAGTTATAAGAAATTTGGAACAGAAATAATTTGGAATTTAAGACAACAATCCAGGAATCCCCATAACAATCTTATAACGAATAAACAAACACATATATAGATCGAATTCGTAGTACTAGGGCAAGAATGAAGACAAACATATACTCTCTTGGATCTAGATCTAGCTTTGTTTAAAAAGCGAAATCATACCCAACTACCTAATCACGACCAAACCATACTGGTAATCTGAAGTAGACCATACATGATTCTATCTAACAATTAAAAGATCTAAAGTAAGAGAAGAAAGGAGATAGTTGGCACCTCACGATCCCCGCGACGGAACGAAGATGAGCCGTCCCTGCGACGGGCGGTGCTGGGAGCAGGAGAGAACGAGGCGAGGGGAACGCGTATATAAGAGAGACGGTGGTTGGTGCTTGGTGGATTCTCGATCACGGAGTCGGTTCGGGTGGTGGACGGCTCCGATCGGGTCACGTATAGCTGTCTATGTGCCGTTGTCGGTTGGGGGACGACGGAGGACCTCACGTCTCGCACGGACTCTTGGTCGCGTTTGCGTGCTCCCTTTGGCCACGTTTCCACCGTCTGGTCGGCGTCATCCCTTGCGTCACAGGGAGGCTCGATCGTCTACATCCACGAACTGTCTCGATATTCCTGTGGCCAGTTATGTGCTGGCTACGGTTGCATAAACAAGGCCTCGTGTAAGGTCATCTCCAACGGCAATCCCCAGATTTTCTCCTGCATTTATCTAGGGATAGAGAGATCAGTCCGTAGATACGGATGCGGAAGGCTGTCATCCAACATTGTTCGCATATATCTGGCCTAGAATTCGAATTAACCAGATAAAATTCATTCAAATACAGCCTTTCATATAAACCTGACGAATTTTATATACCTAAGAGATTTATTTCCACTAAACTATTTATCTAAACATGCAAGCTATCCACGTCATCAACCCTTCTATCTCAAAAGAAAAACTGTTCCCACGTCATCACGGAAATAATCAAGGGAAACGCTTATCGTCACTCGGCGGATCGCAGTGGCCGCATCCGTCACCTTCCCTGCATGGCAGGGTGTTCAACCGAGCCCGCGTACCGTCGTTCATCAAACGTGTTTCTGCAACAGTGGCTATGTTTCTGAAATATATGTGGTGTTGCAATGATCTCCGACTGGTCTATGTTTTGCAACAAAACCTCTGTTGCAGAAATTCTCTGCAACAAGGCCTCAGTTGCAAAAAAAATAATTCTTTTTGCAACAAAATAGCCCATGCCACAAAATTCTGCAACAAAACTTATGTTACAGAAGCAATTCCACAACAAGACCTGTGTTTCAAGAAGTGAGGCGTACGCGACCGCTCGATTCTGTTGATCTGACGGCTCGTGACCCGGCTGATCTTTTAAAAAGATCAGCCGGTGGACGCGTACCATGCCTCAATAATCAATTGGTTTTTCATCGCACGCTTGTTAGCCCATTGGATCAGGCATCAGCTATAGCCCGACGCGGGGAAAACAGCCGCAATCATCTCTACCCAGCCTCTAACGTGCGCGTTGCTATTAAAGCCCATCGCTCCGCAATCTTCTCCCATTCCCATCGCATACATTTCCTTCTCCCCTCCAGCCGCGCTACACATCTTCTACGCAAGCTGCAACCCATCAAGCCCTCCATCAGAAATCTTATCATGTCTACCGTACGGCGCGGCGGCGGGGATCCCATGTGCTCCTCCGGCACGACTGCCGATCTGGCTCTCCTCCGCGGCACTCCGAGATTTTCTTGGGCTACGTCCCCCTTGCTGGTGTGGTGCCTGCATCGTAAGAGGTGGTGCCCTGGTCCTCCCGTCCCGTCTATGTCTCCGTTTCATCCACAGTAGCTCCGGCGCTGCTCCTCCACTGGCCGTCTGCACTACTCAAGCCAGCCGCAACCTCTTCTTGCATCCACCGTCCAGACAGTTGTCGCCTCCCTTCCACGTTCATGGCCCAAGCTTGCCGCACAACCCCACTACGGTTGCCTCGTCAGTTACATCAGGCCACCCCATGCATGTTGACATCGTGTAGAGATGCTTCTACTACACACTCCATGTCGTGGAATTAACACGTCAGATGTCCTTAATGTGAGGACTTAGTCGCGAGGCCAACGCATCTATGTGGTAGCTTAAGAGGGGTTGAGCCGAATCGAGAGACGCAACACAAGACAAGGGTTTAGACAGCTTCGGGCCCCGGGAAACATCATCCGGTAACAACCCTACATGTTGTTTGAGGCTAGATCTCATTATCATCACGAGGGAGTCGCCGTAAACCGGCTCTCCTCTAGTTGTGTCTAGCCCTAGAGATTGTTTCTTGCTTGTCCCCCTTTGAGGAGCCCTGTCCCTCCTTATATATGTTGAAGGGGCGGGTTACATGTGGAGTCTAACTCAGACTTTAACTTAAACTATTTTGACTTCCCTTCCTAGGCTTCTTAACGTCTGCCGGTTTAACATTGTCTGCCGGTTTAACACCAGCCGGTTTACCGTCTGTCTTAGCCATCTGTCTTGACTCTCTGTCTTAACTCTCCGCCGGTTTACCATCCGCCGGTTTATCAAGTCCCAGCCGGTTTACAACTCCAGCCGGGTCATACCGCGGGGTATATCCCCGACATTAGCCCCTAGTTTAATTTGGATTTATCCATGTTAAACTGATCTTGATTATCCTTAAGTCCTTGTCACTTCCTTCTTCTATAAAATCCGAGTCAATAGACCAGCTTCATAATCAATTTGCTGACATCGGTTTGTCATAGTGAAATATTGTGAAGAATAACTCCTTTGACTTCAGCTCCCAATGCTTAACAAAAATATTGGCCTTTGAAATACTCATTTGATCTTCAGCCGGTTTAAGAATGTAGAACTTGCCGGTTTGAGAATGTAGAACTGTGCCGGTTTAAGACTTGAACTTGCCGGTTTACGAATATTGATGGCACTAGGTCATAATTGTAGTTAACATGAAGCTTGAAAATATACCTCTTATATGCCTATCATTTGTAGCCCCCAAGTCTTAAGAAGGTAGCATAGCAACAGCTTAAGACTTGCTTCAATATGAATATCACAATCTTGAAGAAATCCAGGTTGTTCATCAATCACTAGTCAGAATTGAGTATTCTACATATGTAGCCCCCAAGTGCCGGGTTGTCATGTTTGCAGCAACCTGGGACTTGAAATTGCCTTATTCTCATAAAAACTTCAACTAGTGTAGCCCCCAAGGGCCGGGTCATTATGCAATAATGAGCAGGGACTTTGTAAATATAATTTTGTAAACTTTGATCATCAATGTGTAGCCTCCAAGGGTCGGCTCGGTAAGATAATATTGAGTTGGGACTTTGATATATTCTTCAATGAAAATAACAGCATATGATGTAACCCCCATCATGGGGCTTGAATTCATGTCCACAAGGTTAAGAGCCTTGTGCTTTACCAACTGAGCAGTGGACCCTTCAATGTAATGGATAAAAAGCTTTGTACCTTAAATTGTTGACAGAGGCAATTGGTAGCCCCCAAGGGCCAGGTCATTACCATGTGATGAGTCGGGTCTTCAATAAGGTGAGCAAAAAAATGACTTTGCATTAGCCCCCAAGTGTCATGGTGCATGCTTGCAGCGACATGAGACTTGTGTATTTAATATAATTTCAACTGAAATAATGTAGCCCCCAAGTGCCGGGTCGTAAACCTGTAGCAACTCGGGACTATTCCTTCAATTGTAGAATAAATCATATCTATTGATAATATGATAGCCATTTGCGCTAAAGCGACTTTGAAAACCTTAATCATAATACTGGTTATTAATAACCATAATAAAAATACAGCCATGTTGGCTCATTGAATAATATACCCAATGATTTACAAGCGCATAATTCCAATGGCGCAATTGTAACGCCCCATATGTAACATTCCCGAATTGTACTCCAACTCTTGCCGTTTCCGGCATTAAGTTATATTTAATTCTCGGGTTCGGGTCTTTGTCTCCGTGTGTTGTTTTGTTTTTTTGTGCATCTCATATCATGTCATCACGTGCTTTGCATTTGCATACATGTTCATCTCATGCATTCGAGCATTTTCCCCATTGTCCGTTTTGCATTCCGGCGCTTCGTTCTCCTCCGGTGGCCATTTCTAGCTTTCTTTCGTGTGTGGGGATTAAACATTTCCGGATTGGACCGAGACTTGCCATGCGGCCTTGGTTTACTACCGGTAGACCGCCTGTCAAGTTTCGGGTCATTTGGACTTCGTTTGATACTCCAACGGTTAACCGAGGGACCGAAAAGGCCTCGTGTGTGTGCAGCCCAACACCCCTCCATTTTGGCCCAAAACCCACCAAACTCTGCTCCATCGCCTCGGTCGTTCGATCACGATCGCGTGGGCGAAAACCGCACCTCATTTGGACTCTCCTAGCTCCACTTATGCCTATTTAAACACCCCCCATTTCGGATCTCGTCTTCCTCCCCGTCCTCCTCCTAAAAAAACAAATCAACCCCCCCCCCCCCACCGACGGACGTGTCCGGATCCGACCGGACAACGTCCGCCCACGCCGCCTCCGCCTACCCGCAGCCGCCACGTGGCCCGCCACCGCCGCACCGATAGCCCGGCGCGGGGCCCGAGGCCGCCGCCCGCGCCGACCCCCGCCGCCCCGTCGCCGTTCCCCGCCGCCGGCGCCGCCACCACCGCCGCCGCACGCCGCCTCCTCCGCCGGCGGCCGCCGTCGCCCCCGCACCGCCGGCCCCGCCGCCACCCGCCGCGGGACGCCGCCCCGCCTCCGCCGCCGTCCGCCGCCGCCCCGGCCACGCCCCGCCTCGCCGGCCTCCTCTCCTCCACCGGCTCCGGCGAGCTGCCACAGTGCCGCCTCGGGTTCCGTGCGATTCAGATCTCAGATCCAAACTCCCCCCGTTGACTTTTGTCCAGAAACCCTAGATTTTTGTGCTTATTTTGACTGCTCGTATCTCCGCAACCGTAGCTCCGATTTGGGCATATGATATGTCAAAATCTTCGTCTCGACGAGTACATCATTTCATTCCATTGCATCATTTGCATTTGAGGTCATCTTGGTGCCCAAAATGCTGTTGGAAGGAGGCATCATGAGTTAAATTGCAGATCCGTTAGTTCTGAAGGAAATATGCCCTAGAGGCAATAATAAAGTTATTATTTATTTCCTTATATCATGATAAATGTTTATTATTCATGCTAGAATTGTATTAACCGGAAACATAATACATGTGTGAATACATAGACCAACAGAGTGTCACTAGTATGCCTCTACTTGACTAGCTCGTTAATCAAAGATGGTTATGTTTCCTAACCATAAACAAAGAGTTGTTATTTGATTAACGAGGTCACATCATTAGTAGAATGATCTGATTGACATGACCCATTCCATTAGCTTAGCACCCGATCGTTTAGTATGTTGCTATTGGTTTCTTCATGACTTATACATGTTCCTATAACTATGAGATTATGCAACTCCCGTTTACCGGAGGAACACTTTGGGTACTACCAAACGTCACAACGTAACTGGGTGATTATAAAGGAGTACTACAGGTGTCTCCAATGGTGGATGTTGGGTTGGCGTATTTCGAGATTAGGGTTTTGTCACTCCGATTGTCGGAGAGGTATCTCTGGGCCCTCTCGGTAATGCACATCACATAAGCCTTGCAAGCACTGCAACTAATATGTTAGTTGTGAGATGATGTATTACGGAACGAGTAAAGAGACTTGCCAGTAACGAGATTGAACTAGGTATTGGATACCGACGATCGAATCTCGGGCAAGTAACATACCGATGACAAAGGGAACAACGTATGTTGTTATGCGGTCTGACCGATAAAGATCTTCGTAGAATATGTAGGAGCCAATATGGGCATCCAGGTCCCGCTATTGGTTAGTGACCGGAGACGTGTCTCGGTCATGTCTACATTGTTCTCGAACCGTAGGGTCCGCACGCTTAACGTTACGATGACAGTTATTATGAGTTTATGCATTTTGATGTACCGAAGGTTGTTCGGAGTCCCGGATGAGATCACGGACATGACGAGGAGTCTCGAAATGGTCGAGACGTAAAGATTGATATATTGGAAGCCTATGTTTGGACATAGGAAGTGTTCCGGGTGAAATCGGGATTTTACCGGAATACCGGGAGGGTTACCGGAACCCCCCGGGAGACTAATGGGCCTATTGGGCCTTAGTGGAAAAGAGAAAAAGGGAAGCCCACAAGCTGGCCGGCGCCCCCCCTTTCCCCAAGTCCTAGTAGGACTAGGATAGGGGGCCGGCCCCCCTTCTCTCTCCTTTTCCCCCGGGAGTCCTAATAGGATTAGGATTGGAGTAGGACTCCCCTGCGCCTCCTCTCCCTGGCCGGCCGGCTCCCCCTCCTCCAACCTTTATATACGGGGGCAGGGGGCACCCCAAGACACACAAGTTGATCCTTGAGATCGTTCCTTAGCCGTGTGCGGTGCCCCCTGCCACCAAATTCCACCTCGATCGTACCGTTGTAGTGCTTAGGCGAAGCCCTGCGTCGGTAGTACATCAAGATCGTCATCACGCCGTCGTGCTGACGGAACTCTTCCTCGACGCTTTGCTGGATCGGAGCCCGAGGAACGTCATCGAGTTGTACGTGTGCTAAGAACTCGGAGGTGCCGGAGTAACGGTGCTTGGATCGGTCGGATCGGGAAGAAGACGTACGACTACTTCCTCTACGTTGTGTGATCGCTTCCGCAGTCGGTCTGCGTTGGTACGTAGACAACACTCTCCCCTCTCGTTGCTGTGCATCACCATGATCTTGCGTGTGCGTAGGAAAATTTTCGAAATTACTGCGTTCCCCAACAGTGGCATCCGAGCCTAGGTTTTATGGTTTGATGTTATTTGCACGAGTAGAACACAAGTGAGTTGTGGGCGATACAAGTCATACTGCCCACCAGCATGTCATACTTTGGTTCGGCGGTATTGTTGGGTGAGACGATCCGGACCAACCTTACGCGTACTCTTACGCGAGACCGGTTCCCTCGACGTGCTTTGCACACAGATGGCTTGCGGAAGACTGTCTCTCCAACTTTAGTTGAACCAAGTGTGACTACGCCCGGTCCTTGAGAAGGTTAAAACGGAGTCTATTTGACGAACTATCGTTGTGGTTTTGATGCGTAGGTGAGATGAGTTCTTACTTAAGCCCATAGCAGCCACGTAAAACTTGCAACAACAAAGTAGAGGACGTCTAACTTGTTTTTGCAGGGTATGTTGTGATGTGATATGGTCAAGGCATGATGCTGATTTTATTGTATGAGATGATCATGTTTTGTAACCGAGTTATCGGCAACTAGCAGGAGCCATATGGTTGTCGCTTTATTGTATGCAATGCAATCGCGATGTAATGCTTTACTTTATTACTAAACGGTAGTGATAGTCGTGGAAGCATAAGATTGGCGAGACGACAACGATGCTACGATGGAGATCAAGGTGTCGCGCCGGTGACGATGGTGATCATGACGGTGCTTCGGAGATGGAGATCACAAGCACAAGATGATGATGGCCATATCATATCACTTATATTGATTGCATGTGATGTTTATCCTTTTATGCATCTTATCTTGCTTTGATTGACGGTAGCATTATAAGATGATCTCTCACTAAAATTATCAAGAAGTGTTCTCCCTGAGTATGCACCGTTGCCAAAGTTCGTCGTGCCCAGACACCACGTGATGATCGGGTGTGATAAGCTCTACGTCCAAATACAACGGGTGCAAAACAGTTGCACACGCAGAATACTCAGGTTATACTTGACGAGCCAAGCATATACAGATATGGCCTCGGAACACGGAGACCGAAAGGTCGAGCGTGAATCATATAGTAGATATGATCAACATAACGATGTTCACCATTGAAAACTACTCCATCTCACGTGATGATCGGTTATGGTTTAGTTGATTTGGATCACGTGATCACTTAGAAGATTAGAGGGATGTCTATCTAAGTGGGAGTTCCTAAGTAATTTGATTAACTGAACTTAAACTTATCATGAACTTAGTACCTGATAGTATCTTGCTTGTTTATGTTGATTGTAGATAGATGGCTCGTGCTATTGTTCCATTGAATTTTAATGCGTTCCTTGAGAAAGCAAAGTTGAAAGATGATGGTGGCAATTACACGGACTGGGTCCATAACCTGAGGATTATCCTCATTGCTGCACAGAAGAATTACGTCCTGGAAGCACCGCTGGGTGACAGGCCTGCTGCTGGAGCAACGCCAGATGTTATGAACGTCTGGCAGAGCAAAGCTGATGACTACTCGATAGTTCAGTGTGCCATGCTTTACGGCTTAGAATCGGGACTTCAACGACGTTTTGAACGTCATGGAGCATATGAGATGTTCCAGGAGTTGAAGTTAATATTTCAAGCAAATGCCCGAATTGAGAGATATGAAGTCTCCAATAAGTTCTATAGCTGCAAGATGGAGGAGAACAGTTTTGTCAGTGAGCATATACTCAAAATGTCTGGGTATAATAATCACTTGATTCAGATGGGAGTTAATCTTCCAGATGACCGCGTCATTGATAGAATTCTCCAATCACTGCCACCAAGCTACAAGAGCTTCGTGATGAACTATAATATGCAAGGGATGAACAAGACTATTCCCGAGCTCTTCGCAATGCTGAAAGCTGCGGAGGTAGAAATCAAGAAGGAGCATCAAGTGTTGATGGTCAACAAGACCACTAGTTTCAAGAAAAAGGGCAAAGGGAAGAAGAAGGGAAACTTCAAGAAGAACAGCAAGCAAGTTGCTGCTCAGGAGAAGAAACCCAAGTCTGGACCTAAGCCTGAAACTGAGTGCTTCTACTGCAAGCAGACTGGTCACTGGAAGCGGAACTACCCCAAGTATTTGGCGGATAAGAAGGATGGCAAAGTGAGCAAAGGTATATGTGATATACATGTTATTGATGTGTACCTTACTAGAGCTCGGAGTAGCACCTGGGTATTTGATACTGGTTCTGTTGCTAATATTTGCAACTCGAAACAGGGACTACGGAATAAGCGGACACTAGCAAAGGACGAGGTGACGATGCGCGTGGGAAACGGTTCCAAAGTCGATGTGATCGCGGTCGGCACGCTACCTCTACATCTACCTTCGGGATTAATATTAGACCTAAATAATTGTTATTTGGTGCCAGCGTTGAGCATGAACATTATATCTGGATCTTGTTTAATGCGAGACGGTTATTCATTTAAATCAGAGAATAATGGTTGTTCTATTTATATGAATAATATCTTTTATGGTCATGCACCTTTGAAGAGTGGTCTATTCTTGTTGAATCTCGAAGATAGTGATACACATATTCATAATGTAGAAGCCAAAAGATGCAAAGTTAATAATGATAGTGCAACTTATTTGTGGCACTGCCGTTTGGGTCATATCGGTATAAAGCGCATGAAGAAACTCCATACTGATGGGCTTTTGGAACCACTTGATTATGAATCACTTGGTACTTGCGAACCGTGCCTCATAGGCAAGATGACTAAAACACCGTTCTCCGGTACTATGGAGAGAGCAACATATTTGTTGGAAATCATACATACTGATGTATATGGTCCGATGAATATTGAGGCTCGCGACAGGTATCATTATTTTCTGATCTTCACAGATGATTTGAGCAGATATGAGTATATCTACTTAATGAAACATAAGTCTGAAACATTTGAAAAGTTCAAAGAATTTCAGTGTGAGGTTGAAAATCATCGTAACAAGAAAATAAAGTTTCTACGATCTGATCGTGGAGGAGAATATTTGAGTTACGAGTTTGGTGTACATTTCAAAAATTGTGGAATAGTTTCGCAACTCACGCCACCCGGAACACCACAGCGTAATGGTGTGTCCGAACGTCGTAATCGTACTTTACTAGATATGGTGCGATCAATGATGTCTCTTACTGATTTACCGCTATCGTTTTGGGGTTATGCTTTAGAGACGGCCGCATTCACGTTAAACAGGGCACCATCAAAATCCATTGAGACGACACCTTATGAACTATGGTTTGGCAAGAAACCAAAGTTGTCGTTTCTTAAAGTTTGGGGCTGCGATGCTTATGTGAAAAAGCTTCAACCTGATAAGCTCGAACCCAAATCGGAGAAACGTGTCTTCATAGGATATCCAAAGGAAACTATTGGATACACCTTCTATCACAGATCCGAAGGCAAGACGTTTGTTGCTAAATTCGGAAACTTTCTAGAGAAGGAGTTTCTCTCGAAAGAAGTGAGTGGGAGGAAAGTAGAACTTGACGAGGTAACTGTACCTGCTCCCTTATTGGAAAATAGTACATCACAGAAAACTATTTCTGCGACACCTATACCAATTAGTGAGGAAGCTAATGATGATGATCATGAAGCTTCAGAACAAGATACTACTGAACCACGTAGATCAACCAGAGTGAGATCCGCACCAGAGTGGTACGGCAATCCAGTTCTGGAAGTCATGATGCTAGATCATGATGAACCTACGAACTATGAAGAAGCGATGGTGAGCCCAGATTCCGCAAAGTGGCTTGAGGCCATGAAATCTGAGATGGGATCCATGTATGAAAACAAAGTATGGACTTTGGTTGACTTGCCCGATGATCGGCAAGCAATTGAGAATAAATGGATCTTCAAGAAAAAGACTGACGCTGACGGTAATATTACTGTCTATAAAGCTCGACTTGTCGCGAAAGGTTTTCGGCAAGTTCAAGGAGTTGACTACGATGAGACCTTCTCACCCGTAGCGATGCTTAAGTCTGTCAGAATAATGTTAGCAATTGCCGCATTTTATGATTATGAAATATGGCAGATGGATGTCAAAACTGCATTCCTGAATGGATTTCTGGAAGAAGAGTTGTATATGATACAACCAGAAGGTTTTGTCGATCCAAAGGGAGCTAACAAAGTATGCAAACTCCAGCGATCCATTTATGGACTGGTGCAAGCATCTCGGAGTTGGAATAAACGCTTTGATAGTGTGATCAAAGCATTTGGCTTTATACAGACTTTTGGAGAAGTCTGTATTTACAAGAAAGTGAGTGGGAGCTCTGTAGCATTTCTGATATTATATGTGGATGACATATTGCTAATTGATATAGAATTTCTGGATAGCATAAAGGGATACTTGAATAAAAGTTTTTCGATGAAAGACCTCGGGGAAGCTGCTTACATATTAGGCATAAAGATCTATAGAGATAGATCTAAACGCTTAATTGGACTTTCACAGAGCACATACCTTGACAAGATTTTGAAGAAGTTCAAAATGGATCAAGCAAAGAAAGGGTTCTTGCCTGTGTTACAAGGTATGAAGTTGAGTAAGACTCAATGCCCGACCACTGCAGAAGATAGAGAGAAAATGAAAGATGTTCCCTATGCTTCAGCCATAGGCTCTATCATGTATGCAATGCTGTGTACCAGACCTGATGTGTGCCTTGCTATAAGTTTAGCAGGGAGGTACCAAAGTAATCCAGGAATGGATCACTGGACAGCGGTCAAGAACATCCTGAAATACCTGAGAAGGACTAAGGATATGTTTCTCGTATATGGAGGTGACAAAGAGCTCACCGTAAGAGGTTACGTTGATGCAAGCTTTGACACTAATCCGGACGATTCTAAATCGCAAACCGGATACGTGTTTACTTTAAACGGTGGGGCTATCAGTTGGTGCAGTTCTAAACAAAGCGTCGTAGCAGGATCTACATGTGAAGCGGAGTACATAGCTGCTTCGGAAGCAGCGAACGAAGGAGTCTGGATGAAGGAGTTCATATCCGATCTAGGTGTCATACCTAGTGCATCGGGTCCAATGAAAATCTTCTGTGACAATACTGGTGCAATTGCCTTGGCAAAGGAATCCAGATTTCACAAAAGAACCAAACACATCAAGAGACGCTTCAACTCCATCCGGGATTTAGTCCAGGTGGGAGACATAGAGATTTGCAAGATACATACGGATCTGAATGTTGCAGACCCGTTGACTAAGCCTCTTCCACGAGCAAAACATGATCAGCACCAAGGCTCCATGGGTGTTAGAATCATTACTGTGTAATCTAGATTATTGACTCTAGTGCAAGTGGGAGACTGAAGGAAATATGCCCTAGAGGCAATAATAAAGTTATTATTTATTTCCTTATATCATGATAAATGTTTATTATTCATGCTAGAATTGTATTAACCGGAAACATAATACATGTGTGAATACATAGACCAACAGAGTGTCACTAGTATGCCTCTACTTGACTAGCTCGTTAATCAAAGATGGTTATGTTTCCTAACCATAAACAAAGAGTTTTTATTTGATTAACGAGGTCACATCATTAGTAGAATGATCTGATTGACATGACCCATTCCATTAGCTTAGCACCCGATCGTTTAGTATGTTGCTATTGCTTTCTTCATGACTTATACATGTTCCTATAACTATGAGATTATGCAACTCCCGTTTACCGGAGGAACACTTTGGGTACTACCAAACGTCACAACGTAACTGGGTGATTATAAAGGAGTACTACAGGTGTCTCCAATGGTGGATGTTGGGTTGGCGTATTTCGAGATTAGGGTTTTGTCACTCCGATTGTCGGAGAGGTATCTCTGGGCCCTCTCGGTAATGCACATCACATAAGCCTTGCAAGCACTGCAACTAATATGTTAGTTGTGAGATGGTGTATTACGGAACGAGTAAAGAGACTTGCCAGTAACGAGATTGAACTAGGTATTGGATACCGACGATCGAATCTCGGGCAAGTAACATACCGATGACAAAGGGAACAACGTATGTTGTTATGCGGTCTGACCGATAAAGATCTTCGTAGAATATGTAGGAGCCAATATGGGCATCCAGGTCCCGCTATTGGTTAGTGACCGGAGACGTGTCTCGGTCATGTCTACATTGTTCTCGAACCGTAGGGTCCGCACGCTTAACGTTACGATGACAGTTATTATGAGTTTATGCATTTTGATGTACCGAAGGTTGTTCGGAGTCCCGGATGAGATCACGGATATGACGAGGAGTCTCGAAATGGTCGAGATGTAAAGATTGATATATTGGAAGCCTATGTTTGGACATAGGAAGTGTTCCGGGTGAAATCGGGATTTTACCGGAATACCGGGAGGGTTACCGGAACCCCCCGGGAGACTAATGGGCCTATTGGGCCTTAGTGGAAAAGAGAAAAAGGGAAGCCCACAAGCTGGCCGGCGCCCCCCCTTTCCCCAAGTCCAAGTAGGACTAGGATAGGGGGCCGGCCCCCCTTCTCTCTCCTTTTCCCCCGGGAGTCCTAATAGGATTAGGATTGGAGGGAGGAGTCCTACTCCCGGTGGGAGTAGGACTCCCCTGCGCCTCCTCTCCCTGGCCGGCCGGCTCCCCCTCCTCCAACCTTTATATACGGGGGAAGGGGGCACCCCAAGACACACAAGTTGATCCTTGAGATCGTTCCTTAGCCGTGTGCGGTGCCCCCTGCCACCAAATTCCACCTCGATCGTACCGTTGTAGTGCATAGGCGAAGCCCTGCGTCGGTAGAACATCAAGATCGTCATCACGCCATCGTGCTAATGGAACTCTTCCTCGACGCTTTGCTGGATCGGAGCCCGAGGAACGTCATCGAGCTGTACGTGTGCTAAGAACTCGGAGGTGCCAGAGTAACGGTGCTTGCATCGGTCGGATCGGGAAGAAGACGTACGACTACTTCCTCTACGTTGTGTGATCGCTTCCGCAGTCGGTCTGCGTTGGTACGTAGACAACACCCTCCCCTCTCGTTGCTGTGCATCACCATGATCTTGCGTGTGCGTAGGAAAATTTTCGAAATTACTGCGTTCCCCAACAAGTTCATCATGCACTTTTGTCATTTTTGCCATGTTTAATCCGTGCATGATATGCCTGTACCCCTTTGGGATGAATTGTTACGCATGTTGTCTTCTTTCTAGAGGTGCCTCCCTTGCATTTTTAGGATGTGTGTGTTGTCTCATGCAAGCTTGCGAAGAGGGCTACCTGAGTTTACTGATTTCAGGGACTTAGTGAAAATCACTAAGTCTGGGATGTTTTAGTTCACGATGCTATATGTCCAGCTTGTTTCCTAGTGATCCGTGCCTCTTTTGAGGATGATCAGTAAGAGTGATTTGTTATGCTTGTTGTGCTTAATCCATCCATGTCTTTACTTGTTATGTTGGAGCACCCTAGGTTGACTCAATCGAGCTCAACTTTTGCATAGTTGTTGTTTTGGACAGATCGTGAACTCTTTTGCGATTTTGCCGGAGCTATTGCTAGTGATCCATGCATGCTATGCCAATGTCTAGCTAGCATTTTGTGCCTTATTAATGGACATATGCTTGCCTTGCCATGACTTGCACCGTAGTGAGTGCATCGAGCTTGTTTACATGCCTCCGTGAGTTATTATTTCAGCATGTCCCAGTTTTCACTAAGTTTGAAAACTGATTGTGTTTCATCGATGTTCGTGTGCTCGGTAGAGTATTTTGTGAACCCTTTTGGCCCCAGGTCATTTTGGGTGTTTTGTTAAGCTTGTTGAGTAGCTCCATGCCATGCTCTTACTTGCCATGTTCAGGTTTTGCTTCATGATGTTTTGCTGCTCCGAAGAGAGCATCGTGGTCTGAAATTTCAGACTAGCGTTAATTTCGCTAAGTCTGAAATCTGTTTTTGCTTATTCAGTTTTGCCATGCTTGTTTGAAGCCCTTAATGGATGAATTTGCCTATGCCTCAGTCCTGGTGATTTGTTAAGCTTCTTGAGTACATCATTGCCATGCAATTTGTTTTCATGTTTGGTGGCTGTAGCGTGTTCATTTTGTTGCATTTAGGAGCCTACTTGCTGTAAATCGCAGATCGGTTCGTTTAGTAAATCACTTGCCATTTCTAAACCGTAGCTCCGATTGCCATGATCTTTATATCGTTTTCAGGGGATTTATTCCCCTCTATCCAGTGGAACACTTGGTTTTCCAAGTTGAGGCCAGGTTCATGCATTTCCTGTTACATCTTGCATTTTGCATCCCGCATCGCATCCCGCATAGCATATCATCTTTGCATATTATTGCTTGCCGTTGCACGTGGTTGATTGTATCCTTGTTGCTTGTTTATGTTGTTGGGTAGAGCCGGGAGACGAGTTCGCTAACGAGGAGCCCGTTGAGTTTGCTTTTGAGGATCCAGTCAATTCTGACAACTGTGGAGGCAAGATGATCACACCCTTGAAATCACTACTATCTTTGCTATGATAGTTTGCTCGCTCTTTTGCTTTGCCAATGCTACGATGCCTACCACTTGCTTGTCAGCCTCCCAATTTCCATGATTGAGCCTCTAACCCACCTTTGTCCTAGCAAACCATTGATAGGCTATGTTACCGCTTTGCTCAGCCCTTCTTATAGCATTGTTAGTTGCAGGTGAAGATTGGAGCCGTTCCTTGTTGGAACATTTATTTACTTGTTGGGATATCATTATATTGCTATGTTATCTTTACTCATCTATATATTTGGTAAAGGGTGGAAGGCTCGGCCTCTCGCCTAGTGTTTTGTTCCACTCTTGCCGCCCTAGTTTCCGTCATATCGGTGTTATGTTCCCGGATTGTTGCGTCCCTTACGCGGTTGGGCTATAATGGGAACCCCTTGATAGTTTGCCTTGATTAAAGCTTTTCCAGCAATGCCCAACATTGGTTTTACCATTTGCCACCTACCCTTTTCTTTCCCTTGGGTTTCCGGAGCCCGAGGGTCATCTTATTTTAACCCCCCGGGCCAGTGCTCCTCTGAGTGTTGGTCCAACTGTCAGCTGCCGGTGGCCACCAGGGGCAACTCTAGGCTGGCCTACCCGTACCTAAGACAATCTAAGTGTGCCCTGAGAAAGAGATATGTGCAGCTCCTATCGGGATTTGTCGGCACATTCGGGCGGTGTTGCTGGACTAGTTTTGACCTGTCGAATCATCTTGTTGTACCGGGATACCGAGTCTGATCGGTGGGTCCTGGGTGGAGGTCTATTCCTTCGTTGTCCGTGAGAGCTTGTTATGGGCTAAGTTGGGACCCCCCTGCAGGGATTGATCTTTCGAAAGCCGTGCCCGCGGTTATGGGCAGATGGGAATTTGTTAATGTCCGGTTGTAGATAACTTGAACCTTAAATACCTAAAATGAATCAACCGAGTGTGTTGCCGTGATGGCCTCCTCTCGGCGGAGTCCGGGAAGTGGACACGGTGTTGGAGTTATGTTTGCGTAGGCTGTTCTATATAGTTTCCGCTCGTGCTTTGCTCTCTCTTCTCGCTCTCCTTTGCGAATAAGTTAGCCACCATATATGCTAGTCGCTTGCTGCAGCTCCACTTACATTACCCCTTTCCTACCTATTAAGCTTAAATAGTCTTGATCGCGAGGGTGCGAGATTGCTGAGTCCTTTGTGGCTCACAGATTACTATTACACCAGATGCAGGGACCGATGATATTTCTCCGGATGGCGCGCTCAAGCTGAAGTGGGAGTACGACGAGGACTCTCAGCGTTACTATGTGTCGTTTCCTGATGATCAGTAGGGATGCCTATTTCGGGGTTAGATTCAGGGCCTAGTCGCTTGTTGGGGGTCTTTTCTATTTTGGCGCCGTAGTCGGGCCATGAGTGATTGTATGATGGATGTTATTTATGTACTTTGATGTGACGTGGTGAGTGTAAGCCAACTATGCTATTATTCCCCTTTGTATTATATATGTACATGGGTTGTGTAATGATTCCCGACTTGCGACATTGCTTTCCATGCGCCTATGTCTCTAAGTCGTGCCTCGACACGTGGGAGACATAGCCGCATCGAGGGTGTTACAAGTTGGTAATCAGAGCCTTCCCCGACCTTAGGAGCCCCATTGCTTGATCGTTTTTAGCAGCCGAGTTTTGTCTAGAAAAATGTTTTGAGTCCTTAGGAATTATATATGGGAGAGCTTAGAAATTCTTTTTACTTCCCAGTCTCCTCATCGCTCTGGTAAGGCATCCTGACATAGAGTTTTGACTCTTCTCTTCTCAAATTTCACTAATTTTTTTTTAGGATCACGCGAGTATCTTTGTTTTGTTCCGATGGCTTATGATGAGAATACTGTCTTGGTGCCTCCTGTCAGGGGTTTAGTGGAAGTGTCCCAGGGAGTTGAGCTCTGAGGTGTTGTCATCATAATTCTATTGTTGCAATTCTGGCATACTTGAGATTTGTGCGCGACATCGAAAATCTCCTTTATGCAGTTCGTTGGTGAGATAACCTCGACGCCACCCAGTACTGGGGCGGGAGTTCGGGAGTATCGCCATAACTTGTATAACGGATGCTTTTCGAAGGTTGAGATAGATGGTTTCCGAAGGTTTCTTGGTTATGTGTTGAAGGATGGATGCAGCTGGATGTAGGATTTGCTAGCTTGGGTGAGATATTATGCTTCCCCTGTATCCCCAACACCTGATTGCATAACCGGAAAGTTTCGGGAGTTTCATAGGTGGGAATTCAAGTAGCCTTAGGATATCTTTCCAACAGATGTGTGATATAAAATTGGGGTTCGACGTCTAGTGGTTTGCCTATTCACGGTCGACTTTATAGTGGTCTCGTTGTGTCTTAAAGAGTCCTTGGCTATGCTGACTCGGGGACGCTTCGTATGTCATGTGCACTGCCTTGTACATGATGGTGCTGTACGGTCGAGCCCGTGTAGGTCCTACCACGAAAACTTCGGATGAAATTTCTATCATGTGTTTGTTTCGGCTTATTCCGCAAGCCAACCTTTGGTTTTATTTCGAGTTGTGGTATTCGTTCTGCTTCGACGTCATATGCTGATTCCATCCCTCGTTGATGTACCTCTTCTACCTGATTCTTCGTGGCTTCGCAATTTAGGAATATGTGACCACTTCAAGAGAAGTGCATTCGTTCATTTTGTTCGGATGTGAAGACTTTATGTTGCAATTTTCATTCCGTTGGATTCACCTTCAATATTTCTCTATTTGTGTGTTAACGGTGGTCAACCTCTTCAGGATGGCTCCCGCTAAGAGCACCAGTCAGAACCAGAATCAAGATCCTCCGCCACCGCCGCCTCCTCCGGAAGCATGGCAAGCTGTGATGGCTGCTACTAATGCAAATACTCAGCTGATCATGCAAATCATCCAAGAGCGGAATCAAAGCAGTCAAGCGAATCAAGGCAACAACCAGAACCAATTTGCAACTCTGAATCAGTTCCTCGCAAATGGTCCAAAGATGTTCAGCAACTGCATTGAGGCTACCGATGCTGATGATTGGTTAGTCGATCTGGGCAAGCATTTTGAATGTAGCAACGTCAGACCTGAAGATTTCGTCAAGTTCGCGTCTTTTCAGCTCAAGGATCAGGCCGCAGAGTGGTTTCAGCAGTACCGGGATTCCAGAGGTGGACGTTTGATCACTTGGGATGATTTCCGTCGTGATTTCTGAGCTCATCACATTCCTCAAAGTGTGACTGAAAGCAAATGTGAAGAATTCCGCAATCTGAAGCAAGGCTCTTTGTCTGTCTATGACTACAACAAGTTGTTCCAGAAGCTCGCCCGTTTTGCCAAGCAGGATGTTCCTGATGAGAAGAGCATGATCTATCAGTTTAGGGGTGGTCTCCGTGAAGAAATTCAGCACGCTCTTGTCCTCTTCGAGCCGCTGAGATACGATAAGTTCTACAACATGGCACTGAAGCAAGAGGCTGCTCAGCTAAGGTGTGATGCTTCCAGGAAGCGAGTCAGAGACACCACGTCTTCTTCCTCTACTCAAGTGGCCAAGCAGCAGAAGTATTGGCTTCCTCCTCCTCCGTTCCGTCAGCCGTATCAGCAGAAGAGCAAAGGTGGCAGTGGTTCATCCCACCCACCCAACCCAGGCTTTCAGAACAAGACTTCGTCTCAAGCTTCAAGATCGAGTGCTCCGTACCACCGTCCGCTCTCTGAGGTCACGTGCAACAAGTGCCAACAGAAGGGTCACTATGCCAACAAGTGTTTCAACCAGAGGCGTCTTTCTCCTCCTCCTCCTGTCAGATCGGCAAGTACAGCTGTGGTCAAGCATAATTCCAAGCACGCCAAGGTCAATATGGTGAATGCAGCTCAGGCAGAGGATTCTTCGGATGTGATCATGGGTAACCTTCCTGTTAATGATATTCCTGCAAAAGTTCTTTTTGACACAGGTGCATCGCATTGTTTCATTTCAAGGCCATTTACATCTAGGCATGGTTTGGCTCAGCAAATTCTGCCTAGTCCATTAGCAGTCGTCTCTCCTGGTAAACGCATGCAGGCTAACTCCATTGCTCCGGATATTTCTATCAAGTTGGGTGATTTCAAGTTTCTGGCTTCTCCAACGGTTCTTGGCAATTCTGATATCGACCTCATTCTTGGGATGGACTGGCTCTCTAAACATAAAGCTCAGCTTGATTGTGCGGCCAAGCAGATTCAACTGACTCATTCATCTGAGGAAGTAATTGTCTTTGCTGCTCGGGATAATACCATCCGGTTGTTCTCTCTCAATGAGAAGGGTGAATTGGATGCTATTTCACAGATTCCGGTTGTTTGTGAGTATCAAGATGTCTTCCCTGAAGAACTCCCAGGCATGCCTCCAAACCGGCCGGTTGAATTTGTTATTGAACTCGAGCCCGGTACGGAACCTATGTGCAAACGTCCCTACAAGCTCGGCCCCGAAGAGTTGAAGGAGTTGAAGAAACAACTCGATGTGCAAGAAAGGATGGGTCTCATTCGGCCTAGTACTTCTCCATGGGGTTGTGGTGTTCTTTTTGTGAAGAAGAAGGATGGAACGGACCGACTTTGTGTTGATTATCGTCCATTGAACAAGAAGACCATCAAGAACAAATATCCACTTCCCAACATTAATGAGCTGTTCGAACAACTCAAGGGTGCCCAAGTATTCTCCAAGCTTGACCTCCGTATGGGTTATCATCAAATTTGCATTCGTGAGCAAGATATTCCAAAGACGGTGTTCAGAACAAGCTATGGGTCATATGAATACACTGTTATGTCTTTTGGCCTCGCCAATGCTCCTCCGACGTTCTCTCGCATGATGAACTTCATCTTCAACCCCTACACCAACGACTTTGTTTTGGTCTATCTCGACGACATCCTGGTTTTCTCGAAGAACAAGGAAGATCATGCCAAACACTTGCGTTTGGTTCTTGACAAGCTAAGGGAACATCAATTCTACGCCAAGTTCTCCAAGTGTGAGTTTTGGCTCGATGAGGTTCTTTATCTTGGTCATATTATCTCTGCCAAGGGCATTTCCATGGATCCTGAGAAGGTGTCTGCAATCGTTAATTGGGAACCTCCTCAGAATGTGAAGCAACTCCGTAGCTTCCTCGGTCTTGCAAGTTATTGCCGAAGATTCGTTGAAAACTTCTCCAAGATCGCGAAGCCTCTCTCAAATCTTCTTCAGAAGCACGTCAAGTACGTTTGGTCTCCGGAGTGCGATATTGCTTTCAACGCTTTGAAAGAGAAATTGATCACTGCTCCAGTTCTGACTCCACCTGATGAAACCAAGCCGTACGAGGTCTTTTGTGATGCCTCTCTCCAAGGTCTAGGTGCTGTACTGATGCAAGAGAAGAAAGTTGTTGCTTATACCTCTCGCCAGTTGAAGCCTAATGAGAAGAACTACCCCACTCATGATCTCGAGTTGGCGGCAGTTGTGCACGCATTGTTGACTTGGAGACATCTTCTCTTGGGAAGGAAAGTGGACATCTTCACTGATCACAAGAGTCTCAAGTACATCTTCACTCAGCCTAATCTCAACCTCAGGCAGACTCGATGGGTCGAAATGATTCAAGAGTACAATCCGAGTATCGAGTATACTCCAGGCAAGGCTAATGTGATTGCTGACGCTTTGAGCAGAAAAGCATATTGCAACAGTCTGATTCTCAAGCCTTATCAACCCGAGCTTTGTGAAGCTTTCCGCAAACATAATCTGGAAGTTGTTCCTCAAGGTTTCCTCGCCAACCTTCAAGTTTCTCCTACCTTGGAAGACCAGATTCGCCAAGCCCAGCTTCTTGATGCTATGGTGAAAAAGGTGAAGATTGGTATTGCAAAGAGTCAGTCCAAGTACAAGTGCTACCGACTTGATGACAAGGACACTCTCTTCTTCGAGGATCGAATTGTGGTGCCCAAAGGTGAACTTCGTAAAGTGATCATGAATGAGGCTCACAACTCTCTCCTCTCCATCCACCCTGGTAGCACGAAGATGTATCAAGATCTGAAGCAAACTTATTGGTGGACTCGAATGAAGCGCGAGATCGCTCAATTCGTGAATGAATGTGATGTCTGCAGAAGAGTGAAAGCAGAACACCAAAGGCCAGCGGGTCTCCTCCAACCTCTTGCCATTCCAGAATGGAAGTTTGACCACATTGAAATGGACTTCGTGATTGGGTTTCCTAAGTCCAAGCGTGTCAATGATGCTATATTCGTTGTCATCGACAAGCTCACCAAAGTGGCTCATTTCCTGCCTATCAAAGAGTCAATCACTGCAGCTCAATTGGCGGAGCTCTATACCTCTCGAATTGTCTCTCTGCACGGTATTCCTCAAGTGATATCTTCAGACCATGGCAGCATCTTTACCTCCAAGTTCTGGGATTCTTTTCAGAAGGCCATGGGCACCAACATTCGCTTCAGCACTGCTTTCCACCCTCAAACAAGCGGTCAAGTTGAGCGTGTCAACCAGATTCTTGAAGATATGCTCAGGGCTTGTGTTATCTCCTTCGGCATGAAGTGGGAGGATTGCCTTCCTTATGCTGAATTCTCGTACAACAACAGTTTCCAAGCAAGTTCCGGCAAGGCCCCATTTGAAATTCTGTATGGTAGGAAGTGCCGTACACCTCTCAACTGGTCTGAAACCGGTGAACGTCAACTGCTGGGTAATGACCTAATCACAGAGGCAGAAGAAATGTGCAAGGTCATTCGTGATAACCTCAAAGCAGCCCAATCTCGCCAGAAGAGCTACTATGACAGCAAGCACCGTGATCTGGCTTTCGAGATCGGAGATCATGTCTACCTCCACGTCTCTCCTATGAAAGGGACTCGTCGCTTCGGTATCAAAGGGAAGCTTGCCCCCAGATACGTCGGGCCTTTCAAGATTGTCAGCAAGAGAGGTGACCTCGCCTATCAACTCGAGCTTCCTGCAACCTTTGCCAATGTTCATGATGTGTTCCACGTCTCGCAACTCCGAAAGTGCTTCAAGACGCCTCAGCGCACCGTCAACTTCGAGGACATTGAGCTCCAAGAAGATCTCTCCTACCGTGAGCACCCAGTTGCAATCCTGGAAGAGACTAAACGCAAAACTCGCAATAAGTCAATCAAATTTCTCAAAGTCAAGTGGTCACACCATTCCGACCGTGAAGCTACCTGGGAACGCGAGGATCACCTCCGTTCTGAGTACCCGGAGTTCTTTCAGTCCTAGATCTCGGGACGAGATCTTTTCGTAGTGGTGGAGTGTTGTAACGCCCCATATGTAACCTTCCCGAATTGTACTCCAACTCTTGCCGTTTCCGGCATTAAGTTATATTTAATTCTCGGGTTCGGGTCTTTGTCTCCGTGTGTTGTTTTGTTTCTTTGTGCATCTCATATCATGTCATCACGTGCTTTGCATTTGCATACATGTTCATCTCATGCATTCGAGCATTTTCCCCGTTGTCCGTTTTGCATTCCGGCGCTTCGTTCTCCTCCGGTGGCCATTTCTAGCTTTCTTTCGTGTGTGGGGATTAAACATTTCCGGATTGGACCGAGACTTGCTATGCGGCCTTGGTTTACTACCGGTAGACCGCCTGTCAAGTTTCGGGTCATTTGGACTTCGTTTGATACTCCAACGGTTAACCGAGGGACCGAAAAGGCCTCGTGTGTGTGCAGCCCAACACCCCTCCATTTTGGCCCAAAACCCACCAAACTCTGCTCCATCGCCTCGGTCGTTCGATCACGATCGCGTGGGCGAAAACCGCACCTCATTTGGACTCTCCTAACTCCACTTATGCCTATTTAAACACCCCCCATTTCAGATCTCGTCTTCCTCCCCGTCCTCCTCCTAAAAAAAACAGATCAACCCCCCACCGACGGACGTGTCCGGATCCGACCGGACAACATCCACCCGCGCTGCCTCCGCCTACCCGCAGCCGCCCCGTGGCCCGCCGCCCGCGCCGACCCCCGCCGCCGGCGCCGCCTCACGCCGCCACCGCCGCCACCGCCGCCGCCGCACGCCGCCTCCTCCGCCGGCGGCCGCCGGCGCCCCCGCACCGCCGGCCCCGCCGCCTCCCGCCGCGGGACGCCGCCGCGCCGGCGCCGCCGTCCGCCGCCGCCCCGGCCACGCTCCGCCTCGCCGGCCTCCTCTCCTCCACCGGCTCCGGCGAGCTGCCATAGTGCCGCCTCGGGTTCCGTGCGATTCAGATCTCAGATCCAAACTCCCCCCGTTGACTTTTGTCCAGAAACCCTAGATTTTTGTGCTTACTTTGACTGTTCGTATCTCCGCAACCGTAGCTCTGATTTGGGCATATGATATGTCAAAATCTTCGTCTCGACGGGTACATCATTTCATTCCATTGCATCATTTGCATTTGAGGTCATCTTGGTGCCCAAAATGCTGTTGGAAGGAGGCATCATGAGTTAAATTGCAGATCCGTTAGTTCATCATGCACTTTTGTCATTTTTGCCATGTTTAATCCGTGCATGATATGCCTGTACCCCTTTGGGATGAATTGTTACGCATGTTGTCTTCTTTCCAGAGGTGCCTCCCTTGCATTTTTAGGATGTGTGTGTTGTCTTGTGCAAGCTTGTGAAGAGGGCTACCTGAGTTTACTGATTTCAGGGACTTAGTGAAAATCACTAAGTCTGGGATGTTTTAGTTCACGATGCTATATGTCCAGCTTGTTTCCTAGTGATCCGTGCCTCTTTTGAGGATGATCAGTAAGAGTGATTTGTTATGCTTGTTGTTCTTAATCCATCCATGTCTTTACTTGTTATGTTGGAGCACCCTAGGTTGACTCAATCGAGCTCAACTTTTGCATAGTTGTTGTTTTGGGCAGATCGTGAACTCTTTTGCGATTTTGCCGGAGCTATTGCTAGTGATCCATGCATGCTATGCCAATGTCTACCTAGCATTTTGTGCCTTATTAATGGATATATGCTTGCCTTGCCATGACTTTCACCGTAGTGAGTGCATCGAGCTCGTTTACATGCCTCCGTGAGTTATTATTTCAGCATGTCCCAGTTTTCACTAAGTTTGAAAACCGATTGTGTTTCATCGATGTTCGTGTGCTCGGTAGAGTATTTTGTGAACCCTTTTGGCCCCAGGTCATTTTGGGTGTTTTGTTAAGCTTGTTGAGTAGCTCCATGCCATGCTCTTACTTGCCATGTTCAGGTTTTGCTTCATGTTGTTTTGCTGCTCCGAAGAGAGCATCGTGGTCTGAAATTTCAGACTAGCGTTAATTTCGCTAAGTCTGAAATCTGTTTTTGCTTATTCAGTTTTGCCATGCTTGTTTGAAGCCCTTAATGGATGAATTTGCCTATGCCTCAGTCCTGGTGATTTGTTAAGCTTCTTGAGTACATCACTGCCATGCAATTTGTTTTCATGTTTGGTGGCTGTAGCGTGTTCATTTTGTTGCATTTAGGAGCCTACTTGCTGTAAATCGCAGATCGGTTCGTTTAGTAAATCGCTTGCCATTTCTAAACCGTAGCTCCGATTGCCATGATCTTTATATCGTTTTCAGGGGATTTATTCCCCTCTATCCAGTGGCACACTTGGTTTTCCAAGTTGAGGCCAAGTTCATGCATTTCGTGTTACATCTTGCATTTTGCATCCCGCATCGCATCCCGCATAGCATATCATCTTTGCATATTATTGCTTGCCGTTGCACGTGGTTGATTGTATCCTTGTTGCTTGTTTGTGTTGTTGGGTAGAGCCGGGAGACGAGTTCGCTAACGAGGAGCCCGTTGAGTTTGCTTTTGAGGATCCAGTCAATTCTGACAACTGTGCAGGCAAGATGATCACACCCTTGAAATCACTACTATCTTTGCTATGATAGTTTGCTCGCTCTTTTGCTTTGCCAATGCTACGATGCCTACCACTTGCTTGTCAGCCTCCCAATTGCCATGATTGAGCCTCTAACCCACCTTTTTCCTAGCAAACCATTGATTGGCTATGTTACCGCTTTGCTCAGCCCTTCTTATAGCATTGTTAGTTGCAGGTGAAGATTGGAGCCGTTCCTTGTTGGAACATTTATTTACTTGTTGGGATATCATTATATTGCTATGTTATCTTTACTCATCTATATATTTGGTAAAGGGTGGAAGGCTCGGCCTCTCGCCTAGTGTTTTGTTCCACTCTTGCCGCCCTAGTTTCCGTCATATCGGTGTTATGTTCCCGGATTGTTGCGTCCCTTACGCGGTTGGGCTATAATGGGAACCCCTTGATAGTTCGCATTGATTAAAGCTTTTCCAGCAATGCCCAACATTGGTTTTACCATTTGCCACCTACCCTTTTCTTTCCCTTGGGTTTCCGGAGCCCGAGGGTCATCTTATTTTAACCCCCCCGGGCCAGTGCTCCTCTGAGTGTTGGTCCAACTGTCAGCTGCCGGTGGCCACCAGGGGAAACTCTAGGCTGGCCTACCCGTACCTAAGACAATCTGAGTGTGCCCTGAGAAAGAGATATGTGCAGCTCCTATCGGGATTTGTCGGCACATTCGGGCGGTGTTGCTGGACTAGTTTTGACCTGTCGAATCATCTTGTTGTACCGGGATACCGAGTCTGATCGGTGGATCCTGGGTGGAGGTCTATTCCTTCGTTGACCATGAGAGCTTGTTATGGGCTAAGTTGGGACCCCCCTGCAGGGATTGATCTTTCGAAAGTCATGCCCGCGGTTATGGGCAGATGGGAATTTGTTAATGTCCGGTTGTAGATAACTTGAACCTTAAATACTTAAAATGAATCAACCGAGTGTGTTGCCGTGATGGCCTCTTCTCGGCGGAGTCCGGGAAGTGGACACGGCGTTGGAGTTATGTTTGCGTAGGCTGTTCTATATAGTTTCCGCTCGTGCTTTGCTCTCTCTTCTCGCTCTCCTTTGCGAATAAGTTAGCCACCATATATGCTAGTCGCTTGCTGCAGCTCCACTTACATTACCCCTTTCCTACCTATTAAGCTTAAATAGTCTTGATCGCGTGGGTGCGAGATTGCTGAGTCCTTTGTGGCTCACAGATTACTATTACACCAGATGCAGGGACCGATGATACTTCTCCGGATGGCGCGCTCGAGCTGAAGTGGGAGTACGACGAGGACTCTCAGTGTTACTATGTGTCGTTTCCTGATGATCAGTAGGGATGCCTATTTCGGGGTTAGATTCAGGGCCTAGTCGCTTGTTGGGGGTCTTTTCTATTTTGGCGCCGTAGTCGGGCCATGAGTGATTGTATGATGGATGTTATTTATGTACTTTGATGTGACGTGGCGAGTGTAAGCCAACTATGCTATTATTCCCCTTTATATTATATATGTACATGGGTTGTGTAATGATTCCCGACTTGCGACATTGCTTTCCATGCGCCTATGTCTCTAAGTCGTGCCTCGACACGTGGGAGACATAGTCGCATCGAGGGCGTTACAGCAATCCAAATATATACTGGCGACTTATAGTCCAAAGCCAGGCCGGGTCAATAAACACCGGATTATAAGTTATTATGTACTGACAACTTGTAGTTGAAAGTCGAGCCGGGTTAACGAACACTGGGTTAATTTGATGACTGATAGTCATGCCGGGTCAATAGACACCGGTTCAACATAAAATTTATCAAAAGAGAAAAATCTTGACAAAGGCAAATAAAACCGTGTACTCGAGGCTTTTCAAGGGCTGCCAGGCCCAAATTCGAGGCTTTTCATGGGCTGCTAGGCCGCTGAGTTAAACCATTTGACAAAGCCTTTTAAGATGGGCCTCCAACTAACCAATCGTCGTTTTAACTTTAACAAGTTCAAGGTCTCAATGAGAGTAACTGTCAAACGCTCGGCGGGTCATGCCAGGATTACGTGGATAGGAGTGCCTTACTTGATGAAGGCAGGTTAACCCGGGGTTTTAGGTGAATACACCAGGCTTCCAAGCCGTGGGTCGATACCCAATTACAATGGTCCTTTCAAGCTCTTTGTTACTTTACACAAAGAGCCCCCAAGTAACTTTATGAGCCGTGCTCAATGGGTGCCTATGTTTGAGCTGTGCATAGCAACAATACTCTCTTTGGCCCCTTGGGTGTGAAGCTCCCGAGCTTTGTTGTGGCGTGATAGCCGGATTAATGGACAGAACTTCCGCTTTGTCAGCTGAAGCCCTCATGTAATCAATAATATGATAAGCCAATAAGGCGGGATACCCATGTTTGAACCGTACATCATGGCAACAGGTCCTCTTCGGCAACTTTTAACTTTTTGCAAGAGATAAATTCTTCTTGAACCGGGATTTTAAACCGGATATTGAGAGCTTCAAAGCTTTATGGGAGACATTTTTCCCTTGAGCCGAATTTTAAACCGAAATCCTCATTTTCAGCCGGAAATTTTCTTACGGCCTTTAAACTCGAACTTGCGAGAAGTTAATTCCTTTTTGAACCGGAAATTCTTAAACCTGATTTGAGAGCTTCAAAGCTTGGGAGATAAATTTCCCTTGAACCGGATTTTAAACCGGGATCTTTCTCTTTAAGCCGGAATTTTTTTGACGACCTTTAAATTTGCACCAATACGGCGGTTTAGGGTCCTGCATTAGATAGATTTGCAAGCCGGAGTAATTGTTCTGTTTAAAGAAAGCAATATATAATATATAAAAATATACTGGATGGATTTCACCTGATATGTCAGGCCAGCTAATATCCACCGCGGTGTTGATGATCACCATGGTGAAGCTGAAATCAATCACGGCCGAGCAGCCGCAGGAGTGAAAAAATAATCCGGCCGCAGCATTTTAAGCCAGCACGGACGGGTGAGTCAATCGCAGGCGCGGTAAGGCACGCGAACGGCGAGTTAATCATCGGCGCGGTCCCGCCGAGTTGATGTAGATTGAGCTGCAAGGCAGCGACTTGCGCACACCCATTCAACAGTAAGCATGCGTGGATGCTTGTGCATGATGATGCTAACGCATATTCCATAGGCACAGCATGGCACCACCTTCATAATGAATCATTATCCTGCATATAAAAATATATGGACAAAGTAATTGTTCTTTGACAAAAACAATATATACTAATAAAATAGACTTTCGATTAATATCACCTGATTTGTCCGGATGATAAATGGACCGTCCACGGAGCACCTTTGGTAACATTGTGGTCTATCCAATGTAAACATAGTACCCCGACGACCAGCAATCTCTTCATTTAGGAGTGTTCAATACTGTTATCCTCATGCAAGAGATAATTTTTGTAACCGTGCTGCCGGAACCTGTATCCACGCCAATTTCCAGAACTGTTTTCCAAAAGTTTTCAGTCATTTTGAATTCTTTTATGTAATTGCATCCTTAGCAGACTCCTCCGACACTCCATCCTGCTCAAATTGGACAGGTCCCCAGCACCGAAATATAGCGACCTCCATGCCTAGAGGCATATCTGAATCATCTAATTTCTCAGCAAGCTGCTAATTAAAGTCAGCATCATCAAATTCATATTGAGAGTCATCACTGTTGTCTTCAGTCATGTGTACTTATACTGGGTCCGATTCAATCGTTGAATGAATTCCAAGCCACCGCTCCCGTCATCTACTAATACGAGCCCCCCTGCGCTCGGGCAAAACGGTGGAGGTGACTTGGCGCATCGGCGGCTCCGGAAGCAGTACATCGGCGACTCAGGAATCGACCAGACGGCGGGAACAGGCGTGGTGATCCGGCGGTCGGGCGCGGTTGTGGCGATTTATTGGAAACTCATTGACGGCTGACAAGTCAGAGTCAGCGGCGGAGCCAAACCAGTTACGGACCTTCGGCGCCTCTCCTTGCTGGGGGTCTCGATACTGCTGCTCCCCGTGCGCCGGTTCACCACTGATATCAGTCGATGCTGTCCACGCGTGCCGGCTTACCGCCCGTACCCGCACCCTTGCAGATTGGCGAGCGACTTTAACTATGGCAGCGACTGTACCATAGCAGACGACAGGAGCGGAGGTCGCGGCTGGCGGCACTAGACGCAGTGATGCAGTACGCGGCCGTACCCATAGCAGTGTGGATTACCTTATCTTCATAAATTGATTGGCTTGATTCTCATAAGTACGGGTTGAATTGGCACACACCCCATACGCATGAGTTGAATCGGACTCAACATCGTCTTCCCTCCTTTCTAAATTCAGACGGCTATTAAGATCCCTCGTCGCTAGCGTCTGTTTATCCTCTGAAGAAGCATCATCATCAGGCAGTACCGTCTTACTAATTCCCTTCAGTCTTGAATTCCTCTTACCGTGCACCATATTGACGGTGAATTGGGGGCGCGACGATTCAGAATTGTGCACGGCGGTTTGGCGCACCGCAAACTCGTGCGGTGAGATGGAGGCGCGGCCGGTTCAGAACTGTCAGTGTTGAATACAGGAGACGAACAACTTGTCCGCAAGAAGGAGGGGCAAGGCCATCTGCACAGCGGCTCTGACATCCGATGAATGGCGACGGGCGACTCAGTGGTGGCTGACAGCTGTGAGGGCGGGTCATGCGGGATGGCGGCTCAAGGCGGAGCGGCCCGGATGCGGCGAAGGCGGCGCAGGGCCAGCCACAGCGGAGCAGGCGGCTCGTCGAGGCAAGCGCCGTGGAGGCGGACTGACACGAGCCATGACGGAGGCTCGTTGGCAACGGAAACGGAAGCGGGCGGCGGCTCGACGCGTCTGCTGCTGAGGCGGCGTGAGGCCGGGGACTCGCCGGAGTTCAGCGGACACGAGCTTGCTCGAAAGCGGTGGTTTTGAAACAACTCAAAGCCGGGGCGGCTCGCGGAAGCTATTCAAGGCGCCGCTAGGGACGACACGGAAACCGGCCGGCCTACCAGAGACGGCGAGCATAAGACGGCGCGGGCACCCACGGGCCTCAAAGCACAGAGGCAAGGTGCGGCCGCTTTTGTGGATGCTGCGGCAGAAACAAGTGCGAGGCCATGGCGGTTTAACACGAGGCCACGAGCGTGGCCGTTGCTGCAGCGGAGGCCATGCAAGGCGGAGGCCGCGGCGGGTCTGATAAAGCGGAGGTGTGGTCCGGTTGGAGACGGAGGTGGCGAGGCCAGTTCGGTGACACCGCTTGGCGGGGGCGAAGCGAAGCAAAGCGGCAGCTGGAGGTGATTTGCTGGTGGCGAACCGACTCACAGGCAGCGGGGCAAGTCCGTGGTGACCCGGCAGTGGCTTGAGCAGAGATGAACCAGCGACGGCGACTCGGCGAGGCTGGAGTACAGCGGCGGTTTAGAAGCAAACAGCGGGTGGAGCCACGGCAATTTAGAAACCAAACCATACTGGATCTGACGGGTGATTTTTTGAGGCGGTACTGGAGCGACAATGGCTCGACGGCGCAGTGGCGGAGACTGCATGGCCGGTTTAACACTGCGCAATCGCGTCCATGGAGAGACACCAGCATGGCGGGCTTAAGGCAGAGCAACAACAACTGGCGATTTGCAGCAGAAAGGCAGCAAGCGAGCCACAGTGGACGTCGCAGCGGCAGCTCACAGTGGCGGGTCGCTCTGAGGTGTCAACAGTGATAGAGTTAACCTTATTGTATAAGTGGGTAATTGGTTTTGCTTTGAGTCATCCAGATAGTAGTAGCTGCGGCAGTGTGCACACATAGAGATATGGCCGTGGGTGTGCGTGCAAGCTACAATAGTATTGTGTTTAATCAGTCAAATACATGCATGCATGGGTTAGTTAGTGGCTGCATGGATAAGTTGTTAGCTAGCCCTGAGAGATTCTAGGGTAGTTAGCCGGGCATGGGTTACGTGGTGTTAGTGGCCGGACTTGCCTCCAGTAGTTAGTGGGTGCGTGAGGCCAACCCCTGTTGTATATATGTTGGATGTCAAGTAATGAGAAAAAGGCCGTGAGGGCAGTAACAAAATGTAGCGAATATGTTCACCAAGCTGAAGAGCCCATGGGCAAAGCTTTGTGCTCCTTCTTGGTAGATGTGTGTGTGTGTTCTCCTGGTGTGTGTATGTGTCCTTGTGTTCATCAATGTTCTTGAGAGAAACTAAAAGAGAAGAGAGAGTTGTGTGAGAGGAGGAAGAAGAAGAAAGCGGCACTGCGGTGGTGGCGGCACCAACAAACAGGCCGGCTTCCCGGTGGAGGCGACGACGGTTTATGGCCGATGGATTAGTAGCTCCGAGGCGAATCCGGGTCATGGCAATGGCTTGGGGTAAAAATCTGCTGTAGCTCGGCGACGGCGCCGGGTTATCGGTGCGGCAACTCGATGGCGATACAAAGCCAGAGGCCGACGAGACAGTTCGTAGCAGGGGCGTGACTCGGCGGCGGTTTGGCTCGGTCAGACAGAGCGTGGCCATGGGAGACGCGGGCGCTGGAGAACAAGGCAAATCCACCGCGATCTGGCGACAGTGAATCCGTGTCCGAGGTGAGTCGGAGCGGCGTCGGTGACGACGTAGCCGGCTCGACGACCGGTGGCTCGACGCCCGGGCGTTTGACGAGGGTGACTCACGAGCAGAGGGGAACCGCAGCGGTGGGTCACCGAGGCTATAGCTGGTTCGGGGTTGCAGCAGCTCATAATCCGGCCATAGCAGAGGCGGACTCGGTCAGACGACGACGACGGCTCAAAGGTGGGAGCAAGGCTGTGACCGGGAGGCAGCGGCTTGACGAGGCTGGCTACGGCAAGAGCGGCAGTGGAGGTGGGTGCCCCGACGAGGATGCTCAGCGAGACGAGGCTGCAGACGCGCGAACCACCAGACGGGTCGCTGGTGGTTTCCGCGTTGCTGTAGGTGTTCTGCTTCAGACAAGGAACAAGGACGCTGTAGGTTGCCTCAATGACCGGTCCAACATGGTAACTTTTTTCCCAATTCTGGAATTAATTCTTGTAATAAGCGTCGGTGTTGGAGTATAGCAGCCAGTGCGCCCTAGCGGGTCAACGGTACGGGCGAACCGGTAATGAGGCAGCAAACCGGCCAGGCGAAATACAGTGAGGCGAGTCCGGCTTGTAGTGCGGCAGCGAAGGCAGATCACAGGGACAGCCGGCAAGCAAGCGTCCATCGTCGCGCGGACACAAACCAGCTTCTGGGCTGGCGAGTCTTGCATGCGTTTTCATCTGACGGCTCAGTGCATTCTGTTGTCTGATATACTGGTCATCCGAATCATCCCTGGGACTTGATCTTCTTTTTCCTTTATTTTGTTATGATCCTGTCGCACTGTTTTACTTTCAACAGTAGGCCATACAGACAAGCACACATGGGCTGGAATTTCCACCGGGACTTGATACTTGTGATCCCACGTAGCGAAGGGAACCAGCAATTTAATATTCCAAATAGTAGGTTTGCTCCTTGGTAATCAATCTAGTAACCATGTAGGTAGGTCTTAGGTTGTCCAATAGTAGTATTCGGACCTGATTTTCTTCACAGGTATAATAACTGCCACGCATGTGGAAAGTGCTGGATCGATGGGGTTGCAGCAGAACAGACAGCAGAACGGATGGTGGTGCGTAAGGCTCGTGGTAACCTAGATTTTTTTCTGAGGTCAGGCTTAGCGACTTTGCTGGCGCAAACCAACGTAAACCCTAGCTTCTCCGGGTCTCAACCTTGTATATGTTGTTCCAAAGCTAATCATAATCTGGATCATAAACGATAAATTTATCGTCTTACCGCGTGACTGCTCCATGCCGATCCGATCAAGTGCGAGTTATCCCACGTCGGGTTATCCCACGCCGCCGCCCGCTTCTTCATCCAATCTTACCACGACTTTCTTGATCCCTGAAGAGCTCCCTTCAAGAACTCAACACCACCGTACGCGAGCCTCACGGTGGGCGCTAACTGTCGTGGAATTAACACGTCAGATGTCCTTAGTATGAGGACTTAGTCGCGAGGCCAACACATCTACGTGGTAGCTTGAGAGGGGTTGAGCGGAATCAAGAGACGCAACACAAGACAAGGGTTTAGACAGCTTCGGGCCCCGGGAAACATCATCCAGTAACAACCCTACATGCTGTTTGAGGCTAGATCTCATTATCATCACGAGGGAGTCGCCGTAAACCGGCTCTCCTCTAATTGTGTCTAGCCCTAGAAGTTGTTTCTTGCTTGTCCCCCTTTGAGGAGCCCTGCCCCTCCTTATATGTGTTGAAGGGGCGGGTTACATGTGGAGTCCAACTCGGACTTTAACTTAAACTATTTTGACTTCCCTTCCCGGGCTTTTTAACGTCTGCCGGTTTAACAATGTCTACCAGTTTAACATTGTCTGCCGGTTTAACATTGTCTACCGGTTTAATACCAGCCGGTTTACCGCCTGTCTTAGCCATCTGTCTTGACTCTCTGTCTTAACTCTTCGCCGGTTTACCATCCGCCGGTTTATCAAGTCCCAGCCGGTTTACAACTCCAGCCGGGTCATACCGCGGGGTATATCCTCGACACTCCAGGTATGCTGTGGATTTCCCCCTTTTGACTATTTCCAAAAAAATTAAGTGACCAAGATTGGTTCTTTACTGTCGCAATTTCTCTTTCGATTCCTATAATATCTCTATTCCTCTTCGTCATAGTGTCTTTATCCATCATCTTTCTTTTCTGTTATTTTTTTGGATGGCTCCGTGCACATGTGTCCCTTGATTTTGCAGCAGGCCGCACCTACTTCTACTACCGCGTGAAGGTATACGCACTGATGTTTCATCATGTTTTTTTATCTTTCAAGGCCATGCTGCATTCTAATTTCTTCCCCTTCCCTTACTGTTGTGCATCAGGATGTTCCATATCCCTGCCTCTTTATCTGCATTCAACCTTCTGACCACTGCATTTTTATTCGTCTACAGAGATCAATATTGCACTGTATGACCAGATCATCTGCTCAAGATTTTTATGGTTAATGTTGTCACTTTGTGATTATCTCTATACTACAATCTGTATTATTTTCGCAATAATTACAATGGTTTTTTTTTATTCCTGCAAGTGTACATGCATTCTAGGCATTCCCTTATATTTTACCCAAATCAATATGACCTCACTGACGACCGATGAGCTTCTGTGCTCTTCAATCAGTATGCCACATGCGAATGATTGATATTTTCTCTACTCTTAAATCTGAGCGATCTTAATATTGCAAAACTTCCTTCGCTTCCAGGTTTTATGCTTCAACTTATAATGCATGTACTTAGTATAAAGGTTAGTACTGCAAAACTTTCTTCACTTTCAGTCTCGTTGCCGCCTACGAGCACCTCAACCTGCACAAAGATTGGGAGAAAACGAAGGCAATCAATTTCCTATGAGTCAACATGATCAGGTAGATATGCAGCCAACAGAAGCATTTGCTTGGTCAGGGGAGGAGAAGGAGAACTGTTGTGTCACACATGAACTACACCATGAACTATTCCTCTGCTTCGTTAGTCGAATGCATTATTTTTTGCATGCATTGCTAAAGAAGCCCTCTAAAGAAATTACTTTACAAAAATGTTCAAATCTTCTCTAATGGTCTACCGTCAATAATCTTCTGTGTCATTCAACAAACTTCTATTTGTAATCTCTGATGTGTGTTGAATGTATCTCTGGATAGTCGCAATATTTTGATGATTGCAGGTTATTTTTTTATTCGGCGATTGAGTCTCAATCATTCCGATGCTTTGGTGTTGTGACTTGTGAGTTACTTCAACATATATGCACACCCGAGAGTGTTTACAAGTATAGGCATGTGAACTGTCCAAGGAAGAAGATATTATCTGATGGAATCATCTAGCAGTTCCTGATGGTTGTGCTCTCAAGTGCTATTTTCCTAATATATAGACGTAAGAACATCTTCTGCTTTAATTGTTATAGCATATTGTCATTCTTTTATTGCTTCAGTGTTACGCCCATAATCTAATTATGTCCAGCTTTTGGGGAATTAGAAACAGTAACTTTACTAATCTCTCTTCACTGTCATAGTTGTTTGACATATGGTACATGCCATTGTTTTTGGAACAAGTTATCCTGACTTCCCAAGCCATAATTTTTACAATATTAATTACAATATAATAGACGGAATGCTTAATATGCTTATGGAAAGCTATATTCAGCTATTGAACCAAAGTTCTTCACTATGCTAAGTTTAAGAACTTACTCACTTACCTGTCATTGTCTTATGAAGTCAAATGTGCTTACTACTTTATGTCATTTGAAACTTACTTTTCTCGCTAATTGTCGTATAATAATTTACTTCACTGAATGTAGTAGAGGGTCAATAAAATTGCAGAATTATGATATAGCCTGAACTGGTATGTTTCTGTTCTCGCCATCATGCAAATCTTCTTGCACACTATTCTGTTTCTACTCTTCAAGTGCCAGCATTGTCCTTCCTGTTAATGTAGATGACTGCTCGCTGTTGTCGCAAGATGAAGATAAGAAGTGAGATATGATGCAAGTGACTAAGAAGAAGCATTACCACCTCCAAAGGAAATCTCCAATGCATATTTGAATTCAGGGTTTTTTATTTGCACTTTGTTTGTCAGATGTTTTGGTTGAGCGAATGATTGAGTAGTCACCGGAAGCAAGAACGCCACCAAATATTGATATAAACACATGGTCTTTGTATTTTTCTATAGCCAGTTGTGCATTGTTCAGTTTTATGAAATGGTTTTATTTTACCTGAGAGATGACTGGTTAACAGTATACCTAAATTATCTATATGTATTTCATTTGTCTAATATATCCAGTTTGTTCTTGCTACAATCCCCGCAGCAACGCACGGGGTGTCATCTAGTTTCATTATATTTACATCAATTAAGTAGTGCTCGTCCGACTCTGGAGGTATAATTAATACACCTAATCTATGATCGCCGACGCCCGTTCCCCGTGTCCGGCCATGAGCCCTGAGAACTAAAGCTTCCTCTTCTCCAGATTCGCCTCGGCGCTCTTCAGCTCCACCTCCGTAACATCCGCCTCCGGAGCCTCGAGAAGTGAAGTCGTCCGCCTCCATGTCGCGCTTACTAGGGTTAGGGTTTTGTAGGATCGAAAGTATGTCTAGAGGTGGGATTAGACTACTTGGTCAAATAAAAAACTTTTTGTTTCCCAATTTTAGTTGTGGACAGATTTTAGCAATTACGACCTATCAAGCAATCAATCTACACATGCAATTCTAAGAGTATAGCAGCAGAATGTAAAACATTGCATATGAAGGTAAAGGAAAGAGTTTGGAGAAGGCAAGCGCAATGGAGACGCGAAGATTTTTGGTGTGGTTTCGACAAGTGGTGCTATCGTACATCCACGTTGATGGAGACTTCAACCCACGAATGGTAACGGTTGCGCGAGTCCACGGAGGGCTTCACCCACATGAAGGGTCCATGGAGAAGCAGCCTTGTCTATCCCACCATAGCCATCGCCCATGAAGGACTTGCCTCACTCGGGTAGATCTTCACAAAGTAGGCGATCTCCTTGCCCTTAAAAACTTCTTGGTTCAACTCCACATCATGTCGAAGGCTCAAGCGACACCTAACCAATCTAGGAGACACCACTCTCCAAAAGGTAATAGACGGTGTGTTGATGATGAACTCCTTACTCTTGTGCTTCAAATGATAGTCTCCCCAATACTCAACTCTCTCTCATAGATTTGTCTTTGGTGGAAGACGGTTTTGAGTGGAAAGCAACTTGGGAAAGACTAGAAATCATGGTTCAAATGGTAGGAATGAAATCTCTTGATCTCAACACATGAGTAGGTGGTTCTCTCTTAGAAAATGAATGGTGGAAGTGTAGGCACGTTTTGATGGCTCTCCTCAATGAGAAAAAGGGGGTGGAGGGGTATATGTAGCCTCCACACAAAAATCTATCTGTTACACACTTTTGACCCATCTTGATGGCACCGATTAGAAAACTTGGTGGCACCAATCAATACAAAAATAGGAACGTTAGGAATCTCGGTGGGACCGGAGGGAACAACTTGGTGGTACCGATGTGCTAGGGCTTAGGGCAAACTTCATCCCGGTGGCACCGATTGTGTCGTGGAATTGTCACGGCAGATGTCCTAGCGAAAGGACTTAGTCGTAGGGCCATCACAACTAGGAAGCTTAAAGGGGTTAATCGGGACAAAGGACACAAGAGGTTTTATACTAGTTCGGCCCCTTACGATGAAGGTAAAAGCCTACATCTAGTTGTGTTGGTATTGTTGGGGTTTCGATCACCAAGAGGCTTAACTCGCCGGCTTGGTTATCAATCTCTTGTTTCTTGCCCTAAGCCGCCACCGGGTCGTCCCTTTATATACACGAGCTGACGCCTGGTGGCCTACAGAGTCCCGGCTGGCTCATAATCGTGCCCGGCTCGGTGACTTCCTTTACAAGTCTTTCCTTACATATGGCAGTTTGTAATATTGGGCCTTAAGCCGCCTCTAGGCCCTTGGGCCTTCTATAAGATTTAATAAACTATCATCTTAATGTTTACTGGGCTTCTTGTGTAACCCGCCATTGGGGCTGAGTCGACCCCTCCTGGGCGGGTCATAACTGATAGCTATATCCCCAACATATTGCATCATCTCGGTGGGGCTGAAGTGAATGCAATGAGTAAAATAGAATCGGTCAAGCCAACTCGATGGGACTGATTGTAACATTTCGGTGGGACCGAAGTGAATGCAATGAGCAAAAGAGAATCAGTCAAGCCAACTCAGTGGGGCTGATTGTAACATCTCAGTAGGACCGAAGTGAATGCAACAAGTCACAGCACTGGCAAGGCCATGTTGGTGGGACCGGGATCCATATCGGTGTGACCGAACTATTAGGGTTTTGGCAATTGCTATGTCAAAATGAACTCGGTGGCTTCGGATGGGAAATAACGGTGGGGTCAAGTTGGGAATTAGGCTTTGGACATATTTGGATAGAGAAAGTGGCTAAGGGTTTTGGAGCAATATCACTAAGCACTTTGAGCAAGTAGACCATTAAGCAACACCTCATCCTCTTTTATTAGTATTTGCTTTCCTATGGACTCAATGTGATATTGGATCACTTAAACAAAAATGTAGAGTCTTCAGCTTTTGCCAATCCTTGACCTCATCATTTTGAGGGGTCCACGTCTCTAGTTCATGCCATGCCAAACATTGAACATCCTGAAATATTTATCTTGAAAGGACATTAGTTCAATGAAATATATGTTGTGATGAATTACCAAAACCACCCGAGGATTAGTTGCACTTTCAAACTCCCCCGTTTTGGTAATTGATGACAACATATAGATCAAAGCTTCGACAAATGATTAAATGAATGAAATATATCATCGCTTTGAGAAGTATGCGATAAGCAAGAGCTCTCCCTAAATGTATGCATTATTAAAAATTTGCGTTTGAATGCAAATGCACAATCGATTAGGATCATGGGTCACTCTTCCATGTCACATACATCTTGGTGGAGCACACAAAATGATATGAGTGAAATAGTATGCATGCATCACCAAAGACATAAGTGAATGATCATACAGAAATAATGATAGAGATAAGAAATAAGCACCACATGAAGCATAGTATGATCAATCACACAAGACAAACGTAGTATCTCACAAGCATAACAACTAAAGTAGCACGAATCAAATGGAAACAGTAGCAAGAACTCGAGAAAAACCAACGAGCAAAAGCGAGACTCTCTCTCTCTCTCTCAGCCTAATGATCTATACAATTTCTCCCCCTTTGGCAACAAGTACCAAAAATTTGAAAAGGTATAGAGCTATGCGTCTCTCTAGGTGTAGCGCACAAGATGCGATTCTATCCCAATCATGTGATGAACTCATGATTGGGGCACAACCGCATTTCGAGCGAATAGCAAGGTGAATATCGTTACAACATACCATGTACTGAATAGATGAGAATACAAGATAAAGGCTTACACTCGCCACAAGTTACATCATTCATACAACAATACAACAATACATGGCAACCATCATACAGAAGAGCAGGGTCCGACTACGGATGAAATCAAACGAAAAAGAAGAACGACATCCACCCTGCTAATACCAGGTTCCCCGACCCAGAACCTAACCCTTGATCGAAGAAGAAGAACTCCTCCAAAAGCAAGCAAGCATCGCTCTCACATCGAAGCTTCACATAACCTGCACCTGTAGTTGTTGTTGTAGTAATCTGTGAGACACGAGGACTCAGCAATCCCATTACCATGGGTATCAAGACTAGCAAAGCTTAATGGTAAGGAAGGGGTAAGGTGGTGAGGTTGATGCAGCGACTAAACAATGCATGGTGGCTAACTTACGAGTACAAGAGTAAGATGAGAAACTACGCAGATGGTCGCAAACTAGTAACGATTAATAAGTGATCCTGAACTACTTACGTTCAAACATAACCAACAATGTTCTCTTCTCGAACGCACCCAAAAAGAGACTATCATGGTTACGCACGCGGTTGGTGTATTTTAATTGAGTTTACTCCAAGTCCTCTACAACCGGATATTAACAAATTCCCATCTGCCACATAACCGCGGGCACGGCTCTCGAAAGTTTAAACCCTGCAGGGGTGCCCCAACTTAGCCCATGACAAGCTCACGATCCGCGGAGACAATCCTCCATCGCGGGACACCCGATCAGACTCGGAATCTTGGTGCACAAGATATTTCGACAATGGTAAAACAAAACCAGCAAGACCCCCCGATGCACCGACCTAGGATGATAGGAGTCACACGTATCTCGTTCTCAGGGTACACTGGATGGGCCAGACGCCGGGTTGGCTGAGACCCTGGTTGCCCAGGGGCTGCCGAACATCGCCCAGTTTGGACCAACACTCATGCGGAGCATTGGCCTAGGGGTTGATTAAGTCCACGGGGACCGGCAAGTCCCTACGCAAGTTTTAGTTGTTATTAGGCAAATGGTAAAACCAATGTTGGGCCTTGCTGAAAGAGTTTTATTCAAAGCGAACTGTCAAGAGGGCCCCATACCCCTCATTGTGTTAGGGATGCAAAATCAAGGAACATAACACCGGTATGACGGAAACTAAGGCGGCAAGAGTGGAACAAAATACCAGGCAAAAAGCCGAGCCTTCCACCCTTTACCAAGTATATAGATGCATTAATTAAATAAGAGATATTGTGATATCCCATGAAATCCATGTCCCAATATGGAACAACCTGCAACTGCACCTGCAACTAGCAACGCTAAAGAGGGGCTGAGCAAAGCGGTAACATAGCCAAACAATGGTTTGCTAGGAAGGGTAAAAAGGTTAGAGGCTATCATGGTAATTTGAAAGGCTTGATAAACAAGTGGTAGGTAGCGCGACATAGCGATAGCATCGAGACAACTAGCATAGCAATGATAGTAGTGAGATCCAAGGTGACGGTCATCTTGCCTGACATCCCACTAGGAAGAAGACCGAATCCATGAAGTAGACGAACCAACGTAGTCGAACGAATCCCCACAATCGCAACGTCACAGGAACTATCGAGAAGAAGCACAACCGGAAAGAAGCAAACAACATGGTAAACAACAATCACATAAACATGGTATGATGCACAACCAAATATGATGCATGTCCGGCTTAATGAGTCATGGCATGGAAAAGTGCAACAAACAATACTACAAATTAAGTGGAGCTCAATATGCAACGAGTTGCATATTGACGAAACTTCACAACAATTATTTAGTTCTCTCCCGTTTAAACTACTCAATAATATTAAATATTGTTAAACATGGCAAGTGATGAACCATAAGTAAACTACCTAGTTAGGCAAGCTTAAATGAGGCCGGAAACAACACACAAAAATTCCGGAAAAATCCCCATATGCATATTTTGAATTTGCTACTGCTCTACCCTATACATAATTTTAGAGTGGTTAAACATGCAAATTAATGCCACCATGTTAATCTATGCATTTTTCTAGACCATTTACACATAAAGTTTATTTAAAACGGAGCTACAGTTATTTAGCTATGAAATAAACCATTTTAGCATGTCATTATGCAAATTAAATGCAAACATCAATTTAAACATTTCAAGCATGGATGAAAGTTGCATATTATGAAACCAGATGAAATTCTAAGCATTGTACATATTTAAAACATTTTAATAAACTGATGCACGGTTGTGGAGTTATTATATGCATGATCTAGAGGGACTTTACTGCAAAACTGTAAAACCTGGGATAATTAGCAAATCGTCCAGAACAAAAAAAAACGTTCACGGGCTGAAACTTGAACTGGCCCAACAGTGCGCACATCCCTGGATCCGGTGGTGCTCACCATGGGCCATCGGGCCTGCAGATCGGGGGAGCGGGGCCTTAGCGCGCGACTGCGGTTCGATGCGGCAGATGTGGCCAACGACGTGCGACCGGTCAACGCGGAGGAGATCGAAGCAGAGGGCGGGGTCGTGCTCATTCCCGAGCAGAACGAGTGGGACACCGGTGCGGCTTGAAGCAGGAGTTCGCCAGCGAGGTGCGGGCGAGGAAGACACGAAGGCGCAGGGTACGCCGGCGAGATGCGGGGGTGGATCCGGGTAAAGGAGTCGGGCGGTGCGACGTGAGGTGGGGCTTGGCGCCATCAGGCACGGCCATGGTGGGGCTTGAGCTCCTGGTGATCCGGCGGCGTTGGATGGCGGGATGGAGCTCTGGTGGTGCGGCTGGCCTGCTTGCCGCGGTTGTCCATGGACGGGCAGCGGCGGCTGCTGGGGTGAAGACGGCGGCGGCTGCGGGTTCTATGCTCAGTGCAGAGCGACGGCGCGAGGACGACCGAGAACGCCGGCGAGCTTGTTCGGGCGTCCAGGACGGGACCTCCTGTGAGGTGTTGGGATCACCGGTGGGCGACGCGGTGGGACCTGCTCCGGCGAGATGCGAGCAGAGGAGGCGGAGGTCGAGTGGCGCGGGAGTAGCACGGCACGGCGGCGTGGGTCGACGTCCTCCTGGATGGTTGGATCGAGGGGGCTTGGAGTCCCCGAGCTGCGCGGGGACGAGGAGGTGGCACGCGAGGTGGAGCTCAGGGCGATTGTGGCTGCAGGAGAGGGGCGGCGGGCAGAGGAAGCAACATCCATGGGGATCGGGAGGAGGCGTGGGGGTTGCTTAGGCATGGAAACAGACGAGGTGGGTGGCGACAGATCTGGGTGATGGGATGGAGAGCAGGGAGGATCCCTAAGAAATAGGGTTAGGTTCAAAATGGACTAAAGGTAGACTATATCTTTCCCTGATAATAAATCAGTAATTGCTTCTGGTCGTTTGTCGTCGCTATTTTTGCACAAATGCCCCTGTATTTCTTTGAATTCAACCCGCAGTCCTATATGAAGTGTGTTCCGGAGAAAACGTTTCGTTTTTGCAAAACAGCCCCTGCAGTAGTTGGAATTCAGCCCGCAGTCCGTATATTCCTTACTTTATACTGCCTCTTATCCATTTCCAGACACCACCGCCGGCCACTCGCCGCCGCTTGGCGCCGGTGTCCACGCCGCAGAGGCCAAGGAAGCCGCCGCCACTTACCGCAGGCGTCCGAGCGAGGGTCCCAGGGGAACGGCGACGGGGCTCCTGTGGCCGCCGGCGTCAGGAGAAAGGAGGGTGGCGGCGCTCCGAGCGACGGGCAGCAATCGGAGGCGAGGAGGTGACGGGGTTCTTGGTGGTCGCCGGAGTGGCGAGGGCCGGAGGGGTCGCCGGTGCGGGCGTCGGGCGTGGTTGGAGCAGAGGAACACGAGCTGCGGCGCGGCGTGTGCGGCCGGAGCACAGGAACGCGGGTTGCGGCGCGGTGCAGGAAGGCGGGGCTGGTGCTGGAGCTTGAGGGCACGGCCGCCATCGCATGCGTCCAGATGACGGTAGAGGGCCAAGCCTGGCTTGGCCTGGTGCTGGAGCTTCAGGGCGCGGCCGCCATGGCGTGCGTCCACATGACAGCAGATGGCCAGGCGTGGCTTGGCGTCGCTAAGAGCCACTAGGTCGTCGCCGCCGGCCTCCAGGCCACGCTGGACTAGCTGCTGCACCCCCCTGCGTCGTCGCCGTGCCCCGTGTGGTGCGTGCGAACCCGCCGTGAACAGCTACCCCGTGTGCGCGGCCACCAAGAACGTCTCCCTCCATTCCAGCTCCAAGCCATGCCGCCAGTTGGGCCGACGGTGGACATGCGTCGTGCCGTGCTCGCGCGCAAGGCCCGTGTCCAATTTGGATTGATTGCAGACCGTGTCCTTGTCGAACACAAGTCAATGGAGTGCCTAACCCGGATTGTATTTTTTTTGGTATAAGAAGGAAGGGTACTCGGCCGTAATCTTCATCAGGTCAATTTTGGACGAACATCCAATGTCGCCGCCGAGTTCGCCGGAGGAAGAAGCGCCGAGTTCACCGGAGGTACAAGAACATCCGTCCAGCACTGCAATGTCGCATGCGTCTGCTACATCAGAGGTATGTGTCCCCTTGACCCCAGATTTTCTGTCCTGGAGCCATCAGGCTACCACGGAAGTTCAGCTTAACCAGGCATCCTCAATCCTCCATGGAGGCACTAATTAGTCAGGCATCTGATCTTGGTTAGTTTTACAACATCAGAAAAAGAAGATATGAAAGGTCAGGTTACACATCGAGATACATAGTACTAAGGTCAACTGACTATTAAAGAGGGAATCCGAGCACAACATTACTTGCTAGCAGGCAGCAAGGGCTGCAACTTTTTTTCAGCTGGGAATCATCTTGTCCTTCTGAAAAGATTTGCTTGCTTGACACTGTTTGAATTTGCTTGGTTATTCTTCAGTTATAGTGCTTGATGGATTTCATAATCTATCAATGCCTTACTCATATAGTACTAATGAATTCCAATTGCATGCTGGAATCATTCTGATGTTGCTCCTGACTGAAATTGGTTGAGTCATAAGTGGCTCATTGCTTCAGTTTATAGGTCTAGCTAAGAATTTGTTTTCTGCTAATGGTGTAGCATTGTATTAATGTGTTGTGTACATGCTGATTCTGAATTTTGGCATCAATTGATAGAATTTCGTCCAAACTAAAATGTTGTTGTTCAAGTGTAGGATAATTGGTTTTGATGTGTCTGTTGTGTGTGCGCGTGCAGGTGCCAAAGGCGTCTGGTATAACTCAGGTGGATGCCAAGGAGATTCGGTTGTCGGACATGCCACCAGTAACACTCGATGATACCAATATGCACACTGTAAATTTCCCCCCTGCAAATTGCATAATTTCTATACATGCTGCTGCTGCTGTTGATTTATTATTATTACTGATTTGTCATACATAGACAACAGCTATTCTAGAATATCATCATCCAATTCTGAGCATACAGTTTTTAGTATATATGTGATAATTCTTCTGCAAACATTTGCTGCTACTGTTTTTAGCACCTTGCCGAAACATCAAGTTTCCCGAACAGAAAAATTATGTCATTTTGGCGAAACAAAGAATTTATCTCTAGCATGCTGAAACAAATAATTTATCTCTAGCACGGAAATTATGTTTCTTACCAACAAGAAAGTATCACTTCAGTAATTTATTTTGTTACCACTAATCATTGGGTTGCTCCATTAGCAGGAAGTCAATTTGTCAGTGGAAACATAGCTGCAAGGATGCGATATTTCAACTTTGAGGTTACTTAAGCTTTTGAATTTCAGATTTAGTTGCCATCACAGATTTACTTGCGCCCACATGTTGATTTCTAAATATCGCATAGTACTATAGTTGTGCTCCTCTAAATAGCTTATATTTGAGCAGTCTTGCGGAATAGTTACAGTGAAGAAAAAGCTTGCAAGATTGATTTGATTTGTTGCTTTTTTTGAGTGGCGCTGCCCCTATTAGGCTAAGAAGCACTATACGACGACTAAAGTACATCAGATTACCTTTCATGATTTCTCTGGAATTTTTGTAATTTGTTATATGTTATTTTTTGAATTATTTTGGGTACAAGGAAAGAAGTGCCAGAGACTGCAATTGTTTGATGGTAAAATTTACTGATGTTGGTGTTTCTTTTCAAGATTATATTATTGTTTGCTCATTTGGTCCTTGGATGGTCTACTGATTTTTTTTCTATTCCTTCTGGATAATTTGCTTCAGTTCATCAGACTACCTAGGGAAACATGCACATTCTTTATCTAAAGATATATTGGGCATCAGTCCACCTGTCATGAGATCTCTGAATTTTGGAGGCATGTTGTATTTTATGAATTATTTCTTGCAGATATTATGCTTGGACACACAAATGCATGTAATGCTTCCACTAGAGGTTTGTTCTTCATTCCTTCTGTGTTATTCCTCTTTCAAGTTTTTGGTCCTTGAAAAGTAATAGTACTTGCTAGGTTTTCTAGGTGAAATTTTTTGTAGTAGAAGCTGAATGTATATGGCCTGAATTTACATATCAGAGTGTATGAGTTGATTAAGGGTATGGGAGAGAACAATTGTCATCGTCAAACAACACACGTCGTCACTAAGTTTCTTATATTTACCAATTGAAACATGTCAGTAAGTTGCTACTGATGTCACAGTGTCCATAATGCAGAACACATAATAAGTTAAATTAAGCCAATGATTTTGTTCTTTTAGCCAGAGTCAGGTTCAGAGTTGTTTACTCTGACTTTTCTGGGCACATCCATAAGCAAGCGAGCACGTATTATTTAACTGAAGCAGAGGGTGGCTAAGCTGTGAATGCTTCATTCTTTGTTCTGAACAAATGCAGCTATGACTTTGTATATTGAAGAACCGGCACCTGAGTGTGTTCTGTTTTTATAGGCTGCAGAGCCTAAAGAGTAAAGCTTGTACATTTTGTAAACCATTTTGTTCCAGTTTCCCTTAGTATACAAGTCTATACTGTCTCAGGTTTTGCCATTGCCGATCATGTACTTCTTTCTGTGTTAGATCAGTATAAGTATATTTAGCTCATGTACACACGGCATTTGGATTGAACCAAGAAATTTCATGTTGCTGACTACATATACCTGAACATGGTGGCTTGAACTTGGTTATTCTTGGACATGATGCTGGAATAATTCTTGATGTTTCATATATTCTGCTCTTTCTTCAGTTATCAATTAGCTTAATTGCATCCCTGCTGGTAGTTTTAGATATGTAGGAAAAAAAGGGTGCTTCATAATTCAGTAGATGTAGACCAGTAGGGTCAATTACACATTGTTTGCTGTAAATGACTTTCAGTTTTAGCTTTCATAAAATTTAGACATGTGCTCTTTAACAGTTTGCTGTGGTTGATGGTGGTCCTATGTGTTGGTTGAAATTATCATGTTGGATAATAGTACTTTTACTAGCAGTTACAGTGCTCTTATTATTTTATTGGCACAAATATCATCACATATATTGCTATTGATGTAATATTATATTCCTTCACTGAAAGCAAACATTTCAGTGGCTGTTGTGGTCCTCTTATTATTGTTATTTTCCAGAATCACAGGTGTTGTAGTACTATGCCCCTTCACTGAAAGCAAATCTTGTTTATCGCTAAAAATAATCAGTTTCATATGGGAGGTAATGAGTCGATCTTCTGTTGTTTCGACCGTCGGCGGTGCTTCATTACTGTGTCGCTAGGATGCCCGAGGGAACAAAGGGCAGGCGGGGAGAGTATCTTCGACGATAGTTAGAAGCGGACGGAGTGTGCGTGGCGGCTGCACACAAGGGGGTACTAGAGAATGGGAAAAGATAAGGAAGAGCCATCACGGCCCAACAGTAAGATAATCTTTTTTAAGGGATCGCAGCCTTACGAAGATGAGTTTGTGGGTCCTTTCATGCACGTTAACTATTTTGTTTCGGCCAAACCCAAATAGTAAAAAGATAAACTTCCCAACCAAACTACCAACTATCTGTAAAAATTACCAAACAAAACTGCCCACAAAGTTAACAGAAAAAATAGTTTAAAAATATTTCAAACAAATATGTTCGTAATTTTTAAAAACACTTAAAAATTTGCCCAAAAAACCACTTCTTACTACAAAAATACATTCTTTTAAAAAAATGTTATTTTATAGAGTTTACATTTGAATGAAATATTAAGTTTTATTAAATTTTTTTTCCATGTTTAACATTTATTAAAATTAGATATTAAAAATGATGAAAAATGACACATCAAGGAGGTTCTACCACTTTTATCGCCCAGTGCAACGCACGGGCATTTGTACTAGTATATATAAGAAAGAGAGGAGCTTGGATCATCTGATTGAAATCCGACAGTCGAGAATAAATACGTTAGGGAGTCCAAATGCAAAAACAAAGATGTTTTAGAGATGTTTGGGGATGATCCGGACCCATCGGTGATGACTGAGTGGGCCGGGTTTGGGGAAGTTTTCGGATGTGCGTGACGGGTGGCTTTGCATAGGGTTAGGTGGTTTGACAAGAGAGAACCGAAAACCCGGTTGGCCTCGGAACGGTCAACGAACGCAGGGGGAAGTGGCAACTACGAGCGGATGCAAGTTTTAAAAGCAATGACGACACTGTAACACGCACGATGCGGCTATATCTCCCACGTGTCGGAGCACGACTTAGAGGCATAACCGCATAGTAGGCATGTCGCAAGAGGGGTAATCTTTACACATCCCATGTACTGAACAAGAAAGAGGTACAGAGTTGGCTTACAATCGCCACTTCACATAATACACAAATATAGCATTACATCATCCAGAATACAATCAATGTCCGACTACGGAACCAAAATAAAGACAACCCCAAATGCATAGGTCCCCGATCGCCCCAACCGGGCTCGTCTGGAAAGGAAATATACTAACGTCCTGAGTCCTCGTCGAACTCCCACTTGAGTTTGGTCGCATCTCCTGGATTGGCATCATCGGCACCTGCATCTGGTTTTGGAAGTAATCTGTGAGTCACGGGGACTCAGCAATCTCACACCCTCGCGATCAAGACTATTTAAGCTTATGGGAAGGAAAGGTAGTGAGGTGGAGCTGCAGCAAGCACTAGCATATCTGTTGGCTAACTTACGCAAATGAGAGCGAGAAGAGAAGCAAAGCACGGTCAAGAAGCTATAAAGATCAAGAAGTGATCCTAAAGCTACTTACGTTCAAGCACAACACGAGACCGTGTTCTCTTCCCGGACTTCGCCGAAAAGAGACCATCACGGCTACGCACGCTGTTGATTCATTTTAATTAAGTTAAGTGTCAGATTTTCTACAACCGGATATTAACAAATTCCCATCTACCCATAACCGCGGGCACGGCTTTCGAAAGTTCAAAACCCTACAGGGGTGTCCCAACTTAGCCCATCACAAGCTCTCACGGTCAAAGAAGGATATTCCTTCTCCTAGGATGACCCGATCAGACTCGGAATCCCGGTTACAAGACATCTCGACAATGGTAAAACAAGACCAGCAAAGCCGCCCGATGTGCCGACAAATCCCGATAGGAGTCACACGTATCTCGTTCTCAGGGCACACCGGATGAGACATCCTACGAGTAAAACCAAACCTCAAGTTGCCGCGAGGTGGCCCCGTGGTCTACTCGCTTCGGACCAACACTCAGAGGAGCACTGGCCCCGGGGGGTGTTTAAAATAAAGATGACCCTTGAGTCCGCGGAACCCAAGGGAAAAAGGCTTAGGTGGCAAATGGTAAAACCAAGGTTGGGCCTTGCTGGAGGAGTTTTATTCAAGGCGAACTGTCAAGGGGTTCCCATTATAACCCAACCGCGTAAGGAACGCAAAATCAAGGAACATAACATCGGTATGACGGAAACTAGGGCGGCAAGAGTGGAACAAAACACCAGGCATAAGGCCGAGCCTTCCACCCTTTACCAAGTATATAGGTGCATTAAAGTAAACAAGATATAATAATGATATCCCAACAATAAACATGTTCCAACAAGGAACAAACTCCATCTTCACCTACAACTAGCAACGCTATAAGAGGGGCTGAGCAAAGCGGTAACATAGCCAAAAAACGGTTTGCTAGGACAAGGTGGGTTAGAGGTTTGACATGGCAATATTGGAGGCAATGATAAAGCATATGGTAGGTATCGCGGCATAGCAATAGAGCGAGCAACCAGCAAGCAAAGATAGAAGTGATTTCGAGGGTATGGTCATCTTGCCTGCAAAGTTCTCCGAGTTGACGTAAGCTTGATCCTCGTAAGTGTACTCAACGGGTTCCTCGATCACACAATCGTCTCCCGGCTCTACCTAAATCAAGAACACAAGCAAATGAAACAACGATCAACCACGGTGTAATGCGCAAGCAACATGATGCAAGACATGGCATGATATGCGGGATGTGATATGCAATGCATATGCGAGCTCCGGAAGGAAAAGATTGAACCATGCTTCAACTTGGCAAACCAAGAGTGCCGCTGGAAAGATGAGATGATTCCGGTCGAAATCGATATAAAGGTCGCTGGAATAGGAGACACGGTTTGCGAATGGCAAGCAAAACAATAATGGCACAATTTTGCGATTAACAGCACAATGCCATCTAGAATGCAACAAGAAACTAAGCTACTGCACCCCAACATAGCAACAAAGCACATGGCAGTGATCTACTCAAGATGCTTGACAAAAGATGAACACTGAGCTACGGCTAAATCACACAAGAGCAGGTTCAAACAAGCATGGAAATAGTGCAAAAGATATCAGCTTCACAGACTTGGTGAAAATACTAACATGTCAGGATTTAACATCAGGAAGCAATGTTTAGAGCAAGATAACAACATGCTACAGGATCAGAACATAGCAATACAAAAAATGGCATGAATATACTCAAAGCATATAACAAAAGTCCCTTACTGACAATAAGCGAAAAAGGATCAGAAGATATGATGGCACCCATGTAAACATAGTAAGAATCGTTAACAGACTCAGACTTAGCAGAAAACTGGACATGGCATAAACAGAAATACGAAGGCCTCTTTGCGAGCTCGATTCACTCACCACAAGGTATTGCATGATAAACTAAGCATACTACCAAAAAGAAGACATGATCAAGGAGCTAACCATGGCAAGAACAATCTCATAGCATGCATGGATCAACTACAACAACCTTGGCAAAATTGATTAACATGTAAACAATCTGCTAGGAACATTTTATAGCAAAAGTAGAGCAAGATTGAGTCATGCTAGGGTACTCCATAAATGCAAACAAGGACATGGATGGATAGAGCATAACCATATGTCAAAATCATCCTTACTGAACATACTAAAAAGAAGCATGGATCACTCTATAGCAACATGAATACATGAAATTAAAATAATAGCTGGGAAATGACAGTGAAATTCCAAGTCCCTGAAATCAGCAATATCACGAGAGCCACTTTGCATGCTTGTGATAGTCACCACATTGATCACAAAAATACATGGCATACACCCCTGTAAATATGGCATGGCATAGCCCAAAACACACGTAGAGCTCATGCTCATATGCAGCACACAATAATCATGGCAAAGATGACAAATGCTCAAGATCTGCTAAGTAACAGGAACTAACATTTTATAGCACCCTTGCTCCAACAATTTGAGCATCAAGATGGTCTCAAACAAGCATGGTGCAATGGAACAAAATGAAGAGCACAACCTGATGAACAATTTGATATATGGCACACACAAAACGGAGCTATGGATGTGGAGTTATGATGCAATGAACAGGACTAGAAAATATAGCAGAAAAGGACTTAGGCAAAAATTCAACCTCCAGATATAGGGTTGACTTTTGCATGTGAACCGAGGTGGCATCGGAACTTCATCGGGGAGCTTGTCGGAGTGGAGGGAGAGGCCGGAGTGGAGGGAGATGGCCTGAGAGGGCGGATCCCGACGAGGGCGGTGGCCGGATCCGGCGCGGGCGCGGGTGGCGGAGGTCGGCGCCGGCGGAGGAGGCAGGCCGCGGCGGCGCAGATCTCGAGCGGCCGGCGAGAGTCGGCAGCCGGCGAAGCAGGGGCGGCGGTGGAGGAGGCGCGGGGCGGCGCGGAGGAGCGGGCGACGACGGCTGGTGGGCGCGGGCGGCGCGGAGGAGCGGGCCCGCGGGGGCCGGACCTGGGCTCACGGGATGGCAACGGTGGGCGGCGGCGCTCTGCCACGTGGCGCCCTCTGGTTCGCCGGGTGGCGGCGGGCGAACGTGTGTGGCGCGGTCCGGACGCGTCCGGTGGCGAGGAGGGAGGTTTGCTAGGGTTTCACCCGAAAATTTCGGAGGGGTGCACACATATATAGGTAGAGGGAGCTAGGAGAGTCCAAATGAGGTGCGGTTTTCGGCCACGCGATCGTGATCAAACGGCCAAGAGGATGGCGGTGGTTTGGATGGGTTTTGGGACACTTTGGAGGGGTGTTGGGCTGCAACACACACGAGGCCTTTACGGTTCCTCGGTTAACCGTTGGAGTATCAAACGGACTCCAAATGGCACGAAACTTGACAGGCGGTCTACCGGTTGTGTACCAGGGCCGCTTGGCAAATCTCGATCCATTTCGAGAAAGTTTAACACCCGCACACGAAAAGAGGCAAAAGGGGGCGCCGGAGGACATAGGAGTGCCGGATCACAAAACGGACAACGTGGAAAATGCTCGGTAGCATGAGACAAACATGTATGCAAATGAGATGCACATGATGACATGATATACAATGCATGACATGGAAAAATGCAAAATGAAGACAAAAACCCAACCACGAATCTCATAACTTATAGATGAAAATGGCAAGAGTTGGAATACAAATATGGTAAGTTACATCCGGGGTGTTACAACACTCCACCACTACGAAAGGATCTCGTCCCGAGATCTAGGACTGAAAGAACTCCGGATGTTCGGAACGGAGGTGGTCCTCGCGTTCCCTGGTGGCTTCTCGGTCGGAATGATGTGACCACTTCACTTTCAGGAATTTGATAGACTTTTTGCGAGTCTTGCGCTCAATTTCTTCAAGAATAGCAACGGGATGCTCATGATAAGACATGTCTTCTTGGAGATCAATCTCTTTGAAGTTGATGGTGCAGTCAGGCGTCTTGAAACACTTGCGAAGCTGAGATACGTGAAACACGTCGTGCACATTTGCAAAGTTGGATGGAAGCTCAAGTTGATAGGCGAGATCGCCTCTTTTGCCCATGATCTTGAAAGGACCCACGTATCTAGGGGCAAGCTTCCCTTTGATACCAAAGCGACGAGTACCTTTCATTGGAGAGACGCGGAGGTAGACATGGTCTCCAATCTCAAAAGCCAAGTCATGATGCTTGCTATCATAGTAACTCTTCTGGAGCGATTGCGCGGCTTTGAGATTTTCACGAATGACTTTGCACATTTCTTCAGCCTCTGTGATCAAGTCATTGCCAAGAAGTTGGCGTTCACCAGTCTCTGACCAATTAAGAGGGGTACGACACTTTCTGCCATAGAGAATCTCGAATGGGGCCTTGCCCGAACTCGCTTGGAAGCTGTTGTTGTAGGAGAACTCGGCATATGGAAGACAATCTTACCACTTCATACCGAAGGAAATGACACAAGCCCTGAGCATATCTTCAAGAATTTGGTTTACTCACTTGACTTGTCCACTAGTTTGAGGATGAAAGGCTGTGCTGAAGCGAATGTTGGTGCACATATCCTTCTGGAAGGAATCCCAGAACTTAGAGGTAAAGATGCTTCCACGATCTGAAGATATCAACTGCGGAATGCCGTGCAAAGAGACAATCCAGGTATATAGCTCTGCCAAGTGAGCTGCTGTGATAGATTCTTTGATAGGAAGAAAATGAGCCACTTTTGTAAGCTTGTCGATGACAACAAAGATAGCATCATTACCACGCTTGGACTTGGGAAATCCAGTCACAAAGTCCATATCAATATGGTCAAACTTCCATTCTGGAATGGCAAGAGGTTGGAGCAGACCAGCTGGTCGTTGGTGTTATGCTTTCACTCTTCTGCAGACATCACATTCATTTACGAACTGAGCAATCTCGCGCTTCAATCGAGTCCACCAATACGACTGCTTGAGGTCATGGTACATCTTCGTACTTCCAGGATGAATGGAAAGGAGTGAATTGTGAGCCTCATTCATAATGACTTTACGGAGATCACCCTTAGGAATAACAATGCGATCCTCGAAGAATAGAGTATCTTTGTCATCAAGGCGATAGCACTTGTACTTGGGTTGGCTCTTGGCAATACCAATCTTCACCTTCTTCACCATTGCATCAAGAAGTTGTGCCTCACGAATTTGATCTTCCAAAGTAGGAGAGACTTGGAGTTTGGCAAGAAATCCTTGAGGAACAACTTGGATATTAAGTTTGCGGAAAGCTTCACAAAGATCCGGTTGGAAGGGCTTGAGGATCAAACTGTTGCAGTAAGCCTTCCTGCTCAAAGCGTCTGCAATGACATTAGCCTTGCCTGGAGTATATTCAATACTCGGATTATACTCTTGAATCATTTCGACCCAATGAGTCTCCCTGAGGTTGAGGTTGGGTTGAGTGAAGATGTACTTGAGACTCTTATGATCAATGAAGATGTCCACTTCCCTTCCCAACAAGAGATGTCTCCATGTTAAAAGAGCATGGACAACTGCCACCAACTCGAGGTCATGAGTGGGGTAGTTCTTTTCGTTGGGCTTCAACTGGCGAGAGGTATAGGCCACAACTTTCTTTTCTTGCATTAACACAACATCGATACCTTGCAGGGAAGCATCACAGAAAACCTCGAATGGTTTGGATTCACCAGGAGGAGTTAGAACTGGAGCTGTGACTAACTTCTCTTTGAGGGTGTTGAAAGCGATGTCACATTTAGGCATCCAGACAAACTTCACATTCTGAGGAGGTTCCCAATTCACGATTGCAGACACCTTCTCAGGATTAATAGCTATGCCCTTGGCGGAGATGATATGCCCAAGGTAGAGAACCTCATCGAGCCAAAACTCGCACTTTGAAAACTTCGCATAGAACTGATGTTCTCTGAGTTTGTCGAGCACCAATCTCAAATGCTTGGCATGATCCTCCTTGTTCTTGGAAAAGACCAAAATATCATCGAGATACACCAAGACGAAGTCATTTGTGGTTGAAGATGAAGTTCATCATGCGAGAGGATGTTGGAGGAGCATTGACAAGGCCGAAAGACATGACAGTGTATTCATAGGAACCATAGCTTGTTCTGAATGCTGTCTTGGGGATATCTTGTTCACGATTGCGAATCTAATGATAGCCCATACGGAGGTCAAGCTTGGAGAATACTTGAGCACCTTTGAGTTGTTCGAATAGCTCATTGATGTTGGGAAGTGGGTACTTGTTCTTTATGGTCTTCTTGTTCAATGGACGGTAGTCGACACAAAGTCGGTCCGTGCCATCCTTCTTGACAAAAAGAACACCACAACCCTAAGGAGAAGAACTTGGTCGGATCAGACCCATACGCTTTGTTACATCGAGTTGTTTCTTCAGCTCCTTCAACTCTTCTGGTCCAAGCTTGTAAGGACGTTTGCAAACAGGTTCCGTGCCAGGCTCAAGATCAATGACGAATTCAACTGGCTGGTGAGGAGGCATTCCTGGAAGCTCTTCTGGAAAGACATCTTGATATTCACAAATGACTGGAATCTGAGAGATGGCATTCAACTCGCCCTTCTCATTGAGAGAAAACAGTCGAATAGCATCATCACGAGCAACAAAGACGATCACATCCTCAGACGAGTGTGTCAATTGAATCTGCCTGGCGGCACAATCAAGCTAAGCCTTGTGCTTAGAAAGCCAGTCCATGCCGAGAATTAGATCAATATCCGAGTTACCAAGAACCATTGGAGAGGACAGAAATTTATAGTCTCCAAACTGGACAGAGACATCGGGAGCAACCAAATTAGAAGTCATAAGCTTTCTGGGAGAAACAACTTGCATGACTTTGTACAAAACCTTTGTGTCAACATTGTGCTTCGATGCAAATGGGAATGACATGAAAGAATGTGATGCACCAGTATCAAAAAGAACTATTGCAGGAATATCATTAACATGAAGATTACCCACGATCACTTCTGAAGAGTCCTCTGCCTGAGCTGTGTTCATCATGTTGACCTTGGGAAACTTGGAATTATGCTTGACCACTGCATTGCTGGCAGATCTCACAGGAGGAGGAGGCAGAAGGCGCCTATGGTTGAAGCATTTGTTCGCATAGTGCCCTTTCTCCTGACACTTGTTGCAAGTAACCTCTAAGAGTGGACGGTGATACGGAGCACTTGACCTTGGATCATGAGACGAAGCTTTGTTCTGATAGCCTGGGTTGGGTGGGTGGGAAGATACATTGCCACCTTTACTCTTCTGCTGATAAGGCCGACGGAACAGAGGAGGAGGCAACCAGAACTTTTGCTGCTTAGCTGCCACTTGAGTTGAAGAAGAAGAAGGACTTGCATCCCTGACTCTCTTCTAGGAAGCATCGCACTTGATCTGAGCGGCCTCTTGCTTTAGTGCCATGTTGTAGAACTCATCATACCTTTTCGGCTCAAAAAGCACAAGAGCTAGTTGCAGATCTTCTCTAAGGCCACCTCTGAATTGATAAATCATGCTCTTCTCATCAGGGACGTCTTGTTTGGCAAAGCGAGCGAGCCTCTGAAACAGGATGTTGTATTGGTAAACAGACAAACTGCCTTGCTTCAGATTGCGGAACTCCTCGCACTTACTCTCAGCAACACTTTGAGGAATGTGGTGAGCTTTGAAGTCTCGGCGGAAATCATCCCAGGTAATCACAGACCTCCTCTAGGATCTTTGTATTGTTGATACCACTCAGCAGCTTGGTCTTTGAGTTGGAGTGAAGCAAACTTGACAAAGTCCTCAGGCCTGACATTGCTACACTGAAAATGTTTGCAGATATCCACGAGCCAATCGTCAGCGTGTGTGGCCTCGACACTATTACTGAAAGACTTCGGTTGGTTTGCGAGGAACTGGTTGAGGGTAGCAAACTGAGCTTGATTGTTGCCATGGCCTTGATTTCCTTGGTTATGCTCTTGCAAGAGTCGCATAAGCATATGCGTGTTGGCGTTGGTAGCGGCCATGATAGCTTGCCATGCCTCCAGAGGTGGAGGTGGTGGCGGTGGTTCTGGATTCTGATGCGTTGCAGGAGCCATCCTGAAGAGGTTGACATCCGTTAGCATCTTGAAAGACATATATTCAAGCTGAATCAATGGATCGAAATTGCAACATATAGCCTTAACTGTAAGTGCATCTAGTGCCACCCCTAGTTGGTTTTGGAGTATTGACGACAAACCTAGTTGAGGGACTAATGTGTTTGTGAGAATTGCAGGATAACACAGGTAGAAGTCCCTCATTGATTCGGTTTAGCTACCAGAGATGACCCCCAAAAATGTACGAAGACATTGAAGACAATGGTGGTTCATGAAGACATTCGTGTCGAAGACAATGACATATGAAGACTCCCCATGAAGCTTTTGGAACTCGAAGACTTAGATCCTTCGTAGCTTTACTTTATTCATGTTGTGTCATAGGAACCACTATACTGTTAAGTGGGGTCCAAGAAAACCAGTCAGGATGACTGAAGTGATGCCTAATTCAAATCCTATGTCTTCGAGTGAAGACAATGAGAGAAAATCTTGTCCAGAGTCAGACAAGTCAGCTTTACTTGCAGCCCAAGTAAAGTTGCCGTGAGAGTTCAAAATCCGACCGTTAGTACACGTGTCAGTTCCTTAGTGACCCAGGGTCATTTCGGACAAATCAGGCCAGGGTTGCCAAGTGGCTATAAATAGCCCACCCCCACAACCATAAACGGTTGGCTGCTCAGATTTCAGTGCACGGCTTTTGTCGTTTGAGAGCAACCCACCTCGAAGCCTTTGAGAGAAAATCCTTAGTGAGGAGAAAAGCCCTAACCACCCAGAGCCAGAGTAATTGGGCATCACTTGAGTCTTCTTGTCTGAGTGATCTGAAGACTTATTACACTTGAGGACTGTGCATCCTCCAGACGGTTAGGCGTCACGTTCTGAGCATCCAAGAGGAATTGTGGATTGCCGGTGAACGAAGTCTGTGAAGGTTTGGGAGTCTACCTTGAAGACTTACCAGAGTGATTGGGCGGGGTCTGTGTGACCTTAGCTCAAGGAGAAAACGGTGAGGACTGGGTGTCCTGAGCTGCGTGTTCAGGACTGGGTGTCCGGGACTGTGTGTCCTTTGGTTTAAATACCTAGCCGCTCCAACCATACGTACAGTTGTCACAGCAACTGGAACTGGTCCAACATATCATTGTCTTCAACGTGTCACTGGTTTCATCTTCACCTCCCTTTACTTACCAGTACACATTGTGAAGCTATTGCATGCCTGCTTAATCTTCTGTCTTCACAACCTGACTGTATGCTCTGTTTGGCTTCATAAGTTCTTCCAACCTGATCCTCATTACACTGAAGCTATTTGTCTCTGTGCTTTCACTGTACTGTATATTTGACTATGGCTTGCGTTGTGTAATCTACCTTCCGCTGCATAGTGATAGGCTTCAAGTCTGTTTGTCTTCATAACTTCCACGTTTTGAAGACTTTCTTAAAAATCGCCTATTCACCCCCCTCTAGTCGATATAACGCACTTTCAATTGGTATCAGAGCAAGGTGCTCCCTTGTTCTATGTGATTCGGTTTAACCACCTGGAGTTTTAGCTATGTCGACTGCAGGGATAATTAAAGTCTCCGCTGCGTGCCCCGTCTTCGATGGAACTGAATATCCCTACTGGAAGAATAAGATGCGCATGCATCTTGAAGCCATTGACGTCGACCTATGGTATGTCGTCGAAAACAGCGTTCCCAAGGCTGGAGAAGGTGTCACTGCTGCTGATGTCAAGAAGTTCACTCAACTGGACTCCACTGCCAAGAATATTATCTGTGGTCATCTGACCAAGGGACAGTACAGCCGTGTGAGTGCCTTGAAGACATCCAAGCTGGTCTGGGACTGGCTCTCCAAGGTCAATGAAGGCATCTCAACCCAGAGAGACCAGAGAATCAATGTTCTTCGCAATCTCTTCAACCGCTTCAAGCGAAATGACAATGAGAATGTCCAGCACACATTTGACCGGCTCACTGACATCACAAATGAGCTTCAAGCCCTCGGCGCCACTGAGATCACCAAACATGAAATCGTCAAGACGCTGCTAAGATCACTTGACAGTTCATTTGACGTTCTAGCCCTGATGATTCAAGAACGTCCAGACTTCAAGACACTCGATCCGTCTGACATACTTGAGAGGCTCAACACACATGAGTTTCAGCTTTCTGAGAAAAGAGATATCTACGGTCCAAACTATGGGCGAACTCGTGCCTTGAAGGCAAAAGCTGTGTCATCATCTGAAGAGGAATCTGACAGCAGTTCTGATGATCCTGAAGACATTGGAAGGGAACTTGCAATGCTAGTGAAGAAGTTCCAGAAATTCACCAAGAAGAAAGGCTTCAGAAAGTCTTCACGATCAAGCTCAAGGAATGATGAAGCTTCTGCGCATGACTACAAGAGGAAAACTTGTCACAAATGCAAGAAAACTGGACACTTCATCTCTGAATGCCCACAGTGGGACAATGAGAACAGAAAGAAGAAGAAGAGCAAAGAATATGACTCTGACGATAAGAAGACGAAGAAATACTCAAAGTCTTCGTCCAAGTCTTCCTCAAAGTCTTCATCACACAAGAAGAGTTCATCTGGCAAGGCTCGTGCGTTTGTTGGCAAGGAAATGGATTCAGAGGAGGAGTCCGCTTCTGAGGAGGCAGAGGTGGAGTCTGAGGAGGAGTCTGATTCAGGCATTGCAAGTTTGGCTACAGCCTATGTCGCCAAGTCCATCTTCAACACTGAAGACAATGACTCTATCACCATCACCGATGCAAATGACAAGGACGACTCTACTCCCACCTACTGCTTCATGGCACGTGGTGCCAAGGTAAACACACGCACCACTCACTATCAAACATCTAGTGACGATGACTCCGGTTGTGATTCAAAACCCAGTTACAAAACACTTGCTAAAATTGCAACTGAACAACAAAAGGCCATGGAACATATTCAAAAACTGTTAGACAGAAGCGATGATCTGTTGGGTGCTGAAATGACTCGTTCTGAATCCTTAATTGAAGACATAAAAAATCTTCATGTTAAGTATCAGGAACTCGAAGATCGTCTTGAGACTCTCTCAACTACTCATGAAAAGCTTTCCTATGATTATCTTCAGAAGAAGCAAGATCTTGAGAAGTTGAGAGCGGATCATGAAGATCTTCAAAAGGAAAACGAGTCACTTCGAGCCGAACAGATCAGTTCTGCTCAGGAAGGATTTGAACCACCATGCCTTAAATGCATTGAGCGTGATAATGCTATTTCTGTTGCTGAATGTTCCACTGCTACTGCTGTTGCAATATCTTCAACTGTTGAAGTGGTAACTAACCCCTCTGCTGAGGATACCACGGCTATTGCTGATGAAAATGCTAGGTTGAAGACATTGCTTGAAACAGGGATGTACAAAAGTCTCAAAGGACATCAGACACTATGTGATGTCCTCAAGAAGCAGATTCTGAACCGAAACCCTAGCAAAGAGGGTGTTGGGTTCGTGAGGAAAATTAATGCAGATGGCTCTTACTGGAAACCTGAGCAGTACCCCAAAACCACATGGGTTGCTGCAAAGGAATCCTCATCAGATCCATCCAATCTATCTGGCTTCACTTGTGCTAATCCAATTATCATTGATGAATCCTTTGATGCAAACTATAAACTGTTTAGGAATCAGAATGGTGAAGTATTTGCCAGGTACATTGGTACTAACTGCAGGAATGGACCGCCTATGAAGAAGATCTGGGTTCCAAAAACGTGTCTTGAGAATCTTCCTGTGAATGTCCTCATGACACCTCACATGAAGAAGACAAACCTCAGACCAAAGGCTTCATATGGTCCAAAGGGTTCATACAGGCAGAGGGCTCATCTGACTTGCACTAACACAAATGCTTTGCAGGGAAACCATGCTCAGGCTTATGAGAGCGGTTCTTCAAACCGTCATTCTCATATGACCAAAAATTATTCTGCCTATTCTTATGAGTATTATTGCCCACCTGCTAAACTGTTTGCTAGGGCTCCAAAGCCAAAATTATCAGATGCTGCACTTAGACTTATTGCTTCTAAGCCACCCTTGAAGATGTGGGTGGTTAAGAAAGCTTAACTCTCTTTTGCAGGGAAAGGTCTCCAGCACAAAACCAAAATCTTCTGATGCTATTGCTGGGAACCTTAAAAAACTCGTGGGGCGCACGATCAAATGCCCGAATGGCATCACTATGTATTTCATATCTGAATCGCATGCTACTCTCCCTGCTTGTCCTAACCTGGATCTCAGTTTTCATAATCCACTGGTTCGTCAAATGTTTTTGCTTCACAACACTCTTGGTGAAGCCTATCCCCCTAACTGCACTGTAGGGTACGACACCAGTAACTTCGGAGTCTTCAGTATGGATTATTGACAGCGGGTGTACAAATCACATGACTGGCAAGAAAAGTCTCTTTATGGACTCAACCTTACGTCCATCTGACAAGAGCCACATCACATTCGCTGACACTGGTAAAAGTAAAGTACTGGGTCTAGGTAGAGTTGCAATCTCAAGGGATCAACACATGGATAAAGTCATGTTTGTTGAATCCCTTGGCTTCAACTTAATGTCTGTCTCAATGCTTTGCGATTTAAACATGATTGTAATCTTTGGAAAATATCGCTGTCTGGTACTAATGGAATCTGACAAGTCTCTAGTGTTTGAAGGGTATCGAAAAGATGATTTGTACGTGGTAGATTTCTCAGCAGGGCCACAGCTTGCAGTTTGTCTTCTCGCAAAGGCTTCAGAATGCTGGCTTTGGCATCGAAGACTTGGGCATGCTGGCATGAGGAACCTCCACACCCTTGCTAAGAAGAAGCATGTCATAGGCATCGAGGGCGTCAAGTTCAAGAAAGATCACTTATGCGGTGCCTGTGAAGCTGGGAAGATGACAAGGGCAAAACATCCTTCGAAGACAATCATGACCACTACTCAACCCTTCGAACTGCTTCACATGGATCTCTTCGGTCCTACCCACTACTCAACTTTCTCCACTACTGCTTGCCTCTATGGCTTCGTCATTGTTGATGATTACTCTAGATATACTTGGGTGCACATAATCCTTTACAAGACTGAAGTGCAGGATGTCTTCAGACGCTTTGCAAATCGGGCAATGAACAATTATGGCGCCAAGATAAAGCACATCAGAAGTGACAATGGCACAGAATTCAAGAACACCGGCCTTGACACATATCTTGATACATTGGGCATCACTCATGAATTCTCAGCTCCATACACGCCACAACAGAATGGCATCGTCGAACGCAAGAACAGAACACTCATTGAGATGGCCAGAACAATGTTAGATGAGTACAAGACACCAAGAAAATTCTGGACTGAAGCCATTGACACTGCATGCCATACTATCAACCGTGTGTATCTTCACAAGCTGCTGAACAAGACATCTTATGAACTTCTGACTAGCAAGAAGCCAAATGTAAGTTACTTCAGAGTATTTGGATCGAGATGCTGGATCAAGGACCCTCACCACACAGCAAAATTTGCTCCAAAAGCACATGAGGGCTTCATGCTTGGATATGGAAAGGATTCGCACTCCTACAGAGTCTTCAATCTCTTTCACTACAAAGTGGTTGAAACAGTGGATGTGCGGTTTGATGAGACCAATGGGTCACAAAGAGAGCAACTACCAGATGTACTAGATGAAGTTCCAGCCAGTGAATCAATCAAGCTAATGGGAACTGGAGAAATTATACCTTCTGAAGCTCGTCCTGAAGAAGAACTTATCATCTCAGCACCTGATCCACATGAAGACAATGCTCAGCCTGAAGACATTCCTCCCCATGACAACGTAGATCAGCAAGAGCAAAGTCTTCGACCCCTACATCCTCGTGTTGCCAATGAAGTGCAAATTGACAGAATAATTGATAGCATCAATGCACCTGGTCCACTGACTCGTTCAAAGGCAACTCAACTGGCAAACTTTTGCGGACACTTCGCATTTGTCTCAATCACAGAACCCAAGAAAACTGATGAAGCCTTTATGGAACCTGAATGGATTCAAGCTATGCAAGAAGAGCTTCAACAATTTGAGCTGAACAATGTATGGGAGTTAGTTAAGCGTCCTGATCCACGGAAGCATAACATAATAGGCACCAAATGGATATACCGCAACAAGCAAGATGAGCATGGCCAAGTCGTCAGAAACAAGGCTCGTCTCGTTGCTCAAGGATATACTCAAGTGGAAGGCATCGACTTCGACGAAACATTTGCTCCTGTGGCCAGACTTGAAGCCATCCGTATACTGCTGGCCTATGCAAATCATCACAACATAATCCTGTATCAAATGGATGTAAAAAGTGCCTTCCTCAATGGCAAAATTGAAGAAGAAGTGTATGTTGCGAACCACCTGGGTTTGAAGATCCAAAACATCCTGACATGGTGTACAAGCTCAAAAAGGCACTATATGGCCTCAAACAAGCCCCTCGGGCCTGGTATGATACACTGAAATACTTCCTGAAGAGCAAAGGCTTCATACCTGGTTCCCTGGATCCCACTCTCTTCACAAAGACATATGATGGTGAACTGTTTGTGTGCCAAATATACGTGGATGACATTATCTTCGGCTGCACCAATCAGAAGTATAGTGAGGAGTTCGGATATATGATGCAAGAGCAATATCAGATGTCTATGATGGGGGAGCTGAAATTCTTCCTCGGTCTTCAGATAAGGCAACAACGCAATGGCATCTTCATATCTCAAGAGAAATACCTCAAAGACTGCCTGAAGAAGTTCGGTATGCAAGATTGCAAAGGCTTCACAACACCAATGCTAGCCAAACATCATCTGGGTCCTGACGACAATGGTAAAGAGTTCGATCAAAAGGTATACCGCTCCATGATTGGTTCTTTGCTTTATTTATGTGCATCTAGGCCAGATATTATGCTTAGTGTTTGCATGTGTGCTCGGTTTCTAGCGGCACCAAAGGAGTCGCATCACTTAGCAGTGAAGCGAATTCTTTGATATTTGGCTCACACACCAACTCTAGGGTTATGGTATCCAAAGGGCTCAGAGTTTGATCTGGTTGGATTTTCGGACGCTGATTACGCTGGTGACAAGGTTGATCGGAAGTCCACATCAGGCACATGTCATTTCCTGGGCCGATCTCTTGTCTGTTGGTCTTCAAAGAAGCAGAACTGTGTATCTCTCTCCACTGCTGAATCTGAATACATTGCTGCTGGATCCTGCTGCGCTCAGCTTCTATGGATGAAGCAAACCCTCAAGGATTATGGCATTCATCTGAAGCAAGTGCCACTTTACTGCGACAACGAAAGCGCCATCAAGATCTCCAACAACCCAGTTCAGCACTCGAAGACAAAGCACATTGAAATTCGTCATCATTTTCTCAGAGATCATGTTACAAAGGAAGACATTGATATCATACACGTCAACACTGAAGAGCAATTGGCAGATATCTTCACCAAGCCCTTGGATGAGAAGAGATTTTGCAAGTTACGGTGTGAGCTAAATATCTTGGAATCCTCAAATGTCCTGTGATCAGGCACACATCCTAACACTTATGCATGATGATGACTTAGATGTGCAACACACAAAGTAACGTATATCTTCAATCAATGAAGACATACATTCTAAGTGTGAATACATTAACGTGGAATTTGACCTCGGAGCGCCACGATAATTGTGCGCCGTGTCTGGATTCAATACTTCCTATACGGTGGGTAGCGCCACCACCAAAATTTTTCTGCTTGAAGTGTTTTACTCATGGCGTTACATTTGCTATGTCTTCACATTTGGTTTGGCTTCAATCTCAACATGTCTTCATGATTATCTTCACTATGTTGATTATATATATGCACTGGTGTTCTGTCCTCTACAGCATTCACTTATAGCTATGTCGTCTTGTCTGAATCTTTTGAACTAAGTGAATGTGATCGGACCCTAACCTCTCCATGCTTCCTACCTCAAACTCTATCTCTCCAAGTCATATGCACTCTATTGAAACTGTCGAATGTCTTCACTGCATCCTTGTCAGAAGAAGACACAGAGACAAACTTTAAAACAGCTTTCAATGTTTTTCCATCAACTAGAATTCCGGAGAAGTAGGAACGACTCCCGACAAACCAGGCATGCGTGGGGTGAAACTGCCCCCACAATTCCGCATGCTGGCCACGTACTGATCAGATGCGAATCGCCAGGGGCACCTGAGTAATAGCGCAGTGCCGCCCATATCCCTATAAGTACACGTTTCACTGCGGTCATTATCTCTTCTTCCTCCCTCGCACAAGCCCTAGCACCACCGCTAACTCTCGACGACGCCGGCGACGAAGTGCTTCACTACTGCGACCTCTCCGACGCCGTTCTCACGCCGACCGCGGCCACCAGTCTCTCCGCCGTCGTCCTAAGTGTCTTCCGTCGCCAAGTTCGGGCACGGAGGATCGAACTGCTCGGCCTCACCTCTCTTATCGTCTAGCAGTTCCAAGTCTGGTAAATAACAAGCTTTTTACAGCCTCTTTTGATCCTATTGATCCATCACTTTCTGCCGAAAGAGGTTTCTATTTCTTCAAGTTTCATTCCTCTTGTCTGAATCTCATAACTTGCCTAGCATATTCACTTGTTCTTCATGAAGTAGTTAGATTCCTCACTTGTACTAATCTATGGGTTCGTACAAATCTGGAACCAACTTCTTTTCTATAAAGTGAATGTCTTCGCATGATGAGGTCAATGTCTTCTACACTGATTTATCTTCAAAATCTTCTGAGAATGCATATGACCTCTTCCCCTTCCCTCGCACCTTAATGCTGTCACAGGTACATGTCCGTGGGAGAATCTTTTGGTTCTCATAGTCTGCATTCATTTGCAGAATTCCTACAGCGTCACATCAATTCACCTGAAGCAAGTTCCTGTTGGTCAAGCAAAAGGAAGCCTTTGAAGCCTTTGAAAGCTTTGAAGCTTTTGAAGTCTTCCAAGTTAAGCTTCATGGCATCCGAGAAACCATCAAGGAAGGGAGGCAGGCAGAGACGGGGTGACACATCAAAGGATCTGCCTGCAGATTTGGCAGAAACGTACCAAACAGATCCTGAAGAAACCTATGCTCAGCGCAAGACACGAATCCAATGGATTCGCAGGTACTGGGCAGAGCAGTGGTTCCTATACCGCTTCGTCACCAAAGAATATGCAGAGAAGTGCGCCATCAAGCGGCCATGGGGAGATGCCTTGTACAAGAACCTCGTACCCCGAACCAGAGACGAAGCCATTGCTCAAGGTTTCTTTCCATGCATGGTCAGGGGACAACAGCCAGCTGATGCACATCCATCGTCCCTTCTCTGGTGTCGCGATGACACTCTGTTCAAGCGCAACTTCCAATTTGCCCAGAACTCTGCGAAGCAAAACAAGAAGGAGTTTGGATTGGACTTCAACCCTGGTCCCTCCAGACCAAGGGCAGATGGCACACGCGACGCTAATCCCAATGTCATCGGGCCATTTGCCAATCTCGACGGCCTCATCACTCACATTATAGTCCAAGGGACTGCCGTGAACGACCCTCCAGCAGACACTGAGTCTGATGATGCTCCTGCTGCCCCAGAGCCAAAGCAGATGAAGAAGAAGCCAAAAGCTTCCAAGCCAGTCGCCTCCCCCAAGATCTCCAAAGCGAAGCCATTGGCCACTGCACCTCCTGAAGCCAGTGTGCAGTCTGAAGGCTTATCAAGAGTCTCCAAGCCTCAAGAAGCAAAGAAACCACAGCCACACACCAGCAAAGAGCTAACTGTCGCTGCCGTTCTTTGCTGCGAAGCCATTGATCTGTCCAGTGACGAAGATCTTGGTGATGACGCCCTTGAGCAGCTCATCAAGAGCAAGGAGGAGGCTGAAATCTTCAACAATCTGCCTCTGTTCGATGCAAAAATCATCCACAACTTCATAGATGAGTGGTTTGACACGCCCAACATCAGCTTTGATGATCTGCAGCTGCCCATTGGCCTCAGCGTAGCCTTCCAAGGAGCTATCGCTTCAGAACTCGCTATTGCCCAGCGCATCGTGGAACTGAAGCAAAAGATAGATTTCGAGAAGGCTCAGTTTAAACAGAACATGGCCACGCTCAGCGTCCAAGAGATCAAAGACTTCAAGGTCATGCTGCATGAGCTGAAGGAAAACTTCATGCAGAAACGTGCAGAGGCTCAGGGCTCACGCGAGCGCATGAAGAATTTGGCTGATCTCTGCGTACAGGCCTACAATGAGGCCGAGAAGCGAAAGGAACTTGGGCGTCCCGGCATCGACCCCAGGATGGCCGCCAAGAAAAAGAAGACGCCCACCGTGGCTGAAGAAGTCTCGGGCTGCTCCCACAGAGCCCTTGATAGTTGAACCCCTTTCCGTTCGCCGTCCTAATGAAGATCGTCAGATGACCGTCCATGAGCCTGCTCTCACTGAGGCTCAGCGTGATGAAGACATTCCAGCAGCCGACCCCACCGCTGCTGACGACATTGGTCTCGAAGACAATGTACAAGATGATGCAGTCCTTCCTCAGCTCGAATCGAGTGAATTGCTCAGCATTGGTCGTCCCCTGACGCCAATCACACAAGATGCATCGTGGGCAGATCGCCCACAGGAGGAAGAGGATGAGCCCCAGCCCACTGCAGCTCCACCTGCGTCGCCTCCATTCCGTAGGCTTCGCAGAGGACCAAGGGCTCAGACTGCTGACGACATTCCGGCTGCATCAGCCGAAGCACAAGCAGAAGAGCATGAAGAACCTCAAGCTCCATCTTCCCCACACCAGCAAGAAGAAATTCTCAAGGAGGCTGACACCACTGCGGCTGCCACACATAATACTAAAGCATTTGTGGAGCCAGACCAACCAACAGCTTCAAAAGATACTGAAGCAACTGCCTCTGACCCTTCGTGCCTGTGTCTGCTGCCGGACCACAGTTCAATTATCATATTGCGCACAGGCCCCAGGTACAGAAGCCAATCCCACGACTGCCAAGGTTCCCAGGCCCAGTCACTGCTCCTGGCTCCTTCAATGTCAATAGCTTCAGGGCAGACAACACTTTCTTCAACCGCTCCAAGAACCCTTACTCAAGGGAAAAGATTGTGTCAGATAGGTTCTGGAGCTACCCACAGCGCAGCTACTACTCCTGCGTCCTCTACAACCAGAACCGTATCTTTCCACATCAGCGCCTTGAAGTTGAAGCTTTTGCTGGTCTGCCTGGTCTGGAAGAAGCCTTGGACTGCTTCAAGCAAGTTGGCCTGCTACCGTTTGTCACGGATGAAGAGCACTGGAACGAAGAGCTTCTGCTTCAGTTCTATGCAACATTGCACATCAAGGGCTACAACAGAGATCCGAAGACTTGGGTCCTGGAGTGGATGACCGGCAACGTCCATCATGAAGCCAATGCGTTTGATATCATTGAGCTCACCGGCCTACCCACTCCAGGCGAACACTTCGAAGAAGGCTGCCAACTCCATACTGAAGCAGTTGAGAGCATATTCCAGCGACCTGAGCCAAATATGAGTCAAATGCTCTCAATGATGAAGCCATTGCCTTCTGACGCACCTTACCCAACGGAGTTCTTCGTTGAAGACTTAGAGTACCTGCCGAGAACCATCTATCACATCATCAGGCGGACTCTATGGCCCATTAAGGGGCACTCTCGATATTCCAAGGTTGAAGGTGCCATGAAGACTCTCATCTTCTGCATCCTACACGGCAAATGCTTCAATGCCCAGGATCTCTTCATTCGTCAACTTGCTGCGTCTGGCTCAGATCTCTTTGGTCTGAAGATTTATGCTCCATGGGTTATGAGGCTAATCAAGCTCCACTCTGCGATATCATATCAGCCCTCAGCCCGCAACCACAGAATCTTCCTACCCGATGTGGACACCTCTGCTGAAGCTATTTATCCTGAGCCTGCCAAACAGCCACTAAGTCTTCAGAATGCAGAACACCAAAGCTTCACTCAACATGATGAAGGTGTTGAAGCCATTTCCAGAGTCTATCCAATGGCTGGCACCACACGTGCCCCTGCATCCACTGAAGCCACTGACAGCGAAGCTGGGCAGAGACCCAAGAAACGCGCTCGTACACTCACTGATCGTGAACTTCTTGTGGCTCTGCATCAAAAGCAAGATGGGCATCACGACTGGCTCAAGAGGCAGATGCACAGTCTCATGCAAGACGTCAATCGCATCAGGAATCTGGCCACCAAGAACGCCTTCGTAGCACACGAAACCTGTCGCCGCACTTGGAAAGGCCTCACTATGATGTGCACTGAAGCTGAATTGCAAGAGGATGGCTTCAAGGAGCGTTTCAAGTTTGACTCCACACCCCCCAGACGAGCTGTGTTGCATGGGACTCCTTCACTTGAAGAATCCGAGTTCTCTTCCTCTGCTGCCACCGTGACGGGGAAGATCATTGAGGAGGAAGACGACGCCACATCACCACCAATGTCTTCACCACGCGTCGTCACTGCCCCAAGCTCGCCTGCACCACCAAACGTCTCCACCGACCCTGCTGCGCCTGGGAACGCATAGAAAACTCTATGTCTTCAAACCTTTTTGGTCATCACTGACAAAAGGGGGAGAAGCATATGATGTTTATAGTCTTCAAGCGGGTCAATAATATGGGCGGGTGCCTTATATTTTGCATTTTGCTTCGTGTTTACAACTCTCGTTTTGCTACATTTGGTTCTTTGAGTTGTAACACTTAAACTTGATGGTCGTCTGCTACTATGTTTGCCAATGTGTTCTTGCGAAGATAAATTCCGCATGTATGACGATAATTTCCGCACTCTTATCATTTCGCAGACGTCCATTTTTCATTATGCATATCATTATATTCATATATCTTTACGTGCATGATGGATTGTCATCATAAGTTGAAGCGGATTCCCACAAATACAACCTGCTGTGTGCATTTGCATTCCAGAAGTAAATCACTTAACATGCACATCTTCAGGGGGAGCCCTTGCTGCTTATGAAGACAATTCCTTTACAATTTCACAAATTATATTCCCCGTTGAAAACTTCAACTAGTTTGTCATCAATCACCAAAAAGGGGGAGATTGTAAGTGCATCTAGTGCCACCCCTAGTTGGTTTTGGAGTATTGACGACAAACCTAGTTGAGGGACTAATGTGTTTGTGAGAATTGCAGGATAACACAGGTAGAAGTCCCTCATTGATTCGGTTTAGCTACCAGAGATGACCCCCAAAAATGTACGAAGACATTGAAGACAATGGTGGTTCATGAAGACATTCGTGTCGAAGACAATGACATATGAAGACTCCCCATGAAGCTTTTGGAACTCGAAGACTTAGATCCTTCGTAGCTTTACTTTATTCATGTTGTGTCATAGGAACCACCGTACTGTTAAGTGGGGTCCAAGAAAACCAGTCAGGATGACTGAAGTGATGCCTAATTCAAATCCTATGTCTTCGAGTGAAGACAATGAGAGAAAATCTTGTCCAGAGTCAGACAAGTCAGCTTTACTTGCAGCCCAAGTAAAGTTGCCGTGAGAGTTCAAAATCCGACCGTTAGTACACGTGTCAGTTCCTTAGTGACCCAGGGTCATTTCGGACAAATCAGGTCAGGGTTGCCAAGTGGCTATAAATAGCCCACCCCCACAACCATAAACGGTTGGCTGCTCAGATTTCAGTGCACGGCTTTTGTCGTTTGAGAGCAACCCACCTCGAAGCCTTTGAGAGAAAATCCTTAGTGAGGAGAAAAGCCCTAACCACCCAGAGCCAGAGTAATTGGGCATCACTTGAGTCTTCTTGTCTGAGTGATCTGAAGACTTATTACACTTGAGGACTGTGCATCCTCCAGACGGTTAGGCGTCGCGTTCTGAGCATCCAAGAGGAATTGTGGATAGCCGGTGAACGAAGTCTGTGAAGGTTTGGGAGTCTACCTTGAAGACTTACCAGAGTGATTGGGCGGGGTCTGTGTGACCTTAGCTCAAGGAGAAAACGGTGAGGACTGGGTGTCCTGAGCTGCGTGTTCAGGACTGTGTGTCCGGGACTGTGTGTCCTTTGGTTTAAATACCTAGCCGCTCCAACCAGACGTACAGTTGTCACAGCAACTGGAACTGGTCCAACATATCATTGTCTTCAACGTGTCACTGGTTTCATCTTCACCTCCCTTTACTTACCAGTACACATTGTGAAGCTATTGCATGCCTGCTTAATCTTCTGTCTTCACAACCTGACTGTATGATCTGTTTGGCTTCATAAGTTCTTCCAACCTGATCCTCATTACACTGAAGCTATTTGTCTCTGTGCTTTCACTGTACTGTATATTTGACTATGGCTTGCGTTGTGTAATCTACCTTCCGCTGCATAGTGATAGGCTTCAAGTCTGTTTGTCTTCATAACTTCCACGTTTTGAAGACTTTCTTAAAAATCTCCTATTCACCCCCCCTCTAGTCGATATAACGCACTTTCATTAACATTTGAACAAGAATGAATGAATGAACTCCAAAGTAAATGATCACACTTCCATAAATTGAGAAGCCACTTAGATAGAGGTAGATGAATAAAACAACAAGGTACGGATATGAACAAATAATTGGTAAGGATTACCCAATCACAAACCAAATATCTGCGGGGAAGAAATACTAGAGCTACATGAATTCCCACCTATGGAACTCCCGAAAATTTCTGGTTATGCAATCAGGTGTTGGGGATACAGGGGAAACATAACATCTCACCCAAAACTAGCAAATCCTACATCCAGTTGTATCCATCCTTCAACACATAACCAAGAAACCTTCGGAAATCATTTACCTCAACCTTCGAAAAGCATCCGTTATACGAGGTATGGCAATACTCCCGAACTCCCGCCCTAGTACTTGGTGGCGTCGAGGTTATCTCACCAACAACTGCATAAAGGATATTATCGATGTCGGTGAACTCAGGTATTCCAGAACTACAACAATAAAATTGTGACGACAACACCTCGGAGCTCAACTCCCCGGGACACTGCCACAACCCCTAAATGTCAGGAGGCACCAAGAACAATGTTCTCATCACAAAACCATCGGAACAATTCCAAGATACCCGCGTGATCCTAAAAAAATAATTTTGTGAAATTTGAGAAGAGAAGAGTCAAAACTCTATGTCAAGTGGCCTCACCAGAGCGACGAAGGGACTCAGGAGTAAAAAGAATCCTACTCTCCGATATATATAATCCTATAAGACTCAAAACATTTTTCTAGACCAAACAACGCCAGCGATTCGATCAAGCAGGGGGCTCCTAAGTCGGGGAAGGCTCTGATTACCAACTTGTAACACCCACCATGCGGCTATATCTCCCACGTGTCGGAGCACGACTTAGAGGCATAACCACATTGTAGGCATGTCTCAAGAGGGGTAATCTTTACATATCCCATGTACTGAATAAGAAAGAGGTACAGAGTTGGCTTACAATTGCCACTTCACACAATACATAAATATAGCATGACATCATCCAAAATACAATCAAGGTCCGACTACGGAACCAAAATAAAGACAATCCCAAATGCATAGGTCCCCGATCACCCCAACTGGGCTCCACTACTGATCGTCTGGAAAGGAAACATAGTAACGTCCTGAGTCCTCGTCGAACTCCCACTTGAGTTCGGCCGCATCTCCTGGATGGGCATCATCGGCACCTGCATCTGGTTTTGGAAGTAATCTGTGAGTCACGGGGACTCAGCAATCTCACACCCTCGCGATCAAGACTATTTAAGCTTATGGGTAGGAATGGTAGTGAGGTGGAGCTGCAGCAAGCAATAGCATATCTGGTGGCTAACTTACGCAAATGAGAGCGAGAAGAGAAGCAAAGCACGGTCGAGAAGCTATAAAGATCAAGAAGTGATCCTAAAACTACTTACGTTCAAGCATAACACGAGACCGTGTTCTCTTCCCGGACTCTGCCGAAAAGAGACCATCATAGCTACACACGCTGTTGATTCATTTTAATTAAGTTAAGTGTCAGGTTTTCTACAACCGGATATTAACAAATTCCCATCTGCCCATAACCGCGGGCATGGCTTTCGAAAGTTCAAAACCTTGCAGGGGTGTCCCAACTTAGCCCATCACAAGCTCTCACAGTCAACGAAGGATATTCCTTCTCCCAGGACGACCCGATCAGACTCGGAATCCCAATTACAAGACATCTCGACAATGGTAAAATAAGACCAGCAAAGCCGCCCGATGTGCCAATAAATCCCGATAGGAGTCGCATGTATCTCATTCTCAGGGCACACCGGATGAGACATCCTATGAGTAAAACCAAACCTCAAGTTGCCCCGAGGTGGCCCCGCAGTCTACTTGTTTCGGACCAACACTCATAGGAGCACTAGCCCCCCCCCCGGGGGGGGGGGGTTAAAATAAAGATGACCGTTGAGTCCGTTGAACCCAAGGGAAAAAGGCTTAGGTGGCAAATGGTAAAAGCAAGGTTGGGCCTTGCTGGAGGAGTTTTATTCAAGGCGAACTGTCAAGGGGTTCCCATTATAACCCAACCATGTAAGGAACACAAAATCAAGGAACATAACACCGGTATGATGGAAACTAGGGCGGCAAGAGTGGAACAAAACACCAGGCATAAGGCCGAGCCTTCCACCCTTTACCAAGTATATAGGTGCATTAAATTAAACAAGATATAATAATGATATCCCAACAATAAACATGTTCCAACAAGGAACAAACTCCACCTTCACCTGCAACTAGCAACGCTATAAGAGGGGCTGAGCAAAGCGGTAACATAGCCAAACAACGGTTTGCTAGGACAAGGTGGGTTAGAGGTTTGACATGGCAATATGGGAGGTAATGATAAACCATGTGGTAGGTATCGCTGCATACCAATAGAGCGAGCAACTACCAAGCAAAGATAGAAGTGATTTCGAGGGTATGGTCATCTTGCCTACAAAGTTCTCCGAGTTGATGTAAGCTTGATCCTCGTAAGCATACTCAATGGGTTCCTCGATCACGCAATCGTCTCCCGGCTCTACCCAAAGCAAGAACACAAGAAAAGGAAACAACGATCAACTACGGTGCAATGCGCAAGCAACATGATGCAAGACATGGCATGATATGCGGGATGTGATATGCAATGCATATGCGAGCTCCGGAAGGAAAATATTGAACCAGGCCTCAACTTGGCAAACCAAGAGTGCCGCTGGAAAGATGAGATGATTCCGGTCGAAATCGAAATAAAGATCGCCGGAATCGGAGACATGGTTTGCAAATGGCAAGCAAAACAATAATGGCACAATTCTGCGATTGACAGCACGATGCCATCTAGAATGCAACAAGAAACTAAGCTACTGCGCCCCAACATAGCAACAATGCACATAGCAGTGATCTACTCAAGATGCTTGACAAAAGATGAACACTGAGCTACGGCTAAATCACACAAGAGCAGGTTCAAAAAAGCATGGAAAAAGTGCAAAAGATATCAGCTTCACAGACTTAGTGAAAATACTAACATGTAAAATACGAACATGGCAGGATTTAACATCAGGAAGCAATGTTTAGAGCAAGATAACAACATGCTACAGGATCAGAACATAGCAATACAAAGCATGGCATGAATCTACTAAAAGCATATAATAAAAGTCCCTTACTGACCAGAAGCTAAAAAGGAACAGAAGATATGATGGCACCCATGTAAACATAGTAAGAATCGTTAACAGACTCAGACTTAGCAGAAAACTGGACATGGCATAAACAGAAATACGAAGGCCTCTTTGCGAGCTCGATTCACTCACCACAAGGCATTGCATGATAAAATAAGCATACTACCAGAAAGAAGACATGATCAAGAAGCTAACCGTGGCAAGAACAATCTCATAAAATGCATGGATCAACTACAACAACCTTGGCAAAATTGATTAACATGTAAACAACCTTCCAGGAACATTTTATAGCAAAAGTAGAGCAAGATTGAGTGATGCTAGGGTACTCCATAAATGCAAACAAGGACAGGGATGGATAGAGCATAACCATATGTCAAAATCATCCTTACTGAACATACTCAAAAGAAGCATGGATCACTCTGTAGCAACATGAATACATGACATTAAAATAATAGCAGGGAAATGACAGTGAAATTCCAAGTCCGTGAAATCAGCAATATCACGAGAGCCACTTTGCATGCTTGTGCTAGTCACCACATTGATCACAAAAATACATGGCATACACCCCTATAAAGATGGCATGGCATAGCCCAAAACACATGTAGATCTCATGCTCATATGCAGCACACAATAATCATGGCAAAAATGACAAATGCTCAAGATCTGCTAAGTAACAGGAACTAACATTTTATAGCACTCTTGCTCCAACAATTTGAGCATCAAGATGGTCTCAAACAAGCATGGTGCAATGGAACAAAATGAAGAGCACAACCTGATGAACGATTCGATATATGGCACGCACAAAACGGAGCTACGGATGTGGAGTTATGATGCAATGAACAGGGCTAGAAAATATAGCAGAAAAGGAGTTAGGCAAAAATTCAAGCTCCAGATCTAGGGTTGACTTTTGCACGCTAACTGAGGTGGTGCTGGATCTTCGCCGGATCTTCGCCGGGGAGCTTGACAGAGTGGAGGGAGAGGCCGGAGTGGAGGCAGATGGCTTGAGAGGGCGGATCCCGGCGAGGGCGGTGGCCGGATCCGGCGCGGGCGCGGGTGGCGGAGGTCGGCACCTGTCACATCCCTGCTTTCAGTCATGCATTAGGATTGGATGAACATGTGCATCATGTTTAAATTTCTTTTCTACTTGAAATGGGGCCTAATCATCCCCAACACCCCCCTGAAAATGCTAATTTCCAAGAACTGGAATTTCAATGAACCCAAAATGCCCTTCATAAAAGCCCACCATTTTTGGTCTTGACTAAAACCTCTGCCAAAAATGGTCTTGCAATTTTTGGAGCCATTCTGGATTTTTGAACAAGCCATAAGTATTTGAATTTGGGCATTTTAAATGCTATAAATATTTTGAAGTGCTCAAATAATCTTGGAAGCATTTTTAGGCAGTTGAGAATATTCCCAAATGTGCCTCTGAATATTTCCAGAGTTTTTGGAAATGAAATAGTATTTATTCTATTTCAATACACATAGCAAGAAATAAATAAAAGTAAAACAGGAAAGAGAGGAAGAGAAAGCTTACCTGGCGCCCACCCAGCAGGCCCACCTGCCGGCCCAGCCCAGCCAACGCGCCAGCGAGCTGCTTGGCTTGGCCAGGCAGGCATGCAGCTGCTCGATGCTGGCACCAGCGCATGCCACGCAGCTGCCCGCCGCCCTGCTTCCTCCCCTCGCCGCTCTGCTGGCCTGGACGACCTCCACGTCGCGCACCAACCCCCTGGACACGTCCATTCCCCCCGCCTCTCTCCCTCGCTCCCCTCCGCCATGGCCGACGCAGCCGCCGCTGTTCCGGCGCCGTAACCGTGCCCACCGTCGTCAATGCGCCGCTCCACCGTGTCCTAAAGCTCCACCACTCCCTCCTCGACCGTCCCACCAAGCCACGCCCCGTCGGAGGCCCGTGAGTGTCTTCACCGAGCTCGTCTTCAACCTCGGTCCGCCGAGATCACCGGCGACCGTACGCCGCCCCTGATGCCTCCCCGAGCTTGCTGAGGCCACCGCTACACTCCCCGTGAGCTCCTTCTCCGTTCCCCTCTCTTTCCTTGCCGTTTTTCCCTCTAACCGCGGGCTCCGTTGAGCCTGAGAGCTCGGCTCCACCGGCCATGTCGCCGCCGTGGCCACAGGCACGTAAGCTCGATTCCGAGCGCGTCACCACACTCACCATGTTTCCAGGAGCCTAACGCACTACTCCCCGTGCCTCGCCGTGCCCCGTAGCTTCGGGTTTATCCTCGCCCGAACTCCGGCGACCGCCAAGGTCATCGCCGGCGTCGTTTCCGGCCTCCCCGAGCTCTACTTCCACGACCAAACGTCGCGGCTTGCCCCCAGCTACGCGTAGGACCAAACCGCAGTTGATTTGGTCAATTGTGGGCAAAACCCGAGCCCCTCCGCCGCGTCTGGCGTCCCCGGCGTCAAGCCGCCGGCGAGTTGACCATGTTTTGACCCTGGACTGACGTGTGGGCCCAGGTTGACTTCCCCCCTGAGCCTATGACAGGTGGGGCCGGCCTATTAATTAGTTTAGGATTAGTGTTAACTAATTTTAGTTAGTTTAGGTCACTGACATGTGGGCCCAGGCCCCACTGACAGTTAATTAGTACTAACTTAATCCTATTAGTTAGCTGAGTCACTGATAGACAGGGCCCACCAGTCAGGTTTGACTGGCCCTGGCGTGTTTGACTCGCTGACGTCACAGTGACGCAGTGCTGATGCAATTATTCTTTTTCTGGATTTATTTTTATATAGGAAATTCCAGAAAATAGCCAAAACTTCTAAAAATCATAGAAAATCAACCATAGCTCCAAATCAAACAAATTATATATGAAAAATGATCAGAAAAATTCAATCTATCCATCTGTAATGGTTTCATCCATGACAAACCACTTTAACCTTGCTGTTTAGGTGAAACAAGCGAATACACTTTTTATGCATAAGAACTTTAACTTCCCTTTGAATCTTTGGTTCAAATGGACCCCTTTTCAACTTGTTTCACATTGCATTAGGCAGGACACATCATTTTGCCATGTCATAGCATGCATCATATTGTTGCATATTGTCATGTGTTGATTATGTTCTGTGTGTCCTTCGTGGTAGGTTCTGCCTCCGAGGATATCTCCGAGTATCCAACTGAAGGGCAGTACCCTACTACCACTCCATCAGGCAAGCAGCCCCATTGATCATATCGATACAATCCCATGTTCTCGCCTCTGCTCTCATTTACTGCATTAAGACAACATCGTTTCAAACTGCTGTGTGCTATGGTAGTTGAACCCTTATCCTCTGCATGACCTGTCATTGCCACAGTAACTAGATGAAACCCACTAGCATGTGTAGGAGTTGATTGAGCCATGTTTGTGTTTCCTACCTTGCTATGCCTGCTATGCTTAGAGTTGTGTCAGGTCTGGTTCATCTGGGTGATGGGCTAGAGTGAAATGATTATGTTGGTAATGTGAGGGATGTGTTGAACATGATTTGGTAAAGGTATCGATGAGAGGCCATGAAGGAGTACATGGTGGGTTGTTTCATTGAGGCCGTCCCTAAGAACTGAGATCTGTATGTGTGATTTTAAGAATCAACTACTACCATGCATTGGGATCCTTAATTGACCCTCTTGGCTTCTTAATCACCCTAGTACTCTGTCCAGGAGTTGCAATTAGTTTCTGGTGTTTGTAGGTTATGTGTTGGCAGCCGTGCGTAGCGCTGACCCTAGGGGTGGGCTATGTTGCGGTAGATACACCGTGGCACGGTGTACCGAGTTACCCGTTTGGTGTCTCGGGAACCCTGTTCACATCGTTCGAGGCCGTATGTAGAAACCTCAGCCGGACTCCCTGCGGATGGAACCTGGATAGGCGATAAACCTGGACTAGAGGCTTGAGTGTTTAGGTAGGCCGTGGCCGACACCCTCATTGGGCTTCCGCTTGAAGGTTGCCGAGTACATGTCGTGTAAACAACGGTAAGTGGTGAGAGCATGTATGAAGGAGTACACCCCTGCAGGGTTAACATCATCTATTCGAATAGCCGCATCAGCGGTAAAGGACTACTTCGTTGCCTATACAGTTCATAGAAAAGTTAATGGTTACTACTAAAAGACTCAAGATAAGTGTGAGTACCGAGGATGGCTCTCTCGTAGGATGACGAGGGAGGATCCCCGGTGGAGTATTGTGTTGGTGATTAGCGGACTCGTGTGCGAAAACTATTTTACTAGTGGAGTCTCGTAGGATAGCTTAGCCAAGAGTCAAAGCTGGCTTGCTGCAATAACTCCACCACCTTCTTGAGAATGAGCATGTATAGTAGGTTCTGATGTAAGACTTGCTGAGTACCTTTGTACTCATGTTTGTTTAATTACTGTTTTCACACGACAACACCGCCCCCTCCGATGGGTTTTATGTAGATCTCGACGCCGATGAGTGACTTGCCACCCAGGTGGTGATCCTGGCCATGGAGGGCCCTATGTAGATAGACAGGCTTCGAGAAGCCTTCTTTCTTTCTAGTGTCTGTACTCAGACTATTTGCTTCCGCATGTGCTTGTATGCTTGTATGACTTGAGTGTCGGGTCATGTGACCCCTACCTGTATGCACATGTTATGTATGGCTCTCTGGAGCCTTTAAATAAAGTACTTGAGTTGTAGAGTTTTGTTGTGATGCCATGTTGTATTTACACATATCGAGCATATTGTGTGTATGATTGAAATGCTTGGTATGTGTGGGATCCGACAATCTAGTTGTTTATCCTTGGCAGCCTTTCTTATGGGGAAATGTAGTCTAGTGTTCCTCGAGCCATAGTAGTCCGCTACAGCCCGGTTCACCGGAGTCTTGCTAGCCCAGCACTACTGCTCAGGACACTTGACTGGCCGGCATGTGTTTCACTTCGTTTCTATGTCTGTCCCTTCGGGGAAATGTCACGCGGTGACATCCGGAGTAATGCCTAGCCTGCTACAGCCTGGGTTCCCCAGAGTCCTGTTAGCCCAGTGCTACAGCCCGGATTCACTCGCTGATGATCGACATGCTCGATGTGATTCATGTATGCCTGTCCCCATAGGTCTGTGCCGCTTTGGGTTCTCGACTAGCCATGTCGGCCCGGGTTCTCTGTCATATGGATGCTAGCGACACTATCATATACGTGAGCCAAAAGGTGCAAATGGTCCCGGGCCATGGTAAGGCGACACCCGTGGGGATACCGTGCGTGAGGCCGCAATGTGATATGAGGTGTTACCGGCTAGATCGATGTGACTTGGAATCGGGGTTCTGACAGCGCCGGCGGAGGAGGCAGGCCGCGGCGGCGCAGATCTCGGGCGGCGGGCGAGAGACGGCGGCCGGCGAAGCAGGGGCGGTGGTGGAGGAGGCACGGGGCGACGCGAAGGAGCGGGCGACGGCGGCTGGATTGCGCGGGCGGCGCGGAAGAGCGGGCCCGCGGGGGCCGGACCTGGGTTCGCGGGCCGGCAACGGTGGGCGGCGGCGCTCTTCCACGTGGCGCCCTCTGGTTTGCTGGGCGGTGGTGGGCGGACGTGTCCGGCACGGTCCGGACGTGTCCGACGGCGAGGAGGGAGGTTTGCTAGGGTTTCGCCTGAAAATTTCGGAGGGGTGCACATATATATAGGTAGTGGGAGCTAGGAGAGTCCAAATGAGGTGCGGTTTTCGGCCACGCGATCATGATCGAACAGCCGAGAGGATGGAGGGGGTTTGGATGGGTTTTGGGCCACTTTGGAGGGGTGTTGGGATGCAACACACACGAGGCCTTTACGGTTCCTTGGTTAACCGTTGGAGTATCAAATGGACTCCAAATGGCACAAAACTTGACAGGCGGTCTACTGGTGGTGTACCAAGGCCGCTTGGCAAACCTCGTTCCATTTCAAGAAAGTTTGACACCCGCACATGAAAAGAGGCAAAAGGGGGCGCTAGAGGACATAGGAGTGCCGGATCGCAAAACGGACAATGGGGAAAATGCTCGGATGCATGAGACGAACACATATGAAAATGACATGATATACAATGCATGACATGGACAAATGTAAAACGAAGTCAAAATCCCAACCACGAATCTCATAACTTATAGCCGAAAACGGCAAGAGTTGGAATACAAATATGGTAAGTTACATCCGGGGTGTTACACACACGAAGTGCCGATGCAATGCAAATTATGCGATGATGAAATGCAACAAACAAATAAAACACGCACGACGAAAACTCGAAATACATGGAAGGCGTCTGGAGCGCCGGTCTTGGGGCGTCACAACTCTCCTCCACTTACAAGAGATCTCGACCCGAGATCTAAGGATGGCACTGGGGAGAAGCGGAAGAGGAAGAGGTAAGACAAAGTTGCTTCTCTGACAAATGAGTGAAACCAATGAACCTTGAGAGGTTGAAAACTTGAAAGAAGAACACAACAGAGTTGAACACAATTGAGAGCACTCCGATAGGAAAGAGAAACAAGGAACACCATGTCAACCTTGGAGGTTGCAAAGCTATAAATGACGAGCACAATTGACAAGAAGGAATTGAAACCACTCTGGTTGAAACGAGATAAATAAGGAACAAGGAAGAACAAATTCGAACAACACTCTGGTAGAAAGGAGATGCAAGACTTGATAAGATGAAAAGAACATGATCTTGACAAAACAAGAAGATGGGTCGAAGAGAACAACATCACAATGCCTCCGGAACGAATGAAGAATAGAATGAAAATAACGGAGATGAGAGAACCAACATCTCTCACAACTGAACTTGAGAGAGCACTCTTATGAAGGGTTGAACAGAATTGTTGGATAATCAACAACGAAAGGGATAAACTTGTTGTGGGTTTATGGAAAACATATCAAAATTATGAGGTGACCACCGACCACTAACAAAACAATGATAGATTGAGATCAACAAAGAGATGAAAACTTCTTTCCTTGAGAGGATAGGAGAAAAACTTGGATCACTAATAAGCACCACAAATAGCAAAATTCGCAATGGAAGGCTATATGTGAAATATAACCCAATATAACTCCAACAAAAGATTGATTGGTTGAAAAGATCTCTTGAATGAAGATAAAATGATGGATTTAAATATGCCACTCTTGAAAACTTGTGAATCATGAAACACGAAGGGAAATCATCAAGAATAGCATACCACCACCTCAAAAGATAATGTAGGAAGAATTGCACTTCGGATGCAAGATGAAGAATGCTTGAACTCCTCAAAACAAAAGATGTGTTGAGAACCATGTTTAATTTTGAGTATAGCTTGGCGGATCATAACTTCGAGAGAAATCTTGAAGAACAATTGAAGAATGAAAGGAATCCTTGACGAACCACCATGTTGAGACTCCATGAAGAACTACGTAATAAAAGGATGATAGAAAGAAATAGGAGTTGAAAAAACAAGGTGAAGCCTTGCACTGATTTAGATGGATCTTCATGATGATATAATTGAGAGCTTGAGACTCTCGAAAGAAAAGGATGAGACACTTAATCCATGTATTTTGACAAGCCTCCGGGATAAGGAATTAAATCACCTTGATGATAAGAATTATGCCATGCTTACTATTCATCAACTCAAATTGATAACAAGCAACGGAATTGGCATGCCACTTATTCTTCTTGAAGGGTTAATGATAGATATAACACAAACTTGAGAAGGTCTTGATGGAATCACCAGTGGGATTTGGAAACAATGAATGAATTGATATGATAACGAAGGAAGAGAAATCTTGAATGGACCACCGTAATAATTGAAAATGAACGCAGCAAAGGTACAATTCACCGGGAAGAATTAGAAACGAATAAAGATACTTGACGGAATTTCGATATATGAGAACAAAGAGATCATGAGCTGACCAGAGAATACTTGAACGATGCATCAGAACAGTTGGGGAATGAGAGCTGAACGTTGAGAACGAATAAATCCTAAATGATGGCCTTCGTAGGAATAAAATGGAAAGAACTCATGAAATGCTTCAGATGGGCATTGTAACACCCCGGATGTAACTTTCCATATTTGTGACTCTGACTCTTGCCATTTTCGGCTACGTGATATGAGATTTCCTTCGTGGTTGGGGTTTTGTCTCCCGTTTTGTATTTTGTTCATGTCATGCATTTCATATCATGTCATCATTTGCCTTGCATTTGCATACGTGTTCGTCTCATGCATCCGAGCATTTCCCCCGTTGTCCATTTCGCAACCCGACACTCCCAGATGCACCCGGCGCACCACTCTTGTCTTGTTTCGTAAGCGGGAGAAAAATGTTCTCAGAATGGGCCGAGATTTGTCAAGTGGCCTTGGTACATCACCAGTAGACCGCGTGTCAAATTTCGTTCCATTTGGAGGTCGTTTGATGCCCCAACGGTTAACCGGGTAACTGCAAAAGGCTCTTTGGTGTTGCAGCCCAACACCCCTCCAAAATAGCCCAATAATCCAACTAAACCACCTCCATGTTCTCTGTCGTTGGATCACGATCGTGTGGGCAAAACCGCACCTCATTTGGACTCTCCTAGCTCCCTCTATCTATATAAACACCCCCTCCATTTTTCGCGGATCAAACCCTAGATTTCCCCCATCCCGAGCCACACATGTCCGCCGCTGCCGGACGCGTCCGCACCGACGGTCAAACTAACCGGAGGCCGCCACCTGTCCCCCGCCGGCCTCTCTCTCCTCCCCTCCGTGCCAGGCCCGCCAGGCCCGGATTGGGCCCGCCGGGCCCATCCCGCCGCCGCCTCCCGCGCAGGCCCGATGTCGCCTGCCGCAGCCCGTGTGCGCCGCCGACCGTGCCCGCTCGCCGGAGCTTCGCCGGAGCCTCGTCGCTCTCCGCCGTCTCGCCTCCCGCCGGCGAGCTCGGCCACCGGAGCGCCCGCGACCTCCCGTCGCCGGCGTGCCCGTTGCCTCCTCCGTCGCCCTCCGACAGCGCCGCCGTGATTACCCACAAGTATAGGGGATCGCAACAGTTTTCGAGGGTAGAGTATTCAACCCAAATTTATTGATTCGACACAAGGAGAGCCAAAGATTCAAGTATTAGCAGCTGAGCTGTCAATTCAACCACACCTGGAAACTTAATATCTGCAGCAAAGTGTTTAGTAGCAAAGTAATATGATAGTAGTGGTATTGGTAGCAAAAGGTAACGGTAGCAAAAGTAATGTTTTTGGTATTTTGTAGTGATGATAGCAATAGCAACGGAAAAGTAAATAAGCGAAGGACAATATATGGAAAGCTTGTAGGCAATGGATCAGTGATGGAGAATTATGTCGGATGCGGTTCATCATGTAACAATCATAACATAGGGTGACACAGAACTAGCTCCAGTTCATCAATGTAATGTAGGCATGTATTCCAAATATAGTCATACGTGCTTATGGAAAAGAACTTGCATGGCATCTTTTGTCCTACCCTCCCGTGGCAGCGGGGTCCTAACGGAAACTAAGGGATATTAAGGCCTCCTTTTAATAGAGTATCGGAACAAAGCATTAGCACATAGTGAATACATGAACTCCTCAAACTATGGTCATCACCGGTAAGTATCCCGATTATTGTCACTTCGGGGTTAACGGATCATAACACATAATAGGTGACTATAGACTTGCAAGATAGGATCAAGAACTCTCATATATTGATGAAAACATAATAGGTTCAGATCTGAAATCATGGCACTCGGGCCCTAGTGACAAGCATTAAGCATAGCAAAGTTATAGCAACATCAATATCAGAACATAGTGGATACTAGGGATCAAACGCTAACAAAACTAACTCGATTACATGATAAATCTTATCCAACCCATCACCGTCCAACAAGCCTACGATGGACTTACTCACGCACGGCGGTGAGCATCATGAAATTGGTGTTGGAGGATGGTTGATGATGACGATGGCGACGGATTCCCCTCTCCGGAGCCCCGAACGGACTCCAGATCAGCCCTCCCGAGAGGTTTTAGGGCTTGGCGGCAGCTCCGTATCGTAAAACGCGATGAATCCTTCTCTCTGATTTTTTTTCTCCCTGAAACCAAATATATAGAGTTGGAGTTGAGGTCGGAGGAGCTCCAAGGGGCCCATGTGGTAGGGGGCGCGCCCTAGGGGGACAGGCGCGCCCCCACCCTCGTGGACAGGTCATTCTGAGAACTTTTGTTTCTACACGTAAATAACACCATGGCAATTCTGCTGAAAACCGCGTCAGTCCGGGTTAGTTCCAGTCAAATCATGCAAGTTAGAGTCCAAAACAAGGACAAAAGTGTTTGGAAAAGTAGATACGACGGAGACATATCAACTCCCCCAAGCTTAAACCTTTGCTTGTCCTCAAGCAATTCAGTTGATAAACTGAAAGTGGTAAAGAAAAACTTTTGCAAACTCTGTTTGCTCTTGTTGTTGTAAATATGTAAAGCCAGCATTCAAGTTTTTCAGCAAAGATTATGACTAACCACATTCACAATAACGCTTAGGTCTCGAGTTTACTCATATCAATGGCATAATCAACTAGCGAGCAATAATAATAAATCTCGGATGACAACACTTTCTCAAAACAATCATAATATGATATAACAAGATGGTATCTCGCTAGCCCTTTCTGAGACCGCAAAACATAAATGCGGAGCACCTTTAAAGATCAAGGACTGACTAGACATTGTAATTCATGGTAAAAGAGATCCAGTCAAGTCATACTCAATGTAAACTAACAGTAATTAATGCAAATGACAATGGTGCTCTCCAACTAGTTCTTTTTAATAAGAGGATGATGCTTCAACATAAAAGTAAATAGATAGGCCCTTCGCAGAGGGAAGCAGGGATTTGTAGAGGTGCCAGAGCTCGGCTTTGAAATAGAGGTGAATAATATTTTGAGCCGTATACTTTCATTGTCAACATAACAACCAAGAGATGGCAATATCTTCCATGCTACACACGTTATAGGCGGTTCCCAAACAGAATGGTAAAGTTTATACTCCCCCTCCACCAACAAGCATCAATCCATGGCTTGCTCGAAACAGCGAGTGCCTCCAACTAACAAGAGTCCCAGGGGTAGTTTTGTTTGCAATTATTTTGATTTGATTTGCATAAAGCATGGGACTGGGCATCCCGGTGACCAGCCACTTTCTCGTGAGTGAGGAGCGGAGTCCACTCCTCTTGAGAATAACCCACCTAACATGGAGGATACGGATAGCCCTAGTTGATACATGAGCTATTCGAGCATACAAAACATGATATTTATTTGAAGGTTTAGAGTTTGGCACATACAAATTTACTTGGAACGGCAGGTAGATACCGTATATAGGTAGGTATGGTGGACTCATATGGAATAACTTTGGGGTTTATGGAGTGGATGCACAAACAGTATTTCCGCTTAGTACAGGTGAAGGCTAGCAAAAGACTGGGAAGCGACCAGCTAGAGAGCGACAACAGTCATGAACATGCATTAAAATTAATCAACACTGAATGCAAGCATGAGTAGGATATAATCCACCATGAACATAAATATCATGAAGGCTATGTTGATTTTGTTTCAACTACATGCGTGAACATGCGCCAAGTCAAGTCACTTAAATCATTCAGAGGAGGATACCACCCTATCATACCACATCACAACCATTTTAATAGCATGTTGGCACGCAAGGTAAACCATTATAAGCTCCTAGCTAATCAAGCATGGCACAAGAAACTATGATCTCTAGTTGTCATTGTAAACATGTTTATTCATAATAGGCTGAATCAGGAACGATGAACTAATCATATTTACAAAAACAAGAGAGGTCGAGTTCATAACGGATTTTCTCATCTCAGTTAGTCCATCACATATCATCATAATTGCCTTTTACTTGCACGACCGAATGATGTGGGTAATAATAAGAGTGCACGTGCATTGGACTAAGCTGGAATCTGCACGCATTCAATAAACAGGAGAAGACAAGCCAATATGGGCTCTTTTGTCAGATCAACAATAATTCATATAAGAGCCACTTCAACAATTCAATCATAGTCTTCTCCTATCGACTCCCAAAGAAAAGAAAACAAATAAAACTATTTACATGGGAAAGCTCCCAACAAGCAAAATAAGAACAGGAAATCTTTTTGGGTTTTCTTTTTAATTACTACTACAAGCATGGAAAGTAAACTAATTAAAAGCTACAACTAATTTTTTTGGTTTTTCTTAAGGTTTATTGAACACACAAGAAGAAAGCATAAAAAGGAAATAAACTAGCATGGATGATACAATGAAAAAGTATGAGCACCGACATCTAGGAATGAGTGTGTGAACATAAATGTAATGTCGCTGGGAAATACGTACTCCCCAAGCTTAGGCTTTTGGCCTAATTTGGTTTATGGCCACGGCTGGCCTGGCAGATATCCATAGTATTAGTTGGGGTCATACTGCGATGAAGAAGACTCTGATTGCCACTAGTTAGCAATCATCTCCGGATCCCACTGGTAATTAGACTGTCGTGGAGGATCAACTTGTGGTTCCGGCTCTGGCTCTGTGGCTGATGTAGGGTTCCGATAGGCGTGAATAGCCTCTAATGGAACAAGGTACTGGCCTGCAGATAAATCAAACAAGGAAGGAGCAGGCAGGGTAATAGTCTCAGGATGATGTTTATCAAAGAACAATTTGTATTTAAGCTCTCCTTCCCTATTCTTAACAATAAAATCATGTGCCACCATACTCTTATAATCTAAATAAACACGAGGCAACAATTTTTCTTCCTTCTCATAATGCCCAATAGGTATGTTAAAATGTGCAGCTAGGCATGAAGCATAGATGCCTCCGAAGATGGGGCCCTTTGTACGGTTCAGACTTAATCGTTTAGCAATAATATCGCCCATACTAACAGAGTTATCACTGAATAAACCGTGGAACAAAATAATAATATTAGGAAGACTAAGGTTTCCATAGTTTCCGCGACCAATTGAGCAACGACTAGCAAATATTGCAAAGTCGCGTAAAACAGGAAAATGTATGCTAGTGATTTGTGCATCGGAAACCTTCCTCGTTTCCCCTACAGTGATGGTATCAATAAAGCCATCCACATTGCTGCGATGTGGTTCCTCTGTCGCGCCCTCGAAAGGGACTAAACAAACCCGACAAAAATCATAAAGTGGCATCTCCTTATGCTCATCATATAAATAAAACTCCACCATAGGTGGTGAGCTCCTAGAATGGAAATGAAATTTTTGCACAAAGATATTTGTGAGTAAGAGATACTGGTCGCGTTGGTCGTATAGGAAAGCGGTGAGGCCTGCATTATCAGCCAATTCATAAAAATCTTCATAAATCATGGCTGCTCTCAAGAAATCATCGGAAGGCCATTCACATGACTGAACCTCCGTGGTGCGAGGCAGATTATATTTGGGCTTCTGTGCCTTTTCCTTCGAGCTTCGGCTCGATGAGCCCCTCAAAAGTCTCTTCATTATTTTCTGAAAAATTCTAAAATTTTTAGTAACTTCAAATAAAAGTAAACCAAACTCAATAATATTGATAGCAACTACTCCTATAAGTGCCTAGAGCCTATATCATGCATCAAAACTACTTTTGACCATATAAATTTGACATGCAAGCTCAAGAACAGGTTCACCTAAGAAGCACAAATTTGCAATGAATAAAGCACTAGAACAAAAACTAATTGGACCATTGGAGGATTCACATACCAAGGAACAATCTCCCCAAGTAGTTTTGTGAGAGGTGCTTTGAGCAGGGAGATCGAAAATGGCAGCAAAATGAGCTTGGACTCAGGTTTGAGTTGGATATTCGTGTTTGTGGGAGGAAGAAGGAGTGTGTGGGTGAAAGGATAAGTGAAGGAGGGCCATCGTGGGCCCACGAGGCAGGGGGGCATGCCCAGGGGGTAGGGCGCGCCCCTGACCCTCGTGGCCAGGTGCCAGCTCCTCCTGTTGTGTTCTCAGTGCCAAATATTCTCAAATATTCCAGAAAAATCATATTTGAATTTCAGGGCATTTATTTTTGGGGTATTTTTATATTACACGGATAATCAGATAACAGACAGAAAAATACTTATTATTTTTATTTATTATAAATAACAGAAAGTAAAAGGAGGGAACAGAAGGTTGTGCCTTCTAGTTTCATCCATCTCATGATAATCAAAAGGAATCCACTAACAAGGTTGATCAAGTCTTGTTAACGAACTCATTCCGAATAACATGGAACCGGAGAAATTTCAAATAACACTATGTTACCTCAACAGGGATATGCACATCCCCAATAATAAGAATATCATATTTCTTCTTGACAGTAGGAAGAGGAAATTCAAAACCTCCAAATATAATAGATGGAATTTTTCCAATAGAATTGATACTATGAACTTGAGGTTGTTTCCTCGGAAAGTGTACCGTATGCTCATTACCATTAACATGAAAAGTGACATTGCCTTTAGTGCAATCAATAACAGCCCCTACAGTATTCAAAAAGGGTCTTCCAAGAATAATAGACATACTATCGTCCTCGGGAATATCAAGAATAACAAAGTCCGTTAAAATAGTAATGTTTGCAACTACAACAGGCACATCCTCACAAATACCGACAGGTATAGCAGTTGATTTATCAGCCATTTGCAAAGATATTTCAGTAGGTGTCAACTTATTCAAATCAAGTCTATGATATAAAGAGAGAGGCATAACACTAACACCGGCTCCAAGATCACATAAAGCAGTTTTAACATAGTTTCTTTTAATGGAGCATGGTATAGTGGGTACCCCTAGATCTCCAAGTTTCTTTGGTATTCCACCCTTGAAAGTATAATTAGCAAGCATGGTGGAAATTTCAGCTTCCGGTATCTTTGTTTTATTAGAAACAATTTCTTTCATGTACTTAGCATAAGGATTCATTTTGAGCATATCAGTTAATCGCATACGCAAAAAGATAGGTCTAATCATTTCAGCAAAGCGCTCAAAATCCTCATCATCCCTTTTCTTGGATGGTTTGGGAGGAAAAGGCATGGGTTTCTAAACCCATGGTTCTCTTTCTTTACCATGTTTCCTAGCAACAACGTCTTTCTTATCATAACGTTAATTCTTTGATTGTGGGTGTCGGTGTCAAAACCGGCGGATCTCGGGTAGGGGGTCCCGAACTGTGCGTCTAGGCCGGATGGTAACAAGAGGCAAGGGACACGAAGTTTTACCCAGGTTCGGGCCCTCTTGATGGAGGTAAAACCCTATGTCCTGCTTGATTAATATTGATGATATGGGTAGTACAAGAGTAGATCTACGACGAGATCGGAGAGGCTAAACCCTAGAAGCTAGCCTATGGTATGATTGTTCTTCTGTATGTTGTCCTACGGACTAAAATCCTCGGACTTATATAGACACTGGAGAGGGTTAGGGTTACACAAAGTCGGTTACAATGGTAGGAGATCTACATATCCGTATCGCCAAGCTTGCCTTCCACGCCAAGGAAAGTCCCTTCCGGACACGGGACGAAGTCTTCAATCTTGTATCTTCATAGTCCAGGAGTCCGGCTGAAGGTATAGTCCGGCCATCCGGACACCCCCTAATCCAGGACTCCCTCAGTAGCCCCTGAACCAGGCTTCAATGATGACGAGTCCGGCACGCAGATTGTCTCCGGCATTGCAAGGCGGGTTCCTCCTCCAAGTACTTCATAGAAGATTTTGAACACAAAGATAGTGTACGGCTCTACAAAATAAGTTTCCACATATTGCCATAGAGAGAATAATATTTACACAAATCTAATCTGCTGACGTATTCCGTGGTGTGACATCACACCACGGCCAAGCCTTTATTCGAATCGTTTTATTGTCCCACCTCAGCGTGTCATGCGAGGCGGTTTCCTTGGCACGTATTGTTAAAGCAGAGATCGTGTCCCCTTATTCTGGGATTCTCATCAATACGGGCGTGGGTAACCCAACCGCTTCTAGGACTCCTAGACTATAGGCAAGTCCAAATGGCCACGGAGAGGACGCTTGATATTCACCCTCTTTATAAAGGGACAAGGCTTTTACTTTTTTCCCTCCCATGCTCAATCGAATACTACCCCCACCTCAAGCTCAAACACCCAAAGTTCAGGTCAGGTGCTCCGAACCTTTAATCATGTCCAGATCTAGCCTTCAAGGCCGATGGGTGCCTTCCTCCGTCATGGAAGAAGACATCAAAAAGTTGAGGGAGGCCAGATATCTGACCGCCGAGGTTTTGCATCGGCTGCCTGCCCGAGGGCAGGCCGTCCCCTCCCCCGAACCCAACGAGAACGTCGTGTTCATCTCCAACTTCCTCTGAGGTCTAGGCCTTGCTCTGGATCCTTTCGTCAGGGGTTTGATGTTTTATTATGGGCTAGATTTCCATGATCTAGCTCCGGACTCCTTTCTTCATATCACGACATTTATTGTCGTGTGTGAGGCCTTCCTCCGGGTTACCCCTCACTTTGGCCTGTGGCTCAAGACCTTTGAAGTAAAGCCGAAGATGATCGAGGGGCAACATGCAGCGTGTGGAGGTGCCTCAATACGCAAGATGACGGGAGCTCCATGGCCCAAAGGTTCCATTCCAGAGGTGTCTGAATTGTGGCAACATGAGTGGTTCTACATCACGGCTCCTAGAAGTGCCAAGTGGGCGGCCGCCCCTGTTTCCCGCTCGAGCCCTCCACCACAGCTGATGTCATGGATTAGCAGAGGTCTGAGCTGGGGTCCAGCCAAGGATGTGCCTATACTGCAAAGCCGCATTCGAGATCTTTTCATTGGAGATTTTACTTTGGTTCCGGCAATACAAGTTATGCTGGTTCGTCAAGTCCAGCCTTGCAAACGCCGGCCCCTTCGCTTGTGGGAGTTCAATCCCGAGGGACCGCGTGTCATTCAAAATTTCCCCGGCCTGACGCACGAGGAGATGTACAAGTCATTCTTCGGACCTCAGGTAGAGTGTCCAGAAATCACCGAGGACGTGGGCCTGAGCAGTAACCGCGCCGCCGAACAGGTAAGGAATCTTCCGGCCAAACATACTATCTCTCATTTGTTACGAAGTTATTTCTGAGAGTTTGCTTTTTGACCAGGACTGGCTAACAAAGGCGAAGTTGATTCGGTGTTCGGCCCCCCTCCCTAAGGGTTTGGACAATCCGGTATTGGAAAAGATGCTCCAGGTCGCACCTTGCCCGGAGCCCTTGAAGGAAGATACTGGGGAGGATAATACAGGCGGATGCGGGCCCCCAACGCTGCCCATTCTAATTGAGGGAGCGAGCGTCTCCATGAAGGAAGACGACCGAAGGAGAAAAAGGACTGCGCCCAGGAGTTCGGAAGCCGAAGCTTCCAAACGAGATAAGAAGTCTCCCACAGAGAGTCCTACCTTGGGGGTGCTTTTGCCGCACAAAGTCCGCGGGGGGATCAATTCTCCAGCGAGTCGTAAGTGACCCGAAATACTTTAATAGTACATGTATGCCATATTTTTCTTCTGAGAAAATAACCACCACATATATCTTTGCAGTTCGGGCCTTAGTCGCTCTGAAATGAGCACGTCTTCGGGGGATCTTCTTCCAGAGATGATGGAGAGCGAAACGCCTCCTCCGGACTCCTCCGCTCCGGAAGCGGGCGACCCCGAAGTGTCGTCGTGGAGGGCCTCTCCGAGTCCGGTGAGGCCAGAAGATAATCCCATTGACCCCCGAAGCTCCCAGTGTCCGGCTCCCGAAGAGAGTGGACAAAAGAGTCTGACACCGTCTAGTGTGTGATCGGATGTTCTGAGGGAGTTGGTGGGGTGAGCAGCCATCTTGGATGAACACCATGTGCTGATGAATACGGTGATGGAGAGAATCTCGTCCGCCGAAAGCGGATTGCATGAAGCTTTTATGAGTCTACTGGCAGGCTTTGAGGTACGTAAAATAATGTATGATAGTCCTGCACATGCTAGGTGTGCCCTGTGTAGATAGTAGCCCCGAGACTCTAGTTGTCGTCGGAAACGACGATGAACAGAGGATCATATTCCCAGGTAATAACCATATTGCCTCTATGTGCAGGTGATGGAAGCTCCGGTGGCTGGCCGGACTAGCAAGTTTGCCCATTTAAAACGGCAGTTGGATGCGGCAGACGCCGACATCGAGCTTGTTAACAAAAGGCTTGATGAGGCACAGGGTAAGTGTCATTATCTGGTAAACGCCAAATAGTAAGAGCAGTATGATGCCAGTATCTTTAATATGTTGTGACTGCAGATGGAGCTGCCACTGTTGAAGCCTTGCGAGCAGAACTTGCCCGAGCCAAGGAACAAGCGAGGTTTGGCAATGCGGCTGCTTTGAAGGCGGCCGAAGAGTTGAAAGCCGAGAAGGCCGCGCATGGCGAGAGTCGAGATAAGATGGCCAAGATGGCCATAGAATTAAAAGCCGTCGCCAACCGTTGCCGGGTTCTTGAAAAGGAAAACCTAGCGAAGGCATCGGACCTTGAGAAGGCTGCTGCGACGAGAAAAGACATCCGCTCTGCTATGAGGGCGAAGAATGAGGAGCTGCGGGAAGCCGGGGATATTGTAGCTGGGAAATCCTTTATGTTGCGGAGGAAGTTCGGAGATCCATGGTATGCCTCTGTGGATCGGCTGTGGAGTTCGGAGGATGTGTATATGGATTTGGCGGCGAGCGCTGCCGATGCGGCCAAGTACTTCCAGGGTCAGACGGACCGTGAAGTGGACCAGCTGTTTTGGGCACAATTCCATTCTCCCGAGCGTCCGCTTTCATTGACTGACCAATTAGCCGAATGGGCCGAACTGAATAGGTTGTCCGGACTCACCATGAGGTCTGTTGTGGATCAGCTATGGCCGAAAAAGCCAAAACCGAACAGCTATTTTAGCTTGGTGCAGCAGTTCCTTGACGTGGTGCCGCGCATTAATGCGATGAAGAGGTCGGCGTGCATAGAGGGCTCATGGATGGCCTTTGCCCGTGTTAAAGCATACTGGGCGGAGATGGATGCTACCACTGTTGCAGCGCAGGATTCGGCCATAGGACGAATGGCTGCTGAGCACTACTTTGAAGAAGTTCTTGAGGGTGCTCGTTTGATAGAGACCTAGTGCTCAAAAAATATTATGTTTGAGTGACATGTAATCTCATTGTAAGCGAAATTCTTTTATAAATTTTTATAAGGCTATTTTTATACTTTTGCCTGAAAGTAATATGATGCCTCCTGGGCGGCCGTTTATGTATACATGTGTATAACCTGAAAGATTGCAGCCGTCGGCTTCAACCCCCACGCATATAATGCGGAGGTGCTCGCAAAAAACACGCGTTCACACTTAACCCCAACATCTTGGTCCTATTAAGGAGGTGATAGCGGAGCGAGCGAGGCAACCGGACTATAATGCTTTAGCACTTTCACTTAGCCATAGGAGTTTGACAGTGGGGCTACTAGATAGCCCTTGGTGGCTCCGCACTCTCCCGATCCCGGGGTGCGTACATGCCTGGCCGAAAAACGGCCCTTCGTTAAGGCGGAGGAATTCTAACATTCCAACAGGTCATCGAGTGGTTGACCAGTCTCACGCTATATCATGACAGTCAGTTTTCGGCTTTCTCTACTGAGGTGCTCATCCGGATGAACCAGGGCACAATCGCAGTAGTTCTCCTGGTGCTACCTTAGCCGGTAAAGCGGAACGTAAGGCACCAAAACACAGGAGCCGGGCAAACCCAACATTTGACCAAAGACAATGATTCGGAGCTGATGCATATAGGGCCAAACTCGCGACGCTGAACACTCCCTAAGGTATTCGGTCTTTGTGGTATAAACCGGGCCTAAATAATGGCCTTTGTAAGAAGCCCCTTGTGTCCAGGTACGTGCATTGTTCTGGCGTGGCCACATGCCAAGACGTTAGCATCCTTCTCAATGGTGGATATGTATCAACAAGAGACAGTAAAAAAGGTTATGCAGGGTCTTAATCTAAAAAGAATCCTTGGAGCGGGTCCCTGCTGCACGTCTGCGCCTGTGTCTCCGTTGTGCCGTATCCTGGACGGGTGTAGCACGATGATCGTCTGTAAAAGAGAGGAATTTAGGTGAAAAAGTTGTTGTGCAAAAAGATAGTTTTTAAAGAAACCATATATAATTCAAGATGAGAAGAAATTGCCACTTGTCTGCGCGCGTTGAGCCCCTTCTATTGACAAATAGGGGTGTGACCATTTATTCGGTATAAATAGCGGCGCCGGACTTGATTAGTTGTGTCTGAGGTCTTGACGACCTATTGGATGCGTTCGCTGGTCCGGGCGCCTTTAGTGTGCGGCTGCCAATGCAACCGCACTCTCTTCGGCGCGCCAAGATCGCTTGATATTTCCATTCACTGAAATGATGCCACGTGGACCGGGCATCTTGAGTGTGAGGGAGGCGTAGTGTGGTATTGCATTAAAGCGAGCGAAAGCTTCGCGTCCGAGCAGTGCTTGATAGACACTTTGGAATGGAGCGATGTGGAAGGTTAAATGCTCGTGACGGAAGTTATCGGGGGAGTCGAATGTAACTCGTAGTAGGAGGGAGCCCGTACAACGAGCCCCTGGGCCTGGCATTACTCCTTTAAAGGTAGTATTGCTATGGCGAATTTTTGTTGGGTCTAACCCCATCCCGCGAATTGTATCCTGATATATTAGGTTTAGATTGCTGCCACTGTCCATCAATACTCGTGTGAAGTGATATCCGCCAATTACTGGGTCTAATACCAGGGCAGCCCATCCCGCGCGTCGGATACTTGCTGAGTAATCGCGATGGTCGAAAGTGATCGGTTGAGACGACCAGTGGCAGGACTTCACGGTGACAGGCACTTGGGTATATTTTCCTGGGAGTGCCGCGTTGTTTTTTCCCTTGATCACGTGTAACACGTTTACTGTTTTGACTTCTGGTGGAAATTTCTTTTGTTCCCCAGTGTCTTGCTTGGGAGGCTCGTCCTCGTCTTCACTTGGTGTATCCTCCCACTTGTGTACGGCGTTGAGCTTGCCGGACTGCTTGGAGACCCAACATTCTCTGTGGGTATGATTAGCAGGTTTACCAGGGGTACTATGGATCTGACATACTTGGTCCAGAATTTTGTTGAGGCTGGATAGTTCATCCCTGGTGCCTTTAGAGGGCGGCTTTTGACCTGGCCGAGAGCTTTTGAATCCGGCGTTTACTGTCGTGCCCTTCGTGCTGTCTTCTTTATTCCGATGTTTGTTATTGTTGTTGCACTGTGATTTCCCGTTTCCATCTCTAACTTCAGATGTACTGGGGTCGCTGGTGCTGCTTCTGGCTAGCCAGCTGTCCTCACCCGCACAAAAGCGGGTCATGAGGCTTGTTAATGCAGCCATCATTCTCGGCTTATTTTGGCCGAGGTGTCTGGCGAGCCATTTGTCACGGACGCTATTCTTAAAAGCTGCCAAGGTTTCGGCGTCTGGACAGTCGACAATCTGGTTCTTTTTAGTAAGAAACCTGTTCCAAAGCTTTCGGGCTGACTCTCCAGGCTGTTGAGTTATATGACTCAAATCGTCCGCATCCGGAGGTCGGACATAAGTCCCTTGAAAATTTGCTCGAAAGGCGTCTTCGAGCTCTTTCCAACTTCCAATGGAGCTTTCGGGGAGGCCTTTAAGCCAGTGACGAGCTGGCCCTTTGAGCTTGAGGGGTAAGTACTTGATGGCGTGGAGATCATCTCCTCGAGCCATATGGATATGAAGGATGTAGTCGTCAATCGAGACCCCAGGGTCTGTTGTTCCGTCGTATGTCTCTATGTTTACGGGTTTGAATCCCTCTGGAAATTCAAGGTCCAGCACCTCATCGGTGAAACATAGGGGGTGTGCGGCACCCCTGTAGCTGGGTGTACCGCGTTGTTCGGATGTTTGTTGTGTTGCATTGTATGCTGGGGCGTGCTTGCGTGGTCCATAGATGGATCTTGTTGCGCCGTCCTTTGGGTGCGAGCCCTCGCATGGGTCGCGTGTTGTATTGTGAGTGGCGTTGTATGCCGCTCTGTGTTGGTAGAGGGGTCATCTATCCGGCCAGGTGGCTGCTTTGATATTTGGTTGTGGGGGGGGGGGGGGTCTGAGGCCTCCTCATCGAATTCAGGTAGCAGCTTCCGCTTTGGGTAGCCCTTGGAGGGGCGATTGTCGCCGTACCTCGCTGCTGTGTTGAGTATTTTACTCCATCTGATTTGGAGTGTGTCTTGCGCAGCCTTGAGCCTTTGCTTCTGCTTTTTAAGACTCCTCGCAGTGGCAACAAGCCTTTTAAGGGCATTCTGCTGCTTCGGGTGCCTGTCCGGCGTTATGTCATCCGGACCATTATCCTTGATAGAATTTGTTTGTTCTGTTTGATTATCCGAATTGCCGTTGTTCGGCAGCGGTTTGCCCTGCTCTAGTGCTGGGTTTGTGTGATCGTTCTTTCTATCGAGGCGGGATTTGGGGCGGCGCTTGCGTCGCCGCTTTGACTGCTTCTCGAGGGAACAAGCCTTCAGTGCGTCCTTCCGCTCCTCGTCGTCATCTTTTGGTGCGTCCACCATGTATACATCATATGACGAGGTGGCTTTCCAAGGCCCAATAGGCGCGGGTTCTTCATCGTCTCTTTCATCGGCATCCATACCGTCGATGTCTTCGGAGTTGAAGTCGAGCATGTCGGTTAAATCATCGACAGTGGCTACAAAGTGGGTGGTGGGTGGGCTTTGAATTTCTTCATGTACGTACCCAACCTTGCTAGCCGTAGTCCGGCCAGGGCTCTCCTGATAAAGAGAGAGACTTTAGTGTCTTCAAAATATCGCTGAAAGGCGAGTGCTGAAAGATGTCCGCGGCAGTTAACTCCATGATCGGCGCCCAATCGGATTCGATCGGCAGGGGCACGGAGGGTTCGGAGTCCGGAGAGGAGTCCGGCTCCTTGGAGTCACGAGTCTGGCAGAGTGTGGGGCTGGTGTTCGGCTCGATCGCCGTTGGGATCGCAACCCCGGAGGCGGCGTCCAACCACCCATCCTCGATTGGCGCAGTTGGCTCCGAATTAAGGGTCGAAGCCGATGCGGGTGCGGCCTCCGGGGCACTGTTCGGCGGTAGAGCTAGATCATGCTCGTCGTGACAGTGTGGCGCGCTCGGCGGTGGCTCGAATCCGTCAAAGATCAAGTCCCCGCGGATGTCAGCCTTGTAGTTTAAACTTCCAAATCTGACCTGACGGCCAGGGGCATAGCTTTCGATCTGCTCCAGATGGCCAAGTGAATTGGCCCGCAATGCGAAGCCGCCGAAGACGAAGATCTGTCCGGGGAGGAAGGTCTCACCCTGGACTGCATCGCTATTGATGATCGTAGGAGCCATCAAGCCTAACAGCGACGACACAGAGGAACTCTCAATGAAAGCATCAATGTCGATGTCAAAACCGGCGGATCTCGGGTAGGGGGTCCCGAACTGTGCGTCTAGGCCGGATGGTAACAGGAGGCAAGGGACACGAAGTTTTGCCCAGGTTTGGGCCCTCTTGATGGAGGTAAAACCCTACGTCCTGCTTGATTAATATTGATGATATGGGTAGTACAAGAGTAGATCTACCACGAGATCGGAGAGGCTAAACCCTAGAAGCTAGCCTATGGTATGATTGTTCTTCTGTATGTTGTCCTAAGGACTAAAACCCTCCGGCTTATATAGACACCGGAGAGGGTTAGGGTTACACAAAGTCGGTTACAATGGTAGGAGATCTACATATCCGTATCGCCAAGCTTGCCTTCCACGCCAAGGAAAGTCCCTTCCGGACATGGGATGAAGTCTTCAATCTTGTATCTTCATAGTCCAGGAGTCCGGCTGAAGGTATAGTCCGACCATCCGGACACCCCCTAATCCAGGACTCCCTCAGCGGGTTATCAAGATCAACAACAGGTTCAATTTCTATATCATTATCATTACTAGGTTGAGCATCATCATGAACATTACCATTAACATTATTACTAGTTTCAGGTTCATTACCAGATTGTGTTTCAGCATCAGAAATAGAAATATCATTTGGATTCTCAGGTGTTTCAGTAATAGGTTCACTAGAAGCATGCAAAGTCCTATCATTTTTCTTTTTCTTCCTTTTAGAAGGACTAGGTGCATCTATATTATTTCTCTAAGCATCTTGCTCAATTCTCTTAGGGCGGCCTTCAGGATACAAAGGTTCCTAAGTCATTCTACCAGTTCTAGTAGCCACTCTAACAGCATAATCATTATTCTTACTATTCAATTCAATGAGCAAATCATTTTGAGCTTTAAGTACTTGTTCTACTTGAGTGGTAACTGTCGGTGTCAAAACCGGTGGATCTTGGGTAGGGGGTCCCGAACTGTGCGTCTAAGGCGGATGGTAACAGGAGGCAGGGGACACGATGTTTTACCCAGGTTCGGGCCCTCTTGATGGAGGTAAAACCCTACGTCCTGCTTGATTATTCTTGATAATATGAGTAGTACAAGAGTTGATCTACCACGAGATCAGAGAGGCTAAACCCTAGAAGCTAGCCTATGGTATGATTGTATGTTGTCCTATGGACTAAAACCCTCCGGTTTATATAGACACCGGAGGGGGCTAGGGTTACACAAGGTCGGTTACGAAGGAGGAGATATACATATCAATATTGCCTAGCTTGCCTTCCACGCCAAGGAGAGTCCCATCCGGACACGGGACGAAGTCTTCAATCTCGTATCTTCATAGTCCAACAGTCCGGCCAAAGGATATAGTCTGGCTGTCCGGAGACCCCCTAATCCAGGACTCCCTCAGTAGCCCCTGAACCAAGCTTCAATGATGATGAGTCCGGCGCGCAGTGTTGTCTTCGGCATTGCAAGGCGGGTTCCTCCTCCGAATACACCACAGAAGAGTTTGAATACAAGGATAGTGTCCGACCCTGCAAAATAAGTTCCACATACCACCGTAGAGAGAATAATATTCCCACAAATCTAACCTGCTGACACGTTTTAGCAGCATGACATCAGGCCATGGCCCGGTAATTATTCGAACCATTTTTCTTTAACCAGCCCCGCACATAACGCGAGGCGGTTTCTTGACACGTCTTGTCAAAGCAGAGATCGTGTTCCCCTTATTACGGGATTCTCATCAATACGGGCGTGGGTAACCCAACCGCGCCACCAATTACGGCGTTTGGGGGATAAGCGAGTTTTACCAGGCTAGTGGGGGGCGCATAGTTTCGTCCGCCCTTATAAAGGGATAAAGTCTCACCTTTTCCTACCCATGCCTTCTTCCTCCTTGCTCATCCATTCTCGCGCACTCGAGCTCCAACGCCCATGTCCACATCCTTCTCCTCAACTCTCTCCGAACATGCCCGGAGCGGGAGGCAAGTGGATGGCCTCCTCCGTCACGGAGGGACACATCAAAAAGCTACGTCGAGCCGGATACTTGGCCGCAGATATCGTGCACCGGCTGCCAGCCGCGGGGCAGGTCGTCCCTACCCCGGAACCTCACGAAAGGGTGGTTTTCCTCCCCCAGTTCGTCCGTGGACTGGGGTTTCCCCTCCATCCATTCGTCCGCGGCCTCATGTTCTATTATGGGCTGGACTTTCATGATCTGGCCCCGAATTTCATCCTCAACATCTCGGCGTTCATCGTCGTGTGCGAGGCTTTCCTCCGCATCCGGCTCCACTTCGGCCTGTGGCTGAAGACCTTCAATATCAAGCCGAAGGTGGTTGGTGGCCAACAAGCGGAATGCGGCAGAGCCATGGTGGGCAAAATGGCCAATGTTATATGGCTCGAGGGCTCCTTCGTTGAGACCATAAAGGGGTGGCAATCGAGGTGGTTCTACATCACCGAGCCGCGCGACACCAACTGGGTGGCGGCCCCCGAGTTTCGATCCGGAATCCCCACGCGGCTCACTTCCTGGAAGGAGAAGGGCATGTCCTGGGGTTCATCGGTGGAGCTGGACGGACTCCAGAAGTGTATCCGGAACATGACAAGCAAGAAACTTAAGCTTGTCAACATAGTCCAGGTCATGCTCTTCTGCCGGATCCTCCCGTGTCAATAACGGGATTTCAACTTATGGGAGTTCGACCCGGCCTAGCACCATACTCTAAGCGAGCTCTTCGACACGACGCATAAAGACATCTGGAGGGTGCTATTCAAGGGCGCCGAGGTCCGTCCTTCTCTTACAGAGGACCGCGGGCTAAGCGCGAAGCGTTCTACGAATCCGATAAGTTCTGTACATCTGGTAGGGTGTTTATTTCCCATAGCTTATCCATGTGCGGGGTCTGAGCGCCCATGCCTTTGACATGACTGGGTAGAGACATCGGAGCAGATTAACTGTCCGGCCCCTCTGCCCAAAGACCCCACAGACGCTCTCCTGATGGAGATGCGGACTCCGGCTCCCTATGAGGTGCCGGAGAATAGCAAGAAGAAGGCCAAGGGAACCCGAAAGAGTTCCCGGTGCTAGGTGGTATCAGACTCATCGCCTGATACCTCTGAGGCACACTCCTCCCATGAAAACGAGGAGAAGGAAGATGAAGATTCTCCTCCTCCAGCCCGGGGAGACAAGAAAAGGAAGGTCGCCCCAACCGGGGAGGCCGAAGGGTCCAAGAAGGGAAGGACTCTCCTTTCGGACTACTCCACCACCGCCGCCGATGGCAAAGACGAGTGGCTGCTCAAGGCCAAGCCCCTGGCGAAGTCGTAAGTATTCAGATACCATAGTAACTCATAGCATACCTTTGTCGCACTGCTTCTCCTAACATCGAATATGATTATGCAGTCCGCCCAAGCCCGTATCGATGTATCATCGTCGGACGGTTCCTTGGACTCGTTGGACATGAATAGTGATACACTTCCAACCGCCTCCTCCCCTTGCCCTATGGACAATGCTGAGGTATTGTATCAAGAGGCACCGAGCCGGGGGGAGACAGTCCCGGAGGCGCCTCAAGGCGACCTTTCGGACTCCAGGAGCAAAGGGAGCAAGGCTCCCGAGGGCTCCAAGTTCGGCTCTCAGCCGAACACCGTGTCGGAACCTCCAGTGGTTCCGGACTCGGGCAGGCGGCCCCCTTCCAAAAGGGGCAAGCCGCCCGTGCCGGTGACCTCTGTCCATCCAGAGGCACCAGACAACCTGTTGGGAGCGCTTCGCGACGCTTCCATCGATGAAGAGCACTGCACTATTATGAGTGCGGTGATCAAGAAGGTTCAGTCCACCAAGAGCGGACTGACTGAAGCCTGTGCCAGCCTTCTAATAGGCTTTGAGGTAAGTATTTAAAATATAGGAAAATATTACCACATAGACAATAGCCCCTGATGCTCTGTTTGGTGTTCACAAAGAAAAGCCGAATAGAGGATCAAATAATATCTGCAGGAGTCTAAAATAAGTATGTCTGTATGCATACGCAGGCTTCGCTGCTGACCTCTGCCGCCCTGACTGCGGAGGTCGCCGCACTGAAGCAGGACCTCGAGGGGTCCGAGAAAGAGATCAGCCTTGCCAAGAGGCAGCTCGAGGAGAACAAAGGTAAGTAATACCTTGTCTATATGTAAAAGAAAATGTGGTTGCGAAATGACAGGATCATCATGAATGTGCCAGGGGCCACGGCCGAAGTGGCAACCCTGAAGCAAGCGCTGTCCAAGGCCGAAAACAAAGCGGCCAAGGAGCACACCAAGCAGGAAAAGCAAGAGGCACAGGTGGGCAAGGTGCAGCAAGATCTCGAGGCTCTCGTGAAGAAGCACAAGGCTTTGGAGCTTGACTCGAAGACGTGAGAGTCCGAGCTTGCCGCGGCCCTCGAGAGCACAAAGAATGCAAGGGCTGAAGCCCAAAAGGCCCTCCAGGAAGATAGCGGCGGGTAAGGCATTCAATATGCAAAGCAAGCATGTGAAAGTAAATTACTTGTTACTTACCCGAGTCCGGAGCTCTCCAGGAGCATTCGCAGATTTGCCCCGCAGCGTGTCGGATGCCGTGAAATTTTACCAGGCTGAGGAGGGAAGCTCAACAGAGAAGTTGTTCTGGTCTTAGTATACTGGGACCGAACACCCGATGCCTATGAGTGACCAGCTGAAGCAACTGGTCGAGCTGCACAAGGCGGCCGAACAGGCCATGAGGGGCCTTATAGTCCGGCTGTCGCCTGGCAACTCCCTTCCCAATAGCTACTTCGGCCTGGTGAGGCGGCTTGTGGATGCCTGTCCACGGCTGGAAGTCATCCAGCGGTCCGTATGCATCGAAGGTGCACGCCGGTCCTTTGCTCGTGCGAAGGTGCACTGGGCGAAGATGGACGCCGAGAAGCTGGTGAAGGAGGGGCCGCCGCAGGGCAAGGAGCATCGCCACCCTGAAATGTATTATGAGGGTGTCCTGAAGGGTGCCCGTCTTGTGGCGGATGAGTGTGCGAAAGATGTAATTTTTGAATGAACTTGCTCGTGTGATCCTGTATTATGAAAATTTGTTCATATGCGCTATGCAATGCTTGTTTGAATTGAAAATATTACCTTCTGTGCGGCTGTTTATCAAATCTAAGAGATGGCCAGTCGTCGGCTTCTGCCCCCATGCCACGAGTGCTGGGGTGTTGGGATAAATCTGAGCACTCTTTTTCCCATTATTCGGTCCTTCGAGGGAGGTGCTCAGCACAACGAACAAGGCAATCAGACTATAATGCTTTATCACTCTCACTTAGCCATAGAATTCTACAATTTTAAATTTTGGCGAAGCCCCTAGTATCCGGAAGGCTGAATTCGAGGCACTATACACACCTTAAGCCGGACAAAGCCGACTCCTCGCTCTAAGTGGCATAAGTCTTTAGGGACTCGAGACCTCTCGAACAGCGACCAGGTCTCGCCTTATCATGACAGTCAGTTTTAGCTTTCTCTACTGAGGTGCTTAGCCCAGCTGAACCGGGGCACAATCGCAGTAGTTCTCCCAGTGCTACCTTAGCCGATATAGCGGAACGTAAGGTACCAAAACATGGGAGCTGTGCAAGCCCAAGTATTGACCCAAGACATGATTCGGAGCTGATGCATAAAATGCTATAAGTTCGGGGTGCCGCACTGTTGAAACTGCTCAGACTTCTCATGCCGTATTATGGGGTATGCTTAAGCCCCTGGCGTATTGGCCGTACCAGAGTGTACGGGTGCTGAATGTCATGAATGAGCACACACACACACACACACACACACACACACATATATATATATATATATAAAGGAAGAATAGAGAATGCGATAATAGTCTAGTGCTATGCATTGTTTATTCAAAAAGGTGCGTCGAAGCAGAATGATACAAGTAGTGCGATAAGCAAAAAGTAGGACTATTTGACATGTCCTCTCCAAGGGCAAGCTGAGGAATGGTATTTAAAGCAGGTTTTTCACTCGTTATCAGAGACCACCTGAGAATTCCTTGATGCGATGTAGCTTTCTGCCTCCTTGGTTGTTGTATCGTGTGTCCAGCCATCGTACTGCTGGACGGGGCTTTCAGAGATTAAAGTCCTAAAAGAAAGAAATATAACAAAGCAGGAAGCCCCTAGTGCGGTTGAGCCGCGTCTTGGGGTGTGCCGTAGTCGTGCCACCCTCCCCACCTGTGCCCATGGTATTTTTAATGCGTAATTATGTACGCGTGGCACGGATTTCGCTGTTTGGCTGGGACTGGGGTGGGGGCCGCATTGCTATGTGAGCTCGGAATGTGCCAGGCGGTCTTGTTGCCGATTACTCCGGGCGCGCTTGAAGGTGTCCGGGTCCTTAATCGCCGAACTAGTGGATTGCCTTAAGAGGCCGCTTTGTGCTTCTGCTGCAAGGGCCGTAGTGTGCTCCTCCTTGCGGAGAGAGTGCTCTGTGTTTCCATTGACTATGATGACCCCCCAGAGGTCCTGGCATCTTGAGCTTGAGGTATGCATAATGCGGTACCGCATTGAATCTTGCAAATGCGGTTCGCCCGAGCAGTGCATGATAGCCACTGCGGAACGGGACTATATCAAAGATTAACTCCTCGCTTCGGAAGTTATCCGGGGATCCGAAGACCACTTCCAGTGTGACTGAGCCTGTGCAATGGGCCTCTACACCTGGTATGACACCTTTGAAGGTTGTTTTTGTGGGTTTGATCCTTGAGGGGTCTATACCCATTTTGTGCACCGTGTCCTGATAAAGCAGGTTCAGGCTGCTGCCACCATCCATAAGGACTCGAGTGAGGTGAAATCCATCAATGATTGGGTCTAGGACCAGCGCGGTGAATCCGCCATGATGGATACTAGTGGGGTGGTCCCTACGATCGAAGGTGATCGGACAGGAGGACCATGGGTTGAACTTTGGGGCGACTAGCTCCAACGCATATACGTCCCTTAGCGCACGCTTCCACTCCCTCTTGGGGATGTGGGTTGCGTATATCATGTTCACCGTCTGCACTTGTGGGGGGAACCTCTTCTGTCCTCCGGTGTTCGGCTGCCGGGGCTCCTCCTTGTCATCGCTATGTGACCCCTTATCTTTGTTTTCGGCATTTAACTTGCCCACCGGCTTGAACACCCAACAATCCCTGTTGGTGTGGTTGGCTGGCTTGTCGGGGGTGCCGTGTATTTGACACGAGAGATCGAGTATACGGTCCAAACTGGACGGGCCCGGAGTACTTCGTTTGAATGCCTTTTTCCGCTGACCGGGTTTAGAGCCTCTGAATCCGGCATTGACTGCCGTATCCTCGGTATTGTCGTTGTTGATGCGGCGCTTGTGTTTGTTGCGACGTGACCTGCCATTGCCATCCTTGGTATCCAAAGTACCATGGTTCTTTGATATATTATTGCCGCGAGCCAGCCAGCTGTCTTCTCTCGCGCAAAAGAGGGTCATGAGTGTCGTGAGGGCTGCCATAGATTTCGGCTTTTCCTGGCCAAGGTGCCGGGCGAGCCACTCGTCGCGGATGTTGTGCTTAAAAGCTGCTAGGGCCTCTGCATCCGAACATTCGATGATTTGATTCTTGTTTGTCAGGAACCATGTCCAGAATTGCCTGGCCGATTCCTCTGGCTGCTGAATTATGTGGCTCAAGTCATCGGCATCTGGTGGTCGCACATAAGTGCCCTGGAAGTTGTCGAGAATGCGGCTTCCAGATCTTCCCAACAGCCAATGGATTCTGTTGTCAGGCTGTTGAGCCAATGCCGAGCTGGTCCTTTGAGTTTGAGTGGTAGGTATTTGATGGCGTGTAGATCATCACCGTGGGCCATGTGGATGTGCAGGAGGAAGTCCTTGATCCATATCGCAGAATCTGTTGTGCCGTTGTATGATTCGATATTTACAGGTTTGAAACCCTTTGGGATTTGGTGATCCATTACTTCATCTGTGAAGCATATGGCGTGTGCGGCGCCTCTGTAGTGGGCTATGTCGCGGCGTAGCTCGAATGAGTCTTGTCCGCTGTGTTTGGCCCGACCGGATTTACTTTTACTGTATCCGGCGTGATGATTGTTGTCTCGCGTAGTGGCGCGACCCCATGATCCGTAGATTGATCTTGCGTGTGTTGCTTTGTCCTCCAATACGTCTCGCAGGTCTAGCGTGTTTCCCCGTGCCTTGTCATTTTTATTTGAGTGGCACCGGGGTGCGGGCTGAGTTTTTGGCTAAAATGCCTCTCTGTCGCAGCCACGAGGTGGCCGATCAGCCGCATCATATGCTGGAGATGTAGGTTTTAATGCTTCCTCCTCTAGTCGGGGTAGCAACCTGTACTTTGGGTAACTCTTGGAGGGGCGTTCGAGTTCATATTCCTAGGCCGCAAGGACTTCACTCCATCTGGCAGCTAGCAAATCTTGATCAGCTTGAAGCTGCTGCTGCTTTTTCTTAAGGCTATTTGCCGTGGCTATAAGCCGGCGCTTGAAGCGCTCTTGCTCGACGGGATCCTCCGGCACGACAAATTCGTCATCGCCGAGGCTTGCCTCGTCTTCGGGGGGAGGCACGTAATTATCGTCCTCCGCCTCGCCATCTGCCGCTCTCTCGGGAGGGTTGGCTTCTCCATCCTCCAGCTCTAAATCTTGCTGGAGGGGATTGTTGTCGTCTTCGGCACTGTCCGGAGTGCTATTATCTCCTATGCCGGTGTCATCGCTTTTGCTTTGGCGAGACTTAGAGCGGCGCCGCTGACGTCGGCGATTGGGTTGCTTCTTGGAGGGGTCGTCCTCCGCTGTCCCGTCGCCATTGCCTTCTTTGGGTGTGTCCACCATGTATATCGTATGATGAGGTGGCTGTCCAGTGCCCTGTGGGCAGGGGTTCCTCTTCGTCTCCCGCATCGTCATCCATACCATCGATGTCTTCGAAGTCGAAGTCGAGCATGTCGATCAAATTGTCGATAGTGGCTACTAAGTGGGTGGTGGGCGGAGAATTTCTTCGTCATCCGCATCCCAATCCTGCCGAACATAGTTCGGCCAGGACTCTCCTGACAGGGAAAGAGACCTTAATGAGTTCATTATGTCGCCAAAGGGCGAGTGCTGAAAGATATCTATGGAGGTGAACTCAATGATCGGCGCCCAGCCGGATTCGATAGGCACGGGTGCAGGCGGTTCGGAGTCCGTGGCCGGGGAAAAATCCGGTAGTCCGGCGTCACGGCTCTCGTGAAGGGTAAGGTCGATAATCGGCTCGATCGCCGCTGAGAATACAGCCTCCGTGGCGGGGTCTATCCACCCGTCCATGGATGGCACAATTGGCTCCGAATTGAGGGTCAGAGCGGTTGCCAGTGCGGTCTCCTGAACACTGTCCGATGGTAGAGCTAAATCATGATCACCGTGAACGTGCGGCGCACTCGGCAGGGGCTCGAATCCGTCGAAGATGAAGTCTCCGTGGATGTCGGCCGTGTAGTTTAAGCTTCCAAACCTGACCTGGTTTCTAGGGGCGTAACTTTTGATCTGCTCCAGATGCCAAGCGAGTTGGCCCGCAGTGCGAAGCCGCCGAATACAAAGATCTGTCCAGGGAGAAAAGTCTCACCCTGGACTACATCGCTATCGATGATCGAAGGAGCCATCAAGACTAACGGCGACGACATATAGGAACTCTCAATGAAAGCACCAATGTCGGTGTCAAAACCGGCGGATCTTGGGTAGGGGGTGCCAAACTGTGCGTCTAAGGTGGATGGTAACAGGAGGCAGGGGACACGATGTTCTACCCAGGTTCGGGCCCTCTTGATGGAGGTAAAACCCTACATCCTGCTTGATTATTCTTGATAATATGAGTAGTACAAGAGTTGATCTACCACAAGATCGGAGAGGCTAAACCCTAGAAGCTAGCCTATGGTATGATTGTATGTTGTCCTACGGACTAAAACCCTCCGGTTTATATAGACACCAGAGGGGGCTAGGGTTACACAAGGTCGGTTACAAAGGAGGAGATATACATATCCGTATTGCCTAGCTTGCCTTCCACGCCAAGGAGAGTCCCATCTGGACACGGGACGAAGTCTTCAATCTCGTATCTTCATAGTCCAACAGTCCGGCCAAAGGATATATTCCGGCTGTCCGGAGACCCCCTAATCTAGGACTCCCCCAGTAACCATAGAAGCATGTTTACTAATAAGTTTAAGTTCACCTTTGACATTAGCCATATAATCACCCAAGTGTTCAAGCATATTTGAATTGTATTTCAATTGTCTACCAAAATAAGCATTAAAATCTTCTTGCTTAGCCATAAATTTATCAAACTCATCTAAGCATGGGCTAGCAAACTTAGTAAATGGGATTTCAGCTTTATCATATCTATAGAGAGAATTTACCTTTACTACCCGTGTCGGGTTATCAAGACCATGTGTTTCTTCAATAGGTAATGGATTAAGATCATACGTTTCTTCAACAGGCGGTAAATTAAGACCGTGTATTTCTTCAATAGGAGGTAAATTCTTAACATCTTTAGCTTTAATACCTTTTTCTTTCATAGATTTCTTTGCCTCTTGCATATCTTCAGGACTGAGAAATAGAACACCCCTCTTCTTCGGAGTAGGTTTAGGAATAGGCTCAGGAAGTGTCCAATTATTTTCATTCATCAACATATTATTCAATAGAATCTCAGCTTCATCCGGTGTTCTCTCCCTGAAAACAAAACCAACACAACTATCTAGGTAATCTCTGGAAGCATCAGTTAGTCCATTATAAAAGATATCAAGTATTTCATTTTGCTTAAGAGGATGATCAGGCAAAGCATTAAGTAATTGGAGAAGCATCCCCCAAGCTTGTGGGAGACTCTCTTCTTCAACTTTAACAAAATTATATATATCCCTTAAAGCAGCTTGTTTCTTATGAGCGGGGAAATATTTAGCAGAGAAGTAATGAATCATATCCTGGGGACTACGCACACAACCAGAATCAAGAGAATTAAACCATATCTTAGCATCACCCCTTAATGAGAACGGAAATATTTTAAGGATATAAAAGTAACGAGTTCTCTCATCATTAGTGAACAGGGTAGCTATATCATTTAATTTAGTAAGATGTGCCACAACAGTTTCAGATTCATAGCCATGAAAAGGATCAGATTCAACTAAAGTAATTATATCAGGATCAACAGAGAATTCATAATCCTTATCAGTAACACAGATAGGTGAAATAGCAAAAGCAGGGTCGGGTTTCATTCTAGCATTAAGAGATTGCTGCTTCCATTTAGCTAATAACCTCTTGAGTTCGTATCTATCTTTGCAAGCTAAAATAGCTAAAGAAGCTTCTTTATCTAAAACATAACCATTAGGAATAACAAGTGAGTCTTCATCATCACTTTCATCAATATTATCATATTCAATATTTTCATTCTCTCTAACCCTAGCAAGTTGTTCCTCAAGAAATTCACCAAGTGGCACAGTAGTATCAAGCATAGAAGTAGTTTCATCATAAGTATCATGCATAGCAGAAGTGGCATCATCAATAACATGCGACATATCAGAACGAATAGCAGAAGCAGGTTTAGGTGTCTTAAGCTTACTCAAAATAGAAGGTGAATCAAGTGCAGAGCTAGATGTCAGTTCCTTACCTCCCTCGTAGTTGAGGGATAAATCTTGGTTCTTAGATCTTTCAAGTTCTTCATAGTGATAAGCAGATATAAATCCCAAGTAACTCAAAGAATAGACCTATGCTCCCCAGCGACGGCGCTAGAAAATAGTCTTGATAACCAACAAGTATAGGGGATCGCAGCAGTTTTTGAGCGTAGAGTATTCAACCCAAATTTATTGATTCGACACAAGGGGAGCCAAAGAATATTCTCAAGTATTAGCAGCTGAGTTGTCAATTCAACCACACCTAGAACTTAATATCTACATCAAAGTGTTTAGTAGCAAAGTAATATGATAGTAGTGGTAGCGGTAGCAAAAGGTAACGGTAGCAAAAGTAATGTTTTAGGTATTTTTTAGTGATGATAGCAATAGCAACCGAAAAGTAAATAAGCGAAGAACAATATATGGAAAGCTCGTAGGCAATGGATCAGTGATGGAGAATTATGCCGGATGCGGTTCATCATGTAACAATCATAACATAGGGTGACACAGAACTAGCTCCAGTTCATCAATGTAATGTAGGCATGTATTCCGAATATAGTCATACGTGCTTATGGAAAAGAACTTGCATGACATCTTTTGTCCTACCCTCCCGTGGTAGCGGGGTCCTAACGGAAACTAAGGGATATTAAGGCCTCCTTTTAATAGAGTACCGGAACAAAGCATTAGCACATAGTGAATACATGAACTCCTCAAACTATGGTCATCACCGGTAAGTATCCCGATTATTGTCACTTCGGGGTTAACGGATCATAACACATAATAGGTGGCTATAGACTTGCAAGATAGGATCAAGAACTCTCATATATTTATGAAAACATAATAGGTTCAGATCTGAAATCATGGCACTCCGGCCCTAGTGACAAGCATTAAGCATAGCAAAGTCATAGCAACATCAGTCTCAGAACATAGTGGATACTAGGGATCAAACCCTAACAAAACTAACTCGATTACATGATAAATCTCATCCAACCCATCACCGTCCAGCAAGCCTATGATGGAATTACTCACACACGGTGGTGAGCATCATGAAATTGGTGATGGAGGATGGTTGATGATGACGATGGCGACGAATTCCCCTCTCCGGAGCCCCGAACGGACTCCAGATCAGCCCTCCCGAGAGGTTTTAGGGCTTGGCGGCGGCTCCATATCATAAAACGCGATGATTGCTTCTCTCTAATTTTTTCTCCCGGAAAGCAAATGTATAGAGTTGGAGTTGAGGTCGGAGGAGCTCCAGGGGACCCACGAGGTAGGGGGGCATGCCCTTGGCGGGCAGGCGCGCCCCCACCCTCGTGGACAGATGGTGGGCCCCCTGGTATTCATCTTTTGCAAGGATTTTTTATTATTTCCGAAAAGTTGTTCCGTGAAGTTTCAGGTCATTCCGAGAACTTTTGTTTCCGCACATAAATAACACCACGGCAATTTTGCTGAAAACAACGTCAGTCCGGGTTAGTTCCATTCAAATCATGCTAGTTAGAGTCCAAAACAAGGGCAAAAGTGTTTGGAAAAGTAGATACGACAGAGACGTATCAGGCCGCCACCACTTGACCTCGGCCCCGCCTCACGTCGCTGCTCCGGCCACCGGAGACCCCCAGAGCACCGACTCCGCCGCTGCCTCGCCGCTGTCTTCCTCGATCCAGGTGGGATCGGGAGGAGCGGGCCACCGCGTCCGACCCCGCATGGGCCAGTGCATCCCCGCGGCCCATCTCCTCCAGTCTGCCTCCTTCTGCTTCCTGGGCCAAGCCCACGTGGTGAGCCTCCATCTAAATCCCGCCCGTGCATCATTTTATTATTTGACGTCCGGTCTTGTTTTTCCATAAGATTCCACTAAGTCCTGGAGATCCCTGTAATTTTTATGCCATGTTCATCATGATACATCTCGATGACCGCGGCTCCGATTCATGCATATGATATGTCGAAATGTTCGTCTCATGATGCTATTCATGTTAGTTCCATTTGAATGCATGTTACTATCCATTTTCATGCCATTATGATCGTTGCAAGAGTGCTATAAAATGTTAACTGCTGGTTCTTAACAGAACCCGGTAATTTCAAAACTTTCCTATGCACATGCAAGATCATCGTGATGCATAGCAACGAGAGGGGAGAGTATTGTCTACTTACCCTTGTAGACCGTAAGTGGAAGCGTTATGACAACACGGTTGATGTAGTCATACGTCTTCACGATCCGACCGATCCTAGTATCGAAAGTATGGCACCTCCGTGATCTGCACACGTTCAGCTCGGTGACGTCCCACGAACTCACTATCCAGCAGAGTGCCAAGGGAGAGCTTCGTCAGCACGACGGCATGATGACGGTGATGATGATGCTACAGGAATAGGGCTTCGCCTAAGCACCGCTATGATATGACCGAGGTGGATTATAGTGGAGGGGGGGGGGCACCGCACACGGCTAAGAGATCAATGATTAACTTGTGTGTCCATGGGGTGCCCCCTCCCCCGTATATAAAGGAGTGGAGGAGGGGGAGGGGGACGGCCTCTCTAGGTGCGCCCCAAGGGAGTCCTACTCCCATCGGGAGTAGGATTCCCCCCTTCCCTTTGTTGGTTCTAGGAGAGAAGGAACGAGGTGGAAGAAGGAAGGAAAGGGGGGGCCCCCTCCCAATTCGGATTGGGCTTGGGGGGAGGGCAGGCGTGCCCCCTCCTTTGCTTCATTTCCCTCTCTTCCACTAAGGCCCAATAAGGCCCATATACCTCCCGGGGGGTTCCGGTAACCTCCCAGTGCTCCGGTATACTCTCGATTTCACCCGGAACCATTCCTATGTCCAAACATAGGATTCCAATATATAAATCTTTACGTCTTGACCATTTGGAGACTCCTCATCATGTCCGTGATCAAATCCGGGACTCTGAACTACCTTCGGTACATCAAAACACATAAACTCGTAATACCGATCGTCATCGAACGTTAAGCGTGCAGACCCTACGGGTTCGAGAACTATGTAGACATGACCGAGACATGTCTCAGGTCAATAACCAATAGCGAAACCTGGATGCCCATATTGGTTCCTACATATTCAACAAAGATATTTATCGCTGAAACCGCATAACGATATACGTTGTTCCCTTTGTTATCGGTATGTTACTTGTCCGAGATTCGATCGTTGGTATCCTCATACCTATGCGGGGATGTTCCCTTTGTCATCGGCAAGTCTCTTTACTTGTTCCGTAATGCATCATCCCGCAACTAACTCATTAGTCACAGTGCTTGCAAGGCTTATAGTGATGTGCATTACCGAGAGGGCCTAGAGATACCTCTCCGATACACAGAGTGACAAATCCTAATCTTGATCTATGCCAACTCAAAAACAACATTGGAGACACCTGTAGAGCATCTTTATAATCACCCAGTTACGTTGTGACGTTTGATAGCACACAAGGTGTTCCTCTGGTATTTGGGAGTTGCATAATCTCATAGTCAGAGGAACATGTATAAGTCATGAAGAAAGAAGTAGCAATTAAACTGAACGATCATTATGCTAAGCTAACAGATGGGTCTTGTCCACCACATCATTCTCTAATGATGTGATCTTGTTCATCAAATGACAACACATGTCCATGGCTAGGAAAATTAACCATCTTTGATTAACGAGCTAGTCAAGTATTGGCATACTAGGGACACTCTGTTTGTCTATGTATTCACACATGTACTAAGTTTCCGGTTAATACAATTTTAGCATGAATAATAAACATTTATCATGATATAAGGAAACACAAATAACAATTTTATTATTGCCTCTAGGGTATATTTCCTTCAGCAGTGTCCCGGGGAGTTGAGCTCCGAGGTGTTGTCGTCACAATTTTATCGTTATAGTTCTGGAATACCTGAGTTCGCCGACATCAAAAATCTCTTTTATGTAGTTGTTGGTGAGATAACCTCGACGCCACCCAGTACTGGGGCGGGAGTTCGGGAGTATTGCCATAACTCGTATAACAAATGCTTTTTCGAAGGTTGAGGTACATGATTTCCGAAGGTTTCTTGGTTATGTGTTGAAGGATGGATACAACTGGATGTAGGCATTGTTAGTTTGGGTGAGATATTATGCTTCCCCTGTATCCCCAACACCAGATTGCATAACCAGAAAGTTTCGGGAGTTTATAGGTGGGAATTCAAGTATCACGTAGGATATCTTTCCAACAGACACATGATATGATATGGGATCTATCATATGTTTGTTCTGGCTTCTTCCGCAAGCCAATCCTTTGTTTTGTTTTGAGTTGTGGTATTCGAGTTGCTTCGAAGTCAAATGTGGATTCCATACCTTTTCTAAATGGTGTTCTCATATTTCTATGGGAATACTAATCCTTCTTGATCATCGAGATTGTCATCCCAATTCTATTTCCAACCGGTGCGCTTCTCTTCGAGATGATCCCATCATTCTCCCCATCTGCAAGATCATTTCTAAGTTTTTCTCAACGGTATTTGTTCCATCCGTCCCAAGTTGTCTTTGTTTTTCCCGCCCTCCCACCCTTTTCTTCAAGGACTCGGATGTCTTAATCAAGTATCCATCTTATGGATGTGAAGTTTCTTCATTATTTTCTTCCAATGTTCTTTTCTGGTGGATTCAGTTCACGTTGTAGGTGTTGATCTTATCCTTTTCCTCGTTTCAAATGTTTTCTTATGCCAGTGAACCTCTTAATCATGCACTCCTTGCCACCCATTTTCTCTGGAGTACTGAAGATATCTCAGGAGATTCGCGTTTCCATTCTTAATCCATTCAAGTTATTTTGAGGTTGTAATCTCATTCAAGCCATTTAATTCAACTGGTGCAATCTCCCTTTCAAGTAATCGTTCAACGGTATTTCTTTTGGGTGGGCCCTAACCCACAATTCTTTTTCCAGGATCTTACCTGACTCTTCTAATTTTTCCCAGAGCTATTCCCAAATTCTTTTCAAAGTTTGACATAAGAATGAATTCCCATTAGTCATATTCCTTCTCCAAGATCGCTTTCAAACATTGTCATCGTTGGTTCATCATTTCTATTCTTCATTGTTCCGGAGTGGCTCATCAATTGTCATGGTGGTTCTCATCATCTTTCTCAACATCTGAAGACCGAAGAAGAGTTCCTCTTAAATCCTTACCCGTTCTTCCAAAGATGCGAAGTTCAAGCTTGTTGCCATCCTCTCATAATTGTTTTCGATTGTGAGAATTCTTTTCACCCATCCAGAGAAATTCAGGAGTATTTTCAGTTTGATTCTCCAAAGGCCATCATTTCAGAAGATTTATTCATTCTCAGCTTTCAGTTCTCGTTCTCGAATTGTTCCGGTCCATCGTTCAAGTATTCTTTAATTAGCTTGTGATCTCTTTGTTCACTTGTATCAAAATTATCTCAAGTATCTTTGTTTAATTTACAATTCTTCTTTGTGACTCGTGCTTTTCCTTCGCACGTTTCAAGTTCTTATGGCGGTTTGTTCTTCCTATGTTCTCATAATAATTTATTTGTTGTTTCAATACTACCGGTGGTTCGTTGAATACCTTCTCAAGTTTACGCTATATCTTTCTTAATCCTTCTCAACAAGAATAAGTAGTATGCTAAATCCGCTGTTTGTCATCAATTTAAATTGGTGAAGGATACGCATGACGGAATTATTATTATTGCTTCATCCAAGTGATCTAGTTTCTTCTTTCCATAGTTGTTCATCATGTCACATTTCTCGGTTCGAGATGCTTCATTTTTTCTTTTCCGGAGTTCCAAGTTTTTCGCTCTGTCTTGTCGCGAAGCTCCATCTAAATCATCCCAAGGCTTCACCTTGTGTTTTCAACTTCTCGTTGTTTTTATCATCCTTTTATTACCGGAGTTCTTCATGGAGGCTCTACATGGTGGTTCGTCAAGGATTCTTATCAATCTTCAATTGTACTTCAAGATTTCTCTCAGAATTTTGATCTGCCTTGCCATACTCTAAATTAAACATGGTGCTCAACACATGTTTTTATTGAGGAGTTCAAGTATTCTTCATCTTGCATTCCGAAGTGCAATTCTTTCTCTCTTATCTTTTCAGGTGGTGTTATGTCATTCTTTATAATTTCCCTTTGTGTTTCATGATTCGCAAGTTGTTAAGAATAAGATATTTAAACCCATCATTTTATATTCGTTATGAGATCCTTTGCAACCCAACAATCTCTTCATTGGAGTTATCTTGGGTTATGTAACGCCCTTGATGCGGCTATATCTCCTACGTGTCGAAGCACGACTTAGAGGCATAACCGCATTGAAAGCAATGTCGCAAGTAAGGTAATGTTCACAACAACCCATGTAAATAAATAAAAGGGGAAAGGATACATAGTTGGCTTACACTCGCCACATCACACAAATACATGAATAACATTACAATCATCCAATACACTCAAGGTCCGACTACGGTACCAAAATAAAGATTAACCTCCACATGCGACAAAGTCCCCGATCGCCCCAACTGGGCACCACTACTGATCATCTGGGAAAGACACATAGTAACGACGAGAGTCTTCATCGAACTCCCACTTGAGCTCAAGCGCATCGTCTGGAACGGTATCATCAGTCCTTGCACTTGGTTTGGAAGTAATCTATGGGTCACGGGGACTCAGCAATCTCGCACCCTCGCGATCAAGACTATTTAAGCTTATAGGTAAGGCAAAGGTATGATGTGGAGCTGCAGCAAGCGAATAGCATATATGATGGCTAACATATGCAAAAGGGAGCGAGAAGAGAAGGCAAAGCACGGACGAATAACTATGATCAAGAAATGATCCTAGAACAACCTACGACAAGCATTACTCCAACACCGTGTTCACTTCCCGGACTCCGCCGAGAAGAGACCATCACGGTTACACATGCGGTTGATTCATTTTAATTAAGTTAAGTTTCAGGTTATCTACAACCGAGCATTAACAAATTCCCATCTGCCCATAACCGCAGGCACGACTTTCGAAATTTCAAATCCCTGCAGGGGAGTCCCAACTTAGCCCATCACAAGCTCTCACGGTCAACGAAGGATATTCCTTCTCCCGAGACATTCCGATCAGACTCGGCATCCCGGTTACAAGACATCCTCGACAATGGTAAAACAAGTCCAGCAACACCGCCCGAATGTGCCGACGAATCCCGATAGGAGTTGCACATATCTCGTTCTCAGGGCACACTCAGATGAGACATCCTACGAGTAAAACCAACCCTCAAGTTGCCCCGAGGTGGCCCCGCAGTCGACTTGGTCGGACCAACACTCATAGGAGCACTGGCCCAGGGGGGTTTAAATAAAGATGACCCTCGGGCTCCAGAAACCCAAGGGAAAAAGAGGCTAGGTGGCAAATGGTAAAACCAAGGTTGGGCATTGTTGGAGGACTTTTATTCAAGGCAAACCGTCAAGGGGTTCCCATTATAACCCAACCGCGTAAGGAACGCAAAATCCGGGAACATAACACCGATATGATGGAAACTAGGGCGGCAAGAGTGGAACAAAACACTAGGCAAAAGGCCGAGCCTTCCACCCTTTACCAAGTATATAGATGCATTAAGATAACAAGATAATAAGGTGATATCCCAACAATAAACAATGTTCCAACAAGGAACAATCTCCAATCTTCACCTGCAACTAGCAACGTTATAAGAGAGGCTGAGCAAAGCAGTAACATAGCCAAACAACGGTTTGCTAGGACATGGTGGGTTAGAGGTTTGACATGGCAATTTGGGAGGAATGATAAGCAAGTGGTAGGTATCGTAGCATAGGCATAGCAAAAGCGCGAGCATCTAGCAAGCAAAGATAGAAGTGATTTCAAGGGTATGATCATCTTGCCTGCAAAGTTGTCAGAGTTGACTTGATCCTCGTAAGAGAACTCAACGGGCTCCTCGTTCATGAACTCATCTCCTGGCTCTACCCAAACAAGGACAACAAGAAAACAGAACACAATCAACCACGTGCAATGCTCAAACAACATGATGCAAACATGGTATGATATGCGGGATGCGGTATGTGATGCATATGCTAGATTTGACAAGGAATGATTGAACCTGGCCTCAACATGGAAATCCAAGAGTGCCACTGGAAAGATGAGGTGATTTCGGTTGAAATCGATATAAAGATCACCAGAATCGGATGCACGGTTTGGAAGTGGCAAGCAAAACAAATATGGCACCGGTCTGCGATAATCAGCAAGTGACCAACTAAATGCATCAAGACAAATATGCTACATCACTCAAACATGACAACAAAATACATGGCAGGGATTCACTCATGATGCTTGACAAAAGATGAACACTGAGCTACGGCTAATTCATCCATTATCAGGTTCAAACAAGCATGGCAAAAGTGCAAATGATAACATGTTTCAGACTTGGTGAAATTAACACAAGTCTGGAATTCATCATCAGGAAGCACACTTTAGAGCATGAAAACTAAAAGCTACAGGAACTTAACATGGCAAAGCAATGCATGGCATGAAGCTACTCAAAGCACTTAACAAAAGTCCCTTAGTGACCTTGAGCCAAAAGGGATCAGAAAATACAATTGCAAGCATGCGAACATGGCAAAAACGTAAACAGATTCAGACTTAGTGAAAAACTGGAGCATGCAAATCAGTTGACGAGTAGGCATGTTTACGAGCTCGATGCACTCACTACAGAGCATGGCATGATAAACTAGGCATACACCGATCAAGAAGACATAGCATAGAATCTAGACATGGCAAGAACAACATCATAGCATGCACGGATCAATAGCAACATCCTCGGCAAAATCGCTAAACATGTCAACATTCTACCAGGATTACTTTATAGCAAAAGTAGAGCTCGATTGACTCGAGCTAGGGTGCTCCATAATTGCAAACACAGACATGGATGGATAGACCACCACAATGTTAACAAAACATCCTTACTGATCATCCTCAAAAGAAGCACGAATCACTAGGACACAACATGAACATATGGCATAACAACAAAATCAGGACATGGACTTAGTGAAAATTCTATGTCCCTGAAATCAGCATTACCGATTACGCTACTTTGCAAGCTTGTGCTAGTCACCACAAATATCGCAAAAATACATGGCATACACTCCTGTAAAGATGGCATGGCATATAACAAAACACATGTAGAGCTCATGATCATAGCATGCACACATTAAACATGGCAAAAATGACAAATAGCTATTTGATGAAATAGATCTGACAAATTCATCACATAGCCCTCTTCCAATAGCATTTTGGGCATCAAAATGAGCTCAAATGGAAATGATGCAATGAGATGAAACGATGTACTCTTCGAGACTAACATTTTGATATGCTACACGCACGAATCGGAGCTACGGATGCAGAGTTATGACATGCCAAAGTTTGCAAAAAATATCTCGGAGAGGGAGAAGAAGTCAACCGGATCTAGGGTTTGCACGCGCCCCGAGGTTAGATCCGAGCTTGCCGGATCACTGTTCGCCGGAGAGAGCTGGCGTCGCCGGAGTAGGAGGGAGAGGTGGCCGGGGTGCGCCGGCGATGAGGACCTGGGCGGCGACGGAGGATGGTGCCGGGGCGGCGAGTGGAGGCGGCGGCGACCGGCTGATGCGGCGGAGGCGGCGAGGTCGCGGTGGCGCCCGGCTACGGCGGAACCTGCTCCGGCCGGCACGGGCGGCGTGGCTGCCGGCCGGCGACGAAGCGAAGCGGCGGCGGCGGGCGAAGGAGAGGCGCGGCGGGGCGCTCCCGGTGGCGGCGCGAGAGACGTTGGGCCCGGGGCCCGACTCGGGCCGAGCGGGCCTCGCGGCGGTGCCACGTGGCAGCTTGCCACTGGCGCGGAGCGGCGGCGTGATGTGTCCGTCGCGCCCGGACACGTCCGGCGCGGCGAGGAGTGGGGATCTAGGGTTTCGGGGTAGATGGGATCCAGAATTTTTGAGGGAGAGACCTTTTTATAGGTAGGAGGAGCTAGGAAGCTCCAAATGGAGTGCGGTTTTCGGCCACGCGATCGTGATCGAACGCTCTAGATGATGGAGGGGTTTTTGGTGGGTTTTGGGCCAAATTGGAAGGGTGTTGGGCTGCAACACAAACGAGGCCTTTTCGGTCCCTCGGTTAACCGTTGGAGTATCAAACGAAGTCCAAATGGTACGAAATTGACAGGCGGTCTACCGGTAGTAAACCAAGGCCGTGTGGCAAGTCTCGGTCCAAACCAGAAATGTTTAACACCCGCACACGAAAAGAGGTAGAAAGGACCACCGGAGGATTGTCGTGGTATTTCTCACGGGGTGCTTGCGTGTCAACAGATGCCACAAGGGCTTAGTGTGTGGGTAGGACTGCTGCCGATAGGACCGGGAGCGGGTATGCGAGTAGCACGCGCTAATTACCCAGGTTCGGGGCTCTCCGGAGAGATAACACCCCTACTCCTGCATGTCTGAGTATATCTAATATATCTAGTACAAAGTGCTCCTGGAGCTGTATCTGAGATCAGTGCCAAGGGCATCTGATCTCGTATATGCATGTGTATGGCCGGCTCTAGTGACCAAGTATGGCCATGGCTTGTGGCCGTGAGTGGCCTTGTGGCCAAATGAGTGTGGTGTGAGAGTGTGGGGGTGTGTGCTCATCCTGGATGGATGGATGGATGCTCATATATATAGTGTGGCTAGCTTATCATCTAAGCTAAGTGGTGGTATGGGCAAGGCATGGTGGGGTGTCATGCTTGTCCCCTGTGTCACTTCATAAATAGTGCCAGGGGACAAGTGACACTATACATGATGACTGAGATGATGCGTGAATAGTGCTCGGGTACATCCGTCTCGTCGGTGTCGGGTCGGGCTGCAGTCGGCAGCCGGCTGGTTGGCGCAGTCGGCAGCCGGCTGGTTGGCGCAGTCTGCAGCCGGCAGGCAGACCGAGGGGCTTTGTTAGCCCCGATGTCTTGAAATATCATCTTGCCGTCTTCGGGGTATCCATGTCCCATTACACCGACAGTAGCCCCCGAGCCTCCGGGCAACTTGGCAAAGTTGGGCGGAGGGTTTTTGGCAAATGTTCATGAAAATAATCATAAAAAAGGACGGAGTTAGTCCATGCAGATATATCGAATGCTTGCTTTTATCATTGCAAGTTTTATGCGGAGGGTGCCGACTCGGTTTCGTCCGAGCCCCCTTAATATTTTTCGTGTTCCCTCCGCTTTTTGGCTTGTGCTCTTGCTTGCCGGACAGCCGCTCTGCGGTCTGTGGCTGAGAGTGGGCCGCGAAGTGGAGTGTACAGTACTCAGAGTCTGGAAGCAGATTCAACCGAGTAGATACTTGTAAAAGGAAAACGGTCGGGTCGCCCGAACGTTTTTCTTCCCGGACGTTTTTCGCGTGGGTGGCCTCCAGCGTTCACTCTTGCTAGTCGGCAGCCGCTCTGCAGGCTGTGACTAAGAGTGGGCCTTTGGTACCGTGCACGGTACTAAGCCGTCTGCGGGAACTAACGTCTCAGGCCAAGCGGCCAGCCCCCGGGCCAACTCTGGCTGGCGCCGGGGCAAACAGTGATGCTACTGTAATAAAATGCGGAGGCAGCCCCCGAGCAACGCTCGGGGTTATCCGTGCTTGCGTAATGCAAAAATATGCGGGTGAGGAGCTCACATTGTTTTTCGTGTAGTCGTGGTCGTCGAAGATAGCCGGCGCGACTCGGCGCTTGCGGAGTGCGCCGGCGCACCCGCTGGGTGTAGGGCCGACTGCTGAGCAGTCGGGCCGGATCTTCCAGCAGCTATCTTGTCTTCTTTCTCGCGGGGGCGCGTCAGCGCACCCGCTGGGTGTAGCCCCCGAGATTCAGGCCGACTGCTGAGCAGTCGGGCCGGATCTTCCAGCAACTATTTTGTCTTCTCTTCTCTCGCGGGGGCGCGTCAGCGCACCCGCTGGGTGTAGCCCCCGAGATTCGGGCCGACTGCTGAGCAGTCGGGCCGGATCTTCCGGCAACTACCTTGCGTTCTTCTGCTCTCGCGGGGGCGCGTCAGCGCACCCGCTGGGTGTAGCCCCCGAGATGCGGGCCGACTGCTGAGCAGTCGGGCCGGATCTTCCGGCAACTACGTTGTCTTTATCTCTTCTTTCGCGGGGGCGCGTCAGCGCACCCGCTGGGTGTGTCGTCGGAGTAGGAGGCAGTCCAGCCGGCTTGGCACAGCCGGCAGCAAAGGTCACGACTGACCGTCCGAGTGGCGAAGTAGGCGGACGGGTCATCCGGACGGGTTTTTCTTTCTCTCTGGAGCAAGCCGGCCTGATTTTTTTCTCTAGCCGGCATCTCACTCTCCTCTCTTTCTCCTTTTTTTTGAAGCCGGCCGGAGGCACCCGGCCTGAATCTTTCTCAGCCGGCTCCCTTTCTCCTTTTCTTTTTCTCTTTTTTTTGTGTGTGCGGAGCAGCCGGCTGGGATGCGGTCGCGTGGAGCCGGGGGGCGCGGCGGAGCAGAGGGGCGCGGCGCCGGGGCGCTGGCGCAGCCGGCCATGCGGCCAGCCGGCAGGGCAACGCGGGAGGGAGCCGGGGCGCGTGCGGTCGAAGGAGGCGGAACTGGAGACACGGTGGGGAGGACCCGACGCGGTGGACAGGCGGCCGCGGGAGCCAGGCGCGGCGGGCAGCCGGCGCGGGAGCAGCGAGCAGCCGGCGCGGGGCGGCCAGCAGCCGGCGCAGGAGCGGTGGAAGGCGGCGCAGGCCCGCACGGGCGGGGGAGCAGGCGGCCAGGCGGGCACGCGGAGTGGGCGAAGCCGGACCCAGCCGGGTCGGAGCCGAAGCCGGCGGGCGGGTGCCGAGCTGGAGACGGCGATGTGGGGTGGAGCCGGACGACCGGAAGCCGGCCAGGCGCGGGAGTCGGACGACCGGGTTGCGGGAAAGCCGGCAAGCGCGCGGGACGCGGCCGGGCTGTGGGGAAGCCGGCGAGCGCGCGGGATGAGGCAGCAGGGGAAGCAGGGGCGCGGGCGCGTCGGGGCCAGGCACGCGGGGCGCCGCGGGCGAGCCGGGGACGGGTGGCGGGAGCCGGCCAGGCTGTGCGGAAGCCGGCGCAAGGGAGGCCGGCGGAGAAAGCCGACGCGGGGCGCCGGGGAGCCGGCGCGGAGGCGGCCGGAGCCGGACGAGGCCGGAGGAGGGGAGGCCGGATGGGGGCCCGGCGCGGGCAGCGAGCCGGCAGGCAGGCTGGTGCGCGCGGGAGGCCTTGGAGGGCGGAGGGGTGCCGGGAGCCGGAGTTGGCGCCGCACGCGGAGCCGGACAGAGGAGAGGACCGGCGCGGGCGGCAGGGAGCCGGACCCGGCGCAGGGCGGCGACCTAGAGACGGCCAGGGCGGGGCAGGCGGCCACAGGGGCGCAGAGCCGGCGTGCTCGGGCGGGAGCTGGCCCCAAGCAGCGGCAGGCCGGAGACGGAGGCGCGAGGCAGCCATCCGGAGTCGGCCGGGACGGCGGCGCAGCCGGCCGGAGGAGGGATCAGTCTCCCGCGGCGAGCCACGGCAGAGGGCGGAACTCCCAGCCATGGGCAAGGCCGGAGGCGGAGAGTCGAGGCGAAGGCTAGAGGAGTCGGCCGGGCTTTGCGAGGCGGCCCGACGCGGGACGTACGACGGAGGTGGGATGGCCCGGGCACCCGCAGGACGCGGAGTCGGAGGTGGGAAGCCACGGGAGGCAGCGGTGGGTCCTGCCGAGGCGAGCCCGATGTGGCCGGCCGCCGGATGGCCGCGCTCGCGCCGTCTCCGCCCGCGCGCACATGAGCCCTGCTAGCTAGCAAAACTAGCATATACGCAGCCAAATCCAACGGCTTTGCAAGCTAGCTTGCTAGCTAGGCATGAGCGCACGCATGTACATGGACAGAGGTGGCCAAGCCACTCGCGCGTGGAGGGGAGTCGACGCGAGTGGCGCGTGGACGGACACGGTCGACCGACACGGGGCCCCGCGCGCGGCGCGCGCGCGGACGGGCGGTCGACGTTGCGGTGGTGGTGAAGACGAAGAGGCCGACGGCAAGGACGCGCCACCCCTCACGGCTGCTCCGGGGGCACGTCGAAGTTGAGCCCCCGAGCGCTACCGGAGAGACGGCGCGACGCCGCGGCGGAGATGACGAAGACGGTCCCGCCCGGACCGCGAAACCAGCAGCAGCGCGGTAGCAAAGTACCGCCCCACGGTGGGCGCCAACTGTCGTGGTATTTCTCACGGGGTGCTTGCGTGTCGACAGATGCCACAAGGGCTTAGTGTGTGGGTAGGACTGCTGCCGATAGGACCGGGAGCGGGTATGCGAGTAGCACGCGCTAATTACCCAGGTTCGGGGCTCTCCGGAGAGATAACACCCCTACTCCTGCATGTCTGAGTATATCTAATATATCTAGTACAAAGTGCTCCTAGAGCTGTATCTGAGATCAGTGCCAAGGGCATCTGATCTCGTATATGCATGTGTATGGCCGGCTCTAGTGACCAAGTATGGCCATGGCTTGTGGCCGTGAGTGGCCTTGTGGCCAAATGAGTGTGGTGTGAGAGTGTGGGGGTGTGTGCTCATCCTGGATGGATGGATGGATGCTCATATATATAGTGTGGCTAGCTTATCATCTAAGCTAAGTGGTGGTATGGGCAAGGCATGGTGGGGTGTCATGCTTGTCCCCTGTGTCACTTCATAAATAGTGCCAGGGGACAAGTGACACTATACATGATGACTGAGATGATGCGTGAATAGTGCTCGGGTACATCCGTCTCGTCGGTGTCGGGTCAGGCTGCAGTCGGCAGCCGGCTGGTTGGCGCAGTCGGCAGCCGGCTGGTTGGCGCAGTCTGCAGCCGGCAGGCAGACCGAGGGGCTTTGTTAGCCCCGATGTCTTGAAATATCATCTTGCCGTCTTCGGGGTATCCATGTCCCATTACACCGACAAGGACATAGTAGTGCCGGAATGCAAAACGGACAACGGGGAAAATGCTCGGATGCATGAGACGAATATGTATGCAATGCAATGCACATGATGACATGATATGAGATGCATGACAAAGGCAAAAACACATGGAGACAAAAAACCCGACAACGAGGAAAATAAAATAACTTAGGCCAGAAACGGCAAGAGTTGGAGTACAGATAAAGTAAATTACATCCGGGGTGTTACAACACTCCACCACTACGAAAGGATCTCGTCCCGAGATCTAGGACTGGAAAAACGCCGGGTACTCAGAACGGAGGTGGTCCTCGCATTCCTAGGTGGCTTCACGGTCGTAATGGTGTGACCACTTGACTTTGAGGAATTTGATTGACTTGTTGCGAGTCTTGCGCTCAGTCTCTTCAAGAATAGCAACTGGGTGCTCACGATAAGAAAGGTCTTCTTGGAGATCAATGTCTTCGAAGTTGACGGTGCGGTCAGGGGTCTTGAAGCACTTGCGGAGCTGAGAGACATGGAACACGTCGTGCATGTTTGCAAAGTTGGAGGGAAGCTCGAGTTGATAGGCGAGATTGCCTCTCTTATTGACGATATTGAAAGGACCCATGTATCTAGGGGCAAGCTTCCCTTTGATAGCGAATCAACTTGTACCTTTCATTGGAGAGACGCGGAGGTAAACATGGTCTCCGATTTCGAAAGCCAAATCACGATGCTTACTATCATAGTAGCTCTTCTGGCGCGATTGCGCTGCTTTGAGGTTATCACGAATGACTTTGCACATCTCCTCTGCCTCTGTGATCAAGTCATTTCCAAGAAGTTGACGTTCACCGGTCTCTGACCAGTTAAGAGGAGTACGACACTTCCTGCCATAGAGAATTTCAAATGGGGCCTTGCCCGAACTCGCTTGAAAGCTGTTGTTGTAGGAAAACTCGGCATATGGAAGACAATCTTCCCACTTCATACCGAAAGAGATAACGCAAGCCCTGAGCATATCTTCGAGAATCTAATTGACACGCTCGACTTGGCCGCTAGTTTGAGGATGAAAAGCTGTGCTGAAATGGATGTTGGTGCCCATGGCCTTCTGAAAAGAATCCCAAAACTTGGAGGTAAAGATGCTGCCGCGATCTAAAGAAATCAACTGCGAAATGCCGTGCAGAGAGACAATCCGAGAGGTATAAAGCTCCTCCAATTGAGCTGCTGTGATAGACTCTTTGATAGGCAGGAAATGAGCCACTTTAGTGAGTTTGTCGATGACCATGAATATAGCATCATTGCCACGCTTGGACTTTGGAAATCCAGTCACGAAGTCCATCTCAATGTGGTCAAACTTCCATTTTGGAATGGCAAGAGGTTGGAGGAGACCAGCTAGTCGTTGGTGCTCTGCCTTCACTCTTCTGCAGACATCACATTCATTCACGAATTGAGCAATCTCGCGCTTCATTCGAGTCCACCAATATGCCTGCTTGAGGTCCTGGTACATCTTTGTACTCCCAGGGTGGATAGAGAGGAGTGAATTGTGAGCCTCGTTGATAATGACTTTACGAAGGTCACCTTTAGGCACAACAATGCGATCCTCGAAGAAGAGAGTATCCTTGTCATCAAGGCGATAGCACTTGTACTTGGATTGACTCTTGGCAATCCCAATCTTCACGTTCTTCACCATAGCATCAAGAAGTTGAGCCTCGTGAATCTGATCTCCCAAACTAGGAGATACTTGAAGGTTGGCGAGGAAACCTTGAGGAACAACTTGCAGATTGAGTTTGCGGAAAGCTTCACAAAGCTCGGGTTGGTAAGGCTTGAGAATCGGACTGTTGCAGTAAGCCTTCCTGCTCAATGCGTCAGCAATTACATTGGCCTTGCCTGGAGTATATTCGATACTCGGATTATACTCTTGAAATATTTCGACCCAACGAGTCTGCCTGAGGTTCAGATTAGGCTGAGTGAAGATGTACTTGAGACTCTTGTGGTCAGTGAAGATGTCCACTTTTCTTCCCAAGAAGAGATGTCTCCAAGTCAAAAGAGCATGCACAACTGCCGCCAACTCGAGGTCATGAGTGGGGTAGTTCTTCTCGTTGGGCTTCAACTGGCGAGAAGGATAGGCCACAACTTTCTTCTCTTGCATCAACACTGCACTAAGACCTTGAAGAGAGGCATCACAGAAGACCTCGAACATTTTGGATTCATCAGGAGGAGTCAGAACTGGAGCAGTGACTAATTTCTCTTACAGGGTGTTGAAAGTGATGTCACATTCAGGAGACCAGACGTACTTCACGTGCTTCTGGAGAAGGTTGGAAAGAGGCTTCGCAATCTTTGAAAAGTTCTCAACGAACCTTTAACAATAGCTTGCGAGACCAAGGAAGCTGCGGAGTTGCTTCACGTTCTGAGGTGGTTCCCAATTCACAATTGCAGACACCTTCTCAGGATTCACCGCTATGCCCTTGGCAGAAATGATATGTCCAAGATAGAGAACCTCATCGAGCAAAAATCGCACTTTGAGAACTTGGCATAGAACCGATGTTCTGTGAGCTTATCCAGCACTAAACGCAAGTGCTTGGCATTATATTCCTTGTTCTTGGAAAAGACCAAAATGTCATCGAGGTAGACCAAGACGAAGTCATTTGTGTAGGGGTTGAAGATGAAGTTCATCATGCGAGAGAATGTCGGAGGAGCGTTGACGAGGCCAAAAGACATGACAGTGTATTCATATGAACCATAGCTTGTTCTGAAAGCCGTCTTGGGGATATCTTGCTCATGAATTCGGATCTGGTGATAGTCCATACAGAGATCAAGCTTGGAGAATACTTGAGCACCTTTGAGTTGTTCAAATAGCTCATTGATGTTGGGAAGTGGGTACTTGTTCTTTATAGTCTTCTTGTTCAATGGACGGTAGTCAACACAGAGTCAGTCCGTTCCATCCTTCTTCTTCACAAAAAGAACTCCACAACCCCACGGAGAAGAACTAGGTCGGATGAGACCCATACGCTCTTGTTCATCGAGTTGTTTCTTCAACTCCTTCAACTCTTTGGGTCCCAGCTTGTAAGGACGTTTGCAAACAGGTTCCGTACTAGGCTCAAGATCGATGACGAATTCAACTGGCCGGTGTGGAGGCATTCATGGAAGGTCTTCTGGAAAGACGTCTTGATATTCGCAAACAACTGGAATTTGAGAGATGGCATCCAGTTCACCCTTCTCATTGAGAGAAAACAGACGGATGGTATCGTCATTAGCGGCAAAGACAATTACATCCTCAGACGAATGAGTCAATTGAATCTACCTGGCAGCACAATCAAGCTGAGCCTTGTGCTTAGAAAGCCAGTCCATACCAAGAATAAGATCAATATCCGAGTTACCAAGGACCACTAGAGAGGACAAAAACTTGTAGTCGCCCAACGTGATAGAGACATCGGGAGCAACCAAACTAGAAGTAAAAAGCTTGCCGTGATAAATAACTTGCATGACTTTGGGCATAACCTCAGTATCAACATTGTGCTTCGATGCAAATGGGAATGACAAGAAGAATGCGATGCACCAGTGTCAAAAAGTACTTTTGCAGGAACATCATTAACAAGAAGGTTACCCATGATGACATCTGACGAGTCCTCTGCCTTAGATGCATTCATGAAGTTGACCTTGGCGTGCTTGGGGTTATGCTTGACCATAGCTGTACTTGCCGATCTCACAGGAGGAGGAGGAGGGAGACGCCTCTGATTGAAGCATTTGTTGGCATAGTGACCCTTCTGTTGGCACTTGTTGCACGTGACCTCCGAGAGCGGACGGTGATACAGAGCACTTGATCTTGGAGCTTGAGACGAAGTCTTGTTCTGAAAACCTGGGTTGGGTGGGCGGGAAGATCCACTGCCACCTTTGCTCTTCTACTGATAAGGCTGACGAAACGGAGGAGGAGGAAGCCAATACTTCTGCTGCTTAGCCACTTGAGTTGAGGAAGAAGGAGTTGCATCTCTGACTCGCTTCTTGGAAGCATCGCACTTCAGTTGAGCAGTCTCTTGCTTCATTGCCATGTTGTAAAACTCATCGTACTTCTTGGGCTCAAAGAGGACGAGAGCTAGCTGGATTTCTTCTCTAAGACCACCCCTGAACTAGTATATCATGCTCTTCTCGTCAGGGACGTCCTCCTTAGCAAAACAGGCGAGCTTCTGAAACATGATGTTGTACTGGTAAACAGACAAAGTGCCTTGCTTCAGGTTGCGGAATTCCTCACGCTTGCTCTCAGCCACACTCTGAGGAATATGATGAGCTTTGAAGTCTTGACAGAATTCATCCCAGGTAATCACACGGCCTCCTCTGGAATCTTTCTACTACTGAAACCATTCTGCAGCTTGGTCTTTTAGTTGGAAGGAGGCGAACTTGACAAAGTCCTCAGGCCTGATGTTACTGTACTCGAAATGCTTGCATATGTCCATGAGCCAATCATCAACGTCTATTACCTCAACACAATTGCTGAAGGTCTTTGGCTGATTAGCGAGGAACTGGTTGAGTGTAGCAAACTAATTCTGATTGTTTCCATGGCCCTTGTTCCCTTGGTTGCGCTCTTGAAGAAGTTGCATGATCAGCTGCGTGTTTGCATTGGTAGCGGCCATCACAGCTTGCCATGCCTCCGGAGGTGGAGGTGGTGGTGGCGGATCAAGATTCGGAGTCGTGTGCGTTGGAGGAGCCATCCTGAAGAGGTTGACATCCGTTAGCATCATGACAGACATATATTTGAGCTGAATCAAACGGATAGAAATTGCAACATAAAGTCTTCACATCTGAACAAAATGAACGAATGCATTCCAATTGAAATGGTCACATATCCATAAATTGAGAAGCCACTTAGAATTGAGGTAGAAGAAAAACAACAAGGTACGGAAGAAGACCAAATACTTGGTGAGGATTACCCACTCCCAAACCAAATATCCACGGAAGAAGAACTAGAGCTACAAGAATTCCCACCTATGAAACTCCCGAACCTTTCCGGTTATGCAGTCAGGTGTTGGGGATACAGGGGAAGCATAATATCTCACCCAAATCTAGCAAATCCTACATCCAGCTGTATCCATCCTTCAACACATAACCGAGAAACCTTCGGAAATCGTCTACCTCAACCTTCGAAAAGCATCCGTTATACGAGTTATGGCAATACTCCTGAACTCCCGCCCCAGTACTGGGTGGCGTCGAGGTTATCTCACCAACAACTGCATAAAAGAGATTTTCGATGTCGGCGAAACTCAGGTATTCCAGAATCTCAACGATAAAATTGTGACGACAACACCTCGGAGATCAACTCCCCGGGACACTGCCACAACCCCTAAATGACAGGAGGCACCAAGAACAATGTTCTTGTCACAAATCGATTGGAACAATTCCAAGATACCCGCGTGATCCTAAATTTGTTTTAGTGAAATTTGAGAAGAGAAGAGTTAAAACTCTACGTCAGGATGCCTCACCAGAGCGACGAAGGGACTGGGGAGTAAAAAGAATTCCTAAACACTCCGATATATAATTCGTAAATGACTCAAAACATTTTTCTAGACTCAACAACGCCAACGATTCGATCAAGCAAGGGGCTCCTAAGGTCGGGGAAGGCTCTGATTACCAACTTGTAACGCCCTCGATGCGGCTATATCTCCTACGTGTCGAAGCACGACTAAGAGGCATAACCGCATTGAAAGCAATGTCGCAAGGAGGGTAATCTTCACAACAACCCATGTAAATAAATAAAAGGGGAAAAGGATACATAGTTGGCTTACACTCGCCACGTCACACAAATACATGAATAACATTACAATCATCCAATACACTCATGGTCCGACTACGGTACCAAAGTAAAGATCAACCCCCACATGCGACAAAGTCCCTGATCGCCCCAACTGGGCACCACTACTGATCATCTGGGAAAGACACATAGTAACGACGAGAGTTTTCATCGAACTCCCACTTGAGCTCAAGCTTATCGTTTGGAACGGTATCATCGGTCCCTGCATCTGGTTTGTAAGTAATTTGTGAGACACGGGGACTCAGCAATCTCGCACCCTCACGATCAAGACTATTTAAGCTTATAGGTAAGGTAAATGTATGATGTGGAGCTGCAGCAAGCGACTAGCATATATGGTGGCTAACATACACAAAAGGGAGCGAGAAGAGAAGGCAAATCACGGACGAATAACTATGATCAAGAAATGATCCTAGAACAACCTACGATAAGCATTACTCCAACACCGTGTTCACTTCCCAGACTCCGCCGAGAAGAGACCATCATGGTTATACACGCGGTTGACTCATTTTAATTAAGTTAAGTTTCAGGTTATCTACAACCGGACATTAACAAATTCCCATCTGCCCATAACCGTGGACACGGCTTTCGAAAGTTCAAATCTTTGCAGGGGAGTCCCAACTTAGCCCATCACAAGCTCTCACGGTCAACGAAGGATATTCCTTCTCCCGAGACTTTCTGATCAGACTCGGCATCCTGGTTATAAGACATCCTCGACAATGGTAAAACAAGTCCAGCAACACCGCCCGAATGTGCCGACAAATCCCGATAGGAGCTGCACATATCTCATTCTCAGGGCACACTCAGATGAGACATCCTACGAGTAAAACCAACCCTCTAGTTTCCCCAAGGTGGCCCCACAGTCTACTCGGTCGGACCAACACTCAGAGGAGCACTGGCCTAGGGGGGGTTTAAATAAAGATGACCCTCGGGCTCCGGAAACCCAAGGGAAAAAGAGGCTAGGTGGCAAATGGTAAAACCAAGGTTGGGCATTGCTGGAGGAGTTTTATTCAAGGTTAACTATCAAGGGGTTCCCATTATAACCCAACCGCGTAAGGAACGCAAAATCCGGGAATATAACACCGATATGACAAAAACTAGAGAGGAAAGAGTGGAACAAAACACTAGGCAAAAGGCCGAGCTTTCCACCCTTTACCAAGTATATAGATGCATTAAGATAACAAGATAATAAGGTGATATCCCAACAATAAACAATGTTCCCACAAGGAACGACCTCCAATCTTCACCTGCAACTAGCAACACTATAAGAGGGGCTGAGCAAAGCGGTAACATAGCGAAACAACAGTTTTCTAGGACATGGTGGGTTAGAGGTTTGACATGGCAATTTGGGAGGCATAATAAGCAAGTGGTAGGTAGCGTAGCATATGTATAGCAAAAGAGCGAGCATCTAGCAAGCAAAGATAGAAGTGATTTCGAGGGTATGATCATCTTGCCTGCAAAGTTGTCAGAGTTGACTTGATCCTCATAAGCGAACTCAACGGGCTCCTTGTTCACGAACTCGTCTCCCGGCTCTACCCAAACAAGGACAACAAGCAAACGGAACACAATCTACCACGTGCAATGCTCAAACAACATGATGCAAACATGGTATGATATGCGGGATGCGGTATGTGATGCATATGCAAGATTTGACAAGGAATGATTGAACCTGGCCTCAACCTAGAAATCCAAGAGTGCCACTGGAAAGGTGAGGTGATTTTGGTTGAAATCGATATAAAGATCACCGGAATCGGATGCACAGTTTGGAAATGGCAAGCAAAACAAATATGGCACCGATTTGCGATAATCAGCAAGTGACCAACTAAATGCATCAAGACACATATACTACACCACTCAAACATGATAACAAAATACATGTCAGGGATCCACTCATGATGCTTGACAAAAGATGAACACTGAGCTACGGCTAATTCATCCATATCAGGTTCAAACAAGCATGGCAAAAGTGCAAATGATAACATGTTTCAGACTTAGTGAAATTAACACAAGTCTGGAATTTATCATCAGGAAGCACACTTTAGAGCATGAAAACTACAAGCTACAGGAACTTAACATGGGAAAGAAAGGTATGGCATGAAGCTACTCAAAGCACTTAACAAAAGTCCCTTAGTGACCTTGAGCCAAAAGGGATCAGAAAATACAATTGCAAGCATGCGAACATGGCAAAAACGTAAACAGATTCAGACTTAGTGAAAAACTGGAGCATGCAAATCAGTTAACGAGTAGGCATGTTTACGAGCTCGATGCACTCACTACAGAGCATGACATGACAAACTAAGCATACACCCATCAAGAAGACATAGCATAGAATCTAGACATGGCAAGAACAACATCATAGCATGCACGGATCAATAGAAACATCCTCGGCAAAATCGCTAAACATGTCAACATTCTGCCAGGATTACTTTATAGCAAAAGTAGAGCTCGATTGACTCGAGATAGGTTGCTCCATAATTGCAAACAAAGGCATGGATGGATATAGCACCACAATGTTAACAAAACATCCGTAATGACATCCTCAAAAGAGGCATGGATCACTAGGAAACAACATAAACATATGGCATAACAACAAAATCAGGACAAGGACTTAGTGAAATTCTAAGTCCCTGAAATCAGCATTACCGATTACGCTACTTTGCAAGCTTGTGCTAGTCACCACAAATATCACAAAAATACATGGCATACACCCCTGTAAAGATGGCATGGCATATAACAAAACACATACAGAGCTCATGATCATAGCATGCACACATTAAACATGGCAAAAATGACAAATAGCTATTTGATGAAACAGATCTGACAAATTCATCACATCGCCCTCTTCCAATAGAATTTTGGGCATCAAGATGAGCTCAAATGAAAATGATGCAATGAGGTGAAATGATGTACTCTTCGAGGCAAACATTTTGGTATGCTACACGCACGAATCGGAGCTACGGATGCAGAGTTACGACATGCCAAAGTTTGCAAAAAATATCTGGGAGAGGGAGAATAAGTCAACCAGATCTAGGGTTTGCACGCGCCCCGAGGTCAAATCCGAGCTCGCCTGATCACTGTTCGCCAGAGAGAGCTGGCGTCGCCGGAGTAGGAGGGAGAGGTGGCCGGGGTGCGCCGGCGACGAGGAGGACCCGGGCGGCGGCGGAGGATGGCGCCGGGGCGACGAGTGGAGGCGGCGGCGACCGGCTGATGCGGCGGAGGCAGGGAGGTCGCGGTGGCGCCCGGCTATGGCGGGACCTGCTCCGGCCGGCGACGAAGCGAAGCGACGGTAGCGGGTGAAGGAGAGGCGCGGCGGGGCGCTCCCGGTGGCGGCGCGGGAGACGTTGGGCCCGGGGGCCCGACTCGGGCCGAACGGGCCTCGCGGCGGTGCCACGTGGCAGCTTGCCACTGGTGCGGGGCGGCGGCGCGGTGTGTCCATCACGCCCGGACATGTCCGGCGCGGCGAGGAGCAGGGAACTAGGGTTTCGGGGTAGATGGGATCCGGAATTTTTGAGGGAGAGACCTTTTTATAGGTAGGAGGAGCTAGGAAGCTCCAAATGGAGTGCGGTTTTCGGCCACGCGATCGTGATCGAAAACTCTAGATGATGGAGGGGTTTTTGTCGGGTTTTGGGACAAATTGGAAGGGTGTTGGGCTGCAACACAAACGAGGCCTTTTCGGTCCCTCGGTTAACCGTTGGAGTATCAAACGAAGTCGAAATGGTACAAAACTTGACAGGCGGTCTACCGGTAGTAAACCAATGCCGCGTGGCAAGTCTTGGTCCAAACCAGAAAGTTTTAACGCCCGCACACAAAAAGTGGTAGAAAGGACCACCGGAGGACATAGGAGCGCCGGAATGCAAAACGGACAACGGGGAAAATGCTCGGATGCATGAGATGAACACGTATGCAATGCAATGCACATGATGACATGATATGAGATGCATGACAAAGGCGAAAACACACGGAGACAAAAAACCCGACAACGAGGAAAATAAAATAACTTAGGCCAGAAATGGCAAGAGTTGGAGTACAGATAAGGTAAATTACATCTGGGGTGTTACAGGTTATATTTCACCTAAAGTTGCTTATATGGTGCTTATAAATTACATCCGGATTGTTGCTTTTATGGTGCTTATAAATGACCCAAGTTCTTCAATTATCCTCCCGGTGAAATAAGTTTCTCATCTCCTTGTTGATATCAATTCAATCTATTGTTTCCGTTAGTGGCAGAATTTCACCTTAGTTTTGAGATGTTTTCCATAAGCCCACTACAAGCTTATTCGTTTCATTGTTGGTTTTCCAACAGCTCCGTTAGAACCTTCTTGGAAGGGTGCTTTCCAAGCTCATTTTGTGGCAGAAGTTGGCATTTTCTTCTCCATTCTTTTATTACAATGATCTTGTTAGGGAACGTAGTAATTTCAAAAAATTCCCTACGCACACACAAGATCATGGTGATGCATAGCAACGAGAGGGAAGAGTATCGTCCACGTACCCTCATTGATCATAAGCGGAAGCACTATGAGAACGCGGTTGATGTAGTCGAACGTCTTCACGATCTGACCGATCCAAGTAGCGAACGCACGACACCTCCGAGTTCAGCACACGTTCAACTCGATGATGTCCCACGAACTCCGATCCAGCAGAGCTTCACGGGAGAGTTCTGTCAGCACGACAGCGTGTTGACGATGATGATGTTCCTACCGATGCAGGGCTTCGCCTAAGCACCGCTACGATATGATCGAGGTGGATTATGGTGGAGGGGACACCGCACACGGCTAAGGGATGGCTATATCTCCCACGTGTCGAAGCACGACTTAGAGGCATAACCGCATTGTAAGCAATGTAGCAAGACGGGTAATCTTTACACATCCCATGTACTGAATAAGGAAAGAGATACATAGTTGGCTTACAATCGCCACGTCACACAATAGCATAAATATAACATTACATTCATCCAGATACAATCAAGGTCTGACTATGGAACCAAAATAAAGACAACCCCAAATGCATAATGTCCCCAATCGCCCCAACTGGGCTCCACTACTGATCGTCTGGAAAGGAAACGTAGTATCGTCCTGCGTCCTCATCGAACTCCCACTTGAGCTCAGTCGAAACTCCCACTTGAGCTCAGACGAATGTGTCAATTGAATCTGCCTGGTAGCACAATCAAGCTGAGCCTTGTGCTTAGAAATCCAATCCATTCCGAGAATAAGATCAATATCCGATTTACCAAGAACCACTGGAGAGGACAGAAACTTTTAGTCGCCCAACGTGATAGTGACATCCGGGACCATAGAGCTTGCGTTCATGGATTTACCCGGAGAAACAACTGATAACTGTCTAGGTAAATCTTGGAAAGGCAACTCATGCTTAGATGCAAATGGTCTTGAAATGAAACAATGCGATGCACCAGTGTCAGAAAGAACTTTTGCAGGAATATCGTTAACAGGAAGGTTACCCATGATCACATCTGATGAGTCCTCTGCCTGAGCTGCGTTCATCAAGTTGAACTTTTCAGACCTGGGGTTATGCTTGACCATTGCGGTGCTAGCAGATCTCACAGGAGGAGGAGGAAGACGCCTCTGATTGAAGCATTTGTTTGCATAGTGACCCTTCTGCTGACACTTGTTGCGCGTGACCTTTGAAAGCGGACGGTGATACGGAGCACTTGATCTTGGAGCATGAGACAAAGTATTGTTCTGAAATCTTGGGTTGGGTGGGTGGGAAGATCTATTGCCACCTTTGCTCTTCTGCTGATAAGGCTAACGGAACGGAGGAGGAGGAGGCAACTAATACTTTTGCTGCTTAGTTACCACTTGAGTTGAGGAAGAAGGAGTTGCATCCCTGACTCGTTTCTTGGAAGCATCGCACTTGAGTTGAGCAGTCTCTTGTTTCAGTGCCATGTTGTAAAACTCATCGTACTTCAGCGTCTCGAAAAGCACAAGAGCTAGTTGGAGATCTTCTTTGAGGCCACCTGTGAACTGATAAATCATGCTCTTCTCGTCAGGGACGTCTTGCTTAGCGAAACGAGCGAGCTTCTGGAACATGATGTTATACTGGTAAACAGACAAGCTGCCTTGCTTCAGATTGCGGAACTCCTCACGCTTGCTCTCAACAACACTTAGAGGAATGTGGTGAGCTTTGAAGTCTTGGCGGAATACATCCCAGGTAATCACATGACCTCCTCTGGAATCTTTGTATTGCTGATACCATTCTGCAGCTTGGTGTTTGAGTTGGAACAAGGCAAACTTGACAAAGTCCTCAGGCCTGACGTTGCTGCACTTGAAATGCTTGCAGATATCCATGAGCCAATCATCAGCGTCTGTTGCCTCGACACAGTTACTGAAGGTCTTTGGCTGGTTTGCAAGGAACTGGTTGAGTGTAGCAAACTGATTCCGATTGTTGCCATGGCCTTGATTTCCTTGGTTACGCTCTTGCAAGAGTTGCATAAGCATCTGCGTGTTGGTGTTGGTAGCGGCCATCACAGCTTGCCATGCCTCCGGAGGTGGAGGTGGTGGCGGCGGTTCAGGATTCTGACGCGTTGGAGGAGCCATCCTGAAGAGGGTGACATCCGTTAGCATCTTGACATACATATATTCAATTTGAATCAAATGGATTGAAATTGCAACATATAGTCTCAACATTCGAACAAGAATGAACTAATGCAATCCAAATTAAATGGTCACACTTCCATAAATTGAGAAGCCACTTAGATGGAGGTAGAAGAATAAAACAACAAGGTACAGACATGAACAAATACTTGGTGAGGATTACCCAATCACAAACCAAATATCCGCGGAAGAAATACTAGAGCTACATGAATTCCCACCTATGAAACTCCCGAACCTTTCCGGTTATGCAATCAGGTGTTGGGGATACAGGGGAAGCATAATATCTCACCCAAAGCTAGCAAATCCTACATCCAGCTGTATCCATCCTTCAACACATAACCAAGAAACCTTCGGAAATCATTTACCTCAACCTTCGAAAAAAACATCCATTATACGAGTTGTGGAAATACTCCCGAACTCCCGCCCCAGTATTGGGTGGCGTCAAGGTTATCTCACCAACAACTACATAAAAGATATTTTCAATGTCGGCGAAACTCAAGTATTCCAGAACTGCAACGATAAAATTGTGACGACAACACCTCGGAGCTCAACTCCCCGGGACACTGCCACAACCCCTAAATGTTAGGAGGCACCAACAACAATGTTCTCGTCACAAAACCATCGGAACGATGCCAAGATACCCGCGTGATCCTAACTTTTTTTAGTGAAATTTGAGAAGAGAAGAGTCAAAACTCTATGTCAGGATGCCTCACCAGAGTGACGAAGGGACTGAGGAGTAAAAAGAATCCTACTCTCTGATATATATATAAATCCTAAGAGACTCAAAATGTTTTTCTAGACTATACAAAGCCAACGATTCGATCAAGCAGGGGGCTCCTAAGTCGGGGAAGGCTCTAATTACCAACTTGTAACGCCCACGATGCGGCTATATCTCCCACGTGTCGAAGCACGACTTAGAGGCATAACAGCATTGTAAGCAATGTCGCAAGAGGGGTAATCTTTACACATCCCATGTACTGAATAAGGCAAGAGATACATAGTTGTCCTACAATCGCCATGTCACACAATAGCATAAATATAAAATTAAATTCATCCAGATACAATCAAGGTCCGACTATGGAACCAAAATAAAGACAACCCCAAATGCATAATGTCCCCGATCGCCCCAACTGGGCTCCACTACTGATCGTCTGGAAAGGAAACGTAGTATCGTCCTGAGTCCTCATCGAACTCTCACTTGAGCTCAGTCAAAACTCCTGAAGCGGTATCATCGGTCCCTGCATCTCGTTTTGGAAGTAATCTATGAGTCACGGGGACTCAGCAATCTCACACCCTCGCGATCAAGACTATTTAAGCTTAAAGGTAGGGGAAAAGGTATGAGGAGGAGCTGCAGCAAGTGCTAGCATATATGGTGGCTAACACACGCAAATGAGAGCGAGAAGAGAAGGCAAGGCACGGTCGAGAATCTATGATCAAGAAGTGATCCTATAACAACCTACGATCAAGCATAACACGAGACCGTGTTCTCTTCCCGGACTCCGCCTAAAAGAGACCATCACAGCCACACACTCTATTGATTCATTTTAATTAAGTTTAAGTTTCAGGTTATCTACAACCGGAGATTAAAACTTCCCATCTGCCCATAACCGCGAGCACGGCTTTCGAAAGTTCAAATCCCTGCAGGGGTGTCCCAACTTAGCCCAACACAAGCTCTCATCGTCAACGAAGGATATTCCTTCTCCCGAGACAATCCGATCAGACTCGGAATCCCGGTTACAAGACATCTCGACAATGGTAAAACTAAACCAGCGAAGCAGCCCGAATGTGCCGACAAATACCGATAGGAGCTGCACATATCTCGTTCTCAGGGCACACCGGATGAGCCAGACGTCGGGTTGGCATAGACCCTGGTTACCTAGGGGGCGCCGGACATCGCTCAGGTTGGACCAACACTTAGAGAAGCACTGGCCCCGCGGGGGAGGGGGGGGGGGTTAAAATAAAGATGACCCTTGAGTCCGCGAAACCCAAGGGAAAAAGGCTAGTTGTCAAATGGTAAGGTTGGGCCTTGCTGGAGGAGTTTTATTCAAGGCGAACTACCAAGGGGTTTCCATTATAACCCAACCGTGTAAGGAATGCAAAATCAAGGAACATAACAGCGATATGACGGAAACTAGGGCGGCAAGAGTGGAACAAAACACCATGCATAAGGCCGAGCCTTCCACCCTTTACCAAGTGTATAGATGCATTAAAATAGACATGATATAATAATGATATCCCAACAATAAACATGTTCCAACAAGGAACAAACTCCAAACTTCACCTGCAACTAGCAACGCTATAAGAGGGGTTGAGCAAAGCAGTAATATAGCCAAACAACGGTTCGCTTGGACAAGGTGGGTTAGAGGTTTGACATGGCAATATGGGAGGCATGATAAGCAAGTGGTAGGTATCATAGCATAGGCATAGCAATAGAGCAAGCATGTAGCAAGCAAAGATAGAAGTGATTTCGAGGGTATGGTCATCTTGCCTGCAAAGTTCTCCGAGTTGACGTAAGCTTGATCCTCGTAAACATTCTCAACGGGTTCCTCAATCACGTACTCGTCTCCCGGCTCTACCCAAAGAAAGAACACAAGCAAAGGGAGACACAATCAACCACGGTGCAATGCGCAAGCAACATGATGCAAAACATGGCATGATATGCGGGATGTGATATGCATGTTTCGGAAAGGAAAGATTGAACCTGGCCTCAAACCAAGAGTGCCACTATAAAGATGAGTTGATTTTGGTCGAAATCGATATAAAGATCACCAGAATCGGATGCACGGTTTGCAAATGGCAAGCAAAAGAATAATGACACAAAGCTGTGATTAACAGCACGATGCCATCTAAATGCATCAAGAAAGATAAGCTACTGCACTCTAACATAGTAACAAAACACATGGCAGTGATCCACTCAAGATGATTGACAAAAGATGAACACTGAGCTACGGCTAATTCACTCAATAGCAGGTTCAAACAAGCATGGCAAAAGTGCAAAAGATAACATGTTAGAGATTTAGTGAAAATAACATGTCAGGAATTTAACATGAGGAAGCAATGTTTAGAGCACGATAACAACATGCTACAGGAACATATCATGGAAAGGCAAGGCATGGCATGAAGCTACTCAAAGCATACAACAAAAGTCCCTTACTGACCATAAGCCAAAAGGGATCAGAAAATACAATAGCAACCATGTGAACATAGCAAGTTTCGTTAACAGATTCAGACTTACCAGAAAACTGGAACATGGCAAAACAGATTCACGTAGGCATGTTTACGAGCTCGATGCACTCACCACAAGGCATTGAATGACAAACTAAGCATACACCCAGCAAGTAGACATGGCATAGAAGCTAAACATGGCAAGAACAACCTCATAGCATGCATGGATAAACTATAATAACCTCGGCAAAATTGCTTAACATGTAAACAATCTGCCAGGAACATTTTATAGCAAAAGTAGAGCTCGATTGAGTCAAGCTAGGGGACTCCATAATTGCAAACAAAGACATGGATGGATAGAGCATAACAATATCTCAAAATCATCCTTACTGAACATGCTCAAAAGAGGCATGGATCACTCTGTAGCAACAAGAATACATGGCATAAAAATATTATCAGGGAAAAGACTTAGAAGATTTCTAAGTCCCTAAAATCAGCAAGATTACGAGGGCTACTTCACATGCTTGTGCTAGTCACCACAAAGATCACAAAAATACATGGCATACACCCCTGTAAAGATGGCATGGCATACTTCAAAACACATGTAGGGCTCAAGTTCATAGGAGGCACACATTAATCATGGCAAAAATGACAAATGTCCAATTATTGATAAGAATCTGAAACTAACATTGCATAGCACTCTTGCAACAACATTTAGGGCATCAAGATGACCTCAAAAGAACATGGTGCAATGGATTGAAATGAAGAACTCATCGAGACGAACAATATGATATGCTACACGCCCAAAACGCAGCCACATATGCAGAGTTTTGATGCGATGAAAAATGCTAAAAAAATTAATGGGACTAGGGCAAAAATTAGGTCAACCTACCAGATCTAGATCGGGCACGCGGATCGAGGCCGACCGGAGCTTCGCCGGAATCAGTGGCTACGACGGCGGCCGGAGCAGCGGTGAGGGGCGGTAGAGCTGGTGCGGCGGTGCGGCGGCGGAGCGGCGAGGCGGCGACGGCGGCGAGCGACGGAGTCAGGCGGCGCGCGGTGGCGGAGCGAGGCGTAGGGCGGCGTTGGGCCGGGCGGGCCCGCTGCGGGCTCACCGGGCCGCGGCGGCGGGAGGCGCCGGTGGGACATGTGGCGGCTGCGGGTTCGTCGTCGGCGGCGGCGGGGACGTGTCCGGCCCGAGCGGACATGTCCGGCGGTGGCAGGGGAAGAGTAGACTAGGGTTAGGGTGGAAAATGACCCGAGATTTTTGGTGGAGGAGCGTTTTTATAGGTAGATGGAGCTAGGAGGCTCCAAATTCAGCACGGTTTGCGGCCACGCGATCGTGATCGAACGACCGAGATGATGGAGGAGGTTGAGGTGGGTTTTTGGTCCACTTTGGAGACCTGTTGGGCTGCAACACACACGAGGCCTTTTTGGTTCCTCGGTTAACCATTGGAGTATCAAACGAAGTCCAAATGGCACGAAACTTGACAGATGGTCTACCGGTAGTAAACCAAGACCGCTTGTCAAGTCTGGGTCCAATCCGAGAACGTTTAACACCCACACACGAAAAGAGGTAAAAGGGGACACCGGAGGACATAGGAGCGCCGGAATGCAAAACGGACAACAGGGAAAATGCTCGGATGCATGAGACGAACACGTATGCACATGCGAGGCACATGATGACATGATATGAGATGCATGACAAAGACATAAGCAACACGGAGACAAAAACCCGACAACAAGAAAATATCATAACTTAGTGGCAAAAATGGCAAGAGTTGGAATACAAATATGGCAGGTTACATATGGGGCGTTACAGAGGAGTCCTCCTCCTGGTAGGAGTAGGACTCCCCTCTTTCCTACTACTACTAGGAGGGGGAAAGGAAGAAGGAAAGGGGGGGCCCACTCCTAGTCCAATTCCGAATAGAGGGGAAAGGGGTGCGCGACCAGCCCTCTCTCTCTCTCTCTACTAAGGCCCATAAGGCCCATTATTTCTCCCCGGGGGGGGGGGGGGGGGGGGTTCCGGTAACCCTCTGGCACTCCGGTTTTCTCCGAAATCACCCAGAACACTTCCGGTGTCCAAATATAGTCGTCCAATATATTGATCTTTACGTCTTGACCATTTCGAGACTCCTCGTCATGCCCGTGATCATATCCGGGACTCCGAGCTACCTTTGGTACATGAAAACACAAAAACTCATAATACCGATCGTCACCGAACTTTAAGTGTGCGGACCCTACGGGTTCGAGAACTATGTAGACATGACCAAGACACGTCTCTGGTCAATAACCAATAGTGGAACCTGGATGTTCATATTGGCTCCCACATATTCTATGAAGAGCTTTATCGGTCAAACCGCATAACAGCATACGTTGTTCCCTTTGTCATCGGTATGTTACTTGCCTGAGATTTGATCATCGGTATCTCAATACCTAGTTCAATCTCGTTACCGGCAAGTGTCTTTACTCGTTCTGTAATGCATCATACCGCAACTAACTCATTAGTTATAATGCTTGCAAGGCTTATAGTGATGTGCATTGCCGAGTGGGCCCAGAGATACCTCTCCGACAATCAGAGTGACAAATCCTAATCTTGATCTATGTCAACTCAACAAGTACCATCGGAGACACCTGTAGGGAACCTTTATAATCACCCAGTTATGTTGTGACGTTTGGTAGCACACAAAGTGTTCCTCCGGTAATTGGGAGTTACATAATCTCTTAGTCATAGGAACATGTATAAGTCATGAAGAAAGCAATAGCAGTAAACTAAAACGATCAAGTGCTAAGCTGACGAAATGGGTCAAGTCAATCACATCATTCTCCTAATGATGTGATCCCGTTTATCAAATGACAACTCATGTCTATGGTTAGGAAACATAACCATCTTTGATCAACGAGCTAGTCAAGTAGAGCATACTAGTGACAATCTGTTTATCTATGTATTCACACATGTATCATGTTTCCGGTTAATACAATTCTAGCATGAATAATAAACATTTATCATGATATGAGGAAATAAATAATAACTTTATTATTTCCTCTAGGGCATATTTCCTTCAGTCTCCCACTTGCACTAGAGTCAATAATCTAGATTACATAGTAATGATTCTAACACCCATGGAGTCTTGGTGTTGATCATGTTTTGCTCGTGAGAGAGGCTTAGTCAACGGGTCTGCGACATTCAGATCCGTATGTATCTTGCAAATCTCTATGTCTCCCACCTGGACTTGATTGCGAATGGAATTGAACTGTCTCTTGATGTGCTTGGTTCTCTTGTGAAATATGGATTCCTTTGCCATGGCAATTGCACCAGTATTGTCACAAAAGATTTTCATTGGACCCGATGCACTAGGTATGAGACCTAGATCGGATATGAACTCCTTCATCCAGACTCCTTCATTTGCTGCTTCCAAAGCAGCAATGTACTCTGCTTCACACGTAGATCCTGCCACGACGCTTTGTTTAGAACTGCTCCAACTAACAGCTCCACCGTTCAATATAAACACGTATCCGGTTTGCGATTTAGAATCGTCCAGATCAGTGTCAAATCTTGCATCAACGTAACCATTTACGATGAGCTGTTTGTCACCTCCATAAATGAGAAACATATGCTTAGTCATTTTCAGGTATTTTAGGATGTTCTTGACCGCTGTCCAATGATCCACTCCTAGATTACTTTGGTACCTCCCCGCTAAACTAATAGCAAGGCACACATCAGGTCTGGTACACAACATTGCATACATGATAGAGCCTATGGCTGAAGCATAGGGAACATCTTTCATTTTCTCTCTATCTTCTGCAGTGGTCGGGCATTGAGTCTTACTCAACTTCACACCTTGTAACACAGGCAAGAATCCTTTCTTTGCCTGATCCATTTTGAACTTCTTCAAAACTTTGTCAAGGTATGTGCTTTGTGAAAGTCCAATTAAGCGTCTTGATCTATCTCTATAGATCTTGATGCCCAATATGTAAGCAGCTTCACCGAGGTCTTTCATTTAAAAACTCTTTTATGCTATCCAGAAATTCTATATCATTTCCAATTAACAATATGTCATCCACATATAATATTAGAAATGCTACAGAGCTCCCACTCACTTTCTTGTAAATACAGGCTTCTTCAAAAGTCTGTATAAAACCATATGCTTTAATCACAATATCAAAACATTTATTCCAACTTTGAGAGGCTTGCACCAGTCCATAAATGGATCGCTGGAGCTTGCACACTTTGTTAGCACCCTTTGGATCGATAAAACCTTCAGGTTGTATCATATACAACTCTTCTTCCAGAAATCCACTCAGGAATGTAGTCTTTACATTAATTTGCCAGATTTCATAATCATAAAATGCGGCAATAGCTAACATGATTCGGACGGACTTAAGCATCGCTATAGGTGAGAAGGTCTCATCGTAGTCAACTCCTTGAACTTGTTGAAAACCTTTCGCAGCAAGTCAAGCTTTGTAGATAGTTACATTACCATCAACGTCTGTCTTCTTCTTTTAGATCCATTTATTCTCGATGGCTTGCTGATCATTGGGCAAGTCAACCAAAGTCCACACTTTGTTCTCATACATGGATCCCATCTCAGATTTCATGGCCTCAAGCCATTTTGCGGAATCTGGGCTCATCATCGCTTCCTCATAGTTCGTAGGTTCTTCATGGTCTAGTAACATGACTTCCAGAACAGGATTACCATACCACTCTGGTGCGGATCTTACTCTGGTTAACCTACCAGGTTCGGTAGTAACTTGATCTAAAGTTTCATGATCATCATCATTAGCTTCCTCACTAATTGGTGAAGGTGTCATAGAAACCGGTTTCTGTGATGAACTACTTTCCAATAAGGGAGCAGGTACATTTACCTCATCAAGATCTACTTTCCTCCCACTCACTTCTTTCGAGAGAAATTCCTTCTCTAGAAAGGATCCATTCTTAGCAACAAAAGTCTTGCCTTCGGATCTGTGATAGAAGGTGTACCCAACTGTCTCTTTCGGGTATCCTATGAAGACCAATGTTGAGGAGATCGCTTATCATTATTGTCTCGGTCAGCTAGGGATTAGGGATTAATCGGAAATCAGCTGATTAATCGATTTTATCGGTCGACTATTAATCAGATATTTTTTTTGCAAATCGCAGGTTCCCAGCACTAAAATGCGCTATATTCAACACCAAAACAATATTTGACAGAAGTGTTACCTTGATTTCTAGGCTTTGAATCCTCATAAAATGACAAACAAAATAGGACAATAGTACATATTGCGTAACAAGGTCCACAAAACATAAATGAACATAGTTTTTGCAAACATAGTGCTATGAATAGGTCTGATTTATTGGTAGATTCCCAACAAAACGCTTGTCAGAACAATAAATCGGTCCAAAAGATAAACGGCAAAGATAAGGCATAATCTTATCGGTCACCCCATGATTAGCGATCGGAAGATTTCTTGAACAGTGATGAAGACACATTTCTCCGATTTGGGTTCGAGCTTTTGAAGCTTTTTCTCATAAGCATGGCAGCCCCAAACTTTAAGAAACGAAAACTTCGGTTTCTTGCCAAACCACAATTCATAAGGAGTCGTCTCAACGGATTTAGATGGTGCCCTATTTAATGTGAATGCAGCTGTCTCTAAAGCATAACCCCAAAACGATAGTGGTAAATCAGTAAGAGACATCATAGATCGCACCATATCTAGTAAAGTACGATTACGACGTTTGGACACACCATTATGATGTGGTGTTCTAGGTGGCGTGAGTTGCGAAACTATTCTGCATTGTTTCAAATGAAGACCAAACTCGTAACTCAAATATTCTCCTCCATGATCAGATCGTAGAAACTTTATTTTCTTGTTATGATGATTTTCCACTTCACTCTGAAATTCTTTGAACTTTTCAAATGTTTCAGACTTATGTTTCATCAAGTAGATATACCCATATCTTCTCAAATCTTCTGTGAAGGTGAGAAAATAATGATACCCGCCGTGAGCCTCAATATTCATCGAACCACATACATTAGTATGTATGATTTCCAACAAATCTGTTGCTCACTTCATAGTTCCGGAGAACGGCATTTTAGTCATCTTGCCCATGAGGCACGATTCGCAAGTACTAGGTGATTCATAATCAAGTGATTCCAAAAGTCCATCAGAATGGAGTTTCTTCACGCGCTTTATACCAATATGACCTAAACGGCAGTGCCACAAATAAGTTGCACTATCATTATCAACTTTGCATCTTTTATCTTCAATACTACGAATATGTGTATCTCCACTATTGAGATTCAAAAAGAATAGACCACTCTTTAAGGGTGCATGACCATAAAAGATATTAGTCATATAAATAGAACAACCATTATTCTCTGATTTAAATGAATAACCATCTCGCATCAAACAAGATCCAGATATAATGTTCATGCTTAATGCTGGCACCAAATAACAATTATTCAGGTCTAATACTAATCCTGTAGGTAGATATAGAGGTAGCGTGCCGACTGCGATCACATTGACTTTGGAACCATTTCCCACGTGCATTGTCACCTCGTCCTTTGCCAATCTTCGCTTAATCCATAGTCCCTGTTTTGAGTTGCAAATATAAGCAACGAAACCAGTATCAAATACCCAGGCACTACTGTGAGAATTAGTAAGGTACACATCAATAACATGTATATCACATATACCTTTGTTCACCTTGCCATCCTTCTTATCCACCAAATACTTGGGTCAGTTCCACTTCCAGTGACCAGTCTGTTTGAAGTAGAAGCACTCAGTCTCAGGCTTAGGTCCAGACTTGGGTTTCTTCTCTTGAGCAGCAACTTGTTTGCCGTTCTTCCTGAAGTTACCTTTCTTCCTCCCTTTACCTTTTTTCTTGAAACTGGTGGTCTTGTTAACCATCAACACTTGATGCTCCTTCTTGATTTCTACCTCCGCAGCCTTTAGCATTGCGAAGAGATCGGGAATTGTTTTATTCATCCCTTGCATGATATAGTTCATCACGAAGCTCTTGTAGCTTGGTGGCAGTGATTGAAGTCAATAGGAAGATTAACTCCCAGTTGAGTCAAGTGGTTATGGTACCCAGACATTCTAAGTATATGTTCACTGACAAAACTATTCTCCTCCATCTTGCAGCTCTAGTACTTATTGGAGACTTCATATCTCTCAATCCGGGCATTTGCTTGAAATATTAACTTCAACTCTTGGAACATCTCATATGATCCATGACGTTCAAAACGTCGTTGAAGTCCCGGTTCTAAGCCGTAAAGCATGGCACACTGAACTATTGAGTAGTCATCAGCTTTGCTCTGCCAGACGTTCATAACATCTGGTGTTGCTCCTGCAGCAGGTTTGGCACTTAGTGGTGCTTCCAGGGCGTAATTCTTCTGTGCAGCAATGAAGATAATCCTCAAGTTATGGACCCAGTCCGTGTAATTGTTACCATCATCTTTCAACTTTGCTTTCTCAAGGAACGCATTAAAATTCAACGGAACAACAACACGTGCCATCTATCTACAACAACATAGACATGCAAAATACTATCAGGTAGTAAGTTCATGATAAATTAAGGTTCAATTAATCAAATTATTAAAGAACTCCCACTTAGATAGACATCCCTCTAATCATCTAAGTGATCACGCGATCCATATCAACTAAACCATGTCAGATCATCACATGAGATGGAGTAGTTTTCGATGGTGAACATCGATATGTTGATCATATCTTCGATATGATTCATGCTCGACCTTTCAGTCTCCAGTGTTTCGAGACCGTTTCTGCATATGCTAGGCTCATCAAGTTTAACCCGAGTATTCTGCATGTGCAAAACTGGCTTGCACCCATTGTATGTGAACGTAGAGCTTATCACACCCGATCATCACGTGGTGTCTCGGCACGACAAACTTTTGCAACGATGCATACTCAGGGAGAACACTTGTACCTTGAAATTTAGTGAGAGATCATCTTATAATGCTACCATTGATCTAAGCAAAATAAGATGCATACAAGATAAACATCACATACAATCAATATAAGTGATATGATATGGCCATCATCATCTTGTGCTTGTGATCTCCATCTCTGAAGCACCGTCATGATCACCATCGTCACCGGTGCGACACCTTGATCTCCATCGTAGCATCATTGTCGTCTCGCCAACTATTGCTTCTATGAATATCGCTACCGCTTAGTGATAAAGTAAAGCAATTACAGGGCGATTGCATTGCATACAATAAAGTGACAACCATATGGCTCCTGCCAGTTGCCGCTAACTCGGTTACAAAACATGATCATCTCATACAACAAAATATAGCATCATGTCTTGACCATATCACATCACAACATGCCCTGCAAAAACAAGTTAGACATCCTCTATTTTTTTTGTTGCAAGTTTTACGTGGCTGCTATGGGCTGAGCAAGAACCGTTCTTACCTACACATCAAAACCACAACGATAGTTTGTCAAGTTAGTGCTGTTTTAACCTTCTCAAGGACTGGGCGTAGCCATACTCAGTTCAACTAAAGTTGGAGAGACTAACACCCGCCAGCCACCTATGTGCAAAGCACGTCGGTAGAACCAGTCTCGCGTAAGCGTACGCGTAATGTCGGTCCAGGCCGCTTCATCCAACAATACCGCCGAACCAAAGTATGACATGCTGGTAAGCAGTATGACTTGTATCTCGCACAACCCACTTGTGTTCTACTCGTGCATATAACATCTACGCATAAACCTGGCTCTGATGCCATTGTTGGGAATGTAGTAATTTCAAAAAAATTCCTACGCACACGCAAGATCATGGTGATGCATAGCAATGAGAGGGAAGAGTATCGTCCATGTACCCTCATAGACCGTAAGCAGAAGCATTATGAGAACGCGGTTGATGTAGTCGAACATCTTCACGATCCGACCAATCCAAGTACCGAATGCATGGCACCTCCGAGTTCAGCACACATTCAACTCGACGACATCCCACGAACTCCGATCCAGTAGAGCTTCACGGGAGAGTTCCGTCAGCATGACGGTGTGTTGACGGTGATGATGTTGCTAGCGACGTAGGGCTTCTCCTAAGCACCGCTACGATATGATCGAGGTGGATTATGGTGGAGGGGGGCACCACACATGGCTAAGGGATCAATGATCAACTTGTGTGTCTAGAGGTGCCCCCTGCCCCCGTATATAATGGAGCAAGGGGAGGAGGCCGGCCAACCCTCTATGGTGCGCCAGGAGGAGGAGTCCTCCTCCTAGTAGGAGTAGGACTCCCCTCTTTCCTACTGCTACTAGGAGGGGGAAAGGAAGGGGGAGAGGGAGAAGGAAAGGAGGGTGCCCCCCTCCTAGTCCAATTCGTACCAGAGGGGGAGGGGCGCGTGGCCTGCCCTAGGCCAGCCCTCTCTCTCTCCACTAAGGCCCATTAGGCCCATTATTTCTCCGTGGGGGGGGGGTCCGGTAACCCTCCAGCACTCCGGTTTTCTCCGAAATCACCCGGAACACTTTCGGTGTCCGAATATAGTCGTCCAATATATCGATCTTCATGTCTCGACCATTTCGAGACTCCTCGTCATGTCCGTGATCATATCCGGGACTCCAAACTACCTTCGGTACATCAAAACACAAAAAACGCATAATACCGATCGTCACCGAACTTTAAGCGTGCGGACCCTACGGGTTCTAGAACTATGTAGACATGACTGAGACACGTCTCCGGTCAATAACCAATAGCGGAACCTGGATGTTCATATTGGCTCCCACATATTCTATGAAGATCTTTATCGGTCAAACCGCATAACAGCATACGTTGTTCCATTTGTCATCGGTATGTTACTTGCCCGAGATTCAATCGTCGGTATCTCAATACCTAGTTCAATCTCGTTACCAGCAAGTCTCTTTACTCGTTCTGTAATGCATCATACCTCAACTAACTCATTAGTTACAATGCTTGCAAGGCTTATAGTGATGTGCATTACCGAGTGGGCCCAGAGATACCTCTCTAACAATCGGAGTGACAAATCCTAATCTTGATCTATGTCAACTCAACAAGTACCATCGGAGACACCTGTAGAGCACCTTTACAATCACCCAGCTATGTTGTGACGTTTGGTAGCACACAAATGTTCCTCCGGTAATCAGGAGTTACATAATCTCATAGTCATAGGAACATTATAAGTCATGAAGAAAGCAATAGCAGTAAACTAAAACGATCAAGTGCTAAGCTGACGGAATTGGTAAAGTCAATCACATCATTCTCCTAATGATGTGATCCCGTTTATCAAATGACAACTCATGTCTATGGTTAGGAAACATAACCATCTTTGATCAACGAGCTAGTCAAGTAGAGGCATACTAGTGACAATCTATTTGTCTATGTATTCACACATGTATCATGTTTCCGGTTAATACAATTCTAGCATGAATAATAAACATTTATCATGATATGAGGAAATAAATAATAACTTTATTATTGCCTCTAGGGCATATTTCCTTCAAATCTGTCTTCTATTCTTTCTCCTGGAGGCATTGTGATGTTGCTCTTTTCACTCATCATATCGAATTGTGAGGATCGTGTTATTTTCGTGCTTATCCTTTTAACCAGAGTGGTGCGTCCTCTTTTCAACTCATCAAGTTTTCCTTCTCTTTCTACTAGAGTGCTGTCCAAATTATACCATTCTTATTCCTTCTTATCTTGTTTCAACCAGAGTGGTTACTTGTCCTTCCTTGTCGCTGGAGCTCTTCATTCATGTCTTTGCAACCCCAAGGTTTTCCAAATGTTCCTTGTTCCTCTTCTCTAACGGAATGTTTTCAACTTTGTTCATCTCTGTTGTATTCTTTCTCAAAAACTTTTAACCTCTCAAGGTTCATTGGTTTCACTCATTTGTACAAGAAGCAACTTAGTTTTACCTCTCCTCTTTCTTTTCTGCTTCCCTCCAGTGCCATCCTAGATCTCGGGACGAGATCCTCTTGTAGTGGTGGAGTGTTGTAACACCCCGGATGTAACTTTCCATATTTGTAACTCTGACTCTTGCCATTTTCAGCTACGTGTTATGAGATTTCCTTTGTGGTTGGGGTTTTGTCTCCCGTTTTGTATTTTGTTCATGTCATGCATTTCATATCATGTCATCATGTGCCTCGCATTTGCATACGTGTTCGTCTCATGCATTCGAGCATTTTTCCCCCGTTGTCCATTTCGCAATCCGACACTCCCAGACACACGCGGTGAAGGAAATATGCCCTAGAGGCAATAATAAAGTTATTATTTATTTCCTTATTTCATGATAAATGTTTATTATTCATGCTAAAATTGTATTAACCGGAAACATAATACATGTGTGAATACATAGACAAACAGAGTGTCACTAGTATGCCTCTACTTGACTAGCTCGTGTTGGGTAACGTAGTAATTTCGAAAATTTTCCTACGCACAAGTAAGATCATGGTGATGCATAGCAACGAGGGGGAGACTCTGATCTACGTACCCTTGTAGATCGCAACGGAAGCGTTGACACAACGTAGAGGAAGTAGTCGTACGTCTTCTTCCCGATCCGACCGATCCAAGCACCGTTACTCCGGCACCTCCGAGTTCTTAGCACACGTTCAACTCGATGACGATCCTCGGGCTCCGATCCAGCAAAGCGTCGAGGAAGAGTTTCTCAGCACGACGGCGTGGTGACGATCTTGATGTACTACCGACGCAGGGCTTCGCCTAAGCTCTACAACGATATGACCGAGGTGGAATTTGGTGGCAGGGGGCACCACACACGGCTAAGGAACGATCAACAATGATCAACTTGTGTGTCTTGGGGTGTCCCCTGCCCCCGTATATAAAGGGGCAAAGGGGGAGAGGTGCGGCCGGCCCCTTGGTGCGCCAGGAGGAGTCCTACTCCTACCGGGAGTAGGACTCCCCCCCTCCAATCCTATTCCAACTAGGATTCTCCAAAGAGAAGAGAGAAAGAGGGGGGCCGGCCCCTTCTCCTAGTCCTAATAGGACTAGGGAAGGGGGGGAGGTGCGCAGCCCTTGTGGGCAGCCTTCTCACCTTTCCACTAAGGCCCATGTAGGCCCATTTGGCTCCCGGGGGGTTCCGGTAACCCTCCCGGTAATCCGGTAAAATCCCGATTTTACCCGGAACACTTCCGATGTCCAAACATAGGCTTCCAATATATCAATCTTTACGTCTCGACCATTTTGATACTCCTCGTCATGTCCGTGATCACATCCGGGTCTCCGAACAACCTTCGGTACATCAAAATGTATAAACTCATAATAACTGTCATCGTAACGTTAAGCGTGCGGACCCTACGGTTCGAGAACAATGTAGACAAGACCGAGACATGTCTCCGGTCAATAACCAATAGCGGGACCTGGATGCCCATATTGGCTCCTACATATTCTACGAAGATCTTTATCGGTCAGACCGCATAACAACATACGTTGTTCCCTTTGTCACCGGTATGTTACTTGCCCGAGATTCGATCGTCGGTATCCAATACCTAGTTCAATCTCGTTACTAGCAAGTCTCTTTACTCGTTCCATAATACATCATCTCATAACTAACATCTTTAGTTATTTTGCTTGCAAGGCTTATGTGATGTGTATTACCGAGAGGGCCCAGAGATACCTCTCCGACAATCGGAGTGACAAACCCTAATCTCGAAATATGCCAACCTAACATCCACCATTGGAGACACCTGTAGTACTCCTTTATAATCACCCAGTTACGTTGTGACGTTTGGTAGTACCCAAAGTGTTCCTCCGGTAAACGGGAGTTGCATAATCTCATAGTTATAGGAACATGTATAAGTCATGAAGAAAGCAATAGCAACATACTAAACGATCGGGTGCTAAGCTAATGGAATGGGTCATGTCAATCAGATCATTCAACTAATGATGTGACCTCTTTAATCAAATAACAACTCTTTGTTCATGGTTAGGAAACATAACCATCTTTGATTAACGAGCTAGTCAAGTAGAGGCATACTAGTGACATTCTGTTGGTCTATGTATTCACACATGTATTATGTTTCCGGTTAATACAATTCTAGCATGAATAATAAACATTTATCATGATATAAGGAAATAGATAATAACTTTATTATTGCCTCTAGGGCATATTTCCTTCAGTCTCCCAGTTGCACTAGAGTCAATAATCTAGATTACACAGTAATGATTCTAACACCCATGGAGCCTTGGTGCTGATCATGTTTTGCTCGTGGAAGAGGCTTAGTCAACGGGTCTGCAACATTCATATCCGTATGTATCTTGCAAATCTCTATGTCTCCCACCTGGACTAAATCTCGGATGGAGTTGAAGCGTCTCTTGATGTGTTTGGTCCTTTTGTGAAATCTGGATTCCTTTGCCAAAGCAATTGCACCAGTATTGTCACAAAAGATTTTCATTGGACCCGATGCACTAGGTATGACACCTAGATCGGATATGAACTCCTTCATCCAGACTCCTTCGTTTGCTGCTTCCGAAGCAGCTATGTACTCCGCTTCACATGTAGATCCCGCTACGACGCTTTGTTTAGAACTGCACCAACTGACAGCTCCACCGTTTAAAGTAAACACGTATCCGGTTTGCGATTTAGAATCGTCCGGATCGGTGTCAAAGCTTGCATCAATGTAACCTCTTACGGTGAGCTCTTTGTCACCTCCATATACGAGAAACATATCCCTAGTCCTTTTCAGGTATTTCAGGATGTTCTTGACCGCTGTCCAGTGATCCACTCCTGGATTACTTTGGTACCTCCCTGCTAAACTTATAGCAAGGCACACATCAGGTCTGGTACACAGCATTGCATACATGATAGAGCCTATGGCTGAAGCATAGGGAACATCTTTCATTTTCTCTCTATCTTCTGCAGTGGTCGGGCATTGAGTCTGACTCAACTTCACACCTTGTAACACAGGCAAGAACCCTTTCTTTGCTTGATCCATTTTGAACTTCTTCAAAATCTTGTCAAGGTATGTGCTTTGTGAAAGTCCAATTAAGCGTCTTGATCTATCTCTATAGATCTTTATGCCTAATATGTAAGCAGCTTCCCCGAGGTCTTTCATCGAAAAACTTTTATTTAAGTATCCCTTTATGCTATCCAGAAATTCTGTATCATTTCCAATCAGCAATATGTCATCCACATATAATATCAGAAATGCTACAGAGCTCCCACTCACTTTCTTGTAAATACAGGCTTCTCCAAAAGTCTGTATAAAGCCAAATGCTTTGATCACACTATCAAAGCGTTTATTCCAACTCCGAGATGCTTGCACCAGTCCATAAATGGATCGCTGGAGTTTGCATACTTTGTTAGCTCCCTTTGGGTCGACAAAACCTTCTGGTTGCATCATATACAACTCTTCTTCCAGAAATCCATTCAGGAATGCAGTTTTGACATCCATCTACCATATTTCATAATCATAAAATGCGGCAATTGCTAACATGATTCTGACGGATTTAAGCATCGCTATGGGTGAGAAGGTCTCATCGTAGTCAACCCCTTGAACTTGTCGAAAACCTTTTGCGACAAGTCGAGCTTTATAGACAGTAACATTACCGTCAGCGTCAGTCTTTTTCTTGAAGATCCATTTATTTTCAATTGCTTGCCGATCATCGGGCAAGTCAACCAAAGTCCATACTTTGTTCTCATACATGGATCCCATCTCAGATTTCATGGCCTCAAGCCACTTTGCGGAATCTGGGCTCACCATCGCTTCTTCATAGTTCGTAGGTTCATCATGATCTAGTAGCATGACTTCCAGAACTGGATTACCGTACCACTCTGGTGCGGATCTCACTCTGGTTGATCTACGTGGTTCAGTAGTATCTTGTCCTAAAGTTTCATGATCATCATCATTAGCTTCCTCACTAATTGGTATAGGTGTCGCAGAAACAGTTTTCTGTGATGTACTATTTTCCAATAAGGGAGCAGGTACAGTTACCTCGTCAAGTTCTACTTTCCTCCCACTCACTTCTTTCGAGAGAAACTCCTTCTCTAGAAATGATCCATTCTTACCAACGAATGTCTTGCCTTCGGATCTGTGATAGAAGGTATACCCGACAGTTTCCTTTGGGTATCCTATGAAGACACATTTATCCGCTTTGGGTTCGAGCTTATCAGGTTGAAGCTTTTTCACATAAGCATCGCAGCCCCAAACTTTAAGAAACGACAACTTTGGTTTCTTGCCAAACCATAGTTCATAAGGCGTCGTCTCAACGGATTTTGATGGTGCCCTATTTAACGTGAATGCGGCCGTCTCTAAAGCATAACCCCAAAACGATAGCGGTAAATCAGTAAGAGACATCATAGATCGCACCATATCTAGTAAAGTACGATTACGACGTTCGGACACACCATTACGCTGTGGTGTTCCGTGTGGCGTGAGTTGCGAAACTATTCCACAGTTTTTCAAATGTACACCAAACTCGTAACTCAAATATTCTCCTCCATGATCAGATCGTAGAAACTTTATTTTCTTGTTACGATGATTTTCAACTTCACTCTGAAATTCCTTGAACTTTTCAAATGTTTCAGACTTATGTTTCATTAAGTAGATATACCCATATCTGCTTAAATCATCTGTGAAGGTGAGAAAATAACGATATCCGCCACGAGCCTCAATATTCATCGGACCACATACATCGGTATGTATGATTTCCAATAAATCTGTTGCTCTCTCCATAGTACCGGAGAACGGTGTTTTAGTCATCTTGCCTATGAGGCACGGTTCGCAAGTACCAAGTGATTCATAATCAAGTGGTTCCAAAAGCCCATCAGTATGGAGTTTCTTCATGCGCTTTACACCGATATGACCTAAACGGCAGTGCCACAAATAAGTTGCACTATCATTATCAACTCTGCATCTTTTGGCTTCTACATTATGAATATGTGTATCACTACTATCGAGATTCAACAAGAATAGACCACTCTTCAAAGGTGCATGACCATAAAAGATATTACTCATATAAATAGAACAACCATTACTCTCTGATTTAAATGAATAACCGTCTCGCATTAAACAAGATCCAGATACAATGTTCATGCTCAACGCTGGCACCAAATAACAATTATTTAGGTCTAATATTAAACCCGAAGGTAGATGTAGAGGTAGCGTGCCGACCGCGATCACATCGACTTTGGAACCGTTTCCCACGCGCATCGTCACCTCGTCCTTTGCTAGCGTCCGCTTATTCCGTAGTCCCTGTTTCGAGTTGCAAATATTAGCAACAGAACCAGTATCAAATACCCAGGTGCTACTGCGAGCTCTAGTAAGGTACACATCAATAACATGTATATCACATATACCTTTGTTCACCTTGCCATCCTTCTTATCCGCCAAATACTTGGGGCAGTTCCGCTTCCAGTGACCAGTCTGCTTGCAGTAGAAGCACTCAGTTTCAGGCTTAGGTCCAGACTTGGGTTTCTTCTCCTGAGCAGCAACTTGCTTGCTGTTCTTCTTGAAGTTCCCCTTCTTCTTCCCTTTGCCCTTTTTCTTGAAACTAGTGGTTTTGTTAACCATCAACACTTGATGCTCCTTCTTGATTTCTACCTCCGCAGCTTTCAGCATTGCGAAGAGCTCGGGAATAGTCTTGTTCATCCCTTGCATATTATAGTTCATCACGAAGCTCTTGTAGCTTGGTGGCAGTGATTGGAGAATTCTGTCAATGACGCAATCATCTGGAAGATTAACTCCCATCTGAATCAAGTGATTATTATACCCAGACATTTTGAGTATATGCTCACTGACAGAACTGTTCTCCTCCATCTTGCAGCTATAGAACTTATTGGAGACTTCATATCTCTCAATTCGGGCATTTGCTTGAAATATTAACTTCAACTCCTGGAACATCTCATATGCTCCATGACGTTCAAAACGTCGTTGAAGTCCCGATTCTAAGCCGTAAAGCATGGCACACTGAACTATCGAGTAGTCATCAGCTTTGCTCTGCCAGACGTTCATAACATCTGGTGTTGCTCCAGCAGCAGGCTTGGCACCTAGCGGTGCTTCCAGGACGTAATTCTTCTGTGCAGCAATGAGGATAATCCTCAGGTTACGGACCCAGTCCGTGTAATTGCTACCATCATCTTTCAACTTTGCTTTCTCAAGGAACGCATTAAAATTCAACGGAACAATAGCACGAGCCATCTATCTACAATCAACATAAACAAGCAAGATACTATCAGGTACTAAGTTCATGATAAGTTTAAGTTCAGTTAATCAAATTACTTTAGAACTCCCACTTAGATAGACATCCCTCTAATCCTCTAAGTGATCACGTGATCCAAATCAACTAAACCATAACCGATCATCACGTGAGATGGAGTAGTTTTCAATGGTGAACATCGTCATGTTGATCATATCTACTATATGATTCACGCTCGAACTTTCGGTCTCTATGTTCCGAGGCAATATCTGCATATGCTAGGCTCGTCAAGTTTAACCTGAGTATTCTGCGTGTGCAAAACTGGCTTGCACCCGTTGTAGATGGACGTAGAGCTTATCACACCCGATCATCACGTGGTGTCTGGGCACGACGAACTTTGGCAACGGTGCATACTCAGGGAGAACACTTCTTGATAATTTAGTGAGAGATCATCTTATAATGCTACCGTCAATCAAAGCAAGATAAGATGCATAAAAGGATAAACATCACATGCAATCAATATAAGTGATATGATATCGCCATCATCATCTTGTGCTTGTGATCTCCATCTCCGAAGCGCCGTCATGATCACCATCGTCACCGGCGCGACACCTTGATCTCCATCGTAGCATCGTTGTCGTCTCGCCAATCTTATGCTTCCACGACTATCACTACCGCTTAGTAATAAAGTAAAGCATTACATCGCGATTTCATTGCATACAATAAAGCGACAACCATATGGCTCCTGCCAGTTGCCGATAACTTGGTTACAAAACATGATCATCTCATACAATAAAATCAGCATTATGCCTTGACCATATCACATCACAACATGCCCTGCAAAAACAAGTTAGACGTCCTCTACTTTGTTGTTGCAAGTTTTACGTGGCTGCTACGGGCTTAAGTAAGAACTCATCTCACCTACGCATCAATACCACAATGATAGTTTGTCAAATAGACTCCGTTTTAACCTTCTCAAGGACCGGGGGTAGCCACACTTGGTTCAACTAAAGTTGGAGAGACAGTCTTCCACAAGCCATCTATGTGCAAAGCACATCGAGGGAACCGGTCTCGCGTAAGAGTACGTGTAAGGTTGGTCCGGATCGTCTCGTCCAACAATACCGCCGAACCAAAGTATGACATGCTGGTAGGCAGTATGACTTGTATCGCCCACAACTCACTTGTGTTGTACTCGTGCAAATAACATCAAACCATAAAAACCTAGGCTCGGATGCCACTGTTGGGTAACGTAGTAATTTCGAAAATTTTCCTACGCACACGCAAGATCATGGTGATGCATAGCAATGAGGGGGAGAGTCTGATCTAGGTACCCTTGTAGATCGCAACGGAAGCGTTGACACAACGTAGAGGAAGTAGTCGTACGTCTTCTTCCCGATCCGACCGATCCGAGCACCGTTACTCCGGCACCTCCGAGTTCTTAGCACACGTTCAGCTCGATGACGATCCTCGGGCTCCGATCCAGCAAAGCGTCGAGGAAGAGTTTCCTCAGCACGATGGCGTGGTGACGATCTTGATGTACTACCGACGCAGGGCTTCGCCTAAGCTCTACAACGATATGACCGAGGTGGAATTTGGTGGCAGGGGGCACCGCACACGGCTAAGGAACGATCAACAATGATCAACTTGTGTGTCTTGGGGTGTCCCCTGGCCCCGTATATAAAGGGGCAAAGGGGGAGAGGTGCGGCCGGCCCCTTGGTGCGCCAGGAGGAGTCCTACTCCTACCGGGAGTAGGACTCCCCCCCTCCAATCCTATTCCAACTAGGATTCTCCAAAGAGAAGAGAGAAAGAGGGGGCCCGGCCCCTTCTCCTAGTCCTAATAGGACTAGGGAAGGGGGGAGGTGCGCAGCCCTTGTGGGCAGCCCTCTCACCTTTCCACTAAGGCCCATGTAGGCCCATTTGGCTCCCGGGGGGTTCCGATAACCCTCCCGGTAATCCGGTAAAATCCCGATTTTACCCGGAACACTTCCGATGTCCAAACATAGGCTTCCAATATATCAATCTTTACGTCTCGACCATTTCGAGACTCCTCGTCATGTCCGTGATCACATCCGGGACTCCGAACAACCTTCGGTACATCAAAATGTATAAACTCATAATAACTGGCATCGTAACGTTAAGCGTGCGGACCCTACGGTTCGAGAACAATGTAGACATGACCGAGACATGTCTCCGGTCAATAACCAATAGCGGGACCTGGATGCCCATATTGGCTCCTACATATTCTACGAAGATCTTTATCGGTCAGACCACATAACAACATACGTTGTTCCCTTTGTCATCGGTATGTTACTTGCCCGAGATTCGATCGTCGGTATCCAATACCTAGTTCAATCTCGTTACTGGCAAGTCTCTTTACTCGTTCCGTAATACATCATCTCATAACTAACATCTTTAGTTATTATGCTTGCAAGGCTTATGTGATGTGTATTACCGAGAGGGCCCAGAGATACCTCTCCGACAATTGGAGTGACAAACCCTAATCTCGAAATATGCCAACCCAACATCCACCATTGGAGACACCTGTAGTACTCCTTTATAATCACCCAGTTACGTTGTGACGTTTGGTAGTACCCAAAGTGTTCCTCCGGTAAACGGGAGTTGCATAATCTCATAGTTATAGGAACATGTATAAGTCATGAAGAAAGCAATAGCAACATACTAAATGATCGGGTGCTAAGCTAATGGAATGGGGCATGTCAATCAGATCATTCAACTAATGATGTGACCTCTTTAATCAAATAACAACTCTTTGTTCATGGTTAGGAAACATAACTATCTTTGATTAACGAGCTAGTCAAGTAGAGGCATACTAGTGACATTCTGTTGGTCTATGTATTCACACATGTATTATGTTTCCAGTTAATACAATTCTAGCATGAATAATAAACATTTATCATGATATAAGGAAATAGATAATAACTTTATTATTGCCTCTAGGGCATATTTGCTTCAGCTCGTTAATCAAAGATGGTTATGTTTCCTAACCATAGACAAAGAGTTGTTATTTGATCAATGGGATCACATCATTAGGAGAATGACGTGATTGACTTGACCCATTCCGTTAGCTTAGCACTCGATCGTTTAGTATGTTGCTATTGCTTTCTTCATGACTTATACATGTTCCTATGACTATGAGATTATGCAACTCTCGTTTACCGGAGGAACACTTTGTGTGCTACCAAACATCACAACGTGACTGGGTGATTATAAAGGAGCAATACAGGTGACTCCAAAGGTACATGTTGGGTTGGCGTATTTCGAGATTAGGATTTGTCACTCCGATCGTCGGAGAGGTATCTCTGGGCCCTCTCGGTAATGCAGATCACTTAAGCCTTGCAAGCATTGCAACTAATGAGTTAGTTGCGGGATGATGTATTACGGAACAAGTAAAGAGACTTGCCGGTAAGGAGATTGAACTAGGTATTGGATACCGACGATCGAATCTCGGGCAAGTAACATACCGATGACAAAGGGAACAACGTATGTTGTTATGCGGTCTGACCGATAAAGATCTTCGTAGAATATGTAGGAGCCAATATGAGAATCCAGGTTCCGCTATTGGTTATTGACCAGAGATGAGTCTCGGTCATGTCTACATTGTTCTCAAACCCATAGGGTCCGCACGCTTAAGGTTTCGATGACAGTTATATTATGAGTTTATGAGTTTTGATGTACCGAAGGAGTTCGGAGTCCCGGATGTGATCACGGACATGACGAGGAGTCTCGAAATGGTCGAGACATAAATATTGATATATTGGAAGCCTATGTTTGGATATCGGAAGTGTTTCGGGTGAAATCGGGATTTTACCGGAGTACCGGGAGGTTACCGGAAACCCCCCGGGAGGTATATGGGCCTTAGTGGGCCTTAGTGGAAGAGAGGAGAGGTGGCCAGAGATGGGCCGCGCGCTTCTCCCCCCTTGGTCCGAATAGGACAAGGAGAGGGGGCCGGCCCCCCTTCCTCCTCTCTCTCCTCTTTCCCCCCTCCACGAATCCTATTCCAACTAGGAAAGGGGGGTGAGTCCTACTCCCGGAGGGAGTAGGACTCCTCCTGGCGCGCCTCCTCTTGGACGGCCGCCCCCCCCCCCTTTGAGCCTTTATATACGGAGGCAGGGGCACCTCCTAGAGACACAAGTTGATCCACGTGATCATATTCTTAGCCGTGTGCGGTGCCCCCTTCCACCATAGTCCTCGATAATATTGTAGCAGTGCTTAGGCGAAGCCCTGCGACATTAGTACATCAAGATCTTCACCACGCCGTCATGCTGATGGAACTCTTCCCCGACACATTGCTGGATCGGAGTCCGGGGATCGTCATCGAGCTGAACCTGTGCTAGAACTCAGAGGTGCCGTAGTTTCGGTGCTTGATCAGTCGGGCTGTGAAGACATACGACTACATCAACCGCGTTGTCATAACACTTCCACTTTCGGTCTACGAGGGTACATAGACAACACTCTCCCCTCTCGTTGCTATGCATCACCATGATCTTGCGTGTGCGTAGGAATTTTTTTGAAATTACTACGTTCCCCAATAGTGGCATCCGAGCCTAGGTTTTATGTGTTGATGTTATATGCATGAGTAGAACACAAGTGAGTTGTGGGCGATATAAGTCATACTGCTTACCAGCATGTCATACTTTGGTTCGGCGGTATTGTTGGATGAAGCGACCCGGACCGACATTACGCGTACGCTTACGCGAGACCGGTTCTCCCGACGTGCTTTGCACATAGGTGGCTTGCGGGTGACAGTTTCTCCAACTTTAGTTGAACTGAGTGTGGCTACGCCCGGTCCTTGCGAAGGTTAAAACAGCACCAACTTGAGAAACTATCGTTGTGGTTTTGATGCGTAGGTAAGATTGGTTCTTGCTTAAGCCCGTAGCAGCCACGTAAAAACTTGCAACAACAAAGTAGAGGACGTCTAACTTGTTTTTGCAGGGCATGTTGTGATGTGATATGGTCAAGACATGATGCTAAATTTTATTGTATGAGATGATCATGTTTTGTAACCAAGTTATCGGCAACTGGCAGGAGCCATATGGTTGTCACTTTATTGTATGCAATGCAATCGCGCTGTAATGCTTTACTTTATCACTAAGCGGTAGCGATAGTCGTGGAAGCATAAGAATGGCGAGACGACAACAATACTACGATGGAGATCAAGGTGTCGCGCTGGTGACGATGGTGATCATGATGGTGCTTCGGAGATGGAGATCACAAGCACAAGATGATGATGGCCATATCATATCACTTATATTGATTGCATGTGATGTTTATCTTTTATGCATCTTATTTTGCTTAGTTCGACAGTAGCTTTATAAGATGATCTCTCACTAAATTTCAAGGTATAAGTGTTCTCCCTGAGTATGCACCATTGCGAAAGTTCTTCCTGATGAGACACCACGTGATGATCGGGTGTGATAGGCTCTACGTTCAAATACAACGGGTGTAAAACAGTTGCACACGCGGAATACTCAGGTTATACTTGACGAGCCAAGCATATACAGATATGGCCTCGGAACACGGAGACCGAAAGGTCGAGCGTGAATCATATAGTAGATATGATCAACATAGTGATGTTCACCAATGAAACTACTCCATCTGACGTGATGATCGGACATGGTTTAGTTGATTTGGATCACGTGATCACTTAGAGGATTAGAGGGATGTCTATCTAAGTGGGAGTTCTTAAAGTAATATGATTAATAGAACTTAAATTTATCATGAACTTAGTCCTGGTAGTATTTTGCAAATCATGTTGTAGATCAATAGCTCGCGTTGTTGCTTCCCTGTGTTTATGTTGATATGTTCCTAGAGAAAATTGTGTTGAAAAATGTTAGTAGCAATGATGCGGATTGGATCCGTGATCTGAGGTTTATCCTCATTGCTGCACAGAAGAATTATGTCCTTGATGCACCGCTAGGTGACAGACCTATTGCAGGAGCAGATGCAGACGTTATGAATGTTTGGCTAGCTCAATATGATGACTACTTGATAGTTTAGTGCACCATGCTTAACGGCTTAGAATCGGGACTTCAAAGACGTTTTGAACGTCATGGACCATATGAGATGTTCCAGGAGTTGAAGTTAATATTTCAAGCAAATACCCAAGTTGAGAGATATGAAGTCTCCAACAAGTTCTATAGCTAAAAAGATGGAGAAGAATCGCTCAACTAGCGAGCATGTGCTCAGATTGTCTGGGTACTACAATCGCTTGAATCAAGTGGGAGTTAATCTTCCAGATAAGATAGTGATTGACAAAATTCTCTAGTCACCATCACCAAGTTAGTAGAACTTCTTGATGAACTATAATATGCAAGGGATAACGCAAACGATTCCCAAGCTCTTCGTGATGCTAAAATCGACGAAGGTAGAAATCAAGAAAAACATCAAGTGTTGATGGTAGACAAGACCACTAGTTTCAAGAAAAGGGCAAAAGGAAGAAGGAGAACTTCAAGAAGAATGGCAAGCAAGTTGCTGCTCAAGTGAAGAAGCGCAAGTTTGGTCCTAAGCCTGAGACTAAGTGCTTCTACTGCAAAGGGACTGGTCACTGGAAGCGGAACTACCCCAAGTGATTGGCGGATAAGAAGGATGGCAAAGTGAACAAAGGTATATTTGATATACAGATTATTGATGTGTATTTTACTAGTGTTCATAGCAACCCCTCGGTATTTGATACTGGTTCAGTTGCTAAGAGTAATAACTCAAAACGGGAGTTGCAGAATGAACAGAAACTAGTTAAGGGTGAAGTGACAATGTGTGTTGGAAGTAGTTCCAAGATTGATATGATCATCATCGCACACTCCCTATACTTTCGGTATTAGTGTTGAAACTAAATAAGTGTTATTTGGTGTTTGCGTTGAGCATGAATATGATTTGATCATGTTTATTGTAATACGGTTATTCATTAAAGTTAGAGAATAATTGTCGTTCTGTTTATATGAATAAAACCTTCGATGGTCATACACCCAATGAAAATAGTTCGTTGGATCTCGATCGTAGTGTTACACATAATATTGAAGCCAAAAGATGCAAAGTTAATAATGATAGTGCAACTTATTTGTGGCACTGCCGTTTAGGTCATATCGGTGTAAAGCGCATGAAGAAACTCCATACTAATGGACTTTTTGAACCACTTGATTATGAATCACTTGGTACTTGCGAACCATGCCTCATGGGCAAGATGACTAAGACTCCGTTCTCCGGAACAATGGAGCGAGCAACAAACTTGATTGGAAATAATACATACTGATGTATGCAGTCCAATGAGTGTTGAGGCTCGCGGCGGGTGTCGTTATTTTCTGACCTTCACAGATGATTTGAGCAGATATGAGTATATCTACTTGATGAAACATAAGTCTGAAACATTTGAAAAGTTCAAATAAATTCAGGGTGAAGTGGAAAATCATCGTGACAAGAAAATAAGGTTTCTACGATCTGATCGCGGAGACAAATATTTGAGTTACGAGTTTGGTCTTCAATTAAAACATTGTGGAATAGTTTCACAAACTCATGCCACCTGGAACACCACAGCATAATGATGTGTCTGATCGTCATAACTGTACTTTATTGGATATAGTGCAATCTATGATGTCTCTTACCGATCTACCACTATCGTTTTAGGGTTATGCATTAGAGACAGTTGCATTCATGTTAAAAAGGGCACCATCTAAATCCATTGAGACGACACAATCTGAATTATGGTTTGGCAAGAAACCAAAGTTGTCGTTTCTTAAAGTTTTGGGTTGTGATGCTTATGTGAAAAAGTTTCATCCTGATAAGCTCAAACCCAAATCGGAGAAATATGTCTTCATAGGATACCCAAAGGAGACTGTTGGGTACACCTTCTATCACAAATCCGAAGGCAAGACATTCATTGCTAAGAATGGATCCTTTCTAGAGAAGGAGTTTCTCTCGAAAGAAGTGAGTGGGAGGAAAGTAGAAAACTTGATAAGGTAATTGTACCTTCTCCCTTATTGGAAAGTACTTCATCACAGAAATCTGTTCTTGTGACTACTACACCAATTAGTGAGGAAGCTAATGATGATGATCATGTAACTCCATATCAAGTTACTACCGAATCTCGTAGGTAAACCAGAGTGAGATCCGCACCAGAGTGGTACGGTAATCCTGTTCTGGAAGTCATGTTACTAGACCATGACGAACTTGCGAACTATGAGGAAGCGATGATGAGCCTAGATTCCGTGAAATGGCTTGAGGCCATGAAATCTGAGATAAGATCCATGTATGAGAACAAAGTATGGACTTTGATTGACTTGCCCAATGATCGGCGAGTCATTGAGATTAAATGGATCTTCAAGAGGAAGACGGACGCTAATAGTAGTGTTACTATCTACAAAGCTAGAATTGTCGCAAAAAGGTTTTCGACAAGTTCAAGGCGATTGACTATGATGAGAGTTTGTCACTTGTATCTATGCTTAAGTTTGTCCAAATCATGTTAGCAATTGCCGCATTTTATGAAATCTGGCAAATGGATAAACAAAACTGCATTCCTTAATGGATTTATTAAAGAAGAGTTGTATATGATGCAACCAGAAGATTTTATCAATCCTAAAGGTACTAACAAAATATGCAAGCTCCAGGGATCCATCTATGGACTGGTGCAAGCATCTCGGAGTTGGAATGTACGCTTTGATAAGTTGATCAAAGCATATAGTTTTTACAGACTTGCGGTGAAGCCTGTATTTACAAGAAAGTGAGTGGGAGCACTACAACATTTCTGATAAGTATATGTGAAAGACATATTATTGATCGGAGATAATGTAGAATTATTCTGCAAAGCATAAAGGATTGTTTGAAATGATTTTTCAAAGAAAGACCTCGGTGAAGCTGCTTACATATTGAGCATCAAGATCTATAGAGATAGATCAAGACGCTTGATAAGTTTTTTCAATGAGTACATACCTTGACAAGATTTTTGAAGTAGTTCAAAATAAAGAAAGAGTTCTTGCCTGTGTTACAAGGTCTGAAGTTGAGTAAGACTCAAAGCCCGACCACGACAGAAAATAGAATGAGAATGAAAGTCATTCCCTATGCCTTGGCCATAGGTTCTATAAAGTATGCCATGCTGTGTACCAAACCTATTGTATACCCTACACTAATTTTGGCAAGGGAGTACAATAGTGATTTAGGAGTAGATCATTGGACAGCGGTCAAAATTATCCTTAGTGGAATAAGGATATGTTTCTCGATTATGGAGGTGACAAAAGGTTCGTCGTAAAAAGTTACGTCGATGCAAGTTTTGACATAGATCTGGATGACTCTAAGTCTCGATCTAGATACATATTGAAAGTGGGAGCAATTAGCTAGAGTAGCTCCGTGCAGAGCATTGTAGACATAGAATTCGCAAAATACTTACGGATCTGTATGTGACAGACCCGTTGACTAAAATTATCTCACAAGCAAACCATGAGCACACCTTAGTACTCTTTGGGTGTTAATCACATAAACGATGTGAACTAGATTACTGACTCTAGTAAACCCTATGGGTATAGGTCACATGACGATGTGAACTATGGGTGTTAATCACATGGTGATGTGAACTATTAGTGTTGAATCACATGGCGATGTGAACTAGATTATTGACTCTAGTGCAAGTGGGAGACTGAAGGAAATATTCCCTAGAGGCAATAATAAAGTTATTATTTATTTCCTTATTTCATGATAAATGTTTATTATTCATGCTAAAATTGTATTAACTGGAAACATAATACATGTGTGAATACATAGACAAACAGAGTGTCACTAGTATGCCTCTACTTGACTAGCTCGTTAATCAAAGATGGTTATGTTTCCTAACCATAGACAAAGAGTTGTTATTTGATTAATGGGATCACATCATTAGGAGAATGATGTGATTGACTTGACCCATTCCATTAGCTTAGCACTCGATCGTTTAGTATGTTGCTATTGCTTTCTTCATGACTTATACATGTTCCTATGACTATGAGATTATGCAACTCCCGTTTACCGGAGGAACACTTTGTGTGCTACCAAATGTCACAACGTAAATGGGTGATTATAAAGGAGCTCTACAGGTGACTCCAAAGGTACATGTTGGGTTGGCGTATTTCGAGATTAGGATTTGTCACTCTGATCGTCGGAGAGGTATCTCTGGGCCCTCTCGGTAATGCACATCACTTAAGCCTTGCAAGCATTGCAACTAATGAGTTAGTTGCGGGATGATGTATTATAGAACGAGTAAAGAGACTTGCCGGTAACGAGATTGAACTAGGTATTGGATACCAACGATCGAATCTCGGGCAAGTAACATACCGATGACAAAGGGAACAACATATGTTGTTATGCGGTCTGAACGATAAAGATCTTCGTAGAATATGTAGGAGCCAATATGAGCATCCAGGTTCTGCTATTGTTTATTGACCGGAGACGAGTCTCGGTCATGTCTACATTGTTCTCGAACCCGTAGGGTCCGCACGCTTAAGGTTTCGATGACAGTTATATTATGAGTTTATGAGTTTTGATGTACCGAAGGAGTTCGGAGTCCCGGATGTGATCACGGACATGACGAGGAGTCTCGAAATGGTCGAGGCATAAAGATTGATATATTGGAAGCATATGTTTGGATATCAGACGTGTTCCGGGTGAAATCGGGATTTTACCGGAGTACCGGGAGGTTACCGGAACCCTCCCGAGAGGTATATGGGCCTTAGTGGAAGAGAGGAGAGGTGGTCAAAGATGGGCCACGCGCCTCTCCCCCCATTGGTCCGAATAGGACAAGGAGAGGGGGCCGGCCCCCCTTCCTCCTCTCTCTCCTCTTTCCCCCCTCCACGAATCCTATTCCAACTAGGAAAGGGGGGGTGTCCTACTCCCGGAGGGAGTACGACTCCTCCTGGCGCGCCTCCTCTTGGCCGCCCCCCCCTTTGAGCCTTTATATACGGAGGTAGGGGCACCCCCTAGAGACACAAGTTGATCCACGTGATCATATTCTTAGCCGTGTGCGGTGCCCCCTTCCACCATAGTCCTCGATAATATTGTAGCAGTGCTTAGGCGAAGCCCTGCGACATTAGTACATCAAGATCGTCACCACGCCATCGTGCTGATGGAACTCTTCCCCGACACTTTGCTGGATCGGAGTCCGGGGATCGTCATCGAGCTGAACGTGTGCTAGAACTCGGAGGTGCCGTAGTTTCGGTGCTTGATCGGTCGGGCCGTGAAGACGTACGACTACATCAACCGCGTTGTCATAACGCTTCTGCTTTCGGTCTACGAGGGTACATAGACAAAACTCTCCCCTCTTGTTGCTATGCATCACCATGATCTTGCGTGTGCGTAGGAAATTTTTTGAAATTACTACGTTCCCCAACACCCGGCGCACCACTCTTGTCTTGTTTCGTAAGTGGGAGAAAAACGCTCTCGGAATGGGCAGAGATTTGTCAAGTGGCCTTGGTACATCACCGGTAGACCTCCTATCAAATTTCGTTCCATTTGGAGGTCGTTTGATACCCCCAACGGTTAACCGGGTAACCGCAAAAGGCTCTTTGGTGTTGCAGCCCAACACCCCTCCAAAACAGCCCAATAACCCATCTAAACCACCTCCATGTTCTCCGTCGTTGGATCACGATCATTTGGGCAAAACCGCACCTCATTTGGACTCTCCTAGCTCCCTCACCTATATAAACACCCCCTCCATTTTTTGTGGATCAAACCCTAGATTTCCCCCCATCCCGAGCCAGACATGCCCGCTGCCGCCGGACGCATCCGCGCCAACGGCCGGACCAACCGGAGGCCGCCACCTGTCTCCCACCGGCCTCTCTCTCCTCCCCTCCGCGCCAGGCCCGCCGGGCCCCATCCTGCCACCGCCTCCCGTGTTGGCCCGAGGCCGCCCGCCACAGCCCGTGCGTGCCGCCGACCGCGCCCGCTCGCCGGAGCTTCGCCGGAGCCTCGCCGCTCTCCGCCGTCTCGCCTCCCGCCGGCAAGCTCGGCCACCGGAGCGCCCGCCAGGGTCGTTGCCCGCGCCCTCCCGTTACCAGTGCACCCGTTGCCTCCTCCATCGCCCTCTGATAGCGCCGCCGCCACCGGACCTCGGCCCCGCTGCCTCACGTCACCGATCCGGCCACCGGAGACCTGCCAGAGCGCCGACTCCGCCGCCGCCTCGCCGCTGTCCTCCTCGGTTCAGGTGGGATCGGGAGGAGTGGGCCACTGCGTCCGACCCGCATGGGCCAGCGCATTCCCGCGGCCCATCTCCTCTGGCCCGCCTCCTTCTGCTTCCTGGGCCAAGCCCACGTGGTGAGCCTCCATCTAAATCCCGCCCGTGCGCCGCTTTATTATGTGATGCATGGTCTTGTTTTTCCCGAGATTCCACTAAGTCCCGGAGATCCCTGTAATTTTTATGCCATGTTCATCATGCTACATCTCCATGACCGTGGCTCCGATTCATGCATATGATATGTCGAAATGTTCGTCTCGTGATGCTACTCATGTTAGTTCCATTTGGATGCATGTTACTGTCCACTTGGATGCCATTATGATCATTGCAAGAGTGCTATAAAATGTTAACTATTGGTTCTTAACAGAACATGGAGATTTGTCATTTTTGTCGCATCTTGTGTGTGCATCCTATGAGCATGATGTCCACATGTTTTATGATCTCCATCATGCCATCTTTACAGAGGTGCAAGTCTTGTATTTTTAGGAGCTATGTGGGGACTAGCACAAACATGCAAAGTAGTCTCCGTAATGTTGTTGTTTTCAGGTACTTAGGACTTTGCTAAGTCCTTTTCCTGATGTTATTTTGATGCCATGTAAACTTGTTGCTACCATGAGATCCATGATTATTTTGAGATACTTAAGTAAGGATGTTTTGAACATATGGTTATTCTCTATCCATTCATGCCTCTGGTTGCAATTATGGAGTGCTCTAGATTATCATTACCATGTTGTACTGTTGCTAATAATGTTCCTGGTAGATTGTTAACATGATAATCAATATTTCCATGGTTGTTGCTAGTGATGCATGTACCCTATGAACTTGCTCTTGCCATGCGTAGCATCTTGAACATGTCTTCTTGCTGGTGGTATGCTTGTGTTGTCATGTAATGCTTTGTGGTGAGTGACATGAGCTTGCAAAGTTGCTATCATGAATTTGTTTCCGCCATGTCCTGAATTTCACTAAGTCTGAATCATTTTATAAAATTTTCTATGTTTACATGGGTGCCATAAGGGAGTTTTTTAAGTGCATTTAGGATAAGCATGCCATGCCTTTGTTTTCCATGATATATTCCTGTAGCATGTTGTTTGCTTGCTCTAAACATTGCTTCCTGATGTTGTTTTTGACATGTTAGTATTTTCACAAAGTCTGTGAAGCTGCTATCTTTTGCACTTTTGCCATGCTTGTTTGAACCTGTTCTAGTATGATTTAGCCATAACTCAGTGTTCATGTTTTGTCAAGCATCTCTTATAAATCACTGCCATATGCTTTTTGCTATGTTGGTGTGCAGTAGCTTAGTTTCTTGTTGCATTCTAAGTACTATCATGCTATTAATCGTAGATTTGCATCATCCTTGTATTGCTTGTCATTTGCAAACCGTGCATCCGTTTTCAGTGATCCTTATATCAATTTTGACGGAAATCACCTCATCTTTCCAGCGGCATACTTGGCTTGCCAAGTTGTTGCCTTGATCATTCTTTCCCTTCTGGAGCACGCATATGCATTGCATATCATATCTTGCATATCATGCCATGTATTGCATCATGTTGCTTGTGCATTGCACCGTGATTGATTGTTGTTCCGTTGCTTGTGTTCTTGCTTTCGGTAGATCCGGGAGACGAGTACGTGAAGGAGGAACCTGTTGAGTACGCTAACGAGGATCAAGCTTTCGACAACTCTGAGAACATTGCAGGCAAGATGACCATACCCTTGAAATCACTTCTATCTTTGCTTGCTAGTTGTTCGCTCTATTGCTATGTCGCGCTACCTACCACTTGTTATATCATTCCTCCCATATTGCCATGTCAAGCCTCTAACCCACCTTCCTAGCAAACCGTTGTTTGGCTATGTTACCGCTTTTGCTCAGCCCCTCTTATAGCGTTGTTAGTTGCAGGCAAAGTTGAAGTTTGTTCCATGTTGGAACATGGATATGTTGGGATATCACATTATCTCTTATTTTAATTAATGCATCTATATACTTGGTAAAGGGTGGAAGGCTCGGCCTTTTTCCTGGTGTTTTGTTCCACTCTTGCCGCCTTAGTTTCCATCATACCGGTGTTATGTTCCTTGATTTTGCCTTCCTTACACGGTTGGGGTTATGGGCCCCCCTTGACAGTTTGCTTTTAATAAAACTCCTCCAGCAAGGCCCAACCTTGGTTTTACCATTTGCCTACCTACCACCTATACCTTTCCCTTGGGTTCTGCAGACTCAAGGGTCACCTTTATTTTAATCCCCCCCGGGCCAGTGCTCCTCTGGGTGTTGGTCCAAACCGGGCAACCCGCAGGGCTACCTCGGGGAAACTTGAGGGCTGGTTTTACTCGTAGCTTGTCCCATCCCGTGTGCCCTGAGAACGAGATACGTGCGACTCCTATCGGGATTTGTCGGCACATCGGGCAACTTTGCTGGTCTTGTTTTACCGTTGTCAAAATGTCTTGTAACCAGGATTCCGAGACTAACCGGGTCTTTCCTGGAGAAGGAATATCGTTCGTTGACCATGAGAGCTTGTGATGGGCTAAGTTGAGACACCCCTGTAGGGTATAAACTTTCGAGAGCCATGCCCGCGGTTATATGGTAGATGGGAATTTGTTAATATCCGGTTGTAGAGAACTTGACACTTTACTTAATTAAAATAAATCAACTGCTTGTGTAGCCATGATGGTCGCTTTTCGGTGGAGTCCGGGAAGTAAACACGACCTTGGATTATGTTTGAATGTAAGTAGTTTTAGGATCACTTCTCGATCACTTATAGCTTTTCGACCGTTGCGTAGCTTCTCATCTTACTCTTATTTGCGTATGTTAGCCACCTGCACTGGTATCATCAGCACTTGCAGCTCCACCTCATTACCTTATCCTACCCATAAGCTTAAATAGTCTTGATCTCGCGGGTGTGAGGTTGCTGAGTCCTCATGAATCACGGATACTTCCAAATAGTTGCAGGTGCCGATGATACCAGTGCAGGTGATGGACCGAACTCAAGTGAGAGTTCAACGAGGACCTTGGTCGTTACCATGTTTCGTTTCCTGATGATCAGTAGTGGAGCCCAGTTGGGACGATCGGGGATCTAGCATTTGGGCTTGTCTTCTTTTATTTTGGTTTCTTAGTCGGACCTTGATTTTACTCTGGATGATGTACGTTTACTTGTTATTTGTCTGAAGTGGCGATTGTAACACTTTATCCCTTTCTTATTCAGTACAAGGGATTGTGTGAAGATTACCCCTCTTGCGACAAAACCACCATGCGGTTATGCCTCTAAGTCATGCCTCGACACGTGGTAGATATAGCCGCATAGTGGGTGTGACAGGTATAAGAAGAATTCCCACGACTGGAAATGATTTGAGAGGATGGCATGAAGCTAGAACCACAAATCTCAAGAGAATGGACCAAGATTTAGGAAAAATTCTTCTACGGTCTTCAAATGTTGAGAATGACGATGAGAACCACCATGACAATTGATGAGACACTCCCGAACAATGAAGAATAGAAATGTTGAACCAACGATGAAAAGAATTTGAAAGCGATCTTGGAGATGGCATATGACTGATGGAATCCATTCTCACGTCACACTTTTGAAAAGAATTTTGGAATCTCTCCGGATAAATTAGAAGAGTCAGGTAAGATCCTTGTAAAAGACCTGTGGGTTAGGACCCACTCAAAAGAAAACACCGTTGAATGATTTTAAAAGAGAGATTGCACCAGTTGAATTAAATGGCTCGAATGAGATAACAACCTCGAAATAGCTTGAACGGATTAAGAATGGAATCATGAATCTTCCAAGATATCTTCTACACTTCGGATATGAATAGAGGTGAATAAATAAGAGAGACTTGGATAAGAAATTGCCACATAGGAAAGCATGTGAAACAAAAGGAAGAGATATGATTAACACCGAAGCTTGAATTGACTCCACCGGGAAAACAAAAAAAGAAGAATGATGAACTTGAAACTCCTGACCATCTTCATGATAATCACCGGGTACGAACATTGATTCAAAAGAATGAAGAGACTTCACATGAATAAAATGGATAGTTGATTTGATATCTCTGAGTCTTTCAAGAAAAAGGTGGGAGGGCAGGAAAACAAAGGCAACATGGGGACGGATGAAACGAACAATGTTGGGAAAACTGAGAAGTGATCTTGCGAATGGGGAAAATGATAGGATCATCTTGACGAGAAGCGAACCGGTTGGAAAAGAATTTACATGACAATCTCGATAAACAAGAAGGATTAGTATCCACATAGAAATATGAGAACACCGTTTAGAAAAGTTATGGAATCCACATTTGACTTCGAAGCAACTCGAATACCAACTCAAAATAAAACAAGGGATTTTCTTGAAGAATAAGCCAAAATAAACATATGATAGAGATTTCATTCGAACTTTTCGTGGTGGGGCCCGCACGGGCTCGATCGTATAACACCATCATGTAAAAGGCAGTGCAGATGACATAAGAAGCGTCCCCGAGTCAGCATAGCCAAGGACTCTTAAAGACATAACGAGACCACTGTAAAACCAACCGTGGACAGGCGGACCACTAGACGTCGAACCCCAATCTCATATCATGCATCTGTCGGAAAGATATCCTAGGTAATTACTTGAGTTCCCACCTATGAACTCCCGAAACTTTCCGGTTATGCAATCTGGTGTTGGGGATACATGGAGGCACAAATATCTCACACAACTACAAGCCCTATGCTCCAACTGTATCCATCCTTCAACACATAACCAAGAAACCTTCGGAAATTGTGTACCTCTGACCTTCGAAAACATCCGATATACTAGATGTGGCAATACATGTGCTCACTCTCCCTAGTACTGGGTGTCGTCAAACTACTCTCACCACAAAGAGTATAGAAGCGTTTTCGATGCCGGTGACCTCAGTATTCCGAAACTGAAACGATAAGCACTATGACAAAAACACATTGGAGCTCAACCCCCCGGGACACCGCCACAACCCATAAATGTCAGGAGGCACCAAGACAGAATTCCCTTCACAATGATATCGCAACGATCCAACAATACCCGCGTGATCCTAATTTTTTTTGAGTGAACAAGAGGAGCGTGAAGTCAAAACTTCTACCTCAGGAGTCCTCACCAGAGCGACAAAGGGGATAAGGAGTAAAAAGAATTCCTACTCTCCGATATAACTAGACTCAAAATAGGTATTTTCTAGACTCAACAACGACATCGATTTGATCAATCAAGGGGGCTCCCAAAGTCGGTTAGGCTCTGATACCAACTTGTAGCACCCAAGATGCGATTCTATCCCAATCACGTGATGAACTCATGATTGGGGCACAACTGCATTTCGAGCACATAGCAAGGTGGATATCATTACAACATACCATGTACTGAATAGATGAGAATACAAGATAAAGGCTTACACTCGCCACAACTTACATCATTCATACAACAATACATCAATACATGGCAACCATCATACAGAAGAGCAGGGTCCGACTGCGGATGAAATCAAACGAAAAAGAAGAACTACAGCCAACCTGCTAATCCCAGGTTCCCCGACCTGGAACCTAACCCTTGATCGAAGAAGAAGAAGAACTCCAAAAGAAAGCAAGCATTGCTCTCACGTCAAAGCTTCGCATAACCTAAACATGCAACTGTTGTTGTAGTAATCTGTGAGCCACGAGGACTCAGCAATTCCATTACCATGGGTATCAATACTAGCGAAGCTTAATGGGTAAGTTTCGGAGTAAATAGCCATCGGTAGCCTAGCCGGCTTCCCCTGGCCCTTCTAAAAAAATTACGAGCCCGTCCGGCTCTCAAAAGAATTCAAGACCTGGGGCCGCCTTCCCCCTGCCGGCTATCCTCTAGGCCGGCTTCGGGGGGCGGCCCGCCTTTAGCCCTCATGAAGGAGGCTGTGGGAGGGCCGACTTCGAGAAGTCGGCAACAAATAGGCCGACTCCAAGAAGCCGGCTCCCATAAAGCAGTCAAGATCGTACCCGCGAAGTCCGCGTCCACCCAGCAATGATGAAGCAGGGCGTGGCTACAGTAAAGCCTGCCACCCCCAAAACCCGGAGCACGCCCAGCACAGTGCGCCGTACGGGTGGCCACGACCCGTCCGGCGCGGCACTGTTGCCACGGCGGCCTTGACGCCGTCCACGACGGGCCACCAGCGTGGCCCCCGAGGCGGTGGGCCCCTTCGGGCAGAGAGATACCGAAGGCGGCCGCACCTCCTCCCAAGTCGGCCCGATGGAGAGCCGGCCCCCCATAGCCGGCTCGCCATCCTCCTCGAAGGAGACGCCCATTAAGGAGACAAGATACGGCGGGGCTACAGTAATCGCCCGCCAGGGCGGCGGTACTGTAGCCACGCTTACCCCGACCAAGCCCGCGTCATCAGCACGGAGCAACAGTAACCAGCCACCGACCAGGCCCTGGACAGTGGGGCCTGCCTGTCGACCAGGGTGCCGGCAGCCGGCGGAGAAGCCGGCGAGCATAGTCACAGACGGCTGGGCCCCACGCCCAGCCGGATTACCATTGTACCCCCGGGGGTAGGCCTATATAAACCCCCCGGTGCACCCATGCAAAGGGTTGGACTCTCAAGCTAGTCTTAGACACCATACAAGGAGAGGAAGCTGGCTAGCCGTGCCCTTCTTCCTCCTTCCACCAAAAACAGCTCAAGGAGCATCATGTAGCTACTTGTTCATCTAGTGATCATGCGGAGACCCCGCAGAGCAGCAGTAGGGGTGTTATCTCTACGGAGAGCCCTGAAGCTGGGTAAAGTACGCCGGCGAGCTTGTCTTCGCCTCATCCAGTTTCTAGGCAATGGGGATGTCTTATTGGCTCCCACAATGATAAGCCACCCGTTGGCATATGTCGCACCTACCACCCAACATTTGGCGCCCATCGTGGGGCCAGGTGCACCGTCGTCCGGAGACCTGTTCCGGACGGGAACCCTCTTCCTCCCTAGCGAGCGTAGCCAGCCCGGCACGCCCGATGGCGCTTGCCATGACGCGCTGCAAGGCGTCACCAGCATCCGCGCGGCAAGCAGCCTCGCTGATCTCCTCGTCGAGGCCCACATCTCCGACGAGCTCGCCTCCGATGCGGGCACCGACCACCTCGCCAACCTCCTTAGCCAACTCCATGTCTCCAGCGAGCCTGCTGTGGATCTGGAGTCGGTTGGCTCCACCGACCCGATGCCTGTCGACTCTGTCGACTCCGACACGGCCTCCTACGACACCTTCCCCACCAACGTCACGATCTACAACGACCCGCTCCCTCGGGCCGACGATCGCGATACTGTCACCACTGAGGTGATGGTTATCGGCCATGGCGATCCGGTCGACGAGAGCGCCCACGATGCCCCGCGTGCAGCGGCCCATGACTTGTCCGTCCCCCTCCTGGCTGACGCCGACGACGAAGCACTGGAGGCACGCCGCCTCGCCCTCCTCGCGGAGGGCCGGAAGCTAGCTTCCGTGAGACGTCTCACTGAGGCTTACCAGCGCGAAGCTGACCGCGCCGCCTTCGGCACGCCGGCCCCGGCTGGCCCAAGCCGGGCTGGTGCCGTCAGGCAATGCGGCGCCGTCATCGCCGACGCGCTGGGAGTCGACCGCCCGGTCTATGCCACTCCGCTCGAGAATCTGCACGCCGCCCAGGCGGCCGTGGATGAGTTGGACGGCTTGGAGGCCGAAAACCTCCCCCACATGACCCGGCGCATACAACAACTGATTGACGCGGCCGCTCAGCGGCACGAGGCCGATGCCCGCGCGGGAAGCCCACCCCCGCGTCGGGATCACGGCGCGACGTCCCGGACGCCGACTAAGAGTAACACCCGCGCGCGGCGCGAGAAAGAGCCGGCTTCCAGCCGAAGCCGTACACGAATCTCCATCGAGCGCGACACGGACGGCCGTCCCCGAGCCAGGGAATGGCGGGGCAGCCCGCCTCCGCCTCGGGCTCGTGGAGAAAGATACCCCACCCCACCGCCAGTGGCGCACCCGACTCTCAGCGGCCGACTAGGTCGCCGTGAAGGAGTCGGCGAGAACGACGCCCGCCATCGGATCGACTGTCTGGCCAGATCCCTAGCGCTGGAAGAAGAAGACGATGTCGGCCCGCCCTGTTTCGGCCCCCACATCCGCGACGAGCCCTTCCCCAAAGGGTTCTTGCTCCCAAGAGACACGCGCAAGTACAACGGCTCCGTGAAGCCGGACGACTGGCTGGTCGACTACTCCACGGCAGTCAGCATAGCCAACGGCAACCGACGGGTTGCCGTAAAGTACGTGCCCCTCATGCTGCAAGACACGACACGGACTTGGCTTAACAGCCTCAAGCCTCTCAGCATCAACAGCTGGGTAGATTTCATCGAAGCCTTCGTTCGCAACTTCACCAGCACCTACAAGCGGGCTCCCAAGCCCAGGCAGCTCTCCCTGTGCGTACAAGGCCCAGCCGAGTCCACTCGCGACTACCTCACGCGTTGGGCCGAGCTTCACAACTCTTGTGAAGGGGTGCATGAGGTGCATGCCATCGAATACTTCACTGCCGGGTGCCGAGAAGGCACCCTTCGCAAGCACAAGCTTCTCTGCGACGAGCTGTCTGCCCTTGACGAGCTTCTGAACATCGCCGACAGATACACCACCACCGATTCTTTGATGAAGACCGAGCTCCGGGTGGACGCGTCCGGGAAAGTTCTTAACGCGGCGCCCAAGACGCCGGCAGGAGATTCCGGCCGACGCCAGCACCCGAACGACCAGAAGCGTAAAGGCCCTGCGCCGCCTCCCGTTAACCGGCAGGTGGCCACTGTCGATGACACGCCGCCTGAAGGGCGGCCCGTTCCCAAGAAGCCCAAGGGCGGCCGGCCGGCTTGGCAGCCGGCTTTCTCCTACGAGCAAGCTCTTGACGCCCCGTGCAAGTTCCACAGCGGCGCGAAGCCATCCAACCACACAACCCGAAAGTGCAACTGGCTCGCCCGAATCTCCAAGGGCGAAGGGCTCACGCCGACTCCTCCAGCCGGTCCGCCGCCTCCAGCTCCGCCGCCTCAGGCCGCTCGGCCCGCAGTCGGCGCCGTGCAGGACGAGTTCCCCGACGAGCAAGCATCCTACGTCATCTTTACGAGCCAGCCCGAAGACCGGCGCAGCAAGCGCCGAGAGCATCAGGAAGTCAGTGTGGTCACTGCTAACCCAGCCGGACACATGCATTGGTCAGAGAAACCCATTAGCTGGAGCCGGGCCGATCACCCAGAGGTGATGCCGTCTCCCGGCTCCTATGCTTTGGTCCTGGAGGCCACCCTCGCGACGGACAGACGCGCCGCCCGCTTCTCCCGCGTGCTGATAGATGGCGGGAGCAGCATCAACATCCTGTACCGCGACACCCTGGAGAAGTTGAGTGTCAAGACGAAGCAACTTGTGCCGACTCGGACGGTGTTTCACGGCATCGTGCCCGGTTTGTCCTGCGCCCCCATTGGCTAGATCAAGATCGACGTACTCTTTGGGGACAAGGAGCATTTCCGCCGGGAAGCGATCTGGTTCGATGTGGTGGACCTGGAGAGCCCTTACCATGCATTGCTTGGCCGACCCGCCTTGGCCAAGTTCATGGCAGTCCCCCACTACGCGTACCTCAAGATGAAGATACCAAGCTCCAAGGGCATCATCACCATAGCCGGCGATTACAAGAAGTCTGCCGAGTGCGCTGCAGCCAGCAGCCGACTGGCCGAGTCCCTTGTGATTGCCGAAGAAAAGAAGACACTGGACCGGGTTGTGGCCCTGGCCAGCAAGCAGCTGAGCCAGCCCACCGACTCCAAGGAGCATGATGCCCAAGGATCTTTCCAGCCGGCCAAGGAGACCAAGAAGATACCTCTTGACCCAGAGCACCCCGAGAGGTTTGCCATCATTGGGACAAGCCTGAACAGTAGATAGGAAGGCGAGCTCGCCGATTTCCTCCGTGAGAATCGGGATATCTTTGCATGGTCCCCCAAGGACATGCCGGGTGTTCCGAAGGATTTTGCCGAGCACAAGCTACACGTGCGAGAAGACGCAAAACCAGTCAAGCAGCCTCTCCGCCGACTGTCAGAGGAGAAGAGAAGGATTGTAGGGGAGGAAATAGCCCAGCTTCTTGCAGCCGGCTTCATCATGGAAGTTTTCTTCCCGGAGTGGCTTGCCAACCCGGTTCTCGTGCTGAAGAAGAATAACAAGTGGTGCATGTGTATAGACTACACAAGCCTCAACAAAGCCTGTCCCAAAGATCCCTTCGCCCTGCCAAGAATTGACCAAGTGATAGACTCCACAGCCGGATGCGAGCTGTTGAGTTTTTTGGATGCTTATTCAGGATACCACCAGATAAAACTGAACCCGGATGACCGCCTGAAGACCGCCTTCATCATGCCATTTGGAGCCTTCTGCTACCTGACTATGACATTCGGCTTGAGGAATGCCGGTGCCACTTTTTAGTGTTGCATGCAGAAGTGCCTCCTCAAGCAACTCGGCAAAAATGCTCACGTCTACGTGGACAATATCGTGGTGAAGACGGAGAAGTGCAGCACCTTGCTGGAAGACCTGAAAGAAACGTTCGAGAACCTGCGCCGGTTGGGAATCAAGCTCAACCCCGAGAAATGCGTGTTTGGAGTGCCAGCCGGCCAGCTCCTAGGCTTCCTAGTCTCCGAACGCGACATCGAGTGCAACCCGGTGAAGATCAAGGCCATTGAGAGAATGGTGATCCCCACCAAGCTTCGAGAAATCCAGAAGTTCACCGGGTGCTTGGCCTCTTTAAACCGCTTCATCAGCCGGCTCGGAGAGAAAGCCCTCCCTCTCTACCGCCTCATGAAGAAGAGCACTCACTTCGAGTGGAACGACCAGGCTGAGCAAGCCTTTCACGAGCTGAAGAAGATGCTGGCCACGCCGCCTGTCCTGGCGGCGCCGACTGAGAAAGAGCCCATGCTCCTTTACATTGCCGCAACCAGCCGGGTGGTCAGCACCGTCATCGTGGTCCAACGCCCAGAAGAAGGCCGAGCCCAGCCGGTCCAGAGGCCGGTGTATTACTTGAGCGAGGTGATGTCCGCCTCAAAGCAGAACTACCCGCACTACCAGAAGATGTGCTACGGCGTGTATTTTACCACCAAGAAGCTGAAGCCCTACTTTCAAGAGCATCCCATCACGGTCATATGCACTGCCCCGCTGGCCGAGATCATAGGCAGCCGGGATGCATCCGGCCGGGTGGTGAAGTGGGCCGTCGAGCTGCCCCCCTACACAATCTTCTACCAGCCCCGCACCGCCATCAAGTCCCAAGCATTGGCCGACTTCCTCGTCGACTGGGACGAGACCCAGTACCTGCCGCCGGCTCCTAACTCCACCCATTGGCGCATGCACTTCGACGGGTCCAAGATGCGCACCGGCTTGGGAGCCGGCGTCGTCCTTACCTCTCCCAAGGGCGACAAGCTTAGATACACGCTGCAGATCCACTTCGCCACCTCCAACAATGTAGCCGAATACGAGGCGCTCATACATGGGCTCCGGCTCGCCAAGGAACTCGGCATCCGCCGGATCCTATGTTATGGCGACTCGGATTTGGTGGTTCAACAATCATCCGGCGACTGGGACGCCAAGGACGCAAACATGACAAGCTACCGCTTCCTGGTGCAGCAAATCAGTGGATACTTTGAAGGATGCGAGTTCCTCCACGTGCCGCGAGCCGACAACGAGCCAGCCGATGCCCTGGCCCGAATAGGCTCCACTCGGCAAGCAATACCAACCGGCGTTGCTCTACAACGCCTCCTCAAGCCGTCCATCAAGCCGTCTCCAGAATCCGACTCCATCTTCGTGCCGCCCAACCCCGACAGGGCCGGGTCCGGCTCGAAGAACCAAGCAGGCGACCCAGGGACTTCAGTACTCGGCCCGGGGACTGCAGTAACCGGCCCAGGGACTGCCGCACCCGGCCCGGGGACTGCGTCAGCGCAGCAGTCGGCGGCCAACTCCAGCACTTCAGCACCCAACCCGCCCACCCTGGTGGCAGTAGCCACATTGGCGGTAGGAGAAGTCGCAGCCCCGTCATGGGCCCAATCCATCCTCAACTTCCTAGTAAACCAAGATCTGCCGGCTGACGAAACAGAAGCGAGACAAGTCCAGCGTCGAGCCGGAGCATACACGATCGTCAACAGAGAGCTGGTCAAGCGCAGTGTCACTGGAGTCCTCCAACGGTGCGTCGATCAAGAGAAGGGCATTGCAATCCTCAGAGATATACACCAAGGAGAGTGCGGCCACCATGCCGCCTCAAGATCACTTGTCGCCAAAGCTTTCTGCCACGGCTTTTTCTGGCCGACTGCTTTGGATGACGCCAAAGAATTAGTTAAGAATTGCAAAGGCTGCCAACTTTTCAGCTCCAAGCAACACATGCCGGCTTCGGCACTCAAGACCATCCCCATCACTTGGCCCTTTGCCGTTTGGGGATTGGACATGGTGGGCCCATTCAAGACGGCGCACGGCGGCATGACACATTTGCTCGTCGTCGTAGATAAATTCACCAAGTGGATCGAGGCAAAGGCGATCAAGAAGCTGAATGGGCCGACTACCGTGACATTCATCACAGACATAACAACTCGGTACGGCATGCCACACAGCATCATCACCGACAATGGCACAAATTTTGCCAAAGGAGCCTTGGCATGTTTCTGCGCTGCGCAAGGTATCCGACTGGACTTAGCGTCCGTCGCCCACCCGCAGTCAAACGGCCAGGTCGAGCGAGCCAATGGCCTCATCCTCTCCGGCATCAAGCCCCGACTGGTCATACCTCTGGAGCGTTCAGCCGGCTGTTGGCTCGACGAGCTGCCGGCTGTCCTCTGGAGTCTGCGCACCACCCCAAACAAGTCAACCGGCTTCACTCCTTTTTTCCTCGTGTACGGTGCCGAAGCAATCATCCCAACCGACATCGAGTTCGACTCACCTCGGGTGACCATGTACACGGAGGCGGAGGCCAAGGAAGCACGAGAAGACGTTGTCGACCTGCTGGAAGAAGGACGGCTATTAGCCCTCAGCCGGTCTGCCATCTACCAGCAGGGATTGCGCCGCTACCACAGCCGGAAGGTCAGGCCAAGATCCTTCCAGGAGGGCGACCTTGTGCTCCGGCTGATCCAGCGAACAGCCGGCCAGCACAAGCTCTCGGCCCCCTGGGAAGGCCCCTTCGTCATCAGCAGAGCTCTAGGCAACGACTCCTACTACTTGATCGACGCACAGAAACCCAAGGCACGCAAGAGAGACGACTCGGGCAAGGAGTCGGAACGACCATGGAACGCCAATCTCCTTCGAAGATTTTACAGTTGAAATGCAGTATGTATCACATTAACTTTTGTATTAAGTACAAGACAATAGGCTCCCCGACGAGGACTCGGGGACTGCCATCTTTTATTTGTGAATGAACAATATCATGCTTATGACCTTGTCATTTCATTTACTTATTCTGTCCGGCACCGGGTTTGACCAGTCGGCCCGGGGACTGACCGACTAAAGTTATATTAGAAGTCTTACCCGTAGTCAGCCAAGTAGTGTGCCGGCACCCAAGCTTAGCTCTTGCCAAAGCCGTAGTTCGAAGAACCGGCTGTTCGGCTGGCAAGAGTCAAAAGCAGGAAAGGGTGCACACACGAAAAATGGCTAGGGACCAGCGGACTAATATAACAGGAGCCGGTTTGCCGCCTGCCGCCGACCAACTACCAGAGTAGCCGGCCGGCCGGTTTCCATTCACTTCCCTTCAATCTAAGAAAGCTTGAGTACTTGCCTCCCCAAAGCAGGAAGGCGGCAAAGGAAAAAGCCTAAGAATAAAAAGTGTACGTGCATGGAAACCAAACATGCATACCATAATGTTTACATAAAAAGACCTCTAAGAGGCCGACATCCAACATAGTTCGATACACCCCCAGTGGGTGGAATTGCAAAAGCTTAAACGATTGTTCCAAAAGACGACAAGCAGGAAAAATAAAGACGGCAAGTCAAGCTTGCGGAGTGGTTGACGAGCTGGGCTGGTCGGTGGAGACGGTTGCGTCGGCTGAGGGAGCGGCCGGCTGGTGAACTTCGGCTCGATCACCGCCTCCTGCTGAGGGCGCGGTTCCACGCGCCTCGTTGCTGGAGGCACGATTAGCTGGAGGCTGGCCGGTTGTTCCGCTAGCCGGCTCAACGTCTTCGCCGTCTTCGTCCTCGTCATCCTCGCCCTCATCGCTGGAGGCGATCTCCTCGGCCGAGTCCTCCCCCGCCGCCGGGTCCAGGCCGAACCAGTCCTCCGGCTGTGCAATGCCGTCGTCATTGAGCTCAGGCGCGAAGACACTAATGTTGGTGCACTCGGTGATCGTCGAGGCGCGCTGGGCGATTGCCGGCCGCACTTCCTCCAGCTCCGCGTCGGCTTCCAGCCTCCAAGTACGCAGCTAGTCCAGGCTTAGCCCTGGGTACCAGGCGCGGATGAACTCCAACGCCCGCGCGGCTCCGAGGCGGGCCGCCGACACCTTCCATTCTTTGAAACGGCCGACTGCGACCTCTAGCCAGTCGGTGGTCCGGCTTGGTGTGTGGGGGATCGTCTGGCCGGGCCAGAGGGCGGCCTGCACCTGCGCCCTGGCACGTTGAAGCCGATGAAGCATCCGGTGAGCCGGCTGCAGCCGTGCTTCGATGGCCATGAGCTGCTCCCCCAGCGTCTGATTGGCGTCCGGCGCGACGTTGACGCCCACCTGACGGCGCGCCTCACGATGAGCCTCGATGGCTTGGGCAGCGAGGGTGGAGTGGCCGGGAAAGTAATCTGCACAAGAAAATGGGCGGCAGCACAAGTCAGCCCACGACCCCAGGCGGCCAGCATGCAGAAGAAGGGCGAGAAGAGCAGCTTACCATCGATCAAGTCTTCGATGCGGCCGAAGCCCGCATCCAGTGCTTGACGAGTCTCAGCCCACCTCGCCGCCTCGGTCTCAAACTCCGCCTTCAGGGCGGCCTCACTCTCCTGCGCCTTCTGCAGGGCCGCCTTGTGGCTTTCTTCCTGATCAGCCAGCTTCTTGGCCAGGCGGTCGCGCTCCTGGGCCAAGGTGGCGTACTCGGCGTCCCTGGTGCGAAGGGCGGTCTGCGCCTGGCCAAGCTCTCTTCGCAAGTCGGCGTTGGCTCCTGCAAAGAACAAAAGACAAAAAGAAAAAACCAATAAGGGAAAGGTCGTCAACGAAGATCCGACCCGACTGCTCAGCAGTCGGCCCGAATCTCGGGGACTACACCCAGTGGGTGCGCTGACGCGCCCCCATAGGAAACAGATAAAAACAAACACTTACTTCGGCTGTTGGCCAGGTCTTCGATCTTCCGACCCAACTCCTAAGCCTGGGAGTTGAAGGCGGCAGCACGGGAATTATGATATTCCTGGAAGTTAAGATAGAAAGCAAACATGAGATGGTCGCCAAGAAAGATCCGACCCGACTGCGCAGCAGTCGACCCGAATCTCGGGGACTACACCCAGTGGGTGCACTGACGCGCCCCCACGGAAGAAATCAAGGAACCAGAGTGGTCAAGAGCAAAAAACTTACCCGGATGGCGGCTCGCGTCGACAGGAACTCCTGCGTGTATTGCTGCAGGAGGCCGGCCTGAGCTCGCAGCCGACTCCGGACCTCTTGGGCCGCCACGTTCAGCTCGTCGGTCCCCGCACTGGGAGTCCACCCGGACGTACCGGAGCTGGCCGCCTCCAAGGCCTCCGCCGACTGGCCGGCGCCTACGGCTCGGTGCGACTCCGGCGGGGCGGCACTTCCCCCTGCATGCTGACGCATCACCGGCTGAATTTCAAGGCCGGCTCCGACTTCAGGCGCGTCCCTGGCCGGCTCCATTGGTGTCGTCGACGACTGGCCGCCTTCGCCCGCGCCAACTGGCGCGGCCGGTGGCGTCCTCCCCGCGAAGACCTCGAAGAGCTCCTCCCTTTGCACCGACGGCGGGTCCTGGATGATCTCCTCCGCCAGGGGCAATGGGATGTCCGGGTCTACGGATCGGAGTGGGATGGCGAGCGGCGGGGGTTGGTCGCGCGAGCCCTCCGCCTCTGCCCCCGCAGTCGCCCGCTCCGCCTCAGTCCTGGCCGCCTCCTCCGCCCGCTCCTTCGCCGCCTGAGCTGCCTCCCGATCCGCCGCCTCCCTCACCTCCCGAGCCTCACGAGCGTTCCGCTCTATGGCTTCCATGAGGTCGGCGCGGGGATCCACGCGGCGGGAGCCCGAAGACCCTCCAGCCGGACCGACGACGGAGCCGCCTGGGCCCCGCTCCAGAGAAAGCGGCGCCCTGCTCAGAAAATGGAGAAAAGTTGGGAAGAATGATTCAAACAGAAGAACACAGCAAAACAAGCATACAAGCGACTGGATGCTTACGCCGAGACCGCCTGGGGCTACTTCATCGCTTTCCGGAAGCGGGCCGCCTTCACTGCCGCCTCGTCTCGCTTCGTCGCTGCGACGGAGGTCTTTGGCTTCTTCGACCGATTGCCGAAGAGTGCTGACGCGGCACGGCGCTTCGGAGCACCGCCACCTGCAGCCGGCGCGGCAAACGGGCCCGCGTTGTGGCGGTCGGGCGCCGGCTGGCGACGTGGGACTTCTTCGGTGTCGGCGTCATCCGGCCAGTCCTCGAAGCTGGCGGAAAGCCCGGTGCCTCCGGGTTCAATGTTGTCACCTACGACGGCCTCCTCCATGGCGGCTGCCCCCAAGTCCGGATCGTCAACATCGTCCAGCGTGCGATCGGGGGCGTACTGATGCTCGATCCCTGCCGCCCCAGCCGGCGGCGGCAGAAGGGGATTCTGCAAGCAAGAGCCGGCTGATCAGAGGCCGGCCATCATGGAGTCGGCTGACAACAAAAAGAAGATAGAAGAGAGAAGCTTACCACAGGCGGTGGGTTGGCGCGAGAGTACGGCGCCTTGCCGTATCGCCAATCCCCGGCGAGCTTGGAGTTGGCGATATAGTTGACCATGAGCGCCACCTCCGCGTGCAGCATTTCCTGCGTGCTCAGTCGGCTTGGGTCAAAGCGGCCGCTCATCTGGCACATCATGTGGGGCCGGCTTTGGAGAGGAAGGATCCGGCGCTCCACGAAGGCGGCCACCAAGTCGGCTCCGCGCAGACCCTCCGACTGGATCGTCACTTGAAGCCGGGAGATGGTGGCGTTCCCAGCCGGCAACAGGGACTTGGACCGATAACTCCACGACGGCTGCCTCCCAGCCGGCGGGCCAGCTACGTAGGCCAGCAGATTGACGTGGTCTCCTCTCGGGGGCGAGCCGGCGTTCTTCACGTAAAAATATGACTTCTGCCAGATCTTCACCGACTGGATCAGAGGGATGGAGGGGAACGGGTTGTTGTCACCTGACCTCCTCATGGCGATGTAGGCTCCGCAGGGAGCCGGCACGCCGGCGGTGACGGTGCCGAGCTTGCTCTGGAAGAGCTCCCCCCAGAGCTCCAGCATGGGGAGCATGCCCAAGAAGCCTTCGCAGAGGGAGACGAAGGCCAACACGAGCATCACCGTGTTGGGCGTGAGGTGATGCGGCTGCAGATTGTAGAACTCCAGAAAGGAGCGCAGAAACCCGCTCGCCGGCAGGCTGAAGCCCCGGAGGAAATGCGAGCGGAAGACGACCCGCTCGCCTTCCTCCGGCTCCGGCGAGACCTCCGTCGCGGGCGCCAGACGGACTTGCACGACATTGGCGCCGGGCAGGCGCCGCGTCTGGCGGAGGAACTCCACTTGCTCGTTGTCGACGTTGGAGCCGTCCCACGAGCTCGATAACGCCATGGGGCGGAGCGCGGTGAGCGTGCTGCGGTGAGAAGCTGCGACGGCAGCGAGAGGAAGAAGAAGAAGCAAGAAGATGAGGAGGGATGGAGCGTGGGAGAGCGAGCGAACCTCTGTCTCTCCCCCCCTCCCCCTACTTGTAGGCTCGAGCGGCGGAGCCGAGAAGTAGGCAACAAATAGGCCGACTCCAAGAAGTCGGCTCCCATAAAGCAGTCAAGATCGTACCCGCGAAGTCCGCGTCCACCCAGCAATGATGAAGCAGGGTGTGGCTACAGTAAAGCCTGCCACCCCCAAAACCAGGAGCACGCCCAACACAGTGCGCCGTACGGGTGGCCACGACCCGTCCGGCGCGGCACTGTTGCCACGGCGGCCTTGACGCCGTCCACGACGGGCCACCAGCGTGGCCCCCGAGGCGGTGGGCCCCTTCGGCCAGAGAGATACCGAAGGCGGCTGCACCTCCTCCCAAGTCAGCCCGATGGAGAGCCGGCCCCCCATAGCCGGCTTGCCATCCTCCTCGAAGGAGACGCCCATTAAGGAGACAAGATACGGCGGGGCTACAGTAATCGCCCGCCAGGGCGGCGGTACTGTAGCCACGCTTACCCCGACCAAGCCCGCGTCATCAGCACGGAGCAACAGTAATCAGCCACCGACCAGGCCCTGGACAGTGGGGCCTGCCTGTCGACCAGGGTGCCGGCAGCCGGCGGGACCCACCAGTCGGCGGGCCCCAGCAGCCGGCGGAGAAGCCGGCGAGCATAGTCATAGACGGCTGGGCCCCGCGCCCAGCCGGATTACCATTGTACCCCCGGGGGGTAGGCCTATATAAACCCCCCGGTGCACCCATGCAAAGGGTTGGACTCTCAAGCTAGTCTTAGACACCATACAAGGAGAGGAAGCAGGCTAGCCGTGCCCTTCTTCCTCCTTCCACCAAAAACAGCTCAAGGAGCATCGTGTAGCTACTTGTTCATCTAGTGATCATGCGGAGACCCCGCAGAGCAGCAGTAGGGGTGTTATCTCCACGGAGAGCCTTGAAGCTGGGTAAAGTACGCCGGCGAGCTTGTCTTGGCCTCATCCCGTTTCCAGGCACCGGCGACGTCTTATTGGCTCCCACAATGATAAGCCACCCGTTGGCATATGTCGCACCTACCACCCAACAGTAAGGAAGGGGTAAGGTGGTGAGGTTGCCGCGGTGACTAAGCAATGCATGGTGGTTAACTTACGAGTACAAGAGTAAGATGAGAAACTACGCAAATGGTCGCAAACTAGTTACGATCAATAAGTGATCCTAAACTACTTACGTTCAAACATAAGCCAACCGTGTTCTCTTCTCGAACGCACCTGAAAAGAGACTGTCATGGTTACGCACGCAGTTGGTGTATTTTAATTGAGTTACTTCAAGTCCTCTACAACCGGATATTAACAAATTCCCATCTTCCACATAACCGCAGGCACGACTCTCGAAAGTTTAAACCCTGCAGGGGTGTCCCAACTTAGCCCATGACAAGCTGACGATCCACGGAGACAATCCTCCATCGCGGGACACCCGATCAGACTCGGAATCCCGATGCACAAGACATTTCGACAATGGTAAAACAAAACCAGCAAGACCTCCTAATGCACCGACCTAGCCTGATAGGAGTCGCACGTATCTCATTCTCAGGGTACACCTAATGGGCCAGACGTCGGGTTGGCTGAGACCCTGGTTGCCCAGGGGGCACTGGACATCACCCAGTTTGGACGAACACTCACGCGGAGCATTGGACCGGGGGTTGATTAAGTCCACGGGGGCCGGCAAGTCCCTATGCAAGTTTTAGTTGTTATTAGGCAAATGGTAAAACCAATGTTGGGCCTTGCTGGAAGAGTTTTATTCAAAGCAAACTGTCAAGAGGGCCCCATACCCCTCATCATGTTAGGGACACAAAATCAAGGACCATAACACCGGTATGACGTAAACTAGGGCGGCAAGAGTGGAACAATACACCAGGCAAAAGGCCGAGCCTTCCACCCTTTACCAAGTATATAGATGCATCAATTAAATAAGAGATACTGTGATATCCCATGAAATCCATGTCCCAACATGGAACAACCTGCAACTGCACCTGCAACTAGCAACACTAAAGAGGGGCCGAGAAAAGCGGTAACATAGCCAAACAACAGTTTGCTAGGAAGGGTAAAAAGGTTAGAGGCTATCATGGAAATTTGGGAGGCTTGATAAACAAGTGGTAGGTAGCGCGACATAGCGATGGCATCGAGACTACTAGCATATCAATGATAGTAGTGAGATCCAAGGTGACAGTCATCTTGCCTGAAATCCTGCTAGGAAGAAGACCGAATCCATGAAGTAGAGGAACCAACGTAGTCGAACGAATCCTCACAATCGCAACGTCACAGGAACTATCGAGAAGAAGCACAACCAAAAAGAAGCAAACAACATGGTAAACAACCATCACATAAAAATGGCATGGTGCACAACCAAGTATGATGCATGTCCGGTTTAATGAGTTATGGCATGGCAAAGTGCAACAAACAATACTACAAATTAAGTGGAGCTCAATATGCAACGAGTTGCATATTGACGAAACTTCACAAAAATTATTTAGTTCTCTCCCATTTAAACTACTCAACAATATTAAATGTTGTTAAACATGGCAAGAGGTGAAGCATAAGTAAACAACCTAGTTAGACAAGTTTAAATGAGGCCGGAAACAACACACAACAATTCTGGAAAAATCCCCATATGCACATTTCGAATTTGCTACTAATATGCACTATACACAATTTTAGAATGGTTAAACATGCAAATTAATGCCACCATGTTAATCTATGCATTTTTCTAGACCATTTACATATAAAGATTATTTAAAACGGAGCTACGGTTATTTAGTTATGAAATAAACCATTTTAGCATGTCATTTTGCAAATTAAATGCAAACCTCAATTTAAACATTTCAAATATGGATGAAAGTTGCATATTATGCAACTAGATGAAATTCTAAGCGTTTTACATATTTAAAACATTTTAAACCGATGCACGGTTGTGGAGTTATTATATGCATGATCTAGAGGGACTTTCCTACAAAATTGTAAAACCAGGGATAATTAGCAAATCATCTAGAACAGAAAAAACATCCACGGGCTGAAACTTGAACTGGCCCAACAGTGCGCACAGGGCTGGATCTGGTGGTGCTCACCATGGGCCATCGGGCCTGCAGATCGGGGGAGCGGAGCCTTAGCACGCGGATGCGGTTCGATGTAGCAGATATGGCCTACGACGTGCGACCGGTCAACACGGAGGAGATCAAAGTAGATGGCGGGGTCGTGCTCGTTCCCGAGCAGAACGAGTGGGACGCCGGCGCGACTTGAAGTAGGAGTTCGCCGGCGAGGTGCGGGCGAGGAAGACACGAAGGCGCAGGGTACACCGGCGAGATGCGGGGGTGGATCCGGAAGAAGGAGTCGGGCGGCGCGACGCGAGGTGGGGCTTGGCGCGGTCAGGCACGGCCATGGCGGGGCTTGAGCCTGTGGTGATCGGCACCGTTGGACGGTGGGATGGAGCTCTAGTGGTGCGGCTGGCCTGCTTGCTGCGGTTGTCCATGGACGGGCTGCGGCGGCTGCTGGGGTTAAGATGACGGCGGCTGCGGGGTCTATGCTCATTGTAGAGCGATGGCGCGAGGACGACCGAGAACGCCGGCGAGCTTGTTCGAGCATCCAAGATGGGACCTCCTGTGAGGGGTTGGGATCGCTGGCGGGCGATGTAGCGGGGCTTGCTCTGGCGAGATGCGAGCAGAGGAGGCGGAGGTCGAGTGGCGCGGGAGTAGCACGACGCGACGGTGTGGGTCCACGTCCTCCTGGACGGCTGGATTGATGGGGCTTGGAGTCCCTGAGCTGCGCAGGGATGAGGAGGTGGCACACGAGGTGGAGCTCAGGGCGCTTGTGGCTGTAGGAGAGGGGCGACGGGCAGAGGAAGCAACATCCATGGGGATCGGGAGGAGGCACGTGGGTTGCTTAGGCACGGAAACAAAGGAGGTGGGTGGCGACGGATCTGGGTGATGGGATGGAGAGCAGTGGCAGCGGCCGGGAGGATCCCTAGGAAATAGGGTTAGGTACAAAATGGACTAGGGGTAGACTCTCTCTATATATATATAAGAAAGAGAGGAGTTTGAATCATCTGATTGAAATCCGACGGTCGAGAATAAATAGGTTAGGGAGTCCAAATGCGAAATGAAGATGTTTTAGAGATGTTTGGGGATGATCCGGACCCATCGGTGACGACTGAGTGGGTCGGGTTCGGGAAAGTTTTCGGACGCGCGTGAGGGGTGGCTATGCAGAGGGTTAGGTGGTTTGACAAGAGAGAACCGAAAACCCGGTTGGCCTCGGAACGGTCAACGAACGCAGGGGGGAAGCAGCAACTACGAGCGAATGCAAGTTTTAAAAATACTGACGACACGGAGTGTCGATGCAATGCAAATGATGCGATGATGAAATATAACAAACAAATAAAACACACACGACGAAAACTCAAAATACATGGAAGGTGTCTGGAGCGCCGGTCTTGGGGCATCACAGCTCTCCTCCACTTACAAGAGATCTCGACCCGGAATCTAAGGATGGCACCGGGGAGAAATGGAAGAGGAAGCGGTAAGACAAAGTTTCTTCTCTGACAAACGAGTGAAACCAATGAACCTTGAGAGGTTGAAAACTTGAAAGAAGAACACAACAAAGTTGAACACAATTGAGAGCACTCCGGTAGAAAAGAGAAACAAGGCAACTAACCCAGTATTACACAGGAATGTGCTTTTGGCACTGTTAGTGGACAGGTACCGACCCACTGCAGCAAGGGCTGACATTGCGGTTATAGTTGCCTCACCACCTTCAGAAGGTGGCGGTTCCACCATTTTTTCGATAGCTCGCTGAAAAGTTGAGGTTTTACATTAGTAGTACCAGAACAGAAGATATTAAGGAGGTAGCAAAACCAAACAAAATAGCTTTGGTCTATATACAGAACTTATTCTGGTGAACCCATGTAAAATATTAGTTGTATTTTATTGCAAAGTACATAATAAAACCAGGTTCCAAACATATGACCATGTACCATCGCTAATGTATTGTCTATTTCTTCACATTGTATTGAGGGCTAAGGATAAAGAGACGAAGTTTATAATACGGTAAGCATAGTATGATGTCATTCATATCACAAAACAACTGAGAACAGACAAACATGCAATTGTAACGTTGTGTGGGCAAGTCCAGCACAGAACTAGATTACGGGTCAAGATCAAAGGAACATCACTCCTCTCTTTTAAACCTTGTAAGATGCAATGATACGCTAAGGCAATTGTGTATAAAATTGAAAATAGTAATAGACATTGGCTGCAAACCATGTAGTTCAAGGCACAAGTCAGAGTAAGTAGTAGTTAAAAGGCATGAGGATTAAGGACTTACAACAGCGGCTTTGCTTGCTGGTGTGACAGTCCTTGAAGATTTCCACAACATTTGGTTCAGGTACTTTTTGGTCCTTGCGGGCTTTCCTCTGCATTTGGAACAAGTCAATATAGATCTGATAATATGGTACAGCGAAAATAGTGAAACAACAACTAATTACAAGAGCCTCGCAGTGTGCAATATAGCTACGAGATCCTGTCGTTTGTTGGAATTTCACTTTCGTACGGTTGGCCTTGTTCTTTGAACAGTTCACCTACAAGAAGATAGATTTGTGTGGCACATGTATAAATAGGACTTCAACATGTGATCTGATGACATATATATAATGTACCTGATACTTCGGATCGAACTAGTGTTTAACGAGGCCTCTCCAGTCTTCATCAGATATATTTTCCACTGGAGATGTTTGGGAAAGTTCACTGTTAGCCTTGCCTTCAAAGTGAGTTTTCCTCAAGTTATACCGATATTGTCATAGAGCAGACTTGAAAACATGGGTGCAAGCTTGTCTGGTTGCATCATCTTGGCTATCCAACTTGAACCTCATCTGTTGAAAATTATGGGAGTCTCATTATCAGCAACCTAGAAAGTATTGGACAGAGCAAGACGATATTACTAGTTTCCATACATAACCATACTTACAGATAAATGGTCGAGGAAGATGTTGAACTGAGTTTTGTCTTTGTCATTCCTGTACTGAATCCATGTTGGGAGGATACGTACATGACACCTAACAGCAACCGCTGCCTCTGATACTAACTAGGCTGACTCTGTAGCATCACGTGGCCTTTTTAAACCTGCCTCAAAACGGATCTCAATTCTTCCTCCTCTAGATTTAGTTAACCTATCGAGGATTATCCCTGATGTTTGTTTCCTCTTGCGCCTAGGTGCTAGTCCAACAACAAACATAGGAAGTGTTAGTGTACATCAAACTGTGAGACTACATATAAAGAAGCATGCAACTGTAACTTGACTCCGGCAACTACCTTCTTGTTGTTGAAGCTCACAAGGTTCATCTGATATTGCCAACTCATCTTGTGTCAAGAGTGCTTGGGAAGTAGTGTCAGGTGGCAAGGGAGCTTGGAAACGTGCTGCTAGCTCAGTTGATGCACGAGTATGTCGTGCAGCTGGTAGTACTGTGGTAGGTGTTGCAAGAACTAGGGCTGTCTCTGCTTGTTTGGTGGCAGCTATTTGTTTCTGTTTGTCTTTTTTTGCAACTCGTGTAGCATGGGATGCCGTGTTTGTAGAATTTTCTGCTGGACTTTGACCTTCTATTGCACCATCAGTACTAGCAGAATCTCCAGAATTCATCCTCTTCTCATTCCCTGCCATTATGTGTTTCTTCCTCTTTCTCTGTGCCATGTTAAGTTAAGCCGACAAGAAAAATGAATAACAATTTAGTTCTTCAGAACAAATTTATGCGTGATGCAGATTAACTAAACTTTGATGTTAGACAACCACATGATAGGAGGATATAATATGTATGAAAAATAGGACGGAAGAGATAACCAGAACTATGATGTGTAAACTAAGAAGAAGACATTTCACCAAATTAGAAGCAATGCAATGAAAGGTAGACAACATATGAAAGATGCTACAAATATCGCTCTGCCAAGTTAACAGTGTCTCATCATAAATGGCGTTTAAACAAGTGTGAAGCAGTACAGGAAATAAATCATGTGCAAGATGCAAACAACATCACACTACCATGTTAGAGGTCTCTCGTCATTAGTGCCATTGCATATTCACAGCATTGCATATTCACAGCTTATGATGTGTAAACTAAGGAGAAGGCATTTCAACAAATTAGAAGCAATGAAAGCTAGACACCATATGAAAGATGCAACGAATATCACTCTACCAAGTTAAAATTGTATCGTCATAAGTGCCATTTCAACAAATTAGTAATACAAGCTAGAAAAGAATGTGAGATGTAACCTATATCACACTCCGAAGTCAAACGTGTCTTATGATAAGTGATTGTTGCAGGTTACACAACAGTAGTAATTTGATGTAAGAACATGGTGTGATAGACAGATATTGTATGTTCTAGAAACAGGAACGTGTGTCTTATTCAAGTATAATGTGTAAAGTAAGCAGATGTAATTCAACAAAATTAGAAGCAATACAAGCTAGACATCACACATAACATGCAACCACATATAACAGTGCCAAGTTAGAGGGAGCGCCGGTGATGCTGCACTAGGGGAGACGTGCTCATCACAAGCACAACTTTGTTGAGTGTCTATGCATGTGTTGTCTTGGAAATCATCTTGGGGGTGTGGAGGAGTAGAAACTGTAGAGGCCATCCATTCAGAAGGAGCACCTTTATCCGTTGCCTTGCTAACTTCCTTCTACTTTATTGATTTTGAACTGTCAAGTAAAACCGACAAGAAAAGCAATAAATTTCTCTCTTCAGAACTCATTCATGCATGATACTGACAATCACTACTTTGATGTAAGGCAAACACATGATACCAGGATGGAATATGTACGAAAACAGGACGGCATGGCATGTTCACAATTGTTTGTGTAAACTAAGCAGAAACCATTCCAGCAAATAAGAAGCAATGCAAGCTAGACACCACATGAAAGATGCAACCAATATGACTCTGCCAAGTTAAAAGCGTCCCATCATAAATGGAATTTCAGCAAATTAGAAGCAGCGCATGCTATAAATCATATGAAAGATGCAACTAATATCGCACTGCATATACTAAAGGTGTCTCATCATGTTGATTGATGCAGGATACAAAAAAACAATAGTTTTATGTAAGGACATGCTTAATAGACAGATGTACTATGTACTAAATACAGGAAGGCATGTCACATTAACAGGTATAATGTATAAGCTAAGCAGACTAGCACATGCAGTTTAACCAGATTCGAAGAATTACAATCTAGACACCATATGCAACATGCAACCACATGTCACGCTGCCAAGTTAGAGCAAGCACCTACGATGCTAGTGTAGGGGAAATGCTGTAATCAACTATAGAGCTACATTCACTATCTTCATCTAGCATTTCTGTTTCTTGAGAATCATGTCGGGAGGCTGATGCTGCATTCTTTAAATGAGGAGTAGTCCCCTTGCCTGCCTGCCTCATCATAAGTGATTGATGAGGGATACACAAGAACATTAGTTTGATGTAAGAACATGGTTAATACATAGATGTACTAGTATGTACCAAAAACAGAAAGGCATGTCATATTCAAAGGTATAATGTGTAAGCTAAGCAGATGCAATTTAACCAAATTGGAAGCAATACAAGCTAGACATTCGGCTGGAGTGGTGAGCATGATCATCTAGGACCTGAGAGCCTGGTGGGAGGCGGGCTGCTTCGCCACCATCGCAGCTTTTTAGTTGGCTTCCAGGTGATGCCTATCTTTGCTGGGCTTGTCACTGGCTCGGCCAGTGCCCTGACTAGGTATTTGTCTTCTGGTGCTCACGGGATGGTGGTTCATGTAAAAAATATCTTTCCTTATCTTACCTACTTCGGCCTTTCGAATACAGGCTAGACACCACATGGAACATGCAACCACATATGACACCGCAAAGTTAAAGCAAGCACCTGGGATGGTGGTTCATTGCGAGCGAGGTCATCAACTCCAGTGCTACGTTCCCCGTCTCCATCTGCGGACACTACACCCTTTAAAGCATTGAAACGTGTCTTGCCTAGTCGCACACCAAACTGGAGCGACTTCTCTCTTTTCTTTTTGGCTTCTCTCATGGCAGCAGAGTCTGAAATACCCTTGCATAAAAACACAACAGTGAGAGTAAGGGTGAAGTGTGTGCAGAACTAGTGCACTGTAAAAGTAGTAGATAGCAGGTGGCTGAAAAATAAATGACAGGAGACATATGATAGCTCTGCAACATTGCATGGCAAACAAAATTAGATTCTACTCTGTATGATGTTGTAATATATGAGCACAGGAAATGCAAGTACTCCTCCAGCACACCACCACATGTGGTCATATCTAAGATAACAGTCGACTAAAAATAAATAGGCCAGTCGATTTTTTTAATGAACCGTCCGATCTATAAGGAACGGGCAGATGGCCTTCGTCTACCTCCCGCCAGTCATTGTTGACGATCTTTCTTGAACCGACAGCGACCACCGGCCCAGACCCCTGCCTCCGCCGTCCCGCCCTCCCATCGACCTCACACCACCACCGTGCTTGGCAGCGCACCCAGGCCATCCCTTTAATCCCGGCCGACCTCCAGATCGGGCGCCAGTAGCTCTAGGCCGCACACGCCCCTAAGATAAACACCAAGGCGCTACTTCCCCGGCGTAATAGGCGTACTAGCGCATATTACGCCGGGGAATGCTTCCGTTAATTGGGAATCAAGTGGCCAGAAATTGAAATTCAGGGGGCAACGGACCTCTAGCTAAGGTGAAATAGTACATGAGGAGAAACCTTGTGCATCGCGAGTTACTAGGAACATCTAGTATCAAGAAGAAGCGGTCAACTAGTGTCTTCTGTGGGATGAATATCGCGCAAGCAGAGACGTAAGATTTGCATGAATAAGGGAAGAGGAGTACCTTTTTCGGTTGCCGGTGTGGTCACCTCCACAAGTCGCGCCGATTTTCTTCTTTTTACCGGGGAAACTGATGTTCTGGACGGTGCAGGCTTGGATGAACCCATGGCCAAATTCTTGACTGTGTTGCCGTGGCCGTATGTCGGCGGAGGGGAAGCATATCCGAGGCGGCGAAGGACGGCGTAGCAGGAATAGCTCCGGTGCGGTGGAGGGTGGCGAAGTTGGAGCGGCAGCGGTGACGCGCAGGACGGCGTGGTTGAACTGGCTCGGGTACGGATGGCTCGGCCTCGGCTTCAACTACTAGCCGTGGAGGGCGTTGCGGTTGAGGTTGCGGTGGACGACGACGTCGGGGTATCGGCTCCAGTGTGATGGAGGAGGGCGGCGGTTGATGGGTGGGATGGGGTGGCGGACGAAGGACGCCTGGGTTTTGCGGCTGGTGGAGAGGTAGTTTTGGCGCCCACGGAGTACGAATGGGGAATCAGACGGGTGGCGGGGAACCATGTTTCGGTGTGGGACGCGCTTGTTTTTGGCTTTTTTGAACAGAAATGGGACGCGCTTGTTTGAAATTTGGGGGAAGTACAAACTTTGCCCCCTCTTAAATTTTGGACCTACTGCGGGTCGGGGGTAGGATGGTAATCCCAGGTGTCCCAAATAGTGGGCGGGAGCGATTTCGGCCGCGCGCATGTGTGCTTAGGCGGCCATTGTGTATGAATGTTTTTCGGATGCGGTTGCGTGGCGTCTAGATGAAGCTACAAACCTACCCCGGTTTAGACCTTTGGATGTCGGGCCGGTAGGTTTCACGGGTCGGAGTTATTAGAAAAGTAATTTCTTTGTACTACCAAACATTGGTCTCACGCGGTTTCGGGCGAGTAGAGGCTCTTTTGGCGCTTCGTTCAAAATTTTGAAACACAAGCATTCACGTTTAGAGTACTCTTGAACTATGAGGATTGACCTAAATATACAACGTTATATTTGACCTTGTATGTTTGAAAACCTTATTAAATTATCCGCTTCTTTTTGAAAGTTTGACACTTGAAAATCCTATAACTACAATTATTTTGGAATGGAGGAGCTAAATTTGAATCTATTTTGTACACGACTACATATGCTATTATGTACAAAATCAGAGCAAAGATTGGGGCCCCCATAATTTAGGTATGGTTTACAAATGCCATGATATCAAATTCAAATAATTGAATGGACTTCATGTTGAATTCGATTTTTTAAACCACCTTAAGTTGAATTCAAATGTATGCTAGTTCATAGGTAGTAGCTATTTATAATGTCCATTGTGTAACTTTCGTATGTATAATGTGCTTTACACACACAACATGAACTATACTCACGTTTATATTCGATTGCTAAAACGATCCATTGTCTGGAGTTCAAAATACTAACTATGTGGATCAATTGTGTCGAATAATAACATAGACATGCTCAAATTCGATAGAATCTAGATGTCTGATGGATCAATGACCGGTCCTTACGCGAATTGCAAATATCATGATCCCATCCTAATATTTTGATACAATTTATATCTTTAATGAATGTGTAGAGCAGTCTTTTACGTGTAGTTTCACTCTCCATCGGTGGTCTATCACACATGCTCACACACTCTCTCCCGAGGTGTCTTTCTCGCACACATGCTCTAGATATGACCCTCCCTCTCGTAACCATTTACAACTGTTTTCACTAACCTTTATCACAAGCACTCTTCCTCTCACAAACATACACACACACAATCCTCATCGACCCTTTCTATATACATGGACCTGCCTACGTGTCTCATGTACGCACATTATCTTTACGCCTATCTCTCACGCATTGTCTCACACCTCTCTTTCTAATCGACGAGTGTGATTCTAGCAGAGCATTCTATAGGATGCCCCTTAAAGTTAGGTTGCATGAATAGTAATATCAGAGATAAAGGGGTTACCTTAGTCCGAGAACCTAGGGTTACAAATCCTAGCCGGCTTTGTCAGTGGACACATAGTCCTTCACAATTCTACTATCTTTGTCTTGTACGACTAGTCATCCATGGGTCTTCCTAAATGCATCACGGGCCGACCAATGTGGCGCATGACGGAACAGAACGAAGGGCCTCACCTCGACCCACCGGAGCTCACGCGGTGACACACCCTCTGCCCCCACGTCTCATTATCTTCTCACATCCACACATACCAACACAAACACCACACACACAGAAAATTTCTCCTGGTGCCTCTATTCCCCCCCTTGCATATACACACTCAAGGGAATGGAATCTCTTGTCGTGACGTCATATTCGTCTCTGTCTCTATAGACCACTCTCATTTCTCGTGCTATCTCTCCCACGCCCCCCCCCCCCCCCGTCGTCCCCTCTATCCATGCCTCTCTCGAATACGTAATACACACACATACCTCTCTAGGCCCCGCCAAATGCATCAACTACACATTCACACATGTTACATCACGTACCCCATTGATCTAAAAAGCCCTCTCTTCATGTTTATTTCACATACAACATTCCTTTTGAATAAAGTGTGGCCAAAAAATTATTTTAGAGTTTCTATATATATACAACATTACAAAGTTATATGGAGGAGTACGAACGCTAATTTGCATTGCATGGTGCCAAAATGATATTTATTCTGCACTGTGAATTTGTATATTTTTATACTATATACAAAGTTAGTCATAATAAAGAGAAACGAAGAGCATCTCTCTCTCCATTGCATACCCCCCATGTACGCCCCTTTCACGTATGCACACAAAACTATCTCCAAGTCCTCTAAAACTAAGCCCCCAGAAAATTCACGCATGTTTCATCTTTCTCTCGCGATATATGCAATGACGATCATTGTATTTAAAGTGAAAGCACGATACGTACATTGGACTTCAGAATCCACTCATTACGGTCACCATTTATGTTTAGTGGTTATTATGCAGTCACGGGCTCAGCGTACAACTCTGTATTTGCTCATGACATGACTAGTCGACCAGTTAAACGCTCCACGTGGAACCTCTAGTGTTGCATCACATTATCTCACTACCATCGTGCCCACCTGTCAACTTGTATCTACTCTACATCTACGGTCTTATAAAATACATAAAATACACTCTTATAAAAATAGAGTTGGTGATGATGGTGTGCCTGCCATCCTGCAATATAGGTTGTCCGATTTATATCTGACGGATAGGAAAGAAACTTTGGCAATTTTGCAAAAAGGTACCCACACACCTCTCCACATTTGCAAATAAGGCCTTCCCTCGTTCATCCTTTTCTCTCACAAGATAAACAAGTCATACAAATGCATCTTGATGTTACATGCAACGCACGGGCATCTTGCTAGTAAGAATGAAAACAAACGACAAAAAAATATTTGGACGGTGGTTCGAAGTCATGACCGCGGGCACAGCGGACAAGGTGGCCTTGTATTGGTATGCCGAGCCGTCTGTTTTAACACACAGGAGCTGGTGTGGTGATTATACACACACGCACGCATGCACACGAACTACATCCATGCAACACTCACACAAACACATGCACCCATGCATGCACGCAACACTCACACGTACACACGCAGCCACGCACGCATGCAACACTCACACGCACGCACGCAACACTCACTCACACGCACGCACGCAACACTCACACGCACGCATGCATGCACACACCAGTACACCACACGACCAACACACACTCTCACGCTCAAGTGCTCAACCTACACATGCGTGCGCACACATCAGGCCCTGACAGACACATACACAACCATGTGATTCCCGCGCATGGGTTGGAGCCTTGTCGCGCATGCGTAAATTTGTGTTTATCTGACCTTTTGCCTATGCGAACTGACAGGTGGGACCCACAATGAACGTGGTCAATTTAACTAGTCAACATGGCGCCACGCAGACTATTTGGCCGGTCAACAGAGTGCAATCCGATGCTGAGTTGTGAGCAAGTGACCGTATAATCACCGCAAAACGTATATAGTGACTGTAATCAGCTTATTCTGAAGTTCGGTGACCGTATTACGCTTTTCTCTCTGTAGGCCCTCCAAAACTACATATCTACACGTTCTCGCATGTTACATCTAACAACTATGCAATACAACACTACTACTACACTCTACCACAATAAATCATATGTGTTTTTAGTTTTACTAGATATCATATTGTTACATATAATTATTCAGTTTGCATACATTAAAATTGCCTTTGAAATGTATGGCTAGTATCATCTACCGCGCGGGAAAAATCCCGCCCTTTCCTATTTAATCGGTTTGTATCGATGGATCGTGTGAAACAACAAAACTATAGTACTATACAGTACAAGTGACAGTTCACTGGGCCGTCGGGTCGTCTACTCCTCCGTCGTAAGAGTAGAGCGCTCGCTTTCATAAATCTTCTAGTCCCTTTCGCCCACATGTGGGACATCAAGCTACCGGGTCCACGTGCCATACCGGAATACAGTGCAGAGCAGCCGGGGTGAAGCACCCCAGTCATGGCGCCGGCATAGTAATGAGCAATGAGGCGTCAAATCACAAAGCTGCACCTTTCTCGCAGTTAAGTTGGAGGGACGAAGCAATCATCATTTCACTCATTGGAATCCGCTTCTCCCTCATCTTCTTCAACTTAACCACGTGTTGCTTCTGCCGTTGTTCTGCCTCATGTGGGACGCGGATCGGCATGGTAAAGCACTGACACGTGGGACTGCATGTTAGCAAACCGCCAGGACAATGTCCTCCGAAAATAAGAAGCCTAATCCTAGACTTACAAAGGGCTACATAGCTGCTACTTATACTTTCCATCTAATCTATATATGCCCCCCTGATTTTCAGGTGGGGTGGGCCTAATCCTCTCCTTTAATCCAATCAAATAGTCCCACATCACATCAGTTCGTAACTTTACGTGGATGTAGCATTGCTCAAATAAGAAACCTCCCCCGCCATCTGCGCGGCAAAATCACCTCCTTTTTACTAATCTCGATTCTATAATTTTTTAGATCAATATAATTGAGATTTCTATAGATAGCACACAGGAGCAAAACCAAGTGGTACGGTTAAGGGCATCCACAATGTGTAGCCAAATGTGAAAATAGCTTTGGGCATCGTGGGAACCATTGTGGACGGTGTTGCCAAAGCCAAAAAGATGGAACCGAAGCTCCCTGATTGATTGATTGAAGGAATAGAAAAATGCAACGTCTCTCCTCTTTCTCCCATGCTTGGATGCATGTAGTACAGTATAGAGCACAAAGTCTACTCCCCTATCCCTTCTATCACAAATCACAAAGCAGTGAGTGTTGGGGATCGTAGCAGAAATTCAAAATTTTCTATGCATCACCAAGATCAATCTATGGAGTAATCTAGCAACGAAGGGAAGGAGAGTGCATCTACATACCATTGTAGATCGCTAAGCGGAAGCGTTCAAGTGAACGGGGTTGATGGAGTCGTACTCGCCGTGATCCAAATCACCGATGATCCTAGTGCCAAACGGACGGCACCTCCGCGTTCAACACACATGCAGCTCGGTGACGTCTCCCATGCCTTGATCCAGCAAGGAGAGAGCGAGAGGTTGGGGAAGACTCCGTCCAGCAGCAGCACGATGGCGTGGTGGTGGTGGAGGAGCGTGGTACTCCAGCAGGGCTTCGCCAAGCACCGCAAGAGACGAGGAGGGAGAGGGGTAGGGCTGCGCCAAGAAGGAGATGTTCTCGTGTGTATGGCAGCCCAAAACCCCACTATATATAGGGGAAAGGGAGGGGCTGCACCCCCACCTAGGTTTCCACCCCTAAGGGTGGCGGCCAGCCATAGATCCCATCTAGGGGGGCGGCCAAGGGGGGAGAGACTAGGTGGGCCTTAGGCCCATCTGAGCCTAGGGTTTCCCCTTTTTTTCCTTCTCTCTTCGCCTTGGGCCCTGGTGGGGGGGCGCACCAGCCCACCTGGGGCCGGTCACCTCTCACACTTGGCCCACGCAGCCCTCTGGGGCAGGTAGCCCCACCTGGTTGACCCCAGGGACCCTCCCGCTGGTCCCGATATGTTACCGATAGCACCCGAAACTTTTTCGGTGACCAAAACAGGACTTCCCATATATAAATCTTTACCTCCGGACCATTTCGGAACTCCTCGTGATGTCCGGGATCTCATCCGGGACTCCGACAACATTCGGTAACCACGTATATCTATTCCCTATAACCCTAGCGTCATCGAACCTTAAGTGTGTAGACCCTACGGGTTCGGGAACCATGCAGACATGACCGAGATGTTCTCCGGTCAATAACCAACAGCGGGATCTGGATACCCATGTTGGTTCCCACATGTTCCACGATGATCTCATCGGATGAACCATGATGTCGAGGATTCGATCAATCCCGTATGCAATTCCCTTTGTCTAGCGGTATTGTACTTGCCCGAGATTCGATCGTCGGTATCCGATACCTTGTTCAATCTCGTTACCGGCAAGTCTCTTTACTCGTTCCTTAACACATCATCCCGTGATCAACTCCTTGGTCACATTGCGCATATGATGATGTCCTACCGAGTGGGCCCAGAGATACCTCTCCTTCACACGGAGTGACAAATCCCAGTCTTGATTCGTGCCAACCCAACAGACACTTTCGGAGATACCCGTAGTGTACCTTTATAGCCACCCAGTTACGTTGTGACGTTTGGCACACCCAAAGCATTCCTACGGTATCCGGGAGTTGCACAATCTCATGGTCTAAGGAAATGATACTTGACATTAGAAAAGCTTTAGCAAACGAACTACACGATCTTGTGCTAGGCTTAGGATTGGGTCTTGTCCATCACATCATTCTCCTAATGATGTGATCCCGTTATCAACGACATCCAATGTCCATGGTCAGGAAACCGTAAACATCTATTGATCAACGAGCTAGTCAACTAGAGGCTTACTAGGGACATGGTGTTGTCTATGTATCCACACATGTATCTGAGTTTCCTAACAATACAAGTCTAGCATGGATAATAAACGATTATCGTGAACAAGGAAATATGATAATAACTAATTTATTATTGCCTCTAGGGCATATTTCCAACAGTCTCCCACTTGCACTAGAGTCAATAATCCAGTTCACATTGATATGTGATTAACACTCAAGGTCACATCCCCATGTGACTAACACCCAAAGAGTTCTGGGTTTGATCATGTTATGCTTGTGAGAGAGGTTTCAGTGAACGGGTCTGCAACATTTAGATCCGTATGTACTTCGCAAATTTCTATGTCATCTTGTAGATGCAACTACTTCGCTACATTTGGAGCCATTTCAAATAACTGTTCTACTTGGAGCTATTCTAAATTTTGCTCCATTATACATATCCGGTATCTCTACTCAGAGCTATCCGGATAGGTGTTAAGCTTGCATCGACATAACTCTTTACGTCGAACTCTTTATCACCTCCATAACCGAGAAACATATCCTTATTCCTCTAAGGATAATTTATACCGCTATCTGGTGATCTACTCCTAGATCACCTTTGTACCCTCTTGCCAGATATGTGGCAAGGCACACATCAGGTGCGGTACTTAGCATGGCATACCGTATAGAGCCTATGACAAAAGCATAGGGGACAACCTTCGTCCTTCCTCTTTCTTCTGCCGTGGTCGAGCTTTAAGTCTTAACTTCATACCTTACAACTCAGGAAAAAACTCCTTCTTTGACTGATCCATATTGAACACCTTCAAGATCATGTCAAGGTATGTGCTCATTTGAAAGTACCATTAAGCGTTTTGATCTATCCTTATAGATCTTGATGCTCAATGTTCAAGTAGCTTAATCTAGGCTTTCCATTGGAAAACACTTCCCAAATAACCCTATATGCTTTCCAGAAATTCTACGTCATTTCTGATCAACAATATGTCAACAACATATACTCATCAGAAATTCTATAGTGCTCCCACTCACTTCTTTGGAAATACAAGTTTCTCATAAACTTTGTATACACCCAAAATCTTTGATCATCTCATCAAAGCATACATTCCAACTCCGAGATGCCTACTCCAGTCCTTAGAAGGATTGCTAGAGCTTTGCATACTTGTTAGCATCTTTCAGGATTGACAAAACCTTCCGGTTGTATCACATACAACCTTTCCTCAAGAAAATCGTCGAGGAAACAATGTTTTGACATCCTATCTGCAAGATTTCATAAATAATGCAGTAATCGCTAATATAATTCCAACAGACTCTTAGAATCGCTACGAGTGAGAAAGTCTCATCGTAGTCAACTCCTTGAACTTGTCGGAAAACATCTTAACGACAAGTCGAGCTTTCTTAATGGTGATACTTACCATCATTGTCCGTCTTCCTTTTAAAATCCATATGTACCTAACAGCCTTACGACCATCAAGTAGTTCTTCCAAAGTCTACACTTTGTTTTCATATATGGATCCTCTCTCGGATTATATGGCCTCGAGCCATTTTGGAATCCAGGCCCACCATCGCTTCTGCATAGCTCGTAGGTTCATTGTTGTCTAGCAACATGACTTTCAAGACAGGATTACGTACCACTCTAAAGTAGTACGCATCCTTGTCATCCCACGAGGTTTGGTAGTGACTTGATCTGAAGTTTCATGATCACTAGCATAAGCTTCCACTTCAATTGGTGTAGGTCCCATAGGAACAACTCCCTGTGCCCTGCCACGCACTAGTTGAAGAGACGGTTCAATAACCTCATCAAGTCTCCACCATCCTCCCACTCAATTCTTTCGAGAGAAACTTTTCCTCGAGAAAGGACCCGATACTAGAAACAATCCCTTATTGCTTTCGGATCTGAGACAGGAGGTATACCCAACTGTTTTGGGTGTCCTATGAAGATGCATTTATCCGCTTTGGGTTCGAGCTTGTCAGCCTGAAACTTTTCACATAAGCGTCGCAGCCCCAAACCTTTTAACAAATGACAGCTTAGGTTTCTCTAAACCATAGTTCATACGGTGTCATCTCATCGGAATTACGTGGTGCCCTATTTAAAGTGAATGTGGTTGTCTCTAATGCCTAACCCATAAACTATCGTGGTAATTCGATAAGAGACATCATGGTATGCATCATATCCAATAGGGTGCAGTTATGATGTTCGGATACACCATCATACTATGGTGTTTCAGGCTGTATTAGTTGTGAAACAATTTCCACAATGTCTTAATTCTGTGCCAAACTCGTAATTCAGATATTCATCTCTATGATCATATCATAGATATTTTATCCTCTTGTCACGACGATCTTTCAACTTCACCCTGAAATTACCTGAACCTTTCAATAATTCAGACTCATGATTCATCAAGTAAATATACTCAACATCTACTCAAATCATCTGTGAAGTAAGAACATAACGATATCCACTACACGCCTCAGCACTCATTGGACTGCACACATCAAAATGTATTACTTCCAACAAGTTGCTTTCTAGTTCCATTTTACTGAAAACGAGGCTTTCAGTCATCTTGCCCATGTGGTATGATTTGCATGTCTCAAGTGATTCAAAATCAAGTGAGTCCAAACGGTCCATTTGCATGGAGTTTCTTCATGCATATACACCAATAGACATGGTTCACATGTCTCAAACTTTTCAAAAATGAGTGAGCCCAAAGATCCATCAACATGGAGCTTCTTCATGCGTTTTATACCGATATGACTTATGTGGCAGTGCCACAAGTAGGTGGTACTATCATTACTATCTTATATCTTTTGGCATGGACATGTGTATCACTACGATCAAGATTCAATAAACCATTCATTTTAGGTGCAAGACCATTGAAGGTATTATTCAAATAAACAAAGTAACCATTATTCTCTTTAAATGAATAACCGTATTGCGATAGACATAATCCAATCATGTCTATGCTCAACGCAAACACCAATCTCGATGGTAGGGGGAGCGTGCGATGCTTGATCACATCAAGCTTGGGAAAAACTTCCAACACATATCGCCAGCTCACCTTTAGCTAGTCTCCGTTTACTCTGCAGCCTTTTATTTCGAGTTTACTAACACTTAGCAACCGAACCGGTATCTAATACCATGGTGCTACTAGGAGTACTAGTAAAGTACACATTAACACAATGTATATCCAATATACTTCTATCGACCTTGCCAGCCTTCTCATCTACCAAGTATCTAGGGTAATTCTGCTCCAGTGGCTGTTCCCCTTATTACAGAAGCACTTAGTCTCGGGTTTGGGTTCAACCTTGGGATTCTTCACTAGAGCAGCAGCTGATTTGCCGTTTTCATGAAGTATCCCTTCTTGCCCTTACCCTTCTTGAAACTAGTGGTTTCACCAACCATCAACAATTGATGCTCCTTCTTGATTTCTACTTTTGTGGTGTCAAACATCGCGAATATCTCAAGGATCATCATATATGTCCCTGATATATTATAGTTCATCACGAAGCTCTAGCAGCTTGGTGGTAATGACTTCGGAGAAACATCACTATCTCATCTGGAAGATCAACACCCACTCGATTCAAATGATTATTGTACTCAGACAATCTGAGCACAAGCTCAACAATTCAGCTTTTCTCCCTTAGTTTGCAGGCTAAGAAAATCGTCGGAGGTCTTATACCTCTTGACGTGGGCACGGGCCTGAAATCCCAATTTCAGCCCTCGAAACATCTCATATGTTTCGCGACATTTCAAAACGTCTTCGGTGCCTCAACTCTAAACTGTTTAACTGAACTATCACGTAGTTATCAAAATGTGTATGTCAGATGTTCGCAACATCCACAGACGACATTCAAGGTTCAGCACACTGAGCGGTGCATTAAGGACATAAGCCTTCTATGAAGCAATGAGGACAATCCTCAGTTTACGGACCTAGTCCGCATAATTGCTACTATCAACTTTCAACTAAATTTTCTCTAGGAACATATCTAAACAGTTGAACTGAAGCGCGAGCCACGACATAATTTGCGAAGACCTTTTGACTATGTTCAGGATAATTAAGTTCATCTTATTAACTCCCACTCAGATAGACATCCCTCTAGTCATCTAAGTGATTACATGATCTGAGTCAACTAGGCCGTGTCCGATCATCACGTGAGATGGACTAGTCATCATCGGTGAACATCTTCATGTTGATCGTATCTACCATACGACTCATGCTCGACCTTTCGGTCTCTTGTGTTCCGAGGCCATGTCTATACATGCTAGGCTCGTCAAGTCAACCTAAGTGTTTCGCGTGTGTAAATCTGTCTTACACCCGTTGTATGTGAACGTTAGAATCTATCACACCCGATCATCATGTGGTGCTTCGAAACGACGAACTTCCGCAACGGTGCACAGTTAGGGGGAACACTTTCTTGAAATTTTAATGAGGGATCATCTTATTTACTACCGTCGTTCTAAGCAAATAAGATGCAAAAACATGATAAACATCACATGCAATCAAAAAGTGACATGATATGGCCAATATCATTTTGCTCCTTTTGATCTCCATCTTCGGGGCTCCATGATCATTATCGTCACCGGCATGACACCATGATCTCCATCATCATGATCTCCATCATCGTGTCTCCATGAAGTTGTCTCACCAACTATTACTTCTACTACTACAGCTAACGGTTAGCAATAAAGTAAAGTAATTACATGACGTTTATGTTGACACGCAGGTCATAAATAAATTAAGACAACTCCTATGGCTCCTGCCGGTTGTCATACTCATCGACATGCAAGTCGTGATTCCTATTACAAGAACACGATCATCTCATACATCACATATATCATTCATCACATCCTTTGGTGCAGGATCGAAAGTATGTCTAGAGGGGGGGGTGATTAGACTACTTGACCAAATAAAAACTTGACCTTTTCCCAATTTTAGTTCTTGGCAGATTTTAGCTATTTTAGGACAAGTCAAGCAATCATCACACAATTCAAGCAAGCATGCAAAGAGTATATTGGTAGCGGAAAATAAAGCATGCAACTTGTAAGAATGTAAAGGGAAGGGTTTGGAGAATTCAAATGCAATTGGAGACACGGATGTTTTCCCGTGGTTCGGATAGGTGGTGCTATCCTACATCCACGTTGATTGAGACTTCAACCCATGAAGGGTAATAGTTGCGCGAGCCCACGGAAGGCTCCACCCACGACGGGACAACGAAGAAGCAACCTTGTCTATCCCACCATGGCCATCGCCCATGAAGGACTTGCCTCACTAGTGGTAGATATTCATGAAGTAGGCGATCTCCTTGCCCTTACAAACTCCTTGGTTCAACTCCACAATCTTGTCGGAGGCTCCCAAGTAACACCTAGCCAATCTAGGAGACACCACTCTCCAAGAAGTAACAAATGGTGTGTTGATGATGAACTCCTTGCTCTTGTGCTTCAAATGATAGTCTCCCCAACACTCAACTCTCTCTCACAGGATTTGGATTTGGTGGAAAGAAGATTTGAGTGGAAAGCAACTTGGGGAAGGCTAGAGATCAAGATTCATATGGTAGGAATGGAATATCTTGGCGTCAACACATGAGTAGGTGGTTCTCTCTCAGAACATATGAGTTGGAAGTGTAGATGTGTTCTGATGGCTCTCTCCATGAGTGAAGAGGAGGTGGAGGGGTATATATAACCTCCACACAAAATCCAACCGTTACACACAATTTACCAATCTCGGTGGGACCGAATCAACAAGCTCGGTTGAACCGATTTAGTAAACCTAGTGACCGTTAGTGATTTTCGGTGGGACTGACATGCAACTCGGTAGGACCGATATGGTTAGGGTTAGGGCATAACGTAATCTCGGTGAGACCGATTACACAAACTCGGTGAGACCGATTTGGTAATAAGCTAACCAGAGAGTTGGTCAGGTAAACTCGGTGGGACCGATTTGCTCTTTTGGTGAGACCGAAATGTTACAAAAAAGGAAATAGAGAGTTTACATTGCAATCTCGGTGGGACCGATCTGCTCTTTCGATGAGACCGAAAAGTTACGAAAAGGAAACAGGGAGATTGCAATCCCATCTCGGTGAGACCGAGATCCCTATCGGTAGAACCGATTTGCTATGGTTTGGCAGTGGCTTATGACAAATGAAACTCGGTGGTGCCGGATTGAAAGAATCGGTAGGGCCGAGTTTGGCTTTGGGTTTAGGTCAAATGTGGACAAGTGAAAGTAGCTGAGGATTTTGGAGCATATCATTAAGCACTTGAAGCAAGAGGCTCATTAAGCAACACCTCATCCCTCCTTGATAGTATTGGCTTTTCCTAAAGACTCAATGTGATCTTGGATCACTAAAATGTAAAATGAAGAGTCTTGAGCATATGAGCTAGAGCCAATCCTTTGTCCTTAGCATTTTGAGGGTTCCACTTTCACCATCCATGCCATGCCAATCATTGAGCTTTCCTGAAATGATCATCTTGGAATAGCATTAGCTCAATGAGCTATATGTTGTTATGAATTACCAAAACCACCTAGGGATAGTTGCACTTTCAGTCTCCCCCTTTTTGGTAATTGATGACAACATATAGGTCAAAGCTTCGACAAATAATAAGAATGAAATATATCGTTGCTTTGAGAAGTATGTGATAAGTAAGAGCTCCCCCTAAATTTGTGCATATTTAAAATTTTCTTTGGACTGCAAATGCACAAAGAGTTAGAGTCATGGGCTACTCTTCCATGTCACATACATCTTGGTGGAGCGCTCAAAATGATAAGAATGAAATACATGCACTCATCACCAAAGAAAGTGAGTGATCACATAAGATAGATAGGATATATCAAGCATGCATAAGTGTAGCTTATGATCAAACACATGATCATCAATGTCTCACAAGCATATCAAAGTATCTCAACCAAAAGCAAACAAAGTTTGAAAACCCACCAAATAAAGCAAGAGAGAATAAGCAACACACTCTCTCTCGAAGCCTATGATCTATACATTTTTCTCCCCCTTTGGCAACAAGTTACCAAAAAGTTCCTAGAAAATGCATAGTGCTAGATCGACTCTCAGGCTTGATCTTCTGGTGGTGGTGGAGTCCGGATCACTCCAAGGACGAAGCCTTCTGTAGACGTGGTTGGAGTTGAAGCTGAAGTAGATGCTGGAGCTGGTTGGGCTGGTGCTGTGGCTGGAGCTAAGGTGGTGGCTCTGGTGTCAGGAACTGGCACTCCAGTCGACCTCGGAGCTCGTGGCACTCTGGCAAATGCATCAGTTGTAGTCTTGCCCTTCCTCTCCTGCATATCATCCTGTAATTGTTCCACTATAGACTGAATTTCTGTTACTTTGACATCCATGTCATAGAACTTTTGTTCTATGATCCTCTCTAAGCTCTACTGATTCTGAGTGAGGGTGGCCAGTCCTTTCTCAATCCTCAGTGTGGATGCAATCAAGTAACCAAGCTGCTCTTGTTTGGTTTTCAAGAAATACTCAGATGCCTCCTCTTGAGTTGGCATCTTGGCAGCTTTCTCCTTCCTTGCCTTCTCCTTCTTTGCTTGTGCTTGTGCAGATGATGGTTCTTTCTCATTCATGACAACTTCATTGTCCTCAAAGTCTGGATGGATGGGTAGGTGTTCCTTGTCCAGCAGGTATGTGCCTGTGCCCATCTTTGAGTTGATTAACTCCTGAATTTGTGGGGCATATCCACAGCTCCTCTTCTGATCAGCTGCTGTCCTTTTAATGGTCTCTACCATGAGGCTCATTACCTTGAACTTCTATGGCGCATCAAATATGTGAAGCAAATTTATTGCATGGCCTCTGATCATCTTGTGATCACTTGACTTGGGCAACAAAGTGTGCCTCAAAATCCAATTAATAGTTGGCAACCCTGACAGAAGATAATGCACTGAGCCAAACTTGAAGGTTTCAAGAGCTTCATTTGGGATCTCCTTGTACATGTTTGACATGGAATTGTGATCCATCTTCTTCTTGGCATAGATATCCAAGTCATCTTCCTGCTCTTCTGGGGCATTGATCAGCTGAGCCCATTCAGCAACTGTAGATTGGTATCTAGTGCCTTCAGACATCCACACTATCCTGCCATCTGGATAGAAGTGTGCTGTGGAGTAGAAATGCATGATCAGCTCTTCATTCCACTTTGTGAGCTTCTGCCCAACAAAGTCTTCTACTCCACAAGCTTTGAAGTTGTCTTGCACTCCAGGATAGTGCTCTTCATTGTCCTTGATGTACTCCCAATCAACCCATCTCATGTCACACACTATGGGCTTCTTATCTAGCAGCACTGTCTCATAAAAACCTCGCTGTTCCTTGGTGTGAAACCTGTAATCAACAACAGTTCTTCTCCTTGAAGCATATGGATCTGCTTCTCTCCACTTCCTAAGCCCTGAATCTCTTTTGATTTTCATGTCCTCAGCCACAGGATGAGCATCATTGTGGTCTGGGATCTTGGGCTTACGCTTCCTGAGCACTTGACCTTCTTGTTCCTCAGCAATGTCAGGCACTAGGGCCTTGTTCTTCTCAGTTGCAAGTATGCTCCTTGTGTTCCTCTTTGGAGCTGACTTGGGCTTGGAGGCAACTTTGGGTGCTTCTTTGGGCTTTGATGCAGCAGCCCCTGTCCTGATAGCATCACCCATAAGCTTAGGTGCCTTAGGTGCTGGTGCAGCAACCTCTTCTTCCTCTTCCTCTTCAGAATCTCTCATGATTGAGGATCTCCCAAGCACTCTAGCAGTGGTCTTTTTGATCCTCTCCTTCCTCTTCTTCCCTTCTGCAGCAGCCTCTTTGGGTTCAGGCTTTTCAGGAATATGAATTGAGGCTCTCGCCATTGGCATAGGCTGCCTACCTGCTGGCCTTTTGACTTTCATCCCTGGCTTTGTGCTCTGTGCTGGGCCATATTCCTTCTTGAGCACAACTCTCTTGGAAGTTGCTTCCTCTTCTGCCACATAGTCTTCATCCTCTGAGTCTGAGGTTCTCTTCTTCCTTTGTCTGGTGGCAGCTTTTGGCAGGTTGCTAGGGGTGCTCCTGCTGCCTTCATCTGAAGAACTGGAGGGACTAGTGCCCTGACTCATGTGCACTTGCTGTTCTGACACATTCTGGCTATCACTCTGATCTGACATGATGAACAAGCTGACTGCTGACCCTGTGAATAGTTTATAGATGAGGTAGAGTGGATGAGCATCACAAAATGCAGAGATTTTTTGCAAAAGAATGATTCAAAATCTTAGTTTTAGTTTCCCACTGAAATCATCTCGGATCTACCGATTTTTAAACTCGGTGATACCGAAGCAGTGTTGGAACCTAAACTAGTGAACTCGGTCAGACCGAGTCACAGTTCGGTGGCACCGAGACTGCTAGGGTTTCACAAAGTTCCAAAATCGGTCACACCGATTAGTAATTCTCGGTCAGACCGAGTCTCACTTGTGCAATGGCATGAGCCAAATCGGTGGGACCGAGTTTTTCAACTCGGTGGGTCCGAGATGGTTTCGGCGGAAACCTAACCCTAAAATTTTCGAATCAATCCTATTCTACGAACGCATTGACTGGATAGGAGTGTTTCAATCATGGCTAGAAACAATAAGATCACAATGTGCTAGGAATCAGATTGGGGATAGCACAAAGATCGAGTCCATACCCTAGTTCGGCGGAGACTCGCTACGACGACAACGGCGGGGTTGAATTCCGTTGACGGCAATGGAGACTAGCAACTGGAGGCGGCTGGCGGCGAGGAGACGATCCGGAGACCATGTTGGCAGAGCGAGCTATCGCGCGGGCGAAGGGGTTCGGAGAAATTTCCAAATTTTTGCCCGTGACTATATATAGCCCGACCCTGTCGGTGTGACCGAGTGGAACAACTCGGTGGCACCGAGATGCAAAACTGTATATAGTTATTGCAACTCGGTGTGACTGAATGGTTCAAATCGGTTGCACCAAGATCGAAAATTTAGATCAACTTAATGATCTCGGTAGGACCGAAAGTAGGATATCGGTCAGACCGAGAATCACAAAGAGGTTTTGGAAGTTTAAGTCTATGACGAATCGGGGACTCCGAGTGCTCCTCACACAGAGTGGTTCAAATCTGACTTGATCAAATTTTGTGATGTAGCATGAAAAGAGTTTGAGACGAGAAAAGCATAGATAGCTAGAGGAGGTTCTTAGGCATTCTTGTCCATCCACTTGGCAAAAGGAAATAAAACCAAACAATCAAAACAACAAGTGGATGTCCTCGAATGAGTAAAATATGCAACCAACATGCTCACACAATAAAATGGCAATTGAAATATGTGACAAAGCATGCACAACCAATTCTAGCATCTATCAAGCAATTGGTGATGACTAGGTCATCTATATATGAGTATATTGACTTAGGAGTCAAGTGAGAACACTTGATCATAGGTCATACTCATCGTTTAAGCTCAAGTGGGGTTACCACTTTTACATAAAGCATTGTTGTGTTCACATCTTTAGAGTTGCTTTAGCTCAAGTCTTAGAGTAAAGCTCCCCCTAGATGTGATATCCCCCCAAAGAGGGATGAACTAACCTTGGGTTTTGTCGATGATGACTTCATGTAGATGTTGAAGATGTGGATGCTCAATGTTGATGTAGATCACTTGGAGCTATCCATTTGAGTGAATTGCACTTTCAATACCTACATGGGTTAGTCCCACAAGGAACAAACAAGGATATCCATAGACATAGAGTGATGCACACACAAGATGATGTCCATGAAAACTTTTAGGTTACCTTGTCCCTTGTCTTACCAACAAGAGGGTTTGTGACTCCTTGAACTAGTGCAAGATGTGGAAGTTGATTGCACTTGTTCTTGCCAAAATGATAAGAGTGAAGTATGTTGGCGGAGTCACCCTCAAGAACTCTCTAGTTCTTCTTCTTTTGGATCCACATCATCTTGATGGGAATCCTTGGAGTTGTAGTCGTACTTGATGAAGCGGAACTTGAAGTGGTCTTGGGAATCCACTTGACTAAGGTCTTAGGAGCTTCTTCAAATGCATCAATTTCCTCTTGAAGCTTGTCCTTGCCTTTTTGCTTGTAGTCGTGTGGTGGAAGATCATCTTGAGCTTGTGTCCCCTTGAAGGAAGTATCATACTTCTCTTGTTGAGGAACAAACTTTGTCTTGGGGTATTGATCTTCTTCCCACTCAACTCCATTGGCATTGAACTTTCGTTCAAAACCAACACCTTGATTCTTCCGGTGCCTTCCTTGCTTGCGCACAATTTCCTCGAATTGCTTACTCCCGGCAAGGCTTTTGTACACTCCTTTCTCTATAATTCCCTTCAATAAGCTATTTTCTTGCTCAAGTGTAACTTGGCTAAGAGAATCATTAGTGGAATCAAGAGAACTACTAGAAGCAACAATATTGGATTTAGCATGATCATTGTTACTACTAGAGGAAGAATCTTTCTTGTTCTTGTTACTAGACTTGACTTGAGGCATGTAAGTGGATAAGAGTAAACGCTTGGCAATGTAAGAAGAACTTTTCTTGCGGAGATCATCATTGATTGCCTTTAAAAACTCATGCTCTTGCTCAAGATTGAGCTTTTCAAAGCGTAACTTCTCATGAGCTCTTAAAAGTTCTCGATGATCTTCGAAGATAGTTTCATGAGCTAACTTAAGACTGTTTAGTTCTTTAGTTAGAGCCTCAATCTTCTCCTTATCATTGTCATTTGTTTTATCTTGATTAGCATGATTAATTGACATTTCATCATAGTATTCATCACTAGAGTTGTCAACAAGTAAATCATCATCACCTAACAAGTCATCTTCATCACTATTAAAATCAACATACTCGGGGTGTGTTACCTTAGGACCTTTGGCCATGAAGCATCGTCCAATTCCTTCATTTGGTGAGTCAAATATATCGTAGGAGTTGGTTGACACAAGTGCTAGGCCGGCAACACCTTCATCTTGAGTATATTCGGAATCGGAGTGATAACTTCTCTCGGAGTGGCTGTCAGAGTCGGAGCCGGATACCCATTCACCAACATGAGCTTGATGTCTTCGTTTTGTGTAGCTCCTTGATGACTTTTCCTTCCTTTCCGAATCCTTGCTTCTCCGTGAGTATCTTCATTCATACCGATCATCTCTACTCCTTCTCTCTCTTGGTGGTGATTCTTCTCTTTTGCTTCTTCTTTTTGGAGAGTCTTCTCTTCTCTTGTAGGGAGCCATACACTCATTGGAATAGTGTCCGGGTCTTCCACAACTGTAGCAGTTTTGCTCTCGACTAGAAGATCTTTTGTCATTGTAGGACCCTGACTTAGAGCTTCTATCTTTGCTTCTACTCTTGTAGAACTTGTTGAAGTTTTTCACCATTAAGCTCAATTCTTCATTGAAGTTTTGTTTCTCACTTGATGATGTAGGGCTTCACATGAGGCTTTGTAGGCACCACTTGATTTGTTGTGAAGTTCCTCTTTATCCTTGAGTGACATCTCATGAGCAACAATTCTTCCAATTACCTCCGTTGGCTTGAGATCTTTGTAATTGGGCATCATTTGGATCAATGTGCACACGGTATCATATTTTCCATCCAAGGCTCTTAGAATCTTCTTGATGATGAATCTATCGGTCATTCTTCACTCCCTAAGCCGGCAATCTCATTTGTGATGAGAGCAAGCCTAGAGTACATTTCAGCGACACCTTCACCATCCTTCATTTTGAACTTGTCAAGTTGACTTTGAAGCACATCCAATTTGGATTCCTTGACGGAGTCGGTACCTTCGTGCATATCAATCAAAGTGTCCCAAATTACCTTTGCATTCTCTTGACGGCTGATTTTGTTGAATTCTTCGGGGCATAATCCGTTGAAGAGAATATCACAAGCTTGAGCATTGTATTGCAACATCTTCAACTCATCCGCGGTAGCTTCACGGTTTGGTTCTCTCCCATCAAAGAAGTCACCTTGCAAACCAACACACACAATAGCCCAAACGACGGGGTTACGTCCAAGAATATGCATTTTCATTTTATGCTTCCAACTAGCAAAATTAGTACCATCAAAGTAAGGACCTCTACGGTGATAATTTGCCTCGCTAGACGCCATACTCTCCTAGGTTGTGAAACCAAGGCTATGACCACCAAAAGCTATGGAAATCAAAGCAAATGGAGACCAAAGCTCTGATACCACTTGTAGGATCGAAAGTATGTCTAGAGGGGAGTGATTAGACTACTTGACCAAATAAAAACTTGACCTTTTCCCAATTTTAGTTCTTGGCAGATTTTAGCTATTTTAGGACAAGTCAAGCAATCATCACACAATTCAAGCAAGCATGCAAAGAGTATATTGGCAGCGGAAAATAAAGCATGCAACTTGCAAGAATGTAAAGGGAAGGGTTTGGAGAATTCAAACGCAATTGGAGACACAGATGTTTTCCCGTGGTTCGGATAGGTGGTGCTATCCTACATCCACGTTGATGGAGACTTCAACCCACGAAGGGTAACGGTTGCGCGAGTCCACGGAGGGCTCCACCCACGAAGGGTCCACGAAGAAGCAACCTTGTCTATCCCACCATGGCCATTGCCCTCGAAGGACTTGCCTCACTAGCGGTAGATCTTCACGAAGTAGGCGATCTCCTTGCCCTTACAAACTCCTTGGTTCAACTCCACAATCTTGTCGGAGGTTCCCAAGTGACACCTAGCTAATCTAGGAGACACCACTCTCCCAGAAGTAACAAATGGTGTGTTGATGATGAACTCATTGCTCTTGTGCTTCAAATGATAGTCTCCCCAATACTCAACTCTCTCTCACAGGATTTGGATTTGGTGGAAAGAAGATTTGAGTGGAAAGCAACTTGGGGAAGGCTAGAGATCAAGATTCATATGGTAGGAATGGAATATCTTGGCCTCAACACATGAGTAGGTGGTTCTCTCTTAGAACATATGAGTTGGAAGTGTAGATGTGTTCTGATGGCTCTCTCCACGAGTGAAGAGGAGGTGGACGGGTATATATAGCCTCCACACAAAATCCAACCGTTACACACAATTTACCAATCTCGGTGGGACCGAATCAACAAACTCGGTCGGACCGATTTAGTAAACCTAGTGACCGTTAGTGATTTTCGGTGGGACTGACATGCAACTCGGTAGGAACGATATGGTTAGGGTTAGGGCATAACGTAATCTCGGTGAGACCGATTACACAAACTCGGTGAGACCGATTTGGTAATAAGCTAACCAGAGAGTTGGTCAGGTAAACTCGGTGGGACCGATTTGCTCTTTTGGTGAGAACGAAATGTTACAAAAAAGGAAATAGAGAGTTTACATTGCAATCTCGGTGGGACCGATCCGCTCTTTCGATGAGACCGAAAAGTTACGAAAAGGAAACAGGGAGATTGCAATCCCATCTCGGTGAGACCGAGATCCCTATCGGTAGAACCGATTTGCTATGGTTTGGCAGTGGCTTATGACAAATGAAACTCGGTGGTGCCGGATTGAAAGAATCGGTAGGGCCGAGTTTGGCTTTGGGTTTAGGTCAAATGTGGACAAGTGAAAGTAGCTGAGGATTTTGGAGCATATCATTAAGCACTTGAAGCAAGAGGCTCATTAAGCAACACCTCATCCCTCCTTGATAGTATTGGCTTTTCCTAAAGACTCAATGTGATCTTGGATCACTAAAATGTAAAATGAAGAGTCTTGAGCATATGAGCTAGAGCCAATCCTTTGTCCATAGCATTTTGAGGGTTCCACTTTCACCATCCATGCCATGCCAATCATTGAGCTTTCCTGAAATGATCATCTTGGAATAGCATTAGCTCAATGAGCTATATGTTGTTATGAATTACCAAAACCACCTAGGGATAGTTGCACTTTCATTTGGCCATATCACATCACAAAACACTTGTTGCAAAAACAAGTTAGACGTCCTCTAATTGTTGTTGCAAGTTTTTTATGTGGCTACTATAGGTTGCTAGCAAGAACGTTTCTTACCTACGCCAAAACCACAACGTGAATTGCCAATTTCTATTTACCCTTCAAAAGGACCCTGTTCATCGAATTCGATCCGACTAAAGTGGGAGAGACAGACACCCGCCAGCCACCTTATGCAACTAGTGCATGTCAGTCGGTGGAACCGGTCTCACGTAAGCGTACGTGTAAGGTTGGTCCGGGCCGCTTCATCCCACAATGCCACCGAATCAAGATAGGACTAGTAACGGCAAGTAAATTGACAAAATCGACGCCCACAACTACTTTGTGTTCTACTCATGCATAGAAACTATGCATAGACCTAGCTCATGATGCCACTGTTGGGGATCGTAGCAGAAATTCAAAATTTTCTACGCATCACCATGATCAATCTATGGAGTAATCTAGCAACGAAGGGAAGGAGAGTGCATCTACATACCCTTGTAGATCGCTAAGCGGAAGCGTTCAAGTGAACGGGGTTGATGGAGTCGTACTCGCCGTGATCCAAATCACCGATGATCCTAGTGCCGAACGGACGGCACCTCCGCGTTCAACACACATGCAGCCCGGTGACGTCTCCCATGCCTTGATCCAGCAAGGAGAGAGGGAGAGGTTGGGGAAGACTCTGTCCAGCAGCAGCACGACGGCGTGGTGGTGGTGGAGGAGTGTGGTACTCCAGTAGGGCTTGGCCAAGCACCACAAGAGACGAGGAGGGAGAGGGGTAGGGCTGCGCCAAGAAGGAGATGTTCTCATGTGTATGGCAGCCCAAAACCCCACTATATATAGGGGAAAGGGAGGGGCTGCGCCCCCACCTAGGTTTCCACCCCTAGGGGTGGCGGCCAGCCCTAGATCCCATCTAGGGGGGCGGCCAAGGGGGGAGAGAGGGGGGGCGCACCACTAGGTGGGCCTTAGGCCCATCTGAGCCTAGGGTTTCCCCTTTTTTTCCTTCTCTCTTCGCCTTGGGCCCTGGTGGGGGGCACACCAGCCCACCTGGGGCTGGTCCCCTCTCACACTTGGCCCACGCAGCCCTCTGGGGCAGGTAGCCCCACCTGGTGGACCCCCGGGACCCTCCCGATGATCCCGGTACGTTACCGATAGCACCCAAAACTTTTCCGGTGACCAAAACATGACTTCCCATATATAAATATTTACCTCCGGACCATTCCAGAACTCCTCGTGATGTCTGGGATCTCATTCGGTCTCCGAACAACATTCGGTAACCACGTATATCTATTCCCTATAACCCTAGCGTCATCGAACCTTAAGTGTGTAGACCCTACGGGTTCAGGAACCATGCAGACATGACCGAGACGTTCTCTGGTCAATAACCAACAGCGGGATCTGGATACCCATGTTGGTTCCCACATGTTCCACGATGATCTTATCAGATGAACCACGAGGTCGAGGATTCGATCAATCCCGTATGCAATTCCCTTTGTCTAGCGGTATTGTACTTGCCCGAGATTCGATCGTCAGTATCCGATACCTTGTTCAATCTCGTTACCGGCAAGTCTCTTTACTCGTTCCGTAACACATCATCACGTGATCAACTCCTTGGTCACATTGCGCATATGATGATGTCCTACCGAGTGGGTCCAGAGATACCTCTCCGTCACACGGAGTGACAAATCCCAGTCTTGATTCGTGCCAACCCAACAGACACTTTCGGAGATACCCGTAGTGTACCTTTATAGCCACCCAGTTATGTTGTGATGTTTGGCACACCCAAAGCATTCCTACGGTATCTGGGAGTTGCACAATCTCATGGTCTAAGGAAATGATACTTGACATTAGAAAAGCTTTAGCAAACGAACTGCACGATCTTGTGCTAGGCTTAGGATTGGGTCTTGTCCATCACATCATTCTCCTAATGATGTGATCCCGTTATCAACGACATCCAATGTCCATGGTCAAGAAACTGTAACCATCTATTGATCAACGAGCTAGTCAACTAGAGGCTTACTAGGGACATGGTGTTGTCTATGTATCCACACATGTATCTGAGTTTCCTAACAATACAATTCTAGCATGGATAATAAAAGATTATCATGAACAAGGAAATATGATAATAACTAATTTATTATTGCCTCTAGGGCATATTTGCAACAGTGAGGTGTCAAATCACAAAAGCACGGACGAAGCAACCATCATTTCACTCTTCGCTAACTCCGCTTCTCCATCGTCTTCTTCGAGAAGCCATCTCACCGCATTAGTTATAATAGTACTAGTAAAGGACTTCCTGGATGCAAATAAGGAGGTTGTCTCGGTTTGCAGGCGGCACCTGCGAACAACTTACCGTGGTCTCCCTCAATGGTGTTCTTCGTCGAACGCACTTCGCCAAACCACCAAAAAAATCGTCGATGTCACTGCAATGGGAAAGGAAGTCAAATATAGTTACTACCTCCATTTTTTGTACACAAGGCCAGTATATCAAAATTACAATTTGCAAAGGGCCACTAACACTAATCGATGCAAAATTGATGGGGTTAGCAACCAAGGACATTAATATCCCCTACATGCATGAGGAAGTGATAAGGTTGGTTTGGATGGTGCTGCATTAATCAAGCGACGAGGAGTGAGATGGTTAGCTCTTTGGTCTTTGGAGAAAAAAATACGCATTAATTGACACGTGAAACGAGGATTTGTATCGATTAAATCCCGCGAAGGAAAACCCAACCTTTCTTTTTTAACACTAGTACTCCTAGTACATACGTACTTATCCTGTTTGGGTCAAGGCCTTGCATTGCCAAACTACGCCACACATTTTTTCCAAGCTTGCCTAAAGTTTTCAAAATGAGAAGGAGGTACACTTGCGCACGCCTATCGCGGTCGCACCGCACCCTCACATGGTCGCTCCTGCACACCGCGGTCATACCGCACCCTCACACGGTCGCTCCTGCATGCCGCAAACCCAACCAAGGGAACACACCCTCACTGACACATGATGCCACATGTGAACACACCAAACTCAGCCATCCTATCGCTGACACATAATTTTCGTTCATAGAGTATGTTTATCCAACCGCATGTTGGGGAGTATCCGTACAACCCGTGCGGTGGTCTGTTGGGGAAGAAGAAGAGGTGAGGAAGAAGGGAAGAAGGGTCAGGAGACGTAGGATATTCATCCAACCGCCTGAAATGGTAGACTGACCCAAGTCAGGCAACATGCATAACAAATATATGTATTTACACAGCAAAAGATCCATAAAACAACAACATAAAGAAAAACTATCACTGCTTGCGGAAAGAGACGACCTCGTCATCTTTGGCTGCCGGCGTGAACCAGCCGTCGCTGCCGACATGTGTCTCCGCACCGTGGTTGTCCTCGGCCTCCAGCTACTCGTTCAAGTGGAGCGTGCGGGCGCTCTGCACGGAGGAGAGCACAACCCGGTTCAAGTCGAGGACGTCCGGTTCCGCCTGCAGGAGGAGCTCGTTGGCAGCGGCATCCACGCGCTCCATGTACAGTCGAGCCTCCGTCGCCCGGTTCAAGTCCAGGACGTCCGGTTCCGCCTGCAGGAGGCCGTCGATGAGAGCGGCATCTGCGCACTCTGCATCGAGTCGAGCCTCTGCCGCCCGGTTCAAGTCCAGGACGTCCGGTTCCGCCTGCAGGAGGGCCTCGATGGCAGCAGCATCCGCGCGCTCCGCCTCAAGTTGAGCCTCCGCCGCCCGGTTCACATCCACGACATCCGGTTCCGCCTGCAGGAGAGCCTCGATGGCAGAGGCATGCGCGAGCTCCACATCGAGTTGAGCCTCTACCTCCCGGTCCTCCTTTAGTATCGCCATGTTGAACCGCTGGTCCGCCTGCACCATGGGGGACTCGGACGCCCGCACGAAGTCAACGTCCATCGTCTCATACCCATCGGGGGCCTTCTGCGCCGTGACCTCCGCCATGAACATTGGATCGGCTTCCTCCTCCTCGTAGCTTCGCTCCAGAGAACTCGGGGATTGGCCTGCCGCAAAGCGAGCTTGGGAACGGAGGTCTATGGGACCGACCGCCGCCGCGATTTCTGCGCGGCGCTCTGGCGTCAGCATCTTGTAGTAAGTGATCTTGCGGCGCACCATGGCTTTCCGGCGAAGTAGGGGACGCTTGATGCAGGCTATGGGATCGAAAGGTGGGGGAATGGGCTGGAGATATGGTGTGGTTTTAGGGCAGTGGCTGGCGTAGGCCGAGCAGCGAAGGTCTAGTGTGAATAGTGGTTCCGGTGACGACGGTCAATCAGTTTTGACTGTACATCGCTCTTGTCGCGTTCGCGTAGTAGCCCGGCACGCTGGACCCTCCACGTCGCTCACCAAATGGAACGCGCTTCGTCTTGCGTTTTCGCTCGCTTGTGGGACCGCACTTGAGAGCAAACCGACGTCCCTCCCCCTCCCCCGCCCATGTCATTTATTATACCACCACTCCCTCTATTTTATGTGGAGTAAATAAAACCAGAGGGAGTATACTATGGATGAGGATCCCCTGACATGGCCGAACACATTGAGTAACTGACATGCGGGGCCTAGCAAGCATGGGGTTCGCCAGTAAGTGACCGAAAGGGAGGGTAAGGCAGGGATACCTAAGTCAAAGGATCCACTTCCACTATACTACTTTGACCAAATGTTAGAGTAATAATATATGACATGCAACCTACACAAATGTTAGAGTAATAATATATGACATGCAACTTACACAAAGCATACATGGTCTAATGCGTTTTTCGAGGCTAACTTTGACCAAATGTTAGAGTAATAATATATGACATGCAACTTACACAAAGCATACGGTCAAATTCGTATGTGAAATGAGTTTCCAATGATATAATTTTCACATTATACATCTCATGTACTATTAATCTTGTCAATAGTCAAATTGGAAACCATCTCGAGTACAAATCTAGGAGTACGTACGAATCTAACAATATTGATTGGGCATTGTTGAATGTTGATACCTTTTTGATCAAAGTAGATATACTTTGACTACACATAAAACTTATATGTAAACTAGAAAGGATAGGGGGGAGTATATTGTACGTTCAAAAACTAAACAAACATTGAATACCCTTTATATATGATTTGCGGATGCTATGATCACCGGTTCAAAATTTTGAATCCGCCTTAGGTATCACGTGCCCCCACTCGTCCCTCTCGATTTCATCTCGGGGTCCGGAGATCTATTGAAAGAGGACTAGGGTGGGTACATGCGAATGATACTCGGCGGAATGTTCAAATGAGGCATGCAGGAGGATGGACTCGACTGGAGGGCGACATGATCGATGGAGAATAGGGTTGGAGAGGGATGAGAAATAAGCAAACGCCACATGATTATACTTGAACGGCTCAAATAAACAATAAGTTGTCTCGCTTGGCCTACATAGTGAAAGGGCTAATGCGCAACGCGGAGCACTGACACTCGAATATGGCCAGGAAAACAGGGAAACAGACATGTGGGGCACACCCGTCGGGACGACGTAGCGCAGACTAGTCCAATGGAGGAGCTGGCCCATGACCTCCTCGCCACCGACAAACGTTCGTGTGGGTCGTTGGGGCCAACAACGGGGTGCAACTCCAGCACCGCCTCTGGACATGGCGATCGCGGTGAGCGACACACTCATATCGTCGGTAGACACGGTTGGTTTCAGTTTGCCGAGGGTGGCGTTATTGCTGTGGCACGACCAACAGTATGTTTGGTTTGTGCCCAAGGTTGCCCCATCAAAGCATTGGGGAGCCAAAATTTTGGTTGAAGTATTGGTTGCCCATGATTTGGCCGACATTGGCAAGAAAAATGAACTTGAGTTGGCTAGAGTTCATTGGCATGCCAAAGAAATGGCAACCATCCAAACAAAGACCAATCTTTGGGTCATGACCAAAATTTTGGTTGAGGTATTGTTTGCCCATGATTTGGCCGACATTGGCAAGAAAAATGAACAAGAGTTGGCTAGAGTTCATTGGCATGCCAAAAAAATGGCAACCATCCAGACAAAGACCAATCTTTTGGTCACGACCAAAATTTTGGCAAGGTGCACTTTGGCCACAATCCAAACACACCCCAACACCCGGCTCGTCGAGGATGCATGGGGCGCCGCGACGCGTCCGCAGAGTGGTGTAGCGCGGCCAACCGCATCCTCTGGACCTGAGACCATGTCGGGTCGTCTTGCTTTTCCAATGACATGCGGGGATCGCATGTGAGCAAAGGTCATCTCCAACGTTGCAACGACCGCAGCTGACTACCCTGGCAGACCAAAACCCTCGTCCCTCGCGCCGTCGCGCGATGCGTTCCCAGCCGGCGCTAGTTGCCCGCATTCATGTCGTCCATTCGTATGGCGTCATTAAGAGGCTCGGTGCCCGCGGAACCAACTCCGGCGACTTAATGACGCACGCGGACGCTTGGCCTCACCAGAATGCGCTACTTAAAGCGGCAACGCCCAGCTAACCTCCCCACCATAGCGCATCGTCCTCCTACCTGGAACCACATCCGCCATGACCGTAAGCGCGAACGCTCTGCGGGAGAGCTTGTCTTCGGGGATGGAGCTCGAGGTCGCCGCCCTCGCTCAAGTCGCCGCACAAGCGGTGGCCATGCTGGCGTCCAACGACGGGAGCACCGTCAGCCACGCGTCCTACTTGCCGTCGTCCAACGTCTGGCACCGCCGAGGTCGGGGACTCCTCCGAGGATGAGTAGGGCATGGGAGGCGGCAGGGCATGGTGTGCCAACTAGCCGGTCCGTCTCCCGTGTTCTACTTTTCCTCACCGGTGACCGCACCTTCACTTCACGGGTCTTGAACCCCGCCCCCGTACATGGTGATCACAGATGGAGGACGTCGGTCGCCACCGTAGAAGAGGTTTAGGGTCGGGTTTCTTTTATTTTTTGTCCTATAAAAGTTCGAAATGTAATGAAAATCTGCCGTGTTTGCATTAATCTCGGCCGGTGTATATGAACTTTCACAATAATATACATATTGTAGGAGTACTAGCAAGATGCCCGTGTGTTGCACGGAAGATCAAGATCTTGTGGGAGAAAAGGATGAACGAGGGAAAGCCTTATCTACAAATGTGGAGAGGAGTGCGGGTAAATTTTCATAGTTTCCTTCCTATCCTTTAGATATAGATCGGACGGCCTATATTGCAGGATCGGACACATCTTTTGTCGGGGTAAATAGCCATGGGTAGCCCAGCCGGCTTCCCCTGGCCCCTCAGAAAAAATTATGAGCCCATCCGGCTCATAATGAGACTCAAGACCTGGGCTGCCTCCCCCCTGGCCGACTACCATCCTTGCCGGCTTGGGGGGCGGCCCGCCCTTTTTACCCCCATGAAGAAAACTGTGGAGGGCCGGCTACGGCTGGGCCGGCTATGGCAAGGCCGGCTATGGCACGGCCAGCTACCGCCGGGCCGGCTCCGATAAAGCAGTCAACGCCGTACCCGCGATGTACGCGTCCACTCTGTGATGATGAAGCGGGGCATGGCTACAGTGGAGCCTGCCACCCCCAAAACCCGGAGCACGCCTGGTACAGCGCGTCGTGCGGGCAGCAGCGGCCCGCCCGGCGCGGCACTGTAGCCACGGCGGCTCTGACGCCGTCCACGACGGGCCACCAGCGTGGCCCCCGAGGCGGTCGGCCCCTTCGGGCAGAGAGATGCCGAAGGCGGCCACACTCCCTCTCAAGCCGGCGAGACAGAGGGCCGGCTTCGCGTAGCCGGCCTGCCGCCTTCCTCGAAGGAGACACCCATTAAGGAGACAAGGTGCGGTGGGGCTACAGTAATCGCCCGCCAGGGCGGCGTTACTGTAGCCACGCTTACCCCAACCAAGCCTGCGCCAACAAACACGGAGCAACAGTAACCAGCCGCCGACCAGGCCCTGGCCCGTGGGGCCGGCCTGTCGACCCAGGAGCCAGCAGTCGGCGGGATCCACCAGCCGGCGGGCCCCAGAAGCCGGCGGAGAAGCCGGCGAACATAGCCACAGACACCTGGGCCCCGTGCCCAGTCGGATTACCATTGTACCCCCGGGGGGTAGGCCTATATAAACCCCCGGTGCACCCATGCAAAGGGTTGGATTCTCTTTCTAGACATAGACACATACAAGGAGAGGAAGCAAGCTGAGCTAAGCCCTTCTTCCTCCTTCCACCCCAAACAGCTCAAGGAGCATTGTAGCCACCTGTGAACTTAGTAATCATGCGGAGACCCCGCAGAGCAGCAGTAGGGGTGTTATCTCCCCGGAGAGCCCTGAAGCTGGGTAAGATTCGCCGGCGTGCATGTCTACGCCTCATCCCGTTTCCAGGCACCGGTGACGTTCTATTGGCCCCCGCAATGATAAGCCACCCGTTGGCATATGTCGATCCTACCACCCGACATTTGGCGCCCACCGTGGGGCCAGGTGCACCGTCGTCCGGAGACCTGTTCTGGACGGGAACCCTTTTCCTTCCTCGCGGGCGCAGCCAGCCTGGCTCGCCTGATGGCGCTTGCCGCGACGCGCTGCATGGCGTCGCCGACGTCTGCGCGGCTAGCGGCCTCGCCAACCTCTTCGACAAAGCCCGCATCTCCGACGAGCTCGCCTCCGATGCGGGCGCAGATCACCTCGCCAACCTCCTCAGCCAGCTCCACGTCTCCAGCGAGCCCGCTGCGGACTTGGAGTCGGTTGGCTCCACCGACCCGATGCCCATCGACTCCGACTCGGCATCCTACGACACCTTCCCCACCAACGTCACGGTCTACAACGACCCGCTCCCTCCGGCTGGCGATCGCGATTCTGACGCCCCCGAGGTGATGGTTATCGGCCTCGACGGCCCGACTGACGAGGGCGCCTGCGACTCCCCACGCGCGGCAGCCCAAGACTTGTCCGTCCCCCTTCCGGCTGACGCCAGCGACGAAGTTCTGGAGGCACACCGCCTCGCCCTCCTCGCGGAGGGCCGGTGGCTGGCCTCCGTTAGATGCCTCACCGAGGCCTACCAGCACGAAGCTGACCGCGCCGCCTTCGGCACGCCGGCTCCGGCTGGCCCTAGCCGGGCCGGCGCTGTCAGGCAACGCGGTGCCATCATCGCCGACACGCTTGGGGTGGATCGCCCGGTCTACGCCACCCCGCTCGAGAACCTGCGCGCCGCCCAGGCGGCCGTAGACGAGCTGGACGGCTTAGAAGCCGAAGATCTCCCCCATATGACGCGGCGCATCCAGCAACTAATCGATGCGGCCGCACGACGGCACGAGGCTGACGCCTGCGCGGGGAGCCCTCCCCCGCGCCGCGAACACGGCGCGACCTCCCGGTCGCCGACTACCAGCTACACCCGCGCGCGGCACGAGAAAGAGCCGGCTTCCAGCCGAAGCCGGACCCAAGTCTCCATCGAGCGAGACGCGGACGGCCGCCCCCGAGCCATGGAATGGCGGGGCACCCCGCCTCCGCCTCGAGCTCGCGGAGAAAGATATCCTACCCCGCCTCCAGTGGCTCACCCGACTCTCAGCGGCCGGCTTGGTCGCCGGGAGGGAATCGGCGAAAACGCGCCCGCCACCGGATCGACCGCCTGGCCCGATCCCTGGCGCTGGAAGAAGAAGACGATGTCGGCCCGCCTTGGTTCGGCCCCCGCATCCGCGATGAGCCCTTCCCCAAAGGGTTCTCGCTACCAAGAGACACACCCAAGTATAACGGCTCGGTGAAGCCGGAGGACTGGCTGACCGACTACTCCACAGCCGTTAGCATCGCCAATGGCAACCGGCGCGTTGCCGTAAAGTACGTGCCCCTCATGCTGCAAGGCACGGCGCGGACTTGGCTTAACAGCCTTAAGCCCCTCAGCATCAACAGCTGGGTGGATTTCACTGAAGCCTTCGTTCGCAACTTCACCAGCACCTACAAGCGGGCTCCCAAGCCCAGACAGCTCTCCCTGTGTGTACAGGGCCCAGCCAAGTCCACTCGCGACTACTTGACGCGTTGGGCCAAGCTCCGCAACTCCTGCGAGGGGGTGCACGAGGTGCAAGCCATCGAATACTTCACAGCCGGGTGCCGAGAGGGCACCCTCCTCAAGCACAAGCTTCTCTGCGATTAGGCGACTACCCTCGACGAGCTCCTGAACATCGCCGACAAGTACGCCACCGCCGACTCCTCGATGAAGACCGAGCTCCGGGTGGACGCATCCGGAAAGGTGCTCAATCCGGCGCCCAAAGCGCCGGCTGGAGACGGCGGCCGACGCCAACACCAGAACGATCAAAAACGCAAGGGCCCTGCGCCGCCTCCCGCCAGTCGGCAGGTGGCCACGGTCGAAGATGCGCCGCCTGAAGGGCGGCCCGCACCCAAGAAGCCCAAGGGCGGCAGGCCGGCTTGGCAGCCGGCCTTCTCCTACGAGCAAACCCTTGATGCCACGTGCAAGTTCCACAGCGGCGCGAAGCCGTCCAACCACACGACCCGCAAATGCAACTGGCTCGCTCGAATCTCGAAGGGCGAAGGGCTCACGCCGACTCCGCCTGCCGGCTCCGCCGCCCAAGGCCGCCCGGCCCGCGGTCGACGCCGTGCAGGACGAGTTCCCCGACGAGCAAGCGTCTTATGTCGTCTTCACGAGCCAGCCCGAAGACCGGCGCAGCAAGCGCCGAGAGCAACAGGAGGTCAACATGGCCGCCACCAGCCCAGCCGGCCACATGTACTGGTCGGAGAAACCCATCAGCTGGAGCCGGGCCGACCACCCAGAGGTGATGCCGTCCCCCGGCTCCTACGCATTGGTCCTGGAGGCCACCCTCGCAACGGATACGCGCGCCACACGCTTCTCCCGCGTGCTGATCGACGGCGGAAGCAGCATCAACATCCTGTACCGCGACACCATGGAGAAGCTGGGCGTCAAGGCCAAGCAACTTGCGCCGACTCGAACGGTGTTCCACGGCATCGTACCCGGATTGTCTTGTGCCCCCATCGGCAAGCTCAAGATCGACGTACTCTTTGGGGGCAAGGATCATTTCCGCCGGGAAGCAATCTGGTTCGAGGTGGTGGACCTGGAGAGCCCTTATCATGCCCTGCTTGGCCGACCCGCCTTGGCCAAGTTCATGGCGGTCCCCCACTATGCTTACCTCAAGATGAAGATACCGAGCTCCAAGGGTGTCATCACCATCGCCGGCGACTACAAGAAGTCCGCCGACTGCGCCGCGGCCAGCAGCCGGCTGGCTGAATCCCTCGTGATCGCTGCCAAGAGGAAGACGCTGGACCGGGTCGTGGCCCTGGCTAGCAAGCAGCTAAACCAACCCGCCGACTCCAAGGAGTATGATGCCCAAGGATCTTTCCAGCCGGCCAAGGAGACCAAGAAGATACAGCTCGACCCCGAGCACCCCGAGAGGTTTGCCGTCATTGGGGCGAGCCTGGATAGCAAATAGGAAGGCGAGCTCGTCGATTTCCTCCGTGAGAATCAGGATATCTTTGCATGGTCCCCCAAGGACATGCCGGGTGTTCCGAAGGATTTCTCCGAGCACAAACTGCATGTGCGAGAGGACGCTAAACCAGTCAAACAGCCCCTCCGCCGACTGTCAGAGGAGAAGAGAAGGATCGTAGGGGAGGAGATAGCCCGGCTTCTCGCAGCCAGCTTCATCATGGAAGTTTTCTTCCCTGAATGGCTCGCGAACCCGGTTCTTGTGCTGAAGAAGAATAACAAGTGGCGCATGTGTATAGATTACACGAGCCTCAACAAAGCCTGCCCAAAAGATCCCTTCGCTCTGCCCAGGATTGATCAAGTGATAGACTCCACAGCCGGATGCGAGCTGTTGAGCTTTTTGGATGCCTACTCGGGATACCACCAGATCAAGCTGAACCCGGATGACCAACTGAAGACCGCCTTCATCACGCCATTTGGAGCCTTCTACTACCTGACTATGACGTTTGGCTTGAGGAATGCCGGCGCCACTTTTCAGCGTTGCATGCAGAAGTGCCTCCTCACGCAGCTCGGCAAGAATGCCCACGTCTACGTGGATGATGTTGTGGTGAAGACGGAGAAGTGTGGCACTCTGCTGGAAGACTTGAAGGAGACGTTCGAGAACCTGCGCCGGTTCCGGATCAAGCTCAACCCGGAGAAATGCGTGTTCGGAGTGCCAGCCGGCCAGCTCCTAGGTTTTCTGGTCTCTGAACGCGGCATAGAGTGCAACCCTGTGAAGATCAAGGCCATCGAGAGGATGGTGGTCCCAACCAAGCTCAGAGAGATTCAGAAGTTCACCGGGTGCCTGGCCTCTCTTAACCGCTTCATCAGCCGGCTTGGAGAAAAAGCTCTCCCCCTCTACCGCCTCATGAAGAAGAGCACTCACTTTGAGTGGAACGACCAGGCCGACCAAGCTTTCACGAGCTGAAGAAAATGCTGTCCACGCCGCCTGTCTTGGCGGCACCGACTGAGAAGGAGCCCATGCTCCTATATATTGCCGCCACTAGCCGGGTGGTCAGCACCGTCATTGTGGTCGAACGCCCCGAAGAAGGCCGAGCCCAGCCGGTCCAAAGGCCGGTTTACTACCTGAGCGAGGTGCTGTCCGCCTCGAGCAAAATTACCCGCACTATCAGAAGATGTGCTATGGCGTGTACTTCGCCGCCAAGAAGCTGAAGCCGTACTTTCAAGAGCATCCCATCACGGTCGTATGCACTGCCCCGCTTGCCGACATCATAGGCAGCCGGGATGCATCCGGCCGGGTGGCCAAATGGGCCATCGAGCTGGCCCCCTGCACGATCTTCTACCAACCCCGCACCGCCATCAAGACGCAAGCGCTGGCCGACTTCCTCGTCGACTGGGCCGAGACCCAGTACTTACCACCAGCGCCCGACTCCACCCATTGGCGCATGCACTTTGACGGATCAAAGATGCGCACCGGCTTGGGAGCCGGCGTCGTCCTTACTTCTCCAAAGGGCGACAAGCTCAGATACACGCTGCAGATCCACTTCGCCACCTCCAACAACGTAGCCGAGTACGAGGCGCTCATACACGGGCTCCGGCTTGCCAAGGAACTTGGCATTCGCCGGATCCTGTGCTATGGCGACTCGGATTTGGTGGTGCAGCAGTCTTCTGGCGACTGGGACGCCAAGGACGCGAACATGGCGAGCCACCATTTCCTAGTGCAGCAAATCAGCGGATACTTCGACGGGTGTGAGTTCCTTCACGTGCCGCGAGCCGACAACGAGCCAACAGATGCTCCGGCCCGAATAGGCTCCACGCGGCAAGCAATACCAGCCGGCGTCGCCCTGCAGCGCCTCCTCAAGCCTTCAATCAAGCCGTCTCCGGAATCCGACTCCATTTTCGTGCCGCCTAACCCCGAGGGGGCCGGGTCCGGCTCGAAGAATCAAGCAGCCGGCCCGGGGACTTCAATATTCGGCTCGGGGACTGCAGTACCCGGCCCGGGGACTGCCGCACCCGGCCCGGGGACTGCAGTAGCCGGCCCGGGGACTGCGGTAGCCGGCCCGAGGATTTCTTCAGCACATGAAGCGGCGGCCGACTCCAGCGCTGCACTGCCCAACCCGCCCACCCTGGTGGCTCTGGCCACATTGGTGGTTGAGGAGGTCGCCGCCCCATCATGGGCCCAAACCATCCGCAACTTTTTGGTGAACCATGACTTGTCGGCTGACAAAAACGAAGCAAGACAAGTTCAGCGCCAGGCTGGAGCATACACAATCGTCAACAGAGAGCTCGTCAAGCGCAGCGCCACCGGAGTCTTGCAGCGATGCGTCGAGCAGGAGAAAGGCATCGCGATCCTCAGGGATATACACCAAGGAGAGTGCGGCCACCACACCGCATCTAGATCACTGGTCGCCAAAGCCTTCCGCCACGGTTTCTTCTGGCCGACTGCTTTGGACGACGCCAAAGAGCTAGTCAAACACTGCAAAGGCTGCCAGCTTTTCAGCTCGCAGCAACACATGCCGGCTTCAGCACTCAAGACCATTCCCATCACCTGGCCCTTCGCCGTCTAGGGATTGGATATGGTGGGCCCATTAAAGATGGCGCGCGGCGGCATGACACATTTGCTCGTCGCCGTCGACAAATTCACCAAGTGGATCAAGGCGAAGCCGATCAAGAAGCTGAATGGGTCGACTGCAGTGACCTTCATCGCAGATATAACAACCCGGTACAGCGTACCGCACAGCATCATCACCGACAACGACACGAACTTTGCCAAAGGTGCCTTGGCACGGTTCTGCGCTGCGCAAGGTATCCGGCTGGACCTTGCGTCAGTCGCCCACCCGCAGTCAAACGGCCAAGTGGAGCGAGCAAATGGCCTCATTCTGTTCGGCATCAAGCCTCGACTGGTCGTACCCCTGGAGCGTTCAGCCGGCTGATGGCTCGATGAGCTGCCGGCTGTCCTATGGAGTCTGCGCACTACTCCCAACAGATCAACCGGCTTCACTCCCTTCTTCCTTGTATATGGTGCCGAGGCGGTCATCCCAACAGACATCGAGTTCGACTCGCCTCGGGTAACCATGTACACGGAAGCGGAAGCCAAAGAAGCATGAGAAGACGGCGTCGACCTGCTGGAAGAGGCCCGGCTGTTAGCCCTCAGCCGGTCCGCCATCTACCAGCAGGGTCTGCGCCGCTACCATAGCCGGAGGGTCCGCCCAAGATCCTTCCAGGAGGGCGACCTTGTGCTCCGGCTGATCCAGCGAACAGCCGGCCAGCACAAGCTCGCAGCCCCCTGGGAAGGCCCCTTCATCATCAGCAGAGCCTTGGGCAACGACGCCTACTACCTCATCGATGCGCAGAAGCCGAAGGCACGCAAGAGAGACGACTCCGGCAAGGAGTCGGAGCGACCATGGAACGCAAATCTCCTTCGGAAGTTTTACAGTGAAAACGCAGTATGTGTTATGCCCACTTTTGTATTTAGTATGAAACAGTAGGCTCCCCGAGAAACACTCGGGGACTACCACCCTTTATCTTATGAATGAAAGTTATCATGCGCATGATTTTACCTCTTCATTTATTCTGTCCGGTACCGGGTCCGACGAGTCGGCCCGGGGACTGGCTGGCTAGAGTTATATTCAGAGCCCTACCCGCAGTCAGACAAGTAATGCACCGACACCCAGGCTTGGCTCTTGCCGAAATCGCAGCTCGAAGAACCGACTGCCCGGCTGGCATGAGCCACAAGCCGGAAAGGGTGCGCACATGAAAAACGGCTAGGGACCAAACAGGCTCGCATGTATAACAAAAGCCGGCTGACTGCCTCACACCGACCGACTACCAGAGTAGCCGGCCGGCCGGCCTACATTCAGTCTACTTCAAATCCAAGAAAGCCCAAGTACTTGGCTTCCCAAAGAGGGAAGGCGGCAAAGGAAAGAGCCTAAGGACAAAAAGTACACTTGGATGAACGCCAACACATGCATATATTAATATATTACACAAAAAGCCTCCAGAGAGGTCGACATCCAACATTGTTCAATACACCCCCAGTGGGTGGAATTGCAGAAACTTAAATTTGTCCAAAAAGAAAGACAGGGACAAAAAGAACGGCAGATCAAGCCGGCGGGGCCGCAGACGAGCTGGGTTAGGCAGCGGAAGTAGTCGCGCCGGCTGGAGGAGCGGCCGGCTGGCCAACCTCGGCTTGATCGTCATCTCCGGCAGAGGGCGCGCTCCCGCGTGGCTCGTTGCTGGAGGCACGGTCGGCTGGGGGACGGTCGGCCGCCTCACCAGTCGGCTCGGCGTCTTCGCCGTCCTCCTCCTCGTCGTCCTCGCCCTCATCGCTGGAGGCGATCTCTTCGGCCGAGTCCTCGCCGTCCGCCGGGTTCAGCCCGAACCATTCCTCCGGCTGGGCGGCGCCATCGTCGTTGAGCTCCGGCGCGAAGACGCTGGTGTCGGTGCACTCGGCGATCGTCGAGGCGTGCTGCGCGATCGCCGGCCGCACCTCCTCCAGCTCGGCGTCGGCTTCCGACCGCCACGTCCGCAGCTGGTCCAGGCTTAGCCCTGGGTACCACGCGCGGACGAACTCCAGCGCGCGCCCGGCTCCAAGACGGGCCGCGGACGCCTTCCAGGCCTCGAAGCGGCCGACTGCGACTTCGAGCCAGTTGGCCATCCGGCTTGGGGTCTGGGGAATTGTCTGGCCTGGCCAGAGCGCGGCCAGCATCGTCGCCCCGGCGCGTTGGAGCCGGCGGAGCAACCGGTGGGCCGGCTGCAGCCGCGCCTGGACGGCGATGAGCTGCTCCGACAACGTCCGGTTCGCATCCGGCGGAATCACAACCCCGGCCTGACGGCACTCCTCGCGGTAGGCTTCGATGGCTTGGGCGGCAAGGACGGACTGGCCAGGGAAGTACTCTGCGCAAGACAGCAAACACAAGTCAAAACAAAACCATAGGCGGCCGGCGAATGGAAGAAGAGCAAGAAAGACAGCCTACCATCAATGAGATCCTCGATCCGGCCGAAGCCTTCTTCCAGCGCCCGGCGCTTCTCGGCCCAGCTCGCCTCCCTGGCCTCGAACTCCGCCCTCAGGGTAGCCTCGCCGTCCTGCGCCTTTTGCAGGGCCGCCTTGTGGCTCTCCTCTTGGTCGGCCAGTTTCGTCGCCAGGCGGTCGCGCTCTTGAGCCAAGTCAGCGTACTCGGCGTCCTTGGTGCGAAGAGCGGCCTGCACCACGCCGAGTTCCCTCCGCAGGTCGGCGTTGGCCTCTGCGCGAGCAAAAAATAAAGAGAAAAGTCAGCAAAGGAAAAGTCGTCGAGTAAGATCCGACCCGACTGCGCTGCAGTCGGCCCAGATCTCGGGGACTACACCCAGTAGGTGCGCTGTCGCGCCCCCACGAGAAATTAATAAGGACAAAACACTTACGCCGGCTGCTGGCGAGGTCTTCGGTCCTCCGGCTTAGCTCCCGAGCCTGGGAGTTGAAGGCGGCCGTGCGAGAATTGTGATAATCCTGGAGATCAGAAAAAAAAACAGTCAACATAGTCATCAAGTAAGATCCGACCCGACTGCGCTGCAGTCGGCCCGGATCTCGAGGACTACACCCAGTGGGTGCGCTAGCGCGCCCCCATGGAAAAAACTCAAAGGACCAGAGCGGTCAAGGAGCGAAGACTTACCCGGATTGCAGACCGCGTCGACAGAAACTCCTGAGTGAATTGCCTCAGGGGGCCGGCCTGTGCCTGCAGCCGGCTCCGAACCTCTTGAGCCGCGACGTTCAGCTCACCGCTCCCTCCGCTGGGAGTCCAGCCGGACGTTGCGGAGCTGGCCGCCTCCAAGGCGTCTGCCGTCCGCTAGGCCCCCGCGGCTCGGCGCGTGTCCGGCGGGGCCGTGCTCCCTCCGGCGGGCCGGCCCGCCGCCAGCTCGATCTCAAGGCTGGCTCCGGCCTCGGGCGCGGCCCGGGCCGGCTCCTCCGGCACCGCCGACGATTGGCCGCCTTCGCCTGCTCCGGCTGGCGCTGCCGGCGACGTCCTCTCAACGGAAGCCCCGAGGACTTCGTCCCTCTGCACCGGCGGCTGCTCGGGGATAATCTCCTCCGCCGTGGGCAAAGGAATATCCGGATCCAAGGTCTGGAGGGGGATGGCGAGTAGCGGAGGCTGGCTACGCGCGCCTTCCGCCTCCGTCTCCGCGGCCGCCCGCTCCGACGGAGTTTCGGCCGCCTCGCTCGCTCGCCCTGGTGCCGTCTGGGCGGCCTCTCGCTCCGCCGCCTCCCGCTCGGCCGCCTCCCTCTCTCGGCGCGCCTCGCGAGCATTGCGTTCTGTGGCTGCGTCAAGTTCGGCGCGGGGGTCCACTCGGCGGGACCATGAGGATCCGGCGCTCGGCCCGACCACGGAGCCGGCCGGGCCTCGCTCGAGGGAGAGCGGCGCCCTGCTCAGGAAATTAGAAAAGCATTCAAGGAAAGAAAACTTCAGAATAACAAGCACGTAGGCGGCTACTAGGCTTACGCGGACACTGAGGGGGGCTTCTTCACCGCCTTCCGGAAGCGGGCCGCCTTCGCCGCCGCCTCCTCGCGCTTCGTGGCCGCGGCGGAGGCCTTCGGCCTCTTCGGCCGGCTTCCGAAGAGCGGGAGCGCGGCCCGGCGCTTCCCCTTTCCACCACCGGCAGTCGGCGTGGCAGACGAGCTCGCGCCGCGGCGGTCGGTTGCCGGCTGGTGGCGCGGGAGTTCTTCGGCTTCATAATCGTCCGGCCAGTCGTCGAAACTGGCCGAGAACCCGGTGCCGCCGGGCTCGGCGGCGTCCCCCGTGGCGGCGTCCTCCATGGCGACGGCGGAGAAATCCGGGTCGTCGGGGTCGTCCATCGTGCGGTCTGGGGCGTACTCTCGGTCGACTCCGGCTGCCCCGGCGGGCAGCGGGAGGAGAGGATTCTGATGAAGAGAAAAAAGAAAATAGCCGCCTGGTCAGAGGCCGGCTAACCCAAGCCGGCAGACGACGAGAAGAAAAACTTACCATAGGCGGAGGATGGGCGCGGGAGTACGGCGCCTTGCCGAATTGCCACTCGTCGGTGAGCTTCAAGTTGGCGACGTAGTTCGCCATCAGAGCCACCTCGGCATGGGGCATCTCCCATGTGCTCAGCCGGCAAGGATCAAACCGGCCACTCATTTGGCACATCATGTGCGGCCGGCTTTGGAGAGGCAGGATCCGGCGCTCGACGAAGGCGGTTACCAAGTCGGATGCGCGCAGACCTTCCGACTGGATCATCACCCGAAGCCGGGAGATGGAAGCGTTCCCAGCTGGAGACAAGGACTTCGACCGGTAGCCCCAGGTCCGCCGCCTCCCACCCGGCGGGCCGGCTACGTAAGCCGGCAGGTTGACGTAGTCGTCGTGCCGGGCGACGTTCTTGACGTAGAAATAAGATTTCTGCCATAGCTTGACAGACTGGATCAGAGGAATATGGGGGAAGGGGTTGTCGTCGCTTGCCCTCTTCATCGCGATGAAGGCGCCGCAGGGAGCCGGCACGCCGGCGGAGACAGTGCCGAGCTTGTTCTGGAACAGCTCCGCCCAGAGCTCCAGCGTCGGCAGCACCCCCAAGAACCCTTCGCAGAGCGTGACGAAGGCCGAGAGCTGCAGCACTGCATTGGGCGTGACATGGTGTGGTTGGAGGTTGTAGAATTCAAGAAAGGAGCGCATGAAGCTGCTCGCCGGGAAGCCGAAGCCCCGGAGGAAGTGCGCACGGAAGACGACGCGCTCGCCTTCCTCCGGCGCCGGCAAGACCTCCTTCACGGGTGCCAGACGCACCTGCACGAGGTTGGCGGCGGGCAGGCGCCGGGTCTGGCGGAGGAACTCGATGTGGTCCTCGTGGACGTTGGACCCATCCCACGAGCTCGACAAAGCCAGAGACATGGCGGCGTGGGTGGGCTGCGGCGCGAAACTGCGTCGGGCGCGAGGAAGAAGAAGAGGAGGAAGAAGAGCAGGAGGGACGGGGAGCGGGGGAGCGAACAGGCCCGTGCCTCTCCCCCTCCCCCCCTACTTGTAGGCGCATGCGCCAGAGACGAGGAGGCGCGGCGTGGGGGATCGCGGGGAAAGATCGTGCCCATCTCCCCCACGCCCGCGTTAATTACGCGCCTTGATGACGCGAAGTAACGGCCGCGGGGAGGCGAGCGGCCCCCTCGGGCCACAAAAGATCTGCGCCCGGGCCGAGGCCAGGGAGTGGCGGGCCCGGGCCAGCGGTGGCGTCCCATCGCGCGCGTGCGACGGCAGGACTTCCCCGCCACGTGGCTCGTCGTGGGGCCCGCGGCCAGTCCGCGGGTCAACCACGGTCGCCCTAATAAAGAAAAGCGCTCTGAAGTCGGCTGCAACGATGCAGTCAGCCCCTCACGTATGAAGCCGGCCAAGCTTCCCGTCCTTCCGTCCGCCGTAAAGCTCGCCCGCCTTCGGGGACTACTGTCGGGGTAAATAGCCATGGGTAGCCCAGCCGGCTTCCCCTAGCCCCTCAGAAAAAATTATGAGCCCATCCGGCTCATAATGAGACTCAAGACCTGGGCCGCCTCCCCCCTGGCCGACTAACATCCTTGCCGGCTTGGGGGGCGGCCCGCCCTTTTTACCCCCATGAAGAAAACTGTGGAGGGCCGGCTACGGCAGGGCCGGCTATGGCAAGGCCGGCTATGGCACGGCCGGCTACCACCAGGCCGGCTCCGATAAAGCAGTCAACGCCGTACCCGCGATGTACGCGTCCACTCTGTGATGATGAAGCGGGGCGTGGCTACAGTGGAGCCTGCCACCCCCAAAACCCGGAGCACGCCTGGTACAGCGCGTCGTGCGGGCAGCAGCGGCCCGCCCGGCGCGGCACTGTAGCCACGGCGGCTCTGACGCCGTCCACGACGGGCCACCAGCGTGGCCCCCGAGGTGGTGGGCCCCTTCGGGCAGAGAGATGCCGAAGGCGGCCACACCCCCTCTCAAGCCGGCGAGACAGAGGGCCGGCTTCGCGTAGCCGGCCTGCCGCCTTCCTCGAAGGAGACGCCCATTAAGGAGACAAGGTGCGGCGGGGCTACAGTAATCGCCCGCCAGGGCGGCGTTACTGTAGCCACGCTTACCCCAACCAAGCTTGCGCCAACAAACACGGAGCAACAGTAACCAGCCGCCGACCAGGCCCTGGCCCGTGGGGCCGGCCTGTCGACCCAGGGGCCAGCAGTCGGCGGGACCCACCAGCCGGCGGGCCCCAGAAGCCGGCGGAGAAGCCGGCGAACATAGCCACAGACAGCTGGGCCCCGTGCCCAATCGGATTACCATTGTACCCCCGGGGGGTAGGCCTATATAAACCCCCCGGTGCACCCATGCAAAGGGTTGGATTCTCTTTCTAGACATAGACACATACAAGGAGAGGAAGCAAGTTGAGCTAAGCCCTTCTTCCTCCTTCCACCCCAAACAGCTCAAGGAGCATTGTAGCCACCTGTGAACTTAGTAATCATGCGGAGACCCCGCAGAGCAGCAGTAGGGGTGTTATCTCCCTGGAGAGCCCTGAAGCTGGGTAAGATTCGCCGGCGTGCATGTCTACGCCTCATCCCGTTTCCAGGCACTGGCGACGTTCTATTGGCCCCGCAATGATAAGCCACCCGTTGGCATATGTTGATCCTACCACCCGACATCTTTCTACATCTACGGGAATCTATGAAAGGGTTAACGTAAATTGCCTCTCTTTGTCCTACCCTGATTTTCATGGTGGTGGGCCCCTCCCTCCCCCCAATCTACAATCAACAGCTCACACGTTTCACATTACATTAATTACGTAACTGGGATTACGTAGGTGTAGCATTACTCGTCCTAAAAACCCAACTAAGCCAACCTCCCAGCATATCGCGCGGGAAAAGACCTGGCCACGCCGTTTTAGTCGGGATACCGGATTACTAGTAGTAGTATCGATGGATCGCGCGAAGCAACAGATTTTTTTGAGGGGGCGAAGCACCTAGTTTAAAAGGAAAAAATGTGGTACACTCACAGCACTCCTGTCGCGGTCGCATTGCACCCCACACACGTTCGGTCCTGCACACGGCTCATGCAAACGGAACGCGCTTCGGCTTGCCTCTTCACTGACACGTGGGACTGCACTTGGAGAAACCGACCATGCGCCAAACTCCCCCGCCCACCGCGTGAAAATCCTCCCTCCTCCACACCCAAAAATTCCCCCCAAATCCGATTCAACTGCCCTTCGGCCAACTAGCCAATAATATTCCCCAAACCCCCCTCCCCCATGTCCCCCTCCACTCCATTCGCTCTGCCAAAGCCGCCGTCCCCGCCGCGCCGATACGTCGGCGCCGCGGTTCGGCGATCCTCTCGCTCCCACAGTACGCTCTCGTAGACTGTCGTCCTCTAGCCATGGCGCCACCTCTGGCTATGTTCTTGTGGAGGCGCACGGCGGTCGGCGCCGCCACCGCTGGCGACGTTCGTGTGGAGACGCACGGCGGTCAGCTTCTCCCATGGTACGCGCATTCTAGAATGAGGCCCCGTTCATGTTGGTGTAGCGCTGAATGTTAGCTGATAGACGCTGTTAATCTCACTGTTTGTCGAAGTAGTTTACTGTCAATATGCGCTGCTTAAGAAGCTTCCTTGCCCTGTTCTGCACTCAATCTGCTTTGCTGAGATGGCATGCCAAGGCCGATTAGTTGCTAAAATATCCTGCCATATATTTATTGTGACGTAGATTGCCATGGTCTTGTAGCCAATATGTTAGCTGAAATAGCTCTACACCATTTAATACTCGATCTTTGTTGCTGCGATGGCCTTCGATAGTTCGATGGTTGTGTGCTTGGCCTCATTGACTGCTGAAACAGCCTGCCATAATTTGGCACTCAAATCTGTTTGCTGAATTAGCTTTACATATATTTTGTTACTTAGATCTGCTCGTCAAATTATCTTGCCATAGCTTTAGACATTGACCTAGGTATATTTTCTGGACTTTATAAAAAAGCATATATGTTTTTCCTGTAGCATCTAGTAGAAGAACTAATTTGTATGTCTAACAGATGGACAATACTTGGATAACTTCTGCTGGAAGATTCTCCGCTCCATATGTCGAGGGGGTTGAAAACTTCATGAACTTTATCAAAGCTGAGTACGGTGGTCCGAAATCAGATGTGCTCTGCCCGTGTAGCAGTTGTATGAATTCAGTTACAAGACCCCAGTCAACTGTGCAAAATCATCTACACTTGTATGGGATGTCGGTCACACATACTAGGTGGGTTCATCATGGTGAAGCTGTGAACATCAATGTTATTGACTACGTGGAAGCAGCAGATCACCATCTTGATCTGCCTGATGCTCAGGTGGAAGAGGAGGAGGAGGTGGTGGTGGTGGAACCAGTGAGTTTGACCAACATTGAAACAATGCTACGAAATGCTCGTGCATTCCGTGAACTTTCACCTGCAGAAGAAAACGGTGGGCCCGCATGTTGGAACAATGCAACGTTGCTGTCATCCCAGGAAATAAGCTGTCAGTATTCTCAGCTATGGTCACCTTTCTTCAGGTGAAGACATCTGAGCGGATGATCAACAAATCATTTGATGCGATGTTGGCTGCTTTCCGCGAATCTTTCCCAGATGCGTCTGAGCTGCCACACACCTACAGTAAAAATGAAGAATTTCCTTCGTGCAATTGGAATTGGATATGATATGATCGATGTTTGTAAGAATAATTGTGTTTTGTTCCGGAAGGATTACGCCAACTTAAGTGAATGCTCGAAATGCAAATCATCAAGATGGAAAGATGGCGATGCTGTGAAGAGGATTCCTCATAATGTTCTGAGACATTTTCCAATTACACCAAGATTGCAGAGGTTGTTTCATGATGCTGAAACAAGAGAGGATGTACTGTGGCATTCTAGGAACCAGGGTTACAGAGATCAGAATGTAATGAGCCATCCATCTCATGGTAGTGAGTGGAAAAGCTTCAATGATAAACACAAAGAGTTTGCTGCTGACCCGAGAAACATTAGACTTGGCTTAGCTTCAGATAGATTTAACCCATTTGGCCACCAGAGCGCCACATATAGCATGTGGCCAGTGCTTGTTACCCCTTACTACATGCCTCCAAATGTCTGCACCAAAGAATCAAACTACATGATGGCCTTGCTCATCCTAGGTCCAAAAAGTCCTCGAAAGGATTTTGATTTGTTCATGGAGCCTCTTGTGGAGGAACTTCAACAGCTATGGAAGGGTGTTCTCACTCGAGACCTATATAGCAGCCCACCAGCTGATTTCTTTCCGCGTGCTGTTATAATTTGGTGCATCCATGATTATCCAGCTTTGGGCACTATGTCAGGGCGAATGACACATGGTTACAATGCATGTGTCCGCTGTGACAGGAATCCGCTGTCAAACGCCTACTCACGCATACATACGGCCAGGGCTCGTGTACATGGCTGGGTCGGAAGGGCGAACGACACATGGTTACAATGCATGTGTCCGCTGTGACAGGAATCCGCTGTCAAACGCCTACTCGCGCATACGTACGGCCAGGGCTCGTGTACATGGCTGGGTCGGAACGGACAAACAGCGTCATCGTCGTGTTCATGGGGAGGCAACGGAATGTGTCGTGTTCATGGGGAGGCAACAGAATGCCTCGTGTTCATGGGGAGGCAACGGAATGTGTCGTGTTCATCGGGAGGCAACGGAACATGTGGGAGCCAACTGGCTGGGTCGGAACGGAATGCGTGGTCGTGTTCATCGGGAGGGCTCGGACGGAAAAAGTGTTGGAAACGAGGCCTGGCGTACCGCACAACGGAGGAAACGGATCTCCTACGTTCGGAACGGGGTCCTGTTGATCGGGAGGTGTCTGGCATACCGCAAAACGGAGGAAGTGGACCTCCTACGGTCGAAACAGGGTCCTGTTCATCGGAAGGGGTGTGGCGTACCACAAAATGGAGGAAACGGACTTGTGTTGGAGCGGTACGGTCAAAATGGGGGTCCTGTTCATCGGGAGGGGTGTGGCGTACCGCAAAACGGAACTCCACGGGATACTGTTCATCTCCACCGTCGACCCCCTCCAGCCTCCACGAGCTACTGTTCATCCACCGTCTACCTCCTCCAGCCTCCACCTGCGACTGTTCATCCACGGGCTCCTGTTCATCCAGCCTCCACCGCGCGCTACTCCACCGGCTACTGTTCAACCAGCCCTCTCCACGGGCTCCCGTTCAACCACCCCTCCACGGGCTACTGTTCATCCTGCCCTCCACCGTCTACTATTCATCCTTCCCTCCACGGGGTGGTCCTGTTCATCCAGCCCTCCACGGGGTCCTGTTCATCCAGCCCCAACCAGCTCGATCAATCGGGGTCCTGTTCATCCAGAGGCAACACCACGGGGTCCTGTTCATCCACCCGCACCGGGAACTGTTCATCCAACACCCCCCCCCCCCCCGCAACGCTCATTGTTCATCCAGAGGCAACATCGATCAGCTTCAGTTAGCAGCAGTAGCGAAGGAATCGCTCGACCGGGTTCAGTTAACAGCCATCGATCGATCGCTCGGGTTCAGTAACGTGTAGCCTGATGTGCAATCGCTCGGGTTCAGTTAGAGCCCAATGCCTTGCTCGGGTTCAGTTAGAGCCAACGCCTCGCACACACGCGCGTACGTGTACGAGAGAAACGCGCATCGCTCGGCCCCCGACCTCCCACCGTAACCGGGAACTCCCCGAAATTTTCCTCCCCCTCGCTTCTACCACGGTTTTTTCCGTCATGGACAGCCCAAAGAATGTCATGCAGCTGCGTCTCCGGCCCGCCCAGGACGAAAAGCCCATTTTCTGTCATGATTTTTTGTCATAGAAGTAGGAGCCCACCACATCTATGATGATACCGGGTTTTGTCACAATTATCGTCATAGAAGTATCATATGTATGACATATTTTTTCGTTCGGCCTAAAATGTCACAGATGTGTCTTTTTTTGTAGTGGTGTCGGCAGCCGAGTCCACCAGAGATGGGAGAGATGGTGGCCTCTGGCCAACTTGGGAGGAGGGGGCTTCCTACTACTTGAACAGGGTTGCTGAGGAGCCTAGGCGTGATCGGAAGGGCTATTTATAGCCCGGGGAAGTTGGTCCCTGCAGTGGCAGATAAGAACGCCGGCAAACCGTCGTTCTGTTGCTAGCAGGGCGACGTGGTGGCGACGGGCGCTAGCGGACAGGCTCATGGATGAGCTTTGGCTGTTCAGGGGCGAGCTAGCGCGCGGCTGTGGCTCGGGCGGCGCTGTCCATAGCAGGAGCTGGCGGGGCGGCAGTGGCGGCTTGCGGTGGTGGAGCTGTGGGGTGCCAGGAGGGGGCCAGGGCAGCTCTGCGACGAGGGAGGGGTCGGGGCACGATGGCTGTGAGTGGGAAGGGATCAGAACGGGCGCAGGGAGGCGGCAGCGGGACGCGGCGACTCGGGCGCATACACGTGCAAAACGCGCGCTCTGGCCGTGCCCAGAGCACGCACGCCATGTGTTCGGCAAAATGCCAAGGCATGCCAGGAGGCTTGGATGAGGCTGGGGATTAACAGGTCTAGGTTAGTGGTGGCTAGGAGATTAGTGGACATGCTGGTTTGTCCAGAGGGGCAAGATCACAGTGCAAAAATAAAACTATGCCAAAACGGTCCCTGCACACAAGGTGCTTGACAGATTGCCATGGACTTCTAGGCATCTCTTCTGGTGGCCAAAAACTCCAGACCAGAGTCTCTTTAGAAGATAAAGAGGGTGGCAAGGTTAGTTTGACAAAAACAAAAACTCCCTAGTGCAAGTTTGTGAGAAAACCAAATCTGGACAGAAAATAAAGGGCATTATTGCATGGACCAAAAATACTCCAATGGGTCCAATCTCCTGGACTTAAGGGTTTGGTAGGGTGTACTTCAAGCAGGACAAATCCCAAGGCAACAAGAGCAAGATAAAATATGGTTGCAGTGCAAAACACTAAATTGGACCAAAATGAAGATGAGGATGGTTTGCTCAATTTTTCCAAAGGACACCAATGGGTTTTTGCATAAAGTTGAATTATACACTACTACTATCATCTCCCAATTTTGGTGGAATTTATAAAGAAATATTTAAATAGGTTGTAGTGCAAATTACAAACTAGACTAGATTTGAAAACTTGGGGTGGGGCTCAAAATTTCCAAATGACTAAAAGAGATTTTTGCATAAAAGTGATGTGGGAACATCACATGACATCCCCAAATTTTGGTGGGGATTTTAAAGAAGTATTTGAAAGGGTTGTAGTGCAAATGGAACCCTAAAACTTATGAAAAAAATCATTTTTAAAGAAATAAAGCTCAGGAAAAATAATTATAGAAATAATTCCACTGATAGAAGAAATGTTCTTGGGATGATATACTAGTCCAACAATATTTTTGAAAGGTTTTCTCTTGGAGTGAAAGCTCCACAATTCAGGAGAAAAGAGTGGTTCTGAATTAAAAGAAAATCCAGAAAATAAACTTTTAATTTACCATGGCAAAATTTTAATTATTAAATCATGGTTAAATTTTTAGGGTGTTACAATAATGTATGGTGCCCCGCCCCCCTACGCCTACAAGTATTTAGATGTGAGTTGGAAACGCCACACATTACCACAAATTCAAATAAAATGTGAGATTGTTCGATATACAGTATTGTTTAGATTGTTTGATATTTAGTTGTAAGCTGCAAATGCCACACATTATCACAAATTCAAATAAAATGTGAGATTGTTCGATGTATAGTATGGTTTAGATTGTTCGACATTTAGCTGTGAGTTGCGAACGCCATGCATTATCACATTATGGTATAACATGTGCAAAAGCATAGCACGCGTATCACTGCTACATTCATGCACACATATGTTTATAACACTATGATATCCTATTCAAATATATGAATCCACTTTCATATCAAATTATGATCTTTGTTAGTCTCTTACACCCACACAATCCTCTAACCTTTGTAGCTAGCACTAACTTTCTCTCGTGCATGCACACGCCCTCCTCGCCCTCCCCCTCCCTCGACATTCTATCCATCGTGCACATTCATTTTTTTCTTTAGGTCATTCTCCCACAGTCTCCACAACTCTTTTCCGACACACACCGATCGATAAACCTCTCCAGCGATGTCTACCTACAACATACACACGCACCTTCCATCTCCTCCTTTCTGTGTCCATGCCTCGTGTCTCTCATACGGTCCCACACACGTGTAAACTCTCGCCCCTCTTTGCATCAATCTCACAATCGGACACTCCTCCCCCTATCTAGCTAGTAGCTTGGCCTCTCGCACCACCTCCTAGCTCCATTCTCTCTGTCTATCCATCTTGCTGGGCCTTATTTGCCTATAACAAATGGATGTACACTGATCGATCTCCCACTATACATATAGCTAGCTAGGTCCTTATAACTCATTTTCCCCACGCGTCGATCGATCTACCTCATTAGTTATGTCTCTCCCTTCCTCCGACAAACAACAATTGATCTACCGATCTAGTTATGTTTGCTTACCAAACACATGGTTCCCCTTCATCATCCATGCATGCGTCCTGACACATCTATCATGCACAGGCACACACAGAAACACATCCCCACTCTTATTGATAATATTGCAGTTCTACCCTCAGTTTGCCTAGTAGGCCTCTCCCACCATCTTCAAGAAGCAACTCCATCACCCATCCAACACTCTACCCCTCTCCCTCCCTCTCTCTCTCCTCTCTCTCTCATTGTCTGTCCCAACCTATTTCGCGTCCTTTAGTTATGTATGGATATCGACTGATCTCCCTCAACACATAGCTGGGTCTCTCCTTCTCAACACATATACGAGTCGTTCTACCTCTATAGTTAGGCCTCTGCCTCCCCCCCCCCCCCCACACCGATACATCGAGCGCTCTAGTCATGTCTCCCTGCCACACACAAACTTGCCCTGTGCCCTCTGACATTCCGGTAGGTCAGTCGCCCTATATCTTTGACTTGCACACACACAATTTTGATGGCTCTCTTCATTGATCTCGCACTCAACCACTTGATCCTCTCTTGGACTCTATCGATATCTATGACCCCTCCCTCTCTTCTCAAGGATTGCCCCCTCTATATATGATATAGATAGGCCTCTATTTCACACACATTACATGTGTCAAATTTTTGTTTGAGATGTCATCGACACATATTCCCACAAATACATTCACGAAATCACACCCCCAACAAAAAACACTCACGAACACACGCCATCTGTCTAGGTTTGTATCTCTATCACACACACCCACGTAGGTGGGGGAGGTGCATGAAGAGAAGAGGTGCACGCACAGTGCACGTACTCCCGTCTCTTTCCCAACCACACCCGTGCAGGTACATGGTGGAGCTCATTTCTGTACGAAAAGGCAGCCCACGTGGTAATTTTACACGTGTACTTGTTGTCCACTTGATGGAGGATCGTCTACCACGGGTGAACAAACAAATTGCGACTTAACGTGTTATGTTAAAAAAAGAGGCAAACCTTGTGGGGCCTACCTTAGAGGCAAGGCTCTATACACTTGAGATGCTCTGTACGTATTACTTTTGATGTGTCCCGTCAACTCGCAGAACGAGTAGAATCTTGCTTAGTACGCCATCTCCCCAGCCCACGGGCGCGGTGGCTCGCAGGATGAGGTGAAGTTTGCTTACTACGCCTTACGACCGCATCCTCACCCACGCGCGTGGTGGCTCGCAGGACAAGGAGAAAATGTTACTACTCCCTCCGTTTACTCCTCGTCCCTACCTTGGTTAGAGAGATTATCATATTGTTTGGAATATATGTCCTTTAGTAGATTTCAATATGAACTACTAGTACATACTCCAAACACTGATGTATATAGACGTATTTTTGAGTGTAGATTCACTCATTTTGCTCCGTATGTAGTCCATATTGAAACGGACGTAATAGTATGCACTCTCCCTCGCCCCTCACCCACGTGGTGGACGTGCAACAATTCATTCGGTCTCATATAGCCAGAATGATATATACTACAGTACCATTATTTCTCGACTTCTTGAAGAGGCGAAGAGCCAATCGCAAGGTTAATATTTTGGAGATGCCAAGCACAAGGTTTATAGGAGAACGAGTAGTAGTAGTACTAGTAGTACGTACCAGCGGTACGTACTATATGAGGAAGAAGGCAACAATATGTATGTTTTGCGTGATAGTCTCTTCTTAATGGACGTGCCTAGTGGACCTCATTGTTGCAATGGGACTACTCCCTATCATAGATGGCATGATTCAGAGTGGTGGGCAATGGGCATAATTCGGAGTTGCTTAGTCTTAAACCCCATGAAGAAGTCCCATCGAAAGGAATAGTCATCCTCTACACGTGCTCCTATGTAAAATGAGTAAATGAGACAAAAAGAGAAAGAGACAAAGTAAAAAAAATCACCAGCCTTAGATCGAGGCCTATTGTATCTATGAACGATATTTCTACATCGTGATTGACATGGCTATATAATTAACCATGCTACGGAGGTAGAAGCGGATTTTTATTTATTCACGGAGGTAGCAGCGGACAGATATTCAACGAGGAGTGAAATGATGGCTGCTTCCTCGGTTAAACATTGAGAAAGGTGGGCCTCGTGATTTCACGGCTTATTAGTCATTATTACTGCCTATACTCTTTGCCCATATATAATAACCGCATGGTAGTATAGTAGTGGGCTATATTTTTAATAACCATGCTCGAAGAGAAGAGGTGCACGCACCCATGCACACAGTGTACTAGTATCACTCTTTGCGTCTTCCCCAACCACACATGTGACACGGTGGAGCTCATTTTTGTAAGATGATGCAGCCCACGTGATAATTTGACGCGTCTAGTAGTAGTTACTCACTTAAAAATAATGGACGGTCAGGAACCACGCATGAACGGTGCCGCGTCATTTATAAATAAAGTTTTTTTGCCTTCAGTTGCATGTACGCATACGCAATATAAATAGGTTCATATGGAGAGAAAAGCAAACCACTCCACTATAGATAGCCAGGACAAGCCTACACGGTTGCGTGCTGGGGTTGCTCCCTTCACACTCTCTTGCACAAAACGACTGTGGCCACATCTCTAACATCCCGGCGGATCACGTCCTCCGAGGGAAAGGGGTGGATGCTTAGTGTAGATGCGGTCGTCGTCGCCCACAGCGAAAACCCACTGTCGGCACGTCCCGATCAGGGGTCCCCGCTGTTCTCTCTCACAAAGTCGGTGAGGTTGCGTCCCTTGCTCACTGCCGTGACGTGGGCAGTTGCCACCTCCCTCCGCCCTCCTCTAGGTTGAGCTACGTCCCGACATCCCTCAGGTACAACTTCCTTTACATCCGGCTTGCACCACTGCTCCAACTGCCCAGATCACTCCATGTGGATATTTCTCTACTTCTTTGCCCCGCATACCTCTACTGGCTTCTACATACTGTATTCGTGATGAGTTTATACCTCATCAACTAGTCCCAGTAATCTTATTCTAATCACATGTCTTCAATTTATTTGCCACAGTGATGCTCATCTCGATTTTGGTGAAACTGCACAAAATGATCCGATGGTCAAAGGGTTGAGAACTTCATTTCTTGGGAAGCTCCAACATTGCCAACAAATTAAAGCCTGGTTAGGGTTTACGGTTCAAGGGCTAGGGACTACATGGATCATTTTTTTTCTTTAGCTGTCTTTGTTCCAAAATAAGTGTCAACTTTAGTAGTAGTACAACTTTGTACTAAAGTTTGCATAAAGTTGAGACACTTATTTTGGAACGGAGGGAGTACATATTCACTATGATTTTTCAATCATTGAGATGCAATAGCATGCATGTTAGTCTCCTTTGTATTTGATGAAATGTTGCAACGGGCAACCTTGGACGCAAGATTCATGAAAGAGAAGCTGGAAGCTTCAAACCATTGTACAAATTTATCTTGCTGAGAAATTACAGTACGTACTATACTAGAAATATGTAAAGAGTTAGGTGTCGCACGGTGTCCAAAAAATATGGTGATAGTGTGAGGTGGGCCATGTAATCATTGAGCCCGCGTGTTTTCACTACTTTCGCACTCCTCCGCTGTGAGAATGGAGAAATTTTTAATCTAATAGTACCTCCTTTCGCCGAAAGTGTGGGACATCCAGCAATTGTACCACCTCAGTACTAATGACCAATGGGCCGTCAAATCACATAGACCCAGCAGTAAGTTGGATGGACGAAGCAACCATCACTCTTGAATCCGCTTCTCCCTTCAACGCAGGCGCCAGTGATAGGTCGCGTCCACTCTGCCCGGGCATGAATGGGGCACCGATTCTTTGGAGCGGCGCTGACCGTTTCGGGCGGGAAGCACGCGCGGGCGATGGAGGGGCTTTGGGTGGGCCAGGCTGGAAAGGAGCGGGTGTGGCAGCTGTCCACCTGTCCTGACCGGATGCTAGTGAGCATTGTTACTTAGGGAGCATCCTGTCATCTTACAAAAATCAGATATTCCCAAAATGTTTAGGCATCGTCCATTAACTTCGCATCTCAATCCCCTCATGGCCTCGTTGCTAGTGAGCATTGTTACATAGGGAGCGTTTGGATCCTTAGCAAGAACGTTTTATAGCCTAGCCGGGCAACGTTAGGCATTTGGAACTGTTAAAATATGTTTTATTTTGTGGGCCCGCTAGCTTGGGTGGGCTAGAAAAACCTTGCTAGCTCAGGAGAGCCAGATCGGCTCGCTTTCGACGGCAGACTTCGCGCATGGAAAAATCGGCAACCCACTCATGACAACGATTTCCACGGGGCAAGGCTGGTAAGAAAAAGAACTAAACCGTTTGACCAGGCAAGGTTGGCAAAGCGAGAGCTGGCTAGCTATGCTAGCCGAGCAATTTCCTTACTAAGGCTAGCCATAGTGGGAGTAACTTAGGTAGTAACATAGCACATCCTAAGAAAAAAATGTTACATCGCATGGAGTTAATGAGGAAAGAGATGCTTGTGGTAACATAATATGTTACTATAACATAACACACCCCGAGGTAAAATGAGTCTATATCTCAATTAATGAAGACTTGCATGTTACCATCCATATGTTACTACCCACTATGAAGGTAGTAACATAGACTAGTAACATATGCGTGTTACTAGTCCAAGTTACTCACCACTATGACCAGCCTAAGCAACGTAACCAAACGCTCCTTACTCTGCCTTGTTATCTCCCCTGGACCCAATGCATGGAGCACAACTACGCGTTGATCAGTCAAGAAATCAAAGTCGGCTTGCATGCGAGTTTATAAGTGGCCCTGCATGGTAGGTAAAATGGCACCTCTTAGTTGTTGTGATTAATTGTTGCGTTTAGAGACAGAAATCAGGGCTTTGATTGGAGGAAGGACCAGTAAAGTTTCTCCTTCTCCTCCAATCTACTTGCACCTTGGTCCTGCTGCACCTTCTAACGTGACTTATTACACCTAGACGGAGGGAGTAGTATGAGATACGGTGGCACACTGACTTGGGTCGAATACAAGTTCCCAAAATTGTGTGTATGTTATAATAAGGATTCACTTAAAATAGTATGTGAATGAACAGAGGGATCAATTGGACAGTGTTCACGAGCCGTAGCGAGATGTGTGAGGTAAGATACACCGCTGGCGCTTTTAATTTTTCGTATTAATTTGTTTGTTTCACCCTCTGACTGGTGGGACCCAACATACTACGTGGAGAGAGGTAAGGTGACTAAGGCTGCATTATTTCTATGCTACCAACACTGCTTTAAATCCCAAAAGACCTTACCACCAAAGCCACATGACACGATTATGATTTTAATCCCAATGACTCCCACGCAAAAAACGACATGCTTGTCACACGAATGCAGGAATGTATAAAAGGTTATTTTCCTCCCGTTAAACATAACGTGAGGGTTGTGTAGCTGGTTAGCCTGTTTGCTCATCAAACTTGAGGTCTCGGGTTCGATAACCACACTTGAGCATAATTTTGTTTTTGTCCGACTTCTTTCTTCCACCCAATGACAGGTAGGCCCCACATGACAGAGAGAGAATGTGATCTGGGACGGTGCCAGGAGGATTCTTTGACTGGTCAAAATGGATGGATACGGAGCTATATGATCTCGAAGTGACCGTATAATCACCTCATCACATATATGTTGCAGCCTCGGCACTTGTTTTCTAGGGTTTGCACTCTTCACACTCTCTCTCCACTATATATATACACGCTGGAGCCTCAGCTCTTGTAGTTTCTCTCTTCACACTCTCTCACCCTCTCCAGATATAAACAAGACTTCATTGGCCTCTCTCTCTCTCTCCCTTAACTGCTGGTTAAAGAGCCGGTAGGATTCGTCCGCCGGGAAGATAAGGAGGCTTAACGCTGTCGCCGTCGGTGAGGGAGGGAATCCACTACCGGCACAACTATTCTCTTTCACCCAGCGGCGGCGCAGGAGGGCCTCCGACCCCTTCCTCGCCGCCGTACATAGTGTGGGAAGAACGGCCTCCGGTCGCCCACCGAACCACACCCCAAGAACCTTAAGGTGTAATTTACTTATTCCACATGCATTGCTCTAATTGCATGTGGGCTTTTTCTACTTCTACACTCGAATCTAGGTGTTGTATCAAATAAGAAAGTAGTGGGGAAAGTTGTATAGCATGAATCTAGGACGTGGTTCAAAGTGGAAAGGAATGGGGGAAAGTAGTGGGGAAAGTTGTATAGCATCAATCTAGGACGTGCTTCAAAAAGGAAAGGAAGGGGGAAAGTTGTGGGGAAAGTTGTATAGCATGAATCTAGGATGTGGTTCAAAGAGGAAAGGAATGGGGATAGTAGTGGGGAAAGTTGTATAGCATGAATCTAGGACGTGGTTCAAAGAGGAAAGGAATGGGGAAAGTACTAGTACAAACTAGCTATCCTGCACCTACATTGGTAGAAAAGGAAAACAATGACAAATGCAGTACGCACATCTGTAACAAACTGATCTTTTTGTTTTGGGGGACAAGGCTGTAGAGTTTGAGCAGGACTAGATTTGCTGCGCTCACATAGGGAAAGGTGTCTAAAGATAACAAAACTGGGACCAACACAAATATGATCCTTGGTTGTTTGTTCTTTGTTGCAACAGACTGTGCATCACCCCTTCATACATCGGTAGATGCACATGGTGCTGGTGCATCCACTGTCCCGTGCAACTCTTTAGCTATTGTTAATCTGAAGCCCTGTTTGGTTAAAAAGTCCTAGGACTTTTTTTAGTCCCAACTAAAAAGTCCCTAGTCCCTACCTGCTTGGTTCCAGGGACTAAACATGGACTAGAGGTTATTAAATGACATGCTAAAAGACCATGTTACCCCTAGTAATGAACTAATAGAGATAAGGTGCGATGCTGGGCAGGGGCAACTGTTGGAAAAAGTCCCAAAAAGACTCTCCCTTGGGGTCTTCCTTCTTTAGTCCCAAATGCCCACTTTTAGTCCATAAAAGTCCCTCCTGTTTGGTTTAGATGGGACTGGAAGGGACTTTTTTTAGTCCCTACACCAAAAAGTCCCTGTAAACAAACACCCTCTGATAATGCCGCTGGAAAATTGATGCAATGCCACAGTTAAAAGCAAATTACATGTTTAATGAATTTTATTGTTAATATAATCTCTCTATTAATATGAATCAATGCCACCATTTGAGAAATGCTACTGTCTTGCTTTCTTTCCCATTTAGATAAGTCAGATGCTTCTTTTTGTTGGCTTCTGTGTCATCCACCGTTATTGACCACTAGTTGTTTCCTTGGCACCTATGTGTAAACAGGGTTATCTACTTCACCTCATTGCTATTGTGACCTTTTCTTGCACTACACAAAACACTTTTGTTTTAAGAGTGTTTTGTGCAGTTCAGCAAAAATGTCACACCGACAACATTGCTTTATTGCTTGATCTTAGTGGAACTGCACAAGAGGAGATCTTACTTCCTATCCGTGTTGGCAAATTTGGTTTAGATCTTTTTCTTGCGAGTTGTTTGAATTCCGCGTCATGAGAGGTCAGTACTACCTTCTTTCACATGATTGTGCAGTGTGCTTTCATATGTTGTGCTACTTGTATGGTAATGTTGCTTGATTTTTAGTGAACTGCGCAAATGGAGACTAGACTTCCAATCTGTATGTGCACCGTAATATCCCATTGAGGTAAGGTAAGGATATTTCACAACTGTTGGCCTGTATTTTGCCACTTTCATCAGAAAATTAATGTTGTTGTTTAGTGCTATACGTGTGCTCCCTTATTGACATGCCAAATCTTACATTGAAGGCGAAGCTTGTCTGTTACTGAACCAAGTGATGAAGGGGAAGAACAAGCGGAAGAAAAACAAAAATGAACTCTCGATGCTGTAATGTAGCACTGGAACTGTGATGACACAAGTAATGATATAGTTTTGCATCTTAATTTATTGCTATGGCTGGAATGAGCAATTGTTTTGCCACTGATTTGATGCCACTCTTAATGTAATATGTACTTATCTCTACTTGTGCAAACAAGGATCTTCTTTGAAGATACCATATATTTTAGTGGAACTGCACAAGAAGATTTTGGAAACATTAAACTAATCGAGGAGTATATAGTAATCATGGAAACCACAGTAGATAACAACAGATGGTTCCGGAGAAGTGCTTGATCTGTATGCTTTATACAATAAGCCTCCTGACAAAGGTTGGTACTCGCCCACGGATTACATCCATATGATTGAGCTTTGTCATCTCTATTTGTGTTGTGCTACTGTTTAGATACTGTCATGAGAAAGTGGTATTGTCCTTGAGAACTGCTTCATCTGTGTTGTTTTAAACATTTTCTTTCCTTTTTTTGAGCAAACAAGGATGTTACCATTTAGTTGTCCTCTTGTCTTTGCACAACAAGATCATCCTCCTCTGAAGAAGAATATGGAGTAAGTGAAGTGACTGGTAACCCAGAAGTATAGGGGATCGCAGCAGCTTTCGAGGGTAGAGTATTCAACCCAAATTTATTGATTGAACACAAGGGGAGCCAAAGAATATTCTCAAGTATTAGCAGCTGAGTTGTCAATTCAACCACACCTGGAAACTTAGTATCTGCAGCAAAGTGTTTGGTAGCAAAGTAATATGATAATGGTGGTAGCGACAACAAAAGTAAAGACAGCAAAAGTAATATTTTTCGTATTTTGTAGTGATTGTAACAGTAGCAGCGGGAAAGTAAATAAGCGAGAACCAGTATATGGAAAACTCGTAGGCACCGGATCAGTGATGGATAATTATGCCGGATGCGGTTCATCATGTAACAGTCATAACATAGGGTGACACAGAACTAGCTCGAATTCATCAATGTAATGTAGGCATGTATTTCGTATATAGTCATACGTGCTTATGGAAAAGAACTTGCATGACATCTTTTGTTCTACCCTCCCGTGGCAGCGGGGTCCTATCGGAAACTAAGGGATATTAGGGCCTCCTTTTAATAGAGAACCGGAACAAAGCATTAGCACATAGTGAATGCATGAACTCCTCAAACTATGGTCATCACCGGGAGTGGTCCCAATTATTGTCACTTCGGGGTTGCCGGATCATAACACATAGTAGGTGACTATAGACTTGCAAGATGGGATCAAGAACTCATAATAGCTTCATTTCTGAAATCATGGCACTCGGGCCCTAGTGACAAGCATTAAGCATAGCAAAGTCATAGCAACATCAATCTCAGAACATAGTGGATACTAGGGATCAAACCCTAACAAAACTAGCTCGATTACATGATAAATCTCATCCAACCCATCACCGTCCAGCAAGCCTACGATGGAATTACTCACGCACGGCAGTGAGCATCATGAAATTGGTGATGGAGGATGGTTGATGATGACGACAGCGATGGAACCCCCTCTCCGGAGCCCTGAACGGACTCCAGATCAGCCCTCCCAAGAGGTTTTAGGGCTTGGCGGCGGCTCCGTATCGTAAAACGCGATGATTTCTTCTCTCTGATTTTTTTCTCTCCGAAAGCAAATATATAGAGTTGGAGTTGGCGCTGGAGGGCATCTAGGGGGGCCACGAGGTAGGGTGCGCGCCCTAGAGGGGGGCGCCCCCACCCTCGTGGACAGGGTGTGGCCCCCCTGGTCTTCATCTTTGGCAAGGATTTATTATTATTTTTTCTAAGATGTTCCGTGGAGTTTCAGGTCATTCCGAGAATATTTGTTTTCTGCACATAAAACAACACCATGGCAATTCTGCTGAAAATAGCGTCAGTCCGGGTTAGTTCCATTCAAATCATACAAGTTAGAATCCAAAACAAGGGCAAAAGTGTTTGGAAAAGTAGATACGATGGAGATGTATCAACTCCCCCAAGCTTAAACCCTTGCTTGTCCTCAAGCAATTCAGTTGACAAACTGAAAGAAAGAAAGAAAAACTTTTACAAACACTGTTTGCTCTTGTTGTTGTAACTATGTCAAGCCAGCATTCAAGTTTTCAGCATAGATCATAACTAACCACATTTGCAATAATTCTCACGTCTCATAATTACTCATATCAATAGCATAATCAACTAGCAAGTCATAATAATAAATCTCAGATGACAACACTTTCTCAAAACAATCATGATATGATATAACAAGATGGTATCTCGCTAGCCATTTCTGAGACCGCAAAACATAAATGCAGAGCACCTTTAAAGATTAAGGACTGACTAGACATTGTAATTCATGGTAAAAGGGATGCAATCGTAGTCACACCCAATATAAATTAATAGTAATGAATGCAAATGACAGCTGTGCTCTCCATCTAGTGCTTTCTAATAAGAGGGTGATGACTCAACATAAAAGTAAATGAATAGGCCCTTCGCAGAGGGAAGCAGGGATTTGTAGAGGTGCCGGAGCTCAGTTTTGCGATAGAGATAAATTGTATTTTGAGCGGTATACTTTCATTGTCAACGTAGCAACTAAGAGATGGCGATATCTTCCATGCTAAACACATTATAGGCGGTTCCCAAACAGAATGGTAAAGTTTATACTCCTCCTCCACCAACAAGCATCAATCCATGACTTGCTCGAAACAACGAGTGTCTCCAACATACATCAGGTCCCAGGGGGAGTTCTATTTGCAATTAATTTTGAATTAGTTTGCATAAAGCATGGGACTGGGCATCCTGGTGACCAGCCATTTTCTTGTGAGTGAGGAGCGGAGTCCACTCCTCTTGAGAATAACCCGCCTAACACGGAAGATAAGGACAACCTTGGTTGATACATGAGCTATTCGAGCATACAAAACAGAATGTTTATTTGAAGGTTTAGAGTTTGGCACATACAAATTTACTTGGAACGGCAGGTAGATACCGCACATAGGAAGGTATGGTGGACTCATCTGGAATAACTTTGGGGTTTAAGGGATTGGATGCACAAGCAGTATTCGCGCTTAGTACAGGTGAAGGCTAGCAAAAGACTGGGAAGCAACCAACTAGAGAGCAACAATAGCCATGTACATGCATTAAAATTAATAAACATTGGATGCAAGCGTGAGTAGGATATAATCCACCATGAACATAAATATCGTGAAGGCTATGTTGATTTTGTTTCAACTACATGTGTGAACATGTGCCAAGTCAAGTCACTTAAATCATTCAAAGGAGGATACCACCCCATCATACCACATCATAATCATCTCAATAGCATGTTGGCACACAAGGAAAATCATTATAACTCATAGCTAATCAAGCATGGCACAAGCAACTATGATATCTAATTGTCATTGCAAACATGTTTATTCATAATAAGCTGAATCAAGAATGAGGGGCTCATCATATTTACAAAAACAAAAGAGGTCAATTTCATACCAGCTTTTCTCATCTCAGTCAGCCATCATATATCATCATAATTGCCTTTCACTTGCATGACCGAACGGTGTGAATAATAATAAGAGTGTACGTGCATTGGACTAAGCTGGAATCTGCGAGCATTCAATAAACAGGAGAAGACAATGCAATATGGGCTCTTGGTTAAATCAGCAATAATGCATATAAGATCCACTTCAACAATTTAATTATGGTCTTCTCCTACTGACCCCCAAAGAAAAGAAAAGAAATAAACTATTTACACGGGAAAGCTCCCAACAAGCAAAAGAAGAACATGAAATATTTTTGGGTTTTCTTTTTTAATTAGTACTACAAGCATGGAAAGTAAATTAATTAAAAGCTACAACTAATTTTTTGGTTTTTCTTAAGGTTTAACAAACACACAAGAAGAAAGCAGGAAAAAGAAAATAAACTAGCATGGATATTACAGTGAAAGAGTATGAGCACCGACATCTAGCAACGAGTGTGTGTGAACATAAATGTAATGTCGGTGAGAAATATGTACTCCCCCAAGCTTAGGCTTTTGGCCTAAGTTGGTCTATTTCTAGGGATAGCCTGGCGGATACCCATAGGTGTAGCTGGGGTCGTACTGCGATGAAGAATAGTTGGGATCATACTAATGTGCAGCGGTTATCGCATGCTGAGCTGCAGCATGGGGTCAAGCTGCCTCTGCTCTCCTCTCATACTCTTCTGCCTCCTCTCTGGTAATAACATATCTTCTTTTTGTCTGTGAATCAAAGAAGGCAGGAGCAGGGAGAGTAATACGGAAAACACGTCGTTTATCAAAAATTAAACAATATAATCTAAATATGAGCGACAAACTGGTGCGAAGCCATAGAGTTATAATCTAAATATGCAGGAGGCAACTCCGTATCACCCTCACGAATGTCTATCTCAAGAAAGTGAGCTAAGCGGGTTGCATAAATTCCCAAAGAAATCTCCATTATGTCTATTACGATGCAACCTACGAGCTACAATGGCTCCCATATGATAAGATTGGTCTCCTAACACAGCACTCCTAAGAATGCTAAGATCAGGGACACACATGTGACGTGCTTCATCCTTAGCATTTATGCATCTACCGATGAAGAGAGCAAAATAATGTATAGCAGGAAAGTGAATGCTCCCTATGGTAGCCTGCGTTATATCTCTAGATTCCCCCACAGTTATAGTAGCAAGAAAGTTTCTAAATTCAGATTTAGGGGGATCCCTAACACTACCCCATGATGGAAGTTTGCAAGCAGAAGTGAAATCCTCTAAGTCCATGGTATAAGATTTGTCATAGAGATCAAACATGAGTGAAGGAGAATTACGCGAAGATGAATACTCAAACCTCCTCACAAATGAACTTGTGAGATCATGATACTGGGGCATTTGTTAGCCTCAAAATCCTCAAGACCGGCATTGCGCAAATATGCTTTGAATTCTTCTTTAATTCCCGCACGGTCCATAAAATTTTCCAATGGCCATTCGCAAGGCCGTACTGGAGCGTCTCTTGGTGGATCCTCGTCAGCATCGCACATAGCAATCTTGGGTCCTTGCTTCTTAGAAGAACCACCTTGGAACATCTTCCTAAGCATATTGTTTTCTCTGAAAAATTCTGAAATTTTTAGTAACTTCAAACAAAAGTGAGCCAACTTCAATAAAACTGATAGCAACTACTCCTACAAGTGCCTAGAGCCTATATCAAGCATTAGAACTACTTGGAACCATATAAATTAGACATGCAAGCTCAAGAACATGGTCAACTATGTAGCACAAATTTGCAAAGAATAAAGCACTAGAACAAAAACTAATTGGACCAATGGAGGAGTCACATACCAAGGAACAATCTCCCCAAGCAGTTTTGCGAGAGGTGCTTTGAGCAAGGAGATCAAAAATCGCAGCAAAAGTGCCTGGAACTCGTGCTTGAGTTCGTTTTTCGGGTTTGTGTGAGATAGAGGAAAAAGATGGGTGCTGGGATAAGTGGAGGAGGGCCACCGTGGGCCCACGAGGCAGGCGGCGCGCCCTACAAGGGGGGGTGCCCACCACCCTTGTGTCCAGGTGGCAGCTCCTCCCGCGGTAATTTTCGCACAGTAAATCCGCAAATATTCCCGAAAAAATCATATTAAATTGGCATGGCATTCTGTATTTTCGGGATATTTTTATATTGCACGGATAAGTTAGGAAACAGACAGAAAAATACTATTTTTACTTTATTTCTACTAATTAACAGAAAATAAAGAGAAGGTACAGAAGGTGGTGCTTCTAGTTTCATCCATCTCATGCTCATCAAAAAGAATCCACTAACAAGGTTGATCAAGTCTTGTTAACAAACTCATTCCGATAATCATGAAACCGGAGAAATTTCGAATAACACTAAGTTACCTCAACGGGGATATGAACATCCCCTATAATAAGTATATCATATTTCTTTTTGATAGTAGGAAGAGGAAATTCAAAACCTCCAATTATAATCGATGGAATTTTTCCAATGGAGTTGATACTATGAACTTGAAGTTGTTTCCTCGGAAAGTGTACCGTATGCTCATTACCATTAACATGAAAAGTGACATTGCCTTTGTTGCAATCAATAACAGCCCCTGCAGTATTAAGAAAAGGTCTTCCAAGAATAATAGACATACTATCATCCTCAGGAATATCAAGTATAACAAAGTCCGTTAAAATAGTAACGTTTGCAACCACAACAGGCACATCCTCACAAATACCGACAGGTATAGCAGTTGATTTATCAGCCATTTGCAAAGATATTTTGGTAGGTGTCAGCTTAATCAAGTCAAGTCTACGATATAAAGAGAGAGGCATAGCACTAACACCGGCTCCAAGATCACATAAAGCAGTTTTAATATAATTTCTTTTAATGGAGGAAGGTATAGTAGGTACTCCAGGATCTCCAAGTTTCTTTGGTATTCCACCCTTAAAAGTATAATTAGCAAGCATGGTGGAAATCTCAGCTTCTGGTATCTTTCTTTTATTAGTAATGATATCCTTCATATATTTAGCATAAGGATTTGTTTTGAGCACATCAGTTAATCGCATACGCAAAAAGATTGGCCTAATCATTTCAGCAAAGCGCTCAAAATCCTCATCATCCTTTTTCTTGGATGGTTTCAGAGGAAAAGGCATGGGTTTCTAAACCCAAGGTTCCCTTTCTTTACCTTGTTTCCTAGCAACAAAGTCTCTTTTATCATAACGTTGATTCTTTGATTGTGGGTTATCAAGATCAACAGCGGGTTCAATTTCTACATCATTGTCATTACTAGGTTGAGCATCATCATGAACATCATCATTAATATTTTCATTAGGTTCATGTTCATTACCAGATTGTGTTTCAACATTAGACATAGAGATATCATTTGGATTATCAGGTGGTTCAGCAATAGGTTCACTAAAAGTTTGCACAGTTCTATCATTTTTCTTGTTCTTCTTTTTAGAAGAACTAGGAACATCAATATTATTTCTTTGAGAATCTTGCTCGATTCTCTTAGGGTGGCCTTCAGGATTCAAAGGTTCCTGAGTCATTCTACCAGTTCTAGTAGCCACTCTAACAACATAATCATTTTTCTTACTATTCATTTAATCAAGCACTTCTTTTTGAGCCTTAAGTACTTGTTCTACTTGAGTGGTAACCATAGAAGCATGTTTGCTAACAAGTTTAAGTTCACCTTTAATATTAGCCATAAATTCACCCAAGCATCTAATCATATAAGCATTTTCTTTTAATTGTCTACCAAAATAAGCATTGAAGTCATCTTGCTTAAACATAAAGTTATCAAACTCATCCAAGCAGTGACTAGCAATTTTAGTAGGAGGGACTTCAGCTTTATCATATCTATAGAGAGACTTTACCTTTACTACATGTGTCGGGATATCGGGATTAGGAGGTTCTTCAGTAAATAAAGAATTGAGATCATATGTTTCTTCAACAGGCGGTATATTAAGACCATGTATTTCTTCAATAGGAGGTAAATTCTTAACATCTTCAGCTTTAATACCTTTTTCTTTCATAGATTTCTTTGCCTCTTGCATATCTTCGGGACGGAGGAATAGAACACCTCTCTTCTTCGGAGTTGGTTTAAGAATAGGCTTAGTAATTGGAGCAGGAGCTGGCTCAGGAGCTGCCCAATTATTTTCATTTGTCAATATATTATTCAATAGAATTTCAGCTTCATCCGGTGTTCTTTCCCTGAAAAGAGAACCGGCACAACTATCCAGGTAATCTCTGGAAGCATCGGGTAGTCCATTATAAAAGATATCAAGTATTTCACGTTTCTTAAGAGGATGATCAGGCAGAGCATTAAGTAACTTGAGAAGCCTCCCCCAAGCTTGTGGGAGACTCTCTTCTTTAATTTGCACGAAGTTGTATATTTCCCTCAAAGCACCTTGTTTCTTATGAGCAGGGAAATATTTAGCAGAGAAGTAATAAATCATATCCTGGGGACTACGCACACAACCAGGATCAAGAGAATTAAACCATATCTTAGCATCACCCTTTCATGAGAATGGAAATATTTTCAGTATATAAAAGTAACGCGATCTCTCATCATTAGTAAACAGGGCAGCTATATCATTTAACTTAGTAAGATGTGCCACAATAGTTTCAGATTCATACCCATAAAACGGATCAGATTCAACCAAAGTAATTATATCAGGATCAATAGAGGATTCATAATCCTTATCAGGAACACATATAGGTGAACTAGCAAAAGCAGGGTCGGGTTTCATTTTATCTCTAAGTGATTCTTTGTTCCATTTAACTAATAACCTCTTAAGCTCATATCTATCCCTGCAAGCTAAAATAGCTAAAGAAGATTCTTTATCAAAATCATAACCCTCAGGAATAGCAGGCATATTTTCATCATCACTATCATCATAGTATTAAGATTCAATAATTTCTTTTTCTCTAGCCCTAGCAATTTGTTCATCAAGAAATTCACCAAGGGGCACAGTAGTATCAGGTATAGAAGCAGTTTCATCATAAGTATCATGCATAGCAGAAGTGGCATCATCAATAACATGCGACATATCAGAACGAATAGCAGAAGCTGTTTTAGGTGTCGCTAGCCTACTCATAACAGAAGGTGAATCAAGTGCAGAGCTAGATGGCAGTTCCTTACCTCCCCTCGTAGTTGAGGGATAAATTGTTGTCTTAGCATCTTTCAAGTTCTTCATAGTGCCCAGCAGATATAAATCCCAAGTGACTCAAAGAATAGAGCTATGCTCCCTGGCAACGGCGCCAGAAATTAGTCTTGATAACCCACAAGTATAGGGGATCACAACAGCTTTCGAGGGTTTATTATTCAACCCAAATTTATTAATTCGACACAAGGGGAGCCAAAGAATATTCTCAAGTATTAGCAGCTGAGTTGTCAATTCAACCACACCTGGAAACTTAGTATCTGCAGCAAAGTGTTTAGTAGCAAAGTAATATGATAATGGTGGTAGTGGCAACAAAAGTAAAGACAACAAAAGTAATGTTTTTGGTATTTTGTAGTGATTGTAAAGGTAGCAGCGGGAAAGTAAATAAGCGAGAACCAGTATATGGAAAACTCATAGGCACCGGATCAGTGATGGATAATTTTGCCGGATGCGGTTCATCATGTAACAGTCATAACATAGGGTGACACAGAACTAGCTCCAATTCATCAATGTAATGTAGGCATGTATTTCGTATATAGTCATACGTGCTTATGGAAAAGAACTTGCATGACATCTTTTGTCCTACCCTCCCGTGGCAGCGGGGTCCTATCGAAAACTAAGGGATATTAAGGCCTCCTTTTAATACAGAACCGGAACAAAGCATTAGCACATAGTGAATACATGAACTCCTCAAACTATGGTCATCACCGGGAGTGGTCCCGATTATTGTCACTTCGGGGTTGCCGGATCATAACACATAGTAGGTGACTATAGACTTGCAAGATAGGATCAAGAGCTCACATATATTCATGAAAACATAATAGCTTCAGATCTGAAATCATGGCACTCGGGCCGTAGTGACAAGCATTAAGCATAGCAAAGTCATAGCAACATCAATCTCAGAACATACTGGATACTAGGGATCAAACCCTAACAAAACTAACTCGATTACATGATAAATCTCATCCAACCCATCACATTCCAGCAAGCCTACGATGGAATTACTCACGCACGACGGTGAGCATCATGAAATTGGTGATGGAGGACGATTGATGATGACGACGGCGACGAATCCCCCTCCCCGGAGCCCCGAACGGACTCCAGATCAGCCCACCTGAGAGGTTTTAGGGCTTGGCGGCGGCTCTGTATCGTAAAACGCGATGATTTCTTCTCTCTGATTTTTTTCTCCGAAAGCAAATATATAGAGTTGGAGTTGGCGTCGGAGGGCATCCAGGGGTTCCACGAGGTAGGGGGCGCGCCCTAGATGGGGGGGGGTGCGCCCCCCACCCTTGTGGACAGGGTGTGGGCCCCCTGGTCTTCATCTTCGGCGAGGATTGATTATTATTTTTTCTAAGATGTTCCGTGGAGTTTCAGGTCATTCCGAGAATATTTGTTTTCTGGACATAAAACAACACCATGGCAATTCTGCTGAAAACAGCGTCAGTCCGGGTTAGTTCCATTCAAATCATACAAGTTAGAGTCCAAAACAAGGGCAAAAGTGTTTGGAAAAGTAGATACGACGGAGACGTATCAGTGACTAGTTCCGATTATGCCAGGATGAAGAAGCCCTGTCTATCTTCTCATCAGAAGGAGCTGTTGAAGGATGGTTACATTACTCCCCACAAGACCAAACTAACTTCAACTCAGAAGGACTGACATATCTCTATCTTTTTTGTTGTGATGCGCAAGTACAATGTTGTTCTAGGATTCTTTCCGGTGATTGCCATTTTTTTAAAGTGTGCTCTACATGGACCATGTAGGTGCCTGTTTAAACTGTCAATTCATAGTACAGTATGCTTTATACTAATCACTTTTTTGTATTTGTGCAAACATGGGTGCTCAGCTTGATTTCAATGGGAACTGCACAAAATGTTCATGAATACATCGAATCATTCATTTCCACCACAAGAAAGGAGGTGTCGATATGTTCAAGGCGTTGCAACATATAAAGGCAAAATCATACAAGCTATGCGCGAATTTGGTTGATTTTGGTGGAACTGCACAAAAATAATAGCTGGTTTATTTAGCACGAGGTGCCATATCAATGTCCGAACTGATGGCAAACCCTGCCCATTCCACAATTGTAGGCATTTGATATTTTGGAATGGGAAAACCTTGTCAAAGTTTGCTCATTGATGTACGCAAAACAAGACACATTTGACATTTTAAAATGGAACATCCTTGTCATATTTTGCTCATTGATGTTAGCAAGAAGACATGCGTTTGATATTTTCGAATGGGATGCCCTTTGCTGTCAGCAGCATCGATCGATTTTTGTTTATTCTTTAGTTGTGAAGTAAATATTGGCTCTGACATGTGAATCGCTGAGATGCATAATCATCGATTTTTTGAATGTTCTCTATGAATTGCCAGGCCTGTGTGTTTGATTGCAATGTACAGGAACGCTAAAAAGCTGCTCAAACTCTTTGTACTCCCTCTATTCCTTTTTACTTCACATATTAGATTTCTTTCAAGTCAGTTGATTTTACATTGTGAATGTTCATACTTTTTTCTATAAGATTGGTCAAAGTAGAGATACTTTGACTAGAGACAAAATTTGTATGCAGACTAAAAAGGACAGGAGTGAGTACATGTGAAACTGCTGCAAACAAGGTGATCACCCTGGGAATAATGCTAGTACGTATTGTTTTGCATGTTTATCCAATGCCACTGATACAAGAATTCGAACTAATCAAACTAAATTCATACATACATGGTCAGATTTCATATAAACATACCAGATTTCATTACATTTGATACATTCTTCAACTAAAAAGGGGTGCGCTAGAGGTATAATTAATTAACCAAAGCTACCCACCTGTGTCCACTGAGCTGAACTGAAGCTTCTTCTCCAGCGGACTGAGCTTGAGTGACCAAACTACAGGTGCATTTGCATAGCTGACATGTGGCCCAGATGCCTATTGGGCCCATGTGTTAGTGACCCAACTACACCAGCAGTTAAGTAACTGAAGCAGCGTCCTTCTCCAACATAGCTCTCTGACTCCACGTTGTCGCCAAGAAGCTAATCGGCCGTCAATGGTCAACCCGCCTAGCTTGGCTTCAACCGGAGGGTAGCAGCAGAGGCCTTACTTCGACCCGAGCGGCGGCGACCTACCGTGTTCTACTCTTCCTTGTTTTATGTCTGGCGCGGCCTCGTTGGCATCGGGGCGGGGCCTCGACGGAGCCGACGATGTCTTCTGTCTTGTTGCTGGCGGGGCGGCACCTTGGCAGAGCGGGGGAAATCCTCCCCCTCGTTGCTGATAGGGTGGGGCCTCAACTGAGCCGGCGATGTCCTCTGCCTCGTTGTTGGCGGGGCGGGGCCTCGGTGGAGTAGGGCTCGCCGAAGCTGGCGAGGTCCTCCGCCTCGGTGCCGGCTTGGCGGGGCCTCAGTGGAGCCGACGATGTCCTCTGCCTCGTTGTTGGCGCGACAGGTCCTCGGCAGAGAAGGGCCTCGCTGAAGCCAGCGAAATCCTTCGCCTCGGTGCCGGCGGGGCGGGGCATCGATGGAGCCGGCGGTGTCATCTGCCTTGTTGTTGGTGCCACGGGGTCTCAGTGGGAACGACACCTATGGGATCACTGGGACCCCTTCTATGGTTGGGAGGCGCGGAGTTGTGCAAAGAGCGGGTCTAGTAGCCAGCGCAAGGATTGTTTAGCCAGGTTCAGGCCGCAAGGATGCGTAATACCCTAGTCCAGCTTTTGGTGTATATTTGAGTGTTCTTGAGCTTCCGAACTAGCTGCGGTGCGTGCGTAGTCCAGAAGGTCCGAATCCTTCTCCAGTACGCCTCGGGCCTCCTTTTATAGTCAAAAAGGGGTCGCCACAGTGGCACACATGAGGTGGAAAGGTAAATAGTGTACAAGCTTATCGCTTGTCATTGCGGGACAAGGTGCATTAAATGTGCTCGTTAGGTGTCTCGTTGTTTTATTGCGGACGGTAACAAGGCCCGTCCCATCCGTCGCTGTTCTGCCTTGCTCCGATGCACGTCCAGACCAACAAGGCATGCAGCGTGACGTAAGCTAGCAGACTGCTGAGATGGCGTGGTGGTAGGGTCTTCAGGAAGATCTTCATGCCACCACATAGGTGCTTGCTGAGTTGGCTTGGAGGTTGCGCGTCGCCACGCAGGTGCCTGCCCAGTTGGTTGGGCTGGTAGCTGCATGGGAACGGCGGTGGGGCCTTGGCAGACGTGGGCCTGGCTATGGCCCCGCAGGTTTTCTCATCAAGGGTCTTGTCGGGGCCCCGACAAGGGTCTTGCCGTGGGATCGCGGTTGTCCCCGGCAAGGATCTTGCCGGGGGTCTCGTGGATTTCCTCAGCATGGATCTTGCCGAGGATCGTCGTCTTCTGGTCCTCATCCGATCTTGTGTGCTTAGGATCTTCACAAAGATTTGTATGCCACCATGGAGGTGCCTCCTGAGCCTTGGTTCCAATGTGGTTGATGGTGTTGGAACCCTTGGGCTCAAGGGTGGCGCGCTCTGTTGGCAATGGGCAAGTTGCCCCGGCAAGGCTCTTGCCGGGGCTGCGGAGGCCGCCCCGGCAAGGGCCTTGCCGGGGGAGTCCACCAAACCCTCTTCTCTTTGTGTCTCTGTTCTTGGTGTTGTTCTGGTTGCCTTGTGCTTTTGCTCCCTCTGCCCCGCTAGGTATGGCCGTAGGCGCGGCTCTTACTGTCTATGCACAAGTAAAGGTGTACAAAAGAGGGCCCCTACTTTTGTGCACCGACAGGAGTCCCCGAGCCTGGGCCATACATAAGCGCGACGCGTTGTTGGGCTAGGCCCAAAACGGTGCGCGGACATGCGGGGTCGAGTTTTACTGCGGTAACTTCCTCGCCCGTCGCACTTCCCCACGGCCCGCGTTGAACGCGCGGTGTGGGGGTCGTGTGTGACGTGGGGGTCATGTGTGGGGGCAGTTGCTGCCCTCATGTGTCACATCGCAATGAATGGTAAAGAGGCGGCCCGCGCCTTCCCCATAAGAAAAGGGGAAACTGCGGGCGCGCTGCTGATTTACCCTCCGCGTCACTCCAGTTTCGGAACCGCCGTCCCCCCTTCATCTTCCTCAAGTGAAAAAAGCCGAAATCCTCGCCTCCATTCGCCATCGCCGTGCCCCCATTGCCCCCAATCTCTCATTGCTCCAGATCCTTCACCTCTTTCCCGGCCGCCATGGCACCCAAAACCAGCAAGGGCAAAGGAGTGGCCAAGGACGCCGAGGAGAAGGAGATGCCGGAGAGGGAGTCAGCGGCGCTTCAGATCCGTCTTGCTGTCTTCCCCTCGACGGTCGATGCGATCCACCTCAGGGACAACTTCAAGCCTCTATGGGGGGTGAAGACGATGGGGCATCCGGCTACGTGCATCATTCCTGCCGATTTTGCCAAGGCCGGCCCAAATCGGTATCCTTTCTTCATTGACTACTCCTACGGGCTTTGCCCCCCTTCTCCGACTTTTTCAACGATATCATGCACACCTTCGGCTTCCATCTTCTTGATTTCAGGCCGAATGCCGTGGCGTGTATGGCCCTCTTCGCCCACCTCTGCGAGGGCTTTGCCAGAATGCTTTCCAGCACGACCCTTTTTCGCCACTATTTATTTCCCCGTATCCAGGCGGGGCGTGCCATCTCCGGGTGCGTCACCTGGCTCCCACGGACCCAGGAGAAAGGCACGTATCCAGAGGGTGCCCAGAAGGAGAGGTGGGAGGAGTGGCGGGGCCGATGGCTATGGATCGAGGAGGAGGATCCGCAAGAATTCTGCCAAGTTTGTCAGAGCCCACCAGTCCACCGCAAGGACTGGAGCGACGCCGATGCCGATGACAAGAAGCTCGGGATCGCTACCGTAAGGATCCATCGCCTCACCCTTGAGATGATTGGGGCCGACTTCATCCGCCACCGCATTGCCCCACTGCATAACAAGGGGAGGCCGGCCTGGCTTTTCCGGAACGCGACCGATGTCATGAGGCTTCGCCCCGGCTTGAAGCACAACTTCACGGTGATGGGGCACACTCATCTTTGTCAGTGGCTTTTCCAGCTCGATGTGGGTGGCGGCGGCAGGGCTGAGAGAGCCGACAAGGCTATGAAGGCCGTCAAGGTCGTCAAGGGGCCTCTGTTCGGGTTGCCAGCGGGAGTGGTCCCGCTGAGCAACGACTCTCACCAAGCGGACATCATCACCATGATGCCGGACTTCAACATGCATGGCCTTAACTCAAGGTGGGCCGAGTTGGAGGAGGAGCGGGTGCAGGAGTTCTTCGACAACCTATTGGAGAGGTATGTCCACGATGAGCCGCTGCTTATCAAGGACACCACCAAGGAGGAGCTAGACTACATCGCCGCTAGGGCTGTGGAGGCGGCGCTTGCCAAGGAGGCTGGCAGCATCGGCCACGTGGAGAACGAGGCCGAGGTAGCCACGGAGGAGGAGGATCTTGCTGGATGGGCAGAGCCTGCCGGGGAGGCCAGCAACGCCGGCACCGAGGCCCCTCTCATCAAAGACGTGGTCGAGGAGTCGACCGAGGGAGAGGCTGGGTGTCGGTGTCAAAACCGGAAGATCTCGGGTAGGGGGTCCCGAACTATGCGTCTAAGGCAGATGGTAACAGGAGGCAAGGGACATGATGTTTACCCGAGTTCGGGCCCTCTTGATGGAGGTAATACCCTACGTCCTGCTTGATTGATCTTGATGATAGGAGTATTACAAGAGTTGATCTACCACGAGATCGTAGAGGCTAAACCCTAGAAGCTAGCCTATGGTATGATTGTATGTTGTCCTACGGAATAAACCGTCCGGTTTATATAGATACCGGAGGGGGCTAGGGTTACACAAAGTAGGTTACAAGGGAGGAGATCTACTTATCCGTATTGCCAAGCTTGCCTTCCTCGCCATGGAAAGTCCCATCCGGACATGGGACGAAGTCTTCAATCTTGTATCTTCATAGTCCAACAGTCCAGCTAAAGGATATAGTCTGGCTGTCCGGAGACCCCCTAATCCAGGACTCCCTCAGTAGCCCCTGAACCAGGCTTCAATGACGATGAGTCTGGCGCGCAGTTTTTTCTTCGGCATTGCAAGGCGGGTTCCTCCTCCGAATACTCCATAGAAGATTTTGAACATAAGGATAGTGTCCGGCTCTGCAAAACAAGTTCCACATACCACCATAGAGAGAATAATATTTCCACAAATCTAATCTGCTGACACATTTTGACAGCAGGACATCATGCCATGGCCCGGTCTTTATTCAAACCGTTTTTCTCAACCAGCGCTGCACATATTGCGAGGCGGTTTTCTTGACACGTCTTGTCAAAGCAGAGATCGTGTCCCCCTTATTATCGGATTCTCATCAATACGGACATGGGTAACCCAATCGTGCCAGTTGGTATGACTCCTCGATTTTACGCAAGTCCCAAACAGCCATGAGGAGGACGCTTGATATTCGCCCTCTTTATAAAGAGGCCAAGGCCTGTCCCTTTTTCCCTCTCATGCTCAATCGAATCCTTCCCCCGCCTCGAGTTCCAACACCCAAGGCTCAGGTCAGGCACTTCGGACCTTCAACCATGTCCGGATCCAACCTCCAAGGTCGGTGGATGCCTTCCTCTATCAGAGAGGAGGACATCAAGAAGCTGTGAAAGGCCAGGTATCTAACCGCCGAAATCTCGCACGTGCTGCCTGCCCGAGGGCAGGTCAGCCCCACGCCCGAACCCAACGAGAGTGTTGTGTTCATCTCTCACTTCCTCCGAGGGCTAGGCCTCGCTCTAGATCCCTTTGTTAGGGGGCTCATGTTCTATTATGGGCTGGATTTCCATGATCTAGCCCCGGATTCGCTCCTTCACATCTCGTCGTTCATCGTCGTGTGTGAGGCCTTCCTTCGCATTACCCCACACTTCGGCCTGTGGCTCAAGACTTTCAATGTGAAGCCGAAGATGATCGAGGGGCGTCACACAGAATGCGGAGGTGCCGCAATAAGCAAAAGTGATGATGTTCCATGGCCAGAGGGTTCCTTCCTAGAGGTGTCCGGCTTATGGCAACGGGAGTGGTTTTGTATCACAGCTCCCCGAAGTGCCAAGTGGGTAGCCGCCCCTGCCTTTCGCTCGGGCCCTCCACCACAACTGATGTCATGGATCAACAAGGGGCTAAACTGGGGGCCAATAAATGATGTGTCGATATTGCAGAGTTGCCTCCGAGATCTCCTAGAGAGAGATGTCAGCCTAGTTATGGTAATGCAAGTCATGATAGTTCGTCAAGTCCAGCCTTGCAAACGTCGACCCCTCCGTATGTGGGAATTCAACCCGGAAGGACCACGAACTATTCAGCACTTCCTTGGCATGACGCTCGAAGAGATGTACAAATTGTTCTTCGGACCCCAAATAGAGTGTCCGGACACCACCGAGGATGCGGGTCTAAGCTGTAATTGCCCCGATACCCAAGTAAGTAATCCCATGGTTGAACACGCTGTCTTTCTATTTATCATAACATCATTATGAAAAGTCGCTCTTTCACCAGGACTGGATAACAAAGGCGAAGATGATCAGGTGTTCGGCCCCCCTTCCCGAAGGCTCAGCCAATCCAGTACTAGACAGAATGCTCGAGCTGGTGCCTTATCAGGCGCCCTTAGAGGAAGATAAGGGGGGGAATAAAGAGGCTGAAAGCGGGCCTCACTCACTGTTCGTCCAAACCGGGGGAGTTAGCGCCTCCATGCAGGAGGATAGCCAGGGAGAAGAATCTGAAATCCCCTCTCCCCAAGGAAGGAAGAGGACCACCTCGAAAGACCCGGAAACAAAGCTTTCCAAATGGGGGAAGAAATCTCCACCAGAGGGTCCTGCCTTGGAGGGTACTCTTGCCGCACAATGTCCGCAAGGGGATCAGCCCTCTATCGAGCTGTAAGTAAACAAAAAGTAGTTAATAGTAAAAACATCTTACATTACTTCTGAAGATAATAACCGAAGCATATATCTTACAGTTCGGATCGTAGCCCTTCTCGGCAGAGTTTGTCTTCGGGGGATCTTCTTCAGGAGATGATGGAGAGCGAAACACCTCCCCCTGCCACCGCGCCTCATGAGGCGGGTGACCCTGAAGTGTCGTCGCGGAGGGTTTCTCCTGATCCGCCAAGGCTAGAGGGTAATCCTTTGGCCACCCAAAGTCCCCAGTATTCGGCTCCTAAAGGGAGCGACAGAAAGAGTCCGGAACCGTATAATGTGCGGTCGGATGCACTGAAGGACCTTCTGGAGCAAGCGGCCATCTTAGAAGCGCATCGTACGCTAATGGGTACGGTGATTGAAAGGATTTCATCCGCCAAAAGCGGGTTGCATGAAGCTTTTATGAGTCTGCTGAAAGGCTTTGAGGTACGTGAAATAGTGTAAGTTTTTGACAGTACCGCACCCGTTAGGTGTGCCCTATGCAGATAGTAGCCCCTGAGACTCTGGTTGCTATCGAGTACGGCGGCAAACAGAGGATCATAGTCCCAGGTAATAATCAGACCGCCTTCATGTGCAGCTGGCTGATGGTCCGGTGGCTAGCCGGACTGATGAGTTTGCCGAGCTAAAACAGCAACTTGATGTGGCAGATGCCTACATCGTGCTTGTCAACAAGCGGCTTGACGAGGCACGTGGTTTGTGATTTCTCCGGTGATCAACACATAGTAAGAGGAGCATGATGCCAGTATCTTTAATATGTTGTGACTGCAGATGGAGCTGCCACTGTGGAGACCCTTCGGACGGAACTTGCCCAAGCCAAGGAAGAAGCCAAAAATAGCGTTGTGGCCGCTCTAAAGGCGGTCGAGGAGCTGAGGGCCGAACAGGCCGCGCATTGCCAAAGCAAGGAAAGAATAGCCAAGATGGCCGTTGAGATGAAAGATGCCGCTGGCCTTTACCAGCTTCTTGAAAAAGAAAGCCGAGCGAAGGCGACGGACCTGGAGAAGGCCATGGTAGCAGCCAAGGAAGCCCACTCCAAAATCAGAGTGACGAAGGAGGAGCTGCGTCAAGCTGGAGATATCGCGGCTGGGAAGCCCTTTTTGTTGCGGACTAAGTTCAGAGATCCGAAGTATGCCCCTCTTGATCAACTATGGAGTTCTGCAGATGCATACATGGATTTGGAAGCAAGTGCTGCTGATGCGGTTGAGTACTTCAAGGATCAAAAAGGTCGTGAAGTGGAAAAGCTGTTCTGGTCACAGTTCCATGCTCCAGTGCGTCCGCTGCTCTTGAATGAGCAAATGGACGAGTGGGCCGAGCTCCATAGGTTGTCCGGACTTGCCATGAGGTCTGTTGTGGATCATCTGTGGCCGGAAGGGCCAAGGCCGAATAGTTATTTTAGTTTAGTACAACAATTCCTTGGTGTTGTGCCGCATATCGACGGTATGAAGAGGTCGGCGTGCATAGAGGGTGCGCGGATGGCACTTGCCCGTGTCAAGACATACTGGACAGAGATGGAGGCCACCACTATTGCAACACAGGGTTCGGTCGTGGGCCGAGTAGCTGCCGAGCACTACTTTGAAGAAGTCCTTGAAGGCGCTCGTTCGATAGAGGCTCAGTGCTCGAAGAATATTATGTTCTAGTGACATGTATTCCCATTGTAAAAACAATGTTTTGTTGAATTATAAAGGCTGTGTTTATACTTTTGCCTGAAAGTATTATGATGCCTCATGTGCGACCGTTTATGTATATATGTATATAACCTGAAAGATTGTAGTCGTCGGCTTCAGCCCCCACGCATATAATGCGGGGGTGTTCGCAGAAAACGCGTATTCACACTTGATCCAATGTCTTGGTCCATGAAGGAGATGTTAGCGCAGTGAACAAGGCAATCGGACTATATTGCTTTAACACTTTCACTTAGCCATAGGAGTTTGATGGTGGGACTACTATATAGCCCCTGGTACTTCTGCGCTAGTTCGAATACGGGGCGCGTACGTACATGACCGGGAAACGACCCTTCGTTAATGCGGAGGAATCCCAAATATTCCGCTAAGTCATCGAGTGGTTGACCAATCTCGCGCTTTATCATGACAGTCAGTTTTCAGCTTTCTCTACCGAGGTGCTCATCCGGATGAACCAGGGCACAATCGCAGTAGTTCTCCCGGTGCCGCCTTAGCCGATAGTGCGGAACGTAAGGTAGCAAAACACGGGAGCCGGGCAAACCCAACATTTGACCAAAGCCATGATTCGGAGCTGATGCATATAAGGCCAAAATCGCGATGCCGAACACTCCCTAAGGTATTCGGTCTTTATAACATATGCCGGGGCTGAACAATGCCCATAATAATAAACCCCGAGTGTCCAGGTATGTGCAATATCCTGACATGGGCACATGCCAATAACCTCAGTATCCTTCTCGGTTGTATTGAGTATCCGGAGGATGTGAACAACAAGAGACAGTAAAAAAGGTTCACGCAGGGTCTTAATCTGAAAAGAAACCTTTGAGCGGGTCCCTGTTGCACGTCTGCGCCTGTGTCTCCGTTGTTCCGTGTCCTGGACGGGTGTAGGACAATTGTTATCTGTAAAAGAGAAGAACTTAGGTGAAAGTTGCCGTGGTAAAAAATTGGTTATTATCAATAAACCATTAAAATTCAAGATAAGTCAAGTTGAGCCGAACTGGCCCTGATTACACGCGGGAAGCCCCTGGTACCATCTATGAGGGTTCAATTATCAGACCAATCTCATGTATATGTAGTGATGCGCCGGACTCGTCTAACCGTGTCCGTGGTCTTGACGACCTGTCATTTTTTCTGGTTGGTGAGGCCGTCTAGTGCTCGGCTGTTAAAGCCGCCACACATTCTTCCGCGCGTAGAGAACGCGCAATATTTCCACTAACTGTGATGGTGCCACGTGGACCGGGCCTCTTAAGCTTGAGAGAAGCGTAATACGGTACTGCATAAAAACGAGCGAAAGCCACTCTTCCGAGTAGTGCATGATAGCCACTTCGGAATGGAGTGATGTAGAAAGTTAACTTTTCGCTTCGGAAGTTGTCGGGAGAACTGAATACAACCTCTAGTAATGGAGAACCCGTACAGCGGGCCTCTGGGCCCGGTATTACTCCCTAGAAGGTAGTATTACTGTGGCTTATTTTTGTCGGGTCTATCCCCATTTTGCGGACTGTGTCCTGATATATCAGATTTAGACCACTGCCGCCATCCATAAGGACTCGTGTGAGATGGTATCCATTTATTATTGGGTCTAACACCAAGGCAGCCAATCCTTCATGCCGGATGCTTGTCGCATGATCCCCGCGATCAAAAGTGATCGGGCGGGCCAACCAGGGGTTGAACTTAGGGGTGACGGGCTCTATAGCGCGTGTGTCTCGGAGTGCATGTTTGCTTCTCCTCTTCGTCACATGGATCATGTTTACTATTTTAACCTCTGGTGGGAATTTTTTCTGTCCTCCGGTGCTTTGCTGGCGAGGTTCGTCCTCGTCTTCGCTTGGTGTCTCCCCCCTTGTCTTTGGCGTTTAGCTTGCCGGCCTGCTTGAAGACCCAGCATTCTCTATGGCTGTGATTTGCAGGTTTATCGGGTGTGCCATGAATCTGACATAGTTTGTCGAGAATCTTGTTTAGGCTAGATGGTCCATCTCTGCTGCCTTTGAAAGGCTTTTTCCGCTGACCTGGTCGAGAGCCCCTGAATCTGGCGTTGACCGCCGTATTATCTGGGCTGTCTTCTTTATTTTGACGCTTGTTTTTACTGCGCCATGGTTTTCCATTGCCATCCCTGACTTCAGATGTGCTTGGGTTGCTGGTGCTACCGCGGGCTAACCATCTATCTTTGCCCGCGCAAAAGCGGGCCATGAGGCTTGTCAGGGCTGCCATTGTTCTCGGTTTTTCTTGGCCGAGGTGTCTGGCGAGCCATTCGTTTCGGACGCTGTGTTTGAAAGCTGCTAAGGCTTCGGCGTCCGGACAGTCGACAATTTTGTTCTTCTTAGTGAGAAACCTGTTCGAAAGCTTCCGGGCTGACTCTCCGAGCTGTTGAATTATATGACTTAAATCATTTGCATCCGGAGGTCGGACATAGGTCCCTTGAAAATTATCCCGAAAAGTGTCCTCGAGCTCCTCCCAACTTCCAATTGAGTTTTTGGGGAGGCTTTGCAGCCAGTGCCGAGCTGGTCCTTTAAGCTAGAGGGGCAAGTACTTGATGGCATGGAGATAATCTCCGCGAGCCATATGGATATGGAGGATGAAGTCCTCAGTCCAGACCCCAGGGTCTATGGTCCCGTCATATGCCTCTATGTTCACTAGTTTGAATCCTTCTGGGTATTCGTGGTCCAGCACCTCATCGGTGAAACATAGGGGGTGTGCGGCACCCCTGTATTTGGATGTATCATGGCGTTCGGACGGTTGTAGTATTCGGTTTTGATTTTGTGTCGGAGCACGCCTCCTAGATCCATAGATGGATCTGGTCATACTGGATTTTTGGCGCAAGTCCTCACGTAGATCGTGTATTGACTTATGTGCGACCTCGTTAGCCGCTCTATCGCGGTCACAAGGTGGTTGATCCGCCCGGTTGGCCGTTTTATTTTTCGGCTGTATGTGGTCTAAGCCTCATCGTCGAATTCGGGTAATAGCTTGCGCTTTAGATAGCTCTTTGTGTGGTAACCTCGACCATACTTTTCTTCATTGTCAAGCACTTTGTTCCACCTGTTGTTGAGCGTATTGTGTTCGGCCTTAAGCCTTTGCTTCTGCTTCTTCAGACTCCTCGCTGTGGCAACAAGACTTCTGCGGAGGTTCTCTTGCTCCAAGTGCATTTCCGGGATGATGTGTGCATCTTCGTCCAGACTGTTTTCTTTCCCAGAGGGGGTTTGATGAGATTTATCCTCAGCGTCGCCGTGTTCGGACGTCGGATCCTCACTTTGTTCGCCGTTTGCAGCTTCATCGCGCTCTGCCGCCGGGGCAATGTGGTCGTCATTTCCTCTGGAGTCGACTGGAGTGTTATTTTCTCTTGCGCTGTTGTTGCTGTTTTTGCCGAGGCGAGATTTGGAGTGGCGCCTACGCCGACGCTTTCTTTGCTTCTTGGAGGGGTCATCCTCCACTGTCTCCTTCCGTTTCTCGTCATCGTTTTCTTTGGGTGCATCCACCATGTATATGTCATGTGATGAAGAGGCTGTCCAGTGTCCTATGGGCACTAGTTCCTGTTCCTCTCCTGTGTCGTCGTCCATGCCATCGATGTTTGCGGAGTCGAAATCGAGCATGTCAGTTAAATCGTCGACAAAGGCTACTAAGTGGGTGGTGGGTGGGCAGTGAATTTGTTCGTCCTTTGCATCCCATTCTAGCCAGACATAGTTCGGCCAAGGATTTCCTGACAAGGAGAGAGACCTTAATGAATTTAGCATGTCGCCGAGAGGTGAGTGCTGAAAGATATCCGTGAAGGTGAACTCCATGATCGGCGCCCAATCAGATTCGATAGGCACGGATGCAGGCGGCTCGGAGTTCGTGGCCGGAGACGAATTCAGTGTTTCGGCAACACGGCTCTCGTAAGGGGTGAAGTCAGTATCCGGCTCTGTCGCCACTAAGAGTGCGGCCTCCGTGGAGGGGTCTACCCCTCTGTCCTCGGATGGCGCAATTTGCTCCAGATTGAAGGCCGGAGTAGTTGTAGATGTGATCTCTCGAACACTGTCCGACGGCAGATTTAAATCATGCTCGTCGTGATCGTGCGGCGCACCTGACATGGGCTCGAATCCGTCGAAGATAAAATCTCTGCGGATGTAGGCAGTGTAGTTTAGGTTTCCGAACCTGGCCTGATGGCCAGGGGCGTAGCTCTCGATCTGCTCCAGATGGCCAAGCGAGTTGTTCTGCAGTGAGAAGCCGCCGAGTATGAAGATCAGTCCGGGGAGGAAAACCTCACCCTGGACCGCATCATTACCGATGATCAAAGGAGCCATCAGGCCTTACGGTGACGGCATAGTGGAACTCTCAATGAAAGCACCAATGTTGGTGTCAAAACCGGCAGATCTCGGGTAGGGGGTCCCGAACTGTGCGTCTAAGGCGGATGGTAACAGGAGGCAGGGGACACGATGTTTACCCAGGTTCGGGCCCTCTTGATGGAGGTAATACCCTACGTCCTGCTTGAATGATCTTTATGATATGAGTATTACAAGAGTTGATCTACCACGAGATCGTAGAGGCTAAACCCTAGAAGCTAGCCTATGGTATGATTGTATGTTGTCCTACGGACTAAACCCTATGGTTTATATAGACACCGGAGGGTGCTAGGGTTACACAAACTCGGTTACAAGGGAGGAGATCTACATATCCGTATTGCCAAGCTTGCCTTCCACGCCAAGGAAAGTCCCATCCAGACACGAGACGAAGTCTTCAATCTTGTATCTTCATAGTCCAACAGTCCGGCTGTCCGGAGACCCCCTAATCCAGGACTCCCTCACCGGGGTTGACGACCCTCCGGCAACGGGGAGAAGGCGTGTCCTACGATGGGCCAGCTCTGGTGAGCCCGTCCGGCCCAGCAGGACAGTGCAGCGGCAAGAGGCCCAGGAGGAGTCTGTGCACTTGACGTGGGCCATGGCAGCAAGGAAGGTGGTGAGGGCCACTGTGGCGAAGAAGAAAGCGACTGCCTCTTCTTTGTCCAAGCGTCGCCGGACTCCATCCCCTTCCCCTCCTCCTACAGACGTGGACATGGAGGTCGTCTTTGATCTTGGTTCTCTCAGCCCAAGGAGGAACAGGAAGGCATTGGAAGAGGAGGTGGAGGATGAGTAAGCATCCTGCCTTTCATCATCTCCGTTCCTTCAGACTACGCCGGTTTCCTTGACTTATTTTTACTCTTGCAGGGACATGGAGACGCTGGCCTAGAGGGTGGCAAAGAGGGCCAGGGCCTCGATGGGCGGCCAGCCCTCGGCGGGCACGTCGAGTACGCCGCTGGTGGTGGAGAGCAACCCAGATAGCAGCCCCGACGCAGCCCCCAGCATGAGCTCAGCACTCGCTCCCTATCAACATGTGTTGGGGTACGATCCCTTGGCGCTGACCTTGCCGTGGTTGCAGGAGGAGGACGGCAGCAGGAGAACCCACTGAGGGCCACCCCAACACGCCGCCCCCATCGACCACGCCGCCCCGAGGGGCGTCCCCGGCATGGGCGCCAAGCACCGAGCCCATGCGCACAGAGGAGGAGGAGGCAAACCCGGGCGCCGATGGCTCCATCCCGGCACCAAATATCGGCGAGGAGGGGGCCACTTCTTCCCAGCCCAGCATGGGTAAGTTAATTGCCCTCTGTCCCTGTTCTTGCTTTCTCTTTTCAAACCTTGGTCTTGGCTTTGCCTCATTCCCCTCCTTGGTATCCAGACCCTTCCTCGGCGGACCGGGAGGACATCGACACCGTCATTGAGGAGGTCGCTAGGGATGCCAAGGCCGAGGCCGCCAAGGGTGCTATTGAGGATGCCGCCAAGGGGGCTGCTGAGGATGCCGCCAAGGGGCCTGCCGGGGTGGCCGGCAAGGCCGCTGCCATGGAGGGGGTGGTTGACGATCAACCTTCCTCCTCCACTGCCTCTGGCTCGGGCAAGTACCTGAGGGTCAGCGACAACCTATGCATCCATCTCCCAGGGACGGCGAGCACCAGGGCGCCCACCGAAGGGGAGGTTTTTGATGACGAGGTGCTCGCCACCGCCGGGCTTGAGGTTGTCGACGAGCCGCGCCAGTGGTGGCGGTTCCCAGGAAGAGCGGCTCCTTCAGGCCATGAGCACCAACTTCCAGAAGCTCCAGGCGCTTCACCGCACCAGCCTCGACAAGGCCAAGTCCAGGATGGCGGCGGTGGACAAGGCGGAGGCGGATCTCGAGGAGCGCGTCACCGAGACGCAGGCTTGGTTCCACCAGGCCTGTGAGGAACTGATGTCCACCCAAGATCTGCTGGTCGAGCGGAAGCAGGAGCTTGTCCTAAAGCAGGCTGACGTCGAGAAGGCCCAGGAGACGGCGAAAGAACATGCCACCAAGGACGAGGCTGCGCGGCTCCAGCATCAGGACGTGCTGAACTCCTAGGAGGAGGACCTTGCCGCTCGCGAGGAGAAGCTCACCGCGACACTCCTCGGCAAGGATGAGGAGGTCGAGCAGCTTGTCGTGCAGCGGACCTGGGAGCCGGAGCAGAGGCATGAGGAGGCACTCAATGCTCAGGCCAAGGTCTAGGCCGGCAAGGTGAACGAGCTAGAGGTGGAGTGGGACGGGATGAAGAAGCAGGTCCTGGAGCTGACGGAGGAGAGGGACACGGCCAAAGGTGCCTTGGCTAACGCACAGGCCACAGTCCTCAGCAAGGTCGAGCAGTTCTCCGAGGCCAATGACTCCATCAGGGATCTGAAGCTGAAGCTGGAGGGCCTCGATGGGACGCTTTCAGAGGTCAAGGCCCGGGAGGAGACACTGACCACAAATCAAGAGGCCGAGAGGCAGCTGCGGAGGAATCACGCCGCCAACCATGCAGATTTTGAGAAGGGCGAAAATCTCTGGATCAGCCGCCTCGCCGACATCACTGGCAGGATCACCACGTAGCTGGCTACCATGGGGATGCCGAACGTGAGGTACGTCCCGGAGCCAAATGTGAGTCCCAACGCCAGACTGACCCTATTCTTCGAGGGCGTTCTTGGAGCTCTGGAGCAGTTCCACTCCAACAGAGCGACCACCCTGGCCAATGAGGCCCGGAGGCTTTGCCGGGGTGTCCTGACCAAGGTACTCACCAAGGCGGCATACTGGAACCCCAACCGAGACTTCGACGCCGCGCTGGAGAGCTTGCCGGAGGGTGTGGACCTCGCGGCGCTCGAAGAGTGTATCGAGCCCGTCATCAGTCGCGTCGACGGAGTACAGAGCATTGTCACATCCCTAGTTCTGGTATGGTCCTTGGCTTGCCTTGTGCATCATGTTTAAATTTCAAATGAATTTGAAATGGGGAAGTTGCAAACCCTAGCACCAAAGCAATTCAAATAGGTTCAAATTAAAAATGGAATTTCAATGAAACCAAAATGCTATTCAAAAATGTTCATGCTCTTTGGATAATGTTGGGAACAACAACCAGACGTGATGCACATTTTTGCTACTCATTTTGGATTTTTGAATCAATGCCTAAATATTTGATTTGGAGCTATTTAAATTATATAAATATTTTAATGGCTCCAAAAATGTTGGGAATTGGTGAGGGCCTCTAGAATATTATATCTAGATGCCACAATTATTTTCAGCATTTATGGAAATATTTTAACATTTCTTTTAAATACAAACAAATGTCAGAAATAGAAAAAGAAAACAGGAACATGAAAACACTTACCTGTCCTTACCTGGCGGCCCAGCTGGCCAGCCCACCTGGCGGCCCAGCCCACCAAGGGCAGGGAGGTCTTCTTCCTCCCGCCAGGAGGACGCCGAGCGCATGGCCGACGCACGCCGGCGCACGCCAGGCCACCTCCTGCTTCCCGCCGCTGCCTCGACGCCCAGGATGACGCCATGCAGTCTCCCCGACCCCCCTCTCACTCCCTCTCGCTCCTTCCCCTCCTCTGTCCTCTCCCCGCAGCGCCACCGAACGCAGCCGACGCCATCGCTCGCCGTTGCCGCGGCCACTGCCTCCCTCTCGCCCCCTGGACATGCCCAGGAGCTCCACGACGTCGTCTTCGTCATCTCCACCGAGCCAAGCGAGCCGGGGCGCGCCATAGCGACGTCATCACCATCATCTTCAACCTCTCAGCCGTCGAGATCGCCGGCCCCGTCCGTCGTCTCCGACTCGTCCCCGAGCCTGCTGACCATCCTGTCGCCTCCGCTGTGAGATTCTACGTCTATTCCCCCTCTTCCCGAGCTTGTTTACGCCCCGTAGCCATCGCCCCCTTGTCGACCGAACCGCGCCGCCGCCCAAGCTCATCGGCGGCAACGCTTCGGTGACCATTTGGTCCTAGACACGTGTCCACCGAGCTTGCTGCCCCGCACTGAGCTTCGCTAGCGCCTCCCCTTGCCCGCTTGCACCCCGCAATGCTAACCCCGCGCGCACCCGAGCTCCGGCCGCCGCACTCGTCGTTGCCGGCGCCACTCCGGACGATCCCCGGCCGCGCCACCACCATGGCTGGATGCGGACGAGCGTCCGCACCTCGTAGCTGCACTCCGCGCGCTAAATGGCACCCTGTAGCGCATTTCCGTGCCGCGCCGCCGCGTCTGGACTCGCCGGCGGCTAAACGCCAGCGATCGCTGACTTTTGACCGGCGTGGTTTGACCCCCATAGCCCAGTTGACCTCCCCCCTCTCTCTCACTGACCTGCGGGCCCCGCCCGACTAGTTACTATAGTTAACGCTAATTAACTAACTAGGTTAGCCACTACAGTCACTGACTAGTGGGCCCTACCCAGTTAATTAGGACTAACTAACTTAGTTAGTTGACTGGGTCACTGACCAGTGGGACCCACTGGTCAGGTTTGACCTGGTCAGCCCCGTTGACTCGCTTACGTCATGCTGACGTAGAGCTGACGCAATAATTGATTTCTGGAATTAATTTAACTCAGGAAATTCCAGAAAATAGTTAAAACTTCTAAAAATCATAGTAATTCAACCGTAACTCCAAATCAAATAAATTATATATGAAAAATTATCAGAAAAATGCAAGGAATCCATTTATGCTAGTTTCATGCATGAAAAACCAACTTATACTTGCTGTATAAGTGAAAACGTAATAATGGCATGTTATATACTTAATTTGGGGTTTGCATATGAACCCTTGGTTCATATGGACTTTAACCAAATTGATGCTAGATGCATTAGGGCAAATTATAGCACCTTTGAATGTCATCTTCATGCATCATATTGTTGCATATGGTTGTTTATTGATTGCCGGCACCGTTCCCTCTCGATAGGTTCTACTCCGGAAGGTGTCTCGAGTACCTGTCTGAGGAGCAGTGCTTCTTCGTGGATCTATCAGGCAAGCAAACCCCCTTGAGCATATCGATAAAGTCCCACTCTCTCGCTCCTGCTCCTTTTACTGCATTAGGACAACAACGATTCAAACTGCTACTTTCTGCTGCGGTAGCTGAACCTATTCCTCTGCATGACCTGTCATTGCCACAGTAAATAGTTGAAACCCACTAGCATGAGTAGGAGTTGCTTGAGCCTTGATGTGCCTGCTCATCCATGCTTGTTTTCTTTATGCTAGCTATGCTTAGAGTTGTGTCAGGTCTGATTCATCAGGAATGAATCGGAGTGGTGAACATGTCCTACCGGTAAAGGCTAAGTGTGTGAACACGTTTTGGTAAAGGTAGCGATGAGAGGCCATGTAGGAGTACATGATGGGTTGTCTCATTGGAACCGTCCTTAAGCACTGAGTTCTGTGTATGTTATCCAAGTCCAGTTACTACCACACATTGGGTTCCGGTTATCCGGTCCCTCTCGACTTATTAATCCACTTGATCTCTGTCCAGGAGTTGCAACTAGTTTCTGGCGTTTGTAGGTAGTGCTACTTGTCTACCAGGTGGTGTCCGACGGGACGGGCTTGGGACAGACTAGGCACTGTGGCACGGTGTACCAAGTGGCACCCGGATGGTGGGCTTGGGAACCCTGCACACATCGTTTGGGGCCGTGAGCGACACCCCGGCCGGATCTCCTTGCGGATGGAACCTGAATAGGCGATAAACCTGGATGAGAGGCTTGTGTGGTTAGTCAGGTCGTGGCCGACACCCTCGCCCGGCTTCCGCTTGAAGGTTGCCGAGGTACATGACGTGTACAGGGCTATAAGTGGCGAGAGCATGTGTGACGAAGTACACCCCTGCAGGGTCAATATTATCTATTCGAATAGCCGTTTTCCTCGGATATGGAAACTTGGAGGACTTATGTAGTACATAGACAACTTGAAGTGGATACTCTAAAATACGCAAGATAAGCGTGAGTGCTATGGATGGCCTGCTCGTAGGGAGACGGGAACGGATCCATAGTGGAGTATTGATATGGTGAATTTGTGGATTCGTGTGCGTCTTCTCACCTAAAGAAGTTTCTGATACTCGTAGTATAGATTAGCCATTGAGTCAAAGCTGGCTTGCTGCTGTTAAACTCCACCACCCCCTTTGTTGATAATGATGCATATGTAGATAGCTCTAAAGTAAGACTTGCTGAGTACCTTTGTACTCACGTTTGCTTATTTATGTTTTGCAGTTGGTTACACTAGTGGCTTCGACGAGTAGCTTGTATCCCAGCTACGATCTTGTACCCTTGGGAGGGTCGTGCTTAGTCAAGCTTCTTAGTCTTTTTCTTTTGTAGTTGTCTGTACTCAGACATGTAATGCTTCCGTTTGTTGCTTGTATGCTCTGAATGATGGGTCATGTGACCCCTGCTTGTATTTATGCTATGTGGCTCTTCTGGGCCTTTATCTATATGAGTTTGAGTTATGTTGTGATGCCATGATGTACAGCACATACGTGCATGTTATGCGTACGTGTAACGTGTATTGCTATGTGTGGGATCCGACAACCTAGTTGTTTACCTCTGATAGCCTCTCTTATGGGGAAATGTAGTCTTGTGTTTCCATGTGCCATAGTAGTCCGCTACAGCCCGGTTCACCGGAGTCCTGCTAGCCCAGCACTACTGCTCAGGACACTTGACTGGCCGGCATGTGTTTCACTTTGTTCCTGTGTCTGTCCCTTCGAGGAAATGTCACGCGGTGACATCCGGAGTCCTGCTTAGCCTGCTACAGCCCGGGTTCCCGGAGTCCTTTTAGCCCAGTGCTACAGCCCGGATTCACACGCTACCGACCGACATGCTCGATGTGAATCATGTATGCCTGTTCCCATAGGTTAGTGCCACTTTGGGTTCATGACTAGTCATGTCGGCCCGGGTTCTCTGTCATATGGATGCTAGCGACACTATCATATACGTGAGCCAAAATGCGCAAACGGTCCCGGGCCAGGTAAGGTGGCACCCGTGGGAATACCATGCATGAGGCCGCAAAGTGATATGAAGTGTTACATGCTAGATCAGCGTGACTTGGAATCGAGGTCCCGACAGCATTGGTATCAGAGCCTGACTGACTGTAGGATTACCAAGCCAAACTAGTCGAAGTTGAGTCTAGAAATGCTTTAGTTACATAAGGGAATTGATTGTGGAAGGGAACGTAAGGCTCTTTTTACTCCTTTACCTCATGTCATTCTTTCTGAGTCAGCCTCTTCTTTTCTACGAGGGTTAAGGCCTAGGCTTCTCCTCTATCTCCCAGGATGACGTGTTACTAAACCGTAAAGTCTTAGGATTGTTGGGTTGTGTCTCAATATAGTTCTACTACTTCTGTGTGTCCTCAGTTTGACCCAGAACCTTGATATTATGATGCTGATTGATTATGCTATTCCTTTGATGAATGTCTCAAAAATCCTTTTGAGCATTTACAGCCGTTATGCTGCCAAAATTGTCCCAGGATTTCAAGACTTTCCAATGCTTTTGCATTACATTCCGCATCCCTATGTCGATGCTAATTCCATCCTTGTTTCCTTGGTTTCTGTGTCAGGATGTCGTCTACTAACCGAGTTTCAGTTGCTCATAGCAAGAACCATGGAGATGGTAGGGACGAGGATCCTCCTGACCAGCCTTGATGGCAGAGTTCTTGTTAGCATCCGAGAGGAACAAGCGTGAGACTAACCGCTTGCTGGCACAGATTGAGCAGAACACCGCACATCAGCGTAAGAAGTTGGTTTCCATCACCGACTTCATTGGTCTGAAACCACCCACCTTCCATCATTCCATTGAGCCACTTGATGCAGATGACTGGCTCCGAAGCATCACTCACAAGTTGCATTCTGCGAACGTCGCTGAAAGTGACAAGGTCACCTATGCTACATATCACCTGGAAGGTCCTGCTAGTATTTGGTGGCAGAGCTATGAGGCTATGCTTCGAGCTGGTCAGATTCCTACCTGGAGAGACTTCACCGAGGCTTTTCATGAGCACCACATTCCTCGGGCTCTCTTTGACCGCAAGAGGGAAGAGTTCTGTAGTTTTACCCAGGGTAAGCTGCCTGTTGATGCTTACAGTAGGGAGTTTGGAAACCTCGCCTGCTATGCTACAGAAGAAGTGTCCACGGACGCTAAGAAGCAGGCTAGGTTCCGGAAGGGTCTCCACCCTAAGTTGCGTCGTGATCTCCACCTGCATCATTGTGATACTTTCCAGACTCTTGTGAATAAGGCCATTAATGCAGAGACAGCTCAACTCACTTACGAGGAGTCTCGTAAGCACAACCGTGATCTGGGTTCTTCCTCCCGCTCTGGCTCTCAGAAGCGACGGATTTGGATTCCGAACTCGGCTCTTCCACCTTGATATGCACCGAGGCCATCCTATGTGGCGCCTCACCCAACTCAGCAACATGCTCCACTCAGGCCTATTAGTGGACCACTTGCCAACGTAGGTCCACGTCCTACCTCAGGAACTTGCTTTACCTGCGGAGAACCAGGACACTATGCACGTGACTGCCCTCAGTCCAGTTATGCTCCACCCCAGTCTGAGAGGTCTGTTGGCCGTGAAAAGCCATCAGTCAAGATGATCAGTACCAAGCCAGCCTCCATTGAACGAGCATGTGTGCACCATGTCTCAGCTTCAGAAGTTCAAGATGATCCCAATGTCGTATTGGGTACACTTCTTGTCAATTGTCACCCAGCTTCAGTTCTGTTTGATACTGGAGCATCCCACTCCTTCATATCTGAAGGTTACGCTCGGATGCACGACATGTCATTTTGTGATATGCCAACTCCATTAATAATCCAGACTCCTGGTTCCAAATGGCAAACCTCCAAGGTAAGCCATGGTAATGAAATCCTTGTTGATAGACTGGTTTTCCTTGCTTCTTTGATATCTCTCAAGTCCTCAGATATTAACATCATCTTGGGTATGGACTGGATGACAGCTCATCATGCCAAGATCGATTGTTACACCAGATCTGTTCAACTTACACATCCATCTGGCAAAATAGTCACTTTCTCCACTAGAGTTGCAAGGCGTCAACTCTATTCCCTTAATGCCAGCCCTCTTCCAGACCTTGAAGATATTCCGGTAGTCCGTGACTTCCCGGATGTCTTTCCAGAAGAACTGCCAGGTGTCCCACCTGACAGAGATGTAGAGTTTGTCATAGAACTTATCCCAGGAATTGTTCCAATCTCTAGGAGACCATACAAGATGGCACCTTTGGAGTTAGCCGAGCTTAAGAAACAACTTGATGAGTCCTTGCAAAAGGGTTTCATCCATCCCAGTTCTTCTCCTTGGGCTTGTCCTGTCCTCTTCATCAAGAAGAAGGATGGTTCGGACCGGATGGTTGTAGATTATCGTCCCGTTAATTTGGTCACGATAAAGAACAAGTATCCGCTCCCCAGGATCAACGACCTGTATGATCAGCTCGCTGGATCCTCAGTCTTTTCCAAGATGGATTTGAGGTTAGGCTACCACCAAATCAAGATCAGAAACGGGGACATCCCCAAAACGGCCTTTGTCACTCGTTATGGTCAATACGAGTACACCGTGATGTCTTTCGGCCTAACCAATGCTCCAGCTACTTTCTCCCGCTTGATGAACTCGATCTTTATGGAGTACTTAGATAAGTTCGTCGTGGTTTATCTCGATGATATTCTTATTTACTCGAAGAACGAGGAAGAGCATGCCGAACATCTTAGGCTTGTGTTAGAAAAACTCAGAGAGCATCGCCTTTATGCCAAGATCTCCAAGTGTGAATTTTGGTTGCCAGAAGTGACCTATCTGGGCCACGTGATCTCTGGTAAGGGCATTGCTGTAAATCCCGAGAGAGTCAAAGCCGTTCTCGATTGGACTCCACCCGAAACAGTCAAACAAGTTAGGAGTTTCCTTGGTCTAGCCAGTTATTGTCGCCGCTTCGTTGAAAACTTCTCCAAAGTGGCCAAACCCCTCACGGAGCTTCTCAAGAAAGATAAAAGGTTTGAGTGGATCCCACAATGATAAAAGGTTTGAGTGGACCCCACAGTGTGAGCACAGTTTTCAGGAACTGAAAAGACGCCTGACTTCTGCGCCCATACTCGTGCCACCGGATTTCACTAAAGACTTTGTTATCTATTGCGATGCTTCGCGTCAAGGACTAGGTTGCATTCTTATGCAGGATCGTCATGTGATTGCCTATGCATCTCGACAGTTGCATCCACATGAGGAAAATTATCCTACACATGATCTGGAGCTTGCAGCCGTAGTCTATGCACTTAAGACTTGGCGACATTACCTTCTTGGTAACCGTTGCGAAATCTACACCGACCATCAGAGTCTCAAGTATATCTTCACCCAACCGGATCTGAATCTCAGACAGAGACGTTGGTTGGAGTTGATCTCGGATTACGACTTAGGAATCACCTACACCCCAGGCAAAGCCAATGTCATGGCTGATGCTTTAAGTCGTAAATCCTATTGCAACAACCTCATGTTGCAACATTGTCAACCGCCCCTCCATGAGGAATTCTGTAAGCTTAACCTTCACATAGCTCCTCATGGTTTCCTTTCTACCTTGGTGGCGAAACCTACCCTTCCGGATCAGATCGTAGAGGCTCAGAAGCATGATACGGGAATCTCCCGGATCAAGAAGAATATTTCCAAGGGAGTTGCTAGTTGTTTCTCCATGGATGAATGAGGTGTTGTTTACTTTGGTAACCGTTTGGTGGTTCCCAAATGTCAACAGATGCAGCAACTGATCCTTAAGGAGGCCCATGAATCCCCTCTCACGATTCATCCCGGTAGTACAAAGATGTATCAGGACCTACGCCAGAGGTTCTGGTGGACTAGGATGAAGACAGAAATCGCTCAGTATATTGCCAACTGTGACGTTTGTCGTCGCGTTAAGGCAGAGCATCAAAGACCTGCTGGCACCCTTCAACCTTTAGCTATTCCCGAGTGGAAATGGGACAAAGTTGGTATGGACTTCATCACCGGCTTTCCCAGGACCAAGAATGGAAATAATGCTATCTTCGTAGTCATTGATCGTCTTTCCAAAGTGGCTCACTTCCTACCTGTTCGAGAGAGTATCACTGCTAGTCAGCTCGCTGACTTATATATCTCCCGAATAGTGTCACTCCATGGTGTTCCACTAGAGATCAATTCAGACCGTGGTAGTCTTTTCACCTCTCATTTCTGGGAAAGTTTCCAAACTGCCATGGGCACCCATCTTTCTTTCAGTACCGCTTTCCACCCTCAATCAAGTGGTCAGGTGGAAAGGGTCAACCAAATTCTCGAAGACATGCTTAGAGCTTGCGTTATCTCATTCGGTATGGATTGGGAGAAATGTCTTCCCTTTGCCGAGTTTGCTTATAACAATAGCTACCAATCCAGTCTTAAGAAAGCACCCTTCGAGATCCTGTATGGACAAAGATGTCGAACACCTTTGAACTGGTCAGAAACCGGCGAAAGACAATTCTTTGGACCGGATATGATCCAGGAGGCAGAAGAGCAAGTTTGCATCATTCGTGAGAATTTGAAAACAGCCCAATCTCGTCAAAAGAGCCAGTATGACCGTCGTCATAAGGAAGTGGCTTATGAAGTTGGCGACAAGGCTTACCTTCGGGTTACTCCTTTGAAGGGTACCCATCGTTTCGGTATCAAGGGCAAGTTGGCTCCTCGTTACATCGGTCCTTTTTGCATTCTTGCTAAACAAGGAGAGGTTGCCTACCAGATGGAACTACCCCCACATCTTTCTCCAGTTCATGATGTTTTCCACGTCTCTCAACTCAGGCGTTGCTTCTCGGATCCCATCCGCGGAGTGGACCACGAAACGCTTGATCTCCAAGATAACCTCACTTATTGAGAGTACCCCATTCACATTCTGGATCAAGCAGAGCGTGTCACTCGACGTCATAACATCAAGTTTCTCAAGGTTCAATGGTCTCATCATACCGAGAGAGAAGCTACTTGGGAGCGAGAAGATCGTCTTTGACTTGAGTACCCCGCTTTCTTTCCGCCAACTCCTGAATCTCGGGACGAGATTTCTTCGAGTGGGGGTGAGTTGTCACATCCCTAGTTCTGGTATGGTCCTTGGCTTGCCTTGTGCATCATGTTTAAATTTCAAATGAATTTGAAATGGGGAAGTTGCAAACCCTAGCACCAAAGCAATTCAAATAGGTTCAAATTAAAAATGGAATTTCAATGAAACCAAAATGCTATTCAAAAATGTTCATGCTCTTTGGATAATGTTGGGAACAACAACCAGAGGTGATGCACATTTTTGCTACTCATTTTGGATTTTTGAATCAATGCCTAAATATTTGATTTGGAGCTATTTAAATTATATAAATATTTTAATGGCTCCAAAAATGTTGGGAATTGGCGAGGGCCTCTAGAATATTATATCTAGATGCCACAATTATTTTCAGCATTTATGGAAATGTTTTAACATTTCTTTTAAATACAAACAAATGTCAGAAATAGAAAAAGAAAACAGGAACAGGAAAACACTTACCTGTCCTTACCTGGCGGCCCAACTGGCCAGCCCACCTGGCGGCCCAGCCCACCAAGGGCAGGGAGGTCTTCTTCCTCCCGCCAGGAGGACGCCGAGCGCGTGGCCGACGCACGCCGGCGCACGCCAGGCCACCTCCTGCTTCCCGCCGCTGCCTCGACGCCCAGGACGATGCCACGCAGTCTCCCCGACCCCCCTCTCACTCCCTCTCGCTCCTTCCCCTCCTCTGTCCTCTCCCCGCAGCGCCACCGAGCGCAGCCGACGCCATCGCTCGCCGTTGCCGCGGCCACTGCCTCCCTCTCGCCCCCTGGACATGCCCAGGAGCTCCACGACGTCGTCTTCGTCATCTCCACTGAGCCAAGCGAGCCGGGGCGCGCCATAGCGACGTCATCACCATCATCTTCAACCTCTCGGCCGTCGAGATCGCCGGCCCCGTCCGTCGTCTCCGACTCGTCCCCGAGCCCGCTGACCATCCTGTCGCCTCCGCTGTGAGATTCTACGTCTATTCCCCCTCTTCCCAAGCTCGTTTACGCCTCGTAGCCATCGCCCCCTTGTCGACCGAACCGCGCCGCCGCCCAAGCTCATCGGCGGCAACGCTCCGGTGACCATTTGGTCCTAGACGCGTGTCCACCGAGCTTGTTGCCCCGCACTGAGCTTTGCTAGCGCCTCCCCTTGCCCGCTTGCACCCCGCAACGCTAACCCAGCGTGCACCCGAGCTCCGGCCGCCGCACTCGTCGTTGCCGGCGCAACTCCGGCCGCTCCCCGGCCGCACCACCACCATGGCTGGATGCGGACGAGCGTCCGCACCTCGTAGCTGCACTCCGCGCGCTAAATGGCACCCTGTAGCGCATTTCTGTGCCACGCCGCCGCGTCCGGCCTCGCCGGCGGCTAAACGCCGGCGATCGCTGACTTTTGACCGGCGTGGTTTGACCCCCACAGCCCAGTTGACCTCCCCCCTCTCTCTCACTGACCCGCGGGCCCCGCCCGACTAGTTACTATAGTTAACGCTAATTAACTAACTAGGTTAGCCACTACAGTCACTTACTAGTGGGCCCTACCCAGTTAATTAGGACTAACTAACTTAGTTAGTTGACTGGGTCACTGACTAGTGGGACCCACTGGTCAGGTTTGACCTGGTCAGCCCCGTTGACTCGCTTACGTCATGCTGACGTAGAGCTGACGCAATAATTGATTTCTGGAATTAATTTAACTCAGGAAATTCCAGAAAATAGTTAAAACTTCTAAAAATCATAGTAATTCAACCGTAACTCCAAATCAAATAAATTATATATGAAAAATTATCAGAAAAATGCAAGGAATCCATTTATGCCAGTTTCATGCATCAAAAAACAACTTATACTTGCTGTATAAGTGAAAATGTAGTAATGGCATGTTATATACTTAATTTGGGGTTTGCATATGAACCCTTGGTTCATATGGACTATAACCAAATTGATGCTAGATGCATTAGGGCAAATTATAGCACCTTTGAATGTCATCTTCATGCATCATATTGTTGCATATGGTTGTTTATTGATTGCCGGCACCGTTCCCTCTCGATAGGTTCTACTCCAGAAGGTTTCCCGAGTACCTGTCTGAGGAGCAGTGCTTCTTCGTGGATCTATCAGGCAAGCAAACCCCCTTGAGCATATCGATAAAGTCCCACTCTCTCGCTCCTGCTCCTTTTACTGCATTAGGACAACAACGATTCAAGCTGCTACTTTCTGCTACGGTAGCTAAACCCATTCCTCTGCTTGACCTGTCATTGCCACAATAAATAGTTGAAACCCACTAGCATGAGTAGGAGTTGCTTGAGCCTTGATGTGCCTGCTCATCCATGCTTGTTTTCTTTATGCCAGCTATGCTTAGAGTTGTGTCAGGTCTGATTCATCGGGAATGAATCGGAGTGGTGAACATGTCCTACCGGTAAAGGCTAAGTGTGTGAACACGTTTTGGTAAAGGTAGCGATGAGAGGCCATGTAGGAGTACATGGTGGGTTGTCTCATTGGAACCGTCCTTAAGCACTGAGTTCTGTGTATGTTATCCAAGTCCAGTTACTACCACACATTGGGTTCCGGTTATCCAGCCCCTCTCGACTTATTAATCCACTTGATCTCTTTCCAGGAGTTGCAACTAGTTTCTGGCGTTTGTAGGTAGTGCTACTTGTCTACCAGGTGGTGTCCGACGGGACGGGCTTGGGACAGACTAGGCACTGTGGCACGGTGTACCAAGTGGCACCCGGATGGTGGGCTTGGGAACCCTGCACACATCGTTTGGGGCCGTGAGCGACACCCCGGCCGGATCTCCTTGCGGATGGAACCCGAATAGGCGATAAACCTGGATGAGAGGCTTGTGTGGTTAGTCAGGTCGTGGCCGACACCCTCGCCCGGCTTCCGCTTGAAGGTTGCCGAGGTACATGACGTGTACAGGGCTATAAGTGGCGAGAGCATGTGTGACAAAGTACACCCCTGCAGGGTCAATATTATCTATTCGAATAGCCGTTTTCCTCGGATATGGAAACTTGGAGGACTTATGTAGTACATAGACAACTTGAAGTGGATACTCTAAAATACGCAAGATAAGCGTGAGTGCTATGGATGGCCTGCTCGTAGGGAGACGGGAACGGATCCATAGTGGAGTATTGATATGGTGAATTTGTGGACTCGTGTGTGTCTTCTCACCTAAAGAAGTTTCTGATACTCGTAGTATAGATTAGCCATTGAGTCAAAGCTGGCTTGCTGCTGTTAAACTCCACCACCCCCTTTGTTGATAATGATGCATATGTAGATAGCTCTGAAGTAAGACTTGCTGAGTACCTTTGTACTCACGTTTGCTTATTTATGTTTTGCAGTTGGTTACACTAGTGGCTTCGACGAGTAGCTTGTATCCCAGCTACGATCTTGTACCCTTGGGAAGGTTGTGCTTAGTCAGGCTTCTTAGTCTTTTTCTTTTGTAGTTGTCTGTACTCAGACATGTAATGCTTCCGTTTGTTGCTTGTATGCTCTGAATGATGGGTCATGTGACCCCTGTTTGTATTTATGCTATGTGGCTCTTCTGGGCCTTTATCTATATGAGTTTGAGTTATGTTGTGATGCCATGATGTACAGCACATACGTGCATGTTATGCGTACGTGTAACGTGTATTGCTATGTGTGGGATCCGACAACCTAGTTGTTTACCTCTGATAGCCTCTCTTATGGGGAAATGTAGTCTTGTGTTTCCATGTGCCATAGTAGTCCGCTACAACCCGGTTCACCGGAGTCCTGCTAGCCCAGCACTACTGCGCAGGACACTTGACTGGCCGGCATGTGTTTCACTTTGTTCCTGTGTCTGTCCCTTCGGGGAAATGTCACGCGGTGACATCCGGAGTCCTGCTTAGCCTGCTACAGCCCGGGTTCCCAGAGTCCTGTTAGCCCAGTGCTATAGCCCGGATTTGCACGCTGCTGACCGACACGCTCGATGTGAATCATGTATGCCTGTTCCCATAGGTTAGTGCCACTTTGGGTTCACGACTAGTCATGTCGGCCCGGGTTCTCTGTCATATGGATGCTAGCGACACTATCATATACGTGAGCCAAAATGCGCAAACGGTCCCGGGCCAGGTAGGTGGCACCCATGGGATACCGTGCGTTAGGCCGCAAAGTGATATGAAGTGTTACATGCTAGATCGGTGTGACTTGGAATCGGGGTCCCGACAAGCATAGAGGGCCAACGCCGGGACTAGGCACCCGTTTCTCATCACTGCTGCAGGTTCATGACCAAGACAATTTTTTACCTTTAGTTAGAACCGCAACAAATATTGATGTAATATAACTCTGCAGTACCCTGAAACGATGCATGTTATTTCCCTGTTCGATCGTTCTTTGTATGTACACCCAACGCTTACTGGATAGGCTTGCCGGCACGCGATCCCAGGCTGCGGCATTTTGAGGACAGATCCTCGCAACCAGCCAGGTGTGCCTGCGGCCAGGTAAACCACCTTGCCATTCTCAGCACGACCGCTTGAACTATTGAGCAGACTCGAAACAGAACAAGGGCGCTGCCAATAGCGGGAAGGCCACCTTGCCGTTCTCAACACGGCCGCTTGAATTGTTGAGCGGACTCGAAACAGAACAAGGGCGTTGCCAATTGAGGAAGGCCCCCATTGCATGCAATTTTTTCATACCAAGAGTAGGATCTTCGAGGAAAACAACCTTATACATAAAAGAATTACTCAAAGTTTCAAATGACTTAGCTTTTCTGTCGCCGCGCGAGTGTTTACTGCATCCGCAAATGATGCCACTCGTTCGGCCGTCTTCTTCCTTGGGGCGGCGACCATGAAAAAGCCGCCACACCAACTAGACCAGATTTCCACGACTGTGCCCCCTACCTGGCGCGCCAGAGATGTCGGTGGGAACGACACCTATGGGATCACTGGGACCCCTTCTACAGTTGGCGGGCGCGGAGTTGTGCAAAGAGCGTGTCTAGTAGCCAGCGCAAGGATCGTTTACCTAGGTTTGGGCCGCAAGGATGCGTAATACCATGGTCCTGCTTTTGGTGTATATTTGAGTGTTCTTGAGCTTTTGAACTAGCTACGGTGCGTGCGTAGTCCAAAAGGTCCGAATCCTTCTCTAGTACGCCTCGTGCCTCCTTTTATACTCAAAAATGGGTCACCACAGTGGCACACAGGAGGTGGAAAGGTAAACAGTGTACAAGCTTATCTCCTATCATTAAGGGACAAGGCGCATTAAATGCGCTCCTTAGGTGTCTCGTTGCTTTATTGGGGACGGTAACGAGGCCCGTCCCATCCGTCGCCGTGCCGCCTTGCTCCGATGCGCGTTCGGACCAACGAGACATGCAGCGCCACGTAAGCTGGCAGGCTGCTGAGAAGGTGTGGTGGTAGGGTCTTCACGAAGATCTGCATGCCACCACGTAGGTGCTTGCTGAGTTGGCCTGGAGGTTGCGTGTCGCCACGCAGGTGCATGCCCAGCTGGTTGGGCTGGTACTTGCATGGGCACGTCGGTGGGGCCTTGGCAGACGTGGGCCTGGCTGTGGCCCCACAGGTGTCCTCGGCAAGGGTCTTGCCGAGGGTCTCGTGAATTTCCTCGGCACAGATCTTGCCGAGGATCGTCATCTTCTGGTCCTCATCCGATCTTGTGTGCTTATGATCTTCACAAAGATCTGCATGCCACCATGGAGGTGCCTCCCGAGCCTTGGTTCCAATGTGGTTGATGGTGTTGGAACCCTTGGGCTCAAGGGTGGCACACTCTGTTGGCATTGGGCAATGTCGGCGTTCTGGGAACGGGGGTCCCCAGACTTGCCTGCCTGCAGCCTGCGGCGTGGCTCAAAGGGGGACCCAGCACGGCCCATCTTCCCCAACACAAACTCAAGACCCTCACGAGGGGCCAAGCCTCGCGAGGCGGACGACACAGAGCTTCCTCAGGCACGGCCTTGTTCGGCTGGCTCATGAGGGGGCAGAGAGATCAAGGCGGGGTACCTCATGAGGTGCCCGTGACGCAAGCCATGACGACTCAGGGCGCCAGGCGGGCGCCAGCCCGCGTAGCGTCCTCCTTTCCTCTTTGGTGCAAAGGAGGCAAGCGCAACCGCGGAGTACCGAGGCATCAGGCAAAGGTTGCCATTTCGGTGCAACGAGACCAAGACCAGGAGGACTACGAGACGGAGGTCACCGTGGAGCCCAAGACGGCGTCATCACCAGAGCTTTGCGCAGGCGAAGACTACTTTTGTCAGGATTGCTGATACTTGCTGTCCCCTTTCAAATTAGCCTGCCATTGTTGGCTCCCTTACCGCTCGATATTTGGGAAGAGGACCAGGGCCTCTATAAATAGGACCAGCCACCCACATAGCTCGGGGGGAGAAGGGTCTCTAGGGGTCGGCTGGCTGGAATCAGAGAGAGAGAGAGAGAGAGAGAGAGAGAGAGAGAGAAAGGTGACTGAACTCCTCCCAGCAGTTCACCGCCTCAGCCAAGAATAGACCCTCGCGAGGCTGTTCTTCCTTGTATTGTTCATCATCATCAGCCTAAGAGGCAATCGACACACCACACACTGGAGTAGGATATTACACCACAACGGTGGCCCAAACCAGTATAAACCCTGTGTCCCTTGTGTTGTTCTGTCGATAGTTTGATCCTAGCGTGGCGGAGGGGTGCAGGTAGGTAGGAGGCGAAATCTCCGCGCGCACCCTAGTGTTCGAACCTCAAGGGTCTGCTGGAACCCGAAATCCGACATTTGGCGCGCCAGGTAGGGGTGCGCCGGAATTCGTCTCCCATCACCCTGTTCTCCTCCGACCATCGCGCTCATGTCTGACGCTCGTCGGGCCCGCGCGGAGCGCCGGGCCGCCCTCGCTTCCCGCGTCGCCCAGACGACCCCTGTCGGCGGGCATCACCGCCGTTCCCCATCACCTGCCGTCATCGCCGCCACCGGCTCGGCGGGGGACAAGCAGCAAGCATCGTCTCAGCATCCATCCGTGCGCCAAGACGGCCGCACCGCAACTCCCTCGCTCGCCCCAGCTGGATCTTCGTCCCGCGCGCTCCGCGCGCCCATGGAAGCTCGGGCTGCACTCATCGCAGCAAACGAGCTCCTGCGCTACCATCCCGTCGACGAAGTCTACGAAGAATGGCTCGACCGCGCCGCAGGAGGCTCTTCCGCGCCGTCCATTCCGCTGCATCGCACCCCGCCCCGCGCGGGCGAAGAGGCTCCGGTGGCGCCCCGGCCGCCTCCTCCTCAAGAAGACGCCATGTCTCCAAGGCGCGTGGCCCCTAGGTGGAACCCGCTCCGTCAGGTGCCAGCGCAGCAAGAACAGAGCTGCCAAGAAGTCCCTCGCCCACATGAAGCCGCCCGGGCGCTCCCCGCACCAGCACGTCGCGACCATCCTCCTGCTCCGGCGCATGGGGACATGCAAGACCAGGAACTCCGTCACCCAAGGCCTCCTGTGGCCACAGCAGGCAGCTGCGCCTACACCATCGAACTACGCAGCGTCACGTGGCCCGGCAAGTTCAAGCCAGACCTGCCTCCTCGCTACGACGGCACGGCCGACCCTGCGGAGTTCCTCCAGCTCTACGAGCTGGGAATCGAAAGCTGCCAACGGAGACGAGAAGGTCATGGCGAACTGGTTTCCCATGGCGCTCAAGGATGGGGCCCGCAGCTGGCTCCTGAACCTGGCTCCAGGCACAGTCTCCTCCTGGGAAGAGATGCGCACCCGCTTCATGGCCAACTTCCAAGGTACTCGTGACCGGCCACCCGCCGTGAGCGACATGCACCGCATCAAGCACCAGCCCAGGGAGACCCTGCAGAAGTACATCCAGCGCTTCAACAACGCACGCCTCAAGATCCCCAAGGTGACTGAGGAGGCCATCATCTCAGCCTTCTTCGACGGCGTGCGCGATGTCAAGATGAAGGAGGAGCTGGTGATGCATGAAGACCTGTGCACTTCCTTGGAGCTGTTCAACTTGGCAAACAAGTGCGCCAGGGCTGAGGAGGGGCGTCTCTCCCTCCTCGAGCTGCCTGCCGCAGACCCAGAAGAGAAGAAGCTCAAGGCCAAGGAAGTGAAGCGCAAGGGGGCTGCAGTGCTCGCGGCAGAACCAGACACCAAGCGGGGTAGAGATCAGCCCGAACCTCCCAAGGGCAGCCGGTACTGCGTGTACCACGACCACCACACCCACAACACCAAGGAATGCCAAGAACTCCGAGCCATGCGTGAAGGAAGGATCGGCCGTCGTCCCGATCACGGTGACCGGGGCTACGGTCGAGGAGGAGGAAGGAACGCAGGACGCTGGGAAGACCGTGGCCCGCGCCAGGGGTGGCGCAACCAACCTCGCGAGGATCGCTGGCAAGACCCGCCTCGCGAGGGAGGCTGGAGGGATCAGCCTCGCGAGGATCGCCCGCAAGGCAACGCAGGCCTCCCACCGCTGCCGCCGCAGCAAAGGAGAAACGAGGACCGCCATCAGGACGAGGAGGCTGGGGGCTTCCAGGAGCCGCGCGCGATCGCCTGCATCCTGGGCGGAGCACAAGCCCCAGCCTCTCAACGCATCTTCAAGCAGTTCGCCCGTGAAGTGAATGCAGCCCTTCCCAGGCTCGAAGCCACGCGCCCTCTCAGGTGGTCGGCGTGCGCCATCACGTTCAGCTCAGCAGATCAGCTCAAGTGTGCGGCAATAGCCGGAGTCCTCCCGATGCTTTGTTCCACAATCGTCAGCAACGTGGTGGTCACCAAGACCCTCATCGATGGCGGGGCAGGGCTCAACGTCCTGTCCGTGGAGACATTCAACAACCTCCAAGTGCCCTACAGCTAGCTTCAGCCAACCAAGCCTTTCTCCGGCATCACCGACGGCTCCACGGTCCCGATCGGGCAGGTCCGCCTCCCTGTCACCTTCGAGGCACGCGACAACTACCGCACTGAGCTCATCGACTTCGACGTCGCTCACATTCGCCTGCCATACAACGCCATCCTTGGGTACCCAGGACTGGCCAAGTTTATGGTCGTAACTCACCACGGCTACAACTTCCTCAAGATGCCAGGAAGCGGCGGAGTCATCACGGTACCATGCGAGGAGAAGGACGCGGTGTGTTCCCTGGAGCGAGCCTTTCAGGCCGCATCACTTGAAGACCGGATCGCGGAAGCAGGAGGCTTCCCGAGGCCGCCCCCAAGAAGAAGAAGGCATCGTCCAGCCTGGCCCCTCAGGAGGCAGGCCCCTCTGAGCCCGTGCCTGCCCAGGGGGAACCTCCTTCCATCGCATAGGAAAGCGCGCCCGACGCCCTCCTCAGACAGGTCTTGGGGGCTCTCCCCTGGAGGGCCACCGACCTAGCTAGGGTCACGAGGGAGGCGCTTGGGCACCACATGGAGGTGTGTTTCGAAGCACGTTTCCCCCAAGAAGGAGCAAGGCAAGGAGATCCAGACCCACAGGAATTCGTCAGCAAGGCCATTCAGGAGTTACAGGAGTCAAGAGTCATGAGAGGTGGCCGCCGCCTACCAGCAGTGGCTCCCCATCCAGGCGAGGATGGCGGGCTGCGCGTCTGCGTCGACATACCAGGGCTCAACCGAGTCACCTCCCTGGAGCGCCTTTGGCCCTCGCGAGTGGGGCGCTGCGGAGGTCCACCCCACAGCTATGTTCGCATGCCTTACGGCTTGCCGTGCGCAGCTGACACGTACCAGCGCCTCATGAGGGGCACCACGGAGGTACAAGAGGCCAGGCGCTCCGCAGCCCTGGCGGAGATGGAGATGGTCCGCGAGGAACCGCCAGCGCCTTCGGAGCCTCCCGAGGCCCCTGGGCCTGGGGGCTCATGAGGATCGGCTTCCGCAGCCCACCGAGCCGGCTACACCAACACCCCTTCGTCTTCAGCATCATCAGGTGACACCTTTCAAGTTTCACTTCCAGCTGGGAGCGCCCCCAGGGCTGCATTATTCCCAGGCCGCGTGGGTTCGTCCCAGCGGCGTGTATCCCTTTTATTTCGTGTCGATTAGCTTACCTTGTTGGGGGCGCCACTCGAGCTGCATCACCCCCAAGTCGCTCGGGCCTGGCCAAGTGATCTCCGCATTCCCAGCATCTATTTGAACGAATCCACTCCTTCGCGGCTAATGTGTTTTACCTAGTTGCCTGCTCAGCTGACGCCAACTAACGGAGCTGCTCCCAAATGGCATGACGCTTGCGCATGGGTCCGTCCCTGCAACGCCGACAAATCTGGATGGCTGAGCTCTGGTCGCGCCCCGCATAGCGTCACCTCGTCAAGCCTTCAGTGCCTCACTACCCCTCGGAAGCAACCAACGGCTGACCGTCAATTGTATGCACTACATGAAACTGCTAGTTTGCCGTCTGTGGATAACAGACGGCAAAGACATAAATCCATACGGCAAAGAGTTTGCCGTTAGGAAGTAGACGGCAAAGAATAATTGGCAAAGAATACTTTGCTGTCTACTAATTTTTCTGCTTGACGGCAAAGACTTTGCCGTCAGTCTATACCTTCTGCCGTCAGCGGGTAAAGCCAGACGGCAAAATATTGCAGCAGACGGAACAGATGGACTAACAGACGGCGTCAAGTGTTTTGCCGTCTACCGGCCGTCCAGGCAGACGGCAAAGTCTATTAACTTTGCCGTCAACTGTCGCGGCAGGCAGATGGGAAAAACTCATACTTTGCCGTCTGTCGTTCTTCAGCCAGTGGGCAAAATAGCTGGACTTCGCCGTTTGTGGATCATTCCCCAGTGGGAAAAGATGCATACTTTGCCGTCTGGTAGGGCTGTCCCAGACGGAAAATTGTCACCTCTTTGCCGTCAACCGTCCTGTTGGCCAGACGGCAACATTCCAGCAGAAGCACAGGCTAGTGACAAGTGGCAGTTTTGCCTTCTGTCCCTAGACGGCAAAGCTTTTTTTTGTAATCTCAAATTTTAATACACAATTAAACAGTTTAATACACAATATAGTAATTGCCTTGATACATAACCAAAGATCCTCACAGCACAGAACCAGAACAGGACAGCATAGTTCCATAGCAAATATAAGCAACAATGAACAAAGTTCCATAGCATATAGTCCCAGGACAAAGTTCCATAGCATACAAGATTGAATGGTGACTGTCACGTTTTGGCACAAGAACAAATAACGTGCTTGAAATCATCAATATGCCAAACAGACAAAAGAACCACCATCCATACTCGATCTCATACATTCGGAGAACCACCAAGGTTGTTGTCGCTTGGGCCTCGTGCATGTGAAGATCCATCAGTATTAGATCCATGGCCTGATTGATGAGACATCGGCATAGCGGGCATACCATTCTGGGTACAATAAGCCTGCAAATTATGTTTGAGTGAAGATTAAGTACTGGTGGTAGAAGAGTTCATGTATGTCTTTGGCAATTAAGGAACTAACCACAAACATTGCAAAGCATTGACTAGTTTGTGCCAACACCGCCTGCTGCACCGCCTGCTGCACCGCTTGCTGCGTCCTCTCATCAGCCAGTCGCCTCTCCGCCCTCTCCTCCGCCGCCACTCGCCTCAACTCCGCCAGTCGGGCCTGCAAAATATGGCATGGCAATCGCATCTTCAATCCAACAGTAAGTAAGAAACAAACATATATAGAAGGACTTGTATAGAATACCTCCATCTCAACCATAGCTGGAGTCGAGCGTTTACATGTAGAAGATTTTGAGATACCTAACCGAGCTTTGTATTCAGGGAGAGAGCTACGGGAGGAACTAGGGAACATGCCTCCTGCAATTGCTTCCTTGCCATGTTTCCTGCCTTCTCCAGAGATCATGACCAACGCGTGGTCAAGAGGCTCTGTTGTCACATCATACTCGGGCCCTTTCAACTCTTTTGCCATCCCTTTAAATTTCTCCATCCGATCGTAGGCGGTCTTGCTGGAGTACGCGGACGCTATGTCATTCTCATTGTAAGGCGTGGCTGTTCTGTACGGTGCCTTATGGGCCAAAGCATACGAGACGAAAAGGTTGGGCAGTGGAGCATTATGGTGAGACGCCTGCAACCAAAGCAACATGATTAAGATTTCATCACAAGGATTGGCAACATGTATGACAATAAAAATCTTATGAAGAACTCCATAAGATATACCCAACGTTCACCGAACTCCATAACGTTCAAGTTGCCTTGATGATGTGGTGGATCCACCATTCTGGCTCGCCGATTTCTATAATCTTTGTTTTTCGCCCTGTACTCTTTGGAACACCAATAGTCCATGATCCGCTCCCAACACTCCCCCTTATCGACACACCATCTCGGAGTAACCTAATTGATCAATTGCATCTCATATATGTCAAAAAGAAATTGAGTGCCAGCCTATTGAGGAAATAACAGGCATGAATATGCTTTACCTCCATGTACTTGTCCTTCTCAAGACGGAGTCTCCTACCGGCTTTCTTATCAAGACTCTTATAGCCTTGAGTTGCCATATATTTGCTGACGGCTAAAGGGCGCGCCTCATGCATCAGATTATGCACAAGCTTCGGGCAATGTTTGTTGACAACTGCTCGTGCCTCCTCCAACTTTCCATCCTCGCATCTATAGAAATCCTGCAAATATAGAGAAAATTAGTTTGGTGCAGTAATTTTCAAACCTTTAAGTCTGAGGTTTCTTATAAAAAATATAAATAAAGTAAAATCTGCTAGTAGTACGTGTACTGGTTATGGAAACTGAATTTGTTTGGTGCAGTGTAGTACGTGTACTGCTAACATATTAGCTATATGATCTAGTACATGTGAGGATGGATGTGATTTGTGCAGAATGCATCTGAAGGAAGATAGTGTCAACTGACGAAAAAACTACATGTCAAGCGATCAACATGTGGATTCAGGTTGCAGCGTCAATGAGCTCCAAGCACTATGTACTCTGTACACAGCCATTCACCCAAGCACTCTGTACAACCACAAATCGCAGAAATATTTTCAACCCAGCTTCAAGCGATCAACATATTTTCAACCCAGCTTTACTACACAAAAGTACTTTGTACAGCCACAAATCGCAGAAATTATATCCTGTGAAAAAAATTGTGCCCAGCCATTCACCCAAGCACTATGGCCCAGAGATGGGCTCCTTTAAACATTGTTGCTCAGAAATTTCATTCAATATAGATGATCAGATGCACATATTTCTTTGAATTGACAGGTCCAAAAATCAGGTATATATATATGCACCCAGGTTCTAGAAATATACTCTAGATACAAATAACACAATTAAGAAATACAGTACGCACTAGTTTTCCAACATAGGGAGCTCCAGTACTGAATATGTACTCTTTCTAGGAATTCATATATTAATAACTAGAGGTCGAACCGAGATTTACAGCAAAGTATCCACGTCACAGATTTTTATTCAAGTTAGATATCTGCAGGTTAATCAGCAGAGCTCAAAGAATGCCTCATGTGGTATACACACACATTTATAAATAAACTAGGCTGTCCATCCGTCCATGGTGGGCTCCTCCTCGCCTTTGTGGCTACAGGAATATTAAATCTAAGTTTTCTAGATAGTTTTGCCACTTCAACATTATAGTCTGCTAGCATTCTGTTAAGAAAAATAAAGTAAAATATAAATCTAAGTGGAGATGCAGTGTGTGAAGGAAACTTAATGATTACCCAAAGTTCGGCAAAGACCCGCTCGGCTTTGTTGTGAAACTCGATGTTGTTGGCTACACCAAGATCCTCATAGGCTTTGTAGTGGTCCCAGGTACATGCTGGCTCCGGAACTTTGCCCTCCCCAGGAAAAGTAACCATGCCAGGGTAATGCTCCTTAATGAGGCTCCCAAGGACGCCGTTCACGTGTCGGTACTTTCCCCTGCTAGCTCCAGCTTTCTTCCAACCGCTACATAATGAGAAGCCAAAGTTATTAGCAATTGTTGCATACATTAAAGGTAGAAAATGGGAAGCCAAAGTTAGTTACATTTCTCCACATGGAGCAATACATGGCCTCTGCTCCACAGGAAGCCCTTGTTCCGGGAGCCTTGAGGAACCACGTAGGTACACGGACCAACCCTCCTCAACTTGGATGAAACCAGCATGCTCCTCGTCAGAGGTCGAGGCATCCTTGTCAGAGGTCGGGACCTCCTCGTCAGAGGCCTCCGACGACAACCGCTCTTCCTCCACCCTCTTAGACACGGGGGAGTGAGACACCGGCTAGTCCTCCACCCTCTCAGACACGGGGGAGTGAGACACCGGCTCGTCCTCCACCCCCTCAGACACGGGGGAGTGAGAGACCGGCTCGTCCTCCACCCTCTCAGACACGGGGGAGTGAGACACCGGCTCGTCCTCCACCCCCCTCAGACACGGGGGCGTGAGACACTGGCTCGTCCTCCACCGTCCGAACTGGGTTTCTCTTAGCATTTGCTCCACGTGCACCTCTTCCCCTTCCCCGTCCTTTTCCTCCCCCTCGATGAGCCTGAGGATGAGAGGAAGGTGGAGGATCGGTGATAAAAGTGCTAAGCAAAGATCTCGCTATGGGGAGCCCAGGCTTTTTCCTTTGCGGGCCCACCATGCTTCACTCACCTGCTATGACAAAAAGTAAAGCAATTAGTACAAATACAAGATTATAGTTTAAATAAATAAGCATAAGTTCAAACAATTGTCGCAATGAGAATTACCAATGCAATTGTAGTACAAATACATTATAGTTCAAACAAATAAGCATAAGTTCAAAAAACATACACAATGAGAATTACCAGGCAATTATAGTACAAAAACTACATTATACTTCAAATAGATAAGCATAAGTTCAAAAATATTACAAATTCAACATTACAACATGTTTGAGATCATCTGGGTCATGGTAAAGCAACTAGTACAAAATCAACATTACAGTTCAACACTACGACTAAAAATAGTCGGGATCATCTGGATCACAATCCGTCTCTTCTTCAAGGTCAGTTCTAGCCTCATCATCAGTATCATACGTGTCGTCAAGGATGTTGTCCTCATGTTGACCGTCATCGTCACCTTCATCGACAATTCCTAGACGTAACCATTCAAGCATTGAGAGGTCTTCCACGTTCATAACCTCTTCTTCTTCCTCTTCGACTTCTTCTTCTTCACTGTCAATGTGTACTTCCATGCGTGGATGGATGTTGAGACGGCCTCTAGGCCCATGTTATTCTTGGAAGAATTCTCCATCATATGTGTCAGGGTCGATGTGAGGTTGATAATCCTCTTCACTGGGGGAAGGATGTTTACCATGTGGCGGCACATCATACACGACATCCCAACCCTTAAGGTACTTCTTTTGGCAAGCGTACTTGAGATAAAAAACTTGTGTCGCCTGTTGAGCCACAATATAGACATCTTCACATTCTAATTTGCTGTCTTGTCGAATTTCGACTTGCCCAATATCATCCCTCCGCCTAACCTTCTCCGGATCAAACCAATGGCATGTGAAGACAACGACTTTCGGAGGATTTGCCCTAAAGTAATGCAGTTCGTATATTTCATCAAGTCTTCCATAATACTCAACTCCATTGCAAATAGCCGACACTCCCGTGTTCCTTGATTTTAGAACGTCCCGACGTTCCTTGTTCCCATGTGTGCGGAAGCGATACCCATTGATGTCGTATTTATCAAATGTACCAACCTTATAGTCAAACCCATTAGCAACTTGTTTCAACTCTTTGTCCAATATTGACGTACCCTACAAGTTTAAGAGGGAAGGATAGGTGTATTAGTCGCACGTAATACCAACTTCAAGTGTTCCAAGAAGTATACCTTACCTTTTCTCTAAACCAAGAAATGAAACCATAATTGCCGTCTCCTTCACCAGCAAGAAGCTCATACTCTTCGAGTGAATCACGTTCGACCCCTCCATTCGAGAATTGGGCAATGAATTCACTGCCCAATGAGAAATGAGCGGAGTTAAGAGAGAAACATGTGAGTAAATGTTACATAAGGTACCAACACTTACTCAATGTACGGCCGCACTTCTTGAAGGTTGGTGAGGATATACAACGTAAGTGTTTTCCACTCTTTCGGATCCAAATTCTTTGAACCAGAAGCACCCACAGGTCCGAGTTTCCCTTTGAAGAGGCTGAGCTTGGATTCATGTTTAGGGTCGCCAGTATTGTATTGAGACTTTGCATTATGCAAGCTTGGAATATTGGCCGCATAGCGTGATGTCGTGAAGTTTGTAATCTCCTCCACCAAGAATGCCTCGGCTATGGAGGCTTCAATTCTACTTTTATTTCTACATTTAGCTCGAAGAGTCTTCTGCATTCTCTCAAGTCCATAGCACCAACGATTCTGCACAGGGCCACCCATTCTTGCCTCGGAAGGGAGGTGTAAAATCATATGTTCCATTGGATTAAAGAATCCTGGTGGAAAGATCTTCTCTAGGTTGCAGAGCAACTCAAGGGCCCGTTCTTCCATCTCATCTATCACAGTAGGAGATACTTCTTTAGCACAAAGAACATGGAAGAAATAGCTAAGCTCTGCCAATACTTCCCAATCCTCCTCAGGGATATAGCCTCGAATCATCACCGGCATTAAATCGCTCAAGCCATATGTGCCAATCATGACTCTTCATCCCGTTGAGCTTCAATTTATCAAGATTCACTGCCCTCATAAGGTTTGCTGCATACCATCATGGAACAACAAAGTTTTGAACCACATGAGTATCTCCTTCTTTTGTTCCCTAGTAAGAACAAACCTCGCCTTTGGCGTCCTCCAGTTTTTCTTGCCCTTGGGTTGTCGCAAGTTTTGTTCGGGTCTATGACATAGCTTCATTACATCAAGTCTAGCCTTAGTATTATCCTTCATCTTCTCAGCAATGTTGAACAATGTGCCAGAAATGGCATCGGCGATATTATTTTCAATGTGCATTACATCAATATTATGTGGAAGCTCGAGCTGGTGGAAGTAGGGGAGATCCCATAAGCATGGCTTATGAGTCCACGCGTGTTCTTCATTATATCCCAAGAAATACCCTGGACGTTTGGGATCGGGCTGGAGAGCATTTAGTTGACCACGAATTTGTTCACCCGTCATCTCAGGTGGTGTCGAGTGTTCAACGACTTCACCTTTCATGAAGTTCTTCTTGTCTTGTCTGAATGGATGGTCAAGACGCAAATGTTGTCTATGAAAATCGAAGCAAGAATACTTGCGACCATGCTGCAACCAACGACACTTCATGCTTGCCTTGCACCTTGGGCATGGGAACCTCCCATGCACAGACTACCCCATGAAAAGTGAATACGCCGGTAAGTCATGAAGTGAGTACTGGTACCAAACATGCATTGTGAAGTTCTTTTTGCTAGCAGCGTCGTATGTTCGTATCCCGTTCACCCAAGCTTCTTTCAACTCATCTATCAGTGGTTGCATGTACACACTTATATTCTTCCCTGGATACTTGGGTCCTGGAATTATCAATGACAGGAACATGTGCTTGCGTTGCATTATGGCGCCGGGGGGGAGGTTGAGGGGAACAAGAAACACGGGCCAACAACTATATGTCTTTGACACCATACCAAACGGATTGAACCCATCGAGTCCGATGGCAACTCGTGCATTCTTTGCCTCTTTTGCTTTCTCATGATGTATTCGATCGAAACTCTTCCAAGCTTGGGCACAAGACGGATGTATCAGCATCGGTCTCCCATGATCATCTTTGTCGTGTCTTATCCCATATTTGTGCCATATCATCTGTTTGGCTGTATCTTCGTTCAAGTAAAGGCGTTGAATTCTTGGCAAGATTGGAAAATATCGAAGAACATTTGCGGGGACTTTGCTCTGCTTCTTCGTACCATCACTGAGGTCTCTCTCCACATACCTAGAGGCTTTGCACTTGGCGCAATACTTGTCATCGGCATACTCTTTCGCAAATAAGACACATTCGTTTGGACAAGCATGTATCTGCTCATAGGGCATCTTAAGTGCACGAAGGATTTTCTTCGCTTCATACCAACTTTTAGCCAGTTTGTGACCTTCGGGGAGAGAGCGACCCCAAGATGTCACCATCGAATTAAAGCAATCTCTGCTCATGTTGAACTGGGTCTTTATAGACATTGCTTGTGCAATGGCATCCAGCTGACATTGGTTTGTGTGGTCGTGAAGAGGTTGTTGTGAGGAATTTAGCATTTCTAAGAAGGCCCTCGCAAACTCCTCCGGTTCTTCCTCTGATCCCTCTTCACGTGCATCGTTGAAGTCAGCTACGATGTCAACTATCCCCGTACCATTGTTGTCGGTTCGCCGACGCACCACCTCCTCTCTGCGACGTTCAGGCTCGCCATGAAGGGTCCACCGGGTATACCCACGCTTAAACCCATGCTTCTGCAGGTGCACACACATCGTCTTCTTCGACTGTTCTGTGCCGTTGCGACACTTCAAGCAGGGGCACCAACTTTTTGTTTGGCCTCTAGCAAATGCTGCCTCCACAAATTCGTTGGTCTTCTTCACCCATTCAGTGGTCATGCCAGCCTAACGAGGGTGTCCAGTGTACATCCACTCACGATCATCCATACTGGTACTTGCACTAACAGTAGGGGCACCAAGTTCATATTCATCAAGATATGTATAATGTAATTAAGACTAGATACACACCTAATTACCATTTTCATATTATTTACGCCATGCTTTTAATTTTTTACCATACAAAAGGGAAACGTGCATTCATGGATTGAATCCTATCTCTAATAGGTAAAGATGGGTCCTAATCCCACCCGAGTACGTGTAGATTGGGTTCGTTTCCCATGCTCTACTCCGGTCCTCGGCAAAATTTCGGCAGCACCTCCCCGCTGTTCTCCAGATACACGTCTCGACAACAAGCCGAGAGAATGTGCACCCGGAGAACAATGAGGTGGCGCTGACGAAATTTTGCTGAGGACCAATGTAGAGCACGGGAAACAAAACCCAATCTACACGTACTCGGGCTGTCCATGGATAACGTGGACAATTCGAAAGGACGACGGTTATAAATATGCAAAGACATGCATATTTATAGATGCCACCCTTTCGAACGGGAGACGCCTAGGCTACGAGACTTGGCATGAAAATAAAATCTAGTGGCATCGGCACAACGACCGGAACGAAGCAAATAGGGGAGGGGGAGGAGATGACAGTCAAGCTCACCCCGAGACCATAGAGGCGGTAGTCGAACAACGATGGCAATGGCAATGGGACGGACAATGCTCCTCGAGGTGAAGAGAAAATCCCTGCACATGAAAAGCACCGGCACAACCAACATAAGCACTCGTGAAACAATCTGATAAAAACATTATCAACATCATCCCACAGTTGACAACTATATATATGTGTAGCAAGACTAGACTCTCTGGCTTGTCTTCTCCAATCTAAGCATGTTGCAAAAAACTGAGCATTTAATTTCCTATGAGCATTAATCAAAAGTTGAAATTTTGTCTTGCAGAACAACCATCCGCAAATAATCCATACATCCATCAACAAATCATCCATACATCCATCAGCAAATCAGCATGGACAAGCACAAGGCTGCCTTATACTAAAAAATATAGGCAGAAGAAAATGGAAAGGGATACATCCATCAGCAAATCATCCATACATCCATCAGCAAATCAGCATGGACAAGCACAAGGCTGCCTTATACTAAAAAATTTAGGCAGAAGAAAATGGAAAGGGATACATCCATCAGCCAATCATCCATACATCCATCTACGCATCAATCATTGCATACATCTATAAATCCATCCACATATACTGCAATCCATACATCTATCCATCTAAAAGAATACGAACAGAGATGGGAGCGGTGCTCACCGTGGGGTGGGGTAGAGGGGGGCTTGGGGCAGAGGGGGAGGTGGTGCCCCGCTTCAGTGGTGACCATCGGCGGCGGATGCGTAGGAGGGAGCCGGCGGCGGTGCTGCCCACGGCAACCGTGCCGCTAGGGCAGGGGAGGACGGCCCGGTGGCGGTCGCGCCATTGGAGGAGGACGGGTGGGGGGCACAGTGGACAAGGGTCCCGACGGCGGCGCGGTGGAGGCGGGGACCAGCTGCGGCGGCGTGGTGGAGGTGGAGACGGGCGGCGGCGGCGCGGTGGAGCCGGGGACGGGCGAGGATAACCTAGCGCGCGCGGTCGAGACAGAGCAGTCGGGGAGATGCGCTCGGGTGGGGGATTTTCTTTTCTTAATTTCCATTATTTTGCCGTCAGTGGGACCAAAAGGAGACGGCAAAGCAAGGCTCGGTGCCAGGTTTTTTTCTATTAGTTCGCCGTCAGTAGGACAGCGGGCAGACGACAAAGCAACTAACTTTGCCGTCAGTGGATGACAAACACAGACGGCAAAAGTGGGGCACCGTTACCTACCATCAAACTAGACACGTGTCCATCCTTTGCCGTCACTCAGTGAAACAACAGACAGCGAAGAGCTAGTTTGCCGTCTTGGTTTCTTTGCCGTCATCCTTTCTCTAGGATTGCCATCAGCCAGTGCGCTCACAGACGGCAAAGAGCAGATTTGCCATTAGTCATACTTTGCCGTAAGCTCATGATGGCAAAAGTTTCTTTGCCGTCTACCCCGATGTAATGCTGACGGCAAAGCCGCTCACTAACGGCAAACTAGCAGTTTCCTGTAGTGATGGCAACCCCTTACTTTTTCTATGATGGACCTGCAGGACCTCCTGAAGGAGCCGTGTCAGGCGAGGCTCTTGTTGTGCCTCCTTCGCTCTCGCCCGCGCGAACCGCTTGCACGTTAAAGGGGGGGTGCCTGAGCATCGCGACTCAGGGCTCCAACTGGCTCTCCAGCCCTCACCCTCTGGCCTTGACCACGGCATCGCGACCTAGCATACCAGCGACGGCTGAGATTCGCTCGAGGGCCGGGACCCGAGGACGTAGAGCAGAAAGGGGAGCAAAGGCGGGAGGGAGGAGACACACGAGGACCTCGCCTAGCAACCCCGCGCTTGCCGATGCACGGACCCGGTCACACATCAGAGAGTGGCCCCTGATCCTCGAGATAAGTAATCGCCCGGAAGCGCCAGCTACCGTGGCACCATCCGCGCACCTAATGCTATCCCTTGTTAGCGACGCCGCTCCCCTTTCTCACCAAATGACGGCTGCTTGGGCACCAAAGGGGACCTCCTGAGCATCGCGACTTAGGGGCTCTTACCGGACTCCGGGTCGCTCACCTCCTGGCCTTGACCACGGCATCGCGACCTGGCATACCAGCGACGGCTGAAGCCGCCTTGGGACTGGGACCTGTCGGCGCAGAGCACCAAGCCCTGGTGAGGTTCGAAAGGGAGGACCGAGCTAAGACGGGATGAGCAACTCGCGCAATTCTACGACAAGGGTTATATTAGCAAAATAGGATCACAGGCATCTTACAAGCCCCCGCGGGGCGCGTTTTTGGTTCCTCGCAGGGAATAGATCCTAAAGAGACGCGAACTATGCGCATCGCTACAAAAGACGCCATCATCAACAGTGGGCCGTCGAGCACCGACACCAACCCCATCCAGATCAGAGTTGGCGGCGGCCTGACGAGCCCGCCCCGCTCCAGGAGCGGCGCCGGCTCGGGGGCTCGTAGCTATCGCCGCTCGTCTCCGGAGTCCCGAAGGGCTCGCCGGAGTCGCTGGAGCCTCCGACGTCTCCACCGCCCGAGGAGCCGCCAAGGGAGCGGTTGGCGAGCCCAGTCCTCGTTGCAGCAGGGCCCTGGCCGCCTTCACCGGGGCAGAACTCCAGCCGTCGCCCGCTCGCCCCAAGGCCTCGACACCACCTGAAGGACCCCTCGTCCGGGCCACGGTGGACAAGCCATTTCTTCGGCGAGAGTGGGTCTGGTCCCTCTTGGGGGGCCTTTCCCTTCTCCGCCATCGAGAACCGGCGGATCGGAGCCATTACGGCAAGACGGAGCAAGAATCGGAAGAAGGAGAAGCAAGGAGGGATGGACTGGAAGGGCGCGCGACGCTCCGTACTTATAGCCGGTGGAGGCCAACCGCCGACCTCCACGATCGCAGGTAATCATGACCCGTTTTGCATGCAGGGACTTGTCCAATCCGTGTAGTTGCCGAGGCGCCATGGGGAAGTGGAGGCGCCCACGTCCAGTCAACCGCCACGCGGCACCCAAGGCCGCATGCTGTTAGGGCCCGCGGCGCTTCGCTCTGGCCCTTCCGCCTCCTTGCACGACCAAGTCCGGGCACGCCTTGGGCCCGGGGGCTACTGTCGGCGTTCTAGGAAGGGGGGTCCCCAGACTTGCCTGCCTGCGGCCTGCGGCGTGGCTCAAAGGGGGGACCAGCACGGCCCATCTTCACCAACACAAACTCAAGACCCTCGCGAGGGGCCAAGCCTCACGGGGCGGACCACGCAGAGCTTCCTCAGGCACGACCTCATCAGGCTGGCTCACGAGGGGGCGGAGAGATCAAGGCGGGGTACCTCATGAGGTGCCCGTGACGCAATCCATGACGACTCAGGGCACCAGGCGGACGCCAGCCCGCGCAACGTCCTCCTTTCCTCTTTGGTGCAAAGGAGGCAAGCGCAGCCGCGGAGTACCGAGGCATCAGGCAAAGGTTGCCATTTCGGTGCAACAAGACCATGACCAGGAGGACTACGAGACAGAGGTCACCGTGGAGCCCAAGACGGCGTCATCACCAGAGCTTTGCGCAGGCGAAGACTACTTTTGTCAGGATAGCTGATACTTGCTGTCCCCTTTCAAATTAGCCCGCCATTGTTGGCTCCCTTCCCGCTCGATATTTGGGAAGAGGACCAGGGCCTCTATAAATAGGACCAGCCACCCACATAGCTCGGGGGGAGAAGGGTCTCTAGGGGTCGGCTGGCTGGAATCAGAGAGAGAGAGAGAGAGAGAGAGAGAGAGAGAAAGGTGACTGAACTCCTCCCAGCAGTTTATCGCCTCAGCCAAGAACAGACCCTCGCGAGGCTATTCTTCCTTGTATTGTTCATCATCATCAGCCTAAGAGGCAATCCACACACCACACACTGGAGTAGGGTATTACACCACAACAGTGGCCCGAACCAGTATAAACCCTGTGTCCCTTGTGTTGTTCTGTCGATAGTTTGATCCTAGCGTGGCGGAGGGGTGCAGGTAGGTAGGAGGCGAAATCTCCACGTGCACCCCAGTGTTCGAACCTCAAGGGTCTGCCTGAACCCGAAATCCGACAGGCAAGTTGCCCCGACAAGGCTCTTGCCGGTGCTGCGGAAGCCGCCCCGGGAAGGGCCTTGCCGTGGGAGTCCACCTCGCCCTCTTCTCTTTGTGTCTCTAATCTTGGTGTTGTTCTGGTTGCCTTGTGGTTTTGCTCCCTCTGCCCTGCTAGATATGGTCGTAGGCGCGGCTCTTACTGTCCGCGCATAAGTAAAGGGGTACAAAAGAGATCCCCTACTTTTGTGCACCAACACGGGGCCTCGGCGGAGCAGGGCCTCGTCGACGCCAGCGGAGCGGGGACTCATCGGAACTGGCATTGTCCTCTGCCTCATCCTCGGTCCTGCCAAACAGCGCCTCGCCCGCTTCATCGCCCTCTTTTTAGGCGGCCGCAACCTCCATCACCCACATGCGGTACCGCCAGTGCTCGAGGCGGCCCTCTCCGGGCGGAGCGGTACGAGTCGAGCAGTGCCTCCTGCTCTGCCCGCTCCACGGCGATCTGCTCCTCCGCCTGTAGGTGCTCCTAGAGGAGATGGTGGTTGTAGGTGGCGTCGGCCTACGCCTCCCGAAACTGCTCCTGACGCTTCTGCCTCACCGTGTCCATGTATTGGGCACGGGCCTCGCCGATGGTCATGGTGCAATGCATCGGCAGGATGGCGTGGAGGAGGGGGTTGGCGCCGGATCATCGACTACCATGTTCTCCATTGGGACGTCGTCGTCGTCTGGCTACCTGCCGGCTAGCCAGTCGGCAGCAATGGCTGCCATCTTCGTGTCCGTCGTCCGCCCATCTCCAAGAGCGCTAGAGCACGAGGAAGCCATGGTGGGCAGTAGTGGTGTGGACAGGAGAAAGGGAACGGAGGCGGATGACTGTGGGTATGGCCCGTGCAATAGTTTATATAGCAATGGTGGGCGGCGGAGGGATGGACGTGTGGTGCCGGAGTAGCCGCCTCGGCAACCACGTATCATTAATGTGGGTGGCAGACGGATGGACGGACGACACTTGTGTCGGTTGAAGGCGGGCGGCGCTGACCGTTTCGGGCGGAAAGCACGCATGGGCGAGGGAGGCGGTCTGGGTGGGCTAGGGCAGTCAGACTCGTGCTTGGTAGCGGGTCGGTCCAGCAGCCGGACATGCTAGCTCGCCAGCGAGCTCGCCGAGCTGAGCGACGATAATTAGACGATGGACATAGCTTCCGACCAGGAGCCGGCACCACTGTCCAAGCCGGTTCATGCCGTGTTCACCATAGAGCAGGTGCGGCCGCACTTCGACACCCTAATGGCGGAATAGCTACCAGCGCAGGAGGAACTGTGCTGCAACCTCTGTCACCTCGATGAGCACCGGTAAAGAAACAAACGGCAATGCCGCCGCAGACATGTGGCCCTATGATCCTGGCTTCCCGAATGAGTAGCGAGCGCTGTATCAGACCATCCGTAGGGCCCGCGAGGCCCTCTCCGTCGTCCTTCCAGTTGTTGGGCTCGCCGTGGTGCCGCCGTCTCGTGTTGTCAACATGGTCAACGGACACGAGGAATGAGGACATGCCTTTACTTGGAGAGGATGACAGTAGGAACCCACCAAGGCCATAACTGCACGTACGCAAGTGCCTCCTTATTATATACAACTATAATTTTTTTGCTTTCTCCTAGTTTCCTGACATCACGGTCCCACACCATAAACGAGAGAATTGCACAAGGAGCAGCCGACAGCTGGGACCAAGTAGCTCGAGCAGTATTTGTGTTTTTGAGGTGTGAGCACTGCAGAGTTTTTCTTGAGCGATGTTTTTGTTGTTGTTCAGAGGAGAGCAGGGTATTAACTAGGTGGGCTGTGGCCCGTCTAGCCCAAGCCAGATATCTAGCCCAGATATTAATTTTTTCAAGCTAAAAATGTCTAGCCCAGCTATACTTTTTTTTGAGGAATACCCAGGCAAGGTCAACTTGTTATTCTCCGCCCCGCTGGGCTACAAATCTTTCCTAGGAGGGATGCATTAGGCTTAACAAGAAAATGGGTTTAAGAAATTGTAAATGAGATGTAATTATAAAAACTGGGCAGTAACTATAAAAAAATGCACCAAACACGTAATTAGTTTATAAAATGTTATTTTTGGATTTTGAAAATTTTAATTTCATTAATTGTTGTGCGCGCAATATTTTGTTGGATTTTTACGTAATACAAATTTATATTGAAATTGTATTTAATCTAACTAGAAATTTCGGGATAAAAATATTTTGGATCGCATCAAAATGTGGGAAATTTTTATTGAAATCCGTTTTGAGCGGCTGGTTGAAATTATTAATCATTGTCCTAGCTAGAAAATGGGCTGTACTTTTAACAAACTGTAAATGGGCTATAGTAAATTCGATTAGAATTCAAAAATGGGTTGTACATTCTTACAAATCGCAAATGGGCTATAAGTTCTCTGCCACACACTTGTGGCCTACTAAGTTGACGCGTCCCCTAAACAAAAGTAAGTTGACGTATATGCATGGCTTTGTCAACTTATAGTCAACACACATTTCTAACAGCAGTGGCTGTTGGATGTCCATCCAATGGATGTCGTGCTTCTTCTTCAATCTCGAATATTCTAGCTTAAGCCGCCCAAAAAATGTTTCCTCCCCCTGACATCTGCGGCGCAACGTTTCGGAGGCTGACCCAGGGGCCAACTAAGTTGACGCATACCCAGGGGTTTGTCAACTTAGTCAATATAAACGATTCTAGCTGTAGTGACCGTACGATGTCCATCCAACGGTCGTCGTGCTTCTTCAACCTCTGGTCTTCTTGCTCCAGCCACCCAAACCAGCGTAGGCCGTGCCGCCTGCTCCTAGCACCGCGTGTCCAGCTGTGCTACCACCGCTGGCCATGCCATCCCTCTATACTCACCCACACCTCCTATTATTCTCCGGCGATGGCAGCCTGACACCACAGCCGAAGCGGTCAACCCACGTACTGCCCTCCGCATGGGCATCCACTGCCGCGTATTCCCCGGCTCCGCATCATTCCCTTCCTAGGCCTCGCCATCGTCCACCGCCTTGGTGCTCTCAGCGCGACGTGGTCAACGAAAGACATCCATCGGAAGAGGACTTTAGGCGGTGAGGCTGACAGCTGGACCCACCAGCTACATCTTCGAACACAAGGAAGTGCCTCCTTATTACTCACAAAATAAAAATGATTCCTCTCCCTGACAGCTGGGACCGAGCACCTATATCTTTAGACGTAAGGAAGTGCGTCCTTATCCTCCCTAACCACTGGGACCCACCCGGTCAAAGCGTACGTAGCGTTGTCTGCCTGGTTGCGAACATGTACGTACATACTGGTCGATTGGTCTCTCTACAAGTATGAACTGTGGCCGATTAATTAGTAGCACATGTCATAGTAGAGCCCCCCACGTAGCAGTTCAGGTTGTCCCGTCTAAACCGTCTAAACCGTGTACACGTACATACATCCACATGCCAAAAAATACGGCCACGTACGTACATACGGATGGGGTCTCAAACGCCTACTCGCGCATACGTACGGCCAGGGCTCGTGTACATGGCTGGGTCGGAACAGAGAAACTGCATCGTCGTGTTCATCGGGAGGCAATCGAATGCGTCATGCTCATAGGGAGGCAACGGAATATGTCGTGTTCATCGGGAGCCAACCGGCTTGGACGGAATAGCTGATCGAAACGAGGCCTGGCATACCACAGAATAGAGGAAACGGCCTTGTGTTCGACCGGGCCATGGTCGAAAAGGGGTCCTGTTCATCGGGAGGGGTCTGGCGTACCGCAAAACAGAGGAAACGAACTTATCTTGGACCTCCTACGGTCAAAACGGGGTCCTGTTGATCGGGAGGGTATGGCGTACCGCAAAACGGAGGAAACGGACGTGTGTTGGAGCGCTATGGTCAAAACGGGGGTCTTGTTCATCGGGAAGGGTGTGGCGTATTGCAAAACGGGACTCCACGGATACTGTTCATCTCCACCGTTGACCTCCTCCAACCTCCACGGGCTACTGTTCATCCATCGTCGAGCTCTTCTAGCCTCCACCTGTGACTGTTCATCCAGCCTTCACCACTCCTCCACCGGCTACTGTTCAACCAGCCCTCTCCACGGGGTCCTGTTCAACCACCCCTCCATGAGCTACTGTTCAACTAGCCCTCCACGGGGTCCTGTTCATCCACCCCCAACCGGCTTGATTGGGGTCCTGTTCATCCAACGGCAACAACCTCTACTACCACGGGGTCCTGTTCATCCAACACCCCACCGGGAACTATTCATCCAAAGCCCCAACAACGCTCACTGTTCATCAAGTGGCAGCAAGTTCAATCGGCTTTAGTTAGCAGCAGTAGCGAAGGAATCACTTGATCGGGTTCAGTTAACAGCCATCTATCAATCACTCGGGTTCAGTAACGCGTAGCCTCCAGTGCAACTGCTCGGGTTCAGTTAGAGGCCAATGCCTCACACCCACGCGCGTACGTGTACGAGAGAAACGCACATCGCTCGGCCCCCGACCACCCACCTTAACCGGGAACTCCCCAATATTTTCCACACCCTCGCTTCTACCACAGTTTTTTCCGTACGACCCAAAGAATGTCATGCAGCTGCGTCTCCGGCCCGCCCAGGACGAAAAGCCCATTTTCTGTCATGATTTTTTGTCATAGAAGTAGGAGCCCACCACATCTATGATGATACCGATACGTCTCCAACGTATCTACTTTTTCTAACGCTTTTCCTCTTGTTTTGGACTCTAATTTGCATGATTTCAATGAAACTAACCCCAGACTGACGCTGTTTTCAACAGAACTACAATGGTATTGTTTTTGTGCAGAAATAAAAGTTACCGGAATGGAATGAAACTTTGCGAGGATTTTTTATATCAATAATAAGAATTTCTGGAGCCAAGACCCACCAGAGAGGAGCCCCTGGATGGGCACAACCAACCAGGGCGCGCCCCTCTCCTGGCGCACAAAGGTGGGTTGTACCCACCTGGTGGCCCTGCTGACGACCCCTGATACTATAAAATCACATATTTCCAGAAAAAATCAGGGAGAAAGAATTATCATGATCCATGAGACGGAGCCGCCGCCAAGCCCTGTTCTTCCTCTTGAGGGGAGATCTGAAGTCCGTCTGGGGCTCCGGAGAGGGGGATCTTTGTTCTTCGTCATCACCAACCCTTCTCCATCGCCAATTCCATGATGCTCCCCACCTGGAGTGAGTAATTCCTTCGTAGGCTCGCTGGTCAATGAGAAGTTGGATGAGATTCATCATGTAATCGAGTTAGTTTTGTTAGGGCTTGATCCCTAGTATCCACCATGCTCTTAGATTGATGTTGCTATGACTTTGCTATGCTTATTGCTTGTCACTTTGGGCCCGGGTGCCATGATTTCAGATCTGAACCATTTATGAATTCATCATTATATCCATGTTTTAGATCCGATCTTGCAAGTTATGGTCACCTACTACGGTTATGATCCAACAACCCCGGAGTGACAACAACCGGGCCGACTCTCGGTGATAACCGTAGTTTGAGGAGTTCATGTATTCACTATGTGTTAATGCTTTGTTCCGGTTCTCTATTAGAAGGAGGCCCTAATATCCCTTAGTTTCCAATATGGACCCCGCTGCCACAGGAGGGTAGGACAAATGATGTCATGCAAGTTCTTTTAATAAAGCACGTATGACTATTTACGGAATACATGCCTACATTATATCGATTAACTGGAGCTAGTGTTGTATCGCCCGAGGTTATAACTGTCTCATGATGAATATCATCCAACAAGTCACCGATCCAATGCCTACGAATTTATCCTTATTGATCTTGCTGCATTACTATTGCTATCATCACTATTACACTTGCTACAAACTACTGCTATCACTGTCACTATTACCGTTGCTGCTGTCACTATTATCAAAACTATCAAACTACTTTGCTATTGATCACTTTGCTGGACATAATTAATCTCCAGCTGTGGTTGAATTGAAAACTCGGCTGCTAATACGTACAAATATTCTTTGGCTCCCCTTGTGTCGAATCTATAAATTTGGGTTGAATACTCTACCCTCAAAAACTGTTGCGATCCCCTATACTTGTGGGTTATCAGATACCCGGTTTTGTCACAATTATCATCATAAAAGTGTCATAAGCATGACAGAAAACAATTTCGTTCGGCCCAAAATGTCACGAATGTGTCCTTTTTTGTAGTGTAACCTTGGGTTATGTCGATGATGACTTCATGTAGATAGTGAAGATGTGGATGCCCAATGTTGATGTAGTCCATCAAAAGTTGGGAGCAATCCTTTGGAGTTTTGCACTTTCAATACGTACATGGGTTAGTTCCACAAGGAACATACAAGGATATCCATAGACATAGAGTGAATTGAATATATGATGATGTCCATGAAAGCATTGGGTTACATTGTCCCTTGTCTCACCAACAAGAGGGCTTGTGACTCCATGAACTAGTGCAAGATATGAATGTTGATGGCACAAGTCCTTGCCAAAATGAATACGAGTGAGGTATGTTGGCGGAGTCACCCTCAAGAACACTCTAGTTATTCTTGTTTGGGACCCACATCAACTTGATGGGAATCCTTGGAGTTGTAGTCGAACATGATGAAGTAGAGCTTGACGTAGTCTTGGGAATACACTTGACCATGACCTTAGGAGCTTCTTCAAATGAGTCAATTTCTTCTTGAAGCTTGTCATTACCCTTTAGCTTGTGGTCTTGTGGTGGAAGATCATCTTGAGCTTGTGTTTCCTCAAAAGAAGTGGGGTCATACTTCTCTTGTTGAGGAACAAACTTCGTCTTGGGGTATTGATCTTCTTCCCATTCAACTCCATTGGCATTGAACTTTCGTTCAAAACCAAACCTTGATTTTTCCAATGTGTTCCTTGCTTGCATACAATTTCCCCAAGTTTCTTACTCCCAACAAGACTCTTGTAAGCACCTTTCTCTATAATTCCCTTCAAGAAGCTATTTTCTTGCTCAAGTGTAACTTGGCTAAGAGAATCATTAGTGGAATCAAGAGAATTACTAGAAGCAACAATATTGGATTTAGCATGGTTATTGTTACTACTAGAAGAAGAATCTTTCTTACTCTTGTTGCTAGATTTTACTTGTGGCATATAAGTAGACAAGAGGATACGTTTGGCAATGTAAGAAGAACTCTTCTTTCGAAGATCATCATTGATTGCTTTTAGGAACTCATGCTCTTGCTCTAAATTTAGCTTCTTGAAGTGTAGCTTCTCACGAGTTCTTAGGAGCTCTCTATGATCCTCTTGAGTTGTTTCATGGGCTAACTTAAGAGTGTTTAATTCTTTAGTTAGACGCTCAATCTCCTTCTTATCATTGTCATTCATTTCATCTTGATTAGCATGATTACTAGCAAGTTCATTATAGTTTGCATCACTGGTTATATCAACAAGTAAATCATTATCACCTAGCAAGTCGTCTTCATCACTATCAAAATCAAGATGCTCGGGGTGTGATACCTTGGGGCATTTAGCCATGAAGCACCTTCCAATTCCTTCATTTGGTGAGTCAAATATGTCGTGGGAGCTGGATGATACTAGAGCAAGTCCAGCAACACCTTCATCTTATGTATATTCGGAGTCGGAGTGATAGCTTCTCTCGGAGTAGTGGTCAGAGTCGAAACCAAAAACCCATTCACCAAAGTGAGCTTCATGTCTTCCTCTTGTGTAGCTGTTTGATGACTTGTCCTTCCTTTCCGAATCCTTGCTCCTACGAGAGGGTCTTCGTTCATAACGACCATATCTACTCCTTCTCTATATTGGAGGTGATTCGTCTCTTCTACTCCTCCTTTTTGGTGATTATTCTCTTTTCTTGTAGGGAGCCGTACACTCATTGGAATAGTGTCCGAGTCTTCCACAATTGTAGCAATTACGATCATGACTAGAAGATCTTTTGTCGTTGTAGGACCTTGACTTGGAGCTTCTCTCTTTGCTTCTACTCTTGTAGAACTTGTTGAAATTATTCACCATTAAGCTCAATTCTTCATTGGAGACTAGCTTGTCACTTGAAGTTGTAGGAGAATCACTGAAGCTTTGTATGCACAACTTGACTTGTTGTGTAGCTCTTCCTTATCTTTGAGTGACATCTCATGAGCAACAATTCTACCAATGACTTCTGTGGGCTTGAGATCTTTGTAATTGGGCATCATTTGGATCAATGTGCACACGGTATCATATTTTCCATCCAAGTCTCTAAGGATCTTCTTGATGATGAATTTCTCAGCCATTTCTTCACTTCTTAAGCCATCAATCTCATTTGTGATGAGAGCAAGCCTAGTGTACATTTTGGAAACTTCTTCACCATCCTTCATCTTGAACTTGTCAAGTTGACTTTGAAGCACATCCAACTTGGTTTCCTTGACTGACTCAGCACCTTTGTGCATATCAACCAAAGTATCCCAAATTTCCTTTGCATTCTCAAGGCGGCTGATTTTGTTGAATTCTTCGAGGCACAATCCATTGAAGAGAATGTCACAAGCTTGAGCATTGTATTGCAACATCTTCAATTCTTCTGCGATCGCTTCACGATCCGGTTCTCTACCATCCTCAAAGTTTTGTGTGATTGAAGTTTTCAAGTTTTGGGTGAGATATCAATATGAGGAGAATAAGGATTGACAAGACCCTAAGCTTGGGGATGCCCAAGGCACCACAATATAAACTTCAAGGAATATACAAGCAACTAAGCTTGGGGATGCCCAGAAGGCATCCTGTTGGGGATATGACTATTTGATATGACCCGCCCAGGAGGGGCCGGGTTATCCCAATGGCGGTTCATCCAGACAAGGCCCATGAGTATGTTGAAGATGGCGGTTCGTGAGGTAGGCTTATTAAAGGGCCCAAACCTAAAGGCTGGTTAAGGCCGTAAGTACAAACCGCCATGTATATGTAACTTGTATTGTAAGGCATGTAATATAAGTCACCGGGTCGGACACGTTTGTATGAGCCGGCCGGGACTCTGTAAGCCGCAGGGCGTCAACCCATGTATATAAGGGGACAACCCGGCAGTCGCTTAGGGAAAGAAACAACAGATCGGAATCCAGGCAAAGCGTATTTGCTCTCTGGTAATTGAAACCCTAGCAATACCACCTCAAACTCGATTAGGATTTTACCTTCACCACAAGGGGCCGAACTAGTATAAACTCCTCGTGTCCATTGTCCCGTTTAACCCCTTTAAGCTAACCTCATCGCAATGGCTCCACAACTAAATCCTTCCACGAGGACATCTGCCGTGACAATTCCATGATAGTTGGCGCCCACCGTGGGGCTAGCACACGGTGGTTTTGAGTTCTCAAAGGGCAGCTTTGAAGGGATCAAGGGATACGTTGTGGGCCGGATGACCAATAGTTGTCGTGGCAAGCTCTACATCGACGATGCAGGCTGGGGCCCCGAGGCCGGCTCAATTGAGTATGGGTACCGGGTCCCCTTCGGCGGAATCTACGTCTTCATTGGCAAGATCAGCGAACCGGGCCCTGAGCCAGACATCTGCACCGACATCGTCGAGACGGCTCAGCATGCATGACCCGCCTGGGCTCAGCCCGCCGTGAAGCGTGCCTTTGTTGGATTTACCCACGGAGCTGAATTGGAAGGCTCCGTGTCGGGCGGTGAGACGGCCATCTGCTTCGACGGTGAATCATCCACGGGTGAGACCAACTCAATGTACCAACTAGAAGATGGACTGCTTGGGGGCTGTTTCGATGGCGACAGTATTCCGGACCCCTGTGAGCCACCGAATAGGGTGGCAATCTTCATGGCTGGCACCCAGCCGGTTCTCGGTTCGACAGTCGCCGTGGCCATGACTTCCAGTGCTGCAGCGGTAACAGCAGCGGGTGCTGGCGGTTCAGGGCGCCCGCCGGCTCAAGTTTTAACAGATCTGTTGGATGCTCTGGCGACTCTAATGGAGGTTGATGTAACCCCAGGCAACCAGGAGCAGCATAAGGCAGAAGTGGCTAACTTGCGTGATGAGATAGCGCAAGCTAAGGCAGAATTGGCAGCGGAAAACACCAGGATGGCTGCAGAGCGGGCCGTTTTAAATGCCCAAGCACAACAGATTCAAGCAGATTCATACTGGCTCACGGTGGATCAGAACACGTCAAATGAAGTTTTGAGGAGAAAATACCAGAGTCGCCTGCCCTCAGTTTATGAGTCAAGGGACCTCTTCAACACCCCTGGAGCCGGGGCCAGTAGCCCGCCGATGATAAACCGGATGACTAAAGCGCCAGGGGGTGGGATGCCGGGTCAGCCACACGTGACAGGTTCTCCGTATGTGAACAACACCCCGCCTCAGCATGTGGTAATACCATCGGGTTACTATTCCACCCCTTTGGACAACATGATTGCTGCAGTGACGTGATTGGCGGCTCTGCTGGTCATGGGAAAGACTCCGACGACGGTTGAAACCCGAAGGGCCGGGGAACTACTTCAGCACCACTAGTGCAACAGCAGGCTTATTCTTATAGTCGTGATCGGATTCATTCGACCCCTTGACCAAGCCGGAGCTAGAGTAGGCACATTGACTCGCCAGCAGTCTCGAGTACTGAGCAGTGCCGTAACCAACCACATGGATATGACCTGACGCGCAATGGTGGCAATGCACATGATTTGGTGGACCAGGGAAGAGCACGTAGAGAGGCCGAGCTGGCGGCTCAACTGGCCGCTCATCAGCACGCGCCGGTTTACCCGACGGCTTCAGTGGAGTTGGGAGTAACTTCTAGAGCTTTGGGTGTGCAGTGCTTAACGACGGCTCTACGAAATGAGTGTCTGCCCAAAGACTTCAAAGGCCCTCACAAGGTGCCTAATTACACTGCAGATCAGCCCCCTGAGGCCTGGGTGGAGAGTTATGAGATGGCTATGGAGATGCTGGATGTTATCGAGGCTGCATACGCTAAGTATTTCACCATGATGTTGGAAGGGATGGCTCGTACCTGATTGAAGGGGCTGCCGGCTAACTACATCGGATCATGGGCAGAGCTGATGGCCCGGTTTCTCTAGAATTTCAAAGATACGTGCAAGCAACCTATGTCGATCGTGGACTTGGTTTCTTGTGTTCAAGCTGAGGGCGAGTCAACGACCAGCTGGGTGCGTCGGGTCTCCACTATCATACACTCTTCAGATAATATGAACGTCGGCTCAGTGGTGCTAATGTTGGAGAAAAATTGCTGTTTCATTCCACTCAAGCAGAAGCTTGGACGGCTCAAGCGTCATTGCAGCGATATGGGGGAGCTCATGGCGGCTCTTGTCAAGTATGCCGACTCTGATAGTACCAAGGACCCCGACTCTGAAGATGAAAGGTCAGGAAAGGGAAAGAAGAGTGGTGGTATGAGGGGGCTGCAGTACAACCCGGCCAATCAAGGCGGCAATGGTAAGCACAAAGTTGATGATTTTGTGGCTAACTATCGGTGTCAAAACCGGCGGATCTCGGGTAGGGGGTCCCGAACTATGTGTCTAAGGTCGATGGTAACAGGAGACAAGGGACACAATGTTTTACACAGGTTCGGGCCCTCTCTATGGAGGTAATACCATACGTCCTGCTTGATTGATCTTGATGAATATGAGTATTACAAGAGTTGATCTACCACGAGATCGTAATGGCTAAACCCTAGAGGTCAAGCTTGTACAGTTATGATAATGTATGTCCTCCAGACTAAGTCGTCCAGTTTGTATAGACACCAGGAGGATCTAGGGTTACACAAGGTCGGTTACAAAGAAAGGAATCTCCATATTCGGTCGCCAAGCTTGCCTTCAACACCAAGGAGAGTCCCATCCGGACACGGGTGCAGTCTTCGGTTTTTGTATCTTCACGGCCCATTAGTCAGTCCCATGGCTAACAGGCCGGACGCCCGAGGACCCCCTAGTCCAGGACTCCCTCAGTAGCCCCTGAACCTGGCTTCAATGACAACGTATCCGGCGCATAGATCTATCTTCGGCATTGCAAGGCGGGTTCCTTCGAACTCCAAATAGTCTTCGGACGTATCGACGTGTCCGGACCTGTAACACACACCACACACAACCGTAGAGAGAATCTAATATTCCACGAGTCCAATCCACTGACAACTTTTTTACAACATGACATCATGTCTGCACGGTCACTATATCGAACCATTTTGTCCGCCATCCTGTGTTTTGAGATGCGATTTCTATTGGCATGTCCTGTCAAAGCAGAGATCGTGTCCCCTTATTGAGGGATCCGCATCAATACGGGCGTGGGTAACCCAACCCTTCTGTTGGAAAGATCCCTTAGGAATAGGCAGGCTTTCAGGCTCAAGAGGAGGCGTTTTAACTCCTCTTGCCTTTATAAAGGAACCAAGGGCCGTCCTTTTTGACGCCAACCTTGAGTTCTAGCACCCAAGGTTTTGACTTCATTGCTCCGAGCTTGCCCATTATGTCCGGACCCAGCGCTCAAGGCCGATGGGTGGCGTCCTATGTTATAGAGGAGGATATTGCGAAGCTTTGAGCGGCCAGATACCTGACCGCGGAAATCCACCACAGGCTTCCTGCTCTAGGGCAGGTTATCCCGACCCCAGATCTGGCGAGAGGGTCGTATTCATCACACTTCCTTCGAGGGCTAGGGCTCGCTCTTGATCCCTTCATCCGGGGGCTAATGTTCTATTATGGACTAGATTTTCACGATCTAGCCCAGAGTCTTTCCTCCATGTCTCAGCGTTCATCATTATGTGCGAGGCCTTCCTCCGAATCCCCCACACTTCGGCTTATGGCTCAAGACCTTCAGTTTGAAACCAAAGGTAGTCGACGTGGAACAGGTGGAGTGCGGCGGTGCTATAGTCAGCCAGCTCACCAACACTCCTTGGCAAAAGGCTCTTTTTCCGAAACTTCCAATCAATGGCAGTGAGAGTGGTTTTATGTTACGGAGCCCCGCAACACCAAGTGGGTAGCTGCAACCACGTTTCGCCCTGGCCCACCATTACAGCTTGCTTCATGGGCCAACAAGGGGCTAGATTGGGGATCAGTTGATGAAGTGCGGACTCTACGAAGCCACGTCCGAACCCTCCACGAGAGGGACATCGATCTTGTCAGCGTGATTCAAGTAATGCTGATTCGCCGAATCCTACCATGCCAACGTAGGCCTCTCCGTATGTGGGAGTTCAATCTAGAAGGACCACGAATCCTCCAACACTTCTTTGACATTACGCACAAAGGGATGTGGAAGTTGTTTTTCAGAAAACGAAAACATTGGTCGGACACTACTGAGGACACATGTCTCGACTGTAACTGTCCGGATACCCCGATTAGCACTTGACTTCCGAACACCCCCTTTTTTAAGTATGCTATAATACATTACTGAGCAAACTATCTCCTTCCAGGGCTGGATAAAGAAAGTAGAGCTGATTAGGTGTCCGGCCCCCCTTCCCGAAGGTTCAGCGGATCCTGTATTAACAAGGATGCTAGCCCCGACACCGTACCAGATGCCTGTGAAGGAGGGAAAGGCAGAGAGGACCAAAGATGGCCCCCATCCCGAAGGTGTGCCAGACAAGATTCCATTGTCCGAAGACAAAAATGACGGGGAAGTCAACGTCTCTTCCCCACATGGGAAGAAAAGGGTCGCCTCCAAAGATTGGGAGGTAAAGGCTCCTAAACGAGGCAAGATGCCTTCGTCGGGTGGCTCGGGCTTGGAGGACAACGTCATCGTGCAGTCCCATGACGAGGACAAGCCTCATGCCAAATCGTAAGTGAACGAGGGTGTTTTAAACACGTCCCGCCCCTTTCTTGTAATGTCTAGAATATATGTTTTTGTAGTTCGACACGCAGTCTTCTTCAACAATCCTCTTCCTCGGGGGATCTTCTCTTGGAGATGATGGAAAGCGAGACGCCTCCACCGATCTCCTCGCCCAATAGGGCAGACAACTTCGAGGTGTCGTCATGGAGGGTCTCTCCCGATCAACAAGTGGTGCGAGGGATGATGAAGACACAACCCGAAGGTGATGCTTTAGTGGAACATTCTGGTCTACAGCCGGATACGAATAAACGGATCCCTTCAAAGGGAGGCCATACTCCTTCAGGATCCTCCAGAGATCTAGAGGCGCAAGATATACTGACGAACATGCTGCGACAGGCGTCCGTCTCAGCGGAACATCGTACCTTGATGGGCACGGTAGTCGAAAAGGTCCTGGTCATGAAAAGCGGATTGAATGAGGCCTTCGTGGACCTGCTAAGAGGCTTCGAGATTTGTATCGTAATATGTTCGATTGTGTTTTATTCAAGAATACACCTGTGTATAGATAGTAGCCCCTGAGACTCTGATTGGCCTCCCGAGGGAGGCGATCAGAGGATCAAAAGATATGTCCAGGAAGCAATATGATTAATTGGAACACAGGCTGTGACCTCCCCGGAAACTGTCCGGACTGTAGAGATTGCGGATTTGCAACACAAGATTGATGAGGCAGATACTGATATCACGCTTATCAACAGGCATCTTGACGAGTCGCAATGTACGTGTTCGGAGCAATCCTTACATATATGTGTTTCTAATATAAGCGTGACGCTGAAAGTTGCATACTGGAATATGCATGGCTGCAGATGGTGCCGCCGCCGTTGAGATTCTTCGGGCGGAGCTGGCCCGGGCCAAGGAGCAGGCCCGGTTTAGTAATGCGGCTACCGAAAAGGCATCGGCCGAGTTAAAGGCCGAACAAGCTGCTCGGCACCAAGACAAGGAGAAAATATCCTCGATGGCGCTCGAACTAAAAAATTCTACCACCCGCTGTGAAGCCAAAGCGACAGAGCTTGACAAGGCATTGCAAGAAGCAAAAGAAGTGCGCTCTGAGTCTAGAGCGACCCGTGAGGAGATCCGGTAAACTGGGAGATTGCGGCTGGTAAGCCATTTTTATTACAGACTAAGTAAGGCGGTCCGAATTATGCTCAGCTTAACCAAGTGTGGAGTTCTCCAGACATGTTTTTGGACATGCAGAAGAGTTCATCCGATGCGGCGCAGTTTTACCAAGCGCAAGAGGGATATGCAACAGAGAAGCTTTTCTGGTCATAGTTTGGCGCATCAAAATGCCCTCTACTGCTGAATGAACAGATGACACAATGGGCCGAGCTTCACAGGATGTCCGGCACTGCCATGAAGAACGTCATACTTCAGCTGTGGCCGACTGAGCCGATTCTGAATAGCTATTTCGGCTTGGTACGGCGGCTTGCTGGTGCGGTGCCACATATCAACGCCGTGAAGCAGTCGGCGTGCATTGAAGGTGCACGGATGGCCTTTGCCCGAGTCAAGACATACTGGGGGAAGATGAAGGCCGTCGATGTTGCAGCGCAAGGTCCACCCAAGGGCAAGGACCATCACGCACTAGAACATTACTTTGAGGACGTCTTAGAGGTTGCCCGCTTGATAGAGGGTCAATGTTCGAAAGGCATAATATTCGAGTGAACTCTTTATGAATTGTAAAAGACAATTGTTACAATCAGTCTATATTTTGATTTTGCCTAAAGGCTTTTGTTCCTCTTGTGCGGCCGTTCGTATATGAACTGAAAGTTTTCCAGTCGTCGGCTTCAGCCCCCTCATAGGAAGTACGGGGGTGTTTGAAAAAGCATCTGATCACTCTTGACCCAACATCTTGGTCCGTGAAGGAGGTGTCAATGCAGCGAACCAGGCAACTAGACTATAGGGCATTAACACTTTCACTTAGCCATAGGAGTTTTATGGTGGGTCTACGACATAGCCCCTGGTATTTATGCGGCTTATTCATACGATGCATTTACATATTTGACCGAAAAGAGGTCCTTCATGGGACACGGAGGGAATCACGAAAGATTCTGATAAGTCATCGAGTGGTTGACCAGCTCTCGCCGCATCATGACAGTCAGTTTTCGGCTTTCTCTACTGAGGTGCTTAACCAGGTGAACTGGAAGCACAATCGCAGTAGTTCTCCCTTTACTACCCTAGCCGATAGAGCGGAACGTAGGATAGCAAGCACAGGACCCGGGCAACCCAACTATTGACCCAAGACATGATTCGGAGCTGATGCATATAAGGACAAACTCGCGACGCCGAAGTACGCTATAGAGTTATTCGAACTTTGTCAGCAACTCGTTTGTTTCCATACCGAGCCCCTAGCAAGTTATGCCGAGGTGTACGTTTGAGACAACGATAGGGGCAAAACTTGGTCCTTTTAGAAAATAATGGATTATTTTTACTGGGATCTGAGTGATGTGCCAATCGTGTATATAGATAACAAAGCCCCAACCCCGGCTATTTGATATGCCAGTGGTCGAAGGCGGAGGAGAAAGGCACTTTACAGGCTCGAAATAAAGAGTGCGATCTACAAAAAGTTATTTCGGACCTCCTGTCGCACGTCTGCGCCGCCTGTCCTCGGTGATGGGACTCCTTGACGAAAATATCCCTTGGGTGAGTGTACGAACCCGAACTCCGATAGAGTCCAAGGCCAGCCATGGAGCCACCTGTGGAGGGAAACAAGAAAAAGGAAGAAGGAAAAAAGTTAGAAAAAAGAGAAGGTTATGGGAGTACTTTCAGGTCCGTCTGTATTGTGCTTTCGCTAGTGCCCAGGGTATTTTAAGTGCGTAGTTATGTATGCGCGGTACATATTGTCTGGGTATATGCGGCGGAAGCCGAACTGCAAGTCCTGTATGGGTGTTCCATCATATGATTCGATATTCACGAGTTTAAACCCTACTGGGAATTCATGCTCCATTACTTCGTCAGTGAAGCAGAGTGGGTGTGCGGCGCCTCTATATTGGGCCACGTCGCGACGTAGCTTAGATGGAGTCCGTTTGCGGTTTTCGGCCCGGCCATGACTAGACTTGTCCCGTCCGAATAGGTAGCCAACGTTGCATGTCGAGGCACGTCCTCGCGATCCATAGATCGATTTGGTATGTCCTGCTCTATTGTCCAGATCCTGCCGAGGGTCGTATGCATAACCCCGAGCTGTTTTATCTCTATTTTTTCTTTGGGGTGAGGCGGGCTGCTATTCGGCTTGAGCTGCCGCTTTATCCCGACTGCATGGTGGTCGGTTAGCCGCATTGTCCCGACCGCGTGGTACAGGCTCTGGCGCTTCCTTATCGAACTGAGGTAGTAATCTGCGCTGCGGGTAACCCTTGGTTATGCACCTGGGGCCGTATTCTTTGGCCACTAGGATATCTGTCCATCTATCATTGAGCAGGTCTTGGTCAGCTTGATGTTGGAAATATGCCCTAGAGGCAATAATAAAATGGTTATTATTATATTTCCTTGTTCATGATAATTGTCTATTGTTCATGCTATAATTGTGTTATCCGGAAATCGTAATACATGTGTGAATACATAGACCACAACATGTCCCTAGTGAGCCTCTAGTTGACTAGCTCGTTGATCAATAGATGGTTACGGTTTCCTGACCATGGACATTGGATGTCATTGATAACGGGATCACATCATTAGAAGAATGATGTGATGGACAAGACCCAATCCTAAGCATAGCGCAAGATCGTGTAGTTCGTCTGCTAAAGCTTTTTCTAATGTCAAGTATTTTTTCCTTAGACCATGAGATTGTGCAACTCCCGGATACTGTAGGAATACTTTGGGTGTGCCAAACTTCACAACGTAACTGGGTGACTATAAGGGTGCACAACGGTTATCTCCGAAAGTGTCTGTTGGGTTGGCACGAATCGAGACTGGGATTTGTCACTCCATATGATGGAGAGGCATCTCTGGGCCCACTCGGTAAGACATCGTCGTAATGAGCTCAATGTGACTAAGGGTTGGTCACGGGATGATGTGTTACGGAACGAGTAAAGTTACCTGCCGGTAACGAGATTGAACGAGGTATTGGGATACCGATGATCGAATCTCGGGCAAGTAACGTACCGATTGACAAAGGGAATTGCATACGGGATTGCTTGAATCCTCGACATCATGGTTCATCCGATGAGATCATCGTGGAACATGTGGGAACCAACATGGGTATCCAGATCCCGCTGTTGGTTATTGGCCGGAGATTTGTCTCGGTCATGTCTGCATGGTTCCCGAACCCGTAGGGTCTACACACTTAAGGTTCGATGACGCTAGGGTTATTAGGAAGACTTTTATGTGATTACCGAATGTTGTTCAGAGTCCCGGATGAGATCTCGGACGTCACGAGGAGTTCCAGAATGGTCCGGAGGTGAATATTTATATGTTGGAAAATGTCATACGGTCACCGGAAAAGTTCGGGCGCATATCGGTATTGTACCGGGGCCACCGGAGGGATTCCGGGGGTCCACCGGGAGGGGCCACCTCTCTCGGAGGGCCTCATGGGCCGTAGAGGAAAGGGAACTAGCCCTTGGAGGGCTGGGCACATCCCCCCTTGGGCCCATGCACCTAGGGTTGCGGGGGGGAACCCTAGAGGGGGCGCCCCCTTGCTTGGGGGGCAAGCCCCTCCCCTTGGCCATCGCCCCCTCTACATCTCATCTAGAGGGGGACGGCCCCCTTCCCCCTTCCCCTATAAATAGAGGGGCAAGGGGAGGGCTGCACACCACATCAAAGGCGCAGCCCCTCCCCTCCCCAACACCTCTCCTCCTCCGTTAAGAGCTTGGCGAAGCTCTGCCGGAGTACTGTCGCTCCACCACCACCACGCTGTCGTGCTGCTGTTGGAGCTCTCTTCCTCAACCTCTCCCTCCTCCTTGCTGGATCAAGGCGCGGGAGATGTCTCCGTTCCGTACGTGTGTTGAACACGGAGGTGCCGTCCGTTCGGCACTAGGATCATCGGTGATTTGGATCATGACGAGTACGACTCCATCAACACCGTTCTCTTGAACGCTTCCGCGCGCAATCTACAAGTGTATGTAGATGCACTCCTCTCCCTCTCGTTGCTAGATGACTCCATAGATTGATCTTGGTGATGCGTAGAAAATTTTAAATTTCTGCTACGATCCCCAACAGTGGCATCATGAGCTAGGTCTATGCGTAGATTCTATGCACGACTAGAACACAAAGCAGTTGTGGGCGATGATTTGTTTAATTTGCTTACCGGTACTAGTCTTATCTTGATCCAGCGGCATTGTGGGATGAAGCAGCCCAGACCGACCTTACATGTATGCTTACGTGAGACTAGTTCCACCGACTGACATGCACTTGATACATAAGGTGGTTGGCGGGTGTCTGTCTCTCCCACTTTAGTCGGATCGGATTCAATGAAAAGGGTCCTTATGAAGGGTAAATAGCAATTGGCATATCACCGTTGTGGTTTCGCGTAGGTAAGAAACGTTCTTGCTTGAAACCCATAGCAACCACGTAAAACATGCAACAACAATTGGAGGACGTCTAACTTGTTTTTGCAGGGTTTGCTATGTGATGTGATATGGCCAAAAGGATGTGATGAATGATATATGTGATGTATGAGATTGATCATGTTCTTGTAATAGGAATCACGACTTGCATGTCGATGAGTATGACAACCGACAGGAGCCATAGGAGTTGTCTTAATTTATTTATGACCTGCGTGTCAATGAAAACACCATGTAATTACTTTACTTTATTGCTAACCGTTAGCCATAGTAGTAGAAGTAATAGTTGGCGAGGCAACTTCATGAAGACACGATGATGGAGATCATGGTGTTCATGCCGCGCCTCGAAGATGGAGATCAAAGGCACAAGATGATATTGGCCATATCATGTCACTTTATGATTTGCATGTGATGTTTGTCATGTTTTTACATCTTATTTGCTTAGAACGACGGTAGCATATATAAGATGATCCCTCATTAAAATATCAAGAATTGTGTTCCTCCTAACTGTGCACCGTTGCTAAGGTCCGTTGTTCCGAAGCACCACGTGATGATCGGGTGTGATAGGTTCTAACGTTCGCATACAACGGGTGTAAGCCAGATTTACACACTCAATACACTTAGGTTAACTTGACGAGCCTAGCATGTACATACATGGCCTCGGAACACGGAAGACCGAAAGGTCGAACATGAGTCGTACAGTGGATACGATCAACATGAAGATGTTCACCGATGATGACTAGTCCGTCTCACGTGATGATCGGACATGGCCTAGTTGACTCGGATCATGTATCACTTAGATGACTAGAGGGATGTCTATCTAAGTGGGAGTTCATTGAATAATTTGATTAGATGAACTTAATTATCCTGAACATAGTCAAAAGGTCTTTGCAAATTATGTCGTAGCTCACGCTTTGATTCTACTATTTTAGATATGTTCCTAGAGAAAATTTAGTTCAGAGTTGACAGTAGAAATTATGCGGACTAGGTCCGTGAACTGAGGATTGTCCTCATTGCTGCATAGAAGGGTTATGTCCTTAATGCACCGCTCAGTGTGTTGAACCTCGAGCGTCGTCTATAGATGTTGGGAAACATCTGACATACACGTTTTGATGACTGCATGATAGTTCAGTGCGTAATACTAACGATTTAGAATTGTGGCACCAAAGACGTTTTTGAAACGTCGCAGAACATATGAGATGTTCCAAAGACTGAAATTGGAATTTCAGACTAGTGCCCACGTCAAGAGGTATGAGACCTCTGACAAGTTTCTTAAGCCTGCAAACTAAGGGAGAAAAGCTCAATCGTTGAGCATGTGCTCAGATTGTCTGAGTACTACAATTGCTTGAATCGAGTGGGAGTTAATCTTCCAGATGAGATAGTGATGGTTCTCCATAGTCACTGCCACCAAGCTATTGGAGCTTCGTGATGAACTATAACATATCAGGGATAGACATGATGACCCTTGAGCAACTCGTGATGTTTGACACCGCAAAAGTAGAAATCAAGTACGAGTATCAATTGTTGATGGTTAAACTGCTAGTTTCAAGAAGGGCAAGCACTACTAGGGAAAAGCCTATACACAGAATTTTACCAGTAGCGCTGTACAAAATCAAGCGCTGCTGCTACTTAGTAGCAGCGCACGTAAATAAACCGCGCTACTCCTAGGACTTTAGCAGTAGCGCGTACTAGCGAAAAGCACTGCTGCTATGTTTGAACTGGGCGCACATGGCTAGCCCAACCTAGCAGTAGCGCGTATAATGGCCCAGCGCTACTGCTAATCTCCTTAGTTGCAGCGTGTATTCCAGAACGCGCTGTAGCTAACGTAGCAGTAGCGCCCTTTCTGGAACGCGCTGCTGGTACTTCTGACCTAACCACGCAGTTCGTCCTTCCCCACGGCCACTTCATCCCCCAAATCAACTCCACTCTCGCTGCCGCCGTCGCCCCTCGGCCGCCGCGCGTTCTCCCCATGCCGGCCCCGACCCCAGATTCAACGTCGGCCCCGCCCCCGACCTCAACGCCGCCCGGGACGCCGCCCTCGACCTCGACCTCAATGCCGCCCCGGACGCCGCCCCCGCCCCCCCCGACCTCAATGCCGCCCCGGAGCCCCGACCACGACCTTGACGCCGCCTGCCCCTCCCTCGTCGCAGGCACCCGAGGTGAGCACGCCTGCTCCTCCCTCTCCCCTACCTCTGCCTAGGGTTCTACCTCCATCAAATTAGTTAGGGTTTCTACCACTTTCCACCCCTATAGGTTCATCAAATTAGATGGTAATTAGGGCAGTAGTTCTTAGGTACTAATTAGTTAGTAAGAACTAGGTACTAATTAGGTACTAGAATATTTTTATTTATAGCAAGTTTATTTTTAGTAAGAACTAGTTGAATTAATAGAACTAGTTAGTAAGAACTTGTTGCTATTTTTTTAGTTAAAGCAATTTTCCCGCATCGACGTGGACATCCTCGTCGTCGAGTCGGCGGAGAATGACACCTGCTTGACCAAATGGGCCATGTCTGGGACTGCGCTCCGCCGGGGTGGTACTGGGAGGCGCTACCTACCGGGGGGCGCAGGTTGGTGAGGAGCCAGCCTGTCGTTGACCCGAACCTTCTTTGGTGGCGGTCGCGTGGGCCAGTGACGGTCCAGAGGCTCGAGGACTCCGTGGAGGTGGTGCGTCACCGTGTCAGTGAGGAGGACGCGCACGTCCGTTGCTACTTGTTTGCGTTGGAGCACAGGTTCTCCAATACCTGGCAGGTTCTCCAGGGATCTCACTAGAGCTATGATCCCATGATGGTTCCTTCTCTGTGGGTGTCCACCGCCCGCGCCGATACCCGTCGTGTGCTAGGGTTTTAGCTGTACTAGTGATGTTATATGTATGACACTATTCGGGATGTATTAGTGATAATATTTGACGATGTACGGACGCATGAGATGATTTACTTTTGCTTATTGAATGCATGCTAATTTGAGTCTTATAAGATATTTTGAAATGTATATCTTGTGTTGCTCAATATCCAAGTGGCCGGTCAGGTTTGTAGGTTACACCTCCGAGTGGCCTATGTTTTGCCGGAGTGTTGATTCATTTCCGTTCCGGCAAATTTCAGGCGCTCGATATATCCTATTTTAGCGAAGGTCATGCCGGATTTTTTCGTGAATTTTGGCATGACTTTTGCCAGAATATGTAGGAAATATCGAGTGCCCCGGATTTGTGTGTTGAGTATCTTGGTAGTTGTCTTTTAACAATTTTCAATTAATGTTTTAACTATGAACATTGGAAATGTATGACGACAAAAAGGATTTCGGTATTTGCAAATACTGCGAAGACGAGCGCGGCCTGTGCAACGGAATCTTCCTAGATGATGATAGGCGCTTCAGCATCAAGCTGGACAAGAACTTCGAAGTGGATACAGTAAGTCACAACGACAAGTCTTTTTTCGTAATTAAGCATGGCATCTGCTTCATTTGCTTCAACTTATATTTTTTTACTATTCTACTAGCGCATCCCCTGCCATGCAAGAGTTTTTGTATTGGATAAGATAGGTCTTAGTCATACTATGGAGGTAAAGAAAGTTTATTTGAAGACCTAGCATGGTTATATTTTCCATGCAAAATTATACAATTCAGACGACTACACCTATTTTGGATGCAAAACATGGCGAGCACTATGCAAGACTTATGCATTTGAGCCTGATATGGTTATCACCTTTGATATTCGTCCGGAAGATGATATTGAAGGTAATACCGACATCTGGGTCGATGTGCAGACGCCTCCAGTTACACCAAAATGTAAGTTTCTCAACCATATTTATGTCTTTGATATTGTTTAATCAAAAATAGTTGACAACTAATTTGTATTGTCAGCTTATTTCGGTGCAAGCAAACATGTCCAACGCTTGGTAGACAGGACCTACTACTGTCCCGGGGCTGAACTAAACTGCGAGGAGCTAAGTCATTATGTTTCATGGCTTGAGGATCTTGCTACCGTCAAGACAAATTTTCTTCCTGGACTTAGAAATCTTAGTACTAAAAACGTGCGACCAATAGTGTTCGTCATGAACTATGGTCACATCTATTTAGGAAGGATGGTAAGATTTTTACTATTTGTCCTCAGTGCATCTTTTCCATACATTATTTGTGAAGCTAAACTTCATTGCTTAGTATGTGACCATACGATGTTCTTCAACAGGGACTCCCGATGAATGTTGTGCCTTATGGGATCGAGACTAAAGGTACCATGAGTATTATTAGCTTACGGCCAAGATATCCTACATGTTACTTTAGTGCATTCAAGATCAGCGATGAATGCTTAATAGTGCAAGACTGGACCAGATATGTGATGGGGGAGCGTAGACAAGTACTAGGGGGCAGCAAACAGATGTTCTACCCAAAATTGGGAGACAGGTTCGTCTGCATGCTCCAACTTGATCAAGGAGGAGAGCTACACATGTTTTATGTTGTGTTACCTAAGAGAGAGTAGCAGGAGTGATTAGCTAGAAATGAGTTTGAGGACGATGATGTGCTACACTATTACTATGATGATAAAATAGCTAGTGTTGGTGGTAATGATTGATGATTATTATTAGCTAGTGTTAGTGGTGATTAAACAAATATTGTTGGTGCTAATGATTATGATGATGATTAAATAGCTTGTGCTGGCGGATTAGATTCAAGTGGAGGCAACATGTGGTGCACATCGAAAGTACTACTAGTACAAACTAGATCAAGTTTGGATTAGTAGTATACTTTTGACATGCACCACATATTGCCTCCACTTGAACCTAATCCACCTTCATTTGACACACTGTTATGGACATAATGATATAAACCTCATAACTGGTATTGTACCAATATTTGTACGATGGCGCATAAATACACTAAAAATAAAAAAATAAAAAATAAAAAACAATACTAGTAGCGATGGAAAGAAAACACGCTGCAAGTAGTTACATTAGCAGCAGCGTGGGAGTGAACAAGCGCTGCAGCTATTTGTCCTAGCAGTAGCACGTGCGGCACGCGTTACTGCTAAGCAATAGCTGTAGTGCCTTATTAATAGCGCGCCTACCCGCGCTACTAGTGAGCACAAAACCAGCGCTACTGCTAGGGTTTTCCCTAGTAGTGAAGGGAAAGAAGGGATACTTCATGAAATGGCAAATCAGTTGCTGCTCTAATGAAGAAACCCAAGGTTGAATCCAAACCCGAGACTAAGTGCTTCTATAATTAGGGGAACGGTCACTGAAGCAGAACTACCCTAGATACTTGGTAGATGAGAAGGTTGGCAAGGTCGACAGAAGTATTTTGGATATACGTTATATTAATTTGTAGTTTACTAGTACTCCTTGTAGCACCAAGGTAATAAATACCGGTTCGATTGCTAAGTGTTAGTAACTCAAAATAAAAGGCTACGGAGACTAGCTAAAGGTGAGATGATGATATGTTGGAAGTGTTTCCAAGGTTGATGTGATCAAACATCACATGCTCCCTCTACCATCGGGATTGGTGTTAAACTGAAATAATTGTTATTTGGTGTTTGCGTTGAGCATAGACATGATTGGATTATGTTTATCGCCATACGGTTATTCATTTAAGGAGAATAATGGTTACTTTGTTTATTTGAATAATACTTTCAATGGTCTTGCACCTAAAATGAATGGTTTATTCAATCTCGATCGTAGGGATACACATGTTCATGCCAAAAGATATAAGATAGTAATGATGGTACCACATACTTGTGGCACTGCCATTTGAGTAATGTTGGTATAAAATGCGTCAAGGAGCTCCATGTTGATGGATCTTTGGACTCACTCATTTTTTAAAAGATTGAGACATGCGAACCATGTCTATTGGTAGATATGCATGAAGAAACTCCATACAGATGGATCGTTTGGACTCACTTGATTTTGAATCACTTGAGACATGCAAATCATACCACATGGGCAAGATGACTGAAAGGCCTCGTTTTCACTAAGATGGAACAAGAAAGCAACTTGTTGGAGGTAATACATTTGATGTGTGCAGTCCAATTAGTGTTGAGGTACGTAGTGGATATCGTTATGTTCTTACTTCACAGATAATTTGAGTAGATGCTGAGTATATTTACTTAATGAAACACAAGTCTAAATAATTGAAAGGTTCAAGTAATTTCAGAGTGAACTTGAAGATCGTCGTGACAATAGGATAAAATGTCTATGATATGATCATAGAGATGAATATCTGAGTTACGAGTTTGGCACACAATTAAGACATCGTGGAAATTGTTTCACAACTAATACCGCCTGGACCACCATAGTGTGATGGTGTGTCTGAACATCATAACTGCACCCTATTGGATATGGTGCATACCATGATATCTGTTATTAAATTACCACTATCGTTTATGGGTTAGGCATTAGAGACAACCACATTCACTTTAAATAGGGCACCACACAATTCCGTTGAGACGACACCGTATGAACTATGGTTCAGAGAAACCTAAGCTGTCGTTTCTTAAAAGTTTGGGGCTGCGACACTTATGTGAAAAAGTTTCAGGCTGATAAGCTCGAACCCAAAGCGGATAAATGCATCTTCATAGAATACCCAAAAATAGTTGGGTATACCTCCTATTTCAGATCCGGAAGCAAAAGTGATTGTTTCTAGAAATGGGTCCTTTCTCGAGGAAAAGTTTCTCTCGAAAGAATTGAGTGGGAGGATGGTGGAGACTTGATGAGGTTATTGAACCGTCACTTCAACTAGTGTGTAGCAGCGCACAGGTAGTTGTTCCTGTGGCACCTACACCAATTGAAGTGGAAGCTTATGATAGTGATCATGAAACTTCGGATCATGTCACTACCAAACCTCATAGGTCGACAAGGATGCATACTACTTCAGAGAGGTACGTAATCCTGTCTTGGAAGTCATGTTGCTAGACAACATTGAACCTACGAGCTATGGAGAAGCGATGGTGGGCCCGGATTCCGATGAATGGCTCAAGGCCATAAAATTCGAGAGAGGATCCATGTATAAAAACATAGTATAGACTTTGAAAGAACTACTTGATGGTCGTAAGGCTATTGGGTGCAGATGGATTTTAAAGGAAGACAAACAATGATGGTAAGTGTCACCATTAAGAAAGCTCAACTTGTTGTTAAGATGTTTCCCGACAAGTTCAAGGAGTTGACTACGATGAGACTTTTCTCACTCGTAGCGATGCTAAGAGTCTGTTAGAATTATGTTAGCAGTTATTGCATTATTTATGAAATCTTACAGATAGGATGTCAAAACATTGTTTCCTCGACGATTTTCTTGAGGAAAGGTTGTATGTGATACAACCAGAATGTTTTGTCAATCCTGAAAGATGCTAACAAGTATGCAAAGCTCCAGCAATCCTTCTAAGGACTGGAGTAAGCATCTCAGAATTGGAATCTACACTTTGATGAGGTGATTAAAGATTTTGGGTTTGTACAAAGTTTATGAGAAACTTGTATTTCCAAAGAAGTGAGTGGGAGCACTATAGAATTTCTGATGAGTATATGTTGTTAACATATTGTTGATCAGAAATGATGTAGAATTTCTGGAAAGCATGCAGGGTTATTTGAAAAGTGTTTTTCAATGGAAAACCTGGATTAAGCTACATGAACATTGAGCATCAAGATCTATAAGGATAGATCAAAACTGCTTAATAGTACTTTCAAATGAATACATACCGTGACAAGATTTTGAAGGAGTTGAAAATAGATCAGCAAAGAAGGAGTTCTTGGCTGTGTTACAAGGTGTGAGTATTGAGTAAGACTCAAGAACTGACCACGACAGAAGAGAGAGAAAGGACGAAGGTTGTCCCCTATGATTTAGACATAGGCTCTACAGTATGCCATGATGTGTACCGCACCTGAAGTTTGCCTTGCCATGAGTCAGTCAAGGAGTACAAGAGTGATCCAGGAATGGATCACATGAGAGTGGTCGAACTTATCCTTAGTAACTAGCGGATTAAGGAATTTTCTTGATTATGGAGATGGTAAAAGAGTTCATCGTAAAGGGTTACGTCGATGCAAACTTTGACACTAATCCGGATGACTCTGAGTAGTAAACCGGATTCGTATAGTAGAGCAATTATTTGGAATAGCTCAAAGTAGCGCGTGGTAGCTGCATCTACACGATGACATGGAGATTTGCAAACCACACATGGATCTGAAAGGTTCAGACCCATTGACTAATAAACCTCTCTCACAAGCAAGATATGAACAAACCCCATGGGTGTTGGATTCATTACAATCACATAGTGATGTGAACTAGATTATTGACTCTAGTGCAAGTGGGAGACTGTTGGAAATATGCCCTAGAGGCAATAATGAAATGGTTATTATTATATTTCCTTATTCATGATAATTGTCTATTGGTCATGCTATAATTGTGTTATCCGGAAATCGTAATACATGTGTGAATACATAGACCACAACATGTCCCTAGTGAGCCTCTAGTTGACTAGCTAGTTGATCAATAGATGGTTACGGTTTCCTGACCATGGACATTGGATGTCATTGATAACGGGATCACATCATTAGGAGAATGATGTGATGGACAAGACCCAATCCTAAGCATAGCGCAAGATCGTGTAGTTCGTCTGCTAAAGCTTTTCTAATGTCAAGTATTTTTTCCTTAGACCATGAGATTGTGCAACTCCCGGATATTGTAGGAATACTTTGGGTGTGCCAAACGTCACAACGTAACTGGGTGACTATAAAGGTGCACTACGGGTATCTCCGAAAGTGTCTGTTGGGCTGGCACGAATCGAGACTGGGATTTGTCACTCCATATGACGGAGAGGTATCTCTGGGCCCACAAGGTAAGACATCATCGTAATGAGCTCAATGTGACTAAGGGTTGGTCATGGGATGATGTGTTACGGAATGAGTAAAGTGACTTGCCAATAACGAGATTGAACGAGGTATTGGGATAACGGCGATCGAATCTTGGGCAATTAACGTACCGATTGACAAAGGGAATTGTATACGGGATTGCTTGAATCCTCGACATCGTGGTTCATCCGATGAGATTATCATAGAACATGTGGGAGCCAACATGGGTATCCAGATCCCGCTGTTGGTTATTGGCTGGAGATCTGTCTCGGTCATGTCTGCATGGTTCCTGAACCTGTAGAGTCTACACACTTAAGGTTCGATGACGCTAGGGTTATTAGGAAGACTTGTATGTGATAACCGAATGTTGTTCGGAGTCCCGGATGAGATCCCAGACGTCATGAGGAGTTTTGGAATGGTCTGGAGGTGAAGATTTATATGTGGGAAGATGTGATATGGTCACCGGAAAAGTTCGGGAGCATATCGGTATTGTACCGGGGCCACCGGAGGGATTCCGGGGGTCCACCGGGAGGGGCCACCTCTCTCGGAGGGCCTCATGGGCCGTAGAGGAAAGGGAACCAGCCCTTGGAGGTCTGGGCGCATCCCCCCTTGGGCCCATGCGCCTAGGGTTGGGGGGGGGACCCTAGAGGGGGCGCCCCCCTTGCTTGGGGGGCAAGCCCCTCCCCTTGGCCGCCGCCCCCACTAGATCTCATCTAGAGGGGGCCGGCCCCCTTCCCCCTTCCCCTATAAATAGAGGGGCAAGGGGAGGGCTGCCCACCACATCAAAGGCGCAGCCCCTCCCCTCCCCAACTCCTCTCCTCCTCCGTTAAGAGCTTGGCGAAGCCCTGCCGCAGTACTGCCGCTCCACCACCACCATGCCGTCGTGCTCCTGTTGGAGCTCTCTTCCTCAACCTCTCCCTCCTCCTTGCTGGATCAATGCGCGGTAGACGTATCCGTTCCATACGTGTGTTGAACGCGGAGGTGCCGTCCGTTCGGCGCTAGGATCATCGGTGATTTGGATCACGACGAGTACGACTCCATCAACCCCGTTCTCTTGGACGCTTCCGCTCGCGATCTACAAGGGTATGTAGATGCACTCCTCTCCCTCTCATTGCTAGATGACTCCATAGATTGATCTTGGTGATGTGTAGAAAATTTTAAATTTCTGCTATGATCCCCAACACTTGAAGCTGCTGCTGTTTCTTTTTCAGGCTCCTTTCAGTGGCTAATAGCCGGCGTTTAAAGCGCTCTTGCTCGAGAGGTTCCTCAGGCACGATGAAATCCTCGTCGCCAAGGCTCTCCTCATCCTCGGAGAGTGGAAGATAATTACTTTCCTCCGAGTCTTCATGTATGGCCTGTTCATGCGGTCTATCGTGCCCATCTTCCAATTCATCCTGTTCGGATGTTGCCCCAATAGGGGCTTCATTGTCTTCGGCATCGTCCGGGGTGTTGTTTTCTCCAGTGCCAGTATTACTGTCTTTTGCACGACGTGACTTAGAGCGGCGCCGTTGACGCCGGCTTCTGGGCTGTGTCTCAGGAGGTTCATCCTCAACTGGATCTTCTTTGTCATCGTCATTAGTTTGTTTAGGTGTATCCATCGTGTATACGTCATATAAAGAAGTGGCCGTCCCGCATTCGGTGAGTGGCGGGTTTCGGCCCTGCTCTTTTTGGGCATCGTCATCTATACCATCGAAGTCTTCGGAGCCGTAATCGAGCATGTCGGTTATGTCCTCGACAGTGTCTATGGAGTGAGTGGCGGGTGGGAAGCAAGATTCTCCATCATTAGCCCCTAGTTCGAACCGAACATAGTTTGACTGTGAGTTCCCCGCCAAGGATAGGTTTTTCAATGAGTGTAGCATGTCGCCCAATGGTGAGTGCTGGAAGATGTTTGTGGCGCAGAATTCAAAGATCGATCAACGATCAAGTTCGGCGTCCGTGGGCTCACATGGTTTGGAACTTACGGACGGAGATGAGTCCGGAGCTCCGGTGGCATAGGTATCGTGTGAGATCAAGTCTATGTGCGGCTCCAACGCCGGGGCATCTGTGGCCTCCGTGGTGGGGTTGAGCTTCCCATCCTTGGATGGTGCAGTCTGCTCTGGATCTAAGGCCAGAGCGGTTATGGGAGCTGTCTCCTAGATGCAGTCCGATGATAGATTTAGGTCATGTCCCTCGGGGTGGCCAGGAGTGGTAGCCGCGGTCTCGAATTCGGCGAAGATCAAGTCCCCACGGATGTTTGCAACATAGTTCAAGCTCCCAAATCTGACCCGATGGCCAGTGGCGTAGCTTTCAATCTGCTCCAGATGGCCAAGCGAGTTGGCCTGCAGAGCAAAGCCGCCGGACACGAAGATCTGTTCGGGGAGGAAGGCTCCCCCTTGGGCAGCATCATTGTAGATGGTTGAAGGAGCCATCGAACCTCTTGATGACAGCACAGTGGAACTCTCAATGAAAGCACCAATGTCGGTGTCAAAACCGGTGGATCTCGGGTAGGGGGTCCCGAACTGTCGTCTAAGGTCGATTGTAATAGGAGACAGGGGACACAGTGTTTTACCCAGGTCCGGGCCCTCTTTATGGAGGTAATACCCTACGTCCTGCTTGATTGATCTTGATGAATATGAGTATTACAAGAGTTGATCTACCATGAGATCATAATGGCTAAACCCTAGAGGTCAAGCTTGTATGGTTATGATAATGTATGTCCTCTGGTTTATATAGACACCGGGAGCATCTAGGATTACACAAGGTCGGTTACAAAGAAAGGAATCTACACATTCGGTCGGCAAGCTTGCCTTCCACACCAAGGAGAGTCCCATCCGGACACGGGTGCAGTCTTCGGTCTTCGTATCTTCACAGCCCATCAGTCCGGCCAATGGCTAACAGACCGGACGCCCGAGGACCCCCTAGTCGAGGACTCCCTCACTAACACCGGTGCACGGAATTATAACCAGCGTCATAAGGGGAGACAGGCTGAAGGGACAAAATTTGACCTTGTGGCAATGCTGAACCAGCCATGTCCAAAACACATAACGGATCAAAAGCCAGCTACCCATCCGTGGAAAGATTGCAGCATAATGAGACACTTTAGGGAGTCCATCCAGCACAACCATGGCCCGAACATCGGCTTAGGATCCGGCTCTCATGGTCCGGGTCATGGAGGTGGTAGTTCAAATTCCGGGTTTCATGGCCACGACAACCAAGGTAACTACAACCAGCAGAATCATCAGGGAAATCAACAGTAGCAACAATCTGGTTATCAGAGCAACCCCAAGCAACTGAATAGTGGACAATACCATGTCTTCACCACCAGTTTGTGTAAGCGGGATCAGAAGCTTCACAAGTGGGCAGTGAATGCTGTTGAGCCGGCGGTGCCACGTTATTTACGGTGGTCAGAGCAACCTATTATATGGAGTCACGAGGATCACCCGCCCCGGGTTGACAATCCGGGTCACCTGTCTCTAGTGGTGGCACCTCAGGTTGGAGGCTATAAATTTACTAAGGTACTCATGGTTGGAGGCAGTGGCATTGATATACTTTATTATGAAACCTTCTGTCGCATGGGACTGACAGATAAAAATCTTAAGCTGTCAAACACCGTTTTTCACGGTGTCGTGCCTGGTAAGTCAGCTTATCCAGTGGGTAAGATATCCTTGGAGGTTGCCTTTGGAGATGAGCATGATTCCAGATCTGAGACTCTCATCTTCGAAGTGGCCAAGATCAAGAGCCCTTATCATGCTCTGCTTGGGCGGCCGGCTTATGCTAAGTTCATGGTGAGGCCTTGTTATGTTTACTTGCAGCTTAAGATGCCGGGTTATAAGGGCACCATCAAGGTGCATGGGAGTCGGAAGGTGGCCTTAGAGTGTGAAGAAGGTGACACTGCTTATGCTGAATCAGTTTGTGTATAGGGTCTTCATGTTGGAAATATGCCCTAGAGGCAATAATAAAAGCATTATTATTATATTTCCTTGTTCATGATAATTGTCTTTATTCATGCTATAATTGTATTATCCGGAAATCATAATACATGTGTGAATAATAGACACCAACATGTCCCTAGTAAGCCTCTAGTTGACTAGCTCGTTGATCAACAGATAGTCATGGTTTCCTGACTATGGACATTGGATGTCATTGATAACGAGATCACATCATTAGGAGAATGATGTGATGGACAAGACCCAATCCTAAACATAGCATAAAGATCGTACAGTTCGTTTGCTAGAGTTTTTCCAATGTCAAGTATCTTTTCCTTAGACCATGAGATCGTGTAACTCCCGGATACCGTAGGAGTGCTTTGGGTATACCAAACGTCACAACGTAACTGGGTGACTATAAAGGTATATTACGGGTATCTCCGAAAGTGTCTGTTGGGTTGACACGGATCAAGACTGGGATTTGTCACTCCGTGTGACGGAGAGGTATCACTGGGCCCACTCGGTAATGCATCATCTTTATGAGCTCAAAGTGACCAAGTGTCTGGTCATGGGATCATGCATTATGGTACGAGTAAAGTGACTAGCCGGTAACGAGATTGAACGAGGTATTGGGATACCGACGATCGAATCTCGGGCAAGTAACATACCGATTGACAAAGGGAATTGTATACAGGGTTGCTTGAATCCTTGACATCGTGGTTCATCCGATGAGATCATCGTGGAGTATGTGGGAGCCAACATGGGTATCCAGATCCCGCTGTTGGTTATTGACCGGAGAGTCGTCTCGGTCATGTCTGCATGTCTCCCGAACCCGTAGGGTCTACACACTTAAGGTTCGGTGACGCTAGGGTTGTAGGGATATGTATATGCAGTAACCCGAATGTTGTTCGGAGTCCCGGATGAGATCCCGGACGTCACGAGGAGTTTTGGAATGGTCCGGAGCTAAAGAATTATATATAGGAAGTGTTGTTTCGGCCATCGAGACAAGTTTCGGGGTCACCGGTATTGTACCGGGACCACCGGAAGGGTCCCGGGGGTCCACCGGGTGGGGCCACCTGCCCCGGGGGGCCACATGGGCTGTAGGAGGTGCGCCTTGGCCTACATGGGCCAAGGGCACCAGCCCCAAGAGGCCCATGCGCCTAGGGTTTCAAGAGGGAAGAGTCCCACAAGGGGAAGGCACCCCCTAGGTGCCTTGGGGGGGGAGGGAAACCTCCCTTGGCTGCCCCCCCTAGGAGATTGGATCTCCTAGGGCCGGCGCCCCCCCCCTTGGCCCTCCTATATATAGTGGGGGAGATGGAGGACTTCATACCTTTGCCTTGGCGCCTCCTTCTCCCTCTCCAACACCTCCTCCTCCTCATAGTGCTTGGCGAAGCCCTGACGGAGTACTGCAGCTCCATCACCACCACGCCGTCGTGCTGTTGCTGGAGCCATCTTCCTCAACCTCTCCTCTCCCCTTGCTGGATCAAGGAGGAGACGTCATCCACTCCGTACGTGTGTTGAACACGGAGGTGCTGTCCGTTCGGCGCTAGGATCTCCGGTGATTTGGATCACGTCGTGTACGACTACCTCATCCATGTTCTTTGAACGCTTCTGCTCACGATCTACAAAGGTATGTAGATGCATCCGATCACTCGTTGCTAGATGAACTCATAGATGGATCTTGGTGAAACCGTAGGAAATTTTTTGTTTTTTGCAACGTTCCCCAATAGTGGTATCAGAGCTAGGTCTATGCGTAGTTCTTCTTGCGCGAGTAGAACACAATTTGTTGTGGGCATAGATGTTGTCAACTTTCTTGCCGCTACTAGTCTTATCTTCCTTCAGCAGTATTGTGGGATGAAGCGGCCCGGACCAACCTTACACGTACGCTTACGTGAGACCGGTTCCACCGACTAACATGCACTAGTTGCATAAGGTGGCTGGCGGGTGACCGTCTCTCCTACTTTAGTTGGAGCGGATTCGATGAAAAGGGTCCTTATGAAGGGTAAATAGAAGTTGACAAATCACGTTGTGGCTTTCACGTAGGTAAGAAAATGTTCTTGCTAGAACCCTATTTCAGCCACGTAAAACTTGCAACAACAATTACAGGACGTCTAACTTGTTTTTGCAGCAAGTGCTTTGTGATATGACATGGCCAAAGTTGTGATGAATGATGAATGACATATATGTGATGTATGAGATGTTCATGCTATTGTAATAGGAATCACGACTTACATGTCGATGAGTATGACAACTGGCAGGAGCCATAGGAGTTGTTTTTATTTTTTATATGACCTGCGTGTCATTGAGAAACGCCATGTAAATTACTTTACTTTATAGCTAAACGTGTTAGCCATAGTAGTAGAAGTAATAGTTGGCGAGCAACTTCATGGAGACACGATGATGGAGATCATGGTGTCAAGCCGGTGACAAGATGATCATGGAGCCCCAAGATAGAGATCAAAGGAGCTATGTGATATTGGCCATATCATGTCACTATTATTATTTGATTGCATGTGATGTTTATCATGTTTTTGCATCTTGTTTACTTAGAACGACGGTAGTAAATAAGATGATCCCGCATAATAATTTCAAGAAAGTGTTCCCCCTAACTGTGCACCATTGCGATAGTTCGTTGTTTCGAAGCACCACATGATGATCGGGTGTGATAGATTCTAACATTCACATACAACGGGTGTAAGACAGATTTACACATGCAAACACTTAGGTTGACTTGACGAGCCTAGCATGTGTATAGACATGGCCTCGGAAGACGGAAGACCGAAAGGTCGAGCATGAGTCGTATAGAAGATACGATCAACATGAAGATGTTCACCGACGTTGACTAGTCCGTCTCACGTGATGATCGGACACGGCCTAGTTGACTCGGATCATGTTATACTTAGATGACTAGAATAGGGATGTCTATCTAAGTGGGAGTTCATTGAATAATTTGATTAGATGAACTTAATTATCATGAACTTAGTCTAAAATCTTTACAATATGTCTTGTAGATCAAATGGCCAACGTTGTCCTCAACTTCAACGCGTTCCTAGAGAAAACCAAGCTGAAAGACGATGGCAGCAACTATACGGACTGGGTCCGAAACCTGAGGATCATCCTCATAGCTGCCAAGAAAGATTATGTCCTACAAGCACCGCTAGGTGATCCACCCATCCCATAGAACCAAGACGTTATGAATGCTTGGCAGACACGTGCTGATGAATACTCCCTCGTTCAGTGCGGCATGCTTTACAGTTTAGAGCCGGGGCTCCAAAAGCGTTTTGAGAGACATGGAGCATATGAGATGTTCGAAGAGCTGAACATGGTTTTTCAAGCTCATGCCCGGGTCGAGAGATATGAAGTCTCCGACAAGTTCTTTAGCTGTATGATGGAGGAAAATAGTTCTGTCAGTGAGCACATACTCACTATGTCTGGGTTACCTAACCGCTTGACTCAGCTGGGAGTTAATCTCCCGGATGACGCGGTCATTGACAGAATCCTCCAGTCGCTTCCACCAAGCTACAAGAGCTTTGCGATGAACTTCAATATGCAGGGGATGGAAAAGACCATTCCTGAGGTATTTGCAATGCTGAAATCAGCAGAGGTAGAAGTCAAGAAGGAACATCAAGTGTTGATGGTCAATAAAACCACTAAGTTCAAGAAGGGCAAGGGTAAAAAGAACTTCAAGAAGGACGGCAAGGGAGTTGCCGCTCTTGGCAAGCAAGCTGCCGGGAAGAAGCCAAAGAATGGACCCAAGCCCGAGACTGAGTGCTTTTATTGCAAGGGAAGTGGTCACTAGAAGCGGAACTGCCCCAAATACTTAGCGGACAAGAAGGCTGGCAAAACGAAAGGTATATGTGATATACACGTAATTGATGTGTACCTTACCAGTACTCGTAGTAGCTCTTGGGTATTTGATACCGGTGCAGTTGCTCACATTTGTAACTCAAAGCAGGAGCTGCGGAATAAGCGGAGACTGGTGAAGGACGAGGTGACGATGCGCGTCGGGAATGGTTCCAAGGTCGATGTGATCATCGTCGGCACGCTGCCTCTACATTTACCTACGGGATTAGTTTTAAACCTCAATAATTGTTATTTAGTGCCAGCTTTGAGCATGAACATTGTATCAGGATCTCGTTTAATTCAAGATGGCTACTCATTTAAATCCGAGAATAATGGTTGTTCTATTTATATGAGAGATATGTTTTATGGTCATGCTCCTATGGTGAATGGTTTATTCTCAATGAATCTCGAGCGTAATACTACACATATTCATAGTGTGAGTACCAAAAGATGTAAGGTTGATAATGATAGTCCCACATACTTGTGGCACTGCCGCCTTGGTCACATAGGTGTCAAACGCATGAAGAAGCTCCATGCAGATGGACTTTTAGAGTCTCTTGATTATGAATCATTTGACATGTGCAAACCATGCCTCATGGGAAAAATGACCAAGACTCCGTTCTCAGGAACAATGGAGCGAGCAACCAACTTATTGGAAATCATACATACTGATGTGTGTGGTCCAATGAGTGTTGAGGCTCGCGGTGGCTATCATTATGTTCTCACCCTCACTGATGACTTGAGTAGATATGGGTATGTCTACTTAATGAAACACAAGTCTGAAACCTTTGAAATGTTCAAGGAATTTCAGAGTGAGGTTGAGAATCAACGTGATAGGAAAATCAAGTTTCTACGATCAGATCGTGGAGGAGAATACTTGAGTCATGAATTTGGCACGCACTTAAGAAAATGTGGAATAGTTTCACAACTCACGCCGCCTGGAACACCTCAGCGTAATGGTGTGTTCGAACGTCGTAATCGCACTCTATTAGATATGGTACGATCTATGATGTCTCTTACCGATTTACCGCTATCTTTTTGGGGCTATGCTTTAGAGACTGCCGCCTTCACTTTAAATAGGGCTCCGTCGAAATCCGTTGAGACGACACCGTTTGAATTATGGTTTGGGAATAAACCTAAGTTGTCGTTTCTAAAAGTTTGGGGATGCGATGCTTATGTCAAGAAACTTCAACCTGAAAAGCTCGAACCCAAGTCGGAAAAATGCGTCTTCATAGGATACCCTAAAGAAACTGTTGGGTATACCTTCTACCTCAGATCCGATTGCAAGATCTTTGTTGCCAAGAATGGATTCTTTCTAGAGAAGGAGTTTCTCTCGAAAGAAGTGAGTGGGAGGAAAGTAGAACTTGATGAAGTATTACCTCTTGAACCGGAAAATGGCGCAACTCAAGAAAATGTTCCTGAGCTGCCTGTACCGACTAGAGAGGAAGTTAATGATGATGATCATGAAACTTCAGATCAAGTTGCTACTGAACTTCGAAGGTCCACAAGGACACGTTCCGCACCAGAGTAGTACGGCAACCCTGTCTTGGAAATCATGTTGTTAGACAACGGTGAACCTTCGAACTATGAAGAAGCGATGGCGGGCCCGGATTCCGACAAATGGCTAGAAGCCATGAAATCCGAGATAGGATCCATGTATGAAAACAAAGTATGGACTTTGACTGACTTGCCCGATGATCGGTGAGCCATAGAAAATAAATGGATCTTTAAGAAGAAGACAGACGCGGATGGTAATGTGACCATCCATAAAGCTCGGCTTGTCGCTAAGGGTTATCGACAAGTTCAAGGGGTTGACTACGATGAGACTTTCTCACCGGTAGCGAAGCTAAAGTCCGTCCGAATCATGTTAGCAATTGCCGCATTCTATGATTATGAGATATGGAAAATGGACGTCAAAACGACATTCCTTAATGGTTTCCTTAAGGAAGAATTGTATATGATGCAGCCGGAAGGTTTTGTCGATCCTAAGAATGCTGACAAGGTGTGCAAGCTCCAACGCTCGATTTATGGGCTGGTGCAAGCATCTCGGAGTTGGAACATTCGCTTTGATGAGATGATCAAAGCGTTTGGGTTTACACAGACTTATGGAGAAGCCCGCGTTTACAAGAAAGTGAGTGGGAACTCTGTAGCATTCCTCATACTATATGTAGATGACATACTTTTGATGGGAAATGATATAGAACTCTTGGACAGCATTAAGGCCTACTTGAATAAGAGTTTTTCAATGAAGGACCTTGGAGAAGCTGCTTATATATTAGGCATCAAAATCTATAGAGATAGATCAAGACGCCTCATAGGTCTTTCACAAAGCACATACCTTGATAAGATATTGAAGAAGTTCAATATGGATCAGTCCAAGAAGGGGTTCTTGCCTGTGCTGCAAGGTGTGAAATTGAGCTCAGCTCAATGTCCGACCACGGCAGAAGATATAGAAGAGATGAGTGTCATCCCCTATGCCTCAGCCATAGGTTCTATTATGTATGCCATGCTGTGTACCATACCTGATGTAAACCTTGCCGTAAGTTTGGTAGGAAGGTACCAAAGTAATCCCGGCAAGGAACACTGGACAGCGGTCAAGAATATCCTGAAGTACCTGAAAAGGACTAAGGAAATGTTTCTCGTTTACGGAGGTGACGAAGAGCTCGTCGTAAAGGGTTACGTCGACGCTAGCTTCAACACAGATCTGTATGACTCTAAGTCACAGACCGGATACGTGTATATTTTGAATGGTGGGGCAGTAAGCTGGTGCAGTTGCAAGCAGAGCGTCGTGGCGGGATCTACATGTGAAGCTGAGTACATGGCAGCCTCGGAGGAAGCACATGAAGCAATCTGGGTGAAGGAGTTCATCACCGACCTAGGAGTCATACCCAATGTGTCGGGGCCGATCAAGCTCTTCTGTGACAACACTGGAGCTATTGCACTTGCAAAGGAGCCCAGGTTTCACAAGAAGAGAAGACACATCAAGCGTCGCTTCAACTCCATTCGTGAAAATGTTCAAGATGGAGACATAGATATTTGTAAAGTACATACGGACCTGAATGTAGCAGATCCATTGACTAAACCTCTCCCTAGGGCAAAACATGATCAACACCAGAATTCCATGGGTGTTCGATTCATCACAATGTAACTAGATTATTGACTCTAGTGCAAGTGGGTGACTGTTGGAAATATGCCCTAGAGGCAATAATAAAAGCATTATTATTATATTTCCTTGTTCATGATAATTGTCTTTATTCATGCTATAATTGTATTATCCGGAAATCGTAATACATGTGTGAATAACAGACACCAACATGTCCCTAGTAAGCCTCTAGTTGACTAGCTCGTTGATCAACAGATAGTCATGGTTTCCTGACTATGGACATTGGATGTCATTGATAACGAGATCACATCATTAGGAGAATGATGTGATGGACAAGACCCAATCCTAAACATAGCATAAAGATCGTATAGTTCGTTTGCTAGAGTTTTTCCAATGTCAAGTATCTTTTCCTTAGACCATGAGATTGTGTAACTCCCGGATACCGTAGGAGTGCTTTGGGTATACCAAACGTCACAACGTAACTGGGTGACTATAAAGGTATATTACGGGTATCTCCAAAAGTGTCTGTTGGGTTGACACGGATCAAGACTGGGATTTGTCACTCCGTATGACGGAGAGGTATCACTGGGCCCACTTGGTAATGCATCATCTTTATGAGCTCAAAGTGACCAAGTGTCTGGTCACGGGATCATGCATTATGGTACGAGTAAAGTGACTAGCCGGTAACGAGATTGAACGAGGTATTGGGGTACCGACGATCGAATCTCGGGCAAGTAACATACCGATTGACAAAGGGAATTGTATACGGGGTTGCTCGAATCCTTGACATCGTGGTTCATCCGATGAGATCATCGTGCAGTATGTGGGAGCCAACATGGGTATCCAGATCCCGCTGTTGGTTATTGACCGGAGAGTCGTCTCGGTCATGTCTGCATGTCTCCCAAACCCGTAGGGTCTACACACTTAAGGTTCGATGACGCTAGGGTTGTAGGGATATGTATATGGAGTAACCCGAATGTTGTTCGGAGTCCCGAATGAGATCCCGGACGTCACGAGGAGTTCCGGAATGGTCCGGAGGTAAATAATTATATATAGGAAGTGCTGTTTCGGCCATCGGGACAAGTTTCAGGGTCACCGATATTGTACCGGGACCACCGGAAGGGTCCCGGGGGTCCACCGGGTGGGGCCACCTGCCTCGGGGGGCCACATGGGCTGTAGGGGGTGCGCCTTGGCCTACATGGGCCATGGGCACCAGCCCCAAGAGGCCCATGCGCCTAGGGTTTCAAGAGGGAAGAGTCCCACAAGGGGAAGGCACCCCGTAGGTGCCTTGGGGGGGAGGGAAACCTCCCTTGGCCGCCGCCCCCCTAGGAGATTGGATCTCCTAGGGCCGGCGCCCCCCCTTGGCCCTCCTATATATGGTGGGGGAGATGGAGGACTTCATACCTTTGCCTTGGCGCCTCCTTCTCCCTCTCCAACACCTCCTCCTCCTCATAGTGCTTGGCGAAGCCCTGATGGAGTACTGCAGCACCATCACCACCACGCCGTCGTGCTGTTGCTGGAGCCATCTTCCTCAACCTCTCCTCTCCCCTTGCTGGATCAAGAAGGAGGAGACTTCATCCACTCTGTACGTGTGTTGAACGCGGAGGTACCGTCCGTTCGGCGCTAGGATCTCCGGTGATTTGGATCACGTCGTGTACGACTACCTCATCCACGTTCTTTGAACGCTTCCGCTCGCGATCTACAAAGGTATGTAGATGCATCCGATCACTTGTTGCTAGATGAACTCATAGATGGATCTTGGTGAAACCGTAGGAAAATGTTTGTTTTCTGCAACGTTCCCCAACACTTCATGGCAAGCCGAAAGCTTAAGCAATATTTTCTGGGTCACCCCATTATTGTGGTTAGCTTTGCTCCTTTAGGGGATATCATTCAAAATAGAGAAGCCACTGGCCGATTCGTCAAGTGGGCTATTGAGCTTGGACCCAATGGTTTAAAGTATGTGCCTCGTACGGCCATCAAGTCACAAGCACTCGTGGACTTTATCAATGATGGCACAGAGTTGCAGATGCCTGAGGAAAAGCTAGATAACACATATTGGACTATTCACTTTGATGGGTCCAGGTAGTTGGAAGGCTCGGGGGCTGGAGTTGTCTTGACTTCCCCACGAGGTGATCAATTTTCTTATGTTCTCCGGTTAATGTTCCCCTATACTAACAATGCAGCTGAGTAGGAAGCCTTGCTCCATGGTCTTCGGATGGCTAAGGAGATGAATCTAAGCCGGGTGAGATGCTTTGGCGACTCAGATTTGGTAGCTCAGCAAGTTTCTGGTAGTTGGGATTCTAAGGATCCACTCATGGCGGCTTATCGTCGAGAGGTTGATGCTATTGCGGGTCACTTCAAGGGTTACCAAGTTGAGAATATTGATCACAGGAAGAACGAGGCGGCTGTCACTTTAAGCCAGTTAGGGTCTCAGCATAAGCCAGTACCACCTAACACCTTCCTGGATATTTTGCTTAACCCTTCTGTCAAGTTGCCTACAGAGGAGGATCTTGTTGTTCCCAACCCGAAAGCACAATTGGTGGCGGCCCTTCATGCTATTCCTGATTGGACAGTTCCGTATTTGGCTTACATGACCCGGGGTGAGTTACCTGAGGATGAGATTTTAGCCAGTCAGATAACCCGGCGATCTAAGTCAATGACGATTGTTAATGGGGAGTTGCGCCATCGCAGTGTCACATGGGCGTTTCATCGTTGTGTTTCTCCTAAAGAAGGCTGTGAGATTCTGCGATAGATTCATGAAGGGGGTTGTGGTCATCATGCCGGCTCTAAATCTCTCGTCGCCAAGGCTTTTCGTCATGGTTTTTATTGGCTGACGGCTCACGCTGACACTGAGGATTTGGTCAGCAGATGTGACGGTTGTCAGAAATTTTCATGACGAGCTCATGTTCCAGCTCAAGAGTTGAGGATGATTCCAATTACTTGACCGTTTGCGACTTGGGGGCTTGATATGGTTGGGCCTTTTAAGAGGTCCCCAGATAAGAAAACCCTCCTTTTGGTGGCAGTTGACAAGTTCACTAAGTGGGTTGAAGCAGAGCCAGTTAACAAGTGTGATGCCGCAACGGCGGTTCAATTCATCAGGAAGGTGATTTTCCGTTTTGGCTTTCCCCGCAACATTATAAAAGATAATGGCACTAATCCGTTTGAATGTGCTATGAAAGAATTTTGTCAACGAGAGCATATTTGACTTGATGTATCCTTTGTGCCTCACCCCGAGTCCAATGGTCAAGCGGAACAGGCTAATCAAGAGATTCTCCGAGGCATCAAGCCCCGGCTCATGGTTCCTTTGCAAAGAACGCCGGGTTGTTGGGTGGAGGAGTTACCCTCAGTGTTATGGAGTATCAATACAACCCCCAACAGATCTATGGGTTACACACCTTTCTTCATGGTTTATGGAGCAGAGGCAGTTCTCCCTAGTGACATCCGTCACGATTCATGCCGGGTGGCAGCTTACGTTGAAGCTGATAATGAAAAGGCAGGTCAAGACACACTTGACCTGTTAGATGAGAAGCGTGACCCCGTGGCGGCTCGTTTGGCGATTTACCAACAAGATCCACGTTGTTACCACAGCTGCCGGGTCAAAACCAGAACCTTTCAAGAAGGCGACTTGGTGCTGCGGCTCATCCAGGATCAAACGGACATGCATAAATTATCACCACCTTGGGAAGGACCTTTTGTGGTCAGCAAGAATCTGCATAATGGGTCATACTACCTTACCGATGTTCGAGACCACAAGGACTCATGCACATCGGAGGAGGAGACCCGTCGGCCGTGGAACATTGCTCATCTTCGGACCTACTATACTTGAGCCACCGGCTCTCATGATGTACATAGTCTGAGGATGTGTATATTATAAACAATATAATAAATCCGGCATCCCTGATAATTCAGGGCCTCTGTCATTTCACTTCATCGAAGTTGAGTCATTATTGTCATCTTATATGTTCTCTTAAGAGGCTTGACGCCCAAACTACAGGGACCAAGGAGAGTTGGATGCACAACACAACTCAAACATAGGTCCCCGACGAGCACAATTTGTAAGTATATCACTTGGGGGCTTCGTGTTCAAACATAGGCGTATTCGACCAAAGAGAACATAGCATGACTACCCTCTTGACCAGGTCATCTTTTTCAAACATAGGCGTATTCGACCAAAGAGAACATCACCTTTCCGGGTCATCCTACCTGTAGCCAACTGCTTCAACTCCATCAGGTAATTCTTATTGACCCGTCAAAATCTTAACGATCAATCTTTATGGCGTATTCGACCAAAGATCTAAGCTTGTTAAGGTTAAAACGCTGGTTTGTCATGCGAGAGCATGGCTTACATATAGCCAGGATAGATCCAGGCTTCATAAGCCGCCTTCCTTGAAACTTGCATAAATCGGCCTGTGATGCATGCTGCTACTCTGACCCCGCGTACTCCCAATAATTCTATCTTTAAACAAGACCTGACTTTATCTAGGTTCAAATGTCGATTGGGTACTGTGAGTGCCGGCTCACGGAAAGCACGTACCTTCTAGTGGCTCAGGCTAGTTTCATTGAAGAAGACACTTTGGCTTGGTGGCCTACAAAAGCCTCTAATTTTTTGACTTCTTCACTACAAAAAAAGACACATCCTTGACATTTTGGGCCGAACGATTTTTTTTCTGTCATACATATGACACTTCTATGACGATAATTGTGACAAAACCCGGTATCATCATAGATGTAGTGGGCTCCTACTTCTATGACAAAAAATCATGACAGAAAATGGGATTTTCGTCCTGGGAGGGCCGGAGTGTCACACCCTAACTAGACCATGCATTAGAGTGTGCATCATGTTTACTTTCATCAGAAACTTGAAATGGGGAAGGCAGAACCCCCAGCACCCCCCCTGAAATCAACTAGGGTTTACTAAAAATAAATTCAATGAACCTGAAATGCCCTTCTAAAATGCTCACCCTCTTTGCCTTGGGTTAGAACCTTTGGGAAAATAGGTGCACATTTTTCTAGGTCAACAGAAGGTCACTGATTTAATTCATAAATATTTGAATTTGGGCATTTAAATGCTATTAAATAATTCAAATGCTCAAATAATGTTGGAACTATTTTTGGGCCACTGAAATAATTCAGCAAGTGTCCATGAATATTTCCAGGATTTTATAAAACGATTTAGTATTTAAACTAAATCAAAACAAAATAACATAGATAGAAAACAGAAATAAATAAAAAAAGGAAAGGCCACTGGGCCACTTACCTGGACCTACCTGGCCCAACTCCAGCTGGCGGCCCAGCCCACCACTGCTGCCCCCTGTCGTCTCCCTCCTTGGACAGAAGGACAGGGGCGCGTGCTCGAAGCCCGCCGGCACGCGCGCGCCACCTCCACCCTGCCTGGCCACTTCCTGCTTCCCCGACCCCTCTAGACGAGCGCCACGCAGCCCCTGGAACCCCTCTCGCTCACTCTCTCGTCCCCATTCTCTCCTCTGGCTCTCTCTCTCTCCCACCGAGCGGAGCTCGTCGCCGCCGTACGCCGTAGACGTAGCCTCCGTGCTCCCCTCACCCTTCCGCCGAGTCCAGAAGCACCCCCGAAGCCTCCTCGTCCTCCCAATCGAGCTAGGAGACGCCAGGAGGCCCTGTTTCATCGCCATCATGGTCATCTTCAACCTCGGGCACCCGAGCCCCTTGCCGTCGATTCGCGCCGTCAAGGACGTCCCCGAGTCCGCTAGCCATCCCTACGGCACCGCTGTGAGCTCCCGATCCTTTTCCCCTTAACCACGCCGTCGTTTTCGCCCCGTAGCTGCTACCCCGCGAGCACCCGAAGCTCGCCGCCGCTGTGCCTCGACGCCGTCGTGGCTAGAGCCACGGTAGCTCGAAGCCGAGCACACTGCTGTGCTCAGCACGTTTCCAGGAGCTGGGCGTGCCCACCCATTCGACCTACCGTGCCCCTAGCGCCGAACCCGCCGTTCCCGTAGCTCCGGCCACCACCATGGTTGCCGTGGCCATCGTCTCCGGCCACCCCACAGCCTCCCGCGTGATCCCTTGGATGCGCGCGAGGATGGGCATCCCTCTGGTGCCTCCAGCGCGTCGAACCGACCCCTGTAGCGCCGTTCCGAGCAACTCCGGCGATCCTCCGCCGTTGAGTCTGGTCGTCGGCGTCTAACTCCGGTGGCTGGTGATGTGGCGCTGTCATTAGCCACTAATGACTAGCTAACTAAGCAACACTGAGCCACTGACAGATGTGCCCCACCAGTTTAGTTAAGCAGCTAACGGAATTATTTAGGGATAATCTAATCCGACTGGGCCCACGCGTCAGTTTTGACCACGCTGACTTGGCCGTTGACCAGGCCCACCTGTCTGTGACCCTAAACATCACTGTGTCACTGACCAGTGGACCCCACTGGTCAGGTTTGACCCGGGCCAGCCCTGTTGACTTGGTGACATCATCATGACGTCATGCTGACGCAATAAGTCATTTTCTGGATTTAATTTATTTCTAAATAACCAGGAAATTCCAGAAAATAGTTCAAACTTCAAAAATTCATAGAAATTCAACCATAACTCCAAATGAGACAAATTATATATGAAAAATTATCAGAAAAATTCAATCTATCCATCTGTAATGGTTTCATGCATGACAAAACAAGTTTACCCTGCTGTTTAAGAAGAATAAGGAAATGCCCTATAAATGCAATAATTAATGAGCTAATAATTGAATCTTGGATTCAAATGAGTTCACCCCTTTCTGTTTTAGCTTGCATTAGGCCAAAAACATTCATATTACCATGTCATAGCATGCATCATATTGTTGCATATCGTCATGTGTTGATTATGCTCGGTTGTGTTCTTCATGGTAGGTTCTGCCTCCGAGGATATTCACGAGTATCAAACTGAAGGGCAGTATCCCGTTACCACTCCATCAGGCAAGCAACCATTGATCATTCCGATACAACCCATGTTCTCGCTCCTGCTCTTGTTTACTGCATTAAGACAACACGATTCAAACTGCTGTGTGCTACGGTAGTTGAACCCTTATCCTCTGCATGACCTGTCATTGCCACAGTAACTAGATGAAACCCACTAGCATGTGTAGGAGTTGATTGAGCCATGTTTTGTGATTCCTACCTTGCTATGCCTGCTATGCTTAGAGTTGTGTCAGGTCTGGTTCATCTGGGTGATGGGCTAGAGTGAAATGCTTGTGTCAGTAATATGTGGGATGTGTTGAACATGTTTGGTAAAGGTATCGATGAGAGGCCATGTAGGAGTACATGGTGGGTTGTTTCATTGAGGCCGTCCATAAGAACTGAGATCTGTATGTGTGATTTAAAATGCAGTTACTACCGTACATTGGGCCCGAAACAAATGGACCCTCTCGGCTTCTTAGCCACCCTAGTACTCTGTCCAGGAGTTGCAATTAGTTTCTGGTGTTTGTAGGATATGTGTTGGCGGCCGTGCGTAGCGCTGACCCTAGGGGTGGGCTATGTTGCGGTCGATACACTGTGGCACGGTGTATCGAGTCACCCGTTTGGTGTCTCGGGAACCCTGTTCACATCGTTCGGGGTCGTATGTGGAAACCTCGGCCGGACTCCCTGCGGATGGAACCTGGATAGGCGATAAACCTGGACTAGGGGCTTAGGTGTTTAGGTAGGCCGTGGCCCACACCCTCGCTTGGCTTCCGCTTGAAGGTTGCCGAGTACATGTCGTGTAGACGGCGGTAAGCGGTGAAAGCGTGTATGACGAAGTACACCCCTGCAGGGTATAAAACTATTCGAATAGCCGCATCCGCGGTAAAGGACTACTTGGTTGCCTATACAGTTCATAGACAAGTTAATGGATACAACTAAAAGACTCAAGATAAGTGTGAGTACCGAGGATGGCCCTCTCGCAGGATACGAGGGAGGATCCACGGTGGAGTATTGTGTTGGTGAGTAGTGGACTCGTGTGCGGAAACTATTTTACTAAAGAGGTTCCGTAGGATAGCTTAGCCAAGAGTCAAAGCTGGCTTGCTGCATAAACCCCACCACCTTCTTGAGAATGAGCATGTATAGTAGGTTCTGATGTAAGACTTGCTGAGTACCTTTGTACTCATGTTTGCTTATTTATTGTTTTCAAACGACAACACTGCCCCCTCCGATGGGTTTTACGTAGACCTTGACGTCAACGAGTGACTAGCCACCCAGGTGGTGATCCCGGCCATGGAGGGCCCTATGTAGATAGACAGGCTTCGAGAAGCCTTCTTTCTTTCTAGAGTCTGTACTCAGACTAGTTGCTTCCGCATGTGCTTGTATGATTGTATGACTTGAGTGTCGGGTCATGTGACCCCTATCTGTATGAATATGTTATGTATGGCTCCCTGGAGCCTTTAAATAAAGTACTTGAGTTGTAGAGTTTTGTTGTGATGCCATGTTGTATGTACTCATATCGGGCATATTGTGTGTATGATTGAAATGCTTGGTATGAGTGGGATCCGACAATCTAGTTTTTGTCCTTCGCAGCCTTTCTTATGGGGAAATGTAGTCTAGTGTTCCTCGAGCCATAGTAGTCCGCTACAGCCCAGTTCACCGGAGTCCTGCTAGCCCAGCACTACTGTTCAGGACACTTGACTGGCCGGCATGTGTTTCACTTCGTTCCTATGTCTGTCCCTTCGGGGAAATGTCACGCGGTGATCTCCGGAGTCCTGTCTAGCCTGCTACAGCCCGGGATCCCCGGAGTCCTGTTAGCCCAGTGCTACAGCCCGGAATCACTCGTTGATGACCGACATGTTCGATGTGATTCATGTATGCCTGTCTCCATAGGTCTGTGCCGCTTTGGGTTCATGACTAGCCATGTCGGCCCGGGTTCTCGGTCATATGGATGCTAGCGACATTGTCATATATGCGAGCCAAAAGGCGCAAACGGTCCTGGGCCATGGTAAGGCGACACTCGTGGGATACCGTGCGTGAGGCCGCAAAGTGATATGAGGTGTTACCGGCTAGATCGAAGTGGCTTAGAATCGGGGTCCTGACAGCGTTGGCATCAGAGCCGGACTGCCTGTAGGTTCGTTGAGCCAAACTGGTCGATGTCGAGTCTAGGAATGCTTTAGTTATATGTAAGGGAATTGATTGTGGGAGGGAACGTAAGGTTCTTTTACTCCTTTACCCTATGCCTCTGATCTGAGTCATTCTCTTCTCATTCAACGTGGGTTAAGGACTAGGCTCTCTTCTTCTATCAGGTTCACATGTTACTAATCCGTAGTAGTTTATAGGATTATTGCTACGAGTCCCAGTCCAGTTTCTACTATTTTAGTATGTTGCTATTTGAATCAGAACCTTGATATGATGCTGTTGAGCGGTATTGTGAACTGTTGTGGATGTCTCAAATCTTTTTCTGAGCATTTACAGCCGTTATGCTGTCCAATTTTCCCTAGGAATTCTGATGTCTTTGTCTTGTGGTTGTGCTTTCAGATGGCCAACCGTCCTCAAAACCAAGTGGTTCGCCTGACCAGGTGCCTCGACGTGCCCGGTCATAATGCTATGCTAGTCCGGGTCATGATCGAGACAGGATACCGTTGGTATCCCGAATACACTGTTGAAGAGCAGTTCCGCGACTTTAATCAAAGCCAGTATTTCTGCACCGTCAGGATATTTCCCTCCTATCCTGGATCTACCGAGCCCCTTCACTGTTCCTATGGACTCGGGGTTACCGTTGTGATGGCTGTGCAGGATGCTGCCTACTCCATGATGACCATCTTGCGAGTCCGGACTGGCCTGCTTCGGAACACTGACTTCCGTTACATGCCAGCTTCACTTCCGGGAGCGCAAGGGTATCTTCAGGCTATCTATGCTGACTCCACTCAGGAGGACTCATTAACTCGTACCACCGCGGAGATGCTCAAAGATAAGGACCGAGAGAATCGGGCCTTGAGGCTGGAGCTTTTTAATACTCGTGCTGATCATTGGGCCACATTGACTCGGTTTGCACCTGCGGTGCAAGCTGGATGTATGGATACAAGGGATTTGTATCCTTTGAGATCAGCTCTGCCAGACATGGTGGATTGGCGTGATGTGGGAGGCATCACCCCACCCCGTGGTCCCCGCAGGCCACCGTTTGTTGGTCCAAGACCTCATCCTAGCCCCTATGGTCCACAGGCTCCTCAGGACCGTTTGTTCCTGGATGATCACGTTGAACTTCCAGGCTATGGAGGTGACTTCTATGAGGACTACTACGGAGCTGTCTGAGTTAGTAGTAGTACCACTAGTATTGTAGTAGTTGTATCCCCACTGTCCTGCGTGACTTGTGGAATACGACTTGGTGTGTAATCGATTTCGGAGGTGTAGATAAATAATGTATAGGAACTTGGAATGCCTCCGATGAGATGTAACGTCTACTTTCATAGTTGTACTGTAGCCTGGGCTTGTACTAGACTATGTATGACGTGTATGACCGTTGGTGTATATATGGAAGTTTTATATTACCATGGCATACGAATGAGCATCTCTACATTCCGTGTTATCCTTTACATTCTGCACTTCCTTGTTAAGTTTGAGCCATCCTTGTCTAAACCGTTGTCTTGTTTCCTCCTAGGATGGTCAACACCCGCGGCAACCCCGCTGTTCCGGAGCGGGGGGAAGCCAGTGCAGCTAGAGGAGAAAATCTGCCTCACCTGCCTTCTCTGGCCGAAGTGATGCTGGAGGCGGAAAGAAACAAGCGTGAGACCAACCGCCTGCTGGAGCGGATTGAGCAGAACACTGCACGCCACCCACGAAATGACTTGGTGTCAATCAATGACTTTATCAAGTTGTACCCACCAAAGTTTAACCATTCCGTCGATCCCCTCGACGCGGATGATTGGCTTCGCAGCATCACCCACAAGCTACGTTCTGCCAATGTAGCCGAAGCCGACAAGGTTACTTATGCTGCCTATCATCTCGAAGGCCCTGCTAGCCATTGGTGGGAAAACTTCGAAGCTATGCGCCCGGTCGGTCAAATCACTACCTGGGCTGAGTTCAGTGAGGCTTTCCGTGAGCATCACATTCCGGAAGGTCTCATGGATCGCAAGAGGGAGGAGTTCTGGAACTTCGCCCAAGGAAGACTGACTGTGGACACATATAGCCGTGAATTTGGGAACCTGGCACGCTATGCTCCTGAAGAGGTTTCTACTGACGCCAAGAAGCAGGCAAGGTTCCGCAAGGGACTTAGCCCTAAGCTTCGCCGCGATCTCCGTCTGCACGAGTGCACATCCTTTCAGAAGTTGGTCAATAAAGCTATCAGTGCTGAGACAGGCCAGACTGATTATGACGCTTCACACAAGCACTCCCATGATTTTGGGTCTTCATCCGGCTCTGGAGCTCAGAAGCGCCGGGTGTGGATTCCAAGCACGGCAATGCCACCCAGATTCATCCCGAGGCCGTCCTTTGAGGCGCCTCGTCCCAACCAGCAATTCACACCGCCCAAGCCCTATGGTGGCCCTGCTACTAATGCTGCTCCACGCCCCACTGTGGTAACATGCTTCAAGTGTGGAGAGCCGGGTCACTATAGTCGAGAGTGTCCCCAGAACAACCCCAATCAAGCTGGAAAGTCCGTTGGCCGTGGTAAGCCCGCGGGAAAGACTTTCTACGCCAAGCCGGCCACCACTGCACGTGGCCATGTCAATTATGTTTCAGCCGAAGAGGCTCATGAGGATCCCAACGTCGTCCTTGGTACGCTCCTTGTTAACTGCCATCCGGCATCTGTTCTTTTCGATACTGGAGCATCTCATTCATTCATATCCGAGAATTATGCTCGGTTGCATAACACGACATTTTGTGACATGCCCACTTCCATGGTAATTCAAACTCCGGGTTCCAAATGGCAAACTTCTAGGGTAAGCCATGGGAACGAAATTCTTGTCGATAGACTTGTCTTCCTTGCATCTTTAATAGCTCTCAAGTCCTCTGACATAAACATCATCTTGGGTATGGACTGGATGTCGGCTCATTATGCCAAGATCGATTGTGCCACTAGAACCGTTCAACTTACTCACCCCTCGGGCAAGACAGTTAATGTCTTAACTCGAGTGGCCAAACGCCAACTTTACTCCCTAAATGCCAACCCTCTTCCCGATCTTGAGGATGTTCCGGTAGTCCGAGACTTTCCGGATGTCTTTCCAGAAGAACTGCCAGGCGTTCCACCCGACAGGGATGTTGAGTTTGTAATAGACCTTGTTCCAGGAACCGTTCCAATTTCTAGAAGACCCTACAAGATGGCACCCTTAGAACTAGCCGAGCTTAAGAACCAACTTGATGATTCCTTGAACAAGGGGTTCATCCGTCCTAGCTCCTCTCCTTGGGCTTGCCCCGTCCTCTTCGTCAAGAAGAAGGATGGAACGGATCGAATGGTTGTGGATTACCGACCTGTCAATCTGGTCACCATCAAGAACAAATACCCGCTTCCTAGGATCAACGACCTGTATGACCAGCTCGCTGGATCCTCAGTCTTCTCCAAGATGGATTTGAGGTTGGGCTACCATCAAATCAAAATCAGAAACAGGGACATTCCCAAAACGGCCTTTGTTACTCGTTACGGCCAATACGAATACACCGTCATGTCCTTCGGTTTAACCAATGCCCCGGCTACTTTTTCTCGGTTAATGAACTCAGTCTTCATGGAGTACTTGGAAAAATTCGTCGTAGTATACCTCGATGACATACTCATCTACTCCAGGAATGAAGAGGAACATGCCGAACATCTAAGGCTGGTATTGATGAAACTTCGAGAGCATCGCCTTTATGCCAAATTCTCCAAGTGTGAATTTTGGTTGTCAGAAGTGACCTATCTAGGCCATGTAATCTCTGGTAAGGGTATTGCTGTCAATCCTGAACGAGTTCAAGCCGTCCTTGATTGGACTCCACCTGAAACGGTCAAGCAAGTTCGGAGTTTCCTTGGCCTAGCGAGCTATTGCCGCCGCTTCGTCGAGAATTTCTCCAAGGTTGCTAAACCTCTAACTGAACTCCTCAAGAAAGATAAAAAGTTCGAGTGGACTCCACAGTGCGAGTTCAGTTTTCAGGAACTGAAAAGGCGCCTGACATCTGCTCCCGTACTGGTACCACCAAATTTCTCCAAGGACTTTATTATCTATTGCGATGCCTCGCGACAAGGACTAGGTTGCATACTCATGCAAGATCGTCAGGTAATTGCCTATGCTTCACGGCAATTACACCCACATGAGGAAAATTATCCCACACATGATCTAGAGCTTGCAGCTGTAGTCCATGCACTCAAAACCTGGCGACATTACCTTCTCGGTAATCGTTGCGAGATCTTCACCGATCACCAAAGTTTGAAATATATCTTCACCCAACCAGATTTGAATCTCAGGCAAAGACGTTGGGTCGAGTTGATCTCAGATTACGACTTAGGAATAACTTACACCCCCGGCAAAGCCAATGTCATGGCTGATGCACTAAGTCGTAAGTCCTACTATAACAACCTGATGTTACAACAAAGTCAACCACTTCTCCATGAGGAATTTCGCAAGCTTAATCTTCACATTGTTCCTCGAGGATTCCTATCCACCCTGGTGGCGGAGCCTACCCTTACGGATCAGGTCATCAAGGCACAGAAGGTAGATCCGGGAATTTCCCGTATCAAGAGAAATGTTAAGAAAGGAGTCGTGAATTGTTTCTCCATTGATGATCAAGGTGTCGTATACTTTGGGAATCACCTAGTGGTTCCAAAGGCGCGAAACCTGAGGCGACTGATCCTTAAGGAAGCTCATGAGTCCCCTCTCACCATTCATCCCGGAAGTACTAAGATGTATCAAGATCTACGCCAGAGGTTTTGGTGGACTAGGATTAAGAGAGAAATCGCTCAATACATTGCTAATTGCGACGTTTGTCGTCATGTTAAAGCAGAGCATCAACGGCCTGCTGGCACCCTTCAACCTTTGGCTATCCCTGAATGGAAATGGGATAAAATCAGTATGGATTTCATCACTGGGTTTCCCAGGACCAAGAGAGGGAATAATGCCATCTTCGTCGTGATCGACCGTCTTTCCAAAGTAGCCCATTTTCTACCTGTTCGTGAGAGTATCACCGCTAGCCAGCTAGCTGACTTATACATCTCCCGAATAGTGTCTCTTCATGGTGTCCCATTGGAAATTAACTCAGACCGTAGAAGTCTCTTCACCTCCCGATTTTGGGAAAGTTTCCAAAATGCTATGGGAACTTATCTCTCCTTTAGCACCGCTTTCCATCCTCAATCAAGTGGTCAAGTAGAGCGAGTCAATCAAATTCTGGAAGATATGCTCCGAGCTTCTGTTATCTCGTTCGGAATGAGTTGGGAGAAATGCCTTCCATTCATGGAGTTTGCTTATAACAATAGTTATCAAGCTAGTTTGGGCAAAGCTCCCTTCGAAGTTCTCTATGGACGGAAATGTCGAACGCCTCTTAACTGGTCAGAAACCGGGGAAAGACAACTCTTTGGCCCGGATATGATTCAGGAAGCAGAAGAGCAGGTTCGCGTTATTCATGAGAAATTGAAAACAGCCCAATCTTGCCAAAAGAGTCAATATGATCGTAAACATAAGCCTATGACCTTTGAAGTTGACGAGAAGGCTTACCTTCGGGTTACCCCGTTAAAGGGAACCCATCGCTTCGATATCAAAGGCAAATTGGCTCCTCGTTACATTGGACCCTTTCGCATTCTTGCCAAACGAGGAGAAGTTGCCTACCAATTGTAACTACCTCCGCATCTTTCCAGAGTTCATGATGTCTTCCACGTTTCGCAACTCAGGCGTTGCTTCGCGGATCCTATCCGTGGAGTGGACCACGAAATGCTCGATTTACAAGATAACCTTTCTTATCGGGAATACCCCATTCATATCCTTGATCAAGCCGAGCGTACCACTCGATGTCATAATATCAAGTTTCTCAAGGTTCAATGGTCACACCATTCCGAGGAAGAAGCCACTTGGGAAAGGGAGGCTCGTCTTCGACTCGAGTACCCCACCTTCTTTCCAGATGATCCTAAATCTCGGGATGAGATTCTATTGAGTGGGGGTGAGTTGTCACACCCTAGCTAGACCATGCATTAGAGTGTGCATCATGTTTACTTTCATCAGAAACTTGAAATGGGGAAGGCAGAACCCCCAGCACCCCCCTGAAATCAACTAGGGTTTACTAAAAATAAATTCAATGAACCTGAAATGCCCGTCTAAAATGCTCACCCTCTTTGCCTTGGGTTAGAACCTTTGGGAAAATAGGTGCACATTTTTCTAGGTCAACAGAAGGTCACTGATTTAATTCATAAATATTTGAATTTGGGCATTTAAATGCTACTCCCTCCGTTCCTTGATATAAGGTGTATTGATTTTTTAGAAAAAGTTCAAAATATAAGGTGTCTTGTGTTGCACCACTCGTTTGAAATTTTTTTTAGGGATTTGATTACATTTACCTATATTAAGCAAACTCCTCTATTTTCTCATGTCAATTAGTCAGGAGTAATCTCGCCCAAAACTTGTGAAATTTTCACTCCATGTGCGTTCTTTAATTTTCGTGCCAAAAACTATACACCCTATATTTAGGAACGGAGGGAGTATTAAATAATTCAAAGGCTCAAATAATGTTGGAACTATTTTTGGGCCACTGAAATAATTCAGCAAGTGTCCATGAATATTTCCAGGATTTTATAAAATGATTTAGTATTTAAACTAAATCAAAACAAAATAACATAGATAGAAAACAGAAATAAATAAAAAAAGGAAAGGCCACTGGGCCACTTACCTGGACCTACCTGGCCCAACTCCAGCTGGCGGCCCAGCCCACCACCGCTGCCCCCTGTCGTCTCCCTCCTTGGACAGAAGGACAGGGGCGCATGCTCGAAGCCCGCCGGCACGCGCGCGCCACCTCCACCCTGCCTGGCCACCTCCTGCTTCCCCGACCCCTCTAGACGAGCGCCACGCAGCCCCTGGAACCCCTCTCACTCACTCTCTCATCCCCATTCTCTCCTCTGGCTCTCTCTCTCTCCCACCGAGCGGAGCTCGTCGCCGCCGTACGCCGTAGACGTAGCCTCCGTGCTCCCCTCACCCTTCCGCTGAGTCCAGAAGCACCCCCGAAGCCTCCTCGTCCTCCCAATCGAGCTAGGAGACGCCAGGAGGCCCTGTTTCATCGCCATCGTGGTCATCTTCAACCTCGGGCACCCGAGCCCCTCGCCGTCGATTCGCGCCGTCAAGGACGTCCCCGAGCCCGCTAGCCATCCCTACGGCACCGCTGTGAGCTCCCGATCCTTTTCCCCTTAACCACGCCGTCGTTTTCGCCCCGTAGCTGCTGCCCCGCGAGCACCCGAAGCTCGCCGCTGCTGGGCCTCGACGCCGTCGTGGCTAGAGCCATGGTAGCTTGAAAGCCGAGCACACTGCTGTGCTCAGCACGCTTCCAGGAGCCCGGCGCGCCCACCCATTCGACCTACCGTGCCCCCTAGCGCCGAACCCGCCATTCCGTAGCTCCGGCCACTGCCATGGTTGCCGTGGCCATCGTCTCCGGCCACCTCGCAGCCTCCCGTGTGATCCCCTGGATGCGCGCGAGGATGGGCATCCCTCTGGTGCCTCCAGCGCGTCGAACCGACCCCTGTAGCGCCGTTCCGAGCAACTCCGGCGATCCTCCGCCGTCGAGTCTGGTCGCCGGCGTCTAACTCCGGTGGCTGGTGACGTGGCACTGTCATTAGCCACTAATGACCAGCTAACTAAGCAGCCCTGAGCCACTGATAGACGTGCCCCACCAGTTTAGTTAAGCAGCTAACGGAATTAGTTAGGGATAATCTAATCCGACTGGGCCCACGCGTCAGTTTTTTAAATTATTACGTTCCCCAACACCATGAACATGGCGACGAGGCTGTTTCTCTGTTCCGACCAAGCCATGAACACGAGCCCTGGACGTACGTATGCACGAGTAGGCGTTCGAGACCCCGCCCGTATGTACACATAAGGGGCCGTGTTTTCTTTCTTGCACCCTGGCCGCTGTACATACGTGTACATGCTACGTGCGCGCCTCTACTACGACACGCACGCGCCTCTACTACGACACGTGCGTGCCTCTACATCCACCAGTATATATGTACATACACGTTCGCGACCAGAATGACAACGCTACGTACGCTTCGACCAGGTGGGTCCTGACTGTCAGGCACTTCCTTGCGTGCGAAGATGTAGCTGGTGGGTCCCAGCAGTCAGGGGGCAAATCGTTTTTTTGCCCGGACGCACTTCCTTGCGTGCGAAGATGTAGCTGGTGGGTCCCAACAGTCAGGGGGTGAATCGTTTTTTTGCCCGGACGCACTTCCTTGCATGCGAAGATGTAGCTGGTGGGTCCTAGTAGTCAGGGGGAAACATTTTTTGCACGAAATACGGTGGCCCGTCCGGTGGGTCCCCGCTCTCAGGTGGAGGAATCATTATTTTGCGCGTAAGAAGTAGGCACTTCCTTGCTGCGGCCGTGGACCCAGCTGTCAGCCTCTCCACGTACAGTCCACGTCCGATGGAAGTCGTTCCTTGACCACATTGACCATGCCACGTCGAGAGCACCACGGCGGTGGACGACGGCGAGGACTTGGAAGGGGACGACTCGGAGCCGGGGAAGACACAGCAGTGGATGGCCACGCGAAGAGGAGTACGAGGGTTCACTAGTTCGGCTGCGGTGTGAGGCTGCTGTCGCCGCAGAATAACAGGGGGTGTGGGTGAGTAGAGGGATGGCCTGGCCAGCGGTGGGAGTAGTAGGGGCGGCGAGGCCTCCGCGGCATCATAGGTGGCCACGGGAGGCAGGAGCACGCGGCACGACCGGTGCTTGTTTGGGCGGCTGGAGCAAGAAGACCAGAGGTTGAAGAAGCACTACGGCCATTGGTTGAACATCGTACGGTAACAGGAGCTAGAATCGTTCATATTGACTAAGTTGACAAAGCCCTCCGTCCCCGTCAACTTGGTAGGCCCACAAGTCAGCCTTCCACTATGCTGGGTTCCAGCTGGCAGGGGGAATATTCATTTTTTTTGTGCATAATAAGGAGGCACTTCCTTGCATGCGAAGATAGCTGGTGGGTCCAACATGTCACCGGGGGGCACATTATTTTCGCGAAATACAGAGGCCCTTCCGGTGTGTCCCAGATGTCAGGTGGAGGAATCATTATTTTGCGCGTAATAAGGAGGCATTTCCTTGTGTGCGGCCGTGGACCCAGCTGTCATCCTCTCCACGCACAGTCTACTTCCGATGGTGTCGTTCACTGACCATGTTGACCACGCCGCGCCGAGCGCATCCAAGGTGGTGGACGACGGCGAGGCCCCGGACAGCAATGAGCCGGAGATGGGAAGACGCGGGAGTAGAGTCGCAGACGGAGAGGTGTACGAGGGTTAACTGGTTCTAGTGCCGTGTGGTTCGGCAGTCGGTGGAGAAGAACAGGAGGTGTCGAGGGGTGGATGGATGGCCTAGCCAACGGTGGATTAGCGCTTCATAGCGAAGCGTGCTAAGCAGAGCTGCTAGCAGTAGGAGGCGGGAGGTGGTCCCGGCGGCGCTGGAGGAAGAAGACGAGAGATTGAAGATGGATGCCGGTCGTTGGATGTAAATCCAATGGCTAACATGTTAGAATCATCTGTTGACTAAATTGACAACGACTTGCGTTGGCTTCGACCTATTGGCCCACATTTCAGCCTCCAAAAATGTGGCATGTATTCAACCCATTTTTTTCCAGAATTTATAGTCTTTTTTGCGCGGTAGAATTTACAGTCAATTTGATTTTTTTTGCATTACAGCCATTAGCTGGGCTGGGTGAACAAATTATGTAGCGTCCATGCGGCCCATTTATTTTATTTCCTAAAAAATTACAGGCCATTTGCACTTTCTCAAAATACATGATTTTGCTAGGCTGATTCTAATTATAATGTTGGGTTGGGCCAGCAATGTGATCAAAAAATAAAAAGGGACTGAGCATTTTGTTATAAATATATTTAAATAATAAGTGATATTATTACATCCGTCCTTAAATCTTACCAAGCTTTTGTACACAATGACTAGGATTTTCGTGCCAAAACAATCTAGGATTTTATTTGTTAAGAAATTATTTTTATAAGTTAATAAGATGTGGGATATTGTTTTCTTATATCTGTAAGTATCTGTTAAATATATGATGACAATAAAAATAATATATAATAACATATAAAATAATTTAAATATATATAATATAGTTAGAAGGGAAACATAAGTTGGACCTGGCGTTCCTATTCTTATATAGAAAAATAGAACAGACCTCTGCGTTTTCTTCAAAAAAAATACATAAATTGGGCTGCCAAAAAAAACCTCGGATGGGAGGTCCATAGGCCGGTCAATACATGACGGCCCTAAGAAAATACAAACAGGCCTATGGACCTCCCATCCGAGGTCGTGGGCTGCGCATGTTAAAAATGAAAGCCTAGACGTGGCAGCCCAAAACCACGTCCAACACTTGCCAAAACTTCGTCCCTTGTTTTCTCTGTGTTTTGCACACTTGACATTGTGTGGGCATTTTAACTGTGCATCATATGAAGATGTGCAATGCATGAATGTTGATCAGCATGATGTTAACTGGCTGGTAGTTCCATATTCGACCATGAATAAAACTTCCAACATGATGTTAACCCTGTTTGAAAAGGTAGTGTTAATATAAATGCTCTGCCTCTGAAAGTTGCAGTTTCTTATCTGAAACTGAACTTGCAGTTTCTTATCTGAAACTGAAACTTGCAGTTTCTTCTCTGAGAATCACATTGTCTCCACTTTTATACTCCTATGAAACTACATTTTTTAAGTGCTAAAAATAGATCTCTAGAATTCATAAAATACTTCATATGCTCAATACTGCAAATCTGAAATTCAAAAGACATTCATATCTGAAAGTACTCTCAAAATACACAACACAAAACACAATTCACAACCTGCAAGTACTAACAACCCTAAGCTCCTCCTGACAATTCACAACCTGCCCGACTATTGGGCTGGGGGGCAGCCCCCTCCTATTCCTCGGCGGCAGATAGCCGCCCCGTGAGACGATGTGAACGATGAGGGAGACGATGGCGGTGAAGCGTCGTCGGGCCAACTGCTTTTCTCCTCTTGAAGTTGGGTTCGGTCGACGAAGACTCCACCGGCTCGCTCTGGCAGGACACCCTCACAAACGGCACCCTGTAGATGCTCGATCCTTCAAACTCTGGTGGATGCTCCATCTGTGATTGATACTCCCACCACCACTCCCTCACGATCGGATTTGGTGAATCTGTTTGCTCCATGGCCCAGAGGAGCAGCTCTATGTACTCCAGCGCGACTCCCTCCGGGAGTATCGCCGCCTTTTCGCTCTGTTGCATATATTTGGCCATGGATGTCGCCGTCGCCGCTAGTTGTTCCTTGTTGTCAAACCAAGACTTTATCTCCAACATTCTAGCTAGCTTCACAGGGTCGCCATCTGTGATCCTCACGGATCGGTTGTAATCCTCCATTGATCTACGTCTCCACACCACCTTCACTCGCCGGCGGATGTTTTTGAATGGAAGAGGAGAGGAGCAGCGCTGGTTTTGGATTAGAACGGGAGAGGAGCGACGCTGGTTTTGGACTGGAACAGGAGAGGACGGGCGGTGGTTTTGAAATTGAAGATGAGAGGAGCGGCGCTGCATTTAGATTGGAACAGGAGAGGAGTGGTGGTGGTTTAAGAGGAGAAGAACGGAAGAGCGACGCTTGTCTTGGAAGTATTTTTTTGTTGTTTTGAGTATTTTGGGTCAAAGTTTGACCATGTACTGTATTTGACAAGCAAAATGTTAATGCATGTCACCAAAAATTGTATCGTTTGTTTCATATGTGAATGTACTTTCAAATTATATTATTTTTGCAACGTATAACATATATTTTATGTTCGAAAATCATGGTCAATTATGACCCAGAATAAAAGGGAGACTAGTTAATGTGGGGTCGCTTTCTTAATTGAAGGGTAAATTGATTTTGATTTCGATCTAGTCACAGCGCGCCGGCCCGCTCATCCAATCCTAAATCGCTACCGCACGCTCCTCTCCCTCTTCCCCATTGAAAAACCACCTCCTCTCCTCTCCATCATCTCCATTCCAAAACCACCGTCTCGCCTCTCCCTATTCTGATCTTCTCCATTGCAAAACCACCTCCTCTCCTCTCCATCATCTCCATTCCAAAACCACCGTCTCGCCTCTCCCTCTTCTGATCTTCTCCATTGCAAAACCACCTCCTCATGCATGTGGCCCAGAGGTGCAGTTGTCGTCATTTTGATCTGAAGCGCCGGATTATAACATATAACACGAAAAAATGTCGCATGACAAGAAATCATAACCTCTGCCCAAAGGAGACAACATGAATCCCGACGGACAAACTAGACGAGGAACAAAGCTCAAATTAAAGATAAACTCGTAGAAAAGGGGTCCGTCGATAGATGTCCTAATTAACATAGCCGGCTTGACCTAGATGGCAGCCGAGTAGTCACTGTTCATGCATGTGCCCCCAATGACTAGCCCAACTCAGTTGTTGCTATTTAACCCTCGCAGTGATCCAAAGCACATGACACCTAATTTTGCGAGATGACAAGAAACCTTTTTTGAGATTTGTCACCACAACTACAGCCATGTACAACACAGACTGCACGATATGTAGACGATAGCCAATCCAGGCGTGTCTACTGGAGTCTGGTCACATGCATGGACGAACTGATCTTTCGTGTCTTGTAGGGATCGTCCAGGCACCAATGTAGTACACCACTTCTCTAGTACTATCGCTCGTCTCCCTCTTCTATTAAGTCACCTGACATGCGGGGCCGGGGAGTGTGCCTATGGTCGGTTCTCAATTGCCGTCCCACATGTGTGTGCAAATGCAATATGACGCGTGTTCCATTCGGAGAGCAGCGTGCCAGACCGACCGACCGTCTGGGGTGTGACGTGAACGCGACGGGTGTGCTGTATACTCCGTACATGTGTACCGCCGTTTTCTAGATGCTTTGCTCCATGGCACGGGCGCAATCCATGTATACAAAATTAGTATACTATATACTATTTAAAAGTCGAGGGCGGGGCTTTTCCTGCACGGTAGGCGGCGGGGCAGTTCCGCCTTGTCGGTTCGACAGAGACGCGAGAAGACGAGGGAGTAGGCAGCTACAAACGTAGGGCTGTGTGATTTGATAGTGAGTTACTGCTGGACGGGTGGGGCCCCGTGATTTGACTTGCCATTATCATTTTAACTGCGGCGCTACGACTGGCGTGAGTCTCCCGATTCCTGACCACCTCCATTATGAAGAAATAGATAGAGAGGTGTAAAAAAATACACTTATAGCCAACCTTATAGCCAACCTTGTTATAGTATGAGTGACTAAGTGATGACTATGTATGACATGCCAACATCAGATAGCCTAACGCACCATGTTAAATCTCTAAGGGCACGACCGCGCGAGCGATGCGACGGTCGTGGCAGGCGCGACCATGATATGGGCTGCTGGCAGCCCTTGGATCTCAGATCAAACGGTCGCATGCTAAGTTGCTGAAAATTTGCAGAATAACCCTCCAGGATAGGATATTCACCCATAGGTCTAGAATCACGCCATGCAACTGTTCGATCTCAGATCCAAGGGCTCTCGGAAGCCCGTATCATGGGAGAATGGAGAGACACTACCCTGTCGTTCACACGCTGGCAGTCCGCTCCTACTCGTCCCCGCACGTCCTTCAATACTACGGCAGTTCGCTCCTAGTCATCCCGTCCATTCACATTACGATAGTTCCACTAATCCTAAACCTCTTCCCAAATCCATGGCGTCCCAAATCTCCATGATCGGCGGTGAGTACAAGGTTAGAACCATCACCGGTGATGAGTTCGACGTCATGTACACCCGTTCTTCCGCGACGGTGAAAGGATGCCTTTCTCGCTTCAGACACATGTTCGAAGACTCAGATGATGAGTGGGTCGCTGGGCTAGATATTGAGTACACCACAGTCCTGGGACCAGAGAAGGATCTAAAGGACGAAGAGAGGAAGAAGCCCGCCGTGATCCAATTTTGCGTGCATGACTTATGCTTGGTCTACCACATATGCCATGCCGACGTTGAGTGCGAGGATGTTAAGGACTTCCACCAGAGCAACCTAGTCAAATTCGTTACTGTAGACTTTGGTAACGACAAAGAAGTCCTGCGTCGGATAGGTCTCGTTGTAGACAACACCTTCGACCTCCAGAAGAATCGGCTGGTGTCCTCTCGTCAGCCTTCAATGCTGACCCTGGCGGGAGCCATGGTTCATCCTTCATATGGTAAACTGGAGAAACCTCCATACACGTTTCATCGTCATGCATGGCAGCAAAATGTACTAGATATAGACCGCATCCACTATGCTACAATGGATGGCTACCTTTGCTTCAATATCTACAAGGGTTGGATGAAGAGCAACAACCAAGTGTGCGGTTCAAGCAAAGAAGTATCGGCCAAGAGGAAGAGGGACAAGGACGAAGTCGAGGACGTGGACAAGGACTCCGAGTAAGGTGGTAGTGTTGTTGCTCATGGTGGTTCTAATGAAATGTCTACCAAAATAATTGCAAAGTTTAATTCCAGGTGTGCTTAATTTAATTTGAGGGGTGTGTGGTGCTGAGCCCCTAGCAGAACTATTTTATGTTTCTTCTCGTTACTTTAACTCTTTAGTAGATACACACTAGTATTTCTTACATTTCATCTTTTAGTTGGTATAGTACTACCACTCGTTACTTCACATTATATACATACAATATATATGGCCAACATCATATAGCTAGCAGTTTAGTTGTCAAAGAATTTCAGGGTGCTTGGTTTTGTCAAAGAATTCCATGATGCTTAGAGGGTGCTTGGATCCAAGGGACTTATTTTAGTCTGACTAAAAATAGTCTCTTTAAGAGGCTAAAGTTGCAAGCACCCCTGACTAAAGAGGGTCTAAAACTTGTCTTGAGACTAATTTTTTTTAGTTAGGGGTACCCCTACTAAAATGTGGATTAGTCCTCTCTCTACTCATTTAACTCCTCTCCTTTAACACAGGCGAGTTCTGGATTGGAGGGTTTGGATGATAATAAATGCTCATTAACTTGATTTTAGCCTTTTTAGTATTTGGATCCAAGCATGGGTGAGGCTAGCATGTTTTAGTCCCACTACTTTTAGTCATGGGACTAAAACGTATCCAAGCACCCTCTTAGTTTTATTTGAGGTGTGGGTTGTGCTGGACACCATTATTGTGACTAGCCTTTTTAATAGTACTGTATGCATAATTTGGCGACGAGCGCTCTCTATATGTACCACCTTTTTTATAATTTCAAGTTTGCTCCATGGCGCAATCCATCGATACTACTGCTGTACAAAAGTATACATTTTTTAAAAGGCTAGAGGGCGGGGCAGTCTAGCTTGGTCGGTTTCACGAGAGGCGAGGGCCTTTGTGATTTGATGGCTCATTACTGCTGGAAGGCGGGGCCTTGTGATTTGACTACTTGCATAAATGCACCGACGACCTGATAGAGGAGGAGCAAAGAACCGTGCGGTATATTCAAGTTTTCCACTGGAGTAGTACTGCGACGGAGGAGCACGAAACATGGCAGCCCAGTGCCATATGGCGATAAAAATGATCTAATTTGCTAGTCATCTCATTGTTAGCATTGTTCTATTCATTCCCTAAAAAACCATTGTTCTATTCATGCCTCGCAGAGAACGTGACACGTGCGGAGAAACACCCGAAGCAAAAGATGAAACACAGGAGCAAAAGAAGAAGGAAGATTATCACCCCAAATGATCTAATTCGCCGCGGAGTCATAACTGCTTCTTCATCGCCTCCACGCCCTCCATCTCCTTGAGCGTCTCCCCCGCCATCTTCTTCATTCTGTCCATGACATGGGATTTCTCGACGCGAGCCTTCATCATCTATTCCATGGCTGCATTACGTACCTTGACAGCAGCCGGGTGCTCGATGCGGAGCTTCGCCAACTCCTCCTTCTATTCCATGATGAGGGCCTGCAACATCTTCATCGAGGAACTACTATTCTCATGCAGCTTCTTCCAGCCGGCGTTCTTCTCCTTCAATAGGTCGATCTCGTGGCAGAGCTTCACCTTGTCCTCCTAAAGTCACAGGATTTCGCCGGTCGCCTTCTTCTCCGAGGCAATGCTCTTCTTCAGCAGCATCACCAAGCCGGCGGTCAACTCCCCCTGCTGATTGAGCTCAGCGGGCATGTCGTTGAGGCTCTCCTTCAGCAACTCCATCAAGCCTTGGATGAACTCCTTCTGCTTATTGAGGTGCTTATTGAGCTGATCGGGCATGCCGTCGAGGGATAACGACTCCAGCTCTGCCGGCTAGGCATGTTTGCCTCCGCGGCTAGGGCGCTCCTGGGAGCCATCGCCTGCCCGTGAGAGATCTTTCGAGGAATATGCATGGCGGCGAGCCCTCTCTTTTTTCTGCAGCCTTGGTTGCCGCTTCCTTGTTATGAGTAGTTCTCGACCTAGAGCTCTGCTCACCGTCCATGGCAACGACGGATGAAGAAGAAGCACTTATGAGGAGGAAAGGTAGAGTAATTTTCGGTTATGTAGTTCCCCTTTTTATAACCTAAGTACTAGCACTAGTACTAATACCTGCATAGTGGGAACACGTTCAGGTTTGGTACGTACTAGTAGGTGTGAGTAGGCTTTCGAATGTGATGGGAACAAGGTAAAGATTAATTGATGGTTTTGGTTTCGAGGCCCGAAACGGCTCCCGATGAGTTTAGCGGAACATAAATTTCAAGTACCACACTGCTCAAATGCGTAAAAATTATGTTACTGTCAAAAATTGGCACAAAATACGAAGGAGACCAATGGAAGTACTACTAGCAACCCACGATTTAACTACTCGCATGCGCGCAGTGGAGTAATAATGTCTTTCTTCCGCCCTCACGCCCACTCAATTTGCATGCGCTGTATTAATTGACCATCAATGAAGTGAACAACTTTACACGCGTCAAGTTATCAAATGGGGTGGATCTTAGTACTAAATTGCGTCCGCCTGTGTACCCGCGTGTGCGTGCGAGGGAATGAGTGCGTGCAAGGTGTGCGTGTAGATCTTCGCTTCGTCCATGTACGGCTAGTATGGCTCAGGGAGGACGAGTACATTCTTCTAGAACCAGCAGCACGTCACTGTGATCAATCCACGCAAGGAGGTCGCAACAACGCCTCCACATGTGCCACGTGGCTTCATGAACTGTAAGAGAGACACTTTGTAGCGTGCCATTGGTATTCTAATTTACGTGTTTTGCACATACTGAAAGTACTAGTAACTAGTAAGGTACACGTGCATTGCACGCATCACATTTTGCAACCAAATTATGAATAAATACCACACTATAGCATGTAAGCTCTGAGTCATATATGCCTGATGTAGCCCTTCGTTTAATTCTTATAGTTCATCTCATTCAAAATCAATTAGTTTTTATAAAAAAGCTAAGAACGCGGGAATAGGAAAAACATGGGATTATAGTGGAATGTCGTCTCGAATCCTACAGGATTGTACGAGTGTTTGATTGTGCATAGAAAAAACACAGAATTCTTTCAAAGAGGTTTGAGTGGATGGGATGTTTCCTATGAAATCTAGTGCAAATGAATCATATGGAAAAATTCCTATGGTTTACAATCCTACGAATCAAACAACCAAGATATGAAAAATTCCTAATGATTAGAATCCTCCAAAATTCCTTTGAGAATCCTTTGAATCAAAGAAGCCCTTAATATATTTTATGATTCATGGAATTGTGCGTTGCAAAGCATAAAGTAAAAAAATGGCAATTCAACTAGAAAAAAAGTTTGGGCAGTTATTATATGGAAGATTCTAGAACAAAAGAGAACCACTGTTGTTTTGAGGTTTGTGCATTATGCTTAAGTTCAACCATGGAGTCTGCTAGATTGTACATGTGGCAAAATCCGGTGGGGGCTAGAAGATGGTGCGAGGGGCCAAGTGGAGGGAGAATATGAAGGAATGCACAAGTGCGAGATCGATATTTAGAGAGAGGGGGCGAACACGTGCGCTGTTGCGCGCAGTGGCGAAGCCATGAAAAATAAATGAGCTAGTGGGCCAAGCATTGCTAATCCTTTATGGGGAGGGTCAATTCATGAACTTAAACCATATTTATCAGCAATTGTCTAATGATCACATTCATATTAGCATCGATATATAGTGATGTTAGGGGGGAGGGGGGCATGGCCCTTACTGCCCCTGTCTTCGCCATTGTGCACGCGTCTGAGAGATGAAGTGGAAGGCATGGACGATGAGAGGGGGATGTTGGATATATAATTAATGTGGGTGTATTAGCTATATATGTTAATCCTATATGGAGAGGTATAGATTGATCGATGTGGACGTGGGAAAGAGGGTGAGACCTCACTGGATATATCAATTGATCGGTTTGTGTGGAAAACTATGAAAGACCTACCTATATACACACATACATAGAGGAACATCGATCGTTGCGCATGCACGCGTGAGAGATAAAGAATGCCTGATATGATGGAGAGGGGGATGTGTGTGAGTGTATGCCTTCATGGGAGACCAACCTGAAGAAAAAGATTGCATGCGTGCAATGGATAATGCCGACTGGTAGTGTGTGTGCATGCATGCATGAGAGAAAGTTAGTGGTACAATTATAAAGAGAAAACTACTGTGTGGGTGTAAAAGAATAGGTGAGGTTATAATCAATGTAAAGTTGAATTCAAATATTTGAATAAGAGATCTTGATGTTTGAAACCCATGCATGCAAGAATATAACGGAGATCTGTGTGGTGTGGTTTGGAAACGAGCATGTTGTAATGTATACACATTGAACAAGGTCAGACTAATTTGAATTTGAGATACCGATGGCAGACATCATTTGGCCACGTCGCATCCGTGCATGGACACACTATTCTAATTGGATATGATGGGCGGCTTTCGCATCACATATCTATATCTATACCCCAATATATTTATTATATTTTATATTTTTTTATATGTTGTGCGGGTAACTTTAACTTTGAAAGATGGTCATTGGATGAGGCGAGTCCAATGGTCCAAAGATGGCAAATTTGAGCACTACTGGTCGTTGGATATCATCTAGATTCCACCGGATTTTGCCACATGTATAATCTAGAAGACTCCATGGTTGAACTTAAGCATAATGCACAAACATCAAAACACAAGCACTTCTTATTTGTTCTAGAATCTTCCGTATCAGAATTTCCCAAATGTTTTTCTACATGATTTGCCATTATTTGTTTTTACTTTATGTCTTACGACGCACAATTCCATGAATCTTAAAATAGATTAGCTTTCTTATAAAAACTAGATGATTTTGAATGAAATGAACTATAAGAATTAAACGAACATCTACATCATGCATATATGACTCAAAGCTTGCATGCTATAATGTGGTTTTTATTCATAAATTAGTTGCCAAATCTCATGCTTGCAATGCATGTGTACCTTACTCTAGTCTAAATGGTGTTTGTGTGTGTTGTGCGTGTTGAGGTGCAAATTGTCTTTTTTTGGGTACACATTAAGCTTGTTCTTCCGAAATTTCAAGCCGCGCCTTGTTATGCCGAAAATTCAACCTAGCGTCTCTATCTATCGTGCTGCAAAACTCCCGCCTCTTCAACCTGCGCCTTGTTAGCCCGAAATATTTAAGATATATCTTTGTCTCATTTTGCTCCGACAGCTCCCTCCATCTCAACCCGCGCCTTGCTATTCCGAAATTACAACGCGCGCGAAAACTCCCACCTCCTGTGAAATCCCGACACACGAAATGCCCGTGGTACCCCTGAACCGAAAGAACCGCCTCAAATTAGTGGGGGTACTTTCATAACTTACCCCACATTTCGGACAAGTGTTTCTCTAAGCCATGGTTCCCCACCGCCATCCCATCCGCCCACCCATTCGTACACCGAGGCCGCGAAAACCTGCGACGAAACCCCACACCCTGCTCCGTCCGCCACCCAGCCGGAGCCTCTTCCCCGATGATGTCGTCCACAGAAGCACCTCGACGTCCCTCATCCACCGTACCGGATGAGGATCCGTCATCGATTTCATCGTCCCGCCGGTTCAGCCACCCCGTCCTCCTCCTCCAAGGAGCTGCCCCGACGTTCCCCTTGTCTTTCGCGCCACCTCCATTCCCACACTGCCGTCTTCACGTGCACCACCGGAAGAGCATCATCATCACCGTTTCCTCAGATGAAGCTGCGGCCTAATCGGTGCCACCAAAGAGGTTGTACACCAATCGCCGCATTTTCTTCTTGATTCGATCTCACGGTGCTGTCGGCACTCGGTCCCGAGCCGACACGGCGCGGCTCCATCCACGGCGGTGTCGCCGGCCACTTCCTCCATGGCGTCGCTCCCTCGGCGGCGACGTCCACATTAGTAGGAGCTGCTGCTGCTTTAGCTCTCGCTCGTGTTGCTGCTCTTCTCTTGCTCTTGGTCCCCTGCCTGGTCTGCTCTTGCTATTGCTCTTGCTCGCGCTACTACTCTCGCTCTTGCTCTTGCTTGCGATGCTGCTCTGATTTAGCTACACTTCAGTCGACTGAATCGATTTTTGGGTCAGTCAATTTTCAGGGGGTGGGGGGCTCACCGGGGTGAAGAAAGAACTAGCCGCAGCAGGGAGGGGGGCTCGCCGGAGAGGTACCCCACTATCTATCTTAGGGTTCACGATGGGGGCGGTGGTCGCCGGCGGTGGCGGGGCATTGGCGGGGCTGTGGCGTGGGGATCGCCGGAGAAAAGCTTGGCACGGGGGGCCTAGAGGGATGGCCGGGGCAGCGGCAGACCGGAGGTGGGGAGTGTTTTCGGGGCGGGCAGGGCGGCGCACCGCCGGTCGCGGGCGGCGGGGGGCTTCTGTATGGCCGGTGGTGGCTGGCGGCTCAGGGGGGTGGAGGTTGAAGATGAACCGCAGGCCCTTGATTTTGTATCCAACAGCTGCAAAATCAATTGACCAGAGATGAAAAAGTCAGTCGACCTACGTGTAGCCTCACCTTGCTAGTGCGTTCCGTTTCGGCAGCAAAATTCAGTTTTGACAGTTAAGTTCAGTTTCGACGATTAAGTTCAGTTTCGACAGTTAAATTCAATTTTGACAGTTAATTTCAGAGATGAATGGCTGATGTATTTTACATCTAGCACTTTGTGGTTATGTATTTTACGTCATGTATTGGAGGTGCTATTAGAATTCCACTCAGGTTAACGCTGTTCATTGTCTCTCTTGTCCTGCTTCAGCCTCGACGTCGTATAACTCACCGGAGCTGCTCCAATGACGAAACCCTCCATCACAGCGGAGCAGTACCTTGGGCTCCATCTCCAGATGCCTAAGATCTTCTTCCCCTCCTCTGACAGCCAAGTCAGCCGGAGCATCCTCACCGGCCAACCCAATCACGCTGAGATCGACATGGCTTCGCCAAAGAGGTTGTACAATTGTTGCATCTCTTTTTTACTCTACATGTTATATATATTGTCCACTGAGCACTCATAGTAACGGGAAATACGATTATTTTATCCTACTATATGACAAGCAGTGAGGTACCAGACAACTTAGCTATCCATGATGGACTCTCTTGAACGCCATCATTATTTATCTCTGCACGTTCAATTTGTGCATTTGTCGATGGGCCTGGGAGTTGAGCTAGTATGGCAGTTGCCTGGGTCCAAAGTAATAGAAGTAGCACAAAAACATTTTTCTAGTGTAGGATTTTCCTTGGTCAAGCCTGCCTACTAGAATTGCCAGTGCTTCAAAGGAAAAGTGAATGAAAAACATCGGAATTGGAAAGTTTCCTATGGTACTACTTTTCATGAATTTGGTGCGAAGGAATGGAGCAAAGGAAAAATGTAGGATTTGTTCCTTTAGTGTCTCCTTGAAAGAAAAACCATAGGAATTCTAATTTCCACTTCTCCTCCTTTTCATATTCATATTCATCAAGCACAAGACTAAGAGATAGTAGCATAATAGAATTATAACCGTACATTTTCTTGTGGTTTGACTTAATCTCACCATGCTTTTTTGCATCATGTGATCTTCCAATTGTTGTGAATCAAACAGCCAGATTGGCATACATCCTGTGTTTTTAAATTCTCTGTTTTGCACGTGCATTCCTATCCTATTCCTATCTATTTCCTATCCATGCATTGTTAGAATCCTCAAATTCAAACAAGGCCTTACTCAATTACTTTTGTTACAGATATGTGTCAAAGAAAACCTTGTGTGGTTTGTCCTGCTCGTGTGGCGCTGTGTTCCACCCTAGCTCAGCTGCTCCAATGACGGAAGGGTTCACCATAGCAGGGATCTGCTCTCCAGACTGTCTTTTGCCGCCTCAGATCTTCTTCCCTGCCGCCGGCAGCCACGGCAACTGCATTACCATCATCAACTGAGCAGATGACCTTGAGGACTACACGGTTCCGCAAGAGAGGTCACACTCTTCCATGTCTGCTTACGTTATGCATTGCTTAATATGATGACATGCTACATTATCGTTGTGTTCACCTATTAGACTCCGAGTCAGGTCCAAACTAATGATGAAACTTGAGTTTTTAAATGGTTGTGGGGTACATATTGGGGCAGTAATCAGTACTATCTGTCTACTATCTGGTTAATCTCTGGTGTCTACTATGAGTTTCATGTTGGGTGCAAACAAACATTAACGGAGCCATTATCAGTATTTTTTAACTAAAGCTATTATCTGCTAGATATCATTGGTTTTGGGTCTATCCACAGTTTGCTACCGTCACTCTGGATTTGTGCATGCACTCCTTACATAATCTCACTATGTTGTATTCCTATGCATGCTAGTTATTGTACACAATGGAACTGATCATGTAGAGCAAAAGAGATGAGCCTTGCGTGGCAATAAAATTTCATGCAGACGTCGTTCCATGGTGGGTGCAAAGGCAGCCCCCCTCCACCCATTTCAGATCGTAATCAAGAGGAAGATAACTATTCTGAGGGGGATTCAGAAGGAGAAGAACACTCCTATTTACCCCATGAGGTCTTCTCTCTAACTTGGCATGCTGATGTTGGTAATATCATGCATATGGCGCCTTGCATTGCTTACTGTATACATTAAAGATGTCATCTGCTTAGTTTAGACATGCTTTGTGTCAATGCCATCTGTTTATTTTCTTTATCGTATATGTGAATCATGCAATGCCATCTTGTCTAGCCAGGCATCATATATGTGAATTTTGCAATGCCACCCTGGTTAGCCAGTCATCTTATATGTGAATTATATCATGCCATCTTTTTTTATTACGTGTTAAATTTGTCAAAAAAATTTAGTACATTCAATTACTCTTCCTGTGCATCAGCCATTCGGCACGGTCACGGAAAAATCTGGAGTGGAAACAAGGTCTTCAGAGCAGACAATGCTATCTGACGAAGCGCATGTCTTACTGGTTACCGATAGCTCCTCAGAGGAGGATTCAGAGACAGATGACCAGTCATATTCCCCCCACCCGAGGTACATGCCCTAACTTGGCAGGGTTATGTTGCTCATATCGTGCGTATGGTATCTTGCATTTCTATGTCATTTGCTTAGTTTAGACATGCTTTGTGTGAGTGCCACCTGTTTAGTGTCTAATTACCATATATGTGAATTATGCAATGCCATCTTGTTGCAAGACATTATATATGTGAATTATGCAATGTTATCTTATTGCAAGGCATTATGTATGTGAATTATACAATGCCATGCTGTTTAGGCAAGCGTCATATATGTGAATTATATCATGCCATCCTTTTTTTGTATTTCTCATTGCTTTTGTCGACAATGTTTGTATATTCAACTGCTCTTCCTGTGCATCAGCCATTTGAATTGGTGATGGAGAAATCTGGAGTGAAAACAAGGTCTTCAGAGCCGACAATGCTACCTGCTGAAGCAGATATCTTGCTGGTTATAGATAGCTCTTCAGAGGACGATTCAGAGGCAGATGACCAGTCCTATTATCCCCCTGAGGTGTATGCTCAAACTTGGCAGGGTTATATTACTCATGTAGTGCATATGTTGTATTGCAATGCTTAGTTTTTACGTCATATACACAATATTTAATGTCATCTCCTTAGTTGACACATCATATATGCGATTGCCCTCTGCTCACTTCCTTAGTATATAAATCATATATTTGAATTATGTCATGCCATGATGTTTACATAGACAACATGTATCTGAATTATGGCATGCCAACCCATTTTCTAAAGACATAATATAGTTATATTATCTCATCCTGTTTACATAGTCATCATATTTTAAATTATGTCATTCTATCCTTGAATTATATCATGCCATCATGTTTCCATCGACGGCATGTTTGTGATTTATGGCATGCCAACCACTTTAATAGACACATCGTATAGTTATATCATGTCATCCTATTTACATAGTCATCATATTTTGAAGTATGTCATTCTATCATGTTTAGTTAGCCATCATACATGTGAAATTGTGTCATGCTATCCAGTTTAATTAGCCATCATGTATGTGAAATTATGTCCTGCTATTCTGTTTGCTTAGACAACATAAATGTGAATTATTTCATGCCCTGTTTTCTTCCCCACTATCCATTGCACCTGTCTATCTTACAATGTCTGTACATTCAATTACTTTTCTTGTTTATCAGCCATTTCAATTGGAGGGAGTGATGGCAGTATCCGTGGGAGTAAAAACACGGTCTTCAGAAATGATCGTGCTACCTGTCGATGCAGATAGAACCACGGTTGTACTTGCCCAAGAACCAGCCCCACCACACATAACCCACACTCATGCAGATTGTACCCCTACCCAGTTGGACAGAGAACCAGCTACACCCCTTCTAACCCCAACCCTAGTAGATAGACACCCAGTTCCCGTTAACACAGCACCGTCTCCACCACAGAGCACCCAAACACGCACTACTAGGAAAAGGGCTACTAATGGCGCACTAGTTTTTCATACTAATGGCGCATCACTGGTGCGCCATTAGTATCACGCCACTAGTATTTTTTACTAATGGCGCACCACTGGTGCGCATTAGTATAGGCCACAGTGCGCCATTAGTATAGGCCACTGGTGCGCCATTAGTATTTTTGAATTTTGAAGGCGGGAAAATAGTAGTGGCGCACCGTCTAACCCCCACCGTGCGCCATTGCTATTTTTGTATTTTGAATTTGGATCTGGATCGTGATTTTTTTCCCATTTTTGCTCGTTTTTTGGCACGATATTATTTCAAATTTTGTTCCTATTTTTGGATCTTGTACGTTCTTTTGCCGTGTTCTTTTGCCGGAGAGGAGTTCTCCGGAGAGGAGGAGGAGGAGGTCACCGGAGGGGCGCTCGCCTACATCGCCGGAGAGGAGGAGGAGGAGTTTGCCGGAGAGGAGGAGGAAGAGGTAGCCGGAGAGGAGTTCACCGGAGCATCGGAGAGGAGGAAGGAGAAACCATGAGGGGATGGGAGGGGAGGAGGGAGGAGGAGCTCATCGGAGAGGAGGGAGGAGGAGCTCACCGGAGAGGAGGGAGGAGAAACCGTGAGGGGAGGGGGGAGGAGAGGAGGGAGGAGGAGGTCGCCGGAGAGGAGGCAGGTTGTATGGTGGAGGAGAGAAAGGAAGATGGAGTGGAGGAGAGGAGGAGATGGAGTGGAGGAGAGGTGCAGTGGAGGAGAAGAATGAAGAGGTAAGGACGAGAGGACCCCGCCCAACCATATATACGGCATAGTAATGGCGCACCGCGGGCAGGTGCGCCATTACAAACTTTTTTTATTTTTCTGATTTATTTTGAATTTTGAAGGCAGGAAGATACTAATGGCGCACCATGGGCAGGTGTGCCATTAGTAACTTTTTTTTGACTTATTTTGAATTTTGAAGGCGCGAAGATAGTAATGGCGCACCATGGGTAGGTGCGCCATTAGTAAGTTTGAATTTTTTTTGCCTCTCCAGATCTTAAAAGTCCCGTATCTTTTTTTCTGTTAGGTTTTTGAGGATTTTGAAAATGTTTAACGGGGTTCCCCTAGTTAAATTCGGATGTAACTTTTCGAGTAGATGATTTTTCATATAAAAAACTTTTTCATCCGAGTTCGTACGCAAAAGTTATGCCCATTTTACAAATTCTCGAGAGATTTCGCAAATAAAGTCGAAATTCATATTTGTAAATTTTCACAACAACTAGACCACATATCACATGGGAAACTTATTTTCTTTTATATTTTTGACATTTCCATCATTTTTTTTATTTTTTTTAAAACTGAAAAGGCGGTCCACGGGGGGGGGGGGGGGGGGTGCATTCGGTGGAAGTGGTGGCCAAGTTACTAATGGCGCATCGTGGGAGTGGTGTGCCATTACTAGTTTTAAAAAAAAATTAATTTTTTTACTAATGGCGCACCGTGGATGTGGTGCGCCATTAGTATTTGGACACTAATGGCGCACCAACACATGGTGCGCCATTAGTATATAGTAATGGCACACCACATGTCTGGTGAGCCATTAGTGTCAATTCCATCTATAGCCCTTTTCCTAGTAGTGACGAGCAGTTAGTAAGGCAACTGTAGTGCCCAAATCACGAGGACGACCACTCCGAACCCGAAGTCAACGCTTAAAGCAGAAGAAGAATTGTTCTCAGGTCAGGTTCCGTAGCTATGGTTCATACTACTTTGCTCTTGCATCACTGTATTTACTGATACCAACTAATTTCAAATTTGAAGGATGCAATTGAAACTCCAATGGCGCAACAGGTATGTTTTAAACCTGTTTCTTGAACATGTTTGGTTGTTCTCTGTTGTAACTTGCTCTATGTTGATTTAAGTTTCAATTGAATAAACAGTTATGTTCTCATGCCATGCACATTACAAGTGTTGTTATTGTTGTGTAGTTTCCCACACTTATATTCTGTCTAGGCTGCTTTATCTTAAATAGATATGATTCGAACTGTATCTATCTTGATTTGGCAACATAAACTAGAATGATATAGACCATACAGTGACCATACTACATAGATATATGTTTGTTTCATGCTGTTATCTTGTCCACCTTACCACTGAACTGGTTTACCAAAATGAGTTTCATATACTACATTGTAAACCCGAGATGCGTTTGTTTGTTTCTCTTTTAGAACGCGGATAAAATATTGGAGAAGAGTACCCTGTTATGGAATGGTAAAGGAAGTAATGCAGATAAGGTTCAAGATAGTGAGACATCCCTGTTGGTCTCCAAGAAAGCTAATAAAAACTATATTTAAGACACTGAGACAACCCCAAAGTCCTGTCTTGATGTAGTGTTCGAGTTACTAGCTACCACTACTGGCACTAGCTCTTCGAACTTGTTGCCTGAATCAGTTCAGCTTCTTGAGTCTCAACTTGAAGTTGAAAGACATCGATCAGATGTTATGCGACAGGAAGCCGAAGGACTTAGGAAGTCCCTGCATAATGCAGATGCATACTTTCTGGTGCAACAACAAGCGCTGGAGGACTTAAGCGCCAAACAGGAGAAAGTTAATAAGCTTGCTAAGCATCTTCCCAGCATTATGGGTACCCAGGATATTGTTTCTTGAGCTCTTCTGAAGTGGTTTCAGTTCTGGACTTGTTTTGCTGCGGTGCTTATATTCTGTTATGTTCCCTATATTTGCACTGGTGGCGAACTTTGATGCCTAGTGGATGTAATATGTGTAATAGCCATGATAGCCTAGTGTAAGTTGCTTGCTTATTTATTTCCTTGTTGTCTTGTTTATTGGTTTGCTTGTAGTCAGTGTAGTTCTTTTTATGCGGTTTGCTAGTGGCTGCAATAACCTATTTTTTAAAACTTGGCCACAATAACCATGGGCTAATATTTACTGTAGTGACACTGGGCCTCCTACGGGCCATATAAACAGTGGGCCTTCTACGGGCCGTATAAATAGTGGGCCTTCTATGGGCCGTAGAAATACTGGGCCTTCTATGGGACGTAGAAACAATGGGCCTTCTACGGGCCGTAGAAACAATGGGCCTTCTACGGGCCGTATCATCAATGGGCCTTATATGGGCCGTATGATCGATTGGCCAAACATGGGCCAAACAGACCGCATTCTAGCCGTAAATGGGCTAGAGTTGGAATCGTCCGTTCATGAGCCGACCATAACGAGCCATCGTTAATAGGCCGTATTTGATGACGCTATGAAAATGGCCCAACGTATTAACGGACCACAAACGGGCCGACTATAACCACGGGCTGAATTTGGCCCACAAGCTGAAAATGACACTAACGGGCCGTAAGTAAAAGAATGCTGGAAAATAGCCCAAGAATAAACGGGCTTTGAGAAGGCCGAAAGATAACATGGGCTGGAAACGTCCCAACGGAATAACGGGCAGTTAATGGGTATAAAGTGATATAGTGTTCTTTACGGGCCAGTTTCACGACGGGCCGTTAATGGGTGTAAAGTGATACACTGTTCATTACTGGCTAGTTTCACCACGGGCCGTTAACAGGCCAAGAGTTACATAGGCCAGAAGTGAAAACGGACTGGAATCATATTGGATGGCCCAGAGGACGCTACTGGACCTAATTTGAATAGGGCGTAACAGGCCTTGGGTTAGCGGGCTGTAAATGTGCTATATGCGAACAAGCCGTTAACAGGCTTTCCATGGGCCGGCCCGCCACCTTTTGACCAAGTCAAACGTCCTGGCCTTTTCATATGAATGGGCCTCTGTTGGGCCGTGCCACGTGTCGACGTATCATAGGCGCCTTCTTTCCAATGAGTGGCTGACATCTGCCCCAGCGATGAGCCGACACGTGTTTCCTCCAGCCAATGATGATTTTATACGTGGAAAATCCCCATTGGTCGGGGCTGTTAACGGGTTATCGGATCCAAAACCCAACCCGATAGCTTAACGGTGTTCTGTTACGGTGGATGCCATGTGTCGGTCACCCTTGACGAAAGCACTTCTGTGACGCGCGATCTATCATCATGGAAGTGGACACTTCCGTGATGATAATTTTGGTAATGTCATGGAACACTTCTACGACAGCACGGGTATGTCTATCTTGATTCTGCCATCAAATCGTCATGGATGTACATGCATGACAGAAAACGCGACCTACTGTGACAAACACGTATCATCACGGAAGTGTATTTTTTTGTAGTGCTTATTCTTTCATCTCTTTTTTGCCATTTGGTTTTACAAATCGGGCCAAGCTGCCCTACTTATGGCTCATATTTGAAGCATCTTTTGGGTCTCTGCAACCCGCCAGGATGGCAGACTCTAAGTCGCCAGAGGATAATAATCTTATGTTTTAGAGTTATCGCTCTAGAAGCTCTAGCTGCATGGAGCTGATCAACCGGCAGCCTAAATATACACCACATGTATGATTTTTTATTTAACAACGGAATCAACAATTGTGATTAGACCGGCCCTGGTTATGGGCTATCCATCCCCAGTGGTTTCAATCAGGTACTATGACCCGCCCGGTGATAAACTGCAGGGTACTTGTGATTTGTTTATATGCAGGGCAACGATCAACCTGATCTGCATAAATCAAGACTATCATAAGCATAAAGTGATATTTTCTTACACTGGCGGATCAACAGTATGGTAAAGCACAGAAACATGCACGATGGCACGAGAGATTAAAGTTTTAATACTCTATTACATGGCTACATGAGGCACCCAACATCAAGTGTTTTTAAAATGATCAAATAGATAAACCACCCGGCGGTTCATTCTTGGCCTTGCTGACTTGAAGGCTCTGGATCATCCTTTTCCGGTTCTTCATCCTCCTGCATCATCTGGAAGTTTGGTGTTGACCAATCAATGCCACATAAGGCATAGAATTCAGCTTCGTCATCAATAAGATTCGACGGGTCAATATCAGGGGCGAAAGTGTGCTTACGAATCGGAGGAATTAGATCCATCATTTTATACACTGGCGTAGACATCTTCTGGTTTTCTGCGTCATAAGCCGGTGGTACTTGGAGAGATTGGTTTCTTCAGCAATTACTGTCGCATGAGGACGAATTTCTTTAATGCATGCGGCGAAGTCTTGCTGGTCAAAAGGAGTGCCATATTCCTTCAGGCTTGGATACCCAGTAGCCACCTCTGCCGGGTCTAGCTTCGGTACCCATGCCTTGGCACAGCTCAAGGCTGTTACGGCACCGGCTCTCGCACAAGACCGTTTTATCTCCCGAATCCTTGTAGGCAGGATTGACAATTTCTTCAACACATCACTTAGCAGGTTGGGTCCTGGGTTTGTTGGAGAAATAGTGGCTAAGGTGCGCTGAGTTCCGCTATATAGCTGTTCAACCAGCATATTAACGGCTTCAAGCTTCACCAATACATTTTGATCCAGATTATTGCTCCTTGGACCTGTGTAGCATTCATAAAATATAATCAGTGGTGGTTTATACAATCACGGAGGAAATTCAATCTCAATGGTCACATGGCGACTTACCAAAGATAGCAGAAACCATTTGAGACACCCAGCGCTTTAAATCAGCAAGCTCAGTGGTCACCTTTTCTAGCTCAGCTTCAACCTTTTCGGCGTGCTGATTTAGAGCATTTTTCTCGTTGGCCCGGGAGCTCCTTTTAGCATGAAAGCCGGTCTTCAGTTTTTCTGTCTCCTCTGGGGTAAACTTAAATTTTGAATTGGCCTTCCAGGTCTCAGACTCCTGAATCTCCAGCCGAGTCTTGGCATCCGCCAATTGTGATTCAAGCTCGGTAGTAGCAGCCTGTATGAAACACAGAGTTGTCAACATATTCATATTAGGGTTACATGAATATAAGTCCCAAGTCTTTTCCAAGAAACAACACTTGGCACTTGGGGGCTAATGCCTGCTGAAAAATTTATTAATACAAAACGGCTCATGTGAATAAGTCCCAAGCACTTTGCAAGCAAGACTACTTGGCAGTTGGGGGCTAATGCATATCGCTTGTGTCTTCCTACTATTTTATGATGACCCGGTTGTGCTGTAAACAATCACAGCCGGTTATGGGGGCTACCCAGATGACCTTTCATTTTTAAACAATGGTAAATAGGACCAGCTCGTTCATGCTGATTAAACCGCCCTTGGGGACTACAGATGCAATGCTAAATTGTTTAAAAAACTAGTTTAATTCTAACTATGACAACTGGCTTTGGAAGGATTCTACTACAGATGCTTATGGATTATTCTAGGTCTACAACATATTTACTCTTATCATAACCAGTGGACTTGGGGGTTGGCAGGAGGTACATAACTTATTTAAAGCCGAAAGTCATACCTCATACTTTTGATGCATCTGCTTCACCATATCAATTTTAAGATCACGGCTGGAGTGTACTTGGTTGAGGTAGCCAGATAGAATTTCACTTCTGCTCAATTGTGCATAGTGGGAGACATCAAACCTCACTTTCCGCCTCTCAATAACCTCTTGCTTGGCGGAGTGCTTGGCTAAGACAGTTGGATTTCCCGGTTATGTAAAGCTGGTGCCAGTGATCAGAACGTCATCAGCATGAGTCTCTGACGGCTTAAGCGAGCTTGATGGTTCAGTATTTAAAGAGTCAGTATTGGTCTCATCAACGGAGAGGTCAGGATTTTCAGGTGGAGCGTCAGCGGCAGGTTCTTCTGGTTGTTTTTCAGAAGCATCGGGTGCAGAGAATTGTTGTTCTGGTTCAACAACTTTAGGATCCTCAGCTGGTTTGGTTACCCTTGCCTTCTTGTTAGGTTTTTCTTATCCACTGCATGGGTTGTGACAAGTTGATATAATTATAAGAGTATAAAGAGATGCAGAATAAAAGGCAATTATTGTTACCCAGGGGTAATCTTGAAAGCCGGCAGCTGGGTTTGTGATGAGTTGCCGGAGGAAGAGTAGGAAACCTCCTGATAGTTTGAATCAGAGGAATTGAGTGGTTGGCAAATGAGACCCGCCAACGGATAAAGAAAATTTAAGTTTGAAAGGACCTCGTTTTGGCGTTTCCGTGGAACTGGGGTATTCGGTAAGCCGGAGGACAACTCTTCACCTCCACTGTTCCGAGTCTGGCGCCGGCTCTCGTGTTGTTGTTGCTTCGAAAGAAAGTGAGGATCTAAATAAGCCAAGGGGTGTGAAAACCTTACTTTCCGGGTTACTTGTCGAAGTTTCTGTCTTGGCGAAGGTTCTGAGCTAGAGGAAATAATAATTACCTCTTCTTCAACTGCTTGGCTGGCCCCATGTCATCCTGATAATAATCAGTGTCAATAAGGCGATGGAAAAAGGAGCCAAGGGAGTCAAGGGCTACCTCCGACTCAGAGTTGTCATCCAGTTCAAACATGCTGGAGGCGCTTGGTTTCTTGTTATTTTTCTTGGAGGTTCTCTTAGCGTTTTTCCTGGCGGTTTTTCGCAGCCTTGGCCTTCTTGGCGGCTTCATGATCATATTTCTTCTTCCAAATATCAGAATCAGCCTAAGAAAGGTCATCAAGGCTGGGTTAATAAATTGTTTAAATGATGAGTTAAAAATAGGAAAATTGGAGACTTACATTTGGTGGCGGCTTAAGTTTGCAGAAAGGGTTCAGACCCACTTTGCCACAGTCTTCCGAATCATCATTCAGAAGGGACTTTGTCATTTTGGTGATTGCCACATCAGTTAAGCATACAGAGTTGTGGCGCAGCGGATCCTTGATACCACCAGTGTAAGTACACATTAAGACGGGTCGGCGGCTCAAAGGTATAATCCGCGAGGAGACCCAGCATCGAACCAAGTCAATGCCGGTTAAACTGTTTCCCAACAGAGGTTTAACCTTAGTAGTGATGGGGGTAAGCTTTGCGCGTTCGGCAGTGGTAAGCTTCTCAGGAAAAATATGTTTTGGGTCCAGGCGCTCGACACGATAACCCGGCAATGGATTCTCGTCAGCCGGAGAGGTATCCTTGCAATAAAACCATGTCCGATTCCAGTCCTTGGGATGACTCGGCAATCAAGCATAGGGGAAAATAGCATCTCTTCTTCGTTGAATTGAGATTGCGCCAAGTTCCAAGCTGGGAATGTTTGTGAATTTGTTTTGGCGGTTCAAGTAAAAAAATATTCTCGGAATAGTTCAATACTGGGTCCATTTGAAGGTATACTTCACAGAAGACTTGAAAGTTGCAAATATTTGACACAGAATTGGGTCCAATGTCTTGCGGATGGAGTCGAAAGAAGTGCAGAACATCTCGAAAATCTTTAGAGCCGGGTGGTGAGAAGCCCCGGTTCATATGGTCAGTGAAAACAATAACCTCACCATCCTTCGGTTGAGGTCTTTCTTCATCCGGATTGGGGGCGCGATAATGCATGACGTTCTTTGTGGCAGATACCCGATTTTAACAAATCCAAGAGGGTGCTTTCGCTAACAATGGAAGGAACCCAATTGCATGAGGTGGTTGTCTTCGGCGGCATTGTGAAGGAGCCTAAAGGAAAGAAAGATTTTTGCCGATTAAAATTGATTCATTAAGCCGGAAGTAAAAGATGCAATCTATATTCAGAATGGCGGCTTAAATGGGGCCTAATGATATATGGGTAATTGTAAGCCATTGATCTATGCCGCCTTGACAAGTACTAGTATTGAGATCTGAGAGGAGTAAATTTTACTAAGTATTGAGACAAACAGGTTTTACAGATTACAGCTATAAGATCGGATCTGCAGTAGTTCAGAAAAAAGAAATAATATATATATAAACCTAAGGTGTCGGCAGCAGAAAAGTGAGGGTACCGAGATGAGATATGATGCAATAAGGATACATTTAGATATAAAAAAATAAGTGTTAAAACTGCTACCACGCAAGATTTATGTTGTTTTTCGGATCAAAGCTACGCAATCTAGGAAGGAGAAGGGGGAACGGTGATGAACGTCGACGAACAAGGAAGCCCTAAGACTGATCTATCAAGAGGAAAGGTGAAGGCTCGCCGACGTTGATGGACAGCAGAGGGACACCGTGACGTTCTGGTTCGTTCAGGGTGATGCAGCGGCCAAAGTTGACGCAGTGGATGAAGGTGGACGGCGGCGGAGCTCGGGCGTGCAGGAGCGTTGTGAGGGGAGAGATGCAGATGAGAAGGCAAAGGGGAGAATGGAAAAGAGGACCCGTTGCCTCATTTATAGGACTTGAAGGATAAGTGGCAGGTGCGAGAATCGAGGAGACAAGGAAATGGATATGTGACGGCGTGAGCGCCTCGATTTTCGGAGGTTCATTAAAAGAAAAGACTTTTTGGGTCTGGGTCATATGTGGTATTAATAACAGGTGACATCATGGAGAGTCACCGCTATTTCAGGAGGTGACATCATGGTGGGTTACAACATCTCACGGGAAGATGAAGAAGGATTTTTCTAAGTGTTGAAGATTGACACGAACAAGTTCAAATCAACCTGGGGCCTAATGTTGGGGATATGACTATTCGATATGATCCGCCCAGGAGGGGCCGAATTATCCCAAAGGCGGTTCATCCAGACAAGGCCCATGAGTATGTTGAAGATGGCGGTTCATGAAGTAGGCTTATTAAAGGGCCCAAACCTAAAGGCGGGTTAAGGCCCGTAAGTATAAACTGCCATGTATATGTAACTTGTATTGTAAGGCATGTAAGATAAGTCATTGGGCCGGACACCTTTGTATGAGCCGGCTAGGACTCTGTAAGCCGCAGGGCATCAACCCATGTATATAAGTGGACGACCCGGCAGTGGCTTAGGGCAAGAAACAACATATCGAAAGCCAGGCAAAGCGTATTCGCTCCCTGGTAATCGAAACCCTAGCAATACCACATCAAACTGGATTAAGCTTTCACCTTCACCACAAGGGGCCGAACCAATATAAACTCCTCATGTCCATTGTCCCGTTTAACCCACTACTAGGAAAACGACTATAGATGAAATGGACACTAATGGCACACCACGTGTGTGGTGCGCCATTAGAATATAGCAATGGCGCACCTGGTGTGCGGTGCGCCATTAGAAGTTTTGAAAAAAAACAAAATTTGTTACTAATGGCGCACCATGGGTGTGGTGCGCCATTACTAGTTGACATAGTAAACATTTTCAAAATCCCCAAAAACCTAACACAAAAAAAGTTACGGGGCTTTCAAGACCTACAGGCAAAAAATTCAAAAAAAAAGGTTTTGAATTTTTTTTATTTTTTTTCAAAAAATGATACGTAATATGACGGGAAGTTTGAAATATTTTTCAAAATTTCATCATAGTCATGAACATGAACAAAGTCCTAGACATCAACAAGGTATAATAGGATTGATATGCTAGATATATCAACAAGTGCCTGTGAAGTGAGCTGTTGCTGGGGTTGGATAGAACTCTGAAGTTAAACGTGCTTGGGCTGGAGTAGTGTGAGGATGGGTGACCTTTCGGGAAGTTTGACCACGGAGTGCGATTTGACCTGAGATTAAGCATATTGACCCGAGATTAAGACATAATGACCTAAGATTAAGAAAAAAACGAAAAAAAATTCAAAAAAAATTTGAAAAAAAATTGTTACTAATGGCGCACCATGGGCCATACTTCTATGTGGTGCGCCATTAGTATACCAGATACTAATGGCGCACCATGGGCCATACTAATGGCGCACCAGCAGTGCGCCATTAGAATACCAGATTCTAATGGCGCATCACAGGTGCGCCATTAGAAAAAAATTCTAATGGCATGATGCTAGTGGCGCATCAGTAGTGCGCCATTAGTAGCGAAAATAGGTGCGCCAGTACCAGCCCTTTTCTAGTAGTGACCCCTTTAAGCTAACCTCGTTGCAATGGCTCCACAACTAAGTCCTTCCATGAGGACATCTGCCGTGACAATTCCACGACACATCCCCTCTTTCGTCTTCAAAACTACCGATATACCTTACTCGAAGCTATATTTTTTCGTCACATGATATTATCGGGGGAAACAACACCTATGGGATCCCGGGGAACCCCATTATACGGTTGGTGGGGCGCGGAGCTGCGCAAAGAGTAGGTCTGAAAGATCAGCGCGGGGGGATTTTACCCAGGTTCGAGCCGCAAACGATGCGTAAAACCCTAGTCCTACTTGTCTATGTACATTTGCTGTTCTTGAGTTCTTGAACTAGCTGCGGTGCATGCCCAGTCCAAAAAAATTTGAATCCTTCCACAGTACACCTCGGGCCTCCTTTTATATGTCAAAGGGGTCGCCATAGTGGCACACAGGAGGTGGAAAGTATCTATAGTGTACAAGTTTATCGCCTGGCAACGTAGGACAAACGCATTTAATGCGCTGCCAATGTGCTCTCTTGCTTTATCAGGGACAGAAACGAAGCTCGTCCAGTCCGTCACCGCCTCGCCTTGCTTCGACGTGCGCCCAAGCTGACAAGGCATGCAGCACCATGCTGGCTGGCTGGCTGCTGTGCTGGTGCAGTGACAGGGTCTTCGTAAAGATCTGCATGCCACCACGCAGGTGCTTGCCTAGTTGGCCTAGAAGCTGCATGCTACCACACAGGCGCTTGCCTAGTTGGCGGGCTGGTTGCCGCGTCGGCACAGCCGTGGGGCAGCGGAACGTTGGTGGGTGCGGGCCTAGCCATGGCCCCGCAAATGCCCCCGGCAAGGATCTTGCCAAGGCCCTTCATCTGTCCCCGGAAAGAATCTTGCTGGGGATCTTCGTCTTCTGGTTCTTATCTGGTCTTGCAGGCCTTTGGTGCTTCACAAAGTTTGCATGCCACCACGCAGGCGCCCCCGAGCTTTGGTCTTGATGTTGTCGATGGTGTCAAAACTCTCAGGCTCAAGGGCGGCGGCCTTCCTGGTATTGGGCAAGTCGCCCCGGCAAGGCTCTTGCCGGGGCTATCTAGGCCGTCCCGGCAAGGGCCTTGCCGGGGGAAGTCTACCTTGTCCTTTTGCTCTTCGCGCCTCTGGCTTGACTACTATCTTGGCAGTCTTGTATCTTTCCTTCTTCTACCCCGCCAAGCATGGCCGCAGGTGTGGCTACGACTGCCCGTGCACAAGTAAAGGGGTACAGGCAGGCCCCTACATTTGTACACTGATAGGAGCCCCCGGGCCTGGGCTACACATAAGCGCAAAACATTGTTGGGCTAGGCCCAGAACGGTGTGTGGGCATGCGTAGCAGAGTTTTAACCGCGGTAAGTCCTTCACCGGTTGCGCTTCCCCTTGACCCGCATTGTGTGCGTGACGTGGGGGTCGTGCGTGGAACGGTCACATCACGCTTGCGTCACCTCGTGGTGAATAGTAAAGAGGCGTCCCGCGTCTTTCCCATAAAAGGAGGAAACCATAGGGGCAGCTCATTTACCCTCTGCGCCCTTTCCAATCTTGGAACCGCCGTTCCGCTGTTCTTCTCTAAGCCCGATCTGGGATTTCAGGAACACGGCCGATATCATGAGGCTCTGCCCTGGCCTGAACTACAACTTCACAGTGTTGCAGCATGCTCATCTTTGCCAGAGTCTTTTTCAGCTCAAGGTCGACAAGGTCGGCGGGGTCGAGAGGACCGACAAGGCCAAGAAGATCGGCAAGGCAGCCAGGGCCGACAAGTCTCTGTTCGGGTTGCCAGCGGGGGGTGGTCCCGTTGAGAAACAACTCTTGCCAAACCGCCATCATCGCCATGATGCCGGTTTTCAACGTGCACGGCCTCGATCCGACCTGGGTTGAGTGAACGGTAGAGCTGGTGGAGGCACTCTTCGACAACTTGTCAGAGAGGTACGTTCACGACGAGCCGCAGCTCCTCCGCGACACCACTGAGGAGGAGCTGGCGTACATTGCTGCCAGGGCGGAGGAGGCATCACTTGCCGAGGAGGCCGGCAGCCTTGGCACCACGGAGGACGAGGCCGACGTGGCCCTAGAAGAGAGGGAGTTCGCCGAGTGGATCGGATCTGTGGGGAACCCAGTGGCGCCGGCGTTGGGGTCCCCCTTGTTGAAGAAGCGATCGAGGAGTCGGCCAAAGAGGAGACCAATGCAGATGACACCATGGCCCCAGGGAGAAAACGCGTCCTAAAGTGGGCTGGCTCCGGCGAGTCGGTCCGCCCTGGCAAGACTACAAAGTGGCAACAGGCCTAGGCGCAGCCCGCGCGCCAGACGAGGGCTGCGGCAGTGAAGAAAGCCGCGGACGCTGCCTCTTCCTCATCCAAGCGGCGCAGGACCCCATCCCCCTTCTCCCCCTCTTGCGGACGCTGCCTCGGAGGCTGACTTCAACCTTGGGTCCTTCAGCCCGAAGACGAAGAGGAGGCCAACGGAGGAGGACGAGTAAGCATCTTGCCCCTCATCATTTCCTGACCCTTTGCCTGTGCCATCTTTCCCTGACTTGATCTTATCTTTGCAGCGACATGGAGATGCTAGCTCAGAGGGCGGCGAAGGGAGCCAAGGCTTCGACATTCACTCCCCATCGGTAGGCGTGGGGCGTGTATCCTTGGTGCTAACCTTGCTGGGTTTGCAGGAGTAGAGCGGCAACAGGAGGAGACACTAAGGGCCACCCCCGACACGCCGCCCCCATCAACCACGCCACCCAAAGGGATGTCACCGGCTAGGGCACCATCCACCGAGCCCACGCGCATGGAGGAGGAGGAGGAGGCAAGCATGGGCACCGGTGGCTCCGTCCCAGCAACGAACGTTGGCGGGGAGGGAACCACTTCTTCTCAGCTTGGCACAGGTAAGCGGCCTGCCTCCCGTCCCTTTCTATCTCTGCCATGCAATGTCCTCTCTTTTCTTTATTTTGAACTTTGATTTTGGCCCCACTTCATTCTCCTTTCTGGTTTCAGACCCTCCTTCGACGGACCAGGTGGACGTGGACACCGTCATCGAGGAGGTCGCCAGGGACGCCGAAAGTGTGGCCACCAGGATCGTGGCTGACGAAGCCGCTAAGTCTGCTGTCGAGGAGGCCGGCAATGCTGCTGCTGAGGAGGCCGCCAAGGAGCCTTCCTGGGAGGCCAACAAGGCCACTGCCGAGGAAGCCGCCAAGGAGCCTGCAGGGGAGGGGATGGCCGATGAGCAACCTTCCTCCCTTGCAGCCCTCGCCTCGTGCAAGTACTTGAAGGTGGGTGATGATTTGTTCGTCAGCCTCCGGGGGACGGCAAGAACCAGAGCGCCAGCCGAAGGGGAGGTTTTGCACGATGAGGCCCTCACCGCCACTGGGCTCTAGGTCATTGACGAACCGAGCGCTAGCAGCGGTGGTTCCCAAGAGGAGCAGCTCCTCCGGGCCATGAGCGCCAACTTTCAGAAGCTTTAAGCGCTCCACCGTGCCCGCCAGGATAAGGTGAACTCCAGGATGGCGGCTATGGACAAGGCAGAAGCAGATTTCCAGGAGCGCGTCGCTCAAACGCAAGTCTGGTTCGGCGAGGCCCGAGAGGAACCATGGACCACCCAGGGTGAGCTGGATGAGCACAAGCGAGAGCTCATCCTGAAGTAGGACGACATTGAGAAGGCCCAAGAGGCGGTGAAGGAACATGCCGCCAAGGAATTAGCTGCCCGGCAACAGTAGCAAGTTCTACTGGACACCCAGGAGGAAGACCTCATTGCGCGTGAGAAGGCGCTTGCCGCCACGCTCCACGGCAAGGACGAGGAGATCAGGAAGATTGTCGCGTAGCGGACCCAGGAGCTGGAGCAGAAGCACAAGGATGCACTTGATGCTCTGGCCCTGGACCAAGCTGGCAAGGTGGAGAAGCTAGAGCTGGAGCGGGAGGGGCTGAAGAAGGAGATCTCGGGGCTGACGGAGGAGAGGGACACGGCCAACCGCACTCTGACGGAGTTGGAGGTCGCCATCTCCGACAAGACCAAGCTGCTCTTCAAGGCCAACAGCTCCATCAACGATCTGAAGCAGAATCTGGATGGCTTGGAAAGGACGCTTTCGGAGGTCAGGGCCCGTGAGGAGACTCTGAACACAACCCTTGAGAGTAAGAGGCAGCTGCGTAAGGATGACGCCGCTTCCCACAAGGACTATGTGGGCAGCATAAATCTCTGGATCGACCATCTCATCGATGTTACAGAGAAACTTACCACACACCTAGCTGTCATGTGCACGCCAGACGTCAGGTTCTCCCAGGAGGCGAACACAAGCCCCAATGCCAGGCTAACCCTGTTCTTCGATCGCGTCCTTGATGCCTTGGAGCAGCTTCGCTCCAACTGAGCGACCTATCTGGCCAATGAGTCCCGGAGGCTTTGCCGGGGTGCCCTAACCAAGGTGCTCACCAAGGTGGCGTTCTGGAACCCCAGCATCGACTTTGCCAACATGCTTGAGAGCTTGCCGGAGGATGCGGACCTCACGTCACTCGAAGAGCGCATCAAGCCTGTGATCAGCTGCATAGATAGAGTCAAGAGGGTGGAGGGCCAGCACTGGGACTAGCCACCCTGTTCCTCATTACCGCTACGAGTTCATGACCAATTTAATTTTATCTTAAGTTAGAACCGCGGCGACCATTGATGTAATATAACTTTGCAGTATTTTGAAATACTGCGTGCTATCTTCCTGTTTTATCTTTCTTTGTATGTACATACACTACGCTTAGTTGGATAGGTTTTTCGGCGCGTAAACCCGTCTTGTGGCGCTTTGAGGAACGGATCCTTAGCAGCCTGCCGGGGGGTGCATGCTTCCGGGCAAGCCACCTTGCCATTCTCGGCGCAGCTGCTTGAACTGTTGAGCGGACTCGAAACAGAACAAGTGAGTTGCCAATAGAGGAAGGGTTCCCTTGCGTGCAAGTTTTCCATACAGGGAGCAAGATCTTTCGAGGAAGATAACCTTATAAAAAAGGAAAAATTGCTTAGGGTTTTGCGTGAGTTAGCTTTTCGCCGCCACGTGGATGGTTGTTGCAGCTGCAGATGATACCGCTCGCCTGGCTGATGGCACCAGAGCGACGGAGATGACTTTGACCTCCTCTGCTGTCAGCATCTGCCCTATATCCTGCTCGCACTGGCGTGGACAGACCGGCTCCAGACGAGCCGACCGCTTGGGCCTCCTTCTTCTTTGTAGCCATGGCGATGAAGAAGTTGATGCGCTAACTTTCAGGCCAGATGTTCACAGCTTGCACCCCCTACCTGGCACGCCAAAGATGTCGGGGAAAACAACACCTATGGGATCCCGGGGAACCCCTTTCTACGGTTGGCGGGGCGCGGAGCTGTGCAAAGAGCAGGTCTGAAAGATTAGCGCTGTGGGATTTTTTACCTAGGTCCGGGCCGCAAACGATGCGTAAAACCCTAGTCCTGCTTGTCTGTGTATATTTGGTGTTCTTGAGTTCTTGAACTAGCTGTTGTGCATGCCCAGTATAAAAAAGACTGAATCCTCCACAGTACACCTTGGGCTTCCTTTTATATGTCAAAGGGGTCGCGACACTTCCACACCGGAGGTGGAAAGTATCTACAGTGTATAAGTTTACCGCCTGACACCATAGGACAAATGCATTTAATGCACCGCCGGCGTGCCCTCTTGCTTTATCAGGGACGGCAACGAAGCTCGTCCTGTCTGTCGCCTTGCTTCGACGCGCATCCAAGCTGATGAGGCATGCAGTGCCATGCTGGCTAGCTGGCTATTTTGCTGGTGCGGTGACAGGGTCTTCATGAAGATCTGCATGCCACCATGCAGGTGCTTGCCTTGTTGGCCTAGAAGATGCATGCTGCCACGCAGGTGCTTGCCTAGTTGGCAGGCTGGTTGCCGCGTCGGGACGTTCGTGGGGCAGCAAAACATTGGTGGGTGCGGGCCTAGCCATGGCCCCGCAAATGCCCCCGGCAAGGGTCTTGCCGGGGCCTCGTGGCCGTCCCCGGCAAGGATCTTGCCGGGGGCCTTCATCTGTCCCTAGCGAGGATATTGCCGGGGATCTTCATCTTCTGGTTCTTATCTGGGCTTGCAGGCCTTTGGTGCTTCACAAAGACTGCATGCCACCATGCAGGCGACCCCGAGCCTTTGTCTTGATGTTGTTGATGGTGTCAAAACACTCAGGCTCAAGGGCGGCGGCCTTCCTGGTATTGGGCAAGTCGCCCCGGCAAGGCTCTTGCTGGGGCTATGTAGGCTGACCTGGCTAAGGCCTTGCCGGGGGAAGTCTACCTTGTCATTTTGCTCTTCGCGCCTCTGGCTTGAGTTCTGTCTTGGCAGTCTTGTATCTTTCCTTCTTTTGCCCCACCAAGCATGGCCGCATGTGTGGCTACGACTGTCCGTGCACAAGTGAAGGGGTACAGAAAGGCCCCTACTTTTGTACACTGACAGATATGGGTTTTTCTTGAAGCGTATTTTTATTTTACTAGCTTTTTGGATAAAATCATTGGATCTGAAATCTTGAATGAGAGATAGTCCTCACATGGCTAGTTAACTACTTGACTACACATTGATCTTCACTTATATCTTTTTGGAGTAGTTTTGTCCTTTACTCTCGTGCTTCACTTCTATCCTATGAGTAAATGGTTGAATGAATTGAATATCATAAATCTGAAATTATATATGTTTTATATGCCTATCCGATGGGGAGTAATGACTTCACATATAAGAAGTATTGGTGGTAAAATTTATTGAAAGTTAGCAAACACCGCATTGGTCACTTGAACGATTCATGAAAGAATATTGAAGGAAGAGAGATTTCACATATAAATATACTATCTTGGATATCTTGTATGATTGTGAGCCCTATTATTTATTTTCAAACTTGTGCAAATTAGTTGAAGTTGGACAAGGAAGACAATGTAATGTGCTATTTTGGGTATATTTGTATAGAAGTTATATTGTTATGGATCCTCCAACATGTGGTGCTTGCTTAGCATCTTTTGTTGGCCAAAAATTTGTACTAAGTACTCCCTCCGGTCCTTTTTAGTTCGCATATAAGATTTGACTGAAGTCAAGCCTCATAAAGTTTGACCAACTTTGTAGAAAAAAGTGCCAATATTTACAATCTGAAATCAATACCACTAGATGTGTCATGACTTAAAGTTTCATATTATATAACTTTAGCATGACAAATGTTGATATTTTTGCATATAAATATGGTCAAACTTTGTGAAGTTTGACTCCAGAGAATTCTAATATGCAGAGTAAAAAGGACCGGAGGGAGTAGAGATACTACTTGTGCATCCAAACCCCTTAAACCCAGTCTCTTTCCATGAGTGTCCACCATATCTAGCTATGGATTGAATAAGATCGTTCAAGTAAGTTGTCATCGGTGCAAAAAGCAATAAAAGTTGCTCCTAAATATGTATGATATTTTATTGTAAAGGAAAATAAGCGTTGTATGAACTTGTCATGGTAAAGAAGTAAAAGCGACGGACTGCATAATAAAGGTTGCTATCACAAAGGGCAATACAACATGATGTTCCTTTGTAATAAGGGTTTACACATCCAAAAATAAAAAGCGCATGACAACCTCTACTTCCCTCTGCGAAGGGCCTATCTTTTACTTTCATGTATTTACTTTTATGCAAGAGTCAATAGTATTCCTTCTTCTGTCAACCTCAATTATTCTTTAGTTGGCAGCATCATGTGGTGGGGAAAGATCCAAGCATATATGGCCATTCAAATATATTTAATCATGAATTATTATTGTTGACAATTATCTATATGATAAATAAGTTGAGAGGCGAAACATTAAGCCCCTATCTTTCTCTATGTTCGATGGATGCTATTTGTTATAAAAGTATGCTTTGAGTGTGTCAATCATGGAAGACTATATGATAGTTGAGTATGTGGAATTTGCTAAATCAAATCTCTTACATAGACCCTTCCTAAAAATAAGATGAATTGAAATTGTTTCGTGACTCAGAACATAGTTTGTTAGTTTTCAAGAAACTTTATGGTTTATACTTTAACATGTGAATAGCTTGTTACTTGATCATGCGAAGTTTCATGAGATGAGCTACTGTTTATGATACATAATGATGCTAGAGAAAGTGTTCGGAACTATCATTGATCAAATTTATGCACTATGCTAGCATTCACACTTCATAAATTATTTCTTTTATCATTTACCTACTCGAGGACGAGCATGAATTAAGCTTGGGGATGCCGATATGTCTCCAACGTATCTATAATTTATGAAGTATTCATGCCATGTTTAAAACAATTTTATATGGTTTTTGGTATGATTTGATTAGAACTAACCCGGACTGACGCCATTTTCAGCAGAACTACCATGGTGTCATTTTTTGTGCAGAAATAAAAGTTCTCGGAATGGGCTGAAAATTTATGGTGATTTTTTATGAAACAAAAGAGACCCCCGAAGCACAAGACCTGGGCCAGGAAGTGGACGAGGAGGCCACAAGCCCTTTAGGCACGCCCTACCCCCAGGGAGGGTGCTCCGGGCTTGTGGGCCCCTCGGGCACCTCCTTGATGTGAGACCGAGGCCAAAAATCCTTATAAATACCAAACCTCCGGAAAGAACCCTAGATCGGAAGTTCTGCTGCCGCAAGCCTCTGTAGCCACAAAAATCAATCTAGGCCCTTCCGGCACCTTGTCTGAGGGGGCCATCATCACCGGAGGCCATTGAGGAGGACGCCGGAGGGGACCATCATCACCATGGAGGCCAAGGACCAAAGGGAGAACCTCTACCCATCTAGGGGAGAGGCCATGGAGGAGGAAGCACAATGGGAGACTCTCTCCCCCTCTCTCTCGGTGGTGCCCGAGTGCCACTGGGGGAACCATCACTGCGGTGATCGTCTTCATCAACATCACCATCTTCATCACCTTCCTCATCTATTTTAAGAAGTCCACTCTCCCGCACCCTGTTGTAATCCCCTACTTGAACATGGTGCTTTATACCACATATTATGATCCAATGATGTGTTTCCATCCTATGATGTTTTGAGTAGATTTATTTTGTCTTTTCGGTTGATATATGATCTAGATTAGTTTGAGTTGTATATTTTTTTGGTGTTGTGCCGCGCACACATGAAGGATTCCCGTTGTTGGGTGTTGCAATACGTTCATGATTCTCTTATAGTGGGTTGCTAGAGTGACAGAAGCTTAAACCCGAGTAGTTGATACCTTATAATGCTATGATTGGGTTTTACCTCATTGATCTTTAGTAGTTGCGGATGCTTGCTAGAGTTCCAATCATAAGTGCATATGATCCAAGTAGAGAAATTATGTTAGCTTATTCCTCTCCCTCATATAAAATTGCAATAATGATTACCGATCTTGTTAACAATTGCCTAGGACAATTTCGCACCCCGATCCATCATTATTCCACACTCGCTATTTATAATACATTGTGATATATTCTAACTTTATGTTAACAACACCTATTTTTATATTTTAGTTCTCCAATATCATGCAAAGCTATCCTTTTCATACCCACAACGTAGTTTCATTTCTCGTTTCTAGATGGAAGCAAACTTTCGGTGTACGTAGAGTCGTATCAGTGGCAGATAGGACTTGAGAGAATATTGATCTTACCATTAGCTCCTTGTGGGTTCAACACTCCATACTTATCACTTCCACCTTTGGAAATTTCTACGATGATTCCTTGCACATGGGGATTATCAAAGCACCATGTTTAAGTAGAGATTACAACGGTGAGAAGAGGTGTTACACAACTGCATAGAGGGGGAGAGAGTTGGTGTTGATGACGGCGAAGTTGTTGGTGTAGATCGTCATCATGGTGATTGCCTCGACGGTGTTCCGGCGCCACCGGGAGAGAGGGGGTGAGAGCCCCCTCCTTCTTCTTCTTGCTTGGCCTGCCCCCAAGATGGGAGGAGAGTTCCCCCTCTGGTCCATGGCCTCGATGGCGGCGGAGGGGAAGGAGCCCCGCTGAGATTGGATCTCTCTTTGTTCTCTTCTGTTCTGCGTTCCTATTTTCTGGCCAAAAATTGTTTATTAAATTCCCCGGGATCCGTAACTCCGATCGGGATGAAATTTAACACGATTTTTTTGGATATGATCTTTCTTACGACGAAAGACGGGGTCAACCGACTTATGAGGTGCGCACTAGGTACCACGGCACGCCCTGATGCCTGATATGTGTCTGTCATATCTCCTTTTCCAAACACTTTTGCTCTTGTTTCAAACTCTAATTTGCATGATTTGAATGAAACTAACCCGGACTGGCGCAGTTTTCAGCAGAACTACCATGGTGTTGTTTTTGTGCAGAAATAAAAGTTCTGAGAATTTGAGAAAACTTTTTGGAGAATTATTTTGGGATAAAAGAAAAATACTGGAGAAAAGACTCACTAGAGGGGGACCCTTGCTGCCCATTAGAAACCAGGGCCCACCACCCCCCTCTAGCGCACCCTGGTGGGTAGTGGGCCCCTCGGCGCTCCACTGACCCTAATTTGAATACTATAAATTTCTATTTATGGAGAACAAAATTGAGAAGGAAGTTTCCTCGCGTTTTACGATATGGAGCCGCCGCCACCTCCTGTTCTTCATAGGGAGGCTAGATCTGGAGTCCGTTTGGGGCTCCAGAGAGGAGGATCTTCCATCTTTGTCATCATGAACCATCCTCCATCACCAATTTCATTTTGCTCATTTCCGGGAGTGACTACTTTCTACATAGGCTTGCTGGATGGTGATGGGTTGGATGAGATTCATCATGTAATCGTGTTAGTTTTGTTAGGGCTTGATCCCTAGTATCCACTATGTTCTGAGATTGATGTTTCTATGACACAAGGGGAGCCAAAATATATTTCCAAGTATTAGTAACTGAGTTCTAAATTCAGTCATACCTAGAGATTAATTATCTGCAACAAAATGATTAGTAGCACAGTAATATGATAGATTTGATAGTAGTGGTAGCAGCAACAGTAACGGTAACAGTGATATCAATAGTTTTTTTGCAGTGATAATAGTGACATCAACAGTAGCAACTTAGCAAGATCAATATGTAGGAAAATTGTTGGCATTGGATTGGTGATTTTTTGGATGATATTCATCATATAAGAGTCATAACCTAGGGCGATACGGCACTATCTCTAGTTCATAAATATAATGTAGGCATGTATTCCATAAATAGTCATACGTGCTTATGGCATGACATCTTTTGTCCTACCCTCCCGTGGCAGCGGGGTCCTATTGGAAACTAAGGGATATTAAGGCCTCCTTTTAATAGAGAACCGGAACAAAGCATTAAGACACGGTGAATACATGAACTCCTGAAACTACGGTCATCGCCGGGAAGTGTCCCGACTATTGTCACTTCGGGGTTGCCGGATCATAACATGTAGTAGGTGACTATAACTTTCAAGATCGGATCTCGAACATAGATATAATGGTGATAACATAAACGGTTTAGATCTGAAATCATGGCACCCGGGCCCAAAGTGTCAAGCATTAAGCATAGCAAAGTTATAGCAACATCAATCTCAGAACATAGTGGATACTAGGGATCAAGCCCTAACAAAACTAACTCGAATACATGATGAATCTCATCCAATTCCTCACGGACCAGCGAGCCTACGAAGGAATTACTCACTCCCGGTGGAGAGCGTCATGGAATTGGCGATGGATGAGTGTTGGTGATGACGAAGACCGAAGATTCCCCTCTTCGAAGCCCCAAACGGACTCCATATCTGGCCTCCTGATGAAGAACATGAGGTGACGGCGGCTCCGTATCGCGAAACGAGATAATTCTTCCGCCCTGATTTTTTTTCTAGAAAATAGGATTTTATAGCATCGGTTTCAGGGTCCCGGGGTCCACCAGGTGGGGACAACCCACATGGGCGCGCCTGGAGGGGGTGGCATGCCCTGGTGGGTTGTGCCCACCCAGGTGTTGGCTCCCAAAATCCTCTTTTATTGTATAAAAGATCCTCGCAAAGTTTCGTTCCAATTTGAGAACTTTTATTTCTGCACAAGAACAACACCATGCTAGTTCTGCTGAAAACAACGTCAGTCCCGGTTAGTTTCATTCAAATCATGCAAATTAGAGTCCAAACAAGAGGAAAAGCATTAGGAAAATAGATACGACGGAGATGTCTCAACTCCCCCAAGCTTAAACCTTTGCTTGTCCTCAAGCAATTTAGTTGATAAACTGAAAGTGAAAAAGAAAACTTTTACGAACTCTTTGCTCTTGTTTGCATAAATAAATTTAAACAACACCCAGGTTTTCAGCCAAGATTATAACTAACCATGTCGACAATAACTGTTAAAAATTATATTAACTCATATCAATGACATAATCAGCTAGCGAGCAATAATAAGATATCTCAAACAAGAACACGTTGTCAAAACAACTATGATATAATATGACAATAGTGGTATCTCACTAGTCCTTTCCGAGACCACAAAACATAAATGCAGAGCACCTCCAAAGTTCAAGCAGCGAGTAAACATTGCAATTCATGGTAGAAAAGATCGAATCATGATGCACCCAACATTAGCTACACACAATGCATGAGCATGACAACAGTACTCTTATGTTCTTGCGCTTATTTGAGAAGGTGATGACACAACATAAGAGTAAATATATAGTCCCTTCACAGAGGGAAGCAGTGATTTGCATAGGTGCCAGAGCTCAAGTGTTTAAAACAGAGGTAAATGAAATTCTGAGTGGCGCACCCTTCTTGTTTACTTCGCGACCATCAGTTATCCATATCTTCCATGCTAAACATATTAGTGGCGGTTCCCAAGCGATAAAGTAAAGGTTATCACTGCGTAGGAGTTTTTGTTTGATTATTTGTAAGATCTTTTCTTTTTTGCAATTCGTGACTAGGAATCCCTTACCGCCCCTTTCTCGTGCAATGACGAGTGAATAAACACTCATCATGAGATTAACCCGCTTAGCATGGAAGATACCGACTACCTCCTGTTGCTCTATGAACGATCCACGCACACAAAAAGGATATTTATTTGAAGTTTTTAGAGGTGGCACATGCAAATTTACTTAGGACGGCAGGGTAATACCGCATATAGGTAGGTACGGTGGACTCATCTAGAATAACTTGGGTTCAAGGTTTTTTGATGCACAAGCAGAATTCCCGCTTAGTACAGGCGAAGGCTAGAAAATAGGTTGAGAAGTGGCCAGCTAGAGAGCAACAACGGTCATGAACATGCATTATGCTTAAGTAACATTGGATACTAGCATGAGTAGGATATGAACACCATGAACATAAATATCATAGAGGCTATGCTAGTTTTGATTCAACTACATGCATTAACATGTGCCAAGTCAAGTGTAGGATCGAAAATATGTCTAGAGGGGGGTGATTAGACTACTTGACCAAATAAAAATCTAGCCTTTTCCCAATTCTAAGTCTTGGCAGATTTTGGCAACTTAGCACAATTCAAGTAATCAACCTACACATGCAATTCTCAGAGTATAGCAGCGGAATGTAAAACAATTTCATATGAAGGTAAAGGGAGGAGTTTGGAGGGAGAAAATGCAATGTAGACACGGAGATTTTTGGCATGGTTCCAATAGGTGGTGCTATCGTACATCCATGTTGATGGAGACTTCAACCCACGAAGAGTAACGGCTGCGTGAGTCCACGGAGGGCTCCACCCACGAAGGGTCCACGAAGAAGCAACCTTGTCTATCCCACCATGGCCATCGCTCATGAAGGACTTGCCTCACTAGGGTAGATCTTCACGAAGTAGGCGATCTCCTTGCCTGTACAAACTCCTTGGTTCAACTCCGCAATCTTAACGGAGGCTCCCAAGTGACACCTAACCAATCTAGGAGACACCACTCTCCAAAAGGTAATAGATGGTGTGTTGATGATGAACTCCTAGCTCTTGTGCTTCAAATAATAGTCTCCCCAACACTCAACTCTCTCTCATAGGATTGGATTTGGTAGAAAGATGATTTTAGTGGAAAGCAACTTGGGGAAGGCTAGAGATCAAGATTTATGTGGTTGTAATGGAATATCTTGATCTCAACACAAGTGTAGGTGGTTCTCTCTTAGAAAATGTATGTTGGAAGTGTAGGCATGTTCTGATGGCTCTCTCCATGAATGAAGAGTGGGTGGAGGGGTATATATAGCCTCCACACAAAATCTAACCATTACACACAAATCACCAAACTCGGTGGGACCGAATTATAAAACTCGGTCAGACCGATTTAGTTCAAAATGTGAACGTTAGGATTTTTGGTGGGACCGACATGTCAACTCGGTGGGACCGATTCCATTAGGGTTAGGGCATAACGTAATCTCGGTGAGACCGATTACACAAACTTGGTGGGACCGATTTTTGTAATAGACATACAGAGAGTTGGTCAGGAAAACTCGGTGGGACCGATTTTCTCATCTCAGTTAGACCGAAACATTACAAAGGGGCAACAGAGAGTTTGTATTGCAATCTCGGTGGGACCGATCGCTCATCTCAGTTCGACCGACACGTTACGAAGGGATACAGAGAGGTTGCAATCCCATCTCGGTGAGACTGAGATCCCTATCGGTGAGACCGAAGTGACTAGGGTTTGTGGAAGTGGCTATGTCAAGTGAACTCGGTGGCGCCGGATAGAAGATTTTGGTGGGGCCGAGTTTGACTTTTGGTTTGGGACATATGTGGATATGAGAAAGTAGTTGAGGATTTTTGGAGCATATCACTAAGCATTTTGAGCAAGTAACTCATTAAGCAACACCTCACCCCCTTTTAATAGTATTGGCTTTTACTATGGAATCAATGTGATCTTGGATCACTAACAGTAAAATGTAGAGTCTTGTGCTTTGAGATTGAGCCAATCTTTTGTCATTAGCATTTTGAGGGGTCCACTTTCTAATCCATTCCATGCCAATCATTGAGCTTTCCTAAAATATTGATCTTAAAATAGTATTAGCTCAATGAGCTATATGTTGTTAGGAATTACCAAAACCACCCAGGGATAGTTGCACTTTCAATCTGCCCCTTTTTGGTAATTGATGATAACATATAGATCAAAGCTTCAACAAATGATCATAAGATTGAAAAACATCGTCGCTTTGAGAAGTATGTGATAAGCAAGAGCTCCCCCTAAATTTGTGCATTATTTAAAATTTGCTTTTGAATGCAAATGCACAATCGATTAGGATCATGGGTTACTCTTCCATGTCACATACATCTTGGTGGAGCGCTCAAAATGATCGAAATTAAAAGCATGCACTCATCACCAAGCAAGTGAAAGATCATATATGAGATATAAAAGATAGTATCATCCAAACAAGCATTAAAGTAGCAAATGATAAACCACATCATCAAATAGGTATCTCACAAGGACATAAAGTATCTCACACGATAAAAAGTTCAACCAAAGACAAAGAAGCAAAACAATCTCTCGAAGCCTATGATCTATACATATTTCTCCCCCTTTGGCAACAAGTTACCAAAAGTTTGAAAATGCATAGTGCTATGCGTCTCTCAGGATTGGTCTTCGGGAGGTGGTGTAGAGAGAACTCCAAGGATGAAGGCATCTGTCGATGTAGTTGGAGCTAGTGGAGTGGGTGATGGAGGTGGCACTGGAGCTGGAGCTGCTGGTGCTGACAATGTAGCTCTAGCATCTGAAACTGGCACTGCAGCAGAACTCGGACCTCGTGGCACACACTGAAAAGCATCAGCAGTTGCCTTCCCTCTCCTCTCTTCTGCTTCCTCCTCAAGCTGCTCAACTGCAGTTTGAATTTCAGTTACCTTCAGGTCAAGATCATGAAATTTTGTTTCAACAATCCTCTCCAGGCTCTCCTGATTCTGAGTTAGGGTGGCCAAGCCCTTCTCAATCCTCAGTGTAGCTTGAATCAGATATCCCAATTGATCTTGTTTTGACTTGAGGAACACCTGAGATGCTTCTTCTGCACTTGGCATCCGTGCAGGTTTCTCTGCCTTAGCTTTGGCTCTCTTCTCTTGTGCTTGAGCTGATGTGGGGTCTTCCTCATTCATCACAATAGTGTTGTCTTCAAATTCAAGATATAAGGGTAGATGCTCCTTGTCCAGGAAATAAGTTCCTGTACCCATCTTAGAATTGATGAGCTCCTGAATATGTGGAGCATACCCAAAACTTCTCTTTTGAGCAGCAGCTGTCCTCTTGATTGTTTCTACAATCAAACTCATAACCTTGAACTTCTGAGGGACATCAAATATTTGCAGCATGTTGATGGAGTGTCCTTTGATAATCTTGTGATCTCCTGACTTGGGTAGCAGAGTGTGCCTTAGGATCTAGTTGATGGTAGGCAGACCAGACAACAAGAAATGTACAGATCCAAGCTTGTGAGTCTCCAAGGCTTTATCACGGATCTCTTTGTACATGTTTGCCATGGAGTTGTGGTCTTTCTTTTTCTTGGCATGCACATCCAAGTCATCCTCATGTTCCACTAGGGCATTGATTAGCTTGGCCCATTCTTCAATAGTGGATTGGTACCTAGTACCTTCAGACATCCAAACTATCCTTCCATCTGGATAGAAGTGGGAAGTGGAGTAAAACTACATGATCAGCTCATCCTTCCATTTGGTGAGCTTCTGTCCAACAAATTCATCTAAGCTGTCATAAACTCCTAGGAAGTGGTCTTCATTCTCCTTGATGTATTCCCAATCCACCCATTTCATGTCACATACAATGGACTTCTTGTCAAGCAAAATAGTCTCATAGAAGTCTTGTTATTCCTTAGTGTGAAACTTGTAATCAACTGCAATCCTCCTCCTAACAGCATAGGGATCAGACTCTCTCCACAATCCCAGTCCTGCATCTTTCCTGATGTGCATGTCCTCGGCGACTAGACGAGCATCATTATGGTCAGGAATTTTGGGCTTCAACTTCCTCAAAACAAGTGAATCATCTTCCTCTTCTTCAGCTTGAGGCACTGGGGCCTTATTATTTTCCTCAGCAGGTATACTTCTGGTGTTCCTCTTGGGCTTACTGGGCTTCTAAGATGGAGCTTTGGGAGCAGACTTGGGCTTAGATGCTGCAGCGCCTGACTTAAATGCATCTCCCATAAGCTTCTGAGCTTTGGGTGCTGGTGCAGCATCCTCTTCTTCTTCGTCTTCTTCTGGATCTCTCATAATGGAGGATCTACCAAGCACTCTAGGAGTGGTCTTCTTGACCCTTTCCTTTCTCTTCTTTTCTTCTCCAGCAGCCTCTCCAGTTGGCTTGGAGGTTTCAGAAGTTGAGGCTCTAACCTTTAAGGTTGGCACCCTCTTGGCAGGGGCCTTCTTGTGTAAGCCAGGCTTACTTGTAGTAGCTGACCCATATTCTTTCTTCAGTGCCTTCTTCTTCGAGCTGACTTCCTCCTCAATAGCCACATAGTCCTCATCTTCAGAATCTGAGGTTTTCTTCTTCCTTGACGTGGTGGCTGCTTTGGGCAAGTTACTTGGTGTGCTCCTGCTGCCATCATCAGAAGTGCTAGAGGGACTAGTGCCCTCACTCAATTTCACTTGTTTTTCAAACCTGCTCTGGCTGTCGCTTTGATCAGACATTTCTACAAACTTACTAATAGCAGACCCTATGAATAGATATAGATGAGGTAGAGTGGATGAGCATCACAAAGTGTAGAGTTTTTGCAAAATAGATGACTTAAAAACTTAGTTTTAGTTCTCCACGGAAAGCATTTTGGAGCTACCGATTTGTAAAGTCAGTGATACCGAAGCAGCTTTTGGAAGCTAAACTAGTGAACTCGGTTAGACCGAGTCACAGTTCGGTGGCACCGAGACTGGTAGGGTTTCACTGAGAATCAAACTCGGTCACACCGATTTGCAGTTTTCGGCCAGACAGAAAGTGCAAGTGCAATGGCCTAAGCCAAATCGGTGAGACCGATTTCTACAATTTGTTCAGTCCGAGATGAGTTCGGCGGAGACCTAACCCTAAATCTTCAAATAAAATCTAACCTAAAGGATGTTTTCAATGGATTGATTGTTTGCATACGTGGTCATGATCATGTCAGAGCAATGTGCTACGAATCAAAGTTAAAAGAGTAGCACAAAGGATCGAACTCGTACCCTAGTTCGGTGGAGTTCGCTACGGCAGCAACGGAGGGGCAGAATTCCATTGACGGCGATGGAAACCAGTGGCGGGAGGTCGCTGGTGGCGATAAGATGATCTAGAGACCCGAGGCGGCAGAGCAGGATACCCGCGGGCTGAGAGGTTTCGAAGAAATTTCCAAAATCTCACCCGTGGGTTTATATATCCCGACCCTGTCGGTGTGACCAAGTGGAACAACTCGGTGGCACCGAGATGCAGAATCGCAAGCGGTTACTGCAACTTGGTGTGACCGAAAAGTTCAAATCATTTCCACCGAGATTGAAAACCTAGATCAACTTAGTGATCTCGGTGTGACCGAAATGGATGACTCGGTCATACCGAAATGCACAAATAGGTTTAGGAAGTTTAAGTCTATGACGAATCGGGAAATCCAAGTGATCCTCACACCGACTGGTTCGAATCTGACTTGATCAAACTTTGTGATGTAGCATGAATAGAGTTTGAGACGAGAAAAGCATAGATAGCTAGAGGGAGTTCTTAGGCATTCTTGTCCACCCATTTGGCAAAAGAGAAAAAGCCAAACAATCAAAGCAACAAATGGATGTCCTTGAATGAGTAAAATATGCATCCAACATGCTCACACAATAAAATGACAAATGAAATATGTGACAAAGCATGCACAATCACTCTAGCATCTATCAAGCAATTTGCGATGACTAGGTCATCTATATATGAGTATATTGACTGAGGAGTCAAATAAGAACATTTGATCGTAGGTCATACTCATCGTCTGAGCACAAGTGGGTTTGCCACTTTTACGTAAAGCATTGTTGTGGCCACATCATTAGAGTTGCTTTAGCTTAGTTGATTAGAGTAAAGATCGCCCTAGATGTGATATCCCCCCTAAGAGGGATGAACTAACCTTGGGTTTTGTCAATGATGACTTCATGTAGGTGTTGAAGATGTAGATGCTCAATGTTGATGTAGATCATTCGGAGCAATCCTTTGGAGTGAGTTGCACTTTCAATACCTACACGAGTTAGTCCCACAAGGAACAAACAAGGATATCCATAGACATACAGTGATATGCACATGAGATGATTTCCATGAATGCATTAAGTTACCTTGTCCCTTGTATTACCAACAAGTGGGTTTGTGACTCCTCGAACTAGTGCAAGATATGGAAGTTGTTTGCACTTGTCCTTGCCAAGATGATAAGAGTGAAATATGTTGGCGGAGTCACCCTCAAGAACTCTCTAGTTCTTCTTCTTAGGGATCCACACCATCTTGATGGGAATCCTTGGAGTTGTAGTCGTACTTGATGAAGTGGAACTTGATGTAGTCTTGGGAACCCACTTGACCAAGGCCTTAGGTGCTTCTTCAAATGTATCAATCTCCTCTTGAAGCTTGTCCTTGCCTTTTAGCTTGTGGTCTTGTGGTGGAAGATCATCTTGGGATTGTGTTCCTTGGAAAGAAGTAGGATCATACTTCTCTTGTTGAGGAACAAACTTCGTCTTGGGGTATTGATCTTCTTCCCACTCAACTCCATTGGCATTGATCTTTCGTTCAAAACCAAAACCTTGATTCTTCCGGTGTCTTCCTTGCTTGCGTACAATTTCCTCAAATTGCTTGCTTCCGGCAAGTCTCTTGTAAACACCTTTCTCTATAATTCCCTTCAATAAGCTATTTTCTTGCTCAAGTGTAACTTGGCTAAGAGAATCATTAGTGGAATCAAGAGAACTACTAGAAGCAACAACATTGGATTTAGCATGATTGTTGTTACTACTAGAGGAAGAATCTTTCTTGTTCTTGTTGCTACATTTAACTTGTGGCATGTAAGTAGACAAGAGCAAACACTTGGCAATGTAAGGAGAACTTTTCTTGCGAAGATCATCATTGATTGCCTTTAAGAACTCATGCTCTTACTCAAGGTTGAGCTTTTCAAAGCGTAGCTTCTCATGAGTCTTTAAAAGTTCTCGATGATCTTCCAAGGTAGTTTCATCAGCTAACTTAAGAGTGTTTAGTTCTTTAGTTAGATGCTCAATCTCCTTCTTATCATTGTCACTCATTTTATCTTGATTAGCATGATTAATAGCAAGTTCATCATAGTTTTCATAACTAGAGTTGTCAACAAGTAAATCGTCATCACCTAGCAAATCATCTTCATCACTATTGAAATCAACATACTCGGGGTGTGATACGTTTGGGCCTTTAGCCATGAAGCATCTTCCAATTCCTTCATTTGGTGACTCAAATATGTCGTAGGAGTTGGTTGATACAAGTGCTAGACCGGCAACACCTTCATCTTGAGTATATTCATCGGGACCCCGATTCCAAATCACATCGATCTAGCCGGTAACACCTCATATCACTTTGCGGCCTCACGCACGGTATCCCCACGGGTGTCGCCTTACCCTAGCCCGGGACCGTTTGCGCCTTTTGGCTCACGTATATGATTGTGTCGCTAGCATCCATATGACAGAGAACCCGGGCCGACATGGCTAGTCGTGAACCCAAAGCGGCACTAACCTATGGGAACAGGCATACATGATTCACATCGAGCGTATCGGTCAGCAGCGTGTGAATCCGGGCTGTAGCACTGGGCTAACAGGACTCCGGGGAACTCGGGCTGTAGCAGGCTAGGCAGGACTCTGGGGAACTCGGGCTGTAGCAGGCTAGGCAGGACTTCGGTTGTCACCGCGTGACATTTCCCCGAAGGGATAGACACAGGAACGAAGTGAAACACATGCCGGCCAGTCAAGTGTCCTGAGCAGTAGTGCTGGGCTAGCAGGACTCCGGTGAACTAGGCTGTAGCGGACTACTATGACTCAAGGAAGCACTAGACTACATTTCCCCATAAGAGAGGCTGCCAAGGATAAACAACTAGATTGTCGGATCCCACACATAGCAATACACGTCACACGTACGCATAACATGCAAGTATGTGCTGTACAACATGGCATCACAACATAACGCAAACTCATATAGATAGGCTCAGAAGAGCCACATAGCATAAATACAAACAGGGGTCACATGACCCATCATTCAGAGCATACAAGCAACGGAAGCATTACATGTCTGAGTACAGACAACTACAAAAGAAAAGGGCTGAGAAGCTTGACTATCTACAAGACCCTCCCAAGGGTACAAGATCGTAGCTGAGGTAACAAGCTGCTCGTCGAAGTCCAAGCGGAACTACTAGTAAGACAGATGTCTCATCTGCAAAACATAAATAAAGCAAACGTGAGTACAAAGGTACTCAGCAAGACTTACATCAGATCCTATCATATATGCATTTGTATCAAGAAGGTAATGTGGGGTTTAGTTGCAGCAAGCCAGCTTTGACTCAGTGGCTATCCTGTTCTACGACAACGAGAAACTTCTTTGATATGAGGCAGCGCACACGAGTCCACTAATCACCACATCAATACACTACTATGGATTCATCCTCGTCTCCCTACGAGAAGGCCATCCATAGCACTCACACTTGTCTTGAGCATTTTAGAGTATCCACTTTAAGTTGTCTATGTACCACGTAAGCGTCCAAGAAGTCCATAACCGAGGACACGGCTATTCGAATAGATCATGATAACCCTGCAGGGATGTACTTCTTCACACACGCTCTCACCACTTATCACCATGTACACGTCATGTATCTCGGCAACCTTCAAGCAGAAGCCTGGCGAGGGTGTCGGCCACGCCCTAACTAACCACGCAAGACTCTAGTCCTGGTTTATCGCCTATTCGGGTTCCATCCGCAAGGAGATCCGGCCGGGGTTTCGCTCACGGCCCCAAACGATGTGTACAGGGTTCTCGAGCCCACCATCCGGGTGCCACTCGGTACACGGGGCCACGTGTGCCTAGTCTGTCCCAAGTCCACCCTACCGGGTGCCACTTGGTAGAAAAATAGCACTACCTACAAACACCAGAAACTATTTGCAACTCCTGGACAGAGTTCAAGGCGGTTAATAAGTCGAGAGAGCTTGGAGCGCCCGGAGCCCAATGTGTGGTAGTAGCTAGTCATTAGACAACTTACACAGAAATCAGTTCTTAAGGACGGTCCCAATGAGACAACGCACCATGTACTCCTACATGGCCTCTCACCGCTACCTTTACCAAATCGTGTTCACACGCTTAACTCTCAGCACCAGAACATATCATAGCACTCCAATTCATTCCCGATGAATCAGACCTGACACAACTCTAAGCAATAGCAGGCATGGCATGGTAGGAACACCACATGGCTCAATCAACTCCTACACATGCTAGTGGGTTTCAAATATTTACTGTGGCAATGACAGGTCATGCAGAGGAATGGGTTCAACTACTGCAGCATAAAATAGCAGTTGAATCGTTGTTGTCCTAATGCGATAAAAGAGAGCAGGAGCGAGAGAGTGGGATTGTATCAGAATGAACAAGGGGGGTTGCTTGCCTGGTAGATCAACAGGGGGGACACTGCTCCTCATACAGGTACTCTTGAACACTCTCCGGAGCAGGACCTATCGAGAAGGAACGGTGTCAGAAATCAAAACACAAGCATATGCAACATTATGATTCATGAACATGGTAATGATGTTATGATTGCAATAATGCATCTAGCAACCATTTAAATGAAGTCCATATGGACCAAGGGTTCATATGCAAACTCCATATTTAGCACTTAAAATGCCGTTATCCTGTTTTCACTTATACAGTGGTATAAGTTGGTTGAACATGCATGAAAGTGGTACAGATGGATAGATTGAATTTTTTTGATAATTGTTATGATTTAGTAATAATACTAAATCAATTTATTTTATTCTGTAAATTTTTTGTAGGGACTAGTTGGACCACTCCAAAGCCCCTCACCAAAATTCAGAAATATTGGACAATATTTTGTATATATAAAAATATTTATCCAACACAAATAATTACTGGATTAATTCCAAATGGCCAAAATAAATATTTATGAGCTCCTGAAAATATTTGTTAGAATTTTAACTCTGACCAATATTTTCAGAGAGCAACATGAACAATTTCTTGCACCCTTTTGGAGCAATTTTTATCTGGGTTATCTCCAGAAATAATTCTGAGGGTTTCACAAATCCCCATTTCAAATTTAAATGGAATTTAAACATGATGCACAAATGGCTAGCTGGTCTAGGTCATACCAGAACTAGGGATGTGACAACTCGCTCCCACTTGAAAGAATCTCGTCCCGAGATTCAGGGGCCGACGGAAAGAAGGTGGGGTACTCCAGTCGAAGACGATCTTCACGCTCCCAAGTAGCTTCTCTCTCGGAATGATGAGACCACTGAACCTTGAGAAACTTGATGTTATGATGTCGGGTGACACGCTCTGCTTGAACAAGGATGCAGACAGGGTACTCTCGATAAGTGAGGTTATCTTGGAGATCAAGCGTTTCATGGTCCACTCCGCGGATGGGATCCGAGAAGCAACGCCTGAGTTGAGAGACGTGGGAGACATCATGAACTCGAGAAAGATGTGGTGGTAGTTCCAATTGGTAGGCAACCTCTCCTCATTTAGCGAGAATGCAAAAAGGACCAATGTAACAAGGAGCCAACTTGCCCTTGATACCGAATTGATGGGTGCCCTTCAAAGGGGTAACCCGAAGGTAAGCTTTGTCGCCAATTTCATAAGCCACTTCCTTATGACTATGGTCATACTGGCTCTTTTGACGAGATTGGGCTGTTTTCAAATTCTCACAAATGATGCGAACTTGCTCTTCTGCCTCTTGGATCATATCCGGTCCAAAGAATTGTCTTTCACCGGTTTCTGACCAGTTCAAAGGTGTTCGACATCTTCGTCCATACAGAACCTCAAAAGGAGCTTTCTTGAGGCTGGATTGGTAGCTGTTGTTATAAGCAAACTCGGGGAAGGGAAGACACTTCTCCCAATCCATACCGAATGAGATAACACAAGCTCTAAGCATGCCTTCAAGAATTTGGTTGACCCTTTCCACCTGACCACTTGATTGAGGGTGGAAAGCGGTACTGAAGGAAAGATGGGTGCCCATGGCAGTTTGGAAACTCTCCCAGAAATGAGAAGTGAAAAGACTACCATGGTCTGAATTGATCTCTAGTGGAACACCATGAAGTGACACTATTCAAGAAATATATAAGTCAGCGAGCTGACTAGCAGTGATATTCTCTCGAACAGGTAGGAAGTGAGCCACTTTGGAAAGACGATCAATGACTACGAAGATAGCGTTATTCCCTTTCTTGGTCTTGGGAAAGCCGATGATGAAGTCCATACCAACTTTATCCCATTTCCACTCAAGAATAGCTAAAGGTTGAAGGGTGCCAGCAGGTCTTTGATGTTCTGCCTTAACGCGACGACAAACGTCACAGTTAGCAATGAACTGAGCAATTTCTCTCTTCATCCTAGTCCACCAGAACCTCTGGCGTAGGTCCTGATACATCTTAGTACTACCGGGATGAATCGTGAGAGGAGATTCATGCGCCTCCTTAAGGATTAATTGTCGAAGATGTTGATTCTTGGGAACCACCAAGCGACTCTCAAAGAAAGCAACACCATGATCATCTATAGAGAAACTACCACCAACTCCCTTGTTAATGTTTCTCTTGATCCGGGAAATTCCCGTATCCTGCTTGTGAGCAGAGATGATCTGATCCACAAGAGTAGATTTCGCCACCAAGGTAGAAAGGAATCCATGAGGAGCAATGTGAAGGTTAAGCTTACAGAATTCCTCATGAAGAAGTGGTTGGCCCTGCTGCAACATGAGATTGTTGCAATAGGACTTATGACTTAGTGCATCAGCCATGACATTCCCCTTGCCTGGGGTGTACGTAATCCCTAAGTCATAATCTGAGATCAACTCCAACCAACGTCTTTGCCTAAGGTTCAAATTTGGTTGGGTGAAGATATACTTGAGACTCTGGTGATCAGTGTAAATCTCGCAACGTTTACCAAGAAGGTAATGTCGCCAGGTCTTAAGTGCATAGACTACGGCTGCAAGCTCTAGATCATGTGTAGGATAATTCTCCTCATGTGGATGCAACTGTCGAGATGCATAGGCAATCACATGGCGATCTTGCATAAGAATGAAACCTAGTCCCTGTCGTGAGGCATCACAATAGATAACAAAGTCCTTAGTGAAGTCCGGTGGCACAAGTATGGGAGCAGAAGTTAGACGTATTTTCAGTTCCTGAAAACTGTGCTCACACTGTGGGGACCACTCAAACTTTTTATCTTTCTTGAGAAGTTCCGTGAGAGGTTTGGCCACTTTGGAGAAGTTCTCAACGAATCGGCGACAATAACTGGCTAGACCAAGGAAACTCCTAACTTGCTTAACTGTTTCAGGCGGAGTCCAATCAAGAACGGCCTGAACTCTTTCGGGATTGACAGCAATGCCCTTACCAGAGATTACGTGGCCGAGATAGGTCACTTATGGCAACCAAAATTCGTACTTGGAGAACTTGGCATAAAGGCGGTGCTCTCTGAGTTTTTCTAGCACAAGTCTAAGATGTTCGGCATGATCTTCCTTGTTCTTCGAGTAAATAAGAATATCATCGAGGTAAACCACGACGAACCTATCTAAGCACTCCATGAAGATTGAGTTCATCAAGCGGGAGAATGTAGTTGGAGCATTGGTTAGACCAAAAGACATGACGGTTTACTCGTACTGGCCATAACGAGTGACAAAAGCCGTCTTAGGAATGTCCCCGTTTCTAATCTTGATTTGGTGGTAGCCTAACCTCAAATCCATCTTGGAAAAGACTGAGGATCCAGCGAGCTGATCATACAAGTCATTGATCCTGGGGAGCGGATACTTGTTCTTTATCGTGACCAAATTAACGGGACGATAATCTACAACCATCTGGTCTGTACCATTCTTCTTCTTGACGAAGAGGACGGGGCAAGCCCAGGGAGAAGAACTAGGACGGATGAAACCCTTTTGCAAGGATTCATCGAGTTGTTTCTTAAGCTCAGCTAGTTCTAAGGGTGCCATCTTGTAAGGTCTCCTAGAGATTGGAGCGGTTCCTGGGATAAGATCTATGAGAAACTCTACATCTCTGTCAGGTGGAATACCTGGAAGTTCCTCTGGAAAGACATCCGGAAAGTCACGGACTACCGGGATATCTTCAAGGTTAAGAAGAGGGTTGGCATTAAGAGAATAGAGTTGACGCTTTGCAACTCTAGTGGAGACGGTGACTATCTTGTCGGATGGGTGTGTAAGCTGAACAGACCTTGTGTAACAATCGATCTTGGCATGATGAGCTTTCATCCTGTCCATACCCAAGATGATGTTAATATCTGTAGACTTGAGGGCTATAAGTGATGCAAGGAATACAAGTCTGTCAACAAGGATTTCATTACCATGGCTTATTCTGGTAGTTGGCCATTTAGACCCTGGAGTTTGGATTTCAAGTGGAGCTGGCATATCACAAAATGACATGTCGTGCAAACGAGCATAGCCTTCAGAGATGAAGGAGTGAGATGCTCCGGTATCGAACAGAACCGAAGCTGGATGGCAATTGACAAGGAGGGTACCAAGAACGACATCCGGATCATCATGAGTGTCTTTAGCTGAGACGTGATGCACACATCCACGTTCAGTGGGAGCTGACTTGACACTAATCATCTTGCGTCATGGCTTACCATGGCCAACAGACTTCTCAGGCTGGGGTGGAGAATAGTTGGTTTGAGAGCAGTCACGTGCATAGTGTCCTGGCTCTCCGCATGTGAAACAAGTCCCTGAAGTAGGACGTGCACCCACTTTGACAAGCGGTCTACCAATAGGCCTGGGTGGAGCATACTGCTGAACTGGGTGAGGCGCCACATAAGATGGCCTCGGTGAATATCCGGGTGGAAGAGCGGAGTTCGGAACCCAAATCCGGCGCTTCTGCGAACTAGAACCGGAGAAAGAAACCAAATCATGGGTGTGCTTATGAGACTCCTCGTAAGTGAGCTAAGCTGTCTCCGCATTAATGGCCTTGTTCACAAGAGCCTGGAATGTATTGCAATGGTGCAAGTGGAGATCATGACGCAACTTGGGGTTGAGACCCTTCCGGAACCTAGCCTGCTTCTTGGCGTCTGTGGACACTTCTTCTGTAGCATAGTGGGCAAGGTTCTCAAATTCTCTACTATAAGCATCAACAGCCATCTTACTCTGGGTGAAACTACAAAACTCTTCTCTCTTGCGATCAATGAGAGCCTGAGGAATGTGATGCTCGCAAAAAGCCTCAGTGAAATCTCTCCAGGTGGTTATCTGGCCAGCTGGAAGCATAGCCTCATAGTTTTGCCACCAAAGACTAGCAGGACCTTCCAGGTGATATGCAGTATAGGTGACCTTGTCACCTTCAGCTACGTTCGCAGAACGCAGCTTGTGTGTGATACTACGGAGCCAGTCATCTACATCGAGTGGTTCAATGGAATGATGGAAGGTAGGTGGTTTCAGACCGATGAAGTCATGGATGGACACAAACTCTTTGTGCTGACGGGAGGTGTTCTCCTCAATACGTGCTAGCAAGCGGTTAGACTCATGCTTGTTCCTCTCAACCTCTAACATGAACTCTACCAACGAAGACTGGTCGGAGGATCCTCATCCCTACCATCTCCGTGGATCCGGATACGAGCAACAGAACATCGGTTAACCAGCAACATCCTGAAGAACCAACCAAGGAAACAAGGATGGATTCATCATCATCATAAGGATGTAGAATATAGTACGAGAAAAAATACTATCTCTTGAACTCCTAGGACAATTCCGGCAGCATAACGGCAGTAAAATGCTCGAAATGAAACATCCTGCAAATGAAGGGGTAGCACCATACTCAACATCATTACTCAAGGTTATGAGATATTACTAAAAAGACTACACCGGAGGTACTCAAACTGGGATATGACTCAGATCAACCAAACCTTAGAGACTACGGAGTAGTAACACGTGATCCTGATAGACGGAAGAGAAAGCCTAGTTCCTTAACCCCGTAGGAAAGATAGGATGACTCAGATTAGAAGGCATGAGGCATAAGGAATAAAAAGAGCCTTACATTCCCTTCCACAATCAATTCCCCTATATAGCTAAAGAATTTCTAGACTCAACTTCGACCAGGTTGGCTTGGAAATCCTACAGGCAGTCAGGCTCTGATACCAAAGCTGTCGGGACCCCGATTCCAAATCACATCGATCTAGCCGGTAACACCTCATATCACTTTGCGGCCTCATGCATGGTATCCCCACGGGTGTCGCCTTACCCTAGCCCGGGACCGTTTGCGCCTTTTAGCTCGCGTATATGATTGTGTCGCTAGCATCCATATGACAGAGAACCCAGGCCGACATGGCTAGTCGTGAACCCAAAGGGGCACTAACCTATGGGAATAGGCATACATGATTCACATCGAGCGTGTCGGTCAGCAGCGTGTGAATCCGGGCTATAGCACTGGGCTAACAGGACTCCGGGGAACCCGGGCTGTAGCAGGCTAGGCAGGACTCCGGTTGTCACCGCGTGACATTTCCCCGAAGGGACAGACACAGGAACGAAGTGAAACACATGCCGGCCAGTCAAGTGTCCTGAGCAGTAGTGCTAGGCTAGCAGGACTCCGGTGAACCGGGCTGTAGCGGACTACTATGGCTCAAGGAAGCACTAGACTACATTTCCCCATAAGAGAGGCTGCCAAGGATAAACAACTAGATTGTCGGATCCCACACATAGCAATACACGTCACACGTACACATAACATGCAAGTATGTGCTGTACAACATGACATCACAACATAACGCAAACTCATATAGATAAAGGCTCAGAAGAGCCACATAGCATAAATACAAACAGGGGTCACATGACCCATCATTCAGAGCATAAAAGCAACGGAAGCATTACATGTCTGAGTACAAACAACTACAAAAGAAAAGGGCTGAGAAGCCTGACTATCTACAAGACCCTCCCAAGGGTACAAGATCGTAGCTAAGGTAACAAGCTACTCGTCGAAGTCCAAGCGGAACTACTAGTAAGACAGATGTCTCATCTGCAAAACATAAATAAAGCAAACGTGAGTACAAAGGTACTCAGCAAGACTTACATCAGATCCTATCATATATGCATTTGTATCAAGAAGGTAATGTGAGGTTTACTTGCAGCAAGCCAGCTTTGACTCAGTGGCTATCCTGTTCTACGACAATGAGAAACTTCTTTGAGATGAGGCAGCACACACGAGTCCACTAATCACCACATCAATACACTACTATGGATTCATCCTCGTCTCCCTACGAGAAGGCCATCCATAGCACTCACACTTGTCTTGAGCAATTTAGAGTATCCACTTTAAGTTGTCTATGTACCACGTAAGCATCCAAGAAGTCCATAACCGAGGACACGGCTTTTCGAATAGATCATGATAACCCTGCAGGGGTGTACTTCTTCACACACGCTCTCACCACTTATCACCATGTACACGTCATGTATCTCGGCAACCTTCAAGCAGAAGCCTGGCGAGGGTGTCGGCCACGACCTAACTAACCACGCAAGACTCTAGTCTTGGTTTATCGCCTATTCGGGTTCCATCCGCAAGGAGATCCGGCCGGGGTTTCGCTCACGGCCCCAAACGATGTGTACAGGGTTCCCGAGCCCACCATCTGGGTGCCACTCGGTACACCGGGCCACGTGTGCCTAGTCTGTCCCAAGTCCACCCTGCCGGGTGCCACTTGGTAGAAAAATAGCACTACCTACAAACACCAGAAACTATTTGCAACTCCTGGACAGAGTTCAAGGCGGTTAATAAGTCGAGAGAGCTTGGAGCGCCCGGAGCCCAATGTGTGGTAGTAGCTAGTCATTGGACAACTTACACAGAACTCAGTTCTTAAGGACGGTCCCAATGAGACAACCCACCATGTACTCCTACATGGCCTCTCACAGCTACATTTACCAAATCATGTTCACACGCTTAACTCTCAGCACCAGAACATATCATAGCACTCCAATTCATTCCTGATGAATCAGACCTGACAAAACTCTAAGCAATAACAGGCATGGCATGGTAGGAACACCACATGGCTCAATCAACTCCTACACATGCTAGTGGGTTTCAACTATTTACTGTGGCAATTACAGGTCATGCAGAGGAATGGGTTCAACTACTGCAGCATAAAATAGCAGTTGAATCATTGTTGTCCTAATGCGATAAAAGAGAGCAGGAGCGAGAGAGTGGGATTGTATCGGAATGAACAAGGGGGGTTGCTTGCCTGGTAGATCAACAGGGGGACACTGCTCCTCAGACAGGTACTCTCGAACACTCTCCGGAGCAGGACCTATCGAGAAGGAACGGTGTCGGAAATCAAAACACAAGCATATGCAACATTATGATGCATGAACATGGTAATGATGTTATTATTGCAATAATGCATCTAGCAACCATTTAAATGAAGTCCATATGGACCAAGGGTTCATATGCAAACTCCATATTTAGCATTTAAAATGCCATTATCATGTTTTCACTTATACAATGGTATAAGTTGGTTGAACATCCATGAAAGTGGTACAGATGGATAGATTGAATTTTTCTGATAATTGTTCTGATTTAGTAATAATACTAAATCAATTTATTTTATTCTGTAAATTTTTGTAGGGACTAGTTGGACCACTCCAAAGCCCCTCACCAAAATTTAGAAATATTGGACAATATTTTGTATATATAAAAATATTTATCCAACGCAAATAATTACTGGATTAATTCCAAATGGCCAAAATAAATATTTATGAGCTCATGAAAATATTTGTTAGAATTTTAACTCTGACCAATATTTTCAGAGAGCAACATGAACATTTTCTTGGACCCTTCTGGAGCAATTTTTATCTGGGTTATCTCTAGAAATAATTCTGAGGGTTTCACAAATCCCCATTTCAAATTTAAATGGAATTAAACATGATGCACAAATGGCTAGCTGGTCTAGGTCATACGAGAACTAGGGATGTGACCCATATCAGAGTCGGGGTGATAACTTCTTTCGGAGTGATTGTCGGAGTCGGAGCCGGATAGCCATTCATCAACATGAGCTTGATGTCTTCGTTTTGTGTAGCTCTTTGATGACATGCCCTTCCGTTCCGAATCCTTGCTTCTCCGTGATGTTCTTCGTTCATAATGGTCATCTCAACTTCTTCTCTCTCTTGGTGGTGATTCTTCTCTTCTACTTCTTCTTTTGGGAGAATCTTCTCTTCTTTTGTAGGGAGCCGTACACTCATTGGAATAGTGTCCGGGTCTTCCACAATTGTAGCAATTACGCTCATGACTGGAAGATCTTTTGTCATTGTAGGACCTTGACTTGGAACTTCTTTCCTTGCTTCTACTCTTGTAAAACTTGTTGAAGTTCTTCACCATTAGGCTCAATTCTTCGTTGAAGGTTTGTTTCTCACTTGATGATGTGGGAGCATCACATGAGGCTTTCTAAGCACCACTTGACTTGTTGTGAAGCTCTTCCTTATCATTGAGTGACATCTCACAAGCAAAAATTCTTCGAATGACTTCCGTTGGCTTGAGATCTTTGTAATTGGGCATCATTTGGATCAATGTGCACACGATATCATATTTTCCATCCAAGGCTCTTAGGATCTTCTTGATGATGAATCTATCGGTCATCTCTTCACTTCCTAAGCCGGTAATCTCATCTGTGATGAGAGCAATCCTAGAGTACATTTTGGCGACACCTTCACCGTCCTTCATTTTGAACTTGTCAAGTTGACTTTGAAGCACATCCAATTTGGATTCCTTGATGGAGTCGGTACCTTCGTGCATATCAATCAAAGTATCCCAAATTTCCTTTGCATTCTCAAGATGGTTGATTTTATTGAATTCTTTGGGGCACAACCCATTGAAGAGAATATCACAAGCTTGGGCATTGTATTGCAGCATCTTCAACTCTTCCGCGGTAGCTTCACGGTTTGGTTCTCTCCCATCAAAGAATTCACCCTGCAAGCCAATACACACAATAGCCCAAACGACGGGGTTATGTCCAAGAATATGCATTTTCATCTTATGCTTCCAACTAGCAAAATTAGTACCATCAAAGTAAGGACCTCTACGGTGGCAATTTCCCTCACTAGACGCCATACTCTCCTAGGTTGTGAAAACAAGGCTATGATCACAAAAGCTATGGAAATCAAAGCAAATGGAGACCATAGGTCTGCTACCACTTGTAGGATCAAAAGTATGTCTAGGGTTGTGATTAGACTACTTGACCAAATAAAAATTTAGCCTTCTCCCAATTTTAAGTCTTGGCATATTTTAGTAACTTAGCACAATTCAAGTAATCAACCTACACATGCAATTCTAAGAGTATAGCAGCGGAATGTAAAACAATTGCATATGAAGGTAAATGGAGGAGTTTGGAGGGAGAAAACGCAATGTAGGCAGAAAGATTTTTCGCGTGGTTCCGATAGGTGGTGCTATCGTACATCCACATTGATGGAGACTTCAACCCACGAAGGGTAACAGTTGCGTGAGTCCATGGAGGGCTCCACCCACGAAGGGTCCACGAAGAAGCAACCTTGACAATCCCACCATGGCCATCGCCCACGAAGGACTTGCCTCACAAGGGTAGATCTTCATGAAGTGGGCGATGTCCTTGCCCATACAAACTCCTTGGTTCAACTCCACAATCTTGACGGAGGCTCCCAAGTGACACCTAACCAATCTAGGAGACACCACTCTCCAAAAGGTAATAGATGGTGTGTTGATGATGAACTCCTTGCTCTTGTGCTTCAAATGATAGTCTCCCCAACACTCAACTCTCTCTCATAGGATTGGATTTGGTAGAAAGATGATGTGAGTGGAAAGCAACTTGGGGAAGGCTAGAGATCAAGATTTATGTGGTTGTAATGGAATATCTTGATCTCAACACAAGTGTAGGTGGTTCTCTCTTAGAAAATGTATGTTGGAAGTGTAGGCATGTTCTGATGGCTCTCTCCATGAATGAAGAGTGGGTGGAGGGGTATATATAGCCTCCACACAAAATCTAACCGTTACACACAAATCACCAAACTCGGTGGGACCAAATTATAGAACTCAGTCAGATCGATTAGTGGATATGAGAAAGTAGTTGAGGGTTTTTGGAGCATATCACTAAGCATTTTGGGAAAGTAACTCATTATGCAACACCTCACCCCCTTTTAATAGTATTGGATTATCCTATGGTGTCAATGTGATCTTGGATCACTAAAAGTAAAATATGGAGTCTTGTGCTTTGAGCTTGAGCCAATCTTTTGTCCTTAGCATTTTGAAGGGTGGACTTTCTAATCCATGCCATGGCAATCATTGAGCTTTCCTAAAATATTTATCTTAAAATTGTATTAGCTCAATGAGCTATATTGAAGGGTGCACTTTCTAATCCATGCCATGGCAATCATTGAGCTTTCCTAAAATATTTATCTTAAAATTGTATTAGCTCAATGAGCTATATGTTGTTAGGAATTACCAAAACCACCTCAGGATAGTTGCACTTTCATCAAGCCACTCGAACATTCAGAGGAGGATACCATACCATCATACTACATCACAATCATTTTAACGCAATGTTGACATCCAAGATAAATCATTATCCACTCCTAGCTACTTATGCATGGCATGAAAAAAGTATAATCTCTAATTGTCATTGCAAACATGTTTGATCATAATAGGTTGAATCATGGATACTAGGTTAAACATATTTACAAAAGCAGAACAAGTCAAGTTCATACCCGTTTCTGTCTGCCACGACTAGTTCATCAAATATCGCATTGTTGCCTTTCACTTGCGTGACCGAACGATATGAAAATAATAATAGTGCAAGAGTGACGTGGACTAAGCTTGAATCTGCAAACATTTTATTCGAAGGGAGAAGACAAGGTAATATGGGCTCTCTGTTAGATCAACAATAATGCATATGAGAGCCACTCAACATTTTCATCGTGGTCTTCTCCTCGGTATGACTCAAAAGAAAGAAAAAGAAATTCGGAGAATCACACCGAAATATTTTTGGAGTTTTTGTTTTTTTCTTAAACAAGCAAATGAAAGGGAAAATCACAAACGAGAAAAACTATTTACACGGGAAAGCTCCCAACAAGCAAAAGAAGAATAAGGAAATCTTTGTGTTTTTCTTTTCAGTGCTACAACAATTTAAACTAAGAAGAAAAAACAAAAAGAAGCAGGAAATATTTTTGGATTTTCTCAAAGTTTTTCAAACACACAAGAAGAAAGCAAGAAAATAAATTTAGCATGGATAATACAATGAAAAAGTGTGGACACTGACAACTGAAATGAAATGTGTGAACATGATTGTAATCTCGGTGGAAATACATACTCCCCTAAGGTTAGGCTTTTGGCCTAACTTGGTCTAGGGCCACTCAAAGAAACCATGGGGTCCTATGTTGAAATGCTGAGGAGCTGGTACCTGAGGATCCCACTTCTGAGGCTCCGCCTGTGCTGTAGCTAGGTTGTTCCGGTAGGCGACAATGTCCTCAGGCAAAATTTTGTATCCGCCCCTGGCAAAAGGATCAAACAAAGCAGGTGCAAGCAATGGGATAATATCACAAGTGTTCACACTGAAAACCAGGTTATAAGGAATAGGAATGTTAGGGTAATCACCAGCAATAAACTGGTGGTGTTCCATAGCCCGACGATCTACATAAACCTTAGGTAAAGGATAATGATGCTGGCGTATCTGAACGTTAAAGTGAGTCGCCAAGCGAGTAGCGTAAATACCACCATGTATTTTTCCCTTGGATCCATTAATGTGTAGGAGATGTGCCATAGTAGCTCCCCAAGCTATAAGTGTGGTCGTTGTGAAGTGCGCGATGTAAAACAACAAAGTCTGGAGCACTGAGTGCACCTACTTTCTCTCGAGCAAGCAAACACATCGCATTGAAGAAAGCAAAATAATGCATAGCAGGGAAGTGTATGCTAGTGGGAGTGACACTTGACACCCCTCTCTAATCCCCCACAGTTAGATGAGGTAAAAACCATCAAACTCCACGGGCATAGGCTCAACTAAACTCCCGTCAGAAGGTATCATGCATATATTAGAAAAGTCAGTAAGTGGTATCTGATGGGTTTCAGCATATAAATTAAACTGCGCCTCAGGAGGATTATTCCTAGGAAGGAAACGAAAACTTTGCACAAAGGAATTTGTGAGGAGATGATATTGTTCACATTCAGCCGCGATGAAGTCGGTGAGGCCGGCATTAGCAACATATTGTGCAAACTCCTGAAGGATTCCGGCCCCTTCCATGAATGGGTTATGCGGCCATTCTCACGGCCGTACCTCCGCCATTCTCTTGGTATGGAGATCACTGTCAGATGACTCCCCAATGACTCCCTTGGAGTTCTTCTTGGAAGCAAACTTCCTAAAGATACTCATCTTTTTCCTATGAACAAAATTATGAAATTTTTAGTCCACAAATTTTTTTTCAACAAAACTTCACAAGATTTATAGCAACTACTCATAGGGATACATAGAGGCCATAGAAGGCATTCAAACTACTTAGAACTCTTAGAATTCTACATGCAAGCTCATCTACAGAAGCACCAAGAGTAGCTAATTATTCAAAATATAAACCACTAAAGAAAAACTAATTGGATAAACAACGGAGTCACATACCAAGCAACAATCCCCGAAACAGTTCCGGAAACAGAGCTTCAAGCAAAGAGATCGAAATCCGTGGGTTTGAGAGCAAGAACACGAGAGAGAGAGAGAGAGAGAGAGATCAATGGTGATTTTTTTCTAGAGGTAGGTGTTGATGTGGTATGAAGAGATAAGTGAGGGGGTACATGTGGGGACCACAACCCACCAGGGCGCGCGTAGGGGTCATGTTATGCCCAGGTGGGTTGTGCCCACCTGGTGCACCTCCCTATGATGTTATTTGCACCAAAAATTCTTAAATATTCAGAAAAAATCACATTAATTTTTTAGGGCATTCTGAGAACTTTTATTTTTATGGTCCTTCTTTTATTGTATGGAAAATTCAGAAAACAGACAGAACATAGTATTTTATTTTATTTAACTAATAAAAATATAAAACAAAAGGTAGGGCCATTAATAAGGTTGATCAAGTCTTATTAACAACCACTTTCGATTAGCATGAAACCGAAGAACTTTCATAAATCACTAAGTTACCTCAATGGGGATATGAATGTCCCCAACAATAAGCATTTCATTTTTATTTTTAACAGTAGGTATAGGTAGTTGAAAACTTCCAATAGTGATCGTCGGAGATTTTTCAACAACATTAATACCATTCACTTGTAATTGTTTCTTCGGAAAGTGCATCATATGATCATTACCATTGATATGAAAGGTGACCTTGCTTTTATTGCAATCAATAACAGCCCCTGCGGTATTCAAGAAGGGTCTCCCAAGGATAATCGACATGTTGTCATCCTCGGGCATCTCAAGTATAACAAAGTTAGTCAAAATAGTAATATTAGCAACAACAACGGGCATCCGCACAAATACCGATGGGTATGGCAGTCGATTTGCCAGCCATTTGCAAAGATATTTCATTAGGTGTGAGTTTATTCAAATCAAGTCTTTTATATAAAGATAAAGGCATAACACTAACACCAGCTCCCAAATCACATAAAGCAGTCTTCACATAATTTCTTTTGATGGAGCAAGGTATAGTTGGTATTCTCGGATCTCCAAGTTTTTTAGGTACTCCGTCTTTAAAAGTATAATTAGCAAGCATGGTCGATATTTCAGCTTCCGGTATTTTTCTCTTATTGGTGATGATGTCTTTCATGTACTTTGCATAAGGAGGCATTTTTAAGATATCAGTCAAGCGAATACGCAAAAAGACTGGCCTTAGCATTTGAGCAAAGCATTCAAATTCTTCATCATCTTTATTTTTTTTGACTTAGGTTGAAAGGGCATAAGTTTTTGAACCCACGGTTCTCTTTCCTTACCATGTTTTCTAGCAACAAAGTCTCTTTTATCATATCTTTTATTCTTGGGTTGTGGGTTATCCAGATCAACTGCTGGTTCTATCTCAACATCATTGTCTGGTTCTTTATTATTTGTTTGAGTATTTTCATGAACCTCAACATTATCTTTTTCATTATTAGAAGGTGAGTGTTCATTACTAGATTGAGTTTCAATATCAGAGATAGAAACTTCATTATCATTATCAGGAGGTTTTTCTACTTCAGATTCACTAGAGGCATGCAAAGTCCTATCATTTTTCTTCTTCTTTTTCTTTTTAGAAGGAATAGGTGCATCAGTGTTAATTCTTTGAGAATCTTGTTCAATTCTCTTTGGGTATCCCTCAGGATAAAGTGGTTCCTGAGCCACCTTACCTCCTCTAGTGGCTACTCTAATAGCAAAGTCATTTATATTGTTGTTCATTTCATCTAACAACTCTCTTTGGGATTTAGTAACTTGTTCTAACCGAGTTTGAACCATAGAAGCATGCTTCCCTACACCTCTAACATCATTTGAAATTCTAAATAACAAGTCTCTCAAGCGAGCAATCATATCAGAATTGTATTTCAATTGTTTCATAACATTTGCATTGAAGTGATCTTGTTTTCTAATGTAGTTTTCAAACTCATAAAGACATTGGCTAGGGTGCATATTGTCAGGATTATCATTATCATTGAATTTCATTACAGAAATTACCTCTACCACCTTAGGTAGTGGCGGTGCATCAAGCCCATGTATTTCTTCAATAGGAGGTAAAATTTTAACATCCTCAGCTTTAATACCTTTTTCCTTCATAGATTTCTTTGCCTCTTGCATATCTTCAGGACCGAAATATAAGATACCCCTCTTCTTCGGGGTGGGTTTAAGTGGTGGTTCAGGAAGAATCCAATCATCATAATTTATCAATATGTTATTCAATAATTCTTCAGCTTGTCCAATAGTTTGTTCCCTGAAAAACACAACTAGCACAACTATCTAGGAAATCCCTAGAAGCATCGGTTAGTCCATTATAAAAGATATCAAGTATTTCATCTCTCTTAAGGGGATGACCAGGCAAAGCATTAAGCAATTGTAGAAGCCTCCCCCAAAGCTCGTGGGAGACTCTCTTCTTCAATTTTCACAAAGTTAAATATCCTATAAGGAGGCTTGTTTCTTATGAGCAGGAAAATATTTTTCAAAGAAGTAATAAATCATATCCTGGGGACTACGCACACAATCGGGAGCAACAATATTGTACCAAGCTTTAGCATCACCTAATGAGAACGGAAATAATTTGAGAATATAATAATAGCAAACTTTCTCATCTTGAGCAAAAAGGATGGCTATATCATTCAACTTAGTAAGATGTGCCACAACAGTTTTAGTTTCATAACCCTGGAAAGGATCACATTCAACCAAAGTAATCAACTCCGGGTTGACAGAGAATTCAAAATCCTTATCATCAACAAAAAAGGTGAAGTAACAAACTGAGGATCACATTTCATTTTAGCATTCAAAGTCCTTTCTTTATACTTGCATAATAATTTTTCTAGATCATCGATATCCTTACAAGCAAGAATGTCTCTAGTTGTCTCCTCATTCATAACAAAACCTTCTGGTACCTTAGGCAATTCATATCTAGGAGGGCTAGTTCTGATAGGTGTTTTAGGTTCAAGCTCTTCATCAGTTTCAACATTCGCAAAGCTTTAGTTCTAGCAATTTGTTCATTAAAAATTCACCTAGTGGCACAGTATCATCAAGAAAGGTACTAGAATCATCATGAGTAGCATTCATAGTAGAAGTAGCATCATCAATAACTTGCAACATATCAGAATTAATAGCATGTGGTGGTGCTGCAAGTTTACTTATAACACAAGGTGAATCTAAAGCAGAGCTGGATGGCAGTTCCTTACCTCCCCTCGCCTCAGACAGATAAATCTTAGTCTTAGCATCCTTCAGATTCTTCATAGTGATGATTTTATAATAATCCCAAGCGACTCAACAAATATAGCTATGCTCCCCGGCAACAACGCCAGAAAAAGGTCTTGATAACCCACAAGTATAGGGGATTGCAACAGTTTTCGAGGGTAGAGTATTCAACCCAAATTTATAGATTCGACACAAGGGGAGCCAAGGAATATTTGCAAGTATTAGCAACTGAGTGTCAATTCAGTCACACTGGAGATTAATTATCTACAGCAAAGTGATCAGTAGCACAGTAATATGATAGATTTGATAGTAGTGGTAGCAGCAACAGTAACGGTAACAGTGACAGCAATAGTTTTGTAGCAGTGACTATAATGACAACAACAATAGTAACTTAGCAAGATGAATATGTAGGAAAATCGTAGGTATTCGATCGGTGATTTGTTGGCTGAAATTCATCATATAAAAGTCATAACCTAGGGCAATATGTCACTAGCTCCAGTTCATAAATATAATGTAGGCATGTATTCCGTAAGTAGTCATACGTGCTTATGGCATGGCATTTTTTGTCCTACTCTCCCGTGGCAGCGGGGTCCTATTGTAAACTAAGGGATATTAAGGCCTCCTTTTAATAGAGAACCGGAACAAAGCATTAACACATGGTGAATACATGAACTCCTCAAACTACGGTCATCACTTGGAAGTGTACCAACTATTGTCACTCCGGGGTTGCCGGATCATAACACATAGCAGGTGACTATAACTTGCAAGATCGGATCTAGAACATAGATATAATGGTGATAACATAAACGGTTCAGATCTGAAATCATGTCACCCGGGCCCAAAGTGTCAAGAATTAAACATAGAAAGTCATAGCAACATCAATCTCAGAACAAGTGGATACTAGGGATCAAGCCCTAACAAAATTAACTGGATTACATGATGAATCTCATCTGATTCCTCACTGACTAGCGAGCCTACGATGGAATTACTCACTCCCTGTGGAGAACATCATGGAATTGGCGATGGAGGAGGGTTGGTGACGATGAAGACCGAAGATTCCCCTCACCGGAGCCCCAAAAGGACTCCAGATCTGGCCTCCTGATGAAGAACAGGAGGTGACTGCGGCTCCGTATAGCGAAATGCGATAATTCTTCCTCCCTGTTTTTTTTCTGGAAAATAGGATTTTACAGCGTTGGTTTCAGGGTCTGTGGGGCCACCAGGTGGGGACAACCCACCTGGGCATGCCTGGAGGGGGTGGCGCGCCCTGGTGGGCTATGCCCACCTAGGTGCCCCCCTCTAGTGGTTCTTGGCTCTAGAAATCCTCTTTTATTGTGTAAAAAATCCTCGCAAAGTTTCGTTCCAATCCGAGAACTTTTATTTCTGCACAAAAACAACACCATGGTAGTTCTGCTGAAAACAGCGTGAGTCTGGGTTAGTTTCATTCAAATCATGCAAATTATAGTCCAAACAAGAGGAAACGCGTTAGGAAAAGTAGATACGATGGAGACGTATCACATGCCATGTTTACAACAATTTTATATGGTTTTAGTATGATTTGATTAGAACTAACCTGGACTGACGTTGTTTTTAGCAGAACTACAGTGGTGTCGTTTTTTGTGCAGAAATTAAAGTTCTCAGAATGGGCTAAAAATTTACGGTGATTTTTTATGGACCAAAAGAGAGCCCCGAAGCACAAGAGCTGGACCAGAAGTTTCAAGAGGAAGCCACAAGCCACCTAGGCACGCTTGGGCCCCTTGGGCACCTCCCTAGCTTGTTTCTGACGCCAAAAATTCATAGAAATATAGAAACCTCCAAAAAGAAACTTAGATCGGAAGTTCCGCCGCCGCAAGCCTCTGTAGCCACAAAATGTCAATCTAGGCCCTCTCTGGCACCCTGCCGGAGGGGGCCATCATAACCGAAGGCCATGGAGGAGGAAACCGGCAGGGCCATCATCACCATGGAGGCCAAGGACCATAGGGAGAACCTCTCCTGATCTATGGGGGAGGCCAATGAGGAGGAAGCACAAGGGGAAGATTCTCTCCACCTCTCTCTCGGTGGCGCCGGGGTGCCACCGGGGGAACCATCGCCGCGGTGATCGTCTTCATCAGACATCACCATCTTCATCACCTTCCTCATCTCTTTTAAGCGGTCCACTCTCCCGCACCCCGCTGTAATCCCCTACTTGAACATGGTGCTTTATGCCACATATTATGATCCAATGATTTGTTGCCATCCTATGATGTTTTGAGTAGATATCTTTTGTCTTCTGGTTTGATTGATGATCTAGATTGGTTTGAGTTGTATGTTTTTTGGGTGCTGTCCTATGGTGCCTTCCGTGCCACGCACACATGAAGTATTCCCGTTGTAGGGTGTTGCAATACTTTCATAATTCACTTATAGCGGGTTGCTAGAGTGACAGAAGTTTAAACCCGAGTAAGGGGGTTGTTGCGTATGGGATAAAGGGGACTTGATAATTTAATGCTATGGTTGGGTTTTACCTTAATAATATTTAGTGGTTGTGGATGCTTGCTAGAGTTCCAATCATAAGTGCATATGATCCAAGTAGAAAATGTATGTTAGCTTATGCCTCTCCCTCATATAAAATTGCAATGATGATTACCGATCTTGTTAACAATTGCCTAGGATAGTTCCGCACACTGATCCATCATTATTCCATACTCGCTATTTATAATATATAGTAATATATTCTAACTTTATGTTAACAACACCTATTTTTATGTTTTAGTTCTCCGATATCATGCAAAGCTATCCTCTTCATAACCACAATGTAACACCTGGATAATTAAGCTACAGTAAACCTCTCTAATGAGGCCACGTCACCATGATTTCTGTTGTTAAACACTCGTTTATTCGAAACCAGTTCAAATTCAAATTTAAAAACGAAAGTGCGTTATATCGGCTATAGGGGGTGAATAGGAGATTTTTACAAATTCGTCACTGAGGAATTTCTGTGTGAGGAAATTCCTTAGTCAAGAACAACTAGCAGCAGAATAAGTACTCAGATGCAAGCATAACAGAGTAGTAACACAGTCATTATGATGAAATGAAAACAAGGATAGAGTACAAGAAGTGTATAAATAGGACAAGCAGGCTGAAGACAGAGTGACTGAAGAATTAGGATTGAGGAAATTGAGAAAGTCTTCAATCAAAGTCTTCAAACAATAACGATCAAGTTCATCAACACATGAATGAGGAAATGAAAGGGTTGAAGAAATAGAACCGGTAGCTTGGTGAAGACGATGATTTGGTAGACCAGTTCCAACTGTTGTGACAGTCGTACGTCTGGTTGGAGCGGCTAGGTATTTAAACCCGAGGGCACACAGTACTCACCGTATTCTCCTTGAGCTAAGGTCACACAGACCTCGCCCAATCACTCGTGGTAAGTCTTTAGGTGACTTCCAAACCTTCACAGACTCGGTCACTTAGCGATCCACAATTTCCTCTTGGATTCTCTAGACCATGACGCCTAACCGTCTGGAGGATGCACAGTCCTCAAAGGTAACAAGTGTCGGTTCCACACAGGAACAATCTCTTTAGTGATGCTCAATCACTTTGGGTTTGTAGGTGTTTAGGTTTGGGTTTTCCTCACTTGATGATTTTCGCTCAAAGTCCTCGGAGGATGGGATGCTCTCAATGACAAGTGTCAGTTTCTCTCGGAGCAGTCAACCAGCTAGTGGTTGTAGGGGGGAGGCTATTTATAGCCTAGGGAGCAGCCTGACATGATAAGACATAAATGCCCTTCAATGATATGACCGTTAGGTGGGTAGATATTTTGGGACACCTGGCGCGTAGCATAGCTTTCAGATATTTGATTATCCAATTCCTCAGGGCTATCATGTTCCTCACTTATAGGCAATCCGCACTGGCGAATTCCTAACTCCTCAGTCAGAACAAATTCCTCAGAAACCAGAAGATCTTTGTCTCGGTCACTGAAGAAATTGACTGAACTGAATGAGATTTCCAATGGCTTCACTCGAAAGGATAGGGTAGGTGTAGGATCTTGAGATGAGCATCACTTGGAAAGTTTTCCTTACTTTTGCCTCGATCCCCTTTAACAGTATGGTGTTTCCTATGACTCAAGAAAGAGAAAATGAAACTATGAAAACAATGTTGGGGAACGCAGTAATTTCAAAAAAAATCCTATGCACACACAAGATCTATCATGGTGATGCATAGCAATGAGAGGGGAAGAGTGTTGTCCACGTACCCTTGTAGACCATAAGCGGAAGCATTATGACAATGCGGTTGATGTAGTCGTACATCTTCACGATCTGACCGATCCTAGTACCGAAAGTACAGCACCTCCGCGATCTGCACATGTTTGGCTCGGTGACGTCCCACGAACTCTCGATCCAGCTGAGTGTCGAGGGAGAGCTTCGTCAGCACGACGGCGTGATGACGGTGATGATGATGCTACCGTCGCAGGGCTTCGCCTAAGCACTACGATGATATGACCGAGGTGGATTATGGTGGAGGGGGCACCGCACACGGCTAAGGGGTCAATGATCAACTTGTGTGTCTATGGGGTGCCCCCTGGCCATGTATATAAAGGAGGGGAGGGAAGAGGTGGCCGGCCCTAGTGGGCGCGCCAGATGTGGGGAATCCTACTAGGACTCCCCAGTCCAAGTAGGATTCCCCTCCCCTTTCCTATTCGGAGTAGGAGAGAAGGAAAGAGAGGGAGAGGGAGAATGAAAGGGGTGTCGTGGGAACGATTCCGACAATAAGATAGGGGTAGGATAAAGGAGCATGATCTATCGAGATGCATATGGGTGACATGGTGGTTTTAGCGAGTTCGGGCCTCTCACGGTGGAGATAACAACCCTACGTCTCGTGCTCCGGAGAGACTTTGTTTTATCCGAGTATGTATCCAGAGATTACAATGTATGCGAGAAAGGAGAACGGATCCCCATGCCTGAGCTAAGTCCTGAGACTAGAAAGAGAGAGAGATAGAAGAAAAAGAGCCCCCTAGTCTAGTGGTGGGGGTGGCTTATATAGAGTGCGCCACCCCCTCACCCCTTATGTTACACGGTGGAGCATCAATGCCATAATGCCTTCCCACTACAAAACCGTCATGCTGACTATTGGTCTTTGCATATCCGAGTGAGTTACATGGTCGAGTGGAATGAGCTCGTCGAGTGAAGTGCCGTGCTCCGAGTGGTTGTCGCCGTCCGAGTGACTTTCAAGTTGCGGTACATCTAGATGGCGATCTGGCCCAGGGGCCCAGTACAAAGTATACGGTGTCCATGGGTAGGGCCTTTAGGTCAGCCTGTTACCCTATCCCTAATACATGTCCTCGTCATTAGCCCCCGAATCGGTCAAGGTTGAGCGGGTCGAGTCGAGGTGAATTCCCAGATGAGTCGAGTGCTGCGGAGGCCCTTATGAACTCCCTCTGGTCACCCGGCGATCTTATCTCCGCATGTTGCCTTGACGGATTCCAGACTGTATGGCGTCCGAGTGAAATGAGCTCAAACAGGTCCGCGGAGGAGCGTTAAACTCACCTTATAGCAAAAAAAAATTTGGAGTGATTTGGAGCTGGTCCTGCATTGAGTAACTGATTACTCAGAATTTCTCCACGCTTGGAACGTGTCTTTTTTTGTTGTTTGGCCGTCACTCGGACCGGGCGGACCGTTCCGAGTGGATACCATTCCAGTGGGGGCACGCTGAGTGCACCCACTGGGTGTAGTCCCAGAGACTGCCGTCGACTGCGGGCAGTCGGCGGAAGTCTTAGAGCCTGTCTTTTTTGTTGTTGTGTTCATCACTCGGACTGGTCAGGCCGTACCGACTGGAGATTACTCCAGTGGGGGCACGCTGAGTGCACCCACTGGGTGTAGTCCCCGAGACCATCGTTGACTGCGGGCAGTCGGCGGGGGTCTGAGAGAACTAAAACTCTTCATAGATGGTACTGATCGAACTTGTTCTTCTCTGACTCGGAGGTCGAGTAATTCTGGAGCTGGTTTTGCATCGAGCAAAATGTTTCGTTCTGAGTTCTCTTCCAGTGGGGGCACGCTGAGTGCACCCGCTGGGTGTAGTCCCCGAGCCTCTGTCGGACTAGATGAGTTGGGCAGAGGGTTTAAGTCTCCTGGTAAACCTCCACATAGTCGACACGATAAATATCTTTTAGTCTGAAATTGAGTCAATCGGATGCATCTTCAGGTGCTTGACATGGTAAATAAGCTCAGCCTGGAGCTGAGTCAGTCGAAATGATCTTCATGCACTCGGCACGGTAAATAAATTCAGCCTGGAACTCGATCAAGCAGGTGAATCTTCGTGCTCTTGGCACGGTGAATGAATTCGGCTTTGAAACTGCCGACTGTAGAAAAGGCCGGACACTCCAGGGAGTAATCGTTCCAGTAGTACTTCTTATATTGACCGTTAGATTTTGCGTGAAAGGAGTATTTGTCCGAGTGGACGTGCTTCCCAACTGATCGGGGTATGTTGACTACAAGGAAAAACTTGGTGGCACTCGTATGTCTCCCGGAGGAGATAGACTAGTGGTCTGACATGGACGTGCCATGAAACCCGAGTGGCGAGGCTAGTGTGTGGGCTGACTCTCCGGAGAGATGCCACTCATTATCCCGGGGGAACACCAAAACATGCCATCTCTGAGTCCAAGTTTGTGAAACTGACGCCTTGGAGCCTAGGATAAGGGCCAAGTGTATCTGTAGAGGAGCGTCGTTTTCGCCCTTTTGCAGTCCTGAAGATGACTTCAAGAAATGATTTGGGCGATTGTCCAAGTGGACAGTACTACCCTTATAGATTTTCGGCAGACCGAACATGTATGGTCAAAAGAAATATTCCTGATGTGATCAATAGGTTGACCTAATGGGCGTAACCCATGAGGGCGACATGGCCCAGGGCTATGCGAAGCCCCCGAGTGATGCTCAAAAAAGGTAAGATTGCTACAAAGTGTGATATGAGGTTTGAACATATGAGTAACTTAGTCGTTCCTGTGCTGGGGGTGTAGTGGAGACGCGTGAGGTGTCCGAAGGGCGATGATGTGTACAACCGAGTGACGACGCATGGGGCGGTCGAGTGGTGAAGACGTGCACAACCGAGTGGTGACGCGTGGAGCGGCTGAGTCATGATGTGCGAGGTGGTCGAATGATGAAGACGTGCACAACTGAGTGGCAACACGCGGGGCGACCGAGTGGTGAAGACGTGCACAACCAAGGCAGGGCGGCCGAGTGGTTATGAGGTGACCAACCGAGTGGCGATGCGCGGGGCGGCCGAGTGGTTATGAGGTGACCAACCGAGTGACGACGCGCGGGGCGGCCGAGTGGTGATGAGGTGACCAACCAAGTGGCGACGCGCGGGGCGGCCGAGCGGTGATGAGGTGACCAACCGATGGCGACGCGCGGGGCGGCCGAGTGGTGACGAGGTGACCAACCGAGTGGCGATGCGCGGGGCGGTCGAGTGAGGATGTGTGAGGTGGCCGAGTGAAGGACTACGTGTCCAGCCAAGTTGTGACGCGCGGGGCGGCCATGTGGTGAAGGCATGCACAACCGAGAGGCGACGCGCGGAGCGGCCAAGTGGTGAAGATGTGCACAACCAAGTGGCGACGCGCGGGGCGGTCGAGTGAGGATGCGCGAGGTGGTCGAGTGAAGGATTACGTGTCCAACGAAGTGGCTGAAATGGTCTTCGAAGGAATTAGCCAGATGCTTTCGAAGCTGATGTAGTGACGAGGTCGGTGTAGTGTGGCTGCGGCGCAACAAGACCGGCGCGACAAATGAGTCTGAGTAGGAACGAAGATGGCATGCAGAGTGTCTGGGTGATTATGTAATTTGTCAAAGTGACGGATCGAATGTACTTGTTGAAGTGAAGGGTCTGACTGGTGATGAAGTACTCGACCACTTAGGAGAGTATCATTCCGAATGAGCTGCAGCTCCCGAGTGCGGCGTAGCCCCCGAGCGTACTATAGGCTTCGACAATGGACGTGCCGGAATACAAGAAATATAGTTTTGAATGGATAATTTGTAATTAATCGAGTCGGACTCGGGTAAAGATGAGGAGAAGCTTCTGAGAGATGCTCGAAAGAGGCAAACTCGCAAGGAGTGAAGGGTGCAGTTTAATTATAAAAGGGACTTATCAGTCTCATGCTTGACAAGGTCTATGTCATTGATATGATGAAGAGGATTCCTCTGAGGGGTTGGGTGAATGTGTTTGAAGTCAACAGAGCGACAAGGTTGGTGTTGTGGTGCGCTAGGACCAGCACGGTGACCGAGTCCGAGCAGCGATGAAGTTGACGCATAGGGCCGTCGAGTGATCGCGTAACTTGTGTAAAAAATGGCACAAGCCAACGAAATAATTTCTCGAGGAAATTTGATGTGTGCTGAAATGATTTATGTAAATAACACCCATAGACACCCACTGGGAGTGCAAGGGGCTTGCTGGTTCAAAACCAACAAGATTCTAAAAGAGTGAAGGATCTAGTCAAACATGACGAAGTGAAGGATCCAACTGGACATGTTGGAGTGCTGGCTCAAATAAAATGGAAGTGTAGTGTTCCGACTGAGTTGCAGCCCCCGAGGACTGATGCAAACTCGAAATGAAGAACACATGGTGTTCATGAATAACGTATGCATTAAAAATGGAAGTTGGACTCAGGAGTGAGTACTAAGCAAGTATGTGAAAAATAAGAAACCGAGCGTAGGGGCACACTCGGTGGTGTGGCCTCCGAGTGAACATGATTTGTGAATTACAGGATACTCAGGCACGGGGAAATAACAGAATGTAGTGCTAGAATGACTTCGCTGTCTGAAGGCGCGCGAGTGGCCTAGTGGTGATGAGGCGACCAACCGAGTGGCGACGCGCGGGGCGGCCGAGTGATGACGAGGCGATGGTGACAGTCGACCTTCGTCTCGGTGTCTTTGCGGATAGGGATGGAGCGCACATTATACTTGTGATGCAGCTCCTTGAATTAGAGGTTTGCTCTTGTCTCAGTCGGATTTTGGCTACTTAGGCGAGTCCTTGGACTGCAGCTAAGCCTTCGAGTGGGAGGCTTGCTCTCCACTTGGTAGAATTTCAAACACTTAGGCGAGTACTGGACTGCAGCTAAGCCCACAGTGGGAGGTTTGCTCTCCACTCGGTAGGATTTTTTTCAAACTTAGGCGAGTTCTGGACTGCAGCTAAGCCCCCGAGTGGGAGGTTTGCTCTCCACTCGGTAGGATTTTTTTTTAAACTTAGGCGAGTACTGGACTGCAGCTAAGCCCCCGAGTGGGAGGTTTGCTCTCCACTCGGTAGGATTATTTTTAAAACTTAGGCGAGTATTGGACTGCAGCTAAGCCCCCGAGTGGGAGGTTTTCTCTCCACTCGGTAGGATTTTTTAAAACTTAGGCGAGTACTGGACTGCAGCTAAGCCCCCGAGTGGGAGGTTTGCTCTTCACTCGGTAGGATTTTTTCAAACTTAGGCGAGTACTAGACTGCAGCTAAGCCCCCGAGTGGGAGGTTTGCTCTTCACTCGGTAGGATTTTTTTCAAACTTAGGCGAGTACTAGACTGCAGCTAAGCCCCCGAGTGGGAGGTTTGCTCTCCACTCAGTAAGATTTCTTGAACTTAGGCGAAACAGATTCGCAGCTAAGTCACCCACTGGGGGATTTTGGCGACGGCGATGCGCGGGGCGGCCGAGTGGTTATGAGTTGACCAACCGATGGCGACGCGCAGGGCGGCCAAGTGGTGATGAGGTGACCAACCGATGGCGACGCGCGGGGCGGCCGAGTGGTTATGAGGTGACCAACCAAGAGGCGACGCACGGAGCGGCCGAGTGGTGATGAGGTGACCAACCGAGAGGCGACGCATGGAGCGGCCGAGTGGTGATGAGGTGACCAACCGAGAGGCGACGCACGGAGCGGCCAAGTGGTGATGAGGTGACCAACCGAGAGGCGACGCACGGAGCGGCCGAGTGGTTATGAGGTGACCACCCGAGAGGCGACGCACGGAGCGGCCGAGTGGTTATGAGGTGACCAACCAAGAGGCGACACACGGAGCGGCCGAGTGGTTATGAGGTGACCAACCGAGAGGCGACGCACGGAGCGGCCGAGTGGTTATGAGGTGACCAACCGTGAGGCGACGCATGGAGCGGCCGAGTGGTTATGAGGTGACCAACCGAGAGGCGACACACGGAGCGGCCGAGTGGTTATGAGGTGACCAACCGAGAGGCGACACACGGAGCGGCCGAGTGGTTATGAGGTGACCAACCGAGAGGCGACGCACGGAGCGGCCGAGTGGTTATGAGGTGACCAACCGTGAGGCGACGCACGGAGCGGCCGAGTGGTTATGAGGTGACCAACCGAGAGGCGACACACGGAGCGGCCGAGTGGTTATGAGGTGACCAACCAAGAGGCGACGCACGGAGCGGCCGAGTGGTTATGAGGTGACCAACCATGCGGCGACGCGCGGAGCGGCCGAGTGAAGTAGACGCGTCCCGCGGAGTGACGATGCACGGGGCGTCCGTGTGATGTAGATGCGTCCTCCGGAGTGATGATACGCGGGGAGTCCGGGTGAATTAGACGCGTCCCGTGAAATTACGATGCACGGGACATCCAGATGATGTAGATGCGTCCCACGAAGTGACGATGCACGGAACATCCGAATGAATGTAGAAGTTCCCGTTCAACTGAATCAGTCGTTGAACATAAGAACCTCTCCATCTGCCGAGTAACCTTCGCCGGTGAGGGGAGTGTGTCCCAACGCCGGAATCCGATGCGTGTGCGCTGTGGAGGCCGCCGTGTCTGGGACGCGGATCGGTGCCCGTGCTCGCGTCACGTTCAGTCTGCGCTTCACCACGGAGGGAATCATCACGCTGCCGACTGGTGGAGCCGCCGCCTGCGGAGGCATGGAGAGCGCTGGCACTCCGCCACAGAGGCCGCGGTCGAGCAATTGTGTGGAGAAAGGAGCCGCCATGTGCCCGTGCAGCGTCGGGCAGTCGACGCCTGAGGGAGAGGTCGCCGAGTGGGCCGCGCCTTGCAGTCGACCCCGGTGGATGGAGCAGCGTTGCCGGCTGCTACGCTTCGTTGCTCGGGGGAGCCGGGTTGTAGGCTAGTTTCACGGACGCTCAGCCCACGGCCAAGTGCTGATGCCATGTGGGGACTAGCGCTGCTGGTTGCCGTGCCTCGTCGAGCCCGCGACTCTACCATGGGAGCCGTCGCCAGTTCGCGACCGAGTACCTGTGCAGGAGAGACGAACTGCCACGCGTGCGGGGATACGGCCAGCCTCCGCTTCCATCACGGGAATCACTGCAGAGCAGCACTCAGTCGGACGCGTCTCCGCGGCGGGAGCCGTTGATCAGCTGACTCGACGGAGGAATCCCACGCTGTCGATTGCTGCGTGTCTCCGCTCGAGGAGCCAGACCGCCGGCTGGGGCCACAAGACAAAGAAGACATTAGGATGCATTGATGGAGTTGCCCACGTCCAGGACATGTACGTGCATGCACGAGTGGTTAGTTAGCGGTAATTAAGCAAGATGCGTTACCGTTCGTGCATGTGAAGGAAGTTTCCTTCTTCCACGGGCCATTTATCTCCCTGCCGGTTTATTGCCAGATCGTGGGAGGTCCACTGCCCGTTTAAATCCAGCGATGTGGACCAGGCGACGTTGGTGGAGATGACCTGCAGTCGATTGCCGCCGTCTAGTATTTGTGCGCACAATCTGCATGAAAGAGGTATTAGTGCTAATTGGCAAGAATTAAATACGATCCTGCATGTAATGGGAGTTTCCTTTTCCCAGGGATTGTTTCTCCCACTGCATGCAGGGGCAGCCTAGAGGAGAGCTCCGCTGCGGCGGAAACTGCCGGTCTGGCCGGAATCGGTTGGCAGCCCAGAGGTGGCGACGAGGTCGATGAGCGACTGACTGTGGCCCACCGGAGACGCAGGCCGGTGCTGCAAAGGGCGAGACTGACGCGAGCACTGGTGGCCGCGTTTTACTTCTCAAGGAGCTGGAGTTGTGCGCCGGTCAGAGCCGCGTTTGGACGCCCGCGGAGCCGGGCCGAGTGCAGGCAGCCGTGCCTCACCGTCCGAGGAACCGGGTCGAGCGTCGGTCGCCGGGCTCTGCCACCGTGACGGGGCCGTGCGTGGAGGCGCGGTTAGCTTCTTGCTCCAACGCCGGGATCTAGCGGGTGCCTTCACGAGGGAGAATTCTGCCAGATGACCAGCGTCGGAGGGAGAGGTGCCGCGCGTGGGGATGTCGTAGACGAGGCCGAAGGCGACGCGGTGGACCGCGCCGGACGGCGTTTGTACAAGCTCGCCGACAGGGTCGTAGACGAGGCCCGAGACGACAGGACGACCCGCGCCAGTGGCCGTTTGTGGTGGTTGCCATTGATGATGATCCCTGAAAAGGCAAAAAAGATGGAATGACTTGTTCTTTTCTCTTCTCTGCTTCACGACCGATCATGCATGGGTGTGTCTGATCCTACAGGAGAAAAAGACAAACTCATTGTTAGACAATTATTGTAAAAAGACTAGATTGAATGAATACTTCCCTGATCCATTTGTTTGTACGAATGGCGCGATGGCCAGAACTTCAGCGGTCAATTTCTCTGGCGATGGTAGTTGATCCACTGTGGAAGATTGAAGAAAAACCATTTACACCATGGCTCGATAGACGCCATGCCCCACGGTGGGCGCCAACTGTCGTGGGAACGATTCCGACAATAAGATAGGGGTAGGATAAAGGAGCATGATCTATCGAGATGCATATGGGTGACATGGTGGTTTTAGCGAGTTCGGGCCTCTCACGGTGGAGATAACAACCCTACGTCTCGAGCTCCGGAGAGACTTTGTTTTATCCGAGTATGTATCCAGAGATTACAATGTATGCGAGAAAGGAGAACGGATCCCCATGCCTGAGCTAAGTCCTGAGACTAGAAAGAGAGAGAGAGAGAAGAAAAAGAGCCCCTAGTCTAGTGGTGGGGGGTGGCTTATATAGAGTGCGTCACCCCCTCACCCCTTATGTTACACGGTGGAGCATCAATGCCATAATGCCTTCCCACTACAAAATCGTCATGCTGACTATTGGTCTTTGCATATCCGAGTGAGTTACATGGTCGAGTGGAATGAGCTCGTCGAGTGAAGTGTCGTGCTCCGAGTGGTTGTCGCCGTCCGAGTGACTTTCAAGTTGCGGTACATCTAGATGCCGATCTGGCCCAGGGGCCCAGTACAAAGTATACGGTGTCCATGGGTAGGGCCTTTAGGTCAGCCTGTTACCCTATCCCTAATACATGTCCTCGTCAAGGGGGTCGCGCCCCCACCACTTGTCCAATTCGGTTTGGGCAGGGGGGAGGCGTGCGCCACCTCTTAGCCATTCTCCCCTCTCTCCACTAAAGCCCAATAAGGCCCATTACTTCTCTATGTGAATTCCCGTAACTCCCAGTACTCCAAAAAATAATCACTCGGAACCTTTCTAATATCCGAATATAGCCTTCCAATATATCAATCTTCACGTCTCGACCATTTAGAGACTCCTCTTCATGTTCGTGATCTCAACCAGGAGTCCGAACAACCTTCGGTACATCAAATCACATAACTCATAATACCAATCGTCATCGAACGTTAAGCATGCAGACCCTACGGGTTCGAGAAATATGTAGACATGACCGAGACTCATCTCTGGTCAATAACCAATAGCGGAACCTGGATGTTCATATTGGCTCCCACATATTCTACGAAGATCTTTATCGGTCAAACCGCATAACAACATACGTTGTTCCCTTTGTCATCGGTATGTTACTTGCCCGAGATTTGATCGTCAGTATCTCAATACCCAGTTCAATCTCGTTACCGTCAAGTCTCTTTCCTCGTTCTGTAATACAACATCCCACAACTAACTCATTAGTCACATTGCTTGCAAGGCTTATAGTGATGTGCATTACTGAGAGACACCTCTTTATAGTGATGTGCATTAACGAGAGACATCTCTTTACTCGTTCTGTAATCCTAATCTCGATCTATGCCAACTCAACAAACACCATCGGAGACACCTGTAGAGCATCTTTGTAATCACCCATTTAGGTTGTGACGTTTATAGCACACTAAGTGTTCCTCCAGTATTTGGGACTTGCATAATCGCATAGTCATAGGAACATGTATAAGTTATGGAGAAAGTAATAGCAATAAACTAAATGATCATGGTGCTAAGCTAATGGATGGGTCAAATCAATCACATCATTCTCTAATGATGTGATCCCGTTCATCAAATGACAACTATTGTCCAAGGCTAGGAAACATAACCATCTTTGATTAACGACCTAGTCAAGTAGAGGCATACTAGTGACACTCTGTTTGTCTATGTATTCACACATGTATCAAGTTTCTGGCTAATACAATTCTAGCATGAATAATAAACATGTATCATGATATAAGGAAATATAAATAACAACTTTATTATTGCCTCTAGGGCATATTTCCTTCAGTCTCCCACATGCACTAGAGTCAATAATCTAGTTCACATCGCTATGTGATTAACACCCAAAGAGTGATCATGTTTTTCTTGTGAGAGAAATTTAGTCAACGGGTCTGCCACATTCAAAGCCATGTGTATTTTGCAATTTTTTCTATGTCTAGAATGCTCTCCACGGTGCTACTCTAGCTAATTGCTCCCACTTCTAATATGTATCCAGATTGAGACTCAAAGTCATCCAGATCGGCGTCAAAACTTGCATCGACGTAACTCTTTATGATGAACTTTTTTTCACCTCCATAAATGAGAAACATATCCTTATTCCACCAAGATAATTTTGACCGATGTCCAGTGATCCACTCCTAGATCACTATTGTACCCTCTTGCCAAACTCTTGGTGAGGTACAGAATAGATCTGGTACACATCATAGCAAACTTTATAAAACCTATGGCTGAGGCATAGGGAATGACTTTTCATTCTCTTTCTATTTTCTGCCATGGTCGGGTTTTGAGTCTTTACTCAACTTCACACCTTTGCAACACATGCAAGAACTCCTTCCTTGAATGTTCCATTTTGAATTACTTCAAAATCTTGTGAAGGTATGTACTCATTGAAAAATATATCAAGCGTCTTGATCTATCTCTATAGATCTTGATGCTCAATATGTAAGTAGCTTCAGCGAGGTATTTCTTTGAAAAACTCCTTTCAAACACCCCTTTATGCTTTCTAGAAAAATTCTACATCATTTCCGATCAACAATATGTCATTCACATATACTTATCAGAAAGGTTGTAGTGCTGCCACTCACTTTCTTGTAAATACAAGATTCACCGCAAGTCTGTATAAAACCATATGCTTTGATCACTTTATCAAAGCATATATTCCAACTCCGAGATGCTTGCACTAGTCCATAGATGGATCGCTGGAGCTTGCACACTTTGTTAGCACCTTTAGGATTGAGAAAACCTTCTTGTTGCATCATATACAACTCTTCTTTAAGAAATCCATTAAGGAATGCAATTTTGACATCCATTTGCTAGATTTCATAAAATTTGGCAATTGCTAACATGATTCGGACAGACTTAAGCATAGCTACGAGTGAGAAAATCTCATCATAGTCAACATCTTGAACTTGTCAAAAATCTTTTGTGACAACTGGAGCTTTGTAGATAGTAACACTACTATCAGTGTCCATCATCCTCTTGAAAATCCATTTATTCAATGGCTCACCGATCATCGGGCAAGTCAATCAAAGTCCGTACTTTGTTCTAATACATGGATCCCATCTCAGATTTCGCGGCTTCAAGCCATTTCGCAGAATCTGGGCTCATCATCGCTTCCTCATAGTTCATAGGTTCGTCATGGTCAAGTAACATGACCTCAAGAACAGGATTACCGTATCAATCTGGTGCGGAACATATTCTGGTTGACCTACGAGGTTCGGTAGTAACTTGATCTAAAGTTTCATGATCATCATCATTAACTTCCTCACTAATTGGTGTAAGAATCACTAGAAATGATTTCTGTGATTAACTACTTTCCAATTCGGGAGAAGGTACAATTACCTCATCAAGTTATACATTCCTCCCACTTACTTCTTTCGAGAGAAACTTCTTCTCTAGAAAGGATCCATTCTTAGCAACGAATATCTTGTCGTCGTATTTGTGATCGAAGGTGTACCCAACAGTTTCCTTTGGGTATCCTATGAAGACGATTTTTTCCGATTTGGGTTCGAGCTTATCAGGTTGAAACTTTTTCACATAAGCATCATAGCCCCAAACTTTAAGAAATGACATCTTATGTTTCTTGCTAAACCACAGTTCATATGGTGTCGTCTCAACAGATTTATATGGTGCCCTATTTAACGTGAATGCAACTGTCTCTAATGCATAACCCCAAAACGGCAGTGATAAATCGATAAGAGACATCATAGATCGCACCATATCTAATAAAGTACGGTTATCACATTCGGACACACCATTATGCTGTGGAGTTCCACGTGACATGAGTTGCGAAACTATTCCGCATTGTTTCAAATGAAGACCAAACTCGTAACTCAAATATTCTCCCCCATGATCAGATCACACAAACTTTATTTTCTTGTTACGATGGTTTTTCATTTTACTCCAAAATTCTTTGAACTATTCAAATGTTTCAGACTTATGTTTCATCAAGTAGATATAGCCATATCTACTCAAATCATCGGTGAAGGTCGGAAAATAACGATACCCACGGCGAGCCTCAACACTCATCGGATTGCATACAATAGTATGTATTTTTCCAACAAGTCAGTTGCTTGCTCCATTGTTCCGAAGAACGGAGTTTTAGTCATCTTTCCCACGAGGCATGGTTCACAAACATCAAATGATTCATAATCAAGTGATTCCAAAAGACCATCAGCATGGAGTTCCTTCATGCGCTTTACACCAATATGACCTAAACGGCAGTGCCACATATAAGTTGCACTATCATTATTAACTTTGCATATTTTGGCTTCAATATTATGAATATGTGTATCAGTACGATCGAGATTAAATAAACCATTCACCTTGGGTGTATGACCTCAGAAGGTTTTATTCATGTAAACAGAATAACAATTATTCTTTGTCTTAAATGAATAACGTATTGCAATAAACATGATCCAATCATATTATGCTGAACGCAAACACCAAATAAAATTTATTTTAGGTTCAACACTAACCCCGAAGGTAAAGGGAGTGTGCGATGGTGATCTTATCAACCTTGGAATAACTTGCAACTCACATCATCACCTCACCCTTAACTAGTCTCTGTTTATTTTGCAACTCCCATTTCGAGTTACTACTCTTAGCAACTGAACCAATATCAAATACCGAGGGGTTGCTATAAACACTAGTAAAGTTCACATCAATAACATGTATATCAAATATACTTTTGTTCACTTTGCCATATTTCTTATCCGCCAAGTATCTAGGGCAGTTTCACTTCCAGCGAGCATTTCCTTTGCAGTAGAAGCACTCAGTTCCAGGCTTGGGTCTAGCTATGGGCTTCTTCATGGGAGCAGCAACTTGCTTGCTATTCTTCTTTGAAGTTCCTCTTTCTTTCCCTTTGCCCTTCTCTTGAAACTAGTGGTCTTGTTAACCATCAACACTTGATGCTATTTCTTGATTTCTACCTTCGCCGATTTCAGCATCGCGGAGAGCTTGGGAATTACTTTCGTCATCCCTTGCATAGTATAGTTCATCATTAAGTTCTAGTAACTTGGTGATAGTGACTAGAGAACTTTGTCAATTACTATCTTATCTGGAAGATTAATTCCCACTTGATTCAAGCAATTGTAGTACCCAAACAATCTGAGCACATGCTCACTGGTTGAGCTATTCTCCTCCATCTTGTAGGCAAAGTACTGTCAGACGTCTCCTACCTCTCGACACATTCATGAGAATGAAATACCAAATTCAACTCTTAGAACATCTTATATGCTCTGTGGCGTTCAAAAACATTTTTGAAATCATGGTTCTAAGCCGTAAAGCATGGTGCACTAAACTATTAAGTAGTCATCATACCGAGCTTTGTCAAACATTCATAATGTCTGCATTTGCTCCTACAATAGTTATGTCACCTAGCGGTGCATCAAGGACATAATTCTTCTGTGCAGCAACGAGGATAATCCTTAGATCACGGATCCAATCCGCATCATTGATACTATCATCTTTCAACATAGTTTTCTCTCGGAACATATCATAAAAAGAACGGGGAAGCTATACGCGAGCAATTGATCTACAACATAGATATGCAAATACTATCAGGACTAAGTTCATGATAAATTAAAGTTCAATTAATCATATTACTTAAGAACTCCCACTTAGATAGACATCCATCTAATCATCTAAGTGATCACGTGATCCATATCAACTAAACCATGTCCGATCATCACGTGAGATGGAGTAGTCTTCAATGGTGAACATCTCTATGTTGATCATATCTACTATATGATTCACATTCGACCTTTCGGTCTCTAGTGTTCTGAGGCCATATCTGCATATGCTAGGCTCACCAAGTTTAACCCGAGTACTCTGCATGTGCAAAACCGGCTTGCACCCATTGTATGTGAACATAGAGCCTATCACACCCGATCATCACGTGGTGTCTCAGCACGAAGAACTGTCGCAACGGTGCATACTCAGGGAGAACACTTATACCTTGAAATTTTAGTAAGGGATCATCTCATAATGCTACCGTCGTTACTAAGAAAAATAAGATGCATAAAATATAAACATCACATGCAATCAAAATATGTGACATGATATGGCCATCATCATCTTGTGCCTTTGATCTCCATCTCCAAAGTACCGGCATGATCTCCATCATCACCGGCATGACACCATGATCTCTATCAACGTGTCATCACTTGGTCGTCTCGCCAACTATTTCTTTTGCAACTATTGCTATCGCATAGCGATAAAGTAAACCAAATATATGGCGCTTGCATATTATGCAATAAAGAGACAACCATACGGCTTCTGCCAGTTGCCGATAACTTTAACGAAACATGATCATCTCATACAACGATTTATATATCATCATGTCTTAACCATATCACATCACAGCAAGCCCTGCAAAAACAAGTTAGACGTCCTCTACTTTGTTGTTGCAAGTTTTACGTGGCTGCTACTTTCTGAGCAAGAACCGTTCTTACCTACGCATCAAAAACCACAACACTGTATAGTGATTGCTTTTTGATCTTCAGAAAGAACCCTGTTCATTGAATCCGATTCAACTAAAGTTGGAGAAACTGACGCCCACCAGCCACCTGTGTGCGAAGCACGTCGGTAGAACTAGTCTCGCGTAAGCATACACATAATGTCGGTTTTTGCCGCTTCATCCAACAATACCGCCGAATCAAGAATTAACTAGTGACAGCAAGCAATATTTATATACCCACGCCCACAACTCCTTTGTGTTCTACTCATGCATATAACATCTACGCATAGACCTGGCTCGGATGCCACTATTGGGGAGCGCAGTAATTTCAAAAAAATTCCTACGCGCACGAAAGCTCTATCATGGTGATGCATAACAATGAGAGGGGAAGAGTGTTGTACATGTACCCTCGTAGACCGTAAGCGGAAGCATTATGACAACGCGGTTGATGTTGTCGTCCGTCTTCACGATCCGACCGATCCTAGTACCGAAAGTACGGCACCTCCACGATCTGCACACGTTCGGCTCGGTGACGTCCCATGAACTCTCGATCCAGCTGAGTGTCGAGGGAGAGCTTCGTCAACACGACGGCGTGATGATGGTGATGATGATGCTACCATCGTAGGGCTTCGCCTAAGAACTACAATGATATGACTGAGGTGGATTATGGTGGAGGGAGGCACCGCACACGGCTAATGGATCAATGATCAACTTGTGTGTCTATGGGGTGCCCCCTGGCCACGTATATAAAGGAGGGAAGGGAAGAGGTGGCCGGCCCTAGGGGGCGCGCCAGGTGTGGGGAATCCTACTAGGACTCCCCAGTCCAAGTAGGATTCCCCTCCCCTTTCCTATTCGGAGTAGGAGAGAAGGAAAGAGAGGGAGAGGGAGAAGGAAAGGGGGGCCGCGCCCCCACCCCTTGTCCAATTCAGTTTGGCTAGCGGGGGAGGTGTGCGCCACCTCTTGGCCCTTCTCCCCTCTCTCCACTAAAGCCCAATAAGGCCCATTACTTCTCCCGGTGAATTCCCGTAACTCCGCGGTACTCTGAAAATACCCGAATCACTCGGAATCTTTCCGATGTCCGAATATAGGCTTCCCATATATTGATCTTTACATATCGACCATTTCAAGACTCCTCGTCATGTCCTGGATCTCATCCGGGACTCCGAACAACCTTTGGTACATCAAATGACATAACTCATAATACCAATCGTCATCAAACGTTAAGCGTGCGGATCCTACAGGTTCGAGAACTATGTAGACATGACCGAGACTCATCTCTGGTCAATAACCAATAGCGGAACCTAGATGTTTATATTGGCTCCCACATATTCTACGAAGATCTTTATCGGTCAAACTGCATAGCAACATACGTTGTTCCCTTTGTCATCGGTATGTTACTTGCCCAAGATTCGATCGTCGGTATCTCAATACCTAGTTCAATCTCGTTACCAGCAAGTCTCTTTACTCGTTCCATAATGCAAAATCCTGTAACTAACTCATTAGTCACATTGCTTGCAAGGCTTATAGTGATGTGCATTACCGAGAGGGCCCTGAGATACCTCTCCGACAATCGGAGTGACAAATCCTAATCTCGATCGATGCCAACTCAACAAACATCATTGGAGACACCTGTAGAGCATCTTTATAATCACTCAGTTACGTTGTGACATTTGATAGCACACTAAGTGTTCCTCCGGTATTCGGGAGTTGCATAATCTCATAGTCATAGGAAGATGTATAAGTTATGGAGAAAGCAATAGCAATAAACTAAACGATCATAGTGCTAAGCTAACGGATGGGTCAAATCAATCACATCATTCTCTAATGATGTGATCCCGTTCATCAAATGACAACTATTGTCCATGGCTAGGAAACTTAACCATCTTTGATTAACGAGCTATTCAAGTAGAGCCATACTAGTGACACTTTGTTTGTCTATGTATTCACACGTGTATCAAGTTTCCGGTTAATACAATTCTAGCATGAATAATAAACATTTATGATGATATAAGGAAATATAAATAACAACTTTATTATTGCCTCTAGGGCATATTTCCTTCAAAAAAGTCTTCACGCTTCATAACCCTCGCATGAATGTCAAGTCTTCAAGGTCACACCAATTTCCTCACTTTCAAAGTCTTAAAGAAAACCAAAGTCTTCAGCTGAAGACATTCATTTTTAGGGGTCGAGTTTCATCGTAAATATCAAACTCCTCATAGACTTACAGACCTATGTACACTCACAAACACATTAGTCCCTTAACCTATAAGTCTTCAATACATCAAAAGCACTAAGGGGCACTAGATGTACCTACAAAAAATAAAGTAAAAAATAAAAGTTTTTCAAATGTCAAAACTAAAATGTGCAAACTGTGGAAAATAATTCATAAGAATTATTGGTGAATAAACCTAATTTTTGTAAAAAAAATAATTGCTAAAAAATGATTAGAACAGAGGCATAAACAATCATTTAAATGCCTTTTGTAATTTCTAAAATGTTAAACTATTTTATTTGTGGGTGAAACTTTTTATGGCAGAGGTATAAATAGGAAAATAAATTTAGGAACAAATTCTATATTTTATAGAACTCTAATGAATTAAAAGTTGAATGAATACAGAGCAGAAAATAAACAATAGATAAAAACAAAAACAAAACACAAACAAAAATAAAATAAAATAACATAAAATAAAACCCCCTCCACCTTTGCCAAATGGCCCAGCTGGCCTCACTGGCGAGCCAGGCCGGCCCATACACACGCCTCGCCGTTCCCTGACACGTCTCCGTTGTATCTATAATTTTTGATTGTTTCATGCCAATAGTATACAACTTTCACATATTTTTGGCAACATTTTATATGTTTTATTGGACTAACCTATTGATCCAGTGCCCAGTTCCAGTTCCTGTTTGTTGCATCTTTTTGTTTCATAGAATATCCATATCAAACGAAGTCCAAACGCGATAAAAATTTATGAAGAATTAGTTTGGAATATTTGTGATTTTTAGGAGGTGAATTCAATGCAAACGGGGGCCCATCGGCCCCAAGATACACCAAGGCGCTCCCCAGGCCCCAAGCGTGCCCAGGTTTCTTATGCTCACCTCATATGTAGAATGGGTCTCTACTTCAGGCGCAAGGAAGCTTATATCCGGAAAAAAACGTGATAAAATTTCAGCGCAATAAGAGTTACGGATCTCCCGGAATTTAAGAAATGGTTTTCAGCCAGATCTGGGGAACGTGAAACAGAAGAGAACAGAGAGACATATCCAATCTCGGAGGTGCTCCTGCCCCTCCACCGCCATGGATGCCATGGACCAGAGGGGGAAATCTCCTCCCATCTAGGGGGGATGCCAAGGAAGAAGAAGTAGGCTGGGCTCTCTCCCCCTCTCTCCTGGTGACGCCGGAGTGCCGCCGGGGCAAGGATCGTGACAACACCAACACCAACTCTCTCCCCCTCTATGCAGCGGTGTAATCTTTCTTCTTCCCACTGTAATCTCTAGTTAAACATGGTGCTCAACTCCATATATTTTTTCCCATTGATATTTGGCTATCCTATGATGTTTGAGTAGATCTGTTTTGTCATATGGGTTAATCATGATGTTGATTGGTATGATTGTATATTTTATTTATGGTGCTGTCCTACGGTGCCCTCCGTGTTGTGCAAACGGGAGGGGCCCCGCTGTAGGGTGTTGTAAAATGTTCATGGTTTTCTTATTGTCGGTGTTGCGGGGGTCACAACAGCCTAAACGCGGATAAATGGGTTATGACATATGGGAGTAAAGTGGATGTGACGCCCTCGATTTGACCGTACACTAATCATACACTCAAATGTGTACGATCAAGATCAAGGAATGACGAGAAGATATCACAACACAACTCTAGACACAAATTAAAATAATACAAGCTTTATATTACAAGCCAGGGGCCTCGAGGGATCGAATACATAAGCTCGAAAACACAAGAGTCAGCGGAAGCAATAAGATCTGAGTACATACATAAGTTAAACAAGTTTGCCTTAAGAAGGCTAGCACAAAAGTAGCAACGATCGAAAAGGCAAGGCCTCCTGCCTGGGACCTCCTAACTACTACTCGAAGCCGAACTCCATGTAGAAAGATCCTTGGGATCCTCTAGCTCCTGGACTCCATCATATGGTTGCGACATCCGAAAAAAGGAAAAGGGGGAAAAGAGGGAGCAAAGCAACCGTGAGTACTCATCCAAAGTACTCGTAAGCAAGGATCTACACTACATATGCATTGGTATCAGCGAAAAGATAGTATTTGTGAACTGAACTACGGAAGGCCAGAATAAGAGGGGTAGCTAGTCCTATCAAAGACTACGCTTCTGGCAGCCTCCATCTTGAAGCATGTAGAAGAGAGTAGGTGCTAAGTTAACCAAGTATCACTCTATGGCATAATCCTACCTGGTGATTCTCTCCTCGTCGCCCTGTGAGAGAGCGATGACCGGGTTGTATCTGGCACTTGAAAGGGTGTGTTTTATTAAGTATCCAGTTCTAGTTGTCATGAGGTCGAAGTACAACTCCGGGTCGTCCTTTTACCGTGGGACACAGCTATTTGGATAGATAAACTTCCCTACAGGGGTACACCACATTACCCAACACGCTCGATCCCTCTGACTGGGCACACTTTCCTGGGTCATGTCCGGCGTCGGAAGATCAACACGCCTCAGTCCTACCTAGGCACAACAGAGAGGTTAGCACGCTGGTCTAAATCCTATGCGCGCAGGGGTCTGGGCCCATCGCCCATTGCACACCTGCATGTTGCGTACGCGGATGGTGAGAAGACCTAGCCTCCCTTATACAAGAGCAGGCATTCTAGTCCAACCCGGCGCGTGCTGCTCAGTCGCTGACGCCACGAAGGCTTCAGCTGATACCACGACGTCGAGTGCCCATATCTGTTCCCGCGTAGTTGGTTAGTGCGTATAGGCTCGTAGCTAGACTCATATCAAATACCAAGATCTCGTTAAGCATGTTAATTGATGTAACCGCAGACACCAACCAGGGGCCAAGCCGACCTCTCACCTAGGTGGTCTCATCCTTCCCTATCGCTCTGCCACAAATATCCACCCAGAGGGCCATCGAGACAAATGTCCTTTCAGCCCTCAATCCATGAATCACTCGCGGGTACTCTACGTGCCGACCCGACTTTAGTCACCTCATGTATCATATAATATGTATGTAAGTATATACCCGTGATCACCTCTCGAGTGATCACGACCCGATAGGATAGCATGTCAGACGGGCAAGAATGTAGGGCCACTGATGATAAACTAGCAACCTATATTAAGCATTTAGGATTGCAGGTGAAGGTAACGACAGTAGTAGCAAAGATAGGCTATGCAGCAGAATAGGATTAACTAAAAGCAGTAACATGCTACACTACTCTAATGCAAGTAGTAGAGAGAAGGAATAGGCGATATCGGGTTGATCAAGGGGGGGGGGGCTTGCCTGGTTGCTTTGGCAAGAAGGAGGGGTCGTCAACACCGTAGTCAAACAGGGTCGCCGACAATCTCGGGGTTTACCGGAAAGAAGTAACAGAGGGGGAACACAATAAATAATAGAGAAATCAAAGCATCACAAAGCATAACATGGCAATACGCGGTGCTAGGGGTGACCTAACGCAGTAGTTAGCGACACTGGTGAAGGGGGGGACACATCCCGGAAAGTATTCCCGGTGTTTCATGTTTTCGGACATATAGACCGGAGGGGGACGGTTAAAGGTTCACTATGCTAGGGATGCATGGCGGACGAACAGACTATGTATTCGAATTCGTCTCGTCGTTCTGGGCAACTTTCATGTTCAAAGTATTTTTGTCCGAGTAATGGTTTATTTTATATTTATTTTCAAAGTTTTAATTCATTTTTAGTAATTAACAGATTAATTTAATCTAAAGTATTTATGACGTCAGCGGTCAAAGTTGACCGTTGACCAGTCAGCTAGCGGGTGGGTCCCATCTATCAAAGACTGCTAGTACTAATTAACAGATTAGTTAGATTAAGTAGTTAATTAGGTTAACTAAACTTGATTATTTTAACTTAACATAATTAATTAACTAATTCAATTAATTCATTTATTTATATTTTGTTTATTTTAACATTTTTTAACGTTCTAGTATTGGGGCGGGGCCCGGCTGTCAATGGGCCAAAGGGCCTTAACGGGCACGGGCGCTAATTGGTACGTGGGCGCCTAGGGAGAGCCCGGATGCTGGCTGCGGGCGCAGCTAGCTGTGGCTGCGGCAAGGGGAGGCCGGTTCAGCACCGGCGGGGCTGGCCGCGGCTGCTGGAGCAGCAGCAGTAGCAAGGGAGTGGCGCAAAGGGGAGAGGCCCGGCAATGAGGAGCGGGATGCGGTGGAGCGGAGGCGGGCGAGGTCAGGGGTGGGTCGGTCGGACGCAATGAGCAGCGACGATGCACGCGACGGGAGCAACAACAGCAGGCGAGGCAGGCCGACACGGCCTGTGGTGTGTGTGTGTGGCCGCTGAGGGGTACGGGTAGTTGGGGCGTGGCAGGGGGCGCAAGGCGTGCGGCGATGAGGCAAGCAACCGGGAGGGAAAGCGATGGCGCGAGGCGCATGGCAAGTGAGGTGGTTGCAGGCGTTCCTGCATCCAAGAGGGAAGCTGTCGGAATTTGGGTTCCAGCAGACCCTTGAGGTTCGAACACTGGGGTGCACGCGGAGATTTCGCCTCCTACCTACCTGCACCCATCCGCCTTGCTAGGATCTAAGCTATGGAAAGAACAACACAAGAGACACAGGGTTTATACGGGTTCGGGCTACCGTTGTGGTGTAATACCCTACTCTAGTGTGTGGTGTGGTGGATTGCCTCTTGGGCTGATGATGATGAACAATACAAGGAAGAACAGCCTCGCGAGGGTCTGTTCTTGGCTGGGGCGATGAACTGCTGGGAGGAGTTCAGTCACCCTTCTCTCTCTCTCGGATTTCGATCCCCAACGTCTAACCTCTCATCGAGCTGCCCCCATCTTGCGGGTGGCTGGTCCTATTTATAGAGGCCCTGGTCCTCTTCCCAAATATCCAGCGGGAAGGGAGCCAACAATGGCGGGCTAATTTGAAAGGGGACAGCTAGTACCAGTTATCCTGACAAAAGTAGTCTTCACCTACACAAAGCTCTGGTGGTGACGCCGTCTTGGGCTCCATAATGACCTCCGTCTTGCAGTCCTCCTGGTCTTGGTCTTATTGCACCGAAATGGCAACCTTTGCCTGATGCCTCGGTACTCCGCGGCTGCCCTTGCCCCCTTTGCACCAAAGGGGAAAGGAGGACACTGCGCGGGCTGGCACCCGCCTGGCGCCCTTGGTCGTCATGGCTTGCGTCACAGGCACCTCGCGAGGTACCTCGCCTTGATCTCTCCGCCTCCTCGTGAGCCAGCCTGATGAGGCCGTGCCTGAGGAAGCTCCGCGTCGTCCGCCCCGTGAGGCTTGGCCACTCGCGAGGGTCTTGGGTCTGTGTTGGTGAAGATGGGCCATGCTGGGCCCCCCTTTGAGCCACGCCGCAGGCCGCAAGCAGGCAAGTCTAGGGACCCCCATTCCCTGAACGCCGATAGTAGCCCCCGGGCCCAAGGTGCGCCCGGACTTGGCTGTGCAGGGAGGCGGAAGGGCAAGAGCGAAGCACTATGGGCCCTAACAGCCTGCGGCCTTGGGCGCCACGTGGTGGTTGATTGGACATGGGCGGCACTGTTCCCCCACGCTCTCCTTATTTTGCGCCATGCTAGGCGGACTCGTCGTCGTACACAGTCGTTCCCCTTTCTGTTGCTCGAGCGCCCTCTATCCTTCCTCCGCTCGAACTCCGGCTTCTGTTTTCAACCCAATCTCGAACCTCCCCCCCCTTCCCATCGCCATGGCTCCGACAAAGAAGGGAAGAGGGAAGAAACCCGTGTCTCCGCCTTGCCCGCCGCTGTTGGCGGCCCCTGCCGAGGGCTTGGGCAAGGTCAGCTCGGCTCTGGCCACTATCTTCAACGAATGCGGGAGGACGACGGCCTGGCCCGCGTCTCACTTCTCCATCGACAGGATAGTCACCGAGGTCCCGTATTTTGCCGACGCCCTGTGGGCGGGTCTGGTTCCTCCCATTTTTGATTTCTTCAATGCCGTGCTTTCCCACTATCAGATCCGCATGATGCACTGGGTCCTGAAGCCATCACCCTCCTTTTGGTCTTCGCCTTTGTTTGCGAGGCTATGGTGGGCATCCTTCCTTCGGTTGCCTTGCTGTGCCACTTCTTCTCGCTGCGCCTTGTCGACCCTACCCAATGCTGGGCATGCGTGAGCTTCGTTGTCGCGTCTGAGACAGCGGCCTCTGGGATTGACTTCAAGCTCCCCTTGCCCGCGGCTGGGTTCCACGAGTGGTGGCTATATCTGGACGCAGGGGTACCCAGCCCCCTGCTATCGGAGCCAACCTCACCTGCTGTCCCCAATTCGGGCTGGGGCCAGGAGACGCTTGAGAGCCCCCGGCTCGTCTTCGTCTGGCACCGCTTCGCGTTCTTGAGGTCGCTTGGCGTGACAGCGCCCAAGGTGGTGAAGGAGTTCCTGCTACACCGTGTTGCTCCTCTCCAATGCCACTCCCGCCGAATGTGGGCCTTCAGCGGGCGCGATGATCGTATGAGGCTCCAGGAAGAGGACCTGACTCCTGAAGTGTTGAGGACAGCGCTCTTGACCCTGACTGGGGACTCCAACCCTGGCAGCATCTAGTAGGGAGGGGCCTTGTTGTACCTCTGCCAGAGCAGGGGCGATTTTGTGAAGCAGATGCCTATCTTTGATGAGTGGGGGTCGCGCCCCGCCGGCCTCCAGGGGCCTCGTGAGAACCCAATGGTGGTGACTTCCCTTCCAGTCGGCCAAGGCGACTCTTCCTCAAGCGGCGGAGCAGGGAGGCATGAGGCGCCAGAGGCCGAGGGGGCTCCCGGCGGGGTGACAACACCGAGCGATGCTCATGAGGGAGCAGTTCTTGGGGCCCGTGCCACTGGGGCTGAGGGTGACAAGCAGCTGCCCTCAGCGCCTGCGACTGAGGCCCCTGAGGCTCCGGCTGCTTCTCTCGGTGAGGCGATTAGTAGCGCACATCAGGCAGGCGCACCTGACGCAGATCGCCATGACGCTCCGTCTTCGTTGTAGGTTGATCCCTGCGCCCAAATCTTGGGCCACTTCCGCGTGGACTTTGAGGCCCTCCGGAAGAGAAGGGAGGCCCTGGGCGACGATTACCCTTGTCACCTGCTGAAGTGTAGGAAGTACTTCGCCACTAATGAGTAAGCCTTCTCCTTTCCCAGCTTCCGATCCTTCTGTTACTTTTACTGACCCTTGCTCCGCAGGCCCCTTCCAGCCGAGCTTGCGGAGACGGCTGAGGAGCCGTCCCCCTTGGCTTCGCCCCCTCCATCGTCTTCAAGCGCTCCGAGCAGTGGAGCCCTTATGGCGAGGGCGATCGAAGAGGCGAACCGTCCCGTGGCGCATCATGGCCCTGCGCACCTCGCGATCCTCTTTCGCGGGCCTTCTCGTGGCATAGCCAGCCTGCCGTGGGCTTCTCGCCTGGTCGTGGACTGCAATTGGGAGAGGCGCTCCCTACGCCCTTCAACTGGGGATGGGCGGGCTCCAGGCCGGGCTTCTGGCATGGCGTGCCCGACCGTCGCAAGGGTGCCAGCCCCGAGCCCCCTGCCCGGAGGGGGAGTGCTGATTCGTGGCCCTCGGCGCTTGCTTGGGGTAGATGATGGTGTGGAAGACGTGCTCGAGCGCGCTCGGGAGCGTCGCGCTCTCCGCCAAGGATTCCTTCAAAGGGCGGCTGACGTGGTGAGCCTGCTTGGTGAGGAGCTTGCTGATGAAGACGCGTGCCTTGAGGCCGAGGGCCTGCGCCTGACTGCAGAGAGGCGCGAGCTGGAGGGCGCCATCGCCCTTGCGTGCCGTCAGCGTGATCTTGACGATGCAGAGGCCAAGGCGTCGCTGGCGGCCTCTCGGGAGGCCTGATCTTGGGCTGCTGAGGAGGCCTGGGAAGCCGACCGGCGGCGAAAGGTGGCGGAGGAGCGGGCTCAGGAGCTCCTGGCCTGGTGCCACTCATTGGAGGAGCGGGTGGAGCTGCGCAAGGCAGCCCTCGCGTCAATGAAGGTGGCCTCTAGCGACTCAGCAGAGCTCCAGAAGCGTGAGGAGGCGCTGACGCTGGAAGCCGCCGAATGTACCCGCGAGTAGGAGCGTCTGGAGATGAGGGAGCGCTTGGTGACGCAGGCGGAGGATGATGTTGCTGCACAGGAAGCCCGTGTCCTGGAGGAGGTCGGACGTCGGGTGGCGATGGCGCATTTGAACCTCGAGCGCGAGTTCGAAGAGAACCTGGGGTTGATCCGAGCCGAAGCTAAAGGCAGGACTGCCGCCTTGAGGGCCAAGCTGGAGGAGGCGACGCGGCGGGCCGATGCTTTCCGGGCCGCCCTTGAGGTGGCGCAAGGTGAGTTAACCACCTCCCAGGCCGAGGTGCTCCTTCTCCGCCAGCGGGTGGAGGAGGCTGAGGTCGTCGCGCGCCAGAATGCGGACGAGATACATCAGCGGCGAATCCTGGAGCATGAGCACGGCCCCATGCTCACCACGCTCCGGGAGAGAGCCAACGCAGCCTTGGGCAACATCTGCCAGGCGGCTGTTGGCAAGCCGCATGCAGTCAACTACGCCGGCAATCTTCAGTTCTTCACTAACGTGGTGACGCAGCTGGGGGCGCGGTCGGTGAGGGCTGACAGGTTGGTGGAGGAGAGGAGCCGCGCCCTGCTTGGGCGCGCCTTTTGTCGCGTCTTTAGCCATCTCCGGAACATGGATCCCCACTTCGATTTCGACGCCGCCATCGCCCCAGTCCCCCTGGCCGTCCGAGGCGATCTGGCGCACTGGGTGGAAGACAATGTGGATGCTCTTGTCAGGGCCTTCACTTCGGATAACGACGGCGTGATCGTGGCTGCCGACAAGGGCGGCGTGTTGAACGGCCCTGACGCCGCTGGCGACGACGCGGACAGCAATGGCGAGTTCTGCGACGCCAGCAACGGCTCGGGTGGTGCTCCTGAGGACGCATTGGGGGATTTATCCGACTGATTGTGCATCGTTCCTGCTTCCTTATCCTGCATGAATAGAACTTAGGTTTTGGCCTGATGGCTGTGAGAGCATTTTGGAGGGGGAGCCCCTCATGTAAAACTTGTGTTCATCGTATCAGTAGACACTACATTGCGCATGCGCCCGCGCCAAGTGGTTGGCTTAAGCGACGCGCTGGTCGGCTAGTTTATCTTGGTCCCGTGCTGGCCCCGAGGTAGCCCGTGGGATGCCGTGGTGTCCTGAGTGTCCCCTGATTGAATCCGTAGGATCTGCAGTAAAACACCCTCTTGAGAGGACGCGGCGGCGGCAGTTTGGGCTGTGCGCAAGCTAGGCCTGACCCAGCTCGCGAGGGGCTCACGAGGGGAGGCAGCTGAGGCGAAGTGGTAACCAAAACGCGAGAAATTGCTCAAACGAGACTAAGCACCCCTTCCCCGAACACACGCAAATCTCAAATTCGAATCCAACTTGAATCCAGTGGAGGAAAATGACATTCAACGGGAAAAGCAACGAAAGCAGACAAAAGGCCGCGTCCGGCCCCTAATCTAGTCTTGGACGTGTTCTCACCAGTGCGGAGCTAAGTGCTGCCACTGGGCATGGGAGGGAGCCCCAGGGCCTGAGGCCGGCACCCCTGAGACTCCGGGGCATGTACAGCCCCACTCATTATTACGTGAGAGTGTCACGGGGCGGCGAGCTTCACAGGCACTGGGCCTTCTTCACAGGTACCGGCCTTGCTTCATATCGCCAGATGAGGGCCCCGCCTTGCGGCACACTCTAGTGCCATCAACGACGACCGGAAACCAGGACGCCGCTGATGGGGTAGAGCGGTCGCCAGCGGTTTGCCCGATGACCACGGGTCCTCCGCGGGGGGCAGGACCTGAGGCACCTCCCCAGCGGAGGGCCTACCTCCTGAGGACACCTTGCTCCGAACGCCGTGGTGGTGATGTCAGATCCCGGTCCCTCTCCTACAGCCCCCTGCGCCCTCCTCCCGAGGGGTAGGAGACTGTGGGAGCGGGGCAGCTACTCGCTATGGCGACCTGCACCTCCTGCGATCCATGGTTAGCGTATGCCTGCTCCTGAAGAGTTAGCGGTACCCGATAATCGTTGCCTCCATCATGGCTAGTGGGACCATCCCGAGGCTCCTGGAAAGGCTCAGCTTCTGGCGCCTCGTCCCCCAGCCTGAGCTGTGGAGCGAGCCTTGTTCGCTCTCGTGTGGGTGTCCTTGGTCCATCATGAGGGGCACGTATTCCTCTGGCGCCGTCATCCCGAAGGCCACGCCGTAGTGCTCCGCATGCCACGCGGTCCTTCCCGACGCGCCCACCATGGGGTGGCAGTGCGGCTGTCCACTGGGGCCGCGGGTCGCGTCGAGTCCTTCTTCTCCGCGGACCGGGAGCGGGGGCATTGCCGCCGTTGGTCCGGTGCTGACAGCTTCGCTGGCGTTGGAGTAGCCTTGGAGCCCGCGGGTGCGCGCGGAGCCCCCGCGCGGGCTGCCCTGGGCTTGAGATGGGAGCTGGGTGCAGAAGGGTGAGCCCCCGAGGCGGCGAAGCCCAGGAGCTCTGCCACCCGCTCCTGCAGCACATCGCGGCCGCGCTCCAGCAGCCTGCACTGCAGCAGCTCTTGGGCCACCGTGAGCACGGCCCTCGCGTTCGCCTGCTCCCGGCGGGTGTACGGTGTCGTGGTCGCGGCATGATTGGAGGCCCTTGCTACCGACCGCGCCTGCCACGGTGTGAGAGCTGTCGAAGCCTGTCCGCGTCGCCCACGGCCCGCAGCGCCCTACGGACCGCGAGCTGCCTGGGGCACGGGGTCGCCCGAGGCGAGCGGCTCTGCGCGGGCGGGCCATGCCGCCCATGGATCTGGGTTGCCCACCTAGTCGCCGGACATGGTGATGACGACGCGATCGGGCACGAAGCGGTAGGAGGTGGATCCCGGCGCACCCCTAGCCGGCGCGCCAAATGTCAGATTTCGGGTTCTGGGAGACCCTCGAGGTTCGAACACTGGGGTGCGCGCGGAGATTTCGCCTCCTACCTACCTGCACCCCTCCGCCTTGCTAGCATCCAAGCTATGAAAAGAACAACACAAGATACACAGGGTTTATACTGGTTCGGGCCACCGTTGTGGTGTAATACCCTACTCCAGTGTGTGGTGTGGTGGATTGCCTCTTGGGCTGATGGTGATGAACAATACAAGGAAGAACAACCTCGCGAGGGTCTGTTCTTGGCTGGGGCGATGAACTGCTGGGAGGAATTCAGTCACCCTTCTCTCTCTCTCGGATTTCGATCCCCAACCTCTAACCTCTCACCGAGGTGCCCCCATCATGCGGGTCGCTGGTCCTATTTATAGAGGCCTTGGTTCTCTTCCCAAATATCGAGCGGGAAGGGAGCTAACAATGGCGGGCTAATTTGAAAGGGGACATCTAGTACCAGTTATCCTGACAAAAGTAGTCTTCGCCTGCACAAAGCTCTGGTGGTGACACCGTCTTGGGCTCCACGATGACCTCCGTCTTGCAGTCCTCCTGGTCTTGGTCTTGTTGCACCGAAATGGCAACCTTTGCCTGATGCCTCGGTACTCCGCGACTGCGCTTGCCCCCTTTGCACCCAAGGGGAAAGGAGGACACTGCGCGGGCTGGCACCCGCCTGGCGCCCTTGGTCGTCATGGCTTGCATCACGGGCACCTCATGAGGTACCCCGCCTTGATCTCTCCACCTCCTCGCGAGCCAGCCTGATGAGGCCATGCCTGAGGAAGCTCCGCGTTGTCCGCCCCGCGAGGCTTGGCCCCTCACGAGGGTCTTGGGTCTGTGTTGGTGAAGATGGGCCGTGCTGGGCCCCCCTTTGAGCCACGCCACAGCCTGCAGGCAGGCAAGTCTAGAGACCCCCGTTCCCAGAACACCGACAGAAGCAGGGCGCACGACCTGGGGTGTCGTGGGCGCAGCCGACGCGCGGTCCATGACGACCGCGGGCGAGAAACAGTGTAAGACGGGACGGAGGTAGGGAGGGGGTTGGGGGTCCTCACGGCCGCTATAGAGCAGGGGACAGCATGGCTTGATGAGGACCGGTGGGGACGAGGACGAGGAAGGGGCGGCCGGCGATGAGGGCGGTGGGACGAGGAAGAAGCAGCCTAGTGGGGGCAGGTCGAGGACGGGGAGGTCAAAGTGGAGGGCGATGGTGGCCGCTCCGGTGACGTGGTCTCGGCCAGCGACATTGGGGTCGATCCCCCCGATCCAATCGGGGGGGGGGGGGAGGGTCAAAGGAGGGGGAGGTGGATCGTGGTGGGGGAGTAGTGGGGGGAGTGGGGAGGGACCGCTAGGGTTCGGTCGCCCCAGGGGTGGTGTAGGCGCTAGCTGGGCCGGCCTGTTGGCCCCGAGGCCATCTGGGCTGTGGCCCAGTGGGGGCGGGGTTGTTCTCTTTTTATCTTTTTTTGGTATTTTGTTTTTCTTAATTTTTATTTTACTGTTTTATTTTTAGTTTCTCTTTATTTTAGTTTTCATAATTATGATCTTAGTTCCTAAAATAGTATTACTACTTATTCTAATGCCACTATATTTTGGGCACCCCCAAAAAATTAGTTTAATATTTTATATTTTATAAAAAAGGCATGTAATTATTGGTTTTGGCTACTGTTCTATTTAATTTGGAGTATTTAAACATTTCATAACAATGTGGTTTCACCACCATAATCATATATGATATATTTGCTACCATTTGAACATTTTAGATTTGACAATTGAAAACTTTTATTGTTTGACTTTATTTCAAATATGAATTTTGAATTTATTTAAATCAACGTGTGACTTAGCAATAGTAAAGGTGGTGACCCGACATCATTAGCAGGGAATTACTGTAGGGCGTCATAGAGGACTTGATACTTAATGTTATGGTTGTGTTTCACGACCATAATGATCTTTAGTAGTTGCGGATGTTTGCTAGGGGTCCAATCATAAGTACATATGATCCAAGTAGAAAAAGTATGTTAGCTCATGTCTCCCCCTCATGTAAAATTACAAGAATGATTACCGGTACTTGTTATCGATAGCCTAGGGACAAATGACTTTCTTGTTGACAAAATCTATCCACTTTTATTATCTTGCAATTTATTCATAGTTTTATTCCCGCAAAGTAGTCATAGATTTATTCTTGCAAAATAGTTTCATACTTGGTTTAGGTAAAGCAAACTTCAAGTGTGTGTAGAGTTGTATTGGTGGTCGATAGAACTTGAGGGAATATTTGTTCTGCCTTTAGCTCCTTGTTGGGTTCGACACTCTTATTTATTGAAGAAGCCTACAAACGATCCCCTATACTTGTGGGTTATCAAGACCTTTTTATGGCGTCACTGCCAGGGAGCAATAGAGTGGGGTGAATATTTTCGTGTGTGCTTGTTTGCCTACTAAATCAATGGTCGAAGAGCCACCCAAAATCTATCACACTACTGAAGCTTTTTACTTCGATCATCTTCGATCCCTTTGTGCTCGTGCTAAAACCCCAACTAGCTTATTTGAGGGGAAATCATTAGATGAGCATGCTTGTTAAGTGCGACACCGCTTCTAAAATGGGGAATTTTTATGGCATCAAAGTAATACTATGCAATGCTATGCTTGGAATTTATGTGAATTATATGATTTTGCTTGTTGTTCCGAAGACCCTAAGAAACACCTTCCCTACCAATGTGAGTTTGGTGCTAATGGAATCGTATCTTTCTATCCTAAGGGTGTTTATAATTACTATGATGTTCACAAAATTGAAGAATTTGTTGCTTTTAAGGGTGCTTATGAAATTCCTTCTTTGTTGAAAAGTATGGTGCTACTCTTTACAAATCTAATTTTTTTTTGCCATACTTAAATATTGCTATGATAATTATGCTTCTAATGCCTATGTTAAACCATATATTGAGGACCCCTCTGTCGTCCAAGAAGAGACTAATATTCTGCAGGAGTCTATGGAAGAAGGGATTGATGAAACTATGAGCTCATTGGATGAAAAAGATGAGAAGGAGAGTGAAGAACAAAAGGAGGAAGAGAGGATTAGCTACCCATGCCCACCTTCTAATGAGAGTAACTCTTCAACTCATACATTATTTAATTTCCCTTCATGCTTACCGAAGGATGAATGCTAATATAACTGCTACGATCATGTTGATTCTTTTGAAATATCCCTTTTTGATGAACTTGATGCTTGTTATGCTTGTGGCCAAGATGCCAATACGAATTATATTTATGGAGATGAAATTTCTATAGTTATGTTAAGAACGAAATTGTTGCTATTGCTCACACACATGATAGTCCTATTTTATTTTTGAATTCTCCAAACTACACTATATTGGAGAAGTTGGCACTTATTAAGGTTTACATTGATGGGTTGCCTTTTACCATTGCACATGATGATTTTGATGAATATAATATGCATGTGCTTGCTGCTCCTACTTTCAATTATTATGGGAGAGGAACTATATCTCCACCTCTCTATGTTTCCAACACAAAAAAACTGTAAGAAATTTCTTATACTATGCATTGGCCTTTACATGATGTGCATTAATTGTTCTTGTATGACATGCCGATGCATAGGAAGAGAGTTAGAATTCGTCATTGCATGATATATGTTGCTTTGTGCTCACTACTAAATTATAAGTCATTGTTAATTAAAATTGGCTTTGATATATCTTGGCATCCTGGTGGATCAATTACTTGAGCACTTTATGCCTAGCTTAATGGCTTCAAAGAGAGCGCTGCCAGGGAGACATTTATTTCTGTTGAGTGCTTTTATAAAGTTTAAAAATAAAAAGATATAGAGGGGAACTTAAAACTTCACAAAAAGAAAAGTGAAAATGAGAAAGACGAGCAGCCTGAAAGTGGGAGCTAGCCTTGAACTTTTTTCATGCCCATGGAAACTTTGGGAATCTCAATTACATAACTTTTCAACAAAAATAATTATCTCTTCATAGAAATCCTTTGCATTGTAAAATTATTGTGCCAAGATTTGCCTTTAGGATGAGTAGATTGCTTGTTGGTATGTGCGGTGCAAAAACAGAAACTTTGGCTGTAGTGCGTGAATTTTCATTTTGAATGGATGTCGAAAGTTTCTGAAACTTTTTGCACATTATTGATACACAAATTATTTATTTTGTCCTAATTTTTCAGAATTTTTGGAGTACGAGAAGTATGGTAGATGTTCAGATTGCTACAGACTGTCCTGTTTAAGACAAATTCTGTTTTTGATGCATAGTTTGCTTGTTTTGATGAAACTATCAATTTTTATCGGTGGTTGATGACCCACAAGTTTAGGGGATCTATCGTAGTCCTTTCGACAAGTAAGAGTGTTGAACCTAACGAGGAGTAGAAGGAAATGACAAGCGGCTTTCAGCAAGGTTACTCTCTGTAAGCATTGAAATTGTCGGTGATAGATAGTTGTATGATCAGATAATTCGTAACGGGTAACAAGTAACAAGAGTAAACAAGGTGCATCAAGGTGACTCAATCCTTTTTGTAGAAAAGGACAATCCTGGACGAACTCTTATATAAAGCAACACGCTCCCGAGGACACATGGGAATTATTGTCAAGTTAGTTTTCATCAGCTCATATGATTCGCGTCCGTTACTTTGATAATTTGATATGTGGGTGGACCGGTACTTGGGTGCTGCCCTTCCTTGGACAAGCCTCCCACTTATGACTAACTCCTCTCGCAAGCATCTGCAACTATGAAAGAGTAATTAAGATAAGTCTAACCATAGCACGAAACATATGGATCCAAACCAAACTCTTACGAAACAACGCATAAAGTAGGGCTTAAGCTTCTGTCACTCTAGCAACCCATCATCTACTTATTACTTCCCGATGCCTTCCCCTAGGCCAAAATAATGATGAAGTGTCATGTAGTAGACGTTCACATAACACCACTAGAGGAAAGACAACATACATCTCATCAAAATATCGAACGGATACCAAATTCATAGGATTACTTATAACAAGACTTCCCACATGTCCTCAGGAACAAACGTAGCTACGCACAAAGCATGTTCATGTTCATAATTAGAGGAGTATTAATTATCATTAAGGATCTGAACATATGATCTTCCACCGAATAAACCAACTAGCATCAACTACAAGGTGTAATCAACACTACTAGCAACCCACAGGTACCAATCTGAGGTTTTGAGACAGAGATCAGATACAAGAGATGAACTAGGGTTTGAGAGGAGATGGTTCTTGTGAAGATGCTGATGGAGATTGACCCCTCTCGGTGAGAGGATCATTGGTGATGACAATGGCTTCGATTTCCCCCTCCTAGAGGGAAGTTTCCCTAGCAGAACAGCTCCACCGGAGCCCTACATTAGTTCTGCCTCGAGACGGCGGCGCTTCGTCCCGAAAGCTTCCTTCTCATTTTTTTCCAGGTCATAACACACCATATAGCAGAAGATGGGCATCGGGGGCCTGCCAGGGAGCCCACAAGGCAGGGCGCGCGCCCAAGAGGTAGGGCGCGCCCTCCACCCTTGTGGATGGTAGCTAGGTGGCCCCCCACTTGTGCTTTCTTTGCCCAATATTTTTATATATTCCCAACTAATTCTCGAGTCCAGAATTCCAGCTGCGAGCATCCTCCCTCTTCATGTAAACCTTGTAAAATAAGAGAGAAAAGGCAACAGTATTGTAATATAGTGTGTAATAATAGTCCATAATGCAATAAATATCGATATAAAAGCATGATGCAAAACGAACGTATCAACTCCCCAAGCTTTGACCTCGCTTGTCCTCAAGCGAAAGCCGAAATTGAAAAATATGACCACATGTTTATAGATAGAGGTGTTGATAAAATAAAATATGGACATGAGTGCATCATGATCATCTTTAGAACAACAACATGTAGTGTCATATAAAATGCGGATGACACCAAGACCTCCGGAAGGAGCGGCCTCCTCAGGCTGGCTCCTGAGGAGTGGAGATTTCTATGCAGGCCTCAACTCGCAAGGTACAGATGACATGAGCCATGACGACCAAGGCCAGGCGGGCGCCAGCGGGTGCAGGACAACAGTTTCCTCTTTGGTGCTAAGGAGGCAAGCGTAGGCATGGAGTCTCGGGGAATCAGCCAGAGGTTTCCATTCCCATGCAACAAGACCAAGACCGCCTGGATGATAGGACGAAGATCATCACCGAGCCCACCACAACATCACGACCAGAGGCTTTGTAGGCGAAGACTACTTTTCTCAGGATAAGATGTACTAGTTGTCTCCCTTCGAATTTGGGCGTTGTGGGATCCCTTCCCGCCTTCATTTGGGAAGAGGACCAAGGCCACTATAAATAGGACCTAGCCACCACCGTAGAGGGGATCCGGATCAGATTGAGATCATCCTCTCCCTCACCATCTCAAGAACGCACCTCCTAAGGTTGTTCTCCCATTGTACTAGTTCATCCTCATCCCACCTCGAGGCCAATCCACCTCAAAGCAGGAGTAGGGTTTTACACCGCAAGGTGGCCCGAACCTGGGTAAACTGCTGTGTCCCATTTCCTTCTCGCTCATCGAGCTAGGCCGTGAGATTGGCGAGTAGACAAACTAGGATGTTGAGTTCTTCGCACGCACCCTAGAGTTCTAATCTATCTAGGGTCTGCGGAGCCCGAAATCCGACATTTGGCGTGTTAGGTAGGGGTGCATCGGAGGCTCTCTTCCTCCAGTTGATTCACCACCGTTTCACCGTCCCCATGGCCGATGCTCGTCGAGTTCGTGCCGAGCACTGGACCGCCCACGCAGCCCGTGTCACCCAGACGGCGCCCGCAGGTGATGGTGCTCCCCGCCGTTCCCCGTTCCCCGTTCCTCGTCGCCTGCAGCCAATGCTGCCACCAGCCCCGCGGCCCATGAGGAGCAGGCTTCATCGATGCAGCCCTCCGTGGGGCGCGATGGGCGCACCGCCACTCCGTTGCCGACCCCGGTGGCCACTTCGTCGTGTCATGCTGGTCACGGGCCGGCGAATGCGCAGGGTGCATTCCTCATGGCGCGCGAGCTCCTGCGCTATCGCCCTATCGACGACCTCTACGAGGACTGGCTGGACCGCATCGCCGAGCTCGTCAGCGCCGCCGGAGAGACCCCTGCACCATCCTGCTCGCTGCCTCCCCACTGCCTCTCGCGGGCGACGTGGCCCATGGTGCGCCTCCTCCACCCCCAGGCAAGACGTCGCCCTCGAGCCAAAGCGCGAGGCTCCGCAGCGCGACCCGCCGCGCGGGGCACCGGTGCGTGACGAGGAAAGTTGCCATGTAGTGCAGTGGCCGCATGGAGATGCGCGTGCGCTCCCAGCACCGCCACGTCAAAGATCGTGCGCCGTCTGCGGTGGTGGCACGCGAGCACCAAGATCAGGCTCCATTCTGCGGCGAGCTCCTGTGACCACGACAGGATGCCGCGCGTTCACTCCGGAGCTACGCAGCATCATCTCGCTAGGGAAGTTCAAGCCCGACCTGCCTCCATGTTACGGCGGCACCCCCGACCCTATCGAGTTCCTGCAGCTCTATGAGCTGAGCATCGAGGCGGCCAATGGCGACAAGAAGGTTATGGTGAACTGGTTTCCCATGGCCCTCAAAGACGGTGCACGCACGTGGCTACTGAACCTCCGCACGGGATCGATCTCCTCCTGGGACGAGATGCGAGAGCTTTTCATTGCCAACTTCCAAGGCACTCGCGACCGCCTGCCAGCTGCGGGTGACCTGCAGCGCATCAAGCAGCAGCCAGGAGAGACACTGTAGAAGTACATCTAGCGCTTGAACAGTGTCTGCCTCAAGATCCCCAAGGTGTCAGACGAGGCCGTCATCTTGGCGCTCATTGATGTTGTCCGCGACATCAAGATGAAGGAGGAGCTTGCCATACACGAGGACCTGTGCATGTCTCTAGAGATATTCAACATGGCAACAAGGTGTGCGAGAGCTGAGGAGGGATGCCTCCCCCTCCTCGAGTTTCCGGAGGCTGACCCAGAAGACAAGAAGGCCAAGCGAAGGATGTGAAGCGGAAGGGACGATCCATGCTCGCGGCCAAACCAGAGATTAAGCGCGGCTGCGACCACCCGGAGTCATCCAAGGGCAGCTGCCCATTCTACGTCTCCACAATGTACACAACCACAATACCAACGACTGTCAGGAGCTCAGGGCCATCCGCAATGGGCGCTTCGGTCGTCGCCCCGAGCGCAACGACCGAGGCTACGACCATGGAGGTGGCAGAGGCGGAGGACGCTGGGATGGCCGCGACCCCCACCAGGAGTGGCGCGGTCAGCCTCGTGAGGACCGCTGGTAGGGCCAACCTCGTGAGGGCGCCTGGAGCGATCAGTCTCGCAAGGACCGTCCTCAGGGCAACGCTAGCCTTCCACCGCTACCGCCACCGCGAAGAAAGAATGACGACCACCACCAGGACAAGGGGGTTGGGGGCTTCCAAGAGCCTCGTGCCATTACTTGCATCCTAGGCGGCGCTCAGGCCCTTGCCTCCCATCGCATCTTCAAGAAGTTCGCTCGCGAAGTGAACACGGCCCTCCCCAAGCTCGAGGTGACGCGTCCGCTCAGGTGGTCCAAGTACGCCATCACATTCGACTCTTCCGACTAGCTCAAGTGTGCAGCCACAGCCGGCGCCCTCCCGATGCTCTGCTCACCCATCATCAGCAACGCCCTCATCACCAAGACACCCATCAATGGCGGTGCGGGGCTCAATGTTCTCTCTGTCGAGACGTTCGACAGGCTCCAGGTGCCGTACAGCCAGCTTCAGCCTACCAAGCCCTTCTTAGGAGTGACCGACGGCTCCACCACCCAGATAGGGCAGATCCGCCTCCCCGTCACCTTCGGCAAGCGCGACAACTACCGCACTGAGCTCATCGACTTCGACATCGCCCACATCCGCCTCCCGTACAACGCCATCCTTGGGTACCCGGCCCTGGCCAAGTTCATGCCAGTGACTCATCATGGTTACAATGTCATCAAGATGCGAGGAGGCTGCGGCATCACCATGATCGCCTGCGAAGATAAGGACATGGTGTGCTCTCTCAAGCGCGCCTACCAGGCTACGGCAGTCGAGAACCCGAATGATGAAGGCACCGCCTACTCCCCCGAGGTCGTCCCCAAGAAGAAGAAGTAGCTGCTCTATCATGGGCCTCAGGAGGATGGGGCAGCTGGTGGCCCTTCCTCAGGACCTGCACCCGCTAACGGGGTGCCTTCCCCTCTTGCATAGGAAGGCGCGCCTGGTGCCCCTCTCAGGCTGGGCTCGGGGGCTCTCCTCTAGACGGCCTCTGGCCTGGCCAGTGTCATGAGGGAGGCGCTCGGGCACCATGTGGAGGCGTGCTTCAACGCGCACTTCTGTGAGGAAAGTGCAAGGCACGAGGCACCAGGTTCTCAGGAGTTCATCACCAAGGCGATCGAGGAGCTTCAGTAGGCAAGAGCTATGCGAGGCTACCGTCGCTCACCACTCGCCGCAGCTCCCTGCCCCAGCAAGGACAGCGAGCTGCGCGCCTGCGTCAACATCCCTGGGATCAACAAGGCCGCGTCTCGGGAGCTCTTCTGGCCGTCCCACGTTGGCCGGTGCAAGGGCCCCCCTCACAGCTACGTTTGCATGCCTTTCGGCTTGATGAGCAGGGCTGTCGTGCACCAGCGCCACATGCGGAGCGTCCTAGTGGCTCGTGAGGCCAGGCACCGGGTGATCCTGTCGGAGATGGTGACAGATCCTTGTGAGCCCCCCAGGCCCCTAGAGCCTCATGAGGAGCGACTTCTCCAGCACGCGTCTTCAACTACTCCAACACCTCTTCTGCAATGGTGCCATGTGACACTTTTTAGTTCATTCAGTTCAAGACGCCCCTCGCGATGCATTATCCCCAAGCTGCGTGGGTCCATCCATGCGGCATGTACCGTTCTTTGCATCTATTATAACTGGTTCTACCCTTTGATCATGAGTTGCTTTATGCTTATCACCTGTATGTCTGGTGCTTCGACGCACGACCATCGTACGCCCTTGCAAACCCACCCACGACCACCTCATGATTAAGGACTGGCACGACGTCTGTGCTTGGGCCCGTCCCTGCAGCATCGCTAAACCCAAGTGGCTGAGCTCTGACTCGCGGGAGCTGAGGAGGGACGTCAGGCAGGCCATCAAGAGGGAAATGTTTTGGGTACCGCGTCAAGAGCAGGAAACAAAGACAAGGTGAAGTACTTACTAGTCCTCAGCGACATACTCCCTCTTCCTGCCCAGCAGTGTGGCGGCCCGAGCTTCGGGGGCACAAGCTTCGCCATGCCCCCCGGAACGGATGAACGCATGAGGGTTGCTGGCAATAAGGCAAAGGTGCCGCCCCGAGGAAGCGGCGCTGTGCCGCTCTTCTTCTGGGTCCCCAGCTTCAGCCTCTCCAGAGGGGTGCCACCAGACCTCGGGGCAACCCACCGGAGTGCAGCAACCCCTCTACCAGCTAGTCGCCGCCACGGAGGAGATCACTTTGCCACGGTGGAGAGGTCTCCCCCACCCCCTCCAGGGTCGCCTTCGAGTCCTTGTTCCTCTCCTCCCCGGAGAGATCGTCGGAGGACACCGACACTGGGGCGTTATGGGGCTGGGAACGCTGCAGTGGCATGAGCCCCCGCTCGTTGAAGACAGGCATCGGAGCGACGACCTGCGCCCTGTCATCGCGGTAGTACAGTGGGAGATGGGCCTCCGGGAGGGCGCCTGACTCCTTCTCAAGGAAGGTGCATGTCAGATCTCGGGTTCCGGCAAATCCCTCAAGGTTTGAGCACTGGGGTGTGCGCAAAGATCTCCCCCTACCATTCCACGTCCTAGCTTCGCCAAGATCTCAAGGCCTAACTCGACGAACTCGCAACCCAAAGGACACAAGATTTATACTGGTTCGGGCCACCATTGTGGTGTAATACCCTACTCTAGTGTGGTGTGGTGGATTGCCTCTTGGGCTGAGGATGAACAGTACAAGGGGAAGAACAGCCTCCTGAGGAGAGGTGTTCTTGTGCTTGGTGAACTTGTAGTTGTTCGGATCTCCTCTCCTAGCTATGGTGGTGGCTAGTCCTATTTATAGATGCCCTGGTCCTGTCCCCAAATATTGAGCTGGAAGGGAGCCAACAACGGCCAATTTGAAAGGGGATAGCTAGTATAGCTTATCCTGACAAAAGCAGTCTTCGCCTACAAAAGGCTCTGGTGGTGATGCCGCCTTGGGCTCCATGGTGACCTTCGTCTTGCCGTCCTGCTGGTCATGGTCTCATTGCACCGATATGGAAACCTTTTCTTGAAGCCTCGGTACTGCGCGTCTGCGCTTGCTTCCTTAGCACCAAAGAGGAAACAAGGACACTATGCGCGCTGGCGCCTGCCTGCTCTTGATCATCATGGCTCACGTCATTGGAACCTCGTGAGGTTTTCCTTGCCTTGAACTCTCCACCCCTCGTGAGCCAGCCTGGTGAGGGCGCTCCCGAGGAGGTCTTGTGTCGTCCGCCTCGCGAGGCTTGGCACCTCGCGAGTGTCTTGAGTGCTTGTTGGTGAAGATGGGTCATTCAGGCCCACTCGCAGAGCCACGCCGTGGGCCGCAGGCAGGCAAGTCTGGGGACCCCCATTCCCAGAACACCGACAGTAGCCCCCGGGCCCAGGGCGCGCTCGTGCTTGGCTTCGAGGCGAACCAAAGGGCAAATGCAGGGCGCCACGGGCCCCAATAGCCTACGACCTTGGTCGTCGTGTGGCGGTTGATTTGACGTGGGCGTCTCCGCTTCCCCACGCTGCCTTGATACCCACCTGGCTAGGCGGCCACCATGGTCTACACGGTTTCCCTCCCGTTGTTGTCGCGCACTCTCCAATTCTTCCGCTTCCTCGTAGCTCAGCCTCTCCCCCCGATCTGGTCTGAGCTCAATCCTCCCATAGCCATGGCACCGGACTAGTCCGAGAAAGGGAAGATGTTACACCCTCAATCCGACTATATCTCCCACGTGTCGAGGCACGACTTAGAGGCATAATCGCATTGAAGGCATATGTCGCAAGTGAGGTAACCTTCACACAACCCATGTAACATAATAAGGAATAAGAGATACATAGTTGGCTTACACTCGCCACTTCACACAATTACATGAATAAAGCATTACATCAACCAAATACACTCATGGTCCGACTACGGAACCAAAATAAAAGAAGAACCCCAAATGCGACAAAGGTCCTCGATCGACCCCAACTGGGCTCCACTACTGATCAACTAGCACGAAACAACACAAAGGACAAGATCTTCATCAAGCTCCTCCTGAGCTGGGTTGCGTCATCTGCTCGGACTCATTGGCACCTGCAAGCTGGTTTTGGAAGTATCTGTGAGCCACGGGGACTCAGCAATCTCGCACCCTCGCGATCAAGACTACTTAAGCTTATGGGTAAGGTAAAGGTATGAGGTGGAGCTGCAGCAAGCGACTAGCATATATGATGGCTAACATACGCAAATGAGAGCGAGAAGAGAAGGCAAAGCACGGTCGATAAAAGTATGATCAAGAAGTGATCCTGGACTACCTACGTCAAGCATAACTCCAACAACCGTGTTCACTTCCCGGACTCCGCCGGAAAGAGACCATCACGGTTACACACGCTGTTGATACATTTTAATTAAGGTCAAGTTTAGGTTATCTACAACCGGATGCTAACAAATTCCCATCTGCCCATAACCGCGGGCACGGCTTTCGAAAGATCAAATCCCTGCAGGGGTGTCCCAACTTAGCCCATCACAAGCTCTCACGGTCAACGAAGGAATAGACCTCCACCCGAGATATTCCGATCAGACTCGGTATCCCAGTACAAGAAGACATTTCGACAGGGTAAAACTAAACCAGCAACACCGCCCGAATGTGCCGACAAATCCGGATAGGAGCTGCACATATCTCTTTCTCAGGGCACACTCAGATGAGCAGTCTGTACAACGAAAACCAGCCCTTGGGTTTCCCCGAGGTGGCGCTGCAAGGGGCTCTAGTTCGGACCAACACTCAGAGGAGCACTGGCCCGTGGGGGGGGGGCTAAAATAAAGATGACCCTTGAGTCTGCAGAACCCAAGGGAAAGAAAAGGGCTAGGTGGCAATTGGTAAAACCAATGTTGGGCATTGCTGGAGAAACTTTACTTAAGGCGAACTGTCAAGGGGTTCCCATTATAGCCCAACCGCGTAAAGGACGCAAAAATCCGGGAACATAACACCGATATGACGGAAACTAGGGTGGCAAGAGTGGAACAAAACACCAGGCATAAGGCCGAGCCTTCCACCCTTTACCAAGTATATAGATGCATTAATTAAATACGATATATAGTGATATCCCAACAAATAAATAAATGTTCCAACAAGGAACGATCTCCATGTTCCAACAAGGAACAAACTTCAATCCTCACCTGCAACTAACAACGCTATAAGAGGGGCTGAGCAAAGCGGTAACATAGCAAATCAACGGTTTGCTAGGACATTGGTGGGTTAGAGGCTGAACATGGCAATTTGGGAGGCTGACAAGCAAGTGGTAGGCATCGTAGCAATGGCATAGCAAAAGAGCGAGCAAACTAGCATAGCAAAGATAGTAGTGATTTCGAGGGTATGATCATCTTGCCTGAAATCCCGCAAGGAAGAAGAATCGAGTCCATGAAGAAGACAAACGGAACGAAGCTGAACGGGTCCTCACAACACGACGTTACCGGAATCAACCCGAAGAAGCAATCACCGGAAAGGAAGCACACAACATAGTAAACAACCAACACATCAACATGGTATGATGCACAAACGAGTATGATGCATGTCCGGTTTAAAGGCATGGCATGGCAAAATGCACAATCAATCCTACAAATTAAGTGGAGCACAATATGCATCGGGATGCATATTGACAAAACACCGCATCAATTATTTAGTTCTCTCTCGTTTATGTACCCAACAATGTTAAATGTTGTTAAACATGGCGAGAGGGGAAACAAAGCAAAACTACCTATCTAGTCAAGGTTAAGTGAGGCCGGAAGCAACGAACAACAATTCCGGAAAATCCTCATGTGCAAATATTAGGTTTGGTCCTGATCTGTCCTAAACACAATTTTAGAGTTGCTAAACATGCAAGATGATGCCACCATGATAAACTAGGCAAAATTCTACCCCATTTACATATAAAGTTTATTAAATTCGGAGTTACGGTTAATTAGATATGAATTAAATCATTTTAGCATGGCATAGGGGCAAATTAATGCAACAAACATTTTAAACATTTTAATTGTTGTTATCATGATGCGGATGACATGAACAAGTTGAAGCAATCTATGCAAAATGTTGATAAGAGCATTATGAAGCATTGTCACCGTGGTGGAAGGGAAAAGGGGTGCCACGGCAACGAATCCGAAAATGATGCCACGGCAACATATCGGTTCCGGTAACTCGATTGAGATCCCGGTGCAAACGGAAGTGCGGCGGGAGCGTGACACGCGATAGGAGGTGGGGTGATCCCGGATACCGGGTTCCCACATGACGGTGACAAGGAAAAAGAGGGGCGACGTGCACCGAACAACTCCGACACGGAGCAAACACAAGCATTTCATACATCACACATGCATTCGTTCACGGGCATCGTTCCGGCGGTTATACCTTTGAAGCGAGCATCATCGAAACGGATCGAGTTCGGCGGTAGGGGTTCACGTGTCGACGAGGAAGTAGTTGTACACGGGGTCGTCGTGGGAAGTAGGGGAAGTAGTCGTACTCGCGATGGTAGTGGAAGTGGGGGTACAAGACGACGTAGAGGTACTCGCGACGGTAGTCGTTCACGTTCACGTTTCACGGGTCTTCGGCGATGGTCGTCGTACATGGTTCGGAGTGGTACTTGCGACGGTAGTGGTACATGTTTCGTAGACGTTCGAGCCAAATCGGTAGCGGTACTTGATGAATCCTGAAACGGACTTGGCGTCTTTGTGCGTAGGGGTACTTGGCGTTTCCGGAGACGACGGTAGAGGAACACATTTCGAAGGGGTACTTGGGGTCCTCGAACTTGCCGATCTCGTCATCTCGAAGGGGTACTTGACGTCCAAAGCATTCATCGGTGGTATAACTTGGTGGTCTCGACGGTCGTCGTGGTACTTGACGTCCATGGGTACTTGGCGTTGTTCCTATCATCACGCGAGGATGCTCCTGACGCTCGCGGATGGCGTGGTTCCTGGTGGCGGGTCGAGGAGGCGGTGGCAGACGGCGAAGGCTTGGCAGCAGGGACAAAACGGAGGGAGGCCGGGCACTTGAGGGCATGGTGCGGCTGGACGGCGCCATGGACGAGGTGCAGGAGAGGCGGCACTGGCCTTGCCGAGGCCAGCAACAGGCCACGGGGACTCATCTCCACGCGCAGCTCGGGCGTAGAGGAGAAGACAAGGGAGTCGGGCTCGCGGCCATGGCGAAGAGGGGGTGAGCTCCAGGCGCAGCTGCGGGGGAAGACGCGGCCATGGCAGGGCGTGGGCGCTCCTCTCCTCAGGCGCCCGGGCGACGCGAAGAGGGGCGACGGTAGGGTCGGGCGGAGCTTCGAACTCGGCGTCCATGGCAGGACGACGAGGAGGCCGGAGGAGGAGGGCCATGGAGGAGGTCGGCGACGTGGACTTGGGGGCGCCGGCGACGCTGCGAGGGAGGAGATCCGGCGGGGGAGCGAGGGAGCTGGGCGGCGGCCTGCTGGGTCCGGCGAGGGCCATGTCGTCTCGAGCTCCTGGTGGCCGGGAGACAGAGCACTTGCAGGAGGGGAGGCGACGAGGTCTTGAGGAGGACGAGCGAGGGGAAAGGGAGGCCGACCCGGGGAAGAGGGGATCGAGCAGGGCTCCCTGGTGCGATGTGTGTGTGTGGCGGCGCGAGGGGAGGGGTCGATGGGGAGATGAGGGTCGGGCCAGGGAGCTAGGGTTAGGTAGGTGGCCTGCGGGGAAGGATGGGCCTAGGGAGGCCGCGGGAGGCCTTGGGCCGAGAGGAGCAAATGGCCAGGGAGGCCCAGCTGGGCTGACTTCCTCTCCTTTCCAAAAACCTCCCTTTTCAAAATTATTGTTTATATAAATAAACCAATAAAGGGGAAAAACCCAGGGGTTTTAGGTTAGGAATATGAGATATATAAAAATATATCTGGAACCCTGGATTTATGTAGGGTTTGAATAAATTGCTCTGGCATTTTTAGAAGGTAGAAAAATAATTAGAGTTTGAATTATTGTCAAACTTCAATCATTTTTAAAACCTGACCAAAACAACTCCAAAGGATTTGATATTTGACGAAGAGGGTTTAGGCATGGAGAACTAGCACCAGAAAAAGAATGAACAATAATGGAGGAGGAGGAAAAGGACACTTGCCAAAAAGAAAGAAAAAGAGAAGGAAGGAAGGTGGTGATGCATGGAACTCACATGGGGCATGCAACAAAATGTCATGCATGAAATGATGCAATGCACATGATGACGTAACATGATGCACATGACAACGCAACAACAACGAATAACTGGCGGACACCTGGCACATCAGCCTCGGGGCGTTACAACACTCCACCACTACGAGAGGATCTCGTCCCGAGATCTAGAATGGCACCGGGGAAAACGGAAGAGAAAAGAGGAGAGGTAAAACTAAGTTGCTCCTTTGACAAACGAGTGAAACCAAAGAACCTTGCAAGGTTGAACAATACGAGAAAAGAATACAACGGAGATGAACAAAATTGAAAACACACCGATAGAAAAGAGGAAGAAAGAACATTGCGAAAACCGTGAGGTTGAAGGGCAAGATATATATTGAAACCACTCCGGTTAAGACAAGATAGAGAAGGAATAAGACTTATAGAATTTGGACAGCACTCCGGTTGAGAAGGGATGCAAAAATTGATGAGATGAGAAAGCTCGAAAGAAAACACGACGCTCCGGTTGAATGGATCAGCAAAGAAAAGAATACTATCATGACAAACCAAGAAGATGGGTTGAAGAGAGCAACATCACAAGCCTCCGGAACGAAGGGAAACAAGATCTTGAGAGAGCACGGTTACACAAATGCTAGAACGGAGTTATTGGAAAAACCACAACGAAAGAATAAGCTTGTAGTGGGCTTATAGAAAACTTCTCGAAACTAGAGGTGATAACCTGCCACTCATGGGAAAAGAATTGTATTGATATGAACAAGTAGACGAGAAACTATATCACCGGGAGGATATATGAAGAGCTTGGATCATATACGAGCACAATTATCGCAACAATCCTTAGGGAAGGATTTAGGTGAAATATAACCCAAGACAATACCAACGAATAGGTTGATGGATTTAAAATATCCCAATCTTGACAGCATGTGAATCATGAAAACATGAACTCAAATTATCAAGAATGACACAATACCACCTCCGGTAATATGGTAGAAAGAATTGCACTCCGGATAGCAAGATGAAGAAAGCTTGAGCTCCTTAGAAAAGAATCTCAATGAACGCTTCGAGAAGGAATTAAATCCTTGAAGAACCATCATGTAGAACTTCCATGAAGAACTCCGGTAATGAAAGAATGATCAAACGAGAAGAAAGAGAAGTTGAAAGCACAAGGTGAATCCTTGAGATGATTTAGATGGACCTCCGAGATGATATAATTGAGAGAACTTGGAACTCCGGAAAAGAAAAGATGAAACAAGTGAAACCAAGAATGAGTATGATGAGCCACTCCGGGAAAAAACACAGGAATAGAATAAACTCGATGAAACAAGAATAAGAATTATGTTATGCTCGTCCTTCATCAATTAAATTGATGACAAACCATGGATTCGGCACACTACTTATTCTCGTAGAAAGGATTAAGAGAGATATAGCGCAAACTTAAGAAGGTATTTCGATGAACCACCGGTAGAATTGAAAACAACGAATAAATAGATAAGATAAGGAAGAGAAAACTTGAATGAACCACCATAAGAATTGAAAATGAGCGGAGTAAAGATAAGGAAACATCGGGAATAATTAGCAAATGAATGAAGATGCTTGAGAGAATTTAGACCCATGGGAACGAAGAGATGACGAGCTGATTAGAGAACACTTGACAAAGCACCTGTAAAATTAGGAGGGTGAGAGCTGCAATCTAGAGTTAATAAATCTTAGATGATTGGCTCCGGATAAACAAACTGAGAATACTCTCGAATTGCTCCGGAAGGGTGAAAAGAATAACTCACAATCGAAAATAATTATGAGAGGATGGCAACAAGCTAGCACCATGAATCTTGAAGAGAATGGAACAAAATTAAAGAGAAATTCTTCTTCGGTCTTCAAAAGATGAGAATGACAACTAGAAACACCACCGTGAACTATTGAGGCACTCCGGAATGAATAATGGAAAAGGTTGAGCCAACGATGAAAAGAATTTGAAAGATTTTGGAGAAATACATTTGACAGATGATAATCATTCTTACGTCAAAGTTCCAAAAGAATTTGGGAGTACTCCGGAAAGAATGGAAGAGTCAGGTAAGATCCTGGGAAAGACCTGTGGGTTAGGGCCCACTCGAAAGAAAACACCGTTGAAATGATTTAAAAGAGGGAATGCACCGGAGATGGAAAATGAGTAAAGAGTGACGAACTTGAAGCTCCGTTAGAATCTTCATGAGAATCACCGGGTAGAACATTGAAAGAAATAGAACGGAGGGACCTCCATCAATAAAATGGATAGTGAAAAAGAAATCTGAATCCTTGAAGAAAAACAAAGGGAGGGAGGGTGGGAAAAACAAAGACAATTTGGAGATGGAAGAAATGAACACCGTTGAGAAGAACTGATACTCGATCTTGCGAATGTTGAAAAATGGACGGATCCACTTGAGGAGAAAACACGCCGGTTGAAAAGAATTAACATGACAATCTCGATTATCATGAAGGATTACTATTCACATAGGAGTATGCGAACACCGTTAGGAAAAGGTATGGAATCATCATTTGACTTCGAAGCAACTCGAATACCACAACTCAAAACAAAACAAAGGATTGGCTTGCAGAATAAGCCAGAACAAACATACGATAGAGATTTCGTCTGAAGTTTTCGTGGTGGGACCTACACGGGCTCGATTGTACAGCACCATCATGTACAAGGCAGTGCACATGACATACGAAGCGTCCCCGAGTCAGCATAGCCAAGGACTCTTTAAGACACAACGAGACCACTGTAATGTCGACCGTGAATAGGCGAACCACTAGACGTCGAACCCCAATGTCATATCATACATCTGTCGGAAAGAAATCCTAAGAGCTACTTGAATTCCCACCTATGAAACTCCCGAAACTTTCCGGTTATGCAATCAGGTGTTGAGGATACAGGGGAAGCATAATATCTCACCCAAGCTAGCAAATCCTACATCCAACTGCATCCATCCTTCACCACATAACCAAGAAACCTTCGGAAACCATCTATCTCAACCTTCGAAAAGCATCCGTTATACAGTTATGGCGATACTCCCGAACTCCTGCCCAAGTACTGGGTGGCGTCGAGGTTATCTCACCAACGAACTACATAAAGGAGATTTTCGATGTCGCGAACATATCTCAAGTATACCAGAATTGCAACGATAAAATTATGATGACAACACCTCAGAGCTCAACTCCCCGGGACACTTCCACTAAACCCCTGACAGGAGGCACCAAGACAGTATTCTCATCATAAGCCATCGGAACAAAACTAAGATACTCGCGTGATCCTAATTTTTTTTAGTGAAATTTGAGAAGAGAAGAGTCAAAACTCTACGTCACGATGCCTCACCAGAGTGACGAAGGGACTGGGAAGTAAAAGAATTCCTAAGCTCTCCGATATATAATTCCTAAAGGACTCAAAACATTTTTCTAGACACAACTCGGCCGCTAAAAACGATCAATCAGTGGGGGCTCCTAATGTCGGGGAAGGCTCTGATTACCAACTTGTTGCACCCTCGATGCGACTATATCTCCCACGTGTCGAGGCACGACTTAGAGGCATAATCGCATTGAAGGCATATGTCGCAAGTGAGGTAATCTTCACACAACCCATGTAATATAATAAGGAATAAGAGATACATAGTTGGCTTACACTCGCCACTTCACACAATTACATGAATAAAGCATTACATCAACCAAATACACTCATGGTCCGACTACGGAACCAAAATAAAAGAAGAACCCCAAATGCGACAAAGGTCCCCGATCGACCCCAACTGGGCTCCACTACTGATCAACTAGCACGAAACAACACAAAGGACAAGATCTTCATCAAGCTCCTCCTGAGCTGGGTTGCGTCATCTGCTCGGACTCATCGGCACCTGCAAGCTGGTTTTGGAAGTATCTGTGAGCCACGGGGACTCAGCAATCTCGCACCCTCGCGATCAAGACTATTTAAGCTTATGGGTAAGGTAAATGTATGAGGTGGAGCTGCAGCAAGCGACTAGCATATATGATGGCTAACATACGCAAATGAGAGCGAGAAGAGAAGGCAAAGCACGGTCGATAAAAGTATGATCAAGAAGTGATCCTGGACTACCTACGTCAAGCATAACTCCAACAACCGTGTTCACTTCCCGGACTCCGCCGGAAAGAGACCATCACGGTTACACACGCTGTTGATACATTTTAATTAAGGTCAAGTTTAGGTTATCTACAACCGGACGCTAACAAATTCCCATCTGCCCATAACCGCGGGCACGGCTTTCGAAAGATCAAATCCCTGCAGGGGTGTCCCAACTTAGCCCATCACAAGCTCTCACGGTCAACGAAGGAATAGACCTCCACCCGAGATATTCCGATCAGACTCGGTATCCCAGTACAACAAGACATTTCGACAGGGTAAAACTAAACCAGCAACACCGCCCGAATGTGCCGACAAATCCCGATAGGAGCTGCACATATCTCTTTCTCAGGGCACACTCAGATGAGCAGTCCGTACAACTAAAACCAGCCCTCGGGTTTCCCCGAGGTGGCGCTGCAAGGGGCTCTAGTTCGGACCAACACTCAGAGGAGCACTGGCCCGTGGGGGGGGGCTAAAATAAAGATGACCCTTGAGTCTGCAGAACCCAAGGGAAAGAAAAGGGCTAGGTGGCAAATGGTAAAACCAATGTTGGGCATTGCTGGAGAAGCTTTACTTAAGGCGAACTATCAAGGGGTTCCCATTATAGCCCAACCACGTAAGGGACGCAAAAATCCGGGAACATAACACCGATATGACGGAAACTAGGGCGGCAAGAGTGGAACAAAACACCAGGCATAAGGCCGAGCCTTCCACCCTTTACCAAGTATATAGATGCATTAATTAAATACGATATATAGTGATATCCCAACAAATAAATAAATGTTCCAACAAGGAACGATCTCCATGTTCCAACAAGGAACAAACTTCAATCTTCACCTGCAACTAACAACGCTATAAGAGGGGCTGAGCAAAGCGGTAACATAGCCAATCAATGGTTTGCTAGGACATTGGTGGGTTAGAGGCTGAACATGGCAATTTGGGAGGCTGACAAGCAAGTGGTAGGCATCGTAGCAATGGCATAGCAAAAGAGCGAGCAAACTAGCATAGCAAAGATAGTAGTGATTTCGAGGGTATGATCATCTTGCCTGAAATCCCGCAAGGAAGAAGAATCGAGTCCATGAAGAAGACAAACGGAACGAAGCTGAACGGGTCCTCACAACATGACATTACCGGAATCAACCCGAAGAAGCAATCACCGGAAAAGAAGCACACAACATAGTAAACAACCAACACATCAACATGGCATGATGCACAAACGAGTATGATGCATGTCCGGTTTAAAGGCATGGCATGGCAAAATGCACAATCAATCCTACAAATTAAGTCGAGCACAATATGCATCGGGATGCATATTGACAAAACACCGCATCAATTATTTAGTTCTCTCTCGTTTATGTACCCAACAATGTTAAATGTTGTTAAACATGGCGAGAGGGGAAACAAAGCAAAACTACCTATCTAGTCAAGGTTAAGTGAGGCCGGAAGCAACGAACAACAATTCCGGAAAATCCTCATGTGCAAATATTAGGTTTGGTCCTGATCTGTCCTAAACACAATTTTAGAGTTGCTAAACATGCAAGATGATGCCACCATGATAAACTAGGCAAAATTCTACCCCATTTACATATAAAGTTTATTAAATTCGGAGTTATGGTTAATTAGATATGAATTAAATCATTTTAGCATGGCATAGGGGCAAATTAATGCAACCAACATTTTAAACATTTTAATTGTTGTTATCATGATGCGGATTACATGAAAAAGTTGAAGCAATCTATGCAAAATGTTGATAAGAGCATTATGAAGCATTGTCACCGTGGTGGAAGGGAAAAGGGGTGCCACGGCAACGAATCTGAAAATGATGCCACGGCAACATATCGGTTGCGGTAACTCGATTGAGATCCCGGTGCAAACAGAAGTGCGGCGGGAGCGTGACACGCGATAGGAGGTGGGGTGATCCCGGATACCGGGTTCCCACATGACGGTGACAAGGAAAAAGAGGGGCGACGTGCACCGAACAACTCCGACACGGAGCAAACACGAGCATTTCATACATCACACATGCATTCGTTCACGGGCATCGTTCCGGCGGTTATACCTTTGAAGCGAGCATCATCGAAACGGATCGAGTTCGGCGGTAGGGGTTCACGTGTCGACGAGGAAGTAGTTGTACATGGGGTCGTCGTGGGAAGTAGGGGAAGTAGTCGTACTCGCGATGGTAGTGGAAGTAGGGGTACAAGACGACGTAGAGGTACTCGCGACGGTAGTCGTTCACGTTCACGTTTCACGGGTCTTCGGCGACGGTCGTCGTACATGGTTCAGAGTGGTACTTGCGACGGTAGTGGTACACGTTTCGTAGACGTTCGAGCCAAATCGGTAGCGGTACTTGATGAATCCCGAAACGGACTTGGCGTCTTCGTGCGTAGGGGTACTTGGCGTTTCCGGAGACGACGGTAGAGGAACACGTTTCGAAGGGGTACTTGGGGTCCTCGAACTTGCCGATCTCGTCATCTCGAAGGGGTACTTGACGTCCAAAGCGTTCATCAGTGGTATAACTTGGCGGTCTCGACGGTCGTCGTGGTACTTGACGTCCATGGGTACTTGGCGTTGTTCCTGTCATCACGCGAGGATGCTCCTGACGCTCGCGGATGGCGTGGTTCCTGGTGGCGGGTCGAGGAGGCGGTGGCAGACGGCGAAGGCTTGGCAGTAGGGACAAAACGGAGGGAGGCCGGGCACTTGAGGGCGTGGTGCGGCTGGACGGCGCCATGGACGAGGTGCAGGAGAGGCGGCACTGGCCTTGCCGAGGCCAGCAACAGGCCACGGGGACTCATCTCCACGCGCAGCTCGGGCGTAGAGGAGAACACGAGGGAGTCGGGCTCGCGGCCATGGCGAAGAGGGGGCGAGCTCCAGGCGCAGCTGCGGGGGAAGACGCGGCCATGGCAGGGCGCGGGCGCTCCTCTCCTCAGGCGCCCGGGCGACGCGAAGAGGGGCGACGGTAGGGTCGGGCGGAACTTCGAGCTCGGCGTCCATGGCAGGACGACGAGGAGGCCGGAGGAGGAGGGCCATGGAGGAGGTCGGCGATGTGGACTTGGGGGCGCCGGCGACGCTGCGAGGGAGGAGATCCGGCGGGGGAGCGAGGGAGCTGGGCGGCGGCCTGCTGGGTCCAGCGAGGGCGATGGCGTCTCGAGCTCTTGGTGGCCGGGAGACAGAGCACTTGCAGGAGGGGAGGCGACGAGGTCTGGAGGAGGACGAGCGAGGGGAAAGGGAGGCCGACCCGGGGAAGAGGGGATCGAGCAGGGCTCCCTGGTGCGATGTGTGTGTGCGTGTGGCGGCGCGAGGGGAGGGGTCGATGGGGAGATGAGGGTCGGGCCAGGGAGCTAGGGTTAGGTAGGTGGCCTGCGGGGAAGGATGGGCCTAGGGAGGCCGCGGGAGCCCTTGGGCCGAGAGGAGCAAATGGCCAGGGAGGCCCAGCTGGGCTGACTTCCTCTCCTTTCCAAAAACCTCCCTTTTCAAAATTATTGTTTATATAAATAAACCAATAAAGGGGAAAAAACCCAGGGGTTTTAGGTTAGGAATATGAGATATATAAAAATATATCTGGAACCCTGGATTTATGTAGGGCTTGAATAAATTGCTCTGGCATTTTTAGAAGGTAGAAAAATAATTAGAGTTTGAATTATTGTCAAACTTCAATCATTTTTAAAACCTGACCAAAACAACTCCAAAGGATTTGATATTTGACAGAGAGGGTTTAAGCATGGAGAACTAGCACCAGAAAAAGAATGAACAATAATGGGGAAGGAGGAAAAGGACACTTGCCAAAAAGAAAGAAAAAGAGAAGGAAGGAAGGTGGTGATGCATGGAACTCACATGGGGCATGCAACAAAATGTCATGCATGAAATGATGCAATGCACATGATGACGTAACATGATGCACATGACAACGCAACAACAACGAATAACTAGCGGACACCTGGCACATCAGCCTCGGGGCGTTACAGAAGAGTCCCCTGTCCTCCGCCGAGCTGCGCCCAGTCACTGAGCCTGCCATTGGCAGGTCCCTGGTGCTCAACCAGGAAGCCATGGATAAGGTGCGTCGTATGCTTGCCCCAAGCTTCAATGAGTGGGGAAGGACGGTAGCCTGGCCTGCATCTCATGCTCGCGTCAACCAGACAGCCACCAAGGTCCCATTCTTCATCGACGACCTTTGGGTTGGCTTGGTTCCTACTTTCTCCGCCTTCTTCAACGATGTGCTTGCGCATTATCAGATCCACATGCTACACCTTGATCCCCAATCCGTGACCCTTCTCCCCGTCTTCGCCTTTGTTTGCGAGGCCACGGTAGGCATTGCCCCTTCAGTAGCCCTTCTCTGCCACTTCTTCTTGCTGCACCTGATTGATCCCCGACAGAGCTCCCACCATCCACGAGCGGGTTTCGGGCACGGTGGGTATTTGTTGATGTCGGAGTGCTCAGCCCCCCTGCTCTCTTCTCCGTCAGCGCCCGTTATTCCCAACTCCGGTTGGTGCCACCAAAGGCTCGCCGATTCGTGCCTTGCCCCTGTCCGGCTCAAGCTGAAGAGGCTCAGGGACCTTGATGTGATTGCGCCTATGGTGGTGAAGGAGTTCGTCCGGCACCGAATCGCTCCACTTCAGCGCCACTCTCGACCGATGTGGGTCTCGCTCGACAGCAAGGACCACATGAGACTTCAGGAGTCCGGGCTCCCCCTTGAGGTGCGGCGAACGGTGCTCGAGGTCCTAACAGGTGTCCCGTTGCCAGATGACATGCCAAGGAAGAGTTGCCTTCTGTACCGCTGCTTGAACAAGGAGACATTCGCTGAGCAGATGCCTTCCTTCGATGAGTGGCGGTTGCATCCAGTCGGCGTCATGGGGCCCCGTGAGAACCCCATCACCGTGGTTCCTCCCCCTGCCATTGGCGTCGAGCTCGCCCCAAGTGTGGATGTAGGGGGGCAAGCACCACTGGGGGCCGATGGTGAAGGTGCCGAGATGCTAATGCCACCGAGGGCTCCCGAGGCGACGTCCTCGAGGACTCGCGACTCTTGCCCTAGGGCGGTGGTTGAGGGGGCGATGCAGCCCACGTCTCCCGAGACTGAGGCTCCTGAGGCCTCGGTAGGTCGCTGCGAGGCAGTGCCTGATAGCTCTCCTCATCTTAGCGCTCTAGAGGCTGCCCCTTCGAGCGCTTCTCTAGCTGCGCCTCGTGTCAGCTGCCATATCCAGCGCTTCGGCCGGCTTTGCGTGGACTTCGATGAGCACCACAAGAGGAGGGGTTCCCCAAGCAGCGGAACCTCCGGGCCATTAAAATGGAGAAAGTACATCGCCGTTGATGAGTAAGTACCTTATCTCGGTGATTCTCCACGTGTTGCTTCCATCCCTGATGATATCTCTTCAGGATCCCTTCGCCAAGGCCGCGGAATCTCCTGAGAAGCAACCTCCTGTCGCCTCATTTCTCCCGCTGGACTCGAGCGCTGCAAGTCCGAGCGCTGCTTACGGCGTGGAGTCGACCGAGGAAGCCAGCCCGTCGACAAGGCGTCTTGAGCTCGCGCCTTCGCCGTCTCTCCTTCGTGGCCTTGCTTGGAGTAGAGCAAGCGTGCCAAGAGTTCCTCCCCAGGTCGTGGACGGCAGCTGGATGGCTTCGGTCTTGGGTTCCTCTTCAAGCAGCGGGCCTCAACTCGTTCGGGCTCCTTGCAAGGCCTATCCCGCAACTGGGCAGGTGCCAGCCCCTAGCCCCCCGCTGAAAGGGAGCGAGTTGCTTCGGGCCCCATCTGCGGTCCCTGCAGCGGAGGACGGAGTCAGCAGCATGCTCGAGTCGGTGCAAGAAAGGAGCATCGTCCGCCATGAGCTCTTTCAGGAGGCGATGGGAGCGATGAACCGGCTTGGTGAAGAGCTCGTGGATGTGGATGCGCGCCTCATGGCTGAGGGTTTTTGGCTGGTGGAGGAGTGGCATAAGCTGAAGGTGGCTATCAACCTTGGGCATCACCAGTGCGGGCTCGATAATATGAAAGGCCGAGGCTTCCCTCGCAGCCTCCCGTGAGGCCTGCTCCCGAGCTCTAGAAGAGGCTCGGGAAGCTGACCGCCGTCGAGAGGTCATGGAGAAGCGCGCGTGGGAGCTCCAAGCTTGGAGCGCCGCCTTGGATTAGCAAGTGGAGGCGCACAGAGCCGCCCTGGCGTCGTTGAGGGGGACGCTCGATGAAGAGGAAGAGATCCGGAAGCGCAAGGAGGCGCTAGCACTGGAAGCCATGGAGCGTAGCCTCGAGCTCGAACGACTAGAGACGAGGGAGTGTCAAGTTGCCCAGGCGGAGGATGCCGTCGGCGCGCGCGAGGCTAGGGCCCAGGAGGAGGTCGATCGCCGGCTGGCCGAGGCTCGCGCGGGTCTTGAGGGTAGGCTTGACCTGAAGTTGAAGATCATGGAAGCTGAGGCCGCTAGTAGGACTGCTTCCCTCAAGTCCAGGTTGACTGAGGTAGAGCGACGCGAGGAGGCCACCACAGCCGCCCTAGTCTCGGCGCAGGCCGAACTGGCCTCCGCCCGCGTCGAGCTGCTCCCTCTTCAGCAATGGGTCACTGACACTGAATCCATCGTGCGATAGAACATGGAGGAACTGCTTCAGCGGCGGACGCTGGAGCGCGTGGACGCCCCATGCTCCAGGACCTCAGGAACAGGGGCAACATCGCCCTGGGCCACATCTATGATGAGAATGCTCCTCATCCCCACACAAATTACTACACCAGCCACCTCTGCTTCTTCACCCAAGTGGTGACGCGCCTGGAGAACCGTTCCGAGAGGGCTCGCCAACTTGTTGAAGAGAGGAGCCGCGGCCTGCTCGGGCGTGCGTTCTCCCGCGTCTTCAGCCATCTCCAGAATGCCGATCGCAACTTCGATTTTGATGCTGCCATCGCTCCTGTACCCGAGGCCATCCGGGGCGACCTGTCGCGATGGGTGGAAGACAATGTGGACACGCTGATCAGGGCCTTCACTTCCGATGATGATGGGGTGGTGGTCACGGCGGACACGGGCGACATGGTCGACGATGGTGATGGAGGCGCTGGTTAAGGTGATGGTGATGCCAGCGATGGTGGAAGTGATGTCAGCGACACATCTGAGGGCGATCTAGGGGACGCGGCAAGCGACATGTTTGACTGATCCCGTGTTTCCCAGCTGTTTGTCCTGCACATAGAAGCTCGGGCGCAACCCTTGAGGTTGTAAGAGCATTTTTGGAGGGGAAGCCCCTCATGTAAATATACTACTGCTTCTATGTTTTTAGGTCGAGTTGGATATGCGTCTTCGTGAACTCACGTATCCTGGGGCAAGGTTGTTGTTGCGTTTTAGCTTAGCCTGGACGAGCCCAAAACCAGCTCATGAGATTGCGAATTTCTGGGAAGCTTCTAAGGAACTTGTCGACACGCTCGAGGGGACGGCGTGATAAGCAAGCACTAGCCGTGGCACGTCATGCGCGTGGCGCGTGTGCGCCATGCCCAGCCCCACTCGCGAGGGGCCAGCGAGGGGGAAGCAACGTGCACGAACTTCGAAATAAGGCAAGAACCAGATAGCAAGAAATCGCTTGAACGAGAAAAGGCACCCCCCGCGTGCATCAATGAAAATTCAACTTCAACTTAAATCCAAATCCAGAAGGCAGGGTTATAGAAAAGAGATCCAAAGCAAATGGCTGCATCCGGCGCCTAGTCTAGTCTTCATGTCTTCTCACCAGCGCGAAGCTATGTGCTCCCACTAGGATGTGGGAGGGAGCCCCCGAAGCCCGAGGGCAGCACTCCTGAGATTCCGGGGCATCTATAGCCCCACTCATTATTATCTGAGAGTGTCACGAGCGAAGACCTTCACAGGCGTGAGCCTCACTTCATATCGCCAGATGAGGGCCCCGCCTTGCGCCACCCCCTAACACTGTTGGGACAATCGGAGACCAGGACGACACCAACGAGGGCAGAGGGGATGCCAGTGGCGCCCTCGGCGACCATGGGTCCTCTGTCGGTGGAAGGCCCACCGGCGCCTTCCCGGTAGAGGGCCTACCTTCGGGCGATGTCTTGCTCCGTGCGACGCGAGGAGGGGCCCATCTCTTGGCCCCTCCCACGCAGCCCCCAGCGAGCCTCTCCTAGTGAGACGGATACCGCCGCGCCAGAACCGTCGCCTGGCGCTGTGACCTGGTTCACTTGTGATTCATGGTTAGCGTAAGCCTGCCCCTGGGAGATTAGTGGTACCCTATAGCTGTTGTCGACGGCGTGGTTGGTGGGGCTCTCGGGCGGCTCCTAGAAGGCCTCAGCTCCTAGCGCCTCCTCTTCCCAGCCTGGCTCGAGGAACAAGCCAGGGTCATCTTCCGGCGTGTACTCCTGGTAGATCATGCGGGGCACATAGGCCTCCGACGCCCTTGCCCCAAAGACCTTGCCAAAGTGCCCCATGCTCCATATGTCGCCCAACCCATGACGTTGTCCTGAGGATGGTGGGGTAGCGCTCCACTGGGGCCGTGTGCAGCGACGCTCGTGCCCGCACCCATCTGGGGGTGGTGCAGGTGCGATGGGGCGCCGTCCGCCGTGGATCATGCTGGTGTAGACGAGGCTCCCTGGCGCACTCAGGGGCACGCGAGCGCGGCGAGGCCTGCCGTGGGATCCAGCCGCTGCCTGGGGCATGAGCTGGTAGCAGAAGGGCGGTGCTCCCATGGCCCCTGCGTCCCGGAGCTTGGTGACGTGTTCTAGCAGTGCATCCCGGCCGCTCTCCATCAGCCGGCACCGTAGAAACTCCCGCGCCACCATGACTGCAGCCCGCATGTTTGCCTGCTCCCTCCGGGAGTGCGGCGCCGTCGCCGCAGCGTGGCTTGCGGCCCTTGCAGCAGCTCACGCCTGTCGTGGGGTGAGGGTGGACGGCGCCTAGACGCGCCGCCCGTGCCCTGTAGCGTCAGGTGGTGCTCATGTCGCTTGGAGCGCGGGGTTGAGGTCTTCCTGGGCAAACGGCGCCGCCTGGGTTGGCCAGGCTGCCCAGCGGTCGGTGTTGGTCCTTGAGTCGTTGGACATCGGAACCGCGAAGCGTCGGTGAATCGACTAATAGGAGAGAGGCTCCGGCGCACCCCTACCTGGGGCGCCAAATGTCGGATCTCGGGTTCCGGCAAAACCCTCAAGGTTCGAACACTGGGGTGGGCGCGAAGATCTCCCCCTACCGATCCATGTCCTAGCTTCACTAAGATCTCAAGGGCTAACTCGACGAACTCGCAACACAAAGGACACAAGATTTATACTGGTTTGGGCCACCGTTGTGGTCTAATACCCTACTCCAGTGTGGTGTGGTGGATTGCCTCTTGGGCTGAGGATGAACAGTACAAGGAGAAGAACAACCTCCTAAGGAGAGGTGCTCTTGTGCTTGGTGAACTTGTTGTTGTTCAGATCTCCTCTCCTAGTTATGGTGGTGGCTAGTCCTATTTATAGAGGCCCTGGTCCTCTCCCCACATATTGAGCAGGAAGGGAGCCAACAACGGCCAATTTGAAAGGGGACAACTAGTACAGCTTATCCTGACAAAAGCAATCTTCGCCTGCAAAAGGCTGTGGTGGTGACGCCGCCTTGGGCTCCCTGGTGACCTCCGTCTTGCCGTCCTGCTGGTCATGGTCTCGTTGCACCAATATGGAAACCTTTGCTTGACGCCTCGGTACTCCACGCTTGCGCTTGCTTCCTTAGAACCAAAGAGGTAACAAGGACACTATGCGCACTGGCGACCGCCTGGCGCCTGCCTGATCTTGATCGTCATGGCTCACGTCATTGGAACCTCGCGAGGTTTGCCTTGCCTTGAACTCTCCGCCCCTCGTGAGCCAGCCTGGTGAGGGCGCTCCCGAGGAGGTCTTGTGTCGTCCGCCTCGCGAGGCTTGGCCCCTCGCGAGGGTCTTGAGTGCTTGTTGGTGAAGATGGGCCATTCGGGCCCGCTCCCAAAGCCACGCCATGGGCCGCAGGTAGGCAAGTCTAGGGACCCCCGTTCCCATAACGTCGACAGTGCGCAATACCTTGCTCAGCTCCTCATGAGAGAAGTCGTCCGGGCGCAGCCGGATTTCGTCTTCCGCGTCCCCGAGGATCCACAAGAGGGCGCGAGTGCGCCTGGAGCGGAGCCAGGCGCTGCGTCAGTAACTCCCTAACGATCATGGCCCCCGTCACCTTCTCCGCCTTCAGGTCAGCCGTCATCTCCTCCAGCAACCGCTTCGCCCGGGGTCGGTGAGCTTCTTGTGAGCCCACTGGTCTAGCTTCGCCGGGAAGGCGGTCGGCAACTCCAGCCGAGCTTGGGAGGACTTGACATCCATGAAGATCCACTTGTGCTAGAAGTCCTCCACCTTCTTCCTGGCCCTCGATATCGCGTTGCTGCCGTTAATCGCGATGAAGCTGGCGCACCCGGAGCACTAGGAGCCGCCTGATGACCCACAAGTATAGGGGATCTATCGTATTCCTTTCGATAAGTAAGAGTGTCGAACCCAATGAGGAGCAGAAGGAAATGATAAATAGTTTTCAGCAAGGTATTCTCTGCAAGCACTGAAATTATCGGTAACAGATAGTTTTGTGATAAGGTAATTTGTAACGGGTAACAAATCGTAAAAGTAAATAAGGTGCACCAAGATGGCCCAATCCTTTTTGAAGCAAAGGACAAGCCTGGACAAACTCTTATATAAAGGAAAGCGCTCCCGAGGACACATGGGAATTATCGTCAAGATAGTTTTCATCGCGTTCATATGATTCGCGTTTGGTACCTTGATAATTTGATATGTGGGTGGACCGGTGCTTGGGTACTGCCCTTCCTTGGACAAGCACCCCACTTATGATTAACCCCTATTGCAAGCATTCGCAACTACAACAGAAGTATTAAGGTAAACCTAAACATAGCATGAAACATATGGATCCAAATTAGCCCCTAACGAAGCAACGCATAAACTAGGGTTTAAGCTTCTGTCACTCTAGCAACCCATCATCTACTTATTACTTCCCAATGCCTTCCTCTAGGCCCAAACAATGGTGAAGTGTCATATAGTCAACATTCACATGACACCACTAGAGGAAAGACAACATACATCTCATCAAAATATTGAACGAATACAAAATTCACATGACTACTTATAGCAAGACTTCTCCCATGTCCTCAGGAACAAATGTAACTGCTCACAAATCATATTCATGTTCATAATCAGAGGGGTATTAATATGCATAAAGGATCTGAAGATATGATCTTCCACCGAATGAACCAACTAGCATCAACTACAAGGAGTAATCAACACTACTAGCAACCCACAGGTACAAATCTGAGGTTGTTGGGACAAAGATTGGATACAAGAGATGAACTAGGGTTTGAGATGAGATGGTGCTGGTGAAGATGTTGTTGGAGATTGACCCCCTCCCGATGAGAGGATCAATGGTGATGACATCGGTGATGATTTCCCCCTCCCGGAGGGAAGTTTCCCCGGCAGAATATCTCCGCCGGAGCCCTAGATTGGTTCCGCCAAGGTTTCGCCTCGTGGCGGCGGAGTTTCTTCCTGAAAGCTTGGTTATGATTTTTTTTCCTCAATGAGAGACTCCATATAGACAAATATGGGCATCAGAGGGCTGCCAGGGGGCCCACAAGGCAGGGGGCATGCCCAGGGTGGTAGGGCGCGCCCCCACCCTCATGGACGATGGGTGGCCCCCGTCTGGTACATCTTTCGCCCAATATTTTTTATATATTCTGAAACGTGCTCCCGTAAAGATTCAGGACTTTTATAGCTGTGCAGAATAGGTCTCTAATATTTCCTCCTTTTCCAGCCTAGAATTCCAGCTGTCGGCATTCCCCCTCTTCATGTAAACCTTGTAAAATAAGAGAGAATAGGCATAAGTATTGTGACATAATATGTAATAACAGCCCATAATGCAATAAATATCAATATAAAAGCTTGATGAAAAATGGACAAGCGAAAGCCGAAATCGAAAAATATGTCCACATGTTTAGAGATAGAGGTGTCGATAAAATAAAATACGGACACGAGGGCATCATGATCATTCTTAGAACATCAATATATACATATATTGTCATATGATCTCTTATGCTAAAGTAACAATTCAATCACAATTTCAAGTATGAATCAGAAACTTCATTGAGAACTAACAAACTATAATCTCAGTCACTGAGGCAATTGCAATTTATCATAACATCAGAAAGAGTCAATAAGAGATTTTCAACAAGTCCACATACTCAACCATCATTTAGTCTTTCACAATTGCTAACACTCACGCGATATTTATGGTTATGAAGTTTTAATCGGACATAGAGAAAGATAGGGGCTTATAGTTTTGCCTCCCAACCTTTTTCCTCAAGGGTAATGTCAAGAATAATAGTTCAAGAAAACTCGCATCCAATTAGCTACATATATCAGGATCTTTCCAACACATTGTGATTGCCAAAGGATAAAATGTAAAAAGGAAAGGTGAAGATCACCATGACTCTTTTATGAAGTATAAGACAATAATAATAGATAAGCCCTCCGTAGAGGGAAGCAGGGGTTGTCATTTTCTTTTATGGTTGGATGCACAAAATCTTAATGCGAAAGAACGTCACTTTATATTGCCACTTGTGATATGGACCTTTATTATGCAGCCTGTCACTTTTATTTCTTCCACATCACAAGATCGTATAAAGCTTATTTTCTCCACACTAATAAATCATACATATTTAGAGAGTAAGTTTTATTGCTTGCAACGATGACAACTTACTTGAAGGATCTTACTCAATCCATAGGTAGATATGATGGACTCTCATGGCAAAACTAGGTTTAAGGTTATTTGGAAGCACAAGTAGTATCTCTACTTGGTGCATAGAATTTGGCTAGCATGAGAGGGAAAGGCAAGATCATGTTGGATGGTCCATGACAATATAATTTATCTCAGATGTAAGAAAACATAACCCATTACATTGTCTTCCTTGTCCAACATCAACTCTTTAGCATGTCATATTTTAATGAGCGCTCACAATCATAAAAGATGTCCAAGATAGTATATTTATATGTGAAAACCTATCTTTCTTTATTACTTCCTATTAATTGCAACGATGACCAAAACTATGCTTGTCAACTCTCAACAATTTTTATTCATCATACTCTTTATATGTGAAGTCATTACTCTGCATAAGATACACATGATCCCTTTATTTCTTTTTATTCTTTCTATTTTATTGTATTCCCTCAAGATCGTTGTATGATAATCAAGCCCTTGACTCAACACTAATCTTTATTACATATAGCTCACGGAATCGATTACATAGAAGGATCATAAAGCAAAACTCAAAACTAGATCATATTAAAATTTTATTCTACTAGATCAAGATATTACCAAAAGGATCGAACTAGGAAAATCGGTAAAGGTAAAAGTGATGGTGATACGATATCGGGGCACTCCCCCAAGCTTGGCAGTTTCCAAGGGGAGCGCCCATACCCATGTGTGCAGTTGCCAAGGGGAGCGCTCATACCCATGTGTTTATGTCTCCTTCCTCGGAGGTGGTGATGATGGATTTTTTGATGATGTAGGCTTGTCATCCATCTTCCAAGGCATATGCTCACCATCATAGAAGGATGATCTAGTATCCGGGATCCTCAAATCTGCAGCCAAACTCATCCTCTTGAATCTATATTCATACTCACACTTTTGGTTTTGCAGGTCATAGATCTGGGCTTGGAGGTGCTCAATTTTTTCGTGAAGCTTGAGGATGGCCTCCCCAATGTTCTTGTCATCCAGCTTGTGGTTGTTGGTGAACTCTGCTATCATTATGTGATTGGAGTCAAGTCCACGTTCCACCATCTCCTGGCACTTGAAAACTTGTTGCTCCATTGCTTTGAGTCTTGTCACCACGCTTCCGGTCCTTCTTTGTCCCTGAACATCGCAGATATGCAGCAACCCCTCACGCATCCCAATGGTTTGAGGGTGTTGCAGCACCTCCGCGAGGTAGGGGTTGACGACCTTCTCGAAGAACTTATCCTTGGGGGCAGTTGAAGACGCCATGGCGATCTAGATCTGTCATAAAAACAGCTCGAAACAAAGATAGAAGATATTTGCATGATACCATGGTCAAAACCTTCGGGAGCTTATATAATGATTTTTTACCGACCAAAAGAAGTATCGTGCAAGAAAACGGAGTCCGAAGAGCACACGAGGTGCCCACGAGGCAGGGGGCGCGCCTAGGGGGTAGGGCGCGCCCTCCACCCTCGTGGACGCCTCGTGTCCTTCCCGGACTGCTTCTTATTTTCCTATTTTCTTAAATACTCCAAAACGGAGAAAATTTGCTATTAGAACTGTTTTGGAGTCGGTTTACTTACCATACCACGTACCTATTCCTTTCCGGAGTCTGAAATATTCTGGAAAGTGTCCCTTATGTATTCCTCCGGGGTTACGATTTCAATAACATTATTTTCAACATTTATGGGATTACCTAAGATATAATGTTTGATTCTTTGACCGTTCACCACCCTCGGATTTGTGCCTTCGAAGTTGTTGATTTTTATGGCACCGGAACGATAGACCTCCTCAATGACGCAAGCACCTTCCCATTGAAAGAGGATTTTGCCTGGAAAAAAACTTAAATGAGAGTTGTATAATAATACATAATCACCTACATTAAACTCATGCTTTTGTATCCTTTTATCATACCATCTTTTAACTTTTTCTTTAAACAGTTTGTCATTCTCATAAGTCTGGGTTCTCCATTCATCAAGTGGGCTAACGTCAAAAAGCCTCTTCTCATCGGCAAGTTTGAAATCATAATTAAGCTCTTTAATGGCCCAATATGCCTTATGTTCTAGTTCAAGAGGTAAGTGACATGCCTTTCCATAGACCATTTTATATGGAGACATACCCATAGGATTTTTGTATGCAGTTCTTTAGGCCCATAATACATCATCAAGTTTCTTGGACCAATTCTTTCTAGATCTATTAACAGTCTTTTGCAAAATTAATTTAAGCTCTCTATTACTCAATTCTACTTGGCCACTAGATTGTGGGTGATATGGAGATGCAATTATATGATTAACATCATACTTGGCAAGCATTTTACGAGAGCCACCATGAATAAAATGTGAACCACCATCAGTCATTAAGTATCTAGGGACTCCAACCCTCGGAAAAATAACTTCTTTAAGCATCTTAATAGAGGTGTTGTGATCAACACTACTAGTTGGAATAGCATCTACCCACTTAGTAACGTAATCAACATTAACTAAAATATGTGTATACCCATTAGAGGAACACTACTAGGAAAAGGGCTATAGATGGAATTGACACTAATGGCGCACCAGAAATGTGGTGCGTCATTACTATATACTAATGGCACACCATCTGTTGGTGCGCCATTAGTGTGGAAGACACTAATGGCGCACCAGGCACACGGTGCGCCACTAGTAACAAAATGTTTTTTTTCATTTTTTCAAACATACTAATGGCGCATCCGAGCAGAGTGCGCCATTAGTAGTTAATGGCGCACCAGCCATAGAGTGCGCCACTACTGTATTTTTTATTTACTTTTTTGCAAAACTAGTAATGGCGCATCGTTGCATAGTGCGCCATTACTAGTTTAAACTAGTAGTGGCGCACTGTGCCACGGTGCGCCATTAGTATAGAAATTATTATTTTTTACTTTTTTGCAAAACTACTAATGGCGCATGTCTGTGTGGTGCGCCATTAGTATGTTGGGTTACTAATGGCGCATGTCTCTGTAGTGCGCCATTAGTAACCTGGGACCAGCTAGATATTTTTGGAGAGCCACACCTACACACTCACATTCCCCACTTCATTCCCCCCACCTCCTTCTCTAAGCTTGTTGGCTGCCTCCTCCTCCTCACCTCATCTCGATCGCTATCCCACCTCGCCAGATCCGGTCCCCCTCGCCGCCGAGCACCCCCCGCACCATATCCCCCGCTCCACCGGCCACCGCCGTCGACCCCCCGCACCCTCCCCCACTCCACCGCCGCCGACGACCCACCGCACCCTCCCCGGCTCCACCGGCCGCTGCCGCTGACCCCCGGCCCGCACCCTCCCCCACTCCACCGTCGCCGACGACCCACCGCACCCTCCCCGGCCCGCTCCACCGCCACAAATGAATGCAACTAAAATTGCAAAAAAAAATTGATTATATTTTTTCATATTCATAAATATTTTCAAATAACAAATTTGATGATATTTTTAAAAAAATATTACTTTTTTTATAAAAAATATTACTGTCATCTCGATCGCTATCCCACCTCGCCAGATCCGGTCCCCCTCGCCGCCGAGCACCCCCCGCACCATCTCCCTCGCTCCACCGGCCACCGCCGACGACCCACCGCACCCTCCCCCGCTCCACCCGCTGCCGCCGCCGACCCCCAGCCGCACCCTCCCCCACTCCACCGTCGCCGACGACCCACCGCACCCTCTCCCCCGCACCCTCCCCGGCCGGCTCCACCGTCACAAATGAATGCAACTAAAATTGCAAAAAAACAAATTTGATTATATTTTTTCCTATTCATAAATATTTTCAAATAACAGATTTGATGATATTTTTTTAAAAATTATTACTTTTTTATAAAAAATATTACTGTTATGATTTAAACAAGTTTGAACATATTTAAACACAAATAAATATTAGACAGCATTTTAAATGCATAAAAACAAAAATTGGGGAGCCTAGGAATCGAACCCAGGACCTCCTAGTGTGTGTGCTGCGTGCTGACCAGTCAGGCTAGTGGGCGCGTTCTGGTGGAGATAGGGTTAGGTGGAAAATAAGCTGACCACTCAGGCTAGTAATTAAAACAAAATTCTAATGGCGCACCTGGGGGAGGTGCGCCATTAGAATCGTCGTACTTATGGCGCACCAGGGGGAGATGCGCCATTGCTAACCCTCCCCCACTCCACCTATCCCCCTCGCACTGTGGCCTCCCTCCCTCGCCAGATCCCCCACTCGACCCCAAGCATACGTCGCCGCCCCCTTTCTACGCCCCCTCCGTCCGCCGCGCCTGCACGCCGTCAGCGCTGCTGCCACCCCTGTGGTCTTGCGCTGCCCCGACGCCGCCGCCCCGACCCCCGCAGGACTCCACCCCCGCCGCCCCCGCCCCCCCGAACGGGATCGGCCGAGCGCGCGCCGCCCGCTCCTCTCCTCTCCTCCTCCCTCCGGCGAGCGAGGGCCTCCTCTGGCCCCTGCAGCAGCCGGCAAGCGTGGCCCCGACGCACCCACCCCGCCTGCCCCTGCCGTCCTCCGCCACCGGCCCCTGCTCTCCTTCGACCGCGGTGAGCGAGGACCCGGACGAGCTCGGACCCTGACCCCTTCGCCGACCCCGACCCCGACCCCTCCGGCGACCAGGTACCTCTCCTTCTTCCTTCTTTCTCCTTCTCTCCACCATTCCCCATTCCCTCCCTCCCTCCCCTCTCTTCGCCGACCACTTGCTGCTACGCGTTGCTACTGCGGTGCCTCGCGCGCGATCAGTCGCGTCCGCCGCAGCTCCGAGCCTCCCGCGGTGGCCTGCTGCCGCTGCTGCCTCCGGCGGCCGCACGCTGCCTTGCACACCCGCGCACGCACCTAGCCGTGCCGGCCCTGCTTGCCATCCCGCGCGCGCCCCTGCGCCTGCCTGAGTTGCTTCTACTGAAGCTCTTGCCCTGCTGCTACGCTAATACTGCTGCTGCTTACTATACTGCTAGCTAGCTTTTCAATTATTACATTGACTAACCTCCTAGACAGACCCTAATCTATGGTTAAACAACTGGTAAAATGACTGAATAAAATATGAGTAGGTAGTATATGATGAATAGGCAATACTAGTGGATATTAGGCCTTTTTACAGGCAATAATAGTGGGTGATGTACCTGGATGTCTGTGGGAGATGCTCAGGTGGTATGTATGATGTCTCCGCTTTTTTTGAGATTGCTGCTGCTATCTCACCAGATTATATGTAGTGTGTCATTCTTGCTATGGTCATGTAAGAGCAATGCTTTGCCTTGCTAATTTTACCATGAGATTTGGGGTAATCAGCTAGTTCTGGTCAAAGCAAGTGGTTTTCCTGAGCTATGCCTTGGTTAGAAAATGATGCATGATGGTTTGTTCAGAAGAGGAATAATCCCAGGATAGCACGTATCATGGGGTCAAACCTGGGACCCCTATTATAATTTGATTTTGATTATTAATTTTTCTGTGAGCAGATGAATTATAGTGTTTGTGTTGTAATGAAACTTGAGCTGAAATAGAACTTGACAGCCTGTATAGTGAATATATATAGTCATTGTAATTTTTGGGAGTAATTTTTGGTGTCAAATCACTCAAGCAGTAACTGAATTTTTAAATTGAACTTGACACAATACTATTCAGTTAATTTGCTTGGACAGTAGTCTGTATGCTCATCACTTTATGTATGGTGTTATGCCCTGTTATCTCTGTTCAGTTGACTAATGAAGCACTAGGCTCATCCATGGTACAAGTTCACCTGTGAACACTTGAAATTAGTCAGGACATCCCGTACTGATAGATGTAAATTGTGTCTAGTAGGCTTTGAAGCACCGTTTTTTCCTGTTTCTAACTCTAAATCTGATATAAACCATACTGTTGGCATAAGTGGTCTTTTGTATATGTGCTGATGCTTTGTTAATATAAAGCTATAGATGATGTTGTACTTGTGATGATGCTACATGTGATCTTCTGAAATGACCCATTGGCGACTTCATTACGCGGGGATAATGATATTGCAGGTACCCCGAGAGGCCCTTGAGTTTGCCGGAATGTCGATTAACTTCCGTTCTGGCAAATTCGGGTACTCCATATGCCCTATTTTCAGCAAAGGTCATGCTGGAATTTTCTGTGAATTTTAGCATGACTTTGCTAAAAATAGGACATATGGGGTACTTGCGACTAATACATGGGCCGGGGTATCTTAGTACTTAGTTAAGTAGGATCAACTGCCCCGCCATTCTTGCTGCATTAAACCATAGATGGCAATAGAGCCAAGTGATTAGGCCCAACTTAGAATTCTCCTTAGCATCAATAAACCCTAGATGATAAACCCAACATAGGTGGCAATAGAGCCAAGTGATTAGGCCCAACCTAGGGTGCCTCGGTATTGTTAAACCCTAAATGATGAAAACTTAACTTGGCTTCTATAGGGTGCCTCGGTGTCGATGAGAACCTAAATGATGTACGCTTAGGCTTTTAGGGTGCCTCGGCGTCAACAAACCCTGAATGATAAAAGCTTAGCTTTTAGGATGCCTCGGTGTCGACAAACCCTAAATGATGAGACCACGATCTTGTTCCTTGACAATAACCAACTTTTTTGACCAAACTTTTTTCCTATTTAGAGCGAAACATGGCCCACAACGATGAGGCCGGCAGTTCGGGCGGCAAGCAATTCTGGGAGCTGTCCCAGGAGTTGGACGAAGACACCGATCCTGACTACACAACCCCTAGTGGCATCGGGGATGACACCACTTATGATGGCTGTCGGAGTAAATAGCCATGGGTAGCCTAGCCGGCTTCCCCTGGCCCTCCAGAAAAAATTACGAGCTCGTCCGGCTCCCAAGAACCCAAGACATGGGGCCGCCTTCCCCTTTGCCGGCTGTCATCCAGGCCGGCTTCGGGAGGCGGCCCAACCTCAGCCCTCATGAAGAAAGCCATGGGAAGGCCGACTTCGAGAAGCCGGCCGCGAGAAGGCCGACTCCAAGAAGCCGGCTCCCATGAAGCGATAAAGACCGTACCCTTAAAGTTTGCATCCACCCAGCAATGATGAAGCGGGGCGTGGCTACAGTGAAGCTTGCCACACCGAAAACCAGGAGCACGACCGGCACAGTACGCCGTACGGGTGACCACGACCCGCCCGGCGCGGCACTGTTGCCACGACGACCCTGACGCCACCCACGACGGGGCCACCAGCGTGGCCCACGAGGCGGTGGGACCCTTCGGGCAGAGAGACGCCCGAAGGCGGCCACACTTCCTCCCAGTCGGCCAAAGAGAGAGCCGGGTCCCCATAGCCAGCTTGCCATCCTCCTCGAAGGAGACGCCCCATTAAGGAGACAAGACACGGTGAGGCTACAGTAATCGCCCGCCGAGCGGCGGTACTGTAGCCACGCCCACCATGACCAAGCCCGCGTCACCAGCCTAGAGCAACAGTAACCAGCCACCGACCAGGCCCTGGATGGTGGGGCCTGCTTGTCGACCAAGAGGCCGGCAGCTGGCGGGACCCACTAGTCGGCGGGCCGCAGCAACTGGCGCAGAAGCCAGCGAGCGCAGTCACAGACGGCAGCGCCCCGCGCCCAGCCGGATTACCATTGTACCCCCGGGGGGTAGGCCTATATAAACCCCCTGGTTCACCCATGCAAAGGGTTCGATCCCCAAGCTAGTCTTAGACACCATACGAGGAGAAGAAGCAAGCTAGTCGTGCCCCTCTTCCTCCTTCCACCAAAACAACTCAAGGAGCATTGTGTAGCTACTTGTTCATCTAGTGATCATGCGGAGACCCCGCAGAGCAGCAGTAGGGGTGTTATCTCCACGGAGAGCCCTGAAGCTGGGTAAAGTACGCCGGCGAGCTTATCTTCGCCTCATCCCGTTTCCAGGCACCGGCGATGTCTTATTGGCTCCCACAATGATAAGCCACCCGTTGGCATATGTCGCACCTACCACCCGACATTTGGCGCCCACCATGGGGCAAGGTGCACCATCGTCCGGAGACCTGTTGTAGACGGGAACCTTCTTCCTCCCCAGCAAGCGTCGCCAGCCCGGCACGCCCGATGGCGCTTGCCACGACGTGCTGCAAGGCGTCACCGACATCTGCGCGGCGAGCAGCCTCGCCGATCTCCTCGACGAAACCCGCATCTCCGACGAGCGCGCGTCCGATGCGGGCACCGACCACCTCATCAACCTCCTCGGCCGGCTCCATGTCTCCAGCGAGCCCACTATGGACCTGGAGTTGGTTGGCTCCACCGACCCGATGCCTGTCGATTCCGACACGGCCTCCTACGACACCTTCCCCACCAACATCACGATCTACAACGACCCGCTCCCTCGGCCCACCGACCGCGATACTGTCACCACTGAGGTGATGGTCATCAGCCACGGCGGCCCGGCCGACGAGAGCACTCACGACGCCCCGCGTGCGGCGGCGCACGACTTGTCCGTCCCCCTCCCGGCTGACGCCGATGACGAAGCACTGGAGGCACGCCGCCTTGCCCTCCTCGCGGAGGGCCGGAGGCTGGCTTCCGTGAAACGCCTCAACGAAGCCTACCAGCACGAAGCTGATCGCGCCGCCTTCGGCACGCCGGCCCCAGGCGGGCCAAGCCGGGCCGGCGTTGTCAGGCAACGTGGCGCTGTCATCGCCGACGCGCTGGGAGTTGACCGCCTGGTCTATGCTACTCCGCTTGAGAACTTACGTGCCGCCCAGGCGGCCGTAGACGAGTTGGACAGCTTGGAGGCCGAAGAGGTCCCCCACATGACCTGGAGCATACAACAGTTGATTGACGCAGCCGCGTAGCGGCACGAAGCCGGCGCCCGCGCGGGAAGCCCTCCCCCGTGCCGGGATCACGGCATGTCGTCACGGACGCCGACTACGAGCAACACCCGCGCGCGGCGCGAGAAAGAGCCGGCTTCCAGCCGAAGCCGGACCCGAATCTCCATCGAGCGAGATGCGGACGGCCGCCCCGAGCCATGGAATGGCGGGGCAACCCGCCTCCACCTCGACCTCGTGGAGAGAGATATCCCACCCCGCCGCCAGTGGCGCACCCGACTCTCAGCGGCCGACTAGGTCGCCGCGAAGGAGTCGGCGAGAACGACACCCGCCATCGGATCGACCGCCTAGCGAGATCCCTCGCGCTGGAAGAAGAAGACGATGTCGGCCCGCCTTGTTTCGGCCCCCGCATCCGTGACGAGCCCTTCCCCAATGGGTTCTCGCTCCCAAGAGACACGCCCAAATATAATGGCTCCGTGAAGCCGGAAGATTGGCTGATCGACTACTCCACGGCGGTCAGCATAGCCAACGGCAACCGGCACATTGCCGTAAAGTACGTGCCCCTCATGCTGCAGGGCACGGCGCGAACCTGGCTCAACAGCCTCAAGCCTCTCAGCATCAACAGCTGGGTAGATTTCACTGAAGCCTTCGTCCGCAACTTCACCAGCACCTACAAGCGGGCTCCCAAGCCCAGGCAGCTCTCCCTGTGCGTACAGCGCCCAGCCGAGTCCACGCGCGACTACCTCACGCGCTGGGCCGAGCTACGCAACTCTTGCGAAGGGGTGCACGAGGTGCAAGCCATCGAATACTTCACTGCCGGGTGCCGAGAAGGCACCCTCCTCAAGCACAAGCTCCTCTGCGACGAGCCGACTACCCTCGATGAGCTTCTGAACATAGCCGACAAATACGCCACCGCCGACACTACGATGAAGACTGAGCTCCGGGCAGACGCGTCCGGTAAAGTACTCAACCCGGCGCCCAAGACGCCGGCAGGGGATTCCGGCCAACGCCAACACCCGAACGACCAGAAGCGCAAGGGCCTTGCGCCGCCTCCCGCTAGTCGGCAGGTGGCCACGGTCGAAGACACGCCGCCTGAGGGGCGGCCCGCGCCCAAGAAGCCCAAGGGCGGCCGGCCGGCTTGGTAGCCGGCTTTCTCCTACGAGAAAACTCTTGACGCCCCGTGCAAGTTCCATAGCGGCGCGAAGCCGTCCAACCACACAACCCGGAAGTGCAATTGGCTCACCCGAATCTCCAAGGGAAAAGGGCTCGCGCCGCCTCCGCCTGCCGGCCCGCCGCCTCCGGCTCCGCCGCCCCAGGCCGCTCGGCCTGCAGTCGGAGCCATGCAAGACGAGTTTCTCGACGAGCAAGCATCCTATGTCATCTTTACAAGCCAGCTCGAAGACCGGCACAGCAAGCGCCGAGAGCATCAGGAAGTCAGCATGGTCGCCGCTAACCCAGCCGGACACATGCATTGGTCAGAAAAGCCCATCAGCTGGAGCCGGGCTGATCACCTAGAGGTGATGCCGCCTCCCGGCTCTTACGCGTTGGTCCTGGAAGCCACCCTCGCAGCAGACAGATGCGCCGCCCGCTTCTCCCGCGTACTGATAGATGGCGGAAGCAGCATCAACATCCTGTACCGTGACACCCTGGAGAAGCTAAGTGTCAAGACGAAGCAGCTCACGCCAACTCGGACTGTGTTTCATGGCATCATACCCGGTTTGTCCTGCTCCCCCATTGGCAAGATCAAGATTGATGTACTCTTTGGGGACAAGGAGCATTTCCGCCGGGAAGCGAACTGGTTTGAAGTGGTGGACCTGGAAAGCCCCTACCATGCATTGCTTGGCCGACCCGCCTTGGCCAAGTTCATGACAGTTCCCCACTATGCATACATCAAGATGAAGATACCAAGTTCCAAGGGCATCGTCACCATAGCCGGCGATTACAAGAAGTCTGCCGAGTGTGCTGCAGCCAGCAGCCGGCTGGCCGAGTCCCTTGTGATTGCCGAAGAGAAGAAAATACTGAACCGGGTCATGGCCCTGGCCAGCAAGCAGCAAAACCAGTCCCTCGACCCCAAGGAGTATGATGCCCAAGGATCTTTCCAGCCGGCCAAGGAAACCAAGAAGATACCCCTTGACCCCGAGCACCCCGAGAGGTTTGCCATCATAGGGGCAAGCTTGAACAGCAAATAGGAAGGCGAGCTCGCCGATTTCCTCCGTGAGAATCGAGACATCTTTGCATGGTCCCCCAAGGACATGCCGGGTGTTCTAAAGGATTTCGCCGAGCACAAACTACACGTCCGAGAAGACGCAAAACCAGTCAAGCAGCCCCTCCGCTGACTGTCATAAGAGAAGAGAAGGGTTGTAGGGGAGGAGATAGCCCGGCTTCTGGCAGCGGACTTCATTATGGAAGTTTTCTTTCCAGAGTGGCTTGCCAACCCGGTCCTCGTGTTGAAGAAGAACAACAAGTGGCGCATGTGTATAGATTACGCAAGCCTCAACAAGGCCTGCCCCAAAGATCCCTTCGCCCTGCCAAGGATTGACCAAGTGATAGACTCCACGGCCGGATGCGAGCTGTTGAGTTTCTTGGATGCTTACTCAGGATATCACCAGATAAAGCTAGACCCGGATGACCGCCTGAAGACCGCCTTCATCACGCCATTTGGAGCCTTCTGCTACCTGACCATGACATTCGGCTTGAGAAATGCCGGTGCCACTTTTCAGCGCTGCATGCAGAAGTGCCTCCTCAAGCAACTCGGCAAAAATGCTCACGTCTACGTGGACGATATCGTGGTGAAGACGGAGAAGCGCGGCACCTTGCTGGAAGACCTGAAAAAACATTTGAGAACCTGCACCGGTTCCAAATCAAGCGCAACCCCGAGAAATGCGTGTTCGGAGTACCAGCCGGCCAGCTCCTAGGCTTGCTGGTCTCCGAACGCGGCATCGAATGCAACCCGGTAAAGATCAAGGCCATCGAGAGAATGGCAATCCCTACCAAGCTTCGAGAAATCCAGAAGTTCACCGGATGCTTGGCCTCATTGAACCGCTTCATCAGCCGGCTCGGAGAGAAAGCTCTTCCTCTCTACCGCCTCATGAAGAAAAGCACTCACTTCGAGTGGAACGACCAGGCCGACCAAGCTTTCCACGAGCTGAAGAAGATGCTGGCCACGCCGCCTGTCCTGGCGGCGCCAACTGAGAAAGAGCCCATGCTCCTTTACATTGCCGGCACCAGCGGGGTGGTCAGTACCGTCATCGTAGTCCAACGCCCAGAAGAAGGCCGAGCCCCGCCGGTCCAGAGGCCGGTGTATTATTTGAGCGAGGTACTGTTCGCCTCAAAGCAGAATTACCCGCACTACCAGAAGATGTGTTATGGCGTGTACTTCACCGCCAAGAAGCTGAAGCCCTACTTTCAAGAGCATCCCATCACGGTCGTATGCACTGCCCCGCTGGCCGAGATCATAGGCAGCCGGGACGCATCCGGCCGTGTGGCGTAGTGGGCCATTGAGGTGACCCCTTACACAATCTTCTATCAGCCCCGCACCGCCATCAAGTCCCAAGCACTGGCCGACTTCCTTGTCGACTGGGCCGAGACCCAGTACCTGCCGCCGGCTCCCGACTCCACTCATTGGCGCATGCACTTCGATGGGTCCAAGATGCGCACCGGCTTGGGAGCCGGCATCGTCCTTACCTCCTCCAATGGCGACAAGCTCAGATACACGTTGCAGATTCACTTTGCCGCCTCCAACAATGTAGCCGAGTACGAGGCGCTCATACATGGTCTCCGGCTTGCCAAGAAACTCGGCATCCACCGGATTCTTTGTTATGGCGACTCGGACTTGGTGGTCCAGCAGTCATCCGGCGACTGGGACGCCAAGGACGCAAATATGGCAAGCTACCGCTTCCTTGTCCAGCAAATCAGTGGATACTTTGAAGGATGCGAGTTCCTCCACGTACCGCGAGCCGACAACGAGCCAGCCGATGCCCCGGCTCGAATAGGCTCCACCCGGCAAGCAATACCAACCGGCGCCGCTCTACAACGCCTCCTGAAGCCATCCATCAAGCCGTCTCCAGAATCCGACTCCATCTTCGTACCGCCCGACCCCGACGCGGCCGGGTCTGGCTCGAAGAACCAAGCAGGCGACCCGGGGACTTCAGTACTTGGCCCGGGGACTGCAGTAACCAGCTTGGGGACTGCCACACCTGGCTCGGGGACTGCAGTAGCCTACCCGGGGACTGCACCAACACAACAGCCGACGGCCGACTCCAGCATTTCATCACCCAGCCCGCCCACCCTGGTGGCAGTAGCCACGCGGGCAATGGAAGAAGTCGCCGCTCCATCATGGGCTCAGTCCATCCTCAACTTCCTAGTGAACCAAGATCTGCCGGCTGACGAAACAGAGGCAAGACAAGTCCAACGTCGAGCCGGAGCATACACGATCGTCAACAAAGAACTCGTCAAGTGCAGTGTCACTGGAGTCCTCCAACGGTGCGTCGAGCAAGAGAAGGGCATTGCAATCCTCAGAGACATCCACCAAGGAGAATGCGGCCACCATGCGGCCTCAAGATCACTCGTCGCCAAAGCCATCCGCCATGGTTTCTTCTGGCCGACTGCTTTGGACGACGCCAAAGAATTAGTCAAATATTGCAAAGGGTGCCAACTCTTCAGCTCCAAGCAACACATGCCGGCTTCGGCACTCAAGACCATTCCCATCACCTGGCCCTTCGCCGTGTGGGGATTGGACATGGTGGGCCCATTCAAAACGGCGCGCGGCGGCATGACACATTTGCTCGTCACCGTCGACAAATTCACCAAGTGGATTGAGGCAAAGCCGATCAACAAGCTGAATGGGCCGACTGCCATGACATTCATCGCAGACATAACAACTCGGTACGGCGTGCCACACAGCATCATCACCGACAATGGCACGAATTTTGCCAAAGGAGCCTTGGCACGTTTCTGCGCCACACAAGGTATCCGGCTAGACATAGCATCCGTCGCCCACCCACAGTCAAACGGCCAGGTCGAGCGAGCCAACGGCCTCATCCTCTCCGGCATCAAGCCTCGACTGGTCGTGCCACTGGAGCGTTCAGCCGGCTGTTGGCTCGATGAGCTGTCGACTGTCCTCTGGAGTCTGCGCACTACCCCAAACAAGTCAACCGGCTTCACTCCTTTCTTCCTCGTGTACGGTGCCGAGGCGATCATCCCAACCGACATCAAGTTTGACTCGCCTCGGGTAACAATGTACACGGAGGCGGAGGCCAAGGAAGCACGAGAAGATGGCGTCGACCTGCTGGAAGAAGGCCGGCTGTTAGCCCTCAGCCGGTCTGCCATCTACCAGTAGGGGTTGCGCCGCTACCACAGTCAGAAGGTCAGGCCAAGATCCTTCCAAGAGGGCGATCTTGTGCTCCGGCTGATCCAGCGAACAACCGGCCAGCACAAGCTCTTGGCCCCTTGGGAGGGCCCCTTCGTCATTAGCAGAGCTCTAGGCAACAACTCCTACTACCTGATCGACGCACAGAAGCCCAAGGCACGCAAGAGAGACGACTCCGGCAAGGAGTCGGAACGACCATGGAACGCCAACCTCCTTCGAAGATTTTACAGTTGAAATGCAGTATGTATCACGTTAACTTTTGTACTAAGTACGAGACAATAGGCCCCCCGAGGAGGACTCGGGGACTGCCATCTTTTATCTATGAATGAACAATATCATGCTTATGACCTTGTCATTTCATTTACTTATTCTCTCCGGCACCGGGTTCGACTAGTCGGCCCGGGGACTAACCGACTAGAGTTATATTAGAAGTCTTACCCGCGGTCAGGCAAGTAGTGTGCCGACACCCAGGCTTAGCTCTTGCCAAAGCCACAGTTCGAAGAACCGGCTGTTCGGCTGGCAAGAGTCAAAAGCAGGAAAGGGTGCGCACACGAAAAATGGCTAGGGACCAACTGACTAATATAACAAGAGCCGGTTTGCCGCCTACCGCCGACAGACTACCAGAGTAGCCGGCCGGCCGGTTTCCATTCACTTCACTTCAATCCAAGAAAGCTTGAGTACTTGCCTCCCCAAAGTGGGAAGGCGGCAAAGGAAAAAGCCTAAGGATAAAAAGCGTACGCGAATGGAAACCAAACATGCACATAATAATAATTACATAAAAAGACCTCCAAGAGGCCAGCATTCAACATAGTTTGAATACACCCCCTGTGGGTGGAACTGCGAAAGCTTAAAGATTGTTCAAAAGATAACAAGCAGGAAAAATTAAGAACGACGGGTCAAGCTGGCGGGGTGACTGATGAGTCGGGCTGGTCGGTGGAGACGGTTGTGCCGGCTGGAGGAGTGGCCAGCTGGCGAACCTCGGCTTGATCACCGCCTCCCATAGAGGGCGCGCTTCCACGCGCCTTGTTGCTGGAGGCACGGTCAGCCTGAGGCTGGCCGGTTGTTCCACTAGCCAGCTCGACGTTTTCGCCGCCCTCTTCCTCATCATCTTTGCCCTCGTCGCTGGAGGCGATCTCCTCGGCCGAGTCGTCGCTCTCCGCCGGGTTCAGACCGAACCACTCCTCCGGCTGGGTGACGCCATCATCATTGATTTCAGGCGCGAAGACGCTGGTGTCGGTGCACTCGGCGATTGCCGAAGCACGCTGGGCGATTGCCGGCCGCACTTCTTCCAGCTCCGCATCGGCCTCCAGCCGCCAAGTGCGCAGCTGGTCCAGGTTCAACCCCGGGTACCAAGCGCGAACGAATTCCAACGCCCGCCCGGCTCCAAGATGGGCCGCCGACGCCTTCCAAGCTTCAAAACGCCCAACTGCGACCTCCAGCCAGTCGGCGGTCCAGCTTGGGGTGCGGGGAATCGTCTTGGCGGGCCAGAGGGCGGCCAGCACCTGTGCCCCGGCACGCTGGAGCCGGCGAAGCATCCGATGAGCCGGCTGCAGCCGCGCTTGGATGGCCAAGAGCTGCTCCTCCAGCGTCTGATTTACGTCCGGCGCGATGACGACCCCCGCCTGACGGCGCGCCTCGTGGTGGGCCTCGATGGATTGGGCGGCGAAGGCGGAATAACCAGGAAAATAGTCTGCACAAGAAAATGGGCAGCAGCACAAGTCAAGCCAAAACCCAGGCGGCAGGAGACAGGAGAGGAGCGAGGAAGGTGCTTACCATCGATCAAGTCTTCGATGCGGCCGAAGCCTTCATCCAGCGCTTGCCGGGTCTCTGCCCAACTCGCCCCTTAGTCTCAAACTCCGCTTTCAGGGCGGCCTCGTTGTCCTGCGCTTTCTGCAGGGCCGCCTTGTGGCTTTCCTCCTGGTCAGCCAGCTTCTTGGCCAGGCGGTCACGCTCCTCGACCAAGTCGGCGTACTCAGCATCCTTGGCGCGAAGGGCGGCCTGCGCTTCGCCGAGCTCCTTCCTCAAGTCGGCGTTGGCTCCTGAAAGCACGAAGGGCAAAAGAGAAAACCAATAAGGAAAAAGTCGTCAAGGAAGATCCGACCCGACTGCTCAGCAGTCGGCCCGAATCTTGGGGACTACACCCAGTGGGAGCACTGACGCGCCCCCACAGGAGATAAACAAGTTCAAGCAGTTACTTCGGCTGTTGACCAGGTCGTCGGTCCTCCGGCTCAACTCCTGAGCCTGGGAGTTGAAGGCGGCAGCACGAGAATTATGATATTCCTGAAAGTTCAGAAAAGAGGCAAGAATAAGGTTGTCGCCGAGAAAGATCCGACCCGACTGCTCAGCAGTCAGCCCGAATCTCGGGGACTACACCCAGTGGGTGCGCTGACGCGCCCCCACGGAAGAAATCAAGAAACCAACGCGGCCAAGAATAAAAAACTCACCAGGATGGCGGTCCGCGTCGACATGAACTCCTGGGTGAGCTACTGCAGCAGGGCGGCCTGCACTTGAAGCCGGCTCCGGACCCCTTGAGCCGCCACATTCAGCTCACCCGTTCCCCCGCTAGGAGTCCACTCGGACGTGGCGGTGCTGGCCGCCTCCAGGGCCTCCGCCGACTGGCCGGCGCCCGCAGCTCGGCGCGACTCCGGCGGAGCCGCATTTCCCCCCGCGCGCTGGTGCGCCACCAGCTGCACCTCGAGGCCGGCTCCGCTCGCCGGCTTCCCCCCAGCCGCCTCTTTCGGCGCCGCTGACGATTGGCCGCCTTGGCCCGCTCCGGTTGGCGCCTTCGCTGGCGCCCTCTCAGCGAGGACCACGAGGTCCTCTCCCCTCTCCATCACCGGCGTGTCTTGGACGATTTCCTCTGCCAAGGGCAATGCGGTGTCCGGGGCCACGGATCGGAGGGGGATGGCGAGCAGCGGAGGATGGTTACGTGAACCCTCCGCCACCGTCTCCGTGGTCGCCGCCTCCGCCTGGTCCTTGGCTGCCGCGTCGCCCTGCTCCTTCGCCGCCTGGGCGGCTGCCCGTTCCGCCGCATCCCGCTCCTCCCGCGCCTCACGGGCGTTCCGCTCCATGGCCTCCGTGAGGTCGGCGGCGGGGTCCACGCGGCAGGGGCCTGAAGACCCTCCAGTCGGCCCAACCATGAAGCCGCCCGGGCCCCGCTCAAGGGAAAGCGGTGCCCTGTTCGTCAAACGGAGAAAGATCGGGAAGAATGTTCAAAACAGAAGAAAAACAACGAGAAAAGTGCGTCCAGGCAAATGACGACTTACGCTGAGACTGTCTGAGGCTGCTTCACCGCTTTGCGGAAGCGGGCCGCCTCGTCTCGTTTTGTCGCCGCGGCGGAGGCCTTCGGCTTCTTCGGCCGGCTACCGAAGAGGGTCGACGCGGCCCGGCGCTTTTGTGCGCCGCTGCTGGCAGCCGGCGCGGTGGACGAGCCCGCGCCTTGATGGTCGGCTGCCGGCTGGCCGCACGGGATGACTTCTACATCAGCATCATCCGGCCAGTTTTCGAAGCTGGCGGTGAGCCCTGTGCCTCCGGGCTCGGCGCTGTCCCCCGCAACGGCGTCTTCCATGGCGGCCGCCCCCAGATCCGGGTCGTCGACGTCGTCCACCGTGCGGTCGGTGGCGTACTGGCGTTCTATCCCTGCCGCCCCGGGCAGCGGCGGAAGAAGGGGGTTCTGCTAGGAAGAGCCGACTAGTCAAAAGCCGGCCATCATGATGCCGGCTATCGACATAAAGAGAAGAAAGAGAGGAAAACTTACCACAGGCGGAGGATTGGCGCGTGAATATGGCGCCTTGCCGTACCGTCAGTCGGCGCCGAGCTTGCAATTGGCGATGTAGTTAACCATGAGCGACACCTCCGCATGAGGCATCTCCCTGGTGCTCAGCCGGCTTGGGTCAAAGTGGCCGCTCATCTGGCACATCATATGGGGCCGGCTTTGGAGAGGAAGAATCCGGCGCTCCACGAAGGCGGCCACCAAGTCGGATCCGCGCAGGCCTTCTGACCGGATCATCACCCGAAGCCGGGCGATGGCGGCGTTCCCGGCCTGAGACTGGGACCTGGACCGGTAGCTCCATGACCGCTGCCTCCCAGCCGGCGGGCCGGCTACGTAAGCCGGCAGATTGAGGTTGTCTCCTCTTGGGGGCGAGCCAGCGTTCTTCACATAGAAATATGACCTCTGCCATACCTTCACCGACTGGATTAGGGGGATGGGCGGGAACGGATTGTTCTCGCCTGACCTCCTCATGGCGATGTAGGCTCCGCAGGGGGCAGGCACGCCGGGGACGACGGTGCCGAGCTTGCTCTGGAAGAATTCTCCCCAGAGCTCCAGCATGGGGAGCACGCCCAAGAAGCCTTCGCAGAGGGATACGAAGGCCGACAGCAGCATCACCGCATTGGGCATGAGGTGATGCGGCTGCAGGTTGTAGAACTCGAGGAAGGAGCGCAGAAATCCACTCGCCGGAACGCCGAAGCCGTGCAGGAAGTGCGAGCGGAAGAAGACACGCTCGCCTTCCTCCGGTGCCGGCGAGATCTCCGCCTCCGGCGCCAGGCGGACCCGCACGAGGTTGGCGCCGGGCATGCGTCGGGTCTGGCGGAGGAACTCCACATGCTCGTCGTCGCCATTGGAGCCATCCCACGAGCTCGACAGCGCCATGAGAGCGTGAGGACGCGGTGACGCGGCGGCGCTGAGATGGGAGGCTGCGGCGACAGCAAGAAGAAGAAGGAAGACAAGGGAGAGCGGAGCGGGGGAGAGCGTACGAACCACTGGCTTCCCCCTTTCTCCCCCTACTTATAGGCTCACACGGCGGAGCTGAGGAGGCGCGGCGTGGGGGGGCATGGGGATCGATCGTGCCCACTCCCCCACGTCCCGCGTTTATTACGCCTTAACGACGCAATGAAACCGCCACAGGAAGGCGAACGGTCCACCTGGGCCGTAGAAGATCAGCGCTCGGGCTGAGGCCAGGGAGTGCCGGGCTCGGGCCTGCGGCGGCGTCTCGTCTCGCGCGTGCACTGGCAGGTTTTCGCTGCCACGTGGCCCGCGGGTGGGCCTGCAGTCAGCACGCGGGTCAAACGCCGTCTCACCTGCAAGAACACAAGAGCAAAGCCGGCTCCTCAAGGTGAGAAGCTGACCAAGCTTCTCGTCCTTCTGTCCGCCTCCAAGCTCGATCAGCTTCGGGGACTACTGTCGGAGTAAATAGCCATGGGTAGCCTAGCCGGCTTCCCCTGGCCATCCAGAAAAAATTACGAGCTCGTCCGGCTCCCAAGAACCCAAGACCTAGGGCCGCCTTCCCCTATGCCGGCTGTCATCCAGGCCGGCTTCGGGAGGCGGCCCAACCTCAGCCCTCATGAAGAAAGCCATGGGAAGGCCGACTCCAAGAAGCCGGCTCCCATGAAGCGGTCAAGACCGTACCTTTAAAGTTTGCATCCACCCAACAATGATGAAGCGGGGCGTGGCTACAGTGAAGCCTGCCACCCCCAAAATCTGGAGCACGACCGGCACAGTACGCCGTACAGGTGACCACGACCCGCTCGGCGCGGCACTGTTGCCACGAAAACCCGGATGCCACCCACGACGGGCCACCAGCGTGGCCCACGAGGCGGTGGGACCCTTCGGGCAGAGAGACTCCCGAAGGCGGCCACACTTCCTCCCAGTCGGCCAAAGAGAGAGCCGGCTACCCATAGCCGGCTTGCCATCCTCCTCGAAGGAGACGCCCCATTAAGGAGACAAGACATGGTGAGGCTACAGTAATCGCCCGCCGGGCGACGGTACTGTAGCCACACCCACCACGACCAAGCCCGCGTCACCAGCCTAGAGCAACAGTAACCAGTCACCGACCAGGCCCTAGACGGTGGGGCTTGCTCATCGACCAAGAGGCCGGCAGCTGGCGGGACCCACCAGTCGACGGCCCCCAGCAACCGGCGCAGAAGCCGGCGAGCGCAGTCACAGACGGCTGGGCCCCGCGCCCAGCCGGATTACCATTGTACCCCCGGGGGGTAGGCCTACATAAACCCCTCGGTGCACCCATGCAAAGGGTTCGACCCCCAAGCTAGTCTTAGACACCATACGAGGAGAAGAAGCAAGCTAGCCGTGCCCTTCTTCCTCCTTCCACCAAAACAGCTCAAGGAGCATTGTGTAGCTACTTGTTCATCTAGTGATCATGCGGAGACCCCGCAGAGCAGCAGTAGGGGTGTTATCTCCATGGAGAGCCCTGAAGCTGGGTAAAGTATGCGGACGAGCTTATCTTCGCCTCATCCCATTTCCAGGCACCGGCGATGTCTTATTGGCTCCCACAATGATAAGCCACCCGTTGGCATATGTCGCACCTACCACCCGACAATGGCGCCGCGGATGCCACCATTGATGTTGGCGGCGCATGCACAGATGGCAGCCAACCGAAGAGGCAACGGAAGGACCGGCGCCCGAACGTTCTCGGCACCGTCAGGGAGGATCGACGCTCACCGGCATTATGCCTACCTTGATTCACGGGATAATGACGTGGATAGCGGGTGGCCAATAGGGGCCGCCCCCAATTCCCAGCTTCACGGCCAGCAACTCGCACAATGCGCAGGCGGCACCATTGGTGTCTCCGGCGGCGGCTGTGTTGGTGTCTACGACGGCGGCGCCATTGGTGTCTCCGGCGGTGGCGGTATTGGTGTCTCCGACGCCGGCATTGGAGCTTAATGCACCCGGGTGTACGCCGGCCGGCACCTCGCCAGCAAGCGGCCCCTCCGTCAGTTGCACGCCTGCCGTTGGCGGTGCCTCGACATTAGCCGAGCTCAACGGCATCATGATAACTAAGCATCTCGACCGAGGACTTCATCTCCTTGCCTTTGACTGGGCATCCCTGATGCCCTACATGTTTTCGCATGGCGCCACTGACGTTCCTTGCACTCTCCTGCACTTCGTGGGAGGCGAGTTGGTCGATGTCGCCAAGGGCAGAATCGTTCAACCGGGCAACCCCGTGTTCCACGGTAATCCGATGCCAACCACAATGTATAGGGTTGAAGTGGTTCGGGTGCTGCTAGGCTGCGACAAGCTGTTACCTCCGATTCGACCCGCTGGGGCCAACGAAGAAGATGAGATGACCCTCAGCGCCTGCGTAAGCTGGCTCCTGCTTTGGCCGAAGAGCCAGATTCGTTTAGGGGCGGGGGACACCACCCCACAGACAAGACCTCCAGTCTTGCCGGCGCCAAGCCATGGCAAGAACGCCGGAACGCTACCGGACATGCCAGACATCCCTATGGCACAGGATCCGGACATGCATATGGCACAGGATCCGGACGACGACGTCAATGACGATGGTACATTTACCAACGTCGATAAGTACTTTGCCGAACATGGGTACGGTGACGAGTTCTGCGGGCCTCCTTCTCAAGAACCCAAACAAGACGATCGCGATCTAGCTGGTACGGCGGAGAAACCCAATTGCAACAGGCGTCGTCTGGCGTTCAGTTCTCAGGAGACGCCTCCAGCTGCCGCCTTCACCGAGCCTCAGATAGCGGAGGTGCCAAATATTATCAGCCCCAACACGCTCAAGAAGGCGGTCTGTGAGCAGAACTCAGTCCCATTACAGCAGATCAAGAAGAAGGGCCAGAAACGGCAGACTAAAAAGGCCGCCGGTGCGAGCCAGCCGGCACCGAGTACGATCCGTGCTTAGGACGGGCCACCTTCACCTAAGGATATCTCGTGGAGGGTGCATGTGGCGGGTAAGGCGATGCTACCGACAAATATGCTCAATGCTGCAACCGGTGCTATGCGGAGTCTGCACGACAGTGTTCTTTCTTTGGAGAAGCGGCGTCTTAGAGAGAATGATGTGGCATACCCAGTTTTTGTGGCCAAGGTGCCAGAGGGCAAGGGCTTTGTGGATGGCGCCATCGGGGGTACGATCGTCCTGTGGTTTGATGACATCTTTGCTATGTTCAACCTTCATCCGCTGCACTACACCTTCGTTCAGCTGTTTTTGCTGAGTATGGAGATGCAAATCATTAGGGACAAGACCCCGGACATCGTGATCGTCTACCCCTTCTACATGCGTGCCAAGCTCTTGAGCAGCGTTGGGACCGCCAAGTCGCGAGTTCACACCTCGAAGACGTCATTCTGGCAAACCCAGATAAGGATAACTTCCTTGTGGCTTACTTTCCCGAGTAAGTCATCCCTTAACCGCCCCGTAACATATGATTTCTTAGATTTCGATCGTTCTTTTTTTCTAACATTCCGTGTTCTGTGCAGTGACACACATTGCACACTCATCCTCTTAAGCTTGAAATATTGCATGGCCACATATTTCGACCCAAACCGTAACTCCAAGATAGACTACACAAATATCAAGAAAGTTCTTGATGATGTTCTCCCCGGCTATGCCAAATCTGGAGGCACCTTCACCAGGGCAGTTCGTAAGTACGGCAAGCACGTGTTCGCCCACAATACGATGTTCTGCTGCGTCAAGCAGCCGCCTGGCGGTCAGAAGGATGCCTACTACACCCTCCATCACATGCGGGCGATCTTAAGGGACCATCATCACCTTCTGCTACCAAATAATCTCAAAGATCGGGCCGCGAGCTTGTCGGCAATCTAGGACGCGGACATCAGACAAGAATTCTTTCGCATCCAGTCGGAGTTTGCGGACATCATCCATCAAGATGTCCTTCATACCTCGGGGCAGTTCTTCCTCAGATATCAACCGTCCAACATTGAGATAGACGGAATGCTACAAATGCAGGCTGACAACGCCCACGATTTCATGACCATTACGACAGATGGCGGCTTCATCCACGCTCCTGTCCATGAGTCGAGTTGAAAGTAGTGATGTGTAGTTCTGAAACATTGATTGGCTCAAGTTGTAATTAAACTTTAATGAATTGTATGTCTCTTTGGTTTGGACAGTCGTTCAACTTAGATGTAATCGATGCTATTTATAAGTAGGACCATGAATCGTGCTATTAATGTCTTGCTTTTCTCTTCCGATCCTTTTGTTGCATACTTATATATTGCTTATGTATGTATTGTCTGTTGTTCGGCTTGTGCATAGAGATAGGTTCCCGGAGTCTACAACGACTGGGAGGAGTGTCGGAGACAGGTTCACCGTTTCAGCGGTAAAAGTTACAAAGGGTACACCACTAGGGCGGAGGCGGAATCTAGATACGCCCGCTATCTAGCGGGAGAGAGGAGGGAGCGTTGGAGGAACGAGATGAAGACCAGTTTCATCGCGATGATGCTCATCGTGATGACCGCAGCTCTCTTCTATGTGATGTTAGTTTAGATGATCGATATCGACTTGTAATGTGAAGACAAACTCGATACTCGCGGTCTTGAGACTTGTAATGTTTATCTTTGTTCGGTCTTTTGAATTCGGAGACTAATATGATGAATTGTATTCGGAGACTAATCTTCTATTGTATTCGATGAATCTGCTGTTGCTGTGTGCTACTGTCTATATTCTGCCAAATAATATATTTTGTAACCTATGCAAAAATCAGAAAAGTAAAAAAATTAAAACCTAATATTCATACTAATGGCGCATCACTACAGAGTGCGCCATTAGTATGCCAAAGTATACTAATGGCGCATCACCAAAGAGTGCGCCATTAGTATGCCAAGTATACTAATGGCGCATCCATCCGCAGTGCACCATTAGTGTGCCAAAGCACAAGGTTAAATATGGCCCCTGGGAGGCATACTAATGGCCCATGGTGTTATATACTAATGGCGCACTGGGTGGTGCGCCATTAGTTTACCAGATACTAATGGCGCACCAGTGGTGCGCCATTAGTAATAAATACTAGTGGCGTGATACTAATGTCGTACCAGTGATGCGCCATTAGTAGGCCTTTTCCTAGTAGTGGAAGGAAACAGTCCAATATAATCAAAGCCCCAAACATCAAATGGTTCAGTAACAAGTGAATAATTCATAGGCATTTCTTGACTTCTACTCATATTACCAATTCTTTGACATTCATCACAAGACAAGACAAACTTATGGGCATCTTTGAAGAGAGTAGGCCAATAGAAACCAGATTGCAATACCTTATGTGCAGTTCTGTCTCCAGGATGGTGTCCTCCATAAGCCTCGGAGTGACACTTGCGTAGGATATGTTCCTGTTCATGCTCAGGTACACAACGTCTAATGACACCATCTAGTACTTCTCTATAAAGGTGTGGGTCATCCCAAAAGTAATGTCTTAAATCATAGAAGAACTTTTTCTTTTGCTGGTATGTGAAACTAGGTGGTATAAACTTAGCAACAATATAATTAGCATAATCAACATACCATGGAGCAGTACGAGAGGCATTTATGACAGCTAGTTGTTCATCAGGAAAGCTATCATCAATAGGTAGTGGGTCATCAAGAACATTCTCTAACCTAGACAAGTTATCTGCAACGGGGTTCTCAGCTCCCTTTCTATCAATAGTATGCAAATCAAATTCTTGTAGCATGAGAACCCATCTAATAAGTCTAGGTTTAGCATCTTTATTTTCCATAAGATATTTAATAGTAGCATGATCAGTGTGAACAGTTACTTTAAAATCAACAATACAAGGTCTGAACTTATCACAAGCAAACACAACTGCTAAAAATTCTTTCTCAGTAGTAGCATAATTTCTTTGAGCACTGTCTAGAGTTTTACTAGCATACTGGATAACATTTAATTTCTTATCAACTCTTTGTCCTAGAACAGCCCCTATAGCATAATCACTAGCATCACACATGATTTCAAATGGTAAATTCCAATTAGGAGGCTGAACAATAGGTGCGGAAATCAAAGCTTTCCTAAATATTTCAAATGCTTCTACATAGTCATCATCAAAAACAGAAGGAACATCTTTCTGTAAGAGATTAGTCAGAGGCCGAGAAATTTTAGAGCAGTCCTTAATGAACCTCCTATAAAAACCGGCATGACAAAGGAAACTTCTTATACCTTTAATGTCCTCAGGACACGGCATATTTTCAATAGCATCAACTTTAGCTTTATCAACTTCAATACCTCTTTCAGGAATTTTATGCCCCAAGACAATACCTTCATTAACCATAAAGTGGCACTTCTCCCAATTCAAGAGAAGATTAGTTTCTTCACATCTCTGCAAAACTCGATCAAGGTTGCTTAAGCAATCATCAAAAGAAGTTCCATATACAAAAAAATCATCCATGAATACCTCAACAATATTTTCACAAAAGACAGAGAATATAGCAATCATACATCTTTGAAAGGTAGCAGGTGCATTACATAAACCAAAAGGGATACGTCTACAAGTAAAGGTACCGAAAGGGCAAGTAAATGTTGTCTTTTCTTGATCCTCTTTTGAAACAGGTATTTGAGAGAAACCAGAATAACCATCTATAAAGCAAAAATGTGTATGTTTGGATAATATTTCTAGCATTTGATCAATAAAAGGTAAAGGGTAATGATCCTTTTTAGTAGCTTTATTTAATTTGCGGAAGTCAATTACCATTCTATAACCTGTAACAATTCTTTGTGGGATCAATTCATCTTTATCATTAGGAACAACATTAAAACCTCCCTTCTTAGGGACACAATGGACAGGACTTACCCACTGACTATCAGCAACGGGATAAATTATACCTGCCTCCAGAAGCTTTAGTATTTCATTTCATACCACTTCTTTCATCTTAGTATTTAATCGTCGTTGGTGATCAACAACTGGTTTTGCGTCTTTCTCCAATTTTATCTTGTGCTGGCAGAGAGTGGGACTAATGCCCTTAAGATCATCAACAGTATATCCAATAGCAGCACGGTGCTTCTTTAGAGTTTTCAATAATTTCTTCTCTTCATGCTCTGAAAGGTTAGCACTAATAATAACAGGATATATCTCTTTCTCATCAAGATAAGCATATTTGAGAGTATCAGGTAAAGGTTTAAGCTCAAACACGAGATCACCCTTCGGTGGAGGAGGATCCCCTAGAATTTCAACAGGTAAGTTGTTTTTCAAAATTGGTCCTTGTTTAAAAAATACTTCATCTATTTCCCTTCTTTCATTCATAAACATATCATTTTCATGTTCGAGCAAATATTGTTCTAAAGGATCATTAGGAGGCAAGACAATAGAAGCAAGGCCAATAATTTCATCTTTACTAGGAAATTCTTTATCATGGGGTTGTCTACGAAATTTAGCAAAATTAAACTCATGAGACATATCCCCTAAACCAACAGAAACAATATCCTTATTGCAACCTATCTTAGCATTAACAGTGTTCAAGAATGGTCTACCAAATATAATGGGACAAAAGTTGTCTTGTGGGGAGCCAAGGACAAGAAAATTAGTAGGATATCTAACTTTCCCACACAAGACATCAACATCTCTAACAATCCCAACTGGTGAAATAGTGTCTCTATTGGCAAGCTTAATTGTAACATCAATTTCTTCTAACTCAGTAGGTGCAATGTCATGCATAATTCCTTTGTATAAAGAATGAGGTATTGCACTTGCACTAGCACCCATATCACATAAGCCATGATAGCAATGATCTCCTATTTTAACAGAAATAGCAGCCATGCCTACAACAGGTCTATGTTTATTTTTAGTGTCGGGTCTAGCAATTCTAGTAGCTTCATCACATGAGTAAATAACATGCCCATCAATATTATCAGCCAAGAGATCTTTAACCATAGCAACACTAGGTTCAACTTTAATTTTCTCAGAGAGAGTAGCTGTTCTAGTATTACTCTTACGAACCACAGTTGAAGCTTTAGCATGATCCTCTATTCTAACAGGGAAAGGTGGTTTCTCAATATAAGCAGTGGGAACAACAGGATCATTATAAGTGATAGTCTTTTCTTTAACTTTAATAGGTTCAACTACTTTTACTTCAACGGGAGGATTATATTTGAACAACTTCTCCTTAGGAAGATCAACATGAGTATCAAAGGATTCATAGAAAGAAGCTACTATCTCAGGGTCAAGTCCATATTTAGTGCTAAATTCATGGAAAGCATCGGTATCCATAAAAGATTTAACACAATCAAACTTAGGTGTTATACCTGACTCCTTACCTTCGTCGAGGTCCCAATCTTCAGAGTTGCGTTTAATTCTTTCCACTAAATCCCATTTGAATTCAATAGTCTTCATCATAAAAGATCCAGTACAAGATGTATCGAGCATGGAGGGATTACTGAGAGAAAGCCGAGCATAAAATTTTTGAATAATCATTTCTTTTGAGAGCTCATGATTGGGGCATGAATGTAACATTGACTTAAGCCTCCCCCAAGATTGAGTGATGATTTCTCCTTCGTGAGGCCAAAAATTGTATATATAATTACGATCACGATGAACAAGATGCATAGGACAAAACTTCTGATGAAATTCCAATTTCAATCGGTTGTAGTTCCATGATCCCATATCATCACATAGCCTAAACCATGTCAATGCCACTCCCTTCAAAGATAAAGGGAAGACCTTCTTCTTGATAACATCCTCGGGCATACCTGCAATCTTAAATAATCCACAAACTTCATCCACATAGATTCGGTGCAAATCGGGATGTAATGTTTCATCACCTGTGAAAGGATTAGCTAGCAGTTTATCATACCCGAAGGAATTTCAAAGTAAAAAATTTCAGTAGGTTTAGTAGGTTGAGGAGCAACTCTTTGCTCTACTTTTCGGGTTGAAGATACCCCAAACAAGCCCCTCAGAGGATTTTGTTCCATAGTAACAAGTGTGACAATAAATTTCAGCACACTATATAAATTTTTCCTTACAAAATTCCACCTACCAAAGGCACTTCACTCCCCGGCAATAGTGCCAGAAAAGAGTCTTGATGACCCACAAGTATAGGGGATCTATCGTAGTCCTTTCGATAAGTAAGAGTGTCGAACCCAACGAGGAGCAGAAGGAAATGATAATTGGTTTTCAGCAAGGTATTCTCTGCAAGCACTGAAATTATCGGTAGCAGATAGTTTTGTGATAAGGTAATTTGTAACGGGTAAAAAATAGGAAAAGTAAATAATGTGCAGCAAGATGGCCCAATCCTTTTTGTAGCAAAGGACAAGCCTGGACAAACTCTTATATAAAGGAAAGCGCTCCCGAGGACACATGGGAATTATCGTCAAGCTAGTTTTCATCACGTTCATATGATTCGCGTTCGGTACTTTGATAATTTGATATGTGGGTCGACCGGTGCTTGGGTACTTCCCTTCCTTTGACAAGCATCCCACTTATGATTAACCCCCATTGCAAGCATCCACAAGTACAATAGAAGTATTAAGGTAAACCTAACCATAGAATGAAACATATGGATCCAAATCAGCCCCTTACGAAGCAACGCATAAACTAGGGCTTAAGGTTCTGTCACTCTAGCAACCCATCATCGACTTATTACTTCCCAATGCCTTCCTCTAGGCCCAAACAATGGTGAAGTGTCATGTAGTCGACGTTCACATGATACCACTAGAGGAAAGACAACATACATCTCATCAAAATATCGAACGAATACCAAATTCACATGACTACTCATAGCAAGACTTCTCCCATGTCCTTAGGAACAAACGTAACTACTCAAAAATCATATTCATGTTCATAATCAGAGGGGTATTAATATGCATAAAGGATATGAACATATGATCTTCCACTGAATGAAACAACTAGCATCAACTACAAGGAGTAATCAACACTACTAGCAACCCACATGTACTAATCTGAGGCTTATGGGACAAAGATTGGATACAAGAGAAGAAATAGGGTTTGAGATGAGATGGTGCTGGTGAAGATGTTGATGGAGATTGACCCCCTCCCGATGAGAGGTTCGATGGTGATGACGTCGGTGACAATTTCCCCCTCCCGGAGGGAAGTTTCCCCGGTAGAACAGCTCCGTCGGAGCCCTAGATTGGTTCGCCTCATGGCGGCAGAGTTTCTTCCCGAAAGCTTGCTTATGATTTTTTTTCCTCAACGAAAGACTCCATATAGCCAAATATGGGCATCAGAGGGCTGCCAGGGGGCCCACGAGGCAGGGGGCGCGCCCAGGGGGTAGGGCGCACCCCCACCCTCGTGGACAGTGGATGGCACCCCTCTGGTACTTCTTTCGCCCAATATTTTTTATATATTCCGAAACATGCTCCCGTGAAGTTTCAGGACTTTTGGAGCTGTGCAGAATAGGTCTCTAATATTTGCTCCTTTTCCCGCCAAGAATTCCAGCTGCCGGCATTCCCTCTCTTCATGTAAACCTTGTAAAATAAGAGAGAATAGGCATAAGTATTGTGACATAATGTGTAATAACAGCCCATAATGCAATAAATATCAATATAAAAGCATGATGCAAAATGGACGTATCACCGCCCATCTGGAGGTAGAAGTGGCGGAAAAGTGTGACGGAGGGCATCACCCCCACAAACGCCTCGCAATAGAAGGAAAAGATCGACATGAGGAGGATGGAGTTGCAATGAAGGTGAAGGGTGTGGATCCGGTAGTGGTTGAGGATGGTGAAGAAGAAATTGGAGAAGGGTGGACGAGCCTTGCAAAGACACTGTGCAGAAAGAAGGGGTAAAAGGTTTCACCCAAGGCTCCGGGCTTGGCGGAGCCGACCCGAAGCACCGTCTCTCCTCCCTCATTGCCGCTGCACGCCATCAACGGGAGCATGACGACAAGGTGCTTCCCCTCAGCGATTGTGGACGCGCTCAGGGCCAGCTCGAACTAGGAGGCCGAGCACGCGGCAGGGGCTGATGACTTCGCCTTGTCGGTGGCCATCGGTGGCGAGCTCGGGGAAAGGATTCATCAGATCTGTAGGCTCTCTAAGCAGAGGGAGAAGGGGATCTGGAGCAATACGAGGGAAGGCAATGAAGGCTCAGCGGCAGGCGCCAGCCTTTTGTTAGCCCAGGACAGTTGCCAAGACAGCATGGGGAAGCGAAGATGCCCACATCCCATCAAATGCCACGTGTCGACCGAGGTCGTAGGCGGTTAGGGCCCGTGACACTTCGCCCTTGCCCTTTGTCTTCTCCTTGAAGCCAAGTTCGAGCGCGCCTTGGGCCTGGGGGCTACTGTCAGCGTTCTGGGAATGGAGGTACCCAGATGTGCCTGCCTCCGGCCCATTATGTGGCACCCTCGACGACCTGGTATGGCCCATACTCGGCACTAACAACTCAGGACCCTCGCGACGGGCGAAGCCTCGCGAGGCGGACAACACCAAGACCTCCCGGAGGAGCATCCTCCTCAGGCTAGCTCTTGAGGAGCTGAGATTTCTATGCAAGCCTCACCTCGCGAGGTCCAGATGACATGAGCAATGAAGACCAAGGCCAGGCGGGCGCCAGCGGGAGCAGGACAACAGTTTCCTCTTTGGTGCTAAGGAGGCAAGCATAGGTGCGGAGTCCCAAGGAATAAGCCAAAGGTTTCCATTCCTATGTAACAAGACCAAGACCGCCAGGACGAAGGTCATCGCCGAGCTGACCATGGTGTCACATCCAGAGGCTTTGCACGCGAAGACTACTTTTGTCAGGATAAGATGTACTAGTTGTCTTCCTTTGAATTTGGCCATTGTGGGATCCCTTCCCGACTTCATTTCGGAACAGGACTAAGGCCACTATAAATAGGACCTAGCCACCACCATAGAGGGGATCCGGATCAGATTGAGATCATCCTCTCCCTCACCAGCTCAAGAACGCACCTCCTGAGGTTGTTCTCCCACTATTCTTGTTCATCCTCAGTCCACCTCGAGGCCAATCCACCACAAAGAAGGAGTAGGGTTTTACACCGCAAGGTGGCCCGAACCTGGGTAAACTGTTGTGTCATGTTTCCTTCTTGCTCATCGAGCTAGGCCATGAGATTGGCGAGTAGGCAGACTGGGGAGGTTGAGTTCTTCGCACGCACCCCAGAGTTCGAATCTATCTAGGGTCTGCAGAGCCCGAAATCTGACATTTGTCACTCTAGCAACCCATCATCTACTTCTTACTTCCCAATGCCTTCCCCTAGGCCCAAATAATGGTGAAGTGTCATGTAGTCTACGTTCACATAACAACATTAGAGGAAAGACAACATACATCTCATGAAAATATTGAATGAATACCAAATTCACAGGATTACTTATAACAAGACTTCTCCCATGTCCTCGGGAACAAACATAACTACTCACAAAGCATGTTCATGTTCATAGTCAGAGGAGTATTAATTATCATTAAGGATCTGAACATATGATTGTGACGCCCCGAGACCATTGCGCTAGGTGTCTTCCAGTTATTCATTGTTGTTGCCTTGTCATTCGCTTGTGTGTTGCATCCTGCCATGTCATCATCCGCATTGCATCTGCATGTTTTCGAAACTTGCATCCGTCCTAGTCTCCCCGTTCCTTCTGTTGTTCGTTCTGAGCCCAGACACACTTGCACGCACCCGCGGCACCTCCGAAATAGTATTTTATAAGTGTCCAAAAATGTTCTCAGAATGGGTTGAAAGTTGGCATGTGGTGTTGTTTTGTTGAAGGTAGGCCGCCTGTAAGGTTTCATTGCGTTCGTAGTCTGTTTGACGTCCCAACGGATAACTATAGCGGCATTATAGCCGGTCTATCGTCGGACGTTTCCAGTATCCGGAAACAGTTGCCGGGCTGCACACCTTCCCTCTCATCTCAGCCCAAGGCCTCTCTTCACAGCCCTTTAGCCCACCTACACTACCCAGTCGTTTCGGAACGCCCAATTGAGATCAAATGATCTGAAAGCGGACTAGTTCCCCTAACCCTAGACCCCCTACCCTATTTAAGCACCCTCCCTTCCAAATTTGGGCATTCCTAGTCTAAACCCTGACCCCTAACCCTCCTTCCTCGGATCCGGCGATGCCACCTTGAAATCCACGTCCCACCGCTACCACGCCGCCACTTGTCGCCTCCCCGTAGGCTAGCGCCACCGCCAGCCTCGTCCTCCACCTCTCCCTACTTACCACGTGGCCCCTGCCCGCTCCCCTCCGCCGCAGCCCTGCGAAGCCCGCGGGAGGCCCACCCGGGCCCGACCGCGTCGCCCCCCGCACACTGCATCGCCCCCCGAGCTCCAGATCGGGAGAGGAGCTCCCGATCCAGAGCCCTCGCCACCCTGCCGCCATTGCTCCGCGGCCTCGACCTCGTTGCACACCGGAGCAGCACTGTGCCTGCAGTCACCTTCTCCCCGCCTCCTAAGGTCCATCTCACTGCTCGAGCTAGTCCTCCATTCCTCCTCGCGCTCCTGGTTTTGAAAACCTGTCGTCGCTGCTGCCTTTTGGTGCAGAGGCTCACCGCCGCTCACAGCCTCGTCTCCGGCTAGATCCATCCATCCCTGACGGCCTTGCCCAGATCGAGACGTTCCCGCCGCCTAGTCCCTGCTGCCAGGGCCACACCATTCGCAAGCCATCGCTGGAACTGTCTCCATCGGCCTCCGTTCGGCGCGCCGCCGCCGGGATCCGCTCCCCTGCCTCGCCCGCTCGTCACAACCGCATTGACCGCACGTTCGTCTATCGCCTCGCTGGGCTGCTGCCAAGGCCCAGTTTGCTTTCCCCAAGAGTCGGCCTCCTCGTGCCCGCATGGGCCCCATCCTGCAGCAAGGCCCAGCCGAAGACAGCCAACCTCAGCCTCCGTCCTCACAAACGGGCCAAAGCCCATGGGTGAGCTGCCTCAGTGCCTGCTCTGTTCAGTCCTGTTCCAGATCCGGCCCGTGTAGGTTTTTCTAGGATCTGCGATTTAGCTATTTTCCGTAGTTTGCCTGTTTTGCTGAAAACCCCCTAGGCATAATGCATATAATAACTTCACAACCGTGCATCAGAATAAAACAAACTCAATATGTAAAGTGCTTAGAATTTTGTGTAGTTTAATAATTTCCAACTTTCATGCATGTTTGAAATGTTTAAAATGTTGTTTGTCTAATTTTGTTTATATACCATGCTAAAATACTTTATTTCATTACTAAATAACCGTAACTCGGAACTTAACAAACTTTATATGCAAATGGGGTAGAAAAATGCATAGAGTAACATGGTGACCTTACTTTGCTTTGTTAACAACTCTAAAGTATGGTTTAGGGCAGAGAAGTTCCAAACCTAAAATATGCACATGGGGATTTACCGGAATTGTTGTTCGTTGTTTCCGGCCTCATTTAAACTTGCCTAATAGGTAGTTTTATTGTTCTTCACCCCTTGCCATGTTAATCAACATTTAATATTGTTGAGTTCATAAATGAGAGAGAACTAAATAAGTCACGTGGTGTTTCGTCAATATGCAATGGAGTTGCATATTGAGCTCCACTTAATTTGTAGGATTGTTTGTGCACATTGTCATGCCATGCATATTTAAACCGAACATGCATCGTACTTGTTTGCGCATCATGCCATGCTTATGTGGTGGTTATTTGCTTCTTTCCGGGTTACTTATCGCGTTAGCTTCGGTTTCGTTCCGGAGTTGTGAGGATCCGTTCGACTATGTCCGTTTGTCTTCTTCATGGACTCGTTCTTCTTCCTTGCGGGATCTCAGGCAAGATGACCATACCCTCGAAATCACTTCTATCTTTTCTTGCTAGTTGCTCGCTCTATTGCTATGACGCGATACCTACCACTTGCTATATCATGCCTCCCATATTGCCATGTCAAGCCTCTAACCCACCTTTCCTAGCAAACCGTTCTTTGGCTATGTTACCGCTTTGCTCAGCCCCTCTTATAGAGTTGCTAGTTGAAGGTGAAGCTAGAGTTTGTTCCATGTTGGAACATGGTTATTGTTGGGATATCACAATATCTCTTATTTTAATTAATGCATCTATATACTTGGTAAAGGGTGGAAGGCTCGGCCATATGCCTAGTGTTTTGTTCCACTGTTGCCGCCCTAGTTTCCGTCATACCGATGTTATGTTCCTTGATCTTGTGTTCCTTACACGGTTGGGTGTTATGGGGACCCCTTGACAGTTCGCTTTGAATAAAACTCCTCTAGCAAGGCCCAACCTTGGTTTTACCATTTGCCTCACCATCACCTACCCTTCCCTTGGGTCGGCCAACCCGAGGGTCATCTTTATTTTAGGCCCCCCGGGGCCAGTGCTTGTCTAAGTGTTGGTCCGAACCGAGTAGACTGCGGGGCCACCTCGGGGAAACTTGAGGTTTGGTTTTTACTCGTAGGATGTCTCATCCGGTGTTGCCCCGAGAACGAGATATGTGCAGCTCCTATCGGGATGTCGATGCATCGGGCGGTCTTGCTGGTCTTGTTTTACCATTGTCGAAATGTCTTGTAACCAGGATTCCGAGTCTGATCGAGTCTTCCTGGGAGAAGGAATATCCTTCGTTGACCGTGAGAGCTTGTGATGCGATAAGTTGGGACACCCCTATAGGGTTTGAACTTTCGAAAGCCATGCCCGCGGTTATGAGCATATGGGAATTTGTTAATGTTCGGTTATAGAGAACTTGAAACTTAACTTAATTAAAATGCATCATCCGCGTGTGTAGCTGTGATGGTCTCTTTCCGGTGGAGTCCGGGAAGTGAACACGGTTCTTGTGTTATGCTTGGACGTAAGTAGTTTCAGGATCACTTCTAGTTCACGACCGTTGCTTTGCTTCTCTTTTCGCTCTTATTTGCGTATGTTAGCCACCATACATGCTAGCGTTTGCTGCAGCTCCACCTCATTACCCTATCCTACCCATAAGCTTAAATAGTCTTGATCTCGTGGGTGTGAGATTGCTGAGTCCCCATGACTCATAGATACTTCCAAACAGTTGCAGGTGCCGATGATACCAGTGCAGGTGACGCTACCGAGCTCAAGTGGGAGCTCGATGAAGTTTGTTTTCGTTATGTTGCTTCGTTTCCTGTTGATTAGTAGTGGAGCCCAGTCGGGTGGATCGGGGACCTAGCTATAGGGGTGGTCTTTCTTTATTTTGGTTCCGTAGTCGGACCTTGTTTGTATTCTGGATGATGTATGATATTCATGTATTGTGTGAAGTGGCGATTGTAAGCCAACTCTTTATCCCTTTCTTATTCAGTACATGGGATGTGTAAAGATTACCCCTCTTTCAACATGTCTACCATGCGGTTATGCCTCTAAGTCATGCCCTGACACGTGGGAGATATAGCCGCATCATGGGTGTTACAAGTTGGTAATCAGAGCCTTCACCGACTTAGGAGCCCCCTGCTTGATCAAATCGCCGACGTTGTTGAGTCTAGAAAATGTTTTGAGTCTTATAGGATTATATATATCGAAGAGTAGGATTATTTTTACTCCTCAGTCCCTTCATCGCTCTGCTGAAGCCTCCTGACGTAGACTTTTGACTCTTCTCTTCTCAAATTTCACAAAAAAATTAGGATCACGCGGGTATCTTGGAATCGTTCCGATGGTTTTGTGACGAGAACATTGTTCTTGGTGCCTCCTGACATTTAGGGGTTGTGGTAGTGTCCCGGGGAGTTGAGCTCCGAGGTGTTGTCGTCACAATTTTATCGTTGCATTTCTGGAATACCTGAGTTCGCCGACATCGAAAATCTCCTTTATGCAGTTGTTCGTGAGATAACCTCGACGCCACCTAGTACTAGGGCGGGAGTTCGGGAGTATTGCCATAACTCGTATAACAGATGCTTTTCGAAGGTTGAGGTAAACGATTTCCGAAGGTTTCTTGATTATGTGTTGAAGGATGGATACAGCTGGATGTAGGATTTCATAGTTTTGGGTGAGATATTATACTTCCCCTGTATCCCCAACACCTGATTGCATAACCAGAAAGTTTTGGGAGTTTATAAGTGGGAATTCAAGTAGCTCCTAGAATAATCTTTCCAACAGACTCATGATACGATATGGGATCTATCATATGTTTGTTTCCGGCTTATTTTGCAAGCCAATCCTTTGTTTTTGTTTTGATTGTGGTATTCGAGTTGCTTCAATGTCAAGTGTTGATTCCATACCTTTCCTAAGTGGTGTTCTCATATTTCTATGTGAATACTAATCATTCTTGTTCATTGAGGTTGTCATGTCAATTATTTTCAACCAGCGTGTTTCTCTTCAAGTGGATCCGATCATTTTCGACATCGACAAGATCAACTCTAAGTCTTCTCAACGTTGTTTGATTCATCCGTATCAAGTTGCCTTTATTTTTTCCCGCCCTCCCTCCCTTTTTCTTCAAGGACTCGGATTTCTTAATCCATTATCCATTTTATTGATGTGAGGTCTCTTCATCTTTTTCTTTCAAGTTTCGATCCGGTGAATTATCGTGAAGATACTAACAAAGCTTCAAGTTCAACATTCTTCGTTCTATTTCTTCTCCGGTGGATGCAATTCAAGCTTTTGGGTTTGATTATATCTCTTTTCCTCCTTTCAAATGCTTTCCCATGCCGTTGCACCTCTTAATCATTTACTTCTCATCATTCAATTGTTCCGCAGTGCTAAAGATATTTCAGGAGATTAGTCTTTTCATTCAAGATCCGTTCAACCTATTTCAAGGTTGTTATCTCATTCAAGCCATTTAATTCAACCGGCGCAATCTGCCTTTCAAGTAATCGTTCGATGGTGTATCTTTTGAGTGGGCCCTAACCCACATGTCTTTTCCTAGTATCTTACCTGACTCTTCTAATTTTCCCGGAGCTATTCTCAAATCTTTCAAAGGTTGACGTAAGAATGAATTATCATCAGTCATATGTATTTCTCCAAGATCGGTCAAATTCTTTTCATTGTTGGCTCAACCTCTTCGCTTTTGATTCTTCCGGAGTGTCTAAATAATTCATGGTGGTGTTTCTCGTCGTAATTCTCAGATTTTGAAGACCGGAGAAGGGTTTTCCTCCATATCTTGCTCCATTCTCTTCAAGATTCATGCCTCTAGCTTCGTGATATTCTCTCATAATTGTTTTTGATTGTGAGAATTCTTTTCACCCATCCGGATCAATTCAGTAGTCTTTTCAGTTTGATTCTCCAGAGCCTATCACCTCAGAATTATTCATTCCACCTTTCAGCTCTCGTTCTCCAAATCTTATCGGTGCCTCATTCAAATATTCTCTAGTGAGTTCGTGATCTATTCGCTGTCATGTATCAAATTCCCTCAAGTACCTTCATTCGTTTTCCAATTCTTCCCGGTGTTTCCTTATCTTTTCTTCGTTCGTTTTTAATTCATACTATGGTTCATTCAAGTTTTTCTCTTCCTTCATTATCATATCAATTTGTTCGTTGGTTAAATTCTACCGGTGGTTCATTAAGTTCGCGCGATATCTCTCTTCAATCTTTTCAAGAAGAATAAGTAGTATGCCAAATCCGTTGGTTGTCATCAATCTAAATTAGTGAAGGATAAGCATAATGTAATTCTTATCCTTTCTTCATCCAAATGATGGATTCTTTCTTCCGGAGTTTGTTCATGATGAGTAAATTCTCGGTTCAAGTGCTTCATACTTTCCCGGAGTTCCAAGATCTCTCAATTATATCACCAAGAAGATTCTTCTAAATCATTGCAAGGCTTCACCTTATATTCTCAACTTCTCTTTATTTTTATCATCCTTTTATTACCGGAGTTCTTCAAGGAGGCTCTACATGGTTGTTCGTCAAGGACTCTTTTGATTCTTCAATTGTTCTTCAAGATTTATCTCGGAGCTAAGATCCGCCAAAATATACTCTAAAATAAACATGGTGCCCAACACATGTTTTGTTTGAGGAGTTCAAGCCTTCTTCATCTTGCATTCTGAAGTGGAATTCTTCTACCGTATCATTTGAGGTGGTGCTATGTCATTCTTCATAATTTGAGGTGATGTTTCATTATTCACATGTGCTGGGGAACGTAGTAATTTCAAAAAAATTCCTACGCACACGCAAGATCATGGTGATGCATAGCAACGAGAGGGGAGAGTGTTGTCTACGTACCCTCGTAGACCGGCAACGGAAGCGTTGACACAACGTAGAGGAAGTAGTCGTATGTCTTCCCGATCCGACCGATCCAAGTACCGAACGTATGGCACCTCCGAGTTCTGCACACGTTCAACTCGGTGACGTGCCTTAAGCTCCAATCCTGCCGAGTGTTGAGGGAGAGTTTCGTCAACCCGACGGTGTGATGACGGTGATGATGTTCTACCGACGCAGGGCTTCGCCTAAGCACCGCTACGATATGACCGAGGTGGAATATCATGGAAGGGCGCACCGCACGCGGCTAAGGAACGATCACGAAGATCAACTTCTGTGTCATGGGGTGCCCCCTTGCCCCTGTATATAAAGGAGGGAGAGGGGGAGGTGCGGCCGGCCATAGGGGTGCGCCTGGAGGAGTCCTACTCCCACCGGAAGTAGGACTGCCCCCTCTTGCCTTGTTGGAGAAGGAAAGGGGAAGGGGGAAAGAGGAAAGGGGGGCGCCGCCCCACCCTTCCTTGTCCTATTCGGACTAGGGGGGAGGGGGCACGCGGCCTACCCTGGCCGGCCCTCCTCTTCTCCCTTAGGGCCCATGTAGGCCCATTAACCCCCGGGGGGGTTCCGGTAACCCCCGGTACTCCGGTAAAATCCAGATTTCACCCGGAACGTGTCCGATATCCAAATATAGGCTTCCAATATATCAATCTTTATGTCTCGACCATTTAGAGACTCCTCGTCATGTCCGTGGTCACATCCGGGACACCAAAAAACCTTCGGTACATCAAAACACAGGAACCCTAATTACGATCGTCACCGAACTTTAAGCGTGTGGACCCTACGGGTTCGAGAACTATGTAGACATGACCGAGACACGTCTCCAGTCAATCACCAATAGCGGAACCTGGATACTCATATTGGCTCCTACATATTCTACGAAGATCTTTATCGGTCAGAACGCATAACAACATACGTTGTTCCCTTTGTCATTGGTATGTTACTTGCCCGAGATTCGATCATCGGCATATCAATACCTAGTTCAATCTCGTTACCGGCAGGTCTCTTTACTTGTTCCGTAATACGTCATCCCGCAACTAACTTATTAGTTGCAATGCTTGCAAGGCTTGAGTGATGTGTATTACTGAGAGGGCCCAGAGATACCTCTCCGACAATCGGAGTGACAAATCCTAATCTCGAAATACGCCAACCCAACAAGTACCTTCGGAGACACCTGTAGAGCACCTTTATAATCACCTAGTTACGTTGTGACATTTGGTGGCACACAAAGTGTTCCTCCGGTAAACGGGAGTTGCATAATCTCATAGTCATAGGAACATGTATAAGTCATGAAGAAAGCAATAGCAACAAACTAAACGATCAAGTGCTAAGCTAACGGAATCGGTCAAGTCAATCACATCATTCTCCTAATGATGTGATCCCGTTAATCAAATGGCAACTCATGTCTATGGTTAGGAAACATAACCATCTTTGATCAACGAGCTAGTCAAGTAGAGGCATACTAGTGACACTCTATTTGTCGACGTATTCACACATGTATTATGTTTCCGGTTAATACAATTCTAGCATAAATAATAAACATTTATCATGATATAAGGAAATAAATAATAACTTTGTTATTGCCTCTAGGGCATATTTCCTTCAGTCTCCCACTTGCACTAGAGTCAATAATCTAGTTCACATCGCCATGTGATTTAATACCAATAGTTCACATCACCATGTGATTAACACCCATAGTTCACATCGACATGTGACCAACACCCAAAGGGTTTACTAGAGTCAATAATCTAGTTCACATCGCTATGTGATTAACACCCAAAGAGCACTAAGGTGTGAGCATGGTTTGCTTGTGAGAGAAGTTTAGTCAATGGGTCTGCCACATTCAGATCCGTATGTATTTTGCAAATTTCTATGTCAAGAATGCTCTGCACGGAGCTACTCTAGCTAATTGCTCCCACTTTCAATATGTATCCAGATTGAGACTTTGAGTCATCTGGATCAGTGTCAAAACTTGCATCGACGTAACCCTTTACGACGAACCTTTTGTCACCTCCATAATCGAGAAACATATCCTTATTCCAATAAGGATAATTTTGACCAATGTCCAGTGATTTACTCCTAGATCACTATTGTACTCCCTTGCCAAACTCAGGGCAGGGTATACAATAGGTCTGGTACACAGCATGGCATACTTTATAGAACCTATGGCTGAGGCATAGGGAATGACTTTCATTCTCTCTCTATCTTCTGCCGTGGTCGGGTTTTGAGTCTTACTCAACTTCGCACCTTGTAACACAGGCAAGAACTCCTTCTTTGACTGTTCCATTTTGAACTACTTCAAAATCTTGTCAAGGTATGTACTCATTGAATAAACTTATCAAGCGTCTTGATCTATCTCTATAGATCTTGATGCTCAATATGTAAGCAGCTTCACCGAGGTCTTTCTTTGAAAAACTCCTTTCAAACATTCCTTTATGCTTTGCAGAATAATTCTACATTATCTCCAATCGACAATATGTCATTCACATATACTTATCAGAAATGTTGTAGTGTTCCCACTCACTTTCTTGTAAATACAGGCTTCACCGCAAGTCTGTATAAAACTATATGCTTTGATCAACTTATCAAATCGTATATTCCAACTCCGAGAAGCTTGCACCAGTCCATAGATGGATCGCTGGAGCTTGCATATTTTGTTAGTACCTTTAGGATTGACAAAACCTTCTGGTTGCATCATATACAACTCTTCTTTAATAAATCCATTAAGGAATGCAGTTTTGTTTATCCATTTGCCAGATTTCATTAAATGCGGCAATTGATAACATGATTCGGACATACTTAAGAATAGATACGAGTGAGAAACTCTCATCGTAGTCAACACCTTGAACTTGTCGAAAACCTTTTTGCGATAATTCTAGCTTTGTAGATAGTAACACTACTATCAGCGTCTGTCTTCCTCTTGAAGATCCATTTAATCTCAATGGCTTGCCGATCAATGGGAAAGTCAATCAAAGTCCATACTTTGTTCTCATACATGGATCTCATCTCAGATTTCATGGCCTCAAGCCATTTCGCGGAATCTGGGCTCATCATCGCTTCCTCATAGTTCCTAGGATCATCATGGTCAAGTAACATGACCTCTAGAACAGGATTACCGTACCACTCCAGTGCGGATCTCACTCTCGTTTACATACGAGGTTCAGTAGTAACTTGATCTGAAGTTACTTGATCATCATTATTAGCTTCCTCACTAATTGGTGTAGTAGTCACAGGAACACATTTCTGTGATGAACTACTTTCCAATAAGAGAGCAGGTACATTTACCTCATCAAGTTCTACTTTCCTCCCACTCACTTCTTTCGAGAGAAACTCCTTCTCTAGAAAGGATCCATTCTCAGCAATGACTATCTTGCCTTCGGATCTGTGATAGAAGGTGTACCCAACATTTTCTTTTGGGTATCCTATGAAGACGCACTTCTACGATTTGGGTTTGAGCTTATTAGGTTGAAACTTTTTCTCATAAGCATTGCAACCTCAAACTTTAAGAAACGACACCTTAGGTTTCTTGCCAAACTATAGTTCATATAGTGTTGTCTCAACGGATTCAGATGGTGCCCTATTTAACGTGAATGTAGCTGTCTCTAATGCATAACCCCAAAACGATAGCGGTAAATCAGTAAGAGACGTCATAGATTGCACCATATCTAATAAAGCACGGTTACGACATTCGGACACACCATTACACTGTTGTGTTCCAGGTAGTGTGAGTAGTGAAACTATTTCACATTGTTTTAACTGGAGGCCAAACTCGTAACTCAAATATTTTACTTCTGCGATCATATCGTAGAAACTTTTATTTTTGTTACGATGATTCTCCACTTCACTCTGAAATTCTTTGAACTTTTCAAATGTTTCAGACTTGTGTTTCATCAAGTAAATATACTCATATCTGCTCAAATCATCTGTGAAGATCAGAAAATAATGATACCTGCCGCGAGCTTCAATATTCATCGGACCACATACATCAGTATGCATGATTTCCAACAAATCTGTTGCTTGCTGCATTGTTCCGGAGAACGGAGTCTTAGTCATCTTGCCCATGAGGCATGGTTCGCAAGCATCAACTGATTCATAATCAAGTGATTCCAAAAGTCCATCAGCATGGAGTTTCTTCATGCGCTTTACACCAATATGACCTAAACGGCAGTGCCACAAATAAGTTGCACTATCATTATTAACTTTGCATCTTTTGGTTTTAATATTATGAATATGTGTATTACTATGATCGAGATCCAAAGAACCATTTTCATTGGGTGTGTAACCATATATGTAAACAGAACAACAATTTATTCTCTTACTTAAATGAATAACCGTATTGCAATAAACATGATCAAATCATATTTATGCTAAATGCAAACACCAAATAACACTTATTTAGGTTCAACACTAATCCCGAAAGTGTAGAGAGTGTGCGATGATGATCATATCAATCTTGGAACCACTTCCAACACACATCGTCACTTCACCCTTAACTAGTCTCTATTCATTCTGCAACTCCCGTTTCGAGTTACTACTCTTAGCAACTGAACCAGTATCAAATACAGGGGGGTTGCTACGAACACTAGTAAAATACACATCAATTGTCTGTATATCAAATATACCTTTGTTCACTTTGCCATCCTTCTTATCCGCCAAATACTTGGGGCAGTTCCGCTTCTAGTAACCAGTCCCTTTGCAGTAGAAGCACTCAGTTTCAGGCTTAGGTCCAGACTTGGGTTTCTTCACTTGAGCAGCAACTTGCTTGCCGTTCTTCTTGAAGTTCCCCTTTCTTCCCTTTGTCCCTTTACTTTACACTAGTGGTCTTTGTTTACCATCAACACTTGATGCTTTTCTTGATTTCTACCTTCGTCGATTTCAGCATCACGAAGAGCTTGGGAATCGTTTCCGTTATCCCTTGCATATTATAGTTCATCATGAAGTTCTACTAACTTGGTGATGGTGACTAGAGAATTCTGTCAATCACTATTTTATCTGGAAGATTAACTCCCACTTGAGTCAAGCGATTGTAGTATGCAGACAATCTGAGCACATGCTCACTGCTTGAGCTATTCTCCTCCATCTTTTAGCTATAGAACTTGTTGGAGATTTCATATCTCTCAACTCGGGTATTTGCTTGAAATATTATCTTCAACTCCTGGAACATCTCATATGTTCCATGATGTTCAAATCGTCTTTGATGTCCCGATTCTAACCGTTAAGCATGGTGCACTAAACTATCAAGTAGTCATCATATTGAGCTAGCCAAACGTTTAGAACGTCTGCATCCGCTCCTGCAATAGGTCTGTCACCTAGCGGTGCATCAAGGACATAATCCTTCTGTGCAGCAATGAGGATAATCCTTAGATCACGGATCCAATGCACATCATTACTACTAACATTTTTCAACTTAGTTTTCTCTAGGAACATATAAATATTAAACGGGGAGCAACATCGCGAGCTATTGATCTACGACATAGATATGCTAATACTACCAGGACTAATTTCATGATAAATTAAAGTTCAATTAATCATATTACTTAAGAACTCCCACTTAGATAGACATCCCTCTAATCATCTAAGTGATCACGTGATCCAAATCAACTAAACCATGTCCGATCATCACGTGAGATGGAGTAGTACCAATGGTGAACATCACTATGTTGATCATATCTACTATATGATTCATGCTCGACCTTTCGGTCTCCGTGTTCCGAGGCCATATCTGTTATATGCTAGGCTCGTCAAGTTTAACCTGAGTATTCCGCGTGTGCAACTGTTTTGCACCCGTTGTATTCGAACATAGAGCCTATCACACCCGATCATCACGTGGTGTCTCAGCACGAAGAACTTTCGCAACGGTGCATACTCAGGGAGAACACTTATACTTTGATAATTTAGTGAGGGATCATCTTATAATGCTACTGTCAATCAAAGCAAGATAAGATGCATAAAAGATAAACATCACATGCAATCAATATAAGTGATATGATATGGCCATCATCATCTTGTACTTGTGATCTCCATCTTCGAAGTACCATTATGATCACCATCATCACCGGCGCGACACCTTGATCTCCATCGTAACATCGTTGTCATCTCGCCAATCTTATGCTTCCATGACTATCGCTACCGCTTAGTGATAAAGTAAAGCATTACAGCGCGATTGCATTGCATACAATAAAGCGACAACCATATGGCTCCTACCAGTTGCCGATAACTCGGTTACAAAACATGATCATCTCATACAACAATTTATGTAATCACGTCTTGACCATATCACATCACAACATGCCCTGCAAAAACAAGTTAGACGTCCTCTACTTTGTTGTTGTAAGTTTTACGTGGCTGCTACGGGCTTAGCAAGAACCGTTCTTACCTACGCATCAAAACCACAACGATAGTTTGTCAAGTTGGTGCTGTTTTAACTTTCGCAAGGACCGGGCATAGCCACACTTGGTTCAACTAAAGTTGGAGAAGCTGACACCCGCCAGTAGAACCTGTCTCGCGTAAGCGTACATGTAATGTCGGTCCGGGCCGCTTCATCCAACAATACCGCCGAACAAAAGTGTGACATGATGGTAAGCAATATGACTTATATCGCCCACAACTCACTTGTGTTCTACTTGTGCATATTACATCAACGCATAAAACCTGGCTCTGATGCCACTACTGGGGAACGTAGTAATTTCAAAAAAATCCCACGCACACGCAAGATCATGGTGATGCATAGCAACGAGAGGGTAGAGTGTTGTCTACGTACCCTCGTAGACCGGCAACGAAAGCGTTGACACAACATAGAGGAAGTTGTCGTACGTCTTCCCGATCTGACCGATCCAAGTACCGAACGTATGGCACGTCCGAGTTCTGCACACGTTCAACTCGGTGACGTTCCTCGAGCTCCGATCCAGCCGAGTGTTGAGGGAGAGTTTCGTCAACGCGACGGTGTGATGACGGTGATGATGTTCTACCGACGTAGGGCTTTGCCTAAGCACCGCTACGATATGACCGAGGTGGAATGTGGTGGAAGGGGACACCGCACACGGCTAAGGAACGATCACGAAGATCAACTTGTGTGTCATGGGGTGCCCCCTTGCCCCCGTATATAAAGGAGGGAGAGGGGGAGGTGCGGCCGGCCCTAGGGGTGCGCCTGGAGGAGTCCTACTCCCACCGAGAGTAGGACTCCCCCCTCTTGCCTTGTTGGAGAAGGAAAGGGGAAGGGGGGAAAGAGGAAAGAGGGGTGCCCCCCTTCCTTGTCCTATTCGGACTAGGAGGGAGGGGGCGCGCGGCCTGCCCTGGCCGGCCCTCCTCTTCTCCCTTAGGGCCTATGTAGGCCCATTAACCCGCGGGGGGTTCCGGTAACCCCCGGTACTCCGGAAAAATCCCGATTTCACCCCGGAACGTTTCCGATATCCAAATATAGGCTTCCAATATATCAATCTTTATGTCTCGACCATTTCAAGACTCCTCGTCATGTCCGTGATCACATCCGGGACTCCGAACAACCTTCGGTACATCAAAACACAAAAACCCTAATTACGATCGTCACCGAACTTTAAGCGTGCGGACCCTACAGGTTCGAGAATTATGTAGACATGACCGAGACACATCTCCGGTCAATAACCAATAGCGGAACCTGGATGCTCATATTGGCTCCTACATATTCTACAAAGATCTTTATCGGTCAGACCGCATAACAACATACGTTGTTCCCTTTGTCATCGGTATGTTACTTTCCAGAGATTCGATCGTCGGTATATCAATACCTAGTTCAATCTCGTTACCGGCAAGTCTCTTTACTCGTTCTGTAATACATCATCCCGCAACTAACTTATTAGTTGCAATTCTTGCAAGGCTTGAGTGATGTGTATTACCGAGAGGGCCCAGAGATACCTCTCCGACAATCGGAGTGACAAATCCTAATCTCGAAGTACGCCAACCCAACAAGTACCTTCGGAGACACCTGTAGAGCACCTTTATAATCACCTAGTTACGTTGTGACGTTTGGTGGCACACAAAGTGTTCCTCTGGTAAACGGGAGTTGCATAATCTCATAGTCATAGGAACATATATAAGTCATGAAGAAAGCAATAGCAACAAACTAAACGATCAAGTGCTAAGCTAACGGAATGGGTCAAGTCAATCACATCATTCTGCTAATGATGTGATCCCGTTAATCAAATGACAACTCATGTCTATGGTCAGGAAACATAACCATCTCTGATCAATGAGCTAGTCAAGTAGAGGCATACTAGTGACACTCTGTTTGTCTATGTATTCACACATGTATTATGTTTCCGGTTAATATGATTCTAGCATGAATAATAAACATTTATCATGATATAAGGAAATAAATAATAACTTTATTATTGCCTCTAGGGCATATTTCCTTCAACATGTTGTCAAGAATGAGGTATCTTAAATCCATCAATCTCTTCATTGGAGTTATCTTGTGTTATATTTCACCTAAAACCATTCCTAAGGAATGTTGCTATTGGGGTTCTTATCAATAATCCAAGTTTTCCTCCTATTCTCGCGATGAAAGATGTTTTCATCTCTTCGTCGCTCTTAAGCAGCAATTGTTTTCGTTTGTGGCAGGTTTTCACCTCAAGTTTTTGAGAGGTTTTCCATAAGCCCTCAACAAGCATGTTCTTTTCATTGTTGATTTCCCAACAACTCCATTCAATCTTTCTTTTTTTAAGGATGCTCTCTCAAATTCATTTGGTGTAGAACATGTTGTTTTCTTCTCTGTTCTTCTCATTGCATTCTTTCATTTCTTCCAGAGGCATTGTGATGATGCTCTCTTCACTCATCATCTCGTATTGTGAAGATCATGTTCTTTCCTTTGCTTATACATTCAACCAGAGTGTCGTGTTTTCATTCGAGCTCTCTCATCTTATCAAGTTTTACCTCCCTTCTCAGCCGGAGTGCTATCTGAAATCTTTCTTACCTCCTATGACATTCTTTCAATAGTTCCGAAGGCAGTGTGTTGTTGATCTCATCAAGTATCCTCTCATCTTGTCATGTTCATGCTCAATTCATTCCATTTACAGTCAAAGTGCTATCCAATTTATATCATTCTTATTCCTTCTCTATCTTGTTTAACCGAAGTGTTATGTCTATCATTCCTCTTCTAACCGGACTCTCATCCAAGTGCCTTCATTTTTGCCAAGTTCATATTACTGCCTTCCTTTCCCAACCGTAGTGCTGTCGTAATTGATCTTTATTGTTCCTTGTACATCTCGTTTCTACCGGAGTGCTGTCCGAATTTGTTCTTCCTTGTTCCGCTTTTCTAACCGAGTGTTTTCAATTTCGATCATCTCCGTTGTATTCTTTTCTCGAAATGGTTTAACCTTTCAAGGTTCTGTGGTCTCACTCATTTGGCAAAGAAGCAATTAGTTTTACCTCTTCTCTTCCTTTTCCGTTTTCCCTGGTGCCATCCTAGATCTCGGGACAAGATCCTCTCATAGTGGTGGAGTGTTGTGACGCCCCGAGACCGTTGCGCCAGGTGCCTTCCAGTTATTCTCTATTGTTGCCTTGTCATTTGCTTGTGTGTTGCATCTTGCCATGTCATCATCCGCATTCCATCTGCATGTTTTTGAAACTTTCATCCGTCATGGTCTCCCTGTTCCTTCCATTGCTCGTTCTAAGCCCAGACACACTTGCGCTCACCCGTGGCACCTCCGAAATAGTATTTTATAAGTGGCCGAAAAATGTTCTCGGAATGGGTTCAAAGTTGGCATGTGGTGTTGTTTTATTGTAGGTAGGCCACCTGCCAAGTTTCATCGTGTTCGGAGTCTGTTTGACGTCCCAACGGATAACTATAGCGGCATTATAGCCGGTCTATCGTCGGACGTTTCCTGTATTCGGAAATAGTTGTCGAGCTACACACCTTCCCTCTCATCTCAGCCCAAGGCCTCTCTTCACAGCCCTTTAGCCCACCTACACTACCCAGTCGTTCCAGAACGTCCAATCGAGATCAAATGATCTGAAAGCGGACTAGTTCCCCTAACCCTAGACCCCCTACCCTAATTAAGCACCCTCCCTTCCAAATTTGGGCATTCCTAGTCTAAACCCTGACCCCGAACCCTCCTTCCTCGGATCCGGTGCCGCCACCTTGAAATCCGTGTCCCACCGTTGTCCCGCCGCCACTTGTCTCCTCCCCGTAGGTCAGCGCCTCCGCCTGCCTCGTCCTCCACCTCTCCCTGCTTACCATATGGCCCCTGCCCGCTCCCCTCCGCCGCGGCCCTGCGAAGCCCGCGGGAGGCCCGCCTAGGCCCAACCGCATCGCTCCCCGCACACTGCGTCGTCCCCGAGCTCCAGATCGGGAGAGGAGCTCCTGATCCAGAGCCCTGGCCACCCTGCCGTCGTTGCTCCGCGGCCTCGCCCTCGCCGGACACCGGAGCAGCACCGTGCCTGCAGTCACCTTCTCCCCGCCTCCTCAGGTCCATCTCACTACTCGAGCTGGTCCTCCATTCCTCCTCGCGCTCCTGGTTTTGATCCCCTGCCGTCGATGCTGCCTTTTGGTGCAGGGGCTCGCCGCTGCTCACAGCCTGGTCTCCGGCAAGATCAATCTGTCCCCGATGCCCTTGCCCGGATCCAGACGTTCCCGCCGCTTAGTCCCTGCTGCCAGGGCCACACCATCCGCAATCCATCGCTCGAACTATCTCCATCGGCCTCCGTTCGGCGCGCCGCCGCTGGGATCCGCTCCCCTGCCTCGCCCACTCGTCACAAACGCGTTGACCGCGCGTTCGTCTATCGCCTCGCTGGGCCGCTGCCGAGGCCCAGTTTGCTTTCCCCAAGAGCCGGCCTCCTCGTGCCCGCGTGGGCTGCATCCTGCAGCAAGGCCCAGCTGAAGACAGCCAACCTCAGCCTCCGTCCTCACAAACGGGCCGAACCCCATGGGTGAGCTGCCTCAGTGCCTGCTCTATTCGGTCCTGTTCCAGATCCGGCCCGTGTAGGTTTTTTAGGATTTGTGATTTAGCTATTTTCCATAGTTTGCCTGTTTTGCAGAAAACCCCCTAGGCATAATGCATATAATAACTTCATAACCGGGCATCGGAATTAACCAAACTTAATATGTAAAGTTCTTAGAACTTTGTGTAGTTTAATAATTTCCAACTTGCATGCATGTTTGAAATGTTTAAAATGATGTTTGTCTAATTTTGTTTATATGCCATGCTAAAATACTTTATTTCAGAACTAAATAACCGTGACTCGGAACTTAACAAACTTCATATGTAAATGGGGCAGAAAAATGCATAGAGTAACATGGTGACCTTACTTTGCATGTTTAACAACTATAAAATATGGTTTAGGGCAGAGCAGTTCCCAACCTAGAGTATGCACATGGGGATTTACCAGAATTGTTGTTCATTGTTTCTATCCTCATTTAAACTTGCCTAGATAGGTAGTTTTGTTGTTCTTCACCCCTTGCCATGTTAATCAACATTTAATATTGTTAAGTACATAAATGAGAGAGAACTAAATAAGTAACATGGTGTTTCGTCAATATGCAATGGAGTTGCATATTGAGCTCCACCTAATTTGTAGGATTGTTTGTGCACTTTGTCATGCCATGCATATTTAAACCGGACATGCATCATACTTGTTTGCGCATCATCCCATGCTTATGTGGTGGTTGTTTACTATGTTGTTTGCTTCTTTTCGGGTTACTTCTCGCGTTAGCTTCGGTTTCGTTCCGGAGTTGTGAGGATCCGTTCGACTATGTCCGTTTGTCTTCTTCATGGACTCGATCTTCTTCCTTGCGGGACCTCAGGCAAGATGACCATACCCTCGAAATAACTTCTATCTTTGCTTTCTAGTTGCTCGCTCTATTGCTATGCCGCGATACCTACCACTTGCTATATCATGCCTCCCATACTGCCATGTCAAGCCTCTAACCCACCTTTCCTAGCAAACCGTTGTTTGGCTATGTTGCCGCTTTGCTCAGCCCCTCTTGTAGCGTTGCTAGTTGAAGGTGAAGCTGGAGTTTGTTCCATGTTGGAACATGGTTATTGTTGGGATATCACAATATCTCTTATTTTAATTGATGCATCTATATACTTGGTAAAGGGTGGAAGGCTCGGCCTTATGCCTGGTGTTTTGTTCCACTCTTGCCGCCCTAGTTTCCGTCATACTGATGTTATGTTCCTTGATTTTGCGTTCCTTACACGGTTGGGTGTTATGGGGACCCCTTGACAGTTTGCTTTGAATAAAACTCCTCCAGCAAGGCCCAAACTTGGTTTTACCATTTGCCTCACCACCACCTACCCTTCTCTCGGGTCGACCAACACGAGGGTCATCTTTATTTTAGCCCCCCCCGGGGGCTAGTGCTTCTCTAAGTGTTGGTCCAAACCGAGTAGACTGCGGGGCCACCTCAGGGAAACTTGAGGTTTGGTTTTTACTCGTAGGATGTCTCATCCGGTGTTGCCCTGAGAACGAGATATGTGCAGCTCCTATCGGGATGTCGGCGCATCGGGCGGTCTTGCCGGTCTTGTTTTACCATTGTCAAAATGTCTTGTAACTGGGATTCCGAGTCTGATCGAGTCTTCCTGGGAGAAGGAATATCCTTCATTGACCGTGAGAGCTTGTGATAGGATAAGTTGGGACACCCCTGTAGGGTTTGAACTTTCGAAAGCCATGCTCGTGGTTATGAGCAGATGGGAATTTGTTAATGTTCGGTTGTAGAGAACTTGAAACTTAACTTGATTAAAATGCATCAACCGCGTGTGTAGCCGTGATGGTCTCTTTCCAGCGGAGTCCGGGAAGTGAGCACGGTTCTTGTGTTATGCTTGGACGTAAGTAGTTTCAGGATCACTTCTAATTCACGACCGTTGCTTTGCTTCTCCTCTCGCACTTATTTGCGTATGTTAGCCACCATACATGCTAGTGTTTGCTGCAGCTCCACCTCATTACCCTATCCTACCCATAAGCTTAAATAGTCTTGATCTCGCGGGTGTGAGATTGCTGAGTCCCCGTGACTCATAGATACTTCCAAAAAGTTGTAGGTGCCGATGATACCAGTGTAGGTGACGCTAGCGAGCTCAAGTGGGAGCTCGATGAAGTTTGTGTTCGTTATGTTGCTTCGTTTCCTTTTGATTAGTAGTGGAGCCCAGTCGGGTCGATCGGGGACCTAGCAATAGGGGTGGTCTTTCTTTATTTTGGTTCCGTAGTCGGACCTTGTTTGTATTCTGGATGATGTATGATATTCATGTATTGTGTGAAGTGGCGATTGTAAGCCAACTCTTTATCCCTTTCTTATTCAGTACATGGGATGTGTAAAGATTACCCCTCTTGCGACATGCCTACCATGCGGTTATGCCTCTAAGTCGTGCCCCGACACGTGGGAGATATAGCCGCATCGTGGGTGTTACAATGATCTTCCATCGAATAAACCTACTAACATCAACTACAAGGAGTAATCAACACTACTAGCAACCCACACGTACCAATATGAGGTTTTAAGACAAAGATCGGATACAAGATATGGACTAGGGTTTGAGAGGAGATGGTGCTTGTGAAGATGTTGATGGAGATTGAACCCCTCTCTACGAGAGGATCATTGGTGATGACGATGGCTTCGATTTCCCCCTCTCGGAGGGAAGTTTCCCTGGCAGAACAACTCCGCCGGAGCCCTAGATTGGTTCTTCCCAAGTTCCGCCTTAAGAGGGTGGCGCTTCGTCCCGAAAGTTCCCTTCTCATTTTTTTTCCAGGTGAAAACACACCCATATAGTAGAATATGGGCATTAGGGGCCTGCCAGGGAGCCCACAAGGCAAGGGGCACACCCAGCGGGGTAGGGTGCGCCCTCCACCCTTGTGGATGGCAGGTGGCCCCCCTCTGGTGCTTTCTTCACCCAATATTTTATATATATTCCAGAATAATTGTCCATGAAGTTTCCGTACTTTTGGAGTTTTGGCAGAATTGGTCTCTAATATTTGCTTCTTTCCCCGTCCAAAATTCAAACTGCCGACATTCTCCCTCTTCATGTAAACCTTATGAAATAAGAGAGAAAGGGTATAAGTGTTGTAATATAATGTGTAATAACAGCCCATATATAGATATAAAAGCATGATGCAAAAGGGACATATCAGCGGTATAAGCCATGGAAAAGTTATAATACAGTAGCTACAATGCCAAAACAAAATATGAATGGGATTGCGACAGTACTTATAGTAGTGATTTGCTTTATTATACTAACAGATCTCACCGAGTTTTCTGTTAAGTTTTGTGTGGATGAAGTGATCAAAGATTGAGGAGGTCTCGATATAAGGAGAAGGAGGAGAGACAAGAGCTCAAGCTTGGGGATGCCCAAGGCACCCCAAGTAAATATACAAGGAGACTCAAGCATCTAAGCTTGGGGATGCCTCGGAAGGCATCACATCTTTCTTCAAATGGTATTGGTATATTTTCATCTTCGTTTCGTTCATGTGATATGTGCAAATCTTGGAGCGTCTTTTGTGTTTGATTTTCATTTTTCTTTTATGCACCGTGCTGATATGATATAGTCCATGGTTGATTTATAGAATGCTCATTGCACTTCACTTATATCTTTTGAGTATGGCTTTATAGAATGCTGCATGTGCTTCACTTATATCATTTGACGTTTGGATTGCCAGTTTCTCTTCACATAGAAAACTGTTATTTGTAGAATGCTCTTTTGCTTCACTTATATTTGTTAGAGCACGATCTTTTGTAGAAAGAATTAAAATCTCATGCTTCACTTATATCTGTTTTGAGAGTCATTATGTATTGGTCAATTGCATGGTTAGTCACAAAATCCTACATAAAATTGGTGGATCACGGAATATGATATGTTTGATTCCTTGCAATAGTTTTTGCGATATAGAGATGGAATATGTGGGAGGTACTAGTAAATGGTTATGTTTAGTAGGAGTATTGGTGTTAAGGTTTGTGATTCCTGAAGCATGCACGTATACTCTCTCGTTATGCTATGAAGTTGGAGCATGATTTATTATTGATTGTCTTCCATATGTGTGGCGGTCCGGGACACGCGATGGTCTTTTCCTACCAATCTATCCCTCGAGGGGCATGCGTAGTAGTAATTTGCTTCGAGGGCTAATAAACTTTTCCAATAAGTATATGAGTTCTTTATGACTAACGTGAGTCCATAGATTATACGCACTCGTACCTTTCCGCAATTTGCTACCCTCTACGGTACCGTGCATTGCCCTTTCTCACCTCAAGAGTCGGTGCAAACTTCGCAGGTGCATCCAAACCCTGTGATATGATATGCTCTATCACACGTGAGCCTTATTATATCTTCCTCAAAATAGCCACCATACCTACCTATTATGGCCTTTCCACAGCCATTTCGAGATATATTGCCATGCAACTTCCACCGCTTCTGTTTTGATGACCTGAGCATTCATTGTCATATTGCTTTGCATGATCGTAAGATAGCCAGTATGGTATTTCCATGGCTTGTCCATTTTTCTGATATCGTTGTTATGCTAGATCATTGCACATCCTGGTACATTGCTAGAGGCATTCATATAGAGTCATACTTTGTTCTAGGTATCGAGTTGTAATTTTTATTTCTTTTGAGTTATAAGTAAATATAAGTGTGATGATCATCAGTATTCACTATTAGAGCATTGCCCCAATGAGGAAAGGATGATGGAGACTATGATTCCCCCACAAGTCGGGATGAGACTCCGGACAATGAGAGAGAAAAGGGAAAAAAAGAAAAAGAAAGTAAAGAAAAAACAAAAAACAAACAAAGAGAGAAGGGGCATTGTTACTATCCTTTACCACACTTGTGCTTCAAAGTAACACCACGTTTTTCATATAGAGACTCTCCTATTTAGTCGCTTCCATATAGTAGCTAGTGGGAATTTTTCATTATAGAAATTGGCTTGTATATTCCCATGATGGGCTTCCTCAAATGCCCGAGGTCTTCATGAGGAAGCAAGTTGGATGCACACCCACTTAGTTTTCATATCGAGCTTTCATACAATTATAGCTCTTAGTGCATCCGTTGCATGGCAATCCCTACTCCTCACATTGATATCAATTGATGGGCATCTCCATAGCCCATTGGTTAGCGTTGATGTGAGACATCCTTAACTTTTTGTCTTCTCTATATTTACCCCTATCATCATACTCTATTCCACCTATAGTGCTATATCCATGGCTTGCGCTCATGTATTGTGAGAGGGTTGAAAAAGCTGAAGCGCGTTAAAAAGTATGAACCAATTGCTTGGCTTGTCATTGGGGTTAGGCATGGTAAATACTTTGGGTTAAGAAGACAGAGCATGAAAAGACTATACGATTTTGTAGGGATAACATTCTTTAGCATTGATATTTTGAAAGACACGATTGTTTGTTGGATGCCTGAGTATTGATGTCTTTATGTCAAATTATAGACTATTGCTTTGAATCACTCGTGTCTTAATATTGATGCCATGCTTAGATATATGATCAAGTTTATGCTAGGTAGCATTCCACATAAAAATGTCTTTTTTATCATTTACCTACTCGAGGACGAGCAGGAATTAAGCTTGGGGTTGCTGATACATCTCCGCCGTATCTATAGTTTTTCATTGTTTCATGCCAATATGATACAACTTTCACATGTTTTTGGCAACATTTTATATGATTTATTGGACTAACCTATTGATCTAGTGCCCAGTGCCAGTTCATGTTTGTTGCATGTTTTTTTCACAGAATATCCATATCAAACGAAGTCCAAACGTGATAAAAATTTATGGAGAATTATTTTTGAATATTTGTGATTTTTTGGAGGTGGAATCAATGCAAACGGGAGCCCATAGGCCCCAAGATACACCAGGGCACGCCCCAGGCCCCAGGCGCGCGAGGTGTCTTGCGCTCACCTCATAGGTCGGTTGGGTCTCTACTTCGGGCGCAAGGAAGCTTATATCCGGAAAAAATCATGGAAACATTTCAGCGCAATCGGAGTTACGGATCTTCCGGAATATAAGAAACGGTGTTCCGCCAGATCTCGGGAACACGAAACAGAAAAGAACAGAGAGACAGATCCAATCTCAGAGGGGCTCCTGCCCCTCAGCCGCCATGGAGGCCATGGCCCAGAGGGGGAACTCTCCTCCCATCTAGGGGGAGGGCAAGGAAGAAGAAGAAGGAGGGGTGCTCTCTCCCCATCTCTCCCAGTGGCGCCAGAGTGCTGTCGGGGAAAGGATCGTGACGACGATCTACATCAACAATCTTGCTACCGTCAACACCAACTCTCTCCCCTCTATGCAGCGGTGTAACCTTTCTTCTCCCCACTGTAATCTCTACTTAAACATGGTGCTCAACTCCATATATTATTTTCCAATGATATTTGGCTATCCTATGATGTTTGAGTAGATCCGTTTTGTCCTAGGTTAACTGTGATCTTGGTTGGTATGATTATATATTTTATTTATGGTGTTGTCCTACGGTGCCCTCCGTGTCACGGACATGGAGCCCCCCCCCCCCCCCCCGCCCCCCGCTGTAGGGTGTTGCAATATGTTCATGGTTTGCTTATTGGTGGTGTTGCGGGGGCGACAGCAGCCTAAATGAGAATAAGTGGGTTATGACGTATGGGAGTAAAAATGACTTGATACGTAATGCTATGGTTGGGTTGCACGACCTTAGTGATCTTTACTAGTTGCGGATTCTTCCTAGGGGTCCAATCATAAGTGCATATGATCCAAGTGGAGAAAGTATGGTAGCTCATGCCTCTCCCTCATGTAAAATTACAAGAATGATTACCGGCACTTGTTATCGATTGCCTAGGGACAAATGACTTTCTTGTTGACAAAAGCTATCCACTTTTATTATCTTGCAATGTATTCATAGTTTTATTCCCGCAAACTCGTAGATTTATTCTTGCCAAATAGTGTCATACTTGTTTTAGGTAAAGCAAACGTAAAGTGTGCGTAGAGTTGTATCGGTGGTCGATAGAACTTGAGGGAATATTAGTTATGCCATTAGCTCCTCATTGGGTTTGATACTCTTATTTAATGAAGAAGGCTACAAACGATCCCCTATACTTGTGAGTTATCATTCCCCTCCTCGCTGCAGGAGCAGGGGGATCGTGGCACCCATCCGGCCACCGACCGGCGCCATGTCGATCATCAGCCGGCGCCGCCCCTACTTAGCAGCCCCTTCCCACCCGGCACCCGAACCAAACCCTAGACTCTCTCCCTCTCCCCGTCGCCCCTCCTCACTCTCTTGAGCTCGAGCTCGTCCCGGCGCCCGGCGCCGCGCTTGTCCCCGTTGCCTTCCGCCATCGCCTAGCCACTCCGACCACCGCCTCGACCCGGCTCCACCGAGCCTCGACGACCCCCTTCTCATCAACACTCTGAGCGGCTGCCTCCTCTCCCCCTCCTCGATTCACCGTAGTAGGCCATTGTCCACGCCGTCCGAGCTTCTGGCTGTGGCCGCGGTCGCCCTGCCTATGCGCGCCCCTGTCCCCACCGCCGTTGGCCGGTCGTCCCACCCCGCTTGTGCTCGTCTGCTGCTGTGAGCTGCTACCCCCCTGCCCGTCCTGTCCTACTGCTTGCCCATCCCCGGTGGGGGTCTGTCGCACCTGTCGGCCCTCGCGCCGCTCGTCGGCCTCCTCTGCTCCCGCACGCGTGCCTTGCCGTGCCGTCCCGCGCTCCCCACCGCAGCTTGCCGGCTCCGCCCCTGCCGCTCACCCATCCCGCCTCTACCTCCGCCGCGTGACCCCTCCCCAGCCCCGCACCTACTTCGCTCACTGCCTGCTGCTGCTGGAGTAGTTACTGCGCCTCGCCGCTCCAGCTGCTGCTACCTTTCCCCGCCTGCCCATGCGGCGCCGCTGCCCCTTCGCCTGTGCGTCGCTCCGCCCCGACCCTGGCCACCATCCCCCTCGTGCCGCCACCTGCCGCTGCAGCCGGCGCCAGCCATGGTCGCCGCGCACTCCGTGGGCAGGATCCTCGTCACCCAGGCGGGTTTGCCCCGGCGCCCGCTAAACCCCCTCGGGCCACTAGCTAATGGGCCCGAGCGCCCTGGCCTTTATAAAAAAGAGTTATAAAAAATATTTAAATAAATAATATTAATTAATTAATAAACTAATTAAGTAAGTAACTTAATTAACCAGCTATTTAATCTGTAATTATCTAAATGTGAGTACGACAGGGGGGCCCACCCCCTGTTAACTGGTCAACTCGGACCCCCGTGGGCCCACTGTCAGCCTTTTTGTATAATCTGTCTACACTAGGCTGGGTACCCATAGCGTTTTCATCTTTATTTTTGAATTAAAAATAATTTTAGAAAATGTTTAAATCTTTGAAAAATCATATAAATTAATCTGTAACTCACATGAAAATATTTTCTACATGAAAGTTCCTTAGAAGAACGAGACGATCCCGAATATGCCCTCTGTTCGTCTGTCACCTGTCCCTAGCATAGCAAACATGGAACTTTCCCCCTCTGTTTCATCTGTCCGAAAGATGCAAACTTCGCGAGAACATTCCCGGATGTTATCCCCGTTCGCCGGTATCGTGTAACACTGCGTTAGAACACCCCTAGCACCGTGTATCTCCATGGCATGCTTAGTGATGCTTTGTGTGCTTTATATTTACTGTTTCTCCCGCCTCTTCTTCTCTAGTAGACCCCGAGACCATTGCCGACGCCCCTATGATCGACTACGTCGACGACGACCCTCCTTCCTTTTCAGCAGAGCTTAAAAGTAAGAAAACCCCCATTGATCATTCTGATATCGCCTAGTTCCTTCTCTCTCATGCTTGCGTTCGATTTTGCTACATTTATTAATTGCTCCAATTCTGATGCATAGCCTGCTTTTGTAACTTGTTGTTGTGCCTTACCTATTTAGCCTACACAGCTTAGTATAGGTTGGTTGGTGATCCATCAGTGACCCATCTCCTTTTCCTAGTTGCCCTGGCTTGTTGACTGATGACTCGATCAACGTGATTGACATCCAGAGCCCGACACATCACTTCACCCCCTTTAGTTATACGACTCTGCAGAGCTACTATTGAGTGCTGAGGGTGATACCTCGTAACACACTCCTGATGATAACTCTATAGTGTAGCTATTCGGTCGTGGTCATCGAGGGTGATTCCTCCTTCACCACTCCCGATACAACTTTGTCGTGCAACACCTGAAGTGTGAACATCGAGGGTGATTCCTCATATGTTCACGTTGACGATTACATCGACTGGAATCCATCGAGGGTGATTCCTCGGGTTTTCCCCCTTGATGTTTTGAACACACGGTTACCTTGACCTTACTACAGACCTTTTTTAAAGTCGGGCGGGCCTAGTGACCACCCGCGAGAGATAATTGTGAAATTTAGGTGGGCCTGGAGAGCTCCCACGAGTTACGCTGGCGATTGGTTGTTTAGCAGTATCACCTAGGAGGGGGTGGTAGATCCGGAATTGTCCCGACAGGCGTCAGTTCTTTTAATAATGCAATAATAGGTTTGTGTCGGCGTTTTGGGAACGGGGGTCCGCAGACTTGCCTGCCTGCGGCCTGCAGCGTGGCTCAAGTGGGGGCCCAGCGTGGCCCATCTTCATCAGCTCAAGCTCGAGACCCTCGCGAGGGGCCAAGCCTCGCGGGGCGAATGATAGGAAGCTTCCTCAAAGGCAGCCCCATCAGGCAGGCTCGCGAGGAGGCGGAGAGATCAAGGCGGGGGTACCTCACGAGGAGCCCGTGACGCAAGCCATGATGATCGAGACCAGGCGGGCGCCGGCCTGTGTAGTGTCCTTGTTTCCCCTTTGGTGCAAAGGGGGCAAGCACAGGCCAAGGCACTGGGCAAAGGTTACCATTCCGGTGCAACGAGACCAAGACCAGCAGAGCGGCAGGACGGAGGTCACCGTGGAGCCCAAGATGGCGTCATCACCAGTACTTTTGGCAGCCGAAGACCATATTTGGTCAGGATAACTTGTACTAGATGTTCCCCTTCAAGATGGTCAATTGTTGGCGCCCTTCCCGCTCATTATTTGGGGAGAGGCCCAGGGCCTCTATAAGTAGAACTAGCCACACAGAGTAGAGGGACATCTAGAAATCTGGTAGAGCCCTAGCAGAGAGAGAGAGAGAGGCGACTGAACTCACCCTAGCAGTTCATCGCACCAGCTCAAGAACACCTCGCGCGAGGCTGTTCTTCCCTTGTGCTGTTCATTAGTAGCCCCTAAGGCAATCCACCACACTACACACTAGAGTAGGGTATTACACCACAACGGTGGCCAGAACCAGTATAAACCTTGTGTCCCTTGTGTTGTTCGTTGTTTCCAGCTTAGATCACGCGAGGAGATTGGATGTAGATCGGTAGGGGAGAGACCTCCATGTGCACCCCAATGTTCGAATCTCAAGGGTCTGCCGGAACCCGAAATCCGACATTTGGCGCGGCAGGTAGGGATGCGCCGGAATCTTTCTTCCGTTGTTCGCGTACGATCTTCCGTCGAGTCCATGGCTGACGCTCGTCGGGCTCGCGCCAAGCGCCGGGCTGCTCTCGCCACCCGCGTCACCCAGACGGCGCCCGTCGACGGACGTCCTCGTCGTTCCCCGTCGCCTGCCACCAACGTCGCCACCGGCCCCGATGGGGAACGAGCAGCAGGCCTCCTCCTAGCATCCTTCGGTGCAGCGGGAGGGCTGCACCGCCACACCGTCGTTGACTCCAGCTGCTTCGTCGTCCCACGCCCGTCGCGCCCCCACGGACGCGCACGCCGCGCTGCTCCTGGCAAGAGAGCTCTTGCACTACCGCCCCGTTGACGACCTCTATGAGGACTAGCTCGCCCGCATCACCGAGCTCGTCAGCGTCGCAGGGGGCTCCCCCTTGCCGTCCCTCTCGCTGCCTTGCCCTCCATTCCGCGCAGGAAGCGGGGATCAGGAGGCGCCTCCACCACCTCCTCCCCAAGAAAAAGCCCTGGCTCCAAGGCGTGCAGCCCCAGGGCGGGACCCTCCGCATCCGGTGCCTGCATAGCAAGAAAGGAGCTGACAAGAGATCCCTCGTCCCCAAGAAGGTGCTGGCATGCTCCCAGCACTAGCGCACCAAGATCGCGTCCCTGCACCTCCACGCCAAGACCCCGCGCTGCTCCAAGCGGCGGCGCATGGTAATCCCTAGGAACAAGCCCAGCAGCAGCAAAAGGAACCGGTGGCCACGGCAGGCTGCCGCGCCCTCACCCCTGAGCTACGCGGCGTCGCATGGCCAGGCAAATTCAAGCCTGACCTTCCCCCTCGCTACGATGGCACGGCGGACCCCGCGGAGTTCCTATAGCTCTACGAGCTGTGCATTGAAGCCGCCAACGGAGACGAAAGGGTCATGGCGAACTGGTTTCCCATGGCGCTCAAGGATGGGGCCCGCACCTGGCTCTTGAACCTGGCTCCTGGCATAATCTCCTCCTGGCACGAGATGCGCACTCGCTTCATCGCCAACTTCCAGGGCACTCGCGACCGGCCCCCGGCCATGAGCGATCTGCGCCGCATCAAGCAGCGGCAAGGGGAAACCATGTAGAAATACATCCAGCGCTTCAACAACGCTCGCCTCAAGATCCCCAAGGTGACTGAAGAAGCCATCATCTCGGCCTTCTCCGATGGCGTGCGCGACATCAAGATGAAGGAGGAGCTAGCAATCCATGAAGACATGTGCACATCCCTAGAGCTGTTCAACTTGGCGACCAAGTGCGCCAGGGCTGAGGAAGGGCGCCTTTCCCTCCTCGAACTCCTGACTGCCGACCCAGAAGAGAAGAAACCCAAGCCCAAGGACGTGAAGCGCAAGGGGGCTTCTGTGCTTGCAGCGGAACCAGACACCAAGCGAGGCAGGGATCAGCCTGAGTCATCCAAGGGCAGCCGGTACTGCGTGTACCACGACCTCCACACCCACAACACCAACGAATGTCAAGAGCTTAGGGCTGTGAGAGATGGATGTGTCGGCCGACGCCCCGAGCGCAGCGATAGGGGCTATGGCCAAGGAGGAGGAAGAGGTGGCGGATGATGGGAAGACCGTGGCCCTCTCCAAGGGTGGTGTGACCGACCTCGCGAGGATCACTGGCAGGACCAACCTCGCGAGGGAGGCTAGAGAGGTCAGCCTTGTGAGGATCGCCCGCATGGCAATGCAGGCCTTCCTCCTCTGCCACCACCACCGAGGAGGAACGAAGACCAATATCAAGACGAGGGAGCTGGGGGCTTCCAGGAGCCACGCGCAATCGCTTGCATCTTGGGTGGAGCGCAGGCCCCAGCCTCACAGCGCATCTTCAAGCAGTTTGCTCGCGAGGTGAATGCAGTCCTCCCCAAGCTTGAGGCCACACGCCTGCTCAGGTGGTCTGCATGCGCTATCACGTTCAGCTCAGCGGATCAGCTCAAGTTCACGGCAACGGCCGGAGTCCTCCCGATGCTTTGCTCCCGAGTCATCAGCAATGTGCAGGTCACCAGGACCCTCATTGACGGCGGAGCAGGACTCAACGTCCTGTCCATCGAGACGTTCAACAATCTCCAAGTGTCGTATGATCAGCTTCAGCCAACCAAGCCATTCTCAGGAGTCACTGATGGTTCCACTGTTCCAATAGGGCAGGTTTGCCTTCTAATCACCTTCGGGCAGCGTAATAACTACCACACCGAGCTCATCGATTTCGACGTCGCCCACATCCGTCTGCCATACAACACCATCCTCGGGTACCCAGCCCTGGCCAAGTTCATGGCAGTGACTCACCATGGGTACAATGTCCTCAAGATGCCAGGAAGCGGTGGAGTCATCACCGTACCCTGTGAAGAAAGGGACGCAGTGTGTTCACTCGAGCGCGTGTTCCAAGCCGCAGCAATTGAAGACCCGGACCACAGGAACGAAAGACCTCCCGAGGCAACACTTAAGAAGAAGAAGGTTTCGCCTGACCAAAGCCATAAGGAGGCAGGCGCCTCCGGAGGTGTTGCGTCAGGATCTGCGCCCGATCAGGGAGCATTACCCTCTCTCTCATAGGAAGGCGCGCCTGGCGCCCTCCTCAGGCAGGGCTCGGGGGCTCATTCTTGGAGAGCCACCGACCTTGCCAAGGTCGCGAGGGACGCGCTCGGGCACCACTTGGAGGGGTGCTTCCAGGTATGTTTCCCTCAGGAAGATACAAGGCAAGGAAGACCAAACCCTTAGGAGTTCATCGCAAGAAACACCCAGGAGCTACAGGAGTCAAGATTCATGCAAGGCAGCCGCCGCTTGCCAACCGTAGCCCCACATCCTGGCGAGGATGGTGGGCTGCATGTCTGCATCGACGTGCCAGGGCTCAACTGAGCCGCGTCTTTTGAGCGCCTCTGGCCTTCACGCGTGGGGCATTGCGAGGGTCCACCTCACAACTACGTTTGCATGCCTTTCGGCCTGCCGAACGCGGTCGCCGCTCATCAGCACCTGCTGAGGGGCATTCTGGAGGCTCAGGAGGTCAGGCATGGTGCGGTCCTGGCGGAGATAGAGATGGCTCTTGGAGACCCACCTGTGCCCCCGGAGCCTCCCGAGGCTCCTGGGCCTGGGGGCTCGTGAGGGTCGACGTCTTCATTGTGCATCGCCCGCATATTCAACATCACTCCATCTTCAACGGCACCAGGTGACACCTTTCTAAGTTCCGCTCTTTGCTGGGAGCGCCCACAGGGCCGCATCATTCCCAGGTCGCGTGGGTCCATCCCTGTGGCATGTATCCGTTTTGCTTATGTTGTTTACTTACCTTGTCGGGGGCGCCCCTCTGGCTGCATCATCCCCGAGCTGCTCGGGCCTGGCCCAGCGGCGTTTGCTTTTCCCGCGTCTACTTAAAATGAATTTTCTCTTTCGCGCTTAATTGTCACCTGCTGCTTATCGCGGACTTCTCCGCCTTCATGGAAAGTGCTTGCACATTAAAAGGGGGGTACCTGAGCATCGCGACTCATGGGCTCCTACTGGCTCTCCAGCCCTCACCCCGTGGCCTTGACCCACGGCATCGCGACCTGTCATACCAGCGGCGGCTGAGCTAGCTCAAGGGCCGGGACCTGAGGACGTAGAGCATTTGCATTCTAACCACCCTGCAGGAACACACAATTGATAAAGGCCCTGAGCCAGGCGCAACCCGCCTCGAGGTAGGGCCTCGTGAGTCCTGCGCTGGCTCATGAGTGCCCAGATACACCTCTCCTAGCCCTACCGTGCCGGCCACGTGTAAGGGCGGGGTTGTACATGCCCCGGGGGCTCCTCCCGGAGGGGAGCCCCCTCCCATGTACCAGTGGAAGCACCATGCTCCGCACTGGCTGACGACACTGCCGAGGAGCGTATATGCCCGTACACATACGGAAGCGCTATGCTCCGCGCTTGTGATAAACAACTGAGGGCGGCCTACGGCCGTACCAACCTCAGGGAGCCCAGAGCTCAGTGTCTGGCACCATCGCAATGCCTCCCCTCGGGAGCGCCGCGCGAGGGGGCTGGACACGGGGGCTATGTCCGGGCCTCGCCCGAGCGCACGCCACCCAGCCAGGTCCCTCGGACCTGGTCGTCACGCGCCCCTCCCTGAGCGGAGCCAAGGTATGGAAACCCATTTGAACGTCAAGGGGGACTCCTGAGCATCTTGACTAAGGAGCCTAACTTGCCCCGTAGCCCCTCACTCCTTAGTCCCGTCCTGGTTTCTGGTCGGGGCTAACGCTGGGTGAGGTATGCGCGGGGCCGGGCCCTGCCGACGCAGAACGATCAATCCACTCCTCGTTCCCCCCTTTCCTACTTGTTGCTTGTGCGTCAAGGGGGACTCTTGAGCATCGCAACTCAGGAGCCTAACTTGCCACGTAGCCCCTCACTCCTTAGTCCCATCCTGGTTTCCGGTCGGGGCTAACGCTGGGTGAGGTATGCGCGGGGCCGGGCCCTGCTGACGTAGAGCGCGAGCAAGTAGGGGAGAAAAATGCAAATTCCAGGAAATTCAAAGCAAATATTACAAGCCATATATTGTTTCACGACGCCAATCCGAGTTTAAATGCCTCTGCGAGGCATGGTGCATGTTGCAGGAATAAAAGCAGGACAGAAGCCGCGAAGGGATCACTCTCTAGTGGCGCCGCCTCCTGGGGCCGCAGAGCTGGCGGCACCGTGCCCAGGCAAGATGCTAAAGTCGCGGAACCTCCCCAGCAAAGCTTCGGCTCGGCCTTTCACGGCCTCAGCGGCAGCGGCGGCAAGGTCGCCGCTCACGGGCTCCAGTAGGCTGTCGAGGTCGGCGTTGGGGTTGCGCGGGTAGATGTGGCTGAGGACACGCGTAAGCGCCACTGAAGACAGGGCGCGCGCCTCGGCCTCGACCGTGGGGCCAAGGCCGTCTACAACATCTTAAAGCGCACGGACCAGGAAGGGAAGCAGCTTGGCGGGGCCGTCCTCTGTGCCGGCCAACGGCTCCTCCAAGCCGCTCTCGTAAAGTGTCTTCAGCGCGGAACGAGCCCTCTTCTCCATCTTCGCGAAGGCCACCCAATCTTCCGCCAGGACCTTCGCCTTGGCGTCCAGCTCGGTCCTCTCCGCCTGCAGCGACCACTCCAGCATCTCTAATCGGCCGTGGCGGTCCTCAACCTCGACGTCCCGGTCCTTGATGGCAGTCTCCCGAGCCTTCATCTCCTTCTCTTTCTCCTGGTGGTCGTGGACCTCCTTGGCGAGCTTGTCGCACGGGCCTTGCTGCTCGACCTCCAACTCCTTGCAGCGAGCCTTGGCAGCCGCAGCGTCGCCCAGGGCAGCGTCGCAAGCGGCCTTGGCTTGGTTGGCGGCCTGCTTCTCCCCATCGGAGGCTGCCACGGCCTGGCTCAGCGCTGCTCGGACGGAGGCAGTGGAACGGGCCCAGCCAGAAGCTAGCTCCAGGCGCCCGGCCACTAGGCGAGGGTCCGCGCTCAAAAGATCCTCCCGCAGCTGGCTCAGCTCGCTGGCGACCTGGTCCAGGACGGTGGCAGAGGAAACCGAAGAAGCGGGAACTGGTGGAGCGGGCGAAGAAGACGGCAGCGTGATCACGGTTTGGCAGGAAGGAACCCCCTGGGCCTTGGCTGCCCCAGCTGCAGCATCGAGCACAGTCGACTCTAGGGTCAGCGGGGCCATGGGGGCTGACTCCTCGCCGAAGCGTCCCAGTCATCCTCGCGAGGACGACCGGGCATGGGAAGCGCGAGCCGCGCCGTCTTTCCCCTCAGTGGACGAAGGCGCCATCTCAGCAGGTGGAGTCGCCCCAAGCGGGCCGCAGAAGCCCATTTCAACCTCTTCGCCACAGGCGCCGGTCTCACAAAAGAATATGGACGTCAAGCCTCGGCGGCAGAAACCAAGCAAAGCAGGAATCAAGCACTTACTGGTCGTCGCTCGCAGACCAAACCAACCTTCAACCGAACTTGAAGCCCGAGAGCATGCAGCTGGGATCAGCCTCGGGAGGCCCGGAAGCAGAAGCCACGTCGCGAGGGTTGGGGCTGGCCTCAGATCGCTCAGGGACCAGAGCAGACCCTGGGGGAACCAGCCCCGACCTGCCCTTCCTCGCGACCAAGGGAGAGTCCTCCCCTACGCGCCTGGCGCCAGCCTCGTCGTTGTCCGGCATGGAGTGGAGGACCTGGGACCTGCGCCGGGGGAAAGACTCCCTCGACTCCTTGCCAGTCGCCTCAGAGTCAGATTCTTCTTCCTCCACCTCTTCTTTCCCCTCGCTCCCGCTGGAGCTGTCGGAGGACACGTTCACCATCGCCATCGCCGCAAGACCCTCGGAAGCTTCCGCGGGCACCAGCCCATCGCCATTAAAGGTGGGCATCGCGTTCACCACCTGCTCCCAATTGTCGCGAAGGAACAGGGGGACGAGGGCGCGCGCCGGCTTCGCCACGTCTCCCCCAACCAAGGAATGGAAGGCCGCGACCAGATTCTCATCGGTCAGGGCCTCAGGGCTTAGGCGCAAGGCGGCGTCCGCTTCCCCAAGCCTCCACAACGGGAGCGAGTGCTCCTGGAGTGGAGCCACCCGGTGCTCCAAGAACTCCCTCAGGAGCGTGGCTCCAGTCAGCTTCGTCGTCCCCAAGTTGCTCGGCCTCAGGTCCGCGTTCATCCTCTTCAACACCGCCCTCGCACGGGGGTCGACGAGCTCCGCGCGGGACCACGCGTCGACAACCTTGGGCTGCCCCATAGGCAACACCAGACGGGGGTGGAGGCGCCCGGCGTCCACCATGACCCACTTGCTCCGGAAGCCTTCGATTCTCTTCCCAGGCTTCGAGATAGCATTGGAATTGGAGTATGCGATGAAGCTCGCACATGCGGAGACATGTCCACCATAAACCCGGAGGGAAAAATAGTGGCGCAACAAGGCCACCGAGGGCTTTACCTTGACATCAGCCTCATAGTTGTAAGCAAAAATCGCCAGGAGAAGAACAGAGTTGGGGTGGAGATGCAGAGCCTGCAAGTTGTACTGGCGGAGAACAACAAAGAAGAACTCAGAGAAAGGAGGCACCAGACTGGCGACGATGGCGCTCACAAAGAGCGGATAGAAGGTGCTCCCCCTGCCTTCAGGCTGGTCAGAGCCGCCCTTGAGCATAGTCACCCCCTTGCTGCCCTGCACCACCATCATCAGGCGCGTGAGGGTGAGGTTCTTCTCCGGCAGGTTCGGGGAATCCAGGGCCGGCGAGTACCAGGCCTTGTTTGAGGACTTGCGAGGCGCCATGGTGTGCCGGGCAAGAAGGATTGAGACAGATCTGGAGGATTTCGGAAGCAGGAAGGAGGAGAGCGAGAAAGGGGATCTGGGGCGAGGCGAATGAGAACAAAGCAAGTAAGTCTGGCCTGGGCACCTCTTTTTTCAGATGGACAGTTGCCGAAGCATCGTGGGAAGCGCAGACTCCCACATCCAATCAATTACCACACCACGCCCAAGGCCGCACGCTGTTAGGGCCTACGGCACTACGCGCTTGCCCCTTTGCTTCCCTGCTAGGCCAAGCCCGGGCACGCCTTGGGCCCGGGGCTACTGTCGGTGTTCTGGGAACGGGGGTCCCCAGACTTGCCTGCCTGCGGCCTGCGCCGTGTCTCAAGTGGGGGCCCAGCGCGGCCCATCTTCATCAGCTCAAGCTCGAGACCCTCGCGAGGGACCAAGCCTCGCGGGGTGGACGACAGGAAGCTTCCTCAGAGGCAGCCCCATCAGGCAGGCTCGCGAGGAGGTGGAGAGATCAAGGCGGGGGTACCTCATGAGGAGCCTGTGACGCAAGCCATGACGATCGATTCCAGGCGGGCGCCAGGCGGGCGCCAGCCTGTGTAGTGTCCTTGTTTCCCCTTTGGTGCAAAGGGGGCAAGCATAGGCCAAGGCACCGGGCAAAGGTTACCATTCCGGTGCAACGAGACCAAGACCAGCAGAGCGGAAAGACGGAGGTCACTGTGGAGCCCAAGACGGCATCATCACCAGTACTTTTGGCAGCCGAAGAACACCTTTGGTCAGGATAACTTGTACTAGATGTTCCCCTTCAAAATGGACAATTGTTGGTGCCCTTCCCGCTCATTATTTGGGGAGAGGCCCAGGGTCTCTATAAGTTGAACTAGCCACACAGAGTAGAGGGACATCTAGAAATCTGGTAGAGCCCTAGCAGAGAGAGAGAGAGGCGACTGAACTCACCCTAGCAGTTCATCGCACCAGCTCAAGAACACCTCGCGCGAGGCTGTTCTTCCCTTGTACTATTCATCAGCAGCTCCTGAGGCAATCCGCCACACCCCACACTAGAGTAGGGTATTACACCACAACAGTGGCCCGAACCAGTATAAACCTCGTGTCCCTTGTGTTGTTCATTGTTTCCAGCTTAGATCACGCGAGGAGATTGGACGTAGATCAGTAGGGGAGAGATCTCCGCGCGCACCCCAGTGTTCGAACCTCAAGGGTCTGCCGGAACCCGAAATCCGATAGTTTGGGTATTTGTTCTGAGTTGGCCACTGGCCTGTATGCACTAACCACCACACGGGAGCAGTTATGGGAACTCGACATCGTAGTATCAGCCGAAGCTTTGTCAGACGTCCAGTTCAGGATTATGCCATGGTTGGATCGTGTCGACCATCCGACATGGTGCTGGTATTCACCCTGCGCGCAACGACCTGGAGTGCAACGAGCTATGGGCCCAAGACCCTGGAGCGCTTAAGATGTAGACCTACGGGGACCTCTCTACTGAGCCTAGGTATGGCTGCAACGTGTTGATCTTCTGAGGCCGGGTATGGACCAAGAAAGTGTGTCCGGCCAGAGTAATCAAGCGTGTTGAGAAATGTGGTGCACCCCTGCAGAGAAGATTATTTATTTGAATAGCCATGTCCACGGTAACAGACGTTCAGACTTGTATCCTGATCTATTATAACTAGAAATGGATACTTGAGATTTGTGATGGATATGTGGCTCCGGGATTGCTTTCTCGCAGGAAGTCAAGGAAGGATCTCTGGGCATTAATACTACAACATGTTTGTTAATTATAAAATGCGATTATGTACTCTTCTGAATGCTGCAAGATGCTAGAAGATGCTAGTCTTTGATAGGCTAGACTTTCCCCTCTATTCTGACATTCTGCAGTTCAGTCCACAGATACAGCCCAGTCCTTTGATATTGATGCATACTTAGTATAGATCTGATGTAATTCTTGTGAGTATTTTGGATGAGGACTCACGGTTGCTTTGGTACCTCTTTTCCCCTATACCTGATTGCTGCGATTAGATGGTGGAGCCCAGGAGCCAGATGCCACCCGTCGACTACTACTACCTGGAGGGTGCCTACTATTCATGGAGACCACCAACGACCAGGAGTAGTTAGGAGGTCCTAGGCTAGAGGCCTTGCCTCTTCGATTGTTGATGCTTGCGGTAGCCTTTTTAAGGCAATAACTTGTTTAACTTATGTATGTACTCATATATTGTTGCTTCCACGGACTCGCTTGTGTATCAAGCTATGTATTCGGGCCTCAAGGCCCCTGGCTTGTAATATGAAGCTTGTATGACTTTCATTTGTGTTTAGAGTTGTCTTTTGATACCTTCTGTGAGCCCCTAATCTTGATCGTACACGTTTGTGTGTATGATTAGTGTACGATTGAATCAGGGGCATCACAAGTTGGCATCAGAGCCGACTGCTTGTAGGAATCCCCCTTCCAACTCCTCGGCCGAAGTTGAGTCTAGTCTTTGTAAAACCGATTTACTAACATGGCTGTGTGGCTTACAGGCCCATGTCGCCATTGGGTGGTATTAGGATCTTTTATTCCTCGTTTATACTCTGGGACTCTGATCTCTCTACTATTTGGGTTAAATGATTTTTTTAAACCTAACATTAGGATCTCGTGATCACATCCCCCCGAAGATTTCTGTTACCCCTTTCTCGAATTGAGGGCCAAGATCTGCTTCACAGTGTTCATTGACCGCATGATCCTTTTATCGAGGGCACCCTGCATCGTCCCCTGCAGATTCCTCTCTCTAGTGGATTTGTCCAACATTGATGTAGCCTTTGCTATGTCCCATTGTTGTTTCCCTCCATCATGTGCAGGCATGCCGCCTAGTATGTCTAGGGCGTTTCTCTTGTCAGAACTCATACGAACAACGTGTATTTGGCTCCGTATATGTATTAGTATGTCTTCAATGACTACTGCTTTGTACATACTACGCCTTTGCTCATTGTTCTGATTACATCATGAAAGACTCCATACACTTGCTCCAACCCTTGCTAAACTACCCACCATTGCTTTTAAGCAGGGTGGTTAGACTCGCTCATCATGGCCGTGGTGGCGACAATCCACCACCTCCCGAATACATGGCCGGAATGATACAACAGTTGAGCTGAATCACCAGTTCATGGAAGGAGTCATGGCTCAGTTTCTGTGCCCCAATATGAATCATCAACCTCCCAGTAACACTACAAGACTTAGCGCGTATCAACCCTGTCACCTAACGCAGCTCAACACAACCCCTTGATGCTAATGATTGGCTCCGTGACATCACTTTGAGTTGGAGTCTGCTGATGTAGCCCCTGCCAAATATGTCACCTTCACTGCTTATTACCTGAAAGGTCCCACTGCTCAATTGTGGGACATCCATAGGCGTCCTTACCTGTTGGAACTGCCATCACTTGGCCACAATTCCGAACTGCATTCCATGGGCCAATGTAGAACCACCAAGGTTAGTCAAAACGTACCAGTTGAAATTGAAGGATTGGAATTCCATGTTTCCCCCATTGTTTTGAAGTCATCCAATATCGACCTCATTCTGGGAATGGAATGGTTAAAAACACATACCGCTTCTATCGCTTGCGCCACTAAAACCGTCCATCTACTACATCCGTCAAATGAGATAGTGAGCTACCATGCTCATCTTGTTCGAAATGCCGAAGCACGGATTTGTTCCTTGAATGCGTGAAACGCTTCTCCTTTTGCGAGAATTGAAAACACTACATCGAAGTCTGAATTATCTGTCCGGTCCGTGTTCTCGATCAAGCTGAACGTCGCACCCGCCAGAGGACTATCAAATTTCTAAAGATTCAATGGTCAAATCATTCTGAAGATGAAGCCACTAGGGAACGCGATGATCATCTTAGTGATGAATACCCCGCTTTGTTTCCTTCTACCTCCTAAATCCCGGGACGAGATTTCTTGTAGTGGAGGAGAATTATAACACCCGGATAATTAAGCTACAGTAAACCTCTCCTAATGATGCCATGTCACCACGATTTCTGTTATTAAACTCTCGTTGATTCGAAACCGATTCAAATTCAAATATAAAAATAAATTCAAAAATAAAATTTTCAAATGTCAAAACTAAAATGTGCAAACCATGGCAAATAATTCATAAGAATTATTGGTGAAGAAACCAATTTTTTTAATAAAATGTTTAAGTGCTCAAAATGATTAAAATAGTGGCTTGAACAATCATTTAAATGCCTTTTGTAATTTCTAAAATTTTAAACTATTTTATTTGTGGGTGAAACTTTTTGTGGTAGACATATAAATAGGAATACAAATTAAGGAACAAATTCTATATTTTATAGAACTCTAATAAATTAGAAGTTGAATGAAAACAGACCAATAAATAAATAATATATAAAATAAAACACCCCTCCCCCTGGCCAAATGGCTCAGCATCGGCCGGTGCCCCCCTACCTAGCCGCCCCTTCCTCCCGGCTCCCAAACCGAACCCTAGCCCCTCTCCATATCCCCCTCGCCCCTCCTTACTCTCTTGAGCTGTCCCGACGACGCGCTTGTCCCCGTTACCATCCGTCGCCGCCTCACCTCTCCAAACACCGCCTCAACCCGGCTCCACCGAGCCTCAACTTCCCCCTTCTCATCAACGTTGTGAGCGGCCGGCTCCTCTCCCCCTCCTTGATTCATCGTCGTAGGCCGTCGTCCGTGCTTCTGACTATGGCCGTGCTCATTACGCGGTCGGCATGCCTGAGCGCGCCCCCTGTCCTCGTCGCCGCTCGCCGGCCATCCCGCCCCGCCTGTGCTCGCCTGTTGTTGTGACATGCTACCTCCCCTGCCCACCATGGCCTGCTGCTCTCCCATCCCCAGCGGTGCCCTGCCGCACCTGTCGGCCCTCGCGCCGCTCACCGCCCTCCTCAGCTCCTGCACGCATGCCTAGCCGCGCTATCCCATGCTCCCTGCCGCAGCTCGCCGGCCCCACCGCTGCCGCTCGCCCCTCCCGCCTCTGCCTCCGCCACGCGACCCCTGCCCGGGCCACGCACCTGCTTCGCCCACCGCCTGCTGCTGCCGCTGCAGCAGCTGCTGCACCCTGCCACGCCTGCAGCGACTGCTGCTGATGCCGCCTTGCCCCGCGTGCCCTCGCGCCGCCGCTGCAGCTTTGCCTGTGCGTCGCTCCGCTCCTGGCCACCAGCCCCCTCGCCTTGCCGCCTGCCGCCGTGGCCAGTGCCAACCATCGTGGATGCGCCCTCCCTGGGCGGGCTCCCTGTCACCCGGGCGAGTCCGCCCCGGCGCCCGCTAAACCTCCTCGGGCCACTGGCCAATGGGCCCTAGCGCCCTGGCCTTTATAAAAGAGTTATAAAAACTTTTTTAAAAATATTAATTAATTGATAAACTAATTAATAATTAATTAAAAAGTTAATTAACTTAATTAACTAGCTATTTAATCTATAATTAGCTAAATGTGAGTATGACAGGAGGGCCCCACCCCCTGTTGACCAGTCAAAACATTGACTGGTCAAGTCGGACCCCCCGGGCTCACTGTCAGCCTCTGTGTATAATTTGTGAACACAGGGATGGGTACCCATAGCACTTTAATCATTATTTTTGAATTAAAATTAATTACTAAAAATGTTTAAATCTTTGAAAAATCATATAAATTAATTTGTAACTCAGATGAAAATGTTTTCTACATGAAAGTTGCTCAGAAGAATGAGACGATTCTGAATACGCCCTCTGTTCATCTGTCACATGTCCCTAGCATAGCGAACATGGAACCGTCCCCTTCATTTGATCCATCCAAAACATGCAAACTTCAGGAAAACATTCCCGAATGTTATCCCCCTTCGCCGGTATCGTGTAACACTGTGTTAGAACACCGCTAGCACCGCGTATCTCCATGTCATGCTTAGTGATGCATTGTGTTCTTTATATTTACTATTTCTCTCCTCTCTTCTTCTCTGGTAGACCCGAGACCACTGCTGACGCCCCTGTGATTGACTACGTCGATGATAACCCTCCTTCCTTTTCAACAGAGCTTCCAGTCAACCAAACCCCCCTTGATCATTCCGATATTTCCCAGTTCCTTCTCTCTCATGCTTGCATTATATTTTGCTACTGTTATTGATTGCTCATATTCTAATGCATAGCCTGCTTTTGTAACCTGAAGTTGTAACTTACCTATTTAACCTAAACAGCTTAGGATAGGTTGGTTGGTGATCCATCAGTGAGCCCTCTCCTTGTCCTAGTGGCCCCGACTTGTTAATCGATGACTCGATCAACGTGGTCCAGAGCCCGACACATCACTTCACCCCCTTCAGTTGTACGACTCCGTAGAGCTACTATCGAGTGCCGAGGGTGATAGCTCGTAACGCACTCCAGATGATAACTCTGTAGTGTAGCTATTCGGTCGTGGTCATCAAGGGTGATTCCACCTTCACCACTCCCTATATGACTCTGTCGTGCAACATCTCAAATGTGAACCTCGAGGGTGATTCCTCATATGTTCACCTTGACGATTACATTGAGTGGAATCCATTGAGGGTGATTCCTCGCGTTTCCACCTTGATGTTTTGGACACACAGTTACCTTGACTTTACTTTAGACTTTTGTTAAAGTCGGGCGGGCCCAGTGAGCACCCGCAAGAGATACCTGTGAAAGTCGGACGGGCTCGAAGAGCACCCACGTGATGTTACGGTAGCGGCTGGCTGTTTAGCGGTATCACCCAAGAGGGGTGGTAGCTTCGTACTTGTCCCAATAGGTGTCACTTCTTTTAATAATGCACTAACAGGTTTGGGTATTTGTTCTGAGTTGGCCACTGGCCGATACACACTAACCACCACGCGGGAACAGTTATGCGCACTCGGCGTCATAGTATCAGTCGAAGCTTTGTCAGATGTCCAGTTCAACATTGCAGCATGATCAGATCATGTTGACCATCCGAGGTGGCGATGGTATTCACCTTGCGTGCAACGACCCGGAGTGCAACGGACGATGGGCCCAAGATCCCGGAGCGCTTAGGATGTAGACCGACGGGGACCTCTCTGCTGAGCCTAGGTAGGGCTGCGACGTGTTGATCTTCTGAGGCCAGGCATGGACCCAAGAAAGTGTGTCCGGCCAGAGTAATCAAGCGTGTTGGGAAATGTGGTGCACCACTACAGGGAAGATTATCTATTCGAATAATCGTGTCCATGGTAGCGAACGTTCAAGCTTGTATCCTGATCTATTATAACTAGAAATGTATACTTGAGGTATGTGATGGATATGTGTCTCCAGGATTGTTTCTTGCTGGGAGTCGAGGAAGGATCTATGGGCATTAATACTACAACATGTTTGTTAATTATAAAATGTTATTTTGTAATCTTATGAATGTTACAAGATGCTAGAAGATGCTAGTCTTCGATAGGCCAGACTTTCCCCTCTACTCTGGCATTCTGCAGTTCAGTCCAAAGATACAACCCATTCCTTTGATATTGATGCATACTTAGTATAGATTTCATGTAAGTCTTGCGAGTACTTTGGATGAGTACTCACAGTTGATTTGCTACCTCTTTTCCCCTATACCCGGTTGTTGTGATTAGATGGTGGAGCCCAGGAGCCAGATGCCACCCCCGTCGACAACTACTACTACCCGGAGGGTGCCTACTACTACGTGGAGACCGCCGACGACCAGGAGTAGTTAGGAGGTCCCAGGCAGGAGGCCTTGCCTATTCGATCATCAATGTTTGTGCTAGCCTTATTAAGTCAAAAACTTGTTTATCTTATGTTTGTACTCAGATATTGTTCCTTCCGCTGACTCGCTTGTGTATAGAGCTATGTATTCGATCCCTTGAGGCCCCTAACTTGTAATATGAAGCTTGTATGACTTTCATTTGTGTTTAGAGTTGTCTTGTGATATCTTCCTGTGAGTCCCTGATCCAGATCTTGCACGTTTGCGTGTATGATTAGTGTACGATTGAATCAGGAGCGTCACGCACAATGTAGTTTTATTTCTCGTTTCTAGATGGAAGCAAACGTTCGGTGTACGTAGAGTCGTATCAATGGCAGATAGGACTTGAGAGAATATTGATCTTACCATTAGCTCCTTGTTGGTTCGACACTCCATACTTATCACTTCCACCTTTGGAAATTGCTATGATGATTCCTTGCACTTGGGGATTATCAAAGCACCATATTTAAGTGGAGTTTACAGTGGGGAGAAGAGGTGTTACACCGCTACAGAGAGGGGGAGAGAGTTGGTGTTGACGACGACGAAGTTGTTGGTGTAGATCATCGTCATGATGATTGCCTCGACGGAGTTCCGGCGCCACAGGGAGAGAGGGGGAGAGAGACCCCTCCTTCTTCTTCTTGCTTGGCCTCCCCCCCCCCCCCCAAGATGGGAGGATAGTTCCCCGTCTGGTCCATGGCCGCCATAGCGGCCGAGGGGCAGGAGGCCCTTTGAGATTGGATCTCTCTATGTTCTCTTCTGTTTCGCGTTCCTATTTTCAGGCTAAAAACCGTTTCTTAAATTCCTCAAGATCCATAACTCCGATCGGCCTGAAATTTAACACGGTTTTTTCCGGATATTATCTTTCTTACGGCGAAAGAAAGGGGTCAACCAACTTGAGAGGTACGCACTAGGTACCACGACACCCCCTACCCCCTGGGCACGGGCTGATGCCTGATACGTGTCCGTCGTATCTACTTTTCCAAACACTTTTGCTCTTGTTTCAGACTCTAATTTACATGATTTGAATGAAACTAACTTGGACTGACAGTATTTTCAGCAGAACTACCATGGTACTGGTTTTGTGCAGAAATAAAAAATTTTGGAATTGGACAAAACTTTTTGGAAAATTATTTTGGAATGAAAGAAAAATACTGGAGCAAAGACCCATTGGAGGGGGCCCCTGCTGCCCCCTAGGCACTAGGACGCGCCACCCCACCTCTAGTGCGCCCTGGTGGGTAGTGGGCCCCTCGAGGCTCCGCCGACCCTAATCTGAATACTATAAATTCCTATTTCCCAAGAAAAAAGTGAGAAGGAAGTTTCTTCTCGTTTTACGATATGAAGCCGCCGCCACCTCCTGTTCTTCATCGGGAGGCCCGATCTGTAGTCCATTTGGGGATCCGGAGAGGGGGATCTTCCATCATAATCATCATCAACCATCCTCCATCACCAATTTCATTTTGCTCTCTGCTGGGAGTGAGTAATTTCTTCATAGGCTTGCTGGATGGTGATGGGTTGGATGATAGTCATCATGTAATCGAGTTAGTTTTGTTAGGGCTTGATCCCTAGTATCCACTGTGCTCTGAGATTGATGTTGCTATGACTTTGTTATGCTTAATGCTTGTCACTAGGGCCCTGATACGTCTCCAACATATCTATAATTTATGAAGTATTCATGCCGAGTTCACAACAATTTTATATCATTTTGGTATGGTTTGATTAGAACTAACCCGGACTGACGCTGCTTTCAGCAGAACTACCGTGGTGTAGTTTTTTGTGTAGAAATAAAAGTTCTTGGAATGGACTGAAAATTTGTGGTGATTTTATGGACCAAAAGAGACCCCCAAAGCACAAGAGCTGGACCAAAAGCTTCACGAGGAAGCCATAAGCCTCCTAGGCTCGCCTAGGGGGCGTGGCCTGAGGTCTTGTGGGCCCCTCGGGCACCTCCCTGACTTGTTTCCGATGCCAAAAATTCTTATAAATATAGAAACCTTGGGCAGGATGCTATCCCCCAGGGAGGGTGCTCCGGGCTTGTGGGACCCTCGGGCACCTCCTTGACGTCGGAACCATAGATCAGAAGTTCCACCGCCGCAAGAATGTGTAGCCATGAAAAATCAATCTAGGCCCTCTCTGGCACCCTGCCAGAGGGGACCATCATCATCGGAGGCCATGGAGGAGGAAGCCGGGCGGGGCATCATCACCATGAAGGTTAAGAACCAGAGGGAGAACCTATCCTCATCTAGGGGGAGGCCATGGAGGAGGAAGCATAAGGGGGAGACTCTCGCCCACTCTCTCTCGTCGGCGCCGGAGTGCTGCCGGGGGAATCATCGCCGCGGTGATCGTACTCATCAAACATCACCATCTTTATCACCTTCCTCATCTATTTTAAGTGCTCCACTCTCTTGCACCCCGCTGTAATCCCCTACTTGAACATGGTGCTTTATGCCACATATTATGATCCAATGATGTGTTGCCATCCTATGATGTTTTGAGTAGACTTCTTTTGAATTTGGGTTGATTGATGATCTAGATTGGGTTGAGTTGTATGTTTTATTTTGGTGTTGTCTTATGGTGCTTTTCGTGTCGTGTACATGTGAAGGATTCCCGTTGTAGGGTGTTGTGATACGTCTCCAACGTATCTATAATTTTGAATTTTCCATGCTATTATATTATCTGTTTTGGATGTTTATGGGCTTTATTATACACTTCTATATTATTTTTGGGACTAACCTATTAACCAGAGGCCCAACCCAAATTGTTGTTTTCTTGCCTATTTCAGTGTTTCGAAGAAAAGGACTATCAAACGGAGTCCAAACAGAATAAACCTTCGGGAGAGTTATTTTTGGAACGGAAGCAATCCAGGAGACTTGGAGTAGACATTAGGGAAGCTTCGAGGAGGCCACGAGGCAGGGAGGTGCGCCTACCCCCCTGGGTGCGCCCCCCACCCTCGTGGGCCCCTCGTGGCTCCCCTAACCGACTTCTTTCGCCTATATATGTCCATATAGCCTAAAAACATTGAGAAGCAGAATAGATCAGGAGTTCCGTCGCCAGAAGCCTCCGTAGCCACCGAAAACCAATCTAGACCCGTTCTGGCACCCTGTTGGAGGGGGGAATCCCGCTCCGGTGGCCATCTTCATCATCCCGGCACTCTCCATGACGAGGAGGGAGTAGTTCTCCCTCGGGGCTGAGGGTATGTACCAGTAGCTATGTGTTTGATCTCTCTCTCTCGTGTTCTTGAGGTGGTACGATCTTGATGTATCGCGAGCTTTGCTATTATAGTTGGATCTTATGATGTTTCTCCCCATCTATTATAGTGGAAGGCTTGGAAGATAAAGTGAGTCCATCAACTCCAACGGCATAGCTGAGCTGCACGGCAATGACCTAACGAACCTTTCTCCTCGTCTGAAAAGTCTGCAGCATAATACGTTGCAGCCCGAAAATGGGTTAGCACATGGAATATGCTGGCAATATAACGTAGTAGAGCAAGAACAGACTAATGCTATCACTACATGCATATTTGGCTGGTGGAAAGCTCTATGGTTATAGTTTTGCGAAAAGCCAATTTTTCCCTACAACAAAGGAATAAATTTTATTTAACTATCATGGTAGTTGAAACATCATTGAGAAGGTTCCTCCAACTCAATCCCAATTAAAGTAATTATCAACCCAACAATATTAATTAAGAGTGATGAGATACTTAGGATACTCCAAGTACTAGATACTCAAGATTGTCCATAACCGGGGACACGGCTAACCATGATTAGATTGTACACTCTGCAGAGGATTGTGCACTTTTCCCCACAAGACTCGACCACCTCCGTTGGATTTCTCGCACTATAAGGTGTTTGAGAAACGGATGACCGAGACACAGTCTTTCTGAAACATTAACTCTTTACTCTGGGTAGACCATACCAAACCTACATCCCTCTACCTGCTGATCCACCTCTTCAAGAGCTCATGCAACCTACACAACTATGCTAGATCCCATAATAGCTTGTGGTTGCACACGAAAGTTTCTAGCATGAAAATATCTCAATTCCCTTTGAGCCTGGGTGGTGGACCTTAGGATGATCACACGGGTACTCCGGGATATCCTAGGACAACACTGGGTTCTCCAGGTTCCCGACAAGCAATCCACCCAGATGTGTACTAAAGTTGCCACCTTAAGTTGAACCATAAATTAACAATCTCACATCTGTCATGGATTCACTCACCCAAACCACGTCTACGAGCATAGCATAGCAGTATAAGCAATACGTAGAAGTAACTCCCAAGGTTTGAGTATAACAGGGCAATAGGTTCTACCTCATCTACTACTTCCCAACCCACATGTTAATCACATCCTAATCATGCAATGTTTGAGGATTTGAACTAATGCATAAAAACTGGGTATGGAAGGAGTATGATCAATGTGTTACTTGCCTTGCTGACGATCCGCAAAACCTATGGACTCGTAGTAGCACGCTTCGCACTCCGGGAATTCTATCACAAACAAACAATAGCATACATAAGCAATCAAGCAAAGATGCACGGGCAAAACTCAAACAAGAAGAATTGACCAGAAAGTTCAACTTAAGAACTCCGGTTTGCAAAAATAATCAAATCAAATGGAGCAACGAAACTCAAACTACGCAAGAAACAAGATCCGTTTATAAATCTGAACTAAAGTGAAATTTTTATAGTACCAGAATCTTGTTCAAGTTGATTAAACAGAAAGAGGGTTTCGAGACGAAGGTCTAGGCGCTTGAATCGCCTGATTCCGATAAACGAGCGAAAAGATAAACTGAAACGAAAATCGGATCAAAAATCGCGATAAAAAATAATCATGAAAAATCTGAGAAAAAGAAAACTGACAAACAGACTAACGAACGAACGTTCGTTGTCCGTAACTAATGAGCGAAAACTGTTCGTAAAAACGAACGTACGGGCGAACATCCGCAAAGTAATTAAATCAAGAAAAACCGGCGAACCGATCTAAAAAACAAAATTAGGGTTTCTAAAAAAACCAGATCAGTTTTAAAATAAAACCGAACGGCGACGGCGTATACCTCCGGCGAGGCGGGGCGGCTCCGGCGAGGTGGGGCTGCGGCGGCGGGGTGCGCGGGGCGGCGCGGGTGGCAATAGCGAGCGGCGGCACGCGGCAAAGGGCGGCGGCGGCGGTGCTGCGGGGCGGGGCGAGGCAGGCGGCGGGGTTGGTGGCTCGGGTGGTGGTTGAGGGGGTCCGGGGTGGGGTATTTAAGGAGGGGGGCTGCTTGGGGGAGGGGGCAAGGCGGCGCGGGGAGGAGGAGTCCCGGCCGGACTCGGGGTCGCGGCGGCAGCGCTTGCGGTCTCCAGGTCGGAGACGAGGCGCGGGGCGGTTGGGCCGGCTCGGCTGGGCTTCGGCCCAGTTGGGCGCTAAGAGTTTTTTTAAATGATTTCGCCGGAACTTAAATAAATCCTAGAAATTAAAATAAAAATCTAAAAATACCAAAACAAATTTTTACCATCTAAATAAAATGTTTAGAACGATATGAACATTTTTTTGGCCCTAAAATACAATTTTGAAAAGCATGCAATTTTTCTAATGCAAATAAAATAGCAATAAAATCGGAATAAAATCAAATATTTGATTTTAATATTTTTCCTGCAATATTTCAATTATGTTGGAGAAGTCATATTATCTCCTCTCATATATTTTAATATGAAATATTTTCGGAGAGAAAAATAATTAAAACCAAAATCCTCGTTTCAATATTTGATAAAATTCAAATATGAAAGCAATGAAATCCCCAACTATCTCCGAGGGTCCTTGAGTTGCTTAGGATTTCGAGGATCGCGAAACGAAACGCAGTAAAATATGATATGCATGGATGATCTATGTATAACATTCCAAATTGAAAATTTGGGATGTTACACTCCGGTAGAAACTTTGGGGCACTCTTTGAAGTTCTTTGTGTTGGTTGAATAGATGAATCTGAGATTGTGTGATGCATATTGTATAATCATACCCATGGATACTTGAGGTGACATTGGAGTATCTCGGTGACATTAGGGTTTTGGTCATTTCAGTTTTAGGTGTTATTCTAGTACGAACTCTATGATAGATTAAACGGAAAGAATAGCTTCATGTTATTTTACTATGACTCTTGAATAGATTGATCAGAAAGGATAACTTTGAGGTGGTTTCATACCCTACCATAATTTCTTTGTTTGTTCTCTGCTATTAGTGACTTTGGAGTGACTCTTTGTTGCATGTTGAGGCATAGTTATATCATCCAATTATGTTATTATTATTGAGAGGACTGGCACTAGTGAAAGTATGAACCCTATGCCTTGTTTCAACACATTGCAATACCATTTGTGCTCACTTTTATCATTAGTTACATTGCTGTTTTTTAAATTTTTAGATTACAAAAACCTTTATCTACCATCCATATTGCACTTGTATCACCATCTCTTCGCCGAACTAGTGTACCTATACAATTTACCATTGTATTGGGTGTGTTGGGGACACAAGAGACTCTTTGATATTTGGTTGCAGGGTTGTTTGAGAGAGACCATCTTCATCCTACGCCTCCCACGGATTGAAAAACCTTAGGTCATCCACTTGAGGGAAATTTGCTACTTCCTACAAACCTCTTGTGATGGCCTGGCTTATTAGGGATGATAGACTACTCATATCAATAAGGAATTCCTTCTTTTCCGAGACCCATTCGGACAGAACTACAAAGTTAAGTGTGCTCAGCTTGGAGTAGTGTCAGGATGGGTGACCGACAGGGAAGTTGCTCCCAGGTGCGCACGAGTGAGGACAAAGTGCACAGAAAAGACTAGTATTGATCTGTGGGGTCAGTCTAGATCCCGCGAGGAGTAACGACCACCGGCGGGTGTGTCCGGGGCGTTACAAGTTGGTATCAGAGCCGACCCTCGCGGTTACACGGATGTTTGCGGACAGGTGCGCGGTCATGTTGTTCATGACATTCGTGACCCGTCGTGGCACACGGCATGGTACATGTACCGGACTGGATGCACAGACGAATGTGCCAAGAGGGAACGTTCCTGTGGCCCAACGAGGACGTCAGTTCCTCTGAGTGGGGGTGTATGTGATGGCCTGGCTTATTAGGGATGATAGACTACTCATATCAATAAGGAATTCCTTCTTTTCCGGGAGCCCATTCGGACAGAACTCCAAAGTTAAGCGTGCTCAGCTTGGAGTAGTGTCAGGATGGGTGACCGACTGGGAAGTTGCTCCCGGGTGCGCACGAGTGAGGACAAAGTGCGCAGAAAAGACTAGTATTGATCTGTGGGGGCAGTCTAGATCCCGCTAGGAGTAACGAGCACCGGCGGGTGTGTCCGAGGCGTTACACCTGTGCACTTGGAGGCCCAACAACGTTTGTAGGACAGTAGCAATTCTCCCTCAAGTGGATGACCTAAGGTTTATCAATCCGTGAGAGGTGTAGGATGAAGCTGGTCTATCTCAAACGACCCTGCAACCAAATACAAGAAATCTCTTGTGTCCCCAACACACCCAATACAATGGAAAATTGTATAGGTGCACTAGTTCGGCGAAGAGATGGTGATGAAAGTGTAATATGGATGGTATAAATATATTTTTATAATCTGAATAAATAAAAACAGCAAGGGAGCAAATAGTAAACGAGCACAAAAACGATATTGCAATGCCTAAAAACAAGGCCTAGGGTCCGTACTTTCGCTAGTGCAATCTCTCAACAATGCTAACATATAATTATCCCTCAAAGTGCAACAAAGAATCACTCCCGAGTTCCTATTAGCGGAGAACAAAAGATAGGAATTGTTTGTAGGGTACGAAACCTCCTCAAAGCTATTCTTTCCGTTCAATCTATTCAAGAGTTCGTACTCAAATAACGCAAAGCTATTTTCTCCGTTTCATCTATCCTAGAGTTTGTACTAGAATAACACCAAAGCAAATTCATATTCATAATACTCAATCCACACAAAGAACTACAAGGAGGCCCTAAATTTTCTATCAGAGAAAGGGTAATAAAAACGTGCATCAACCCCTATGCATAGATTACCCCAATATCACTACGGGAATCCGCAAGTTGAGTGCCATAACGTATATCAAGTGAGTCAATAAGATACCCCAATGTCACCTTAAGTATTCATACCGCAATATATAATTCATGTGTTCTCAAATCTGAACATTCAATCCGACATGACAAAACTTCAAAGGGTAAAGATTCAATTCATCACAACAAGAGTATAGAGGGGAGAAACATCATATGATCCAACTATATTAACAAAGCCCATGATATAGATCACGAGATCATGAGAGAGAGAGAGAGATTAAACACATAGCTACTGGTACAAACCCTCAGCCCCGAGGGTGAACTACTCCCTCCTCATCGTGGTGGCCGCCGGGATGATGAAGATGGCCATCGAAGATGATTTTCCCCTTCGGCAGGGTGCCAGAACGGGTCTAGATTGGTTTTCGGTGGCTATAGGGCCCTACGGCAGCTGAACTTCCGATCTAGGTTAATCTCGAAGGGTTTAGAAATATTTGGGAATTTATAGTGCAAAGAGGGGGGTGCGGGAGGCCACTAAGGTGGGCACAACCCACCTGGGCATGCCAGGGGGCCCTAGCACACCCTGGTGGGTTGTGCCACCCTTGGGGCACCCCACAGTTGCTGCTCTGGCCCATTGGGTTCCTTCCGGTCCAAAAAAAATCTCAAAAAAGTTTTGTGGTGTTTGGACTTCGTTTGATATTGATTTTCTGCGATGTAAAAAACAAGCAAAAAACAACAACTGGCACTGGGCACTAGGTCAATGGGTTAGTCCCAAAAAATGATATAAAGTTTCTATAAAATAAGTGTAACACCCAAGAATGATAAAATAACAACATGAATACTTCATAAATTATAGATACGTTGGAGACGTATCAACATCCCCAATCTTAATTCCTACTCGTCCTCGAGTAGGTAAATGATAAAATAAATAATTTATGAAGTGTGAATGCTAGCAAAGTGCATAAGTTTGATCAATGATTATTTCAATCACTTTTCCTAGCATCACAACAGCAATTCTTTCTTATGAAACTTCTCATGTTATAGTAGCAACCAATTCACATGTTAATGTTCAAACAATGAATTCTCTTGAAACTCAACAACCTATGTTCTTAGTCACCAAGCAATTGCAATTCAACTTATTCAACAGAGTTTAAGTAAGAGCTCCATATAATCAACCATCATATAGTCTTCTATGATTGCTAACACTCACCATGTACACATGAGAAAAACGTTTCAACCGGACACATAGAAAGATAGGGGCTTATTATTTTGCTTCCCAACGTATTCACCTCAAGGGTGATGTCAACAATAATAAGTCATTCTACCCATATCCAACTGGATATATGTGCCTAGATCTTTTCTCACCACATGATGCTTGCCAAAAGAAAAAAAAGGAATAGAGAGAAAAACTTTGACTCTTTGCATAAAAGTAAATACTGAGAAGTAAAAGATAGGCCCTTTCCAGAGGGAAGCAGAGGTTGCTATGCGCTTATTTGTTAGTATGCTCAATCTGTTAGTGCAAAAGAACGTCACATTATATTGCCCCCTATGATAGCAACCTCTATTATGCAGTCTATCGCTTTTATTGCTTTACCATCAGAAGTTCGTACAACACTCAATTTTCTCTTACACTAAATAATCTTGCACTTTTAGTAGCAATTTTTATTGCCTTATTGCACCGATGACAACTTACTTGAAGGATCTTTCTCAATCCTTAGGTAGGTATGGTGGACTCTTGAAAGTAAGATTTGGGTTTAAGGGTTTTTGGATGCACAAGTAGTATCTCTGCTTGGTGCAGAATTTTTGGCTAGCAAAGATGGGGGGCGAGCATCACATGTTGAAGGATCTATGACAATATAACTTCTATGTGAATATGAACAAACATAAAAAATTACGTTGTCTTCCTTGTCCAACGTCAACAATTTTGGCATATAATATTTTGACGGGGGCTCACAATCGCAAAAAATTTCCATGATAGTGTATTTATATGTGGAAGTTCTCTTCCTTATACTAATTATTCGTGAATTGCTTGTATGACCAATATTGTGATTGTCAAGCCTTAAAAGATTTCACTTTATAAACCCAATGTGAAGCTACCACTAGGCATGATATAATTTCAACTTCATGACATTCAATTTATGAAACAATTTACTCATATGATATAAGTGAAGCACAAGAGTAAATGACAGAAAAGGGCTTCGTTGACGGGATGTGAATGTCGCTTACATAGCCTCCCGGGCAACTATTTGAGGACTCTATTTTATTTAAAAACTTTCAGATCTAAGTATTTTATTAAAACAGCAAGCAAAACAAAATAAAATGACATTCCAACAATAGCACAAATCATGTGAAGAAGCAAAAACTTGGGCCCAACCGATACTAACCGATAATTGTTGAAGGGGAAAGGTGGGATGCCTACCGGGGCATCCCCAAGCTTAGATGCTTGAGACTTCTTGAAATATTATCTTGGGGTGCCTTGGGAATCCCCAAGCTTGAGATTTTGTGTCTCCTTAATTCTTCTCATATCACGGTTTTCCTAAATCTCAAAAGCTTCATCCACACAAAACTCAACAAGAACTCGTGAGATAAGTTATATAAACCAATGCAAAAACCTTATCATTCTCTACTGTAGCAAATCACTAAAATTATTATTCAACATTTCATACTAAATGCCTCTGCATATTTAATACTCCTATCCTCAAATAGAATCATTAAACAAGCAAACATATGCAAACAATGCAAACATAACAACAATCTGCCATAGCAGTATAGTCTGTAAAGGATGCAAGAGAATCAATACTTACCTAACTCCAAAAATTATGAAAATTTACCACACTGTAGAAAAATTATCAGCTCTCATTTTGCAAAAGTTTCAACATTTTATCACATTCTTAATTTTCTAGGGAATTTTGCAACAGCGGCAAACTTTCTGTTTTCAAATAGCAACATGTATACTTACAAAATAAGCATGGCAAAGGCTATCATTGCCACTTTTCCTAAAATAAAAGATGCAAAACATTATCCTAAATAACATCAAGAAAATCCTAACAAAATAAATTGACGCTCCAATCAAAACACATATCATGTGACGAATGAAAACATAGCTCCAAGTGAGGTTACCGATAATGTTGAAGACGAAAGAGGGGATGCCTTCCGGGGAATCCCCAAGCTTAGTTGCTTGGATATTCCTTGGATATTAACTTGGGGTGCCTTGGGCATCCCCAAGCTTAGGGTCTTTTCACTCCTTATTCCCCTCATATTTATATATTACCCAAAACTTGAAAACTTCAATCACACAAAACTTAACGGAATTTCGTGAGATAGGTTAGTATGATAAAGAGCAAACCATTTCACTTTCGTACTGTCAAAGAAAAGATTCATGATTGTTTCCACACAATTCCTACTGAAGAATATCATTTCCACAATTTATATTGAGCAATATAAGCCATGGAAACTAGAAAACAAGCAAACTTTGCATTGAAAACCGAATCTGTCAAAAACAGAACAGTCTGTAGTAATATGTACTAAAACCATACTTCTGCTACACCAAAAATTCTGAAAAATTAGGACAACCTGCGAAATTTGTCTTTTAATCTTCTTCAAAAAGAATCAACATTTTATCATGCTTCTGTTAAAAATGAGAATTACCTTCCTAAGCGCAAAATTTTCTGTTTTTCAGCAAGATCAAATCAACTATCACCGTAAGCCATCCCAAAGGTCTTACTTGGCACTTTATTGAAACGAAAGCAATAAAACATGATTACTACAGTAGCCTAATCATGTGAACACACAAAAATAGTAGGTAAAAGGTCTTTTCATTGATGCTCACATAAAAGTAAAGAATTGAAACATAACGAGAGCATCATGAAACACATGGAAAGAACATTTAAGCCTAACCCACTTCCTATGCATAGGGATTTTGTGAGAAAACAACTTGTGGGAACAAGAATCAACTAGCATAGGAAGGCAAAACAAGCATAACTTCAAGATTTTGAACACATAGAGAGGAAACTCGATATTATTGCAATACCTACAAGCAAACGTTCCTCTCTCATAATAATTTTCAGTAGCATCATGAATGAATTCAACAATATAGCTATCACATAAATCATTCTTTTCATGATACACAAGCATAGAGATTTTATTACTCTCCACATAAGCAAATTTATTCTCATCAATAGTAGTGGGAGCAAACTCAACAAAATAACTATCATGTGATTGGAAAATAAAATCATGATGACAAGTTTCATGTTTATAATTATTCAATATAACATACATGACATCACCATAATCATCATATATAGTAACTTTGTTGTCATAATCAATTGCAACCTCTTCAAAAATAGTGGATTCATCATTAAATAAAGTCATCACATCTCCGAATCCACTTTCATCAATATAATCATCATAAATAGGAGGCATCCAATTGTCATAATAAATTTTCTCATCAAAACATGGGGGACTAAAATTATCATATTCATCAAATATAGCATCCCAAGCTTGTAGATTTGCAAATCATTAGCACCATGGATATTCAAAGAATTCATACTGACAACATTGCAATCATGCTCATCATTGAAATATTTTGTGCCAAACATTTTATTGACTTCTTCTTCTAACAATTGAGCACGATTTTCCGAACCATCATTTTCAAGAAATAGATTATAAAGATGATCAATAATATGATGCAACATAAAATCCATTTTTTTGAAGTTTTCTTTTTATAAACCAAACTAATGATAAAACAAGAAACTAAAAGATTCAATTGCAAGATCTAAAGATATACCTTAAAGCACTCACCTCCCCGGCAACGGCGCCAGAAATGAGCTTGATGTCTACTATGCAACTTTATTCTTGTAGACACATGTTGGGCCTCCAAGTGTAGAGTTTTGTAGGACAGTAGCAATTTTCCCTCAAGTGGATGACCTAAGGTTTATCAATCCATGAGAGGTGTAGGATGAAGATGGTCTCTCTCAAACAACCCTGCAACCAAATACAAGAAATCTCTTGTGTCCCCAACACACCCAATACAATGGCAAAATGTATAGGTGCACTAGTTCGGCGAAGAGATGGTGATAAAAGTGTAATATGGATGGTAGAAATATATTTTTATAATCTGAATAAATAAAAACAGCAAGGTAGCAAATACTAAACGGGTACAAAAACGGTATTGCAATGCTTAAAAACAAGGCCTAGGGTCCGTACTTTCGCTGGTGCAATCTCTCAACAATGCTAACATAGTTGGATCATATAATTATCCCTCAAAGTGCAACAAAGAATCACTCTCGAGTTCCTATTAGCGGAGAACAAAAGATAGGAATTGTTTGTAGGGTACGAAACCTCCTCAATGCTTTCTTTCCGTTTGATCTATTCAAGAGTTCGTACTAAAATAACGCAAAGCTATTTTTTCGTTCGATCTATCCTAGAGTTTGTACTATAATAACACCAAAGCAAATTCATATTCATAATACTCAATCCACACAAATAACTACAAGGAGACCCCAAAGTTTCTATCGGAGAAAGGATACTAAAAACATGCATCAACCCCTATGCATAGATTACCCCAATATCACCGCGGGAATCCGCAAGTTGAGTGCCATAAGTATATCAAGTGAGTCAATAAGATACCCCAATGTCACCTCAAGTATTCATACTGCAAGACATCCATCATGTGTTCTCAAATCTGAACATTCAATCCGACATGACAAAACTTCAAAGGGTAAAGATTCAATTTATCACAACAAGAGTATAGAGGGGAGAAACATCATATGATCCGACTATATTAACAAAGCCCATGATATAGATCACGAGAGAGAGAGAGAGAGATATTAAACACATAACTACTGGTACAAACCCTCAGCCCCGAGGGTGGACTACTCCCTCCTCATCGTGGTTGCCGCCGGGATGATGAAGACGGCCATCGAAGATGATTCCCCCCCCCTCCGGCAGGGTGCCGGAACGGGTCTATATTGTTTTTTAGTGGCTACGGGGCCCTGCGGCAGTGGAACTTCTAATCTAGGTTAACCCCGAAGGGTTTCGGAATATTTGGGAATTTATAGTGCAAAGAGGGGGTGAGGGAGGCCACCGAGGTGGGCACAACCCACCTGCGCACGCTAGGGGGCCCTGGCGCGCCCTGGTGGGGAGTGCCCCCCTCGGGGCACTCCCAGGTGCAGCTCTGGCCCATTGGGTTCTTTCTGGTCCAAAAAAAATCTCCAAAAAGTTTCGCAGTGTTTGGACTCCGTTTGATATTGATTTTCTGCGATGTAAAAAACAAGCAAAACAGTAACTGGCACTGGGTACTGGGTCAACAGGTTAGTCCCAAAAAATGATATAAAGTTCCTATAAAATGATTGTAAAACACCCAGAATGATAAAATAACAGCATGAATACTTCATAAATTATAGATACGTTGGATACGTATCAATCCATCATTATTCCACACTCGCTATTTATAATATACACTAATATATTCTAACTTTATTTTAACAACACCTATTTTTATATTTTAATTCTCCGATATCATTAAAGCTATCCTCTTCATACCCACAACATAGTTTTATTTCTCGTTTCTAGATGGAAGCAAATGTTCGGTGTACGTAGAGTCATATCAGTGGCAGATAGGACTTGAGGGAATATTGATCTTACCTTTAGCTCCTATGGGTTTAACACTCCATACTTATCACTTCCACCTTTGGAAATTGCTACGATGATTCCTTGCACTTGGGGATTATCAAGCTCTTTTCTGGCGCCATTGCCGGGGAGCAATAGCGTGGGGTTGATATTCTCGTGTGTGCTTGTTTGCTTTCTTCACTAAGTAGATTTTGTTTTCCTCTTTGTTTTTGTTTTATTTATTTGTGGGTGAAACAAACAATTTTTTTAAAGAAATCAAAATACGAAAAATTACTTGCCTCTTATGCCTAAAAACTTGTTCAAAAAGAGAAGTGATTGGAAGGTTATCCATTGGAGAAGTGAGGGTCGACCTTGAACACTTGTGTTCATGCTCATGGAAACAATGTAGAATTTTTCATGTAAGTTTCCCAAAAATAATTATCCCCTTTTATATATCCATTTTTTAATAAAAATAATGTGCCAGGTTTTGGCTTTAGGATGATTAGATAGCTTGTTTGTTGTGTGTGGTGCAAAAATAGAAACTTTGGATATAGTGCATGAATTTACATTTTTTACTGGAACATAAAAAGTTTCCGAAAATTTTACATAGTACTCCTATACAAATTATTTATTCTTTCCTAATTTTTAAGAATTTTTGGAGTTACAGAAATATACGAAGTTTCCCGATTGCTACAGATAGTCCTGTTTTTTACAGATTCTATTTTCTATGTGTTGTTTGCTTATTTTTATGAATGTATGGGTTGTATCGGGGGTATGAACCATGGTGAAGTTGAAATACAGTAGATATAATGCTAATAAATTGGAATGAGTTTACAACAGTACCTAAAGGTAGTGATTTGCTTTATTATACTAACAGATCTCACGAGGGTTTTGTTAAGTTTTGTGTGGATGAAGTGTTCGAAGATCGAGGAGCTACCGATATGAGAAGAATAAGGAGAGGCAAGAGTTCAAGATTGGGGATGCCCAAGGCACCCCAAGTAAATATTTCAAGGATACTCAAGCATCTAAGCTTGGGGATGCCTCGGTTGGCATCCCATCTTTCTTCTTCAACAATTATTGGTATACCTCGGTTTTTGTTTTGTTCACATGATATGCGTCTTTTGTGTTTATTTTTCATTTCTTTTCCTTTTTGCACCATGCTAGTATGAGATAGTCCTTCATTGATTTATAGAATGCTTCATGTGCTTCACTTAAATCTTTTGAGTATGGCTTTATAGAATGTTCTTTGTGCTTCACTTAAATCTTTTGAGTATGGCTTTGTGGAATGCTTCGTGTGCTTCACTTATATATTTTGAGCTTGGATATTGGTCAATTATATTAATTGTAGAATGATCTATGAACTTCACTTCTATCTTTTAGAGTATGAATAAAATTATCATCGAAATTAGGCTTGGAAGAGTATCATTAAAATATCATACCTAGCTAAAAAGACATTACATAAAAGCGCTTGTTGGGAGACAACACAATATTTGCCCCTATAGTTTTTGTGTGTTCTCATGATTATGCTACTGTAGGTATCACGTTTCATAGCTTTTGTTTCAATAAAGTACCAAGTAAGACCTTTGGGATGATCTACGGTGGTAATTGATTTGATCTTGATGAAAAACGGAAATTTTTGTGCTCGTTGTGAGAATTTTGAGAAATCACAGAAGCGTGCTTTTGATCTGAATTTTTATACAAGATTGATATACAAATTTCCTAGTTTGTCCTAATTTTTCAGAATTTTCTATGTAACAAAAGTATGTTTGTTGTTGAGATCATTACAAACTGTTCTATTTTTTACAGATCTTGTTTTCCATGCATAGTTTGCTTGTTTTACAGTTACTATGGCTTATATTTCTCAATATAAATTTTAGAAATGACATGGTATAGTAGCCATTGTGTGAGAACAATTATGAATCTTATCTTGACAATACCAAATTGAATGATTTGCAATTTATCATACTAACCCATCTCCTGAAGTTCCGTTAAGTTTTGTGTGATTGAAATTTTCAAGTTTTTGGTGAGATATCGATATGAGGAGAATAAGGAGTGGAAAGACCCTAAGCTTGGGGATGCCCAAGGCACCCAAGGTAATATTAAAGGAAGACTCAAGCGCTTAAGCTTGGGGATGCCCTGGAATGCATCCCCTCTTTCATCTTCAAAACTATCGATATACCTTACTCGAAGCTATATTTTTATTCGTCACATCATATGTGTTTTTCTTGGAGCTGATACGTCTCCAACGTATCTATAATTTTTGATTGCTCCATGCTATATTATCTACTGTTTTAGACTATATTGGGCTTTATTTTCCACTTTTATATTATTTTCGGGACTAACCTATTAATTGGAGGCCCAGCCCAGAATTGCTGTTTTTTGCCTATTTCAGTGTTTCGAAGAAACGGAATATCAAACAGAGTCCAAACAGAATGAAACCTCCAGGAACGTGATTTTCTCACCGAACGTGATCCAGGAGACTTGGACCCTATGCCAAGGCATCAGAGAGGCGGTCACGAGGGTGGCCCCCCCCTAGGGTTCGCCCCCCTGCCTCGTGGGCCCCTCGATGCTCCACCGACGTACTTCTTCCTCCTATATATACATACGTAATCTTCTCTCTTTTTGGATCTCAATACAAAGTTCTCCCCCTCTCTTGTGGAGATCTATTCAATGTAATCTTCTCTTTGCGGTGTGTTTGTTGAGACTGATGAATTGTGGGTTTATGATCAAGTCTATCTATGAATAATATTTGAATCTTCTCTGAATTCTTTTATGTATGATTGGTTATCTTTGCAAGTCTCTTCGAATTATCCATTTCGTTTGGCCAACTAGATTGGTAGTTCTTGCCATGGGAGAAGTGCTTAGCTTTAGGTTCGATCTTGCGGTGTCCTTTCCCAGTGACAGAAGGGGCAGCAAGGCACGTATTGCATCGTTGCCATCGAGGATAACAAGATGGGGTTTATTTCATATTGCATGAATTTATCTCTCTACATCATGTCATCTTGCTTAAGGCGTTACTCTGTTGTTAACTTAATACTGTAGATGCATGCTAGATAGCGGTCGATGAGTGGAGTAATAGTAGTAGATGCAGAACCGTTTCGGTCTACTTGTCACGGACGTGATGCCTATATACATGATCATGCCTAGATATTCTCATAACTATGCTCAATTCTGTCAATTGCTCAACAGTAATTTGTTCACCCACTGTAGAATACTTATGCTCTTGAGAGAAGCCACTAGTGAAACCTATTGCCCCCGGGTCTATTCTCATCATATCAATCTCCATCACTTTAATCTTGCTTTGCTTTTTACTTTCCCTTTACTTTTTTACTTTGCATCTTTATACCCAAAATACCAAAAATATTATATCTATCAGATCTCACTCTCGTAAGTGACTGTGAAGGGATTGACAACCCCTAATCGCGTTGGTTGCGAGTAGCTATCGTTTTGTGCAGGTACGAGGGACTTGAGCGTGGCCTCATACTGGATTCATACCTTGGTTCTAAAAACTGAGGGAAATACTTACGCTACTCTGCTGCATCATCCCTTCCTCTTCGGGGAAAACCAACGCAAGCTCAAGACGTAGCAAGAAGGATTTCTGGCGCCGCTGCTGGGGAGTCTACGCAAAAGTCAACATACCAAGTACCCATCACAATCCCTATCTCTCGCATTACATTATTTGCCATTTGCCTCTCGTTTTCCTCTCCCCTACTTCACCCTTGCCATTTTATTCGCCCTCTCTCTCTATCCTCCCTCTCTATTTGCCTCTTTTGCCTGTTTGCTCTTGTTTGCTTGTGTGCTAGTTTGCTTGTTTGTCGCGATGGCCCAACCGAGATTTGGTGATCTTCACTTTAAAAGGTTAGAGGAGATCGAAACCAACGTTAGGAAGTTTATGGTTTTGCAATTTGAGCACAATAATTTCTTTAGAAACGACCTTAAGGAACAAAAAAATTATGAGTTATATGAATAAAGAGCTTAATGATATGTCTAAAGAATTTGATGGTATAAGATCCCAAATTGCTCGTCTAGAAAAGATGACTGCTAAAATTTCGGATATGCAAGCCACCTTAGTCAATAAGATGGCCACTAATCCGAATACCTATGAAAATCAAGATGAAGATCTAAAAGTTATTGATGTGTCCCCTATTAAATCTTTAATTTGCAATATGAATCTTGATGAAACTGAATATGATATTCCTTTACCTAGAAGGCGTTCTAAAAATTCAGAGTATTTAGATCTTTATGATGAAATTGATGAAAGTGGGATTGAAAGAAATCAAAATCTAGATGTTACTAAACCCACTATATTGGATTTCAAAGGAATTTAATTATGAAAGTTTCTCTTTAATTGATTGTATTTCCTTGTTGCAATCCGTGCTAAATTCTCCACATGCCTATAGTCAACATAAAGCCTTCACCGAACATATTGTTGATGCCTTGATGCAATCTTATGAAGAAAAACTTGAGTTGAAAGTTTCTATCCCTAGAAAACTCTATGATGAGTGGGAACCAACAAAATTAAAATTAAAGATCATGAGTTTTATGCTTTGTGTGATTTGGGTGCTAGTGTCTCTACTACTCCCAAGACTTTGTGTGATTTAATAGATTTCCGTAATTTTGATGATTGCTCTCTACACTTGCATCTTGCGGATTCCACTATTAAGAAACCTATGGGAAGGATTAATGATGTTCTTATTGTTGCAAATAGGAATTATGTGCCCATAGATTTCATTTTTCTTGATATAGATTGCAATCCTTCTTGCCCTATTATTCTTGGTAGACCTTTCCTTAGAACGGTTGGTGCGATTATTGACATGAAGGAAGGGAATATTAGATTTCAAATTTCCATTAAAAAAGGGCATGGAACACTTTCCAAGAAATAAAATAAAATTACCATATGAAACTATCATGATAGCCACTTATGGATTGCCTACCAAAGATGGCAATACCTAGATCTATCCTCGCGCTTATGCCTAGCTAGGGGCGTTAAACGATAGCGCTTGTTGGGAGGCAACCCAATTTTTTTATTAATTAATTTTTGCTCCTGATTAGTAATAAATAAATTATTTAGCCTCTGTTTTGGTTGTGTTTTTGTGTTTAATTAGTGTTTGTGCCAAGAAGAACCATCGGGAAGACTTGGGGAAAGTCTTGTTGAACTTGCTGTAAAAAACAGAAACTTTAGCACTCATGAGAACTGCTGTAATTTTTATTCGAAGAGTGATACTTAGTTAATTCTTTTGAAGATGATTAATAGATAAATTCCTCACGTCCAGCAATTTATTTTAGAATTTTTGGGGTTCCAGATCTTGTGCTAGCTACAGATTACTACAGACTGTTCTGTTTTTGACAGATTCTGTTTTTCGTGTGTTGTTTTCTTATTTTGATGAATCTATGGTTAGTAAAATAGTTTATAATCCATAGAGAAGTTGGAATATAGTAGGTTTAACACCAATAGAAATAAATAATTAGTTCATTACAGTACCTTGAAGTGGTCTTTTTTTTCTTTCGCTAACGGAGCTCATGAGTTTTCTACTTTAAGTTTTGTGTTGTGAAGTTTTCAAGTTTTGGGTGAATTCTTGTGATGGATTATGGAACAAGGAGTGGCAAGAGCCTAATCTTGGCGATGCCCATGGCACCCCCAATATAACCCAAGGACACCAAAAAGTCAAATCTTGGGGATGCCCCGGAAGGCATCCCCTCTTTCGTCCACTTCCATCGGTAATTTACTTGGAGCTATATTTTTATTCACCAACATGATATGTGTTTTGCTTGGAGCGTCTTGTATTATTTGTGTCTTTGTGTCTTAGTATGCCACAATCATCCTTGCTGTACACACCTTTTGAGAGAGCCATACATGAATTAAAATTTGATAGAATACTCTATGTGCTTCACTTATATCTTTTGAGCTAAGCAGTTTTGCTCTATGTGCTTCACTTATATCTTTTGAGCATTATAATTTTGCTCTATGTGCTTCACTCAGATCTTTTAGAGCACGGTGGTGGATTTGTTTTAAAGAAACTATTGATCTCTCATGCTTCACTTAAATTATTTTGAGAGTCTCTTAATAACATGGTAATTTGCTTAATAATAACATGCTTGGTATTCAAGATTTGTGAAATTTTCTTTTGAGTGTGTTGAATACTAAGAAAAGATTGAAACATGATAATTGTTTTGAGATATGGAGGTGATAATATTAAAGTCATGCTAGTTGAGTAGTTGTGAATTTAAAGAATACTTGTGTTAAAGTTTGTGATTCCCGTAGCATGCACGTATGGTGAACCATTATGTGATGAAGTCGGAGCATGATTTATTTATTGATTGTCTTCCTTATGAGTGGTGGTCGGGGACGAGCGATGGTCTTTTCCTACCAATCTAACCCCATAGGAGCATGCGCATAATACTTTGCTTTGATAACTTCTAGATTTTTGCAATAAGTATATGAGTTCTTTATGACTAATGTTGAGTCCATGGATTATACGCACTCTCACCCTTCCACCTTTGATAGCCTCTCTAATACCGCGCACTTTTCGCCGGTATCATACACCCACCATATACCTTCCTCAAAACAGCCACCATACCTACCTATTATGGCATTTCCATAGCTATTCCGAGATATATTGCCATGCAACTTTCCACCATTACGTTTATCATGACACATTCATCATTGTCATATTGCATATCCCGGTACACCGCCGGAAGCATTCATATAGAGTCATATTTTGTTCTAAGTATTGAGTTGTAATTGTTGAGTTGTAATAAAAATAAAAGTTTGATGATCATCATTATTAGAGCATTGTCCCAAGTGAGGAAAGAATGATGGAGACTATGATTCCCCCATAAGTCGGGATGAGACTCCGGATGAAAAATATAAAAAAAATGCCAAAGAAGCCCAAATAAAAAGAGGCCATAAAAAAGAGAAAAGGCCCAAATAAAAGAATGAGAGAAAAAGAGAGAAGGGACAATGTTACTATCCTTTTACCACACTTGTGCTTCAAACTAGCACCATGATCTTCATAGTAGAGAGTCTCTCATGTTGTCACTTTCATATACTAGTGGGAATTTTACATTATAGAACTTGGCTTGTATATTCCAATGATGGGCTTCCTCAAATTGCCCTAGGTCTTCATGAGCAAGCAAGTTGGATGCACACCCACTTAGTTTCTTTTTGAGCTTTCATATACTTATAGCTCTAGTGCATCCGTTGCATGGCAATCCCTACTCACTCACATTGATATCTATTGATGGGGATCTCCATAGCCCGTTGATACGTCTAGTTGATGTGAGACTATCTTCTCCTTTTTGTCTTCTCCACAATCACCATTCTATTCCACCTATAGTGATATATCCATGGCTCACGCTCATGTATTGCGTGAAGATTGAAAAAGTTTTGAAAAAGTTAGAGTATGAAACAATTGCTTGGCTTGTCATCGGGGTTGTGCATGATTTAACTACTTTGTGTGGTGAAGATAGAGCATAGCCAGACTATATGATTTTGTAGGGATAAATTTCTTTGGCCATGTTATTTTGAGAAGACATAATTGCTTTGTCAGTATGCTTGAATTATTATTATTTTTATGTCAATATAAACTTTTGTCTTGAATCTTTTGAATATGAATATTCATATCACAATTAAGAAGATTTGCATTGAAATTATGCCAAGTAGCAATCCGCATGAAAAATTCTCCTTTTATCATTTACCTACTCGAGGACGAGCAGGAATTAAGCTTGGGGATGCCTGATACGTCTCCAACGTATCTCTAATTTTTGATTGCTCCATGCTATATTATCTACTATTTTGGACTATATTGGGCTTTATTTTCCACTTTTATATTATTTTTGGGCTAACCTATTAATCGGAGGCCCAGCCCAGAATTGCTGTTTTTTTTGCCTATTTCAGTGTTTCGAAGAAACGGAATATCAAACGGAGTCCAAACGGAATGAAACCTTCGGGAATGTGATTTTCTCACCGAACGTGATCCAGGAGACTTGGACCCTACGCCAAGGCATCAGAGAGGCGATCACGAGGGTGGGGGGCGCCCCGCCTCGTGGCCCCTTGATGCTCCACCGACGTACTTATTCCTCCTATATATACATACGTACCCCAAAACGACCAGATAGGGAGCCAAAAACCTAATTCCACCGCCGCAACTTTCTGTCTCCATGAGATCCCATCTTGGGGCCTGTTCTGGAGCTCCGCCAGAAGAGGGCCGTCATCACGGAGGGCTTCTACATCATCATAGCCTCTCCGATGAAGTGTGAGTAGTTTACCTCAGACCTTCGGGTCCATAGTTAGTAGCTAGATGGCTTATTCTCTCTTTTTGGATCTCACTATAAAGTTCTCCCCCTCTCTTGTGGAGATCTATTCGATGTAATCTTCTTTTTGTGGTGTGTTTGTTGAGACCGATGAATTGTGGGTTTATGATCAAGTCTATCTATGAATAATATTTGAATCTTCTCTGAATTCTTTTATGTATGGTTGGTTATCTTTGCAAGTCTCTTCGAATTATCCGTTTGGTTTGGCCAACTAGATTGGTAGTTCTTTCCATGGGAGAAGTGCTTAGCTTTGGGTTCGATCTTGCGGTGTCCTTTCCTAGTGACAAAACGGGCAACAAGGCACATATTGCATCGTTGCCATCGAGGATAACAAGATGGGGTTTATTTCATATTGCATGAATTTATCTCTCTACATCATGTCATCTTGCTTAAGGTGTTACTCTATTTTTAACTTAATACTCTAGATGCATGCTGGATAGCGGTCGAAGAGTGGAGTAATAGTAGTAGATGAAGAATCTTTTTGGTCTACTTGTCACGGACGTGATGCCTATATACATGATCATGCCTAGATATTCTCATAACTATGCTCAATTTTGTCAATTGCTCAATAGTAATTTGTTCACCCACTGTAGAATACTTATGCTCTTGAGAGAAGCCACTAGTGAAACCTATGGCCCCCGGGTCTATTCTCATCATATCAATCTCCATCACTTTAATCTTGCTTTGCCTTTACTTTTTTACTTTGCATCTTTATACCAAAAATACCAAAAATATTATATCTATCAGATATCACTCTCGTAAGTGACCGTGAAGGGATTGACAACCCCTAATCGCATTGGTTGCGAGTAGCTATCGTTTTGTGCAGGTACGAGGGACTTGAGAGTGGCCTCCTACTGAATTGATACCTTGGTTCTCAAAAACTGAGGGAAATACTTACACTACTCTGCTGCATCATCCCTTCCTTTTCGGGGAAAACCAACACAAGCTCAAGACGTAGCAGCAGCATATTTTCATTTTACTTGTTGTTTGAATAAAATCATTAGATCTGAAATCTTGAATGAGAGAGTCCTCCCATGACTATTTAACTATTTGACTACTCATTGATCTTCACTTATATCTTTCTAGAGTAGTTTCGTCATTTACTCTCCCGCTTCACTTATATCCTATGAGTAAATGGTTGAATGAATTGAATATCATAAATTTGAAATTATGTATGTTTCATATGCTTATCCCATGATGAGTAATTACTTCACATATAAGAAGTATAGGTGGTAAAATTTATTGAAAGTTAGCAAACACAACATTGGTCACTTGAAGAATTCATGAAAGAATATTGAAGGAAGAGAGTTCTCACATATAAATATACTATCTTGGACATCTTCTATGATTGTGAGCCCCATTAATTATTTTCAAACTTGAGAAAATTAGTTGAAGTTGGACAAGGAATACAACATAATGAGTTACATTTCGGTATATTTGTATAGAAGTTATATTGTTATGGATCCTCCAACATGTGGTGTTTGCTTAGGATCTTTTGCTAGCCAAAAATTTGTACTAAGTAGAGATACTACTTGTGCATCCAAAACCCTTAAACCCAGTTTCTTGCCATTAGTGTCCTCCATATCTTCCAATGGATTGAATAAGATTCTTCAAGTAAGTTATCATTAGTGCAAAAAGCAATAAAAATGCTCCTAATATGTATGATATTTTATTGTAAGGGAAAATAAGTGATGCGGCTTGAACTACGTCCGTATTTCCCCAATGAGGAAGGGATGATGCAGCACAGCTACGGTAGGTATTTCTATCAGTGATGAGACCAAGGTTATCAAACCATTAGGAGAACAACGCAACACTATGTGAACGGCACTTGCACACAAATAACAAATACTCGCAACCCGTCATATTAAAGGGGTTGTCAATCCCTTTCGGGTAATGGCGCCAAAAATTGGCAAGTAGACGAGATAAAAATTGTAGTAGATTGGATAAATAATCTCACAGGAACACAAGATAAAATAAATAAATAAAAATTGCAGCATGGTAATTTTGGGTTTTTCGATTAATAGATCTGAAAATAAAAGCAAATAAAAATAGATAGTGAAGGCAAATATACTAAAGAAGACACCCGAGGGCCGTAGATTTCACTAGTGGCTTCTCTCGAGAAAAATAGCAATGGTGGGTAAACAAATTACTGTTGGGAAATTGATAGAACTTCAAATAATCATGAAGATATCCAGGCAATGATCATTATATAGGCATCATGTCCAAGATTAGTAGACCGACTCCTGCCTGCATCTACTACTATTACTCCACACATCGACCGCTATCCAGCATGGATCTAGTGTATTAAGTTCATGGAGAAACAGAGTAATGCAATAAGAACGATGACATGATGTAGACAAGATTTATGTAGAAATAGACCCCATCTTGTTATCCTTAATAGCAACGATACATACGTGTTGGTTCCCCTTCTGTCACTGGGATAAAGCACCGTAAGATCGAACCCATCATAAAGCACCTCTTCCCATGGCAAGAAAAAACTGATCTAGTTGGCCTAACTAAACCAAAGATTCTAAGAAGAAATACGAGTCTATAAGTAATCGTGCATATAAGAGATCAAAAGACTCAAATAACTTTCATGGATAAAAACATAGATCTGATCATAAACTCAAAGTTCATCGGACCCCCAACAAACACATCGCAAAAAGAGTTACATCAAATAGATCTGCAAGAGACCATTGTATTGAGAATCAAGAGAGAGAGAGAGAGGAAGCCATATAGCTACTAACTACGGACCCGAAGGTCTACAAAAGATTACTCACACATCATTGGAGAGGCACCAATGAGGATGATGAACCCCTCTTTGATGGTGTGTACATTGGATTGTGGTTTCTGGAACTTGCGGTGGCTGGTATTGATTTTCGTTGACTCCCCTAGGGTTTCTGGAATATTGGGGTATTTATAGAGCAAAGAGGCGGTGCGGGAGGCCACCGAGGTGGGCACAACCCACCCGGGTGTTGGGGAACGCAGTAATTTCAAAAAATTTCCTACGCACACGCAAGATCATGGTGATGCATAGCAACGAGGGGGAGAGTCTGATCTACGTACCCTAGTAGATCGCAACGGAAGCGTTGACACAATGTAGAGGAAGTAGTCGTACGTCTTCTTCCCGATCCGACCGATCCAAGCACCGTTACTCCGGCACCTCCGAGTTCTTAGCACACGTTCAGCTCGATGACGTTCCTCGGGCTCCGATCCAGCAAAGCGTCGAGGAAGAGTTCTGTCAGCACGACGGCGTGGTGACGATCTTGATGTACTACCGACGCAGGGCTTCGCCTAAGCACTGTAACGGTATGATCGAGGTGGAATTTGGTGGCAGGGGGCACCGCACACGGCTAAGGAACGATCTCAAGGATCAACTTGTGTGTCTTGGGGTGTCCCCTGCCCCCGTATATAAAGGTTGGAGGGAGGGGGGCTGGCCGGCCAAAGAGGGGAGGCGCAGGAGGAGTCCTACTCCCACCGGGAGTAGGACTCCCCCCTCCAATCCTATTCCAACTAGGACTCCTTGGGAAAAAGGGAGAGGGAAAGAGAGAGAGGTGGCCGGCCACCTCTCCTAGTCCTAATAGGACTAGGGGAGGGGGGGAGGTGCGCAGCCCTCCTTGGCAGCCCCTTTCACCTTTCCACAATGGCCCATGTAGGCCCATTTGGCTCCCGGGGGGTTCCGGTAACCCTCCCGGTAATCCGGTAAAATCCCGATTTCACCCGGAACACTTCCGATGTCCAAACGTAGACTTCCAATATATCAATCTTTACATCTCGACCATTTCGAGACTCCTCGTCATGTCCGTGATCTCATCCGGGACTCCGAGCAACCTTCAGTACATCAAAATGCATAAACTCATAATAACTGTCATCGTAACGTTAAGCGTGCGGACCCTACGGTTCAAGAACAATGTAGACATGACCGAGACACGTCTCCGGTCAATAACCAATAGCGGGACCTGGATGCCCATATTGGCTCCTACATATTCTACGAAGATCTTTATCGGTCAGACCGCATAACAACATACGTTGTTCCCTTTGTCATCGGTATGTTACTTGTCCGAGATTCGATCGTCGGTATCCAATACCTAGTTCAATCTCGTTACTGGCAAGTCTCTTTACTCGTTCCGTAATACATCATCTCATAACTAACATCTTAGTTATTATGCTTGCAAGGCTTATGTGATGTGTATTACCGAGAGGGCCCAGAGATACCTCTCCGACAATCGGAGTGACAAACCCTAATCTTGAAATACGCCAACCCAACATCTACCATTGGAGACACCGGTAGTACTCCTTTATAATCACCCAGTTACGTTGTGACGTTTGGTAGTACCCAAAGTGTTCCTCCCGTAAACGGGAGTTGCATAATCTCATAGTTATAGGAACATGTATAAGTCATGAAGAAAGCAATAGCAACATACTAAACGATCGGGTGCTAAGCTAATGGAATGGGTCATGTCAATCAGATCATTCAACTAATGATGTGACCTCGTTAATCAAATAACAACTCTTTGTTCATGGTTAGGAAACATAACCATCTTTGATTAACGAGCTAGTCTAGTAGAGGCATACTAGTGACACTCTGTTGGTCTATGTATTCACACATGTATTATGTTTCCGGTTAATACAATTCTAGCATGAATAATAAACATTTATCATGATATAAGGAAATAAATAATAACTTTATTATTGCCTCTAGGGCATATTTCCTTCAGTCTCCCACTTGCACTAGAGTCAATAATCTAGATTACACAGTAATGATTCTAACACCCATGGAGCCTTGGTGCTGATCATGTTTTGCTCGTGGAAGAGGCTTAGTCAACGGGTCTGCAACATTCAAATCCGTATGTATCTTGCAAATCTCTATGTCTCCCACCTGGACTAAATCCCGGATGGAGTTGAAGCGTCTCTTGATGTGTTTGGTTCTTTTGTGAAATCTGGATTCCTTTGCCAAGGCAATTGCACCAGTATTGTCACAGAAGATTTTCATTGGACCCGATGCACTAGGTATGACACCTAGATCGGATATGAACTCCTTCATCCAGACTCCTTCGTTCGCTGCTTCCGAAGCAGCTATGTACTCCGCTTCACATGTAGATCCCGCTACGACGCTTTGTTTAGAACTGCACCAACTGACAGCTCCACCGTTTAAAGTAAACATGTATCCGGTTTGCGATTTAGAATCGTCCGGATCAGTGTCAAAGCTTGCATCAACGTAACCTCTTACGGTGAGCTCTTTGTCACCTCCATATACGAGAAACATATCCTTAGTCCTTTTCAGGTATTTCAGGATGTTCTTGACCGCTGTCCAGTGATCCACTCCTGGATTACTTTGGTACCTCCCTGCTAAACTTATAGCAAGGCACACATCAGGTCTGGTACACAGCATTGCATACATGATAGAGCCTATGGCTGAAGCATAGGGAACATCTTTCATTTTCTCTCTATCTTCTGCAGTGGTCGGGCATTGAGTCTGACTCAACTTCACACCTTGTAATACAGGCAAGAACCCTTTCTTTGCTTGATCCATTTTGAACTTCTTCAAAATCTTGTCAAGGTATGTGCTTTGTGAAAGTCCAATTAAGCGTTTTGATCTATCTCTATAGATCTTTATGCCTAATATGTAAGCAGCTTCCCCGAGGTCTTTCATCGAAAAACTTTTATTCAAGTATCCCTTTATGCTATCCAGAAATTCTATATCATTTCCAATGAGTAATATGTCATCCACATATAATATCAGAAATGCTACAGAGCTCCCACTCACTTTCTTGTAAATACAGGCTTCTCCAAAAGTCTGTATAAACCCAAATGCTTTGATCACACTATCAAAGCGTTTATTCCAACTCCGAGATGCTTGCACCAGTCCATAAATGGATCGCTGGAGTTTGCACACTTTGTTAGCTCCTTTTGGATCGACAAAACCTTCGGGTTGCATCATATACAACTCTTCTTCCAGAAATCCATTCAGGAATGCTGTTTTTACATCCATTTGCCAAATTTCATAATCATAAAATGCGGCAATTGCTAACATGATTCTGACAGACTTAAGCATCGCAACGGGTGAGAAAGTCTCATCGTAGTCAACTCCTTGAACTTGTCGAAAAACCTTTTGCGACAAGTCGAGCTTTGTAGATAGTAACATTACCATCAGCGTCAGTCTTTTTCTTAAAGATCCATTTATTCTCAATTGCTTGCCGATCATCGGGCAAGTCAACCAAAGTCCATACTTTGTTCTCATACATGGATCCCATCTCAGATTTCATGGCTTCAAGCCACTTTGCGGAATCTGGGCTCACCATCGCTTCTTCATAGTTCGTAGGTTCATCATGATCTAGTAGCATGACTTCCAGAACAGGATTACCGTACCACTCTGGTGCGGATCTTACTCTGGTTGATCTACGAGGTACAGTAGTATCTTGACCTAAAGTTTCATGATCATCATCATTAACTTCCTCTCTTATTGGTGTAGTTCTCACAGAAACAGTTTTCTGTGATGTACTATTTCCCAATAACGGAGTAGGTACAGTTACCTCGTCAAGCTCTACTTTCCTCCCACTCACTTCTTTCGAGAGAAACTCCTTCTCAAGAAAGTTTCCGAATTTAGCAACAAAAGTCTTGCCTTCGGATCTGTGATAGAAGGTGTATCCAATAGTTTCCTTTGGATATCCTATGAAGACACACTTCTCCGATTTGGGTTCGAGCTTATCAGGTTGAAGCTTTTTCACATAAGCATCGCAGCCCCAAACTTTAAGAAACGACAACTTTGGTTTCTTGCCAAACCATAGTTCATAAGGCGTCGTCTCAACGGATTTAGATGGTGCCCTATTTAACGTGAATGCGGCCGTCTCTAAAGCATAACCCCAAAATGATAGCGGTAAATCAGTAAGAGACATCATAGATCGCACCATATCTAGTAAAGTACGATTACGACGTTCGGACACACCATTACGTTGTGGTGTTCCGGGTGGCGTGAGTTGCGAAACTATTCCACAATTTTTCAAATGTACACCAAACTCGTAACTCAAATATTCTCCTCCACGATCAGATCGTAGAAACTTTATTTTCTTGTTACGATGATTTTCAACTTCACTCTGAAATTCCTTGAACTTTTCAAATGTTTCAGACTTATGTTTCATTAAGTAGATATACCCATATCTGCTTAAATCATCTGTGAAGGTGAGAAAATAACGATATCCGCCACGAGCCTCAATATTCATCGGACCACATACATCGGTATGTATGATTTCCAATAAATCTGTTGCTCTCTCCATAGTACCGGAGAACGGTGTTTTAGCCATCTTGCCCATGAGACACGGTTCGCAAGTACCAAGTGATTCATAATCAAGTGGTTCCAAAAGCCCATCAGCATGGAGTTTCTTCATGCGCTTTACACCGATATGACCTAAACGGCAGTGCCACAAATAAGTTGCACTATCATTATCAACTCTGCATCTTTTGGCTTCAACATTATGAATATGTGTATTACTACTATCGAGATTCAATAAGAATAGACCACTTTTCAAGGGTGCATGACCATAAAAGATATTACTCATATAAATAGAACAACCATTATTCTCTGATTTAAATGAATAACCGTCTCGCATCAAACAAGATCCAGATATAATGTTCATGCTCAACGCTGGCACCAAATAACAATTATTTAGGTCTAATATTAATCCCGAAGGTAGATGTAGAGGTAGCGTGCCGACCGCGATCACATCGACTTTGGAACCGTTTCCCACGCGCATCGTCACCTCGTCCTTTGCTAGTGTCCGCTTATTCTGTAGTCCCTGTTTCGAGTTGCAAATATTAGCAACAGAACCAGTATCAAATACCCAGGTGCTACTGCGAGCATTAGTAAGGTACACATCAATAACATGTATATCACATATACCTTTGTTCACCTTGCCATCCTTCTTATCCGCCAAATACTTGGGGCAGTTCCGCTTCCAGTGACCAGTCTGCTTGCAGTAGAAGCACTCAGTTTCAGGCTTAGGTCCAGACTTGGGTTTCTTCTCTTGAGCAGCAACTTGCTTGCCGTTCTTCTTGAAGTTCCCTTTCTTCTTCCCTTTGCCCTTTTTCTTGAAACTAGTGGTTTTGTTAACCATCAACACTTGATGCTCCTTCTTGATTTCTACCTCCGCAGCTTTCAGCATAGCGAAGAGCTCGGGAATAGTCTTGTTCATCCCTTGCATATTATAGTTCATCACAAAGCTCTTGTAGCTTGGTGGCAGTGATTGGAGAATTCTGTCAATGACGCAATCATCCGGAAGTGTAACTCCCAATTGAATCAAGTGATTATTATACCCAGACATTTTGAGTATATGCTCACTGACAGAACTGTTCTCCTCCATCTTGCAGCTATAGAACTTATTGGAGACTTCATATCTCTCAATCCGGGCATTTGCTTGAAATATTAACTTCAACTCCTAGAACATCTCATATGCTCCATGACGTTCAAAACGTTGTTGAAGTCCCGGTTCTAAGCCGTAAAGCGTGGCACACTGAACTATTGAGTAGTCATCAGCTTTTCTCTGCCAGACGTTCATAACTTCTGGTGTTGCTCTTGCAGAAGGCCTGGCACTCAGCGGTGCTTCCAGGACGTAATTCTTCTGTGCAGCAATGAGGATAATCCTCAGGTTACGGACCTAGTCCGTGTAATTGCTACCATCATCTTTCAACTTTGCTTTCTCAAGGAACGCATTAAAATTCAACGGAACAACAGCACGAGCCATCTATCTAGAATCAACATAAACAAGCAAGATACTATCAGGTACTAAGTTCATGATAATTTTTAAGTTCAGTTAATTTACTTAAGAACTCCCACTTAGATAGACATCCCTCTAATCCTCTAAGTGATCACGTGATCCAAATCAACTAAACCATAACCGATCATCACGTGAGATGGAGTAGTTTTCAATGGTGAACATCAATATGTTGATCATATCTACTATATGATTCACGCTCGACCTTTCGGTCTCCGTGTTCCGAGGCCATATCTGTATATGCTTGGCTCGTCAAGTATAACCTGAGTATTCCGCGTGTGCAACTGTTTTGCACCCGTTGTATTTGAACGTAGAGCCTATCACACCCGATCATCACGTGGTGTCTCAGCACGAAGAACTTTTGCAACGGTGCATACTCAGGGAGAACACTTCTTGATAATTTAGTGAGAGATCATCTTATAATGCTACCGTCAATCAAAGCAAGATAAGATGCATAAAAGGATAAACATCACATGCAATCAATATAAGTGATATGATATGGCCATCATCATCTTGTGCTTTGTGATCTCCATCTCCGAAGCATCGTCATGATCACCATCGTCACCGGCGCGACACCTTGATCTCCATCGTAGCATCGTTGTCGTCTCGCCAATCTTATGCTTCCACGACTATCACTACCGCTTAGTAATAAAGTAAAGCATTACATTGCGATTGCATTGCATACAATAAAGCGACAACCATATGGCTCCTGCCAGTTGCCGATAACTCGGTTACAAAACATGATCATCTCATACAATAAAATCAGCATCATGCCTTGACCATATCACATCACAACATGCCCTGCAAAAACAAGTTAGACGTCCTCTACTTTGTTGTTGCAAGTTTTACGTGGCTGCTACGGGCTTAAGTAAGAACTCATCTCACCTACGCATCAAAACCACAACGATAGTTCGTCAAATAGACTCCGTTTTAACCTTCTCAAGGACCGGGCGTAGTCACACTTGGTTCAACTAAAGTTGGAGAGGCAGTCTTCCGCAAGCCATCTATGTGCAAAGCACGTCGAGGGAACCGGTCTCGCGTAAGAGTACGCGTAAGGTTGGTCCGGATCGTCTCGTCCAACAATACCGCCAAACCAAAGTATGACATGCTGGTAGGCAGTATGACTTGTATCGCCCACAACTCACTTGTGTTCTACTCGTGCATATAACATCAAACCATAAAAACCTAGGCTCGGATGCCACTGTTGGGGAACGCAGTAATTTCAAAAAATTTCCTACGCACACGCAAGATCATGGTGATGCATAGCAACGAGGGGGAGAGTCTGATCTACGTACCCTAGTAGATCGCAACGGAAGCGTTGACACAATGTAGAGGAAGTAGTCGTACGTCTTCTTCCCGATCCGACCGATCCAAGCACCGTTACTCCGGCACCTCCGAGTTCTTAGCACACGTTCAGCTCGATGACGTTCCTCGGGCTCCGATCCAGCAAAGCGTCGAGGAAGAGTTCTGTCAGCACGACGGCGTGGTGACGATCTTGATGTACTACTGACGCAGGGCTTCACCTAAGCACTGTAACAGTATGATCGAGGGGAATTTGGTGGCAGGGGGCACCGCACACGGCTAAGGAACGATCTCAAGGATCAACTTGTGTGTCTTAGGGTGTCCCCTGCCCCCGTATATAAAGGTTGGAGGGAGGGGGGCTGGCCGGCCAAAGAGGGGAGGCGCAGGAGGAGTCCTACTCCCGGTGGGAGTAGGACTCCCCCCTCCAATCCTATTCCAACTAGGACTCCTTGGGAAAAAGGGAGAGGGAAAGAGAGAGAGGTGGCCGGCCACCTCTCCTAGTCCTAATAGGACTAGGGGAGGGGGGGAGGTGCGCAGCCCTCCTTGGCAGCCCCTTTCACCTTTCCACAATGGCCCATGTAGGCCCATTTGGCTCCCGGGGGGTTCCGGTAACCCTCCCGGTAATCCGGTAAAATCCCGATTTCACCCGGAACACTTCCGATGTCCAAACGTAGACTTCCAATATATCAATCTTTACGTCTCGACCATTTCGAGACTCCTCGTCATGTCCGTGATCTCATCCGGGACTCCGAACAACCTTCGGTACATCAAAATGCATAAACTCATAATAACTGTCATCGTAACGTTAAGCGTGCGGACCCTACGGTTCGAGAACAATGTAGACATGACCGAGACACGTCTCCGGTCAATAACCAATAGCGGGACCTGGATGCCCATATTGGCTCCTACATATTCTACGAAGATCTTTATCGGTCAGACCGCATAACAACATACGTTGTTCCCTTTGTCATCGGTATGTTACTTGTCCGAGATTCGATCGTCGGTATCCAATACCTAGTTCAATCTCGTTACTGGCAAGTCTCTTTACTCGTTCCGTAATACATCATCTCATAACTAACATCTTAGTTATTATGCTTGCAAGGCTTATGTGATGTGTATTACCGAGAGGGCCCAGAGATACCTCTCCGACAATCGGAGTGACAAACCCTAATCTTGAAATACGCCAACCCAACATCTACCATTGGAGACACCTGTAGTACTCCTTTATAATCACCCAGTTACGTTGTGACGTTTGGTAGTACCCAAAGTGTTCCTCCGGTAAACGGGAGTTGCATAATCTCATAGTTATAGGAACATGTATAAGTCATGAAGAAAGCAATAGCAACATACTAAACGATCGGGTGCTAAGCTAATGGAATGGGTCATGTCAATCAGATCATTCAACTAATGATGTGACCTCGTTAATCAAATAACAACTCTTTGTTCATGGTTAGGAAACATAACCATCTTTGATTAACGAGCTAGTCTAGTAGAGGCATACTAGTGACACTTTGTTGGTCTATGTATTCACACATGTATTATGTTTCCGGTTAATACAATTCTAGCATGAATAATAAACATTTATCATGATATAAGGAAATAATTAATAACTTTATTATTGCCTCTATGGCATATTTCCTTCACCGGGCGTGCCTAGGGGCCCAGGCGCGCCCTGGTGGGTTGTGCCCCCCTCGGGGCACCCCCCAGGTGCTTCTCTAGCCCATTGGGTGTCTTCTGGTCCTTAAAAATTTCTTAAAAAGTTTCGCTGCATTTGGACTCCGTTTGATGTTGATTTTCTTCGTTGTAAAAAATAGCAACTCGCACTTGGCATGATGTCAATAGTTTAGTCCCAAAAAATGATATAAAATGATTATAAAACATCCAAGAATGATAATACAACAGCATGGAACAATAAAAAATTATAGATAGGTTGGAGACGTATCAACATCCCCGAGCTTAATTCCTGCTCGTCCTCGAGTAGGTAAATGATAAAAACAGAAATTTTCATGTGGAATGCTTCCTAACATGTTCATCACATATTCTTTATTTTCTAGCATGGACAATTGGACTTTTATATGGTTCAAAGCAATAGTCTAGTTTTGACATGAGGACATTAATACTCAAGCATATCAACAGCAACCATGTCTTTCAAAATATCAACGCTAAAGCAAGTTATTTCTAGCCCATTATGCTCAATCATTGATCCATTCATGAAACACACTCGCATATTAGCTACACCCAATGCTCAAGTATGATCATAGTGCCCCTTAGTTGGTGCTTTATAAGAGAAGATGGAGATTCGAATAAAAATGAAAAAAAATTGCATAAAGTAAATAGAAGGGCCCTTCGCGGTGGGAAGTAGGGATTTGTAGAGGTGCCAGAGCTCAAAGCAAAAAAGATAGATATAAAACATTTTGGGTGGCATGCTTTTCCTGTCAACGAAAACAATCGAGTAGTTCCCAATACTTTCCATGCTAGATATATCAAAGGCGGTTCCCAAATAGAAAATATTGTTTATTCCTTTTTCCACCATACTTTCACTTTCCATGGCTAACCGTATCCACGGGTGCCTTCCATATACCAACACTTTCCAAGGAATTTATTGTTTGACAACATAAAGTAAATTCATTTTTCATTTCAGGACTGGGCATTCCTAATACCTTTGTCGTACTTTCGTGCAATGACATGTGAATAAACACTCATCTTAAGAATAACACATCTAGCATGGAAATATATCAGCCACCCCCTACTGTTTCATGAGCGGTACGAGCACACAAAAGAGAAATTTATTTTGAAAATTAGAGATGGCACATACAAATTTGCTTAGACGGCAAAAGAATACCGCATATAGGTATGTATAGTGGACTCATGTGGCCAAAACTGGTCTATGGATGCACAAGTAGTGATCATACTTATTGCAAAATGAAGGCTAGCAAAAGATTGAGAAGCGACTAACCAAGAAACGAAAAATATCATAAGCGAGCATTAAGCATAACTAACACTAAATAATGTACCACAAGTAGGATGTAATTTCATTGCATAATTATTGACTTTCGGGCTTGCATAGGGAATCACAAACCTTAACACCAATATTCTTTCTAAAGCATAATTACTCATCAACATGACTCACATATCACTATCATCATATCTCAAAACTATTACAAGGAATCAAGTTTATTTTGTCCAATGATCTTCATGAAAGTTTTTATTATATCCTCCTTGGACATCTATCACTTTGGGACTAGTTTCATATGTTGCTTTTACTAAGCTCAAACAAGTATAAGTGAAGAACATGGGCATAAAAATTTTCTCCTCTCAAAATAATTCAGTACTGTAGGATGCTGCTAACGTGACACTATGATTGGAGACCCTTTCATGAAACTGTGTGCAATGCATTAATCACAAACAGGGATGTAAAAAACCATCAAAAAAGGTGCAAAACGTTTGCAATGGAGGATGCATCAAACACGGTTCAGATTTTAGTTACGTGTGCGATCCAGGGCATACAGTTCAGTCCAATCAATTGTTTGTGATGAGGCGGAACAAAATAAATGGGTAGCCTGATGAAGGCGTGTGTGATATAGAGCATACGATTCACTCGGATGAACTGTTTGTGATTAGGCAACACAAAAGAAACGGGCAGCCAGATGAAGGTGTGTGCGATATACAGCATACGGTTCACTCGGATGAACTATTTGTGGTTAGGCAACACAAAAGAAACGGTCAGCCAGATCAAGGTGTGTGTGATTGAGGGCATATGCTTCAGAAGGATTAACTATTTGCAATTAGGAAACAGAACAAAAACGGGTAAGCCAGATCAAAGTGTCTGCGATTGATGGCATACACTTCACATGGATGAACTGTTTGCGATTAGCCACAACAAACTGAAACAGATAGATAGATCAACGTGTGTGCGCTGGATGGGCACACCCATTCTAATTAAAATAAGCATGCACGATGGTAATAACGAGCGCGCACGGTTGTTGGAACAAGACATGTGCTGATATTGCCTATTGCGGTGCACGATGGTAATAATGATTTTTGGGATTCACCGTGTGGGATGTACATACCTACGGAAATGATTGGGTTTCTATGATTCTCCTGATCGCACACGGCCCCGGCCTGGGTCCCAGGAGGACCTATCCTCGATGATTTCTGGGTCATGTGGGAAGGACACCCTATCGCACACACTCACTTGGCAAGAGTTCCAAATGCCGTCGCCGAAAGGGGTTTACCGTTTGTTTAGGATGTCGCTGTACCAGTGATTTAAGTGAAGCAAGAGAGAATTTCTTAAAATTTTTAATTACTCTCAAATAAATCTAAGTGAAGCATGAGATCATTTCTTCAAAAATACTAAAGCACACCGTGCTCAAAAAGATATAAGTGAAGCACTAGAGCAATTCCATAGCTCATAAAGATTTAAGTGAAGCATAGAGAGCAATTTTAACAAGTCATGGCATAATTTTGGATCTCTCAAATAGGTGCGTCCATCAAGGATTCATGGCTAAAAAAACAAAGCAAAACAAGAAGTGAAGTACTAGAGCAATTCCATAGCTCATAAAGATTTAAGTGAAGCATAGAGAGCAATTCTAACAAGTCATGGCATAATTTTGGCTCTCTCAAATAGGTGTGTCCAGCAAGGATTCATGACCAAAAACACAAAGCAAAACAAGCAAAGACTCATATCATACAAGGCACTCCAAGCAAAACTCATAATATGTGACGAATAAAATTATAGTTTCAAGTAAAATACTGATGGTTGTTAGAAGAAAGAGGGGATGCCACTCGGGGCATCCCCAAGCTTACTTGCTTGATACTTCTTGAATATTATATTAGGGTGCCTCGGGAATCCCCAAGAATAGCCATTTGCTAATCCTTATTCCTTCATCCATCGGAAAGTCACCCAAAACATGAAAACATCAATCACACAAAACTCAACAAAACCTTTGTGAGATCCATTAGTACAAGAAAGCAAATTAATATTATAAGTATTGTTACAAACCCATTCATATTTTTTTGCATTATATCTACTGTGTTCCAAATTTTCTATGGCAAAAACTCTTCAAAGAAAACCATAGAATCATCAAAACAAGCACACAATGCAAGGAAAAGAGAATCTGTCAAAAACAGAACAGTATGTAGAAATCTGGAGATTTCCTGTACTTATGTAACTCCAAATATTCAAAAAAATTAGGACAACGTGAGCAATTTGAATATTAATCATCCGAAAAAATCAATATTTTATCGCGCTTCTGTTAAAATTGAAAATTATTTTTCTGGGCGCAAAAGTTTTTTTTAGCAAGATCAAATCAACTATCACCAAACATGATCCCAAAGGCTTTACTTGGCACAAACACTAATTAATACACAAAAAACACAATCATAACAGTAGCATAATTGTGCAAACACTCAAGAACAGAAAGAAAAAGACAAAATACACTTTATTCATTGGGTTGCCTCCCAACAAGCATTATCGTTTTATGCCCCTAGCTAGGTACAACACGAAGGATCTAAGTATTGTCATCTTTGTTTCTAGATCCATATGTTGCCCTCATGATTGATTCATATGGTGGCTTAATTCTAGTTCTACAGAAGTGTTCCATACCCTTCCTTAGTGGAAACTGAAATTTAATATTGCCTTTTTCATATCAATCACGGCACCAATAGTACGCAAAAACGGTCTACCAAGAATAATTGGACAAGACGGATTGCAATCAATATCAAGAACAATAAAATCTATGGGCACATAATTCCTATTTCAAGAATAAGAACATCATTAATTCTTCACATAGGTTTTTTAATAGTGGAATCCGCCAAGTGCAAATATAGAGAACATTATTCAATATCGGTAAGACCAAGCACATCACATAAAGATTCAGAATTGTAGAAACACTAGCACCCAAGTCACATAAAGAAAAACACTCACAATTTTTAATCTGACTTTGATAGTGGGTTCCCATTCATCATGCAATTTTATAGGAATTGGAATCTCTAATTCCAACTTTTCTTCCAAATCTTTCATCATACCATCAACAATATGTTTCGTAAAAGCTTTATTTTGTTCATAGCATGAGGTGAATTTATCATGGATTGTAACAAATAAATACAATCAACCAAAGAGCAACTATCATGATTAATGTCTTTGTAATCCAAAAGGGTGGGCACATCACTAGTTAAAGTTTTGACCTCTTCAAACCCACTTTTATCAATTTTCCCAACAAGATTTTCACTCTCCAAATTATCGGGACGCCTTCTAGCTAAAGTTGGAAATTCTTAAGTCCCTTTATTATAAATCTTAATTTTACTAAACAAAGAATAAATAGGGGAAACACCAATCATTTAAAGATCTTCATCACTTTTATGAAAGCAATCACTAGAAAATGCTTTTTTCTAAAGATTCTCTTCTAGCTGTAAGCATAGCGGTTCTTTTCTTACTCTCATCCATAACATAAAGATCCTTAGTTGATTCCTCAACCTTAGGCACAAAAATTTTCATCTTGAGATTTTCTACATCATGAGAAATTCTATCAATACTTCTAGACATATCATCAATCTTATTCAACTTTTCTTCTATTGTAGCATTGAAAACTTTTTGAGTATTGATAAACTCTTTAATATAGTTCTCAAGATCATAGGTGTTTGAAAGTGCTAGTTATTGACTAGAGGGGGGGGGGTGAATAGGCGATTTTTACGAAAGTCTTCAAAACATGAGGGTTTTGAAGACAAACAATTGAAATGAACCCATTGATGTGCAGCAGAAGGTAGACTACACTTGACAAGCCATAGTCAAGTAATCAATGAAGTGAAAGCACGAAGACTATCAGCAGCTAGGTAGTATGGATCACCATGGAAGATAGTATGAAGCCAAACAATAAATAGTCTTCACCAGACTGCCACTATCCTCCAAGACTCTCTCCACGACACCAGAGCTTGCCCAGGATTCAGCAATGGCCACCTTTGCGCTCGACCCCACGCCCTTCGTCCCGCGTGGTTTTGAGATCATCGACGGCGGCCCGCGGCGACTCCCACGCACTTTCTACTCTCCAGCTGTGGCTCCTGATCGACAGCATGAAGACTATGCCATTGCAATTGTGGAGCCAGCCCCTCTGCCCGAGGAAACCCTCGTCTTCAGAAACATGGTCAGTAATTTTGTTGTTGACAATCTTGGGCGCGCTGTTCTTGATGCTCAGCCGTGGATTCGAGGAGTAGGGCTCTTTTGTTTCAATAGCCCATTTGCTAGGAAAGCTCTTGTAGATCATCCTCCATTTTATCTTGGCAACAATAGATTTGTTCGAGTTGTGCCGCATGATGAGGGTATAAACTACAGAGCTATCCAAGGTTTTAGAAGGGGCTGGGTCATGATTGTTGGAATTCCTCTGGATTATAGGCGCACACAGTTTATTTCAGATGCTATCAGTACTTTTGGTCGTTTCCATCACTGGCACCAGGACGATCCCCTGCTTGTTCGTACTCTGGCATATGTATCTTTTCCTGCAACCACATTAGTGCCTCGGGATGTTGTGTATCGGGAGTTTGCTGACTTTGGTGGATCCCGCATTTCTTGGTCTGCACCGATATACATCTTCTCTGCAGACTTTGCTGATATTCTACCACTGGATGAGGACCCTATGCCCTTTGATGGCAACCCGCATCCTCTCCCTGGACACCTTCAGTTTCATAACCATAACTGGGTTATGCCTAAGTTTCCTGAAATTGGCTGGGATGAGCTACCTCCGCCAGAGCATGACCATGAGCCACATCACCAGGATGCCCCACATGATGAGCCACACAAAGTTCAGCAAGAGATGGTGGATGAAAATCAAGTTGTTGTGGAGCAGTCGCAGGAATCCATGGTCCTGCAAGTTTCAAATGATTCAGTCAATAATATGCCAGTGGATGATTTTGTCATTGTTCAGCAACCTGGGGCTCCCTTGCAGCCCCCCTGCATATTGGACAGGTGCTCGCAGTCTTTGGGCCTGTTTTGCCTCCGGACATGTTGTGGCAGCGCTCGTTTTAGAAGATGATGCCCTCGCTCTGCTTTTGTGAAATCCCAAAGCTCATGTTCATGTGTGGATTTGGGTCTCTTCTGCTCTCTAGAAAGTCTTGGGATGTTTCCTTTAATGGATATGATCTAAGCTTTGTTCAGCCACCTGTGCCTGCCTCTTCAAGTGTCAGTACTCGCCTGCTTTCTCCAGCAAAAAGGCCAGTTGCTCGGGCCCTCTGTTTTGATGATATTTCTGAACGTGTAACTGAGTCTTTTGAGTTCACTACTGCACCAAGGGTCACTCTGAAACGTGAACGCAAGAAGAAGTCTGCAGCTTTGGTTGAGACTGAGGTCCTCCGCAGTGCACGTCTTAGTGCCTTACGGGATGGATACCGTTTGCCAAGCAGTGGCAGTAAATCTACTGGTCTGAACAGGTCTCCGCACACCCTGAAGAAATGCAAGACCAAGTCAGCTAGGGCTGATGAGGATGCTTCTGTGCCTCCACCAACTGCCATTGTTGACCTTCAGCGCATTGGGGCTCGCCTACGCATTGCTCCGGAGAAGATCACTGCGGATAAGCTTGTCGCTAATCCGGCTCAATCTACCAGCAGCAACAGTTCTGATGATTCAGTGCATATGTCTGCTTTCTGGTCCATGGCGTGCCATTTTAAACGTCATCTATCTTTATTTATGTCTTTGTGTTTCGAACTCTGTCATTTTGCTTTGCTTAGCCGGACTATGTGGATCATTGTGTGGTCTACTTTTGCTGCATCGTCTTTTGGTTTGTAATGAATCAGACTGGGTTTAAAGAATGGAAGGTACTATGTTGGAATGTGCGTGGCCTTAATTCTAAAGTGCAGCAGCTTGCTGTCAAATAGAAAATTGATGAAAGTGGTTGTTCAGTGGTTTGTCTACAAGAAACTAAGTGCATGCACATTGATCCTGTGTTCATTAGAAAGTTCTATCCTCGACGCTTTGACAATTTTGCATATGTGCCTTCGGTCGGTGCATCAGCTGGTATGGTTGTTATTTCGAATTCTTCTTTTTTTGAGGGCAAATTAATTGAGGCAAAACCTTTTGGCATTATTGTGGAGTTTCTCTCCAAACATACATATGAAGTTTGGAAACTAGTGACCATTTATGGCCCTTGTCAGAGTCCTGCACGTGATGAGTTTGTGCAGTGGTTATATAATCTGGACATTAATTGTGATGACAAATGGCTTCTTTTGGGAGATTTTAACTTTATGAGGTCACTTGAAAACCGTAACTTGCCTGGTGGTAATGTCAATGACATTTTTTTTCAATGAAATCATAGGTCACTTGGGTCTTATTAAGCTGCCAATTAAGGGAAGGCAATTCACTTGGTCTAATATGCAGTCTCAGCCCCTTCTTGAACAAATTGACTGGTTCTTCACCTCGGTTGCTTGGACCTCCGATCATCCAAACACTTTGGTTTTGCCTCTTGCGCGATCAACATCAGATCATGTCCCTTGTGTTGTCACAATTGCCACGGCCATCCCCAAGGCTAGAATTTTTCACTTTGAAAATTACTGGGTTGACTTACATGGCTTTCATGAGTGTGTTGCACAGGTTTGGGATAGCACGACGCGTAAACCTACAGCTGCTTTAACAATATCTGCTAAGTTCAAAGTGCTCAGACATGCATTAAAACAATGGCATTTAAAGCTCTCCACAATTAAGGCGCTAATCTCTGTTTGTAACAAAGTTATTCTATACTTTGATGAGCTGGAGGAGATCCGGCCATTAAGTTGGCCTGAATTCAATTTCAGACGAATAGTTAAGTTGCATCTGCAAGATATTTTACACTGGCAATATGTTTATTGGAAACAACGCTGCATGATCCGAAGCATTAAGGTTGGGGAAGAAAATTCTAAATTTTTCCACGCTATGGCCACCGAAAGATATTGAAGGAATATGATTTCTTCAATCAAGAATTCAGAGGGTGAGGTGGTCCCTGATCACCAAATGTTGGCGGGCATGTTTTGGTCTGATTTCTATCAACACATGGGCTTTGATCTGCCCAATTTAATTCAGAGAGTTGACGGTCTGGAAGATCTGTCTTTGCCGTTCACGGATTCTAAGGTTGATGCTGTAATTAAGAACATGCCATGCGACCGTGCTCCGGGCCCGGATGGCTTTACTGGTATGTTCTTAAAGAGGTGCTTGTCTATTCTGAAGGAGGATTTTATGCAACTTGTTAATGAATTTTATGAGGGGTGGTGTAATTTGGAATGTCTCAACAATTCCTTAATCACCTTGGTCCCCAAGAAGCTAAGTCCAGAAGTGGTTGGTGATTTCAGGCCGATCTCCTTGACAAACACATGTTTAAAGTTCCTGACAAAGCTGCTAGCCAATCGCCTACAAAAAGTGATTCTGAGATGCATACACCGCAACCAATACGGTTTTCTTCGTTGCCGATCTATACAAGACTGTCTAGCCTGGTGTTTTGAATATATTCATCAATGCAAAGCATCTAAACGACCCATCATCCTCCTCAAGCTTGATTTCACTAAGGCCTTTGATACACTTGAGCATGAGGCCATCCTACGAATCCTACAATGCAATGGTTTTGATGCTCGTTGGACTGGCTGGATTAATAGCATTTTGTCCACGGGTTCTTCTTCTGTCCTCTTAAATGGTGTGCCAGGTAATCATTTTGTTTGCAGATCGGGTGTACGCCAAGGAGACCCGCTATCTCCGCTATTATTTGTCATTGCAGTGGATTTGCTTCAGTCTGTAGTCAATGAGATGTGCTCAAGAGGCATTCTCACTTTACCAATCCGAAAAAACTCCAATGACTACCCGATCGTACAATATGCCGATGACACACTTATTGTTTTGCCTGCGATTGATGACCAGCTGATCGCTTTTAAGGAGATGCTCACTACCTTTGCAGCATCAACTGGTTTACGCGTCAACTTCAGTAAGTCATCTCTTATTCCAATCATTATGACTGATGAAGAGGGCGATCGCCAACCTACTAGGTTGTGATGTAGGATCTATGCCTTTCACATACCTAGGGCTACCTATGGGCACTTCTAGACCCACGATCTATGATTTGCTGCCACTTGTGGATCGTATTGAGCGAAGGCTGTCTGCTTCCTCGTGTTTGCTAAATCAAGGCAGTCGGCTGCAACTGCTACAGTCAGTACTTTGTTCAATGCCAATCTACTTCCTGTGCACATTATCTCTCCCTAAGGGCATCTTGCAACAGATTGAGAGAATCATGCGTCAATGTCTGTGGAGAGGCAACACAGATAATCCTCGACAATCCTTAGCTGCTTGGGATCGGGTCTGTAGACCTAAGAAGTGTGGTGGTTTGGGTGTGCTAAATTTGGGTCTCCAAAACGAAGCCTTGTTACTCAAGCATCTTTTCAATTTTTTTAACAGAATGGACGTGCCTTGGGTCACATTAATTTGGGACACTTATTATGCTACTTCACCGCCACAGGTTACACAGAGTTGTGGCTCTTTTTGGTGGAGGGATTTCATGAGATTGTACGCCAACTTCTGCAAGTTAGCCGTCCCACAAGTGCATGTTGGCAACACGGTGGTATTCTGGCTTGATCGATGGCAGCTGGGACATAATGTGGTCCTTTTGTGCGAGCAATTCCCTAGGTTCCATTCTTTTGTCATTAATGACACAATCACTGTCAGGGAGTTTTTGGAGCTTCCAGAGATCTCGGAGCACTTTCATCTGCCTCAATCGCAAGAGGCATATACTGAACTAACTCAGCTCCAAGACTTGCTCACTTTAGTCAACTTGAATGAGGAGGGTAAGGACATATGGAAGTGGCCTTGCAAATCTGGGGAGTTCAAATCAAAGATATATTATGAGTCTTGCTTCTCACATTTGGTGGCCGATCCCATCTTCAAATGGATTTGGAAGTGTGCCTGCATGCTAAAGTTTAAAGTGTTTGGATGGCTTCTTTTAATGGATCGTTTAAACACTAGGTATATGATGCAACACAGGAACTGGATCATCTAGGATGATACGTGTGTTCTTTGCCTCTCTTCTACACATGAGGATCGTGCACACCTTTTCTTTGCCTGCAACTTCAGCCAGAGGGTTTGGAATTACCTTGGGATTTCTTGGAATGCTCAACTCAACCAGAATACATATGACAGGGCTCTTGCTGCTAGGAGGGACTTTGGTTATCCTTTCTTCACTAAGGTGGTTTTTACTGCTACTTGGAACATCTGGATTCAAAGGAATGGGAAAATCTTTAGAAATGAGAGACCTACCTTCATTTCCTGGAGGAGGAACTTCACACATGATATTTCCTTATTAGCTCATAGAATCAAATGTAAATATAGGGATAGTCTAGTTTCCTGGATAGCCTCTCTCTCATAGATCTCTTGTAAGTATTACTTTATTTGCTTCTAGTTTCTCTATAATTATGTAGACCTTTTTTATTTAATAAAACACTGTGAGGCTGTTGCCTTGCAGTACATAGTCAAAAAAATTAAATAGTCTTCACTAAGTGAAGTCAATCAGATCATACAGGCAAGCAATGACTTCACAGAGACAAACTGTAAAGTAAAGAGAAGTGAAGGATAGAACCAGCAGCTTGATGAAGACAAGGATTTGGTAGACCATTTCCAGTTGTTGTGACAACTGTACGTCTGGTTAGGGAGGATGAAATTCAACTCAGAAGACCACGTCTTCACCTTATTCCCCTTGAGCTAAGGACACACACTCCTCGCCCAATCACTCTGGTAAGTCTTCAAGGTAGACTTCCAAACATTCACGGACTTCATTCACCGGTGATCTACAATGACTCTTGGACGCTCAGAACACGACACCTAACCGGCTGGAGGATTCACAGTCCTCAAGTGTAACAAGTCTTTAGATCACGCGAACAAAAAGACTTCAGTGACGCCTAACACTCTTTGGCTCTGGGTGTTTTGGGCTTTGTCCTCGCAAGGATCTCTCTCTCAAATGCTTCGGAGGTGGGTTGCTCGCAAACGACAAAAGCCGTGCACTAACTCTGAGAAGCCACCAATTTATGGTGTAGGGGGTGGGCTATTCATAGCCTGGGGGCAACCCCACCTGATTTGTTCGAAATGTCCTTGGGTCACTAAGGAACTGACACGTGTCCAATGGTCAGATTTCAAACACATGCGGCAGCTTGACTTGGGTTACAAGTAAAGTTGACTTATCCAGCTCTGGATAAGATTTGCTCTCATTGTCTTCGCTCGAAGACATAGGATTTGGTTGAGCATCACATCAGTCACTCTGACTTTTTTCACTTGGACCCCACTTAGCAGTACGGTGGTTCCTATAACTCAACAAAGAATAAAAAGAAACTATGAAATAACTATGCCTTCGTACTCCATAGTCTTCATATGATGTCTTCTCATGTCATAGTCTTCAATTTGAATCTCTTCATGGACCACCATTGTCTTCAATGTCTTCACACATTTTTAGGGGTCATCTCTGGTAGGTAAACCGAAACAATATGGTACTACTACCTGTGTTATCCTGCAATTCTCACAAACACATTAGTCCCTCAACCAAGTTTGTCGTCAATACTCCAGAAGCAACTAGGGGTGGCACTAGATGCACTTACAATCTCCCCCTTTTTGGTGATATATGACAAACTGGTTGAAGTTTTCAACGGGGATAAAAGTATGTGAAAGTTGAGAATTACAGCATAGTCTTCATAAGTAGCAAAAGGCTCCCCTGAAGATGTGCATATAAGTAGTTTGGTTTTGAACGCAAATGCACATGGCAGGTTTTACTTTGTGGAGGTCCTCTTCAACTTATGAAGACAATTCATCATGCATATAAAGATATAACGAAGATAATGACATGCATAATGAAAAATGGACGTCTGCGAAATGACTTCATGCGGAATTTATCAACGCATCACAGAGTAGCAGAAAAAGTAGCAGACGACCATCGAGTTTAAGTGTTACAACCCAGAGAACCAAATGTATCAAAAGACGAGAGTTGTAAACACTTGGCAAAAATAGTGCAACCACCCATTAGGACCCGCTTGAAGACTATCAACTCATATGGTTCTCCCCCTTTTGTCAGTAATGACCAAAAAGGTTTGAAGACATAGAGTATCTCACTACAAAAAAGTACACTTCCGTGATGATACATGTTTGTCAAAGTAGGTCACGCTTTTTGTCATGCATGTACATCCATGACGATTTTATGACAGAATCAAGATAGTCATACCTGTGCTGTCGTAGAAGTGTTCCATGACATTACCAAAATTATCATCACGGAAGTGTCCACTTCCATGACAATAAATAACGCGTCACAGAAGTGCTTTCATCAAGGGTGACCGACACGTGGCATCCACCATAACGGAATGCCGTTAAGCTATCGGGTCCGGCTTTGGATCTGATAACCCGTTAACAGCCCGGACCAATGGGGATTTTCCACGTGTAAAATCATCATTGGCCGTAGGAAACACGTGTTGCGCCACCATTGGGACAGATTTCATCCACTCATTGGACAGGAGGCGCCTATGATAGGTCGACACGTGGCATGGCCCAACATTGGCCCATTCTGGTGAAAACGGCCGGCCCAGTAAAAATTAGCAGGTCGGCCCATATAAGGCCTACTTGTGTCAGGTCCATTTAAGCCCACGACCCATATGAGATGTGCCAATTCAGCCCGTCAACGGCCCGTTAAAGATTTGACACCATTGCAACCCATCGTCAGTTTGAGCCCGTTAACAGCCCGCTATATATTTGGGCTCAATATCGGCCCGATGAGATTTTGGCCTGTTAACGGCCCATTTAATGGATGGGCCAATTTCCAGGATGTACATCTTTCGGCCTTTTAGCGACCCATTTAAATGTTGGACTAATTTCCAGCCCGGTGTGTCTTTCAGCCTGTTGACTGCCCATAAATCTGATGGGCCATTTGTAGTCGGACCTGAGTTTCGGCCTTTTAGCGGCCCATTTAAGTGTTGGGCCAACTTCTAGCCCGGTGTCACTTTCAGCCTATTCACGGCCCATAAATCAGTTGGGCCATTTGTAGTCGGACATGAGTTTTGGCCTTTTAGTGACCCATTTAAGTGTTGGGCCAATTCCCGGCCCTGTGTGCCTTTCGGCATGTTAACGGACCATAAATGTGTTGGGCCATTTGTAGTTGGACCTTAGTTTTGGCCTTTTAACGACCCATGTCCTTCATGGTCCAATACCAGCCTGGTTTCTCTTTCGGCCTACAAAAGGCCCACAACACAGTTGGGCCGTTTACAATACGACCTGACTTTCGGCCCCTTAGTGGCCCATGCTCTTCATGGTCCAGTACAAGCCCGCTGTCTCTTTCGGCCTGCTAAAGGCCTACAGTATAGTTGGGCCATATGTAGCCCAAACTTAGTAACGGCCTGTGAAATAAATTGGGGCCACATGTTGGCCGCTTCGATGTCGGCCTTTTAATGACCCGGGAGGTAAGAGGGCCGACCATTAACTTTCGGCCTAGTAACGGCCCATTAACTTAATGGACCCACTAAAGTTCGTTCATGTCTTTAGGCCAAATTAGATAATTTGAGACCATTAGGATGAGCAATTATGCACAGGACCAAAACCGACCAAGCAAAGGTACGGCAAACAGGGAATAACGTTGCACATCCAGCATATATTACAGGAAATTACATACACTAGGCAATCAAAGATTGATGCCAGTGCGAATAAATGAGCAGAACCTAACCATCTACAACGTTACAATCTGCAACCTCAGCATAGATGACGCCCATAAGCATGTGGGCAAGTTCTTGCTGCTTTGCTACACTGTCTCTGAAAACATTGATCAATTATTGTGTCGCACAACTCTGCACCTCTGATTCATCCACCATTTCCATCATTGCTTCAGCCATTAATTGGTTCACAAACATACATTTATTCCATTGCATTCGAGACAGAGGATATTGAACAGATTCAGATTGCGATTTTGGCAGGCTTGTATTATAGATAGTGGAGAGTGTCTCGACCACTTCATCATAACATAAATTAGGACGGGAACCAAACCGATTAATCATGAGTTATTGCCATATTACCTGGCCTAGATTTACTAGAAAGAAATAATGGGGTTGCCTTGCTGTTTTTAGAGTTTGTCTTCTTATCTTTAGCAGCCTGCACAAAATTAACACACTAGTATTGCTATCATTGGCCAAGTCAGATAATAGGAAAGCAACATTGACAGAACCAACGTTTGGGCAACTAGCCTACACCAAATTAACACAATATGGCACAGCTATCCTCAGCCAGGTAAGGTAATATGAAAGCAACATTGACACAATGAATGAATGGGCAACCAGAGAAGCACTACAATTCAGTAATGTGCGTGATATGAGATAGTACATTCATGCAGCTCGGTATGCAAAACTACCAGGCAGTTTTCCTTACAAAAATCAACATTGGCGCCTTTAACATTTTCCTACAACTAATTTTAGATCAGATAAAGGTTGGATTCACGCCGATTAACAAAATACATGCTGATGTAAAAATATAGTGATATACAATAGGTACTTACATGAGCATTGGAGCACAGAGAATTCCCGCAAGATATTTTCCTCGAATACGATCCCAATGGAGGAAGTCTTGTACCATTTAACCTTATTTTCTAAAAGAGAGATGGGTAAGAAACATTTAGAAAATATGATCAGAATGCCATAAAATTTCATGATGCAAGGATACGCACACGCTTCTTAGAATGGAGTTGACATTCTTTTGCTCGACTAGAGCGGACTAGTTCTTTGGCCACTAGAATCTGCTTATTATCAGTGGGAGTTGGGTTTCTCTATGCTGGAGCAGTATCTATGAAAAATGGAGTTGGTTTATTATCTCCCGGCGTTTGGATCTTTTGCAAAGACCTGGTTTGTAACCCTTCAGATTCTAACATAGCCGTCTTCCCCTTGCATGCCTTATATAGAAGAATGGTGATTCAGTTATAAAACATGCTACAACAGAGATGGAATAGGTACTGAAGAATAGAAAGGCATGACATATTGACATGTATTCCCTCCATCCGGAAATAAATGGATGGGTCTAGGTGTATTTCAGTTCTAGATACATCCAATTTTATCCATTTCTGCGACATTTAATCTGGACGGAGGGAGTATCATGTAAGAGCTAGGGATACGACAGGACAACACAGTAAAAAAACATTGAAATACCCACTGCAGAACCAAAGTATTCAAACCCACTGATATGAGATAGTACACTCATGCAGCTCAGGATGCAAAACTACCAGGCAGTTTTCCTTGCAAAAATCAACATTGTGGCCTTTAATCATACATTTTGCTACAACTAAATTTAGATCAGATAAAGGTTGGATTCACGCCGATTAACAAAATACATGCTGATGTAAAAATATAGTGACATACAATAGGTACTTACATCTACATTGGAGATACCATTGCAAAAATTCTTCTATCTGTTAAGCTTATTTTCTAAAAGAGAGATGGGTAAGAAACGTGTAGAAAATATGATCAGCATGCTATAAAATTTCATGATGTAAGGATACGCGCACGCTTCTTAGAATTGAGTTGACATATTTTTGCTGGACTGGGGCGGACTAGTTCTTTGGCCACTAGAATCTGCTTATTATCAGTAGGAGTTGGGTTTCTCTGTGCTGGAGCAGTATCTATAAAAACTAGAGTTGGTTTATTATCTCTTAGCATTTGGATCTTTTGCAAAGGCCTTGTTTGTAACCCTTCAGATACTAACATAGTCGTCTTCCCCTTGCATGCCTTGTATAGAAGAATGGTGCTTTAATTATAAAACATGCGACAGTAGAGAGATGGAATAGGTACTGAAGAATAGAAAGGCATGACATATTGACATGTATTCCCTCCATCCGGAAAAAAATGGATGGGTCTAGGCATATTTCAGTTCTAGATACATCCTTTTTATCCATTTCGGCAACATGTAATCCGGACAGAGGGAGTATGGTGTAAGAGCTAGGGATACGACAGGACAACACAGCAAAAAAACACTAGTTGAATGACTGTATGCTAGCGGAATACGTACAGAAATAACTAAGGCAACATACATGTGTATGATTGGGAAAATAAGATGGCATTGCAACAGAGCACTAGAACAACACTTCAATGTAAAAAATATGGTATGGTAGACAGATGAAGTACGTACTGATGAATAACAATGCATAAGATATTCAGAAGCATGATGTCCAAATTAAGCAGATGGCATTGCGATAGATTAGAATGACAGTACTTGAATTTGAAAACATGTTATCATGAATGGAATAGGTACTGAAAAACAGGAAGGCATGACATATTTACATGCATGATCAACATGCTAAGCACATGGCATTGCAACAGAGTAGATACACTCCAGGACATTATATGCATGTTGTACCCATATCACAGGCCAAGTTAGAGCAAGGACCTTGTGGGGTGAAGAGGATTCATCATCATTCTGCAAGTCTTCTGAAGAACTGCCTTTACATGTTCCATCATATTGGGTATCATTGACATCAAGTTTATTGGCCTTTACATTGCTCCGTGAGGTTCTTGTGGATATATCAGTGTGTGCAATTATATCTGACATGCATGGAAGACAACTAGTAGTTAGATTTATGTAATGAGTGCCTGTAGGAGATGATATAAGTAGTAGGACTAGGGTTAACTAGCAGCAACAGGTCTCATAAACTAAAGGGAGAACACAGATGAAAGCTACAGAATATGTATCGTTTGTACTCGAGATTAACTAGATGGCACACAAAAGTATTGAAGAACAACATAGGTAATACTAGAAGTGGTATAATACTATAATCACCAGCCTGTGTGATAGCATTGGCTGATGGATGATAACTATGGAACAGCGTTACCTAAAGAACAAGTATCTTAGCTGAACTATGGAACAACGTTAACTCCTCAACAAGACCCGTAAGAGATCAGCATGAATATGCAGTGAAATGTGATGATCTATTTTCCATGCTTAGATGAATAACAAAGCCATAAATGTTGCACACAAGTAAGATGAGGGTACAACCTATCTGGCTACCATCCATAGGAGTGCGCATCATGTGCTGACTTGGCGGTGGCCCTGCAGTTGTTGTGGCTGTCCATGTCGGGCACGCGCATTCGATGTAGGGAACTGTTGAGTGGGGACTATAGCTCCCTTCTCGTGTATGCTTCCCTTGTTGGAGCAGCTGCGGTGAGTTGGAAGACGGTGTGTTTGAAGATGCAGATAACACATAATGTTAAGAACGATATATCTCTTTGATCTGAAGAAATAAACTAAGAGATCAACAACAAGGTACGAGATTGGTCACAGGTTTGTTGACTGAAGACTAAATTGGGGTCACACGATTTTATTTTATTTTGGTACTTTCCGATCTACGCCGGATGGCTGGCCGTCTTGTGCCTCCTGGCTGACACTATTCAGAATCTTCCCCAAAGAGCCAGCGACCAACGGCAGAGCAGCCTGCCTCCGCCGTCTGTGGCCCCGGCCAAAACCCTGCTCCCCGCCCCACCGCACTGCCGTGGTTGCGCTGCCCCCGGGCCAATCCACAAAGACTCCCCGTCATCCAGATCCGGCGGCGGCAGTACCTTCAACCCACGCAACTCTAAAAGATAGCCATCCAAGCGCTGCTTTCGCGGCGAACTTGCGGCCCTGCACCCTTATGTTAGACACCAGCCAACCGGCAGCCCAGGAGCTCCGCCGCCTCGAGGGGAGCTGCTTCCCATTGGGAATCGATTGGCCCAGAATAAAAATTCAGACAACTGACGCCTAAATAAAGTGATTTGAGATGAGGGTGCGACCTATCTGGCGGCATGGTGAAGTAGGCAGGTCCAGCTGCCGAGTCGGTGAGGCCGGCACGGTTGCGGTGGCGACCAGCGGCAGGGAAAGAGCGATGTCGCGACGGTCGACGGCTATGCGGAAGCAGCGCCAGGACTTTGGATGGATCCGAAGTTGGAGCCGCTCCGGCGCCGTGAACAATGTCGGGGGTGAATCTGCTCCGGTACGGTTCATGTGGCCGTCGTCGAGGTAGCGCCAGCAACACGGAGTAAGAGGCACACGGCCCAGTGCACGACAGCAAATGGACAGCGTCTCCGGCATTAGGGAGGAGGGTAGCTGTGAAATTGGTGCGGTGGGGGGCGCCATGGAGGTGGGGCTGAGGTTTCGCGGCTCGGGAGAAGGGAGCTTCCTGGGGAGAAGGTGATTTGGCACCCACGAGGTATGAATGGGGGCGGGCAGGGGAGGGGGGCGGGAATTGGGAGGGGAGTGGAACCATGTCTTACGGACGCATTTGTCTGAAATGTGAGGGGGACTTACAGTTCTACCCTTGCCTATAGGCTTCTCAGCTTGGGTCTGTGTACTGAGGGTCGGGGATAGTAGAGTAACTTTGCTTCTCCCCAAATAGTGGGCGGGAGCGATTTCGGGCGAGGAGGGCGTGTTTTGAACTATAGTGGGCGCGAGAGATTTCGGGCGAGGAGAGCGTGTTTTGCCGACCATGGATTATGAATTATTCGGCACATGTCATTTCGGCCGAGGAGAAGGCGCGCTTGGATGAAGTTACGAACCTACCCTCGATGTACAACGGGCCAATTGATGCGTGTCCCACATAGGACGGTAATTTCGCGTCTCCAATTTATTTGCTCGGGCGAATTCCACTGAGCAGAGAGGATGTTTTACGGTTCGTTCAAATTTTGGGAGAACGAGCATCCATGCCTACCTTACCAAGTCGATTCGGATCAAATTTTGAAATATTAGCTTGCCACTTCTTTTTTAGATGGAGAGATTATGCTCGGGAGTAATGTGTTTTTACATGCTCGTTGCTAGCGATTTACTATATGACAAATAGTTGACCCACTCAAAAACGCGAATCAAACCCAAAATGAAATATCTCGATTCAATGAAATAGCTCGTTCAGTAGGTCAAAATAGTGAACTAAATTCAAAATTGAACACCTCAATCGAGTAGCATGTTGTACAGTATTATAGTACTCCATGAACATGTTGGAAGTCAAATTAATGAACTTGTTTGATATACGTGTCACATCCCTAGTTCTGGTATGACCTAGACTAGCTGGTCATTTGTGCATCATGTTTAAATTCCATTTAAATTTGAAATGAGGATTTGTGAAACCCTCAGAATCATTTCTGGAAATGACCCAAATAAAAAAATTTCTCCAAAAAGGTCCAAGAAAATGCTCATGTTGCTCTGTGAAAATATTGGACAGAGATAAAAATCAAACAAATATTTTTAAGAGCTCATAAGTATTTATTTTGGACAATTGGAATTAATGCAATAATTATTTGCATTGGATATATATATATATGCTATATTTATTTATATATCTCCAATAATTCTAATTTTTATGTGAGGGGCTCTGGAATATTTCAACTAGCTCCTACACTAAATTTCAGAAGAAAAATAAATTGATTTAGTGTTTTACTAAATCAGGAAAACAAATTACAGAAATAGAAAAGAAACAAAATGGGAAAAACATACCTGGACTTTACCTGGGCCGATTTACCTCGCATGCTGCCGCTTTGGACCAGCCCAACTGGCCACCGCACCGCCCCCCACCTCGCGCCAGTAGGCGATGCGCGTGCCCGGCGCGCGCGCGCTCCGCGCGCCACGTGAGCTGCCTGCCTGCTTGGCTCACGCTCGCCGCCTGGATGTTCCGCACGACGCCACGCGCCGCCCCGGAACCCCTCTCACTCCCACCCCCCTTCCTTGCCTCCTCTGCTCTCTCTCTCTCTCGCTGGACCGAACGAGCCGGTCGCCGCCGTTCGCTGCCCACGCGCTCCCCGCCGTCCCCTCGCCCCTCCGTCGTGCCCAGAAGCTCCACCACCTCGTCTGCTACCTCTCCGCCAAGTCGTTCATCATCGGACGCTCCGTGGAGCCGTCGCTGTCACCTTCTTCACCTTTGGCCGCCGTGGATCTCCGTCGCCGCTCGTCGCCATTAGCGCATCCCTGAGCCCGCTGAGCTGCTCTTCTGGTCCACTGTGAGCCTCACGTCGGTTCCCCCTTCTCCCCTGCCTCCCCGTGCGCCGTAGCACTGCACCCGCTTGAGCCGAGCTCCGGCTGCCGCCGCGAGCTTTGCTCCGGCGAGCTCCGCCGCCCCCACAGCCTCCCGTCTGCTCCCCTAGATGCACGTGAGCACCAGCTCCTCGGAGATGGTCTCCGCGGTCCATTTGGTCATAGGAGGACCAAATCCGAGGCCCTCCGCCGCGTCTGGCCTCGCCGGCGTCGAGTCGCCGGCGGGTTTGACCCCGCTGACCAGGGGTTTGACCTCCCCTGGATTGCTGACAAGTGGGCCAAGCCCCTGCTAATTTTAGTTAAGTGTTAATTAAACCTAATTAGCCTGCTCATACTGACATATGGGTCCCACTGGTCAGGTTTGACCTGGACCGACCCGTTGACCTGCTCACGTCACTCAGACGTCATGCTGATGCAATTAATTCTTTTCTGGTTTTAAATTAAATCAGGAAATTAAAGAAAATTAGCTATACTTCAAAAATTCATAGAAATTCAACCGTAGCTCAGATTGAAATAATTTATATATGAAAAATTATTAGAAAAATGCAATCTATCCATCTATAACATTTTCATGCATGACAAACCAACTTATACATGCTGTATATGAGAAAAAACACTTATGGCATTTTAAGGGACTTATTTACAGTTGCATTTGAACCTTTGGTTCAAATGGACCTCTTCCAAATAGAATGCTAGTTGCATTAACTCAAACAACATCACATACTCATGCCATGTTCATGCATCATATTGTTTCATATGATTGTGTATTGATTGCCGACACCGTTCCTTCTCGATAGGTCCTGCTCCGGATACCGATCCAGAGTACCTGTCAGAGGAGCAGTGCCCCCTGTTGATCTACCAAGAAAGCAAACCCCTTGTTCATTCTGATACAATCCTACTCTCTCGCTCCTGCTCTCATTTATTGCATTACGACAACAACGATTCAACTGCTACTTTATGCTGCGGTAGTTGAACCCATTCCTCTGCATGACCTATCATTGCCACAATAAATAGTTAAAACCCACTAGCATGTGTAGGAGTTGATTGAGCCATGTTGTGTTCCTACCGTGCATTGCCTGCTATTGCTTAGAGGATGTCAGGTCTAATTCATTGGGAATGAATTGGAGTACAGTGCTATGTTCTGATGTTGAGAGTTAAGTGTGTGAACACGATTTGGTAAAGGTAGTGGTGAGAGGCCATGTAGGAGTACATGGTGGGTTGTCTCACTGAAAGCGTCCCTAAGAACTGAGTTCTGTGTATGTTGTCCAATGACTAGATACTACCACACATTGGGTTCCGGTAACTCGACCTCTCTCGACTTATTAACTGACTTGGTCTCTGTCCAGGAGTCGCAACTAGTTTCTGGTGTTTGTAGGCAGTGTTATTCTTCTACCAAGTGGCACCCGGCAGGGTGGGCTTGGGACAGACTAGGCACCATGGCCCGGTGTACCGAGTGGCACCCGAATGGTGGGCTCGGGAACCCTGTACACATCGTTTGGGGCCACGAGCGAAACCCCGGCCGGATCTCCTTGCGGATGGAACCCAAATAGGCGATAAACCAAGACTAGAGTCTTGTGTGGTTAGTCAGGTCGTGGCCGACACCCTCGCCAAGCTTCCGCTTGAAGGTTGCTGAGATACATGACGTGTACATGGTGATAAGTGGTGAGAGCGTGTGTGAAGAAGTACTCCCCTGTAGGGTTACCATGATCTATTCGAATAGCCGTGTCCTCGGTTATGGACTTCTTGGATGCTTACGTGATACATAGACAACTTAAAGTGTTAACCCTAAAATGCTCAAGACAAGTGTGAGTGCTATGGATCGCCTACTCGTAGAGAGACGGGGATGAATCCATAATAGTGTATTGATGTGGTGATTAGTGGACTCGTGTGTGATGCCTCACCTCAAAGAAGTTTCTCGTAGTCGTAGAATAGGATAACCACTGAGTCAAAGCTGGCTTGCTGCAACTAAACCCCACATTACCTTCTTGATACAAATGCATGTACGATAGGATTTGATGTAAGTCTTGCTGAGTACCTTTGTACTCACGTTTGCCTTATTTATGTTTTGCAGGTGAGACATCTGTCTCACTAGTAGTACCACTTGGACTTCGACGAGTAGCTTGTTACCTCAGCTACGATCTTGTACCCTTGGGAGGGACTTGTAGATAGTCAGGCTTCTCAACCTTTTTCTTTTGTAGTGGTCTGTACTCAAACATGTAATGCTTCCGTTGCTTGTACGCTCTAAATGATGGGTCATGAGACCAGTGTTTGTATTAATGCTATGTGGCTCTTCTGGGCCTTTATCTATATGTGTTTGAGTTATGTTGTGATGCCATGTTGTACAACACATACTTGCATGTTATGCGTACGTGTGACGTGTATTGCTATGTGTGGGATCCGACAACCTAGTTGTTTATCCTTGGTAGCCTCTCTTATGGGGAAATGTAGTCTAGTGCTTCCACGAGCCATGGTAGTCCGCTACAGCCCGGTTTACCCGGAGTCCTGCTAGCCCAGCACTACTGCTCCAGAACACTTAGAATGGCCGGCATGTGATTCACTTCGTTCCTGTGTCTGTCCCTTCGGGGAAATGTCACGCGGTGACATCCGGAGTCCTCCCTAGCCTGCTACAGCCCGGTTCACCGGAGTCCTGTTAGCCCAGTGCTATAGCCCGGATTCGCACGCTGCTGACCGACATGCTCGATGTTGATACATGTATGCCTGTCCCCATAAGTTAGTGCCAATTTGGGTTCACGACTAGTCATGTCAGCCCGGGTTCTCTGTCATATGGATGCTAGCGATACTATCATATACATGAGACAAAAGGTGCAAACAGTCCCGATCCATGGTAAGGCGACACCCGTGGGAATACCGTGCGTGAGGCCGCAAAGTGATATGAGGTGTTACATGCTAGATCGGTGTGACTTAGAATCGGGGTCCCGACAGCTTTGGTATCAGAGCCTGACTGCCTGTAGGATTACCAAGCCAACCTGGTCGAAGTTGAGTCTAGAAACTCTTTAGTTATATAAGGGATTTGATTGTGGAAGGGAATGTAAGTCTCTTTTTACTCCTTATACCTCATGCCTTCTGATCTGAGTCATCCTATCTTTCCTATAGGGTTAAGGAACTAGGCTTCCTCTTCTGTCTATCAGGATCACATGTTACTACTCCATAGTCTCTTATGATTGGTTGATCAGAGTCATATCCCAGTTCGAGTACCTCCGATGTAACCTGTTTAGTAATATCTTAGAACCTTGAGTGATGATGTTGAGTATGGTGCTACCCCATCTTTTGCAGAATGTCTCATTTTGAGCATTTTACTGTCGTTATTGTAACAACCTCGATGCGGCTAGATCTCCTACATGTCGAAGCACGACTTAGAGGCATAACTGCATTGAAAGAAATGTCGCAAGTAAGGTAATCTTGACAACATCCCATGTAATATAGATAAAAAAGGGGAAGGTACATAGTTGGCTTACACTCGCCACGTCAAACAAAGTACATAAATAGCATTACATCATCCAATCACTCATGGCTCGACTACGGTGCCAAAATAAAAGATCAACCCAACATGCGACACGGTCCCGATCGCCCCAACTGGGCACCACTACTGATCATCAGGGAAAGACACATAGTGTCGGCGTGAGTCCTCGTCGAACTCCCACTTGAGATCAAGCGCGTCATTTGGAACGGAGTCATCAGGCCCTGCATCTGGTTTGGAAGTAATCTGTGAGCCACAGGGACTCAGCAATCTCGCACCCTCGCGATCAAGACTATTTAAGCTTATAGGTAAGGCAAGGTAAAAAGGTGGATCTGTAGCAAGCGACTAGCATATATGGTGGCTAACCTATTCGCAAATGAGAGCGAGAAGAGAAGGCAAAGCACGAACGAATAACTAAAGAACAACCTGCGGCAAGCATTACTCCAACACCGTGTTCACTTCCCGGACTCCACCGAGAAGAGACCATCACGGCAACTCACACAGTTGATTCATTTTAATTAAGTTAATGTTCAAGTTATCTACAACCGGACATTAACAAATTCCCATCTGCCCATAACCGTGGGCACGGCTTTCGAAATTTCAAATCCCTGCAGGGGAGTCCCAACTTAGCCCATGACAATCTCTCACAGTCAACGAAGGATATACCTTCTCACGAGACATTCCGATCAGACTCGGTATCCCTGTTCTGCAAGACACTTCGACAAGTTAAAACAAATCCAGCAACACCGCCCGAATGTGCCGACAAATCCTGATAGGAGCTGCACATATCTCATTCTCAGGGCACACTCAGATAGGTCAAGCTACGAGTAAAACCAACCCTCGAGTTTCCCCGAGGTGGCCCCGCAGGCTGCCCGGTTCGGACCAACACTCAGAGGAGCACTGCCCCCGGGGGGGGGGGGGGGGGGTTTAAATAAGATGACCCTCGGGCTCCGGAAACCCAAGGGAAAAAGAGGCTAGGTGGCAAATGGTAAAACCAAGGTTGGGCATTGCTGGAGAAGTTTTATTCGAGGCGATTTGTCAAGGGGTTCCCATTATTACCCAACCGCGTAAGGAACGCAAAATCCGGGAACATAACACCGATATGACGGAAACTAGGGCGGCAAGAGTGGAACAAAACACTAGGCTAAAAGGCCGAGCCTTCCACCCTTTACCAAGTATATAGATGCAGTAAGATAACAAGATAATATAGTGATATCCCAACCAGTAAATAATGTTCCAACAAGGAACGGTCTCCAATCTTCACCTGCAACTAGCAACGCTATAAGAGGGGGCTGAGCAAAGCGGTAACATAGCCAATCATCGGTTTGCTAGGACATGGTGGGTTAGAGGTTTGACATGGCAATTTGGGAGGCATGATAAGCAAGTGGTAGGCATCGTAGCATAGGCACAGCAAAAGAGCGAGCATCTAGCAAAGCAAAGATAGAAGTGATTTCGAGGGTATGATCATCTTGCCTACAAAGTTGTCAGAGTTGACTGGATCCTCGAAAGCAAACTCAACGGTCTCCTCGTTAGCGAACTCGTCTCCCGGCTCTACCCAAACAAGACAAACAAGCAACAAGGACACAATCAACCACGTGCAAAGCTCAAACAACATGATGCAAATATGGTATGCTATGCGGGATGCGATATGTGATGCATATGCAAGATTTGACAAGGGATGAATGAACCTGGCCTCAACTTGGAAATCCAAGTGTGCCACTAGAAAGGTGAGATGATTTCGCTTGAAAATGATATAAACATCACCGGAATCGGAGACACGGTTTGGAAATGGCAAGCAATTCAAATATGGCACCGGTCTGCGATATACAACAATTAGCCATCTAAATGCAACAAGCTAAGCATGCTACAGCACCCAAACATGGCAACAAAATACATGGAAGGGATCCACTCATGATGTTTAACAAAAGATGAACACTGAGCTACGGCCAATTCATCCATTAACAGGTTCAAACAGGCATGACAAAAGTGCAATTGGTAAACAGATCTCAGACTTCGTGAAATTAACACAAGTCTGGAATTTCAGATCAGGTAGCACACTTTGGAGCATGAAAACTAGATGCTACAGGAACTTAACATGGCAAAGCAAAGCATGGCATGGAGGTACTCAAAGAGCTTAACAAAAGTCCCTTAGTGACCTTGAGCCAAAAGGGATCAGAAAATACAATTGCAAGCATGTGAACATGGCAAAAACATAAACAGATCACAGACTTGGAGAAAAACTGGAACATGCAAATCAGATATCAAGTAGGCATGTTTACAAGCTCGATGCACTACAGAGCATGTAATGATAATCTAAGCATACACCCATCAAGAATACACATTATACAAGCTAGACATGGCAAGAACAACAACATAGCATGCACGGATCAACTACAACATCCTCGGCAAAATCGCTAACAAGTAGACAATCTGCCCAGATTCATGAAATAGCAAAAGTAGAGCTCGATTGACTCAAGCTAGGGTGCTGCATAATTGCAAACAAAGACACGGATGGATAAAGCACTACAAGATTAACAACTCATCCTTACTGATCATCCTCAAAAGAGGCACGTATCACTAGGAAACAACATGAACATATGGCATATTGATAAAAACAGATCAAGGACTCGGTGGAATTGCTAAGTCCCTAAAATCAGCATTAACAAATGCACCACCTTGCAAGCTTGTGCTAGTCACCACACACATCACAAAAAAACATGGATGGCACCACTGGAAAGATGACAAAGCACATAACAAAACATATGTAGAGCTCAGGGGCATATCATGCACATACTAATCATGGCAAAAATAACAAATAGTTATTTGGAGCAGCAGATCTGACAATTAACTCAAATAGCACTCTTCCAACAGCATTTCGGGCATCAAGATGAACTCAAAAGAAAATGATGCAATGAGATGAAATGCTGTGCTCTCTGAGACGGACATTTTGATATCCTATATGCCCAAAACGAATCTACGGATGCAATGTTACAACACGATGAACATAGCAAAATAATTAGGGTTTGGGACGAAAAAGTCAACCGAGGGTAGTTTTAGATCTGAGATCCAGATCGCACGGAAAACGAGGCCGCCGGAGTACTGTAGCTGGAGGTCGCCGGAGATGGCCGAAGTCGTCTGGGGCGGCAGGATCCGTGGCAGTGGGAGGCGAAGGCGGGGTCGGCCGGCACCGGGGCGCTCGCCGGCGTCGAGGGGCGGCGTCCCCCGGCGGAAATGGCGCGGCCGGAGTGGAGGAGGCGGTGGCCGGCGATGGTCTCGGCGGTGATGAGCTCCGGCCGGCACGGGCGTCGGCGGGGCGGAGGAAGAGGCCTCGGGCGGCGGCGCTCCCAGGCGCGCGGGCGGTGAACGGCGGGAGGAGGCGGCTGGGTCGCGGGGGCCCCACACGGGCCTGGCGGGCCGGTGGCAGGAGGCGGTGGCTGGGGCCACGTGGCGCGCGTGGGTTGGCGTGGAGGCGGCGGCGGACGCGTTCGGCGCCGTCCGGACGTGTCCGGTGGCGGCGGAGATGATCTTTTAGGGTTTCGGGGGAGAAGAGCCCATGGATTTCGGAGGGGGCTATTTATAGGCATAGAGGGAGCTAGGAGTATCCAAATGAGGTGCAGTTTTCGGCCACACGATCGTGATCGAACGCTCTAGATGATGGAGATGGGTTTGATGGGTTTTGGGCCAAAATGGAGGGGTGTTGGGCTGCAACACACACGAGGCCTTCTCGGTCCCCCGGTTAACCGTTGGAGCATCAAACGAAGTCCAAATGGTACGAAACTTGACAGGCGGTCTACCGGTAGTAAACCAAGGCCGCTTGGCAAGTCTCGGTCCAATCTGGAAATGTTTAATCCCCACACACGAAAGAAAGGTAGAAATGACCACTGGAGGAGAACGGAGCGCCGGAATGCAAAACGGACAACGGGGAAAATGCTTGGATGCATGAGACAAACACGTATGCAAATGCAATGCACATGATGACATGATATGAGATGCATGACAACGACAACAACACACGGAGACAAAAACCCGAACCCGAGAAAATAAAATAACTTAACGCCGGAAACAGCAAGAGTTGGAGTACATATAGGGTAAATTACATCCGTGGTGTTAGAGTTATGCTGCCGGAATTGTCCTAGGAGTTCAAGATATAGTATTTGCCTTGTACTATATTCTACATCCTTATGATGATGCTGAATCCATCCTTGTTTCCTTGGTTGGTTCTTCAGGATGTCGTCAGTTAACCAAAGTTCTGTTGCTCATAGCCGGAACCACGGAGATGGTAGGGATGAGGATCCTCCCGACCAGCCTTTGTTGGCAGAGTTCATCTTAGAGATGGAGAGGAACAAGTGTGAGTCTAACCGCTTGTTAGAACGTATCGAGGAGAACACCGCACCCCAATGCAAAGAGTCAGCGATCATCTATGACTTCATTGGCCTGAAACCACCTACCTTCCATCATTCCATTGAGCCACTCGATGCCGATGACTGGCTCTGTAGTATCACACACAAGCTGCATTCCGCGAGCGTAGCTGAAGGTGACAAGGTCATCTATGCTGCATATCACTTGGAAGGTCCTGCTAGTCTTTGGTGGCAGAACTATGAGGCTATGCTTCCAGCTGGCCAGATGCCCACCTAGAGAGATTTCACTGAGGCTTTTCGCGAGCATCACATTCCTCAGGCTCTCATTGACCGCAAGAGAGAAGAGTTCTGTAGTTTCACCCAAGATAAGATGGTTGTTGATGCTTATAGTAGAGAGTTTGAGAACCTTGCCCGCTATGCTACAGAGGAGGTGTCCATAGATGCCAAGAAGCAGGCTAGGTTTCGGAAGGGTCTCAATCCCATGTTGCGTCGTGATCTTCACCTGCATCATTATAATACATTCCAAGCTCTTGTGAACAAGGCCATTAATGCAGAGATAGCTCAACTCACTTACGAGGAGTCTCGTAAGCACACCCGTGATTTGGGTTCTTCCTCCGGTTCTAGTTCGCAGAATCGTTGGATTGGGTTCCAAACTCTGCTCTTCCACCCGGTTATACACCGAGGCCTTCTTGTGTGGCACCTCACCCAGTTCAGTTACATGCTCCACCCAGGCCTATTGGTAGACTGCTTGTCAATGTGGGTCCACGTCCTACTTCAGGGACTTGTTTCACATGCGGAGAGCCAGGACACTATGCACGTGACTGCTCTCAAACCAACTATGCTCCACCCTTGCCTGAGAAGTCTATTGGCCATGGTAAGCCACCATGCAAGATGATTAGTGTCAAGTCAGCTCCCACTGAACGTGGATGTGTGCATCACGTCTCAGCTAAAGACGCTCATGATGATCCGGATGTCGTTCTTGGTACACTCCTTGTCAACTGTCATCCAGCTTTGGTTCTATTCGATACCGGAGCATCTCACTCCTTGATCTCTGAAGGCTATGCTTGTTTGCACGACATGTCATTTTGTGATATGCCAACTCCACTTGAAAACCCAACTCCAGGGTCTAGATGGCAAACTACCAGAATAAGCCATGGTAATGAAATCCTTGTTGACAGACTTGTATTCCTTGCATCACTTGTAGCCCTCAAGTCTTCAGATATTAACATCATCTTGGGTATGGACTGGATGACAGCTCATCATGCCAAGATTGATTGTTTCACCAGGTCTGTTCAGCTTACACACGCATCTGGCAAGATAGTCACTGTCTCCAATAGAGTTGCAAAGCGCCAACTCTATTCTCTTAATGCCAACCCTCTTCCTGACCTTGAAGATATCCCGGTAGTCCGTGATTTTCTGGATGTCTTTCCTAAGGAACTGCCAGGTATTCGACCTGACAAAGATGTAGAGTTTGTCATAGATCTTATCCCTGGAACCGCCCCAATCTCTAGGAGACCTTACAAGATGGCACCCTTAGGACTTGCTGAGCTTAAGAAACAACTCGATGAATCCTTGCAAAAGGGTTTCATCCGTCCTAGTTCTTCTCCCTGGGCTTGCCCCGTTCTCTTCGTCAAGAAGAAGGATGGTACGGACCAGATGGTTGTAGATTATCGTCCCGTTAATTTGGTCACGATAAAGAACAAGTATCCGCTCCCCAGGATCAACGATCTGTATGATCAGCTCGCTGGATCCTCGTTCTTTTCAAAGATGGATTTGAGATTAGGCTACCACCAAATCAAGATCAGAAATGGGGACATTCCTAAGACGGCTTTTGTCACTCGTTATGGCCAGTACGAGTACACCAACATGTCCTTTGGTCTAACCAATGCTCCAGCTACTTTCTCCCGCTTGATGAACTCGATCTTCATGGAGTACTTAGATAAGTTCGTTGTGGTTTACCTCGATGATATCCTTATTTACTCGAAGAATGAGGAAGAGCATGCCGAACATCTTAGACTTGTGTTAGAAAAACTCAGAGAGCACCGCCTTTATGCCAAGTTCTCCAAGTGCGAATTTTGGTTGCCAGAAGTGACCTATCTCGGCCATGTGATCTCTGGCAAGGGCATTGCCGTCAATCCCGAGAGATTTCAGGCCATTCTTGATTGGACTCCGCCTGAAATAGTAAAGCATGTTAGGAGTTTCCTTGGCCTAGCCAGTTACTGTCGACGCTTTGTTGAAAACTTCTACAAAGTGGCCAAACCTCTCACGGAACTTCTCAAGAAAGATAAAAAGTTTGACTGGTCGCCATAGTGTGAGCACAGTTTTCAGGAACTGAAAAGATGCCTGACTTCCGCTCCCATACTTGTGCCACCGGATTTCACTAAACACTTTGTTATCTACTGCGACGCCTCACGACAGGGACTAGGTTGCATTCTTATGCAGGATCGTCATGTGATTGCCTATGCATCTCGATAGTTGCATCCACATTAGGAGAATTATCCTACACATGATCTAGAGCTTGTAGCCGTAGTCTATGCACTTAAGACCTGGCGACATTACCTTCTTGGTAAACTTTGCAATATTTACACCGACCACCAGAGTCTCAAGTATATTTTCACCCAACCAGATTTGAACCTTAGGCGAAGACGTTGGTTGGAGTTGATCTCATATTATGACTTAGGGATTACTTACACCCCAGGCAAGGGAAATGTCATGGCTGATGCGCTAATTCGTAAGTCCTATTGCAACAATCTCATGTTGCAGGAGCGCCAACCATTTCTCCATGAGGAATTCTGTAAGCTTAACCTTCACATTGCTCCTCGTGGATTCCTTTCTACCTTGGTGGCGAAACCTACTCTTGTGGATCATATCGTAGAAGCCCAGAAGCATGATATGGGGATTACTAGGATCAAGAGAAACATTGCCAAGGGCATTGCTGGTAGTTTCTCTATAAATGATCAAGGTGTTGTTTTCTTTGGGAATCGCCTAGTGGTCCCCAAGAAGAAGCATCTTCGACAACTAATCCTTAAGGAGGCCCATGAATCTCCTCTCACGATTCATCCCAGTAGTACTAAGATGTATCAGGACCTACGCTAGAGGTTCTAGTGGACTAGGATGAAGAGAGAAATCGCTGAGTTCATTGCTAACTGTGACGTTTGTCGTCGCGTTAAGGCAGAACATCAAAGACCTGCTCGCACCCTTCAGCCTTTAGCTATTCCTAAGTGGAAATGGGATAAAGTTGGTATGGATTTCATCACCGGCTTTCCCAGGACCAAGAGAGGGAATAATGATATCTTCGTAGTCATTGATCGTCTTTCCAAAGTGGCTCACTTCCTACCTGTTCGAGAGAGTATCACTGCTAGTCACCTCGCTGACTTATATATTTCTCGAATAGTGTCACTTCATGGTGTTACACTAGAGATCAATTCAGACCGTGGTAGTCTTTTCACTTCTCATTTCTGGGAGAGTTTCCAAACTACCATGGGCACCCATCTCTCCTTCAGTACTGCTTTCCACCCTCAATCAAGTGGTCAGGTGGAAAGGGTCAACCAAATTCTCGAAGACATGCTTAGAGCTTGTGTTATCTCATTTGGTATGGATTGGGAGAAGTGTCTTTCGTTCACCGAGTTTGCTTATGACAATAGCTACCAATCCAGCCTCAAGAAAGCTCCTTTTGAGGTTCTGTATGGACGAAGGTGTTGAACACCTTTGAACTGGTCAAAAACCGGGGAAAGACAATTCTTTGGACCGGATATGATCCAGGAGGCAGAAGAAAAAGTTCGCGTCATTCGTGAGAATTTGAAAACAGCCCAATCTCGTCAAAAGAGCCAGTATGACCGCCGTCATAAGGAAGTGGCTTATGAAGTTGGCGACAAGGCTTACCTTCGGGTTACTCCTTTGAAGGGTACCCATCGTTTCGGTATCAAGGGCAAGTTGGCTCCTCGTTACATTGGTCCTTTTCGCATTCTCACTAAACGAGGAGAGGTTGCCTACCAGTTGGAACTACCCCCACATCTTTCTCGAGTTCATGATGTCTTCCATGTCTCTCAACTCAGGCGTTGCTTCTCGGATCCCATCCGTGGAGTGGACCACGAAATGCTTGATCTCCAAGATAACCTCACATATCGAGAGTACCCTGTTTGCATCCTTGATCAAGCAGAGTGTGTCACTCGACATCATAACATCAACTTTCTCAAGGTTCAGTGGTCTCATCATTCTGAGAGAGAAGCTACCTAGGAGCGAGAAGATCGTCTTCGACTTGAGTACCCCGCTTTCTTTCCGCCGACGCCTGAATCTCGGGACGAGATTCTTTCGAGTGGGGGCGAGTTGTCACATCCCTAGTTCTAGTATGACCTAGACTAGCTAGTAATTTGTGCATCATGTATAAATTCCATTTAAATTTGAAATGAGGATTTGTGAAACCCTCAGAATCATTTCTGGAAATGACCCAAATAAAAAAATTGCTCCAAAAAGGTCCAAGAAAATGCTCATGTTGCTCTCTAAAAATATTGGACAGAGATAAAAATCAAACCAATATTTTTAAGAGCTCATAAGTATTTATTTTGGCCATTTGGAATTAATGCAATAATTATTTGCATTGGAAATATATGTGCTATATTTATTTATATATGTCCAATAATTCTAATTTTTATGTGAGGGGCTCTGAAATATTTCAACTAGCTCCTACACTAAATTTCAGAAGAAAAATAAATTGATTTAGTGTTTTACTAAATCAGGAAAACAAATTACAGAAATTTAAAAGAAACAAAATGGGAAAAACCTATATGTCCCCCACCTCGCGCCAGTAGGCGAGGCGCGTGCCCGGCGCGCGCGCGCGCTCCGCGCGCCACGCGAGCTGCCTGCCTGCCTGGCTCCCCCTCGCCGCCTGGATGTTCCGCGCAACGCCACGCGCCGCCCCGGAACCCCTCTCACTCTCATCCCCCCTTCCCTACCTCCTCTGCTCTCTCTCTCTCTCGCTGCCCCGCCGTCCCCGCCGTCCCCTCGCCCCTCCGTCGTACTAGAAGCTCCGCCACCTCGTCCGCCACCTCTCCGCCAAGCCGTGCATCGCCGGACCCCCTGTGGAGCCATCGTTGTCGCCTTCTTCACCTCTGGCCGCCGTGGATCTCCGTCGTCGCTCGCCGCCGTCAGCGCGTCCCCGAGCCCGCTGAGCTGCTCTTCCAGTCCACTGTGAGCCTCACGTCGATTCCCCCTTCTCCCCTTCCTCCCTATGCATCGCAGCGCTGCACCCGCTCGAGCCGAGCTCCGGCTGCCGCCGCGAGCTTTGCTCCGGCGACCTCCACCGCCCCCACAGCCTCCCGTCTGCTCCCCTAGATCAACGTGAGCACCAGCTCCTCGGAGATGGTCTCCGCGGCCCATTTGGTCATAGGAGGACCAAATCCGAGGCCCTCCGCCGCGTCTGGCCTCGCCGGCGTCGAGTCGCCGGCGGGTTTGACCCCGCTGACCAGGGGTTTGACCTCCCCTGGATCGCTGACAAGTGGGCCCAGGCCCCTGCTAATTTTAGTTAAGTGTTAATTAAACCTAATTAGCCTGCTGATACTGACATATGGGTCCCACTGGTCAGGTTTGACCTGGACCGACCCGTTGACCTGCTGATGTCACTCAGACATCATGCTGACGCAATTAATTCTTTTCTGGTTTTAAATTAAATCAGGAAATTCCAGAAAATTAGCTATACTTCAAAAATTCATGGAAATTCAACCGTAGCTCACATTGAAATAATTTATATATGAAAAATTATCAAAAAAATGCAATCTATCCATATGTACCATTTTAATGCATGACAAACCAACTTATACATGCTGTATATGAGAAAACACACTTATGGCATTTTAAGGGACTTATTTTAGAGTTGCATTTGAACCTTTGTTCGAATGGACCTCTTCCAAATAGAATGCTAGTTGCATTAACTCAAACAACATCACATACTCATGCCATGTTCATGCATCATATTGTTGCATATGATTGTGTATTGATTGCCGACACCGTTCCTTCTCGATAGGTCCTGCTCCGGAGACCGATCCAGAGTACCTGTCAGAGGAGCAGTGCCCCCCTGTTGATCTACCAGGCAAGCAAACCCCCTTGTTCATTCCGATACAATCCTACTCTCTCGCTCCTGCTCTCATTTTTTTGACTATGTACTACAAGGCAAGAGCCTCACAGTATTTTATTAGTTAGGAGAATAAAAAGTTACATAATTACAGAGTACTAGGAGGTAGGAAGAAACTACTTACAATGGGTCTACGATAAAGAGGCTATCCAAGAAGTTAGACTATCCCTATATTTACATTTGATTCTATGAGCCAGTAGGGAAATATCATGGATGAAGTTCCTCCTCCAAGAAATGAAGGTGGGTCTCTCATTTCTAAAGATCTTTCCATTCCGTTGGATCCAGATGTTCCAAGTAGCAATAAAAACGACCTCAGTGAAGAAAGGGTAACCAAAGTCCCTTCTAGCAGCGAGAGCCATGTCATATGTACTATGGTTTTGCTGAGCATTCCAGGAAATCCCAAGGTAATTCCAAACTCTCTGGCTGAAATTGCATGCAAAGAAAAGGTGTTCACGATCCTCATGTGTGGCCGAGAGGCAAAGAACACACGTATCATCCTGAATGATCCAGCTCCTGCGTTGCATCATGTCCCTGGTGTTTAAACGGTCCAATAACAGAAGCCATCCAAAAACTTTAAATTTTAACGTGCAAGCACACTTCCAAATCCATTTGAATATGGGATCTACCACCAAATGTGAGAAGCAAGACTCATAATATATCTTGGATTTGAACTCTCCAGTTTTGGATGGCCACTTCCATATGTCCTTGCCATCACCACCCAAGTTAACTAAGGCCAGTAAATCTTGAAGTTGAAGTAACTCATTATATGCTTCCTGCGATAGCGGCAAATGAAAGTGATCAGAGATCTGTGGAAGCTCCAAAAACTCCCTGACAGTGATCGTGTCATTGATGACAAAAGAATGGAGCCTGGGGAAACGGGTGCGTAAAAGGACCACAGTATTTCCCAATTGCCATCGATCAAGCCAAAAAATCACCGTGTTGCCAGAATGCACTTCAGGGATGGCTAATTTGCAGAAGTTGGTGTATAATTTCATGACATCCCTCCACCAAAAGGAGCCACAACTTTGAGTAACCTGCGGTGGCGAAGCAGCATAATAAGTTTCCCAAATCAATGTGACCCAAGGGACGTCCATTTTGTTGAAGAACTTGAACAGGTGCTTAAGTAACAAGGCTTCATTTTGGAGACCCAAGTTTAATACTCCCAGACCACCACACTTCTTAGGTCTACAGACTCGATCCCAAGCAGCTAAGGATTGCCTCGGATTATCCGTGTTGCCTCTCCACAGACACTGTCGCATAATTCTCTCAATCTGTTGCAAGATCCCTTTAGGGAGAGATAGTGTGCACAGGAAGTAGATTGGCATCGAACAAAGCACTGACTGGAGCAATTGGAGACGACTGCCTTGATTCAGTAAACATGAGGAAGCAGACAGCCTTCGCTCAATACGATCCACAAGTGGCAGCAAATCATAGATCGTGGGCTGAGAAGTGCCCATAGGTAGACCTAGGTATGTGAAGGGCATAGATCCTACATCACAACCTAGTAGACTAGCAACCCGAGCGCCCTCTTCATCCGTCATATTGAGAGGAATAAGGGATGACTTACTGAAGTTGACATGCAAACCAGTTGATGCTGCAAACGTTACTAGCATCTCCTTAAATGCAATCAACTGATCATCAATCGCATGTAAGACAGTAAGCGTGTCATCCGCGTATTGAACAATCGGATAGTCTCGGGAGTTTGTTGGAATTGGTAAAGAAAGAATTCCTCTTGAGCACATCTCATTGACTACAGATTGGAGCAAATCCACCGCAATGGCGAATAATAGCGGAGATAGTGGATCTCCTTGACGAACCCCAGATCTGCAAACAAAGTGTTTACCTGGCACACCATTTAAAAGGACAGAAGAGGAACCCGTGGATAGGATATTATTGACCCAACCAGTCCAACGAGAATCAAAACCCTTGCATCGCAGGATTTGGAGGATGGTCTCATGCTCGATGGTATCAAAGGCCTTAGTGAAATCGAGCTTGAGGAGAATGATGGGTCTTTTAGATGCTTTGCATTGATGGATATATTCGAAACACCAGGCTAGGTAGTCTTGAATAGATCTGCAACAGAGAAAACCATATTGGTTGCGGTGTATGCATCGCAGGATCACCCTTTGCAGATGATTGGCCAGCAACTTCGTCAGGAATTTTAAACACATGTTGGTTAGGGAAATGGGTCTGAAATCCCCAACAACTTCTGGACTTAGTTTCTTGGGAACTAGGGTGATTAAGGAATTATTGAGACATTCCAAATTACATCTCCCCTCATAAAATTCATTGATAAGTTGCATGAAGTCCCCCTTGAGAATAGACCAGCATTTCTTTAAGAAGAGACCAGTGAAGCCATCAGGGCCCGGCGCACGGTCACAAGGCATGTGTTTAATTACAGCCTCGACTTCAGAATCCGTGAACGGCAAAGACAGCTCTTCCAGACCATCAACTTGCTGTATTAAACTGGTCAGATCGAAACCCATTTGTATTCCTTTTGCATGGCCCATGCGATTATAGAAATCAGACCAAAACATGCTTGCCATCATTTGGTGTTCCGAAACCACCTCCCCCGCTGCATTCTTGATTGAAGAAATAGTATTTCTTCGATATCTTTCGGTGGCCATGGCGTGAAAATACTTTGAATTCTCTTCTCCAACCTTGATGCTCCGGATCGTGCAGCGCTGCTTCCAATAAACATATTGCCAGTGTAATATATCCTGCAGATGTACCTTAACTATTCTCCGGAAATTGAATTCAGGCCAACTTAAAGGCCGAATCTCCTCCAATTCATCAAAATAAAGAATTACTTTGCTACAATCCGCAATTAATGCTTTAACTGTGGAGAGCTTCAAATGCCATTGTTTTAAAGCATATCTGAGTGCTTTAAACTTAGCAGATATTGTTAAAGCAGCAGAAGACTTTGGCGTCGTGTTGTTCCAGACCTGCGCAACACACTCATGAAAGCCAGGTAAATTAACCCAGTAGTTTTCAAAACGAAAGACTCTAGCTTTAGGGACGGCCGTGGCAATTGTGACAACACAAGGAACATGATCTCATGCCGATCGCGCAAGAGGCAAAACTAAGGTGTTTGGGTGGTCAGTGGTCCAAGCAACTGAAGTGAAGAACCAGTCAAGTTGCTCAAGGAGGGGCTGAGATTGCATATTGGACCACGTGTATTGCCTACCCTTAATTGGCAGCTCAATAAGCCCCAAATGACCTATGATTTCATTGAACAAAAAAATGTCATTGACGTCGCCACCAGGCAAGTTGCGGTTTTGAAGTGACCTCATAAAATTGAAATCTCCCACAAGAAGCCATTTGTCATCACAATTAATATCCAGATTATATAACCACTGCACAAACTCATCACGAGCAGGATTTTGACAAGGGCCATAAACAGTCACTAGTTTCCAAACTTCAGATGTATGTTTGGAAAGAAACTCCACAATAATTCCAAAAGGTTTAGCCACAATTAATTTGCCTTCGAAAAAAGAGGAATTCCAAATAACCACCATACCAGCCGAAGCACCAGCTGAAGGTACATAAGCAAAATTGTCAAACCGTCGAGGACAGAACTTTCTAATGAATCTATGATCAATGTGCATGCACTTAGTTTCCTGAAGACAAACCACTGAACAACCGCTTTCATCAATTTTCTGCTTTACAGCAAGTTGTCGCATTTCTGAATTAAGGCCCCGCACATTCCAACACAGAACCTTCCAATCTTTAAACCCAGTCTAATTCATTACAAACCAAAAGATTTCCAGCAAAAGTAGACCACACAATGATCCACATAAACCAGCTAAACGAAGCAAAGCCCCACAGTTCATAACATAAAGACATAAATAAAGAAAGATGGCGTTCGAAAGTGGCACGCCATAGGCCAAGAAGCAGGCATATGAACTCAATCATCTGAACTATTGGTGCTTGCAGACTGAGTCGGATTAGCAACAAGCTTATCCGCAGTAATCTTCTCTGGAGCAATGCGCAGGCGATCCCCAATGCGCTGAAGTTCCGCAATTGCAGTTGGTGGAGGCACAGAGGCTTCTTCAGCCCTGGCTGACTTTGTCTTGCGTTTCTTCAGTGTGTGCGAAGATCTATTCAGACCAGGGGATTGAGTGCCACGGAATCCATCCCGTAAAGCACTGAGACGCGCACTACGACGGACCTCTGTTTCCACCAGGCTAACAGCTTTCTTCTTGCGCTCACGTTTCAGAGTGGCCCTTGGTGCAGCAGTCGTGAACTCAAATGTCTCATTTATAGGTTCAGAAATATCATCGAAGCATAGGGCCCTCGCAACTGGTCTCTTTGCTGGAGTGAGCAGTCGAGAACTGTCATGCGAAGAGGCAGTCACCGGCAGTAGGCCATCACTAAGATCGTATCCATTAAAGGACACCTCCCAAAACTTGCTAGAGAGTAAAAGAGAGCCAAATCCAGACATGAAGCTGAACTTCGGGATTACAGAGAAACAGAGCGATGGCATCATCTTCTGGAAAGAGCGCTGATATAACATATCTGGCGGCAAGACAGGCCCAAACACTGTGAGCACCTGTCCAATGTGTAGGGGAGGCTGCAAGGGAGCCGGAGGTTGCTGGACAATGACAAAATCATCCACAGGCATGTTGACTGAATCATTTGAAACCTGCAAGACCATGGATTCTTGCGACTGTTCCACAACCTGATTTTCCTGCACCATCTCCTGCTGAACATTGTGCTGCACTTCAAGAGGATCATGTTGCTGATGTGGCTGCTGGCCATGTTCTTGCGGAGGTAATTCATCCCAGCCAATTTCTGGAAACTCTGGCATTACCCAATTCTGATTGTGGAACTGAAGATGTCCAGGGAGTGGATGCGGGTTTCCATCAAAGGGCATGGGGTCCTCATCCGGTGGCAGTATATCTGCAAAGTCTGCAGAAAAGATGTAGATCGGGGCAGTCCAGGAGATACGGGTTCCACCAAAGTCCGCAAACTCCCGATATACAACATCTCGAGGCACCAATGTAGTTGCAGGAAAAGATACATAAGCCAGAGTGCGTACAAGCAGAGGATCATCTTGGTGCCAATGATGGAAACGGCCAAAAGTACTAATGGCATCTGAAATAAACTGCGTGCGCCTGTAATCCAGGGGGATTCCAACAATCATGACCCAGCCCCTTCTAAAACCCTGGATAGCTCTATAGTTGATACCCTCATCATGTGGCACAAATCGAACAAATCTGTCATTGCCCAGATCAAAAGGTGGGTGGTCGACAAGTGCTTGCCTAGCAAAAGGGCTATTGAAGCGAAAGAGCCCTACTCCTTGAATCCATGGCTGCGCATCCAGTACAGCACGCCCAAGATTGTGAATAACAAAGTTACTGACCATGTTTCTGAAGAAAAGGGTTTCCTCAGGCAGAGGAGCTGGTTCTACAATGGCGATGGCGTAATCTTCATGCTGGTGATCCGGAGCCACAGCCGGGGAGTAGAAAGTGCGCGGGAGACGCCGCGGGCCGCCGTCGATGATCTCGAACCCCTGCAGGACGAACGGTGCGGGGTTGAGCTCGAAGTTGGCCATTGCTGGGTCCTGAGCAAAGTCTGATGGCCCAGAGATGGCCTGGGAAGGCGGTGGCAATCTAGGCGGAGACGGCGGTGGGGATGGCAGTACGATGGGCGGTGGCGTAGAGTTAGGTGGCAGAGGCGTGGTGGGCGGTGGCTCTGCGGGCAATGGTGGGATCGTCGGGGTGGCAGGCGAGATGGGACTGGGCAAAGACCCCAGGGTAGAAACCGAGGCGGCGGGCGAGTATATCTCTGCTGACCGTTCCGGAGAAGCCGAAGTGGCTCTAGGGACCCACCTGTAAGCTGGGGAAGGTGCAGAGCTGGTGCAACCTTTGGCTCTGTGTCCAGATCGAAAGCATTGACGGCATCTAACCCGGTTGGTGCATGAATTGGTGTGGTGCAACATAGATAAACAGTTTTGGCACTTCCAAACGTTGAACACCATATCATCGATAAGATTATTGACCCTAGTAGAATCTCCAGCCGGGTCCATAGTCAATTGCGAATAATTTCTAGGCGAAGAAATTTCCTTATATGAAATCGACTCTGATGATTGGGTCACCACTTGGGACGTAGAAGGCATGCAGGAAAGCAGGTCCTCCTGCTGGGCCTGAGACCCATCAGCTGACGTGGCATTCTGCATGGATGGAGCAGTTTGTGTTTCATGCAACAGATTGTCGGTGCCAATTGGAACTGTTCCGGTAATGACGGCAGTAGTTTTGGCAGGGACGTTGATTGTTTCGAAAGAGATGGGTGGCGTCGCCACCGTCCACTGAAGATTGCTCGCTGGCGGAGATGGCAAGATCACTTTCTCAGAAGGGTTGACATCATATCCAGCCTCAACCATTGTGTCAACCAAGATCTGATCAGCTGGGAATCTATAGCCCTTGCAAACAGGGTACTGATGAAACGTAGCAAAGGAGAGTTTCTTCCTTGCCGAAGAACCCGATTGGAAAGAGGACTTAGAAGGGGGTTTATGCATAGCAATTAATCCCAAAGTTGCACGCTTTTTAGATGGACTAACCAGAATCCATTCCGCGTCACATTCCTTTCTCCAGAGGGATAATTCACGCTTCCAATTCGGACCACCATTTCCCCAGAGATGAAAATAACATTTGAAATGCGAGCATGCATATAATCTCAACTTGAGGATACAAAGGCCAACCTGTTTGCAGGAGACATGAAATGAAAATACCTTGCCCTTGATGAGTTGGACCGACAAATCAATGGCCGATCCACCAATTGAAGATTCCAGTGCAGCCGCCACAGAATCCTCATTAAGACGAAAAACATGTCGGCTAAAGGACACTACCATAATGAAATGGCTCATGTCGTCCGAAGGATGAACAGATCGCCCGCAAGACATGAAGACCTTATCTGCAAAAATGGAGCCCGGCGAGAAATCCAAACCCAAGGTTGATCCATCAGAGGAACCCATCAAAGATGGGTACAACCTTGTAGATCCAAATCCGCCGGAGAAGATGAGCGGAGAGAATCCACAATTCACAGGCTAGAGGTGGAGATCGCCGGAAAACCTAGGTCGTGGGTGGGAGGGGTGGGTGGGTGGGAGGAAGCCATCAACCGAGCTCGTGCTGATTTGTCCTGCTCTCATTTATTGCATTAGGACAACAACGATTCAACTGCTACTTTATGCTGCGGTAGTTGAGCCCATTCCTCTGCATGACCTGTCATTGCCATGGTAAATAGTTAAAACCCACTAGCATGTGTTCCTATGGTGCATTGCCTGCTATTGCTTAGAGGATGTCAGGACTAATTCATTGGGAATGAATTGGAGTACAGTGTTATGTTCTGATGTTGAGAGTTAAGTGTGTGAACATGATTTGGTAAAGGTAGCGGTGAGATGCCATGTAGGAGTACATGGTGGGTTGTCTCACTGGAACCGTCCCTAAGAACTGAGTTGTGTGTATGTTGTCCAATGACTAGATACTACCACACATTGGGTTCCGGTAACTCGACCCCTCTCGACTTATTAACCGACTTGGTCTCTGTCTAGGAGTCGCAATTAGTTTCTGGTGTTCATAGGCAGTGTTATTCTTCTACCAAGTGGCACCCGTCAGGGTGGGCTTGGGACAGACTAGGCACCGTGGCCCGGTGTACCGAGTGGCACCCGGATGGTGGGCTCGGGAACCCTGTACACATCGTTTGGGGCCTTGAGCGAAACCCCAGCCGGATCTCCTTGCAGATGGAACCTGAATAGGCGATAAACCTAGACTAGAGTCTTGTGTGGTTAGTCAGGTCGTGGCCTACACCCTCGCCAGGCTTCCGCTTGAAGGTTGCCGAGATACATGACGTGTACATGGTGGTAAGTGGTGGGAGCGTGTGTGAAGAAGTACTCCCCTATAGGGTTACCATGATCTATTCGAATAGCCATGTCCTCGGTTATGGACTTCTTGGATGCTTACGTGGTACATAGACAACTTAAAGTGGATACCCTAAAATGCTCAAGACAAGTGTGAGTGCTATGGATGGCCTTCTCATAGAGAGACGGGGATGAATCCATATTAGTGTATTGATGTGGTAATTAGTGGACTCGTGTGCGATGCCTCACCTCAAAGAAGTTTCTCGTAGTCGTAGAACAGGATAACCACTGAGTCAAAGCTGGCTTGCTGCAACTAAACCCCACATTACCTTCTTGATACAAATGGATGTATGATAGGGTCTGATGTATGTCTTGTTGAGTACCTTTGTACTCATGTTTGCCTTATTTATGTTTTGCAGGTGAGACATCTGTCTCACTAGTAGTACCACTTGGACTTCGACGAGTAGCTTGTTACCTCAGCTATGATCCTGTACCCTTGGGAGGGACTTGTAGATAGTCAGGCTTCTCAGCCTTTTTCTTTAGTAGTTGTCTGTACTCAGACATGTAACGTTTCTCTTTCTTTTATGCTCTGAATGATGGGTCATGAGAACTCTGTTTGTATTAATGCTATGTGGCTCTTCTAGGCCTCTATATATGTGTGTTTTGAGTTATGTTGTGATGCCATGTTGTACAACACATACTTGCATGTTATGCATACGTGTGACATGTATTGCTATGTGTGGGATCCGACAGCCTAGTTGTTTATCCTTGGTAGCCTCTCTTATGGGGAAATGTAGTCTAGTGCTTCCACTGAGCCATGGTAGTTCGCTACTGCCCGGTTTACCCGGAGTCCTGCTAGCCCAGCACGACTGCTCCGGAACACTTGGACTGGCCGGCATGTGATTCACTTTGTTCCTGTGTCTGTCCCTTCAGGGAAATGTCACGCGGTGACATCCGGAGTCCTGCCTAGCCTGCTACAGCCCGGTTCACCGGAGTCCTGTTAGCCCACTGCTACAGCCCGAATTCGCACACTGCTGACCGAGATGCTCGATGTTGATTCATGTATGCCTGTCCCCATAAGTTAGTGCCACTATGGGTTCACAACTAGTCATGTCGGCCCGGGTTCTCTGTCATATGGATGCTAGCGATACTATCATATACGTGAGCCAAAAGGCGCAAACGGTCCCGGGCCATGGTAAGGCGACACCCGTGGGAATACCGTGCGTGAGGCCACAAAGTGATATGAGGTGTTACATGCTAGATCAGTGTGACTTAGAATCGGGGTCTCGACAATACGCATATATCTGTTCATGTGTGGATTGGAGACAACATGTTCTCCAATTTAAATATTTGAATGCAAGTTTATATCGAAACATGGTTTACATCAGTCTTTGATGCATAAAACGTGACCTCCCCCTTTCCCGGACTCATGTTCTCTCTCTCTCTCTCTCTCTCTCTCGCCGGCAATCTTCAATTCTGTCGCACGCATCCGACACAAAAACCTTGTTGGTCCCTCTCCCTTTCTCTCCATCTCTCTCTCTCTCTTTGTGTGTGTGTGTGGGGGGGGGGGTCTTTCTAGTTTGCATGCATATGTACACCATCTATAGGTCTCTCTCGCACAATATGTATGATACTCTAGCCAGTCCAAGCTAGATATCTTCAGTGCACTCATTGTATGCACACAAATTCCTTGGCTCTTTTCCCGTAACTCTCTCACGCACCATTATGACGTGTCGGAGCTCTTCCCCCCTCTCTCAAACTCTCCATCCACCTGGGTCACACACACACATGCATATCTCCCTCGCACTCGATAGGCCCATCTAAAACTCTATATCTCCCCCTCGTTCTCTCTCCATCTCACACGCGCACACACACAATCTCATGCCCAGCTAGCCAAGTATGATGGTCTCTCATTCCATTGTAGGCACACGCAGTCCCCCCTATATGTATATGACTAGCTAATCTTAGTCTCCATCACAAACATGTGCATGGTCTATCTCGATTTCTCTCGGGGCATCTTTCTATCGCGCACGCACCCCCTCGATCTCCCACCCATATAGTCCCCTCACGATCTCGACGGGATCTCTCTATGACAAACACACCCTCTCTCCCTCCCCATGCGTCCATGCCATCCATGTGTCCCTCTCGACCTTCGTTCCTTGTAGGCCAGACCTCTATTGGACATGTTCTACAGGGGTGTCTCTCTCCGTTGCAAACAATCACACACTAGCTATCTTCGTGTATCTCCTCGCCTCGCTTTTCCATCTCAGAGATGCATGCGTGATATGTTCACACAAGAAACGAAAAAACACACTCTCTCTAATTTAACGTTTGTTGTCACTTTCTCTTTCACACACATACACTTTTTGCACACTTACGCATTCTCCATCACACGCACTTGATCTGTCTCGACTGAGGCACTCTCCTCGGTCCATAGCATATAGATTTATTGAAAAGTCAAACATCACAAAGTTTGACCATGTACGTGGAGAAAAAGAATTACATCTAGTATGGCAAACATATACCATGAGATTCACCATGAGATGTAGTTTTGTATGATGTATCTTTGGTATTGTAGATATAAATAACATTTGCATAAACCTGATCAAAGTTTCCAAAGTTTGACTTCTAAAAAATTTACATGCACTGCATTATCGAGCGGATGGAATATCTCTTTCCCCTCTCAGCTATCTGATGCACCACTCAGCCTTATCGGGGCTCCTCAACCTCTCTCAAACTTTACTGGTCAGTTTGGTTCGTGACCTGACCCTCATGCCTTGATGGCCGGTACTGCCTGGTGTGGATGTGAGATGTAAAATATAATATTTGTCTGGCCAGGCTTGTGTGGTGCTGAAGCGTTTGGTTCATGCCTGGGCTAGGCAAAGCATCAACGTCCCATCAATCACTCCATGCATCAATTATCTAATGCTAATATCCATCCATGTTGCTGTTAGCCTCGTGGCCACACGACTAGGCACGGCCAGGCGTTCGAAATCAGTCGCCTGGGCCAGGCTACTTGAAGTGTCTGGAGTTCGGCCAGGCTAATTAAAGTGCAAGGGAACCCGGGCTAGGCGGGCTTTCTTTTTCACAGGGTAGCAACCAAACAAGCGTACATGAAATCCAACCACAACCCCAGGCCAGGCAAAAGATGCTCAGGACGCAAGCCAAACTGGCCTTATATCTCCCTGTTTCACCCATACATATGTCTTGCTCGCGCTATACATATAGACCCATCCAACACTCTCCGCCCTTGTTCTCTCTCCATGTGACACGCACCCCCCTAAGTACCATAATCCCTCACTCCATCATAGGCGCAAGCACACCTCCCTCCTAAGTATGATTATCTCTTACTAGCCATCAGGAACACACGTATTCTCTCCTTCCATCCATACGTCTATTGTCGGGGGTTTGGTGCGACCTATGCCAACGGATGGCTTATCATGGTGGGGGCGAGTAGAACATCGCCGGTCCCTGGAAACGGGATGAGGCGAAGACATGCACGCCGGCGAGTCTTACCCAGCTTCAGGGCTCTCCGGGGAGATAACACCCCTACTGCTGCTCTGCGAGGTCTCTGCATGATCACTATGGCCAAGTGTTTACATGGTTGCTTCTTGAGCTGTTTCTTAGAGGTAGGAGAGGGCAAGGCTAGCTCTCTCCTTCTATCTGGTATGGTCTAGAGCTACTAGGTTCCAACCCTTTGCGTGGGTGCCCTGGGGGGTTTATATAGGCCTACCCCCTAGGGGTACAATGGTAGTTTGACTGGGTGCGGGCCCAGCTGTCAGTGCCTCCGACCTCAGACTTCTCCGCCGACTGCTGGGCCCCGCCGACTGGTCTGGTACGGAGCCGATAGGCCGCGTCCGCCATGGGCGGGTCTTGCCGGCTGCTAATTACTTTAGCCGTGCTTCTGATGACACAGGCTTGGTCATGGGGTTGTGGCAACAGGCCCACCGCCTGGCGGGCGATCACTGTGGCCACTCCCCATCTCATCTTGAATAATGGCGCGTGGGCCTCGGGGGAGGGCTCGGCTGACTCCCTCGGGACGACTCCCGATGGGTCCGACTGGCAGTTCTCCCGCCGTCTCCCGAGGTCTCGCTGACTGGTGGGCCCCGCTGCCTCCAGGACGTACAGACAAGCCGTCGTGGGCGCAGGACTCGGTACTGTGGTGCTGATGTCAGGGCCGGCTGGGCAACAGTGCCACGCCGCATGGAGATCTTCCCGGGTATGGCGTGCTATGGCCACGCCTGCCTTTGGTAAGGGGCGGGGAGTGGGCTTCACTGTAGCCACGCCCCTGCCCCATTCCCTTTGATGAGGTCATGATTTGTTGGTGTCGCCGGCCGACTCCTTAAAGCCGGCTTCTCTGGAAGTCGTCCCTGGGACTCGGCTGTGAGCGGGCAGTCGGCCACCCTACCATCGACTCCTCAGGGGGCGGCTCTTTGCCCTGGGGTCTTGAGGGGCGCAGCCTGCCCCGATGTCTTGAAATGTTATGGGCCTCGGGTTGGCCTACCCATGGCCCATTACTCCGACAGTAGTCCCCAAAGCTGGTGAGGCACCGCGTACGATCGGCCGAGAAGCCTCAGCAGTTTCTCTTCCCGGTTGCTCAACACATGGTCTTTGATTGACTTCTGCCGGGCCGTCTAGAAGGAGTCGGACATGCCCAACTCGGACTCACTCAATTCCGACATGCTCAGTAGTTCGAACGTCGCGGCGGGATTTCAAGTGGCGTGCTAGCTAAGCCTCCAGGCCGCTGCCCGTTCTTGGCCTGTCATGCGAGGGCACGTGGCCAGGCCATCCCGCCAGCCTACGCGCGCGACGGGACATGCCCATAGGCGGGGCCCGCCACTACCGTGCCTCGGCGCCCGAGCGGATCCGCTGCGGCCCCGGTGGACGGTTGGGATTCCCGTGGAGTTACTGCGCGCAGTAACTTTACGTGGATCGCGGGGGTTGTGGGCGCAGTAAATCCCCACGTCCGCCCCCTCGGCTTCGCAACCCACGGGGCTATAAGTAGGGGGAAGAGGGGGGCACATGCGCCCCTCCTTCCCACTACCCCCCGTTCTCTTCCTCCTCTTCTCTTCTTCGCTCCACCGCACGCCCAAGCTCCGGCGAACGCCACGGTGACAGCTCGCAATGAGTTCTTCCTCCGCTGCCGCGCCTCTCCCAGTGCGCTCCAGCACCTGGGACGGTTTCGAAGTCCATGAAGACCACATTGTGTTCCACCTCCGGACCCGTCGGCTTCCCGGCAAGGATCGCGTGCAGGTGCGTCTCGCGCCGGAGGGGGAGATTTCCCCCGCACCGTAGGACGGCGGCGTGAGGACTGCCTGCGCGGGCTGGGGCTGCCGCCGAGCAGCTTTTTCCGGTCTTTCAGGGAGTTCTACAGCCTCCTGCCGCACCATCTCACCCCCAACATAGTGGTGCTGCTGTCCGCCTTCGTAGCCTTGTGCGAAGGCTTCCTCGGAGTCCTCCCCACCCTCGAGCTCTGGGGGGAGTTCTTCTTATCCAAGCTCGGCACCCAGGCCACGGGCGTGCCAGCTCAATGCAGCGCCTTCATCGCCGTGTGAAGGTCAGGAGCCGACAACCCCTTCCCCTCCATCTCGATGATAAAGTCGGTGAAGATGTGGCAGAGATCCTACTTCTACGTCAGGAACGTCGCCACGAGGGGCGACTGGGTCAACCTGCCGGCTTTCGAGGCTGGCCCGCCGGCTGGCAGACTGCCCAACTGGTCGTACCGAGCCTGGTCACTGACACCTGCGGGAGCCGGCGCCATCACGTGACTCGGAGTGCTGACACAGTCGGAGGGTCTGACTGGTCCGGACCTGCTGGCCGCCTTCGTGTCGCGCCGAGTTCTTCCACTCCAAGGCCGCCCTACATGATATGCCAGATGAGCGGGCACCGCGACCCGAGTCGGATGTGCACCAAGGACATGCCTCACGAAGAGGTGGCCCTCATGGTGAACTACCTTTTGGACAGCAGGCTCCCGGAGGACTGGCGATTCGGCAAGGAGCCATACTCCCACGCCGACCCCCGCCCATGGCGAGTCGCCTTTCTTTTCTTTCTTTAGATTGTCATCTTCTTGCCGAGTTTTGTTTTGACCAGTCGGCTTTGGTTAGAATCCCCTTCTTCACCCACCAGCCGGCACCTCGGGGCCAGCCTGTGAGTTCGTCGCCGACCGGGCGGAGAGCGACGTCGACGGCCCCGATCTGGGGGCGGCGGCTCTGGAAGACAACGCCGAGGGAGGAGGAGGGACAGCAGGCGACTTCAGGCCCTCGGCTACCTTCGCCGACTGGCCTGAAGACAATGCCGAGGGAGAAGTCGCCCCTCGCCATCGGCCAGGAGCCAGCCAGCCTGGCGCGGGCTCTTCTGCCGCGCCGGTTGCTCCAGGCGGCGAGAAGAAGCGCAGGGCCGCGCTGACTTTGTTCGGCAGTTGGCCAAAGAAGCCCAAGGGCTCGTCTGCGGTGACCTGGCGGGACGAGGCAGCCGCGAAGGCCATCCGCTTCCGTAAGGAAGTGAAGAAGCCGTCGTTGGTCTCCGCGTAAGTATTCTGTCTTCAAAGTTTTATTCTTTCTTCGTGATTTGTCTGAGTCTCTACTTGCGCCTCTTTCTTCAGGGCTCCCCTCTCCCTTGAGCGGGTTGCCGCCGCCTCCATCATGGGGTCAGCGGAGACGTCCGCCACCACTCGGCGGATTGACCCCGCTGCTGACCTCCGGGAGGCGATGGAGCGGAATGCGCATGAGCGGCAAAATGAAGAAGAGGCCCTCTGCCTGGAGAAGGCGGAGGCCGACAGGGCGGTGGCCTCCGCTAAGAAAAAACTAGCGGAGGCCGAAGCTGCCGCCGTGGCGAAGCAACAGGCTGAGGAAGCCGCACGTCGCCAGTCGGCTTTGCTCGTTACCCCGCTGAACTCTGCGCTGCCGCCTCCGGAGTTCACGGGGCAGACCGAAGAAGCTGGCGGGGAGAACCTCGTCGAGGAGAGGGAAGGCGGCGACCCCTCTACTCCGGACGCGAACGTTCCGCCGCCGCCTCCGCCGCCGTCTGAAGGCGAGCAAGGTGAGCAGCCAGCGGACCCTCCGATGCCGCCGACCGAAGACGAGGCCGTGGCGAGGATACTCCTCCAGGTCGGCTCGCCAACGCGCTGTCGTCTGGAGAAGGCGACTTCGACACCCCGCCCCTGGAAGCCGGCACCGCCAGCTCGGCGGCCCTAGACGCCGAAGCGATGAGCGCCGCACCTGTTGGGTGGGTGCGAGGAGGCGGCACAGGGCCGCTGAACCAGGCGCTCCTGGACGTCCAGGCGAAGCTCCGTGCTGAGGGCAACGCTCTCCAGAGTTGCACCAAGGCGTTCCGGGCGTCGCGGGCAGCCGTCCGGGTATGTTTTTTCTTTCCTTTAGTCTTTGTTTTCTTGTTCCTCTCTGTGGGGGCGCGCCAGTGCACCCACTGGGTGTAGTCCCCGAGTTTCGGGCCAGCTGCTGAGCAGGCGGCCCAGAACTTCCAATTGATGAACTTCTGGGTACTAACTTTGTCTGAAATGCTTGTCGCGGGATTACCACAACCTCCGCGTCACTGCCTTCAACCGTAACGTTGAAGAGCTGGGCAAGCGGACCGCTGACTTGGCGGAGAGCCGGAGTAAGTCCCTCTTTTTCTTCTCTGCGGGGCGCGCTAGCACACCCGCGGGCTGTAGTCCCCGAGATTTGGGCCGACTGCTGAGCAGTCAGGCCGGATCTCCCCGGCGACCTACTTTATTGACGACTGTTGTCTTTCTTCCTTTCCTTCAGGAGCCAATGCTGCTCTTCAACAGCAGCTGAGCGAAGCCAACTCCGCCCTGCTCGCCCAAGGGGAGGAGTGCAGCAAGCTCGCCACAGAGCGCGATCTGCTGGCCACTCAGTTGGCAGAGCAGAAGGAGCTACTTGCGAAGTCGCAGAGGAGGCGGAGGAGACAGAAACCGCCCTCTTGGCCGAGTTCGCGAGCGAGCGCTCCTCCTGGTCTGACAAGGAGGCGCTGCTGTCCTCTAGCTTCCACGAGATTAAAGACATCGTTGATGGTGAGTTTCTTTATTTTCTTTCTTCGAGCTGCCGATTGAAATTGTGCCGACTCCTGGTTTTTGACTTGCTTCTTCATTTCTTCGTGTCTTTGTAGACTTCTTCCCTGGGCAGTCGCAGGCTGCTATCCAAGCCATCGAGGCCGACCGTGAAAGTCGGAGGGCGGAGGGCGCAGAGATCACTGCCGATGCCCCCCAAACTCTTGACGAGCACATCTTGAGCATCAAGGCTCGCCTCCGGCCGTCTCACCGGATGATGCGTCGTCTTCAGCGCATCAGTGCTCAGGAGATTTCCGCCCTTTGGCCGGATATGCAGGCTCCGCGCACCCCCAGCCTGACGGCCATCTGGCTGGAGGTCGCGGCAGGTCGTCTTGAGGCCTGGAAGGGCTCTTCGGCCCGGGCTGGAGCGTGCCGGGCCTTGGAGTTCGTCAAGGCGTGGTACCCGGGGTTGGATCTAGACCGGTTGGCCACGCTTTGGTCGGAGGCCCAGCTGGAGCTGGCGGCTGCGGAAGATGCCCTCGTCAAACATGCTGCGGCGATCGCCAAGTACACCGACACCAGCATCTTCGTCCCCGAGCGGTCTGAAGACGGCGAGGAGGTACCGCCGGAGTGGTTTGGGATGAACCCAGACTATGGCGAAGACTCGGCGGAGGTGATTGGCTCCAGCGTCGAGGAGAAGGACGAGGTGGAGGATGGGGGCGAGGCGGAGGCACCAAAAGATGGAGCAGACGGCCAGCCTCATCCCGACCGCGCCTCCAGCAATGAGCCGCGTGCGACCGACCCGACTGCTGCCGGAGGCGATCAAGCCAAGACTAGCCAGCCGGCCGCCCCGACGCCTAATGCCGGCACCTCCTCCGACCCTTCGAATCCATCTGCTGCCTCCTGAGCTGCCGCTGTATCTTTTATTTTATCTGCTTCAGTAGTCTTTGAAGAACTTGTTGCTTCGCACAATTCCACCGGCGGGGTGTATTTTGGACCTCTACTCGACAATTCGACCAAGGGCCTATGTTATGTAAATATAAATATATATATATATATATCTTTTCTTGCTCGTTGTTCTTTTGGCTTTTTTCCTTTGCCACTTTCTCTTAGTTGCCTGCCTTGCCAATCGGACAGCCGCTCTGCGGACTGTCGCTGGCTCAAGTGCCAGGCTACTTTGGGAAAGCAAGTACTTAGCCGTTTTCAAGATTGTTTAAGGAAGTTGGATAGAAGGCGACAATCCGACTATCCGAGACTTGGTTTGTGAGAAAGGCTGGAAGCCGTCTTGAGCTATGTTTTATGCTTTGAGTCCTTAGCCATTTTTCATGCGAATGCCCATTCTACCTTACTGCTGCCCACCGTGCAGTCGCTCTGCGAGCTGCGGCTTTTGACAGGAGACGGCTTAGGCGTTTACACACTACTTGTCCGACTGCAGGAAGCATTTCATAGTGCAAGGCGGCAAGTCCCCGGGCCGACTTGTCGAGCCCGGTCCCAAGCGGCATGACAAAGAGTAACATACTTGTAGGCATAATTTTTATCATACAGACAAAAGAGGGCAGTCCCCGAGCTCGTCTCGGGGGGCCCAAAGTTTTGGTACTTAAATACAAAAGGTAGCGTGGTACATAATGCATCAACTATAAAATCTTTCGAGGAGATTTGCATTCCATGGCCGCTCTGTCTCCTTGCTAGAGTCATCCCTCTTGCGTGCTCGGGGCTTCTGAGTGCCGATCAGGTAGTAGGAATCGTTGCCCAGTACTTTGCTGATGATGAAAGGGCCTTCCCAAGGCGCCGACAACTTGTGCTGGCTAGCTGTTCGCTGGATCAGCCGGAGCACAAGGTCGCCTTCTTGGAAAGATCTTGGCCTGACCTTCCTGTTGTGGTATCGGCGCAGGCTTTGCCGGTAGATGCTGGACCGGCTGAGTGCCAACAGCCGGCCCTCTTCCAGCAGATCGACGCCTTCTTGTCGTGCTTCTTCTGCTTCCTCCTCGGTGTACATGGTGACTTGTGGGGAGTCGAACTCTATGTCCGTTGGGATGACGGCTTCGGCACCGTAGACGAGGAAGAAGGGCGTGAACCCAGTTGACTTGTTTGGAGTCGTACGCAGACTCCAGAGGACGGCTGGCAGCTCGTCGAGCCAGCAGCCAGCCGAGCGCTCCAGAGGCTCGATCAACCGAGGCTTGATGCCGGACAGGATGAGGCCGTTTGCTCGCTCCACTTGGCCGTTTGACTGCGGGTGGGCAACGGATGCTAGGTCCAGTCAGATGCCCTATGTTGCGCAGAAACGGGCCAAGGCGCCTTTGGAAAAATTTGTGCCGTTGTCGGTGATTATGCTGTGTGGTATGCCGTACCGAATTGTGATATCGGTGATGAAGGTCACGGCAGTCGGACCGTTCAGTTTCTTAATTGGCTTCGCTTCCACCTACTTGGTGAACTTGTCCACTGCAACAAGTAGGTGAGTTAGACCACCTCGTGCTGTCTTGAATGGTCCCACCATGTCTAGACCCCAAACTGCGAAAGGCCAGGCAATGGGGATGGTCTTGAGCACAGAAGCCGGCTAGTGCAGCTTGGAGCTGAACTTTTGGCATCCTTTGCATTTTTGGACCAACTCCTTGGCCTCTTCCAAGGCAGTTGGCCAGAAGAAACCGTGTCGAAAGGCTTTGGCGACGAGTGCTCTTCAAGCCGCATGGTGGCCGTACTCGCCTTGATGGATGTCTTTGAGAATTGCTTGGCCTTGCTCTGGCTCTACGCAGCGCTGGTAGACACCAGTGACGCTGCGCCTGACCAGCTCTTTGTTGACTATGGTATAGGATGCCGCCCGACATTGTACTTGCCGAGCTGAGGTCTCATCAGTTGGTAGCTCTTTGTTCACCAGGAATTTGAGGATGGGCTGGGCCCATGAGGGTGCTGCTATTTCTTCGACTACCAGAAACGTGACTTGGACGAGGGCGGCTGGGCTGGGAGGCGGCGGGTTGGAGTCGACAGCCACTTGCTGGGTTGATGAAGTCCCTAGGCCGACTGGCGCGGTCCTTGGGCCGAGTTCTGGAATCTTCGAGTGCGCCACTGCAGTCCCCGGGCCGGGTTACACAGTCCCTGGGCTAGCCTCGACTGTGGCTGCTCCGGAGTCATCTGCCGAGATCCTCGTGCCGCCTTCTGGGGCTCTGGAGTCGGATCCGACGTCTTCGGGAGGAGCCGGCACAAAAATGGAGTCTGATTCTGGTGAAGGCTTGACAGACGGCTTGAGGAGGCGTTGAAGGGCGACGCCAGAGGGTATTGCTTGGCGGGTAGAGCCGATTCGTGCCAAGGCATCTGCTTGGTCGTTGTCGTTTCTTGGCACATGGAGGAACTCACACCCTTCGAAATACCTGCTGAGTTGCTGCACGAGGAAACGGTAGCTCGCCATGTTTGCGTCTTTCGCGTCCCAGTCGCCAGATGACTGCTGGACCACTAAGTCCGAGTCGCCATAACACAAGATCCGGCGGATGCCAAGTTCTTTGGCAAGGCGGAGCCCGTGAATGAGCGCCTCGTACTTGGCAACGTTGTTGGAGGCGGCAAAATGGATTTGCAGTGCATATTTGAGCTTGTCGCCTTTGGGAGACGTGAGGACGACACTGGCTCCCAAGCTGGTGCGCATCTTGGAGCTGTCGAAGTGCATCCGCCAATGGGTGGAATCAGGTGCTGGAGGCAGGTACTAGGTCTCGGCCCAGTCGACGAGGAAGTCAGCCAGTGCTTGTGATTTGATAGTGGTGCGGAGCTGGTAGTAGATGGTTTAAGGAGCCAGCTCTATGGCCCACTTGGCCACTCCACTAGAGGCATCTCGGCTACCGATGTTCTCGGCAAGTGGGGCCATGCAGACCACCATGATTGGATGCTCTTGAAAGTAAGGCTACAATTTCCTGGCAGCAAAGTGTACGCCATAGCAAATCTTCTGGTAGTGGGGGTAGTTCTGCTTGGAGGTCGACAGTACCTCGCTCAGGTAATATACTGGTCTCTGGACAGGCAGCGCCTTGCCTTCCTCCTTGCGCTCCACTACAATGACTGTGCTGACTACCCGGCTGGTGGCAGCGACGTACAGGAGCATAGGTTCCTTGGGAGTCAGAGCCGCCAGGACTGGTGGAGTAGTCAGCATCTTCTTCAACTGGAGAAAAGCTTCGTCCGCCTTATGGTTACACTCAAAAAAAGTGGTATTCTTCATGAGTTGGTATCAGGGGAGAGCTTTTTCGCCCAGCCGACTAATGAATCGGCTGATGGATGCTAAGCAGCCGGTGAACTTCTGCACATCCAGCAGTCGGCTGGGTACCTTCATTCTCTCGATGGCCTTGATTTTTATGGGGTTGCATTCTATGCTGCGTTCAGAGACCAGGAAACCCAGCAGCTGGCCGGCTGGTACTCCGAAGACACACTTCTCGGGGTTGAGCTTGATCTTGAACCGGCACAGGTTCTCAGAGGTCTCCTTGAGGTCTTCCAGCAGTGTTCCATGCTTTTCCGTCTTCACCACCATGTCATCCACGTAGACGTGGTCGTTCCTACCGAGCTGCTTGAGGAGACACTTCTGCATGCAACGCTGAAAGGTGGCGTCAGCATTCCTCAAGCCGAACGTCATGGTGAGGTAGCAGAATGCTCCAAATGGCGTGATGAAGGCGGTCTTCAATCTGTCAGCCGGGTTCAGCTTGATCTGGTGATATCCTGAGTATGCATCCAAGAAACTCAACAGCTCGCATCCGGCTGTGGAGTCTATCACCTGATCGATTCTTGGTAGAGCAAATGGGTCCTTGGGGCAGGCCTTGTTGAGGCTCGTGTAGTCAATACACATTCGCCACTGCTTGTTCTTCTTTAGTACTAGGACCGGATTTGCCAGCCACTCCGGAAAGGAAACTTCCATAATGAAGCCGGCTGCTAGGAGTCGGGCTATCTCCTCTCCGACAACTCTTCTCTTCTCTTTTGATAAGCGGCGCAGGGGCTGCCTGACCGGCTTTGCATCAGATCGGACATGTAACTTGTGCTCGGCGAAATCCGTCGGTACACCTGGCATGTCTTTGGGGGACCATGCGAAGATGTCCTGATTCTCACGAAGGAAATGGACAAGCTCGCCTTCCTATTTGCTGTCGAGGTTCGCACCTATGATAGCGTACCTCTTCGGGTGCTCCAGATCCAAGGGTATCTTCTTTGTCTCTTTGGCCAACTTGAATGAACCTTCGGCTTCCGACTCCTTCGGGTCGGGCGATATCTTCGGTTGCTTGCCAGCCATCGCCACAACTTGTTCAAGGAGCCGCTTCTCGGCTACGATTACCAGGGACTCGGCCAGCCGACTGCTCTTGGCCGCGCAAGTGGACGACTTCTGGTATTCGCCGGCCACAGTTAGAATTCCCCTGGAACTGGGCAGCTTCATCTTGAGGTAGGCGTAGTGGGGGACCGCCATGAACTTGGCCAAGGCGGGTCGGCCAAGTAGCGCATGGTATGGGCTCTCAAGGTCCACCACCTCAAACCAAACAGACTCTCTTCGGAAGTGATCTTTGTCCCCAAAGAGGACGTCCATCAGGATCTTGCCGATCGGCGAGCAGGAAAGCCCAGGTACAATGCCGTGGAACACTGTCCGGCTGTTCTGAAGCTATCTTTGCTTGATTCCTAACTTCTCCATGGTATCCTTGTACAGGATATTGATGATGCTGCGCCCGTCTATCAGAACTCGCGAGAAACGCGCAGCCCATTTGTCCGTAGCAAAGGTGGCGTCCAGGACCAAGGCGTAGGAGCCCAGACTCAACATCACATCTGGGTGGTCTGCCCTGCTCCAGCTGATGGGCTTCTCAGACCAGTGCATGAACTCTGGCGTCTCTGAGGCTACTGCGTTCACCTCTTGTCGCTGCAGCCGCCTGCTGCGTCGATCATCAGCTATACTGGTGAACACCACGTAGGCTCCGTGTTCTTCAGGGTATTCGTCTTGTACAGCACCGATTGGCCTGACTGCCGGCTGCTGGGCGGAGGCGGAGGCAGCTGCCCAGCAAGCGGGGGTGGCAGGAGGCCGTCTCCCTTGGCGATCCTGGTGAGCCAGTGGCACTTCCGGGTGGTGTGATTCGACGGCTTCGCGCCGCTGTGGAACTTGCAAGGTCCATCCAAGGTCTATTTCATAGGAGAAGGCCGACAACCAGTTCAGCTGGCCGCCTTTCTGTTGCTTGAGCAGAGGCTGCTCTTCTGGCAGCTGGGCTTCAACGGTTGCGACCTGCCGGCTGCCGGAGGCCGGCTGCGGGGCCTTGCGCTTGTTGTCGGCCTGCTGTTGTCGCTGGCCGGCGTCTGCCGCCAGAGTTCTTGGAGCCTGAGGAGCTACTTTGCCAGTCATGCTGATTTGGATTTCCGCCTTCATGGAGGAGTCGGCCGTGGTGTACTTGTCCGCTATGATCAGCAGCTCGTCGAGGGTTTCTGGCTCGTTGTAGAGGAGCTTGTGCTTGAGGAGGGTGCCTTCTCGGCACCCGGCTATGAAGTACTCGATGGCCTGCACCTCGTGCACACCGTCGCAGGAGTTCCGGAGCTGAGCCCAATGCGTGAGGTAGTCGTGAGTTGACTCGTCAGGACCTTGCATGCACAAGGAGAGCTGGCGAGGCTTGGGAGGACGCTTGTATGTGCTAGTGAAGTTGCGAACGAACGCTTCATTTAAGTCGACCCAGTTGTTGATCCTGCGGGGCTTTAGGCTGTTCAGCCATGTCCGGGTCGTGCCCTGGAGCATGAGCGGAACGTATTTTACGGCGACACGCTTGTTGCCGTTTGCTATACTGACAACCGTGGAGTAGTCGACTAGCCAGTCTTCCGGCTTCACGGAACCGGTATACTTGGGTCTGTCTCCTGGGAGCGTGAACCCTCTGGGAAAGGGCTCGTCCCAAATGCGGGGCCCGAAACAAGGCGGACCCAGCTCGTCTTCTTCTTCTAGCGCCAGGGACCGGTGAAGTTGGTCGATCCGGTGGCGGGCGTCATTCTCTCTAACTCCCTCTCGGCGGCCAAGGCAGTCAACGAGAGTCGGATGGTGAACAGGCGGCGGGGAGACTCGCCTCTCCTTGCGGGGAGGGGGAGGCGGACAGTCGTCCCGTCGTTCCACTGCTCTCGGGCGGCCATCTCGGTCGTGCTCTATGGTAACGTGAGTCCGACTGTGGCTGACAGCCGTTTCCTTGTCCTTTCCTCCTAAGGCGCCACCAGTTGGCGTCCGAGACGTCACACCTGGATCTCGGTGCGGGTCGTCGTTTCGCCGCTGTGGCGCCTCCATGCGGTAGCCGGCCTTGTTCTGCGTGGCGGCCGCGTCGTGGAGCCGCTGGACTCGCTCCATCATGAGGCGGCGCTCTTCGCCTTCGAAATTGTCCAGCTCCGTCGGATTTCGGGTTCTGGCAGACCCTTGTGGTTCGAACACTAGGGTGCGCACGGAGATTTCGCCTCCTACCTACCTGCACCCCTCCGCCTCGCTAGGATCTAAGCTATGGAAAGAACAACACAAGAGACACAGGGTTTATACTGGTTCGGGCCACCGTTGTGGTGTAATACCCTAGTCCAGTGTGTGGTGTGGTGGATTGCCTCTTGGGCTGATGATGATGAACAATACAAGGAAGAACAGCCTCGCGAGGGTCTGTTCTTGGCTGGGGCGATGAACTGCTGGGAGGAGTTCAGTCACCTCTCTCTCTCTCTCTCTCTCTCTCTCTCTAATCGAAACCCCTTTCTAAAGAGCCTCCTCCTTCCAACCCCCCTTTGCTATGTGGGTGGCTAGACCTATTTATAGAGGCCCTGGTCCTCTTCCCAAATATCGAGCGGGAAGGGAGCCAACAATGGCGGGCTAATTTGAAGGGGGACAGCTAGTATCAGCTATCCTAACAAAAGTAGTCTTCGCCTGCGCAAAGCTCCGGTGATGACGCCGTCTCGGGCTCCATGATGACCTCCATCTTGTAGTCCTCCTAGTCTTGGTCTCGTTGCACCGAAATGGCAACCTTTGCCTGATGCCTCGGTACTCCGCGGCTGCGCTTGCCCCCTTTGCACTAAAGAGGAAAGGAGGACACTACGCGGGCTGGCACCCGCGTGGCGCCCTTGGTCGTCATGGCTTGCGTCACGGGCACCTCGTGAGGTACCCCGCCTTGGTCTCTCCGCCTCCTCGTGAGCCAGCCTGACGAGGCCGTGCCTGAGGAAGCTCCGCGTCGTCCGCCCCGCGAGGGTCTTGGGTTTGTGTTGGTGAAGATGGGCCGTGCTGGGCCCCCTTTTGAGCCACGCCGCAGGCAGGCAAGTCTGGGGACCCCCGTTCCCAGAACGCCGACAGTAGTCCCCGGGCCCAAGGCGCACCCGGACATGGCCGTGCAGGGAGGCGGAATGGCAAGAGCGAAGCGTCGCGGGCCCTAACAGCCTGCGGCCTTGGGCGCCGTGTGGCGGTTGATTGGACGTGGGCGGCACTGTTCCCCCATGCCTTCCTTATTTTGCGCCATGCTAGGCGGACCCGTAGTCGTACACAGCCATTCCCCTTTTTATTGCTCGAGCGCCCTCTGTCCTTCCTCCGCTCGAACTTTGGTTTCTGTTTTCAACTCAATCTCGAACCTCCCCCCTTCCCATCGCCATGGCTCCGACGAAGAAGGGAAGAGGGAGGAAACTCGTGTCTCCGCCTTGCCCGCCGCCGCCCGAGGGCTTGGGTAAGGTAAGCTCGGCTCTGGCCACCATCTTCAATGAATGCGGGAGGACGACGGCCTGGCCCGCGTCCCACTTCTCCATCGACAGGATAGCCACCGAGGTCCCGTATTTTGCCGATGCCCTATGGGCGGCTCTGGTTCCTCCCATTTCTGATTTCTTGAATGCCGTGCTTTCCCACTATCAGATCCACATGATGCATCTGGGTCCTGAATCCATCACTCTCCTTTCGGTCTGAGCCTTTGTTTGCGAGGCCATGATGGACATCCTTCCTTCGGTCTCCTTGCTGTGCCACTTCTTCTCGCTGCGCCTTGTTGACCCTACCCAATGTTGGGCGTGTGTGAGCTTTGTTGCCGTGCCTGAGACGGCGGCCTCTATGATTGACTTCAGGCTCCCTCCGCCTGCGGCTGGGTTCCGCGAGCGGTGGCTGTATGTGGATGCTGGGGTGCCCAGCCCCCTGCTGTCGGAGCCAACTTCGCCTACTGTCCCTAATTCGGGCTAGGGCTAGGAGACGCTTGAGAGCCCCCGGCTCGTCTTCGTCTGGCACCGCTTCGTGTTCTTGAGGTTGCTTGGCGCGACAGCGCCCAAGGTGGTGAAGGAGTTCCTGCTACGCCGCGTTGCTCCTCTCGAGCGCCACTCCCGCTGGATGTGGGCCTTCAGCAGGCGCGATGATCGTATGAGGCTCCAGGAAGAGGACCTGACGCCTGTAGTGCTAAGGACGGCGCTCTTGACCCTGACGGGGGACCCCAATCCTGGCAGTATCCAGCAGGGAGGGGCTTTGTTGTACCTCTGCCAGAGCGGGGGCGATTTTTTGAGGCAGATGCCTATCTTCGATGAGTGGGGGCCGCGCCCCGCCGGCCTTCAGGGGACTCACGAGAACCCAGTGGTGGTGACTGCCCTTCCAGTCGGCCAAGGCGACTCTTCCTCAAGTGGCGGAGCAGGGAGGCACGAGGCGCCAGAGGCCGAGGGGGTCCCGGCGGGGTGACAGCGCCGGGCGAGGCTCATGAGGAAGCAGTTATCGGGGCCCATGCCGCTGAGGCTGAGGGTGACAAGCAGCTGCCCTCTGCGCCCACGACCGAGGCCACTGAGGCTCCGACGGCTTCTCTTGGCGAGGCGATTGGCGGCGCACATCAGGCAGGCGCCCCTGACGCAGATCGCCTTGACGCTCCATCTTTGTCACAGGTTGATCCCTGCGCCCGACTCTTAGGCCTCTTCCGTGTGGACTTTGAGGCCCTCCGGAAGAGAAGGGAGGCCTTGGGCGACGATTACCCTTGTCGCCTGCTGAAGCGTAGGAAGTACTTCGCCACTGATGAGTAAGCCTTCTCCTTCCCCAGCTCCCGATCCTTCTGTTGCTCTTACTGATCCTAGCTCCTCAGGCCCCTTCCAGCCGAGCTTGCGGAGACGGCTGAGGAGCCGCCCCCCTTGGCTTCGCCCCCTCCATCGTCTTCAAGCGCTCCAAGCAGTGGAGCCCTTGTGGTGAGGGCGATCGACGAGGCGAGCCATCCCGAGGCGTATCGTGGCCCCACGCACCTCGCGATCCTTCGCGGGCCTTCTCGTGGCATAGCCTGCCTGCCGTGGGCTTCTCGCCTGGTCGTGGACTGCGATTGGCTGAGGCGCTTCTTGCGCTCTTCACCTGGGGACGGGCTGGCCCCAGGCCGGGCTTCTGATGCGGCGTGCCCGGCCGTCGCAAGGGTGCCAGCCCCTAGCCCCCAGCCCGGAGGGGGAGTGCTGACTCGTGGCCCCCGGCGCTTGCATGGGGCAGATGATGTGTGGAAGATGTGCTCGAGTGCGCTCGGGAGCGTCGCGCTCTCCGCCAAGGATTCCTTCGAAGGGCGGCTGACGCGGTAAGCCTGCTTGGAGAGGAGCTTGCCGATGAAGACGTGTGCCTTGAGGCCAAGGGCCTACGCCTGGCTGTAGAGAAGCGCGAGCTGGAGGGCGCCATCGCCCTTGCGCGTCGTCAGCACGATCTTGACGACACGGAGGCCAAGGCGTCGCTGGTGGCCTCTCGGGAGGCCTGATCTTGGGCCGCTGAGGAGGCTCGGGAAGCTGACCGGCGGCGAACGGCGGCGGAGGAGCGGGCTCGGGAGCTCCTGGCCTAGTGCCACTCGCTGGAGGAGCAGGTGGAGCTGCGCTAGGCAGCCCTCGCGTCGATGAAGGTGGCCTCCAGCGACTCAGTAGAGGTCCAGAAGCGTGAGGAGGCGCTGACGCTAGAAGCCACCGAACGTACCCGTGAGTACGAGCGTCTGGAGACGAGGGAGCGCTTGGTGACGCAGGCGGAGGATGATGTTGCTGCACAGGAAGCCCGCGTCTTGGAGGAGGTCGGGCGTCGAGTGGTGATGGCACATTTGAACCTCGAGCACGAGTTCGAAGAGAAGCTGGGGTTGATCCGGGCCGAAGCTGAAGGCAGGACTGCTGCCTTGACGGCCAAGCTGGAGGAGGCGACGCAGTGGGCCGACGCTTTCCGGGCTGCTCTTGAGGTTCCGCAAGGTGAGCTAACCGCTTCCCAGGCCGAGGTGCTCCTTCGCTGCCAGCGGGTGGAGAAGGCTGAGGTTGTCGCGGGCCAGAACGCGGACGAGATACGTCAGCGGCGGATCCTGGAGCACGAGCACGGCCCCATGCTCACCATGCTCCGGGAGGGATCCAACACAGCCTTGGGCAACATCTGTGAGGCGGCTATTGGCGAGCCGCACGCAGTCAACTATGCTGGCAATCTTTAGTTCTTCACTGACGTGGTGACGCAGCTGGAGGAGCGATCGGTCACGGCTGACAGGTTGGTGGAGGAGAGGAGCCGCGCCCTGCTCGGGCACGCCTTTTCTCGCGTCTTCAGCCACCTCTAGAACATGGATCCCCACTTTGATTTTGACGCCACCATCGCCCCAGTCCCCCAGGCCGTCCGAGGCGATCTGGCGCACTGGGTGGAAGACAATGTGGATTCTCTTATCAGGGCCTTCGCCTCAGACAACGACGACATGATCGTGGCGGCCGACGAGGGTGGTGTGATGGACGGCCCTGACGCCGCTGGCGGCGACGCGGACAGCGATGGCGAGTTCAGCGACACTAGCAAGGGCTCGGGTGGTGCTCCTGGGAACGCATTGGGGGATTCATCCGACTGATTGTGCATCGCTCCTACTTCCTTACCCTGCATGAATAGAACTCAGGTTTTGGCCTGATTGCAGTGAGAGCATTTCGGAGGGGGAGCCCCTTATGTAAAACTTGTGTTCATCATATTAGTAGACGCTACATTGCCCTTGCGCCCGCGCCATGTGGTTGGCCCAAGCGACGCGCTGGTCGGCTAGTTTACCTTTGTCCCGTGCTGGCCCTGAGGCAGCCCGCGGGGGGTTGTGGTGTCTCGAGTGTTCCCTGATTGGATTCATAGGATCTGTAGTAAAATACCCTCCTGAGAGGTCACGTCGGCGACAGTCTGGGCTGCGCACAAGCTAGGCCTGACCCGGCTCGCGAGGGGCTCGCGAGGGGAGGCAGCTGAGGCGAAGTGGTAACCAAAACGCGAGAAATTGCTCAAACGAGACTAAGCACCCCTTCCCCGAACACACGCAAATCTCAAATTCGAATCCAACTTGAATCCAGCGGGGGAAAGCGACAACCAATGGGAAGAGCAACAAAAGAAAAAAAAGGGCCGCGTCCGGCACCTAGTCTAGTCTTGGACGTCTTCTCACCAGCGCGGAGCTAAGTGCTGCCACTGGGCGTGGGAGGGAGCCCCAGGGCCTGAGGCCGGCACCCCTGAGACTCCGGGGCGTGTACAACCCCACTCATTATTACGTGAGAGTGTCATGGGGCGCCGAGCTTCACAGGTACTGGGCCTTCTTCACAGGTACTGGCCTTGCTTCATATCGCCAGATGAGGGCCCTGCCTTGCGCCACACTCTAGTGCCATCAACGATGACTAGAAACCAGGACGCCGCCAATGGGGTAGAGCGGTTGCCAATGGTTCCCCCGACGACCACGGGTCCTCCGCCGGGGGCAGGCCCTGGGGCACCTCCCCAGCGGAGGGCCTACCTCCTGAGAACACCTTGCTCCGAACGCCGCAGTGGTGATGTCGGATCTCAGCCCCTCTCCTGCAGCCCCCTGCGCCCTCCTCCCGAGGGGCAGGAGACTGTGGGAGCGGGGCAGCTGCTCGCTGTGGCGACTTGCACCTCCTGCGATCCATGGTTAGCGTATGCCTGCTCCTGAAGAATTAGCGGTACCCGATAATCGTTGCCCCCAGTGTGGCCAGTGGGACCGTCCCAGGGCTCCCGGAAAGGCTCATCTTCTGGCGCCTCGTCCCCCCAGCTTGGGCTGAGGAGCGAGCCTTCTTCGCTCTCGTGTGGGTGTCCTTGGTCCATCATGAGGGGCATGTATTCTCCGGCGCCACCATCCCGAATGCCATGCCGTAATGCCCCGCATGCCACGCGGTCCTGCCTGACGCGCCCACTGTGGGTTTGCAGCGCGGCTGTCCACTGGGGCCGTGGGTGGCGTCGAGTCCTTCCTCTTTGCAGACCGGGGGCGGGGGCAGCGCCGCCGCCGGTCCAGCGCTGACAGCTTCGCTGGCGTTGGAGTAGCCTTGGAGCCCGCGGGCGCGCGCGGAGCCCCGGCGCGGGCCGCCCTGGGCTTGAGATGGGAGCTGGGCGGAGAAGGGGTGAGCCCCCGAGGCGGCGAAGCCTAGGAGCTCTGCCACTCGCTCCAGCAGCATGTCGCGGCCGCCCTCCAGCAGCTTGCACTGCAGCAACTCTCGGGCCACTGTGAGCGCGGCCCTCGAGTTCGCCTGCTCCCTGCGGGTGTACGGCGTTGTGGTCGCGGCGTGATTGGGTGAGAGCTGTCGAAGCCTGTCCGCGTCGCCCGCGGCCCACAGCACCCTGTGGACCGCGAGCTGCCTGGGGCACGGGAACGCCCGAGGCAAGCGGCTCTGCGCAGCCGGGCCACGCCGCCCAAGGATCTGGGTTGCCCGCCTGGTTGCCGGACATGGTGATGACGACGCGACGGGGCGCGAAGCGGTAGAAGGTGGATTCCGGCAGACTCCTACCTGGCGCGCCAAATGTCGGATTTCGGGTTTCGGCAGACCCTTGTGGTTCGAACACTGGGGTGCGCGCGACGATTTTGCCTCCTACCTACCTGCACCCCTCCGCCTCGCTAGGATCTAAACTATGGAAAGAACAACGCAAGAGACACAGGGTTTATACTGGTTCGGGCCACCGTTGCGGTGTAATACCCTACTCGAGTGTGTGGTGTGGTGGATTGCCTCTTGGGATGATGATGATGAACAATACAAGGAAGAACAGCCTCGCGAGGGTCTATTCTTGGCTGGGGCGATGAACTGCTGGGAGGACTTCAGTCACCTTTCTCTCTCTCTCTGTTTCTGATCGAAACCCCTTTCTAAAGAGCGTCCTCTTTCCAACCCCCCTTTGCTCTATGGGTGGCTGGTCCTATTTATAGAGGCCCTGGTCCTCTTCCCAAATATCGAGCGGGAAGGGAGCCAACAATGGTGGCTAATTTGAAGGGGGACAGCTAGTATCAACTATCCTGACAAAAGTAGTCTTCGCCTGCGCAAAGCTTCGGTGATGACGCCGTCTCGGGCTCCACGATGACCTTCGTCTCATAGTCCTCCTGGTCTTGGTCTCATTGCACCGAAATGGCAACCTTTGCCTAATGCCTCGGTACTCCGCGGCTGCGCTTGCCCCCTTTGCACTAAAGAGGAAAGGAGGACACTGCGCGGGTTGGCACCCGCCTGGCGCCCTTGGTCGTCATGGCTTGCGTCACGGGCACCTCGTGAGGTACCCCGCCTTGGTCTCTCTGTCTCCTCATGAGCCAGCCTGACGAGGCCATCCCTGAGGAAGCTTCGCGTCGTCCGCCCCGCGAGGCTTGGCACCTCGCGAGGGTCTTGGGTTTGTGTTTGTGAAGATGGGCCACGCTGGGCCCCCTTTTGAGCCACGCCGGAGGCCGCAGGCAGGCAAGTCTGGGGATCCCCGTTCCCAGAATGCTGACAAGCTTGTCGGCTGCTGCCTAGGTGGCTCGGATGTTCTCCGCTGGTGTAGCGTAGACGGGGCGGCTAGCCCCAAACAGGCTGGCAATGGCTACGCCGCGCTGCTGGACCGCACCAAGGCGGCTAGGCCCTGCCGGGGCCGGCGAGCCACCAACGGCGCGATCCATCCCCCGCTGGTAAGCTTCTGACAACCGTCTCATGCTGGCCAGCTTCTTTGCGCCTTCAACGAGCTGAAGGCGGCGCGCTTCTAACATCTCTGCATCAGCAGCTTCCGAAATGGGCGCAGTTAGGTCTTGCAGCGCTTCGCCGAGTGAGTCGGGCGCTCCTCCGCCAGGGAACTCGTCATGACTGATGACTAGCACCTCGGTGACGGTGCTTCCGTCGCTCTCCGCGTGGGGGAGAGGTTCATCATAGACCACCACGTTGGTGGGGAACGCGTCGATCGACGCGGTGTCGGAGTCGACCAGCATCGGGTCGGTGGAGCCTTCGGACTCCAAGTCTATGGCAGGCTCGCCGGAAACGTGGAGTTGATCGAGGAGGCCCGCGAGGAGCTTCTCGGGGCCGCCCGCGCCTGCGTCGGACGCAGGTTCGTCAGAGAGGCAGACCTCGCCGACAAGTTCGGCCAAGGAGCTGGCTGTGCAGGCGATATCAACGCCGCGCAGCGCGTCGATGCAAACTTCGCCTGGCGTGCCTGGCTGGCTGCGCTCGCCAGGGAGGAAAAGGGTTCCGTCCAGAACAGATCTCCGGACGGCAGTGCACCATGCCCCACGGTGGGCGCCAAATGTCGGGGGTTTGGTGCGACATATGCCAACGGATGGCTTATCATGCTGGGGCGAGTAGAACGTCGCCGGTGCCTGGAAACGGGATGAGGCGAAGACATGCACACCGGCGAATCTTACCCAGCTTCAGGGCTCTCCGGGGAGATAACACCCCTACTGCTGCTCTGCGGGGTCTCCGCATGATCACTATGGCCAAGTGTTTACACAGTTGCTCCTTGAGCTGTTTCTTAGAGGTAGGAGAGGGCAAGGCTAGCTCTCTCCTTCTATTTGGTATGGTCTAGAGCTACTGGGTTCCAACCCATTGCATGGGTGCCCTGGGGGGTTTATATAGGCCTATCCCCTAGGGGTACAATGGTAGTTTGACTGGGTGCGGGACCAACTGTCAGTGCCTCCGACCTCCGACTTCTCCGCCGATTGCTGGGGCCCGCCGACTGGTGGGCCCCGCCGACTGGTCTAGTATGGAGCCGACAGGCCGCGTCCGCCGCGGGCCGGTCTTGCCGGCTGCTGATTACTATAGCCGTGCTTCTGATGACGCAGGCTTGGTCATGGGGTGGTGGCAACAGCCCCGCCGCCTGGCGGGCGATCACTGTGGCCACTCCCCATCTCATCTTGATTAATGGCGCGTGGGCCCCGAGGGAGGGCTCGGCTGACTCCCCTGGGCCGACTCCCGACGGGTCCGACTGGCGGTTCTCCCGAGGTCTCACTGACTGGTGGGCCCCGCTGCCTACCGGCCGTACAGACAAGCCGTCGTGGGCGCAGGACTCGGTACTGTGGTGCTGATGTTAGGGCCAGCCGGGCAACAGTGCCACGCCGCACGAAGATCTTCCCGGGTACGGCGTGCTGTGGCCACGCCTGCACTTGGTAAGGGGCGGGGAGTGGGCTTCACTGTAGCCACGCCCCTTCCCCGTTCCCTTCGATGAGGTCATTATTTGTTGGAGTCGCCGGCCGACTCCTTAAAGCCGGCTTCTCTGGAAGTCGTCCCTGGGACTCGGCCGTGAGCGGGCAGTCGACCGCCCTACCGTCGACTCCTCAGGGGGCGGCTCTTCGCCCCGGGGACTTGAGGGGCGCAGCCTGCCCCGATGTCTTGAAAGGTTATGGGCCTCGGGTTGGCCTACCCATGGCCCATTACTCCGACATCTATCTCTATATCTCTCGGGGCATCTTCTATCGCGCACACACCTTGACACTCGATCTCCCACCCATGTAGTCCCATCACGATCTCCAGGGGATCTCTCTATGACAAACATACACTCTCTCCTCCCCATGTCTGCATTTTCTCCGTACATCTCTCTCGACCTCTCTCCCTTGTTTGTCAGACTCCTCTTGGCCACGTGCTAGGGGTCTTTCTCTCTCAGTTCCAAACAACCACACACTATTTCCTCACCTTGCGTCCGTTGTCGAAGATGCATGGGTGATATGTTTGCATAAGACACGCATGCTTTTTCTATACTTTTATCGTGTGTTGTCCATGTCTCTTTCACACACGCACACACACTTTTTTCACTCTCCCCCTCTCTCTCTCTCTCTAGTTAGGGACTCTGTCACGTCCATAAGCATATGGATGTTTTGAAAAGTCAAACCTCAGAAAAGTTTGACCAGGTATATGTGGAGAAAAACATTTACATCTGGAACGATCATTTGATTCATCACAACATGTACTTACTTCATACTATCATTTATCTTTGGTATTGTTGATATCAGTAATTTCTTTATAAACTTGATCAAAGTTTCAAAAGTTTGACTTAAAAAAATATTGGAACTACATTATCGAACGGAGGGAGTAGCTCTTTCTCTCTCTCTGCTATCTCTCACGGGCCTCCCCTCTCACTCGAACTCTCTATACCGACGGATTATACGCTCACTGTATCAGCGTATAGCTCCATATATTGTTTAGTTGACTGGTCAACCAATCCACATGCTGCCTTGTCAGCTCGTGTTCTGTATCTTCGTGTGCTGGCCCATGTGGCAATGGGTGAAAATAAGTAAACTAGAGGCCCATCTGACACATGGTGAAGTAAACAAAGTTGAAACCACTCGGGGTAGCACCCCGCATGCTAGTAAATTGAGGGAGCATTGAGGAAAAACTGCCTGCACACGAAGGATGCACTCGCGCACAATTCACCACTGCGCGGCGGCATGCACAGAAGGACGCACTCGCGCACACCCAGCACACAACACACACCAGCACATGTGTACACCGGCTTCGCCGCCGGTTGAGATGGACGGCAAGGCAGCCAACAAGCAGAGGCGGCTCGAGCCAAAACCACATCCGGCGAGCCTGGACTTCATCAGCAGCCTCCCTGATGACATGTTGCTCGTCATCATCGGCCTCCTCCCCACCAAATCTGCCGTGCGGACCGCCCTACTCTCCTGGCGGTGGTGCCCCCTCTGGCACTGCATCCCCCTCAACGTCACTGTCGACAGCTGCCTCCGCGGCGGGGATTGCAAACGCTTGGCCACAGTCTCCAATATCCTTTCATCGCACCCTGGGCCAGCTAGACGCCTTGACATCCGCATGTTCAGTACCAACTGCAAGGTCCAACCCAAGTTCGACGAGTGGTTCTTATCCCCCGTCCGAGATCAGCTGGAGGAGCTCAGCTTTGAAGCTGGACGATGTCGCTCTCTGCCACCGTCCGCGCTCCGCCTCACACCAATGCTGCGCCGCGCCAGCTTCAGCTCCTACTATCTTCCCTAGATTAATGTCATGCCCGCCCTTCTTCTCCTCCAACTCAAGCAGCTCGACCTCTTCGACATTGTCATCTCAAAGAAGGCTATGGAGCACCTGCTCCGCAGCTGTACTACGCTCGAGTACCTTCGTCTTGAGCAGATCCACGGGTTCATTAGCCTCCACATCGCCTCGACGAATCTCCGATGGATTTATGTGTCTTGCTGGCCCCGCAACAAGACATGAATTGGGAAGAGATCACTCCAGCTGTTCCACATTATGGTCATTGAGAATGCGCCTTTCCTTGAGAGATTGCTTGTATCGGATCTAGAAGGTCCAACAAAAATCAGGGTCATTGACACGCAGAAATTGACAGCGTTGGTGTACTCGTCTGCCAAATTCTCCGAGCTCTTTATTGGATTCGTAATCGTTCAGGTACAAGACTCATCTTCTTCTCCGTCTTCTTGAAATTCACATTTTTAAATTTCTTCTTGATGTATTTACGACCGTCTTCCAGAAAATGATTCCCACAAGCTTGACCCAGTCCATGCGCACAGTGAAGATCTTAGCACTAAAATCTATCGGCCCCAATCTGGATCAAGTTGTTGGATTCCTTACATGCTTTCCATGCACGGAGAAGCTACGCATTGAGGTGAAACTTCTTTCCTATAAGTAAATGGTAATCACAACGTAGCTCAATTTTTTTCGTAATTTTCCCAAATTATGATGACAAGTGTAGTGTTCAAAACTGCATCTACGCATTGCATCGAAAGAAATGTTTTTAGAATTTTTTTCTCACGTGATCACCTGCATCGGTTTTATGTTGTACTACTATAGTAGCCTAGGCTAGTCATAGTGGAAAGTAACTTAGACTACTCCAGTAACTCTATGGTTACCCTAAGAGCAAGTACTACCTCCGTCCTGGTTTACTCTTCCAATTTTGTAGTATCAAAATTTGACCATAGATTTAACTGAAAAAATGTTAATGCATGTCACTAAGAACTATATCGTTGGATTCGTATTTGAACATAATTTCAAATGGTGTAATTTTTAGTGACATGCATTGGCATTTTGTTAGGTAAATCTATGGTCAAAATTTTATACTAAATACGAGGTAGTATTCCCTCTGCCCCAAAATTCTTGTCTTACATTTGTTTAGATACGGATGTATCTAACACTAAAATGTAACTAGATACATCTGTATTTAGACTAATTTAAGACAAGAATTTTAGGACGGAGGGAGTACAAAAGTGGGCTATGTAGGTCAAAACATGTGCCAAATTCACTTGTGATGCATTTGGCATCGATGCCCCTCCATTGCTCACCTGGTGCACCAATCTGGATCACCTACTTTGCTCCGGTGCCAAATTAACTCACGCAATGAAAAAACACTACGTGGGAGAGAGAGAGGACTGAGGCAATAAAAAAACTTGTTTGGGAGAGTGAGAGGCTGGTGTAGTTGGTTTGATTGATTTGTTTATACATGTGGGTCTGTGTGCACAGCGGTGCCAACTCTCTCACATCGCGAGAGCGGTGCCAAAATCTTTTGATTTGACATCGATGCATATTATGTGGCATACTTTTGCGAAATATGGCATCGGCCACATAGTGGAAGGCAACAAATGCCCAAGCTCTTCACGTGCTCCTAGTTAAATGAGAGGAAACAGAAAGAGAGAGAGAGAGAGAGAGAGAGAGAGAGAGAGATTGAGAGAGTGAAAAAATATCACTAGCCAGCCAACCCTATCGTATGAGCGAATGATATTGGTACCTCTTGATGACACGGCAATCTTATGCAGCCAGCTGCTCTAATATGTTCTCTTCTTTTGAAGATAAAAAAAGACCTGAAAGTGAAAACTGTGCTGCACTATAACAATCTCATCGAATGCCTTGATCTCCATCTTACAGAAATTGATTTGATCGACTACCGAGGCAACACATCTGAGATTAAATTGGCTAGGTTATTTGTTCTGGAGGCAAGTGTGCTCAAGGTCATGAGGTTTGCGTTCTCTGGCGCAATAATGAATGGTGTGCTGATCACCACAAGCGTCTAAGCGTAAATGACAAAGTCTCCGCAGAAGCTGAATTTTTTTTGAAACATCAAGTGGCCAGAGACTCGAAAACTTGTTTGCCCATTAGTGACTTGTCAGGGCGGTGGATTTTAGTTTGTGCGGTATTGCTGCATCCACCTAAAGTAACGAAAGTTCTTACGTAAACTTCCTAGTAATTCCCTCTTCGTAGGTGCAGCATTACTCCTAACATTTGTAATATCAGTTTGAAACTTGTAATATTGTCATGTCCTATTCCTGCATTTTCAAAATCCTGCGAATCAAACAGGTCCTGAGTTGGTGATGATGTTGTGCCTCCCATCTTTCACCAATAGCCGTCGGATCTAGATCTGACGCATACAAACCAAGCTTCTCCATTTTTGCAAAAAGATGCCCGCGCTTGTTCCCTATTTACAAACAACTCCATGTCTCTCACAATCAGCCTTATCTCCTCCCCACCACATCTAGAAGGCCGTGGAAAAATCTAGCACGATGGCCGCTGCCGGAGCCGTCCATCCCCAATATTGGTCTTTCGTGCAATGCACGGGCATCTATGCACGGGAAATTATACCGAACAGGGATAGTTGTAAGCAGGCTAGCTCTACAGCCATGATGATAGTGACTGCAGACGGTGAGGCTGACTATGGTATGCTGAACATGGCACCTATACTCAGGTGTCATCTCCGGCGCAGGGTCTTGTCACTTCACTGTGAGGAGCAGCACGTAATAATTTGACCAACGGTAGTACAGTGCTAGTACTCCTACTACTACATTGGTAGTACTACTAATAGTACTAGTAGCACCATCGTCTGGATTTAGGAGTACTACCACGTCCATCTGGATTTTAGTATTTGACTAGCAATATCTAGTAATGCATGTCACAAAAAATGTACTACTCCCTCTGTAAATAAATACATGGTGTTTTATTCCTATCGGCAAGAGAACTTAATGTTTTTTTTGCTAACTAGAGTACTAATAGGATTACATGCAATGAACTAAACACTTCATGTCATGTTTGGTAGTCTCAAGTCATTGAAAGCATGCACGGCCCACATCTCTCATTGGTTGATATGTCATGAAATAAGAAACAAGGAGGGAGTTAATGCACTGTGCCTAAGTATTTTGGGATTATTTGGTTTTCGTAAGGTGACTTACACAACATTTTTGTTTACATGCATTAAAATTTTATTAGTTAAATCAAAGGTGAAAACTTGGCGCAAAATGCAAAGGGGACCAATAAACCATTAAACATCAAACTTCTCTCGTTTGGCCCCAACTAGAGCTCCGGTGAGATGACTATACTGCACCGGCACGGAGGGGGACGCAGCTTCATTGACTTACGTCAACTGCCTTTGGGTGAATGACACGTGGGCCCAGGAGGTGGCTGGCCCACCTATCATACAGCCAAAGGCAGGTGCAGTAGAGGGCTGAGGAGTAGTATGAAATCCTACGCACCTACGCACGCTAACCAAGGGAAAGAGTGATCACTCGAATCGCAAGATCAGTTGACTTGAAGCTAAGCTAGACCCATGGAGGCGATGAGCGCGAGCATCAGCCGGCTGTGCCAGATGGTCCACGACGCCGGCCTACGGCCCGGCAACGAGGAACGTCTCTAGGTAGTATTGCTTGAGGCCGCCAGGGCGAGGGGCCGCTTGGACGACTGCTTCGTCTCCTTGTTCGACGAGGTCCTCATCGGTTTCCTCGACAAGTTCACCATCGTCAAGGAGCTTGCGGACGACTTTGACGTAAGCCTCCAGACAACGCGCCCACGCTCTGCGATGCCTGCCACCCTCAACGGCCACTATGGTGACAACCTGTTCGACGCACTAGTGGCCCTGTGACTGCCCGGTATCGCGCCGGAGAATGTCCACCTCGAGGTCGCGCTCACCGTGCAGCGCCTGGCACAGCAAGACACCATCGACATAATCACCCATGTCTACGCACAAATCGTCCACAAGGACTACTACATGCAAGAGGAGGACGATAGGACGCTGGCCTTCTTGGACCGCAGGGCAACCTTGGACGGCAATGTTCAGAAGCACGTTGAGCTCACCGCCAACGCCGCTGCTCCTCACACGTCGGTTGGTGACCCGGCGCACCAGGGCGTGATGATATCGTTGATGGATCCGTATGTATTTTTATCTTTCCGTCAAATCCATGTAGTAGTATATGATACTACAGTAATTATCTTACCTTTCGCATCAACTTCATAATTTTCGTACGTACTCCATGCATGAATGGCGCCAGAACCAAACTTCTCGTTATTTTCTATCTATCGGTCGCGCCATGGAGCAGAACCAAATTTTACAAGTTACGAGTTCAAAAGGAAAAGCCTGCCGTTTTCGCATCGCACCCCCACACGGTTGGTCAGGCACGCCGCTCAAGCGGGAATGCGTGCGGTGTTGCATTTTCACTTACAAGTGGGACCGCAGTTGAGCAAACCGACTATCGGCAAACCCCCACCCCGCCCACCACGCGATGGCTGAGAAAACAGGAGGGAGAAGAGATGGCTGTAGCACGGACTCCAAGAAAATTGGTGTCGGATGGGACTCGTGTGGGTGGCGTGTGCCGTACTGCTAGACGTGAATGCTAGTTATGGCCCATGCCACCCCACTATATCGAGCCTATATCGAGGTACGTAGAACAAATTTCCTGCAGTCCGTGCTCAGCCCTCCTCTATTTCTCTCCTCAGCCAGCCAGCGGACGTGCAGAGCCCATCGCCTGTTTGCTCACATGCGGCCCCGCATGTCAATGAAAACGCACATCTTTCACCTCGACGTGCTGGTAATGAAAAACAAATCCAATAAAGATCTTCAGTGGTCGCTTTTGGAGTTACTCAAGAGTAGTAAGATTCTATTTACAGTTTAACCCAAGATGCACATCTCGTGGCTTCAACTACCACTCTATTTTCTTTCATGACACGACCTGGATGCTGGATGTCCCACATGTCGGCAAAAGGAGGAAGAACCCGACCAAATCTTCGGTTGTGCTCTCGGATTTAGACTAGTTGTGCTAACTTAAATTTTTTATTGTGTACTCCCTCCATTCCAAAACACTTGACTTCCATTTGTCCAAAAATGGATGTACCTATATACTAAAACATGTCTAGATACATATATATTTTGATAAATAGAAGGCATGTATTGTGCAACAGAGGGAGTAGAATGGATGCAAGTTTTTGTATTGGGAAGAAGAGTACATCCATATATTGATAGAGCGCAATTTAGTAGATGTTCTATCACTTTTAGCTAGCACAGAGGCTAGAGATGAGATTAGTGCACTTGTTGATACTCCTACTAGAATAGAGGCTAGACATAGGACTAGATGCGAGGAAGCAACGTCTACTTCTTTACACTCGAAGAAGAAAGAAGCATGCAAGATCGAGCCTCTGCAGATCAACAATGAATGAATCGAGAAGACACTAATCCAACTCAAAGGAGTAGTAAAATGTATTCTTGTGGTTCTTGTTTTCTTTGTTCTTGCTTTTCTAGTCAAAATTATCGTTCGAGTTCGTGCAAAACGGATGTCTGTTTGGGGTCGTGCGTTGGAGTTGGCCTTACAAGTGGGACCGTAGTTAAGGAAACCAAGTATCGGCAAACCCCCAACTCCCCCACCGCGTGATGGCTGAAGTTAGAGAAATGACGAGGTTGAAGAGATTGCTCTAGCATGGACTCCAATAAATAATATGGTGTCAGATGGATGTCATGTTGGTGGCGTGTTCCATACTCCTAGACATGAATGCTTGTTCTGGCCCATGCCACCCTACTACTCCTACTACTTACTCCTACTATATAGTACTAGTATCGAGGATTCGAGGTGCTGGTTACGTACAACGAACACATTAACATATGGCTACAGTAAAAACACCCGCCCGACGCGCGAAGCATGTGAAGCTAGTACAAATAGTGTACTACTATTGTTGATTGGCCTCATCCGATAACCTGTTGCAATGCACGTACAATTATGTATTCGGAAAATATTTTTTTGCCTCGTCGCACCACTCACTCAGAGAAGCAACTCGAAAGCCATTCATAAATTTAGTAAGTTTATCACAGGCATATCATTTTATTACATACAACAGGTCATCAACCCACATTGACAACGAGGATACATTATAAATACTAAAGTTTTCACCACACAACAAATAACAAGCAATGAAATGAATTTCAACTCAACCATTCCTCGGCGTTGGAAACGCTTGCTTTGAACCACAAGTGATTCTCTAGGATGGGCCATCCAATGTCGATCTAGAGACCAACGCAGGACTGATCATCAGTACCAGGGTAGGGAACCACCCAAATGTCCGAGGTATAGACACAGTTGCTTCTCATAAATGGTACTAGTAATATTGTGTCAACAGCAGTTGGATCGCCTTTCACCATCATCGGGTAGTTTTGTCCAAGGAAGGGCGATTTTTCTCCAAGACTATCAATTCTGTACTAGGGAGAAGGAGTTGGCGCTAGCACACTAGTATCCATCCCGAATACGATGCAACGGGTGTTGGAATAGGTCCGGAGAGTGCGACCATGGGAGACTACACCTCTTCCTTAGCAGTAACATCATCAGTGGGCTGTATACACACAAGAAGAGGTGATCCATCGGAATTAGTTGCCAGGCACCATAGAGTATATGGGTGTTGCTCGTCCTCATGCTCATGATCATCACCATCATCATCTCCCCCTTGGTTATAAAAAATTTCATGTATAGGTGGTGGGATGTTCACAGGACCTTGGAAACACAAGAAGAAGGTTAATTAGTAAAGGGAAACTTGCTAACCCGCATGCATGTGGATGAAACAACTATAATTATGGTGGAAGACAAACGTACCGAAACTACGAGGATCCCATGCAAAAACAGTGCCATGAGTGGTGGCAGCAAACACAAGGCCCTCGTATTGAATTGCATCACAGTACTCATCCGTGTATAGAAACTGATTTTGAGCAATATCCATCGATTCAAACCACCAAGGACGGCAACAAGCTTGTCGAAGAAAGCAACAACTTCATAGTTTTTGTAATTCCAAGAGCGGTTGGGAACTCGACAAATTGCTATCTTCCGTAGAAGACAGTCACCATGATTGTATTTGAGTACAATACTAATGTGCTCAACCTCCGGGCAGTCTGCTGAGATTTTTGGAAGTGGAACCCGGTCACGAGTGTACACATTCACAAGTACCCACTCGCAGTTGGACCCAATGTAAACAACCCAATCTCCATTTGCGCCCGCCCAAGCCTTGCCCTCAAGCGATGGCATCTTAACATCATTCATATCATTATCAAGCGGCATCAACTTGCACAGGGCGAGGCCTCCGTCGTGCCGGCGCCAGTCATCAGGGTCATGGCGAAGAAGATAGGGGAGATCAAACCGCTCCTTGACTCTTGGGTTCCTTGTAATGATGTTATTAGTTAAGTCGAGAATGGGCTTGAACGAACCTGCCATGCTAGCCGAGGTGATGTGTAACGCCCTCGATGCGGCTATATCTCCCATGTGTGGAAGCACGACTTAGAGGCATAACCGCATTGAAAGCAATGTCGCAAGTGAGGTAATCTTCACACAACCCATGTAATACATAAGGGAAAGAGATACATAGTTGGCTTACAATCGCCACTTCACACAATTACATGAGTAAAACATTACATCATCCAGATACAATCAAGGTCCGACTACGGAACCAAAATAAAAGAAGAACCCCAAATGCGACACAGATCCCCGATTGACCCCAACTGGGCTCCACTACTGATCAACTAGAACAAAACAACACAAAAAGGACAAGATCTTCATCGAGCTCCTCCTGAGCTAGGTTGCGTCAACTGCACGGACTCATCGGCACCTGCAAGCTGGTTTTGGAAGTATCTGTGAGCCACAGGGACTCAGCAATCTTACACCCTCGCGATCAAGACTATTTAAGCTTATGGGTAAGGTAAAAGATATGAGGTGGAGCTACAGCAAGCGACTAGCATATATGGTGGCTAACATACGCAAATGAGAGCGAGAAGAGAAGGCAAAGCACGGTCGAACAAGTATGATCAAGAAGTGATCCTAGAACAACCTACGTCAAGCATTACTCCGACACCGTGTTCACTTCCCGGACCCCGCCAAGAAGAGACCATCATGGTAACACACGCGGTTGATGTATTTTAATTAAGGTTAACTTCAGGTTTTCTACAACCGGACGTTAACAAATTCCCATCTGCTCATAACCGCGGGCACGGCTTTCGAAAGTTCAAATCCCTGCAGGGGTGTCCCAACTTAGCCCATCACAAGCTCTCACGGTCAACGAAGGATATTCCTTCAAGCGGGAATACCCGATCAGACTCGGAATCCCGGTTACAAGACATTTCGACAAGTTAAAACAAATCCAGCAACACCGCCCGAATGTGCCGACAAATCCCGATAGGAGCTGCACATATCTCGTTCTCACGGCACACTCAGATTGTCTAAACTTCCGGTAGGCCAGCCCAGAGTTGCCCCTGGTGGCCACCGGCGGCTGACAGTTTGGACCAACACTCAGAGGAGCACTAGCCCAGGGGGGGTTAAAATAATGATGACCCTTGAGTCTGCAGAACCCAAGGGAAAGAAAAGGCTAGGTGGCGAATGGTAAAACCAATGTTGGGCATTGCTGGAAGAGTTTTATTCAAGGCGAACTATCAAGGGGTTCCCATTATTACCCAACCGCGTAAGGAACGCAAAATCCGGGAACATAACACCGATATGACGGAAACTAGGGCGGCAAGAGTGGAACAAAACACCAGGCATAAGGCCGAGCCTTCCACCCTTTACCAAGTATATAGATGCATTAATTAAAATAAGATATATTGTGATATCCCAACAAGTAAACATGTTCCAACAAGGAACAACATCTCCATGTTCCAACAAGGAACATACTTCAATCTTCACCTGCAGCTAACAACGCTATAAGAGGGGCTGAGCAAAGCGGTAACATAGCCAAACAACAGTTTGCTAGGACAAGGTGGGTTAGAGGCTTGTTTCAACCTTTGAAGCGTGCATTTTTCGGAGCGGTTCGAGTTCGGAGCGTTACATGATGACGTCGCACCGATCAATGAGTTCCTCCACCACGTCATCTTTCAGATTGGGGCAAGAATAACGGGGTCGTTTCCGGCCCATTCCCTCCATGGAGAAGAGGATCGAACAATGGCAGAAGAAAGGGTGAAGGGCTGAAGGAAAATGGAGGAGGGAGAGGAAGAGCGTGCGACAGTAGTTCCAAATCGAGAGGGAAAGGCGAAGAGTCGGTGGACGGTTGCGAGTTTGCCACGGTTCACAAAGAGGCGCCCCGGCCTACACGTCCGTTCGAAAATACTCCTACTACTCGCCGTCGTCTCACTGATATGTTCGAACGGGAACACATGGCAATGAAACATGGTGTGTAATTTCTCATGCAAAATGCGATCTGGCCGCGTTGGCCCGAGGTGCCGCATTAGTTATCGACCTTTATTTTTTTAATGGCATGCCAATCAGTTTTGAAGCACGACTAAGTAGTACTGTACGCAGAGAAAATATAAACTACTCTACCACTACTCCACCTCCAGTACTAGTAGTATAAAGAAGATATATAGGCTGGAGCTACAACGCTTTCTTGCTAAGGGCTGCCCACTTTCTTCTCACACTACCACCATCTCTCTAGATATAAAAAAGACGGCCCCTCTCTCCCTCCTCACCGGTGGTCACAGATCCGCCGGGGAAGAAAAGGACATGCAGCGTTGATGCACTTGACGTCGGCGAGCGAGGTCACGCACTGACGACAAGGCCGTCCTCTCAGACCTAGCGCCCGCGTGGGATGGCGTCCGTCCCCAAGCTCGCTGCCGTAGTGTGCGTGGAGGACGACGACCACGAGCGAAGCCACTTCCCGTCGACCCACAGGTATGCTACCTGTCTTCGAACCCATAACCTTGTTCTATTGCCCCATCAGCCACGTCATTGCATGTGGATCTTTTTCCACTCCACCATCTTCCCAATTTGCTATCCTCTGCTCTGCTGGCCACGCAGACGAAAAACCATAATTTGCACTATTAAAGGAAACCCTACTTCATGCAGACTAATCCATGTCTGGGTTGAATAAGGAAAGGAAGGGAGAATGTACTATCCAAGAGAGTAGGCATCGAACCCGCATCTAGGTTGAAAATGGTAAAATCAGTAGCTAAGGAACGAGTGTCGTGTCTCTTGGTTGAAGAAGAGTATAAAGGCATGACAACGCAATAGAGAATGACTAGGTCGATCGGTTTGTTGTCCTCGCATAGGAAAAAGGTGGCTAAAGAGAACAAAAATGGGACATAATCCACATACGCTGCCTGGATATTTGTAGCTCTGGGAAACCATACTTCCCTCACCACTCTGCGTCTATGGACGTACATCGTCCTGGTGCGCCCACTGTCCAAATGGTCCTCCCATGCTCTTATTGCCACTTTTTTTGCTGTTAGTATAACGCCAGCAGTCAAGTCAAGAAATGCTACTGCTAAAGTGATGCCACATTTAACTAATGCCGCTCTCAATCTAATGCCACCGATAAATTTAAGAAATGCCATTTAATGTCACTGGATTATTTAAGGTTTAGCGGTTGATTGTGTATGTATTAAAGATTTTTCAGCTAAGGCATTCTAATGCTGTTGCACAGCCAGTATACCAACGATGAAACTTGTTAGTACCTTCCGATTTTTGCACTGTTAATGCTTATAGATTACATACCTCACTTTCATGAGATAAGTTAATTTTTTGTATAGTGCCACCAAAATGCCAAGGCACTGATGTCATTTTATTTTGGTTAAACTGCATAGACAATTATGAAGACAAAAGGAAAGGTCAAGAGTGGCCACCTCCTCCTCCGGTTGTTCTCTTGATTCGTTCAATCAAGTTTTTATGTTTGATCGATTATCAAGATTGGGATAGCAATTTTTAAGGCCCCCCGAGTTTGAAATGATATTTACCTTGGAGGTACATGGTTTGCAATTTTTTTATACTGTCATTGGTTAATAATGCTAGTTACCTTCAGACTTTTGTATTTGGTTTAATGCTCATGCACATCTAGTATACCAATGCTGAAACTTGTTACCTTTACATTTTGTATTATTAATTCTTATAGAAACCTTCCAGTGCTAGAGTTTATTGAAATCTGTTCAATAAAACCATTGTACTGTACCCTGTAATAAACTAACTACTCTACTGTTACACTAGCCACTGGATTAGTGTATATTTGTAGTACTCGAATGGTGTTGCATTAGCGTATGGACATAAATAAAGTGTGGCAAGCTTTCCCATATATGTGCTCAAGAAAACTACTACCTGTTTTTCTAAATATTAGACGTTTGGGTACTTTAAATTGAACCGCGAAAACGTCTTATATTAAGGAACAAATGGTGTAGAGTTCACTCAAATTATCCCGGTAAAGCTAGTCACACCTTTGTTAAAATTAATGTTCATTATGTTATTAGAGGAGGTCTGTATGTTTGTCTCTAATGCATGTCGACTACATACCTGACATCATGATGTAATGTTAAGTCATTTCCTTTTGTACAGTGTCACTGAATTTTCAAGGCGGTGATGGCATTTTATTTTAGTAGAACTGCACAAAATTTGCTTAAAAGAAGAGGAAAGGTCAGGAATTGCTTAGTTTTTCACAAAAAACTATGTATGCCTTCCTGACATCAGCTGCTGTTGCTTTATTTATTCCGTCAAATAGGTGGTTAGAAACAGTCTTGCTACCTTTTCCCATGAAGAAATTGGAATGCTTATATTTCTGAGTCTATGCTTCAACTAGTGCCACTTTTAGAGTACTCACACTTTGAATATCTATGCAAATAGGGATGCTCGATTTTAGTGGAACTTCACAAAAAGTCCAACTGGTTCAACATTAGGAGCATGTTTTTTTCGAAACCTTTATATCCAATTGGTGGCACTATGAGCTGTTCATTACGAAGGTACATGGTTTGCTACTATCTTGCTACTCTTTTTGTATTGTCATTAGATAGTAATACTAGTGGCTTGCATGTGAATTCATTAGCAGGGTGGACCTACATTGGAGGTGCAGGACAGGATTCAATGATTCGATGCTCAATTTCGGTTGTATCGATTTCACCTCTTCCATCACCGGAAACATGGATATCCTTGGTCTGATGAAGAATAGGCGCTATATTTCTGCTCTGAGCCAGCAAATCAATTCAGTATGAAATTGTCCAGGGCAAAACATAACTGTATCAGATTGTCTAGTGCAGAACATGACAGATGCCAAGCGGAAGAGACATGTTTAAACCAAAAATACAAGGTGTGGTATATGTTTACTAGCTGCTTGATATTTGTGCAGACAGAGATGTCTGCCCGTTGCTATTTGGCAAACAAACAAAGTGTCCGCAATTTTGGTTGAACTGCATAAGAGAATAGTATAGTCACTGCATGCAGTGCCATTTGAAAATAGACACAGAAAGATTGGATAGTCACTTCATGGACTGCAGAAAAGTAGTACTGTACTATTTATTGGCCAACACTAGGTGCTTCATTGCTTTGGTCTGATTATACAATGGGCATCATTTTGCCTAAGTTAAAGTTTGTATTCCGAAAATAGTCTCGCGGTGTGATCGAGAGAAGACCAAATCATATTGCAGTGGATGTTCCTCCATCATGTGTGGTTCATTCTCATGGTTCCAGCTGTTGGTGAAACCACTTACGTTTGCAAGAGGAATTGTAGACTTCACAAACAAATTTGTCTTTCAGTCTATACTGAATGTTGGCCAAGAGAAGCATCCATGTTAGTAGGAAGAACATATGTTTTTTCTAGATCTTTTCTTTTGGAGCTACATATTTGTATATGATCTGTGAATCATTGATATGCATTAACATGTTGATCTTATGTATGGGAATCGTACTAGTTAGTTTTAGTTGCGATGCAAGATCCGAAGTGGCTGATCTTTGCTTTTGGAGCTACATATTTGTATATGATCTGTGAATCATCGAGATACATTAACAGTTACTTATTTCTGTTCACTCAGTGTTTGCAGGTTACTGATCGATCACTAGCTAGCCTACAAATGCGCTCTTGGCAGTTTTATTGGCGATGCAAGATGCGAAGTCGCAGTTTTTTGAATAAAAATGCCTACCTCTGAAGAAACTGACAAGCTACACTATCGATCCTACACGGATAAATAGCGGATCATGCACGTACTACCTCCTTTCTGGTTTGTAGGGCTCAATTCAAGAAACGACCTACTCGATCTTACACGAATAAATAGCAGATCACGCACGTACTAGTACCTCCTTTCCGGTTTGCAGGGCTTAATTCAAACCTCTCACCAACCAATGTACTCCCTCCGTCTGGGTTTATTAGTCCCGTGAGCAAAGCAGCAAGACCAACGCATGGCAATAATTAACGGCATGCAGAAGTTTAAGCCTAATTAATTCCAGTGATTTAACTGGCTGCATGTGTGCCCTCGGCTGCGACTCATTGCATGCTGCTTTGCGTACTGCCTACGAGCGATTCTGAGTGCCTTCATGCAGCCGACAGTAATTAAGGCAGCTAACTGATGCGAAAAAGATACGCTTCAATTGTTGTGGGCTTTTTAAGTCCGTGGAATAATTATTGACAAGGAGGGAGATGATTTGAGTGCACTCGTTTGACCGCCATGCCGGCGTGCGACCCAGACGAGATGGGACGGCACAGTCATAATTTTAGTTTCTCTAGTTTTCCACGGCAAGCTGGCGCGCTAAGCCATTATGCATTGAATTCCGATGACCGTCACGCTACCTTCCTCCTATAAGTACTGTTTCCTGGCCTTCTCCGGTGCACCGTGACCCAACTCGCCATATCCTCATAAGCCCCCACCGGCCCAACGTCGCTCGCCACGTCCGCCATCCCCCGCCCGTCCGCGGTAGGCGACGCTGGAGGCGGTCACGGCCGGAACTAGTGTTCGGGTTTTCACCGGAAGGAAGATGGAGGGAGGAGGCATTCTATTTGTCTTTAGATGGCAATGCGGAGATCGAGGAGTTGTTGGAGCGTGACCGCATGGAAGAGGAGCAGCGTGTCACCTTTTTGTGCCGCTAGCAGGACATGGAGCAACAGCGCACCGACGCTCTGAGTCGCTAGCAGAGAGCCCACAACTGGGCCGACTACGTGGAGGCCGGCGCCCGGCAAATAGCCCTGGAGGCTGTCGGGCACGCACGCGTTCGTGACGCCGATTTTTACTACCTGCTCGTCAAGTGGGTTTCCCGTTTGGAAGCCGAGCTTCGGTGGACCACACCGGCATAGAAAGGGCCAACACGTGCGAGCAACGCGCCCTATCACACCTCTTGCAAGTCCGAGGCGAGGTGCACGACGCCGACGACGCTGGTGCCGGCGTTTAGCGTGTACCACAGATGGCGGCCGGCATCGTCTTGTTAGCTAAGAGTAAGTTAGTACTTGTACGCTACTAGAGTATTAGTGGGAGTAGATAGTTAACTTGGCTATGATGGTTGTCAACGTGGAAGTTTAGTACTCTATATGTGGATCAGACCTGTTACTTTGCTCTGAATGTTGAACTTTCCATTTGAACGTATGGAATGGGCTGTTATTTTTTTTAAATGGGTTGTATTTGTCCTCCACGGGTTTAGAGGAGATGATTGTACATGGAGAGGATGACAGCAGGGACCCGCCAAGATCATGGCAGTACGCAAGCAAGTGCCTCCCTATTTCAAGCCAATAAAAAATGGCTCCTCCTTGTGGATTTTTGACATCTGGGTCCCATGCCATTGTCAACATAGTCAATAAACAAGAGAATTGCACAACGAGCGGCTGACACCAGGGACCCAGCAGCTCGTGCAGTTATTTTTGTTTTGGGTTAATTTGATAAATGCAACTCCAAATCTGGTGTATCCGAGAAATGCCACTTCAATTTCCAAAATTTGAAAAATGCCATTTCATGCCATTTCTAGTGGCATTTTTCGAAGTCTGGAGTGGCGTTTTTCAAAGTTTGCAAACTGCAGTGGCGTTTTTCAAAGTTTGCAAAAATTGCAGTGGCATTTTTCAAAGTTTGGAAATTGAAGTGGCATTTTTATGAATCGCCATAATTGGAGTGGCATTTATCTAATTTGTTTTTTAGACGGAAGCAGAGTGTCAACTGAGCTGTGCGGGACACTCTGGCCTGTCTAGACAACCTTTTCTTTTATGTTTACCACAGACCAACCCAGTAGTTTTTTTCTTCAGAAAATGGCTAGCCCAATTTTTTGTGATTTGTCAAGTAAGTCGCTTTATCAGGCATGTTGGGCTGCAAATCTTTCAAGATGAGGAGAGCTTCATTCGGCTGGCCGAGAAAATGGCCTATTAGTAATGAGAAATGGGCTGTACATTTTTAAAACACATCAAACCGACAATTAGTTTCAAATATCTTTTTTTCATTTTGAGATTTTAAATTGCATTGATTTTTATGCGTGGACAATTTATTGGATTTTATATTGATATACATTTATTTTTAAAATCAGTCTGAATGTGACTCGAAATTTCGGGATTAAAAACAGTTCAGACCGCACCGACATATGCAAAATTTCGTATAATTTTTTAACCGTGGCCACAATATGGGCTGTAATGCTAACAAAAAGAATATGGGCTCCAAAAAAACCCGTAAGAATTAGCAAATGGGCTGTAAATTATTTGAAATAATGGGAGATGGGATGTATGTTGTTTTCCACATATTTGAGGCTTTCCACAGATGGCCTGTATACTGTTGGATGTCCATCCAACGACAGTCGTGCTTCTTCAATCTCTGCTCTTCCTGCTCCAGCCGCTCAAACAAGCGCCGGCGGGACTGCCTGCTCCCTCCTTCCCGCGGCCGGCTGTGCTGCCGCGTAGGTCTCACCGCCCCACCGTACTCCCATCACTGGCCTAGCCGTCCCTCTACTCACCCACACCTGCTGTTATTCTTCGGCGACGGCAGACGAACCAGTAAACCCTCGTACAGTCGTACTCCCCTCCGCGTGCGAAACAAAAACAACTGCCGAGTCTTCCCCGCTTCCGTTTCGTTCCCTTCCTAGGCCTCGCCGTCGTCCACCGCCCTGGTGCTCTCGGCGTGGCGTGGTCAACGTGGTCAACGACCGACATGCATCTGAAGTGGACTCTACGCAGAGAGGCTGACAGCTGGGTCCACGGCCGCACGCCAGGAAATGCCTCCTTATTACGCAAAAAATAATGATTCCTCCACCTGACATCTGAGACCCACTGTACAGGCCTCTGTATTTCGTGAAAAAACGTTATCGTCGCTGACAGCTCAAACCCACCAGCTATATCTTCGCACGCAAGGTAGTGCCTCCTTATTACGCACAAAAAAATGAATACTCCCCCTGCTAGTTAGGACCCAGTATAGTGGGCCTACTAAGTTGACGGGGACGAAGGGCTTTGTCAACTTAGTCAATATGCATGATTCTAGCTCGACTGACCGTACGATGTCCATCCAACGGCCGTAGTGCTTCTTCAACCTCCGGTCTTCTTGCTCCAGCCGCACAAAGCAGCTCTGGTCGTGCCGCCTGCTCCTGCCTCCCGTGGCCGGCTATGCTGCCGCGGAGGCCTCACCGCCCCAATAGTACTCCCACCGCTGGCCAGGCCATCCCTCCACTCCACTCACCCACACCCCCTGTTATTCTGTGGCGACGACAGCGCAGCCGAACCAGTGAACCCTCGTACTCCTCTCCGTGTGGGCATCCACTACCGCGTCTTGCCCGGCCCCGCGTCGTCCCCTTCCTAGGCCTCGCCGTTGTCCATCGCCGTGGTGTTCTCGGCGCGGCGTGGTCAATGTGGTCAACGACTGAATTCCATCGGAAGAATACTGTATGTGGAGAGGCTGACAGCTGGGTCCACGGCAGCTGCAAAGAAGTTCCTCCTTATTACATGGAAAATAATTATTCCTCCACCTGACAGCAGGGACCCACCGGACGCCCACCAGTATTTCATGAAAAAAACGTTTGCCCCTGACTGCTGGGACCCACCTGACAGGCCATCGTATTTTGCGAAAAAAACGTTCCCCCTGCTGTCAGCTCGGACCCACCGAAAGTGCCTCCTTATTATGCACAAAAAAATGAATACCCCCTGCTAGCTGGGACCCACCTTGGTGGGAGGCTGACTTGTGGGCCTACTAAGTTGACGGGGATGGAGGGCTTTGTCAACTTAGTCAATATAAACGATTCTAGCTCCAGTGACCATATGATGTCCATCCAACGGTCGTAGTGCTTCTTCAACCTCTGGTCTTCTTGCTCCAGCCGCCCAAAGCAGCGCCGGTTATGCCGCATGCTCCTGCCTCCCGTGGTCAGATGTGCTGCCGCGGAGGCCTCACCGCCCCCTGCTATTCCCACCGCCGGCCAGGCCCTGCGGTGACGCCAGCCTCACACCGCAGCCGAACTAGCGAACCCTCGTACTCCTCTCCACGCGGGCGTCCACTGCCGCGTCTTCCCCGACTCCGTGTCGTCCCCTTCCTAGGCCTCGCTGTCGTCCACCGCCCTGGTGCTCTCGGCGCAGCATGGTCAACGTGGTCAAGGAACAACTTCCATCGAACGTGGACTGTACATGGAGAGGCTGACAGCTGGGTCAACGGCCGCAGCAAGGAAGTGCCTCCTTATTACACGGAAAATAATGATTCCTCCACCTGACAGCTGGGACCCACCGGATGGACCACTGTATTTCACGAAAAAACATTTCTCTCTGACTGCTGGGACCCACCAGCTACATCTTCGCACGCAAGGACGTGCGTCCGGGCAAAAAAAACGATTCGCCCCCCTGACTGCTGGGACCCACCAGCTACATCTTCGCACGCAAGGAAGTGCGTCCGGAAAAAAAAACGATTCACCCCCCTGACTGCTGGGACCCACCAGCTACATCTTAGCACGCAAGGAAGTGCCTGACAGTCGGGACCCACCTGGTCGAAGCGTACGTAGCATTGTCATTCTGATCGCAAATGTGTACATACATATATACTGGTGGATGTAGAGGCGCACACGTGTCGTAGTAGAGGCGCGCACGTAGCATGTACACGTACGTACAGTGGACAGGGTGCAAGAGAGAAAATACGGCCACGTACGTGTACATACGGGCGGGGTCTCGAACGCCTACTCGCGCATACGTACGGCGAGGGCTCGTGTACATGGCTGGGTCCGAACGGAGAAACAGTGTCGTCGTCGTGTTCATGGGGAGGCAACCGAATGCGTTGTGTTCATGGGGAGGCAACGGAATGTGTCGTGTTTATCGGGAGGCAACGGAATGCGTCGTGTTCATCGGGAGGCAACGGAACGCATGGGAGCCAACCTGCTGGGTCGGAACGGAATGCGTGGTCATGTTCATCGGGAGGGCTTGGACGGAACAAGTGATGGAAACGAGGCCTGGTGTACCGCAGAACGGAGGAAACGGACCTCCTACGGTCGAAACGGGGGTCCTATTGATCGGGAGGGGTGTGGCGTACCGCAAAACGGAGGAAACGGACCTCCTATGATCAAAGCGGGGGGTCCTGTTGATCGGGAGGGGTGTGGAGTACCGCAAAACAGACGAAATGGACCTCCTACGGTCGAAACGGGGGTCCTGTTCATCGGGAGGGGTGTGGCGTACCGCAAAACGGATGAAACGGACCTCCTACAGTCGAAACGGGGGTCCTGTTCATCGGGAGGGGTGTGGCATACCGCAAAACGGGACTCCATGGGATACTGTTCATCTCCACCGTCGACCTCCTCCAGCCCCCACGGGCTCCTGTTCATCCAGCCTCCACCGCGCGCTACTCCACCGGCTACTATTCAACCACCCCTCTACGGGCACCCCTCCATCGTCTACTGTTCATCTAGCCCTCCACACCACGCGGTCCTTTTCAACCACCCCTCCACGGGCACCCCTCCACCGTCTACTGTTCATCTAGCCCTCCACACCACGGTGTCCTGTTCATCCAGAGGCAACGCCACCGCTCACTGTTCATCCAAACGACCCCCCTGCAATGCTCACCGTTCATCCAACCCACCCCCCTGCAACGCTCACTGTTCATCCAATCGATTGGCTTCAGTTAGCAGCAGTAGCGAAGGAATCGCTCGATCGGGTTCAGTTAACAGCCATTGATAGATCGCTCGGGTTCAGTAATGCGTAGCGTGCAATGCAATCGCTCGGGTTCAGTTAGAGCCCAACGCCTCGCTCGGGTTCAGTTAGAGCCAATGCCTCGCACACACGCACGTACGTGTATGAGAGAAACGCGCATCGCTCAGCCCCCGACCTCTCACTGTAACCGGGAACTCCCCGAAATTTTCCTCCCCCTCGCTTCTACCACGGTTTTTTCCGTCATGGACGGCCCAAAGAATGTCATGCAGCTGCGTCTCTGGCCCACCCAGGACGAAAAGCCCATTTTCTGTCATGATTTTTTGTCATAGAAGCAGGAGCCCACCACATCTATGATGATACCGGGTTTTGTCACAATTATCGTCATAGAAGTGTCATATGTATGACAGAAAAAAAATTCGTTCGGCCCAAAATGTCACAGATGTGTCTTTTTTTGTAGTGTCTACTCGTTCCCATAGGGAGTAGATGTAGGTGCAGGGTCGACGCTGGAGTTCGGTGGTGCAGAATGGCCTGGTGCAGTGTCGAGATGTAGTGAAGCCATGGTTGGTGAAGTGGCATCGTTTTCTTCATCGACTACTCTCGCGACAATAGTTACAGTCGAAGATGAATACTCAGAATCTTCTATTGAGGGAGTGCGACGCCAGCTTGCATTGCGTGGAGGTCTGGAATCAAATTTGAAAGCTTCAGTTGAAGCCATCTTCGCGAAGATCTTCTTCTGGGCATAATGGCGTGTGACTCTTCCAGGACCGCTGACGGGTTTCATGGGCAACGAACGAGTTCTTTGTGGCCAAGTTTCTGATGTGATTGACGTCCACCAAGATACTTTGCATATGACGCTTTAGCCAGTCATGATGCTTATCCTGCTTCTGATGTAAGGCCACAAGAAGCTCTCGGTCATTGAGAACACGATAACGCTTCCGAGGCCTTTGAGCTATTGTACTATCAGTGGCTTTGGTGTTGGCACGATGAGGCACACGAATATTGCCAGCCAGAGGATAAGAAGGAGTTGCAGCATTAGGGACATGAATGCCTTCTATTGGCTGCGTGAAGCTTTGATGATCAACATTATGAAGATATAGCGGCTCCTTGGCAGGCTCTGGGTAGATGGCTTCGACGGACAGATCAACCTCAGGCAAAAAGACAAGATGGTTGCGCGCTGAGGGATGATAGTCAATAGTTGAATGGAGCTTGATTAGGCGCATCACCCATGGAGCATAAAACTTCAGGCCAAACAGATCAATCCAGATGCAGCAAGCTGTCTGATGAAGAAATCCTGGGTGTTGAATCTGGTGCCATTGATGATGTAAAACACCAAAGTCTTCATGGCTCCTTCAAGTTTGGCTTCAGCGGTATATCCCTTGATTGGCCAAAGAGTATGCCTCAAAATATGATAGACTATGCATGGTAAGTACTCGAGGTCTTTGACGAAGAATTCCTTGGGATATTCAGCATCTTGGGGTAGTGGCTTCATCATACTAAGCATCTTGCTCGTATTGGATTGAGGCCTCTGGAAGATGCTCTACAGTTCATCGCGATGACGTTGACAACTAGGCTCATAGAACTCACCTGGAGTGGACAGGGAAGTAAGCTCAATGATGTCCTGAGCTTTGGCTTCATGATGCACATATCCTGACATCCACTCAAGGACCCATGTCTTCGAATCCATGTTGTAGCCACGAATGTGAAGAGTGGCATAGAACTGCAACAGAAGCTCTTCATTCTAGTGTTCCTAGTCAGTAACGAATGGCAGAAGACCAACTTCCCTGAAACAGTCAAGGGCTTCTTCAAGACAGGGCAGCCCTGCAATGGCTTCACAATCAACGTGCATGTGTGGAAAGATTCACCCCTGATTGTATAGAATGCAAGAGTAGTAGTTGCGCTGCTGATAGCTCCAAAATCGATCAGGTGAGATCTTTGGCTTCGAGTATGGATTCTTGGCGCTATCGAAGAAGGTATTGTGTTCCCTGAAGCTGTTCACATTGAATGATCCTGGGGATGTGGCAGCACCTGGAAGCCTTGGCAGCCTGGTCTTTAGCTTCTGAGCTTGTGGCTTCTGCTCCACATGATAGTCATATTGAGGTCCGGGAGCAGTGGGAGGCACCATAATGGGCCATCGAGCCGTGAAAAATTCACCACGATTATAGGCCTTTTCAATGGTGTGAGGCCTTGGAGGGGGAAATGGTGCCTCAGTATTCATAGTGGCTTCACGCCCCACATTGTGTTTGGGTGCCACATTAGCTTCAGGCGCCACGTGGTCATTAGCCATGACCGTATCATTGTCTTCAGCATCATTGTTTGTGGCCGCCTCATTAGTTTGAACCTCCGCTTGTTTTGTAACAGGAGTGTCGGGCATAGACTCATTCTCCTCGAGAATGACTGGTTTAGTAGTAGGGGGTGTAGCAACTCTTTCTTCTTCTCTTGTTTCTTCATTTTCTTCATCGGCTGATGCAGCCGGAATGTCTTCAGCAACTTTAGCTTCATACTCGGAGACATTCACAGTTGGGGTGGCTTCAGGAAACACTTGACGTGCTACTGAGCTGTGTTGCACTTCCCCTTCTGGAATGCTCAACATGGTGACCTACGTCCTGGGGCCTTTGTGAAGCCTGTGAAATGTGGGCGATGCCTGTGGTGACGGAGAGGTCTGTACCATGTAGCTATCATCGTCAAGCATCGGAGTGGTGACTTGAGATGTTGGTGTTTTGGGTGTGTCTTCATGAATGGGAGTGTCTTCTTGAGGGCGATTGGCCCATGAATCACCCTGAGCAATTGGTGTCAAGGGACGAGCAACGCTGATGAGTTCACTGTTCGTAAGAACAGGCGATGATACCACTTGACGCTTGAGTTGAGGAAGGACTTCATCATCTTCAACATTGTCTTCACGATCAATATCTTCAGCTGTGGTGGGATCAACAGCTGGAACTTCTTCATCTTCAGGAGCCTCTGTGAAAGCAGGCTCGTCAATCACTAGGCGACGCTCTTGGTTGTTGGAGGCTGGACGAGCAACAGAAATGTTCTCAACCACAAGGGGCTCAGAGTGCGGAGCACGCTCTTTGTTTGAAGACTTTGTCTTCAGCTTCTTCTTGGACGGGGCTTCATCTGAGGTGTTCTTGTGCTTGTGCTTCCTGGCATCAGCTTCAGCTGCCCTGGTCTTCTTCAGTTCTGAAGCTGCTGAGGGGACCTTAGGCTTCGAGCCTGTCATGCTGGCAGGGAAGACATTACAAGGTTCTTCCTACCTTGGTGCTTCAGTTCGGGCCGCAACAGACTTTTTTGTTGGCTTGGCAGCCATTCTTGGGTCGATGCCAGGACGGACAAGAGCCTTGCGCTTCTCAGCCTCATTGTGTGCTTGAACACATTTTCTGCGCAAAGTACTTCATGCGCTCTCTTGCACCTTTAGCTTCTTCACGCTTCTTGTGAAACTGCTCCTTGAGCTCATGCAACATCTTCTTGAAGATCTGAACATCTGCCACATTGAGCTTGGCCATGTTCTTCTTGAAGTGAGCCTGCTCATAGTCAATTTTGTTTCTTATGCTCAACAATCTTCTGAGCCCCGGCCAGCTCATTTGCAATAGCTCCGTGGAAGGTGACACTGATATCCACAGGAAGCTGAAGATCATCGATGCTTATGCTCTGGTCGTCGAACCACTCATCAATGAAGTTGTTCAGAATATCCACGTCAAAGAGGGGCAGATCGTTGAAGATCTCTGCCTCTTGTTTTCTCTTGATGAGTTGCTCAAGGGCATCATCACCAAGATCTTCGTCACTTGACAGATCAATGGTGTCTTCTTCGTTCCTGAGAACGGCAGCTAGAGTTAGTTCATGCCCGGAAATCTTCTTGGGCTTCTTTCTTTTCTTTGTCTTCTCGACCTTATTCGAGACACGAGACAAGTCTTCAGACTGCACACTGGCTTTAGGAGGTGCAGTGGCCAATGGCTTCACATGCGAAGATTTTGGTGAGGCAGGGGGCTTTGAAGCCTTTGATTTCTTCTTCTGCGGCTTTGGTGGTGTTGGCGCATCTTCCGAGTCTGCGTCATCAGCAGAGTGCTCCATCGTAGCCCCTGTATAGCTATGTGAGTGAGAAGGCCATCGAGGTTGTAAAATGGGCCGATGACATTTGGATTGGCATCACGGGTGCCATCAACCCTCGGAGCAGATGGACCAGGGTTGAAGTTGAGTTTTAGGTCCTTCTTGTTCTTGACAGCAAACTCAGTAAATTGATAATTCTGCTTGAACAGATTGTCTTCACGACACCATAACAAGGATGATGGGTCAACATTCTCTCTCTGTGGCCCTTAGAACAAGCACGGGTAGAAGCCTTGAGCAATGGCTTCAGACTTGGACTTGTGCTGCAGATTTATGTATAGAATATCTCCTCAGGGGCCCTTGATGGCATTCTTTTCAGCATATTCAGCAGTCACAAATCTATACATGAACCATTGCTCTACCAATATCTTCGAATCCATTGGATTCGGGTCTTGCGCTGGCCATAGCTCTCCTCAGGATCTGACTTGTATAGCTCAAACGGGTCTGGAGGCAAATCCTAGCTATATTTCCATGGCGCTACCTGCCGCCCTTTCTAGATGATTTCTCTGTTGCCATTGTATTCAGATTGAAAGGCTTCAAGATAGTGAATGGCTTCCTCTTGCTAGTCAGGCAGGAACTGGCTTCATGTGAGTGAATATGACGCTGTAAGAACTCTGCAAATGAATGCAGACTATGAGAACCAAGGGATTCTCCCACGGACATGTACCTGTGACAGCATTAGAGATGCGAGGGAAGGGGAAGAGGTCATATGGATTCTCAGAAGATTTTGAAGATAAATCAGTTTGAAGACATTGACCTCATAGCGTGAAGACATTCACTTATTTGAAGAGAGTCGGTTCCATATTTGTATGAATCCATGAATAAGTACAAGTGAGGAATCTAACTAGTTATGAAGCATAAGTGAATATACTTGGCATGATATGAGATGCAGAAAAGGATGGATCCATATTTGGAAGTGAAGAAACCACTTTTGGTTGAAGTGGATGGATTTGACGGATCTAAAAGGCAGTAAAAAGTAAGATTTAATTACCGCTTGACGAACTACTAGATGAGGTGGAGAGAGAGGCCCAGCAGTTCCATCTCCAGCACCCTAACTTGGCGGCGGAAGACGCCTACGGCGGCGGTGGAGAGGACGAGGTCCACGGCCGGCATGAGGACGGCATCGAAGAGGTCACGACAGCTAAGTGCTTCGTCTCTGGCGTTGACGCGAGCTAGCAGAGGCGCTAGGGTTTGTGCGAGGTGGAGAGGTGGAAGAAGAGATAATAACCATGGTGAGTTGCATATTTATAAGGACAGGGACGGCGCAGCGCAATTACATAGGTGCCCCTGGTGGTTCACATCTGAGGTACATGTGGCATGCATGCAACTTATTGAAAGTTGTTCCATGTTCCCATTCACGCCTGGATTGTCGGGTGGTCGTTCCGGCTTCTCCGGTTTTCAGGCAAAAAGGATATGGCATTAAAAACAGATTTAAATGTTTGTCACTTTGTCTTCTGCTGACAAATACTCGGAGAAGACAAACGACAAGTTTCAATAGAATGCATATGATTTGGATAGATAGAATTTGAGGTAGAAGCACAGAAGAGGTTAGGGTCCGATCACATTCACTTAGATCAATAAAAATTCAATCATGAAGACATAGCTATAAGTGAATGCTGTAGAGGACAGAATACGAATATATCTGACCAACTCAACATTGCGAAGATAAACCTGAAGTCAAACCAGTGTTGAAAATAAAAGAGATGCGAAGACTATGCAATTTTGACGCCACATGAAACACTTCGAAAAGATTGTGGTGGTGGCCTTACCCACCATATAGGAAGTATTAGACCCAGACACGACGCACAATTATCCTAGCGCTCTGAAGTCAAATTCCGCATTAATGTTTTCACACTTAGAGTGTATGTCTTCATTGATTGAAGATATACGTTACTTTTTGTGTTGCACATCTAAGTCATCAACATGCAGAAGCATTAGGATATGTGTCTAGTTATAGGACATTTGAGGATTCTAAGATATTTAGCTCAGACTACAACTTGCAAAACCTTTTCTCATCCAAGGGCTTTGTGAAGATATCTGCCAATTGTCCTTCAGTGTTGACGTGAATGATATCAATATCTTCCTTCATGACATGATCTCTGAGAAAATGATGGCGGATCTGAATCTGCTTTGTCTTCGAGTGCTGAACTGGGTTATTGGCAACCTTGATGGCACTTTCATTGTCGCAGTAGAGTGGCACATGCTTCAAGTGGATGCCATAGTTCTTGAGAGTTTGCTTCATCCACAGAAGCTGAGCGCAGTAAGATCCAGTAGCAATGTATTGAGATTCAGCAGTGGAGAGAGATACATAGTTCTGCTTCTTTGAAGACCAACAGATAAGAGATCGTCCAAGAAAATGACATGTGCCTGATGTGGACTTGTGATCAACCTTGTCACCAGCATAATCAACATCTGAGAATCCAACAAGATCAAACTCTGTGCCCTTTGGATACCATAATAGTAGTGTTGGGTGCTACCTCTTGAGCACTGCATTGGTTTTCCCCAAAGAGGAAGGGATGATGTAGCAAAGTAGCGTAAGTATTTCCCTCAGTTGTTGAGAACCAAGGTATCAATCCAGTAGGAGGCTACGCGCCAGTCCCTCATACCTGCACAAAACAAATAAATCCTCGCAACCAACGCGATAAGGGGTTGTTAATCCCTACACGGCCACTTACGAGAGTGGGATCTGATAGATATGATAAGATAATATTTTTAGTATTTTTATGATAAAGATGCAACTTAAAATAAAATCAAGGTAAAAGCAAAGGAAACAACTAAGTATTGGGAGATTAATATGATGAAGATAGACCCGGGGGCCATAGGTTTCACTAGTGGCTTCTCTCGAGAGCATAATTATTCTACGGTAGGTGCACAAATTACTGTTGAGCAATTGACAGAATTGAGCATAGTCATGAGAATATCTAGGTATCATCATGTATAGAGGCATCACGTCCGGGACAAGTAGACCAACTCCTGCCTGCATCTACTACTATTACTCCACTCATCGACCGCTATCCAGCATGCATCTAGAGTATTAAGTTAATGAAAACAGAGTAACGCCTTAAGCAAGATGACATGATGTAGAGGGATAAACTCATGCAATATGATGAAAACCCCATCTTGTTATCCGTGATGGCAACAATACAATACTTGCCTTGCTGCCCCTATTGTCACTGGGAAACGACACCACAAGATTGAACCCAAAGCTAAGCACTTCTCCCATTGCAAGAAAGATCAATCTAGTAGGCCAAACCAAACTTATAATTCGAAGAGACTTGCAAAGATAACCAATCATACATAAAAGAATTCATAGAAGATTCAAATATTGTTCATAGATAGACTTGATCATAAACCCACAATTCATCGATATCAAAAAACACACCGCAAAAAGAAGATTACATCAAATAGTTCTCCACAAGAGAGGGGGAGAACATTGTATTGAGATCCAAAAAGAGGGAAGAAGCCATCTAGCTACTAACTATGGACCCGTAGGTCTGAGGTGAACTACTCACACTTCATCAGAGGGGCTATGGTGTTGATGTAGAAGCCCTCTGTGATCGATGCCCCCTCCGGCGGAGCTCCGAAACAGGCCCCAAGATGGGATCTCGTGGATACAGAAAGATATGGCGGTGGAATAAGGGTTTTGGCTCCGTATCTGATCGTTTGGGGGGTACGTAGGTATATATAGGAGGAAGGAGTACGTCGGTGGAGCAACAGGGGGCCCACGAGGGTGGAGGGCACACCTGGGGGGGGGGGGGGGGTAGGCGCGCCCCCTACCTCGTGGCCTCCTATTTTGTGTCTTCGCGTAGGGTCCAAGTCTCCTAGGTCTTGTTCGTTGAGAAAATCACATTACCAAAGGTTTCATTCCGTTTGGAATCCGTTTGATAGTCTTTTTCTTCCAAACCCTAAAACAGGCAAAAAACAACAATTCTGGATTGGGCCTCCAGTTAATAGGTTAGTCCCAAAAATAATATAAAAGTGATAATAAAGCCCAATGATGTCGAAAGCAGTAGATAATATAGCATGGAGCAATCAAAAATTATAGATACGTTGAAGACGTATCAAGTATCCCCAAGCTTAATTCGTGATCGTCCTCGAGTAGGTAAATGGTAACAACATAATTTTTGATGCGGAGTGCTGCTTGGCATAATTTTAATGTAATTCTTCTTAATTGTGGTATGAATATTCAGATCCGAAAGATTCAAGACAAAAGTTCATATTGACATAAAAATAATAATACTTCAAGAATACTAATTAAGCAATTATGTCTTCTCAAAATAACATGGCCAAAGAAAGTTCATCCCTACAAAATCATATAGTTTAGTCATGCTCCATTTTCGTCACACAAGATTGCTCTCATCATGCACAACCCCGATGGCAAGCCAAGCAATTGTTTCATACTCTAGTAATCTCAAACCTATAAACTTTCACGCAATATATGTGCATGAGCCATGGACATAGCACTATGGGTGGAATAGGATATAATGAGGGGGGTTATGTGGAGAAGACAAAAAGGAGAAAGTCTCACATCAACGAGGCTAATCAATGGGCTATGGAGATGCCCACCGATTGATGTTAATGCAAGGAATAGGGATTGCCATGCAACAGATGCACTAGAGCTATAAATGTATGAAAGCTCAACAAAGAAACTAAGTGGGTGTGCATCCAACTTGCTTGCTCACGAAGACCTAGGGCACTTGAGGAGGCCCTTCGTTGGAATATACAAGCCATGTTCTATAATGAAAATTCCCACTAGTATATGAAAGTGACAAAACAAGAGACTCTCTATCATGAAGATTACGGTGCTACTTTGAAGCACAAGTGTGGCAAAGGATAGTAATATTGTCCCTTCTCTCTTTTTCTCTCATTTTTTGGGGCCTTCTCTCTTTTTTTTATGGCCTTTCTCTTTTTTTAATAATTCCTCACTTGGAACAATGCTCTAGGAAATGATGAGAATCACACTTCTATTTATTTACAACTCAATGAATACAACTCGATACTAGAACAAAAGATGACTCTATATGAATGCCTCCGGCGGTGTACCAGGATATGCAATGGACCAAGAGTGACATGTATAAAAGAATTATGAATAGTGGCTTTGCCACAAATACTATGTCAACCACATGATCATGCTAAGCAATATGACAATAATGAATGTGTCATGATAAACGGAATGGTGGAAAGTTGCATGGCAACATATCTCGGAATGGCTATGGAAATGCCATAATAGGTAGGTATGGTGGCTGTTTTGAGGAAGATATAAGGAGGTTTATGTGTGAAAGTGCGTATCATATCACGGGGTTTGGATGCACCGGCGAAGTTTCTGCCAACTCTCAATGTGAGAAAGGGCAATGCACGGTACCGGAGAGGCTAGCAAGGATGGAAGGGTGAGAGTGCATATAATCCATGGACTCAAAATTAGTCATAAAGAACTCACATACTTATTGCAAAAATATACAAGTCATCAAAAACCTCGGCACTACGCGCATGGTCCTAGGGGGATAGATTGGTAGGAAAAGACCATCTCTTGTCCCCGACCACCACTCATAAGGAGGACAATCAAATAACACCTCATGTTTCAAATTTGTTACATAACGTTTACCATACATGCATTCTATGGGACTTTCAAACTTCAACACAAGCATTTCTCAATTTCACAACTACTCAACTAGCATGACTTTGATATTATTACCCCCATATCTGAAAACAATCATCAAGCATCAAACTTCTCTTAGTATTCAAAACACTCATAAGAAAATTTTACTAATCTTGAATACCTAGCATATTAGGATTTTAAGCAAATTACCATGCTATTTAAGACTCTCAAAATAATCTAAGTGAAGCATGAGAGATCAATAGTTTCTATAAAACAAATCCACCACCGTGCTCTAAAAGATATAAGTGAAGTACTAGAGCAAAACTATATAACTCAAAAGATATAAGCGAAGCACATAGAGTATTCTACCAAATTCCAAATCATGTATGGCTCTCTCAAAAGGTGTGTACAGAAAGGATGATTGTGGTAAACTAAAAAGTAAAGACTCAAATCAAAGAAGACGCTCCAAAGAAAACACATATCATGTGGCGAATAAAAATATAGCTCCAAGTAAAGTTACCGATAGAAGTAGAGGAAAGAGGGGATGCCTTCCGGGGCATCCCCAAGCTTTGGCTTTTAGGTGTACTTATATTATCTTGGGGGTGCCATGGGAATCCCCAAGCTTAGGCTCTTGCCACTCCTTGTTCCATAATCCATCAAATCTTTACCCAAAACTTGAAAACTTCACAACACAAAACTCAAAGTAGAAAATCTCGTGAGCTCCGTTAGCGAAAGAAAACAAAAGACCACTTCAAGGTACTGTAATGAACTCATTATTTACTTATATTGGTGTTAAAACTACTGTATTCCAACTTCTCTATGGTTTATAAACTATTTTAGTAGACATAGATTCATCAAAATAAGCAAACAACACACGAAAAACAGAATCTGTCAAAAACAGAACAGTCTGTAGTAATCTGTAGCTAGCGCAATATCTGGAACCCCAAAAATTATAAAATAAATTTCTGGACGTGATGAATTTATCTATTAATCATCTGAAAAAATAATTAACTAAATATCACTTCCAAATAAAAATGGCATCAGTTCTCGTGAGCGATAAAGTTTCTGTTTTTTGCAGCAAGTGTAACAAGACTTTCCCCAAGTCTTCCCAACGGTTCTACTTGGCACAAACACTAATTAAACACAAAAAACACAACCAAAACAGAGGCTAGATAAATTATTTATTACTAAACAGGAGCAAAAATCAAGGAATAAAAATAAAATTGGGTTGCCTCCCAACAAGCTTTATCATTTAACGCCCCTAGCTAGGCATAACAAACAATGATAGATCTAGGTATTGCCATCTTTGGAAGGCAATCCATAAGTGGCTCTCATAATAGATTCATAAGGTTATTTAATTTTCTTTCTAGGAAAGTGTTCCATGCCTTTCCTGAATGGAAATTGGAATATAATATTTCCTTCGTTCATATCAATAATTGCACCAATTGTTCTAAGGAAAGGTCTACCAAGAATAATAGGACATGAAGGATTGCAATCTATGTCAAGAACAATAAAATCTACGGGCAAATAATTCCTATTTTCAACAATAAGAACATCATTAATTCTTCCCATAGGTTTCTTAATAGTGTAATCCGCAAGGTGCAAGTTTGGAGAGCAATCATCAAAATCACGGAAACCTAACAAATCACACAAAGTCTTTGGAATCGTGGAAACACTAGCACCCAAATCACATAAAGCATAGCATTCATGATCTTTAATTTTAATTTTAATAGTTGGTTCCCACTCATCATAGAGTTTTCTAGCGATAGAAACTTCCAATTCAAGTTTTTCCTCATAAGATTGCATCAAGGCATCAACAATATGTTTAGTAAACGCTTTATTTTGACTATAAGCGTGAGGAGAATTTAGCACGGATTGCAACAGGGAAATACAATCAATCAACGAGCAATTTTCATAGTTAAATTCCTTGAAATCCATAATAGTGGGTTTAGCAACATCTAGGGTTTTAATTTCTTCAATCCCACTTTTATCAATTTTAGCATTAAGATCAAAAAATTCCGAATTCTTGGAACGCCTTCTAGGTAAAGGTGGGTCATATTCAGTCCCATCATTATCAAGATTCATATTGCAAAACAAAGATTTAATAGGGGAAACATCAATAACTTTTAGATCTTCATCTTTATTTTCATAGGAACTAGAAGAACACGCTCTTATAAAGGCATCTTTTTTAGCACGCATCCTAGCGGTTCTTTCTTTGCACTCATCAATGGAAATTCTCATGGCTTTGAGAGACTCATTGATATCATGCTTAGGTGGAATAGATCTAAGTTTCAAAGAATCAACATCAACAGAAATTCTATCAACTTTCCTAGCCAACTCATCAATCTTAAGTAATTTTTCTTCAATCAAAGCATTGAAATTCTATTGCGAAGTAATAAATTCTTTAATATTAGATTCAAAATCAGAGGGCATCTTATTATAATTTCCATAAGAATTGTTGTAGGAATGACCATAGTTATTAGATGGATTACTAGGATAAGGCCTAGGATTAAAATTTCCTCTATACGCGACCAAAATTGTTCCTACCAACAAAATTCACCTAAGCATGAGTTCATTAGGATCAGAAGAAACACTCTTACTAGCAAATAATTACATAAGTTCATCCATAAAACATTAATTTCTTCTATCGCATGCACCTTTTTATTAGTAGATCTTTCAGTATGCCATTGAGAATAATTAACCATGATATTATCTAGGAGTTTAGTAGCTTCTCCTAAAGTGATTTCTAGAAGCAAAATTCAATCCGACATAAATTTTTTGTATAATCATCAACAAATTTAAACCATGAGTAGGGCAATTACGTATCATTAGTTTCATTCTCTCCCAAGCTTGTGCAACATGTTCATGATCAAGTTGCTTAGAATTCATAATATCATTTCTAAGAGAGATGATCTTAGCGGGAGGAAAATACTTAGAGATAAAAGCATCTTTGCACTTGTTCCATGAATCAATACTATTTTTAGGCAAAGACGAAAACCAAGCTTTAGCACGATCTCTAAGCGAAAAAGGGAATAGCTTCAATTTAAGAATATCATTATCCACATCTTTCTTATTTTGCATATCACACAAATCAACGAAGCTATTTAGATGGGTAGCGGCATCTTCACTAGGAAGGCCGGAAAACGGATCTTTCATGACAAGATTCAGCAAAGCAGTATTAATTTCACAAGATTCAACATCGGTAAGAGGAGCAATCGGAGTGCTAATAAAATCATTATTGTTGGTATTGGTGAAGTCACACAATTTAATGTTATCTTGAGCCATCGTAACAAGCAAGCAAACTAAGACACAAGCAAACAAAAAGCAAGCGGGCAAAAAGAGGCAAATAGAGAAAGAGAGGGAGGATACACACACACAGAGAGAGAGAGAGGGCGAATAAAATGACAAGGGTGAAGTGGGGGAGAGGAAAACGAGAGGCAAATGCCAAATAATGTAATGCAGGAGATAAGGGTATGTGATGGGTACTTGGTATATTGACTTTTGCGTAGACCCCCCCGGCAACGGCGCCAGAAATCCTTCTTGCTACCTCTTGAGCACTGCGTTGGTTTTCCCCGGAGAGGAAGGGATGATGCAGCAAAGTAGCATAAGTATTTCCCTCAGTTTTTGAGAACCAAGGTATCAATCCAATAGGAGGCTACACACCAGTCCCCCGTACCTGCACAAAACAAATAAATCCTCGCAACCAACGCGATAAGGGGTTGTCAATCCCTACACGGCCACTTACGACAGTGAGATCTGATAGATATGATAAGATAATATTTTTGGTATTTTTATGATAAAGATGCAAAGTAAAATAAAAGCAAGGTAAAAGCAAAGGAAATAACTAAGTATTGGGAGATTAATATGATGAAGATAGACCCGGGGGCCATAGGTTTCACTAGCGGCTTCTCTCGAGAGCATAAGTATTCTACGGTGGGTGAACAAATTACTATTGAGCAATTGACAGAATTGAGCATAGTTATGAGAATATCTAGGTATGATCATGTATATAGGCATCCCATCCGAGACAAGTAGACCGACTCCTGCCTGCATCTACTACTATTACTCCACTCATCGACCGCTATCCAGCATGCATCTAGAGTATTAAGTTAATGAAAACAGAGTAACGACTTAAGCAAGATGCCATGATGTAGAGGGATAAACTCATGCAATATGATGAAAATCCCATATTGTTATCCTCGATGGCAACAATACAATACGTGCCTTGCTGCCCCTACTGTCACTGGGAAAGGACACCGCAAGATTGAACCCAAAGCTAAGCACTTCTCCCATTGCAAGAAAGATCAATCTAGTAGGCCAAACCAAACTGATAATTCGAAGAGACTTGCAAAGATAATCAATCATACATAAAAGAATTCAGAGAAGATTCAAATATTGTTCATAGATATACTTGATCATAAACCCACAATTCATCGGTCTCAACAAACACACCGCAAAAAGAAGATTACATCGAATAGTTCTCCACAAGAGAGGGGGAGAACATTCTATTGAGATCCAAAAAGAGAGAAGAAGCCATCTAGCTACTAACTATGGACCCGTAGGTCTGAGGTGAACTACTCACACTTCATCGGAGGGGCTATGGTGTTGATGTTGAAGCCCTCCGTGATCGATGCCCCCTCCGGCGGAGCTCCGGAACAGGCCCCAAGATGGGATCTTGTGGATACAGAGAGTTACGGCGGTGGAATTAGGGTTTTGGCTCCATATCTGATCGTTTGGGGGTACGTAGGTATATATAGGAGGAAGGAGTACGTCGGTGTAGCAACAGGGGGCCCACGAGGGTGGAGGGTGCGCCTATGGGGGGGGGGGGTAGGCGCGCCCCTACCTCGTGGCCTCCTCTTTTGTGTCTTGACATAGTGTCCAAGTCTCCTGGGTCTTGTTCGTTAAGAAAATCACGTTCCTGAATGTTTCATTCCGTATGGACTCCGTTTGATATTCCTTTTCTTCGAAACCCTAAAACAGGGGAAAACATCAATTCTGGGCTGGGCCTCTGGTTAATAGGTTAGTCCCAAAAATAATATAAAAGTGGATAATAAAGCCCAATAATGTCCAAAACAGTAGATAATATAGCATGGAGCAATCAAAAATTATAGATACGTTGGAGACGTATCATTGGGGTGTAAGCCAAATATCGAAGAATTCACTTTACAGTTAAGTGATGCGACTCCTTTGGTGCCGCTTGGAATCGGGCACACATGCAAACGCTAAGCATTATATCTAGCCTAGATGCACATAAATAGAGTAAAGAACCAATCATGGAGCGGTATACCTTTTGATCGAACTCTTTACCATTGTCGTCGGGACCCAGATGACTTTTGGTTGGCATTGGCATCGTGGATCCTTTGCGGTCTTGCATTCGGAACTTCTTCAGGCAATCTTTGAGGTATTTCTCTTGTGATATGAAAAAGTCGCTTCTCTGCTTACGGATTTGAAGACCAAGGAAGAATTTCAGCTCACCCATCATGGACATCTGATATTGCTCTTGCATCATGTGCCCAAACTCATCATGTTATCTCTTGTTAGTGCAGTCGAAGATAATGTCATCCACATAGATTTGGCATACAAAAAATTCTCCATCATATGTCTTTGTGAAGAGTGTGGGATCCAGGGAACCAGGTTTGAAGCCTTTGTTCTTCAGGAAGTCTTTGAGTGTGTCATACCAAGCACGGGGGGCTTGTTTGAGACCATACAGTGCCTTGTTGAGCTATTGTACCGTACCATATTAGGACGTTTTGGATCTTCAAAGCCAGGTGGTTGTGCAACATACACTTCCTCTTCAATCTTGCCATTGAGAAAAGCACTCTTCACATCCATTTGGTACAGGAGGATGTTGTGATAGTTGGCATAGGCTAGCAGTATGTGAATGGCTTCAAGCCTAGCCACCGGAGCAAATGTTTCATCAAAGTCAATCCCTTCAACTTGAGTGTAACCTTGAGTAACGAGACGTGGCTTGTTTCTGACAACTTGACCATGCTCATCTTGTTTGTTGCGATAGATCCATTTTGTGCCAATGATGTTATGCTTCCGAGGGTCAGGACGCTTAATCAATTCCCAGACATTGTTCAGCTCAAACTGTTGAAGCTCTTCTTGCATCGCTTGAATCCATTCAGGTTCCATGAAGGCTTCAACAACTTTCTTGGGTTCAGATATAGAGACAAATGCAAAGTTCCCACATAAATTTTCTAGCTGTGTAGCTCTTGAACTAGTGAGTGGACCAGGTGCATTGATGCTATTGATTATCTTCTCAATCTGCACTTCATTTGCAAAATGAGGATGAACTGGATGAAGACTTTGGTCTTGCTGATCATTGTCTTCATTATCGGCATTGACTTCAGGCTGACCATTGTCTTCGGGTTGATTTGGTGCAGAAATGATGAGTTCTTCTTCAGCCTGAGCCTCTGAAGGTATGATTTCTCTAGTACCCATAAGCTTGATGGATTCACTTGGTGAGACTTCATCTAGCACATTTGGCAAGTGCTCTCTTTGCGAGTTGTTAGTTTCATCGAACCGCACATCCACATTTTCGACCACTTTATAGTGAAATAGGTTAAAGACTCTGTAGGAGTGCGAATCCTTTCCGTATCCAAGCATAAAACCTTCATGTGCTTTTGGTGCAAATTTGGAAGTGTGATGTGGATCTTTGATCCAGCACCTAGCACCAAATACTCTGAAGCAACTGATGTTTCGCTTCTTACCAGTTAGGAGCTCATAGGACATCTTCTTTAGAAGCTTGTGAAGATAAACACGGTTGATGACATGGCATGTAGTATCAATGGCTTCAGGCCAGAACTTCCTTGGAGTCTTGTACGCATCAAGCATCGTCCGGGCCATCTCAATGAGAGTTCTGTTCTTGCGCTCCACGATGCCATTCTGCTGAGGTGTGTATGGAGTAGATAACTCATGAGTGATGCCCAATGTATCAAGATAAGAGTCAAGGCCGGTGTTCTTGAACTTTGTGCCGTTGTCACTTCTGATGTGCTTGATCTTGATGCCATAGTTCGTCAGGGCACGATTGGCGAATCGTTGAAGACATCCTGCACTTCATTCTTGTAAAGGATTATATGCACCCATGTATATCTTGAGTAATCATCAACAATAACAAAACCATAGAGGCAAGCAGTGGTAGTATGAGTAGAGTAGTGAGTAGGGCCAAATAAGTCGATGTGAAGCAGCCCGAAGGGATGAGATGTTGTCATGATTGTCTTCGAGGGATGCTTGGCCCTTGTCATCTTTCCATCTTCACAGGCACCACACAGATGATCCTTCTTGAACTTGACGCCCTCGATGCCTATGACAAGCTTCTTCTTCGCGAGAGTGTACAAGTTCCTCATGCCAGCATGCCCTAGCCTCCGATGCTAGAGCCAGCACTCTGAAGCTTTTTCTAGAAGACATACGACCAACTGTGGTCCTGCGGAGAAATCTACCATGTACAAATTGCCTTTTCGATATCCTTCAAAGACTAGAGATTTGTCAGATTCCATAAGCACAAGGCAACCATATTTTCCAAATATCACAACCATGTTCAGATCACAAAGCATTGAGACAGACATTAAGTTGAAACCAAGGGATTCAACACGCATCACTTTATCCATGTGCTGATCTTTTGAGATTGCAACTCTACCTAGACCCAATACCTTGCTTTTACCAGTGTCAGCAAATGTGATGTGACTCTTGTCAGGTGGACGTAAGGTTGATTCCATGAGAAGACTTTGATTACCAGTCATGTGGTTAGTGCATCCACTGTCCATAATCCACTCAGAAGCCTTTGGTATCATACACTACAGTGCAATTAGGGGGATAGGATTCACCAAGGGAAAAGTGAATCACAAACATTTGATGAACAAGCATATTATCAAAGTTCAGATCCTAGTTAGGCCAGATAGGATGATTGTCAAAGAATCCAGGAACAAAATACATAGTAAGACCATTTGGGCATTTTATTTTGTGCCCCACAAGATGTTTTAGGTCACCAGCATAAGCATCAGATGCCTTAGATTTTCGGCCGGAGACCTTTCCCGACAAAAGAGATTTAATTTTTCTTAACCACCCACATCCTCGGGGGTGGCTTCGAAGCAATGAATCTAAGTGCAGCATCTGAGAACTTTGGCTTTGGAGCCCTAGCAAATAGCCTTGCAGGAGGTGAATAATACTCATAAGAATAAGCAAAATAGTTCTTGGTCTTATGAACATAGCGGTTTGATGAAACACACTCATATTCATAAGTCTGAGTATGGTTTTCCTACAAAACATTGGCGTTAGGGTGACTCTGGTGAGTCCTCTTTCTGTACGAAGCCTTTGGACCATATGAAGCCTTTGGTATGGGGTTTCTCTTCTTCCCGGGTGGTGTCATGATGACATTCACCTGAAGATTCTCAAGACAACTCTTGGGCACCCAGATATTCTTCAAAGGGGGCCCATTCCTGTAGTTAGTACCAATATACCTGGCAAACACTTCACCATTCTGATTCTTAAACAGTTTGTAGTTTGCATCAAAGGATTCATTAATGATAATAGGGTTAGCACAAGTGAAGCCAGTTAAGGTAGATGGATCCATTGAAGGTCCCTTTGCAGCAACCCATGTGGTTTTGGGGTACTGCTTAGGCTTCCAATAGGAACCATCAACATTCATTTTCCTCTCGAACCCAACACCCTCTTTCGTAGGGTTTCAGTTCAGAATATGTCTCTTGAGGACATCGCACAGTGTTTGATGCCCTTTGAAGCTTTTGTACATCCCTATTTCAAGCAATGTCTTCAACCTGGCATTTCCATCAGCAATAGTAGTGGTATCCTCAGAAGAGGGGTTAGTTTCCACGTTAGCAGTTGAAGACATAGCAACAATAGTAGCAGTGGAACATCCAGTAACAGAATCAACATTATCACACCTAAGACATTTTAAACATGGTGGCTCAAAGTCTTCCTGAGAGGAACTGATTTGTTGAGTGTGGAGTGACTCGTTCTCCTTTTGAAGATCTTCATGAGCCGATCTCAAGTTCTCAAGCTCTTGCTTCCCTTGAAGATAATCATACAAGAGCTTTTCATGAGTATTTGAGAGCGTTTCATGACGACTTTCAAGTTCCTCATACTTAACATGAAGACTTTTAATGTCTTCAATTAAGGACTAAGTTCTTCAATTAAGGACTGAGTTCAAGTCATTTCCGCGTCCAACAAGTCATCGCTTTTGTCTAGCAACAGGTCATCGCTTTTTTCTAGCAACTTTTGAATATGTTCCATAGCATTTTGTTGTTCTGTTGCAATTTTAGCAATTGTTTTGTAGCTAGGTTTAGATTCACATTCAGAGTCATCTTCACTTTAAGTTTGCAAGTAAGCATCGCGTGAATTTACCTTAGCACCACGTGCCATGAAGTAGTTGGTGGGAGGAGAGTCATCCTCATTATTAGCATCAGTGTTGGTGACGAAGCCATTGTCTTTAGTGTCGAAGATGGAATTGGCGACATACGCTGAAGCTAGAGCCAGGATTGCCACGCCAGAATCAGATTCCTCTTCAGCCTCCACCTCGGCCTCCTTAGATGCAGACTCCTCCTCTGAATCCATCTCCTTGCCAACAAACGCACGCGCCTTGTTGGATGAGCTCTTCCTGTGTGATGAAGACTTCGATGAAGACTTGGAAGAAGACTTTGACGATTTCTTCTTCTTCTTCTTGTCATCAGAATCATATTCCTTGCTCTTCTTATTCTTCTTGGTCTTATTATCCTACCGAGGACACTCAGAGATGTAGTCACCAGGTTTCTTGCACTTGTGGCATGTTCTCTTCTTGTAGTCTCATGAGGAACCTTCATCATTTCTTGAGTTGGATCTTGAGGGCTTTCTGAAGTCTTTCTTCTTGGTGAACCTCTGGAACTTCTTCACAAGCATAGCAAGCTCCTTACCAATGTCTTCAGGGTCCTCAGAACTGCAGTCAGATTCTTCTTCACATGAGGAAACAACTTTTGCCTTTAAAGCGCGAGTTCGGCCATAGTTTGGTCCATAGATATCTCATTTCTCAGCTTGTTGGAACTCATGTGTGTTGATCCTCTCAAGTATGTCAGACGGATCCAGAGTCTTGAAGTCAGGGCATTCTTGAATCATCAGGGCCAGGGTGTCGAATGAGCTGTCAAGCGATCTCAGAAGTGTCTTGACGATTTCGTGCTTGGTGATCTCAGTGGCGCCGAGTGCGCAAAGCTCGTTTGTGATATCAGTGAGGCGATCAAATGTGAGATGGACATTCTCATTGTCATTTCTCTTGAAGCAGTTGAAGAGGTTGCGAAGAACACTGATCCTTGAGTCTCTCTGGGTTGAGACGCCTTCGTTGACCTTGGAGAGCCAAATGAACCCATTGATATGCAGCGGAAGATAGACTACACTAGACAAGCCATAGTCAAGTAATCAATGAAGTGAAAGCGCGAAGACTATTAGTAGCCAGGTAGTATGGATGAGGATGGAAGATAGTATGAAGCCAAACAGTAAACAATCTTCACTTAGTGAAGTCAATCAGATCATACATGCAAGCAATGACTTCATGAAGACAAACTATAAAGTAAAGCGAAGTGAAGGATAGAACCAGTAGCTTGATGAAGACAAGGATTTGGTAGACTAGTTCCAGTTGCTGTGACGACTGTACGTCTAGTTAGGGAGGCTGAGATTCAACTTAGAAGACCACGTCTTCACTTTATTCCCCTTGAGCTAAGGACACACATTCCTCGCCCAATCACTCTAGTAAATCTTCAACATAGACTTCCAAACCTTCACAGACTTCGTTCACCGGCGATCCACAATGACTCTTGGACGCTCAGAACGCAATGCCTAACAGGCTGGAGGATTCATAGTCCTCAAGTGTAACAAATCTTCAGATCATGCAGACAGAAAGACTTCAGTGATGCCTAACACTCTTTGGCTCTGGGTGTTTTGGGCTTTGTCCTCGCAAGGATCTCTCTTTCAAATGCTTCAAAGGTGGGTTGCTCTCAAACGACAAAAGTCGTGCACTAACTCTCGGCAGCCACCAATTTATGGTGTAGGGGTGGGCTATTTATAGCCAGGAGGCAACCCGACCTGATTTGCCTGAAATGACCCTGGGTCACTAAGGAACTGACACGTGTCCAATGGTCAGATTTCAAACACACGTGGCAGCTTGACTTGGGCTACAAGTCAAGCTGACTTATCCAGCTCTGGATAAGATTTACTCTCATTGTCTTTGCTCGAAGACATAGGATTTGGTTGAGCATGACATCAGTCACTCTGACTTTGTTTACTTGGACCCCACTTAACAGTACGGTGGTTCATATGACTCAATAAAGAAGAAAAGGAAACTACGAAATAACTATGTCTTCATACTCCATAGTCTTCATACGATGTCTTCTCATGTCATATTCTTCAATGTGAATCTCTTCACGGACCACCATTGTCTTCAATGTCTTCACACGTTTTTAGGGGTCATCTCTGGTAGGTAAGCCGAATCAATATGGGACTACTACCTGTGTTATCCTGCAATTCTCACAAACACATTAGTCCCTCAACCAAGTTTGTCGTCAATACTCCAAAACCAACTAGGGGTGGCACTAGATGCACTTACAGTGTTCCTATTGTTATTATAAGAAGGATTTCCATACTTATTAGAGTAATTACTAGGAAAAGCCCTATGATTAAAATTACCTCTTTAAGGCCTAGGATCATAACTATTTTGCTCAATCAAAGTAGACAGAGGCACATCATTAAAATCAATAGGAGAACTTTTATTAGCAACCAATTTCATAAGTACATCAACTTTTTCACTCAAAGAAGAAATTTCTTCAACCGAATTAACTTTTTATTAGTAGGAACTCTTTCGGTATGCCATTGTGAATAATTTGCCATAATATTATCAAGAAATTTGGTGGCTTCACCCAAAGTAATTTCCATAAAAGTACCACCCATGGCGGAGTCCAAAAGATTACGAGAAACAAAATTCAACCCTTCATAAAATTTTTGTATGATCATCCAAAGATTTTACCCATGAATTGGGCAATTCCTTAGCATTAATTTCATCCTTTCCCAAGATTGTGCAACATGCTCATGTTCAAGTTGCTTGAAATTCATGATCTGGGTTCTGAGGGAAATAATTTTTGTGGGCGGAAAATATTTAGTAATAAAAGCATCTTTGCACTTATCCCAAGAATCAATACTATTGCGAGCGAAAGGAGAAAACCAAATTTTTGCACGATTTGGAAAAGAAAACGGGAATAATTTAAAATTCATAACACCATTGTCCACGTATTTTTTCTTTTGCATATCACATAATTCCATGATTGTCGTAAGATGGGATGCGGCATCCTCATTAGGAGTACCGAAAAATTGATCTTTCGTAAAAAGATTCAGCAAAGCGGTATTAATATCACAAGACTCCACACAAGTGGCGGGAGGAGCAATCAGAGTGCTAATAAAATCATTGTTGTTGGTATTGGAGAAATCACACAACTTGGTGTGCTCTTGAGTCGTTCTGACTGTGCAACGAGATTCCACTCAAAACAGATCTGACGAGAAAATGGCGAACGAAAAAGAGGGCGAATAAAACGGAAAATTTTTGTGAAGTTGGGGAGAGAAAATGAGAGGCACATGGTAGTTAATGTAAATTGCAAGGAGATGATATTTGTGATGAGGAACTTGGTAGATGTTGATGATGTCTCCCCGGAAATGGCGCCAAAAATTTCTTTTGATGCGGCTTGAACTACGTCGGTATTTTCCCAAAGAGGTAGGGATGATGCAGCACAACTACGGTAGGCATTTCCCTCAGTGATGATACCATGGTTATCGAACAAGTAGGAGAACCATGCAACACTACGTGAACGGCACCTGCACACAAATAACAAATACTCGCAACCCGACGTATTAAAGGGGTTGTCAATCCCTTTCGGGTAATGGCGCCCAAAATTGGCAAGAACACGGAATAAAAATTGTAGTAGATTGGATAAATAGATCTCGTGGGAACGCAAGATAAAATAAATAAATAAAAATTGCAGAAAGGTATTTTTGGGTTTTTGGATTAATAGATTTGAAAATAAAAGAAAATAAAAAGAGATCGTGAAGGCAAATATAATAGAGAAGAGACTCGGGAGCCGTAGATTTCACTAGTGGCTTCTCTTGAGAAAAATAGCAATGGTGGGTAAACAAAATACTGTTGGGCAATTGATAGAACTTCAAATAATCATGATGATCTCCAGGCAATGATCATTATATAGGAATCATGTCCAAGATTAGTAGACCGACTCCTGCCTGCATCTACTACTATTACTCCACATATCGACCGCTATCCACCATGCATCTAGTGTATTAAGTTCATGGAGAAACAGAGTAATGCAATAAGAATGATGCCATGATGTAGACAAGATCTATTTATGTAGAAATAGACCGCATCTTGTTATCCTTAATAGCAACAATACAAATGTTTCGGTTCCCCTTCTGCCATTGGGATCAAGCACGGTAAGATCGAACCCATCACAAAGCACCTCTTCCCATGGCAAGAAGAATCAATCCTGTTGGCCTAACTAAACCAAAGATTCAAAGAAGAAATATGATGCTACAAGTAATCATGCATATAAGAGATCAAAAGACACAAATAAATTTTATGGATAAAAACAAAGATCTGATCATAAACTCAAAGTTCATCGGATCCCAAAAAACACACCGCAAAAAGAGTTACATCAAATAGATCTCCAAGAGACTATTGTATTGAGAATCAAGAGAGAGAGAACAGGAAGCCATCTAGCTACTAAGTATGGACCCGAAGGTCTACAAAAGACTACTCACGCATCATCGGAGAGGCACCAATGAGGATGATGAACCCCTCCGTGATGGTGTAGATTGGATCGATGGTTTCTGGAACTTGCGGTGGCTGGAATTGATTTTTGTCGACTCCCCTAGGGTTTCTGGAATATTGGGGTATTTATAAAGCGAAGAGGCAGTGCGGGAGGCCACCGAGGTGGCACAACCCACCTGGGCGCACCTGGGGGGCCAGGTGCGCTCTGGTGGGTTGTGCACCCCTGTGACGGCCCCGATTTGACCGTACACTAATCATACATACAAACATGTACGATCAAGTTCAGGGACTCACTGGAAGATATCACAACACAACTCTAAAATAAAATAAGTCATACAAGCATCATAATACAAGCCAGGGGCCTCGAGGGCTCGAATACAAGTGCTCAATCATAGAAGAGTCAGCGGAAGTAACAATATCTGAGTACAAACATAAGTTAAACAAGTTGCCATAAGATGGCTAGCACAAACCGGGATATAGATCGAAAGAGGCGCATGCCTCCTGCCTGGGATCCTCCTAAACTAATCCTGGTCGTCGGCGGCGGCCTGCACGTAGTAGTAGGCACCTTCAGTGTACTAGGAGTCATCGTCGATGGCATCTGGCTCCTGGGCTCCATCATCTGGTCGCAACAACCAGGTATAGAAAGGGGAAAAGGGGCGAGCAAGTCAACCGTGAGTACTCATCCAAAGTACTCGCAAGCAAGGATCTACACTACATATGCATTGGTATCAATGAAAGGGGTAGTATATGTTGACTGAACCGCAGAATGCCAGAATAAGAGGGGGATAGCTAGTCCTATCGAAGACTACGCTTCTGGCAGCCTCCATCTTGAAGCAGTAGGAGAGAGTAGATGGTAAGTTCACCAAGTATCATTGTATAGCATAATCCTACCCGGCGATCCTCCCCTTGCCGCCCTGTGAGAGAGCGGTCACTGGGTTGTATCTGGCACTTGAAAGGGAGTGTATTATTAAGTATCCGGTTCTAGTTTTCATAAGGTCAAGGTATAACTCCGGGTCGTCCTTTTACCGAGGGACACAACTATTTGAATAGATAAACTTCCCTGCAAGGGTGCACCACATTACCGAAGACGCATGATCCTTCTGGCTGGGCACACTTTCCTGGGTTATGTCCGGCCTCAGAAGATCAACACGTCGCAGCCCTACCTAGGAACAAAGAGGTCAGCACGCCAGTCTAAATGCTATGCACGCAGGGGTCTGGTCCCATCGCCCATCACCCATTACACAATTGCACGTTGCGTGGGCGGCCGGTGAGCCGACCTAGCAACCTCTATTACAAAGGAAGTTGCGCTTCGTGGTCCAACCCGACGGATGCCGCTTAGTCGGTGACGTCAAGAAGGCTTCGGCTGATACCATGACGTCGAGTGCCCATAACTGTTCCCGCGTAGTTGGTTAGTGCATATAGGCCAGTGGCCAGACTCAGATCAAATACCATGATCTCGTTAAGCGTGTTATTTTGAAGTAACCGCGAACGTCGACCAGGAACGAGGCCCACCTCTCTCCTAGGTGGTCGCGACCTACCCTGTCGCTCCGCCACAAAGTAATAGACGAGGGGCGTCGGGAACCCAGTCCCACCACTACCTGGATGGAACCACCTGCCCCTTCAGCACCCATATCCGAATCACTTGCGGGTACTCAACAAGCTGACCCAACTTTAATCACAACATGTATCATATTTAATATGTATAGTATATATACCCGTGATCACCTCCTGAAGTGATCACGGCCCAGTAGTATAGCATGGCAGACGAACAAAAGTGTATGGTCACTGATGATAAACTAGCATCCTGTACTAAGCATTTAGGATTGCAGGTAAGGTATCAACAATTGTAGCAACAATGACAGGCTATGCAGCAGAATAGGACTAACTGAAAGCAGTAACAAGCTACACTAATCTAATGCAAGCAGTAGAGAGAAGAATAGGCGATATCGGGTTGATCAAGGGTGGGGGGCTTGCCTGGTTGCTCTGGCAAGGAGGGGCCATCGTCAATGTAGTCTATCACAAGGCTACCGGCAACGGTATTGGGGTCTAACGGAAAGAAGTAACAGAGGGGGAACACAAGAAATAATAGAGCAATCAAAGCATAACATGGCAATACGCGGTGCTAGGGTGACCTAACGCGGTACTAGGTGATACCGGTGAAAGGGGAAAACATTCGGGAAAGTATTCCCGCTGTTAGGCATTTTCGGACAGATGAAACAGAGGGGATGGTTGCAGGTTTGCTATCCTAGAGACATGTGGCAGATGAACGGACTGCATATTCGGATTCATCTCATCGTTCTGAGCAACTTTCATGTACAAAGTATTTTCATCCGAGTTGCGGGTTATTTTATATTAATTTTTTAAGTTTTGATTTATTTTCTAGAATTAACAGATTATTTTAATTTCACTAAGTCAATTTGACTAGTCAAAAGGAGAGGTGTGACCCACATGTCATAGGCTTAGATATTTTTAATCCAACTTCTCTTTTTTTACAATAGGGTCCACATGTCATATACACTACACCGAACCACTCATTAGCCTAACAACTAATTAGATACTAACCTAAATAGGGCCCGGTCTCATGCAAAGACACAGCCGGCCACACACACACACATAGCCGCACACTCACACGCTGCTCACACACCACACACACATCACACAACTCACACACACACACACACGGCATCTCGACCATTGCTACCTCTTGAGCATGCATTGGTTTTCCCATGAAGAGGAAAGGGTGATGCAGCAAAGTAGCATAAGTATTTCCCTCAGATTTTGAGAACCAAGGTATCAATCCAGTAGGAGACTACACGCAAGTCCCCTAGTACCTGCACAAACAAACAAGAACCTCGCAACCAATGCGATAAAGGGATTGTGAATCCCTTCACGGTCACTTACGAAAGTGAGATCTGATAGAGATAATAAGATAAATATTTTTGGTATTTTTGTGGTATAGATTGGAAAATGAAGATTGCAAAATAGATATTAAACTAGAATTGTAGATTGGAAACTTATATGATGTAAAGTAGACCCAGGGGGCCATAGGTTTCACTAGTGACTTCTCTCAAGATAGCATGTATTACGGTGGGTGAACAAATTACTGTCGAGTAATTGATAGAAAAGCGCATAGTTATGATGATATCTAAGGCAATGATCATTAATATAAGCATCACGTCCATGACAAGTAGACCAAAACGATTCTGCATCTACTACTGTTACTCCACACATCGATCGCTATCCAGCATGCATCTAGAGTATTAAATTCATACGAATGGAGTAACGCATTAGGCAAGATGACAAGATGTAGAGGGATAAACTCAAGCAATATGATATAAACCCCATCTTTTTATCCTCGATGGCAACAATACAATACGTGTCGTTTCCCTTTCTGTCACTGGGATCGAGCACCATAAGATTGAACCCAAAGCTAAGCACTTCTCCCATTGCAAGAAAGATCAATCTAGTAGGCCAAACCAACCTGATAATTTGAAGAGACTTGCAAAGATATCAAATCATGCATATAAGAATTCAGAGAAGAATCAAATAATATTCATAGATAATCAAGTTCATAAACCCACAATTTAGGCTATGGCGTTGACGTAGAAGCCCTCCGTGATCGAATCCCCCTCCGGCAGATCGCCGGAAAAGGCCCCAAGATGGGATCTCACGGGTACAGAAGGTTGCGGTGGTGGAAAAGGTGTTTCGTGGCTCTCCCCGAAGGTTTCAAGGTATAAGAGTATATATAGGCGAAAGAAGTAGGTCGGTGGAGCTGCGAGGGGCCCACGAGGGTGGGAGCGTGCCTGGCCCCCTGGGCGTGCCCTCCAACCTCGTGGCTGCCTCGCTGCTTCCTTGACGTCCACTCCAAGTCTCCTGGATCACATTTGTTCCAAAAATGATCCTCGTGAAAGTTTCATTCCTTTTGGATTCCGTTTGATATTCCTTTTCTGCGAAACACTGAAATAGGCAAAAAAATAGCAATTTGCACTGGGCTTTCGGTTAATAGGTTAGTCACAAAAATAATTTAAAACGGTATAATAAAGCCCATTACACATTCAAAATAGATAATATAATAGCATGAAACAATCAAAAATTATAGATACGTTGGAGACGTATCAGCCATGTCCAGTGGTAGCAGCGACGCGCGGCGAACAGCGGCAGGCAACGGCGTCGGCGAGCAACGGCGCCTGTGAGTAGCAGTGGCAACACACAGCGGCAGCAACAGTTGAGAATAGCAGCAGGAGGAGGAATTGCAGCAGCGCAGCCGCAAGCAGCAGGCAGCAGGAGCAGCAGCTATGGGAGCAGGGGCGCGGCCCAGGCGGACATACGCGTGCGAGGGCGCGGCCTGGGGCGCGCCCGGTGTGGCAAAGGGGCGGCCAGGGGGCGCACGGGAGCGGCGCATGAGCAGCATGCGGGCACGTACGTGGACACGGTGAAGGCGAGCTCGTGGACAACGGCTACGGCACGAATTGAGTCAAGGAAAAGAGGGAAAACGGGAGAGGAGCTCACAGCAAACTCGGGGAAGTAGTTGGGGTGGCCGGGTACGGATCGGAGAAGTGGGAAACAACGGCGGATGCCGGTGATATACCTGACGAAGACAACGGCGATGGCGAGCGCACGGGAGTTGCGCCGCTTGATCCGTTAGCATAGTAGAAGGAGATGACGGCGGGGAGGCCCCTAGGCGTCTTCCTAGTGCTTGGGGAGGTCAGCGGCCGCGGCAACGGTGCGAGGCAGTGGCATACTAGCGCGATCACCGCGCGTCTTTTTGAGCTCGCGCGTGAGCAGAGGTGGAGGCTGCTTGGTGGGGAATGAGTGGGGAACGGAGGAGAGTGGGCTAGGGTTTGCTATGGCGCGGTTATAAGCCAAGGAGACCGACGTGGAGGCCATTCATGGCCATGGCGGCCGTGGATGTGCGACATGCACGTCTCCTGCCTCCCTGTATATAGAAGGGGATGAGGTGGAGGTGGAGGTGTGTTGGGCCGGAGGCACTGTGGCCACTTATGGCCCACTGGCCTAGTAGTTTTAGGAACTTTTCTATTTTTATTTTTCTTTACTATTTTCTTTTAACATTAGCTACCAGATGAATTTGGCTAAATGTGAAAGTGGGTACACAACTATTAGGAAATATTTTGAAGAGGCCCTAAAAAGTTTGAGGGCAAGAGGAAAAGTATAAATATTTGTTTATTTTTAAAGGCTATTTTTATTTGTTGTTGAACCACTTTATAAATTCCTAGGGACCAATTGGTGGGTCAAATAATGCTTGGTTCAACATGACAAAGATCTGGCGAATTTACAGAATACCGTGAACATTTTAGTTTTACTATTTGAAGAAATAATGATTTCAATTGTAATTCAAATTTGAATTTGACTTTGGTTCTGCACAAGTGGCCATTTTCATAGTAATCAAGAGGACATGGCCACCATTAGGGGGAGATTACTGTAGCATGATTCTCTGGGTGTTACAAATCTCCTCCACTACAAGAAATCTCGTCCCGAGATTTAAGAGGTGAGGCAAAGGGAGAAGGTTCTGGTTACAAAATTCTAGCGAGTGTTCCCGGTCTTGGTTGCTCTTCTCGAGTAGGTCGACCCACTATGTTGATGTCTTCATTTCCCCTTCTCCAGGTAATCATGATTAAGTCGTCATCCTATCTTCGGAAACTCCATCGTACTTACGAAAGAATAAGGGAGGAGGGTATTCCGGGGGAACAGACCTCTACACAGTTGACTAACTGGTAGATAACATCGGGTAAGGTGGCGGAAAGTAACTCTAGAATTGAAACTTAAGAATATATCGAGAGCAAAGTAAGAATGTACCATGAGAAGTTTCAAGCGGGCAGGCAATCGTTCGATGCGTGAAACAAGGTGTGAAAGGGGTTCAAGGCAACGGGAATAAGTATTGTGTCTGATACCAGAATTGATGATCTCTCGGAGGGTGTCTCGTGAATTACATACGAGGCCACGCGCGAGAATAACTTTGGAAATTGGGGGGGGGTACAAAAGAGTCTGGTTTCGATCCTGGGACCTGTGGGTTATGGGCCCACCATGCGGGTTAAAATTAGAAAGGGCGTTGACTTCTTGCACGGTCAGGATAGTAATGTATGTCAGAGGCTAGCATGTCAGTCATCTTGGCAACAATAATTGGTACCAAGGGTGAGGGACGAAGAGAAAATTTTTCCTGCTCATTGAAATGAGGCGGACCTATAGGCAAAGTTCTCGTCCATCAGTGGTTATCGCAATGTCATCAACAAAAGTAACAAGGTCTTATTGACAGAGTGGTACAACGAGGTGCTCAACTAAGCATGGAATTATCTCTGCTCAGCTAAGTCAGATTACAAGAAAGGTTAAAGAAAATAATGGAAAGTAAAATGCGATTATCAGATTAAACAGAACAATGGAAAGGTAAATGTGTTTAAACACATATTTCAGGAGTATATCCTTCCTAAGGACAAATGGAGCATGATATCCATGCAGGACTGAAACTGGAAAACCAACTAGGTAATGGGAGAAGAATTTCATGACATAACCCATACAACGGTGTTAGGATAATTGATAAAGAAAATTTAGCATTGCGCTTCCAATGTTCTTATTGAAGATCGGAGTACCATGGACAAGCTTCGAGATAGCATTGACATGGTCTTCAAGCGAAGGCCAGACTTTGGATACACAAAGTGTCGGTATAGAAAACTAGGGGCACATTTTTGTACCCCTTTACCTGTGCACGGGAAGTTAGAGCCACGCCCGTGACCACATCGAGCAGAGCAAGGGAGGTGAGCCAAGGTAAGATCGAAGCCCAAGACGAAGCAAAGCAACGACAAGGACCAAGGCCACAAGGATCAGATGGGCAAAGCAGGTTTCCCCGGCAAGGACCCTTGCCGGGGGGGCTCAGCAGCCCGGGCAACACCCTCGCCGGGGCAGCTCGCCCACGCCAGCCGAGCAAGCAACCCTCGAGCCCACCAACACTCGACAAATGCATTGTACAGGGCTCGGGAGGCACCTCTATGGTGGCATGCAGATCTTCATGAAGACAAAGAATAGTCAAGGTCAAATGAGGATAGGAAGGCCACCATCCTCACCGAGGAAACCCACAAGACCCCCGGCAAGATCCTTGCCGGGGACGCCTGCACGCCACAGCAACACCCTTGTCGGGCCACCCGGCAAGGCCCTCGCCAAGCGCACCAGCAGGGCCACCATCGGGCCCACACCAGCCAAGTCTCCGCCGTCGTTCGCATGCAGCTGCCAACCCAACTAGCTAGGCAGGCACCTGCGTGGCGACATCCAGCCCTTTGTGGAGACTCCACCACCGCGCCACCTCAGCTGCCTGCCTGCCTACATGGCACTGCATGCATTGCTGGCCATGGCGCATGTCCAAGCTTGGAGGAGCGGCGACGGACTGGACGGGCCTTGCCCCCGCCCCTGATAAAGTGGAGGGAGACCTAAGCCTCGCATTTAATGCGCTTTGTCCTGTAATACCAGGATAACCTCGCAACACTGTTGCCTTTCCACCTCATGTGTGCCACTGTGGCAACCCCTTTTTCTATAAAAGGAGGCCCAAGGCGACGAGGAGAGGGATTCGGCTTTTTGGAGCTTGTTACACACGCCATAGCTAGTTCAAGAACTCAGAATACATCCACCAAAGCAGGACTAGGGTTTTACGCATCCTCGCGGCCCGAACCTGGATAAACGAACCGCATGTTCTCTGTTAGACCCGCTCTTCTCTCAACCCCGCGCCTCGCAACCGCAGTAGGGATTCTTGTGATCCCATAGGTGTCGTTTCCCACTGACATCTTTGGCACGCCAGGTAGGGGGCGCAATTGTGAGAATCGGTTTTAGCAGTTAAGTGAGCGTTTGTTCATGACGATGGCTCTAAGAGAAGCAGGAGAAGGGGTGGAAAGACCGAGGTCGGCGCGACTACAAGCAGAAGCTAAGTCACACCGAACCCTGACTACTTTCTTTCCTCTTTATACAAGGTTATTTCCCTCGAAGACGTCGTGCCTTTGTATGGAAAACCTGCACGCCAGGGGGCTCTCCCGCTATCGGCAACGCCCTTGCCCTGTTTGAAGTCCGCTCAACATCTCAAGTGGCTGTGTCGAGTGCGGCAGGGTTAGCCTTCTGCGGTTGGCAACGCTCTCGATTCTGACTCGAGTCAAGCTCGACAGTTCGAGCGGCCGCGCTAAGAACGGTAAGGTGGCTCGTCCAGCAGCACGCATACCCGGTAGGCTAATGGGGATCCGTCCCCAAGACACCGCCTTGGGCTTCCACACCGGCGAGCCTCCCTAGTTGGCGTAGGGTGCGTATACAAAGGGAAATTGAATAGGGAAATAACATGCATAGTACTGAAAGTGTTGTAGAGTTATGTTACATCAAATTGTTGCCGCGGTTCTAACTAAAGATAGCAATTGTCTTGGTTGTGAACCTGCAGCGGTAATGAAGAATGGGATGCCTAATCCCATTGCTGGCCCTCCACCCTCAGAATTCCGCCAACACGGCTGATGATGGGCTTGATGCGCTCCCTGAGAGGCGCGAGGTAAACACCCTCCGGCAAGCTCTCCAGCCCGGTTTTGAAGTCGAGGTCAGGGTACTAGTGCGCCAACTTGGTGAGGACCTTGGTTATGGCGCCCTGGCAAAGCATCCGGGACTCCTCAGCCAGTGGGGCCGCCGGGTTGGCGTGGAGCTGCTCCAGAGCATGGACGACCTTCTCAAAGAACAAGGTCAGGGTGCAATGGGCACTCACATTCCGCTCCTGGGCATACCTCATGCCTGGCATCCCCATGGTGGCAAGCTGCGCGGCAGCCTGGTTGGCGACGGCAGCAAGGCATTCGAGCCAACGGTTCTCGCCCGCCACATGATCAGCGAAGTTGAGGCCTTCGTTCTGCAGCAACTGCTTCTCGCCCTCCAGCACCTTGGCCTCCTCCAGCGCCTCCTTGAGACCCTTTAGGTTCAGCTTGAGATCCCCGATGGAGTTGTTGGCCTCGGCAAGGTTCCCATCCTTGTCGATGACCGCGCCCTGTGCCTCCGTGAGAGCACCGTTAAGTGCGTCCTTCTCCCGGGACAGCTTCAATGACTGCTCCGTCAGCCTATGGCGCTCCTCCTCCAGCTCCTTCACCTTGCCGGCGTGAACCTAGGCCTGGGCATTGAGTGCCTCCTTGTGCCTCTGCTCCAGCTCACTGGTCCACCGCAGGACAAGCTTCTCCACCTCGGCATCTTTGCCACGAAGTGTGGCGGCTTGCTTCTCCTCGCGTGCGGCAAGATCCTCCTCCTGGGAGTTCAGCATGGCCTCGCGCTGGGTCTGAACGGCCTCAGCAGCCTCGGCCGAGTTCTTCACCACCTCCTGGGCTTTCTCGACGTCGGCGAGCTTCATGGTAAGCTCCACGTCGCGCCTGGCCTGCTCGTCCTGGGCCGCCTTGAACTTCTCGGTGGCCTCGCGGAACCAATCCCGCGCTTCGGCAATGTGCTCCTAGAGGTCCGCCTCCGCCATCTCCACCACCGCCATCCTAGACTCAACCTTGTCCAGGCGGACGCGGTGGAGCGCCTGGAGCTTCCGAGAGCTGGCGCCCATGGCGTGGAGGAGCCGCAGTTCCTGCGAACTGCTGCCGCTGACGATTGGCTCATCAACGACTTCGAGCCCGACAGCGGCACGCACCTCATCGTCGAACACCTCTCCTTCAACAGGCGTCCTGGTGCTCGACGTGCCCGGAAGGTGGACAAACAAGTCATCGCTCACCCTCAGGTACTTGCCGGAGCCGGAAGCAGTAGAGGAGGAAGGCCGGTCACCAGCCTCCTCCTCCGTCTCCCCGGCAAGCCCCTTGCTGGCCTCTTCAGCAGCAGCCTTGTCGGCCTCCCTGGAAGGCCCCCCGGCGGCCTCCTCGGCAGCGTCCTTGGCGGCCTCCTCGGCGGCGACCTTCTCGGCGTCCGCCCCGGCGGCCTTGGCGGCACCCTCGAGGACGGCGTCCAGATCCTCTGGGTCCACCAAGGAGGAGTCTGGGCACCGAAAACAGGGGTGAGGCAAAGCCAAGACCAAGAGCCGGAAATAAGAAGGAGGGACGAAATGGCAAACGACTTACCGATGCCGACACCCGGCTGGGAAACGGAAGTCCCCTCTTCGCCAACATTCGGCGTCGAGGAAAAGCCACTGGCGCCCAAGTTCTCTTCCTCCTCCTCCATGTGTGTGGGCCAGGTGCTTGGCGCCCTTGTCGGGGACGTCCCTCGGGGCAGCATGGTCGATGGGGGCAGTGTGTTGAGAGTAGCCCCCTGTGACTCCTCCTGCCGCCGCTCCCCTCCTGCACACCTAGCAAGGATAGCACCAAAGTTTCGCGCCCCTGACACATGTCGAAGAGAGAAGAATGATGAACTTATGCTGGGGCTTTGCCGGGGGCTGCTGTCCGGGCTGCTCAATACCACCAAGGGCGCCCTCGAAGTACCAGTCGGGGGCTGGCCACCCGCCGAGGCCTTGGCCCTTTTTGCTCTCTGGGCCAGCGTCTCCGCGTCCCTACAAAGATGAAGACAAGTCAAGATCAGTAATGCAGGTTGGGGAGGCAGAAATAATGGGGAGGAACCGGATGCTTACTCATCGTCCTCCTCCTCCTCTGCTGCCTTCCTCTTCCTCCTTGGACTGAGGGATCCATAATCAAAGGTGATCCCCGCGCTGATGTTCGCCGGAGGAGGGGAGGGATGCGGCTTCTGGGCACACTTGGATGAAGATGGAGCGGCCGTCTTCTTCTTCACCGCGACCTTCGTCGGCTCCTTCGCCGCCGCGGCCCTCGTGTGGGGCCGGGACCCCTCCGAGGTCAGCTGTGGCTGCGCAGCCCTGCGGGGCCGGACCGGCTCGCCGGAACTAGCACGCCGCAAGACTCGCCCCGTCCTAGTAGGTGTCGTCAGATCTGCGGTCTCGACCTCCTCCTCCGACGACTCGCCGGTCACATCCTCGACCAAAGGAGCCTTGGAGCCGGCGCTGCTGGCTCTCCCGGCGGCCGCCGCCCACCGGGCGAGCTCCTCCTCCTCCGCAGCTATCGAGGCCTCGTCGTCCACACCGCGGATGCTGCCGGCCTCCCTGGCAAGCTGTGTCTCCCTTGCCCTGGTGGCGATGTAGTCCAACTCCGCCTGGGTGGTGTCCATGACAAGCAGTTGCTCGGCGTCGGTATCGACGTACCCCTCATGCAGGGTGTCAAGGAACTGCTGCACTTCGACGTCCTCCGGCTCCTTCCAGCTCGGGTCAAGGCCATGCGCGTTGCAGTCCGGCATCATGGCAATGATCTCGGACTGACGCGAATTGTTGCACAACGGGACCACCCCCGTTGGCAGCTTGAACAACGGCCCCTTGAGGACCCTGCTGGCCTTTGTGGCGGCCCTTGCAACCTTGCCGGTCCGCTCAACCTCGCCGTCCCGGCCCACGTCAAGTTGGAAGAGCCCCTGGCAGAAATGGGCGTGCGCCAGCACCATAAAGTTGTGGTCGAGGCAAGGGCGGAGTCGCATGATGTCAGTGGGGTTCGTGAAGAGCCAGCCTGGCCTCCCCTTGTTATGCAACGGAGCAATCCGGCGGCAGATGAAATCCGCCCTGATCATTTCAAGAGTGAGACCGGCTTGGGTATGCCGGAGAATCCTGGTGGTGGCAACCGTGAGCCTCCCGTCGGTAGCATCAACGTCGCTCCAATCGCTGCCACGAACCGGCGGCACTCGGCGAACTTTGCAGAAGGCCGACGGGTCCTTCTCTTCAATCCAGCACCACCGGCCCCGCCATTCCTCCCACCTCTTCTTCATGGCGCCGTCCGAGTACAGCCCCTTGGATCTTGGGATCCAAGTGACGCAACCAGAGACGGCACCCCCCCCCCCCGGCTGGATCCGAGGGAAGAAATTTTGGTGGAAGAGCGCCATGCTAGGGTGTACTCTGGCAAAGCCCTCACAAAGGTGCGCAAAAAGGGACACGGACGCCACCGCATTCGGACTAAAATCCAAGAGACGGAAGCCGAAGGTGTGCATGATGTCACTGAAGAAATCGGAGAAGGGAGGGCAGAGCCCGCAAGAAAGGTAATCAACAAAGAAGCGGTACGGATTTGGGGCAGGGTCGGCACGGGCGGCAGGGATGATGCGCGTGGCCGGGTGCCCCGAATTCACCCCCCCTGTCTTCACTCCCCACAGGTGCCTGAAGAGGTCCCGAAGCTCCAATGCGTCGACCGTCGAGGGGAAGAAAAAGGCGGACTGCGTCCGTTGCCCCGACAGCGCGCACTCCGGCGGCTCCACATCCCCAGCATCCTTGGCCATCCCCTTGCCCCTGGTGGATTTTGGCGCCATGGTGGCTGAAGGAGGAGGGAGGAGCGGAGGGCCGCAGAAGCACAACGGCGGCGAGCAGAGGCGAAGCTTGGAGGAGAAGAGGGAGACATGCGGAGGTTTCCGAGATTGGGGTCGCGCGAAGGGTAAAAGGAACAGTGCGCCCGCGGTTATCCTTTTTTATGGGGAAGCCGCGGGTCACGCCGCCCATTTACCACAATGTGACGCCTGCATGTGGAAACCACCCCACGCATGCCGCCCACGTCACCCACGCCCCTCCACCCCGCGCCGCGCACGTGGGTCGTGGGGAGCATAGCGTGCAAAAAATCTTACTGCGGTAAAAACCGCCCCGCCAGCCCGCGCACCGTTTTGGCCCTGACCCAACAACGTGTCGCACTTATGTGTGGCCTAGGCCCGGGGGCTCCTGTTGGTGTACAAAACTAGGGGCACATTTTTGTACCCAGTTACCTGTGCACAGGCCGTCAGAGCCGCGCCCATGACCACACCGAGCAGAGCAAGGGAGGTAATCCAAGGTAAGATCGAAGCCCAAGATGAAGCAAAGCAACGACAAGGACTAAGGCCACAAAGATAAGATGGGCAAAGCAGGTTTCCCCCGAAAGGACCCTCGCCGGGGGGGGGGGCTCAGCGGCCCCGGCAAGACCCTTGCCGGGGAAGCTCGCCCACGCCAGCCGAGCGAGCCACCCTCGAGCCCACCAACACTCGACAAATGCATTGGACAAGGCTCGGGAGGCACCTCTGTGGTGGCATGCAGATCTTCGTGAAGACAAAGAATAGTCAAGGTCAAATGAGGATAGGAAGGCAGCCATGCTCATTGAGGAAACCCACAAGACCCCCGGCAAGATCCTTGCCTGGGATGCCTGCACGCCATAGCAAGACCCTTGCCGGGCCACCCGACTAATGATGATTGCACTAGTCATGATGAAAATGTCTCTTATAAGCATGCCAATTTTTTTGGAGTGCATAGAATTTGCAAGTACACACCAAATAGGAAAGATAGATTTTGCAAGAGGCATAAGTATTTAGAAACTAAATGGTTGCCAGAAAGGCTAGATGTTTGTGCTGGAAATTTAAATTTTCTTTGCCATCCTTGTGAACTTTGCAATGAACGTGGTCATTTAAATATCCAATGCAAATTGTTTCATGATCGAATCGTGTCGTCAAGTGTTGATGGTGCAGAAGTCGGCTAAGTTCAAGAAGAGCTGGTCCAAGAAAAAGGCTAAGACAATGGGCAAAGAGAAGTAGGCAACTCCAATTGCAGCCGCTGCACCTAAGTCAGGGACGGCTTCGGGGAGTATTTGCTTTCATTGCAAGGAACCCGAACATTGGAAAAGGAACTGCAACAAGTGGCTTGGCGAGAAGGGCAAAAAGATTGGAAGTATGAATTCTTCTTTAGGTACACTTGTTGTATATGTTATAGACATTTATCGTGCTGATGTTTCTAGTAGCTCTTGGGTATATGATACCGGATCGGTTGTTCACATATGCAACTCGATGCGGGGGCTAAGCAGAACTAGGAATGTCGCAAGAGGAGAAGTTGACATTCGCGTCGGGAATAAATCAAGAGTTGCTGCATTGGCCGTCGGCACTATGCAACTTAATTTACCTTCAGAATTTGTAATGGAACTTGATAATTGTTATTATGTTCCTGCTTTGAGTCGAAACATTATTTCTGCCTCATGTTACTTGAATAATATGTTGTTAAATTTACTTGAATAATATGTTTCATGGCTTTGCACCCGTTGTGAATGGGTTATTTATCCTAGATCTTGAAGGTGAATCAGTCTATAACATAGATGACAAGAGGCATAAGCCTAATGAGATAAATCTGACTTACATTTGGCATTGTCGACTAGGACAGATTAGTCAAAAGCGCATGAAGAAGCTCCATGATGACGGAATCCTAACTTCGTTTGATTTTGAGTCATTCGTGACATGTGAGTCTTGCCTACTCGGCAGGATGACTAAGACTCCTTTTGCAAAGAGTTGTGAGAGGGCGTCCGAGCTGTTGGAACTTATACATAGTGATGTATGTGGACTAATGAGCACGACAGCCAGACGTGGTTTCCAATACTTCATGACTTTTACTAACGACTTGAGTAGATATGGATATGTCTACTTGATGAGGCACAAGTCGGAAACTTTTGAAAAGTTCAAGGAGTTTCAGAACTAAGTGGAAAATCAACTCGGCAAGAAAATCAAACTTCTACAATCTGATCGTGGTGGTGAGTATATGAGCCAGGAGTTTGATGATCAGCTTAAGAGTCGTGGAATAGTTCCACAGCTGACTCCCCCGGGTACGCCACAGAGAAATGGCGTGTCATACGGAGGAATCGGCTGTGTTGGACATGGTCCGATCAATGATGAGTCAGTCAGATTTACCCTTGTCATTTTGGGGATACGCTCTAGAAACTGCAGCTTTCACACTAAACAGGGTACCTATTGGGGAACGTAGTAATTTCAAAATTTTCCTACGCACACGCAAGATCATGGTGATGCATAGCAACGAGAGAGGAGAGTGTGATCTATGTACCATCGTAGACCGACAGCGGAAGCATTATGACAACGCGGTTGATGTAGTCGTACGTCTTCACGGCCCGACCGATCGAGCACCGAAACTACGGCACCTCCGAGTTCTAGCACACGTTTAGCTCGATGACGATCCCCGGACTCCGATCTAGCAAAGTGTCGGGGAAGAGTTCCATCAGCACGACGGCGTGGTGACGATGTTGATGTTCTACTGTCGCAGGGCTTCGCCTAAGCACCACTACAATATTATCGAGGACTATGGTGGAAGGGGGCACCGCACACGGCTAAGAGAATGATCTTAGAGATCAACTTGTGTGTCTAGGGGTGCCCCCTGCCCCCGTATATAAAGGAGCCAAGGGGGGGTGTGGCCGGCCCTAGGACGAGGCGCGCAGGAGGAGTCCTACTCCTACCGGGAGTAGGACTCCCCATTTTCCCTAGTTGGATTAGGACTTGGGGAAGAAGGAAGAGAGGGAAGAAAGGAAAGGCGGGCGCCGCCCCCCTCCTTGTCCAATTCAGACTTGGGGGGGAGGGGCGCGCGGCAGCACCTAGGCCTCCTCTCCTCTTCCTCCACTAGGCCCATTAAGGCCCATTAGGTTACCGGGGGGTTCCGGTAACCTCCCGGTACTACAGTAAAATGCCGATTTCACCCGGAACACTTCCGATGTCCAAACATAGGCTTCCAATATATCAATCTTTATGTATCGACCATTTCGAGACTCCTCGTCATGTCCGTAATCACATCCGGGACTCCGAACTAACTTCGGTACATCAAAATATATAAACTCATAATGAAACTTTCATCGTAACGTTAAGCGTGTGGACCCTACGGGTTCGAGAACAATGTAGACATGACCGAGACATGTCTCCGGTCAATAACAAATAGCGGAACCTAGATGGTCATATTGGCTCCCACATATTCTACGAAGATCTGTTATCGGTCAGACCGCATAACAACATACTTTGTTCCCTTTGTCATCGGTATGTTACTTGCCCGAGATTCGATCGTCGGTATCTCAATACCTAGTTCAATCTCGTTACCGACAAGACTCTTTACTCATTTCGTAATACATCATCTCACAACTAACTCATTAGTTGCAATGCTTGCAAGGCTTATGTGATGTGCATTACCGAGAGGGCCCAGAGATACCTCTCCGACAATCGGAGTGACAAATCCTAATCTCGAAATACGCCAACCCAACATGTACCATTGGAGACACATGTAGAGCTCCTTTATAATCACCCAGTTACGTTGTGACGTTTGGTAGCACACAAAGTGTTCCTCCGGCAAATGGGAGTTGCATAATCTCATAGTCATAGGAACATGTATAAGTCATGAAGAAAGCAATAGCAACATACTAAATGATCGGGTGCTAAGCTAATGGAATGGGTCATGTCAATCACATCATTCTCCTAATGATGTGATCCCGTTAATCAAATAACAACTCTTTGTCTATGGTTAGGAAACATAACCAGCTTTGATTAACGAGCTAGTTAAGTAGAGGCATACTAGTGACACTCTGTTTGTCTATGTATTCACACATGTATTATGTTTCCGGTTAATACAATTCCAGCATAAATAATAAACATTTATCATGAAATAAGGAAATAAATAATAACGTTATTATTGCCTCTAGGGCATTTTTCCTTCAGTCTCCCACTTGCACTACAGTCAATAATCTAGTTCACATTGCCATGTGATTTAACACCAATAGTTCACATCATTATGTGACCAACACTCAAAGGGTTTACTAGAGTCAATAATCTAGTTCACATCGCTATGTGATTAACACCCAAAGAGTACTCAGGTGTGATCGTGTTTTGCCTGTGAGAGAAGTTTAGTCAACGGGTCTGCCATATTCAGATCCGTATGTATTTTGCAAATTTCTATGTCAACAATGCTCTGCACGGAGCTACTCTAGCTAATTGCTCCCACTTTCAATATGCCTCCAGATTGAGACTTAGAATCATCTAGATCAGTGTCAAAGTTTGCATCGACGTAACCCTTTACGACGAACCTTTTTTCACCTCCATAATCGAGAAACATATCCTTATTCCACTAAGGATAATTTTGCCTGTTGTCCAGTGATCTACTCCAAGATCACTATTGTACTCCCTTGCCAACATCAGTGTAGGGTATACAATAGATCTGGTACATAGCATGGCATACTTTATAGAACCTATGGCTGAGGCATAGGGAATGACTTTCATTCTTTTTCTATCTTCTGTAGTGGTCGGGTTTTGTGTCTTACTCAATTTCACACCTTGTAACACACGCAAGAACTCTTTCTTTGACTGTTCCATTTTGAACTACTTCAAAATCTTGTCAAGGTATGTACTCATTGAAAAAACTTATCAAGCGTCTTGATCTATCTCTATAGATCTTGATTCTCAATATGTAAGCAGCTTCACCGAGGTTTTCTTTGAAAAAATCCTTTCAAACACTCCTTTATGCTTTGCAGAATAATTCTACATTATTTTCGATCAACAATATGTCATTCACATATACTTATCAGGAATGTTGTAGTGCTCCCACTCACTTTCTTGTAAATACAGGCTTCACCGCAAGTCTGTATAAAACTATATGCTTTGATCAACTTATCAAAGCATATATTCCAACTCCGAGATGCTTGCACTAGTCCATAGATGGATCGCTGGAGCTTGCATATTTAGTTAACACCTTTAGGATCGACAAAACCTTCTAGTTGCATCGTATACAACTCTTCTTTAATAAATCCATTAAGGAATGCAGTTTTGTTTATCCATTTGCCAGATTTCATAAAATGTGGCAATTGCTAACATGATTCGGACAGACTTAAGCATAGATACGAGTGAGGAATTCTCATCGTAGTCAACGCCTTGAACTTTTCGAAAACCTTTTGTGACAAATCTAGCTTTGTAGATAGTAACACTACTATCAGCGTCTGTCTTCCTCTTGAAGATCCATTTATTTTCTATCGCTTGCCGATCATCGGGCAAATCCATCAAAGTCCATACTTTGTTCTCATACATGGATCATATCTCAGATTTCATGGCCTCAAACCATTTCGCGGAATCTGGGCTCATCATCGCTTCCTCATAGTTCGCAAGTTCGTCATGGTCTAGTAACATGACTTTTAGAACAGGATTACCGTACCACTCTGGTGCAGATCTCATTCTGGTTTACCTACGAGATTCGGTTGTAACTTGATCTGAAGTTACATGATCATCATCATTAGCTTCCTCACTAATTGGTGTAGTAGTCACAAGAACATATTTCTATGATGAACTACTTTCCAATAAGGGAGAAGGTACAATTACCTTATCAAGTTTTCTACTTTCCTCCCACTCACTTCTTTCGAGAGAAACTCCTTCTCTGGAAAGGATCCATTCTCAGCAACGAATATCTTGCCTTCGGATCTGTGATAGAAGGTGTACCCAACATTTTCTTTTGGGTATCCTATGAAGACGCACTTCTTTGATTTGGGTTTGAGCTTATCAGGATGAAACTTTTTCATATAAGCATCGCAACCCCAAACTTTAAGAAACGACAACTTTGGTTTCTTGCCAAACCACAGTTCATACGGTGCCGTCTCAACGGATTTAGATGGTGCCCTTTTTAACGTGAATGCAGCTGTCTCTAATGCATAACCCCAAAACTATAGTGGTAAATCGGTAAGAAACATCATAGATTGCACTATATCCAATAAAGTACAGTTATGACGTTCGGACACACCATTATGCTATGGTGTTCTAGGTGGCATGAATTTGTGTAACTATTCCACATTGTTTTAATTGAAGACCAAACTCGGAACTCAAATATTCGTCTCCGCGATCAGATCGTGGAAACCTTATCTTCTTGTCACTATGATTTTCCACTTCACTCTGAAATTCTTTGAACTGTTCAAATGTTTCAGACTTATGTTTCATCAAGCAGATATACCCATATCTACTTAAATCATCTGTGAAGGTCAGAAAATAACGATACCCGCCGTGAGCCTCAACACTCATCGGATCGCATACATCAGTATGTTTTATTTCCAATAAGTCAGTTGCTCGCTCCATTGTTCCGGAGAACGGCGTTTTAGTCATCTTGCCCATGAGGCATGGTTCGCAAGCATCAAGTGATTCATAATCAAGTGATTCCAAAAACCCATCAGCATGGAGTTTCTTCATGCGCTTTACACCAATATGACCTAAACGGCAGTGCCACAAATAAGTTGCACTATCATTATTAACTTTGCATCTTTTGGTTTCAATATTATGAATATGTGTATCACTACGATCGAGATCCAACGAACCATTTTCATTGGGTGTGTAACCATATAAGGTTTTATTCATGTAAACAGAACGAAAATTTATTCTCTTACTTAAATGAATAATCGTATTGCAATAAACATGATCAAATCATATTTATGCTCAACGCAAACACCAAATAACACTTATTTAGGTTCAACACTAATCCCAAAAGTATAGGGAGTGTGCGATGATGATCATATCAATCTTGGAACTACTTCAAACACACATCGTCACCTTACCCTTAACTAGCCTCTGTTCATTCTGCAGCCCCCGATTCAATTTACTAATCTTAGCAACTGAACTAGTACCAAATACTGAGGGGTTGCTATGAGCACTAGTAAAGTACACATCAATAACATGTATATCAAATATACCTTTGTTTACTTTGCAATCCTTTCTTATCCATCAAATACTTGGGTAGTTCCGCTTCAAGTGACCAGTTCCTTTGCAGTAGAAGCACTTAGTCTCTGGCTTAGGACCAGACTTGGGCTTCTTCACTTGAGCAACAACTTGCTTGCTATTCTTCTTGAAGTTCCCCTTTTTTCGTTTGCCCTTTTCTTGAAACTAGTGGTCTCGTCAACCATCAACACTTGATGTTTTTCTTGATTTCTACCTTCATTAATTTTCAGCATTACGAAGAGCTTGGGAATCGTTTCCGTTATCCCTTGCATATCATAGTTCATCACGAAGTTCTACTAACTTGGTGATGGTGACTAGAGAATTCTATCAATCACTATTTTATCTGGAAGATTAACTCCCACTTGATTCAAGCGATTGTAGTACCAGACAATCTGAGCACATGCTCACCAGTTGAGCGATTCTCCTCCATCTTTTAGCTATAGAACTGGTTGGAGACTTCATATCTCTCAACTCGGGTATTTGCTTGAAATATTAACTTCAACTCCTGGAACATCTCATATGGTCCATGACGTTCAAAATGTCTTTGAAGTCCCGATTCTAAGCCGTTAAGCATGGTGCACTAAACTATCAAGTAGTCATCATATTGAGCTAGCCAAACATTCATAACGTATGCATCTGCTCCTGCAAATAGGTCTGTCACCTAGCGGTGCATCAAGGACATAATTCTTCTGTGCAGCAATGAGGATAAACCTCAGATCATGGATCCAATCCGCATCATTGCTACTAATATCTTTCAACACAATTTTCTCTAGGAACATATCAAAATAAACATATGAAAGCAACAACGCGAGCTATTGATCTACAACATAATTTGCAAAATACTACCAGGACTAAGTTCATAATAAATTTAAGTTCAATTAATCATATTGCTTAAGAACTCCCACTTAGATAGACATCCCTCCAATCATCTAAGTGATCACGTGATCCAAATCAACTAAACCATGTCCGATCATCACGTGAGATGGAGTAGTTCTCAATGGTGAACATCACTATGTTGATCATATCTTCTATATGATTCACGCTCGACCTTTCGGTCTCCAGTGTTCCGAGGCCATATCTGTATATGCTAGGCTCATCAAGTTTAACCTGAGTATTCCGCGTGTGCAACTGTTTTGCACCCGTTGTATTTGAACGTAGAGCCTATCACACCCGATCATCACGTGGTGTCTCATCACGAAGAACTTTCGCAACGGTGCATACTCAGGGAGAACACTTATACCTTGAAATTTAGTGAGAGATCATCTTATAAAGCTACTATCGAACTAAGCAAAATAAGATGTATAAAAGATAAACATCATATGCAATCAAAATATGTGACATGATATGGCCATGATCATCTTGCGCCTTTGATCTCCATCTCCAAAGTACTGTCATGATCTCTATCGTCACCGGCATGACACCATGATCTCCATCATATTGATCTATATCAATGTGTCGTTACATGGTCGTCTCGCCGACACTTGCTCTTGCAACTATTGCTATCGCATAGCGATAAAGTAAAGCAATTATTTGGCGCTTGCATCTTATGCAATAGAGAGACAACCATAAGGATTTTGCTAGTTGCTGATAACTTCAACAAAACATGATCATCTCACACAACAACTTATATCTCATCACGTCTTGACCATATCACATCACAACATGCCCTGCAAAAACAAGTTAGACGTCCTCTACTTTGTTGTTGCAAGTTTTACGTGGCTGCTACAGGCTTAGCAAGAACCAATCTTACCTACGCATCAAAACCACAACGATAGTTTGTCAAGTTGGTGCTGATTTAACCTTCGCAAGGACCGGGCGTAGCCACACTCGGTTCAACTAAAGTTGGAGAAACTGACACCCGCCAGCCACCTGTGTGCAAAGCACGTCGGTAGAACCAGTCTCGCGTAAGCGTACGCGTAATGTCGGTCCGGGCCGCTTCATCCAACAATACCGCCGAACCAAAGTATGACATGCTGGTAAGCAGTATGACTTATATCGCCCACAACTCACTTGTGTTCTACTCGTGCAAATAACATCAACACATAAAACCTGGCTCGGATGCCACTGTTGGGGAAAGTATTAATTTCAAAAGTTTCCTACGCACATGCAAGATCATGGTGATGCATAGCAACGAAAGAGGAGAGTGTGATCTACGTACCCTCATAGACTGACAACGGAAGCGTTATGACAACGCGGTTGATGTAGTCATACGTCTTCACGGCCCGACCGATCAAGCACCGAAACTACGGCACCTCCGAGTTCTAGCACACGTTTAGCTCGATGACGATCCCCGGACTCCGATCCAACAAAGTGTCGGGGAAGAGTTCCGTCAGCACGATGGCGTGGTGACGATCTTGATGTTCTACTGTCGCAGGGCTTCGCCTAAGCACCACTACAATATTATCGAGGACTATGGTGGAAGGGGGCACCGCACACGGCTAAGAGAACGATCATAGAGATCAACTTGTGTGTCTAGGGGTGCCCCTGCCCCCGTATATAAAGGAGCCAAGGGGGGTGCGGCCGGCCCTAGGAGGAGGCACGCAGGAGGAGTCCTACTCCTACCGGGAGTAGGACTCCCCCTTTTCCCTAGTTGGATTTGGACTTGGGGAAGAAGGAAGAGAGGGAAGAAAGGAAAGGGGGGCGCCGCCCCCCCCCCCTCCTTGTCCAATTCGGACTTGGGGGGGAGGGGCGCGCGACAGCCCCTAGGCCTCCTCTCCTCTTCCTCCACTAGGCCCATTAAGGCCCATTAGGTTACCGGGGGGTTCCGGTAACCTCCCGGTACTCCAGTAAAATGCCGATTTCACCCGGAACACTTCCGATGTCCAAACATAGGCTTCCAATATATCAATCTTTATGTCTCGACCATTTCGAGACTCCTCGTCATGTCCGTGATCACATCCGGGACTCCGAACTAACTTCGGTACAATGAAATATATAAACTCATAATGAAACTGTCATCGTAACGTTAAGCGTGCGGACCCTACGGGTTTGAGAACAATGTAGACATGATCGAGACATGTCTCCGGTCAATAACCAATAGCGGAACTTGGATGCTCATATTGGCTCCCACATATTTTATGAAGATCTTTTATCGGTCAGACCTCATAACAACATACTTTGTTCCCTTTTTCATCGGTATGTTACTTGCCCGAGATTCGATAGTCGGTATCTCAATACCTAGTTCAATCTCGTTACCGACAAGTCTCTTTACTCGTTTCGTAATACATCATCTCACAACTAACTCATTAGTTGCAATGCTTGCAAGGCTTATGTGATGTGCATTACCGAGAGGGCCCAGAGATACCTCTCCGACAATCGGAGAGACAAATCCTAGTCTCGAAATATGCCAACCCAACATGTACCTTTGGAGACACATGTAGAGCTCCTTTATAATCACCCAGTTACGTTGTGACGTTTGGTAGCACACAAAGTGTTCCTCCGGCAAATGGGAGTTGCATAATCTCATAGTCATAGGAACATGTATAAGTCATGAAGAAAGCAATAGCAACATACTAAATGTTCGGGTGCTAAGCTAATGGAATGGGTCATGTCAATCACATCATTCTCCTAATGATGTGATCCCGTTAATCAAATAACAACTCTTTGTCTATGGTTACGAAACATAACCAGCTTTGATTAACGAGCTAGTCAAGTAGAGGCATACTAGTGACACTCTGTTTGTCTATGTATTCACACATGTATTATGTTTCCGGTTAATACAATTCTAGCATGAATAATAAACATTTATCATGAAATAAGGAAATAAATAATAACTTTATTATTGCCTCTAGGGCATTTTTCCTTCAGTACCATCTAAGTCCATAGATAAGACACCATATTTGATATGGACTACGAAGAGTCATGGTTTGTCTTTTCTAAAAATTTGGGGATGTGAAGCATATGTCAAACGACTCCAGTCGGACAAGCTCACACCCAAATTGGACAAGTGCATATTCGTGGGATATTACTTCTACAACCGTGAGGTGGGCAAAGTGTTTGTCGCTCGACATGGAGTTTTCCTTGAGAAAGAGTTTCTTAATCGGAACGCTAGTGGGAGGTCGGTCCGACTCGAAGAAATTCGAGAACCACATGGCGATGTTCCAGTAGGTGATTCTGTGACAAAGGAATTAGTCAGGGAACCCGTGGTGGAGTCGACGCCGGTTGCATGGAGGTCGGAAAGGTTACACAATTTGCATGACTGCAATGTGTTGTTCTTGGAGAATAACGAGTCGACTACGTATGCGGAAGCAATGGAGAGCCCCGATTCCGAGTTATGGCTTGAGGCCATGAGATCCGAATTAAAGTCCATGGATGACAATCCAGTTTGGAACTTGGTTGATCTGCCAGATGGCGTATGAGCCATTGAGTGCAAGTGGATCTTTAAGAAGAAAACTGATATGGACGGAAATGTCACAGTCCATAAGGCTCGACTTGTTGCTAATGGTTATCAACAAGTTCATGGAGTTGACTACAATGAGACTTACTCACCGGTAGCGATGCCTAAATCAATTCGGATCATTATTGCTATAGCGGCATATTTCGACTATGAAATATGGTAGATGGATGTCAAAACGGCTTTCCTTAATGGAAATTTAACCGAGGATGTGTATATGACACAACCCGAGGGTTTTGTCGATCCAGAGAAGTCTAGCATGGTATGCAAGCCTCAGAGATCCATTTATGGATTAAGGCAAGCATCTCAGAATTGGAACATTCGTTTTAATGAAGCCGTCAAAGAGTTTAGCTTCATCAAGAATGACTGTGATCATGGTGTATTCAAGAAGGTCAGTGGGAGCTCAGTTACATTTCTGATCTTATATGTGGATGACATATTATTGATTGGAAATGATGTTCAAATGCTTGAATCTGTCAAGGACTCATTGAAAAATAGTTTTTCTATGAAGGACTTGGGAGAAGCAGCTTACATTTTGGGAATCAAGATCTATAGAGATAGATCGAGAAGGCTTATTGGATTAAGCCAGAGTGCGTATATTGACAAGGTGTTGAAGCGGTTCAACATGCAAGATGCCAAGAAAGGTTTCTTGCCCATGTCACATGGCATTAGTCTTAGCAAGACTCAGAGTCCTACGACTCCTGATGAGCAAAGACACATGGATGGGATTCCGTATGATTCAGCTGTTGGGTCCATCATGTATGCTATGGTATGTACTCGTCCCGATGTCAGTTTTGCTCTTAGCGTGGTGGGCAGATACCAGGCTGTTCCAGGTGAGAGTCACTGGATAGTAGTTAAGAATATCCTTAAGTACTTGAGAAGGACTAAGGATATGTTCCCGGTTTATGGAGGTGAGGATGAGCTCATTGTAAAGTGTTACACCGATGCTAGTTTCCAAACAGATAGGGATGATAGTCGATCGCAATATGGGTTTCTGTTCATTCTGAACGGAGGAGCAGTGAGCTGGAGGAGCTCCAAGCAAGATACGGTAGCTGATTCTACAACGGAGGCTGAGGACATTGCGGTTGCTGAAGCTACAAAAGAGGGTGTTTGGGGGAAGAATTTCATTTCTGATCTTGGTGTGGTTGAGGGCGCGCCTAAGCCATTGGACCTCTATTGTGATAATAGTGGTGCCATTGCGCAAGTCAAGAAACCACGAAACCATCATAAAACCCAGCACATACTTGGACGTTTTAACCTTATTCGCGACATTGTCGAAAGAGGTGATGTAAACATATGCAAGGTACACACAGATGCAAATGTTGTCGATCCATTGACGAAGCCTCTCCCACAGCCGAAGCATGAGGCGCACATGAGCTCCTTGGCATACAGTGCCTAAATGATTGACTCTAGAACAAGTGGGACTATGCCCTAGAGGCAATCATGTGATGATGATGATGACATTTCCATATGTATGCATGAGTCCTTTGTATGCATGAGTCCTAAATGATTGGAGATATGCCCTAGAGGCAATCATGTGATGATGACATTTCCATATGTATGCATGAGTCCTTTGTATTGTCCCCGAACATCATCAATGATATGTATCAATAAGTATATATGTGACTTGTTTGTGGAACTATGTATTGTATGATGATTGTTCTAATGGTCCCTAGTTGATAAGGTTGTGCGGACACATATCCTTGACTAGTATACGACTCGGTTGTTCACTATGTTTCACAAGTCATGTGCATGGAGATGCTAAACCAATAGTATGGGCTCGGGGATGGAGATCACCGAGCCGGACAGACCCACTTTGAGACGCAGCGAGATATAGTCATCTGTTAGTTTCAAGTGCAATGTCTATGCCATGTCCTAGACCTGAGGTCCTCGCATGTACTCGGGATATGGATTGACTCACTTAGGGTCTATCAAACGCTACTCTGTTACTGGGTAGTTATAAAGGTAGCTATTGGGTGAGTCGTGAGACATGCCGTGAGATATGGTTGACCAAGATGGGATTTGCCCCTCCTATTTGGAGAGATATTCTCTGGGCCCTCTCGAGTGATCAGATTTGGAAAGTAAGGCCATGCGACTTGGGTTAAGTCTTAACCCAGTTCGGGAATCTGTATCATGGTTTCGAGAAGAGAGGTCGAGCTATCACAAGGGTGACAAGTACTCGCCTTGAGCTCGACAACAAATATTGTGAGGCAAAAGGAATGTTGCATATGCCACATTGTTGAGGTTCGTCAAACGAATTTACACCCACATGGGAGTTGGCACGTTCTGCTAGGAGCCGCTACCAACTATCGACTCTCGTCATGTCCATGTGTACGTGAACCTATAGGGTCGCGCACTTAAGGGGTTGCAGCCCATTCAGATTGGATCCGAGTGGAAAATGGATGTGGACTCCTAGTGGGCTCAAGTGTTGAGCCCATCTCGGATGTCTATACAAAGGGGAGTGGGAACACCACTTAGCTTTAATCAAAAGGGAACCCGGGTTAGCCACCGCCATTCCCCACACCCATGCCGCGTGACCGGACCTAGCAGTCCGCCGCTCGACACTGCTCCCCGTACATGTGAATACCTTGGAGGCATCGCATCTGCGGTGCTTGGACGAACCGTTCGAGGGAACCGCGAGGTGCCGTTCGCGGGAGATCACCGTTCATGGGTCTTTGCTGTTCACGGGAGATCGGCAACGCGAGGAGGAGATGGCCCGAGAGATCGGCTACACGCATCACCAACTCTACTTCCGCTACGGTGACTGCGCGTCTAGTGGTAAACCCAATCCCATGATCTATTTCCAGCATCATGATCTTGGGTACGCGGTAGAAAAATTTATTTGGTGCTAGCGTAGCGTACCGTGTGATCCAACAATGGTATCAGAGCCTCCGCTGTGTGGTGATAGATTCGATGATATGCATATGAGATATGTAGAACGGTTCAGGTGCGGGTCGATGAGATCGGTCGCGCATGTCAGTGTTGAAGGTTGGTTTCGTGATCTTGTTTCCGTGATCGTGACGCAGAGGTCGTGACACGACTTACCCCTACCGGTCGGTTTTCGCCATCGGGGTAGACAATGGAATGTAAATCCGGATGCAGCACGCGAAGATCAATGAGATTGATCGAATCAGAACATAGATCAACACCTTGGAAATGTGATTTCCGCGGTGCTGAAATCTGTTGGAGCGGTCTCGATAAAACGGCTGTAACTTTTGCATACGAACTCCGATTTTGCTCCACGACCTGTCAAACTAAAGCTACCGAAAAGTTGGATTAGCGATGAAATCCTGGCTAGGCCAAAATCCGCTTGGAAGATAGAGTTTCAGGAGGTTATATCTTCGGCAGTAGAACGCCTGACTCGTTTTGTAGGGAATGACTGTGATTTGGTATAGCCCATGTATGTTGCTTGTATATTATTGTTTCATGACCTGCGTGTCATGAATGCAGCAACCGGTAGGATCCATATGGTTGTCCCTATTAATGACCTACGTGTCAACATGAGAAGCCATGTAATGTAATTTACTTTCAGTAGGTATTAGTTTTTAATGGTATAGTACCTTATGTAACACTTGGCGGTTGACACCATGGCGTGGAGATGGAGATCACCACGAGGACAACCATGCATGGGCAGACCGCACACGTGGAGATGGAGATCACCACGCGCCGTGGAAAGGTGCTATACCATATCACACATACATAAACTGCCTGTGAAAGTTTATCCGTTTTATGCACCCTTCCTTTTGCATGGTAGATGTTTTAAGTAGGGTGATCCCTCAAAGAATGTCAAGTACAAATGCCTCTCCAATTGCTGCACCTTCACATGTCAAGTATATTTAGTGGCGGGCCTGTGAAATTACGGTGCACCTAGATCTCCTTGAAGTGATGGGTTTGTGTCGGACACTTACACGCGAAGCATTGGTTGACTTGTCGTGGCTATCAACATAGTTTTGGGCTACAAGGCATAGGAGTTGGCGGGGCATGAGATGTCCCCAACAACAAGAGTCGTATGGAGATACAATTAGCAAGAGTTGCTTACCGAGTGATCTTGTCCTCTAGCGGTGAAGCAAAAGCTCAGTAGTTGACATGTTGATCTTGGATCTTGAATCACTAAGTATCAACCGAGGGATGTTGATTTTAGTGGGAGTAATGATCTTATTAAAATATTTAATATGAATTACTCTTCATGAATACATGTCTTAGTGTTTTGCATGTTTCTGTTGTAGATCAATGGCACCACCTGCTCAAGTTACCCCTTTTGCGTTGAAATCAATCCTGGAAAAAGATAAATTGACTGGAACAAACTTTACCACGTGGTATAGAAACCTGAGAATTATTCTTAGGCATGAGAAAATGGAACAAGTTCTAGAGAATCCGCTTCTAGAGGAACCTGCCAATAATGCTAATGCCACAGCCAGAAATGCCTACCAGAAACTCATTGATGAATCAAACGAGATCAGCTGTCTCATGGTGGCTTCTATGGAGCCCGATCTGCAGTAGCAGTTCGAGAATATTGAGGCTTTTGATATGATCGAGAACCTTCAGAGCATGTTTCAAATGCAGGCTAGGACCAAAAGGTTCAACGTCTGGCGATCCTTGATGGATTGTAAGCTGAAAGAGGGTGATCCACTGAGCCCGCATGTGATCAAGATGATCGGGTACATGCAAGCTCTGGATAGGCCGGGCTTCCCACTTGGGGATGAGTTGTCCACGGATACAATTCTGGGTTCTCTTTTGGATAGCTATGGGCCGTTCATCTCGAACTACCATATGCATGGGATGGAAAAGTAGCTCACTGAATTGCATGGGATGCTCAAACTGGCAGAGCAGGTGTCGGGACCCGGATTCCAAGTCACATTGATCTAGCCGGTAACACCTCATATCACTTTGCGGCCTCACGCACGGTATTCCCACGGGTGTCGCCTTACCCTGGCCCGGGACCGTTTGCGCCTTTTGGCTCACGTATATGATTGTGTTGCTAGCATCCATATGACAGAGAACCCGGGCTGACATGGCTAGTCGTGAACCCAAAGCGGCACTAACCTATGGGGACAGGCATACATGATTCACATCGAGCATGTCGGTCAACAGCGTGTGAATCCGTGCTGTAGCACTGGGCTAACAGGACTCCAGAGGTCACCGCTTGACATTTCCCCGAAGGGACAGACACATGAACGAAATGAAACACATGTCGGCCAGTCGATTGTCCTGAGCAGTAGTGCTGGGCTAGCAGGACTCCGGTGAACCGGGCTGTAGCGGACTACAATGGCTCAAAGAAGCACTAGACTACATTTCCCCATAAGAGAGGCTGCCAAGGATAAACAACTAGATTGTCGGATCCCACACATAGCAATACACGTCACACGTACGCATAACATGCATGTGTTGTACAGCATGGCATCACAACATAACGCAACTCATAAAGGTAAAGGCCCAGAAGAGCCACATAGCATTAATACAAACAGGGGTCTCATGACCCATCATTCAGAGCATACAAGCAACGGAAGCATTACATGTCTGAGTACAGACATCTACAAAAGAAAAAGGCTGAGAAGCCTGACTATCTACAAGACCCTCCCAAGGGCACAAGATCATAGCTGAGGTGCAAGCTACTCGTCGAAGTCCAAGCGGTACTACTAGTGAGACAGATGTCTCACCTACAAAACGTAAATAAAGCAAACATGAGTACAAAGGTACTCAGCAAGACTTACATCAGATCCTATCATACATGCATTTGTATCAAGAAGGTAATGTGGGGTTTAGTTGCAGCAAGCCAGCTTTGACTCAGTGGCTATCCTATTCTACGACAACGAGAAACTTCTTTGAGGTGAGGCTGCGCACACGAGTCCACTAATCACCACATCAATACACTACTATAGATTCATCCCCGCCTTCCTATGAGAAAGCCATACATAGAACTCACACTTGTCTTGAACATTTTAGAGTATCCACTTTAAGTTGTCTATGTACCACGTAAGCATCCAAGAAGTCCATAACCGAGGACACGGCTATTCGAATAGATCATGTTAACCCTGCAGGGGTGTACTTCTTCACACACGCTCTCACCACTTATCACCATGTACACATCATGTACCTTGGCAACCTTCAAGCGGAAGCCTGGCGAGGGTGTCGGCCATGACCTGACTAACCAGACAAGTCTCTCATCCAGGTTTATCGCCTATTCGGGTTCCATCCGCAAGGAGATCCGACCGGGGTGTCGCTCACGACCCCAAACGATGTGAGCAGGGTTCCCAAGCCCACCATCCGGGTGCCACTTGGTACACCAGGCTAGTGTGCCTAGTCTGTCCCAAGCCCACCTGGCCGGGTGCCACTTGGTAGACTACTAACACTACCTACAAACACCAGAAACTAGTTGCAATTCCTGGACAGAGATCAAGTTGGTTAATAAGTCGAGAGGGGTCGAGTTACCGGAACCCAATGTGTGGTAGTATCGAGTCATTGGACAACATACATAGAAATCAGTGCTTAAGGACGGTTCTAGTGAGACAACCCACCATGTACTCCTACGTGGCCTCTCACCGCTACCTTTACCAAATCGTGTTCACACGCTTAACTCTCAACATCAGAACATAGCACTGTACTCCAATTCATTCCCAATGAATCAGACCTGACACACTCTAAGCAATACCAAGCATGGCATTGTAGGAACACAACAATGGCTTCAATCAACTCCTACACTTGCTAGTGGGTTTCAACTAGTTACTGTGACAATGACAGGTCATGCAGAGGAATGGGTTCAACTACCGCATCAAAAAGTAGCAATTGAATCGCTGTTGTCCTAATGCAATAAATGAGAGTAGGATTGTATCGGAATGAACAAGGTGGTTTGCTTGCCTGGTAGATCAAGAGGGGGGCACTGCTCCTCTGATAGGTACTCTGGATCGGTCTCTGGAGCAGGACCTATCGAGAAGGAACGGTGTCGGTAATTAAACACAAGCATATGCAACAATATGATGCATGATCATGGCATGAATATGTGATGTTGATTGAGCTAATGCAACTAGATTTTATTTGGATGAAATCCAATTGAACCAAATATTCAAATGCATCTCCAACATGAACTCTTCATATAAGCCATTTTAGTGATTCACTTATACAGTAGGTATAAGTTGGTTTGTCAAGCATGAAGATGGTACAGATGGATATATTGAATTTTTCTGATCATTTTTCATATATAACTTATTTCAATCTGAGCTACGGTTGAATTTCTATGAATTTTTTAAGTTTAAATCATTTTCTGGAATTTCCTGATTTAAATTAAAACCAGAAAAGAAATAAGTGCATTAGCACTGCATCATGCTTGCGTCAGCAAGTCCACAGCGCTGACCAAGTCAAACCTGACGTGTGGGGTCCACACGTCAGTGACTCAATTAGTTAACAGGACGGTTTATTTAGTCTAATTAGAATTAGTGGGCGCCGGGCCCACTAGTCAGTGACTAACTAGGTAACTAACCTAGGTTAATTAGTGTTAATCTAATACTAACTAAAGATGTCAGGGGGGTGGCCCACGCGTCAGTGAGACAAGGGGGAGGGTCAAACACGGTCAACCCGCCGGCGTTTAGCCGCCGGCGAGGCAGGACGCGGCGGAGGCCTCGGATTTGGTCCTCCGGTGACCATTTGGGCGGCGGAGACCACAGACAAGGAGCTGTTGGACATCCGCGTCGTTTGGAGCAAGCGGGAGGCTGCGGGGGTGCCAGAGCTCATCGGAAACGAGCTCGAGGCGGCGACCGGAGCACGGGTTCGGGCGTAATCGAGCTACGGGGCACGGCAGGAGCTGCGGAGGGCCTCTACGGCCTCCTGGCATTGCACTGAGCATGCTGGTGTGCTCGAGCGCTAGCTACGGTGGCCCTGGCCACGGCGACGACTTGGCCGGCGGCGAGGCGCTCGCCGTTGCGACGGTAGCAGGGCTACGGCACGGAAACGGCAGAACAGAGAGGGAGAAGCGGAGCAGAAGCTCACAGCAAATCCGGTGAGGTCTTCAGCTAGCTCGGGGGAGGTCGAGTGTGAGCAGAATGGCGTGGGCGATCTCCGGCGACCGGAAGTGAAGACTATGGCGAGGCGGCGCTCCAGGGCCTCCCGAGGTGCATGTCTTGGCGGAGAGGACGAGGAAGACGCGGCGAAGCTCTTGGGCTTGTCAGAGAGGCGAGGCCGTGGCGGTGGGCGCAGCAACGGCGAGGGGTGGTGACGGAGCCGTTCGGGGGGGGGGAGAGAGCAAAGGAGGGCTAGGGGGCTCCAAAGTGAGAGGGAAGAGACGCAGGGGGTCGAGGGGAGTGTGTGGCGATGCAGGAGGCGTTCAGGGCGGCGAGGGTGCAGCCAGGCAGGGAGGAGGTGACCGGCGCGTGCGCGCGCGTTGGGCACACGCCCTCCTACCTACTGGCAGGAGGTTGAAGACGGTGGCGGCTTTAGTGGGCTGGGCCGTGGTGGGGCGCCAGGTAAGTTTGGGCCAGGTAGGTTTCTCTCTCTTCTGTCTTCTAATTTTGTTTTTGTTTTGTAATTATTTTCCTTTGTTTTGAGCTTAGGAAAAATACCAAGCCATTTCCTAAAATCCTAAAAATATTCATGGACACTTTCTGAATTATTTGAGTAGCCCAAAAATAGTTCCAACATTATTTGAACATTTAAATTATTTATAGTATTTTAAATTCCCAAAGTCAAATACAATAAGATTTAATTCAAAAATCCAGAATGGCCTAGAAATATGTGCATGATTTTTGGCAGAGGTTTTCACCTTTAACAAAATTCATGAACTTTTCTAAAGGGCTTTTGGGATCATTGAAAATATTTTTATTGAACCTAGTTGAATTCATTTCGTGCTAGGGTTTCAACAATCCCCATTTCAAATTTAAATGGAATTTAAACATGATGCACAAATGACTAGCTGGTCTAGGTCATACCAGAACTAGGTATGTGACAACTCGCCCCCACTCGAAGAAATCTCGTCCCGAGATTCAGGAGTTGGCGGAAAGAAAGCGGGGTACTCAAGTCGAAGACGATCTTCACGCTCCCAAGTAGCTTCTCTCTCGGAATGATGAGACCACTGAACTTTGAGAAACTTGATGTTTTGATGTCGAGTAACATGCTCTGCTTGATCAAGAATGCGAAGAGGGTACTCTCGATAAGTGAAGTTATCTTGGAGATCAAGCGTTTCGTGGTCCACTCCGCGGATGGGATCCGAGAAGCAACGCCTGAGTTGAGAGACGTGGAAGACATCATGTACTCAGAAAGGATGTGGGGGTAGTTCCAACTGGTAGGCAACCTCTCCTCATTTAGCGAGAATGCGAAAAGGACCAATGTAACGAGGAGCCAACTTGCCCTTGATACCGAAACGATGGGTACCCTTCAAAGGGGTAACCCGAAGGTAAGCCTTGTCACCAACTTCGTAAGCCACTTCCTTATGACGAAGGTCATACTGGCTCTTTTGACGAGATTGGGTTGTTTTCAAATTCTCACGAATGATGCGAACTTGCTCTTCTGCCTCCTGGATCATATCCGGTCCAAAGAATTGTCTTTCACCGGTTTCTGACCAGCTCAAAGATGTTCGACATCTTCGTCCATACAGAACCTCAAAAGGAGCTTTCTTGAGGCTGGATTGGTAGCTGTTGTTATAAGAAAACTCGGCGAAGGGAAGACACTTCTCCCAATCCATACCGAATGAGATAACACAAGCTCTAAGCATGTCTTCGATATTTTGGTTGACCCTTTCCACCTGACCACTTGATTGAGGAAGGAAAGCGGTACTGAAGGAAAGATATGTGCCCATGGCAGTTTGGAAACTCTCCCAGAAATGAGAAGTGAAAAGACTACCACGGTCTGAATTGATCTCTAGCGGAACACCATGAAGTGACACTATTCGAGAAACATATAAGTCAGCGAGCTGACTAGCAGTGATACTCTCTCGAACATGTAGGAAGTGAGCCACTTTGTAAAGACGATCAATGACTACGAAGATAGCATTATTCCCTCTCTTGGTCCTGGGAAAGCCGGTGATGAAGTCCATCCCAACTTTATCCCATTTCCATTCAGGGATAGCTAAAGGCTGAAGGGTGCCAGTAGGCCTTTGATGCTCTGCCTTAACGCGACGACAAACGTCACAATTAGCAATGAACTAAGCAATTTCTCTCTTCATCCTAGTCCACCAGAACCTCTGGCGTAGGTCCTGATACATCTTAGTACTACCGAGATGAATCATGAGAGGAGATTCATGCGCCTCCTTAAGGATCAGTTGTCGAAGGTGCTCCTTCTTGGCAACCACCAGGCGGTTTCCGAAGAAAACAACACCTTGATCATCTAATGAGAAACTACCAGCAATACCCTTGGCTATGTTTCTCTTGATCCGGGTAATCCCCGTATCATGCTTCTGGGCTTCTATGATATGATCCATAAGAGTAGGTTTCGCCACCAAGGTAGAAAGGAACCCGTGAGGAGCAATGTGAAGGTTAAGTTTACATAATTCCTCATGGAGAAGTGGTTGGCCCTGCTGCAACATGACATTGTTGCAATAGGACTTACGACTTAGCGCATCAGCCATGGCATTCCCCTTGCCTGGGGTGTAGGTAATCCTTAAGTCGTAATCTGAGATCAACTCCAACGAACGTCTTTGCCTAAGGTTCAAATCTGGTTGGGTGAAAATATACTTGAGACTATGGTGGTCGGTGTAAATCTCGCAACGCTTACCAAGGAGGTAATGTCGCCAGGTCTTAAGTGCATAGACTACGGCTGCAAGCTCTAGATCATGTGTAGGATAATTCTCCTCATGTGGATGCAACTGTCAAGATGCATAGGGAATCACATGGTGATCTTGCATAAGAATGCAACCTAGTCCCTGTCGTGAGGCATCACAATAGATAACAAAGTCCTTAGTGAAATCTGGTGGCACAAGTATGGGAGCAGAAGTCAGGCGTCTTTTCAGTTCCGGAAAACTGTGCTCACATTGTGGGGACCACTCAAACTTTTTATCCTTCTTGAGAAGTTCCGTGAGAGGTTTGGCCACTTTGGAGAAGTTCTCAACGAAGCGGCGACAATAACTGGCTAGACCAAGGAAACTCCTAACTTGCTTAACTGTTTCAGGCGGAGTCCAATCAAGAACGGCCTGAACTCTCTCGGGATTGACAGCAATGCCCTTACCAGATATCATGTGGCCTAGATAGGTCACTTCTGGCAAACAAAATTCGCACTTGGAGAACTTGGCATAAAGGCGGTGCTCTCTGAGTTTCTCTAACACAAGTCTAAGATGTTTGGCATGCTCTTCCTCGTTCTTTGAGTAAATAAGAATATCACCGAGGTAAACCACGACGAACTTATCTAAGTACTCCATGAAGATCGAGTTCATCAAGCGAGAGAATGTAGCTGGAGCATTGGTTAGACCGAAGGACATGACGGTGTACTCATACTGACCATAACGAGTGACAAAAGCCATTTTAGGAATTTCCCCATTTCTGATCTTGATTTCGTGATAGCCTAACCTCAAATCCATCTTTGAAAAGACTGAGGATCCAGCGAGCTGATCATACAGGTCATTGATCCTGGGAAGCGGATACTTGTTCTTTATCGTGACCAAATTAACGGGACGATAATCTACAACCATTCGGTCCGTACCATCCTTCTTCTTGACGAAGAGGACGGGGCAAGCCCAGGGAGAAGAACTAGGATGGATGAAACCCTTTTGCAAGGATTCATCGAGTTGTTTCTTAAGCTCAGCTAGTTCTAACGGTGCCATCTTGTAAGGTCTCCTAGAGATCGGGGCGGTTCCTGGGATAAGATCTATGACAAACTCTACATCTCTGTCAGGTGGAATACCTGGCAGTTCCTCTGGAAAGACATCCGGAAAGTCACGGAGTACCGGGATATCTTCAAGGTCTGGAAGAGGGCTGGCATTAAGAGAATAGAGTTGACGCTTTGCAACTCTAGTGGAGACTGTGACTATCTTGCCAGATGGGTGTGTAAGCTGAACAGACCTTGTGTAGCAATCAATCTTGGCATAATGAGCTTTCATCCAATCCATAACCAAGATGATGTTAATATCTGTAGACTTGAGGGCTATAAGTGATGCAAGGAATACAAGTCTGTCAACAAGGATTTCATTACCATGGCTTACACTAGAAGTTTGCCATTTGGATCCAGGAGTTTGAATGACTAGTGGAGAGGGCATATCACAAAATGAAATGTTGTGCAAGTTAGCATAGCTTTCCGAAATGAAGGAGTGAGATGCTCCAGTATCGAACAAAACCGTTGCTGGATGGCAATTGACAAGGAGTGTACCAAGAACGACATCCGGATCATCATGAGCGTCCTTAGCTGAGACGTGATGCACACATCCACGTTCAGTGGGAGTTGACTTGACACTGATCATCTTGCGTGATGGCTTACCACGACCAACGGACTTCTCAGGCTGGGGTGGAGCATAATTGGTTTGAGAGCAGTCACGTGCATAGTGTCCTGGCTCTCCGCATGTGAAGCAAGTCCCTGAGGTAGGATGTGGACCCGCTTTGACAAGCGGTCTACCAACAGGCTTTGGTGGAGCATGTAACTAAACTGGGTGAGGCGCCACATAAGAGGGCCTCGGTGAGTAACCGGGTGGAAGAGCGGAGTTCGGAACCCAAATCCGGCGCTTCTACAAAGTAGAACCGGAGGAAGAACCCAAATCACATGTGTGCTTATGAGACTCCTCGTAAGTGAGTTGAGCAGTCTCTGCATTAATGGCCTTGTTCACAAGAGCCTGGAATGTATCACATTGATGCAGGTGGAGATCACAATGCAACTTGGGGTTGAGACCCTTCCGGAACCTAGCCTGCTTCTTGGCGTCTGTGGACACCTCTTCTGTAGCATAGCGGGCAAGGTTCTCAAATTCCCTACTGTAAGCATCAACAGCCATCTTACTCTGGGTGAAACTACAGAACTCTTCTCTCTTGCAGTCAATGAGAGCCAGAGGGATGTGATGCTCGCGAAAAGCCTCAGTGAAATCTCTCCAGGTGGGTATCTGACCAGCTGGAAACATAGCCTCATAGTTCTGCCACCAAATACTAGCAGGACCTTCCAGGTGATAAGCAGCATAGGTGACCTTGTCACCTTCAGCTACGTTCGCAGAACACAGCTTGAGAGTGATACTACGAAGCCAGTCATCTGCATCGAGTGGTTCAATGGAATGATGGAAGGTAGGTGGTTTCAAACCAACGATATCATAGATGGACGCTGACTCTTTGTGCTGATGGGAGGTGTTCTCCTCAATACGTGCTAACAAGCGGTTAGACTCACGCTTGTTCCTCTCCATCTCCATCATGAACTCTACCAATGAAGACTGGTCGGGAGGATCCTCATCCCTACCATCTCCGTGGTTCCGACTACGAGCAACAGAACTTCGGTTAACTGACGACATCCTGAAGAACCAACCAAGGAAACAAGGATGGATTCAGCATCATCATAAGGATGTAGAAGGTAGCACAAGAATTTAGTATCTCCCAAACTCCTAGGACAATTCCGGCAGCATAATGGCAGTAAAATGCTCAAAATGAGACATTCTGCAAAAGACGGGGTAGTACCATAATCAACATCATCACTCAAGGTTCTGAGATCATACTAAACAGACTACACCAGAAGTACTTGAAAACTGGCATATGACTCTGATCAACCAATCCTATGGGACTACGTAGTAGTAACACATAATCCTGATAGACAGAAGAGGAAGTCTAGTTCCTTAACCCCGTAGGAAAGATAGGATGACTCAGATCAGAAGGGCATGAGGTATAAGGAGTAAAAAGAGCCTTACGATCCCTTCCACAATCAATTCCCTTACATAACTAAAGAATTTCTAGACTCAACTTCGACCAGGTTGGCTTGGAAATCCTACAGGCAGTCAGGCTCTGATACCAAAGCTGTCGGGACTCCGATTCCAAGTCACATCGATCTAGCCAGTAACACCTCATATCACTTTGCGGCCTCACGCACGGTATTCCCATGGGTGTCGCCTTACCCTGGCCCGGGACTGTTTGCGCCTTTTGGCTCACGTATATGATTGTGTCGCTAGCAGCCATATGACAGAGAACCCAGGCCGACATGGCTAGTCGTGAACCCAAAGCGGCACTAACCTATGGGGACAGGCATACATTATTCACATCGAGCATGTCGGTCAGCAGCGTGTGAATCCGGGCTGTAGCACTGGGCTAACAGGACTCCGGAGGTCATCGCGTGACATTTCCCCGAAGGGACAGACACATGAACGAAATGAAACACATGCCGACCAGTCGAGTGTCCTGAGCAGTAGTGCTGGGCTAGCAGGACTCCGGTGAACCGGGCTGTAGCGGACTACTATGGCTCAAAGAAGCACTAGACTACATTTCCCCATAAGAGAGGCTGCCAAGGATAAACAACTAGATTGTCGGATCCCACACATAGCAATACACGTCACACATACGCATAACATGCAAGTATGTGCTGTACAACATGGCATCACAACATAACGCAACTCATAAAGGTAAAGGCCCAGAAGAGCCACATAGCATTAATACAAACAGGGGTCTCATGGCCCATCATTCAGAGCATACAAGCAACGGAAGCATTACATGTCTGAGTACAGACGTCTACAAAAGAAAAAGGCTGAGAAGCCTGACTATCTACAAGACCCTCCCAAGGGCACAAGATCGTAGCTGAGGTGCAAGCCACTCGTCAAAGTCCAAGCGGTACTACTAGTGAGACAGATGTCTCACCTGCAAGGCTGTCGGGACCCCGATTCCAAGTCACATCGATCTAGCCTGTAACACCTCATATCACTTTGCGGCCTGATGCACGGTATTCCCATGGGTGTCGCCTTACCCTAGCCCGGGACCGTTTGCGCCTTTTGGCTCACATATATGAGTGTGTTGCTAGCATCCATATGATAGAGAACTCGGGCCGACATGGCTAGTCGTGAACCCAAAAGCGGCACTAACCTATGGGGACAGGCATACATGATTCACATCGAGCATGTCGGTCAGCAGCGTGTGAATCCGGGCTGTAGCACTGGGCTAACAAGACTCCGGAGGTCACCGCATGAAATTTCCCCGAAGGGACAGACATAGGAACGAAATGAAACACATGCCGGCCAGTCGAGTGTCCTGAGCAGTACTGCTGGGCTAGCAAGACTCCGGTGAGCCGGGCTGTAGCGGACTACTGTGGCTCAAAGAAGCACTAGACTACATTCCCTTATAAGAGAGGCTGCCAAGGATGAACAACTAGATTGTCGGATCCCACACATAGCAATACACGTCACACGTACGCATGACATGCAAGTATGTGCTGTACAACATGGCATCACAACATAACGCAACTCATAAAGGTAAAGGCCAGAAGAGCCACATAGCATTAATACAAACAGGGGTCTCATGACCCATCATTCAGAGCATACAAGCAACGGAAGCATTACATGTCTGAGTACAGACATCTACAAAAGAAAAAGGCTGAGAAGCCTGACTATCTACAAGACCCTCCCAAGGGCACAAGATCATAGCTGAGGTGCAAGATACTCGTCGAAGTCCAAGCGGTACTACTAGTGAGACAGATGTCTCACCTGCAAGGCTGTCAGGACCCCGATTCCAAGTCACATCGATCTAGCCGGTAACACCTCATATCATTTTGCGGCCTCACGCACGGTATTCCCACGGGTGTCGCCTTACCCTGGCCCGGGACCGTTTGCGCCTTTTGGCTCACGTATATGATTGTGTCGCTAGCATCCATATGACAGAGAACCCAGGCCGACATGGCTAGTCGTGAATCCAAAGAAGCAATAACCTATGGGGACAGGCATACATGATTCACATCGAGCATGTCGGTCAGCAGCGTGTGAATCCGGGTTGTAGCACTCGGCTAACAGGACTCCGGAGGTCACCGCGTGACATTTCCCCGAAGGGACAGACACAGGAATGAAACGAAACACATGCCGGCCAGTCGAGTGTCCTGAGCAGTAGTGCTGGGCTAGCAGGACTCCGGTGAACCGGGCTGTAGCGGACTACTATGGCTCAAAGAAGCACTAGACTACATTTCCCCATAAGAGAGGCTGCCAAGGATAAACAACTAGATTGTCGGATCCCACATAGCAATACACGTCACACATACGCATGACATGCAAGTATGTGCTGTACAACATGGCACCACAACATAAGAAACTCATAAAGGTAAAGGCCCAGAAGAGGCACATAGCATTAATACAAAGAGGCGTGTCATGACCCATCATTCAGAGCATACAAGCAACGGAAGCAGTACATGTCTGAGTACAGACATCTACAAAAGAAAAAGGTTGAGAAGCCTGACTATCTACAAGACCCTCCCAAGGGCACAAGATCGTAGCTGAGGTGCAAGCTACTCGTCGAAGTCCAAGCGGTACTACTAGTGAGACAGATATCTCACCTGCAAGGCTGTCGGGGCCCTGATTCCAAGTCACATCGATCTAGCCGGTAACACCTCATATCACTTTGTGGCCTCACGCATGGTATTCCCACTGGTGTCGCCTTACCCTGGTCCGGGACCGTTTGCGCCTTTTGGCTCACGTATATGATTGTGTCGCTAGCATCCATATGACAGAGCACCCGGGCCGACATGGCTAGTCGTGAACCCAAAGCGGCACTAACCTATGGGGACAGGCATACATGATTCACATCGAGCATGTCGGTCAGCAGCGTGTGAATCCGGGCTGTAGCACTGGGCTAACCGGACTCCGGAGCTCACCGCGTGACATTTCCCCGAAGGGACAGACACAGGAATGAAATGAAACACATGCCGGCCAGTCGAGTGTCTTGAGCAGTAGTGCTGGGCTAGTAGGACTCTAGTGAACCGGGCTATAGCGGACTACTGTGGCTCAAAGAAGCACTAGACTACATTTCCCCATAAGAGAGGCTGCCAAGGATAAACAACTAGATTGTCGGATCCCACACATAGCAATACACGTCACATGTACGCATGACATGCAAGTATGTGTTGTACAACATGGCATCACAACATAACGCAACTCATATAGGTAAAGGCCCAGAAGCGCCACATAGCATTAATACAAACAAGGGTCTCATGACCCATCATTCAGAGCATACAAGCAACGGAAGCATTACATGTCTGAGTACAGACATCTACAAAAGAAAAAGGCTGAGAAGCCTGACTATGTACAAGACCCTCCCAAGGGCACAAGATCGTAGCTGAGGTGCAAGCTACTCCTCGAAGTCCAAGCGGTACTACTAGTGAGACAGATGTCTCACCTTCAAAACATAAATAAAGCAAACGTGAGTACAAAGGTACTCAGCAAGACTTACATCAGATCTTATCATACAGGTGTTTGTATCAAGAAGGTAATGTGGGGTTTAGTTGCAGCAAGCCAGCTTTGACTCAGTGGCTATCCTATTCTACGACAATGAGAAACTTCTTTGAGGTGAGGCAGCGCACACGAGTCCACTAATCACCACATCAATACACTACTATGGATTCATCCCCGCCTTCCTACGAGAAAGCCATCCATAGCACTCACACTTGTCTTGAGCATTTTAGAGTATCCACTTTAAGTTGTCTATGTACCATGTAAGCATCCAAGAAGTCCATAACCGAGGACACGGCTATTCGAATAGATCATGTTAACCCTGCAGGGGTGTACTTCTTCACACACGCTCTCACCACTTATCACCATGTACACGTCATGTACCTCAGCAACCTTCAAGCGGAAGCCTGGCGAGGGTGTCGGCCACGACCTGACTAACCACACAAGTCTCTCATCCAGGTTTATCGCCTATTCAGGTTCCATCCGCAAGGAGATCCGGCTGGGGTGTCGCTCATGGCCCCAAACGATGTGAGCAGGGTTCCCAAGCCCACCATTCGGGTGCCACTTGGTACACCATGCCACTGTGCCTAGTCTGTCCCAAGCCCACCTGGTCAGGTGCCACTTGGTAGACTACTAACACTACCTACAAACACGAGAAACTAGTTGGGATTCCTGGACAGAGGTCAAGTTGGTTAATAAGTCGAGAGGGGGCGAGTTACCGGAACCCAATGTGTGGTAGTATCGAGTCATTGGACAACATACATAGAACTCAGTTCTTAAGGACGGTTCTAGTGAGACAACCCACCATGTACTCCTACATGGCCTCTCACCGCTACCTTTACCAAATCGTGTTCACACGCTTAACTCTCAACATCAGAACATAGCACTGTACTCCAATTCATTCCCAATGAATCAGACCTGACACACTCTAAGCAATAGCAAGCATGGCATGGTAGGAACACAACAATGGCTTCAATCAACTCCTACACATGCTAGTGGGGTTCAACTAGTTACTGTGGCAATGACAGGTCATGCAGAGGAATGGGTTCAACTACTGCAGCACAAAGTAGCAGTTGAATCGTTGTTGTCCTAATGCAATAAATGAGAGCATGAGTGAGAGAGTAGGATTTTATCGGAATGAACAAGGGGGTTTGCTTGCCTGGTAGATCAACAGGGGGGCACTGCTCCTCTGACAGGTACTCTGGATCGGTCTCCGGAGCAGGACCTATCGAGAAGGAACGGTGTCGGTAATCAAACACAAGCATATGCAACAATATGATGCATGATCATGGCATGAATATGTGATGCTGATTGTGCTAATGCAAATAGCTTTTATTTGGATGAAATCCAATTGAACCAAAGGTTCAAATGCATCTCCAAAATGAGCTCTTTATATAAGCCATTTACCTAGGTATTCACTTATATAGTAGGTATAAGTTGGTTTGTCATGCATGAAGATGGTACAGATGGTTAGATTGAATTTTTCTGATCATTTTTCATATATAACTTATTTCAATCCGAGCTACGGTTCAATTTCTATGAATTTTTGAAGTTGAAATAATTTTTTGGAATTTCCTGATTTAAATTAAAACCAGAAAAGAAATAACTGCGTCAGCACTGCGTCAGCAAGTCAACAGCGCTGACCAAGTCAAACCTGACATGTGGGGTCCACACGTCAGTGACTCAGTTAGTTAACAAGGGGGTTTATTTAGTCTAATTAGAATTAGTGGGCGCCGGGCCCACTAGTCAGTGACTAACTAGGTAACTAACCTAGGTTAATTAGTGTTAATCTAATACTAACTAAAGATGTCACGGGTGGCCCACGCGTTAGTGACACAAGGGGGAGGGTCAAACATAGTCAACCCGCCGGCGAGGCAGGACGCGGCGGAGGCCTCGGATTTGGTCCTCCGGTGACCATTTGGGCGGCTGAGACCACAAACGAGGAGCTGGAGCTCGTCCGCATCGTTTGGAGTAAGTGGGAGGCTGCAGGGGTGCCGGAGCTCGCCGGAAACGAGCTTGAGGCGGCGGCCGGAGCACAGGTTCAGGCGGAATCGAGCTACAGGGCACGGCAGGGGCTGCGGAGGGCCTCTACGGCCTCCTGGCATTGCACTGAGCATGGTGGTGTCCTCGGGCGCTAGCTACGGTGGCCCTGGCCACGGCGGCGACATGGCCGGTGGCGAGGCGCTCGCGGTTGCGGCGGTAGTAGGGCTACGACACGGAAACGGCAGAACGGAGAGGGGGAAGCAGAGCAGAAGCTCACAGCGAATCCGGCGAGGTCTTCAGCGAGCTCGGGGGAGGTCGAACGCGAGCAGAACAGGCTGGGCGATCTCCGGCGGCCAGAAGTGAAGACGACAGCGAGGCGGCGCTCCAGGGCCTCCCGACGTGCGTGTCTTGGCGGAGTGGACGAGGAAGACGTGGCGAAGCTCTTGGGCTTGTCGGAGAGGCGAGGCCGTGGCGGTGGGCGCGGCAACGGCGAGGGGTAGCGACAGAGCCGTTCGGGGGGGGTGAGAGAGAGCAGAGGAGGGGGAGGGGTCCAGAGCGAGAGGGGAGAGACACAGGGGGTCGAGGGGAGTGCGTGGCGACGCAGGAGGCATCCAGGGCGGCGAGGGAGCAGCCAGGCAGGGAGGAGATGGCTGGCGCGTGCGCGCGCGCGTTGGGCACACGCCCTCCTGCCTACTAGCAGGAGGTTGAAGACGGTGGCAGCTGTGGTGGGCTGGGCCTCTGCTGGGCCGTGGTGGGGCGCCAGGTAAGTTTGGGCCAGGTAGGTTTCCCTCTCTTCTGTCTTCTAATTTTGTTTTTGTTTTCTAACTATTTGCCTCTGTTTTGAGCTTAGGAAAAATACCAAGGCATTTCCTAAAATCCTGAAAATATTCATGGACACTTTCTGAATTATTTCAGTGGCCCAAAAATAGTTCCAACATTATTTGAACATTTAAAATATTTATAGTATTTTAAATGCCCAAAGTCAAATACAATAAGATTTAATTCAAAAATCCAGAATGGCCTAGAAATACGTGCATGATTTTTGGCAGAGGTTTTCACCTTTAACAAAATTCATGAACTTTTCTAAAGGGCATTTGGGATCATTGAAAATATTTTTATTGGACCTAGTTGAATTCATTTCGTGCTAGGGTTTCAACAATTCCCATTTCAAATTTAAATGGAATTTAAAGATGATGCACAAATGACTAGCTGGTCTAGGTCATACCAGAACTAGGAAAGTGACAGCAGGATATCAAGAAAGGTACGCATCGTCAAGTGTTGATGGTGCAGAACTCGGCTAAGTTCAAGAAGAGCTGGTCCAAGAAAAAGGCTAAGACAAAGGGCAAAGAGAAGGAGGCAACTCCAACTACAGCCACTGCGCCTTAGTCAGGGACGACTTCGGGGAGTATTTTCTTTCATTGCAAGGAACCTGGACACCGGAAAAGGAACTGCAGCAAGTAGCTTGCCGAGAAGGGCAAAAAGACTGGAAGTATGACTTCTTCTTCAGGTACACTTGTTGTATATGTTATATACATTTATCTTGCTGATGTTTCTAGTAGCTCTTGGGTATATGATACCGGATCGGTTGTTCACATATGCAACTCGATGCGGGGGCTAAGCAGAACTAGGAATGTCGCAAGAGGAGAAGTTGACATTCACGTCGGGAATAAATCAAGAGTTGTTGCATTGGCCGTCGGCACTATGCAAATTAATTTACCTTCAGAATTTGTAATGGAACTTGATAATTGTTATTATGTTCATGCTTTGAGTCGAAACATTATTTCTTCCTCACGTTACTTGAATAATATGTTGTTAAATTTACTTGAATAATATGTTTCATGGCTTTGCACCCGTTGTGAATGGGTTATTTATCCTAGATCTTGAAGGGTGAATCAGTCTATAACGTAGATGTCAAGAGGCATAAGGCTAATGAGATAAATTCGACTTACATTTGGCATTGTCGACTAGGACACATTAGTCAAAAGCGCATGAAGAAGCTCCATGATGATGGAATCCTAACTTCGTTTGATTTTGAATCATTCGTGACATGTGAGTCTTGCCTACTCGGCAAGATGACTAAGACTCCTTTTGCAAAGAGTTGTGAGAGGGCGTCAGAGCTGTTGGAACTTATACATAGTGATGTATGTGGACCAATGAGCACGACAGCTAGAAGTGGTTTCCAATACTTCGTGACTTTTACTGACGACTTGAATAGATATGGATATGTCTACTTGATGAGGCACAAGTCGGAAACTTTTGAAAAGTTCAAGGAGTTTTAGAACTAAGTGGAAATTCAACTCGGCAAGAAAATCAAACTTCTACGATCTGATCATGGTGGTGAGTATATGAGCCAGGAGTTTGATGATCATCTTAAGAGTCGTGGAATAGTTCCACAGCTGACTCCCCGGGGTATGCCACAGAGAAATGGCGTGTCAGAACGGAGGAAGCGGACTCTGTTGGACATGGTCCGATCAATGATGAGTCAGTCGGATTTACCCTTGTCATTTTGAGGATACGCTCTAGAAACTGCAGCTTTCACACTAAACAAGGTACCATCTAAGTCCGTAGATAAGACACCATATGAGATATGGACTGTGAAGAGTCACAGTTTGTCTTTTCTAAAAATTTGGGGATGTGAAGCATATGTCAGACGACTCCAGTCGGACAAGCTCACACCCAAATCGGACAAGTGCATATTCATGGGATATTATTTCTACAACCATGAGGAGGGCAAAGTGTTTTTCGCTCGAGTTTCTTAATCGGAGGTCTAGTGGGAGGACGGTCCGACTCGAAGAAATTCGAGAACCACATGGGGATGTTCCGGTAGGTGATTCTGTCACAAAGGAATTAGTCAGGGACCCGTGGTGGAGTCGACGCCGGTTCCACGGAGGTCAGAAAGGTTACGCAATTTGCATGATTGCAAGGTGTTGTTCTTGGAGAATAACGAGCCGACTACGTGTGCGGATGCAATGGAGAGCCCTGATTCCGAGTTATGGCTTGAGGCCATGAGATCCGAATTAAAGTCCATGGATGACAATCAAGTTTGGAACTTGGTTGATCTACCAGATGGCGTACGAGCCACTGAGTGCAAGTGGATCTTTAAGAAGAAAACTGATATGGACGGAAATTTCACAGTCCATAAGGCTCGACTTGTTGCTAAAGGTTATCGACAAGTTCAAGGAGTTGACTACGATGAGAGTTACTCACCGGTAGCGATGCCTAAATCAATTCGGACGTCCCTTGGGGCAGCGTGGTCGATGGGGGCGGCGTGTTGAGAGTAGCCCCCTGTGGCTCCTCCTGCTGCCCCTCCCCTCCTGCACACCTGGCAAGGTCAGCACCAAAGTGTCACACCCCTGACACATGTCGAAGAAAGAAGAATGATGAACTTACGCTGGGGCTTTGTCGGGGGCTGTTGTCCGGGCTACTCAATACCACCAAGGGCACCCTCGAAGTACCAGCCGAGGGCTGGCCACCCGCCGAGGCCTTGGCCCTTTTTGCTCTCTAGGCCAGCGTCTCCACGTCCCTGCAAATATGAAGACAAGTCAAGATCAGTAATGCAGGTTGGGGAGGCAGAAATAATGGGGAGGAACCAGATGCTCACTCATTGTCCTCCTCCTCCTCTGCTGTCTTCCTCTTCCTCCTCGGACTGAGGGATCCATAATCAAAGGTGATCCCCGCGCCGATGTTCGCCGGAGGAGGGGAGGGAGGCAGCTTCTGGGCATGCTTGGATGAAGACGGAGCGTCCGTCTTCTTCTTCACCTCGTCATTCGCCGGCTCCTTCGCCGCCGCAGCCCTCGTGTGGGGCCGGGACCCCTCCGAGGTCAGCTGCGGCTGCGCCGCCCTGCGGGGCTGGACCGGCTCGCCGGAACTAGCCCACCGCAAGACTCGCCCCCTCCCAGTAGGTGTCATCGGATCTACGGTCTCGGCCTCCTCCTCTGACGACTCGTCGGTCACATCCTCGACCAGAGGAGCCTCGGTGCCGGCACTGCTGGCTGCCCCGGCGGCCGCCGCCCACCGGGTGAGCTCCTCCTCCTCCGCAGCTATCAAGGCCTCGTCGTCCACACCGCGGATGCTGCCGGCCTCCCTGGCAAGCTGTGCCTCCCTTGCCCTGGTGGCAATGTAGTCCAGCTCTGACTGGTGGTGTCCATGACAAGCAGTTGCTCGGCGTAGGCATCGACGTACCCCTCGTGCAGGGTGTCAAAGAACTGCTGCACTTCGACGTCCTCCGGCTCCTTCCAGCTCGGGTCGGGGCCATGCGCGTTGCAGTCGGGCATCATGGCAATGATCTCGGACCGACGGGAATTGTTGCACAACGGGACCACCCCCGTTGGCAGCTTGAACAACGGCCCCTTGAGGACCTTGCTGGCCTTTGCGGCGGTCCTCGCAACCTTACCGATCCGCTCAACCTCGCCGTCGCGGCCCACGTTAAGCTGGAAGAGTAGCTGGCAGGAATGGGCATGCGCCAGCACCGTAAAGTTGTGGTCGATGCCGGTGCGGAGTCGCATGATGTGAGCGGGGTTCATGAAGAGCCAGGCTGGCTTCCCCTTGTTATGCAACGGGGCAATCGGGCGGCGGATGAAATCCGCCCCGATCATTTTAAGGGTGAGCCCGGCCTGGGTAAGCCGGAGAATCCTGGTGGTGGCAACCGTGAGCCTCCCGTCAGCAGCATCTACGTCGCTCCAATCGCTACTGCGAACCGGCGGCACCCGGTGAACTTTGCAGAAGGCCGGCGGGTCCTTCTCTTCAATCCAGCACCACCGGCCCCGCCATTCCTCCCACCTCTCCTTCATGGCGCCGTCCAGGTACACCCCTTGGATCTTGGGATCCAAGTGACGCAACCAGAGATCGATGGCACCCCCCGGCTGGATCCGAGGGAAGAAATAGTGGCGGAAGAGCGCCGTGCTGGGGTGTACTCCGGCAAAGCCCTCACAAAGGTGTGCAAAAAGGGCCATGGATGCCACCGCATTCGGGCTAAAATCAAAGAGACAGAAGACGAAGGTGTGCATGATGTCGCTGAAGAAATCGGAGAAGGGAGGGTAGAGCCCGCAAGAAAGCTAATCAACGAAGAAGGGGTACCGATTTGGGGCAGGGTCGGCGCCGGCGGCAGGGATGACGCGCGTGGCCGGGTGCCCCAAATTCACCCTCCACCCTGTCTTCACTCCCCATAGGGGCCTGAAGAGGTCTCGAAGCTCCAATGCGTCGACCGTCGAGGGGAAGAAGAAGGCGGACTGCGTCCATTACCCCGACAGCGCGCACTCCGGCGGCTCCACAGCCCCAGCATCCTAGGCCACCCCCTTGCCCCTGGTGGATTTTGGCGCCATGGTGGTTGAAGGACGAGGGAGGAGCAGAGGGCGGCAGAAGCACAACGGCGGCGAGCGGAGGCGAACCTTGGAGAAGAAGAGGGAGATAGGCGGAGGTTTCCGAGATTGGGGTCGCGTGAAGGGTAAAAGGAACAGTGTGCCCGCGGCTATCCTTTTTTATGGGGAAGCCGCGGGTCGCGCCGCCCATTTACCACGATGTGACGCCTGCGTGTGGAAACCGCCCCACGCATGCAAACCACGTCACCCACGCCCCTCCACCCCGCACCGTGCACGCGGGTCGTGAGGAGCACAGCGCGCGAAAAAATCTTACCGCGGTAAAAACCGCCCCGCCTGCCCGCGCACCGTTTTGGGCCTGACCCAACAACATGTCGCGTTTATGTGTGGCCCAGGCCCGGGGGCTCCTGTCGGTGTACAAAACTAGGGGCACATTTTTGTACCCATTTACATGTGCACGGGCAGTCAGAGCCGCACACGTGACCACACCGAGCAGAGCAAGGGAGGTAAGCCAAGGTAAGATCGAAGCCCAAGACGAAGCAAAGCAACGACAAGGACCAAGGCCACAAAGAGAAGATGGGCAAAGCAGGTTTCCTGGCAAGGACCCTTGCCGGGGGGGCCTCAGTGGCCCCGGCAAGACCCTTGCCGGGGCAGCTCGCCCACGCCAGCCGAGCGAGCCACCCTCGAGCCCACCAACACTCGACAAATGCATTGGACAGGGCTCGGGAGGCACCTCTGTGGTGGCATGCAGATCTTCGTGAAGACAAAGAATAGTCAAGGTCAAATGAGGATAGGAAGGCAGCCATCCTCACCGAAGAAACCCACAAGACCCCCGGCAAGATCCTTGCCGGGGACGCCTGCATGCCATAGCAAGACCCTTGCCGGGCCACCCGACTAATGATGATTGCACTAGTCATGATGAAAATGTCTCTTATAAGCATGTCAATTTTTTTGGAGTGCATAGAGTTTGCAAGTACACACCAAATAGGGTAGATAGATTTTGCAAGAGGCATAAGTATTTAGAAACTAAATGGTTGCAAGAAAGGCTAGATGTTTGTGCTGGAAATTTAAATTTTCTTAGCCATCCTTGTGAACTTTGCAATGAATGTGGTCATTTAAATATCCAATACAAATTGTTTCATGATCGAATCGTGTCCAAAAACTGGGATGACTTGATTTCCCTTGCGCATCATAATGAACTTAGTTTGCTTCTGGGTTAAATGAAACGTATAACTAAGGATATTCCATAATTTGCCATTGATAAAGTTCTTGATTTTGATCTAAAGGAAATTTATATATATTGTGCGGTGAATTGCATTGAAAATCCTTATATTTGCAATTACATAAAGACAATAAAACAAATAGAAGATGAAGAAAATACTAATGAAAGGGAATATACTTCTCAATATCCTCCTATTATTTCTTATGATGAATCAGGTAACGAGGAGGATCCTTCTATTCAACCAATCTCGTTAATAAGGAGCTCCAAAAATAGGATTAAACCCACACATGATGTGAAGAAGAGAAAGAAAAGACGGAGAAGCAAAGGTAAAAATGTATCCCTCCCAAATGATGTTGCTCCTATTACTCATTGTGATGATGATAATTTTTATACTATTGGTGCTATCCATACTATCAATGATGAGAGTGATTATGCTTATGATATGAAAAGGCCCAAGCTTGGGGATGCTATGTTTGATGAGAATGACATGTTTGAGAATGTATTTGATGCAATTAATGTTTGTCACAAGCCTGGGGATGCTATGTTTAATGAAGATGATATTTTTAGTCTCCCAAGTTTTGATGAGCAAATTTATTATGATGATAGCATGCCTCCTATTTATGATGATTATTGTGATGACACTTATGCTATAAAAAGTAGTGATGATTATATTTATAAAACTTCTCATGATTATGATTATCCTTTTTCTGAACATTATTCTTTTAATGTTGAAACAATTTATAGTATTCGAGTTACTTATGATACTCCCACTATTCCGAACGAGAAGAATTTTGCTTATGTGGAGAGTAGTAAAATTTCTATGCTTGTAGATCATGAGAAGAATGCTCTATGTGATGGTTATATTGTTTAATTCATTCATGATGCTACTGAAAATTATTATGAGGGAGGAATATATGCTTGTAGGAATTGCAATAATATCAAGTTTCCTCTCTATGTGCTTAAATGTTTAAAGTTATGCTTGTTTTACCTTCCTATGCAAGTTGATTCTTGTTCACATAAGTTTTTTTCTCACAAAATCCCTATGCATAGGAAGTGGGTTAGACTTAAATGTGCTAGTCATATTCTTCATGATGCTCTCTTTATGTTTCAATTCTTATCTTTTATGTGAGCATCATTGAAATCATCATGCCTAGCTAGGGGCGTTAAACGATAGCGCTTGTTGGGAGGCAACCCAATTTTATTTTTCTTCTTTGCTTTTTGTTCCTGTTTAGTAATAAATAATTCATCTAGCCTCTGTTTTGATATGGTTTTATGTTTTACTTAGTGTTTGTGCCAAGTAGAACCTTTGGGAAGACTTGGGTGAAGTCTTTGTGATCTTGCTGTAAAAACAGAAACTTTAGCGCTCACGAGATTAGCTACCATTTTTACTGGAGAATTATATTAAGTTGATTCTAGTTGCAGATGATTAATAGACAAATTCCTCACGTCCACCAATTTATTTCATAATTTTATGAGTTCCAGAAGTATATGCTTGATACAGATTACTACAGACTATTCTGTTTTTGACAGATTCTGTTTTCTAAGTGCTGTTTGCTTATTTTGATGAATCTATGAGTAGTATCGGAGGGTATGAACCATAGAGACGTTGAAATACAGTAGATATTACACCAATATGAATTTAGAATGAGTTCACAACAGTACCTAAGTGGTGATTTATTTCTTATACTAACGGAGCTTACGGGTTTTCTGTTAAGTTTTGTGTTGTGAAGTTTTCAAGTTTTGGGTAAAGATTCGATGGACTATGGAATAAGGAGTGGCAAGAGCCTAAGCTTGGGGATGCCCAAGACACCCCAAGATAATAATCAAGGACAAACAAAATCCTAAGCTTGGGGATGCCCTGGATGGCATCCCCTCTTTCGTCTTCATTCATTGGTAACTTTACTTGGAGCTACATTTTTATTCACCACATGATATGTGTTTTGCTTGGATCATCATTTTATTTTATTTTGTTTTGCTTGCTGTTTAAATAAAATACCAAGATCTGAAATTCTTAAATGATAGAGAGTCTTCACATAATTGCATAATTATTCGATTACTCATTGAGCTTCACTTATATTTTTCGGAGTAGTTTGTCGTTTGCTCTAGTGCCTCACTTATATCTTCTTAGAGCATGGTGGTGGTTTTATTTTATAGAAATAGATGAACTCTCATGCTTCACTTATATTATTTTTGGAGTCTTTTAGAACAGCATGGTAATTTTTTAGGTTATAAAATTAGTTCTATTATGATAGGCATCCAAGATGGGTATAATAAAAACTTACATATAGAGTGCATTGAATACTATGAGAAGTTTGATACTTGACGATTGTTTTGAGATATGAAGATTGTGAGATTAGAGTCATGCTAGTTGAGTAGTTGTGAATTTGAGAGATATTTGTGTTAAAGTTTTTGATTCCCGTAGCATGCACGTATCGTGAACTGTTATGTGATGAAGCCGCATGATTTATTTATTGATTGTCTTCCTTATGAGTGGCGGTCGGGGACGAGCGATGGTATTTTCCTACCAATCTATCCCCCTAGGAGCATGCGCGTAGTACTTTGTTTTGATAACTATAGATTTTTGCAATAAGTATGTGAGTTCTTTATGACTAATGTTGAGTCCATGGATTATACGCACTCTCACCCTTCCACCATTGCTAGCCTCTCTAGTACCGCGCAACTTTCACCGGTACCATAAACCAACCATTTACCTTCCTCAAAACTGTTGGAGATATGCCCTAGAGGCAATCATGTGATGATGACATTTCCATATGTATTCATGAGTCCTTTGTATTGTCCTCGAACATCATCAATGATATGTATCAATAAGTATATATGTGACTTGTTTGTGGAATTATGTATTGTATGATGATTGTTCTAATGGTCCCTAGTTCATAAGGTTGTGCGGACACATATCCTTGACTAGTATATGACTCGGTTGATGACTATGTTTCACAAGTCATGTGCATGGAGATGTTAAACCGATAGTATGGGCTCGGGGATGGAGATCACCGAGCCGGACAGACCCACTTTGAGACACAGCGAGATATAGTCATTTGTTAGTCTCAAGTGCAATGTCTATGCCATGTCCTAGACCTGAGGTCCTCGCAAATTCTCGGGATGAGGATCGACTCACTTAGGGTCTATCAAACTCTACTTTGTTACTGGGTAGTTATAAAGGTAGCTTTCGGGTGAGTCGTGAGACATGCCGCGAGACATGGTTGACCAGATGGGATTTGCCCCTCCTATTTGGAGAGATATTCTCTGCGCCCTCTCGAGTGATTTGATTCGGAAAGCATGGCCATGCGACTTGGGTTAAGTCTTAACCCAGTTCGGGAATCTGTATCATGGTTTCAAGAAGAGAGGTCGAGCTATCACAAGGGTGACAAGTACTCGCCTTGAGCTGGACAACAAATATCGTGAGGCAAAAGGAATGTTGCATATGCCACATTGTTGAGGTTCGTCAAACGACTTTACGCCCACATGGGAGTTGGCATGTTCTGCTACGAGCCGCTACCAACTATCGACACTAGTCGTGTCCATGTGTACGTGAACCTATAGGGTCGCACACTTAAGGGGTTGCACCCCATTCAGATTGGATCCGAGTGGAAAATGGATGTGGACTCCTAGTGGGCTCAAGTGTTGAGCCCATCTCGGAGGTCTATATAAAGGGGAGTGGGCACACCACTTAGGGTTAATCAAAAGGGAACCCGGGTTAGCCACCACCACTCCCCACGCCCATGCGGCGCGACCGGACCTAGCACTCCGCCGCCCGACGCTGCTACCCGTACATGTGGATACCTTGGAGGCATCGCATCTGCGGTGCTTGGACGAACTGTTCGAGGGAACCGCGAGGTGCCGTTCGCGGGAGATCACCGTTCACGGTTCTTCGCTGTTCGCGGGAGATCGGCAACGCGAGGAGGAGACGGCCCGGGAGATCGGCTACACGCATCACCAACTCTACTTCCGCTGCGGTGACTGCACGTCTAGTGGTAAACCCGATCCCGTGATCTATTTCCAGCAGCATGATCTTGGGTGCGCGGTAGAAAATTTTATTTGGCGCTAGCGTAGTGTACCGTGTGATCCAACAACAGCCACCATACCTACCTATTATGGCATTTCCATAGCCATTCCGAGATATATTTCCATGCAACTTTCCGCCGTTTCATTTATTATGACATGCTCCATCATTTTCATATTGCTTTGAATTATCATGTAGTTGACATCGTATTTGTGGCAAAGCCACCGTTCATAATTCTTTCATACATGTCACTCATTAGTCATTGCACATCCCAATACACCGCCAAAGGCATTCATATAGAGTCATATTTTGTTCTAAGTATCGAGTTGTAATTCTTGAGTTGTAAGTAAATAAAAGTGTGATGGTCATCATTATTAGATCACTGTCCCATGTGAGGAAAGGATGATGGAGACTATGATTCCCCCACAAGTCGGGATGAGACTCTGGACGAAAAATAAAAAAGGGGGAGAAAAAAAGAGGCCATAAAAAGTTAAAAGGCCCAAATAAAAAAACAAAAAATGAGAGAAAAAGAGTGAAGGGAAAATGCTACTATCCTTTTACCACACTTGTGCTTCAAAGTAGGACCATGATCTTCATGATAGAGAGTCTCCTATGTTGTCACTTTTATATACTAGTGGGAATCTTTCATTATATAACTTGGCTTATATATTCCAATGATGGGCATTCTCAAAATGCCCTAGGTCTTTGTGAGAAAGATAGTTGGATGCACACCCACTTAGTTTCTTTTTTGAGCTTTCATACACTTATAGCTCTAGTGCATCCGTTGCATGGCAGTCCCTACTCACTCACATTGATATCTATTGATGGGCATCTCCATAGCCCGTTGATACGCCTAGTTGATGTGAGACTATTTTCTCCTTTTTGTCTTCTCCACAACCACCATTCTATTCCACCTATAGTGCCATGTCCATGGCTCACGCTCATGTATTGCGTGAAGATTGAAAAAGTTTTAGAACATCAAAAGTATGAAACAATTGCTTGGCCTGTCATCGAGGTTCTTCATAATTTAAATATTTTGTGTGATGAAGATAGAGCATAGCCAGACTATATGATTTTGTAGGGATAGCTTTCTCTGGCCATGTTATTTTGAGAAGACATGATCACTTTGTTAGTATGCTTGAAGTATTATTATGTTTATGTCAATATTAATCTTTTGTCTTGAATCTTTCAGATCTGAATATTCTTGCCACAATAAAGAAAATTACGTGGATAAATATGTTAGGTAGCATTCCACATCAAAAATTCTGTTTTTATCATTTACCTACTCGAGGACGAGCAGGAGTTACGCTTGGGGATGCTTGATACGTCTCTAGCGTATCTATAATTTTTGATTGTTCCATGCTATTATATTATCAACCTTGGATGTTTTATATGCTATTTTATATGATTTTTGGGACTAACCTATTAACCTAGAGCCTAGTGCCAGTTTCTTTTTTTTCGTTGTTTTTGAGTATCGCAGAAAAGGAAAACCAAACGGAGTCCAATTGACCTGAAATTTTACGGAGATCATTTTTGGACCAGAAGAAGCCCACGGAGTACCGGAGATGGGCCAGAAGAGTCCCGAGGCCACCACGAGGGTGGGGGCGCGCCCCCTACCTCATGGCCGCCTCGGGGACCCTCCTGACTTATTCCCGACTCCAACACCTCTTATATAACCCAAAACTTCCAGTAAGAAACCTAGATCGGGAGTTCCATCGCCGCAAGCCTCTGTAGCCACCGAAAACCAATCTAGACCCGTTCTGGCACCCTACCGGAGGGGGAATCCCTCTCCGGTGGCCATCTTCATCATCCCGGCGCTCTCCATGACGAGGAGGGAGTAGTTCTCCCTAGGGGCCGAGGGTATGTACTAGTAGCTATGTGTTTGATCTCTCTCTCTCTCTCTCTCTCTCGTGTTCTTGATTCGGCATGATCTTGATGTATCGCGAGCTTTGCTATTATAGTTGGATCTTATGATGTTCCTCCCCTCTACTCTCGTGTAATGGATTGAATTTTCCCTTTGAAGTTATCTTATCGAATTGAGTCTTTAAGGATTTGAGAACACTTGATGTATGTCTTGCATGTGCCTATCTATGGTGACAATGGGATATCACGTGATCCACATGATGTATGTTTTGGTGATCAACTTGCGAGTTCCGTGACCTCGTGAACTTATGCATAGGGGTTGGCACACGTTTTCGTCTTGACTCTCTGGTAGAAACTTTGGGGCACTCTTTGAACTTCTTTGTGTTGGTTGAGTAGATGAATCTGAGATTGTGTGATGCATATCGTATAATCATACCCATGGATACTTGAGGTGACATTGGAGTATCTTGGTGACATTAGGGTTTTGGTTGATTTGTGTCTTAAGGTGTTATTATAGTACGAACTCTATGATAGATCAAACAGAAAGAATAGCTTTGTGTTATTTTACTATGAACTCTTGAATAGATCGATCAGAAAGGATAACTTTGAGGTGGTTTCGTACCCTACCATAATCTCTTTGTTTGTTCTCCGCTATTAGTGACTTTGGAGTGACTCTTTGTTGCATGTTCAGGGATTGTTATATGATCCAATTATGTTATTATTGTTGAGAGAACTTGCACTAGTGAAAGTATGAACCCTAGGCCTTGTTTCCTAGCATTGCAATAGTGTTTACGCTCACTTTTACCACTTGCTACCTTGTTGTTTTATATTTTCAAATTACAAAAACCTATTGAAGGAAATATTACCTAGAGGCAATAATAAAGTTATTATTTATTTCCTTATTTCATGATAAATGTTTATTATTCATGCTAGAATTGTATTAACCGGAAACATAATACTTGTGTGAATACATAGACAAACCAAACGTCACTAGTATGCCTCTACTTGACTAGCTCATTAATCAAAGATGGTTATGTTTCCTAACCATAGACAAAGAGTTGTTATTTGATTAACGGGATCACATCATTAGGAGAATGATGCGATTGACTTGACCCATTCCGTTAGCTTAGCACTCGATCGTTTAGTATGTTGCTATTGCTTTCTTCATGACTTAGACATGTTCCTATGACTATGAGGTTATGCAACTCCCGTTTACCGGAGGAACAATTTGTGTGCTACCAAACGTCACAATGTAACTGGGTGATTATAAAGGAGCTCTACAGGTGTCTCCAAAGGTGAATGTTGGGTTGGTGTATTTCGAGATTAGGATTTGTCACTCCGATTGTCGGAGAGGTATCTCTGGGCCCTCTCGGTAATGCACATCACATAAGCGTTGCAAGCATTGCAACTAATGAGTTAGTTACGAGATGATGTATTACGAAACGAGTAAAGAGACTTGCCGGTAACGAGATTGAACTAGGTATTGAGATACCGACGATCGAATCTCGGGCAAGTAACATGCAGATGACAAAGGGAACAACGTATGTTGTTATGCGGTCTGACCGATAAAGATCTTCGTAGAATATGTAGGAGCCAATATGGGCATCCAGGTCCCGCTATTGGTTATTGACCAGAGAGGTGTCTCGGTCATGTCTACATAGTTCTCGAACCCGTAGGGTCCGCACGCTTAACATTCGTTGACGATATAGTACTATGTGAGTCATGTATGTTGGTGACCGAATGTTGTTCGGAGTCCGGGATGAAATCACGGACATGACGAGGAACTCTGGAATGATCCGGAGACAAAGTTTGATATATGGTATAATAGTGTTTGGTCACCGGAAGGGGTTCCGGATGATTCCCGAAATGTTTGGGTATGAGAACACTTTATTTGGGCCAAAGGGGAAAGCCCACAAGGTTTTTGGAAAGCGCAAAAGGAAGTTTTGCGGAGTCCAGGGGCCATGGCGTCTGGGTCCAGATGCCGGGAACCCTAGCGTCTGGCCTTGGAGTCCAAGAAGGACTCTTGCCTTTCGGGTGAAACCGACTTTGTGGAGGCTTTTACTCCAAGTTTCGACCCCAGGGCTCAACATATAAATAGAGGGGCAGGGCTAGCACCAAAGACACATCAAGAAACACCAAGTCGTGTGCCGGCAACCCCGTCCCCTCTAGTTTATCCTCCGTCATAGTTTTCGTAGTGCTTAGGCGAAGCCCTGCGGAGATTGTTCTTCACCAACACCGTCACCACGCCGTCGTGCTGCTGGAACTCATCTACTACTTCGCCCCTCTTGCTGGATCGAGAAGGCGAGGACGTCACCGAGCCGAACGTGTGCAGAACTCGGAGGTGCCGTGCTTTCAGTACTTGGATTGGTCGGACGTGAAGACGTACGACTACATCAACCGCGTTGTCATAATGCTTCCGCTGTCGGTCTACAAGGGTACGTAGATCACACTCTTCCCTCGTTGCTATGCATCACCATGATCTTGCGTGTGCGTAGGAAAATCTTGAAATTACTACGTTCCCCTACAGTGGCATCCGAGCCTAGGTTTTATGTGTTGATGTTATATTCACGAGTAGAACACAAGTGAGTTGTGGGCGATATAAGTCATACTGCTTACCAGCATGTCATACTTTGGTTCGGCGGTATTGTTGGATGAAGCGGCCCGAACCAACATTACGCGTACGCTTACGCGAGACTGGTTCTACCGACGTGCTTTGCACACAGGTGGCTGGCAGGTGTCAGTTTCTCCAACTTTAGTTGAACCGAGTGTGGCTACGCCCGGTCCTTGCGAAGGTTAAAACAGCACCAACTTGACAAACTATCGTTGTGGTTTTTGATGCGTAGGTAAGATTGGTTCTTGCTTAAGCCCGTAGCAGCCACGTAAAACTTGCAACAACAAAGTAGAGGACGTCTAAATTGTTTTTGCAGGGCATGTTGTCATGTGATATGGTCAAGACGTGATGAGATATAAGTTGTTGTATGAGATGATCATGTTTCGTTGAAGTTAGCGGCAACTGGCAAAATCCTTATGGTTGTCTCTCTATTGCATAAGATGCAAGCGTCCAATAATTGCTTTACTTTATCGCTATGCGATAGCAATAGTTGCAAGAGCAATTGTTGGCGAGATGACCACGTGACGACACATTGATATAGATCAAGATGATGAAGATCATGGTGTCAGGCCGGTGATGATAGAGATCATGACAGTACTTTGGAGATGGAAATCAAACGCGCAAGATGATGATGGCCATATCATGTCACATATTTGGATTGCATATGATGTTTATCTTTTATACATCTTATTTTGTTTGATTTGACGGTAGCATTTTAAGATGATCTCTCACTAATTATCAAGAAGTGTTCTCCTTGAGTATGCACCGTTGCGAAAGTTCTTCGTGCTGAGACACCACATGATGATCGGGTGTGATAGGCTCTACGTTCAAATACAACGGGTGCAAAACAGTTGCACACGTGGAATACTCAGGTTATACTTGACGAGCCAAGCATATACAGATATGGCCTCGGAACACGGAGACCGAAAGGTCGAGCGTGAATCATATAGTAGATATGATCAACATAGTGATGTTCACTAATGAAACTGCTCCATCTCACGTGATGATCGGACATGGTTTAGTTGATTTGGATCACATGATCACTTAGAGGATTAGAGGGATGTCTATCTAAGTGGGAGTTCTTAAGTAATATGATTAATTGAACTTAAATTTATCATGAACTTAGTCCTGGTAGTATTTTGCAAATTATGTTGTAGATCAATAGCTCGCGTTGTTGCTTCCTTGTGTTTATTTTGATATGTTCCTAGAGAAAATTGTGTTGAAAAATGTTAGTAGCAATGATGCGGATTGGATCCGTGATCTGAGGTTTATCCTCATTGCTGCACAGAAGAATTATGTCCTTGATGCACCGCTAGGTGACAGACCTATTGCAGGAGCAGATGCAGACGTTATGAACGTTTGGCTATCTAAATATGATGACTACTTGATAGTTTAGTGCACCATGCTTAACGGCTTAGAATCGGGACTTCAAAGACGTTTTGAACGTCATGGACCATATGAGATTTTCTAGGAGTTGAAGTTAATATTTCAAGCAAATACCCAAGTTGAGAGATATGAAGTCTCCAACAAGTTCTATAGCTAAAAGATGGAGGAGAATCGCTCAACTAGTGAGCATGTGCTCAGATTGTCTGGGTACTACAATTGCTTGAATCAGGTGGGAGTTAATCTTCTAGATAAGATAGTGATTGATAGAATTCTCTAGTCACCATCACCAAGTTAGTAGAACTTTTTGATGAACTATAGTATGCAAGGGATGACGAAAACAACTCCCGAGCTTTTCATGATGATGAAATCGATGAAGGTAGAAATCAAGAAAGAGCATCAAGTGTTGATGGTTGACAAGATCAGTAGTTTCAAGAAAAGGGCAAAGGAAAAAAGGGGAACTTCAACAAAAATAGCAAGCAAGTTGCTGCTCAAGTGAGGAAGCCCAAGTCTGGTCCTAAGCCTGAGACTAAGTGCTTCTACTGTAAAGGGACTGGTCACTAGAAGCGGAACTACCCCAAGTGATTGGCGGATAAGAAGGATGGCAAAGTGAACATAAGTATATTTGATATACATGTTATTGATGTGTACTTTACTAGTGTTTATAGCAACCCCTCAGTATTAGATACTAGTTCAGTTGCTAAGATTAGTAACTCGAAACGGGAGTTGTGGAATAAACAGAGACTAGTTAAGGGTGAAGTGACGATGTGTGTTGGAAGTAGTTCCAAGATTGATATGATCATCATCCCACACTCCCTATACTTTCGGGATTAGTGTTGAAACTAAATAAGTGTTATTTGGTGTTAGCGTTGAGCATGAATATGATTTGATCATGTTTATTGGAATACGGTTATTCACTAAAGTCAGAGAATAATTGTTGTTCTATTTACATGAATAAAACCTTCGATGGTGATACACCCAATGAAAATACTTCGTTGGATCTCAATCGTAGTGTTACACATATTCATAATATTGAAGCCAAAAGATGCAAAGTTAATAATGATAGTGCAACTTATTTGTGGCACTGCCGTTTAGGTCATATCGGTGTAAAGCGCATGAAGAAACTCCATACTGATGGACTTTTGGAACCACTTGATTATGAATCACTTGGTACTTGCGAACCATGCCTCATGGGCAAGATGACTAAGACTCCATTCTCCGGAACAATGGAGCGAGCAACAAACTTGATTGGAAATAATACATATTGATGTATGTAGTCCAATGAGTGTTGAGGCTCGCGGCAGGTATCATTATTTTCTGACCTTCACAGATGATTTGAGCAGATATGAGTATATCTACTTGATGAAACATAAGTCTGAAACATTTGAAAAGTTCAAATAATTTCATGGTGAAGTGAAAAATCATCGTGACAAGAAAATAAGGTTTCTACGATCTGATCGCGGAGACAAATATTTGAGTTACGAGTTTGGTCTTCAATTAAAACATTGTGGAATAGTTTCACAAACTCATGCCACCTGGAACACCACATCATAATGGTGTGTACGATCGTCATAACCGTACTTTATTGGATATAGTGCAATCTATGATGTTTCTTACCGATTTACCAATATTGTTTTGGGATCATGCATTAGAGACAGCTGCATTCACGTTAAAAAGGGGCACCATCTAGGTCCGTTGAGACGACACAATCTGAACTGTGGTTTGGCAAGAAACCAAAGTTGTCATTTCTTAAAGTTTGGGATTGTGATGCTTATATGAAAAAGTTTCATCCTGATAAGCTCAAACCCAAATCAGAGAAATATGTCTTCATAGGATACCCAAACGATACTGTTGGGTACACCTTCTATCACAGATGCGAAGGCAAGACATTCGTTGCTAAGAATGGATCCTTTCTAGAGAAGGAGTTTCTCTCGAAAGAAGTGAGTGGGAGGAAAGTAGAAAACTTGATAAGGTAATTGTACCTTCTCCCTTATTGGAAAGTAGTTCATCAAAGAAATCTGTTCTTGTGACTACTACACCATTAGTGAGGAAGCTAATGATGATGATCATGTAACTTCAGATCAAGTTACTACCGAATCTCGTAGGTAAACCAGAGTGAGATCCGCACCAGAGTGGTACGGTACTCCTGTTCTGGAAGTCATGTTACCAGACCATGACGAACTTGCGAACTGTGAGGAAGCGATGATGAGCCCAGATTCCGCAAAATGGCTTGAGGCCATGAAATCTGAGATAGGATCCATGTATGAGAACAAAGTATGTACTTTGATGGATTTGCCCGATGATCGGCAAGCCATAGAAAATAAATGGATCTCAAGAGGAAGACAGACGCTGATAGTAGTGTTACTATCTACAAAGCTAGACTTGTCGAAAAAGGTTTTTGACAAAGTTCAAGGTGTTAAGTACGATGAAATTTTCTCACTCGTAGCGATGCTTAAGTCTGTCCAAATCATGTTAGCAATTGCCGCATTTTTATGAAATCTGGCAAATGGATAAACAAAACTACATTCCTTAATGGATTTAAAGAAGAGTTGTATATGATGCAACCAGAAGGTTTTGTCAATCCTAAAGGTGCTAACAAAATATCCAAGCTCCAGCGATCCATCTATGGACTGGTGCAAGCATCTCGGAGTTGGAATATACGCTTTGATAAGTTGATCAAAGCATATAGTTTTATACAGACTTGCGGTGAAGCCTGTATTTACAAGAAAGTGAGTGGGAGCACTACAGCATTTCTAATAAGTATATGTGTATGACATATTGTTGATCGGAAATAATGTAGAATTATTCTGCAAAGCATTAAAGAGTGTTTGGAAGGATTTTTTCAAAGAAAACCTCGGTGAAGCTGCTTACATATTAAGCATCAAGATCTATAGAGATAGATCAAGACGCTTGATAAGTTTTTTTTCAATGAGTACATACCTTAACAAGATTTTGAAGTAGTTCAAAATGGAACATTCAAAGAAAGAATTCTTGCCTATGTTACAAGGTGTGAAATTGAGTAAGACTCAAAGCCCGACCACGACAGAAAATAGAATGAGAATGAAAGTCATTCCCTATGCCTTGGCCATAGGTTCTATAAAGTAAGCCATGCTGTGTACCAGACCTATTGTATACCCTACACTAATTTTGGCAAGGGAGTACAATAGTGATCTAGGAGTAGATCACTGGACAGCGGTCAAAATTATCCTTTGTGGAATAAGGATATGTTTCTCGATTATGGAGGTGACAAAAGGTCCGTCGTAAAAGGGTTGCGTCAATACAAGTTTTGGCACTGATCCGGATGACTCTTAGTCTTCGTCTGGATACATATTGAAAGTGGGAGCAATTAGCTAAAGTAGCTCTGTGCAGAGCATTGTAGACATAGAAAATTGCAAAATACTTACGGATCCGAATATGGCAGTCCTGTTGACTAAACTTCTCTCACAGGAAAAACATGATCACACCTTAGTACTCTTTGGGTGTTAATCACATAGCAATGTGAACTAGATTACTGACTCTAGTAAACCCTTTGGGTGTTGGTCACATATCAATGTGAACTATGGGTGTTAACCACATAAAGATGTGAACTATTGATGTTAGATCACATGGCGATGTGAACTAGATTATTGACTCTAGTGCAAGTGGGAGACTGAAGGAAATATGCCCTAGAGGCAATAATAAAGTTATTATTTATTTCCTTATTTCATGATAAATGTTTATTATTCATGCTAGAATTGTATTAAACGGAAACATAATACTTGTGTGAATACATAGACAAACCAAACGTCACTAGTATGCCTCTACTTGACTAGCTCGTTAATCAAAGATGGTTATGTTTCCTAACCATAGACAAAGAGTTGTTATTTGATTAACGGGATCACATCATTAGGAGAATGATGTGATTGACTTGACCCATTCCGTTAGCTTAGCACTCGACCATTTAGTATGTTTCTATTGCTTTCTTCATGACTTATACATGTTCCTATGACTATGAGATTATGCAACTCCCATTTACCAGAGGAACACTTTGTGTGCTACCAAACGTCACAACGTAACTGGGTGATTATAAAGGAGCTCTACAGGTGTCTCCAAAGGTGAATGTTGGGTTGGCGTATTTCAAGATTAGGATTTGTCACTCCGATTGTCGGAGAGGTATCTCTGGGCCGTCTCGGTAATGCATATCACATAAGCATTGCAAGCATTGCAACTAATGAGTTAGTTGCGAGATGATGTATTACGAAACGAGTAAAGAGACTTGCCGGTAACGAGATTGAACTAGGTATTGAGATACCGACGATCGAATCTCGGGCAAGTAACATACCGATGAAAAAGGGAACAACGTATGTTGTTATGCGGTCTGACCGATAAAGATCTTCGTAGAATATGTAGGAGCCAATATGGGCATCCAGGTCCCGCTATTGGTTATTGACCAGAGAGGTGTCTCGGTCATGTCTACATAGTTCTCAAACCCGTAGGGTCCGCACGCTTAACGTTCGTTGACGATATAGTACTATGTGAGTTATGTATGTTGGAGACCGAATGTTGTTCGGAGTTTGGGTTGAAATCACGGACATGACGAGGAACTCCGGAATGATCCGGAGACAAAGTTTGATATATGGGATAATAGTGTTTGGTCACCGGAAGGGTTCCGGAAATCACCGGAAGGGGTTCCGGATGATTCCTGAAATGTTTGGGTACGAGAACACTTTATTTGGGTCAAAGGGGAAAGCCCACAAGGTTTTTGGAAAGCGCAAACTGAAGTTTTGCGGAGTCTAGGGGCTAGATGCCAAGGTCCCTGGCGTCTCGGTCCAGACGCCGGGAACCCTGGCGTCTGGCACTGGAGTCCGAGAAGGACTCTTGCCTTTCGGGTGAAACCAACTTTGTGGAGGCTTTTACTCCAAGTTTCGACCCCAGGGCTCAACATATAAATAGAGGGGCAGGGCTAGCACCAAAGACACATCAAGAAACACCAAGCCGTGTGCCGGCAACCCCATCCCCTCTAGTTTATCCTCCATCATAGTTTTCGTAGTGCTTAGGCGAAGCCCTGTGGAGATTGTTCTTCACCAACACCGTCACCACGCCGTCGTGCTGCCGGAACTCATCTACTACTTCGCCCCTCTTGCTGGATCGAGAAGGCGAGGACGTCACCGAGCCGAATGTGTGCAGAACTCGGAGGTGCCGTGCTTTCGGCACTTGGATCGGTCGGACGTGAAGACGTACGACTACATCAACCGCGTTGTCATAACGCTTCCGCTGTCGGTCTACAAGGGTACGTAGGTCACACTCTTCCCTCGTTGCTATGCATCACCATGATCTTGCGTGTGTGTAGGAAAATTTTGAAATTACTACGTTCCCCCACACCTATTTCTACCATCCATATTGCACTTGTATCACCATCTCTTCGCCAAACTAGTGCACCTATACAATTTACCATTGTATTGGGTGTGTTGGGGACACAAGAGACTCTTTGTTATTTGGTTCCAGGGTCGTTTGAGAGAGACCATCTTCATCCTGCGCCTCCCACGGATTTATAAACCTTAGGTGATCCACTTGAGGGAAATTTGCTACTGTCCTACAAACCTCTACACTTGGAGGCCCAACAACGTCTACAAGAAGAAGGTTGTGTAGTAGACATCAGTCCCTCGACCGCAAGAAAATGCTCCTGCTCTCCCGGCGCTAGCATGACAAGACCGCGTGCCGCTTGCGGCGGTGGCGCGTGGACATCAAGGGCCGGCTCTGCCTATGCAGAGGGCCCTGGTGGCCACAGCAGGCTCCCGCACCTTCACCCCCAAGCTGCGCACCATCGTTTGGCCAGGCAAGTTCAAGCCGGATCTGCCTCCGCGCTACGACGGCACCCTCAACCCCACGGACTTCCTACAGCTCTACGAGCTGGGCATCGAGGCAGTCAACGGTGATGAAAGGGTCATGGTGAACTTGTTTCCCATGATTCTCAAGGATGGCACTCGCTCGTGGCTCTTGAACCTGCCCACGGGATCAATCTCCTCCTAGGGTGAGATGCGTGACCACTTCATCGCCAACTTCCAGGGCACTCGCGACTGCCCTTCGGCCGCGGGTGACCTGCGCCTGATACGTCTCCATCGTATGTACTTTTCCAAACACTTTTGCCCTTGTTTTGGACTCTAACTTGCATGATATGAATGGAACTAACCCGAACTGATGCTATTTTCAGCAGAATTGCCATGGTGTTATTTGTGTGCAGAAATAAAATTTCTCGGGATGACCTGAAAATCAATGAAGAATTATTTTCGAATATATAAAAAATACTTGAAAAAAGATCCACGTCAGGGGGGCCTCCACCTGTCCACGAGGGTGGGGGCGCGCCTGCCCCCCTAGGCGCGCCCCCTTCCTCATGCGCCCCCTGAGGCTCCACCGACCTCAACCTTGACTCCATATATTCACTTTCGGGGAGAAAAAACTAGGGAGAAGGATTCATCGCATTTGACGATACGGAGCCGCCGCCAAGCCCTAAACTCTCTCGGGAGGGCTGATCTGGAGTCCGTTCGGGGCTCCGGAGAGGGGAGTCCGTCGCCATCGTCATCATCAACCTTCCTCCATCTCCAATTTCATGATGCTCACTGCCGTGCGTGAGTAATTCCATCATAGGCTTGCTGGACGGTGATGGGTTGGATAAGATTTATCATGTAATCGAGTTAGTTTTGTTAGGGTTTGATCCTTAGTATCCACTATGTTCTGAGATTGATGTTGCTATGACTTTGCTATGCTTAATGCTTGTCACTAGGGCCCGAGTGCCATGATTTCAGATCTGAACCTATTATGTTTTCATCAATATATGAGAGTTCTTGATCTTATCTTGCAAGTCTATAGTCGCCTACTATGTGTTATGATCCGGCAACCCCGAAGTGACAATAGTCGAGACCATTCCCGGTGATGACCATAGTTTGAGGAGTTCATGTATTCACTATGTGTTAATACTTTGGTCCGGTACTCTATTAAAAGGAGGCCTTAATATCCCTTAATTTCCAATAGGACCCCGCTGCCACGGGAGGGTCGGACAAAAGATGTCATGCAAGTTCTTTTCCATAAGCGTGTATGACTATATTCGGAATACATGCCTACTTTACATTGATGAACTGGAGCTAGTTCAGTGTCACCCTAGGTTATGACTGTTACATGATGAACCACATCCGGCATAATTCTCCATCACCGATCCATTGCCTACGAGATATCCATATATTGTTCTTCGCTTATTTATTTTTCCGTTGCTATTGTTATCATCACTACAAAACACCAAAAATATTACTTTTGCTACCATTACCTTTTACCACCATTACCACTACTATCATATTACTTTGCTACTAAACACTTTGCTGCAGATATTAAGTTTCCAGGTGTGGTTGAATTGATAACTCAGCTGCTAATACTTGAGAATATTCTTTGGCTCCCCTTGTGTCGAATCAATAAATTTGGGTTGAATACTCTACACTCGAAAATTGTTGCGATCCCCTATACTTGTGGGTTATCAAGACTATTTTCTGGCGCCGTTGCCGGGGAGCATAGCTCTATTCTTTGAGTCACTTGGGATTTATATCTATTTATCACTATGAAGAACTTGAAAGGCGCTAAAACAAAAATGTATCCCTGAACTACGAGGGGAGGTAAGGAACTGCCATCTAGCTCTGCACTTGATTCACCTTCTGTTTTGAGTAAGCTTGTGACACCTGAACCTGCTTCTGTTATTAATTCTGATATGTCGCATGTTATTGATGATGCCACTTCTGCTATGCATGATACTTATGATGAAACTACTTCTATGCTTGATACTACTATGCCACTTGGTGAATTTCTTGATGAACAACTTGCTAGGGCTAGAGAGAACGAAATCATTGAAACTGATAATATTGATGAAAGTGATGATGAAGATTCTCCCCCTAGATATGAATTGCCTGTTGTGCCTGAGGGCTATGTTATGGATGAAGAAACTGCTAGAGATTTTCTTGCTTGCAATGATAGGAGTGATCTTAAGAAATTACTAGCTAAACTAAAACAAAAAACTCTGAATGCTAGAATGAAATATGATCCTGCTTATGCTACTTCACCTATCATTGTTACTGATAAGGATTATGAATTCTCTGTTGATCCTGAGATAATTACTTTAGTTGAATCTGATCCTTTCTATGGCTATGAATCTGAAACTGTTGTGGCACATCTTACTAAATTAAATGTTATAGCCACCCTATTCACTAATCATGAGAAAACTCGCTATTATTATATCCTTAAATTATTTTCGTTCTCATTAAAGGGTGATGCTAAGATATGGTTTAATTCTCTTGATCCTGGTTGTGTGCATAGTCCCGAGGATATGATTTATTACTTCTCTACTAAATATTTCCCCGCTCATAAGAAACAAGTTTCTTTAAGGGAAATATATAATTTTGTGCAAATTGAAGAAGAGAGTCTCCATCAAGCTTGGGGAGGCTTCTACAATTACTTAATGCTTTGCCTAATCATCGTCTTAAGAAAAATGAAATACTTGATATCTTTTATAATGGACTAACCACTACTAGGAAAAGGGCAATAGATGAAATGGATACTAATGGTGCACCTTACATGTGGTGCGCCACTACAATATAGCAGTGGCGCACCATGTGCAGGTGCGCCATTAGTGTGGAAGACACTAATGGCGCACCAGAAAAAAGGTGCGCCACTAGTAACATTTTTTTCATTTTTCCAAACATACTAATGGCGCATCATGTAGACAGTGCGCCATTACTAGTTAAAACTAGTAATGGCGCATTGTACACAGGTGCGCCATTACTAAGTTTTTCCCCCTAGCTAATGGCGCACCGCCAAGGGGTGCACCATTAGTAATCTTCCCCCTAGCTAATTCGCCCGATCCCTTCGTCCCTCCCTCCACTTCCCCCCTCGCTCCACACCCGCTCCGACGACCCCCGCGCCCCGCCTCGCCGTCTGGGTCCTCGCCGCAGACCCACTGCGCCGCCGCCCCACCCACTGTGTCACCGCCCCACCCACTGCGTCGTCGCCCGGTCTCCTCCGCCCGTAAGCCGCCCTCCTGCTCCGCCCGTCCATCGCCTTCGGCCTCCTGCCCCACCCACCGCCGCCCCACCCGCTGTGCCGCCACCCGGTCTCCTACGCCTCCATGATCTCCGCGGTGAGTCCCTCAACCGTTCCCCCCTTCGATCCGCCTCCATAGGCCGCCATAAGCCGCCGACGCCGACCTCACGCTCACCCCATAGCCGGCCCATGTGCCCCCGAGCTAATTCCCGCCCTACCAGCTGCTCCTGCCCTTGGGCACGCATCCGCCTGCGCGCCCCTGGCCATCCCTCGTCCGCCCGTTGCCGCTCGCGCACGCTCGTGCTGACTGTTGTCGCGCCGCCCCCACTGCTGCTGTTGCTCTGCTGACTGCACTACTACTGCTGTTGATGTTCGCTGCTTGCTGCTGCCTTGGCATTGCTCTTTCCCGTTGCTAATCATGTTGCTGCTGCTTGGAAGAAGAGTAGGAGCCATTGTTTCTGTTGTTGTGCCTTTGGTCAGCACCGAGCATGTGGTCCATGGAGTAGCAGGGTGGTGAGCTTGGTGTTTGCAGGTGGTGCTGGAAGGAGTAATCCTGGCCATTGGCCTATTAATCCTGCGGGCGTGCGTGCGGCAGCGGCTAAGTTAGAGAGTCAGGCCAGATGGTTGGATTGCCTTCTAAATAGGCAGCAGCATGCATAGGCACTTGACATGTTCTGAGCCGTTGCTTCAATCCAGTGATCCTTATAGGATTAAGCAAAGCCAATTAAGCAAAAATACAGCACCATCATAGATCACACATCCCTCAAGGAAGAACCACTTTCAGCTATCCATGAAGAACCACTTTCCTGCTTGTCTCCAAAGTGGTTGTTGGAGTCCAGAACACTTAAATAGTTAGTCAAATGAATTGCTTGCTTGCTACTTTTTTTAGCTACTATTTTTATTAAAAAATTATTAGAGTTTATATCATATATATTGCTGGCATGTATTTCATATGTTCTGTAGCATTAAGGCTACATAGCATGCCATTTTTGTGCCTTGTATTAATTGCTTTCCCTCATGTTTGCAGGTTTAAGTGAAAAAAGAGGAAGAAAGGAGAATTAGGGTAGGGTTTCATGGCTAGAAGATATATTGTTGGGTTTTGTCTCCGACCATCGTGTCGTGATGATATTGGGGGGTTTGTCTCCGACCATCGTGTCATGATGATATTGTGGGGTGTTGTGGGGTTGCAGCGGGGCGGGGGTGGGATAATGATTTTGCAGGTACCCCAAGAGGCCCTTGAGTTTGCCGGAATGTCGATTAACTTCCGTTTCAGCAAATTCGGTACTCCATATGTCATATTTTCAGCAAAGGTCATGCTGAAATTTTCCGTGCATTTTAGCATGACTTTGCTAATAATAGGACATATAGGGTACTTGCGACTAATGCATGGGCATGGGTATCTTAGTACTTAATTAAGTAGGATCAACTGCCTCTTGTGTTATACATATAGAAGTGTGATATCAACTCATAGTTATTACTAATGTCAAGAGATGATGTAGTTTTGAATTATGAACGTAGGAAGTGTCATCATCAGACGATGAAAGTCTCCCGGGGGAGTGCGGCTGGTGCCACGACGATCGAGGTCTGTGCGCCAGGCCTCACCTGGACGATGATCGGCGCTTCAGCATTAAGTTCGAGGAGACCTTCGAAGTTGAAACGGTACACAACAACGACAATTGTTTTTTTCATAATTAAGCATGACTTCAACTATTTCAATGTGTAATTTTCATCTTTTACAATTCGAGTATAGCTTATCCCATGCCATGCAAGACGCTATGTCTTGGAGAGGATGGATTTTGAAGACCATGAAATTTCCGAAACAAAGAAAATTCACCTAAGGACTCATCACGATGTGGACTTTGAAGTAAATCTGTATAATTCTGAGAGCGTAACCCATTTTGGTTGCAAAAATTGGGAAGCATTTTGCAAGATGTATGGTTTTGATGAGGGTATGCTTATCACCATGGATCTTGGTAATCCTGACATCGACCAAGACAATATGGACATTTGGGTCCTTGTTGATACGCCTCCAGTTCTACCGCTATGTGAGTTTCTCAAACATAGTTATTAGCTAATTTATATTGTTTATTTCAAAATAGTTGACAGCTTATTTCCATTGACAGCTTATTTTTGTTGTTCAAAGAATGTGCGGGAGATGGTAGACAAAACCCACTACACCGATGGATCCGAATTAACAACTTACAAGGAGAAAAATCATCTGGTCGGATTTTGTACTGACATTGAGAATTACAATATCCACAATCAAACTCCTCAACATTATGGTCAATACGTGCCACTAGTGCATGTGTTCAACTATGGTAACTACCATGGAGATACCCTGGTAAGATTTTTACTATTACGACATCCATGCATCTTTTGCATACTTCTAAAACTTGTACATCATTGCTAACTATGAAGTTATTACTATGTTTTTCAAGAGATAATCCCAGAGAATTGTGTGCCTCATTTGATGTATCAGAAAGGTAGTCTTAATGTTTTGAACATACAGCCAGGTCATCCTACGAATCTCAACTGTCCATACGAGATTTCTAAAAGAAGTGGAGACATGAAAATCAAAGGATGGAAAAAATGTATGGGCAGTCGTAAGGAGGTTCTTGGAAGCAAAAGGAAGCGAAGCGCAAGAATTGGAGATAGGGTGTTCTCCATTATCCATAATGGAGAGTCAGGGTCTATATTGTTTTATGCTATTTTACCTGAAATAGGGTATTTAGGTCCTGCCTAATACTGATGATCATGTGCTAAGAACAATTAAGTAGGGTTGGTTCGATGACTATCAAGATGATGATCGTATGACTTGTTATTAATAACGAGTAGAAGTTGTATGATGATGATTAGTAGGACTTGTTAGGATTAGTATTACTTCTGACAAACTCGCTACTCTCGGTCTCGAGACTTGTAATGTTCTATCTTTGTTCGGTCTTTTGAATTGGGAGTCTAATATGATGAATTGTATTCGGAGACTAATCTTCTATTGTATTCGATGAATCTGCTCTTGTTGTGTGGTGTTGTCTATATTCTGTCCAATAATATATTTTGTAACCTGTGCAAAAATCAGAAAAGTAAAAAAAACCTAGTATTCATACTAATGGCGCATCACCCCATAGTGCGCCATTAGTATGCCAGATACTAATGGCGCATGTTGGTCTATAATAATGGCGCACCTGTGGTGCACCATTAGTATATAATACTAGTGGCGTGGTACTAGTGGCGCACCAGTAGTGCGCCATTAGTAGGCAAAACTAGTGCGCCACTAGTAGGCCTTTTCCTAGTAGTGAAGCGATGCTTCCAGAGACCACTTGGATAGTTGTGCTGCTTGTGTTTTCAGGGAAAGAACACCAGATGAAGCTGAAATTCTATTGAATTATATGTTGACTAATGAAAATAATTGGACACTTCCTGATCCAATTCCTGAACCAACTCCTAAGCCAACTCCGAAGAAAAGGGGTATTCTATTTCTCAGTCGTGAAGATATGCAAGAGGCAAAGAAATCTATGAAGGGAAAAGGTATTAAAGTTGAAGATGTTAAGAATTTACCTCCTATTGAAGAAATACATGGTCTTAACTTACCGCTTGTTGAAGAAATACATGGTTTTAATCCATCACCTATTGAAGAAACACATGGTCTTGATAACCCGACACATGTAGTAAAGGTAAATTCTCTCTATAGATATGATAAAGCTAAAATCCCATTTACTAGGTTTGCTAGCCCATGCTTGGATGAGTTTGATGACTTTATGGGTAAACAGGAAAACTTCAATGCTTATTTTGGTAGAGAATTAAAACGCAATGCTGATATGCTTGAACACTTGGGTGATTATATGGCTAATATTAAAGGTGAACTTAAACTTATTAGTAAACATGCTTCTACGGTTACCACTCAAGTAGAACAAGTACTTAAAGCTCAGAATGATTTGCTCAGTGAATTGAATAGTAAGAAAAATGATAATGCTGTTAAAGTTATAACTAGAGGTGGTAAAATGACTGTAACATCCCAAAATTTTAAATTTTGGAATGTTATATTAAATAAATAGTTTTGATTGTTTGTCTGATTGTTGTGTGAATGATTGTGTGAAATTGAGTGGCGTTTGGAAATTTCAGAGGCATTTGAGTTTTACTTGAATTTGGATTCAAATTGGCATTTGACTTTCAGTTCAAAAATCCCTGACAAATACTTGTCCAAAAGTAAGAGAGGAGTTAAAATGACACTCCAAAAATGTCAGAAGAAAATAATGCCAAAAGTTTGAATTCAAATTTGGTTTTATTTGGAATTTTATAAAAAAATGCTTTTATAAAGTTTTATTTTCTCCTCTGAAAAATAGTTCATCTTTTAGAATTTATTTTTCTGGGAATTTGGATATATATATATATATGTCCTATACAAAAGTATTTTTATTTTCTCCCTATATATATATATTCTCTTTCTGACTTCATTTTCAAAAAAACGCCTTAGCCGGGCGCCAGGCAGCAAGCCCAGCCACCCGGGCCGCAGGCCACTAGCTAGGCACCAGCCGGCCGCCCACGGAGGACACCACCAGCGCCGCTCCCCATGCTAGTTCAATCTCTGTCACATAACTCCCTCTCCCTCACGTAACTCTCTCTCTCTGTCTCTCTCTATCTCTTCTTTGTTTTTTTCTTTTCGTGCTGGGACCCACCTGGTCTTCTTCCTCCTCACTTAATGAAACAGAACCAGAAGATTGCCATGTCGCCCGTGTCCGTGATCTCCGGAATCCGATCCTCGTGGCTGCCCCCTTCCGCACGAAGATGTCCTATAAGTAGCCGAGTTACCCCTCGACCAATTTCCCCATACACCTTCACCCAAACCCTCTCGTATCAACCACAAGAACAAGTTGGATCTCGTTGGAAACTGCGAAGTTCATCGGCCGTTTGCATGTCCGCTAGGTCACCGTTGGCCATCCTCCTTCTGCCTATTGAGATGTTTCATCGCGGAGCATTTGTCTGACATCTTTTCCTCTCGTCTCGTCCACCACAGCGAGCCACTCGAGCTCGAATGCCGACCCGGAGCTCGCGTAGTTCACCGGAGGAACAAGCTCGCCCTGCTCGACGCCGGCGTTCCCGACGACCAACTCCAACACCACGCGAAGCCCCACTCCGAGCTGCACCTGACCCACTCCTCCACCGCCGCCGAAGCTTGCCCGAGTCGCCGCACCACGCCGACGCCCTGCCCTGTACGCGCATGCACACTCCCTCCTCCCTGTACTCTTTTCCTTCTCCTGTAGAAAAAAATAGGTTCAATAGATCGGTTTAGTAGATCGTTTTATTTTCATTAGATCGGTTTTAGTTACGGTTTTTTTGTAGCGGTTTAGTGTGGTTCTGATCAAACCAGCGGATCGGTTTTATTCTATAGAAAAATAAATGCACGTGTATGTATTGTTAAGTTTCACCCGCGTGTTTGGTAATTACAGATCGCACCCCCGTAGGCCCAATAGCGCCCGTTTTTTTTCTGTATTTTCGTTTTTGTTTTTTAAAATAGAAAAGTTACAGTTTCGTAAATTCTATATCTCCTAGGTTATTTAGAGTTTTTGATTGATTCTTTTTGCTCTAGTCTGAAAATTTCCTCTAGTTTCTGTAAAATAATTTCGGCCATGTTTGCAGTTTTAAAAATTGTGTTATTTAAGTTTTAGTCAGATTAGTATTTCTGCTATAAAATGAGGTAGAATTAATATTTTTAGGTGATTCTTTTTGCCACTGCTTTGTTTTGACCATGCCTAGGAGTAGGATTAAATTGGGCATTTATAGATTTTAATGAAATTAGTTTATCACGAAAACAAGCATGTTTTAGTTTATTTCATTTTGTTGCTGTTTTCTGTTGTTTTTATTACTTTAAATGTTGTTTACGCCTATGTTTTATTTTATTTCAGATTTGTTTCTATAGTACTAGAGCGTGAACTTTTATTTACAAAAAAAATAAAATGTTTTATTTCTTTTTCTTACTTGTTTTGTTTTAAGCATAATTAGAGTTTTAATTTAGCTTTTTATGTGTTTCCTTTTGCTAGTAAAACTTTATGAAAATACTTTATGCTAACTTAGTTGATTTAAATTTTATTTTCTGTTGAAATTATTAGTTTAGTATTTTCTTTGTTAAGTTTTGCATAGGACAAAACTATTTTTGTAGTTAAGGCAAAAGGTTTTCCTAGTAGGTTCTTTATAGTTTTCCCCTATTAGTTCTTTCGATGTGCTATTTGTTTTGTGTTGGGTTTTCTTATTGAGTTTTCTTTTGATTGTTAGATTTGCTTGCTAGAATGCTTGCTTATGTGAATGTCATGTTTGTTATTATAGATTTCATCGGAGAGTTGCGAATAGTCCTATCAAGTTAGTTTCGAGAGCGTTGTTATCTTCATCGACTTACCAGGCAAGTTCACTTTGACCATGTTTTTCATACATATGTTTTATTTGCATGTAGTAGCACCTTTTCAATAATCCCGCCAGTAGTGATATTGATTTCTTGTAGTTGAGTAGAATGCCTGAGGTAGGAACCCATCTCCCTATTATCAAACCCGGGACGTTATATAGTTTTAATGCTACGCTATAGTAGACGGGGTTTGGTATGAGTGCATGAGTACGTCAATGGCGGCAACTTCATGATGGCACCGGCAAGGACTGCATCTTTAGGACTCCTCAAGATTTCGAGACTCGAGACAAGAATTCAATACACACTACTGGGTGAAGGACGGTTGACGGGCACCCTGGAGAAACCAGTGGTTGGCTGGGATGCATGGAGAAGCGCCATGACATCTTGCGGAAAGCTTCACCCAGACTCAAAGAGACGGAAGAATACATCATGCCCGTAAGCTTACCTGTGCAACCGCAAGTCACTATGGGCTCTGGCTTGGTTGACCTTAGTTGTGACTCTGGCTGGGACGGTGCTAGCAGATGTAGAACTACGGTTGGATTGGATGAGCACCGGACAGTGGTCAGAGGAACTCTCCAGAAGACCATGTTTCGGTCATCTTTTTCTCCAACACCCTGAAGTGCGAGAATGTAAAGAGAGGGATCGAATCTTGCGGGTAAAGTGTACAAACCTCTGCAGAGGGTTAAAACCTAATCGATTAGCCGTGTCCCCGGTTACAGACAATTTGAGCCTCTGGACTTGGATCTATCTCGGAACTCTCAACACCGGACTAATAATTTAATTGTGGGCAACTTATGATGATTTGGGTATGAGACATCGGTTGGCGGAACCATGTCATGACAGAAAACTCCGTAGTACAGACTCCTGATATTCCTTTGTTGTAGGGAAAATAAAACCAGCTTTTACGCAAAAACATCAGACACAGAGCCACAAAGCCATATTGCATATAGAATAATTTTTATCATCTGCTTTCCTCATATTGTGATCTTGCCGGTACATTCAATGTACTGACCTACACGGCTGCAACGTCTCATGTTGCAGATATGTTCCTTCCGATGAGTAAGAGTACGGTACAGGGTTACGGTCTACACTCAACCTGCCGATGGCGTTGATGGGACTCCACACCCGATTATTTGTTTCCGCTGAGACTTATGAGGTATATATCAGTTTTACGTTATTTATACATGTGATTGCACTTTGATATATACATTGATGTACTGTGTGTGCCAGCATACCGATCCAGGGATGGCACAGAAACACAGAGGCTTGACCGTCTGAGGTCGGGTCGCTACTGATATGGTATTAGAGCACATGTTGACTGTAGGACGTGACCCTAGAAATCAGAAAGCCCTAGGACAGGAAATCTCTAAAACTTTATTTTCAAAAGAATCTATTACTTCTCATCTTTTCTGATTTTATCAAATAACCTCTCTTACTTCAAATAGTTAGAATATACCCCTTTCCCTTTTGACCACACGGAGGATCAACTAAAGCCGCTCCAAGAAGGACAAGATATCGGACAACCGATGACCATTTCGGAGTAAAGAGGATTTCGCCATGCATTAGAAGAGTTAAGCTACAACAGTTGAAGACTCCGAAGACTTGAAGAATCTGAAGAATTGTTTGACCTTTAGAAGACCAAACCCATGTTATATACTTACGTTAGATGCGGCGATTTGTGAGCTGTCATTTGTTTGATGTTTTTCCGACAGCCACAAAATAAAACTCATTTCTTCAAAACTATTGTTTGTATTGTGTGTATTCCTCCCCACCTCTCTCTTATCTCACCCTAAAACCCTTGGACCCAGTAGATGATGAATGAAGTTGGACTGGTATTCTCTGGACCGAAAACCCAGCCGGAGGCAAAGCTATGGATTCAGAACATGGAGAATCACTTCGGGAGCAATTTGGTTTCAAGGAAGAATGAAGTATCGCATGCTCTTCAGTACTTTGAAGGAAATGCTGCAACATGGTGGCAGATGCATCAAGCTATACAAGGATGGAATGGATCAAGGACTTGGGAAGAATTCAAGAAGACTTTGAAAAGATCTCGTCTTATCCGGAAGCACCATGATACCCCAAGAAATAAACCTTGTGCCTGCAAGATTTGCGGAGAAATAGGACACACCCAGGAGAAACACAAGGATGGATGCCCTCATTGTGAGGAGAAACACCCAGCTGAGGAATGCCCAACTAGTTAGGTGACTTGTTTCTTGTGTGAAGGAACCACCCACTACCCAGCTCAGTGTCACGTTTACCCCACGGTGCAACAAACTATTCAGAAGCAGGAAGAAGGAATGACAGAAGCCCTCCGAGAAGTTATGAAAGAACCTGTGATTGAGGAAAGTGTTGAAGACCCTGATGGAGAAAGCCTCAGTAGATTTTACTCCAATGCCTGTTATTCATGTGGAGAAGAAGGACATTTTTCACAGTATTGCACCAAGAAAAGAAAAGAGTATCTGGGATACTTCCCGACAGAAGCAGTGGAGTTTGATCCACAGGGAATAGAACGTTCGATCAGAACGAAGAAAACCAGGAAGAGAAAACAACGACACCCTCAGAACAACCCAATTTCTACAAAGAGGGACAAGAGTCATATTACCTGTTTTGAATGTAAGGACGTCGGGCATTATGCCAATGATTGTCTCGAAAGGAAGCAAGGAACTCAAGGAGCAGGCACCATCACCAAGAAGCCGCGAGACATGCCGGAAGTTATTTGTTTTCGCTGCAAGGAAGCAGGACATTTTGCTAAGGATTGTACAAATCATGAGAAAGCTGGAGCTGAGTAGTGGAGATGTTGATATCAGAAATAAGGGTAGTATGGAAAACACTTTTTCATGAGAATGCGGGGTTGAGTTATGTAATAGATTACTCCGAGATTGTAATAATTCATGACTCAATACAGTTGATATGTCATATGCTGAAAGGCTTTAAGGAGTTGTTATGTTTTATCTTGGAAATTGATATTCTGGGTGAACATGGAAGAAAATGAGTTGTGATGCATAAACTGGATGTTGGAAATTGAGTTTGAAGTTTTGTTTGTATGATATGAATGTGTACCCACGGATATATGTACCTTATTCTGAGCACCATTTTTTTTACAACTGCAGATGACGACCCTTTATGAGTCTTTCCTCAAGGGACCAGAAATGATCATGACCCTGACAAGTGATCATGACTACCCAAAAATCCTGAAGGACATGATGAAGCATATTCACCTTGAAGGAGATGCAGTCTACAAAGGCTACCCCTTCATGCAAAAGGGAGTATAACTTTGGTATGTGGAGTTACACCTCCACCGTATGAAAGGAGTTTTCCCAAAGACGATGGGGCAGTACTTTTTCATCTCACGTGTACCACAAGCAACTTTCTTCGACGCTGTTCGTGAAGCAGCCATGGAAGCCATATGCCAGATCGGAGAAATACTTGAAGCAAGACTCCGTTATACTCGGGAATACCTAAGAGAAGTGCATGCAGAGATGATGGAGGTGAAGCTCAAGGCCACCACGATGAAACAGAAGATTGAAGATTTCAGGGCGCATGTCGCACAATTCCAGTGGGATTGAAGAATCCTCAAGGAGGAAAAAATTAATAAAGTTGGGAGTAATGCCTGACCATACCAAACCATGTGGGTGGCAGCATTTGTAATAAAGTACTTTTTTGGAATTTGGATTTACAAAAAATGGTTAAGGATGTAATAAGATATTTGATATGAAAATAATATGATTTATGGATAAACTAGTGCATTTTTTCTGGTGTGGTAGTACTCTGTACAGCCACCGGATCAATGAAGAAAGAAATGTGTTATTCATGACGATCCATAGAAGGGAGCTGGAACAAATAAATTGGAGTTTTGTATGATCGTCACCACAAGGGTATGAAGGAAGAAGTACTATTGGATTTAAAGGAGATGTAATGTTGGAATATGGAATGATAATCCTCGGAAGGATGAGTTAAACTTGTACAAGAGTTGAAGTGGGCCATAACCCACATGCCCAGGAGTTAATAAGAAGCAAGCACACTCTTGCTGAAGGAAGATATTTCGGAAGAAAACTCTGAGTTAATCAGCCGACATTTTTAGGAGGATACGAAAACCCGAGGGTTGTGAAGAAACGCTAGATGTCCCGTTCAGCTTGCAGAAACAATGGATTTATTCAAACTCAGTTTGTCGACAAGAGAAATTCTACAATGCTTGTGAGTATGCCCAAGTGTTAGAATATGTGATTCGATGTCTGCATATGCAGTAATGGTTCAAGTACGGGATGGATTGGCCACCATACCGGAGACTTCTATCATCAACTATCATATGTTGATGGAAAATCGGAGAGCCTTGAAAACCCTAGAAGAGTGTCGACACGATAAGCCAAAACCATAGAATGGTAGGATGATTGATCCATGTACCATGCACCTGTTGCCAATCATAGGATATAGGGTGAGATTCAACCAAACCCATTTTTTCTGTAGGAGAAACCATACATGGTTGACCACCATAAGAATTTCGATAGTTATTTAGTATTGGCGACCGACCAGTCAGCTAAGCAGACCCAGTCTCGGAAGAACCTCACCAGGATTGAGAGGACACAAGATTTTGAGAAAAAGGTCATGCCCCTACTAGGAGAGCACCAGTGAAAGAGTTATTCCAGGGAATATGAGAAGACCGACACCGTCAACCCAAAGGAATGAGCACATGAGTTTTGGACGGGACCATAACCCTGCTTTTAAGTGTGGTAGCACACTAGACCATTCCAATCAATGGCATTGCTAGAAGACCCCAAACCCTAACCTTTTCTTGCTAGCCTCTTTGAATCTCGAGGACGAGATTCATTTTAAGTGTGGTAGGTTTGTAACATCCCAAAATTCTAAATTTTGGAATGTTATATTAAATAAATAGTTTTGATTGTTTGTTTGATTGTTGTGTGAATGATTGTGTGAAATTGAGTGGCATTTGGAAATTTCAGAGGCATTTGAGTTTTGCTTGAATTTGGATTCAAATTGGCATTTGACTTTCAGTTCAAAAATCCCTCACAAATACTTGTTCAAAAGTAAGAGAGGAGTTAAAATGACACTCCAAAAATGTCAGAAGAAAATAATGCCAAAAGTTTGAATTCAAATTTGGTTTTATTTCGAATTTTCTAAAAAGAATGCTTTTATAAAGTTTTATTTTCTCCTCTGAAAAATAGTTCGTATTTTAGAATTTATTTTTCTTGGAATTTTGATATATATGTCCTATACAAAAGAATTTTTATTTTCTCCCTATATATTCTTTCTGATTTTATTTTCAAAAAAACGCCTTAGCCGGGCGTGAGGCAGCAAGCCCAGTCACCCGGGCCGCAGCCCACTAGCCAGGTGCTAGCCGGCCGCCCACAGAGGACACCACCAGCGCCGCTCCCCACGCTCGTTCAATCTCTCTCACGTAACTCCCTCTCCCTCACGTAACTCTCTCTCTCTCCTTTGTTTTTTTTCTTTTCGCGCTGGGACCCACCTGGTCTTCTTCCTCCTCACGTAATGAAACAAAACCGGAAGATTGCCATGTCGCCCGTGTCCGTGATCTCCAGAATCCGATCCTCGAGGCTGCTCCCTTCCACACAATGATGTCCTATAAGTAGCCGAGTTACCCCTCGACTGATTTCCCCATACACCTTCGCCCAAACCCTCCCGTATCAACCACAAGAACAAGTTGGATCTCGTCGGAGATTGCAAAGTTCATAGGCCCTTTGCATGTCTGGTAGGTCATCGTTGGCCATCCTCCTTCTGCCTAATGAGATGTTTCATCGCGGAGCATTTGTCTGACATCTTTTCCTCTCGTCTCGTCCACCACAGCGAGCCACTCGAGCTCGAATGACGACCCGGAGCTCGCGTAGTTCACTGGAGGAACAAGCTCGCCCCGCTCGATGCCGGCGTTCCCGATGACCAACTCCAACACCCTGCGAAGCCCCACTCCGAGCTGCACCTGACCCACTCCTCCACCACCGCCGAAGCTTGCCGGAGTCGCCGCACCACGCCGACGCCCCGCCCCTGTACGCGCACGCACACTCCCTCCTCTCTGTACTCTTTTCCTTCTGCCGTAGAAAATAAAACAGGTTTAATAGATCGGTTTAGTAGATCGTTTTATTTTCATTAGATCGGTTTTAGTTACGGTTTTTTTTGTAGCGGTTTAGTATGGTTCTGATCAAACCAACGGATCAGTTTTATTCTATAGAAAAATAAATGCACGTGTACGTATTGTTAAGTTTCGCCCGCGCGTTTGGTAGTTACAGATCGCACCCCCATAGGCCCAATAGCGCCCTTTTTCTGTATTTTCATTTCTGTTTTTTAAAACAGAAAAGTTGCAGTTTCGTAAATTCTATATCTCCTAGGTTATTTAGAGTTTTTGATTTATTCTTTTTGCTCTAGTCTGAAAATTTCCTCTAGTTTCTGTATAAAATAATTTCGTCCATGTTTGCAGTTTTAAAAATTGTGTTATTTAAGTTTTAGTCAGATTAGTATTTCTACTATAAAATGAGGTAGAATTAATATTTTTAGGTGATTCTTTTTGCCACTTCTTTGTTTTGACCTTGCCTAGCAGTAGGATTAAATTGGGCATTTATAGATTTAATAAAAATTAGTTTATCACGAAAACAAGCCTGTTTTAGTTTATTTCATTTTGTTGTTGTTTTCTGTTGTTTTTATTACTTTAAATATTGTTTCCGCCTATGTTTTATTTTATTTCAGATTTGTTTCTATAGTACTAGAGGGTGAACTTTTATTTACAAAAAAATAAAATGTTTTATTTCTTTTACTAGTTTTGTTTTAAGCATAATTAGAGTTTTAATTTAGCTTTTTATGTGTTTCCTTTTGCTAGTAAAACTTTGTGAAAATACTTTATGTTAACTTAGTTGATTTAAATTTTATTTTCTGTTGAAATTATTAGTTTAGTATTTTCTTTGTTAAGTTTTGCTTAGGACAAAACTATTTTTGTAGTTAAGGCAAAAGGTTTTCCTAGGAGGTTCTTTATAGTTTTCCCCTATTAGTTCTTTCGATGTGCTATTTGTTTTGCGTTGGGTTTTCTTATTGAGTTTTCTTTTGATTGTTAGATTTGCTTGCTAGAATGCTTGCTTACGTGAATGTCATGTTTGTTATTATAGATTTCATCGGAGAGTTGCGAATAGTCCTATCAAGTTAGTTTCGAGAGCGTTGTTATCATCATCGAGTTACCAGGCAAGTTCACTTTGACCATGTTTTTCATACATATGTTTTATTTGCATGTAGTAGCACCTTTTCAATAATCCCGCCAGTAGTGATATTGATTTCTTGTAGTTGAGTAGAATGCATGAGGTAGGAACCCACCTCCCTATTATCAAGCCCGGGACGTTATATTGTTTTAATGCTATGCTATAGTAGACGGGGTTTGGTATGAGTGCATGAGTACGTCAATGGCGGCAACTTCATGATGGCACCGGCAAGGACTGCATCTTCAGGACTCCTCAAGATTTCAAGACTCGAGACAAGAATTCAATACACACTACTAGGTGAAGGACGGTTGACGGGCACCCTGGAGAAACCAGTGGTTGGCCGGGATGCATGGAGAAGCGCCATGACATCTTGTAGAAAGCTTCACCCAGACTCAAAGAGACGGAAGAATACTTCATGCCCGGAAGCTTACTTGTGCAACCGCAAGTCACTATGGGCTCTGGCTTGGTTCACCTTAGTTCGGACTCTGGCTGGGACGGTGCTAGCAGATGTAGAACTACGGTAGGATTGGATGAGCACCGGACAGTGGTCAGAGGAACTCTCCGGAAGACCATGTTTCGGTCATCTTGTTCTCAAACAGCCTGAAGTGCGAGAATGTAAAGAGAGGGATCGAATCTTGCGATTAAAGTGTACAAACCTCTGCAGTGGGTTAAAACCTAATCGATTAGCCATGTCCTTGGTTACAGACAATTTGAGCCTCTGGATTTGGATCTATCTCGGAACTCTCAACACCGTACTGATAATTTAATTGTGGGCAACTTATGATGATTTGGGTATGAGACATCGGTTGGCGTAACCATGTCATGACAGAAAACTCCGTAGTATAGACTCCTGATATTCCTTTGTTGTAGGGAAAATAAAACCAGCTTTTACGCAAAAACATCAGACACAGAGCCACAAAGCCATATTGCATATAGAATAGTTTTATCATCTGCTTTCCTCATATTGTGATCTTGCCGGTACATTCAATATACTGACCTACACGGCTGCAATGTCTCATGTTGCAGATATGTTCCTTCCGATGAGTAAGAGTATGGAACAGGGTTACGGTCTACACTCAACCTGCCGATGGCGTTGATGGGACTCCACACCCGATTATTTGTTTCCGCTAAGACTTATGAGGTATATATCAGTTTTACGTTATTTATACATGTGATTGCACTTTGATATATACATTGATGTACTGTGTGTGCCAGCATACCAATCCAGGGATGGCACAGATACACAGAGGCTTGACCGTCTGAGGTCGGGTCGCTACAATGACTCAGGAACCTTTGTGTCCTGAGGGCCATCCTAAGAGAATTGAGCAAGATTCTCAGAGAAATAATATTGATGCACCTAGTCCTTCTAAGATGAAGAAAAAGAAAAATGATAGGACTTTGCATGCTTCTAGTGAACCTGTTATTAACACACCTGAGAATCCCAATGAAACACAATCTGGTAATGAACATGAACCTAGTAATAATCTTAATGATGATGTTCATGTTGATGCCCAACCTAGCAATGATAATGATGTAGAGATTGAACCTGCTGTTGATCTTGATAACCCACAATCAAAGAATCAACGTTATGATAAAAGAGACTTTGTTGCTAGGAAGCACGGTAAAGAAAGAGAACCATGGGTTCAGAAACCCATGCCTTTTCCTCCCAAACCATCCAAGAAAAAGGATGATGAGGATTTTGAGCGCTTTGCTGAAATGATTAGACCTATCTTCTTGCATATTGATACGCCTCCGTCGTATCTATAATTTTCGATTGTTCCATGCCAATATTCTACAACTTTCATATACATTTGGCAACTTTTTATACTATTTTTGGGACTAACATATTGATCCAGTGCCCAGTGCCAGTTCCCGTTTGTTGCATGTTTTTTGTTTCGCAGAAAATCCATATCAAACGGAGTCCAAATGGAATAAAAACAGACAGATATTGTTTTTGGAATATATGTGATTTTTGGGAAGTGAAATCAACGCAAGATGATGCTCGAGGGGCCCATGAGGCAGGGGCGCACCCCTGACCCTCGTGGCCACCCTGTAAGGCGGTTGATGCCCTTCTTTCGCCGCAAGAAAGCTAATATCCGGATAGAGATTGTGCTAAAATTTCAGCCCAATCGGAGTTACGGATCTCCAAGAATATAAGAAATGGTGAAAGGGTAGAATCTGAGAACGCAGAAACAGAGAGTGACAGAGAGACATATCCAATCTCGGAGAGGCTCTCACCCCTCCCACGCCATGGAGGCCATGGACCAGAGGGGAAACCCTTCTCCCATCTAGGGAGTAGGTCAAGGAAGAAGAAGAAGGAGGAGGACGGGGGCTCTCTCCCCCTCGCTTTCGGTGGCACTGGAGTGCCACCGGGGGCCATCATCATCACCGCAATCTTCACCAACAACTTCACCGCCATCATCACCAACTCTTCCCCCCTCTATGCAGCGGTGTAACCTCTCTCTTACCCGCTGTAATCTCTACTTAAACATGGTGCTCAATGCTATATATTATTTCCCAATGATGTATGGCCATCCTATGATGTTTGAGTAGATCCGTTTTGTCCTATGGGCTATTTGATGATCAAGATTGGTTTGAGTTGCATGTTTTATTATTGATGTTGTCCTATGGTGCTCTCTGTGTCGCGCAAGCATGACGGATCCCCGCTGTAGGGTGTTGCAATACGTTCATGATTCGCTTATAGTGGGTTGCGTGAGTGACTGAAATAGAAACCCGAGTAAGGGGGTTGTTCCGTATGGGATAAAGAGGACTTGATACTTTAATGCTATGGTTGGGTTTTACCTTAATGATCTTTAGTAGTTGCGGATGCTTGCTAGAGTTCCAATCATAAGTGCATATGATCCAAGTAGAGAAAGTATGTTAGCTTATGCCTCTCCCTCGTATAAAATTGCAATAATGATTACCGGTCTAGTTATCGATTGCCTAGGGACAAATAACTTTCTCGTAACAAAAAGCTCTTTACTAAAACTAACTTAGTTGTGTCTTTATCTAAACAGCACCTACTTTTTATTTACTTGCTCTTTATATTCTTGCAAACCTATCCAAAAACACCAACAAAGTACTTCTAGTTTCATACTTGTTCTAGGTAAAGCGAACGTTAAGCGTGCGTAGAGTTGTATCGGTGGTCGATAGAACTTGAGGGAATATTTGTTCTACCTTTAGCTCCTCATTGGGTTCAACACTCTTACTTATCGAAAACTATTGCAATCCCCTATACTTGTGGGTTTTCACATATGTGTTTGACTGATATGCTCAAAATGAATCCTTATGCTAAGTATATGAAAGAAATTGTTACAAATAAAAGAAAGATACCGGAAGCTGAAATTTTCACCATGCTTGCTAATTATACTTTTAAGGGTGGAATACCAAAGAAACATGGAGATCCCGGAGTACCAACTATACCATGCTCCATTAAAAGAAACTATGTTAAAACTGCTTTATGTGATCTTGGAGCCGGTGTTAGTGTTATGCCTCTCTCTTTATATCGTAGACTTGATTTGAATAAGTTGACACCTACTGAAATATCTTTACAAATGGCCGATAAATCACCTACTATACCTGTCGATATTTGTGAGGATGTGCCTGTCGTGGTTGCAAACGTTACTATTTTAACGGACTTTGTTATTCTTAATATTCCTAAGGACGATAGTATGTCTATTATTCTTGGAAGACCCTTTTTGAATACTGCAGGGGCTGTTATTGATTGCACCAAAGGCAATGTCACTTTTCATGTTAATGGCAATGAGCATACAGTAAACTTTCTGTGGAAACAACCTCAAGTTCATATTATAAACTCTATTGGAAAAATTCCATCGATTATTTTTGGAGGTTTTGAATTTCCTCTTCCTACTGTCAAGAAGAAATATTATATTCTTATTGTTCGGGTTGTGCATATCCCCGTTGAGGTAACCTAGTGTTATTCAAAAATTCTCCGTTCCATGTTATTCGGAATGAGTTTGTTAACAAGACCTAATCAAACTTGTTAGTGGATTCCTTTTGATGAGCATGAGATGGATGAATTTAGAAAACACAACACTCTGTACCCTCTTTTTACTTGCTGTTATTTATATTAAATAAAGCAAACATAATAATTTCTGTCTGTTTTCTGAATTGTCCATGCAATAAAAAAATACCCCGAAAATAAAAGTTCTCCAAATGCCCTGAAATTTAAATATGATTTTTTATGGATTATTTGAGAATATCTGGCAATGAGAACACGGCAGGGGGAGCAAGCACCTGGCCACGAGGGAGGAGGGCGCACCCTACCCCCCTGGGCGCCCCCCTGCCTTGTGTGCCCACGGTGGCTCCCCTCCACTTATTCCAGCTACCACACACTTCTTCCTCCCACAAACATCACTAACCAGCTCAAACCCGAGTCCAAGCTCATTTTGCTGCCATTTTCGATCTCCTTGCTCAAAGCACCTCTCACAAAACTGCTTTGGGGGATTGTTCCTTGGTATGTGACTCCTCCAATGGTCCAATTAGTTTTTGTTCTAGTGCTTTATTCATTGCATATATTCGCTGCTTAGGTGACCCTGTCCTTGAGCTTGCATGTCAAATTTATATGGTCAAAAGTAGTTTTAATGCATGATATAGTCTCTAGGCACTTGTGGGAGTAGTTGCTATCAATTTTGTTGAGTTTGGTTCACTTTTATTTTGAAGTTACTAAAATTTCAGAAATTTTTCAGAGGAAGAAATATGTTTAGGAAAATGTACCAAGGTGGTCCTTCAAGGAAGCAAGGACCCAGGCTCGCAATACGCGATGCCGATGATGAACCACCGAGGGAAGCTCAGGTGCGGGCTTGTGAATGGCCGTCACAGGACATTATGGATCGAGTAGGAATCAAGGAAGAATTTGACGCGTATGTGCGTAATGCTGATCTTGAGAGCTTCGAGGCAGATAAGTGCCGCCAATACCAGTATCTCACTGTTTCTTTTGTGATAAGGTTTGAAGTTTCATCATCACGTAATTCTCAAACTGTCCTATTTGATCTTTATGAAAATTCTTATACTATGGACTTAGAGGATTTTAACACTGCTTGCAAACTTCCATAATGGGGTAGTCCTAGTGAACCTCGCAAATCTGAATTTAGAGATTTTCTTGCTAGTATAACTGTGGGGGAATCTAGAGATATAACACAAGCTACCATAGGGAGCATTCATGTTCCTGCCTTACATTATTTTGCTCTCTTCATAGGTAGGTGCATAAATGGTAAGGATGAAGCATGTCACATGTGTGTCCCTGACCTCATTGTTCTCAGGAGTGCTGTATTAGGAGATAAACATTATAATTTGGGAGCTATTGTTGCACGTAGGTTGCATAATAATAGATTTAATGGAGATTCCTTTGGTGGAATTTATGCAACCCGTATAGCTAATTTTCTTGATATACCCGTATGTGGGTATGATATTGAGTTGCCTCCTGTTTTTTAGATTATGAGGCTATGGTTCATCATTAGTTTGTTGATAGGAACGATCAGTTCCTCCAGTACCGACTAATCTTTGACAGACGACGCACCTATCACGTCGCTCTCCCTGCTCCTACTTTCTTTTACTCTCAGGCAAAAGGGAGATATGTTATAACCAGGGAGGAGGCGGACGAGTATAAGAGGAGGACGGAGACGGACCGCCTCCAAGCGGCAGCTCATGAGGCAATAGCTGCTGCATCACAGTACGACCCCAACTATTACTTTGGATATCCGCCAGGCCAGCCGTGGCCATAGACCAACTTAGGCCAAAAGCCTAAGCTTGGGACAGTACATATTTCTCACCGACATTACATTCATGTTAACACACTCATTGCTAGTTGTCGATGCTCATACTTTTTCATTGTATCATCCATGCTAGTTTATTTTCCCTTTTATGCTTTCTTCTTGTGTGTTTAACAAACCTTAATAAAAACAAAAAAAATTAGTTGTAGCCTTTAATTAGTTTACTTTCGATGCTTGTAGTAGTAATTAAAAAGAAAACACAAAAAGATTTCTCGTTCTACTTTTGCTTGTTGGGAGCTTTCCCGCATAAATAGTTTTATTTGTTTTCTTTGGGGGTCGAGAGGATAAGACCATAATTAAAATGTTAAAGTGGCTCGTATATGCATTATTGATTGGTCTAACAAAGAGCCCATATTACCTTGTCTTCTCTCTTGAATTGAATGCTTGCAGATTCCAGCTTAGTCCAATGCACGTGTACTATTATTATTATTCACATCATTCGGTCATGCAAGTGAAAGGAAATAATGATGATTATATGATGAACTTATTGAGATGAGAAAATCTGGTATGAACTCGACCTCTCTTGTTTTTGTAAATATGATTAGTTCATCGTTCCTGATTCAGCCTATTATGAATAAACACGTTTGCAATGACAATTAGAGATTATAGTTGCTTATGCCATGCTTAATTATCTAGGAGCATATAATGGTTTACCTTGCGTGCCAACATGCTATTAAAATGGTTGTGATGTGGTATGATAGGGTGGTATCCTCTTTTGAACGATTGGTGTCGCTTGACTTGGCACATGTTCACGCATGTAGTTGAAACAAAATCAACATAGCCTCTACGATATTTATGCTCATGGTGCATTATATCCTACTCATGCTTGCATTCGGTGTTGATTAATTTTAATGCATGTCCATGACTATTGTCGCTCTCTATCTGGTCGCTTCCCAGTCTTTTGCTAGCCTTCACCTATACTAAGCGGGAATACTGCTTGTGCATCCAATTCCATAAACCCCAAAGTTATTCCATATGAGTCCACCATACCTACCTATATACGGTATCTACCTGCCGTTCCAAGTAAATTTGTATGTGTCAAACTCTAAACCTTCAAATAAACATTCTGTTTTGTATGCTTGAATAGCTCATGTATCAACTAGGGTTGTCCGTATCTTCCATGTTAGGCGGGTTATTCTCAAGAGGAGTGGACTCCGCTCCTCACTCCCGAGAAAATGGCTGGTCACCGGGATGCCCAGTCCCATGCTTTATGCAAATCAAATCAAAATAATTGCAAACAAAACTCCCCCGGGACTCTCGTTAGTTGGAGGCACTCGTTGTTTCGAGCAAGCCATGGATTGATGCTTGTTGGTGGAGGGGGAGTATAAACTTTACCATTCCATTTGGGAACCTCCTATAATGTGTGTAGCATGGAAGATATCGCCATGTCTTGGTTGTTATGTTGACAATGAAAGTATGCCACTCAAAATATTATTCATATCTATTTCAAAATCGAGCTCTAGCACCTCTACAAATCCTTGCTCCCTATGCGAAGGGCCTATCCATTTACTTTTATGTTGAGTCATCATCCTCTTATTCAAAAGCACCAGTTGGAGAGCACCGCTGTCATTTGCATCCATTACTATTAGTTTACATTGAGTATGACTTGACTGGATCTCTTTTACCATGAATTACAATGTCTAGTCGGTCCTTGATCTTTAAAGGTGCTTTGCATTTATGTTTTGCGGTCTCGGAAAGGGCTAGCGAGATACCATCTTGTTATATCATATCATGATTTGAGAAAGTGTTGTCACCCGAGATTTATTATTATTGCTAGCTAGTTGATTATGCCATTGATATGAGTAAACATGAGACCTAATTGTTATTGTGAATATGGTTAGTTCATAATCTTTGCTGAAAACTTGAATGTTGGCTTTGCATATTTACAACAACAAGAGCAAATATAGTTTGTAAAAGTTTTTCTTTATCACTTTCAGTTTAGCAACTGAATTGCTTGAGGACAAGCAAAGGTTTAATCTTGGGGGAGTTCACACGTCTCCATCGTATCTACTTTTCCAAACACTTTTGCCCTTGTTTTGGACTCTAACTTGCATGATTTGAATGGAACTAACCTAGACTGGTGCTATTTTCTACAGAATTGCCATGGTGTTATTTTTGTGCAGAAATAAAAGTTCTCGGAATGACCTAAAAATCAATGGAGAATTATTTTGAAATATATAAAAAATACTGGAAGAATGATCCACGTCAGGGGGCCTCCACCTGTCCACGAGGGCGGGGCGCGCCTGCCCCCCTAGGCGCACCCCCTACCTCGTGGGCCCCTTGACACTCCGCCAACCTCAACCTTGACTCCATATATTCACTTTCGGGGAGAAAAAACTAGGGAGAAGGATTCATCGTGTTTTACGATATGGAGCCGCAGCCAAGCCCTAAACTCTCTCGGGGGGGCTGATCTGGAGTCCGTTCGGGGCTCCGGAGAGGGGAATCTGTCGCCATCGTCATCATCAACCTTCCTCCATCACCAATTTCATGATGCTCACCGCCGTGCGTGAGTAATTCCATCGTAGGCTTGCTGGACGGTGATGGGTTGGATGAGATTTATCATGTAATCGAGTTAGTTTTGTTAGGGTTTGATCCCTAGTATCCACTATGTTCTGAGATTGATGTTTCTATGACTTTGCTATGCTTAATGCTTGTCACTAGGGCCCGAGTTCCATGATTTCAGATATGAATCTATTATGTTTTCATCAATATATGGGAGCTCTTGATCTTATCTTGCAAGTCTATAGTCACCTACTATGTGTTATGATCCGGCAACCCCGAAGTGACAATAGTCGGGACCACTCCCGGTGATGACCGTAGTTTGAGGAGTTCATGTATTCACTATGTGTCAATGCTTTGGTCCGGTACTCTATTAAAAGGAGGCCTTAATATCCCTTAGTTTCCAATAGGGCCCCGCTGCCACGGGAGGGTAGGACAAAAGATGCCATGCAAGTTCTTTTCCATAACCACGTATGACTATATTCGGAATACATGCCTACATTACATTGATGAATTGGAGCTAGTTCTGTGTCACCCTAGGTTATGACTGTTACATGACGAACTGCATCCGACATAATTCTCCATCACCAATCCATTGCATACGAGCTTTCCATATATTGTTCTTCGCTTATATACTTTTCCGTTGCTATTGTTATCATCACTACAAAACACCAAAAATATTACTTTTGCTACCGTTACCTTTTACCACCATTACCACTACTATCATATTACTTTGCTACTAAACACTTTTCTGCAGATATTAAGTTTCCAGGTGTGGTTGAATTGACAACTCAGCTGCTAATACTTGAGAATATTCTTTGGCTCCCCTTGTGTCAAATCAATAAATTTGGGTTGAATACTCTACCCTCGAAACTATTGTGATCCCCTATACTTGTGGGTTATCAGTGAAGTATCAAGCAACAGCCGGGAGAGACCCTGCAGAAGTACATCCAACACTTCAACAGCGTTCGCCTCAAGATCCCCAAGGTGACGGACAAGGCCATCATCTCAGCATTTTCCGATGGCGTCCATGACGTCATGATGAAGGAGGAGCTCGCCATCCACGAGGAGTTATGCATGACTCTAGAGCTGTTCAACATGGCGACCAGGTGCGCAAGAGCTGAGGAAGGGCGTCTCTCCCTCCTCGAGCTCCCTGCTAACGACCCAGATGAGAAGAAAGCTAAGGTCAAGGATGTGAAGCGCAAGGGAATAGTCGTGCTTGCGGCGGAGCCGGACACGAAGCGTGGCCGGGACCACCCCAAGTCGTCCAAGAGTAGCCGTCCGTTCTGCGCCTTCCAAAAAGTACACGGCCGCAACACCAACGATTGTCAAGAGCTCGGGGCCATCCGAGATCGATGCTTTGGTCGACACCCCGAGCGCAACAACCGGGGCTATGACCGAGGAGGAGGACGAGGTGGAGGACGCTAGGACGACCGCGGCCCCCGCCAGGAGTGGAGCGGCTGTCCTCGTGAGGACCACTGGCAGGAGCAGCCTCGTGAGGGTGCCTAGCACGACCAGCCTCGTGAGGACCGTCCTTAGGGAAATCCTGGCCGCCCTCTGCTGCCGCCACCAAGAAGGAACGCCGACCACCATCCGGACGAGGGGGCTGGGGGCTTCCAGGAGCCACGCGCCATCGCTTGCATCTTGGGCGGTGCTCAGGCCCCGGATTCCCAGTGCATCTTCAAGCAGTTTGCTCATGAGGTGAACACGGCCCTCCCCAGGCTCGAGGCCACACGCCCGCTCAGGTGGTCCGAGTACGCCATCACCTTCAGCTCGGCGGACCAGCTCAAATGCGTGGCAACCGCTGGTGTACTCCCGAAGCTTTGTTCACCTGTCATCAGCAATGTCCAAGTCACCAAGACCCTCGTCGACGGCGGCGCTGGGCTTAGAGTCCTGTCCGTCGAGACATTCGATAGCCTCCAAATGCCCTATGATCAGCTATAGCCTACCAAGCCCTTCTCAGGAGTGACCGACGGCTCCACCACCCCGATAGGGCAAGTTCGTCTCCCTATCACCTTCGGCCAGCGCGAGAACTACCGCACCAAGCTCATCGACTTCGATGTCGCCCACATCCGTCTGCCATACAATGCCATCCTTGAGTTCCTAGCATTAGCCAAGTTCATGGCAGTGACCCACCATGGCTACAACGTCCTCAAGATGCCAGGAAGCGGCGGAATCATCACAGTCCCTTGCGAAGAAAGAGATGCGCTGCGCTCCCTCGAGCGCGCCTTCCAGGCCGCAGCAATCGAAGACCCTGACAGTGAAGGCACGCAGTACCCTCGTGAGGCCATCCCCAAGAAGAAGAAGCAACTACTCCGCACAGGGCCTCAAGAGAGCAACGCCTGCAGCGGCGCCACCTCAGGATCAGCGCCCGCACTTGGGGCGCCTCCCTCCCTCGAATAGGAAGGCACGCCCGGTGCCCTCCTCGGGCGAGGCTCGGGGGCTCTCTTCTAGAGGGCCTCAGACCTGGCCAACATCACGAGGGAGGCGCTCGGGAACCATGTGGAGGCATGCTTTGTGTCACGTTTCCCTCAGGAGGGCGCCACGCGAGGAGCGCCCGACGCTCAGGAGTTCATCTTCAAGGCCACCCAGGAACTTCAAGAAGCAAGGGCTATGCGCGTCGACCACTGCCTACCTGGTGCAGCTCCCCATCCAGGCGAGGATGGCAGGTTGCACGTCTGCATCGACATCCCAGGGCTCAATAGGGCCGCATCTCAGGAGCACTTCTGGCCTTCGCGCATTGGGCAGTGCGAGGGTCCACCTCACAGCTATGTTTGCATGCTGTTTGGCCTGCCGAGTGTGGCAGCCTCGTTCCAGCGCAACCTATGGAGCATCCTCGCAACTCAGGATGCTAGGCATCACGCAGTCCTGACGGAGATGGAGACGGTTCTCAAGGAACCACCTGAGCCCCCAGAGCTTCCCGAGGCTCGGGGTCTTGGCGGATCATAAGGAGCGACTTCTTCAGTGTGCACCTTTAGCTACCTCAACACTCCTTCTACAACGAAACCAAGTGACATTTTCCAAGTTTATTCAGCTGGGAGCGCCCCTCGGGCTGCATTATTCCCAGGTCGCATGGGCCTGTCCCTGCGGCGTGTATCGTTTTGCATCTTTAGCTTACTTTACTGGGAGTGCCCCTTGGGCTACATCATCCCCAGGCCGCTTGGGTCTGTCCCGGTGGCATGTATCATTCTCACATCCATCTAAGCTAGCTGGTTCCCATGCATGAGTTATTTATAGTCACCCCTTGCTTGATTTTCACTCACCACAGTCGCTCGCGACGCCGATCGGTCCCTTGCTCATCCCGCAACGGGGGATACCCATGCTAGCACAGCGCTTGTGCTCGGGTCCATCCCTGCAACGCTGACAAATCTGAGCGGTCGAGCTCTGGCTCACAGCACGCCTGCACACGTCACCTCACCAGACCCTCAGTGCCTCCATCTTCTTGTGGAATGACCAGAGGCACACCAGCAAGCGTGTTTGGGATTTGCGCCCTTCTTCGCGCTAACCTGCAGGAACATCCCGAGGACGACAACAGGTGGTACTGCGGGCTCCCTCTTTTCCCATGCAATTCGCTTGCGCGTTAAAGGGGTGAGGGAGTCCTGGATTAGGGGGTGTCCGGATGGCCGGACTATACTTTCAGCCGGACTCCTAGACTATGAAGAACAAGATTGAAGACTTTGTCCTGTGTCCGGAAGGGACTTTCCTTGGCGTGGAAGGCAAGCTTGGCGAGACGGATATGTAGATCTCCTACCATTGTAACCGACTTTGTGTAACCCTAACCCTCTCCGGTGTCTATATAAACCGGAGGGTTTTAGTCCGTAGGACAACATATAGAACAACAATCATACCATAGGCTAGCTTCTAGGGTTTAGCCTCTCCGATCTCGTGGTAGATCTACTCTTGTACTACCCATATCATCAATATTAATCAAGCAGTACGTAGAGTTTTACCTCCATCAAGAGGGCCCGAACCTGGGTAAAACTTAGTGTCCCTTGCCTCCTGTTACCATCCGGCCTAGACGCACAGTTCGGGACCCCCTACCCGAGATTCACCGGTTTGACACCGACATTGGTGCTTTCATTGAGAGTTCCTCTGTGCCGTCGCCGTTAGGCTTGATGGCTCCTACGATCATCAATAGCGATGCAGTCCAGGGAGATACCTTCCTCCCCGGACAGATCTTCGTCTTCGGCGGCCTCGCAATGCGGGCCAATTCACTTGGCCATCTGGAGCAGATCGAAAGCTACGCCCCTGGCCGTAAGGTCAGATTTGGAAGTTTAAACTACACGACTGACATCCGTGGGGACTTGATCTTCGACGGATTCGAGCCACTGCCGAGCACGCCGCACTGTCACGACGAGCATGATCTAGCTCTGCCGCCAAACAGTGACCTGGAGGCCGCACCCGCATCGGCTTCGACCCTTAATTCGGAGCCAATTGCGCCGATCGAGGATGGGTGGTTGGACGCTGCCTCGGGGGCTGCGATCCCAACGGCGATTGAGCCGAACACCAGCCCCGCACTCCGTGAGACTCGTGACTCCAAGGAGTCGGACTCCTCTCCGGACTCCGAACCCTCCGCGCCCCTGCCGATCGAATCCGATTGGGCACCGATCATGGAGTTTACTGCCGCGGACATCTTTCAGCACTCGCCTTTCCACAATATTCTGAAGACACTAAAGTCTCTCTCTTTATCAGGAGAGCCCTGGCCGGACTACGGTCAGCAAGGTTGGGATATAGACGATGAAGAATTTCAAAGCCCACCCACCACCCACTTTGTAGCCACTGTCGACGATTTAACCGACATGCTCGACTTTGACTCCGAAGACATCAACGGTACAGAAGCCGGTGAAAGAGACGATGAAGAACCAACGCCTATTGGGCCCTGGAAAGCCACCTCGTCATATGACGTATACATGGTGGACGCACCAAAAGATGACGACGAGGAGCGGAAGGACGCACCGAAGGCTTGTTCCCTCGAGAAGCAATCAAAACGGCGACGCAAGCGCCGCCCCAAATCCCACCTCGACAGAAATAACGATCACACATACCCAGCGCTGGAGCAGGACGAACCGCTGCCGGACAACGGCAATCCGGATAATCAAAACCGAACAAACAAATTCTATCAAGGATAATGGTCCGGACGACATAACGCCGGACAGGCACCCGGAGCAGCAGAATGCCCGTGAAAGGCTTGTTGCCACCGCGAGGAGTCTTAAAAAGCAGAAGCAAAGGCTCAAGGCTGCGCAAGACACACTCCAAATCAGATGGAGTAAAATACTCAACACAGTAGCGAGGTACGACGACAATCGCCCCTCCAAGAGCTACCCAAAGCGGAAGCTGCTACCTGAATTCGATGAGGAGGCCTCAGACCCCCCACAACCAAATATCAAAGCAGCCACCTGGCCGGATAGACAACCCCTCTACCACAATACAACACGCGACCCATGCGAGGGCTCGCACCCAAAGGACGACACAACAAGATCCATCTATGGACCACGCAAGCGCGCCCCAGCATACAATGCAACACAACAAACATCCGAACAACGCGGTACACCCAGCTACAGGGGTGCCGCACACCCCCTATGTTTCACTGATGAGGTGCTGGACCATGAATTTCCAGAGGGATTCAAACCCATAAACATAGAGACATACGACGGAACAACAGACCTTGGGGTCTGGATTGAGGACTACATCCTTCATATCCATATGGCTCGAGGAGATGATCTCCACGCCATCAAGTACTTACCCCTCAAGCTCAAAAGGCCAGCTCGTCACTTGCTTAAAGGCCTCCCCGAAAGCTCCATTGGAAGTTGGGAAGAGCTCGAAGACGCCTTTCGGGCAAATTTTCAAGGGACCTATGTCCGACCTCCAGATGCGGACGATTTGAGTTATATAACTCAACAGCCCGGAGAGTTAGCTCGAAAGCTTTGGAACGGGTTTCTTACTAAAAAGAACCAGATTGTCGACTGTGCGGACGCTGAAGCCTTGGCAGCTTTTAAGTATAGCGTCCGTGACGAATGGCTCGCCAGACACCTCGGCCAGAATAAGCCGAGAATGATGGTCGCATTAACAAGCCTCATGACCCGCTTTTGCGCGGGTGAGGACAGCTGGCTAGCCAGATGCAGCACCAGTGACCCTAGTACATCTGAAGTTAGAGACGGAAATGGGAAATCACGGCGCAACAGCAATAACAAATGCCGGAATAAAGAAGACAGCACGAAGGGCACGGCAGTAAACGCCGGATTCAAAAGCTCTCGGCCAGGTCAGCAAAAGCCGCCCTCTAAAGGCACCAGGGATGAACTGTCCAGCGTCAACAAAATTCTGGACCAAGTATGTCAGATCCATAGTACCCCTGGTAAACCTGCTAATCATACCCACACAGAATGTTGGGTCTTCAAGCAGTCCAGCAAGCTCAACGCCATACACAAGGGGGAGGATACACCAAGTGAAGACGAGGATGAGCCTCCCAAGCAAGACACTGGGGAACAAAAGAAATTTCCACCAGAAGTCAAAACAATAAACGTGTTACACGTGATCAAGGGAAAAAACAACGCGACACTCCCAGGAAAATATACCCAAGTGCTTGTCAGCGCGAAGTCCTGCCACTGGTCGTCTCAACCGATCACTTTTGACCATCACGATTACTCAGCAAGTATCCAACGCGCAGGATGGGCTGCCCTAGTATTAGACCCAGTAATTGGCGGATATCACTTCACACGAGTCTTGATGGACAGCGGCAGCAATCTAAACCTAATATATTGTAACACCCTCGATGCGACTATATCTCTCATGTGTCGAGGCACGACTTAGAGGCATAATCGCATTGAAGGCATATGTCGCAAGTTAGGCAATCTTCACAACATCCCATGTAATATAATTAATAAAAGGGGAGATAACATAGTTGGCTTACACTCGCCACGTCAATCAAGTACATAAATAGCATTACACCATTCAAACACTCATGGCCCGACTACGGCGCCAAAATAAAAGACAACCCAACATGCGACACGGTCCCGATCACCCCAATTGGGCACCACTACTGATCATCAGGAAAAGAAACATAGTAACGCTGAGAGTCCTCGTCGAACTCCCACTTGAGCTCAAGCGCGCCATCTGGAGCTGAATCATCAGGCCCTGCATCTGGTGTAATAGTAATCTGTGAGCCACAGGGACTTAGCAATCTCGCACCCTCGCGATCAAGACTATTTAAGCTTAATAGGTAAGGCAAGGCAAATATATGTGGAGCTGCAGCAAGCGACTAGCATATATGGTGGCTAACCTATTCGCAAAAGAGAGCGAGAAGAGAAGGCAAAGCGCGAATGCATAACTAAAGGGGGTAATCCTGCGGCAAACATTACTCCAACACCGTGTCCACTTCTCGGACTCCGCCGAGAAGAGGCCATCACGGTAACTCACACAGTTGATTCATTTTAGTTAAGTTAAGGTTTGAGTTATCTACAACCGGACATTAACAAATTCCCATCTGCCCATAACCGCGGGCACGGCTTTTGAAAGTTCAAATCCCTGCAGGGGAGTCCCAACTTAGCCCATGACAAGCTCTCATGGTCAACGAAGGAATAGACCTCCTCCCGAGACGTTCCGATCAGACTCGGTACCTCGGTTCTTCAAGACACTTCGACAGGTCAAAACAAATCCAGCAACACCGCTCGATTATGCCGACAAATCCCGATAGGAGCTGCACATATCTCGTTCTCAGGGCACACTCAGATTGTCTAAACTTCCGGTAGGCCAGCCCAGAGTTGCCCCTGGTAGCCACCGGCGGCTGACGAGTTGGACCAACACTCAGAGGAGCACTGGCCCGGGGGGGCTTAAAATAAGATGACCCTCAGGCTCCGGAAACCCAAGGGAAAAAGAGGCTAGGTGGCAAATGGTAAAACCAAGGTTGGGCATTGCTGGAAAAGCTTTAATCAAGGCGGACTATCAAGGGGTTCCCATTATAACCCAACCGCGTAAGGAACGCAAAATCCGGGAACATAACACCGATATGACGGAAACTAGGGCGGCAAGAGTGGAACAAAACACTAGGCGAGAGGCCGAGCCTTCCACCCTTTACCAAGTATATAGATGCATTAAAATAACATGGCAATATAATGATATCCCAACAAGTAAATAATGTTCCAACAAGGAACGGTCTCCAATCTTTACCTGCAACTAGCAACGCTATAAGAGGGGCTGAGCAAAGCGGTAACATAGCCAATCTACGGTTTGCTAGGACATGGTGGGTTAGAGGCTGAACATGGCAATTTGGGGGGCTTGAAAGCAAGTGGTAGGCATCGTAGCATTGGCATAGCTAAAGAGTGAGCATCTAGCAAAGCAAAGATAGTAGTGATTTTGAGGGTATGATCATCTTGCCTGCAAAGTTGTCAGAGTTGACTGGATCCTCGAAAGCAAACTCAACGGGCTCCTCGTTAGCGAATTCGTCTCCCGGCTCTACCCAAACAAGACAAACAAGCAACAAGGACACAATCAACCATGTGCAAGGATCAAACAATATGATGCAAACATGGTATGCTATGCGGGATGCGATATGTGATGCATATGCAAGATTTGACAAGGAAAGCATGACCCTGGCCTCAACTTGGAAAACCAAGTATGCCACTGGAAAGATGAGATGAAACCGCTTGAAAACATATAAAGATCACCAGAATCGGAGTTATGGTTTGGAAATGGCAAGCGATTCGAATATGACACCGGTCTGCGATTTACAGCAAGTAGCCATCTAAATGCAATGAGATGAACATGCTACAACACCCAAACATGGCAACAAAATATATGGCAGTGATGCATTCAAGATGCTTAACAAAAGTCTAGCACTCAGATACGGCCAATTCATCCATTAGCAGGTTTAAACAAGCACGGCAAAAATGCATATGGTAAACAGATCTCAGACTTAGTGAATTTAACACTTGTCTGGAATTTCAGATCAGGTAGCACTCTTCGGAGCATCAAAACTACATACTACAGGACCTGAACATGACAAAGTAAAGCATGGCATGGAGCTACTCAAAGAGCTTAATAAAAGTCCCTTAGTGACCTTGAGCCAAAAGGGATCACAAAATACATTTGCAAGCATGTGAACATGGCAAAAACATAATCAGGTTTCAGACTTAGTGAAAACTGGAGCATGCTGAAACATATCTCAAGTAGGCATGTTTACAAGCTCGATGCACTCACTACGGAGCAAGTCATGATAAGCTAAGCATACATCCATCAAGAATACGCAAAATGCAAGCTAGACATGGTAAGAACAATGGCATAGCATGCACTGATCAACTATAACAACATCGGCAAAATTGCAAACAAGTTAACAATCTGCCCAGATTCACAAAGTAGCAAAAGTAGAGCTCGATTGACTCAAGCTAGGGTGCTCCATAAATGCAAACAAAGACATGGATGGACAGACCACTACAAGATTAACAAAACATCCTTACTGATCATCCTCAAAAGAGGCACGGATCACTAGGAAACAACATGAACATATGGCATCATGAACTAAACAGCTCAAGGACTTAGTGGAAATGCTAAGTCCCTGAAAACGGAATTACCAAGTGCCTCACTTTGCAAGCTTGTGCCAGTCACCACACACATCACAAAAATACATGGGTTGGACCTCTGGAAAGATGACAAAACCCTTAACAAAACATATGTAGACCATCGGGGCATATCATGCACACAATAATCATGGCAAAAATGACAAATGTCTAAATGGAGTAGCAGATCTGACAAATATCTCAAGTAGCCCTCTTCTAACAGCATTTCGGGCATCAAGATGAACTCAAATGAAAATGATGCAATGGAAGTAAATGATGTGCTCTCTGAGATGAACAATTTGATATGCTATATGTCCAAATCGGAGCTACGGATGAGGAGATACGATGCTATGAACATGGGCACTTGGGCTAGGAAAATCCAGGGACTTAGTGAAAAAAATCAACCTCTCTCAGATCTAGGGTTGGCACGGAAGCTGAGGTGCGGTCGGGGTACTGTAGCTGGCCAGATCCGTCGGGGAAGAAGAAGCAGCGGCCGGCGGGAGGACGTGGTGGCCGGCTCCGGTGGCTGGCGACCGGATCTAGCCGGGGCGGAGTCGCCGGAGCGACGAGGAGGAGGCGGCGGCCGGCGAGGGCTGAGGTGTGGGCGGTGGAGCAGTCCGGCGGGGTCGGGTTGCGAGGCGGCGGTGAGGTGGCGCGACGAGGTGGTGTCGGCGGCGGCGGCCGGAGCGGCAGCGGGGCGGCGCCGGCGAGAGGAGGCGGGCGGCAGCGGCGCGCGGGCCGGGAGGGCCTTCCCTGGGCCGCGCGGGCTGGCGCGGGGGAGACAGCAGTGGTGACACTTGGCGCCGTGGGAGTGGCCGAGGCGGCGGGGCGGACGCGTCCGGTCCGTCCGGACGTGTCCGGCGGCGGCGAAGGAGAAATTTTTAGGGTTAGGGTGAGAGAAGATCCGCGAATTTCGGGAGGGGGTCTATTTATAGAGGTAGGAGGAGCTAGGGAGCTCCAAATTGAACACGGTTTTCGGCCACGTGATCGTGATCGAATGACCGAGGTGATGGAGAAGGTTTAGGTGGGTTTGGGCCAAATTGGAGGGGTGTTGGGCTGCAACACACACGAGGCCTTTTCGGTCCCTCGGTTAACCGTTGGAGCATCAAACGAAGTCCAAATGGTACGAAACTTGACAGGCGGTCTACCGGTAGTAAACCAAGGCCGCTTGGCAAGTCTCGGTCCAATCCCGAAATGTTTAATCCCCACACACGAAAGAAAGCTAGAAATGACCACCGGAGGAGAACGAAGCGCCGGAATGCAAAACGGACAACGGGGAAATGCTCGGATGCATGAGACGAACACGTATGCAAATGCAATGCACATGATGACATGATATGAGATGCATGACAACGATAACAACACACGGAGACAAAGACCCGAACCTGAGAAAATAAAATAACTTAGGGCCGGAAATGGCAAGAGTTGGAGTACAAATAGGGAAAGTTACATCTGGGGCGTTACATATATCAGGATACAATCCGTAGGATGGGGTTAGACCCAACAAAAATTCACCATAGCAATACTACCTTTAAAGGAGTAACGCCAGGCCCAGGGGCTCGTTGTACGGGCTCCCTCCTACTACAAGTTATATTCGGCTCCCGGGATAACTTCCGTCGTGAGCATTTAACCTTCCACATCGCTCCATTCCAAAGTGGCTATCAAGCACTGCTCGGACGCGAAGCTTTTGCTCGCTTTAATGCAATACCGCACTACGCCTCCCTCACACTCAAGATGCCCGGTCCATGTGGCATCATTTCAGTGAACGGAAATATCAAGCGATCTCTGCGCGCCGAAGAGAGTGCGGCTGCCTTGGCAGTCGCACACTAAAGGCGCCCGGACCAGCGAAAGCATCCAATAGGTCGTCAAGACCTCAGACACAACTAATCAAGTCCGGCACCACTATTTATACCGAATAAGCGGTCACACCCCTATTTGTCAATACAAGGGGCTCAACGCGCGCAGACAAGTGGCAATTTTTTCTCATCTTGAATTATACATGGTTTCTTTAAAAACTATCTTTTTGCACAACAACTTTTTCACCTAAGTTCCTCTCTTTTACATACGATCATCGTGCTACACCCATCCAGGATACTGCACAACGGAGACACAGGCGCAGACGTGCAGCAGGGACCCGCTCCAAGGATTCTTTTTAGATTAAGACCCTGCGTAAACCTTTTTTACTGTCTCTTGTTGATACATATCCACCGTTGAGAAGGATGCTGACGTCTTGGCATGTGGCCACGCCAGAACAATGCACGTACCTGGACACAAGGGGCTTCTTACAAAGGCCATTATTTAGGCCCGGTTTATACCACAAAGACCGAATACCTTAGGGAGTGTTCGGCGTCGCGAGTTTGGCCCTATATGCATCAGCTCCGAATCATTGTCTTTGGTCAAATGTTGGGTTTGCCCGGCTCCTGTGTTTTGGTGCATTACGATCCGCTTTACCGGCTAAGGTAGCACCAGGAGAACTACTGCGATTGTGCCCTGGTTTATCCGCACGAGCACCTCAGTAGAGAAAGCTGAAAACTGACTGTCATGATATAGCATGAGACTGGTCAACCAGTCGATGAACTGTTGGAATGTTAGAATTCCTCCGCCTTAATGAAGGGCCGTTTTCCGGCCAGGCATGTATGCACCCCGGGATCGGGAGAGTGCGGAGCCACCAGGGGCTATCTAGTAGTCCCACTGTCAAACTCCTATGGCTAAGTGAAAGTGCTAAAGCATTATAGTCTGGTTGCCTCGCTCGCTCCGCTATCACCTCCTTAATAGGACCAAGACGTTGGGTTAAGTGTGAACACGTGCTTTTTGCGAGCACCTCCGCATTATATGCATGGGGGTTGAAGCCGACGGCTGCAATCTTTCAGGTTATACACATGTATACATAAACGGCCGCCCAAGAGGCATCATATTACTTTCATGCAAAAGTATAAAAATAGCCTTATAAAAATTCATAAAAGCATTTCGCTTACAATGAAATTACATATCACTCAAACATAATATTTTTTTAGCACTGGGTCTCTATCAAACGAGCACCCTCAAGAACTTCTTCAAAGTAGTGCTCAGCAGCCATTCGGCCTATGGCCGAATCCCACGCTGCAACAGTGGTAGCATCCATCTCCGCCCAGTATGCTTTAACACAGGCAAAGGCCATCCGTGAGCCCTCTATGCAGGCCGACCTCTTCATTGCATTAATGCACGGCACCACGTCAAGGAACTGCTGCACCAAGCTGAAGTAGCTGTTCGGTTTTGGCCTTTCCAGCCATAGCTGATCCACAACAGACCTCATGGCAAGTCCGGACAACCTATTCAGTTCGGCCCATTCGGCTAATTGGTCAGTCAATGAAAGCAGACGCTCAGGAGAATGGAATTGTGTCCAAAACAGCTGGTCCACTTCACGGTCCGTCTGACCCTGGAAGTACTTGGCCACATCGGCAGCGCTCGCCGCCGAATCCATATACACATCCTCCAAACTCCACAGCCGATCCAGAGAGGCATACCGTGGATCTCTGAACTTCCTCCGCAACATAAAGGATTTCCCAGCTACAATATCCCCAGCTTCCCGCGGCTCCTCCTTCTTCGCCCTCATAGCAGAGCGGATGTCTTTTCTCGTCGCAGCAGCCTTCTCAAGGTCCGATGCCTTCGCTAGGTTTTCCTTTTCAAGAACCCGGCAACGGTCGGCGGCGGCTTTCAATTCTATGGCCATCTTATCTCGGCTCTCGCCATGCGCGGCCTTCTCGGCTTTCAACTCTTCGGCCGCCTTCAAAGCAGCCGCATTACTAAACCTCGCTTGTTCCTTGCCTCGGGCAAGTTCTGCCCGCCAGGCTTCAACAGTGGCAGCTCCATCTGCAGTCACAACATATTAAATATACTGGCATCATGTTGCTCGTACTATGTGGCGTTTACCAGATAATGACACTTACCCCGTGCCTCGTCAAGCCTTTTGTTAACAAGCTCGATGTCGGCGTCTACCGCATCCAACTGCCGTTTTAAATGGGCAAACTCGCTAGTCCGGCTAGCCACTGGAGCTTCCATCACCTGCACATAGAGGCAGTATAGTTATTACCTGGGACTAGCGTCTCAGGGGCTACTGTCTACACAGGGCACACCTAGCATGTGCAGGACTATCATACATTATTTTACGTACCTCAAAGCCTGTCAGTAGACTCATAAAAGCTTCATGCAATCCGCTTTCGGCGGACGAGATTCTCTCCATCACCATATTCATCAGCACACGGTGTTCCTCTAAGAAGGCCGCTCGCCCCACCAACTCCCTCAGAATATCCGATCGCACACCAGACGGTGCCGGACTCTTTTGTCCGCTCTCTTCGGGAGCCGGACACTTGGAGCTTCAGGGGTCAACGGGATTATCTTCTGGCCTCACCGGACTCGGAGAGACCCTCCGCGATGACACTTCGGGGTTACCTTCTTCCGGAGCGGAGGTGTCCGGAGGAGGTGTTTCGCTCTCGATCATCTCTGGAAGAAGATCCCCCGAAGACGAGCTCATTTGAGAGGGGCTAAGGCCCGAACTGCAAAGATATATGCGGTGGTTATTTTCTCAAAAGAAAAAGATGGCATACATGTACTATTAAAGTATTTCGGGTCACTTACGACTCGCTGGAGAATTGATCCCCCCGTGGACTTTGTGCAGCAAAAGTACCCCCCAAGGTAGGACCCTCTGTGGGAGACTTCTTCTCCCATTTGGAAGCTTCGGCTTCCGAATCCCCGGGCGCAGTCCTTTTCCTCCTCCGGTCGTCTTCCTTCATGGAGACGCTCGCTCCCTCGGTTAGAATGGGCAGCGTTGGCGGCCCGCGTCCGCCCATATTATCCTCTCCAGTATCTTCCTTCAAGGGCTCCGGGCAAGGTGCGACCTGGAGCATCTTTTCCAATACCTGATTGTCCAAACCCTCAGGGAGGGGGGCCGAACACCGAATCAACTTTGCCTTTGTTAGCCAGTCCTAATCAAAAAGCGAACTCTCAGAAATAACTTCGTAACCAATGAGAGATAGTATGTTCGGCCGGAAGATTCCTTACCTGTTCGGCTGCGCGGTTACTGCTCAAGCCCACGTCCTCGGTGATTTTCGGACACTCTACCTGAGGTCCGAAGAATGACTTGTACATCTCCTCGTGCGTCAGGCCGAGGAAATTTTGAATGACACACGGTCCCTCGGGATTGAACTCCCACAAGCGAAGGGGCTGGCGTTTGCAAGGCTGGACTTGACAAACTAGCATAACTTGTATTATCGCAACCAAACTAAAATCTCCATTGAAGAGATCTCGAATGCAGCTTTGCAGTATAGGCACGTCCTTGGCTGGACCCCAGCTTAGACCTCTGCTGATCCATGACATCAATTGTGGTGGAGGGCCCGAGCGGAAAACAGGGGCGGCCGCCCACTTGGCACTTCTAGGAGCCGTGATGTAGAACCAGTCCTGTTGCCACAATTCAGACACCTCCGGAATGGAACCTTTGGGCCATGGAGCTCCCGTCATCTTGCATATTGAGGCACCTCCACATGCTGCATGTTGCTCCTCGATCATCTTCGGCTTTACTTCAAAGGTCTTGAGCCACAGGCCAAAGTGAGGGGTAACCCGGAGGAAGGCCTCACACACGACAATAAATGTCATGATATGAAGAAAGGAGTCCGGAGCAATATCATGGAAATCTAGCCCGTAATAAAACATCAAACCCCTGATGAAAGGATCCAGAGCAAGGCCTAGACCTCGGAGGAAGTGGGATACGAACACGATGTTCTCGTTGGGTTCCGGGGAGGGGACGGCCTGCCCTCGGGCAGGCAGCCGATGCGAAACCTCAGCGGTCAGATATCTGGCCTCCCTCTACTTTTTGATGTCTTCTTTCGTGACAGAGGAAGGCACCCATCAGCCTTGAAGGCTAGATCCGGACATGATTGAAGGTTCGGAGCACCTGACCTGAACTTTGGGTGGTTGAGCTTGAGGAGGGGGAAGGATTCGATTGAGCACGAGAGGGAAAAATAAAAGCCTTGTCCCTTTATAAAGAGGGTGAATATCAAGCGTCCTCTCCGTGGCCGTTTGGACTTGCCTATAGTCTAGGAGTCCTAGAAGCGGTTGGGTTACCCACGCCCGTATTGATGAGAATCCCGGAATAAGGGGACACGATCTCTGCTTTAACAAGACGTGCCAAGGAAACCGCCTCGCATGACACGCTGAGGTGGGATAATAAAACGATTCGAATAAAGGCTTGGCCGTGGTGCGATGTCACACTACGAAATACATCAGCAGATTAGATTTGGGTAAATATTATTCTCTCTATGGCAATATGTGGAAACTTATTTTACAGAGCCGGACACTATCTTTGTGTTGAAAATCGTCTATGAAGTACTTAGAGGAGGAACCCGCCTTGCAATGCTGAAGACAATCTGCGCGCCGGACTCGTCGTCGTTGAAGCCTAGTTCAGGGGCTACTGAGGGTGTCCTGGATTAGGGGGTGTCCGGATGGCCGGACTATACCTTCAGCCGGACTCCTGGACTATGAAGATACAAGATTGAAGACTTCGTCCCGTGTCCGAAAGGGACTTTCCTTGGCGTGGAAGGCAAGCTTGGCGATACGGATATGTAGATCTCCTACCATTGTAACCGACTTTGTGTAACCCTAACCCTCTCCGGTGTCTATATAAACCAGAGGGTTTTAGTCCGTAGGACAACATATAGAACAACAATCATACCATAGGCTACCTTCTAGGGTTTAGCCTCTCCGTTCTCGTGGTAGATCTACTCTTGTACTACCCATATCATCAATATTAATCAAGCAGGACGTAGGGTTTTACCTCCATCAAGAGGGCCCGAACCTGGGTAAAACTTCCTGTCCCTTGCCTCCTATTACCATCTGGCCTAGACGCACAGTTCGGGACCCCCTACCCGAGATCCACCGGTTTTGACACCGACAAGGGGGGCTCCTGAGCATCCCGACTCATGAGCTCTTACTAGCTCTCCAGCCCTCACCCCCTGGCCTTGACCACGGCATCGCGACCTGGCATACCAGCGGTTGCTGAGCTTGCTCGAGGGCCGGGATCCGAGGATGTAGAGCACAGGGAAGAGCGTCGGAAAGAAGGGGAGACTCGCACGGGCCTAACCTGGCTACGTTATGGCCGTCGACGCACGAGTCTGGCGCTGCACAAGGAATCAATGCTGGACTGCCAAGATAAGTTTCGCACCCGGGTCGGCCAAATGCTACAACATAAGATTCCCACCTCTTGTAGCCCTGTTGTGGCGATGTCGCCTCCCTTTCCCACCCTTAGGTAGCTGCTTGCACGCTAAAGGGGACCTCTTGAGAACCGCGCCTCAAGAGCCCTAACTAGACCTTGGGCCGCTCACCTCCTGGCCTTGATCACGGCATCGCGACCATGCATACCAATGATGGCTGCAGCCTGCTTGGGGACCGGGACCTATCGGCGTATGTAAGATCGAAAGTATGTCTAGAGGGGGGTGGGTGATTAGACTACTTGACCAAATAAAAATCTAGCCTTTTCCTAATTTTAATTCTTGGCAGATTTTAGCAACTTAGCACAAGTCAAGCAAAGAACCTACACATGCAATTCTAAGAGTATAGCAGCGGAATGTAAAAACAATTGCATATGAAGGTAAAGGGAGGAGTTTGGAGGGAGCAAATGTAATGTAGACACGGAGATTTTTGGCGTGGTTCCGATAGATGGTGCTATCGTACATCCACGTTGATGGAGACTTCAACCCACGAAGGGTAACGGTTGCGCAAGTCCACGGAGGGCTCCACCCACGAAGGTTGCACGAAGAAGCAACCTTGTCTATCCCACCATGGCCATCACCCACGCAGGACTTGCCTCACTAGGGTAGATCTTCACGAAGTAGGCGATCTCCTTGCCTGTACAAACTCCTTGGTTCAACTCCACAATCTTGACGGGGGCTCCCAAGTGACACCTAATCAATCTAGGAGACACCACTCTACAAGAGGTAACAAATGGTGTGTTGATGATGAACTCCTTGCTCTTGTGCTTCAAATGATAGTCTCCCCAACACTCAACTCTCTCTCATAGGATAGGATTTGGTGGAAAGATGATTTGAGTGGAAAGCAACTTGGGGAAGGCTAGAGATCAAGATTTATGTGGTTGGAATGAAGTATCTTGACCTCAACACAAGTGTAGGTGGTTCTCTCTCAGAAAATGTATGTTGGAAGTGTAGGCATGTTCTGATGGCTCTCTCAACGAATGAAGAGTGGGTGGAGGGGGTATATATAGCCTCCACACAAAATCTAAGCGTTACACACAAATCACCAAACTCGGTGGGACCGAATCATACAACTCGGTCAGACCGATTTAGTTCATAATGTGACCGTTAGGGTTTTCGGTGGGACCGACATGTCAACTTGGTGGGACCGATATCATTAGGGTTAGGGCATAACGTAATCTTGGTGAGACTGATTACACAAACTCGGTGAGACCGATTTTGGTAATAGACTAACCAGAGAGTGGTCAGGCAATCTCAGTGGGTCCGATTCGCTCTCATGGTAGAACCGAAACGTTACGAAAGTGAAACAAATAGTTTGCATTTCAATCTCGGTGGGACCGATCGCTCATCTCGGTTGGATCGAAGCGTTACGAAGGAAAATAGAGACATTACAATCCCATCTCGGTGAGACCCCTATCGGTGGGACCGAAAAGACTAGGGTTTGTGGTAGTGGCTATGTCAAATGAACTCGGTGGCGCCGAATAGATCAAATCGGCGGGGCCGCGTTTGACTTTTGGTTTGGGTTATATTTGGATATGAGAAAGTGGTTGAGGGTTGTGGAGCATATCACTAAGCACTTTGAGCAAGAACCTCATTAAGCAACACCTCATCCCCTCTTAATAGTATGGGCTTTTGCTATGGACTCAATGTGATCTTGGATCACTAAAAATGAAATATAGTGTCTTGTGCTTTGAGCTTGAGCCAATTATTTTGTCCTTAGCATTTTGAGGGGTCCACTTTATAATCCATGCCATGCCAATCGTTGAGCTTTTCCTGAAATATTTATGTTCAAGTAGCATTAGCTCAATGAGCTATATGTTGTTAGGAATTACCAAAACCACCCGGGGATAGTTGCACTTTCAATCTCCCCCTTTTTGGTAATTGATGACAACATATAGATCAAAGCTTCGACAAATGATTATAGGATTTAAAAACATCATCGCTTTGAGAAGTATGTGATAAGCAAGAGCTCCCCCTAAATTTGTGCATTATTTTAAAAAAAATTGAATGCAAATGCACAATCGATTAGGATCATGGGTTACTCTTCCATGTCACATACATCTTGGTGGAGCGCTCAAAATGATAGAAATTAAAAGCATGCACTCATCAACAAGCAAGTGAATGATCATATATGGAATATAAAGGATAGCATCATTCAACCAAACATTAATGTAGCATATGATCAACCACATGATCATATAAGTATCTCACAAGGACATAAGGTATCTCACACAAGCACACAATAAAATTAGTTCAACCAAAATAGCAAGAGAGATAAGAAAACAAGACACTCTCTCTCAAAGCCTATGATCTATACATTTTTCTCCCCCTTTGGCAACAAGTTACCAAAAAGTTTGAAAATGCATAGTGTTATAAGTCTCTCAGGCTTGGTCTTCGGGAGGAGGTGTGGATAGAACTCCAAGGACGAAGGCTTCCGATGAAGTAGTTGGAGCTGCTGGAGTGGCTGCTGGAGGTCGCACTGGAGTTGTAGCTGCTGGTGCTGACACTGAAGCTCTAGCATCTGAGACTGGCACTGCAGCAGACCTTGGACCTCATGGCACACATTTGAAAGCATCAGTGGTTGTTTTTCCTCTCCTCTCCTCTCCTTCCTCCTGAAGCTGCTCAACTGTAGTCTGAATCTTAGTCACCTTCAGATCAAGATCATAGAATTTTGTTTCCACAATCCTCTCCAGGCCGTCCCGATTCTGAGTCAGGGTGGCCAAGCCCTTCTCAATCCTCAGTGTAGCTTGAATCAGATATCCAAGCTGATCTGTCTTGCTCTTCAGGAATACTTGAGATGCCTCTTTAGCAGTTGGCATCCTTGCAGCTTTCCCTGCCATTGCCTTCTCTCTCTTCTCATGTGCTTGCACAGATGATGGATCTTCCTCAGTCATCACGACGGTATTGCCTTCAAAATCAGGATATATGGGTAGATGCACCTTGTCTAGCAAATAAGTTCTTGTGCCCATCTTAGAGTTGACGAGCTCCTGAATGTGTGGAGCATACCCACAACTTCTCTTCTGGTCAGCAGCTGTCCTCTTGATTGTTTCTACCATTAAGCTCAGAACCTTGAACTTCTGAGGGACATCAAATAGTTGGAGCAGATTGATAGAATTCCCTTTGATCATCTTGTGATCTCCTAACTTGGGTAGCAGAGTGTGCCTCAAGATCCAGTTGATCGTAGGCAGACCAGACAACAAGAAATGAACAGATCCAAGCTTGTGAGTTTCCAAAGCCTTGTCGGGGATCTCCTTGTACATGTTTGCCATGGAGTTGTGGTCTTTCTTCTTCTTGGCATATACATCCAAGTCATCTTCATGCTCTGCAGGGGCATTGACAAGCTTAGCCCATTCATCAACTATGGACTGGTACCTGGTACCCTTAGACATCCAAACTATCCTCCCATATGGATAGAAGTGGGCAGTGGAGTAGAACCGCATGATCAACTCATCATTCCACTTGGTGAGCTTTTGTCCAACGAATTCATCAACTCCACATGCCTTAAAGCTATCATACACTCCAGGTAAGTGATCTTCATTTTCCCGGATGAACTCCCAGTCCACCCATTTCATGTCACACACTATGGACTTCTTGTCAGGCAGAATGGTTTCACAGAAATCTTGTTGTTCCTTTGTATGGAACCTATAATCCACAGCAGTTCTCCTCCTAACAGCATATGGGTCAGACTATCTCCATAACCTCAATCCTGCATCTTTCCTGATGTGCATGTCCTCGGTGACTGGATGAGCATCATTATGGTCAGGAATTTTAGGCTTCAACTTCCGCAAAACATGGGATTCATCATCCTCTTCTTCAGCTTCAGGCACTGGGGCCTTGTTCTTTTCCTCAGCAGGTATACTCCTGGTGTTTCTCTTGGGCTTTGGGGGTTTCTGAGCTTGAGCTTTGGGAGCAGACTTGGGCTTAGATGTTGCAGCCCCTGATTTAATTGCATCTCCCTTGAGCTTCTAAGCCTTAGGAGTTGGTGCAGCATCCTCTTCCTCTTCCTCTTCCTCTGAATCTCTCATAATGGAGGATCAACCAAGTACTCTGGCAGTGGTCTCCTTGACTCTTTCCTCCCTTTTCTTTCATTCTCCAACTGCCTCTTCAGTTGGCTTGGAAGTTTCAATAGTTGAGGCTCTGGCCTTTGACATGGGACTCCTCTTTGCTGGAGCCTTCTTGTGCATCCATGGCTTTGTTGTAGCAGTTGAGACATACTCTTTCTTCAGCACCTTTTTTTGGAGCTGACTTCTTCCTGAATAGCCACACAATCCTCATCCTCAGAATCTGAGGTCTTCTTCTTCCTTGTTCTGGTGGCTGCCTTGGGCAAGTTGCTTGGTGTGCTCCTGCTGCCCTCATCAGAAGTGCTAGAGGAACTAGTGCCCTCACTCACATGAACCTACTCCTCAGACTTGTTCTGGGTGTCACTTTGATCAGACATCTTGCAAGCAAACTGGCAGCAGGCCCTGTGAATAGATTGTAGATGAGGTAGAGTAGATGAGCATCACAAAGTGCAGAATTTTTGCAAAACAGATGACTTAAAAACCTACTTTTAGTTCTTCACAGAAAGCATTTCGAATCTACCGATTTGTAATCTTGGTGATACCGAAGCAGATTTTGGAACCTAAACTAGTGAACTCAATCAGACCGAGTCATGGTTCGGTGGCACCGAGACTGCTAGGGTTTCATAGAGAATCGAACTCGGTCACACCGATTTGCAATTTTAGGTCAGAGCGAAAACGCATGTGCAATCACTACTAGGAAAAGGCCTACTAATGGCGCACTAGTTTTGCCTACTAATGGCGCATCACTGGTGCACCATTAGTATCACGCCACTAGTATTTATTACTAATGGCGCACCACCCAGTGCGCCATTAGTATATAGCACCATGCGCCATTAGTATGCCTCCCAGGGGCCATATTTAACCATGTGCTTTGGCACACTAATGGCGCACTGCGGGTGGATGCGCCATTAGTATACTTGGTATACTAATGGCGCACTGTTTGGTGATGCGCCATTAGTATACTTTGTCATACTAATGGTGCACTCTGTGTGATGCGCCATTAGTATGAATATTAGGTTTTATTTTTTTTACTTTTCTGATTTTTGCACAAGTTACAAAATATATTATTCGACAGAATATAGACAGTAGCACACAGCAACAGCAGATTCATCGAATACAATAGAAGATTAGTCTCTGAATACAATTCATCATATTAGTCTCTGAATTCAAAAGACCGAACAAAGATAAAACATTACAAGTCTCGAGACCGTGATTATCGAGTTTGTCTTCACATTACAAGTCGATATCGATCATCTAAACTACCATCACATAGAAGAGAGTTGCAGTCATCACGATGAGCATCATCACGATGAAACTAGTCTTCATCCGGTTCCTCCAACGCTCCCTCCTCTCTCCCGCTAGATAGCGGGCGTATCTAGATTCCGCCTCCGCCCTAGTGGTGTACCCTTTGTAACTGTTACCGCTGAAACAGTGAACCTGTCTCCGACACTCCTCCCAGCCGTCGTAGACTCCGGGAACCTTACCCTTGTACACGACATTCGACGACATCTCTATGCACAGGCCAAACAACAGACAATACATACATAAGCAATATATAAGTATGCAACAAAAGGATCAGAAGAGAAAAGCAAGACATTAATAGCACGATTCATGGTCCTACTAATAAATAGCATCGATTACATCTAAGTTGAACGACTGTCCAAACCAAAGAGACATACAATTCATTAAAGTTTAATTACAACATGAGCCAATCAATGTTTCAGAACTACACATCACTACTTTCGACTCGACTCATGGACAGGAGCGTGGATGAAGCCGCCGTCTGTCGTGATGGTCATGAAATCGCGGGCGTTGTCAGCCTGCATTTGTAGCATTCCGTCTATCTCAATGTTGGACGGTTGATATCTGAGGAAGAACTGCCCTGAGGTATGAAGGACATCTTGATGGATGATGTCCGCAAACTCTGACTGGATGCGAAAGAATTCTTGTCTGATGTCCGCGTCCTGGATTGCCGACAAGCTCGCGGCCCAATCTTTGAGATTATTTGGTAGCAGAAAGTGATGATGGTCCCTTAAGATCGCCCGCATGTGATGGAGGGCGTAGTAGGCACCTTTTTGACCACCAAGCGGCTGCTTGACGCAGCAGAACGTCGTATTGTGGGCGAACACATCCTTGTCGTACTTACGAACTGCCCTGGTGAAGGTGCCTCCAGATTTGGCGTAGCCGGGGAGAACATCATCAAGAACTTTCTTGATATTTGTGTAGTCTATCTTGGAGTTACGGTTTGGGTCGAAATACGTGGCCATGGAATATTTCAGGCTTAAGAGGATGAGTGTGCAATGTGTGTTACTGCACAGAACATGGAATGTTAGAAAAAAAAGAACGATCGAAATCTAAGAAATCATATGTTACGGGGTGGTTAAGGGATGACTTACTTGAGAAACTAAGCCACAAGGAAGTTATCCTTATCTGGGTTTGCCAGAATGACGTCTTCGAGGTGTGAACTCGCGACTTGGCGGTCCCCAGCGCTGCTCAAGAGCTTGGCACGCATGTAGAAGGGGTCGATGATCACGATGTCCGGGGTCTTGTCTCTAATGATCCGCATCTCCATACTGAGCGAAAACAGCCGAACGAAGGTGTAGTGCAGCGGATGAAGGTTGAACATAGCAAAGATGTCATCAAACCGCAGGACGATCGTACCCCCAATGGCGCCATCCACAAAGCCCTTGCCCTCTGGCACCTTGGCCACGAAAACCGGGTATGCCACATCATTCTCTCTGAGACGCCGCTTCTCCAAAGAAAGAACACTATCGTGCAGACTCCGCATAGCACCAGTTGCAGCATTGAGCATATTTGTCGGTAGCATCGCCCTACCTGCCACATGAACCCTCCTCAAGATATCCTTAGGTGAAGGTGGCCCGTCCTGAGCACGGATCGTACTCGGTGCTGGCTGGCTCGCACCGGCGCCCTTTTTAGTCTACCATTTTCGGCCCTTCTTCTTGATCTGCTGTAATGGGATCGAGTTCTGCTCACAGACCGCCTTCTTGAGCGTGTTGGGGCTGATAATATTTGGCACCTCCGCTATCTGAGGCTCAGTGAAGGCGGCAGCTGGAGGCGTCTCCTGAGAACTGAACGCCAGACGACGCCTGTTGCAATTGGGTTTCTCCGCCGTACCAGCTAGATCGCGGTCGTCTTGTTTGGGTTCTTGAGAAGGAGGCCCACAGAACTCGTCACCGTACCCATGTTCGGAAAAGTACTTATCGACGTTGGTAAATGTACCATCGTCGTTGTCGTCGTTGTCCGGATCCTGTGCCATATGCATGTCCGGATCCTGTGCCATAGGGATGTCTGGCATGTCTGGTAGCGTTGCGGCGTTCTTGCCATGGCTTGGCGCCAGCACGACTGGCGGTCTTGTCTGTGGGGTGGTATCCCCCGCCCCCAAAAAAATCTGGCTCTTCGGCCAAAGCAGGGGCCAGCTTACGCAGGCGTTCAGGGTCATCTCATCTTCTTCGTCGGCCCCAACGGGTCGAATCAGAGGTAACAGCTCGTCGCAGCCTGGCAGCACCCGAACCACTTCAACCCTATACATTGTGGGTGGCATCGGATTACCGTGGAACACGGGGTTGCCCGGTTGAATGATTCTGCCATTGGCGACATCGACCAACTCGCTGCCCACGAAGTGCAGGAGAGTGCAAGGAATGTCGGCGGCACCCTGCGAAAACATGTAGGGCGTCAGGGATGCCCAGTCAATGGCAAGGAGATAAAGTCCTCGGCCGAGAGGCTTAGTTGCCGTGTTGCCGTCGAGCTCGGCTAATGTCGAAGCACCGCCAACGGCGGGCGTGCAACTGACGGAGGGGCCTCTTGCTGGCGAGGTGCTAGCCGGCGTACACCCGGGTGCATTAAGCTCCAATGCCGGCGCCGGAGACACCAATGGCGCCGCCGCTGTAGACACCAATATCGCCGCCGCCGGAGACACCAATGGCGCCGCCTGCGTGTTGTGCGAGTTGCTGGCCGTGAAGCTGGGAATCGGGGGCGGCCCCTGTTGGCCACCCGCAATCCATGTCGTTATCCCATGAATCAAGGTAGGCATAATGCCGGTGAGCGTCGATCCCCGTTGTTGTTGCACTTTCTCTTGGACCATCTCCGGAATCCGCGCCACTTACACCTTGAGTGCTTCAACCTCGCGCGACTGGCTTTCCGAGCTGGTCTTTTTCTCCTTTCGCCCACCAACGGCATAGTATGACGACCATTTTGTGGACAAGCCTTTGCCGGCCACACGACCAGCTGACGTCAGCTTATTGAGCTTATCCCTGTTTTTCATTACGTTCAACGCCCTATTCAAAGGGGTGTCGAAAGGGGAGCTCTGAGACGACCCCGCACTACTGCTTTTTTTATCCTGTGGAAGGAACATGAACCATTTAGAAATATTGGGGATTAATTAGAATGCAACCATATGGAGCTAATTACGCAGGGGTGTATTCGTTACCAGAACAAGCTCAAGCTCCTTGGTCTTCGGATCCGTGGTAAGCTCCTTTGTTACCGGGTCCTCCTTGTACCGGGCCCTGAGAAAGTTCCTGGTCTGCTTGTCTCTGTATTTCTCGAAGTGGGGCGGTAGGCCTCGCTCGGCACGCTCCGCGTCCTCCTTGTCCCATACAGGCTCCGCCACTCTATAACCGCCTAGACCGAGTTGGTGGACCCCTATGTTCAACTGCTGCATTTCTTTCCCCCACTGACTTGATTCGGAGGTTGCGGGGCTCTTGCAGTTGATCTTGAACTCCTTGTAGTCATCTTTGCTAATCAAAGGATATTTCGCCTTGATCTTCTCATAACTATCACCTTTGTCAATCATTGCCTTCACCGTGCTTTTCCAAGTAGACAGGGCCGTGCTCATCGTCGTGAGAGCGGCACCATTCACTTTATTACCCGAGAGGTGTGTGTTTGTGAACTCAGCGGGGAACTTGTATCGTTCGTGCAGCTTCGTGAAGAGGAGGCTGCTCAAATTCCCTTGGTCCTTATGCCTTAGGTTCTCGGTGTTGATCGAGGCGGTGCTCCGGAGAATGCACCCGAGCTGAATCAAGTACCCCTTGACTACGTGTTTGGGCGCCGTCGGATGCCTGTCGGAGTTCACTTCAGTAAATTCCTCCCTGACGGTGCCGAGCACGTTCGGCCGCCGGTCCATCCGTTGCCTCTTCGGTTGGCTGCCATCTGTGCATGCGCCGCCATCATCAGTGGTGGCATCCGCAGCGCCATCATCAGTGGTATCATCCCCGATGCCACTAGGGGTTGTGTAGTCAGGATCGGTGTCTTCCACGGCGTCCTCATAGCGGTGAGGTTCTTCCTCCAACTCCTGGGACAGCTCCCAGAATTGCTTGTCGCCCGAACCGCCGGCCTCATCATTGTGTGCCATGTTTCGCTCTAAATAGGAAAAAAGTTTGGTCAAAAAGATGGTTATTGTCAAGGAACAAGATCATGGTCTCATCATTTAGGGTTTGTCGACACCGAGGCATCCTAAAAGCTAAGCTTTTATCATTTAGGGTTTGTCGATGCCGAGGCACCCTAAAAGCCTAAGCGTACATCATTTAGGTTCTCATCGACATCGAGCCACCCTATAGAAGCCAAGTTAAGTTTTCATCATTTAGGGTTTATCGATGCCGAGGCACCCTAGGTTGGGCCTAATCACTTGGCACTAATCACTTGGCTCTATTGCCACCTATGTTGGTGTCGGGACCCCGATCCCAAGTCACACCAATCTAGCATGTAACGCTTCATATCACTTTGCGGCCTCACGCACGGTATTCCCACGGGTGCCACCTTACCTGGCCTGGGACCGTTTGCACATTTTGGCTCATGTATATGATAGTGTCGCTAGCATCCATATGACAGAGAACCCGGTCCGACATGACTAGTCGTGAACCCAAAGTGGCACTAACCTATGGGAACAGGCATACATGATTCACATCGAGCGTGTCGGTCAGCAGCGTGTGAATCCGGGCTGTAGCACTGGGCTAACAGGACTCCGGGAACCCGGGCTGTAGCAGGCTAAGCAGGACTCCGGATGTCACCACGTGACATTTCCCCGAAGGGACAGACAAAGGAACAAAGTGAAACACATGTCGCCCAGTCAAGTGTCCTGAGCAGTAGTGCTGGGCTAATAGGACTCCGGTGAACCGGGCTGTAGCGGACTACTATGGCACATGGAAACACAAGACTACATTTCCCCATAAGAGAGGCTATCAGAGGTAAACAACTAGGTTGTCGGATCCCACACATAGCAATACACGTTACACGTACGCATAACATGCATGTATGTGCTGTACATCATGGCATCACAACATAACTCAAACTCATATAGATAAAGGCCCAGAAGAGACACATAGCATAAATACAAACAGGGGTCACATGACCCATCATTCAGAGCATACAAGCAACAAGCGGAAGCATTACATGTCTGAGTACAGACAACTACAAAAGAAAAAGACTAAGAAGCCTGACTAAACACGACCCTCCCAAGGGTACAAGATCGTAGCTGGGATACAAGCTACTCGTCGAAGCCACTAGTGTAACCAACTGCAAAACATAAATAAGCAAACGTGAGTACAAAGGTACTCAGCATGTCTTACTTCAGAACTATCTACATATGCATCATTATCAACAAAGGGGGTGGTGGAGTTTAACAGCAGCAAGCCAGCTTTGACTCAATGGCTAATCTATACTACGAGTATCAGAAACTTCTTTAGGTGAGAAGACGCACACGAGTCCACAAATTCACCATATCAATACTCCACTATGGATCCGTTCCCGTCTCCCTACGAGAAGGCCATCCATAGCACTCATGCTTATCTTGCGTATTTTAGAGTATCCACTTCAAGTTTTCTATGTACTACATAAGTCCTCCAAGTTTCCATATCCGAGGAAAACGGCTATTCGAATAGATAATATTGACCCTGCAGGGGTGTACTTCTTCACACACGCTCTCGCCACTTATAGCCCTGTACACGTCATGTACCTCGGCAACCTTCAAGCGGAAGCCGGGCGGGGGTGTCGGCCACGACCTGACTAACCACACAAGTCTCTCGTCCAGGTTTATCGCCTATTCGGGTTCCATCCGCAAGGAGATCCGGCCGGGGTGTCGCTCACGGCCCCAAACGATGTGTGCAGGGTTCCCAAGCCCACCATCCGGGTGCCACTTGGTACACCGTGCCACAATGCCTAGTCTGTCCCAAGCCTGTCCCGTCGGACACCACCTGGTAGACAAGTAGCACTACCTACAAACGCCAGAAACTAGTTGCAACTCCTGGACAGAGATCAAGTGGATTAATAAGTCGAGAGGGGCCGGATAACCGGAACCCAATGTGTGGTAGTAACTGGACTTGGATAACATACACAGAACTCAGTGCTTAAGGACGGTTCCAATGAGACAACCCACCATGTACTCCTACATGGCCTCTCATCGCTACCTTTACCAAAACGTGTTCACACACTTAGCCTTTACCGGTAGGACATGTTCACCACTCCGATTCATTCCCGATGAATCAGACCTGACACAACTCTAAGCATAGCTGGCATAAAGAAAACAAGCATGGATGAGCAGGCACATCAAGGCTCAAGCAACTCCTACTCATGCTAGTGGGTTTCAACTATTTACTGTGGCAATGACAGGTCATGCAGAGGAATGGGTTCAGCTACTGCAGCAGAAAGTAGCAGTTTGAATCGTTGTTGTCCTAATGCAGTAAAAGGAGCAGGAGTGAGAGAGCGGGACTTTATCGAGATGCTCAAGGGGGTTTGCTTGCCTGATAGATCCACGAAGAAGCACTGCTCCTCAGACAGGTACTCGGGACACCTTCCGGAGTAGAACCTATCGAGAGGGAACGGTGCCGGCAATCAATAAGCAACCATATGCAACAATATGATGCATGAAGATGACATTCAAAGATGCTATGATTTGCCCTAATGCATCTAGCATCAATTTGATTGAAGTCCATATGAACCAAGGGTTCATATGCAAACCCCAATTTAAGTATATAACATGCCATTATTACGTTTTCACTTATACAGCAGGTATAAGTTGGTTTTTCATGCATGAAACTGGCATAAATGGATTCCTTGCATTTTTTTGATAATTTTTCATATATAATTTATTTGATTTGGAGTTACGGTTGAATTACTATGATTTTTTGAAGTTTTAACTATTTTCTGGAATTTCCTGATTTAAATTAATTCCAGAAATCAATTATTGCGTCAGCTCTACGTCATGCTTACGTCAGCAGGTCAAAGGCGGCTGACCAGGTCAAACCTGATGTGTGGGGCCCACACGTCAGTGTCTGTGGTTAATCCTAATCTAAAAATAAACCTAATCTGGTTTAGTTAATGGGGTTGGGCCCACGCGTCAGTGACCCAATTAGCTAAACAGGGTTAATTAGTTGTTAAACTAATCTTAACTAAAAACTTAACAGGGCCGGGCCCACATGTCACTGAGAGAGAGGGGAGAGGTCAACGGGCTGTGGTCAGACCGGTTAACCCGCCGGCGTTTAGCCGCCGGTGAGGCAGAACGCGGCGGAGGGCCTTGGAATTGGTCCTCCGGTGACCATTTGGGCGGCGGAGGCCACGAGTGAGGAGCCAGAGCTCGTCCGCGTCTTCTGGGGCAAGTGGAAGAGGCAGGGACGGCCGGAGCTCACTGGAATCAGGCTCGAGGCGGCGGCCGGAGTTCAGGCGAGCTCGGGTTCGAGGCTACAAAGCACGGGGAGGCGAGCGGAGAGGCCCTACGGGCTCCTGGCGTCACCAGGAACACGACGATGTGTGCGGGTGCGGCTGGCTCGGCCCCTGGCCATGGTGGCGCCATGGCCGGCGGCGAGGAGCTTGCGGGCGCGGTGGTGCTAGCGCTAGAGGATGCGAGGGACGACGGGGCAAGGGGGAACTGGGTCAACGGCTCACCGCGGTTCTTCTGGTGCTGCTGGCGAGGCAGGGGAGGCACGGGGTCCGGCGAATCGACGACGAAGTCGGCGGCGGCCGCAGGTTGAGGAAGAGCTCGAAGGTGACGCTGCAGGGCTTCCCGAGGTGCGTGACTTGACGGAGAGGTAGTCGGTGATGTGGCGGAGCTCCTGGGCGCAGCGGCAGGGCGAGGGGTGGCCGGTGGCCGCGGTGGTGCTCGTCGGTGGCGGCGGGGGCACTCGGCCGTGAGAGAGATAGCGAGGGAGAGGAGAGGAGAGAGCTGGGGGGAGTGAGAGGGGTAAGGGGCAGCGCGTGGCGTCGTCCGGGCGTTCTAGGGCGACGAGGAGGGCGCCAGGCAGGCAGCTGCGTGCCGGCGCGCACGGCGTCGGGCGCAGCTTCCCCTCTGCCGACTGGCAAGAGGAGGAAGACGCCCATGCCCCTGGTGGGCTGGGCCAGAACAGGGATGGGCCGGCCAGAGGCGCCAGGTAAGAAGCCCAGGTAGGTTTTCTCCTGTTTTGTTTTCTTTTCTATTTTCTGACATTTGTTTTGTAACTAAAAGAAATGTTGAATCATTTCCATAAACGCTGAAAATAATTGTGTCATCTAGATATAATATTCTAGAGGCCCTCACCAATTCCCAACATTTTTGGAGCTATTAAAAATATTTATATAATTTAAACAGCTCCAATTCAAATATTTATGCATTGATTCAAAAATCCAAAATGAGTAGGAAAAATGTGCATCACCTCTGGTTGTTGTTCCCAACATTTTCCAAAGACCATGAACATTTTTGAAAAGCATTTTGGGTTCATTGAAATTCCACTTTTAATTTGAACCTATTTGAATTGCTTTGGTGCTAGGGTTTGCAACTTCCCCATTTCAATTTCATTTGAAATATAAACATGATGCACAAAGCAAGCCTAGGACCATACCAGAACTAGGGATGTGACAACTCGCCCCCACTCGAAGAAATCTCGTCCCGAGATTCAGGAGTTGGCGGAAAGAAAGCGGGGTACTCAAGTCAAAGACGATCTTCTCGCTCCCAAGTAGCTTCTCTCTCGGTATGATGAGACCATTGAACCTTGAGAAACTTGATGTTATGACGTCGAGTGACACGCTCTGCTTGATCCAGAATGTGAATGGGGTACTCTCGATAAGTGAGGTTATCTTGGAGATCAAGCGTTTCGTGGTCCACTCCGTGGATGGGATCCGAGAAGCAACGCCTGAGTTGAGAGATGTGGAAACATCATGAACTCGAGAAAGATGTGGGGGTAGTTCCAACTGGTAGGCAACCTCTCCTCGTTTAGCGAGAATGCGAAAAGGACCGATGTAACGAGGAGCCAACTTGCCCTTGATACCGAAACGATGGGTACCCTTCAAAGGAGTAACCCGAAGGTAAGCCTTGTCGCCAACTTCATAAGCCACTTCCTTATGACGACGGTCATACTGGCTCTTTTGACGAGATTGGGCTGTTTTCAAAATCTCATGAATGATGCAAACTTGCTCTTCTGCCTCCTGGATCATATCCGGTCCAAAGAATTGTGTTTCGCCGGTTTCTGACCAGTTCAAAGGTGTTCGACATCTTCGTCCATACAGGATCTCGAAGGGTGCTTTCTTAAGACTGGATTGGTAGCTATTGTTATAAGCAAACTCGGCAAAGGGAAGACATTTCTCCCAATCTATACCGAATGAGATAACACAAGCTCTAAGCATGTCTTCGAGAATTTGGTTGACCCTTTCCACCTGACCACTTGATTGAGGGTGGAAAGCGGTACTGAAGGAAAGATGGGTGCCCATGGCAGTTTGGAAACTTTCCCAGAAATGAGAGGTGAAAAGACTGCCACGGTATGAATTGATCTCTAGTGGAACACCATGGAGTGACACTACTCGGGAGATATATAAGTCAGCGAGCTGACTAGGAGTGATACTCTCTCGAACAGGTAGGAAGTGAGCCACTTTGGAAAGACGATCAATGACTACGAAGATAGCATTATTTCCTTTCTTGGTCCTGGGAAAGCCGGTGATGAAGTCCATACCAACTTTGTCCCATTTCCACTCGGGAATAGCTAAAGGTTGAAGGGTGCCAGCAGGTCTTTGATGCTCTGCCTTAACGCGACGACAAACGTCACAGTTGGCAATATACTGAGCGATTTCTCTCTTCATCCTAGTCCACCAGAACCTCTGGCATAGGTCCTGATACATCTTTGTACTACCGGGATGAATCGTGAGAGGAGATTCATGGGCCTCCTTAAGGATCAGTTGTTGCATCTGTTGACATTTGGGAACCACCAAACGGTTACCAAAGTAAACAACACCTCGTTCATCCATGGAGAAACAACCAGCAACTCCCTTGGAAATATTCTTCTTGATCCGGGAGATTCCCGTATCATGCTTCTGAGCCTCTATGATCTGATCCGTAAGGGTAGGTTTCACCACCAAGGTAGAAAGGAAACCATGAGGAGCTATGTGAAGGTTAAGCTTACAGAATTCCTCATGGAGGGGCGGTTGACAATGTTGCAACATGAGGTTGTTGCAATAGGATTTACGACTTAAAGCATCAGCCATGACATTGGCTTTGCCTGGGGTGTAGGTGATTCCTAAGTCGTAATCCGAGATCAACTCCAACCAACGTCTCTGTTTGAGATTCAGATCCGGTTGGGTGAAGATATACTTGAGACTCTGATGGTCGGTGTAGATTTCGCAACGCTTACCAAGAAGGTAATGTCGCCAAGTCTTAAGTGCATATCTATGGCTGCAAGCTCCAGATCATGTGTAGGATAATTTTCCTCATGTGGATGCAACTGTCGAGATGCATAGGCAATCACATGACGATCCTGCATAAGAATGCAACCTAGTCCTTGACGCGAAGCATCGCAATAGATAACAAAGTCTTTAGTGAAATCCGGTGGCACGAGTATGGGTGCAGAAGTCAGGCGTCTTTTCAGTTCCTGAAAACTGTGCTCACACTGTGGGGTCCACTCAAACCTTTTATCTTTCTTGAGAAGCTCCGTGAGGGGTTTGGCCACTTTGGAGAAGTTTTCAACAAAGCAGCAACAATAACTGGCTAGACCAAGGAAACTCCTAACATGTTTGACTGTTTCGGGTGGAGTCCAACCGAGAACTGCTTTGACTCTCTCGGGATTTACACCAATGCCCTTACCGGAGATCACGTGGCCTAAATAGGTCACTTCTGGCAACCAAAATTCACACTTGGAGAACTTGGCATAAAGCCGATGCTCTCGGAGTTTTCCTAACACAAGCCTAAGATGTTCGGCATGCTCTTCCTCGTTCTTCCAGTAAATAAGAATATCATCAAGATAAACCACGACGAACTTATCTAAGTACTCCATAAAGATCGAGTTCATCAAGCGGGAGAAAGTAGCTGGAGCATTGGTTAGGCCGAAAGACATCACGGTGTACTCGTATTGACCATAACGAGTGACAAAGGCCCTTTTGGGGATGTCCCCATTTCTGATCTTGATTTGGTGGTAGCCTAACCTCAAATCCATCTTGGAAAAGACTGAGGATCCAGCGAGCTGATCATACAGGTCGTTGATCCTGGGGAGCGGATACTTGTTCTTTATCGTGACCAAATTAACGGGACGATAATCTACAACCATTCGATCTGAACCATCCTTCTTCTTGACGAAGAGGACAGGACAAGCCCAAGGAGAAGAACTGGGACGGATGAAACCCTTTTGCAAGGACTCATCAAGTTGTTTCTTAAGCTCGGCTAACTCCAAAGGTGCCATCTTGTATGGTCTCCTAGAGATTGGAACAGTTCCTGGGATAAGTTCTATGACAAACTCTACATCTCTGTCAGGTGGGACACCTGGCAGTTCTTCTGGAAAGACATCCGGGAAGTCACGGACTACCGGAATATCTCCAAGGTCTGGAAGAGGGCTGGCATTAAGAGAATAGAGTTGACGCCTTGCAACTCTAGTGGAGACAATGACTATTTTGCCAGATGGATGTGTAAGTTGAACAGATCTGGTGTAACAATCGATCTTGGCATGATGAGCTATCATCCAGTCCATACCCAAGATGATGTTAATATCTGAGGACTTGAGAGATATCAAAGAAGCAAGGAAAACCAGTCTATCAACAAGGATTTCATTACCATGGCTTACCTTGGAGGTTTGCCATTTGGAACCAGGAGTCTGGACTATTAGTGGAGTTGGCATATCACAAAATGACATGTCGTGCAACCGAGCGTAACCTTCAGATATGAAGGAGTGGGATGCTCCAGTATCAAACAGAACTGAAGCTGGGTGACAATTGACAAGAAGTGTACCCAGTACGACATCGGGATCATCTTGAACTTCTGAAGCTGAGACATGGTGCACACATGCTCGTTCAATGGAGGCTGGCTTGGTACTAGTCATCTTGACTGATGGCTTTTCACGGCCAACAGACCTCTCAGACTGGGGTGGAGCATAACTGGACTGAGGGCAGTCACGTGCATAGTGTCCTGGTTCTCCGCAGGTAAAGCAAGTTCCTGAGGTAGGACGTGGACCTACGTTGGCAAGTGGTCCACTAATAGGCCTGAGTGGAGCATGTTGCTGAGTTGGGTGAGGCGCCACATAGGATGGCCTCGGTGCATATCGAGGTGGAAGAGCCGAGTTCGGAATCCAAATCCGTCGCTTCTGAGAGCCAGAGCGGGAGGAAGAACCCAGATCACGGTTGTGCTTACGAGACTCCTCGTAAGTGAGTTGAGCTATCTCTGCATTAATGGCCTTGTTCACAAGAGCCTGGAAAGTATCACAATGATGCAGGTGGAGATCACGACGCAACTTAGGGTGGAGACCCTTATGGAACCTAGCCTGCTTCTTAGCGTCCGTGGACACTTCTTCTATAGCATAGCGGGCGAGGTTTCCAAACTCCCTACTGTAAGCATCAACAGGCAGTTTACCCTGGGTAAAACTACAGAACTCTTCCCTCTTGCGGTCAAAGAGAGCCTGAGGAATGTGGTGCTCACGAAAAGCCTCGGTGAAATCTCTCCAGGTAGGAATCTGACCAGCTGGAAGCATAGCCTCAAAGCTCTGCCACCAAATACTAGCAGGTCCTTCCAAGTGATATGTAGCATAGGTGACCTTGTCACTTTCAGCGACGTTCGCAGAATGCAACTTGTGAGTGATGCTTCGGAGCCAGTCATCCGCATCGAGTGGCTCAATGGAATGATGGAAGGTGGGTGGTTTCAGACCAATGAAGTCGGTGATGGAAACCAACTTCTTACGCTGATGTGTGGTGTTCTGCTCAATCTGTGCCAGCAAGCGGTTAGTCTCACGCTTGTTCCTCTCGGATGCTAACAAGAACTCTACCACCAAAGGTTGGTCAGGAGGATCCTCGTCCCTACCATCTCCATGGTTCTTGCTATGAGCAACTGAAGCTCGGTTAGCAGACGACATCCTGACACAGAAACCAAGGAAACAAGGATGGAATTAGCATTGACCTAGGGATGCGGAATGTAATGCAAAAGCATTGGAAAGTCTTGAAATCCTGGGACAATTTTGGCAGCATAACGGCTGTAAATGCTCAAAAGGATTTTTGAGACATTCATCAAAGGAATAGCATAATCAATCAGCATCATAATATCAAGGTTCTGGGTCAAACTGAGGACACACAGAAGTAGTAGAACTGTATTGAGACACAACCCAACAATCCTAAGACTTTACGGTTTAGTAACACGTCATCCTGAGAGATAGAGGAGAAGCCTAGGCCTTAACCCTCGTAGGAAAGAAGAGGCTGACTCAGAAAGAATGACATGAGGTAAAGGAGTAAAAAGAGCCTTACGTTCCCTTCCACAATCAATTCCCTTATGTAACTAAAGCATTTCTAGACTCAACTTCGACCAGTTTGGCTTGGTAATCCTACAGTCAGTCAGGCTCTGATACCAACGCTGTCGGGACCCCGATGCCAAGTCACACCGATCTAGCATGTAACGCTTCATATCACTTTGCGGCCTCACGCACGGTATTCCCACGGGTGCCACCTTACCTGGCCCGGGACCGTTTGCGCATTTTGGCTCATGTATATGATAGTGTCGCTAGCATCCATATGACAGAGAACCCGGGCCGACATGACTAGTCATGAACCCAAAGTGGCACTAACCTATGGGAACAGGCATACATGATTCACATCAAGCGTGTCGGTTAGCAGCGTGTGAATCTGGCCTGTAGCACTGGGCTAACAGGACTCCGGGAACCCGGGCTGTAGCAGGCTAAGCAGGACTCCGGATGTCACCGCGTGACATTTCCCCGAAGGGACAAACACAGGAACAAAGTGAAACACATGCCGGCCAGTCAAGTGTCCTGAGCAGTAGTGCTGGGCTAACAGGACTCCGGTGAACCGGGCTGTAGCGGACTATTATGGCACATGGAAACACAAGACTACATTTCCCCATAAGAGAGGCTACCAGAGGTAAACAACTAGGTTGTCGGATCCCACACATTGCAATACACGTTACACATACGCATAACATGCATGTATGTGCTGTACATCATGGCATCACAACATAACTCAAACTCATATAGATAAAGGCCCAGAAGAGCCACATAGCATAAATACAAACAGGGGTCACATGACCCATCATTCAGAGCATACAAGCAACAAGCGGAAGCATTACATGTCTGAGTACAGACAACTACAAAAGAAAAAGACTAAGAAGCCTGACTAAACACGACCCTCCCAAGGGTACAAGATCGTAGCTGGGATACAAGCTACTCGTCGAAGCCACTAGTGTAACCAACTGCAAAACATAAATAAGTAAACGTGAGTACAAAGGTACTCAGCATGTCTTACTTCAGAACTATCTACATATGCATCATTATCAACAAAGGGGGTCGTGGAGTTTAACAGCAGCAAGCCAGCTTTGACTCAATGGCTAATCTATACTACGAGTATCAGAAACTTCTTTAGGTGAGAAGACGCACACGAGTCCACAAATTCACCATATCAATACTCCACTATGGATCCGTTCCCATCTCCCTACGAGAAGGCCATCCATAGCACTCATGCTTATCTTACGTATTTTAGAGTATCCACTTCAAGTTGTCTACGTACTACATAAGTCCTCCAAGTTTCCATATCCGAGGAAAACGGCTATTCGAATAGATAATATTGACCCTGCAGGTGTGTACTTCTTCACACACGCTCTCGCCACTTATAGCCCTGTACACGTCATGTACCTCGGCAACCTTCAAGCGGAAGCCGGGCGGGGGTGTCGGCCACGACCTGACTAACCACACAAGTCTCTTGTCCAGGTTTATCGCCTATTCGGGTTCCATCCGCAAGGAGATCCGGCCGGGGTGTCGCTCACGGCCCCAAACGATGTGTGCAGGGTTCCCAAGCCCACCATCTGGGTGCCACTTGGTACACCGTGCCACAATGCCTAGTCTGTCCCAAGCCTGTCCCGTCGGACACCAGTTGGTAGACAAGTAGCACTACCTACAAACGCCAGAAACTAGTTGCAACTCCTGGATAGAGATCAAGTGGATTAATAAGTCGAGAGGGGCCGGATAACCGGAACCCAATGTGTGGTAGTAACTAGACTTGGATAACATACACATAACTCGGTGCTTAAGGACGGTTAGAATGAGACAACCCACCATGTACTCCTACATGGCCTCTCATCGCTACCTTTACCAAAACGTGTTCACACACTTAGCCTTTACCGGTAGGACATGTTCACCACTCCGATTCATTCCCGATGAATCAGACCTGACACAACTCTAAGCATAGCTGGCATAAAGAAAACAAGCATGGATGAGCAGGCACATCAAGGCTCAAGCAACTCCTACTCATGCTAGTGGGTTTCAACTATTTACTGTGGCAATGACAGGTCATGCAGAGGAATGGGTTCAGCTACCGCAGCAGAAAGTAGCACTTTGAATCGTTGTTGTCCTAATGCAGTAAAAGGAGCAGTTGCGAGAGAGTGGGACTTTACCGAGATGCTCAAGGGGATTTGCTTGCCTGATAGATCCACGAAGAAGCACTGCTCCTCAGACAGGTACTCGGGACACCTTCCGGAGTAGAACCTATCGAGAGGGAACGGTGCCGGTAATCAATAAGCAACCATATGCAACAATATGATGCATGAAGATGACATTCAAGGATGCTATGATTTGCCCTAATGCATCTAGCATCAATTTGATTGAAGTCCATATGAACCAAGGGTTCATATGCAAACCCCAATTTAAGTATATAACATGCCATTATTACGTTTTCACTTATACAACAGGTATAAGTTGGTTTTTCATGCATGAAACTAGCATAAATGGATTCCTTGCATTTTTCTGATAATTTTTCATATATAATTTATTTGATTTGGAGTTACGATTGAATTACTATGATTTTTTGAAGTTTTAACTATTTTCTGGAATTTCCTGATTTAAATTAATTCCAGAAATCAATTATTGCGTCAGCTCTACGTCATGCTTACGTCAGCAGGTCAAAGGCGGCTGACGAGGTCAAACCTGATGTGTGGGGCCCACACGTCAGTGTCTGTGGTTAATCCTAATCTAAAAATAAACCTAATCTGGTTTAGTTAATGGGGTTGGGCCGACGCGTCAGTGACCCAATTAGCTAAACAGGGTTAATTAGTTGTTAAACTAATCTTAACTAAAAACTTAACAGGGCCGGGCCCACATGTCACTGAGAGAGAGGGGAGAGGTCAACGGGCTGTGGTCAGACCGGTCAACCCGCCGGCGTTTAGCCGTCGGCGAGGCAGAACGCGGCGGAGGGCCTCGGAATTGGTCCTCCGGTGACCATTTGGGCGGCGGAGGCCACGAGCGAGGAGCCAGAGCTCGTCCGCGTCTTCTGGGGCAAGTGGAAGAGGCAGGGACGGCCGGAGCTCACCGGAATCAGGCTCGAGGCTGCGGCCGGAGTTCGGGCGAGCTCGGGTTCGAGGCTACAAAGCACGGGGAGGCGAGAGGAGAGGCCCTACGGGCTCCTGGCGTCACCAGGAACACGACGACGTGTGCGGGTGCGGCTGGCTCGGCCCCTGGCCATGGTGGCGCCATGGCCGGCGGCGAGGAGCTCGCGGGCGCGGTGGTGCTAGCGCTAGAGGACGCGAGGGACGACGGGGCAAGGGGGAACTGGGTCAACGGCTCACCGCGGTTCTTCTGGTGCTGCTGGCGAGGCAGGGGAGGCACGGGGTCCGGCGAATTGACGACGAAGTCGCCGGCGGCCGCAGGTTGAGGAAGAGCTCGAGGCGACACTGCAGGGCTTCCCGAGGCGCGTGACTTGACGGAGAGGTAGCCGGCGATGTGGCGGAGCTCCTGGGCGCAGCGGCAGGGCGAGGGGTGGCCGGTGGCCGCGGTGGTGCTCGTCGGTGGCGGCGGGGGCGCTCGACCGTGAGAGAGAGCGAGGGAGAGGAGAGGAGAGAGCTGGGGGGAGTGAGAGGGGTAAGGGGCAGCGCGTGGCATCGTCCGGGCGTTCTAGGGCGACGAGGAGGGCGCCAGGCAGGCAGCTGCGTGCCGGCGCGCACGGCGTCGGGCGCAGCTTCCCCTCTGCTGACTGGCAAGAGGAGGAAGACGCCCATGCCCCTGGTGAGCTGGGCCAGAACAGGGATGGGCCGGCCAGAGCCGCCAGGTAAGAAGCCCAGGTAGGTTTTCTCCTGTTTTGTTTTCTTTTCTATTTTCTGACATTTGTTTTGTAACTAAAAGAAATGTTGAATCATTTCCATAAATGCTGAAAATAATTGTGGCATCTAGATATAATATTCTAGAGGCCCTCACCAATTCCCAACTTTTTTGGAGCTATTAAAAATATTTATATAATTTAAACAGCTCCAATTCAAATATTTATGCATTGATTCAAAAATCCAAAATGAGTAGGAAAAATGTGCATCACCTCTGGTTGTTGTTCCCAACATTTTCCAAAGACCATGAACATTTTTGAAAAGCATTTTGGGTTCATTGAAATTCCACTTTTAATTTGAACCTATTTGAATTGCTTTGGTGCTAGGGTTTGCAACTTCCCCATTTCAATTTCATTTGAAATATAAACATGATGCACAAAGCAAGCCTAGGACCATACCAGAACTAGGGATGTGACAGTTGGGTTTATCATCTAGGGTTTATCGATGCTAAGGAGAATTCTAAGTTGGGCCTAATCACTTGGCTCTATTGCCACCTAAGGTTTAATGCAGCAAGAATGGTTGGGCAGTTGATCCTACTTAACTAAGTACTAAGATAACCCGGCCCATGCATTAGTCGCAAGTACCCCATATGTCCTATTTTTAGCAAAGTCATGCTAAAATTCACGGAAAATTTCAGCATGACCTTTGCTGAAAATAGGACATATGGAGTACCCGAATTTGCCGGAACGGAAGTTAATCGACATTCTGGCAAACTCAAGGGCCTCTCGGGGTACCTGCAAATTCATCACGACACAACGGTCGGAGACAAAACCCAGCAAACTAGCAGGGTTACTGACGTGTTTACAGAAATTGTTTTCTGTAAAAGATATTCATCATCTTTGCAAGTCTTTCTCAATGTGATCACAAGTAATTCAGAGGCATCACAAGTAATTCAGAAATTGTGAAACAAGGCTTTTAATGTACGAACTTGAAAGAACTACGGAGGCTTCTGCGACAGTTCAGAAAAGTAATGATCAATTCTCTCTATTTCTGTTTCTAGTTCACATAGTTTGATAACTTGGATGCACAAAGGCTATTGGTGCAGTATCATATGGTTCCATATCATGTAGAAGAAAAAAAGATAGGTGACAATAGCAAGCACACATCTGAGTAGACATTAGCAACATATGACAGAAATGTACATGCTGATTAACAAGCTTGGGCTTAGCAGTAATATTCTGAGAAAATATTTTCTTGAAGCCTGAACAACTGGCTTTCCTTTTTAAAAACAGAACCAAAACCATGACACAATCACTTGACTACATCTATGCAACATGCATAATGCAAGTACCAACTAGTACTTCTATTCAACTCCTTCTATTTATATCTAATACAGACAATAGTCCAGACAACTCCCAATTCCTAACTGAAGATTAGCAGCATTTGCAGAATACAATAGTTTCAGTAAACTCCTAACTGAATATTAGCACAATAGCACTGTCAATGCAGCAAATAATATCAACCAGTACATATCTTGTAAAATTCATTTTCTGCTGAACAAGTATGTGTGTGTGCAATTATAAATTCATTGGCAGGAACAAGTTACTCCATGACATCAAGTTTAAAATTTACTGACAGCAAGCACGTGGAGTAGCAAGTTCAAAATTACAAAATTTATTACCGCAAGCAAATGTACTCCAAATGGCACCATCAGTTAATCATGTACTCCAAATATTTAGGACAGAGCATTCATTCAGATTCGGCAAGCTAGTACTCCAAACTGTATGTAAAATGTGCTCCTACTAAAAAATAGGACATTGTGCCTGTCAAATATGCAGTTCTCCTTATCAACCTACCTACCAGTAACAAAACCAAAAAAACTCATGCAGCACCTACATGAGTAGCAGGAGTATTTCTGAATTGTGATGCTAGGTTATTAATTTCTTACAGAGTGCACCATTTAAAGGCATTGATGTGTTTATTTCTCTGCAAGACACCCTTTGTACTGAAAGTATCATGACATGTTTTTGCAAGCAAGGAGCAGGGCAGGGCAGGGCACCCTTTGTACACAAGCAAGCAAGCAAGGATCAGAGCAGAACCTGAGAGGGTGCGGACCGACCGGCGAGCGGGCGGGGCCGGAGGCAGCGGGTGACGGCGAAGACGGCGAAGCAGAGGCAGCGGGTGACGCCAGAGACCAGCAGCTGTGCGAGGAGGAGCACGAGGAAGGCGCAGACGCCGTAGACGGTGGAGGCGTTGGTGTCGTAGAGGCACCGGAGACCTTGCCCTGCGAGACAGAGAAGGGGCCGTCAGCCCCGGCATAGGCGGGGGGCAAGGGGAGGAGGAGGGTCGGGGGCGTACGGTGCTGCGTCGCTGCTCGGCGCCGACGGCGAGGAGGAAGGCAAAGACGTTGAGGAAGATGAGGAAGCCGCAGAGCGCGAGGGAGGCCGGACGCGAGGGAGGCGGGGGTGGAGTCCGGCAGGGGTCGGGGCGGCGGGGGTGGAGTCCGGCGGGGGTCGGGGCGGCGGGGGTGGGCGCGCGGGGGCGGCGGGGGTGGAGTCCGGCGGGGCTCGGGCCGGCAGCGGCGTGGGTCGGGGCAGCGGGGGGAAGTGGATCTGGCGTAGGAGAGGGACGAAGGGGATCTGGCGAGAGGGAGGGAATTAGCTAGGGGGAATCTTACTAATGGCGCACCCGCGGTCGGTGCGCCATTAGTAATCTTTTTTTACATAGCAATGGCGCACCAGGCAGAGGTGCGCCATTAGTAATCTTTTTTTATATATAGCAATGGCGCACTAGCCAGAGGTGCGCCATAAGTAATTTATTTTTATTTTTTGTTGCATGTAATAATTTTTCAGAAAATGAATATGACTATGAAACAGTAATAATTGTTGGTTAACAACAATTGTAGTCCACACTTTTTTTTATTATTTTTTAAAAAATGAAGAGGGGAGAGGAGGCGGAGCTCACCGGGGAGCGGGGGAGGGTGCGGGGGGTGCTCGTCGGCGGTGGTGGAGCAGGGGAGGGTGCGGGGAGTGCTCGTCGGCGGTGGTGGAGCGGGGGAGGGTGTGGGAGGGGGGTGCTCGTCGGCGGCGGTGGAGCGGGGGAGGGTGCGGTGGGTCGTCGGCGGCGGTGGAGCTAGCGGGGGAGGGTGCGGGTGGGATCGAGATCGAGATGGAGGGGGGTAGCGATCGAGATAAAGGGGCATCGAGATCGAGATGGAGGGGGAATCGAGATCGAGATGGAGGGGGATCAAGATCGAGTGTCCTCATGAATATTCAATATTTTATCATATTGAATATGAAAAAATATCATCAAATTTGAAAAAATATTCATGAATTCAAAAGGTGCCCATGAAATTTAAAAATATTCATGATATCAAAAAGTGCCCATGAAATACAACCGAGAAATGAAGACTACGATTTAAATACGGTCGATCTTAGCTAGCTATCTGTTCATAATCTTCTTGCCCTTCTTTTTCACAAATGGAGTTCTTCTGTGTAACGGACGTCCTTTAGGTAGGGTGGTCCTGCTTCTTCTTGTGGTGTATGCTGCTACTTCATCGTCGTCGTCATGTTCGATCTTTGGGTCGCCGTACTTGTCAAAGTCTTGCTCATTGGCTACTCCATCCATTCCGATGATCTTCCTTTTGCCTCTCCTTACGACAACACGACTGGGCTTTGACGGGTCGGTAATGAAGAAGCATTGGTCCACTTGGGAAGCCAGTACCCATGGCTCATTTTTCGCGGTGACGTTTGCGCCCGCGGTCTTGGATTTGGCTTCAGGTATAACCATGGTGGTGACGTTTTCCAGCGTAGCTCAGCTCCCAGATCTCCTCGATCCTTTCATAGTATATGTCCTTGTTGTTACCGGTGTAGGATTCCATCATTACCACGGAGTTCTGATAACCATCGCTCTTCATGTCCTTGTCCTCGGTGTAGAATGTGTAGCCGTTGATATCGTACGCCTCATAGGTCATCAGGTTGTGCTCGACGCCCTGTGACAAGGCGAATATGAGTTGTTCTTCCGCAGAAGAATCCTCATGTAAAGGGTACGACAGAAGCTTCTGCTTGAACCAACGCGTGAAACATGAGTTGTGCTCTTTGATTATATCTCTGTCCATCCTCTGTTGGCCTCGGTCATTGTACGTCTTCTCAATAAAGGTTTTGTGCTCTACCACCCAAGGATCGACCACGTCTATGTGTTATAGCACGACTAGGTTTGCTCTTTCAAAGTCGGCGAGTCGACCCTCGAAGTCAACATGCATTTCATGGTGACCCTCACAGTGACCCCATCCAGCGAGCCTGCCGAGGTGCCTGTTGACGGGCAGACCAACGGGGTTCTCGATGCCTAGATAATTCGTGCAGTAGGAGATGCACTCTTCGGTTAGAAAGCCCCTGGCTATACTTCCCTCTGGACGTGACATGTTGTGAACGTATCCTTTGATGACAACATTCATCCTTTCAAACGGCATCATGCTGTGCAGGAACTTCGGCCCGAGTTGGATGATATCCTCCACGATATGGACCAGCAGATGCACCATAACGTCGAAGAATGTGGGTGGGAAGTACATCTCAAGCTCGCATAGTATCACGACGATCTCTTCCTGTAGCCTTCTGAGTTGCCTCACGCCAACCGACTTTCGAGAGATGACGTCGAAAAAGTTGCATAGGCCAAATAGCATTTCACGGACGTGCGCGTCCATGATCCCACGGATTGCAATTGGAAGTATCTGCGTCATCAGCACGTGACAGTCGTGAGACTTCATCCCGCTGAACTTCTGCTTCGCTGGGTTTAGATATCTGCTTATCTTCCCCGCGTAACCGTAAGGAAGTTTTACTCCTACGAGGCAGGTGAAAAACTGCTCGAGCTCCTCCTGACTTAGAGTGAAGCACGCGGGAGGGTAGTCATTTCCGGTCTTCTTGGCCTTTTTGCCTTTGCGACGACTTTCTGTGTCCTGCTTCGCCTCATCATCATCATCATCATCATCATCATCATCATCATTAGCGTGAAGCTCCTGCCTGATGCCCATTGATTTCAAGTCTGCCCTTTCTTTCGGCCCATCTTTGGTATCTCTGGCATGTTGAGCAGGGTACCAAGGAGACTCTCGCACATGTTCTTCGTGATATGCATGGCATCAAGGCTGTGAGGCACACGGTGGATCTTCTAGTACGGCAAGTCCCAGAAAACAGACCTCATTTTCCATACCTTCAGCAGCGGCTCTGGTGCCTTTCGCTTGTTTCCCAGCTCTGGCGCCTTTTGCTTCTTTCCCGACAGTGGGCAATCTTTCCAATTTTTCAACAGCCCGTCTATTTCCTCGCCGCTCCTCGTACGTGGGTGAATTCGGAGTTCGGTTTCACCATCGAACAGATCCTTGCGTTTCCTCCACGGGTCATCGTCGCAAAGCCACCTTCGATGTCCCATGAACACGGTTTTCGAAGACCCGGGATCTCTATCTAGCTGGCGATACGTTGTGTCATCCATGCACCTGACGCATCCAGAAAATCCGTGGACCACCTGCCTCGCGAGATATCCATAACCGAGATAGTCGTGCACCGTCGTGAGCAGTGCGGCTCTCATAGGGAAATATTCTTTCTCTGCGGCGTCCCACATATTGGCTGGCATTTTCCACAGCATGTCTAGCTCCTCTTTCAGCAGCCCTAGATACAGATTGATGTCGTTCCCTGGTTGTTTCGGCCCTTCAATTAGCATACTCATGTGAATGTACTTCCTCTTCATGCACAACCAGGGGGGAAGGTTGTACATCCACACAAACACAGGCCAGCTGCTATGTGTGCTTCTCTAGCTGCCAAACAGATTGACTCCATCGGTGCTTGCACCCAGCACGATGTTCCTTGGATCCTTCCCAAATTCTGGGTGTTCGAAATTCAACGCTTGCCACTGGCTCCCATCCTTAGGGTGACTCAGCCTCTTGTCTTTTTTATTTATCTCCGGATCATTTGCGTCATCTTCTCGCTGCTTCTCCTCCCTATCCGCGTGCCAACGTAGGAGCTTTGCTACCTTAGGGTCCGCGAAATACCGCTGCAAACGAGGAGTGATCGAAAAGTACCACACCACTTTTCGATGAGCTTTCTTCCTCTTCTTGTATCGAGTGACGCCGCACACCGGACATATGGTAGACTCCGCGTGCTCGCCCCGATAAATGATGCAATTGTTCATGCACACATGGTATTTCACGTGCGGTAAATCCAGAGGACACACGACTTTCTTCGCCTCCTCGAAACTGGTCGGGCACTTGTTCCCCTTGGGAAGACGTTCGTGCCAGAATGACATGTTCTCGTCGAAGCATGTGTCGGTCATTTTGTGTTTTACCTTCATCTCCAAAGCCATGAGCATCACTTTCAGGCGGGTATCCTCGGGTATGCATCCTTCATACAATGGAGTAACCGCGTCTATCTCTAGTTGATCCAGCTTGGCTTTCTCTCGGGCGGCAGCTCTTTCGTTATCCGTCTTCTTGAGAAGCAGCTCTTGAATATGAGGGTCCTGCACCCAACCCATCGATGGTCCATCATCATCTGCTCCTCCTACATCTAGATCTTCATGATCATGCCCTTCGTCTGCTCCAGCATCTCCCTCATCATCATGTCCGGCATCTTCTACATGATGACTGTGTACAGCATCACCGTCGTGATCATGTCCTGGAGATTCTTCGTCTTCTTGCCCGCCGGAGCCACGGTGGTTGTCTTGCTGCCCTTCCTCATTTCTTGCCCGGCCCCCATGGACGACTTCATAGTCATCTTCATCACCTTGCCACCGATAGCCATCCATGAAACCACCCAAGAACAGGTGGTCCCGCACCTGCCCGGAATCCGGGTCCGCAATAAGGCTCTTCAGCTTGCACCTTCAACACGGACATCTTATCTCCGTCTCGTTCTTTGGAAGCATCTCGGCCTTCGCGGAGCTCAAAAACCTATTCACGATGCCTTCGGTCATCGTGCAGACCATGGTCGCCTGCGGGGTAGAGCAAAACGATATTTTAGAACCAAGAAAAAATTTGGCATGACTTTCCCTAAAAATAGGACTAGAAAGAATGCATAGTGCCAAAATTCTCGCCGAAACGGAAATGAATCAACATTCCGGCAAAATATTGGCAACTATCTCATTTCAAATACCGGTACCTGCAAACACAAACATATATGCAACACCACAAACATATGCAACACCACAAACATACATAGATCTAGCTAGGCCACAAAAAGTGCATGTGCACATTGTTGGAGCGAGCTAGGGAGAAAAAAAGTAGATCTACAACATGAAGATAGCTTTCCCCTTACTTACCTATCAAAAAAGGTAATTTCAACACTTAATTTTGATGAATCTATGGTGCAAATGAGGTGAGGAGGAGGAGGCAGCCGACTAGCTTAGAGAAGGAGGTGGGGGGAATGAAGTGGGGAAAGTGAGTGTGTAGGTGTGGCTGTCCAAAAATATCTAGCTGGTCCCAGGTTACTAATGGCGCACCACACAGACATGCACCATTAATAACCCAACATACTAATGGCGCACCACACAGACATGCGCCATTAGTAGTTTTGCAAAAAAGTAAAAAAAATTATACTAATGGCGCACCGTGGCACAGTGTGCCATTACTAGTTTAAACTAGTAATGGCGCACTATGCAACGGTGCGCCATTAGTAGTTTTGCAAAAAAGTAAAAAAAAATACAGTAGTGGCGCACTCTATGGCTGGTGCGCCATTAGTAGTTCTAACTACCAATGGCGCACTCTGCCCGGATGCGCCATTAGTATGTTTGAAAAAATGAAAAAAAAACATTTTTATACTAGTGGCGCACCGTGTGCCTGGTGCGCCATTAGTGTCTTCCACACTAATGGCGCATCTCCACATGGTGCGCCATTAGTATATACTAATGGCGCACCACATGTCTGGTGCACCATTAGTGTAATTTCCATCTATAGCCCTTTTCCTAGTAGTGAATGGCTTAAGCCAAATCAGTGAGACCGATTTCTACAACTTGGTCGGTCCGAGATGAGTTCGGCGGAGACCTAAGCCTAAATTTTCAAACCAAATCTAATCTACGGGATGCTTTTGCTGGACATGATGATTTCATACATGGCAAGAATCATGGCAAAGCAATGTGCTACGAGTCGGAGTTAAGGAATAGCACAAAGATCAAATTCATACCCTACTTCGGCGGTGAACTTGCTATGGCGGCAACGGCGGGGCAAATTGCCGTTGACGGCGGCGGAGACCAGCAGCGGGAGGTCGCTGGTGGCGAGAGGATGATCCGAAGACCCGAGGAGGCAGAGTAGGTCACGCACGGGTGGAAGGTTTTGGAAAAAAATCCAAAATTTGACCCGTCAGTATATATAACCTGACCCTGTCGGTGTGACCGAGTGGAACAACTCGGTGGCACCGAGATGCAAAACTGTGAGTAGTTACTGCAACTCGGTGTGGCTGAAAAGTTCTAATTTGTTGCACCAAGATTGAAAACCTAGATCAACTTAGTGATCTCGGTGTGAGCGAAATGGATGACTCGCTCATGCCGAAATGCACAAAGAGGTTTTGGAAGTTTAAGTCTATGACGAATCGGGGACTCCGAGTGCTCCTCACACAGAGTGGTTCGAATCTGACTTGAACAAACTTTGTGATGTAGCATGAATAGAGTTTGAGACGAGGAAAGCATAGATAGCTAGAGGGAGTTCTTAGGCATTCTTGTCCATCCGTTTGGGAATAGAGAAAAAAGCCAAACAATCAAAACAACAAATGGATGTCCTTGAGTGAGTAAAATATGCAACCAACATGCTCACACAATAAGATGACAAATGAAATATGTGACAAAGCATGCACAAACACTCTAGCATCTATCAAGCAATTTGACGATGGCTAGGTCATCTATATATGAGTATATTGACTTAGGAGTCAAATGAGAACATTTGATCATAGGTCATACTCATCGTTTAAGCACAAGCGGGGTTGCCACTTTTACATAACGCATTGTTGTGTTCACACCATTAGAGTTGCTTTAGCTCAATTGATTAGAGTAAAGCTCCCCCTAGATGTGATATCCCCACTAAGAGGGATGAACTAACCTTGGGTTTTGTTGATGATGACTTCATGTAGGTGTTGAAGATGTAGATGCTCAATGTTGATCTAGATCCTTTAGAGCAATCTTTTGGAGTGAGTTGCACTTTCTATACCTACACGAGTTAGTCCCACAAGGAACAAACAAGGATATCCATAGACATAGAGTGATATTCACATGAGATGATGTCCATGAATGCATTAGGTTACCTTGTCCCTTGTCTTACCAACAAGAGGGTTTGTGACTCCTTGAACTAGTGCAAGATACGGAAGTTGTTTGCACTTGTCCTCGCCAAAATGATATGTGTGAAGTGTGTTGGCGGAGTCACCCTAAAGAACTCTCTAGTTCTTCTTCTTCGGGATCCACACCATCTTGATGGGAATCCTTGAAGTTGTAGTCGTACTTGATGAAGTAGAACTTGATGTAGTCTTGGAAACCCACTTGACCAAGGCTTTGGGAGCTTCTTCAAATGCATCGATCTCCTCTTGAAGCTTGTCCTTGCCTTTTAGCTTGTGGTCTTGTTGTGAAAGATCATCTTGAGCTTCTGTTCCTTGGAAAGAAGTAGGATCATACTTCTCTTGTTGAGGAACAAACTTCATCTTGGTGTATTGATCTTCTTCCCACTGAACTCCATTGGCATTGAACTTTCGTTCAAAACCAACACCTTGATTCTTCCGGTATCTTCCTTGCTTGTGTACAATTTCCTCAAATTGCTTACTTCCGGCAAGGCTCTTGTAAACACCTTTCTCTATGATTCCCTTCAATAAGCTATTTTATTGCTCAAGTGTAACTTGGCTGAGAGAATCATTAGTGAAATCAAGAGAACTACTAGAAGCAACATCATTGGGTTTAGCATGATTATTGTTACTACTAGAAGAAGAATCTTTCTTACTCTTGTTGCTAGATTTAACTTGTGGCATGTAAGTAGACAAAAGTAAATGCATGGCAATGTAAGAAGAACTTTTCTTGCGGAGATCATCATTGATCTCCTTTAAGAACTCATGATCTTGCTCAAGGTTGAGCTTTTCAAAGCGTAGCTTCTCATGAGTCTTTAAAAGCTCTCGATGATTTTCCAAGGTGGTTTCATGAGCTAACTTAAGAGTGTTTAGCTCTTTAGTTAGACGCTCAATCTCCTTCTTATCGTCGTCATTCATTTTGTCTTTATTATCATGATTAATAGCAAGTTCATCATAGTTTTCATCACTAGAGTTGTCAACAAGTAAATCATCATCACCTAGCAAATCATCTTCATCACTATTGAAATCAACATACTCGGGGTGTGATACTGTTGGGCCTTTAGCCATGAAGCATCTTCCACTTCCTTCATTTGGTGACTCAAATATGTCATAGGAGTTGGTTGAAACATATGCTAGACCGGCAACACCTCTCGGAGTGATCGTCAGAGTTAGAGCCGGATACCCATTCACCAACGTGAGGTTGATGTCCCCGTTTTGTGTAGCACATCGATGATTTGTCTTTCCTTTCTGAATCCTTGCTTCTCTGTGATGTTCTTCATTCATAACGGTCATATCTACTCCTTCTCTCTCTTGGTGGTGATTCTTCTCTCTTATTCCTTCTTTTGGGAGAACCTTCTCTTCTTTTGTAGGGAGCCGTACACTCATTGGAGTAGTGTCCGGGTTTTCCACAATTGTAGCAATTACGTTCATGACTTGAAGATCTTTTGTCACTATAGGACATTGACTTGGAACTTCTTTCCTTGCTTCTACTCTTGTAGAACTTGTTCAAGTTCTTCACCATTAGGCTCAATTCTTCATTGAAGTTTTGTTTCTCACTTGATGATGTGGGAGCATCACATGAGGCTTTGTAAGCACCACTTGACTTGTTGTGAAGCTCTACCTTATCTTTGAGTGACATCTCATGAGCAACAATCCTTCTAATGACTTCCGTTGGCTTGAGATCTTTGTAATTGGGCATCATTTGGATTAATGTGCACACAGTATCATATTTTCCATCCAAGGCTCTTAGGATCTTCTTGATGATGAATCTATCGGTCGTCTCTTCACTTCCTAAGCCGGCAATCTCATTTGTGATGAGAGCAAGCCTAGAGTACATTTCAGCGACACATTCACCATCCTTCATTTTGAACTTGTCAAGTTGACTTTGAAGCACACCCAATTTGGATTCCTTGATGGAGTCGGTACCTTCGTGCATATCAATCAAAGTATCCCAAATTTCCTTTGCATTCTCAAGATGGATGATTTTGTTGAATTCTTCGGGGCACAGTCTGTTGAAGAGAATATCACAAGCTTGATCATTGTATTGCATCATCTTCAACTCTTCCACGCTAGCCTCACGGTCCGGTTCCCTCCCGAGGGAGTCCTGGATTAGGGGGTCTCCGGACAGCCGGACTATATCCTTTGGCCGGACTGTTGGACTATGAAGATACGAGATTGAAGACTTCATCCCGTGTCCGGATGGGACTCTACTTGGCGTGGAAGGCAAGCTAGGCAATACGGATATGGATATATCCTCCTTTGTAACCGACCTTGTGTAACCCTAGCCCCCTCCAGTGTCTATATAAACCGGAGGGTTTTAGTCCGTAGGACAACATACAATCATACCATAGGCTAGCTTCTAGGGTTTAGCCTCTATGATCTCGTGGTAGATCAACTCTTGTAGTACTCATATTATCAACAATAAATCAAGCAGGACGTAGGGTTTTACCTCCATCAAGAGGGCCCGAACCTGGGTAAAACATCGTATCCCCTGCCTCCTATTACCATTCGCCTTAGACGCACAGTTCGGGACCCCCCACCCGAGATCCACCGGTTTTGACACCGACATTGGTGCTTTCATTGAGAGTTCCTCTATGTCGTCATCATTAGGCTTGATGGCTCCTTCGATCATCGATAGCGATGCAGTCCAGGGTGAGACTTGTCTCCCCGGACAGATCTTTGTATTCGGCGGCTTCGCACTGTGGGCCAACTCGCTTGGCCATCTGGAGCAGATCGAGAGTTACGCTCCTGGCCACCAGGTGAGGTTTGGAAGCTTAAACTACATGGCCGACATCCGCGGAGACTTGATCTTCGACGGATTTGAGCCCCTGCCGAGTGCGCCGCACGGTCACGATGAGCATGATTTAGCTCTACCATCGGACAGTGTTCAGGAGATCGCACCGGCAACCGCTCCGACCCTCAATTCGGAGCCAATTGCGCCATCCATGGACGGGTGGATAGACCCTGCCACGGAGGATGTATTCTCAGCGGCGATCAAGCCGAATATTGACCTTACCCTTCATGGGAGCCATGACGCCGAACTTCTGGATTCTTCCCCGTGCCTATCGAATCCGAGTGGGCGCCGATCATGGAGTTCACCTCCACGGATATCTTTAAGCACTCGCCCTTCAGCGACATACTGAAATCATTAAGGTCTCTCTCCCTGTCAGGAGAGTCCGGGCCGAACTATGTTCGGCAGGATTGGGATGCGGATGAAGAAGAAATTCGCTGCCCACCCACCACCCACTTAGTAGCCACTGTCGACGATTTGACCGACATGCTCGGCTTCGACTCTGAAGACATCAACGGTATGGATGACGGTGCAGGAGACGAACAGGAACCACTGCCCACAGGGCACTGGACGCCCACTTCATCATATGACGTATACATGGTGGACACACCCAAAAAAACAATGACGAGGAATGGAAGGACGTCGCGAAGTGTTGTTCCCTCGAGAGGCAGTCAAAGCGGCAGCGTAAGCGCCGCTCCAAATCCCACGTCGGCAGAAACAACGATCATATAGACCCAGCATTAGAGCAGGGTGAACCATCGCCTGAACACGGCAACACGGAGAATCAAACCGAACAACCCGACTCCGTCAAAGATAACAGTCTGGACGACATCACACCGGACAGGTGCTCGAAGCAACAGAATGCCCATCAAAGGCGTGTTGCCACTGCGAGGAGTCTGAAAAAGCAGAAGCAAAGGCTTAGGGACGCACAAGACACACTCAGAATCAGATGGAGTGAAGTACTCAACACTGAGGCAAAGTACGGCGGTAATCGCCACACCAAGAGCTACCCGAAGCGAAAGTAGCTACCTGAATTCGATAAGGAGGCCTTAGATCCCCCGCAATTAAAAAACAAAACGGCCATCCGGTCGGATAGATGACCTCGTGGCCAACATAGAGTGGAAAATGATGCCGCACATAAGCCAGTACATGATCCACGCGAGGGCTCACATCAAAAGGACGGCGCAACCAGATCCATATACGGGCCACGCAAGCGTGCTGCAGCATGCAATGCAACACAATAAACATCCGAACACCACGGTACACCCAAATACAGGGGTGCCACACACCCCCTATGTTTCACCGATGAGGTGCTGGACCATGAATTTCCAGAGGGATTCAAACCCGTAAACATAGAGCCGTACGGCAGAACGACAGACCCTGGGGTCTGGATTGAGGACTACATCCTCCATATCCATATGGCTCGAGGAGACGATCTCCACGCCATCAAGTACTTACCCCTCAAGCTGAAAGGGCCAGCATGGCACTGGCTTAAAAGCCTCCTCAAAAAGTCCATTGGAAGCTGGGAAGAGCTCGCAGACGCTTTTCGGGCAAATTTTCAAGGGACCTATGTTCGACCACCGGATGCAGACGATTTAAGCCATATAACTCAACAGCCCGGAGAGTCAGCCCGAAAGCTTTGGAACAGGTTCCTCACTAAAAAGAACCAAATAGTCGACTGTCCGGACGCCGAAGCCTTAGCAGCTTTCAAGCATAGCGTTCGAGACGAATGGCTTGCCAGACACCTCGGCCAAGAAAAGCCTAGAACAATGGCAGCATTAACAAGCCTCATGACCTGCTTTTGCACGGGCGAGGACAGCTGGTTAGCCCGATGCAGCACCAGCGACCCAAGTACATCCGAAGTCAGGGATGGAAACGGGAAATCACGACGCAGCAAAAATAAGCGCCGGAATAAAGAAGACAGCCCGAAGAGCACGGCGGTAAACGCCGGATTCAGAAGCTCTCGGCCAGGTCAGCAAAAGCTGCCCCGCAAAGGCAACAGAGACAAACTGTCCAGCCTAAACAAGATTCTGGACCAAATATGTCAGATCCATAGCACCCCTGATAAACTTGCAAATCATACCCATAGAGAATGTTGGGTCTTCAAGCAGTCCGGCAAGCTCAACGCGGAACACAACAGGCAGGATACACCAAGCGAAGATGAGGACGAGCCTCGGAAGCAAAGCACTGGGGAACAGAAGAAATTCCCGCTAGAAGTCAAAATAGTCAACGTGTTACACGTGATAAAGGGGAGAAACAAAGCGGCACCCCTAGAGAAACATGCCCCAGGGCCTATCACCGCGAAGTTCTGCCACTGGTCGTCCCAACCGATCACCTTCGACCATCGGGATTACTCGGCAAGTATCCGGCATGCAAGATGGGCTACCTTGGTATTAGATCCAATAATTGACGGATATCACTTCACACGAGTTCCGATGGATGGCAGCAGCAGTTTAAACCTGATATATCAGGACACAGTCCGCAAAATGGGGATAGACCCAACAAAAATTAGCCGCGGCACTACTACCTTTAAAGGAGTAACGCCAGGCCCAGAGGCCCATTGCACGGGCTCCCTACTACTAGAGGTTATATTCGGCTTCCCCCGATAACTTCCGCAGCGAAAATTTAACCTTCCACATCGCTCTGTTCCAAAGTGGCTATAAAGCACTACTCGGACGCGAAGCTTCTGCTCGCTTTAACGCAATACTGCATTACGCTTCCCTCATGCTTAAGATGCCCGGTCCACGTGGCATCATTACAGTAAATGGAAATATTGAGCGCTCCTTGCACGCGGAAGACCGAGCGGCAGCCTTGGCAGCCGCACACTAAACGGCCTCACCGACTAAAGCATCTAACATGTCGTTAAGACCACGGACACGCTTGGACGAGTCCGGTACAACTATATGTAACTGATACAGGTTTGACGGCTATACCCCTATTACAATACAAGGGGCTTAACGCGGGCGCACAAGCGGCAATCGGGCTCAACTTTACTCATTTTGAACTATATATATTGTTTATTTAGTATAACTTACCTTTCGCACGACAACTTTTCAATTAAGTTCCTCTCTTTTTCAGATGACCATCGTGCTACACCCATCCAGAATATGGCACAATGGAGACACAGGTGCAGACGTGCAGCAGAGACCCATTCCAAGGATTCTTTTTAGATTAAGACCCTGCGTAAACCTTTTTTATTGTCTCTTGTTGATACACATCCCTCGGATTCTCAGTACAATTGAGAAGGATGCTGACGTATTGGCATGTGTCCATGTTAGAATATTGCACGTACCTGGACACCAGGGGCTTATTACAAAGGGAACTGTTTAGGCCCGATTTACATCATAAAGACCGAATACCTTAGGGAGTGTTCGGTGTCGCGAGTTTGGCCTTATATGCATCAGCTCCGAATCATGTCTTTGGTCAAATGTTGGGTTTGCCCGGCTCCTGTGTTTTGCTGCCTTACGTTCCGCTCTATCGGCTAAGGCGGCACCAGGAGAACTACTGCGATTGTGCCCTGGTTCATCCGGACGAGCACCTCAGTAGAGAAAGCCGAAAACTGACTATCATGATATAGCGTGAGACTGGTCAACCACTCGATGACCTAGCCAAATCTTCGGGATTCCTCCGCTTTAACGAAGGGCCATTTCCCGGCCAGGCATGTACGCACCCCGAATTCAGATGAGTGCGGAGCCACCAGGGGCTATATAGTAGCCCCACTGTCAAACTCCTCTGGCTAAGTGAAAGTGTTAAAGCGTTATAGTCCGGTTGCCTAGTTCGTTGCGCTATCACCTCCTTAATGGACCAAGACGTTGGATCAAGTGTGAACATGCGTCTTCTGCGAACACCCCCACATTATATGCGTGGTGGCTGAAGCCGACGACTGCAATCTTTCAGGTTATATACATATATACATAAACAGCTGCACATGAGGCATCATAGCACTTTTTTGCAAAAGTATAAATACAGCCTTGATAAATTCAATAAAACATTGTTTTTACAATGGGAATACATGTCACTCAAACATAATATTCTTTGAGCACTGAGCCTCTATTGAACGAGCACCTTCAAGAACTTCCTCAAAGTAGTGCTCGGCAGCCACTCGGCCTATGGCCGAACCCTGTGCTGCAAAAGTGGTGGCATCCATCTCCGCCCAGTATGTTTTGACACGGGCAAGGGCCAACCGCGAGCCTTCTACGCACGCCGACCTCTTCACAGCATCGATGCATGGCACGGCGCCAAGGAATTGTTGCACTAAGCTAAAGTAGCTATTCGGCCTTGGCCCTCCTGGCCACAAATGATCCACAACGGACATCATGGCCAGTACGGATAATCTATGGAGCTCGGCCCAACCGGTCAATCGATCATTCAGCAGCAGCAGATGGACTGGAGCGTGAAACTGTGACCAGAACAACTTCTCCACTTCGGGACCTTTCTGATCCTTGAAGTACTCGGCGGCATCAGCAGCGCTGGCATCCGCAGAACTCCATAGCGGGTCTAGAGGAGCATACTTCGGATCTCCGAACTTAGTCCGCAACAAGAGAGGCTCCCCGGGCATGATATCTGCAGCCCGATTCAGCTCCTCCTTCGTCGCTCTAATTTTCGAGTGGGCTTCCTTGGCAGCCACCCGGGCCTTCTCCAGGTCCGTCGCTTTCACCCGGTTTTCCTCTTCAAGAAGCCGGTAATGGTCAGCAACATCTTTTAACTCCACGGTCATCTTGGCAATTTTTTCTTTGCTCTCGCAATGTGCGGCCTGTTCGGCCTGTAAAGCGGCTGCATTGCTACTCCTGGCTTGCTCCTTGGCTCGGGCAAGCTCCGCCCGAAGGGTCTCCACAGTGGCCGCTCCATCTGCAGTCACAGACATATTAAAGATACTGGCATCAGGCCGCTCTTATTATGTGACAATCACCAGAAAAATCACTAACCCTGCGCCTCATCAAGCTGCTTATTAACACGCACGATGTCGGCATCTGCCGCATCCAGCTGCCGCTTTAGTTCGGCATACCCATCAGTCTGGCTAGCCACCGGAGCCTCCACCACCTGCACATAAAGGCAGTCTGGTTATTACCTGGGACTATGATCCTCTGTTTGCCGCCGTTTTCGATGACAACCAGAGTCTTAGGGGCTACTATCTACACAGGGCACATCTAAAAATGTGCGGTACTTTCAAAAATGTACATCATTTCACGTACCTCAAAACCCGTCAGTAGACTCATAAAGGCTTCATGCATCCCGCTTTCGGCGGACGAAATCCTTTCAATCACCGTACCCATCAATGTGTGGTGCTCTTCTGAGATAGCCGCTTTCTCCAGCAGATCCCTCCGTACATCCGACCACACACTAGACGGTGCCGGACTCTTTTGATTGCTCTCTTCGAGAGCCGGATACTAAGGACTTTGGGTGGCAATAGGATTACCTTCTGGCCTTGCCGGATCAAGAGAAGCCCTCCGCAACGACACCTCAGGGTCGCCCGCTTCGTAAGGCAGTGTGGCTGGGCGAGGCATTTCGCTCTTCATCATCTCTGGAAGAAGATCCCCCGAAGACGAGCTCAGCTGAGAATGACTAAGATCCGAACTGCAAGATAAATGCTTCAATTATTTTCCCTCGGAAATAGAGCAAGATACTTTCGTTATTGAACACCCTTTTACTTATAGCTCGATAGAGGCCTGATCCCCGTGCGGACATTGTGCGGCAAGAGTACCCTCCGAGGCAGGTCCCTCTGGCGGAGATTTCTTCACCCGTCTGGAAACCTTAGTTTCCGGATCTTCGGAGGTAGACCTCTTCCTTCCTCGGGGAGAGTGAATGTCAGATTCTTCCCCTTGGTTATCCTCCCTTGTGGAGGCACTTATTCGCTCGGTTGGAATAGGTAGCGATGGAGGCCCGCTTTCGCCCTATTTATTCCCCCTTCATCTTCCTTTGAGGGCACCAGGCAAGGTGCTGGCTCGAGCATCTTTTCCAGCACCGGATTGTCCAAGCCTTCAGGAAGGGGCGCCGAACACCGGATCATCTACGCCTTTGTTATCCAGTCCTGGTCAAAGAGCGATTCTTCAGAATGATGTCATGATAAATAAAAGGACATTGTGTTCGGCCATGGGATTACTTACTTGCGCAGCGGTGCGGTTGCTGCTCAGGCCCACGTTCTCGGTAGTGTCCGGACACTCTATTTGGGGTCTGAAGAAAGATTTGTACATCTCCTTATGCGTCATGCCGAGGAAATTCTGAATAGTGCGCGGTCCTTCTGGGTTGAATTCCCACATGCGAAGGGGCCGGCGTTTGCAAGGCAGGACTCGACGAACCAACATAACTTGCATTACCATAACCAGATTGAAATCTCCCTCGAAGAGATCTCGGATAGGGCTTTGCAGTATTGGCACGTCCTTGGCTGGACCCCAGCTCAGCCCCCTGCTGATCCATGACATCAGTTGTGGTGGAGGGCCTGAGCGAAAGGTGGGGGCAGCTACCCACTTGGCACTTCAGGGAGCTGTGACGTAAAACCACTCCCGTTTCCACAATCCAGACACCTCTGGAAAGGAGCTCTTTGGCCATGGAGCGTCAGCAATTTTGCTTATTAGAGCACCTCTGCACACTGCGTACTACCCCTCGACCATCTTCGGCTTCACATCAAAGGTCTTGAGCCACAGGCCGAAGTGAGGGGTAATGCGGAGGAAGGCCTCACACATGACAATAAATGATGAGATGTGAAGAAGGGAATCCGGGGCCAGATCGTGAAAATCCAGCCCGTAATAGAACATAAGACCCCTAACAAAGGGATCCAGAGCGAGGCCTAGTCCTCGAAGCAAGTGGGAGACGAACACAATGCTCTCGTTGGGTTCGGGAGTAGGGACGACCTGCCCTCAGGCGGGCAGCCTATGTGAAATTACAGCTGTCAGATATCTGGCCTCCCTCAACTTCTTGATATCCTCCTCCGTGATGGAGGAAGGCATCCACCGGCCTTGAAGGCTGGATCCGGACATGATTGAAGGTCCGAAGGACCTGACCTGGGCTTTGGGTGTTAGAACTCGAGGCGGGGGAAGGATTCGATTGAGCGCGGTAGGAAAAAAAGTAAAAGCCTTGTCCCTTTATAAAGAGGGTGAATATCAAGCGTCCTCCTCGTGGCCGTTTGGGACTTGCCTAAGATCTAGGAGTCCTAGGCATAGTTGGGTTACCCACGTCCGTATTAATGAGAATCCTGTAATAAAGGGAACACGATCTCCGCTTTGACAAGACGTGTCAAGAAACCGCCTCACGTTATGTGCGGGGCTGGTTAAAGAAAAACGGTTCGAATAATTACCGGGCCATGGCATGATGTCATGCTGCCAAAACGTGTCAGCAGATTAGATTTATGGAAATATTATTCTCTCTATGGTGGTATGTGGAACTTATTTTGCAGGGTCGGACACTATCCTTGTATTCAAACTCTTCTGTGGTGTATTCGGAGGAGGAACCCGCCTTGCAATGCCGAAGAGAACACTGCGCGCCGGACTCATCGTCATTGAAGCCTGGTTCAGGGGCTACTGAGGGAGTCCTAGATTAGGGGGTCTCCGGATAGCCGGACTATATCCTTTGGCCGTACTGTTGGACTATGAATATACGAGATTGAAGACTTCGTCCCATGTTCGGATGGGACTGTACTTGGCGTGGAAGGCAAGCTAGGCAATACGGATATGGATATCTCCTCCTTTGTAACCGACCTTGTGTAACCCTAGCCCCCTCCGGTGTCTATATAAATCAGAGGGTTTTAGTCCGTAGGACAACATACAATCATACCATAGGCTAGCTTCTAGGGTTTAGCTTCTCTGATCTCGTGGTAGATCAACTCTTGTACTACTCATATTATCAATAATAAATCAAGCAGGACGTAGGGTTTTACCTCCATCAAGAGGGCCCGAACCTGGGTAAAACATCATGTCCCCTACCTCCTATTACCATCCGCCTTAGACGCACATTTTGGGACCCCCTACTCGAGATCCGCCGGTTTTGACACCGACACCTCCCATCAAAGAATTCACCTTACAAGCCAATACACACAATAGCCCAAACGGCGGGGTTATGTCCAAGAAAATGCATTTTCATATTATGCTTCCAACTAGCAAAATTAGTACCATCAAAATAAGGACCTCTATGGTGGTAATTTCTCTCACTAGATGCCATACTCTCATAGGTTGTGAAAGCAAGGCTATGATCACCAAAGGTATGGAAATCAAGGCAAATGGAGACCAAAGCTCTGATATCACTTGTAGGATCGAAAGTATGTCTAGAGGGCGGGTGATTAGACTACTTGACCAAATAAAAATCTAGCCTTTTCCCAATTTTAATTCTTGCTAGATTTTAGCAACTTAGCACAAGTCAAGCAAACAGGCTACACATGCAATTCTAAGAGTATAGCAGCGGAATGTAAAACAATTGCATATGAAGGTAAAGGGAGGAGTTTGGAGGGAGCAAACGAAATGTAGACACGGAGATTTTTGGCATGGTTCCGATAGATGGTGCTTTCGTACATCCACATTGATGGAGACTTCAACCGACAAAGGGTAACAGTTGCGCGAGTCCACGGAGGGCTCCACCCACGAAGGGTTCACGAAGAAGCAACCTTGTCTATCCAACCATGGCCATCGCCCACGAAGGACTTGCCTCACTAGGGTAGATCTTCATGAAGTAGGCGATCTCCTTGCCGTACAAACTCCTTGGTTCAACTCCACAATCTTGACGGAGGCTCCCAAGTCACACCTAACCAATCTAGGAGACACCACTCTCCAAGAGGTTACAAATGTTGTGTTGATGATGAACTCATTGCTCTTGTGCTTCAAATAATAGTCTTCCCAACACTCAACTCTCTCTCATAGGATAGGATTTGGTGGAAAGATGATTTGATTGGAAAGCAACTTGGGGAAGGCTAGAGATCAAGATTTATGTGGTTGTAATGAAGTATCTTGACCTCAACACAAGTGTAGGTGGTTCTCTCTCTCCGAAAATGTATGTTGGAAGTGTAGGCATGTTCTAATGGCTCTCTCCATGAATGAAGAGTGGGTGGAGGGGTATATACAGCCTCCACACAAATTCTAACCATTACAGACAAATCACCAAACTCGGTGGGACCGAATCATACAACTCGGTTAGACCGATTTAGTTCATAATGTGACCGTTAGGGTTTTTTCAGTGGGACCGACATGTCAAATCGGTGGGACCGATATCATTAGGGTTAGGGCATAACGTAATCTCGCTGAGACTGATTACATAAACTCGGTGAGACCGATTTTGGTAATAGACTAACCAAAGAGTTGGTCAGGCAATCTCGATGGGACCGATTCACTCTCTCGGTATAACCGAAACGTTATGAAAGGGAAACAGAGAGTTTGCATTGCAATCTCGGTGGGACCGATCACTCATCTCGGTTGGACCGAAACGTTACGAAGGAAAACAGAGAGATTACAATCCCATCTCGGTGAGACCGAGATCCCTATCGGTGGGACCGAAAATACTAGGGTTTGTGGCAGTGGCTATGTCAAATGAACTCGCTGTTGCTGGATAGATCAAATCGGTGGGGCCGAGTTTGACTTTTGGTTTGGGATATATTTGGATATGAGAAAGTGGTTGAGGGTTTTGGAGCATATCACTAAGCACTTTCAGCAAGAACCTCATTAAGCAACACCTCGTCCCCTCTTAATAGTATTGGCTTTTCCTATGGACGAAATGTGATCTTGGATCACTAAAAATGAAATGTAGAGTCTTGTGCTTTGAGCTTGAGCCAATTCTGTTGTCCTTAGCATTTTGAGGGGTCCACTTTCTAATCCATGCCATGCCAATCATTGAGCTTTTCCTGAAATATTTATCTTCAAGTAGCATTAGCTCAATGAGCTATATGTTGCTAGGAATTACCAAAACCACCCGAGGATAGTTGCACTTTTGGCGTAGAGCACCAAGATACCGTGAAGTTGGAAAGGGGAGACCGAGCCAAAGCAGGACATGCATTCGTAAATCTTCATAATAAGGATGACATAAACAAAAGGCATTACAGACCCTATACACGCCCCCACGGGATCCATCTTGATTCCTCGTAGGGAACAAAAGAAGGAAGTTTCTAGGAGCCCTATCTACACGCGCCAACGCCGCCGATGCCATCATCAATAGTGGGCCATGGGAGGCCGGCGCCAACCTCATCCAGATTGACAGCGCCGGCGGTCGGACGCCGCGGCTGCGCTCCGGGCACGGCGCGAGCTCGGAGGCACGTAGCTGTCGTCGCTTGTCTTTGGAGTCTCGTTAGGCTCGGGAGAGTCGCTGGACCATGAGGAGTTACCACTGCTGCTGGAGGAGCTATCATTAGGTCAGAGGGTGGGCTGAGCGCCTACCGCCGCAATGTCCTGGCGGCCCCCTTCAGGACAACACTCCAAGCAGCGGCCTTCCTCATCGAAGACCTTGAAGAACATCGTGGAGGCGCCGTCGTACTCGAAGTGGATGGCGAGGGTGCCCTCCGTGCGGCAGACGTGGGCAACCTCGCCCCATCCGCGGGTCATGAAGACCTTGCCAAGGGAGATGACCTCAACCTCCACCCTTGTTACCGGGGTGCCGCACCCAGCGTGTTGCAGCCACAGCTCCAGTGGCCCCTTTGTCGGCATCACCTAGGTGAAGAACAGTGGAACCGGATCCACGTCATCGTTTGCATCACCGCCCACACCACGAGTTCAAGCGAGGAGCCCTCAGCGTGGATTCACGCGTCAGCAGCGCGCGCCGCCACTGCACGGCCATCACGGCTGTGGTGCGGGGGGGTGTCGGTCCCTGCTACCTCCTCTGGAGCCCTCTTCTCGGGCATGCAAAGGCAGTGTGTAGCCCGGGGGAGGCCGTTCGTGCCAAGGCCCCGACACCTCTGGCCTCACGGCTACATCACAGCGCCGGGCCTGCCTCTTCTTCGGCGGAAGCGGCCTCGGCTCGTCGCGGGGGCCTTTCCCTTTTCTGCGGTAGAGAACCTCCGTATTGGCGCCATAGCTAATGTGGCGCAGCAGTGAAGCAAGGAGGAAGAGGAAGAAGCAGGGGGAGCGAAGAAAGAGATGGGTGACGGGGGCTCCCCCTTCCCATTTTAGCCAGGGGGAGGCCAACCAATGGCCTCCATGATCTAAGGTAATACTGACCTTTTTCTGTATGCAACAAGGCCTTGTCAAGTCGAGCAGTTGACGAGGCAGCGTGGGGAAGCGGAGATGCCCACGTCCCATCGATCGCCACGCATCAACTGAGGCCGCAGGCTGTTGGGGCCCGCGGCGCTCCCCACTTGCCCCATGCTTAAGATGCCCGGTCCACGTGGCATCATTACAGTAAATGGAAATATTGAGCGCTCCTTGCACGCGGAAGACCGTGCGGCAGCCTTGGCAGCTGCACACTAAACGGCCTCACCGACTAAAGCATCTAACATGTCGTTAAGACCACGGACACGGTTGGACGAGTCCGGTACAACTATATGTAACTGATACAGGTTTGACGGCTATACCCCTATTACAATACAAGGGGCTTAACGCGGGCGCACAAGCGGCAATCAGGCTCAACTTTACTCATTTTGAACTATATATATTGTTTATTTAGTATAACTTACCTTTCGCACGACAACTTTTCAATTAAGTTCCTCTCTTTTTCAGATGACCATCGTGCTACACCCATCCAGAATACGGCACAATGGAGACACAGGCGCAGACGTGCAGCAGAGACCCATTCCAAGGATTCTTTTTAGATTAAGACCCTGCATAAACCTTTTTTATTGTCTCTTGTTGATACACATCCCTCGGATTCTCAGTACAATTGAGAAGGATGCTGACGTATTGGCATGTGTCCACGTTAGAATATTGCACGTACCTGGACACCAGGGGCTTATTACAAAGGGAACTGTTTAGGCCCGATTTACATCATAAAGACCGAATACCTTAGGGAGTGTTCGGTGTCGCGAGTTTGGCCTTATATGCATCAGCTCCGAATCATGTCTTTGGTCAAATGTTGGGTTTGCCCGGCTCCTGTGTTTTGCTGCCTTACGTTCCGCTCTATCGGCTAAGGCGGCACCAGGAGAACTACTGCGATTGTGCCCTGGTTCATCCGGATGAGCACCTCAGTAGAGAAAGCCGAAAACTGACTATCATGATATAGCGTGAGACTGGTCAACCACTCGATGACCTAGCCAAATCTTCGGGATTCCTCCGCTTTAACGAAGGGCCATTTCCCGGCCAGGCATGTACGCACCCCGAATTCGGATGAGTGCGGAGCCACCAGGGGCTATATAGTAGCCCCACTGTCAAACTCCTCTGGCTAAGTGAAAGTGTTAAAGCATTATAGTCCGGTTGCCTAGTTCGTTGCGCTATCACCTCCTTAATGGACCAAGACGTTGGATCAAGTGTGAACATGCGTCTTCTGCGAACACCCACGCATTATATGCGTGGTGGCTGAAGCCGACGACTGCAATCTTTCAGGTTATATACATATATACATAAACGGCTGCACATGAGGCATCATAGCACTTTTTGGCAAAAGTATAAATACAGCCTTGATAAATTCAATAAAACATTGTTTTTACAATGGGAATACATGTCACTCAAACATAATATTCTTCGAGCACTGAGCCTCTATTGAACGAGCACCTTCAAGAACTTCCTCAAAGTAGTGCTCGGCAGCCACTCGGCCTATGGCCGAACCCTGTGCTGCAAAAGTGGTGGCATCCATCTCCGCCCAGTATGTTTTGACACGGGCAAGGGCCAACCGCGAGCCTTCTACGCACGCCGACCTCTTCACAGCATCGATGCATGGCACGGCGCCAAGGAATTGTTGCACTAAGCTAAAGTAGCTATTCGGCCTTGGCCCTCCTGGCCACAAATGATCCACAACGGACATCATGGCCAGTACGGATAATCTATGGAGCTTGGCCCAACCGGTCAATCGATCATTCAGCAGCAGCAGATGGACTGGAGCGTGAAACTGTGACCAGAACAACTTCTCCACTTCGGGACCTTTCTGATCCTTGAAGTACTCGGCGGCATCAGCAGCGCTGGCATCCGCAGAACTCCATAGCGGGTCCAGAGGAGCATACTTCGGATCTCCGAACTTAGTCCGCAACAAGAGAGGCTCCCCGGGCATGATATCTGCAGCCCGATTCAGCTCCTCCTTCGTCGCTCTAATTTTCGAGTGGGCTTCCTTGGCAGCCACCCGGGCCTTCTCCAGGTCCGTCGCTTTCACCCGGTTTTCCTCTTCAAGAAGCCGGTAATGGTCAGCAACATCTTTTAACTCCACGGTCATCTTGGCAATTTTTTCTTTGCTCTCGCAATGTGCGGCCTGTTCGGCCTGTAAAGCGGCTGCATTGCTACTCCTGGCTTGCTCCTTGGCTCGGGCAAGCTCCGCCCGAAGGGTCTCCACAGTGGCCGCTCCATCTACAGTCACAAACATATTAAAGATACTGGCATCAGGCCGCTCTTATTATGTGACAATCACCAGAAAAATCACTAACCCTGCGCCTCATCAAGCTGCTTATTAACACGCACGATGTCGGCATCTGCCGCATCCAGCTGCCGCTTTAGTTCGGCATACCCATCAGTCCGGCTAGCCACCGGAGCCTCCACCACCTGCACATAAAGGCAGTCTGGTTATTACCTGGGACTATGATCCTCTGTTTGCCGCCGTTTTCAATGACAACCAGAGTCTTAGGGGCTACTATCTACACAGGGCACATCTAAAAATGTGCGGTACTTTCAAAAATGTACATCATTTCACGTACCTCAAAACCCGTCAGTAGACTCATAAAGGCTTCATGCAGCCCGCTTTCGGCGGACGAAATCATTTCAATCACCGTACCCATCAATGTGTGGTGCTCTTCTGAGATAGCCGATTTCTCCAGCAGATCCCTCCGTACATCCGACCACACACTAGACGGTGCCGGACTCTTTTGATTGCTCTCTTCGAGAGCCGGATACTAAGGACTTTGGGTGGCAATAGGATTACCTTCTGGCCTTGCGGGATCAAGAGAAGCCCTCCGCAACGACACCTCAGGGTCGCCCGCTTCGTAAGGCAGTGTGGCTGGGCGAGGCATTTCGCTCTTCATCATCTCTGGAAGAAGATCCCCCGAAGACGAGCTCAGCTGAGAATGACTAAGATCCGAACTCCAAGATAAATGCTTCGATTATTTTCCCTCGGAAATAGAGCAAGATACTTTCGTTATTGAACACCCTTTTACTTATAGCTCGGTAGAGGCCTGATCCCCGTGCGGACATTGTGCGGCAAGAGTACCCTCCGAGGCAGGTCCCTCTGGCGGAGATTTCTTCACCCGTCTGGAAACCTTAGTTTCCGGATCTTCGGAGGTAGACCTCTTCCTTCCTCGGGGAGAGTGAATGTCAGATTCTTCCCCTTGGTTATCCTCCCTTGTGGAGGCACTTATTCGCTCGGTTGGAATAGGTAGCGATGGAGGCCCGCTTTCGCCCTATTTATTCCCCCTTCATCTTCCTTTGAGGGCACCAGGCAAGGTGCTGGCTCGAGCATCTTTTCCAGCACCGGATTGTCCAAGCCTTCAGGAAGGGGCGCCGAACACCGGATCATCTACGCCTTTGTTATCCAGTCCTGGTCAAAGAGCGATTCTTCAGAATGATGTCATGATAAATAAAAGGACATTGTGTTCGGCCATGGGATTACTTACTTGCGCAGCGGTGCGGTTGCTGCTCAGGCCCACGTTCTCGGTAGTGTCCGGACACTCTATTTGGGGTCTGAAGAAAGATTTGTACATCTCCTTATGCGTCATGCCGAGGAAATTCTGAATAGTGCGCGGTCCTTCTGGGTTGAATTCCCACATGCGAAGGGGCCGGCGTTTGCAAGGCAGGACTCGACGAACCAACATAACTTGCATTACCATAACCAGATTGAAATCTCCCTCGAAGAGATCTCGGATAGGGCTTTGCAGTATTGGCACGTCCTTGGCTGGACCCCAGCTCAGCCCCCTGCTGATCCATGACATCAGTTGTGGTGGAGGGCCTGAGCGAAAGGTGGGGGCAGCTACCCACTTGGCACTTCAGGGAGCTGTGACGTAAAACCACTCCCGTTTCCACAATCCGGACACCTCTGGAAAGGAGCTCTTTGGCCATGGAGCGTCAGCAATTTTGCTTATTAGAGCACCTCCGCACGCTGCGTACTACCCCTCGACCATCTTCGGCTTCACATCGAAGGTCTTGAGCCACAGGCCGAAGTGAGGGGTAATGCGGAGGAAGGCCTCACACATGACAATAAATGATGAGATGTGAAGAAGGGAATCCGGGGCCAGATCGTGAAAATCCAGCCCGTAATAGAACATAAGACCCCTAACAAAGGGATCCAGAGCGAGGCCTAGCCCTCGAAGCAAGTGGGAGACGAACACAATGCTCTCGTTGGGTTCGGGAGTAGGGACGACCTGCCCTCGGGCGGGCAGCCTATGTGAAATTACAGCTGTCAGATATCTGGCCTCCCTCAACTTCTTGATATCCTCCTCCGTGATGGAGGAAGGCATCCACCGGCCTTGAAGGCTGGATCCGGACATGATTGAAGGTCCGAAGGACCTGACCTGGGCTTTGGGTGTTAGAACTCGAGGCGGGGGAAGGATTCGATTGAGCGCGGTAGGAAAAAAAGTAAAAGCCTTGTCCCTTTATAAAGAGGGTGAATATCAAGCGTCCTCCTCGTGGCCGTTTGGGACTTGCCTAAGATCTAGGAGTCCTAGGCACAGTTGGGTTACCCACGTCCGTATTAATGAGAATCCTGTAATAAAGGGAACACGATCTCCGCTTTGACAAGACGTGTCAAGAAACCGCCTCACGTTATGTGCGGGGCTGGTTAAAGAAAAACGGTTCGAATAATTACCGGGCCATGGCATGATGTCATGCTGCCAAAACGTGTCAGCAGATTAGATTTATGGAAATATTATTCTCTCTATGGTGGTATGTGGAACTTATTTTGCAGGGTCGGACACTATCCTTGTATTCAAACTCTTCTGTGGTGTATTCGGAGGAGGAACCCGCCTTGCAATGCCGAAGAGAACACTGCGCGCCGGACTCATCGTCATTGAAGCCTGGTTCAGGGGCTACTGAGGGAGTCCTAGATTAGGTGGTCTCCGGATAGCCGGACTATATCCTTTGGCCGTACTGTTGGACTATGAATATACGAGATTGAAGACTTCGTCCCATGTCCGGATGGGACTGTACTTGGCGTGGAAGGCAAGCTAGGCAATACGGATATGGATATCTCCTCCTTTGTAACCGACCTTGTGTAACCCTAGCCCCCTCTGGTGTCTATATAAATCGGAGGGTTTTAGTCCGTAGGACAACATACAATCATACCATAGGCTAGCTTCTAGGGTTTAGCTTCTCTGATCTCGTGGTAGATCAACTCTTGTACTACTCATATTATCAATAATAAATCAAGCAGGACGTAGGGTTTTACCTCCATCAAGAGGGCCCGAACCTGGGTAAAACATCATGTCCCCTACCTCCTATTACCATCCGCCTTAGACGCACATTTTGGGACCCCCTACTCGAGATCCGCCGGTTTTGACACCGACACCTCCCATCAAAGAATTCACCTTACAAGCCAATACACACAATAGCCCAAACGGCGGGGTTATGTCCAAGAAAATGCATTTTCATATTATGCTTCCAACTAGCAAAATTAGTACCATCAAAATAAGGACCTCTATGGTGGTAATTTCTCTCACTAGATGCCATACTCTCATAGGTTGTGAAAGCAAGGCTATGATCACCAAAGGTATGGAAATCAAGGCAAATGGAGACCAAAGCTCTGATATCACTTGTAGGATCGAAAGTATGTCTAGAGGGCGGGTGATTAGACTACTTGACCAAATAAAAATCTAGCCTTTTCCCAATTTTAATTCTTGCTAGATTTTAGCAACTTAGCACAAGTCAAGCAAACAGGCTACACATGCAATTCTAAGAGTATAGCAGCGGAATGTAAAACAATTGCATATGAAGGTAAAGGGAGGAGTTTGGAGGGAGCAAACGAAATGTAGACACGGAGATTTTTGGCGTGGTTCCGATAGATGGTGCTTTCGTACATCCACATTGATGGAGACTTCAACCGACAAAGGGTAACAGTTGCGCGAGTCCACGGAGGGCTCCACCGACGAAGGGTTCACGAAGAAGCAACCTTGTCTATCCAACCATGGCCATCGCCCACGAAGGACTTGCCTCACTAGGGTAGATCTTCATGAAGTAGGCGATCTCCTTGCCGTACAAACTCCTTGGTTCAACTCCACAATCTTGACGGAGGCTCCCAAGTCACACCTAACCAATCTAGGAGACACCACTCTCCAAGAGGTTACAAATGTTGTGTTGATGATGAACTCATTGCTCTTGTGCTTCAAATGATAGTCTTCCCAACACTCAACTCTCTCTCATAGGATAGGATTTGGTGGAAAGATGATTTGATTGGAAAGCAACTTGGGGAAGGCTAGAGATCAAGATTTATGTGGTTGTAATGAAGTATCTTGACCTCAACACAAGTGTAGGTGGTTCTCTCTCTCCGAAAATGTATGTTGGAAGTGTAGGCATGTTCTAATGGCTCTCTCCATGAATGAAGAGTGGGTGGAGGGGTATATATAGCCTCCACACAAATTCTAACCATTACAGACAAATCACCAAACTCGGTGGGACCGAATCATACAACTCGGTTAGACCGATTTAGTTCATAATGTGACCGTTAGGGTTTTTTCAGTGGGACCGACATGTCAACTCGGTGGGACCGATATCATTAGGGTTAGGGCATAACGTAATCTCGCTGAGACTGATTACATAAACTCGGTGAGACCGATTTTGGTAATAGACTAACCAAAGAGTTGGTCAGGCAATCTCGATGGGACCGATTCACTCTCTCGGTATAACCGAAACGTTATGAAAGGGAAACAGAGAGTTTGCATTGCAATCTCGGTGGGACCGATCACTCATCTCGGTTGGACCGAAACGTTACGAAGGAAAACAGAGAGATTACAATCCCATCTCGGTGAGACCGAGATCCCTATCGGTGGGACCGAAAATACTAGGGTTTGTGGCAGTGGCTATGTCAAATGAACTCGCTGTTGCTGGATAGATCAAATCGGTGGGGCCGAGTTTGACTTTTGGTTTGGGATATATTTGGATATGAGAAAGTGGTTGAGGGTTTTGGAGCATATCACTAAGCACTTTCAGCAAGAACCTCATTAAGCAACACCTCATCCCCTCTTAATAGTATTGGCTTTTCCTATGGACGAAATGTGATCTTGGATCACTAAAAATGAAATGTAGAGTCTTGTGCTTTGAGCTTGAGCCAATTCTGTTGTCCTTAGCATTTTGAGGGGTCCACTTTCTAATCCATGCCATGCCAATCATTGAGCTTTTCCTGAAATATTTATCTTCAAGTAGCATTAGCTCAATGAGCTATATGTTGCTAGGAATTACCAAAACCACCTGGGGATAGTTGCACTTTTGGCGTAGAGCACCAAGATACCGCGAAGTTGGAAAGGGGAGACCGAGCCAAAGCAGGACATGCATTCGTAAATCTTCATAATAAGGATGACATAAACAAAAGGCATTACAGACCCTTTACACGCCCCCACGGGATCCATCTTGATTCCTCGTAGGGAACAAAAGAAGGAAGTTTCTAGGAGCCCTATCTACACGCGCCAACGCCGCCGATGCCATCATCAATAGTGGGCCATGGGAGGCCGGCGCCAACCTCATCCAGATTGACAGCGCCGGCGGTCGGACGCCGCGGCTGCGCTCCGGGCACGGCGCGAGCTCGGAGGCACGTAGCTGTCGTCGCTTGTCTTTGGAGTCTCGTTAGGCTCGGGAGAGTCGCTGGACCATGAGGAGTTACCACTGCTGCTGGAGGAGCTATCATTAGGTCAGAGGGTGGGCTGAGCGCCTACCGCCACAATGTCCTGGCGGCCCCCTTCAGGACAACACTCCAAGCAGCGGCCTTCCGCATCGAAGACCTTGAAGAACATCGTGGAGGCGCCGTCGTACTCGAAGTGGATGGCGAGGGTGCCCTCCGTGCGGCAGACGTGGGCAACCTCGCCCCATCCGCGGGTCATGAAGACCTTGCCAAGGGAGATGACCTCAACCTCCACCCTTGTTACCGGGGTGCCGCACCCAGCGTGTTGCAGCCACAGCTCCAGTGGCCCCTTTGTCGGCATCACCTAGGTGAAGAACAGTGGGAACCGGATCCACGTCATCGTTTGCATCACCGCCCACACCACGAGTTCAAGCGAGGAGCCCTCGGCGTGGATTCACGCGTCAGCAGCGCGCGCCGCCACTGCACGGCCATCGCGGCTGTGGTGCGGGGGGGGGTGTCGGTCCCTGCTACCTCCTCTGGAGCCCTCTTCTCGGGCATGCAAAGGCAGTGTGTAGCCCGGGGGAGGCCGTTCGTGCCAAGGCCCCGACACCTCTGGCCTCACGGCTACATCACAGCGCCGGGCCTGCCTCTTCTTCGGCGGAAGCGGCCTCGGCTCGTCGCGGGGGCCTTTCCCTTTTCTGCGGTAGAGAACCTCCGTATTGGCGCCATAGCTAATGTGGCACAGCAGTGAAGCAAGGAGGAAGAGGAAGAAGCAGGAGGAGCAAAGAAAGAGATGGGTGACGGGGGCTCCCCCTTCCCATTTTAGCCAGGGGGAGGCCAACCAACGGCCTCCATGATCTAAGGTAATACTGACCTTTTTCTGTATGCAACAAGGCCTTGTCAAGTCGAGCAATTGACGAGGCAGCGTGGGGAAGCGGAGATGCCCACGTCCCATCGATCGCCACGCGTCAACTGAGGCCGCAGGCTGTTGGGGCCCGCGGTGCTCCGCACTTGCCCCTTGGCTTTGCCTTGAAGCCAAGTCCGAGCGCGCCTTGGGCCCGGGGGCTACTGTCAGCGTCCTGGGAACGGGGGTCCCCAGACATGCCTGCCTACGGCCCATGGCGTGGCTCCACCAGCGGCCCCGTACGGCCCATCTTCATCAGCAAACACTCAAGACCCTCACGAGGGGCCAAGCCTTGAGAGGCGGACGACACAAGACCTCCTCGGGGGCGGCCTCACTAGGCTGGCTCGCGAGGGGCAGAGAGATCAAGGCAGGGGGCACCTCGTGAGGTCCCTATGAAGCAAGCCATGACGACCAAGGCCAGGCGGGCGCCAGCGCGCGTAGTGTCCTTGTTTCCTCTTTAGTGCTAAGGAGGCAAGCTTAGGCGAGGAGTCTCGAGGCATCAGGCAAAGGTTTCCATATCGGTGTAACAAGACCAAGACCAGCAGGATGGCAGGACGGAGGTCACCGTGGAGCCCAGGACAGCGTCAGCACGAGAGCCTTCGGCATGCGAAGACCACCTTTTGTCTAGATAACTTGTACTAGTTGTCTCCTTTCAAATTGGCTGTTGTGGGATCCCTTCTCGCCTAACATTTGGGAAGAGGACCAGTGCCTCTATAAATAGGACTAGCCACCACCGTAAGGAGGCATATCATCGAGGACGGAACCCAATCCACCAATGCCACCATACAAGCTCACCGAGCTCAAGGACACCTCTCCTCAGGATGATGTTCTTCCCTTGTACTAGTTCATCCTCAGCCCAAGAGGCAATCCACCACACCACACTGGAGTAGTGTTTTACACCACATCGGTGGCCCGAACCAGTATAAACCCCGTGTCCATTATTCTACGAGTTCGACGTGTTGAGCTTTGAGATTGCGGTGAGAGCGTGAGCTAGGGGGAGGAGAGATCTTCTGCGCACCCGAGAGTTCGAACCTCTAGGGTTTTGTCGGAACCCGAAATCCGATAGGCAGGCGTACTGATCTGAGAAGGTGATTATTTTACTCGTCTGAGAAATGGGATAAAAGAAAGACAATATGGTCGAAACCACGATTGAAGAAGACCAAATCCTATATATAATATGAACTTATACCAAGGGATAAGATAAGCTTCCATGATAAGATCTACATTGTGTCCATGGGCATGAACACAAAGTTCAAGGTCGACTCCCACTTCTCCAATGCACAATCATTCATTCACCTCTCGTATTTTGAAAATGACATTAGTTGTTGAAAGTTTTACCTGGTGCAATACCCGATAAGTATGACCCGTAAAATATCTCGGGTTCACACATATTAGGGAAGGCGTTGGTTCAACCCATCGGGGCATCTTAAGAACATATACCAGAAAATTTGGAGTAAATAATACGAGCTCAAAAGTAGAGTATGGTTATCAAAGTAGAGGATACAAATTACCAAAGCATTATATACCCATGGAAAGGCTCATAAGGTTATTGAATATGAAGGACACTGTCGGATAATAATCCAACAAAGGATCTGATGATCCATAACAGGGCTGATGTGAGCATCAGCACATGATCATAGGACGAAACGAAGCAAAGGCTTTGGATTATGGAAACAATTGATTAACTCAAAGCTCAACTGCAAAGGAAATTATGATTTCCAAATCGAGGGATCAAAAGAAAACATTATGATCAAAAATGAATAAGTTCAATAGAATTAGAAGCACAACCGATCAAGGCATTGATTGGTCAAGAACCAACTCATATCAAAATGACATCTGAGCCGGAAGGAAAAACCTGAGGATTCTGAGTATCCGCAGTATATTGAATTGACGGACTCAAGATGATACTGACAAAGGATTCCAATAAGATTACTAAACTTATGGGATTAACCATAATGTAAGCAAGCAAGAATTTCAAGAGCAATAGGCTGCTAAGGATTTTCAGAAGATCGAAAGGTATTTCAAAGATTGGTGCCATACATGAATCAACCGGGGATGAGTGGATACTCGGTAAGTGCGAAAAATTATCCGTAGGGGTATTCATGTGACAAAGAACTGCAAGGCAGTAAGCACAAGGTATTCTCTGAACAATGGAGAGAATTTTGGGTTATCTTGTAATAACAAGATCAACGGGATATGATTGTATGAATGGCAAGTGTACTTGGTTGTCCATTGGGGTTTCTTGATGGAAAGGAATTGCAAAAGCGATGTGTGACGCCCCAAGACTGGAGCTTTAGACGCCTTCCATGTTTTCCGAATTTCATCATGGGAGTTGTTGGTTTGTTGCATTCATCATTGCATCATGTGCATTACATCATGTCATCATGCCATCATATCATTAATCTTTGCATCTCAACTCAACTAAATAAATTGCATAGATCTTTCGATCTATTTAAACCGAGGGAATTCACATGGTGAGTTCTCTTTATAACATATCATCCTAGTATTTAGGGAGCTATTATAAATATTCAAATAATTTGGAATTAACCTTAACAGACGTGCAAAGAAAATCCCATGCTTTTCTATCTAAATCCTTGACCTCAACTTTGCCCATAAAATTCTTTCGACACTTTTCCAAGCTCCACCAATAAACTCAAGATTTTTTTGGACTCTTCGAAAACCTAGTCCCAATTCAAAACCATATGAATTATATTCAAATGAATTTGAATTTTTATCTTTTGATCATGCCACTTCTATTTTTCTTGGATAAAACTCATTTTTGTGAGTCCGGAAAATAACTCCCATGCCCAAAATCCTTCCCTAACCCTCTCTTTCTTTTCCTCTCTCTAATATCTTTTCGGTTAAAGAGATAAGTTTTTAAAGAGAGCGAGAGAAGAGGCCCAGCAGCCATTCTAGCCTAGCTGGGCCTCCCTCCCTCATGCGCCGGCCAAAGGCCAAGGCCCAACCAGCCCCGCTGCTTACCCTAGCGATCCCTGCACCCCTCCTCCTTCGTTCCCACGCGCGCCGCCATCTCTCTCTCGCTCGCTATCCATCCCCCCTCGCTCCCGTCCTCCCTTCCTGAGCGTCGTCACCAGGATCCCCTTGCTCAACTCCCTCACTCCCTCGTACTCCTCAACATCACCATTCTCCCAGCACCACGAGCCTGCTCCGCCGCCACACGCAGAGGAGCAGGGCCCTCGCACCGTGCGCCTCGTCCGCCCCTACTCCCGGACCTCCTCAACGCCGGCCTCTCCTTCCGCCCGAGCCACCACCGAATGGTCATCTCCACCTACGCCCTTCACCCGCGAGACCATGGCCAGGCCACCCCGGCCAGTCTCCTGCCGACGCCCTCCGCCAACTAGGAAGCACATGGCTGACCGTCCATGGAGATGAGCTGCACCGCCTTGGTCACCTGCAGCCTCGGGTCTCCTCTGCTTTGACCTCGCTGACCGCTTGTGCTCTGCTACCGCCGCCGTCCAGCGCAACACCCGCAGGAGATGGCCAGGGTCTCGGTCCCCTACTCGTGCCTGAGCCCCTCCATGTTGTGCCATCCACGCCATCCTCAAGAAGCAGCAGCGTTCCACGTCGCCCTTCGTGCGCCTCCGTTTTCTGTTGATGCTAAGATCGTGGCTCTAAGACCGTATACGGTTTGTCGAGTACCGTTGTCTCGGATTGCACCAAGTACCACGACGCCCATAGCCCTCGGATCCGTCAAGTTCGACTACAACATGTGTACAACTATGCGGACTCGCCAAGTACCACTTTATGTCGGCAAGACCCACAAGTCGGACCCCAAATGATTAACGACTCGTGGACCATGTACAACTTCATGCACCGAACACCCGGGTAGCACAAATGCCAAGTACCCCAGAGACCACTTGGAACATCAACTACCGTCGAACCGCGAAGACTCCATGGTTGTCAAGTTCCTCGCGTGGCCCTGAACATCAACGGAAACTTGTGCGACTAAGAACGTGAACCACTACCGTCGAACCCCGTAGGACTCGGATTCGTCAAGTCCCCCTCCGAACCGGGAACCACTACTTCCACTACCATCGCCAAGGACTGATAGTACGACTACTTCCACTACGAACGTCCCGAGAACGTCTACTTCCTCTACTTTGCACTGAACGAGAACCCTCCCGTTTGCACGCCTCGAAGGTATAACCCCGAGACGACGCTGGTGGACCGAATGCATGCGTTGTATGAGTGGCACCCTATGTTTGCACCATGTCCAACTTGTCACTTGCTCGGTCCTCCTCGTTTGCCGCTAACCCGTGGGGACCCGGTTACTGGGATCACCCCACCATCTTTTGCACGCTCCCGCCACACCTTCTTTGCACCGGTATCTCCATGAGCTACCGGAACTGATATGTTGCCGTGGCATCATTTTCGGGTTCGTTGCCGTGGCACCCCTTTCATTTCCGCCATGATGGCAAATGCTTCATAACATGCTCATGCCAATATTTTCTTAAAATTGCATAAACTTGCATATGCCATCCGCATCATGATAATAACATTGAAAATTTTAAAAATTTTGTTTGCATTAAATTGCTAAATGCATATGGAGATTTACCAAAATTGTTGTTTGTTATTTCCAGCCTCATTTATAGTTGCCTAAATGTTTAGTTTACTTATGCTCCACTTCTTGCCATGTTTAAACAACATTTCATTTGGTTTAGTAGTCTAAACGGGAGAGAACTAAATAATTAAATGTGGTGTTTCATCAATATGCAACTCGTTGCATATTGAGCTCCACTTAACTTGTAGTTTTGCTTGTGCACTTTGCCATGCCATGCCTCATTAAATAGGACATGCATCATACTTGGTTGTGCATCATGCCATGTTCATGTGATGGTTGTTTACTATGTTGCTTGCTTCTTTCCGGGTTGCTTCTCTCGTTAGCTTCGGTTCCGTTCCAGAGTTGTGAGGGTCCGTTCTACTTCGTCCATTTATCCTCTTCATGGACTCGTTCTTCTTCCTTGCGAGATCTCAGGCAAGATGACCATACCCTCGAAATCACTTCTATCTTTTCTTGCTAGTTGTTCGCTCTATTGCTATGTCGCGCTACCTACCACTTGCTATATCATGCCTCCCATGTTGCCATGTCAATCCTCTAACCCACCTTTTCCTAGCAAACCGTTGTCTGGCTATGTTACCGCTTTGCTCAACCCCTCTTATAGCGTTGCTAGTTGCAGGTGAAGATGAAGTTTGTTCCATGTTGGAACATGGATATTGTTGGGATATCATTATTATCTCTTATTTACTTTAATGCACCTATATACTTGCTAAAGGGTGGAAGGATTGGCCTTACGCCTAGTGTTTTGTTCCACTCTTGCCGCCCCAATTTCCGTCATACCGGTGTTATGTTCCTTGATTTTGCGTCCCTTACGCGGTTGGGTGTTATGGGAACCCCTTGACAGTTCACTTTGAATAAAACTTCTACAGCAAGGCCCAACCTTGGTTTTACATTGTCCTAACAACCTATCACCTTCCCTTGGGTTCTGCAGACCCGAGGGTCATCTTTATTTTAACCCCCTGGGCTAGTGCTTCTCTAAGTTTTGGTTCGAACCAGAGCCACTTGCGGCGCCACCTCAGGGAAACTTGAGGGTTGGTTCTAGCTGTACATAATGTTAATCCGGTGTTGCCCTGAGAACAAGATATGTGCAGCTCCTATCGGGATGTCGGCGCATCGGGCGGTCTTGCTGGTCTTGTTTTACCATTGTCGAAATGTCTTGTAACCTGGATTCCGAGACTGATTGGGCCTTCTCGGGAGAAGGAATATCCTTCGTTGATCGTGAGAGCTTATGATGGGCTAAGTTGGGACACCCCTGCAGGGTATAAACTTTCGAAAGCCATGCCTGCGGTTATGTGGCAGATGGGAATTTGTTAATATCCGGTTGTAGAGAACTTGACACTTAACTTAATTAAAATGAATCAACCGCGTGTGTAGCCATGATGGTCTCTTCTCGGCGGGGTCCGGGAAGTGAACACGGGTCTTGTGTTATGCTTGAACGTAAGTAGTTTTAGGATCACTTGATCATTTATAGCTTGTCGATCATGCTTTGCTTCTCATCTCGCTCTCTCTTGCGCAAGTTAGCCACCATATATGCTAGTGCTTGCTGTAGCTCCACCTCACTACCCTTTCCTACCTTTAAGCTTAAATAGTCTTGGTCACGAGGGAGTGAGATTGTTGAGTCCTCGTGACTCACAGATACTTCCAAACAAATGTAGGTGCCGATGATGCCAGTGCAGGTGACGCAACCCAGCTCAGGTGGGAGCTCGACGAAGATCTTGGCCATTGTTTTTTTGTTTCCTTTTGATCAGTAGTGGAGCCCAGTTGGGACGATTGGGGATCTAGCAATTGGGGTTGTCTTCTTTTATTTTGGTTCCATAGTCGGACCTTGATTGTATTCTGGATGATGTAAGTTTAACTTGTATTTGTGTGAAGTGGTGATTATAAGCCGACTATTTATCCCTTTCTTATTCAGTACATGGGATGTGTAAAGATTACCCCTCTTGCGACAAGCCTACCATGCGGCTATGCCTCTAAGTCGTGCCCCGACACGTGGGAGATATAGCCGCATTGTGGGTGTTACAAGTTGGTAATCAGAGCCATCCCCGACTTAGGAGCCCCCTACTTGATCGGATCGTTGACGTTGTTGAGTCTAGAACAAAATGTTTTGAGTCTTAGGATTATATATATCGGAGAGTAGGATTCTTTTTACTCCTCAGTCCTTTCGTCTCTCTGGTGAGGCCTCCTGACGTAGAGTTTTGACTCTTCTCTCCTCAAATTTCACGAATTTTTTTTAGGATCACGCGGGTATCTTGGAATTGTTTCGATGGTTTTGTGACGAGAACATTGTTCTTGGTGCCTCCTGACATTTAGGGGTTGTGGCAGTGTCCCGGGGAGTTGAGCTCCGAGGTGTTGCCATCACAATTTTATCGTTGCAGTTCTGGAATACCTGAGTTTCCCTGACATCGAAAATCTCTTTTATGCAGTTGTTGGTGAGATAACCTCGACGCCACCCAGTACTGGGGCGGGAGTTTGGGAGTATTGCCATAACTTGTATAACGGATGCTTTTTTGAAGGTTGAGGTACATGATTTCCGAAGGTTTCTTGGTTATGTGTTGAAGGATGGATACAGCTAGATGTAGGAATTGTTAGTTTGGGTGAGATATTATGCTTCCCCTGTATCCCCAACGCCTGCTTGCATAACTAGAAAGTTTCAGGAGTTTATAAGTGGGAATTCAAGTATATCATAGGATATCTTTCCAATAGACACATGAGACGATATGGGGTCTATCATATGTTTCTTTCTGGCTTATTTTGCAAGCCAAATCCTTTGTTTTGTTTTTGTTGTGGTATTCGAGTTGCTTCAATGTCAAATGTTGATTCCATGTCTCTTTCTAAGCAGTGTTCTCATATTTCTTTGGGAATACTAATCCTTCTTGATCATTGAGTTTGTCATCTCAATTTCTTCTCAACCGGCGTGTTTTCTCTTCAAGTGGATCCGATCATTTTCAACATCCGCAAAGATCAACTCAAAGTCTTCTCAACGTTATTTGTTCCATCCGTCCCCAAGTTGTCTTTGTTTTTTCCCACCCGCCCACCCTTTTCTTCAAGGAATAATATATCTTAATCAAGTATCCATTTTATTCATGTGAACTTTCTTCATTCTTTTCCTTCAGTGTTCTTATCCGGTGATTCTCAGGAAGATTCTAACGGAGCTTCAAGTTCATCATTCTTCATTATTTTTCTTCTCCGGTGGTTTCAATTCAAGCTTTGTCAATCATATCCTTCTCTCGTTTCAAATGTGTTCTCATGCCGGTGCACCTCTTAATCATCCACTCTTGCTATTCTATTGTTCCGGAGTGCTGAAGATGCCTCAAAAGATTCATTTCCATTCTTAATCCATTCAAGTTATTTCATGGTTGTTACCTCATTCAAGCCATGTAAATCAACCGGTGCAATCTCTCTTTTCAAGTAATCATCCAAAGGTTTTTATTTTGAGTGGGCCCTAACCCACATGTCTTTTCCCAGGAGCTTACCTGACTCTTCTAATCTTCCCGGAGTTACCCTCAAATTCTTTTCCAAGTTTGTCGTGAGAAGGAATTATCATCAGTCGAATGCCTTCTCCAAGATCTTTCACATTCTTTTCATTGTTGATTCAACTTTTATATTCTACATTATTCCGGAGTTTTCTCAACAATTCATGGAGGTGTTTCTCGTCGTCATTCTCGGATTTTGAAGATCGAAGAAGAGTTCCTCTTAAATCCTTACTCGTTCTATCAAAGATTCGTGATTCTAGTTTGATGCTTTCCTCTCATAGTGGTTTTCGATTATGAGCATTCTTTTTACCCTTCTGGAGCAATTCAGGAGTCTTTTCAGTTTGATTCTCCAAAGCCCATCATCTCAGAATTATTCATTCCAGCTTTTAGCTCTCCTTCTCCAAATCTTACTGGTGCATCATTCAAGTATTCTCTAATCGGCTCGTGATCTCTTCGTTCACTTGTATTTAAATCCCCTAAAGTATCTTCGTTCGTTCTCCAATTCTTCCTGGTGAATTGTGCCCTTGCTACTTCCATTTTCAATACTTACGGTGGTTCGTTCAAGAGTTCTCTTCCTTGCTTATCATATCAATGCATTCGTGCTTTCCAAATTCCACCAGTGGTTCCATCAAGACCTTACCAAGTTTGGCTATATCTCTTCAATCTTTTCAAGAATAATAAGTAGTATGACAATTCTGTTGCTTGTCATCAATTTAATTGATGAAGGATTTGCATAATGTAGTTCTTATTCTTGCTTCACCCAAGTGATTAATTCCTTATTCCAGAGGTTCATCAAATTCTCGGTTTCAATTGTTTCATCTTTCTTTCCGGAGTGCCAAGTTTTTTTCTTGGTTATATCATCGCGAAGCTCCATCTAATCAATGCAAGGATTCATCTTATTCTTTTCAAGCTTCATTTCTTTGCAACCATCTTTTTTGTCTATCCGGAGTTCTTCGAGAGTTTCTTCATGGGGGTCGTCAAGGATTCTTTTCATTCTTCAATTGTTCTTCAAGATCTCTTTCGAAGTTTAGATCCGTCAAGCTATACTCAAAATTAAACATGGTGCTCAACACATGTTTTGTTTTGAGGAGTTCAAGTATTCTTCTTCCTACATTCCGAAGTGCAATTCTGTCTACCTCATCTCTTGAGATGGTGTTATGTCATCCTTGACAATTTCTCTCCGTGTTTCATGATTCACAAGTTGTCAGGAATGAGATATTTAAACCCATCATTTTCAATTCATTCAAGAGATCTTTCCAACCAATCAATCTCTCCATTGGAGTTATCTTGGGTTATATTTCACCTAAAGCTTTCCCTAAGGATTGTTGCTATTTGTGGTGCTCATAAATGACCCAAGTTCTTCATTTATCCTTCCGGTGAAATAAGCTTCTCGTCTCCTTATTGATATCAATCCAATCTATTATTTTCGTTAGTGGCAGAATTTCACCCCTCAGTTTTGAGATGTTTTCCATGAGCCCACAACAAGCTTATCCTTTCGTTGTTGATAATTTTGAGTTGTGAAGACCATGTTCTTTCCTTTGCTTATCCATTCAACCGGAGTGTTGTGTCATCCCTTCAATTTCGTATCATCTTATCAAGTTTTCTTCTCCTTTCTACCGGAGTGCTGTCCAAAATATATCATTCTTATGCCTTATCTATCTTGTTTTAACCGGAGTGTTGTGTCATCTGCTCAAGTTTTCGTCTTATCAAGTCTTGCATCTTGTTTCAATCAGAGTGTCTGCATCTACTTCATGTCCATTGCAACCCATGTCTTATGTCTTTCAACCTACAAGGGTCTAGTAATGTTCCTTGTTCCTCTTTTCTAACGGAGCGTTTCAACCTTGTTCATCTTTATTGTATTCTCTCTTTCAATTTTTTCAACCTCTCAATGTTCTTTGGTTTCACTCGTTTGTCAAAGAAGCAACTTTGTCTTGCCTCTCCCTCTTCCGTTTCTTCCCGGTGCCATCCTAGATCTCGGGACGAGATCTTCTTGTAGTGGTGGAGTGTTGTGACGCCCCAAGACCGGAGCTTTAGATGCCTTCCATGTTTTCCGAGTTTCGTCATGGGAGTTTTTGGTTTGTTGCATTCATCATTCCATCATGTGCATTGCATCATGTCATCATGCCATCATGTCATTATTCTTTGCATCTCAACTCAACTAAATAAATTGCATAGAACTTTCGATCTATTTAAACCAAGGGAATTCACATGGTGAGTTCTCTTTATAACATATCATCCCAGTATTTAGGGAGCTATTATAAATATTTAAATAATTTGGAATTAACCTTAACACATGTGCAAAGATAATCCCATGCCTTTCTATCTAAGTCCTTGACCTCAATTTTGCCCATAAAATTCTTTCGGCACTTTTCCAAGCTCCACCAATAAACTCAACATTTTTTTGGACTCTTCGAAAACCTAGTCCCAATTCAAAACCATTTGAATTATATTCAAATGAATTTGTATTTTTATATTTTTATCATGCCACTTCTATATTTCTTGGATAAAACTCATTTTTGTGAGTCCGGGAAAATAACCCCCATGCCCAAAATCCATGCCTAACCCTCTCTTTCTTTTCCTCTCTCTAATTTCTTTTCTGTTAAAGAGATAAGTTTTTAAAGAGAGAGAGAGAGAAGAGCCCCAGCAGCCATTCCAGCCCAGCTGGGCCTCCCTCCCTCACGCGCCAGCCCAAGGCCAAGGCCCAACCAGCCCCGCTGCTTACCCTAGCGATCCTGCAGTCCTCCTACTTCGTTCCCACGCGCGCCGCAATCTCTCTCTCGCTCACTATCCATCCCCCCCCCTCGCTCCCTTCCTCCCTTCCTGAGCTTCGTCACTAGGATCCCCTCGCTCAACTCCGTCACTCCCTCGTCCTGCTCGACATCACCATCCTCCCAGCAGCACGAGCCTGCTCCGCCGCCACACGCAGAGGAGCAGGGCCCTCGCGCCGCATGCCTCGTCCGCCCACTGCTCCCGGACCTCCTCGACGCCGGCCTCTCCTTCCTCCCGCGCCACCACCGAATGGTCATCTCCACCTGTGCCCTTCGCCCGTGAGACCATGGCCAGGCCACCCCGACCAGTCTGCTGCCGACGCCCTCCGCCAACTAGGAAGCACATGGCTGCCCGTCCATGGACATGAGCTGCCCCACCTTGGTCACCTGCAGCCTCGGGTCGCCTCTGCTTTGACCTCGCTGACCGCTTGTGCTCTGCTCCCGCCGCCGTCCAGCGCAACACCCGCAGGAGATGGCCAGGGTCTCGGTCCCCCGCTCGTGTCTGAGCCCCTCCACGTTGTTCCGTCCATGCCATCCTCAAGCAGCAGTAGCGTTCCACGTTGCCCTTCGTGCGCCTCTGTTTTCTGTTGATGCTAAGATCGTGGCTCTAAGACCGTATCCGGTTCGTCAAGTACCGTTTTCTCGGATTGCACCAAGTACCACAACGCCCATAGCCCTCGGATCCTTCAAGTTCGACTACAACATGTGTACAACTACGCGGACTCGCCAAGTACCACTTCATGTCGGCAAGACCCACAAGTCGGACCCCGAACGATCGACGACTCGTGGATCATGTACAACTTCATGCGCCGAACACTCGGGTAGCACAAATGCCAAGTACCCCAGAAACCACTTGGAACGTCAAGTACCGTAGAACCGCGAAGACTCCGTGGTCATTAAGTTCCTCGCGTGGCCCTGAACATCTATGGAAAATTGTGCGACTAAGAACGTAAACCACTACTGTCGAACCCCGAAGGACTCGGATTCGTCAAGCCCCCTCCGAACCGGGAACCACTACTTCCACTACCATTGCTGAGGACCGATAGTACGACTACTTCCACTATGAACGTCCCGAGAACGTCTACTTCCCCTACTTTGCACCGAACGAGAACCCTCCCGTTTGCACTCTTCGAAGGTATAACCCCGAGACGACGTCCGTGGACCGAATGCATGTGTGGTATAACTTGCGCCCTATGTTTTCACCATGTCCAAGTTGTCACTTGCTCGGTCCTCCTCGTTGCCGCTAACCCGTGGGGACCCAGTTACCGGGATCACGCCACCATCTTTTGCACGCTCCCGCCACACATCCTTTGCATCGGTATCTCCATGAGCTACCGGAACTGATATGTTGCCGTGGCATAATTTTCGGGTTCATTGCCGTGGAAGCCCTTTCGTTTCCGCCACGATGGCAAATGCTTCATAACGTGCTCATGCCAATATTTTCTTAAAATTGCATAAACTTGCATATGCCATCCGCATCATGATAATAACATTTAAAATGTTTAAAATTGTTGTTTGCATTATATTTCTAAATGCATATGGGGATTTATCGGAATTGTTGTTTGTTATTTTCGGCCTCATTTAAACTTGCCTAAATGTTTAGTTTACTTATGCTCCACATCTTGCCATGTTTAAACAACATTTAATTTTGTTGAGTACTTTAAACGGGATAGAACTAAATAACTAAATGTGGTGTTTCATCAATATGCAACTCGTTGCATATTGAGCTCCACTTAACTTGTAGTTTTGCTTGTGCACTTTGCCATGCCATGCCTCATTAAACTGGACATGCATCATACTTGGTTGTGCATCATGCCATGTTCATGTGATGGTTGTTTACTATGTTGCTTGCTTCTTTCCGAGTTGCTTCTCTCGTTAGCTTCGGTTCCGTTCCGGAGTTGTGAGGGTCCTTCGACGTCATCCGTTTTTCTTCTTCATGGACTCGTTCTTTTTCCTTGCGGGATCTCAGCCAAGATGACCATACCCTCGAAATCACTTCTATCTTTGCTTGCTAGTTGTTCGCTCTATTGCTATGTCGCGCTACCTACCACTTGCTATATCATGCCTCCCAAGTTGCCATGTCAAGCCTCTAACCCACCTTTTCCTAGCAAACCGTTGTTTGGCTATATTACCGCTTTGCTCAGCCCCTCTTGTAGCATTGCTAGTTGCAGGTGAAGATGAAGTTTGGTCCATGTTGGAAGATGGATATTGTTGGGATATCATTATTATCTCTTATTTACTTTAATGCACCTATATACTTGGTAAAGGGTGGAAGGCTCGGCCTTATGCCTGGTGTTTTGTTCCACTCTTGTTGCCCTAGTTTTCGTCATACCAAAGTTATGTTCCTTGATTTTGCGTCCCTTACGCGGTTGGGTGTTATGGGAATCCCTTGACAGTTTGCTTTGAATAAAATTCCTCTAGCAAGGCCAAACCTTGGTTTTACATTTGCCTAACAACCTGTCACCTTCCCTTGGGTTCTGCAGACCCGAGGGTCATCTTTATTTTAAACCCTCACCCCGGGCCAGTGCTTCTCTAAGTGTTGGTCTGAACTAGAGCCACTTGCGGCGCCACCTCAGGGGAACTTGAGGGTTGGTTTTAGCTATACGTAGTGTTCATCCGGTGTTGCCCTGAGAACGAGATATGTGCAGCTCCTATGAGGATGTTGGCGCATCGGGCGGTCTTGCTGGTCTAGTTTTACAATTGTCGAAATGTCTTGTAACCGGGAGAGACTGGTCGCGTCTTCTCGGGAGAAGGAATATCCTTCGTTGACCGTGAGAGCTTGTGATGGGCTAAGTTGGGACACCCCTGCAGGGTATAAACTTTTGAAAGTTGTGCCCGCGGTTATGTGGCAGATGGGAGTTTTTCAATATCCGGTTGTAGTTAACTTGACACTTAACTTAATTAAAATGAATCAACCGCGTGTGTAGCCGTGATGGTCTCTTCTCGGCGGGGTCCGAGAAGTGAACACGGGTCTTGTGTTATGCTTGAACGTAAGTAGTTTCAGGATCACTTCTTGATCATTTATAGCTTCTCGATCGTGCTTTGCTTCTCTTCTCGCTCTCTCTTGCGTAAGTTAGCCACCATATATGCTAGTGCTTGGTGCAGCTCCACCTCACTACCCTTTCCTACCTTTAAGCTTAAATAGTCTTGGTCGCGAGGGCATGAGATTGCTGAGTCCTCGTGACTCACAGATACTTCCAAACAGGTGCAGGTGCCGGTGATGCCAGTGCAGGTGACGCTACCCAGCTCAGGTGGGAGCTCGATGAAGATCTTGGTCGTTGTTTTGTTTTGTTTCCTTTTGATCAGTAGTGGAGCCCAGTTGGAACGATCGGGGATCTGGCAATTGGGTTTGTCTTCTTTTATTTTGGTTCCGTAGTCGAACCTTGATTGTATTCTGGATGATGTATGTTTAACTTGTATTTGTGTGAAGTGGCGATTGTAAGCCGACTCTTTATCCCTTTCTTATTCAGTACATGGGATGTGTAAAGATTACCCCTCTTGCGACAAGCCTACCACGCGGCTATGCCTCGTAGTCGTGCCCCGACACGTGGGAGATATAGCCGCATTGTGGGTATTACAAGTTGGTAATCAGAGCCATCCCCGACTTAGGAGCCCCCTGCTTGATCGAATCGCTGACGTTGTTGAGTCTAGAACAAAATGTTTTGAGTCTTAGGATTATATATATCAGAGAGTAGGATTATTTTTACTCCTCAGTCCTTTCGTCACTCTGGTGAGGCCTCCTAACGTAGAGTTTTGACTCTTCTCTCCTCAAATTTGACGATTTTTTAGGATCATGCGGGTATCTTGGAATTGTTTCGATGGTTTTGTGATGAGAACATTGTTCTTGGTGCCTCCTGACATTTAGGGGTTGTGGCAGTGTCCCGGGAGTTAAGCTCCGAGGTGTTGTCGTCACTATTTTATCGTTGCAGTTCGGAAATACCTCAGTTTCGCCGACATCAAAAATATTGAGGGAACATCGGAGAGTAACTTCGGAATCTTCTAGTGCACCAAGTAATCATCTGGAGTGAGGGGCTCTCCGGGAGGAAGTAGTTACGAGAACCTAGAGTCGGAGTCAGTAAAATCATTGAACCCGAAAAGAAGAGAGATCAGAGTCCCAGAGTAAAGATCGAGGAATAAAACATCCTAATACCACCCAATGACGATGTGGGCCCGTAAGCCACACAGCCATGTTAGTAAAACATTTTTCACTGCCTAGACTCAACTTCGGCCAAGTAGTTTGGAAGGGGGATTCCTACAGGCAATCAGCTCTGATACCAACTTGTCACGGCCCCGATTTGACCGTACACTAATCATACATGCAAACATGTAATATCAAGTTCAGGGACTGACAGGAAGATATCACAACACAACTCCAAAATAAAATAGGTCATACAAGCATCATAATACAAGCCAGGGGCCTTGAGGCCTCTAATACAAGTGCTCGATCATAGACGGGTCAGCGGAAGCAACAATATCTAAGTACAGACATAAGTTAAACAAGTTGCCATAAGATGGCTAGCACAAACTGGGATACAGATTGAAAGAGGCGCAGGCCTCCTACCTGGGATCCTCCTAAACTACTCTTGGTCGTCGGCGGTGGCCTGCACGTAGTAGTAGGCACCTCCGGTGTAGTAGGAGTCATCGTCGGTGGCGTATGGCTCCTGGGCTCCATCATCTGGTCCCAACAACCAGGTATAGAAAGGGTAAAAAGGGGGAGCAAAGTGTGACAGCCTGATTTTTGCCCTCTCTTATTTACCTGATTTTTATTTGGATTTATTTTGAAAGATGGGGTTTGAATCTTTTCATATGGACTTAGAAACTTGGGTATCCTTGGCTTTCACCCAAGTGCATCATTCCCCTCTCTAATCATCATTCCCCTTCTGACCCATCTCAAAATAATCTTGGGAATATTTTTCTTAAATGAAAAATATTCATTTTTCTTTTCTAAAGCCCTAGCTAGTTCAATGAGTTCCAAAGCAACCCTCATTTTTTCTTGCCCACAAAAATCTGAGAAAATTCCCAAATATTCTTTGAACCCTAGGGCACCTTCGTGAGCAAAAATATTTCATCACTTTTTGGAATATTTTTGCTACAGAAAATATTTTCTTTTCTGGACACAAATGGTGGTTTCTACAGTAACTACCATTTTACTTGCTCCCTTGTGCCTGAATTTTCTTATGCATCATCACCTTAGTAGATGATGGCTAGCCTCCAAAGCACAGCCCCCAACTCCCAGCCATTTGACCTCAATAACATCTCAAAGTTACTGACCAGAAACTTACCTGGCGTGTAAAATCTTCTCTACTGCATCTGGAGCCAAACCAAAGCGTGGTAACATTCAAAACTACCACGAACAACATGCCAAACATGAATTTTGGGCTTAGGTTGGCATGAGGTCAAAGTTCACGCGGTGACCGCGTTCATCCAGGCGCGCTGCCATGCGGCCAACGCACTCTGCAACGCGCCCGAGCCTCTTTTGATCGTGTGCTCGCTTCCCCGCCTGCCTAACCGTGCCAAACTTTGCCACCATCCTCGTATCAACGCCATTAACTCCCCCTGGCGCTCGCCGACGCCGGAGCTCGCCGCAGCGAGCACGGGCACGGTCCGGTCAACCCAACATTGCGGTGTGCACTGTTCTCGTCGCCTTCTCCTCATTCCTGTGTTCATCCCCGTTCGCCAACAGTCGCCGCGTGAGCTGCGTCACCTTCTCCCCCTCTCACTGATGCCGCTCGTCGCCGGGCGCCATGGACATGTGTCCACCAGCGGAGCCCGAAACCCCCCTCTCCGCTTGCCTATAAATTGAGCCGCTTGTTGGAAATATGCCCTAGAGGCAATAATAAATTGATTATTATTATATTTCCTTGTTCATGATAATCGTTTATTATCCATGCTAGAATTGTATTGATAGGAAACTCAGATACATGTGTGGATACATAGACAACACCATGTCCCTAGTAAGCCTCTAGTTGACTAGCTCGTTGATCAATAGATGGTTACGGTTTCCTGACCATGGACATTGGATGTCATTGATAACGGGATCACATCATTAGAAGAATGATGTGATGGACAAGACCCAAACCTAAGCATAGCACAAGATCGTGTAGTTCGTATGCTAAAGCTTTTCTAATGTCAAGTATCATTTCCTTAGACCATGAGATTGTGCACCTCCCGGATACCGTAGGAGTGCTTTGGGTGTGCCAAACGTCACAACGTAACTGGGTGGCTATAAAGGTACACTACGGGTATCTCCGAAAGTGTCTGTTGGGTTGGCACGAATCGAGACTGGGATTTGTCACTCCGTGTGACGGAGAGGTGTCTCTGGGTCCACTCGGTAGGACATCATCATAATGTGCACAATGTAATCAAGGAGTTGATCACGGGATGATGTGTTACGGAACGAGTAAAGAGACTTGCCGGTAACGAGATTGAACAAGGTATCGGGATACCGACGATCGAATCTCGGGCAAGTATCGTATCGCTAGACAAAGGGTATACGAGATTGATCGAATCCTCGACATCGTGGTTCATTCGATGGGATCATCGTGGAACATGTGGGAGCCAACATGGGTATCCAGATCCCGCTGTTGGTTATTGACCGGAGAACGTCTCGGTCATGTCTGCATGCTTCCCGAACCCGTATGGTCTACACACTTAAGGTTCGATGACGCTAGGGTTATAAAGGAAGTTTGTATGTGGTTACCGAATGTTGTTCAGAGTCCCGGATGAGATCCCGGACGTCACGAGGAGTTCCGGAATGGTCCAGAGGTAAAGATTTATATATAGGAAGTCCTATTTTGGCCATCGGGACAAGTTTCGGGGTCATCGGTATTGTACCGGGACCACCGGAAGGGTCCCGGGGGCCCACCGGGTGGGGCCACCTATCCCGGAGGGTCCCATGGGCTGAAGTGGGATGGGATCCAGCCCAAAGTGGGCTGGGGCGCCACTTTCCCCTAGGGCCCATGCGCCTAGTGTGGGGGAAACCCTAAAGGAAGAGTCCCAGAAGGGGAAGGCACCTCCTAGGTGCCTTGGGGAGGAGGGATTCCTCCCTTGGCTGCCGCCCCCCTAGGAGATTGGATCTCCTAGGGCCGGCTCCCCCCCTTGGCCCCCCTATATATAGTGGGGGAGATGGAGGACTCCTTACCTTTGGCTTTGGTGCAGCCCCTCCCCTCTCCCAAGTCCTTCTCCTCTCCCGTGGTGCTTGGCGAAGCCCTACAGGATTGCCACGCTCCTCCACCACCACCACGCCGTTGTGTTGCTGCTGGATGGAGTCTTCCTCAACCTCTCCTTCTCCGCTTGCTGGATCAAGGCGTCGGAGACATCATCGGGCTGTACGTGTGTTGAACGCGGAGGTGCCGTCCGTTCGGCACTTGGTCATCGGTGATTTGGATCACGACGAGTACGACTCCATCAACCCCGTTCACTTGAACGCTTCCGCTTAGAAATCTACAAGGGTATGTAGATGCACTCTCCTTCCCCTCATTGCTGGTCTCTCCATAGATAGATCTTGGTGACACGTAGGAAAATTTTGAATTTCTGCTACGTTCCCCAACAGTGGCATCATGAGCTAGGTCTATTGCGTAGATTCTATGCATGAGTAGAACACAAAGTAGTTGTGGGCGTTGATATTGTTCAATATGCTTACCGTTACTAGTCCAATCTTGTTTCGACGGCATCATGGGATGAAGCAGCCCGGACCAACCTTACACGTACGCTTACATGAGACCGGTTCCACCGACTGACATGCACTAGTTGCATAAGGTGGCTGGCGGGTGTCTGTCTCTCCCACTTTAGTCGGAACGGATTCGATGAAAAGGGTCCTTATGAAGGGTAAATAGCAATTGGCATATCACGTTGTGGTTTTGCGTAGGTAAGAAACGTTCTTGCTAGAAACCCATAGCAGCCACGTAAAACATGCAAACAACAATTAGAGGATGTCTAACTTGTTTTTGCAGGGTATGCTATGTGATGTGATATGGCCAAAAGGATGTGATGAATGATATATGTGATGTATGAGATTGATCATGTTCTTGTAATAGGAATCACGACTTGCATGTCGATGAGTATGACAACCGACAGGAGCCATAGGAGTTGTCTTAATTTATTTATGACCTACGTGTCAACATAAACGTCATGTAATTACTTTACTTTATTGCTTACCGTTAGCTGTAGTAGTAGAAGTAATCGTTGGTGAGACAACTTCATGAAGACACGATGATGGAGATCATGATGATGGAGATCATGGTGTCATGCCGGTGACAAGATGATCATAGAGCCCCGAAGATCGAGATCAAAAGGAGAAATATGATATTGGCCATATCATGTCACTATTTGATTGCATGTGATGTTTATCATGTTTATACATCTTGTTTACTTAGAATGACGGTAGTAAATAAGATGATCCCTCATTAAAATTTCAAGAAAGTGTTCCCCCTAACTATGCACCGTTGTGACAGTTCGTTGTTTCGAAGCACCACGTGATGATCAGGTGTGATAGATTCCAACGTTCACATACAACGGGTGTAAGACAGATTTACACATGCAAACACTTAGGTTGACTTGACGAGCCTAGCATGTACAGACATGGCCTCGGAACACAGAAGACCGAAAGATCGAGCATGAGTCGTATAGAAGATACGATCAACATGAAGATGTTCACCGACGTTGACTAGTCCGTCTCACGTGATGATCGGACACGGCCTAGTTGACTCGGATCATGTAATCACTTAGATGACTAGAGGGATGTCTATCTGAGTGGGAGTTCATAAGATGAACTTAATTATCCTGAACATTGTCAAAAGGTCTTCGCAAATTATGTCGTAGCTCGCATTTTAGTTCTACTGTTTAGATATGTTCCTAGAGAAAATTTAGTTGAAAGTTGATAGTAGCAATTATGCGAACTAGGTCCGTAAACTAAGGATTGTCCTCATTGCTTCATAGAAGGCTTATGTCCTTAATGCACTGAACCTCGAACGTCGTCTGTGGATGTTGCGAACATCTGACATACACGTTTTGATGACTACATGATAGTTCGGTAATGTTAAATGGTTTAGAATTGAGGCACCAAAGACATTTTTGAAACGTCGCGAAACATATGAGATGTTTCGAGGGCTGAAATTGGGATTTCAGGCTCGTGCCCACGTTAAGAGGTATAAGACCTCCGACGATTTTCTTAGCCTGCAAACTAAGGGAGAAAAGCTCAATTGTTGAGCTTGTGCTCAGATTGTTTGAGTACAACAATCATTTGAATCAAGTGGGAGTTGATCTTCCAGATAAGATAGTGATGTTTCTCCGAAGTCATTACCACCAAGCTGCTAGAGCTTCGTGATGAACTATAATATATCAGGGACATATATGATGATCCTTGAGATATTCGCGATGTTTGACACCACAAAAATAGAAATCAAGAAGGAGCATCAATTGTTGATGGTTGGTGAAACCACTAGTTTCAAGAAGGGCAAGGGCAAGAAGGGATACTTCATGAAATGGCAATTCAGCTGCTGCTCTAGTGAAGAAACCCAAAGTTGAACCCAAACCCGAGACTAAGTGCTTCTGTAATAAGGGGAACAGTCACTGAAGCAGAACCACCCTAGATACTTGGTAGATAAGAAGGCTGGCAAGGTCGATAGAAGTATATTGGATATACATTATGTTAATGTGTACTTTACTAGTACTCCTAGTAGCACCAGGGTATTAGATACCGGTTTGGTTGCTAAGTGTTAGTAACTCGAAATAAAAGCTACGGAATAAACGAAGACTAGCTAAAGGTGAGATGACGATATGTGTTGGAAGTATTTCCAAGGTTGATCAAATATCGTACGCTCCCTCTACCATCGAGATTGGTGTTTGCGTTGAGCATAGACATGATTGGATTATGTCTATCGCAATACGGTTATTCATTTAAGGAGAATAATGGTTACTCTATTTATTTGAATAATACCTTCAATGGTCTTTCACCTAAAATGAATGGTTTGTTGAATCTCGATCGTAGTGATACACATGTTCATGCCAAAAGATAGTAATGATAGTACCACCTACTTGTGGCACTGCCACGTAAGTCATATCGGTATAAAACACATGAAGAAGCTCCATGTTGATGGATCTTTGGACTCACTCATTTTTTGAAAGGATTGAGACATGCGAACCATGTTTGTTGGTAGATATGCATGAAGAAACTCCATGCAAATGGACCATTTGGACTCACTTGATTTTGAATCACTTGAGACATGCAAATCATACCACATGGGCAAGATGACTGAAAGCCTTGTTTCCAGTAAAATGGAACTAGAAAGCAACTTGTTGGAAGTAATACATTTTGATGTGTGCAGTCCAATGAGTGCTGAGGCGTGTAGTGGATATCGCTATGTTCTTACTTCACGGATGATTTGAGTAAATGTTGAGTATATTTACTTGATGAATCACGAGTCTGAATTATTGAAAGGTTCAAGTAATTTCAGGGTGAAGTTGAAAGATCGTCGTGACAAGAGGATAAAATATCTATGATATGATCATAGAGATGAATATCTGAATTACGAGTTTGGCACAGAATTAAGACATTGTGGAAATTGTTTCACAACTAATACAGCTTGGAACACCATAGTGTGATGGTATGTCCGAACATCATAACTACACCCTATTGGATATGATGCATACCATGATGTCTCTTATCGAATTACCACGATAGTTTATAGGTTAGGCATTAGAGACAACCACATTCACTTTAAATAGGGCACCACGTAATTCCGATGAGATGACACCGTATGAAATATGGTTTAGGGAAACCTAAGCTGTCATTTCTTAAAAGTTTGGGGCTGCGACGCTTATGTGAAAAAGTTTTAGGCTGATAAGCTCGAACCCAAAGCGGATAAATGCATCTTCATAGGACACCCAAAACAGTTGGGTATACCTCCTGTCTCAGATTCGAAAGCAATAAGGGATTGTTTCTAGAATCGGGTCCTTTCTCGAGGAAAAGTCTCTCTCGAAAGAATTGAGTGGGAGGATGGTGGAGACTTGATAAGGTTATTGAACCATCTCTTCAACTAGTGTGTGGAAGGGCACAGGAAGTTGTTCCTGTGGCACCTACACCAATTGAAGTGGAAGCTTATGATAGCGATCATGAAACTTCAGATCAAGTCACTACCAAACCTCGTGGGATGACAAGGATGCGTACTACTTCAGAGTGGTACGTAATCCTGTCTTGGAAGTCATGTTGCTAGACAACAATGAACCTACGAGCTATGGAGAAGCGATGGTGGGCCCGGATTCTGATAAATGGCTCGAGACCATATAATCCGAGAGAGGATCCATATATGAAAACAAAGTGTAGACTTTGGAAGAGCTACTTGATGGTCATAAGGCTGTTAGGTACAGATGGATTTTAAAAGGAAGACGGACAATGATGGTAAGTATCACCATTAAGAAAGCTCGACTTGTCGTTAAGATGTTTTCCGACAAGTTCAAGGAGTTGACTACGATGAGACTTTCTCACTCGTAGCGATGCTAAGAGTCTGTTGGAATTATATTAGCGATTACTGCGTTATTTATGAAATCTTGCAGATAGGATGTCAAAACATTGTTTCCTCGACGATTTTTTTGAGGAAAGGTTGTATGTAATACAACCGGAAGGTTTTGTCAATCCTGAAAGATGCTAATAAGTATGCAAAGCTCCAGCAATCCTTCTGAGGACTGGAGTAAGCATCTCGGAGTTGGAATGTATGCTTTGATGAGATGACCAAAGATTTTGGGTGTATACAAAGTTTATGAGAAACTTGTATTTCCAAAGAAGTGAGTGGGAGCACTATAGAATTTCTGATGAGTATATGTTGTTGACATATCGTTGATCAGAAATGACGTAGAATTTCTGGAAAGCATATAAGGTTATTTGGAAAGTGTTTTTCAATGGAAAGCCTGGATTAAGCTACTTGAACATTGAGCATCAAGATCTATAAAGATAGATCAAAATGCTTAATGGTACTTTCAAATGAGCACATACCTTGACATGATCTTGAAGGTGTTCAAGATGGATCAGTCAAAGAAGGAGTTCTTGCCTGAGTTGTAAGGTATGAAGTTAATACTTAAAGCTCGACCACGGCAGAATAGAGAGAAAGGACGAAGGTCGTCCCCTATGCTTAAGACATAGGCTCTACAGTATGCTATGCTGTGTACCGCACCTGAAATGTGCCTTGCCATGAGTCAGTCAAAGGGGTACAAGAGTGATCCAAGAATGGATCACAGGACAACGGTCAAAGTTATCCTTAGTAACTAGTGGACTAAGAAATTTTCTCGATTATGGAGCAACAATTTAGAATAGCTCCAAGTAGAACAGTTATTTGGAATAGCTCCAAATAGAACGTGGTAGCTGCATCTAGAAGATGACATAGAGATTTGCGAAGTACATACGGATCTGAATGTTGCAGACCCGTTGACTAAAACCTCTCTCACAAGCAACATGATCAAACCTATAACTCATTGAGTGTTAATCACATAGTGATGTGAACTAGACTACTGACTCTAGTAAACTCTTGGGTGTTAGTCACATGGCGATGTGACCTGTGAGTGTTAATCACAAGGCGATGTGAACTAGATTATTGACTCTAGTGCAAGTGGGAGACTGTTGGAAATATGCCCTAGAGGCAATAATAAATTGATTATTATTATATTTCCTTGTTCATGATAATCGTTTATTATCCATGCTAGAATTGTATTGATAGGAAACTCAGATACATGTGTGGATACATAGACAACACCATGTCCCTAGTAAGCCTCTAGTTGACTAGCTCGTTGATCAATAGATGGTTACGGTTTCCTGACCATGAACATTGGATGTCATTGATAACGGGATCACATCATTAGAAGAATGATGTGATGGACAAGACCCAATCCTAAGCATAGCACAAGATCGTGTAGTTCGTATGCTAAAGCTTTTCTAATGTCAAGTATCATTTCCTTAGACCATGAGATTGTGCAACTCCCGGATACCGTAGGAGTGCTTTGGGTGTGCCAAACGTCACAATGTAACTGGGTGGCTATAAAGGTACACTACGGGTATCTCCGAAAGTGTCTGTTGGGTTGGCACGAATCGAGACTGGGATTTGTCACTCCGTGTGACGGAGAGGTGTCTCTGGGCCCACTCGGTAGGACATCATCATAATGTGCACAATGTAATCAAGGAGTTGATCACGGGATGATGTGTTACGGAACAAGTAAAGAGACTTGCCGGTAACGAGATTGAACAAGGTATCAGGATACCGACGATCGAATCTCGGGCAAGTATCGTACCGCTAGACAAAGGGAATTGTATACGAGATTGATCGAATCCTCGACATCGTGGAACATGTGGGAGCCAACATTGGTATCTAGATCCCGCTGTTGGTTATTGACCGGAGAACGTCTCGGTCATGTCTGCATGCTTCCCGAATCCGTAGGGTCTACACACTTAAGGTTCGATGATGCTAGGGTTATAAAGGAAGTTTGTATGTGGTTACCGAATGTTGTTCAGTGTCTTGGATGAGATCCCGGACGTCACGAGGAGTTCCGGAATGGTCCGGAGGTAAATATTTATATATAGGAAGTCCTATTTGGGCCATCGGGACAAGTTTCAGGGTCATCGGTATTGTACCGGGACCACCGGAAGGGTCCCGGGGGCCCACCGGGTGGGGCCACCTATCCCGGAGGGTCCCATGGGCTGAAGTGGGATGGGATCCAGCCCAAAGTGGGCTGGGGCGCCACTTTCCCCTAGGGCCCATGCGCCTAGTGTGGGGGAAACCCTAAAGGAAGAGTCCCAGAAGGGGAAGGCACCTCCTAGGTGCCTTGGGGAGGAGGGATTCCTCCCTTGGCCGCCGCCCCCCTAGGAGATTGGATCTCCTAGGGCTGGCGCCCCCCCTTGGCCCCCCTATATATAGTGGGGGAGATGGAGGACTTCTTACCTTTGCCTTTGGTGCAGCCCCTCCCCTCTCCCAAGTCCTTCTCCTCTCCCGTGGTGCTTGGCGAAGCCCTGCAAGATTGCCACGCTCCTCCACCACCACCACGCCGTTGTGCTGCTGCTGGATGGAGTCTTCCTCAACCTCTCCTTCTCCCCTTGCTGGATCAAGGCGTCGGAGACATCGTCGGGCTGTACGTGTGTTGAACGCGGAGGTGCCGTCCGTTCGGCACTTGGTCATCGGTGATTTGGATCACGACGAGTACGACTCCATCAACCCCGTTCACTTGAACGCTTCCGCTTAGCGATCTACAAGGGTATGTAGATGCACACTCCTTCCCCTCATTGCTCTCTCCATAGATAGATCTTGGTGACACGTAGGAAAATTTTGAATTTCTGCTACGTTCCCCAACACCGCCCCCAGCCTCCTCGAGGACCATCCACCACTCCAACACACCCCACAAGCGCGTAGGAAACCGTAGCCCGGCCGGGCAGGCCGCGAGCCGCCATCCTCGAGCTCAAGCTCGCCGGCGATCCCCTTTGGTCGTCAAAGTAGCTCCAGCCCCTCCCAGGCCAGGGTGATCCTTCCAGGGCCTCTGCCTCTCTCCGGTGAAGCCATCCTGTCCCCCTGGAGCCCCTGAACTTGCCCCTGCTCGCCATCTTCCTCATCTCCGGCGACCACCGGCCTCTGCCTCCGCTTGCGAGGTCGATTCCGACACCGTCCGACCGCCCCTAGCTACGCTATGGGTACGGGCAGGTGCGCCTACATCCCCTCTCTTGATCCCTCCCTCTCGTTTTGGCCAAGGAGCCCTCGTCGCCGGCGAGAGCTCCGGCAAAGCCGCGACTCCCCACTGTTTCCTTCTCTCCTCCTTCTCACCGGACTAGCGGGGCCCGCTAGTCAGCCACTCTGTATGCGCGTGAAGCGGTACGAGTGGTGGCGCCCTGAGGCTTTACGCCTTCGACGTCACCCCCTAGCCTGTTTATCTAAATTCAAATTCAATTCAATTCCATAGAGCTTCAAACAGCTATAACTCTTTAACCATAAGTCCAGATGAATTGATTCTTTTTGCATTATGTTCTTTGCAAAGAAATCTAGCAGCTCACCAAAAATGAGATTTTTCTGAGCCGTATTGAATTTCTGGTGATTTTCAGAAGAGTTCTTGATATATTCATCTTGTGTTTAAAATTTATTTTCAGAGGGTGAGGCTTGTCTTGAGGATCACCAGGAGGCTTGTGAACCTAATCTGCACTAAGGCGAGCCACAACAACATTTTCATGGTGCCATTTCAATATTGATGATTTTCTTACTTGAATGAAATGATTAATCCATGCATTTAAATAACTATTATGTTATTTATATTCTGTTAAGTGTGTGTTAGTATTATGCTTGATTTACAGAACACTGAAACTAGCTTAGTTAGTAAAGAAGCTAAGATCTAATTATGGTAATGATAAAATGATTTGTTATGCATATGAGTAATTGCTTAAAGTTATTTTCTTGCATAACTAAAATAGTTAAATTTGCTAGAAATATCATGTTAAGTGCTTGTTTAGTCATTTTACTTAAGTTACAGAATGTTTGAACCTAACTTGGTTGGCAAAGAGAATAGGATTTGCTTGTGGTGATAGTAAAATCTTTGCTATCCATATGAGAAATTAATCGAAGTTATTTTCTTACAAGAGAAAATGATAATACTTGCTGCAAAATATATTGTTAAAGTGAGAGTTACCCTGAGCAGGAAAGTAATATAAGTTGTTGATGCTTATGCTTAGTGTGAATATGGTTGACATCAGTCATTGTCGTTAATATGTGATGCATGCGTAGTATTGCATTTCATGGCATGCTATGACACCGGTCATCTTCATTTTAAGTTGAACCTGAATATAACTCAACTTTAATATATCGTTGACTAGGTCATGGTGCCGCTAAATCGAGATTTTCCCAGTGCAACCACATTTGCCTTTAAGGGAAGGCCTTAATTCGGTCCATTGACATGCCTCTGGTCGGTGCCACCAACTAGAGAAGGTTATGGGCATGCTTACCCTGCCTGCTAAGCAGGCATAACCTTGTGTGCCTGTTGTTGAGATTATGGTACCGGGTCCCCGAGTGGGATCGTTTTGGCCACGACGGTGGTCGTTGTGTCTTTGGTAGACACGGGGCCACCCAGGACAAGCCCATTGGGGATTGGGTCAGAGTGGCCGGGAGAGTGTCATGGCAATGGAAGGGTTTTGTCGGAATGACGTTGGTCCACCCGAATGGGAGTGCGAGGCCATGGGTTCCGTGGTGTGGGTACAGTGTGCTACCTCTGTAGAGTGTATAATCTATCGATAGCCGAGTCCACGGTCACGGACACCTCGTGGTAGGTCCCACCATGAGTCAAAGTTTAATAAACCTGCACACTAAGTTATGAACTTTGCACTGTTGATGATGGCAGAAAGGCCATCGAGATGTTCGAGACCCAATATGGGTCGTGGTTGTGATCGCTGTAAGGGTCACGAGTTACTCTGGTCAAGACCATGATGGTGGTTTGGTTGTGATCGCCGTAAGGATCACGAGTCACTCTGGTCAAGACCATGATGGTAGTTTGGTTGTGATCGCCGTAAGGATCACGAGTTACTCTGGTTAAGACCATGATGGTGGTTTGTTTGTGATCCGAGAACGATCACGGTTGGTAAGTCGGTCCCGAGGGACGTCATTCCCAAGAGCATGAGCACATCATGTTGGAACATTATTACATTATTAATTGGTTAAATATCATGATATTGTTTGTCATTATGATTATGCTTGTTGTGAGCTTGCAAGTACATTCAATGTACTGACCTGGCGTGTCATGCCAGATTTCAGGAAAGTCGCGTTGGAAAGGAGTGCTGCTCGAGTCTAGATCGTGTCCACATCGGTGTCCCTGTGCTATGGAGTTTCCGCTACGACGTTGTTCCGCTACCGCGTAGTTGTATTATCGAGGCCCCTTTATGTCCACTAAATAATGTACCTATTGTTCAGCCGCACCGTGCGTGCTGGTCGGCCTCGACATCTGTTGTAATATAAAATCTGATCCGCTAGCATAAATAAAGCGGTTGTTTTTATGTACCAAGATGTTGTGTGTTGCCAGAAGACATGGTCTCTGGGCTGGCAATGCAGGGTAAACCGGTCGCTTTGAGCCGGGGTGCCATACAAAGCAACAGTGAGTACTCATCCAAAGTACTCGCAAGCAAGGATCTACACTACATATGCATTGGTATCAGTGAAAGGGGTAGTATATGTGGACTGAAGTGTAGAATGCCAGAATAAGAGGGGGATAGCTAGTCCTATCAAAGACTACGCTTCTGGCAACCTCCATCGTGAAGCAGTAGGAGAGAGTAGATGGTAAGTTCACCAAGTATCATCGTATAGCATAATCCTACCCGGCGATCCTCCCCTCGTCACCCTATGAGAGAGCGATCACCGGGTTGTATCTGGCACTTGAAAGGGTGTGTTTTATTAAGTATCCGGTTCTAGTTGTCATAAGGTCAAGGTATAACTCCGGGTCATCCTTTTACCGAGGGACGCGGCTATTCGAATAGATAAACTTCCCTGCAGGGGTGCACCACATTACCCAACACGCTTGATCCCTTTGGTGATGCACACTTTCCTGGGTCATGTCTGGCCTCGGAAGATCAACACGTTGCAGCCCTACCTAGGCACAACAGAGAGGTCAACACGCTGGTCTAAATCCTATGCGTGCAGGGGTCTGGGCTCATCGCCCATTGCACACCTGCATGTTGCATGGGCGGCCGGTGAGCAGACCTAGCAACCTCCATTACAAAGAAAGTTGTGTTACACGGTCCAACCCGGTGCGCGCCGCTCAGTCGCTGACGTCAAGAAGGCTTCGGCTGATACCACAACGTCGCGTTCCCATAACTGTTCCCGCGTAGTTGGTTAGTGCATATAGGCCAGTGGCTAGACTCTAATCAAATACCAAGATCTCGTTAAGCGTGTTATTTTGAAGTAATCGCGAACGCCGACCAGGGACCAGGCCCACCTCTCTCCTAGGAGGTCGCAACCTGCCCTGTCGCTCCACCACAAAGTAACAATCGGGGGCCGTCGGGAACCCAGGCCCACCACTACCTGGATGGAACCACCTGCCCCTTCAGCCCCCATATCCGAATCACTTGCGGGTACTCAACGAGCCAACCCGACTTTAATCACAACATGTATCATGTTTAATATGTATAGTATATATACCCGTGATCACCTCCCGAAGTGATCACGGTCCAGTAGTATAGCATGGTGAACAGACAAAAGTGTAAGGTCACTGATGATAAACTAGCATCCTATACTAAGCATTTAGGATTGCAGGTAAGATATCAACAATTACAGCAACAATGATAGGCTATGTAGCATAATAGGATTAGCCGAAAGCAATAACAAGCTACACTAATCTAATGCAAGCAGTAGAGAGAAGAATAGGCGATATCGGGTTGATCAAGGGGGGGGGGGCTTGCCTGGTTGCTCTGGCAAGAAGGAGGGGTCGTCGTCGATGTAGTCGATCATGGGGGTACCGGCAGCGGTCTCCAGGTCTACCGGAAATAAATAACAGAGGGGAACACAATAAATAATAGAGCAATCAAAGCATAACATGGCAATACACGGTGCTAGGGGTGACCTAACGTGGTACTAGGTGATACTGGCGAAGGGGGAAAACATCTAGGAAAGTATTCCCGGTGTTAGGCATTTTTGGACAGATTAAACGGAGGGGACGATTGCAGGTTCGCTATGCTAGAGAAATGTGGCAGATGAACGGACTTGTATTCGGATTTGTCTCGTCGTTCTGGGCAACTCTCATGTACAGAGTATTTTCATCAGATTTACAGGTTATTTTATATTAATTTTTAAAGCTTTAATTTATTTTCTCGAATTAACAGATTATTTTAATTCGGGTTGACTAAGTCAATTTGACTAGTCAAAAGGAGAGGTGTGACCCACATGACATAGGCTTAGATATTTTTAATCTAACTTATCTTTTTTAACAGTAGGGTCCACATGTCATATACACTATGCCTAACCACTCATTAGCCTAACTACCAATTAGATACTAACCTAAACAGGGCTCGGTCTCATCCAGAGACGCAGCCAGCCAGACACACATGTAGTCGCACACTCACACGCTGGTCACACACCACACACACATCATGCAACTCACACACACACGGCGCTTGGCCATGGCCAGCAGTAGTAGCGCCGTGCGGTGAACAGTGGAAGCAGTAGCGCTGGCGAGCAACGGTGCCGACGAGTACCATTGGCAACACACAACAGCAGCAACAGTTAAGAATAGTAGGAGGAGGAATGGCAGCAGTGCAGCTGCAAGCAGCAGGCGGCAGGAGCAGCAGCTATGGGAGCAGGGGCACGGGCCAGGCGGACATACGCGCATGAGGGCGTGGCCTGGGGCGCGCCCGGTGCGGCAAAGGGGCGGCCAGGGGCGCACGGGAGTGGCGCAGGAGCAGCATGCGGGCGCGCACACGGACACGGCAAAGGCGAGCTCGTGGACAATGGCTACTGTCGGGTGTGGGGTTCCGGCTAACCCTTAAGGTTCGAACACTTGGGTGCGTGCGAAGTCTTTCCCTCGTACCGATCGACGCTCTAGCTCGCTAAGATCTTGCGGACGAACTCGACGAACTCACAACACAGAAAGACACGGGGTTTATACTGGTTCGGGCCACCGTTGTGGTGTAATACCCTACTCTAGTGTGGTGGTGGTGGATTGCCTCTTGGGCTGATGATGGACAATATAAGGGGAAGAACAGCCTCTTGAGGTTGAGGTGTTCTTGTGCGTATGAACTTGTGGTGTGTAGGTTCCCTCAAGCTAAGATGAGATGCCCCTACTATGGTGGTGGCTAGTCCAATTTATAGAGGCTCTGGTGCTCTTCCCAAATATTGAGCGGGAAGGGAGCCAACAATGGCGGGCAAATTTGAAGGAGGACAACTAGTACAAGCTATCCTGACAAAAGCGGTCTTCGCCTGTGAAAGGCTCTGGTGGTGACACCGTCTTGGGCTCCACGATGACCTCCGTCTTGCCGTCCTTCTGGTCTTGGTCTCGTTGCACCGAAATGGCAACCTTTGCATGTGGCCTTGGTACTCCTTGCCTGCGCTTGCCTCCTTAGCACCAAATAGGAAATGAGGATGCTACGTGCGCTGGCGCCCGCCTGGTGTTGTGCGTCATGGCTCACGTCACGAGAATCTCGTGAGGCTCGCCCCAACTTGATATCTCCGCACCTCGTGAGCCTGCCTAACCATGCCGCTCTAGAGGAGGTCTTGCATCGTCCGCCTTGCGAGGCTTGGACCCTCGCGAGGGTCTTGGGTGCCTTGTTGACGAAGATGGGCCGTACGGCCTGCTGGCTTAGCCACGCCATGGGCCGCAGGCAGGCAGGTCTGGGGACCCCCGTTCCCAGAACACCAACAGCTACGACACGAATTGAGTCGAGGAAAAGAGGGAGAAAGGGAGAGGAGCTCACAGCAAACTCGGGGACGTGGTTGGGGTGGCTGGGGATGGACCGGAGCTGTGGGAAACGATGGCAGACGCCGATAATATACCCGACGAAGACGACGGCGATGGCGAGCACACGGGAGTTGCGCCGCTCGATCTGGTAGCATAGTCGAAGGAGAGGACGGCGGGGAGGCTCCTGGCGTCTTCCTAGTGCTTGGGGAGGTCAGCGGCCATGGCAACGACGCAAGGCAGTGGCGTACTAGCACGATCACCGCGCGACCTTTCGAGCTCGCACTCGAGCAGAGGTGGAGGCGGCTCGGTGGGGAATGAGAGGGGAACAGAGGAGAGCGGGCTAGGGTTTGCTATGGCGCGGTTATAAGCCAAGGAGACCGACGTGGAGGCCATCCATGGCCATGGCCGCGGATGTGCGACATGCATGTCTCCTGCCTCCCTGCACAGAGGAGGGGATGAGGTGGAGGTGGAGGTGGGCTAGGCCGGAGGCACTGTGGCCACTTATGGCCCAGTGGCCTAGTAGTTTTAGGAACTTTTCTATTTTCATTTTCTGTTTTTATTTTTCTTTACTATTTTCTTTTAACATTAGCTAGCAGATGAATTTGGCTAAATGTGAAAGTGGGTACACAACTATTAGGAAATATATTGAAGAGTCCCCAAAAGGTTTGAGGGCAAGAGGAAAAGTATAAATATTTGTTTATTTTGAAAGGCTATTTTCATTTGTTGTTGAACCACTTTATAAATTCCTAGGGACCAATTGGTGGGTCAAATAATGTTTGTTTCAACATGACAAATATCAGGGGAATTTATAGAATATTGTGAACATTTTAGTTTTACCATTTGAAGAAATAATTATTTCACTTGCAATTGAAATTTGAATTTGACTTTGATTCTGGACAAGTGGCCATTTGCATAGTAACCAAGATGACATGGCCACCATTAGGGGGAGATTACTGTAGCATGATTCTCGGTGTGTTACAACCCCCCATGTGCTTCTCTGGCCCATTGGGTGTCTTCTGGTCCATAAAAATCCACAAAAAGTTTCGCTGCATTTGGACTCTGTTTGATATTGATTTTCTGTGATGTAAAAAACAAGCAAAAAACATCAACTAGCACTTGGCACTATGTCAATAGGTTTGTCCCAAAAATGACATTAAATTATTATAAAATGATAGTAAAACATCCAAGAATGATAATATAACAACATGGAACAATAAAAAATTATAGATACGTTGGAGACGTATCAATAAGCGTTGTCTGAACTTGTGATGGTAAAGAAATAAAAGCGACAGACTGAATAATAAATGTTGCTATCACAAAGGGCAATATAGCGTGATGTTCCTTTGCATTAACGGTTTTCACATCCAAAATTAAAAAGCGCATGACAAGCTCTGCTTCCCTCTGCGAAGGGCCCATCTTTTACTTTCATGTATTTACTTTTATGCAAGAGTCAATAGTATTCCTTCCTAGTTCAACCTCAAATTTCTTTAGTTGGCAAGCATCATGTGGTGGGGAAAGATCCAAGCATATATGGCCATTCAAATATATTTGATCATGAATTATTATTGTCGACAATTATCTATATGTTAAATAAGTTGGGAGGCGAAACATTAAGCCCCTATCTTTCTCTATGTTCGATAAATGCTATTTGTTCTAAAAATATGCTTTGAGTGTTAGGAATCATGGAATACTATATGATAGTTGAGTATGTGGACTTTGCTAAATCAAAGCTCTTACGTAGACCCTTCCTGGAAATAAGATGCATTGCAATTGTTTGGTGACTGAAAGCATAGTTTGTTAGTTTTCAAGAAACTTTATGCTCTATACTTTAACATGTGAATAGCTTGTTACTTGATCATGAGAAGTTTTATGAGATGAGCTACTATTTGTGATATATAATGATGCTAGAAAAAGTTTTTGGAACTATCATTGATCAAATTTATGCACTACGCTAGCATTCACACTTCATAAATTATTTGTTTTATCATTTACCTACTCGTGGACGAGCAGGAATTAAGCTTGCGGATGTTGATACGTCTCCAACGTATCTATAATTTATGAAGTATTCATGCCATGTTTATAACAATTTTGTATGGTTTTGGTATCATTTGATTAGAACTAACCTGGACTGGCGCTGTTTTCAGCAGAACTACCATGGTGTCTTTTTGTGCAAAAATAAAAGTTCTTGGAATGGGCTGAAAATTTACGGTGATTTTTATGTAACAAAAGAGACCCCCAAAGCACAGGAGCTGGACCAGAAGCTTCACGAGGAAGCCACAAGCCTCCTAGGCATGCCCAGGGGGCGCCTTGAGGGCTTGTGGGCCCCTAGGGTACCTCACTGACTTGTTTCTGACGCCAAAAATTCTAATAAATATAGAAACCTCCAAAGAGAACCCTAGATCGGAAGTTACGCCGCCGCAAGCCTCTGTAGCCACAAAAAATCAATCTAGGCCCTCTATGGCACCCTGCCGGAGGGGGCATCATCATCGGAGGACATGGAGGTGGAAGGCCGGAGGGGGCCATCATCACCATGGAGGCCAAGGACCAGAGGGAGAACCTCTCCCCATCTATGGGGGCGGCCATGGAGGAGGAAGCACAAGGGGGAGACTCTCTCCCCCTCTCTCTCAGTGGCATCGGAGTGCCGCCGGGGGAACCATTGCTGCGGTGATCGTCTTCATCAAACATCACCATCTTCATCACCTTCCTCATCTCTTTTAACGGTCCACTCTCGCGCACCCCACTGTAATCCCCTACTTGAACATGGTGCTTTATGCCACATATTGTGATCCAATTATGTGTTGGCATCCTATGATGTTTTGAGTAGATTCCTTTGGTATTTTGGGTTGATTGATGATCTAGATTGGTTTGAGTTGTATGTTTTATTTTGGTGTTTTCCTATGATGCCTTCCATGCCACGCACATGTGAAGGATTCCCGCTGTAGGGTGTTGCAATACGTTCATGATTCTCTTATAGTGGGTTGCTAGAGTAACAGAAGCTTAAACCCGAGTAAGGGGGTTGTTGCATATGGGATATAGGGGACTTGATACTTTAATGCTATGGTTGGGTTGTACCTTAATGGTCTATAGTAGTTGAATGCTTTCTAGAGTTCCAATCATAAGTGCATATGATCCAAGTAGAGAAAGTATGTTAGCTTATGCCTCTCCCTCATATAAAATTGCAATGATGATTACCGATCTTGTTAACAATTGCCTAGGATAATTCCGCACACAGATCCATCATTATTCCACACTCCCTATTTATAATATATAGTAATATATTATAACTTTATGCTAGCCTTCTTAAGGCAAAAACTTGTTTAACTTATGTCTCTACTCAGATAATGTTGCTTCCGCTGACTCGCTTGTGTATAGAGCTATGTATTCGATCCCTCGAGGTCCCTATCCTATAATATGAAGCTGTGAGTCCTTGAGATATGTATTCGATCCCTCGAGGTCCCTATCCTATAATATTCATTTGTGTTTGCACTTGTGTTGTGATATATTGTTGTGAGTCCTTGATCTTGATCATACACGGTTGCGTGTATGATTAGTGTACGATTGAATCGGGGCATCACACACAACGTTGTTTTATTTGTCGTTTCTAGATGGAAGAAAATGTTCGGTGTACATGGAGTCGTATCAGTGGAAGATAGGACTTGAGAGATTATTGATCTTACCTTTAGCTCCTTGTGGGGTTGACACCCCATACTTACCACTTTCACCTTTGGAAATTGCTACCATGATTCCTTGCACTTGGGGATTATCAGGCCCGAGTGCGATGATTTCAGATCTGAACCATTTATGTTTTCACCAACATATTTGTGTTCTTGATTTGATCTTGCAAGTTATATGCACATACTATGTGTTATGATCCGCATACCCCAAGGTGACAATAATTGGGATTCTTTCCGGTGATTACTGTAGTCTAAGGAGTTCATGTATTCACTATGTGTTAATGCTTTGTTACGATTCTCTATTAAAAGGAGGCCTTAATATCTCTTATTTTCCTTATGGAGCCCACTACCACAGGAGGGTAGGACAAAAGATGTCATGCAAGTTCTTTTCCATAAGCATGTATGACTATTTACAGAATACATGCCTACATTACATTGATGAATTGGAGCTAGTTCAGTGTCGCCCTAGCAGTTATATGATGAATATTATCCAACTTATAATCGATCCAATGCCTATGAGTTTTTCACATATTGTTCTTGCTAAGTTACTATTGCTGTTACTACTATTACAACCGCTACAAAACTACTTCTACTACTTTTACTTTTACTATCATTGTTACTGCTATCAAACTATCATACTACTGTGCTACTGATCATGCTACTGTAGATATTTAGTATCCAGGCGTGGCTGAATTGACAACTCAACTACTAATACTTACAAGTATTATTTGGCTCCCCTTGTGTCGAATCAATAAATTTGGGTTGAATACTCTACCCTAGAAAACTGTTGCGACCCCCATATACTTGTGGGTTATCAAGACCTTTTTCTGGCGCCGTTGCCGGGGAGCATAGCTATATTTGTTGAGTCACTTGGGATTTATATCTTTTGATCACTATGAAGAATCTTAAGGATGGTAGAACCAAGATCATTCCCTCTAAGATGAGGGGAGGTAAGGAATTGTTATCTAGCTCTGCACTTGATTCACATTCTATTTTGAGTGAGCTTGCAACACCACCACATGTTATTAATCCTAATATGTCACAAGTAATTGATGGTGCTACTTCTACTATGAATGATGCTATTGATGATCCTAGTACTTTGATTGATAAGAATGTGCCACTAGGCGAATTTCTTGATGATGCTAGAGCTAAAGAAATTGAGAATGCTGAAACTGATGAGATTACTGAAACTAAAAATTATGAAATGCCTATTAGACCTAGCTCTCCTAGATATGAATTACCTAAGATAACCAAGGGTTATGCAATGGATGGAGAAGTAGCTAGGGATTTCTTGCTTGTAAGGATAGAGATGATCTTAAGAAATTATTACACAAATTGAAACAAAAATATTTGAATGCTATAATGAAATATAACCCTAAGTTTGATACTTCACCTATCTTTATTACTAATAAGGATTATGAATTCTCTGTCGACCCAGAGTTAATTATTTTGGTTGAATCTAATCCTTTCCATGGCTATGGAACTAAAACTGTTGTGGCACATCTTATTAAATTAAATGATATAGCCACCCTATTTGCTCATGATGAAAAAATGTCGCTATTACTCTATTCTCAATTTATTTCCTTTCTCGTTAAAGGGTGATGCTAAGATATGGTATAATACTCTTGCTCCTGGTTGTGTGTGTAGTCCCCAGGATATGATTTATTACTTCTCTAAAAAATGTATTCCCACTCATAAGAAACAAGTTGCCTTACAGGAAATATTTAACTTTGTGCAAATTGAAGAAGAGAGTCTCCCATAAGCTTGGGGGAGGCTTCTCCAATTACTTAATGCTTTGCCTGATCATCCTCTTAAGAAAAATGAAATACTTAATATTTTCTATAATGGAGTAACAGATGCTTCTAGGGACTACCTAGATAGTTGTGTTGGTTGTGTTTTTAGGGAACAAATTATTGAACAAGCTGAGGAACTATTGAATAATATATTGAAGAATTATAATGATTGGACACTTCCTGAACCACCATCTCAATCCACTCCAAAGAACATGGGTATTTTATTTCTCAGTCCAGAAGATATGCAAGAAGCAAAGAAATGTATGAAGGAAAAGGGTATTAAAGCTGAAGATGTTAAGAATTTGCCACCTATTGAAGGAAAAGGGTAAATTCTATATAAAATTGATGAAGGTGACATTCCCTACAATAAATCTCCTAGTCAATGCTTGTATGAATTTGGAAATTACATTATTAAGCAAGATGATCTTAATGCAAATGTTATTAAACAATTGAAATGAAATGCATACATGATTGATCGCTTGAGTTACTTGTTGTTTAGAATTGTTAAACATGCTTCTATGGTCCAAACTCAGTTAGAACAAGTTGCTAAATCTCAGGGTGAATTGCTCAATGAAATGAATAATAATATGAATGATCATGCTATTAGAGTAATGACTAGAGGAGGTAAAAAGACTTAGGAGCCACTTTATGCTGAAGGGCATCCTAAAATAATTGAACAAGACTCTCAAATAATTAATGTTGATGCACCTAGTCCTTCTAAAAAGAAACAGAAAGAGAAAAATGTTAGGACTTTGCATACTTCTAGTGAACCTCAGGTAGAAAAACCATCTTAGAACGATAATGATGTTTCTATTTCTGATGCTAAAACTCAATTTGGTAATGAACATTCACCTAGTGATAATGATAATGACAATGACAATGATGATGTTCATATAGATGTTCAACCAAACAATGATAAAGAACCAGATAATGATGTTGAAATAGAACGTGCTATTGATCTTGATAACCCACCTTGTAAAAATGAACGTTATGACAAGAGAGACTTTGTTGCTAGTAAACATGTTAATGAAAGAGAACCATGGGTTCAGAAACCCATGCCCTTTCCACCTAAACCATCTAAGAAAATGCATGAGGAAGAATTTGAATGCTTTGCTAAAATGCTTAGGCCAGTCTTTTTGCGTACTCATTTGACTGATATTTTAAGGATGCCCCCTTATGCAAAATATATGAAAGATATTGTCACTAATAAAAGAAAAATACCTAAAGATGAAATATCCACCATGCTTGCAAATTATTCTTTTAAGGATGGAGTACCCAAGAAATTAGGAGATCCTGGAATACCAACTATACCATGCTCGATTAAAAGAAGTTATGTCAAAACTGCCTTATGAGATTTAGGAGCTGGTGTTAGTGTTATGCCTTTCTATTTATACAAAAGACTTGATTTGAATAAACTCACACCCACTGAAATATCACTGCAAATGGCGGATAAATCTGTTGCCATACCTATTGGTGTTCGTGAGGATGTGTCCGTTGTAGTTGTGAATGTTACTATCTTAACAGACTTTTGTTATACATGATATGCCCAAGGACGACAACATGTCGATTATCCTTGGTAGATCCTTTTTGAATACTGCAGGGGCTATTATTGATTGCAACAAAAGCAAGGTCACTTTTCATATAGGTAATGAGCATATGTTGCACTTTCCGAAGAAACAATTTCAAGTGAATGGTATTAATGTTATTGAAAAGACTCCGACAATTACTATTGGAAATGTTCAAATTCCTCTTCCTACTATAAAAAGGAAATATGAAACAATTATTGTTGGGGAGATGCATATCCCCGTTGAGGTAACTTAGTGTTTTACGAAGATTCTTCAGGTTCATGCTAATCGAAAGTGGTTGTTAATAAGACTTGATCAACCTTATTAATGGATTATTTTTGAGAGGCAGGTGGTCGATGAATTTAGTAGGCACAACCTTCAGTACTCATTTTAAGTTTCCTATTATTTTTTGTTAACTACAATAAAATGCTATGAATACCATGTTTTCTGAATAATCCATGCAATAAAAATGTGCCCAAAAATGAAAGTGCTCAAAATGACCTGAAATTTTGAATGATTTTTTACTGAATATTTGTGAATTTCTAGTGCTGAATACACCACAGGGGGTGCCCCTGGTGCCCACTAGGCACCAGGGCGCGCCACACCCCTCTAGCGCGCCCTGGTGGGTAGTAGGCCCCACAAGGACCCCCTCGCTTACTCTCTTACCTCACATCATCACTCACCTCCACAAAACTTCCCTCTAGCTCTCTCTCTCTCTCATGTTCTTGCTCCCAAGGCTGAGACTTTGATCTCTTTGCTCGGAGCTCCGTTTCCAAAATTGTTTTGGGGGATTGCTACTTGGTATGTGACTCCTCCATTTCTCCAATTAGTTTTTGTTTTAGTGATTTATATTTTGAGTAATTAGGTACTCTTGGTGCTGCTAAAAATGAGCTTGAATGTTGAATTCTTTGAGTTCCAAGTAGTTTGAATGCTTGATATTGCCTATAGATATCCATATGAGTAGTTGCTATCAGTTTTTTGAAGTTTTGTTGACATCATTTTGTGACCTAAAAGTTTTAGAAATTTGTTCATAGGAAAAATGGATGTTTTCCTAAGGAGTTCATTGAAGCAGAATGCCAAGGGAGTCATTGCTGAATCCTCGGATAGTGACCTCAACACTCCTCGTAGGGCAGAGGTCCGACAGTGCGAATGGCCGCACAATGCCTTCATGAACGAAGCCGGATTCTACCAAGAGTTCATGAAATTTCATTGCAAGTGTTGCACTTACCAACTTCCTTGTAGATGAGTGTGACCAAGACCACCTCCTCAAAATTCTTTTGTGCAAAATTTTCATTTCCTGAATAAGCTCGAACCCCCTGAGGTGCGCTTTGATTTATATTCTGAACATCATCAGATACCACTTGCTGAATTTTGTGAGATATGTTGATTCCTTCTGATGGGGAATTAAGGGAGGCTAGACCAATGGAGTTTGATGGTTTCCTCCGCACTATAATTGTGGGAGAGGAAAGGGACGTGTCGAAAGCCACGGCCACTAGTTTGCAATTTCCTTCTATGCATTACTTTGCCTTATTCATAACGAAATGTTTGACTGCCAGAGAGCAAGGAACTATACTTAGTGCCCCTGACCTTGCCATTTTATGTCGTGCACTTCATAATGATCACACTTATAGCCTTGGGTATATCGTTGCACGCCATTTGCACACCAGCAGGATGAAGGGCAAAATTCATCATGGTATTTATACTACTCGCCTAGCGAGATACTTTAATGTTCAGATATGCCCCCATGATTACTTGTTGCCCAGAGTTTATTTAGATTGCCAGGCGATGGAGGACCACCACTTTATTGTTTCTCCTATGTCTCCTCACCACATTCGCTATAACTTGGTTTTCAACGAGGAAACTCGCGATATTATTCCATTACCTGCAGCTGCTTTGTTTGACTCTAATGCCAGAAACGGATACACTGTCCTACTAGAGGACATTTTCGCCTACCAAAACGCACGTGCAGTGGCAGGGGAGGAGCCCCAGGATTGGGACACTCAGGTTCTGCCGCCTCAGCACTTTCACATGGGACCAGATGGCTACTACGGATGGTGATTACCAAGCTAGGAAAAAGCCTAAGCTTGCGGGAGTACGTATTTCCCACTGACATTACATTCATGTTCACACATTTCATTCCAGTTGTTGGTGTTAATCCTCTTTCATTGTATAACCTATGTTAGTTTTATTTGCTCGCTTTCTTCTTGTGTGTTAGAAAAACTTTTAGAAAATCAAAAATATTTCTCTCTTCTTTTCGGTTTTTCTTTCTAGTTTAAATTAGTTCTAGTATTAAAAGAAAAGCCAAAAATATTTCTCATTTCTTCTTTTGCTTGTTGGGAGCTTTCCCGTGTAAATATTTTTTCTCGTTTTTTTTTTCTTTCTTTAATTTTCTTCCTTCAAGAAAAATCAAAACTCCAAAAATATTTTAGTGTGTTTCTCTAAAATACTTTTCTTTTCTTGAGTCGTACTAAGGAGAAGACCACGATGAAAATGTTGAATGGCTCTAATATGCATTATTGTTGATCTAACAAAGAGCCCATATTATTTTCTCTTCTCCTTCGAATAAAATGTTTGCAGACTCTAGCTTAGTCCATGACACTTTTGCGCTAATATTATTTTCATATCATTTGGTCATGCAAGTGAAAGGTAATAATGACAATATTTGATGAAGTGGCCGTGGAAAGGAAAAGCGGGTATGAACTCAACTTGTTTTTGTTTTTATAAATGTGTTTAACTCAGTATCCATGATTCAACATATTATGATTAAACATGTTTGTGATTACAATTAGAGATTATTGTTTCTCATGCCATGCTTAAGTAGCTAGGAGTGGGTAATGATTTATCTTGGGTGTCAACATGCATTAAAATGATTGTGATGTAGTATGATGATATGGTATCCTCCTCTGAATGTTTCAAGTGGCTTGACTTGGCACATGTTCATGCATATAGTTGACTCAAAACCAACATAGGCGCCATGATATTTTTGTTCGTGGTTATTATATCCTACTCATGCTAGTATTCAATGTTAATTATTCATAATGCATGATCATGACCATTTTTGCTCTCCAGTTGGTCGCTTCTCAACCTATTTGCTAACCTTTGCCTGTACTAAGCGGGAATACTGCTTGTGCATCAAAATCCTTAAACCAAAATAATTCCAGATGAGTCCACTATATCTACCTATATGGAGTATTACCCTGCCGTTCCAAGTAAATTTGCATGTGCCACCTCTAAATATTCAAATGAACATTCGTTTTGTGTGCCCTAACTGCTCACGGAGCAACAGAGGGCAGTCAGTATCTTCCATGCTAAGCGGGTTATTCTCATGATGAGTGTTTATTCACTCGTCCTTGCACGAGAGGGGCGGTAATCGTGATGCCCAGTCCCATGATCAAAATTGCAATAATAATAGAACAAACTCTCATGGACTGTTGTTGGTATGGAGGGCACCTAATGATTCAACAAGCCATGGCTTGTGTTTGTTGGTGGAGGGGGAGTAGACTTTACTTTTACCGCTTGGGAACCTCCGCTAATGTGTTTAGCATGGAAGATATTGACAACTCTCGGTCATAACGTTGACAGGAAAGGTACCTCCCAAAATTATATTTATCTCTGATTTAATTCTTCGACCTCTAGCACCTCTACAAATCCTTGCTTCCCTCTGCGAAGGGCCTATCTATTTACTTTTATATTGAGTCATCACCTTCTCAAACAAGCACTAGTCCTGAGAGCACTATTGTCATTCTCATGCATTGTGTATAGTTAATGTTGTGTGCATAATGACTGGATCTCTTCTACCACGAATTACAGCACTGCTTGATCTTTGGAGATGCTTCGCATTTATGTTTTGCGGTCTTAGAAAGGTCTAGTGAGATACCATTATTGTCATATTATATCATGATTGTTTTGACTAGCATATGAGATATTTTATTATTGCTCGCTAGCTACTTGATTATGCCATTGATATGAGTGAGTATAATTTCTAAGAGTTATCATTTGCATGGTTAGTCATGATCTTTGCTTAAAAGCTAGGTATTATTTAAGCATATATATGGATACAAGAACAAAAGAGTTCGTAAAAGTTTTTCTTTGTCACTTTCTGAATTGCTTGAGGACAAGCAATGTGTTAAGCTTGGGGGAGTTGATACACTTTATCATATCTACTTTTCCAAACACTTTTGCTCTTGTTTTGGATGCTAATTTACATGATTTGAATGAAACTAACTCGGACTGATGATGTTTTCGGTAGAACTACCAGGGTGTTGCTTTTGTGCAGAAATAAAAGTTGTCAGAATTGGACTAAACCTTTTGGAGAATTATTTTGGAATAAAAGAAAAATACTGGAGCAAAGACCCACTGGAGGGGGCCCCTGCTGCCCACTAGACACCAGGGCACGCCACCCCCCCTCTAGCATGCCCTGGTGGGTAGTGGGCCCCTCGAGGCTGTGCTAGCCCTAATCTAGACACTATAAATTCCTATTTCCCAAGAAAAAAATCGAGGAGGAAGTTTCATCGCATTTTACGATACAGAACCGCCGCCACCTCATGTTCTTCATCAGCAGGGCAAATCTGGAGTTCGTTCGGGGCTCCGGAGAGGGGGACCTTTAGTCTTCGTCTTCATCAACCATCCTCCTCCACCAATTTCATGATGCTCACCGCCGGGAGTGAGTAATTTCTTCATAGGCTTGCTGGACGACGATGGGTTGGATGAGATTCATCATGTAATTCTGTTAGTTTTATTAGAGCTTGATCCCTAGTATCCACTTTGTACTGAGATTGATGTTGCTATGACTTTACTATGCTTAATGCTTGTCACTAGGGCCTGAGTGCCATGATTTCAAATTTGAACCGTTTATGTTTTCACCAATATATTTGTGTTCTTGATCCAATCTTGCAAATTATGCACCTGCTACATATTATGATCCACATACCCCAAGGTGACAATAATTGGGATTCTTTCCGGTGATTACCGTAGTTTGAGGAGTTCATGTATTCACTATGTGTTAATGCTTTGTTCCAGTTCTCTATTAAAAGAAGGCCTTAATATCCCTTAGTTTCCTTATGGACCCCGCTACCACAGGAGGGTAGGACAAAAGATGTCATGCAAGTTCTTTTCCATAAGCACATATGACTATTTACGGAATACATGCTTACATTGCATTGATGAATTGGAGCTAGTTGCGTGTCGCCCTAGGTTATGACTGTTATATGATAATATTATCTAGCGTTATCACCGAACCAATGCCTACGAGTTTTTCACATATTGTTCTTGCTAAGTTACTGTTGTTACAACCGCTACAAAAGTACTACTACTATTACTGTTACTATTACTATCATTGTTAGTGCTATCAAACTATAATATATTGTGCTACTGATCATGTTACTACAGCTATTTAGTCTCCAGGTGTGGTTGCATTGACAACTTAACTGCTAATACTTACAATTATTCTTTTGCTCCCCTTGTGTCGAATCAATAAATTTGGGTTGAATACTCTACCCTCAAAAACTATTGCGGTCCCTATACCTGCGGGTTATCAATGCCTAGTGGGCCCCTCGTGCGCCGTTTTGCGTTGATTCTTCTTCTAAAAAATCACATACATTCGAAAATAAATTTTCGTAAATTGTTATCGTGTGTGGACTTCGTTTGATATGGATATTCTGCAAAACAAATAACATGCAACAAACAGGAACTGGCACTGGGCACTGGGCACTAAATCAATATGTTAGTCCCAAATATAATACAAAATGTTGCCAAAAGTATATAAAAGTTGTATAATATTGGCATGGAACAATAAAAAATTATAAATATGACGAAGACGTATCAGCATCCCCAAGCTTAATTCTTGCTCGTCCTCGGGTAGGTAAATGATAAAAAATATAATTTTTGATTTGGAATGCTACCTAGCACAATCTTGATCATATAATCTAATCATGGCATGAATATTAAGACACGACTGATTCAAAGCAATAGTGTATAATTTGACATAAAGATGATCAATGCTCAGGCATCCCAACAAATAATCATGTCTTTCAAAATATCAATGCTGGAGAATGTTATCCCTACAAAATCATATAGCCTTGTCATGCTCCATCTTCTTAACAGAAAGTATTTATCATGTACTAATGATACGTCTCCAACGTATCTATAATTTTTCATTGTTCAATGCTATTATAGTATAAACCTTGGATGTTTTATATGCATTTATATGGTATTTTATATGATTTTTGGGACTAACCTATTAACCTAGAGCCCAGTGCCGGTTTCAGTTTTTTCCTTGTTTTTGAGTTTTACAGAAAAGGAATACCAAACGGAGTCCAATTGACGTGCCAATTTTTGACGATTTCTTATGGACCAAAAGAAGACCTCGGAGTAAAAGAGTTGGGCCAGAAGAGTCCTGGGCCGTCCACGAGGGTGGGGGGCGTGCCCACCCCTCGGGTGTGTGGGCCTACCTCGTGGACGACTCGGGCACATTCTTGACATGAGACCAAAGACAAAAATTCCTATAAATACAGAAACCTCCAGAAAATAACCTAGATCGGGAGTTTCGCTGCCGCAAGCCTCTGTAGCCACCGAAATCCAACCTAGACCCGTTCTGGCACCTTGCCGGAGGGGGGAATCCCTCTCCGGTGGCCATCTTCATCATCCCGGCGCTCTCCATGACGAGGAGGGAGTAGTTCACCCTCGGGGCTGAGGGTATGTACTAGTAGCTATGTGTTTGTTCTCTCGCTCTCTCTCGTGTTCTTGAGTTGGCACGATCTTGATGTATCGCGAGCTTTGCTATTATATTTGGATCCTATGATGTTTCTACCCCTCTACTCTCTGGTGATGAATTGAGTTTTCCCTTTGAAGTTATCTTATCGGATTGGGTCTTTAAGGATTTGAGAACACTTGATGTATGTCTTGCATGTGCTTATTTGTGGTGACAATGGGATATCACGTGATCCACTTAATGTATGTTTTGGTGATCAACTTGCGAGTTCCGTGACCTCATGAACTTATGCATAGGGGTTGGCACACGTTTTCGTCTTCACTCTCCGGTAGAAACTTTGGGGCACTCTTTGAAGTTCTTTGTGTTGGTTGAATAGATCAATCTGAGATTGTGTGATGCATATCGTATAATCATACCCACTGATACTTGAGGTGACATTGGAGTATCTAGGTGACATTAGGGTTTTTTTTGATTTGTATCTTAAGGTGTTATTCTAGTACGAACTCTTGAATAGATTGATCAGAAAGAATAACTTTGAGGTGGTTTCGTACCCTACAATAATCTCTTCATTTGTTCTCCGCTATTAGTGACTTTGGAGTGACTCTTTGTTGCATGTTGAGGGATATTTATATGATCCAATTATGTTATTATTGTTGATAGAACTTGCACTAGTGAATGTCTGAACCCTAGGCCTTGTTTCCTAGCATTGCAATACTGTTTACGCTCACTTTTACCACTTTCTACCTTGCTGTTTTTATATTTTCATATTACAAAAACCTATTTATACCATCCATATTGCACGTGTATCACCATCTCTTCGCCGAACTAGTGCACCTATACAATTTACCATTGTATTGGGTGTGTTGGGGACACAAGAGACTCTTTGTTATTTGGTTGCAGGGTTGCTTGAGAGAGACCATCTTCATCCTACGCCTCCCACAGATTGATAAACTTTAGGTCATCCACTTGAGGGAAATTTTCTACTGTCCTACAAACCTCTGCACTTGGAGGCCCAACAACGTCTACAAGAATAAGGTTGTGTAGTAGACATCAAGCTCTTTTCTGGCGCCGTTGCCGGGGAGGTTAGCCCTTGAAGGTATATCTTTAGCTCCTGCAATCGAATCTTTTAGTTTCTTGTTTTGTCACTAGTTTAATTTATAAAAGAAAACTACAAAAATGGAATTGAGGGTACCTCATATGCTTCATCTTATTAATATCTTCATGAAAATAAGGATTCCGATAATTGTGCCAAATTGCTAAATAGAGAATGTATTAAAATGTTTGGCACTAAATCTTTGGATGATGAGCATGATTGCAATGTTGTTCGTATGAATTCTTTGAATATCCACGATACTAATAATGATTGCACTAGTCATGATGAAAATGTCTCTTATAAGCATGTCAATTTTTGTGGATTGCATAGAGCTTGCAAGTACACACCAAATAGGGAAGATAGATTTTGCAAGAGTCATAAGTATTTGGAAACTAAATGGTTGCAAGAAAGGCTAGATGCTTGTGCTGAAGATTTAAAATTTCTTTGCCATCCTTGTGAACTTTGCAATGAAAGTGATCATTTAAATATCCAATGCAAAATGTTTCATGATATCGCCCTACGTTATGACTGTTATATGATGAATATTATCCAACGTTATCACCAAAGCAATGCCTATGAGTTTTTCACATATTGTTCTTGCTAAGTTACTGTTGTTAAAACCGCTACAAAACTACTACTACTACTATTACTGTTACTATTACTATCGTTGTTAGTGCTATCAAACTACAATATATTGTGCTACTGATCATGTTACTGCAACTATTTAGTCTCCATGTGTGGTTGAATTGACAACTTAACTACTAATATTTACAATTATTCTTCGGCTTCCCTTGTGTCGAATCAATAAATTTGGGTTGAATACTCTACCCTCAAAAACTATTTCGGTCCCTATACCTGCGGGTTATCAATGCCTAGTGGGCCCCTCAAGCGCCGTTTTGCGTTGATTCTTCTTCTAAAAATTCACATATATTCCAAAATAAATTTTCATAAATTGTTATCGTGTGTAGACTTTGTTTGATATGGATATTCTGCAAAACAAATAACATGCAACAAACAGGAACTGGCACTGGGCACTGGATCAATATGTTAGTCCCAAAAATAATATAAAATGTTGCCAAAAGTATATAAAAGTTATATAATATTGGCATGGAACAATCAAAAATTATAAATACGACGAAGACGTATCAGCATCCCCAAGCTTAATTCTTGCTCCTCCTCGAGTAGGTAAATGATAAAAAAGATAATTTTTGATGTGGAATGCTACCTAGCACAATCTTGATCATATAATCTAATCATGGCATGAATATTAAGACACGAGTGATTCAAAGGAATAGTCTATAATTTGACATAAAGACATCTCAGGCATCCCAACAAATAATCATGTCTTTCAAAATATCAATGCTGAAGAACGTTATCCCTACAAAATCATATAGCCTTGTCATGCTCCATCTTCATAACAGAAAGTATTTATCGTGTACTACTGATACGTCTCCAACATATCTATAATTTTTGATTGTTCCATGCTATTATATTATCAACCTTGGGTGTTTTATATCCATTTATATGCTATTTTATATGATTTTTGGGACTAACCTATTAACCTAGAGCCCAGTGCCGGTTTCTGTTTTTCCTTGTTTTTGAGTTTTACAGAAAAGGAGTACCAAACGGAGTCCAACTGACGTGCCAATTTTTGACGATTTTTTATGGACCAAAAGAAGACCCCAGAGTAAAAGAGTTGGGCCAGAAGAGTCCCGGGCCGTCCACGAGGGTGGGGGGCGCGCCCACCCCCCCGGGCATGTGGGCCTACCCCGTGGATGACTCGGGCACCTTCTTGATGTGATACCGACGCCAAAAATTCCTATAAATACAGAAACCTACGGAAAATAACCTAGATCAGGAATTCCGCCACCGCAAGCCTCTATAGCCACCGAAATCCAACCTAGACACGTTCTGGCACCCTGCCGAAGGGGGGAATCCCGCTTCGGTGGCCATCTTCATCATCCCGGCGCTCTCCATGATAAGGAGGGAGTAGTTCACCCTCGGGGCTGAGGGTATGTACTAGTAGCTATGTGTTTGATCTCTCTCTCTCTCTCTCTCTCTCGTGTTCTTGAATCGGCACAATCTTGATGTATCACGAGCTTTGCTATTATATTTGGATCTTCTGATGTTTCTCCCCCTCTACTCTCTTGTGATCAATTGAGTTTTCCCTTTGAAGTTATCTTATCGGATTGAGTCTTTAAGGATTTGAGAACACTTGATGTATGTCTTGGATGTGCTTATCTATTATGACAATGGGATATCACGTGATCCACTTGATGTATGTTTTGGTGATCAACTTGCGAGTTCCATGACCTCGTGAACTTATGCATAGGGGTTGCCACACATTTTCGTCTTGAGTCTCCGGTAGAAACTTTGGGGCACTCTTTGAAGTTCTTTGTGTTGGTTGAATAGATGAATCTGAGATTGTGTGATGCATATCGAATAATCATACCCACGGATACTTGAGGTGGCATTGGAGTATCTAGGTGACATTAGGGTTTTTTTTTGATTTGTATCTTAAGGTGTTATTCTAGTACGAACTCTTGACTAGATCGATCAGAAAGAATAACTTTGAGGTGGTTTCGTACCCTACAATAATCTCTTCATTTGTTCTCCGCTATTAGTGACTTTGGAGTGACTCTTTGTTGCATGTTGAGGGATATTTATATGATCCAATTATGTTATTATTGTTGATAGAACTTGCACTAGTGAAAGTATGAACCCTAGGCCTTGTTTCCTAGCATTGCAATACCGTTTACGCTCACTTTTACCACTTTCTACCTTGCTGTTTTTATATTTTCATATTACAAAAACCTATTTCTACCATCCATATTGCACGTGTATCACCATCTCTTCGCCGAACTAGTGCACCTATATAATTTACCATTGTATTGGGTGTGTTGGGGACACAAGAGACTCTTTGTTATTTGGTTGCAGGGTTGTTTGAGAGAGACCGTCTTCATCCTACGCCTCCCACGGATTGATAAACTTTAGGTCATCCACTTGAGGGAAATTTTCTACTGTCCTACAAACCTCTGCACTTGGAGGCCCAACAACGTCTACAAGAATAAGGTTGTGTAGTAGACATCAAGCTCTTTTCTAGCGCCGTTGCCGGGGAGGTTAGCCCTTGAAGGTATATCTTTAGATCTTGCAATTGAATCTTTTAGTTTCTTGTTTTATCACTAGTTTAATTTATAAAAGAAAACTACAAAAAAATTGAATTGAGGGTACCTCATATGCTTCATCTTTTTAATATCTTTCATGAAAATAAGGATTCCGATAATTGTGCCAAATTGCTAGACAAAGAATGTATTAAAATGTTTAGCACTAAATCTTTGGATGATGAGCATGATTGCAATGTTGTTAGTATGAATTCTTTGAATATCCATGATACTAATAATGATTGCACTAGTCATGATGAAAATGTCTCTTATAAGCATGTCAATTTTTTGTGCAGTGCTTAGAGCTTGCAAGTACACACCAAATAGGGAAGATAGATTTTGCAAGAGTCATAAGTATTTGGAAACTAAATGGTTGCAAGAAAGGCTAGATGCTTGTGCTGAAGATTTAAAATTTCTTTGCCATCCTTGTGAACTTTGCAATGAACGTGATCATTTAAATATCCAATGCAAATTGTTTCATGATCGCATCGAATCCAAAAATTGTGATGACTTGATTTCCCTTGCACATCATAATGAACTTAGTTTTCTTCTGGGTTATGAACAAAATGAAACGTATAACTAAGGATATTCCAGAATTTGCCCTTGATAAAATTCTTGATTTTGATCTAGAGGAAATTTATATGTATTGTGCGGTGAATTGCATTGAGAATCCTTATATTTCCAATTACATAAAGTCAAGAAAACAATTAGAAGATGAAGAGAATACTAATGAAAGGGAATATATTTCCCAATATCCTCCTATTTTTCTTATGATGAATCAGGTAACGAGGAGGAGCCTTCTATCCAACCAATCTCATTAATAAGGAGCTCCAAAAAGGGGGTTAAACCCACACATGAGGTGAAGAAAAAAAAGAAAAGACGGAGAAGCAAAGGTAAAAATGTATCACTCCCAAATGATGTTGCTCCTATTACTCATTGTGATGATGATAATTGTTATACTATTGGTGCTATCCATACTATTAATGATGAGAGTGATTATTCTTATGATATGAAAAGGCCCAAGCTTGGGGATGCTATGTTTGATGAGAATGACTTGTTTGAAAATGTTTTTGCTGCAATTAATGTTTTTCCCAAGCTTGGGGATGCTATGATTAATGAAGATGATATTTTTAGTCTCCCACATTTTGATGAGCAAATTTACTATGATGATAGCATGTCTCCTATTTATGATGCTTATATTGATGGAAGTTGGTTTGGAAGAGTGTCAACTTTAGGAAGTAATGATCCCACTATTTTGGAGGGTGTTTAATATTATTGTGACAATTATAAAAGTGGATTTGAAGAGGTCATGACTTTATTTAGTAATGATTCCACTATCTTGGAAGAGGTTTCTATTGATTATGATGAGAACAAAGTTGCTACTTGTGATGATTATTGTGATGACACGTATGCTATAAAAAGAAGTGATGATTATATTAAAACTTGTCATGATTATGATTACCCTTTTCCTGAATATTACTCTTTTAATGTGGAAACTATTTGTAGTATTCGGGTTTCTTATGATACTCCCACTATTCTGAATGAGAAGAATTTTGCCTATGTGGAGAGTAGTTAATTTTCTATGCTTGTAGATCATGAAAAGAATGCTTTATGTGATTGTTATATTGTTGAATTCATTCATGATGCTACTGAAAATTATTATGATTTAGGAACTTATGCTTGTAGGAATTGCAATAATATCAAGTTTCCTCTCTGTGTGCTTAAAATCTTGAAGTTATGCTTGTTTTGCTTTCCTATGCTAGTTGATTATTGTTCCCACAAGTTGTTTGCACACAAAATCCCTATGCATAGGAAGTGGGTTAGAATTAAATTTCCTAGTCATATTCTTCATGATGCTCTCTTTATGTTTCAATTCTTATCTTTTATGTGAGCATCATTGAAATCATCATGCCTAGCTAGGGGCATTAAACGATAGCACTTGTTGGGAGGCAACCCGATTTTATTTTTGTTCCTTGATTTTTGTTCCTATTTAGTAATAAATAATTTGTCTAGCCTCTGTTATGATTGAGTTTTTTATGTTTTAATTAGTGTTTGTGCCAAGTAGAACCTTTGGGAAGACTTGGGGAAAGTCTTTGCGATCTTGCTGTAAAAACAGAAACTTTTGCGCTCACGAGATTAGCTGCCATTTTTTACTGGAGAGTGCGATTAAGTTGATTATTTTCGCAGATGATTAATAGACAAATTCCTCACGTCCAGGAATTTATTTTAGAATTTGTGGGGTTCCATAAGTATACGTTTGATCCAGATTACTACAGACTGTTCTGTTTTTGATAGATTCTGTTTTCTATGTGTTGTTTGCTTATTTTGATGAATCTATGAGTAGTATCGGAGGGTATGAACCATAGATAAGTTGTAATACAGTATATATTACACCAATATGAATTTAGAATGAGTTCACAACAGTACCTAAGTGGTGATTTATTTTCTTATACTAACGGAGCTTACGAGTTTTCTGTTAAGATTTGTGTTGTGAAGTTTTCAAGTTTTGGGTAAAGATTCGATGGACTATGGAATAAGGAGTGGCTAGAGCCTAAGATTGGGGATGCCCAAGGCACCCGGAGGTAATATTCAAGGACAACCAAGAGTCTAAGCTTGGGGATGCCCCGGATGGCATCCCCTCTTTCGCCTTCGTTCATCAATAACTTTACTTGGAGCTATATTTTTATTCACCACATGATATGTGTTTTTCTTGGAGTGTCATTTTATTTTATTTGTTTGTGCTTGCTGTTTTAATAAAATACCAAGATCTGAAATTATTAAATGTTAGAGAGTCTTCACATAGTTGCATAATTATTCAACTACTCGTTGATCTTCACTTATATCTTTTGGAGTAGTTTGTCATTTGCTCTAGTGCTTCACTTATATCTTTTTAGAGCATGATTGTTGTTTTATTTTGAAGAAATAGATGAACTCTCATGCTTCACTTATATTATTTTGAGAGTCCTAAAAATCATGGTAATTTGCTTTGGTTATGAATTTAGTCCTAATATGATGGGCATCCAAGAGGGATATAATAAAAACTTTCATATAAAGTGAATTGAATACTATGAGAAGTTTGATACTTGATAATTGTTTTGAGATATAAAGGTGATAATATTAGAGTTGTGCTAGTTGAGTAATTGTGAAATTGAGAAATACTTGTGGTGAGGTTGGTAAGTTCCGTATCATGCACGTATGGTAAACATATTGTGACAAATTTGAAGCATGGGGTGTTCTTTGATTGCTTTCCTTATGAGTGGCAGTCGGGGACGAGCGATGGTCTTTTCCTACCAATCTATCCCCCTAGGGGCATGCGTAGTAGTACTTTGTTTCAAGGTCTAATAAACTTTTGCAATAGGTATATGAGTTCTTTATGACTAATGTGAGTCCATAGATATTACAATCTCTCACCCTTCCATCATTGCTAGCCTCTTCGGTAACGTGCATTGCTCTCTCTCGCAGTGAGAGTTGGTGCAAACTTTGCTGATGCATCCAAACCCCGTGATACGATACGCTCTATCACACATAAACCTCCTTATATCTTCCTCAAAACAGCCACCATACCTACCTATTATGGCATTTCCATAGCCATTCCGAGATATATTGCCATGCAACTTTCCACCATTCTGTTTATTATGACACGCATCATTATTGTCATATTGCCTTGCATGATCATGTAGTTGACATCGTATTTGTGGCAAAGCCACCATGCTTAATTTTTCATACATGTCACTCTTGATTCATCGCATATCCCGGTACACCGCCGGAGGCATTCACATAGAGTCATATTTTGTTCTAAGTATCGAGTTGTAATTCTTGAGTTGTAAGTAAATAAAAGTGTGATGATCATCATTATTAGAGCATTGTCCCATGTGAGGAAAGGATGATGGAGACTATGATTCCCCCACAAGTCGGGATGAGACTCCGGGCAAAAAAAAGAGAAAAAAGAGGCCATAAAAAAGAGAAGACCCAAAAAACAAAAAAATGAGAGAAAAAGAGAGAAGGGGCAATGCTATTATCCTTTTACCACACTTGTGCTTCAAAGTAGCACCATGATCTTCATGATAGAGAGTCTCCTATGTTGTCACTTTCATATACTAGTGGGAATCTTTCATTATAGAACTTGGCTTGTATATTCCAATGATGGGCTTCCTCAAATGCCCTAGGTCTCCGTGAGCAAGCAAGTTGGATGCACACCCACTTAGTTTCTTTGATGAGCTTTCATATATTTATAGCTCTAGTGCATCCGTTGCATGGCAATCCCTACTCCTTGCATTGACATCAATCGGTGGGCATCTCCATAGCCCATTGATTAGCCGCGTCAATGTGAGACTTTCTCCTTTTTTGTCTTCTCACATAACACCTATCATCATACTCTATTCCACCCATAGTGGTATGTCCATGGCTTGCGCTCATGTATTGCGTAAGGGTTGAAAAGGCTGAAGCGCGTTAAAAAGTATGAAACAATTGCTAGGCTTGTCATCGGAGTTGTGCATGATGGGAGCATTTTGTGTGACGAAAATGAAGCATGGCCAAACTATGTGGTTTTGTAGGGATAAGCTTTCTTTGGCAATGTTATTTTGATAAGACATAATTGCTTGGTTAGTATGCTTGAAGTATTATTATTTTTAGGTCAATATTAAACTTTGTCTTGAATCTTATGGATCTGAATATTCTTGCCACAATAAAGAGAATTACATGGATAAATATGTTAGCTAGCATTCCACATCAAAAATTCTGTTTTTATCATTTACCTACTCGAGGACGAGCAGGAATTAAGCTTGGGGATGCTTGATACGTCTCCAACGTATCTATAATTTTTTATTGTTCCATGCTATTTTATTATCAACCTTGGATGTTTTACATGCATTTATATGTTATCTTATATGATTTTGGGGACTAACCTATTAACCTAGAGCCCAGTGCCAGTTTCTGTTTTTTCCTTGTTTTGGAGTTTTACAGAAAAGGAATACCAAACGGAGTACAATTAATGTGCAAATTTTTGACGAATTTTTATGGACCAAAAGAAGATGTAACGCCCTCGATGCGGCTATATCTCCCCCGTGTCGAAGCACGACATAGAGGCATAACCGCATTGAAAGCAATGTCGCAAGTGAGGTAATCTTCACACAACCCATGTAATACATAAGGAAAAGAGATACATAGTTGGCTTACAATCGCCACTTCACACAAATACATGAATAAAGCATTACAACATCCAAATACAATCAGGGCCCGACTACAGAGCCAAAATAAAAGAAGAACCCCAAATGCGACAAAGGTCCCCGATCGACCCCAACTGGGCTCCACTACTGATCAACAAGAACGAAACAACATAAAGGACAAGATCTTCATCGAGCTCCTCCTGAGCTTGGTTGCGTCCTCTGCATGGACTCATCGGCACCTGCAAACTGGTTTTGGGAGTATCTGTGAGCCACGGGGACTCAGCAATCTCGCACCCTCGCGATCAAGACTATTTAAGCTTATGGATAAGGTAAAGGTATGAGGTGGAGCTGCAGCAAGCGACTAGCATATATGGTGGCTAACATACGCAAATGAGAGCGAGAAGAGAAGGCAAAGCACGGTCGGTAAAAGTATGATCAAGAAGTGATCCTATAGCAACCTACGTCAAGCATAACTCCAACAACCGTGTTCACTTCCTGGACTCCGCCGGAAAGAGACCATCACGGTTACACACGCGGTTGATTCATTTTAATTAAGGTCAACTTCAGGTTTTCTACAACCGGACGTTAGCAAATTCCCATATGCCCATAACCGTGGGCACGGCTTTCGAAAGTTCAAATCCCTGCAGGGTGTCCCAACTTAGCCCATAACAAGCTCTCACGGTCAACGAAGGAATAGACCTCCACCCGAGACATTCCAATCAGACTCGGTATCCCAGTACAACAAGACATTTCAACAGGGTAAAACTAAACAAGCAACACCGCCCGAATGTGCCGACAAATCCCGATAGGAGCTGCACATATCTCTTTCTCAGGGCACACTCAGATGAACACTACGTACAACTAAAACCAACCCTCGAGTTGCCCCGAGGTGGCGCTGCAAGTGGCTCTGTTTGGACGAACACTCAGAGGAGCACTGTCCTGGGGGGGGGGGTAAAATAAAGATGACCCTTGAGTCTACAGAACCCAAGGGAAAGAAAAGGCTAGGTGACGAATGGTAAAACCAATGTTGGGCATTGCTGGAAAAGCTTTACTTAAGCCGAACTGTCAAGGGGTTCCAATTATAGCCCAATCGCGTAAGGGACGCAAAATCCGGGAACATAACACCGATATGACGGAAACTAGGGCGGCAAGAGTGGAACAAAACACCAGGCACAAGGCCGAGCCTTCCACCCTTTACCAAGTATATAGATGCATTACTTAAATAAGATATATAGTGATATCCCAACAAGTAAACATGTTCCAACAAGGAACAACATCTCCATGTTCCAACAAGGAACTGGCAATTTGGGAGGCTGACAAGCAAGTGGTAGGCATCGTAGCAATGGCATAGCAAAGAGCGAGCAAACTAGCATAGCTAAGATAGTAGTGATTTCGAGGAAGAAGAACGAGTCCATGAAGAAGATAAACGGACGTAGAAGAACGGGTCCTCACAAACGCGACGTTACCGGAACCAACCCGAAGAAGCAACACCGGAAAAGAAACACACAACATAGTAAACAAACCACACATGAACATGGTATGATATGCGAGATGCGGGATGCAATGCGGGATGCATATGCAAGATATGACCAGAAATTCATGAACCTGGCCTCAACATGGAAAACCAAGTGTGCCACTGGAAAGATGGGATGAAATTGCTTGAAAACGATATAAAGAACGCCGGAATCGTAGTTACGGTTTGGAAATGGCAAGCGATTCAAATATGACATCGGTCTGCGATTTACAGCAAGTAGGCATCTAAATGCAATGAAATGAACATGCTACAGCAATCAAACATGGCATCAAAATACATGGCAGGGAAGCATTCAAGATGCTTAACAAAAGAATAGCACTGGGCTATGACCAATTCATCCATTATGAGGTTCAAACAAGCATGGCAAAAATGCAAATGCAAAACAGATTTCAGACTTAGTGAAATTAACACTTGTCTGGAATTTCAGATCATGAAGCTCTCTTCGGAGCAGCAAAACAATATGCTACAGGACCTGAACATGGCAAAGAAAGACATGGCATGGAGCTACTCAACAAGCTTATCAAAAGTCCCCAAGTGACCTGAGGCCAAAAGGGATCACAAAATATACTAACAAGCACACGAACATAGCTAAAACATAATCAGTTTTCAGACAGTGAAAACTGAGACATGCTGAAACATAACTCACGAAGGCATGTAAACGAGCTCGTTGCACTCACTACGGTGCAAGTCATGGCAAGACAAGCATACATCCATTAAGAAGGCACAAAATTCTAGCTAGACATGGCAAGAACAATGGCATAGCATGTACGGATCAACTACAATAACTCCGGCAAAATCGCAAACAAGTTGACGATCTGCCCAGATTTACCACGAAGCAAAAGTAGAGCTCGATTGACTCAAGCTAGCGTGCTCCATATATACAAACAAATACATGGATGGATAGAGCATAACACGATTGACAAAACTCCTTTATTGATCATCCTCAAAAGAGGCACGTATCATTAGGAAACAACAAGAACATATGGCATCATGAACTAAATGATCACAGACTTAGTGAAATCACTAAGTTACTGAAAACAGATGTACCGGGTGCCTCACTTTGCAAGCTTGCACAAGTCACCACACACATCCTAAAAATGCATGGGTTGCACCTCTGGAAAGATAACAAGATGCTTAACAAAACGTATGAAGGACTCACAGGCATATCATGCACACAATAATCATGGCAAAAATAACAAAAGTCTAAGATGAACTAGCAGACCTGACAATTAACTCACAAAGCCTCATTCTAACAGCATTTCGGGCATCAAGATGAACTCAAATGAAAATGATGCAATGGAATGAAATGATGTACTCGTCGAGGCGAACATTTTGATATACTATATGTCCAAATCGGAGCTACGGATGCGGAGATATGGCAGGTCAAAGTATGCACAAAAATTAGGGTTCGGAGGAGAAAAGTCAACCGAGGAGGATATTTCCAGATCTAGATCCAGATCGGGGTTGCACGGAAACCGAGGATCTCAGGACTTCGAGCTCGCCGGACTTGGCCAACGCGGTGGCTGGAGCTGCGGGATCCGGCCGGGGTCGGAGGAGAGGACGACGGGGCGGCGGACTCGGGCGCCGACGAGGCGCACGGCGGCCGGCGAGGCCCTGCGGTGGCCGGAGCGAGGCGAGGCGAGGTGGCGGCGCGGGGTGGTCCGGCGACCGAGGCGGCGCGGCAGGATGCCGGCGAACAGGGCGGTGGCGTTGAGGCAAACGGCGGCGAGCCCCTGTGGTGGCGGAGGGAGGCGAGGTGCTCGGGCGCCTCACGGGTAGCGGCGACAATGCCCTGGGCCGGGAGGGCCCGAACCGGGCCCCGGCGAGCTTCGGCGGTGGGTGGAAGGCGCGCCGCTGAGGTGGCGGTGTCCGGTTGGTGGGCGGCGGCGGTGGGGATGATGTGGCGTCCTCTGAATGGTGGAGGTGAGGTGGCCTGCGGAGCGGACATGTCCGGCCGGTGGTGGGAAGTTTGTCCGGCGGCGCGAGGAGCGGGGCTAGGGTTTCATCTGCATGAGAATTTCGGAGGGAGACACATATATATAGGTAGAGGGAGCTTGGAGAGTCCAAATGAGGTGCGGTTTTCGGCCACGCGATCGTGATCGAACGCTCTAGATGATGGAGAAGATTTTGGTGGGTTTTGGGCCAAAATGGAGGGGTGTTGGGCTGCAACACACACGAGGCCTTTTCGGTCCCTCGGTTAACCGTTGGAGCATCAAACGAAGTCCAAATGATACGAAACTTGACAGACGGTCTACCGGTAGTAAACCAAGGCCGCTTGGCAAGTCTCGGTCCAATCCGGAAATGTTTAATCCCCACACATGAGAAGAAGGTAGAAATGACCACCGGGGGAGAACGAAGCGCCGGAATGCAAAACGGACAACGGGGAAAATGCTCGGATGCATGAGACGAACACGTATGCAAATGAAATGCACATGATGACATGATATGCAATGCATGACACGCAAGCAATGACAAGGTAACAGCAGCGAATAACTGGACGACACCTGGCACATCGGTCTCGGGGCGTCACAACACACCACCACTACAAGAGGATCTCGTCCCGAGATCTAGAATGGCACCGGAGGGACAAAGAAAAAGAAAGAGAAGAGGTAAAACTAAGTTGCTTCTTTGACAAACGAGTGAAACCACAAACCTTGAAGAGGTTAAGCAAATACGAGAAAAGAATACAATGGAGATGAACAAAATTGAAAACACTCCGTTTGAAAAAGGAACAAGGAACAACAACACACTGCCTCCGGAACTAATGAATGAAACAAGGGGTAAGAAAGATCTCACACAGCACTCCGGTTGAGAAGAGATGAAAGGCTTGATAAGGCGAAAAGAGGTAGAGCAAAAAGGACACAACCCTCCGGTTAAACATGATAGGGAAGGAATAAGAGTGATATAATTTGGACAACACTCCACCTGTAAATGGAAGGAATTGAATTTGACAAGAAGAGAGGATACTTGAAAAGAGGACACAACACCCCGGTTAAAAGAATAGGCATGAAAAGAACACGATCTTGACAAAGCGAGAAGATGGGTTGAAGAGAGCAGCATCACAATGGCTCCGGAACAAAAATAAGAATGGAATGGAATGAACTAAGTGAAACAAGATCTCGAGGGAGCACACTTACAACAATTGTGAGTTGTTGGGAAAACCCACAACGAAAAGGATAAACTTGATATGGTCTTATGGAATACAACTCAAATTATGAGGTGTCAACCTGCCACTCACGGGAAGCAGAATTGGATTGATATGAACAAGGAGACGAGAAACTTATATCACCGGGAGGATAAATGAAGAACTTGGGTCATTTATGAGCACCATATAACAACAATCCTTAGGGAAGGCTTTAGGTGAACTATAACTCAAGACAATTTCAAAGACGAGGTTGATGGATTTAAAATATCTCATTCATGACAACATGTGAATCATGAAACATGAATTCAAAATATCAAGAATGACATAATACCACCTCCAATGATACGGTAGAACGAATTGCACTCCGGATTACAATATGAAGAAAACTTGAGTTCCTTAGAAAAGAATCTCGATGAATACCACGAGAAGGAAAATAAATCCTTGATGAACCATCATGTAGGACCTTCATGAAGAAACTCGATAGTAAAAGAATGATCCAAAATAATTGAATGATGAAAAGAATAAGATTGAAGCCACGCAATGATTTAGATAGAGAACTCCGTGATAATATAATTGAAAGAGGTTGGGACTCCGGGCAAAAGAGAAGATGAAACAAATGGAAGCGAGCGTTTGAAGGGCCTCTGGAATAAAGAATTAATCATTTTGATGAGACAAAGAATAAGAATTACATTATGCTTATCCTTCACCAATTTAATTGATGACAATCAACGGATTCGACATATTACTTATTCTCGTATAAAAGATTAAGATAGATATAGCGTGAACTTGAGAAAGTCTTCGACGAACCACCGGTAGGGTTGAAACAACGAATAAATTGATATGATAACGAAGGAAGAGAAATCTTGAACGAACCACCGTAAGAATTGAAAAGAACGAATAAACGATAACGAATCACCAGGAAGAATTTGCAAATGAACGAAGACTCTTGAGAGAATTTAGGCCCATGAGAACGAAGAGATCACGAGCTGATTAAAGATCACTTGCGTGAAGCACCGGTAAAATTTGGAGAACCATAGCTGAAAGTTTAGAATGAATAAATTCTAAGATGATGGGCTCCGGAGAAACAAACTGAGAAGACTCTTGAATTACTCCGGATGGGTGAAAAGAATTCTCCGAATCGCAAATAATTATGAGAGGAAGGCAACAAGCTAGAATCACGAATCTTGAAGATAATGGAGCAAGATTGAGAGAAAAGTCTTCTTCGGTCTTCCAATCTGAGAATGACGACGAGAAAGACCACCATGAATTATTGAGGTACTCCGGAATGAATAATGGAAAGGTAGAGCCAACGATGAAAAGAATTTGAAAGATCTTGGAGAAAGACATTTGACTGATGATAAATCATTCTTACGTCAAACTTCGAAAAGAATTTAGGATAGCTCCAGAAAAATAGAAGAGTCAGGTAAGATCCTGGGAAAAGACTTGTGGGTTAGGGCCCACTCAAGAGAAACACCGTTGGCATGATTTAAAAGAGAGAATGCACCGGTTGAATTAAACGGCCTGAATGAAGTGACATCCTCGAAAGATCTTGAACGAAAGCAGAGTGGAAACAGGAATCTTCTGAGATATCTTCGGCACTCCGAAACAATTGAATAGCGAGAAATTAATTATTAAGAGGTGCACTGGTATGGAAAGGCATTGAAATGAGGAAAAGAATATGATCAAACACCGAAAGCTGGAATTGGTTCCACCGGAGAAGAAAGAGAATGAATAATGATGAACTAGCAGCTCCGTTAGAATCTTCATGAGAATCACCGGATAAGAATATTGACGGAAAAACGATGGAGAGACTTCTCATCAATGAGATGATACTTGATTAAGACATATGAGTCCTTGAAGAAAAAGGGTGGGTGGGAGGGAAAAACAAAGGCAGCTTGGGACGAATGAAACAAACAACGTCGAGAAGAAATGATAATTGATCTTGCTAACAGGGAGAAAGATGGGATCATCTCGAAGAGAAGCGCATCGGTTGGAAAAAAGATTCACATGACAATCTCGATTATCAAGAAGGATTAGTATTTCACATAGGAGTATGAGAACACCACTTGAGGAAGGTATGGAATCAACATTTGACATTGAAGTAACTCGAATACCACAACTCAAAACAAAACAAAGGGTTGGCTTGCAGAATAAGCCGGAACAAACATATGATAGAGATTTCGTCCGAAGTTTTCGTGGTGGGGCCTACACGGGCTCGATCGTACAACACCATCATGTACAAGTCAGTGCACATGACATATGAAGCGTCCCCGAGTCGGCATAGCCAAGGACTCTTTAAGACACAACGAGACCACTGTAAAATCGACCGTGAATAGGCGAACCACTAGACGTCGAACCCCAATTTCATATCATACATCTGTTGGAAAGATATCCCAAGAGCTATTTGAATTCCCACCTATGAAACTCCCGAAATTTTCTGGTTATGCAATCAGGTGTTGGGGATACAGGGGAAGCATAATATGTCACCCAAACTAGCAAATCCTACATCCAGCTGTATCCATCCTTCAACACATAACCAAGAAACCTTTGGAAATCATCTACCTCAACCTTCGAAAAGCATCCGTTATACAAGTTATGGCAATACTCCCGAACTCCCGCCCCAGTACTGGGTGGCGTCGAGGTTATCTCACCAACGAACTACATAAAAGAGATTTTCGATGTCGGCGAACATATCTCAAGTATTCCAGAATTGCAACGATAAAATTATGATGACAACACCTCAGAGCTCAACTCCCCGGGACACATCCACTAAACCCCTAACAGGAGGCACCAAGACAATGTTCTCATCATAAGCCATTGGAACGGTTCCAAGATACTCGTGTGATCCTAAAATTTTTTTTAGTGAAATTTGGGAAGAGAAGAGTCAAAACTCTACGTCAGGATGCCTTACCAGAGCGATGAGGAGACTGGGAAGTAAAAAGAATTCCTAAACTCTCCGATATATAATTCCTAAATGACTCAAAACATTTTCTAGACACAACTCGGCCTCTAAAAATGATCAAGCAATGGGGCTCCTAAGGTCGGGGAAGGCTCTGATTACCAACTTGTAACGCCCTCGATGCGGCTATATCTCCCACGCGTCGAAGCAAGACTTAGAGGCATAACCGCATTGAAAGCAATGTCGCAAGTGAGGTAATCTTCACACAACCCATGTAATACATAAGGGAAAGAGATACATAGTTGGCTTACAATCGCCACTTCACACAAATACATGAATAAAGCATTACAACATCCAAATACAATCAGGGCCCGACTACGGAGCCAAAATAAAAGAAGAACCCCAAATGCGACAAAGGTCCCCGATCGACCCCAACTGGGCTCCACTACTGATCAACTAGAACGAAATAACATAAAGGACAAGATCTTCATCGAGCTCCTCCTGACCTTGGTTGCGTCCTCTGCACGGACTCATCGGCACCTGCAAACTGGTTTTGGGAGTATCTGTGAGCCACGGGGACTCAGCAATCTCGCACCCTCGCGATCAAGACTATTTAAGTTTATGGATAAGGTAAAGGTATGAGGTGGAGCTGCAGCAAGCGACTAGCATATATGGTGGCTAACATACGCAAATGAGAGCGAGAAGAGAAGGCAAAGCACGGTCGGTAAAAGTATGATCAAGAAGTGATCCTATAGCAACCTACATCAAGCATAACTCCAACAACCGTGTTCACTTCCCGGACTCCACCGGAAAGAGACCATCACGGTTACACACGCGGTTGATTCATTTTAATTAAGGTCAACTTCAGGTTTTCTACAACCGGACGTTAACAAATTCCCATCTGCCCATAACCGCGGGCACGGCTTTCGAAAGTTCAAATCCCTGCAGGGTGTCCCAACTTAGCCCATAACAAGCTCTCACGGTCAACGAAGGAATAGACCTCCACCCAAGACATTCCGATCAGACTCGGTATCACAGTACAACAAGACATTTCGACAGGGTAAAACTAAACCAGCAACACCGTCTGAATGTGCCGACAAATCCCGATAGGAGCTGCACATATCTCTTTCTTAGGGCACACTCAGATGAACACTACGTACAACTAAAACCAACCCTCGAGTTGCCCCGAGGTGGCGCTGCAAGTGGCTCTGTTTGGACCAACACTCAGAGGAGCACTGCCCCCGGGGGGGGGGGGGTAAAATAAAGATGACCCTTGAGTCTGCAGAACCCAAGGGAAAGAAATGGCTAGGTGGCGAATGGTAAAACCAATGTTGGGCATTGCTGGAAAAGCTTTACTTAAGGCGAACTGTCAAGGGGTTCCCATTATAGCCCAACCACGTAAGGGACACAAAATCCGGGAACATAACACCGATATGACGGAAACTAGGGCGGCAAGAGTGGAACAAAACACCAGGCATAAGGCCGAGCCTTCCACCCTTTACCAAGTATATAGATGCATTAATTAAATAAGATATATAGTGATATCCCAACAAGTAAACATGTTCCAAGAAGGAACAACATCTCCATGTTCCAACAAGGAACAATCTTCAATCTTCACCTGCAACTACCAACGCTATAAGAGGGGCTGAGCAAAAGTGGTAACATAGCCAATCAACGGTTTGCTAGGACAATGGTGGGTTAGAGGCTGAACATGGCAATTTGGGAGGCTGACAAGCAAGTGGTAGGCATCGTAGCAAGGGCATAGCAAAGAGCGAGCAAACTAGCATAGCAAAGATAGTAGTGATTTCAAGGGTATGATCATCTTGCCTGAAATCCCACAAGGAAGAAGAACAAGTCCATGAAGAAGATAAACGGACGTAGACGAGCGGGTCCTCACAAACGCGACGTTACCTGAACCAACCCGAAGAAGAAACACCGGAAAAGAAACACACAACATAGTAAACAAACCACACATGAACATGCTATGATATGCGAGATGCGGGATGCGATGCGGGATGCATGTGCAAGATATGACCGGAAATGCATGAACCTGGCCTCAACTTGGAAAACCAAGTGTGCCACTGGAAATATTGGATGAAATTGCTTGAAAACGATATAAAGAACGCCGGAATCGGACTTACGGTTTGGAAATGGCAAGCGATTCAAATATGACACCGGTGTGCGATTTACAGCAAGTAGGCATCTAAATGCAATGAAATGAACATGCTACAGCAATCAAACATGGCATCAAAATACATGGCAGGGAAGCATTCAAGATGCTTAACAAAATACTAGCACTGAGCTACGACCAATTCATCCATTATGAGGTTCACACAAGCATGGCAAAAACGCAAATGCAAAACAGATTTCAGACTTAGTGAAATTAACACTTGTCTGGAATTTCAGATCATGAAGCTCTCTTCGGAGCAGCAAAACAACATGCTACAGGACCTGAACGTGAGAAGGAAATACATGGCATGGAGCTACTCAACAAGCTTATCAAAAGTCCCCAAGTGACCTGAGGCCAAAAGGGATCACAAAATATACTAACAAGCACACGAACATAGCTAAAACATAATTAGTTTTCAGACTTAGTGAAAACTGAGACATGCTGAAACATAACTCACGAAGGCATGTAAACAAGATCAATGCACTCACTACGGTGCAAGTCATGGCAAGACAAGCATACATCCATTAAGAAGGCACAAAATGCTAGCTAGACATGGCAAGAACAATGGCATAGCATGTACGGATCAACTACAATAACTCCGGCAAAATCGCAAACAAGTTGACGATCTGCCCAGATTTACAACGAAGCAAAAGTGGAGCTCGATTGACTCAAGCTAGCGTGCTCCATATATGCAAACAAATACATGGATGGATAGAGCATAACAATATTAACAAAACTCCTTTACTAATCATCCTCAAAAGAGGCACGGATCATTAGGAAACAGCAAGAACATATGGCATCATGAACTAAATGATCACAGACTTAGTGAAATCACTAAGTCACTGAAAACAGATTTACCGGGTGCCTCACTTTGCAAGCTTGCACAAGTCACCACACACATCCTAAAAATGCATGGGTTGTACCTCTGGAAAGATAACAAGATGCTTAACAAAACGTATGAAGGACTCACAGGTATATCATGCACACAATAATCATGACAAAAATAACAAAAGTCTAAGATGAACTAGCAGACCTGACAAATAACTCACGAAGCCTCTTTCTAACAGCATTTCGGTCATCAAGATGAACTCAAATGAAAATGATGCAATGTAATGAAATAATGTACTCGTCGAGACGAACATTTTGATATACTATATGTCCAAATCGGAGCTACGGATGCGGAGATATGGTAGGTCAAAGTATGCACAAAAATTAGGGTTCGGAGGAGAAAAGTCAACCGAGGAGGATATTTCCAGATCTAGATCCAGATCGGGGTTGCACGGAAACCGAGGATCTCAGGACTTCGAGCTCGCCGGACTTGGCCAACATGGTGGCCGGAGCTGCGGGATCCGGCCGGGGTCAGAGGAGAGGACGACGGGGCGGCGGACTCGGGCGCCGACAAGGCGCGCGGTGGCCGGCGAGGCCCTGCGGTGGCTGGAGCGAGGCGAGGCGAGGTGGCGGTGTGGGGTGGTCCGGCGACCGAGGTGGCGCGGCAGGACGCCGGCGAACATGGCGGCGGCGTCGAGGCAAATGGTGGCGAGCCCCTGAGGCAGCGGAGGGAGGCGAGGCGCTCGGGCGCCTCACGGGTGGCGGCGGCAACGCCCTGGGCCGGGAGGGCCCGAACCGGGCCCCGGCGGGCTTCGACGGTGGGTGGAAGGCGCGCCGCTGAGGTGGCAGTGTCCGGTTGGTGGGCGGCGGCGGCGGGGATGATGTGGCGTCCTCTGAATGGTGGAGGTGAGGTGGCCTGCGGAGCGGACATGTCCGGCCGGTGGTGGGAAGTTTGTCCGGCGGCGCGAGGAGCGGGGCTAGGGTTTCATCTGCGCGAGAATTTCGTAGGGAGACACATATATATAGGTGCGGTTTTCGGCCACACGATCGTGATCGAACGCTCTAGATGATGGAGCAGAGTTTGGTGGGTTTTGGGCCAAAATGGAGGGTTGTTGGGCTGCAACACACACAAGGCCTTTTTGGTCCCTCGGTTAACCGTTGGAGCATCAAACGAAGTCCAAATGATACGAAACTTGACACGAGGTCTACTGGTAGTAAACCAAGGCCGCTTGGCAAGTCTCAGTCCAATTCGGAAATGTTTAATCCCCACACATGAGAAGAAGGTAGAAATGACCACCGGGGGAGAACGAAGCGCCGGAATGCAAAACAGACAATGGGGAAAATGCTCGGATGCATGAGAAGAACACGTATGCAAATGAAATGCACATGATGACATGATATGCAATGCATGACACGCAAGCAATGACAAGGTAACAGCAGCGAATAACTGGACGACACCTGGCACATCGATCTCGGGGCGTCACAGAAGACCCCGGAGTAAAAGAGTTGGGCCAGAAGAGTCCCGGGCTATCCACGAGGGTGGCCCCTCCGGGCACGTGGGCCTACCTCGTGGATGACCCGGGCACCATCTTGACGTGAGACCGACGCCAAAAATTCCTATAAATACAGAAACCTCCAAAATATAACCTAGATCGGGAGTTCCGCTGCCGGAAGCCTCTGTAGCCACCGAAAACCAATCTTGACCCATTCTGGCACCCTGCCAGAGCGGGGAATACCTCTCCGGTGGCCATCTTCATCATCTCGGCACTCTCCATGATGAGGAGGGAGTAATTCACCCTCGGGGCTGAGGGTTTGTACCAGTAGCTATGTGTTTGATCTCTCTCTCTCTCTCTCTCGTGTTCTTGAGTCAGCACGATCTTAATGTATCGCGAGCTTTGCTATTATATTTGGATCTCATGATGTTTCTACCCCTCTACTCTCTTGTGATGAACTGAGTTTTCCCTTTGAAGTTATCTTATCGGATTGAGTCTTTAAGGATTTGAGAACACTTGATGTATGTCTTGCATGTGCTTATCTGTGGTGACAATGGGATATCACGTGATCCACTTGATGTATGTTTTGGTGATCAACTTGCGAGTTCTGTGACCTCGTGAACTTATGCATAGGGTTGGCACACGTTTCTGTCTTGACTCTCCGGTAGAAACTTTGGGGCACTCTTTGATGTTCTTTGTGTTGGGTGAATAGATGAATCTGAGATTGTGTGGTGCATATCGTATAATCCTACCCAAGGATACTTGAGGTGACATTGGAGTATCTAGGTGACATTAGGGTTTTGGTTGATTTGTGTCTTAAGGTGTTATTCTAGTACGAACTCTTGAATAGATCGATCAGAAAGAATAACTTTGAGGTGGTTTCCTACCCTACAATAATCTCTTCGTTTGTTCTCCGCTATTAGTGACTTTGGAGTGACTCTTTTTTGCATGTTGAGGGATAGTTATATCATCCAATTATGTTATTATTGTTGAGAGAACTTGCACTAGTGAAAGTATGGACCCTAGGCCTTGTTTCCTAGCATTGCGATACCATTTACGCTCACTTTTACCACTAGCTACCTTGCTGTTTTTATATTTTCATATTACAAAACCTATTTCTACCATCCATATTGCGCTAGTACCACCATCTCTTCGCCGAACTAGTGCACCTATACAATTTACCATTGTATTGGGTGTGTTGGGGACACAAGAGACTCTTTGTTATTTGGTTGCAGGGTTGTTTAAGAGAGACCATCTTCATCCTACGCCTCCCACGGATTGATAAACCTTAGGTCATCCACTTTAGGGAAATTTGCTACTGTCCTACAGACCTCTGCACTTGGAGGCCCAACAACATCTACAAGAAGAAGGTTGTGTAGTAGACATCAACTACCCCGGTGTCAGCCAAGCAATTAGTTCATACATTTTAATGCGCTTCAACTTTTTAAACCCCCATGCAATACATGAGTGCAAGCCATGGATATAACTCTATGGGTGGAGTAGAATACTATAGGATCGAAGGTAGGTCTAGAGGGGGTGATTATACTACTTGACCAAATAAAAATATAAACTTTTCCCAATTTTAGTTTTGGGCAGATTTTAGCAACTAGCACAAGTCAAGCAATCAACCTACACATGCAATTCTGAGAGTATAGCAGTGGAAAGTAAAACATTGCATATGAAGGTAAAGGGAAGGGTTTGGAGAGTGTAAATGCAATGAAGACACGGAGATTTTTGGCGTGGTTCCGATAGGTGGTGCTATCGTGCGTCCACGTTGATGGAGACTTCAACCCATGGAGGGTTATGGTTGCGCAAGTCCACAAAGGGCTCCACCCACGAAGAAGCAACCTTGTCTATCCCACCATCGCCATCGCCCACAAAGGACTTGCCACACTCGGGTAGATCTTCACAAAGTAGGTGATCTCCTTGCCCTTACAAACTTCTTGGTTCAACTCCACAACTTGTTGGAGGCTCCCAAGCGACACCTAACGAATCTAGGATACACCACTCTTCAAAAGGTAATAGATGGTGTGTTGATGATGAACTCCTTGCTCTTGTGCTTCAAATGATAGTCTCCCCAACACTCAACTCTCTCACACAAGTTTGGATATGGTGGAAAGATTATTTGAGTGGAAAGCAACTTGGGGAAGTCTAGAAATCTTGATTCTTGTGGTAGGATTGGAATATCTTGATCTCAACACATGAGTAGGTGGTTCTCTCTCAGAAAATGTATGCTGGAAGTGTAGGCATGGTTTGATGGATCTCTCATGAATAGAGAAGGGGGTGGAGGGGTCTATATAGCCTCCACACAAAATCCAATCGTTACACACATTTGACCCAACACAGTCAGACTGAATAGATGAACTCGGTGAGACTGATTTAGTTCAAAATGTGAACATTAGGATTCTCGGTGGGGCCGACTGGAACAACTCGGTGGGACCGATGTGCTAGGGCTTTGTGTCGGATTTCAGGTTCCGGCAGACCCTTGAGGTTCGAACACTGGGGTGCGCGCGGAGATTTCGCCTCCTACCTACCTGCACCCCCATGCCATGCTAGGATCTAAACTATGGAAAGAACAACACAAGGGACACAGGGTTTATACTGGTTCGGGCCACCGTTGTGGTGTAACACCCTACTCCAATGTGTGGTATGGTGGATTGCATCTTGGGCTGATGATGATGAACAATACAAGGGAGAACAGCCTCGCGAGGGTCTGTTCTTGGCTAGGGCGATGAACTGCTGGGAGGAGTTCAGTCAACTTTCTCTCTCTCTCTCTCTCTCTCTCTCTCTCTGATCGAGACCCTCTCTAACGAGCATCTTCCCTTTTTCACCTCCCCTTGCTATGTGGGTGGCTGGTCCTATTTATAGAGGCCCTGGTCCTCTTCCCAAATATCGAGCGGGAAGGGAGCCTACAATGGCAGGCTAATTTGAAGGGGGACAGCAAGTATCAGCTATCCTGACGAAAGTAGTCTTCGCCTGCACAAAGCTCTAGTGATGACGCCGTCTTGGGCTCCATAGTGACCTCCGCCTCGTAGTCCTCCTAGTCTTGGTCTCGTTGCACCGAAATGGCAACCTTTGCCTGATGCCTCGGTACTCCACGGCTGCATTTGCCCCCTTTGCACCAAAGAGGAAAGGAGGACGCTGCTCGGGCTGGCACCCGCCTGGCGCCCTGAGTCATCATGGCTTGCGTCACGGGCACCTCATGAGGTACCCCGCCTTGATCTCTCCGCCTCCTCGTGAGCCAGCCTGACAAGGCCGTGCCTGAGGAAGCTCCGCGTCATCCGCCCCGCGAGGCTTGCCCCTCGCGAGGGTCTTGGGTTGTGTTGGTGAAGATGGGCCGTGCTGGGCCCCCCTTTGAGCTACGCCGCAGGCCGCAGGCAGGAAAGTCTGAGGACCCCCATTCCCAGAACGTCGACAGTAGCCCCCGGGCCCAAGGCGCGCCCGGACTTGGCAGTGCCGGGAGGCGGAAGGGCAAGAGCGAAGCGCCGCGGGTCCTAATAGCCTGCAGCCTTGGACGCCGCATGGCAGTTGATTGGACGTGGGCGTATCCACTTCCCCATGGTGCCTCAGCAACTGCACGGATTGGACAAGTCCCTGCATGCAAAACGGGTCATGATTACCTGCGATCGTGGAGGTCGGCGGTTGGCCTTCGCCGGCTATAAGTACTGATCGACGCTCGCCCTTCCAGTCCATCCCTCCTTGCTCCTCCTTCTTCCCGATTCTTGCTCCGTCTTGCTGCGATGGCTCCAATGCGCTGGTTCTCAACGGCAGAGAAGGGAAAGGCTCCCCGAGAGGGACCAGACCCACTCCCACCGAAGAAACGGCTCATCCCCCATGGCCCGGACGAGGGGGCCCTCCAGGTGGTGTCGAGGCCTTGGGGCGAGCGGGCACCGCCGGGGTTCCCGCTTCCATTGTACGCCCACGTCGAGGGCCCTGAAGGAGCTGATGCTGACCGCCACGGGCGGCGCCACCGTCAGCGCTGACGGGTCACGAAGGTGTGGGTCATCCCCCCTGGGGTCCACACCAAGGGCTCCTACCAAGAGTTCATGCACCACATCGCCATTCCTCTTCAGTCTTGGATCTGCCTGCCTCCCTTCTTCGCCTCCATCATCCCGCAGGGGGAGCCCCTGTAGCTCTGGCTGCAGCACGCCGGCTGCAGCACCCTCGCAACCGAGGCAGAGGTCGCGGTCGTCGCCCCGGGCGAGGTCTACATGACTCGAGGCTGGAGAGAGATCGCCCGGGTTTGTAGGACAAGGGGCGTCTTCACGATCCACTTGGACTACGATGGTGCTTCGGTGATGCTCTTCAAGGTCTTCGATGCGAGCGGGCGCCGGCCGGAGTGCTGCCCCAGGGAAGGCGGCCGGGACCCTACTGCGATGAGGACTGGGCTCGCCAACCGCTCCCTTGGTGGCTCCTCAGGCGGTGGAGATGTCGGAGGTTCCAGCGACTCCGGCGAGCCCTTCACGACTCTGGAGACGAGCGACGACAGCTACGAGCCCCCGAGCCGGCGCCGCTCCTGGAGCAGGGCGGGCCCGTCAGGCCGCCGCCGACTCTGATCTGGATGGGGTTGGCGTTGATGCTTGATGGCCCACTATTGATGATGGTGTCTTTTGTACGGATGCACGTAGTTTGTGTCCCTTTAGGATCTGTTCCCTGCGAGGAACCAAAAACGCGCCCCGTGGGGGCTTGTAAGGTGCCTGTGATCCTGTTTTGTTAATATAACCCTTGTCATAGAATTGCGCGAGTTGCTCATCCCGTCTTAGCTCGGTCCTCCCTTTCGAACCTCACGAGGGCTTGGTGCTCTGCGCCGACAGGTACCAGTCCCAAGGCGGCTTCAGCTGTCGCTGGTATGCCAGGTCACGATGCCGTGGTCAAGGCCAGGAGGTGAGCGACCCGGAGTCCGGTAAGAGTCCCTGAGTCGCGATGCTCAGGAGGTCCCCTTTCACGCCCAAGCAGCCGTCGTTTGGTGAGAAAGGGGAGCGGCGTCGCTAACAAGGGATAGCATTAGGTGCGGGGATGGTGCCACAGTAGCTGGTGCTTCCGGGTGATGACTTATCTCGAGGATCAGGGGCCGCTCTTTGGTGTGCCGCCGGGTCCGTGCATCGGCAGGCGCGAGGTTGCTTGGCGAGGTCCTCGTGTGTCTCTCCCCTCTCGCCCTTGCTCCCCTTTCTGCTCTACGTCCTCGGGTCCCGACCCTTGAGCGAGTCTCAGCCATCGCTGGTATGCCAGGTCACGATGCCGTGGTCAAGGCCAGAGGGTGAGGGCTGGAGAGCCAGTAGGAGCCCTGAGTCGCGATGCTCAGGCACCCCCCTTTGACGTGCAAGCGGTTCGCGTGGACGAGAGCGAAGGAGACACAGCAAGAGCCTCGCCTGACGCAGCTCCTTCAGGAGGTCCTGCAGGTCCATCATAGAAAAAGCAAGGGGTTTCCATAACAATTGATGGTTAGCCATTGGTTGCTTTCGAGGGGTAGTGATGCACTGAAGGCTTGACGAGGTGACGCTATGCGGGGCTGCCGCGGCTAGAGCTCAACCATCCAGGTTTGTCGGTGTTGCAGGGACGGACCCATGCGCAAGCGTCGTGCCGTTTGGGAGCAGCTCCGTTAGTCGGCGTCAGCTGAGCAGGCAACTAGGTAAAACACATTAGCCGCGAAGGAGTGGATTCGTTCAAATAGATGCTGGGAATGCAGAGATCACTAGGTCAGGCCCGAGCGACTTGGGGGTGATGCAGCCCGAGGGGCGCCCCCAACAAGGTAAGCTAACAACGCAAAATAAAAAGGGATACACGCTGCAGGGACAGACCCACGCGGCCTGGGAATAATGCAGCCCTGGGGGCACTCCCAGCTGGAAATGAAACTCGAAAGATGTCACCTGATGATGTTGAAGACGAAGGGGTGTTGGTGTAGCAGACTCGGTGGGCTGCGAAAGCCGATCCTCATGAGCCCCCAGGCCCAGGGGCCTCGGGGGGCTCCGGAGGTGCTGGCAGCTCCTCGCGGACCATCTCCATCTCCGCCAGGGCTGCGGAACGCCTAGCCTCTCGTGCCTCCGTGGTGCCCCTCATTAGGCGCTGGTATGTGTCAGCCATGCTCGGCAAGCCGTAAGGCATGCGAACGTAGCTGTGGGGTGGACCTCCGCAGCGCCCCACTCGCGAGGGCTAGAGGCGCTCCACGGAGGCGACTCGGTTGAGCCCCGGTACGTCGATGCAGACGCGCAGCCCGCCTTCCTCGCCTGGATGGGGCGCCACTACTGGTAGGCGGCGGCCGCCTTTCATGACTCTTGACTCCTGTAGCTCCTGAATGGCCATGCTGACGAACTCCTGAGGGTCTGGATCTCCTTGCCTTGCTCCTTCTTGAGGGAAACATGCTGTGAAACACGCCTCCAGGTGGTGCACAAGCGCCTCCCTCGTGACCCTAGCTAGGTCGGTGGCTCTCCAGGGGAGAGCCCCCGAGCCCTGCCTGAGGAGGGCGCCGGGTGCGCTTTCCTATGCGATGGAAGGAGGTTCCCCCTGGGCAGGCGCGGGCCCAGAGGGGCCTGCCTCCTGAGGGGCCGAGCCGGACGATGTCTTCTTCTTTTTGGGGGCGGTCTCGGGAAGCCTCCTGCTTCCGCGATCCGGGTCTTCCGGTGATGCGGCCTGAAAGGCTTGTTCCTGGGAACACACGGCGTCCTTCTCTTCACAGGGCACCGTGATGACTCCGCCGCGCTGGGTACCCAAGGATGGCGTTGTATGGCAGGCGAATGTGAGCGACGTCGAAGTCGATGAGCTTGGTGTGGTAATTGTCGCGTGCCCCAAAGGTGACAGGGAGGCGGACCTGCCCGATCGGGACCGTGGAGCCGTCGGTGATACCGGAGAAAGGCTTGGTTGGCTGAAGCTGGCTGTAGGGCACTTGGAGGTTGTTGAATGTTTCCACGGACAGGACGTTGAGCCCTGCCCCGCCATCGATGAGGGTCTTGGTGACCACCACGTTGCTGATGATTGGGGAACAAAGCATCGGGAGGACCTCCGGCTGTAGCCACACACTTGAGCTGATCTGCTGAGCTGAACATGATGGCACACGCCGACCACCTGAGAGGGCGCGTGGCTTTGAGCCTGGGGAGGACTGCGTTCACTTCGCGGGCGAACTGCTTGAAGATGCGTTGAGAGGCTGGGGCTTGAGCCCCGCCCAGGATGCAGGCGATCGCGCGCGGCTCCTAGAAGCTCCCAGCCTCCTAATCCTGGTGGCGGTCCTCGTTTTTCCTTGGCTGCGGCGGTAGCGGTGGGAGGCCTGCATTGCCTTGCGGGCGGTCCTCGTGAGGCTGATCCCTCCAGCCTCCCTCACGAGGCGGGTCTTGCCAGCGATCCTCGCGAGGTTGATCGCGCCACCCCTGGCGCGGGCCACGGTCTTCCCAGTGCCTTGCGTTCCTTCCTCCTCCTCGGCCATAGCCCCGGTCACTGCGTTCAGGGCGACGGCCGATCCTTCCTTTGCGCACGGCTCGGAGTTCTTGACATTCGTTGGTGTTGTGGGTGTGGAGGTCGTGGTACACATAGTACCGGCTGCCCTTGGAAGGTTCAGGCTGATCTCTGCCCCGCTTGGTGTCTGGTTCTGCCGCAAGCACGGCAGCCCCCTTGCGCTTCACATCCTTGGCCTGGAGCTTCTTCTCTTCGGGGTCTGCGACAGGCAGCTCGAGGAGGGAGAGACGCCCTTCCTCAGCCCTGGCGCACTTGTTTGCTAAGTTGAACAGCACCAAGGAAGTGCACAGGTCTTCATGCATCGCCAGCTCCTCCTTCATCTTGACGTCGCGCACGCCGTCGGAGAAGGCCGAGATGATAGCCTCTTCAGTCACCTTGGAAATCTTGAGGCGTGCGTTGTTGAAGTGCTGGATGTACTTCTGCAGGGTCTCCCCGGGCTGTTGCTTGATGCGGCGCATGTTGCTCACGGCGGGTGGCCGGTCGCGAGTGCCTTGGAAGTTGGCGATGAAGCGGGTGCGCATCTCATCCCAGGAGGAGATTGAGCCTGGAGCCAGGTTCAGGAGCCAGGTGCGGGCCCTGTCCTTGAGTGCCATGGGAAACCAGTTCGCCATGACCTTCTCATCTCCGTTGGCAGCTTCGATGCCCAGCTCTCATAGAGCTGGAGGAACTCCGCAGGGTCAGCCGTGCCGTCGTAGCGAGGAGGCAGGTCTGGCTTGAACTTGCCGGGCCACACGACACTGCGTAATTCGGTGGTGAAGGCGCGGCAGCCTCCTGTGGCCACGGGAGGCCTTGGGTGACGGAGAGCCTGGTCTTGCATGTCTCCACGCACTGCAGCTGAGAGCAGCGCGGGGTCTTGATGTGCGGGGGCAGGAGCATGGTCGCGGCGCGCTGGAGCAAGGAGCGCCCGGGCGGCTTCTTGCGGGCGAGGGACTTCTTGGCAGCTCTATTCTTGCCGCGCTGGCACCTGACGGAGCGGGTTCCGCCCAGGGGCCACGCGCCTTGGAGCCATGGCGGCTTCTTGAGGAGGAGGCGGCCGGGGCGCCGCCGAAGCCTCGTCACCTGAGCAGGGCGGGGTGCGGTCTAGCGGAACGGACGGCGCAGGAGAGCCCCCTGCGGCGCGGACGAGCTCGGCGACGCGGTCAAGCCATTCTTCGTAGATGTCGTCGATGGGACGGTAGCGTAGGAGCTCGTTTGCCGCGATGAGTGCAGCCCGAGCCTCCATGGGCGCGCGGAGCGCGCGGGACGAAGATCTAGCTGGGGCGAGCGAGGGAGTAGCAGTGCGGCCGTCTTGCCACACGGATGGATGCTGGGACGATGCTTGCTGCTCATCCCCCCCTGGGCCGGTGGCGGCGTTGACGGCAGGTGACGGGGAACGACGAGGACGCCCGCCGACAGGGGCCGACTGGGCGACATGGGAAGCGAGCACGGCCCGGCGCTCCGCGCGGGCCCGACGAGCGTCAGACATGGGCATGACGATCGGAGGAGAACGGGATGGTGGAAGACGAATTCCGGCGCACCCCTATCTGGTGTGCCAAATGTCGGATTTCGGGTTCCGGCAGACCCTTGAGGTTCGAACACTAGGGTGCGCGTGGAGATTTCGCCTCCTACTGACCTGCACCCCCCGCCATGCTAGGATCTAAACTACAGAAAGAACAACACAAGGGACACAGGGTTTATACTGGTTCGGGCCACCGTTGTGGTGTAACACCCTACTCCAGTGTGTGGTGTGGTGGATTGCCTCTTGGGCTGATGGTGATGAACAATACAAGGGAGAACAGCCTCGCGAGGGTCTGTTCTTGGCTGGGGCGATGAACTGCTGGGAGGAGTTCAGTCACCTTTCTCTCTCTCTCTCTCTCTCTCTCTGATCGAGACCCTCTCTAACGAGCCTCTTCCCTTTTTCACGTCCCCTTGCTATGTGGGTGACTGGTCCTATTTATAGAGGCCCTGGTCCTCTTCCCAAATATCGAGCCGGAAGGGAGCCAACAATGGCGGGCTAATTTGAAGGGGGACAGCAAGTATCAGCTATCCTGACAAAAGTAGTCTTCGCATGCACAAAGCTCTGGTGATGACGCCGTCTTGGGCTCCATAGTGACCTCGCCTCGTAGTCCTCCTGGTGTTGGTCTTGTTGCACCGAAATGGCAACCTTTGCCTGATGCCTCGGTACTCTGCGGCTGCGTTTGCCCCCTTTGCACCAAAGAGGAAAGGAGGACGCTGCTCGGGCTGGCACCCGCCTGGCGCCCTGAGTCGTCATGGCTTGCGTCACGGCCACCTCGTGAGGTACCCCGCCTTGATCTCTCTGCCTCCTCGTGAGCCAACCTGACGAGGCCGTGCCTGAGGAAGCTCCGCGTCGTCCGCCCCGCGAGGCTTGGCCCCTCGCGAGGATCTTGGGTTTGTGTTGGTGAAGATGGGCCGTGCTGGGCCCCCCTTTGACCCACGCCGCAGGCCACAGGCAGGCAAGTCTGGAGACCCCCGTTCCCAGAATGCCGACACTTTGGGCAAACCTCATCTCAGTGGCGCCGATTGCATCAACTCGGTGAGATTGAAGTGAAGCAATAGGGCAACAGAGAATTGGTCAAGCCATTTGATACGTCTCCAATGTATCTATAATTTTTGATTGCTCCATGCTATATTATCTACTGTTTTGGACTATATTGGGCTTTATTTTCCACTTTTATATTATTTTTGGGACTAACCTATTAACTGGAGGCCCAACCCAGAATTGCTGTTTTTTTGCCTATTTCAGTGTTTCGAAGAAATGAATATCAAACGGATTCCAAACGGAATAAAACCTTCGGGAACGTGATTTTCTCACCGAACGTGATCCAGGAGACTTGGACCCTACTCCAAGGAACAAAAGAGGCGGTCACGAGGGTGGGGGGTGCCCCCCCTAGGGCGCGCCCCTGCCTCGTGGGCCCCTCGGTGCTCCTCCGGCGTACTCCTTCCTCATATATATACCTACGTACCCCCAAACGATCAGAACAGGAGCCAAAAATCTAATTCCACCGCCGCAACTTTCTGTATCCACGAGATCCCATCTTGGGGCCTGTTCCGGAGCTCCGCTGGAAGAGGGCCGTCATCACGGAGGGCTTCTACATCATCCTAGCCCCTCCGATGAAGTGTGAGTAGTTTACCTCAGACATTCGGGTCCATAGTTAGTAGCTAGATGGCTTCTTCTCTCTCTTTGAATCTCAATACAAAGTTCTCCCCCTCTCTTGTGGAGATCTATTCGATGTAATCTTCTTTTTGCGGTGTGTTTGTTGAGACCGATGAATTGTGGGTTTATAATCAAGTCTATCTATGAATAATATTTGAATCTTCTCTGAATTCTTTTATGTATGATTGGTCATCTTTGCAAGTCTCTTTGAATTATCCGTTTGGTTTGGCCAACTAGATTGGTAGTTCTTGCCATGGGAGAAGTGCTTAGCTTTGGGTTCGATCTTGCGGTGTCCTTTCCCAGTGACAGAAGGGGCAACAAGGCACGTATTGCATCGTTGCCATCGAGGATAACATGATGGGGTTTATTTCATATTGCATGATTTTATCTCTCTACATCATGTCATCTTGCTGAAGGCGTTACTCTTTTTTTAACTTAATACTCTAGATGCATGCTGGATAGCGGTCGATGAGTGGAGTAATAGTAGTAGATGCAGAATCGTTTCGGTCTACTTGTCACGGACGTGATGCCTATATACATGATCGTGCCTAGATATTCTCATAACTATGCTCTATTCTGTCAATTGCTCAACAGTAATTTGTTCACCCACCGTAGAATACTTATGCTCTTGAGAGAATCCACTAGTGAAACCTATGGCCCCCAGGTCTATTCTCATCATATCAATCTCCATTACTTTAATCTTGCTTTTCTTTTTTACTTTGCCTTTACTTTTTACGTTGCATCTTTATACCAAAAATACCAAAAATATTATATCTATCAGATCTCACTCTCGTAAGTGACCGTGAAGGGATTGACAACCCTTAATCGCGTTGGCTGCGAGTAGCTATCGTTTTGTGCAGGTACGAGGGACTTGAGCGTGGCCTCCTACTGGATTGATACCTTGGTTCTCAAAAACTGAGGGAAATACTTACGCTACTCTGCTGCATCATCCCTTCCTCTTCGGTGAAAACCAACGCAAGCTCAAGATGTAGCAAGAAGGATTTCTAGCGCCGTTGCCGGGGAGTCTACGCAAAAAGTCAATATACCAAGTACCCATCACAATCCCTATCTCTCGCATTACATTATTTGCCATTTGCCTCTCATTTTCCTCTCCCCCAATTCACCCTTGCCGTTTTATTCGCCCTCTCTCTCTATCCTCCCTCTTTGTTTGCCTCTTCTGCCCGCTTGCTCTTGTTTGCTTGTGTGCTAGTTTGCTTGTTTTTCATGATGGCTCAACCGAGATTTGGTGATCTTCACCTTAAAAGGTTAGAGGAGATCGAAACCAACGTCAGGAAGTTTATGGTTTTGCAATTTGAGCATAATAATTTCTTTAGAAACGAGCTTAAGGAACAAAAAAGTTTTATGAGTTATATGATTAAAGAGCTAGATGATATGTCTAAAGAATTTGATGGTATAAGATCCCAAATTGCTCGTCTAGAAAAGATGACTGCTGAAATTTCGGATATGCAAGCCACCTTAGTTAATAAGATGGTTGCTAAACCGGATTCCTATGAAAATCAAGATGAAGATCTAAAAGTTATTGATGTGTCCCCTATTAAATCTTTATTTTGCAATATGAATCTTGATTAAACTGAATATGATCTTCCTTTACCTAGAAGGCGTTCTAAAAATTCGGAGTATTTAGATCTTAATGATGAAATTGATGAAAGTGGAATTGAAAGAAATAAAAATATATATGTTGCTAAACCCACCATATTGGATTTCAAGGAATTTGATTATGAAAATTGCTCTTTAATTGATTGTATTTCCTTGTTGCAATCCGTGCTAAATTCTCCACATGCTTATAGTCAAAATAAAGCCTTCACCGAACATATTGTTGATGCCTTGATGCAATCTTATGAAGAAAAACTTGAGTTGAAATTTTCTATCCCTAGAAAACTCTATGATGAGTGGGAACCAACTATTAAAATTAAAATTAAAGATCATGAGTTTTATGCTTTGTGTGATTTGGGTGCTAGTGTCTCTACTATTCCCAAGACTTTGTGTGATTTACTAGATTTCCGCGATTTTGATGATTGCTCTCTAAACTTGCATCTTGCGGATTCCACTATTAAGAAACCTATGGTAAGGATTGATGATGTTCTTATTGTTGCAAATAGGAATTATGTGCCCGTAGATTTCATTGTTCTTGATATAGATTGCAATCCTTCCTGCCCTATTATTCTTGGTAGACCTTTCCTTAGAACGGTTGGTGCGATTATTTATATGAAGGAAGGGAATATTAGATTTCAATTTCCATTAAAAAAGGGCATGGAACACTTTCCTAGAAAGAAAATAAAATTACCCTATGAAACTATAATGAGAGCCACTTATGGATTGCCTACCAAAGATGGCAATACCTAGATCTATCCTCGCTTTTATGCCTAGCTAGGGGCGTTAAATGATAGCGCTTGTTGGGAGGCAACCCAATTTTATTTTTATTCCTTGCTTTTTGCTACTTCTTAGTAATAAATAAATTATTTAGCCTCTGTTTTTATTGTGTTTTTTTGTTTAATTAGGGTTTGTGCCAAGTAGAACCGTTGGGAAGACTTGGGGAAAGTCTTGTTAAACTTGCTGTAAAAAACAAACACTTTAGCGCTCATGAGAACTGCTATCATTTTTATTTGAAGAGTGCTATTTAGTTAATTATTTTTGAGGATGATTAATACATAAATTCCTCACGTGCAGCAATTTATTTTAGAATTTTTGGTGCTCCAGATCTTGCGCTAGGTACAGATTACTACAGACTGTTCTGTTTTTGACAGATTCTGTTTTTCGTGTGTTGTTTGCTTATTTTGATGAATCTATGGCTAGTAAAATAGTTTATAATCCATAGAGAATTTGGAATACAGTAGGTTTAACACCAATATAAATAAATAATGAGTTCATTACAGTAACTTGAAGTGGTCTTTTATTTTCTTTCGCTAACGGAGCTCACGAGTTTTCTATTTTGAGTTTTGTGTTGTGATGTTTTCATGTTTTGGGTGAATTCTTTTGATGGATCATGGAACAAGGAGTGGCAAGAGCCTAAGCTTGGGGATGACTATGGCACCCCCAAGATAATCCAAGGACACCAATAAGTCAAAGCTTGGGGATGCCCCGGAAGCCATCCCCTCTTTCGTCCACTTCCATCAGTAATTTACTTGGAGCTATATTTTTATTCACCAACATGATATGTGTTTTGCTTGGAGCGTCTTGTATTATTTGTGTATTTGTGTCTTAGTATGCCACAATCATCCTTTCTGTACACACCTTTTGAGAGAGCCATACATGAATTAAAATTTGATAGAATACTCTATGTGCTTCACTTATATCTTTTGAGCTAGTTAATTTTGCTCTATGTGCTTCACATATATCTTTTGAGCCATGTAGTTTTGCTCTATGTGCTTCACTTATATCTTTTGAGCATTAGAATTTTGCTCTATGTTCTTCACTTAGATCTTTTAGAGCACGGTGGTGGATTTGTTTTAAAGAAACTATTGATCTCTCATGCTTCACTTAAATTATTTTGAGAGTCTCTTAATAGCATGGTAATTTGCTTAATAATAATATGTTTGGTATTCAAGATTTGTGAAACTTTCTTTTGAGTGTGTTGAATACTAAGAAAATATTGAAGATTGATATTTTTTTGAGATATGGAGGTGATAATGTTAAAGTCATGCTAGTTGAGTAGTTGTGAATTTAAAGAATACTTGTGTTAAAGTTTGTGATTCCCGTAGCATGCACGTATGTTGAACCGTTAGGTGATGAAGTCGGAGCATGATTTATTTATTGATTGTCTTCCTTATGAGTGGCGGTCGGGGACGAGTGATGGTATTTTCCTACCAATCTATCCCCATAGGAGCATGCGCGTAATACTTTGCTTTGATAACTTCTAGATTTTTGCAATAAGTATATGAGTTCTTTATGACTAATGTTGAGTCCATGGATTATACGCACTCTCACCCTTCCACCTTTGCTAGCCTCTCTAATACCGCACACTTTTCGCCGGTATCATACACCTACCATATACCTTCCTCAAAACAGCCACCATACCTACCTATTACGGCATTTCCATAGCCATTCCGAGATATATTGCCATGCAACTTTCCACCGTTCCGTTTATCATGACACACTCCATCATTGTCATACATATCCCGGTACACCGCCGGAGGCATTCATATAGAGTCATATTTTGTTCTAAGTATTGAGTTGTAAGCAAAATAAAAGTGTGATGATCATCATTATTAGAGCATTGTCCCAGTGAGGAAAGAATGATGGAGACTATGATTTCCCCATAAGTCGGGATGAGACTCCGGACTAAAAATAAAAATAAATAAATAAAAGAGGCCAAAGAAGCCCAAATAAAAAGAGGCCATAAAAAAGGCCCAAAAATATATTTATAAAAAAATGAGAGACAAAGAGAGAAGGGACAATGTTACAATCCTTTTACCACACTTGTGCTTCAAAGTAGCACCATGAATTTCATAGTAGAGAGTCTCTCATGTTATCACTTTCATATACTAGTGGGAATTTTTCATTATAGAACTTGGCTTGTATATTCCAATGATGGGCTTCCTCAAATTGCCCTAGGTCTTCATGAGCAAGCAAGTTAGATGCACACCCACTTAGTTTCTTTTTGATCTTTCATATACTTATAGCTCTAGTGCATCCGTTGCATGGCAATCCCTACTCACTCACATTGATATCTATTGATGGGCATCTCCATAGCCCGTTGATACGCCTAGTTGATGTGAGACTATCTTCTCCTTTTTGTCTTCTCCACAACCACCATTCTATTCCACCTATAGTGCTATATCCATGGCTCACGCTCATGTATTGCGTGAAGATTGAAATTTTTTTGAAAAAGTTTTGAAAAAGTTAGAGTATGAAACAATTGCTTGGCTTGTCATCGGCGTTGTGCATGATTTAAATACTTTGTGTGGTGAAGATAGAGCATAGCCAGACTATATGATTTTGTAGGGATAACTTTCTTTGGCCATGTTATTTTGAGAAGACATAATTGCTTTATTAGTATGCTTGAAGTATTATTATTTTTATGTCAATATAAACTTTTGTCTTGAATCTTTCTAATCTGAATATTCATACCACAATTAAGAAGATTTGCATTGAAATTATGCCAAGTAGCACTCCGCATCAAAAATTCTCTTTTTATCATTTACCTACTCGAGGACGAGCAGGAATTAAGCTTGGGGATGCTTGATACGTCTCCAACGTATCTATAATTTTTGATTGTTCCATGCTATATTATCTACTGTTTTGGACTATATTGGGCTTTATTTTCCACTTTTATATTATTTTTGGGACTAACCTATTAACCGGAGACCTAGCCCAGAATTGCTGTTTTTTGCCTATTTCAGTGTTTCGAAGAAATGAAATATCAAACGGAGTCCAAACAGACTAAAACCTTCGGCAACGTGATTTTCTCACCGAACGTGATCCAGGAGACTTGGACCCTGCTCCAAGGAACAAAAGAGGCGGTCACAAGGGTGGGGGCGCCCCCCTAGGGCGCGCGCCCTGCCTCGTGGGTCCCTCGGTGCTCCTCCGGCATACTCCTTCCTCTTATATATACCTACATACCCCCAAACAATCAGAACAGGAGCCAAAAACCTAATTCCACCGCCGCAACTTTCTGTATCCACGAGATCCCATCTTGGGGACTTTTCGGAGGTCCGCCAGAAGAGGGCCGTCATCACGGAGGGCTTCTACATCATCCTAGCCCCTCCGATGAAGTGTGAGTAGTTTACCTCAGACCTTCGGGTCCATAGTTAGTAGCTAGATGGCTTCTTCTCTCTCTTTGAATCCCAATACAAAGTTCTCCCCCTCTCTTGTGGAGATCTATTATATGTAATCTTCTTTTTGCGGTGTGTTTGTTGAGACCGATGAATTGTGGGTTTATGATCAAGTCTATCTATGAATAATATTTGAATCTTCTCTGAATTCTTTCATGTATGATTGGTTATCTTTGCAAGTCTCTTCGAATTATCCATTTGGTTTGGCCAACTAGATTGGTAGTTCTTGCCATGGGAGAAGTGCTTAGCTTTGGGTTTGATCTTGCGGTGTCCTTTCCCAGTGACAGAAGGGGCAGCAAGGCACGTATTGCATCGTTGCCATCGAGGATAACAAGATGGGGTTTATTTCATATTGCATGAATTTATCTCTCTACATCATGTCATCTTGCTTAAGGCGTTACTCTTTTTTTAGCTTAATACGCTAGATGCATGCTGGATAGCGGTCGATGAGTGGAGTAATAGTAGTAGATGCAGAATCGTTTTGGTCTACCTGTCACGGACGTGATGCCTATATACATGATCATGCCTAGATATCCTCATAACTATGCTCAATTATGTCAATTGCTCAACAGTAATTTGTTCACCCACTGTAGAATACTTATGCTCTTGAGAGAAGCCACTGGTGAAACCTATGGCCCCCGGGTCTATTCTCATCATATCAATCTCCATTACTTTAATCTTGCTTCGCTTTTTTACTTTGCCTTTACTTTTTACTTTGCATATTTATACCAAAAATATTATATCTATCAGATCTCACTCTCGTAAGTGACCGTGAAGGGATTGACAACCCCTAATCGCGTTGGTTGCGAGTAGCTATCGTTTTGTGAAGGTACGAGGGACTTGAGCGTGGCCTCCTACTGGATTGATACATTGGTTCTCAAAAACTGAGGGAAATACTTACGCTACTCTGCTGCATCATCCCTTCCTCTTCGGGGAAAACCAACGCAAGCTCAAGATGTAGCACCATCTCGGTGAGACCGATCCCTATTTCGGTGGGACCAAAATAATTGGAACATGCAATAGAGAATTGGCAAGGCCATCTCGGTGAGACCGAGATCCGTATCGGTGTGACTGAATAGTTAGGGTTTCTAGATGTGGCTATGTCATATGAACTCGGTGGCTCCAGATAGGATGAATCGGTGGGGATGAGTTGGAGTGTAGGATTTTGACATATTTGGATGAAGAAAGTGGTTGAGGGATTTGGAGCAATATCACGAAGCATTTGAGCAAGCAAGCCATTAAGCAACACCGCATCCCCTTTTAATAGTATTGGCTTCCCTATGGACTCAATGTGATCTTGGATCACTAAAATAGAAATAAAGAGTCTTTCGCTTTTGCTAATATGTGTCCTTGGCATTTTGAGGTTCATGATGATGATGGCGACGGATTCCACCCTGTGGAGCCCCAAATGGATTCCAAATCAACCCTCCCGATGAAGAATAGGAGGTGGCGGTTTGCTCCGTATTGTAAAACGTGATGATTCCTTCTCTTTGATTTTTTTCTTGGCGAATAGGTATATATGGAGTTGGAGTTAGGGTTGCCGGTGGTCCAGGGGGCACACAACCTCATAGGGCATGCCCTGGGGGCGGGCGTGCCGCTTGAGCTTGTCGCTCCTGCATGGCCCCCTCTGGTATATTCTTTTGCCATTATTTTTTATATATTCCATATAAATTGTCTGTAAATTTTCAGGTCAATCCGAGAACTTTGATTTCTGCACAAAAACAACACCATTTCCTCTACGGACAGACTCTTGTTGTAGTACTAGTAGTAGTGGCTGCGCCAGAGCTCGCGTTGCTACTCTACCGCCAATTCCTCTACGGACAGACTCTTGTTTACCTCCACCTCGGCTATGCGCATCTCCTCCTCCCGGCGCTCCTCGATCTCCGCTGCCTCGTGCATCTCTAGCTCCCGCTTGGCAATCTCATGAGGAAGCAGGTGCTCCATGGCCACCGCTGCCTTTTCGGACATGGGTTGCATGCTGCATTCCAAGGTGGCCTAGAATATCTTGGCATGTGTGTCCTTAACCTTGGCGTGGATGGCCTCGACCCGGGCCAGGGCGAGATCGGCGGCATGGATGGTAGCTCGAGCGCTCTCGGTGTTTACAGCTGTCATCGCAGTAGAAGGTGCAGCCGTCTCGACTGCTGCAGCTGCCCTGTGGGCTACCGCAGACGCCCTCTCAGCAGATGCAGCCGCGCTCAATGCGGTTGTGGTGGCACACTCGGCGTAGGCGGACGTGCTCTCGGCGGAGGAGGTAGCGCTCGGGGAGGACGCCGCCATCATACGAGCCTTCACGAAGCGTTTCCACGATGTCATCTTTGCAAGAAGGGGGTGCGAAAATGGGGATCAGGATTCATGGATTCATGAGTTGCCGGCACTAGAGCAGACGAGCTGGCGAAGCATCACTAGTAGAGAACAGGGCTTTGGTCCAGGCCGGGTCAGCCCATTAGTCCCAGTTCAGTCTAGAACCGGGACCAATGTGGGCATTGGTCCCGGTTCGTGAGCCCAGGGGGCCGGCCGGGCCACGTGGGCCATTGGTCCTGGTTCATCTGGACCTTTTGGTCCCGGTTGGTGGGATGAACCGGGACTAATGGGCCTCGCTCCTGGCCCACCACCATTGGTCCCGGTTGGTGGCTTGAACCGGGACCAAAGGCTCCCCTTTAGTCCCGGCTCATGTCACCAACCGGGACCAATGAGGTGCCTATATATACCCCCTCGCGCAAGAGCAGAGCACAATGCTCTGTTTTTTCTGGCCGAGGGGGAGAGGGCTTTGTGGTGCTCTAGCTCACCTCCTATGCACATGAGGTGTTCGATGGAATGCCCGAGCCACACTACTTAAGCTTTCCCCTCTCGAAGCTCGACCTCCAAGCTCCATTTTCCTCGAGATTTGTCTAGATTTAGCGGTCCGTCATGCCCCGTCCCCGTCTTCACCGCCGTCGATCACCCGCACCGATCTCATCATCGACACCACCGTGGTGAGCCTCTTGTTCTTATCTTCTTTCTGAAAGGAAAAATATTCTTACTTGTATGTTTAGATAGATACTTGTATCATTTTCTTACATTTATTATTGCATCTTATATAGTGCGATGGTTTTGGTATCCGCCCCCGTCAGCCCTCATCCTGTCTATGATTCGGATGTGGTATGTATATTATCTTTATAACTATTGGTTCATTTATTGTTTATGAAAATTATGCCGACCAACGTGACATAGATTTTATTTATCTAGGATGTATGTGAATCGGAAATGCCAACCGACCCTATTGTCGAGAGATTAAATTTAGTTGAAGAAGAAAACAATTTGTTGAAGGAAAAAATAAAAAAAATTGAGGAGGAGAAGATGATATTGGAGTTGCATGTTGCGGATGTCGTCGATGATCACAAGATCAAGATGGATGCAATGCTCTTGAAGATTAGAAAGATTAGAAAATATGCCATTCATACCGAGGCTTGGTATCATTATGCCGTTGGATCAGTTGTTACCTTGGTTGCGATTATGATTGCATTTGTTTTCGCATTGAAATGTTTTACATAGTTTCAATGTATGGTTTAATTAATTAGATGCTCTGGAGAGCTATATGTAGTTAGATGAGAACTATGTATGCACTTTGGTTTTAATGTGATGATGAACTTCTATTAATTTGGACACTTAATTATATATAATGCACGCAGATGAACTGGCAATGGATGTACGGTGGCAAACACACCCGCGAGTACATTAAGAGGGCGTGCATGAGTTTCTCGATGCGGCTGAGGCAAACAAGCAGAATGGTTTTATGTGTTGTCCATGCACTGAATGTGGGAATACGAGGTCCTACTCTAACCGGAAAATCCTTCACTCCCACCTGCTTTACAAGGGTTTCATGCCACACTATAATGTTTGGACGAGGCACGGAGAAATAGGGGTTATGATGGAAGACAGCGAAGAAGAAGACTACGATGACAACTATGTGCCCCCTGAATACGGTGATGCTGCAACGGGGGGAGCTGGTGAAGATCAAGAGGAACCAGACGATGTGCCCAATGATGCTGCAACGGGTGAAGCTGCTGAAGATCAAGAGGAACCAGACGATGTGCCCGATGATGATGATCTCCACCGGGTCATTGTCGATGCAAGGATGCAATGCATTAGTCAAAAGGAGAAGCTGAAGTTCGATCGCATGTTAGAGGATCACAAAAAAGGGTTATACCCTAATTACGAAGATGGCAACACAAAGCTCGGTACCGTACTGGAATTGTTGCAGTGGAAGGTAGAGAATGCTGTGGCTGATAAAGGATTTGAGAAGCTACTGAAAATATTGAAGAAGAAGCTTCCAAAGGATAATGAATTGCCCGACAGTACATACGCAGCAAAGAAGGTCGTATGCCCTCTAGGATTGGAGGTGGAGAAGATACATGCATGCCCTAATGACTGCATCCTCTACCGCGGTGCATACAAGGATCTGAACGCATGCCCGGTATGCGGTGCATTGCGGTATAAGATCAGACGAGATGACCCTCGTGATGTTGACGGCGAGCCCCCCAGGAAGAGGGTTCCTGCGAAGGTGATGTGGTATGCTCCTATAATACCACGGTTGAAATGTCTGTTCAAAAACGAAGAGCATGCCAAGTTGATGTGATGGCACAGTGAGAACCGAAAGAAAGACGGGAAGTTGAGAGCACCCGCTGACGGGTCGCAGTGGAGAAAAATTGAGAGAAAGTACTGGGATGAGTTTGCAAAGGACCCAAGGAATGTATGGTTTGCTTTAAGCGCGGATGGCATTAATCCTTTCGGGGAGCAGAGCAGCAATCACGGCACCTAGCCCGTGACTCTATGTATGTATAACCTTCCTCCTTGGATGTGCATGAAGCGGAAGTTCATTATGATGTCAGTTCTCATCCAAGGCCCTAAGCAACCTGGCAACGAAATTGATGTGTACCTAAGGCCATTAGTTGAAGAACTTTTACAGCTGTGGAATGAAAACGGTGTATGTACGTGGGATGAGCACAGACAGGAGGAATTTAACCTTAAGGCGTTGCTGTTCATGACCATCAACGATTGGCCCGCTCTCAGTAACCTTTCAGGACAGACAAACAAAGGATACCACGATTGGCCCGCTTTCGGTTGCATTGAGGGGGCTTCTACCGGAAAACGTCCGATTAGCCATTGTGAAGCTATGTGCATTCCTCAATGCAATCTCTCAGAAGGTGATCGATCCAGAAATCGTACCAAGGCTAAGGAGTGATGTGGCGCAATTTCTTGTCAGTTTCAAGCTGGTGTTCCCACCATCCTTCTTCAATATCATGACGCACGTCCTAGTTAATCTAGTCGACGAGATTGTCATCCTGGGGCCCGTATTTCTACACAATATGTTCCCCTTTGAGAGGTTCATGGGAGTCCTAAAGAAATATGTCTGTAATCACGCTAGGCCAGAAGGAAGCATCTCCATGGGCCATCAAACAGAGGATGTTATCGGGTTTTGTGTTGACTTCATTCCTGGGCTTAACAAGATAGGTCTCCCTAAATCGCGGTATGAGGGGAGACTGACTGGAAAAGGCACTCTTGGAAGAGACTCAATAATATGCAGGGACGGATATTCTTGGTCTCAAGCACACTACACAGTTCTACAGAAGTCTACCTTGGTGACCCCGTATGTCGATGAACACAAGAACAGTCTGCGCTCCAAACACCCGGAGCAGTGTGACGACTGGATTACATGTGAACACATCAGGACTTTCAGCAGTTGGTTGGAAACACGTCTTAGAGGTGACAACACTGTTTGTGATGAGTTGTACTTGTTGCCCAGGGGACCATCTTTGACTGTATTGACTTACAAAGGATACGAGATAAATGGGAATACATTTTACACAATCGCCCAAGATCAAAAGAGCACCAACCAAAACAGCGGTGTCCGCTTTGATGCAGCAACCGAGAGAGGAAAGGACACATACTATGGTTACATAGTGGACATATGGGAACTTGACTACGGACCTGATTTTAAGGTCCCTTTGTTTAAGTGCAAATGGGTCAATCTGTTAGGCGGCGGGGTACAGGTAGACCCATAGTACGGAATGACAACAGTGGATCTGAAAAATCTTGGGTACACTGACGAACCGTTCGTTCTAGCCAATGATGTGGCACGGGTTATCTATGTGAAGTACAATTCTACCAAACCGAGAAAAAGAAAAGATAAGGAAGCGAGTACATCATACGATGAGCCAAAGCGCCACATAGTTGTTTTAGGAAAAAGGGACATCCTAGGAGTGGACGGCAAGATAGACATGTCTGAAGATTATGAAAAGTTTCATGAAATTCCTCCCTTCAATGTCAAGGCTGACCCAAGCATCCTAATAAACAATGAAGATTATCCATGGTTACGGCGCAATAAGCAAATGACACAAGCGAAGAAAAAGTGAAGACTTTCTCCCGCAACTTTGTAACACACGAACATGCTACCATTGTCCGTTTTGTACATGCACATGCTATGTGGGTGAAATTATGATACCATCCCAACTTTCAACTTTTTCAAAGTTCATTTGAAATGCTTTCATGTCTTATGGTTCGGCCCTCGTAATACCATGACCATTAGTCCCTGGCCCATGCCAACTTTCAACTTTCAACTTTCTAAAACTAATGGCACTAACAGAAAGTTTATAATTTTGCTCCTCGCCCCTGGCCCATGACCATTAGTCCCGGTTTGTGCCACAAACCGAGACTAAAGGGTTGGTCCTCGTTGCGAGCAGAGTTTAGTCCCACCTCGCCAACCGAAGGGGGCTCACACCGGTTTATAAGCCCTTCCCTCTCTGCCTTGTTGAGCTCCTCTCAAAGTGAAAATAGATTCCCTAATAGAGAAAAGTTTAACCTAAATTCATAGTGAATTTCTCTGAAATTCATACAAATTTACTAGGAATTTAGGTTGAATTTTCTCTATAAGCGCATCTATTCTCATTTTTTAGTAAGTTAATCAAAAAAGTTTATAAATTTACTTGGAATTTAGGTTCAATTTCTCTGAACTAATGGCACTAACAAAAAGTTTATAATTTTGCTAACCTAAAAGCAAACAGAATTAAAAATTAAAGCAAAAAACAAAAGAAAATAAATAATGCAAAAAACAAATCAAAAGACAGGAAAAAACTATTTTTATAGTAAAGTTAATCAGAAAATAAAATAAATAAAGCAACAAAGAAAACAAAATAACTAAAAAAGTTTTTTCAAATTTGAAAACTAATGGCACTAACACAAAGTTTATAATTTTTCTAAAACTAATGGCGCTAACAGAAAGTTTATAATTTTGCTAACCTAAAAGCAAACAGAATTAAAAATTAAAGCAAAAAACAAAAGAAAATAAATAATGCAAAAAACAAATCAAAAAACAGGAAAAAACTATTTTTATAGTAAAGTTAATCAGAAAATAAAATAAATAAAGCAACAAAGAAAACAAAATAACTACAAAAGTGTTTTCAAATTTGAAAACTAATGGCACTAACAGAAAGTTTATAATTTGTCGGGGGTTGCTGATCCCACGTACACCTATGGGGATCGGCGGACCGAGCCCCTTTCGGTTCGGCAGGGGGCGGTGGATGCACAAAGAGCAGATCGAGGCGAACGCACGAGCGACGCGGTCGGTTTACCCAGGTTCGGGCCGCACGGATGCGTAAAACCCTACTCCTGCTTTGATGGTTGTATTGAGTTCTTGCTCGGGAGCGATGAGTGCTACAGTACACTCAAGCAGCTGGCGAGACCGAGCGTGAGAATGGCCGTCCTCCCCCTTCTCTGTTGCGCATGGGCCTCCTTTTATATGTCTAAGGGGTCACCGACAGGTGGCAACAGAGGTGGGGGCAAAAATGTAAAAGAGGTGGTAGTTGGCTCCACCGCCTACAACAGACGTATCATACCTAACCCTGACGGCAGGGGACAAGGGCATTAAATGCCTGTCTGTGTCACCTAGACGGTACAGAGAGGGACCGCTAGGAACGCCACCGTTTGCCACGATGGCTATCTTGTCAGCGCTTGCTTGCCACCGCATGCCCCCGGCTGCACAGCCTCCCGCCACGTACGCCAGGAGTGGTCCTGGAGCGACACGTTGGTGGGTGAGCTGGAGCGCGGGCTACGGAATAGTAGCTTGCCGCGGCAAGCGCCTTGCCGCGGATGTTGCCTTATCGCGTCCGGGAGCTTGTCGCTCACCGGGTCTTGTCGGGACGCGCAGTGCGCCGCAGCGAGCTTCTTGAGATGCTTTGGTTGCCTTCCCGGCAAGCTCCTCTTGCCGGGGCCTCGTCGCCTTCCCGGCAAGCTCCTCTTGTCGGGGCCTCGTCTCCTTCCCGGCAAGCTCCTCTTGCCGGCGCCTTGTTTTGCTCTTGGATACTTTGTTCTTGAATGGCCCCAAAGGAACCACGGAGGGTCTTGGCGGTCGCCCGGCAAGCCTTGCCGCGGGTCGCTGCGACTGCCCGTGCACAAGTTCGGGATACTAAGGTACCCCTACTTTAGTACACCGACAGGAGCCCCCGTGCCTGGGCCATAGACGGTGCTGAGCGCTGTTGGGCCAGGCCCAAAACAGTGCACGGGCACGCGTGGCCTAGGTCACAACATAACTCACTCCGCATCCACCGCGCCCTCCCCGCACGGCACGCATCAAAGTCGGCATCGTGGGAGAGATCGTGGGCAGTTTTCGAGGTGCCCACTCCCCACGATCACGGGGTGGGGAGAGGCCACGCCCCATCCGTCGCCTCGGTTCTGCACGCCTGCCACGCGGCTCCCATGCACTTGGGGTCGCGGATGGCGGAAGCGGGAAACGGGGCCGTCATGGGTCGAGGCAGCGGGTCGGCCCCAGCTCCCTGCCTTCCCGCGTCTTGATTCGCTGAGCGGGGCGGCCGAGCCCCCACCTCGCTCCTTTATAAGGAGCGGGAGGGGAGGACGGAAGCCCACATCCTCTCATCTTCTCCTTCCTTCAGCTCCTTCTCCCCTTTCTCTCATTTGCCATTGAGAAAGGGAACCCTGGTCCTTCGTCAGTGGCGGCGAGGGTCGCCGCCAGACAGCGCATCCCTCCCTCTCCCGCACCCATGGTGGTGGAGCCAGCCGTAAGGGGAAGAGCGAGGGGGCGAGGTCATGGACGCGGTCGAGGACGAGGCCGCGGCGCTCAAGGAAGAGGTGGACGGGGCGGCGCGTCGGCCTCGCCTCCGCCAGGGGCTCCTCTTCCGACGGGGGTCCATGTTGGGGACGACCCCTGCGAGTTCTTTGTCAGGCTGCGCCGGGCGCCGCGTCGTCGACTCCGACTCCCAGCTCCGTTTGCGGGCGCAATGGAGTTGGATCCGCCCGAGACGCTGAGACTGCACATGAGGGGCTGTGGGATCAGCGGCACGTGAGTCCGCGTTGAAGTCCCAGCCCCCGGTGTGATGTATCTTGGTCGAGGGTGGAAGACGTTCGCCCGTATCCACAACTTGACGGAGGGGCTCACCCTCCATTTCAAGTTGGTGGAGGGTGATCTCCTCTCCGTCAAGGTCTTTGGGTGCTTCGGCACTCGAGCGAAGTGCTGTGTGGACAGCTCCTCCGATAGCGAAGGCCCCTCCTCGAGTGAGAGTGACGAGGAGGGGAGCGACAACGACGACGAGGGTAGCGGGCGGCAGGATGACGGGTCCGACTAGGTGTCGAGCGTCGCTCCGTGCGGCACCGGCGACGCCATCATCCGTGTCGCCGACTCCTTGAACTCCCCGGGTCGTCTCCTTGGGCGGCTGGCGTAGGGAGGCTGCGGAAGAGGAAGAGGGCTGGCGGCAAGGTCGTGAAGCCGGAGTACGAGGGCCTGGTGCCCTTGACAGCGTGCTGACGTCCTGCCGCCTCGTCTTCGAGCCCCGCTTCTGGCGCCGCCATCACCGTCCAGCCTTGACGGCCCCTGGGATGTTCTCTTGGTGTCTTCTGGCACCCGTAGTTCGCCTAGGCGCTCCTTTTGCCCTTTTGGCCTCCTTGACCTACCTCCTAAAAAGAGGGACAAGAAAGGGATTACGGGCACCTTATCTTTTTAATTTTTAAGCCTTCGGGCCTTAGTTGCATTTAAAACATGTAATCCTCTCTTTCATGTTTTTCATCTTCTATGGATTGTACCTGTGTGGAATGTTTTTAAATGAAAAGGGGATGTTTGCCGGGTCATTTGTCTCGCGGGTAGAACCCACGCCAAGGAGCAAATCCTTGGTATCTTTCAGATAGACACTCCTTCCCCGGCAACAGGCCCTGCCGTCTTCCCACGTCGCTCGACCTTTCTCACGCTTTTGACGGAGGCAGGGACGAGGTGGGTGCGGCCCCTCGTTTCATCCCTTTGCTGCCGCGACTACGACCAAAACTTGGCCCCAGGAACGAGCCCCAGGGCCTAGAGCTAAGGGAGCACGGTAGTTTTCGGGAAGAAACGAGGTTTCGTATTCCCCAGTCCATAAGAGAATGCATGAAGAGGGATGAAAGACTTATCTGAGATTGCAGCCCCCGGCAACTCTGGCTTGCCGTGGGTGAACCTTGGTACTCGCAGCCCCCGGCAACACTGGCTTGCCAGGGTACAGATGCCGGCGCGTCCTTCTTCTTCTTTTCGTCCCCAGGCAGTCCGGCAAGGATATGCGAGCCCTGCGAATGAAAGGAAACGAAAGAAAGGCAAAGGGACGCACACTCGACCTCTAAGTTAGGGGTTAGCCGCTATTAAGCACCATCAACCCTAACCGAGGACCTGACTCGACCTAGGATGCATGCTATAACTCTGGGCGCCAGCGCTTCATTTACTTGTGCTCAGGGTCTGCGCCTGGCTTTGTACAAAGGATTACATGCAACAGCGGCAAGACTTGTACAAAAGGGTGGTTGCCGGACAGGGTCCGACAACCGCGCCTTATGGGTAAAACTTACGAAGATGCTCGATATTCCAGGAGTTGCTCACTGGTACGCCATCTTCGGTCTCCAGGCGGACAGCGCCAGGCCTGGTGACTCGTTTCATCCAGTAAGGGCCTTCCCACTTCGGCGTCAACTTGTTGGAATTCTTGGCGGACTGAACGCGCCGAAGAACAAGGTCGCCTTCCTCGAGACTTCTGGCGTTAACTTTGCGGCTATGATAGCGGCGCAAAGCTTGCTGGTAGCGAGCGGCTCGCACAACAGCCTGAAGACGATCTTCCTCAAGGAGCAGCGCGTCATCTTGCCGCAGCCGCTCTTGCTCAAGCTCATCATAAGCGAGCACTCGAGGTGACCCGTATACGAGTTCCGTGGGGATAACTGCCTCCGCTCCATAGACTAGAGCGAAGGGTGTCTGGCCAGTGGCTCGATTTGGCGTTGCCCTGATCGACCAAAGAACCACCGGCAGCTCCTCGATCCAGTTGCGTCCGCACTTGTGCAGCCTGTCGAAAGTTCTGGTCTTGAGCCCGCGCAGCACTTCAGCATTTGCCCTCTCCGCTTGACCGTTGCTTCTCGGGTGAGCAACAGAAGCGAAGAAGACCTTGGCGCCAAGATCTTGGACGTACTGCATGAAGGTGCGGCTCGTAAAATGTGTATCGTTGTCGGTGATTATCCTGTTAGGGATCCCGAAACGGCAAACAATCGACCTGAAGAACTTGACTGCTGACTGTGCTGTCACCTTCCTCACTGGTTCCACTTCCGGCCACTTTGTGAACTTGTCGATTGCAACATACAAGTACTCAAAGCCCCCGACAGCTCGGGGAAAGGGGCCGAGGATATCGAGCCCCCAGACCGAAAATGGCCAGGATAAGGGGATCGTCTGGAGAGCTTGAGCTGGCTGGTGTATCTGCTTGGAATGGAACTGGCACGCTTCACACTTGGTTACTTGTGTAGTTGCATCCTGGAGGGCTGTCGGCTAGAAGAAGCCTTGCCGGAATGCTTTTCCGACAAGAGCTCTCGCGCCAATGTGGTGACCACATATGCCTCCATGTATCTCTGCCAACAGCTTCTGTCCATCTTCCCGAGGAATACACTTCAATTTCACACCATTGAGTCTTCTTCTGCACAGTGTGTTGTCGACAAACTGGTACATACTAGACTGCCGGGCTACTCTTTCCGCTTCTTCTGGTTCCTCGGGAAGCTCTCCTGTCTGAAGGAAACGGACAATCTGCTGCGCCCATGTTGGAGCCCGTGGCTCGACAACAAGGACTAAAGGCACATCTGCTGCTGTGGGAACGTACGCTTCTACGGCAAGATCCCATGGCTCTGCCGGAGCTTGACGTTCCCCGGCAAGCTTGCCGGAGCAAAACTTGTCGAGAGAATCTGCTTCAATGGAACAAACCCTGGGGCTTGCCGGAGCAGACTGCTCCTCAGCATTCTTGGCGTCGATCTTGGGGACCTTCTTGGGGGCGGCTTCGGGAAGCTCTGCCGGAAGATAGTCACCAGAGATCAACTTCCTCTTCTTGCTCTGTCCAGTTGATGGTGTCACGGACGGCTGAGTCAGCTTGAGCACAAAAATCCCTGGTTCCACAGGTAATTTAAGTGCAGCACACTTCGACAGGCCATCGGCAATGTCGTTCTCAGCTCTTGGAACATGTTCCATTTGCAGGCCGTCAAAGCGCTCTTCTAGCTTCCTCACTTCATCAACGTAAGCTTCCATCAACGGACTCTGGTAAACCTTGTTCACTTGGCGGACGACAAGCTGCAAGTCACCCCTGACAATAAGCTTCTTAATCCCCAGTTCTGCCGCGATCCTGAGACCGGCAAGCAAGCCTTCATACTCTGCAGTATTGTTTGTCGCTTGCTCCTTGGGAAAGTGCATCTGGACTATGTACTTGAGGTGCTCTCCGGTGGGTGCGACAAGCAGTACACCAGCACCGGCGCCTTGCAGCGAGAAGGCACCGTCAAAGTACATGAGCCACTCTTTGCTTGCTTCCTTGGCGGGGATGCTCGTCTCCGGAATTTCTTCGTCTGGAGTTGGCGTCCATTCTGCTATGAACTCTGCCAATGCTCTGCTCTGGATTGTTGATGTACTCTCAAACTTGAGGCCAAAGCTTGACAATTCCAGTGCCCACTCGACAATCCTGCCTGTTGCTTCTGGATTTTGCAATATCCTCTTCAGCGGGAAGCGAGTGACGACTGTGATCTCATGTGCTTGGAAGTAATGGCGCAGCTTTCTCGAGGCCATGAGAAGGCCGAAAAGCAACTTCTGCACACCAGAGTACCTTGACCTAGCCCCTGCAAAAGGGAACTGGCAAAGTAAACTGGGCGCTGCACCATCTTCTTCTGTATCTCCTCTTGCACCTGCGCAGACCCCTGCTTGTCGGGACCAGAGCTTGTCGGGGAAGCCCCCTGCTTGTCGCTGGATGTGCTTGCCGCGGTCGCTGGCTCATCATCGGCCTCCCTCTCCACTAATAACGCAACACTAACCACTTGATTGGTTGCCGCTATGTACAGCAGCAACTTCTCTTGTGGTTTAGGTGCGACAAATGTTGGAGTAGAGGACAGGTATCTCTTCAAGTCTTGCAGCGGAGCCTCCGCTTCCGGAGTCCATTTCATTGGACCTGCCCTTTTCAAAATTTTGAAAAACGGCAGGGCGCGCTCAGCAGACCGAGAGATAAACCTGCTGAGAGCAGCCACGCAGCCGGCAAGCTTCCGTACATCTTTGACGCGCTTTGGTGCTTCGATCTGCTCAATGGCCTTGATCTTGTCGGGGTTAGCTTCGATTCCCCGCTGAGACACAAAGAACCCGAGAAGTTTGCCGAAAGGGACTCCAAACACACACTTCTCGGGGTTGAGCTTGAGGTTGACCTTGCGCAGATTTGCAAAAGTCTCTTCTAAGTCTTGGATCAGAGTTGCCCTGTCTTTGCTTTTGACCACTATATCATCCATGTAAGCTTCTACATTTCTGTGTATCTGTGGCTTCAAAGCGATATGGACTACTCCGGCAAATGTTGAACCAGCATTCTTTAATCCGAAAGGCATCCGTACGAAACAGTACGTGCCACATGGAGTAATGAATGCGGTTTTCTCCTCATCCTCTTCTGCCATGAAGATCTGATGGTATCCTGAGTATGCATCAAGAAATGAAAGCAGATCGCATCCGGCTATGGAGTCAACAATCTGGTCAATGCGCGGCAAGGGAAATGGATCTTTGGGACAAGCTTTATTAACATCAGTGAAGTCAATACAAAGCCTCCACTTCCCGTTCGCCTTGCGCACTACAACCGGATTGGCCAACCACGTTGGATGGAGCACTCCTCTGACAAGGCCTGCTGCTTCCAACTTCTTGATCTCTTCTGCTATGAACTCTTGGCGCTCCACTGCTTTCTTCCTGACTTTCTGCTTGATGGGCCGCGCATGAGGACAAACGGCAAGATGGTGCTCAATTACTTTCCTGGGAACACCGGGGATGTCAGACGATTGCCATGCAAACACGTCGACATTCGCCCGCAGGAAAGTAACGAGCACGCTTTCCTATTTAGGGTCAAGCGTGGCACTGATGGTGAAGGTACCACCAGTGCTGTCCTCCTTGGCGGACACCTTCTTGGTAAGTGGTGGAGCTGCCATCGTCTTCTTACTCTTGCCGGTGGAGCTCGATGGTGCGTCCTCGACGGCAGCGCAGCACTCCGAAGAGGCGCGCTTACCGGAGTAGGCATCAGAGCTCTTGCCGGACTTGGTCTTCTTCTTCCCCCCGGGAGCTTCAGCGGCAAGTGTCTTGTGGTCTGTCGCGGCAGCTGCTTCCTGGTAGATCTTGTCGGCGCAGATAAGGGCATCCTTCTTGTCGCCAGAGACAAAGATGACGCTTATCGGGCCTGGCATCTTGAGCATGTTGTATGCATAATGAGAGGCTGCCATGAACTTGGCAAGCGCTGGACGGCCAAGTATCCCATTGTAAGGCAATGGGAAATCAACAATGTCAAAAGTGACCCTCTCCACTCTAAAATTCAGCTCACTGCCAAATGTCACCGGCAACGTGACCTTCCCTTTCGGCTTGCTCCTTCCCGGGTTAATTCCTTGGAATGTACCGGTCTCTTCGAGCTCGCTGTCCGGGATCTGGAGTTTCTGGAGCACAGCGGAGGAGATCAGATTTAAGCCGGCCCCGCCGTCAACTAGCATCTTGGTGACTTTGAGGTTGCGGATTGTTGGCAAAACCAACAATGGCAGGCACCCGACCGCAGTTGGGCGATCAGGGTGGTCCTCAATGTCAAAGATGATAGGCGTGCTGGACCATTTCAGAAGCTTGCGTGATTCGACAGGTGGCTCTGCCGCATTAACTTCCCGGAGCCACTGTTTGACTTGGTGGTGGGAAGTATGCAGAGAAGCGCCACCGTCAACACACAAGACTTCTGTAGCCTTCTGAAACTCCTGCTCGCTGTTCTCAACATCATCCATGTCTTCGTCGTCGTCTTCGTCTTCGTCCTTGTCGCGGCCGCGGGGAGGTCGGTCTCCTTGCCGCTGCTTGGCCTTGCCGCGGCTTCCTCCCTGGCCAGCGCGCTTCTTGCCGGCTTCTCCACCGCCTCCTTGGGCTCTCTCCTTGTCGCGCCGCTCGTACTCAGCTTTTTGTTGCTGGACAAGCTACTCGACCCTCTTGTAGTTCTGGAGATCGTGGCCCTTGGTGCGGTGGATCTTGCAGTACTGCTTGTCGGAGCTGCCCTGCTTGTCGGCGGCCGCCACAGCTTGGCAGTTGGTGCATGCGGCAACCTCCTTGCCGGAGCTACCAACTTTGGCTTGCTTGGCGGCGCCGTCATCGCCGGACTGCTCAACGACTAGTACCTCTTTGCCGCTCTTCTTCCTGTTGCGCCTCCAGTTTTTCCTCGCCGGGGCGGCATCCTCGCTGTCAGATCCCCCTATTCCAGTAGTCTCTCCGGGGAGTTTCCTCCCTTCCTCAGCGCGTGCGCACTTATCGGCCAGGGCGTATAGCTCACTGACGTCTCTGATCCTGCTCATCGCCATCTCCTCCCGCATCCTGCGATTACGCATGTTCTGATGGAACGCGCTGATAACCGCGGCAGGGTGGATGTCTGAGATGTTGCGCTGCACGCGGCTGAATCTCTGGATATACTTGCGGAGGGGCTCTCCTTCCTTCTAGGCAAGCAGGTGGAGGTCACTCTCTTGGCCGTGTGGTTTGTGGCCGCCTGTAAAGGCGCCGACAAACTGATGGCACAAGTCCGCCCAAGAGGATACGGAGTTGTCCAGCAAGTGCATGAGCCAGGATCTAACTTCGGGCTTGAGCACGAGCGGGAAGTAGTAGGCAAGGACCTTGTCGTCTCGCCCCCGGCAGCTTGCAGCGCAATGGTGTAGATGCTGAGGAACTCCGACGGGTGTGACTTGCCGTCATACTTCTCCGGCACGTCTGGCTTGAAATGTTTCTGGTTGGGCCACTGGACTTGCCGCAGCTCACGGGTAAACGCAGGGCAACCTGCCGCGTACGGTAGATCGCCTGGTTCTCCGAGCGCATGCATATCAACAGAGGGCCCAGCGCGTAGGTCTGATTGACGCCGCGCTTCTCTTCGGCGCTCAATGCGTGTTCGAGCGTCTTCCTGCTGTCTCTCATGAAGAACTTGGCGCTGATCGCGACAAGCTCGCGGATCTGACGACGCGGTGGAGTAGCTGTCGAGGTGGATCCGGCGAGTCGGCGATCTTGGCCTTCGGGGCGGAGAGTGCACAGTGGTTGCACCTTCGCCGGTCTTGTCGCCACCGGCTCGCGCCTGGCTGACTTACCGCGGCAGCGATGTGCTCGGCTGCCGTGGGTTGTCACCGTTGGTGAAGCCGATGAGGCTCTGGATAGTGGCCCTCCAGTCATCGATCTTCTCTGGCGCTGGAGGGTAGTCTAGGAGCAGCTGGGCACGTGCCAACGCTTCCGCCGGAGTTGTGGGCGGCGGCAGCGAACGGTGCGAGGAGCGAGATATGCTCGGACTTCTAACTGCGTTAGAAGGAGCAACATCTCGTCCAAGCGACCGCGCCACGCTCGCGCCAGCATGTTGGCGTGCATGCTGGTCCTGAGCACCCCGGGATCCGCCAGCTTGATCTTGGCCCAACAGACGTATGGTACCGTGGGTACCATGACGCTGCTGGTCCCGCGCCTCCTGGGACGGGCGCGGTGCGTGTACGGACGCCGAGGTCTTGGAGTGCGCGCGGTCGTTGTAGGAGGCGACCGCGCCGCCGACGTGCGCCGCAGCCTGGTCCTTGGACCTGGCAGCGCCATGGGTCTCCCCGTCGGCGCCCGTTCTTCCGCCGGCGCCTACTCCACCAGCCGTTCGCTCTGGCGACGGTGGGCTCGGCGCAGACGAAGCAGCTGCCTCCGAAATCTTCTTCTTCGGCGGCATGTTGATGAAGAGGATGGAGATTTGGCTCGCGCGAACGCCGGATCAGGTTCGCACAACCTCGACGCACCCCCTACCTGGCGCGCCAAAGAGGTCGGGGGTTGCTGATCCCACGTACACCTATGGGGATCGGCGGACCGAGCCCCTTTCGGTTCGGCAGGGGGCGGTGGATGCACAAAGAGCAGATCGAGGCGAACGCACGAGCGACGCGGTCGGTTTACCCAGGTTCGGGCCGCACGGATGCGTAAAACCCTACTCCTGCTTTGGTGGTTGTATTGAGTTCTTGCTCGGGAGCGATGATTACTACAGTACACTCAAGCAGCTGGCGAGACTGAGCGTGAGAATGGCCGTCCTCCCCCTTCTCTATTGCGCATGGGCCTCCTTTTATATGTCTAAGGGGTCACCGACAGGTGGCAACAGAGGTGGGGGCAAAAATGTAAAAGAAGTGGTAGTTGGCTCCACCGCCTACAACAGACGTATCATACCTAACCCTGACGGCAGGGGACAAGGGCATTAAATGCCTGTCAGTGTGACCTAGACGGTACAGAGAGGGACCGCTAGGAACGCCACCGTTTGCCACGATGGCTATCTTGTCAGCGCTTGCTTGCCACCGCATGCCCCCGGCTGCACAGCCTCCCGCCACGTACGCCAGGAGCGGTCCTGGAGCGACACGTTAGTGGGTGAGCTGGAGCGCGGGCTACGGAGTAGTAGCTTGCCGCGGCAAGCGCCTTGCCGCAGATGTTGCCTTGTCGCGTCCGGGAGCTTGTCGCTCACCGGGTCTTGTCGGGACGCGCAGTGCGCCGCAGGGAGCTTCTTGAGATGCTTTGGTTGCCTTCCCGGCAAGCTCCTCTTGCCGGGGCCTCGTCGCCTTCCCGGCAAGCTCCTCGTGTCGGGGCCTCGTCTCCTTCCCGGCAAGCTCCTCTTGCCGGGGTCTTGTCTCCTTCCCGACAAGCTCCTCTTGCCGGGGCCTTGTTTTGCTCTTGGATACTTTGTTCTTGAATGGCCCCAAAGGAACCACGGAGGGTCTTGGCGGTCGCCCGGCAAGCCTTGCCGCGGGTCGCTGCGACTGCCCGTGCACAAGTTCGGGATACTAAGGTACCCCTATTTTAGTACACCGACATAATTTTTCTAAAACTAAAAGCAAAAAAGAATTAAAAAATAAAGCAAAAAACAAAAGGAAATAAATAATGCAGAAAACAAAACAAAAAAACTGGAAAAAATAGGGCTCACCCCTATAATATTTGTTATGACTAACTAAAATTACCAAATTGAGTATAATGATAAAACACAGTAATATTAAATAGCAGGAAAAAGATTGACTCAAAAATCAATTTTTATAGTAAAGTTATTCATAAACTAGTGATTCACACAAATTAAAAAAAAATCAAATTTAAACTATTCAAATTTTAAAACTAATGGCACTAACAGAAAGTTTATAATTTTTGTGACCTAAAATAAAAAAGAAATCACTACAAAACTATAAGTATTTAGTTCTAAGTAGAAACAAAAAAACAAAAAAAACAAAAAAAGTGCCACCTACTGGGCCCCCACGGCCCGAATACGACTAGAAACCCTACCATGGGCCAGGATTTAGGCCCGCAGGAGGCCTACAGGCATAGATTGCAGTGTTAGGCCCGAAAGCCTGCTTTAGAGAGGAGCTTGAGAGGGAAGGCGCACCGCACCTTATAAACAGGTTCGCCTCACTCTCAACTAGCGAGGTGGCACTAAATATTTGGGTTCGGGGCAACACAGGCATTTGGTCCCGGTTGGTGGCACCAACCGGGACTAAAGGGGGCATTGGTCACGGTTGGTGCCACGAACCGTGACCAATGCCCCTCTTTAGTCCCGGTTGGTGCCACCAACCGGGACCAAAGGCCGCCGCTTCCCGCCCTTTGGGCTGCTGAAAATTGGCCTTTGGTCCCGGTTGGTGGCACCAACCGGGACTAAAGGGGGGCATTAGTCCCGGTTTGTGCCACGAACCGGGACCAATGCTCTTGCTATATATACAACACTTGTCAAAAATTTCATTCAGTTCCTCATTCTCCCCACCGCCGACGCCGCCCTCTGCCCCGACGCCCTGCTCCTCGTTGTCGCCGCCCGCGCACGTCGTCGCAGCCCCCGTCGTCGCCCCGACGTCGTCGCCGCCCCCGCCGTCGCCTGAGCCCCACGCTGCCCCGAGCCCGCCGTCCTCGTCGCCCCTGCCCCATCGCCGCCAGGCGCTACCCCGACGCCGCCCGCCGCCCGCCCCCGCCAACGCCGTGGTCATCGCCGTCGCCATCGCCGCCGCCGCCGTCGCCCTCGCCGGCCGCCCCCGTTGTGAGCCACCGCCGTCGAGGCTCTGTTTATATATGCAAAAATTTATACATATATGCAAGTATATATGTATTTTATATATGCAAAAATTTATAAATCTAGCTAGGAAGAAGGAAGAAAGGAAGAAGAAGAAAAACTTATATATGAGAAATGTATGTGTGTATGTATATATGAGAAATGTATGTATGTATAGATGTATGTATGTGGATACATGAGGGGGGTCGATATACCCCCTCTCCGATAACATTTTTGTGCATTTTAGGTTAGTGTATGATTTTTAGAAAGATAGATTTTTAGAAAAAATACAATTTTTTTCTGTTGATGATATGATGATGTTTTTTTCATATATGCATTTTTTCATATATGTATTAATTTTTTTAAGTTGTTAGTAGATATCAATTTTAGGTTAGTGCATTTTATCACTGATTTTAGGTTAGTTGATCGATTTAGTGCATTTTATGTTTGTTGCATTTTAGGTTAGTGCATTTTATGTTAGTGGAGAGGAAAAAGTAAAATAAGGAAAAGGAAAATAAGTATAGAAATAAGGAGAAAAAGAAGGAGAAGACGAGGAGAGGAAGAACAAGAAGAAGAAGAAAAAAACAGGAGAAGTAGAAGGAATAGAGGAGCTTCTGAATTTTTTTTGTCCATATAGAAGGTGTTTGATGAAATGCTAGATGTTTTTTTTTCATATATGTATTCATTTTTTAATTTAGGTTGTTAATTAGTAGATATCGATTTTAGGTTAGTGTAGAGGAAAAAGTAAAATAAGGAAAAGGAAGAAAAGAGGAAGAAGGAAGAAGAAGAAGAAGAAAAGGAAGGAGTGGAAAAAGGAAAATAAGAAGAGGAAGACTTCTTTTTTCTTCATGGATATATGCTAAAGAAAACGAGGGGGTGATAGATGATGATGAGGGGTCGAGAGTGGGATGAGAGGTCGAGAGGTGTTGAGGGGAGAAAAAAAATGTTATCAGGGACGAGGGTCGTCGAGGGGTCGGGAGAGGGACGAGGGGTCGAGAGAACTAAATAAGAAGAAGAAGAGGAGAGGAAGAAGAAGAGAAATAAATAAGAAGAAGAAAAAAGAAGAAAAAGAAGAGGAGAAGAAGAAAGGAATAGTGGAGAAGAAGAAAAATAGAATATATTCTATTCCTTTATTCTTCTCCTCATTTTTTCTACTTTTTTTCTTCGATCTTCTCCTCTAGGATTTCAGGGTTGAGGGTTCGAGGGGTCAAGGGTCGAGGGTTTCAGGGTCGAGGGTTCGAGGGTTCTATAGGGTCGAGGGTCAAGGGTTCCAGGGTCGTCTAGGGGTCGAGGGTTCCAGGGTCGTCGAGGGTTCGAGGGGTCGAGGATTGCCGAGGGGTCGAGAGAGGTTTCCTAGTGTCAGAGTATTGAAGAAATCCATGCCTTCATCATTAGCTGGAAGTAACCAGGGCTTGTTGGTACGAAGTTCTGCAAAGTTGTTCTGGAATGGAGGCCCGGATAGGATAATCCGCCTTTTGGTACGAATTCAGCAAAGGCCTTCCAAATAGCGATATTCGGAAGGCTCTTGCTGAACTTTGTACCAAAAAGCGAATTATCCTGTCTAGGACTCCGTTCCAGAACAACTTTGAAGAGCTTCGTACCATCATGCACATGTTACTTTCGCATAATGATGAAGACATGGTTTTGTTGAATCCTTTGACACTACGCAACCTCCCGACCCCTCGGCGACCCTCTCGAACATGAGAGGAAGAAGAGGATCGCCGAGGGGTCGAGGGTTCCAGGGTCGTCGAGGGTTCGAGGGGTCGAGGATCTCCGAGGGGTCGAGAGAGGTTTCCTAGTGTCAAAGTATTGAAGAAATCCATGCCTTCATCATTAGCCGGAAGTAACCAGGGCATGTTGGTACGAAGTTCTGCAAAGTTGTTCTGGGATGGAGTCCCGGATAGGATAATCCGCCTTTTGGTACGAATTCAGCAAAGGCCTTCCAAATAGCGATATTCGGAAGGCTCTTGCTGAACTTTGTACCAAAAAGCGAATTATCCTATCTGGGACTCCGTTCCAGAACAACTTTGAAGAGCTTCGTACCATCATGCACATGTTACTTTCGCATAATGATGAAGACATGGTTTTGTTGAATCCTTTGACACTACGCAACCTCCCGACCCCTCGGCAATGCTCTCGAACATGAGAGGAAGAAGAGGATAAAAAAAGAAGAGGAAGAAAAAAAAGAGGATACGAAAGAATAGAGGAGTTCTGCTCTGAAGGGGAGACTCGGCTGGGGTCTGCTCTGAAGACTCCATGCCTATGGCGGAAGGAGCTCATCAACCTTCCGAACTGGACGCCTCCGCCTCCTCCTCCTCCTCCGGCAAGTCAGGGCACTCCGCCTCCTCCACCGCCTCCTCCTCCGGCGAGTGACGACCAGGGCCCTCGGCCGGCTCGTTCTCCGCCGCGTGGCGGCACTCCGCCTACTTCTCCGCCTACGCCGACGCGCCCGAGCAGCCAGCCTCCTCCTTCTCCGCCTCGTCAGCAAGAGCGGAAGAGACCTGCCGCTGCTCCAGCTGCTCCGGCGGGTCGTAGTCCTTCTCCTCCGCCTCTTAAGCAAGTAAAGAAGACAACCGCTCCGTCTGCTCGGTCGGCGTCTAGCAGTACAACCAGAGGCGGGAGGACATACAGATTCGGTCCTTCTCTGAAGACTCCAGAGAAGTTACCATATGAGAGGACCCCGGAGGAGAACGCCGAGATCGCGCGAACCGAAGTGGATGACTGGTTTCAAGGGTTGAGAGCAAAGAGACATCCACCTCCGGAGGAGAAGGTAGATCCGGTGAAAGTGAAGCGCACTCTTGCTGCCCTGACAAAACCACCGAAGTCTCCGCCGAAAGGAAACTATGAGCGCATTATTGGAAAGGAATTTGCTAAAGCGGAGCGGTCGGGAAGTACTGTCAGTGATCAAAGGCTGAAAGAACGACGAGCTGGGAAACAAATTGCCCAGCTCGGCGAACAAGCGAAGCAATTGTGCCCCCCGCTCAAGGTGCCTAGCCACAACATCGCTAATGATCCGAGGATGGTGCCCGGTTATAGCAATCTTGCAGATTACCTTCCCGACGATGTACATTATGAACCCATGGACGTGCAGATAGAAAGATACGAGTACGGGAAGCCTCTCGTCAAAGATGAAAGATCTCTATCAACGATGATGCGAAGATTGCATGATTGGTACTTGAAAATCTGCAGAGACTCTGGGGGGAGAAGTACTTTGTATGTGAAAGTTAAAAAGGAGCATGACCTCATTCGAATTGAACTGTTGCCTGTTCCATTTGAGGAGTTCTATCAGTTTTTCAATCAATTGGCCCTCGATAAAACAACGGTCGCCTGCTACTGTCTGTAAGTAGTACTACTTCTATCATTAAGTTTCTCTATATAGCTTAGCTCTTTCATTGCATGTATTTATAATCATCCTCACTATATTATGCAGATTGAATATCGCCGAATTGAAGAAAACACAAGTCGGTGATATTGGGTTCATTAACACATATCTCATAGATGCAACCCAGGTTAAATTTCATGCCGCAGCTACCGAGGCCAACTTGCTACGATCGTTGGTAATAAATGAAAACAAAGATATAATGCTCTTTCCTTACAACTTCAAGTGAGTGTTACTGTCTTGTGCGTATTCGGTTTCCCTTATATATTAGTCAAGGTTATAGTAATGTAATTGATGTGTTATGCATGTGTGTGCAGTTTCCACTATATTCTCCTAGAGATTAAGCTTGAGCAGGGACTAGTAACCGTCTTAGACTCAAGACGAAAAGATCCCCAGGACTATGCAGACATGACTCAAATACTCGAGAAGTAAGTTAAATCGATCATTATCCACCATATCAGCAACTTTGTTCATTTCCTGATATATCAAGTAATTGTTTTCTTTGTCCGGCAGGGTTTGGAGAAAATTCACCAGAAAAGCTCCGAGACTGCCGAAGGAGCTGCAATTTAGCCACTCGAAAGTAAGTACTATAGTAGCATTTTAAGCGCATCTACTAGTCATTCAAGCGCTAGTTTCATCAATACCATTTGGCATTCTTGCTTATCAGTTTGATTAACCTCTATTTCTTGTAAAGTGGTTGTGGCAGGAACAAGCGAATGATTTCTGTGGATACTACGTTTGCGAGTCCATCCGCCACACGACCTGTGAGCGGGGCTACACTGAGGAACAATATGAAGTACGTAAATAACAACATTCACAATTTTATTTTATTACCATCATTTGTGTTGAGTTTCATTCATTCGTATATATATGTATTGACCCCCTTCTTTAAATTAGATGTTCCGGAAGCGGGATGAACTCCTAGCACCAGCTCGCATGCGAGCAATTCAAGAGGAATAGGCGGCATTCTTTCTTGACCACGTGATCCCTGAAGACGAAGAATTCTATGTGGACCCTGAGTCCGTATGATTATATTTGTAAGAGATAATTATTGTATATATGTAGCTGGTAGTGTCAGATAGATATACGAGAACTTGTTGTTCGACCAATCTCTCGGAGAAGGAGAGGTGGTCGATATCACTTCTCTCTGTATGCATATATGTTCATGACGATCTTCTGTTTCCTTCATTTGCTTACTAGCTAGCTAGCGTGTCTAGTCCTCTCTATACATATGTATAGTATGTAGCGTCGACCAAGCACGGATATAAGAGAGGACACTTCTCTCTATTAATTATAGCTAGCTAACACAATATATGAAACACCTAAATTAACCCCCCAAAACCCCCAAACCCCCCTTTCAAAAAAAACAAAACCCCCAGCCACAGAAATACTGACGCGAGGATGCCTATTGGTCCAGGTTGGTGCCACCAACCGGGACCAAAGGGTCTCGTGCTTGGGCTTTGCGCACTTCCCACGTGGAGGGCCATCAGTCCCGGTTCTGGATTGAACCGGGACTAAAGGGTCGGGGCATTAGTACCGACACTTTAGTCCTGGTTCGGGAACCGGGACTAAAGGCCCTTACGAACCGGGACTATAGGCCCTTTTTCTACCAGTGCATAAGGAGGAAGACTTAAATAGACCCAGAAATTTTCATTGCAAACGGTTCCTACAAAAAAACTGTGTGTGATGTTGTCGATATTTTTTACTAGCTATGAAAGATGAATTGGAGTAAAGTGGCAACGAATGGTGTTTTAAATGTACGAGAAAATTTGTAGCACTAATACAACTGTCATGTCAAATTTTGGAAATTTTCAGGGATCATTTGACCTTTTAAGCCATTTAAGTGACTTTCTAGCCATTTAATGACTGTAATTCAAATTTGAACTACATGTACATGCAAAGCTAACCATAACGGCTTGAAAAGTCATATTTTGTGTACTTGTGTGTGATTTATTTCCATGTGGAGTAAATTGGAAGGAATTTTCAAACATGTTGGTCTAACGACTATGACACAATTAAGCATGGAGTGTCATGGCATTTAAATTCCAAAAAACTAAAAAAATATCAGAAACACATGAAACCATGCTTGATGCAATGTCATGCCACCAAGATGATGTGGTAAAAAATTTGGCATGTTTGACGAAAGTTTGGACACACACCCCTCACAAACTGAAGCAACTCACTAGAAGGCTCTTGGTTCCGAGAGGGAACAATGCATGTTTGATGACGAACGGGAGATAGCTTCCCCTCACGGCCTTCAATTTTTTCTACATTTAACGTGCACTAATACAACTGTCATGTGAAAATTTGGAAAATTCCAGGGGTCGTTTGACCTTTTAAAGATATTTAAGTGATTTTCTAGCCATTTAATGACTGTAATTCAAATTTGAACTACATGTACATGCAACAGCTAACCATAATGATTTGAAAAATCATATTTGTGTACTTGTGTGCGAGTTAATTCCGTGTGCAGTAAATTAGAAGGAATTTTCAAACATACTGGTCTCACAGCATGGACACATGCATGGAGTGCCATGGCATTTTAATTCCAAAAAATTAAAAAAAATGATCAGAAAAACATGAAACCTTGCTTAATGTAATGTCAGACCACCAAGATGATGTGGTAAAAGAATTGGCCTGTTTGACAAAAGTTTGGACACACACCCCTCACAAACCGAAGCAACTCACTGGAAGGCTCCTGGTTCCGAGAGGGAACAATGCATGTTTGATGATGAATGAGAGATAGCTTCCTCTTATGGCCTTCAAATTCTCTCTACGTTTAACGTGCACTAATACAACTATCATGTGAAAATTGGAAAATTATAGGGGTCATTTGACCTTTTAAAGACATTTAAGTGATTTTCTAGCCATTTAATGACCGTAATGCAAATTTGAACTACATGCACATGCAACGGCTAACCATAACGGTTTGAAAAATCATATTTTGCCGTATGTGTGTGAGTTAAAAAATCATGAGACAGTGTAAATATCTGGTGTTCAAAAAGAAAATGTTAAGATCCAGCAACACAACCGGCGCCCACACGATTGGCACTCTATTTCGCGGCTCGAGGTTTGGTAGGTGAGTGGCGGGGGTTATTAATCAGACACAGTTCTGTATTGGAAACCGTCAGCTATTAAGTTCACACACGGATTTGCTGTGGGAATCGTCCGTAATTCAAACTACAGTACTCGTAAATTCCGGCAACCGGCGTGTGTACTATTCCCATCGATCTAGATTCTGGCCGCCAATAAATACTATCTTGCTCACGTCGTCTCGCTTGCATTCTCATCTACATCCTCCCCTCACTCGCCCTCTCTCTCTCTCTCAAATCTCCGCCATGGCGGCGCTGGTCTGCCCACGCGCCGACGAGGAGTCGCCACCCCTCGAGGACGCTCACTCGAAGAGCAGCGAAGAGGATCCCTACGCGTCGCCTGACGAGGTTGTGCTGGACCCTCCAACTTTGTATTGGTTTTGGGGCCAGTACAATCTTTGTCTATGGAAGTCGCTACCACCGGCTGAGAAAGACAAGCAAGTGGCATTCAAGAAGGAGATGGCGGAGGACGAAGCCAAGTACCAAGCGGCCTGTGAAGCCGGTGATGCCACCTAGAAAAAGCAGGCGGTGGAGCTATGGGGGCAGGCGCATCGTCGTGCAGAGGAGGTGTAGGAAGACGGGTACTTCACGAGGAAGGTCAAAGGCGCTAGGCGCCTCATCGCTGCATGGAAGTGGGTCGATAAGCTCCAGCGTGCCACCGACGAGGAGCTCCAGCGAGCGCCCAACGAAATGGCAAGATCGTTCGCGCTCGTCCACCAGCAAGAGGCAAATCGGTACGTCAAGTGCTGCGTCGCGGAGGAGGCGGAGTACTGCCTCCGCGCTCGGAAGACGCCGCGCACCAGGGAGCTGCTAGTGAGGGGCTACCGGAATACTGGCCCCAAAAGGGATTATTTGTTTTAGTATTGTTCATTTTCAGTTTTATTCATTGTACCTAGTAGTTAAGTATCATCACGTATATGTCATGATATTATATATATATTATGAATTCCATTTTCTATATGTTTTTGTACAATAATTTGATTCTAGTTGTTACCATCCACATATACAGAATGGAAAGCATATATACACACATTGAAATAGAACATATAAGACCGGAAAACAGAGTACACACATTGAAATAGAGCAATGCTATGATTTCTATGAATACATAGTTATCCACGTCGAAATGACTCAACGAAACAAAACACGTCCATGAGACCATGGCCTGCAGCACTTGCCTATGGTAGCTCTTGGCTCTGCCTGAACTCATGCAGGCGTTCGTCCAAGTGGTAGACACGCTCGCAGTACATCTGGAGCACGACCTCGAGCTCCAAGTTGGCTATTTCATCTGAGATCACCAGCTCGAAGATGCGACATCCATGTTCCTCTAGTACGCCCAGGTGGACACCTGGGCCAAGGAGGCGGTCGAGCCTACCGACCAGCACGTTGGCATCGAGAGGTCCATGGACAAGTTTGTCGGTGCACTAAAGTTCGGGCCCTTTAGTACCCCGTACTTGTGCACGGGCATTCGCAGCCATAACCGCGGCAAGTCTTGACATGGACAGCTGGAGGCAAAATACAATACGACCAAGAAGGCATCCGAGCCAGTAATCAGAGAGCAGAAGACAAGTCGAGCCCCCAGCAAGATTCTTGCTGGGGTGGTTTGCGAGCCCCGACAAGTTTCTTGCCAGGATGGTTTGCGAAGCCTCAGCAAGACCACCACCCTTGAGGTTGAGAGCTCTGACACCATTGACAATGTCGAGACCAAAATCCAGGAACGTCTGCGTAGTGGCATGCAGATCATTGTGAAGACCAGAAGGCAAAGTTCCTAGCAAGGTCCTTGCCGGGGACGTTTGCGAGGCCCCCCGGCAAGATCCTCGACGGGGATGTTTGCGAGGCCATGGCAAGGCTCGCACATGGCAAGATTCCGTCTCCCTGCCCTCGCTCCAGCGCAGCAACTAGCCTGCCAGCCAGGCAAGCACCTGCGTGCCACCACTCTAGCGCAGCGGCTAGCCAGTCAGGTTGGCATTGCATGCCTCGTCATCCTGGATGCGTGTCAAGACAGGGTGAGGCAGCGACGGATGGGACGGGCTCTGTTTCCGCCCCCGATGAAGTTACGGGCACGTAACCAGTGCATTTAAAGCATTTGTCCTGAGACGTGAGTGATAAGCATGTATACTATAGCTACTTTACACCTCCTGTGTGCATGTACGCCACTATGGATGCCCCTTGGTATAAAAGGAGGCCCAAGGCGATACGGGGGGGGGGGGGCACTTTTGGACTTTCCGGCCCAGTTTGCATGCATAGGAGCTAGCCGAAGCTCAAGAACACTCAAATACACCAAAAGTAGGACTAGGGTTTTACGCTTCTCAATGGCCCGAACCTGGGTAAAAATCCCTTGTGTTGATCGTTAGATCTGCTCTTTGCGCACTCCTCTTCCCTTCCAAACCGTACAACGGATCCACGTGATCTCGTAGGAGTCGTTTCCCCGACATCGATGTCCGAAGTGGCAGCTTGCGGGAAAGAATACATCAGCGAAAAGCTAACTTGTGAAACCTTGAGTGAATTTCTATTAAATATGAGGTTACTTTCCTTGCACGATTTCGGTTCTTGTATGAAAAACCTGCACGTGAAGGAACTTTGTCATGATTGGTTGCACCCTTGCCTCTGTTTCGAGTCCGCTCAATAGTTCAAGTGGTTGTGCTAGGAATGACAAGGTATCTCTCCGGTAGCGACACCCCCAGTGGGCTGCTAAGGACCTGTTCCTCGAAGCGCTCGCGGCAATGGTGCACGCACCGGCAAGTTTTCCTAATACAGCGTAGGGTATATGCCATACAGAGAGAGATTGGACAAGAAAGATAGCATGCATTCAATCCGGAACACAGCAAGTTATATTACATCAATAATTGCCGCAGTTCTAACTTAAGATGAATTTTCTTGGGCATGAGTTTGTAGCGGCAAAGAGAAGCGAAGTGGCTAGTCCCGGCGCTGGCCTTCCACCCTCTTAACCTGGTCAACCATGTCGACGATGGGCGTGATGAGCTCTTCAAGTGCCTTACGGTCTACATCCTCCGGCAAGCTGTAAAGCACTTTGGCGAGGTTGAGGATAGGGTTCCTGTACGCCACCTTGGTGAGCATCTTGAGAAGGATGCCTCAGCAAAGTTTGCGGGATTGATTGTCCAATTGAGTTGCTCGGCTGGAGTGAAGCAGCTTCAGGGCGTCGAGGAGGGCCTCGAAGAACATGGTCAGTCTGGCGCTCGGAGTCACCCTCTGTGATGGCCTGGCTTATTAGGAATGATAGACTACTCATATCAATAAGGAATTCCTTCTTTTCTGGGAGCCTATTTGGACAGAACTCCAAAGTTAAGCATGCTCAACTTGGAGTAGTGTCAGGATGGGTGACCGACCGGGAAGTTGCTCCCGGGTGCGCACGAGCGAGGACAAAGTGCGCAGAAAAGACTAGTATTGATCTGTGGGGCCGGTCTAGATCCTGCCAGGAGTAACGACCACCGGCAGGTGTGTCCGGGGCGTTACACCCTCTCCTCGTGGGGGTACCTGAAGCTCGACATGCCCATTGTGGACAGTTGTGATGTGAGCCTCTCTGTGACGTTGATGAGGCACTCAGTCCAGATCTCCATGCCTTTCACATAGTCGTTGTAGGTGGCAGTGGCGCTCTCAAGAAGTTTCTTCTCATCCTGGAGGTCCTTGGCCAGGGTCTTCTCACGAGACCTTCTGTCTTTGAGGGACTCCTCCAGTGTGGTCAGCTTTAGCTTCAGATCAGCAATGGAGTCGTTGGCTGTGGAGAGCTGCTTGGTCTTGTCAGATATGGTGACCTGCAACTCCACCAAGGAATAGGCAGTTTTGTCTCTGTCACTCTTGAGCGTCGAGACCTCCTTGTCGTACTTCTCTAGATCCACCTGCAGCTTCTCGACCTTGTCGGCTAGCTCAATATTGGCAGCCTCTGCAGCTTCGCCAGCGTTGACGGCGTCCTTCAGCTCCCCGGCATGGTCCAACACCAGAGCGTCAAGCGCTTTCTTGTGCTCCTGTTCCAGCTCTTGGGTCTGCTACGTGAAAAGCTTCTCAATCTCCTCATCCTTGCCACGAAGCTTGGCAGCAAGTGCCTCCTCGTGAGAGGCAAGGTCTTCTTCATGAGCATCGAGCAAGACATGGCGTTCCCTTAGCTAGGCATCGTCCTTGGCGGCCTGTTGAGCGGACTCCTCCTGTGACTTCTCAATGTCGGACTGCTTTAGAAGGAGCTCGTCCCAACACTAGTTCAGCTGCTCCCGGCCAGTCCTCAGTTCTTGCCAGGCCTCATTGAACCAGACCTATATCTGCTCGACACGCTTCTGGATTTCTGCCTCTGCCGCATCGACAACCGCTGCCCTGGAGTCCAGTTTCTCCTTTCGGGTGCGGTGGAGCGCCTGAAGCTTCTGGAAATTGCTTCTCACGGCTTGGAGGAGATGGCCTTCTTTGGATCTGCTGCTGCCGGCGCTCGGCTCGACGACGACCTTGAGCCCGACAGTGGCGATAACCTCTTCGTCAAAAGCTTCCCCCTCGGTTGGCTCTTCGGTGCTCATCGTCCCTGGGATGCTAACGAATAGATTGTCGCCAACTTTCAGATATCTGCCTAAGGGGGGCTTCAAATGTTAATGGCTGGTCCTCGACCATTGACTCCCCAGCAGCTAAGTACTTCGGGACCGATGTAGCACCGGGCGCTCCTGCGGCGGGATGCCGTCGGTACAGTCACCGGCCTCCTTGCTGGCCTCCCCGGCACACTCCTTGGCGGCCTCTTCGTGCCCGTCCTTAGCAGCCTCGTCGGCAGCGACTTTGGTGGCTTCGGCGGCAGCATCCTTGGTGGTCTCCTCGATGGTGGCGTCAACATCCATCTGATCCGCCAAGGGGGGATCTGAAAGCCGAGGAGGAGAAATGAGATGAAACCGAGCTTGAAACTCAAAGAAAGCGAAAAGGAGAAAAAGATTATGCTGGAAAAGCGACAAGTGCGAGGAAGCAAGTGGCATACCTATGACGAGCACCTGGGAGGTGACCCCCTCCCCGGCAACATTGGTTACCAGTATGGAGCTGCCGGCGACTGTGCTCATCAGCTCTTCCTCCATGCGTGTGGGCTCGTTGATGACCCACAAGTATAGGGGATCTAACGTAGTCCTTTCGATAAGTAAGAGTGTCAAACCCAACGAGGAGCAGAGGAAATGATAAGCGGTTTTCAGCAAGGTATTCTCTGCAAGTACTGAAATAAGTGGTAACAGATAGTTTTGTGATAGGATAAATTGTAACGAGCAACAAGTAACAAATATAAATAAAGTGCAGCAAGGTGGCCCAATCCTTTTGTAGCAAAGGACAAGCTGGAACAAACTCTTATAATAGGAAAAGCACTCCCGAGGACACATGGGAATATCGTCAAGCTATTTTTCATCACGTTCATATGATTCGCATTCGATACTTTGATAATTTGATATGTGGGTGGACTGGTGCTTGGGTGCTGTTCTTACTTGAACAAGCATCCCACTTATGATTAAACTCTATTGCAAGCATCTGCAACTACAACAAAAGTATTAAGGTAAACCTAACCATAGCATGAAACATATGGATCCAAATCAGCCCCTTACGAAGCAACGCATAAACTAGGGTTTAAGCTTCTATCACTCTAGCAACCCATCATCTACTTATTACTTCCCAATGCCTTCCTCTAGGCCCAAATAATGGTGAAGTGTTATGTAGTCGACGTTCACATGACACCACTAGAGGCTAGGCAACGACATCTTATCAAAATATCAAACGAATACCAAATTCACATGACTACTCATAGCAAGACTTCTCCCTTGTCCTCAGTAACAAACGTAATTACTCACAAAGCATATTCATGTTCATAATCAGAGGGGTAATAATATGCATATAGGATCTGAACATATGATCTTCCACCAAATAAACCAACTAGCATCAACTACAAGGAGTAATCAACACTACTAGCAACCTACTAGCACCAATCCCGGACTTCGAGACATGAATTGGACACAAGAGATGAACTAGGGTTTGGAGATGAGATGGTGCTGGTGAAGATGTTGATGGAGATTGCCCTCTCCCGATGAGAGGAGCGTTGGTGATGACGATGGTGATGATTTCCCCCTCCTGGAGGGAAGTTTCCCCGGCAGAACAGCTCTGCCGGAGCTCTAGATTGGATCCGCCAAGGTTCCGCCTTGTGGCGGCGGAGTCTCGTCCCGAAAAGTTCATTCTTATTTTTTTCTCATCGAAATACCTCATATAGGAGAAGATGGGCGTCGGAGAGCCACTAGGGGGCCCACGAGGTAGGGGGGTGTGCCCTAGGGGGGGCGCCCCCACCCTCGTGAGCAGGGTGTGGGCCCCTGGCCTTCATCTTTGGCGAGGATTTTTCTTTATTTATTTTAAGACGTTCTGTGGAGTTTCAGGACTTTTGGAGTTGCGCAGAATAGGTCTCTATTATTTGCTCCTTTTCCAGACCAGAATTCCAGCTGCCGGCATTCTCCCTCCTTATGTAAACCTTGTAAAATAAGAGAGAATAGCCACAAGTATTGTGAAATAAAGTGAAATAACAGTCCATAATGCGATAAATATTGATATAAAAGCATGATGCAAAATGGACATATCGACTCCCCCAAGCTTAGACCTCGCTTGTCCACGAGCGAAAAGCCGATAACAATAAATATGCCCTCATGTTTAGAGGTAGAGGCGTCGATAAAAATAAAATACGGACATGAAGGCTTCATGATTATTCTCATAACAGCAACATATATAGATTTTGTCATATGATTACTTATATTCAAGTGATGATCTATTCACAATGCAAAAGTATAAATCATAAACTTTATTGGGCTCCGACAAACTATAATCTCAGTCATTGAAGCAATTGCAATTTATCATAACATCAAAAAGAGTCTATGTTAGAGCTAAAAAGCAAGTCCACATACTGAACTATCATTTAGTCCTCCATAATTGCTAACACTAACGCGATATTTGTGGTTACAGAGTTTTAATCGGACACAGAGAAAGATAGGCGCTTATAGTTTTGCCCCACAACCTTTTACCTCAGGGGTAATGTCAACAATAATGGTTCATGCTCCCCTACATCCAATTATATGAGGTATTTGTTAGAGGATCCATGACAACATACTTTATCTCAGATATAAGAAAGACATAACTCATTATGTTGTCTTCCTTGTCCAACATCAACTCTTTAGCATGTCATATTTTAATGAGTGCTCCCAATCATAAAAGATGTCAATGATAATATATCTATATGTGAAAACCTCTCTTTCCTTATTACTTCCTATTAATTGCAACAATGACCAAAGCTATGTCTGCCAACTCCCAACAAGTTTTAATCATCATACTCTTTCTATGTGAAGTCATTACTCGCAATAAGATCAATATGAACTTTTTGTTTCTTTTTATTCTTTTCTCTTTCTTTTATTCACCCAAGATCATGGCAAAATAATCAAGCCCTTGACTCAACACTAATCTTTATTATATATAGCTCACGGACTCGATTACATAGAGATATCATAAAGCAAAACTCAAAACTAGATCATGCCATAAACTTTATTCCACTAGATCAAGATACTACTAATAGGATAGAACTAAGAAAAACAGTAAAGATAGGAGTTGTGATTGTGATACGATACCGGGGCACCTCCCCCAAGCTTGGGAGTTGCCAAGGGGAGTGCCCATACTCATGTGATTATGTCTCCTTCTTTGTTGTCGGTGTAATATTCTTGGCGATGATTCCCCTCAGGATGCGGTTCTCCTCCTCGAGCTTATTGACTTGCTGTTTGAGGTCCATTATTTCCTTACTTAGCTTTCCTGTGACAGTTAAAGCTCCTTGCACCCAAGGGTGTTGCATAGCTGCGGGAGAACAAGTGACACTCCTCTTCATATTTTCATAAGAAAGAAATCTAACATTAGAAGGGATAACCGAGCTTGGAATAGCTGAGCTCTGTAGTTCCCCCATCGTGAACCCAGCTCGGAGGCGAGAGGTGACGTCTTGATCCTCCATGGCATCTACTCTCATTAAGTCATCCTCCATCTCTTCCTCCATTGCTGGCCCAAAGTGGTCAGCGTCGCTGTTTGCCCTTGGTTCCGGTGCCGGATTAGATACCCGGCTCTCCCCGATTGACTCTTGAGAAGACATCTTGCTCTAATCTACAGCAGCAATAGCTCAAAAACAAAAATAGAGGAAATTTGCGTGATACGGGAGTCAAAACCTTCGGAAGAATATATAATGAATTTGTACCGACCAAAATACGTAATGTGCAAGAAAACAGAGTCCGGAAGGCACACGAGGTGCTCACGAGGTAGGGGGCACGCCCAGGGGGGTAGGGCGCGCTCACCACCCTTGTTGGGCCCTCGTGTCCTTCTCGGACTACTACTTATTTTTCTATTTTTCTAAATATTCCAAAACAGATAAATATTGCCTTAAAAATTGTTTTGGAGTCGGTTTACTTACCGTACCACATACCTATTCCTTTTCGGAGTCTGAAACGGTCTGGAAAGTGTCCCTTATGTATTCCTCCGGGATTACGGTTTCAATAATATTGGTTTCAACATTTATGGGATTATCTGAGATATAATGTTTAATTCTTTGACCGTTTACCACTTTCGGATTTGTGCCCTCAAAGTTGTTGATTTTTATGGCACCGGAACGATAGACCTCTTCGATAACATAGGGGCCTTCCCATTTAGAGAGAAGTTTTGCTGCAAAAAATCTTAAACGAGAGTTGTATAGCAATACATAATCACCTACATTAAACTCACGCTTTTGTATCCTTTTGTCATGTCGTCTTTTAACTTTCTCTTTAAACAACTTGACATTTTCATAAGCTTGGGTTCTCCATTCATCAAGTGAGCTAATATCAAATAACCTCTTTTCACCGGCAAGTTTGAAATCATAGTTGAGCTCTTTAATAGCCCAATATGCCTTATGTTCTGGTTCGAGAGGTAAGTGACATGCTTTTCCATAAACCATTTTATACGGAGACATGCCCATAGGATTTTTATATGCAGTTCTATAAGCCCATAATGCATCATCAAGTTTCTTAGACCAATTCTTTCTAGGCCTATTAACAGTCTTTTGCAAAATTAATTTGAGCTCTCTATTGCTCAACTCTACTTGACCACTAGACTGAGGGTGATAAGGAGATGCAATTCTATGATTAACATCATATTTAGCAAGCATTTTACGGAAAGCACCATGAATAAAGTGTGAACCACCATCAGTCATTAAATATCTAGGGACTCCAAACCTCACGAAAATAACTTCTTTAAGAATTTTAATAGAAGTGTTATGATCAGCACTACTAATTGGAATAGCTTCTAACCACTTAGTAACGTAATCAACAGCAACTAAAATATGTGTGTATCCATTAGAGGCAGGAAAAGGTCCCATATAATCAAAGCCCCAAACATCAAATGGTTCAATAACAAGAGAATAATTCATTTCTTGACGTCTACTAATATTACCAATTCTTTGACATTCATCACAAGACAAGACAAACTTACGGGCATCCTTGAAGAGAGTAGGCCAATAAAAACCAGATTGCAATACCTTATGCGCAGTTCTATCTCCAGCATGGTGCCCTCCATAAGACTCGGAGTGACACTTGCGTCGGATCTGTTCTTGTTCATGCTCAGGTACACAATGTCTAATAACACCATCTACTCCTTCCTTATAAAGATGTGGGTCATCCCAAAAGTAATGTCTTAAATCATAGAAAACCTTTTTCTTTTGCTGGTATGTGAAGCTAGGTGGTATAAACTTAGCAACAATATAATTAGCATAATCAGCATACCATGGAGTACTACGAGAAGTACTTATAACATTTAATTGTTCATTAGGAAAGCTATCATTAATAGGTAGTGGGTCATCAAGAATATTTTCTAACCTAGACAAGTTGTCTGCAACGGGGTTCTCAGCTCCCTTTCTATCAACAATATGCAAATCAAATTCTTGTAGCAAGAGAACCCATCTAATAAGTCTTGTCGGGTTTGGGGTTCCGGCAGACCCTTGAGGTTCGAACACTGGGGTGCGCGCGGAGATCTCTCCCCTACTGATCTACGTCAGATCCTCTCGGGTGAACTAAGATGAAAATGATGAACAAAACAAGAGACACAAGGTTTATACTGGTTCAGGCCACCATTGTGGTGTAATACCCTACTCCAGTGTGTGGTGTGGTGGATTGCCTCTAGGGCTGATGATGGACAGTACAAGGGAAGAACAGCCTCGCGAGAGGTGTTCTTGAGTTGGTGCCATGAACTGCTAGGGTGAGTTCATCACCTCTCTCTCTCTCTCTCTGCTAGGGTTCTACCAGATCTCTCGATGTTCTTGGGGTGTCTAGATGTCTAGATGATCTCTCGATGTTCTTGGGGTGTCTAGATGTCTAGATGATCTCTTGATGTTCTTGGGGTGTCTAGATGTCTAGATGATCACTTGATGTCTCTCCTCTGTGGTGGCTAGCTCTATTTCTAGAGGCCCTGGGCCTCTCCCCAAATAATGAGCGGGAAAGGCGCCAACAATTGGCCATTTTGAAGGGGAACATCTAGAACAAGTTATATTGACCAAAGGTGGTCTTCGGCTGCCAAAAGCACTGGCGATGACGCCATCTTGGGCTCCACGGTGACCTCCGTCCTGCCGTCCGGCTGGTCTTGGTCTCGTTGCACCGGAATGGTAACCTTTGCCTGATGCCTTGGCCTGTGCTTGCCCCCTTTGCACCAAAGGGGAAACAAGGACACTGCGCTGGCCGGCGCCCGCGCGGCGCCCGCCTGGTCTCGATCGTCATGGCTTGCGTCATGGGTTCCTCGCGAGGTACCCCTGCCTTGATATCTCCGCCTCCTCGCGAGCCTGCCTGATGAGGCTGCCTTTGAGGAAGCTTCTTGCCGTCCGCCCCGCGAGGCTTGGCCCCTCGCGAGGGTCTTTGAGCTTGAGCTGATGAAGATGGGCCATGCTGGGGCTCCGCTTGAGCCACACTGCAGGCCGTAGGCAAGCAAGTCTGGGGACCCCCGTTCCCAGAACGCCGACAGTAGCCCCCGGGCCCAAGGCGCGCGCGAGCTTGGCTTAGCAGAGAAGTGAAGGGGCAAGCGCGAAGCGCCGCGGGCCCTAACAGCTTGCAGCCTTGGGGGGCTTGCCCCGCTCTTGTTCGTCTTGCCCTAGATCCCCTTTCTCGTTCTCCTTCCTCTTGCTCCCGAAATCCTCCAGATCCGTCTCAATCCTTCACATCCGGCGCGCCATGGCGCCTCGCAAGTCTCCGGCTGATGCTTGGTACTCGCCGGCCCTGGATTCCCCGAATTTGTCGGAGAAGAACCTCGCCCTCGCGCGCCTGATGGCGATGGCGCAGGGCTGCGAGGGAGCGACTGTGCTCAAGGTCAACTCCGATCAACCTGAGGGCAAGGGGAGCACCTTCTACCCGTTCTTCGTGAGCGCCATTGTCGCTAGTCTGGTGCCTCCTTTCTCTGAGTTCTTCCATGCCGTTCTCCGCCAATACAACCTGCAGGCTCTGCATCTCCACCCCAACTCTGTCCTTCTCCTGGAGATTTTCGCCTACTATTGCGAGGCTCATGTTGGTGTGAAGCCCTCGGTGGCCTTGCTAGGCCACTTTTTCTCCATACAGGTTTCTGGTGCTCAGGTCTCTGCATGCGCGAGCTTTATTGCCTATTCCAGCTCCAAGCCATCTCGAAGCCTGGGAAGAGGATTGAAGGCTACCGGAGCAAGTGGGTCATGATGGATGTTTGGCGCCTCCACCCTCGTCTGGTATTGCCCACGGGGCAACCTAAGTCCGTTGACGCATGGTCCCGCGTGGAGCTCGTCGACCCTCACGCGAAGGCAGTGTTGAGGAGGATGAACGCGGACCTAAGACCAAGCAACACGGAGGCGGCGAAGCTGACCGGGGCCACGCTCCTGAGGGAGTTCTTGGAGCACCGGGTGGCTCCGCTCCAGGAGCACCCGCTCCCACCGTGGGGGCTTGGAGGAGCAGATGCCGCCCTGCGCCTGAGCTCCGAGGCCCTGACCGACGAGGATCTGGCTGCGGCCCTCCATTCCTTGGTTGGGGCAGACGTGGCGAGCCCGGTGGGCGCCCCTGTCCCCCTGTTCCTTCGTGACGACTGGGAGCTGGTGGTGAACGTCATGCCCACCTTCAACGGTGAGGGGCTGGTGCCCACGGAAGCTTCCGAAGATCTGGCGGTCTTGGCGACGGTGAACTTGTCCTCTGGTAGCTCCAGCGGGGAAGAGGAGGAAGAAGAGGCGGAGGAGGAAGCGTCCGACCCGGAGGAGACTGGCCAGGATTGGGAGGAACAAGGAGTGGATTGATTGTTCTACGTCGGCAGGGCCCGGCCCCACGCGTACCTCATCCAGCGTTAGCCCCGACCGGAAACCAAGGACGGGACTAAGGAGTGAGGTGCTACGTGGCAAGTTAGGCTCCTGAGTCGCGATGCTCAGGAGTCCCCCTAGACGCTCAAACGGGTTTCGTACCTTGGCTCCGCTTGGGGAGTGGCGCGCAACGACCGGGTCAAAGGGACCTGGCTGGGTGGTGTGCACTCGGGCGAGGCCCGGGCGTAGCGACTGTGTCCAGCCCCCTCGCGCAGCACTCCCAAGGGGAGGCATTGCGATGGTGCCGGACACTCAGCTCTGGGCTCCCTGAGCTTGGTACGGCCATGGGCCGCCCTCAGTTGTTTATCACTAGCGCGGAGCATAGCGCTTCCATATGTGTACGGGCATAGCCGCTCCTCAGTAGTGTCGTCAGCCAGCGCAGAGCATGGTGCTTCCACTGGTGCGTGGGAGGGGGCTCACCTCCCGGAGGAGCCCCCGAGGCGTGTACAGCTCCGCCCTGACACGTGGCCGGCACGGTAGGGCTAGGAGAGGTGTATCTGGGACCCGTGAGCCAGCGCGGGACTCACGAGGCCCTACCTCGAGGCGGGTTGCGCCTGGCTCTGGGCCATTATCAATTGGTGTGTTCTTGTAGGGTTGTTAGAATGCAAATGATCTATGTCCTCAGGTCCCGACCCCCCCGAGCGAGCTCAGCCGCCATTGGTATGACAGGTCGCGATGCCGTGGGTCAAGGCCAGGGGGTGAAGGATAGAGAGCTAGTCAGAGCCCATGAGTCGCGATGCTCAGGTGCCCCCCTTGTAATGTGCAAGCGCTTTGCACGACGACAAGCAGTAGGTGATAATTATGGGAAGCGTGAAAGAACAACTTCATACTAGGGTAAACACTGGAAAACAACTGCCGCTAGGTCGGGCCCGAGCGGCATGGGGATGATGCAGTCCGAGGGGTGCCCCCAACAAGGTAAATAAAGAGCATAAACAAAATGGATACATGCCGCGGGGACGGACCCACGCGGCCTGGGAATGGTGCAGCCCTGTGGGCGCTCCCAGCTGAAAGTAGAACTCTGAAAGATGTCACCTGGTGCTGTTGAAGATGAAGTGATGTGGAGGAAGTGAGCGATGCGCGGTGAAGATGTCGGCCCTCATGAGCCCCCAGGCCCAGGGGCCTCGGGAGGCTCTACTGGCACGTTCAGGTCTTCGGGGACCATCGCCACCTCCGCCAGGACCACGCGATGACTGACCTCCTGAGCCTCCAGAATGCTCCTCAACAGGCGTTGATGTGCGGTGACCGTGTTCGGCAGGCCGAAGGGCATGCGAATGTAGCTGTGGGGTGGTCCCACGCAGCGCCCTACAGCGGAGGCCATAGACGCTCCTACGACGCAGCTCGGTTGAGCCCTGGTACGTCGACGCAGACGCGCAGTCCTCCATCATCGCTTGGATGTGGGGCCACGGCAGGCAAGCGGCGGCTGTCGCGCATGACTCTGAACTCTTGTAGCTCTTGGGTGTTCCTTGTGATGAACTCCTAAGGGTTTTCTCTCCTTTGACTTGTACCTTTCTGAGGGAAGCGTGCCTCGAAGCACGCCCCCAAGTGGTGCCCGAGTGCCTCCCTCGTGACCTTGGCAAGGTCGGTGGCTCTCCAAGAGAGAGCCCCCAAGCCCTGCCTGAGGAGGGTGCCGGGCGCGCCTTCCTATGTGCGAGAGGGCGGCGCTCCCTGATCGGGTGCAAATCCTGACGCAATACCTCCGGAGGTGCCTGCTTACTTGTGGCTCTGGCCATGTGTGGTCTTCTTCTTCTTGAGGGTCGCCTCGGGAGGCCTCCCGCTCCTGCGATCTGGGTCTTCGATTGCTGTGGCTTGGAACGCATGCTCAAGCGAGCACACTACGTCCCTTTCTTCACAGAGTACTGTGATGACTCCACTGCTTCCTGGCATCTTGAGGACATTGTAACCATGGTGAGTCACTGCCATAAACTTGGCTAGGGCTGGGTACCCAAGGATGGCGTTGTACGGCAGGCGGATGTGAGCGACGTCGAAGTCGATTAGCTCAGTGCAGTAGTTGTTGCGTTGCCCGAAGGTGACCTGAAGGTGAACCTGCCCAATTGGAACAGTGGAACCATCGGTGACTCCTGAGAAAGGCTTGGTCGGCTGAAGCTGGCCGTATGGCACTTGGAGATTCTCGAACGTCTCGACGGACAGGACGTTGAGTCCTGCTCCGCCATTGATGAGGGTCCTCGTGACCTGCACATTGCTGATGACTGGGGAGCAAAGCATCGGGAGGACTCCGGCCGTTGCCGCACACTTGAGCTGGTCTACGGAACTGAATGTGATTGTGCACGAAGACCACCTGAGAGGGCGCGTGGCCTCAAGCTTGGGAAGGACTGCATTCACCTCGCGAGCAAACTGCTTGAAGATGCACTGTGAGGCTGGGGCCTGGGCGCTGCCCAGGATGCAAGCAATTGCACGCGGCTCTTGGAAGCCCCCAGCCCCATTGGCTTGGTGTTGGTCTTCGTTCCTCCTCGGTGGAGGCGGCAGAGGAGGGAGCCCTGCGTTGCCGTGGGGACGGTCCTCACGAGGCTAGTCCCTCCAGCCTCCCTCGGGAGGCTGGTCCTACCAATGGTCCTCACGAGGGCAGTCACGCCATCCTTGGCAAAGGCCACGGTCTTCCCATCGTCCACCGCCTCTTCCTCCTCCTCGGCCATAGCCCCTGTCGCGGCGCTCTGGGCGTCGGCTGATTCACCCATCTCGCACAACTCTGAGCTCTTTACATTCATTGGTGTTGTGGGTGTGGAGGTCGTGGTACACGCAGTACCGTCCGCCCTTAGATGACTCAGGCTGATCCCTGCCTCGCTTGGTGTCCGGTTCCGCTGCTAGCACGGCAGCCCCCTTGCGCTTCACGTCCTTGGCCTTGAGCTTCTTTTCTTCCGGGTCGGCTGCAGGGACCTCGAGAAGGGAGAGACGCCCTTCCTCAGCCATGGCGCACTTGGTCACCAAGTTGAATAGCTCCAGGGATGTGCACCGGTCTTCATGGATTGCTAGCTCTTCCTTCATCTTGACGTCGCGCACGCCATCGCAGAAGGCTGAGATGATGGCTTCTTCAGTCACCTTGGGGATCTTGAGGCGAGCGTAGTTGAAGCGCTGGATGTACTTCTGCAGGGTTTCTCCTGGCTGTTGCTTGATGCGGCACAGGTCGCTCATGGCTGGGGGGCGGTCGCGAGTGCCCCGGAAGTTGGCGATGAAGCGGGCGCGCATCTCGCTCCAGGAGGAGATCGTGCCGGGCGCCAGGTTCAGGAGCCAAGTGCGGGCGCCTTCCTTGAGCGCCATGGCGGCTACGATGCCCAGCTCGTAGAGCTGCAGGAACTCCGCGGGGTCTGCTGTGCCATCGAAGCGGGGAGGGAGGTCAGGCTTGAACTTGCCTGGCCATGTGACGCCGCGTAGCTCGGGGATGAAGGCGAGGCAGCCCGCCATGGCCACCGGTGCCCCTTGCTGGTGCTGGACTCGTTCTTGCGGGTCACCACGTGCCGCCACTGGGAGCAGCGCGGGGTTTTGTCATGGATGTGCTGGGCGCGATCTTGGCACGCCGGCACTGGGAGCGCGCGAGCACCTTCCCGGGGACGTGGGATCTCCTAGCAGCTCCTTTCTTGCTGCGCTGGCGCCGGACATGGAGGGTCTCGCCCTGGGGTTGCGCGCCTTGGAGCCAAGGCACCTTCTTGGGGAGGAGGTGGCGGAGGCGCCTCCTGATCATCGCCCCCTGCACGGGACGGAGGGCGAGGCAGCGAGAGGGACCGCAAGGGGGAACCCCCTGCGGCACTGACGAGCTCGGTGATGCGGGCGAGCTAGTCCTCGTAGAGGTCGTCGACAGGGCGACAGTGCAGGAGCTCCCGCGCCAAGAGCAGTGAGGCGCGCGCATCCATGGGTGCGCGACGGGCGTGGGACGATGAGCCAGCTAGAGTCAGTGATGTGGTGGCAGTGCGTCCATCCCGCCGCACCGAGGGGTGCTGGGACGAGGCCTGCTGCTCGTTCCCCACCGGGCCGGTGGCGGCGTTGGCGGTGGGTGACGGGGAACGACGAGGGGGCCGCCAACGGGCGCCGTCTGGGCGACGCGAGCGCGTGAGCAGCCCGGCGCTCGGCGCGAGCCCGACGAGTGTCAGCCATGAACAGGACGGAAGATGACACGTGAACAATGGAAGGAAGACTCCGGCGCACCCCTACCTGGCCCGCCAAATGTCGGGTTTGGGGTTCCGGCAGACCCTTGAGGTTCGAACACTGGGGTGCGCGCGGAGATCTCTCCCCTACCGATCTACGTCTGATCCTCTCGTGCGAACTAAGATGAAACTGATGAACAACACAAGAGACACGAGGTTTATACTGGTTCGGGCCACCGTTGTGGTGTAATACCCTACTCCAGTGTGTGGTGTGGTGGATTGCCTCTGGGCTGATGATGGACAGTACAACGGAAGAACAGCCTCGTGAGAGGTGTTCTTGAGTTGGTGCGATGAACTACTAGGGTGAGTTCATCGCCTCTCTCTCTGTCACTCTGCTAGGTTTCTACCATATCTCTCGATGTTCTTGGGATGTCTAGATGATCTCCCGATGTTCTTGGGGTGTCTAGATGTCTAGATGATCTCTTGATGTTCTTGGGGTGTCTAGATGCCTAGATGATCTCTTGATGTCTCTCCTCTATGGTGGCTAGCTCTATTTATAGAGGCCCTGGGCCTCTCCGCAAATAATGCGCGGGAAGGGCGCCAACAATTGGCTATTTCGAAGGGGAACATCTAGTACAAGTTATCCTGACCAATGGTGGTCTTCGGCTGCCAAAAGCACTGGCGATGACACCGTCTTGGGCTCCATGGTGACCTCCGTCCTGCCGTCCGGCTGGTCTTGGTCTCGTTGCACCGGAATGGTAACCTTTGCCTGATGCCTTGGCCTGTGCTTTTCCCCTTTGCACCAAAGGGGAAACAAGGACACTGCGCTGGCTGGCGCCCGCCTGGTCTCGATCATCATGGCTTGCGTCACGGGTTCCTCGCGAGTTACCCTTGCCTTGATCTCTCCGCCTCCTCGCGAGCCTGCCTGATGAGGCTGCCTCTGAGGAAGCTTCCTGTCATCCGCCCCGCGAGGCTTGGCCCCTCGCGAGGGTCTTTGAGCTTGAGCTGATGAAGATGGGCCGCGCTGGGCCCCCGCTTGAGCCACGCCGCAGGCTGCAGGCAGGCAAGTCTGGGGACCCCCGTTCCCAAAACGCCGACAAGTCTAGGTTTAGCATTTTTCTTTTCCATAAGATATTGAATAGCAGCATGATCAGTTTGAATAGTTACTTTAGAATCAACAATATAAGATCTGAACTTATCACAAGCAAATACAACTGCTAAAAGCTCTTTTTCAGTAGTGGCATAATTTCTTTGAGCATTGTCTAGGGTCTTACTAGCATGATGAATAACATTTAATTTCTTATCAACTCTTTGCCCTAGAACAACACCTACAGCATAATCACTAGCATCACACATAATTTCAAAGGGTAAATTCCAATCAGGTGGCTGAACAACAGGTGCAGTGACTAATGCTTTCTTAAGTATTTCAAATGCTTCTACACAATCATCATCAAAGACAAATGGTATATCTTTTTGCAATATATTAGTCAGAGGCAGAGAAATTTTTGAGAAGTCCTTAATGAACCTCCTGTAAAATCCGGCATGACCAAGGAAACTTCTTATACCTTTGATGTCCTTGGGACATGGCATCTTTTCAATAACATCAACCTTGGCTTTATCAACTTCAATACCTCTTTCAGAAACTTTGTGCCCCAAGATAATACCTTCATTAACCATAAAGTGGCACTTTTCCCAATTCAAGACAAGATTAGTTTCTTCACATCTCTGCAAAACTCAATCAAGATTGCTCAAGCAATCATCAAAAGAGGAACCATAGATGGAAAAGTCGTCCATGAAAACCTCACAAATCTTTTCACAAAAGTCAGAGAATATAGCCATCATGCATCTTTGAAAGGTAGCAGGTGCATTACATAGGCCAAAAGGCATACGTCTATAAGAAAAAGTACCAAAAGGGCATGTAAAAGTAGTCTTTGATTGATCTCTAGCCGACACATGTATTTGGGAGAAACCAGAATAACCATCTAGAAAGCAATAGTGTGTATGTTTGCATAATCTTTCTAGCATTTGATCAATAAAAGGTAAGGGGTAATGATATTTCTTAGTAGCTTTATTTAATTTGCGGAAATCAATTACCATCCTATAACCTATGATAATTCTTTGTGGAATCAATTCATCTTTATCATTAGGAACAACAGTAATACCTCCCTTCTTAGGGACACAATGGACATGACTTACCCACTCACTATCAGCAACGGCATAGATTATAGCTGCCTCCAGAAGCTTTAGTATTTCTTTTCTTACCACTTCTTTCATTTTAGGATTCAGATGTCATTGAGGATCACGAACTGGTTTGGCATCTGCTTCCAAATTTATTTTTTGTTGACATAGAGTGGGATTAATGCCCTTAAGATCATCAAGAGTATATCCAATAGCAGCACGGTGCTTCTTCAGAGTTTTCAATAATCTTTCTTCTTCATGCCCTGAAAGGTTAGCACTAATAATAACAGGATATATCTTCTTTTCATCAAGATAAGCAGATTTAAGATTATCAGGCAATGGTTCAAGCTCAAACACGGGGTCACCCTTGGGTGGAGGAGGATCCCCTAAGATTTCAACAGGCAAATTGTGTTGCAGCACAGGTTCCTGTTTAATGAATGCTTCATCTATTTCCCTTCTTTCTTTCATGAACATATCATTTTCATGGTCTAGCAAATAGTGTTCTAAGGGATCACTAGGAGGTACGGCAATAGAAGCAAGACCAATAATTTCATCCTTACTAGGTAATTCTTCCTCACGATGTTGTTTACTAAATTTAGAGAAATTAAACTCATGAACCATATCATCCAAGCCAACAGTAACAACATTCTTTGTGCAATCTATGGTAGCATTGACAGTATTTAAGAAGGGTCTACCAAATATAATGGGACAAAAGCTATCTTGCGGAGAAGTAAGAACAAGAAAATCAGCAGGATATTTAGTTTTCCCACACAAGACTTCAACATCTCTAACAATTCCAATTGGTGAAATAGTATCTCTATTGGCAAGTTTAATTGTGACATCAATATCTTCTAACTCAACAGGTGCAATATCATGCATAATTTCTTTGTATAAGTCATGAGGTATAACACTAGCACTAGCACCCATATCACATAAGCCATGATAACAATGATCTCCTATTTTAACAGAAATAACAGGCACGCCTACCACATGTCTATGTTTATCTTTAGCACAAGGTTTAGCAATTCTAGCAGTTTCACCTTCGAACTGAATAACATGCCCATCAATATTATCAGACAAGAGATCTTTAATAATAGCAATATTAGGTTCTACTTTAACTTGCTCAGGAGGTGTATAAGTTCTAATATTGCTTTTACGAACAACAGTTGAAGCTTTAGCATGATCCTTTATTCTAACAGGGAAAGGTGGTTTCTCAATATAAGAAGTAGGAACAATAGGATCATTATAAGAGACAGCCTTTTCTTCAACTTTAATAGGTGCAGCTACTTTTACTTCTATGGGAGGATGATATTTAAACCACTTCTCCTTAGGGATATCAACATAAGTAGCAAAAGATTCACAGAAAGAAGCTACTATCTCAGAGTCAAGTCCATATTTAGTGCTAAACTTACGGAAAATATCGGTATCCATAAAAGATTTAACACAATCAAACTTAGGTGTCATACCTGACTCCTTACCTTCGTCGAGGTCCCAATCTTCAGAGTTGTGTTTAATTCTATCCAATAAATTCCATATGAATTCAATAGTCTTCATCATAAAAGAGCCAACACAAGAAGTATCGAGCATGGTGCGATTGTTATCAGAAAGCCGAGCATATAAACTTTGAATAATCATTTCTATTGAGAGCTCATGATTGGGGCATGAATATAACATTGATTTATGCCTCCCCCAAGCTTGAGCGATGATTTCTCCTTCGCGAGGCCAGAAATTATATATATAATTGCGATCATGATGAACAAGATGCACAGGGTAATACTTTCGATGAAATTCCAGCTTCAATCTTTTATAGTCCCATGATCTCATATCATCACATAGCTTATACCATATCAATGCGTCTCCCTTCAAAGATAAAGGGAAGACCTTTTTCTTAGAAACATCATCGGGTATACCTGCAAGCTTAAATAATCCACAAACTTCATCCACATATATTTAGTGCTCATCAGGATGCTTTGTTCCATCTCCTATAAAACGGTTATCTAGCAGTTTTTCCATCATACCCGAAGGAAATTCAAAAGGAGTTTCATTTTCAATAGGTTCAGTAGGTTGAGGAGAAACTTTTTTCTCTACTGGATGGGGTGAAGATACCCCGAACAAGCCCCTCAGAGAATTACTTTCCATAGTAACAAGTGACAGTAAATTTCAGCACACTATATAAATTTTTCCTTACCAAATTCCACCTACCAAAGGCGCTACACTCCCCGGCAACGGTGCCAGAAAAGAGTCCTGATGACCCACAAGTATAGGGGATCTATCGTAGTCCTTTCGATAAGTAAGACTGTCGAACCCAACGAGGAGCAGAGGAAATGATAAGCGGTTTTCAGCAAGGTATTCTCTGCAAGTACTGAAATAAGTGGTAACAGATAGTTTTGTGATAGGATAAATTGTAACAAGCAACAAGTAACAAAAGTAAATAAAGTGCGGCAAGGTGGCCCAATCATTTTGTAGCAAAGGACAAGCTGGAACAAACTGTTATAATAGGAAAAGCACTCCCAAGGACACATGGGAATATCGTCAAGCTAGTTTTCATCACGTTCATATGATTCGCGTTCGATACTTTGATAATTTAATATGTGGGCGGACCGGTGCTTGGGTGTTGTGCTTACTTGAACAAGCATCCCACTTATGATTAACCTCTATTGCAAGCATCCGCAACTACAACAAAAGTATTAAGGTAAACCTAACCATAGCATGAAACATATGGATCCAAATCAGCACCTTACGAAGCAACGCATAAACTAGGGTTTAAGCTTCTATCACTCTAGCAACCCATCATCTACTTATTACTTCCCAATGCCTTACTCTAGGCCCAAATAATGGTGAAGTGTTATGTAGTCGACGTTCACATAACACCACTAGAGGCTAGACAACATACTTCTTATCAAAATATCAGATGAATACCAAATTCACATACTACTGATAGCAAGACTTCTCCCTTGTCCTCAGGAACGAACATAATTACTCACAAAGCATATTCATGTTCATAATCAGAGGGGTAATAATATGCATATAGGATCTGAACATATGATCTTCCACCAAATAAACCAACTAGCATCAACTACAAGGAGTAATCAACACTACTAGAAACCTACTAGCACCAATCCCGGACTTTGAGACAAGAATTGGATACAAGAGATGAACTAGGGTTTGGAGATGAGATGGTGCTGGTGAAGGTGTTGATGGAGATTGCCCTCTCCTGATGACAGGAGCGTTGGTGATGACGATGGTGATGATTTCCCCCTCCCGGAGGGAAGTTTCTCCGGCAGAACAGCTCTGCGGGAGCTCTAGATTGGATCCGCCAAGGTTCCGCCTTGTGGCAGCGGAGTCTCGTCCCAAAAAGTTCCTTCTTAATTTTTTCTCATCGAAAGACCTCATATAGGAGAAGATGGGCGTCGGAGAGCCACCAGGGGGCCCACGGGGTAGTGGGCGCGCCCTAGGGGGGGGGGGCGCCCCCCACCCTCGTGAGCAGGCTGTGGGCCCCCTGGCCTTCATCTTTGGCCATGGTTTTTCTTTATTTATTTTAAGACGTTCCGTGGAGTTTCAGGACTTTTGGAGTTGCGCAGAATAAATCTCTATTATTTGCTCCTTTTCCAGACCAGAATTCCAACTGCCGGCATTCTCCCTCCTTATATAAACTTTGTAAAATAAGAGAGAATAGCCATAAGTATTGTGACCTAAAGTGAAATAACTGTCCATAATGCGATAAATATCCATATAAAAGCATGATGCAAAATGGATGTATCACTCGTCAATGGAAGCCCTTGCCGGGGACCCCTCTCTGGGCGGTGTGTTTGACGGAGGCAGCTGTCGGCGTTCTGGGAATGGGGGTACCTCGACTTGCCTTCCTGCGACTGATGTCGTGGCTCTGAACACGGCCCAGTACGGCCCAGCTTCAACATCGACAACCCAAGACCCTCGCGAGGGGCCAAACCTCGCAAGGCGAATGACACCAAGACCTCCCTAAGGGGTAGCCTCACCAGGCTGGCTCCCAAGGAGCGAAGATATCAATACAAGGTGTGCCTCGCGAGGTTCATATGATGTAAGCCATGACGTCCAAGGCCAAGCGGGCGCCAGCGGGCGCAGTGTACCAGTTTCCCCTTTGGTGCTAAGGAGGCAAGCATAGGCACGGAGTCCCGAGGAATCAAACAAAGGTTTCCATTTCGGCACAACAAGACCAAGACCGCCAGGATGGCAGGACGGAGGTCATCGCGGAGCCACCGCGACGTCACGACCAGGAGCTTTTGGAAGGCGAAGACTACTTTTGTCAGGATAGCATGTACTAGTTGTCTCGCTTCAAGTTTGTCCATTGTGGGATCCCTTCCCACCTTACATTTGGGAAGAGGACCAAGGCCACTATAAATAGGATCTAGCCACCACCATAGAGGGGGACGGATCATTCAGACCACCCTCACACCCACAAGCTCATCAAGCTCAAGAACACCTCTCCTCCGGAGGATGCTCTCCACTGTACTAGTTCATCCTCAGGCCCTGGAGGCCAATCCACCACAAAGCATGAGTAGGGTTTTACACAGCAATGTGGCCCGAACCTGGGTAAACTGATGTGTCTCTTGTCCGTTGGGTTCATCGAGCTAGGCCATGGGATTAGCGAGCGGGCAGGTTGGGGAGGACGAGTTCTTCGCACGCACCCCAGTGTTCGAACCTCTCAAGGGTCTACAAAACCCTAAATCCGACATTTGGCGCGCCAGGTAGGGGTGCGTCGGAGCTTCTCTTCTTCCAGTCAACATGCCATCGCCCCATAGCTACGATGGCAAATGATCCTAGGGCTCATGCCGAGCACTGGGTTGCTTGCCCCATTCGGGCAGTGTCGTCCACCCAAGAAGACCTCCACTCCACGGTCCAGGCGGCCCGCGCACCGCCCAAAACCGCTAGACGCGGGCGGTGCGGGCCGGCGCCATCCGCCCTTGCACCACGACGTATGCGCGCCACTGCACGATCTTCAGGTTATGCCGCGACGATAGCACCACACACTCATCGGGAGCAAGCGAGCATGTGGGCTGCGCTCATCGTGGCGGGAGAGCTACGGCGCTGCAGGTTGGTGGAGGGTGGTCGCGACGCCCTGCTGGAGCGGGTCGTCGATCTGCTTAACACCGCCTGTAGGGGTGCAGGACCCTTTTGCACCCTGCCCACACCACAGTTTGTGGCAGGGGCGCGCGTCGGACCCCAGCGTGCTTGCGTGCCCACCGGAGCATCTATTGGACCTCACAGCGTCAACATGGCCCGCGGGGTCGCTCGTCCTACCACAACTGCACCGCCTCAAGGTGAGGCAAGCTCTGGAGCTCCCCTGCAGGGCCACAGCAGGATGTCACCCCATGGAAATCAGGGCCAGGCGCCGAGCCCAGTGGCCCATGGCACGGGGAGCCCAGGCGATGGCGCCGGCACAGCAACCCCAGATGCCTACGTGCCCCGCATGATGGACCTGGAGCGCACGCCAGGGGAAAGCCTCGGCTCATTCCTCGAGCCAGGCTGGGAAGACGGGGCGCAAGGTGTTGAGGATTTCCACAAGGTGCCAGGAAGCTCCGTCGACCCCTTCAACGACAATAACCGTTGGGTACAGCCAGTATCTCAGGAGCATGCTTACGCTAACCATGGATCGTAGGTGAACCAAGCCACAGCAGCGGCCATAGACCCCAGGGCGGTGGCTCCGCCCCCCGCAGGGGAGGTGCATTGGGGGATGCGCGATAGAGGCCCGGAGTCAAGGCCTCCCTCGCGCCGCATGGAGCAAGGCGTAGCACGTTGGTAGGTCCTCTGCTAGGGAAGACGCCGGTGTGCCCTTCCCCCCGGCAGAGGGCCCGTGGTCGCCGAGGGCGCCGCCAGCGTCCCCACTTGGCCCTCGGTCTCGCCCTAGTTTCCGGACGCCCCAACGGTGGTCGGGGGAGGCGCATGGCGGGGCCCTCGTCAGGCGACATGAAGCAAGGATCACGCCTATGAAGCACTCCGCTCATGACACTCTCACGTAATAATGAGTGGGGCCTTACACGCCCCAGAGTCCCCTTAGTGACGCCCTTGGGCCTCACAGGGGCTCCCTCCCATGTCCAAGTGGAAGCAGCATGCTCCGCGCTGGCTTTCGACATTGTCCCCCAATGACTATGCTCACATACAGTGAAATCACTTAGCTCCACATGGGTGAGAAGACAATAAGACTAGCTAGGTGCCGGACGCGGCTGTTTGCTTTCGTCCCTTCTTCTGTAACCTGCCTTTTGGACTGAGATTTGAAGTTCTTCATGTTTATCAAAAACGGGGGGAATTTTCCATTGATTTGTGTCGGTTTCTTGCTTTCTGCTTGCATGTTTTTCTGAGGGGCTCACACATGCTCCCCCCTGCGAGTGCCTCGTGAGCGGGGGCTGGGTGTGGTATGACGTGCCAAGCATGCTCGGGTTGGCCCGGCCGACAGTAAGGCCCCCAAGGCCAAGGATGCAATCACCACAGGATCGCCACGTGCATACCCTGCCATAGTCTGGCATTCGTTCCTCGCGGGGCTCTCTTGGGAGAGCCAGCAGGCCCCTCGGGAGACATGAAACCTCGCGAGCCCCGGAGAGCTCGCCTTAGAAGGAAGGCAAGTATGGGACCTCAGGACCCACTCAAGGCCTACTAAAATCAAGATAAGTCTCAGCAACAACCCTGCTCGGGGGCTCACAAGCTCATGATAGCACATTTCAAGTCCTACTTTAAAAAGACAAGACATTGGTTTATACATTACAAGGGGCTCCCCCTTCAAAATGCTATCATGCCCTGCGGGGCCGTGTCCGAGTTTTTGCGTGTAGGTCAAAGCGAAGAAACGTAGGCCTAACTGGATGTGCTACCTGCAGTGCCATCCTGGTCGCCTTCATCCGTGCTACATACACTGTCACTGACGTTGTCTTCATCATCGTCGTCCATGCCATCATCATCCGCCACGATCGCCGCCGCATCGTCCTCGGGGGCGAACTGTGTGACAAGAGCATCCACATGATCGTCCACCCAGTACGCCAGGTTGTCCTGGATAACCCCAGGCATGGGGGCTATGACGACGTCAAAATCAAAGTGAGGTCAAGGTTCTTGAGGTGACTGAAGACACGTGAGAATGTGCGCCCAAGGAGGCCCCAGCTCCTCTCCTCAACGAGCTCGTGAGCCCTCAAGGCCCGGTCCTCCAGACGCGTCACGACCTTAGTGAAGAAGCGGAGGTGGCCAGCATAATCTTCCTCGCGCGGGTGAGGGGCACTCTCCTCACAAATGGTGCTCAGGGCTCGGTTGGCCCGCACCCTGAGGGCCTGGAGCATAGAAGCATGCTCGCGCTGCAGCGTCCGCTCACGGCACGCCTCATCCGCATTGTTCTTCGCGAGGGACGCGGCGCCATCAATCTGCCACTGGAGTGAGAGCAAGTCGGCGTGTGTGGAGGCCAGGTCATCCTTGGCCAAAGCCTGAGCTGCCTTGGCGGCCCCCTCGCGCTGCTGCGCCTCGTTCAGCTTCGCCTTAAGAGCAGCGGTCCTGCCCTTAACCTCGGCTTCCTGGAGCTCCTGCTTTAGGCGGTACTCGTCGGCAAGATGCGCGCGAGCCTTCTCCACCCTCTGATCGACCTCCTCCTGGATTTTATCTTCCCACACGATGATGGCATCCTCAGCCGTGGCCACCTGGCACTCCCTCACTTCCAGCCGCTCAAACTCCAGGCTGAGCTCTAAGGCCTCTAGTGCCAGTGCCTCCTCGCATATTCGGGTCTCCTTCTCTTCGGAAGGTGCTCCCCCAGTGATGCGGCCAAGACGGCCCTGCGCACTTCAATCCGCTGCTCAAGGGCAGCATTCGAGGCTAGGAGCTCCCGCTCACGCTCCTCGGTAGCCTCACAGCGACGTTCGGCCGCTCTGGCCGCCTCCAAGGCCCGGGCAAAGGCCTCTCGTGAGGTTGCAAGGGACGTCGTGGCCTTTGCGTTGGCGTGCTCATGCTGAAGATGCGCAAGGTTGATGGCGGCCTTCAACTGGTGCCACTCGTGCACCAGGTGAAGGTCCTCCGTCTCAAGGCGAGCGTCAACATCAACAAGCTCTTCTCCGAGCTAGCTCAGCGCACCCATCGCTTCCCGGAAGAGCTCGTGGCGTACGGCACCACGCTCGCGCGCGAGCTCCAGCACACGGCCAAGCCCATCCACCGTGCCGAGGGTTGTTGGGGAAGCTTGAGGTGGCCCACCTACCCCTGGTAGGGGGCTGGAGGTCGGTGCCTTCCCCGCCACCTTTCGGGCCTCGACGGAGGTGCTTGGTGGCACCGCCTTGCCTCCCGAGGATGAAGCCAGTGTTGGGGTTGCCCAGCCACCTGTGATGACCAATGGAGGAGCCCCGACACGCCTTCTGCACCCCAGACCAGGCCATGAAGGAAGGGCGCCAGGAACGCAGGATCAACATCCCCCCATCGGCGCATCCGCCTCTCAGGCAGGCCCCGTGTCTCGTGGAGAGATCAAGCGTGGGGGGCTCGAGACCAGGAGCGAGCCAAGGACTGGTGGAGGCCATGCCTCGAGAGACCTCGCCACCGCAGCTGAAGGGACCCTGAAGAGCCATTGTCAGGAAAGGATACATCACGCAGGAAATCACGAAGATAAGGTACTTACTCATCTATGGCTATATACTTCCTCTGCTTCGGCGGCCGGATGGCGTCACCACTGCAGCTTGGAGCCCATTTCCTCTTGCGGAATGCTTCGAGGTTCATGCGAAGCTGGCCGAAGCCCTGGGCGCGACCGTCAGTGTCTGGGGCATTCGGCGGGGCTCTTGAGGCAGCAACCTCGGGAGCGTCAGACTGTGGCAGCACCCCAGCCTCCACCTCAAGACTGCTTGTCCGAGCTTCGGGGGCAGCGACCTCGGGAGGGGGCGTCTCACCTGAGCCTCGGAGGCTGCCATCTCAGGAGCACCGAGCTGGGTCGTCTCTTCAGCAGCCGCCCCGGCAGCCCTCGCCGGCGCTCGCCCCCCTGCATCCATCTCTGGGGCGCACGTAGCAGGGTCGACGGGTAGGGGGACCACGAGGACGGGGTTCTCGCGGGGTCCTCCACGGCCGGCCTGGCAGAGCCCCCACGCATCAAAAAGGGGCATCTTCCTCATGAAGTCCTCCCTGTTCGAGCAACAGTACAGGAGGTAGCCGAGGGAGTCTTGGATTAAGGGGTCCTCGGGCGTCCGACCTGTTGGACATGGGCCGGACTGATGGGCTGTGAAGATACAAGACAGAAGACTATCTCCCATGTCCGGATGGGACTCTTCTTGGCGTGGATGGCAAGCCTGTCGTTTGGATATGAAGATTCCTTTCTCTGTAACTGATTTTGTACAACCCTAGTCCCCTCTGGTGCCTATATAAACTAGAGGGTTTAGCCCGTAGAGGCAATCATAATCATACATGCTAGACTTCTAGGGTTTTAGCCATTACGATCTCATGGTAGATCAACTCTTGTAACCCTCATACTCATCAATATCAATCAAGCAGGACGTAGGGTATTACCTCCATCAAGAGGGCCCAAACCTTTGTAAAACTTCCTGTCCCCCGTCTCCTATTACCATCAACCTTAGACGCACAGTTCGGGACCCCCTATCCGAGATCTGCCAGTTTTGACACCGACATTGGTGCTTTCATTGAGAGTTCCACTGTGTTGCCGCCAGAAGGTTCGATGGATCCATCCATCATCTGCAATGATGCTGCCCTAGGGGAGGTTTTTCTCCCCAGCCAGATCTTCGTATTCGGCAGCTTCATACTGCAGGCCAACTCGCTTGGCCATCAGGAGTAGATCGACAGCTACGCCCCAGGTCACCAGATTAGTTTTGGAAACCTGGATTATGTCGCCGATATCCCAGGACACTTGATCTTCCAAGGATTCACGACCCCAACCTCCGCTTTGGCCTTAAAGGCGGAGCGCCTTGCCAGGATCGAGGACGGGATTTCCAAAGCCACCGGACTATCTGTGGCAACTAGGCCCAGTACGGGAGAGCTGGAGGAAGCAATGTCGCCGGCAACCATGAAAAAGCCGGACCCTTCCCCGGATACTGGCACTGAACTCTTGGAGTCTGCATCGTGTGAGCTCGGCCGAGGAATTCCCTTCCCGGCATACTCCACAGATTCTTTTCTTCCTCAACAAACCTCGCCTTTAAGTGAGGCTCTGGACTTGATGCGATCCCTCGTGATTACAGAGGAGCAATGTCCGAACTACGCCCAGCCCGGACTAGGGGCTGAGAGCGGGTAATTTTACGTCTCACCCACCACCCACTTCATCGCCACAGTTGAGGACTTAACTGACATGCTCGATTACAGCTCCAAAGACATCGACGGTATGGACGACGATGCCGGAGAGGAGCAAGCCGAAAACCCGCCATTTACCGGACGCTAGACGGCCACCTCTTCGTATGACATGTACATGGTGGATACACCCAAGGAGGATAACATCGATAATGAGAAAAATCCAGTAGAGGATAAACCTCCAGAGATACAACCAAAGCACCAACGGCGCTGACGGCCCTCTTTCGGCGGAGCTCTGGAACAGGCCCCAAGATGGGATCTCGTGGATACAGAAAGTTGCGGCGGTGGAATTAGGTTTTTGGGTCCTGTTCTGACCGTTTTGTGTACATATGTATATATAGGAGGAAGGAGTACGTCGGTGGAGCACCGAGGGGCCCACGAGGTAGGGGGGCGCGCCCCCCACCCTCGTGACCTCCTCTTTGACTCCTTGGAGTAGGGTCCAAGTCTCCTGGATCACGTTCGGTGAGAAAATCACGTCCCGAAGGTTTTATTCCGTTTGGACTCCGTTTGATATTCTGTTTCTCCGAAACACTGAAATAGGCAAAAAAAACAGCAATTCTGGGCTGGGCCTCCGGTTAATAGGTTAGTCCCAAAAATAATATAAAAGTGGAAAATAAAGCCCAATATAGTCCAAAACAGTAGATAATTTAGCATGGAGCAATCAAAAATTATAGATACGTCGGAGACGCATCAGGGATCCCCAAGCTTAATTCCTGCTCGTCCTCAAGTAGGTAAATGATAAAAAGAGAATTTTTGATGCGCAGTGCTACTTGGCATAATTTCAATGCAAATCTTCTTAATTGTGATATGAATATTCAGATTCGAAAGATTCAAGACAAAAGTTTATATTGACATAAAAATAATAATACTTCAAGCATACTAATGAAGCAATTATGTCTTCTCAAAATAACATGGCCAAAGAAAGTTATCCCTACAAAATGATATAGTCTGGCTATGCTCTATCTTCACCACACAAAATACTTAAATCATGCACAACCCCAATGACAAGCCAAGCAATTGTTTCATACTCTAACTTTTTCAATCTTCACGCAATACATGAGCGTGAGCCATGGATATAGCACTATAGGTGGAATAGAATGGTGGTTGTGGAGAAGACAAAAAGGAGGGGAAGATAGTCTCACATCAACTAGGCGTATCAACGGGCTATGGAGATGCCCATCAATAGATATCAATGTGAGCGAGTAGGGATTGCCATGCAACGGATGCACTAGAGCTATAAATGTATGAAAGCTCAACAAAAGAAACTAGTGGGTGTGTATCCAACTTGCTTGCTCACGAAGACCTAGGGCACTTGAGGAGGCCCATCATTGGAATATACAAGCCAAGTTCTATAATGTAAAATTCCCACTCGTATATGAAAGTGATAACATGAGAGACTCACTATGAAGATCATGGTGCTACTTCCTTGCATGCGAAGATGTAGCTGGTGGGTCCCAATAGTCAGGGGGAAACATTTTTTTCATGGAATACGGTGGCCCGTCCGGTGGGTCCCCGCTGTCAGGAACAGGAATAATTATTTTGCATGTAATAAGGAGGCACTTCCTTGCGGCTGCCATGGACCCAGCTGTCAGCCTCTCCACGTACAGTACTCTTCCGATGGAAGCCGGTCATTGACCACATTGACCATGCCGCGCCGAGAGCACCAAGTCGGTGGACGATGGCGAGGCCTATGAAGGGGACGACACGGAGCCAGGGAAGACGCGGCAGTGGATGCCCACACGTAGAGGAGTATGAGGGTTCACTGGGTCACTACGGTGTGAGGCTGTCGTCATCGCAGAATAACAGGGGGTGTGGGTGAGTAGAGGGATGGTCTGGCCAGCTGTGGGAGTAGTAGGGGCGGTGAGGCCTCCGCCTCATTGCAGCCGGCAACGGGAGGCAGGAGCACGAGGCACGACCTTTGCTGGTTTGGGTGGCTAGAGCAACAAGACTAGAGGTTGAAGAAGCACTACGGCCGTTGGACGGACATCGTACATTCACTAGAGCTAGAATCATGCATATTTGACTAAGTTGACAAAGCCCTCCGTCCCCGTCAACTTAGTAGGCCCACAAGTCATCCTGCCACTATACTGGGTCCCAGCTAGCAGGGGGAGTATTCATTTTTTGTGCGTAATAAGGAGGCACTTCCTTGCATGCAAAGATACGGCTGGTGGGTCCGAGATATCAGTGGCGGTAACGTTTTTTCGCGAAATACAGAGGCCCTTTCAGTGGGTCCCAGATGTCAGGTGGAGGAATCATTATTTTGCACGTAATAAGGAGGCATTTCCTTGCATGCGGCCATGGACCCACCTGTCAGCCTCTCCACATACAGTCCACTTCAGATGCATGTCGGTCGTTGACCATGTTGACCAGGCCGCGCCTAGAGCACCAGGGCGGTGGACGACGGCAAGGCCTAGGAAGGGAACGACACGGAGGCAGGGAAGACTCGGCAGTTGTTTCCCACATGGAGGGGAGTATGACTATACGAGGGTTTATTGGTTGGTCTGCCGTCGCCGGAGAATAACAGTAGGTGTGGGTGAGTATAAGGATGGCTAGGCCAGCGATGGGAGTACGGTGGGGCAGTGAGGCCTGCGCGGCAGCGCAAGCCACGGTGAGGAGGGAGCAGGCAGTCCCGCCGGCTCTTGTTTGAGCGGCTAGAGCAGGAAGAGCAGAGATTGAAGAAGCACGATGGCCATTGGATGGAAATCCAACAGTCACTGCTTGTGCGTCAACCTTTTTTTAGGAAAGCCTCAAATGTGTGGAAAACAACATACAGCCCATCTGCCATTATTTCTAACAATTTACAACCCATTTGCTAATTCTTAAGGTTTTTTTGGAGCCCATATTCTTTTTTTAGCATTACAGCCCATATTGTGGCCACAGTTAAAAATTATATGAAATTTTCCATATTTCGGTGCGGTACGAACTGTTTTTAATCCCGAAATTTCGAGACACATTCAAACTGATTTTAAAAATAAATGTATATCAATATAAAATCCAACAAATTGTCCACGCATAAAAATCAATGCAATTTAAAATCTCAAAATGAAAAAAAGAAATTTGAAACTAATTGCCGGTTTGATGTGCTATTTCTCATTACTGATAGGCCATTTTCTCGGCCAGCCGAATGAAGCTCTCCTCATCTTGAAAGATTTGTAGCCCAACAGGCATGACAAAGCAACTTACTTGGCAAATCACAAGAAAACTGGGTTGTGGCCGTGGACCCAGCTATCAGCCTCTCCACTTACAGTACTCTTCCGATGGAAGTCAGCATTGACCATATTAACCACGCCGTGCCGAGAGCACCAAGGCGGTGGACGACGGCGAGTCCTAGGGAAGACGTGACCGTGGATGCCCACGCGAAGAGGAGTACGAGGGTTCACTGGTTCGGCTGCGGTGTGAAGCTACCGTCGCCGGAGAATAACAAGGGGTGTGGCTGAGTGGAGGGATGGCCTGGCTAGTGGTGGGAGTAGTATGGGGGAGGTGAGGCCTTCGCGGCAGCACAGACGGCCACGGGAGGCAGGAGCAGGCGGCACGACCGGCGCTGCTTTGGGTGGCTGGAGCAAGAAGACCAGAGGTTGAAGAAGCACTAAGGCCGTTGGATGGACATCGTACGGTCACTAGAGCTAGAATCGTTCATATTGACTAAGTTGACAAACCCCTCCGTCTCCGTCAACTTAGTAGGCCCACAAGTCAGCCTCCCACTATGGTGGGTCCCAGCTGGCAGGGGGTATTCATTTTTTGTGCGCAATAAGGAGGCAATTCCTTGCGTGCGAAGATATAGTTGGTGGGTCCGACCTGTCAGCGGAGGGAACGTAATTTTCGTGAAATACAAAGGCCCTTCTGGAGGGTCCCAGATGTCAGGTGGAGGAATCATTATTTTGCGCATAATAAGGAGGCATTTCCTTGTGCGCGGCCGTGGACCCAGCTGTCAGCCTCTCCACGTACAGTCCACTTCCGATGGATGTCGTTCGTTGACCACGTTGATCACGCCGCGCCGAGAGCACTAGGGAGGTGGACGACGGTGATACGTCTCCGTCGTATCTATAATTTTTGATTGTTCCATGCCAATATTATTCAACTTTCATATACTTTTGGCAACTTTTTATACTATTTTTGGGACTAACATATTGATCCAGTGCCCAGTGCCAGTTCCTGTTTGTTGCATGTTTTATGCTTCGCAGAAACCCCATATCAAACGCAATCCAAACGTGATAAAAAGGGAAACCCTACTTCATGCAGACTAACCCATGTCTGGGTTGAATAAGGAAAGGAAGGGAGACTGTACTGTCCAAGAGAGTAGGCATCGAACCTGCATCTAGGTTGAAAAGGGGAAAATCAGTAGGTAAGGAACGAGTCTCATGTCTCTTGGTTGAAGAAGGGTAGAAAGGCATGACAACGCAATAGAAAATGTCGAGGTCGATTGGTTTTGTTGTCCTCGCATAGGAAAAAGGTGGCTAAAGAGAACAAAAATGGGACGCAATCCACATATGCTGCCTGGATATTTGTTGCTCTGGGCAACCATACCTCCCTCACCACTCTACTTCCATGGAGGTACATCGTACTGGTGCGCCCACTGTCTGAATGGGCCTCCCATGCTCTTATTGCCACTTTTTTGCTGTTAGTATAACGCCAGCAGTCAAGTCAAGCAATGCTACTGCTAAAGTGATGCCACATTTAACTAATGCCGCTCTCAGTCTAATGCCACCGATAAATTTAAGCAATGCCATTTAATGTCACTTGATTATTTTAGGGTTAGCTGTTGATTGTGGATGTATTAAAGATTTTTCAGCTAAGGCATTCTAATGTTGTTGCACAGCCAGTATACCAACGATGAAACTTGTTACTACCTTCAGATTTTTGCACTGTTAATGCTTATAGATTATATACCTCACTTTCATGAGTTAAGTTAATTTTTTTGTACAGTGTCACCAAAATGCCAAGGCGCTGATGTCATTTTATTTTGGTTAAACTGCACAGACAATTATGAAGACAAGAGGAAAGGTCAAGAGTGGGCACCTCCTCCTCCGGCTGTTCTCTTGATTCGTTCGATCAAGTTTTTATGTTTGATCGATTATCAAGATTGGGATAGCAATTTTTAAGGTCCCCCCGAGTTCGAAATGATATTTACCTTGGAGGTACATGGTTTGCAATTTTTTATACTGTCATTAGTTAATAATGCTAGTTACCTTCAGACTTTTGTATTTGGTTTAATTCTCATGCACAGCTAGTATACGAATGCTGAAACTTGTTACCTTTACATTTTGTATTGTTAATTCTTATAGAAACCTTCCAGTGCTAGAGTTTATTGAAATATGTTTAGTAAAACCATTATACTATACCCTGTAACAAACTAACTACTCTACTGTTGCACTAGCCACTGGATTAGTGTATATTTGTAGTATTCAAATGGTGTTGCATTAGCGTATGGACATAAATAAAGTGTGGCAAGCTTTCCCAGATATGTGCTCAAGAAAACTACTACCTATTTTTCTAAATACTAGACGTTTGGGTACTTTAAATTGAACCACGAAAACGTCTTATATTCAGGAACAAAAAGGGTGTAGAGTTCACTCAAATTATCCTAGTAAAGCTAGTCACACCTTTGTTAAAATTAATGTTCATTATGTTATCGGAGGAGGTCTATATGTTTGTCTCTAATGCCTGTCGACTACATATCTGACATCATGATGTAATGTTAAGTCATTTCCTTTTGTACAGTGTCACTGAATTGTCAAGGCGGTGATGGCATTTTATTTTAGTAGAACTGCACAAAATTTGCTTAAAAGAAGAGGAAAGGTCAGGAATGGCCCAGTTTTTCAGAAAAAAACTATGTATGCCTTCCAGACATCAGACATTGTTGCTTTATTTATTCCTTCAAACAGGTGGTTAGAAATAGTCTTGCTACCTTTTCCCATTAAGAAATTGGAATGCTTATATTTGTGAGTCTATGCTTCAACTAGTGCCACTTTTAGAGTAATCACACTTTCAATATCTATGCAAATAGGGATGCTCGATTTTAGTGGAACTGCACAAAAAAGTCCAACTGGTTCAACATTAGGAGCATGTTTTCTTTACAAACCTTTATATCCAATTGGTGGCACTATGACCTGTTCATTATGAAGGTACATGGTTTGCTACTATCTTGCTAATCTTTTCGTACTGTCATTAGATAGTAATACTAGTGGTTTGCATGTGAATTTATTGGCAGGGTGGACCTACATTGGAGGTGCAGGACAGGATTCAATGATTGGATGCTCAATTTCGGTTCTATCGATTTCACCTCTTCCATCACTGCGAACATGGATATCCTTGGTCTGATGAAGAATAGGCGCTATATTTCTGCTCTGAACCAGCAAATCAATTCAGTATGAAATTGTACATGGCAAAAAATAACTATATCAGATTGTCCAGTGCAGAACATGACAGATGCTAAGCGGAAGAGACATGTTTAAACCGAAAATACAAGGTGTGGTATATGTTTAGTAGCTTCTTGATATTTGTGCAGACGGAGATGTCTGTCTGTTGCTATTTGGCAAACAAACAAACTTTCCGCAATTTTGGTTGAACTGCACAAGAGAATAGTATAGTCACTGCATGAAGTGCCATTTGAAAATGGACACAGAAAGATTGGATAGTCACTTCATAAACTGCAGAAAAGTAGTATTGTACTATTTATTGGCCAACACTAGGTGCTTCATTGCTTTGGTCTGATTATACAATGGGCATCATTTTGCCTAAGTTAAAGTTTGTATTCGGAAAATAGTCTCTTGGTGTGATCGAGAGAAGACCAAATCATATTGCAGTGGATGTTCCTCCATCATGTGTGGTTCATTCTCATGGTTCCAGCTATTGGTGAAACCACTTACGTTTGCAAGAGGAATTGTAGACTTCACAAACAAATTTGTCTTTCAGTCTGTACTGAATGTTGGCCAAGAGAAGCATCCATGTTAGTAGGAAGAACATATGTTTTTTCTAGGTCTTTGCTTTCGGAGCTACATATTTGTATATGATCTGTGAATCATTGAGATGCATTAACATGTTGATCTTATATATGGGAATCGTACTAGTTAGTTTTAGTTGCGACGCAAGATCTGAAGTGGCTGATATTTGCTTTTGGAGCTACATATTTGTATATGATCTGTGAATCATTGAGATGCATTAACAGTTACTTATTTCTGTTCGCTCAGTGTTTACAAGTTACTGACCGATCACTAGCTAGCCTACAAATGCACTCCTGGAAGTTTTATTTGCGACGCAAGATGTGAAGTGGCAGTTTTTTGAATAAAAATGCCTACCTCTGAAGAAAGTGACAAGCTACACTATCAATCCTACACGGATAAAAATGTCTACCTCTGAAAAAACTGACAAGCTACACTATCGATCCTACACGGATAAATAGCGGATCACACACATACTACCTCCTTTCCGGTTTGCAGGGCTCAATTGAAGAAACGACCTACTCGATCCTACACGAATAAATAGCGGATCACGCACATACTAGTACCTCCTTTCCGGTTTGCAGGGCTTAATTCAAACCTCTCACCAACCAAGGTACTCCCTCCGTCCGGGTTTATTAGTCCTGTGAGCAAAGCAGCAAGACCAAGGCATGGCAATAATTAACGGCATGTAGAAGTTTAAGCCTAATTAATTCCAATGATTTAAGTGGCTGCATGCGTGCCCTCGGCTGCGACTCGTTGCATGTTGCTTCGCGTACTACCTGCGAGCGATTCTGAGTGCCTGCATGCAGCCGACCGTAATTAAGGCAGCTAACTGATGCGAAAAAAGATACGCTTTAATTGTTGCCGGCTTTTTAAATCCGTGAAATCATTATTGACAAGGAGGGAGATGATTCGAGTGCACTCGTTGGACCGCCATGCCGGCGTGCGACCCAGACGGGACCGGACGGCACAGTCATAATTTCAGTTTCTCTAGTTTTCCACGGCAAGCTAGCGCGCTAAGCCATTATGCATTGAATTCCAATGACTGTCGCGCTACCTTCCCCCTATAAGTATTGTTTCCCGGCCTTCTCTGGTGCCACCATAACCCAACTGGCCATATCCTCATAAGCCCCCACCGGCCCGACGTCGCTCGCCATGTCCGCCATGCCCCCGCCCGTCTGTGGTAGGCGATGCCAGAGGCGGTCACCACCGGAACTAGTGTACGGGTTTTCACCGGAAGGCGGACGGAGGGAGGAGGCATTCTATCTGTCTTTAGATGGCAATGCGGAGATCGAGGAGTTGTTGGAGCGTGACCGCATGGCGGAGGAGCAGGAGTTGCTGGAGCACGACCGCCTGGCGGAGGAGCAGCGTATCGCCGATTTGTGCCGCCAGGGGGACATGGAGCAGCAGCGCTCCGATGCTCTGAGTCGCGCGCAGAGCGCCCGCAACTGGGCCGACTACATGGAGGCCGGCGCCCGGAAAATAGCCCTAGAGGCTGTCGGGCACGCACGCGTTTGCGACGCCGATTTTTACTACCAGCTCGTCAAGTGGGTTTCCCGCTTGGAAGCCGAAGCTTCGGTGGACCACACCGGCATGGAAAGGGCCAACGCGCGCAAGCAACGCGCCCTATTGCATCTCTTGCAAGTCCGAGGCGAGGCGCACGACGCCGTTGCCGGCGTTTAGCGTGTACCATAGATGACGGCCGGCATCGTCTAGTTAGCTAAGAGTAAGTTAGTACTTGTACGCTACTAGAGTATTAGTGGGAGTAGATAGTTAACTTGGCTATGATGGTTGTCAATGTGGAAGTTCAGTACTCTATATGTTGATCAGACCTGTTACTTTGCTCTGAATGTTGAACTTTCCATTTGAACGTATGGAATGGGCTGTTATTTTTTAATGGGTTGTATTTGTCCTCCACGGGTTTAGAGGCTGACTTGTGGGCCTAGCAAGTTGACGCGTACACAATCAGGATATGGTTGTACATGGAGAGGATGACAACAGGGACCCGCCAAGGTCATGGCAGTATGCAAGCAAGTGCCTCCTTATTTCAAGCCAATAAAAATGGCTCCTCCTAGTGGATTTCTGACATCTGGGTCCCATGCCATTGTCAACGTAGTCAATAAACGAGAGAATTGCACAACGAGCGGCTGACAGCAGGGACCCAGCAGCTCGCCTAGTTATTTTTGTTTTGGGTTAATTTGATAAATGCCACTCCATATCTGGTGTATCCGAGAAATGCCACTGCAATTTCCAAACACTGAAAAATGCCATTTCATGCCATTTCTAGTGGCATTTTTTGAAGTCTGGAGTGGCGTTTTTCAAAGTTTGCAAACTGTAGTGGCGCTTTTCAAAGTTTGCAAAAATTGCAGTGGCATTTTTCAAAGTTTGGAAATTGCAGTGGCATTTTTATGAATCGCCATAATTGGAGTGGCATTTATCTAATTTGTTTTTGAGACGGAAGCAGGGTGTCAACTAGGCTGTGTGGGACGCTTTGGCCTGTCTAGACAGCCTTTTCTTTTATGTTTACCATAGACCAACCAGTAGTTTTTTTCTTTCTGAAAATGGCTAGCCCAGTTTTTTTGTGATTTGTCAAGTAGGTCACTTTATCAGGCCTATTGGGCTGCAAATCTTTCAAGACGAGGAGAGCTTCGTTCGGCTGGCCGAGAAAATGGCCAATCAGTAATGAGAAATGGGTTGTACATTTTTAAAACATATCGAACCGGCAATTAGTTTCAAATATCTTTTTTTCATTTCGAGATTTTAAATTGCATTGATTTTTATGTGTGGACAATTTATTGGAATTTATATTGATATGCATTTATTTTTAAAATCAGTCTGAATGTGACTCGAAATTTCAGGATTAAAAACAGTTCAGACCGCACCGACATATGCAAAATTTCGTATAATTTTTTAACCGTGGACACAATATGGGCTGTAATGCTAACGAAAAGAATATGGGCTCCAAAAAAACCGTAAGAATTAGCAAATGGGCTGTAAATTATTTGAAATAATGGTAGATGGGTTGTATGCTATTTTCCACAGATTTGAGGCTTTCCGCAGATGGCATGTATACTGTTGGATGTGCATCCAACGGCCGTCGTGCTTCTTCAATCCCTGCTCTTCCTGCTCCAGCCGCTCAAACAAGCGTCGGCGGGACTGCTTGCTCCCTCCTCCCCGCGGCCGGCTATGCTGCCGCGCAGGCCTCACCGCCCCATCGTACTCCCATCGCTGGCCTAGCCATCCCTCTACTCACCCACACCTGCTGTTATTCTCCGGCGATGGTAGACAAACCAGTAAACCCTCGTACAGTCGTACTCCCCTCCACGTGGGAAACAAAAACAACTGCCGAGTCTTCCGTGCCTCCGTGTCGTTCCCTTCCTAGGCCTCTCCGTCATCCACCGCCCTGGCGCTCTCGGCGTGGCGTGGTCAACATGGTCAACGACTGACATGCATCTTAAGTGGACTGTACGTGGAGAGGCTGACAGCTGGGTCCACGGCCGCACGCAAGGAAATGCCTCCTTATTACGCGCAAAATAATGATTCCTCCACCTGACATCTGGGACCCACCGAAAGGGCCTCTGTATTTCACGAAAAAAACGTTACCGCCGCTGACAGCTCGGACCCACCAGCTATATCTTCGCACGCAAGGAAGTGCCTCCTTATTACGCACAAAAATGAATACTCCCCCTGCTAGCTGGGACCCAGTATAGCGGGCCTACTAAGTTGACGGGGACGAAGGGCTTTGTCAAATTAGTCAATATGAACGATTCTAGCTCGACTGAACGTACGATGTCCATCCAATGGCTGTAGTGCTTCTTCAACCTCTGGTCTTCTTGCTCCAGCGGCCCAAAGCAGCGCCGGTCGTGCCGCCTGCTCCTGCCTCCCGTGGCCGGCTGTGCTGCCACGGAGGCCTCACCGCCCCCATACTACTCCTACCGCTGGCCAGGCCATCCCGCCACTACACTCACCCACACCCCCTATTATTCTGTGGTGACGGCAGCACAGCCGAACCAGTGAACCCTCGTACTCCTCTCCGTGTGCGCATCCACTGCCGCGTCTTCCCCGGCTCCGCGTTGTCCCCTTCCTAGGCCTCACCGTCGTCCACCGCCGTGGTGCTCTCGGCACGGCGTGGTCAATGTGGTCAATGACCGAATTCCATCGAAAGAATACTATACGTGGAGAGGCTGACAGCTGGGTCCACGGCAGTCGCAAGGAAGTGCCTCCTTATCATGTAGAAAATAATTATTCCTCCACCTGACAGCAGGGACCCACCAGACGCCCACCAGTATTTCGCAAAAAAAACGTTTGCCTCTGACTACTAGGACCCACCCGATGGGCCACCATATTTCGCGAAAAAAACATCCCCCCTGCTATCAGCTCGGACCCACCGGAAGTGCCTCCTTATTATGCACAAAAAAATGAATACCCCCTGCTAGCTGGGACCCACCTTGGTGGGAGGCTGACTTGTGGGCCTACTAAGTTGACGGGGACGGAGGGCTTTGTCAACTTAGTCAATATAAACGATTCTAGCTCCAGTGACCGTACGATGTCCATCCAACGACCGTAGTGCTTCTTCAACCTCTGGTCTTCTTGCTCCAGCTGCCCAAAGCAGCGCCGGTCATGCCGCATGCTCCTGCCTCCCGTGGCCGGATGTGCTTCCGCGGAGGCCTCACCGTCCCCTACTATTCCCATCGCTGGTGAGGCCCTGCGGCGACGGCAGCCTCACACCGTAGCCGAACCAATGAACCCTCGTACTCCTCTCCGCGCAGGCTTCCACTACCGCGTCTTCCCCGGCTCCGTGTCGTCCCCTTCCTAGGCCTCACCATCATCCACCGCCCTGGTGCTCTCAGCGCGGCATGGTCAACGTGGTAAAGGAACGACTTCCATCGGACGTGGACTGTACGTGGAGAGGCTGACAGCTGGGTCCACGGTCGTAGTAAGGAAGTGCCTCCTTATTACACGGAAAATAATGATTCCTCCACCTGACAGCTGGGACCCACCGGACGGGCCACTGTATTTCGCGAAAAAACATTTCCCCCTGACTGCTGGGACCCACCAGCTACATCTTCGCACGCAAGGAAGTGCATCTGGGCAAAAAAAATGATCCCCCCCCCCCGTGACTACTGGGACCCACCAGCTACATCTTCGCATGCAAGGAAGTGCGTCTAGGCAAAAAAAAATGATTCGCCCCCCTGACTGCTGGGACCCACCAGCTACATCTTCGGACGTAAGGAAGTGCGTGACAGTCGGGACCCACCTGGTCGAGGCATACGTAGCGTTGTCATTCTGGTCGCGGGCGTGTTCATACATATATACTGGTGGATGTAGAGGCGCACACATGTCATAGTAGAGGCGCGCACATAGCATGTACACGTACGTACAGCGCCTAGGGTGCAAGAAAGAAAATACGGCCACGTATGTGTACATACGGGCGGGGTCTCGAACGCCTACTCGCGCATACGTACGGCGAGGGCTCGTGTACATGGCTGGGTCGGAACGGAGAAACAACATCGTCGTCGTGTTCATGGGGAGGCAACGGAATGCGTCGTGTTCATCGGGAGGCAACAGAATGCGTCGTGTTCATCGGGAGGCAACGGAATGTGTGGGAGCCAACCGGCTGGGTCAGAACGGAATGTGTGGTCGTGTTCATCGGGAGGGCTTGGACGGAATAGGCGATGGAAACGAGGCCTGGCGTACCGCAGCACGGAGGAAACGGACCTCCTACGGTCGAAACGGGGGTCCTGTTAATCGGGAGGGGTGTGGCGTACCGCAAAACAGAGGAAACGGACCTCCTACGGTCGAAACGGGGGTCCTGTTGATCGGGAGGGGTGTGGTGTACCGCAAAACGGACGAAACGGACCTCCTACGGTCGAAACGGGGGTCATGTTCATCAGGAGGGGTTTGGCACACCGCAAAACGGGACTCCACGAGATATTATTCATCTCCACCGTCGACCTCCTCCAGCCTCCATGGGCTACCGTCGACCTCCTCCAGCCTCCACCGCGCACTACTCCATCGGCTACTGTTCAACCACCCCTCCACCGTCTACTGTTCATCCAGCCTCCACACCACGGGGTCCTGTTCAACCACCCCTCCATGGGCACCCCTCGACCGTCTACTGTTCATCCAGCCCTCCACACCACGGGGTCCTGTTCATCCAGAGGCAACACCACCACTCACTGTTCATCCACCCCCCCCCCCCCCCCCCCGCAATGCTCACTATTCATCCAATCGATCGGCTTCAGTTAGCAGCAGTAGCGAAGGAATCTCTCAATCGTGTTCAGTTAACAGCCATCGATCGATCGCTCGGGTTCAGTAATGCGTAGCCTGCAGTGCAATCCCTCGGGTTCAGTTAGAGCCCAACGCCTTGCTCGGGTTCAGTTGGAGACAATGCCTCGCACACACGCGTCTACGTGTACAAGAGAAACGCGCATCGCTCGGCCCCCGACCTCCCACCGTAACCGGGAACTCCCCGAAATTTTCCTCCCCCTCGCTTCTACCATGATTTTCTCTGTCATGGATGGCCCAAAGAATGTCACGCAGCTGTGTCTCCGGCCCGCCCAGAACGAAAAGCCCATTTTCTGTCATGATTTTTTGTCATAGAAGTAGGAGCCCACCAAATCTATGATGATACCGGGTTTTGTCACAATTATCGTTGTAGAGGTGTCATATGTATGACAGAAAATTTCGTTCGGCCCAAAATGTCACGGATGTGTCTTTTTTTTGTAGTGAGTAGGGGTAGCAAGGCTCGTATTGTATTGTTGCCATCAAGGATAACAAGATGGGGTTTTTATCATATTGCATGAATTTATCCCTCTACAGCATGTCATCTTGCTTAAGGCGTTACTCTGTTTCATGAACTTAATACTCTAGATGCATGCTGGATAGCGGTCGATGAGTGGAGTAATAGTAGTAGATGCAGGTAGGAGTCGGTCTACTTGTCTTGGACGTGATGCCTATATACATGATCATACCTAGATATTCTCATAAATATGCTCAATTCTGTCAATTGCTCAACAGTAATTCGTTCACCCACCGTAAAATACTTATGCTCTCGAGAGAAGCCACTAGTGAAACTTATGGCCCCTGGGTCTATCTTCATCATATTAATCTTCCAATACTTAGTTATTTACTTTGCTCAAGAGGTAGCACACGGAGCCGGGGAAGACACGGCAGTGGCTGCCCATGCAGTGGAGAGTACGAGGGTTGACTGGTTCGGCTGCCGTCGCCGGAAAATAACAGGAGGTGTGGGTGAGTAGAGGGATAGACAGGCCAGGGATGCGAGTATATGATGGACCGTGAGGCCTCTGCGGTAGCACAGCCATCCACGGGAAGCGGGAGCAGGCGGCATGACCGGCGGTGCTTTGGGCGGCTGGAGCAAGAAGAACAGAGGTTGAAGAAGCACTATGGCCGTTGGATGGAAATCAGACGGTCAGTGGAGCTAGAATCGTTCATATTGACTAAGTTGACAAAGCCCTCTGTCCCCGTCAACTTAGTAGGCCCACAAGTCAGCCACCCACTATGGTGGGTCCCAGCTAGCAAGGGGTATTCAATTTTTTGTGCGTCATAATGACGCACTTCCTTGTGTGCGAAGATATAGCTGGTGGGTCTGACCTGTCAGCGGGGGAACGTTTTTTTCACGAAATACAGAAGCCCTTCCCGGGGTTCGGCCCAATAAGGAGGCATTTCCTTGCGTGCGGTCGTGGACCCAGCTGTCAGCCTCTCCACGTATAGTCCACTTCCGATGGATGTCGTTCATTGACCACGTTGGCTAGGCCGCGCCAAGAGCACCAAGGCGGTGCACGACATTGAGGCCTAGGAAGGGAACGGCACAGAGCCAGGGAAGACTCGGCAGTTGTTTCCCACGCGGAGGAGTACGAGGGTTTACTGGTTCGTCTACCGTCCCCGGAGAATAACAGCAGGTGTGGGTGAGTAGAGGGATGGCTAGGCCAGCGATGGGGTACGGTGGGGCGGTGAGGCCTGCGCGGCAGCATAGCAGGACACGGGAGGAGGGAGTAGGAAGTCCCGTCGGTGATTGTTTCAGGGGCTGGAGCAGGAAAAGTAGAAGTTGAAGAAGCACGACAGCCATTGGATGGACATCCAACAGTCACTGCTCTCGTGTGCATTATTTCTAATAATGTACAACCCATTTGCTAATTCTTAAGAATTTTTTTGGAGCCCATCTTCTTTTTGTTAGCATTACACCCCATATTGTGGCCACACTTAAAAAGTATACGAATTTTTGCAAATTTCGGTGCGGTCAACTCTTTTTAATCCGGAAATATCAATTAACACTCAAACTATTTTGAAAAATAATTTATATAAATATAAAATCCAAATAATTGTCCATGCATAAAAATCAATGGAATTTAAAATCTTGTAATGAAAAAAAAATTAAAACTAATTCCCGGTTTGATGTGTTTTAAAAACGTACAGCCCATTTCTAGGCAAACCGAATGAAACTCTCCTTGTCTTGAAAGATTTGCAGCCCAGCAGGGCTGATAAAGCAAGTAGGCCTCGTTTGGGTATTTCTTTAAAAAAATAGAACTGGGCTAGCCATTTTCAGCAACAAAAAAACACAATTGGGCTCATGATGTGGTAAACATAAATAAAACCCTGGCTAGACAGGCCACAGCCCCCGCACAGCCCCGTTGTTACCATGATCCGTCGCTAGAACTAGTATAAATAACAACTGCTTGTTCCTCAAAAAAAACTGCGCGACCTGCTGGGTCCCTGGTGTCAGCCGCTCGTAGTGTAATTCTCTCGTTTATTGACTACGTTGACAATGGCGTGAGCCCCAGATGTCCAACCATTAGGAGGAACCATATTTTTGGGCTTGTAATATAGAGGCACTTGCTTGCGTACTGCCATGACGCTAGTGGGTCCCTACTGTCATCCTCTCCATGTGCAGTCATCTCCTTGTTCCTCTCGGTTGTTGACGACGTTGACAACGCAAGAGGGCGGCGCACCGCGCACGGCAAGTGAACGAAGGCCGCAAGGCAGAGGACGACGGCGATGCCTCGGACGGAACAAACAGGAGCCGTGGAAGATGCGCTGGTCCAGTCGAAGATTCGGGTGCGGTGCGTGTTGCGGCTGACGTCGCCGGAGAATAACAGGACATGTGGGGGAATAGAGGGACGGACTGGCCAACGTTGGAGGGTACGTATGGTTGGGCAGCGGAGGCGCAGCCAGCCATGAGAGGCGGGAGCAGGCGGAGCCGACGGGGTGGTTTGGTTTGGGTGGCTGGAGGAAGAGGAAGACAAGAGATAGAAGATACATGACAGATGTTGGATGTCAATCCAACGGCTGGTAGGCAGAATCATTTGTTGACTGGCTAGTAAGTCAACACCTCCTTGGATAGGCTATTTCCTTGCGGGTCCCAAATGTCAGAATCCAAATCTGTCACGGTCATGCAGCCTTTCCTATGAAAATTTATAGCCCATTTGATGTGCTAGTTCAAAATAAGTTTTTGGGTGCTGGTGGGGGCTAATCACTTGGTTTGTGTAATGTACAGTGAGCTCAAGTAGCCGACGAGAGTGATGTTATTTCCCTTGGTTGGGATTTTTTAGTTGTTACAATATTTCACTCTAAATTAAACGACTGGCAAGCCATTTGCCTTGCTTCAAAGAAAATATGACAGTCACAGCCGAGTTGGAAAGGGCAAGAACATCTAACTCCAGCTGAAAAACTGTACAAAAGCACGAGGGTTAATTGTTCATCAAGTTTACAAAAAAACCCAGGTCGAAAAGGGCAACAACATCTAACTCCAGCACTATCTTTGGCAGTCACAGTCAAATGGATCGGTCAGGTCCATAGAATGAACATCTTGGGTCGTAAAATTTACTGGATTATGACGACAATATGTTGTAAATAGAAGCCGGGCACGTTCAGAAGCTCTTTTCCCCACCTGAAACTCCTTTTTTTGCTTTTCCACATACCCATCTATCAAAACCATGATGCTAATAAACTTAAGCCTGATGGACAATAGTAACCTCGCATTCAGCAGGAAGAATGTGACAAATCTAGTGTTTGCACGGTTGGCTACATATCATTCTAGCGTTATTGTCTTCAATCGAATCTCATGAGAAGTGAGAAAATCCCGATGCTTACGAATCCATCGATTGGTTATAATTTTCTTACCGCGTCCTGTAGCCTAAATAGACATGAAGATTGAAAACAGTTAAGGTCTAAAAAAAGAGTGTCCAAAGAGCAATAGTTTAACGGTTATTCTAGTACACTATATGCGGGCTTCCAATGTGCGTGAAATTATCACCTTTATATACAACTTCTCTAGACATGGAAAGCATTGCAGCAAGTGAATAATCTTGCCTAGAATTGTTGTTTTTTGCCTATTTCAGAGTTTCGCAGAAAAAGAATATCAAACGGAATGAAACCTTCAGGAACGTGATTTTCGGAACGAACGTGATCCAGAGGACTTGGACCCTACGTCAAGACATCAACCAGGAAGGCACGAGGTAGGGGGCGCGCCTACCCCCCCCCCCCCCCCCCCCGGCATGCTCTCCACCCTCGTGGGGCCCATGTTGCTCCACCGACGTACTTCTTCCTCCTATATACACCTACGTACCCCCAACCTACCGGATACGGAGCCAAAAACCTAATTCCACCGCCGCAACCTTCTGTACCCGTGAGATCCCATCTTGGGGCCTTTTCTGGAGCTCCGCCGGAGGGGGCATCGATCACGGAGGGCTTCTACATCAACACCATAGCCTCTCCGATGATGTGTGAGTAGTTTACCTCAGACCTTCGGGTCCATAGTTATTAGCTAGATGGCTTCTTCTCTCTCTTTGGATCTCAATACAAAGTTCTCCATGATTCTCATGGAGATCTATTCAATGTAATCTTCTTTTGCGGTGTGTTTGTTGAGACCGATGAATTGTGGGTTTATGATCAAGTTTATCTATGAACAATATTTGAATCTTCTCTGAATTCTTTTATGTATGATTGGTTATCTTTGCAAGTCTCTTCGAATTATCAGTTTGGTTTGGCCTACTAGATTGATCTTTCTTGCAATGGGAGAAGTGCTTAGCTTTGGGTTCAATCTTGCGGTGTCCTTTCCCAGTGACAGTAGGGGCAGCAAGGCACGTATTGTATTGTTGCCATCGAGGATAAAAATATGGGGTTTATATCATATTGCATGAGTTTATCCCTCGACATCATGTCATCTTACTTAAAGCGTTACTCTGTTCCTTTGAACTTAATACTCTAGATGCATGCTGGATAGCGGGCAATGTGTGGAGTAATAGTAGTAGATGCAGGCAGGAGTCGGTATACTTGTCTCGGACATGATGCCTATATACATGATCATACCTAGATATTCTCATAACTATGCTCAATTCTGTCAATTGCTCAACAGTAATTTGTTTACCCACCGTAATACTTATGCTCTCGAGAGAAGCCACTAGTGAAACCTATGACCCCCGTGTCTATTTTCCATCATATTAATCTCCCGTCAACAAGCTATTTCTAGTGCCATTTTTATTTCGCTTTATTTACTTTGCATCTTTATCATAAAAATACCAAAAATATTATCTTATCATATCTATTAGATCTCACTTTCGTAAGTGACCGTGAAGGGATTGACAAGCCCTTTATTGCGTTGGTTCGGAGGATTTTATTTGTTTGTGTAGGTGCGAGGGACTCGTGCATGGCCTCCTACTCGATTGATACCTTGGTTCTCAAAAACTGAGGGAAATACTTATGTTACTTTATTGCATCACCCTTTCCTCTTCAAGGGAAAACCAACGCAGTGCTCAATAGGTAGCAGTGGGGTCGCCGCTTCTCCCCGCGCTGCCGGGTGCAGGATCTACAACAGGCGTCACCGCTAGCGGGAGCCTCATCTTCTTGGCACTGGGGTCAGCCAACTCCATTTTCCTCGAGGGCGTCGCGTCGCGCTCATGGATTTGAGCAGAGTAACGGATAACGAGCCTAATTGTAGTGCGAGTGAAGAAGAAGGGGAGCTGGGGTTTTTCTATGGTAGTGAGGAAGAAGGGGGGCTGGGGTTTTCTGTAGGAGTGAGGTGAGGAATTTCGGTGTATGAGTGGAGCAAGCTGACGTGAGGTGAGTGGGAGTGAGGAGGAAGAAGAACACCCATGTTTTTGGGGGGTGGTGTGCTGGGTGTGGGTAGTGCCTCTCATTCCCTAAATATATGGAATTTTGAATTGATTTTACTATTTACTAGGGTGGATGGGCTGTTTTGTCTTGGGCCGAGAGAAACAATTACTACTAGTACAGTGGAGACACTCTACAGCTACCCAGAAAACAATTACTACTAGTAAAGTGGATACAATACCACTTCTGGCTCCTCCTAGGTCATCGAAATGTCTCCCTCTACTGAATGTCGTTATACTTTTGTTCACCGACATGCGGGCCATGCAGCGCGCGGGCCCAAATTTCATCCACCAAATTAGAAGGCAGTATGTAGGCGGAGAGTCACCCCTGTCGTAGCGCTGCAATAACGAGCCGTCGTATCACCAAACCCCACCTCCCCGCAGTCTAAGTTTGACGGACAAAGCAACATCATTTCACTCTTCGTTGAATCGCCTTCTCCCTCACTGTCTTCAAGAAAGGCAACACTCGCATCTGCCACTGTTCTTATCTCCCAATGAAGGGAAGGTAAGCGGATCCGTGATGTTGGTATATTTTCGTTCAGAGAAAAAAAAGAACTTTTGCAAAGCAGTAACCGATCCTCACTCTCTTTTTTGTTTCATTGTCATTGCGATTGTTTTTTCCTTTTAGAGGTATCCTTGTATTCGTCAGTTTCATGATGGACCAAGGAGAACCAGGCAAAGATTTGCGGATATTGGAGCAGACACGGGAGGCTGATCCCCACGAGACAGACAGCTCCAAGAAGATGGAGGCTATCGCCGTTCTGGGAACGGGGGTCCCCAGACTTGCCTGCCTGCGGCGTGGCTCAAGCGGGGGCCCAGCGCGGCCCATCTTCACCAGCTCAAGCTCAAAGACCCTCGCGAGAGGCCGAGCCTCGCAGGGCGGGCGACAGGAAGCTTCCCCAGAGGTAGCCTCATCAGGCAGGCTCGCGAGGGGGCGGAGAGATCAAGGCAGGGGTACCTTGCGAGGAACCCGTGACGCAAGCCATGACGATCGAGACCAGGCGGGCGCCGGCCTGCGCAGTGTCCTTGTTTCCCCTTTGGTGCAAAGGGCGCAAGCACATGCCAAGGCATCAGGCAAAGGTTACCACTCCGGTGCAACGAGACCAAGACCAGCCGGACGGCAGGACGGAGGTCACTGTGGAGCCCAAGATGGCATCATCGCCAGTGCTTTTGGCAGCCGAAGACCACCTTTGGTCAGGATAACTTGTACTAGATGTTCCCCATCAAAATAGAGCTAGCCACCACAGAGGAGAGACATCAAGAGATCATCTAGACATCTAGACACCCCAAGAACATTGAGAGATCATCTAGACATCTAGACACCCCAAGAACATCGAGAGATCTGGTAGAACCCTACTAGAGAGAGAGAGGCGATGAACTCACCCTAGCAGTTCATCGCACCAACTCAAGAACACAGCTCGCGAGGCTGTTCTTCCCTTGTACTATCCATCATCGGCCCCAGAGGCAATCCACCACACCACACACTGGTGTAGGGTATTACACCACAACGGTGGCCCGAACCAGTATAAACCTCGTGTCTCTTGTGTTGTTCATCATTTTCATCTTAGTTCACACGAGAGGATCAGACATAGATCGGTAGGGGAGAGATCTCCGCGCGTACCCCAGTGTTCGAACTTCAAGGGTCTGCCGGAACCCCAAACCCGATATTTGGCGCGCCAGGTAGGGGTACGCCGAAATCTTCCTTCCACTGTTCATGTGTGATCTTCAGTCGTGTCGATGGCTGACGCTCGTCGGGCTCGCGCCTAGCACTGGGCTGCTCACGCCGGTCGCGTCGCCCAGATGGCGCCCGTTGGCGGCCCCCTCATTGTTCCCCGTCGCCCACCGCCAACGCCGCCACCGGCCCGGTGGGGAACGAGCAGCAGTCCTCGTCCCAACACCCCTCGGTGTGGCGGGATGGCCGCACCGCCACCACATCGCTGACTCCAGCTGGCTCGTCGTCCCACTCCCTTCGCGCACCCATGGATGCACACGCCTCACTGCTCTTGGCGCGGGAGCTCCTGCACTATCGCCCCGTCCACGACCTCTACGAGGACTGGCTCGCCCGCATCACCGAGCTCGTTAGTGTCGCAGGGGGCGAGGATCAGGAGGCGCCTCCGCCGCCTCCTCCCCAAGAAGGTGCCTTGGCTCCAAGGCGCGCAGCCCCAGGGCGAGACCCTCCATGTCCGGCGCCAGCGCAGCAAGAAAGGAGCTGCCAGGACATCCCACGTCCCCGGGAAGGTGCTCGCGCGCGCCCAGCGCCGGCGCGCCAAGATCGCGCCCCAGTGCCTCCATGACAAAACCCCGCGCTGCTCCTAGTGGCGGCGCGTGATGACCCGCAAGAACGAGTCCAGCACCAGCAAGGGGCGCCGGTGGCCATGGCGGGCTGCCTCGCCTTCACACCCGAGCTGTGCGACGTCACATGGCCAGGCAAGTTCAAGCCTGACCTCCCTCCCCGCTATGATGGCACAGCGGACCCCGCGGAGTTCCTGCAGCTCTACGAGCTGGGCATCATAGCCGCCAACGGAGACAAGAAGGTCATGGCGAATTGGTTCCCCATGGCGCTCAAGGACGGCGCCCGCACCTGGCTCCTGAACCTGTTGCCCGGCATGATCTCCTCCTGGAGCGAGATGCACGCCCGCTTCATCGCCAACTTCCAGGGCACTTGCGACCGGCAATCCATGAAGACCTGTGCACATCCCTGGAGCTGTTCAACTTGGCGACCAAGTGCACCAGGGCTGAGGAAGGGCATCTCTCCCTTCTCGAGCTCCCGGCAGCCGACCCAGAAGAAAAGAAGCTCAAGGCCAAGGACGTGAAGCGCAAGGGGGCTGCCGTGCTAGCAGCGGAACCGGAAACCAAGCGAGGCAGGGATCAGCCTCAGTCATCTAAGGGTGGACGGTACTGCGTGTGTACCATGACCTCCACACCCACAACACCAGTGAATGTCAAGAGCTCAGAGCTGTGCGAGATGGGCGAATCAGCCGATGCCCAGAGCGCCACGACAGGGGCTATGGCCGAGGAGGAGGAAGAGGCGGTGGACGATGGGAAGACCGTGGCCTTCGCCCAGGGATGGCGTGACCGCCCTCGCGAGGACCACTGGCAGGACCAGCCTCGCGAGGGAGGCTGGAGGGACTAGCCTCGTGAGGACCGTCCTCGCGGCAACGCAGGCCTCCCTCATCTGCCACCTCCACCAAGGAGGAACGAAGACCAACACCAAGACGATGGGGCTGGGGGCTTCCAAGAGCCGTGTGCAATTGCTTGCATCCTGGGCGGCGCCCAGGCCCCAGCCTCACAACGCATCTTCAAGCAGTTTGCTCGCCAGGTGAATGCAGTCCTTCCCAAGCTTGAGGCCACGCGCCCTCTCAGGTGGTCTTCGTGCGCGATCACATTCAGTTCCGTAGACCAGCTCAAGTGTGCGGCAATGGCCGGAGTCCTCCTGATGCTTTGATCCCCAGTCATCAGCAACGTGCGGGTCACCAGGACCCTCATCGATGGCGGCGCAGGACTCAACGTCCTGTCTGTCGAGACGTTCGACAATCTCCAAGTGCCATACGACCAGCTTCAGCCGACCAAGCCTTTCTCAGGAGTCACCGATGGTTCCACTGTTCCAATTGGGCAGCTTCGCCTTCCGGTCACCTTCGGGCAATGCAACAACTACCGCACCGAGCTCATCGACTTCGACGTGGCTCACATCCGCCTGCCGTACAACGCCATCCTCGGGTACCCAGCCCTAGCCAAGTTTATGGCAGTGACTCACCATGGTTACAATGTCCTCAACATGCCAAGAAGCAGTGGAGTCATCACCGTACCCTGTGAAGAAAGGGACGTAGTGTGCTCGCTCAAGCGTGCGTTCCAAGCCGCAGCAATCGAAGACCCAGATCGCAGGAGCGGGACGCCTCCCGAGGTGACCCTCAAGAAGAAGAAGACCTCACCTGGCCAGAGCCACAAGGAAGCAGGCACCTCTGGAGGTATTGTGTCAGGATTTGCGCCCGATCAGGGAGCGCCGCCCTCTCGCGCATAGGAAGGCGCGCCCGACGCCCTCCTCGGGCAGGGCTCGGGGGCTCTCTCTTGGAGAGCCACCGACCTTGCCAAGGTCGCGGGGAGGCGCTCGGGCACCACTTGGAGGGGTGCTTCCAGGCATGCTTCCCTCAGAAAGGTACAAGTCAATGGAGACAAAACCCTCAGGAGTTCATCGCAAGGAACACCCAAGAGCTACAAGAGTCCAGAGTCATGCACGGCAGTCGCCGCTTGCCTGCCGTGGCCCCACATCCAGGCGAGGATGGAGGACTGCGTCTCTGCATCGATGTACTAGGGCTCAACCGAGATGCGTCCCAGGAGCCTCTATGGCCTTCTGCCATAGGGCGCTGTGTGGGACCACCCCACAGCTACGTTCGCATGCCCTTCGGCCTGCTGAGCGCGGTCGCCGCATATTAGCGCCTGTTGAGGAGCATTCTGGAGGCTCAGGAGGTCAGGCATCGCGCGGTCCTGGCGGAGGTGGCGATGGTCCGTGAAGACCTGCACGTGCCACTAGAGCTCCCGAGGCCCCTGGGCCTGGGGGCTCATGAGGGCCGACATCTTCACCGCGCAACGCTCACTTCCTCAGCATCACTTCATCTTCAACAGCACCAGGTGACATCTTTCAGAGTTCTACTTTCAGCTGGGAGCGCCCACAGGGCTGCACCATTCCCAGGCCGCGTGGGTCCGTCCCCGCGGCATGTATCCATTTTGTTTATGCTCTTTATTTACCTTGTTGGGGGTGCCCCTCGGGTTGCATCATCCCCACGCCGCTCGGGCCCGACCCAGCGGCAGGTGCTTTTCCAGCATTTACCCTAGGTTGAAGTTGTTCTTTCATGCTTCCCATAATTTTCACCTACTGCTTGTCGTCGTGCAAAGCGCTTGCACGTTAAAAGGGGGGTGCCTAAGCATCGCGACTCATGGGCTCTTACTGGCTCTCCAGCCCTCACCCCCTGGCCTTGACCCACGGCATCGCGACCTGTCATACCTGCGGCGGTTGAGCTCACTCGGGGGCCGGGACCTGAGGACGTAGAGCATTTGCATTCTAACAACCCTGCAGGAACTCACCAATTGATAAAGGCCCAGAGCTAGGAGCAACCCGCCTTGAGGTAGGGCCTCCTGAGTCCCGCGTTGGCTCACGGGTGCCCAGATACACCTCTCCTAGCCCTAGCATGCCGGCCACGTGTCAGGGCAGGGTTGTACACGCCCTGGGGGCTCCTCCTGGAGGGGAGCCCCCTCCCATGCACCAGTGGAAGCACCATGCTCCGCGCTGGCTGACAACACTACCGAGGAGCGGCTATGCCCGTACACATACGGAAGCACTATGCTCCGCGCTGGTGATAAACAACTGAGGGCGGCCCATGGCCGTACCAACCTCAAGGAGCCCAGAGCTCAGTGTCCGGCACCATCGCAACGCCTCCCCTCGGGAGTGCCGCGAGAGGGGGCTGGACACGGGGGCTACGCCCGGGCCTCGCCTGAGCGCACGCCACCTAGCCAGGTCTCTTGGACCTGTTCGTCGCGCGCCACTCCCCAAGCGGAGCCAAGGTACGAAACCCGTTTGAGCGTCTAGCAGGACTCCTGAGCATCGCGACTCAGGAGCCTAACTTGCCACGTAGCCCCTCACTCCTTAGTCCCGTCCTCGGTTTCCGGTCAGGGCTAACGTTGGGCGAGGTACGCATGGGGCCGGGCCTTGCCGACGTAGACCGATCAACCCACTCCTCGCTCCCCCCTTCCCTAATTGTTGCTCGCGCGTCAAGGGGGACTCCTGAGCATCGCGACTCAGGAGCCTAACTTGCCACATAGCCCCTCACTCGTTAGCCCCGTCCTTGGTTTCCGGTCGGGGTTAATGCTGGGCAAGGTACGCGCGGGGTCGGGCCCTGCCGACGTAGAGCGTAAACAAGTAGGAGAGGAAAATGCAAATTCCGGGAAATTCAAAGCAAATATTACAAGCCATAAGATTGTTCCACAACGCCAAACACAAGTTTTAACGCCTCCGTGAGGCATGGTGCATGTGCAGGAATAACACAGGATGGAAGTCGCGAAGGAATCACTCCCCAGTAGCACCGTCACCGGTGGTGGAGTCACGCTGGACGGCATCGCCTCCCGAGGTCGCAAGGCCGGCGACACCGTGCCCGGGTAGGACGCTGGGGAAGCAGAACTTCCCCAGCAAAACCTCGGCTCGGCCCCTCACGGCCTCAACGGCGGCAGTGGCACGGTCGCCGCTCACGGGCTCCAGCAGGCTGTCGACGTTGGGGTCGTGCAGGTAGACATGGCTGAGGACACATGTCAGCGCCGCAAAAGACAGGGCACGCGCCTCGGCCTCGACCGTGGGGCCAAGGCCGTCTGCGACGTCCTCAAGTGCATCAACCAGGAAGGGGAGCAGCTTGGCAGGACCGTCCTCCGCACCAGCCAACGGCTCCTCCAGGCCGCTCTCATACAGCGTCTTCAGTATGCCTCGAGCCTTCTTCTCCAGCTCGGCGAAGGCCGCCCGGTCCTCCGTCAGGACCTTTGCCTTGGCGTCCAGCTCGGTCCTCTCCGGCTCCAGCGACCGGTCCAGCGTCTCCAGTCGGCTGTGGCGGACATCAAGCTTGGCGTCCCGGTCCTTGGCGGCGGCCTCCCTAGCCCTCATCTCCTTCTCCTTCTCCTGGCGGCTGCGCACCTCCTTGGCAAGCTCGTCGCGCAGGCCCTGCAGCTCGGCCTCAAGCATCTTGCAGCGGCCTTGGGCATTTGCGACATCGCCCAGGGCAGCATCGCGAGCGGCCTTGGCTTGGTTGGCGGCCCGCCTCTCCTCGTCGGAGGATGACACGGCCTGGCTCAACACCTCTCGGACGGAGGCAGCAGAACGGGCCCAGCCAGAGGCCAACTCCAGGCGCCCGGCCACCAGACGATGGTCCGCGCTCAGGAGATCCTCCCACAGTTGGCTCAACTCGCTGGCAACCTGGTCCAGGACAGCGGCGGAGGGAGCAGAAGAGACAAGAACCTATGGAGCAGGCGGAGAAGATGGCAGCGTGGCCATGACTTGGCAGGACAGGACCTCCTGAGCCTTGGCCGCCACGGCCGCAGCATCGGGCACAGTCGACTCTAGGTCCAGCGGGGCCACGGGGGCTGACCCCTCGCCGGGGTTCCCTAGTTGGCCTCGCGAGGGCGGTTGGGTCAGAGAGGCGCGGGCCTCGCCGTCCTCTCCCCCAACAGCCAAAGGCGTCTCCCGGGCAGACGGATTCGCCCCAAGCAGGGCCGCAGAAGCCTCCTTCAACATCTTGGCCGCAGGTGCCGGCCTAGTAAAAGAGCGCAAATGTCAAAGCCTCAGTGGCAGAAGCCAAGCAGAGCACGAATCGAGCACTTACTGGACGTTGTCCATGGAATCAAGCAACTTCCGGCCATACTTGAAGCCCGAGAGCCTGCAGCGGGGGTCAGCCTTGGAGGGCCTGGAAGCAGAAGGCACGTCAGGAGAGACGGAGCTGGCCTTGGACCCCCCAGGGACTAGAGCATACCCTGGGGGAACCAGGATTGACCTGCCCTTCCTCGTGACCGAGGAAGAACCCTCCTTTCCTCGCCTAGCGTCGGCCTCGTCGTCGTCCGGCATGGAGCGGAGGGCCTGGGACCTGCGCTGAGGGAAGGACTCCCCCCAATCCTCGCCAGTCTCCTCTGGGTCAGATGCTTCCTCCTCCGCCTCTTCTTCCTTCTCTTCCCTGCTGGAGCTACCGGAGGACAAGTTCACCGTCGCCAAGACTGCTAGATCTTCGGGAGCAGCCGCGGGCACCGGCCCCTCACTGTTGAAGGTGGGCATGGCGTTCACCACCAGCTCCCTGTCGTCATGAAGGAACAAGGGGACGGGGGCGCCCACCGGGCTCGCCACATCTCCCCCAACCAAGGAATGGAGGGCCACAGCCAGATCCTCGTCGGTCAGGGCCTCGGAGCTCAGGCGCAGGGCGGCGTCTGCTCCTCCAAGCCTCCACAGTGGGAGCGGGTGCTCCTGGAGCGGAGCCACTCGGTGCTCCAAGAACTCCCTCACGAGCGTGGCCCCGGTTAGCTTCGCCACCTCCGTGTTGCTTGGTCTCAGGACCGTGTTCATCCTCCTCAACACCGCCTTCGCGTGAGGGTCGACGAGCTCCACGTGGGACCATGCGTCAACGGACTTAGGTTGCCCCATGGGCAATACCAGATGAGGGTGGAGGCGCCCAACATCCATCATGACCCACTTGCTCTGGTAGCCTTCAATCCTCTTCCCAGGCTTCAAGATGGCGTTGGAGCTGGAATAGGCAATGAAGCATGTGCATGCAGAGACCTGAGCACCAGAAACCCAGAGGGAGAAAAAGTGGCGTAGCAAGGCCACTGAGGGCTTCACACCAACATGAGCCTCGCAATAGTAGGCGAAAATCGCCAGGAGAAGGACAGAGTTGGGGTGGAGATGCAGAGCCTGCAGGTTGCATTGGCAGAGAATGGCATGGACGAACTCACAGAAAGGAGGCACCAGACCAGCGACAATGGCGCTCACGCAGAACGGGTAGAAGGTGCTCCCCTTGCCCTCAGGCTGATCGGAGCCGACCTTGAGCACAGTCGCTCCCTCGCTGCCCTGCGCCATCGCCATCAGGCACGCGAGGGCGAGGTTCTTCTCCAACAAATTCGGGGAATCCAGGGCCGGCGAGTACCAAGCATCAGCCGGGGACTTGCGAGGCACCATGGCGTGCCGGATGCGAAGGATTGAGACGGATCTGGAGGATTTCGGGAGCAAGAGGAAGGAGAACGAGAAAGGGTATCTAGGGCAAGACGGACGAGAGCGGGGCAAGGCCGCCCCTTTTTTGTCAGTCATGCAGTTGCTGAGGCGTCGTGGGAAGTGCAGACGCCCATGCCCACGCCCAATCAACCGCCACGCGGCGCCCAAGGCCGCAGGCTGTTAGGGCCCGCGGCGCTTCGCGCTTGCCCCTTCGCTTCTCTGCTAAGCCAAACTCGTGCGCGCCTTGGGCCAAGGGCTACTGTCGGCGTTCTGGGAATGGGGGTCCCCAGACTTGCCTGCCTGCGGCCTGCGGCGTGGCTCAAGCGGGGGCCCAGCGCGGCCCATCTTCATCAGCTCAAGCTCAAAGACGCTCGCGAGGGGCCAAGCCTCCCGGGGCGGGCGACAGGAAGCTTCCCCAGAGGCAGCCTCATCAGGCAGGCTCGCGAGAGGGCGGAGAGATCAAGGCAGGGGTACCTCGCGAGGAACCCATAATGCAAGCCATGACGATCGAGACCAGGCGGGCGCCGGCCTGCGCAGTGTCCTTGTTTCCCCTTTGGTGCAAAGGGGGCAAGCACAGGCCAAGGCATCAGGCAAAGGTTACTATTTCGGTGCAACGAGACCAAGAGCAGCCGGTCGGTAGGACGGAGGTCACCGTAGAGACCAAGACGGCGTCATCGCCAGTGCTTTTGGTAGCCAAAGACCACCTTTGGTCAGGATAACTTGTACTAGATGTTCCCCTTTGAAATGGCCAATTGTTGGCGCCCTTCTCGCTCATTATTTGGGGAGAGGCCCAGGGCCTCTATAAATAGAGCTAGCCACCATAGAGGAGAGACATCAAGAGATCATCTAGACATCTAGACATCCCAAGAACATCGAGAGATCATCTAGACATCTAGACACCCCAAGAACATCGAGAGATCTGGTAGAACCCTAGCAGAGAGAGAGAGAGAGAGGCAATGAACTCACCCTAGCAGTTCATCGCACCAACTCAAGAACACCTCTCGCGAGGCTGTTCTTCCCTTGTACTGTCCATCATCAGCCCAGAGGTAATCCACCACACCACACACTGGAATAGGGTATTACACCACAACGGTGGCCCGAACCAGTATAAACCTCGTGTCTCTTGTGTTGTTCATCATTTTCATCTTAGTTCGCACGAGAGGATCAGACGTAGATCGGTAGGGGAGAGATCTCCACGTGCACCCCAGTGTTCGAACCTCAAGGGTCTGTCGGAACCCCAAACCCGACAGAGGCAGCCACCGAGCCGACCCCAGAAACGCTCACGGCCACTACTGAGATGGTCAACGCTTCGTTTGAGGTTACAGCCCGAGTGGCAGTGCAGGAGCAGTTTTCCCCCTTCGAGGATGTGCCCCCCCCCCCCCCCCCCCCCCGCGGCGCTGAGCTGCCCAAGGTGATTTTCTTCTTTGCCGATCTTGATTGTGGTTTTTCATTTAAGTATGTGGTGATGAATAATGCAAAAATTTATTAGCTTCGATGCCATGCTATACATAGTGGTTTAAATAACTTGTGTTTCTTATACTGGAAAGTAATTCAGAATTTATTTCTATTTCAATTAGAGCCCTGATGCAGACAAGGATTGTGTGGTTGTACATGTCACTCGCTATGAGGCAGATGACCTGAATATCCGCACTGGGAAAACCGAGTTTTTAGGCTGTTGGATCCTGGAAGCCGTTTGCGCTTATACCAATGAAGAGTTGTATTCCGGCCTCACTGTTGTCAAGCGTGTTGTCCAGGGTGTACTAAAGCACAAGAAGTTCAAAGTTACTCCTTCATTTGTGAGGCATACTGTTCTTGTCAAGCTTACATAGGAATATGACGTGGCATGCCTCCACAAACAAGTTTATGAGTGGCAAGGCCACAAGGTTGTCTTCATGAAGGTTCATAGGATTGAGCTGCTGTCGGACGTCCTTGATGATGTTCATGGAAAGGTATGTCTTGTGTCCAGCCCAAATTAGATCGAGGCATGAAATACTTTCCCCGGCTAGTGTTTAATAGTAGTTTGGATTCTGTCTAATTATCCGAACCTTGCCAGTTATCGAGCCCTCTAGGGCTAGTACTCTGTTTGAATCTGTCTATGGGAACTACTGCTACTTTTGTGTGCCCGTGAATCATCATAATTGTTGTTGAAACATATGCATCCTCACTAGTTTTATCATACGAGCAGTGTGTGTTTTGATGAAATAGAGTACTCGTTTGAGAACTGTGCGCCGATGTATACATAAGTACTTGTAAACACTATTGGTTCTACCCCACTTGTAAGAAGTTGTGCAAAACATGGCACATTGGCTCAGCTCGCTTCAACACTAGGCTATCGACCAGCTAACAATCAACAATCTACTGTCTGACATATAAGCAACTATGTATCTTGTTACAGTGGTTCATGTAGTTAACTGAGGCCACAATGTAAATTCCAAACATTCACACGCTAGTCCAGCGTTCATGTGGAACACTCACATTAAACTCGGCTTCATAAAAAAACTTGAAAAGCATAAGTTAAGCAATTTTATACATATCAATGATTCATAGAACATAACAAACATATACTAGTTCACAGCAAAAGACAAAGTTGTGAGAAGGTTTACAAATCAGGAAAAAACAAGCAAGGCTTCTCTGAGCAAAGGGCCTCCCGGCAAGCTTAAATTTCCTGGAGTTCACTCTAGTTTTTTCTTGTTGCCACCATCTAGGGTTAGGTTCTCTCATTCTAGAATAACCAATTATAATTGTGTTCTCAGCTGGAATGCTGAACTGAACCATGTAGTGTACTGACCAGCTGAAATTCTTGTGCATTCCACTAAATTTAAGCACCGCTATTTGCAGAAATAAGCAGACCACAATGCCTCTTGTCCGTGCACCTGTCCAAAAAAACCGCCGTGTAGCCGTGCCAGCTAGTCCTTGGTCCATGGATGAATTGGCAGAAAGTGCATTCTGGAGTAGGATGCAGTTGTTTTCGCTCGTCCCTACACTGCAATCATGAAGTAAAACGTACGAATCAACTTATTTTATATTGCGTTGGTCATTCTACCTAATAACTACTAATGTAGGAATACCTGGAAGACGGGTGGTTAGACGACAACAACGAGGGATAGCCATCACATTTTGCGCAGTTCTACTAAAACTGAGGTGTGTGCTTTTGATTGCGCGGATAGAAACAATACGGAGACAGACATCCCGAAACGATATGGAGACAGACATCCCTGTTTGCGCAAATACGAAATACGGTTATTTCAACAGTGATAGATATTTGCAGTGGCGTATGATTAACATCAGCATCTGTTGTGTTATAATTGGCACTAGATTGATAGTATGAAAGTGTCTTTAAGTAAGTAGCATCACATCACATCAACACTGCCACTAGATTAATATGCAGAACAATAGCATTAGTATTACTGTCATGAGAGTAGCACATGGTCAGTAAATGTGCAATCAAATTTGTGCAGTTCCACTGGGATGAAGCAATGTTAGCGGTGTGAGATTTAAGTGTAACTGCAAAAACACAATTCATGGGAAATAAAGGAAGACAGAAGCACTTCATAAAATGGTGGTGGCATTGCTTCAATTTATCAACGGCACTAGACCATTACTTATTAGTGACATTAGGTGGCATTGCTTAATGCTTCGTGTGATTTTACATTAACAGTAGTGATATGGGCGTAGGGACAGCAGGGGGCAAAAAGTGGTGAGGCGGATGTGGTTGCCGAGAGCGGCAAACACTCAGGCAGCATGTGTAAGGCCCTCGATGCGGCTATATCTCCCACGTGTCGAGGCACGACTTAGAGGCATAGCTGCATTGAAAGCAATGTCGCAAGTCGGGAAATCATCACACATCCCATGTACATAAATAATATAAAGGGGAATAACATAGTTGGCCTACACTCGCCACGTCACATCAAAGTACATAAATAACATCCATCATACAATCACTCATGGCCCGACTACGGCGCCAACATAGAAAAGACCCCTAACATGCGACAAGGCCCTGAATCTAACCCCGAATAGGCACCACTACTGATCATCAGGAAAAGACACATAGTAACGCTGAGAGTCCTCGTCGTACTCCCACTTCAGCTCGAGCGCGCCATCTGGAGCGGCATCATCTGTCCCTGCATCTGGTGTAATAGTAATCTGTGAGCCACAGGGACTCAGCAATCTCGCACCCTCGCGATCAAGACTATTTAAGCTTAATAGGTAGGAAAAGGGCAATGTATAAGTGGAGCTGCAGCAAGCGACTAGCATATATGGTGGCTAACTTATCCGCAAAAGAGAGCGAGGAGAGGAGGCAAAGCGCGAGCGAGGAACTAGAGAGCAACCTGCGCAAACATAACTCCAACGCCGTGTCCACTTCCCGGACTCCGCCGAGAAGAGGCCATCACGGCAACACACTCAGTTGATTCATTTTAATTAATTAAGGTTCAAGTTATCTACAACCGGACATTAACAAATTCCCATCTGCCCATAACCGCGGGCACGGCTTTCGAAAGATCAATCCCTGCAGGGGGTCCCAACTTAGCCCATAACAAGCTCTCACGGTCAACGAAGGAATATACCTCCACCCAAGACACACCGATCAGACTCGGTATCTCGGTACAACAAGATGATTCGACAGGTCAAAACAAGTCCAGCAACACCGCCCGAATGTGCCGACAAATCCCGATAGGAGCTGCACATATCTCTTTCTCAGGGCACACTCAGATGAACACTACGTACAACTAAAACCAACCCTCGAGTTGCCCCGAGGTGGCGCTGCAAGTGGCTTGGTTCGGACCAACACTCAGAGGAGCACTGGCCCGTGGGGGGCTAAAATAAAGATGACCCTCGGGCTCCGGAAACCCAAGGGAAAAAGGGGTAGGTGGCAAATGGTAAAACCAATGTTGGGCATTGCTGGAAAAGCTTTAATCAAGGCGAACTATCAAGGGGTTCCCATTATAGCCCAACCGCGTAAGGGACGCAACAATCCGGGAACATAACACCGATATGACGGAAACTAGGGCGGCAAGAGTGGAACAAAACACTAGGCGAGAGGCCGAGCCTTCCACCCTTTACCAAGTATATAGATGCATTAAGATAACATAGCAATATAATGATATCCCAACAAGTAAATAAATGTTCCAACAAGGAACGGCTCCAATCTTCACCTGCAACTAACAACGCTATAAGAAGGGGCTGAGCAAAGCGGTAACATAGCCAATCAACGGTTTGCTAGGACAAGGTGGGTTAGAGGCTCAATCATGGCAATTGGGAGGCTGAAAAGCAAGTGGTAGGCATCGTAGCATTGGCAAAGCAAAAGAGCGAGCAAACTAGCATAGCAAAGATAGCAGTGATTTCGAGGGTATGATCATCTTGCCTGCACAGTTGTCAGAGTTGACTGGATCCTCAAAAGCAAACTCAACGGGCTCCTCGTTAGCAAACTCGTCTCCCGGCTCTACCCAACAACACAAACAAGCAACAAGGATACAATCAACCACGTGCAAGGGCAACCAATAATATGCAAAGATGATATGCTATGCGGGATGCGATGCGGGATGCAAAATGCAAGACGTGACAGGAAATGCATCAACCTGGCCTCAACCTGGAAAACCAAGTGTGCCACTGGATAGAGGGGAAGAAATCCCCTGAAAACGATATAAAGATCAAAGGAATCGGAGCTACGGTTTGGAAATGGCAAGCCTTTTACGAAACGAACCGGTCTGCGATTTACAGCAAGTAGGCTCCTAAATGCAACGTAATGAACATGCTACAGCCACCAAACATGAAAACAAAATACATGGCAGGGATGTACACAAGATGCTTAACAAAACACTAGGACTGATACATGGGCAAATTCATCCATTAAGGGGTTCAAACAAGCATGGCAAAACTGAATAAGCAAAACAGATTTCAGACTTGGCGAAATTAACGTAGTCTGGAATTTCAGACCACGATGCTCTCTTCGGAGCAGCAAAACAACATGCGGCCTAACCTGAAAATGGCAAGTAAGAACATGGCATGGAGCTACTCAACAAGCTTAACAAAACACCCAAAATGACCTGGGGCCAAAAGGGTTCACAAAATACTCTAACAAGCACACGAACATCGATGAAACACAATCAGTTTTCAGACTTAGTGAAAACTGGGACATGCTGAGATCATAACTCACGGAGGCATGTAAACGAGCTCGATGCACTCACTACGGTGCAAGTCATGGCAAGGCAAGCATATATCCATAAAGAAGGCACAAAATTCTAGCTAGACATGGCAAGAACAATGGCATAGCATGCACGAGTCACTAGCAATGGCACCGGCAAAATCGCAAAAGAGTTCACGATCTGCCCAAATTAACAACTATGCAAAAGTTGAGCTCGATTGAGTCAACCTAGGGTGCTCCAACATAACAAATAAAGACATGGATGGATAGAGCACAATAAGCATAACAAATCACTCTTACTGATCATCCTCAAAAGAGGCACGGATCACTAGGAAACAAGCTGGACATATAGCATCAAGAACTAAAACATCCCAGACTTAGTGATTTTCACTAAGTCCCTGAAATCAACAATCTCAGGTACCCCTCTTTGCAAGCTTGCACAAGACAACACACACATCCTAAAAATGCATGGGAGGCACCTCTGGAAAGAAGACAACATGCTTAACAATTCATCCCAAAGGGGCACAGGCATATCATGCACACAATAATCTTGGCAAAAATGACAAAAGTCAATGTAGAGCTAACGGATCTGCAATTTAACTCATGATGCCTCCTTCTAACAGCATTTTGGGCATCAAGATGAACTCAAATGCAAATGATGCAATGGAATGAAATGATCTACTCGTCGAGACGAAGATTTTGATATATCATATGTCCAAAACGGAGCTACGGATGCGGAGATATGGCAGGTCAAACTTAGCACAAAAATCAGGGGGAAGAGAGGGAATGTCAACCGGATTAGGGTTGGATCCAGATCTAGCCTGCGTGCACTGTAGCAGTGGCGCGACTCCCGAGGTTCACCGGCCGGACTTGGGGCTCGCCAGAGTCGGACTTGGCGCGGAGGAGGGGCTCGTCGGCCGGGAGGAAGAGGACGCCGGCGTGGAGGAGCTCGCCGGCGTGGCGGAGTAGGTCGGTGGGGCCGGTGGGTCGCCGGAGCGGAGGATCGGCGGCGGAGGAGCGTCGGGCGGCGGGGAGTGGCGCCGGCCGTCGTCGGGGCGCATCGGGCGGCGGGGAGCCGCGGTGGCGCAGGGCTGCTCCGGCCTCGGGCGCGGCAGGCGGCGGAGGGACGTGGGGGCGGCGCTTGGGGCCGGTGAGGAGGCGCGCCGAGTCTCGGCGAGGCGGCGGCGAGCTTCCGGCGGCTGGCGGCGATGGCGCGGCGGCGGCGCGGGCCACCGGAGATGGGCGAGACGACGGGGTCGGGCGGCGGTGCTCCCTGGGCGGCGGCACGGGCGTCGTGGGCCGGGAGGTCCCGTCGTGGGCTCTCCGGGCCTCGGGCAGGGGCGGCCGGCGGCTGACACGTGGCAAGGCGGGACTGGCGGCGGCGGTGTGTCCGGTGCGGCCCGGACGTGTCCGGCGCGCCGGATGGACGGGGACTAGGGTTAGGGTTGGAGTGGATCCAGGATTTTCGAGGGAGGGGTATTTATAGGCATAAGTGGAGCTAGGAGAGTCCAAATGAGGTGCGGTTTTCGCCCACGCGATCGTGATCGAACGACCGAGATGATGGAGCAGAGTTTGGTGGGTTTTGGGCCAAATTGTAGGGGTGTTGGGCTGCAACACACACGAGGCCTTTTCGGTCCCTCGGTTAACCGTTGGAGTATCAAACGAAGTCCAAATGACACGAAACTTGACAGGCGGTCTACCGGTAGTAAACCAAGGCCGCATGGCAAGTCTCGGTCCAATCCGGAAATGTTTAATCCCCACACACGAAAGAAAGCTAGAAATGGCCACCGGAGGAGAACGAAGCGCCAGAATGCAAAACGGACAACGGGGAAAATGCTCGAACGCATGAGATGAACAGGTATGCAAATACAATGCACGTGATGATATGATATGAGATGCACGAAAACGAAAACAACACACGGAGACAAAGACCCGAACCCGAGGAATAAATATAACTTAATGCCAGAAACGGCAAGAGTTGGAGTACAAATTGGGAAAGTTACATATGGGGCGTTACAGCATGTCTGCATTTGTCCCATTTTTATCTCCTCGGCGACATTTTCCTATGTGAGCACAGGAAATCTAGACCTGCTCATTCTCATTTGCGTTGTCCCCCAACACCCGTCACTTTCTTTCCTTTTTCAACCAAGAGATAGGTCTAATTCCCCCCACCCTTCGCCATCCACCATGCTTTCTTTGTCTTTTCAACCAAGAGACCGGTTGGGTAGCCAGTATCTACTACTTTCCCCCATTTCCTCTTAGAACCAAGTCCTAGATTCATGCTACAGTTTTCCCACTTTCTTCCCTGTTTGAACCAACTTTTATAGTCGACTGTATGAACTAGCTTTACCTCTAATAATTGTAAAAGTCTAGGTGGCTTTGGAACAGCGGACGTAAGCAGAAAAAGATCCACACGAAACCAAGTGGGGAGTTGGGGCAGTAGAGCAAGGCAGGTTTCGAAGGAATATATACCTGAGGGTCGTCGGCATGTGGCAAAGATGGCACGGGAGGCCGCATCTTGGCCATAATATCGCAGGGAGGAAGAAGGGGTCGGAGGCCCTCTGGAGCCGGCGCTCTCTCGGAGAGAACGGCACGGCTGCCGATCGGGACGCGCGGGTAGCCGTTGGTCTCCTCCCTCGCCGCCGACGACAGCGTGAAAGATGCACCTACACCCCTACCCCCGGTCGAGGTTTTCCAGCCGGATTTGTGACCAGCCGTGAGCTGAGAGAGAGTGTGGCCACCTATGTCTTTCTTAGATCTGGAGAGCATGAGAGAGTGAACGAGAGGAACCCTAGTAAAGCAGGCGCTAAGGCCCCTACTTATATATATAGTGGAGTGATTTTGTTGTACCAGCTTTAAAAAAATGCGCTCCTATGTGTACCCGCGAGTGGGTGTGAGAGAACTAGTGCGTGCGTGCACCGCTTCTCTTTGTGAGAGTACAATATACTATGCCCAAAGAACGTTCGCCACAAGAGTAATAGTATAAGTGTGTGACGTGTGAGCTAAAATAAAATGTGCGCGGCGTCTTTTGTTTCTTAGAAGTTCTAAGGGTAGGGTGTGAAGAGCACATATGTGTGTGACGTCTACCTGCAAATAGACGGTGGGTGCGAGAGGACTCGGGAGGGTGCGTGTGTGTGAGAGAGAGGAGGGGCACGTATCAATGCAATGCATGTGTCCGTAAATCATTATCCGACAAACATTTGCCACAAGCCTTTTCCTGACGAACGCCGTAAGAACCATTACATCGGCATCCGACAGTGTCACTTTTGCCATGTCATTTAACAGAATAGCCACTCCTCCTACACACAAATCTTCCACGTGAGTGTTAGCAACTACCGTATGATTCCTCTGTTCCAAAATGCACTGCATATAGCTTTCTTGAAGATTCGAACCTCACAAACTTTTACTGAGTTTCCGTGTACCAAATTGCACATGTAGAATACCCTGTATATATCATTTCATTCATCTTCGAGAGGTAACTATAAAGATGGGGGGGATTCTACAAAGAAGGATCATCGTATCACCTGTAGGAATTTCAACCAATTTTGGTGTGGAGGAATATCATAGGAACTCTATATGATATGATTTTTATAGGAATTTTTCCTTTAGAACCAATTGGTTCATAGGAATAGATTCATATACTCCACATTTCAAAGGAAATAAACATGATATCATTTCTATAGCTTTAGAGCCATTTGGTTCATATGAATGGATTCTTATACTCCCATAATTTCAAACGAAAATAAACATTAGCATATATTCAATAGAAAAGTTCCTATGATATGAACCAAATTACATCTCTTTTCTAATCCCTCCTCATAGGAATTGAGATACATGGCATCTCTAGATTCAATAGAAAAGTTCCTATGATGTCAACCAAATGACATCTCTTTTCCAATCCCTACTCATAGGAATTGAGATACTCCATGTCATCTCTTTCCCTACAACTTCCATGTATACATCTTCTATTCCTAAATAGCTAGTACAACCCACTAGTAGCTTTTTTCCAAGACATGCAACTATGGCACAAGAACTATATAGTGTGCAAATAACTTGAAAGATGGTCGCTGGATGAAGCTAATCCGACAGTGCAGAGATGGCAAATCCGAGCACTACTGGCCGTTGGATATCATCAACATTCCACCAGATCTGCCACATGTACAATTTCGAAGAATCCATGGTTGAACTTAAGCATAATGCACAAACCTCAAAACACAAGCACTTCTCCTTTGTTCTAGAATCTTCTGTATCATAATTGATTTTTTCTAAATGAATTGCCATTATTTGTTTTTTACTTTATGCTTTACAATGCACAACCCCGTGAATCTTAACATTTCTATAAAACTAATTGATTTTGAATGAGATGAACTATAAGAACTAAACGAACATCTACATCATGCATATATGACTCAAAGATTTACATGCTATATTATGTATTTATTCATAATTTGGTTTCGAAATCTCATGCGTTCAATGCATGTGTACCTTACTAGTTTTGGTAGAGTAGAAAATTTCACGTGGCCCCGGGTATATCAAAATGCAGGGACCATGCATCATTGCCTTTCGGTCGAACCTACGTCCACAATTTTTTGTACATACTATATCTCCACTGGTCCCCGAACCCAAAATGTTGCCTCGTTCCCCTAAACCAAGCCGCCCACACATATTTAAGGCATCGACTCGAACTCAATCCCTCTCCCGTTTACTATGACGTGGCCCCGCACGCCCTAGTAGTACTCCTACAAACACTACCGCCGCACGCATCATCGGTTTTCTTCAAGTGGACAAGGGAGAAGCCGATTTGTAGTGGAGGCGCTTTTTAAAAAAAGATCTGTAGTGTAGACCCCTACCCCAGGGTGCCCTAGGTAGCTTCCGCATGCATCATTGGTTTTCTCTTTTCTTTATGCTCTTGCGCCCTAGAGTGAAATGATGGTTGCTTCGTCCATCCAGCTTAATGCAGGAAAGGTGGGGCTTTGTGATTTGACCCCACATCGCTCATTTTCTACTACTGCGGCGCTACGACCGGGCTGCCTCCAATTCCAATCGCTGCTCCGAACTGTAATTTGGTGCTTCGCACATGGAACAAGATGGTGGATGAGCCACATGTCGGCCAAAAGGGTCCTGTTAAGTGTGTCGCCATTTCGTGTGTGGACTGACCCTGCTTGAGTCGCTACGCCAACACGACAGGTGCAGCCTACCACTTGGTTTTGCTCCTTGGTGAATCTCGACTATATTGATCTAAAAATATACGTACTGAACTACCCTCTCTGTCTCGTTTTTAGACGTCTCGGTTTATAGGGCGTGCACGTTGTTCTATGTCATCCATTTGACTAACTAAATCTGAGTTACTATGTCACAAAAAGTATATCATTGGATTAGTAAGCAGATGTAGTTTCTAAACATATACTGTTCATCACATATATAGCCAGTTAAATTCTCAACCTAGAACGACGTGCATGCCATGTAGTAAACCGATATGGAGGAAGTATAGTAGTAAAAATAAGGTGATTTTACCGAGCGATCAGCGCGGGAGCATGTCATATCATGCGGTCCCATGTGTCATGATGTACCAAGGCGATGTGTGTGTCCCTCTTGAGGCAGAAGCAATACTACGTGGTTTGAGATGATGGCGAACCGAAATGTGAAATAATGGTTGATTCGTCCATCTGGGATGGTCCGGCATTGTGATTTGACGTCTCATTGCACATTACTACTACTACTGGGGCGGTACGACTGGGGTGCATCCCCTTGCTGTTCTGCATTTGTTATTTGGTGCTTGATACGTTGACCCGGTTGCTATATGTCCCACATGTCGGCGACAGGAAGTACAGAATTCATCAAAGCGAGCGTCAACGGAGGAGTACAACACACGGCTTGGGTTTTTGCTATGTCGCGCGATCCATCAATACAAACCCGGACTAAAAAAAGGCGAGGGCGGGTCTTTTGCCGCGCGGAAGGCTGGGGAGTTTGGCATAGTCTGTTCGAGGCAAGGAGGCAGGAAAGGAAACAAGCAAATAAAGGTTGAGCGACTTAGTTTTGGGAAAATCTGATTTTATGGAGTACGTACCCACTAGGTTTTATAGGGCTCATCTAAAAACATTTGTTTTTCCGTTTTATAAGTCTCAATTCTACTACTAGTAGTAGTACCATCACATGTTGGATTTCGAGGTGCATTAGATCACCCGATGCAAGCAGTGTCAAGAGAAAACTCACCAATGCATGTAGAAGATCACGGAAATTTAGTGGTCATTCATGAATTTGTTCTAATTAATTCCTCAGTAAACATAACTTCTTGAGAAAAACAAGCGTATTAATTACTTGTGCAAACTAGGAGTACAAAATTGATTCGACCACTCACCGTCTATCTTGGTTGGAGAGATTTTGAAATTGAGCCATAAACTGGAAAGGAGGGAGTAGTAACTTTTCTCTCGATTACTATTTGTGGCCTTGTATAGATGCAAAATGTATTTTTTTTATAGTGGCCTTGTATAAGTAAATGGTGGGAGTACTAAAGAACATATATATTCCAAACAATATGATAATTTCTCTAACCAAGGTAGTAGGGACGAGGAGTAAACGGAGGGAGTAGTAAAATTTTCTCCTCGTCCTGCGAGCCACCGTGCGCGTGGGAGAGGGAGCGGGTGTAAGGCGTACAGTACTGTTGGGGAACGTTGCAGAAAACAAAAAAATTTCCTACGGTTTCACCAAGATCCATCTATGAGTTCATCTAGCAATGAGTGAACGGATTTCATCTACATACCTTTGTAGATCGCGAGTGGAAGCGTTCAAGAGAACGGGGATGAGGGAGTCGTACTCGATGTGATCCAAATCACCAGAGATCCTAGCGCCGAACGGACAGCACCTCCGCGTTCAACACACTTACGGTCAGCGTGACGTCTCCTCCTTCTTGATCCAGCAAGGGGGAAGGAGAGGTTGATGAAGATCTAGCGGCACGATGGCGTGGTGGTGGATGCAGGAGTCACCGCAGCAGGGCTTCGCTGTTCTACTGCAAGAGGGAGAGGTGTAGCAGGGGAGAGGGAGGTGCCAAGAGTCAAGGGTGCGGCTGCCCCTCCCTCCCCCCCCCCCTTTATATAGGCTCCCCAAGGGGGGGCGCCGGCCAAGGGTGGAGTGGCCCCCAAGGCAAGTGGGGCGCCCCCCCACCCTAGGGTTTCCAACCCTAGGCACATGGGGTGGGCCAAGGGGGGCGCACCAGCCTACTATGGGCTGGCTCCCCTCCCCACTTCAGCCCATGGGGCCCTCCGGGATGGGTGGTCCCACCCGGTGGACCCCCGGGACCCATCCGGTGGTCCTGGTGCAATACCGGTGACCCCCGAAACTCTCCCGATGGCCGAAACTGCACTTCCTATATATAATTCTTCACCTCCGGACCATTCTGAAACTCGTCGTGACATCCAGGATCTCATCCGAGACTCCGAACAACTTTCGGGTTACTACATATTCATATCTCTACAACCCTAGCGTGACCGAAGCTTAAGTGTGTAGACCCTACGGGTTCGGAAGACATGTAGACATGACCAAGATGGCTCTCCGGTCAATAACCAACAGTGGGATCTGGATACCCATGTTGGCTCCCACATGCTCCTCGATGATCCCATTGGATGAACCACGATGTCGAGTATTCAAGCAACCCCGTATACAATTCCCTTTGTCAATCGGTATGTTACTTGCCCGAGATTCGATCGTCGGTATCCCAATACCTCGTTCAATCTCGTTACCGGCAAGTCACTTTACTCGTACCATAATGCATGATCCCGTGACCAGACACTTGGTCACTTTGAGCTCATTATGATGATGCATTACCGAGTGGGCCCAGAGATACCTCTCCGTCATATGGAGTGACAAATCCCAGTCTCGATTCGTGCCAACCCAACAGAGACTTTCAAAGACACCTGTAATGTACCTTTATAGTCACCCAGTTACGTTGTGACGTTTCGTACACCCAAAGCACTCCTACGATATCCGGGAGTTACACGATCTCATGGTCTAAGGAAAAGATACTTGACATTGGAAAAACTCTAGCAAACGAACTATACGATCTTGTGCTATGTTTAGGATTGGGTCTTGTCCATCACATCATTCTCCTAATGATGCGATCTCGTTATCAATGACATCCAATGTCCATAGTCAGGAAACCATGACTATCTGTTGATCAACGAGCTAGTCAACTAGAGGCTTACTAGGGACATGTTGGTGTCTATGTATTCACACATGTATTACGATTTCCGGATAACACAATTATAGCATGAATAAAAGACAATCATCATGAACAAGGAAATATAACAATAATCCTTTTATTATTGCCTCTAGGGCATATTTCCAGCAGTCTCCCACTTGCACTAGAGTCAATAATCTAGTTACATTGTGATGAATCGAACACCCATGGAATTCTGGTGTTGGTCATGTTTTGCTCTAGGGAGAGGTTTAGTCAATGGATCTGCTACATTCAGGTCCGTATGTACTTTACAAATATCTATGTCTCCATCTTGAACATTTTCACGAATGGAGTTGAAGCGACGCTTGATGTGCCTGGTCTTCTTGTGAAACCTGGGTTCCTTGGCAAGTGCAATATCTCTAGTGTTGTCACAGAAGAGTTTGATTGGCCCCGACGCATTGGGTATGACTCCTAGGTCGGTGATGAACTCCTTCACCCAAATTGCTTCATGCGCTGCCTCCGAGGCTGCCATGTACTCCGCTTCACATGTAGATCCTGCCACGATGCTCTGCTTGCAGCTGCACCAGCTTACTGCTCCACCATTCAACATATACACGTATCCTGTTTGTGACTTAGAGTCATCCAGATCTGTGTCGAAGCTAGCGTCGATGTAACCCTTTATGACAAGCTCTTCATCACCTCCATAAACGAGAAACATGTCCTTAGTCCTTTTCAGGTACTTCAGGATATTCTTGACCGCTGTCTAGTGTTCCTTGCCGGGATTACTTTGGTACCTTCCTACCAAACTTATGGCAAGGTTTACATCAGGTCTGGTACACAGCATGGCATACATAATAGACCCTATGGCTGAGGCATAGGGGATGACACTCATCTCTTCTATATCTTCTGCCATGGTCGGACATTGAGCTGAGCTCAATTTTACACCTTGCAACACAGGCAAGAACCCCTTCTTAGACTGATCCATATTGAACTTCTTCAATATCTTATCAAGGTATGTGCTTTGTGAAAGACCTATGAGGCGTCTTGATCTATCTCTATAGATCTTGATGCCTAATATATAAGCAGCTTCTCCAAGGTCCTTCATTGAAAAACTCTTATTCAAGTAGGCCTTAATGCTGTCCAAAAGTTCTATATCATTTCCCATCAAAAGTATGTCATCTACATATAATATGAGAAATGCTACAGAGCTCCCACTCACTTTCTTGTAAACGCAGGCTTCTCCATAAGTCTGCATAAACCCAAACGCTTTGATCATCTCATCAAAGCGAATGTTCCAACTCCGAGATGCTTGCACCAGCCCATAAATCGAGCGTTGGAGCTTGCACACCTTGTCAGCATTCTTAGGATCGACAAAACCTTCCGGCTGCATCATATACAATTCTTCCTTAAGGTAACCATTAAGGAAAGTCGTTTTGACGTCCATTTGCCATATCTCATAATCATAGAATGCGGCAATTGCTAACATGATTCGGATGGACTTCAGCTTCGCTACGGGTGAGAAAGTCTCATTGTAGTCAACCCCTTGAACTTGTCGATAACCCTTAGCGACAAGCCTAGCTTTATAGATGGTCACATTACCATCCGCGTCTATCTTCTTCTTAAAGATCCATTTATTTTCTATGGCTCGCCGATCATCGGGCAAGTCAGTCAAAGTCCATACTTCGTTTTCATACATGGATCCTATCTCGGATTTCATGGCTTCCAGCCATTTGTCGGAATCCGGGCCCGCCATTGCTTCTTCATAGTTTGAAGGTTCACCGTTGTCTAACAACATGATTTCCAAGACAGGATTGCCATACCACTCTGGTGCGGAACATGTCCTTGTGGACCTACAAAGTTCAGTAGCTACTTGATCTGAAGTTTCATGATCATCATCATTAACTTCCTCACTAGTCGGTGCAGGCACCTCAGGAACATTTTCTTGAGTTGCGCCACTTTCCGGTTCAAGAGGTAATACTTCATCAAGTTCTACTTTCCTCCCACTTACTTCTTTCAAGAGAAACTCTTTCTCTAGAAAGGATACATTCTTGGCAACAAAGATCTTGCCTTCGGATCTGAGGTAGAAGGTATACCCAATAGTTTCTTTAGGGTATCCTATGAAGACGTATTTTTCCGACTTGGGTTCGAGCTTTTCAGGTTAAAGTTTCTTGACATAAGCATCGCATCCCCAAACTTTTAGAAACGATAGCTTAGGTTTCTTCCCAAACCATAATTCATACGATGTCGTCTCAACGGATTTCGATGGAGCCCTATTTAAAGTGAATGCGGCAGTCTCGAAAGCATAGCCCCAAAATGATAGCGGTAAATCGGTAAGAGACATCATAGATCGCACCATATCTAATAGAGTGCGATTACGACGTTCGGACACACCATTACGCTGAGGTGTTCCAGGTGGCATGAGTTGTGAAACTATTCCACATTTTCTTAAGTGTGTGCCAAATTCGTGACTCAAGTATTCTCCCCCACGATCTGATCGCAAGAACTTGATTTTCCTATCATGTTGATTCTCAACCTCACTCTGAAATTCCTTGAACTTTTCAAAGGTCTCAGACTTGTGTTTCATTAAATAGACATACCCATATCTACTCAAGTCATCAGTGAGGGTGAGAACATAACGATAGCCACCGCGAGCCTCAACACTCACTGGACTGCACACATCAGTATGTATGATTTCCAATAAGTTGGTTGCTCGCTCCATTGTTCCTGAGAACAGAGTCTTGGTCATTTTACCCATGAGGCATGGTTCGCACGTGTCAAATGATTCGTAATCAAGAGACTCTAAAAGCCCATCTGCATGGAGCTTCTTCATGCGTTTGACACCTATGTGACCAAGGCGGCAGTGCCACAAGTATGTGGGACTATCATTATCAACCTTACATCTTTTGGTATTCACACTATAAATATGTGTAGCATTACGCTTGAGATTCATTAAGAATAAACCATTCACCATCGGAGCATGACCATAAAACATATCTCTCATATAAATAGAACAACCATTATTCTCGGATTTAAATGAGTAGCCATCTCGAATTAAATGACATCCTGATACAATGTTCATGCTCAAAGCTGGCACTAAATAACAATTATTGAGGTTTAAAACTAATCCCGTAGGTAAATGTAGAGGTAGCGTGCCGACGGCGATCACATCGACCTTGGAACCATTCCCGACGCGCATCGTCACCTCGTCCTTCGCCAGTCTCCGCTTATTCCGCAGCTCCTGCTTTGAGTTACAAATGTGAGCAACTGCACCGGTATCAAATACCCAGGAGCTACTATGAGTACTGGTAAGGTACACATCAATTACATGTATATCACATATACCTTTCGTGATGCCAGCCTTCTTGTCCGCTAAGTATTTGGGGCAGTTCCGCTTCCAGTGACCACTTCCCTTGCAATAAAAGCACTCAGTCTCGGGCTTGGGTCCATTCTTTGGCTTCTTCCCTGCAGCTTGCTTACCGGGCGCGGCAACTCCCTTATCGTCCTTCTTGAACTTCTTCTTACCCTTGCCTTTCTTGAACTTAGTGGTTTTATTCACCATCAACACTTGATGTTCCTTTTTGACTTCTACCTCTGCTGATTTCAGCATTGCAAATACTTCAGGAATGGTCTTTTCCATCCCCTGCATATCGAAGTTCATCACAAAGCTCTTGTAGCTCGGTGGAAGCGACTGAAGGATTCTGTCAATGACCGCGTCATCCGGGAGATTAACTCCCAGCTGAGTCAAGCGGTTATGTAACCCATACATAGTGAGTATGTGCTCACTGACAGAACTGTTTTCCTCCATCTTACAGCTGAAGAACTTGTCGGAGACTTCATATCTCTTGACCCGGGCATGAGCTTGAAAAACCATTTTCAGCTCTTTGAACATCTCATATGCTCCGTGTCTCTCAAAACGCTTTTGGAGCCCCGGTTCTAAGCTGTAAAGCATGCCGCACTGAACGAGGGAGTAATCATCGGAACATGTCTGCCAAGCGTTCATAATGTCTTATTCTGTAGGGAGAGCAGGTGCTTCACCTAGCGGTGCTTGTAGGACATAATATTTCTTGGCAGCTATGAGGATGATCCTCAGGTTCCGGACCTAGTCCGTATAGTTGTTGCCATCGTCTTTCAGCTTGGTTTTCTCTAGGAACGCGTTGAAGTTTAGGACAACGTTGGCCAATTGATCTACAAGACATATTGTAAATATTTTAGACTAAGTTCATGATAATTAAGTTCATCTAATCAAATTATTCAATGAACTCCCACTTAGATAGACATCCCTCTAGTCATCTAAGTATAACATGATCCGGGTTAACTAGGCCGTGTCCGATCATCACGTGAGACGGACTAGTCAACATCGGTGAACATCTTCATGTTGATCGTATCTTCTATACGACTCATGCTCGACCTTTCGGTCTTCTGTGTTCCGAGGCCATGTCTGTAAATGCTAGGCTCGTCAAGTCAACCTAAGTGTTTGCATGTGTAAATCTGTCTTACACCCGTTGTATGTGAACGTTGGAATCTATCACACCCGATCATCACGTGGTGCTTCGAAACAACGAACTGTCGCAACGGTGCACAGTTAGGGGGAACACTTTCTTGAAATTATTATGAGGGATCATCTTATTTACTACCGTCATTCTAAGTAAACAAGATGTAAAAACATGATATACATCACATGCAATCAAATAATAATAGTGACATGATATGGCCAATATCACATAGCTCCTTTGATCTCCATCTTGGGGCTCCATGATCATCTTGTCACCGGCATGACACCATGATCTCCATCATCATGATCTCCATCATCATGATCTCCATGAAGTTGCTCGCCAACTATTACTTCTACTACTATGGCTAACACGTTTAGCAATAAAGTAAAGTAATTTACATGGCGTTTCTCAATGACACGCAGGTCATACAAAAAATAAAGACAACTCCTATGGCTCATGAAGGTTGTCATACTCATCGACATGCAAGTCGTGATTCCTATTACAAGAACATGATCTCATACATCACATATATATCATTCATCGTTCATCACAACTTTGGCCATATCACATCACACAACACTTGCTGCAAAAACAAGTTAGACGCCCTCTAATTGTTGTTGCAAGCTTTACGTGGCTGCAATAGGGTTCTAGCAAGAACGTTTTCTTACCTACGTGAAAGCCACAACGTGATTTGTCAACTTCTATTTACCCTTCATAAGGACCCTTTTCATCGAACCCGCTCCAACTAAAGTGGGAGAGACAGACACCCGCCAGCCACCTTATGCAACTAGTGCATGTTAGTCGGTGGAACCGGTCCCGCGTACATGTAAGGTTGGTCCGGGTCACTTCATCCCACAATACCGCTGAAGCAAAATAAGACTAGTAGCAGCGAGAAAGTTGACAACATCTACGTCCACAACAAATTGTGTTCTACTCGTGCAAGGAGAACTACGCATAGACCTAGCTCATGATGCCACTGTTGGGGAACGTTGCAGAAAACAAAAATTTTCCTACGGTTTCACCAAGATCCATCTATGAGTTCATCTAGCAACGAGTGATCGGATTGCATCTACATACCTTTCTAGATCGCGAGCAGAAGCGTTCAAGAGAACGGGGATGAGGGAGTCGTACTCGATGTGATCCAAATCACCGGAGATCCTAGCGCCGAATGGATGGCACCTCCGCGTTCAACACATGTACAGTCAGCGTGACATCTCCACCTTCTTGATCCAGCAAGGGGGAAGGAGAGGTTGATGAAGATCCAGTAGCACGACGGCATGGTGGTGGATGCAGGAGTCACCGCAGCAGGGCTTCGCCGTTCTACTGCAAGAGGGAGAGGTGTAGCAGGGGAGAGGGAGGCGCCAAGAGTCAAGGGTGCGGCTGCCCTCCCTCCCCCCCCCCTTTATATAGGCTCCCCAAGGGGGGCGCCGGCCCTAGGAGATGGGATCTCCTAGGGGGCGCGGCGGCCAAGGGTGGAGTGGCCCCCAAGGCAAGTGGGGCGCCCCCCCCCCCACCCTAGGGTTTCCAACCCTAGGCGCAGGGGGTGGGCCAAGGGGGGCACACCAGCCCACTATGGGCTGGCTCCCCTCCCCACTTCAGCCCATGGGGCCCTCCGAGATGGGTGGTCCCACCCGGTGGACCCCCGGGACCCATCCGGTGGTCCCGGTACAATACCGGTGACCCCCGAAACTCTCCCGATGGCCGAAACTGCACTTCCTATATATAATTCTTCACCTCCGGACCATTCCGGAACTCCTCGTGACGTCCGGGATCTCATCCGGGACTCCGAACAACTTTCGGGTTACTGCATATTCATATCTCTACAACCCTAGCGTCACCGAACCTTAAGTGTGTAGACCCTACGGGTTCGGGAGACATGTAGACATGACCGAGATGGCTCTCCGGTCAATAACCAACAGCGGGATCTGGATACCCATGTTGGCTCCCACATGCTCCTCGATGATCTCATTGTATGAACCACGATGTCGAGGATTCAAGCAACCCCGTATACAATTCCCTTTGTCAATCGGTATGTTACTTGCCCGACATTCGATCGTCGGTATCCCAATACCTCGTTCAATCTCGTTACCTGCAAGTCACTTTACTCGTACTGTAATGCATGATCCCATGACCAGACACTTGGTCACTTTGAGCTCATTATGATGATGCATTACCGAGTGGGCCCAGAGATACCTCTCCGTCATACAGAGTGACAAATCCTAGTCTCGATTCATGCCAACCCAACAGACACTTTCGGAGACACCTGTAATGTACCTTTATAGTCACCCAGCTACGTTGTGACGTTTGGTACACCCAAAGCACTCCTACGGTATCCGGGAGTTACACGATCTCATGGTGTAAGGAAAAGATACTTGACATTGGAAAAACTCTAGCAAACGAACTATACGATCTTGTGCTATGTTTAGGATTGGGTCTTGTCCATCACATCATTCTCCTAATGATGTGATCTCGTTATCAATGACATCCAATGTCCATAGTCAGGAAACCATGACTATCTGTTGATCAACGAGCTAGTCAACTAGAGGCTCACTAGGGACATGTTGGTGTCTATGTATTCACACACGTATTACGATTTCCGGATAACACAATTATAGCATGAATAAAAGACAATCATCATGAACAAGGAAATATAATAATAATCCTTTTATTATTGCCTCTAGGGCATATTCCCAACAAGTACTGCTACTAGTAAGCAACCTTCACCTCATCCTGTGAGCCACCGCGCCCGTGGGCGGGGGAGACAGCGTACTAAGAAAGCTTCTCCTTGTTCTGTGAGTTGACGGGACACATCAAAAGTACTCCAGATTATAGAGCCTTGCCTCTAAGGTAGGCCCCACATGGTTTGCCTCTTTTTTAACATAACGCGTTAGGTCGTAATTTGTTTGTTCACTCATGGTAGACGATCCTCCCTCCACCAAGTGGACAACCAGTACACGTGTCAAATTACCACGTGGGCTGCCTTTTCATACAGAAATGAGCTCCGCCGTGTACCCACGCGGGTGTGGTTGGGAAAGAGACGGGAGTACGTGTTTCGTGCGTGCACCTCTTCTCTTTGTGCACGTACCCCACCTACGTGGGTGTGTGTGAGAGATACAAACCTAGACAAATGGCTTGTGCGGAATAACTACTCTTCGTAAGCCATTGTAAGAGAGGACAAAATGGTGAAGGAGGAGATAGGGGAGTGGTGGAGGTGTGCGATTCTTGGCCGGCATTTGGCCTTGTTTAAATAGGAGATTAAATAGATAGTGGACGGGAGGAGCTTGGCCGGCGTTGTGTTTAATGTCGGCCTGGTCATGAACGGACGTGTGTCCAGAGTGGGTTTCTCGGCTTCCACACAGGCGGGTTTCATGGAGGCGTTTGAATGCGGCAAGGAGGCGTGTTCAGTCGGGCATGCAGCGAGTGGCACCCTCAACTCTGACATAGGACACCGCACCATTCTTCCACTGACGTGTGGGCACTTTGGGTACATGGCCTGCATGTCAGTGACCCAACGCAGGCAACGCACAGCAGAGGAACCTTTGGTGGGTCAGGGCGGTCAGAAGCGGGCATTTCATAAACCGATGATTTTTCATTGAGTGTGATGTCATCCTTTTCATGTATATAAGCCTACTATGTTGATAGCCCGTTCGATATGTTGTGATTCATAAAGACCACTGCAAACATCAATGTTCTACTTATCACAGATAAGATTGATTAATACCCGTAACAATCCATGTCCTTAACAAAGGGTGCATGCACGTATAGGTTGAGCATGTGTCTTGCATCGTGTGCTGTGTGCATGTAGGCATGCAAGTGTTGCGTGCGTGCAAGGGTACATTTCAGTGTTGCATGCATGTGTGCGTACGTGTGTGTGTTCGTGAGTGCATGTGTACGTGTCAGTGTTGCACGCCTACATGCGTGCATGTGTTCGTTATGTGTATGTGTCAGTGTTGCACGCATGCATGCGTGCGTGTCTCGCGTGCGTGCATCTGTACGTGCGGGGTGAGGCTACACGTCAGTCGACTGACTTTTTCATCTCTGGTCATTAGATTTTCCAGCCGTTGGATACGAAATCAAGGGCCTGCAGTTTATCATCAAACTGCACCCCCTGAGCCGCCAGCCACCACCGGCCGAACCGCCGGCCCGCGCTGCGACGCCACCCCACCCGCCCCGAAACCACTCCCCACCGCCGGTCCGCTGCCGCACCGGCCAACCCTCTAGCCCCCCCATGCCAAGCTTTTTCTCTAGCAATCCCCACCCCACCGCCCAATCAACGCGGCCCCCCCCACCACCGGCGACTGCCAACCAGAGGTCTCACAACTTCGAGTAACCACCGATGACTAATTTATTACCATTTTTTCCTTCATATACGCACTGACGGGTGGGCCCTATGGTAATGTGCGCTACTGAATGTGGACCGTTTGACTGGTCAATTGATCGTGTCATCAACAAATTACGGAGCTGTATGGTGAGCCAGTGACCGTATGATCACCCTAAAATGTATTTTATTAACACAGTACAGACTCAAACTACCATTTCTTTCTTTCATATACGGGCTAACAGGTGGGCCCCACGGTTACGCGCCCCGATGGTGCAACACTAGTTGCGCCACGTGGAACATTTGACTGGTCAATTGATTGTGTCATCAACAAAATACGTAGTTGTACGGGTGAGCCAGTGACCGTATAATCATGACATGTATTTTTTAACATGGTACAGACGCAAGGGCTCATATATGCACGCAAGCACTCACCGCTATAAGTGCACACACGCACACCCTACCCCTATGAGCACCTTCGAGAGAGTGAGCCAACGTATGATCTTGAGATTTTACGAAGTTGCCATAGGTGCATCGTAGTCGAGTGGAACGTCTCCTCCCACTGAACGCACATCGCCGGAAAATACTGAAATTAACCCAGGATAAATGCGAGCACCAGGACTTTAACCCTGGTGGGCTCGAGAAACCACTGTCCTCCTAACCATCCAACCTCATGTCTGTTAGCATGACATAATGTATGTGGTGACCGTGATGAGCTTATTCTGAAGTCCAGTGACCATATCGTGCTTTCGCTTCAAATACAATGACCGTAAGTGTCGTCAACAAAATACGGAGCATGCATCAAATGCAAAGTCCGTCAGTGTCATCAAGAAAATACGGAGATGTATTGTGAGCTAGATACCGTATGATCACCACGAGAATGTATACGGTGACCGTAATGAGCATATTCTGAACTCCAGTGATTATATAGTGCTTTAGCTTGAAATACAGTGACCGTAATGCATGAATGTATCGTGGGTATGCATACTTTTAGAGGGCCGAGAGATAGTTTGTGTGCGTACGTGAAAGTGGTGTAGAAAGAGGGGATGTCCGATGGAGACAAGGAGAGATATGCCCTTCGTTTCTCTTTCATGTGACTAATATTTTAGGAGAATATATAAACATTCACAATGCAGAACAAATATTTTTGGATGCACCATGCAATTAACTTTCATGTATAACATTGTACTGTTGTATATGCTTATTTTCTTAGTGGCCGATTGCGTGTGTGGTTTGGTGGGCACACCATTTCTAGTTGTGGTGGGTCAACATGAGGACTCATCGGTCGGTTCCATCCTATGCCACATAGGTTGGATCGAGACGCGTTATACGAAGACCCATGTGGTGGACTCGGCGTACAACACGAAGCTAGCTACCAGAGTCGCGGAGGACTCTATCCCCACTGGTGATAAGCCGACTATATATGATTTGTAACCCTAGGCCCCTAGTATGTTATAGAAGCTTGGGGGCTAGTTCGTCGATAGTATACACACACGCACAATGCCTGGTATTCACGTGTACTTTGTACACACCCCTATCACTAATATACAGTACCAGGAGTAGGCTTTTTCCTCAACTGCAAGGGTCCGAACTAGGGTAAAACTTTGCCTCGTATTACCATCCAGCCTAACAGTCAGGGATATCCTACTGAATGATATGATGGAACCATATCTGCCAACTACTAAGAGAGAGGTGTGTCTGGTGGTCAATGTGTGCGAGAGAGGCCTAAAGATAATGTGTGTGCGGGAGACACGTAGGCACATATATATATGTTTGTGTATAGAGGGCTAGTAGAGACCGTGCATGTGTATATATGCATGTGAGAGAAATACTGTTTTCCAACTGAGATTAGTGAAAAGAGTGGTACATAGTAGTCAGAAAGAGAGAGAGATACAGAGAGGGCATGTGCGTGAGACTCCCCGACACCCCGAGAGAGATTGTGAGCTTGTGTGAAAGAGAAATGTCGATGCATATAAAGTGTGTGCACTTATGCGGTAGATAGAGAGATATATAGCGCGTTTGTGAGAACGGGCCGAGGCATAGTGCATCTACGTGTAAAAGGCGGTTCTACGCATTAAATTAAAATATAAATGGCATTATTATTTTTGGATGAGATCATGAATTTTGCAAATTGCGTCTGGACGAAAATCGGTCTATGAGACACCCATGCTCTATTGAATTCTAGCGTGTGCATGTGTTTATTTTGTATTATCGATCCATAGAGTGAGAGCGGTTTGAAATAAAGGCAATGGATAGTTTTGCAATTCATATATAAACATTAATTAGTGCACTCCATGTTGTTAGTGTGAAGCACTTTATACATTTGTCACTTGCATGGATACATTCCAAATTGCTAGCTACAAAATAGAATACATGTCGAATTGAACATAAAGAGGGTTTCGAAGATTTGAATTCATAGGAAGTGCATTCATCTATTTGAACCCGAGGTAATGGCATTTGTAAATCAGATGTAAAGGGGGGCATCAATCTTTGTTGTGCCTTTGAACATCCTTTGTATATATTCATACGCATGTCTAACTTTTTTTGCAAGCAAGGAGATTATATATGGAACCATGCATGAACCGAGGTAAGTTGCATATTTTTTAATATATATACTCATGTATAATGTATATTCAAATGTACCACCTCCATTCCAAAATAATCGTAGCTTTACGATTTTCAAGAGTAAAGATTTGTGAAGTTTGACAAATCCTGAATGTTCAATTCAAGAGAACCGAAAACGTTAATGCTTCTGCTCCCAAATATTGAACGAAGCGCCAAATAGTCCTCTGGTCACCTGAAACCGCGCGAGACTAATGTTTGGTGGTAGGAAATTACTGTCCTAACTCTGGCCCGTGTAGCCTATCGGCCCGATGTCCAAAGGTCTAAACCGGGGTAGGTTTGTAACTTCACCAAGACGCCCGTCTCAACTGCCCCCGAGAGGCATTCATACGCCGTGGGCACCTAAACACCCACGCGCTCGGCCAAAATCTATCCCGCCCACATTTGGGACATATGAGATTACTGTCCTACCCCCAACCCGCAATATGTCAGAAATTTTAAATGGGGGCAAAGTTTGTAACTTCCCCCAAATTTCAAACAAGCGCGTCCCAAACCGAAACATTGTTCCCCCTTAAATTCCCCACCTCCCTCCGTTTCCCCATTCATACTCCGTGGGCGCCAAAACACCCTCTCCACCAGCCGCGAAACCCCAGCCTCCTCCATCCTCCACCCCATAGCACCCAATCCACCGCTGTCCTCATCCATCACGCCGGAGCCGGTACCCTGACGTCATCGTCCAATGCAACCGCAACTGCAATGCCCTCAAGGACTTAGCAGTTGAAGCCGAGGTAGAGCTGCCTCCACGACGCCGACGCCGACGTGCGCCGTACTAGAACTACTCCGACCACATCGTCCTGCGCCTCACTGCTGCCACTCCACTGTTGCAACCGTCCACCGCACGGGAGCTGTTCCCGCTACGCCGTCGTTCACCGCCTCGGATTTGCTTCCCCGCCGCCGACAGACGGCCACTGCACCACACTCAACAACTTGTCCATGGGTTCGTCCAAGGCTGCACCGTCCTCCACAACTTCTCATTTCAAGCGAACCACAAGAAGATCATTCAAAAAATAGAAGGAGGACACAACACTGCCAGCAGAAAGACGTAATCCTCTTCCCTTATTCGTTCAAACCTTACGTCTCTGCTCACACCGTATTCATCCCACAAAAGAAACTAGTTGAGCGCTTCTTGTTGCATGTTCTTCGTGATACTAAATGCACAAGGTTTCCTCCCTTTACTATTTCACCTTTGCTAGAGGTCGGTAGCCCGCCTGGATTTCAATTCAAGGTCAGTCAAACCGCAATTAAAAGAAGCAACACCCGCTTAGGCGCGCGGAGCACCTAGTCCGCATGTTCGCCAGGGAAGCGGTGCATTGGTGTCTATCATAGGGGTGTGGGGCGCAGGAGCTGCTTGTGGCCGATCTGGAGGTCGGCGGGGCTTGAATGGATGGCGCGAGGGGGGGTGCCAAGCACGGCAGTGCGGTAAGGTTGAGGGGAGGGTGCAAGGAGGGGACTGGGCCGGTGGTCGGTGCCGTTTCGAGGAAGATCGTCAACACTGACTGGCTGGAGGTAGATGAAGGCGATCTGCCCATTCTTTGTACATCGGACGGTGCAGAACAAATGGACTGACCTATTTGACTTCAGTCGAATGTTATTTTCATAGAATCCTGTAGTAATTTAGTGTGCCATGCATGTTGTAGAGCTATCATATGTATCCCGTCATTTATTTCTCACCGACCTGCTATTTGCTACCTTTACATTGTACTAATTGTGCACACACTTCACCCATACTCACATTATTGTTTTTTATGCATGGGTATTTCAGACTCTGACACAGTGTTGATGAATGCTAAAAAGAAAAGACAGAAGTCGCTCCAGTGTAATTCGAAGATAAGCACTAAGCTTTTTAGCGCTCTAAAAGATGCAGTGTCAATGGTTGGAGACAGTAAACATAGATCTGCAGTTGATGATCTCAATTGCCACACACAACCATCCCAGGTGCTTGCTTTAACTTCATGCTGTCAAATGTGGTTGCATGTTGCATATGGTGTCTAGCTTGTATTGCTTCCAATTTGGTTAAATTGCAAGTGCTTACTTTACACATTATACCTTTGATAATGGCATGCCTTCCTGTTTTGGATACATACTACATATGTCTATTAACCATGTTCGTACATCAAACTAATGCTCTTTTGTATCCCTCGTCAATCACTTATGATGAGACAGTCACCTGAGTGGGTTACTGTGAGACGCCGTACTTGGTTAAAGAGTGCAGTGTCATCCTCCCCACATGATTGTCAAGAAACAGCAAGGCTAAATGAAGATAGTCAACGTAGCTCTCTAGTTGATGACCGCAATTCCCCCACACTACCATCACAGGTGCTTGCTCTAAATTCGCAGTGTGATATGTGGTTGCATGTTGCATATGGTGTCTAGCTTGTAATGCTTCTAATTAGGGTAAATTGCATCTTCTTGGTTTACACATTATACCTGTGAATATGACATGCCTTCCTATTTTTGGTACACACTACATCTATGTGTTAACCTTGTTCTTACATGAAACTACCTCTCTTTTGTATCCTCCATCAATCACTTATGATGAGTCACCTTTATTCGTTGCATATTGCATATTATTTCTAGCCTGTTACCACATCATAGGTGTGAATATGTCAAGTTGTCCATTTTTTCGTACATGTTCAATCCTCATATCATGACTTTGCCTTTCACCAGAGTAGTGTTCGTCAGTATCATGCATGAATGAGTTCTGAAGAGCGAATTATATTCCTTTTTCTTGTCGGTTTGACCTCACAATGCAAAATCAAGAAAGCTGAAGGAAATTGGCAAGGCATTGGATGATGGTGGTCCTTCCGAGCAACTGAAATGGAGGTTCTCTACATATTCTACTCCGCCATCCTCCCAACAAGATTCGCAAGACAACACAAGGCTAGACAGTCAACGTAGCTGTGTAGATGATGAGCACATCTCCCCTACCCCACCATCACAGGTGCTTGCTCTAACTTGGCACTATTATATGTGGTTGCATGTTGCGTATGTTGTCTAGCTTGTATTTCTTCTAACTTTGTTGAATTACATCTACTTACTTTACACATAATGCCTATGAATATGACACGTGTTCCTGTTTCTAGAACATACGTGTACCTGATGAGCACATCTCCCCTACTCCACCATCACAGGTGCTTGCTCTAACTTGGCACTATTATATGTGGTTGCATGTTCTGTATGATGTCTAGCTTGTATTGCTTTCTAACTTTGTTGAATTGCATCTGCTTACTTTACACATAATGCCTGTGAATATGACACGTGTTCCTGTTTCTAGAACATACATGTACATGATGAGCACATCTCCCCTACTCCACCATCACAAGTGCTTGCTCTAACTTGGAACTGTTATATGTGGTTGTGTTTTCCGTATGATGTTTAGTTTGTATTGTGATACGTCTCCAACGTATCTATAATTTTTGATTGTTCCATGCTATATTATATCCTGTTTTGGACATTATTGGGCTTTATTATACACTTTTATATTATTTTTGGGACTAACCTATTAACCGGAGGCCCAGCCCAGAATTGCTATTTTTTCCTATTTCAGGTTTCGCAGAAAAAGAATATCAAACGGAGTCCAAACGGAATGAAACCTTCGGGAACGTGATTTTCGGAATGAACATGATCCAGAGGACTTGGACCCTACGTCAAGCAATCAACCAGGAAGGCACGAGGTAGGTGGCGCACCTACCCCCCCCCCCCAGGCGCACCCTCCACCCTCGTGAGACCCACGTTGCTGCACTGACATACTCCTTCCTCCTATATATACCTACGCACCCCCAAACTACCAGATACGGAGCCAAAACCTTAATTCCATTGTCGTAACTTTCTGTATCCACGAGATCCCATCTTGGGGCCTTTTCCAGAGCTCCGCCGGAGGGGGTATCGATCAAGGAGGGCTTCTACATCAACACCATAGCCTCTCCGATGAAGTGTGAGTAGTTTAATTCAGACCTATGGGTCCATAGTTATTAGCTAGATAGCTTCTTCTCTCATTTTGGATCTCAATACAAAGTTCTCCCCCTCTCTTGTGGAGATCTATTTGATGTAATCTTCTTTTGCGATGTGTTTGTTGAGACCGATGAATTGTGGGTTTATGATCAAGTTTATCTATGAACAATATTTGAATCTTCTCCTAATTCTTTTATGTATGATTGGTTATCTTTGCAAGTCTCTTCGAATTATCAGTTTGGTTTGGCCTACTAGATTGATCTTTCTTGCAATGGGAGAAGTGCTTAGCTTTGGGTTGAATCTTGCGGTGTCCTTTCCCAGTGACAGTAGGGGTAGCGACGCACATATTGTATTGTTGCCATCGAGGATAACAAGATGGGGTTTATATCATATTGCATGAGTTTATCCCTCTAGATCATGTCATCTTGCTTAAAGCGTTACTCTGTTCTCTTGAACTTAATACTCTAGATGCATGCTGGATAGTGGTCGATGTGTGGAGTAATAGTAGTAGATGCAGGCAGGAGTCGGTCTACTTGTCTCAGACGTGATGCCTATATACATGATCATACCTAGATATTCTCATAACTATGCTCAATTCTATCAATTGCTCAACAGTAATTTGTTCACCCACCGTAATACTTATGCTCTCGAGAGAAGCCTCTAGTGAAACCTATGGCCCCCGGGTCTATTTTCCATCATATTAATCTTCCAATACTTAGTTATTTCCTTTGCCATTTATTTTTCTTGCATCTTTATTTTTGTTTATCATAAAAATACCAAAAATATTATCTTATCATATCTATCAGATCCCACTCTCGTAGGTGATCGTGAAAGGATTGACAACCCCTTTATCGCGTTGGTTGCGAGGAGTTTATTTGTTTGTGTAGGTGCAAGGGACTCATGTGTGGCCTCCTACTGGATTGATACCTTGGTTCTCAAAAACTGAGGGAAATACTTACGCTGCTCTGCTGCATCACCATCTCCTCTTCAAGGGAAAACCAACGCAGTGCTCAAGAGGTAGCAAGAAGGATTTCTGGCGCTGTTGCCGGGGAGGCTTACGCAAGGACAAGTCAATATTTGGACTCCCGACAACGAACCATTTCTTGCGCCGTTGCTGGAGAGTCTATGCAAAAGTCAACATACCAAGTACCCATCACAAACCCTTATCTCCCGCATTACATTATTTTCCATTTTCCTCTCGTTTTCCTCTCCCCCCATTTCACCCTTGCCGTTTTATTCGCCCTCTCTCTCTCTCCATCCTCCCTCTCTTTCTCTATTTGCCTCTTCTTGCCCCTTGCACTTTCCGTCGTTATGTCTGAAATCGGGGAAATTATTGTCGATATGGACAATAATAATATCATGAAAAATTTTGATGCTCCTGCTGAAGAACCCCCTATCTTACATACAAAAAAATTCCGAATTGGTAGTGGTAATATTATTGGAAAAGGAGTTACCCAAGATTTCTTTACTTGTGTCGGTGCTTTGCCTTCTATGGGTAGCTCTATCCTTCATAGAACTAGTAATCTTGTGGATGATATCGCCATGCTTGTACTTGAACTTGAAAGACAATTTGTGCGCATGCATCCTTGCATACAAAGGATTTTCTTAGAATTTTCTAATATTGAGCGTTCTTCTGTTAAGCGTGCCGCTACTATCTTTTTGGCTCATGAGTTTAGATTCATAATAAAAGAGGCCAAATAAATCTTTGTGCATTATAGGGTGGACTCTTGCTGCCCTCCCATAGAGGCTATCATTTTTTATCAAGAAGAAATAATGTATTTTAAATCTCTAGACTATGTTGCTTTCAATGAAAATCTTAGAGAAAGGGTTCCTACCAATGTTCTAGTTGATAGAATTTCTGAACTTAATAATGATTTGGCTATTCAAAATAATCAACTAGGATATTTTATCGAGTATAGGCTCATAAAGTTCTGTCAAAAGAATGCTTCTAATGATGAATTGGTTGTGCAATACGAAGGGCCAAAGGAGGAACCTATACCTCCCAAAGTTGATCTTGGGGACTTTTGTCCCATTAAATTTAGCCCTTTTGATTAATTTTTCTTGCCTCAAAGAAAACTTGCCGCCGAACATAGGGAATATGAAATGAGTTTAATGATCTATCTTATTATTATGACAATACCTAAATCTAGCTTCGCTTATATGCCTAGCTAGGGGCGTTAAACGATAGTGTTTGTTGGGAGGCAACCCAATTTTATTCTTATTCCTTGCTTTTTTGCTCCTGTTTAGTAATAAATAATTTATCTAGCCTCTGTTTTGGTTGTGTTTTTTGTGTTTAAATAGTGTTTGTGCCAAGTAGAACCGTTGGGAAGACTTGTGGAAAGTCTTTTTAATCTTGCAGTAAAAAACAGAAACTTTAGCGCTCACGAGAACTGCTGCCATTTTTATTTGGAAAGTGCTATTTAGTTAATTCTTTTTGTAGATGATTAATACATAAATTACTGACTTCCAGAAGTTTATTTTAGAATTTTTGGGGTTCCAGATCTTGCGTTAGATACATATTACTATAGACTGTTCTGTTTTTGACAGATTCTGTTTTTCGTGTGTTGTTTGCTTATTTTGATGAATCTATGGCTAGTAAAATAGTTTATAAACAATAGAGAAGTTGGAATACAGTTGGTTTAACACCAATATAAATAAATAATGAGTTCATTACATTACCTTGAAGTGGTGTTCTGTTTTTTTCGCTAACGGAGCTCACGAGATTCACTACAAGAAATATGTCAACTAGTGACCTTCTGTCAGTGACCCTGGAAGAAATGGTCATAGATCTATGACCATTTCAAACCAATTGGTCAAAAGCTGTTCGGGGGGCTCCAAACCCTAAACCATTGCGACCATTTTGGTCAGAAAGGTCGTAATTTCCTTACGTGAAATGGTCATAAAGCAAACAGCGCTAGTCCGTTGCCTTATTTCTAGTTGTTAACGACCAATATAGATGGTAATAGCCTTGTCAATTGTGGTGGGTTGCTATGACTATGCGCCACCTCATCAGTTTTGCCTATGTGTCTTGTCCATGTGGCAGTTTTTGCCCTAGCTTGTGAACCAACCTATATTTCTGTCATTCCCAAAATTCCCAAAAAAATCTCATAAATTCTTTGGGTCATATCTTCTTCAAATATGTAAAAACCTTCCTTGCCTAGTTCAAAAATAATTCAAAAATATTCATTTTCCTATTCTGTTCAAAACAACCGTTTGTGAAGGAAGTACCACTTTGGCATGTCCAAATAGTATCCATTTTCTACAGTGCTTTCCTATGCCCAAATAACCATCCTCCACCAAATGCCAGCTCAATTCATTCATTATTTTGAGCCGAGCTTCAACATTCGTATTTATGTCCAGTGTGGTAGTTTGCAAAGCAAGTACCACCTAGGCTCCTCCTTTTTAGCTGAAAATTTGTGAAGACGGTCTTCTTAGTAACTGATCATCCTCAGCCAAAACTCACGCCCATTAGCCATGTACATTTCCCGTACCGCTAATCAAACACTTGGCTGTTAATTCATGTTTGAGCATCGACCGGTCTCCTCGTGAGAATCTTATGTTGTAATTTTCTTCCTAGCACCTACCCGGGGAGTGCCCAACCCACTAGACATGCCTAGGCTGCCCAGAACACATTGCAACGCCACGGTCACGCGGTGACCACGCGGTGGGCATGCGAGTTTACGCGCTCTAGAGTTCGGGCCCTCGACCACCGCCCAAACCTCGATGTATCGCCACCAAACCATGTATTTATGATTAAATAGGTACTTATGTAACTAGAAATGATTTTTGGAAAAAATAAATAGCAAACTATGAGGCAGCTGCCGTTCAAATTTGACCTGCTTCCACGTGAATCGGCGGAAATTTGTCTTTTTAACGAGAGGTGGATCAAAACTTTTTGCACCCAAACATTTTGTCAATTGTGCATTAAATATGGCCTAGTATTTTATAAAAATTATTTGGTCCAATTTTACAACAATTATTTGGGAGGTCCTTCACAAAAAAACCTCCTTTTGGGCACTCGAAAAATGAAAAATGGTTTTTTCGTCCAAAGAAAATGAAAACTTCCTTAGGCAACATTGTTTTCCATTCCAATATGCACCCTTGTGCACAATATGAAATCATTTGAACAAACTATGCTACGAATGTGCCCATAAGATTGATCATTTGGCTTGAAAGCCATTGATCTCCATACGTGATAGCTCGTTTCTGTGAACACTTTTTTTAAATAATTGCCGTATTACAAGTTTGTCATTTTTCTTGGGAACTTGGCCACATATAATGACACAATGCGAAGGTTTCCCAATTTTTGATTTTTTTTAATTTTTTATGCCCATTTCAAAATGCGGTCAAAACGGCGGGAATGACCATTCCTAGCTAGTGGTTGAATCTTGGATTTTTTTTGGTGTTTCTCTGATTAAATAGATACTTATGTACCTAGAAATGATTTTTGGAAAAAATAAATAGCAAACTATGAGGCAGCTGCAGTTCAAATTTGACCCGCTTCCACCTAAATCGGCAGAAATTTGTCTTTTTCACGAGAGGTGTATCGAAACTTTTTGCACCCAGCCATTTGGTCAATTGTGCATTAAATATGGCCTAGTATTTTATAAAAATGATTTGTTCCAATTTTGCAACAATTATTTGGGAGGTCCTTCACAAAAAAACCTCCTTTTGGGCACTCGAAAAATGAAAAATGGTTTTTTCGTCCAAAGAAAATGAAAACTTCCTTAGGCAACATTGTTTGCCATTCCAATATGCACCCTTGTGCACAATATGAGATCATTTGAACAAACTATGCCACGAATGTGGCCATAAGATTGATCATTTGGCTTGAAAGCCATTGATCTCCATACGTGATATCTCGTTTCTGAGAACACTTTTTTAAAATAATTGCCGTATTACAAGTTTGTTATTTTTCCTGGGAACTTGGCCACATGTAATGACACAATGCGAAGGTTTCCCAATTTTTTGATTGTTTTTGAATTTTTTTATGCCCGTTTCAAAATACGGTCAAAACGGCGGGAATGACCGTTCCTAGCTAGTGGTTGAATCTTGGAATTTTTTTGGTATTTCTCTGATTAAATAAATACTTACGTACCTATAAATGATTTTTGGAAAAAATAAAGAGAAAACTACAAGGTAGCTGCAGTTCAAATTTGACCCGCTTCCAACTGAATCGGTGGAAATTTGTCTTTTTCACGAGAGGTGGATCAAAATTTTTTGCACCCAACCATTTGGTCAATTGTGCATTAAATATGTCCTAGTATTTTATAAAAATGGTTTTGTCCAATTTTGCAAAAATTATTTGGAAGGTCCTTCACAAAAAAACCTCCTTTTGGGTACTCGAAAAATGGAAAATGGTTTTTTCGTCCAAAGAAAATAAAGACCTCCTTAGGCAACATTGTTTGCCATTCCAATATGCACCCTTGTGCACAATATAAGATCATTTGAACAAACTATGCTATGAATGTGGCCATAAGATTGATCATTTGGCTTCAAAGTCATTGATCTCCACATGTTATAGCTCGTTTCTGAGAACACTTTTTTAAAATAATTGCCGTATTACAAGTTTATTATTTTTCTGGGGAACTTGGCCACATATAATGACACAATGTGAAGGTTTCCCAATTTTTTGATTTTTTTGAATTTTTTATGCCCGTTTCAAAATGCGGTCAAAACGGCGGGAATGACCGTTCCTAGATAGTGGTTGAATTTTGGAATTTTTTTGGTGTTTCTCTGATTAAATAGATACTTACGTACCTAGAAATGATTTTTGGCAAAAATAATGAGCAAACTACAAGGCAGCTACAGGTCAAATCTGACCCGCTTCCAACTGAATCGGCGAAAATTTGTGTTTTTCACGAGAGGTGGCTCAAATTTTTTTGCACCCAACCATTTAGTCAATTGTGCATTAAATATGTCCTAGTATTTTAGAAAAATGATTTGGTCCAATTTTGCAACAATTATTTGGGAGGTCCTTCACAAAAAAACCTCCCTTTAGGCACTCGAAAGATGATTAAATATAGCTAGAAAGATCAGAAATGCATACAAATTGGTTCTCATCCATAAAATGTGGTATAAATCTAGTGAAAATTTGTGTAGTGCCCTTTTGCAAAATATTTTTGATAGCTACTTCACAAAATCACTCTATTTTTAGCACTTGGAAACTATTTTAAATCACAGACTTTTCGAACCAATCAGGACTGTTCTCATGGATCACCCCCTTAGCCAATCTAGACCGTCCACACTTGGCGAATCCAACGTCTCTCACTTGGTCTCAGCAGCCCAAACAAAACCCTAGCAACCCCCGGCCGCCTCTCTCTCCCCCTCTCCCCGAGAACACACCTGCCGCCGCCTCTCTCTCCCCGATCCAGAATCCAGATCGACGACGACGTCCCTCCGTCGCCGCCTCTCTCTCCCTCTCTCCCCGATCCAGAATCTAGATCGACGACAACGTCCCTCCATCGTCGGCCCCTCTTTCCCCATCCCAGTCGCAGCACTCACCATCCCGTCCCCACCCTGCCAAACTTCCTCCTCCTCCTCTACCGATTCCCCAACCCAAGCCCCAGCCTCGCCGCCAACCAAATCCTCTCCCCAACCCCGTCGCTGTCGTCCTCCTCTTCTCCAACCCCGGGCTCTCTAGCATCGGCGCACCGCTACCGCCTCCACCCTCTCCCCTTCCCAAGCTGCTTAGGCGGCGCCCAGATCCGCCACCGCCGTCCTCTACAACCATGCCCACGCAGCGGCAGATGAAGGAGGAGTTAGGGGCGGAGTGACGGGGCCCTTCCTCCGCCTCCACGGTCCATGGCTTCTACGTGCCATTCCTCCGCCTCTACCTCGCCAGCTCTCATAGCCTCGGCCGCCGTTGTGTTCGCCACCAACCAGAGGAACGACACCTACGGTGCCGGGGGACCCTTCTTCACTGCATCGGTGCAGGACCTCCACGCCTCGGCCTGCCTGGAGGACCTCCGCCCCGGTGACCACTTCGAGATCCTATGGCGGAAGAACAAGGATTTCCCCTATGGTATGTATGCAATCTTGCTCTTGTTAATGGCTGCACCATTGCAAAATTCCATCGGTGTAGAGTTCGGCACTTGGTAATGGATGATTTCTTGTGATGGATCACAGACTGGTGGTACGGCGTCGTGGGTCACCTGGAGCCGTGCAACGCGAACGAGCATCTCTGCCGCTACCATGAAGACGGTAATTCATCCTCTAGTTGCATGTTTTTTGAGCCTCAGGGAAGATAAGAAGCATGTGAAATATATTCAGGAACATGCCGAGGGCATCAAAGATTCGTTATCCCATAGGATCATCGTCAACTTGCATGAAACGTCATGGCTACAGTCTGATCATGGCCCTCTCTCTCCCGTGATCTTGTGATGTTCGTCCTATCCAGTATCCATAGTCTAGAGTGTGTTAATATATAGCATCTCGTCTGTTCTTATCCATATCTATAGCATTTTCCACTTTTTTCATTGTGTGTGTGTGTGTTCTTATCTAAATTTTGTTGGGTGTGTGTGCTCTGTCAGATACAATCATGCTGGAGTTCAAGCACTACGTACGCGGCTGGGTCGAGGTGGAGGCAAACCACGGTGAGCAGGAAAGACCACCAGGAGAAAGGGAACGAGACGGACGGCTTCTATGGCGGCATCAGGAAGCTGCAGAACAAAGATGAGATCTCCACGTGGCGGCGATTCTGGCCGGTTGATGTGCTCAGTTGAACATTGAGATATCTATCACTCCGTTGTATAGCTGATTACCTACCAGTGGTCACCGAGCTGCGACGTTCCTCTGAAGAATGCACCCACCTGGTGTTGCTGCTGACGCCGCCACCCTTCTGAATGTTTTTGGTACTACTGGAAAATTCAAATGGGTGCGTGGGATTTCAAAGTTCCAGCAGCAGAGAAGCAACGATAGGCATTTTATGTGAACGATGTTGTACAGCTTTACCAAGTCTTCAGTTTGCACCGTGCTGCTGCCGCATCCTAGACTTGTAGATACCTGCCGCTTTATGATCTATGATAAGTTCACTTGTGTAAGAATAAGGTAGCATTTAAGCAACGGGTAGCAGTATCAACAAAACTGAGTATTCTGTTCGTTTTTGTGTCTGCTTGACTGCTTGTGTATTGGTATAGGTGAGGAAGAACTGGCTGACGACGGGCAAGGGCATGGGGTACCTGGAGGCCAAGCACCACCTGCTGCTGAGCTAATGCCAGGGCCTCGTCTACTACCTGCTATGCAAGGCCAAGGGCCTGTCTGTCGATGGCCACCCTATTGCGCGCAGCCTTGTCGAGATCAGGTTGTTTCTTGAGAAGGTGTGTGTGTGTGCCCTCAAGTGTTGTTGATTGCTAAGTTGCCAGTCTCCATTTTTGCAGCTGTCTAATAGTAGATTGTCTTATGTTTGAATTCTCTGTGCTAGATTCGCCCAATAGACAAGAAGATGGAGTACCAGATCCAGAAGCTCACCAATGCCGCAGATGGTGCGGCAGCCCAGGATAAGGCGCCAGGCACCAAGGTCAATGGGAAGGGCGGGCAACAAGCTGTTTCTTGCGCCGTTACCGGGGAGTCTACGCAAAAGTCAACATACCATGTACCCATCACAAACCCTTATCTCCCGCATTACATTATTTTCCATTTGCCTCCCATTTTCCTCTCCCCCACTTCACCCTTGCCGTTTTATTCACCCTCTCTCTCTCTCCATCCTCCCTCTCTTTCTCTATTTGCCTCTTCTTGCCCCATGCACTTTCCGTCATCATGTCTGAAATCGGGGAAATTATTGTCGATATGGACAATAATAATATCATGAAAAATTTTGATGCTCCTGCTGAAGAACCCCCTATCTTACATACAAAAAAAATTCTGAATTGGTAATGGTAATATTATTGGAAAAGGAGTTATCCTAGATTTCTTTACTTGTGCCGGTGCTTTGCCTTCTATGGGTAGCTCCATCCTTCATACAACTACTAATCTTGCGGACGCTATCGCCATGCTTGTAGTTGAACTTGAAAGACAATATATGCACATGCATCCTTGCATACAAAGGATTTTCTTAGAATTTTCTAATATTGAGCATTCTTCTGTTAAGCATGCCGCTACTATATTTTTGGCTCATGAGTTTAGATTCATAATAAAAGAGGCCAAAGAAATCTTTGCGCATTATAGGGTGGACTCTTGCCGTCCTCCCATAGAGGCTATCCTTTTTGATCAAGAAGAAATAATGTGTTTTAAATCTTTAGACTATGTTGCTTTGAATGAAAATCTTAGAGAAAGGGTTCCTACCAATGTTCTAGTTGATAGAATTTCTGAAATTAATAATGATTTGGCTATTCAAAATAATCGACTAGGATATTCTCTCGAGTATAGGCTCACAAAGTTCTGTCAAAAGAATGCTTATAATGATGAATTGGTTGTGCAATACGAAGGGCCAAAGGAGGAACCTGTACCTCCCAAAGTTGATCTTGGGGACTTTTGTCCCATAAAATTTAGCCCTTTTGATTACTTTTTCTTGTCTCAAAGAAAACTTGCTGCCGAACGTAGGGAATATGAAATGAGTTTAATGATCTATCTTATTATTATGGCAATACCTAGATCTATCTTCGCTTATATGCCTAGCTAGGGGCGTTAAACGATAGCGTTTGTTGGAAGGCAACCCAATTTTATTTTTATTCCTTGCTTTTTTCTCCTTTTTAGTAATAAATAATTTATCTAGCCTCTGTGTTGGTTGTGTTTTTTGTGTTTAAATAGTGTTTGTGCCAAGTAGAACCGTTGGGAAGACTTGGGGAAAGTCTTTTTAATCGTGCAGTAAAAAACAGAAACTTTAGCGCTCACGAGAACTGCTGCCATTTTTATTTGGAAAGTGCTATTTAGTTAATTATTTTTTATGATAATTAATAGATAAATTCCTTACATGTACCAATTTATTTTAGAATTTTTGGGGTTCCAGATCTTGCGTTAGATACATATTACTACAGACTGTTCTGTTTTTCACAGATTCTGTTTTTCGTGTGTTGTTTGCTTATTTTGATGAATCTATGGCTAGTAAAATAGTTTATAATCCATAGAGAAGTTGGAATGTAGTAGGTTTAACACCAATATAAATAAATAATGAGTTCATTACATTACCTTGAAGTGGTGTTTTGTTTTCTTTCACGAACGGAGCTCACGAGATTTTCTACTTTAAGTTTTGTGTTGTGAAGTTTTCAAGTTTTGGGTAAAGATTTGATGTATTATGGAATAACGAGTGGCAAGAGCCTAAGGTTGGGTATGCCCATGGCACCCCCAAGATAATTTAAGTACACCTAAAAGCCAAAGCTTGGGGATGCCCCGGAAGGCATCCCCTCTTTCGTCTACTTCCATCGGTAACTTTACTTGGAGCTATATTTTTATTTACCACATGATATGTGTTTTGCTTGGAGCGTCTGGTATTATTAGAGTCTTTATTTGTTAGTTTTTCACAATCATCCTTACTGTACACACCTTTTGAGAGAGACACTCATGATTCGGATATTGTTAGAATACTCTATGTGCTTCACTTATATCTTTTGAGTTATATAGTTTTTGCTCTAGTGCTTCACTTATATCTTTTAGAGCACGTTGGTAGATTTGTTTTATAGAAACCATTGTTCTCTCATGCTTCACTTAGATTATTTTGAGAGTCCTACAAAACAGCATGGTAATTTGCTTTAATTATGTTAGGCATTCAAGATTAATAATAAAATTTTCTTATGAGTGTGTTGAATACTATGAGAAGTTCGATAATTGATAATTGTTTTGAGATATGGAGATGGTGATATTTGAGTCATGATAGTTGAGTTGTTGTGAATTTGAGAAATACTTGTGTTAAAGCTTGTGATTCCCGTAGCATGCACGTATGGTGAGCCGTTGTGTGATGAAGTCGGAGCATGATTTATTTATTGATCGTCTTCCTTATGAGTGGCGGTCGGGGATGAGCGATGGTCTTTTCCTACCAATCTATCCCCCTAGGAGCATGTGCGTAATACTTTGCTTTGATAGCTTGTAGATTTTTGCAGTAAGTATATGGGTTCTTTATGACTAATGTCGAGTCCATGGATCATACGCACTCTAACCCTTCCACCATTGCTAGCCTCTCTAATACCGCGCACCTTTCGCCGGTATCATACACCCACCATATACCTTCCTCAAAACAGCCACCATACCTACCTATCATGGCATTTCCATAGCCATTACGAGATATATTGCCATGCAACTTACCACCATTCCGTTTACCATGACACGCTCCATCATTGTCATATTGCTTTGCGTGATCATGTAGTTGACATTGTATTCGTGGCAAAGCCACTGTTCATAATTCTTTCATACATGTCACTCTTGATTCATTGCATATCCAAGTACACCGCCGGAGGCATTCACATAGAGTCATATTTTGTTCTAAGTATTGAGTTGTAACTGTTGAGTTGTAAGTAAATAAAAAAGTGAGACGATCATCATTTTTAGAGCATTGTCCCAAGTGAGGAAAGGATGATGGAGACTATGATTCCCCCACAAGTTGGGATGAGACTCCGGACTAAGTAAAAAAAAGAGGCCATAAAAAAGGAGAAAAGGCCCAAATAAAAAAATGAGAGAAAAAGAGAGAAGGGACAATGCTACTATCCTTTTACCACACTTGTGCTTCAAAGTAGCACCAAGATCGTCATAGAGAGTCTCCTATGTTATCACTTACATATACTAGGGGGAATTTTTCATTATAGAACTTGGCTAGTATATTCCAATGATGGGCTTCCTTAAAATGCCCTAGGTCTTCATGAGCAAGCGAGTTGGATGCACACCCACTTAGTTCTTTTTGTTGAGCTTTCATATACTTATAGCTCCAGTGCATCCGTTGCATGGCAATCCCTACTCACTGACATTGATATCTATTAATGGGCATCTCCATAGCCCGTTGATACACCTAGTTGATGTGAGACTATCTTCCCCTTTTTGTCTTCTCCACAACCATCATTCTATTCCACCTATAGTGCTATGTCCATGGCTCATGCTCATGTATTGCGGGAAGATTGAAAAAGTTTGAGAACACTAAAAGTATGAAATAATTGCTTGGCTTGTCATCGGGGTTGTGCATGATTTAAATACTTTGTGTGGTGAAGATGGAGCATAGCCAGACTATATGATTTTGTAGGGATAACTTTCTTTGGCCAGGTTATTTTGAAGAGACATAATTGCTTAGTTAGTATGCTTGAAGTATTATTATTTATATGTAAATATTGAACTTTTGTCTTGAATCTTTCGGATCTGAATATTCATACCACAATTAAGAGAATTACATTGAAATTATGCCAAGTAGCATTCCACATCAAAAATTCTGTTTTTTATCATTTACCTACTCAAGGACGAGCAGGAATTAAGCTTGGGGATGCTTGATATGTCTCCAACGTATCTATAATTTTTTTTGTTCCATGCTATATTATATCCTGTTTTGGACATTATTGGGCTTTATTATACACTTTTATATTATTTTTGGGACTAACCTATTAACCGGAGGCCCGACCCAGAATTGTTGTTTTTTGCCTATTTCAGACTTTCGCAGAAAAAGAATATCAAACGAAATGAAACCTTCGGGAATGTGATTTTCGGAACGAACATGATCCAGAGGACTTGGACCCTATGTCAAGCAATCAACCAGGAAGGCACGAGGTAGGGGGCGCGCCTACCCCCCCCCCCCCCCCCAGGCGCGCCCTCCACCCTCGTGAGGCCCAGGTTGCTCCACTGACGTACTCCTTCCTCCTATATATACCTACGTACGCCCAGACTACCACACACGAAGCAAAAACCCTAATTCCACCGCCGTAACTTTCTGTATCCACGAGATCCCGTCTTGGGGCCTTTTCCGGAGCGCCGCCGGAGGGGGTATCGATCACGCAGGGCTTCTACGTCAACACCATAGCCTCTCCGATGAAGTGTGAGTTGTTTACTTCAGACCTACGGGTCCATAGTTATTAGCTAGATGGCTTCTTCTCTCTTTTTGGATCTCAATACAAAGTTCTCCCCCGGTCTTGTGGAGATCTATTTGATGTAATCTTCTTTTGCGGTGTGTTTGTTGAGACCGATGAATTGTGGGTTTATGATCAAGTTTATCTATGAACAATATTTGAATCTTCTCTGAATTCTTTTATGTATGATTGGTTATCTTTGCAAGTCTCTTCGAATTATCAGTTTGGTTTGGCCTACTAGATTGATTTTTCTTGCAATGGGAGAAGTGCTTAGCTTTGGGTTCAATCTTGCGGTGTCCTTTCCCAATGACAGTAGGGGCAACAAGGCACATATTGTATTGTTGCCATCGAGGATAACAAGATGGGGTTTATATCATATTGCATAAGTTTATCCCTCTACATCATGTCATCTTGCTTAAAGTGTTACTCTGTTCACTTGAACTTAATACTCTAGATGCATGCTGGATAGCGGTCGATGTGTGGAGTAATAGTAGTAGATGCAGGCAGGAGTCGGTCTACTTGTCTCGGACGTGATGCCTATATACATGATCATACCTAGATATTGTCATAACTATGCTCAATTCTATCAATTGCTCAACAGTAATTTGTTCACCCACCGTAATACTTATGCTCTCGAGAGAAGGCTCTAGTGAAACCTATGCCCCCCGGATCTATTTTCCATCATATTAATCTTCCAATACTTAGTTATTTCCCTTGCCATTTATTTTACTTGCATCTTTATTTTTCTTTATCATAAAAATAACAACAATATTATCTTATCATATCTATCAGATCTCACTCTCGTAGGTGACCGTGAAGGGATTGACAACCCCTTTATCGCGTTGGTTGCAAGGAGTTTATTTGTTTGTGTAGGTGCAAAGGACTCGTGCATGGCCTCCTATTGGATTGATACCTTGGTTCTCAAAAACTGAGGGAAATACTTGCGCTGCTCTGCTGCATCACCCTTTCCTCTTCAAGGGAAAACCAACCAGTGCTCAAGAGGTAGCATATTGCTTCTAATCATGTTGAATTGTATCTGCGTAGCTTACAACTTATACCTGCAACGATCACTTACCCATAAGACACATTTAACTTGGGAATGTGATGTAGGTTGCATCTTGCATTGTCTTCTAGCTTGTACTACTTCTAATTTCTTGAAATGGCACTTACGGCGAGACACTTTTTACATGATAGAGTGATATTGGTTGCATGTTCATATGGTGCCTAGCTTTCATTTCTTCTAATTTTGTTGAAATGCCTTCCGCTTACTGTTTTTTCATAGATATTCCATCCTCCTATAGTATGTGTGAATATGAAACATTGTCTTTTTTTGTATATATTCCATCCTCCTATCATGCGCTTGCCTTACATCAAAGTAGTGTTCGTATGTATCACGCATCAACCAGTTATGCAGACCTAATTTTATTCATCTTCTTGTGGTTTTGACTTCATAAGGCAATATCAGAAAATAGGAAGGTAAAGAGTAAGTTAGGGGATGTTGGTGGTCCTCCGAACCGACGCAAACAGAGACTCTCTAGATTTGCCTCTGCTATTGCTAATGAAGTTGAAGTCCCAAGTCTACATGATGAGTGTCGGTGTCAAAACCGGTGGATCTCGGGTAGGGGGTCCCGAACTGTGCGTCTAGGCCGGATGGTAACACGAGGCAGGGAACACGGTGTTTTACCCAGGTTCGGGCCCTCTTGATGGAGGTAAAACCCTACGTCTTGCTTGATTAATATTGATGATATGGGTAGTACAAGAGTGGATCTACCACGAGATCAAGGAGGCTAAACCCTAGAAGCTAACCTATGGTATGATTGTTGTCTATGGAGTTGATGAAGTTGTCCTACGGACTAAAACCCTCCAGTTTATATAGACGCCGGATAGGGTTAGGGTTACATAGAGTCGGTTACAATGGTAGGAGATCTTGAATATCCGCATCGCCAAGCTTGCCTTCCACGCCAAGGAAAGTCCCATCCGGACATGGGACGTAGTCTTCAATCTCGTATCTTCATAGTCCAGGAGTCCGGCTGAAGGTATAGTCCGGCTATCCGAACACCCCCTTACCCAGGACTCCCTCAGTAGCCCCTGAACCAGGCTTCAATGACGACGAGTCCGGCGCGCAAATTGTGTTCGGCATTGCAAGGCGGGTTCCTCCTCCAAGTCCTTCATAGAAGATTGTAAACACCAAGAATAGTGTCCGGCTCTGCAAAATAAGTTTCCACAGATTTCCATAGAGAGAATAATATAAACACAAATCCAATCTGCTGACGCATTCCGTAGTGCGCCATCACACTACGGCCAAGTCCTTTACGAATCGTTTTTATTTTTTCACCTCAGCGTGTTTTGCGAGGCGGTTTCCTTGGCACGTCTTGTCAAAGCAGAGATCGTGTACCCCCCTTTTACGGGATTCTCATCAATATGGACATGGGTAATCCAACCACGCCACTTATCACGGCGCTTGGGAGGCAAGTGAGTTTTACTAGGCAGGTGGGGACGCACAACCGCATCCGCCCATATAAGGGGATAAGGATCCACCTTTTTACCTACGCCTTCTTCCTCCTCTGCCTATCCATCTCCTGCGCACTCGAGCTCCAGCACCCAAGCCTGCACTTCCCACCTCAACCTCCTCCAGCAATGTCCAGAGCGGGAGGCAAGTGGATGGTCTCCACCGTTACGGAGGGCCAAGTAAAAAAGCTAAGGAAGGCCGGATACTTGTCCAAGGACATCGCGCACCGGCTTCCCAAGGAGGGGCAGCTTATCCCCACCCCAAGGCCCCATGAGAGGGTAGTATTCCTTCCACACTTCCTCCGCGGACTGGGTTTTCCACTTCACCTGTTTGTCCGGGGGCTCATGTTCTACTACGGCCTGGATTTCCACGATCTGGCCCCGAACTTCATCCTCAACATCTCGGCGTTTATCGTCGTGTGCGAGGTCTTTCTCCGCGTCCGCCCCCATTTCGGCCTCTGGCTCAAGACCTTCAACGTCAAGCCCAAGGTGGTGCGCGGCAACCAGGCGGAGTGCGGAGGCGCCATGGCGGACAAGATGGCCAACGTCCTATGGTTCGAGGGCTCTTTTGTGGAGACCCTAAAGGGATGGCAAGCCGGGTGGTTTTATATCACCGAGCCGCGCGATCCAAAATGGACCGCGGCCCCCGAGTTCCAATCTGGACCCCCCACACGGCTTATGTCCTAGAAAGAGACGGGCCTATCGTGGGGTAACGAAAAATAGGTGACCGGATTGCAAACATGCATCCAGTCCCTGGTGAACAAGCCAGTCCGGCTTGTCAATGTAATCCAGGTTATGCTCGTTCGCCAGATCCTCCCGTGTCAACAACGGGATTTTAATCTGTGGGAGTTCAACCCAGCGCAGCATCAAACCCTCAGCAGGTTCTTCGACACGACGTACGAAGACGCCTGGAGGTTGCTATTTAAGGGCGCCGAGGCTCCTGCATCCGCTTCCGAGGACCGCGGATACAGCTCGCAGCGCCATGCTAACGAGGTAAGCCATTTACACCTTTTACAGGATGTTTTAAGATTTTTCCATAGTTTGACTCTATGCGGGATCTAAACTCCCTTACCTTTGACAGGCTTGGCGGGCAATATCTGGACCGATTAACTGTCCGGCTCCGCTGCCCGAAGACCCATCCCCAGCTCTCCCGACGAAGCTGCTGGTTCCGGCGCCTTATGTGGTGCCGGAGAAGAAGGCCAAGAAGAAGAAGTCCACGGGGACTCGAAAGAGTGCCCGTAATATGGTGGTGTCGGACTCGTCATCTGACGAGTCCGAGACGCACTCCTCCCGTGAAAATGAGGAGGAGGAAGAAGAAACCTCTCCCCCTCCAGCGGGGGGAGGAAAGAAAAGGGAGGCCGCCCCAACGGGGAAGGCCGTAGGGTCCAAGAAGAGGAAGCCCCTCCACCGGACTACCTCCCCGACGCCGAAGAGGACGAAGAGGAGTGGCCAGACAGGGCCAAGTGTCCGGCGAAATCGTAAATTCGGATATCAGAGTAACTCATGACATTCCTTTGTTGCACAACTTTCCCTAATGCCGAATATAATCATGCAGCCCGCCCCAGACCGGACTCGACGAGTCGTCGAGTGGCTCCCTGAATTCATCAGACGTGAACTCAGTTCCGCCCGCTGTCTCCCCCCGCACCACGGACAACGCCGAAGTGGCGTCGCGACGAGCTCTGGGGCAGGAGGAGGTGGTCCCGAAGGAGCCGCAAGGCAACCTCCCAGACTCCAGGAGTGAAGGGGACAAGGCCCCCCAGGGCTCCAAGTCCGGCTTTGAGCCGGACACCGCACCGGAATCTACAATAGTCCCGGTCCGCGGTAGGCGAACTCCTTCCAAGAGGAGTAAGCCTTCTGAGACGGCAGCCTCCGTCCAACCAGAGGTGCTGGACAATCTGCTGGAGGTGCTTGACGGCACCTCCATCGACGAGGGGCATCGTACTATTATGAGTACGGTGATCCAGAAGGTTCAGTCCACCAAGAGCGGACTGAGTGAAGCTTGCGCTAGCCTTCTAACAGGCTTCGATAAGTAAAAAATATGTAAAGATATAACCACATAGACAGTAGCCCCTGATGCTCTATTTGGCGATCGGAAAGAAAAGCCGAATAGAGGATCTATTAAATTTCACAGGAGTCTAACAATAAAGAGTCAATATGCGTATGCAGGCTTCGCTGCTAGCCACCGCCGCACTGACTGCGGAGGTGGGTGCCCTAAAACAGGGACTCGAGCAGTCCGAGCAAGAGCTTGGCCGTGCCAAGCAGCAGCTCGAGGAGAAAGAAGGTAAGAAATACCTTAGAAAAAGGTGCCTATAGAGAGGCGTGATTACAAAAAATAATAGGATTGTACTACTTATTGTAGGGGCCACGATTGAGGTGGCGACCCTCAAGCAGGCGCTGTCCGAGGCCGAAAAGAAAACAGCCGCGGAGCGCATTGGGCGAGAGAAACTTGGGTCTCAGGTCGGTGAGGTGCAGCAAGAGCTTCAGGCTCTCATGAAGAAACATGAGAGTTTGGAGCTTGAGTCAAAGACCCAAGCATCCGAGCTCGCGACGGCCCTTGAGACTGCCAAGTCTGCCAAGGCCGAAGCCCAAAAGGCTCTCCGAGAGTTGGAGGATATGAAGAAGATAGCAGCGGGTAAGGCATTCTTTATGCAAAGCAGAAACATAAAAGTAAACTACTTGTTACTTACCCGAATCCAGAGTTCTCCAGGGGCCTTCGCAAATCTTCCCCGCAGCGTGTCCGATGCCGCCGCATTCTACCGAGCTGAAGAGGGCAGCTCGATGGAGAAGGTATTCTGGTCTCAGTATGCTGAGGCCGGACACCCTATGCCCTTCAACGACCAGCTGAAACAGCTGGTCGAACTCCACAAGGCGACCGAACAGGCCATGAAGGGCTTCATAGTTCGGCTGTGGCCCAGAGAGGCCTTGCCTGGGAGCTACTTCAGGCTGGTGCGGCGGCTGGTGGAGGCCTGTCCAAGGCTCGAGGTCATCAAGCGCTCCGCCTGCATCGAAGGTGCCCGTAGGGCCCATGCCCGTGTAAAGGTGCACTGGGGTAAGCTGGACGGTGAGAAGCTTGTGACGGACGGGCCACCGCCGGGGAAGGAGCATCGCAAGCCAGAGAACTACTATAAGGATGTTCTTGCAGGTGCCCGCCTTGTGGCGGATGAGTGCACCAATGATGTAATTTTTCAATGAATTCGCTCGTGTTTATCCTGTGCGCTGAAAACTTGTTCATATGCGCTAAGCAATGCTTATTGAATTTAAAATATTATTTTCTGTGCGGCCGTTTATCAAAAATTGAGAGATGGCCAGTCGTCGGCTTCTGCCCCCATGCCACTAGTGCTGGGGTGTTCGGTGATAAACCTGGGCGCTCTTTTTCCCATGGTTGGGTCCTTCGAGGGAGGCGCTCAGCACGACGAACCAGGCAATCGGACTATAATGCTTGAACACTCTCACTTAGCCATAGAACTTTATAATTTTAAATTTCGGCGAAGCCCCTAGTTTGGAAGACCGAGTTCGGGGCGCTATCCACGCCTTGGTTGGGGTTATCCAGCTCCTCGCTCAAAGCGGCATAAGCCTTTAGGGGCTCGAAAAACCTCTTGAACAGCGACCGGTCTCTCGCCTCATCATGACAGCCAGTTTTAGCTTTCTCCACTGAGGTTCTTAACCCAGCTCAACCGGGGCACAATCGCAGTGGTTCTCCTAGTGCTACCTTAGCCGATATAGCGGAACGTAAGGCACCAAAACATAGGAGCCGGGCAAACCCAACTATTGACCCAAATCATGATTCGGAGCCGATGCATATAGTGCTATAAGTTCGGGGTGCCACACTTGTGAAAGTGTACGAACTTCTCACACCATATTAAAGGGTACTGAAGCCCCTGGCGTACTTGCCGTACCACAATGTCCGGGTGCAACATGTCATTAATGAACATATATATGAAAAGAGTAATGCAAAAAATAGACAAAAGGCTAAGCATTGTTTATGGAGAGGCTATTTATCAAAGCCGAACGATACAGATGGTGCGGTAAGCAAAAGATATTGGACTATTCAGTATGTCCTGACCAGGGGCAAGCCGCGGAATTATATATAAAGTAGGTATATCGCTCGTCACAGAGACCACCTGGGAGTTCCATAATGCGGCATGGCTTGTCTACCTTCCTGGATCTTGCATCGTTTGTGCGGCACTCTAATTGCTGAACAGGTCGTCCGAAGTATGGAGTCCTGAAAGTAAGAAAAAAATAAAAAAGAATCCGGCAGCCCTTGGTACGTTTTAAGCCGTATTTTGGGCGTGCCGTTATTTTGCCCCTTCCCCTGTGCCCATGGTATTTCAAGGTCGTAGTTATGTAAGCGAGGTACTAGTTTCGCTAGGTCGCGAGAACTGGGGTTGGGACCGCATTGCTACGCTTGCTCGGAGTGTGCCAGGCGGTCCTGCTGTAGGTTACTCCGGGCGCGCTTGGCAGTGTCTAGCTTTTTAATGGCCGGACTGGAGAATTGTCAAAGAAGGCTACTTTGTACCTCCGCTGCGAGATCCGCCGTATGCTCCTCCGTACGGAGGGAGCGTTCGGTGTTTCCGTTGACCGTGATTACTCCCCGAGGGCCTGGCATCTTGAGTTTGAGATATGCATAGTGAGGCACCGCATTGAATTTTGCGAATGCGGTTCGTCCGAGCAGGGCGTGATAGCCACTGCGAAACAGGACTATATCGAAGATTAACTCTTCGCTTTGGAAATTATCCGGGGATCCGAAGACCACGTCAAGTGTTACTGAGCCTGTACAGTTGGCTTCTACACCTGGTATGACAGCTTTAAAGGTCGTTCTTGTGGGTTTGATCCTTGAGGGGTCTATGCCCATTTTCCGCACTGTGTCCTGATAAAGCAGGTTCAGGCTACTGCCGCCGTCCATGAGGACTCTTGTGAGCTGAAATCTGTCGATGATTGGGTCAAGAATCAATGCGGCGAAACCACCATGACGGATGCTAGTGGGATGGTCCCTCCGATCAAAAGTGATCGGGCAGGAGGACCATGGGTTGAACTTTGGGGCGACTGGCTCCATCGCGTATACGTCCCATAGCGCACGCTTCCGCTCCCGCTTGGGAATGTGGGTTGCGTATATCATGTTCACCGTCCGCACTTGTGGGGGAAAACCCTTCTGTCCATTGTTGTTCGTCGGCTTGGGCTCCTCGTCGTCGCTGTGCAGCCCCTTGTCTTTGTTTTCGGCTCTTAACTTGCCTGCCTGCTTGAACACCCAACAATCCCTGTTAGTGTGATTGGCTGGCTTTTCGGGGGTGCCATGTATCTGGCATAAGTGATCGAGTATTTGGTCCAAACTGGACGGGCCCTGAGTATTCTTTTTGAATGGATTTTTCCGCTGACCGGATTTATAGCCTCTGAATCCGGCATTGACTGCCGTGTCTTCATTTCTGTCGCTGTTAACGCGGCGTTTTTGTTTGTTCCGACGTGTCCTGCCACTTTTGTCCTTGGTATCCGAATTACCAGGGTTCTTTGATAAGTTGTTACTGCGAGCTAGCCAGCTGTCTTCACCCGCGCAAAAGCGGGTCATGAGTGTCGTGAGGGCTGCCATGGATTTCGGCTTTTCCTGTCCCCGGTGCTAGGCAAGCCACTCGTCGCGGATGTTATGCTTGAAGGCTGCTAGGGCCTCTGCATCCGCATAGTCGACTATCTGGTTTTTCTTTGTTAGGAACCGTGTCCAGAATTGTCTGGCCGATTCCTCTGGCTGCTGAATTATGTGGATTAAGTCATCGGCATCCGGTGGTCATACGTAAGTGCCCTGGAAGTTGTCGAGGAATGCGGCTTCTAGGTCCTCCCAAGAACTGATTGAATCCGCTGGCAAGCTGTTAAGCCAATGCCGGGCCGGTCCTTTAAGTTTGAGCGGGAGGTATTTGATGGCGTGTAGATCATCGCCGTGTGCCATGTGGATGTGAAGGAGATAATCCTCGATCCATACCGCCGGATCTGTTGTGCCATCGTATGATTCGATGTTCACGGGTTTGAAACCCTCTGGGATTTTATGCTCCATTACTTCATTCGTGAAGCATAGCGGGTGTGCGGCGCCTCTGTACTGGGCTATATCACGACGTTGCTCGGAAGAGCTATGTCTGTTGTGTTCGGCCCGGCCGGATTTGTTGTATCCGGAGTAAGGATCATCGTCACGTGCCATAGGGCGCCTGCGCGATCCGTAGATCGATCTTGTTTGTCTTGCCTTGTCCTCCAGTACGTCTCGCAGGTCTGGCGCATTCTCCCGTGCCTTAGTTGAGTGGCGTCGGGGCATGGCTTGGGTGGAGGGTCGAGAGACCTCTCTGTCACGGCCGCGAGGTGGTCGGTCTGCCATGTCATGCGCTGGTGATGTAGGTGCTTCCTCCTCTGATCGGGGTAGCGGCCTGCGTTTTGGGTAACTCTTGGAGGGGCGTTCGAGTTCATACTCTTCGGCCGCAAGGACTTCAGTCCATCTGTCAGCTAGCAAATCTTGGCAGCTCTAAGCTGCTGGTGATTTTTCTTGAGGCTGCTTGCCGTGGCTAAAAGACTGCGTCTAAAATGCTCTTGTTCGGCGGGGTCTGATGGTATGACAAATTCATCGTCATCGAGGCTTGCCTCGTCTTCGGAGGGAGGCATATAGTTATCCTCCTCAACCTCTTGGTCTGCCGCTCTCTCATGAGGGCTGGCTTATCCATCTTCCTGTGCCGAATCTTGTTGAGGTGGGTGTTCTTCGGCGCTGTCCGGGGTAGTATTATCTCCCGTGCCGGAATCACCGTTTTTGCTTTGGCGGGATTTAGAGCGGCGCCGCTGATGTCGGCGCTTTGGCTGTTTCTTGGGGGTGTCCTCCCCCATTGTTCCATCGCCATCTCCATCTTTCGGAGTATCCACCATATATATGTCATATGACGAGGTGGCCTTCCAGTGCCCTACAGGTGCTGGCTCCTGTTCGTCTCCTACATCATCGTCCATACCGTTGATGTCTCCGGAGCCGAAGTCAAGCATGTCGGTTAAATCGTCGACAGTGGCTACAAAGTGGGTGGTGGGTGGGCTTTGAATTTCTTCATCGTCCGTATCCCATCCTCGCTGACCGTAACCCGGCCAAGGCTCTCCTGATAAAGAGAGAGACTTAAGAGAATTCAGGATGACGCCAAAAGGCGAGTGCTGAAAGATGTCTGCGGCGGTGAACTCCATTATCGGCGCCCAATCGGATTCGATTGCCAGGGGCGTGGGGGGTTCGGAGTCCGGGGAGGAGTCCGGATCCACGGAGTCACGGATCATGCAGAGTGCGGGGCTAGCGTTCGGCTCGATCGCCTTTAAGATCGCAGCCCCCGAGGTGGCGTCCAACCGCTCGTCCTCCATTGGTGCAATAGGCTCCGAGTTAGAGGTCGGAACCGATGTGTGTGCGGCCTCCAGGACACTACCCGGAGGCAGAGCTAGATCATGCCCCTCGAGATAGTGCGGCGCGCTTGGCCATGGCTTGAACCCATCGAAGATCAAGTCTCCGCGGATGTCAGCCGTGTAGTTTAAGCTTCCAAACCTGACTTGATGGCCAGGGGCGTAGCTCTCGCTCTGCTCCAAGTGGCTAAGAGAATTGGCCCACAGAGCAAAGCCGCCGAAGACGAAGATTTGTCCGGGGAGAAAAGTCTCACCCTGGACCGCATCGTTGTTGATGATCAAAGGAGCCATCGAACCTAACGGCGATGACACAGAGGAACTCTCAATGAAAGCACCAATGTCGGTGTCAAAACCGGCGGATCTCGGGTAGGGGGTCCCGAACTGTGCGTCTAGGCTGGATGGTAACAGGAGGCAGGGAACACAATGTTTTACCCAGGTTCGGGCCCTCTTGATGGAGGTAAAATCCTACGTCCTGCTTGATTAATATTGATGATATGGGTAGTACAAGAGTGGATCTACCATGATATCAAGGAGGCTAAACCCTAGAAGCTAGCCGATGGTATGATTGTTGTCTATGGAGTTGATGAAGTTGTCCTACGGACTTAAACCCTCCGGTTTATATAGACACCGGATAGGGTTAGGGTTACATAGAGTTGGTTACAATGGTAGGAGATCTTGAATATCCGCATCGCCAAGCTTGCCTTCCACGCCAAGGAAAGTCCCATCCGGACACGGGACGTAGTCTTCAATCTCGTATCTTCATAGTCCAGGAGTCCGGCTGAAGGTATAGTCCGGCTATCCGAACACCCCCTAACCCAGGACTCCCTCAATGAGTTCATCTCCCGTACTCCACCATCGCAGGTGCTTGCTCCAAGTTGACAGTGTGATAATTGGTTTCATGTTGCATATGTTGTCTAGCATGTATTTCTTATATTTTGATTAAATTGCACCTGTTGAGTTTATACGCTATACATGTGCATATGACATGGCGTTCTGTGTCTCGAATACAATGAATCTATCTATCATACCATGTTCTTACATCAAAGTACTGCTGTTGTATATCCCGCATCAATCACTCATGATTGGACGCTTTTAACATGGCAGTTTGATAGTGGTTGCATCTAGCATTGATTTCTACGTTATACTGCTTCTAATTTTTCGAATTGCCACTTATGACAAGACACTTTTAATTTGGCAGAGTAATATTGGTTGCATCTTTCATATGGTGTCTTGCTTTCATTACTTCTATTTTCTTGAAAATTCTTCTACTTAGTTTACACATCGTAGCTGTGAATATGTCATGTCGTCCTGTTTTTTTTACATATTCCATCCTTATACGGTTGTCTTACATCAAAGTATTGCTTGTCTGTATCATGCATCAATGAGTTCTGAAGAGCGATTTTATTCTTTTGTGGTGTTGGTACGGATTCACATGGCAAAGTCAAAAAAGAGCAAGGAAAATAATATAGTACGGAGTGGTGTTACTCGTCGGGAGAAACGAAAAAGGATCTGCCGTCCAGATTCTACTGGTACTTATAGTGCAGTAGAAGGTCCAAGTCCACCGGCTAAATCTACAAACACAGTATCAGCTACTCCACCAGCTGCAGCATCCGCTTCAACTCTACCAGCATCTCAACGAGTTACTCGTTCGTTTGCTCCGGAACTGGCCAGTTCCCAAGCTGCCTTCACACCTAACACTGCTTCCGAAGCACTACTGACACAACAGGACTTGGCCAGATCAGATGAACCTCATGAGCATCAACACCAAGACGGTACCTGAATGAGTCAAGTTGCAGTTGCATGCTCCTTTATATGTGCTCTCATAGTTTGATGTACACTAACACTTTCCATATTCGTTGTTGAACTAGTACCACGATGCAAGCGGAAACATACATCCGGGACAATGCTTGACAGATTAACAAAATCTAAAGGAGGAAGAATGGAGATCCATTTTGAGGAAGGTTTAAAAAGGCCATGTGATGCTACAGAGTCAGCCAAGTTAGTATCAGAGGCAGCCGTTGCCGTTAGGTGTCATGCACGTATCCTCCCAACATGTATCCAGTACAGGAATGAGAAAGACAATACCCAGTTTAACACCTTCCTTGACCATTTATCCATAAGTAATGTTATTCATCGCAATTAGTAATATTGTCTTGCTCTGTCCCATACTTTCTAGCTTCCTCCTAATAAGACTCACATTCTTTTTTCAACAGATGAGGTTCAAGTTGGATCCGAAAGATGATGCAACTAAACAAGCATGCATTCATGTTTTTCAGTCTGCTCTGCGACAGTATCGGTACCACCTTAGAAAATCTCACTTTGAAGGCAAGGCTAACAATGAAATCGCCCAAACATCTCCAGTGGAATATATTACAGATGAAGACTGGACAACCCTCATTAAACACTGGTCTGATCCAAAGTATCAGGTAGGCTATATGTATTTGATCAGACCACATATTGAACTTGTATTTATGTATGTGCCTTACAAGTGTATCTTCTTCTAGGCTAACTGTTTGAAGAACAAGACCAACCGTTCTAAAGTGAAATTCCAACAGACAACGGGATCTCGAAGCTATATTGCACACTGCGAGGCTCTTGTATATAGCGGCTACTTCTTTTTTCTGTGCCATATTATTGTATCTATATTGACTTGTTCCAAATACAGAGGAAAGCTTGTGCTGACCAAAAAGAACCTAAACTGAATGCAGTGCAAATCTTCAAGGATTACCACACCAGCAAGATGAAGGGCATGAGCACACCAGTTCAAGCTGCTGTTATAAGTCCTTACTGCTCCTGCCTTTGAACTGATTGGTACTGTGATGTGTTCATTTAACTACTTGGTTTGCTGCCAATGTTAGTTACTCTGTTCACTTTTATACACAGTTGTCTTAACGTATCATTTCATCTTACATGGCTTAAAAGAGATGAAGGATATTCTTTTGCTCTTGATCTGCATTCTAGTTGTTATGTCCACATGCGCACACAATGATAAAATAGCCTGTTTGTTTTATATCTGTTTGCCCATGATATGAATGATGTCATACTATGTTCATCCTACTTTAAACAACGTCTCTTTATCCTTAGCTGTCAACGAATGTGAGGAAATAGACAATACAGTAGGCATGCTACATGGACATATGTTCCGAAAGTGATTTTATTATGTAGTTGGCACTACAATACATGTTAATGTATTACAGTAGTTCACCAAAATAAGTTATGTATAAACGTGTAACCTACTTTGTTTGTTTTTCTCTCATTAGTAACTTATCTGGTACACTAATCTACAAGTTCAAACTTTCAGGAAGCTATGGAAAAAATGATTGAACAGCCACAACCACCTGAAGGTGACGAGGCTACCACAGGCACAATGTCACCTCTTGCTGCAGTTCGTCAATATCTCTCCACTAACAGTGCAGAAAGCACCTTCCTACGTAATTCTGGGTTGGTTGTCAAGGTAACCTCGTCCAAATCGCCTACTGAACAAAATCTTCCTCCTAGATAGAGTGATATATCTGTGCTCCAAACACAAGTCCAATCCCTAATGGACGTCGTTTTGGAAACAAGAATAGTGGTTGACAAATGTCGTCAAGATATGAATGGTTTTGAACCCAGACAATCAGACATTCGCTTCGTTGTTCAAGAGCAATGGCGGAAAAAGGTGAAGATCGTGCTGCTCCATCAGATTCTACATCCTGAAACATTAGCACTCAGGTCAAATGATTTGTGCTTCTATACATCTGATGGTGCTTTTATCTGCAAGGACTACAAACTTTATGCCAACAGGCCTTTGTTGTATGGTTGGAATTTATTTTGTTGTGATACAACATTTATGTTGCTGCCAGAGGCTGCAATAATTATGACGCTATTTTTGTATAGTGTAGGTTTATCTTAGTATGTATTCGGCCGAAAGCTTCGTAGGAGCCCAACATGCCAACATTCGTCGGGCCCATTCCAATTGGGCTAAAAACGATTATGGGCCGAAATTTTCATGTAGCCCACTAAAAATATCTGGGCCTAAATCAGCGTAAGATTTCATATTTTTCTGGTAGGCATGTGCCCATAGTGGGCCTTTAACAGGCCCAAACATAATTTGGGCCCTCAATAACAATAGGCCGTTTACAGGTGTAAATATCTCGAGCCCATAAAAACATGGGCCTTTAAAAGACCGAAAGTGAGATTGGGCCCTGATTGTGCCAAATAACCCACTGGTCTGAGCAGGCCGAAATGGTGGCCCATTTACGATGCGGATCTTTCACAGGACGAAATTCGGACGGGCCGTAAATGCGCCGACCTAATACATGGGCCTTTAACAGACCGGAAGTTCGGTCGGGCTAGATTATCATCATTTTTATATGGGCCATTAATGGGCCCGATGTGATGTTGGGCCACATATGGCCCATGGATTTCGTCCAACGTTAACAGGCCGAAAATCACAAGAGGCTGAAAGCGGCCCAAATCTATAGTGGGCCTCTAACAGACCGAATCTTAGACATGGTCGAATATGACCCAAATCCTTCACGGTCGTTTATGGGCTGAAAGTTTCAATGGCTTGTAAATGGGCCCAAATGAAGCAGGACCTTTAACAGGCCGGAAATACACCGGGCCGTAATTCGGCCCATATACTTAGTGGACTGTTAACGGGCTAGAAGTGACCATGGGACGCGATGATGACAAGTTTAGGATAGGCCGTTGACGGGCCGATTTGACACTAGTCATACGGGCCTTAACTGAGAATGTTGGGCCTTTAGCTGGGCCGGCCCATTGTGGTCTGCAAAATCTTGTGGGCCTTTAGCTAGGCCGACCCATTATGGCCCACAAAATCTCGTGGGCCTTTAGCTAGGCCGGCCCATTATGGCCCGCAAAATCTTGTGGGCCTTTTGCTGGGGCGGCACATTATGGACCGCAAAATCTTGTGGGCCTTTAGTTGGGCCGGCCCATATAAACTTTATGGGACACTTTTGGGCCGGTCCACGTGTCAACATATCATAGGCGCATCTCGCCCATTGGATGAGTGACACCTGTGCCAACGCGGAGCTGACACGTGTTTCCATCAGCCAATCAGAATATTACACATGGAAAATCCCCACTGGTCCAGGTTGTTAACGGGTTATCAGATCCAAAACCGGACCCGATAGCTTAACGGTGTTCCGTTACGGTGGATGCCACGTGTCGGTCACCCTTGACGAAAGCACTTCTGTGATGCGTGATTTATCGTCATGGAAGTGGACACTTCCATGATGATAATTTTGGTAATGTCATGGAACACTTCTACGGCAGCACGGGTATGACTATCTTGATTCTATCATAAATTTTTCATGGATGTACATGCATGACAGAAAATGTGACCTACTGTGACAAACACGTATCATCACGGAAGTGTATTTTTTTGTAGTGACAGCAATACCGGCACGAGAGACAACAACACTTCGGATGATGCCGAAGACCAAGAAAATCCCATCGAGCAAAACTCTGAACAAGACGATCGGGAGGATGGGCAAGTAAGCCCTGATGAACAGGCCGCAAATGAAGACTCCGAGGATAGTAATTACCTTCCGCCCTCCGAGGATGAGGTGAGCCTCGGCGACGAAGAATTTATCGTGCCCGAGGAACCTCTCGAGCAGGAGCGCTTTAAGCAACGGCTAATAGCCACTACAAGGAGCCTGAAAAAGAAGCAGCAAGAGCTTCAAGCTGATCAAGCTCTGCTCAACGATAGATGGACTAATGTCTTGGTATTAGAGGAATACGGCCTCGAGTGCCCAACCAAAAGTTACCAGAAGCATAAACTACTACCTCAATTCAATGATGAGGCACTTGAGTGCGTACCATCAGCGTGTAATGTGGCTGATCGAACACCACGTGGCCAGGACAAAACGGAAACTCAAGGCGAACACCAGCCTGTCCTACCTCACCATAAAGGTAGAGATAAAACAGCTCGGGGATACACATATGACTTGCGGCAGGACCAGAAGAATAAAGCAGGTCTAGTCAGATCGATATACAGATCGAGGGGGCGTGCCCCGACGCGCAGCGACGGCTATAAAGCCGAACACGACAACCACAATCACGTCCGGGTCGAAAACCATAGACGAACTTCATCTGAAACGTCATGACCTGGCCCGATATACAAGTGCCGCACACCCGCTCTGCTTCATTGATGAAGTAATGGAACATGAATTCCCAGAAGGGTTCAAACCCGTGAATATCGAATCATATAATGGAACCACAGATCCCGTGGTATGGATTGAAGACTTTATTCTCCATATTCATATGGCCCGCGGCGATGATCTTCATGCCATCAAATACCTCCCCCTAAAACTCAAGGGGCCAGCTCGGGACTGGCTGAACAGCCTGCCTGAAAACTCTATTGGCAGCTGGGAAGACCTAGAAGATGCCTTCCACGACAACTTCCAAGGCACATATGTCAGAACTCCGGATGCCGATGACTTAAGTCACATAGTCCAACAGCCCAGAGAGTTAGCGAGGAAATTCTGGACTAGGTTCTTAACTAAAAAGAACCAGATCGTTGACTATCTGGATGCCGAAGCCCTAGCAGCCTTTAAACACAGCATCCGCGATGAATGGCTTGCCCGACACCTCGGCCAGGAAGAGCCGAAGTCCATGGCAGCCTCACGGCACTCATGACCCGCTTTTGCACAGGCGAAGATAGCTGGCTAGCCCGTAGCAATAACAATACAAGCGAACCTGGCACCTCTAAAGCCAGAAATAGCAACGGCAAGCCCCGATGCAACAGACACAAGCGTCGAAGCAACGATAACAATACCGATGACACATCGGTCAATGTCGGATTCAGTGGCTCCAAGCCCATTCAGCGGAAGAAGCCATATAAAAGGAACAATTCGAGCTCTTCCAACTTGGACCGCATACTCGATCGTCCATGTCAGATCCATGGCACCCCTGATAAACCAGCCAATCATACCCACCGGAGTTGTTGGGTCTTCAAACAGGCCGGTAAGTTGAATGCCGAAGACAAGGAGAAGGGGTCGCAAAGTGAGAATGGCGACGAGGAGCCCCGTCCATCGAATACAGGGGGACAGAAGAAGTTTCCCCCTCAGGTCAAAACAGTGAACATGATATACGCTACCCATATCCCCAAGAGGGAGTGCAAGCGCGTGCTCAGGGACGTCTATGCGATAGAGCCAGTCGGCGTTCTGGGAATGGGGGTCCCTAGACTTGCCTGCCTGCGGCCCATGGCGTGGCTTTGCAAGCGGGCCCGTATGGCCCATCTTCACCAGCAAGGACTCAAGACCCTCGCGAGGGGCCAAGCCTCGCGAGGCAAGCGACACAAGACCTCCTCAAGAGTGGCCTTACCGGGCTCGCTCGGGAGGGGTGGAGAGTTCAAGGCCAGGCGAACCTCGTGAGGTTCTAGTGACGTGAGCCATGCCGACCAAAGCCAGGCGGGCGCCAGCGTGCACAGTGTCCTTGTTTCCTCTTCGGTGCTAAGGAAGTAGGCATAGGCGCGGAGTACCGAGGCGTCAAGCAAAGATTTCCATATCGGTGCAATGAGACCAAGACCAACAGGATGGCAAGACGGAGGTCACCGTGGAGCCCAAGACGGTGTCACCACCAGAGCCTTTGGCAGGCGAAGACTGCTTTTGTCAGGATAAGCTATACTAGCTGTCCCCTTTCGAATTGGCCATTGTTGGCTCCCTTCCCGCTCAATATTTGGGGAGAGGACTAGGGCCTCTATAAATAGGACTAGCCACCACCATAGCCAAAGAGGTTAGATCGAGAGGGACCAGAACAACCACAAGTTCACCAAGCACAAGAACACCTCTCCTCAGGAGGTTGTTCTTCCCCTTGTACCATTCATCCTCACCCCAAGAGGCAATCCACCACACCACACTGGAGTAGGGTATTACACCACAACGGTGGCCCGAACCAGTATAAATCTTGTGTCCTTTGTGTTGTGAGTTCGTCGAGTTAGCCCGTAAGATCTTAGTAAAGCTAGGACGTGGATCGGTAGGGGGGAGATCTTCACACGCACCCCAGTGTTCGAACCTTGAGGGTTTTGCCGGAACCCGTGATCCGACATTTGGCGTGCCAGATAGGGGTGCGCTGAAGCTTCCCTTCCGTCGCTCCGCGTCTCGTTGCTCCATCATCTCCTTGGAGGATGCTCGCCGCGCTCGCGCTGAGCGCCGGGCTGCCCTCGCCGCCCGCATCGCTCAGACGGCTCCCGTCGGCAGGCCACCCCGTCGTTCCCCGTGGCCTGCCGCCACCGGCCCGGCAGGGAACGAGCAGCAAGCATTCCTCGCTGCACCCCTCGGTGTGGTGGGACGGACGCACTGCCACTCCATCGCTAACCCCGGCCGGTACATCATCCCACGCTCGTCGCCCTCCTGTGGACGCGTAGGCCGCTCTGTGCATGGCGCGCGAGCTCTTGCGCTACCGCCCAGTCGATGACCTCTACGAGGACTAGCTCGGCCGCATCGCCGAGCTTGTCAGTGCTGCAGGGGGGCTCCCCAGCATCGTCTCTCTCGCTGCCACGCCCTCCGCCAGCTGCGGGCAGCGTGGCCCACGAAGCGCCTTGACCACCTCTGCCACAAGACGGGGTCCTCGCACCCAGGCGCACGGCCCCACGGCGCGACCCGCCGCGTCCGGCGCCCGCGGAAGAAGAAAGAAGCTGCCAAGAAGTCCCTCGGCCACAAGAAAACGCCCCCGCACTCCCTGCGCCACCACGGCAAAACCGCGTGCCGCCTGCGGTGACGGTGCGCGGACCCCATCAAGGACAAGTTCTCCACCAGCGTAGAGTCCCGGTGACCACGGCAGGCTGCCGCGCCTTCACCCGTGAGCTATGTAGTGTCGCTTGGCCGGGCAAGTTCAAGCCGAATCTGCCACCTCGCTACGACGGCACCCCCGACCCCATGGAGTTCCTGCAGCTCTACGAGCTGAGCATCGAGGCAGCCAACGGCGACGAGAAAGTCATGGAGAACTGGTTTCCCATGGCTCTCAAGGATGGTGCCCGCTCCTGGCTCCTGAATCTGCCTCGAGGCTCGATCTCCTCCTGGGACGAGATGCACGACCGTTTTGTCGCCAACTTCCAGGGCACTCGCGACCGCCCACCAGATGCGGGTGACCTGCGCCGCGTCATGCAACAACCAGGAGAGATCCTCCAGAAGTACATCCAGCGCTTCAATAACGTCCGCCTCAAGATCCCCAAGGTGACGGACGAGGCCATCATCTCTGCGTTCTCCGATGGCATCCGCGGCGTCAAGATGAAGGAGGATCTCGCCATCCACAAGGAGTTGTGCACGTCTCTGGAGCTGTTCAGCCTGGCGACCAAGTGTGCAAGAACTGAGAAGGGGCGCTCCTCCCTCCTCTGGCTCCCGGCTGCGGACCCGGAGGAGAAGAAAGCCAAGGCCAAAGACGCGAAGCGCAAGGGAGCAGCCGTGCTCATGGTGGAGCCAGACACAAAGCACGGTAGCGACCAACCCGAGTCATCCAAGAGCAGCCGACCGTTCTGTGCCTTCCATAACCTGCATAGCCACAACACTAGCGACTGTCAAGAGCTCGGAGCCATTCGAGAAGGACGCTTCACTCGACGCCCCGAGCACAACGATCGGGGCTACGGCCGAGGGGGAGGACGTGGTGGCAGACGCTAGAATGACCGTGGCTCGCTCCAGGAGTGGCACGACCGGCCTCGTGAGGACCACTGGCAGGATCAGCCTCGCGAGGTCGCCTGGAGGGATCAGCCTTGTGAGGATCGCCCTTAGGGCAACGTCGGTCTTCCTCCACTACCGCCACCACCAAGAAGGAATGACGACCACCACCAAGACGAGGGGGCTAGGGGCTTCCAGGAGCCGTGTGCCATCGCCTGCGTCTTGGGTGGAGCTCAAGCCCCAGCCTGAAAGTGTATCTTCAAACTGTTTGCTCGTGAGGTGAATGCAGTCCTCCCCAAGCTTGAGGCCACGCGCCCGCTTAGGTTTTCCCAGTGCGCCATCACGTTCATCTCAGTAGACCAGTTCAAGTGCGCGGCTACTGCCGGCGTCCTCCTGATGCTTTGTTCACCCATCATCAGCAATGTGCAAGTCACCAAGACCCTCATCGACGGCGGCGCGGGGCTCAACGTCCTGTCCGTCGAGACGTTCGACAGCCTCCAAGTGCCGTATGATCAGCTTCAGCCCACCAAGCCTTTCTCAGGAGTGACCGACGGCTCCACCATGCCGATCGGTTAGGTCCGCCTCCCAGTCACCTTCGGACAGCGCAACAACTACCGCACTAAGCTCATCGACTTCGATGTCGCCCACATCCATCTGCCATACAATGCCATCCTTGGGTATCCGACCCTGGCCAAGTTCATGGCCGTGACGCGCCATGGCTACAACGTCCTCAAGATGCCAGGAAGCGGCGGGATCATCACAATCCCCTGCGAAGAAAGAGATGTGGTGTGCTCCCTCGAGCGCACCTTCCAAGAAGCGTCAATCGATGACCCCGGCAACAATACAGCTCGGTACCCTCCTGAGGTCGTCCCCAAGAAGAAGAAGCAGCTACTCCGCGCCGGACCTCGGGAGGGCAGCACCGCAAGTGGCACCTCGTTAGGATCAGCGCCCGCACCTGGGGTGCCTCCCTCCATCACATAGGAAGGAGCGCCCGGTGACCTCCTCGGGCAGGGCTCGAGGGCTCTCTTCTGGAGGACCTCAGACCTCGCCAACGTCACGAGGGAGGCGCTCGGGCACCACTTGGAGGCGTGTTTTGCGGTATGTCTCCTTCAGGAGGACACTAGGCAAGGAGCGCCCGGCGCTCAAGAGTTCATTACCAAGGTATCTCAGGAGCTTCAGGAAGCAAGAGCAATATGCGGCGACCACCGCCCACCTGGTGTTGGTCCCCACCCACGTGAGGGTGGTGACTTGCACGTCTGCATCGACATACCAGGGCTCAACCGAGCCGCATATCAGGAGCGCTTCTGGCCTTCGCGTGTCGGGCACTGCGAAGGTCCACCTCAAAGCTACGTTCGCATGCCGTTTGGCCTGCCGAGCGTGGCTGCTGCCTTCCAGCGCAACCTACGGAGCATCCTGGCGGGACAGGAGGCCAGGCATCATGTGGTCCTAGCGGAGATGGCAACGGTCCTCAAGGAACCACCTGGACCCCAAAGCCTCCCGAGGCTCAGGGCCCCGGTGGCTCATGAGGAGCAACCCCTTCGCCGTGTACCTTTAGCTGCCTCGACACCCCTTCATCAACGGAACCAGGTGACATTTTCCAAGTTCGTTTAGCTCGGAGTGCCCCCAGGGCTGCATTATTCCCAGGCCCCGTGGGTCCGTCCCTGTGCCATGTATCTTTCCTTGTTTATGTCTTTAGCTTACCTTGCTGGGGGTGCCCCTCGGGCTGCATCATCCCTAAGCCGCTCGGGCCGGACCCAATGGTGCGTATCATTTATGCATTTACCTAAGCTAGGTTGCCTTTCATGCTTAATCTATCTATGAATATCACCAGCTTGATTGTCGCCCATCGCGGGAGCCGCACGTTAGTCATCTTTCTTCAGGACCCTTCGCGTGAGAGAATTAGGCACAGCGTCTGTGCTCGGGCCCGTCCCTGCAGCATCAATAAATCCAACGGCCAAGCTCTGTCTGGCAGGCCGGCCCCGTTCACGTCACCTCCTGGGGCCATTGATGCTTGGCTTTCTCACTCGATAACCTCAGGAGATTCGTTCGGCGCAGGTTGTCTAACCACCTCGCATGACCAAGACAGCGAACAAGAATCAAGACCAGGCGCAAGCCGCCTTGAGGTAGGGCCTCGTGAGTCCCGCGCTGGCTCGTGAGTGCCCAGACACACCTCGTCTAGCTTTGCCATGCAAGCCACGTGTCAGGGCGGGGTTGTACACGCCCCAGGCGCACTCCGCAGTAGGGAGTCCCCTCGCACGTACCAGTGGAAGCACAATGCTCCGCGCTGGCAGTCGACACTGCCGAGGAGCGGCTATGCCCGTGCAAGTGCGGAAGCGCCATGGTCCGTCCTAGTGATAAACAACTGAGGGCGGCCTCATGGCCGTATCAACCTCAGGGAGCCTCCGGGCTCAGTGTCTAGCCTCAACGCAACGCCTCCCCTCGGGAGAGCCGCGCGAGGGGGCTGGGCACAGGGGCTGCGCTCGGGTCACGCCCAAGCATACGCCACCCCGCTAGGTCCCTCAGACCTGGTCGTCGCGCGCCCTCCCAAGCGGAGCTAAGTTATGAACGTCGTTTGAACGTCAAGGGGGACTCGTGAGCATCGCGACTCAGGAGCCTAACTGACCATGTAGCCCCTCACTCCTTGGTCCGTCCTGGTCTCCGGTCGGCCCAATGGCGGTTGAGGTATGCGCGCGGTCGGGCCCTACTGACGTAGAACACAAGACCAACCATTGCATCTCCTTCCCACAAGCTGTTTATGCGTCAAGGGGGACTCGTGAGCATCGCGACTTAGGACCCTAACTGGTCATGTAGCCCCTCACTCCTTGGGTCCGTCCTGGTCTCCTGTCGGTCGAATGGCGGTTGAGGTTTGCGCGGGGCCGGGCTCTGCCGACGTAGAACATAAAGCAAATAGGAAGAAAATTGCAAAGTCTCAAAGCAAATATTACAAAGACATATTGTTCTCCGAATACCAAACACAAGTTTAAACGCCTCCATGAGGCACGCTACATGCTGCAGGAGTTTCAAACAGGAAAGAAGGCGCAAGCCAGTCATCCCTTGATACTGCCGGCACCTACAAGAGGTGCCCCCTCCTGGGCGGCGTCGTCTTCAGCTGCACACTAGTCGAACGCACGGGGGCGAAGGCATCGAACTTCTCCAGCAGGGCTTCCACCTAACCCTTCACGGCTGCGGCGGCAGCCGCGCAACGCTCCTCGTCCACAGGCTCCAGCAGCTCGTCAAGGTGGGTGATAACCCACAAGTATAGGGGACCGCAACAGTTTTTGATAAGTAAGAGTGTAGAACCTAATGAGGAGCTAAAGGCAGAACAAATATTCCCTCAAGTTCTATCGACCACCGATACAACTCTACGCACGCTTGACGTTCGCTTTACCTAGAACAAGTATGAAACAAGAAGTACTTTGTAGGTGTTGTTGGATAGGTTTGCAAGATAATAAAGAGCAAGTAAATGAAAAGTAAGGGCTGTTTAGATAAAGACACAAGTAAGTTAGGTTTAGTAAAGAGCTTGTTGTTACGAGAAAGTTATTTGTCCCTAGGCAATCAATAACTAGACTCGTAATCATTATTGCAATTTTATTTGAGGCAGAGGCATAAGCTAACATACTTTCTCTACTTGGATCATATGCACTTATGATTGGAACTCTAGCAAGCATCCACAACTACTAAAGATCATTAAGGTAAACCCAACCATAGCATTAAAGCATCAAGTCCTCTTTATCCCATACGCAACAATCCCCTTACTCGGGTTTGTGTTTCAGTCACTCACGCAACCCACTATAAGTGAATCATGAACGTACTACAACACCCTACAGCGGGGATCCCTCACGCTTGAGCAACACGGAGAGGACCATAGGACAACACCAATAATAAAACATGCAACTCAAACCAATCTTGATCATCAAAAAACCCATAGGACAAAACGAATCTACTCAAACATCATAGGATAGCCATACATCATTGGGAAATAATATATAGCGTTGAGCACCATGTTTAAGTAGAGATTACAGCGGGTAAGAGAGAGGTTACACCGCTGCATAGAGGGGGGAAGAGTTGGTGATGATGGCGGTGAAGTTGTTGGTGAAGATTGCGGCGATGATGATGGCCCCCGGTGCCACCAGAAGCGATGGAGAGAGAAACCCCCCTCCTTCTACTTCTTCCTTGACCTCCTCCCTAGGTGGGAAAAGGGTTTCCCCTCTGGTCCATGGCCTCCATGTCGTGGGAGGGGCGAGAGCCCCTCCGAGATTGGATCTGTCTCTCTGTCTCTCTCTGTTTCTGTGTTCCCAGATTCTTCCCTTTCACCGTTTCTTATATTCCCAGAGATCCGTAACTCCGATTGGGCTGAAATTTTAACATGATTTCTATCCAGATATTAGCTTTCGTGCGGCGAAAGAAGGGCATCAACCGCCTTACGGGGTGGCCATGAGGGTCAGGGGCGCGTCTGTCCCCTGGGGCGCGCCCCTGCCTCGTGGGCCCCTCGAGCATCGTGCCGCGTTTATTTCACTTCCCAAAAATCACATATATTCCAAAAAAAATCTCCGTCCGTTTTTATACCATTTGGACTCCGTTTGATATGGATTTTCCGTGAAACAAAAAACATGCAACAAACAGGAACTGGCGCTGGGCACTGGATCAATAGCTTAGTGCCAAAAATAACATAAAAAGTTGCCAAAAGTATATGAAAGTTGTAGAATATTTGCATGGAACAATCAAAAATTATAGATACGACGGAGACGTATCAGCATCCCCAAGCTTAATTCCTGCTCGTCCTCGAGTAGGTAAATGATAAAAAGATAATTTTTCATATGGAATGCTACCTAGCATAATCTTGATCACATATCTAATCATGGCATGAATATTAAGATACAAGTGATTCAAAGCAATAGTTTATCATTTGACATAAAAACAATAATACTTCAAGCCTACTAATAAAGCAATCATGTCTTTTCAAAATAACATGGCCAAAGAAAGTTATCCCTACAAAATCATATGGTCTGGCTATGCTCCATCTTCACCACAGAAAATATTCACATCACGCACAACCCCGATGACAAGCCGAGCAATTGGTTCATACTTTTTAACGCGCTTCAGCATTTTCAACCCTCACGCAATACATGAGCGTGAGCCATGGATATAGCACTATAGGTGCAATAGAATGGTGTTCGTGGAGAAGACAAAAAGGAGAAGATAGTCTCACATCAACTAGGCTTATCAACGGGCTATGGAGATGCCCATCAATAGATATCAATGTGGGTGAGTAGGGATTGCCATGCAATGGATGCACTAGAGCTATAAGTATATGAAAGCTCAAACTGAAACTAAGTGGGTGTGCATCCAACTTGCTTGCTCATGAAGACCTAGGGCATTCGAGGAAGCCCATCGTTGGAATATACAAGCCAAGTTCTATAATGAAAATTCCCACTAGTATATGAAAGTGATAACTCAAGAGACTCTCTATAAGAAGATCATGGTGCTACTTTGAAGCACAAGTGTGGTAAAAGGATAGTAACATTGCCCCCTTTTCTTTTCTTTTTTCCTTTTTTTCTTTTTTTTGTGGGCTTCTTTGGCCCCCCTTTTTTATTTAGGCTTCTTTGGCCTCTCTTTTGGGGGGGGGGGGGGAATGCTCTAATAATGATGATCATCACACTTTTATTTACTTACAACTCAATATTACAACTCGATACTAGAACAAAGATATGACTCTATATGAATGCCTCCGGCGGTGTACCAAGATGTGCAATGATCTAGCGTAGCGATGACATCAAAAAATGGACAAGCCATGAAAACATCATGCTAGCTATCTTACAATCATGCAAAGCAATATGACAATGAATCCTCAAGTCATGTATATGATGATGATGGAAGTTGCATGGCAATATATCTCAGAATGGCTATGGAAATGCCATGATAGGTAGGTATGGTGGCTGTTTTGAGGAAGGTATATGGTGGGTTTATGGTACCGGCGAAGTTTGCACCAACTCTCGAGGTGAGAAAGAGCAATGCACGGTACCGAAGAGGCTAGCAATGATGGAAGGGTGAGAGTGCGTATAATCCATGGACTCAACATTAGTCATAAAGAACTCACATACTTATTGCAAAAGTTTATTAGCCCTCGAAGCAAAGTACTACTATGCATGCCCCTAGGGGGATAGTTTGGTAGGAAAAGACCATCGCTCGTCCCCGACCGCCACTCATAAGGAAGACAATCAATAAATACCTCATGCTCAGACTTCGTTACATAACGGTTCACCATATGTGCATGCTACGGTTATCACAAACCTCAACACAAGTATTTATACTATCCACAACTACGCACTAGCATGACTCTAATATCACCATCTTTATATCGCAAAACTATTGCAAGGAATCAGACATATCATATTCAGTGATCTACAAGTTTTATGTAGGATTTTATGACTAACCATGTGAATGACCAGTTCCTGTCATCTCTCTAAATAGATATAAGTGAAGCAAGAGAGTTTAATTCTTTCCACAAAATATATGCCCACGCTCTAAAAAATCTAAGTGAAGCAAAAGAGCATTCTACAAATGGTGGTTTTATATGTAAAGAGAAACTGGCAATCCAAACTTCAAATGATATAAGCGAAGCACATGAAGCATTCTATGAAGCCATACTCAAAAGATGTAAGTGACGTGCATAGAGAATTATATAAATCAACCAAGTACTATCTCATACCAGCATGGTGCATAAAAGAAAAATTAAAACTGAATGCAAAAGACGCTCCAAGATTGCACATATTGCATGAACGAAACAAATCCGAAAACATACCGATACTTGTTGAAGAAAGAGGGGATGCCTTCCGGGGCATCCCCAAGCTTAGACGCTTGAGTCTCCTTGAATATTTACTTGGGGTTCCTTGGGCATCCCCAAGCTTGAGCTCTTGCCTCTCTTCCTTTTTCTCACATCGTGACCTTCTCGATCATCGAACACTTCATCCACACAAAACTTCAACAGAAAACTCGGTAAGATCCGTTAGTGTAATAAAGCAAATCACTACTCTAAGTACTGTTGAAAACCAATTCATATTTTGTTTTTAAACTTGAGTCTACTGTAATATAACTTTTTCATGGCTTAATCCACTAATATAAATTGATAGTTTCATCAAAACAAGCAAACTATCCATCAAAAACAGAATCTGTCTAAAACAGAACAGTCTGTAATAATCTGAACATTAACCATACTTATGATACTTGAAACATTCTGCAAAAATTAGGAAAAATAAACAATTTGTATAGAAAGACAGTGCAAAAAGATTCAGAACCATTTGTCATTCCAACTAAAAATGTAAAATCGCGCACTACAGCCAAAGTTTCTGACCTGCACCGTACAAACCAACAAGCAAAGTAAACATCCTAAAGGCAAACCTTGGCACATTCTTTTTATAATACAATGTAATTATTCAAGGGGATAATTATTTTTATTGAAAAGTTTCTGTAATCAAGATTCACAAAGTTGTCGTGAGCATGAACAAAGTTCAAGGAGCTCTCCCACTTCAACAATGCTTGTCTTTCTCACTTTCACTTTCCTTTTTGAAAAAGTTTTGGGTTCCCCTCTTTATTTTTGTTGTTTTTAAACTATATAAAAGCACTCAACAGAAATAAATGACTCTATAAAACTTCCGTGTTGTCTCCCTGGCAGCGCTTTCTTTAAAGCCATTAAGCTAGGCATATAGTGCTCAAGTAATGGATCCACCCGGATCCCAAGGTATATCAAAGCCAATTTTAATTAACAATGATTTGTAATTTAATAGTGAGCACAAAGCAACATATATCATGTAACAACAAAGTCTAACTCTCTTCCTATGCATCGGCATGTCATAAAAGAACAATTCATGCACACATAGTAAAGGCCAATGCATAGTATAAATAATTTCTTGCAATTTTTTTGTATTGGAAACATAAAGAGGCGGAGATGTAGTTCCTCTCTCATAATAATTGCAAGTAGGAGCAGCAAGCACATGCATATTATATTCATCAAAATCATCATGTGCAACGGTAAAAGGCAACCCATCAATATAATCCTTAATAAGGGCAAACTTCTCCGATATAGTGTAGTGGGGAGAATTCAAAAAGATAATAGGACTATCATGTGTGGGTGCAATAGCAACAATTTCATCTTTAACATAAGGAACTATAGCAAGTTCATCTCCATAAGCATAATTCATATTAGCATCTTGGCCACAAGCATAGCAAGCATCATCAAAAAGGGATATTTCAAAAGAATCAATGGGATCATAGCAATTATCATAGCATTCATCATCCTTCGGTAAGCATGAAGGGGAATTAAACAGTGTATGAGTTGAAGAGTTACTCTCATTAGAAGGTGGGCACAGGTGATCAATCCGCTCTTCCTCCTTTTGTTCTTCGCTCTCCTCCTCATCTTTCTCATCCAATGAGCTCTGTTTCATCAACTTCTTCTTCCATAGATTCCTGCAAAATATTAGTCTCTTCTAGGACAGTGGAGACTTTCTCAATAAGTGCATTAACATCGGAATTGTATTCATAATTCTCATAGCATATTTAAGGATAGCTAAATTTTCAGGTCTATAAACCGAGTCATCAAGATCTTCAAACTCTTTAAACATAGATTCAATTTCATAAGCACCCATAAAAGCAACAAATTCTTCTATTTGTTCCACATCATAGTAATCATATATACCATTAGCATAAGAAGCTAAGGTTTTATTATCATTAAATTCGCATAAAAAGGGAAGGTGTGTTGCCTTCATCCTAGAGCAACAAGTATAATCATATCTCAAGCATAGTTGCATAGCATACCAACTCAATATATGAATTTGAAACCATAATAGTTTTCCTTTTTGTGTCAAGCAGTAATCCCTAAAGTATTCACGTTGATCCAACATTACTCCCATTACATAATTGAATGGGGTTTTCTCAGGATTATTAAAGTAGTACATAATATCTTTCACATAACCAACATCGAGGGTTTTAGGAGGTTCCCCATCTCCATGAGCAGAAAGTACACCTAATTTTTTTGGTATTTTGTGTTCCATATCCATAACTAAAGATAAAGAACAACTAAGAACAGCAAATAAAAATTACTTAGTGATAAAGAAGACAAGCACACACGAGAATATTCACCCCACGCTATTGCTCCCCGGCTATGGCGCCAGAAAAAAGTCTTGATAACCCACAAGTATAGGGGATCACAACAGATTTTGATAAGTAAGAGTGTCGAACCCAACGAGGAGCTAAAGGCAGAACAAATATTCCCTCAAGTTCTATCGACCACCGATACAACTCTACACACGCTTGACGTTCGCTTTACCTAGAACAAGTATGAAAATAGAAGTACTTTGTAGGTGTTTTTGGATAGGTTTGCAAGAATATAAAGTGCATGTAAATAAAAAGTAGAGGCTGTTTAGGTAAATACACAACTAAGTTAGGTCTAGTAAAGAGCTTGTTGTTACGAGAAAGTTATTTGTCCATAGGCAATCGATAACTACACCGGTAATCATTATTGCAATTTTATTTGAGGGAGAGGCATAAGCTAACCTACTTTCTCTACTTGGATCATATGCACTTATGATTGGAACTCTAGCAAGCATCCGCAACTACTAAAGATCATTAAGGTAAAACCCAACCATAGCATTAAAGCATCAAGTCCTGTTTATCCCATACGCAACAACCCCCTTACTCGGGTTTGTGTTTCAGTCACTCACGCAACCCACTATAAGCGAATCATGAACGTATTGCAACACCCTACAGCGGGGATCCCTCACGCTGGCGAGACACGGAGAGCACCATAGGACATCATCAATAATAAAACATGCAACTCAAACCAATCTTGATCATCAAATAGCCCATAGGACAAAACGGATCTACTCAAACATCATAGGATAGCCATACATCATTGGGAAATAATATATAGCGTTGAGCACCATGTTTAAGTAGAGATTACAGCGGGTAAGAGAGAGGTTGCACCACTACATAGAGGGGGGGAAGAGTTGGTGATAATGGCGGTGAAGTTGTTGGTGAAGATTGATGTGATGATGATGATGGCCGCCGGTGGCACTCCGTGCCACCGGCAGCGAGGGGGAGAGAGCCCCCCTCCTTCTTCTTCTTCCTTGACCTCCTCCCTAGGTGGGAGAAGGGTTTCCCCTCTAGTCCATGGCCTCCATGGCGTGGGAGGGGCGAGAACCCCTCCGAGATTGGATCTGTCTCTCCGTCTCTATATGTTTCTGCGTTCCCAGATTCTTCCCTTTCACCGTTTCTCATATTCCCGGAGATCCATAACTCCGATTGGGCTGAAATTTTAACACGATCTCTATCCGGATATTAGCTTTCTGGCAGCGAAAGAAGGGCATCAACCGCCTTACGGGGTGGCCACGAGGGTCAGGGGCGCGCCTGCCCCCTGGGGCGCGCCCCCTGCCTCGTGGGCCCCTCGAGCATCGTCTCGCGCTGATTTCACTACCCAAAAATCACATATATTCCCAAAAAAATCTCTGTCTGTTTTTATACCGTTTGGACTCTGTTTGATCTGGATTTTCTGCGAAACAAAAAACATGCAACAAACAGGAACTGGCACTGGATCAATATGTTAGTCCCAAAAATAATATAAAAGGTTGCCAAAAGTATATGAAAGTTGTAGAATATTGGCATGGAACAATCAAAAATTATAGATACAACGGAGACGTATCAGCATCCCCAAGCTTAATTCCTACTCGTCCTCGAGTAGGTAAATGATAAAAAGATACTTTTTAATGTGGAATGCTACCTAGCATAATCTTGATCACATATCTAATCATGGCATGAATATTAAGATACTAGTGATTCAAAGCAATAGTCTATCATTTGACATAAAAACAATAATACTTCAACCCTACTAATAAAGCAATCATGTCTTTTCAAGATAACATGGCCAAAGAAAGTTATCCCTACAAAATCATATAGTCTAGCTATGCTCCATCTTCACCACACAAAATATTCACATCATGCACAACCCCGATGACAAGCCGAGCAATTAGTTCATACTTTTTAACGCGCTTTAGCATTTTCAACCCTCACGCAATACATGAGCATGAGCCATGGATATAGCACTACAGGTGGAATAGAATGGTGGTTGTGGAGAAGACAAAAAGGAGAAGATAGTCTCACATCAACTAGGCATATCAACAGGCTATGTAGATGCCCATCAATAGATATCAATGTGAGTGAGTAGGGATTGCCATGCAACGGATGCACTAGAGCTATAAGTATATGAAAGCTCAAACTGAAACTAAGTGGGTGTGCATCCAACTTGCTTGCTCATGAAGACCTAGGGCATTTGAGGAAGCCCATCATTGGAATATACAAGCCAAGTTCTATAATGAAAATTCCCACTAGTATATGAAAGTGATAACTTCCCAAAAATCACATATATTCCAAAAAAATCTCCGTCTGTTTTTATCCCGTTTGGACTCCGTTTGATATGGATTTTGTGCGAAACAAAAAACACGCAACAAACAGGAACTCGCACTGGGCACTGGATCAATATGTTAGTCCCAAATATAATATAAAAAGTTGCCAAAAGTATATGAAAGTTGTAGAATATTGGCATGGAACAATCAAAAATTATAGAGACGATGGAGACGTATCAGCGGGCGGCAGGATCGCGAAGATGGAGGTGGCTGAAGATGCGCGTCAGCGCGGCTGAAGAAAGGACGGGAGCCTCTGCCTCCGCCATGGGGTCGATGCCACGCACGACTTCCTCAAGCGCATCGACCAAGCAGGGAAGCAACTGGGTGGGGCCGTCCTCATTGGTGGCCAACGGCTTCTCCAAGCCCTTCTCATAGAGTGACTTCGAGGCCTCGCGAGACCTCTTCTCCAGAAGCGCGAAGGCCACGCGGTCCTCGGCCAGAACCTTCGCCTGGGCGTCAAGATCGACCCCTTCGCCTCCACCTTCCACTCCAGCTCCTCCAGCCGACTGCGTTCAGTGGTCTGCGCCTTTGCCAACTCCCCCAGCTCGGCGTCAAGGTCCTTGATGGCGTCCTCCCGGGCTTCATCTCCTCCTCCTTTGCCTAACAGCCGCGAGCTTCCTCTGCGTGCTCATCATGCAGACTCTTCAGCTCATCTTCTAGCGCCTGGCAGCGGTCGTGGATGGCTTCAGCGTCCTTCATCGCCGCATCACGATCGGCCACAGCTTGGGCGATGGCCCGCTTCTCCTTCTCGGAGGTCGTCGTGGCCTGGCTTAGCGCCGCTCGAACTACTGTGTCAGACTGAAGCTAGCCGGAGGCCAGCTCCAGGCGCCCGGCCACCAGTCTTCCCACAGCTAAGTCATCTCTGAAAGGGCATGCTCCAAGACAGCAGAAGAGGCAGAAGAACCTGGGAGTAATGGTGCAGAAGGAGGAAGAGGCGTCGTCACCATGGCCTGAGAGGCAGGAGGCTCCTGAGCCTCTTGGACCTCAGCACCCGAGCCGGACACCGGCACCTCCTGAGCCAGCGGCGCTTCAGGGGATGACTCCTCCCGAGGATGCTCCACCTGGCCTCGCGAGGATGGTCGCGCTGGAGAAGCACGAGCACCCTCCCCACCTTTGCCCATGGAGAGGGGCGCAGTCGCAGGAGGCAACCCGGACTCAAGCAGCACCACCTCGCTCTCCCTCCTCCTCTTCACCACAGGCGTCAGCCTGGTTGCACAACAAGGAAAAAAGTTGGAAACAAGCACCAACAGCAAAGACAAGGGCGAAACGTCAAAAGGCAGCAGTATACGCAAGAACAAGATGAAGCTCAAACACTTACTGGTCTACAGCAGCGTAGTCCACCCTCCGCTTGGTGCGCTTGAAGCCGGAGAGCTTCGCAACCCGAGGCATGGGCACGCCAGCTCCGGAAGCAGAAGCGGGAGTGGCGGTTGGGCCGGAAGCGGCTCCAGGCGGCATCGAAACAGAAGCAGCGTCCTGGGAGATCAACGCTGATCGATCCCTCGTCGGGACAACGGGCGGCTCCCCCCTCTCCAGGCGGTCGCCGGCCTCGTCGTCGTTAGGAAAGGCGCAGAGGATGTCAGCTTTACTCAAGAGGGAGGTCTCCCCCGTCCCTTCGGGGGCCACCTCTGAATCCTCCTCCTCCTCTTCTTCCTCCCCGCGGGACTCACCAGAAGACAGCTCCACCGGCGTAGGTGCCGCAGGGGCCCCGGTGAGCACCGGCGGCACCAGTCCACGCACGTCAAAGTTCGGCTTGGAGGCCACGATCAGCGCCCCGTCCTTGTGGCGGAACAAGGGAGTGATGACATTCGGCGGATACTCCTGATCGTCCCCATCCAGGAGGCGGAGAGCTGCGGTCCGCTCCTCGTCGGATAAGGCCTCCGAGCTCAAGTGAACCTTGTCCACTTCATCCCTAAGTTCCCACAAGGGGTGCGTGCGGGCTTGAAGCGGGGCCACGTGCAGCGCCGGGAATTCCCTCAGGAGCATGGCCCATGTAATCTTCGCCGTCTTCGCATTGCCAAGCTTCAGGTCGGACTTCATCTGCTCCAGCACCAATGTCGCCCGCTCGTCGGTGAGCTTCGCACAGGACCACCCAGTGTCGGACTGGGGCCTCTCCGTCGGCAGTGTCAAGCATGGGTGGACGCATTTAGCATCCATCATGGCCCACTTGCCCCAGAAATCGTCGGCTTTCTTCCCCGTCTTCGAGATCGAGTTAGCCTTGCCGGCCATGATGAAATTGACACACCCGGAGGCATGACCCCCCTTGGCACGGAGGAAGAAGAAGTGGCGCAAAAGGGCCACGGACGGCATCACGCCAAGGTACGCCTTGCAGTAGTAGGCGAAGATCGACAAGAGAAGGATAGAGTTGGGATGAAGATGCAGCGCCTACATCCCAAAGTGATCATGGACCTCATAAAAGAAGTTAGAGAAGGGGGAACCAGCCCGGCGGTGATGCTGCTCGTGAAGAAGGGGTAGAAGGTGCTTCCCTCGGGCTCAGGCACGTCGGAGCCGGCCCGGAGTCTAGTCTTCCCCTTCTCGTTGCTTTCCCCCACCGTCAGCAAGCGCGTGGCGGCGAGGTTCTTCTCCAAAACATTGGGCATGTCAAGAGCCGGCTTGTACCAAGTCGGCGACGAGGCGGGCTTGACCCTCCGGGGCGCCATTTGTCGTCGATGCGGGAAGGATGTAGATTTGGAGGTTTTGGAGACAGGGAAAGAAACGGGATCTAAACAAGGTGAAAGGAAGCAGTGAAGGCAAGCGCTGCCTACGCCAACCTTTTTGTCAGTCGGGCAGTTGCCGAGGCAGCGTGGGGAAGCGGAGACGCCCACGTCCAATCAACCGCCATGCATCGACCAAGGCCGCAGGCTATTGGGACCTACAGTGCTCCGCACTTGGCCTTTGGCTTCTCCTCAAAGCCAAGCCCGAGCGCGCCTTGGGCCCGGGGGCTACCGTCGGCGTTCTGGGAACGGGGGTCCCCAGACATGCCTGCCTGCGGCCCACGGCGTGGCTCTGCAAGCGGGCCCGTATGGCCCATCTTCACCTACAAGGACTCAAGACCCTCGCAAGGGGCCAAGCCTCGCGAGGCGAGCGACACAAGACCTCCTCAGGAGCGGCCTCACTAGGCTGGCTCGCGAGGGCTGGATAGTTCAAGGCCAGGCTAACCTCACGAGGTTCTAGTGACGTGAGCCATGACGACCAAAGCCAGGCGGGCGCCAGCGCACACAGTGTCCTTGTTTCCTCTCCGGTGCTAAGGAAGTAGGTGCAGGCGTGGAGTACCGAGGCGTCAATCAAAGGTTTCCATATCAGTGCAACAAGACCAAAACCAGCAGGACGGCAAGACGGAGGTCACCGAGGAGCCCAAGACGGCGTCACCACCAGAGCCTTTTGTAGGCGAAGACTGCTTTTGTCAGGATAAGCTGTACTAGCTGTCCCCTTTCGAATTGACCGTTGTTGGCTCCCTTCCTGCTCAATATTTGGGGAGAGGACCAGGGCCTCTATAAATAGGACTAGCCACCACCATAGACAAAGTGGTCAGATCGAGAGGGACCAGAACAACCACAAGTTCACCAAGAACAAGAACACCTCTCTTCAAGAGGTTGTCCTTCCCCTTGTACCATTCATCCTCAGCCCAAGATGCAATCCACCACACCACACTAGAGTAGGGTATTACACCACAACGGTGGCCCGAACCAGTATAAATCCTGTGTCCTTTGTGTTGTGTGTTTGACGAGTTAGCCCGTAAGATCTTAGTAAAGCTAGGACGTGGATCGGTAGGGGGGGAGATCTTCGCGCGCACCCCAGTGTTCGAACCTTGAGGGTTTTGCCGCAACCCGTGATCCGACAGTCGCCCCAAAATTCAATCCATGGTTGTCTTGCCCGATCACCTTTGATCGCATGGACCATCCGACCAGTATCCATCATGGCGGTTCAGCCGCATTGGTTCTCGACCCAATAATTGATGGAGTCCACCTCAGAGCATGGTTAATAGAAGAGCCGGCAACGGGCTCTATACAAATGCCAGGTCACTTGTAGCCACCAAGAAAGAACTCTCGTATAATAAAGCTGGCTGTAGGCATTAGCTATAGTAATTAATGTCTACATGCATGGCAGAGAGAAAAATGCAATTGATTGGAGAGGAGGAAGCCGCGCTAGCTTTAAGCCCTTGCATGCAGTTTCTTTGTCTCGAGCCTTGCGCTGCAGCCGGCGACTCACGGAGCGCCCGCTCCCTTCTCTCTCCTGTATTCTCTTCCCTCCAGCTAGACTTTATCTGAGGTGGAACGGCTTGTAGCCAGCTGACTAGGCGCTATTATACTTGCTCTCACATGAGTCCTCATGGACGGTGGCAGCAGCCTCAATCTGCTCTATCAAGATACAATGCGCAACATGGCATCGATTTGTCAAGAATCAAGCCCACAAAAACTACCTTTAAAGGAGTAATACCAGGTGCAGAGGCCTGCTACACAGGCTCAATTACATTGGAAGTCGTCTTCGGATCTCCGGACAACTTCCAAAGCGAGGACTTGATCTTCGATATCGTCCCCTCCCGCAGTGGCTATCATGCACTCCTCGGACGAACCGCTTTTGCTCTATTCATTGCGGTGCCACACTCTGCTTATCTCAAGCTCAAGATGCCCAGACCACGTGGTGTCATAACAGTCAATGGAAACATGGAGCGCTCCCTCCTTACCGAGGAGCACACCGCGACCCTGGCAGCGGAAGTACAGAGCAACCTTTTAAGGCAGAACTTTAATTCAGCGGCCAAGCTCCCAGACACTGTCAAACGAGTCCAGACTACTCCATGGCATAACGGTCCGGCTCATCAGGAGTTAGACTAGCAATTCGACCTCCGTCTCAGTCCCGACCAAGTGGCGGCATACGTACCGCGCGTACATAACTACGCACTAAAAATACCATGCGCAGAGATGGAGGCATGACCAGACTGTGGTCCACAATATAGCTCGACCTTCCCGGGACACACATACTATTACTTTTCTTTTTATCCTTTATAGGTTTCTCTTCACAGGCCCCTCTCGACGGCGTGATAATCGGTCCTTTTGAAGGACGGATATACCAAGGTGGAATGTAGCACAGACGTGTGGGGGAATCTCTAGATGTTCTTACTAACTATCATTCTACCTGTTTTCAGGACCCGTACGCAGCTCCCCCTTGGTCTTGGCATGTTAAATAGCCACTGTTGCTTATCGCACTATTTGTACGAATATGCTTTGACCTATTAATCAAAATTATAATGCAAACAGTTTGCGGCCCAAGTTATGTGGCACTAGCTTACTACTTCATTTTATTTCTCTATTCTTATCGATTGCACCCGTGCACTTTCACTACAAGAAACTTGTTAATACATGACGGTCCTAGTCCGCCACAGATCAGCCAAAATCTGTCATGCATGCAAATCCATGACGGATTTAAAATCCATCATGTATATCGCGTCATAATTTGACGGTGTACCTTCCATGACGGTTCTTGGCCGTCATGAATCTGCCCCAGGCCCGCCAAGCCCAAACTAGGCTGTGACGGAACAATCCGTCACCAATTTACATGACATGGATGCGACATGGACCTAACAAGTCGTCTACATGGATCTGACGTGGAGGCTAACAGCCCATGTTGTAACCAGCCCAATTAGGGATTTGGCCCAATAATTTTGGTGGATGATCCAACCAATCAGCTGTTTATTTTTTGTACAACCTATTTTCACAATGGAACACAATTTACAACAGGACAACCAAATTTTATTGGTTCAAAAAATAGCAATTGTTTACGTGACAATACAGAGTTCCAACAATCTAGTCTGATTCGAGAAAACAAAGCTAATATCAATCACAACAATATCTAGAAAGCGCTATAAGCACCTTTAAAAAATGAGTAACATGACTTCAAAGAAAATGAACTTCTACTGATTTTAATCTCAAACACTACACCGATCCAAGGCAACTATCCGGGCCCAAGCAATTCCTGCTAAAAAACTTCAATCTCAACTGCCAAACCTGCATAGAATCAAAACACATACAAAATTGTAATAAGTTATAAAAGCAAGCTTCCAAACTAATCCAGAGTAATAACATCTGTGGAAACGCCACTACTATATTATGGAAACAGGTAAATGTGTGTAACACACATGAAAACAACAGACTAGTTACAAGTTCAAAAAATTAGTCCGAAGAAAAGTGTGCCAAATGAAAGTCTAATTTAAGTTAGGCTACAAGTGACAAGTAACAAGCACACATCACAAAGCTAAAAGTACAGTAGCAGCAGCAGTTGGTCCAGTAATCGGTTCTGGACCGAACAAACAATATGTGCATGGGGCTAACCAGGCTGGGAGTTGTCTATTTTCTGGCCTAGCGAACAAAGATGAGACATGTACTTAGTTTTTTTTCTGAGAGGAAGCATTGCGCCTGTACATGTATTTAGTTTATCTTGATCAACCGTTTCTATACTCTAAAAGAAATGAGAAAAAAAAGTGACATGCACTTAGGTTTTTTTGTGAGAGGAAGCCATGCGCACATGTAAGTACTTGGATTTTCTGGATCAAAATTTTCTGTATAAGCGAGCAGCTGAAAATTATGTAAAAAAAATTCCGCCAGCATAGACACTGTACCACACCATTCCTTAACAAACAAAAATGATAGTAAAGAAGTGACAGACTAACTTCAAGATAATTAACACAAACTGGGCATAAAAATAGGCCAAGTTCAAATCCAAATATGTTATGTTGTGGACTATACTAACTCAATATTTAAGTCAAAATCAGCACCTAAGGATTTTTCATCTAACTTGATGCTTATGCTGCAAGTTCATCTCAAAGCGCCAACAAATACAGTACTAAACAATACTTGCTTGCCAAGTGAACTTCAAATGGCATGCAAAACATTAACAAAGAACATGATACAGTTTCATTGAGAGATCTCCCACACTAATAGTTTATTTGTGGAGTACTAAACTGTGTACTTTTATTTCATGAAAAAATTAAAATCTGCACTGTAGTAAATTATTAAACAAGAAAATACTTGATAAACGGTGAACTAATAGTTAGGAAAGTCTAGTAGAGTATGGATACAATGCATGATATCAGGGACATTGTCCAATGCAGATTTTACGCACACAGAAATATTTGTATAGTTATAACTACTGGAACCACACAACAGTCCACACCTTGAACAACTCACAACAGTCCGCACCTTGAACAGCTCAAAATCTACAGCCTGAATAATTCACATCAAGAATGGAAGGGTATCAAGCTCACCCTATTCTGCCCAAGGACGGTGTCGTCGGCATCGATTATGTGGGAGATGTACTGACTATAATGTGCAAAGCAAAGATATTAGTGTGACAATTGGATATGTGGTTTCATTCGTTATTACTGAAATGCAAATGTTGTCTCAACTGAACCGAATTCTTACAGAACTATGCCTTCCCAAATGTCTAAATTTACTAACTGAATTCTTAAAGAATTGATTCAATTGCATACTAACTGAACTAAGGAACAATGTACAATGGGTAGCCGCACATTATTTTCCAGCTTTGCATTGGTGAGCCTAAAACACATATATCAGACACCAAATTACTAGTCCTTAAAATGTGCCAACTAAAATGAAATACCTTTTGATGTGATATACACTATAAACCTCTACATGTCCAGCAGGCAGTAGCTAAACTGAACATTTGCTGCCACTGACAGCACATGCTTTTGACCCTAAACACACATGAAGGTATCAAGGAGGTTAATTGAACATGGTAAAACTGAAATATTTAACATTTGTTGATTTTATATCGATTCATTTAATACATTAAGGACCCTAAACAGATAAAACAACCGAATTAAAAAACAGATGTGAGTTATCAACCCTTCAGACTAGCATACTTATGTCAGTTTATCTTATGTAGCGTAATGTAAATACAGGAATTAGCACACAACATAATTATCCTTCTGTCAGTTTATCCTCATGTATCCTTATTTAGTTTATATTGCATACAGGGATTTTGTTTGAATTACTGCTTCATCTATTCATTTCATTCTTCCATTCTGTGATACGGATTCCATCTTTCCTTAGCTTTGTTAGTCCACACACCGGCTGTAGAGGAGGAACAAGCGTCAGTATTTGCATCTAATTCAGAAGATTAAAACAGGGAAGAAGAAATACACTAACAATTAAGAGCATATCTAGGAAAGGAGAAGGTGCACAATATAACTAGCTAAGGAGACCAGGCCAGCTCGTCCTCTGCACTGAATTGGGTGTAAGATGCATATATTTTTACTACAATCCATTCCATTTATCTTATTTTACTTTCATATATTAGAATCGGTGCACATGAATGCATGCATCTAACAGTATCATAAGAATCAGTATGCTTGCTCTTTGCACATGTAGTACGTTGCACCAAACACATTCTATTGTGAATACTACAGAGCCTTATTTTAAAATTCTGCCACAACGTCATTGTTAAGTTACAACTAATTCAGAATTTGTGAAAAAAATAAGCAAACCTTCTCAAGTGGCTAGCTTCTAATGGTATCGGTTTTCCAAGAGTTGTTATTGAATACATCATGGACAGCAAATCATGCACAAAGCTCGTTGTGCACTATAAAAAACAGTATGCAAACCATTAACTTTAGCAACATCAGCTATACCTGAATGATGATATTAGAAAATAGAACATCCACTCAACTGATTATGCAAAAAGCACCTATGAAACAACACCGAAATAGTGCATCCACCAAAATTGTTATGCAAAAAGCACCTACGAACCAGCATACAGGCCATCGGATTAACAGGTTTCCCACACTATCCAACACATAATACAACCAACTAAAGGTGCAACAAGTCCTACAAGAAAAACTAGATTCCTACTACCCAATTTAGCCCATTATTCAGGCGCATACAAGTAGTAATCTACATGTAAGAGAGTATGGCCCAGTCATGCGCTCTGAACAGAGGAGGGACGCAGCTCACCAAAGAGGCTTGTAGATGATGCAACTGTCGCAGTGCAGGTCAGCCACCGCCGTCGCGCGGCAGAGGAGGTCGTCGCAGGATGCACGGCCGCGCCGGAGACGTGAAAGAGGAGGCTGGGGTCTCTGCCGTCAATCCCAACACGCGCGAGCGTACCGAGCTAAGGGGCGCCATCCAGGAGGCAAAGAGGGCACAAGGGGGGTGCGGTGTGCGACGGAGAGGAGCCGCCGGACACATGCCGTCGATGGACGCGACGCCTCAGCCAAAGCCCTAGCCATGGGACAGGGGCCGCGGGCGAGCACCGGAGACCGGGATCGGCGGATTCAGCCGGTCAGGAAGACGAAGAGGTCGGAGACCAGGTCGTGAGTCTGGTACGTGGTGGCCGACTTCGCCGGAATCGGCGGCCGTTGGTCGCGGCGCGAGTGGTCGCACGAGAGAGAGACAGATGGGTTCCTGGAGGGATGGTTGGGTGGGGGATCCGGCGGATCTGGCAGCTGCCAGAGTTGCGAGGCAGGAGGAGGGAAGGGGGAAGGCCGGCGGCGAGCTGTGAGAGGACGGAGGCAAACAGGAGATTGGCGGCGATGCGTGGGAGACGATGGGGAATTGGGAGGAGGGTGTGGCCACGGGCCGAGGAACAAAGTCTTAGGGTTAGGTTTTATACGGGAGTGGCTAGGCGGGCTTTAGCGGGCTTGCCGGGCTATACCGGGCCATCCATGATAGTTTCTGAAACTGTCAACAGAAATCTGTCATGAATTAACATATTTCTTGTAGTGTTTGTTACATTGTAGTTCGCTAGGGGCTTTATTGCGCTCCATATTACGGCAACAAGTCCGAACACTTTTATAGTATAGTTTGGCCCCCGAATTTAGCATTATATGCATTGGCTCTGTATCATGTCTTTGGTCAATAGTTGGGTTGCCCGGCTCCTGTGCTTACTACCTTACGTTCCGATCTATCGGCTAAGGTAGTAAAGGGAGAACTACTGCGATTGTGTCCAGGTTTATCCGGATGAGCACTTCAGTAGACAAAGCCGAAAACTGACTCTCATGATGCAGCGTGAGCCGGTCAGCTCTTTGGAGGTTAAAAATATTTTGCGATTTCTGCATTATGCGATGAATCGGCCTTCATCCAATCAGGTGTTTACAGGACCCTAGTCCAGATTAAATGCTAACTAGGAGTTGCGCCTACATTTTTATTGTCAAACTCCTATGGCTAAGTTAGGGTGATAAAGCCACATAGTCCGATTGCCTAGTTCGTTGAGCTAAACACCTCCTTCAAGGACCAAATTCTTGGATCCCGAACATCCCCCGTAATGCCTACGTGGGGGCTGAAGCCGATGACTGGCCAACTCTCAGATTTAATAAAAACGGCCGCACATAAGGATTTTTTTAAAATAAATAAGCATTATATTACATAATGGCTTTGTTTCATCATACAAGACAACATAACATGAATGTTTCATTCGAAGATAATGTCTTTTGAACACTGGCCCTCTACAACGCGGGACCCCTTGAGGACATCGTCAAAATATTGCTCCGGTGTGCGGTGCTACTTGCCAGCAGGCGGTCCCTCCATCGCGAGCTTGACAGCGTCCATCTTCGCCCATTATACCTTGACACGAGCGAAGGCCATCCGCGCACCCTCGATGCAGACTGACCACTTGATGATGTCAAGCCGGGGGCAGGCATTGACCAACCGCTTCACGAGCCCGAAGTAGCTGATGGAGATGACTTCGGCAGGCTATAGCCAGATTATTAAATCCTTCATGGCTAGTTCGGCCACCCTATGCAGTTCGACCAGCTATTTTAGCTGATCACTAAAGGGCACCGGATGTTCTGGCGCAAGGTACTGCAACCAGAACAGCTTTTCCGTCGTGCTCCCCTCTTTGGCTCGGAAGAACTCCGTAGCATCAGCAACACTGCGCGGTAAATCCGCAAACGCCCCTAGAGAACTCCAAAGCCGGGTTAGTAAGAGGAACCTTTTCTGCATAATAAAGGCCTTACCCGCCGCAATTTTTCTGGCCTCCTGGATTTCCTGGAGGGCGCCCTGGGCTTCAATCCGGGCATCGTGTGCACTTTAGCGAGCCTTGGCGAGTTCGGTCCCTTGATCCGCAATATTGTGCTCCAAGGATTCACATTTCTTCATGGCGTCCTGGAGCTCCTGTTGGACCTCACCAACTCTAGCCTCGTGTTTTTCACGGGCGGCTTGCTCCTCTACCGCTTTCTTTTTGTCCTCGGCCAGCGCCTTCTCGAGGGCTTCCACCTCGGTCGCCACTCCTAGCAAATACCATGGCATTACTGTCAGCACAAATCACTCATCCTTTCCGGATATACAAAATTCATTGCATACCTTGCTTGTCTTCTAGCTGCTTTTTTACACGGACGAGCTCTTCCTCGGCCCGCTCCAGACTCTGCTTTAGTCCGGAGACCTCAGCAGCATGAGAGGTCGTAGCCAGCAACGATGCCTGCTTATTCACATAAGACATATTTGGTTAGTCTCCTGTGAAAATTACTTGATCCTCTGTCCAGCTTTTCTTTCCGAACACCGGACAGAGTCTCAGGGGCTATTGTTTATACTATGACGTTCTTTTTATTGCATCGCTTACCTCAAAGCCTATTAGAAGGCTTGTGTAGGCTTCGGTCAGTCCGCTCTTTGCAGACTGAATCCTCTCAGCCACCGTACCCATGAGGGTATGGTGTTCCTCAACAATGGAACACTTTGCAACGCTTCCAGTAGAGTATCCGGTGCCTCTGGATGGACAGAGGTAACCGGTGGAATCGGTGCACCTCCTTTTTTCTAAGGAGGTTGCTTGCCGGATTCCAAAGCTGTATAGGTCTCCGGGATCGTATTCGGCTGGGGGACGAATTGGATATGGCCCCCATTGCCAGTCTCCATGGGGATCTGCTCCCCCATGTGTTCGGTGGCCGAGGTATCATCTTTTGGCGCCACGGTGACGGCCTCCGTGCCTCCCCATGAGACGGGAGGGTCCTTCGGGACAGCACTTCAGCGTCCTCCGTAGTCTTGGGAGAGGAGGCCGCCGGAAGGGACCCGCTATCCATCACCTTCGGATCCTGCGAATTTCCCGAAGATGAGGATCGCTCAAGGTCGGAACGAGCCGGACTGCAAGTGCATGATTTGACATGTTAAAATTATGAAGTAAAGAGGCTGGGTATTTGTGTGCATCATTGAGTACTTACAACTCGGCCAGGGGCTTATCCCTGGGGCGCCACTTGGAGCTGCTATCAATCTCCCACGCGAAGTTGTCCGCGGCAGGGGGCTTCCCCTTCTTGGGTGCCTCTGCCTCCAGATGCGTGGAGGCCGCCCTTTTCTTCCTTCCCCCCTCAGGGGGGATAATTGCTTTCCTCCTCTTCCTCGTCGTCGGTGGCGGGAGGAGAGTGTGTTTCAGTGTCTTCGGACGTCACGTCCGAAGTGCCCTTATGGCGGAGGCCACCTCTAGTCCCCTTGGCATTATTCCCCGGTGCTTGATAGGGCGACGGAACTAGCATCTTCGTTAGAAGCGGGATAGTTGGTTCTTTGGGCAGCAGAGCTGGACACCGAATCCGCTCCGCCTTCTTTGTCCAGCCATGAAAAACAAATAGGGAAGCTTAGACATCTTCCTTAAGTAAGCAAGTAAAGGATACACCTTGAAATACGGAAAACTTGCCACACTAGCGGGATGGGCCAGGTTGTGCCCACATTCCTCGGACGTCGTCAGCCACGTCTTGTTGGCTTTGAAGAGCACCTTCCAGATGTCTTCGTGCGTAGTGCCGAAGAACTGTTGCAAGGTCTGGTGCTTGGCCGGTTAGAACTCCCACAAGTGGCAAGTCCAGCTATAGCACGGAAGGATCCGGCGAGAGAGCATCACCTGGATCACATTGACAAGCTTGACGTTCTTGTCCACCATGCTCTTGATGCGCGTCTAAAGCACTGTCAGCTCATCCGACGAGGACCAGTCCATGCCCTTCTTTAGCTAGGAGGTGAGCCGCATCAGGGTGCTGGACTGGAATTTAGGAGCTGTGGCCCAGGTGGCGTTGCGAGGCTCTGTGACATAGAACCACTGTTGTTGCCACCCTTTGTCGGTCTCCATGAAGGTACCTTTGGGCCATGTGACATTGGGCAGCTTGCTCACCATGGCGCCTCCGCACTCTGCATCTTGGCCATCCACCACCTTCGGCTTCACGTTGAAGATCTTGAACCATAATCCAAACTGGGGTGGGATACGGAGGAAGGCTTGCACATGACAATAAATGCCGAGATATTGAGGAAGGAGTTGGGGGCCAGATCGTGGAAATCCATCCCGTAGTAGAACATGAGTCCGCGGATGAATGGGTGGAGGGGAAATCCCAACCCGCGGACGAAGTGGGGGATGAACACGACCCTTTTGTGGGGCTACAGAGTGGGGACGATATGTCCCTTGGCCGGAAGCCGATGGGCGATTTCCTTGGCTAAGTACCCGGCCTCCCGGAGCTTGGTGATGTCCTTCTCCTTGACGGAGGATACCATCCACTTGCCTTGCACTCTAGATCCGGACATGGCTGGAGTGCTTTTTTCAGGTGGAAAAAGGGTGGAAGCTTGGGCGCTGGAGCTCGAGAATGGGTGGGCAGAGAGAAGGAAGGCGTGGGTGAAGGAGGTGACTCCTTATCCCTTTATAAAGGCAGTGAATATCAAATGCCTCCCCACTCGCCTTAAAAGTCGCCTATTCCCCAAGGGTCGTGCAGGCGGCGCGGTTGGATTACCTACGCCCATATTGATGAGAATCCCGCAATAAGGGGACACGATCTTTTCTTTGACAAGATGTGCCAATAAAACCGCATCTTGAAACATGGAGTGGGAGGCTAAAAAATGGTTCGAAATAATGACCAGGCTAGGACGTGATGTCACACTACAAAAATTGTCAGCATATTGGACTTGTAAAATATTATACTCTCTACGGTTGTGTATGATATTTGTTTTGCAGAGCCGGACACGTTTTCAGAGTTCGAAGGTTGTTTTGGAGTATTCGGAGGAGGAACCCGCCTAGCAATGCCGAAGACAATCTGCGCGCCGGATACCTCGTCATTAAAGCCTGGTTTAGGGGCTACTGAGGGAGTCTTGGATTAAGGGGTCCTCGGGCGTCTGACCTGTTGGACATGGGTGGGCCTGATGGGCTATGAAGATACAAGACAGAAGACTCTCTCCCGTGTCTAGATGGGACTCTCCTTGGCGTGGATGGCAAGCCTGGCATTCGGATATGAAGATTCCTTTCTCTATAACCGACTATGTATAACCCTAGTCCCCTCTGGTAACTATATAAACTGGAGGGTTTAGTCCATAGAGGAAATCATAATCATATAGGCTAGACTTCTAGGGTTTTAGCCATTACGATCTTATGGTAGATCAACTCTTGTAATCCTCATACTCACCAATATCAATCGAGCAGGACAGACATAGGTATTACCTCCATCAAGAGGGCCAAAACCTGGGTAAAACTTCGTGTCCCCTATCTCATGTTACCATCAACCTTAGACGCATAGTTCAAGACCCCCTACTCGAGATCTACCGGTTTTGACACTGACAGCAGCCCTCCTCCGGAAGCGTGGTTGGCGCCGGGTCGCCCGTCAAGAGCTCGAGCACCGCGCGCAGCGTCTCGGGAGGATGCGCGGGCACCTGGAGCCTCATGGGGTCACCGCTGCCAATGAAGGCCCGCATTTGTCAAGAATGATGCTGAAGCGGAGTAATGCAGCATTGGACAAACTCCTTCACCACCATGGGCACCGTCACCCCGAGCTTCTTCAACCTGGCCAGCCGGCACCAGGCATGAGACAGGCAATGGTCGACGAGCTTCACGTGCACCAGCCGGAGCTGGGTACGGCCGGCACCCGTGGAAGCATGAGCAAGGAGTTGAGCACGCCAACATCCACAAACACCCACCGCTTCCGAAATCCACCTATAGTTGGCAAGATCTCAAAGTCGATGCCCGAGCCGGCTGTCGCTGCTACAGCCTGGAAGGCCATGCACCCCGAGCGCTGATGGGCGTCGACCAGGTGAAGTGAGAAGAAATGGCGAAACAAGACCACGGAAGGGGCGATGCCCACCATGGCCTCATAAACAAAGGCGAAGATGGCAAGAAGGATGATTGATTGAGGATCCAGATGTAGCGTGTGGACTTGGTAATGCAAGAGTATGGCATTGGAGAAATTGTAGAAAGCGGCGATCAAGCCAGACAAGAGGGTGTGAAGATGAAGGGGAATCTTAGTGGCTGCCATGTCGACCATGTCCCGGGAGGCAGGCCAAGCCACCGTCGCCTTCCACTAATTGGAATTGCCGATGAGCGCCAGATGGATCTTGTCTAGCCCTTCTTGATTGACCACCGTCGACCGCTCGAGGGCGGGCTCAAAGGCTGGTGGAGGTTCGACCGAAGCACAGGCTTTCCTCTTCTTCTTCAACCACGGCGCCATAGCGACGAGGGAGGACCAGTGCTGGCGTCAGATCCGGGAAGGGAGCTGCTATTTCTTGGGAAGGTGAAGGAGCCAAAGGAGGACGCAACAAGGAATGAAGGCAGGGCTGCGTTGGCGATGGCGGCCACCGAGCCCGGTGAATATCAAGGCTGCGTGTGGAAGTGGGGGCGCACACGTCCCGTCGAGTGCCACGCATCCTTCAAGGCCGCAGATGGTTAGGGCCCGCGGCGCTCTGCACTTGCCCTTTGGCTTCGCCTCAATGCCAAGTGCGAGCGCGCCTTAGGCCTAGGAGCTACTGTCGGCGTTCTGGGAACGGGGGTACCCAGACTTGCCTACCTGCAGCCAACGGCATGGCTCTGACAACGGCCCAGTATGGCCCAACTTCAACATCGATGACCCAAGACCCTCGCGAGGGGCCAAGCCTCGCGAGGTGGATGACACCAAGACCTCCCTGGGGGGCAGCCTCACCAGGCTGGCTCCCAAGGAGCGGAGATATCAATGCAAGGCGGACCTCGCGAGGTTGATATGACATTAACCATGATGACCAAGGCCAGGCGGGCACCAGCGGGCACAGTGTACCAATTTCCCCTTTGGTGCTAAGGAGGCAAACGCAGACGCGGAGTCTCGAGGAATCAAGCAAAGGTTTCCATTTCGGTGCAACAAGACCAAGACCGCCAGGATGGCAGGACGGAGGTCATCGTGGAGCCCACCACGGCATCACAATCAGGAGCTTTTCACAGGCGAAGACTATTTTTTGTGAGGATAGCATGTAATATTTGTCTCCCTTCAAATTTGGCCGTTGTGGGATCCCTTCCGCCATACATTTGGGAAGAGGACCAAGGCTACTATAAATAGGACCTAGCCACCACCATAGAGGGGGACGGATCATTCAGACCACCCTCACACCCAAAAGCTCATCGAGCTCCAGAACACCTCTCCTCCGGACGTTGTTGTCCACTTTACTAGTTCATCCTCAGCCCCTCGAGGCCAATCCACCACAAAGAAGGAGTAGGGTTTTACACCCCGAGGTGTCCTAAACTTGGGTAAACTGCTATGTCTCTTGTTCGTTGGGTTCGTCGAGCTAGGCCGTGGGATTAGCGAGCGGGCAGGTTAGGGAGGACGAGTTCTTCACACGCACCCCAATGTTCGAACCTCTCAAGGGTCTGCAAAACCCTGAATCCGACAATGACATGTCGGGGGTGGCCCTCAGTGGCTCCTCCTGTTGCCGTTCTCCTCCTGCAAACCCAGTGAGGTTAGTAGTAAAGATGTACACCTGAACACCTGCCAGCGGGAAATGAGTAACTCACGTTGGGGGCTGAGTCGGGGGCTGTGTTGTGGGCTGGGCCCCGGTCTGATGATGATGGTCTCCGGCGCCCCTACATGCTTGCCGAGGGCTCGTCACCCATTGTGGTCTTGACCTTCTTCGCCATCCTCTGCGCCAACATTTCTGTGTCACTGCGAGAACGGACCAACGCGAGGGTAAGATAAGATAAGCAGAACAGAGACTCAAGGAGATGAAGAAAGTGGCAAGACACTTACTCATCTTCTTCTTCTTCTGTCCTATTCTCCCTCCTCGGGCTAAAAGAGGAGAGGTCGAAGTCGGCCTCTACTATGGTGTCCGTGTGAGGGAGTGGAGACGGAGACCTGGGCCGCTTTGCCGTGGCAGAGGCGGCGGTTGCTGCTTCTTTTGCAGCAGTGGTCGTACGCCTCAACTGGCCCACAGGTTTTGGCTGGACCTCTTGCAGCCACGCGGCCCTGCCGGCCGCCCCCTTGACGGGGACCTCTTCGCACGAGGAAGCTTGCCGGACTGGCTCGACGGAGCCAACCCGCCGAAGGACACGTTTCTTCTTCCCCGAGACTGGGGGCTCCTCGTGCGGCTCCTCCTCAGCTGCCTCTTCAGTCGTCTCTTCGGCTGTCTCTCCGGCAAAAGGGACCCCGGCGGCGGCGCCACTGTGCTCTCCTGCATGCTCCCCCCGCTCGACAAAATCCTCCTCTGTGCTTGCTTCATCTTCCACAAAGCCAATGCTGTCGGCCTCCTCGGCAAGGGCTGCCTCTTCCGCCCTGCTGGCGATATATGCCGCCTCTTCGTCGGTGGTGGAGCGGATGAGCTGCATTTCTTCCTGGATGGCCCTCTTTGGCAAGTTGTCAAAGAATTCATGTGCCTGCTCCGTGGATGGATCGTCCTAGGTCTGATCAAGGCCATGGGCGTTAAACATCGGCATCATGGTGATGATTGAGGTCAGGGCAGAGTTTTGCACCAGGGGATCACGCCCACCAGCAACCTGAGCGGCTTGTTAGCCTTGTCGGTCTTGCCAGCCTTGAGGTGGAATAGCTTTTGGCACAGAGCCGCATGATGCATGACTGTCAAGTTGTTGTTCAGGCCGGGGGGCAGCCTCATGATGTCTGTCGCGTTCCAGTATTTCCAAGCTGGTCTCCCCTTGTTCTGCAGAGGGGTGATGTGGCAACGGAGGAAGTCGGCACCAACCATCTCGATTGTGAGCCCGGCAGCCTTGAGGTGATGGATCCTGGTGGTTGCGATGGTGAGCCTCCCATCTTGAGGGTGGAGGTTGCCCCAATCGCCACCATGGGTCTGTTTCACTTGCCGGGGCATGCAGAACAGATACGGGTCCTTCTCCACAATCCAGCACCACCTGCCCCGCCATTCGTCCCACTTCTCGCGGTGGGCCCCACCTGGGTATGTCTTCTTGCTCAGTGCCCTCGGTATCCAGGTGACGCAGCCAGAAAGGGCCCCTCCTGGCTTGATGTGGGGGACGAAGTAATGGCTGAAGAGAGCCGTATTGGGGACCACCCCGGCTAAGTTCTCACAGAGGTGGGCGAAGGTGGCCATACACGCACAGCATTCGGCGTGAAATCCAAGATACGGAAGCCGAATGTGTGCGTGATGCCGATGAAGAAATCCAAAAATGGGGGGCAGAGCCCGCAGTAGAAGTAATCGACGAATAAAGGGAATTTATCTGGGGCGGGCTCGGCGTGATAAGCTGGGATGACATGGGTAGCAGGGTGCCCCATCGTCGCTCTCCCCCACATGCACAGATACTGGTCCTTCAGAGCTCATGCGTCGAGTGTCGGAGCAAAGACAACATTCTCCCTCCGCATCTTCACCAGTTCGCTCTTCGGCACCTCTTTCCCCTCGCTTGCCTTGGGGGCCTCCTTGCCCTTGCTCGCTTTCGGCGCCATAGCAACCAGGGGAGGAAGGGAGGCCGAGAGCGGTGAAGGCGTCGCGGCAGCGGACGGAGGAGGAAGCTTTGGTTTGGGCTCAGGGAAGAAGACGACGGCGGTTCCTTCATTGGAATGGACAAGGGGTAAATGAGTGGCGCCTCTGCGGATTCCACTTTTTATGGGGAAGGCGCGGGGCTGCCTCTTTACTGTTTGATGTGAAGGCGTTTCCACAGGCGTGCTACTATTGCGACTGTTTCGTGCACGCTCCCCACGTCGCACACTCAATACAGATCGTGGGGAAGCACAATGGACGAGATAATTACAGCAGTTAAATCCGGTCACGCGTGCTCGTGCACTGTTTGGGCCTGGCCCAACGACGCCTCGCACTCATGTGTGGCCCAAGACTGGGGGCTCCTGTTGGTGAACTAAAGTTCGAGCCCTTTAGTACCCCGTACTTGCGTACGGGCAGTCGCAGCCGTAACCGCGGCAAGGCTTGATGGGAACAGCTGGAGGCAAAATACAAGACGACCAAGACGACATCCAAGCCAGTAACCAGAGAGTAGAAGAAAAGCTGAGCCCCCAACAAGATTCTTGCCGGGTGGTTTGCGAGCCCCGGCAGGATCCTTGCCGAGATGGTTTATGAAGCCTCAGCAAGACCACCACCCTTGAGGTTGAGAGCTCTAACACCATCGACAACGTTGAGACCAAAATCCAGGGACGTCTACATGGTGGCATGCAAATCTTTGTGAAGACGAGAAGGCAAAGTTCCCAGCAAGGTGCTTGCCGGGGATGTTTTGCGAGTCCTGATAACCCACAATTATAGGGGGTCAATTGTAGCCTCTTTCGATAAGTAAGAGTGTCGAACCCAACGAGGAGCTAAAGGTAGAACAAATATTCCCTCAAGTTCTATCGACCACCAATACAACTCTACGCACGCTTGACGTTTGCTTTACCTAGAACAAGTATGAAACTAGAAGTGCTTTGTAGGTGTTTTGGGATAGGTTTGCAAGAATATAAAGTGCACGTAAATAAAAAGTAGGGGCTGTTTAGGTAAAGACACAATAAAGTTAGTATAGCGAGTTTTGAAAAGTGGTGGTAGGACTTGTGAAATTGTCCCTAAGCAATTGACTACTTTACTAGACCGATAGCAAGTTTTATGTGGGAGATGCCACTGCTAGCGTGTCATCCCTGACTTGGAATTCTATGCACTTATGATTGGAACTATTAGCAAGCATCCGCAACTACTAACATTCATTAAGGTAAAACCCAACCATAGCATTAAGATATATTAGTCCCCCTTCAATCCCGTATGCATCAATTTCTATGCTAGGTTGAAGCTTCTATCACTCTTGCCCTCCAATACATAGTCCTATCAACATACAACAAACCCTATGGTGTGATCCACGCGTGCACTCATATGATGGGCACCAAAGGACAGCAACATAACCATAAGCAAATTAAATCAATCATAGCAATTCACCAATTACTGATAGGACAACGAAAATCTACTCACACATCATAGGATGGCAACACATCATTGGATAATAATATGAAGCATAAAGCACCATGTTCAAGTAGAGGGTACATCGGGTTGCGGGAGAGTGGACCACTGTAGATAGAGGGGGGAAGGTGATGGAGATGTTGGTGAAGATCGCGGTGATGATGATGGCCCCGGCGGCGTTCCGGCGCCACCGGAAACGAGGGGGAGAGAGCCCCCCTTCTTCTTCTTCCTAACCTTCTCCCTAGATGGGAGAAGGGTTTACCCTCTGGTCCATGGCCTCCATGGCATGGGAGGGGCGAGAGCTCCTCCGAGATTGGATATGTCTCTCTGTCTCTCTGTGTTTCTACGCTCTGGGAGTCTACCCTTTCACCATTTCATATATATCCGGAGATCCGTAACTCCGATTGGATTGAAACCTTCGCCCAGATTTTTCTCCGAAAATTAGCTTTCTTGCGGCCAAAGAAGAGCAGCAACCGCCTTACGGGGGGGCACGAGGGTCAGGGGCGCGCCCCCTGCCTTGTGGCCCCCTCGGGCACCGTCTCGCATTGATTCTTCTTCCCATATTTCACAAATATTCCAAAAATATTCTCCGTCTGTTTTTTCCATTTGGGCTCCGTTTGATATGGATTTTCTGCAAAACAAAAAAACATGCAACAAACAGGAACTGGCACTGGATCAATATGTTAGTCCAAAAAATAGTATAAAAAGTTGCCAAAAGTATATGAAAGTTGTAGAATATTGGCATGGAACAATCAAAAAGTATAGATACGACGGAGACGTGTCAGCATCCCCAAGCTTAATTCCTGCTCGTCCTCGAGTAGGTAAATGATAAAAAAGATAATTTTTGATGTGGAATGCTACCTAGCATAATCTTGATCATGTAATCTAATCATGGCATGAATATTAAGACACGAGTGATTCAAAGCAATAGTCTATCATTTGACATTAAGACAATAATACTTCAAGCATACTAATAGAGCAATCATGTCTTTTCAAAATAACATGGCCAAAGAAAGTCATCCCTACAAAATCATATGGTCTGACTATACTCCATCTTCACCACAAAAAATATTCAAATCATGCACAACCCCGATGACAAGCCAAGCAATTGTTTCATACTTTTGACAATCGCAAACCTTTTCAACTTTCACGCAATACATGAGCGTGAGCCATGGACATAGCACTATGGGTGGAATAGAATATGATGGTGGAGTCTGTCTGGAGAAGACAAAAAAGGAGAAAGTCTCACATCGACGCGGCTAATCAACGGGCTATGGAGATGCCCATGAATTGATTTCAATGCGAGGAGTAGGGATTGCCATGCAACGGATGCACTAGAGCTATAAGTATAGGAAAGCTCAAACTGAAACTAGGTGGGTGTGCATCCAACTTGCTTGCTCATGAAGACCTCAGGCATTTGAGGAAGCCCATCATTGGAATATACAAGCCAAGTTATACAATGAAAATTCCCACTAGTATATGAAAGTGATAACTCAATGAGACTCTCTATATGAAGAACATGGTGCTACTTTGAAGCACAAATGTGGTAAAGGATATTTTTTTGTTTTTTGTTTTTTCTTTTTTTGGTGGGCTTCTTTGGCCTCTTTTTTATTTGGGCTTGTTTGGCCTCTTTTATTTTGATAACCTCACATGGGACAATGTTCTAATAATGATTATCATCACACTTTTATTTACTTACAACTCAATATTACAACTCGATACTAGAACAAAGATATGACTCTATATGAATGCCTATGGCAGTGTACCGGGATGTGCAATGATCTAGCGTAGCAATGACATCAAAAAAACGGACAAGCCATGAAAACATCATGCTAGCTATCTTACGATCATGCAAAGCAATATGACAATAAATGCTCAAGTCATGTATATGATGATGATGGAAGTTGCATGGCAATATATCTCGGAATGGCTATGGAAATGCCATAATGGGTAGTTATGGTGGCTGTCTTGAGGAAGATATAAGGAGGCTTATGTGTGGTAGAGTGTATCGTATCACGAGGTTTGGATGCACCGGCGAAGTTTGCACCAACTCTCGAGGTGAGAAAGGGCAATGCACGGTACCGAAGAGGCTAGCAATGATGGAAGGGTGAGAGTGCGTATAATCCATGGACTCAACATTAGTCATAAAGAACTCACATACTTATTGCAAAAATCTATTAGTCATCGAAACAAAGTACTACGCGCATGCTCCTTGGGGGATAGATTGGTAGGAAAAGACCATCGCTCGTCCCCGACCGCCACTCATAAGGAAGACAATCAATAAATACCTCATGCGCCGACTTCATCACATAACGGTTCACCATACGTGCATGCTACGAGAATCACAAAATTCAACACAAGTATTTCTAAAATCCACAACTACCCACTAGCATGACTCTAATATCACCATCTTTATATCGCAAAACTATTGCAAGGAATGAAACATATCATATTCAGTGATCTACAAGCTTTATGTAGGATTTTATGACTAAGCATGTGAATGACCAGTTCCTGTCATCTCTCTAAATAGATATAAGTGAAGCAAGAGAGTTTAATTCTTTCTAAAAAAAGGTGTGCCCACACACTAACAAATATAAGTGAAGCAAAAGAGCATTCTAAAAATGGCGGTTTTCTTTGTGTACGGAAACAGGCAATCCAAACTTCAAATGATATAAGTGAAGCACATGAAGCATTCTATAAAGCCATACTCAAAAGATTTAAGTGAAGTGCAAAGAGTATTCTATAAATCAACCAAGGACTATCTCATACCAGCATGGTGCATAAAATAAAATGGAAACTAAATGCAAAATACGCTCCAAGATTTACGCATATCATGTGACGAATAAAAATATAGCTCCAAGTGAAATTACCGATGATCGTTAGAAGAAAGAGGGGATGCCTTCCGGGGCATCTCCCAAGCTTGGTTGCTTGGGAGTCCTTGGATATTTCCTTGGGGTGCCTCGGTCATCCCCAAGCTTAGGCTCTTGCCACTCCGTATTCCTTCATCCATCGTGATCTCTCCCAAAACTTGAAAACTTCAATCACACAAAACTCAATAGAAAGCTCGGTAAGATCCGTTAGTATAATAAAGCAAATCACTACTCTAAGTACTGTTGTAAACCAATTAATATTTTGTTTTTGTATTGTAGCTACTGTAATATAACTTTTTCATGGCTTAATCCACTGATAGAAATTGATAGTTTCATCAAAACAAGCAAACTATGCATCAAAAACACAATCTGTCTTAAACACGATTGTCTGTAGTAATCTGAACATTCACCATATCTCTGTTACTCCAAAAATTCTACCAAAATTAGGAAAAATAAAACATTTGTATATAAAGACGGTGAGAAAAGTTTCAGAACCGTTTGACATTCCAGTAAAAAATGTAAAATCCCGGACTACAGCCAAAGTTTCTGTTCTACACCGCACAAACCAACAAGCAATGTAAACATCCTAAAGGCAAATCTTGGCACATTATTCTTGCTTTTAAACTTTATAAAAACACATAACAGAAATAAATGACTATAAAACTTCCGGGTTGTCTCCCTGGCAGCGCTTTCTTTAAAGCCATTAAGCTAGGCATAAGGTGCTCAAGTAATGAATCCACCCGGATCCCAAGGTATATCAAAGCCAATTTGAATTAGCAATGATTTGGCATTTAGTAGTGAGCACAAAGCAACATATATCATGTAATGACGAAGTATAAATCTCTTCCTATGCATCGGCATTTCATAAAAGAACAATTCCTGCACACAAAGTAAAGGCCAATGCATAGCATAAGATGTTTCTTGCAATTTTATCATATTGGAAACATAGAGAGGTGGAGATGTAGTTCCTCTCTCATAATAATTGCAAGTAGGAGCAGGAAGCACATGCATATTACATTCATCAAAATCATCATGTGCAATGGTAAAATTCAACCCATCAACAAAATCCTTAATAAGAGCAAACTTCTCCGATATAGTGTAGTTTGGAGAATTCAAAAAGATAATAGGACTATTATGTGTGGGTGCAATAGCAACAATTTCATGTTTAACATAAGGAACTATAGCAAGTTCATCACCATAAGCATCATTCATATTGGCATCATGGCCACAAGCATAGCAAGCATCAAGTTCATCAAAAAGGGGGTATTTCAAAAGAATCAACGGGACCATAACAATCATCATAGCAATGATCCTTCGGTAAGAACGAAGGGACATTAAATAATGTATGAGTTGGAGAGTTACTCTCATTAGAAGGTGGGCACGGGTAGCTAATCCGATCTTCCTCCTTTTGTTCTTTGCTCTCCTCATCATCTTTTTCATCCAATGAGCTCACAGTTTCATCCATTTCTTCTTCCATAGACTCCTGCAAAATATTAGTCTCTTCTTGGACAATGGAGGAGTCCTCAATATATGGTTTAACATAGGCATTATAAGCATAATTATCATAACAATACTTAAGTATGGCAAAATTTTCAGATTTGTAAAAAGTAGCATCATACGTTTCAATCAAAGAAGCAATTTCATAAGCACCCTTAAAAGCAAAAAATTCTTCAATTTGTTGAACATCATAGTAATTATAAACACCCTTAGCATACGAAGATATGATTCCATTATCACTAAACTCACATTGGTAGGGAAGGTGTTTCTTAGGGTTTTCAGAACAACAAGTAACATCATATATTTCACATAAATTCCAAGCATAGCACTGCAAACTATGAATTTGATCTAGTAAAAGTTTCCCTTTTTCAGATATGCGGTGTCGCACATAACAAGCATGCTCATCTAAAGATTTGCCCTCAACTAAGCTAGTTGGGGTTTCAGCACGAGCACATAGGGATCGAAGATGATCCAAGTAAGAAGCTTTAGGAGTGTGATAGATTTTGAGTAGTTCTTCAACCATTGGTGTAGTAGATACAACTATTTTTTTGGTATTTTGCGTTTCCTACCCATAACTAAACATAGAAAACAAGAGCACTAAATAAAAAATACTTAGTGATAAAACAAACAAGCACACACGAGAATATTCACCCCAGGCTATAACTCCCCTGCAACGGCGCCAAAAAAGGTCTTGATAACCCACAAGTATAGGGGATCAATTGTAGCCTATTTCAATAAGTAAGAGTGTCGAACCCAACGAGGAGCTAAATGTAGAACAAATATTCCCTCAAGTTCTATCGACCACCGATACAACTCTACGCACGCTTGACATTTGCTTTACCTAGAACAAGTATGAAACTAGAAGTACTTGGTAGGTGTTTTTGGATAGGTTTGCAAGAATATAAAGTGCATGTAAATAAAAAGTAGGGGCTGTTTAAATAATAATGGTAGGTGTTTAGGTAATTTTTTCACCCATCGTAATATTTTCTATCTTGAGAGAAGCCTCTAGTGAAACCTATAGCCCCCGGGTCTATTTTCCATCATATAATCTTCTATTTTCCATCATATAAGTTTCCAATCTACAATTTTATTTTCCTATTTACTTTCTTTGCAATCTTTTACTTTCCGATCTATAAACCAAAAATACCAAAAAAATACTACTTTACTGTTTATCCATCTATATTAGATCTCACTTTGCAAATAAGCGGGAAGGGATTGACAACCCCTTTGTCGGTTTTGGTGCAAGTTGGTGTTTGTTTGTGCAGGTATTCGATGGCTTGTGCATTGCCTCCTACTTGATTAATACCTTGGTTCTCAAAAGCTGAGGGAAATAGTTACCGTACTCTACTACATCACCATTTCCTCTTCAAGGGAAAAACTAACGCAAGCTCAAGAGGTAGCAATTCTCCTCATGCTTATAATCAAAATAAAGCTTTTACTAAACATATCATTGATGCTATGATGAAATCTTTTGAAGAAAAACTTGAGTTAGAAGTTTATATCCCTAGAAAGCTTTATGATGAGTGGGAACCTACAATTAAGATTAAAATTAAAGATTATGAGTGCCATGCTTTGTGTGATTATTGGTGCTAGTGTTTCCGCGATCCCGAAAACTTTATGTGATGTGCTAGGTTTCCGTGAATTTGATGATTGTTCTTTAAATTTGCATCTTGCGGATCCCACTATTAAGAAACATATGGGAAGGATTGATGATGTTCTTGTTGTTGCAAATAGGAATTCTGTGCCCGTAGATTTCATTGTTCTTGATATAGATTGCAATCCTACATGTCCTATTATTCTTGGTAGACCTTTCCTTAGAACGATTGGTGCAATTATTGATATGAAAGAAGGAAACATTATATTTCAATTTCTGTTAAGGAAAGGCATGGAACACTTTCCAAGAAAGAAATTCAAGTTGCCATATGAATCTATTATCAGGGCCACTTATGTATTTAATACCAAAGATGACAATACCTAGATCTATGTTTTATGCCTAGCAAGGGGCGTTAAACAATAGCGCTTGTTGGGAGGTAACCCAATTTTATTTTTGTGTTTTTTGTCTTTGGTTCTGTTTTTCAATAATTACACTTTATTACCTCTGTAGTAATTGTGTTTTGGTGTTTTAATCAGTGTTTGAGCTAAGCAAGACATTTGGGATGGTCTATGGTGATAGTTGATTTGATCTTGCTGGAAAACGGAAACTTTTGTGTCCAGTAAAAAGAATATAAAAAATCATAGAAGCGTGATTTTGATCTGAATGTTTTACACAATATTTATATACAAATTGCCTAGATTGTCCTAATTTTTAAGAATTTTTGGAGTTACAGAAGTATACGAAGTTTTCAGATTGCTACAGACCGTTCTGTTTTTGAAAGATTTTGTTTTCTACGTGTTGTTTGCTTATATTGATGAATCTATGGGTAGTATCAGGGGGTATGAACCATGGATAAGTTGGAATACGGTAGGTATTACACCAATATAAATAAAGAATGAGTTCACAACAGTACCAAAACTGGTGATTTATTTTATTACACTAACGGCTCTCATGAGTTTTCTGTTGAGTTTTGTGTTGTGAAGTTTTCAAGTGTTGGGTAAAGATTTGATGGACTATGGAATAAGGAGTGGAAAGAGCCTAAGCTTGGGGATTCCCAAGGCACCCTAAGGTTATGCTCAAGGACAACCAAGCATCTAAGCTTGGGGATGCCCTGGATGGCATCCCCACTTTCGTCTTTGTTCCATCGGTAAATTTAATTGAGGCTATATTTTTATTCACCACATGATATGTGTTTAGCTTGGAGCGTCTTGTATGATATGAGTCTTTGCCTTTTAGTTTTCCACAATCATCCTTACCGTACACACCTTTTGAGAGGTACACGCATGAATCGTGAATTTATTAGAATACTCTATGTGCTTCACTTATATCTTTTGAGCTAGGCAATTTTGCTCTAGTGCTTCACTTATATCTTTTTAGAGCACGGTGGTGGCTTCATTTTATAGAGATTGTTGAACTTTCATACTTCAATTATATTATTTCGAGAGTCTCTAAACAACATGGTAATTTTCTTAGGTTATGAATTTAGTTCTAATATGATGGGCATCCAAGAGGGATATAATAAAAACTTTCATATAAAGAGCATTGAATACTATGAGAAGTTTGATTCGTTATGATTGTTTTGAGATATAAAGATGGTAATATTAGAGTCATGCTAGTGAGTAATTGTGGATTGGTATAGATACTTGTGCTAAAGTTTATGATTCCTATAGCATGCACGTATGGTGAACCGTTATGTGATGAAGTCGGAGCATCATTTATTTTTTGATTGTCTTCCTTATGAGTGGCGGTCGGGGACGAGCGATGGTCTTTTCCTACCAATCTATCCCCCTAGGACCACGCGTGTAGCACTTTGTTTTGATGACTGATAAAGTTTTGCAAAAAGTATGTGGGTTCTTTATGACTAATGTTGAGTCCAGGGATTATACGCACTCTCACCCTTCCACCATTGCTAGCCTCTCTAGTACCACGCAATTTTTGCCGGTGCATTAAACCGACCATATACCCTTCCTCAAAATAGCCACCATACCTACCTATTGTGGCATTTTCATCGCCATTCCGAGATATATTTTCCATGCAACTTCCACCGTTCCGTTTATTATGACACGCATCATCATTGTCAAATTGCCTTGCATGATCATGTAGTTGACATAGTATTTGTGGCAAGGCCACCGTTCATAATTTTTATACATGTCACTCTTGATTACTGCACATCCTGGTACACCACCGGAGGCATTCATATAGAGTCATATTTTGTTCTAGTATCGAGTTGTAATTATAGAGTTGTAAGTAAATAAAGGTGTGATGATTATTATTATTAGAGCATTGTCCCATGTGAGGAAAGTGTGATGGAAGCTATGATTCCCTCACAAGTTGGAATGAATCTCCGGACTTTATGAAAAATAAAAGAGGCCAAAGAATCCCAAATAAAAGAAAATAGGCCAAAGAAGCCCACTGAAAAAATGAGAGAAAAGAGAGAAGGGATAATGTTACTATCCTTTTTCCACCCTTGTGCTTCATAGTTGCACCATGTTCTTCATGGTAGCGAGTTTCCTATTTCGTCACATTCATATACTAGTGGGAATTTTTCATTATAGAACTTGGCTTGTACATTCCAATGATGGGCTTCCTCAAATTTCCCTAGGTCTTTGTGAGCAAGCGAGTTGGATGCACACCCACTTAGTTTCTTTTTGAGCTTTCAGAAACTTATAGCTCTAGTGCATTCGTTGCATGGAAATCCCTACTCACTCACATTGATATCTATTTATGGGCATCTCCATAGCCCGTTGATACGCCTAGTTGGTGTGAGACTTTCTCCTTCTTTTTGTATTCTCCACGACCACCATATTCTATTCCACCTATAGTGCTATATCCATGGCTCATGCTCATGTATTACGTGAAAGTTGAAAAAGTTTGAGAATACTAAAGTGTGAAACAATTGCTTGGCTTGTCATCCGGGTTGTGCATGATGAAATACTTTGTGTGATGAATATGGAGCATAGCCAGGCTATATGATTTTGTAGGGATAACTTTCTTTTGCCATGTTATTTTGAGAAGACACAATTGCTTTGTTAGTACACTTGAAGTATTATTGTTTTTATGTCAATATTAAACTTTTGTTTTGAATCTTATGGATTTGAATATTCATGCCACAATAAATAAGATTACATGGATAAATATGTTAGGTATCCACATAAAAAATTCTGTTTTTATCATTTACCTACTCGAGGACGAGTAGGAATTAAGCTTGGGGATGCTTGATACGTCTCCAACGTATCTATAATTTGTGATTGTTCCATGCTATTATATTATCTGTTTTGGATGTTTGATATGCATTAATATGCTATTTTATATTATTTTTGGGACTAACTTATTAACCTAGAGCCCAGTGCCAGTTTCTGTTTTTCCTTGTTTTTGAGTTTTACACAAAAGGAATATCAAACGGAGTCCAAATAGAATAACACTTTCATGATGATTTTTCTTGGACTAGAAGACATCCACGGAGCTTGGAGAAGGGGCTAGAAGAGTCCCAAGGACTCCGTAAGCCCTCAGGGCGCGCCCTCCTGGCTTGTGGGCCCCACGGGACTCCTCCAACCCTAATTTTTGCTCTATAAATTCCCAAAAATTCTAAACTACAAGAAGCATCCACCAAAATACTTATTCTGCCACAGCAAGCCTCTATTCCCGTGATATCCCATCTTGGGGCCTTTTCCGGCACCCTGCCGGAGGGGGATTCACTACTAGGAAAAGGCTAATTAGTGGCGCACCTATTTTTGCCATTAATGGCGCACTATAGGTGCGCCACTATTATCACGCCACTAGTAACAAATAGTAATGGCACCCCATTACTATGCCTAGAAGGTGCGCCATTACCATCTGACTTAGTAATGGCGCACCACATAGAGGTGCGCCATTACTAACAAATTTTTTTCAGAAAAAATTCAAATTTTGTTTTTCATTTTTTTCTTAATCTCGGGAGTATGGCTTAATCTCGGGTCAATATGCTTAATCTCAAGTCAAATCGCACTCCATGGTCAAACTTCCCGAAAGGTCACACATCCTCACACTACTCTAGCCCGAGCACGCTTAACTTCGTAGTTCTATCCAACCCCAGCACTAGCTCACTTAACACACACTTGTTGATCTATCTATCATATCAATTCTATTAAACCTTGTTGATGTCTAGGACTTTGTTCATGTTCATGAGTGTGATGAAATTTTGAAAAAATACTTCAAACTTCCCGATCATATTTTGAAAAAAATTCAAAACCAAATTATTTTTTGTTACTAGTGGCGCACCTAGCAAAAGGTGCGCCACTAGTAAGTTTGAATTTTTTTCATTTTCCCCCTCTAGATCTTAAAAGCCCCGTATCTTTCGTTCTGTTAGGTTTTTGGAGATTCTGGCAATCTTGAACAGGGTTCCCCGGTTCAATTCGGATGTAACTTTTCGAGTAGATGCTTTTTCATATAAAAAACTTTTTAATCCGAGTTCGTATGCAAAAGTTATGCCCATTTTACTAAATTCCAGAGAGATTTTGCAAATAAAGTCGAAATTCATATTTGTAAATTTTCCCAACAACTAGACCACATATCACATGGGAAACTTATTTTCTTTTATTTTTTTGACATTTCCATCATTTTATTTTAATTTTTTCTAAAACTGAAAAGGCGGTCCGCAGGGGGGGGGGGGTGCAAAGAAAGTTAGTAATGGCGCACCACCTAACAATGCGCCATTAGTAACCCTGGTTACTAATCGCGCACCTGTTACGTGGTGTGCCATTACTAGTTTTTGCAAAAAAAATAAAAAAATTGTTAGTAGTGGCGCACCGTGGTTGTTGTGCGCCATTACTAGTTTGAACTAGTAATGGCGCACTATACACTCGTGCGCCATTACTAGTTTTGAAAAAAAAAGAGTAAAAAAATGTTAGTAGTGGCGCACAGAGTGTGTGGTGTTCTATTACTAGTTTTGGAAAAATTAAAAAAAAATGTTAGTAATGGCGCACCGTGTGTCTGGTGCGCCATTAGTAATGAGGACACTAATGGCCCACCTACACATGGTGCGCCACTGCTATATAGCAGTGGCGCACCACATATGTGGTGCGCCATTAATGTCCATATTAGCAATAGCCCTTTTCCTAGTAGTGATTCGATCACGGGGAGGGGGGCATCTACATCAACCCTATTGCCCTTCTGATGAACCGTGAGTAATTTACCACAGACCTACGGGTCCATAGCTAGTAGCTAGATGGCTTCTTCTCTCTCTATGATCTTCAATACCATGTTCTCCTCGATGTTCTTGGAGTTCTATCTGATGTAATATTCTTTTGCAGTGTTTTGTCGAGATCCGATGAATTGTGGATTTATGATCAGATTATCTATGAATATTATTTGAGTCTTTTCTGAATTCTTATATGCATGATCAAATATCTTTGTATTTCTCTTCGAATTATCGGTTTGGTTTGGCCAACTAGATTGGTTCTTCTTGCAATGGGAGAGGTGCTTAGTTTTGGTTTCAATCTTGCGGTGACCTGTCCTAGTGACATAGTAGGGGTAGCGAGGCACATATTGTATTATTGCCATCAAGGGTAAAATGATGGGGTTTTCATCATATTGCTTGAGTTTATCCCACTACATCATGTCATCTTACTTAAGGCGTTACTCCGTTCTTATGAACATAATACTCTATATGCATGCTGGATAGCGGTCAATGTGTGGAGTAATAGTAGTAGATGCAGGCAGGAGTCGGTCTACTTGACATGGACATGATGCATATATTCATGATCATTGCCTTAGATATCGTCATAATTTTGCACTTTTCTATCAATTGCTCGACAGTAATTTGTTCACCCACCGTATTATTTTCTTTCAAGAGAGAAGCCTCTAGTGAAACCTATGGCCCCTGGATCTATTTTCCATCATATATTTTCAGATCTGTAAACCAAAAAACCTAAAAGTACTTTGCTACAATTTATTTGTTTTTAATTTGTTTTACGTTTTAGTAATCTTTTATATCTATCTCTATCAGATCTCGTCCTTGCAAGTGACCGTGAAGGGATTGACAACCCCTTTATCGCGTTGGGTGCAAGTGTTTGATTGTTTGTGCAGGTGCATAGATTGGAGACTTGCATGTACCTCCTACTGGATTGATACCTTGGTTCTCAAACTGAGGGAAATACTTATCTCTACTTTGCTGCATCACCCATTCATCCTCAAGGAAAAATCCAATGCAAGCTCAAGAAGTAGCAGTGGTAGCGGCTTTGTATCATAAAACGTGATGATTCCTTCTCTCTGATTTTTTTCTTGGAGAATGGGTATATATGGAGTTGAAGTTAGGGTTGCCGGAGGTCCAGGGGGCCCACAAGCTCATAGGGCATGCCCTGGGGGTGGGCGCGCGCCCTGAGCTTGTGGCTCCTAGGTGTACCCCTCTGGTATATTCTTCTGCCATTATTTGTATATATTCCATAAAATTCTTCATAAATTTTCAGGTCAATCCGAGAACTTTGATTTATGCACATAAACAACACCATGGCATCTGCTGAAAACAGCGTCAGTCTAGGCTAGTTTCATTCAAATCACGCAAATGAGAGTCCAAAACAAGAGCAAAAGTGTTTGGAAAAGTAGATACGATGGAGACATGTCAGGGACATGCTCTAATAATGAATAATGATGATCATGAAACTTCTATTTACTTACAACTCAAAAATTATAACTCGATACTAGAACAAAGTATGACTCTATACTACTGCAGGATATTGCTAACACGACACTATGATCAGAGACCCTTTGCCGAAACTGTGTGCGATGCAATAATCGCAAACGATGGTGTAAAATATCATAAAAAAGGTGCAAAACGTTTGCAATGGCGGAGCCATCAAACACAGTTCAGATTTAAGTTGCGTGTGCGATGCAGGACACGCGGTTAATCCATTCAAACTGTCTGCGATGAGGCAGAACAACAGAAATGGGCAGCCATAACAATGTGTGTGCGATGAAGGCACACAGTTGATCCATTCGAACTGTTTGCGATGAGGTAGAACAACAGAAATAGGCAGCCATATCAATGTGTGTGCGATATACGACATACGGTTAACTTGGATGAACTGTTTTCAATTAGGGAACACAACAAAAACGGTTCAATTTAACAAGATGCGTGTGATATGCGGCATACAGTTCACATGGATGAACTGTTTGCGATGAGCCAAAAGAACACAAACGAGTCATGTAAACAAGATGTGTGTGACACGTGGCAAATAGCCGACTCGGATGAACTTTTTGCGATGAGAAATTACAACACAGACGGTCAATGCAGTTACTTCGTGTGCGATTCTATGTGTACAAAAAACTTTGAAAAATGCAAACTAGTTGCTTGCGGTGGCGGAGTATCGCACACGATGCGTCTGGGAGTACTCGTGTGCGATGATTAGTATGTTACACATATGTTTCCTTATGTTAACATGTGTGTGAATTTGCAATATGGACAGTTAATATGCAAATGCCTTCAGGACATCGGGCACATGCTTAAAGTCAATGAACTGTGTACAATACTAATACTTTCCATGGAAATTTATGAACTTGGGTAACAGCATTTGAGTAACATATATATAGTGGTTACACTATTTGACAAAAGGAGGATCTTTGTAACACGGTTTTGACAACCATATGGTCCATATCTACATACTTAACATAGTAACAACTATCACATTTTAAGAGGCTAAGGGCCAACAACCATATGGTCCATATCTACATACTTAACATATATAGTAATAGCTAGCACATTTTAAGAGGTTGAGGGCCAACAACCACAACTATCCATTGGAAGCAGCTTGATCACGGTGACTCGGCATCTTGTCAATGAAAAGGAAGAGCCCTCCTATGCCTTGGTAGAGCATGAGTAGAATAGTGTCTCCAATTTTCCAATATGGATGCATTACCACGAGAAGCGAGAACTTGTTATTTTGAATGGTTCCATTTCTGCGGGAAATGCAGTACATTGCAATCACTTTGGCGTTATTAGCAGGCACAGGTGTAATTCGACCACACCGGGAAATCGATCCAGGAACTGCTACAGGGGGCAATTTCTGTTAACATGTGGAATAAAAAATAATTGTAACATATCGTTGAAGATATATATAGTTTATGAGCATCAATATTAAAATAAGACTTTTTACCAGTGTTTTGTGCACACAATTGGTCTTGTTCAGTGTGTGCACCATAGGTCTAATTAATCCCATCCAAAATCTAGCGTTCATACGCTATGCTATCTCTGTCAGATTATCAACAAAGTTTATGACATGCTTCAAGTCCTTCCAGTGAAATTTCGTATGCTTAGTAACATACAGATCGTTCACTATGCATCCAACATATCCTGCTTAAAAGGTGGAAAGGTATTATTTATTCAGAACATGGCAGAAGAATATATAGTGCGCATAAATTGGTAAATGGAATTTGTTGCTGCCTAGGAACGGAGTCAGAATATGATATCACAATTGGTTGCTTAAATAGCAATCAATTGGTTGCTTAAATAGTAATATGACAGCATGGAGAAAGTTGAAAGGGCACTAACCTCAATCAGACTTTGGGGAAGTAAGCATCCATGTTAATTAGACTAGGCTGTGGTGCACGCACTAGAATTTTATTGCCAGCTTTCAGTTCATAACACTTAGACATTTTTCTCTGAAGGTCCGCATTAAAATAGGAGTGACCATCTTTATCAAGTTTTACGCTAACCGTGATTGTAAATCCATGTTGCGTTGTCAATATGACATCCTGGGAGTCATCAGCAAAGTAAAGCCCAAGATTTCCTTCTACTCCTATTCTTGCAAAGCAAGGGATGTACTGCTTGAAATGAAAACTAAGATCATAAATTAGATATATTGAAATAACAAAGCAAGATGTAAAAATGGGAGTAACTGATAGAACATATCCATATATATAGATGAAAGCAAAGTACAAAAATATAGAGTTAAAAATAGATAATGTAACAAAGATTTCATGCAAATATATAGATAATGTAGCAACATACGATACATGTTCACAAATTTAGTCCATGCCGACCATGGTAGGTTGAGATTGAACATAGTGAGTGCTCCTGAAGTCATCCGGAATGGTGAGATAGAACTTTGTTTTTGACTGGCCACGACCACAATTGCCTGATTTGTGCTCGCACTGTGGACACAAGAATGAACACCCATGAATCAGCTAGAATAAAAATGATTCCACGGTGGTTTCCGCCGGTTGATTAACAGCGACGGACAGACTGCGATAAGAGATGAGTGAATATTTTGCTAATTAAGTTGATTACCTTCTCCATGAGAAAAATCCCCGGCCCAATCCCGCAAAAAACACCAGTCGACCAGAGTCTAGAATGTCGGTGTAGATAGGCGATGAAAAGTGGTAGGGGCGAAATCCGGTGCCGTTTGGAGCGTGACCTACGCCCGTCGCCAACAGCCGTCGAGCTTAGGGTGCAGACTTGCGGAGGAGTCCGCAGCGAGTGAGTGGGGGTGAAGTGGGCAAGGGTTTTCTTTTTTCCTTTTGCATGTGTGAGTGAACACACACGGTTCGAAGAGGTGATGGAGATGAATCGTGTGCGATAGTAAATCACCGAGATTGAATGGGAATCCAAATTTCCTTTGTCCTTCATCCATGAGTTTTTTCTATGATGAACATAAACCCTAGTAATCACCATGTTCAAATTTGACACTTTTCCGGGTTCATTTACAATATTTAGGGGATTATGTGCATTTTGTAGGCATTAATGCATGCAATTCAAATTCAAACAATCGGTGCATGAAAGGGTGCACAAGAACGGTCTGGAAAAACCATACTCGTGGTATTTAGTAATTTCTCAAGCCTTTTACAAGGAATGGGCAGGGATTTCAATAGAATGAGTGGCAATAGTCAACCACAAACGTGTCATTTACTGGCTTATCAACTATAGAACAATGAAATACGTGCTTGAAAAACATGACAGCTGGCATGGTGCCATGTTATGGCCTCACCGTGCCCTGGTTAAAAGCTGAGAAGGTTTGATTTATGTCGTCATGCATGCCCTTCATAAATCGAACCATCACTGAGGAAGTTCAATGCTTTCGAGAGGGAAATCACCAAGATTGAAGGGGAATCCAAATTTTCGTCCTAGTTAGTCATTCAGTTTTTTTCCAACGATCAACATACCACCTCAAATGCAAGATGTTCAAATTTGACATTTTTTCCGAACTCATTTACCATATTTAGGGGATTATGTGCATTTTCTAGGCATTAATTATGCACATAATTCAAATTGGAACAATCGGTGCATGAAAAGGTGCACAAGAATGGTCTGGAAAACCATGCTCGTGCTATTTAGTACATTCTCATGCCTTCTACAAGGAATGGGCAGATATTTCAAGGAAATGTGTGGAAATAGTCAACCATAAACATGTCATTTACTAGGTTAACAACTATACAAAAATGAAATACATTCTTGGAAAACATGACGCCTGGTGTGGTGCCATGGTATGACCTCACTGTGCCCTGGTAAAAATGTCGTCATGCACGCCTTTCATAAAATTAACCATCACCGAGGAAGTTTCATGGTTTCGAGGGGGAAATCACCAAGATTGAAGGGGGATCCAAATTTCCTTTGTCCTTTGTCCACGAGTTTTTTCTATGATGACCATACAACCTGCAAATCACCGTGCTCAAATTTGGCACTTTTCCGGGTTCATTTGCTATATTTAGGGGATTGTGTGCATTTCCTAGGCATTAATGCACATAATTCAAGTTCAAACAATCGATGCATGAAAGGGTCCACAAGAACGGCCTGGAAAACCATGCTCGTGCTATTTAGTAAATTCTCATGCCTTTTACAAGGAATAATGGATAGATATTTCGATGAAATGTTTGGCAATAGTCAACCATAAATGTTTGTTTGTTGGGTTTTCAACTATAGAAAAAATGAAATAAATTCTTAAAAAACATGACGCCTGGCATGGTGCCATGGTATAATCTCACCATGCCCTGGTAAAAATTTGAGAAGGTTTGGCTTACGTCGTCATGCATGCCCTTCATAAATCGAACCATCACCGAGGAAGTTCCATGCTTTCGAGAGGGAAATCCCCAAGACTGAAGGGGAATCCAAATTTCCGTCCTAGTTTGTCATTCAGTTTTGTCCAACGATCAACATACCGCCTCAAATGCAATGTGTTCAAATTTGACATTTTGCCGGACTCATTTACCATATTTAGGGGATTATGTGCATTTTATAGTCATTAATGGACATAATTCAAATTTGAATAATCGGTGCATGAAAAGGTGCACAAGAACGGTCTGGAAAACCATGCTCGTGTTATATAGTGCATTCTCATGCCTTTTACAAGGAATGGGCAGATATTTCAAGGAAATGTGTGGGAATAGTCAACCATAAACGCGTCGTTTACTTGGTTAACAACTACAAAAAAATGAAACACATGGTTGGAAAACATGACGCCAGGCGTGGTGCCATGGTATGGCCTCACCATGCCGTGGTAAAATTTGGAGAATGTTTTCCTTATGTCATGATGTGCACCTTTCATAAATCAAACCATCATCGAGTAAGTTTCATGGTTTTGAGGGGGAATCACCAAGATTGAAGGGGGTCCAAATTTCCTTTGTCCTTTTTCCATGAATTTTTTGTCTATGATGAACATATAACCTGCAAATCACCGTGTTCAAATTGGGCACTTTTCCGGGTTCATTTGCCATATTTAGGGGATTATGTGCATTTCCTAGGCATTAATGCGCGTAATTCAAGTTCAAACAATCGGTGCATGAAAGGGTCCATAAGAATAGCCTAGAAAACCATGCTCATACCATTTAGTAAATTCTCATGCCTTTTACAAGGAATGGACAGATATTTCGATGAAATGTGTGGTAATAGTCAACCACAAATGTTTGTTTGTTGGGTTTTCAACTATAGAAAAAATGAAATAAATGCTTAAAAACATGATGCCTAGCATGGTAACATGGTATGACCTCACCATGCCCTGGTAAAAATTTGAGAAGGTTTTCCTTATGTCGTCATGCACGCCCTTCATAAATCGGACCATCACCGAGGAAGTTCCATGCTTTCGAGAGGGAAATCCCCAAGATTGAAGGGGAATCCAAATTTTCTTTGTTCTTTGCCCTGGAATTTTTTCTATGACGAACATACACCCTGCAAATCATTGTGTTCAAATTTGGCATTTTTCCGGGCTCATTTACAATATTTAGGGGATTATGAGCATTTTCTAGGCATTTAGCGCATATAAACCCAATCCAGCTACAGGTGCACGGGTGTGATGTGAGGGACGTGGATTGCTATTCAATCGCGGCCCATCCTACGGTGCACACGCGTGATCCGCTTGGCTGGGGTTCCGGCCAATCATAACGCAACACACAATAGGCTCAGCGCTCACTGTTTCTGGAAGCGACGGAGATGGACCGTGTGTGATAATGAATGAGCAAAATTGTAAGGGAAGCCAAATTTCTGATGTCGTTTGTCGTTGAGCTCTTGAATACCACCATACTGTATGGCTGCCCAGCCCCTCCGTCCTAGAGCTCTCTCCAGGCATCGTCCATGGCACCGCGACGCACAATAACTGGTAAGGAAGCGATGGCATCCCGCGGCGCCGCATTCTTCACCGCCCGCGACAACCACATGGTAAGGAAGCGACGGCATCTCGCCGTGCCGAGTTCATCGCCACCGGCGGCCAGACAGTTACATGGGCGGACTTTGAGGCTACCATGGCCGAATGGGTGGTGGATCTAGAGGCGGCCAAAGCCGCACAGAAGGATCGGAAAAGGTAGAAAGCAGGCAAGAAAAGATAGTCCCGCCGCCGCAAGAAAAAAGAGGCCTCACACCATGGTGAGGAGAGCTTGGTGGAGATCGAAGCACGGTGGGTTGCCGCCTACAAGGCCAGGAAGGAGAACGCCGACATCTGGCCAGCATGCCCCGATGGCAGCATGTGAGAAGTAGTTTAAGTTTGTAGTATTAGAGAAAATTACTAGTAGTACTTTAAGTTTGTAGTATTAACATACAATGTCGGTAAGAGCATTTTTTGAGGGCTTTGAGCGTTGATTAGCATGTGTGCCCGTGTGCATTTTTTGCGTTAATCATTAAAAGATCACAAAACACACGGTATCTATGTCGTACCCGTCTATGTTTTTTTGCGTTAATGACCCATAAGTCAGTTACCTGTGCGATGTTTCCTAATAAACCAGGCGTACCATTGACCGAAAAAAAATCAAGTACACATGTACATTTTTTTGGAGACGGGATCTGCCAACTTTATTTTTTTCTCACACACGAGTATTTTATGCGCTTTGTCTGTGTTGTGTGTTTCCCCCGCTCAAGTTTCAAGTTTCGCACCGAAATTTTCATTAGGCGCGTGATTTCAGAATTTATTCCTCCAACCACATCCCCTTCCCCTCGCACCTCCCCCTACCGGCATCACAAACCACCACCACCGCAACCACAGATTCAACCACATCTACGTTCTGCTCAGGTCCAGTTAGGTAACCCACCGATCTCTATCACGTCCCCAGCCTGATTGCTTAATTGGCGCCTATGAAGCATCTGCATGCCTCCAAATCCCCCCACCAGGAGCTTATGACGGTCCATGCCGCGAAGGCCGCTGTGCTTGTTGACCCGGAGGAACACCTCGCCTCCGCCGCCGTCGCCGACATGGTCCAGGCTCTGGCCCAGATGAAGTCCCCCAGCGACTACCCCCAGGATTAACAGGTAAGATCTGACCAGCAATCTTAGCAATACCACTTGCAACGGCTATGATTTGTATGGTTGATGTATTAAGCATGTTCGTGCCTTGTTTATTTCATTACTGCACACTGTGTGATGTTCAAATATTACCGTGTCCAGCTCAATTTCACCAATAGCAGCAACAAACTTACAATACATGACTCAGGATATCACTAGAGTGCTGCCCATTTGCTATTTTTAGTGGATGCTATCTCTGTTGTACTTAACATGCCTGTCCATGTACTTACACAGGGTCATAACGGCCGATGCTTTTGTTTGCTGTCGAGCTGAGCTGCATCCCATGTCTTACAGTATTTCACATAATTTGTGCAATTGCAGTTTAACTTCTACCATTTACTGGTTGCCTGTAGGTACACATGTCAGTGGCACTGATCCACGCTTCGACACGGAGGAATAGCTCACCTCCGCCGTCGCTGACTTTGGGCGAGCTCTGGCCAAGATGAAGTGCCCTAGCAACTACCTCTCTGGACTTACCAAGTATGTGCTCACCAGTTCAATCTTACCAATACCAGTTGCAATTAATGGCTATGTTTTGTACAGTCGAAGTATTAAGCATGTTCTAGTAAACATGCCTAACACATTTTTGCTACTTTCCCTACCTTTTTATAGACATCTGGGTCATTCTCTGCTCTGGCAGCACCTGCCTTGTGATGTTTAACTATGCCAATTGCATTTTTATCAGTACCGGTTTCAATGTCTATTAAGCCTGTTGCAATTAACAGTTGAATCCATTTTTAAACAGTTGTATGTCAATGGCTACAAACTTACAAAACATGACTTAGGATGTTGTTAAGCCTGTTGCAATTAATAGTTGTATCCATTTTTTAATCTTTCCATTTGCTACCATGCTACTCTCCGCAATGAAGATATACTAGAGATGCTACCCATTTACTATTTTTGGTGGATGCTAACCCTGTTGTACTTAACATGCTTGTCCATGTACTTACGCAGGGTGATAACGACCGATGCTGTTGTTTGCTGTCGAGGTTAGCGGCATCCCATGTCTTACTGTATTTCACATCATTTGTGCAATAGCAGTTTAACTTCTACCATTTACTGGTTGCCTATAGGTACACATGTCAGTGGCACCGATCCATGCTTCGACCCGGAGGAACAGCTCGACTCCGCCGTCGCTGACTTTGGGCGGGCTCTGGCCAAGATGAAGTGCCCCTGCAACTACCTCTCAGGACTTACCAAGTATGTACCCACCAGTTCAATCTTATCAATACCAGTTGCAATTAATGGCTATGTTTCGTACGGTTGATGTATTAAGCATGTTGTAGTAAACAAGCATAACATGTTTTAGCTATTTTCCCAACCTTTTTATAGACAACTAGGCCATTATCTGCTCTGGCAGCACCTGCCCTGTGATGTTTAACTCTGCCAATTGCATTTTATCAGTACCGGTTTCAATGGCCATTAAGCCTGTTGCAATTAACAGTTGTATCCATTTTTAAAGAGTTGTATTTCAATGGCTACAAACTTACAAAACATGAATTAGGATGTTGTTAAGCCTATTGCAATTAACAGTTGTATCCATTTTTTAATCCGTCCCTTTGCTACCGTGCTACTCTTTCAAAATGAAGATATCACTACAGATGTTGCTGTTTTATTACCATTTGCTATTTTTGGTGGATGTTAACCCTTGTTGTAGTTAACATTGGCTTTCCATGTACTTACTGTTGGGTAACGCAGTAATTTCAAAAAAATTCCTACGCACACGCAAGATCATGGTGATGCATAGCAACGAGAGGGGAGAGTGTTGTCTACGTACCCTCGTAGACCGCAACGGAAGCGTTGACACAACGTAGAGGAAGTAGTCGTACGTCTTCCCAATCCGACCGATCCAAGCACCGTTACTCCGGTACCTCCGAGTTCTTAGCACACGTACAGCTCGATGACGCTCCCCGGGCTCCGATCCAGCAAAGCTTCGGGGATGAGTTCCGTCAGCACAACGGCATGGTGACGATGATGATGTTCTACCGACGCAGGGCTTCGCCTAAGCACTACAATAATATGATCGAGGTGGAATATGGTGGCAGGGGGCACCGCACACGGCTAAGGAACGATCACGTGGATCAACTTGTGTGTCTAGAGGTGCCCCCCTGCCCCCGTATATAAAGGAGCAAGGGGAGGAGGCGGCCGGCCAGGGTGTGGCGCGCCAAGGGGAGTCCTACTCCCACCGGGAGTAGGACTCCTAGTTGGACTAGGAGAGAGAGGGGGAAATAGGAGGAAGAGAGGAAGGAAAGGGGGGGCGCCGCCCCCCTTCCCTTGTGCTATTCGGACTAGGAAGGGGAGGGGCGCGCGGCCACCTCTTGCCTCCTCTCCTCTTCTCCCTTAAGGCCCATGTAGGCCCAATAACCCCCCCGGGGGGGTCCGGTAACCCCCCGGTACTCCGGTAAAATGCCGATTTCACCCGGAACAATTCCGATGTCCAAATATAGGCTTCCAATATATTAATCTTTATGTCTCGACCATTTCGAGACTCCTCGTCATGTCCGTGATCACATCCGGGACTCCGAACTAACTTCGGTACATCAAAATGCATAAACTCATAATAACTGTCATCGTAACGTTAAGCGTGCGGACCCTACGGTTCGAGAACAATGTAGACATGACTGAGACAAATCTCCGGCCAATAACCAATAGCGGGACCTGGATGCCCATATTGGCTCCTACATATTCTATGAAGATCTTTATCGGTCAGACCGCATAACAACATACGTTGTTCCCTTTGTCATCGGTATGTTACTTGCCCGAGATTCGATCGTCGGTATCCTATACCTAGTTCAATCTCGTTACCGGCAAGTCTCTTTACTCGTTCTGTAATACATCATTCCGCAACTAAATCATTAGTTGCAATGCTTGCAAGGCTTATGTGATGTGCATTACCGAGAGGGCCCAGAGATACCTCTCCGACAATCGAAGTGACAAATCCTAATCTCGAAATACGCCAACCCAACATCTACCTTTGGAGACACCTGTAGAGCTCCTTTATAATCACCCAGTTACGTTGTGACGTTTGGTAGCACACAAAGTGTTCCTCCGGTAAACGGGAGTTGCATAATCTCATAGTCATAGGAACATGTATAAGTCATGAAGAAAGCAATAGCAACATACTAAACGATCGGGTGCTAAGCTAATGGAATGGGTCATGTCAATCAGATCATTCTAGTAATGATGTGACCTCGTTAATCAAATAACAACACTTTGTTCATGGTTAGGAAACATAACCATCTTTGATTAACGAGCTAGTCTAGTAGAGGCATACTAGTGACACTAAGTTTGTCTATGTATTCACACATGTATTATGTTTCCGGTTAATACAATTCTAGCATGAATAATAAACATTTATCATGATATAAGGAAATAAATAATAACTTTATTATTGCCTCTAGGGCATATTTCCTTCAGTCTCCCACTTGCACTAGAGTCAATAATCTAGATTACACAGTAATGATTCTAACACCCATGGAGCCTTGGTGCTGATCATGTTTTGCTCATGGAAGAGGCTTAGTCAACGGGTCTTCAACATTCAGATCCGTATGTATCTTGCAAATCTCTATGTCTCCCACCTGGACTAGATCCCGGATGGAATTGAAGCGTCTCTTGATGTGCTTGGTTCTCTTGTGAAATCTGGATTCCTTTGCCAAGGCAATTGCACCAGTATTATCACAAAAGATTTTCATTGGACCCGATGCACTAGGTATGACACCTAGATCGGATATGAACTCCTTCATCCAGACTCCTTCGTTCGCTGCTTCCGAAGCAGCTATGTACTCCGCTTCACATGTAGATCCCGCTACGACGCTTTGTTTAGAACTGCACCAACTGACAGCTCCACCGTTTAATGTAAACACGTATCCGGTTTGCGATTTAGAATCGTCCGGATCAGTGTCAAAGCTTGCATCAACGTAACCTTTTACGGTGAGCTCTTTGTCACCTCCATATACGAGAAACATATCCTTAGTCCTTTTCAGGTATTTCAGGATGTTCTTGACCGCTGTCCAGTGATCCACTCCTGGATTACTTTGGTACCTCCCTGCTAAGCTTATAGCAAGGCACACATCAGGTCTGGTACACAGCATTGCATACATGATAGAGCCTATGGCTGAAGCATAGGGAACATCTTTCATTTTCTCTCTATCTTCTGCAGTGGTCGGGCATTGAGTCTGACTCAACTTCACACCTTGTAACATAGGCAAGAACCCTTTCTTCGCCTGATCCATTTTGAACTTTTTCAAAATCTTGTCAAGGTATGTGCTTTGTGAAAGTCCAATTAAGCGTCTTGATCTATCTTTATAGATCTTTATGCCTAATATGTAAGCAGCTTCACCGAGGTCTTTCAATGAAAAACTCTTATTCAAGTATCCCTTTATGCTATCCAGAAATTCTATATTATTTCCGATCAGTAATATGTCATCTACATATAATATCAGAAATGCTACAGAGCTCCCACTCACTTTCTTGTAAATACAGGCTTCTCCGAAAGTCTGTATAAAACCAAATGCTTTGATCACACTATCAAAGCGTTTATTCCAACTCCGAGAGGCTTGCACCAGTCCATAAATAGATCGCTGGAGCTTGCACACTTTGTTAGCTCCCTTTGGATCGACAAAACCTTCTGGTTGCATCATATACAACTCTTCTTCCAGAAATCCATTCAGGAATGCAGTTTTGACATCCATCTGCCAAATTTCATAATCATAAAATGCGGCAATTGCTAACATGATTCTGACAGACTTAAGCATCACTACGGGTGAGAAGGTATCATCATAGTCAACCCCTTGAACTTGTCGAAACCCTTTTGTGACAAGTCGAGCTTTGTAGATAGTAATATTACCGTCAGCGTCAGTCTTCTTCTTGAAGATCCATTTATTCTCAATTGCTTGCCGATCATCGGGCAAGTCAACCAAAGTCCATAATTTGTTCTCATACATGGATCCCATCTCAGATTTCATGGCTTCAAGCCATTTTGCGGAATCTGGGCTCACCATCGCTTCTTCATAGTTCGTAGGTTCATCATGATCTAGTAGCATGACTTCCAGAACTGGATTACCGTACCACTCTGGCGCGGATCTCACTCTGGTTGATCTACGAGGTTCAGTAGTATCTTGTTCCGAAGTTTCATGATCATTATCATTAACTTCCTCACTTATTGGTGTAGGTGTTGCAGAAACAGTTTTCTGTGATGTACTACTTTCCGACAAGGGAGCAGGTACAGTTACCTCGTCAAGTTCTACTTTCCTCCCACTCACTTCTTTCGAGAGAAACTCCTTCTCCAGAAAGTTTCTGAATTTAGCAACAAAAGTCTTGCCTTCGGATTTGTGATAGAAGGTGTATCCAATAGTTTCCTTTGGATATCCTATGAAGACATATTTCTCCGATTTGGGTTCGAGCTTATCAGGTTGAAGCTTTTTCACATAAGCATCGCAGCCCCAAACTTTTAGAAATGACAACTTTGGTTTCTTGCCAAACCACAGTTCATAAGGCGTCGTCTCAACGGATTTTGATGGTGCCCTATTTAACGTGAATGCGGCCGTCTCTAGAACGTATCCCCAAAATGATAGCGGTAAATCAGTAAGAGACATCATAGATCGCACCATATCTAGTAAAGTATGATTATGACGTTCGGACACACCATTACGCTATGGTGTTCCAGGTGGCGTGAGTCCCGAAACTATTCCACAATTTTTCAAATGTACACCAAACTCGTAACTCAAATATTTTCCTCCATGATCAGATCGTAGAAACTTTATTTTCTTGTTACGATGATTTTCAACTTCACTCTGAAATTCTTTGAACTTTTCAAACGTTTCAGACTTATGTTTCATTAAGTAGATATACCCATATCTGCTTAAGTCATCTGTGAAGGTCAGAAAATAACGATATCCGCCACGAGCCTCAACATTCATCGGACCACATACATCTGTATGTATGATTTCCAACAAATCTGTTGCTCTCTCCATAGTACCGGAGAACGGTGTTTTAGTCATCTTGCCCATGAGGCACGGTTCGCAAGTACCAAGTGATTCATAATCAAGTGGTTCCAAAAGTCCATCAGTATGGAGTTTCTTCATGCGCTTTACACCGATATGACCTAAACGGCAGTGCCACAAATAAGTTGCACTATCATTATCAACTCTGCATCTTTTGGCTTCTACATTATGAATATGTGTATCACTACTATCGAGATTCAATAAGAATAGACCACTCTTCAAGGGTGCATGACCATAAAAGATATTACTCATATAAATAGAACAACCATTATTCTCTGATTTAAATGAATAACCGTCTCGCATTAAACAAGATCCAGATATAATGTTCATGCTCAATGCTGGCACCAAATAACAATTATTTAGGTCTAATACTAATCCCGAAGGTAGATGTAGAGGTAGCGTGCCGACCGCGATCACGTCGACTTTGGAACCGTTTCCCACGCGCATCGTCACCTCGTCCTTAGCCAATCTTCGCTTAATCCGTAGTCCCTGTTTCGAGTTGCAAATATTAGCAACAGAACCAGTATCAAATACCCAGGTGCTACTGCGAGCATCAGTAAGGTACACATCAATAACATGTATATCACATATACCTTTGTTCACCTTGCCATCCTTCTTATCCGCCAAATACTTGGGGCAGTTCCGCTTCCAGTGACCAGTCTGCTTGCAGTAGAAGCACTCAGTTTCAGGCTTAGGTCCAGACTTGGGTTTCTTCTCTTGAGCAGCAACTTGCTTGCCGTTCTTCTTGAAGTTCCCCTTCTTCTTCCCTTTGCCCTTTTTCTTGAAACTAGTGGTCTTGTTGACCATCAACACTTGATGCTCCTTTTTTATTTCTACCTCCGCAGCTTTCAGCATTGCAAAGAGCTCGGGAATAGTCTTGTTCATCCCTTGCATATTATAGTTCATCACGAAGCTCTTGTAGCTTGGTGGCAGTGATTGGAGAATTCTGTCAATGACACAATCATCTGGAAGATTAACTCCCATCTGAATCAAGTGATTATTATACCCAGACATTTTGAGTATATGCTCACTGACAGAATTGTTCTCCTCCATCTTGCAGCTATAGAACTTATTGGAGACTTCATATCTCTCAATCCGGGCATTTGCTTGAAATATTAACTTCAACTCCTGAAACATCTCATATGCTCCATGACGTTCAAAACGTCGTTGAAGTCCCGATTCTAAGCCGTAAAGCATGGCACACTGAACTATCGAGTAGTCATCAGCTTTGCTCTGCCAGACGTTCATAACATCTGGTGTTGCTCCAGCAGCAGGCCTGGCACCCAGCGGTGCTTCCTGTTGGGGAACGCAGTAATTTCAAAAAATTTCCTACGCACACGCAAGATCATGGTGATGCACAGCAACGAGAGGGGAGAGTGTTGTCTACGTACCAACGCAGACCGACTGCGGAAGCGATCACACAACGTAGAGGAAGTAGTCGTACGTCTTCTTCCCGATCCAACCGATCCAAGCACCGTTACTCCGGCACCTCCGAGTTCTTAGCACACGTTCAGCTCGATGACGTTCCTCGGGCTCCGATCCAGCAAAGCGTCGAGGAAGAGTTCCGTCAGCACGACGGCGTGGTGACGATCTTGATGTACTACCGACGCAGGGCTTCGCCTAAGCACTGTAACGGTATGATCGAGGTGGAATTTGGTGGCAGGGGGCACCGCACACGGCTAAGGAACGATTAACTTGTGTGTCTTGTGGTGCCCCCTGCCCCCGTATATAAAGGCCAGGGGCAGGGGGTTCGGCCGGCTAGGAGGGAGGCGCAGGGAGGAGTCCTACTCCCACCGGGAGTAGGACTCCTTCCCCCCAATCCTATTCCAACTAGGATTCTTGGGGAAGAAGGAGAAAGAGGGGGCCGGCCCACCTCTCCTAGTCCTATTAGGACTTGGGAAAGGTGGGGGGCGCCGGCCAGGTGTGGGCTGCCTCTTCTCTCTTTTCCACTAAGGCCCAATAGGCCCATTTACCTCCCGGGGGGTTCCGGTAACCCTCCCGGTAATCCGGAAAAATCCCGATTTCATCCGGAACGCTTCCGGTGCCCAAACATAGGCTTCCAATATATCAATCTTTACGTCTCGACCTTTTCGAGACTCCTCGTCATGTCCGTGATCTCATCCGGGACTCCGAACAACCTTCGGTACATCAAAATGCATAAACTCATAATAACTGTCATCGTAACGTTAAGCGTGCGGACCCTACGGTTCGAGAACAATGTAGACATGACCGAGACACGTCTCCGGTCAATAACCAATAGCGGGACCTGGATGCCCATATTGGCTCCTACATATTCTACGAAGATCTTTATCGGTCAGACCGCATAACAACATACGTTGTTCCCTTTGTCATCGGTATGTTACTTGCCCGAGATTCGATCGTCGGTATCCAATACCTAGTTCAATCTCGTTACTGGCAAGTCTCTTTACTCGTTCCGTAATACATCATCTCATAACTAACATCTTAGTTATTATGCTTGCAAGGCTTATGTGATGTGTATTACCGAGAGGGCCCAGAGATACCTCTCCGACAATCAGAGTGACAAAACCTAATCTCGAAATACGCCAACCCAACATCTACCATTGGAGACACCTGTAGTACTCCTTTATAATCACCCAGTTACGTTGTGACGTTTGGTAGTACCCAAAGTGTTCCTCCGGTAAACGGGAGTTGCATAATCTCATAGTTATAGGAACATGTATAAGTCATGAAGAAAGCAATAGCAACATACTAAACGATCGGGTGCTAAGCTAATGGAATGGGTCATGTCAATCAGATCATTCAACTAATGATGTGACCTCGTTAATCAAATAACAACTCTTTGTTCATGGTTAGGAAACATAACCATCTTTGATTAACGAGCTAGTCTAGTAGAGGCATACTAGTGACACTCTGTTGGTCTATGTATTCACACATGTATTATGTTTCCGGTTAATACAATTCTAGCATGAATAATAAACATTTATCATGATATAAGGAAATAAATAATAACTTTATTATTGCCTCTAGGGCATATTTCCTTCAGTCTCCCACTTGCACTAGAGTCAATAATCTAGTTCACATCGCCATGTGATTTAACAGCAATAGTTCACATCACCATGTGATTAACACTCATAGTTCACATCGTCATGTGACCAATACTCAAAGGGTTTACTAGAGTCAGTAATCTAGTTCACATATCTATGTGATTAACACCCAAAGAGTACTAAGGTGTGATCATGTTTTGCTTGTGAGATAATTTTAGTCAACGGGTCTGTCACATTCGGATCCGTAAATATTTTGCAAGTTCTATGTCTACAATGCTCTACACGGAGCTACTCTAGCTAATTGCTCCCACTTTCAATATGTTTCCAGATTGAGACTTTAGATTCATCTGGATCAGTGTCAAAAACTTGCATCGACGTAACCCTTTACGACGAACCTTTTTGTCACGTCCATAATCGAGAAACATATCCTTATTTCACTAAGGATAATTCTGACCGCTGTCCAGTGATCTACTCCTAGATCACTATTGTATTTCCTTGCCAAATCAGTGCAGGGTATACAATAAATCTGGTACACAGCATGGCATACTTTATAGAACCTATGAATGAGGCATATGGAATGACTTTCATTCTCTTTCTATCTTCTGCCGTGGTCGGGCTTTGAGTCTTTACTCAACTTCACACCTTGTAACACAGGCAAGAAACTTTTTCTTTGATTGTTCCATTTTGAACTACTTCAAAATCTAGTCAAGGTATGTACTTATTGAAAAACTTATCAAGCGTCTTGATCTATCTCTATAGATCTTGAAGCTCAATATGTAAGCAGCTTTACCGAAGTCTTTCTTTGAAAAACTCCTTTCAAACACTCCTTTATGCTTTACAGAATAATTCTACATTATTTCCGATCAATAATATGTCATTCACATATACTTATCAGAAATGTTGTAGTGCTCCCACTCACTTTCTTGTAAATACAGGCTTCACCGCAAGTCTGTATAAAACTATATGCTTTGATCAACTCATCAAAGCGTATATTCCAACTCCGAGATGCTTGCACCAGTCCACAGATGGATCGCTGGAGTTTGCACATTTTGTTAGCACCTTTCGGATTGACAAAACCTTCTGTTGCATCATATACAACTCTTCTTTAATAAATCCATTAAGGAATGCAGTTTTGTTTATCATTTTGCCAGATTTCATAAAATGCGGCAATTACTAACATGATTCGGACAGACTCGAGCATAGATACGAGTGAGAAGCTCTCATCGTAGTCAACACCTTGAACTTGTCGAAAACCTTTTGCGACAATTCTAGCTTTGTAGATAGTAATCCTACTATCAACGTCCGTCTTCCTCTTGAAGATCCATTTATTCTCAATTGCTTGCCGATCATCAGGCAAGTCAACCAAAGTCCATACTTTGTTCTCATACATGGATCATATCTCAGATTTCATGGCTTCAAGCCACTTTGCGGAATCTGGGCTCATCATCGCTTCTTCATAGTTCGTAGGTTCATCATGATCTAGTAGCATGACTTCCAGAAAAGGATTACCGTACCACTCTGGCGCGGATCTTACTCTGGTTGATCTACGAGGTTCAGTAGTATCTTGTTCTGAAGTTTCATGATCATCATCATTAGCTTCCTCACTAACTGGTGTAGGTGCCACAGAAACAGTTTTCTGTGTTGTGCTACTTTCCAACAAGGGAGCAGGTACAGTTACCTCGTCAAGTTTCTACTTTCCTCCCACTCACTTATTTCGAGAGAAACTCCTTCTCCAGAAAGTTTCCGAATTTTAGCAACAAAAAGTCTTGCCTTCGGATCTGTGATAGAAGGTGTATCCAATAGTTTCCTTTGGATATCCTATGAAGACGCACTTCTCCGATTTGAGTTTGAGCTTATCAGGATGAAACTTTTTCATATAAGCATTGCAACTCCAAATTTTAAGAAACGATAGCTTAGGTTTCTTGCCAAACCATAGTTCACACGGTGTCGTCTCAACGGATTTATATGGTGCCCTATTTAATGTGAATGCAGCTGTCTCTAATGCGTGACCCCAAAGACGATAGTGGTAAACCGGTAAGAAACATCATATATTGCACTATATCCAATAAAGTACGGTTATAATGACGTTCGGACACACCATTATGCTGTGGTGTTCCAGGTGGCGTGAGTAGTGAAACTATTTCACATTGTTTTTAACTGAAGACCAAACTCGTAACTCAAATACTCTTCTCTATGATCAGATCATAGAAACTTTATTTTCTTGTTACGATGATTTTTCACTTCACTCTGAAATTCTTTGAACTTTTCAAATGTTTCAGACTTATGTTTCATCAAGTAGATATACTCATATCTGCTCAAATCATCTGTGAAGATCAGAAAATAATGATACCTGTCGCGAGCCTCAATATTCATCGGACCACATACATCAGTATGTATGATTTCCAACAAATCTTTTGCTTGCTCCATTGTTCCGGAGAACGGCGTTTTAGTCATCTTGCCCAAAAGGCATGGTTTACAAGCATCAAGTGATTTATAATCAAGTGATTCCGAAAGCCCATCAGTATGGAGTTTCTTCATGCGCTTTACACCAATATGACCTAAACGGTAGTGCCACAAATAAGTTGCACTATCATTATTAACTTTGCATCTTTTGGTTTCAATATTATGAATATGTGTATTATTAAGATCGAGATCCAATGAACTGTTTTCATTGGGTGTTTAACCATATTAGGTTTTATTCATGTAAACAGAACAACAACTTATTCTCTTACTTAAATGAATAACCGTATTACAATAAACATGATCAAATCATATTCATGTTCAACGCAAACACCAAATAACACTTATTTAGGTTCAACACTAATCCCGAAATTATAGGGAGTGTGCGATGATGATCATATCAATCTTGGAACCACTTCCAGCACACATCGTCACTTCACCCTTAACTAGTCTCTGTTTATTCTGCAACTCCCGTTTCGAGTTACTAATCTTAGAAACTAAACTAGTATCAAATACTGAGGGTTTGCTATAAACACTAGTAAAGTACACATCAATAACATGTATATCAAATATACTTATGTTCACTTTGCCATCCTTCTTATCCGCCAATCACTTGGGGTAGTTCCGCTTCCAGTGACCAGTCCCTTTGCAGTAGAAGCACTTAGTCTCAGGCTCAGGATCAGACTTGGGCTTCTTCACTTGAGCAGCAACTTGCTTGCCGTTCTTCTTGAAGTTCCCCTTCTTCCTTTTGCCCTTTTCTTGAAACTAGTGGTCTTGTCAACCATCAACACTTGATGTTTTTCTTGATTTCTACCTTCGTTGATTTCAGCATCACGAAGAGCTTGGGAGTTGTTTCTGTTATCCCTTGCATATTATAGTTCATCACGAAGTTCTACTAACTTGGTGATGGTGGCTAGAGAATTCTGTCAATCACTATCTTATCTGGAAGATTAACTCCCACTTGATTCAAGCGATTGTAGTACCCAGACAATCTGAGCACATGCTCACTAGTTGAGCGATTCTCCTCCATCTTTTAGCTATAGAACTTGCTGGAGACTTCATGTCTCTCAACTCGGGTATTTGCTTGAAATATTAACTTCAACTCCTGGAACATCTCATATGGTCCATGACGTTCAAAACGTCTTTGAAGTCCCGATTCTAAGCCGTTAAGCATGGTGCACTAAACTATCAAGTAGTCATCATATCGAGCTAGCCAAACGTTCATAACGTCTGCATCTGCTCCTGCAATAGGTCTGTCACCTAGCGGTGCATCAAGGACATAATTCTTCTGTGCAGCAATGAGGATAAACCTCAGATCACGGATCCAATCCGCATCATTGCCACTAACATCTTTCAACACAATTTTCTCTAGGAACATATCAAAAATAAACACAGGGAAGCAACAACGCGAGCTATTGATCTACGACATAATCTGCAAAATACTACCAGGACTAAGTTCATGATAATTTTAAGTTCAATTAATCATATTACTTAAGAACTCCCACTTAGATAGACATCCCTCTAATCCTCTAAGTGATCACGTGATCCAAATCAACTAAACCATAACCGATCATCACGTGAGATGGAGTAGTTTTCAATGGTGAACATCATTATGTTGATCATATCTACTATATGATTCACGCTCGACCTTTCGGTCTCCGTGTTCCGAGGCCATATCTGTATATGCTTGGCTCGTCAAGTATAACCTGAGTATTCCGCGTGTGCAACTGTTTTGCACCCGTTGTATTTGAACGTAGAGCCTATCACACCCGATCATCACGTGGTGTCTCAGCACGAAGAACTTTTGCAACGGTGCATACTCAGGGAGAACACTTCTTGATAATTTAGTGAGAGATCATCTTATAATGCTACCGTCAATCAAAGCAAGATAAGATGCATAAAAGGATAAACATCACATGCAATCAATATAAGTGATATGATATGGCCATCATCATCTTGTGCTTTGTGATCTCCATCTCCGAAGCATCGTCATGATCACCATTGTCACCGGCGCAACACCTTGATCTCCATCGTAGCATTGTTGTCGTCTCGCCAATCTAATGCTTCCACGACTATCACTACCGCTTAGTAATAAAATAAAGCATTACATCGCGATTGCATTGCATACAATAAAGCGACAACCATATGGCTCCTGCCAGTTGCCGATAACTCGGTTACAAAACATGATCATCTCATACAATAAAATCAGCATCATGCCTTGACCATATCACATCACAACATGCCCTGCAAAAACAAGTTAGACGTCCTCTACTTTGTTGTTGCAAGTTTTACGTGGCTGCTACGGGCTTAAGTAAGAACTCATCTCACCTACGCATCAAAACCACAACGATAGTTCGTCAAATAGACTCCGTTTTAACCTTCTCAAGGACCGGGCGTAGTCACACTTGGTTCAACTAAAGTTGGAGAGACAGTCTTCCGCTAGCCATCTGTGTGCATAGCACGTCGAGGGAACCGGTCTCGCGTAAGAGTACGCGTAAGGTTGGTCCGGATCGTCTCGTCCAACAATACCGCCGAACCAAAGTATGACATGCTGGTAGGCAGTATGACTTGTATCGCCCACAACTCACTTGTGTTCTACTCATGCAAATAACATCAAACCATAAAAACCTAGGCTCGGATGCCACTGTTGGGGAACGCAGTAATTTCAAAAATTTTCCTACGCACACGCAAGATCATGGTGATGCACAGCAACGAGAGGGGAGAGTGTTGTCTACGTACCAACACAGACCGACTGCGGAAGCGATCACACAACGTAGAGGAAGTAGTCGTACGTCTTCTTCCCGATCCAACCGATCCAAGCACCGTTACTCCGGCACCTCCGAGTTCTTAGCACACGTTCAGCTCGATGACGTTCCTCGGGCTCCGATCCAGCAAAGCGTCGAGGAAGAGTTCCGTCAGCACGACGGCGTGGTGACGATCTTGATGTACTACCGACGCAGGGCTTCGCCTAAGCACTGTAACGGTATGATCGAGGTGGAATTTGGTGGCAGGGGGCACCGCACACGGCTAAGGTACGATTAACTTGTGTGTCTTGTGGTGCCCCCTGCCCCCGTATATAAAGGCCAGGGGCAGGGGGTTCGGCCGGCTAGGAGGGAGGCACAGGGAGGAGTCCTACTCCCACCGGGAGTAGGACTCCTTCCCCCCAATCCTATTCCAACTAGGATTCTTGGGGAAGAAGGAGAAAGAGGGGGCCGGCCCACCTCTCCTAGTCCTATTAGGACTTGGGAAAGGTGGGGGGCGCCGGCCAGGTGTGGGCTGCCTCTTCTCTCTTTTCCACTAAGGCCCAATAGGCCCATTTACCTCCCGGGGGGTTCCGGTAACCCTCCCGGTAATCCGGAAAAATCCCGATTTCATCCGAAACGCTTCCGGTGCCCAAACATAGGCTTCAAATATATCAATCTTTACGTCTCGACCTTTTTGAGACTCCTCGTCATGTCCGTGATCTCATCCGGGACTCCGAACAACCTTCGGTACATCAAAATGCATAAACTCATAATAATTGTCATCGTAACGTTAAGCGTGCGGACCCTACGGTTCGAGAACAATGTAGACATGACCGAGACACGTCTCCGGTCAATAACCAATAGCGGGACCTGGATGCCCATATTGGCTCCTACATATTCTACGAAGATCTTTATCGGTCAGACCGCATAACAACATACGTTGTTCCCTTTGTCATCGGTATGTTACTTGCCCGAGATTCGATCGTCGGTATCCAATACCTAGTTCAATCTCGTTACTGGCAAGTCTCTTTACTCGTTCCGTAATACATCATCTCATAACTAACATCTTAGTTATTATGCTTGCAAGGCTTATGTGATGTGTATTACCGAGAGGGCCCAGAGATACCTCTCCGACAATCAGAGTGACAAAACCTAATCTCGAAATACGCCAACCCAACATCTACCATTGGAGACACCTGTAGTACTCCTTTATAATCACCCAGTTACGTTGTGACGTTTGGTAGTACCCAAAGTGTTCCTCCGGTAAACGGGAGTTGCATAATCTCATAGTTATAGGAACATGTATAAGTCATGAAGAAAGCAATAGCAACATACTAAACGATCGGGTGCTAAGCTAATGGAATGGGTCATGTCAATCAGATCATTCAACTAATGATGTGACCTCGTTAATCAAATAACAACTCTTTGTTCATGGTTAGGAAACATAACCATCTTTGATTAACGAGCTAGTCTAGTAGAGGCATACTAGTGACACTCTGTTGGTCTATGTATTCACACATGTATTATGTTTCCGGTTAATACAATTCTAGCATGAATAATAAACATTTATCATGATATAAGGAAATAAATAATAACTTTATTATTGCCTCTAGGGCATATTTCCTTCACTTCCAGGACGTAATTCTTTTGTGCAGCAATGAGGATAATCCTCAAGTTACGGACCCAATCCGTGTAATTGCTACCATCATCTTTCAACTTTGCTTTCTCAAGGAACGCATTAAAATTCAACGGAACAACAACACGAGCCATCTATCTACAATCAAACATAAACAAGCAAGATACTATCAGGTACTAAGTTCATGATAAGTTTAAGTTCAATTAATCAAATTACTTAAGAACTCCCACTTAGATAGACATCCCTCTAATCCTCTAAGTGATCACGTGATCCAAATCAACTAAACCATGTCCGATCATCACGTGAGATGGAGTAGTTTCTTTGGTGAACATCACTATGTTGATCATATCTACTATATGATTCACGCTCGACCTTTCAGTCTCCGTGTTCCGAGGCCATATCTGTATATGCTTGGCTCGTCAAGTATAACCTGAGTATTCCGCGTGTGCAACTGTTTTGCACCCGTTGTATTTGAACGTAGAGCCTATCACACCCGATCATCACGTGGTGTCTCAGCACGAAGAACTTTCGCAACGGTGCATACTCAGGGAGAACACTTCTTGATAATTTAGTGAGAGATCATCTTATAATGCTACCGTCAATCAAAGCAAGATAAGATGCATAAAAGATAAACATCACATACAATCAATATAAGTGATATGATATGGCCATCATCATCTTGTGCCTGTGATCTCCATCTCCGAAGCACCGTCATGATCACCATCATCACCAGCGCGACACCTTGATCTCCATCGTAGCATCGTTGTCATCTCGCCAATATTATGCTTCCACGACTATCGCTGCCCCTTAGTGATAAAGTAAAGCATTACATCGCGATTGCATTGCATACAATAAAGCGACAACCATATGGCTCCTGCCAGTTGCCGATAACTCGGTTACAAAACATGATCATCTCATACAATAAAATTTAGCATCATGTCTTGGCCATATCACATCTCAACATGCCCTGCAAAAACAAGTTAGACGTCCTCTACTTTGTTGTTGCAAGTTTTACGTGGCTGCTACGGGCTTAAGTAAGAACCAATCTCACCTACGCATCAAAACCACAATGATAGTTTGTCAATTTGACTCCGTTTTAACCTTCGCAAGGACCGGGCGTAGCCACACTTGGTTCAACTAAAGTTGGAGAAACAGTCACCCGCAAGCCACCTTTGTGCAAAGCACGTCGGGAGAACCGGTCTCGCGTAAGCGTACGCGTAATGTCGGTCCGGGCCGCTTCATCCAACAATACCGCCGAACCAAAGTATGACATGCTGGTAGGCAGTATGACTTATATCGCCCACAACTCACTTGTGTTCTACTCGTGCATATAACATCAAACCATAAAACCTAGGCTCGAATGCCACTGTTGGGTAACGCAGTAATTTCAAAAAATTTCCTACACACACGCAAGATCATGGTGATGCATAGCAACGAGAGGGGAGAGTGTTGTCTACGTACCCTCGTAGACCGCAATGGAAGCGTTGACACAACGTAGAGGAAGTAGTCGTACGTCTTCCCGATCCGACCAATCCAAGCACCCTTACTCCGGCACCTCCGAGTTCTTAGCACACGTACAGCTCGATGACGCTCCCCGGGCTCAGATCCAGCAAAGCTTTGGGGATGAGTTCCGTCACCACAATGGCATGGTGACGATGATGATGTTCTACCGACGCAGGGCTTCGCCTAAGCACTACAACGATATGATCGAGGTGGAATATGGTGGCAGGGGGCACCGCACACGGCTAAGGAACGATCACGTGGATCAACTTGTGTGTCTAGAGGTGCCCCCCTGCCCCCGTATATAAAGGAGCAAGGGGAGGAGGCGGCCGGCCAGGGTGTGGCGCGCCAAGGGGAGTCCTACTCCCACCGGGAGTAGGACTCCTAGTTGGACTAGGAGAGAGAGGGGGGAAATAGGAGGAAGAGAGGAAGGAAAGAGGGGGCGCCGCCCCCCTTCCCTTGTCCTATTCGGACTAGGAAGGGGAGGGGCGCGCGGCCACCTCTTGCCTCCTCTCCTCTTCTCCCTTAAGGCCCATGTAGGCCCAATAACCCCCGGGGGGTTCCGGTAACCCCCCGGTACTCCGGTAAAATGCCGATTTCACCCGGAACAATTCCGATGTCCAAATATAGGCTTCCAATATATTAATCTTTATGTCTCGACCATTTCGAGACTCCTCGTCATGTCCGTGATCACATCCGGGACTCTGAACTAACTTCGGTACATCAAAATGCATAAACTCATAATAACTGTCATCGTAACGTTAAGCGTGCAGACCCTACTGTTCGAGAACAATGTAGACATGACTGAGACAAATCTCCGGCCAATAACCAATAGCGGGACCTGGATGCCCATATTGGCTCCTACATATTCTACGAAGATCTTTATCGGTCAGACCGCATAACAACATACATTGTTCCCTTTGTCATCGGTATGTTACTTGCCCGAGATTCGATCGTCGGTATCCTATACCTAGTTCAATCTCGTTACCGGCAAGTCTCTTTACTCATTCTGTAATACATCATTCCGCAACTAACTCATTAGTTGCAATGCTTGCAAGGCTTATGTGATGTGCATTACCGAGAGGGCCCAGAGATACCTCTCCGACAATCGGAGTGACAAATCCTAATCTTGAAATACGCCAACCCAACATCTACCTTTGGAGACACCTGTAGAGCTCCTTTATAATCACCCAGTTACGTTGTGACATTTGGTAGCACAGAAAGTGTTCCTCCGGTAAACGGGAGTTGCATAATCTCATAGTCATAGGAACATGTATAAGTCATGAAGAAAGCAATAGCAACATACTAAACGATCGGGTGCTAAGCTAATGGAATGGGTCATGTCAATCAGATCATTCTACTAATGATGTGACCTCGTTAATCAAATAACAACACTTTGTTCATGGTTAGGAAACATAACCATCTTTGATTAACGAGCTAGTCAAGTAGAGGCATACTAGTGACACTAAGTTTGTCTATGTATTCACACATGTATTATGTTTCCGGTTAATACAATTCTAGCTTGAATAATAAACATTTATCATGATATAAGGAAATAAATAATAACTTTATTATTGCCTCTAGGGCATATTTCCTTCACTTACACAGGGCTACAATGGACGATGTTGTTGTTTGCAGTCGAGGTTAGCTACACCCCATGTCTTATACACCATCTATTACTAAATATAATTATTTTTAGAGATTCCAATATAGACTACATAAGGAGCAAAATGACTGAATCTAGATTCTAATCTAAACTATATCTATAATTCTATATACATCCGTATGTAGTTCATATTGAAATCTCAAAAAAATGTACTTAGGAACATAGGTAGTTGTATTTTCCATCATTTGTGCAATCTCCGTTAGCTTCTAACATTTACTAGTTGCTTGTAGGTACATATATGAGTGGTACCGATCCATGCTTCGATCCCTTTTGCGTATGGGGCAATGAGATATTTATGAACAAGCGTCAAGTGAGCAAACTAAGAAAGATTGTTAGGCGAAAGAAACGGGTGATTGGAATTAAGCTCTTTATTTACACTTTGTCGAAGACAACAGTGAACTTTAGGATGGTAAGTAATGTGTTGCCTTTTCCCCCTGCCCACAACAAGTTACTCTATTAGACCTCAGTATCTGTTATTTTCTCTTTTCAATGGTTTCCGAAGCTATTTACTGATGATTACCTTGCAAACTACATGACCGGAGTGGAGGCAACTAAGGTTAAAGTATATAATTCATGCTACCGTGATAGTGCTCTAGAAGTCTTCCTGAAGGCGATGAAGGATGGGCGGGCGATCATCACAAGGGGTTGGAAAAAAGTGGTTTGTGCATATGGCATGCAGGAAGGCACATTATGGGTATTCCGCTTCTTCAACACCGTCGGCAGTCAAAATGATTTACACTTGTCTCTTCACCTTACCGCCTTTAATTACTATGGTTCCTCATAGTTAATTGCTGCCTAATCCTGTAATTACGGAACATATTGTACTGGCAATTTTATTAATGGATTAATTGTTGAACCATTGTGTTGAGAATTTGAATTGCACGTTTCATATTTCAAAATTTCCAATTCGAATAATAAATTACAGGCAAAAATAAAAAGAGAACAAACGGTCATGGAACTTTGCAAACGGTTCTGGTAGTAAAAGAGCTTGTGATGGATAGCCAAATACCACACAGTTTTCTACATCAAATTGTGTGTGATGTAGTTAATGAAAGCAAACAGTTAACCAAGGCAGAGCGTGTGTGATAGTTACACCTTTCACACACAAGCGTATACATAAAATTGTGTGGGATGTACATACGAATGGAAACATTTTCCTTGGATTTACTATGTGGATGTACATAAGAACGGAAATGTATTCCTTGGATTCACTGTGTGGGATGTACATACCTACGGAAATGATTTTCTGGGATTCGCAGTGTGGGATGTACATACCTACGGAAATTATTTCTCGGATTACCGTGTCGGATGTACATACCTACGGAAATGATTGGGTTTCAATGCCTCGCCCGATCGCACACGGCCCTAGCCTGTGTCCCAGGAGGGCCTATCCCCGACGATTTCTGGGTCGTGTGGGAAGGACCCCTCTATCGCCCACACTAACTTGGAGACGGTTCCTAATGTCATTGCGGAAAGGGGTTAAAAACCATTTGTATAGCACTGTAGCAACCCGACCTCAAACGGTCAAGTCTCTATGCTTCAGTGTCATCCCTGGATCGGTACTGCTGACACACACAGTACTCGAGGATTAATAACAGAGTAGCAATCACACACTTATTACATCGAATGTCTCCAAAGAGAACTTATTACAATAAATATGGCTTAAGGCCATCTAATACGGTAACAGCGGAAGGCTTGGAAGATAAAGTTAGTCCATCAACTCCAACGACATAGCTGAGTTGCACGGCAACGACCTAACGAACCTTACTCCTCGTCTGAAAAGTCTGCAACATAATACGTTGCAGCCCGAAAACAGGTCAGCACACAGAATATGCTGGCAAAGTAACACAGTAGAGCAAGAACAGAATATTGCTATCACTACATGCATATTTGGCTGGTGGAAAGCTCTATGGTTACAGTTTTGCAAAAAGCCAATTTTTTCCTACAACAAAGGAATAGATTTTAATTTCACTATCATGGTAGTTGAAACATCATTGAGAAGGTTCCTCCAACTCAATCCCAATTAAAGTAATTATCAACCCAACAATATTAAGTTAAAAGTGATGAGATACTTAAGATACTCCAAGTACTAGATACTCAAGATTGTCCATAACCGGGGACACAGCTAACCATGATTACTTTACACACTCTGCCGAGGTTTGCGAACTTTTCCCCACAAGACTTGATCGCCTCCGTTGAATTTCTCGCACTACATGATGTTTGAGAAACGGATGACCGAGACACAGTCTTTCAGAAACACTAACTCTCTACTCCGGGCAGACCATACCAAACCTACAACCCACTACCTGCTGATCCACCTCTTCAAGAGCTTCACGTAACTTACTCAACTATGCTAGGGCCCATAATAGCTTGTGGCTGCACACGGAAGTTTCTAGCACGAATCATCTCAGTTCCCTTTGAGCCTAGATGGCAGTCCATAGGAAAATAACATGGAACCCCGGGACTTCCAAAAATACAAGCAACACTGGGTACTCCAGGTGCCTCAATCCACCCAGATGTGTATTCAAGTGGCCACCTTAAGTTAAACCATTATTTAACAATCTCACATATGTCATGGATTTCACTCACCCAAACCACGTCTACGAGCATAGCATAGGAGTATAAGCAATTCGTATAAGTAACTCCCAAGGTTTGAATGTAATAGGGCAATAGGTTCTACCACATCAACTACTTCCCAACCCACAAGTTAATGACATCCTAATCATGCAATGTTTGAGGATTGGAACTAATGCATAAAAATTGGGTGATAAAGGGATATGATCAAAGTGTTACTTGCCTTGCTGACGATCCGTGAAACCTAGGGACTCCAAATAGCACACTTCGCACTCCAGGAATTCTATCGCAAACAAACAATAGCATACATAAGCAATCAAGCAAAGAAACATGGGTAAAACTCAGATAAGAAGATCTACTAGAAATTTCAACTTAAGAACTCCGATTAGCAAAAAGAATCAAATCAAATGGAGCAACGACACTCAAACGGCGAAAGAAACAAGATCCATTTACTAATCTGGACCTAGGTCAAATTTTACCATAGCAAAAGCTAGTTTAAGTTGATTAAACAGAAAGAGGGTTTTGAGACAAAGATCTAGGCGCTTGAATCGCCTGATTCCGACAAACTAGCTAAAAGATAAACTAGAACGAAAATCGGATCAGAAATCACGATCAGAAATAATCGCGGAAAAAATCCGGTAAAAGAAAGCTGACGAATAGGCTAACGAACGAGCATTCATTGTCCGTAATTAATGGGTGAAAACCCTTCATGAAAACGAATGTACGGACGAACATCCGCTAAAAAGAAAAACCGGGAAAAACCAGCGAACCGATCTATCCAAAAAAAACTAGGGTTTTCTTAAAAAACCAGATCGGTTTTTCTTAAAAAAAACCAGCGGCAATGGCTACCTCGTCGGTCCGGCGAGACGCGGCGGCGCGGTGCGGCGCGGCAGCGGCAGCGGGTGGTGGGGCGCGGCACCGGGCGGCGGCGGCTGCGGGCGGGGCGAGGCGGCGGTGGCAGGTGGTGATGGTGGTGGGGGAGATGGCGCTCGGGAGGGAGCGGGCTAGCGGCTGGGCTTCGGCCCAGTTAGCCTCTGCGCATTTTTTTAAAAATATATTCCGCCGAAACTAAAAAAATCCGAGAAAAAAAAAATAAAAATGTAAAAATGCCAAAACAAATTTTCACCGTCTAAATGAAATATTTAGAACGAGATGAACATTTTCTTGGCCCTAAAATGCAACTTTGAAAACGTGCAATTTTTCTAATACAAACAAAATTGCAATAAAATCCAAATAAAACACATATTTGATTTTAGTATTTTTTCCTCCAATATTTCAATTATTTTGGACAAGTTATATTATCTCCTCTCATATATTTTAGTATGAAATATTTTCGGAGAGAAAATAATTAAAACCAAAACTCCTCGTTCCAAAATTTGATAAAAATCAAATTTGAAAACCGGGGAAATCCCCAACTCTCTCCGAGGGTCCATGAGTTGCTTAGGATTTCGAGGATCGCGAGACGAAATGCAATAAAATATGATATGCAAGAATGATCTATGTATAACATTCCAAATTGAAAATTTTGGGATGTTACAAGCCTATCCCCCTTAAGATGAATCTCGCCCTCGAGATTCCGTTTCGCTAGAAAATAGGTGTGGGTGGTCTTTGCGGAGATCATCCTCTCGTTCCCAGGTGGCTTCGTCCTCGGTATGATGGCTCCACTGAACTTTGCAAAACTTGATAACCTTGCTTCGGGTGACTCGACTGGCAAACTCCAAAATCTTGACTGGCTTCTCCTCATAAGTCAAATCATTGTCCAACTGAATCGCCTCCAAGGGTACGGTATCTCTTAGTGGTATATCGGCCATCTCAGCATGGCACTTCTTCAACTGGGAAATGTGAAACACATTGTGAACTCCTGACAGTCCTTCAGGTAACTCCAACTTGTAGGCAACTTCTCCCATCCGTTCCAAAACACGATACGGTCCTACAAATCTCGGGGCTAACTTTCCCTTAACTCCAAAACGTTTCACTCCTCGCAAAGGTGATACTCGCAGATATGCTCTATCTCCAATTTCATAGGTTACCTCCTTGCGTTTCGAATCTGCGTAACTCTTCTATCTAGACTGAGCTATCTTCAGTCTATCTCGAATCAATTTAACTTTCTCCTCAGACTCTTTGATCAAGTCTGGTCCAAACAACTGTCGGTCTCCAACTTCATCCCACATCAACGATGTTCTGCACCTTTGTCCATACAGGGCTTCTAACGGTGCCATCTTCAAACTGGCTTGGTAACTATTGTTGTATGAGAACTCTGCGTAAGGAAAATTGTCGTCCCAACTAGACCCATAATCTAGCGCACAGGCTCTCAACATGTCCTCCAGAATCTGGTTGACTCTCTCGGTCTGTCCATCCGTCTGCGGGTGGAATGCTGTACTGAACTCCAATCTCGTTCCCAAAGTCTGGTGCAACTGGTGCCAAAACTTTGAGGTAAAATATGTTCCTTTATCCGATACGATGGTCCTCGGAACTCCATGCAGACATACGATCCTGGTCATATATATCTTGGCCAACTTTGCACTGGTATAAGTTGTTTTCACTGGAATAAAGTGTGCCACTTTGGTCAAGCGGTCAACTACTACCCATATAGAATCATAACCTGATTTGGTCCTGGGCAATCCAGTGATAAAATCCATGCCAAGTTTATCCCACTTCCATTCGGGTATCGGCATAAGCTGTAGCAATCATGCTGGCTTTCGATGCTCTGCCTTCACTCTTTGACATACATCACATACGGCTACATACTCGGCAATATCCTTCTTCATCCCTGTCCACCAGAAACGTTCCTTCAAATCCAAATACATCTTGGTGTTTCCGGGGTGTATCACGTATGGTGAGTCACGAGCTTCTTGAAGTATTAATTGCCTGATCTCTGTGTTATTGGGCACATAAACACGGTCCTCAAACCATAAGGTGCCGTGCTCATCATCATGAAAACCTTTGGCCTTTCCTTCGCTCATTCTCTCTTTTATCTCGACAATCTCTTTGTCATCCTTCTGAGCTTCTCAATCTTTCCCAACAATGTAGACTGAACCTCCATTGTTGCAACAAAACCTCTAGGAACAATCTCCAATCGAAGTTCCCGGAGATCCTCTGCTAACTCCTTTGGTAATCCCGTGCTTTCTAGGGTATTAGCATAACTTTTCCGGCTCAAAGCGAGTGCTACGACATTGGCCTTTCCTGGATGATAGTGCAGCTTCATGTCATAATCCTTTATAAGCTCCAACCATCTTCTCTGCCTAAGGTTTAGGTCATTCTGTGTGAAAATGTACTTAAAACTCTTATGATCCGTGTACACATCACAATGGTTTCCAATAAGGTAATGTCTCCACGTCTTCAATGCATGCACTACGGCTGCTAGCTCCAAATCATGCGTGGCATAATTTAACTCGTGTGGTTTTAATTGTCGCGAGGCATACGAAACAACTCTTCCATCCTGCATAAGCACACTTCCAAGTCCTAGGCGAGAGGCGTCGCAATACACTTGGAAATCCTTACATATATCTGGCAGTGTCAGCACTGGGGCGGTAGTCAAATGTTTCTTCAGCTCCTGGAAACTTGCCTCGCAATCTTCCGTCCATTTAAACTTGGTATCTTTCTTCAACAATTCCGTCATTGGCTTCGCAACCTTGGAAAAATTCTCAATGAATCTCCGATAATATCCTGCGAGTCCAAGAAAACTGTGGATCTCGCTGACTGATGTGGGTGCCAGCCATTCAGTGACCGACTGAATCTTGGTGGGGTCTACTGCTATACCTTCTCCTAATATAACATGTCCAAGGAATCCGACTTCCTTCAACCAAAACTCGCATTTGCTGAACTTGGCATACAACTGATGTTCCCTGAGTTTCTCGAGAACTAAACGCAAATGCTCCTTGTGCTCCTCTACATTCTTCGAATATACCATTATATAATCAAGGATCACCACAACAAACTTATCCAAATATTCCATGAACACCTTGTTCATCATGCTCATGAAATAGGCAGGGGCGTTAGTCAGTCCAAACGACATGAACGTATATTCGTATAACCCATACCGTGTGGTGAATGCTGTCTTTGGTATATCTTTCTCTCGTATCTTCAACTGATGGTATCCCGATCGCAGATCGATCTTCGAAAACACCTTAGCTCCTTGCAGCTGGTCAAACAGATCATTGATCATCGGCAATGGGTACTTATTCTTAATCGTCACTTCATTCAATGCCCGATAATCAACAACCATTCTAAGGGATTTATCCTTCTTCTCAACCAAAATTACTGGTGCTCCCCATGGTGATGAACTCCGTCGAATGTAACCTTTCTATAATAACTCCTTGATCTGTTTCTTAATCTCCTCTAGGTCACTCGTGGGCATCTGATAGGGTCTCTTGGATATTGGCCCTGTGTCTGGCAATAGCTCTATCAAAAACTCGATATCTCGATCCGGTGGCATGCCTGGTAACTCCTCTAGAAAAACATCTGGGTAATCATTTACTATAGGCACTTCCTCCTAAACAACTCCCATGAAGGTATTTACTTGGCTACTTCTTGGCGCATGCCTTGATACGTACTTGATCCTTTTTCCCTCTGGGGTGGTGAGACAAATTGACCTACTAACATAGTCAATGTTTCCTCCGTACTTTGACATCCAGTCCATTCCTAATATCACATCCAATCCTTGTGACTCCAAGATAATTAGGTCGGACAGAAAAACATGGTTGCCAATGGTTAAGGGTATCTGGTCGCACCATCGACTAGCCATATACTCTGCTCCAGGTGAACTTACTAATAGAGGGGTCCTAAGGGTTTGGGTCGGTAGTTTAAACTTATCCACTAATTCCCTTGATATGTATGAATGCGATGCACTAGTATCAAAAAGAACAAGAGCGGTAAATGACTTAACCAAAAACTTACCTATAACTGCGTCTGGCTGCTCTTCAACCTCCTCCGCATTAACGTGGTTCACTTGTCCTTTGTTGAATGGACTGGGCTTCTTCCCAGCGCTCCCATTTCCGTTTCCATTCTTCCCTTCAGCGCACTCCATGGCATAGTGTCCAGTCTTCCCGCACTTGAAACAAGTAACCTGGCTTAGATCTCTCTTGGTGGGTGTGGCTGGATTGGGGCGGTTCTGATTGTTGCTTCCTCCATTATGGGTGTGGCCTCCATGGTTATGAACAAGTCCTCCCAAGTTTGGGGTTAGGCGAGGCTTCTGCTGAGCTCCTCAGTTGTACCTCCCTTGTCCATACTTCCTCTTACGACTCTCAATCTGCTGCTGCTTCCCTTCAATCATAAGAGCCTTATCTACCAACTCCTGGTAGTTGTTGAATGTTGCCACCATCAATTGCATGCTCATCTCATCATTCAGCCCTTCCATAAACTTCTCCTGCTTTGCGGCATATGTGGCCACATCATCAGGGGCATAGCGAGATAACTTGCTAAACTCATCCGCGTACTGAGCCACAGTACAGTTCCCCTGGCGTAAGTTGTGAAACTCACACTTCTTCATACTCATAGCTACAGTTGAGACATGGGCTGTACGGAAAGCTTCCTGAAACTGGTCCCATGTCATCGTGGCTATAGCGTAGGTGACAGTGTAATTCTCCCACCATGAGGCTGCTGGTCCATCCAACTGGTGTGCGGCAAAATGCACCTTCTCAGCATCGGTACATCCTGTAGTGGTTAACTCCCTTCCAATCCTGCGGAGCCAATCATCTGCTACTATAGGCTCGGTACTACTGGATAACACCGGCGGCTGCAACCTCAGAAAACAGGCTAAGTTGTCAACTAGTGGTGGTGGTGGAGGATTGTTGTTGTTGTTGTTGTTGTTGTTGTTGTTGTTGCCTTGGTTCTGAACTAACAACTGCATCAGGGTATTCTGTTGCCGGATCAACTGATTGAGCTCCGGTGCGAAAGCAAATCCGGGGTCACGTCTCGGAGGCATCTGGTGGGTTTAGAGGGGAGAGATTAGAATAGAATGAGGTCTAATGAGAAAGCACTACCCATATGCACATGAGACAAACACAATCATTTCACTTAATCAATCAAGCAAGGCATACAATCGGTCTAGAACTATCGCAAAAGTGCTCGGACTACTCTATTTACATGGTGGAATACTACTACTGATGTGGTGGTCTACTAAAAATATTCCTCGGTTGAAGACTCCATGATGTCTGCTCCAGCTTCGTCTTCATAGTCATCATCGCTAAGGTCAGAGTCGGTGTCGTCAATGATGATGTAGTCCTCCGGGCGAATCTCCTTGGGTTCTCCTCCAAGTGCGGGGTCTCCCAGGAATACTTCGATCATCTTAATCGGTTCGTCATTCTTCTCCACTAGTACGATGATTTCTTCCTCATAATCTTCACGTGTAGCCTTGAGTTCTTCCTCAAGTTCCGTGATCTTAGTCATTGCCTTCTTCAGATCTATCATGTCTGCGCACATCTGATTCTCCTAGCGTCGAATGTGCTGGTTTAGTTCCTGGATGAAAGCTACAATTGATCTATCCTTCCTGGTGCTAATCATCTCCCATTGCTCGTCTCGGCGCCCACAAATCTGATAGATAGTATCCTTAAGCTCCTTTTGGTAAACTTCTCCAATGCGTCCCATGGTGATGTGGGCTGCCATACTCTTTCCTAGACTCCAGGCTGGTGCATCAAAGGAAAACTCTATGGGTTTAGTGACTGGTGTGAAGGTCCTTCCTGGAACTTGAACTTGAATCATCCATCGCTCCTCTTCTGGTAAAGTGGCGTTGTAGGTCCCGATGAAGCTTCGTATTCCTATGTTCAGGTACCTAGTGACTTCCTTTAAGTGTCATCCAAAAGGTGCTTCTTCATCCGGTTGTGCAAACTTGTTCCTTGCATCTGCCATCCAAAAGAGTAGAAAATGGAGAGGAGTCAGATATGAGAAAAGAATAGTGCTCTATGGTTTTAGCTTAGTGGTCGTGTCCTACACTCAGCGTGTGCTCCAATACCATCTTGTAGCGACCCGACCTCAAACGGTCAAGTCTCTGTGCTTCAGTGTCATCCCTGGATCAGTAATGCTGACACACACAATACTTGAGGATTTATAACAGAGTAGCAATCACACACTTATTACATCGAATGTCTCCAAAGGGAACTTATTACAATAAATATGGCTTAAGGCCATCTAATACGATAACAGCGGAAGGCTTGGAAGATAAAGTGAGTCCATCAACTCCAACGGCATAGCTGAGATGCACGGCAATGACCTAACGAACCTTACTCCTCGTCTGAAAAGTCGGCAACATAATACGTTGCAGCCCGAAAACGGGTCAGCACATGGAATATGCTAGCAAAGTAACACAGTAGAGAAAGAACAGAATATTGCTATCACTACATGCATATTTGGATGGTGGAAAGCTCTATGGCTAAAGTTTTGCGAAAAGCCAATTTTTCCCTACAACAAAGGAATAGATTTTAATTTAACTATCATGGTAGTTGAAACATCATTGAGAAGGTTCCTCCAACTCAATCCCAATTAAAGTAATTATCAACCCAACAATATTAAGTTAAAAGTGATGAGATACTTAAGATACTCCAAGTACTAGATACTCCAGATTGTCCATAACCGGGGACACGGCTAACCATGATTAGTTTATACACTTTGTAGAGGTTTGTGCACTTTTCCCCACAAGACTCGATCGCCTCCGTTGAATTTCTCGCACTACATGATGTTTGAGAAACGGATGACCGAGACACAGTCTTTCAGAAACACTAACTCTCTACTCCGGGCAGACCATACCAAACCTACAACCCACTACCTGCTGATCCACCTCTTCAAGAGCTTCACGTAACTTACTCAACTATGCTAGGGCCCATAATAGCTTGTGGCTGCACACGGAAGTTTCTAGCATGAATCATCTCAGTTCCCTTTGAGCCTGGGTGGCGGTCCATAGGAAAATCACACGGAACCCCGGGATTTCCAAAAATACAAGCAACACTGGGTACTCCAGGTGCCTCAATCCACCCAGATGTGTATTCAAGTGGCCACCTTAAGTTAAACCATTATTTAACAATCTCACATCTGCGATGGATTTCACTCACCCAAACCACGTCTACAAGCATAGCATAGAAGTATAAGCAATTCGTATAAGTAACTCCCAAGGTTTGAATGTAACAGGGCAATAGGTTCTACCTCATCAACTACTTCCCAACCCACAAGTTAATGACATCCTAATCATGCAATGTTTGAGGATTGGAACTAATGCATAAAAATTGGGTGATAAAGGGATATGATCAAAGTGTTACTTTCCTTGCTGATGATCCGCGAAACCTAGGGACTCCAAATAACATGCTTCGCACTCCAGGAATTCTATCGCAAACAAACAATAGCATACATAAGAAATCAAGCAAAGAAGCATGGGTAAAACTCAAATAAGAAGATCTACTAGAAAGTTCAACTTAAGAACTCCGGTTAGCAAAAAGAATCTAATCAAACGGAGCAACGAAACTCAAACGGCGAAAGAAACAAGATCTGTTTACTAATCTAGACCTAGGTCAAATTTTATCATAGCAAAAGCTAGTTTAAGTTGATTAAACAGAAAGAGGGTTTCAAGACGAAGATCTAGGCGCTTGAATTGCCTGATTCCGACAAACGAGCGAAAAGATAAACTAGAACGAAAATCGGATCAGAAATCACGATCAGAAATAATCGCGGAAAAAATCCGATAAAAGAAAGCTGACGAACAGGCTAACGAACAAGCGTTCATTGTCTGTAACTAATGGGTGAAAACCCTTTGTTAAAACGAACGTACGGACGAACGTCCACTAAAAGGAAAAACCGAGAAAAACCGGCGAACCGATCTATCCAAAAAAACTAGGGTTTTCTTAAAAAACCGGATCGGTTTTTCTTAAAAAAACCGGAGGTAACGGCTACCTCGTCGGTCCGGCGAGACGCGGCGGCGGCGGCGCAGCGCGGCAGCGGCAGCGGGTGGCGGGGTGCGGCAACGGGCTGCGGCAGCTGCGGGGGGGGGGGGGGGGGGGGCGAGGGGGCGGTGGCGGGTGGTGTTGGCGGTGGGAGGGGCGGGGTATTTAAGGAGGGGTGGTGGCGGCTTGGAGGAGGGGCAAAGGAGGCGGGGACGGGAGTCCGGCTCGGACTCCTCCGAGTCGGCAGCGGCGCGGCCGGTCTCCAGGAGGGAGATGGCGCTCGGGAGGGAGCGGGCTAGCGGCTGGGCTTCGGCCCAGTTAGCCTCTGCGCATTTTTTTAAAAATATATTCCGCCGAAACTAAAAAAATCCGAGAAAAAAAAATAAAAATGTAAAAATGCCAAAACAAATTTTCACCGTCTAAATGAAATATTTAGAACGAGATGAACATTTTCTTGGCCCTAAAATGCAACTTTGAAAACGTGCAATTTTTCTAATACAAACAAAATTGCAATAAAATCCAAATAAAACACATATTTGATTTTAGTATTTTTTCCTCCAATATTTCAATTATTTTGGACAAGTTATATTATCTCCTCTCATATATTTTAGTATGAAATATTTTCGGAGAGAAAATAATTAAAACCAAAACTCCTCGTTCCAAAATTTGATAAAAATCAAATTTGAAAACCGGGGAAATCCCCAACTCTCTCCGAGGGTCCATGAGTTGCTTAGGATTTCGAGGATCGCGAGACGAAATGCAATAAAATATGATATGCAAGAATGATCTATGTATAACATTCCAAATTGAAAATTTTGGGATGTTACAAGCCTATCCCCCTTAAGATGAATCTCGCCCTCGAGATTCCGTTTCGCTAGAAAATAGGTGTGGGTGGTCTTTGCGGAGATCATCCTCTCATTCCCAGGTGGCTTCGTCCTCGGTATGATGGCTCCACTGAACTTTGCAAAACTTGATAACCTTGCTTCGGGTGACTCGACTGGCAAACTCCAAAATCTTGACTGGCTTCTCCTCATAAGTCAAATCATTGTCCAACTGAATCGCCTCCAAGGGTACGGTATCTCTTAGTGGTATATCGGCCATCTCAGCATGGCACTTCTTCAACTGGGAAATGTGAAACACATCGTGAACTCCCGACAGTCCTTCAGGTAACTCCAACTTGTAGGCAACTTCTCCCATCCGTTCCAAAACACGATACGGTCCTACAAATCTCGGGGATAACTTTCCCTTAACTCCAAAACGTTTCACTCCTCGCAAAGGTGATACTCGCAGATATGCTCTATCTCCAATTGCATAGGTTACCTCCTTGCATTTCGAATCTGCATAACTCTTCTATCTAGACTGAGCTATCTTCAGTCTATCTCGAATCAATTTAACTTTCTCCTCAGACTCTTCGATCAAGTCTGGTCCAAACAACTGTCGGTCTCCAACTTCATCCCACATCAACGGTGTTCTGCACCTTCGTCCATACAGGGCTTCTAACGGTGCCATCTTCAAACTGGCTTGGTAACTATTGTTGTATGAGAACTCTGCGTAAGGCAAATTGTCGTCCCAACTAGACCCATAATCTAGCGCACAGGCTCTCAACATGTCCTCCAGAATCTGGTTGACTCTCTCGGTCTGTCCATCCGTCTGCGGGTGGAATGCTGTACTGAACTCCAATCTCGTTCCCAAAGTCTGGTGCAACTGGTGCCAAAACTTTGAGGTAAAATGTGTTCCTCTATCCGATACGATGGTCCTCGGAACTCCATGCAGACATACGATCCTGGTCATATATATCTTGGCCAACTTTGCACTGGTATAAGTTGTTTTCACTGGAATAAAGTGTGCCACTTTGGTCAAGCGGTCAACTACTACCCATATAGAATCATAACCTGATTTGGTCCTGGGCAATCCAGTGATAAAATCCATGCCAAGTTTATCCCACTTCCATTCGGGTATCGGCATAAGCTGTAGCAATCATGCTGGCTTTTGATGCTCTGCCTTCACTCTTTGACATACATCACATACGGCTACATACTCGGCAATATCCTTCTTCATCCCTGTCCACCAGAAACATTCCTTCAAATCCAAATACATCTTGGTGTTTCCGGGGTGTATCAAGTGAGTCATGAGCCTCCTAAAGTATTAATTTCCCGATCTCTGTGTTATTGGGCACATAAACACGGTCCTCAAACCATAAGGTGTCGTGCTCATCATCATGAAAACCTTTGTCCTTTCCTTCGCTCATTCTCTCTTTTATCTCGACAATCTCTTTGTCATCCTTCTGAGCTTCTCAATCTTTCCCAACAATGTAGACTGAACCTCCATTGTTGCAACAAAACCTCTAGGAACAATGTCCAATCAAAGTTCCCGAAGATCCTCTGCTAACTCCTTTGGCAATCCCATGCTCTCTAGGGTATTAGCATAACATTTCTGGCTCAAAGCGTCTGCTACGACATTGGCCTTTCCTGGATGATAGTGCAGCTTCATGTCATAATCCTTTATAAGCTCCAACCATCTTCTCTGCCTAAGGTTCAGGTCCTTCTATGTGAAAATGTACTTCAAACTCTTATGATCCGTGTACACATCACAATGGTTTCCAATAAGGTAATGTCTCCACATCTTCAACACATGCACTACGGCTGCTAGCTCCAAATCATGCATGGCATAATTTAAATCATGTGGTTTTACTTGTCGCGAGGCATACGAAACAACTCTTCCGTCCTGCATAAGCACACTTCCAAGTCCTAGGTGAGAGGCGTCGCAATACACTTGGAAATCCTTACGTATATCTGGCAGTGTCAGCACTGGGGCAGTAGTCAAACGTTTCTTCATCTCCTGGAAACTTGCCTCGCAATCTTCCATCCATTTAAACTTGGTATCTTTCTTCAACAATTCTGTCATTGGCTTCGCAACCTTAGAAAAATTCTCAATGAATCTCTGATAATATCCTGCGAGTCCAAGAAAACTATGGATCTCGCTGACTGACGTGGGTGCCAGCCATTCAGTGACTGACCGAATCTTGGTGGGGTCTACTGCTATACCTTCTCCTGATATAACATGTCCAAGGAATCCGACTTCCTTCAACCAAAACTCGCATTTGCTGAACTTGGCATACAACTGATGTTCCCTGAGTTTCTCAAGAACTAAACGCAAATGCTCCTTGTGCTCCTCTTCATTCTTCGAATATACCATTATATAATCAAGGATCACCACAACAAACTTATCCAAATATTCCATGAACACCTTGTTCATCATGCTCATGAAATAGGCAGGGGTGTTAGTCAGTCCAAACGACATGAACTTATATTCGTATAACCCGTACCGTGTGGTGAATACTGTCTTTGGTATATCTTTCTCTTGTATCTTCAACTGATGGTATCCCGATCGCAGATCGATCTTCGAAAACACCTTAGCTCCTTGCAGGTGGTCCAACAGATCATTGATCATCGGCAATGGGTACTTATTCTTAATCGTCACTTCATTCAATGCCCGATAATCAACAACCATTCTTAGGGATTTATCCTTCTTCTCAACCAAAAGTACTGGTGCTCCCCATGGTGATGAACTCCGTCGAATGTAACCTTTCTCTAATAACTCCTTGATCTGTTTCTTAACCTCTTCCAGATCATTCGCGGGCATCCGATAGGGTCTCTTGGATATTGGCCCTGTGCTTGGCAATAGCTCTATCAAAAACTCGATATCTGCAGACTAAGGCATAGCCTAGTGGTGGGGAGGGGTTGATGCCTTCCCACCCACCTAGGTTCAAGACATGGTACTTGCAATTTGGGTTTGTTGCACCAACTATACTGTAGGGGGTTCCCTTACTGTCTTTCTATCAAAAAACTCGATATCTTGATCCGGTGGCATGCCTGGTAACTCCTCTGGAAAAACATCTGGGTAATCCTTTACTATAGGCACTTCCTCCTGAACAACTCCCGTGAAGGTATTTACTTGGCTACTTCTTGGCGCATGCCTTGATACGTACTTGATCCTTTTTCCCTCTGGGCTGGTGAGACAAATTGACTTACTAACACAGTCAATGTTTCCTCCGTACTTTGACATCCAGTCCATTCCTAATATCACATCGAATCCTTGTGACTTCAAGATAATTAGGTCGGACGGAAAAACATGGTTGCCAATGGTTAAGGGTATCTGGTCACACCGTCGACTAGCCATATACTCTGCTCCAGGTGAACTTACTAATAGAGGGGTCCTAAGGGTTTGGGTCGGTAGTTTAAACTTATCCATGAATTCCCTTGATATGTATGAATGTGATGCACTAGTATCAAAAAGAACAAGAGCGGTAAATGACTTAACCAAAAACTTACATATAACTGCGTCTGGCTGCTCTTCAACCTCCTCCGCATTAACGTGGTTCACTTGTCCTTTGTTGAATGGATTGGGCTTCTTCCCAGCGCTCCCATTTTTGTTTCCATTCTTCCCTTCAGCGCACTTCGTGGCATAGTGTCCAGTCTTCCCGCACTTGAAACAAGTAACCTGCCTTAGGTCTCTCTTGGTGGGTGTGGCTGGATTGGGGCGGTTCTGGTTGTTCCTTCCTCCATTATGGGTGTGGCCTCCATGGTTATGAACAAGTCCTCCCAAGTTTGCGGTTAGGCGAGGCTTCTGCTGAGCTCCTCAGTTGTACCTCCCTTGTCCATACTTCCTCTTACGACTCTCAATCTGCTGCTGCTTCCCTTCAATCATAAGAGCCTTATCTACCAACTCCTGGTAGTTGTTGAATGTTGCCACCATCAACTTCATGCTCATCTCATCTTTCAGCCCTTCCATAAACTTCTTCTACTTTGCGGCATATGTGGCCACATCATCAGGGGCATAGCGAGATAACTTGCTAAACTCATCCGCGTACTGAGCCACAGTACGGTTCCCCTGGCATAAGTTGCGAAACTCACGCTTCTTCATACTCATAGCTCCAGTTGAGACATGGGTTGTACGGAAAGCTTGCTGAAACTGGTCCCATGTCACCGTGGCTATAGGGTAGGTGACAGTGTAATTCTCCCAACATGAGGCTGCTGGTCCATCCAACTCGTGTGCGGCAAAACACACCTTCTCAGCATCGGTACATCCTGTAGTGGTTAACTCCCTTCCAATCCTGCGGAGCCAATCATCTGCTACTATAGGCTCGGTGCTACTGGAAAACACCGGCGGCTGCAACCTCAGAAAACAGGCTAAGTTGTCAACTGGTGGTGGTGGTGGAGGATTGTTGTTGTTGTTGTTGCCTTGGTTCTGAACTAACAACTGCATCAGGGTATTCTGTTGCTGGATCAACTGAGTGAGCTCCGGTGGGAAAGCAAATCCGGGGTCACGTCTCGGAGGCATCTGGTGGTTTTAGAGGGGAGAGATTAGAATAGAATGAGGTCTAATGAGAAAGCACTACCCATATGCACATGAGAGAAACACAATCATTTCACTCAATCAATCAAGCAAGGCATACAATCGGTCTAGAACTATCGCAAAAGTGCTCGGACTACTCTATTTACATGGTGGAATGCTACTACTGATGTGGTGGTCTACTAAAAATATTCCTCGGTTGAAGACTCCATGATGTGTGCTCCAGCTTCGTCTTCATAGTCATCATCGCTAAGGTCGGAGTCGGTGTCGTCAATGATGATGTAATCCTCCGGGCGAATCTCCTTGGGTTCTTCATCTTCTCCTCCTGGTGCGGGGTCTCCCAGGAATACTCTGATCTTCTTAATTGGGTCATCATTCTTCTCCACTAGTATGACGATTTCTTCCTCATAATCTTCACGTGTAGCCTTGAGTTCTTCCTCCAGTTCTGTGATCTTAGTTATTGCCTTCTTCAGATCTATCATGCCTGCGCACATCTTATTCTCCTGGCGTCGAATGTGCTGGTTTAGTTCTTGGATGAAAGTTGCAATTGGTCTATCCTTCCTGGTGCTGATCATCTCCCATTGCTTGTGTTGGTGCCCACAAATCTGATAGATAGTATCCTTAAGCTCCTTTTGGTAAACTTCTCCAATGCGTCCCATGGTGATGTGGGCTGCCATACTCTTTCCTAGACTCCAGGCTGGTGCATCAAAGGAAAACTCTATGGGTTTAGTGACTGGTGTGAAGGTCCTTCCTGGAACTTGAACTTGAATCATCCATCGCTCCTCTTCTGGTAAAGTGGCATTGTAGGTCTCGGTGAAGCTTGGTATTCCTTTGTTCAGGTACCTAGTGACTTCCTTTAAGTGTCATCCAAAAGGTGCTTCTTCATCTGGTTGTGCAAACTTGTTCCTTGCATCCGCCATCCTAAAGAGTAGAAAATGGAGAGGAGTCAGAAATGAGAAGAGAATAGCGATCTATGGTTTTAGCTTAGTGGTCGTGTCCTACACTCAGCGTGTGCTATGATACCATCTTGTAGCGACCCGACCTCAAATGGTCAAGTCTTTGTGCTTCAGTGTCATCCCTGGATCAGTAATGCGGACGCACACAGTACTCGAGGATTTATAACAGAGTAGCAATCACACACTTATTACATCGAATGTCTCCAAAGAGAACTTATTACAATAAATATGGCTTAAGGCCACCTAATACAATAACAACGGAAGGCTTGGAAGATAAAGTGAGTCCATCAACTCCAACGGCATAGCTGAGATGCACGGCAATGACCTAACGAACCTTACTCCTTGTCTAAAAAGTCTGCAACATAATACGTTGCAGCCCGAAAACGGGTCAGCACACGGAATATGCTAGCAAAGTAACACAGTAGAGCAAGAACAGAATATTGCTATCACTACATGCATATTTGGCTGGTGGAAAGCTCTATGGTTACAGTTTTGCGAAAAGCCAATTTTTCCCTACAACAAAGGAATAGATTTAATTTAACTATCATGGTAGCTGAAACATCATTGAGAAGGTTCCTCCAACTCAATCACAATTAAAGTAATTATCAACACAACAATATTAAGTTAAAAGTGATGAGATACTTAAGATACTCCAAGTATTAGATACTCAAGATTGTCCATAACCGGGGACACGGCTAAGCATGATTAGTTTATACACTCTGCAGAGGTTTGCGCACTTTTCCCCACAAGACTCGATCGCCTCCGTTGAATTTCTCGCACTACATGATGTCTGAGAAACGGATGACCGAGACACAGTCTTTCAGAAACATTAACTCTCTACTCCGGGCAGACCATACCAAACCTACAACCCGCTACCTGCTGATCCACCTCTTCAAGAGCTCCACGTAACTTAGTCAACTATGCTAGGGCCCATAATAGCTTGTGGCTGCACACGGAAGTTTCTAGCATGAATCATCTCAGTTCCCTTTGTGCCTGGGTGGCGGTCCATAGGAAAATCACACGGAACCCCGGGATTTCCAAAGATACAGGCAACACTGGGTACTCCAGGTGCCTCAATCCACCCAGATGTGTATTCAAGTTGCTACCTTAAGTTAAACCATTATTTAACAATCTCACATCTGTCATGGATTTCACTCACCCAAACCACGTCTACAAGCATATCATAGCAGTATAAGCAATTCGTATAAGTAACTCCCAAGGTTTGAATGTAACAAGGCAATAAGTTCTACCTCATCAAATACTTCCCAACCCACAAGTTAATGACATCCTAACCATGTAATGTTTGAGGATTGGAACTAATGCATAAAAACTGGGTGATAAAGGGATGTGATCAAAGTGTTACTTGCCTTGCTGACGATCCGCGAAACCTAGGGACTCCAAATAACACACTTCACACTCCGAGAATTCTATCACAAACAAACAATAACATACATAAGAAATCAAGCAAAGAAGCATGGGTAAAACTCAAATAAGAAGATCTACTAGAAAGTTCAACTTAAGAACTCCGGTTAGCAAAAAGAATCAAATCAAACGGAGCAACGAAACTCAAACGGCGAAAGAAACAAGATCCGTTTACTAATCTGGACCTAGGTCAAATTTTACAGTAGCAAAAGCTTGTTTAAGTTGATTAAACAGAAAGAGGGTTTCGAGACAAAGATCTAGGCGCTTGAATCACCTGATTTCGACAAACGAGCGAAAAGGTAAACTAGAACGAAAATCGGATCAGAAATTGCGATGAGAAATAATCGCGGAAAAAATCCGATAAAAGAAAGCTGACGAACAGGCTAACGAACGAGCGTTCATTGTCTATAACTAACAGGCGAAAACAGTTCGTTAAAACGAACATATGGACGAATGTCCGCTAAAAAGAATAACCGGGAAAAACCGGTGAACCGATCTATCCAAAAAACTAGGGTTTTCTTAAAAAAACCGGATCAGTTTTTCTTAAAAAAACGGCGGCAACAGCTACCTCGTCGGTCTGGCGAGACGGCTGGGGCGAGGCGGTGGTGGCGGGTGGGGGGCTGGGTATTTAAGGAGGGGGTGGCGGCTTGGAGGAGGGGCAAAGGCGGCGGGGAGGGGAGTCCGGCTCGGACTCCTCCGAGTCGGCGGCGGCGCGGCCGGGCCGGTCTCCAGGAGGGAGACGGCGCACGGGAGGGAGCGGTCCGGCGGCAAGGCTTCGGCCCAGTTAGCCTCTACGCATTTTTTTAAATATTTTCCGCCGATACTAAAAAAATTCTAGAAAAATAAAATAAAAATATATAAATGCCAAAACAAATTTTCACCGTCTAAATGAAATATTTAGAACGAGATGAACATTTTCTTGGCCCTACAATGCAACTCTGAAAACGTGCAATTTTTCTAATACAAACAAAATTGCAATGAAATCCAAATAAAAACACATATTTGACTTTAGTATTTTTCCTCCAATATTTCAATTATTTTGGAGAAGTCATATTATCTCCTCTCATATATTTTAGTATGAAATATTTTCGCAGTGAAAATAATTAAAACCAAAAATCCTCGTTCCAAAATTCGATAAAAATCAAATTTGAAAACCGGGGAAATCCCCAACTCTCTCCGAGGGTCCATGAGTTGCTTAGGATTTCGAGGATCGCGAGACGAAATGCAATAAAATATGATATGCAAGAATGATCTATGTATAACATTCCAAATTGAAAATTTGGGATGTTATAAGCACCGACGCGTACCAGTGCTATATGAATGCCTTTGGCAGTGTACCAGGATGTGCAAGGATCTAGCATAGCAAAGATATCAAAAAAATGGACAAGCCATGAAAATATCATGCTAGCTATCTTACGATCATGTAAAGCAATATGATAATGAATGCTCAAGTCATGTATATGATGATGATGGAAGTTGCATGGCGATATATCTCGGAAATGGCTCTAGAAATGCCATAATAAGTAGGTATGGTGGTTGTTTTGAGGAATATATAACGAGGCTTGTGTGTGATAGAGTGTATCATATTGCGTGGTTTGGATGCACCGGCAAAGTTTGCACCAACTCTCAAGGTGAGAAAGGGCAATGCACGGTACCGTAGAGGCTAACAAATCGTGGAAAGGTGAGAGTGTGTATAATCCATGGACTCACATTAGTCATAAAGAACTCATGTACTTATTGCGAAAGTTTATTAGCCCTCGAAGCAAAGTACTACTATGCATGGGAAGGTTGGTAGGAGTTAACCATCATGCACCCCCGACCTCCACGCAAAGGAAGATAATCAATAATAAATCATGCTCCAACTTCTTAGCATAACGAAAGACTATACGTACATGCTTCCGGAATCACAAACCTTAACACCAATATTCCTACTAAACCACAATCATTTACTATTACCTCCCACATTAGCATCTCTATATCACAAAACTATTGCTAGTAATCAAACATATCATATTCAGTGATCTACAAGTTTTATGTAGGATTTTATGACTAACCATGTGAATGATCAATTCATGTTGACTCTCTTAATAGATATAATTGAAGCAAGAAAGTTTAATTCTTTCTACAAAAGACCATTCTCTAATAAATATAAGTGAAGAAGAAGAAGAAGAGCATTCTACAAATAACGTTTTTCTATATGTAGAGAAACAGGCCATCCAAACTTCAAATGATATAAGTGAAGCACATGAAGCATTCTATAAAGCCATACTCAAAAGATATAAGTGAAGTGCATGAAGCATTGTATAAATCAACCAAGGACTATCTCATACTAGCATGGTGCATAAAAGGAAAGGAAAAAAATAAACACAAAAGACGCTCCAAGAATTTACGCATATCATGTGAACAAAACAAAAACCGAAACATACCGATACTTGTTGAAGAAAGATAGGATGTCTTCCGGGGCATCCCCATTCTTAGACACTTGAGTCTCCTTGAATATTTAATTGGGTGACTTTGGAATCCCCAAGCTTGAACTATTGCCTCTCCCCCTTCTCCTCATATCGAGACCTCCTCGATCGAACACTTCATCCACACAAAACTTAACAAAACCTTCGTGAGAACCGTTAGTATAATAATGCAAATCACTACTTTAAGTATTGCTGCAAACCCACGCATATTTTATTATTGCATTATACCTACTGTACACTTACTTCACCATGACTTATACCTCCCGATACAATCCATAGATTCATCAAAACAAGCAAACATCGCAACAAAAATAGAATATGTCCAAAAAAGAACAGTCTATAGTAATCTGAACATTGACCATACTTACGTAACTCCAAAAATTCTGAAAAATTGGGACGAAATAATTTTTTTGCATACCAGTATTGTGTAAAACTTTCAGAATTTTTTCATGATCCAGTAAAAAAATCTAAATTCATGCACTACAACAAAAGTTTCCATTTTTGCACAGCACATACCAAGCAAGCAATTTAAACATCCTAAAGGTAAATCTTGGCACATTATTGTTATAATACAATGGATTTGTACAAGGGGATAATTATTTTAGTTGAAAAGTTTCTGTAATTCAAGATTCAGAGAGTTTCCATAGGCATGAACAAGTTCAAGGATATCCCCCACTTCCACGATGTTCGTCTTTCTCACTTTCACTTTTCTTTTTGAAAAGTTTTAGGTTCCTCTATATTTTTTTGTTTTTCAACTTTTTAAAAGCACACAACAGAATGAAATGACTCTCTAAAACTTCCGGGTTGTCTCCCTGGCAGCGCTTTCTTGAAAGCCATTAAGCTAGGCATAAAGTGCTCAAGTAATGGATCAACCCGGATCCCATGGTATATCAAAGCCAATTTTAATTAACGATGATTTGGAATTTAGTAGTGAGAACAAAGCAACATATATCATGCAACAACTAAGTCTAACTCTCTTCCTATGCATTGGCATGTCATAAAAGAACAATTCATGCACACATAATAAAGGCCAATGCATAGCATAAATAGTTTCTTGCAATTTTATCATATTGGAAACATAGAGAGGCGGAGATGTGGTTCATCTCTCATAATAATTGCAAGTAGGAGCAGCAAGCACATGCATATTATATTCATCCAAACCATCATGTGCAATAGTAAATGCAACCCATCAATATAATCCTTGATAAGAGCAAACTTCTCCGATATAGTGTAGTTGGGAGAATTCAAAATGATAATAAGGCTATCATGTGTGGGTGCAATAGAAATAATTTCATTCTTAACATAAGGAACTATAGCATGTTCATGTCCATAAGCATAATTCATATTGGCATCTTGGCCACAAGCATAGCAAGCATCAATTTCATAAAAATGGGATATTTCAAATGAATTAACGGGATCATAGCAATCATCATAGCATTCATGCTTCGATAAGCATGAAGGGAAATTAAATAATGTATGAGTTGAAGAGTTGCTCTCAATAGAAGGTGGGCACGGGTAGCTAATCCGCTCTTCCTCCTTTTGTTCTGTGCTCTCCCCATCATCTTTTTCATCCAATGAGCTTACAATTTCATCAATTTCTTCTTCCATAGATTCTTGCAAAATATTAGTCTCTTCTTGGATAGCGGAGACTTTCTCAATAAATTCATCAATATCGACATTGTATTTATAATTCTCATAGGAATATTTAAGTATAGCATAATTTTCAGATTTGTAAACAACATCATCACAATCTTCATACTTTCAAACAAAGATACAATTTCATAAGCACCCTTAAAAGCAACAAATTCTTTTATTCCTTCCACGTCATAGTAATCATATCTACCATTAGCATAAGAAGCCAAGGTTTCATTCTCCTTAAATTCACATTTAAAGGGAAGGTGTGGAGCCTTCATCCTAGAGCAGCAAGTATAATCATATCTCAAGCATAAATCCCAAGCATGCCATTGCAAATAATCAATTTGATCCTATAAGAGTTTCCCTTTTTGAGTCAAGCGGCAATCCCTAAAGTATTCACCTTGATCCAACGTGTCTCCCATTATCAAGTTGAATGGGGTTTTCTCAGGATTATGAAAGCAGTGTTTAATATTTTCAATGTAACGAGCACCAAGGGTTTTAGGAGGTTCCCCATCTCCATGAGTAGCAAGTACAACTAATTTTTTAGTTGTTTCATGTTTCATATCCATAACTAAAGATATAAAACAACTTAGAACAGAAACTAAATTTACTTAGTGATAAAGCAAACAAGCACACATGAGAATATTCACCCCACGCTATTGCTCCCCGGCAACGGCGCCAGAAAAAGGTCATGATAACCCACAAGTATAGGGGATCAATTGTAGCTTTTTCGATAAATAAGAGTGTCGAACCCAAGGAGGAGCTAAAGGTAGGATTTTTATTCCCTTCAAGTTCTATCGACCTTCGATACAACTCTACGCAACTTAATGTTCTCTTTACCTAGAACAAGTATGAAACTATTTTGAAGGTGATAGGATATGTTTGCAAGGATAAAACTAGATGTACTTTGCTAGAATAAAACTACAAGTAATTTGCAAGATAAAAAAGTTAGTTGTAACACGCCGGTTGTAACATTCCTTATTTGTAACTTCAATTCTTGCCATTTCCGGCTATGTGATATGATTTTTCCTTCGTGGTTGGGTTTTTGTCTTTGTTCGGCATTTTGTTCATGTCATGCATTTCATCTCATGCCATCATGTGCATCTCATTTGCATTCGTGTTCGTCTCATGCATCCGGTCATTTTCCCCGCTGTCCGTTTCGGAATCCGACACTCCCACATGCACCTGTTGCACCCCTTAGATCTCGTTTCGTGAGCGGGAGAAAAACGTTCTCGGAATGGGCCGAGAGTTATCGAGTGGCCTTGGTACATCACCGGTAGGCCGCCTGTCAAATTTCGTTCCATTTGGAGGTCGTTTGAGGCCCCAATGGTTAACCGGGTAACCGCAAAAGCCTCTCTCTCTTCGCAGCCCAACACCCCCCCAAAACATCCCACTAGCCCTTTTAAACCCCATCCATGCTCTCTATCGTTGGATCACGATCGTGTGGGCAAAAACCGCACCTCATTTGGACTCTCCTAGCTCCCCCTACCTATAAGTATACACCCCCTCCAAAAATCATGGGACAACCCTAGTCTATCGCCTCCACCACGTCGCCTGACGCGTCCGGACCGCGCCGGACACGTCCGCGCCGCCACTCCCGACCACTCAGCGCCTGCCACATCACTCCGCCACTGCCCACTGCCACATGGGCCCGCCAGCCTGAGGCCGGCCCTCCCCGGGCCCGAGCCGGGCCGCCGCCACTACCGCCCGAGCGAGCCCCGTGCTCCAGCCCTCGCGCCGCCGCCCGCCATCTGACAGCAGCTCACCACGCTGCGACCACAGCTCACCACGTCACCTCGCCGGCTGCCGCCCGACGCCACAGTCTCGCCCCCGTCGCCGTCTCACCTCCGGCCACCCTCCTCGTCGTCGGATCCGTGCCATCGCCGGCCATCTCCATCGTCTCCGGCGAGATCTGATCTGCTGCCTTTTGGTTCGCGTGAAAACCATAGATCTCATGGGGTAAAATATCTCAAGTCCCGAATCCGTAACATTTTGTGCCCCTCTTTGACCAGTCATATCTCCATGCTCATAACATCATTTTGCATGCATGATATATCAAAATGTTCGTCTCGTGATGCTCTTCATGTTTAGTGTTATCTGCATGCATGTTACTATCCATATTGATGCCCTAATCTTCATTGCAAAAGTGCTACATGATGTTGTCTGCTGGAATTTAACAAAACTTGTTGATTTTTCATTTTCGTTGCATTTCGTGTATGCATCCTATGAGCATGATGTCTATATGTTTTTGGAGCTCCTCCATGCCATCTTTACAGTGTTACAAGCCTTGTATTTTTATGATCTCTGTGGTGACTAGCACAAGCATGCAAAGTAGGCTATCTGATGTTGCTAATTTCAGGCACTTAGTTATTTTGCTAAGTCTTTTCCTATTATATTTTGGTGCTATGTAAACGTGTTGCTACCAATAGATCCATGGACATTTTGAGTTAGTTCAGTAAGAGTGTTTTGAATCTGTGGTATTGCTCTATCCATTCATGCCTCTGGTTACTATTATGGAGTACTATAGCTTGTCATTACCATGCTCTACTTTTGCTAAATATTGTTCCTGGCAGATTGTTAACATGAGATTCAGTTTAGCCATGTGTTTTGCTAGTGATACATGTACCCTATGAACTTGATCTTGCCATGCTTAGCTTAAAAAATGTGTCTACTTACTGTTCGTTACCTTGTGATGCCATGAAATGCTTTGTGGTGAGAGCCATGAGCTTGCAAAGTTGTTATCTTCAATCTGTTTCTGCCATGATCTGTTTTTCTTCTAAGTCTGAAACTGATCATATAACTTGCCATGTTTGCATGGGTGCTACCACATTTTCCATGCATCTTTGGTTAAATTTCAGTAAGGGAGTTTTGTTATATGCATTTAGTACTAGCATGCCATGCCTTTGTTTTCCATGATATGTTCCTGTGGCATGTTGTTTGCTAGATCTAAACATTGCTACCTGATATTGCTTATGCCCTATTTAGTGTTATCATTTGCATTTTTGCCATGCTATTTTGAGCTTGTTCTAAGTTCTAGCAGGTGCTCGGTGTTCATGATTTGTAGAGATTCATGTTTACTTCATTGCCATGTGCTTTGTTGCTATGTTGGAGTGTTGTAGCATAGTTTCTTGTTGCATCTTAAGTGCTATGATGTTGTTAAGCGCAGATTTGCATCGTTCTTGTGTTGCTTGTCTTTTGCAACTGTGGATCCGTTTCCGGTGATCCTTATATCGATTTCGACCAAAATCACCCCATCTTTCCAGCGGCATACTTGGTTTGCCAAGTTGATGCCTTGATCATCCTTTCCCTTCCGGAGTACCCATATGCATTGCACATCATATCTTGCATTCCATACCATGTCTTGCATCATGATTGATTGTTGTTTTGTTGCTTGTGTTCTTGCTTTGGGTAGAGCCGGGAGACGAGTACGTGAACGAGGAACCTATTGATTACGCTAATGAGGAGCAAGCTTTCGACAACTCTGAGAACTTTGCAGGCAAGATGATCATTACCTTAGGTATCACTTCTATCTTTGCTTGCTAGTTATTCGTTCTATCGCTATGTCGTGCTACCTACCACTTTTTTTATCATGCCTCCCATATTGCCATGTCAAGCCTCTAACCCACCTTCCTAGCAAACCGTTGTTTGGCTAAGTTACCGCTTTTGCTCAGCCCCTCCTATAGCGTTACTAGTTGCAGGTGCCTTGCAGGTTGTTCCATGTTGAAACATGGATATGTTGGGATACCACAATATCTCTTATTTAATTAATGCATCTATATACTTGGTAAAGGGTGGAAGGCTAAGCCTTTTGCTTGGTGCTTTGTTCCACTCTTGTCGCCTTAGTTTCCGTCATACCGGTGTTATGTTCCTTGATTTTGCGTCCCTAACACGATGAGGGTTTATGGGCCCCTCTTGATAGTTCACTTTGAATAGAACTCCTCCAGCAAGGCCCAACCTTGGTTTTACCATTTGCCTAATCACAACTAAAACTTGCATAGGGACTTTCCGGACCACGTGGACTTAATCAACCCCCAGGCCAGTGCTCCACATGAGTGTTGGTCCAAACTAGAGCACTGTGCGGGGCCGCCCCTTGGCAACTTGGGGTATTTGGTATGTACCTGTATGCGTAGCTCATCCGGTGTACCCTGAGAACGAGATCATGCTACTCCTATCAGGCTAGGTCGGTGCATCGGGAGGTCTTGTTGGACTAGTTTTACCATTGTCGAAATATCTTGTGCACTGGGATTCCGAGTCTGATCGGAGGGTCCCATGATGGAGGATTGTCTCCGCGGATTGTGAGATTGTCATAAGCTAAGTTGGGAGACCCATGTAGGGTTTAAACTTTTGAGAGTCGTGCCCGCGATTATGTGGCAGATGGGAATTTGCTAATGTTCGGTTGTAGAGAACTTGACACTTGACTTAATTAAAAGACACCAACCGTGTGTGTAACCGTGATGGTCTCTTTCCAATGAGGTTCGGGAAGTGAACATGGTGGGGTTATGTTTGGACGTAAGTAGTTCAAGATCACTTCTAGTTTCACGATCGTTGCGTAGTTTCTCATCTTCCTCTTATACTCGTATGTTGGCCACCATATATGCTTAGCGCTTGCTGCAACTCCACCTCATTAACTCATCCTACCATAAGCTTAAATAGTCTTGATCTCACGGGTTTTGAGATTGCTGAGTCCTCGCGACTCACAAATACTACCAAAATAGTTGCAGGTGATGATGATACCAGTGCAGGTGATGCTACCGAACTCAAGTGGGAGTTCGATGAGGACCTTGGCCATTACTACGTATCTTTTCCGTATGATCAGTAGTGGTGCCCAGTTGGGATGATCGGGGATCTAGCAGTCGGGTTTATCTTCTTTTCATTTGGTTGTCCGTAGTCGGACTATGAGTGTACTCTGATGATGTATGAATTATATGATATTTGTGTGACATTGTGATTGTAAGCCTACTCTATTTATCCCTTTCTTGTTCATTACATGTGATTGTGTGAAGATGACCCTTCTTGCGACAAAACCACAATGCGGTTATGCCTCTAAGTCGTGCCTTGACACATGGGATATATAGCCGCATCGTGGGCGTTACATTAGTTGTTTAGTACATAGCTTTTTGTCAGAAAAGAAAGTTATTTGTCCCTAGGCAATCGATAACTAGATCGGTAATCATTATTGCAATTTTATATGAGGGAGAGGCATGAGCTAACATACTTTCCGTACTTGGATCATATGCACTTATGATTGGAACTCTATCAAGCATCCGCAACTACCAAAGATCATTAAGGCAAAACCCAATCATAGCATTAAGTAACAAGTCATGTTTACTCCCATACGCAACAACCCCCTTACTCGGGCATAAGCTTTTGTCACTCTGGCCACCCACTATAAGTGAATCGTGAACATATTGCAACACCCTACAGCAGGAATCCCACACGCTTGCGTGACACGGAGGGCACCATAGGAAAACACCAAAATAAAATATACAATGCAAACCAATCACGATCATCAATCAACCCATAGGACAAAATGAATCTGCTCAAACATCATAGGATCGCCATACATCATTGGATAATAATATATAACATTAAGTACCATGTTTGAGTAGAGATTACAGCGGGGAGAAGAGGTGTTACACCGCTACATAGAGGGGGAGAGAATTGGTGTTGACGGCGGCGAAGTTGTTGGTGTAGATCGCCGTCAGATGATTGCCCCGGTGGGATTTCGGCGCCACTGGGAGAAATGGGGAGAGCGCCCCCCTCCTTCTTATTATTGCTTGCCTTCCCTCCTAGATGGGACGAGAGTCCCCCTCTGGTCCATGTCCGCCATGGCGGCAGAGGGGCAGGAGCCCCTCCGAGATTGGATCTCTCTCTTTGTTCTCTTCTGTCTCGCGTTCCTATTTTCTGGCCGAAAATCATTTCTTAAATTCCTCGAGATCTGTAACTCCGATCAGGCTGAAATTTTAACTTGATTTTTTCTAGATATTATCTTTCTTGTGGTGAAAGAAAGGGGTCAACCGACTTACGAGGTGCACACTAGGTACCACGACACGCCCTACCCCCCTCGCCCTGATGCCTAGTGGGCCCCTCGAGTGCCATCTTGTGTTGTTTCTTCTTCCAAAAATTCACATATATTCCAAAGTAAATATCCATAAATTTTTTATCGTGTTTGGACTTCGTTTGATATGGATATTCTACGAAACAAAAAACATGCAATAAACAGGAACTAGCACTGGGCACAAGATCAATATGTTAGTCCCAAAAATAATATAAAATGTTGCCAAAAGTATATAAAAGTTCTATAATATTGGCATGGAATAATAAAAAATTATAGATATGACAGAGACGTATCAGATACTTATTAAGTCCGTCGCTCAGGGTTTACCCACTTATATTATGGGAGTTTTTAAGTTGCAATTCTCGGTTTGCGGTGAACTTATCAGGATGGTGAGAGGTTTTTATTGGGGTGCTGAGAAAGGTAAAAGGAAAGTACATTGGCATGCATGGAATGATCTTTTGCAACCAAAGAATAAAGTAGGTGCTAGTTTTCGTGACTTCTGTATTTTCAATCAGGCATTGTTGGCCAGGCAAGCATGGAGATTAATCTTTAAACCGAATAGTTTGTGTGCACAAGTGTTAAAGGCTAGATATTATCCGCATGGTAAGCTTGAGGATACTGTATTCTCGGTAATGCTTCTTCTTCATGGAAAGCTATTGCATATGGTCTGGATCTGTTGAAAAAGGGACTAATTTGGAGAGTGGGTAATGGAAGGAGTATACGGGTATGTCGTGACAATTGGATTCTGAGGCCTATTCTTATAAACCCATAACAATGCAAGGCTTATGTAGAATCAGATTTGTGTCTAAATTGTTCAATGAGAATGGCTCCTGGAATTTGGCGTTGCTTCCTTAATATTTTCTGCCAGCAGACATTATGGAGATACTGAAAATTTGGGCGTCAGCACTTTTGGATGAGGATACACTGGCTTGCGGTCCAGGGAAGTATGACGTCTTGTTAGTTAAGAGGGCATAATGGTTTGGTTTTGATGAAGCTAATATAGATACTGCGGCTGGGTCGAGTTCGCGACCGAATGGACATCAGTCCTGCTAGAATCTTATTTGGTCTACGGAGCTACCCCCAACAGTACACAATTTGCATGGAGGGTGGTTACTAATTCTCTATCGACTTGGAAAAATAAACATATTCAGGGCCTGGAAATTAATGATCTTTGCCCAGTATGTTCAATTGAATATGAGGACGGTTTCCATGCTCTTTGTCGATGTACTTTGTCAAGGATTCTTTGGGATACTATGGCAGAAGTTCGGTCATTGTCGTTGATACGTCTCCGACGTATCTATAATTTTTCATTGTTCCATGCTATTATATTATCTGTTTTGGATGTTTAATGGTCTTTAATATGCTCTTTCATATTATTTTTGGGACTAACCTATTAACCGAAGGCCTAGTGCCAGTTTCTGTTGTTTGCCTATTTTAGAGTTTCGCAGAAAAGGAATACCAAATGGAGTCCAAACGGAATGAAACCTTCGCGATGATCTTTCTTGGACCGAAAGCAATCCAGAAGACTTGGAGTCGAAGTCTGGAACTCCACAAGGCGGCCACGAGGCAAGAGGGTGCGCCCCCACCCTCATGGGCCCCTCGTAGCCCACCGACGTAGTTCTTTCGCCTATATACTCTTATACCCTAGATCGATCGCAGAGAGCCACGAAACCACTTTTCCACCGCCGCAACCTTCTGTACCCTTGAGATCCCATCTTGGGGCCTCTACCGCCGATCTGTTGGAGGGTGAATCAATCATAGAGGGCTTCTACATCAACACCATTGCCTCTCCAATAAAGCGTGAGTAGTTTACCATAGACCTTCGGGTCCATAGTTATTAGCTAGATGGCTTCTTCTCTCTCTTTGATTCTCAATACAAACTTCTTCTCGATGTTCTTGGAGATCTATTCGATGTAATATTATTTTGTGCTGTGTTTGCCGAGATCCGATGAATTGTGGGTCTATGAACAAGATTATCTATGAATATTATTTGGTTCTTCTCTGAATTCTTATATGCATGATTTGATATCTTTGCAAGTCTCTTCGAATTATCAGTTTAGTTTGGCCTACTAGATTGATCTTTCTTGCAATGGGAGAAGTGCTTAGCTTTGGGTTCAATCTTGCGGTGTCCTTTCCCGGTGACAGTAGGGGCAGAAAGGCACGTATTGTATTGTTGCCATCGAGGATAAGAAGATGGGGTTTATATCATATTGTTTGAGTTTATCCCTCTACATCGTGTCATCTTGCTTAATGCGTTAATCTGTTCTTATGAACTTAATACTCTAGATGCATGCTGGATAGCGGTCGATGTGTTGAGTAATAGTAGTAGATGCGGAATTGTTTCGATCTACTTGACACGGACGTGATGCCTATATTCATGATCATCGCCTTAGATATCTTCATAACTATGCGCTTTTCTATCAATTGCTCGGCAGTAATTTGTTCACCCATGCTACGTCTTGAGCTTGCGTTGGTTTTCCCCGAAGAGGAAGGGATGATGCAGTAGAGTAGCGTAAGTATTTCCCTCAGTTTTTGAGAACCAAGGTATCAATCTAGTAGGAGGCCACGCTCAAGTCCCTCGTACCTGCACAAAGTGATAGCTACTCGCAAACAACGCGATTAGGGGTTGTCAATCCCTTCACGGTCACTTACGAGAGTCACTACAAGAAATATGTCAACTTGTGACCTTCTGTTAGTGACCCTGGAAGAATTGGTCATAGATCTATGACCATTTCATACCAATTGGTCAAAAGTTGTTCGGGGGCTCCAAAACCTAAACTATAACGACCATTTTGGTCAGAAAGGTCGTAATTTCCTTACACAAAATGGTCATAAAGCAGATAGCACTGGTCTGCTGCCTTATTTCTAGCTGATCATGACCAATATAGATGGTCATAACCTTGTAAATTGTGGTGGGTTGCTATGACTAGGCACCACCTAATCAGTTTTGCCTATGTGTCATGTCCATGTGGCAGTTTTTGCCCTAGGTTGTGAAGCAACCTATATTTCTGTCATTCCCAAAATTCCCAAAAAAATCTCATAAATTCTTTGGGTCATATCTTCATCAAATATGTAAAAATCCTTCCTTGCCTAGTTAAAACTAATTCAACAATATTCATTTTCCTATTCTGTTCACGACAGCACTTTATGAAGGAAGTGCTATTTATATATTCTTGATTGCCCTCGGAATTTTTGGGCACTCTTTCCTATCCAAATCATTACCGCACGACAAAATTCATCTCCACTTGCCTAGCAAATCTTCCTCGGCAAATTTCCAAAGTTTTCGTCCACCTAGAAGCATTGTGAAGGAAGTACCTTTTTTATATATCCAAATGACATGATATTTATACAGTTTCTTCATATGCCCAAATTATCACCCTCCTCCAAATTGCAGCTCATGTAAATTATCTATGTGAGCCCAGGTTCAATTTATATTTTATGGCCAAATTGGCACATTGCAAAGCAATTGTTATCTAGACCCCTCCTATTAACCTCAAACTCTTTGGGCACTCTTCCATATCCAAATCATTTCCACATGATAATATTCAGCTCCATTTTCCTAGTCAATCTTTCTCAGGAAATTTTCAAAGTTTCTACCTCGAGAGAAGCTTTGTGAAGTAAGTACTAGCTAGGCTTACCCAAATGATCTGAAAATCTACCAAGGCATAACCATACCTAAGTAACTTACCTACACCAAATTTGAGCTCATTTCATTCATCCAATTTCTCTCACTAGTTTTCCCAAGTTTCTGTCCATAGAAGAGCATTGTGAAGGAAGTACCACTTTGGCATGTCCAAATGGTATCAATTTTCTACGGTTCTTTCCAATGCCCAAATAACCATCCTCCACCAAATTTCAGCTCAATCCATTCATTATTTTGAGCCCAGCTTCAACATTCATATTTCTGTCCAGTGTGGTACTTTGCAAAGCAAGTACCACCTAGGATCCTCCTTTTGATCTGAAAATTTGCGAAGACATTCTTCTTAGTAGATGAGCATCTTCAGCAAAAACTCACGCCCATTGGCCATGTGCATTTCCCGTACCGCTAATCAAACACTTGGCTGCTAATTCATGTTTGAGCATCGATCGGTCTCCTCGTGAGAATCTTATGTTGTAATTTTCTTCCTAGAACCTACCTGGGGAGTGCCCAACCCACTAGACATGCCTAGGTTGCCCAGAACACATGGCAACGCCACGGTCACGCGGTGACCACGCGTCGGGCATGCTAGTTTACGCGCTCTAGAGTTAGGGGCCTTGGCCACCGCCCAAACCTCGATGTATCGCCATCAAACCATGTATTTATGATTAAATAGGTACTTATGTAACTATAAATGATTTTTGGAAAAAATAAATAGTAAACTATGAGGCAGCTGCAGTTCAAATTTGACCCGCTTCCTGCTGAATCGGCGGGAATTTGTCTTTTTCACCAGAGGTGGATCAAAACTTTTGACGCCCAACATTTTTGTCAATTGTGCATTAAATATGGCCTACTATTTTATAAAAATTATTTGGTCCATTTTTGCAACAATTATTTGGGAGGTCCTTCACAAAAAAACCTCCTTTTGGGCACTCGAAAAATGGAAAATGGTTTTTTCGTCCAAAGAAAATGAAAACTTCCTTAGGCAACATTGTTTGCCATTCCAATATACACCCTTGTGCACAATATGGGATCATTTGAACAAATTATGCCATGAATGTGGCCATAAGATTGATCATTTGGCTTGAAAGCCATTGATCTCCACACGTGATAGCTCGTTTTTGAGAACACTTTTTAAAAAAAATTGTCGTATTACAAGTTTGTTATTTTTCCTAGGAACTTGGCCACATATAATGACACAATGCAAAGGTTTCCCAATTTTTTGATTTTTTTGAATTTTTTATGCCCGTTTCAAAATGCGGTCAAAACGGCGGGAATGACCGTTCTTAGCTAGTGGTTGAATCTTGGATTTTTTTGGTGTTTCTATGATTAAATAGATACTTATGTACCTAGAAATGATTTTTGGAAAAAAATAAAGAGCAAACTACAAGGCAGCTACAGTTCAAATTTGACCCGCTTCCAACTAAATCAGCGGAAATTTGTCTTTTTCATGAGAGGTGGATCAAAACATTTTACACTCAACCATTTGGTCAATTGTGAATCAAATATGGCCTAGTATTTTATAAAAATGATTTGGTCCAATTTTGCAACAAATATATGGTAGGTCCTTCACAAAAAGAACTCAATTCGGGCACTCGAAAAATGGAAAATGAATTTTCCGTGCAAAGAAAATGAAAAATCCCTTCATCAACATTGTTTGGAATTCCAAGATGCACCCTTGTGCACAATATGAGATCATTTGAACAAACTATGCCATGAATGTGGCCATAAGATTGATCATTTGGCTTGAAAACCCTGAATCTTCACGCATGATAGCTCATTTTTGGGAACACTTTTTAAAAATAATTGCCGTATTACAAGTTTATTATTTTTCCTGGAAACTTGGTCACATATAATGACACAACGCGAAGATTTTCCAAATTTTTGATTTTTTTTATTTTTTATGCCTGTTTCGAAATGCGAGCAAAACGGTGGGTTTGACCGTTCCTAGCTAGTGGTTGAATCTTGGAATAATTTTGATGTTTCTCTGATTAAATAGACACTTATGTACCTAGAAATTATTTTTGGAAAAAATAAAGAGCAAACTATGAGGCAGCTGTAGTTCAAATTTGACCCGCTTCCTACTGAATCAGTGGGAATTTGTCTTTTTCACCAGAGGTGGATCAAGGCTTCTGACACCCAACCATTTGGTTAGTTGTGAATCAAATATGGCCTAGTATTTTAGAAAAATGATTTGGTCCAATTTTGCAACAAATATATGGTAGGTCCTTCACAAAAAGAACTCAAGTTGAGCACTAAAAAAATGATTAAAAATAGCTAGAAAGATAAAAAATGCATGAAAATTTGTGATCATCCATAAAATGTGGTCTAACTTGAGTGATAAATCTAGTTGAGCCATTTTGGAAAATATTTTTGATAGTTGCTTCACAAAACCTCCTAGTTTTAGTACTTAGAAACTATTTCAAATCATAAATTTTCTGAACCAATGAGAGCACTTCCCACGGATCACCCCAATGTAGCCGATCTGAACCGTCCACATCCGACGGATCCAATGGCTCTCACTCACCTCTCAGGTCTCTCTCTCCCTAACCCAAACCCTAGCAGCCCTCTCTCCTCGCTCCATCCAGATCTCTCTCCCGCGCCGCCGCCTGTCTCCTCCTCCCTCGTCCTTGTCTCATCGCCGCCGTCGTCACCTCCTCCCCGTCCCTGAGCTCCTTCTGCGACGTGCCCTAATTGAATCAATCCCTCTCCCCTCTCCTCCCAATCCCGATCCAGTCCTCTCCCCGCCGCTCCAACCCACCCACCGAACTGATCCCGATTCTCCTCCGGTCAAGACCTTCTCCCCCCGATCCCCCCCCCAATCCCAACGCCACCGACGACATCCATCCATCCGCGGCTCTCCCTCCTGCCATGGGGATGGATGAGGAGTTCCTCGCCCCTCGACCACCCATGGATGGATGTGGACGGGGCCAGGACGGCGCCGGCGTTGGATCTGCACCCACCTGCGTCTCGACGGGGCAGCACAACGGAGCGTGCGACTGGGACGCCGCCCTCGCCGGGATGCCACCACCACGCGCCTGAGCCATGGAAGACGAGGAGGAGTGCCTCCCTCCGTCGTACGAGACGCCATCATGGAATCCAAGAGGGAGAGGAGGAGCATGGAGGTGTCCCTCCGACCCACCCTACTGACGACCGACGCCATGGAGGTGTCCCTCCCCTCCCCTCCTCTGCTTCTTCTTGATTAGATATGATCTGATTCGTGAAGGGGGTTTGTGCAGGCTATCACCATGGTAAGCCGAGGTGCTACGGGTGTCGAGGAAGACAATGGTTCGGGTGTGATAGTGAAGAGAGGATAGTGTGCAGAGGGGGAGGATGTCGGTTCATCCCCCCTGTCCGAGGTGCTGCTTAGATTACTCAAGGGTAAAATCATCCAACATGTCCCAGTTTGGCTGCTTGGTCCACTCTAGCTCCATTCCGGCCTCGGTGTCCAGTGATTTAATTTGTGGTTGCATAGTAGCATCAACATTGTGTGCTAATGTTTAGCACAAATGATGTACATACAGTGTGTATTTTTCCTCAGTCACAGAAGTTAGAATAGCATCTTCACTGTAGTTCTACTTGCAACTCAACTAAACTGCAGCACAGTTCGAATACTTGATAGGATTTACACTAATACATACTTTACATGTTCAAGCAAATCCGATGTGAAACTGGTCATCTTATTCATGCAAATCCAGACACTCTAATGCATTATCTTGTATTGTATTAGTATGATAAGTATGTGTTAGATTTGTCCATTCCATCAATGTCGGTAAATGTGTTGTGGTCTATGCATGTGTATAGATTTTTTTATTTTGTTGGCTATTGCAACACTTGGATTATTTATTAATATAACCCAGCAGCGATGCTTCCATTTTAACACATGTACTAGTGTGCTAAAACTACTACTGTACCTGCTTCTTCTTAGCCTGAGTAGTACATCAGGCTTGCATTAACTTGTGTTAATTGTATTAACTTGTAGCCTAGTCATTGCAATTATCTTGTGTAGTCTATCAGAATCCATTCTCCTGCTCTTTTTCTTGTATTGTATGTCATCCATTGTTCAAACCTGTTGGTAAGTTCTTGTAGTGTGTCGCTCTGTTCAGAAGTGCATTTTTATTTTAGGATTTGCTTCCTGTGTGGTACTGGATGGCTGAGTATTAAAATAATTTGGTTACTATCGAAAGCACTTTAATTCTATGGAATTAAACTTTGAGAAGCATGCATGCATACATATATATGTATGTGTGTGTGTGTGTGTGTTCAATTTGTCTGGACTACATGATGGCATCCTATGATTTTGTTTAACAACTTTCGTATTATCTTCTTATTTCTCTTGTCCTTGTGCAGCAGGATTTGATTCTGTACAAGGGGTTCATCGTGCCAGGCTCCTCTTTTTTAATGCTTCCATGCAACGGTGGTGGCGATGGTGTTGTTTGGCATCGACTACAAAAACACCCTGCCATGTCATGTCAATCAAGTTAATTATATGTCGCTCTTTTCATGTTCTGCTTCATACATACATGCATATGTGATGGCTCCCTGCCTCCCTGCCTACTACATCTCCGCTTGCATAAATAAAAGAGAAGAAAGAAACACTCAGCTTAAAATAATTGTAATGAGCAGCACATGCCTTTCATTTTACAAGATGGTCATTGTATCATGATAACTGGATCATGTCTATGCCACATACAAATCATTGAGCAGTGTTCCTGATGCTGATGGCATGTTACCTTGAATAATAATGTTGACAGGAGAATTTTGGTTGCACGTTTGCGACTTCTTGCTTGAATCCCAAAGTTTCAGATCAACGTGGGGTTCAATGTTTGCTTTCCATTCTTATTGTCCGTCTTAGATCATTCCCAGTTCACTGAATCACGTTGCTTGACCTACCTATCAGGCTAGCTCACATAGCTGTATCTGCCGTGTCCTTTCCAGTTGGACATGCGCAAGCTATGTTTTTACATAAGCTCATTTGAAAATCACATACTAGTAGCAGCAAAGTTTAGTGCAATAGTTGTCTGTCAATGTTCAGTGCCAGCTGCAAAATTCAGTTATGCACAAGCACCATTTAGTAGCAGCATAGGTATATAGAGGCTATTTGGATTGGGGCCATCGCATGCCCTGCCAATATATTGGCGTTGACTGAAGACACTGTATCTCATTTGGATGGGGACCAAAATTTTGTCACGCCACCACACCCCAGCCTCTCCTCTGTATCTTCTACGCCAACGCGCTGGCGTAACGGGGGAGGCCAAATTGGGCGCCAATATTTTGGCACGCCTACGACACCAACGATTTGGCAGGGTGATTCTGGGCAAGAACCAAACAGGCCCATAGCATTCATTTAGCGGTAGAAAAATCCAGTTCATTTTACTCGCTGCTCTCTTTGGCATTTACAGTCTTGGACTCTCTGGCTGCTCCTCCTCTGGCCAATGGTAAAGCGCCGACGAGGCCAGCAGCAAGGCAATGCGGCGGGATCGTGCTCCCGTGATCGTCTGAGGCGCATGCTCTGCTGCTCAAGGTACGATTACCTGTTGATTCCATGGTCTCGATGTTTTTCTCCTACATGGTTCGGAAGGTGATTCTGCCATTTGAGAAGTCAGACTGTTTAGGGAATTTCCGTGACGATGATGATGTTGTGCTGGGCAGAGGATGTGAAACATTTAGACGCTGTGGCATTTCCGGTCTTTGATGATCTAAAATTGAGCTTTTTAAAACTGATGCCTAGCATGCTATCAATGTTTTTTTGTTCCTCATCTAGAGATGCAGCTCTCTGTGTTGGTTTGATATAATGTAGAGGAGTTGCATGTGAATCGTTTGTCAGCTGAGCATATGATGTTACAAGGAGATGCTACTGAGATTTACGTCGTTGAAGTATCTTAAACCGAGCTTTTTTAAGACTAATGCTTGGTTGATGTAGTTCTAGTATATTAGTTGGCTGTGAGAGTCTACTGTTGTTGGTGCTGTGTTGTCATTTCTTTTTACGTCATTGAAGAATAAAAAAGATAAGCATTTCTCCAGCCAAGGTCTGAAGTAGCTGCTGATGTGTAGTCATCGGCTGGACCTATGCATTTCATCAGAAGTCAGATATAGCTTGGACTATACTTCTGAATATAATTGAAAATTTTCTCTTTCGTTTATTTGTCTTCAATTCTTTGGATCAAACGACTCTCTTGAACACATGTTCGTTAGTGTGGTGATGGTTAAACAACTACAGCAAATCGACGTTTTTTTGCATTTTTTCATTTCTCAACCTTGGATAGTTTGCCAAAAATAAACCCTTAGATTCGTTACCATTCCTTTGATAATAATTTGTTGAGGTCGCTAAGTATTTTTTAGCAGTAATAAACATGGCTCTTTCATGTTGCAACCCAACAGGAGCACCCCTATTTGTCTGCGTAATACACATATCTGATCTGCTGCTCTTAGTTTTAGCTAGCCAATGCAAGGATGATGCCAACCATCGATGTTAGATTTATTATCCATGTTGAAGTGTAGAGCAACAGCAGGTTAACGCGTTTTATTTGCCCTATGCAATTCTGTTGTTTTATATGCCCTTTCTAGTATTGTACAAACTGATGCAAGCTGATGCATTCCAGGCATAAACAAATTATTCTATAAGATCTCTAAACTGATGCAAACTTAGCAGTAGCAGTAGTATACTTCAGGAAGTTCTGTTCATTATACTAATGCCTCAGCAACAGTATACTAGTGTTGCTACGGTTATCCATACTTCATTATTTTGTTATCCATACTCCTAGCTGCTTGTGTATCTGTTTATTATTCTGTTCATTATTCTTTTCCTACTTGTTTATGCTAGAAGATATTGCTTTCATTGGCAGCCATGATAACATAATTTCCTCTCTTCTACAGGAGCTCTAGGCTGAAGAAGTTCGAAGAAGGGAACACTTCATCTTTGTAGCTAGTTTTATCTTCCTGGGTGTTTTATGTTCCTGGGTGTTTACTTCATAGATGTTCCTGGGTGTTCCTGGGTGTTTACTTCAGAGATGTTTCTGGATGTTCCTGGGTGTTTACACTTCCTGGGTGTTCTAAATTCCTGGATGATGTGAACTAGCACATGATTGTAATATATATAATATACTCATATTGGTCGCCATTTATGAAAATTTGTGTGATTGAAATATTGGAAATGTTGATTATTTATTGTTTTTTGAGGATCAAATCATTAATTGCTGATACATCAAAATGAAAAAAATACTATTTGGGCCCTAAAAAGGCACAAATCAAACAATTCAGGAAAATGAACAAAATCGTTTAAAAATCAATTGTGAAAAGCTGAAGGCCAAGAAAATAAAAAGGCCTAGGCCCAAAAATGAGAAGGCTTAATTGTTGGGCTTGGCCCATCTACCTAGCCAAAATTAATATGAGAAAAAAACACAAATAGGCCGAATTGTTGGGCTAGGCCCATGTAGAAAATCGAATTGGACCGGGCTGAATCTTGTGCCACGTCAGATTGCCACGCTGGATGCCTACGTGGCCTGGGGAGGTTGCTAGTGACCAAAACGCCATAGTAGACGTATTTTGGTCATAAACGTCTACGACCATTCCAGAAGAAAGGTCGCTATAGTTAGTTTACGACGGCCAGCTTTTGACCTTATGTTTTTGGTCACAAAAAGGTCACAAATGGAAATTTGTGACCATTCAGTGACTAATAGTGGTGGTCACAAGTTGACATATTTCTTGTAGTGAGTGAGATATGATAGATATAATATTTTTGGTATTTTTGGTATAAAGATGCAAAGTAAAACGTAAAAGCAAAGTAAAAGGTAAAGCAAGATTAAAGTGATGGAGATTGATATGATGAGAATAGACCCGGGGGCCATAGGTTTCACTAGTGGCTTCTCTCAAGAGCATAAGTATTCTACGGTGGGTGAACAAATTACTGTTGAGCAATTGACAGAATTAAGCAGAGTTATGAGAATATCTAGGCATGATCATGTATATAGGCATCACATCCGTTACAAGTAGACCGAAACGATTCTGCATCTACTACTATTACTCCACTCATCGACCGCTATCCAGCATGCATCTAGAGTATTAAGTTAAAAGCAGAGTAACGCCTTAAGCAAGATGACATGATGTAGAGAGATAAATTCATGCAATATGAAATAAACCCCATCTTGTTATACTCGATGGCAATGATGCAATACGTACCTTGCTGCCCCTTCTGTCACTAGGTAAGGACACCGCAAGATCGAACCCAAAGCTAAGCACTTCTCCCATGGCAAGAACTACCAATCTAGTTGGCCAAACCAAACGGATAATTCGAAGAGACTTGCAAAGATAACCAATCATACATAAAACAATTCAGAGAAGATTCAAATATTATTCATAGATAGACTTGATCATAAACCCACAATTCATCGGTCTCAACAAACACACCGCAAAAAGAAGATCAAGAGAGGGGGAGAACTTTGTATTGAGATTCAAAGAGAGAGAAGAAGCCATCTATCTACTAACTATGGACCCGAAGGTCTGAAGTAAACTACTCACACTTCATCGGAGAGGATAGGATGATGTAGAAGCCCTCCGTGATGATGGCCCTCTTCCGGCAGAGCTCCGGAACAGGCCCCAAGATGGGATCTCGTGGATACAGAAAGTTGCGGCGGTGGAATTAGGTTTTTGGCTCCTGTTCTGATCGTTTGGGGGTACGTGTTCATATAGGAGGAAGAAGTACGCCGGAGGAGCACCGAGGGGCCCACGAGGTAGGGGGCGCGCCCCCCACCCTCGTGACCACCTCTTTTGTTCCTTGGAGCAGGGTCCAAGTCTCCTAGATCACGTTCGGTGAGAAAATCACGTTCCCGAAGATTTTATTCCATTTGGACTCCATTTGATATTCTGTTTCTCCGAAACACTGAAATCGACAAAAAACATCAATTCTGGGCTGGGCCTCCGTTTAATAGGTTAGTCCCAAAAATAATATAAAAGTGGAAAATAAAGCCCAATATAGTCCAAAACAGTAGATAATATAGCATGGAGCAATCAAAAATTATAGATACGTTGGAGACGTATTAGGCATCCCCAAGCTTAATTCCTGCTCGTCCTCGAGTAGGTAAATGATAAAAAGAGAATTTTAGATGCGGAGTGCTACTTGGCATAATTTCAATGCAAATCTTCTTAATTGTGGTATGAATATTCAGATTAGAAAGATTCAAGACAAAAGTTTATATTGACATAAAAAATAATAATACTTCAAGCATACTAATAAAGCAATTATGTCTTCTCAAAATAACATGGCCAAAGAAAGTTATCCCTATAAAATCATATAGTCTGGCTATGCTCTATCTTCACCACACAAAATATTTAAATCATGCACAACCCCGATGACAAGCCAAGCAATTGTTTCATACTCTAACTTTTTCAAAACTTTTTCAATCTTCACGCAATACATGAGCGTGAGCCATGGATATAACAATATAGGTGGAATAGAATGGTGGTTGTGGAGGAGACAAAAAGGAGAAGATAGTCTCACATCAACTAGGCGTATCAACGGGCTATGGAGATGCCCATCAATAGATATCAATGTGAGTGAGTAGGGATTGCCATGCAACGGGTGCACTAGAGCTATAAGTATATGAAAGCTCAAAAAGAAACTAAGTGGGTGTGCATCCAACTTGCTTGCCCATGAAGACCTAGGGCAATTTGAGGAAGCCCATCATTGGAATATACAAGCCAAGTTCTATAATGAAAAATTCCCACTAGTATATGAAAGTGATAACATGAGAGACTCTCTACTATGAAGATCATGGTGCTACTTTGAAGCACAAGTGTGGTAAAAGTATAGTAACATTGTCCCTTCTCTCTTTTTCTCTCATTTTTTATTTTTTTATTTGGGCCTTTTCTCTCTTTTTATGGACTCTTTTTATTTGGGCTTCTTTGCCCTATTTTTTTCGTCCGGAGTCTCATCCCGACATATGGGGGAATCATTGTCTCCATCATTCTTTACTCACTTGGGACAATGCTCTAATAAGGATGATCATCACACTTTTATTTTTCCTACTACTCAACAATTAGAACTCGATACTTAGAACAAAATATGACTCTATATGAATGCATCCGGCGGTGTACCGGGATATGCAATATGACAATGATGGAGTGTGTCATGATAAACGGAACGGTGGAAAGTTGCATGGCAATATATCTCGGAATGGCTATGGAAATGCCATAATAGGTAGGTATGGTGGCTGTTTTGAGGAAGGTATATGGTAGGTGTATGATACCGGCGAAAGGTGCGCAGTATTAGAGAGGCTAGCAAAGGTGGAAGGGTGAGAGTGCGTATGATCCATGGACTCAACATTAGTCATAAAGAACTCATATACTTATTGCAAAAATCTAGAAGTTATCAAAGCAAAGTATTACGCGCATGCTCCTAGGGGGATATATTGGTAGGAAAAGACCATTTCTCGTCCCCGTCTGCCACTCATAAGGAAGACAATCAATAAATAAATGATGCTCCGACTTCATCACATAACGGTTCACCATATGTGCATGCTACGGGAATCACAAACTTTAACACAAGTATTCTTTAAATTCACAACTACTCAACTAGCATGACTTTAATATTATCACCTCCATATCTCAAAACAATTATCAAGCTTCAATCTTTTCTTAGTATTCAACACACTCAAAAGAAAGTTTCACAAATCTTGAATACCAAGCATATTATTATTAAGCAAATTACCATGCTATTAAGGGACTCTGAAAATAATTTAAGTGAAGCATGAGAGATCAATAGTTTCTTCAAACAAATCCACCACGGTTCTCTAAAAGATCTAAGTGAAGCACATAGAGCAAAATTATAACGCTCAAAAGATATAAGTGAAGCACATAGAGCAAAACTACTTAGCTCAAAAGATATAAGTGAAGCACATATAGTATTCTATCAAATTTTAATTCATGTATGGCTCTCTCAAAAGGTGTGTACAGCAAGGATGATTGTGGCATACTAAGACACAAAGACACAAATAATGCAAGACGCTCCAAGCAAAACACATATCATGTTGGTGAATAAAAAATATAGCTCCAAGTAAATTATCGATGGAAGTGGACGAAACAGGGGATGCCTTCCGGGGTATCCCCAAGCTTTGACTTTTTGGTGCCATTGGATTATCTTGGGGTGCCATGGGCATCCCCAAGCTTAGGCTCTTGCCACTCATTGTTCCATGATCCATCAAAAGAATTCACCCAAAACTTGAAAACTGCACAACACAAAACTCAAAATAGAAAACTCGTGAGCTCCGTTAGCGAAAGAAAACAAAAGACCACTTCAAGGTACTGTAATGAAATCATTCTTTATTTATATTGGTGTTAAACCTACTGTATTCCAACTTCTCTATGGATTATAAACTATTTTACTAGCCATAGATTCATCAAAATAAGCAAACAACACATGAAAAACAGAATCTGTCAAAAACAGAACATTCTGTATTAATCTGTAGCTAGCGCAATATTTGGAACCCCAAAAATTCTAAAATAAAATTCCGGACGTGAGGAATTTATCTATTAATCATATGCAAAATGAATTAACTAAATATCACTGTCCAAATAAAAATGACAGCAGTTCTCGTGAGCCCTAAAGTTTCTGTTTTTTACAGCAAGTTCAACAAGACTTTCCCCAAGTCTTCCCAACGGTTCTACTTGGCACAAACACTAATTAAACAGAAAAAACACAATGAAAACAGAGGCTAAATAATTTATTTATTACTAAGCAGGAGCAAAAGGCAAGGAATAAAAATAAAATTGGGTTGCCTCCCAACAAGCGCTATCGTTTAACGCCCCTAACTAGGCATAAAAGCGAGGATAGATCTAGGTATTGCCATCTTTGGTAGGCAATCCATAAGTGGCTCTCATGATAGTTTCATATGGTAATTTTATTTTCTTTCTTGGAAAGTGTTTCATGCCCTTTTTTAATGGAAATTAAAATCTAATATTCCCTTCATATCAATAATCGCACCACCCGTTCTAAGGAAAGGTCTACCAAGAATAATAGGGCAAGAAGGATTGCAATCTATATCAAGAACAATGAAATCTATGGGCACATAATTCCTATTTGCAACAATAAGAACATCATTAATCCTTCCCATAGGTTTCCTAATAGTGGAATCCGCAATATGCAAGTTTAGAGAGCAATCATCAAAATTACGGAAATCTAGCAAATCACACAAAGTCTTGGGAATAGTAGAGACACTAGCACCCAAATCACACAAAGCATAAAACTCATGATCTTTAATTTTAACTTTAATAGTTGGTTCCCACTCATCGTAGAGTTTTCTAGGGATAGAAACTTTCAACTCAAGTTTTTCTTCATAAGATTGCATCAAGGCATCAACAATATGTTCGGTGAAGGCTTTATTTTGACTATAAGCATGTGGAGAATTTATCGCGGATTGCAACAAGGAAATACAATCAATTAAAGAGCAACTTTTATAATTAAATTCCTTGAAATCCAATATAGTGGGTTTAGCAACATCTAGATTTTTATTTCTTTCAATTCCACTTTCATCAATTTCATCATTAAGATCTAAATACTCCGAATTTTTAGAACGCCTTCTAGGTAAAGGAAGATCATATTCAGTTTCATCAAGATTCATATTGCGAAACAAAGATTTAATAGGGTACACATCAATAACTTTTAGATCTTCATCTTGATTTTCATAGGAATTGGAGGAACACGCTTTAATAAAGGCATCTTTGGAAGCACGCATCCTAGCGGTTCTTTCCTTGCACTCATCGATGGAAATTCTCATGGCTTTGAGAGACTCATTGATATCATGCTTAGGAGGAATAGATCTAAGCTTTAAAGAATCAATCTCAAGAGAAATTCTATCAATGTTCCTAACCAAATCGTCAACTTTAAGCAATTTCTCCTTAAGCAAAGCATTAAAATTCTTTTGTGAATTCATAAACTCTTTAACACTATTCTCAAATTCAGAGGGCATCTTATTATAATTTCCATAAGAGTTGTTGTAGGAATTCCCATAATTATTAGAAGGATTACTAGGATATGGCCTAGGATTAAAATTCCCTCCATAAGCGTTGTTACCAAAATTATTCCTACCAACAAAATTCACATCCATAGATTCATTGTTATTCTCAATCAAAGTAGACAAAGGCATATCATTAGGATCAGAAGAAACACTCTTAGTAGCAAATAATTTCATAAGTTCATCCATCTTTCCACTCAACACATTAATTTCTTCTATCGCATGCACGTTTTTATTAGAAGATCTTTCAGTATGCCATTGAGAATAATTAACCATAATATTATCTAGGAGTTTAGTAGCATCTCCTAAAGTGATTTCCATAAAAGTGCCTCCCGCGGACGAATCTAAAAGATTTCCAGCAGCAAAATTCAATCCGGTATAAAAATCTTGTATAATCATCCACAAATTCAAACCATGAGTAGGGCAATTATGTATCATTAATTTCATTCTCTCCCAAGATTTTGCAACATGTTCATGATCAAGTTGTTTAAAGTTCATAATATCGTTTCTAAGAGAGATGATCTTAGCGGGAGGAAAATACTTAGAGATAAAAGCATCTTTGCACTTGTTCCATGAATCAATACTATTCTTAGGCAAAGACGAAAACCAAGCTTTAGCACGATCTCTAAGCGAAAAAGGAAATAGCTTCAATTTAACGACATCATTATTGACATCTTTTTTCTTTTGCATATCACATAAATCAACGAAGCTATTCAGATGAGTAGCGGCATCCTCACTAGGAAGGCCGGCGAATTGATCTTTCATAACAAGATTCAACAAAGCAGTATTAATTTCATAAGATTCAGCATTGGTAAGAGGAGCAATCGGAGTGCTAAGGAAATCATTATTATTGGTATTGGTGAAGTCACACAATTTAGCATTATCTTGAGCCATCGCGACAAACAAGCAATCTAACACACGAGCAACCAAAAGCAAATGGGCAAAAGAGGCAAATAGAGAGGGATGATAGAGAGAGAGGGTGAATAAAACGGCAAGGGTGAATTGGGGGGAGAGGAAAACGAGAGGCAAATGGCAAATAATGTAATGCGAGAGATAGGGATTGTGATGGGTACTTGGTATGTTGACTTTTTGCGTAGACTCCTCGGCAACGGTGCTAGAAATCCTTCTTGCTACGTCTTGAGCTTGCGTTGGTTTTCCCCGAAGAGGAAGGGATGATGCAGCAGAGTAGCGTTAGTATTTCCCTCAGTTTTTGAGAACCAAGGTATCAATCCAGTAGGAGGCCACACACAAGTCCCTCGTACCTGCACAAAGAGACAGCTACTGGCAACCAACGCGATTAGGGGTTGTCAATCCCTTCACGGTCACTTACGAGAGTGAGATCTGATAGATATAATATTTTTGGTATTTTTGGTATAAAAATGCAAAGTAAAAAGTAAAAGCAAAGTAAAAGGAAAAGAAAGATTAAAGTGATGGAGATTGATATGATGAGAATAGACCCGGGGGCCATATGTTTCACTATTGGCTTCTCTCAAGAGCATAAGTATTCTATGATGGGTGAACAAATTACGGTTGAGCAATTGACAGAATTGAGCATAGTTATGAGAATATCTAGGCATGATCATGTATATAGGCATCATGTCCGTGACAAGTAGACCGAAACGATTCTGCATCTACTACTATTACTCCACTCATCGACCGCTATCCAAGATGCATCTAGAGTATTAAGTTAAAATAGAGTAACGCCTTAAGCAAGATGACATGATGTAGAGAGATAAATTCATGCAATATGAAATAAACCCCATCTTGTTATCCTCGATGGCAATGATGCAATACGTGCCTTGCTGCCCCTTCTGTCACTGGGTAAGGACACCGCAAGATCGAACCCAAAGCTAAGCACTTCTCCCATGGCAAGAACTACCAATCTAGTTGGCCAAACCAAACGGATAATTGGAAGAGACTTGCAAAGATAACCAATCATACATAAAAGAATTCAGAGAAGATTCAAATATTATTCATAGATAGACTTGATCATAAACCCACAATTCATCAGTCTCAACAAACACACCGCAAAAAGAAGATTACATCGAATAGATCTCCACAAGAGAGGAGGAGAACTTTGTATTGAGATTCAAAGAGAGAGAAGAAGCCATATATCTACTAACTATGGACTCGAAGGTCTGAAGTAAACTACTCACACTTCATCGGAGAGGCTAGGCTGGTGTAGAAGCCCTCCGTGATGACAGCCCTCTTCCGGCGGAGCTCCAGAACAGGCCCCAAGATGGGATCTCATGGATACAGAAAGTTGCGGCGGTGGAATTAGGTTTTTGGCTCCTGTTCTGATCGTTTGGGGGTACGTGTGTATATATAGGAGGAAGAAGTACGCCGGAGGAGCATCGAGGGGCCCACGAGGCAGGGGGCGCGCCCTAGGGGGGCCCACCCTTGTGACCGCCTCTTTTGTTCCTTGGAGCAGGGTCCAAGTCTCCTGGATCACGTTCGGTGAGAAAATCACGTTCCCGAAGATTTTATTCCGTTTGGACTCCGTTTGATATTCTGTTTCTCCGAAACACTAAAATAGGCAAAAAACAGTAATTCTGGGCTGGGCCTCCGATTAATAAGTTAGTCCCAAAAATAATATAAAAGTGGAAAATAAAGCCTAATATAGTCCAAAACAGTAGATAATATAGCATGGAGCAATCAAAAATTATAGATACGTTGGAAACGTATCAACCCACCGTAATACATCTATCTTGAGAGAAGCCACTAGTGAAACGTATGGCCCCCAGGTCGCTTTCTTATTATATTGCATCTCTTTTATTTACATCGTATCTTGCTTAATATTTTGCAATATTTTATTTCCAATCTATACAACAAAAATACCAAAAATATTTACTTTACTATCTTTATTAGATCTCACTTTTGCGAGTGACCGTGAAGGGATTGACAACCCCTTTATCGCGTTGGTTGCAAGGTTCTTAATCGTTTGTGCATGTACTAGGTGACTTGTGTGTTGTCTCCTACTAGATTGATACCTTGGTTCTCAAAACTGAGGGAAATACTTACGCTACTTTGCTGCATCACCCTTTCCTCTTCAAGGGAAAACCAATGCATACTCAAGAGGTAGCAAGAAGGTTTTCTGGCGCCGTTGCCGGGGAGATCTACGCCAAGTCAAGACATACCAAGTACCCATCATAAACTCTTCTCCCTCGCATTACATTATTTGCCATTCGCCTCTCGTTTTCCTCTCCCCCACTTCTAAAATGATTTTTGAAAACCTTTGCCTTTTCTTTGCCCCTTTTTTGTTCGTCACTTTTCGCTTGCTTCTTGTGTGCTTGTGTGTTGGATTGATTGTTTGTTACGATGGCTCAAGATAATACTAAATTGTGTGACTTTTCCAATACCAACAACAATTATTTTATTAGCACTCCAATTTCTCCTACTACCGATGCTGAATCTTGTGAAATTAATACCGCTTTGTTGAATCTTGTTATGAAAGACCAATTTTCCGGCCTTCCTAGTGAAGATGCCGCTACCCATCTAAACAACTTTGTTGATTTGTGTGATATGCAAAAGAAGAAGGATGTGGATAATGATATTGTTAAATATTTCCGTTTTCGCTTAGAGATCGTGCTAAAACTTGGTTCTCTTCTTTGCCTAAAAATAGTATTGATTCATGGAATAAGTGCAAAGATGCTTTTATCTCTAAGTATTTTCCTCCCGCTAAGATCATCTCTCTTAGGAACGATATTATGAATTTTAAGCAACTTGATCATGAGCATGTTGCGCAAGCTTGGGAGAGGATAAAATTAATCATACGTAATTGCCCTACACATGGTTTAAATTTGTGGATGATTATACAAACAAATTATGCCGGATTGAATTTTTCTTCTACAGATCTTTTAGATTCGGCCGCGGGAGGCACTTTTATGGAAGTCACTTTAGGAGAAGCTACTAAACTCCTAGACAATATTATGGTTAATTATTCTCAATGGCACACCGAAAGATCCACTAGTAAAAAGGTTCATGCGATTGAAGAGATTAATATTTTGAGTGGAAAGATGGATGAACTTATGAAATTGTTTGCTAATAAAAGTGTTTCTACTGATCCTAATGATATGCCTTTGTCCACTTTGATTGAGAATAATAGTGAATCTATGGATGTGAATTTTGTTGGTAGAAACAATTTTGGTAACAACGCGTATAGAGGAAACTTTAGTTCTAGGCCATTTCCTAGTAATTCCTCTAATAATTATGGTAATTCCTACAACAACTCTTATGGAAATTTTAGTAAGATGCCCTCTGATTTTGAGACTAGTGTTAAAGAATTTATGAGTTCGCAAAAGAATTGCAATGCTTTGGTTGAAGAAAAATTGCTTAAGATTGATGAGTTGGCTAGGAACATGGGTAGAATTTCTCTTGATGTTGATTCTGTTAAACTTAGATCTATTCCACCTAAGCATGACATCAATGAGTCTCTCAAAGCCATGAGAATTTCCATTGATGAGTGCAAAGAAAGAACCGCTAGGATGCATACTAAAAAAGATTGCTTTGTGAAAGCGTGTTCTTCTAGTTTTCATGATAATAATGATGAAGACCTAAAAGTGATTGATGTGACTCCTATTAAATATTTGTTTTCGAATATGAATCTTGATAAAGATGGGACTAGAGATGAGTCAACTTTAGTTAAAAGGCGTCCCAATGATTCAGAGTTTTTAGTTCTTGATGCAAAAATTAATAAAAGTGGGATTGAAGAGGTCAAAACTTTACATAGCAATGAACCCACTATTTTTGGATTTCAAGGAACTTAATTATGATAATTGCTATTTGATAGATTGTATTTCCTTATTTCAATCCGTATTGAATTATCCTCATGCTTATATCCAAAATAAAGCTTTTTACCAAACATTTCGTTGATGCTTCAATGCAATCCTATGAAGAAAAGCTTGCCTAGAAGTTTCTATCCCTAGAAAAATTTATCATGAGTGGGAATCTACTATTAAAATTAAGATTAAAGATTATGAATGATATGCTTTGTGTGAGTTGGAAGATGGTGTTTCCATGATTCCAAAAACTTTGTGTGATGTGCTAGGTTTTCGTGAATTTCACAACTGTTCTTTAAATTTGCATCTTGCGGATTCCACCATTAAGAAACCTATGGGAAGGATTAATGATGTTCTTATTGTTTCAAATAGGAATTATGTGCCCGTATATTTCATTGTTCTTGATATAGGTTGAAATCCTACATGTCCTATTATTCTTGGTAGACCTTTCCTTAGAACGATTGATGCAATTATTGACATGAAAGAAGGAAATATTAGATTCCAATTTCTGTTAAGGAAAGGCATGGAACACTTTCCTAGGAATAAAATTAAATTGCCTTATGAATCTATTATGAGAGCCACTTATGGATTGCATATCAAAGATGACAATACCTACATCTATTCTTGTTTTTATGCCTAGCTAGACGCGTTAAACGATAGCGCTTGTTTGGAGGCAACCCAATTTTATTTTTGTTCTTTGCTTTTTGTTCCTGTTTAATAATAAATAATTCATCTAGTTTCAGTTATGATTGTGTTTTTATGTTTTAATTAGTTTTTGTGCCAAGTAAAGCCTTTAGGATCTTCTTGGATGATTGTTGTTTGATCTTGCTGATAAAAACAGAAAGTATGCGCTCACGACAATAATTATCATTTTCTACCAGAGAGAGATAAAATACCAATTCCAACTGTAGTGGATCAATATACTTTTTATCCTTGCCTTCCTAAGTTTTCAGAATTTCTGGAGTTACAGAAGTATTCGAAACCTCCAGATTGCTACAGACTATTTCGTTTTTTACAGATTCTGTTTTTCATGTGTTGTTTGCTTATTTTCATGAATCTATGGGTAGTATCGGGGGTATGAACCATAGAGAAGTTGGAATAAAGTAGTTTTAAAACCGGTATAAATAAAGAATGAGTTCATTACAATACCATAAAGTGGTGGTTTATTTCTTATACTAACGGAGCTCATGAGATTTTATGTTGAAGTTTTGTGTTGTGAAGTTTTTAAGTTTTGGGGTAAAGATTTGATGGATTTTGGAATGAGGAGTGGCAAGAGCCTAAGCTTGTGGATGCCCAAGGCACCCCAAGGTAAAATTCAAGGACAACCAAAAGCCAAAGCTTTGGGATGCCCCGGAAGACATCCCCTCTTTCGTCTTTGTCTATCGGTAACTTTACTTGAGGCTATATTTTTATTCACCACATGATATGTGTTTTGCTTGGAGCGTCTTGTATGATTTGAGTCTTCGCTTTTTAGTTTACCAAAATCATCCTTGCAGTACACACCTTTTGGGACAGACACGCATGAATCGGAATTTACTAGAATACTCTATGTGCTTCACTTATATCTTTTGAGCTAGATAATTTTGCTCTAGTGCTTCACTTATATCTTTTTAGAGCATGGTGGTGGTTTTATTTTATAGAAATTATTGATCTCTCATGCTTCACTTATATTATTTTGAGAGTCTTTTAGAAAAGCATGGTCATTTGCTTTGTCTATAAAACTAGTCCTAATATGATGGGCATCCAAGATGGGTATAATAAAAACTTTCATATAAAGTGCGTTGAATACTATGAGAAGTTTGATGCTTGATGATTATTTTGAGACACGAGGATGGTGATATTAGAGTCATGCTAGTAGATTAATTGTGAATTTGAGAAATACTTGTGTTGAGGTTTGCATGTCCCGTAGCATGCACGTATGGTAACCGTTGTGTAACAAATTTGAAGCATGAGGTATTTCTTTGATTGTCTTCCTTATGAGTGGCAGTTGGGGACGATCGATGGTCTTTTCCTACCGATCTATCCCCCTAGGAGCATGTGCATAGTGCTTGGTTTTGATGACTTTTAGATTTTTGCAATAAGTATGTGAGTTCTTTATGACTAATGTTGAGTCCATGGATTATACGCACTCTCACCTTTCCATTGTTGCTAGCCTCTCTATTACCGCGCAACTTTCGCTGGTACCATAAACCCACCATTTACCTTCCTCAAAATAGCCACCATACCTACCTATTATGGCATTTCCATAGCCATTCCGAGATATATTTCCATGCAACTTTCCACTATTCTCTTTATTATGACACACTCCATCATTGTCATATTGCCTTGCATGATCATGTAGTTGACATCATATTTGTGGCAAAGCCACCATTCATAATTTTTTCATACAGGTCACTCTTGATTCATTGCACATCCCGGTACACCGCCGGAGGCATTCATATAGAGTCATATTTTGTTCTAAGTATCGAGTTGTAATCCTTGAGTTGTAAATAAATAGAAGTGTGATGATCATCATTATTAGAGCAATGTCCTGTGTGAGGAAATAAAAAAAGAGGAGGCCAAAGAAGCCAATGAAACAAAAGGAGTCCAAAGAAGCCAAACAAAAAAAACAAAAAAGAGAGAAGGGACAATGCTACTATCCTTTTTCCACACTTTTGCTTCAAAGTAGCACCATGATCTTCATGATAGAGAGTCTCTTATTTTGTCACTTTCATATACTAGTGGGAATTTTTGTTATAGAACTTGACTTGTATATTCCAATATTCCAATAATGGGCTTCCTCAAAATGCCCTAGGTCCTCGTGAGCAAGCAAGTTGGATGCACACCCACTTAGTTTCTTTTGTTGAGCTTTCATACATTTATAGCTCTAGTGCATCCATTGCATGGCAATCCCTACTCACTCACATTGATATCTATTGATGGGCATCTCCATATCCCATAAATACGCCTAGTTGATGTGAGACCATCTTCCACCTTTTTGTCTTCTCCACAACCACCACTCCATTCCACCTATAGTGCTATGTCCATGGCTCATGCTCATGTATTGCGTGAAAGTTGAAAAAAGTTTGAGAATACTAAAGTATGAAAGAATTGCTTGGCTTGTCATCGGGGTTGTGCATGGTCTGAATATTTTGTGTGATGAAGATGGAGCATAGCCAAAATATATGATTTTGTAGGGATGAACTTTCTTTGGCCATGTTATTTTGAGAAGACATGATTACTTTGTTAGTATGCTTGAAGTATTATTATTTTTATGTCAATATTAAACTTTTGTCTTGAATCTTTCGAATCTGAACTTTCATGCCACAATAAAGAAAATTACATTCATAATTATGTTAGGTAGCATTCCACATCAAAAAATTTGTTTTTATCATTTACCTACTCGAGGACGAGCAGGAATTAAGATTGGGGATGCTTGATACGTCTCCAACGTATCTATAATTTTTTATTGTTCCATGCTATTATATTATCTGTTTTGGATGTTTAATGGGCTTTAATGTGCTCTTTTATATTATTTTTGGGACTAACCTATTAACCGGAGGCCCAGTGCCAGTTTCTGTTTTTTTGCCTATTTTAGTGTTTCGCAGAAAAGGAATACCAAACGGAGTCCGAACGGAATGATACCTTCGCGATGATCTTTCTTGGACCGAAAGCAATCCAGAAGACTTGGAGTCGAAGTCTGGAACTCCATGAGGCGGCCACGAGGCAGGAGGGCGCGCCCAGGGGGTAGGCGCGCCCCCCACCCTCATGGGCCCCTCGTAGCTCCACCGACGTACTTCTTTTGCCTATATATACTCTTATACCCTAGATCGATCGCAGAGAGCTATGAAACCACTTTTCCACCACTGCAACCTTCTGTACCCGTGAGATCCCATCTTGGGGCCTCTTCCGGCGATCTGCCGGAGGGGGAATCGATCACGGAGGGCTTCTACATCAACACCATTGCCTCTCCTATGAAGCGTGAGTAGTTTACCACAAACCTTCGGGTCCATAGTTATTAGCAAGATGGCTACTTCTCTCTCTTTGATTCTCAATAAAAAGTTCTCCTCGATGTTCTTGGAGATCTATTCGATGTAATATTATTTTGCGGTGTGTTTGCCGAGATCCGATGAATTGTGGGTTTATGAACAAGATTAAATATGAATATTATTTGGTTCTTCTATGAATGCTTATATGCATGATTTGATATCTTTGCAAGTCTCTTTGAATTATCGATTTAGTTTGGCCTACTAGATTGATCTTTCTTGCAACGGAGAAGTGCTTAACTTTGGGTTCAATCTTGCGGTGTTCTTTCCCAGTGACAGTAGGGGCAGCCAGGCACGTATTGTATTGTTGCCATCGAGGATAAAAATATGGGGTTTATATCATATTGTTTGACTTTATCCCTCTACATCATGTCATCTTGCTTGATGTGTTACTCTGTTCTTATGAAGTTAATACTCGAGATGCACGCTGGATAGCGGTCGATGTGTGGAGTAATAATAGTAGATGCAGAATCGTTTCGATCTACTTGACATGGACATAATACATATATTCATGATCATTGCCTTAGATATCTTCATAACTATGCACTTTTCTATCAATTGCTCGGCAGTAATTTGTTCGCCCACCGTAATACATGCTATCTTGAGAGAAGCCACTAGTGAAACCTATGCCCCCCGGGTCTCTTTCTTATTATATTGCATCTCTCTTATTTACATAGCATCTATTTTACTATTTTGCAATCTTTACTTTCCAATCTATACAAAAAAATACCAAAAATATTTACTTTACTATCTTTATTAGATCTCACTTTTGCGAGTGACCGTGAAGGCATTGACAACCCCTTTATCGCATTGGTTGCAAGGTTCTTGACTGTTTGTGCAGGTACTAGGTCACTTGTGCATTGTCTCCTACTGGATTGATACCTTGGTTCTCAAAATTGAGGGAAATACTTACGCTACTTTGCTGCATCACCCTTTCCTCTTCAAGGGAAAACCAACGCATGCTCAAGAGGTAGCAGTCGTGCATTAGAACCATGCAAAACACCGGTAACAAATGGTTACTACAATTCTTAGAGACTCTGCCCAATATTGAACGTTCTATGTTGCTTATGATGCTTTGGCGGGCTTGGCATATTCGTAATGAAGTGGCACATCACAAACCTCCACCACCCATGGAAGTAGCACATCACAAACCTCCATCACTTGGTGAGCTATCTTGATTGGCTCATAGGAATCAGGGTTAATCTTTCATCAGATGCAAGCACAGGGAAATCATTCATTACATATGATAACGAGGCTGTTTTGTCACATGCGATAATGGAAGTAGTTGGGCCGAAGTGGACTGCACCTAAAGTTGGTTGGGTTAAGCTATCTACAAATGGTTCATTTGGAGGTGACGGCTCAGCAGTACTGAGAGACGTCAAGGGCGCGGTTATCTTTGTTAGAAATATGCCCTAGAGGAAATAATAAAGTGGTTATTATTATATTTCCTTGTTCATGATAATTGTCTATTGTTCATGCTATAATTGTATTAACCAGAAACTATAATACATGTGTGAATACATAGATCACAACATGTCGCTAGTGAGACTCTAGTTGACTAGCTCGTTGATCAATAGATGGTTGTAGTTTCCTGACCATGGACATTGGATGTCATTGATAACGGGATCACATCATTGGGAGAATGATGTGATGGACAAGACCCAATCCTAAGCATAGCACAAGATCGTGTAGTTCGTTTGCTAGAGCTTTTGTAATGTCAAGTATCGTTTCCTTAGACCATGAGATTGTGCAAATCCCAGATACCGTAGGAGTGCTTTGGCTGTATCAAACGTCACAACGTAATTAGGTGACTATAAAGGTGCACTACGGGTATCTCCGAAAGTGTCTGTTGGGTTGGCACGAATCGAGACTGGGATTTGTCACTCCGTATGACAGAGAAGTATCTCTGGGCCCACTCGGTAATGCATCATCAAAACGAGCTCAATGTGACTAAGGAGTTGGTCATGGGATCATGCGTTACAGAACGAGTAAAGAGACTTGCCGGTAACGAGATTGAACGAGGTATGGGGATACCGACGATCGAATCTCGGGCAAGTAACATACCGATGGACAAAGGGAATTGTATACGGGATTGATTGAATCCCCGACATCATGGTTCATCCGATGGGATCATCATGGAATATGTGGGAGCCAACATGGGTATCCAGATCCCGCTGTTGGTTATTGGCCAGAGAGATGTCTCAGTCATGTCTACGTGGTTCCCGAACACGTAGGATCTACACACTTAAGGTTCGGTGACGCTAGAGTTGTTATGGGAAATTGTATGTGGTTACCGAAGGTTATTCGGAGTCCCGGATTAGATCTCGGACGTCATGAGGAGTTCCAGAATGGTCCGGAGGTGAAGATTTATATATGGGAAGTCCAGTTTTAGTCACCGGAATAGTTTTGGGGGTTATCGGTATTGTACCAGGACCACTGAAAAGGTGTCTGGGTGTCCACCGGGTGGGGCCACCTGCCCCGGGGGACTTAATGGGCTGGATATGGGAGGGAACCAGCCCCTGGTGGGCTGGTGCGTCCCCCCCCCAAGGGCCCAAGGCACCTAGGATTGGAAACCCTAAGGGGAGGGGCGCCTCCCACCTTGCTTGGGGTTAAGTCTCCCCCCTTGCCCCCTCCTCTAGATGCATCTAAGGGGGCAGCCCCCTCTCCCCTTCACCCTATAAATAGAAGGGGGTGGGAGGGCAGCCGCACCCCTTCCTTGGCGCAACCCTCCCCTCCTCCAACTCCTCCTCCTCCTATGTAGTGCTTAGCGAAGCCCTGCTGGAGAACCACGAGCTCCACCGCCACCACATCGTCGTGCTACCTGAGTTCTCCCTCAACTTCTCCTCTCCCCTTGATAGATCAAGAAGGAGGAGATGTCCCCGGGCTGTACGTGTGTTGAACGCGGAGGCATCCTCCGTTCGGCGCTTGATCGGATCTTCCACGATTTGAATCGCCGCGAGTACGACTCCATCAACCGCGTTCTTGTAGCGCTTCCGCCTAGCAATCTTCAAGGGTATGAAGATGCACTTCCTCTCTCTCGTTGCTAGCATCTCCTAGATTGGTCTTGGTGACATGTAGAAAAATGTTGAATTATTACTACGTTCCCCAACAGTTGCATCATGAGCTAGGTCTATGCGTAGATTCTATGCACGAGTAGAACACAAAGTAGTTGTGGGCGATGGTTTGTTCAATTTGCTTACCGTTACTAATCTTATCTTGATTCGGCGGCATTGTGGGATGAAGCAGCCCGGGCCGACCTTACACGTACGCTTACGTGAGACTGGTTCCACTAACTAACATGCACATGATGCATAAGGTGGCTTGCAGGTGTCTGTCTCTCCCACTTTAGTCGGATCGGATTTGATGAAGAGGGTCCTTATGAAGGGTAAATAGCAATTGGCATATCGTCTTTGTGTCTTTTGCATAGGTAATAAACATTCTTGCTCGAAACACTTAGCAGCCACGTAAAACATGCAACAACAATTAGAGGACGTCTAACTTGTTTTTGCAGGGTATGCTATGTGATGTGATATGGCCAAAAGGATGTGATGAATGATATATCTTATGTATGAGATTGATCATGTTCTTGTAATAGGAATCACGACTTGCATGTCAATGAGTATGACAACCGGCAGGAGCCATAGGAGTTGTCTTAATTTATTGTATGACCTACGTGTCAATGAAAACGCCATGTAAGTACTTTACTCTATTGCTAATCGTTAGCCATAGTAGTAGAAGTAATAGTTGGCAAGACAACTTCATGAAGACATGATGATGGAGATCATGGTGTCATGCCGGTGACGAAGGTGATCATGCCACGCCTCGAAGATGGAGATCAAAGGCGCAAGATGATATTGGCCATATCATGTCACTTTATGATTTGCATGTGATGTTTGTCATGTTTACATCTTATTTGCTTAGAACGACGGTAGCATAAATAAGATGATCCCTCATTAAAAATTCAAGAAAAGTGTTCCCCCTAATTGTGCACCGTTGCGAAGGCTCGTTGTTTCGAAGCACCACGTGATGATCGGGTGTGATAGATTCTAACGTTCGCATACAACGGGTGTAAGCCAGATTTACACATGCGAAACACTTAGGTTGACTTGACGAGCCTAGCACATACAGACATGGCCTCAGAACACGAGAGACTGAAAGGTCGAACATGAGTCGTATAGTAGATACGATCAACATAGATATGTTCACCGTTGATGACTAGTCCGTCTCACGTGATGATCGGACACGGCCTAGTCGATTCGGATCAGGTATCACTTAGATGACTAGAGGGATGTCTATCTGAGTGGGAGTTCATTAAATAATTTGATTAGATGAACTTAGTCTAAAATATATTTATAATATGTCTTGTAGATCAAATGGCCCATGCTAATGTTGCCCTCAACTTCAACACGTTCCTAGAGAAAACCAAGCTGAAAGACGATGGTGGCAACTATACGGATTGGGTCCGTGATACGTCTCCAACGTATCTATAATTTTTTATCGTTCCATGCTATTATATTATCTGTTTTGGATGTTTATGGGCTTTATTATACACTTTTATATTATTTTTGGGACTAATCTATTAACCGGAGGCCCAGCCCAAATTCCTGTTTTCTTGCCTATTTCAGTGTTTCGAAGAAAAGGAATATCAAATGGAGTCCAAACGGAATGAAACCTTCGGGAGAGTTATTTTTGGAATGGAAGCAATCCAGGAGACTTGGAGTAGACGTCAGGGAAGCTTCGAGGTGGCCATGAGGCAGGGAGGCGCGCCTGCCCCCCAGGGCACACCCCCACCCTCGTGGACCCCTCGTGGCTCCCCTGGCCGACTTCTTTCGCCTATATATGTCCATATACCCTAAAACATCGAGGAGCAGAATAGATCGGGAGTTCCGCCGCCAGAAGCCTCCGTAGCCATCGAAAACCAATCTAGACCCGTTCCGGCACCCTACCGGAGGGGGGAGTCCTCTCCGTTGGCCATCTTCATCATCTCGCCGCTCTCCATGACGAGGGGGGAGTAGTTCACCCTCGGGGCTAAGGGTATGTACCAGTAGTTATGTGTTTGATCTCTCTCTCTCTCTCTCGTGTTCTTGAGTCGGCACGATCTTGATGTATCAATAGCTTTGATATTATAGTTGGATCTTATGATGTTTCTCCCCCTCTACTCTCTTGTGATGGATTGAGTTTTCCCTTTGAAGTTATCTTATCGGATTGAGTCATTAAGGATTTGAGAACACTTGATGTATGTCTTGCACGTGCTTATCTGTGGTGACAATGGGATATCATGTGATCCACCTGATGTATGTTTTGGTGATCAACTTGTGAGTTCCATGACCTCGTGAACTTATGCATAGGGGTTGGCACACGTTTTCGTCTTGACTCTCCGGTAGAATCTTTTGGGCACTCTTTGAAGTTCTTTGTGTTGGTTGAATAGATTAATCTGAGATTGTGTGATGCATATTGTATAATCATACCCATGGATACTTGAGGTGACATTGGAGTATCTAGGTGACATTAGGGTTTTGGTTGAGTTGTGTCTTAAGGTGTTATTCTAGTACGAACTCTATGATAGATTGAACGGAAAGAATAGCTTCGTGTTATTTTACTACGGACTCTTGAATAGATCAATCAGAAAGGATAACTTTGAGGTGGTTTCATACCCTACGATAATCTCTTCGTTTGTTCTCTGCTATTAGTGACTTTGGAGTGACTCTTTGTTGCATGTTGAGGGATAGTTATGTGATCCAATTATGTTATTATTGTTGAGAGAACTTGCACTAGTGAAAGTATGAACCCTAGGCCTTGTTTCAATGCATTGCAATACCGTTTGTACTCACTTTTATCATTAGTTACCTTGCGGTTTTTATATTTTTAGATTACAAAAACCATTATCTACTATCCATATTGCACTTGTATCACCATCTCTTCGCCGAACTAGTGCACCTATACAATTTACCATTGTATTGGGTGTGTTGGGGACACAAGAGACTCTTTGTTATTTGGTTGCAGGGTTGCTTGAGAGAGACCATCTTCATCCTACGCCTCCCACGGATTGATAAACCTTAGGTCATCCACTTGAGGGAAATTTGCTATTGTCCTACAAACCTCTACACTTGGAGGCCCAACAACGTCTACAAGAAGAAGGTTGTGTAGTACACATCAAGCTCTTTTCTGGCGCCATTGCCTGGGAGGTTAGTGCTTAAAGGTATATCTTTAGATCTTACAATTGAATCTTTTAGTTTCTTGTTTTATCACTAGTTTAGTTTATAAAACAAAACTACAAAAAATGGAATTGAGTTTGTCTCATACGCTTCATCTTTTTAATATCTTTCATGAGAATGTTGGAAAGGAAAATTGTGCTCAAATGCTAGAAGAAGAAGTCTATAATATGTCTGGCACTAAATTTATGAATGATGAGCATGATTGCAATGTTGTTAGTATGAACTCCTTGAATATACATAGTACTAATGATGATTGCACCAGTCATGATGAAAATGTCTCTTATAAGCATGTCAACTTTTGTGGAGTGCATAGAGCTTGCAATTACACACCAATTAGGGAAAATAGATTTTGCAAGAGGCATAAGTATTTGGAAACTAAATGGTTGCAAGAGAGGCTAGATGTTTGTGCTGAAAATTTAAAATTTCTTCACCATACTTGTTAACTTTGCAATGAACATGGTCATTTAAATCTCAAATGCAAATTGTTTCATGATCGTACTGCGTCCAAAAATTGTGATGATTTGACTTCCCTTGCACATCATAATGAACTTAGTTTTCTTTTGGGTTATGAAGAAATGAAACGTATAACTAAGCATATTCCAGAATATAACCTTGAGAAATTCCTCGATATTGATCTAGAAGAAATTTTTATGTATTGTGCGGTGAATTGCATTGAAAATCCTTATATTGGTAATTACATAAAGAAAAGAAAACAAATAGAGGATGAAGAGAATACTAATGAAAGGGAAGAGGCTTCCCAATATCCTCCTATTATTTCTTATGATGAATCAGGTAACGAGGAGGAGCCTTCTATTCAACCAATCTCATCAATAAGGAACTCCAGAAAGAGGATTGAACCCACACATAATGTGAAGAAGAAAAAGAAAAGACGGAGAACTAAAGGTAAAAAGGTATCTCTCCCAAATGATGTTGCTCCTATTACTCATCGTGATGATGATAATAGTTACACTATTGGTGCTATCCATACTATTAATGATGAGAGTGATTATGCTTATGGTATGAAAAGTCCCAAACTTGGGGATGCTATGTTTGATGAAAAATGACATGTTTGAGAATATATTTGCTGCAATTAATGTTTGTCCCAAGCTTGGGGATGCTATGTTTAATGAAGACGATATTTCTAGCCTCCCAAGTTTTGATATGCAAATTTGTTATGATGATAGCATGCCTCCTACTTATGATGATTATATTGATGAAAGTGGGTTTGGAAGAGTGTCAACTTTAGGAAGTAATGATCCCACTATTTTGGAGGATGTTGAATCTTATTGTGATAATTATGAAAGTGGATTTGGAGAGGTCATGACTTTATTTAGTAATGATTCCACTATCTTGGAAGAGGTTTCAATTGATTATGATGAGAACAAAGTTGCTACCTATGATGATTATTGTGATGACACTTATGTTATTAAAAGTAGAGATGATTATATTTATAGAACTTGTCATGATTATGATTACCCTTTTTCTGAACATTACTCTTTTAGTATGGAAACAATTTATAGTATTCGAGTCTCTTATGATACTCCCACTATTCCGAATGAGAAGAATTTTGCTTATGTGGAGAGTAATAAAATTTCTATGCTTGTAGATCATGAAAAGAATGCTTTAGGTGATGGTTATATTGTTGAATTCATTCATGATGCTACTGAAAATTACTATGAGGGAGGAACATATGCTTGTAGGAATTGCAATAATATCAAGTTTCCTCTCTATGTGCTTCAAGTTTTAAAGTTATGCTTGTTTTGCCTTCCTATGCTAGTTGATTATTGTTCCCATAAATTGTTTGCTCACAAAATCCCGATGCATAGGAAGTGGGTTAGACTTAAATGTGCTAGTCATATTCTTCATGATGCTCTCTTTATGTTACAGTTCTTATCTTTTATGTGAGCATCATTGAAATCATCATGCCTAGTTAGGGGCGTTAAATGATAGCGCTTGTGGGGAGGCAACCCAATTTTATTTTTGTTTCTTGCTTTTTGCTCCTGTTTAGTAATAAAAAATTCATATAGCCTCTGTTTAGATGTGGTTTTATGTTTTAATTAGTGTTTGTGTCAAGTAGAACCTTTGGGAAGACGTGGGGAAAGTCTTTGCGATCATGCTGTAAAAAACAGAAACTTTAGCCCTCACGATATTTGCTGCCATTTTTTATTGGAGAGTGATATTTTGTTAATTATTTTTGCATATTATTAATAGATAAATTCTTCACGTCCATAAATTAATTTTAGAATTTTTCGGGTTCCAGAAGTATACGTTTGATCCAGATTACTACAGATTCAGTTTTCTATGTGTTGTTTTCTTATTTTGATGAATCTACGAGTAGTATCGGAGGGTATGAACCATAGATGAGTTGGAGTACAGTATATATTACACTAATCTGAATTTGGAATTATTTCACAACAGTACCTAAGTGGTGATTTATTTTCTTATACTAACGGAGCTTACGAGTTTTCTGTTAAGTTTTGTGTTGCGAAGTTTTCAATTTTTGGGTAAAGATTCGATGGACTACGGAATAAGGAGTGGAAAGAGCCTAAGCTTGGGGATTACCAAGGTAACCCAAGGTAATATTCAAGGACAACCAAGAGCCTAAGCTTGGGGATGCCCCGGAAGGCATCCCCTCTTTCGTCTTCGTTCATCAGTAACTTTACTTGGAGCTATATTTTTATTCGCCACATGATATGTGTTTTGCTTGGAGCGTCATTTTATTTTCTTTTGTTTTGCTTGCTGTTTGAATAAAATACCAAGATCTGAAATTATTAAATGTTAGAGAGTCTTCATATAGTTACATAATTATTTGACTACTCATTGATCTTCACCTATATCTTTTGGAGTAGTTTGTCATTTGCTCTAGTGCTTCACTTAGATCGTTTTAGAGCACGGCGGTGGTTTTATTTTGAAGAAATATATGAACTCTCATGCTTCACTTATATTATTTTGAGAGTCTTTAGAACAGCATGGTAGTTTGCTTTGGTTATGAATTTAGTCCAAATATGATAGGCATCCAAGAGGGATATAATAAAAACTTTCATATTAAGTGCATTGAATACTATGAGAAGTTTGATACTTGATGATTATTTTGAGATATGAAGATGGTGATATTAGAGTCATGCTAGTAAAGTCGTTGTGACTTTGAGAGATACTTGTGTTAAAGTTTGTGATTCCCGTAGCATGCACGTATGGTGAACCGTTATGTGATGAAGTTGGAGCATGATTTATTTATTGATTGTCTTCCTTATGAGTTGCGGTCGGGGACGAGCGATAGTCTTTTCCTACCAATCTATCCCCCTAGGAGCGTGCGCGTAGTACTTTGTTTCGATAACTAATAGATTTTTGCAATAAGTATGTGAGTTCTTTATGACTAATGTTGAGTCCATGGATTATACGCACTCTCAACCTTCCACCATTGCTAGCCTCTCTAGTACCACGCAACTTTCGCCGGTACCATAAAACCCACCATTTATCTTCCTCAAAACATCCACCATACCAACCTATTATGTCATTTCCATAGCCATTCCGATATATATTGCCATGCAACTTTCCACCGTTCCGTTTATTATGACACGCTCCATCATTGTCATGCTGCTTTGCATGATCATGTAGTTGACATCGTATTTGTGCCAAAGCCACCGTTCATATTTCTTTCATACATGTCACTCATGAGTCATTGCACATCCCGGTATACCGCCGGAGGCATTCACATAGAGTCATATTTCGTTCTAAGTATTGAGTTGTAATTCTTGAGTTGTAAGTAAAAAGAAGTGTGATGATCATCATTATTAGAGCATTGTCCCAGTGAGGAAAGGATGATGGAGACTATGATTCCCCCACATGTCGGGATGAGACTCCAGACAAAAAAAAGAAAAGGAGGCCAAAAATAAAAAGAAAAATAAGGCCCAAATAAAAAATGAAAAGAGAGAAAAAGAGAGAAGGGACACTGTTACTATCCTTTTTCCACACTTGTGCTTCAAAGTAGCACCATGATCTTCATGATAGAGAGTCTCTTATGTTGTCACTTCCATAAACTAGTGGGAATTTTACATTATAGAACTTGGCTTGTATATTCCAATGATGGGCTTCCTCAAATTGCCCTAGGTATTCGTGAGCAAGCAAGTTGGATGCACACCCACTTAGTTTCTTTTGTTGAGCTTTCATACACTTATAGCTCTAGTGCATCCGTTGCATGGAAATCCCTACTCACTCACATTGATATCTATTGATGGGAATCTCCATAGCCTGTTGATACGCCTAGTTGATGTGAGACTATCTTCTCCTTTTTGTCTTCTCCACAACCACCATTCTATTCCACCTATAGTGTTATGTCCATGGCTCACGCTCATGTATTGCGTGAATATTGAAAAAAATTGAGAACATCAAAAGTATGAAAAAATTGCTTGGCTTGTCATCGGGGTTGTGCATGATTTAAATATTTTGCGTGATGAACATGGAGCATAGCCAGACTATATGATTTTGTAGGGATAGCTTTCTTTGGCCATGTTATTTTGAGAAGACATGATTACTTTGTTAGTATGCTTGAAGTATTATTATTCTTATGTCAATATTAAACTTTTGTCATGAATCTTATGGATCTGAACATTCATGCCACAGAAAATTACGTTGATAAATATGTTAGGTAGCATTCCACATCAAAAATTCTGTTTTTATCATTTACCTACTCGAGGACGAGCAGGAATTAAGCTTGGGGATGCTGATACGTCTCCAACGTATCTATAATTTTTTATTGTTCCATGCTATTATATTATCTATTTTGGATGTTTATGGGCTTTATTATACAATTTTATATTAGTTTTAGGACTAACCTATTAACCGGAGGCCCAACCCAAATTCATGTTTTCTTGCCTATTTCAGTGTTTCGAAGAAAAGGAATATCAAACGGAGTCCAAACGGAATGAAACCTTTGAGAGAGTTATTTTTGGAACGGAAGAAATCCAGGAGACTTGGAGTAGACGTCATCTAACGACCTGACCCAAAATCGGTCAAGTCTCTGTGTAGCTGTACCATCCCAAGATCATGCTGGCACACACAGTACATTGATGAAAAGATTCAAAGTTCAATCACACCTGAATTTATTACATGATTCTCATATCAAGTCTTTATTACATCATAATAAATTCGGCCGAAGGCCAACTCATGAGAAATAAACTAAATAAAGCTACAGAAGCATAGATGAATAGCGAGTCCATCCAACTCCATAGGGCAATCGCCAAGCATGTATTGTAGCCTCACTCCTGGTCGGAAAACTCCTCTGCAACATAAGACATTGCAGCCATGCAAGTCAGCATTTTGAATATGCCGGCAAGCCACAGAGAAAGACAATAATAACAATGCTAATACTATATGCAATTTGGCTGTGGGGCTCTAAGTTTTATGTTTTTGTGAAAAAGCCAGTTTTTCCCTACAACAAAGGACTTGCTTGCAATTACTACAAAATGTTGGTTGTTAATGAGATGGTTCCGCCAACCAATGTCTCATTCCCAATTATTAAATAACCCCGCAATTAATTTATTAAGTTCGGTGTTGAGATTTCCGAAATATTCCAATTTCCAGAGGCTCATTTGTCCGTAACCGGGAACACGGCTAATCGATTAGGTTGTTACTCTGCAGAGTCTTGTGCACTTTACCCGCAAGATTCGTTCCTCCTTTATGTCCTCGCATTGCCTGGTGTTTGAAGACGGGACGAATGAAACAGGGTCTTCCATAGATTTTCTCTGGGCACTGCCGGTGCCCATCCTTGTCCTACCGTTCTTCTACATCTGCTGGCATCGTCCATCCAGAGTCACTCCTAAGATCAACCCAGCCAGAGCCCATAATGGCTTGCGGCTGCACAGGTAAGCTTCCATTCAAGGGGTATCCATCCGTATCTTCATGGCTGGGTGAAGCTTTCCGCAATATGTCATGGCGCTTCTCCATGCATCCCGGCCATCCGCTGGTTGCTCCAGGGTGCCCGTCAACCATCCTCCACCTAGTAGTGAATTTGAAGTCCATCTTGAGCTTGAAGTCATGGGGTTGTCATCATCTTGACTCTCACATCTCCCTTATGAATCTCTCAACCAACCCCGTCTACGAGCATAGCAAAATAAACTACATCGTCCCAGGCAATGGTAAAGGTAATTGGGTTCATCCTACCTCATGATACTACTAAAGAACATAACTTAAAATTCTCCTACTGCATACATGGTGGGGAGGAATAATTCTAATGCAACAAAATCATAGGTATTGTAAAACAGGATCAAATGACTTGGCTAGCTGGCGGTCTTCAAAAGCTAGCGACTCGTAATAGCTGGCCTCGCACTCCGGGAATTCTATCGAGTCAAATAATAGCACAAATAAGTATTCCACTAAATAACATAACAACAAGCTAAAGGAAATCACAAAAGCACTCAAACCAAAACCAAAGAAAAGTCGAGGAAACAAAATCCAGGTTTTCATCACTTCAAGCAACAACAAAGAAATAGTTTTATCCTACTAAAACTTTTCTTAACATAACCAAAACAAGGGTTTTGCTAACTAACAAAAAGGAAAACAACATATAAACTAGGTGCAAAAAGAATCACATCAATAGCTATTATAGAACTCCTATTATGCCTAAAACAAAACTAATAAGAAAATAAAATAAAACTTTTTATTTTGCTGTAAATAAATGTTCACCTTACAGAAACTAATCTAAATTAAATTATAACAGGGGTAAATTAAAATTTTAAAATAACTAGAACAACAGAAAATGGCAGCAAGCTAACAAAACTAGAAAAGCTTGTTTTCGAGTAAAACTATTTTTAATAAAATCTATAAATACCCAAGCAGTGACAAAAAGAATCGCCTAAAAATATTAATTCTAGCTCAATTTATAGCAAAAATACTAATCTGACTAAAACTAATATAAAACAATTTTTAAAAACTAAAACATGGCCGAAACTATTTTCTACAGGAACTATAGGAAATTTTCAAACTAGATCAAAAAGAATCAACTAAAAATATCAAACAACCTAAAAGATGTAGATTTTACAAGAACAGAACTACTCTGTTTTGAAAACAGAAACTAAAATTAAAACTAAAAACAAAACAGGTGCTACTGGGCCTATGTAACGCTCAGGCGAAAACTAACTAAAATGCGCCCGCGGCTAAACAGAAATAACCGACCGGTTCGATCAATTGAAATAAACCGTAATTAAACTAGGAAAAGACCAAACAAAACTGATCTAAACAAATAAACATAACCCTTCGTGTGATCTAATCTAGGCCGTACATGCGCGATCCAACGGTGATGGGGGGTTCCGGCGGCTTACAACGAACTCGACGGCGACGACGGATGATGGCGCCTCGGGCGGTGACGGCGCAGCGGCTCCGGTGGTCCGGGGCGACGGTGGAGACGTCGGGGCAAGGCAGAGGAGTGTTGCAGAGGCGATGGTGGTCTCAGAGGCGGTCGAGGGTGACGGTAGCGAGTGGCACGAGCTCGACAGAGCTCCTGGTGAGCTCCAACTCCGGCGACGGGCGGTGATGCTCAAGGCGGTGACTCCGGTGATCCCTGGGCGAAGAGAGGATGTCAAAGAGGTGCGTAATGAAGAGGGCTTCGCGTGGATGGAAAGAGGGGTCGAGGTGATGCTCACCGGCGTCGGGAGTGACGGCGAACCGAGGCAGCAGGGGTGAGATCAGAACAGTAAGAGCGTGGGATGTGGTGGAGTTTAGGCTAGGGTTTTAGGGGGATCGGGTGAGGAGGCCGAGGGGTTTATATAGGACATGGACTTGGGCGAGGGGGCGGCGTGGGATCGCGATCCCGAGAAGATTGCGGTGTCGGGCGCGCTCTGCGCGTGCTCTGGTGCGGCGTGTCGTGGGCGAGGGGGAAGAGACGGGTAGGGTCCCGAGTCAGTGAGGGAGAGAGAGGGGGAGCGAATGGGCGGCCGATCGGAATGGGGTCGACGCGGTGCGGCGGGAGCAGGCCGGCTCGGCGCTGGTGGGCTACGGCTCGGGCATTGGCTGGGCCGGTTGGCCTAGCTCGCGCCTGGGTCTTTTTCCTTTTTTTGAAATACCACAGAGAGAGAAAACTAATTATAGAGAAACCTATAGTATTTTTATATAGGACACATATATATCAATAAAATCACAAAAATAAATCCTACAACATGAACATTTTTCCAGAGGCAAAACAGAAACAACAAAAAAACATTTTCTGCAAATTCCAAATAAATTCAAATTTGAATTCAACCTTTTTGGTAATATTTTCTTCTGACATTTTTTTGGAGTGTCATGTTTGCTCCTCTCATACTTTTGCACAAGTATTTGTCAGGTATTTTTGAAAAAATTTCAATTGCCAAATTCAAATTCAAATAAAACTCAATTACCTCTGTAATTCCAAATGCCACTCAATTTCAAACAATATGCATAGATGATTAGCTAATAAGTGTAAAACATTCCAAATTGGAAATTTGAGATGTTACAAACCTACCCACCTTAAGATGAATCTCGCCCTCGAGATTCGGGTTGGCTAGCAAATAGGTGCGGGTGGTCTCGACGGAGATCTTTTTCTCGCTCCCAGGTGGCTTCCTCCTTGGAGTGGTGGCTCCACAGAACCTTGCAAAACTTGATGATCTTGCCGCGGGTAACTCTGTTCGCAGTCTCCAGAATTCTGACGGGTTTCTCCTCATAAGTCATATCACTATCAAGCTGTATGGCCTCTAGGGGCACTGTGTCCCTCAAAGGAATATCGGCCATCTCAGCATGGCATTTCTTCAGTTGGGAAACATGGAAGACATCATGAACTCCAGAAAGGCAATTCCAGCTTGTATGCAACTTCTCCTGTGCGTTCGAGGATATTGTGTATGGGCCAATGAACCGGGGTGCTAACTTTCCTTTAACACCAAATCTCTTTATTCCATGAAGTGGGACATGCGGAGATATGCTCGATCTCCAACTTCATACGTTATCTCCTTGCGTTTACTGTCGGCATAACTCTTCCATCTCGACTGGGCTATCTTGAGTCTATCTCGAATCAGGCTGACTTTCTCTTCGGAGTCTCTGATAAGATCGGGACCAAAAAAATTTGGTCTCCAACACCATCCCACGGCAAGGGTGTTCTACACCTCCTTTCGTATAGAGCTTCGAAAGGGGCCATCGTCAGACTGGTCTGATAGCTGTTGTTGTACGAGAACTCTACGTATGGCAGGTTGTCATCCCAGCTAGACCCGTAGTCTAGCACACAGGCTCTCAACATGTCCTCCAGAATCTGGTTGACTCTCTTAGTCTGTCCATTTGTTTGCGGATGAAAAGTGGTGCTGAATTCCAGCCTCGTACCCAAAGTTTCATGCAACTAATTCAGAAATTTTGAGGTAAATTGTGTTCCTCTATCTGACACGATACTCCTCGAAACTCCATGCAGACATACGATCCTGGTCATGTATATCTTGGCTAACTTAGCGCTGGTATATGTGGTCTTCACGGGGATGAAATGAGCTACCTTGGTCAAGCCATCAACTACTACCCAGATAGAATCATAACCTGAACGGGTCCTGGGTAATCCTGTGATAAAATCCATTCCAAGTTTTTCCCATTTCCACTCGGTTGTCGACAGAGGTTGAATTAATCCTGCCGGCTTCTGATGTTCCGCCTTTACTCGCTCACAAACATCGCATACTGCTACATACTCGGCAATATCCTTCTTCATACTTGTCCACCAGAAACTTTCCTTCAAATTCAGATACATCTTGGTGTTGCCTGGGTGAATCGAGTACGGTGAATCATGGGCTCCTGAAGAATTAACTTCCTGACCTCTGGGTCATTGGGCACATAGATACGATCCTCAAACCATAAAGTTTTGTGTTCATCCTCACGAAAACCTTTAGCCTTTCCGTTACTCATCTTTTCCTTTATCTCTGCAATTTCCTTGTCCGTCTTCTAGGCTTCTCGGATCCTTTCGGTCAAAGTGGATTGAATATCCAAGGTGTCGACAAATCCTCTTGGTACTATCTCCAATCAGAGATCTCTGAGATTGTCGGCTAATTCCTGAGGTAATCCTCCAGCTATGAGGGTGTTCACATAGCTTTTACGGCTCAAGGCATCTGCTACAACATTTGCCTTCCCTGGGTGATAATGCAATCTCATGTCATAGTCCTTGATCAATTCATGCCATCTCCTCTACCTGAGGTTCAACTCCTTCTGTGTGAAAATATACTTCAAACTCTTATGATCCGTGTAAACATCACAACTATTTCCGACAAGGAAATGTCTCCAGGTCTTGAGTGCGTGCACTACGGCTGCTGACTCCAAATCGTGTGTGGCATAATTCATCTCGTGAGGTTGTAGCTGTTTGGAGGTATAAGCTACAACGTTTCCTTCCTGCATGAGCACTCCTCCAAGTCCTTGACGAGAAGCATCACAATATACCTGGTAATCCTTGTGTATGTCCGGCAAAATGAGCACTGGGGCTGTAACCAGACGTTTCTTCAGCTCCTGAAAACTGGCTTCACAATCCTCGATCCAAACGTACTTAGTTTCCTTCTTCAACAGCTCCATCATGGGCTTAGCAATCTTGGAGAAATTCTCAATAAAATTTCCGATAATATCCTATAAGTCCGAGAAAACTACGGATCTCCTTGACTGAGGTGGGGGACTGCCAGTTGGTGACCGATTCCACCTTGGTGGGGTTGACTGCTATTCCTTCGCCTGGAATAACATGTCCGAGAAATCCGACTTCCTTCAGCCAAAATTCACATTTGCTAAACTTGGCATATAACAGATGTTCTCGGAGTTTCTCCAGAACTAGACGTAGATGTTCCTTATGCTCTTCCTCGCTCTTGGAGAAAACCAATATGTCATCGATGAACACTACGACAAACTTATCCAGATATTCCATAAATACCTTGTTCATCATGCTCATGAAATACGCAGGGGCATTAGTCAATCCGAATGACATGACAGTATACTCATATAAACCATACCTGGTGGTGAAAGATGTTTTGGGTATATCCTGTTCACGAATCTTCAGCTGATGATACCCTGATCGAAGATCGATCTTGGAGAATACTTTGGCTCCGACTAGCTGATCAAATAAATCATTAATCATCGGCAGAGGGTACTTATTCTTGATGGTCATGTCATTCAATGAACGATAATCCACAACCATTCTCAAGGTTCCATCCTTTTTCTCTACCAAAAGAACTAGGGCTCCCCAAGCTGACGAACTTGGGCGAATATATCCTTTCTCCAATAATTCCTTGATCTGCTTCTTGATCTCTTCCAAATCATTCGGGGGCATCTGATAAGGTCTCTTGGATATTGGGGCTGTGCCAGGTAATAACTCGATAAAAAATTCTATTTCTCTGTCTGGTGGCATTCTTGGTAATTCCTCCGGAAATACATCCGGAAAATCTTGTACTACAGGAACTTCCTCCTGAACAACTCCCGTGAGGGAATTCACCTGATCCTTCATCGATGTGCGTCTGGATACATACTTGATCCTCTTATGCTCCAGGGTGGTGAGGAAAATCGTCTTGCGGGCACAGTCGATGTTCCTTTCAAACTTCGTCAACCAGTCCATGCCTAGGATCATGTCCAATCCCTGGATTCCAATACTATGAGGTCTATGGGGAAATCATGATTTCCGATGCTGAGGGTCGAATGATAGCCTAAGCCTGCCGTCATCTCTCAAGTGACCTGAAGGGGGGTTCTAAGGGTTCTTGTGGGCAACCCGTACTTTTTCACAACTACCCTTGATATGAATGAATGTGTTGCACCAGAATCAAACCGTACCAATACTGGATGTGAATTTAATAAAAACTTACCAACCACAGTGTCTGGCTGATCATAGACGTCCTCCATGTCGAGGTGGTTCACCTGGGCACGAGGAAAAGGATTGGGCTTCTTTGCTGAGCTTCCATTGCCGTTGCCATTTCCATTCCTCTTCTTGGCCTCCGGACAATCGGTGGCATAGTGTCCTATCTTCTGGCACTTGAAACAGGTGATATGACTCAGATCCTTCTGAGCCGGAGCAGGACGGTGCTGGCTGCCGTTGCCCGACTTGGAGTTGTTGTCGTGGTTGCGATTGTTCCCATTCCTCCATGGTTATGTCCTCCATGATTATGTCCTCCATGGGTGTGATGGGTATGTCCTCCCGAGTATGGGACATAGCGGGGCTTCTGCTGAGCTCCGGAGTTGTACTTTCCCTGGCCATATTTCCGCTTGCGGCTTTCAATCTGTTGCTGCTTGCCTTCAAGTATAGTGGCCTTGTCTACCAGCTCCTGGTAGTTGTTGAAGGTAGCCACCATTAGCTGCATTCCTAGCTCATCATTGAGTCCCTCGAGAAACTTCTCCTGCTTTGCGGCATCTGTGGCCACATCATCTGGGGCATAGCGAGATAATTTGCTGAACTCATCCACATACTACCCTACAGTACGGTTCCCCTGGCGTAAGTTGTGGAACTCACGCTTCTTCAGACTCATGGCTCTAGCTAAGACATGAGCAGTGTGGAAAGCCTGCTGGACCTGATCCCATGTCATGGTGGCAATTGGATAAGTGCGGTGTAGTTCTCCCACCAAGAGGCTGCAGGTCCATCCAGTTGATGTGCGGCAAAACGCACCTTCTCAGCATCTGTGCATCCAGCAGTTGCTAGCTCCCTTCCAATCTTGCAGAGCCAATCATCAGCTACAATCGGCTCGGTGCTACTAGAGAACACCGACAGATTCAGCCTTAGGAACCGGGGCAGGTTATCGACAGGGGGTGGTGGCGATGGATTGTTGTTGTTGTTGCCTTGGTTTAGGATGAGCATTTGCATTAAGTCATTCTACTGTTGAATCAGCTGGGTGAGCTCCGGCGGGAAAGTGAAACCGGGGTCACGTCTCAGAGGCATCTGGTGTTTTGGAGTGGATGAGAAATTAGAATAGAACAATGGTCTAATGAGAAAATAGCACTACCCAAATGAATGCACAAACATAATCACACCAATCGTTCATTCATTCATCTCAAACAAGGTTCAATCTCGGATTACAAAATCTCACGACTAATTGAAAATAACGGCCTAACTGATCGACGAAAATAAAATAACATGGCGGTCGACTAAATGTCTTCATCAATTATCCTTGCGTCCTCCGGTGCGGCGTTGCTACCTCTTGAGCACTGCGTTCGTTTTCCCTTGAAGAGGAAAGGGTGATGCAGCAAAGTAGCGTAAGTATTTCTCTCAGTTTTTGAGAACCAAGGTATCAATTCAGTAGGAGGCTACGCGCCAGTCCCTCGCACCTACACAAAACAAATAAATCCTTGCAACCAATGCGATAAGGGGTTGTCAATCCCTACACGGTCACTTACGAGAGTGAGATCTGATAGATATGATAAGATAATATTTTTGGTATTTTTATGATAAAGATGCAAAGTAAAATAAAAGCAATGAAAATAACTAAGTATTGGAATATTAATATGATGGAAGATAGACCCGGGGGCCATAGGTTTCACTAGTGGCTTCTCTCAAGAGCATACGTATTTTACGGTGGGTGAACAAATTACTGTTGAGCAATTGACAGAATTGAGCATAGTTATGAGAATATCTAGGTATGATCATGTATATAGGCATCACATCCGAGACAAGTAGACCGACTCCTGCCTGCATCTACTACTATTACTCCACACATCGACCGCTATCCATCATGCATCTAGAGTATTAAGTTCATAAGAATAGAGTAACGCCTTAAGCAAGATGACATGATGTAGAGGGATAAACTCATGCACTATGATGAAAACCCCATCTTATTATCCTCGATGGCAACAATACAATACGTGCCTTCCTGCCCCTACTGTCACTCGGAAAGGACACCGCAAGATTGAACCCAAAGCTAAGCACTTCTCCCATTGCAAGAAAGATCAATCTAGTAGGCCAAACCAAACTGATAATTCGAAGAGACTTACAAAGATAACCAATCATACATAAAAGAATTCAGAGAAGATTCAAATATTGTTCATAGATAAACTTGATCATAAACCCACAATTCATCAGTCTCAACAATAACACCGCAAAGGAAGATTACATCGAATAGATCTCCACAAGAGAGGGGGAGAACTTTGTATTGAGATCCAAAAAGAGAGAAGAAGTCATCTAGCTAATAACTATGGACCCGAAGGTCTCAGGTAAACTACTCACACTTCATCGGAGAGGCTATGATGTTGATGTAGAAGCCCTCCATGATTGATGCCCCCTCCGGTGGAGCTCTGGAACAGGCCCCAAGATGAGATCTCGTGGATACAGAAAGCTACGGCGGTGGAATTAGGATTTTGGCTCTGTATCTGATTGTTTGGGGGTACGTAGGTATATATAGGAGGAAGAAGTACGTCGGTGGAGCAGCAGGGGGCCCATGAGGGTAGAGGGCATGCCTAGGGAGGGTAGGCACGCCCCCCTACCTCGTGGCTTCCCTGTTGGTTGCTTGACGTAGGGTCCAAGTCTCCTGGATCTTGTTTGTTCCAAAAATCACGTTCCTGAAGGTTTCATTCCGTTTGGACTCCATTTGATATTCCTTTTCTTCGAAACCCTAAAGTAGGCAGAAAAACAGCAAATCTGGGCTGGGCCTCTGGTTAGTAGGTTAGTCCCAAAAATATTATAAAAGTGGATAATAATGCCCAATAATGTCCAAAACCGAAGATAATATAGCATGGAGCAATCAAAAATTATAGATACGTTGGAGATGTATCAAGCATCCCCAAGCTTAATTCCTGCTCGTCCTTGAGTAGGTAAATGATAAAAACAGAATTTTTGATGTGGAATGCTACTAGGCATAATTTCAATGTAATTCTTCTTAATTGTGGCATGAATATTCAGATCCGAAAGATTCAAGATAAAAGTTTAATATTGGCATAGAAATAACAACACTTCAAGCATACTAACTAATCAATTATGTCTTCTCAAAATAACATGGCCAAAGAAAGTTCATCCCTACAAAATCATATAGATTAGTCATGCTCCATTTTCGTCACACAAGAATGCTCTCATCATGCACAACCCCGATGACAAGCCAAGCAATTGTTTCATACTTTAGTAATCTCAAACTTTATAAACCTTCATGCAATACATGAGCGTGAGCCATGGATATAGCACTATGGGTGGAATAGAGTATAATGATGGGGGTTATGTGGAGAAGACAAAAAAGGAGAAAGTCTCACATCAACGAGGCTAATCAATGGGCTATGGAGATGCCCGTCGATTGATGTTAATGCAAGGAGTAGGGATTGCCATGCAACGGATGCACTAGAGCTATAAATGTATGAAAGCTCAACAAAAGAAACTAGTGGGTGTGCATCCAACTTGCTTGCTCATGAAGACCTAGGACACTTGAGGAGGCCCATTGTTGGAATATACAAGCCAAGTTCTATAATGAAAAATTCCCACTAGTATATGAAAGTGACAAAACAAGAGACTCTCTATCATGAAGATCATGGTGCTACTTTGAAGCACAAGTGTGGAAAAAAGATAGTAGCATTGTCCCTCTTTTTTGGGCCTTCTTCTTTTTTTGGCCTTTCTCTTTTTTTATTGGTACAATGCTCTATTAAATGATGATCATCACACTTCTATTTATTTACAACTCAATGATTACAACTCGATACTAGAACAACGTATGACTCTATATGAATGCCTCCTGTGGTGTACCGGGATATGCAATGAACCAAGAGTGACATGTATGAAAAATTATGAACGATGGCTTTGCCACAAATACGATGTCAACTACATGATCATGCAAAGCAATGTGACAATGATGAACGTGTCATGATAAATAGGATGGTGGAAAGTTGCATAGCAATATATCTCGGAATGGCTATGGAAATGCCATAATAGGTAGGTATGGTGGCTGTTTTGAGGAAGATATAAGGAGGTTTATGTGTGAAAGAGCGTATCATATCACGGGTTTTGGATGCACCGGCGAAGTTTGCACCAACTCTCAATGTGAGAAAGGGCAATGCACGATACCGAAGAGGCTAACAATGATGGAAAGGTGAGAGTGTGTATAATCCATAGAATCAACATTAGTCATAAAGAACTCACATACTTATTGCAAAAATCTACAAGTCATCAAAAACCAAGCACTACGCGCATGCTCCTAGGGGGATAGATTGGTAGGAAAAGACCATCGCTCATCCCCGACCGCCACTCATAAGGAAGACAATCAAAGAACACCTCATGTTTCAAATTTGTGACATAACGTTTACCATACGTGCATGCTATGGGACTTGCAAACTTCAACACAAGTATTTCTCAATTTCATAACTACTCAACTAGCACAACTTTAATATCACTACCTCCATATCTCAAAACAATCATCAAGCATCAAACTTCTCTTAGTATTCAAAACACTCATAAGAAAGTTTTTTACTAATCTTGAATACCTGGCATATTAGGATTATTTAAGCAAATTACCATGTTATTTAAGACTCTGAAAATGATCTAAGTGAAGAATGAGAGATCAATAGTTTCTATAAAACAAATCCACCACCGTGCTCTAAAAGATATAAGTGAAGTACTAGCGCAAAACTATATAACTCAAAAGATATAAGTGAAGCACATAGAGTATTCTAATAATTTCTGAATCATGTGTCTCTCTCTAAAAAGGTGTGTACAGCAAATATTATTGTGGTAAACTAAAAAGCAAAGACTCAAATCATACAAGACGCTCCAAGCAAAACACATATCATGTGGTGAATAAAAATATAGCTCCAAGTAAAGTTACCGATGGAAGTAGACGAAAGAGGTGATGCCTTCCGGGGCATCCCAAAGCTTTGGCTTTTTGGTGTCCTTAGATTATCTTGGGAGTACCATGGGCATCCCCAAGCTTAGCCTCTTGCCACTCCTTGTTCCATAATCCATCAAATCCTTACCCAAAACTTGAAAACTTCACAACACAAAACTTAAAGTAGAAAATCTCATGAGCTCCGTTAGCGAAAGAAAACAAAAGACCACTTCAAGGTACTGTAATGAACTCATTCTTTATTTATATTGGTGTTAAACTTAATTTATTCCAACTTCTCTATGGTTTATAAACTATTTTACTAGCCATAGATTCATCAAAATAAGCGAACAACAAACGAAAAACAGAATCTGTCAAAAACAGAACAGTCTGTAGTAATCTGTAGCTAGAGCAAGATCTGGAACCCCAAAAATTCTAAAATAAATTGCTTGACGTGAGGAATTTATCTATTAATCATATTCAAAAATAATTAACTAAATACCACTTTGCAAATAAAAATAGCAGCAGTTCTCGTGAGCGCTAAAGTTTCTGTTTTTTACAGCAAGATCCACAAGACCTTCCCCCAAGTCTTCCCAACGGTTCTACTTGGCACGAACACTAATTAAACACAAAAACACAACCAAAACAAAGGCTAGATAAATTATTTATTGAATAACAGAAAGGATAAATATTGGGTTGTCTCCCAACAAGCGCTTTTCTTTAAAGCCGTATAGCTAGGCATAATATTTCAATGATGCTCACATGAAAGACAAGAATTGAAGCACAAAGAGAGCATCATAAAACACGTGACAAACACATACAAGTCTAACATAATTCCTATGCATAGGCATCTTATAGGCAAACAAATTATTAAGGCAAGCAAAAACTAGCATATGCAAGGAAGCGGAAAGAAACAATAGCAATCTCAACATAACGAGAGGTAATTTAGTAACATGAAAATTTCTACCACCATATTTTCCTCTCTCATAATAATTATATGTAGGATCATAAGAAAATTCAACAAAATAGCTATCACATAAAATATCTTCAACACGATCCACATGCATGCAAAGTTGACACTCTTCCAAAATAGTGGGATTAACATTAACTTCTCCAAACCCACTTTTATCAAAAATTTCATAAGATTGAACATTCTCAAAATATGTGGGATCTAAAGTTGACACTCTTCCAAACCCACTTTCAATAATATTGCAAACACTATTATCAATCACATATTTATCATGGGGCTTAAATAAATTTTCAAGATCAAAAGAAGAATCACCCCAATCATGATCATTACAACAAGTAGTAGACATAGCAAAACTAGCATCCCCAAGCTTAGGGTTTTGCATATAATTAGCACAATTGTCATCAAGAGAATTTATAGTAAAATCATTGCAATCATGCTTTTTATTCAAAGATCTATCGTGAATAGCTTCATAAAGTAATTCATCACACTTTCCAGATTCACGAATTTCAAGCAAAACTTCATAAAGATAATCTAGTGCACAAAACTCACTAGCAATTGGTTCATCATAATTGGATCTCTTAAAAAGATTAGCAAGTGGATGAGGATCCATAGATCTTAGGTTCTCTATTTAGTAATAAATAAACAACTATTCCAACCATACGAGCAAACAAGAAACGGGCAAAAAGAGGCAAATAGAGAAAGCGAGGGAGGATAGAGAGAGCGAGGGCGAATAAAACGACAAGGGTGAAGTGGGGGAGAGGAAAACGAGAGGCAAATGGCAAATAATGTAATGCGGGAGATAAGGGTTTCTGATGGGTACTTGGTATGTTGACTTTTGCGTAGACCTACGCGGCAACGGCGCCAGAAATCCTTCTTGCTACCTCTTGAGCACTGCGTTGGTTTTCCCTTGAAGAGGAAAGGGTGATGCAGCAAAGTAGCGTAAGTATTTCCCTCAGTTTTTGAGAACCAATGTATCAATCCAGTAGGAGGCTACGCGCCAGTCCCTCGCACCTACACAAAACAAATAAATCCTCGCAACCAACGCGATAAGGGGTTGTCAATCCCTACATGCTCACTTACGAGAGTGAGATCTGATAGATAAGATAAGATAATATTTTTGGTATTTTTATGATAAATATGCAAAGTAAAATAAAAGCAATGAAAATAACTAAGTATTGGAATATTAATATGATGGAAGATAGACCCCGGGGCCATAGGTTTCACTAGTGGCTTCTCTCAAGAGCATAAGTATTTTACGGTGGGTGAACAAATTACTGTTGAGCAATTGACAGAATTGAGCATAGTTATGAGAATATCTAGGTATGATCATGTATATAGGCATCACGTCCGAGACAAGTAGACCGACTCCTGCCTGCATCTACTACTATTACTCCACACATCGACCGCTATCCAGCATGCATCTAGAGTATTAAGTTCATAAGAATGGAGTAACGCCTTAAGCAAGATGACATGATGTAGAGGGATAAACTCATGCAATATGATGAAAACCCCATCTTGTTATCCTTGATGGCAACAATACAATACGTGCCTTGCTGCCCCTACTGTCACTGGGAAAGGACACCGCAAGATTGAACCCGAAGCTAAGCACTTCTCCCATTGCAAGAAAGATCAATCTAGTAGGCCAAACCAAACTGATAATTTGAAGAGACTTGCAAAGATAACCAATCATACATAAAAGAATTCAGAGAAGATTCGAATATTGTTCATAGATAAACTTGATCATAAACCCACAATTCATCGTTCTCAACAAACACACCACGAAAGAAGATTACATCGAATAGATCTCCACAAGAGAGGGGGAGAACTTTGTATTGAGCTCCAAAAAGAGAGAAGAAGCCATCTAGCTAATAACTATGGACCCGAAGGTCTGAGGTAAACTACTCACACTTCATTGGAGAGGCTATGGTGTTGATGTAGAAGCCCTCCGTGATCGATGCCCCCTCCGGCGGAGCTCCGGAATAGGCCCCAAGATGGGATCTCGTGGATACAGAAAGTGACGGCGGTGGAATTAGGGTTTTGGCTCCATATCTGATCATTTGGGGGTACGTAGGTACATATAGGAGGAAGAAGTACATCGGTGGAGCAACAGGGGGCCCACGAGGGTGGAGGGCGCGCCTGGGGGGCGGGGGGGGGGGGGGGGGGGTAGGCGCGCCCCCCTACCTCGTAGTTTCCCTATTGGTTGCTTGACGTAGGGTCCAAGTCTCCTGGATCTTGTTCATTCCAAAAATCACGTTCCCGAAGGTTTCATTTCGTTTGGACTCCGTTTGATATTCCTTTTCTTCGAAACCCTAAAATAGGCAAAAAAACAACAATTCTGGGGTGGGCCTCCGGTTAGTAGGTTAGTCCCAAAAATAATATAAAAGTGGATAATAAAGCCCAATAATGTCCAAAACCGAAGATAATATAGCATGGAGAAACAAACATTATAGATACATTGGAGACGTACCAGGCGTCCTCTGGTGCGGCGCCTCCTCTTGTGGCTTCCTTCGGTGGAGCTCTCTTCATAATCCTCATCATTGCTCACGAGGGGTCCATTATCTCCACTTGGAAAAAGGTCTTCTCCCAGGTCCATCTTCTCCTCTAATGCGGCAACATCAATCTTCAGCTTGTCGACTCTCTCCATGAAATCCTTGACTTCATCCTCATGCTCATAGTGGGCTTCACGTGCTGCATCCTCCAGTTCAATTTCATGAAGATGCAACTTTTGGACCTTCTTCAAGCTCCTGGGCATCTGAATCTCTAGAGCCCTGATGTGAGCCTCCAAGTCTTGGACATATGAGTGAACGGAGTCGTCATCTATGGTACGGATGATCTCTCCATCTGCAGTTCCACAAGAAATCATGGTGTGGTCTGATCCAATGAGCTCGGCCCTATATTCCTCCTGGATGCGTCCAAGTGCACTATGAACTGCTATGTCTCTCCCGAGGATCCAAGTGGGAGCACTGAACCTGAAGTCAACGGGCACCGAGAGACTTCCGAAAGTCCTCCCTGGTATGTGTACCTTAATCCTATAGTGACGGTCTTCTGGAAATGCCATGATAGGGCTCCCGGTGATAGACAGCAGAGCAATCTTCAATTCCTTGGTGATCTGGACCAGCCTCCTGCCAAAAAGCGTTGTCTCATATGGCTGGCAAAACTCCGGGAGCAGAATTGGGATGAACTTGACGGCCATCTAGAATGTTGAAATCGGAGAGAAAGTCAGAAATGAACAGGGGAGAATTATGGAATGATAAGAACATAAAATAAAATAGTTTCTTCCTATGGCTTTCCGATCCTAGGGGATACGTCCTACGGTCAGCGTGTGCTCTGGTACCATCTCTGTAATGACCTGACCCAAAATCGGTCAAGTCTCTGTGTAGCTGTACCATCCCAAGATCATGCTGGCACACACAGTACATTGATGAAAAGATTCAAAGTTCAATCACACCTGAATTTATTACACGATTCTCATATCGAGTCTTTATTACATCATAATAAATTCGTCCGAAGGCCAACTCATGAGAAATAAACTAAATAAAGTTGTGGAAGCATAGACGAATAGCGAGTCCATCCGACTCCATAGGGCAATCGCCAAGCGTGGATAGTAGCCTTACTCATGGTCGGAAAAATCCTCTGCAACATAAGACGTTGCAGCCGTGTAGGTCAGCATTTTGAATATGCCGGCAAGTCACAGAGAAATACAATAACAACAATGCTAATACTATATGCAATTTGGATGTGGGCCTCTAAGTTTTATGTTTTTGCAAAAAGCCAGTTTTTTCCTACAACAAAGGACTTGCTTGCAATTACTACAAAATGTTGGTTGTTAATGAGATGGTTCCGCGAACCAATGTCTCATTCCCTTAAATAACCCCTCAATTAATTTATTAAGTTCGGTGTTGAGATTTCCGAAATACTCCAATTTCCAGAGGCTCATTAGTCCATAACCAGGGACCTGGCTAATCGATTAGGTTGTTACTCTGCAGAGTCTTGTGCACTTTCCCCGCAAGATTCATTCCCTCCTTTATGTCCTCGCACTGCCAGGTGTTTGAAGACGGGACGAACGAAACATGGTCTTCCGTAGAGTTTCTCTGGGCACTGCTGGTGCCCATCCATGTCCTACCGTTCTTCTACATCCGCTGGCACCGTTCGTCCAGAGTCACGCCTAAGGTCAACCCAGCTAGAGCCCATAATGGCTTGCGGCTGCATAGGTAAGCTTCTGGTCAAGGGGTATCCATCCGTCTCTTCATGGCTGGGTGAAGCTTTCCGGAAAAGATGTCATGGCGCTTCTCCATGCATCCCGGCCATCCGCTGGTTGCTCCAGGGTGCCTGTCAACCATCCTCCACCCAGTAGTGAATTTCAAGTCCATCTTGAGCTTGAAGTCATGGGGTTGTCATCATCTTGAGTCTCACATCTCCCTTATGAATCTCTCAACCAACCCCGTCTACGAGCATAGCAAAATATACTACATCGTCCCGGGAAATGGTAAAGGGAATTTGGTTCATCCTACCTCATGATACTACTCAAGAACATAACTTAAAATTCTCCTACTACATGCATGGTGGGGAGGAATAATTCTAATGCAACAAAATCATAGTTATTGTAAAACATGATCAAATGACTTGCCTGGCTGATGGTCTTCGAAAGCTAGCGACTCATAATGGCAGGCCTCGCACTCCGGGAATTCTATCGAGTTAAACAATAGCACAAATAAGTATTCCACTAAATAACATAACAGCAAGCTAAAGGAAATCACACAAGCACTCAAACGAAAACCAAAGAAAACTCGAGGAAACAAAATCAAGGTTTTCATCACTTCAAGCAACAACAAAGAAATAGTTTTATCCTACTAAAACTTTTCTTAACAGAACCAAAACAAGGGTTTTGCTAACTAACAGAAAGGAAAACAGCATATAAACTAGGTGCAAAAAGAATCACATCAATAGCTATTATAGAACTCCTATTGTGCCTAAAACAAAACTAATAAGAAAATAAAATAAAACTTTTTATTTTGCTGTAAATAAATGTTCACCCTCTGTAACTACAGAAGCTAATCTAAATTAAATTATAACAGGGGTAAATTATTTTTTTTAAATAACTAGAACAACAGAAAACAGCAGCAAGCTAACCAAACTAGAAAAGCTTGTTTTCGAGTAAAACTATTTTTAATAAAATCTATAAAATACCCAAATTAATCCAACTGCTAGGCAAGGTCAAAGCAAAGCACTGACAAATAGAATCGCCTAAAAATATTAAATCTAGCTCAATTTATAGCAGAAATACTAATCTGACTAAAACTAATATAAAACAATTTTTAGAAATTAAAACATGGCCGAAACTATTTTCTACAGAAACTATAGGAAATTTTCAAAATAGAGCAAGAAGAATCAACTAAAAATATCAAATAACCTAAAAGATGTAGATTTTACAAGAACAGAACTATTCTGTTTTAAAAACAGAAACTAAAATTAAAACTAAAAACAAAACAGGCGCTACTGGGAATATCTAACGCTCAGGCGAAAACTAACTAAAACTCGCCCGCGGCTAAACAGAAATAACCGACCGGTTTGATCAATTGAAATAAACCGTAAGTAAACAGGGAAAAGACCGAACTAAAACCGATCTAAACAAATAAACCTAACCCTTCGTGTGATCTAATCTAGGCCGTACATGCGTGATCCAACGGTGGTGGGGGGTTCCGGCGGCTTACAGCGAACTCGACAGCGACGACGGACGACGGTGGCTCGGGCGGCTCCGGTGGTCCGGGGCGACGGCGGAGACGTTGGGGCGAGGCGGAGGAGTGTTACGGAGGCGATGGTGGTCTCAGAGGCGGTCGAGGGTGACGGTAGCGAGCGGCACGAGCTCGACAGATCTCCTGGTGAGCTCCAACTCCGCCGATGGGCGGTGATGCTCAAGGCGGTGACTCCGGTGATCCCTGGGCGAAGAGAGGATGTCAAAGAGGTGCGTAATGAAGAGAGCTTCGCGTGGATGGAAAGAGGGGTCGAGGTGATGCTCACCGGCGTCGGGAGTAGCGGCGAACCGAGGCGGTGGCGAGATTGGAACGGCGAGAGCATGGGCTGCGGTGGGGTTTAGGCTAGGGTTTTAGGGGGATCGGGTGAGGAGGCCGAGGGGTTTATATAGGGCTTGGACTTGGGCGAGGGGGCGACGCGGATCCCGATCCCGAGAAGATCGCGGTGTCGGGCGCGCTCTACGCGTGCTCCGGTGCGGCGCGTCGTGTGCGAGGGGAAAGAGATGGGTGGGGTCCCGGGTCAGCGAGGGAGAGAGAGGGGGAGCGAACGGGCGGCCAATCGGAACGGGGTCGGCGCGGTGCGGCGGGAGCAGGCGGGCTCGGCGCTGGTGGGCTGTGGCTCGGGCGTTGGCTGGGCCGGTTGGCCTGGCTCGCACCTGGGTCTTTTTCCTTTTTTTGAAATACCACAGAGAGAAAAAACTAATTATAGAGAAACTTATAGTATTTTTATATAAGACATATATATATCAATAAAATCAGAAAAATAAATCCTACAACGTGAACATTTTTCCAGAGGCAAAACAGAAACAACAAAAAACATTTTCTGCAAATTCCAAATAAATTCAAATTTGAATTCAAACTTTTTGGCAATATTTTCTTCTAACATTTTTTTGGAGTGTCATGTTTGCTCCTCTCATACTTTTGCACAAGTATTTGTCAGGTATCTTTAAAATAAATTTCAATTGCCAAATTCAAATAAAACTCAATTGCCTCTGTAATTCCAAATGCCACTCAATCTCAAACAATATGCATAGATGCTTAGGTAATAAGTGTAAAACATTCCAAATTGGAAATTTGGGATGTTACACGTCAGGGAAGCTTTGAGGTGGCCACGAGGCAGGGAGGCGTGCCTGCCACCCTGGGCGCGCCCACCACCCTCGTGGGCCCCTCGTGGCTCCCCTAACCGACTTCTTTCGCCTATATATGTCCATATACCCTAAAAACATCGAGGAGCAGAATAGATCGGGAGTTCCGCCGCCAGAAGCCTCTGTAGCCATCGAAAACCAATCTAGACCCATTCCGACACCCTGCCGGAGCGGGGAGTCCCTCTCCGGTGGCCATCTTCATCATCCCGGCGCTCTCCATGACGAGGAGGGAGTAGTTCACCCTCGGGGCTAAGGGTACGTACCAGCAGCTATGTGTTTGATCTCTCTCTCTCTCTCTTGTGTTCTTGAGTCGGCACGATCTGGATGTATCGCGAGCTTTGCTATTATAGTTGGATCTTATGATGTTTCTCCCCCTCTACTCTCTTGTGATGGATTGAGTTTTCCCTTTGAAGTTATCTTATCAGATTGATTCTTTAAGGATTTGAGAACACTTGATGTATGTCTTGCACGTTCTTATCTGTGGTGACAATGGGATATCATGTGATCCACTTGATGTATGTTTTGGTGATCAACTTGCGAGTTCTGTGACCTCGTGAACTTATGCATAGGGGTTGGCACACGTTTTCGTCTTGACTGTCCGGTAGAAACTTTGGGGCACTCTTTGAAGTTCTTTGTGTTGGTTGAATAGATGAATTTGAGATTGTGTGATGCATATTGTATAATCATACCCACAGATACTTGAGGTGACATTGGAGTATCTAGGTGACATTAGGGTTTTGGTTGATTTGTGTCTTAAGGTGTTATTCTAGTACGAACTCTATGATAGATTGAATGGAAAGAATAGCTTCGTGTTATTTTACTACGGACTCTTGAATAGATTGATCAGAAAGGATAACTTTGAGGTGGTTTCGTACCCTACAATAATCTCTTTGTTTGTTCTGTGCTATTAGAGACTTTGGAGTGACTCTTTGTTGCATGTTGAGGGATAGTTATATGATCCAATTATGTTATTATTTTTTAGAGAACTTGCACTAATGAAAGTATGAACCCTAGGCCTTGTTTCAACGCATTGCAATACCGTTTGTACTCACTTTTATCATTAGTTACCCTGCTGTTTTTAAATTTTCAGATTACAAAAACAATTATCTACTATCCATATTGCACTTGTACCACCATCTCTTCGCCGAACTAGTGCACCTATACTATTTACCATTGTATTGGGTGTGTTGGGGACACAAGAGACTCTTTGTTATTTGGTTGCAGGGTTGCTTGAGAGAGTCCATCTTCATCCTACGCCTCCCACGGATTGATAAACCTTAGGTCATCCACTTGAGGGAAATTTGCTATTGTCCTGCAAACCTCTGCACGTGGAGGCCCAACAACGTCTACAAGAAGAAGGGTGTGTAGTAGACATCAAGCTCTTTTCTGGCGCCGTTGCCGGGGAGGTTAAAACCCACCATTTATCTTCCTCAAAACAGACACCATACCTACCTATTATGGCAATTACATTGCCATTCCGAGATATATTGCCATACAACTTTCCACCGTTCCGTTTATTATGACACGCTCCATCATTGTCATACTGCTTTGCATGATCATGTAGTTGACATCGTATTTGTGCCAAAGCCACCATTCATAATTCTTTCATACATGTCACTCATGAGTCATTACACATCCCATTATACCGCCGGAGGCATTCACATAGAGTCATATTTTGTTTAAAGTATTGAGTTGTAATTCTTGAGTTGTAAGTAAAAAAGAATTGTGATGATCATCATTATTAGAGCATTGTCCCAGTGAGGAAAGGATGATGGAGACTATGATTCCCCCACAAGTCGGGATGAGACTCCGGACAAAAAAAAGGAAAAAAAAAGAGGCCAAAAAGAAAAAAAGAAGGCCCAAATAAAAAATGAAATGAGAGAAAAAGAGAGAAGGGACAATGTTACTATCCTTTTTCCACACTTGTGCTTCAAAGTAGCACCATGATCTTCATGATAGGGAGTCTCTTATGTTGTCACTTTCATAAACTAGTGGGAATTTTACATTATAGAACTTGGCTTGTATATTCCAATGTTGGGCTTCCTCAAATTGCCCTAGGTCTTCATGAGCAAGCAAGTTGGATGCACACCCACTTAGTTTCTTTTGTTGAGCTTTCATACACTTATAGCTCTAGTGCATCCGTTGCATGGAAATCCCTACTCACTCACATTGATATCTATTGATGGGCATCTCCATAGCCCGTTGATACGCCTAGTTGATGTGAGCCTATCTTCTCCTTTTTGTCTTCTCCACAACCACCATTCTATTCCACCTATAGTGCTATGTCCATGGCTCACGCTCATGTATTGCGTGAAGATTGAAAAAGTTTGAGAACATCAAAAGTATGAAACAATTGATTGGCTTGTCATCGGGGTTGTGCATGATTTAAATATTTTGTGTGATGAAGATGGAGCATAGCCAGACTATATGATTTTGTAGGGATAGCTTTCTTTGGCCATGTTATTTTGAGAAGACATGATTACTTTGTTAGTATGCTTGAAGTATTATTATTATTATGTAAATATTAAACTTTTGTCTTGAATCTTATGGATCTGAACATTCATGCCACAATAAAGAAAATTACATTGATAAATATGTTAGGTAGCACTCCACATCAAAAAATCTGTTTTTATCATTTACCTACTCGAGGACGAGCAGGAATTAAGCTTGGGGATGCTGATACGTCTCCAACGTATCTATAATTTTTGATTGTTCCATGCTAGTATATTATCTGTTTTGGATGTTTATGGACTTTATTATACACTTTTATATTATTTTTGGGACTAACCTATTAACCGGAGGCCCAGCCCAAATTCCTGTTTTCTTGCCTATTTCAGTGTTTCGAAGAAAAGGAATATCAAATGGAGTCCAAACGGAATGAAACCTTCGGGAGAGTTATTTTTGGAATGGAAGCAATCCATGAGACTTGGAGTAGACGTCAGGGAAGCTTCGAGGTGGCCATGAGGCAGGGAAGCGCGCCTACCCCCAGGGCACGCCCCCACCCTCGTGGCTCCCCTGGCCGACTTCTTTCGCCTATATATGTCCATATACCCTAAAACATCGAGGAGCAGAATAGATCTGGAGTTCCACCGCCAGAAGCCTCCGTAGCCATCGAAAACCAATCTAGACCCATTCCGGCACCCTACCGGAGGGGGGAGTCCTCTCCGTTGGCCATCTTCATCATCTCGGCGCTCTCCATGACGAGGGGGGAGTAGTTCACCCTCGGAGCTAAGGGTACGTACCAGTAGCTATGTGTTTGATCTCTCTCTCTCTCTCTCGTGTTCTTGAGTCAACACGATCTTGATGTATCAATAGCTTTGCTATTATAGTTGGATCTTATGATGTTTCTCCCCCTCTACTCTCTTGTGATGGATTGAGTTTTCCCTTTGAAGTTATCTTATCGGATTGAGTCTTTAAGGATTTGAGAACATTTGATGTATGTCTTGCACGTGCTTATCTGTGGTGACAATGGGATATCATGTGATCCACTTGATGTATGTTTTGGTGATCAACTTGTGAGTTACGTGACCTCGTAAACTTATGCATAGGTGTTGGCACACGTTTTCTTCTTGACTCTCCGGTAGAAACTTTGGGGCACTCTTTGAAGTTCTTTGTGTTGGTTGAATAGATGAATCTGAGATTGTCTGATGCATATCGTATAATCATACCCACGGATACTTGAGGTGACATTGGAGTATCTAGGTGCCATTAGGGTTTTGGTTGATTTGTGTCTTACGGTGTTATTCTAGTACGAACTCTATGATAGATTGAATGGAAAGAATAGCTTCGTGTTATTTTACTACGGACTCTTGAATAGATCGATCAGAAAGGATAACTTTGAGGTGGTTTCGTACCCTACAATAATCTCTTCGTCTGTCCTCTGCTATTAGTGACTTTGGAGTGACTCTTTGTTGCATATTGAGGGATAGTTATATGATCCAATTATGTTATTATTGTTGAGAGAACATGCACTGGTCAAAGTATGAACCCTAGGCCTTGTTTCAACGCATTGCAATATCGATTGTACTGACTTTTATCATTAGTTACCTTGCTGTTTTTATATTTTCAGATTACAAAAACCATTATCTACTATCCATATTGCACTTGTATCACCATCTCTTCACTGAAGTAGTGCACCTATACAATATACCATTGTATTGGATGTGTGTGGGACACAAGAGACTCTTTGTTATTTGGTTGCAGGGTTGCTTGAGAGAGACCATCTTCATCCTACGCCTCCCATGGATTGATAAACCTTAGGTCATCCACTTGAGGGAAATTTTCTATTGTCCTACAAACCTCTGCACTTGGAGGCCCAACAATGTCTACAAGAAGAAGGTTGTGTAGTAGACATCAAGCTCTTTTCTAGCGCCGTTGCCGGGGAGGTTAGCGCTTGAAGGTATATCTTTAGATCTTGCAATCGAATCTTTTAGTTTCTTGTTTTATCACTAGTTTAGTTTATAAAAGAAAACTACAAAAAAATGGAATTGAGTTTGTCTCAAACGCTTCATCTTTCTAATATCTTTCGTGAGAATGATGGAAAGGAAAATTGTGCTTAAATGCTAGAAGAAGAAGTCTATAAAATGTTTGGCACTAAATCTATGAATGATGAGCATGATTGAAATGTTGTTAGTATGAACTCCTTGAATATCCATAGTACTAATGATGATTGCACCAGTCTTGATGAAAATGTCTCTTATAAGCATGTTAACTTTTGTGGAGTGCATAGAGCTTGCAAGTACACACCTATTAGGGAAAATAGATTTTGCAAGAGGCATAAGTATTTGGAAACTAAATGGTTGCAAGAGAGCCTAGATGTTTGTGCTGAAAATTTAAAATTTCTTCACCACACTTGTGAACTTTGCAATGAACATGGTCATTTAAATCTCAAATGCAAAAAAATTCATGATCGTATCGTGTCCAAAAATTGTGATGATTTTATTTCCCTTGCACATCATAATGAACTTAGTTTGCTTTTGGGTTATGAAGAAATGAAACGTATAACTAAGCATATTCCAGAATATAACCTTGAGAAATTCCTCGATATTGATCTAGAAGAAATTTTTATGTATTGTGCGGTGAATTGCATTGAAAATACTTATATTGATAATTACATACAGAAAAGAAAACAAATAGAGGATGAAGAGAATGCTAATGAAAGGGAAGAGGCTTCCCAATATCCTCCTATTATTTCTTATGATGAATCAGGTAACGAGGAGGAGCCTTCTATTCAACCAATCTCATCAATAAGGAGCTCCAAAAAGAGGATTGAACCCACACATAATGTGAAGAAGAAAAAGAAAAGACGGAGAAGTAAAGGTAAAAAGGTATCTCTCCCAAATGATGTTGCTCATATTACTCATCGTGATGATGATAATTGTTACACCATTGGTGCTATCCATACTATTAATGATGAGAGTGATTATGCTTATGATATGAAAAGGCCCAAGCTTGGGGATGCTATGTTTGATGAAAATGGCATATTTGAGAATATATTTGCTGCAATTAATGTTTGTCCCAAGCTTGGGGATCCTATGTTTAATGAAGACGCTATTTCTAGCCTCCCAAGTTTTGATATGCAAGTTTGTTATGATGATAGCATGCCTCCTACTTATGATGATTATATTGATGAACGTGGGTTTGGAAGAGTGTCAACTTTAGGAAGTAATGATCCCACTATTTTGGAGGATGTTGAATCTTATTGTGATAATTATGAAAGTGGATTTTGATAGGTCATGACTTTATTTAGTAATGATTCCACTATCTTGGAAGAGGTTTCAATTGACTATGATGAGAACAAAGTTGCTACCTATGATGATTATTGGGATGACACTTATGCTATTAAAAGTAGAGATGATTATATTTATAAAACTCGTCATGATTATGATTAACCTTTTTCTAAACATTACTCTTTTAATGTGGAAACAATTTATAGTATTCGAGCCTCTTATGATACTCCGACTATTCCGAATGAGAAGAATTTTGCTTATGTGGAGAGTAATAAAATTTCTATGCTTGCAGATCATGAAAAGAATGCTTTAGGTGCTGGTTATATTGTTGAATTCATTCATGATGCTACTCAAAAATGACTATGAAGGAGGAACATATGCTTGTAGGAATTGCAATAATATCAAGTTTCCTCTCTATGTGCTTAAAGTTCTAAAGTTATGCTTCTTTTGCCTTCCTATGCTAGTTGCATATTGTTACCATAAATTGTTTGCTCACAAAATCCCTATGCATAGGAAGTGGGTTAGACATAAATGTGCTAGTCATATTCTTCATGATGCTGTCTTTATGTTACGAATGACGCGAACTTGTTCTTCTACCTCCTGGATCATATCCGGTCCAAAGAATTGTCTTTCACCAGTTTCCGACCAGTTCAAAGGTGTTCGACATCTTCGTCCATACAGAACCTCAAAAGGAGCTTTCTTGAGGCTGGATTGGTAGCTATTGTTATAAGCATACTCGGCGAAGGGAAGGCACTTCTCCCAATCCATACCGAATGAGATAACACAAGCTCTAAGCATGCCTTCGAGAATTTGGTTGACCCTTTCCACCTGACCACTTGACTGAGGGTGGAAAGCGGTACTGAAAGAAAGATGGGTGCCCATGGCAGTTTGGAAACTCTCCCAGAAATGAGAAGTGAAAAGACTACCACGGTCTGAATTGATCTCTAGTGGAACACCATGAAGTGAAACTATTCGAGAAACATATAAGTCAGCGAGCTGACTAGCAGTGATACTCTCTTGAACAGGTAGGAAGTGAGCCACTTTGGAAAGATGATCAATGACTACGAAGATAGCGTTATTCCCTTTCTTGGTCCTGGGAAAGCCGGTGATGAAGTCCATACCAACTTTATCCCATTTCCACTCAGGAATAGCTAGAGGCTGAAGGGTGCCAGCAGGTCTTTGATGTTCTGCCTTAACGCGACGACAAACGTCACAGTTAGCAATGAACTCAGCGATTTCTCTCTTCATCCTAGTCCACCAGAACCTCTAGCGTAGGTCCTGATACATTTTAGTACTACCGGGATGAATCGTGAGAGGAGAATCATAAGCCTCCTTAAGGATCAGTTGCCGAAGATGTTGCTTCTTGGGAACCACCAGACGATTCCCGAAGAAAACAACACCTCGATCATCTATAGAGAAACTACCAGCAATGCCCTTGGCAATGTTTCTCTTAATCCGGGTAATCCCCGTATCATGCTTCTGGGCTTCTATGATATGATCCACAAGAGTAGGTTTCGCCACCAAGGTAGAAAGGAATCCACGAGGAGCAATGTGGAGGTTAAGCTTACAGAATTCCTCATGGAGAAGTGGTTGGCCCTGCTGCAACATGAGATTGTTGCAATAGGACTTACGACTTAGCGCATCAGCCATGACATTGGCCTTACCGGGAGTGTAAGTGATCCCTAAGTCATAATCTGAGATCAACTCCAACCAACGTCTTTGCCTAAGGTTCAAATCTGGTTGGGTGAAGATATACTTGAGACTCTGGTGGTCGGTGTAAATCTTGCAACGTTTACCAAGAAGGTAATGTCGCCACGTCTTAAGTGCATAGACTATGGCTGCAAGCTCTAGATCATGTGTAGGATAATTCTCCTCGTGTGGATGCAACTGTCGAGATGCATAGGCAATCACATGGCGATCTTGCATAAGAATGCAACCTAGTCCCTGTCGTGAGGCGTCGCAGTAGATAACAAAGTCCTTAGTGAAATTCGGTGGCACAAGTATGGGAGCAGAAGTCAGGCGTCTTTTCAGTTCCTGGAAACTGTGCTCACACTATGGGGACCAGTCAAACTTTTGTTCTTTCTTGAGAAGTTTCGTGAGAGGTTTGGCCACTTTGGAGAAGTTCTCAACGAAGCGGCGACAATAACTGGCTAGACCAAGGAAACTCCTAACTTGCTTAACTGTTTCAGGCGGAGTCCAATTAAGAATGGCCTGAACTCTCTTGGGATTGACAGCAATGCCCTTACCAAAGATTACGTGGCCGAGATAGGTCACTTCTGGCAACCAAAATTCGCACTTGGAGAACTTGGCATAAAGGCGGTGCTCTCTGAGTTTTTCTAACACAAGTCTAAGATGTTCGGCATGCTCTTCCTCGTTCTTCGAGTAAATAAGGATATCATCGAGGTAAACCATGACGAACTTATCTAAGTACTCCATGAAGATCGAGTTCATCAAGCGGGAGAAAGTAGCTGGAGCATTGGTTAGACCAAAGGACATGATGGTGTACTCGTACTGGCCATAACGAGTGACAAAAGCTGTCTTAGGAATGTCCCCGTTTCTAATCTTGATTTGGTGGTAGCCTAACCTCAAATCCATCTTGGAAAAGACTGAGGATCCAGTGAGCTGATCATATAGATCGTTGATCCTGGGGAGCGGATACTTGTTCTTTATCGTGACCAAATTAACGGGATGGTAATCTACAACCATCTGGTCTATACCATCCTTCTTCTTGACGAAGAGGATGGTGCAAGCCCAGGGAGAAGAACTAGGACAGATGAAACCCTTTTGCAAGGATTCATCGAGTTGTTTCTTAAGCTCAGCTAGCTCTAAGGGTGCCATCTTGTAAGGTCTCCTAGAAATTGGGGCGGTTCCTGGGATAAGATCTATGACAAACTCTACATCTCTGTCAGGTGGAATACCTGGCAGTTCCTCTAGAAAGACATCCGGAAAGTCACGGACTACTAGGATATCTTCAAGGTCTAGAAGAGGGCTGGCGTTAAGAGAATAGAGTTGACGCTTTGCAACTCTGGTGGAGACAGTGACTATCTTGCCAGATGAGTGTGTAAGCTGAATAGACCTGGTGAAACAATCAATCTTGGCATGATGAGCTGTCATCCGGTCCATTACCCAAGATGATGTTAATATCTGAAGACTTGAGGGCTACAAGTGATGCAAGGAATGCAAGTCTGTCAACAAGGATTTCATTACCATGGCTTATTCTGGTCATTTTCCATCTAGACCCTGGAGTTTGGATTTCAAGCGGAGTGGGCATATCACAAAATGACATGTCGTGCAAACGAGCATAGCCTTCAGAGATGAAGGAGTGAGATGCTCCGGTATCGAACGGAACCAAAGCTGGATGACAATTGACAAGGAGCACTACTAGGGAAAAGCCTATACACAGAATCTTACCAGCAGCGCGCTTTAAAATCAGGCGATGCTGCTAAGTAGCAGTAGCGCGGGTTTTTAACCCTCGCTACTACTAAGTTGATAGCAGTAGCGCTGGTTATTTACCCTCGCTACTACTAAGCGGTCTCTACCGTGCCCCCCGGGACATGCCATAGTAGTAGCGCGGGTTTTTAACCTCGCTACTACTAAGTTGATAGCAGTAGCGCTGGTTTTTACCCCTCGCTACTACTAAGCGGTCTCTACCGTGCCCCTGGGCCATGCCATAGTAGTAGCGAGGGTTATAAACCTGTGCTACTACTAAGTTTTTACCCCTCGCTACTACTAAGAGGTCTCAACCGTGCCCCTCCGGGACATGCCATAGTAGTAGCGAGGGGTAAAATCCCTCGCTACTACTAAAGGTCCCATTTTGAAACTCTACCCCCCCCCCCCCGTGGATCGCCTTTTTGGTTTTGTAAAAAGCAAAAGAAAATGATAAAAACTTCAAAAATTAAAATCCTTCGAGATGTAGTTATGTTACTACATCTACTAGTTAGGAAAATTTAAAAACTTAAATTTGGACATGTTCTGCAAAAAGTGTAGGGAAAATGTAAAACGGCTATAACTTTTGCATACGATGTTAGAAAAAAAACGTATAATATATCAAAATGTTTCAAAAATTAAAATCCTTCGAGATGTAGTTATGTTACTACATCTACTAGTTAGGAAAATTTAAAAACTTAAATTTGGACATGTTTTGCAAAAAGTGTAGGGAAAATGTAAAACGGCTATAACTTTTGCATACGATGTTAGAAAAAAACGTATAATATATCAAAATGTTTCAAAAATTAAAATCCTTCGAGATGTAGTTATGTTACTACATCTACTAGTTAGGAAAATTTAAAAACTTAAATTTGGACATGTTTTGCAAAAAGTGTAGGGAAAATGTAAAACGGCTATAACTTTTGCATACGATGTCAGAAAAAAAACGTATAATATATCAAAATGTTCAGCACGAAAATCCGCATACAATGGAGACCACCTACGGCCTATTTGCAAATTTTTAGAATCCTCAAATTCTAAAAGGAAAAAAGTTATGCTCAAATTTCAGTTTTTTTAATTTTGGTCAAATCTGGTCACACTGTGGTCAAACTACTTATTCAAGAAGTATTAGTGTTACTAAATAATTATTCAAGAATATTAGTGTTACTAAATAATTATTTCAGTTTTTTGGAATTTTGGTCAAATCTGGTCAAACTGTGGTCAAACTTTGGTCAAAATGTGGTCAAACTCCTTATTCAAGAAATATTAGTGTTACTAAATAATTATTGTTTTTTAGAACAATAGTTTTAAACTCAAATAGCAAAATGTGTGACTTCATGCTCAAGCTAAACTCCCGAGGGTTAATAGGATTGACATCTTACTATTGTCAGGAAAACAACAAGTGCAGACTTGGAATCGAGGGAGAATAGAACCCGGAAGTTAAGCGTGCTCAAGCTGGAGTAGTGAGAGGATGGGTGACCATCCGGAAAGTTAGATGATTTGGAATGATGAGGGGTGATTAGAGATTAAATTGAGCAGCGATGAGGGTGATTAGAGATTAGAGGTTAAAATAATTCAGAAATTTGAAAATTCGCGCAAAAAATTCGAAAAAAAAATCCGCGGGTTAGTAGTAGCGCGGGTTTTTACACACGCAACTACTAACGGACGTAGTAGTAGCGCGGGTGCGGTTTTTACCCACGCTACTACTAACGGACGTAGTAGTAGCGTGGGTGGCACCCGCGCTGCTGCTATACGTTAGTAGTAGCACCGGCCCCCGCACTGCTAGTAGGCCCAAAACCCGCGCTGCTGCTAGGCTTTTCCCTAGTAGTGGAGTGTACCAAGAACGACATCCGGGTCATCATGAGCGTCTTTAGCTAAGACGTGATGCACACATCCATGTTCAGTGGGATCTGACTTAACGATGATCATCTTGCATGGTGGCTTACCATGGCCAACAGACTTCTTAGGCAGGGGTGGAGCATAGTTGGTTTGAGAGAAGTCACGTGCATAGTGTCCTGGCTCTCCGCATGTGAAACAAGTCCCTGAAGTAGGACGTGGATCCGCTTTGACAAGCGGTCTACCAATAGGCCTAGGTGGAGCATATGGTTGAGCTGGGTGAGGCGCCACATAAGAGGGCCTCGGTGAATATCCGGGTGGAAGAGCGGAGTTCGGAACCCAAATCCGGCGCTTCTGAGAACTAGAACCGGAGGAACAACCCAAATCACGGGTGTGCTTACGAGACTCCTTGTAAGTGAGTTGAGTTGTCTCTGCGTTAATGGCCTTGTTCACAAGAGCCTGGAATGTATTGCAATGGTGCAAGTGGAGATCACGACGCAACTTGGGGTTGAGACCCTTTCGGAACCTAGCCTGCTTCTTGGCGTCTGTGGACACCTCCTCTGTAGCATAGGGGGCAAGGTTCTCAAACTCTCTACCGTAAGCATCAACAGCCATCTTATCCTCGGTGAAACTATAGAACTCTTCTCTCTTGCGGTCAATGAGAGCCAGAGGGATGTGATGTTCGTGAAAAGCCTAAGTGAAATCTCTCCAGGTAGGTATCTGGCCAGCTGGAAGCATAGCCTCATAGTTCTGCCACCAAAGACTAGCAGGACCTTCCAGGTGATAAGCAGCATAGGTGACCTTGTCACCTTCAGCTACGCTCGCGGAACGCAGCTTGTGTGTGATACTACGGAGCCAGTCATCTGCATCGAGTGGTTCAATGGAATGATGGAAGGTAGGTGGTTTCAGGCCAATGAAGTCATGAATGGACGCAGACTCTTTGTGCTGATGGGAGGTGTTCTCCTCAATACGTGCTAACAACTGGTTAGACTCTCGCTTGTTCTTCTCCATCTCTAACATGAACTCTGCCAACGAAGGTTGGTCGGGAGGATCCTCATCCCTACCATCTCCGTGGTTCCGGCTACGAGCAACAGAACTTCGGTTAACTGACGACATCCTGAAGAACCAACCAAGGAAACAAGGATGGATTCAGCATCATCATAAGGATGTAGAATATAGTACAAGGAAAAAACTATCTCTTGAACTCCTAGGACAATTCCGGCAGCATAACGGCAGTAAAATGCTCAAAATGAGACATCCTGCAAATGATGGGGTAGTACCATACTCAACATCATCATTCAAAGTTCTGAGATATTACTAAACAGGCTACACCGGAGGTACTCGCACTGGGATATGACTCTGATCAACCAACCCTAAGAGACTACGGAGTAGTAACACGTGATCCTGAAAGACAGAAGAGAAAGCCCAGTTCCTTAACCCCGTAGGAAGGTAGGATGACTCAGATCAGAAGGCATAAGGTATAAGGAGTAAAAAGAGCCTTACGTTCCCTTCCACAATCAATTCCCCTATATATTTAAAGAATTTCTAGACTCAACTTCGACCAGGTTGGCCTGGTAATCCTACAGGCAGTCAGGCTCTGATACCAAACCTGTCAGGACCCTGATTCTAAGTCACACCGATCTAGCATGTAACACGTCATATCACTTTGCGGCCTCACGCACGGTATTCCCATAGGTGTCACCTTACCTAGCCCGGGACCGTTTGCGCCTTTTGGCTCACGTATATGATAGTGTCGCTAGCATCCATATGACAGAGAACCCGGGCCAACATGACTAGTCGTGAACCCAAAGTGGCACTAACTTACGAGGACAGGCATACATGAATCAACATCGAGCATGTTGGTTAGCAGCATGCGAATCCGGGCTGTAGCACTGGGCTAACAGGACTCCGGTGAACTGGGCTGTAGCAGGCTAGACAGGACTCCGGATGTCACCGCGTGACATTTCCCCGAAGGGATAGACATAGGAACAAAGTGAATCACATGCCGGCCAGTCTAAGTGTTCCGGAGCAGTAGTGTTGGGCTAGCAGGACTCCGGTGAACCGGGCTGTAGCAGACTACCATGGCTCAGTGGAAGCACTAGACTATATTTCCCCATAAGAGAGGCTACCAAGGATAAACAACTAGGTTGTCGGATCCCACACATAGCAATACACGTCACACGTGCGCATAACATGCAAGTATGTGTTGTACAACATGGCATCACAACATAACTCAAACTCATATGGATAAAGGCCCGGAAGAGCCACGTAGCATTAATACAAACAGAGGTCTCATGACCCATCATTCAGAGCATACAAGCAACGGAAGCATTACATGTCTGAGTACAAACAACTACAAAAGGACAAGGCTGAGAAGCCTGACTATCTACAAGTCCCTCCAAGGGTACAAGATCGTAGCTGAGGTAACAAGCTACTCGTCGAAGTCCAAGTGGTACTACTAGTGAGACAGATGTCTCACATGCAAAACATAAATAAGGCAAACTTGAGTACAAAGGTACTCAGCAAGACTTACATCAGATCCTATCATACATGCATTTGTATCAAGAAGGTAATGTGGGGTTTAGTTGCAGCAAGCCAGCTTTGACTCAGTGGCTATCCTATTCTACGACTACGAGAAACTTCTTTGAGGTGAGGCATCGCACACGAGTCCACTAATCACCACATCAATACACTACTATGGATTCATCCCCGTCTCTCTACGAGAAGGCCATCCATAGCACTCACACTTGTCTTGAGCGTTTTAGAGTATCCACTTTAAGTTGTCTATGTGCCACGTAAGCATCCAAGAAGTCCATAACCGAGGACACGGCTATTCGAATAGATCATGATAACCCTGCAGGGGTGTACTTCTTCACACACGCTCTCACCACTTATCACCATGTACACGTCATGTATCTCGGCAACCTTCAAGTGGAAGCCTGGCGAGGGTGTCGGCCATGACCTGACTAACCACACAAGACTCTAGTCCAGGTTTATCGCCTATTTGGGTTCCATCCGCAAGGAGATTCGGCTGGGGTTTCGCTCACGGCCCCAGACGATGTTTACAGGGTTCCCGAGCCCACCATCCGGGTGCCACTCGGTACACCGGGCCATGGTGCCTAGTCTGTCCCAAGTCCACCCTGCCGGGTGCCACTCGGTAGAAAAATAGCACTACCTACAAACACCAGAAACTAGTTGCAACTCCTGGACAGAGATCAAGTTGGCTAATAAGTCGAGAGGGGTCGAGTTACCGGAACCCAATGTGTGGTAGTAGCTAGTCATTGGACAACTTACACAGAACTCAGTTCTTAAGGACGGTCCCAATGAGACAACCCACCATGTACTCCTACATGGCCTCTCATCGCTACCTTTACCAAATCGTGTTCACACGCTTAACTCTCAGCACCAGAACATATCATAACACTCCAATTCATTCCCAATGAATCAGACCTGACACAACTCTAAGCAATAGCAGGCATGGCATGGTAGGAAAACAACATGGCTCAATCAACTCCTACACATGCTAGTGGGTTTTAACTATTTACTATGGCAATGGCAGGTCATGCAGAGGAATGGGTTCAACTACCATAGCATAAAGTAGCAGTTGAATCATTGTTGTCCTAATGCAATAAATGAGAGCAGGAGCGAGAGAGTAGGACTGTATCGGAATGAACAAGGGGGTTTGCTTGCCTGGTAGATCAACAGAGGGGGCACTGCTCCACTGACAGGTACTCTGGATCGGTCTCCGGAGCAGGACCTATCGAGAAGGAATGGTGTCGACAATCAATACACAATCATATGCAACAATATGATGCATGAACATGGCATGAGGATGTGATGTTGTTTGAGTTAATGCATCAAGCATTCTATTTGGAAGAGGTCCATTTGAACCAAAGGTTCAAATGCAACTCTAAATTAAGTCCCTTTAAATGCCATAAGTGTGTTTTCATATATACATCATGTATAGGTTGGTTTTTCATGCATGAAAATGGTACAGATGGATAGATTGAATTATTCTGATAATTTTTCATATATAACTTATTTCAATCTGAGCTACGGTTGAATTTCTATGATTTTTTTGAAGTTTAGAACATTTTCTAGAATTTCCTAATTTATTTTAAATCCATAAAAGAATAACTGCGTCAGCATTGTGTCATGCCTGCGTCAGCAGGTCAACGGCGCTGACCGGGTTAAACCTGACGTGTGGGGTCCACACGTCAGTGTCATAGTGTTAAACAGGGGGGTTATTTCTAAACTAATTTAGATTAGTGGCGTTGGGGCCCACTGTCAGTGTCTCTAGGGGTAATTAGTGCCTAATTAGAGGCCACGTAAGCAGTCGCCGGAGTTCGGCCGGCGACGACCAAACCCGCGGCGGTGACTCGCCGTACTTGCGCTCCGAGCGGTGGATGGACGTGCGGAGACCACGGGGGCGTAGCCCGTCGTCGTCCGCATCCAGTAGAGCAAGTGGGACGGGCTGAGGAGGCCGGAGCTCGCTGGAGCGAAGCTCGGGGCGGCGGCCGGGGCACGGCTTCGAATGGGAGCGAGCTACGTGGCACAGCAGGGGCTGCGGATGGCCTCTACGGCCTCCTCGCGTCACCAGGAGCACGGTGACGCGCGCGGGAGCGGCTGGCTCGGGCTCTGGCCACAGTGGCGCCATGGTCGGCAACGATGAGGTCTCGGGCACGGCAGCTGAGCTAGCTAGGCGGGGCAAACAAGCACGGTGAGGAGGAGAAAACGAAGTAGAGCTCACGGGGATACCGTAGACGTCGTCAGCGAGCTCGCGGAGGGTCGAACGCGAGCGGAACGGCGACGGCGATCTCGGGTGGCCGGAGACGAAGACGATGGCGATGGCGGCGCTCCAGGGCCTCCCGAGGCGCGTGGCTCGACGGAGAGGTAGACCGAGATGTGGCGGAGCTTGCAGACACAGAGAGAGGGCGAGGGGGAGGCGGTGGCTGTGGCTACGGTGAATGGGGGCGACGGCAGCGCTCGGCCATTCGCGCGAGAGAGCGAGGGAGAGAGAGAGCGAATGAGAGGGAGGGTTCGATCCAGACGGCAGCGGAGGGTCAACCACGGCGTCGCGCTGGCGGGGAAGGCAGGCAGGCAAGCTGGTGGCGTGGCGCCCATGCGCGCAGGCGGCGAGCGCGTGCCCCTGTCCTCCTAGCGCGAGGAAGGGGACGACTGGCAGTGCCAGTCGGCTGGGCCGGCCTACTGTGCCGCTGGGCCAGGCCGGCTGCACAGTGCCAGGCCGCAGGTAACCCAGGTAAGGTTTTTCCTTTTTTGTTTTCTTTTCTATTTCTCTAATTTGTTTCCTGAATTAGTAAAACACTAAATCAATTTATTTTTCTTCTGAAATTTATTGTAGGAGCTAGTTGAAATATTCCAGAGCCCCTCACATAAAAAACAGAATTATTGGACATATATAAATAAATATAACACATATATATATATATCCAATGCAAATAAGTATTGCATTAATTCCAAAAGGCCAAAATAAATATCTATGAGCTCCTGAAAATATTTGTTTGAATTTTACCTCTGACCAATATTTTCAGAGAGCAACATGAACATTTTCTTGGACCTTTTTGGAGCAATTTTTATCTGGGTCATTTCCAGAAATGATTTCTGAGGGTTTCACAAATCCCCAATTCAAATTTAAATGAAGTTCAAACATGATGCACACATGAGTAGCTAGTCTAGGTCATACCAGGACTAGGGATGTGACAGGAGCACTGGACAGCGGTCAAGAATATCCTGAAGTACCTGAAAAGAACTAAGGATATGTTTCTCGTTTACAGATGTGACGAAGAGCTCGTCGTACAGGGTTACGTCGATGCTAGCTTCGACACAGATCTGGGTGACTCCAAGTCACAAACCGGATACGTGTACATTTTGAATGGTGGGCCAGTCAGCTGGTGCAGTTGCAAGCAAAGCATCATGGCGGGATCTACATGTGAAGCAGAGTACATAGCTGCCTTGAAGGCAGCACAGGAAGCAGTCTGGATGAAGGAGTTCATCACCGACCTAGGAGTCATTCCCAATGCGTCGGTCCCGATGACTCTCTTCTATGACAACACTGGAGCTATTGCCCTTGCAAAGGAGCCCAGGTTTCACAAGAAGACCAGGCATATCAAGCGTCACTTCAACTCCATTCGTGAATATATTCAAGATAGAGACATAGATATTTGTAAAGTGCATACGGATCTGAACGTCACAGATCCATTGACTAAACCTCTTCCACGAGCAAAACATGATCAACACCAGAACTCTTTGGGTGTTCGATTCATCAAAATGTAACTAGATTATTGACTCTAGTGCAAGTGGGAGACTGTTGGAAATATGCCCTAGAGGCAATAATAAAGTGGTTATTATTATATTTCCTTGTTCATCATAATTGTCTATTGTTCATGCTATAATTGTATTAACTGAAAACCGTAATACATGTGTGAATACATAGATCACAACATGTCCCTAGTGAGCCTCTAGTTGACTAGCTCGCTGATCAATAGATGGTTGTAGTTTCCTGACCATGGACATTGGATGTCGTTGATAACGGGGTCACATCATTAGGATAATGATGTGATGAACAAGACCAAATCATATGTGTCGTGGAAGTGTCACGGCAGATGTCCTCGTAGAAGGACTTAGTTGTGGAGCCATTGCAACAAGGTTAGCTTAAAGGGGTTAAAATGGGACAAAGCACACGGGGAGTTTATACTGGTCCGGCCCCTTGTGGTGAAGGTAAAGGCCTACTCCAGTTTGAGGTGGTATTGCTAGGGTTTCCATTACCAGGGAGCAAACACGCTTTCCCTGGCTTTTGATTTGATGTTTCTTGGCCTAAACCGCCACCGGGTCGTCCCCTTATATACATGGGTTGACGCCCTGCGGCCTACAGAGTCCCGGCCGGCTCATACAACGTGTCCGACTTGGTGACGTATCTTACATGCATTACATTACAAGTCTACACATATATGCGGTTTATACTTACGGGCCTTAAGCCGCCTCTGGTCTTGGGCCTTTTACAAGCCTAACTGTGAACCACCATCTTGTATACTCTTGGGCTTCATTTAGATGAACCGCCATTGTGGTTGACCCGGCCCCTCCTGGGTAGGTCATATCTGATAGTCATATCCCCAACATTAGGCCCCAGGTTGATTTGAACTTGTTCATGTCAATCTTCAACACTTAGAAAAAATCCTTCTACATCTGTTGTGAAAACAATGTAACCCGCCATGACGTCATCTCCAGAAATTTCGGAAACCCGCCACGACGTCATCTTTAACAGATATTTTATCTTTAATGACCTTCCGAAAATTGAGGCGTTCAATTAGTTGGATAATCATCATTTGGCCTCCTCGTTTTTCACGCCTGCATGTTACTCCTTTCCTTATAAATAGGGTCAAACCGTCCCTTTCTCATTCTCCTTCTCGTCTTCTTCTTCCTCGCGATGCACCAGCCCGCACGAGCTCCGCCACCCTCGACCTCTGTCCCCTTCGTCAACTCCGGCCGCTGCATCGCCCTGAACGAACCAGAAACACTGCGGCACTCCTCCGCTGTCAGCTAGCACCAGTAAGTCCTCCCTTTTCCTTTTCATGGATCTGTTCTTAGGGTTTCAGTGTTCGTCGGTGTTCATCACCATTTCTTCCCTTTCTCTTTTCTATATTGCGTAGTGTAATCTGAAAATAACATAGGTCCTATGCGGTAGCAGTTTTAGCATCCGCTTTTGATATTAGAACATATCCTCATCGCGATAGATCTCCTCTGGGGCACCTCCACTTTTCTGCTGCCGCCTTTGTAGGTTTAGAATTTATTTCCTTTTTCTGAATAGTTGTAGATCCGAATTTATAGCTTTAACTTGTGGAACCTGTTTGTCCCAACACTTAGCAAATTTTGCTCTTGTTATATCTTGAATATCTTAGTCATGGCGGCTTACTATACCGGCTTATCGTTACTTCATATATCATTAACCCTCGCTTAAGCCGCCATTCTGCATGTACACTGCAACCGTTAACTTGTGATTTCACCAACTAACTTGGGCCGGCAAATTATTCCCTTCCTTTAGGTTGTCCTTCTTTCACAATGCCGCCAAATACAGTTACTACATGTAACTAGGTTCCCTCCATCGTCATTGAGGGTACTTTAAAAGATTTTGTCAAAGTTGGATATTTGCCAGAGAAGAGTGTCATGCACTACCGCGCTCCTAACCCGGGCGAAAAGAGACCTCTGCCAAAGGACAGTGAAGTCATTGTATTCACTGACCATATGAACCGGGGCTTCTCACCGCCTGGTTCTAAGTTTTTTTGAGATGTTCTACACTTCTTCAAACTCCATCCTCAAGACATTGGACCCAACTCCGTGTCAAACATCTGTAACTTTCAAGTTTTCTGTGAAGTATACCTTCAAGAAGAGCCTAGTGTCGAGCTTTTCAGGGAATTCTTCTATCTGAACCGCCAAAATGAGTTCACAAACGGGCCCAGCTTGGAACTTGGTGGAATCTCGATTCAACGCAGAAGAGACGCCATTTTCCCTCAAGCAGCTCTACTGAGTCACCCCAAGGACTGGAATCAGACATGGTTCTATTGTAAAGATATCTCGCCGGCTGATGAAAATCCGTTGCCGGGTTATCGAGCTGAACGTCTTGACCCAAAACATCAACTCCCTGAAAAACTTACCGCCGCCGAATGTAAGAAACTCGCCCCTACTATCAGAAAGGTCCAAGCCCTGCTAGGAAATGGTTTAACCGGAGTTGATTTGGTCCGATGCTGGGTCTCGTGGCGGATCATACCCTTAAGCCGCCGACCTGGCTTGATGTGTACTTATACCGGAGAAAAATACGATCCATTACGCCATAGCTCTCTGCGTCTGACTGAAGAGGGCATTATTGAAATGGCAACAACACTTGTAAATAGAAAATTCGAAGACTGCAGCAAAGTGGGTATTGATACGTCTCCGTCGTATCTATAATTTTTGATTGTTCCATGCCAATATTATTCAACTTTCATATACTTTTTGGCAACTTTTTATATTATTTTTGGGACTAACATATTGATCCAGTGCCCAGTGTCAGTTCCTGTCTGTTGCATGTTTTTGGTTTCGCAGAATATCCATATCAAACGGAGTCCAAGTGGGATAAAAACGGACGGAGCTTATTTTTGGAAAATATGGAAAATTCGGAAGGAAAATCAACGCGAACCAGCGCCCGGGGTGGTCACGAGGCAGGGCCCCCCCCTTAGGGTGCGCCCCTACCCTCGTGAGCCCACCGTAAGGCAGTTGACGCTCTTCTTTTGCCGCAAGAAAGCTAATATTCGGAAAAAAAATCACGACGAAGGTTTCAGGCCAATCGGAGTTACGGATCTCCATATATATACATAACGGTGAAACAGAGCCAGGAGAGAACGCGCTGATACGTCTCCGTCGTATCTATAATTTTTTATTGTTCCATGCCAATATTATTCAACTTTCATATACTTTTTGGCAACTTTTTATATTATTTTTGGGACTAACATATTGATCCAGTGCCCAGTGCCAGTTCCTGTCTGTTGCATGTTTTTGGTTTCGTAGAATATCCATATCAAACGGAGTCCAAATGGGATAAAAACGGACGGAGCTTATTTTTGGAAAATATGGAAAATTCGGAAAGAAAATCAACGCGAACCAGTGCCCAAGGTGGTCATGAGGCAGGGGCGCCCCCCCCCCCCCCTAGGGCGCGCCCCCTACCCTCATGAGCCCACTGTAAGGCGGTTAACGCTCTTCTTTTGCCGCAAGAAAGCTAATATTTGGAAAAAAATCACGGCGAAGGTTTCAGGCCAATCGGAGTTACGGATCTCCATATATATACGAAACGGTGAAACAGAGCCAGGAGAGAACGCAAAACCAGAGAAAAACTGAGAGATAGATCCAATCTCGGAGGGGCTCTCGCCCCTCCCATGCCATGGAGGCCAAGGACCAGAGGGGAAACCCTTCTCCCATCTAGGGAGGAGGTCAAGGAAGAAGAGGAAGAAGGGGGGCCCTCTCCCCCTCTCCTCCGGTGGCGCCGAAACGCCGCCTTGGCCATCATCATCATCACCGCGATCTTCACCAACACCTCCGCCATCTTCACCAACATCTCCATCACCTTCCCCCCTCTATCTACAGCGGTCCACTCTCCCGCAACCCGTTGTACCCTCTACTTGAACATGGTGCTTTATGCTTCATATTATTATCCAATGATGTGTTGCCATCCTATGATGTCTGAGTAGATTTTCGTTGTCCTATCGGTGGTTGATGAATTGCTATGATTGATTTAATTTGCTTGTGGTTATGTTGCTGTCCTTTGGTGCCCATCATATGAGCGCGCGCGTGGATCACACCATAGGGTTAGTTGTATGTTGATTGGACTATGTATTGGAGGGCAAGAGTGGCAGAAGCTTCAACCTAGCATAGAAATTTGCATATGGGATTGAAGGGGGGCCAATATATCTTAATGCTATGGTTGGGTTTTACCTTAATGAACATTAGTAGTTGCGGATGCTTGCTAATAGTTCCAATCATAAGTGCATAGAATTCCAAGTAAGGGATGACATGCTAGCAGTGGCCTCTCCCACATAATACTTGCTATCGGTCTAGTAAAGTAGTCAATTGCTTAAGGGACAATTTCGCAACTCCTACCACCACTTTTCCACACTCGCTATATTTACTATAGTTGCTTCTTTACCTTAACAACCCCTAGTTTTATTTTCGTGCTCTTTACTTTCTTGCAAGCCTTTCCGAAAACACCTACAAAGTACTTCTAGTTTCATACTTGTTCTAGGTAAAGCGAATGTCAAGCGTGCGTAGAGTTGTATCGGTGGTCGATAGAACTTGAGGGAATATTTGTTCTACCTTTAGCTCCTCGTTGGGTTCTACACTCTTACTTATCGAAAACTGGTGCGATCCCCTATACTTGTGGGTTATCAAGACCTTTTTCCGGCACTGTTGCCGGGGAGCAATAGCATGGGGTGAATATACTCGTGTGTGCTTGTTTTCTTTATCACTAAGTAATTTTTATTTGTTGTTCTTAGTTGTTTTCTATCTTTAGTTATGGGTAGGAAACACAAAATACCAAAAAAATTAGTTGTACCTACTGAACCAATGGTTGAAGAACCAATCAAAATCTATCACACTGCTGAAGCTTATTACTTGGATCATCTTCGATCCCTATGTGCTCGTGCTGAAACCCCAACTAGCTTAGTTGAGGGCAAATCTTTAGATGAGCATGCTTGTTATGTGCGACACCATATATCTGAAAAAGGAAAATTATTATGGAGTCAAATTTAACGTTTGCAATGCTATGCTTGGAATCTATGTGAATTATATGATTTTACTTGTTGTTCTGAAAACCCTAAGAAACACCTTCCCTACCAATGTGAGTTTATTGATAATGGAATCTTATCTTCTTATGCTAAAGGTGTTTATAGTTACTATGATGTTCAACAAATTAAGAATTTGTTGCTTTTGAGGGTGCTTATGAAATTGCTTCTTTGATTGAAAAGTATGATGCTACTTTTCACAAATCTGAAAATTTTGCTATACTTAAATATTGCTATGATAATTATGCTTCTAATACCTATGTTAAACAATATATTGAGGAATACTCCGCCGTCCAAGAAGAGACTAATATTTTGCAGGAGTCTATGGTAGAAGAAGTTGATGACACTATGAGCCCATTGGATGAAAAAGATTAGGAGGAGAGCGAAGAACAAAAGGAGGAAGAGCGGATTGATCACCCGTGCCCACCTTCTAATGAGAGTAACTCTTCAACTCATACATTGTTTAATTCCCATTTGTTCTTACCGAAGGATGATTGCTATGATAATTGCTATGATCCCCTTGATTCTTTTGAAATATCCCTTTTTGATGATGCTTGCTATGCTTGTGGCCAAGATGCCAATATGAATTATGCTTATGGATATGAACTTGCTATTGTTCCTTATGTTAAACATGAAATTGTTGCTATTGCACCCACGTATGATAGTCCTATTATCTTTTTGACTTCTCCCGACTACACTATATCGGAGAAGTTTGCACTTATTAAGGATTATACTGATGGGTTGCCTTTTACCGTTGCACATGATGATTTTGATGAATATAATATGCATGTGATTGCTGCTCCTACTTGCAATTATTATGAGAGAGGAACTATATCTCCACATCTCTATGTTTCTAATACGATAAAATTGCAAGAAACTGTTTATACTATGCATTGGCCTTTACTAGGTGTGCATGAATTGTTCTTTTATGACATGCCGATGCATAGGAAGAGAGATAGACTTCGTCATTGCTTGATTTATGTTGCTTTGTGCTCACTACTAAATTACAAATCATTGTTCATTAAAATTGGCTTTGATATACCTTGGGATCCGGGTGGATTCACTACTTGAGCACTATATGCCTAGCTTAGTGGCTTTAAAGAAAGCGCTGCCAGGGAGACAACCCGGAAGTTTTAGAGTATCATTTATTTCCGTTGAGTACTTTCATATAGTTTAAAAACAACAAAAATAAAGAGGGGAACCCAAAACTTTTTCAAAAAGGAAAGCGAAAGTGAGAAAGACAAGCATTGTTGAAGTGGGAGAGCACCTTGAACTTTGTTCATGCTCATGGCAACTTTGTGAATCTTGATTACAGAAACTTTTCAATAAAAATAATTATCCCCTTGTAAAATCCATTATATTATAAAAAATAATGTGCCAAGGTTTGCCTTTAGGATGTTTACATTTGCTTGATGGTTTGTACTGTGCAGGACAGAAACTTTGGCTGTAGTGTGCGATTTTACATTTTTAGCTGGAACATTAAATGGTTCTAATTCTTTTTGCAATGTCTTCCTATACAAATTTTTTATTTTTCCTAATCTTTGTAGAATTTTTCAAGTATCAGAAGTATGGTGAATGTTCAAATTATTACAGACTGTTCTGTTTTAGACAGATTCTGTTTTTGATGCATAGTTTGCTTGTTTTGATGAAACTATCGGTTCATATTAGTGGATTAAGCCATGAAAAAGTTATATTACAGTAGACACAATGCAAAAACAAAATATGAATTGGTTTGCAACAGTACTTAGAGTAGTGATTTGCTTCATTATACTAACGGATCTTACCGAGTTTTCTGTTGAAGTTTTGTGTGGATGAAGTGTTCGATGATTGAGAAGGTTTCGATGTGAGAAGAAGGAAGAGAGGCAAGAGCTCAAGCTTGGGGATGCCCGAGGCACCCCAAGTAAATATTCAAGGAGACTCAAGCGTCTAAGCTTGGGGATGCTGGGGAGGCATCCCCTCTTTCTTGAACAAGTATCGGTATGTTTTCGGATTCGTTTCGTTCATGCGATATGTGCAATCTTGGAGCGTCTTTTGCACTTAGTTTTCATTTTCTTTTATGCACCATGCTGGTATAATATAGTCCTTGGTTGATTTATAGAATGCTCTTTGCACTTCACTTATATCTTTTGAGTATGGCTTCATAGAATGCTTCATGTGCTTCACTTATATCATTTGAAGTTTGGATTGCATGTTTCTCTTTACATAGACAACCGCCATTTGTAGAATGCTCTTTTGCTTCACTTATATTTGTTAGAGCGTGGGCATACCTTTTTTATAAAGAACTAAACTCTCTTGCTTCACTTATATCTATTTAGAGAGATGATAGGAACTGGTCATTCACATGGTTAGTCATAAAATCCTACATAAAACTTGTAGATCACTGAATATGATATGTTTGATCCCTTGCAATAGTTTTGCGATATCAAGATGGTGATATTAGAGTCATGCTAGTGGGTAGTTGTGGATTAGTAGAAATACTCGTGTTGAGGTTTGTGATTCCCGTAGCATGCATGTATGGTGAACCGTTATGTAACGAAGTCGGAGCATGAGGCGTTTATTGATTGTCTTCCTTATGAGTGGCGACCGGGGACGAGCGATGGTCTTTTGCTACCAATCTATCCCCCTAGGAGCATGTGCGTAGTACTTTGTTTCGAGGAATAATAGATTTTTGCAATAAGTATGTGAGTTCTTTATGACTAATGTTGAGTCCATGGATTATACGCACTCTCACCCTTCCACCGTTGCTAGCCTCTCTAGTACCGCGCAACTTTCGCCGGTACCTTAAACCCACCATATATCTTCCTCAAAACAGCCACCATACCTACCTATCATGGCATTTCCATAGCCATTCCGAGATATATTGCCATGCAACTTCCATCACCATCATATACATGACTTCAGCATCATTGTCATATTGCTTTGCATGATCGTAAGATAGCCAGCATGATGTTTTCATGGCTTGTCCGTTTTTTGATGTCATTGCTACGCTAGATCATTGCACATCCCGGTACACTGCCGGAGGCATTCATATAGAGTCATATCTTTGTTCTAGATATCGAGTTGTAAGTAAATAAAAGTGTGATGATCATCATTATTAGAGCATTGCCCCAGTGAGGAAAGGATGATGGAGACTATGATTCCCCCACAAGTCGGGATGAGACTCCGGACGAAAAAATTAAAAAAAGAGAAAGGCCAAAAAAAGAGAAGGCCCAAAAAAACAAAAAAATGAGAGAAAAAGAGAGAAGGGGCAATGTTACTATCCTTTTACCACACTTGTGCTTCAAAGTAGCACCATGTTCTTCATATAGAGAGTCTCTTGAGTTATCACTTTCATATACTAGTAGGAATTTTCATTATAGAACTTGGCTTGTGTATTCCAACGATGGGCTTCCTCAAATGCCCTAGGTCTTCATAAGCAAGCAAGTTGGATGCACACCCACTTAGTTTCAATTTGAGCTTTCATATACTTATAGCTCTAGTGCATCCGTTGCATGGCAATCCCTACTCCTCACATTGATATCTATTAATGGGCATCTCCATAGCTCGTTGATACGCCTAGTTGATGTGAGACTTTCTCCTTTTTTGTCTTCTCCACATAACCCCCACCATCATATTCTATTCCACCTATAGTGTTATGTCCATAGCTCATGCTCATGTATTGCGTGAAAGTTAAAAAGGTTTGAGAACGTCAAAAGTATGAAACAATTGCTTGGCTTGTCATCGGGGTTGTGCATGATGTGAATATTTTTGTGTGATGAAGATGGAGCATAGCCAGACTATATGATTTTGTAGGGATAACTTTCTTTGGCCATGTTATTTTGAAAAGACATGATTGCTTTATTAGTAGGCTTGAAATATTATTGTCTTTATGTCAAAAGATAGATTATTGCTTTGAATCACTCGTGTCTTAATATCCATGCCATGATTAGACATATGATCAAGATTATGCTAGGTAGCATTCCACATCAAAAATTATCTTTTTTATCATTTACCTACTCGAGGACGAGCAGGAATTAAGCTTGGGGATGCTGATACGTCTCCGTCGTATCTATAATTTTTTATTGTTCCGTGCCAATATTATTCAACTTTCATATATTTTTTGGCAACTTTTTATATTATTTTTGGGACTAACATATTGATCCAGTGCCTAGTGCCAGTTCCTGTCTGTTGCATGTTTTTGGTTTCGCAGAATATCGATATCAAACGGAGTCCAAATGGGATAAAACGGACGGAGCTTATTTTTGGAAAATATGGAAAATTCGGAAGGAAAATCAACGCGAACCAGTGCACGAGGTGGTCACGAGGCAGGGGGCCCCCCTTAGGGCGCGCCCCCTACCCTCATGAGCCCACCATAAGGCGGTTGACGCTCTTCTTTTGCCGCAAGAAAGCTAATATTCGGGAAAACAAATCACGGCGAAGGTTTCAGGCCAATCGGAGTTACGGATCTCCATATATATACGAAACGGTGAAACAGAGCCAGGAGAGAACGCAGAACCAGAGAAAAACAGAGAGATATATCCAATCTCGGAGGGGCTCTCGCCCCTCCCATGCCATGGAGGACAAGGACCAGAGGGGAAACCCTTCTCCCATCTAGGGAGGAGGTCAAGGAAGAAGAGGAAGAAGGGGGCCCCTCTCCCCCTCTCCTCCGGCGGCGCCGGAACGCCGCTGTGGCCATCATCATCATCATCACCGCGATCTTCACCAACACCTCCGCCATCTTCACCAACATCTCCATCACCTTCCCCCCTCTATCTACAGTGGTCCACTCCCACAACCCGCTATACCCTCTACTTGAACATGGTGCTTTATGCTTCATATTATTATCCAATGATGTGTTGCCATCCTATGATGTCTGAGTAGATTTTCGTTGTCCTATCGGTGGTTGATGAATTGCTATGATTGATTTAATTTGCTTGTGGTTATGTTGTTGTCCTTTGGTGCCCATCATATGAGCGCGCACGTGGATCACACCATAGGGTTAGTTTTATGTTTATAGGACTATGTATTGGAGGGCAAGAGTGGCAGAAGCTTCAACCTAGCATAGAAATTTGCATACGGGATTGAAGGGGGACCAATATATCTTAATGCTATGGTTGGGTTTTACCTTAATGAACATTAGTAGTTGCGGATGCTTGCTAATAGTTCCAATCATAAGTGCATAGAATTCCAAGTAAGGGATGACATGCTAGAAGTGGCCTCTCCCACATAATACTTGCTATCGGTCTAGTAAAGTAGTCAATTGCTTAAGGGACAATTTCACAACTCCTACCACCACTTTTCCACACTCGCTATATTTACTTTAGTTGCTTGTTTACCTTAACAGCCCCTAGTTTTACTTTCGTGCTCTTTACTTTCTTGCAAGCCTTTCCGAAAACACCTACAAAGTACTTCTAGTTTCATACTTGTTCTAGGTAAAGCGAACGTCAAGCGTGCGTAGAGTTGTATCGGTGGTCGATAGAACTTGAGGGAATATTTGTTCTACCTTTAGCTCCTCGTTGGGTTTGACACTCTTACTTATCGAAAACTGTTGCGATCCCCTATACTTGTGGGTTATCAGGTATGGACCCTTTCTACAAGCTTAACCCGCCGCCGGATGTAAGTCTCTTGATTTCCCTTACTTTACCTCATCATCCAAATATTATGTGAACTCAAGTATGTTACTCTTCCGCGGGCTAAATCTGACTTTTGGAAGGCAAAATATAACCACGAAGCCGCCAAGAAGGCTAGGGCTGCCGCGAAAGCCGCCAAAAAGACCAGCAAGAAACCTAAGAAGAAATCAAGCGCCTCTGATCTGCTTAAGCTGGATGACACCTCTGAGTCGGAGGTAGCCCTTGACTCTCTTGGCTTGTTTTTCAACCATCTTATTGACACTGACTATTACCAGGATGACACGGGAGCCAGCCAAGTAGTTGAAGAAGAGGTAACTATTATTTCCTCCGACTCAGAACCTTTACCAAGACAGAAACTTCGGCGAGTAACCCGGAAAGTAAGGTTTTCACACCCATTGGCTTATTTAGATCCTCGCTTTCTTTTGAAACGACAGCAACACGAGAGTCGACGTCAAACCCGGGCCAGTGAAGGTGACGAGCTGTCCTCCGGCTTACCAAACATCCCCGCTCCTTGAAAACGTCAAAATGAGGTTCTTTTTAATTTTAAACTCTTTCCACCCGTCGCGGGTCTTATCTGTCTTCCTCCTAACTCTGTTGAACCAACTGATCAGGAGCTTGCCCGTTCCTCCTCTGGCAACTCATCACAAACCGAATTGCCGACTTTTAAAACTGCCCCTAGGTAATGGCAATTAATTTTTACTCTGTACCTCTTTATATTCTTAAACTTGTACTGACTTGTCATAAACCCTATAGTGGTCAAGAAAAACCTAACAAGAAGGTGAAAGTTATCAAGCCAACTGAGGCGCCTGAAGTTGATGAGCCAGAGCAACAAGTTTCTGCGCCTGAAGTTTCTGACAAACAGCCGGAAGATTTTGTCTCTGACCCTGCACTTGAAATTCCTGACCTTTCTCGTGACTGCACGAATGTCAATCCTATGCCCACCGAGTCATCCAACCCACTTAAGCTGCTAGAAGAGCATGGTGAAGACGTTATAATTACTGGCACCGGCTTTCAAGAACCGGGACGTCCAACTGTCTTGGCCAAGCACTCCGCGAAGGATGAGTTCATTGAGAAGCGGAAATTGAAACTTGACATCGCTGATTACTCTCAACTGTCCGTCAATGAAGTATTCTCTGGTTATCTTAACCAAGTTCATTCCAATCGCGACCTTGAGATGGATATGGTGAAACAGATGCACCAGAAATATGAGGTATGAATTCCGGCTTTTAAATAAGTTATATACCTCCTGCTAGCCCCCAAGTCTTCTGATTATGATAAGATTGAATAATCTGTAGACTTTAGAGGAATCATAAGGTTCTGTCCTAGACTCCCTCCAAGTCCGGTTTAAAACTAAACCGGATGCTGAAATAGCATAATTTTGCATTCGTAGTACCCAAGGGTCGGTTTAATCAGTATGAATGAGCCGGTCCTATTTATCACTGTGTAAGAAAGCAGAGCTTAACTGCATAGCCCCCATGAGTCGGCTGAGACTATTTATAGCACATCCGACTCATCATTACGAAGATACAAGCAATATGCATTAGTCCCCAAGTGCCAAGTAGTGTTGCTTGCAAATTGCTTGGGACTTTATTTACAAGAGCCATTTCTTTGAAAAATTGTTTTGACAGACATTAGCCCCCAAGCGCCAAGTGTTGTTGCTTGCAAAGGACTTGGGACTTAGATTTGTTGTAATCAAATAAGTTTGATAAATCTGTGTTGTATGAAGGCTGCTACTGCTGAATTGGAATCTCAACTAAACGATGCTAAGACCCGACTGGCGGCTCAAGAAAATGAGACCCGGAAAGCTGAGTCAAAATTCCAGTTTAGTGTGTCTAAATCAGAAAAGTTGAAGACCATCTTTAAGGCGGAGAAAAAGACTTGGGTTGAAGAAAGACTGCGTTAACACAGCTGGCCGAGAAAGCAGAAGCAACCCTTCAGGAGGTGACCACTGAGCTCTCTAGCTTAAAACACTGTGTGTCTCAGATGGTTTCTGCTATCTTCGGTGAGTCGCCTCATTATTCATCCAAAATGAGTACTTGTCGCCATAATGTAAACCGCCATTTAACCAATCTGTAACTTACTCAGGTCCGAGGAGCAGCAACCTTAGCCAAGACACATTTGTAAAGCTGAAGGCGGTCTATATTCTTGTCGAGCAATTTTATACTGGAGCTCAACGAACATTGGCTACCATCTCCCCGGCTAATCAAGGACCCAATCTGTTAAGCGATGTGCTGAAGAAATTATCAATCTTGCCCACCAGGATTCAAGGATAAAACGGTCGTGTGTGAGAGCCGATGCTGTGACGGCCTTAAGCCATGCTAAGGCATGGGTACCGGAGTTAGACCTGGCTGATGTAGCCAGTGGATATCCAAGTCTGAAAGAGGACGGTACTTCTTGTGATCAACAAGAATTTGTTGCTTGCGTGAAAGCAGTCTATCCTCATGCGACAGTCGTTGCCGAAGAAACCAACCTCTCCAAGTATCAGCCGGCTTATGACGCAGAGAACCAAAAGATGCATACGCCCGCGTACAAAGTGATGGACTTAATTCCGCCGATTCGTAAGCACATTTTTGCTCCTGAAATTGACCCATCCAATCTGATTGACGACGAAGCTGAATTCTTTGCCTTGCGTGGCTTTGATTGGTCCAAACCAAACTTCCAGTCGATGGAGGAGGAGGAAGAACCGGCAAGGGATGAACCGGAGGCCTCCCATCAGCAAGGTCAAGAAGATTGAACCTCCAGGCGGTTTAAAGGCATCATCTTTGAAAAACACTTGATCTCATTTTGGCTCATGGAGCCATGTAATAAGGTAGTAAAAACTTTTTCTTTGTCGTGCCATCGTGCACATTTCTGTTGTGCGTAATACTACCGATCCATCGCCTTAAAAAATCATTCTCGGTATGATAATCTTTGATTTATGCAGATTTGAATTATTATTATCCAGCACACAAAGAAAACACAAGCGCCCTGGCGGCTTACCGCCGGGCGGGTCATGATACCCAATTAAAGCCGCTAGGGACAAATAGTCCATAACCAGAGCCGGGCTGACAATTGTTAAGTAAAATGACATACTTGTAGTATATACTTAAACTGTCGGCTTATTAGCCTCGTGCAATTGGGAGGTGTTAGAGTTATACCTCCAACCATAGGATTCATCATGCTTTGGCGATTTAGAGTTTGTCCTCTTAATGGGTTGTATAAACCCAGAGTATGCTTCAAATATGAGCCATAAATGGGGCAGGTGGGCCCGACTTACAAAACCAGAAAATAATGAAAAATCCAAACACAAATAAGAAATCGAAAGAGATTCAAGGCTTTTGTAGGCTGCCAAGCCAAAGTGTCTTCTTCAATGAAACTAGTCGGAGCCACTGGATTGTTCGTGCTGCCGTGAGCCTGACTCACGGTGTGCCCAATCGACATTTGAACCCTGGATAAAGTCTGGTCTTGCTCAAAGACTTATCAAGAGTACGTGGGGCCAGAGTAACAGTATCATGGGATGATTTATCCAAGTTCCAAGGAAGGCGGCTTATGAAGCCTGGATCCATCCTGACTATCTGTAAACCATGCTCTCGCATGAGAAGTCGCCGTTTGAACCTTAATCGAGCTTAATCTTGGTCGAATACGCCATAAAGACTGATCGTTAAGAGTTCGGCGGGTCAATCAGGATGACCTGATGGAGTTGAAGCAGCTGGTGTACAGGTAGGATGACCCGGTCAGAGTTTGTTCTCTTTGGCCGAATACGCCTATGTTTGAACAGACCTGGTCAAGAGGGTAGTAACGCCATGTTCTCTTTGATCAAATACGCCTATGTTTGAACAGGAAGCCCCCAAGTGACATACTTACACGTGTGGTGTTGAGCCGATCAAGAGGGTACTGACAGCTATGTTCTCTTTGGTGAATACACCTATGTTTGAACAAGAAGCCCCCAAGTGACCATATAATTTTTTGGCATTGCACCGATCAAGAGGGTACCGACAGCTATGCTCGATGAGCAGAAAGCCCCCAAATGATCATATAAGTTTTGGCATTGCGGCAAACAAGAGGGTACCGACGGCTATGCTCGATGAGCAGGAAGCCCCCAAATGATCATCAGGGACCTATGTTTGAGTTGTGTTGTGCATCCAACCCTCTTTGGTCCCTGAGGTTGTGGGTGTTGAGCCTCTTAGATGATGATAAAGATTCAATTTGAAGAAGTGAAACGACAGAGGCCCTGAATTGTCAGGGATGTCGGCTTTATTATACTGCTTATAATATATATACATCAGATAACTATGAACATCCTGAGAGCCGGTGGCTCAAGTATAGTAGGGCCGAAGATGAGCAATATTCCACGGCCGATGGGTCTCCTCCTCCAACTTATGTGAATCCATGTGTTCTCGAACATCGATGAGATAATATGACCCATTATGCAGATTCTTGCTGACCACAAAAGGTCCTTCCCAGGGCGGCAAGAGCTTATGCATGTCTGTTTGATCCTGGATGAGCCGGAGCACTAAGTCGCCTTCCTGAAAGGTTCTGGTTTTGACCCGGCGGCTGCGGTAATGACATAGGTCTTGCTGATAAATCACCGGACGAGCCGCCGCGAGACCATGCTCCTCATCCAATAGGTCAAGTGCATCTTGACGCGCCTTTTCATTGTCAGCTTCAACATAAGCCGCCACCCGGGGTGAATTGTGACAGATGTCACTAGGGAGAACCGCCTCCACTCCATAAACCATGAAGAAGGGTGTGTAACCAATTGATCTATTGGGGGTTGTATTGATACTCCATAATACTAAGGCTCCTCTATCCAACAACCCGGAGTTCTTTGCAAAGGAACCATAAGCCGGGGCTTGATACCTCACAAAATCTCTTGATTTGCTCGTTCTGCCTGACCATTGGACTGAGGGTGAGCTACAGAGGAACCATCAAGCCGGATGTGCTCACGTTGACAAAACTCTTCCATGGAGCCCTTAGATAGATTAGTGCCATTATCTGTGATAATGCTATGTGGAAAGCCAAAACGGAAGATCACCTTCTTCATGAATTGAACCGCCGTTGCTGCATCACACTTACTAACTGGCTCTGCTTTAACCCACTTAGTGAACTTGTCAAATGCCACCAAAAGGTGGGTCTTATTATCCTTGGACCTCTTGAAAGGCCCAACCATATCAAGCCTGCAAGTTGCGAACGGCCAAGTAATTGGAATCATCCTCAATTCTTGCGCCGGCACATGAGCTCGTCGTGAAAATTTCTGACAGCCGTCACATCTGCTTACCAAATCCTCAGCATCAGCGTGAGCCATCAACCAATAGAACCCATGACGGAAAGCATTGTCTACAAGAGATTTGGAACCAGAATGATGACCACAACCTCCTTCGTCGATCTCTCGTAGAATCTCACAACCATCTTCAGGAGAGACGCAACGTTGAAACGCCCCTGTGACACTACGATGGTGCAAATCCCCATTGGCAATTGTCATTGACTTAGATCGCCGGGTTATCTGTCTGGCCAAGACCTCATCCTCTGGCAACTCACCCCGGGTCATATAAGCCAAATACGGAACCTTCCAATCAGGAATTGCATGTAGAGCCGCCACCAATTGTGCTTCTGGGTTAGGAACAACAAGATCCTCCTCTGTAGGCAATTTGACATAAGGGTTAAGCAAAATGTCCAGGAACGTGTTAGGTGGCACCGGCTTACGCTGAGACCCTAGCCGGCTTAAAGTATCAGCCGCCCCATTCTTCCTACGATCAATATGATCAACTTGATAGCCCTTGAAATGACCCGCAATGGCATCAACCTCTCGGCGTTAAGCCACCGTAAGTGGATCTTTAGAATCCCAAGTACCAGAAACTTGCTGAGCCACCAGATATGAATCGCCAAAGCACCTTACCCGGCTTAAGTTCATCTCCTTCGCCATCTGAAGATAGGGGTGGGCATATAACCCAAAAACCGAATGACTGGACCGATTTAACCTGAACCGAAGCCGAAGTGACCGAAACCGAGTTGTTCGGTACCATGCTCGGTTAGTGATTCAGAGAAACCAAATTCAGTTCGGTGATTTTAGTCTGCATAGTCGGTCAACCGAATTGACCGAAGCATCGAGGCGCACCACTAATAGTGTCTCGCGTCCTCCATAATTAGTTCCCATTTGTACGCTTTGTGCTGCCAGCCATCGAACATCAATTGCCCTTGCAAAAGAAAACAAAAATCAATTGAATTAACGCACTTTAATGTTATGGGTGGCAAACAGTGTTGTAGGCTAGCCGGCTAGTCCCCTGGTTCTCGTCAGTCGTCACGTGTACTGGACCCATTCCTGCTTTCTCTTTTTAGTGAACCTAGGTGTTGTTTGTTGTTGCCTGCTGTCTCGCTCACCTCCTGACACGCTCATGTTATCTTTTCTTTTTCTTTGAGCATAACATGTGTTCTTCTCTAGCCCACACAAACCACAGCTCTTAGCCCAGCTGAGATAAACAAGTACAACAGCTATCCCATCTAGCCAGCCCAACCGCCAACTGTTCGGTTTGTCCGGTGCAAAACCAAATACCGAACTGATCGATCAGGTCACCAAAGCCTCGGTTTTGTTTATTGCAAGAGACCGATCGGTCCATGTTTACCGGGAACCAAGAAAACAAAAACACCGAAGCATGGAACCGTTCGGTTTGGGGGAACCGAACGCCCACCCCTATCCGAAGACCATGGAGTAAAGCCTCATACTCGGCTGCATTGTTAGTACAAGGGAACATTAGCCGGTGAACATAAGAAAATTTGTCACCTCGTGGGGAAGTCAAGACAACTCCAGCCCCCGAGCCTTCCAACTGTCTGGATCCATCAAAGTGAATGGTCCAATATGTGTTATCCGGCTTTTCCTCAGGTGCCTGCAGCTCTGTCTAGTCATTGATGAAGTCCACAAGTGCTTGGGACTTGATGGCTATACGAGGCACATATTTTAAATCGTGAGGCCCCAGCTCAATGGCCCACTTAGCAACCCGGCCTGTGGCTTCCCTGTTTTGGATCATATCTCCCAAAGGAGCAGAACTAACCATGGTGATAGGATGACCTTGAAAATATTGCTTAAGCTTGGTTTGCCATGAAAATCCCATACACAAGCTTCTGCCAGTGTGGATACCTCTGTTTAGACTCGATAAGCACCTCACTGATGTAATAAACCGGTCGTTGAACCGGGTACTCCTTGCTTGCCTCTTTCCTTTCCACCATGATGGCTACACTGATAGCCCGACTATTAGCATCTACATACAATAATAGAGGCTCTTTATCGATAGGGGCAGCAAGCACGGGCGGCTCAGCCAACTGTTTCTTCAGATCCTCAAACGCTTGATTAGCAGGATCACTCCAAACAAAGTGATATGTCTTCTTCTTCATCTGATAAAGGGGAATAGCTTTCTCACCCAACCGTCTTATGAACCGGCTCAGAGCCGCAATACGACCCGCCAGACGATGAACATCATTAACGCACACCGGCTTAGCCAATGAAGTAATGTATTTGATCTTCTCCGGGTTAGCTTCAATGCCTCTATTAGAAACCAGGAAACCCAAGAGCTTTCCTGCTGGTACATCAAAGACACACTTAGCTGGGTTGAGCATCATCTTGTAGACCTAGAGATTGTCAATGTCTCCTTCAAATCATCAATCAGGGTCTCCTTCTCTCTTGACTTCACCACAATTTCATCTACATAAGCATGAACGTTGCACCCAATCTGATTGTGAAGGCAATTTTGCACACACCGCTGATAAGTCGCCTGGGCACTCTTGAGCCCAAAAGGCATAGACACATAGCAGAAGGCTCCAAACAGAGTAATGAAGGTTGTATTCTCCTCGTCCTTAACTGCCATCTTGATCTGATGATAACCAGAATAAGCATCCAAAAAACTCAAATGCTCACAACCCGCCGTAGTATCAATGATTTGATCAATATGAGGGAGAGCAAACGGATCAGCTAGACAAGCTTTGTTTAAGTCTGTGTAATCCACACACATCCGCCAAGTGCCATTCTTCTTGAGCACCAGCACCGGGTTAGCCAACCACTCAGGATGGAAAACTTCAACGATAAACCCAGCCGCCAAGAGCCGGGCTACTTCCTCACTCATGGCCTTCCGCCTCTCCTCATTAAATCGGCGAAGAAATTGCTTGACCGGCTTAAATTTCAGATCAATATTAAGAGTGTGCTCAGCGAGTTCCCTCGGTACATCCGGAATGTCTGAAGGCTTCCATGCAAAGATGTCCCGGTTCTCACGGATGAACTCGATGAGCATGCTTTCCTATTTCGGATCTAGATTAGCACTGATGCTGAACTGCTTAGACGAGTCACCATGGACGAAGTCAACCAACTTAGTATCATCTGCCGACTTAAACTTTAGCAAAGGATCGTGCTTCGTGGTTAGCTTTTTCAAGGACGTCATGTCTGCCAGGTCAACATTATCTTTGTAAAATTTCAACTCCTCCATTGCACAAACCGATTTAGCATAAGCCGTATCTCCTTCCTCACATTCCAAGGCCACCTTGCGACTCCCATGCACTATGATGGTGCCCTTATAACCCAGCATCTTAAGCTACAAGTGTACATAGCAAGGCCTCGCCATGAACTTAGCATAAGCCGACCGCCCAAACAGACCATGATAAGGGCTCTTGATCTTGACCAATTCGAAGGTTAAAGTTTCAGACCTGGAATCATGCTCATCTCCAAAGGCAACTTCTAACGATATCTTCCCCACTGGGTAGGCTAACTTACCCGGCACGACACCATGGAAGACAGTGTTTGACGGCTTAAGATCTTATCTATCAATCCCATGCGACGGAAGGTCTCATAATAAAGTATGTTCATGCTGCTACCTCCATCCATGAGCACCTTAGTAAACTTATAACCCCCAACCTGAAGCGCCAGTACCAGAGCCAGGTGGCCCAGATTATCGACTCGGTGGCGGATGATCCTCACGACTCCACATAATAAGCTGCTCTGACCATCACAAATAACGTGGCACCGCCGGCTCAATCGCGTTCATGGCCCTCTCATGAAGCTTCTAGTCTCGCTTACATAAGCTAGTGGTGAAGACATGATACTGCCCACTATTCAACTGCTTCGGGTTGGTCTAATAACCAGACTGTTGCTGCTGTTGACTCCCATGATTACTCTGTTGATTGTAACCACCCTGGTTACCGTGACCTTGAAAATCGGAACTTGAACCGCCGCCTCCATGACCCGGACCATGAGAACCGGACCCTGATCCGCCGTTCGGGACGTGGTGGCGCTGGATGGACTCCCTAAAGCTTCTCATTATGCTGCAATCTTTCCATGAATGAGTAGCCGGCTTCCGATCCGTTCCGTGTTTCGGACACGGCTTATTTAACATTGCCTCAAGGTCGAATCCTGTCCTTGGAGCCGTCTGTCCCTTACGACACTGGTTATAATTGTGTGCATCGGTGTTAGCCACAAAGTCATCAGCCTTGCGCTTACCGTTGCCACCCTGATTGGTAGAATTATACTGTTGTCCCTTCACGCCGTTACTCTTCTTTCCCTTTCCCGATCTTTCATCCTCAGAATCGTGGTCCTTGGTACCATCAAAGTCGGCATATTTTACAAGAGCCACCATTAACCCCCCATGTCATTGCAATGACGCTTGAGCCGTCCAAACTTCTGCTTGAGTGGAATGAACCGGCAATTTTTCTCCAACATCAAAACCGCTGAGCCGATGTTGATATTATCTGGAGAATGTATGATGGTCGAGAACCGACACACCCAGTTGGTTGTTGACTCGCCCTCGGCCTGCACACACGAAACCAAATCCACAATCGACATAGGCTGCTTGCACGTATCTTTGAAATTCTGGATAAACCGGGCCTTCAGCTCTGCCCATGACCCGATGGAATTAGCCGGCAATCCCTTCAACCAGGTACGAGCCGTCCCTTCTAACATCATGGTGAAGTACTTGGCGTAAGAAGCTTCACTAACATCCAGCATCTCCATGGCCATCTCATAACTCTCCACCCATGCCTTAGGGGGTTGATCAGCTGTATAATTAGGCACCTTACGAGGGCCTTTGAAGTCCTTGCGCAGACGCTCGTTTCGTATAGTTGTCGTTAGACACGGCACACCAAAAGCCTTCGAAGTCACACCTACCTCAATTGAAGCTGTCGGGTAAACCGGCGCGTGTTGATGAGCCGCCAGCTCAGCCTCCCGACGTGTTATGGCCTGGTCCACCAAATTCTGTGCATTGACTCCATTGCGCGCTGGGTCATGCCCGTAAGGTCGGTTACGGCGCTGTTCAGTACTTGAGACCGCTGGCGAGTCAATGTGTCGGCTGTAGCTCCGGCTTGGGCGAGGGGTCGCATGAAGCCGATCACGACTATAAGAATAAGCCTACTGCTGTACCAAAGCTGTTTGAAGAAGCTCCCTGGCCCTTCGGGTTTCAACCACCGCTGGAGTTTCACCCTCACCGGGCAGAGCCGCCAATCGCGTAGCTGCAGCAATCATGTTGTCCAGAGGGGTGGAGTAATGACCCGGCGGTGTCACCACACGCTGAGGTGGAGTGTTGTTCATATGCGGTTGGCCTGGCAGTTCAACCATCCGATTCACCACCGGCGGGTTACTGGCCCCTACTCCAGGGGTGTTAAAGAGGTCCCTCGACTCATAAACTAAGGGCAAATGACTCCGGTGCTTTCTCCTCAAGACCTCGTGTGAAGCGTTCTGATCTACCATGAGCCGATATGAATCTGCTTGAATCCGCTGTGCTTGGGCTTCCAAAACGGCCCGCTCTGCAGCCATCCTGGCATTTTCTGCCGCTAAGTCAGCTTTAGCCTGCGCTATCTCATCATGCAACTTGGCTATCTCTACTTTGTGCTGCTCCTGGTTGTCTGGGTTTACCTCAACCTCCATCAGAGTCGCCAAAGCATCCAATAGATCTGCTAAAACTTGAGCCGTCGGGCGGGCTGACCCGCCAACACCTGCAGTTGTCATTGCTGCCGCACCAGATGTTATAGCCACGGTGACTATCGAGCTGAGAACCGGCTGGGTGCCTACCATGAAGATCGCCACCCTGTTTGGCGGCTCATGGGGGTCCAAAATACTGTCGCCATCGGAACAGCCCCCAAGTCGTCCATCTTGCAGTTGATACATCGAATTGGTCTTGCCTGTGGACTCATCCTCAGAGCAGATTTCCGTCTCACCGCCAGAGACAGAGCCTTCCATCTCAGCCCCATGGGTGAACCCAACGAAGACATGCCTTACGGCGGGCTGAGCCCAGGCGGGTTGTGCACGCTGAGCCGTCTCGATGATGTCGGTGCAGATGTCCGGCTCAGGGCCTGGCTCGCCAATCGTGCCGATGAAGACGTGGATTCCGCCAAAGGGGACCCGGTACCCGTACTCAATTGAGCCGGCTTCGGGGCCGCAGCCCGCATCATTGATGTAAAGCTTGTCGCGACTACTCTTGGTCATCCGGCCCACAGCGTATCCTTTGAGCCCTTCGAATCTGCCCTTTAAGAACTCGAAACCACCGTGCGCTGGCCCACGGTGGGCGCCAACTGTCGTGGAAGTGTCACGGCAGATGTCCTTGTAGAAGGACTTAGTTGTGGAGCCATTGCGACGAGGTTAGCTTAAAGGGGTTAAAATGGGACAAAGGACACGGGGAGTTTATACTGGTTCGGCCCCTTGCGGTGAAGGTAAAGGCCTACTCCAGTTTGAGGTGGGCTAGGGTTTCGATTACCAGGGAGCTAACACGCTTTGCATGGCTTTCGATTTGATGTTTCTTACCCTAAGCCGCCACCGAGTCGTCCCCATATATACATGGGTTGACGCCCTGCGGTCTACAGAGTCCCGGCCGGCTCATACAACGTGTCCGGCTCGGTGACGTATCTCACATGCCTTACATTACAAATCTACACATATATGGCGGTTTATACTTACGGGCCTTAAGTTGCCTCTGGTCTTGGGCCTTTTACAAGCCTAACTATGAACCGCCATCTTGTATACTCTTGGGCTTCATTTAGATGAACCGTCATTGTGGTTGACCCGGCCCCTCCTGGGCGGGTCATATCTGATAGTCATATCCCCAACACTAAGCATAGCACAAGATCGTGTATTTCATTTGCTAGATCTCTTCTAATGTCAAGTATCGTTTCCTTAGACCATGAGATTATGCAACTCCCGGATACTGTAGGAGTGCTTTGGGTGTATCAAACGTCACAACGTAACTGGGTGACTATAAAGGTGCACTACAGGTATCTCTGAAAGTGTCTGTTGGGTTGGCATGAATCGAGACTGGGATTTGTCACTCCGTATGACGAAGAGTTATCTCTGGGCCCACTCGGTAATGCATCATCATAACGAGCTCAATGTGACTAAGGAGTTGGTCATGGGATCATGCATTACGGAATGAGTAAAGAGACTTGCCGGTAACGAGATTGAACGAGGTATAGGGATACCGACGATCGAATCTCGGGCAAGTAACATACCAATGGACAAAGGGAATTGTATATAGGATTGATTGAATCCCCGACATCGTGGTTCATCCAATGATATCATCGTGGGACATGTGGGAGCCAACATGGGTATCCAGATCCCGTTGTTGGTTATTGGTCAGAGAGATGTCTCGGTCATGTCTACATGGTTCCCGAACACGTAGGGTCTACACACGTAAGGTTTGGTGACGCTAGAGTTGTTATGCAAAATTATATGTGATTACCAAAGGTTGTTTGGAGTCCTGGATGAGACCTCGGACGTCACGGGGAGTTCCGGAATGGTCCGGAGGTGAATATTTATATATGGGAAGTCCAGTTTCAGTCGCCGGAATAGTTTTGGGGGTTATCGGTATTGTACCGGGACCACCGAAAGGTGTCTGAGGGTCCACCGGGTGGGGCCACCTGCCCCGGGGGACTTAATGGGATAAATATGGAAGGGAACCAGCCCCTGGTGGGCTGGTGCGCCCCCCCCCCCCACCTTGCTTGGGGGGCAAGTCTCCCCCCCTTGCCCCCCCCCCCCACCCTCTAGATGCATCTAAGGGGGCCGGCCCCCTCTCCCCTTCACCCTATAAATAGAAGGGGGTGGGAGGGCAGCCGCACCCCTTCACTGGCGCAGCCCTCCCCTCCTCCAACTCCTTCTCCTCCGTAGTGCTTAGTGAAGCCCTGCCGGAGACCCACGAGCTCCACCGCCACCACGCCGTCGTGCTGTCGGAGTTCTCCCTCAACTTCTCCTCTCCCCTTGCTGGATCAAGAAGGAGGAGACTTCCCCGGGTTGTACGTATGTTGAACGCGGAGGCGCCGTCCGTTCGGCGCTTGATTGGATCTTCCGCAATTTGAATCGCCGCGAGTACGACTCCATCAACCACGTTCTTGTAACGCTTCCGCTTAGCAATCTTCAAGGGTATGAAGATGCACTCCCTCTCTCTCGTTTCTAGCATCTCCTAGATTGGTCTTGGTGACATGTAGGAAAATGTTGAATTATTACTACGTTCCCCAACAATCTTCTCTTCATGCAGGCCGTTATTTTCATGTCGGGATGCACTAGAAGCAGTTATTTTCTTGTTCTAGGTAAAGAGAACGTTAAGTGTGCGTAGAGTTGTATCGGTGTTCGATAGAAATTGAGGAGAATATAAATTCTACCTGACCCTCATTGGGTTTGACACTCTTATTTATCGAAAAAGCTAAAATTGATCCCCTATACTTGTGGGTTATCAGTGGTTGAGTGTGGCGTGTTATCGCATGTCTCGGCCTTTGTTTCTTCAAACATCACTTTGTGCAGAGAGATCGGCTGTGGGGCGTATAGTTCGACACCGTCCTCTGTTTCCTGCTGGTTCCAAGATTTAGAGGTGTCTTGCTCTTTGTCGCGGCCTTCGTATTTTGTCCTTGGAGATCCGATTTCAGCCGGTGAGATCCCCATATTTTCGGCCTTGACCTCCTCTGGTGAAGTCGGTTCGCCGTCTGTGTCCTCGTGGTCAGACAACGATAAACAGATCTGCAGTGTCGACACTGCAATCTGAGATCGCCTCATTAAGGAAATGGTCTTCGGGTGCATGTTTGATGTGGCAGTTGTCGCACACCATGGCGACGAGTTGCATGTTCCTCTTGAGACGTTGGTGGAACTCGATCTAGTATGCAGCCCCTGCGTTCTTCAGTCCGAACGGAAAGCGATCGGTGGGGTCGACAGCTGAGGTCATCGTGATCAGGATGCCGCCATGTTGGACATGTGGCAGGCATATCCGGAGGTCGCCGTGCGTGTTGGTGACAAAGGTGACGTTGCCGATGTAGATCATGCATGATGATCCGGTAGGTTGATGTCGACCCGGCCCGTGTCGTTCGTGGTGAACATCAGAGAGCCAAAGGTTAGGATTTCCCCCAGTGAGAGACTGCCGGAGGTAGGGAATGATCTGACCCATGATCAGTCTCTAGCCGGTGCCATGAGTGCCTCGCGCGCCAACTGACAGAGCAGATTCCCATTAGATCCCTCGGTAGGGGTCCAAGCACAGCTGGAAGTCATGGATCGGAGGTCACACGAGGGGTTTATCCAGGTTCGGGCCTCCGGAGAGTAATACCCTACGTCCTACTGGTTTTGGTTATTCATAATGGAGGGATACCTCGTGCAAGGGTTACAATGGTGTATGATGTTGCTACCGAGAGTTTCTCTTCTCCTATCTAAAGATAGATGACTCAAGGGGAACTCTAGACCTCCCTTTCTATAGAGAGGAGAGGTCTAGAATTTACATGTCGGATGCGATCTAGGACGTTGTCGCCCTCTAGTCTTGGGCGTCAAGAAGGTCTTCTGGCCTCCTAGGGTTAGCATCATGTTGTGGGCCTGTTGGCCCCCCTTGCTGTTGATGAGGCAGGGCTCCTTGGTGGTAGCCACCCCAGGTACAGACCCCGTCACTTATTGTAACGCCCCGTAACCGATGTGCCAGATGTCGTCCAGTTATTCGCTGGTGTTGTCTTGTCATTGCTTGCGTGTCATGCATTGCACATCATGTCATCATGTGCATTTCATTTGCATACGTGTTCGTCTCATGCATCCGAGCATTTTCCCCGTTGTCCGTTTTGCAATCCGGCGCCTCGTTCTCCTCCGGTGGTCATTTCTAGCTTTCTTTCATGTGTGGGGATTAAACATTTCCATATTGGACCGAGACTTGCCAAGCGGCCTTGGTTTACTACCGGTAGACCGCATGTCAAGTTTCGTACCATTTGGACTTCGTTTGATGCTCCAACGGTTAACCGAGGGACCGAAAAGGCCTCGTGTGTGTTGCAGCCCAACACCCTTCCAAAGTGGCCCAAAACCCACCTAAACCCTCTCCATCCTCTCGGTCATTCGATCACGATCGCGTGGCCGAAAACCGCGCCTCATTTGGACTCTCCTAGCTCCCTCTACCTATAAATATGTGCACCCCGTTCATTTTCGCGGATGAAACCCTAGATCCACTCCTCCATCGCGCATCCGGACGCGTCCTCGCCGCGTCGGACATGTCCACCCCGCCGGACACGTTGCTCCGTCCAATGGGAGGCCGCCACATCATCGCCGCCGCCGCATGTGACCAGTCCCGCGCCGCCACATCATCAGGGGCGCCCACATCGCCGCGCGGGCCCGTTAGGCCCGTCTCCAGCCCGCTCCGGACCGCGCCGGGCCGCCGGATCCACCTGCTCCTCGCCTGCAACCACCATCCCTGCTTCCTCGCCGCCGCCGCCAGATGCTCCTGCCGGCCACCCGGATTTCTCCGGAGGCTGCGAACCCTCGCCGTCCCTTCGCCGGAGCCGAGCAACGCGCTGTCGGAGTTCGCCAAGTCCTGTCCAGACAGGAGCCCGCTACTTCCTCGCCTCCCGTCGCATGGCCCGACGCCAACGGGCTGCCTGCCTCGACGTTCGTGCCACCATGGCCTCCCCGCGCCTCCGTTGTGCCAGATCCAGCCATAGGAGCCATCCCCGCGCCAGATCCGAGGAGCCACCGCCCAGATCTACCCATTCCCGTCCTCCTCCGCCGTTTTCCCTCGCCTCCTCGTCGTTCGCCGCCGAAACGCCGCTCGCCGGAGCCCTTCTTCTCCACCGGCGACCCCTGCCCGTCCCTATTCGAGAGGAGGACGACGAGCGTCCGCCTGTGGGCCGCCTTTCCCCCTCGCGCTCATGGACCGCGTGGGCCGGCCCAGCTTCCCCGACCCAGCGCAGCGCCAAGCCAGGCCCAGCAGCCTGCAGATCCGCGCCGCCCCTTCCTGCCTACCTCTTCACCGAACCGGGCCTCAGCCCATGGTGAGCGCCCCAGCAGCCTGCAGATTCGGCCCATATCATGTTTTTTCCAGCGCCTTCGATTTTCCTAATTACCACTGCAGTGCATATTTACAGATTGGACCTTTTACTTCATGCATATTATAACTCACAAACGGTGCTTCATATTAAAAAAACTTAATATATGAAACTTGCTTAGAATTTTGTGTAGATTAATAATATGCCATTTTCAATCATGTTTAAAATGTCTAAATTGTTGTTTGCTTTAATTTTTCCATATGCCATGTTAAAATGCTTTAATTCATAACTAAATAACCATAGCTCCGTTTTTAACAAACTTTATATGTAAATGGGGTAGAATTTTGCCTAGTTTATCATAGTGACATTGTTTTGCATGCCTAACAACTCTAAAATATGGTTTAGGGAAGAACAGGACCTAACCCAATATATGCACATGAGGAGTTTCCGGATTTGTTGTTTGTTGTTCCCGGCCTCATTTAAACTTGCCTAGATAGGTAGTTTTCTTTGCTTCACCCTCTTTCCATGTTTAACAACATTTAATATTGTTGGGTACATAATGAGAGAGAATTAAATAAGTCTTGTGGTGTTTTCTTCAATATGCAACCCGTTGCATATTGAGCTCCACTTAATTTGTAGGATTGTTTGTGCACTTTGCCATGCCATGCTTCATTAAACCGGACATGCATCATACTCGATTATGCATCATTGCCATGTTGATGTGTTGGTTGTTTACTATGTTGTTTGCTTTCTTTCCGGTGTACTTCTTCTCGGTAATCTGATAACGTCGCGTTTGTGAGGATTCGTTCGTCTACGTCCGTGTATCTTCTTCATGGACTCGTTCTTCTTCCTTGCGGGATTTCAGGCAAGATGATCATACCCTCGAAATCACTTCTATCTTTGCTTGCTAGTTGCTCGCTCTTTTGCTATGCCTATGTTGCGATACCTACCACTTGCTTATCATGCCTCCCATATTGTTGAACCAAGCCTCTAACCCACCTTGTCCTAGCAAACCGTTGTTTGGCTATGTTACCGCTTTGCTCAGCCCCTCTTATAGCGTTGTTAGTTGCAGGTGAAGATTGAAGTTTGTTCCTTGTTGGAACATGGAGATGTTGTTCCTTGTTGGAACATGTTTACTTGTTGGGACATCACAATATATCTTATTTAATTAATGCATCTATATACTTGGTAAAGGGTGGAAGGCTCGGCCTTATGCCTGGTGTTTTGTTCCACTCTTGCCGCCCTAGTTTCTGTCATATCGGTGTTATGTTCCCGGATTTTGCTTCCCTTACGCGGTTGGGCTATAATGGGAACCCCTTGACAGTTCGCCTTAAGTAAAGCTTCTCCAGCAATGCCCAACATTGGTTTTACCATTTGCCACCTAGCCTTTTCTTTCCCTTGGGTCGGCCAGCCCAAGGGTCATCTTTATTTAACCCCCCCCCCCCCCCCCGCCCCGGGCCAGTGCTCCTCTGAGTGTTGGTCCAAACTAGAGTCATGTGCAGCGCCCCCTCGGGGAAACTCGAGGTTTGGTTTTAGTTGTATGGAGCGCTCATCTGAGTGTGCCCTGAGAAAGAGATATGTGTAGCTCCTATCGGGATTTGTCGGCACATTCGGGCGGTGTTGCTGGTTTAGTTTTACCCTGTCGAAATGTCTTGTTGTACCGGGATACCGAGTCTGATCGGAACGTCTCGGGTGGAGGTCTATTCCTTCGTTGACCGTGAGAGCTTGTTATGGGCTAAGTTGGGACACCCCTGCAGGGATTTGAACTTTCGAAAGTCGTGCCCACGGTTATGGGCAGATGGGAATTTGTTAACATCCGGTTGTAGAAAACCTGAAGTTGACCTTAATTAAAATGAAACAACTGCGTGTGTAACCGTGATGGTCTCTTTCCGGCAGAGTCCGCGAAGTGAACATGGTTGTTGGAGTTATGCTTGACGTAGGTAGTCCAGGATCACTTCTTGATCATACTTTTATCGACCGTGCTTTGCCTTCTCTTCTCGCTCTCATTTGCGTATGTTAGCCACCATATATGCTAGTCGCTTGCTGCAGCTCCACCTCATACCTTTTACCTTACCCATAAGCTTAAATAGTCTTGATCGCGAGGGTGCGAGATTGCTGAATCCCTGTAACTCACAGATACTTTCCAAACCAGCTTGCATGTGCCGATAAGTCCGTGCAGATGACGCAACCAAGCTCAGGAGGAGCTCGTTGAAGATCTTGTCCCTTATGTTGTTTCGTTCTAGTTGATCAGTAGTGGAGCCTAGTTGGGGTCGATCGGGGACCTTTGTCGCATTTGGGGTTCTTCTTTTATTTTGGTTCCGTAGTCGGACCTTGATTGTATCTGGATGATGTAATGCTTTATTCATGTAATTGTGTGAAGTGGCGATTGTAAGCCAACTATGTATCTCTTTCCCTTTATGTATTACATGGGTTGTGTGAAGATTACCTCACTTGCGACATTGCTTTCAATGCGGTTATGCCTCTAAGTCATGCTTCGACATGTGGGAGATATAGCCGCATCGAGGGCGTTACAAGTTGGTAATCAGAGCCTTCCCCGACCTTAGGAGCCCCCACTGATTGATCGTTATTAGCGGACGAGTTGAGTCTAGAAAAAAATGTTTTGAATCATTTAGGAATTATATATCGGAGAGTTAGGAATTCTTTTTACTTCCCAGTCTCCTCATCGCTCTGGTAAGGCATCCTGACGTAGAGTTTTGACTCCTCTCTTCTCAAATTTCACTAAAAAATTTAGGATCATGCGGGTATCTTGGAATCGTTCCGATGGTTTTATGATGAGAACATTGTCTTCGTGCCTCCTGTCAGGGGTTTAGTGGAAGTGTCCCGGGGAGTTGAGCTCTGAGGTGTTGTCGTCATAATTTTATCGTTGCAGTTCTGGAATACCTGAGTTTAGTACGCCGACATCGAAAATCTCTTTTATGCAGTTCGTTGGTGAGATAACCTCGACGCCACCCAGTACTGGGGCGGGAGTTCGGGAGTATCGCCATAACTTGTATAACGGATGCTTTTCGAAGGTTGAGGTAGATGGTTTCCGAAGTTTTTCTCGGTTATGTGTTGAAGGATGGATACAGCTGGATGTAGGATTTGCTAGTTTGGGTGAGATATTATGCTTCCCCTGTATCCCCAACACCTGATTGCATAACCGGAAAGGTTCGGGAGTTTCATAGGTGGGAATTCAAGTAGCTCTTAGGTTATCTTTCCGTCAGATGTATGATATGAAATTGGGGTTCGACGTCTAGTGGTCCGCCTATTCACGGTCAATTTTACAGTGGTCTCGTTGTGTCTTAAAGAGTCCTTGGCTATGCCGACTCGGGGACGCTTCTTATGTCTTGTGCACTGCCTTGTACATGATGGTGCTGTACGATCGAGCCCGTGTAGGCCCCACCACGAAAACTTCGGACGAAATCTCTATCATATGTTTGTTCCGGCTTATTCCGCAAGACAATCCTTTGTTTTGTTTTGAGTTGTGGTATTCGAGTTGCTTCGATGTCAAGTGTTTGATTCCATACCTTCCCCAAATGGTGTTCTCATACTCCGATGTGAATACTAATCCTCCTTGATAATCGAGATTGTTATGCCAATCTTGTTCAACCTGTGTGCTTCTCTTCAAGTGGATCCGATCACTTCAACATTCGCAAGATTCAATCTCAGCTTTCTCAACGGTGTTTGTTTCATCCGTCTCCAAGTTGCCTTTGTTTTTCCCGCCACCCACCTTTTTTCTTCAAGGATTCAGATTTCTGAATCAAGTATCCATTTTATTCATGTGAAGTCTCTTCATTCTTTTCTTTCAATATTCTTATTCGGTGTTCTCATGAAGATTCTAACGGAGAAATTCAGGAGCCTTTTATTTAGTTTGTTCTTCCGGAGCCCATCATCTAAGATTTATTCATTCTCAGCTTTCAGCTATCATTCTCCAAATTTTACTGGTGCTTCGTTCAGGTGATCTTTAATCGGCTTGTGATCTCTTCATTCTCATGTATCTAAATTCTCTCAAGCATCTTCGTTCATTTAATAAATTCTTCCCGGTGTTTTCTTTATCTTCTCTTCGTTCATTTTTAATTCATACGGTGGTTCGTGCAAGATTCCTCTTCTTTCGTTATCATACCAATTCATTCGTTGTTTCGATTCCACTGGTGTTTCGTTGAAGACCTTCTCAAGTTTATGCGATATCTCTCTTAATCCTTTCTACGAGAGTAAGTAATATGCCAAATCCGCTGCTTGTCATCAATTTAAATTGGTGAAGGATAAGCATAATGTAATTCTTATTCTTGTTTCATCCGAATGATTAATTCTTTATTCCGGAGGTTCATCAAAAATTCTTGATTTCTATTGTTCATCTTTCCTTTTCGGAGCTCCAAGTTATTTCAATTATATCACCACGAAGCTCCATCTAAATCATCGCAAGGTTTCACCTTGTATTTTCAGCTTCTCTTCCCTTTTGTTTAATCATCTTTTCGGTTAACGGAGTTCTTCATGAAGGTTCTACATGATGGTTCATCAAGGATTATATTCCTTCTCGAAGTGTTCATCAAGATTCTTTTCAGAGGAACTCAAGCATTCTTTATCTTGCCTTTTAAAGTGCAATTCTTTCAACCGTATCGTTTGAGGTGGTATTATGTCATTCTTGATAATTTGAGTTCATGTTTTCATGATTCACATGTTGTCAAGAATGAGACATTTTAAATCCATCAATCTCGTCATTTGAGTTATCTTGGGTAATATTTTCACCAAAAGCCTTCCCTAAGGATTGTTGCTATTATGGTGCTTATAAATGATCCAAGTTCTTCATTTATCCTTCCGGTCAAATAGTTTCTCATCTCCTTGCTGATATCAATCCAATCTATTGGTTCCATTAGTGGCAAAAATTTCACCTCATAGTTTTGAGATGTTTTTCCATAAGCCCACTACATACTTATTCGTTTTGTTGTTGGTCTTTCTCAACAACTACGTTTTAACCTTCTTGGAAGGGTGCCTTCCAAGATCATTGGTGGCAGAAGTTGTCATTTTCTTCTCAATTCCTTCTTTTTCATTTATCTATCGCCTATTTCTTTCTTCCGGAGGCATTGTGATGTTGCTCTCTTCAACTCATCTTCTTGTTTCCTCAGGATCATGTTTTTTTCCTTTGCTTATCCATTCGACCGGAGTGTTGTGTTTTCATGCCATTTCTCTCATCTTATCAAGTTTTTTACATCCTTTCTCAACCGGAGTGCTGTCTGAGATATTTCTTACCCCTTGTTCCATTCATTCAATAGTTATGGAGGCAGTGTGTTGTGATTTCATCAAGTATCTTCTCATCTTATCAAGACCTTATTCAATTCCTTTTCTTTTCAACCGGAGTGCTGCCCGAATTTGTTCTTCCTTGTTCCTCTTTCCTACCGGAGTGCTTTCAACTTTGTTCTACTTTGTTGCATTCTTACTTTCAATTTGTTCAACTTCGCAAGGTTCTTTGGTTTCACTCGTTTGTCAAAGAAACAACTTAGTTTTACCTCTTCTCTTTTCTCTTCCATTTTTCCCTCCGGTGCCATTCTAGATCTCGGGACGAGATCCTCTCGTAGTGGTGGAGTGTTGTAACGCCCCATGACCGATGTGCCAGATGTCATCTAGTTATTCGCTGGTGTTGTCTTGTCATTGCTTGCATGTCATGCATTGCACATCATGTCATCATGTGCATTTCATTTGCATACGTGTTCGTCTCATGCATCCGAGCATTTTCCCCGTTGTCCGTTTTGCAATCCGGCGCCTCGTTCTCCTCCGGTGGTCATTTCTAGCTTTCTTTCATGTGTGGGGATTAAACATTTCCGGATTGGACCGAGACTTGCCAAGCGGCCTTGGTTTACTACCGGTAGACCGCATGTCAAGTTTCGTACCATTTGGACTTCGTTTGATGCTCCAACGGTTAACCGAGGGACCGAAAAGGCCTCGTGTGTGTTGCAGCCCAACACCCTTCCAAAGTGGCCCAAAACCCACCTAAACCCTCTCCATCCTCTCGGCCGTTCGATCACGATCGCGTGGCCGAAAACCGCACCTCATTTGGACTCTCCTAGCTCCCTCTACCTATAAATATGTGCACCCCGTTCATTTTCACGGATGAAACCCTAGATCCACTCCTCCACCGCGCATCCGGACGCGTCCTCGCCGCGCCGGACATGTCCACCCCATCAGACACGTCGCTCCGTCCAATGGGAGGCCGCCACATCATCGCCGCCGCCGCATGCGACCAGTCCCGCGTCGCCACATCATCAGGGGCTCCCACATCGCCGCGCGGGCCCATCAGGCCCGTCTCCAGCCCGCTCCGGACCGCGCCGGGCCGCCGGATCCACCCGCTCCTCGCCTGCAACCACCATCCCTGCTTCCTCGCCGCCGCTGCCAGATGCTCCTGCCGGCCACCCGGATTTCGCCGGAGGCCGCGAACCCTCGCCGTCCCTTCGCCGGAGCCGAGCAACGCGCTGTCGGAGTTCGCCAAGTCCTGTCCAGACAGGAGCCCGCTACTTCCTCGCCTCCCGTTGCATGGCCCGACGCCAACGCGCTGCCTGCCTCGACGTTCGTGCCACCATGGCCTCCCCACGCCTCCGTTGTGCCAGATCCGGCCACAGGAGCCATCCCCGCGCCAGATCCGAGGAGCCACCGCCCAGATCTACCCATTCCCGTCCTCCTCCGCCGTTTTCCCTCGCCTCCTCGTCGTTCGCCGCCGAAACGCCGCTCGCCGGAGCCCTTCTTCTCCACCGGCGACCCCTGCCCGTCCCTATTCGAGAGGAGGACGACGAGCGTCCGCCTGTGGGCCGCCTTTCCCCCTCGCGCTCATGGACCGCGTGGGCCGGCCCAGCTTCCCCGACCCAGCGCAGCGCCAAGCCAGGCCCAGCAGCCTGCAGATCCGCGCCGCCCCTTCCTGCCTACCTCTTCACCGAACCGGGCCTCAGCCCATGGTGAGCGCCCCAGCAGCCTGCAGATTCGGCCCATATCATGTTTTTTCCAGCGCCTTCGATTTTCCTAAATACCACTACACTGCATATTTACAGATTGGACCTTTTACTTCATGCATATTATAACTCACAAACGGTGCTTCATATTAAAAAAACTTAATATATGAAACTTGCTTAGAATTTTGTGTAGATTAATAATATGCCATTTTCAATCATGTTTAAAATGTCTAAATTGTTGTTTGCTTTAATTTGTCCATATGCCATGTTAAAATGCTTTAATTCATAACTAAATAACCATAGCTCCGTTTTTAACAAACTTTACATGTAAATGGGGTAGAATTTTTCCTAGTTTATCATGGTGACATTGTTTTGCACATGAGGAGTTTCCGGATTTGTTGTTTGTTGTTCCCGGCCTCATTTAAACTTGCCTAGATAGGTAGTTTTCTTTGCTTCACCCTCTTGCCATGTTTAACAACATTTAATATTGTTGGGTACATAACAAGAGAGAATTAAATAAGTCTTGTGGTGTTTTCTTCAATATGCAACCCGTTGCATATTGAGCTCCACTTAATTTGTAGGATTGTTTGTGCACTTTGCCATGCCATGCTTCATTAAACCGGACATGCATCATACTCGATTGTGCATCATTGCCATGTTGATGTGTTGGTTGTTTACTATGTTGTTTGCTTTCTTTCCGGTGTACTTCTTCTCGGTAATCCGATAACGTCGCTTTTGTGAGGATCCGTTCGTCTACGTCCGTGTATCTTCTTCATGGACTCGTTCTTCTTCCTTGCGGGATTTCAGGCAAGATGATCATACCCTCGAAATCACTTCTATCTTTGCTTGCTAGTTGCTCGCTCTTTTGCTATGCCTATGCTGCGATACCTACCACTTGCTTATCATGCCTCCCATATTATTGAACCAAGCCTCTAACCCACCTTGTCCTAGCAAGCCGTTGTTTGGCTATGTTACCGCTTTGCTCAGCCCCTCTTATAGCGTTGTTAGTTGCAGGTGAAGATTGAAGTTTGTTCCTTGTTGGAACATGGAGATGTTGTTCCTTGTTGGAACATGTTTACTTGTTGGGACATCACAATATATCTTATTTAATTAATGCATCTATATACTTGGTAAAGGGTGGAAGGCTCGGCCTAATGCCTGGTGTTTTGTTCCACTCTTGCCGCCCTAGTTTCCGTCATATCGGTGTTATGTTCCCGGATTTTGCGTCCCTTACGCGGTTGGGCTATAATGGGAACCCCTTGACAGTTCGCCTTAAGTAAAGCTTCTCCAGCAATGCCCAACATTGGTTTTACCATTTGCCACCTAGCCTTTTCTTTCCCTTGGGTCGGCCAGCCTAAGGGTCATCTTTATTTAACCCCCCCCCCCAGGCCAGTGCTCCTCTGAGTGTTGGTCCAAACTAGAGTCCTGTGCAGCGCCCCCTCGGGGAAACTCGAGGTTTGGTTTTAGTTGTATGGAGCGCTCATCTGAGTGTGCCCTGAGAAAGAGATATGTGCAGCTCCTATCGGGATTTGTCGGCACATTCGGGCGGTGTTGCTGGTTTAGTTTTACCCTGTCGAAATGTCTTGTTGTACCGGGATACCGAGTCTGATCGAAACGTCTCGGGTGGAGGTCTATTCCTTCGTTGACCGTGAGAGCTTGTTATGGGCTAAGTTGGGACACCCCTGCAGGGATTTGAACTTTCGAAAGCCGTGCCCGCGGTTATGGGCAGATGGGAATTTGTTAACGTCCGGTTGTAGAAAACCTGAAGTTGACCTTAATTAAAACGAAACAACTACGTGTGTAACCGTGATGGTCTCTTCCCGGCGGAGTCCGGGAAGTGAACACGGTTGTTGGAGTTATGCTTGACGTAGGTAGTCCAGGATCACTTCTTGATCATACTTTTATCGACCGTGCTTTGCCTTCTCTTCTCGCTCTCATTTGCGTATGTTAGCCACCATATATGCTAGTCGCTTGCTGCAGCTCCACCTCATACCTTTTACCTTACCCATAAGCTTAAATAGTCTTGATCGTGAGGGTGCGAGATTCTGAGTCCCTGTGACTCACAGATACTTCCAAAACCAGCTTGCAGGTGCCGATAAGTCCGTGCAGATGACGCAACCAAGCTCAGGAGGAGCTCGTTGAAGATCTTGTCCCTTATGTTGTTTCGTTCTAGTTGATCAGTAGTGGAGCCCAGTTGGGGTCGATCGGGGACCTTTGTCGCATTTGGGGTTCTTCTTTTATTTTGGTTCCGTAGTCGGACCTTGATTGTATCTAGATGATGTAATGCTTTATTCATGTAATTGTGTGAAGTGGCGATTGTAAGCCAACTATGTATCTCTTTCCCTTTATGTATTACATGGGTTGTGTGAAGATTACCTCACTTGCGACATTGCTTTCAATGCGGTTATGCCTCTAAGTCGTGCTTCGACACGTGGGAGATATAACCGCATCGAGGGCGTTACACTTATATACAGGAACAAAAGCAAATGAGTTTGTAAAAGTTTTTCTTTGTCACTTTCAGTTTATCAACTGAATTTCTTGAGGGCAAGCAATGAGTTAAGCTTCGGGGAGTCGATGCATCTCCATCGTATCTACTTTTTCAAACACTTTTGCTCTTGTTTTGGACTCAAGTTTGCATGATTTAAATGAAACTAACCCGGACTGATGTTATTTTCAGTAGAACTATTTTGCTGTTATTTTTGTGGGGAAATAAAAAGTTCTTAGAACTAGACGAAACTTTACTGAGAATTTTTCTGAAATATATAAAAAAACACTGGCGTAAAGAACCTCATGATGCTCACCGCCGGGAGTGAGTAATTTCATTGTAGGCATACTGGAGATAGATTGAGATGGATGAGATTCGTCATGTAAACGAGTCAGGTTGTTAGGGCTTGACCCTGAGTATCCATTATGTTCTAAGATTGATGTTGCTATGACTTTGCTATGCTTAATGCTTGTCACTAGGGCCCGAGTGTCATGATTTCAGATCTGAACCTATTATGTTTTCATGAATATATTTGAGTTCTTGATCCTATCTCCAAGTTATATGCAGCTGTTATTGTTCTTGAACCATAACCCTAAGGTGACAATAATTGGATACTCTCCGAGGATGACTATAACTATGTTCTGGTTTATTGATCCCCATTGTGTTTCGTGCCAAATTTTGGCAAAAAATTTAACTAACAAATGTTAATGCATATCAACAAAAATTATATCATTGGATTCATATTTGAACATAGTTTTTAATGATATAACTTTTTGTGACATGCATGAACATTTTATTAGTTAAATCTATGGTCAAAATTTGGCACGAAATACAACGAGGACCAATAAACCAGGACTGAGGTAGTATTTACTAATGCTTTTTTTCGTTTCTCTATTAAAAGAAGCACCTTAATTATCCTTATTTTTCATTAGGACCCCGCTGCCACGGAAGGGTAGGACAAAAGATGTCATGCAATTTGTTATCGCAAGCACGTATGACTATATACGAAATACAAGCCTACATATAATTGATGAACCGGAGCTATTGTGTCTCGCTCTACATTGTGACTGTTACATAATGAATTTCATCCAAATATCCATCTCTACTTCATTCCTGCGCTTTTACAATATTGTGTTTACTCAGTTGCTATTACTATTGTTGTTGTTGTTACAATTGCTACAAAACTACTATTGTTACTATTACTATTGCTACTACTGTTTGCACTGCTATCACATTATTGTGTTACTAATAAATTGCTACAAGAAAGTGACTTTTCAGGTATGGTTGAATTGACAACTTAACTGATAAGGCTTATATGTGTCGAATCAATAAATTTAGATGAAATACTATTTTGGAAGACTGTTGTGATTATCTATACTTATGGGTCATCAGGAAGACGCCATGATCTAGAAATACATCTTGCCCCGATCAATTTGGATAGCTTCGGTACACAAAAGGAAATTATGAACGACCCAATTTATGATTTCATTATGACCACAACTTAATTCTAATTCCGCAAACAATTGCTAATTTGTTTGACTAACGGGTGTTGTAATTTGCAGGGTTCACCATGTACCCCCAAATGCGGTGACAACTTAAAGCCAGTTGTAGGCAAATTTGACACATTTGACCTGTGGACGAAATCAAATTACAGAATGAACTGCCTGTGAAACTATTTCACGCGGCTGACTTTTTTGTGTGATGCCCGACACGAAGGCGCCACACTACATTGTGCAACGCCTCACAGATAGGCGCTACACGCCTGGCCAGCGTTGTACCCAAAACTGACTAAAAATTGCTAAGTCATTGTGCAGAGCCTAAGAGCTAGGCGCTACACTGTATAGTGTGGCGCTTAGCTCTCACGCGTTGCACTAGTGGTTGCACTACAAAATGAAGCAACCACTAATGCAACGCCTAGAAGCTAGGCGCTACACTGTATAGTGTGGCGCATAGCTCTTAGGCGCTGCACACTAACTTAGTAATTTTCGGATAACACAGATGCGACGCTGGCCAGGCGTGTAGCGCCTATCTGTGAGGCGTTGCACAGTGTAGTGTGACGTCTTCGTGTCGGGCGTCACACAAAAAGGTCAACCACGTGAAATAGTTTCACGGGCAGTTCATTCTATGATTTGATTTCGTCGTAGGTTAAATTAGTCAATTTTGCCCTAGCTGTAGGAGCGATTTCTCTGTATAGCAAAACAGCAAGCCTTGAAGGGCAAGTCGTTAGGTTGCTGTCGCATGGAGGCAATCCCACGTCCGCTCGATCTCCGACGCCGACGCATGGGAGGAGCGCCGGGTCGCGGATGTCATCGTCGCGCGCGCCAGGCCACAGAGGCTGCTGTCGCGCGAGGGCCACCGTATGTCTGTCAGGTCGTCGTTGCGTGGGGCGAGCGCCGCGCCACCAGCGCATGTGGTCATTGCCGGGTTGTGGTTGCAGCGCCACTCAGTGGCCGTTGAATCATGCGGTGGTCGGTGCCAGGGTGTAGTTGCGGCACCACTGTCAGTGGCCGTTGAATCGCGCAGCCTCCAGGAGGGCGGTGGAAAACAACTAGGGGTCAATTCCCAATTTTTCCTCTTCAGCAACTTATTGTTAGTAGGGGGGTTTCGGCACAACTGTAGCAAGTGGCTTGTGGAATTCCCACCTCTGATCGCGATCAGATGGCCTACAACAACAGTTTTCAAGTTTTCACTGAATGGGCGTTTCACTGGATACCTCACCTATATAAAAACAGAAAATAACCATCCAGCAACCTACAGATCTTTGGAAATGGGTCTGAAAATCAACGGAGAAATAGTAAAAAGGATGCTGAAGACATGACACATATCTGAACTTCCCCACATGGTCACACCTGATTTATTCTGCATGGGATTACAAAGTTCGAAAAAGGAAACCTAAATCTACAGCTCAAAATTGTTCAATGCAAATTACTAAAATGTCCCGCTACACAGGGCAAATGTCAACCTTCCATCAAACTTGCTCAAAGGTTTCACATTACCATCCCACCATCGATGGTAAGCACCTGCAAGAGATAGTTCAATAATAAGCCTGTCAAATTTCAGAATTCAGATAACCAAATGGCACAAACAGCATCGAAGTTGCACCAACCTGTCCAGTGATGTAGCTGGCCGCGGGATTCAGGGCCAAGAACTCAACCAACCCAGCAACTTCCTCTGGCTGGCCATACCTCCCTGTGAAGAAGTTGAATGAGGCATTAGTGCTGACTGAAAACATTCACTTGGTAGATACAGTGCACATGAGCACACACACGTACATAACATAACATTTAAGTTTTTCGCTATACTTACGATGTATGAACAATGGAGCAGAATGTGAGCAATGCTATTTAATCAGAGGTTACAGCTTAAGATGCATACCCAAAGGAATAGTCGACAAGATTCTCTTCTCAAGCTCCTCTCCAAGTTCCGCGGTCATGTCTGATGCTATGAATCCAGGTGCGATTGCATTCACCTGAGTATTCACAACTGTTCAGAAGTTGGCTTACAGTTTTATGATTTATGAGCTAATGATGAAAAGACAGAGAGTGCACATTGATATTCCTGCTTGCATATTCCCTAGCAACTGTTTTAGTGAAACCAATGACTCCAGCCTTGGCAGCACTGTAATTAGCTTGGCCAGCATTGCCAGTAAGACCAACAACTGATGCTATGTTGATGACTCTTCCCTGCATTAAACATAAGTATCTTACAACCGATAACAGAAAATTTAATCAGGTGCCTTCTGCACAGAGCTTATTTTATGTCAGAGCAAGAAAAACAGTATCCTAAGTCCTAACTAAAAGGAACATACTACTCTTACTTTGGAAGTGTAGCTCTTTTTACAGGCCCTTTACGAGCATACACATAGCTCATGCACTAGCAACACGGTAAGGCCTTATAATTTTTATCTTTCAGCTCAGAAACACAATAAACCAATGTAACGAGGCCTTCCTTTTCCTTCAGCTAAGAAACTAAGCTGAGTCCTGAACTAAAGCAATGTAAGCTTGTAACTGAGGAGAGGGGTCTGGGGGTCAACGGAGACTCGGCGACTTGCTATTTGAAGCGTGACAGAACTTAAGTGTAGATCTAAGGGTGTGTTAGGTTTCTGTCATGAAGTGGAACGGCAAGAATCAGCTCTGTCCCCAGGGCACATTCCCACGTTTGGATCGTCAAAGGAACTGGAACCAACAGATTCCAGCGAACGGCATATTCCGTGTTTAGGCCGTTCCGAGCGGACCACGCGGAACAGCTCGCTCCCACGACCTCCCCTCCTCACCCATTGCCACCATGGCCTCATGCGCCGTCAGGAGCAGCCGCTCCAAGCGTCAGGAGCCACGGTCCTGCGCCGCCGGGAGCATCACATCCAGCCAGCCACCGCGCTTGAGCTGCACCTGCGCGCGGAGGCAGTGCAAGTAGCCGGCCATCTCCTCCAGGAGGCTGCAGAAATCCATCCGGTGACCACCACTCCGAGTCCTACGCCACCAAGCCCCCGCCGTTCCGCGTCAGTGGACGGAAAGCTGGGCCGTGCGGCCTCTCTACTGGGCCGCCAGAGGGAGATACGAGAGGGCCGGAGACTCAGGTCAGGCCGCTGCCCAAATTGACCTTGACGCCCAGGTCATGCCACCCGTCGTGGTCAATTTGGCGTTCTTCCTCAAGTCCGGCGTCGCATCAAATTTTGGTTCCATCCTACCTCATTCTCTTCTAGCCAAACACCAAGATGGAATCATTCCATTAGGAATGGAATGGTTTCATGGCATTCCACTTGGTTCTGGAACCAAACACACCGTAATAGTCTACTACAAGCTCATATTTTTCATACTAACTTTGTTCTAAAAATAGATGACACTTCAGAAAGAGTGCAGTCAAACTTCTCCGTCATTGACAACTAATGGAAAAAAATGTTGGGTAGGTGGTAACCGTACCATTATGTTTGCCATGAATAATGACTTCACAATATATTCTCTATGTATATTCATGTAAAAAATTAGAGGCCAAAAGTTGCATATCAGAGAGTGCGCAAAGTAATGAACACATCTATTGAACAATGGACAAAATATGTCGTATGTATTTGCAGTATATTCTTAATAGGACCGGTAGCTAGTGCATACCAAAAAAAAAGTTAAACTCCAATAAAGTAGCCCATGGTAGCAAAATTGTTCAAACCAATTCAAAGAATGAAACAAAAAATATACCTTTTTCTTCTTCATCATTACTTTTGTGGCAGCCTGTAATGTGCAGGTGTAAGAAGCATAAACATAATTCAAGTAGCAAAATTTTCAAAAAATTAAAGAAAACAAATAAAGGGGCAAAAACCTACCTGTGTACAGAGGAAAACACCAGTAAGATTTAGATCAATTACATCTTGCCACTGAGATTTCTTCATCCTCATCAACAACGTATCCCTCGTAATCCCTGTTTACAGAATGTTATTTCACATATAGAAAAAAACAGAAGAGAACACTAAACTGGTGCAAACTAACCATTGGTACCTACCTGCATTATTTACCAGGATGTCAATTGTTCCCCATTTATCAATAGCCTGGTAAAATACATAAACTAATGATAACCGAGTTTATATAATCTGATCAATATATAGGTGAAAGGAAAAATATTTTTCATCCATGAAAAAATTGCACTTACTGCTTTCATCATAGATTCTACATCAGCTTCTTTAGAAACATCTCCTCCAAAGGTAATAGCCTGACCACCAGATGCTTCAATCTGAAAAAATAGCATTACATTATAAATATATCAGTGCATTTAGGCTTAGCAGAGAGAAAAAATGAAGAAAAAGGAAGTAATTTAACAAACAAAAAAAACTAGATACCTCTCCAGAAACCAATAACGTTTTTCTGAATGCTGGTATCCATATATTTTTAGGCAGATAACTATCACCAAATTTCAAGCATAACTGAGCTAAAATAGCTATAAACTTTCGTTTATGCAAAATGGAAATCTGGATGTTGTGAATCGACATTAGAGAATTACAATTTATTTCTTTTGGCCTTTGTGAACTATTATTCTTACCATACACTAGTCTAAAAACGAAATTACAATGGGCCAATGAAATTTATTGAAACTAATACCCAATGGCTATTTCTAAATGCATTGGATGGTTCCTGAAAGTGATAACACAAGGGTGTTGTTTACTTGATCATAAATGAGAACAGAAATTCAGCATAACTGTGTTGTTGCTTACTCGGATAGGAGGTCAGAAACGATAATAATTGTATGCATTCCTGCATAAGGCCAACCATGAAAGAACAATGCAGACTAAAATATCTCAAGTTGCTGAGAAAAGTTCAGCAAGGAAAATATCTGATCTAGCTGCACTGCCGACTAAAACAACTATTTAATAATCCTTACGGCAATCACCAGTTACAGTGTCTTTGTATATCTTCTAACTGTATGATGCAATTTAACAAACAGGCAAACAGATATTAAACAAAATATATATGTCAATATTGTGTTTTAATTAACCAGCTCACCTCTTCGGAGACTGCTTCAGCCTCTTTCGAGGATCGTGCATAATTCACTAGGACCTGCAGGTAAAGTCGGTGTTAGGTCCGTGGGGTTATGGGGAGTAAATAGCCATTTGCATATGCAGGCAGATAGCTATAACGAAAAAGATGGAAACAAGGGTGGAACACCTTTCATAAAAAAAACAGAAGCTCTAATTATACAACCACATATCTAGGAGTAACTATTGCCTTGAGTTTCCATCTTTGAGAAATAACTGACACTGGTAATTACTGGGGGGGCAGGGACACACAAAGAAACCAACTCTTTCTGCACATACCGAATGAATATCTAAGACAGCGAAGTAGCTCACCTTGCAGCCAGCTTTTCCAAGAGCCAATGCAACGGCTTTTCCAATCCCTCTGGAAGCACCCGTAACAACAACAACTGGAGCTTCCAGCTCTGTAGCATCTTGCACAACTGCTTGTTCAACAGCAGCAACGTGGGTGCGCACACCTACAGATACATTTGATTAGTACTGCAAAATGTACAGACAAAGAAGTTCCCAACACAGAATTTAGGCCTGAATTTACACCTGCAGGAGTGCTTAGAGAGAGACCTCCAATGCTAGCAATGTTATAATGGTGCTTAAATTGTTCAACCATTTACTCCCTCTGTAAACAAATGTAGGACATTTTTGCAGTTTAATTTAAACTGCAAAAACATCCTACATTTGTGTACGAGGGAGTACTTAAGCTTAACACTCAGTCAAGAACCAAAACAAAGTGGAGCACTACATAGACAGTAAAATCATCTGGTGCATCTGACATTGCATAAACCCAGAATTTTTTTTATTTTAAGTAAGCAACATACCCAAACACCTCCATTACATGCTCTAAGAGCATCCACTATGGGTAGGAGAGAGAAGATTTTAAATCACCGTATGATGTAAAAGTGGTGCCTTAAACGGCCTTTTTTCATCACGGCTGCGTTTTTGCATATTCATCATCTGTTGGAGCGGCATTTTTGGCACAAAGTGGCCTAAAAGGCCGTTTTTCATGTGGCCCTGCGTTTTTACAACAGCCGTAGCAGCGTTGCAAATATGCAGCAGCACAAGACAAAATTTAATTGCAACAACGTTACATATACAGCAGCTATTGGAGCAGGCTTTTTGGGCCCAAAGTGGCGTAAACACCGTTTTTACAACACAGCGGAGTTTTTTCATCATCTGCTGGAGATGCTCACCACATGACATATGTGGTAAGCTATCTAAAACCCCAATATGTCAAGTCAGCTCATATAAGTTCAAGGTGTGGCTACGTGTCTCTCCTAGTAAAAAAATCTGCCGGAGATGCTCTAATAGCATATTTTCAACCCTGATCTCACTCCTACAAGAGTACCATTTCTCACAAAATTTAAACGGGGACACTTGATAAAGCTTAACGACGCACAACAGTAGTGTTTGCTCCCAGTGCTCATGGACTCGTATTAGATCCTCCCCAAATTTCACGAGCAAACATGTTTACATCCCCGCGCTAGATTGCTCACTGCGCCACGCTACAACAGCTAGATCTCAGACCCCGAGTGGCCTAACCAAACCAGCGCGACGACGACCGAAGAGAAGGGCCGTTACCGGAGGAGAAGCCGGCGGCGGCTGCCCGGAGGCGGTCGGATCGGAGCGCGGACGGACGGGCGGCGGCCCCGCCGAAGGAGACGAAGCCCCGGCGCGCCGCGGACGAGGCGGCGCGAGGCAAGGGGGCGGTGACCGCCGGGGAGGCGACGGCGGCTGCGGTGGCGGCGGCCATGAGGTGGCGTAGGGAGGCGGAGGCGGAGGAGAGGCGGTAAGCCAGAGGGGGCAGCGTGGCGTGCGAGGAGGAAGGGGGTTATTTGTAGCGGCGGGTGGGGAAGCGGCGGCTTTGGGGCTTTGGAAGCTCAAGCAAGAGCGACGAGCACGGCGGGCGCGTCGCAGTCTGGCGGAGCGCACGAGGAAGAAGGGTACGAGGGCGTCGGGCTAACCGATGAACGGCTCTCCTGCGTCACCGTCATGGCTTCAACTCTTATACAGTACTTCTTCTAAAAAAAACTCTTATACACTACTATGGTATTTTTAGGGGTACCGAAAATTAGTTGCTAAAATTGTACTCCATCCGTCCCATAATATGAGCGCTAAAATATTATGGGGCAAAGGGAGTAGTTGAGATTTATGTTTTTGATCAATTTAGGCTAGAAAATGTATTAGAATTGGTAAGTAAACATTGGCTCGTTAGAAAGTTGGTCTTTATCCAAACAAAGATTAATCTTTTAGGTAACTGTTGATATACATGCTGCACTGCATTAATGGGACAAGGAGGTTCTTAAGGGGCCGAGGACCAGGCTGCGAGAGCTACACATAAAATTAAATGAAGTGTTATCAGGTCCATTGACAGATGATGCAGTGGTTAGGCAGCATGAATTACATATGCAGATTGAAAATCTTCTTGAACGGGAGGAAATTTATTGGCTCCAACGTGGTCGGGCTGATTGGCTCACTAGAGGAGATCGAAACACGGACTTCTTTCATGGAGCAGCAAATGGACGGCGCAAGAAATTTTTTATTAAGCGCCTAAAAAATAGATAATGACGGTCAAAACACATACTGCAGAATACTTCTCAGCTTTGTTTACCTCAGGGGTACTAGAACCAGATATAAATGTCATTGAGAAGGTTAAACCGCGTGTGTCTGATGCAATGAATGATGATCTCAATAAACCGTATACATGAGAGGAAGTGAAGAAAGCTATGTTTAACATTGGTGATATAAAAAGCACCCAGTCCGGATGGCCTGCATGCTATTTTTTACAAGCGGTTTTGGCACATTATAGGGGAGGACTTGATTGATGAAGTGTTGCTACCAGTGAACTCATGAAAGATCCCAGATGGATGAAACAATATTACCATTGTGCTTATTGCTAAGGCAGAGAGTCTGGATGTTATTACACAATTTGGGCCAATTAGCCTATGTAACATAATATACAAGGTGATCTCAAAACTCCTTACTAACCGGCTGAAATATATCTTGACGGAAATTATATCACCAAACTAGAGTGCGTTTGTGCCAGGGCACCTCATCACGGACAATTTCTTGGTGGCTTTTGAATCATACCATGCAATCAAGAGGAAGAACACCGGTAAATATGATACTTGTGCGGTGAAGCTTGATGTGCATAAGGCGTATGATAGAGTGCAATGGAATTTCTTGAAGAAGATTTTATTACGTCTAGGGTTCACTGCTAATTGGGTGCCCTGATTATGGAGTGTGTTAGATTAATAAAATACTAGGTACGGGTGAATAATGAATTGATTGACTTATTTGTTTCTTCTAGGGGGCTCGGACAGGGGGATCCACTGTCTCCATATTTATTCTTGCTTTGTGCCGAGGGTCTTTCCAGCTTGATTGTGCATGAAGAAGAGGCTGGTAATTTGATGGGATTCAAGGTGTGTCGGGACACCCCGTCGGTCTCACATGTACTTTTCGTCGATGACTCTCTTATCTTGATAAGGGCGGATGCTGCTAACGCTACCAGCCTACGATGAGCCCTTGATGATTATTGTATGGCTTCAGGACAGTTGATGAGTGAGGCGAAATCAAGCATTTTCTTCAGCCCTTGTGCCTTGTACACCGGTTGAGACTAGAGTTGAGGTGTGCGCTACCCTGAATATCATGGCGGAGGCAATCACGGACAAATGCTTGGGGCTGCCCCCTATCGTGGGTGTTGATAGATCATATTGTTTTTAGCATATCATTGATAGAGTGCTTAGTAGAATCCGAGGTTGGAAGGAAAAAATGCTATCTTTTGGTGGTAGGAAGGTATTACTCAAGGCAGTGATACAGGCTATTCCTTCCTATGCCATGTCAGTTTTTAAGTTACCTAAACAGATATGCAATAGTATTACCACGACAATGTCTAAGTATTGGTGGGGAGATGAGGACCTGAAAAAACACATGCATTGGTTTGCATGGTGGAAAATGTGTGTGTGCCTAAGGAGAGGGGCGGCATGGACTTCAGAGATTTGCATTGTTTTAATTTGGCCCTTTTGGCTAAGCAGTGTTGGAGACTGTTAAGTGAACCAGATTCTTTATGTGCTAGAGTTCTAAAGGACAAATATTTCCCTCGTGAAGACCTCCTCAACTGTAGTCTAAAGAAAGGGAGCTCATACACATGGCAGAGTCTGTGGAGTGGTATTCAAACTTTCAAGCGAGGACATATTTGGAGAGTAGGCGATGGTTCTCAAATTAAGATCTGAGAAGATCCATGGATACCGAGCAGTCCTACACGGAAAGTTATGACACCGAGAGGTAACATTTTGATTACAAGAGTTTCTGAACTCATTGATGCTGAAAATAGGACGTGGGATGAACAACTAAATGATATATTTTGGCCTATTGATGTGCAATGAATTATGAACATCCCTTTGGCAGTGGGTATGATGGGTGATTTTGTCTCATGGCACTTTAACAGAAGTGGGATTTTTTCTATTAGATCGGCTTACCATGAAGAATGGGAGCACTAGTATGGATGAAAGTTGAGAATGACAAACTCAGTTCAAGCCTCAAGTACTAGTCCAGTCTGGCGAACCATTTGTAAATTGTGTGTGCCGGCAAAAATAAAAATCCATGTGTGGAGAGCTTTGCTTGGAGCCATTCCCTATTACGGAGTCCTTGCGAATAGGCATATGATAACTAGTTCCCAATGCCCGCTTTGTACATCCGACTATGAGAGCATTAGGCACGCTTTGTTTCTATGCCCAAGAGTGCAAGAAATATGGCGAATTCTAGGTCTGGGACCCTTGATCAATGAGGTATGTACATCTGAAACGGAAGGGGGGGTCTATGCTGGCGGATATGCTACTGTCCAGAAATCAAATTCAGTCGTTGGTGGCTGATGTTAACCGCAATGATCTACTGGCCATAGGTGTCTGATATGTGTGGTGGAGCGTCGCCAGTTCACTCATGGTGAGCTCCTTTTTGAGCCAATGAGATCAGCACAAGCAATTTTAGCTTTGGCAAAAAACTTCATATGGGCACAGTCCAAAAATATGAGAATCAGGAGACATGGATGGAACAAGCCACCGGATGGTCTAGTTAAACTCAATGTTGATGCTACGTTTGATCAAAACAGAGGTACGGGGAGTACGGGTGCAATTTTACGTGATGACACGGGTTTTTTCTTGGCTGCATCTTGTGTTGATATTCCGCTCGTGGAAGATGCCGGGACAGCAGAAGCTCGGGGTCTTAGGGATGGGCTTCTTCTGGCTAATGATATGGGCTGCAACAAAATCTACGTGGAGGCGGATTGTATGGAGGTAATTGAGATCATGCAAAATGGTGGCAATTCCCTCGACCCAACGGCGGCAATCTATGAAGAATGCTCTTTTTTAGCTCGCAATTTTATTTCGATATGTTTTTATCACTAGCCTAGGGAGGCAAATATGGCGGCGGATGTATTGTCTAGGAACTCGGAGACTTCTCGAACAATTTTCTGGAAGTTAGAGCCTCCGAGGTTTCTAGTAGACGTTTTATCAAACGATGTATCTTTACTTTCACATGGAATATAAACGCCATGATGGCATTCTCTAAAAAAAGGGCAATCTTCTGGTTATCACCAAAAAAATTGGTGAGGCATACTTTAATAACCATCCGAAGAGACTACTACATGGTCCAATGGAGCGATAAACGATGGGCGTGTTGCTTGACTCAAAAGTATTTCAAAGGTTTGCACAAGTGCACTCCAATTTCTGTATGATGGATTGGAGCACTATTTTTTTGACTTAAGATAATTTGATTATCGTTTTTGGCTTATGATCTTTTGATTTTAGCTTTTAGTTTATACAATTATATGCTACAGTCATATATGAGACTCGCGTCGATTCTTGTATATTTGTTTTATCCTTGTGCTTTTAAATTTCGCTAATGTTATTCAACGAATGTTTGCCGAGGGACCATGGCAAAACAAAAGTCTTTCGAGGCAATTTATGTGTCTGAGTTTATGCCAATTCCTTTAAGCAAATACGGCAATTTTCACAACATATCTTTTATCCGTGAGAAATTGCCATGCATTTTTGAAGAAATTCCATTATCTTATGGTATTTTGGAGTTGATGCAAATAACATATGATCGGATGATGCCAGGGTCGGATCATGTACAACCGATGCACAAACACGGGGCCTAGAATGTTAAGGGGACCCCGCACGGGTCACATAGGATGCAGTCCATTCCACAACACGATAATCATTCAAAATTGATCTGTAGGCGAACCACCTTTGCCACGTTAGATGCTTGTGTACCCAATCGATGTTGTTGCATGTGTTGGCTTGCAACACCTCTTGCGCGATGAAGTTGTTACGTCCTAGCCACCACCATAGCTAGGGGGACGGATGGGAGAGATCGAGAGATCGACCAGTCAGACCGAGAGAGAGCAGAACAACCACAAGTTCACCGAGCACAAGAACACCTCTCCTCGGGAGGCTGTTCTTCCCCTTGTACTGTTCATCCTCAGCCCTAGAGGCAATCCACCACCACATACTGGAGTAGGGTATTACACCACAATGGTGGCCCGAATCAGTATAAATCTTGTGTCCCTTGTGTTACGAGTTCGTGGAGTTAGCCCGTAAGATCTTAGCAAAGCTAGGGCATGGATCGGTAGGGGGAGATCTTCGCGCGCACCCCAGTGTTTGAACCTTGAGGGTTTTCCCGAAACCCGTGATCCGACAGCTGGTGCTAGCGGCTCTGCGCGCCCCGTCGGCTCAGGTTCTGATAGAGTTGTTGGAGGCTTTGGCAACTTTGATGGGGGTGGAGGTGACCCTGGACACTCAAGAACAACATAAGGTGGATCTTGCCAAGTTACGAGATGAGATAGCTCAAGCCAAGGAAGAGCTGGCAGCTAAGAACGCTAGGATGGCTACGGAGCGAGCTGCTTTGGATGCTCAGGCACAACGGATTCAGGCGGAGTCGGTCCTGCTTACCTTGGATGAAAACGCTTCAAATGCCATCATGAGAAGGAGACACCAGAGTCGCTTACCTCTGGAGTACGATGCGAGAAACCTTTTTAACATGCCGGGGGCAGGGACCAGTGACCTACCCGTGGTGAACCGGGCGGTGGAGGCGCCCTTGACTGGAGCACCGGTTCAGCCACACACTGTGGTGTTGGGGAACGTAGTAATTTCGAAAATTTTCCTACGCACACGCAAGATCATGGTGATGCATAGCAACGAGAGGGGAGAGTGTTGTCTACGTACCAACGCAGACCGACTGCGGAAGCGATCACACAACATAGAGGAAGTAGTCGTACGTCTTCTTCCCGATCCGACCGATCCAAGCACCGTTACTCCGGCACCTCCGAGTTCTTAGCACACGTTCAGCTCGATGACGATCCTCGGGCTCCGATCCAGCAAAGCGTCGAGGAAGAGTTCCGTCAGCACAACGGCGTGGTGACGATCTTGATGTACTGCCGACGCAGGGCTTCGCCTAAGCACTACAACGGTATGATCGAGGTGGAATTCGGTGGCAGGGGGCACCGCACACGGCTAAGGAACGATCTCAAGGATCAACTTGTGTGTCTTGGGGTGTCCCCTGCCCCCGTATATAAAGGTTGGAGGGAGGGGGGCTGGCCGGCCAAAGAGAGGGAGGCGCAGGAGGAGTCCTACTCCTACCGGGAGTAGGACTCCCCCCTCCAATCCTAGTCCAACTAGGAATCCTTCAAAGGGGAGAGAGAGAGAGAGGTGGCCGGCCCCTCTCCTAGTCCTAATAGGACTAGGGAGAGGGGGGGAGGCGCAGCCCTATGTGGGCTGCCCTCTCACCTTTCCACTAAGGCCCATGTTGGCCCATTTGGCTCCCGGGGGGTTCCGGTAACCCTCCCGGTAATCCGGTAAAATCCCGATTTCACCCGGAACACTTCCGATGTCCAAACATAGGCTTCCAATATATCAATCTTTACGTCTCGACCATTTCGAGACTCCTCGTCATGTCCGTGATCTCATCCGGGACTCCGAACAACCTTCGGTACATCAAAATGCATAAACTCATAATAACTGTCATCGTAACGTTAAGCGTGCGGACCCTATGGTTCGAGAACAATGTAGACATGACCGAGACACGTCTCCGGTCAATAACCAATAGCGGGACCTGGATGCCCATATTGGCTCCTACATATTCTACGAAGATCTTTATCGGTCAGACCGCATAACAACATACGTTGTTCCCTTTGTCATCGGTATGTTACTTGCCCGAGATTCGATCATCGGTATCCAATATCTAGTTCAATCTCGTTACCGGCAAGTCTCTTTACTCGTTCCGTAATACATCATCTCACAACTAACATATTAGTTGCAGTGCTTGCAAGGCTTATGTGATGTGTATTACCGAGAGGGCCCAGAGATACCTCTCCGACAATCGGAGTGACAAACCCTAATCTCGAAATACGCCAACCCAACATCTACCATTGGAGACACCTGTAGTACTCCTTTATAATCACCCAGTTACGTTGTGACGTTTGGTAGTACCCAAAGTGTTCCTCCGGTAAACGGGAGTTGCATAATCTCATAGTTATAGGAACATGTATAAGTCATGAAGAAAGCAATAGCAACATACTAAACGATCGGGTGCTAAGCTAATGGAATGGGTCATGTCAATCAGATCATTCAACTAATGATGTGACCTCGTTAATCAAATAACAACTCTTTGTTCATGGTTAGGAAACATAACCATATTTGATTAACGAGCTAGTCTAGTAGAGGCATACTAGTGACACTCTGTTTGTCTATGTATTCACACATGTATTATGTTTCCGGTTAATACAATTCTAGCATGAATAATAAACATTTATCATGATATAAGGAAATAAATAATAACTTTATTATTGCCTCTAGGGCATATTTCCTTCAGTCTCCCACTTGCACTAGAGTCAATAATCTAGTTTCACATCGCCATGTGATTTAGCAGCAATAGTTCACATCACCATGTGATTAACACCCATAGTTCACATCGTTATGTGACCAACACTCAAAGGGTTTACTAGAGTCAGTAATCTAGTTCACATCTCTATGTGATTAATACCCAAAGAGTACTAAGGTGTGATCATGTTTTGCTTGTGAGATAATTTTAGTCAACGGGTCTGTCACATTCAGATCCGTAAGTATTTTGCAAAATTCTTTGTCTATAATGCTCTACACGGAGCTACTCTAGCTAATTGCTCCCACTTTCAATATGTATCTAGACCGAGACTTAGAGTCATCTAGATTAGTGTCAAAACTTGCATCGGCGTAACCCTTTACGACGAACCTTTTTATCACGTCCATAATCGAGAAACATATCCTTATTTCACTAAGGATAATTCTGACCGCTGTCCAGTGATCTACTCCTAGATCACTATTGTACTCCCTTGCCAAATCAGTGCAGGGTATACAATAGATCTGGTATACAGCATGACATACTTTATAGAACCTATGGCCAAGGCATAGGGAATGACTTTCATTCTCTTTCTATCTTCTGCCGTGGTCGGGCTTTGAGTCTTACTCAACTTCACACCTTATAATATAGGCAAGAACTCTTTCTTTGACTGCTCCATTTTGAACTACTTCAAAATCTTTGTCAAGGTATGTACTCATTGAAAGAACTTATCAAGCGTCTTGATCTATCTCTATAGATCTTGAAGCTCAATATGTAAGCAGCTTCACCGAAGTCTTTCTTTGAAAAACTCCTTTCAAACACTCCTTTATGCTTTACAGAATAATTCTACATTATTTCCGATCAACAATATGTCATTCACATATACTTATCAGAAATGCTGTAGTGCTCCCACTCACTTTCTTGTAAATACAGGCTTCACCGCAAGTCTGTATAAAATTATATGCTTTGATCAACTTATCAAAGCGTATATTCCAACTCCGAGATGCTTGCACCAGTCCACAGATGGATCGCTGGTGCTTGCACATTTTGTTAGCACCTTTCGGATTGACAAAACCTTCTGTTGCATCATATACAACTCTTCTTTAATAAATCCATTAAGGAATGCAGTTTTGTTTATCCATTTGCCAGATTTCATAAAATGCGGCAATTGCTAATATGATTCGGACAGACTTTAAGCATAGATACGAGTGAGAAAATCTCATCGTAGTCAACACCTTGAACTTGTCGAAAACCTTTTGCGACAATTCTAGCTTTGTAGATAGTAACACTACTATCAGCATCCGTCTTCCTCTTGAAGATCCATTTATTTTCTATGGCTTGCCGATCATCGGGCAAGTCAACCAAAGTCCATACTTTGTTCTCATACATGGATCATATCTCAGATTTCATGGCTTCAAGCCACTTTGCGGAATCTGGGCTCACCATCGCTTCTTCATAGTTCGTAGGATCATCATGATCTAGTAGCATGACTTCCAGAACAGGATTACCGTACCACTCTGGCGCGGATCTTTATTCTGGTTGATCTACGAGGTTCAGTAGTGTCTTGTTCTGAAGTTTCATGATCATCATCATTAGCTTCCTCACTAACTGGTGTAGGTGTCACAGAAACATTTTTCTGTGATGTACTACTTTCCAATAAGGGAGCAGGTACAGTTACCTCGTCAAGTTCTACTTTCCTCCCACTCACTTCTTTCGAGAGAAACTCCTTCTCCAGAAAGTTTCCGAATTTAGCAACAAAAGTCTTGCCTTCGGATCTGTGATAGAAGGTGTATTCAACAGTTTCCTTTGGATATCCTATGAAGATGCACTTCTCCGATTTGAGTTTTGAGCTTATCAGGATGAAACTTTTTCATATAAGCATCGCAACCCCAAACTTTAAGAAACGACAACTTTGGTTTCTCTCCAAACCATAGTTCATAAGGCGTCGTCTCGACGGATATAGATGGTGCCCCTTTTTTAACGTGAATGCAGCTGTCTCTAATGCATGACCCAAAAACAATAGTGGTAAATCGGTAAGAGACATCATAGATTGCACTATATCCAATAAAGTACGGTTATGACGTTCGGACACACCATTATGATGTGGTGTTCCAGGTGGCGTGAGTAGTGAAACTATTTCACATTGTTTTAACTGAAGACCAAACTCGTAACTCAAATATTTGTCTCCGCGATCAGATCGTAGAAACTTTATTTTCTTGTCACGATGTTTTTCACTTCACTCTGAAATTCTTTGAACTTTTCAAATGTTTCAGACTTATGTTTCATCAAGTAGATATACCCATATCTGCTTAAATCATCTGTGAAGGTGAGAAAATAACGATATCCGCCACGAGCCTCAATATTCATCGGACCACATACATCGGTATGTATGATTTCCAATAAATCTGTTGCTCTCTCCATAGTACCGAAGAACGGTGTTTTGGTCATCTTGCCTATGAGGCACGGTTCGCAAGTACCAAGTGATTCATAATCAAGTGGTTCCAAAAGCCCATCAGTATGGAGTTTCTTCATGCGCTTTACACCGATATGACCTAAACAGCAGTGCCACAAATAAGTTGCACTATCATTATTAACTTTGCATCTTTTGGTTTCAATATTATGAATATGTGTATTATTAAGATCGAGATCCAATGAACTATTTTCATTGGGTGTGTAACCATATTAGGTTTTATTCATGTAAACAGAACAACAATTTATTCTCTTACTTAAATGAATAACCGTATTACAATAAACATGATCAAATCATATTCATGTTCAACGCAAACACCAAATAACACTTATTTAGGTTTAACACTAATCCCGAAATTATAGGGAGTGTGCGATGATGATCATATCAATCTTGGAACCACTTCCAACACACATCGTCACTTCACCCTTAACTAGTCTCTGTTTATTCTGCAACTCCCGTTTCGAGTTACTACCTTAGCAACTGAACTAGCATCAAATACTAAGGGGTTGCTATAAACACTAGTAAAGTACACATCAATAACATGTATATCAAATATACTTATGTTCACTTTGCCATCCTTCTTATCCGCCAATCACTTGGGGTAGTTCCGCTTCCAGTGACCAGTCCCTTTGCAGTAGAAGCACTTAGTCTCAGGCTTAGGATCAGACTTGGGCTTCTTCACTTGAGCAGCAACTTGCTTGCCGTTCTTCTTGAAGTTCCCCTTCTTCCCTTTGCCCTTTTCTTGAAACTAGTGGTCTTGTCAACCATCAACAATTGATGTTTTTCTTGATTTCTACCTTCGTTGATTTCAGCATCACGAAGAGCTTGGGAGTTGTTTCCGTTATCCCTTGCATATTATAGTTCATCACGAAGTTCTACTAACTTAGTGATGATGACTAGAGAATTCTGTCAATCACTATCTTATCTGGAAGATTAACTCCCACTTGATTCAAGCGATTGTAGTACCCAGACAATCTGAGCACATGCTCACTAGTTGAGCGATTCTCCTCCATCTTTTAGCTATAGAACTTGCTGGAGACTTCATGTCTCTCAACTCAGGTATTTGCTTGAAATATTAACTTCAACTCCTGGAACATCTCATATGGTCCATGACGTTCAAAACGTCTTTGAAGTCCCGATTCTAAGCCGTTAAGCATGGTGCACTAAACTATCAAGTAGTCATCACATTGAGCTAGCCAAACGTTCATAACGTCTGCATCTGCTCCTGCAATAGGTCTGTCACCTAGCGGTGCATCAAGGACATAATTCTTCTGTGCAACAATGAGGATAAACCTCAGATCACAGATCCAATCCGCATCATTGCTACTAACATCTTTCAACACAATTTTCTCTAGGAACATATCAAAATAAACACAGGGAAGCAACAACGCGAGCTATTGATCTACAACATGATTTGCAAAATACTACCAGGACTAAGTTCATGATAAATTTAAGTTCAATTTAATCATATTACTTAAGAACTCCCACTTAGATAGACATCCCTCTAATCCTCTAAGTGATCACGTGATCCAAATCAACTAAACCATAACCGATCATCACGTGAGATGGAGTAGTTTTCAATGGTGAACATCGTTATGTTGATCATATCTACTATATGATTCACGCTCGACCTTTCGGTCTCCGTGTTCCGAGGCCATATCTGTATATGCTTGGCTCGTCAAGTATAACCTGAGTATTCTGCGTGTGCAACTGTTTTGCACCCGTTGTATTTGAACGTAGAGCTTATCACACCCGATCATCACGTGGTGTCTGGGCACGAAGAACTTTGGCAACGGTGCATACTCAGGGAGAACACTTCTTGATAATTTAGTGAGAGATCATCTTATAATGCTACCGTCAATCAAAGCAAGATAAGATGCATAAAAGGATAAACATCACATGCAATCAATATAAGTGATATGATATGGCCATCATCATCTTGTGCTTGTGATCTCCATCTCCGAAGCACCGTCATGATCTCCATCGTCACCGGCGCGACACCTTGATCTCCATCGTAGCATCATTGTCGTCTCGCCAATCTTATGCTTCCACGACTATCACTACCGTTTAGTAATAAAGTAAAGCATTACATCGCGATTGCATTGCATACAATAAAGCGACAACCATATGGCTCCTGCCAGTTGCCGATAACTCGGTTACAAAACATGATCATCTCATACAATAAAATCAGCATCATGCCTTGACCATATCACATCACAACATACCCTGCAAAACCAAGTTAGACGTCCTCTACTTTGTTGTTGCAAGTTTTACGTGGCTGCTACGGGCTTAAGTAAGAACTCATCTCACCTACGCATCAAAACCACAACGATAGTTCGTCAAATAGACTCCGTTTTAACCTTCTCAAGGACCAGGCGTAGTCACACTCGGTTCAACTAAAGTTGGAGAGACAGTCTTCCGCAAGCCATCTATGTGCAAAGCACGTCGAGGGAACCGGTCTCGCGTAAGAGTACGCGTAAGGTTGGTCCGGATCGTCTCACCCAACAATACCGCCGAACCAAAGTATGACATGCTGGTAGGCAGTATGACTTGTATCGCCCACAACTCACTTGTGTTCTACTCGTGCATATAACATCAAACCATAAAAACCTAGGCTCGGATGCCACTGTTGGGGAACGTAGTAATTTCGAAAATTTTCCTACGCACACGCAAGATCATGGTGATGCATAGCAACGAGAGGGGAGAGTGTTGTCTACGTACCAACGCAGACCGACTGCGGAAGCGATCACACAACATAGAGGAAGTAGTCGTACGTCTTCTTCCCGATCCGACCGATCCAAGCACCGTTACTCCGGCACCTCCGAGTTCTTAGCACACGTTCAGCTCGATGACGATCCTCGGGCTCCGATCCAGCAAAGCGTCGAGGAAGAGTTCCGTCAGCACAACGGCGTGGTGACGATCTTGATGTACTGCCGACGCAGGGCTTCGCCTAAGCACTACAACGGTATGATCGAGGTGGAATTCGGTGGCCGGGGGCACCGCACACGGCTAAGGAACGATCTCAAGGATCAACTTGTGTGTCTTGGGGTGTCCCCTGCCCCCGTATATAAAGGTTGGAGGGAGGGGGGCTGGCCGGCCAAAGAGAGGGAGGCGCAGGAGGAGTCCTACTCCTACCGGGAGTAGGACTCCCCCCTCCAATCCTAGTCCAACTAGGAATCCTTCAAAGGGGAGAGAGAGAGAGGTGGTCGGCCCCTCTCCTAGTCCTAATAGGACTAGGGAGAGGGGGGGAGGCGCAGCCCTATGTGGGCTGCCCTCTCACCTTTCCACTAAGGCCCATGTTGGCCCATTTGGCTCCCGGGGGGTTCCGGTAACCCTCCCGGTAATCCGGTAAAATCCCGATTTCACCCGGAACACTTCCGATGTCCAAACATAGGCTTCCAATATATCAATCTTTACGTCTCGACCATTTCGAGACTCCTCGTCATGTCCGTGATCTCATCCGGGACTCCAAACAACCTTCGGTACATCAAAATGCATAAACTCATAATAACTGTCATCGTAACGTTAAGCGTGCGGACCCTACGGTTCGAGAACAATGTAGACATGACCGAGACACGTCTCCGGTCAATAACCAATAGCGGGACCTGGATGCCCATATTGGCTCCTACATATTCTACGAAGATCTTTATCGGTCAGACCGCATAACAACATACGTTGTTCCCTTTGTCATCGGTATGTTACTTGCCCGAGATTCGATCATCGGTATCCAATATCTAGTTCAATATCGTTACCGGGAAGTCTCTTTACTCGTTCCGTAATACATCATCTCACAACTAACATATTAGTTGCAGTGCTTGCAAGGCTTATGTGATGTGTATTACCGAGAGGGCCCAGAGATACCTCTCCGACAATCGGAGTGACAAACCCTAATCTCGAAATACGCCAACCCAACATCTACCATTGGAGACACCTGTAGTACTCCTTTATAATCACCCAGTTACGTTGTGACGTTTGGTAGTACCCAAAGTGTTCCTCCGGTAAACGGGAGTTGCATAATCTCATAGTTATAGGAACATGTATAAGTCATGAAGAAAGCAATAGCAACATACTAAACGATCGGGTGCTAAGCTAATGGAATGGGTCATGTCAATCAGATCATTCAACTAATGATGTGACCTCGTTAATCAAATAACAACTCTTTGTTCATGGTTAGGAAACATAACCATATTTGATTAACGAGCTAGTCTAGTAGAGGCATACTAGTGACACTCTGTTTGTCTATGTATTCACACATGTATTATGTTTCCGGTTAATACAATTCTAGCATGAATAATAAACATTTATCATGATATAAGGAAATAAATAATAACTTTATTATTGCCTCTAGGGCATATTTCCTTCATGTGGATCCTCCTCGTTTGGACGTGGCTCCGCCTCAGCATGTTCCGACACTGCCGGGTCATTATTCTAACCCTTTGGATAACATGATTGCTGCAGCGTCACGATTGTCGGCTCTTCTAGTTGAAGGCGAGTCTCCAGCTGCGATAGAGAAGCGGAGGGCCAGAGAACTTCTTCAGACTGTTGTGGCTCAATAGGCGGCTTATTTGTATAGCCGTGAACGGATTCACTCAACCCCTCGGCCAAGCCAGAGTTATAGCGGGCACATCGACTCGCCAGCAATTTCAAGCAGTGAACATCACCATAACCAACCTCGTAGGAATGACCTAGCGTGTGGCAGTGTTGATGCTCAGACTTTGGTGGATCAGGGCAGGGCGCGTCGGGAGGCGGAGTTGGCGGCTCAGCTAGCGGCTCAACAGCAATCTTCGGTTTATCCGTCAGCATCTGTGGAGGCAGGAGTGACATCTTGAACATTGGGTGTGCCATGTTTAGTGCCGGCTCTGCGCAACGAGCGTTTGCCTAAGGATTTCAAGGGCCCTCGTAAGGTGCCTAATTATATGGCGGATCAGCCTCCAAAGGTGTGGATTGAGAGCTATGAGATGGCCATGGAGATGCTGGATGATAGCGATGTTGCATGTGCTAAGTATTTCACCATGATGTTGGATGGGCCGGCTCGTACTTGGTTGAAAGGGCTGCCCGCTAACTCCATTAGATCATGGGCAGAGTTGAAAGCCCGTTTCATCCAAAAATTTAAAGACACATGCAAGCAGCCTCTGTCGATCTTGGATTTGGACTCTTGTGTCCAAGGTGAGGGCGAGTCAACAACTAATTGGGTGCACCAGATCTCAGCTGTTATACATTCATCGGACAGTATCAACGTCGGTTCAGCAGTCCTGACGTTAGAGAAAAATTGTCGTTTCCTTCCCCTTAAGCAGAAATTGGGGCGGCTTAAACATCACTACAATGATATGGGAGAGCTCATGGCGGCTCTCGTCAAATACGCTGACTCTGATAGTACTAAAGACCCTGAGTCTGAGGAGGAGAAGGCTGGTAAGGGGAAGAAGAGTGGCAATGCAAAGGGGCAGCATCATAATACGGCAGGTCAAAATGGCAACGGTAAGCGCAAAGCTGATGTCAATTTAGATTTTGTGGCTAATACCAATATGCAAAATAATAATCAGCGTCGCAAGGGAAAGCCTCCCTGGCTTGGAGGGCCAAAATTTAACATTGAGGCAATGATGAATCAGCCTTTCCCAAAGCATGGTACGCATGAGAAGCCGACCAATCATCTGTGGAAGGCTCGCTTCATCATGAGGGAGTATAGGAATTCCAATTTTTCCAGAATAATCATGGCCCGAATGGCGGATTAGAGTCCAGCTCTCATGGACCTGGTTTTGGTGGCGGCGACTCAAACTCTGGTTTCTAGGGTCAAGGCAATCAATGTGGTTTTAATCAACAGTCTGGTCAAGGGAATTAGCAGCAACAATCTAGTTATCAGAGTAATCCGAAGCAGTTGAATAGTGGACAGTATCGTGTGTGCACCACGAGTTTATGTAAACGAGACCAGAAGATTCATAAAAGGGCGATAAACGCAGTTGAGCCGGCGGTTCCCCGTTACTTGCGATGGTCTGAACATCCTATCCTTTGAAGCCGTGAGGATCACCCGCCCCGGGTCGATAATCCAGGTCACTTGGCTTTAGTGGTTGCACCTCGGGTTGGAGGTTACAAATTCACTAAGGTGCTCATGGATGGAGGCAGCAGCATCAATATCCTTTACCACTAAACTTTTTATCATATGAGTTTGATTGACAAGGATCTTAAGCCGTCTAACACTGTTTTTCATGGTGTGGTGCCTGGTAAGTTGGCATATCAGGTGGACAAGATAGCTTCGGAAGTGGCTTTCGGTGATGATCATGATTCCAGAGTTGAGACGTTGACCTTTGAGGTGGTTAAGATCAAGAGTCCTTATCACACTTTGTTTGGGCGGCCGGCTTATGCTAAGTTCATGGTGAGGCCTTGTTATGTTTATCTGCAGCTTAAGATTCCATGTTATAAGGGTACCATCACAGTACATGGGAACCGGAAGATAGATTTGGAATGTGAAGAGGGCGATGCTCCCTATGCTGAGTCTGTTTGTGCAACAAAAGAGCTAAAGTTTTACAAAGATAATGTTGACCCGGTGGATGTGGAACCTTTCAAGAAGCCAACCACAGAGCATGACCCTTTGTTGAAGTTTAAGTCGACAGATGACACTAAGCTAGTTGATTTTGTTCCTGGCGATTTATCTAAACAGTTTAGTATCAATGCTAATCTGGATCTGAAATAGGAAAGCACGCTCATCGAGTTCATCCGTGAGAACCGGGACATCTTTGCATGGAAGCCTTCAGATATGCCAGGTGTACCGAGGGAACTCGCTGAGCACATTCTTAATATTGATCGAAAGTTTAAACCAGTCAAGCAATTCCTTCGTTCGCTTTAATGAGGAAAGACGTAAGGCCATTGGTGAAGAAGTGGCCCAGCTCTTGGCAGCTAGGTTCATTGTTGAAGTTTTTCATCCTGAATGGCTAGCTAACCTAGTGCTGGTACTTAAGAAAAATGGTACTTGGCGCATGTGTGTTGATTACACAGGCCTTAATAAGGCATGTTCAGCTGATCCTTTCGCCATCCCTCGTATTGATCAGATTATTGATGCTATGGCGAGTTGTGAGCGTTTGAGTTTTTTGGATGCTTATTCTGGGTATCATTAGATCAAGACGGAAGTTAAGGACCAGGAGAAGACATCCTTCATCACTCATTTCGGAGCCTTCTGCTATGTGTCTATGCTCTTTGGGCTCAAGAGTGCCCAGGCGACTTACCAGCGGTGTGTTCAAAACTGCCTTCATGGTCAGATTGGACGCAATGTTCATGCTTATGTGGATGATATTGTTGTGAAATCTAGGAAGAAGGAAACCTTGATAGATGATTTAAAAGAGACCTTTGACAATCTCCGGGTTTACAAGATGATGCTTAACCCAGCCAAGTGTGTTTTTGGTGTGCCAGCAGGCAAGCTCTTGGGTTTTTTTGGTTTCTAAATGAGGCATTGAAGATAACCCGGAGAAAATCAAGGATATTACTTCTTTGGCTAAACTAACATGCATTAATGATGTTTAGTGTCTGGCGGGTCGCATTGCGGCCTTAAGCCGATTCATAATCCAGTTGGGAGAAAAAGCTATCCCTTTGTACCAGATGATGAAGAAAATAGATCACTTATCTGGAGTGATGCTGCTGATCAGGTGTTTGAAGCCCTGAAGAAACAATTAGTTGAGCCGCCGATCCTTGCCGCTCCTATTGATAAGGAGCCCTTGTTGTTATACGTGGCTGCCAATAGCCAAGCTGTTAGCGTGGCGATTGTGGTGGAACAGAAGGAAGCAGGCAAGGAACATTCGGTTCAGCGGCCGGTTTATTATATCAATGAAGTGGTCATTGAATCCAAGCAAAGGTATCCGCATTGGCGGAAGCTGGTATATGGGGTGTTCATGGCTAGTCGAAAGCTCAAACAATATTTCCTTGCTCATCCCATCACTGTGGTTAGTTCTGCTCCGTTAGGGGATATTATTCAAAACAAAGAGGCCACGGGTTGGGTAGCCAAGTGGGCCATTGAGCTTGGACCCCATGGTTTGAAATATACACCTCGCACAACCATCAAATCTCAAGCACTTGTGGATTTCATCAATGATTGACAGAGCTGCATATGCCTAAGGAGAAGCCGGATATCACATATTGGACTATTCACTTCGATGGATCCAAGCAGTTGGAAGGGTTGGGGGCTGGAGTTGTTTTGACTTCCTCACGAGGTGATAAATTTTGTTATGTTTTAAGGTTGATGTTCCCTTGTACTAACAATGCAGCTGAGTATGAAGTCTTGCTCCATGGTCTTCGGATGGCTAAGGAGATGAATCTAAGCTGGGTGAGGTGCTTTGGCAACTCAGATTTGGTGGCTCGGCAAGTTTCAGGCACTTGGGATTCTAAAGACCATTCATGGCGGCTTACCATCGAGAGGTTGATACTATTGCTGGTCATTTCAAAGGCTATCAAGTGGAACATGTTGATCGTAGGAAAAATGAGGTGGCTGATGCTTTGAGCCGGCTAGGGTCCCAGCGTAAGCCTGTGCCACCTAATGTTTTCCTTGATATTCTACATAACCCTTCAGTCAAACTGCCTACGGAGGAGGATCTTGCTATTCCTGACCCGGAGGCGCAATTGGTGGTGGCTCTTCATGTTATTCCTGATTGGACAGTTCCATATTTAGCTTATATGACCCGGGGCGAGTTACCTAAAGATGAAATTTTGGCGAGGCAGATAACCTGGTGGTCTAAGTCAATGACTATTGCCAATGGAGAGTTGCATCGCTGTAGTGTCACAGGGGTGTTTCAATGTTGTGTCTCTCTTGAGGAAGGCCGTGAGATTTTACGAGAGATTCATGAAGGAGATTGTGGACATCATGCCAGCTCTAAGTCCCTTGTAGCCAAGGCTTTCCGTCATGGGTTTTATTGGCTGACGGCTCGTGATGATGCAGAGGATTTTGTCGGCGTTCTAGGAACGGGGGTCCCCAGACTTGCCTGCCTGCGGCCCACGGCGTGGCTAAGCCAGCAGGCTGTACGATCCATCTTCATCAACAAGGCATCCAAGACCCTCAGGAGGGGCCAAGCCTCGCGAGGCGAACCCGCAAGACCTCCTCTAGAGGGCCTAGTCAGGCAGGCTCACGAGGAGCAGAGATATCAAGGCAAGGCAAACCTCACGAGGCTCTCGTGACGTGAGCCATGACGATCGGCACCAGGCGGGCGCCAGCGTGCGCAACGTCCTTATTTCCTCTTTGGTGCTAAGGAGGCCTGCGCAGGCGAGGAGTACTGAGGCATCAGGCAAAGGTTGCCATATCGGTGCAACAAAACCAGGACCAGAAGGACGACAAGACGGAGGTCATCATGGAGCCCAAGACGGCGTCACCACCAGAGCCTTTCGCAGGCAGAGACCGCCTTTGTCAGGATAGCTTGTACTAGCTATCCCCCTTTAAATTTGCCCGCCGTTGTTGGCTCCCTTCCCGCTCAATATTTGGGAAGAGGACCAGGGCCTCTATAAGTAGGACTAGGCACCACCATAGGCAGGGCGGACCATTTTTAGACCATCCAGAACCACACAAGTTAGCCAAGCACAAGAACACCTCAACCTCAGGAGGTTGTTCTTCCCCTTGTATTGTTCATCGTCAGCCCTGGAGGAAATCCACCACCACCACACTAGAGTAGGGTATTACACCACAACGGTGGCCCGAACCAGTATAAATCTTGTGTCTTTTTGTGTTGCGTGTTTGTCGAGTTCGTTTGCGAGATCTTAGCGAGCTAGGGCGTAGATCGGTGGGGGGAAAAGACTTCGCGCGCACCCAAGTGTTTGAACCTTAAGGGTTTGCCAAAACCCCACTTCCGACATTTGGCGCGCCAGGTAGGGGTGCGCCGTAGCTTCCCTGTTGGAAATATGCCCTAGAGGCAATAATAAAATGGTTATTATTATATTTCCTTGTTCATGATAATTGTCTATTGTTCATGCTATAATTGTGTTATCCGGAAATCATAATACATGTGTGAATACATAGACCACAACACGTCCTTAGTGAGCCTCTAGTTGACTAGCTCGTTGATCAAAAGATAGTCATGGTTTCCTGACTATGGACATTGGATGTCATTGATAACGGGATCACATCATTAGGAGAATGATGTGATGGACAAGACCCAATCCTAAGCATAGCTTAAAGATCATGTAGTTCGTTTGCTATAGCTTTTCCAAATGTCAAGTATCATTTCCTTAGCCCATGAGATTGCGCAACTCCCGGATACCGTAGGAGTGCTTTGGGTGTGCCAAACGTCACAACGTAACTGGGTGACTATAAAGGTACACTACGGGTATCTCGGAAAGTGTCTGTTGGGTTGGCACGAATCGAGACTGGGATTTGTCACTCCGTATGACGGAGAGGTATCTCTGGGCCCACTCGGTAATGCATCATCATAATGAGCTAAATGTGACCAAGTGGTTGATCACGGGATCATGCATTACGGTACAAGTAAAGTGACTTGCCGGTAACGAGATTGAACGAGGTATTGGGATACCGACGATCGAGTCTCGGGCAAGTAACGTACCGATTGACAAAGGGAATTGTATACAGGATTGATTGAATCCTCGACATTGTGGTCCATCCGATGAGATCATCGAGGAGCATGTGGGAGCCAACATGGGTATCCAGGTCCCGCTGTTGGTTATTGACCGGAGAGTCGTCTCGGTCATGTCTGCGTGTCTCCCGAACCCGTAGGGTCTACACACTTAAGGTTCGGTGACACTAGGGTTGTTGAGATATTAGTATACGATAACCCGAAAGTTGTTCGGAGTCCCAGATGAGATCCCGGACGTCACGAGGAGTTCCGGAATGGTCCGGAGGTGGAGATTTATATATAGGAAGTCAAGTTTCGGCCATCGGGAAAGTTTCAGGGGTAATCGGTATTGTACCGGGACCACCGGAAGGGTCCCGGGGGTCCACCGGGTGGGGCCACCTATCCCGGAGGGCCCCATGGGCTGAAGTGGGAGGGGAACCAGCCCCTAGTGGGCTGGTGCGCCCCCATGGGTCTTCCCTGCGCCTAGGGTTGGAAACCCTAGGGGTGGGGGGCGCCCCACTTGGCTTGGGGGGCACTCCACCCCCCCTGGCCGTCGGCCCCCTTGGAGATTGCATCTCCTAGGGCCGACGCCCCCTAGGGGTCCTATATATAGTGGGAGGGAGGGAGGGCAGCCGCACCCTAGCCCCTGGCGCCTCCCTCTCCCTCCCGTGACACTTCTCCCTCTCCCTGAGCTTGGCGAAGCCCTGCTGAGATCACCGTTGCTTCCACCACCACGCCGTCGTGCTGCTGGATCTCCATCAACCTCTCCTTCCCCCTTGCTGGATCAAGTTGGAGGAGACGTCTTCCCAACCGTACGTGCGTTGAACGCGGAGGTGCCGTCCGTTCGGTGCTAGGTCATCGGTGATTTGGATCACGACGAGTACGACTCCTTCAACCCCGTTCTCTTGAACGCTTCCGCTCGCGATCTACAAGGGTATGTAGATGCATGATCAACACATTTCATATACATCTCTTGGCGCTCAAATATACCGTTCATTGAGATATATTCATTCATTTCGTGCCATGAATTACTAAATTTGTGAATGAAAATCATATAAAGGATCATTTACTAGTCTTTGGTCTATCTTGCAGAAATGTGCGCAAAGGCACCAATAATCGTCAAGATTCCGTCTATGAGGCTATCGAGAAGAGTGAAGAAGAGAAGAGAAGGAAGAAGAGACTTGTGTGCGATGAAAAGAAGTAACCAGGGGGCTAGATAAAGAAGTGGGAGGACCTTCTTGTGAAGAAAGAAGAGAAGTAAGAGGGCAAAATCACAAAGTGCAGATGAGAGGAGGGGAACAAAATCCCTAGGCGCTGGAGGGATCCGATCGGGCCTGGCAACACCTCTCCTTCCCTCATCTCCCTCTCCCCAACCTTCTTCTCCACCTCTGGCCGTCGTGGCGGCGCGCCATCGCTCCACCGCGCCCTCCGTCCACCAGCACCTCCATACACCACCATCCATCCACTCCATCACCACCTCGCGCCGCTGCACCATCCATCAGCGCCACCCCTTCACCACCATCGCTCGTGCGCCCTACCTGACCAGGGGTCTGGTACCCCGCGCGACCTTGCCTTCTGCCGCTGCCTTCTTCTTCCCCTGCCTCGCTCCTGCCCTTCTTCTTCCCCTCGATGCTCCTCCACCTCTCTTCTCCTCCTTCAATCCCTTTGCTGCTGCTCTTCTTCTACTGCGCCCCCTTGCTGATCTCTCACGCTGCTGCTCCTCCCCTCATCACGCTGCTGTTTCCTTCTTCTCCTGTCGTTGCTCTCTTATTCCCTTGCCTCTAGTTGATGCTCCTAATCTTCTCTGAACCCCAGTCTGCTGCTCTTTCTTCTCCCTACCTCGCTGCTGCTCTGCCCTCTGCTGCTGTACCTCTCCTTCTCCAACTCGCCCCCTGCTGATCTTCTCCATCACCTACACCATCTACAGCTGCAAGCCTGAAGATTGACTGGGAATTAATCTTTGAATCTCTCCCTTCTCTTGCTACTGTACTCTGAATTTTCTGTAATAGGAGTTGTGTAGGACTTGTAAGGTTCAGATTTTGATAAGTGTTTGCAACCAACTAGTTTGTTCAGTTCGTACTTGTTAAATATCATGTCATGAATTCTATGTTCTGAATAGTGGATTTCTTTTCTTTCGAAACTAAGTGATGTCTAACATTTTGTCTTGGTAATTAGTGTTCTGTTAGAACTTATGCGTGTTCACCCTTTGTATTTTAATTCCAGTTAATGTATGTGTTGTCACAATGTGTTCCCTTTTCTGCAGAAATATACAGTTTTGTAGTCCACGTATTAGTTCAAGTTCTTGTGAGATAAATGTGTGTGATATATACACATATGTGTGTGTCTTTGATATGATACATATATTCTGTCCTACAATTATATTTTGTCATATATTCTCGCTTCTTCCCTCTGTTTATGTTTGATAGTAATGTGTCCTTGTCTTATAGCTTTAATTGATATTGACTCTTGTTTGTGTTAGTATTGTATATTCTCAAGTAATACAAAAATACTAAAAAGACAGAGTAAAGATAATCTTCATCTCCCTTTGCTTCTTTGTCATTTTATTTGTTGATGATCCTTGTTAGTGTTAGGTTTATTTTCTGTTCCTATCATCTGAATTATATTACCCAACTTTAGCCAAATATAGTAGCCGTCACCTAGTCCCTGAGGAGAACACGACACTTGCAGTTTGGGCGAAAAACCTCACTGTACTTACAATTAACCAATGCACTCCCCTTTTCCTCGTTGCTAGATGACTCCATAGATTGATCTTGGTGATGCGTAGAAAATTTTAAAATTCTGCTACGTTCCCCAATAGTGGTATCAGAGCTAGGTCTATGCGTAGTTTCTATGCATGAGTAGAACACAAAGCAGTTGTGGGCGTCGATATTGTCAATTTACCTGCCGTTACTAGTCTTATCTTGATTCGGCGGCATCGTGGGATGAAGCGGCCCAGACCAACCTTACACGTACGCTTACGTGAGACTGGTTCCACCGACTGACATGCACTAGTTGCATAAGGTGGCTAGCGGGTGTCTGTTTGTCCCACTTTAGTCGGATCAGATTCGACGAAAAGGGTCCTTATGAAGGGTAAATAGAAATGGGCATATCACGTTGTGGTTTTGGCGTAGGTAAGAAACGTTCTTGCTAGAAACCTATAGCAGCCACGTAAAAACTTGCAACAACAATTAGAGGACGTCTAACTTGTTTTTGCAGCATGTGCCGTGTGATGTGATATGGCCAAAAGGATGTGATGAATGATATATGTGATGTATGAGATTGATGTTCTTGTAATAGGAATCACGACTTGCATGTCGATGAGTAGGACAACCGGTAGGAGCCATAGGAGTTGTCTTAATTTATTTATGACCTGCGTGTCAACATAAACGTCATGTAATTACTTTACTTTATTGCTAAAACATTAGCCATAGTAGTAGAAGTAATAAATGACGAGACAACTTTAAGAAGACAAGATGATGGAGACCATGGTGTCATGCCGGTGACAGCGATGATCATGGAACCCCGAAGATGGAGATCAAAAGGAGGAAATGATATTGGCCATATCATGTCACTATTTGATTGCATGTGATGTTTATCATGTTTTACATCTTATTTGCTTAGAATGACGGTAGCTTAAATAAGATGATCCCTCATAATAATTTCAAGAAAGTGTTCCCCCTAACTGTGCACCATTGCGAAGGTTCGTTGTTTCGAAGCACCATGTGATGATCGGGTGTGATAGATTCTAACATTCGAATACAACGGGTGTAAGCCAGATTTACACACGCAATACACTTAGGTTGACTTGACGAGCCTAGCATGTACAGACATGGTCTCGGAACACGGAAGACCGAGAGGTCGAGCATGAGTCGTATAGAAGATACGATCAACATGAAGATGTTCATCGATGTTGACTAGTCCGTCTCACATGATGATCGGACACGGCCTAGTTGACTCGGATCATGTTTCACTTAGATGACTAGAGGGATGTCTATCTGAGTGGGAGTTCATTGAATAATTTGATTAGATGAACTTAATTATCATGAACTCAGTCTAAACTCTTTACAATGTGTCTTGTAGATCAAATGGCCCACGCTAATGTTGCCCTCAACTTCAACGCGTTCCTAGAGAAAACCAAGCTGAAAGATGATGGCAGCAACTATACGGACTGGGTCCGGAACTTGAGGATCATCCTCATAGCTGCCAAGAAAGATTATGTCCTTGAAGCACCCCTAGGTGACGCACCCATCCCAGAGAACCAAGACGTTATAAACGCTTGGCAGTCACGTGCTGATGATTACTCCCTCGTTTAGTGCGGCATGCTTTACAACTTAGAACCGGGCTCCAAAAGCATTTTGAGCGACACGGAGCATATGAGATGTTCGAAAATAGTTCTATCAGTGAGCACATACTCAAAATGTCTGGGTTGCCTAACCGCTTGACTCAGCTGGGAGTTAATCTCCCGAATGACGCGGTCATTGACAGAATCCTTCAGTCGCTTCCACCGAGCTACAAGAGCTTTGTGATGAACTTCAATATGCAGGGGATGGAAAAGACCATTCCTGAGGTATATTCAATGCTGAAATCAGCGGAAGTGGAGATCAAAAAGGAACATCAAGTGTTGATGGTTAATAAAACCACTAAGTTTAAGAAAGGCAAGGGTAAGAAGAACTTCAAGAAGGATGGCAAGGGGGTTGCCGCGCCCGGTAAGCAAGCTGCCGGGAAGAAGTCAAAGAATGGACCCAAGCCTGAGACTGAGTGTTTTTATTGCAAGGGAAGTGGTCACTGGAAGCGGAACTGCCCCAAATACTTAGCGGACAAGAAGGCCGGCAACACTAAAGGTATATGTGATATACATGTAATTGATGTGTACCTTACCAGTACTCGTAGTAGCTCCTGGGTATTTGATACCGGTGCGGTTGCTCACATTTGTAACTCAAAGCAGGAGCTGCGGAATAAGCGGAGACTGGCGAAGGACGAGGTGACGATGCACATCGAGAATGGTTCCAAGGTCGATGTGATCGCCGTCGGCACGCTGCCTCTACATTTACCTACGGGATTAGTTTTGAACCTCAATAATTGTTATTTAGTGCCAACTTTGAGCATGAACATTGTATCAGGATCTCGTTTAATTCGAGATGGCTACTCATTTAAATCCGAGAATAATGGTTGTTCTATTTATATGAGAGATATGTTCTATGGTCATGCTCCGCTGGTGAATGGTTTATTCTTAATGAATCTGGAGCGTAATGTTACACATATTCATAGTGTGAATACGAAAAGATGTATGGTTGATAATGATAGTCCCACATACTTGTGGCACTGCCGCCTTGGTCACATAGGTGTCAAACGCATGAAAAAGCTCCATGCAGATGGACTTTTGGAGTCTCTTGATTACGAATCATTTGACACGTGCGAACCATGCCTCATGGGTAAAATGACCAAGACTCCGTTCTCAGGAACAATGGAGCGAGCAACCAACTTATTGGAAATCATACATACTGATGTGTGCGGTCCAATGAGTGTTGAAGCTCGCGGTGGCTATCGTTATGTTCTCACCCTCACTGATGACTTGAGTAGATATGGGTATGTCTACTTGATGAAACACAAGTCTGAGACCTTTGAAAAGTTCAAGGAATTTCAGAGTGAGGTTGAGAATCAACGTGACAGAAAAAAATCAAGTTCTTGCGATCAGATCATGGGGGAGAATACTTGAGTCATGAATTTGGCACACACTTAAGGAAATGTGGAATAGTTTCACAACTCACGCCGCCCGAAACACCTCAGCGTAATGGTGTGTCCGAATGTCGTAATCGCACTCTATTGGATATGGTGCGATCTATGACGTCTCTTACCGATTTACCGCTGTCATTTTGGGGCTATGCTTTAGAGACTGCCACATTCACTTTAAATAGGGCTCCGCCAAAATCCGTTGAGATGACACCATATGAATTATGGTTTGGAAAGAAACCTAAGTTGTCGTTTCTAAAAATTTGGGGATGCGATGCTTATGTCAAGAAACTTCAACCTGAAAAGCTCGAACCCAAATCGGAAAAATGCGTCTTCATAGGATACCCTAAAGAAACTATTGGGTATACCTTCTACCTCAGATCTGAAGGCAAGATCTTTGTTGCCAAGAATGGATCCTTTCTAGAGAAGGAGTTTCTCTTGAAAGAAGTAAGTGGGAGGAAAGTAGAACTTGATGAAGTATTACCTCTTGAACCGGTAAGTGGCACAGCTCAAGAAAATGTTCCTGAGGTGCCTGCACCAACTAGAGAGGAAGTTAATGATGATGATCATGAAACTTCAGATCAAGTTGCTACTGAACTTCATAGGTCCACAATGACATGTTCCGCACCAGAGTGGTACGGCAACCCTGTCCTGGAAATCATGTTGTTAGACAACGGTGAACCTTCGAACTATGAAGAAGCGATGGCGGGCCCAGATTCCGACAAATGGCTGGAAGCCATGAAATCCGAGATAGGATCCATGTATGAAAACGAAGTATGGACTTTGACTGACTTGCCCGATGATCGGCGAGCCATAGAAAATAAATGGATCTTTAAGAAGAAGACAGACGCGGATGGTAATGTAACCATCTATAAAGCTCGGCTTGCCGCTAAGGGTTATCGACAAGTTCAAGGGGTTGACTACGATGAGACTTTCTCACCCGTAGCGAAGCTGAAGTCCGTCCGAATCATGTTAGCAATTGCCACATTCTATGATTATGAGATATGGCAAATGGACGTCAAAACGGCATTCCTTAATGGTTTCCTTAAGGAAGAATTGTATATGACGCAGCCAGAAGGTTTTGTCGATCCTAAGAATGCTGACAAGGTGTGCAAGCTCCAACGCTCGATCTATGGGCTGGTGCAAGCATCTTGGAGTTGGAACATTCGTTTTGATGAGATGATCAAAGCGTTTGGGTTTACGCAGACTTATGGAGAAGCCCGCATTTACAAGAAAGTGATTGGGAGCTCTGTAGCATTTCTCATATTGTATGTGGATGACATACTGTTGATGGGAAATGATATAGAATTCTTGCAAAAGCATAAAGGACTACTTGAACAAGTGTTTTTCAATGAAGGACCTTGGAGAAGCTGCTTATATATTAGGCATCAAGATCTATAGAGATAGATCGAGACGCCTCACTGGTCTTTCACAGAGTACGTACCTTGACAAGATATTGAAGAAGTTCAGTATGGACCAGTCAAAGAAGGGGTTCTTGCCTGTGTTGCAAGGTACGAGATTGAGCACGGCTCAATGCCCGACCACGACAGAAGATAGAGAGAAGATGAGTGTCGTCCCCTATGCCTCGGCCATAGGGTCTATCATGTATGCTATGCTGTGTACCAGACCTGATGTAAACCTTGCCGTAAGTTTGGTAGGAAGGTACCAAAGTAATCCCGGCATGGAACATTGGACAGTGGTCAAGAATATCCTGAAGTACCTGAAGAGGACTAAGGATATGTTTCTCGTTTATGGAGGTGATGAAGAGCTCGTCGTAAAGGGTTACGTCGATGCTAGCTTCGACACAGATCTGGATGACTCTAAATCACAAACCGGATACGTGTATATTTTGAATGGTGGGGCAGTAAGCTGGTGCAGTTGCAAGCAAAGCATTGTGGCGGGATCTACATGTGAAGCGGAGTACATGGCAGCCTCGGAGGCAGCACAAGAAGCAATCTAGGTGAAGGAGTTCCTTACCGACCTAGGAGTCATTCCCAATGTGTCGGGCCCGATGACTCTCTTCTCTGACAACACTGGAGATATTGCCCTTGCCAAGGAGCCCAGGTTTCATAGGAAGACCAGGCATATCAAGCGTCGCTTCAACTCCATTCGTGAAAGTGTTCAAAATGGAGACATAGATATTTGTAAAGTACATACGGACCTGAATGTAGCAGATCCGTTGACTAAACCTCTCCCTAGAGCAAAACATGATCAACACCAGAACTCTATGGGTGTTCGATTCATCATAATGTAACTAGATTATTGACTCTAGTGCAAGTGGGAGACTGTTGGAAATATGCCCTAGAGGCAATAATAAAATGGTTATTATTATATTTCCTTGTTCATGATAATTGTCTATTGTTCATGCTATAATTGTGTTATCTGGAAATCATAATACATGTGTGAATACATAGACCACAACACATCCTTAGTGAGCCTCTAGTTGACTAGCTCGTTGATCAAAAGATAGTCATGGTTTCCTGACTATGGACATTGGATGTCATTGATAACGGGATCACATCATTAGGAGAATGATGTCATGGACAAGACCCAATCCTAAGCATAGCTTAAAGATCATGTAGTTCGTTTGCTATAGCTTTTCCAAATGTCAAGTATCATTTCCTTAGACCATGAGATTGTGCAACTCCCGGATACCGTAGGCGTGCTTTGTGTGTGCCAAACGTCATAACGTAACTGGGTGACTATAAAGGTACACTATGGGTATCTCCGAAAGTGTCTGTTGGGTTGGCACGAATCGAGACCGGGATTTGTCACTCCGTATGACAGAGAGGTATCTCTGGGCCCACTCGGTAATGCATCATCATAATGAGCTCAATGTGACCAAGTGGTTGATCATGTGATCATGCATTACAGTACGAGTAAAGTGACTTGCCGGTAACGAGATTGAACGAGGTATTAGGATACCGTCGATCGAGTCTCGGGCAAGTAACGTACCGATTGACAAAGGGAATTGTATACGGGATTGATTGACTCCTCGACATCGTGGTTCATCCGATGAGATCATCGAGGAGCATGTGGGAGCCAACATGGGTATCCAGATCCCGTTGTTGGTTATTGACCGGAGAGTCGTCTCGGTCATGTCTGTGTGTCTCCCGAACCCGTAGGGTCTACACACTTAAGGTTCGGTGACGCTAGGGTTGTTGAGATATTAGTATACGGTAACCCGAAAGTTGTTAGGAGTCCCGGATGAGATCCCGGACGTCACGGGGAGTTCCAGAATGGTCCGGAGGTGAAGATTATATATAGTAAGTCAAGTTTCGGCCATCGGGAAAGTTTCGGGGGTAATCGGTATTGTACCGGGACCACCGGAAGGGTCCCGGGGGTCCATCGGGTGGGGCCACCTATCCCGGAGGGCCCCATGGGCTGAAGTGGGAGGGGAACCAGCCCCTAGTGGGCTAGTGCGCCCCCCATGGGCCTCCCCCTGCGCCTAGGGTTGGAAACCCTAGGGGTTGGGGGCACCCCACTTGGCTTGGGGGGCACTCCACCCCCCTTGGCCGCCGCCCCCCTTGGAGATTGCATCTCTTAGGGCCGGCGCCCCCCTAGGGGTCCTATATATAGTGGGAGGGAGGGAGGGCAGCCGCACCCTAGCCCCTGGCGCCTCCCTCTCCCTCCCGTGACACTTCTCCCTCTCCCTGAGCTTGGCGAAGCCCTGCCGAGATCACCGTTGCTTCCACCACCACGCCGTCGTGTTGCTGGATCTCCATCAACCTCTCCTTCCCCCTTGCTGGATTAAGTTGGAGGAGACGTCTTCCCAACCGTACATGTTATGAATGAGGAGGTGCCGTTCGTTCGGCGCTAGGTCATCGGTGATTTGGATCACGACGAGTACGACTCCTTCAACCCCGTTCTCTTGAACGCTTCCGCTCGCGATCTACAAGGGTATGTAGATGCACTCCCCTCTCCCTCGTTGCTAGATGACTCCATAGATTGATCTTGGTGATGCGTAGAAAATTTTAAAATTCTGCTACATTCCCCAACATTCTCCTCCATCGATCTGCGCTTCGTCGCCACTGCACTTCACCCACATGGCAATCGCCCTGCCGCCGACCCCGACGGTCAGCGTTAACAACGGGACTAGTGGGCTCCGAGCCCTGGCCCCCTACCCTGCGACGGGTGCAGTGGCCGCCCAAGTTCAGGCCGGAGATGCCGCCACGCTACGACGGCGCGGGGGACCCGTCAGCTTTCTTGCTGGCGTATGAGGAGGCCGTCCTCGAAGCCGGGGGTGATGACTAATGACAAGGTCATGGCCAACTGGCTTCCCATGACCCTCGCCGGTGAGCCACGCGCCTAGCTGCTCAACCTTCCTGGATCCACAGTGGCATCTTGGGAGGAGCTCCGCGACCTCTTCACTGCTCGCTATGTGGTGCCGGCACACCACGCAGTCGCAGCCCTGCTGGGCGGCTCTCAAGCACCGCCGTCAGACTGCCACGCCAAGCCGTTCCTCCGTCAGATCGGGGCCACCTCCAGGCACCCGGGGGCTCCGCTGGGTTGGGCTGCGCCAGAGGCCGACCTCACCTTCGGCTCAGAAGACCACCCCGACTCCACCGCCGGCTCCGGAATGCTCCCGATGATTTGCACGCCCACCATCTGCAACATGGCTGTCACCAAGACCCTCATCGACGGTGGTGCTGGCCTCAACTTGCTCTCCGTGGAAGCCTTCAGCCTTCTCCACGTGCCACTCGAGCGGCTCGGCCTCAGTAAGCCCTTCTCGGGAGTGCGTGGTGGAGCTGTCCGCTCCCTGGGATAGATCCGCCTCCCTGTCACCTTCGGCACACGCGACAACTACCGCACCGAGCTGCTGGACTTCGACATCGCTCGCATTGGTCTCCCGTACAACGCCATCCTCGGGTACCCGGCTCTCGATCAGTTCATGGCGGCGACTCACCTGGCTTACAACCTCATGAATATGCCAGGGAGCAAGGGCGTCCTCACCACCAAGGGGGACACTAAGGAGGCCGTGATGGCGCTCAGGCTCGCCCTCAAGACTGCGGCAGCAGAACAACCCGCCGACGCTGGTGCCCCCGCGGCCAGGGAGGCCGCGCCCACCAAGAAGAAGCAGTTGTTCACCCAAGACAAGGCGGAAACCAAGCAGGTATCGGTCAGCGAGGATGGGTCTTCAGGAGCCACCTTTACCATAGGAGCCGGCCTTGACCCGGAACAAGAAGAAGCCCTGGTGAGGTTCTTGCGTGCGAACAAGGAGATATTCGCGTGGGAGCCCAATCAGCTGGTAGGGGTCCCGAGGGAGGTGATCCAGCATCATCTAAGAGTACGCCCCAACATCCGTCCCATGAAGCAGCGAGCAAGACGGCAGTCCATTGAGAAGTAGGCCTTCATCGTCCAGGAGACACGCAAGCTAGAAGCGGCAGGTGCCATCCGAGAGGTCCGATACCCCGAATGGCTGGCAAACCCTGTCGTGGTGCCGAAAAAAGGCAGGAAGGAACGGATGCGCGTCGACTTCACCAATCTTAACAAAGCCTGCCCTCAAGACCCGTTCCCACTCCCGCACATCGACCAGATTGTTGACTCCACCGCCGAGTGCGACCTGCTGTGCTTCCTAGATGCGTTCTTAGGGTATCATCAAAATCAAGATGGCGGTGGAAGATGTGGAGAAGATGGCCTTCCTGACACCATGTGGGGGTGTACTGCTACACCTGCATGCCCTTCGGGCTGGGCAACGCGGGTGCGACCTTTCAACGATTGATGCACATCGCTCTGGGCGGCAGCTCGGGATGAACACAGAGGCTTACGTCGATGACATAGTGGTCAAGTCTCACGAGGCAAGGACATTGATTCAAGACTTGGAGGAGACCTTCAAGAGCCTGTGCCAAGTGGACTTGAGGCTCAACCTGGAGAAGTGCGTGTTCGGTGTCCCCTCCAGCAAGCTGCTGGGATTCCTCGTATCCCATAGGGGGATCGAGGCAAACCCGGAGAAGGTCAAGGCTATCGAGTACATGAGCCTGCCGCAGACCCTCAAAGAGATGCAGAAGCTAGCAGGGCGGGTGATCGCGTTAGGGCGTTTCATCTCCAAACTGGAAGAGCGCGCCTTACCATTCTTCAAGCTCATGAAGAGGAATGGCCTGTTCGAGTGGAACCCGGAGGCCGACCGGGCCTTCCAAGACCTCAAGAAATACCTTACTAGCCCCCCAGTGATGGTGGCACCACGGCCCCTCGAGCCTCCGGTACTCTACCTTGCTGCCACCCCGTACTCCGGCAGCGCGGCATTGATGGCGGTTCGGGAGGAGCGCCAAGCCAAGGGCGCGCCGCGCCAGGCCAAGGCTGAAGTAGCGCGGGGTCAAGAAGGCGCAACAAAGGCATCAACGGTGGAAGGCCAAGCTCAGCAGGGCGGTGTCACAGAAGCTCTTGAGGACAGTCGGGTCTCAGGGACCCTTCCACCTCAGGATATGCCCCGATCTCCGCAGGACCCGAGCCTTGACGGCGTGCCAGCCCTCGTCGAACACCCGGTGTACTTTGTCAGCACCGTACTACGGGACGCAAGAGCGTGATACTCCATGCCCCAGAAACTCCTGCTCGCACTCCTGGTGGCCTCACGCAAGCTGCGACACCACTTCCAGGGCCACCCCATCAAGGTCGTCTCAGCCTATCCACTGGAAAGGATACTTAGGAGCCCTAACTCAGCCGGAAGGGGCGCAGAGTGGAACATCGAGTTGCAAGCGTTCTAGTTGGAGTTCAACACTACCAGGGTCATCAAGGGGGCCTGCACTCGCTGACTTTGTGACAGAATGGACGGATGCCCCGACACTTGAGGAAGGAGAAGACCCGTCCACCTCCCCAGGAAGTGAGGCTCCGGACGGTTGGGTCATGTATTTCGATGGCGCCTTCGCACACCAGGGTGCGGGGCTGGGGCAGTGCTCATCTCTCCCACCCAGGACAAGCGCTACTACGCCGTGCAACTCTGCTTTCAGCACGGCGAGAAGGTCTCCAACAACATCGCAGAATACGAATGCCTCATAGCTGGCCTGAAGGCTGCAGCGGCCCTAGGGGTGAAGCGCCTCACCATCAGAGGCGACTCACAATTCCTCGTCAACTTCTCCAACAAGGTGTATGAGCCGAAGGACGAGCATATGGAGGCCTACCTCGCGGAGGTGCACAAGATGGAGAAACAGTTCTCGGGCCTGGAGCTGCAGCACATGCCCCGGGGCACCAACAAGGAAGCCGATGACATCGCCAGGAGAGCATCCAAGCGGCAACCGCAGGAGCCAGGCGTCTTTGAGGAGCGGCTCTTCAAGCCATCAGCTGCGCCACCTCTTTCAAGCACGACTCAGCCTCGGGAAGAGCTCCCCCAGCCTCTGGCCATGGGAGCCTCGACCTGTGGACCGACCTCTGGAGCTGGGCTGCTCTTGGCGCTCAATCCCCAATAGGAATGCTGTACCAAGGAATTCAACGAGTACTTAACACACGGGACGTTGCCGGAGAAGGAAGAGGAAGAGGAGGCGGAGTGCGTGGCCCGGCAAGCGACAACACACTATATCCAAGACGGCGAGTTATATAGGAAACGATCGAACAATGTCACACTGCGCTGCATATCCAGCGACCAAGGAAGGGAGTTGCTAATTGACATATACGGCGGGGACTGTGGACACCACTCCTCGTCATGGGCCCTCGTCGGCAAGGTGTTCCGCAGTGGATTCTACTCGCCTACAACACTCAATGACGCAGTCGAGCTGGTGAAGTCTTGCGAAGCTTGCCAGTTCCTGAAAGCACAAGTGCTCCCTAGGTGGTTTTGATAATTGATGACAACATATCTCTTGTTGGACTAACATTTCTATCTAGTATGTTTCAGATAAGTTCAACAATGGAGTGGCATGGATGGTGAAAGTGGAACCTTCAAAATGCTAAGGACAAAGGATTGGCTCAAGCTCAAAAGCTCAAGACTCTTCATTTTATATTTTAGTGATCCAAGATCACATTGAGTCTTTAGGAAAAGCCAATACTATCAAGGAGAGATGAGGTGTTGCTTAATGAGCCTCTTGCTTCATGTGCTTAATGATACGCTCCAAAACCCTCAGCTACTTTCCCACTTCCACATATGACCTAAACCCAAAGCCAAACTCGGACCTACCGATTATTTCTATCCGGCGCCACCGAGTTTCACTTGTCATAGCCACTGCCAAACCCTAATCAGTTCGATCTCACCGATGGGATCTCGGTCTCACCGAGATGGGCTTGCAAACTCTCTGCTACCTATTGCAATATTTTCGGTCCCACCGAGATATGCAATCGGCCCCACCGAGTTTGCTTGGTCAACTCTCTGTTTCACTTATTACCCAAATCGGTCCCACCGAGATTGAGTAATCGGTCAAACCGAGTTTTGAATTTACCCTAACCCTAGCACATCGGTCCCACCGAGTTGATTCAGTCGGTCCCACCGAAAATCTCTAACGGTCACTAGGTTTACCTTTTCGGTCCGACCGAGTTTGTTGATTCGGTCCCACCGAGATTGGAAAACTGCGTGTAACGGTTGGATTTTGTGTGGAGGCTATATATACTCCTCCACCTCCTCTTCATTCGTGGAGAGAGCCATCAGAACACATCTACACTTCCAACTCATATGTTCTGAGAAAGAACTACCACTTATGTGTTGAGACCAAGATATTCCATTCCTACCATATGAATCTTGATCTCTAGCCTTCCCCAAGTTGCTTTCCACTCAAATCTTCTTTCCACCAAATCCAAATCCTATGAGAGAGAGAGTTGAGTGTTGGGGAGACTATCATTTGAAGCACAAGAGCAAGGAGTTCATCATCAACACACCATTTGTTACTTCTTGGAGAGTGGTGTCTCCTAGATTGGCTAGGTGTCACTTGGGAGCCTCCGACAAGATTGTGGAGTTGAACCAAGGAGTTTGTAAGGGCAAGGAGATCGCCTACTTCGTGAAGATCTACCGCTAGTGAGGCAAGTCCTTCGTGGGCGATGGCCATGGTGGGATAGACAAGGTTGCTTCTTCGTGGACCCTTCGTGGGTGGAGCCCTCCGTGGACTCGCGCAACCGTTACCCTTCGTGGGTTGAAATCTTCATCAACGTGGGTGTAGGATAGCACCACCTATCTGAACCACGGGAAAAACATTCATGTCTCCAATTGCGTTTGAATTCTCCAAACCCTTCCCTTTACATTCTTGCAAGTTACATGCTTTACTTTCCGCTGCCTATTTACTCTTTGCATACTTGCTTGATATGTATTGTGAATGTTGAAATTATGCCTAAACTCCACTTAAACCGAAAAAGCTTAAAAATTGCAACTTTGGCACTAAGTGTCTAATCACCCCCCTCTAGACACACCTACTTCTAGATCCTACAAGTGGTATCAGAGCGTTGGTCTCCATTGCCTTGGTTTAATCACCATTGGAGGAAGATGGATGTGTCTACTTTAGGGAGTCTTAGACATAGAGTGCCTATTCTTGATGGAGAATATTTTCATGAGTGGAAAAATGAGATGCTTGTAATCTTCAACCAATATCATTTGAACAAGTATATTGCTAACCCTTGTGCACCTCATATTGATCCCTTGCATCCTACCCTAGATGAAGATATTGACATAATTCACAATCTTAGAACTATCGAGCTCATCATTAGAGGATTGCCCAAAAATTTGATTGCTAGTTTGCCTACTCTTAATTGTGCCTATACTATATGGAAATTTCTTGAGGAACGATTTCCCGACCATTCCTTGAAAAATTTGGATGAAATTCTCCATAAATCTATTGCCTTGAGTAAGATGAACTCTAGTGATCCTAGTTTTGGTGATTGTCTATTTGAGCTTGCCAATCTCAAGCGAGCTAAAGGAGATGTTGGAATCATTAGTGATATTATATCCGAAGCTATAAGAATTCATAAAAGTGACCACTTTGATGATCATTTATCTAATGAATTACCCTCTCTAGGAAATGATGAGTCACAAGATCATGGTGAACATGGATACTATGATGATGATGATGATAGTGACTTCGATCTTGATGATGCAATGAGACACTTTGGTATTACGGCAAATCTTCGGGGATATGCGTCAGGAGGAAAGGAATGGGTTCTTGATAGTGGATGTACTGATCATATGACCGGAGATGAAGAGATGTTCCGTGAGCTTGCTGAAAATGACGGGCCTCGAAAATATGTCACCTTTGGTGATAATTCAAAGGGTAAAGTGGTTGGCCTTGGTAAGGTGGCCATCTCACATGATAGTTCCATTCAAAATGTCATGCTCGTTGAATCTCTCAGCTACAACTTACTTTCAGTATCTAGACTTGCTGATTTCGGTTTGAATGTCCTATTTACTGAGGTAGATTGCCAAGTATTTCGTCGAGACAATCATAAAATGGTCTTTACCGGTATGCGTAGATGTGATCTTTACATTGTTGATTTCTCTAAAAGGGCACAACCTAAAACTTGCTTTATTGCTAAATCCTCAAAAGGTTGGTTGTGGCATAGACGACTAGGACACGTTGGCATGAGAAACCTTGACAAGCTTATTAAAGGAAATCATATCCTTGGAGTTAACGATGTCATATTTGATAAGGATAGACTTTGCAGTGCTTGTCAAGCAGGTAAACAGGTTGGAGGAAGGCATCCCATGAAGAACATCATGACCACAAGGAGGCCACTCGAGCTACTTCATATGAATCTCTTTGGTCCCAACGCCTACAAGAGTCTCGGTGGAAATTCTTTTGGTCGAGTTATAGTTGATGATTTTTCAAGATTTACGTGGGTGTTCTTTCTTAATGACAAGTCGCAGGTCCAGAAGATCTTCAAAAACTTCGCTAGGAAGGCCCAAAATCAGTTTGACGTGAAGATCAAGAAGGTTCGGAGTGACAATGGAACGGAGTTCAAGAACGCAAATGTGGACACCTTTCTTGACGAAGAAGGGATTTCACACGAGTTCTCGGCTATGTACACACCTCAACAAAATGGAGTTGTTGAGAGGAAGAACCGGACGCTCATCGAACTGGCGAGAACAATGCTTGATGAATACAAGACGCCGAAGCACTTTTGGGCAGAAGCGGTTGAGACAGCTTGTCACGCAACAAATCGCTTGTACCTTCACAAGCTACTCGGCAAGACGGCATACGAGCTCCTCACCGGTAACAAACCCCAAGTTGGATACTTTCGAGTATTCGGCTCAAAGTGCTACATTCTTGATAAGCATCGTCGTTCAAAGTTTGCTCCTAAATCTCATGAAGGTTTCCTACTTGGTTATGGCTCAAACTCTCACACTTACCGTGTCTACAACAATTTCACCCGGAAGGTTGAAGAGACGGTAGATGTGAAGTTTGATGAATCTAATGGCTCGCAAGTAGAGCAATTGCCAATTGATGTAGGAGATAAAGACCCTTCAGAAGCAATCCAAGACTTGTCCATTGGCAAAATTCGTCCAACGGAGGTGAAGGAGAGTACCTCGTCCGTCCAAGTGGAAGGTTCTACTTCACAACAAGGTGAACCAAGAATTGATACGGAAGCATCCACAAGTGGAAGACACCAAGATGAAGAAGACAAAGAAGTGCATCAAGACGAACATCAACAACCTCCTTCTCCACCACGACAAGAGAACGACAACGTCAACAATGAAGAAGGCCAAGAAGAAGAACAAGATGAAGAAGATGTTCAACGAAGACCCAAGCAAAAGCTCTCACGAGTTCGAGCAAGAATCGCCAAAGATCATCCCGTCGAGCAAATCTTCAATGACATACAAACCGGGAGAATCACTCGCTCAAAAACTCGTTTAGCTAACTTTTGTGAAAACTATTCATTCATCTCTAGCATTGAACCTATGAAGGTCGAAGAAGCATTGGAAGATCCGGATTGGATAAACGCTATGCATGAAGAGCTACACAATTTTGAGAGAAACCAAGTTTGGACATTGGTTGAGAAGCCCGACAACAACCACAACATCATTGGTACCAAATGGGTGTTTCGCAACAAGCAAGATGAAGATGGACAAGTGGTTCGCAACAAAGCACGTCTCGTCGCCCAAGGGTACACACAAGTCGAAGGTATGGACTATGGTGAGACATATGCTCCCGTTGCTAGACTTGAGTCCATTCGCATCTTACTTGCTTATGCTAATCACCATAATATCACCTTGTACCAAATGGACATTAAAAGTGCTTTTCTAAATGGTGAAATAGAGGAGGAAGTTTATGTCAAACAACCTCCCGGCTTTATCAATCCTAAGAAACCAAATCATGTTTACAAACTTCACAAAGCTCTTTATGGTCTTAAACAAGCTCCTAGAGCATGGTATAAATGCTTGACCAAGTTCCTTATTGCAAGTGGTTTTGAAATTGGTAAAATTGATTCTACTCTTTTTACTAAAAGGGTTAATGGAGAACTATTTGTATGCCAAATTTATGTTAATGATATCATATTTGGTTCAACTAACCCTCTCTTTAGTGAAAAGTTTGGAAAGCTAATGTCAGAGAAGTTTGAGATGTCTATGATGAGTGAACTCAAATTCTTTCTCGTTTTGCAAATCAAGCAAACTAAGGAAGGTACATTTGTCTCTCAAACGAAGTACACCAAGGACTTATTCAAGAAGTTCAATATGCAAGAATGCAAAGGTATGTCTACACCCATGCCTACTAGTGGACATAATGATTTGACCAAAGATGGTGAACCGGTTGATCAAAAGGTTTATCGCTCTATGATTGGTTCATTGCTATACCTATGTGCTTCACGTCCCGATATTATGCTAAGTGTGTGCATGTGTGCACGATATCAAGCTGCTCCTAAAGAATGTCATCTTAAGGCCGTGAAAAGGATAGTGAGATACTTAATTCATACACCAAACTTTGGCATTTGGTATCCTAAGAGGTCTTCTTTTGATCTTGTTGGCTATTTCGACTCGGATTATGCCGGAGACAAGGTTGATAGAAAGTCTACTTCAGGTACTTGTCAATTTCTCGGTAGATCTCTTGTGTCTTGGTCTTCCAAGAAGCAAAACTCGGTATCCTTATCCACCGCCGAAGCGGAATACATTGCCGCTGGTTCATGTTGCGCTCAATTACTTTGGATGACCCAAACTCTTAAAGATTATGGGATCTATGTGAAACATGTTCCACTGCTTTGTGACAATGAAAGTGCTATTAAAATTGGTCATAATCCTGTACAACATTCTCGAACTAAGCACATTGAAGTTCGTCATCATTTCATTCGAGATCATGTTGCTGAGGGTGACATTGATCTTAAGCATGTTCGCACTGATAAGCAATTAACGGATATATTTACTAAACCACTTGATGAGAAAGTGTTTTGCAGGTTGAGAGGAGAATTGAACATCATTGATGCTTCGAACTTGGAGTAGAAACTCCATTGGATACATGCAAGACATGAGCTTATGACTAATCCATGATATATCTCTTATGATGACTATCTTATGTCTTGGATATATTTGTACCTTGCATGTTGTCTAACCCATGCAGGTGCTTGGTTGAATCTAATTCCATGAGATTGCGACTCACTCACATCTTGAGCAATCTCTACATCACCAAGTCTCTACACAATGGTGGTTGAAGACAAGGAAGCACAAAACCATTCAAACATATCCTTTGACAAATTCTATGTTGAGCTTCATGATTGTCATTTTTTTGGATACACAAGTGCTCTTCCTTGCAAAGAACTAACCCATGTAGATAGATGAACTCAAACTCCCAGTGGTGCTCCCAACTCTTGATGAGCTACATCAACCTTGAGCACCCACACAAGTTCAACTACATGCGCAAGAACCACACCACTTCCCAAGGTATGTTCTTCCATCTTAGAGAAGCTTTACTCCAAAACATGAGTCAAAGCAACTCAACAAGATGTGAATACACCAAGATGCTTAAACGAAAAATGGTAACCCCATTTTGAGCTTAAACGATGAGTATGACCTATGATCAAGTGTTCTCACTTGACTCCTAAGTCAATATACTCTAACATAGGTGACTATGTCACCGCCCAACTCTAGATGAAGTTCTCTTGTGTTCTTTTTGTGTTACTGCATTTGTCTCATGCATGTTTATTTTCTTTCTCTTTTTCAACTTCATCTAGTTCCTTCAGTTTCTTTTCTTTTCTTTTTGTTTTCGTTCTGCATTTTCTGCATTCAATTCCTTGCAAATCTTTCAGGAAATTCATTGCAAATCTTTGTGAGTTCCTACATGTCTAGTGAGCTGAGGTGACAAGTGTTTTTCTTTGTGTGAACTCGGTTTCACCGACTTGTAATTTTTGGTCCAACCGAAACTTGCAACTCGGTGCCACCGACTTCGCAACAGGAAAAATAGTTTGCCACTTGTTCTTTATTTCTTCTGATCCAGCTCTACTCAATGAATCTTGTCCTCTACAAGCATCACAGTTTTATCTATTGCTTTGTGCTGAGTCTCAAGGACCAAACCTATACGACGGATTCCAGAAAGACCTTCTTGGAAATTGATGTCAAAGGGGGAGAGAGAGATCACATCAAAGCTGAAGGGAGAGAGAAAGTCTCAAGGACCAAACCTACAAGAGAGAAAGTATTAAGGGGGAGAAAGAGATTTCCAGGGGGAGAGAATACTCAAGGATCCCAGATGTCCCAGATGCTTGATGTTCAAGAGGAGAGATGTCACATGTCTTTTTGGGGGAAAGACATGTTCATATGTGCTTATTTGCATTAAGTTCTATCCATTTGTATCTTTCAACTCTGATTTTCTGTTACCTATCTTCTCCCAATATCCCATGTAAGATTCAGGGGGAGCAAGACACCTAAGGGAAAGAAATCAGTCAAATTCATTGCATATCTTTACTCTTGGGGACATGTTGAATCCAATGTGGTACCTTGTACTCACTCTCTACATGTCATCCCAGTCTTGGTATTCTTGTGGTTTCTTTTGTTTGCTCTGACTAGTGGATGTACCTGTGTTATCTAACTTTGTTTGTGCAGGTTCATTCCATCCTAAGCCAACCAAAGACTACAAGGTAAGTGTATGCATCAAAATCATGAGTATGAGGAATTCTTGCTTATGTACATACTGTTTGCAAGAAGGACTCATGAGCATGAAGGTATTTTCCTTGATAATCTTTTGCTCTAATGCATATGGCCAAGATACATGTAACACATTGCCTACTCTGTCATGATTATGCTCTCACATGCCTCTATATTTCATATTTACATGAGTGCATACATGTAGGGGGAGCCTATGCTTGTTACATGTCCTTCCAAAGCTTTACTCGCTGTTCTTTATATCTTGATCTAAAGCTTTGATGTATGTTGCCATCAATTACCAAAAAGGGGGAGATTGAAAGCACAAGTGCTCCCTAGGTGGTTTTGATAATTGATGACAACATATCTCTTGTTGGACTAACATTCCTATCTAGTATGTTTCAGATAAGTTCAACAATGGAGTGGCATGGATGGTGAAAGTGGAACCTTCAAAATGCTAAGGACAAAGGATTGGCTCAAGCTCAAAAGCTCAAGACTCTTCATTTTATATTTTAGTGATCCAAGATCACATTGAGTCTTTAGGAAAAGCCAATACTATCAAGGAGGGATGAGGTGTTGCTTAATGAGCCTCTTGCTTCATGTGCTTAATGATACGCTCCAAAACCCTCAGCTACTTTCCCACTTCCACATTTGACCTAAACCCAAAGCCAAACTCGGACCTACCGATTATTTCTATCCGGCGCCACCGAGTTTCACTTGTCATAGCCACTGCCAAACCCTAATCAGTTCGGTCTCACCGATGGGATCTCGGTCTCACCGAGATGGGCTTGCAAACTCTCTGTTACCTATTGCAATATTTTCGGTCCCACCGAGATATGCAATCGGCCCACCGAGTTTGCTTGGTCAACTCTCTGTTTCACTTACTACCCAAATCGGTCCCACCGAGTTTGAGTAATCGGTCAAACCGAGTTTTGAATTTACCCTAACCCTAGCACATCAGTCCCACCGAGTTGATTCAGTCGGTCCCACCGAAAATCTCTAACGGTCACTAGGTTTACCTTTTCGGTCCGACCGAGTTTGTTGATTCGGTCCCACCAAGATTGGAAAACTGTGTGTAACGGTTGGATTTTTTGTGGAGGCTATATACCCCTCCACCTCCTCTTCATTCGTGGAGAGAGCCATCAGAACACATCTACACTTCCAACTCATATGTTCTGAGAAAGAACTACCTACTCATGTGTTGAGACCAAAATATTCCATTCCTACCATATGAATCTTGATCTCTAGCCTTCCCCAAGTTGCTTTCCACTCAAATCTTCTTTCCACCAAATCCAAATCCTATGAGAGAGAGAGAGTTGAGTGTTGGGGAGACTATCATTTGAAGCACAAGAGCAAGGAGTTCATCATCAACACACCATTTGTTACTTCTTGGAGAGTGGTGTCTCCTAGATTGGCTAGGTGTCACTTGGGAGCCTCCAACAAGATTGTGGAGTTGAACCAAGGAGTTTGTAAGGGCAAGGAGATCGCCTACTTCGTGAAGATCTACCGCTAGTGAGGCAAGTCCTTCGTGGGCGATGGCCATGGTGGGATAGACAAGGTTGCTTCTTCGTGGACCCTTCGTGGGTGGAGCCCTCCGTGGACTCGCGCAACCGTTACCCTTCGTGGGTTGAAGTCTCCATCAACGTGGGTGTAGGATAGCACCACCTATCCGAACCACGGGAAAAACATTCGTGTCTCCAATTGCGTTTGAATTCTCCAAACCCTTCCCTTTACATTCTTGCAAGTTACATGCTTTACTTTCCGCTGCCTATTTACTCTTTGCATACTTGCTTGATATGTATTGTGAATGTTGAAATTATGCCTAAACTCCACTTAAACCGAAAAAGCTTAAAAATTGCAACTTTGGCACTAAGTGTCTAATCACCCCCCTCTAGACACACCTACTTCTAGATCCTACAGTTCCACGCCAAGCAAATCCATCAGCCTGCTCAGGGCCTTCAAACTATACCACTCACATGGCCGTTCATGGTCTGGGGGCTGGATATCCTAGGCCCGTTCCCTCGGGCGCCAGGGGGCTACCGTTACCTCTACGTCGCCATCTACAAGTTCACCAAGTGGGCGGAAGTGGAACCCGTCCGTACCATCCCAGCCGGCTCTGCTGTCAAGTTCATCAAGGGCCTCATGAGCCGCTTCGGGGTCCCCAACCGCACCATCACAGATAACAATTCGTAATTTACTAGCAAGCTCTTCAAAACCTACTATGCTAACCTTGGAACGCAGATCTGCTACGCTTCGGTGGCCCACCCCAGGAGCAATGGTCAGGCCAAACATGCTAACAAGGAGGTCCTAAGGGGCCTCAAGACTAGGACCTTCAAGAAGAAGATGGAGGCCTGCAGCAGGGGCTGGCACGACGAGCTCCAGTCCGTACTGTGGTCCATCCGGACCACCGCCACCAAGCCAACGGGAGAGACTTCATTCTTCCTCGTCTATGGAGCTGAAGTGGTCCTCCCTCATGAGGTCAAGCATTGCTCCACACGGGTCCTAGCGTTCGACGAAACGCAACAAGACGCCACGTGGGGGATGGACCTCGTGTTGGGGGAGGAACATCGCCGCGAAGCTGCGCTACGGGCATCGAGGTACCAGCAAGCACTGCGGCGATACCACTGCCACAACATCCGCTCCAGGACACTCGAGACGGGTGACCTAGTCCTGAGGCGGGTCCTCTCCAGGGAAGGGCTGCATAAGCTTTCACCAATGTGGGAGGGCCTGTTCAAGGTCGTCCACATCTCCAGGCCTGGCGCCGTGCGCCTAGAGACACAAGACGGAGTACCAGTCCAAAACGCCTGGAACATCCAGCACCTCCGGAAGTTTTACCCATGAAGCAAGGCCCAGAGCCTATGAAGCAAGGCCTAGAGCCTGTGAAGCAAGGCCCAGAGCTTGAGAATAAAGGCCCAGAGCCTGTGAAGAAGGCCCGGCGCCTGTGAAGAATCGCCACTTGTGGCACTCTCACGTAATAATGAGTTGGGGCTGTACACGCACCGGAGTCTCAGGAGTGCCGACCTTAGGCCCTGGGGCTCCCGCCCACGCCTAGTGGCAGCACTTAGCTCCGCGCTGGTGAGAAGACTTGAAGACTAGACTAGGTGCCGGACGCGGCTTTTCATTTGCTTTCCGCATTTGGCTCCCTTTTCCTTAATCGAAATTTGCTTTTGGCATTCCTTGCTGATTTGACCCCCTCACCTCTCGCTATATTTTTCCGGCCCGGGTTAGCTCATGTTCTCTCTCTCTCTCTCGCATGCCTCGCGAGGGGGCTCGGCAGGTGCCCTCGCGAGCATTTTTCTCCCTTCTCTGCCTTCTCGCGAGCCACCCTCGTTCGAGCCCAAAAGCTGGCATGCCTTGATAACCCACAAGTATAGGGGATCAATTGTAGCCTCTTTCGATAAGTAGGAGTGTCGAACCCAATGAGGAGCTAAAGGCAGAACAAATATTCCCTCAAGCTCTATCGACCACCGATACAACTCTACGCACGCTTAACGTTCGCTTTACCTACAACAAGTATGAAACTAGAAGTACTTTGTAGGTGTTTTTGGATAGGTTTGCAAGAATATAAAGAGCATGTAAATAAAAGGTAGGGCCTGCTTAGATAAAGACACAACTAAATTAGTTTTAGTTAAGAGTGTTTGTTGTCAAACAAGAAATTTATTTGTCCCTAGGAAAACGATAACTAGACCGGTAATCATTATTGCAATTTTATTTGAGGGAGAGGCATAAGCTAACATACTTTCTCTACTTGGATCATATGCACTTATGATTGGAACTCTAGCAAGCATTCGCAACTACTAAAGATCATTAAGGTAAAACCCAACCATAGCATTAAAGCATCAAGTCCTCTTTATCCCATACGCAACAACCCCCTTACTCGGGTTTGTGTTTCAGTCACTCACGCAACCCACTATAAGTGAATCATGAATGTATTGCAACACCCTACAGTGGGCACCAATAATAAAACATGCAACTCAAACCAATCACGATCATCAAATAACCATTAGGACAAAACAGATCTACTCAAACATCATAGGATAGCCATACATCATTGGGAAATAATATATAGCATTGAGCACCATGTTGAAGTAGAGATTACAGCGGGTAAGAGAGAGGTTACACCGCTGCATAGAGGGGGGAAGAGTTGGTGATGATGGCGGTGAAGTTGTTGGTGAAGATTGCGGTGATGATGATGGCCCCCGGTGGCACTCCGGTGCCACTGGAAGCGAGGGGGAGAGAGCCCCCCTCCTCCTTCTTCTTCTTCCTTGACCTCCTCCCTAGATGGGAGAAGGGTTTCCCCTCTTGTCCATGGCCTCCATGGCGTGGGAGGAGCGAGAGCCCCTCCGAGATTGGATCTGTCTCTCCGTCTCTCTCTGTTTCTGCGTCCCAGATTCTTCCCTTTCACCATTTCTTATATTCCCGGAGATCCGTAACTCCGATTGGGCTGAAATTTTAACACGATCTCTATTCGAATAGTAGCTTTATTGCGGCAAAATAAGGGCATCAACCGCCTTACGGGGTGGCCACGAGAGTTAGGGGCGCGCCCCGTGCCTCATGGCCCCCTCAGGCATCGTCTCACGTGGATTTTTCTTCCCAAAAATCATATATATTCCAGAAGAATCTCCGTCAGTTTTTATCCCTTTTGGACTCCGTTTGATATGGATATTCTGCGAAACAAAAAACATGCAACAAACAGGAACTGACACTGGGCACTGGATCAATATGTTAGTCCCAAAAATAGTATAAAAAATTGCCAAAAGTATATGAAAGTTGTAAAATATTGGCATGGAACAATCAAAAATTATAGATACGACGGAGACGTATCAGCATCTCCAAGCTTAATTCCTGCTCGTCCTCAAGTAGGTAAATGATAAAAAGATAATTTTTGATGTGGAATGCTACCTAGCATAATCTTAATCACATATCTAACCATGGCATGAATATTAAGACACGAGTGACTCAAAGCAATAGTCTATCATTTGACATAAAAACAATAATACTTCAAGCCCACTAATAAAGCAATCATGTCTTTTCAAAATAACAAGGCCAAAGAAAGTTATCCCTACAAAATCATATAGTTTGGCTATGCTCCATCTTCACCACACAAAATATTCACATCATGCACAACCCTGATGACGAGCCGAGCAATTGGTTCATACTTTTTAACGCGCTTCAGCATTTTCAACCCTCACGCAGTACATGAGCATGAGCCATGGATATAGCACTATAGGTGGAATAGAATGGTGGTTGTGGAGAAGACAAAAAGGAGAAGATAGTCTCACATCAACTAGGCGTATCAACAGGCTATGGAGATGCCCATCAATAGATATCAATGTGAGTGAGTAGGGATTGCCATGCAACGGATGCACTAGAGCTATAAGTATATGAAAGCTCAAACTGAAACTAAGTGGGTGTGCATCCAACTTGCTTGCTCATGAAGACCTAGGGCATTTGAGGAAGCCCATCGTTGGAATATACAAGCCAAGTTCTATAATGAAAATTCCCACTAGTATATGAAAGCGATAACTCAAGAGACTCTCTATATGAAGAACATGGTGCTACTTTGAAGCACAAGTGTGGTAAAAGGATAGTAACATTGCCCCTTTTATTTATTTATTTGGCCTTTCTTTTTTTGGCCTTTCTTTTTTTATTAGGCCTTTCCTTTTTTGGCCTTTTTTTGGGACATTGCTCTATTAATGATGATCATCACACTTTTATTTACTTACAACTCAATATTACAACTCGATACTGGAACAAATATATGACTCTATATGAATGCCTCAGGCGGTGTACCGGGATGTGCAATGATCTAGCGTAGCAATGACATCAAAAAACGGACAAGCCATGAAAACATCATGCTAGCTATCTTACGATCATGCAAAGCAATATGACAATGAATGCTCAAGTCATGTATATGATGATGGAAGTTGCATGGCAATATATCTCGGTATGGCTATGGAAATGCCATAATAGGTAGGTATGGTGGCTGTTTTGAGGAAGATATAAGGTGGGTTTAAGGTACCGGCGAAAGTTGCGCGATACTAGAGAGGCTAGCAATGATGGAAGGGTGAGAGTGCGTATAATCCATGGACTCAACATTAGTCATAAAGAACTCACATACTTATTGCAAAAGTTTATTAGCCCTTGAAGCAAAGTACTACTACGCATGCCCCTAGGGGGATAGATTGGTAGGAAAAGACCATCGCTCGTCCCCGACCGCCACTCATAAGGAAGACAATCAATAAATACCTCATGCTCCGACTTCGTTACATAACGGTTCACCATACGTGCATGCTACGGGAATCACAAACCTCAACACAAGTATTTCTACTAATCCACAACTACCCACTAGCATGACTCAAATATCACCATCTTTATATCGCAAAACTATTTCAAGGAATCAAACATATCATATGCAGTGATCTACAAGTTTTATGTAGGATTTTACGACTAACCATGTGAATGACCAATTCCTATCATCTCTCTAAATAGATATATAAGTGAAGCAAGAGAGTTTAATTCTTTCTACAAAAGATATGCCCGTGCTCTAACAAATATAAGTGAAGCACAAGAGCATTCTTCAAATGGCGGTTGTCTAAGTGAAGAGAAACATGCAATCCAAACTTCAAATGATATAAGTGAAGCACATGAAGCATTCTTTAAAGCCATACTCAAAAGATATAAGTGAATTGCATAGAGCATTCTATAAATCAACCAAGGACTATCTCATACCAGCATGGTGCATAAAAGAAAAATGAAAACTAAATGCAAAAGACGCTCCAAGATTGCACATATCGCATGAACAAAACGAATCCGAAAACATACCGGTACTTGTTGAAGAAAGAGGAGATGCCTTCCGGGGCATCCCAAAGCTTAGACGCTCGAGTCTCCTTGAATATTTACTTGGGGTGCCTTGGGCAGCCCCAAGCTTGAGCTCTTGCCTCTCTTCCTTCTTCTCACATTGAGACCTTCTCGATCATCGAACACTTCATCCACACAAAACTTCAACAGAAAACCCGGTAAGATCCGTTAGTATAATAAAGAAAATCACTACTCTAAGTACTGTTGCAAACCAATTCGTATTTTGTTTTTGCATTGTGTCTACTGTAATATAACTTTTCCATGGCTTAATCCACTGATATAAATTGATAATTTCATCAAAACAAGCAAACTATGCATCAAAAATAGAATCTGTCTAAAACAAAGCAGTCTGTAATAATCTGAACATTCACCATATCTCTACTGCTTGAAATATTCTGCCAAAATTAGAAAAATAAACAAATTTCAAATAAAGACAGTGCAAAAAGAATCAGAACCATTTGACGTTCCAGCTAAAAATGTAAAATCGCGCACTACAGCCAAAGTTTCTGTCCTGCACCGTACAAACCATCAAGCAAATGTAAACATCCTAAAGGCGAACCTTGGCACATTATTTTTATAATACAATGGAATTGTACAAGGGGATAATTATTTTTGTTGAAAAGTTTCGGTAATCAAGATTCATAAAGTTGCCATGAGCATGAACAAAGTTCAAGGAGCTCTCCCACTTCAACAATGCTTGTCTTTCTCACTTTCACTTTCCTTTTTGAAAAAGTTTTGGGTTCCCCTCTTTATTTTTGTTGTTTTTAAACTATATGAAAGCACTCAACAGAAATAAGTGACTCCCTAAAACTTCTGGGTTGTCTCGCTGGCAGCGCTTTCTTTAAAGCCATTAAGCTAGGCATATAGTGCTCAAGTAGTGAATCCACCCGGATCCCAAGGTATATCAAAGCCAATTTTAATTAACAATGATATATAATTTAGTAGTGAGCACAAAGTAACATATATCATGTAATGAAAAAGTCTAACTCTCTTCCTATGCATTGGCATGTCATAAAAGAACAATTCATGCACACATAGTAAAGGCCAGTGCATAGTATAAACAGTTTCTTGCAATTTTATCGTATTGGAAACATAGAGAGGTGGAGATATAGTTCCTCTCTCATAATAATTGCAAGTAGGAGCAGCAATCACATGCATATTATATCTATCAAAATCATCATGTGCAACGGTAAAAGGCAACCCATCAATATAATCCTTAATAAGGGAAAACTTCTCCGATATAGTGTAGCCGGGAGAATTCAAAAAGATAATAGGACTATCATGCGTGGATGCAATAGCAACAATTTCATGTTTAACATAAGGAACTATAGCAAGTTCATCTCCATAAGCATAGTTCATATTGGCATCTTGGCCACAAGCATAGCAAGCATCATCAAAAAGGCATACTTCAAGAGAATCAAAGGGATCATAACAATCATCATAGCAATCATCCTTCGGTAAGCACGAAGGGAAATTAAATAATGTATGAGTTGAAGAGTTACTCTCATTAGAAGGTGGGCAAGGGTAGCTAATCCGCTCTTCCTCCTTTTGTTCTTCGCTCTCCTCCTCATCTTTTTCATCCAATGAGCTCACAGTTTCATCAATTTCTTCTTCCATAGACTCTTGTAAAATATTAGTCTCTTCTTGGATAGCGGGGTAGTCCTCAATATATGGTTCAACATAGGCATTAGAAGCATAATTATCATAGCAATATTTAAGTATGTCAAAATTTTCAGATTTGTAAAGAGTAAAATCATACATTTCAATCAAAGAAGCAATTTCATAAGCACCCTTAAAAGCAACAAATTCTTCAATTTGTTGAACATCATAGTAACTCTAAACACCCTTAGCATACGAAGATATGATTCCATTATCACTAAACTCACATTGATAGGGAAGGTGTTCTTAGGGTTTTCCGAACAACAAGTAATATCATATATTTCACATAAATTCCAAGCATAGCATTGCAAGCAATGAATTTGACCCAGTAAAATTTCCCCTTTTTCAGATATTCAGTGTCGCACATAACAAGCATGCTCATCTAAAGATTTGCCATCAACTAAGCTAGTTGGGGTTTCAGCACGAGCACATAGGGATCGAAGATGATCCAAGTAATAAGCTTCAGCAGTGTGATACATTTTGAGTGGTTCTTCAACCATTGGTTTAGTAGGTACAACTTTTTTTTTGGTATTTTGCATTTCCTACCCATCACTAAAGATAGAAAACAACTAAGAACAGTAAATAAAAATTACTTAGAGATAAAACAAACAAGCACACACGAGAATATTCACCCCACGCTATAACTCCCCGGCAACGGTGCCAGAAAAAGGTCTTGATAACCCACAAGTATAGGGGATCAATTGTAGCCTCTTTCGGTAAGTAAGAGTGTCGAACCCAACGAGGAGCTAAAGGCAGAACAAATATTCCCTCAAGTTCTATCGACCACCGATACAACTCTATGCACGCTTAACATTCGCTTTACCTAGAACAAGTATGAAACTAGAAGTACTTTGTAGGTGTTTTTGGATAGGTTTGCTAGAATATAAAGAGAATGTAAATGAAAGGTAGGGGCTGCTTAGATAAAGACACAACTAAATTAGTTTTAGTTAAGAGTGTTTGTTGTCAAACAAGAAAGTTATTTGTCCCTAGGCAAACGATAACTAGACTGGTAATCATTATTGCAATTTTATTTGAGGGAGAGGCATAAGCTAACATACTTTCTCTACTTGGATCATATGCACTTATTATTGGAACTCTAGCAAGCATCCGCAACTACTAAAGATCATTAAGGTAAAACCCAACCATAGCATTAAAGCATCAAGTCCTCTTTATCCCATACGCAACAACCCCCTTACTCGGGTTTGTGTTTCAGTCACTCACGCAACCCACTATAAGCGAATCATGAACGTATTGCAACACCCTACAACAGGGATCCCTCACGCTTGCGCGACACGGAGAGCACCATAGGACATCACCAATAATAAAACATGCAACTCAAACCAATCACGATCATCAAATAACCATTAGGACAAAACAGATCTACTCAAACAACATAGGATAGCCATACATCATTGGGAAATAATATATAGCATTGAGCACCATGTTTAAGTAGAGATTACAGCGGGTAAGAGAGAGGTTACACTGCTGCATAGAGGGGGGAAGAGTTGGTGATGATGGCGGTGAAGTTGTTGGTGAAGATTGCGGTGATGATGATGGCCCCCGGTGGCACTCCGGTGCCACCGGAAGCGAGGGGGAGAGAGCCCCCTCCTTCTTATTCTTCCTTGACCTCCTCACTAGATGGGAGAAGGGTTTCCCCTCTAGTCCATGGCCTCCATGGTGTGGGAGGGGCGAGAGCCCCTCCGAGATTGGATCTGTCTCTCTGTCTCTCTCTGTTTCTGTGTTCCCAGATTCTTCCCTTTCACCGTTTCTTATATTCCCGGAGATCCGTAACTCCGATTGGGCTGAAATTTTAACACGATCTCTATTCGGATATTATCTTTGTTGTGGCAAAAGAAGGGCATCAACCACCTTACGGGGTGGCCACGAGAGTCAGGGGCGCGCCCCCTGCCTCGTGGCCCCCTCGGGCCTCGTCCCGCGTGGATTTTTCTTCCCAAAAATCATATATATTCCAAAAAAAATCTCTGTTAGTTTTTATCCCGTTTGGACTCTGTTTGATATGGATATTCTGCGAAACAAAAAACATGCAACAAACAGGAACTGGCACTGGGCACTGGATCAATATGTTAGTCCCAAAAATACTATAAAAAGTTGCCAAAAGTATATGAAAGTTGTAAAATATTGACATGGAACAATCAAAAATTATAGATACGATGGAGACGTATCATGCCTCTCCTAGTCCGTGCCCCTCGGGTACCGCAATACAAGGCGCCAGGTCAGGGCCAGGGCGAACGGCAAATCTTTTAACGCGCTTCCTAACAAGCTTTTGCTGTTCATGAGCAAATGCAGGCCACCAAGGCAAGATGGACATGAGGGAATGAGGGCCTCGTGAGGAAGAGGGCGTCCCGGATATACTAGGTTAAGTTATCTTTGCATGAAATAACGATACAGCACGCATGGTGCCACAACCGAGGAACCATAGTTCGATACACGCCCCCTTGGGCCCAAACTGGTTACATTCTTGATGGAGGAAAAAGAGTAAAACAAAAGCAGCATTGCAGCAATCTGCAGAGGCAGATCCCTAGTGGCATCCTGAGCTTAGCCGGATCCTTCTTCGCACTTCATGGAGGCGTGGCGACGAGATGACCCACTGCCGCCTTCAATGCGGGCGCGGTGGCTAGTCGTAGCCACCACTGCTGGAGCTACCACCGGAGGAGGAGCCGCCGTAGCTGGACAAGGCACGGCCGCCCTCGAGGGCGGGCTTGCCCTCATCCTCGTCGCGACCGTCCCCGAGACCGAGCACCTCCTCGCCATCGTTCGCCTCGGGGCAACACCCAACGCGGCGACCATCTTCCCCAAACACCCTCACATAGAGGTTTGATTCGCCATCGTACTTGAAGTGGAGGGCGCACTGCCGGCCCAAGCCACGCGCGCGAGCGAACGTCTGCCAACCGCGGGCCAGGGCTATGTTTCCCGCGGCGAAAGTCGCGACTACAACCCAAGAGGCCTTGCTGCAGCAACCATCCGCCTGCAGCCAGAGTCCGCCTGGACCAGAGGCTGGCAGCTCGTCGATGAAGAAGCGCGGAAGTTGGAGCCAGTTGCCGTCCGGATTCTCCGACCAGACGACAAACTCCAGTGACACTTCCACCATGTGAAAGCGCAGACGGGGGGGGGGGGGGGCACCAAAGCACGCCTCCCCTCGTCAACTGGATTGCCACGGCTGGGACGACCCCCTCCGCGTGCCGCGGTGCCGCTCCAACAGTGGGCCGCGGCAGGGGACACGGCGTGCTTGCACGGACGGCCACGTCCGCGCTTGGGCGCCGGCGAGCCGGGTCCCTCGCGAGGGGCCTTTCCCTTCTTGGCGGCGGAGAACTTCCTTCGTGGCGCCACTGGTGGCACAACAAGCAATGGAGCGAGGAAGAAGAAGCAAGCGAGCAAGGAAGAGATGGGCAACGGGGGCTCCGCCCCGCCCCATTTATATCAAGCGAAGGCCAACTGGCACCCCCATGATCGCAGGTAACGATGGTTTCCATTGCATGCCACAGGGATTCGTCAAGTCAGTTGCCGAGGCAGCATGGGGAAGCGGAGACGCCCACGTCCAATCAACCGCCACACGTCAACCGAGGCCGCAGGCTTTTGGGGCCCGCGGTGCTCCGTGCTTGACCCTTGCCTTCGCCGTGAAGCCAAGCCCGAGCGCACCTTGGGCCCGGGGGCTACCGTCAGCGTTCTGGGAATGGGGGTCCCCAGACTTGCCTGCCTGCAGCCCACAGCGTGGCTAAGCCAGTAGGCCGTATGACCCATCTTCATCAACAAGGCATCCAAGACCTTCGCGAGGGGCCAAGCCTCACGAGGCGAACGATGCAAGACCTCCTCTAGAGTGTCCTAGTCAGGCAGGCTCATGAGGAGCGGAGATATCAAGGCGAGGCAAACCTCACGAGGCTCTCGTGACATGAGCCATGACGATCGGCACCAGGCAGGCGCCAGGCGGGCGCCAGCGTGCGCAGCATCCTTGTTTCCTCTTTGGTGCTAAGGAGGCCTACGCAGGCGAGGATTACCGAGGCATCAGGCAAAGGTTTCCATATCGGTGCAACAAGACCAGGACCAGAAGGACGGCAAGACGGAGGTCATCGTGGAGCCCAAGACGGCGTCACCACCAGAGCCTTTCGCAGGCGGAGACCGCCTTTGTCAGGATAGCTTGTACTAGCTGTCCCCCTTTAAATTTGCCCGCTGTTGTTGGCTCCCTTCCCGCTCAATATTTGGGAAGAGGACCAGGGCCTCTATAAGTAGGACTAGCCACCACCATAGGTAGGGCGGACCATTTTTAGACCATCCAGAACCACACAAGTTAGCCAAGCACAAGAACACCTCAACCTCAGGAGGCTGTTCTTCCCCTTGTATTTTTCATCGTCAGCCCTGGAGGCAATCCACCACCACCACACTGGAGTAGGGTATTACACCACAATGGTTGTCCGAACCAGTATAAATCTTGTGTCTTTCTGTGTTGTGAGTTCGTCCGCGAGATCTTAGTGAGCTAGGGCATAGATTGGTGGGAGGGAAAAGACTTCGCGCGCACCCCAGTGTTCGAACCTTAAGGGTTTGCCGGAACCCCACATCCGACAGATTTGTTCAGTAAATGTGATGGTTGTCAGAAATTTTCACGACGAGCTCATGTGCCGGCTGAAGAATTGAGGATGATTCCAATTACTTGGCCGTTTGTAGTCTGGGGACTAGATATGGTTGGACCTTCCAAAAGGTCCAAAGACAAAAAGACTCACCTTTTGGTGGCGGTTGACAAATTCGCAAAGTGGGTTGAGGCAGAGCCGGTCAGTAAGTGTGACGCGACAACAATGGTTCAGTTCATCAAAAAGGTGATTTTCAGGTTTCGTTTTCCTCACATCATTATAACTGATAATGACACTAATCTATCCAAGGGTGCTATGAAAGAACTTTGTCAATGAGAGCATATTCATCTTGATGTATCATCAGTGGCTCACCCCCAGTCCAATGGCCAAGCTGAAAGAGACAATCAAGAAATTTTGAGAGGCATCAAGCCCCGGCTTATGGTCCCTTTGTAGGGGACATCGGGTTGTTGGGTGGAGGAATTACCCTCAGTGTTATGGAGTATCAATACTAACCCCAACAGATCTACGGGTTACACGCCTTTCTTCATGGTTTACGGAGCAGAGGTGGTTCTCCCTAGTGCCGTCCGTCACGTCTCGGCTCGTGTGGCGGCTTATATTGAAGCTGATAATGAAAAAGCATGTCAAGATGCTCTTGACCTGTTGGATGAGGAGTGTGATCGTGCGGTGGCTCGTTCGGTGATTTACTAGCAAGATCTGCGTCGTTATCATAGCCGCCAGGTTAAAACCAGGACCTTTCAAGACGGAGATTTGGTGCTCCGGCTCATCCAAGATCAAACTGATGTGCACAAGCTATCCCCACCTTGGGAAGGGCCTTTTGTGGTCAGCAAAAATCTGAACAACGGGTCATACTACCTTATCGATGTTTGAGACCACAAGAACTCACGCACGTCGGAGGAGGAGACCCACCGGCCATGGAATATTGCTCATCTTAGGCCTTATTACACCTGAGCCACCAGCTCTTGTGATGTACATATTTTGTCAATGTATATATTATGATGAATATAATAAAGCCGGCATCCCTGATAATTCAGGGCCTATGTCGTTTCATTTCTGATAATATGAGTCTTTATTGTCACTTCATACGATCACTTGGGGGCTTCCTACTTATTGAGCATAGCTACGATTACCCTCTTGATCTGGCTTGTACGCCATTATTACAAAATACTTGGGGCTTCCTGCTCATTGAGCATAGCTATGACTACCCTATAATCCAGCTTATATGCCTAGAATGAAATATTACTTGGGGCTCCTTGTTAATGAACAAAGCTTTGCTGACCCTTGTGATAGGCTTGGACGCCATGTGTATTCACCAAAAATCCGGGTTATCCTGCCTTAGTTTGCCTGCCACTCCGACCAGGTAATCTTGGAATGACTCGTCGTACTCTTGACAATCAATCTTATAAAGACCCTGAATTTGTCAAAGTTAAAATGGCGATTGGTCATGTGAGGTCCAGCTTACGGGTTTGAATTAAGGTTTAACTCAGTGGTTCTGTGACCCTTGAATAGCACTTGACATTGAGGCTTGGCAGCCTTTGAATGCCTTGTTTTTTCTGATTTATATTTGTTTTAAATATTTCCTGAGATTCATCTTTTGTTGTCATGTTGCTATATGGTTGAAAACTGATTAGGGCCACATTGCCTTATGGTTCATATATGAATCTATCTGGAGTTTTGTTAACCCGACCTGGCTTTGGACTTTAAGTCGCCAATATATGATGATTATGTGCTTGGAGTTCTCGCTCTAAGCTTTGGGATGTTACCCCTTGCTACATATGATGTTGTAAGCCGGCGATATGAATAAATTACACAGATCATTGTTCTCTCAATCTTTGGGTTGTGACCCTTACTGCACAACGCATGATAAGACGGCTGTGTGAACAAATATCACAGGTATGATATTTATTTTGTTATGATTATATGAGGTTTTAACAAACCAAGCCCTGGTTATGGACTATTTAGTCATCAGTGGTTTTTATATGGGGTATTATGACCCGCCCTGGGGTAAACCGCCAGGCACCTTTACTTTGTTTGTGTGTAGGACAAAATGATAAGTATGGTCTACATAACCAATGGTACTATAAACATAAGTGGCAGATCTTCGAAGAATGGATTGGCAGTGTTATGCAAATAAAACGTGCACGATGGCATGACAGATCATTATTTGTAACTAGCCTATTACAAGGCATCTGGCGGCCCAAAAGGACAAGTGTTTTTAGCATCCAAATGCTATGGCTGATAAACTAACTCATGAATTCAAACTTTTAGTCTTGGCGGGTCGAAGCCTCCGGGTCATCCTGCGCTTCATCTTCTTCATCGTCTTGATTATCCATTGGCCGGAAGTCAGGCGTAGCCCAGTTGATACCGGTCAAATCTCTAAACACAGCCTCGTTGTCAATAAGACTTGATGGATCAATATCAGAAGCGAAGGTATGCTTACGAGTCGGCGGGATGAGATCCACTTCTTGATGAACCAGCGCCTTCACCTTCTTGTTCTCAACGTCATAAGCCGTCTGGTATTGGGATAGATCTGTTTCTTTAGCCAGCTTGCTTTCTATTGGACGCATTGCCCTTGCTATTTGTGCAAAACTATCAGCGCTGAATGGAGACCCGTCTTCTTCCACACTAGGGCAGACATTGGCTAAATCCTCTGGATCAAGATCTACTTGCCATGCCTTTGCCCGGCTTAGAGCAGTCATGGCGCCGCCTCTGGCAGCTGATCGCTTTAAATCTTCAATCCTTTTGGGGCAGCACTGATAGCTTCTCCAGTGTTTCTTTGATGAGGGTAGGTGGATGTTTCTTATGAATAGCAGCAACAATTGTTTTTTGAGCATTGGTGTATAGCTGCTCTACCAGAGTATAGACAACTTTAAGCTTGATGCGCATGTCTGAGCCCAATTTGGTGATTCGGGAGCCTATATTAGTAAAATTATTGGTAAGCCGGCAGATGATTATGATATACTGTCGGTGCAAAGGAAAGTATTTTTGTTACTTTTCGGAGATGGCCAATGTCATGTTGTTGATTTGATGCTTTAAACCGAACAACTCATCAGTTACCAGTTTAAGGCCTGCTTGGGCATCCTTCACTCTTTTTAGTAAAGCTGCCTTCTGGGTCTCCCAGCCGGTTCTATCAGTACTGAAGCTCTGTTTCAACTGCTCAATGTTCTCCAATGCAGTCTTTAGCTTTGATTTGGATTTTGATGTCTCCGATTGTTGATTTTGAATATTGGCCCTCAGATCTTTGACTTGGGCCTCCTTCTCATTCAGTTCGGCCTGTGACATGAACAACATGGAAGGTATTATGATCATGATTATTTTCGAAGTCCCAAGCATAATACAAGTATTTTCCTTGGCACTTGGGGGCTAATGCCTATTGCTCTTTTTCAAGACAAGTTTCTATGATGACTCAGGCAAAATGATGTGATCTGATTTATAAAGTTACATGCTTGGATTTTATTTTCAACCATGGATATAAGCCCCAGCTTATTCATATTGACTAAGCCGGCCCTTGGGGGCTACATGTGCAAAGTTGATCACTGTTAAATGAAGTCCCGATTTAACTCGATAGTTTAAGCTGGCCCTTGGGGGCTACATGTGCAAAGTTGATCACTGTTAAATGAAGTCCCGATTTAACTCGATAGTTTAAGCTGGCCCTTGGGGGCTACAGGTGCAAAGTTTATCACTGTTAAACTTGGGGGCTACTAGTTTTGATCTTTATTCCTTGATGACTATCTAAAAAGTCTACAATATATTCAATTTTATCATATTCTATAGACTTGGCGGCTGATAGAGGTATATTTATGAGGAGGATTGTGCTTGATTACCTCAAAACATTCCTTCATCAAGTTGACCAAGCCGGCTTCAAAGTCACGGCTGGTGTGAAGGCGGTTCAAGTAACCAGAGTGAATTTCTTGAGCACTAAATTGAGAATAGCCCTCCAAATCAACTTTCCATTTTCCCTTGTCAACAACAGAGAACTCCTCCTTGGCGCTGTGTTTGGACATGGCAATGGGGTCGCATGGGGCCTAATAAGTCATCCCAGTAATCATTATATCATTAGCTTACTGAGCCAGCTGAGCAAGACTGGGCGGTTTATCATCTTCTGGATCAACGTCTAGGGCATCTTGGATAACGGGGTGTTCATCTAGAGGGGGGTCATCCATAACAGCTTCTGACACTTGATGCAAAGCCTCAGTTGTGGTATGTTCTGGTTCAACAGTTTTGGGCTCTTCGGCTGGTTTGTCAATTTTCTGCTTCTTGCTGGGCTTTGCCATAGCACTGAAAAGGAAGTACAAGACATGGTTAATATGACAAGTAAATGCATGGTTCAAAATGGATAGTTTTAGCATTCTTACCCAAGCACAGTCTTGAAGGCCGGGATTTGAGTCCCAGTTGAGTCGCGGGAGGAGGAATGAGAAGATCCCTGATAATTTGAATCAGACGGGTTAAGAGGTTGTCGAAAAAGACCCGCCTTGGGATAAGCTAAGTCAAAAATATTTGAAACCTCCGGTCGACGCTTGCGAGGTGCTGGTGTGTTTGGTAAGCCGGAGGAAAGCATTCCACCACCACTATTCCGGGTCGTGCGGCGAGCTTCGTGTTACTGCTTCGTCAAAAGAAAGTTAGGATCCAAATAAGCTAAAGGATGGGAAAACCTTACTTTCTAGCTTGCTTGACAAACTTTCTGTCTTGGCAAGGATTCAGAGTCAGAGAAAAGGATAGTTACCTCTTCAGCATTTGCTTGGCTTCCTTCCACTTCATCCTGATAGCAATCATTATCAATAAGGTGTAGAAAAAATGAGCCAAGGGAGTCAAGTGTTACCTCCAAATCATCATCATCATCATCATCATCATCATCATCATCATCATCATCATCATCATCATTACCATCCAAGTTTAATAACTTAGCGGCATTGGTCTTCTTCTTGGCAGGCTTTTTGATAGCCTTGTTTTTTGTCCGGGTCTTCTTGACCGGCTTATCTAGTTTCTTCTTCTAGAAAGAGGAATCGGCATGTGCAAATAAAAATGGGTTATGAGAAGACAGTTTGAAAGAAAAACAATGCTTAAACTAGAAATAGCTTAAAAGCTTACAGCTAGTGGTTGGTTGAGAGTGTAAAAGGACTCAATCCAACTTTTATGGAATCTTCCAGGCTCTCGTTTAGGAGAGTTTTGGTCATATTATTGATATCCTCTTCAGTCATCTCTATCTGGCAGTGGCGAAGCGGATCTTTCAAGTCGCCGGTGTACTCACACATTAAGCCGGAGCGACGACTTAGGGGCAATATCCTCCATGAAACCCATCACCGGACAAGGTCGATGTCGGTTAAGCCATTAGCCATGAAGGCTCTGATTTTTTGAAAAAGTGGGCGCATATTTGGCCCGTTCCTTTGTGCTGATACAGTCTGGCAGAGGATGCCTGTTGCTAAGCTGGCTGGCGCGATAACCCGACAGAGGATTTTCTCCTTCTGGAGAGGTGTCCTTGCAGTAAAACCAGTTTTGGTTCTAGTCTTTGGGATGACTGGGCAGAGTGGCAGGTGGAAAAGTGGCTTCTTTCCGCCGCTGTATAGAGATACCGCCTAGCTCTAGGCTGGGCCTGTCGGTGAACTCGTTCTGCCAGTTTAAATAGTAAATTTCCCTAAAAACTTCGATGGTGGGATCTTGTTGAAGGTACACCTTGCAGAATACTTGAAAGTTGCAGATGTTGGAAACAAAATTTGGTCCGATGTCTTGTGGATGGAGCTTGAAAAAATGCAGCACATCACAGATGAACTTTGAGCTGGGGGGGGGGGGTGAAACCCCGGAGCATATGATCAGTGAAGACCACTATTTCACCGTTCTTGGGCTCAGGACGAGTTTCTATGCCTGGGACCCTCCAATGAATAACGTCTTTTTTCGCCAGGATGCCTGTTTGGACGTACTCGTTCAATTCTTCCTCGGTAACCCGGGAAACAACCCAGTTGCATGCAGTGACAGTCTTGCCCATTTTGAGGATGAAGGCCTAAAAAGAAGAAATATTAGTGGTTTCAGATTATACTGTTAAGCTGGACAATTGATTCAAAATAAAGTGACATAAATGGTTAATGTGTTAAGCCGGAAGATGAACATTGAAGTATGTGGATATTCATATTGGCGGCTTAAAAAGGGGACTAATGGTATCTGCCAGATTAAGGATTCTATTGTTAAGTCGGACATAGTTTAAAAGCCAAGTATATTGTGTAGAACCAAATTATGAGGATGAATAAGCAAGCATGGTTAAACCGGAGAGTATTGCCGGGTTATGAAGGCTATGAATCATATGATGGCGGCTTAAACATGGTCTAATTTTATATGGTGGATCATGGTTTACAGTATAAGCCGCCATAGCAGTTATGGTACTTCAAATATATCAGGGAAAAATTTGCTAAGTGATGGACATACAGATTTCACAGACTGGAGCTATGATTTTGGATCTATAGCAATTCAGAAAAGACAGTAAATTCTAAACCTAAGGTGGCGACAACAGAAAAGTTCGTGTGCACCGATGGATTTTCTATGGAAAGGAAGTATTTTGATGTTAAAAATGAATGCTAAACTACTACCACGTAAGTTTCATATCATGTTCAGAATCAAAGGCTACTCAAGCTAAAGGAGAAGACGAAGAATATCGAAGAACATCGATGAACAGGGCTAACCCTAATGCAGATCAGAGGTACAAAGAGATGAATACTTATAGTGGCAGATGAACTGCGGTGGAGCGCCGACGTTCTTTGGACCTGTCAGGTTGATGCAGCGGCCTGAGTTGGTGCAGCAGATGGAGGACGGCGGTGGAGAAGCTCGAGGCTGCAGAGGAGTCGCGAGAGGAGGACGAAGACGAGAAGGCAAGGGGGAATATTGAAAGGACCCCCATCCCTATTTATAAGGGGATGGATACAGGGCATGCGCGGGAATCGAGGAGGCTAAAATTATCATGTGGCTATATGGATGCCTCGATTTTCAGGATGATCATTAAGATAAGGATCAGTTAAAGATGTTCTGGACCTCATGCGAACTTAATGCGAAATGACGTCATGGCGGGTTAAGGAAGTTCTATAAGCTGATGTCATGGCGGGTTACATAAAATTTGTTAAAAGGACGATGCAAAAATTTGACAAGTTAGGTACTGAAGATTGATGTGAACAAGTTCAAATCAACCTGGGGCCCAATGTTGGGGATATAACTACTGGATATGAACCGCTCAGGAGGGGACGGGTCATACCACTGGCGACTTGTCAACGAAGATGGCGGGTCATAGCAAGACTATTGACGGACCAAGACCTAGAGGTGACTAGAGGCCCAAGAGGATGAACCGCCACATGTATGACTTGTATTGTAAGGCAAGCTTAGTGACTCACCGAGCCGGACACATTGTGTATGAGCTAGCCGGGACTCTGTAAGCCGCCGGGCATCAACCTGTGTATATAAAGGGGTGACCTGCGACGGGTTGATTCAAGTAACAAACAATCAAGAGCTAGGTCAAGTGTATTCGCTCCCTAGTAATCGAAACCCTAGCAATACAACACAAAGCAGGAGTAGGCTTTTACCTCATTGAGAGGGGGCGAACCTAGGTAAACTCTCTATGTCCTTTGTCCCGTTTAACCCCTTCAAGCTAACCTAGTTGCGATGGCTCCATGACTAAGTCCTTGCGTTAGGACATCTGGCGTGTCAAGTCCACAACACACATCCTTGTTTTCAGGCCTTTCCAAAGCAGTTCACTGATGATTACCTCTCAAACCACCTGTATGGTCAGGAGGCGAGGAAGGTATTCATACAACACCCACGGTTTAATTTCGAAGTGTTCCTGAAGAGGATGAAGGATGGACGGTCAATCATGTTGGGGAATGTAGTAATAATTCAAAAAGTTCCTACATGTCACCAAGATCAATTAAGGAGATGCTAGCAACGAGAGAGAGGGAGTGCATCTTCATACCCTTGAAGGTCGCTAAGCGGAAGCGTTACGAGGAACGTGGATGATGGAGTCATACTCGTGGCGATTCAAATCGCGGAAGATCTGATCTAGCGCCGAACGGACGGTGCCTCCATGTTCATCACACGTACAGCCTGGGGACGTCTCCCCTTTCTTGATCCATCAAGGGGAGAGGAGAAGTTGAGGGAGAGCTCTGGCAGCATGACAGCGTGGTGGTGGAGCTTGCACTTCTCTGACAGGGCTTCGCCAAGCACTACGGAGGAGGAGGTTTTGGAGAGGGGGAGGGCTGCGCCAAGAGAAGGGTGCGGCTGCCCTCCCACCCCCTCTATATATAGGGTGAAGGGAGAGGGGGCCGGTCCCCCTAGATGCATCTAGAGGGGGGGGGGGGGCGGCCAATGGGGGGACTTGCCCCCCAAGTCAGGTGGGAGGCGCCCCCAGCCCCTAGGGGTTTCAACCCTAGGTGCCTTGGGCCCTTGGGGGGTGTACCAGCCCACCAGGGGCTGGTTCCCACCCTTGTTCAGCCCACTTGGCCCGCCGGGGCAGGTGGCCCCACCCGGTGGACCCCGCACACCTTTCTGTTGTCCCGGTACAATACCGATAACCCCCGAAATTATTCCAGCAACTAAAACTAGACTTCCCATATATAATTCTTCACCTCTGGACCATTCCAGAACTCCTCATGACGTTCGAGATCTCATCCGGGACTCGGAACAACCTTCGGTAACCACATACTATTTCCCATAGCAACTCTAGCGTCACCGAACCTTAAGTGTGTAGACCCTACGGGTTCGGGAACCATGCAGACATGACCGAGACATCTCTCCGGCCAATAACCAATAGCGGGATCTGGATACCCATGTTGGCTCTCACATGTCCCACGGTGATCTCCATCGTATGAACCACAATGTCGAGGATTCAATCAATCCCGTATACAATTCCCTTTGTCTATCGGTATGTTACTTTCCCGAGATTCGACTGTCGGTATCTCTATACCTCGTTCAATCTCATTACCGGCAAGTCTCTTTACTCATTCCATAACACATGATCACGTGGCTAACTCCTTAGTCACATTGAGCTCGTTATGATGATGCATTACCGAGTGGGCCCAGAGATACCTCTTCGTCATGCGGAGTGACAAATCCCAGACTCGATTTGTGCCAACCCAACAGATACTTTCGGAGATACCTGTAGTGCACCTTTATAGCCACCCAGTTACGTTGTGACATTTACTACACCCAAAGCATTCCTACGGTATCCGGGAGTTGCACAGTCTCATGGTCTAAGGAAATGATACTTGACATTAGAAAAGCTTTAGCAAACGAACTACATGATCTTGTTTTACGCTTAGGATTGGGTCTTGTCCATCACATCATTCTCCTAATGATGTGATCCCGTTATCAGCGACATCCAATGTCCATGGTCAGGAAACCATGACCATCTATTGATCAACGAGCTAGTTAACCAGAGGCTTACTAGGGACATATTATGATCTATGTATTCACACATGTATTACGGTTTCTGGTTAATACAATTATAGCATGAACAATAGACAATTATCATGAACACGCAAATATAAAAATAACCACTTTATTATTGCCTCTAGGGCATATTTCTATGCCCTAGAGGCAATAATAAAGTTATTATTTATTTCCTTATATCACGATAAATGTTTATTATTCATGCTAGAATTGTATTAACCGGAAACATAATACATGTGTGAATACATAGACAAACAGATTGTCACTAGTATGCCTCTAGTTGACTAGCTCATTGATCAAAGATGGTTATGTTTCCTAACCATAGACATGAGTTGTCATTTGATTAACGGGGTCACATCATTAGGAGAATGATGTGATTGACATGACCCATTCCGTTAGCCTAGCACACGATCGTTTAGTATTCTGCTATTGCTTTCTTCATGACATATACATGTTCCCATGACTATGAGATTATGCAACTCCCGTTTACCGGAGGAACACTTTGTGTGCTACCAAACGTCACAACGTAACTGGGTGATTATAAAGGTTCTCTACAGGTGTCTCCAAAGGTACTTGTTGGGTTGGCGTATTTCGAGATTAGGATTTGTCACTCCGATTGTCGGAGAGGTATCTCTGGGCCCTCTCGGTAATGCACATCACTTAAGCCTTGCAAGTATTGCAACTAATGAGTTAGTTGCAGGATGATGTATTACGGAACGAGTAAAGAGACTTGCCCGTAACGAGATTTAACTAGGTATTGAGATATCGACGATCGAATCCCGGGCAAGTAACATACCGATGACAAAGGGAACAACGTATGTTGTTATGCGGTTTGACCGATAAAGATCTACGTAGAATATGTGGGATCCAATATGAACATCCAGGTTCCGCTATTGGTTATTGACCGGAGACATGTCTCAGTCATGTCTACATAGTTCTCGAACCCGTAGGGTCCGCACGCTTAAAGTTTCGATGACGGTTGTATTATGAGTTTATATGATTTGATGTACCTAAGGTTGTTCGGAGTCCCGGATGTGACCCTGGACATGACGAGGAGTCTCGAAATGGTCGAGACATGAAGATTGATATATTGGAAGCCTATGTTTGGATATCGGAAGTGTTATGGGTGAAATCGGGATTTTACCAGAGTACCGGGAGGTTACCGGAACCCCTCGGGGACTTAATGGGCCTTAGTGGGCCTAGGTGGAAGAGAGGAGAGGCGGCTAGGGCTGGGCCGCGCCCCCCCTGTCCCCCCAGTTCGAATAGGACAAGGAGAGGGGGGCGGCACCCCCCCTTCCTTCTTCTCCTCCACTCTTTCCCCCTCCCAAGTCCTAATCCAACTAGGAAAGGGGGGAGTCCTACTCCCGGTGGGAGTAGGAATCCTCCTGGTGCGCCTCCTCCCTAGCCGGCCGCACCCCCTTTGCTCCTTTATATACAGGGGCAGGGGGGCACCCCATAGACACAACAATTGATCTGTTTGATCTTTTAGCCGTGTGCGGTGCCCCCTCCACCATAGTCCACCTCGATAATACTGTAGCGGTGCTTAGGCGAAGCCCTGCGTCGGTAGAACATCAACATCGTCACCACGCCGTCGTGCTGACTAAACTCTCCCTCAACACTCGACTGGATTGGAGTTCGAGGGACGTCATCGGGCTGAACGTGTGCTGAACTCGGAGGTGCCGTACATTCGATACTTGATCGGTCGGATCGTGAAGACGTACGACTACATCAACCGCGTTGTGCTAGCGCTTTCGCTTTCGGTCTACGAGGGTACGTGGACAACACTCTCCCCTCTCGTTGCTATGCATCACCATGATCTTGCGTGTGCGTAGGAATTTTTTTGAAATTACTACGTTCCCCAATAGTGGCATCCAAGCCAGGTTTTATGCGTAGATGTCATATGCACTAGTAGAACACAAGTGAGTTGTTGGCGATATAAGTCATACTGCTTACCAGCATGTCATACTTTGGTTTGGCGGTATTGTTGGATGAAGCAGCCCAGACCGACATTACGCGTACGCTTACGTGAGACTGGTTCTACCAACGTGCTTTGCACACAGGTGGCTGGCGGGTGTCAGTTTCTCCAACTTTAGTTGAACCGAGTGTGGCTACGCCCGGTCCTTGCGAAGGTTAAAGCATCACCAACTTGACAAACTATCGTTGTGGTTTTGATGCGTAGGTAAGAACGGTTCTTTCTAAGCCCGTAGCAGCCATGTAAAACTTGCAACAACAAAGTAGAGGACGTCTAACTTGTTTTTGCAGGGCATGTTGTGATGTGATATGGTCAAGACATGATGCTAAATTTTATTGTATGAAATGATCATGTTTTGTAACCGAGTTATCGGCAACTGGGAGGAGCCATATGGTTGTCGCTTCATTGTATGCAATGCAATCGCCCTGTAATGCTTTACTTTATCACTAAGCGGTAGCGATAGTCGTGGAAGCATAAGATTGGCGAGACGACAATGATGCTACGATGGGGATCAAGGTGTCGCGCTGGTGACGATGGTGATCATGACAGTGCTTCGGAGATGGAGATCACAAGCACACGATGATGATGTCCATATCATATCACTTATAATGATTGCATGTGATGTTTATCTTTTATGCATCTTATCTTGCTTTGTTTGACGGTATCATTATAAGATGATCTCTCACTAAATTTCAAGATAAAAAGTGTTCTCCCAGAGTATGCACCGTTGCCAAAGTTCGTCGTGCCCAGACACCACATGATGATCGGGTGTGATAAGCTCTACGTCCATCTACAATGGGTGCACGCCAGTTTTGCACACGCAGAATACTCAGGTTAAACTTGACGAGCCTAGCATATGCAGATATGGCCTCGGAACACTGAGACCGAAAGGTCGAGCGTGAATCATATAGTAGATATGATCAACATAGTGATGTTCACTGTTGAAACTACTCCATCTCACATGATGATCGGACATGGTTTAGTTGATATGGATCACGTGATCACTTAGAGGATTAGAGTTATGTCTATCTAAGTGGGGGTTCTTAAGTAATATGATTAATTGAACTTAAATTTATCATGAACTTAGTCCTGGTAGTATTAACATATTTATGTTGTAGATCAATAGCTCACGTTTAGCTCCCCTATTTTATTTTTGATATGTTCCTAGAGAAAACCAAGTTGAAAGATGTTAGTAGCAATGATCTTGTTTTCAAGGTTCTTTGGTCTCACTCGTTTGTCAAAGAAGCAACTTAGTTTTACCTCTTCTCTTTCTCTTTTGTTGTCCCTCCGGTGCCATTCTAGATCTCGGGACGAGATCCTCTCGTAGTGGTGGAGTGTTGTAACGCCCCGAGACCGATGTGCCAGGTGTCTCCCAGTTATTCGTTGTTGTTGCCATGGCATTTGCTTGCGTGTTGCATCTTGCCATGTCATCATGTGCATTGCATCATCTTGTTTTCAAAACTTGCGTCTGTCTGGGTTTTCCCTAGTTCCGTCCGTTGTCCGTTCTAAGCCCAGACACACTTGCACGCGCCCACGGCACGTCCGAAATATTATTTTATAAGTGGCCGTAAAATGTTCTCGGATTGGGATGAAAGTTGGTGTGCGGTCTTATTTTAGTGTAGGAAGACCGCCTGTCAAGTTTCATCGCGTTCGGAGTCCGTTTGACGCCCCAACGGATAACTATAGCGGCAGTATAGCCGGTCTATCCCGGACGTTTTCGATCTCCGGAATCTGCCGTCGGGCCCTCTCTCTCTCTCTCTCTCTCTCTCTCTCTCTCCTCTCAGCCTCGCCACAGTCAGCATAGACCCATGCCTACCCCTCTTTGCACAGTGTATCGTCCCCTCGCGCGCGTCCGAAAGTTGTCCCGAACCCGACCCGGACTGTCGCCACCGTTGTGTCCGGATCATCCCCAAACATCTACAAAACGTCTCGGTTTTGTTAATTGGACTTCCTAACATATTTTTTTGACCGCCCGATTATGATCGGAGGGACGAGGTAGCCCCTAGCCTAACCTACCCGCTATATATATATATATAGTCTATCCCTAGTCCATTTAGGACAAACCCTATTTTTCTAGGGATCCTCCTTGCGCCGCCACTCTTTCTGGTTCCCCTCGGGATCACTAGCGAACCAACCAGCGCATCCCCTGGTCTCCTCCTCATTGTCCCATCGAACCAGTCCCACCACACTGCTCCTCCTTAGTTTCCGCGTCCCCCAAACCAGCGCAGCCACCAGACCCCGTCGAGCGCCACCGCAGCAGCAACAACCGAGGCCCCCTGCTCCTGCCTCCTCCTTGTCGTCCAGCAGCAGCAGCGGAGCCGCCGGATCAGGCCAGGGTCCCCTCGCGCCCTCTCCATCCCGTTCCCCTTCCCTAATCTCTCTCTCATGCCCTGGTGTCTCTCTGTTTTCTCTCTCTCAGGAGTTCTCTCATGGTGCTCGAGGAAGCAACCACCCCGCCGGGTGCCCTCGTCAGTGTCCGATGCCGTCGCGCCAGATTCGGAGGAGATCGGCGCCGCCGCGGCCGTTCTCGACCCCCACAACCTTCTCCCACCTCGCCTGCTTCATCTCCGTCGAGTCCCGACGCCGTGCCGCCATGCCCGCTGCGCCCCTGTCGAGCTGCTCTGCTTCCTTCGAACCAGGAAGAGGACGAGCGCCCCGAACCGCCTTGTATCACTGTGCATTGACCGCGCCCCGGCCCAGCTGCTCCCCTTCAGTGCCGCGCAGGCCCAACTCCCTTCAGCCGCGCAAGCCAAGCTCCCTTCGCCCGCGAGGCCCAGCTCCATGCGCCCCTGCAGGCCCAATGTGAGCACCCAGATCCAGTGCCCCTCCTGTACACAGTTGGGCCTGCCAGATTTGGCCCGTTCATGTTTTTTCTCAGATCTACGAATTTAGCTTTATCCAGAAAATTGCTGTTTTACAGAAAGGTCCCTAAACTTCATGCATATAATAACTTAATAACCGTGCATCGGATCTAAATAAATTATATATGAAAGTTTCTTAGAATTTTGTCTAGTTTAATAATATTCAACTTTCATACATGTTTGAAATGTTTAAAATGCTGTTTGACTAAATTTGCTCCTATGCCTTGCTAAAATGCTTTAATTCATAACTAAATAACCGTAACTCGGAATTTAATAAACTTTATATGTAAATGGGGTAGAAAAATGCCTAGTTTAACATGGTGGCATCACTTTGCATGTTTAACAACTATTAAATATTGTTTAGGGCAGAACAGTACCAAACCTAAAATATGCATATGGGGATTTACCGGAATTGTTGTTCGTTGCTTCCAGCCTCATTTAAACTTGACTAGATAGGTAGTTTTACTTTGCTTCACCCTCTTGCCATGTTTAACAACATTTAATAATGTTGGGTACATAAACAAGATCGAACTAAACAACTTGTCGTGGTGTTTCGTCAATATGCAACTCATTGCATATTGAGCTCCACTTAATTTGTAGGGTTGCTTGTGCACTTTGCCATGCCATGCTTCATTAAACCGGACATGCATCATACTTGATTGTGCATCATGGCATGATTATGTGATGGTTATTTACCATGATTGTTTGCTTCTTTCTGGTGTTGCTTCTTCGGGTTGGTTCCGACAACGTCGTGTTGTGAGGATTCGTTTGACTACGTCCGTTTATCTTCTTCATGGACTCGTTCTTCTTCCTTGCGGGATTTCAGGCAAGATGACCATACCCTCGAAATCACTTCTATCTTTGCTTGCTAGATGCTCGCTCTTTTGCTATGCCTATGCTGCGATACCTACCACTTGCTATATCATGCCTCCCATATTGTTAAGCCAAGCCTCTAACCCACCTTATCCTAGCAAACCATTGTTTGGCTATGTTACCGCTTTGCTCAACCCCTCTTATAGCGTTGTTAGCTGCAGGTGACGATTGGAGTTTGTTCCTTGTTTGAACATGGATATTTTGTTGGGATATCACAATATCTCTTTTAAATTAATGCATCTATATACTTGGTAAAGGGTGGAAGGCTCGGCCTTATGCCTGGTGTTTTGTTCCACTCTTGCCGCCCTAGTTTCCGTCATATCGGTGTTCTGTTCCCGGATTTTGCATTCCTTACATGGTTGGGTTATAATGGGAACCCCTTGACAGTTCGCTTTGAATAAAACTCCTCCAGCAAGGCCCAACCTTGGTTTTACCATTTGCACTAACAACCTATTACCCTTCCCTTGGGTCGGCCAACCCAAGGGTCATCTTTATTTTAACCCCCTTGGGCCAGTGCTCCTCTGAGTGTTGGTCAAAACTGAGCTGCCTGCGGGGCCACCTCGGGGAAACTTGAGGGTTGGTTTTACTCATAGCTAGTCTCATCTGAGTGTGCCCTGAGAACGAGATATGTGCAGCTCCTATCAGGATTTGTCGGCACATTCGGGCGGCTTTGCTGGTCTTGTTTTACCATTGTCGAAATGTCTCGTAGCCATGATGTCGAGTCTGATCGGATTGTCTTGGGAGAAGGAATATCCTTCATTGACCGTGAGAGCTTGTGATGGGCTAAGTTGGGACACCCCTACAGGGATTTGAACTTTCAAAACCGTGCCCGTGGTTATGGGCAGATGGGAATTTGTTAATGTCCGGTTGTAGAAAACCTGAAACTTAACTTAACTAAAATGCATCAACCACGTGTGTAGCCGTGATGGTCTCTTTCCGGTGGAGTCCGAGAAGTGAACACGGTGTTGGAGTTATGCTTGACGTAAGTAGTCTTTGATAACTTCTTGATCATAGTTTCTCGACCGTGCCTTGCCTTCTCTTCTCGCTCTCATTTGCGTATGTTAGCCACCAGATATGCTAGTGCTTGCTTCAGCTCCACCTCATACCTTTTACCCTGCCTATAAGCTTAAATAGTCTTGCGAGGGTGTGAGATTGCTGAGTCCTCGTGACACACATATACTTCCAAAACTAGATGATATCCTCACCAATTGGTCCCCGTGATCAGTTGTTGTATCAATTATCTTGCCCAAACCTTGATTTGAGTGTGGGCTATCGTCAAATCAAATCAGAACCAACGATGTTCGTAATGTTGTCTTACTTACGGTTGTCCCTCGAGTATACCCCATTATATCTTTGGTCTGACCAATACTATCACATTGTTCACATAGTGGTGGAAGTCCAGTGATATGGAAATTCCGATGAGTTTGCTGTTGAGCCCATCAGCGGCATTTTGTCTCCTCCATGATTGTGTTGAACATCCAGCTAGTGTTGGAAACTTTATAAGCATTGCCCTCATGTCCCGATCATGAAGCATATGTCCGGTTGAAAGATGTGACTTCTTCTAATTCATGTGCATCTGATGTAAGTTGCCGCCGTGAATTCGAGAAAGTTTATTTTTGCTTCCTCTGGAATCATCCCAAGTCAGTCATGCATGTGCGAAGTATTCTATGGTCTGATAGACTGATCATCTACATTCTATACGTATCCCTAGCACACCAAGCCACTAATTGATTTGTTCAAGGAGAAGAAGTTTCTTCTTAAGGGTTAGACCTACGCAAGGACTTCGATATCCTCGTTGATGGTTCCCCCTGAACTCGGTAGTGTTTCATTTTAAGACTACCAGGTGACCATGCTTGTCTAGGACAACGTGTTCACATGCTTGTAGCAGAACCGGCTCATGTTTTGGAGCCTACTACCGTAGCTCATTCCCCGAGAATCTCGCAACGTCGTCTCGTCGATTTGTGTTGCAAACCTTCATTTTCCTTTCTAGACTCGATGAGTCTGGAATATCCTGTCACCAACCAGATCTGAATCTCAGGCAGATATGATGGTTGGAGCATTTTCCAAGAACTATAATACTGGTCTCTCGATAAACGGTAAAGTGGATGTCATGGCCAACACATCCAGCTGGAAGACCTATTATTGTAGTATCTCAATTGAAGAAAGTTGGCCACCTTTCCATGAGGATTTCGTAGGATTTACTCCAGAAGTTGTTCCTTATGGATCTATTGTATTCCGAAGTCCGACCACTACTTGGTGGCTATGCCGATGCTTAAAGCATGACCGTGGTAACCAGTACATCAAGGAGAACATTAGGAGCGGAGTGCTAAATGTCTCTCGGTCGATCATCCAGATTTTGTTTCCTTGGCCTCGCTAAGGTGAAATCTGAGAAAGTGTTATCTTCCTTTGCATGTGCATTATCCATCACCATTCATCATGGTGGTATGTTGAGTTGCCAGGATCCTTGACATGGATGTTGGTAAGACCTTGATGAGTATGGAAATGCTCAAGTTCTTGAGAGCACGCTTAGGCACTAGGTTCTGATGTTGTCGTTAACTGGGATGTGCCTCCGTTCTCTCAGTTGTTCGATAGCCATCCGATTGGTGGAATCACCTTTGTCGGTGAACCTTCTCCCCAGTTACTAGAATCATTCCCAACATTTGCATTTTGTTCCCAGCCTACACCTCAGTAGCTGTTGTTCATGGTCATCTTCAAAAGTGGACTTACCATAGGTCCCATCCATTTCCGATGATAAGCAAAAATCATCCATTGCGTTGTCTTCAACAAGGTAGTCAACATCATCCATCCTAGTCCGAGTATGTCATTCTTTCGAACTCCTTCCACTGATCGTTTGTGATTGCCTTAGGCTGGTATGAAGAGTTCCAACGATCTCTGAATCAAAAGTAATTCTTTTTGCCACTTAAGGGAATAGTTCCTCGAGTCACCTTCCCCGAGGTGCCCTGTTTTAGAATCATGGCAATTTCCCTCGCCACTTTGAAACCCTCGTCAAATTGTTTCTTCTATCGCTCCTGATGCAAGTTTTGCCTCTCAGCTCCAGAGATGTTCATATGTCTCACTCCATGAGTTGATCCTGAATTGTTTGATCCTCGAGAAGATCGATTCTTCTAGAGTTTCCTTTTTCTCTCTCGTTGTTGTGTTGGTTGAAGTTTCCAAAGCAAGACGTCGAGACAAAGATGGTGACGAATCAATGTTCTGATGAAGTGCAATGGATCGTGAAGAATGTGATAGCTTGTGCCCCTCTGTCTTCTTACCTCACGACTTGAATCTCGGGACGAGATTTTTGTTAGTGGGGGTGAGTTGTCACAGCCCTAGAATTTGTTTGCAAATAGTTGCACAAGCATCCATGCATCATGTTTATTTTTCAATTAAATTTGAAATGGGGATTGGTAAACCCTAGCACCAAATGCAATTCAAATAGGTTCAACCAAAATATTTTCAATGACCTCAAAATATCCTTTTAAAATGTTCATGATTTATGGGAAAAGGTGAAAGCCTCTACCAGAGATGATGCATATTTTTCCAGGACATTTTGATCATTGAATTAAATCATTATGATAGTTGAGTTGAGGTTAGTTGAAACCCTCATAAATCACCTCAAAAATAATCAACATTAAAATCCTTTCAAAGAAGTCCAAGAAAATGTTCATGTGAATCTCTAGAAATATTGGCAAGGGACAAAGTTCAAACCAATATTTTTAGAATCTCAGAAGCAATTATTTTGGGCCATTGATTTAATCCAATAAATATTTGAATTGGATCTATATTTATTATATAATAAATATATGTTCAATAATTTTGAAAATTGTTGTGTGGATTTGGATAAGTCCATTTAGTTCACACAATTATTTTTATGAATTTTGAAAATGGTTTGGTCTTGAACTAAATCAAAACATAATAGCAAAAATAGAAAACAGAATTAAATTAAAAAAAACAGAGGAGAAAGGACTACCTGGCCCACTTACCTGTAGCCGGCCCAGCAGAATCGGCCAGCCCACCAGGGGCGCCTTGGTCTTCTTCCACCTCTGCCAGTAGGCAGAGGCGTGTCGACGCCAGCGCGCCCGAGGCCTCCACCTCCTCCCTCCCAGCCTGCCTGGCTCCTCCTCGATGCACCAGGCGACGCCACGCAGCCTCCGACCTCTCTCGCACTCTCCCTCGCCCTCATCCCCCCTGTCTCTCTCTCTCACGCGCACGGCCGAATGCGCCCGCCACCGCCGATGAGCATCACCGCGGCCATCGCCTCTCCCTCGTCCCCTGGAGCTGCCCAAGAGCTCCGCCGAGTCCCTCTCCTCCTCCTCACCGAGCCGCCTGATGCCGGATGCCCCTGGATGCCGCCTGCACCGCCGTTCCCCTCGTCGGCCACCGAAGATCGTCGCCGTCGATTAGCTTCCTCTGGTGCCTCCCCGAGCTCGCTGACCCTCCCGTTCGACTCACTGTGAGCTCCTGCACCTTCCCTATGCTCGCCCCCTCTCCGTTTCTCTCCGCTAGCTCGATTCCGCCGGAGCCGAGAGTTCATCGCCGCCATCCATGGTGCCGCCGTCGTTTTAGCCACCATAGCTCGTGCCTGATCGCGTCAACACGTTCGGTGCCTTCCCAGGAACACGCAGCTCCCACCAGCTCCTCCTCCCGTGCCCCGCACCGCCCACACCGTTGTTGCCGAACTCCGGCCGCCGCCGTGAGCTTGTTTCCGGCGAGCTCCGGCCACCCCGTGCCCTCCCCTGTGCCTCCCTGGATGCGCATGAGCAAGGGCTATCGCCCGGTGCCCTTGGCTTGGCCCAACACCACCCATAGCGCCATTCCGGCGAGCTCCCGCCGCGGTTTTGGTCGTCGCCGGCCGAACTCCGGCGAAATTGACGTGTCCGGCTTAATTAGCCACTAACCACCCTGCTTAGCCTAACACTAGACACTGACATATGGGTCCCGAGCATAATTAGGATTAGTCTAATTTTCTGTTAAGATTAGTACTAATAGTGTGGACCCCATGTGTCAGCTTTGACTTTGGTCAAGTTAACATTGACCGGTCCCACATGTCATCCACCCAAACTAGCCCTGTTACACTGACCCGTGGGTCCCAGCTGTCAGGTTTGACTCTGGGCGGCCCTGTTGACTTGCTGACATCATCATGACGTCAAGCTGACGCAGTAATCCTTTTTCTGGAATTTAAATAAATCTTAAATGATTTATTTATTTCAGAAAATATCCAAAACTTTGAAAAATCATAGAAATTCAACCGTAACTCCAAATAAGATAAATTATATATGTAAAATTATCAGAAAAATTCAAGGAATCCATCCGTACCATTTTCATGCATGTTTGAACAAGTTAAACTCACTGAACAGGACAATTCATGCTTATGGAATAAATAGTAATTAGTTTTGGAGTTGGAATTTGCTAGAGGGTTGAATTCCACTTCAATGAATATGACTAACTGTTGCACTAGGTCAATTCAGTACCTTAATATGACATATCATTCATATGTATGTGCATTGCGTTGATTGTGGTTCCCTTTTTGTATTTGTCGGTGGTTGTTCCCTCTCGGTAGACATTCGTTCCGACGATGAGACCGATGAAGAGCTATACTATCTTCAGAAGTGCCAGGCAAGCAAAAACCCCCTTGTTCATTCCGATACAATCCCCCTCTCTCGCTCCTGCTCTCTTTCACTGCATTAGGGCAACAACGATTCATCTGTTACTTGTTGCGGTAGTTGAACCCCTTATCCTCTGCATGACCTGTCATTTCCACAGTAAATAGATGAAACCCACTAGCATGAGTAGGAGTTGTTTGAGCCCTGATGTGCCTACTCATTCATGCTTGTTTGTCATGCCTGCTACTGCTTAGAGTTGAGTCAGGTCCGATTCATCGGGGATGAATCGGAGGTGTGAAAACATGTCCTACTGTCAAGAGCTAAGTGTGTGAACACGATTTGGTAAAGGTAGCGGTGAGAGGCCATGTAGGAGTACATGGTGGGTTGTCTCATTGAAACCGTCCTCAGGAACTGAGTTCTGTGTTTGTGATCCATGAAACAGCTACTACCACACGTTGGGCCCTGAAATATGACCCCGCTCGACTTACTGACCCCTCTCGTCCTCTGTCCAGGAGTTGCAACTAGTTTCTGGTGTTTGTAGGATATGTGTTGGTGGCCGTGCGTAGTGCTGACCCTAGGGGTGGGCTATGATGCGGTAGATACACTGTGGCATGGTGTACCGGGCGCCCGTTTGGTGTCTCGGGAACCCTGCACACATCGTTTGGGGCTGTGAGCGAAACTCCGGCCGGATCTCCTCGCGGATGGAACCCGAATAGGCGATAAACCTGGACTAGAGACTTGTGTGGTTAGTCAAGTCGTGGTCTACACCCACGTCGGCTTTCGCTTGAAGTCTGCCGAGCACATGTCGTGTGCAGACGCTAAGTGGTGGAAACATGTGTGACGAAGTACACCCCTGCAGGGTTATAAATGATCTATTCGAATAGCCGTGTCCGCGGTAAAGGACTTCTGAGTTGCCCATAACAGTTCATAGACAAGTGAAAGTGGATACCCTAAAACTCGCAAGATAAGCGTGAGTACTATGGATGGCCTTCTCGTAGGGAGACGGGAGCGGATCCATAGTGGTGTATTGATTGGTGAATATGTGGACTCGTGTGCGCCACCTCAAAAGAGTTGCTTGAAATCGTAGTTCAGGTTAGCCACTAAGTCAAAGCTGGCTTGCTGCAGTTAAACTCCACCCCCCCCTTGTTGATACCGATGCATATGTAGTTTAGTTCTAATGTAAGTCTTGCTGAGTACCTTTATACTCACGTTTGCTCAATTTATGTTTTGCAGAGAGACTTCAGTCTCGCTAGTAGTTCCGCGTGGACTTCGACATTTAGCTTGATACCTCAGCTATGATCTTGTGCCCTCGACAGGATTTGGTAGATAGTCAGGCTTCTTAGCCTTTTCCATTTATAGATGTCTGTACTCAGACATGTTAAGCTTCCGCATGTGTTTGAATTGTATGCTATGATTGTGGGGTCATGAGACCCATGCTTGTAATATCTCGCTCCTCGGAGCCTAATGAATTAATACTTGAGTTGTAGAGTTATGTTGTGATGCCATGTTGTATTCACACATATCGAGCATATTGTGTGTATGATTGAAATGCTTGGTATGTGTGGGATCCGACTATCTAGTTGTTTATCCTTGGCAGCCTATCATATGGGGAAATGTAGTCTAGTGTTCCTCGAGCCATAGTAGTCCGCTACAGCCCGGTTCACCGGAGTCCTGCTAGCCCAGCACTACTGTTCAGGACACTTGACTGGCCGGCATGTGTTTCACTTCGTTCCTATGTCTGTCCCTTCGGGAAAATGTCACGCGGTGACATCCGGAGTCCTGCCTAGCCTGCTACAGCCCGGGTTACCGGAGTCCTGTTAGCCCAGTGCTACAGCCCGGATTCACACGCTGTTGACCGACATGCTCGAGGTTGATTCATGTATGCCTGTCCCCATGGGGTAGTGCCGCTTTGGGTTCACGACTAGCCATGTCGGCCCGGGTTCTCGGTCATATGGATGCTAGCGACATTGTCATATACGCGAGCCAAAAGGCGCAAACGGTCCCGGGCCATGGTAAGGCGACACCCGTGGGATACCGTGCGTGAGGCCGCAAAGTGATATGAGGTGTTACCGGCTAGATCGATGTGACCTGGGATCGGGGTCCCAACATATATATATATATATATATATATATATATATATATATATCGGAGAGTAGGATTCTTTTTACTTAGTCCCTTCGTCGCTCTGGTGAGGCATCCTGGCGTAGAGATTTGACTCTTCTCTTCTCAAATTTCACTAATTTTTTTTAGGATCACGCGGGTATCTTGGAATCGTTCCGATGGTTTTGTGACGAGAACATTGTTCTTGGTGCCTCCTGACATTTAGGGGTTGTGGCAGTGTCCCAGGGAGTTGAGCTCTGAGGTGTTGTCGTCACAATTTTATCGTTGCAATTCTGGAATACCTGAGTTTCACCGACATCGAAAATCTCTTTGATGCAGTTGTTGGTGAGATAACCTCGACGCCACCCAGTACTGGGGCGGGAGTTCGGGAGTATTGCCATAACTCATATAACGGATGCTTTTCGAAGGTTGAGGTAAATGATTTCCGAAGGTTTCTTGGTTATGTGTTGAAGGATGGATACAGCTGGATGTAGGATTTGTGTAGTTTTGGGTGAGATATTATGCTTCCCCTGTATCCCCAACACCTGATTGCATAACCGGAAAGTTTCGGGAGTTTATAAGTGGGAATTCAAGTAGGTCTTAGGATATCTTTCCGACAGATGTATGATATGAAATTGGGGTTCGACGTCTAGTGGTCCGCCTATCCACGATTGGTTTTACAGTGGTCTCGTTGTGTCTTAAAGAGTCCTTGGCTATGCTGACTGGGGACGCTTCGTATGTCATGTGCACTGCCTTGTACATGATGGTGCTGTACGATCGAGCCCGTGTAGGCCCCACCACGAAAACTTCGGACGAAATCTCTATCATATGTTTGTTCTGGCTTATTCTGCAAGCCTATCCTTTGTTTTGTTTTTGAGTTGTGGTATTCGAGTTGCTTCGAAGTCAAATGTTGATTCCATACCTTTCCTAAGTGGTGTTCTCAAACTCCTATGCAAATACTAATCCTTCTTGATAATCGAGATTGCTATGCCAATCTTTTTTTCAACCGGCGTGTCTCTCTTCAAGTGGATCCGATCATTTCAACATTCACAAGATCCAATCTCAGTTTTTCATCAACGTTGTTCATTTCATTCGTCTTCAAGTTGACTTTGTTTTCCCTCCCTCCCACCCTTTTTCTTCAAGGACTCATATATCTTAATAAAGTATCCATTTTATTCATTTGAAGACTCTTCATTCTTGTCTTTGAATGTTCTTATCCGGTGATTCTCATGAAGATTCTAACGGAGCCTCAAGTTCATCTTTCTTCATTCTTTTCATCTCCGATGGTTTCAAGTCAAGCTTTGTTGATCATATCCTTTTTCCTTGTTTCAAATACCTTCTCATGCCGGTGCACCTCTTAATCATCCACTTCTCACTATTCAATTGTTCCGGAGTGCTCGAGATATCTCGAAGATTCGTGTTTCTACTCTACATTCGTTCAAGCTTTTGCGAGGATGTTACCTCATTCAAGCCATTTATTTCAACCGGCGCAATCGCTCTTTTAAATCGTTCAACGGTGTATCTTTTTAGTGGGCCCTAACCCACAGGTCTTTTTCCAAGATCTTACCCGACTCTTTTTATTCTCCCGGAAATATTCTTAAATCTTCTAAAGTTTGACATAAGAATGATTCATCATTAGTCAGATGGTTTCTCCAAGATCTTCAAATTCTTTTCATTGTTGATTCAGCCCTTATATTCTTCTTTATTCCGGAGTGTCTCAACAATTCATGGTGGTGTTTCTCGTCGTCATTCTTGGATTTTGAAGATCGAAGAAGAGTTTCTCTTTAATCTTGCTCCATTCTCTTCAAAGATTTGTGATTCTAGCTTGTTGCCAACCTCTCATAATTCTCTTTGGCTGTGAAAATTCTTTTCATCTATCCGGAGCAATTCAAGAGTCTTCTCAGTTTGTTTCTCCGGAGCCCATCATCTTAGAATTATTCATGTCAGCTTTCAGCTATCATTCACCAAATCTTACCGGTGCATCGATCAAATATCCTCTAATCAGTTCATGATCCCTTCGTTCTCTTGTATCTAAACTCTCTCATTTACCTTCGTTCATTTGCTAATTCTTACCGATGATTCATCCCTTTTCTTCGTTTATTTTTAATTCTTACGGTGGTTCGTTCAAGATCCCTCTTTATACGTTATCATGTCAATTCACTCGTTCTTTCCAATCCTACCGGTGGTTCATTGAAGACCTTCCCAAGTTTATGCTATATCACTCTTAATCCTTTCTACGAGAATAAGTAGTGTGCCAAATCCATTTTGTCATCAATTTAATTGATGAAGGATAAGCATAATGTAATTCTCTTGTTTCATCCAAGCGATTAATTCCTTATTCCGGAGGTTCATCAAAATTCTTGATCTCAATTATTCATCTTTCTTTTCCCGGAGTTCCAAGTTCTCTCAACTATTTCATCGCGAAGATCCATCTAATCATTGAAAGGATTCACCTTGTGCTTTCAACTTCTCTTTCCTTTCGTTTGATCATTCTTTTATTACCGGAGTTCTTCTTGAAGGGTCTACATGATGGTTCATCAACGATTTAATCCCTTCTCGAAGTGTTCATCGAGATTCTTTTCAGAGTAGTTCAAGCATTCTCCATCTTGTAATCCGGAGTGCATTTGTTCTCCCTTATCTTTGAGGTGGTAATATATCATTCTTCTTTCACAAGAATGAGATATGTAAATCCATCAACCTCTTCGTTGGAGTTATCTTGGGTTATATTTCACCTAAAACCTTCCCTAAGGATTGTTGCTAATTGTGGTGCTCATAAATTGACCCAAGTTCTTTTATCCTCCTGGTGGTATAAGGTTCTCGTTTCCTTGTTGATATCAATTCAATCTATTGTTTCATTAGTGGCAAATTTCACCTCAAGAATTTGAGATGTTCTCCATAAGGCCACGATAAGCTTACTCTTTTCGTTGTTGGTTTTCCAACAACTCCGTTCGAACCTTCTCCTAAGGATATCTTTTCAAGCTCTTTTGTAGCAGAAGTTGGCATTTTCTACTACATTCTTTTATCCCAACTATCTATATTCTATTCTTTCTCCCGGAGGTCTAGTGATGTTGCTCTTTTCACTCCTCATCTCGGTTTGTCAAGACCATATTCTGAACTTTGCTAATCCTTTTCCAACCGGAGTGTCGTGTTTTCATTCAAGTATCTTATCATCTTATCAAGTTCTTATGCAATTCCTTTTTCTTTTCAATCGGAGTGCTGCCCGAAGTTGTTTCTTCCTTGTTCCTCTTTTCTAGCTGAGTGTTTTCAACTTTGTTCATCTCCATTGTGTTCTTTTCTCGAAATGGCTTAACATTTTCAAGGTTCTTTGGTCTCACTTGTTTGTCAAAGAAGCAACTTAGTTTTACCTCTTCTCTTTCTCTTTCGTTGTCCCTCCGGTGCCATTCTAGATCTCGGGACGAGATCCTCTCGTAGTGGTGGGGTGTTGTAACGCCCCGAGACCGATGTGCCAGGTGTCTCCTAGTTATTCGCTGTTGTTGCCATGGCATTTGCTTGCGTGTTGCATCTTGCCATGTCATCATGTGCATTGCATCATCTTGTTTTCAAAACTTGCATCTGTCCGGGTTTTCCCCAGTTCCGTCCGTTGTCCGTTCTAAGCCTAGACACACCTGCACGCGCCCGGGGCACGTCCAAAATATTATTTTATAAGTGGCCATAAAATGTTCTCGGATTGGGATGAAAGTTGGCGTGCGGTCTTATTTTAGTGTAGGAAGACCGCCTGTCAAGTTTCATCGCGTTCGGAGTCCGTTTGACGCCCCAATGGATAACTATAGCGGCAGTATAGCCGGTCTATCCCGGACGTTTTCGGTCTCCGGAATCTGCCGTCGGGCCCTCTCTCTCTCTCTCTCTCTCTCTCTCTCTTCTCTCCTCTCAGCCTCGCCACAGTCAACCTAGACCCATGCCTACCCCTCTTTGCACAGTGCATCGTCCCCTCGCGCGCTTCCAAAAGTTGTCCCGAACCCGACCCGTACTGTCGCCACCGTTGTGTCCGGATCATCCCCAAACATCTACAAAACGTCTCCGTTTTGTTAATTGGACTTCCTAACATATTTTTTTGACCGCCCAATTACGATCGGAGGGACGAGGTAGCCCCTAGCCTAACCTACCCGCTATATATATATATATAGTGTATCCCTAGTCCATTTTGGACAAACCCTATTTTTCTAGGGATCCTCCTTGCGCCGCCACTCTCTCTGGTTCCCCTCGGGATCACTAGCGAACCAACTAGCACATCCCCTGGTCTCCTCCTCGTTGTCCCATCAAACCAATCCCACCACACCGCTCCTCCTCAGTTTCCGCGTCCCCCAAACCAGCGCAGCCACCAGACCCCGTCGAGCGCCACCGCAGCAGCAGCAACCGAGGCGCCCTGCTCCTGCCTCCTCCTCGTCGTCCAGCAGCAGCAGCAGCGGAGCCACCGGATCAGGCTAGGGTCCCCTTGCGCCATCTCTATCCCATTCCCTTCCCTAATCTCTCTCTCATGCCCCGGTGTCTCTCTGTTTTCTCTCTCTCAGGAGTTCTCTCATGGTCCTCGAGGAAGCAACCACCCCGCCGGGTGCCCTCATCAGCGTCCGATGCCGTCGCGCCAAATCCGAAGGAGATCGGCGCCGCCGCGGCCGTTCTCGACCCCCACAACCCTCTCCCACCTCGCCTGCTTCATCCCCGTCGAGTCCCGACGCCGTGCCGCCTTGCCCGCTGCGCCCCTGTCGAGCTGCTCTACTTCTTTCGAACCAGGAAGAGGACGAGCGCCCCGAACTGCCTTGTATCACTGTGTGTTGACCGCGCCCCGGCCCAACTGCTCCCCTTCAGTGCCGCGCAGGCCCAGCTCCCTTCAGCCGCGCAAGCCCAGCTCCCTTCAGCCGCGCAAGCCCAGCTCCCTCCGCCCGCGAGGCCCAGCTCCACGTGCCCCTGCAGGCCCAATGTGAGCACCCAGATCCAGTGCCCCTCCTGTACACAGTTGGGCCTGCCAGATTCGGCCCGTTCATGTTTTTTCTCAGATCTACGAATTTAGCTTTATCCAGAAAATTGCTATTTTATAGAAAGGTCCCTAAACTTCATGCATATAATAACTTAATAACCGTGCATCGGATCTAAATAAATTATATATGAAAGTTGCTTAGAATTTTGTCTAGTTTAATAATATTCAACTTTCATGCATGTTTGAAATGTTTAAAATGTTGTTTGATTAAATTTGCTCATATGCCTTGCTAAAATGCTTTAATTCATAACTAAATAACCATAACTTGGAATTTAATAAACTTTATATGTAAATGGGGTAGAAAAATGCCTAGTTTAACATGGTGGCATCACTTTGCATGTTTAACAACTATTAAATATTGTTTAGGGCAGAACAGTACCAAACCTAAAATATGCATATGGGGATTTACCGGAATTGTTGTTCGTTGCTTCCGGCCTCATTTAAACTTGACTAGATAGGTAGTTTTACTTTGCTTCACCCTCGCCATGTTTAACAACATTTAATATTGTTGGGTGCATAATCGAGATCGAACTAAATAATTGGCGTGGTGTTTCGTCAATATGCAACTCGTTGCATATTGAGCTCCACTTAATTTGTAGGGTTGCTTGTGCACTTTGCCATGCCATGCTTCATTAAACCGGACATGCATCATACTTGATTGTGCATCATGACATGATTATCTGATGGTTGTTTACCATGATTGTTTTCTTCTTTCTGGTGTTGCTTCTTCGGATTGGTTCCGATAACGTTGTGTTGTGAAGATTCATTCGACTATGTCTGTTTATCTTCTTCATGGACTCGTTCTTCTTCCTTGCGGGATTTCAGGCAAGATGACCATACCCTCGAAATCACTTCTATCTTTGCTTGCTAGATTCTCGCTCTTTTGCTATGCCTATGCTGTGATACCTACCACTTGCTATATCATGTCTCCCATATTGTTAAGCCAAGCATCTATCCCACCTTGTCCTAGCAAACCATTGTTTGGCTATGTTACCGCTTTGCTCAGCCCCTCTAATAGCGTTGTTAGTTGCAGGTGAAGATTGGAGTTTGTTCCTTGTTGGAACATGGATATTTTGTTGGGATATCACAATATCTCTTTTAAATTAATGCATCTATATACTTGGTAAAGGGTGGAAGGCTCGGCCTTATGCCTGGTGTTTTGTTCCACTCTTGCCTCCCTAGTTTCTGTCATATCGGTGTTATGTTCCCGGATTTTGCGTTCCTTACACGGTTGGGTTATAATGGGAACCCCTTGACAGTTCGTTTTGAATAAAACTCCTCCAGCAAGGCCCAACCTTGGTTTTACCATTTGCACTAACAATCTATTACCCTTCCCTTGGGTCGACCAACCCAAGGGTCATCTTATTTTAACCTCCCCTGGGCCAGTGCTCCTTTGAGTGTTGGTCCAAACTGAGGTGCCTGCGGGGCCACCTCGGGGAAACTTGAGGGTTGGTTTTACTCGTAGCTAGTCTCATCTGAGTGTGCCCTGAGAACGAGATATGTGCAGCTCCTATCGGGATTTGTCGGCACATTCGGGCGGCTTTGCTGGTCTTGTTTTACCGTTGTCGAAATGTCTTGTAACCAGGATGCCGAGTCTGATCGGATTGTGTTGGGAGAAGGAATATCCTTCGTTGACCGTGAGAGCTTGTGATGGGCTAAGTTGGGACACCCCTACAGGGATTTGAACTTTCAAAAGCCGTGCCCGCGGTTATGGGCAGATGGGAATTTGTTAATGTCTGGTTGTAGAAAACCTGAAACTTAACTTAAGTAAAATGCATCAACCGCGTGTGTAGCCGTGATGGTCTCTTTCCGGTGGTGTCCGGGAAGTGAACACGGTGTTGGAGTTATGCTTGACGTAAGTAGTCTTGGATTCTTGATCATAGTTTCTCGACCGTGCCTTGCCTTCTCTTCTCAATCTCATTTGCATATGTTAGCCACCATATATGCTAGTGCTTGCTGCAGCTCCACCTCATACCTTTTACCCTGCCTATAAGCTTAAATAGTCTTGATCGCGAGGGTGTGAGATTGCTGAGTCCCCGTGACTCACAGATACTTCCAAAACCAGTTTGCAGGTGCTCGATGATACCGTGTAGGTGACGCACCAAGCTCAAGGAGGAGATCGATGAAGTTCGTGTTCGTTATGTTGTTCCGTTGCCAGTTGATCAGTAGTTGAGCCTAGTTGGGTCGATCAGGGATCTGTGTAGCATTTGGGGTAGTCTTCTTTTATTTTGGTTCCGTAGTCGGACCTTGATTGTATCTGGATGATGTAATGCTTTATTCATGTATTGTGTGAAGTGGTGATTGTAAGCCAACTATGTATCTCTTTCCCTTATGTATTACATGGGTTGTGTGAAGATTACCTCACTTGCGACATTGCTTTCAATGCGGCTATGCCTCTAAGTCGTGCTTCGACACGTGGGAGATATAGCCGCATCGAGGGCGTTATACGAGTTGATAGATATGAAGTCTCCAACAAGATCTATAGCTAAAAGATGGAGGAGAATAGTTCAAGCAGTGAGCATGTGCTCAGATTGTCTGGGTACTATAATCGCTTGAATCAAGTGGGAGTTAATCTTCCAGATAAGACAGTGATTGGCAGAGTTCTCTAGTCACTATCACCAAGTTACTAGAACTTTGTGATGAACTATAATATGCAAGGGATAACAAAAATGATTCCCAAGCTCTTCGTGATGCTAAAATCGACGAAGGTAGAAATCAAGAAAAACATCAAGTGTTGATGGTTGACAAGACCATTAGTTCCAAGTAAAGGGCAAAGTGAAGAAGGGGAACTTCAAGTAGAATGGCAAGCGAGTTGCTGCTCAAGTGAAGAAGCCCAAGTCTGGACCTAAGCCTGAGACTAAGTGCTTCTACTGCAAAGGGACTGGTCACTGGAAGCCGAACTGCCCCAAGTATTTGGTGGATAAGAAGGATGGCAAAGTGAACAAAGCTATATTTGATATACATGTTATTGATGTGTACTTTACTAGTGTTTAGAGCAACCCCTCGGTATTTGATACTAGTTCAGTTGCTAAGAGTAGTAACTCGAAACGGGAGTTGCAGAATGAACAGAGACTAGTTAAGGGTGAAGTGACGATGTGTATTGGAAATGGTTCCAAGATTGATATGATCATCATCGCACACTCCCTATACTTTCGGGATTAGTGTTAAACCTAAAATAAATGTTATTTAGTGTTTGAGTTGAGCATGAATATGATTGGATCATGTTTATTGTAATACGGTTATTCATGTAAGTTAGAGAATAATTGTTGGATCATGTTCTATTTACATGAATAAAACCTTCTATGGTCATACACCCAATGAAAATGGTTTGTTGGATCTCGATCGTGGTGATACACATTTTCATAATATTGAAGCCAAAAGATGCAAAGTTAATAATGATAGTGCAACTTATTTGTGGCACTGCCGTTTAGGTCATATTGGTGTAAAGTGCATGAAGAAACTCCATACTGATGGACTTATGGAATCACTTGATTATAAATCACTTGATGCTTGCAAACCATGCCTCATGGGCAAGATGACTAAGACTCCGTTCTCCAGAACAATGGAGCAAGCAACTGACTTATTGGAAATAATACATACTGATGTATGCGGTCCGATGAGTGTTAAGGCTCACGACAAGTATCGTTATTTTCTGACCTTCATAGATGATTTGAGCAGATATGGGTATATCTACTTGATGAAACACAAGTATGAAACATTTGAAAAGTTCAAAGAATTTTAGAGTGAAGTGGAGAATCATCGTAACAAGAAAATAAAAGTTTCTACGATATGATCGCAGAGGTGAAATATTTGAGTTACGAGTTTGTCCTTCAGTTAAAACAATGTGAAATAGTTTCACTACTCACGCCACCTGGAACACCACAGTATAATGGTGTGTCCGAACGTCATAACCGTACTTTATTGGATATAGTGCAATGTATGATGTTTCTTACCGATTTACCACTATAGTTTTGGGGTTGTGCATTAGAGACAGCTGCATTCACGTTAAAAAGGGCACCATCTAAATCCATTGAGACGACACTGTATGAACTGTGGTTTGGAAAGAAACCAAAGTTGTCGTTTCTTAAAGTTTGGGGTTGTGATGCTTATGTGAAAAGTTTCATCCTGATAAGCTCAAACCCAAATCGGAAAAGTGCGTCTTCATAGGATACCCAAAAGTTACTGTTGGGTACACCTTCTAGCACAGATCTGAAGAAAAGATATTCGTTGCTAAGAATGGATCCTTTCTAAAGAAGGAGTTTCTCTCGAAAGAAGTGAGTGGGAGGAAAGTAGAACTTGATGAGTTAACTGTACCTGCTCCCTTATTGGAAAGTAGTTCATCACAGAAATCTGTTCCTGTGACTCCTACACCAGTTAGTGAGGAAGCTAATGATGATGATCATGTAATTTCAGATCAAGTTACTACCGAACCTTGTAGGTCAACCAGAATGAAATCCGCACCAGAGTGGTACGGTAATCCAGTTCTGGAGGTCATGTTACTCGACCATGACGAACCTACGAACTATGAGGAAGCGATGATGAGCCCAGATTCCGCAAAATGGCTTGAGGCCATGAAATCTGAGATGGGATCCATGTATGAGAACAAAGTGTGGACTTTGGTTGACTTGTCCGGTGATCGGCAAACCATAGAAAATAAATGGATCTTCAAGAGAAAGATGGACGCTGATAGTAGTGTTACTATCTACAAAGCTAGACTTGTCGAAAAAAGGTTTTTGGCAAAGTTCAAGGTGTTGACTATGATGAGATTTTCTCACTCGTAGCGATGCTTAAGTCTGTCCGAATCATGTTAGCAAATTGCCACATTTTATGAAATCTGGCAAATGGATGTCGAAACTACATTCCTTAATGGATTTCTTAAATAAGAGTTGTATATGATGCAACCAAAAGGTTTTGTCAATCCTAAAGGTGCTAACAGAATATGCAAGCTCCATCGATCCATCTATGGACTGGTGCAAGCATCTCGGAGTTGGAATATATGCTTTGATAAGTTGATCAAAGCATATAGTTTTATATAGACTTGCGGTGAAGCCTGTATTTACAAGAAAGTGAGTGGGAGCACTACAACATTTCTGATAAGTATATGTGAATGACATATTGTTGATCGGAGATAATGTAGAATTATTCTGCAAAGCATAAAGGAGTGTTTGAAAGGAGTTTTTCAAAGAAAGGCCTCGGTGAAGCTGCTTACATATTGAGCATCAAGATCTATAGAGATAGATCAAGACGCTTGATAAGTTTTTCAATGAGTACATACCTTGACAAGATTTTGAAGTAGTTCAAAATGGAACAGTCAAAGAAAGAGTTCTTGCCTGTGTTACAATGTGTGACACTGAGTAAGACTCAAAGCCCGACCATGGCAGAAGATAAAAAAGGAATGAAAGTCATTCCCTATGCCTTGGCCATAGGTTCTATAAAATATGCCATGCTGTGTACCAGATCTATTGTATACCCTACACTGTTCTTGGCAAGGGAGTACAATAGTGATCTAGGAGTAGATCACTGGTCAGCGGTCAAAATTATCCTTAGTGGAATAAGGATATGTTTCTCGATTATGGAGGTGACAAAAAGGTTCGTCCAAAAGGGTTATGTCGATGTAAATTTTGACACTGATCCAGATGACACTAAATCTCAATCTAGATACATATTGAAAGTGGGAGCAATTAGCTAGAGTAGCTCCGTGCAGAGCATTGTTGACATAGAAATTTGCAAAATACTTACAGATCTGAATGTGGGAGACCCGTTGACTAAACTTCTCTCACAAGCAAAACATGATCACACCTTAGTACTCTTTGGGTGTTAATCACATAGCGATGTGAACTAGATTATTGACTCTAGTAAACCCTTTGGGTGTTGGTCCCATGTCGATGTGAACTATAAGTGTTAATCACATGGTGATGTGAACTATTGGTATTAAATCACATGGCGATGTGAACTAGACTATTGACTCTAGTGCAAGTGGGAGACTGAAGGAAATATGCCCTAGAGGCAATAATAAAGTTATTATTTATTTCCTTATATCATGATAAATGTTTATTATTCATGCTAGAATTGTATTAACCGGAAACATAATACATGTGTGAATACATAGACAAACAGATTGTCACTAGTATGCCTCTACTTGACTAGCTCATTGATCAAAGACGGTTATGTTTCCTAACCATAGACATGAGTTGTCATTTGATTAACGGGGTCACATCATTAGGAGAATGATGTGATTGACATGACCCATTCCGTTAGCTTAGCACATGACCGTTTACTATTCTGCTATTGCTTTCTTCTTGACTTATACATGTTCCTATGACTATGAGATTATGCAACTCCCGTTTGCCAGAGGAACACTTTGTGTGCTACCAAACGTCACAACATAACTGGGTGATTATAAAGGTGCTCTACAGGTGTCTCCAAAGGTACTTTGTTGGGTTGGCGTATTTCGAGATTAGGATTTGTCACTCCGATTGTCGGAGAGGTATCTCTGGGCCCTCTCGGTAATGCACATCACTTAAGCCTTGCAAGCATTGCAACTAATGAGTTAGTTGCGGGATGATGTATTACGAAATGAGTAAACAGACATGTCGGTAACGAGATTGAACTAGGTATTGAGATACCGACGACCAAATCCCGGGAAAGTCACATACCGATGACAAAGGGAACAGCGTATGTTGTTATGCGGTTTGACCGATAAAGATCTTCGTAGAATATGTGGGAGCCAATATGAACATCCAGGTTCCGCTATTGGTTATTGACCGGAGAAATGTCTACAAAGTTCTCGAACCCGTAGGGTCCGCACGCTTAAAGTTTCGATGACGGTTGTATTATGAGTTTATATGATTTGATGTACCGAAGGTTGTTCGGAGTCCCGGATGTGATCCCGGACATGACGAGGAGTCTAGAAATGGTCGAGACATGAAGATTGATATATTGGAAGCCTATGTTTGGATATCGGAAGTGTTCCGGGTGAAATCGGGATTTTACTGGAGTACCGGGAGGTTACCGGAACCCCTCGGTGACTCAATGGGCCTTAGTGGGCCTAGGTGGAAGAGAGGAGAGGCGGCTAGGGCTGGGCCACGCGCCCCTCCCCCCAGTCCGAATAGGACAAGGAGAGGGGGGCGGCGCCCCCCCTTCCTTCTTCTCCTCCACTCTTTTCCCCTCCCAAGTCCTAATCCAACTAGGAAGGGGGGGAGTCCTACTCCTGGTGGGAGTAGGACTCCTCCTAGTGCGCCTCCTCCCTGGCCGGCCGCACCCCCCTTTGCTCCTTTATATACAGGGGCAGGGGGCACCCCATAGACACAACAATTGATCTGTTTGATCTTTTAGCCGTGTGCGGTGCCCCCTTCCACCATAATCCACCTCGATAATACTGTAGCGGTGCTTAGGCGAAGCCCTGCGTCGGTAGAACATCAACATCGTCACCACGCCGTCGTGCTGACGAAACTCTCCCTCAACACTCGGCTGGATCGGAGTTCGAGGGACGTCATCGGGCTGAACGTGTGCTGAACTCGGAGGTGTCGTATGTTCGGTACTTGATCGGTCGGATCATGAAGACGTACGACTACATCAATCGCGTTGTGCTAACGCTTCCGCTTTCGGTCTATGAGGGTACGTGGACAACACTTTCCCCTCTCGTTGCTATGCATCACCACGATCTTGCGTGTGCGTAGGATTTTTTTTGAAATTACTACGTTCCCCAACAATTTCCAACAGTCTCCCACTTGCACTAGAGTCAATAATCTAGTTACATTGTGATGAATCGAACACCCATAGAGTTCTGGTGTTGATCATGTTTTGCTCGCGGAAGAGGTTTTGTCAACGGATCTGCGACATTCAGATCCATATGCACTTTACAAATATCTATGTCTCCATCTTGAATATATTCATGAATGGAGTTGAAGCGAAGCTTGATATGCCTGGTCTTCTTGTGAAACCAGGGCTCCTTGGCAAGGGCAATAGCTCTAGTGTTGTCACAGAAGAGAGTCATCGGGCCCGACACATTGGGAATGACTCCTAGGTCAGTGATGAACTCCTTCATCCAGACTGCTTCCTGTGCTGCCTCTGAGCCAGCTATGTACTCCGCTTCACACGTAGATCCCGCCACGATGCTTTGCTTGCAACTGCACCAGCTGACTGCCCCACCATTCAAAATATACACGTATCCGGTTTGTGACTTGGAGTCATCCAAATATGTGTTGAAGCTAGTATCGACGTAACCCTTTATGACGAGCTCTTCGTCACCTCCATAAATGAGAAACATATCCTTAGTCCTTTTTAGGTACTTTAGGATATTCTTGACCGTTGTCCAGTGTTCCATACCGGGATTACTTTGGTACCTCCCTACCAAACTTATGGCAAGGTTCACATCAGTTCTGGTACACAGCATGGCATACATAATAGACCCTATGGCTGATAGGGGATGACACTCATCTTTTCTCTATCTTCTGCCGAGGTCGGGCATTGAGCCATGCTCAATTTCACACCTTGCAATACAGCAAAGAACCCCTTCCTGGACTGATCCATATTGAACTTCTTCAATATCTTGTCAAGGTACGTGCTTTGTGAAAGACCAATGAGGCATCTCGATCTATCTCTATAGATCTTGATGCCTAATATGTAAGCAGCTTCTCCAAGGTCCTTCATTGAAAAACACTTATTCAAGTAGGCTACAGAGCTCCCACTCACTTTCTTGTAAATGCGGGCTTCTCCATAAGTCTGCGTAAACCCAAACGCTTTGATCATTTCATCAAAGCGAATGTTCCAACTCCAAGATGCTTGCACCATCCCATAAATGGAGCACTGGAGCTTGCATACCTTGTCGGCATTCTTAGGATCGACAAAACTTTCCGGCTGCATCATTTTATTCTGCTCGGGTTACCTCGTAACCATCACATACATCACTTACCAACCTCGGACATTACACGATCATCTCAGGATCAAATCAAGCTTGGTATAAACAATACCGTAGTAATCATCAAATGACCATAAGGAGCTTGATCTTTACCCACGATTCCCGCACAATATCACGAATATCCAACAACTTGGTATCCTCGATACCACTGTGATCATTCCGGCGATCACAACCATGACCAACACTTGGTCTCAAACGGTGATCATTTCGGCGATCACAACCAACTTATCTCCTCATCGAACCGGGGTTGTTATTAATCAAGTTATTATTAATAATGTTGACTCACGGTGTGACCGACACGAACTGGGCCCTTATCCGCGGGCGCGGCTATCGATAGATTTAATATACACTCTGCAGAGGTTAGTACACTATACCCACACTACGGAACCCATGGCCTCGCACTCCCATTCGGGTGGACCAACGGCGTTCCGACAAAACCGATCTACTACCATGACACTCTCCCGACCACTCTGACCCACTCCCAACTGGGCTAGTCCTGGGTGGCCCCGTATCTACCAAAGACACAACGACCACCATCGTGGCCAAAACGTCCCTCACGGGGACCGGATCCATAACAACAACAACAACAACAACGGGCACACAAGGCTTATGTCCGCCTACCTGATCAGGGTAGCGCGCCCATAACCTTCCCTAGGTGGAGGCACCGGCGAGAGTCATGACAATAGACCCAGTTAGGACCTTCCCATAAAGGTAAGCATGGTTGCACTGGTCAGTTTCGATATGGTGGCACCATGACTCAGCCAACAGTTGTTCAAATTCAATTTAATCCGGTTAAACTTGAATGCAATATGCCGAGCCATGATAAAATAACATGATGCATTTACAAAGCATGAGCATGCTATCAACATAAGCACGGGATGCAACATAACTATCCACCATATCAATTATGAATAAATTCCAACTGAACATGGCATAATGACGAGCATAAATATTACAAGTGTAACAATACTCATAGCATAACATGACCACTAGCATCAACCATAAATACCATGCAAGAACTCATCAATAACATTACCGAGTAACAGTTAAGCAACTAACAGCAAAGAAACAACGCATACTAATAGTACTCGAGAACCAACGTTAGTCATACACCGAAGAACATGACCAACCCAACATGTACTACTATCAAGCATGGCAATATGAAAGTAATACTGTGACGCCCAGATAATTAGGCTACAGTGAACCTCTGCTAATGATGCCATGTCACCTCGATTACTGTTGCTAATCTCGCATTAGTTCGAAAACGGTTCGAATTCAAATTCAAAATTAAGCAGACAATAAAAGTTTTCAAATATTAAAACTAAAATGTTCGGTGTGTGTCAAATATTGCTATGGTAATTATAGTGAAGAAAACATAATTTTTACAAAGTGCCTAAGTGCTTTAAACTAAATAAAACAGAAAAGGAAATAAAGGAAAAGAAAATACAAATCAGACAAAAAAAAGAAAAACAAACAAAAGAAAAAAAGGAACCCCCCCGGGCCAGCCGACCCAACTGGCCGGCCCATTCGGCCACCGCCCCAACTGGGCAAAGGCCCAATCGGCCACTCCCCCGCACTCCCCACAACCCCACCCCGACCGGAAACCCTAACCTCCCAGTCACCCAATTCCCCCACGACGCGCCCCTCCCCCCCGATCCAGATCGGATCGGGGCACGACCCCGCCGCCTCGTCAACACCCGCCCTCGCCTGACGCTCCCCGGATCCCGTCGTCGGAACCACGCCGCTCGCCTCTCCGTCGTCGACGCGTCCCGGTCCTCCTCTCCGTCGTCGACGCGTCCCCGTCCTCCTCCCCGCCGGCCTGCCTCCCCATCGCGCGTCGTCCCCGTTGACCTCCCCGAGCCCCGCTGCCTTGACCCTACGAATCCGCGATGAGGCCCCCAGCCTCTCTTCCTCGTTGCTCCTCGCACCGTCCCGCAGTCGTGCACGCGCCGCCCGGTGCTCGTGCTCGCGGTGAGCACGCGCGCACCCGCGTGCCAGCCTCACTTCGCTGGCGATGCCTTCCAGATGCCGCACGCCTCCCCGCGCCGCTACCCCACTGCTGCGTGCCTGCTCCGTTCCCGTATGCAGCGCCGCCGCGCTTGGAGCTCCGCTCCCTGGCCCCTGCCCGCTGCACTCCCGTCTACCTGCCGCTACTGCGCCCCCATGCTGTGCGCTGCTGTTGCCGCTGCCGCGGCCACTACAGCCGGCGCCCCGCCCCGCTCCGTCACTCACTACGCGCCTTGGCCGCGCTGGCTTCGCCCAGCCGTGCCCGCGCTAGGCTAGCGCGCCCCAGCCGCCTGCCTCGGTCGCGGCCACCTCCACGGTAGCCGGCGCCAGCCCGCAAGCCCCCCCTTTTCGCCTGCTGCCCCGTAGCACCTTGCCCGGCGGGCAGGCCCTCGTCGCCGGCCCCGCATTCCATCCCCTGCACCACCCACTCCGCCGTGCTGTTGGCCATCGCGGCCGCCGTGATTTGGCCTCGCCCCGCCGCTCCCTACGGGCGAGCGCCCGCACGGGCGCCTGTAGCGCCTGCAAACCCGCATCGGCCCCTGGGGCCTATGACAGATGGGCCCCATGCCCAGAATGTTTTAATAAAAAAAAGAATTAAAAAATAATAATAAAAATAATTAAATAAATAAATAATAATTATTAAATTAATTAATTAATTAAAGAATTAATTAAATTAAATTAATTAATCTTGATTAGATTAACCTAATTACTAGTTAACTTAATTAACCTCTGATTAGCCTAATCAGTCAATGACGAACGGGACCCACACGTTAGTTTGACTAGTCAACACCCCTGTTGACTGCTGATGTCATGCTGATGTCATGCTGTCGTCAGCATGCACTGTTCTGGATAATGTTGAATTAAGTTAATTAAATAAATTCTAAAAATGATATAAAATCCTTTTTAAATTAATATAAAATAAACCATAGCTCGGATGGAAAAACTTTGTACATGAAAGTTGCTCAGAACAACGAGACGAATCCGAATACGCGGTCCGTTCATCCGCCACACATCCCTAGCATAGCGAACACGCAACTTTTCCTCGCCGGTTCATCTGTCCAAAAACGCAAAACACCGGGAATACTTTCCCGGATGTTTCCCTCCTTTGCCGGTATCACCTAGTACTGCGTTAGGGCACACCTAGCACTGCTGTTTGCTTTGTCATGCTTCATCATGCATCTGTTTGCAATGTATTTACTGTTTCTTCCCCCTCTTCTTCTCCGGTACACCCCGAGACCGACGTTGATGCCCATGTGTACGACTACGTCGACGACGACCTTTCCTTCTTGCCAGAGCAACCAGGCAAGCCCCCCCTTGATCACCAGATATCGCCTACTCTCCTCTATACTGCTTGCATTAGAGTAGTGTAGCATGTTACTGCTTTCCGTTAATCCTATCCTGATGCATAGCCCGTCATTGTTGCTACAACTGTTGATACCTTACCTGCAATCCTAAATGCTTAGTATAGGATGCTAGTTTATCATCAGTGGCCATACATTCTTGTCCACCTGCCATGCTATACTATCGGGCCGTGATCACTCGGGAGTTGATCACGGGTATATACCTATACTTTATACATGATACCTGTGATGACTAAAGTCGGGTTGGCTCGAGGAGTACCCGCGAGTGATTCACAGATTGGGGGCTGAAAGGACCTTCGTCCCGACGGCCCTCTGGGTGGATCTTTGTGGCAGAGCGACAGGGCAGGTTGAGACCACCTAGGAGAGAGGTGGGCCTGGCCCTGGTCGGCGTTTGCGGTGTCTTCAAGATAATAGGTTTAACGAGATCTTGGTATTTGATCTGAGTCTGGCTACTGGCCTATACGCACTAACCTTCTATGCGGGGACAATTATGGGCACTCGACGTCGTGGTATCAGCCGAAGCCTTCGTGATGTCAGTGACTGAGCGGCGCGCGCCGGGTTGGACCGCGTAATGCAACTTCCTTTGTAATGGAGGTTGCTAGGTCTGCTCACCGGCCGCGTTCGCAACGTGCAGGTGTGCAAAGGGCGATGGACCCAGACCCCTGCGCCATAGGATTTAGACCGACGTGCTGACCTCTTTGTTGTGCCTAGGTAGGGCTGTGACGTGTTGATCTTCCGAGGCCGGGCATGACCCAGAAAAGTGTGTCCGGCCAAATGGGATCGAGCGTGTTGGGTTATGTGGTGCACCCCTGCAGGGAAGTTAAACTATTCGAATAGCCGTGATCTTCGGTAACAGTATGACTTGGAGTTGTACCTTGACCTTATGACAACTAGAACCGGATACTTAATAAAACACACCCTTCTAAGTGCCAGATACAATCGGTGGTCGCTCTCTCACAGGGCGACAAGGGGAGGATCATCGGGTAGGTTTATGCTATGCGATGCTACTTGGTGAACTTACCATCTACTCTCTTCTCCCGCTGCAAGATGGAGGTTACCAGAAGCGTAGTCTTCGATTGGACTAGCTATCCCCCTCTTATTCTGGCATTCTGCAGTTGAGTCCACATATGATACCCTCTTTTCCAATTGATACCAATGCATACATATGTAGTGTAGCTCCTTGCTTGCGAGTACTTTGGATGAGTACTCACGGTTGCTTTGCTCCCCCTTTTCCCCCTTTTCTCTACCCAGTTGCTGCGACCAGACGTTGGAGCCCAGGAGCCAGACGCCACCGTCGACGACGACTACTACTACTCGGGAGGTGCCTACTACTACGTGCAGCCCGCTGACGACGACCAGGAGTAGTTTAGGTGGATCCCAGGCAGGAGGCCTGCGCCTCTTCCGATCTGTATCCCAGTTTGTGCTAGCCTTCTTAAGGCAAACTTGTTTAACTTATGTCTGTACTCAGATATTGTTGCTTCCGCTGACTCGTCTATGATCGAGCTCTTGTATTCGAGCCCTCGAGGCCCCTGGCTTGTATTATGATGCTTGTATGACTTATTTTATTTGTAGAGTTGTGTTGTGATATCTTCCCGTGAGTCCCTGATCTTGATCGTACACGTTTGCGTGTATGATTAGTGTACGATTGAATCGGGGGCGTCACATGTTGGTATCAGAGCCAACTGCCTGTAGGAATCCCCCTTCCACACTCCTTGATCGAAGTTGAGTCTAGACATTACAAAAACTTTTACTAACATGGTTGTGTGCCTTACGGGCCCACGTCGCCATCTGGGTGGTATTAGGATCTTTTACTCCTCAATCCTTACTCTGGGACTCTAACCTCTCCCCTATCCGGGTTAAATGAATTACTAAAATCTAACTTTAGGTTCTCGAAAATACTTTCTCCCAGAGAGCCCCTCCAGTTCAGATGATCGCCGGCTACACCAGAAGATTCTGAAGATAATTTCCGATGTTCTCTCGAGACACTTGTGCCCACCGCCTTTGCTAATTCCCTACCAGTGTTATATCATTATGGATAACTACCTATAATTGTCGTTCATACCTTCATCCTCAGTTGCTCTTGTTATTACAAGATGCCCTAAATTGCTCTCCGTTGTTTCAAAAATCCTTTAAGCGTACTGCCTTGCAGTTCTTTACCACATGAATACCCCTATTGAAAATTCCTCACACTTATTGAGTATCTGTTCATCCCCAGTTGTTCGTATGCTTCATAAGATACTCTGAAATACTATCCGACCTTCTGAGCATCCTCTTCTAACTATTGCTCTGCAAATACTTGTATGCTTACATTATGGATGCTCCCATATCACTAGCAATATTCACTAGTATCTTTTGACACCGTCAATTTGATCCTATTGATTCAACATGTGTGCGAATGCACGCAATCATCTATCAACCCTTCTAAATTATCTTTCCGGCTCAGACGTCATTTTGAACATGAGCTGGTTCTCGACCAATCAATTGTCATCGGTTGTACCCCTAAGTCTATTTAGCTTATCCATCCTTAGTCAGAGCGTTTGCTTTTGATCCCTTGTTTTGGAAAATCTTAATTCCTTTGCATTTGAGCTTAAATTAGTCAGTTGTTTCTATGGTCTGATCTGCTTACCTTTTTCCTTCTTCTGGTTGAGTACCGATGCTCACATCAGATCCCTTGTGGACCACCAGATCCTTTGTTGGATTTTAATTCGACACCGTCCTTCATATTCGATAACCTTGTCAGCCTTTCCTTGGATACACAATGCCTTTGGTAAACTGTATCCCCTGCTTTTGTCAACCATGCTCTGCTTTCGAGCTTGAGTTATTCGCTCCTGAAGTTTGTGGTATATGTTCCTAATAGGTTCCGATAGGTTGAACCTATACCTTCCCTAAAACCGTATAAACCCGAAACTTTTCGAGAGTCATACTCTTCTGGTGTTTTACCAGATAATTTTCTACCATATAACTTCTTCATAAACGAGAAGTGAATGAAAGGTTATGCACTGCAAAAGTGGGAGTCGACCTTGAACTTTGTGTTCATGCCCATGGACACGATGTAGATTCTATCATGGAAGCTTCTTGTAATAATAACTATTTCCTTGATATGAAATCCTCTGGTATCTATGTATTGATCATTTGCAATCATGATCCCGACCACATTTTCTCCTTGATTCCATTTCTCAGACAAGTTAAAGCACTTGTCTTTTGTTGATCGATACATCTCCACAACCTCTATTTTTGATCTTCCTCGAGTATTAACCTCTGGTATCTCGAGAACTGTGTTGCTTCCTGCGAGTCTTCATCTAGTATTGCTTCTCACCGATCTCGGACCCCCAGGTTCTGAGTTATTAGTCACTCGAGAACACCGATAAGTGAATCGATTCTGCACTCCGATTCAATAACTCTAAGTAATTCTTGTTGCTTACGAGTTTAATAATCCTTCAAGTCATTCCTAGCCTTATCGGGTATATCATTATCGTGCAAACTTTTAACTGTGCTACCTGGTCCTTATTCCCGGAGCACAACTTTCGACTATGAGCTAAGCTTATGTCGATCTTCCTTGTCTTATTGTTTCACCTCAAACGGCAAGCTTGATTCCTAGTTGGTGTTGTATCCGTAGTTCCAATAATCTTTTGCTGCATCAGTCCTTCTGCTTGAGCAATCGCTGTTCGATTGCTTCTTTGTGGAGCCTCTCGACAAAATTGTCGTGATCATCATCAACATTTTGAGCACTTCCAGGATATCAATCAAATTCAGGATGTGCAACACCATCCTTGCCCCCTCGATGATTTGTATTAACATCGACAACATTCCCATTCCCTCCGACACAAAACTTGTTCATGTTTCGTGTAGTTTCCTTTCTATCCAAATTATATTATGATTCTATCTTGGAGTATTACCATCTGTTATGTCAAGAATGTTAAGGGAATTACCTCCACTATTAATTCTTGATATAGTAATACTTCTCACCATCACCATTCTTTCCTGGTCCTCGTGTTGGTTCTAACCGGGATACCAACAGGTGAACGCTGCTGTTTGGATTCTGCCCTTCTAGCAACCCTATTGCTTTGAAGTTAGTGGTCGACATTTCATTCTTAGACCATTGGTTATCGAATCACCATTCTAACCTCGGTTGTGCTACTTAAGCCCATATTTCGAGTGCACCTTTCAACCGATGTTTAATTGTGTATGTTCCCCTCGAGCGTACATCATTATACCATTTGAACTGACAAATGTTATCTCCTTGTTCACATACTTGTGGAAATCCATCTTTTGGATATCTCGTTGAATTATTGCTGAGTCCATCAGCCACCTCCTCACCTCTCCTTGATTTATTGATGAACACTTGTTTCGGAACTTGCTTCCATAGATCATTTCCGAGAATCTCACAATGTCATCTCGTCAAATTGTGTTGCACCTTTTTCTTCTTAGACATCCTGAGTCTGAGGTATCCTGACTCCAATCAAATCTGAATCTCGGTCAGATATGATGGTTGGAACATATTTTCCAAGAGATATAACACTGGTCTTTATGTGACCCGGTAAGGTGATGTCGTGCCTAGCACACCTGGCCGGAGGCCCTGTTGTTATAGATTCCTTTTCAGCAAGGTTACCCATTCTTCCATGAGGAAATTGTAAGACTTAATCTATAAGTTGTTTCCGATGGATCCTTTCTATCCAAAGTCTGACCTTTGCTTGAAGACCATGCCAATGCTATCTCGAAGCATGTATGTGGTACTCCGGTTTTCAATAAGAACATCTGTAGCACAATGCTAAATTTTCTTTATCAAATTATCCAAACACCATTGTATGGTAATGCCATGAGATTTCTCTCCCCTTTCCTAAAGGGTTTTCTACATTATATCCTGTTGTGGATATCATGATCTGTTTGTCCTTAGCGAAGGAGATAACCCTGAATAATGTGTTTAAACACATTTTCCTTTCCATTGCTCTATTTAATATGATGATCACATTTTCCTTGCCATTGATTTGTTTAATCTTCCTCGTGATCCATATGATTTAAGCAGTAATATTCTTCTGCTTAAGTACACACCTTGGTGTACAACCGTGTTAGTAAGACCCTGTTTCTATTATTGATGACATTCTGGTAACCACCGATGGACGAGAACTTTGCCTATTGGTCCGCCTCGTTTCAACGAGCAGGAAAATGGTTCTCTTCGTCCCTCGCCCTTGGTACTGATATTGTTGCTGACATAACAGATAGGCTATCCACTAACATACCTTGCTTACATGATCGTGCAAGACGTCATCGCCCTTCCTACTTTTAACCCACATGGTGGGCCCATAACCCACATGTCCCAGGATCGAAACCTGACTCTCCTGTACACCCTGTTGTCAAAGTTATTCCTCGCACTTGACTTCTTATGTTATTCATGGGCCACCTGCCTAGTAATCTATTCTGGTATCATACGCAATACTTATTCCCATTGCTCTAAACCCCTTTCACATGCCGTTTCAGGCATCGAACGATTGCCTATGCATGTGAAACTTCTACTTTGCACCTTCTCACTTTGCTCTCGATAATTTCTTAAGTTTCAATTCGAGAGTTACTTCTCGCCACGTTCCCTAATGATTATCTACCGGATAGGCAACCATGCAGAGTTCCATTCTTCCGGTATACCCCCTTATTCTTTCATAATTACGATGGAGTTTCCAAAGAGAGGATGCCAACTTCATCATGATGACCGAAGTAGAGGAATGAATACATCAATGTAATGGATTGACCTCTTCAAGAAGAGCAACCAAGACCGAGAAGATTCGTTAGAATTTCGTAACCAGACCTTTCCCACTTAGTCCCCCTCTTAAATCTCGGGACGAGATTTCTTTTAGTGGAGGAGAATTGTGACGCCCGGATAATTAGGCTACAGTGAACCTCTGCTAATGATGCCACGTCACCTCGATTACTGTTGCTAATCTCGCATTAGTTCGAAAACGGTTCGAATTCTAATTCAATTAAGCAGACAATAAAAGCTTTCAAATATTAAAACTAAAATGTTCGGTGTGTGTCAAATATTGCTATGGTAATTATAGTGAAGAAAACATAATTTTTGCAAAGTGCCTAAGTGCTTTAAACTAAATAAAACAGAAAAGGAAATAAAGGAAAAGAAAATACAAATCAGACAAAAAAAAGAAAAACAAACAAAAGAAAAAAGGAACCCCCCGGGCCAGCCGACCCAACTGGCCGGCCCATTCGGCCACCGGCCCAACTGGGCAAAGGCCCAACCGGCCACTCCCCCGCACTCCCCATAACCCCACCCCGACCGGAAACCCTAACCTCCCAGTCACCCAATTCCCCCACGACGCGCCCCCTCCCCCCCGATCCAGATCGGATCGGGGCACGACCCCGCCGCCTCGTCAACACCCGCCCTCGCCTGACGCTCCCCGGATCCCGTTGCCGGAACCACGCCGCTCGCCTCTCTGTCGTCGACGCGTCCCCGTCCTCCTCCCCGCCGGCCTGCCTCCCCATCGCGCGTCGTCCCCATCGACCTCCCCGAGCCCCGCTGCCTTGACCCTACGAATCCGCGGTGAGGCCCCCGGCCTCTCTTCCTCGTTGCTCCTCGCACCATCCCGCAGTCGTGCACGCGCCGCCCGGTGCTCGTGCTCGCGGTGAGCACGCGCGCACCCGCGCGCCAGCCTCGCTTCGCTGGCGATGCCGTCCAGACGCCGCACACCTCCCCGCGCCGCTACCCCACTGTTGCGCGCCTGCTCCGCTCCCGTCTGCAGTGCCGCCGCGCTTGGAGCTCCGCTCCCTGGCCCCTGCCCGCTGCACTCACGTCTACCTGCCGCTACTGCGCCCCCCATGTTGTGCGCTGTTGTTGCCGCTGCCGCGGCCACTACAGCCGGCGCCCCGCCCCACTCCCTCACTCACTACACGCCTTGGCCGCGCTGGCTTCGCCCAGCCGTGCCCGCGCAAGGCTAGCGCGCCGCAACCGCCTGCCTCGGTCGCGGCCACCTCCACGGTTGCCGGCGCCACCCCGCAAGCCCCCCCCCCTTTTCGCCTGCTGCTCTGTAGCGCCCTGCCGGGCGGGCAGGCGCTCGTCGCCGGCCCCGCACTCCAGCCCCTGCACCACCCACGCCGCCGCGCCGTTGGCCATCGCGGCCGCCGTGACTTGGCCTCGCCCCGCCGCTCCCTGCGGGCGAGCGCCCGCATGGGCGCCTGTAGCGCTTGCAAACCCGCATCGGCCCCTGGGGCCTATGACAGATGGGCCCCATGCCCAGAATGTTTCAATAAAAAAGAATTAAAAAAATAATAGAAATAATTAAATAAATAAATAATAATTATTAAATTGATTAATTAAAGAAGTAATTCAATTAAATTAATTAATCTTGATTAGATTAACCTAATTACTAGTTAACTTAATTAACCTCTGATTAGCCTAATCAGTCAATGACGAACGGGACCCACACGTTAGTTTGACCAGTCAACACCCCTGTTGACTGCTGATGTCATGCCGACGTCATGCTGTCGTCAGCATGCACTGTTCTGGATAATGTTGAATTAAGTTAATTAAATAAATTCTGGAATTGATATAAAATCCTTTTTAAATTAATATAAAATAAACCGTAGCTCAGATGGAAAAACTTTGTACATGAAAGTTGCTCAGAATGATGAGATGAATCCGAATACGTGGTCCGTCCGTCCGCCACACATCCCTTGCATAGCGAACATGCAACTTTTCCTCGCCGGTTCATCTGTCCGAAAATGCAAACACCGGGAATACTTTCCCGGATGTTTCCCTCCTTTGCCGGTATCACCTAGTACTGCGTTAGGGCACACCTAGCACTGCTGTTTGCTTTGTCATGCTTCATCATGCATCTGTTTGCAATGTATTTACTGTTTCTTCCCCCTCTTCTTCTCTGGTACACCCCGAGACTGACGTTGATGCCCATGTGTACGACTACGTCGACGACGACCTTTCCTTCTTGCCAGAGCAACCAGGCAAGCCCCCCCCTGATCACCAGATATCGCCTACTCTCCTCTATACTGCTTGCATTAGAGTAGTGTAGCATGTTACTGCTTTCCGTTAATCCTATCCTGATGCATAGCCCGTCATTGTTGCTACAACTGTTGATACCTTACTTGCAATCCTAAATGCTTAGTATAGGATGCTAGTTTATCATCAGTGGCCATACATTCTTGTCTGTCTGCCATGCTATACTATCGGGCCGTGATCACTCGGGAGTTGATCACGGGTATATACCTATACTTTATACATGATACATGTGATGACTAAAGTCGGGTTGGCTCGAGGAGTACCCGCGAGTGATTCATGGATTGGGGGCTGAAAGGAACTTTGTCCCGACGGCCCTCTAGGTGGATCTTTGTGGCGGAGCGACATGGCAGGTTGAGACCACCTAGGGGAGAGGTGGGCCTGGCCCTGGTCAGCGTTCGTGCTGTCTTCAAGATAACATGTTTTACGAGATCTTGGTATTTGATCTGAGTCTGGCTACTGGCCTATACGCACTAACCTTCTACGCGGGGACAGTTATGGGCACTCGACATCGTGGTATCAGCCGAAGCCTTTGTGACGTCAGCGACTGAGCGGTGCGCGCCGGGTTAGACAGCGTAACGCAACTTCCTTTGTAATGGAGGTTGCTAGGTCTGCTCACCGGCCGCGTTCGCAATGTGTAGGTGTGCAAAGGGCGATGGGCCCAGACCCCTGCGCCATAGGATTTAGACCGGCGTGCTGACCTCTCTGTTGTGCTTAGGTAGGGCTGCGACGTGTTGATCTTCCGAGGCCGGGCATGACCCAGAAAAGTGTGTCCGGCCAAATGGGATCGAGCGTGTAGGGTTATGTGGTGCACCCCTGCAGGGAAGTTAAACTATTCGAATAGCCGTGATCTTCGGTAACAGTACGACTTGGAGTTGTACCTTGACCTTATGACAACTAGAACCGGATACTTAATAAAACACACCCTTCTAAGTGCCAGATACAACCGGTGGTCGCTCTCTCACAGGGCGACGAGGGGAGGATCATCGGTTAGGTTTATGCTATGCGATGCTACTTGGTGAACTTACCATCTACTCTCTTCTCCTGCTGCAAGATGGAGGTTACCAGAAGCGTAGTCTTCGATAGGACTAGCTATCCCCCTCTTATTCCGGCATTCTGCAGTTCAGTCCACATATGATACCCTCTTTTCCAATTGATACCAATGCATACATATGTAGTGTAGCTCCTTGCTTGCGAGTACTTTGGATGAGTACTCATGGTTGCTTTGCTCCCCCCTTTCCCCCCTTTTCTCTACCGGATTGCTGCGACCAGACGTTGGAGCCCAAGAGGCAGACGCCACCGTCGACAACGACTACTACTACTCGGGAGGTGCCTACTACTACGTGCAGCCCGCTGACGATGACCAGGAGTAGTTTAGGAGGATCCCAGGCAGGAGGCCTGCGCCTCTTTTGATCTGTATCCCAGTTTGTGCTAGCCTTCTTAAGGCAAACTTGTTTAACTTATGTCTGTACTCAGATATTGTTGCTTCCGCTGACTCATCTATGATCGAGCTCTTGTATTTGAGCCCTCGAGGCCCCTGGCTTGTATTATGATGCTTGTATGACTTATTTTATTTGTAGAGTTGTGTTGTGATATCTTCCCGAGAGTCCCTGATCTTGACCGTACACGTTTGCGTGTATGATTAGTGTACGATTGAATCGGGGGCGTCACAAATACTAACAAGTAGTTCATGATGACAGGGTGCAAGAACATAGCGTGACGATAATCACTGATCTACAAGCAAGACCGAAACTACGACAGCAGTAGCAAAACAAACATATAGCTATTAAAGATTCAAGTTGAAGACCAATACTACTGCATGACTATCATGCAAATGGTGGTTGTGACTTGCCTGGGGATGAAGAAGGCACTGGGAAGAAGTGCGGTGAAGCCGTGAAAGGATTTGCCGGAAACAGTTCTCTCCCGGAGGGGCTGTTACATGCAAGGGCAAAATGGTCATTTTCACAGTGTCCAACCATCGTGAAAATGAAACCAACAGAACGGGCTCGACGAAACCAAGACATGGGCTTTGCACCTCATTTGGAGTTGTGAGCAAAAAGTTATAGCCCGCCGAAGTTTAGGGACCAATTTGTAAAGATTTCTCCACAAACAGGCCCCTGAGCTGAAAAACAGAAAGCGCCTAAGGAGAAAATACGTTTTCAAACTATGAAAGCACACTTATGGCTAGAGCAGAAGAGAAATACGCTTTCTGAAGGCAAAACCGTACTTCTACTAAGTACTCTTCCACTTATCCACGTGGATAGTGGCGGGGCCAGGCTTGGGCAGCTGACGTGCTGGTCCCACGGGTGGGGCCCGTCACTTATCCAGGTCAGCATGGCAGGGCGGGCTCTGGGTCGATGACGCGTGGGGCCTGCCTTATCTATCTCCCTCTCCTCACGCCCATCTTCTTCCTCCTTGCTGCCTCCCCGATCAGAGACAGAGGAGCGGCAGGGGAGGGCACAACACCGGCGATGGGCCGACCGGCTCTGGCCACTTCCGATCGAGACGAGGCTAGTGGGCGGAGTGCCGCTCCAGCCTGGAGCAGAAGTGGCGTCGGAGAGGGAGCGGGGCCACAACGATGGGAGGAGGCAGGGACGGAAGGCGGTGGCCATTCTCGAGGGACACGGCCCTGGAGGGGCTCCGACAAGGAATGGAGGTGAGGGGAAGGGTCTCCGGCGTGTGGGGAAGCTCATGGAGAGGTCAGGGAGTGGAGGGGCGGCTCGGGTGGCTCGGATTCGAGAGGAGACCCGAGGCGGCCTTGGCGGCCATGGTGAACACAAAGAGCTCCTCGAGCTCGTTTGAGAGGCTGGGCGGGACTGGAGGAGAGTTGTGAGGCTGGTGGTGATCTCGGAGGCGCTCAGGGTGGTCTTATATAGCCGCGGGGCGAGGTCCCACGCTGTCGTCGCCGCGGACATGCGGCCGGCGCCATAGACGCGTGTGCTCATGCATGGACTCGGGGGGAGGGGACGAGAGGGAACGGGAGGGAGAGCTCACGGGGAAGAGGCGGCCAAGGGAGCGTAGGAGAGACGCGGCCGAACGCCATTAAGGCGCGGTCGGCCACAGTGCGCCCGTGGGCGCGCAGCCACGAGTGCTGACGAGGGGCTTACGGAGGGGGAAAGGGGTCCAGGAGAACGGCGACGACGAGAGGAAGCTAAGGGACATGCCCGTGGTCGCTGAGACACCGAGCAGAGCAGGGGCCCGAGCAAGAAGCCATTCTGGACGCGCCCACTGCATGCCAAGTCGGTGGTCACCGCGCGCACTGGTGCACACAGTGCCACAAGCGAAACCAAACAATGTCTGGGGGTTTGGCCTTCCTGGGTAGGTTGCAACTGCGGTGGTAGATTGGTTAAAAGTGCTCTGGTTAAGTGGTAAACTGCCTCCGAAGTTTACTGCAGTAAACTTGGATGAGAACTTCTGATCAACAGGAAAGAGTTTGGAAGCAATGGAGTTGTCTGGTAGGTCTAGGGTAAGAAGGACTTTCACCCTGGTAACTTGGAGAGGATTAGGATCAAGATTTAATGTAGTTGCTTAACAACCACATAAACTGGTCCATAAACTAGATTAGGATGATGCACTCTGATGAAGCATCAACTTGAGCTCAAATTGGGCAAGGCAGAGTCTTTTGGTCCTATGAAGATGCTCAAAAAGTCTCATACCAATTGGCCAACCAAACTGGTACTTGCTTCACAAACATCTCCTCTGGACAAAAACTTGAAAAACATTATAGTGGAAAAATGGCTTGATGAACCATTCCCAAAATGGGTGGAGGAAGGTTATATGGATACCAAAAGGCCTAGAAAAATTGGCAGCCATAATGGAGCAAGATAAAATATACTTTCTTCACAAACTGAAATTTTGGACAGAATCAAAGAATTGAAGATGAGCTCATATGGAGGCATGACATGAAATCTACTTTGGTGGAGGGCTATGATATGATGATATGAGGGATCATGCAAAATGGCAACTCATTTGGATATGCCTAGCTTGCACCTCCTTCACAAAGCTTCTTTCTGGATAGAAACTTTGGAAAATCATAATTAAATAATTACTAGGCAAATAAGGTTGCATTTTGGCATGGGGCCATGATATGGACAGGAAAAGGTTTCCAAGGAGTTTGAGGTCAATTGGGAAAAGGAAAATAGCACTTGCTTCTCAATGTGCCATTTAGGGCAGAATAGGAAATGAATTATTTGAGCATGATGATAAACATGACAAATGAAATATTTTGCCATATTTGAGAAAGATATGACCCAAACAATTTATGAGAATTATTTGGGAATTTTAGGAGTGATGGAAATAAAGGTTTCTTCACAACCTAGGGAAATTTGAGTTATTCTTTTAATAGAAAAGGAACATTCCCAATAAAAAGAATATTGTGATTTGGGCTAGGATGAAAATGGCAGGCTCTAGGGAAGGATTTGGGTATGACAAGCCACTCTGGAAGCAAAAAAGAAGGCATCTTCTTCAGTTTCTAGACCAAATAGCCGCGGAAAAAGGAAACTCAAGCAAAAACCTCAGAAAAACAAAAGAAAAAGAAAGGGCCAAAAATCAGGCTATCACAAGGCCCCAATTTGGAGCGCCTGTTAAACCAGCCTTGCCCAAAGCACGGATCCAAGGAGAGGCCAGCTACGCATCTTTGGAAGGATTGCTTCATCATGTGGGAGTTCAAAAATTCAAATCTCTTTCAATATGACAATGGACCGCCTGGCGGTTCAGGAGGCGGTTTCCATGGGCCGGGTTATGGCGGTGGCAGTTCCGGTTCAGGGTTCCAGGGCAACCAAAACGGACATGGCAATCAGAAGAGCCAGGGCAACCAGGGAGGTTACAACCACCAGGGGAATCAACAGCAGCAACAATTGGGTTATCAGAGCAATCCAAAATAGTTGAATAGTGGGCAGTATCATGTCTTCACCACTAGCTTATGTAAGAGCGATCAGAAGCTTCATAAAAGAGCTGAGAACTCCGTTGAACCGGCGGTACCTCGTTATCTGTGCTGGTCTGAACAACCCGGATCATCCACCACGGGTTGACAATCCGGGTCATCTGGCTTTAGTGGTGGCACCCCAGGTTGGGGGTATAAATTTACCAAGGTGCTTATGGATGGAGGAAGCAGTATCAATATCCTTTACTATGAAACCTTTTGTCGCATGGGGTTAACAGATAAGAATCTTAAACCACCGAACACGGTGTTTCATGGGGTAGTGCCTGGTAAATCAGTATACCCAATTGGCAAGATAGCTCTGGAAGTTGCTTTTGGGGACGATCATGATTCCAGATCAGAGGTGTTGACTTTTGAAGTGGTGAAAATCAAGAGTCCATATCATGCCCTGTTCGGACGACCGGCTTATGCTAAGTTCATGGCAAGACCTTGTTATGTTTATTTGCAGCTTAAGATGCCGGGTCATAAGGGGATAATCACGGTGCATGGGAGCTGAAAGATTGCTTTGGAATGTGAAGAAGGTGATGTAGCTTATGCTGAGTCGGTTTTTGCCATGGAGGAACTGAAATTTTACAAAGACAATGTTGATCCGACAGATATGACTTCTCTGAAAAAGCCAACTATTGAGCATGATCCGGCACTGAAGTTTAAATTGGCTAAGGAGACTAAACTAGTTGACTTTGTTCCTGGCGATTCATCCAAACAGTTCAGCATCAGCGCTAACTTGGATCCAAAATAGGAAGGCGCGCTCATCGAGTTCATCCGTGAGAACCGGGACATCTTTGCATGGAGGACTTCTGACATGCCAGGTGTACCGAGAGAACTCGCTGAGCACACCCTTAATATAGGTCCTAAGTTAAAACCGCTCAAGCAGTTTCTTTGCCGCTTCAACGAAGAAAGGCGTAAAGCTATTGGTGAGGAGGTTGCCCGGCTCTTGGCAGTAGGGTTTATTGTGCAAGTCTTTCACCCTGAGTGGCTAGCCAATCCGGTGCTGGTACTTAAGAAAAATGGCACTTGGCCTATGTGTGTGGATTACACAGACTTAAACAAAGCCTGTCCAGCCGACCCCTTTGCTCTCCCTCAAATCGATCAAATTATTGATACGGCAGGTTGTGACCGTTTGTGTTTTCTGGATGCTTATTCTGGTTATCATCAGATCAAAACTGCAGTAAAGGACCAGGAGAGGACAACCTTCATAACTCCCTTTGGAGCCTTTTGCTATGTATCTATGCCTTTCGGGCTCAAGAGTGCCCAGGCAACTTATCAACATTGTGTTCAAAATTGTCGACATAAACACATTGGGCGCAACATACATGCATATGTGGATGATATTGTGGTAAAATCCAAAAAGGAGGAGACATTGATAAGTGACTTGAGGGAAACTTTCGATAACCTTCGGGTTTATAAGATGATGCATAATCCGGCCAAATGTGTCTTTGGTGTACCGGCAGGCAAGCTTTTGGGTTTTCTAGTGTCTAATAGGGGGATTGAAGCTAATCTGGAGAAGATCACGGCTATCACGTCTCTGGCTAAACCAGCGTGCATTAACGATGTTCAACGCTTGGCGGGCCGGATTGCAGCCTTAAGCCGGTTTATCAGTCGCCTTGGAGAGAAGGCTATCCCTTTGTATGAGATGTTAAAGAAAATGGATCACCTCATCTGGAGTGATGCTGCTGATGAAGCACTTGCAGATCTGAAAAGACAGTTAGCCGAGCCACCTGTCCTTGCGACTCCGGTTGATAAGGAGCCCTTATTGCTATATGTGGCTGCTAATGCCCGAGCTGTTAGTGTGGCTATTGTTGTGGAGCGCAAGGAGGCTAGGAAAGAGTGTCCGGTTCAACAACATGTTTATTATATCAGTGAGGTGCTTATCGAGTCCAAACAGAGATACCCACATTGGCAGTAACTGGTGCATGGAGTTTTTATGGCAAGCCGGAAGCTCAAGCATTATTTTTAGGGTCATCCTATCATAGTGGTTAGTTCAGCCCCCTGGGAGATATCATCCAAAACAGATAAGCAACTGGCCGGATTGCTAAGTGGGCTATTGAGCCTGGACCTCATGGGCTAAAATATACACCTCGCACAGCAATCAAATCCCAAGCACTTGTGGACTTCATCAATGATTGGACAGAGTCGCAAGCACCGGAGGAAAAGCCAGACAACACTTATTGGACTATTCACTTTGATGGGTCTAGGCAATTGGAGGGCTCGGGGGCTGGAGTCATATTAACTTCCCCACGAGGTGATAAGTTTTGTTATGTTCTCCGTTTAATGTTCCCTTGTACTAACAATGCAGCTAAGTAGGAGGCCTTGCTCCATGGCCTTCGGATGGCTAAGGAAATGAACTTAAGCCGGGTTAAGTGCTTTGGTGACTTGGACCTGGTGGCTCAGCAGGTATCTGGCACTTGGGATTCCAAGGATCCACTTATGGCAGCATATAGACGAGAGGTGGATGCAGTGGCTGGTCACTTCAAAGGTTATCAAATGGACCACATAGACCGGCGGAAGAATGAAGCAGCAGATGCTTTAAGTCGCCTAGGCTCTCAATGTAAACCGGTGCCACGCAATACCTTCCTCGATGTACTGCATAATCCGTTAGTGAAGATACCTACGGAGGAGGATTTGGCTGTGCCCGACCCGGAGGCTCAATTGGTGGCGGCTCTTCATGTTATTCCGGATTGGACGGTCCTGTACCTGGCATACATGAACCGGGGTGAGTTGCCAGACGACGAAACCTTGGCCCGGTAGATAATCCGGCGATCTAAGTCAATGACCATTCTCAATGGGGAGCTACATCATTGTAGCGTCACAGGAGCATTTCAGTGTTGTGTCTCCCCTCAAGAAGGTTGTGAGATCTTGCATGAGATCCACGAGGGAGATTGTGGTCACCACGCCGGTTCAAAATCCTTGGTGGCTAAGGCTTTTCGTCACGGCTTCTATTGGTTGACAGCTCATGCTTATGCTGAGGATTTGGTAAAGAGGTGTGATGGTTGTCAAAAGTTTGCACGCCGTGCTCATGTTTCGGCCCAAGAGTTAAGAATGATCCCAATAACTTGGCCGTTTGCAACTTGGGGGCTCGATATGGTTGGACCTTTTAAGAGGTCCAAGGACAAGAAGACTCACATGTTGGTAGTAGTTGATAAGTTTACCAAGTGGGTTGAGGCAGAGCCAGTCAGTAACTGTGATGTAGCCACGGCGGTTCAATTCATCAAAAAGGCGATATTCCGGTTTGGTTTTCCACACAGCATTATCACTGATAATGGTACTAATCTATCCAAGGGTGCTATGGAGGAATTTTTTCAACGAGAGCACATCCGGCTTTACGTGTCATCAGTGGCTCACCCCCAATCTAATGGTCAGGCAGAAAGGGCCAATCAAGAAATTTTGAGAGGTATCAAGCCCCGGCTTATGGTTCCTTTAAAGCGGACATCGGGTTGTTGGGTGGAGGAGTTACCTACCATGTTATGGAGCATCAACACCACACCAAACATATCTACGGGTTACACGCCTTTCTTCATGGTTTACGGAGCAGAAGCAGTTCTCCCTAGTGACATACGTCATGACTCGCCCCGTGTGGCGGCTTATGTTGAAGCTGATAACGAGAAAGCACGTCAGGACTTGCTGGACCTGTTAGATGAGGAGCGTGATCTTGCGGCAACACGTTCGGCGATTTATCAACAAGATCTACGACGTTATCACAGCCGCTGGGTTAAAACCAGGTCTTTTCAAGAAGGCGATCTAGTGCTCTAGCTCATCCAGGATCAGACTGATATGCACAAGTTATCCCCACCTTGGGAAGGGCCTTTTGTGGTCAGCAAAAATTTGCACAATGGATCATACTACCTTATCGATGTTCGAGAGCACAAAGCCTCACATAAATCGGAGGAGGAGACCCAGCGGCCGTGGAATATAGCTCATCTTCGGCCTTACTATACTTGAGCCATAGGCTCTTTTTTATGTACATAATTATGACAATGTATATATTATAGTCAATATAATAAACCGGAGCCTTAGCTCAAATGGGGTCTCTGTTTGTTTTACATCATGTGTTTTCATGGGGGCTTCTGTTTACAAAGCAGAGTTTTGTTGATTCGGCTTGTAAAGCCACACATATAAAAGGAAATCACCAGGGGGCTTGGTCATATCTGAACCTTAGTGACACCTCTTGATCGGCTTAAAGCCAAAGGGAAATCACTAGGGGGCTTGGTTGTATTTACACCATAGCTACACCTCTTGATAGGCTTAAGGAATTATGTGGGGCCAAAGAGAGTGTTGCACTAGCACAACTCAAACATAGGCACCCACCAAGCACAGCTCACATGTTCCTTAGGGGCTCTTTGCTTCTCAAAGAACAAAGAGTCTACACCTTTGCAATAGGCTATCAAGCCAGGCTTGGAAGCCAGGTGTATTCACCTAAAACCCCGGGTTATCCTGCCTCTTTAAGTAAGCCACTCCGTCCAGGTAAACCTGGTATGACCCGTCGAATGTTTGACAAGTCAATCTCATAGACCCTGAACTTGTCAAAGTTAAAATGATGATTCGTTAAAGATTGAGGTCCATCTTAAAAGGCTTTGAAAAATGGTTCGACTCAGTGGCCTGGCAGCCCATGAAAAGCCTTGCATTTTCTTCTTGTGTTTTTTGCAAAGTTTTTCTTTTTTGATATTCATTAGTATTCTCTGATAAACCGGCGTTCATTACAACCCGGCGTGGCTTGCAATGCTAAATTGTTAGTACATGATCAGATATAATTCGACGCTTATTGCTCCGGTCTGGTTTTGACTACAAGTCACCAGTATTATATGGTTAAACCGGTGTTTATCATAACCTAGATTGGTTTTATCATAAACCGGCAAACCTAGAAGGAGTCATCTATACTCCAGCTTGATGTTATCACCTCTTTTTTACACAGCCATGGGTGACAAGAACAAGGTAACAAGTATTTTTTCTATGTTATAAACAGCCTTGGTCCTACATCCAGGTTCTATATTTGGGCATCATGACCCGTCCAGCGGTAAACCGCCAGGACCCTTTTTTCAATCTCTTGAATGCAGGAACAAGTTAACATACAACCACTACGGATTATGCATATAATAAACAATCCCAAAAGCATGGCGAGTTATCAGTATCCAGCAACATAAGTATGCTCGATGGCATAACAGACAAAGTTTTTGAACTAGCCTATTACAAGGCGTTTTTTATGCCCACATAGGATAATTGTTTCAGCAAGAAGGGTAGGCTACGGCGGGCTAAAGCGGCCTCCGGTTCAGGATTCATCACCGGGACGACTTGAAGATTGCGGATCATCTTGAGTTGGTGCATCCTCCTCCTCTCTACCCAGTGGCTGGAAATCAATTGTTGTCCAATCGACTCCGATTAAAGCTTGGAACATGACCTCTTCACTTATAAGGGGGAAATGATCAATGTCAGGGGCATAGGTGTGCTTACGAATTGGCAGAACAAGATCCTCTACATCATATATCGGCGCGGGATATCTTTTCTGATCAACATCATAAACCGGCTGATAATGAGACAGGTCCGTTTCATCCACGAATTTGCTCGCTATGGGTCGCATTTCCCTTGTTAGCCTTCGGAGATCATCATTGTTGAATTCAGAACTGTCTTCCTTTACGCCGGGATAGCCTTGGCCAATATCTGCCGGTTCAAGATCTGGAATCCATGCCTTGGCCCAGATTAGCGCAGTCAGCGCGCCTGACCTTGCAGCTAACTTTTTAAGTTCAGCCAACCGGGTAGGCAACATTGACAGCTTCTCGATGGTTTATTTTATCAACATTGGAGGAGGCCTGTTGTAAGCAGCAGTGCAGATAGCCCATTGGGATCCGAAATATAGCTGCTCTATCAACGTATAGGCAGCCTTCAGCTTCATCCGCATATCGGAGCCCAGATGGTTAATGCGGGTCCCTATGACATTGTAAGCATCAGTAAACCGGTAACTAATAAGTTAAAGGGGACTTGAAACATATCAGATGAAGGCGCTTACCAAATACAACAGAGGTCATAGCGTTTATTTGCTGCTTTAAACCGGTCAGTTCTTCAGCCACCGGTTTAAGGGCTGCTTCTGCGTCTTCGGCTTTCTTTGCTAAAGCGGCCTTCTCGGTATCCCAATCTGCACGTTCTTTCTTAAAATTTTCCTTCAGCTTCTCCATGGCTGTTAAGGCCTTAGTCAGTTCCTCTTTGGCTTTGGAAGCCTCCGCTTGCTGAGACTTAATGTTCTCTTGAAGATCAGCGGTTTGGGAGTCCTTTTTGCTCAGCTCAGCCTATAAAGAACAGACATATCATCAACAGGTTGTATATATTTGAAGTACCAAGCGTATAACAAGTTATGCACTTTGCACTTGGGGGCTAATGCCTACTCACTTCATTCTAGAAAATTATTTCAAGTCCCAAGCGTATAATACAAGCATTATTCTTGGCACTTGGGGGCTAATGTACATCTTCTCAAAAGTAACAGTGATTAAAGTCCCGATTCACCTTGGAAAGGTAAACCGGCCCTTGGGGACTACACATGCGAAAAGTTACAAAGATACAATGCTAAAATACCAGTTCATTTTTAAAAGGATCAACCGACCCTTGGAGGATAAGTATGCAGAAGTATGGTATTATGAAGTCCCGGTTTTGGATTACCATCATAAATCGGCCCTTGGGAGCTACTGGAATTGGTTCTTACAATTGGACTTAAGATAGAAAAGGATTTGTACTTACCTCATAATGTTCCTTCATCAAATTCACTAAACCGGCTTCATAGTCACGGTTTGAGTACAGACGGTTCAGAAACCCAGAATGGAGCTCTTGGGCATTAAGGTGGGCATAGCTTGATAAATCAGTGCTCCATTTGCCTTTCTCCATGGCAGCACATTCTTCTTTGGCACTATGTTTTGCCAATACAACAGGATGGCCAGGGGATGTGTGGCCAGTGCCAGTAATGATAACCTCATCCTACTTGTCGCCAGCAGCCTTTTCTGGAGTTGATGGAATATTAGTAGCCTTAACTGGGCTAGAAGGTCCATCATCAGTTCGGACTGGACTTGCCGGTTCATCAGCTTGCATAGCGGTATCAACTTCTGCTTGTTCATCAACATTATGATCTTGAGGGGGCGGTTCATCAAACGTGGCCTCAGTATTTGGACCATCCGGTTTCGTAGTCGGCTCCAGTTCAATCACCACATGGTCGTCAGACGGGTTATTCACCCGAGCCTTCTTACCGGGTCTGGCTTTGGCTCTGAAAAGAACAGATGCAAAGGTTAGCACAGCATACAAAGCGTAAAGCATCAAAATATTGAGTTGAAATACTTACCCAGCAACGGTCTTAAGAGGAGGGAGTTGTGTGGCCATTGATTCACCGGATGATGAAGGAGGTGTTACCTAATAATTCGAATCGGATGGATTAAGAGGTTGTCGGAAATAGCCTGCCTTGGGATAAGAAGGGCCAGAAATGGGTGAGACCTCAGGTCGGTGTTTTCGAACTGGGGTGTTCGGTAAACCGGTCGAAGTGATCATTGGGCCGCTGTGCCGGGTTGTGCGGCGAGCCTCGTGCTGCTGTTTCTTCAAAAGAAATTTTGGATCCAAGTGAGCAAGAGGGTGAGAAAATCTTACTTTCCGGACTGCTTGACGGATTTTTTGTGTTGGCAAAGGGTCTGAACCGGAGGAAAGGATAATTACCTCTGCATCGTCAGCTTGGCTGCCCTCAGCATCCTCCTGATAAATATCATTATCAATGAGGTGCATGAAAAATGAACCAAGTGACTCAAGTTCTACCTCTGCTTCCGGTTCATCAGGGTCGTCATCAAGCTCTAAATCGATGGGTTCAGTTGCCCTCTTCTTCGCAGTTTTCTTGACAGCTTTCATTTTAGGTCGAGAAGGCTTCACCGCTTTCTCCTGAGGTTTATTTTTCCAGAACGGATCATCACCCTGTTTAAAAAATGGGCAGAGGGTATTCAAAGTTGCACAAGTTCAAAAATATCAGGTGTAAAGCGGAAGCAAAACAATACTTACAGCGGGCGGTTTGTTCTGTGTATAAAAGGGACTTAACCCGGTCTTGCTACAGACAGCTTCCAATTCATTCAGCATTTTCCTGATAGACTCAGTAACTTCCTCATCTGTTAACTGAATGTCAATATGATGTTGGGAGTCTTTTATGTCACCGGTGTACTCGCACATTAATCCGGAGCGGCGACTTAACGGCAAGATACTCCAGGATATCCAGCAAAGGACGAAGTCCACACCAGTTAAACCGTTGGCCATGAAAGCTCTAAGCTTGGCGAGTTGTGGTGCGTATGAGGCCTGTTCCTTGGCACTTAGTCGTTGCAGAAGGGGATGAGTATTGGCGAGCCAGTGAGCACGGTAACCCGACAGAGGGTTCTCATCTTCAGGAGAGGTGTCCTTGCAATAGAACCAAGTTTGATTCCACTCTTTTGCGTGACTGTGAAGTTTGGCGTGAGGAAAACTGGCATCCTTCCTTTTCTGAATGGAGACGCCACCAAGTTCAGTATTGTAGGACCTTGAAGTAGATGTGTCTAGAGGGGGGGGGGGGGGGGGGTGATTAGACACTTAGTGCCAAAGTCGCAATTTTTAAGCTTTTTCGGTTTAAGTGGAGTTTAGGCATAATTTCAACATTCACAATACATATCAAGCAAGCATGCAAAGAGTGTAAAGGCAGCGGAAAGTAAAGCATGCAACTTGCAAGAATGTAAAGGGAAGGGTTTGGAGAATTCAAACGCAATTGGAGCCACGGATGTTTTTCCCGTGGTTCGGATAGGTGGTGCTATCCTACATCCACGTTGATGGAGACTTCAACCCACGAAGGGTAACGGTTGCGCGAGTCCACGGAGGGCTCCACCCACGAAGGGTCCACGAAGAAGCAACCTTGTCTATCCCACCATGGCCATCGCCCACGAAGGACTTGCCTCACTAGCGGTAGATCTTCACAAAGTAGGCGATCTCCTTGCCCTTACAAACTCCTTGGTTCAACTCCACAATCTTGTCGGAGGCTCCCAAGTGACACCTAGCCAATCTAGGAGACACCACTCTCCAAGAAGTAACAAATGGTGTGTTGATGATGAACTCCTTGCTCTTGTGCTTCAAATGATAGTCTCCCCAACACTCAACTCTCTCTCTCATAGGATTTGGATCTGGTGGAAAGAAGATTTGAGTGGAAAGCAACTTGGGGAAGGCTAGAGATCAAGATTCATAAGGTAGGAATGGAATATCTTGGTCTCAACACATGAGTAGGTGGTTCTTTCTCAGAACATATGAGTTGGAAGTGTAGATCTGTTCTGAAGGCTCTCTCCACGAATGAAGAGGAGATGGAGGGGTATATATAGCCTCCACACAAAATCCAACCGTTACACACAGTTTACCAATCTCGGTGGGACCGAATCAACAAACTCGGTCAGACCAAAATAGTAAACCTAGTGATCGTTAGATATTTTCGGTGGGACCGATGTGCTAGGGTTAGGGTAAATCCACAACTCGGTTTGACCGATTACTCAAACTCGGTGGGACCGATTTGGGTAATAAGTGAAACAGAGAGTTGACCAAGCAAACTCGGTGGGGCCGATTGCATATCTCGGTGGGACCGAAAGTATTGCAATAGGTAACAGAGAGTTTGCAAGCCCATCTCGGTGAGACCGAGATCCCATCAGTGAGACCGAACTGATTAGGGTTTCTGGTGGTGGCTATGACAAGTGAAACTCGGTGGCGCCGGATAGAAATGATCGGTAGGTCCAAGTTTGGCTTTGGGTTTAGGTCATATGTGGAAGTGGGAAAGTAGCTGAGGATTTTGGAGCATATCATTAAGCACTTGAGCAAGAGGCTCATTAAGCAACACCTCATCCCTCCTTGATAGTATTGGCTTTTCCTATGGACTCAATGTGATCTTGGATCACTAAAATGTAAAATGAAGAGTCTTGACCTTAAGCTTTAGCCAATCCTTTGTCCTTAGCATCTTGGAGAACTTCCCACAACCTTTAGTCCATGCCACTCCATTGTTGAACTTATCTGAAACATACTAGATAGAAACGTTAGTCCAACAAGAGATATGTTGTCATTAATTACCAAAACCACCTAGGGAGGACTTGTGCTTTCAATCTCCCCCTTTTTGGTAATTGATGGCAACATACATCAAAGCTTTAGATAAATATATAAAGAACAACAAGTAAAGCTTTGGAAGGACATGTAACAAGCATAGGCTCCCCCTACATGTATACACTCATGTAAATGTGAAATATAGAAGCATGTGAGAGCATAACCATGACAGAGTAGGCAATGTGTTACATGTATCTTGGCCATATGCATCAGAACAAAAGATTATTAAGGAAAATACCTTCATGCTCATGAGTCCTTCTTGCAAACAGTATGTACATAAGCAAGAATTCCTCATACTCATGATTTTGATGCATACACTTACCTTGTAGTCTTTGGCTGGCTTAGGATGGAATGAACCTGCACAAAAAAGGTTAGATAACACAGGTACCTCCACTAGCCAGACCAAACCAAAGAAGCCACAAGAGAACCAAGACTGGGATGACATGTAGAGAGTGAGTACAAGGTACCACATTGGATTCAACATGTCCCCAAGAGTAAAGATATGCAATGAATTTGGCTGATTTCTTTCCCTTAGGTGTCTTTCTCCCCTTGAATCTTACATGGGATATTGGGAGAATATAGGGAACAGAAAATCAGAGCTGAAAGATACAAATGGATAGAACTTAATGCAAATAAGCACATATGAACATGTCTTTCCCCCAAAAAGACATGTGACATCTCTCCTCTTGAACATCAAGCATCTGGGACATCTGGGATCCTTGAGTATTCTCTCCCCTGGAAATCTCTTTCTCCCCCTTAATACTTTCGCTCTTGTAGGTTTGGTTCTTGAGACTTTCTTTCCCCCTTGAGCTTTGATGTGATCTCTCTCCCCCTTTGACATCAATTTCCAAGAAGGGCTTTCTGGAATCCGTCGTAAAGGTTTGGTCCTTGAGACTCAGCACAAAGCAATGGATAAAACTATGATGCTTGTAGAGGACAAGATTCATTGAGTAGAGCTGGATCAGAAGAAATATAGAACAAGTGGCAAACTATTTTTCCTATTGCGAAGTCGGTGGCACCGAGTGGCATGTTTCGGTGGTACCGAAAAGATTCGGTTGGACCGAAAATTACAAGTCGGTGAAACCGAGTTCACACAGAGAAAAACACTTGTCACCTCAGCTCACTAGACATGTAGGATCTCACAAAGATTTGCAATGAATTATCTGAAGGATTTGCAAGGAATTGAATGCAGAAAATGCAGAACAAAGACAAAAAAGAGAAGAAATTGAAGGATCTAGATGAAGTTTTTTTTGAAAAAGAGAAAGAAAATAAACATGCATGAGAAAAATGCAATAACACAAAAAAAAGAACACAAGAGAACTTCATCTAGAGTTGGGCGGTGACATAGTCACCTATGTTAGAGTATATTGACTTAGGAGTCAAGTGAGAACACTTGATCATAGGTCATACTCATCGTTTAAGTTCAAAATGGGGTTACCATTTTTCGTTTAAGCATCTTGATGTATTCACATCTTGTTGAGTTGCTTTGACTCATGTCTTGGAGTAAAGCTTCTCTAAGATGGAATAACATACCTTGGGTGGTGGTGTGGTTCTTGCTCATGTAGTTGAATTTGTGTGGGTGCTCAAGGTTGATGTAGCTCATCAAGAGTTGGGAGCACCACTTGGAGTTTGAGTTCATCTACCTACATGGGTTAGTTCTTGCAAGGAATAGCACTTGTGTATCCAAAAATGACAATCATGAAGCTCAACATAGAATTTGTCAAAGGATATGTTTGAATGGTTTTGTGCTTCCTTGTCTTCAACCACCATTGTGTAGAGACTTGGTGATGTAGAGATTTCTCAAGATGTGAGTGAGTCGCAATCTCATGGAATTAGATTCAACCAAGCACCTACATGGGTTAGACAACATGCAAGGTACAAATATATCCAAGACATAAGATAGTCATCATAAGAGATATATCATGGATTAGTCATAAGCTCATGTCTTGCATGTATCCAATGGAGTTCCTACTCCAAGTTCGAAGCATCAATAATGTTCAATTCACCTCTCAACCTGCAAAATACATACTCATCAAGAGGTTTAGTAAATATATCCGCTAATTTCTTATTGGTGCGAACATGCTTAAGATCAATGTCACCCTTAGCAACATGGTCTCGAATGAAATGATGACGAACTTCAATATGCTTAGTTCGAGAATGTTGTACATGATTATGACCAATTTTGATAGCACTTTCATTGTCACAAAGCAGTGGAACATGTTTCACATAGATCCCATAATCTTTAAGAGTTTGGGTCATCCAAAGTAATTGAGCACAACATGAACCAGCGGAAATGTATTCCGCTTCGGCGGTGGATAAGGATACCGAGTTTTGTTTCTTGGAAGACCAAGACACAAGAGATCTACCAATAAATTGACAAGTACCCAAAGTAGATTTTCTATCAACCTTGTCCCCGGCATAATCCGAGTCGGAATAGCCAACAAGATCAAAAGAAGACCTCTTAGGATACCAAATGCCAAAGTTTGGTGTATGAATTAAGTATCTCACTATCCTTTTCACAGCCTTAAGATGACATTCTTTAGGAGCAGCTTGATAACGTGCACACATGCACACACTTAGCATAATGTCGGGACGTGAAGCACATAGGTATAACAAAGAACCAATCATAGAGCGATAAACCTTTTGATCAACCGGTTCACCATCTTTGGTCAAATCAAGATGTCCACTAGTAGGCATGGGTGTGGGCATACCTTTGCTTTCTTGCATATTGAACTTCTTGAATAAGTCCTTGGTGTACTTTGTTTGAGAGACAAATGTACCTTCCTTAGTTTGCTTGATTTGCAAACCGAGAAAGAATTTGAGTTCACTCATCATAGACATCTCAAACTTCTCTGACATTAGCTTTCCAAACTTTTCACTAAAGAGAGGGTTAGTTGAACCAAATATGATATCATCAACATAAATTTGGCATACAAATAGTTCTCCATTAACCCTTTTAGTAAAAAGAGTAGAATCAATTTTACCAATTTCAAAACCACTTGCAATAAGGAACTTGGTCAAGCATTTATACCATGCTCTAGGAGCTTGTTTAAGACCATAAATAGCTTTGTGAAGTTTGTAAACATGATTTGGTTTCTTAGGATTGATAAAGCCGGGAGGTTGTTTGACATAAACTTCCTCCTCTATTTCACCATTTAGAAAAGCACTTTTAATGTCCATTTGGTACAAGGTGATATTATGGTGATTAGCATAGGCAAGTAAGATGCGAATGGACTCAAGTCTAGCAACGGGAGCATATGTCTCACCATAGTCCATACCTTCGACTTGTGTGTACCCTTGGGTAACGAGACGTGCTTTGTTGCGAACCACTTGACCATCTTCATCTTGCTTGTTGCGAAACACCCATTTGGTACCAATGATGTTGTGGTTGTTGTCGGGCTTCTCAACCAATGTCCAAACTTGGTTTCTCTCAAAGTTGTGTAGCTCTTCATGCATAGCGTTTATCCAATCCGGATCTTCCAATGCTTCTTCAACCTTCATAGGTTCAATGCTAGAGATGAATGAATAGTTTTCACAAAAGTTAGCTAAACGAGTCTTTGAGCGAGTGATTCTCCCGGTTTGTATATCATTGAAGATTTACTCGACGGGATGATCTTTGGCAATTCTTGCTCGAACTCGTGAGAGCTTTTGTTTGGGTCTTCGTTGAACATCTTCTTCATCTTGTTCTTTTTCTTGTCCTTCTTCATTGTTAACATTGTCGTTCTCTTGTCGTGGTGGAGAAGGAGGTTGTTGATGTTCGTCTTGATGCATTTCCTTGTCTTCTTCATCTTGGTGTGTCCCACTTGAGGATGCTTCCGTATCAATTCTTGGTTCACCTTGTCGTGAAGTAGAAGCTTCCACTTGGACGGACGAGGTACTCTCCTTCACCTCTGTTGGACGAATTTTGCCAATAGACAAGTCTTGGATTGCTTCTGAAGGGTCTTTGTCTCCTACATCGATTGGCAATTGCTATACTTGCGAGCCATTAGATTCATCAAACTTCACATCTACCGTCTCTTCAACCTTTCGGGTGAAATTGTTGTAGACACGGTAAGTGTGAGAGTTTGAGCCATAACCAAGTAGAAAACCTTCATGAGATTTAGGAGCAAACTTTGAACGACGATGTTTGTCAAGAATGTAGCACTTTGAGTCGAATACTCGAAAGTATCCAACTTGGGGTTTGTTACCGGTGAGGAGCTCGTATGCCGTCTTGCCGAGTAGCTTGTGAAGATACAAGCAATTTGTTGCATGACATGCTGTCTCAACTGCTTTTGCCCAAAAGTGCTTCGGCGTCTTGTATTCATCAAGCATCGTTCTTGCCATTTCGATGAGCGTCCGGTTCTTCCTCTCAACAACTCCATTTTGTTGAGGTGTGTACGTAGCCGAGAACTCGTGTGAAATCCCTTCTTCGTCAAGAAAGGTGTCCACATTTGCGTTCTTGAACTCCGTTCCGTTGTCACTCCGAACCTTCTTGATCTTCACATCAAACTGATTTTGGGCCTTCCAAGCGAAGTTTTTGAAGATCTTTTGAACCTGCGACTTGTCATTAAGAAAGAACACCCACGTAAACCTTGAAAAATCATCAACTATAACTAGACCAAAAGAATTTCCACCGAGACTCTTGTAGGTGTTGGGACCAAAAAGATCCATATGAAGTAGCTCGAGTGGCCTCCTTGTGGTCATGATGTTCTTCACGGGATGCCTTCCTCCAACCTGTTTACCTGCTTGACAAGCACTGCAAAGTCTATCCTTATCAAATATGACATCGTTAACTCCAAGGATTTGATTTCCTTTAATAAGCTTGTCAAGGTTTCTCATGCCAACGTGACCTAGTCGTCTATGCCACAACCAACCTTTTGAGGATTTAGCAATAAAGCAAGTTTTAGGTTGTGCCTTTTTAGAGAAATCGACAATGTAAAGATCACCTCTACGCATACCGGTAAAGACCATTTTATGATTGTCTCGACGAAATACTTGGCAATCTACCTCAGTAAATAGGACATTCAAACCGAAATCAGCAAGTCTAGATACTGAAAGTAAGTTGTAGCCGAGAGATTCAACGAGCATGACATTTTGAATGGAGCTATCATGTGAGATAGCCACCTTACCAAGGCCAACCACTTTACCCTTTGAATTATCACCAAAGGTGACATATTTCCGAGGGCCGTCATTTTCAGCAAGCTCACGGAAAATCTCTTCATCTCTGGTCATATGATCAGTACATCCACTATCAAGAACCCATTCCTTTCCTCCTGACGCATATCCCCGAAGATTTGCCGTAAGACCAAAATGTCTCATTGCATCATGAAGATCGAGGTCACTATTATCATCATCATCATAGTATCCATGTTCCCCATGATCTTGTGACTCATCATTTCCTAGAGAGGGTAATTCATTAGATAAATGATCATCAAAGTAGTCACTTTTATGAATTCTTATAGCTTCGGATATAATGATTCCAACATCTCCTTTAGCACGCTTGAGATTGGTAAGCTCAAATAGACAATCACCAAAACTAGGATCACTAGAGTTCATCTTACTCAAGGCAATAGATTTATGGAGAATTTCATCCAAATTTTTCAAGGAATGATCGGGAAATCGTTCCTCAAGAAATTTCCATATAGTATAGGCACAATTAAGAGTAGGCAAACTAGTAATCAAACTTTTGGGCAATCCTCTAATGATGAGCTCAATAGTTCTAAGATTGTGAATCATGTCAATATCTTCATCTAGGGTAGGATGCAAAGGATCAATATGAGGTGCACAAGGGCTAGCAATATACTTGTTCGAATGATATTGATTGAAAATTACAAGCATCTCATTTTTCCACTCATGAAAATACTCTCCATCAAGAATAGGCACTCTATGTCTAAGACTCCCTACAGACACATACATCTTCCTCCAATGGTGATTAAACCAAGGCAATGGAGTGTTGGAAATATGACCTAGAGGCAATAATAAAAGCATTATTATTATATTTCCTTGTTCATGGTAATTGTCTTTATTCATGCTATAATTGTGTTATCCGGAAATCGTAATACATGTGTGAATAACAGACACCAACATGTCCCTAGTAAGCCTCTAGTTGACTAGCTCGTTGATCAACAGATAGTCATGGTTTCCTGGCTATGGACATTGAATGTCATTGATAACGAGATCACATCATTAAGAGAATGATGTGATGGACAAGACCCAATCCTAAACATAGCATAAAGATCGTATAGTTCGTTTGCTAGAGTTTTGCAATGTCGAGTATCTTTTCCTTAGACCATGAGATCGTGTAACTCCCGGATACCGTAAGAGTGCTTTGGGTGTACCAAACGTCACAACGTAACTGGGTGACTATAAAGGTATACTACGGGTATCTCCGAAAGTGTCTGTTGGGTTGACACGGATCAAGACTGGGATTTGTCGCTCCGTATGACGGAGAGGTATCACTGGGCCCACTCGGTAATGCATCATCATAATGAGCTCAAAGTGACCAAGTGTCTGGTCATGGGATCATGCATTACGGTACGAGTAAAGTGACTTGTCGGTAACGAGATTGAACGAGGTATTGGGATACCGACGATCGAATCTCGGGCAAGTAATATATCGATTGACAAAGGGAATTGCATACGGGGTTCATTAAATCCTCGACATCGTGGTTCATCCGATGAGATCATCATGGAGCATGTGGGAGCCGACATGGGTATCCAGATCCCGCTGTTGGTTATTGACCGGAGAGTCGTCTCGGTCATGTCTACATGTCTCCTGAACCCGTAGGGTCTACACACTTAAGGTTCGGTGACGCTAGGGTTGTGAAGATATGTATATGCAGTAACCCGAATGTTGTTCGGAGTCCCGGATGAGATCCCGGACGTCACGAGGAGTTCCGGAATGGTCCGGAGGTAAAGAATTATATATAGGAAGTGCTGTTTCGGCCATCGGGACAAGTTTCGGGGTCACCGGTATTGTACCGGGACCACCGGAAGGGTCCCGGGGGTCCACCGGGTGGGGCCACCTATCTCGGAGGGCCCCATGGGCTGAAGTAGGAAGGGACCCAGCCCTTAGTGGGCTGGGGCGCCACCTCCTAAGGGCCCATGCGCCTAGGGTTTGGGGGAAACCCTAAAGGGGGCGCCCCCTTGCTTGGGGGGCAAGCCCCCCACCCCTTGGCCGCCGCCCCCCTAGGAGATCCATCTCCTAGGGCCGGCGCCCCCCCCCTGGCACCCCTATATATAGTGGGGGAGAGGAGGGACTTGAGGCTACGGCTTTTGGTGCATTCCTCTCTCCCTGTTACGTCTCTCTCTCTCTCGTAGTACACGGCGAAGCCCTGCTGTCGTGACGCCCTGCATCCACCACCATGCCGTCATGCTGCTGGATCATCATCAACCTCTCCTCCCCCCTTGCTGGATCAAGAAGGAGGAGACGTCTCCCGTCCCGTACGTGAGTTGAACGCGGAGGTGCCGTCCGTTCGGCACTTGGTCATCAGTGATTTGGATCACGTCGTGTTCGACTACATCATCCCCGTTCCTTGAACGCTTCCGCACGCGATCTACAAAGGTATGTAGATGCATCTGATGACTCGTTGCTAGATGAACTCCTAGATGGATCTTGGTGAAACGAGTAGGAAATTTTTTGTTTTCTGCAACGTTCCCCAACATGGAGACCAAAGCTCTGATACCACTTGTAGGACCTTGAAGTAGATGTGTCTAGAGGGGGGGGGGGTGATTAGACACTTAGTGCCAAAGTCGCAATTTTTAAGCTTTTTCGGTTTAAGTGGAGTTTACGCATAATTTCAACATTCACAATACATATCAAGCAAGCATGCAAAGAGTGTAAAGGCAGCGGAAAGTAAAGCATGCAACTTGCAAGAATGTAAAGGGAAGGGTTTGGAGAATTCAAACGCAATTGGAGACACGGATGTTTTTCCCGTGGTTCGGATAGGTGGTGCTATCCTACATCCACGTTGATGGAGACTTCAACCCACGAAGGGTAATGGTTGCGCGAGTCCATGGAGGGCTCCACCCACGAAGGGTCCACGAAGAAGCAACCTTGTCTATCCCACCATGGCCATTGCCCACGAAGGACTTGCCTCACTAGCGGTAGATCTTCACGAAGTAGGCGATCTCCTTGCCCTTACAAACTCCTTGGTTCAACTCCACAATCTTGTCGGAGGCTCCCAAGTGACACCTAGCCAATCTAGGAGACACCACTCTCCGAGAAGTAACAAATGGTGTGTTGATGATGAACTCCTTGCTCTTGTGCTTCAAATGATAGTCTCCCCAACACTCAACTCTCTCTCATAGGATTTGGATCTGGTGGAAAGAACATTTGAGTGGAAAGCAACTTGGGGAAGGCTAGAGATCAAGATTCATATGGTAGGAATGGAATATCTTGGTCTCAACACATGAGTAGGTGGTTCTTTCTCAGAACATATGAGTTGGAAGTGTAGATCTGTTTTGAAGGCTCTCTCCACGAATGAAGAGGAGGTGGAGGGGTATATATAGCCTCCACACAAAATACAACTGTTACACACAGTTTACCAATCTCGATGGGACCGAATCAACAAACTCGGTCAGACCAAAATAGTAAACCTAGTGACCGTTAGAGATTTTCGGTGGGACCGACTGGATCAACTCGGTGGGACTGATGTGCTAGGGTTAGGGTAAATCCACAACTCGGTTTGACCGATTACTCAAACTCGGTGGGACCGATTTGGGTAATAAGTGAAACAGAGAGTTGACCAAGCAAACTCGGTGGGGCCGATTGCATATCTCGATGGGACCAAAAGTATTGCAATAGGTAACAGAGAGTTTGCAAGCCCATCTCGGTGAGACCGAGATCCCATCGGTGAGACCGAACTGATTAGGGTTTCTGGTAGTGGCTATGACAAGTGAAACTCGATGGCGCCGGATAGAAATGATCGGTAGGTCCGAGTTTGGCTTTGGGTTTAGGTCATATGTGGAAGTGGGAAAGTACTTGAGGATTTTGGAGCATATCATTAAGCACTTGAGCAAGAGGCTCATTAAGCAACACCTCATCCCTCCTTGATAGTATTGGCTTTTCCTATGGACTCAATGTGATCTTGGATCACTAAAATGTAAAATGAAGAGTCTTGAGCTTAAGCTTTAGCCAATCCTTCGTCCTTAGCATCTTGGAGAACTTCCCACAACCTTTAGTCCATGCCACTCCATTGTTGAACTTATCTGAAACATACTTGATAGAAACGTTAGTCCAACAAGAGATATGTTGTCATTAATTACCAAAACCACCTAGGGAGCACTTGTGCTTTCAAGTATTGGGCCCGTCTAAGAATTCAATGCGACGGTTTAAGTGGAAGAAATCCTAGAACAGCTCGACAGTCGGTTCTTCTTGTAGATACGCTTCATAAAAAACCTGAAAGTTGCAGATATTGGATACAGAGTTGGGTCCAATATCATGAGGGTGGATCTGAAAGCTGGCAAGTACATCCCGGAATAACTTGGATCCAGGCGGTTTAAAACCACGGCCTATATGATCAGCAAACACTACTACTTCACCGTCTATGGGGTAGGAGGATTTTCCGGCCCAGGAACTCGCGAACAGATTTCATTTTTCTTCGGTAAGGTACCAATTTTGACCATTCCGTTCACTTGTTCTTCAGTAACCCAGGAAGGAGCCTAGTTACAGGAATAGAATTGTTTGGCCATTGCAAGTGAAGAGCTGGAAAGGAATAATGCTGGTTTATGATTCATTAATGACAATGCATAAAGTACAACAGGTTAAGGAAAAAAGGAATTCAAGCATGTGAAATTGATAAACTGGAGGAAGTTATAAACCGCCTACGACAGAGTGTTTATAAGTGGTAAAGCGATGAACGATTTACAAGGGGACTAATGGCATATGACAGATTATTTTCTACATAGATAAACCGCCTGTGCAGGTAAAAAAGGTACAGATCTGAAGCAAAAAATGGCTAAGTGAAGAAAAATAGGTTTCACAGAATCACGTTCGTGTTTTGGATCTACCGCAAGTCAAGAAAAAGGAATAGATTTCGACCTAAAAACAACATGTTCCTGAAGCAGTTCACAAAAGGTCTAGATCAAAGTTCTTATGTGTACAAGGTTTTGTTTAATGGCTGAGATAAGGACTACCATAGTTACTACACGAAATGCATCAAGTCTTAGGTCTGCTATATATGGACTGACGAAGAACAGGAAGGGAGCACCATGAACTCGTATGAACCCTAAGTGGATCTACGGGGAAAGAGGGGAAGGCTTACAAGGGCTATCGAAGTAGAGGAGGTGTGCCACGTCTCTCTGGAGCGATCAGGTCAATGCAACGGCCAACGATGAGGCAGAGACGAAGCTCGGCGACGGTGGCGGCGCTCGGGTGCAAAGGCATCGCGAGGAGGAAGAAGAGAGGAGAAGGCAACAGAAAGAAAAGTAAGGGGTCCTCCACCCTATTTATAAGGATAAAGAGATTAGCCACAGGCGCAGGAATCGAGGAGCCCAGAAAATGGATAGATAATGAGATTGTTGCCTCGATTATTGGATGCTCATTAATAAAAGGGGCATCTTTGGCTTTAAATGAACAGGTGATGTCACGGCGGTTTACTACAAACCCGGAGGATGACATCAGGGCGGTTTACAAGATCTATGCGAAGGTGCAAGTGGGGGAATTTTTCTAAGTGTTGAAGATTGACATGAACAAGTTCAAATCAATCTGGGGCCTAATATTGGGGATATTGCTACTGGACATAAAACGGCCAGGAGTGTCTGGGTTAACTATATGATGATTATTGTTTGAAGCCCAGGAAGACAAAGGATGATGGCGCTTCATGAAGGCCCAAGGCTCTAAGGCGGGTTAAGGCCTGTAGACATAAACCAACATTATCATGTAACTTGTATTGTAAGATAGGAGGAATGGGGACCAAGTTGGACACGTTGATGATCCGGCCATGGCACTCTGTAAACCGATGGGCGTCGACCTGTGTATATAAAGGGACGACTCGGGGGCGGTTTAGGGACACAACAATTCGAGAACTAGGCAAAGAGGATTCACTCCCTGGTCATCAAAACCCTAGCAATTCCATCACAACCTCATGAGTAGACTCCGAAAAAGGAAGTTGATGACTCTTCCCCTGCTGACAAGCATCACACACTGCTACATCATTATTACTAGAGACACTAGGAAGCTCATGACGATGCAAAACATGACGAACGATAGGTGTGGCAGGATGGCCAAGACGAGCATGCCACTGTGACGACGAGACGCGAACTCCACTGAAAACCCGAGAGACTCCAGGATGCTCCAGACGATAAAGGCCCTGGTAGAGACGCCCACTAAGAAGAACGTCCCTCGTGTCCCGATCCTTAATAAAGAGATCAAACGGGTGAAATTCACAAAACACATTATTGTCATAAGTGAGTTTAGGAACTAAAAGGAGATTGCGTGTCACAAACGGTACTCTAAGAACATCACGAAGCTGAAGCCTCCTAGTGGCATGACTAGTAAGAAGGGATGCATGACCAATATGAGAGATGTGCATACCTGCTCCATTGGCGGTGTGGATCTTATCAGAACCATGATAGGGCTCGCAAGGATGAAGCTTCCCCATCTCATTCGTCAGATGCTCTATCGCCCCAGAGTCCATGTACCAGTGCGGATCAACGGAGTAAGACTGAGTATGGCCTTGAGGCTTTTGCGGCGCCGGGCGGTCGGCCATAGCCACCTGTCGCACAGTGTTGCGCGTATCCTTGTCGTCGTTGCAGAGACCGAGGAAACTCTTCTGAAAACGTCGATGGCACTTGGAGGCCCAATGCCCATCAAGACCACAGAGCTGGCAGACCCGTCGACCCCCATCACCAGGTAGAGTCGGAGTAGGGGCGCGTCGAGGACTGAGCACCACCGCAGGGGCGGTTGCCTCTGTAGGCCACGTTGGCGGAGGCAACGCCGCGGTTGCGGTTGGCACGACGCGCCTCGACGCGCTGCTCAGTGAGGAGAAGTCAAGAGTAGACCTCATGCGCCATCATGGGAGTTGTGTTGCCGCGCTCATTAATGATCTCAACTAAACCATCATACTCTTCGTCAAGGCCGTTTACAATGAAGGAGTTGAACTCAGAGTCTGTAAGCGGCTGTCCAATGGATGCCAATGTGTCAGCAAGAGACTTGACCTTGTTGTAGAACTCCGTTGTCGTGGAATCCAACTTCTCGCAGGCGCCAAGCTCGCGATGAAGGGCACTGACCTTGGCTTGTGACTGTGATGCAAAGGAGTGCTCAAGGATGGTCCAAGCCTCGTGGGGAGTCTTCGCGAAGACGATGAGCCTGGCAACAGCCCGAGTGAGCGAACCCTGGATGGAGGAGAGATTCGCATGGTCCTGCCCCGTCTAGACACGGTGTGCCGGGTTGTAAACCGGACCGTTCACGCTGTCCACCAGCGCAGGGGGCAAGGAAAAGTGTCGTCGACGTAGCCAAGCAAGTAGTGGCTCCCAAGGAGCGGAAGAACTTGCGCACGCCAAAAGATATAATTGTCGGACGAGAGCTTGACGGTGATGAGGTTGCCGAAGTGGAACGGTGGAGTCAACAAGCCCGTAGAAGCGCCTGCCGGAGGCGCGGATGCCATGGGGGCAGGGACGGGCGACGCGAGTGACATCACGGGATCGGGACCTGTGAGCAGCGACGGCCTGATCGAGGGCGATCCTGCTAGGGGCGCGACGCCATGTGGCCCGCCGTGACGGCCGACGCAGTGGCCTCGGGCGCGAAAGCCAGAGGCGTGATGGCGCCGGTCGACGAGGCAGGTGAAGGAGCACTCGACGTATGGATTGTCAGTGCATGTCCCAGCAACGAGGAAGCCGGAAGATGGTTGGAGAAGAACGAGCCGACGCTCTGTGTCCCGATCTGGTGCGGCCACATGGTGGCCGAGTCGAGCGGGGGAGAGAGGAGTGCGGCGAGGGAGGACGGAAGGAAACCGGCGGAGGAGGAGCTGGAGGCAGCGGCTCCCGTCATGGCGGCGGCGCGATCAAGGGGTGGCGGCGCGATGTGGGGGGGGGGGGGGGGCGATAGGTTAGGGTTTTGCAGAAGCATACGTAACCAGGTCTATTACCATGTAAGACAATGATTTGGGGGAACCAGCACAACCCTCTAGGGGTGGCTTATCTCACATATATAATGGGTGTGTTACAATAGGTACAACATACGTACACAAATACAGAAGCTATACATAGTCTAACACCGGAGAGCCCGCATCGCCGAGTACCTCCACCGCCGAGCTCTCTGTAACCTCCTCTGTTGCCGCGGCCTCCCCTCCTCTCCAGTCCTCCCCGGAACTCGTTCTACCTCAGAACGGGACCGCCTCGTCCCCACGAACTCAACGGTGGCCTCGCCTTAGCCGGAGCCCTCCCGTGGCCGCAGGCCTCCCTCAACGGCTGCCGCGCCTTGGCTCTCTGCCTTCGTCGTGAGCCGCCGTCCCGTCCCTCCCCGGGGCCGGCCGACCCACTGGACAGACGCGCCACGCCGGCCGCGCCCGCCGATACCCGTGCCCTGGCCGGAGCTGGCCTGAACCGGCCGCCCCAGCACCGGTAGCGCCTTGTCCTCCTCCTCTGCTTCCTGTTGTGGCCAGGCACGGGAGGAAGAAAAAGACAGGGGGAGGAGAGAGAAGGATAAGGTGGGCCCCGCGTCTCATCCTCTGCCCGTTGACCTTGCCACTGCCACGTCACGTAAGTGGAAACATATTTCCCGTTGTACGTCTTCTTCCAATGAAAGTGATTCGTCCTTTCTTTTATCTAAAATACGTTTTCCCCTCCGGAAAGTGTATTCCTCTCTACTGCAGCATAAAGTACACTTTCACTTCTCTGAAAACGTATTTCTACTTATACGCTTTCAGTTTTTCCTCCTAGGGACCCGTTGGTGATAAATTTTTCATAGATTGGTCCCTGTTCTTCCAACCTTCACAACTTTTCAACCGTAACTCTGATTGAGGTGAAACCAGCGCTCACTTCTTCGTCTCGTCGAGCTCTATCTTTTGGTAACATTTTAACCAGGTGGTTTCACAGTGAAAATAACCATTTTTCCCTTGCCTCTAATCAGCCCCCTCCGAGAAAGAACCGTCCAACGGTTTGTTCCGCGGCTTCACCGCACTTCTTCCCGGAGTCTCCGCCACCGCCAGGCAAGCCACAATACCCACTTGCATGATAGTCATGCAGTAGCCATGGTTTTCAACTTGAATATTTATTAAATGATTGCTTGTTTAAAATATGGTTATCATTGTTTCGGTAATGCTTCTCGGTTTTGTGCTTACTTACTTGCTATGTTGTTATGCATCTGGTTGTCATGCCCTGCTAGTTGCTAGTATTCCTTTCATATGCTGATGCTTGCTAGTAGTATATGTTGAACTTAGTAATGATCTTCGGTGCATGACTGCCGTCTGCCCCGAGTACGGTTGTTATGCATGTTCCATTACATCAAGTTGATTAAATGCTTGCATGATGGCATTGTTGATATGTTCTTGCATGATGTTTATTGTTGATGCTAGTGGTCATGTTATGCTATGAGTAGTGTTGTACTAGTAATATTAATGCTCTTCATTATGCCATGCTCAGTTGGAGTTGATTCATTGTTGATATGGTGGCTAGTTATGTTGCACCCGTGCTTATGTTGATATCATGCTCATGCATTGTAATTGTATCATATTATTTTATCATGGCTCAGCATATTTGCATTCAAGTTTAACCGGATTAAATTGAACTTGAAAACCTGTTGGCTGAGTCATGGTGCCACCATATCGAACTGACCAGTGCAACCACGCTTACCTTTATGGGAAGGTCCTAACTGGGTCTATTGTCGTGCCTCTCGCCGGTGCCTCCAACTAGGGAAGGTTATGGGCATGCGGTACCCTGGCCTGGTAAGCAGAGATAACCTTGTGTGCCCGTTGTTGTTATTATGGATTCAGTCCCCATGAGGGACGTTTGGCCACGACGGTGGTCGTTGTGTCTTTGGTAGACACGGGGCCACCCAGGACTAGCCCAGTTGGGAATGGATCAGAGTGGCCGGGAGAGTGTAATGGCAATATATCGGTTTTGTCGGAACGTCGTTGGTCCACCTAAATGGGAGTGCGAGGCCATGGGTTCCGTAGTGTGGGTAGAGTGTACTAACCTACGTAGAGTGTATATTAAATCTATTGACAGCCGCGCTCATGGATAAGGGCCCAGTTCGTGTCGGTCATACTGTGAGTCAACAGTAATAATAATAATGTGCTAGATAACAACCCTGGTTCGAGGATGAGATAAGTTGGTTGTGATCGCCGAAAGGATCACTGTTTGAGACAAAGTGATGTTCACGATTGTGATCGCCGGAATGATCACCGTGGTATCAAGGATACCGAGTTGTTGGATATTTGTGATGTTGGGTGAGAATCGTGGGTAAAGATCAAGCTCCTTGTGGTCATTTGATGATTACTACGGTATTGTTTATACCAAGCTTGATTTGATCCTGAGATGATCGTGTAATGTCCGAAGTTCGTAAGTGATGCATGTGATGGTTACGAGGTAACCCGAGCAGAATAAATGGTGCATGTAGTGTCATCATGTTGCATGCTAGTATCATCAGATTTATATGTTCATGCCATAATCATATAGTTCTAGCGATATTATGTTCATGTTGTTCATGCTATGTTATCCTGATGATCTCATGATAATTCCTGCTTAACCTGTAATTGCCATGCTGTTGTTTGTCTTGAATGCTTCTGGTTATTGTGAGCTTGCAAGTACATTCAATGTACTGACCTGGCGTGTCATGCCAGTTTGCAGGTCGTGCCTGGATTGCTTGCTTGTTTGGTGTTGTTCCCGTGTTCACGAGCTAGGATAAACGTTCCAGCCAGAGTCCGTGCGAATTGGAGTCCATCATCGCCGTTCGTTGTTCCACTGCCAGTAGTTATTCCGCTACTTCAATTTGTTATGCTGCTTGTATAGAGAAACCATGGTTGGCGTAGTGTCGCCGTGCCGATGTTATTCATTGTAATATCGGAACCCTTGTATTCATATTCATGTTGTAATAGAGAGCTGGTTTCTTCTATACTAAGAAGTGTCGTATTCCAGAAGACTTCACCTCGATCTCTAGGCTGGAATACGGGGCGTTCCGGTTTTCTCTGAGCCGGGGTGCCACAGGCTTGGTATCAGAGTAGGTCTGGCTGTAGAGCTTCCTAGTCTGCTGGAACGTTAGAAAATGGTAGTATAGGGTCTGGTTGTTGCCCTTGCTTGCTGCATTTGGTTGTTGCATTTGTTTGCTGCATATAGTCTTATTTCGGTGTTAGTCCGAGACGCCATTCGAGCCTGGAGATTGCTTGGTGTCGCTATACCTCAGTCTCCGCTAGCTTCTCCAGATCGTCCGCCTCATCCATCCGGAGTTTCAGAGTCAGCGGTTCCACTCGCTACTCCCTTAGCTTCCTCGTCAGTTCGCGAGCGTTTGCTCAAGTGTAGGATGTAATCCTTCATGTAGTGTTTGTGCATCTGTTGTAGTATCATGCTTGTGTGTGCCTGTGTGAAGCAGCTTTGTAGTTTGTTTGCTGTGTGCTTTGTTGCAATAAATTGTTTTCTCGTGCTTCTTTGTTTTGAATCCTCGGTGTTACGCCCGTATGGAAATTATTCCTCGACCGACACCAGATCAGAAGAAGCCGTAAGCAGTACAGATATACACCCAGAAATTCAGCAATGAGGTTTCCAGCTGACAACATTGTATTGTAGACATCCGTACGGTTACAAATTGTATTATGATTAGACTATCAGTAACAAGTACCTGTCAGATATACACTTTATCGCAATAATGATTAAATCAGCAAGAGAACAAAATTGGGTCAGCAGTACATTTCAAGTCAAAGGTATGGGCTATGCACAATGATTGAATGTGTCGTAAGTCAAAATTAAAACCTTGTGACACCCAAAAGTCAGTCCAATTGCACGATGAATTTAGTAAGGACAGTCAGACAATTATTGTCATATAAATAATCAGCTGTCGGACTGACAAAAAAATATATATCATTCCATTCGCCAAGAAAATCAGTCCCATCCTTCTCCACAATTTATTGACGAAGTGTACAGAGTAAGGTTCCCAGTCTACATCAGTAGGGAATGAATGGATTCCCATGCAAGATATTCAGTCTTCCTGATGAAATACTACAAAAGCTTCTGGCAGAAGGTACCGAGTCTTCCCTAGCAAAGTCTTTAAGGGGGGGGGGGAGCTTATGAGGTACGATACCCCGTTTTTCCTCAAGAAGATATCCACCGAAGGCTTCGAGCATAAGCCATCTAGTCTTCCTCAGCACGATATCCCGATGGCTTCCAACGCAAGCTGCCCAATCTTCTTCTGTACGACGCTAGTACAAGACATTAAATTATGAATTGTCAGCATATGACAGTGTTTTCCAAGTGGCAGATCTGCAACAATTTGGTCTGAAACAAAAACCAGTCAGAACAAAGTTATGCCTCGAGAATCAGATATTTGTTCATACAATGAGTATGCTGCCAAGTCCATGCAAGTCTCTCGCACAAGGAAGAATTCACGGTACGCATCCGACAACCTCACCGGTTATTCAAGAAACAAAAACTAGTGGGTGATGCCATAATCAACAAGTCTTGAAGGAAAGAGACAATAATCTTGGCAGCGATTATCAAGATCAGTCCCGCACATCCAACAATATGGTGTTATTAACCCTGTCACTGTCTGGCATAATCAACAACAATATTGAGATCTAGATAACCACACGCGAGCCGGATAAATATACTGAGGCTCAAAACAGGAACCAGACCAAGGTATGATTGCCAGATATTGTACACAACAGTATTCAGGGCCGCGAAAATAATCAAGGATATATATAAGGCCCCACACTTGCAGTTGAGGATCCAGATGAAGAAAGTAATAATGAAAGAGCAAGACCAACAATACAGGTATGCAGTTATTATGTGAAAAATGTGGATGCCCAAGACCGTCTTATTCCACGGCAAACCCAAGCAAAGATCCACCTAAGAGGTATACTCCATTGTGGTAAGGACCTCATAGCAAGGCAACCAGCTCAGTCGACAGTATGCTCAGTACTGTCAGCACTGAATACCCGTGTCTGTCCGGTCAGACTCATGGACAGCTCAATATATTGACCTCAACACCCACGATGGAGCATCGCACCGACCGTTATTTCCAGGGAGATACAGGCAAAAATGAAGAATCAGTATGAGAACATATACTTTGAGGATTGTTATCTCTCGCATAGGTGAAGCAATTAAAGGAATAGCCTGTGTGAATGGGATTCTTTGCCACAGTCACCGCCAGTCAAGTCTACAAATCTTATCATTAGGAGATGGTGCATTTTTCAATCAGTCACGACAAGGGACGGTCAAACCTTTGGTACAACTTGGATACTCAAGATTGTGAAGCCAGTTAAGATAAGTCAGAAACTCCTGCAAAATGTCAGAATCCGTTAGCAAAACAGGTATGATCCACCTCACTGTTTTGAACCCCGAAGGCATGCATATATTTGAGGAATCCGATGCTTGGATAGAAGAGGTTCTTTGTTCTATGGAATATATGTTCCCCAACTCCATGGAATATTCTCGATACTCGATACAAGAATAATATTTCCAGCAAGGATCAATATCAAGAAGGACAAGTATGTCCGTACAAATAATATTTCGGATGCCAGCTCAGCCAACAGATATGAAAGAAAATTTGAGTCAGTATAAATAGGAACATATGAGGTAAGTCCTGTCAGTATGTCAGATCCAGTGAAGCAAACCACCCCAGATCCAGACAGTCATTCAAATCTAATTCAGTGGAAATATTATGAATAAAAGAAACCTGAGTTGGAAATGGTTTCTTCAAGTCAGAAAAATTATTTAACCCTGAACAACCAAATCTCGAGGACGAGATTTCTTTAAGGGGGGAAGGTTTGTAATAGCTTGGATTTTTGCCCTTTTCTTTTTCCTTTGATTCTCTTGGATTTCCTGTTTTATTCTGCTTTACCGTGGCTATGTGGTTCTGAAACTTGGGAAGATCATGTCTTCCTAGGTTTTATAGTGGCTTGTCACCCTCTTCATCATCCCATGATCATGCCATTTCCATCCTTGACCTAATCCAAAATTCTTTTGTTGGGAATATTCCTTTTCTGATAAGGGAATAACCCTTAAAACCCTAGGTTGTGAAGCAACCGATATATCTGTCACTCATAAAATTCCTAAATAATTCTCATAAATTTTTTGGGTCCTATCTTACTCAAATATGGCAAAATATTTCATTGCCATGTTCAAAAATAATCCTCCAATAATTCTTTTCCTATTCTGTCCTAAATGGCACTTTGCAAAGGAAGTGCTATTTATATTTGCTTGATTGACCCCAAACTTCTTGGACATATTTTCCTGTCCAAATAATTGACCTATGCCAAAATTCAACTCAATTGGCCTAGTAAATATACCTGAGCATTTTTTCAAAGTTCCTGTTTGAGGGAAGTGATTGTGAAGGAAGTACAAGCTAGGCATATCCAAATGAGGTGCAATTTTGCAAGGTCTTTCCTATGATCTTATCATGACTCTTCACCAAATATGAGCTCATGTAACTCATCTATGTGAGCCCAGCCCCAAATCTTAGCTTCTGGTCAGATTTTCAGTTTGTGAAGCAACTATATTTTATATTGCTTCAGTTGAGCTGAAAATTTACCAGGACATGCTTTACCTATATAAACTCCCTCCACCAAGTTTTACCTCAATTGGTTAATCCAATTGCCCTGGGTAATTTTTCTAAGTTTCTGTCCAGAATGAAGCTTTGTGAAGCAAGTGCCACTTTGGTATTTCCAAATGGCATGAAACTTTTACAGAAGCTTCATCTCATCATATAACCCCTCTCTGCCAAATTTCAGCTCACAGAGATCAAGTATGTGAGTGCATCATCCAAATCCCCAATTCTGGCCAGTATTGCATGTTCTACTGCAACCCTCATCTAAACTCCTCCTCTTAGTCTGAGTTTTGGTGATCAGTATCACCTTAGTGTGTGATGATCAAAAGACAAACTAGTTACCATGTTACTTAGCTGGTTTAACCACAGCAACTTCCAAACACCTTCTTACTGATTTACTTTTGGAGCTAAGTGCAAATCTCTTCTTTGCCCCTGGACCGATTTATTTCCTCATTTTGACTGAGGGCACCAAGGTCAATCTACTGGACATGGTTGGCCACGCCAAAGAGCGCTGCTTGCGCCAGTACGCGTGGTGATCACACTTGCGTCATGGCTGCAGGCGTGCTCTGGCTTGTTCCGGCCACTATGCTCGTCTCCTCCCTCCTCGTCTCGACCTCAAACTTGTCCAGGAGCTCGCCCGTGCTCGATTGCATCACCCTGCATAGGTGCCACATCGTGGTTTGCCATCAATGCGCCGCTAGAACATTGACGTGCCATGCCCTGCCCCTGACCTCCATTAAAGCACTGCTCAAGCTCACTAGCGATGCTCCAGAACCCCCTCGGCTATATAAGGCATGCCCGAGCCCTCCCGCTGCTCACCCATCCCTCCCTCGCCTCATTTGGTCACCAGGATCGCCTCATCTCGTCGTTGTTAGCCGTCATCCACCATGGCCGCCTCAGCCTCGGCATGATTCCGGCCAAACCAAGCTTTCCCTCGCCGTTCCAAGACATCCACAGACTCCCCCTCGTCCCACTGAGCCTCCCCATCTCCTCCGTTCGTCGCCAGAGAGCCCGCATAGTCGAGTACCTCCACCGCCGAGCTCTCTGTAACCTCCTCTGTTGCCGTGGCCTCCCCTCCTCTCCACTGCTCCCCGGAACTCGTTCTACCTCAGAACGGGACCGCCTCGTCCCCACGAACTCAACGGTGGCCTCGCCTTAGCCGGAGCCCTCCCATGGCCGCGGGCCTCCCTCAACGGCCACCGCGCCTTGGGTCTCTGCCTTCGCCGTGCGCCGCCGTCCCGTCCCTCCCCGGGGCCGGTCGACCCTCTGGACGGACGCGCCACGCCGGGCTGCGCCCGCCGGTACCCGTGCCCTGGACCGGCCACCCCAACACCGGCAGCGCCCTGTCCTCCTCCTCTGCTTCCTATCGTGGCCAGGAACGGGAGGAAGAACAAGACAGGGAGAGGAGAGAGAAGGATAAGGTGGGCCCCGCGTATCATCCTCTGCCCGTTGACCCCGCCACTGCCATGTCACGTAAGTGGAAACACATTTCCCGGTGTATGTCTTCTTCCAACGAAAGTGTATTCTTCCTTTCTTTTATCTAAAATACGTTTTCCCTTCTGGAAAGTGTATTCCCCTCTACTGCAGCATAAAGTACGCTTTCACTTCTCTGAAAACATATTTCTACTTATACGCTTTCAGTTTTTCCTCCCAGGGACCCGTTGGTGATAAATTTTTCACAAATTGGTCCCTATTCTTCCAAGCTTCACAAATTTTCAACCGTAACTCCGATTGAGGTGAAACCAGCGCTCACTTCATCGTCTCGTCGAGCTCTATCTTTTGGTAACATTTTCACAAGGTGGTTTTCACAGTGAAAATGATCATTTTGCCCTTGCCTCTAATCAGCCCCCTCCGAGAAAGAACCGTCCTACGGTTTGTTCCGCGGCTTCACCACACTTCTTCCCGGAGTCTCCGTCACCCCCAGGCAAGCCACAATACTGACTTGCATGATAGTCTTGCCGTAGCCATGGTTTTCAACTTGAATATTTCTTAAATGATTGCTTGTTCAAAATATGGTTATCATTGTTTCGGTAATGCTTCTGGGTTTGTGCTTACTTACTTGCTATGTTGTTATGCATCTGGTTGTCATGCCCTGCTAGTTGCTAGTATTCCTTTCATATGCTTATGCTTGCTAGTAGTATATGTTGAAGTTAGTAATGATCTTCGGTGCATGACTGCCGTCTGCCCCGAGTACCGTTGTTATGCATGTTCCATTCCATCTAGTTGATTAAATGCTTGCATGATGGCATTGTTGATATGTTCTTGCATGATGTTTATTGTTGATGCTAGTGGTCATGTTATGCTATGAGTAGTGTTGTACCGGTAATATTCATGCTCTTCATTATGCCATGCTCAGTTGGAGATGATTCATTGTTGATATGGTGGCTAGTTATGTTGCACCTATGCTTATGTTGATATCATGCTCATGCATTGTAATTGTATCATGTTATTTTATCATGGCTCAGCATATTTGCATTCAAGTTTAACCGGATTAAATTGAACTTGAACACCTGTTGGCTGAGTCATGGTGCCACCATATCGAACTGACCAGTGCAACCATGCTTACCTTTATGGGAAGGTCCTAACTGGGTCTATTGTTGTGCCTCTCGCCGGTGCCTCCAACTAGGGAAGGTTATGGGTGTGCGGTACCCTGGCCCGGTAAGCAGACATAACCTTGTGTGCCCGTTGTTGTTATTATGGATCCGGTCCCCGTGAGGGACGTTTGGCCACGACGGTGGTCGTTGTCTCTTTGGTAGACACGGGGCCACCCAGGACTAGCCCAGTTGGCAATGGGTCGGAGTGGCCGGGAGAGTGTAATGGCAATAGATTGGTTTTGTCGGAACATCGTTGGTCCACCCGAATGGGAGTGCGAGGCCATGGGTTCCGTAGTGTGGGTACAGTGTACTAACCTCCGTAGAGTGTATATTAAATCTAACGATAGCTGCGCCCGCGGATAAGAGCCAGTTCGTGTCGGTCACACTGTGAGTCAATAGTAATAATAATAATGTGCTAGATAACAACCCTGGTTCGAGGATGAGATAAGTTGGTTGTGATCGCCGGAAGGATCACTATTTGGGACCAAGTGATGGTCATTGTTGTGACCGCCGGAATGATCACCGTGGTATCAAGGATACCGAGTTGTTGGATATTCGTGATGTTGGGCGAGAATCGTGGGTAAAGATCAAGCTCCTTGTGGTCATTTGATGATTACTACGGTATTGTTTATACCAAGCTTGATTTGATCATGAGATGATCGTGTAATGCCTGAAGTTGGTAAGTGATGCATGTGGTGGTTATGAGGTAACCCAAGCAGAATAAATGGTGCATGTAGTGTCATCATGTTGCATGCTAGTATCATCAAATTTATATGTTCATGCCATAATCATATTGTTCTTGCGATATTATGTTCATGTTGTTCATGCCATGTTATCCTGATGATCTCATGATAATTCCTTCTTAACCTGTAATTGCCATGTTGTTGTTTGTCTTAAATGCTTCTGGTTATTGTGAGCTTGCAAGTACATTCAATGTACGGACCTGGCGTGTCATGGCAGTTTGCAGGCCGTGCCTGGATTGCTTGCTTGTTTGGTGTTGTTCTCATGTTCGCGAGCTAGAATAAACGTTCCCGCCAGAGTCCCTGCGTATTGGAGTCCATCATCGTCGTTTGTTGTTCCGCTGCCCGTAGTTGTTCCGCTACTTCAATTTGTTATGCTGCTTGTATAGAGCAACCGTGGTTGGCGTAGTGTTGCCGTGCTGATGTTATTCATTGTAATATCGGAACCCTTGTATTCATATTCGTGTTGTAATAGAGAGCTCGTTTGTTCTATACTAAGAAGTGCCGTATTCCAGAAGACTTCACCTCGATCTCTAGGCTGGAATACGGGGCATTCCGGTTTTCTCTGAGCCGGGGTGCCGCACGCAGAGGAGCCTTCTATTCAACCAATATTATTAATAAGGAGCTCCAAAAAGAGGATTAAACCCATAATTAATGTAAAGGAGAAAAAGAAAAGACAGAGAAGCAAAGGTAAAAAGGTATCCCTCCCAAATGATGTTGCTCCTATTACTCATTGTGATGATGATAATTGCTATACTATTGGTGCTATCCATACTATTAATGATGATAGTGATTATGCTTATGATATGAAAAGGCAGAAGCTTGGGGATGCTATGTTTGATGAGAATGACATGTTTGAGAATTTATTTGCTGCAATTAATGTTTGTCCCAAGCTTGGGGATGCTATGTTTAATGAAGATGATATTTTTAGTCTCCCAAGTTTTGATGAGAAAATTTATTATGATGATAGCATGCCCCCTATTTATGATGATTATATTGATGAAAGTGGGTTTGGAAGAGTGTCAACTTTAGGAAATAATTATCCCGCTATTTTGGAGGATCTTGAATCATATTGTGATAATTATAAGAGTGGATTTGGATAGGTCATGACTTTATTTAGTAATGATTCCACTTTCTTGGTAGAGGTCTCAATTGATTAAAGAGGTCTCAATTGATTATGATGAGAACAAAGTTGCTACTTATGATGATTATTGTGATGATACTTATGTTATAAAAAGTAGTGATGATTATATTTATAAAACTTGTCATGATTATGATTACCCTTTTACTGAACATTACTCTTTTAATGTGGAAATTTTTTATAGTATTCGAGTTTCTTATGATACTCCCACTATTCCAAATGAGAAGAAATTTGCTTGTGTGGAGAGTAGTAAATTTTCTATGCTTGGGGATCATGAAAATAATGCTTTATTTGATGTTTATATTGTTGAATTCATTCATGATGCCACTGAAAATTATTATGAGAGAGGAACATATGCTTTTACATATTGCAATAATATCAAGTTTCCTCTCTATGTGTTGAAAATCTTGAAGTTATCCTTATTTTACCTTCCTATGCAAGTTGATTCTTGTTCCCACAAGTTGTTTGTTCACAAACTCCCTATGCATAGGAAGTGGGTAAGACTTAAATGTGCTAGTCATATTCTTCATGATGCTCTCTTTATGTTTAAATTCTTATATTTTATGTGAGCATCATTGAAATCGTCATGCCTAGCTAAAAAGGCATTAAAGAAAAGCGCTTGTTGGGAGACAACCCAATATTTACCCCTACTGTTTTTGTGTGTTCACATGATTAAGCTACTGTAGTAATCATGTTTTATAGCTTTTGTTTCAATAAAGTGCCAAGTAAGACCTTTGGGATGATCTATGGTGATAGTTGATTTGATCTTGCTGAAAAACAGAACCTTTTGCGCTCAGGAATAAAATTCTCATTATTAACAGAAGTGTGATAAAATAGTGATTCCTTTTGCAGAAGATTAATTCACAAATTTCTCAGGTTGTCCTAATTTTTCCGAATTTTTGAAGTTACAGAAGTATCTGAGAGTTACAGATTACTACAGACTGTTATGTTTTTGACAGATTCTGTTTTCGATGCATAGTTTGCTTGTTTTCTAGTTTCTATGGCTTATATTGCTTAATATAAATTGTAGAAATTATATGGTACAGTAGGCATCATGTGAGAAAAATTATGAATTTTTTCTTGACGGTACCTAAGTGGTGATTTGCTTTCTTATACTAACGGGGCTTACGAGTTTTCTGTTAAGTTTTGTGTTGTGAAGTTTTCAAGTTTTGGGTAAAGATTTGATGGACTACGGAATAAGTAGTGGCAAGAGCCTAAGCTTGGGGATGCCCAAGGAACCCCAAGGTAATATTCAAGGACAACCAAGCATCTAAGCTTGGGGATGCCCCGGATGGCGTCCCCTCTTTCGTCTTCGTTTATCGGTAACCTTACTTGCAGCTATATTTTTATTCACCACATGATATGTGTTTTGCTTGGAGCGTCATTTTCTTTTATTAGAATTTGCTTGCGGTTATTTATAGTAATATTTTTCATCTTTTACTTCAATAAAAAGGTCAAGTATAGCCTTTACGATGCTTATTTTTCAAGTCTATATGTTGTTGTTTTAAAAACAGAAAGTTTGCTGTTATGTTTTGAATATTTGTGAATAGTCAGAACATGATAAAATCTTGAAATTTTTACACAATGAGTAAACATAAATTATATACAGTGTGGTAAGTTTTCAAAAAAAAAAATTGAGTTAAAGAATTATGATTCCTCTCGCATTCTTTACAGACTATCATGTTTAGAGAGATTGCTGTTATGCTTGCATTGTTTGCATATGTTTGCTTGTTTAATGATTCTATTTGAGGATAGGAATCTTAAATATGAAGAGGCATTTAGTATGCAATTTCAAATTTTAAATTTAATGATTTTCTATAGTAGAAAATGATAAGGTTTTGCGCTGATTTATACTAAGTTATCTCACGAGTTGTTGTTGAGCTTTGTGTGCATGCAGTTTTTAAGATTCCAGGAAACTATGATATGAAAGGAATTAAGGAGACACAAAAGATCAAGCTTGGGGATGCCCAAGGCATTGCTAATTAACATTTCAAGAAGTCTCAAGCATCTAAGCTTGGGGATGCCCCGGTTGGCATCCCACCTTTCTTTTTCAACAACTATTGGTCAGTTTTGGTTGAGCCTAAGTTTTTGCTTCTTCACATGATATGTGCTATCCTTTCAATGTCATTTTATTTTGTTTTGCTTGCTGTTTGAATAAAGTACTTAAGATCTTAAATTTTATTTATGATAAGGAGTCTTCACATAGTTACATAATTATTCAACTACTCATTGATCTTCACTTATATCTTGTGGAGTAGTATGTCATTTGCTCTAGTGCTTCACTTATATCTTTTTAGAGCACAGTGATAGTTTTATGTTTGAAGAAATTGATGAACTCTCAGTGCTTCATTTATATTATTTTTAGAGCCTTTTAGAACAACGTGGTAATTTGCTTTGGTTATAAATTTAGTCCTAATATGATAGGCATCCAAGAGGGATATAATAAAAACTTTCATATAAAGTGCATTGAATACTATGAGAAGTTTCATTCTTTATGATTGTTTTGAGATATGAAGATGGTGATATTGTAGTCATGCTAGTGGAGTAATTTTGAATTTAAGAGATACTTGTGCTAAAGTTTGTGATTCGCCTATCATGCACGTATGGTGAACCGTTATGTGATGAAGTCGGAGCATGATTTATTTTTTGATTGTCTTCCATATGAGTAGCGGTCGGGGACGAGCGATGGTCTTTTCCTACCAATCTATCCCCCTAGGAGCATGTGTGTAGTACTTAGTTTCAATAACTAATAGATCTTTGCAATAAGTATGTGAGTTCTCTATGACTAATGTTGAGTCCATGGATTATACGCACTGTCACCCTTCCACCATTGCTAGCCTCTCTTGTGCCGCACAACTTTCATCGGTACCATAACACCCACCACTACCTTCCTCAAAACAGCCACCATACTGTCGGTGTACTAAAGTAGGGGCACCTTAGTATCCCGAACTTGTGCACGGGCAGTCGCAGCGTCCCGCGGCAAGGCTTGTCGGGCGACCGCCAAGATCCTTCGTGGTTCCTTTGGAGCCATTCAAGAACAAAGTATCCAAGACCCCGGCAAGAGGAGCTTGCCGGGAAGGAGACAAGACCACGGCAAAAGGAGCTTGCCGGGGAGGCCAATAAGACATATCAAGGAACTCGCCGCAGCACACCACGTGTCCCGGCAAGACCCAGTGAGCGACAAGCTCCTAGACGCAACAAGATAACAACTGCGGCAAGGCACTTGCCGCGGCAAACTTCCATCCTGTACCTGCGCTCCAGCACATCCGCCAACGTGTCGCTCTAGGACCCTTCCAGGCGTACGTGGCGGAAGGCTGTGCAGCTAGAGGTACACGGTGGCAAGTGGCGCTGACAAGGTAGCCATCGTGGCAAGCAGTAGCGTCCCTAGCGGTCCCTTTCTGCACCGTCTAGGCGACACAGACATGCATTTAATGCCTTTGTCCCCTGCCATCAGGGTTGGGTATGATACAACTATAGTAAGCGGTGGTTCCAACCACCACTCCTTTTACCTTTATACCCTCATCTCTATTGCCACCTGTCGGTGACCCCTTTGACATATAAAAGGAGGCCCATGCGCAACAGGGAGAGGGGGGGGGACGGTCATTCTGACGCTCGGTCTCGGTAGCCATCCAAGCGTACTGTAGCATTCATCGCTCCCGAGCAAGAACACAATACAAATCAAAGCAGGAGTAGGGTTTTACGCATCCGTGCAGCCCAAACCTGGGTAAACTGATCGCGTCGCTCGTGCGTTTGCCTCGATCTGCTCTTCGTGCACTCTCCGCCCCCCTGCCGAACCGAAAGGGGCCCCGGTCCGCCATGGTCCCATAGGTATCCGTGGGATCAGCACCCCCGACATCTTTGGCGCGCCAGGTAGGGGGTGCGTCGAGGCTGTGTGAACCTGATCCAGCGTTCGCACAAGCCGAATCTTCGTCATCTTCATCAACATGCCACCGAAGAAGAAGATTTCGGAGGCAGCTGCTCCGTCTGCGCCGAGCCCACCATCGCTAGAGCGAATGGCTGGTGGAGTGGGCGCCGGCGGAAGAACGTGCGCCGACGAGGAGGCTCATGGTGCTGCCAGGTCCAAGGACAAGACTGCGCTACACATCGGCGGCGTGGCCGGCTCCCTCAACGACCGGGCGCACTCCAAGGCCTCGGCATCCGTACACGCACTGCGCCCATCTCAGGAGGCGCGGGACCAGCAGCGTCATGGTACTCAAGGTGCCATACGTTTGCTGGGCTAAGGTCAAACTGGCGGATCTCGAGGCGCTCAAGACCAGCATGCGCGCCAACATGCTGGCGCGAGCGTGGCACGGTCGCTTGGACGAGATATTGCTCCTTCTAACGTAGTTAGAAGTCCGAGCATATCCCGTTCCTCGCACCGTTCACCGCCCCGCCTGCCACTCCGGCAGAAGCGTTGGCATGGGCCCAACTGCTCCTAGATTACCCTCCAGCGCCAGAGAAGATCGATGACTGGAGGGCCACTATCTAGGGCCTCATCGTCTTCGCCAACGGCGACGACCTGCGGCAACCGAGTGCATCGCAGCCGCGGCAAGTCAGCCAGGCGCGAGCCGGCGACGACAAGACCGGCGAGGGTGCAACCACTGTGAACTCCCCGCCCTGAAGGCCAAGATCGCCGACTCGCCGGATCCACCACGACAGCGACTCCACCACGTCATCAGATCCGCGAGCTCATCGCGATCAGCGCCAAATTCTTCACGGAAGATAACAAGAAGACGCTCGAACACGCATCGAGCGTCGAAGAGAAGCGCGACGTCAATCAGACCTGCGCGCTGGGCCTTCTGTTGACATGCATGCGCCCGGAGAACCAGGTGACTTGCCGTACGCGGTAGGTTGCCCTGCGTTTACCCGTGAGCTGCGGCAAGTCCAGTGGCCCAGCCAGAAGCATTTCAAACCAGACGTGCCGGAGAAGTACGACGGCAAGTCGCACCCGTCAGAGTTCCTCAGCATCTACACCATTGCGGTGCAAGCTGCCGGGGGGCGAGACGACAAGGTCCTTGCCAACTACTTCCCGCTTGTGCTCAAGCCCGAAGTCAGGTCCTGGCTCATGCACTTGCCGGAAAACTCCATATCCTCTTGGGCGGACTTGTGCCATCAGTTTGTCAGCGCCTTTACGGGCGGCCACAAACCACATGGCCAAGAAAGTGACCTCCACCTGCTTGCCCAGAAGGAAGGAGAGCCCCTGCGCAAGTATATCCAGAGATTCAGCCGTGTACAGCGCAACATCCCAGACATCCACCCTGCCGCGGTTATCAGCGCGTTCCATCAGAACGTGCGTAATCGCAGGATGCGGGAGGAGATGGCGATGAGCCGAATCAGAGACGTCAGCGAGCTGTATGCCCTGGCCGACAAGTGTGCATGCGCTGAAGAAGGAAGGAAACTCCCCGGAGAGAATACTGGAGCAGGGGGATCTGACAGTGAGGATGCCGCCCCAGCGAAGAAAAACCGGAGGCGCAACAGGAAGAAGAAAGGCAAGGAGGTACTAGTCGTTGAGCAGTCCGGCAATGACGGTGGCGCCGAGCAAACCAAAGTTGGCAGCTCTGGCAAGGAGGTTGCCGCATGCACCAACTACCAAGCTGTGGCAGCCACCGACAAGCAGGACGGCTCCGACAAGCAGTATTGCAAGATCCACCGCACCAAGGGCCATGACCTCCAGAGCTGCAAGAAGGTCTAGCAGCTTGTCCAGCAACAAAAAGCTGAGTACGAGCGGCGCGACAAGGAGAGAGCCCAAGGAAGCGGTGGAGAGGCCAACAAGAAGCGCGCTGGCCAGGGAGGATGCCGCGGCAAGGCCAAGCAGCGGCAAGGAGACAGACCTCCCCGCGGCCGCGACAAGGATGAAGACGAAGACGACGACGAAGACATGGATGATGTTGAGAACAGTGAGCAGGAGTTTCAGAAGGCTACAGAAGTCTTGTGTGTTGACGGCGGTGCTTCTCTGCATACTTCCCACCGCCAACTCAAACAGTGGCTGCGGGAAGTTAATGCGGCAGAGCCACCTGTCGAATCACGCAAGCTTCTGAAATGGTCCAGCACGCCTATCATCTTTGACATTGAGGACCACCCTGATCGCACAACTGCGGTCGGGTGCTTGCCGTTGTTGGTTTCGCCAACAATCCGCAACCTTAAAGTCACTAAGATGCTAGTTGACGGCGGGGCCGGCTTAAATCTAATCTCCTCCGCTGTGCTCCAGAAACTCCAGATGAAGAAATCCCGGAGAGTGCACGAAGAGCAGATCGAGGCGAACGCATGAGCGACGCGATCAGTTTACCCAGGTTCGGGCCGCACGGATGCGTAAAACCCTACTCCTGCTTTGATTTGTATTGTGTTCTTGCTCGGGAGCAATGAATGCTATAGTATGCTTGGATGGCTAGCAAGACCGAGCGTCAGAATGACCGTCCCCCCCTCTCCCTGTTGCACATGGGCCTCCTTTTATATGTCAAAGGGGTCACTGACAGGTGGAAACAGAGATGAGGGTAAAAAGGTAAAAGGAGTGGTGGTTGGCACCACCGCTTACTACAGTTGTATCATACCTAACCCTGACGGCAGGGGACAAAGGCATTAAATGCCCGTCTGTGTCGCCTAGACAGTGCAGAAAGGGACCGCTAGGAACGCTACTGCTTGCCACGATGGCTACCTTGTCAGCGCCACTTGCCACCGTGTACCTCTAGCTGCACAACCTTCCGCCACGTACGCCTGTAAGGGTCCTAGAGCGACACATTGGCGGATGTGCTGGAGCGCAGGTATAGGATGGAAGTTTGCCGCGGCAAGTGCCTTGCCGCGGTTGTTATCTTGTTGCGTCCAGGAGCTTGTCGCTCACTGGGTCTTGCCGGGACACGTGGTGTGCTGCGGCGAGTTCCTTGATATGTCTTGATTGGCCTCCCCGGCAAGCTCCTTTTGCCGTGGTCTTGTCTCCTTCCCGGCAAGCTCCTCTTGCCGGGGTCTTGGATACTTTGTTCTTGAATGGCTCCAAAGGAACCACGGAGGATCTTGGCGGTCGCCCGGCAAGCCTTGCCGCGGGACGCTGCGACTGCCCGTGCAGAAGTTCGGGATACTAAGGTACCCCTACTTTAGTACACCGACAGGAGCCCCCGGGCCTGGGCCATACACGGTGCTGAGCGCTGTTGGGCCAGGCCCAAAATAGTGCACGGGCACGCGCGGCCTAGGTTACGCCATAACTCACTCTGCATCCACCGTGCCCTCCCCACACGGCACGCGTCAAACGCGGCATCGTGGGAGAGATTGTGGGCGGTTTCTTTATTAGGAAAGGCGGAACGTCCGCCACCTCTCCCTTTATAAGCAAAGGGAAGCAGGGGTAGTGCGCCCACTCGCCCCCATTCCGCTCCAATCTTGAAAAACTCCGCCCCGCCTCCGTCTTCCCAAAGCACATAGAGCGCAGCGCCCTGCCCCCCGCATTGCCACCAGCACCACCACACCGTCGACCTCCTCCACTGCTTCCGCCATGGCTCCGAAGGGCGACACATACCTACCTATTATAGCATTTCCATAGAAATTCCGAGATATATTGCCATGCAACTTTCCACCGTTTCGTTTATTATGACACGCTTCATCATTGTCATATTGCTTTGCATGATCATGTAATTGACATCGTATTTGTGGCAAAGGCACCTTTCATAATTCTTTCATACATGTAATTCTTGAGTCATTGCACATCCCGGTACACCGCCGGAGGCATTCATATAGAGTCATATTTTGTTCTAAGTATTGAGTTGTAATTCTTGAGTTGTAAGTAAATAAAAGTGTGATGATCATCATTATTAGAGCATTGACCTAGTGAGGAAAGGATGATGGAGACTATGATTCCCCCACAAGTCGGGTTGAGACTACGGATGAAAAATAATAAAATGATAATAAAAAAGAGGCCAAAAAAAGAGAGAGCCCCCCAAAAAAGAGAAAACAAAAAAATGAGAGAAAAAGAGAGAAGGGGCAATGCTACTATCCTTTTACCACACCCGTGCTTCAAAGTAGCACCATGATCTTCATGATAGAGAGTCTCCTATGTTTTCACTTTCATATACTAGTGGGAATTTGTCATTATAGAACTTGGCTTGTATATTCCAACGACCGGCTTCCTCAAAATACCCTAGGTCTTCATGAGCAAGCAAGTTGGATGCACACCCACTTAGTTTTCTTTTTGAGCTTTCATACACTTATAGCTCTAGTGCATTCATTGCATGGCATCCCTACTCACTCACATTGATATCTATTGATGGGCATCTCCATAGCCCGTTAATACGCCTAGTTGATGTGAGACTATCTCCCTCTTTTTGTCTTCTACACAACCACCATCTATTCCACCCATAGTGCTATGTCCATGGCTCACGCTCATGTATTGCGAGAAAGTTGAAAAGGTTTGAGAACGTCAAAAGTATGAAACAATTGCTTGGCTTATCATCGAGGTTGTGCATGATTTGAATTTTTTGTGTGATGAAGATGGAGCATAGCCAGACTACATGATTTCGTAGGGATAAACTTTCTTGGGCCTTGTTATTTTAAGAAGACATAATTGCCTTGTTAGTACGCTTGAAGTATTATTATTTTTATGTCCATATTAAACTTTTGTCTTGAATCTTTCGGATCTGAACATTCATGCCACAATAAAGAAAATTACATTGATAATTATGTTAGGTAGCATTCCACACCAAAAATTCTGTTTTTATCATTTACCTACTCAATGACGAGCAGGTAAGCTTGGGGATGCTTGATACGTCTCCAACGTATCTATAATTTTTGATTGTTCCATGCTATTATATTATCAATCTTGGATGTTTTATATGCATTTATATGCTATTTTATATGATTTTCGGGACTAACCTATTAACCTAGAGCCTAGTGCCTGTTTCTGTTTTTTCCTTGTTTTTGAGTTTTACAGAAAAGGAATACCAAACGAAGTCCAATTGACGTGCCAATTTTTGATGATTTTTTATGGACCAAAAGAAGCCCCCAGAGTAAAAGAGTTGGGCCAGAAGAGTCCCGAGCCATCCACGAGGGTGGAGGGCGCGCCCTACCCCCTGGGCGCGTCCCCCTATCTCGTGGACGACTCGGAGAACCCCCTGACGTGAGACCAACGCCAAAAATTCCTATAAATACAGAAACCCCCAGAAAATAACCTAGATCAGGAGTTATGCCGCCGCAAGCCTCTGTAGCCACCAAAAACCAATTGGAACCCTATTCCGGCACCCTGCCAGAGTGGGGAATCATCACCGGTGGCCATCTTCATCATCCCGACGCTCTCCATGATGAGGAGGGAGTAGTTCACCCTCGGGGCTGAGGGTATGTACCAGTAGCTATGTGTTTGATCTCTCTCTCTCTCTCTCTCTCGTGTTCTTGATATGGAACAATCTTGATGTACTGCGAGGATTGCTACTATAGTTGGATGTTATGATGTTTCTCCCCCTCTATCTCCTTGTGATGAATTGAGTTTTCCCTTTTGTCGTGGAATTGTCACGGCAGATGACCTAGTGTCAGGACTTAGTCGCGAGGCCAACACATCTATGTGGTAGCTTGAGAGGGGTTGAGCGGAATCGAGAGACGCAACATAAGACAAGGATTTAGACAGCTTCGGTCCCCGGGAAACATCATCCGGTAATAACCCTACATGCTGTTTGTGGCTAGATCTCATTATGCTCATGAGAGAGTCGCCGCATAAGCCGACTCCCTCTTTGTGTCTAGCTCTAGAGATTATTTTCTGTCTTGCTTGTCCCTCTTTGGGGAGCCCTGCCCCTCCTTATATATGTTGAAGGGGCGGGTCACATGTGGAGTCCTAGTAGGACTAGGACCAGTCTATCCTTTCTTACAAGTTGAATACAAGTCCGGGTCTTGCTTCCTCGTAAAGGAAATATTCATCACCCCTTTCCTCTTAAGCCGGCCCACCACAGTATAAGCCGGCCTGCTGGGCCTTGGGCCTTGTCGTCCGTCTGACCCGCCTGCCGGGTCTCCAGTGAGTCACAATGTCCAGGTGGGTTACATGTAAACCGCCATGTCCGGACAGATCGCCAGTGAGTCGCCAAGCTCCAGCCAGGTCTCTGGTGAGTCACCAAGCCCGGCCGGGTCATACCGCGGGGTATATCCCCGACACCTTTGAAGTTATCTTATCGGATTGAGTCTTTAAGGATTTGAGAACACTTGATGTATGTCTTGCATGTGCTTATCTGTGGTGACAATGGGATATTCACGTGATCCACTTGATGTATGTTTTGGTGATCAACTTGTGAGTTCCGTGACCTTGTGAACTTATGCATAGGGGTTGGCACACGTTTTCATCTTGACTCTCTGGTAGAAACTTTGGGGCACTCTTTGAAGTTCTTTGTGTTGGTTGAATAGATGAATATGAGATTGTGTGATGCATATCGTATAATCATACCCACGGATACTTGAGGTGACATTGGAGTATCTAGGTGACATTAGGGTTTTGGTTGATTTGTGTCTTATGGTGTTATTTTACTACAAACTCTAGAGTTGTTTGTGACACTTATAGGAATAGCCCAATGGATTGATCAAAAAGAATAACTTTGAGGTGGTTTCGTACCCTACAATAATCTCTTCGTTTGTTCTCTGCTATTAGTGACTTTGGAGTGACTCTTTGTTGCATGTTGAGGGATTGTTATATGATCTAATTATGTTATTATTGTTGAGAGAACTTGCACTAGTGAAAGTATGAACCCTAGGCCTTGTTTCAACGCATTGCAATACCGTTTTTGCTCACTTTTATCATTAGTTACCTTGCTGTTTTTATATTTTCAGATTACAAAAACCTAGATCTACCATCCATATTGCACTTGTATCACCATCTCTTCGCCGAACTAGTGCACCTATACAATTTGCCATTGTATTGGGTGTGTTGGGGACACAAGAGACTCTTTGTTATTGGTTGCATGGTTGTTTGAGAGAGACCATCTTCATCCTACGCCTCCCGCAGGTTAATAAACCTTGGGTCAGCCACTTGAGGGAAATTTGCTACTGTCCTACAAACCTCTGCACTTGGAGGCCCGACAACGTCTACAAGAAGGTTGTGTAGTAGACATCATTAACCATGTTCTTACATCAAACTAATGCTCTTGTGTATCCCTCATCAATCACTTATGCTGAGACAGTCATACTAGTGGGTTATTGTGAGACACGCTACTCTTTTAAAGAGTGCAGTGTCATCCTCCCCACATGATTCTCAAGAAACAGGAAGGCTAAATGAAGATAGTCAACGTAGCTCTATATTTGATGACCGCAATTCCCGTACACCACCATCGCAGGTGCTTGCTCTTACCTGGCAATGTAATATGTGGTTGCATGTTGCATATGGTGTCTACCTTGTATTGCTTCTAATTAGGGTAAATTGCATCTGCTTAGTTAACACATTATACCTGTGAATATGGCATGCCTTCTTATTTTTGGTACATACTATGTCTTTCTATTAACCATGTTCTTACATCAAACTACTTTTCTTGTATATCCCTCATCAATCACTTCTGACGAGACACCATCAAATTGACAGTGTAATATTGGTTGCATCTTGCATATCATTTCAAGCATGTACTGCCTCTAATTTGTCGAAATGCCCTTATGATGAGACACTTCTAACTTGGTAGTGTAATTTTTCTTGGATCTTTCATATGGTGTCTAGCTTGCATTGCTTCCAATTTGTTGAAATGCCTTCTGCTTAGCGTTTTTCGTACATATTCCATCCTCCTACAATGTGGTTGCCTTACATAAAAGTTGTTTTCATCAGTATCATGCATCAATGAATTTGGAAGAGCGAATTTCATTTCTTTTTCTTGTGTGTTTGACTTGACAAGGCAAAATCTAGAAGGATGAACACACGGGATGATGGTGGTCCTCTGGAGCAACCAAAACAGATGATCTCTACAAATTCTCCTGCTACTCCTACTGTAGTGCAAGTTCCAAATCTCATCTCCCCTACTCCACAACCCAGGTGCTTGCTCTAACATATGGCAGTGTGTTATCTGGTTGCATATTGCATATTGTGCCTAGCTTGTATTGCTTATAATTTGTTAAATTGCATCTCCTTAGCTTACAAATTATACATGTGAATATGACACACCTTCCTGTTTTTGGTACATACTACATCTGCCCATCACACCATGTTTTTACGTCAAACTACTGTTCTTGTGTATCCTGCATCTATCACTTATGATGAGACAGTCATGCCCATAAGTTAGTATGAGATGCACTACTCTTATAAAGAGTGCAATTTCATCCTCCCCACATGATTCTCAAGAAATAACAAGTCTAAATGAAGATATTCAACGTAGCTCTGTACTTGAAGACCTCATTTCCCCTACACCACCATCGCAAGTGCTTGATCTAACTTTGTAGTGTGATATGTGGTTGCATGTTGCATATGGTGTCTAGCTTGTAATGGTTCTAATTAGGGTAAATTGCATCTTCTTAGTTTACATATTATACCTGTAAATATGACATGCCTTCCTATTTTTGGTACATACTATAACCATGTTCTTACATGAAACTACCGCTCTTGTGTATCCTGCGTCAATCACTTCTGATGAGACGCCTTTATTTGTTGCATATTGCATATTATTTCTAGCATGTTGACATGTATTGCTTCTAATTTGTTCAAATACATTTATGACGCCACCCTTTTAATTTGGCAGAGTGATATTGGTTTCATCTTTCACATGGTGTCTAGCTTGCATTGCTTCTAATTAGTTCAAACACCTTGTCCTTAGTTTACAATTTACACATCATACATGTCAATATGTCATGTCGTCCTGTTTTTCATACATATTCCTTCCTCCTATCATGCGGTTGCCTTATATGAAAGTAGTGTTTGTAAGTATCATGCATCAATGAGTTTTGAAGAGCAAATGTTATTCCTTTTTCTTGTGGGTTTCACTTGACAAGGCAAAATCAAAAAAGAGGAAGGAAACGAGTAAGGAGGGCGTGGCGGTCCTCTGCAACAACGTAAATAGAGCATCTGTACGAATTCTCCTCGTACTGCTAGTGCATTACAAGTTCCAAGTCTCCGTTCCCCAACTCCACCATCTAGGTGCTTGCTCTAACTTGGCAGTGTGATATCTGGTTACATGTTGCATATGGTGTCTAGCTTGTATTGCTTCTAATTAGTCTAAACTGCATCTGCTTAGCTTACACATTACACGTGTGAATATGACATGCCTTCCTATTTTTGGTACATACTATATCTGTCTATCACACCATGTTCTTACATGAAACTGTTCTTCTTATGAATCATGCATCAGTGACTTATGATGAGACACCTTTAAGTTGGCAGTGTGATATTGGTTGCGTCTTGAATATGATTTCTAGCATGTAGTGCTTCTAATTTGATGAATGCACCTATGACAAGACAATTTTAACTTGGCAGAGTGATATTGGTTGCACCTTCCATATGGTGTCTAGCTTGCAGTGCTTCCAATAGGTTGAAGTGCCTTCTGCTTAGTTTCCACATCATAGGTGTGAATATGTCATGCGGTCCAACTTCCTGTACATATTCCATCCTCGTATCATTAGTTTGCCTTCCATCAGAGTAGTGTTCGTCAGTATCATGCATGAATGAGTTCTGAAGAGTGATTTTTATTCCCTTTTCTTGTCGGTTTGACCTCACAATGCAAAATCAATAAAGCGGAAGGAAATTGGTAAGGCATTGGATGATGGTGGTACTTCCGAGCAACTGAAATGGAGGGTCTCTACAGATTCCACTCTACCATCCTACCAACAAGATTCGCAAGACAATGCAAGGCTAGACAGTCAACGTAGCTATGTAGATGATGAGCACATCTCTACTCCACCATCACAGGTGTTTGCTCTAACTTGGGACTATTATATGTGGTTGCATGTTGCATATGATGTCTAGCTTGTATTGCTTCTAACTTTGTTGTATTGCATCTGCTTACTTTACACATCATACCTATGAATATGACACGTGTTCCTGTTTCTAGAACATATTATATCTGATCACACCATGTTCTTACATCAGACTACTATTCTTGCATATCCCGCATCAGTCACTTATGATGAGGCACCTTCAAGTCGCCACTGTGATATTGGTTGCGTCTTGCATATGATTTATACCATGCACTGCTTCTAATTTATTGAAACGCCAGACAATTTGAACTTGGCAGAGTGATATTGGTTGCATCTTTCATATGGTGTCTAGCTTGCAGTGCTTCTAATTTGTTGAAATGCCTTCTTCTTAGTTACCACATAATAGGTGTGAATATGTCACACTTTCCTATTTTTCGTACATATTCCATCCTCGTATCATGCCTTTGCCTTTCATTCAAGTAGTGTTCGTCAGTATCATGCATGAATGAGTTCTGAAAAGTAAATTTTATTCCTTTTTCTTAGCGGTTTGACTTCACAATGCAACATCAATACAGAGGAAGGAAATAAGTAAGGCAGTGGATGATGGTGATCCTTTGGAGCAACTCAAACAAAGGGTCCCTACAGATTCTACTACGCCATCGTCCCAACAAGATTCGCAAGACAACACAAGGCTAGACGGTCAACGTAGCTATGTAGATGATGAGCACATCTCCCCTACTCCACCATCATAGGTTGAAAGTGCAACTATCCCTAGGTGGTTTTGGTAATTCACAACAACATATAGCTCATTGAGCTAATGCTATTTCAAGATGATTATTTCAGGAAAGCTCAATGATTGGCATGGCATGGATGTGAAAGTGGAACCCTCAAAATGCTAAGGACAAAGAATTGGCTCAAGCTCAAAAAGTCTTTAGGAAAAGCCAATACTATCAAGGAGGGATGAGGTGTTGCTTAATGAGCCTCTTGCTTTATGTGCCTAATGATATGCTCCAAAATCCTGAGCTATTTTTCCATAGCCACAAATGACCTAAACCCTAAGCCAAACTCGGTCATACCGATTCTTTCAATCCGGCGCCACCGAGTTTCACTTGTCATTTGCCACTGCCAAAACCCTAGCAATTCGGTCCTACCGATAAGGATCTCGGTCTCACCGAGATGGGATTGCAAACTCTCTGTTTCCCTTTCGTAACTTTTCGGTCTCACCGAAAGAGCGAATCGGTCCCACCGAGAATGCAATGCAAACTCTATGTTTCCTTTTTGTAACTTTTCGGTCTCACCAAAAGAGCAAATCGGTCCCACCGAGTTTGCCTGACCAACTCTCTGGTTAGCTTATTGCCAAACTCGGTCTCACCGAGTTTGTGCAATCGGTCTCACCGAGATTACGTTATGCCCAAACCCTAACCGAATCGGTTCTACCGAGTTGCATGTCAGTCCCATCGAAATTCCTAACGGTCACTAGGTTTACTATTTCGGTCCAACCGAGTTTTCTGATTTGGTCCCACCGAGATTGATAAATTGTGTGTAATGGTTGGATTTTGTGTGGAGGCTATAAATACCCCTCCACCTCCTCTTCACTCATCGAGAGAGCCATCAGAACACATACACCATTCCAACTCATATGTTCTGAGAGAGAACCACCTACTCATGTGTTGAGACCAAGACATTCCATTCCAACCATATGAATCTTGATCTCTAGCCTTCCCCAAGTTGCTTTCCACTCAAATCTTCTTTCCATCAGATCCAAATCCTATGAGAGAGTTGAGTGTTGGGGAGACTATCATTTGAAGCACAAGAGCAAGGAGTTCATCATCAACACACCATTTGTTACTTCTTGGAGAGTGGTGTCTCCTAGATTAGCTAGGTGTCACTTGGGAGCCTCCGACAAGATTGTGGAGTTGAACCAATGAGTTTGTAAGGGCAAGGAGATCGCCTACTTCATGAAGATCTACCGCTAGTGAGGCAAGTCTTTCATGGGCGATGGCCATGGTGGGATAGACAAGGTTGCTTCTTCGTGGACCCTTCGTGGGTGGAGCCCTCCGTGGACTCGCGCAACCGTTACCCTTCGTGGGTTGAAGTATCCATCAACGTGGATGTAGGATAGCACCACCTATCCGAACCACGGGAAAAACATCCGTGTCTCCAATAGCGTTTGAATTCTCCAAACCCTTCCCTTTATATTCTTGCAAGTTGCATGCTTCACTTTCCGCTGCCAATATACTCTTTGCATGCTTGCTTGAATTGTGTGATGATTGCTTGACTTATCCTAAGATAGCTAAAATCTGCCAAGAACTAAAATTGGGAAAAGGTTAAGCTTTTATTTGGTCAAGTAGTCTAATGACCCCCCTCTAGACATACTTTCGATCCTACAAATGGTATCAGAGCTTTGGTCTCCATTTGCTTTGATCTCCATAGCTTTTGGTGGTCATAGCCTTGGTTTCACAACCTAGGAGAGTATGGCGTCTAGCGAGGGAAATTATCACCGTAGAGGTCCTTACTTTGATGGTACTAATTTTGCTAGTTGGAAGCATAAAATGAAACTGCATATTCTTGGACATAACCCCGCCGTATGGGCTATTGTTTGTGTTGGTTTGCAAGGTGAGTTCTTTGATGGGAGGGAACCAAACCGTGAAGCTACCGCGGATGAGTTGAAGATGTTGCAATACAATGCTCAAGCTTGTGACATTCTCTTCAACGGATTGTGCCCCGAAGAATTCAACAAAATCAGCCGTCTTGAGAATGCAAAGGAAATTTGGCACACTTTGATTGATATGCATGAAGGTACCGACTCCGTCAAGGAATCCAAGTTGGATGTGCTCCAAAGTCAACTTGACAAGTTCAAGATGAAGGATGGTGAAGGTGTCGCTGAAATGTACTCTAGGCTTGCTCTCATCACAAATGAGATTGCCGGCTTAGGAAGTGAAGAGATGACCGATAGATTCATCATCAAGAAGATCCTAAGAGCCTTGGATGGGAAATATGATACCGTGTGCACATTGATTCAAATGATGCCCAATTACAAAGATCTCAAGCCAACGGAAGTGATTGGAAGGATTGTTGCTCATGAGATGTCACTCAAGGATAAAGAGGAACTTCACAACAAATCAAGTGGTGCGTACAAAGCCTCATGTGAAGTCCCCACATCATCAAGTGAGAAACAAACCTTCAATGAAGAATTGAGCTTAATGGTGAAGAACTTCAACAAGTTCTACAAGAGTAGAAGCAAAGATAGAAGCTTCAAGTCAAGGTCATACAATGACAAAAGATCTTCTAGTCGAGAGCGAAACTGCTATAATTGTGGAAGACCCGGACACTATTCCAATGAGTGTATGGCTCCCTATAAGAGAAGAGAAGATTCTCCAAAAAGAAGAAGCAAAGAATCACCACCAAGAGAGAGGAGTAGAGATGATCATTATGAACGGAGATACTCACGGAGAAGCAAGGATTCGGAAAGGAAGGAAAAACCATCAAGGAGCTACACAAAACGAAGACATCAAGCTCATGTTGGTGAATGGGTATCCGGCTCCGACTCCGGCAGCCACTCTGAGAGAAGTTATCACTCCGACTCCGAAGATACTCAAGATGAAGGTGTTGCCGGTCTAGCACTTGTGTCAACCAACTCCTACGACATATTTGACTCACCAAATGAAGGAATTGGAAGATGCTTCATGGCCAAAGATCCTAAGGTAACACACCCCGAGTATGTTGATTTTAATAGTGATGAAGATGACTTGTTAGGTGATGATGACTTGCTTGTTGACAACTCTAGTGATGAGTACTATGATGAAACATCAATTAATCATGCTAAAACAAATGACAATGATAAAGAGAAGATTGAGGCTCTAACTAAAGAACTAAACACTCTTAAGTTAGCTCATGAAACTATCTTCGAAGATCATCGAGAACTTTTAAGAGCTCATGAGAAATTACGCTTTGAAAAGCTCAATCTTGAGAAAGAGCATGAGTTCTTAAAAGCAATCAATGATGATCTCCGCAAGAAAAGTTCTTCTCACATTGCCAAGCATTTACTATTATCCACTTACATGCCTCAAGTCAAGTCTAGTAACAAGAACAAGAAAGATTCTTCCTCTAGTAGTAACAATGATAAATCCAATATTGTTGCTTCTAGTAGTTCTCTTGATTCCACTAATGATTCTCTTAGCCAAGTTACACTTGAGCAAGAAAATAGCTTATTGAAGGGGATTATAGAGAAAGGAGTGTACAAAAGCCTTGTCGGGAGTAAGCAATTCGAGGAAATTATGCGCAAGCAAGGAATGCACCGGAAGAATCAAGGTGTTGGTTTTGAACGAAAGTTCAATGCCAATGGAGTTGAATGGGAAGAAGATCAATACCCCAAGACAAAGTTTGTTCCTCAACAAGAGAAGTATGACACCTCTTTCAAGGGGATACAAGCTCAAGATGATCTTCCACCACAAGACTACAAGCAAAAAGGCAAGGACAAGCTTCAAGAGGAGATTGATGCATTTGAAGAAGCTCCTAAGACCTTAGTCAAGTGGATTCCCAAGACCACGTCAAGTTCCACTTCATCAAGTATGACTACAACTCCAAGGATTCCCATCAAGATTGTGTGGATCCAAAAGAAAAAGAACTAGAGAGTTCTTGAGGGTGACTCCGCCAACATATTTCACTCTCACCATTTTGGCAAGAACAAGTGCAATCAACTTCCACATCATGCACTAGTTCAAGGAGTCACAAACCCTCTTGTTGGTAAGACAAGGGACAAGGTAACCAAAAGTTTTCATGGACATCATATTGTGTATGCATCACTCTATGTCTATGGATATCCTTGTTTGCTCCTTGTGGGACTAACCCATGTAGGTATTGAAAGTGCAATTCACTCAAATGGATAGCTCCAAGTGATCTACATCAACATTGAGCATCCACATCTTCAACATCTACATGAAGTCATCATCGACAAAACCCAAGGTTAGTTCATCCCTCTTAGGGGGGATATCACATCTAGGGGGAGCTTTACTCTAAGACTTGAGCTAAAGCAACTCTAAAGATGTGAATACAACAATGCTTTATGTAAAAGTGGTAACCCCACTTGAGCTTAAACGATGAGTATGACCTACGATCAAGTGTTCTCACTTGACTCCTAAGTCAATATACTCATATATAGATGACCTAGTCATCGCAAATTGCTTGATAGATGCTAGAATTGATTATGCATGCTTTGCCACATATTTCATTTGCCATCTTATTGTGTGAGCATGTTGGTTGCATATTTTACTCATTCGAGGACATCCACTTGTTGTTTTGATTGTTTGGCCTTATCTTCTGTTGCCAAGTGGATGGACAAGAATGCCTAAGAACCTCCTCTAGCTATCTATGCTTTTCTCGTCTCAAACTCTATTCATGCTGCATCACAGAATTTGATCAAGTCAGATTCGAACCACTATGTGTGAGGAGCGCTCGGAGTCCCCGATTCGTCATAGACTTAAACTTCCAAAACCTCTTTGTGATTCTCGGTCTGACCGATACCATACTTTCGGTCCTACCGAGATCATTAAGTTGATCTAGGTTTTCGATCTCGGTGCAACCGATTTGAACCACTCGGTCACACCGAGTTGCAATAACTGTATACAGTTTTGCATCTCGGTGCCACCGAGTTGTTCCACTCGGTCACACCGACAGGGTCGGGCTATATATAGTGACGGGCAGAATTTTGGAAATTTCTCCGAAACCTCTTCGCCCGCGCATAGCTCGCTCTGCCTCCTGGGTCTCCGGATCGTCCTCCTCGCCGCCAGCAGCCTCCAGTCGCTGGTCTCCATCGCCGTCAACGGAATTCTGCCCCGCCGTTGCCGCCGTAGCGATTCTCCGCCGAACTAGGGTATGGACTCGATCTTTGTGCTATTCTCCAATCCGATTCCTAGCACATTGTGATCATCATGATTCTTGCCACGTTTGATAAACTCCTATCCAGTCAATGAACTCGTAGATTAGGTTTAATTCGAAAATTTTAGGGTTAGGTTTCCGCCGAAACCATCTCGGACCCACCGAGTTGAAAAACTCGGTCCCACCGATTTGGCTTATGCCATTGCACAAGTAAAACTCGGTCTGGCCGAGAATTACTTATCGATGTGACCGATTTTGGAACTCTGTGAAACCCTAGTAGTCTCGGTGCCACCGAACTGTGACTCGGTCTGACCGAGTTCACTAGTTCTGGTGCCAAAACTGTTTCGGTGTCACCGAGTTTGAAAATCGGTAGATCCGAGATGATTTCAGTGGGAAACTAAAACTAAGTTTTTGAATTGTTCTTTTGCAAAAATCTCTGCATTTTGTGATGCTCATCCACTCTATCTCATCTATAATCTATTCACAGGGTCAGCAGTCAGAGTTTGCATCATGTCAGACCAGAGTGACAGCCAGAACTTGTCAGAGTAGCAAGTGCAGTTGAGTGAGGGCACTAGCCCCTCAAGTTCCTCAGATGATGGCAGCAGGAGCACACCTAGCAACCTGCCTAAAGCTGCCACTAGACAAAGGAAGAAGAGAACTTTTGATTCTGAAGATGAAGACTATGTGGCAGAGGAAGAGGCCACATCAAAGAGAGTTGAGCCAGCTCAAGGCACAAAGCCAGGGTTGAAGTTCAAAAGGCCAGCAGGCAGGCAGCCCATGTCTAAGGTTAGAGCTTCAACTGAGAAGCCTGCACCCACAGAGCCAGTTGCTGCTGAAGGCAAAAAGAGGAAGGAAAGGGTCAAGAAGACTGTAGCCAGAGTGCTTGGCAAGGCCTCCATCATGGTAGATGAGGAGGAAGAAGAAGAGGTTGCTGCACCAGCACCCAAGGCACCCAAGCTAATGGGTGATGCCATAAAATCAGGGGGAGCTGCTTCCAAGGCCAAGTCAGCTCCAAAGCCAAAGCCAAAGAGAAACACAAGGAGCATCCCAGCCACTGGAAAGAATAAGGCCCCAGTGCCTGAAGCTGCAGAGGAAGAGGAAGAGAATGTCCTTAGAAAGCTCAAGCCCAAGATCCCAGACCACAATGATGCTCATCCTGTGGCTGAGGATATGAAGCTCAGGAGAGATTCAAGGCTGAGGAAGTGGAGAGAAGCAGATCCGTATGCTTCTAGGAGAAGGACTGCAGTGGACTACAGATTTCACACCAAGGAGCAGCAGGATTTCTATGAGACAGTTTTGCTTGACAAGAAGCCAATAGTATGTGACATGAGATGGGTCGACTGGACCTACAGGAAGGAAAATGAGGAACACTACCCTAGAGTATATGACAGCTTTAGTGCGTGTGGAGTGGCAGACTTTGTTGGGCAGAAGCTCACAAAGTGGAACGAGGAGCTAATCATGCAATTCTACTCCACAGCACACTTCTACCCGGATGGCAGGATCACTTGGATGTCAGCGGCTACAAGGTACCAATCAACTATTGAGGAATGGGCGAAGTTGATCAATGCCCCAGAGGAGCAAGCAGATGACTTGGACATTTATGCCAAGAAGAAGATGGATCACAACTCCATGGCAAATATGTACAAGGAGATTCCCACAGATGATCTTGACACTCACCGGTTTGGGTCTGTGAAGCACTTGCTATCAGGATTGCCTACGATCAACTAGATCATTAGGCTCACTCTTCTGCCCAAGTCTGGAGATCACCGGATGATCAGAGGTCATGCCATTAACCTGCTACACATCTTTGATGTACCTCAGAAATTCAAAGTCATGAGCCTCATAGTGGAAACAGTCAAGAGGACAGCTGCCGATCAGAAGAGGAGTTGTGGGTATGCCCCACAGATTCAGGAGCTCATTAACTCAAAGATGGGCACGAGCACATACTTGTTGGATAAGGAACACCTGCCCATCCATCCAGACTTCAAAGATAATCAAGTGATCATGACTAAGAATGAGCCATCATCTGCCCATGCACAAGCCAAGAAGGAGAAGGCGAAGAAGGAGAAAGCTGCCAGGATGCCTACTCAAGAGGAGGCATCTGAATATTTTCTGAAAACCAAACAAGAGCAGCTTGGTTACCTGATTGTGTCCACCCTGCGGATTGAGCAAGGACTAGCCACCCTAACTCAGAACCAGGCAAGCTTAGAGAGGATCATGGAACAGAGGTTCTATGATTTGGACATCAAGGTGACAGAGATACAGACTGCCGTGGAGCAGCTCCAGGATGACATGAATGAGAGGAGAGGCAGGACTATGACTGATGCTTTTGCCAGGGTGCCACGAGGTCCGAGGTTGTCTGCAATGCTAGTTGCTGACACCAGAGCTACAACGTCTGCGCCAGCCACAGCCTAGTTCCACCAGCTCCAGCATCCACTTCAGCCTCAACTCCGACCACGTCTACCGAAGGCTTCGTCCTTGGAGTGCTCCGGACTCCACCACCACCTGAAGATCAAGCCTGAGCGTCGACTTAGCACTATGCATTTTCTAGGAACTTTTTGGTAACTTGTTGCCAAAGGGGGAGAAAATGTATAGATCATAGGCTTCGAGAGAGAGTGTTGCTTTTATTCTCTCTTGTTTTATTTGGTGGTTTTTTGAACTTTGTTTGCTTGTGTGTGAGATACTACGTCCTTATGTCTGTGAGACATCGATGATCATGTGTTTGATCATAAGCTACACTATAATGTTTGCTTAATGCTACTATTATTCTATCTATCTTATGTGATCACTCACTATTCTTGGTGATGAGTGCATGTATTTCAATCTTATCATTTTTTGAGCGCTCCACCAAGATGTATGTGACATGGAAGAGTAACCCATGACTCTAACTCCTTGTGCATTTGCAGTCCAAAGCAAATTTTAAACATGCACAAATTTAGGGGGAGCTCTTATTTGTCACATACTTCTCAAAGCAACGATATATTTCATGCTTATTATCTTTTGTCGAAGCTTTGATCTATATGTTGTCATCAATTACCAAAAAGGGGGAGATTGAAAGTGCAACTATCCCTAGGTGGTTTTGGTAATTCACAACAACATATAGCTCATTGAGCTAATGCTATTTCAAGATGATTATTTCAGGAAAGCTCAATGATTGGCATGGCATGGATGTGGAAGTGGAACCCTCAAAATGCCAAGGACAAAGAATTGGCTCAAGCTCAAAAGTTCAAGACTCTTCATTTTATATTTTAGTGATCCAAGATCACATTGAGTCCTTAGGAAAAGCCAATACTATCAAGGAGGGATGAGGTGTTGCTTAATGAGCCTCTTGCTTTATGTGCCTAATGATATGCTCCAAAATCCTCATCTATTTTTCCATAGCAACAAATGACCTAAACCCTAAGCCAAACTCAGTCATACCGATTCTTTCAATCCGGCGCCACCGAGTTTCATTTGTCATTTGCCACTGCCAAACCCTAGCAATTCGGTCCTACCAATAAGGATCTCGGTCTCACCGAGATGGGATTGCAAACTCTCTGTTTCCCTTTCGTAACTTTTCGGTCTCACCGAAAGAGCGAATCGGTCCCACCAAGAATGCAATGTAAACTCTATGTTTCCTTTTTGTAACTTTTCGGTCTCACCGAAAGAGCAAATCGGTCCCACCGAGTTTGCCTGACCAACTCTCTAGTTAGCTTATTGCAAAACTCGGTCTCACCGAGTTTGTGCAATCGGTCTCACCGAGATTACGTTATGCCCAAACCCTAACCGAATCGGTTCTACCGAGTTGCATGTCAGTCCCACCGAAATTCCTAACGGTCACTAGGTTTACTATTTCGGTCCGACCGAGTTTTCTGATTCGGTCCCACCAAGATTGATAAATTGTGTGTAACGGTTGGATTTTGTGTGGAGGCTATAAATACCACTCCACCTCCTCTTCACTCGTGGAGAGAGCCATCAGAACACATACACCATTCCAACTCATATGTTCTGAGAGAGAACCACCTGCTCATGTGTTGAGACCAAGACATTCCATTCCAACCATATGAATCTTGATCTCTAGCCTTCCCCAAGTTGCTTTCCACTCAAATCTTCTTTCCATCAGATCCAAATCCTATGAGAGAGAGTTGAGTGTTGGGGAGACTATCATTTGAAGCACAAGAGCAAGGAGTTCATCATCAACACACCATTTGTTACTTCTTGGAGAGTGGTGTCTCCTAGATTGGCTAGGTGTCACTTGGGAGCCTCCGACAAGATTGTGGAGTTGAACCAAGGAGTTTGTAAGGGCAAGGAGATCGCCTACTTCGTGAAGATCTACCGCTAGTGAGGCAAGTCCTTCGTGGGCGATGGCCATGGTGGGATAGACAAGGTTGCTTCTTCGTGGACCCTTCGTGGGTGGAGCCCTCCGTTGACTCGCGCAACCGTTACCCTTCGTGGGTTGAAGTCTCCATCAACGTGGATGTAGGATAGCACCACCTATCCGAACCACGGGAAAAACATCCGTGTCTCCAATAGCGTTTGAATTCTCCAAACCCTTCCCTTTATATTCTTGCAAGTTGCATGCTTCACTTTCTACTGCCAATATACTCTTTTCATGCTTGCTTGAATTGTGTGATGATTGCTTGACTTATCCTAAGATAGCTAAAATCTGCCAAGAACTAAAATTGGGAAAAGGTTAAGCTTTTATTTGGTCAAGTAGTCTAATCACCCCCCCTCTAGACATACTTTCGATCCTACATAGGTGCTTGCTCTAACTTGGCACTATTATATGTGGTTGCATGTTCTGTATGATGTCTAGTTTGTATTGCTTCTAATTTTTTTGAATTGCATCTACGTAGCTTACAACTTATACTTGTCAACATGACACGTGTTCCTGTTTCTAGGACATAATAAATCTGTCTATCACACCATGTTCTTACATTAAAGTACTTTGTGTATCCTGCAGCAATCACTTACCCATAAGACACGTTGAACTTGGGAGTGTGATATAGGTTGCATCTTGCATTGTCTTCTAGCTTGTACTACTTCTAATTTGTTGAAATGGCACTTATGGCGAGACACTTTTTACCTGGTAGAGTGATATTGGTTGCATGTTCATATGGTGCCTAGCTTTCATTTCTTCTAGTTTTGTTGAAATTCCTTCTGCTTATTGTTTTTCATACATATTCCATCCTCCTATCATAGGTGTGAATATGCAATGTTTTTATTCTTTTGTCTATATTCCATCCTCCTATGATGCGCTTGCCTTACATCAAAGTAGTGTTCGTCTATATCATGCATCAACCAGTTATGCAGAGCTAATTTTATTCCGCTTCTTGTGGTTTTGACTTTAGAAGGCAATATCAAAAAATAGGAAGGAAAACAGTAAGTTAGGGGATGTTGGTGGTCCTCCGGACCGACGCAAACAGAGGCTCTCTAGATTTTCCACTGCTACTGCTACTGCAATTGAAGTCCCAAGTCTATATGATGAGTTCATCTCCCCTACTCCACCATCGCAGGTGCTTGCTCTAAGTTGACAGTGTGATAATTGGCTTGCTCTAAGAATACACTACATCTATCTATCGTACCATGTCCTTACATCAAAGTACTGTTGTTGTGTATCCCGCATCAATCACTTATGATTGGACGCTTTTAACTTGGCAGTGTGATAGTGGTTGCATCTTGCGTTGATCTCTAGGTTGTACCACTTCTAATTTTTCGAAATGCCACTTATGACAAGACACTTTTAACTTGGCAGAGTGATATTGGTTCCATCTTTCATATGGTGTCTAGCTTGCATTACTTCTAATTTCTTCAAAATCCTTCTGCTTACACTACAAAAAAATACACCTCCGTGATGATATGTGTTTGTCATAGTAGGTCACGTTTTCTGTCATGCATGTACATCCATGACAATTTTATGACAAAATTAAGATAGGCATACCTGTGCTGTCGTAGAAGTGTTCCATGACATTACCAAAATTATCACCACGGAAGTGTCCACTTCCATGACGATAAATTGCGCGTCATAGAAGTGCTTTCGTCAAGGGTCACCGACACGTGGCATCCACCGTAACGGAACGCCGTTAAGCTATCGGGTCTGGTTTTGGATCCGATAACCCATTAACAGCCCTGACCAATGGGGATTTTCCACGTGTAAAATCATCATTGGCTGGAGGGAACACGTGTCAGCTCGCCGTTGGGACAGATGTCATCCACTCATTGGACCCAAAGTGTCTATGATATGTCGACACGTGGCACGGCCCAACGGAGGCCCATTCCTGTGAAAAGGCCGACCCGTTTGACTTGGTCAAAAGGTGGCGGGCCAGCCCACGGCAAGCCTGTTAACAGCCTATTCGCATATAGCCCATTTACAACCCACTATCCCAGGGCCCATTTATGGCCTATCCGAATTAGGCCCAGTAGCGTCATCTGGGCCGTCCAATATAATTCCAACCCGTTTTAACTTCCGATCCATGTATGGCCCATGACGTCTTTCGGCCCATATAAGGCCCTTAGTAACCCTTGGCCCATTAACGGCCCGTGGTAAAACTGGCCCGTGATGAACATTATATCACTTTATAGCCATTAACGGCCCATTATTCCGTTAGGCCGTTTCCAGCCCATGTTATCTTCCGGCCTTCTCAGGGCCCATTTATTCATGGGCTCATTTCCAGCATTCGTTTACTTTCGGCTCGTTAGTGTCATTTTCTACTTGTGGGCCAAATTCAGCCCGTGTTTATAGTCGGCCCATTTTTGTCCCGTTAATACGTTGGGCCATTTTCATAGCGTCATCAAATACGGCCGATTAACGACGACCCGTTATGGTCGGCCCATGAACGGACGATTTCAACTCTAGCCCATTTACGGCCATAATGTGGTCTGTTATTGGCCCATGTTTGGCCAACTGATCATACGGCCAGTAGAAGGCCCATTGATGATACGACCCGTAGAAGGCCCATTGTGTCAATGGGCCGTATAAGGCCCATGGTTTCTACGCCCTGTAGAAGGCCCATTCTTTCTACGCCCCTTAGAAGGCCCATTGTTTCTACGGCCCGTAAGAGGCCCATGTTAACTACAGTAAATATGTAGCCCATGGTTAATGTGGCCTAGTTTAAAAAAATAGGTTATTGCGGTCACTAGCAAACCGTGGAAAAAGAATTGCACTGACTACAGGAAAACAAATAAACAAGACAATAAGGAAATAAACAGGCAAGCAACTTACGCTAGCCTATCACGACTATTACACATATTACATCCACTAGGCATCAAAGTTCGCCACCAGTGCAAATATAGGGAACAAAGCAGCATATAAACACCGCAGCAAAACAAGTCCAGAACTGAAATCACTTCAAAAGAGCTCAAGAAACAATATCCTGGGTACCCATAATGTTGGCAAGATGCTTAGCAAGCTTATTAACTTTCTCTTGTTTGGCGCTTAAATCCTCCAGCACTTGCTATTGCACCAGAAATTATGCATCTGAATTCTGCAGGGACTTCCTCAGTCCTTCGGCTTCCTATCGCATAACATCTGATCGATGTATTTCAACTTGAAGTTGAGACTCAAGAAGCCGAACTGATTCAGGCAGCGAGTTCCAAGAGCTGGTGGCAGCAGTAGTAGCCAGTAACTCGAACACTACATCAAGACAGGACTTTGGGGTTGTCTCGGTGTCTTCAATATAGTTTTTATCAGCTTTCTTGGAGACCAACAGGGATGTCTCACTATCTTGAACCATATCTACATTACTTCCTGTACCATTGCATAACGGGGTACTCTTCTCCAATATTTTATCCGCATTCTAAAAGAGAAACAAACAAACACATCACAGGTTTACAATGTAGTATATGAAACTCATTTTGGTAAACCAGTTCAGTAGTAAGGTGGACAGGATAACAGCATGAAACAAACATATATCTATGTAGTATGGTCACTATATGGTCTATATCATTCTAGTTTATGTTGCCAAATCAAGATAGATACCGTTCGAATCAATATATTTAAGACAAAGCAGCTTAGACAGAATATAAGTGTGGGAAACTACACAACAATAACAACACTTGTAAGGTGCATGGCATGAGAATATAACTGTTTATTCAATTGAAACTGAAATCAACATAGAGCAAGTTACAACAGAAAACACGTTAAAGAAACAGGTTTAAAACATACCTATTGCGCCATTGGAGTTTCAATTGCATCCTTCAAATTTGAAATTAGTTGGTATGAGTAAATACAGTGATGCAAAGAGCAAAGTAGTATGAACCATAGCTACAGAACCTGACCTGAGAACAATTCTTCTTCTGCTTTAAGCGTTGACTTGGGGTTCAGAGTGGTGGTCGTCATGCTTTGGGCACTGTAGTTGCCTTACTAACTGCTCGTGTTTGGGTGCTCTGTGGTGGAGACTGTGCTGTGTCAACGGGAACTGGGTTACTATCTGCTGGGGATGGGGTTAGAAGGGGTGTGGCTGGTTTTCTGTCCAACTGGGTAGGGGTACAATCTACGTGAGTCTGGGTTATGTGTGCTGGGGCTGGTTCTTGGGCAAGTACAACCGTGGTTCTATCTCCATCGATAGCTAGCATGATCTTTTCTAAAGACTGTGTTTTTACTCCCACAGATACTGCCATCACCCCCTCCAATTGAAATGGCTGATAAACAAGAAAAGTAGTTGAATGTACAGACATTGTAAGATAGACAGGTGCAATGGATAGTAGGGAAGAAAACAGGGCATGAAATAATTCACATTTATGTTGTCTAACCAAACAGAATAGAAGGACATAATTTCACATATATGATGGCTAATTAAATAGGATAGAATGGCACAATTTCACATGTATGATGTCTAACTAAACAGGATAGAATGACATACTTTGAAATATGATGACTATGTAAACATGATGACATGATATAACTATACGATGTGTCTATTAAAGTGGTTGGCATGCCGTAAATCGCAAACATGCCATCGATGGAAACATGATGGCATGATATAATTCACGGATAGAATGACATAATTCAAAATATAATGACTTTGTGAAGTGTGAACATGATGAGATGATATAACTATATTATGTCTTTAGAAAATGGGTTGGCATGCCATAATTCAGATATATGCTGTCTATGTAAACATCATGCCATGATATAATTCAAATATATGATTTATATACTAAGGAAGTGAGCAGAGGGCAATCGCATATATGATGTGTCAACTAAGGAGATGACATTCAATATTGTGTATATGATGTAAAAACTAAGCATTGCAATACAACATATGCATGATATGAGTAATATAACCCTGCCAAGTTTGAGCATACACCTCAGGGGGATAATAGGACTGGTTATCTGCCTCTGAATCCTCCTCTGAAGAGCTATCTGTAACCAGCAAGATATCTGCTTCACCAGGTAGCATTGTCTGCTCTGAAGACCTTGTTTTCACTCCAGATTTCTCCATCACCAATTCAAATGGCTGATGCACAGGAAGGGCAGTTAAATATATAAAGATTGTCGATAAAAGCAATGAGAAATACAAAAAAAGGACGGCATGATATAATTCACATATATGACGCTTGGCTAAACAACATGACATTGCATAATTCACATATATAATGCCTTGCAACAAGATAGCATTGCGTAATTCACATATATAAATGTCTTGCAACAAGATGGCATTGCATAATTCACATATATGGTAATTAGACACTAAACAGGTGGCATTCACACAAAGCATGTCTAAACTAAGCAAATGACATAGCAATGCAAGATACCATACACACGACATGAGCAACATAACCCTGCCAAGTTAGAGCATGCACCTCGGGGAGGGGGGAATAGGACTGGTCATGTGTCTCTGAATCCTCCTCTGAGGAGCTATCTGTAACTAGCAAGCCATGTGCTTCATCAGATAGCATTGTCTGCTCTGAAGACCTTGTTTCCACTCCAGATTTTTCCATGACCGTGTCGAATGGCTGATGCACAGGAAGAGTAATTGAATGTACGAAAATTGTTGACAAATTTAACACATAATAAAAAATGATGTCATGGTATAATTCACATATAAGATGACTGGCTAACCAGGGTGGCATTGCAAAATTCACATATATGATGCCTAGCTAAACAAGATGGCATTGCATGATTCACATATACGATAAAGAAACTAAACAGATGGCATTGACACAAAGCATGTCTAAACTAAGGAGACGACATCTTTGATGTATACAGTAAGCAATGCAAGGCACCATATGCATGATTTTACCAACATGAGCATGCCAAGTTAGAGCGAAGACCTCATGGGATAAATAGGAGTGGTCTTCTACTTCTGAATCCCCCTTAGAACAGTTATCTTCCTCTTGATTACAATCTGAAATGGGTGGAGGGGGGCTGCCTTTGCGCCCACCATGGAGCGACGTCTACATGAAATTTTATTGCCACGCAAGGCTCGTCTCTTTTGCTCTACATGTTCAGTTCCATTGTGTACAATAACTGACATGCATAGGAATAAAACATAGTGAGATTATGCAAGGAGTGCATGCACAAATCCAGAGTGATGGTAGCAAACTATGGATAGACCCAAAACAAATGATAGCAGGCAGATAATAGCTTTATTTAAAAAATACAAATAATGGCTCCTTTAATGTTTGTTTGCACCCAACATGAAACTCATAGTAGACACCTGATATTAACCAGATAGTAGACTGATAGTACTGATTGCTGCCCCAATATGTACCCCACAACCATTTAAAAACTCAAGTTTCACCATAAGTTTGGACCTGAGTCGGAGTCTAATAGGTGAACACGACGATAAAGTAGCATGTCATCATATTAAGCAATGCATAACGTAAGTAGACACGGAAGAGTGCGACCTCTCTTGCGGACCCGTGTAGTCCTCAAGGTCATTTGCTCAGTTGATGATGGTAATGTAGTTGTCGTGGCTGCCGGCGGCGGGGAAGAAGATCTGAGGCGGTGAAAGACAGTCTGGAGAGCGGATCCCTACTATGGTGAATCCTTCCGTCGTTGGAGCAGCTGAGCTGGGGTGGAACACAACACCGCAGGAGCAGGATAAACCACACAAGGTTTTCTTTGACACATATCTGTAACAGAAGTAGTTGTGTAAGGGCTTGTTTGAATTTGAGGATTCTAACAATGCAGGGATAGGAAATAGATCGGAATAGGATAGGAATGCACGTGCAAAACAAAGAATTTAAAAACACAGGATTTCTGCCAATCTGGGTGTTTGGTTCACAAGAATTGGAAGATCACAAGATGCAAAGAAGCATGGTGAGATTAAGTCAAACCACAAGAAGTGTACAACCTCTTTGGTGAAGCCATGTCGATCTCACCGTGATTGGGTTGGCCGGCGAGGATGCTTCAGCTGACTTGGCTGCCCGAGGAAGGGAAGAAGACCTTAGGTGTCTAGAGATGGAGCCCAAGGTACTGCTCCGCTGTGATGGAGGGTTTCATCGTTGGAGCAGGTCTGGTGAGTTGTACAACGCCGAGGCTGAAGCAGGACAAGAGAGCCAATGTTAACCTGAGTGGAATTCAAATAGCATCTCCAATAGATGACGTAAATACATAACCACAAAGTGCTAGATGTATACATCAGCCGCTCATCTCTGAACTTAACTGTCGAAACTGAATTTAAGTGTCCAAACTGAACTTAATTGTCGAAACTGAATTTTGCCGTCGAAACTGAATTTTACTGTCGGAACCGAACGCATAGAGGTGAGGCTACACGTCAGTCGACTGACTTTTTCATCTCTGGTCAGTCGATTTTGCAGCCGTTGGATACGAAATCAAGGGCTTGCAGTTCATCTTCAACCTCCACCCCCCTGAGCCGCCAGCCAGCACCGGCCGAACAGCCGCCCTCCACCGCCCGCGGCAGGCGGTGCGCTGCCCCGCCCGCCCTGAAAACACTCCCCACCACCGGTCCGCCACCGCCCTAGCCATCCCTGTAGGCCCCCGTGCCGAGCTTTTTCTCCGGTGATCCCCACGCCACCGCCCCACCACTGCCGGCGACCACCGCCCCCACCCTGAACCCTAAGATAGATAGTGGGGTACCTCTCCGGCGAGCCCCCCTCCCCGCTGCGGCTGGTTCTTCCTTAACTCCGGCGAGCCCCCCCCCCCACCCCCTGAAAATTGACTGGCCCAAAAGTCAATTTAGTCGACTGAAGTGTTGCTAAATCGGAGCAGCATCACACGCAAGAGCAAGAGCGAGAGCAGCAGCGCGACCAAGAGCAGACCAGTCAGGGGACCGAGAGCAAGAGCAGAGCAGCAGCGCGAGTGGGAGCTAAAGCAGCAGCAGCTCCTAATGATGTGGACGTCGCCATCGAGGGAGCGGCGCCATGGAGGAAGTGGCCGGCGACACCGCCGTGGATGGAGCCGCGCCGTGTTGGCTCGGGACCGAGCACCGACAACACCATGAGATAGAATCAAGAAGAAAATGCGGTGATTAGTTTACAACCTCTTTGGTGGCGCCGATTAGGCCGCAGCTTCATCCAAGGAAATGTTGATGATGATGCTCTTCCGATGGTGCAGGTGAAGACGGCGGTGTGGGAATGGAGGTGGCGCGAAAGACAAGGGGAACGTCGGGGCAGCTCCTTGGAGGTGGAGGACGGGGTGGCTAAACCGGCGGGATGACCAGATCGACGACGGATCCTCATCCAGTACGGTGGATGAGGGACGTCGAGGTGTTGCTATGGACGACATCGTCGGGGAAGAGGCTCTGGCTGGGTGGCAGACGGAGGAGGGTGTGGGGCTTCGCGGGTTTTGCCGGGCTCGGTGTACGAATGGGTGGGCGGATGGGATGGGAGTGGGGGAACCATGGCTTAGGGACGCGCTTGTCCGAAATGTGGGGTAAGTTATGAAAGTACCCCCAACGATTTGAGGCGGTTCTTTTGGTTCAGGGGTATCACATGCATTTCGCATGTCTGGATCTCACAGGAGGTGGGAGTTTTCGCGCGCGTTGTAATTTCGTAATAGCAAGGCACGGGTTGAGATGGAGGGAGTTGTCGGAGCACAACGAGAAAAAGATTTATCTTAAATATTTGGGGTAACAAGGCGCGGGTTGAAGAGGCAGGAGTTTCGCAGCACGATGGACTAAGACGCTAGCTTGAAATTTTGGCATAACAAGGCGCGGCTTGAATTTTCGGGAGAACAAGCTTAACGTGTACCCAAAATAAAAAAAGACAATTTAGACTAGTATGATATACTACGTACAGTGTGTTTAACACGCACAACACACACAGAGACACCATTTAGACTAGTAAGGTACACGTGCATTGCATGCCTGAGATTTGGCAACCAAATTATGAATAAACACCACATTATTGCATGTAAGCTTTGAGTCATATATGCATGATGTAGATGTTCGTTTAATTCTTATAGTTCATTTCATTCAAAATCATCTAGTTTTTATAAGAAAGCTAATCTATTTTAAGATTCATGGAATTGTCCGTTGTAAGGCATAAAGTAAAAACAAACCATGTAGAAAAAAATTTGGGCAATTCTGATACGGAAGATTCTAGAACAAAGAAGAAGTGCTTGTGTTTTGAGGTTTGTGCATTATGCTTAAGTTCAACCATAGAGTCTTCTAGATTGTACATGTGGCAAAATCTGGTGGAATCTAGATGATATCCAACGGCCAGTAGTGCTCAAATTTGCCAGCTCTGACCATCGGATTGGCCTCATCCAACGACCATCTTTCAAAGTTAAAGTTATCCGCACACTATATAAAAAATATAATATATATAGGGGTATAGATATAGATATATGATGCAAAAGCCACCCATCATCTCTAATTAGAATAGTGTGTCCATGCACGGATGCAATGTGGCCAAACGATGTCTGCCATCGGTATATGAAATTCAAACCAGTCTGACCTTGTTCAATGTGCATACATTACAACATGATCATTTCGAAACCACACCGTGCAGATCTCCGTTATATTCATGCATGCATGGGTTTCAAACATCATGATCTCTTATTCAAATATTTGAATTCAACTTTACATTGATTATGACCTCACCTAATCTTTTACACCCACACATTGGTCTTCTCTTTATACTTGTACCACTAACTTTCTCTCGTGCATGCATGCACACACACTACCAGTCGGCATTATCCATCGCACAAATGCAATCTTTTTCTTCAGGTCAGTCTCCCATGAAGGCACACACACACACATCCCCCTCTCCATCATATCAAGCATTCTTTATCTCTCACGTGTATGCGCAACTATCGATGTTCCTCTATGTGTGTGTGTATATAGCTAGTTCTTTCATTGTTTTCCACATAAACCGATCAATCTATATATCTAGTGAGGTCTCACCCTCTTTCCCATGTCCATATCGATCAATCTATACCTCTCTATATAGGATTACATATATAGCTAATACACCCACATTAATTATATATCCAACGCCCCCCTGTCATCATCCATGCCTTCCGCTTCATCTCTCAGACGCGCGCACAATTGCGAAGAGAGGGGGCAGCAAGGGCCCTGCCCCCCTAACATCACTATATATCGAGGCTAATATGAATGTGATCATTAGACAATTGCTGGTAAAAATGGTTTAAGTTGATGAATTGGCCCTCCTCGTAAAGGATTAGCAATGCTTGCCCCCCTAGCTCATGGGGCATTTTTTATGGCTCCGCCACTGCGTGCAACAACGCACGTTCTCGGCCCCTCTCTCTAAATATCGATCTCGCAGTTGTGCACTCCTTCATAGTCTCCCTCCACTCAGCCCCTCGCACCATCTTCTAGCCCCCACCGGATTTTGCCACATGTACAATCTAGCAGACTCCATGGTTGAACTTAAGCATAATGCAAAAACCTCAAAACTGTTGGAAATATGCCCTAGAGGCAATAATAAATTGATTATTATTATATTTCCTTGTTCATGATAATCGTTTATTATCCATGCTAGAATTGTATTGATAGGAAACTCAGATACATGTGTGGATACATAGACAACACCATGTCCCTAGTAAGCCTCTAGTGATAACGGGATCACATCATTAAGAGAATGATGTGATGGACAAGACCCAATCATAAGCCTAGCACAAGATCATGTAGTTCGTACGCTAAAGCTTTTCTAATGTCAAGTATCATTTCCTTAGACCATGAGATTGTGCAACTCCCGGATACCGTAGGAGTGCTTTGGGTGTGCCAAACGTCACAACGTAACTAGGTGGCTATAAAGGTACACTACAGGTATCTCCGAAAGTGTCTGTTGGGTTGGCACGAATCGAGACTGGGATTTGTCACTCCGTGTAAACGGAGAGGTATCTCTGGGCCCACTCAGTAGGACATCATCATAATGTGCACAATGTGACCAAGGAGTTGATCACGAGATGATGTGTTACGGAATGAGTAAAGAGACTTGCCGGTAACGAGATTGAACAAGGTATCGGGATACCGACGATCGAATCTCGGGCAAGTATCGTACCGATAGACAAAGGGAATTGTATACGGGATTGATTAAGTCCTTGACATCATGGTTCATCTGATGAGATCATCGTGGAGCATGTGGGAGCCAACATGGGTATCCAGATCCCGCTGTTGGTTATTGAGCGGAGAACGTCTCGGTCATGTCTGCATGGTTCCCGAACCCGTAGGGTCTACACACTTAAGGTTCGATGACGCTAGGGTTATAGGGCATAGATATACGTGGTTACCGAATGTTGTTCGGAGTCCCGGATGAGATCCCAGACGTCACGAGGAGTTCCGGAATGGTCCGGAGGTAAAGATTTATATATGGGAAGTCCTGTTTTGGTCACCGGAAAAGTTTCGGGTTTTATCGGTAACGTACCGGGACCACCGGGAGGGTCCCGGGGGTCCACCAAGTGGGCCACCAGCCCCGGAGGCTTGCATGGGCCAAGAGTGGGAAGGGACCAGCCCCTGAGTGGGCTGGTGCACCTCCCACAAAGCCCAAGGCGAAGCTAGGAGGAGAAGGGGGAAACCCTAGGCGCAGATGGGCCTAAGGCCCACCCTAGGGGACGCCCCCCTCTCCCCCTCTTGGCCGCCCCCCTCCATCTAGGGCTGCCGCCCCTCTAGGGGTGGGAACCCTAGAGGGGGCACACCCTCCTCCCCTCCTCCTATAAATAGTTGAGTTTTGGGGCTGCCCAATACAAGACGATTTGATCTCTCCCTGGCGCAGCCCTATCCCTCTCTTTCTCCTCATATCTCGCAGTGCTTGGCGAAGCCCTGCTGGATCACCATGCTCCTCCACCACCACCATGTCGTTGTGCTGCTGCTGGATGGAGTCTTCCTCAACCTCTCCCTCTCTCCTTGCTGGATCAAGGCATGGGAGACGTCACCGGGCTGTACGTGTGTTTAACACGGAGGTGCCGTCCGTTCGGCACTAGGATCTCCGGTGATTTGGATCACGACGAGTACGACTCCATCAACCCCGTTCACTTGAACGCTTCCTCTTAGTGATCTACAAGGGTATGTAGATGCACTCTCCTTCCCCTCGTTGCTGGTTTCTCCATAGATAGATCTTGGTGACACGTAGGAAAATTTTGAATTTCTGCCACGTTCCCCAACAGTGGCATCATGAGCCAGGTCTATGCGTAGATTCTATGCACGAGTAGAACACAAAGCAGTTGTGGGCATTGATTTTGTCAATTTACTTGCCGTTACTAGTCATATCTTGATTCGGCGGCATCGTGGGATGAAGCGGCCCGGACCAACCTTACATGTATGCTTACGTGAGACCGGTTCCACCGACTGACATGCACTAGTTGCATAAGGTGGCTGGCGGGTGTCTGTCTCTCCCACTTTAGTCGGATCGGATTCGATGAAAAGGGTCCTTATGAAGGGTAAATAGCAATTGGCATATCACGTTGTGGTTTTTGCGTAGGTAAGAAACGTTCTTGCTAGAAACCCATAGCAGCCACGTAAAACATGCAAACAACAATTAGAGGATGTCTAACTTGTTTTTGCAGGGTAAGCTATGTGATGTGATATGGCCAAGAAGAATGTGATGAATGATATGTGATGTATGAGATTGATCATGTTCTTGTAATAGGAATCACGACTTGCATGTCAATGAGTATGACAACCGGCAGGAGCCATAGGAGTTGTCTTTATTTATTATATGACCTGCGTGTCATTGAACAACGCCATGTAATTACTTTACTTTATTGCTAACCATTAGCTGTAGTAGTAGAAGTAATAAGTTGGTGAGACAACTTCATGGAGACACGATGATGGAGATCATGGTGTCATGCCGGTGACGTTGATGATCATGGAGCCCCAAAGATGGAGATTAAAAGGAGCAATATGATATTGGCCATATCATGTCACTATTTGATTGCATGTGATGTTTATCATGTTTTTGCATCTTATTTGCTTAGAACGACGGTAGTAAATAAGATGATCCCTCATTAAAATTTCAAGAAAGTGTTCCCCCTAACTGTGCACCATTGCGAAAGTTTGTCGTTTCGAAGCACCACGTGATGATCGGGTGTGATAGATTCTTACGTTCACATACAACGGGTGTAAGCCAGATTTACACACACGAAACACTTAGGTTGACTTGACGAGCCTAGCATGTACAGACATGGCCTCGGAATAAAAGAGACCAAAAGGTCGAGCATGAGTCGTATAGAAGATACGATCAACATGAAGATGTTCACCGATGTGGACTAGTCCGTCTCACGTGATGATCGGACACGGCCTAGTTGACTCGGATCATGTAATCACTTAGATGACTAGAGGGATGTCTATCTGAGTGGGAGTTCATAAGATGAACTTGTTTATCCTGAACATAGTCAAAAGGACTTTGCAAATTATGTCGTAGCTCGCGCTTTAGTTCTACTGTTTAGATATGTTCCTAGAGAAAAATTAGTTGAAGGTTCATAGTAGCAATTATGCAGACAGTAAAAGGCTTATGTCCTTAATGCACCGCTCAGTGTGCTGAACCTCGAACGTTGTCTTTGGATGTTGCGAACATCTGACATACACATTTTGATAACTACGTGATAGTTCAGTTAAACAGTTTAGAGTTGAGGCACCGAAGACGTTTTAAAACGTCACAAAACATATGAGATGTTTCGAGGGCTGAAATAGGGATTTCAGGCTTGTGCCCTTGTCAAGAGGTATAAGACCTCCGACGATTTTCTTAGCCTGCAAACTAAGGGAGAAAAGCTCAATTGTTGAGCTTGTGCTCAGATTGTCTTAGTGCAACAATCATTTGAATAGAGTGGGAGTTGATCTTCCAGATGAGATAGTGATGTTTCTCCGAAGTCATTACCACCAAGCTGCTAGAGCTTCGTGATGAACTATAATATATCAGGGACATATACGATGATCCTTGAGATATTCGCGACGTTTGACACCACAAAAGTAGAAATCAAGAAGGAGCATCAATTGTTGATGGTTGGTGAGACCACTAGTTTCAAGAAGGGCAAGGGCAAGAAGGGATACTTCATGAAACGGCACATCAGCTGCTGCTCTAGTGAAGAAACCCAAAGTTGAACCCAAACCCGAGACTAAGTGCTTCTGTAATAAGAGGAACAGCCACTGGAGCAGAATTACCCTAGATACTTGGTAGATGAGAAGGCTGGCAAGGTCGATAGAAGTATATTGGATATACGTTGTGTTAATGTGTACTTTACTAGTACTCCTAGTAGCACCATGGTATTAGATACCGGTTCAGTTGCTAAGTGTTAGTAACTCGAAACAAAAGGCTATGGAATAAACGGAGACTAGCTAAAAGGTGAGATGACGATATGTGTTGGAAGTATTTCCAAGGTTGATCAAATATCGTACGCTCCCTCTACCATCGAGATTGGTATTAAAACCTAAATAATTGTTATTTGGTGTTTGTGTTGAGCATAGACATGATTGGATTACGTCTATCGCAATACAGTTATTCATTTAAGGAGAATAATGGTTACTCTATTTATTTGAATAATACCTTCAATGGTCTTACACCTAAAATGAATGGTTTATTGAATCTCGATCGTAGTGATACACATGTTCATGCCAAAAGATATAAGATAGTAATGATAGTACCACCTACTTGTGGCACTGCCACTTAAGTCATATCGGTATAAAACGCATGAAGAAGCTCCATGTTGATGGATCTTTGGGCTCACTCGTTTTTGAAAAGTTTGAGACATGCGAACCATGTCTATTGGTGTATATGCATGAAGAAACTCCAGGCAAATGGACCGTTTGGACTCACTTGATTTTGAATCACTTGAGACATGCAAATCATACCACATGGGCAAGATGACTGAAAGCCTCGTTTTCAGTAAAATGGAACTAGAAAGCAACTTGTTGGAAGTAATACATTTTGATGTGTGCAGTCCAATGAGTGCTGAGGCATGTAGTGGATATCGTTATGTTCTTACTTCACAGATGATTTGAGTAGACGTTGAGTATATTTACTTGATGAATCATGAGTCTGAATTATTGAAAGGTTCAAGTAATTTCAAGGTGAAGTTGAAAGATCATCGCGACAAAAGGATAAAATATCTATGATATGATCATAGAGATGAATATCTGAATTGCGAGTTTGGCAAAAAAATAAGACATTGTGGAAATTGTTTCACAACTAATACAGCCTGGAACACCATAGTGTGATGGTGTGTCCAAACATCATAACTGCACCCTATTGGATATGATGCATACCATGATGTCTCTTATCGAATTACCACGATAGTTTATGGGTTAGGCATTAGAGACAACCACATTCACTTTAAATAGGGCACCACGTAATTCCGATGAGATGACACCGTATGAACTATGGTTTAGAGAAACCTAAGCTGTCATATCTTAAAAGTTTGGGGCTGCGACGCTTATGTGAAAAAGTTTCAGGCTGATAATCTCGAACCCAAAGCGGATAAATGCATCTTCATAGGACACCCAAAACAGTTGGGTATACCTCCTGTCTCAGATTCGAAAGCAATAAGGGATTGTTTCTAGAATCGGGTCCTTTCTCAAGGAAAAGTTTCTCTCGAAAGAATTGAGTGGGAGGATGGTGGAGACTTGATGAGGTGATTGAACCGTCTCTTCAACTAGTGTGTGGCAGGGCACAGGAAGTTGTTCCTGTGGCACCTACACCAATTGAGGTGGAAGCTTATGATAGTGATCATGAAACTTCAGATCAAGTCACTACCAAACCTCGTAGGATGACAAGGATGTGTACTACTTCAGAGTGGTACGTAATCCTGTCTTGGAAGTCATGTTGCTAGACAACAACGAACCTACGAGCTATGGAGAAGCGATGGTGGGCCTGGATTCCAAAATGGCTCGAGGCCATATAATCCGAGAGAGGATCCATATATGAAAACAAAGTGTAGACTTTGGAAGAACTACTTGATGGTCGTAAGGCTATTAGGTACATATGGATTTTAAAAGGAAGACGGACAATGATGGTAAGTATTACCATTAAGAAAGCTCGACTTGTCGTTAAGAAGTTTTCTGACAAGTTCAAGAAGTTGACTACGATGAGACTTTCTCACTCGTAGCGATGCTAAGAGTCTGTTGGAATTATATTAGCGATTACTGCATTATTTATGAAATCTTGCAGATAGGATGTCAAAGACCATTGTTTCCTCGACGATTTTCTTGAGGAAAGGTTGTATGTGATATAACCAGAAGGTTTTAACAATCTTGAAAGATGCTAACAAGTATGCAAAGCTCTAGCTATCCTTCTAAGGACTGGAGTAAGCATCCCGGAGTTGGAATATACGCTTTGATGATGATCAAAGATTTTTGGTTTATACAAAGTTTATGAGAAACTTTTATTTCCAAAGAAGTGAGTGGGAGCACTATAGAATTTCTGATGAGTATATGTTGTTAACATATTGTTGATCGGAAATGATGTAGAATTTCTGGAAAGCATGCAGAGTTATTTGAAAAGTGTTTTTCAATGGAAAACCTCGATTAAGCTACTTGAACATTGAGCATCAAGATCTATAAGGATAGATCAAAATGCTCAATGGCACTTTCAAATGAGCACATACCTTGACATGATCTTGAAGGTGTTCAAGATGGATCAGTCAAAGAAGGAGTTCTTGCCTGAGTTGTAAGGTATGAAGTTAAGACTTAAAGCTCGACCACGACAGAAGAAAGAGGAACGACGAAGGTCGTCCCCTATGCTTTTGTCATAGGCTCTCTACAGTATGCTATGCTGTGTGCCGCACCTGAAGTGTGCCTTGCCATGAGTCAGTCAAGGGGTACAAGAGTGATCCATGAATGGATCACAGGACAGCGGTCAAAGTTTTCCTTAGTAACTAGTGGACTAAGGAATTTTCTCGATTATGGAGGTGGCAAAAGAGTTCGTCATAAAGGGTTACGCCAATGCAAACTTTGACACTAATCCAGATTATTCTGAGTAGTAAACTGGATTTGTATAGTAGAACAATTATTTGGAATAGCTCCAAATAGAACATGGTAGCTGCATCTAGGAGATGACATAGAGATTTGTAAAGCACACACGGATCTGAAAGATTCAGACCCATTGACTATAACATCTCTCACAAGCATAACATGATCAAACCCAGAACTCATCGAGTGTTAATCACATGGTAATGTGAACTAGATTATTGACTCTAGTAAACTCTTTGGGTGTTAGTCACATGGGGATGCGACCTTGAGTGTTTATCACATATCGATGTGAACTGGATTATTGACTCTAGTGCAAGTGGGAGACTGTTGGAAATATGCCCTAGAGGCAATAATAAATTGATTATTATTATATTTCCTTGTTCATATAATCGTTTATTATCCATGCTAGAATTGTATTGATAGGAAACTCAGATACATGTGTGGATACATAGACAACACCATGTCCCTAATAAGCCTCTAGTCGACTAGCTTGTTGATCAATAGATGGTTACGGTTTCCTGACCATGGACACTGGATGTCGTTGATAACGGGATCACATCATTAAGAGAATGATGTGATGGACAAGACCCAATCCTAAGCCTAGCACAAGATCATGTAGTTCATATGCTAAAGCTTTTCTAATGTCAAGTATCATTTCCTTAGACCATGAGATTGTGCAACTCCCGGATACCGTAGGAGTGCTTTGGGTGTGCCAAATGTCACAATGTAACTGGGTGGCTATAAAGGTACACTACAGGTATCTCCGAAAGTGTCTGTTGGGTTGGCACGAATCGAGACTGGGATTTGTCACGCCGTGTAAACGGAGAGGTATCTCTGGGCCCACTCGGTAGGACATCATCATAATGTGCACAATGTGACCAAGGAGTTGATCACGGGATGATGTGTTACGGAACGAGTAAAGAGACTTGTCGGTAACGAGATTGAACAAGGTATCGGGATACCGACGATCGAAAATCGGGCAAGTATCGTACCGATAGACAAAGGGAATTGTATACAGGATTGATTAAGTCCTTGACATTGTGGGTCATCCGATGAGATCATCGTGGAGCATGTGGGAGCCAACATAGGTATCTAGATCCCGCTGTTGGTTATTGACCGGAGAACGTGTCGGTCATGTCTGCATGGTTCCCGAACCCGTAGGGTCTACACACTTAAGGTTCGATGATGCTAGGGTTATAGGGAATAGATATACGTGGTTACCGAATGTTGTTCGGAGTCCCGGATGAGATCCCGGACGTCACGAGGAGTTCTGGAATGGTCCGGAGGTAAATATTTATATATGGGAAGTCCTGTTTTGGTCACCGGAAAAGTTTCGGGTTTTATCGGTAACGTACCGGGACCACCGGGAGGGTCCCGGGGGTCCACCAAGTGGGGCCACCAGGCCCGGAGGCTTGCATGGGCCAAGAGTGGGAAGGGACCAGCCCCTGAGTGGGCTGGTGCGCCTCCCACAAAGCCCAAGGCGCAGCTAGGAGGAGAAGGGGGAAACCCTAGGCGCAGATGGGCCTAAGGCCCACCCTAGGGCGCCCCCCCTCTTGGCCGCCCCCTCCATCTAGGGCTGCCGCCCCTCTAGGGGTGGGAACCCTAGAGGGGGCACACCCTCCTCCCCTCCTCCTATAAATAGTTGAGTTTTGGGGCTTCCCAGTACAAGATGATTTGATCTCTCCCTGGCGTAGCCCTATCCCTCTCTTTCTCCTCATATCTCGCAGTGCTTGGTGAAGCCCTGCTGGATCACCACTCTCCTCCACCACCACCATCCCGTTGTGCTGCTGCTGGATGGAGTCTTCCTCAACCTCTCCCTCTCTCCTTGCTAGATCAAGGCATGGGAGACGTCACCGGGCTGTACGTGTGTTGAACACGGAGGTGCCGTCCGTTCGGCACTAGGATCTCCGGTGATTTGGATCACGACGAGTACGACTCCATCAACCCCGTTCACTTGAACGCTTCCGCTTAGCGATCTACAAGGGTATGTAGATGCACTCTCCTTCCCCTCATTGCTGGTTTCTCCATAGATAGATCTTGGTGACACGTAGGAAAATTTTGAATTTCTGCTACGTTCCCCAACAAAAACAACAGTGGTTCTCCTTTGTTCTAGAATCTTCCGTATCATAACTGCCCAAACTTTTTTCCTAGTTGAATTGCCATTATTTGTTTTTACTTTATGATTTAGAATGCACAATTCCATGAATCATAAAATAGATTAAGGGCTTCTTTGATTCAAAGGATTCTCGAAGGAATTTTTGAGGATTCTAATCTTTGGAATTTTTTCCTATCTTGGTTGTTTGATTCATAGGATTTTAAACCATAGGAATTTTTCCATATGATTCATTTGCACTAGATTTTGTAGGAAACATCCCATCCACTCAAACCTCTTTGAAAGAATTCTGCGTTTTTTCTATGCACAATCAAACACTCGTACCATCCTGTAGGATTCAAGACGACATTCCACTCTAATCCCATGTTCTTCCTATTCCCGTGTTTTGGAAATCCTATGAATCAAAGAGGCCCTAGGTTTTTTTAATAAAAACTAATTGATTTTGAATGAGATGACTATAAGAATTAAACGAAGGTCTACATCAGGCTTACATGCTATAGTGTGGTATTTATTCATAATTTGGTTGCAAAATCTGATACGTGCAATGCACGTGTACCTTACTAGTACTTCGAGTATGTGCAAAACACAATGGCACGCTACACAATGTCTCTCTTACAATTCATGAAGCCACGTGGCACATGTGGAGGCGTTGTCGCGACATCCTTGTGTGGATTGATCACAGTGACGTGCTGCTGGTTCCAGAAGAATGTACCCGGCCTCCCTGAGCAGCACTGGCGGTACATGCACGAAGCAAAGATGTGCACGCACGCCACGCACACACTCATTCCCTCGCACGCACACGCGGGTACACGAGCAGACGCAATTTTGTACCAAGATCCACCCCATGTGATAATTTGACGTGTGTAAAGTCCTTCACTTCATTGATGGTCAACTAATATAGCGCATGCAAATTGAGTGGACGTGAGGGCGGAAGAAAGACATGCGCGTAGTACTACGAGCATGCAAGTAGTTAAATCATGGGTTGCTAGTAGTAGTACTTTCATTGGTCTCCTTCGTATTTTGTGCAATTTTTGACAGTAACATAATATTTACGCATCTAAGCACTCCAGTCTACTTGAAATTTATGGTCCACGAAACTCATCGTGAGCCGTTTCCGGCCTCGAAACCAAAAACCATCAATTAATCTTTACCTTCTTCCCATCACATTCGAAAGTACTAGTGCTACAATTAAGTGCAATCCTGCTCACACTTACCAGTACATATCAAACCTGAACGTGTTCCCACTATGCAGGTTTTAGTACTAGTGCTAGTACTTAGGTTATAAAAAGGGGAACTACCTAACCGAAAATGACTCTACCTTCCTCCTCATAAGTCCTCCTTCTTCGTCCGTCCTTTCCATGGCTGGTGTGCAGAGCTCTAGGTCGAGAACTACTCGTAACAAGGGAGCGGCAACCAAGGCTGCGGGAAAAAAAGAGGGCTCGCCGCCACGCAAAGACCTCGAAAGATCTCTCACGAGCAGGCAATGGCTCCCAGGAGTGCCCTAGACGCGGAGGCGAACATGCGGCGCTGGAGTCGTTATCCCTCGACGGCATGTCCGATCAGCTCAATAAGCACCTCAATAAGCAGAAGGAGTTCATCCATGGCTTGGTGGAGCTGCTGAAGGAGAGCCTCGACGACATGCCTGCTGAGCTCAATGAGCAGGGGAATTGATCGCCGGCTTGGTGATGCTGCTGAAGAAGAGCACTGCCTCGGAGAAGAAGGTGACCAGCGAAATCCTGCAACTTCGGGAAGACAAGGCACAACTCTGCCACGAGCTCGACCTACTGAAGGAGGAGAACACCGGCTGGAAGAAGCTGCATGAGAATAGTAGTTCCTCGATGAAAATGTTGTAGGCCCTCGTCATGGAACAAAAGGAGGAGTTGGCGAAGCTCCGCATCGAGCACACGGCTGCTGTCAAGGTACGTAATGCGGCCGTGGAACAGATGATGAAGGCTCGCGTCGAGAAATCCCGCATCATGGACACAATAATGAAGATGGCGGAGGAGATGCGCAAGGAGATGGAGGTCGTGGAGGCGATGAAGAAGCAGTTACGACTCCGCGGCCAGCAACCCTTCATGTAGTGAGAGCAGCGCCCCAGACTTTTGTGTGCGTCTTCCTTCTTTTTTGGGGTGATAATCCTCCTTCTTTTGCTCCTGTGTTTCTTATTTTGCTTCGGGTCTTTGCCCGCACCTGTCACCTTCTCTGCGAGGCATGAATAGAACAATGCTAAAAATGAGATGACTAACAAATTAGATAATTCTTTATCGCCAGTAGAACAATGCCTCTTGCTAGTAATATATAATAAGAGTAGAGAGTAGAGGATATGGCATTGGGCTGCCGTGTTTCGTGCTCCTCCGTCATACTCCAGCAGAAAACTTGAGTATACCACATGGTTCTTTGCTCCTCCTCAGGTTGTCGGCACATTTATACGAGCAGTCAAATCACAATGCCCCGCCTTCCAGCAGTAATGAGCCGTCAAATCACAAAGGCCCTCGCCTCTCGTGAAAAGGACCAAGCTAGACTGCCCCACCCTCTAGCCTTTTAGAAAATGTATACATTTGTACAGTAGTAGTATCGATGGATTGCGCCATGGAGCAAAACTAACAAGACGTAATTAAAGAAAAAAGGTGGTACATATAGAGAGCGCTCGTAGCCAAATTATGCATATACTATATCACACTACCCACTATGAAGGTACTGGTAACATAGACTAGTAACTAGTCTATGCTACTCTCCACTATGACCAGCCAAAGTCGAGGCGTGGATACCAATGAGGGCCTGGTTGTGTCTATACTTGGACAACTCACCCGACTGCATGCGCACCAGGCAGACGAAGCTCGTGTCGTGTTGGTGCCGTGTGCGGCCCGCACATTCATCAGTCTTGCTATAAGTCGCAGTAGATGCTATATAGGTCCGTCGGATCTTACATCAAGATCCATGCAAAATTTTCTTTTCAGATTTTCTTTTTATCTCTTAAATCTCAGTCGAGTGAGACATTGCCACGCCATTAAAGAGAGGCTCGGGCGCCATTAATGGAGACCTTGGGAGAGAGATGGACGACAGATGGAGGTCAAAGGGCTCACACGCCTCCCGTACTCAAATAGCTACCCTGCACGGTGCCTCTTAGCTAATAAAAAAAGGGGACGTGTGGCGGCATGTAAATGGTAAATAGAACGCCCACAGTTTCAATAATACTTGTGTTTCCGATTGTAACATGACAACACTTGTTCCAAAATGACTTTGTTGATTGTTAATGTGTGCGCCTTCGCAAATCGGACAGCAAAATTACCACAGCATGTTAGTGCCATGTCATGACACCAAGCCAAGTTTCATGATTTTCATGCGTGTTTCGGATTTACAGGAATTAAAAAACCAAGTTTCTCAATATTTCCAGCCGAGCCATGACGCCCAGATGTTTGAATTTCATTCTCATTTCTGGCATGGGACCTAGAAATTTACCCGAGGACACACATATGATTTTTCAACCAATTTGGTGCACTGGAGCATGTGCTTGTATTTAAAATTTAAATTATTCGCACAAAGGTGACACGTTCCCTCTCAGAACCACGAGCCTTCTTGAGAGAAGCTCCGGTTTGCAAGAAACTTATACCAAAACTTGTTCCTATTCTGCAAATTTTTTTTACCACAGCATGGTAGTACCATGACATGACACCATGCCAAGTTTCATGATTTTCAGGCGTGTTTTGGATTTACAAGAATTTTAAAACCAAGCTTCTCAATGTTCTCAGCCGAACCACAATTCCCAGATGTTTGAATTTCATTCCCATTTCTTGCATGTGACCTAGAAATTCACCCGAGGACACACATATGATTTTTCAATCAACTTTGGTGCACGGGAGCATGTGCTTGTAGTTCAAATTTGAATTATGCACATTAAATGACCAGAAACTCAATTAATGTATAAAAAAGGCCAAACGAACCCGGAATAATTCCAAAATTTAACAGGGCACTCATATAGTTCTGTGTTGCCTCTGTAAAGAAAATCTGGGGGGAGGCAGCGTATATTAGAAATGCCATTAGACATTGTTATTTTCATGTCAAACCCGTTGACCATGTTACATGACAAAAATAAGCCGATTCTCACAATGATAAGTTAATGGTCTCCAGCACAACACACCCCTCAAATAAAACTAAGTACCCTGGAATTCTTAGACTAAACTAAGCACCCTGAAATTCTTTGACAACTAAACTACTGGCTATATGATGTTGGCCATATATATTGTACGTATATAATGTGAAGAAATGAGTGGTAGTACTTTACCAACTAAAAGATGAAATGTATGAAATCTAACGAGAAGAAGCATAACATAGTTCTGCTGGGGGCTCAACACAACACACCCCTCAAATAAAACTAAGCACACCTAAAATTAAACTAAGCAAGTAATCTGGTAGACACTACATTAGAACCACCATGAGCAACGACACTGCCACCTTACTCGGACTCCTCATCCATGTCCTTGACTTCGTCCTTGTCCCTCTTCCTCTTGGCCGATACTTCTTTGCTTGAACCGCACACTTGGCTCTTGCTCTTCATCCAACCCTTGTAGATATTGAAACAAAGGTAGCCATCCATTGCAACATAGTGGATGTGGTCTATATCTAGTACATTCCACTCCCATGCATGATGAAACCTGAACGGAGGTTTCTTCAGTGTACCGTATGAAGGATGAACCATGGCTCCTGCCAGGGTCAGCATTGAAGGCTGATCACGGGAGGGCACCAACTGTTTCTTCTGGAGGTCGAAGGGGCCGCCTACAACGAGGCCTATCCGACCCAGGATTTCCTTGTCGTTCCTAAAGTCTACAGTAACGAATTTGACTCGGCTGTCCTTGAGGAAATTCTTAAAATCCTGGTGCTCAACGTCGGCATGGCATATGTGGTAGACCAAGCATAAGTCATGCACACAAACCTGGATCACGGCGGGCTTCTTCTTCTCTGCCTCCTTTAGATTCTTCTCGCTTCCCAGGACTGTGGTGTACTCAACATCCAGCCCAGCGACCCACTCATCACTTGAGTTTTCAAACATGCATTTGAAGCGAGCAAGGCATTCTTTCACCGTTGCAGAAGAATGGGTGTAGATGACGTCGAACTCATCGTCGGTGATGGTCTAACCTTGTACTCACCGCCGATCAAGGAGATTTGGGACGCCATGGATTTGGGAGGAGGGTTAGGATTAGTGGAATTGCCGTAATGTGAAAGGACAGGACGACTAGGAGTGGTTTATCGATTGTAAAAATGTCGAGTGGGTGGGCGCGTGCGAATGGCAGTGTAGTGGCTTGCCTGGTGGATAAATGGATTCATGCAAAGTACTATGGGGGCCCAATTAGATGTCATGTCTACTCGACGCCCAATTAAATGGCTTTCGATGTCATGTCAAGCGTCGGGAAAATTACCGGTGATACAAAGCTTTCCATTTGATACGGGCTTCCGAGAGCCCTTGGATCTGAGATCGAATGGTTGCATAGCGTGATTATAGACCTATGGGTGAATATCCTATTCTGGAGGGTTATTCTGCAAATTTTCAGCAACTTAGCATGTGACCGCTCGATCTCAGATCCAAGGGCTGCCAGCAGCCCGTATCATGGTCGCGCCTACCATGAGCGTCGCCTCGCTCACGCAGCCGCGCCCTTGGAGATTTAACACTGTGCGTTAGGCTATTTGATGTTGGCATGTCATACATAGTCATCACTTAGTCACTCATACAACAAGGTTAGCTATAAGGTTGGCTATAAGAGTATTTTTTGTTTACTTCTCTCTATCTCTTTCTTCTTAGTATTTATTGCATTTGCCAAGGAGTGAGCTCTTCCGATGAAATGGTTCTTAAATGAGGTGCTATGGGCATTAAATGGCTTAGCAACTCAAGTCCCCAATGCATAGGTGCTTAGTTTTTTGTTGCTAAGTTTGCTTCATCTAGGTACACGCGCTTATCACCGTTTCTTCCTGGGGTCACCAAACTAGTCTGTCTCTTCTTAATTAACTTGCCACATCAGACTTTATGCCTATGTGGCAGGCTTAGCACCTGTAGGATCAAGTACAATAGTGGGCTATAAGCCAGCTTTACATGGCATTTTTGCATATCTGGGGGAAAGAGGCAAGGAAAAAGTGGAGGAGTGCGCTCTCAAGCAAGAGCCAGCCTCTACATGGTGGAGCATCGGGAGAGGCACCTGTATGGAGGTGGTCAGGAATCGGGAGACTCAAGCCAATCGTAGCGCCGCAGTTAAAATGATAATGGCAAGTGAAATCACTGGGCCACACCTGTCCAGCAGTAACTCACTATCAAATCAAAAAGCCCTACATTTGCAGCAGCCTACTCCCTCATCTTCTCGCGTCTCTGTCGAACCGACTAGGCGGAACTGCCCCGCCTACGGCGTGGGAAAATACCCACCCTCGACTTTTAAATAGTATAGTATACTAATTTTGTATCCATGGATTATGCCATGGAGCAAAGCCTCAAGAAAACGGCGGTACACATGTACGGAGTATACATCACGCCCTTCGCGTTCGCGTCGCACCCAGATGGTCAGTCGGTCTGGCACGCCACTCTCAGAATGGAACGCTCGTCATATTGCGTTTGCACACACATGTGGGACCGCAATTGAGAACCGACCATAGGCACACTCCCCGGCCCCGCAAGTCGGGTGAGTTAATAGAAGTAGTACATACGTTGGTACCTGGACGATCCCTGCAAGACACGGAAGATCAGTTCGTCCATGCATGTGACCGGACTCCAGCAGACACGCCTGGATTGGCTATCGTCTACATATCGTGCAGGTTGTGTTCTACATGGCTGTAGTTCTGGTGAGAAATCTAAAAAAGGTTTCTTGTCATCTCGCAAAATTAGGTGTCATGTGCTTCGGATCACTGCGAGGGTTAAACAACGACAACTGAGTTGGGCTAGTCATTGGGGGCACATGCACGAAGACTACTCGGCTGCCATCTAAGTAAAGCCGGCTATGTTAATTAGGACATCTATCGACGGACCCCTTTTCTACGAGTTTATCTTTAATTTGAGCTTTGATCCTCGTCTAGTTTGTCCGTCGGGTTTCATCTTGTCTCCTTTGGGCAGCGAGGTTATGATTTCTTCTCATGTGGCATTTTTTTCGTGTTATATGTTATAATCCGGTGCTTCAGATCAAAATGATGACAACTGCGCCTCCAGGGCACGTGCATGAAGACTTCTCGACAGTCATTGCCGACGTCAAGCCGGCTCCGGCTGGTAGACAAAAGAAAACTAGTACTCCACTATATTGGCAGGAGCCTCCGCGCTTTCTTGCTAGTGTTGCTCTCTTCACACTGGCTCGTCCTCTCCAGATCTAAACATGACAGCGGTGGCCACACACTCTCTCTCTACTCATCGCTAGTCACATATCCAACCGGATCCTCTCTGCGGGGAAGGTGAGAAGGTGCAACGTTCACGCGGTCGTCCTCGGCGACGGCTCTTACCCACTGCCGGCGTGTCCCGATCAGCGTGCCTTGCTGTTCTCTCCCAAGCATCACTGGCAAGGAGGGCCTCCCACCCCTTTTTCCTCGCTGCCGTAGTGTGGGCAGATCCGGCCTCCCGCCGCCCACCTAGCGAGATCCTGGCGACCCTCCGGTATAACTTCCTTCGAAACAGGCCTTGCTCTACTTCCCGAGCTCCTGACGCCACTGCATTTGTATCTTTTACTATTTCTCAGCCCCCCTCGTGTAGATAGGATCGATCGACTGTTCGAAAACCACCTATTTTTTTATTGTTAAGAGGTAAAACTAGTTCATGCACTCAAATCTAGTAGTACTTGGTTCAAACAAGGAATAAAGGGGTGGGGGTGGGGGAAGATTTATTACCTGAATCTAGGACTGGGTCGAAAGAGTAAATAATGGGGGCGAAAAGTAGCAGAGACTGGCTATCCAACTGGTCTCTAGGTCTAATAGGGAAATAAAGGGAAACGCAGTACAAACTCAATGTAAACCTGATCTATTGGTTGAAAAAGGAAAGAAAGTGGGGACTGGGGGACAAGTCAACAGAGTAAGTCCAACATTAGATTTTCTATCCTCACACATTATAAGGTGGCTATACCGAACAAAAATGGGACCAATCCAGATATCCTGTTCTGATGTTTGTTGCCCCGAGCCACTCTTATGTAATGCCATTGGTAAAATGTAGCAGTCGCACTATTAAAAGTAAGGACACGTTAAACCAATGTTGTTTTCACTGTAATGCCTCTAGTAATATGAATCAATGGCACTTTTTTTCATGTCCTGCTAAATTTCCCATTAAGATAAGTTGCTTCTTTTTGTTAGAGATGCAATTTTTCTGGTCCGCCTACTCTCCAGGAGCTTCACGGCTAACCTTGATGTTGCTCAATTTTATTGCAACTAATGAAGAAGAAGCTCTGTGGGTTTGGTTTTCTGATGGAAATGGAACCGGGACTGGAACCATTTTCTTAAAAAAGAATAAGGAGAAGCTTCTAGCTCATGGGACATTGCTTCATTTTAGGTGAACTGCACCAAAAGGTCCCATGAATTGAACCATCCATGTTGGTGACTGGTGTCATCCCTTCTACGATGGCATTGACTGCAGATATGGTTCCCATCAGGAGGTACGTTCCTTTTTGGTCTGGCCATTTGTCAAAGATCCTGCATGTTGATCCTGCTCTTGTGCTACTGTTTTGGCACTACCATGATAAAGTAGTAATGTTATTATTTTGCACCTTAATCTAGTGGCACTATTAATTTGAGGCAATGTTTTGGCACCGCTAGTGCCACTGTTTTTTATATATCGAAAGAGGGGGTTCTCTCCGATTTCATTAAATAAACCCAACCATAGAGAACCATTATCCGACAACATCTCAGTGTAAACGGGTAGTTATGCAACTACTACTAGAAGGGACTGAGTACTAGCAGGACACAAGTTCACCACATAAGCTAGGCAGGTAGGGGGGCGGAGCACCAGCTCAACCAAGTCTGGATTACAACCCAAATGCTACCAGAAAAACATCAGGGGGAAGATAGGGACTGAAAGAGCCAACTTCAGCATCCCAGTCTAAGCACACCCAGCCTTCATCCTTGCAATGCATGGTACACCTCGTTTGCCACCTGCTTGACCCTAGTGTCACTGATAAAATGAAGTAATAATACAGTTAAAATAGAGTGAGTGTCCTCTCTATCATTTCATTTCCAATGTAGATAAAGAAAGTGCTTCTCTTTGTTAATGTATGTTTCATCAACTAGTCCCATTGTTAATGTTTAAGCGTTTCTGCAAACTGGCGTGCTTAGTTTTAGTTGATCTGCACAAAAATAGAGATTTGAATGTCTCAAGGCCCCTCCTTGTACTACCGATGTACATTGATGTTCATCACTGGCAGAAGGTGTATCGGGGAGACTTGGGTCGATTTCCAGTATGATGTAATATTTTCTTTTGTTTATTAGTGTATGTTTCATCAACTAGTGCCACTATAATGTAATCACGCCTTTTCATTATCTGTGCAAACAGGGTTATTCAACTGCATTTTGGTGGAACTGCACAAATGTATTGATGGAACCGACATATATGCAGAGTGCGAGGTGCCAAGTAAAAATTACCAACACTAACCCTGCTCCATCTAAGCATTGGCATCCACCACCATCAGTGGGATGTGTGGCACTCACTATGGACGGATCTTTCTCGGCAGCAAATCCTTTAACCAAATACTAGTAGCTTAGACTTAAAAATACTAGTAGCTTATATTGACAGTTTTCTAGGGGTGTACTCTTTTCTGAAAGAAGCACCAATCTATTTGTCTTTATTTGTACACAGTGTCACAACTTCGACCCAAAGGTCTAGAGCTATTTTAGGGTGATTGGCGTAGTACTCGGAGACTGATTGTAAGCATGACTTTTATTAGTTGTTACATTGATTGTAAGCATGAGCAGATGGAAGATTAGGTTAGTGCGAAGCTTACCTTAAACCCTATTGACGCCGTTGAAACGAGGCGAGCATTGAGGGAACCGTGGAGAACAATGGGGAAGCGACGTCGCGCCATCCGGCCTCCTCTTGCGGTGGGAGAACGAATACTCATGTGGCTCCGGCTAGCTCTGCACCCTCACGAATGGCACACCGTACTCGATCGGTTCGTTATCCTCTGGGTGCTCGACCTTCGACCTATACGCCCACCACCTCCGCCTGACTTTCGCCTCGGGCGAACCTATCTGCTCCATCGCCCAGAGGAGATACTCAATGAACTCGAAGGACTGCGGCATGACTGCCGCCGAGGAGTACATCGCCGCCCTCATCGCCGTCGTCTCGCTCTTTCACATACATTGCCACATGGCCCTCACCGTCCTCGAAATCTCCCACTCATTGTCAAACCAAGTAAGGATCTCCTTCAACCTGGCTAACTTTGCCTAGTCACTGCCGGCGATCTGCCTGATTCGCTGCTGCATCCCCTCCATAGATGTCCTTTTGAGTGGTCCGGTGCTAGCTTTGGAAGATGGGAGGAGAGATGGTGGTCTTGCAATAGAGAAGAGGGAGAGGCGAGATGGTGGTTTTGGAATGGAGGTGATGGAGAGGAGAGGGGGTGGTTTTGAAATGGAGAAGAGGGAGAGGCGAGACGGTGGTTTTGGTATGGAGATGATGGAGAGGAGAGGCGAGACGGTGGTTTTGGTATGGAGATGATGGAGAGGAGAGGTTCCCCTGCCTTTCGTTCGCTGACAGGTGATTCTCAGAGAAGAAACTGCAAGTTTCAGTTTCAGATAAGAAACTCCAAGTTCAGTTTCAGATAAGAAACTGTAACTTTCAGAGGCAGAGCATTCATATTAACACGGCCTTTTCAAATAGTGTTAACATCATGCTGGAAGTTTTGTTCATGGTCGAAACTGGAACTACCAGCCAGTTAACATCATGCTGATCAACATTCATGCATAGCACATCTTCATATGATACATAGTCAAAAAGATATGCTATTTTCAAGATGCCCACACAATGTCGAGTGTGCGAAAAACAGAGAAAACGAGGGACGAAGTTTTGGCAAGTGTTGGACGTGGCATGCGTAGATGACAACTGGGACCCACATGTCAATAAAGGCAGAGGCAAAAATTTTGGAGATATTTTCTCTGCACAGGTGGAATCGAACCTGGGCGAAACAGCTGTCGGGTAGTGTCACTCGACCACTAGGCTAGTTCAGTTATTTCGTTACTAATAAGGCACTTCCTCAGGTGGTCGGATCTTCTCCTGCGCCTTTGTGCGGTCGCCGCGACGCCGCTGTCTGCCGTTGTGAACATGCTGAACAAACAAGAGGAATCTGGAGAGGACTATACGTGGAGAGGCGGACAGTCGGGACCCACCACGTCTATGGCCGTACGCAAGCAAATGCCTCACCGAAAAATACTTCCTCCTAATGCTATAGTGACATTGGGGCCCACGGGTTTGTTAACATAGTTACATTTTTTTAGGTGCTTCAATGTAGTTACTATAGGAGATAAATTCACAACGAAGCCGGGGAGCTGGCAGGTATCATTTATTATCACCGGGGCAGCAAGTATCAGCTGGGTTTTGGGCTGCCCCATTTAGGCTTTCTTTTTTAACATGCGCAACCCACGACGTCGGATGGGAGGTCCATAGGCATGTTTGTATTTTCTTGAGGTCCATCATGTATCGACCAGCCTATGGACCTCCCATCCGAGGTTTTATTTTTCCTGAAACATCGGCATCCCAAATTATGTATTTTTTGAAGAAAACACAGAGGTCTGTTCTATTTCTCTATATAAGAATAGGAACGCGTGGTCCAACTTATGTTTCCCTTCTAACTATATTATATATATTTAAATTATTTTATATGTTATTATATATTATTGTTATTGTCATCATATATTTAACAAATACTTACATATGTAGGAAAACAATATCCCACATCTTATTTACTTATAAAAATAATTTCTTAACAATAAAATCCTGGATTTTTTCTGGCAACGAAAATCCTAGTGATTGTGTACAAAAGCTTGGAAAGATTTAAGGACCAATGTAATAAGAAATCACTTATTATTTAAATATATATATATTTAACAATAATATATATTAAGAATATATAACAAAATGCTTAGCCCCTGTTTATTTTTTGATAACATTGCTGCGCCCACCCCAACATTATAATTATAATAAGCCCAGCAAAATCATGTATTTCGAGGAAGTGCAAATGGCCTGTAATTTTTTTAGGAAAACATAAGTGGGCCGCATGGGCGCTAGATTATTTGTTCACCCAGCGCAGCTAATGGACTGTAATTCAAAAAAAGATCAAATGGATTGTAAATTCTACCCCGCAAAAAAGACTATAAATTTTGAAAAAATGGGTTGAATACATGCCACATTTTTGGAGGCTGAAATGTGGGCCAATAGGTCGAAGCCAATGCAAGTCGTTGTCAACTTAGTCAACAAATGATTCTGACATTGTTACCCATTGGATTTACATCCAACGACCGACATCCATCTTCAATCTCTCGTCTTCTTCCTCCAGCGCCGCCAGGACCACCTGCTCCCGCCTCCACCCCTCCACACCTCCTGTTCTTCTCCACCGACTGTCGAACCACACCGCACCAGAACCGGTTAACCCTCGTACACCTCTCCGTCTGCGACTCTACTCCCACGTCTTCCCATCTCCGGCTAGTTGTTGTCCGGGGCCTCGCCGTTGTCCACCACCTTGGATGCGCTCGGCGCGGAGTGGTCAACGTGGTTAACGAACGACACCATCAGAACTAGACTGTGCGTGGAGAGGTTGACAGCTGGGTCCACGGCCGCCTGCAAGGAAATGCCTCCTTATTATGCGCAAAATAATGATTCCTCCACCTAATAGCTGGGACCCACCGGAAGGGCCTCTATATTTCACGAAAAACGTTCCCACCGCTGATAGGTCGGACCCACCAGATATATCTTCGCACGCAAGGAAGTGCCTCCTTATTACGCACAAAAAAATGAATACCCCCTACTAGCTGGGACCCACAATAGTGGGAGGCTGACTTGTGGGCCAACTAAGTTGACGGGGACGGAGGGCTTTGTCAACTTAGTCAATATGAAAGATTCTAGCTCCAGTGACCGTACGATGTCCATCCAACGGCCCCAGTGCTTCTTCAACCTCTAGTCTTCTTGCTCCGGCCGCCCAAAGCAGCGCCGGTCGTGCCTCGTTCTCCTGCCTCCCGTGGCCGGCTAAGATGCCGCGGAGGCCTCGCCGCCCCTACTACTCCCACCGCTGGCCAGGCCATCCCTCTACTCACCCACACTCCCTGTTATTCTGCGGCGCCGACAGCCTCACACCGTAGCGCACCAGCGAACCCTCATACTCCTCTACGCGTGGGCATCCACTGCCGCGTCTTCCCCAGCTCCACGTCGTCCCCTTCCTAGGCCTCGTCGTCATCCACCGCCCTGGTGCTCTCGGCGCGGCGTGGTCAACGTGGTCAAGGAACGACTTCCATCTGAAGAGTACTATCCGTGGAGAGGCTGACAGTTGGGTCCACGACAGCCGCAAGGAAGTGCCTCCTTATTACGCAGAAAATACTTATTCCTCCACCTGACAGCAGGGACCCACCGGATGGGCCACCATATTTTGCGAAAAAATGTTTCCCCCCTGACTGTTGGGACCCACCGGACGGGCCACCGTTTTTCGCGAAAAAACATCCCCCCCCGCTGTCAGCTCAGACCCACCGAAAGTGCCTCCTTATTACACACAAAAAATGAATACTCCCCCTCCTAGTTGGGACCCACCTTGGTACTTTATCAACTTAGTCAATATGAACGATTCTAGCTCCATTGACCATACGATGTCCATCCAACGGCCGTAGTGCTTCTTCAACCTCTGGTCTTCTTGCTCCAGCCGCTCAAAGCAGTGCCGGTCGTGCCGCATGCTCCTGCCTCCCGTGGCTGGCTGTGCTGCCGCGGAGGCCTCACCGCCCCCTACTATTCCCACCGCTGGCAAGGCCCTGCTGTGACGGCAGCCTCACACCACAGCCGAACCAGTGAACCCTCGTACTCCTCTCCGCGCGGGCTTCCACTGCCGCGTCTTCTCCGGCTCCGCGTCGTCCCCTTCCTAGGCCTCGCCGTCGTCCACCGCCCTGGTGCTCTCGGCACGGCGTGGTCAACGTCGTCAAGGAACGGCTTCCACCGGACGTGGACTGTGCGTGGAGAGGCTGACAGCTGGGTCCATGGCCGCATCAAGGAAGTCCCTCCTTATTACGCGCAAAATAATTATTCCTCCACCTGACAGCGGGGACCCACCGGACGGGCCACCGTATTTCATGAAAAAATGTTTCCCCCTGACAGCTGGGACCCCCCAGCTGCATCTTCACACGCAAGGAAGTGCGTTCGGGCAAAAAAAACGATTCCCCCCTAACTGCTGGGACCCACCAGCTACATCTTCGCATGCAAGGAAGTGCCTGACAGTCGGGACCCACCTGGTTGAAGCGTACGTAGCATTATTATTCTGGTTGCGAATGTGTACGTACATACTGGTCGATGTAGAGGCGCGCATGTGTCGCAGCAGAGGCGCACACGTAGCATGTACACGTACGTACAACGGCCACGGTGCAAGAAAGTAAATATGGCCACGTATGTACATACGGGCGGGGTCTCGAACGCCTACTCGCGTATACGTACGGCCAGGGATCATGTACATGGCTGGGTCGGAACGAAGAAACATCGTCATCGTCGTGTTCAAGGGGAGCCAACCGGCTGGGTCGGAACAAAATGCGTCATCATGTTCATCGGGAGGGCTTGAACAGAACAGCCGATGGAAACGAGGCCTGGCGTACCGCAAAACGGAGGAAACGGCCTTGTGTTCGACCGGTCACGGTCGAAACGGGATCCTGTTCATCGGGAAGGGTCTGGCGTATCGCAAAACGGAGGAAGCGGACCTCCTATGGTCAAAACGGGGGTCCTGTTGATCGGGAGGGGTGTGGCGTACCACAAAACGGAGGAAACAGACTTGTGTTGGAGCGCTACGGTCGAAACAGGGTCTTGTTCATCGGGAGGGGTGTGCCATACTGCAAAACGGGACTCCACGGGATACTGTTCATCTCCACCGTCGCCCCCTCCAACCTCCACGGGCTACTATTCATCCACCGTCGACCTCCTCCAGCCTCCACCTACGACTATTCATCCACGGGCTCCTGTTCATCCAGCCTCCACCGCGCGCTACTCCACTGGCTATTGTTCAACCAGCCCTCTCCACGGGCTCCTGTTCAACCACCCCTCCATGGGCTACTTTTCATCCAGCCCTCCACCATCTATTGTTCATCTTGCCCTCCACGGGATGGTCCTATTCATCCAGCCCTCCACGGGGTCCTGTTCATCCAGCCCCAACCGGCTCGATCGATCGGGGTCTTGTTCATCCAGAGGCAACACCACGGGGTCCTTTTCATCCACCCCCACCAGGAGTTGTTCATCCAAAACCCCCCAGCAACGCTCACTGTTCATCCAGAGGCAGCATCGACCGGCTTCAGTTAGCAGCAGTAGCGAAGGAATCGCTCGATCGGGTTTAGTTAACAGCCATCGATCGATCGCTCGGGTTCAGTAACGCGTAGCCTGCAGTCAATCGCTCGGGTTCAGTTAGAGCCCAACTCCTCGCTCGGGTTCAGTTAGAGCCCAACTCCTCGCTCGGGTTCAGTTAGAGCCCAACACCTTGCACCCACGCGCATGCGTGTATGAGAGAAACGCGCATCGCTCGACCCCGACCACCGTAATCGGGAACACCCCTATATTTTCCTCGCCCTCGCTTCTACCATGGTTTTTCCCGTCATGGACGGACCAAAGAATGTCATGCAACCGCGTCTTCGGCCCACCCAGGACAAAAAGCCCATTTTCTGTCATGATTTTTTGTCATAGAAGTAGGACCCCACCACATCTATGATGATACCGTGTTTTGTCACAATTATTGTCATAGAAGTGTCATAACTATGACACAAAAAAATTTCGTTCGGCCCAAAATGACACGGATGTGTCTTTTTTGGTAGTGTTAGTTTACACATCATAGGTGTGAATATGTCACGTCGTCCTATTTTTCTTACATATTCCATCGTCCTCATACGGTTGTCTTACATCAACTGTTGCTTGTCTGTATCATGCATCAATGAGTTCTGAAGAGCAATTTTATTATTTTGTGTTGTTGGTATGACTTGACATGGCAAAGTCAAAAAAGAGCAAGGAAAAGGATATAGTAGGGAATGGTGTTACTTGTCGGGTGCAACGGAAAAGGATCTTTCCTTGAGATTCTGTTGCTACTTTAGTGTAGTAGAAGGTCCAAGTCCACCGGCTAAATCTACAAACAAGTATCACCTGGTCCACTAGCTACAACATCTCCTTCAAATGTACCAACATCTTAACGAGTTACTCGTTCATTTGCTCTGCAAGTGGCATGTTCCCATGGTGCCTTCAGACCTAACACTACTTCCGAAGCACTACTGACACAACATGACTTGGCAAGATCAAATGGACATCATGAGCATCAACACCAAGATGGTACCTGACCGAGTCAAGTTGCAGTTGCATGCTCCTTTATATGTACTCTCACAGTTTGATGTGCACTAACACTTTCCATATTCGTTGTTGAACTAGCACCACGGCACAAGCGGAAACAAATATTAGGGATAATGCTTGACAGATTAACAAAATCTAAAGGAGGAAGAATGGAGATCCATTTTGAGGCAGGTTTTAAAAGGCCACATGATGCTACAGAGTTAGCCAATTTAGTATCAGAGGCAGTCGTTGCCGTTAAGTCTCGTGCACGTATTCTCCCAACGTGGATCCAGTACAGGAATGAGAAAGACCATACCCAGTTTAACACCTTCCTTGACCATTTACCCGTAAGTAATGTTATTCATTGCAATTCGTAATATTGCCTTGCTTTGTCCCATACTTTCTAGCTTCCTCCTGATGAGACTCACATTCTTTTTTCAACAGATGAGGTTCAAGTTGGATCTAAAAGATGATGCAACTAAACAAGCATGCACTCATGTTTTTCAGTTTCCTCTGTGACAGTATCGGTATCACCTTAGAAAAACTCACTTTGAAGGCAAGGCTAACAATGAAATCGCCCAAACATCTCCAGTGGAATATATTAACTGGACAACCCTTGTTAAACACTGGTCTGATCCAAAGTATCAAGTAGGGTATATGTATTTGATCAGATCACATATTGAACTAGTATTTACATATGTGCCTTACAAGTCTATCTTCTTCTAGGCTAATTGTTTGAAGAACACGACCAACCGTTCTAAAGTGAAATTCCAACAGACAACGGGATCTCGTAGCTATATTGCACACCGCGAGGCTCTTGTAAATAGCTGCTAGTTCCTTCTGTTTTCTGTGCCATATTATTGTATCTATATTGACTTGTTCCAAATACAGAGGAAATCACGTGTGGACCAAAAATAACTAGAACCAAATGCAGTGCAAATCTTCAAGGATTGCCACACCAGCAAGATGAAGGGCATGAGCACACCAGTTCAAGCCATTGTTGTAAGTCCTTACTCCTCATGCCTTTGAACTGCTTGTTACTGTGACGTGTTCATTTAACTACTTGGTTTGCAGCCAATGTCAGTTACTCTGTTCACTTTTATACACAGTTGTCTTACATATCATTTCACCTTACACAGTTTAAAATAGAGGAAGGATATTCTTTTGGTCTTGATTTGTAATCTAGTTGTGATGTTCACGTGCCCGCACAATGATACAATAGCCTGTTTGTTTGATATCTGTTTGCCCGTGATATGAATGATGCCATACTATGTTCATCCTACTTTAAACAATGTCTCTTTATCCTTACATGTAAATGAACGTGGGAAAATAGACAATACAGTAGGCATGCTACATGGACATATGTTCCGAAAGTGATTTTATTATGTAGTTGGCACTACAATACATGCTAATGTATTACAATAGTTCACCAAAATAAGTTATGTATAAACGTGAAACCTATTTCATTTGTCTTTGTCTCATTAGTAACATATCTGGTACACTAATCTAAAAATTCAAACTTTCAGCAAGCTATGGAACAAATGATTGAACAACCACAACCACCCGAAGGTGACGAGGCTACCACAGGCACAATGTCACATCTTGCTACAGTGCATTAGTATCTCTTCACTAACAGTGCAAAAAGCACCTTCCTGCGTAATTCTGGGTTGGTTGTCAAGGTAACCTCTTCCAAATCGCCTACTAAACAAAATCTTCTGGCTAGACAGAGTGATATATCTATGCTCCAGACACAAGCCCAATCCCTAAGGGAGGTCATTTCTGAAACAAGAATAGTGGTTGACAAATGTCGTCAAGATGTGAATGGTTTTGAAACTAGGCTGTCAGACATTTGCTTCGTTGTTTAAGAGCAATGGAGGAAACAAGGGGAAGATTGATACGTCTCAAACGTATCTATAATTTTTGATTGCTCCATGCTATATTATCTACTCTTTTGGGCAATATTGGGCTTTATTATCCACTTTTATATTGCTTTTGGGACTAACCTATTAACCGGAGGCCCAGCCCAGATTTGCTGTTTTATGCCTATTTCAGTGTTTCGAAGAAAAGGAATATCAAACGGAGTCGAAACGGAACGAAATCAACTAGAGAAGTTATTTTTGGAAGGAAACCTACCGGATAGACTTGGACCCTACGTCAGAAGATGAAGGAGGTGCTCATGAGGGTAGGGGGCGCGCCCACCCCCCTGGGGCGCGCCCCCTGCCTCGTGGCCCCCCTTCGATCCCCTGACGTAATTCTTCCGCCTATATATCTCCATATACCCTAAAAACATCCGTGAGCACAATAGATTGGGACTTCCGCTGCCAGAAGCCTCCGTAGCCACCAAAAACCAATCTAGACCCGTTCCGGCACCTTGCCGGAGGGGGCAATCCTTCTCCGGTGGCCATCTTCATCATCCCAGTGCTCTCCATGACGAGGAGGGAGTAGTTCTCCCTCGGGGCTGAGGGTATGTACCAGTAGCTATGTGTTTGATCTCTCTCTCTCTCTCTCTCTCTCGTGTTCTTGAGATGATACGATCTTGATGTATCGCGAGCTTTTCTATTATAGTTGGATCTTATGTTTCTCCTCCCCCTCTTCTCTCTTATAATGAATTGAGTTTCCCCTTTGAAGTAATCTTATCGGATTGAGTCTTTAAAGATTTGAGAACACTTGATGTATGTCTTGCCATGCGTATCTGTGGTGACAATGGGATATCACGTGATTCACTTGATGTATGTTTTGGTGATCAACTTCCGGGTTCCGCCCATGAACCTATGCATAGGGGTTGGCACACGTTTTCGTCATGATTCTCCGGTAGAACTTTGGGGCACTCTTTGAGGTCCTTTGTGTTGGTTGAATAGATGAATATGAGATTGTGTAATGCATATCATATAATCATACCCACGAATACTTGAGGTGACATTGGAGTATCTAGGTGACATTAGGGTTTTGGTTGATTTGTGTCTTAAGGTGTTATTCTAGTACGAACTCTAGGGCTGTTTGTGACACTTATAGGAATAGCCCAACGGATTGATTGGAAAGAATAACTTTGAGGTGGTTTCGTACCCTACCATAATCTCTTCGTTCGTTCTCCGCTATTAGTGACTTGGGAGTGACTCTTTGTTGCATGTTGAGGGATAGTTATGTGATCAAATTATGTTAGTATTTTTTACGGAACTTACACTAGCGAAAGTATGAACCCTAGGCCTTGTTTCCTAGCATTGCAATACCATTTACGCCCACTTTTATCACTTGTTGCCTTGCTGTTTTTATAATTTCAGATTACAAATACCTTTATCTACTATCCATATACCACTTGTATCACCATCTCTTCGCTGAACTAGTGCACCTTTACAATTTACCATTGTATTGGGTGTGTTGGGGACACAAGAGACTCTTTGTTATTTGGTTGCAGGGTTGCTTGAGAGAGACCATCTTCATCCTATGCCTCCCACGGATTGATAAACCTTAGGTCATCCACTTGAGGGAAATTTGCTACTGTCCTACAAACCTCCTCACTTGGAGGCCCAACAACGTCTACAAGAAGAAGGTTGTGTAGTAGACATCAAGCTCTTGGGTGATGAAGAAATTAAACGTAGAACTACGGATATTCCAAAATTTGCCCTTGATAAAGTTCTTCATTTTGATCTAGAGGAAATCTATATGTATTGCGCGGTGAATTGCATTGAAAATCCTTATATTGCCAATTACATAAAGAAAAGAAAACAAATAGAAGATGAAGAGAATCCTAACAAAAGGGAAGAGACTTCCCAATATTCTCCTATTATTTCTTATGATGAATCAGGTAACGAAGAGGAGCCCTCTATTCAACCAATCTCATTAATAAGGAGCTCCAAAAAGAGGATTGAACCCACGCATGATGTGGTGAAGAAGAAGAAAAGAAAAAGGAAGAGTGGTAAAAAGATATCTCTCCCAAATAATGCTGCTCCCATTACTATTGTGCCTCATGAAAATATAATTGTGGAAGATAATGATACTTCTTATGATCTTGAAAATCTTTTTGGCACTTGCTTGGAAGAATATGATAATTGCTATACTATTGGTGCTATCCATACTATTAATGATGAGAGTGATTATGCTTATAATATGAAAAGGCCCAAGCTTGGGGATGCTATGTTTGATGAAGATGATGTTTTTGAGAATATATTTGCTGCAATTAATGTTTGTCCCAAGCTTGGGGATGCTATGTTTAATGAAGATGATATTTTTAGTCTCCCAAGTTTTGAAATGCAAGTTTATAATGATGATAGCATGCCTCCTACTTATGATGATTATTGTGATGATACTTATGCTATAAAAAGTAGTGATTATATTTATAAAACTTGTCATGATTATGATTACCCCTTCTCTGAACATTACTCTTTTAATATGGAAGCAATTTATAGTATTCAAGTCTCTTATGATACTCCCACTATCCCGAATGAGAAGAATTTTGCTCATGTGGAGAGTAATAAAATTTCTATGCTTGTAGATCATGAAAAGAATGCTTTAGGTGCTGGTTATATTGTTGAATTAATTCATGATGCTACTAAAAATTATTATGAGGGAGGAACATATGCTTATAGGAATTGCAATAATATCAAGTTTCCTCTCTATGTGCTTAAAGTTTTGAAGTTATGCTTGTTTTACCTTCCTATGCTAGTCGATTATTGTTCTCATAAGTTGTTTGCTTACAAAATCCCTATGCATAGGAAGAATTTTATACTTAAATGTTCTATTCATATTCTCCATGATGCCCTCTTTATGTTTCAACTCTTATCCTTTATGTGAGCATCATTGAAATCATCATGCCTAGCTAGGGGCGTTAAACGATGGCGCTTGTTGGGAGGCAACCCGATTTTATTTTTGTTCCTTGATTTTTGTTCCTGTTTAGTAATAAATAAATCATCTAGCCTCTGTTTAGATGTGGTTTTATTATTTTAATTAGTGTTTGTGCCAAGTAGAACCGTTGGGAAAACTTGGGGAAAGTCTTGTTGATCATGCTGTAAAAAACAGAAACTTTAGCTCTCACGAGAATTGCTGCCATTTTTATTTGGAGAGTGCTATTTAGTTAATTATTTTTGAAGATGATTAATAGATAAATTCCTCAGGTCCAGAAATTTATTTGAGAATTTTATGAGTCCCATAAGCATACGTTTGATCCAGATTACTACAGACTGTCCTGTTTTTGACAGATTCTGTTTTTCATGTGTTGTTTACTTATTTTGATGAATCTATGGCTAGTAAAATAGTTTAAAACCATAGAGAAGTTGGAATACAGTAGTTTTAACACCAATATAAATAAATAATGAGTTCATTACAGTACCTTGAAGTGGTCTTTTGTTTTCTTATACTGACGGAGCTTACGAGTTTTCTGTTAAGTTTTGTGTTGTGAAGTTTTCAAGTTTTGGGTAAGGATTCGATGGACTATGGAACAAGGAGTGGTAAGAGCCTAAGCTTGGGGATGCCCAAGGCACCCCAAGGTAATATTCAAGGACAACCAAGAGCCTAAGCTTGGGGATGCCCCGGAAGGCATCCCCTCTTTCGTCTTCATTCATCGGTAACTTTACTTGGAGCTATATTTTTATTCGCCACATGATATGTGTTTTGTTTGGAGCGTCAATTTATTTTGTTAGGATTTTCTTTCTGTTATTTAGAACAATGTTTTGCATATTTTATTTCAATAAAAGTGGCATTGATAGCCTTTACTATGCCTATGTTACAAGTATACATGTCGCTGTTTGAAAACAGAAAGTTTACCGCTGTTGCAATAATTCCCTAGAAAAGTCAGAATGTCATAAAATGTTGAAACCTTTTGAATATTAAGCTCTGCTAAATTTACTACAGTGAGAATTTTCTTTCATATTTTTGGAGTTAGGGAAGTATGGATGTTGCAGCATTCTTTACAGACTATCCTGTTTAGGCAGATTGCTGTTATGTTTGCATTGTTTGCATATGTTTGCTTCTTTAATGATTCTATTTGAGGATAGGACTACTAAATGTGCAGAGGCATTTAGTATGCAATGTTGAAAAATAATTTTAGTGATTTGCTACAGTAGACTATGATAAGGTTTTTGCAATGGTTTATACTAACGTATCTCACGAGTCCTTGTTGAGTTTTGTGTGGATGAAGCTTTTGAGATTTAGGGAGACCGTGATATGAGAGGAATTAAGGAGACAAAAAAGCTCAAGCTTGGGGATGCCCAAGGCACCCCAAGATAATATTTAAAGAAGTCTCAAGCGTCTAAGCTTGGGGATGCCCCGGTTGGCATCCCACCTTTCTTCTTCAACAACTATCGGTTAGTTTCGGTTGATCCTAAGTTTTTGCTTCTTCACATGATGTTTGCCATTCTAAGCATGTTATTTTATTTTGCTTTGCTTGCTGTTTGAATAAAATACCAAGATCTGAAATTATTAAATGTTAGAGAGTCTTCACATAGTTGCATAATTATTCGACTACTCATTGATCTTCACTTATATCTTTCGGAGTAGTTTGTCATTTGCTCTAGTGCTTCACTTATATCTTTTAGAGCATAGTGGTAGTTTTATTTTGAAGAAATAGATGGACTCTCATGCTTCACTTATATTATTTTGAGAGTCTTAAATAGCATGGTAATTTTCTTAAAATCCTAATATGCTAGGTATTCAAGAATAATAAAATTCTCTTATGAGTGTGTTGAATACTATGAGAAGTTTGATACTTGATAATTGTTTTGAGATATGGAGATGGTGATATTAGAGTCATGCTAGTTGAGTGGTTATGAATTTGAGAAATGCTTGTGTTGAAGCTTGTGATTCCCGTAGCATGCACGTATGGTGAACCGTTATGTGGTGAAGTCGGAGCATGATTTATTTTTTGATTGCCATCCTTATGAGTGGCGGTCGGGGACGAGTGATGGTCTTTTCCTACCAATCTATCCCCCTAGGAGCATGCATGTAGTACTTTGTTTTGATAACTTGTAGATTTTTGCAATAAGTATATGAGTTCTTTATGACTAATGTTGAGTCCATGGATTATACGCACTCTCACCCTTTCACCATTGCTAGCCTCTCTAGTACCACACAACTTTCGCCGGTACCATAAACCCACCATATACCTTCCTCAAAACAGCCACCATACCTACCTATTATGGCATTTCCATAGCCAGTCCGAGATATATTGCCATGCAACCTTCCACCGTTCCGTTTATTATGACACGCTTCATCATTGTCATATTGCTTTGCATGATCATGTAGTTGACATCGTATTTGTGGCAAAGCCACTGTTCATAATTCTTTCATACATGTCACTCATGCATCATTGCACATCCCGGTACACCGCCGGAGGCATTCATATAGAGTCATATCTTGTTCTAAGTATCGAGTTGTAATTCTTGAGTTGTAAGTAAATAAAAGTGTGATGATCATCATTATTAGAGCATTGTTCCAGGGAGGAAAGAATGTTGGAGACTATGATTCCCCCACAAGTCGGGATGAGACTCCGGACAAAAATAAATAAATAGAAAAAAGAGGCCAAAGAAGCCCAAATAAAAAAAAGAAAGAAAAGAGGCCATAAAAAAGAGAAAAGGCCCAAATAAAAAAATGAGAGAAAAAGAGAGAAGGGACAATGCTACTATCCTTTTACCACACTTGTGCTTCAAAGTAGCACGATGATCTTCATGATAGAGAGTCTCCTATGTTGTCACTTTCATATACTAGTGGTAATCTTTCATTATAGAACTTGGCTTGTATATTCCAATGATGGGCTTCCTCAAAATGCCCTAGGTCTTCGTGAGCAAGCGAGTTGGATGCACACCCACTAGTTTATTTTGTTGAGCTTTCATATACTTATAACTCTAGTGCATTCGTTGCATGGCAATCCTACTCACTCACATTGATATCTATTGATGGGCATCTCCATAGCCCGTTGATACGCCTAGTCGATGTGAGACTATCTTCTCCCTTTTTGTCTTCTCCACAACCACCATTCTATTCCACCTATAGTGCTATATCCATGGCTCACGCTCATGTATTGCGTGAAGATTCAAAACGTTTGAGAACATCAAAAGTATGAAACAATTGCTTGGCTTGTCATCGGGGTTGTGGATGATTTAAATACTTTGTGTGGTGAAGATAGAGCATAGCCAGACTATATAATTTTGTAGGGATAGCTTTCTTTTGGCCATGTTATTTTGAGAAGACATAATTGCTTTGTTAGTATGCTTGAAGTATTATTATTTTTATGTCAAACATGAACTTTTGTCTTGAATCTTATGGATCTGAATATTCATGCCACAATTAAGAAGAATTACATTGAAATTATGCCAAGTAGCACTCCGCATCAAAAATTCTCTTTTTATCATTTACCTACTCGAGGACGAGCAGGAATTAAGCTTGGGGATGCTTGATACGTCTCCAACGTATCTATAATTTTTGATTGCTCCATGCTATATCATCTACTGTTTTGGGTAATATTGGGCTTTATTATCCACTTTTATATTGCTTTTTGGACTAACCTATTAACCAGAGGCCCAACCCAGATTTGTTGTTTTATGCCTATGTTAGTGTTTCGAAGAAAAGGAATATCAAACGGAGTCGAAACGGAACGAAATCAACTGAGAAGTTATTTTTGGAAGGAAACCTACCGGATAGACTTGGACCCTACGTCAGAAGATGAAGGAGGTGCTCACGAGGGTAGGGACACGACCACCCCCCTGGGGCGCACCCCCTAACGTACTTCTTCCGCCTATATATCTCCATATACCATAAAAACATTCGTGAGCACAATAGATAGGGAGTTCCGCTGCCAGAAGCCTCAGTAGCCACCAAAAACCAATCTAGACCCGTTCCGGCACCCTGCCGGAGGGGGCTATCCTTCTCCGGTGGCCATCTTCATCATCTCGGTGCTCTCCATGACGAGGAGGGAGTAGTTCTCCCTCGGGGCTGAGGGTATGTACCAATAGCTATGTGTTTGATCTCTCTCTCTCTCTCTCTCTCTCTCTCGTGTTCTTGAGATGATACGATCTTGATGTATCGTGAGCTTTTCCATTATAGTTGGATCTTATGTTTCTCCTCCGCCTCTTCTCTCTTGTAATGAATTGAGTTTCCCCTTTGAAGTAATCTTATCGGATTGAGTCTTTAAAGATTTGAGAACACTTGATGTATGTCTTGCCGTGTGTATCTGTGGTGACAATGGGATATCATGTGATTCACTTGATGTATGTTTTGGTGATCAACTTGCGGGTTCCGCCCATGAACCTATGCATAGGGGTTGGCCCACGTTTTCATCGTGATTCTCCGGTAGAACTTTGGGGCACTCTTTGAGGTCCTTTGCGTTGGTTGAATAGATGAATCTGAGATTGTGTGATGCATATCGTATAATCATACCCACGGATACTTGAGGTGACATTGGAGTATCTAGGTGACATTAGGGTTTTGGTTGATTTGTGTCTTAAGGTGTTATTCTAGTACAAACTCTAGGGCTGTTTGTGACACTTATAGGAATAGCCCAACAAATTGATTGGAAAGAATAACTTTGAGGTGGTTTCGTACCCTACCATAATCTCTTCGTTCGTTCTCCGCTATTAGTGACTTTGGAGTGACTCTTTGTTGCATGTTGAGGGATAGTTATGTGATCCAATTATGTTAGTATTGTTGAGGGAACTTACACTAGCGAAAGTATGAACCCTAGGCCTTGTTTCCTACCATTGAAATACCGTTTATGCTCACTCTTATCACTTGTTGCCTTGCTGTTTTATAATTTCAGATTACAAATACCTTTATCTACTATCCATATACCACTTGTATCACCATCTCTTCGCCGAACTAGTGCACCTATACAATTTACCATTGTATTGGGTGTGTTGGGGACACAAGAGACTCTTTGTTATTTGGTTGCAGGGTTGCTTGAGAGAGACCATCTTCATCCTACGCGTCCCACGGATTGATAAACCTTAGGTCACCCACTTGAGGGAAATTTGCTACTGTCCTACAAACCTCTGCATTTGGAGGCCCAACAACGTCTACAAGAAGAAGGTTGTGTAGTAAACATCAAAGATCATGCTGATCCATCAGATTCTACAGCCTGAAACATTAGCACTTAGGTCAAATGATCTTTGCTTCTATACATCTGGTGGTGCTTTTATCTACAAGGACTGTAAACTTTTATGCCAACAGGCCTTTTGTTGTATGGATGTAATTTATTTTGTTGTGATACAACATTTATCGTGCTGCCAATGGCTATAGAAATTACGATGCTATTTTTGTGTAGTGTAGGTTTGTCTTAGTAATGTATTCGGCATCATTAATATCCTGTCGGCCGAAAGCTTCGTAGGAGCCCAACGTGCCAACATTCGTCGGGCCCACAATTCCAATTGGGATAAAAACGATTATGGGCCATAGTCGGCATGTAGCCCTCTAAAAATATCTGGGCCTAAATCTGCATAAGCTTTCTTATGTTTGGTAGGCCTATGCTCACAGTGGGCCTTTAACAGGCCCAAACATGATTTGGGCCCTTAGTAACAACATGCCGTTAACATGTGTAAATATCTCACAAGCCTAATATGGCCCATAAATAACATGGGCCTTTAATAGGCTGAAAGTTAGATTGGGCCCTAATTGGGCTAGATTATACCCATTTCTTTTAGGAGGACGAAAGATCATTGGGCCTGAAATGTGATAGGCCGAAATGTATGTTGGCTCATGGTAGCCCATTTATAATGCACATCGTTCACAGGCCGAAATTCAGACGGGCCATAAATGCGCTGACCTACTACACGGACATTTACCAGGCCGAAAGTGCGGTCGGGCTTGATTAGTATCAGCATTTATATGGGCCATTAATAGGCCCGATGTGACGCTGGGCCACATATGGCCCATGGATTTCATTCGACGTTAACAGGCCGAAAAACACAACAGGATGGAAGTGGCCCAAATCTATAGTGGGCTGCTAACAGGTCGAATATGACCGAATTCCTTCATAGTCGTTGAGGGAGTCCTGGATTAAGGGGTCCTAGGGAGTCCGGGCCATGTAATATGGGCCGGACTGATGGGTCGTGAAGATACAAAGTAGAAGGCCTTCCCCCGTGTCCGGATGGGACTCTCCTTTGCGTGGATGGCAAGATTGGCATCCGGATGTATAATTTCCTTCTTTTGTAAAGCGACTTGGTGCAACCCTAGGCCCCTCCGGTGTCTACATAACCCGGGGGGTTTAGTCCATAGAGGCAATCAAAATCCATATATGCTAGACAATTAGGTTTTAGCCATTACGATCTCGAGGTAGATCAACTCTTGTAACCCCTATACCCATCAAAGTCAATCAAGCAGGAGGTAGGGTTTTACCTCCATCGAGAGGGCCCGAACCTGGGTAAACATCGTGTCCCCTTTGTCTCCTATTACCTTCGATCCTCAGACGCACAGTTCAGGACCCCCTACCCGAGATCGGCCAGTTTTGACACCGACATTGGTGTTTTCATTGAGAGTTCCTCTGTATCATTGATGTAAGGATCGATGTATCACCTTGTCATTAATGACAACATCACCTCTGGAAGGGGCATGGCTCCAGGATAGGTCCTCCAGCTTGGCGGCTTCACCATGGGCACTCGCTTGGCCGTTAAGCCAAAGGTAGCCCCCACGATCGCCAAGCATAACCTCCGCATCAGCCTCCAACAATCCGAGAAGATGGATCCGGTAGATGTCTCGTCCTTGAACGAGCTGCTAGATCGCATCGCCGCCCTAGGAGTCGCAACGGATTATGATCGGATTGGGCTTAAATCTGATCAGAGGGAAATCAAGTCCCCGCTGATCACCCATCTGGTAGCGGTCGTGGAGGAGCAAGACGAGAATACTTCTCCCCCAAGTTAAGAACAAGCTATGTTCGGATTTCCGAGTTCTACATGCCAGATACCTGATACGTCTCCAACGTATCTATAATTTTTGATTGCTCCATGCTATTATATTATCTGTTTTGGATGTTAATGGGATTTATTTTACACTTTTATATCATTTTTGGGACTAACCTATTAACCGAAGGACAAGCCCAAATTGCAGTTTTTTGCCTATTTTAGTGTTTTGTAGAAAAGGAATATCAAACGAAGTACAAACGGAATGAAACCTTTGGGAACGTAATTTTCTCAACAAACGTGATCCACGAGACTTGGAGTGGGCGTCAAGAAACAATCAAGGAGGCCATGAGGCAGGGGGCGCGCCTACACCCCTGGGCACGCCCTCCACCCTCGTGGGCCCCTCATTGCTCCACCGACCTACTTCTTCCTCCTATATAAGTCCATGTACCCCACAAACATGCAGGAGCACCACAAAAACCTAATTCCACCGCCGCAACCTTTTCTACCTAAGAGATCCCATCTTGGGGCCTTTCCGGAGCTCCGTCGGAGGGGGCACTGATCACGGAGGGCCTCTACATCAACTCTGTGGCCTCTTCGATGATGTGTGAGTAGTTTACTTTAGACCTTCGGGTCCATAGCTAGTAGCTAGATGGCTTCTTCTCTCTCTTTGGATCTCAATACAAAGTTCTCCTTGATTCTCTTGGAGATCCATTCGATGTAATCTTCTTTTGCAGTGTGTTTGTCGAGATCCAATGAATTGTGGGTTTATGATCCAGATTATCTATGAACAATATTTGATTCTTGTCTGAATTCTTTTATGTATGATTGGTTTATCTTTGCAAGTCTCTTCGAATTATAAGTTTGGTTTGGCCTACTAGATTGATCTTTCTTGCAATGGGAGAAGTGCTTAGCTTTGGGTTCAATCTTGCGGTGCTCGATCCTAGTGACAGTAGGGGAAACGACACGTATTGTATTGTTGCCATCGAGGATAAAAAGATGGGGTTTATATCATATTGCATGAGTTTATCCCTCTACATCATGTCATCTTGCTTAAGGCGTTACTCTGTTCTTATGAACTTAATACTCTAGATGCATGCTGGATAGCAGTCGATGTGTGGAGTAATAGTAGTAGATGCAGGCAGGAGTCGGTCTACTTGTCATGGACGTGATGCCTATATACATGATCATGCCTAGATATTCTCATAATTATTCACTTTTCTATCAATTGCTCAACAGTAATTTGTTCACCCACCGTAATACTTATGCTATCTTGTGAGAAGCCACTAGTGAAACCTATGGCCCCCGGGTCTATTTTCCATTATACAAGTTTCCAATCTACATTATTTTGCAATCTTACTTTCAATCTATATCATAAAAATACCAAAAATGTTTATCTTATTATTATTATCTCTATCAGATCTCATTCTTGCAAGTGGCCGTGAAGGGATTGACAACCCCTTTACCGCGTAGGTTGTGAGGTTCTTATTTGTTTGTGTAGGTACGAGGTGACTCGCGCGTGGTCTCCTACTGGATTGATACCTTGGTTCTCAAAAACTGAGGGAAATACTTATGCTGCTTTACTGCATCACCGTTTCCTCTTCAAGGGAAAACCAATGCAGTGCTCCCGAGGTAGCAAAACCCGTCTTCTGGAAGAGACTGTATGTCCTCAGAACATGGAATCAGGTGTCAAGCTCGATAGTCTCCAGGACCCTCTGGATCCTGGACTAGTGACCTCATAGATTCTTCAAGCTCCAGATCCAATGGCGGGTCAGGGTTCGGATTTTAACCCTCCCACCCACCATAAGCAATATTCCCCAAGAAATTTAGGTCCTCCAGACGTATGTGACCTAATGTACGTATGACAGCAGCATCAGGAAACGGTCCATCACTTCTGAGCCAGGTTCCTCCTTGTTAAAAACAAGATCAAAGATTGTTGCGACGACGATGCGGTTTCAGTTTTTTGTGGCAACTGTACGGACGAAGGAATCCTCAATTCCCTCAACCACGGCCGCATACTGCACTTTGCAGATTTGGCACACATAGTACAGAAGTACCGCGCAATGGAAAGCACTTGGAAAGCCCAAACAGCCCGATGGGATCCTCCTGCCTTTAAGCATCCCACCGGACGGGTAAAAAGGATGCACCCTTACGGGCCACCCAATCATAACATCATTGACAAGAGAATCAAACCCTTCACAATACATAGAACTGTCCTTGACGAACTGCTCGACCAGTCCTGTTAGATACACACTACGCCGAATACCGAACCAACACATAACGTTCGGGCATGTTGGGTGCTCCGGCAAGTGGCTAAGAGCGACGAGGCCATCCTGGCCATCCTCACCAACATCACCCCAGAGACGCACTCTTTGGAAGACGACGATGTCAATGTCTTTACGGTCTTCGAGACCTTTTCTTCAAACAATCAGCACAAAAGGGCGCTCTGCACCCTTGCTGAAGTCAACCAAGTAGCCGCAATAAATCCTTGGAACGATATGGCAATAACTTTTACTACCGGCGATGAACCAAGGGCCAGATTAGTCCAAGCACTTGCTGCCTTGGTCTTAAACCCAATTGTGGATGGTTTTAGGCTCACTAAGGTGCTCATGGATGGCGGCAGCGAACTAAACCTCATCTACGAGGACACGCTCAATAAAATGCAAATGGACAAGAGTCTCATCGAGCAAAGCAGTACCACCTTTCAAGGCATTAACCCCCGTCGAGAAGCACGATGCTCGGGGAAAATCAAACTTGATGTAGTATTCGGCACACCGAAGAACTACAGGTCCAAAGAGTTACTCTTCCACGTGTCACCTTTCAACAGCGGATATCATGCCCTGTTGGGGCGTGAAGCCTTCACACGCTTTCAAGCAATACCCCATTATGGGTACATGAAGCCCAAAATTTCAGGGCCCAATGGAGTTATCACCATCACCAGTGATCCGAACATACCACTCTGCGCCGAAAACAAAACTGCATCCTTGGCCCTCGAGGCACTATCCAACGCCCTCGCGGCCGAGGAGTTAACCACTCTGCAGTCCACAGTGGAAAAGGATGATGTAATCCTTGATAAGAGGCCCAAGTCCACTTCTTTCAAACTAGCAGACGAAATAGTTAAATTTCAAGTGCACCCGACGGATCTAACAAGACAGCCTCCATCGGAGCACATCTAGATCCGACGGTCGACGTCGCCTTGCGAGCGTTCCTGTGTGAAAATTGGGACATCTTTGCCTAGCATCCTTCAGATATGCCAGGAAGCCCACGAAGACTGGCTGAACACAGCCTCAACATAATAAAGGGGTTCAAACCAGTCAAGCAAACATTCGGACGATTTTCCGAACCCAAACGACAAGCTGTGGGGGAGGAGCTAGCCAAGCTACTTCAAGTCGGGTTCATTAGAGAGATCAAACACCCGGACTGGCTGGCAAACTTGGTCATGGTGCCAAAGAAGGATAAATCCTAGCGCCTTTGTGTCGATTTCAAGGACCTCAATAAGGCTTGCCCTAAGGACCCCTTCCCACTGCCCCGTATTGACCAAATCATTGACGCAACTACATTACACGACTCATTGTGTTTCCTCGATGTATACTCCAAATACCAACAAATTAAGATGAAGGAGTCTGACCAGGCTGCAACAGCATTCACTACAAAAAAATACACTTCCATGATGATACGTGTTTGTCACAGTAGGTCGCGTTTTTTGTCATGCATGTACATCCATGAAGATTTTATGACAGAATCAAGATAGTCATACCTGTGCTGTCGTAGAAGTGTTCCATGACATTACCAAAATTATCATCACGGAAGTGTCCACTTCCATGACGATAAATCGCGTGTCATAGAAGTGCTTTCGTCAAGGGTGACCGACACGTGGCATCCACCGTAACGGAACACCGTTAAGCTATTGGGTCGGGTTTTGGATCCGAAAACCCGTTAACAGCCCTTTCAAATGGGGATTTTCCACATGTAAAATCATCATTGGCTGGAGGAAACACGTGTCGGCTCATCGCTGGGAAAGATGTCATCCACTCATTGGACAGAAGGCGCCTATGATACGTCGACACGTGGCATGACCCAACAAAGGCCCATTCCTGTGAAAAGGCCGGCTCGTTTTACTTGGTCAAAAGGTGGCGGGCCGACCCATTGAAAGCCTGTTAACGGCATGTTCGCATATAGCCCATTTACAGCCCGCTAACCCAAGGCCCGTTATGCCCTATTCGAATTAGGCCCAGTAGCGTCATCTAGGCCATCCAATATGATTCCAGCCCATTTTCACTACTGGCCCATGTATGGCCCATGACGTCTTTCGGCCCATATGAGGCCCTACGTAACTCTTGGCCTATTAACGACCCGTGGTGAAACTGGCCCATAATGAACAGTGTATCACTTTACACCCATTAACGGCCCATGGTGAAACTGGCCCGTAAAGAACAGTGTATCACTTTATACCCATTAATGGCCCGTGTCAGGACCCCGATTCCAAGTCACATCGATCTAGCCGGTAACACCTCATATCACTTTGCGGCCTCACGCACGGTATTCCCACGGGTGTCGCCTTACCATGGCCCGGGACTGTATGCGCCTTTTGGCTCACGTATATGATAGTGTCGCTAGCATCCATATGATAGAGAACCCGAGCCGACATGGCTAGTCGTGAACCCAAAGCGGCACCAACCTATGGGGACAGGCATACATGAATCACATCGAGCATGTCGGTCAGCAGCGTGTGAATCCGGGTTGTAGCACTGGGCTAACAGGACTCCGGGAACCCGGGCTGTAGTAGGCTAGGTAGGGGTCCGGATGTCACCGCGTGACATTTCCCCGAAGGGACAGACACATGAACGAAGTGAAACACATGTCGGCTAGTTAAGTCGCGAGTAGTAGTACTGGGCTAGCAGGACTCCGGTGAACCGGGCTGTAGCGGACTACTATGGCTCATGGAAGCACTAGACTACATTTCCCAATAAGAGAGGCTACCAAGGATGAACAACTAGATTGTCGGATGCCACACATACCAAGCATTTGAATCGTACACACAATATGCTCAATATGTGTAAATACAACATGGCATCACAACATAACTCTACGACTCAAGTATTTATTCATTAGGCTCCGAGGAGCGAGATATTACAAACATGGGTCTCATGACCCATCAATCATAGCATACAAATCAAAACACATGCGGAAGCTTACCATGTCTGAGTACAGGCATCTACAAATGAAAAAGGCTAAGAAGCCTGACTATCTATCAGATCCTGCCGAGGGCACAAGATCGTAGCTGAGGTATCAAGCTAAACGTCGAAGTCCACGCGGAACTACTAGCGAGACTGAAATCTCTTTGCAAAACATAAATTAAGCAAATGTGCGTACAAAGGTACTCAGCAAGACTTACATCAGAACTAGCTACATATGCACCGGTATCAACAAGGGGGGTGGTGGATTTTAACTACAGCAAGCCAGCTTTGACTTAGTGGCTAACCTGAACTACGACTGCAAGCAACTCTTTTGAGGTGGCGCACACGAGTCCACATATTCACCATTCAATACACCACTATGGATCCGCTCCCATCTCCCTACGAGAAGGCCATCCATAGCACTCACACTTATCTTGCGAGTTTTAGAGTATCCACTTTCACTTGTCTATGAACTGTTATAGGCAACCCAGAAGTCCTTTACCGCGGACACGGCTATTCGAATAGATCATTTATAACCCTGCAGGGGTGTACTTCTTCACACACGCTCTCGCCACTTACCACCATGTACACGTCGTGTATCTCGGCAACCTTCAAGCGGAAGCCTGGCGAGGGAGTCGGCCACGACCTGACTAACCACACGAGTCTCTAGTCTAGGTTTATCGCCTATTTGGGTTCCATCCGCGAGGAGATCCGGCCAGAGTTTCGCTCACAGCCCCAAACAATGTGTGCAGGGTTCCCGAGACACCAAACGGGTGCCCGATACACCATGCCACGGTGTATCTACCGCATCATAGCCCACCCCTAGGGTCAGCGCTATGCACGGCCGCCAACACATATCCTACAAACACCAGAAACTAGTTGCAACTCCTGGACAGAGGACAAGGGCAGTTAATAAGTCGAGAGGGTCCATTGGTTTCGGGCCCAATGCGTGGTAGTAGCTGGTCATGGATCACAAACACAGAACTCAGTTCCTAAGAACGGTTTCAATGAGACAACCCACCATGTACTCCTACATGGCCTCTCACCGCTACCTTTACCAAATCATGTTCACACACTTAGCTCACACACAGTAGGACATGTTCATCACTGTTCCAATTCATCCCCGATGAATCAGACCTGACACAACTCTAAGCAATAGCAGGCATGACAAACAAGCATGAATGAGTAGGCACGCCAGGGCTCAAACAACTCCTACTCATGCTAGTGGGTTTCATCTATTTACTGTGGCAATGATAGGTCATGCAGAGGATAAGGGTTCAACTACTGCAACGAGTAACAGTTGAATCGTTGTTGTCCTAATGCAGTAAAAGAGAGCAGGAGCGAGAGAGTGGTATTGTATTGGAATGAACAAGGGTTTTTTGCTTGCCTGGCACTTCTGAAGATAGTAATAGCTCTTCATCGGTGTCATCAAACTCATCATCGGAACCACGTTTACTGAGAGGGGACAAAACCGGCAAACAAGGAAGAAACACAATCAATGCAATGCAACAATATGATGCATGCTCATGACATGGCAAAATGAGTGTGTTTTGTCTAATGCAACAGAAAGTCATTTTAATTTAAGTGGAATTCAAAACTATATCAAATTCCAACTCCAAACCTATTATGAAATTTGCCCTAATCATGTTTCATCCTAATAAGTGAGGTTAACTTGCTCAAACATGCATGGAAATAGTACAAATGGATTCCTTGAATTTTTCCGATAATTTTTCATATATAAATTATTTCATTTGGAGTTACAGTTGAATTTCTATGATTTTTAGAAGTTTAGGCAATTTTCTGGAATTCCTGGATTATTTTAAAATCCAGAAAATCACTTACTGCGTCAGCATGACGACATCACGACGTCAGCAAGGTCAATAGGGTCAAAACTGACCTGTGGGGTCCATTGGCCAGTGAGTCAGACACTAATCCCGCGTTGACTTGGGCTTTGACCCGCTGCGGGGCCCGTTGTCAGCGTCTAAAAGTGGTTTAGCTGGCGGTGATTAGCACTAATTACGCGGCCACGTCAGCACGTCGGAGTTTGGCCGGCGGCAACCTCAAGCCGCGGCGGAGTCCGCTCAGGATTGAGCTGCGGGCGACGGTTTCGGGCGAGGTTTGCGGCTATGGGTTGCTAGCACACGCGCGCATCCAGTGGTGGCAGCGACTGGAGCTGGGGTGGCCTGTAGCAGCGGCGACGGCGAGTTGGGCGGTGGCCGGAGTTCGGCCGGCAATGGTTTGGGCGATGCCGAGCAAGGGAGGAGCTGTGGTTAGTCGTGTTCGACTCACAGAAGTGCGGTGAGTGCAACGGTGAGCTCGAATGGCAGGTTGCGTGGCCGTAGCTACGATGGCGACATGGCCGGCGGCGGGGAGCTTCGGGATCGATCGGAAGACGGGGCTAGGGAACAAGAACGGAGGGGGAGAGTGAGGCGGAAACAACAGGAACTCACATGGAGGTTGAAGAACGGCTCAGCGGGCTTGGGGACGTCCTCGGTGGCGCGAATCGACCGGCGGTGATCCACGGGTCCGAGGAGGAAGAAGAGCTCGGGGTCGTCGTCACGGAGCTCCTGGCGGCGCCTGGATTGGTGCAGAGGATGCGGGGGTCGAGGCGGAGCTCGTGGCATAGCTGGATGGGCATGGGGAGTTCGATGGCAGCGGCGAACGACGGCTATGCGTCCATGGAGGCTTCATCCATGGCAAGGAACGGGCGAGGGGGAGAGCAAGGGAGGGAGAGATCGATCCATACGGTTTTGGGGGGTGGCGTGGCGCTACGGAAGGCTCAGAGTGCTTCAGGAAAGCAGGAGGTGGCTCGCGCGCGGACGCGCGTGGCGAGCACGAGCCTTCGTCCTCCTGGCAGAGGAGGAAGACGACAGGGAGGAGGCCAGTGGGCTGGGCCAGCGAGCTGGGCCGGCCACGCAAGTGGCCCAGGTAGGTCTTTCTCTCTCTCTCTTTCTTTTATTTCTATTTTCTTTTGTTCTGTATGTTTGTGGCATTACTAAAATATCTAGGCACTTTCAAAAATCACCAAACTGTGCATGCCCAATGTTTAGAATATATCAAACATGGAACATTTTGGTTTGGGATTATTTGGACATTTAAAATACTCACTAGCATTTAAATGCCCAAATGTGATTAACTAATTATTTAATCTAGTGACCCTCTGTTGTCCTAGAAAAGTGTGCACCATTTTTGTCAGAGGTTCTAGACCAAGGCAAAGATGATGAACATTTTAGAAGGGCATTTTGGTTTCACAAAATGCTATTTAAAGGGTGATTGCCCTTCTTTTAATCAGATTTATGAGGTTTCAACAATCCTCAATTCAAGTTTCAGAAATTTAAACATGATGCAAGCAAGATGCAAACACTAGGCAACACTAGAAGCTAGGGATGTGACAACTCGTTATTCCGTTGGGTCGTTTCCAGCCCATGTTATCTTTTAGCCTTCTCAGAGCCCATTTATTCTTGGGCAATTTTCTAGCATTTGTTTACTTACGGCCCGTTACTGTCATTTTCTGCTTGTGGGCCAAATTCAGGCCGTGGTTATAGTCCGCCCATTTGTGGTCCGTTAATACGTTGGGCCGTTTTCATAGCGTCATCAAATACGGCCTATTAACGATGGCCCGTTATGGTCGGCCCATGAACGGACGATCCCAACTCTAGCCCGTTTATGGCCAGAATGTAGTCTATTTGGCCCATGTTTGGCCAATCGATCATACGGCCCGTATAAGGCCCATTGATGATACGGCCCGTAGAAGGCCCATTGTTTCTACGGCCTGTAGAAGGCGCATTGTTTCTACGGCTCGTAGAAGGCCCACTGTTTCTACGACCCGTAGAAGGCCCATTGTTTATACGACCCGTAGAAGGCCCACTGTTTCTACGACCCGTAGGAGGCCCAGTGTCACTACAGTAAATATTAGCCCATGGTTATTGTGGCCTAGTTTTAATAAATAGGTAATTGCAGCCACTAGCAAACCACAGAAAAAGAACTGAACTGACTACTAGCAAACAAATAAACAAGACAACAAGGAAATAAATAAGCAAGCAACTTACACTAGGCTATCACGGCTATTACACATATTACATCCACTAGGCAACAAAGTTCGCCACCAGTGCAAAAATAGGGAACACGGCAGTATATAAACGCCACAACAAAACAAGTTCAGAACTGAAACCACTTTAGAAGAGCTCAAGAAACAATATCCTGGTTACCCATAATGCTGGCAAGATGCTTAGCAAGCTTATTAACTTTCTCTTGTTTGGCGCTTAAGTCCTCTAGCGCTTGCTGTTGCACTAGAAAGTATGCATCTGAATTCTGTAGGGGCTTCCTTAGTCCTTCGGCTTCCTGTCGCATAACATCTGATCGATGTCTTTCAACTTGAAGTTGAGACTCAAGAAGCCGAACTGATTCAGACAACGAGTTCGAAGAGCTGGTGCCAGCAGTGGTAGCCAGTAACTTGAACACTACATCAAGATAGGACTTTGGGGTTGTCTCAGTGTCTTCAATATAGTTTTTATCAGCTTTCTTGGAGACCAACATGGATGTCTCACTATCTTGAACCTTATCTGCATTACTTCCTTTACCATTGCATAACAGGGTACTCTTCTCCAATATTTTATTCATGTTCTAAAAGAGAAACAAACAAACACATCTTAGGTTTACAATGTAGTATATGAAACTCATTTTGGTAAACCAGTGCAGTTGTAAGGTGGATAGGATAACGGCATGAAACAAACATATATCTATGTAGTATGGTCACTGTATGGTCTATATCATTCTAGTTTATGTTGCCAAATCAAGATAGATACAGTTCGAATCATATCTATTTAAGACAATGCAACATAGGCAGAATATAAGTGTGGGAAACTACACAGCAATAACAACACTTGTAATGTGCATGGCATGAGAACATAACTATTTATTAAATTGAAACTGAAATCAACATAGAGCAAGTTACAACAGCAAACAGCCAAACACGTTGAAGAAATAGGTTTAAAACATACCTGTTACGCCATTGGAGTTTCAATTGCATCCTTCAAATTTGAAATTAGTTGGTATCAGTAAATACAATGATGCAAGAGCATAGTATTATGAACCATAGCTACGGAACCTGACCTGAGAACAATCCTTCTTCTGCTTTAAGCGTTGACTTTGGGTTCGGAGTGGTGGTCCTCGTGATTTGGGCACTGCAGTTGCCTTACTAACTGCTTGTGTTTGGGTGCTCTGTGGTGGAGACGGTGCTGTGTCAACGGGAACTAGGTGTCTATCTGCTGGGGTTGGGGTTAGAAGGGGTGTAGCTGGTTCTCAGTCCAACTGGGTAGGGGTACAATCTGCATGAGTGTGGGTTATGTGTGGTGGGACTGGTTCTTGGGCAAGTACAACTGTGGTTCTATCTGCATCGACAGGTAGCATGATCTTTTCTGAATACCGTGTTTTTACTCCCACAGATACTGCTATCACTCCCTCCAATTGAAATGGCTCATAAACAAGAAAAGTAATTGAATGTACAGACATTGTAAGATAGACAGGTGCAATGGATAGTAGGGAAGAAAACAGGGCATGAAATAATTCACATTTATGTTGTCTAAGCAAACAGAATAGCAGGACATAATTTCACATATCTGATGGCTAATTAAACAAGATAGCATGACACAATTTCACATGTATGATGGCTAACTAAACAGGATAGAATGACATACTTCAAAATATGATGACTATGTAAACAGGATGACATGATATAACTATACGATGTGTCTCTTAAAGTGGTTGGCATGCCATAAATCACAAACATGCCATCGATGGAAACATGATGGCATGATATAATTCATGGATAGAATGACATAATTTAAAATATAATGACTATGTAAACAGGATGAGATGATATAACTATATTATGTCTTTACAAAATGGGTTTGCATGCCATAATTCAGATACATGCTGTCTAGGTAAACATCATGGCATGACATAATTCAAATATATGATTTATATACTAAGGAAGTGAGTAGAGGGCAATCACATATATGATGTGTCAACTAAGGAGATGGCATTCAATATTGTGTATATGATGTAAAAACTAAGCATTGCAATACAACATATGCATTATATGAGTAATATAACCCTGCCAAGTTTGAGCATACACCTCAGGGGGATAATAGGACTGGTCATCTGCCTCTAAATCCTCCTCTGAAGAGCTATCTGTAACCAGCAAGATATCTGCTTCATCAGGTAGCATTGTCTGCTCTGAAGACCTTGTTTTCGTGCCAGATTTCTCCATCACCAATTCAAATGGCTGATGCACAGGAAGAGCAGTTGAATATACAAACATTGTCGACAAAAGAAATGAGAAATACAAAGAAAGGACGGCATGATATAATTCACATATATGACGCTTGCCTAAACAGCATGGCATTGTATAATTCACATACATAATTCCTTGCAACAAGATAACATTGCATAATTCACATATATAATGTCTTGCAACAAGATGGCATTGCATAATTCACATATATGGTGATTAGACACTAAACAGGTGGCATTCACACAAAGCATGTCTAAACTAAGCAAATGACATAGCAATGCAAGATACCATACACATGATATGAGCAACATAACCCTGCCAAGTTAGGGCATGCACGTCGGGGGGGGGGGGAATATGACTGGTCATCTGTCTCTGAATCCTCCTCTAAGTAGCTATCGGTAACCAGCAAGACATGCGCTTCGTCAGATAGCATTGTCTGCTCTGAAGACCTTGTTTCCACTCTAGATTTTTCCATGACCGTGTCGAATGGCTCATGCACAAGAAGAGTAATTGAATGTACTAAAATTGTTGACAAATTTAACACGTAATAAAAAAATGATGGCATGATATAATTGACATATAAGATGACTGGCTAACCAGGGTGGCATTGCAAAATTCACATATATGATGCCTAGCTAGACAAGATGGCATTGCATGATTCACATATACGATAAAGAAACTAAACAGATGGCATTAACACAAAGCATGTCTAAACTAAGCAGATGACATCTTTAATGTATACAGTAAGCAATGCAAGGCACCATATGCATGATATTACCAACATCAGCATGCCAAGTAAGAGCGAAGCCTCATGGGGTAAATAGGAGTGGTCTTCTCCTTCTGAATCCCCCTCAGAACAGTTATCTTCCTCTTGATTACGATCCGAAATGGGTGGATGAGGGCTACCTTTGCGCCCACCATGGAACGACGTCTGCATGAAATTTTATTGCCATGCAAGGCTCGTCTCTTTTGCTCTACATGATCAGTTCCATTGTGTACAATAACTGGCATGCATAGGAATAAAACATAGTAAGATTATGTAAGGAGTGCATGCACAAATCCAGAGTGATGGTAGCAAACTGTGGATAGACCCAAAACCAATGATAGCACGCAGATAATAGCTTTAGTTAAAAAATACAGATAATGGCTCATTTAATGTTTCTTTGCACCCAACATGAAAATCATAGTAGACATCGGAGATTAACTAGATAGTAGACAGATAGTACTAATTGCTGCCCCAATATGTACCCAACAACCATTTAAATACTCAAGTTTCAACATTTGTTTGGACCTGACTCAGAGTCTAATAGGTGAACACGACGATAATGTAGCATGTCATCATATTAAGTGACGCATAATGTAAGCAGACATGGAAGAGTGAGACCTCTCTTGCAGACCCGTGTAGTCCTCAAGGTCATCTGCTCCGTTGATGACGGTAATGCAGTTGCCGTGGCTGCCGGCGGTGGGGAAGAAGATCTGAGGCGGCGAAAGACAGTCTGGAGAGCGGATCCCTGCTGTGGTGAACCCTTCCGTCATTGGAGCAGCTGAGCTGGGGTGGAACACAGCGCCGCAGGAGCAGGACAAACCACACAAGGTTTTCTTTGACACATATCTGTAACAGAAGTAATTGAGTAAGGGCTTGTTTGAATTTGAGGATTCTAACAATGCAGGGATAGGAAATAGACAGGAATAGGATAGGAATGCACGTGCAAAACAGAGAATTTAAAAACACAGGATTTCTGCCAATCTGGGTGTTTGATTCACAACAATTGGAAGATCACACGATGCAAAAAAGCATGGTGAGATTAAGTCAAACCACAAGAAAATGTACGGTTATAATGCTATTATGCTACTATCTCTTAGTCTTGTGCTTGATGAATAGGAATATGAAAAGGAGGAGAAGTGGAAATTAGAATTCCTACGGTTTTTCTTTCAAGGAGACACTAAAGGAACAAATCCTACAGTTTTCCTTTGCTCCATTCCTTTGCACCAAATTCATGAAAAGTAGTTCCATAGGAAACTTTCGAATTCTGATGTTTTCATTCACTTTTCCTTTCAAGCACTGGCGATTCTAGTAGGCAGGCTTGAGCAAGGAAAATCCTACACTAAAAAAATGTTTTTGTGCTACTTCTATTACTTTGGACCCAGGCCACTGCCATACTAGCTCAACTCCTAGGCCCATCGACAAATGCATAGCTCAAACGCGCAGAGATAAATAATGATGGCATTCAAGAGAGTCCATCACGGATATCTAAGTTGCCAGGTACCTCACTGCTTGTCATATCGTAGGATAAAATAATCGTATTTACCGTTACTACGAGTGCTCAGTGGACAATATATAACATGTAGAGTAAAAAAGAGATGCAACAAGTGTACAACCTCTTTGGCGAAGGCATGTCGATCTCAGCATGATTGGGTTGGCCGGTGAGGATGCTCCGGCTGACTTGGCTGTCGGAGGAGGGGAAGAAGATCTTAGGCGTCTGGAAATGGAGCCCGAGGTACTGCTCCGCTGTGATGGAGGGTTTCGTCGTTGGAGCAGCTCTGTTGAGTTGTACGACGCCGAGGCTGAAGCAGGACAAGAGAGACAACGAACAACGTAAACCTAAGTGGAATTCTAATAGCATCTCCAATACATGACGTAAAATACATAACCACAAAGTGCTAGATGTAAAATACAGCAGCCGCTCATCTCTGAACTTAACTGTCGAAACTGAACTTAACTGTCGAAACTGAACTTAACTGTCGAAACTGAAGTTTGCTGTCGAAACTAAACTTTGCTGTCGAAACTGAACGCACTAGGAAGGTGAGGCTACACGTCGGTCGACTGACTTTTTCATTTTTGGTCAGTCGATTTTGCAGCCGTTGGATACGAAATGAAGGGCCTGTGGTTCATCTTAAACCTCCACCCCCCTGAGCCGCCAGCCACCACCGGCCAAACAGCAGCCCGCCGCTGCCCGCCGCCGGCGGTGCGCCGCCCCGCCCACCCCGAAAACACTCCCCACCGCCGGTCCGCCGCCGCCCTGGCCATCTCTCTAGGCCCCCCCGTGCCGAGCTTTTTCTCCGGCGATCCCCATGCCACCGCCCGCCAATGCCCTGCCACCGCCGGCAACCACCACGCCCATCCTGAACCCTAAGATAGATAGTGGGGTACCTCTCCGGCGAGCCCCCTCCCCGCTGCGGCTGGTTCTTCCTTCACTCCGGCGAGCCCCCCCCCTAAAAATCGGCTGACCCGAAAGTTGATTCAGTCGACTAAAGTGTAGCTAAATCGGAGCAGCATCGCAAGCAAGAGCAAGAGCGAGAGCAGTAGCGCGAGCAAGAGCAATAGCAAGAGCAGACCAGGCAGGGGACCAAGAGCAAGAGCAGAGCAGCAGTGCGAGTGACAGCTAACGCAGCAGCAGATCCTACTGATGTGGATGTCGCCGCCAAGGGAGCGACGTCGTGGAGGAAGTGGCCGACGATGCCGTCGTGGATGGAGCCGCGCCATGTCGGCTCAGGACCGAGCGCCGGCAGCACCGTGAGATCGAATCAAGAAGAAAATGCGGCGATTAGTGTACAACCTCTTTCGTGGTGCTGATTAGGCCGCAACTTCATTCGAGGAAACGGTGATGATGATGCTCTTCCAGTGGTGCAGGTGAAGACGGTGGTGGGGGAATGGAGGTGGCGTGAAACACGAGGGGAACATCGGGGCAGCTCCTTGGAGGTGGAGGATGGGGTGGCTGCACCGGCGGGACGATGAGATCGACGATGGATCCTCATCTGGTATGGCGGATGAGGGATGTCGAGGTGTTGCTGTGGATGACGTCGTCGGGGAAGAGGCTCCGGCTGGGTGGCGGACGGAGCAGGGTGTGGGGTTTCGTCGCGGGTTTTCGCGGCCTTGGTGTATGAATGGGTGGGAGGATGGGATGCCAGTGGGGAACCATGGCTTAGAGACGCGCTTGTCTGAAATGTGGGGTAAGTTACGAAAGTACCCCCACAGATTTGAGGTGGTTCTTTCGGTTCAGGGGTACCACGGGCATTTCGAGTGTCGGGATTTCATAGGAGGTGGGATTTTTCGCGCGCATTGTAATTTCAGAATAGGAAGGCGCGGGTTGAGATGGAGGAAGTTGTCGGAGCACAACGAGACAAAGATATATCTTAAATATTTCGGGCTAACAAGGGATGGGTTGAAGAGGTGGGAGTTTCGCAGCACGATAGGCAGAGATGCTAGCTTGAATTTTCGGCACAACAAGGCGCGACTTGAAATTTCGGAAAAACAAGCTTAACGTGTACCCCCAAAAAAGACAATTTGCACCTCAACACGCACAACGCACACACAAACACCATTTAGACTAGAGTAAGGTACACGTGCATTGCACACATGAGATTTGGCAACCAAATTATGAATAAATACCACATTATAGCATGCAAGCTGATGACCCACAAGTATAGGGGATATATCATAGTCCTTTCGATAAGTAAGAGTGTCGAACCCAACGAGGAGCAGAAGGAAATGATAAGCGGTTCTCAGCAAGGTATTCTCTGCAAGTACTGAAATAAGTGGTAAAAGATAATTTTGTGATAAGATAGGTTGTAACGAGCAACAAGTAACAAAAGTAAATAAAGTGCAGCAAGGTGGCCCAATCCTTTTGTAGCAAAGGACAAGCCGGAACAAACTCTTATAATAGGAAAAGCGCTCCCGAGGACACATGGGAATATTGTCAAGCTAGTTTTCATCACGTTCATATGATTCGCGTTTGATACTTTGATAATTTGATAGGTGGGTGGACCGGTGCTTGGGTGATGTTCTTACTTGAACAAGCATCCCACTTATATTAACCTCTATTGCAAGCATCCGCAACTACAACAAAAGTATTAACGTAAACCTAACCATAGCATGAAACATATGGATCCAAATCAGCCCCTTACGAAGCAACGCATAAACTAGGGTTTAAGCTTCTGTCACTCTAGCAACCCATCATCTACTTATTACTTCACAATGCCTTCTTCTAGGCCCAAATAATGGTGAAGTGTCATGTAGTCGATGTTCATATAACACCACTAGAGGCTAGACAACATACATCTCATCAAAATATCAAACGAATACCAAATTCACATGACTACTCATAGCAAGACTTCTCCCTTGTCCTCAGGAACGAACGTAACTACTCACAAAGCATTGGATACAACTACTTATTACTTCACAATGCCTTCACTTGGAGACAAGAATTGGATACAAGAGATGAACTAGGGTTTGGAGATAAGATGGTGCTGGTGAAGATGTTGATGGAGATTGCCCTCCCCGATGAGAGGAGCGTTGGTGATGACGATGGTGATGATTTCCCCCTCCAGGAGGGAAGTTTCCCCGGTAGAACAGCTCTGCCGAAGCTCTAGATTGGATCCGCCAAGGTTCCGCCTCGTGGCGGCGGAGTCTCATCCCGAAAAGTTCCTTCTTTTTTTCTCATCGAAAGACCTCATATAGGAGAAGATGGGCGTCGGAGAGCCACCAGGGGGCCCATGAGGTAGGGGGGCGCGCCCTAGGGGGGGGCCCAGCCTCGTGAGCAGGGTGTGGGGCCCCTGGCCTTCATCTTTGGTGAGGATTTTTCTTTATTTATTTTAAGACGTTTCGTGGAGTTTCAGGACTTTTGGAGTTGTGCAGAATAGATCTCTATTATTTGCTCCTTTCCAGACCAGAATTCTAGCTACCGGCATTCTCCCTCCTTATGTAAACCTTGTAAAATAAGACAGGATAGACATAAGTATTGTGACATAAAGTGAAATAACAGTCCATAATGCTATAAATATCGATATAAAAGCATGATGCAAAATGGACGTATCAACTCCCCCAAGCTTAGACCTCGCTTGTCCTCAAGCGAAAAGCCGATAACAATAAATATGTCCTCATGTTTAGAGGTAGAGGCGTCGATAAAAATAAAATACGGACATGAAGGCATCATGATTATTCTCATACAACAACATATATAGATTTTGTCATATGATTCCCTATGTTCAAGTGATGATCTATTCACAATGCAAGAGTATAAATCATAAACCTTATTGGGCTCCGACAAACTATAATCTCAGTCATTGAAGTAATTGCAATTTATCATAACATCGGAAAGAGTCTATGTCAGAGCTAAAAAGCAAGTCCACAGACTCAACTATCATTTAGTCCTCCATAATTGCTAACACTCACGCAATACTTGTGGTTACGGAGTTTTAATCGGACACAGAGAAAGATAGGAGCTTATAGTTTTGCCCCACAACCTTTTACCTCAAGGGTTCATGCTCCCCTACATCCAATTAGATATATATATATATATATATATATCATGTTCTTTCCAACATGCTAAACTTGCCAAAGGGTAAAATGAAAAAGAAAAGGTGAAGATCACCATGACTCTTGCATAAGGTAGAAGATAATAATAAAGGATAGGCCCTTCGCAGAGGGAAGCAGAGGTTGCCATGCACTTTTATGGTTGGTTGCATAAAATCTCAATGCGAAAGAACATCACTTTATATTTCCCCTTGTGATATGAACCTTTGTTATGCAGTCCGTCGCTTTTATTACTTCCACATCACAAGATCGTATAAAGCTTATTTCTCCCACACCAATCAATCATACATATTTAGAGCATTTTTTATTGCTTTGCACTGATGACAACTTACTTGAAGGATCTTACTCAATCCATAGGTAGATATGGTGGACTCTCATGGCAAAACTGGTTTAGGGATTTTTGAAGCACAAGTTGTATTTCTACTTAGTGCTGAGAATTTGGCTAGCATGAGGGGGAAAGGCAAGCTGAACAAGTTAGAGGATCCATGACAACATACTTTATCTCAGATATAAGAAATACATGACTCATTACGTTGTCTTCCTTGTCCAACATCAACTCTTTAGCATGTCATATTTTAATGAGTGCTCCCAATCATAAAAGATGTCAACGATAATTTATCTATATGTGAAAACCTCTCTTTCCTTATTACTTCCTATTAATTGCAACAATGACCAAAGCTATGTCTACCAACTCTCAATATGAACTCTTTGTTTTCTTTTTATTCTTTTCTCTTTTCTTTTATTCACCCAAGATTATGGCAAAATAATCAAGCCCTTGACTCAACACCAGTCTTTATTATATATAACTCACTGACTCGATTACATAGAGGGATCATAAAGCAAAACTCAAAACTAGATCATGCCATAAACTTTATTCTACTAGATTATGATACTACTAATAGGATCAAACTAAGAAAAACGGTAAAGATAGGAGTTGTGACTGTGATACGATACCGGGGCACCTCCCCCAAGCTTGGCAGTTGCCAAGGGGAGTGCGCATACCCATGTGAGTATATCTCCTTTGTCGGTGAAGAAGGTGGTGGTGATGTTGGCTTAGTTTATGGCTTAGGCTTCTCCCTTAATTTGCACTTGAGGACAGCATTTTGATCCCTCAGATGATCAATCTCCCACTCCAGGGTTAATATCTTTTTGCATAGGTCCTGCTTATTTTCCTGCAAGAGACGAAAAGGGATAAACTCGAACTTGGGTTTCCTTACCCTATCAGGGAGTCTTGACTTTTTGAACTCCACGTGCATGTCCCCAGGTTGAGGTAATGGTGCTTCATCTTCATCTGAGCTCGTCTCCTCCTTCTACTTGGGTTCATAGTCCTCTTCTTCCTCCGTGGTCCATCCATTATGTTCCACATCTCCATAGACCTTTGGATTTGCTAAGTAATCATCCACATAGCTTTCTCCTTCCGAATCCTGGGAAGACATGTTGATTTAATCTGCAACGGGACAGCTCGAAACAAAGACAGGAGATTTTTGCGTGATACGGGAGTCAAAACCCCCGGGAGATTATATAATGAATTTTTACCGACCAAAATACGTAACGTGCAAGAAAACGGAGTCCGGAAGGCACATGAGGTGCTCACGAGGTAGGGGGGCGCGCCCAGGGGGTAGGGCGCGCCCACCACCCTCATGGGGCCCTCGTGTCCTTCCCGGACTGCTACTTATTTTTCTATTTTTCTAAATATTCCAAAACGGAGAAATATTGCCTTAAAATTGTTTTGGAGTCGGTTTACTTACCGTACCACATACCTATTCCTTTTCGGAGTCTGAAACGTTCCGGAAAGTGTCTCTTATGTATTCCTCCAAGGTTACGGTTTCAATAATATTGGTTTCAACATTTATGGGATTACCCGAGATATAATGTTTAATTCTTTGACCGTTTACCACCTTCGGATTTGTGCCCTCGAAATTGTTGATTTTTATGGCACCGGAACGATAGACCTCTTCCATAACATAGGGGCCTTCCCATTTAGAGAGAAGTTTTCCTGCAAAAAATCTTAAACGAGAGTTGTATAGCAATACATAATCACCTACATTAAACTCACGCTTTTGTATCCTTTTTTCATGCCATCTTTTAACTCTTTCTTTAAACAACTTGGCATTTTCATAAGCTTGGGTTCTCCATTCATCAAGTGACCTTTTCTCACTGGCAAGTTTAAAATCATAGTTGAGCTCTTTAATAGCCCAATATGCCTTATGTTCTAGTTCGAGAGGTAAGTGACATGCTTTTCCATAAACCATTTTATACGGAGACATACCCATAGGATTTTTGTATGCAGTTCTATAAGCCCATAATGCATCATCAAGTTTCTTTGACCACTTCTTTCTAGACCTATTAACAATCTTTTGCAAAATTAATTTGAGCTCTCTATTGCTCAACTCTACTTGACCACTAGACTGTGGGTGATAAAGAGATGCAATTCTATGATTAACATCATATTTAGCAAGCATTTTACGGAAAGCACCATGAATAAAGTGTGAACCACCATCAATCATTAAATATCTAGGGACTCCAAACCTCGGAAAATAACTTCTTTAAGCATTTTAATAGAAGTGTTATGATCAGCACTACTAGTTGGAATAGCTTCTACCCACTTAGTAACATAATCAACAACAACTAGAATATGTGTGTATCCATTAGAGGCATGAAAAGGTCCCATATAATCAAAGCCCCAAACATCAAACGGTTCAATAACAAGAGAATAATTCATAGGCATTTCTTGACGTCTACTAATATTACCAATTCTTTGACATTCATCACAAGACAAGACAAACTTACGGGCATCCTTGAAGAGAGTAGGCCAATAAAAACCAGATTGCAATACTTTATGTGCAGTTCTATGTCCAGCGTGGTGTCCTCCATAAGACTCGAAATGACACTTGCGTAGGATATGATCCTGTTCATGCTCAGGTACACAATGTCTAATAACACAATCTACTCCTTCTTTATAAAGATGTGGGTCATCCCAAAAGTAATGTCTCAAATCATAGAAGAACTTTTTCTTTTGCTGGTATGTGAAACTAGGTGGTATAAACTTTGCAACAATATAATTAGCATAATCAGCATACCATGGAGTACTACGAGAAGTACTTATAACATTTAATTGTTCATTAGGAAAGCTATCATTAATAGGTAGTGGTTCATCAAGAATATTTTCTAACCTAGACAAGTTATCTTCAATGGGGTTCTCAGCTCCCTTTCTATCAACAATATGCAAATGAAATTCTTGTGGCAAGAGAACCCATCTAATAAGTCTAGGTTTAGCATCTTTCTTTTATAAGATATTTAATAGCAGCATGATCAGTTTGAATAGTTACTTTAGAATCAACAATATAAGATCTGAACTTATCACAAGCAAATACAACTGCTAAGAGTTCTTTTTCAGTAGTAGCATAATTTCTTTGAGCATTGTCTAGAGTCTTACTAGCATAATGGATAACATTTAATTTCTTATTAACTCTTTGCCCTAGAACAGCACCTACAGCATAATCACTAGTATCACACATAATTTCAAAGGGTAGGTTCCAATCAGGTGGCTGAACAACAGGTGCAAAGACTAATGCTTTCTTAAGTATTTCAAATGCTTCATCATCATCAAAGACAAATGGTATATCTTTTTGCAATAAATTAGTTAGAGGCCGAGAAATTTTTGAGAAGTCCTTAATGAACCTCCTGTAAAATCCGGCGTGCCAAGGAAACTTCTTATACCTTTGATGTCCTTGGGACATGGCATCTTTTTAATAGCATCGACCTTGGCTTTATCAACTTCAATACCTCTTTCAGAAACTTTGTGCCCCAAGACAATACCTTCATTAACCATAAAGTGGCACTTTTCCCAATTCAAGACAAGATTAGTTTCTTCACATCTTTGCAAAACTCGATCAAGATTGCTCAAGAAATCATCAAAAGAGGAACCATAGACGGAAAAGTCGTCCATGAAAACCTCACAAATCTTTTCACAAAACTAAGAGAATATAGCCATCATGCATCTTTGAAAGGTAGCTGGTGCATTACATAAACCAAAAGGCATACGTCTATAAGCAAAAGTACCAAAAGGGCATGTAAAAGTAGTCTTTGATTGATCTCTAGCCAACACAGGTATTTGAGAGAAACCAGAATAACCATCTAGAAAGCAATAGTGTGTATGTTTGCATAATATTTCTAGCATTTGATCAATAAAAGGTAAGGGGTAATGATCTTTCTTAGTAGCTTTATTTAATTTGCGGAAATCAATTACCATCCTATAACTAGTGATAATTCTTTGTGGAATCAATTCATCTTTATCATTAGGAACAACAATAATACCTCCCTTCTTAGGGACACAATGGACATGACTTACCCACTCACTATCAGCAACGGGATAGATTATACCTGCCTCTAGAAGCTTTAGTATTTCTTTCCTTACCACTTCTTTCATTTTAGGATTCAGACGTCGTTGAGGATCACGAACTGGTTTGGCATCTGCTTCCAAATTTATTTTATGTTGATATAGAGTGGGACTAATGCCCTTAAGATCATCAAGAGTATATCCAATAGCAGCACGGTGCTTCTTCAGAGTTTTCAATAATCTTTCTTCTTCATGCTATGAAAGGTTAGCACTAATAATAATAGGATATATCTTCTTTTCATCAAGATAAGCATATTTAAGATTATTAGGCAAAGGTTTAAGCTCAAACACGGGATCACCCTTGGGTGGAGGAGGATCCCCTAAAATTTCAACAGGCAAATTGTGATGCATAATAGGTTCCTGTTTAAAGAATACTTCATCTATTTCCCTTCTTTCATTCATGAACATATCATTTTCATGGTCTAGCAAATAGTGTTCTAAAGGATCACTATGAGGTACGGCAATAGAAGCAAGACCAATAATTTCATCCTTACTAGGTAATTCTTCCTCATGATGTTGTTTACTAAATTTAGACAAATTAAACTCATGAACCATATCATCCAAGCCAACAGTAACAAAATTCTTAGTGCAATCTATGGTAGCATTGACAGTATTTAAGAAGGGTCTACCAAATATAATGGGACAAAAGCTATCTTGCGGAGAAGTAAGAACAAGAAAATCAGCAGGATATTTAGTTTTCCCACACAAGACTTCAACATCTCTAACAATTCCAATTGGTGAAATAGTATCTCTATTGGAAAGTTTAATAGTAACATCAATATCTTCTAACTCAACAGGTGCAATGTCATTCTTAATTTCTTTGTATAAAGTATGCGGTATAACACTAGCACTTGCACCCATATCACATAAGCCATGATAACAATGATCTCCTATTTTAGCAGAAATAACAGGCACGCCTACCACAGGTCTATGTTTATCTTTAGCACAAGGTTTAGCAATTCTAGCAGTTTCACCTTCGAACTGAATAACATGCCCATCAATATTATCAGACAAGAGATCTTTAACAATAGCAATATTAGGTTCTACTTTAACTTGCTCAGGACGTGTATAAGTTCTAATATTGCTTTTACGAACAACAGTTGAAGCTTTAGCATGATCCTTTATTCTAACAGGGAAAGGTGGTTTCTCAATATAAGAAGTAGGAACAATAGGATCATTATAAGTGATAGTCTTTTCTTCAACATTAATAGGTGAAGCTACTTTTACTTATATGGGAGGATGCTATTTAAACCACTTCTCCTTAGGGAGATCAACATTAGTAGCAAAAGATTCACAGAAAGAAGCTACTATCTCAGAGTCAAGTCCATATTTAGTGCTAAACTTACGGAAAATATCGGTGTCCATAAAAGATTTAACACAATCAAACTTAGGTGTCATACCTGACTCCTTACCTTCGTCGAGGTCCCAATCTTCAGAGTTGCGTTTAATTCTATCCAATAAATTCCATCTGAATTCAATAGTCTTCATCATAAAAGATCCAGCACAAGAAGTATCGAGCATGGTGCGATTGTTTTCAGAAAGCTGAGCATCAAAACTTTGCATAATTATTTCTCTCGGGAGCTCATGATTGGGGCATGAATATAACATTGATTTAAGCCTCCCCCAAGCTTGAGCGATGATTTCTCCTTCGCGAGGCCAGAAATTATATATATAATTGCGATCACGATGAACAAGATGCATAGGGTAATACTTTTGATGAAATTCTAGCTTCAATCTTTTATAGTCCCATGATCTCATATCAGCACATAGCCTATACCATATCAATGCGTCTCCCTTTAAAGATAAAGGGAATACCTTCTTCTTAGCAACATCATTGGGTATACCTGCAAGCTTAAATAATCCACAAACATCATCCACATATATTAAGTGCTCATCAGGATGCTTTGTTCCATCTCCTGTAAAAGGGTTAGCTAGCAGTTTTTCCATCATACCCGAAGGAAATTTAAAAGGAGTTTCATTGTCGATAGGTTCAGTAGGTTGAGGAGCAACCCTTTGCTCTACTGGACGGGGTGAAGATACCCCGAACAAGCCCCTCAGAGAATTACTTTCCATAGTAACAAGTGACAGTAAATTTCAGCACACTATATAAATTTTTCATTACCAAATTCCACCTACCAAAGGCGCTACACTCCCCAGCAACGGCGCCACAAAAGAGTCTTGATGACTCACAAGTATAGGGGATCTATCGTAGTGCTTTCGATAAGTAAGAGTGTCGAACCCAACAAGGAGCAGAAGGAAATGATAAGCGGTTTTCAGCAAGGTATTCTCTGCAAGTACTGAAATAAGTGGTAACAGATAATTTTGTGATAAGATAGGTTGTAACGAGCAACAAGTAAAAAAGTAAATAAAGTGCAGCAAGGTGGCCCAATCCTTTTGTAGCAAAGGACAAGCCGGAACAAACTCTTATAATAGGAAAAGCGCTCCCGAGGACACATGGGAATATTGTCAAGCTAGTTTTCATCACGTTCATATGATTCACGTTTGATACTTTGGTAATTTGATATGTGGGTGGACCGGTGCTTGGGTGATGTTCTTACTTGAACAAGCATCCCACTTATATTTACCTCTATTGCAAGCATCCGCAACTACAACAAAAGTATTAACGTAAACCTAACCATAGCATGAAACATATGGATCCAAATCAGCCCCTTACGAAGCAACGCATAAACTAGGGTTTAAGCTTCTGTCACTCTAGCAACCCATCATCTACTTATTACTTCACAATGCCTTCTTCTAGGCCCAAATAATGGTGAAGTGTCATGTAGTCGATGTTCATATAACACCACTAGAGGCTAGACAACATACATCTCATCAAAATATCAAACGAATACCAAATTCACATGACTACTCATAGCAAGACTTCTCCCTTGTCCTCAGGAACGAACGTAACTACTCACAAAGCATATTCATGTTCATAATCAGAGGGGTAATAATATGCATATAGGATCTGAACATATGATCTTACACCAAATAAACCAACTATTATCAACTACAAGGAGTAATCAACACTGCTAGCAACCTACTAGCACCAATCCCGGACTTGGGGACAACAATTGGATACAAGAGATGAACTAGGGTTTGGAGATAAGATGCTGCTGGTGAAGATGTTGATGGAGATTGCCCTCTCCCGATGAGAGGAGCGTTGGTGATGACGATGGTGATGATTTCCCCCTCCCGGAGGGAAGTTTCCCCGGCAGAACACCTCTGCCAGAGCTCTAGATTGGATCCGCCAGGGTTCCGCCTCGTGGCGGCGGAGTCTCGTCCTGAAAAGTTCCTTCTTTTTTTTTCTCATCGAAAGACCTCATATAGGAGAAGATGGCTGTCGGAGAGCCACCAGGGGGCCCACGAGGTAGGGGGGCGCGCCCCCCACCCTCGTGAGCAGGGTGTGGGCCCCCTGGCCTTCATCTTTGGTGAGGATTTTTCTTTATTTATTTTAAGATGTTCCGTGGAGTTTCATGACTTTTGGAGTTGCGCAGAATAGGTCTCTATTATTTGCTCCTTTTCTAGACCAGAATTTTAGGTGCCGGCATTGTCCCTCCTTATGTAAACCTTGTAAAATAAGAGAGAATAGCCATATGTATTGTGACATAAAGTGAAATAACAGACGCGCAAGGAGATGGAGGTCGTGGAGGCGATGAAGAAGTAGTTACGACTCCACGGCGAATTAGATCATTTGGGGTGATAATCTTCCTTCTTCTTTTGCTCGTGTGTTTCATCTTTTTCTTCGGGTGTTTCGCCGCATGTGTCACATTCTCTGCGAGGCATGAATAGAACAATGGTTTTTTTGAGGGAATGAATAGAACAATGCTAACCATGAGATGACTAGCAAATTAGATCATTTTTATCGCCATATGGCACTGGGCTGCCGTGTTTCGTGCTCCTCCATCCCAGTACTACTCCAGTGGAAAACTTGAGTATACCGCATGGTTCTTTGCTCCTCGTCGATCAATATAAAAAAATATAAAATATAATATATATACATATAGGGGTATAGATATAGATATGTGTTGCGAAAGTCGCCCACCATCTCCAATTAGAATAGAGTGTCCATGCACGGATGCGACATGGCCAAATGATGTCTACCATCGGTATCTCAAATTCAAATTAGTCTGACCTTGTTCAATGTGTACACATCACAACATGCTCGTTTCCAAACCATACAGCGTAGATCTCCGTTATATTCATGCATGCATGGGTTTCAAACATCAGGATCTCTTATTTAAATATTTGAATTCAACTTTACATTGATTATGACCTCACCTATTCTTTTACACCCACACAGTAGTCTTCTCTTTATAATTGTACCACTAACTTTTTCTCGTGCATGCATGCACACACACTACCAGTCGGCATTATCCATCGCACGCGTGCAGTCTTTTTCTTCAGGTCGGTCTCCCATGAAGGCACACACCCACACATATCCCCCTCTCCATCATATCGGGTATTCTTTATCTCTCACGCGTGCATGCGCAACGATCGAAGTTCCTCTATGTATGTGTGTATATAGCTAGGTCTTTCATAGTTTTCCACACAAACCGATCAATAGATATATCCATGCCCCCCTCCCCACTAACATCACTATATATCCAACGGCCCCCTCTCATCATCCATGCCTTCCGCTTCATCTCTCAGACGCGTGCACAATGGCGAAGACAGGGGCCGTAAGGGCCCTGCCCCCCTCCCCCCTAACATCACTATATATCGAGGCTAGTATGAATGTGATCATTAGACAATTGCTGCTAAAAATGGTTTAAGTTCATGAATTGACCCTCCTCGTAAATGATTAGCAATGCTTGGCCCCCTAGCTCATTTATTTTTCATGGCTCCGCCAATGCCCGCAACAGCGCACGTGTTCGCCCCCTCTCTCTAAATAGCGATCTCGCACTTGTGCATTCCTTCATAGTCTCCCTCCAGTCGGCCTCTCACACCATCTTATAGCCCCCCACCGGATTTTGAGACATGTACAATCTAGCAGACTCCATGGTTGAACTTAAGCATAATGCACAAACCTCAAAACAATAGTGGTTCTCTTTTGTTCTACAATCTTCCGTATCATAACTGCCGAAACTTTTTTTCTAGTTGAATTCCCATTATTTGTTTTTTACTTTATGCTTTACAACGCAAAATTCCATGAATCATAAAATAGATTAAGGGCTTCTTTGATTCAAAGGATTCTCAAAGGAATTTTGGAGGATTCTAATCATTAGGAATTTTTCCTATCTTGGTTGTTTGATTCGTAGGATTGTAAACCATAGGAATTTTTCCATATGATTCATTTGCACTAGATTTCATAGGAACCATCCCATCCACTCAAACCTGTAGGATTCTGTGTTTTTTCTATCCACAATCAAACACTCATACAATCCTGTAGGATTCAAGACGACATTCCACTATAGTCCCATGTTTTTCCTTTTCCCGCGTTTTTAGCTTTTTTATAAAAACTAATTGATTTTGAATGAGATGAACTATAAGAATTAAACGAAGGGCTACATCAGGCATATATGACTCAGAGCTTACATGCTATAGTGTGGTATTTATTCATAATTTGGTTGCAAAATCTGATGCGTGCAATGCACGTGTACCTTACTAGTACTTCGAGTATGTGCAAAACACGTAAATTAGAATACCAATGGCACGCTACACAGTGTCTCTCTTACAGTTCATGAAGCCACGTGGCACATGTGGAGGCGTTGTCGTGACCTCCTTGCATGGATTGATCACAGTGACGTGCTGCTGGTTCCAGAAGAATGTACTCGTCCTCCCTGAGCCATACTGGCGGTACATGCACGAGGCGAAGATGTGCACGCACGCCACGCACGCACTCATTCCCTCACACGCACACGCGGGTACATGGGCGGACGCAATTTTGTACCAAGATCTACCCCATGTGATAATTTGACGCGTGTAAAGTCATTCACTTCATTGATGGCCAACTAATACAGCGCATACAAATTAAGTGGACGTGAGGGCGGAAGAAAGACATTATTACTCCACTTCGCGCATGCGAGTAGTTAAATTGTGGGTAGCTAGTAGTACTTCCATTGGTCTCCTTCCTATTTTGTGCCAATTTTGACAGTAACATAATATTTACGCATTTGAGCAGTGTAGTATTTGAAATTTATGTTTCGCTAAACTCATCGGGAGCCGTTTCGGGCCTCAAAACCAAAACCATCAATTAATGTTTACCTTGTTCCCATCACATTCGAAAGCCTGCTCACACCTACTAGTACGTACCAAACCTGAACGTGTTCCCACTATGCATGTATTAGTACTAGTGCTAGTACTTAGGTTATAAAAAGGGGAACTACCTAACTGAAAATTACTCTACCTTTCCTCCTCATAAGTGCTTCTTCTTCGTCCATCGTTGCCATGACCGGTGAGCAGAGCTATAGGTCAAGAATTACTCGTAACAAGGGAGCGGCAACCAAGGCTGTGGAAAAAAGAGGGCTCGCCGCCACGAAGAGACCTTGAAAGATCTCTCATGGGCAGGCGATGGCTCCCAGGAGCGCCCTAGCCACGGAGGCGAACATGCCGAGCCGGCGGAGCTGGAGTCGTTATCCCTTGACGGCATGCCCGATCAGCTCAATAAGCACCTCAATAAGCAGAAGGAGTTCATCGAAGGCTTGATGGAGTTGCTGAAGGAGAGCCTCGACCACATGACCGCTGAGCTCAATCACCAGGGGGAGTTGACCGTCGGCTTGGTGATGCTGCTGAAGAAGAGCATTGCCTCGGAGAAGAAGGTGACTGACGAAATCCTGTGACTTCAGGAGGACAAGGCGAAGCTCTGCCACGAGATCGACCTATTGAAGGAGAAGAACGCCAGCTGGAAGAAGCTGCATGAGAATAGTAGTTCTTCGTTGAAGATGCTGTAGGCCCTCGTCATGGAACGGAAGGAGGAGTTGGCGAAGCTCCGCATCAAGTACACTGCTGCTGTCAAGGTACGTAATGCGGCCGTGGAACAGATGATGAAGGCTCGCATCGAGAAATCCCGCGTCATGGATAGAAGAAGAAGATGGTGGAGGAGACGCACAAGGAGATGGAGGTCGTGGAGGCGATGATGAAGTAGTTACGACTCCGCGGCGAATTAGATCATTTGGGGTGATAATCTTCCTTCTTCTTTTGCTCCTGTGTTTCATCTTTTGCTTCGGGTGTTTCGCCGCACGTGTCACATTCTCTGCGAGGCATGAATAGAACAATGGTTTTTTTTGAGGGAATGAATAGAACAATGCTAACAATGAGATGACTAGCAAATTAGATCATTTTTGTCCCCATATGGCACTGGGCTGCCGTGTTTCGTGCTCCTCCGTCCCAGTACTACTCCAGTGGAAAACTTGAGTATACCGCACAGTTCTTTGCTCCTCGTCGATCAATATAAAAAAATATAAAATATAATATATATATATATATATAGGGGCATAGATATAGATATGTGTTGCGAAAGCCGCCCACCATCTCCAATTAGAATAGTGTGTCCATGCACGGATGCGACATGGCCAAATGATGTCTACCATCGGTATCTCAAATTCAAATAAGTCTGACCTTGTTCAATGTGTATACATTACAACATGCTCGTTTCCAAACCACACAGCGCAGATCTCCGTTATATTCATGCATGCATGGGTTTCAAACATCAGGATCTCTTATTTAAATATTTGAATTCAACTTTACATTGATTATGACCTCACCTATTCTTTTAGACCCACACAGTAGTCTTCTCTTTATAATTGTACCACTAACTTTCTCTCGTGCATGCATGCACACACACTACCAGTCGGCATTATCCATCGCACGCGTGCAGTCTTTTTCTTCAGGTCGGTCTCCCATGAAGGCACACACCCACACACATCCCCCTCTCCATCATATCGGGTATTCTTTATCTCTCACGCGTGCATGCGCAACGATCGATGTTCCTCTATGTATGTGTGTATATAGCTATGTCTTTCATAGTTTTCCACACAAACCGATCAATCGATATATCCAGTGAGGTCTCACCCTCTTTCCCACGTCCACATCGATCAATCTATACCTCTCTATATAGGATTAACATATATAGCTAATACACCGACATTAATTATATATCCAACGGCCCCCTCTCATCATCCATGCCTTCCGCTTCATCTCTCAGACGCATGCAGAATGGCAAAGACAGGGAGCCGTAAGGGCCCTGCCCCCTCCCCCCTAACATCACTATATATCGAGGCTAATATGAATGTGATCATTAGACAATTGCTGCTAAAAATGGTTTAAGTTCATGAATTGACCCTCCTCGTAAAGGATTAGCAATGCTTGGCCCCCTAGCTCATTTGTTTTTCATGGCTCCGCCAATGCCCGCAACAGCGCACGTGTTCGCCCCCTCTCTCTAAATATCGATCTCGCACTTGTGCATTCCTTCATAGTCTCCCTCCGCTCGGCCTCTCGCACCATCTTCTAGCCCCCCACCGGATTTTCAGACATGTACAATCTAGCAGACTCCATGGTTGAACTTAAACATAATGCACAAACCACAAAACAATAGTGGTTATCTTTTGTTCTAGAATCTTCCGTATCATAATTTCCCAAACTTTTTTTCTTGTTGAATTGCCATTATTTGTTTTTAATTTATGCTTTACAACGCACAATTCCATGAATCATAAAATAGATTAAGGGCTTCTTTGATTCTAAGGATTCTCAAAGGAATTTTGGAGGATTCTAATCATTAGGAATTTTTCCTATCTTGGTTGTTCGATTCGTAGGATTGTAAACCATAGGAATTTTTCCGTATGATTCATTTGCACTAGATTTCATAGGAAACATCCCATCCACTCAAACCTCTTTGAAAGAATTCTGCATTTTTTCTATGCACAATCAAACACTCATACAATCCTGTAGGATTCAAGATGACATTCCAGTATAGTCCCATGTTTTTCCTTTTCCCGCGTTCTTAGCTTTTTTATAAAAACTAATTGATTTTGAATGAGATGAACTATAAGAATTAAACGAAGGGCTACATCAGGCATATATGACTCAGAACTTACATGCTATAGTGTGGTATTTATTCATAATTTGGTTGCAAAATCTGATGCGTGCAATGCACGTGTACCTTACTAGTACTTCGAGTATGTGCAAAACACGTAAATTAGAATACCAATGGCACGCTACACAGTGTCTCTCTTACAGTTCATGAAGCCACATGGCACATGTGGAGGCGTTGTCGTGACCTCCTTGCGTGGATTGATCACAGTGACGTGCTGCTGGTTCCAGAAGAATGTACTCGTCCTCCCTGAGCCATACTGGCGGTACATGCACGAAGCAAAGATGTGCACGCATGCCACGCACGCACTCATTCCCTCGCACGCACACGCGGGACACGGGCGGACGTAATTTTGTACCAAGATCCACCCCATGTGAGAACTTGACACGTGTAAAGTCGTTCACTTCATTGATGGTCAATTAATACAGCGCATACAAATTGAGTGGACGTGAGGGCGGAAGAAAGACATTATTACTCCACTGCGCGCATGCGAGTAGTTAAATTGTGGGTTGCTAGTAGTACTTCCATTGGTCTCCCTCCTATTTTGTGCCAATTTTTGACAAAAACATAATATTTACGCATTTGAGCAGTGTAGTACTTGAAATTTATGTTCCGCTAAACTCATCGGGAGCCGTTTCGGGCCTCAAAACCAAAACCATCAATTAATGTTTACCTTGTTCCCATCACATTCGAAAGCCTGCTCACACCTACTAGTACGTACCAAACCTGAACGTGTTCCCACTATCCATGTATTAGTACTAGTGCTAGTACTTAGGTTATAAAAAGGGGAACTACCTAACCGAAAATTACTCTACCTTTCCTCCTCATAAGTGCTTCTTCTTCGTCCATCGTTGCCATGGCCGGTGAGCAGAGCTATAGGTCGAGAATTACTCGTAACAAGGGAGCGACAACCAAGGCTGTGGAAAAAAAGAGGGCTCGCCGCCACGCAGAGACCTTGAAAGATCTCTCACGGGCAAGCGATGGCTCCTAGGAGCGCCCTAGCCGCGGAGGCGAACATGCCGAGCCGGCGGAGCTGGAGTCGTGATCCCTCGACGGCATGCCCGATCAGCTCAATAAGCACCTCAATAAGCAGGAGTTCATCCAAGGCTTGATGGAGTTGCTGAGGGAGAGCCTCGACGACATGACCGCTGAGCTCAATCAGTAGGGGGAGTTGACCGTCGGCTTGGTGATGCTGCTGAAGAAGAGCATTGCCTCAGAGAAGAAGGCGACCGGCAAAATCCTGCGACTTCAGGAGGACAAGGCGAAGCTCTGCCATGAGATCGACCTATTGAAGGAGAAGAACGCCGGCTAGAAGAAGCTGCATGAGAATAGTAGTTCCTCGATGAAGATGCTGCACGCCCTCGTCATGGAACAGAAGGAGGAGTTGGCGAAGCTCTGCATCAAGCACACTCCTGCTGTCAAGGTACGTAATGCGGCCGTGGAACAGATGATGAAGGCCCACGTCGAGAAATCCCGCGTCATGGATAGAATGAAGAAGATGGTGGAGGAGACGCGCAAGGAGATGGAGGTTGTGGAGGCGATGAAGAAGCAGTTACGACTCTGCGGCGAATTAGATCATTTGGGGTGATAATCTTCCTTCTTCTTTTGCTCACATATTTCATCTTTTGCTTCGGGTGTTTCGCTGCATGTGTCACATTCTCTGCGAGGCATGAATAGAACAATGGTTTTTTTGAGGGAATGAATAGAAAAATGCTAACAATGAGATGACTAGCAAATAAATCATTTTTTGTCGCCATATGGCACTGGGCTGCCGTGTTTCGTGCTCCTCCATCGCAGTACTACTCCAGTGGAAAACTTGAGTATACCACACGGTTATTTGCTCCTTGTCGATCAGGTCATCGACACATTTATATGAGCAGTCAAATCACAAGGCCCCGCCTTCCAGCAGTAATGAGCCGTCAAATCACAAAGGCCCTCGCCTCTCGTGAAACCGACCAAGCTAGACTGCCCCGCCCTCTAGCCTTTTAAAAAATGTATACTTTTGTACAACAGTAGTATCGATGGATTGCGCCATGGAGCAAAACTTGAAATTAAAAAAAAGGTGGTACATATAGAGAGCGCTCGTCGCCAAATTATGCATATAGTACTATTAAAAAGGCTAGTCACAATAATGGTGTCCAGCACAACCCACCCCTCAAATAAAACTAAGAGGGTGCTTGGATACGTTTTAGTCCCATGACTAAAAGTAGTGGGACTAAAACATGCTAGCCTCACCCATGCTTGGATCCAAATACTAAAAAGGCTAAAATCAAGTTAATGAGCATTTATTATCCTCCAAACCCTCCAATCCAGAACTCGCCTGTGTTAAAGGAGAGGAGTTAAATGAGTAGAGAGAGGACTAATCCACATTTTAGTAGGGGTACCCCTGACTAAAAAAATTTAGTCTCAAGACTAGTTTTAGCCCCTCTTTAGTCAGTGGTGCTTGGAACTTTAGCCTCTTAAAGAGACTATTTTATTCAGACTAAAATAAGTCCCATGGATCCAAGCACCCTCTAAGCATCCTGGAATTCTTTGACAAAACTAAGCACCCTGAAATTCTTTGACAACTAAACTGCTGGCTATATGATGTTGGCCATATATATTGTACGTATATAATGTGAAGAAACGAGTGGTAGTACTATATGATACGTCCATTTTGCATCATGCTTTTATATCGATATTTATCGCATTATGGACTATTATTTCACTTTATGTCACAATACTTATGGCTATTCTCTCTTATTTTACAAGGTTTACATAAGGAGGGAGAATGCCGGCAGCTGGAATTCTGGTCTGGAAAAGGAGCAAATATTAGAGACCTATTCTGCGCAACTCCAAAAGTCCTGAAACTCCACGGAATGTCTTAAAAGAAATAAAGAAAAATCCTCGCCAAAGATGAAGGCCAGGGGGCCCACACCCTTCTCACAAGGGTGGGGGGCGCGCCCCCTAGGGCACGCCCCCTACCTCGTGGGCCCCCTGGTGGCTCTCCGATGCCCATCTTCTCCTTGTTTAAACCCTAGTTTATGCGTTGCTTCGTAAGGGGTTGATTTGGATCCATATGTTTCATGCTATGGTAAGGTTTACGTTAATACTTTTGTTATAGTTGCGGATGCTTGCAATAGAGGTTAATCATAAGTGGGATGCTTGTTCAAGTAAGAACAACGCCCAAGCACCGGTCCACCCACATATCAAATTATCAAAGTACCGAACGCGAATTATATGAATGTGATGAAAACTAACTTGACGATATTCCCATGTGTCCTCGGGAGCGCTTTTCCTATTATAAGAGTTTGTTCCGGCTTGTCCTTTGCTACAAAAGGATTGGGCCACCTTGCTGCACTTTATTTACTTTTTGTTACTTGTTGCTCGTTACAATTTATCACGTCACAAAACTATCTGTTACCACTTATTTCAGTACTTGCAGAGAATACCTTGCTGAAAACCGCTTATCATTTCCTTCTGCTCATCGTTGGGTTCGACACTCTTACTTATCGAAAGGACTACGATAGATCCCCTATACTTGTGGGTCATCACTATACAAACTAAAAGATGAAATGTAAGAAATACTAGTATGTACGTACTGAAGAGTTAAAGTAACGAGAAGAAACATAACATAGTTCTGCTGGGGGCTCAGCACAACACACCCCTCAAATTAAATTAAGCACACCTGAAATTAAACTTTGCAACTATTCTGGTAGACACTGCATCAGAACCACCACGAGCAATGATACTGCCACCTTACTCAGAGTCCTCGTCCACATCCTCGACTTCGTCCTTGTCCCTCTTCCTCTTGGCCAATACTTCTTTGCTTGAACCGCACACTGGGCTGTTGCTCTTCATCCAACCCTTGTAGATATTGAAGCAAAGGTAGCCATCCATTGCAGCGTAGTGGATGTGGTCTATATCTAGTACATTCCGCTGCCATGCATGACGATGAAACGTGTATGGAGGTTTCTCCAGTTTATCATACGAAGGATGAACCATGGCTCCTTCCAGGGTCAGCATTGAAGGCTGAAGAGAGGACACCAGCCGATTCTTCTAGAGGTCGAAGGTGTTGCCTACAACGAGGCCTATCTGAGGCAGGACTTCTTTGTCGTTACCAAGACTACAGTAACGAATTTGACTAGGTTGCTCTCGAGGAAGTCCTTAAAATCCTGGCACTCAACGTCGGCATGGCATATGTGGTAGACCAAGCATAAGTCATGCACGCAAACCTGGATCACGGCGGGCTTCTACCTCTCTTCGTCCTTTAGATCCTTCTCTCGTCCCAGGACTGTGGTGTACTCAACATCTAGCCCAGCGACCCACTCATCATCTGAGCCTTCGAACATGCGTCTGAAGCGAGAAAGGCATCCTTTCACCCTCGTGGAAGAACGGGTGTAGATGACGTCGAACTCAACGCCGGTGATGGTTCTAACCTTGTACTCACCGCCGATCGTGGAGATTTGGGACGCCATGGATTTGGGAGGAGGGTTAGGATTAGTGGAACTTCCATAATGTGAATGGACGGGACGACTAGGAGCGAACCGCCGTAGTATTGAAGGACGTGCGGGGACGAGTAGGAGCGAACTGCCAGCGTGCGAACGGCAGGGTAGTGGCTTTCCATTCTCCCATGATACGGGCTTCCGAGAGCCCTTGGATCTGAGATCAAACGGTTGCATGGCGAGAGTCTAGACCTGTGAGTGAATATCCTATCCTGGAGGGTTATTCTGCAAATTTTTAGCAACTTAGCATGCGACTGTTTGATCTCAGATCCAAGGGCTGCCAGCAGCCCGTATCATGGTCGCGCCTACCACGACCGTCGCGTCGCTCGCACGGTCGCGCCCTTGGCGATTTAACACGGTGCGTTAGGCTATCTGATGTTGGCATGTCATACATAGTCATCACTTAGTCACTCATACTACAACAAGGTTGGCTATAAGTGTATTTTTTTACTCCTCTCTATCTCTGTGTTCGTACTCCCTCCGTCCCATAATATAAGAATGTTTTTGACACTAGTGTAGTGCCAAAAACGTTCCTATATTATGGGACACAGGGAGTACTACTATTTATTGCATTTGCCAAGGAGTGACCTCTTCCAATGAAATGGTGTTGCTAAGCTTGCTTCATTTAATTAGCTATAGACTCAAAATTGTCTTTTCACCTAGGTACACGTGCTTAGCACCGTTTCTTCCTTGGGTCACCAAACTAGTCTCTCTCTTCTTGATTAACTTTCCACATCAGACTTTATGCCTATGTGGCAAGCTTAAGCACCTGTAGGAGGAAGTAAAAGTAAGTACAATAGTGCGCTTTACATGGCATTTTTGCATATGTGGAGGAAAGAGAGGCAAGGAAAAAGTGGAGAAGTAGGCTCTCATGCAAGAGCCAGCCTCTACTACATGGTGGAGCATTGGGAGAGGCACTTGTATGGAGGTGGTCAGGAATCAGGAGACTCACGCCGGTCGTAGCGCCACAGTTAAAATGATAATGGCAAGTCAAATCACGGGGCCCCACCTGTCCAGCAGTAACTCGCTGTCAAATCACACAGCGCTACATTTGCAGCAGCCTACTCCCTCGTCTTCTCGCGTCTCTGTCGAACCGACTAGGTGGAACTGCCCCGCCGCCTACCGCGCAGGAAAAGCCCCGCCCTCGACTTTTAAATAGTATACAGTATACTAATTTTGTATCCATGGATTGCGCCCGCGCCATGGAGAAAAGAGTCTAGAAAATGGCGGTACACATGTACGGAGTATACAGCATGCCCGTCACGTTCGCGTCGCACCCCAGACGGTCGGTCGGTCTGGCACGCTGCTCTCTAAATGGAACACGCGCCATATTGCGTTTGCACACACATGTGGGACGGCAATTGAGAACCGACCATAGGCACACTCCCCGGCCCCACAAGTCGGGTGACTTAATAGAAGAGGGAGATGAGCGATAGTACTAGAGAAGTGTTGTACTACGTTGGTGCCTGGACGATCCCTGCAAGACACGGAAGATCAGTTCGTCCATGCATGTGACCAGACTCCAGCAGACACGCCTAGATTGGCTATCGTCTACATATCGTGCAGGCTGTGTTGTACATGGCTGTAGTTGTGGTGAGATATCTAAAAAAAGGTTTCGTGTCATCTCGCAAAATTAGGTGTCATGTGCTTTGGATCACTGCGAGGGTTAAACAGCGACAACTGAGTTGGGCTAGTCATTGGGGGCACATGCACGGACAGTGACTACTCGGCTGCCATCTAGGTCAAGCCGGCTATGTTAATTAGGACATCTATTGACGGACCCCTTTTCTACGAGTTTTTCTTTAATTTGAGATTGTTCCTCGTCTAGTTTGTTCGTCGGGATTCATGTTGTCTCCTTTGGGCAGTGAGGTTATGATTTCTTGTCAAGTGGCATTTTTTTGTGTTATATGTTATAATCTGGCGCTTCAGATCAAAATGACGACAACTGCGCCTCTGGGCCACGTGCATGAAGACTTCTCGACAGTCATTGACGAGGTCAAGCCGGCTCCGGTAGACAAAAGAAAACTAGTACTACTCCACTATATAGGCAGGAGCCTTGGCGCTTGCTTGCTAGTTTTGCTCTCTTCACACTGTCTCGGCCTCTCCAGATCTAAACACGACAGCGGTGGCCACACACACACACACTCTCTCTCTCTCTCTGCTCACCGCTGGTCACAGATCCAGCTGGATCCTCTCCGCCGGGAAGGTGAGAAGGTGCAACATTCACGTGGTCGTCCTCGGCGACGGCTCTTACCCACTGCTGGGCGCGTCCCGATCAGCCTGCCTTGCTGTTCTCTCCCAAGCACCGCTGGCAAGGGAGGGCCTCCGAGCCCTTCTTCCTCGCTGCCGTAGTGTGGGCAGATCCGGCCTCCCGCCGCCCACCTAGTGACATCCCAGCGACCATCAGGTATAACTTCCTTCGAAACCGGCCTTGCTCTACTTCCCGAGCTCCCGACGTCACTGCATTTGTATCTTTTACTATTTCTCAGGCCCCCTCGGAGATAGGATCAATCGGCTGTTCGAAAACCACCTAATTTTTTACGTTTAAGAGGTAAAACTAGTTCATGCACTCGAATCTAGTACTACTTGGTTCAAACAAGGAAGAAAGGGGGTGGGGGTGGGGGAGGATTTGTTACCTGAATCTAGGACTTGGTCGAAAGAGGAAATAATGGGGGCGAAAATTAGCAGAGACTGGCTATCCAACTGGTTTCTAGGTCTAATAGGGAAATAAAGGGAAACGCAGTACAAACTCAATATAAACCTCATCTATTGGTTGAAAAAGGAAAGAAAGTGGGGACTGGGGGACAAGTCAACAGAGTAAGTCCAACACTAGATTTTCTATCCTCACACATTATAAGGTGGCTATACCGAATGAAAATGGGACCAACCCAGATATCCTGTTCTGATGTTTGTTGCCCCAAGCCACTCTTATGTAATGCCATTGGTAAAATGTAGCAGTCGCACTGTTAAAAGTAAGGACACGTTAAACCAATGTTGTTTTCACTGTAATGCCTCCAGTAATATGAATCAGTGGCACTTCTTTACATGTCCTGCTAAAATTTCCCATTAAGATAAGTTTGTTCTTTTCGTTAGAAATGCAACTGTCCTAGTCCGCCTACTCTCCTGTGCCCAAAGTAATGTCGTATTTAACGGTTGTCATAGTTAATCCTAATTCCCACACTAATATCTAGCAATGCCAGTGCTTTAGAAATTGCTACTATCCTTGTAGGATTGCCATTCAGATAAGGAACATGCTTCTTTTCATTTGATGCATGTTTCATCACTTGTTAGTCACCCTCCTTTCCACCTTTTTTGTGCAAACAGAGATATACATTTCACGCTCGATCTTAGTTGACTGCACAAATGATATCCAAATTATAGTTGAGCATTCCAGGAGCTTCACAACCAACCTTGATGTTGCTCAATTTTATTGCAACTAATGAAGAAGAAGCTCTGTGGGTTTCGTTTTCTGATGGCAATGGAACCGGGGCTGGAGCCCTTTTCTTATAAATTTTTTGAAGAAGAAGCTGCTAGCTCACGGGACATTGCTTCATTTGAGGTGAACTGCACCAAAAGGTCCCATGAATTGAATCATCCATGTTGGTGATTGAAAGAGCCAGCTTCAGCATCCAAGTCTAAGCACCCCCGGCCTCCATCCTTGCGATGCACGGTACACCTCGTTTGCCACCTTCTCGACCCTAGTGTCACTGATAAAATGAAGTAATAATACAGTTAAAATAGAGCGAGTGTCATCTCTATCATTTCATTTCCAATGTAGATAAAGAAAGTGCTTCTCTTTGTTAATGTATGTTTCATCAACTAGTCCCATTGTTAATGTTTAAGCGTTTCTGCAAACTGGGGTGCTTAATTTTAGTTGATATGTACAAAAATAGAGATTTGAATGTCTCAAGGCGCCTCCTTGTACTACCGCTGTACACTGATGTTCATCACTGGCAGAAGGTGTATCTGGGAGACTTGGGACGATGTCTAGTATGAGGCATACCGTATGAGGCGTCGCAGGGCTCATCTCGCCCTCGCAACATGGCATACTATGATACTATCGCAATATTTTCTTCTATTTATTTTGTGTGTTTCATCAACTAGTGCCTCTATAATGTAATCACGCTTTTTCATTTTCTGTGCAAACAGGGTTATTCAGCTGCATTTTGGTGGAACTGCACAATTGTATGTATGGAACCGACATATATGCAGAGTGCGAGGTGTGCCAAGTAAAAAATTACCGACACCAACCATGCTGCATGCACGCATTGGCATCCACCACCACCAGTGGTATGTGTGGCGCTCTCTGTGGACGGATCTTTCTCGGTAGCAAATCATCTAACCAAATACTAGTAGCTTATATTGGCAGTTTTCTAGGGAGTACTCTTTTCTGAAAGAAGCACCAATCTATTTTTCTTTATTTGTACACCGTGTTACAACTTTGACCCAAAGATCTAGAGCTATTTTAGGGTGATTGGCGTAGTACTTGGAGACTGATTGTAAGCATGATTTTCATCAGCTGTCACACTGATTGTAAGCATGAGCAGGTGGAAGATTAGGTTAGTGTGAAGCTTACCTTAAACACTACCCCCGCCGTTGAAATGAGGCGAGTGTCGAGGGAACCGTGGAGAACGGCGGGGAAGCGACGTCGCGCCATCTGGCCTCCTCTTGTGGTGGGAGAACAAATACTCTTGTGGCTTCGGCTGGGTCTGCACCCTCACGAACGGCACACCATACTCGATCGATTCGTTATCCTCTGGGTGCTCCACCTTCGACCTGTACGCCCACCACCTCCACCTGACTGTTGCCTCGGGCGAATCTGTCTGCTCCATCGCCTAGAGGAGATACTCGATGAACTCAGAGGACTGCAGCGTGACTGCCGCCGAGGAGTACATGTACATCGCCGCCCTCATCACCGCCGTCTCGCTCTTTCGCATACATTGCCACATGGCCTGCACTGTCCTTGAAATGTCCCACTCATTGTCAAACCAACTAAGGATCTCCTTCAACCTGGCTAACTTTGCCTGGTCGCCGCCGGCGATCTGCCTGATTCGCTGCTGCATCCTCTCCATAGATGTCCTTCTGAGTGGTCTGGTGCTAGCTTTGGAAGATGGGAGGAGTGACGGTGGTCTTGCAATAGAGAAGAGGGAGAGGCGAGACGGTGGTTTTGGAATGGAGATGATGGAGAGGAGTGTTGGAAATATGCCCTAGAGGCAATAATAAAAGCATTATTATTATATTTCCTTGTTCATGGTAATTGTCTTTATTCATGCTATAATTGTGTTATCCGGAAATCGTAAATACATGTGTGAATAACAAACACCAACATGTCCCTAGTAAGCCTCTAGTTGACTAGCTCGTTGATCAACAGATAGTCATGGTTTCCTGGCTATGGACATAAGATGTCATTGATAACGAGATCACATCATTAGGAGAATGATGTGATGGACAAGACCCAATCCTAAACATAGCATAAAGATCGTGTAGTTCGTTTTGCTAGAGTTTTCCAATGTGAAGTATCTTTTCCTTAGACCATGAGATCGTGTAACTCCCGGATACCGTAGGAGTGCTTTGGGTATACCAAACGTCACAACGTAACTGGGTGACTATAAAGGTAGACTACGGGTATCTCCGAAAGTATCTGTTGGGTTGACACGGATCAAGACTGGGATTTGTCACTCCGTATGACGGAGAGGTATCACTGGGCCCACTCGGTAATGCATCATCATAATGAGCTCAAAGTGACCAAGTGTCTGGTCACGGGATCATGCATTACGGTACGAGTAAAGTGACTTGCCGGTAACGAGATTGAACGAGGTATTGGGATACCGACGATCGAATCTCGGGCAAGTAATATATCGATAGACAAAGGGAATTGCATACGGGGTTGATTGAATCCTCGACATCGTGGTTCATCCGATGAGAACATCGTGGAGCATGTGGGAGCCAACATGGGTATCCAGATCCCGCTGTTGGTTATTGACCTGAGATCGTCTCGGTCATGTCTACATGTCTCCCGAACCCGTAGGGTCTACACACTTAAGGTTCGGTGACGCTAGGGTTGTGAAGATAAGTATATGCAGTAACCCGAATGTTGTTTGGGGTCCCGGATGAGATCCCGGACGTCACGAGAAGTTCCGGAATGGTCCGGAGGTAAAGAATTATATATAGGATGTGCAGTTTCGGCCATCGGGACAAGTTTCGGGGTATCCGGTATTGTACCGGGACCACCGGAAGGGTCCCGGGGGTCCACCGGGTGGGGCCACCTATCCCGGAGGGCCCCTTGGGCTGAAATAGGAGGGAACCCAGCCCATAGTGGGCTGGGGCGCCAGCCCCCCCAAGGCCCATGCGCCTAGGGTTGGGGGGGGAACCCTAAGGGGGGCGGCCCCTTGCTTGGGGGGCAAGCCCCCCACCCCTGGCGGCCGCCCCCCTGGTAGATCCCATCTACCAGGGCCGGCGCCCCCCTGGCACCCCTATATATAGTGGGGGAGAGGAGGGACTTGACCCCAACGCCTTTGGTGCTTCCCTCTCCCCCCGTTACTTCTTCCTCTCTCGTAGAACACGGCGAAGCCCTGCTGTCGTGACGCCCTGCATCCACCACCACGCCGTCGTGCTGCTGGATCTTCGTCAACCTCTCCTCTCCCCTTGCTGGATCAAGAAGGAGGAGACGTCTCCCGTCCCGTACATGTGTTGAACGTGGAGGTGCCGTCCGTTCGGCGCTGGTCATCGGTGATTTGGATCACGTCGTGTTCGACAACATCAACCTCGTTCTAACGAACGCTTCCGCTCGCGATCTAAAAAGGTATGTAGATGCATCTCGTGACTCGTTGCTAGATGAACTCCTAGATGATCTTGGTGAAACGAGTAGGAAAATTTTTGTTTTCTGCAACGTTCCCCATCAATGGCATCATGAGCTAGGTCTATGCGTAGTTCTTTTGCGCGAGTAGAACACAATTCGTTGTGGGCGTGGATTTGTCAACTTTCTTGCCGCTACTAGTCTTTTCTTGCTTCAGCGGTATTGTGGGATGAAGCGGCCCGGACCAACCTTACACGTACGCTTACGTGAGACCGGTTCCACCGACTAACATGCACTAGTTGCATAAGGTGGCTGGCGGGTGTCTGTCTCTCCCACTTTAGTTGCAGCGGATTCGATGAACAGGGTCCTTATGAAGGGTAAATAGAAGTTGACAAATCACGTTGTGGCTTTCACGTAGGTAAGAAAACGTTCTTGCTAGAACCCTAATTCAGCCACGTAAAACATGCAACAACAATTAGAGGACGTCTAACTTGTTTTTGCAGTAAGTGCTTTGTGATATGATATGGCCAAAGTTGTGATGAATGATGAATGATCTATATGTGATGTATGAGATGTTCATGCTATTGTAATAGGAATCACGACTTGCATGTCGATGAGTATGACAACCGGCAGGAGCCATAGGAGTTGTCTTTATTCTTTTATATGACCTGCGTGTCATTGAGAAACGCCATGTAAATTACTTTACTTTATTGCTAAACGCGTTAGCCTTAGTAGTAGAAGTAATAGTTGGCGAGCAACTTCATGGAGACACGATGATGGAGATCATGGTGTCAAGCCGGTGACAAGATGATCATGGAGCCCCAAGATGGAGATCGAAGGAGCTATGTGATATTGGCCATATCATGTCACGTTTATTATTTGATTGCATGTGATGTTTATCATGTTTTGCATCTTGTTTACTTAGAACGACGGTAGTAAATAAGATGATCCCTCATAATAATTTCAAGAAGTGTTCCCCCTAACTGTGCACCGTGGCGACAGTTCGTTGTTTCGAAGCACCACGTGATGATCGGGTGTGATAGATTCTAACGTTCACATACAACGGGTGTAAGACAGATTTACACATGCAAACACTTAGGTTGACTTGACGAGCCTAGCATGTACAGACATGGCCTCGGAACACAGAAGACCGAAAGGTCGAGCATGAGTCGTATAGAAGATACGATCAACATGAAGATGTTCACCGACGTTGACTAGTCCGTCTCACGTGATGATCGGACACGGCCTAGTTAACTCGGATCATGTTATACTTAGATGACTAGAAGAGGGATGTCTATCTAAGTGGGAGTTCATAAATAATTTGATTTGATGAACTTAATTATCATGAACTTAGTCTAAAATATTTACAATATGTCTTGTAGAACAAATGGCCAACGTAGTCCTCAACTTCAACGCGTTCCTAGAGAAAACTAAGCTGAAAGACGATGGCAGCAACTACACGGACTGGGTCCGGAACCTGAGGATCATCCTCATAGCTGCCAAGAAAGATTATGTCCTACAAGCACCGCTGGGTGACGCACCTGTCCTCCCTGCCGAACAAGACGTTATGAACGCTTGGCAGGCACGATCCGATGACTACTCCCTCGTTCAGTGCGGCATGCTTTACAGTTTAGAACCGGGGCTTCAAAAGCGTTTTGAGAGACATGGAGCATATGAGATGTTTGAAGAGCTGAGAATGGTTTTCCAAGCTCATGCCCGGGTCGAGAGATATGAGATCTCCAACAAGTTCTTCAGCTGTAAGATGGAGGAAAATAGTTCTGTCACTGAGCACATACTCACGATGTCTGGATTACATAACCGCTTGACTCAGCTGGGAGTTAATCTCCCGGATGATGCGGTCATTGACAGAATCCTCCAGTCGCTTCCACCAAGCTACAAGAGCTTTGTGATGAACTTCAATATGCAGGGGATGGAAAAGACCATTCCTGAAGTGTTTTCTATGCTGAAATCAGCAGAGGTAGAAGTCAAGAAGGAACATCAGGTGTTGATGGTCAATAAAACCACTAAGTTCAAGAAGGGCAAGGGTAAGAAAGCCTTCAAGAAGGACGGCAAGGAAGTTGCCGCGCCCGGCAAGCAAGCTGCCGGGAAGAAGCCAAAGAATGGACCCAAGCCCGAGACTGAGTGTTTTTATTGCAAGGGAAGTGGTCACTGGAAGCGGAATTGCCCCAAATACTTAGCGGACAAGAAGGCCGGCAAAACAAAAGGTATATGTGATATACATGTAATTGATGTGTACCTAACCAGTGCTCGTAGTAGCTCTTGGGTATTTGATACCGGTGCAGTTGCTCACATTTGTAACTCAAAGCAGGAGCTGCGGAATAAACGGAGACTGGCGAAGGACGAGGTGACGATGCGCGTCGGGAATGGTTCCAAGGTCGATGTGATCGCCGTCGGCACGCTGCCTCTTCATTTACCTACGGGATTAGTTTTAAACCTCAATAATTGTTATTTAGTACCAGCTTTGAGCATGAACATTGTATCGGGATCTCGTTTAATTCGAGATGGCAACTCATTTAAATCCGAGAATAATGGTTGTTCCATTTATATGAGAGATATCTTTTATGGTCATGCTCCTGTGGTGAATGGTTTATTCTTAATGAATCTCGAGCGTAATGATACACATGTTCATAGTGTGAATACCAAAAGATGTAAGGTTAATAACGATAGTCCCACATACTTGTGGCACTGCCGCCTTGGTCACATAGGTGTCAAACGCATGAAGAAGCTCCATGCAGATGGACTTTTGGAGTCTCTTGATTATGAATCATTTGATACGTGCGAACCATGCCTCATGGGTAAAATGACCAAGACTCCGTTCGCAGGAACAATGGAGCGAGCAACCAACTTATTGGAAATCATACATACTGATGTGTGCGGTCCAATGAGTGTTGAGGCTCGCGGTGGCTATCGTTATGTTCTCACTCTCACTGATGACTTGAGTAGATATGGGTATATCTACTTAATGAAACACAAGTCTGAAACCTTTGAAAAGTTTAAGGAATTTCAGAGTGAGGTTGAGAATCAACGTGACAGGAAGATCAAGTTTCTACGATCAGATCGTGGAGGAGAATACTTGAGTCATGAATTTGGCACACACTTAAGAAAATGTGGAATAGTTTCACAACTAACGCCGCCTGGAACACCTCAGCGTAACGGTGTGTCCGAACGTCGTAATCGCACTCTATTAGATATGGTGCGGTCTATGATGTCTCTTACCGATTTACCGCTATCTTTTTGGGGCTATGCTTTAGAGACTGCCGCATTCACTTTAAATAGGGCTCCGTCAAAATCCGTTGAGATGACACCGTATGAATTATGGTTTGGGAAGAAACCTAAGCTGTCGTTTCTAAAAGTTTGGGGATGCGATGCTTATGTCAAGAAACTTCAACCTGAAAAGCTCGAACCCAAGTCGGAAAAATGCGTCTTCATAGGATACCCTAAAGAAACTATTGGGTATACCTTCTACCACAGATCCGAAGGCAAGGTCTTTGTTGCCAAGAATGGATCCTTTCTAGAGAAGGAGTTTCTCTCGAAAGAAGTAAGTGGGAGGAAAGTAGAACTAGATGAAGTATTGCCTCTTGAACCGGAAAATGGCGCAACTCAAGAAAATGTTCCTGAGGTGCCAGCACCGACTAGAGAGGATGTTAATGATAATGATCAAGATACTTCTGCTCTAGCTTCTACTGAAATTCGAAGGTCCACAAGGACACGTTCCGCACCAGAGTGGTACGGCAACCCTGTCTTGGAAATCATGTTGTTAGACAACGGTGAACCTTCGAACTATGAAGAAGCGATGGCGGGCCCGGATTCCGACAAATGGCTAGAAGCCATGAAATCCGAGATAGGACCCATGTATGAAAACGAAGTATGGACTTTGACTGACTTGCCTGTTGAACGGCGAGCCATAGAAAATAAATGGATCTTTAAGAAGAAGACAGACGCGGATGGTAATGTGACCATCTATAAAGCTCGGCTTGTCGCTAAGGGTTATCGACAAGTTCAAGGGGTTGACTACGATGAGACTTTCTCACCGGTAGCAAAGCTGAAGTCCGTCCGAATCATGTTAGCAATTGCCGCATTCTACGATTATGAAATATGGCAAATGGACGTCAAAACGGAATTCCTTAATGGTTTCCTTAAGGAAGAATTGTATATGATGCAGCCGGAAGGTTTTGTCGATCCTAAGAATACTGACAAGGTATGCAAGCTCCAACGCTCGATTTATGGGCTGGTGCAAGCATCTCGGAGTTGGAACATTCGCTTTGATGAGATGATCAAAGCGTTTGGGTTTACACAGACCTATGGAGAAGCCTGTGTTTACAAGAAAGTGAGTGGGAGCTCTGTAGCATTTCTCATATTATATGTAGATGACATACTTTTGATGGGAAATGATACAGAACTCTGGGACAGCATCAAGGCCTAATTGAATAAGAGTTTTTCAATGAAGGACCTTGGAGAAGCTGCTTATATATTAGGCATCAAGATCTATAGAGATAGATCAAGACGCCTCATAGGTCTTTCACAAAGCACATACCTTGATAAGATATTGAAGAAGTTCAATATGGATCAGTCTAAGAAGGGATTCTTGCCTGTACTGCAAGGTATGAAATTGAGCTCGGCTCAAAGTCCGACCACGGCAGAAGAAATAGAAGAGATGAGTGTCATCCCCTATGCCTCAGCCATAGGTTCTATTATGTATGCCATGCTGTGTACCAGACCCGATGTAAATCTTGCCGTAAGTTTGGTAGGAAGGTACCAAAGTAATCCCGGCAAGGAACACTGGACAGCGGTCAAGAATATCCTGAAGTACCTGAAAAGGACTAAGGAGATGTTTCTCGTTTATGGAGGTGACGAAGAGCTCGTTGTAAAGGGTTACGTCGACGCTAGCTTCGACACAGATCTGGATGACTCAAAGTCACAAACCGGATACGTGTATATTTTGAATGGTGGGGCAGTAAGCTGGTGCAGTTGCAAGCAGAGAGTCGTGGCGGGATCTACATGTGAAGCGGAGTACATGGCAGCCTCGGAGGCAGCACATGAAGCAATCTGGGTGAAGGAGTTCATCACCGACCTCGGAGTCATACCCAATGCGTCGGGGCCGATCAAGCTCTTCTGTGACAACACTGGAGCTATTGCACTTGCCAAGGAGCCCAGGTTTCACAAGAAGACAAGGCACATCAAGCGTCGCTTCAACTCCATTCGTGAAAATGTTCAAGATGGAGACATAGAAATTTGTAAAGTACATACGGACCTGAATGTAGCAGATCCGTTGACTAAACCTCTCCCTAGGGCAAAACATGATCAACACCAGAATTCCATGGGTGTTCGATTCATCACAATGTAACTAGATTATTGACTCTAGTGCAAGTGGGAGACTGTTGGAAATATGCCCTAGAGGCAATAATAAAAGCATTATTATTATATTTCCTTGTTCATGGTAATTGTCTTTATTCATGCTATAATTGTGTTATCCGGAAATCGTAAATACATGTGTGAATAACAGACACCAACATGTCCCTAGTAAGCCTCTAGTTGACTAGCTCGTTGATCAACAGATAGTCATGGTTTCCTGGCTATGGACATAAGATGTCATTGATAACGAGATCACATCATTAGGAGAATGATGTGATGGACAAGACCCAATCCTAAACATAGCATAAAGATCGTGTAGTTCGTTTTGCTAGAGTTTTGCAATGTCAAGTATCTTTTCCTTAGACCATGAGATCGTGTAACTCCCGGATACCGTAGGAGTGCTTTGGGTATACCAAACGTCACAACGTAACTGGGTGACTATAAAGGTAGACTACGGGTATCTCTGAAAGTATCTGTTGGGTTGACACGGATCAAGACTGGGATTTGTCACTCCGTATGACGGAGAGGTATCACTGGGCCCACTCGGTAATGCATCATCATAATGAGCTCAAAGTGACCAAGTGTCTGGTCACGGGATCATGCATTACGGTACGAGTAAAGTGACTTGCCGGTAACGAGATTGAACGAGGTATTGGGATACCGACGATCGAATCTCGGGCAAGTAATATATCGATAGACAAAGGGAATTGCATACGGGGTTGATTGAATCCTCGACATCGTGGTTCATCCGATGAGAACATCGTGGAGCATGTGGGAGCCAACATGGGTATCCAGATCCCGCTGTTGGTTATTGACCTGAGATCGTCTCGGTCATGTCTACATGTCTCCCGAACCCGTAGGGTCTACACACATAAGGTTCGGTGACGCTAGGGTTGTGAAGATAAGTATATGCAGTAACCCGAATGTTGTTCGGGGTCCCGGATGAGATCCCGGACGTCACGAGAAGTTCCGGAATGGTCCGGAGGTAAAGAATTATATATAGGATGTGCAGTTTCGGCCATCGGGACAAGTTTCGGGGTATCCGGTATTGTACCGGGACCACCGGAAGGGTCCCGGGGGTCCACCGGGTGGGGCCACCTATCCCGGAGGGCCCCTTGGGCTGAAATAGGAGGGAACCGAGCCCATAGTGGGCTGGGGCGCCAGCCCCCCAAGGCCCATGCGCCTAGGGTTGGGGGGGAACCCTAAGGGGGGCGCCCCCTTGCTTGGGGTGCTTAATTTTAGTTGATATGTACAAAAATAGAGATTTGAATGTCTCAAGGCGCCTCCTTGTACTACCGCTGTACACTGATGTTCATCACTGGCAGAAGGTGTATCTGGGAGACTTGGGACGATGTCTAGTATGAGGCGTACCGTATGAGGCGTCGCAGGGCTCATCTCGCCCTCGCAACATGGCATACTATGATACTATCGCAATATTTTCTTCTATTTATTTTGTGTGTTTCATCAACTAGTGCCTCTATAATGTAATCACGCTTTTTCATTTTCTGTGCAAACAGGGTTATTCAGCTGCATTTTGGTGGAACTGCACAATTGTATGTATGGAACCGACATATATGCAGAGTGCGAGGTGTGCCAAGTAAAAAATTACCGACACCAACCATGCTGCATGCACGCATTGGCATCCACCACCACCAGTGGTATGTGTGGCGCTCTCTGTGGACGGATCTTTCTCGGTAGCAAATCATCTAACCAAATACTAGTAGCTTATATTGGCAGTTTTCTAGGGAGTACTCTTTTCTGAAAGAAGCACCAATCTATTTTTCTTTATTTGTACACCGTGTTACAACTTTGACCCAAAGGTCTAGAGCTATTTTAGGGTGATTGGCGTAGTACTTGGAGACTGATTGTAAGCATGATTTTCATCAGCTGTCACACTGATTGTAAGCATGAGCAGGTGGAAGATTAGGTTAGTGTGAAGCTTACCTTAAACACTACCCCCGCCGTTGAAATGAGGCGAGTGTCGAGGGAACCGTGGAGAACGGCGGGGAAGCGACGTCGCGCCATCTGGCCTCCTCTTGTGGTGGGAGAACAAATACTCTTGTGGCTTCGGCTGGGTCTGCACCCTCACGAACGGCACACCATACTCGATCGATTCGTTATCCTCTGGGTGCTCCACCTTCGACCTATACGCCCACCACCTCCACCTGACTGTTGCCTCGGGCGAATCTGTCTGCTCCATCGCCTAGAGGAGATACTCGATGAACTCAGAGGACTGCAGCGTGACTGCCGCCGAGGAGTACATGTACATCGCCGCCCTCATCACCGCCGTCTCGCTCTTTCGCATACATTGCCACATGGCCTGCACTGTCCTTGAAATGTCCCACTCATTGTCAAACCAACTAAGGATCTCCTTCAACCTGGCTAACTTTGCCTGGTCGCCGCCGGCGATCTGCCTGATTCGCTGCTGCATCCTCTCCATAGATGTCCTTCTGAGTGGTCTGGTGCTAGCTTTGGAAGATGGGAGGAGTGACGGTGGTCTTGCAATAGAGAAGAGGGAGAGGCGAGACGGTGGTTTTGGAATGGAGATGATGGAGAGGAGTGTTGGAAATATGCCCTAGAGGCAATAATAAAAGCATTATTATTATATTTCCTTGTTCATGGTAATTGTCTTTATTCATGCTATAATTGTGTTATCCGGAAATCGTAAATACATGTGTGAATAACAAACACCAACATGTCCCTAGTAAGCCTCTAGTTGACTAGCTCGTTGATCAACAGATAGTCATGGTTTCCTGGCTATGGACATAAGATGTCATTGATAACGAGATCACATCATTAGGAGAATGATGTGATGGACAAGACCCAATCCTAAACATAGCATAAAGATCGTGTAGTTCGTTTTGCTAGAGTTTTCCAATGTCAAGTATCTTTTCCTTAGACCATGAGATCGTGTAACTCCCGGATACCGTAGGAGTGCTTTGGGTATACCAAACGTCACAACGTAACTGGGTGACTATAAAGGTAGACTACGGGTATCTCCGAAAGTATCTGTTGGGTTGACACGGATCAAGACTGGGATTTGTCACTCCGTATGACGGAGAGGTATCACTGGGCCCACTCGGTAATGCATCATCATAATGAGCTCAAAGTGACCAAGTGTCTGGTCACGGGATCATGCATTACGGTACGAGTAAAGTGACTTGCCGGTAACGAGATTGAACGAGGTATTGGGATACCGACGATCGAATCTCGGGCAAGTAATATATCGATAGACAAAGGGAATTGCATACGGGGTTGATTGAATCCTCGACATCGTGGTTCATCCGATGAGAACATCGTGGAGCATGTGGGAGCCAACATGGGTATCCAGATCCCGCTGTTGGTTATTGACCTGAGATCGTCTCGGTCATGTCTACATGTCTCCCGAACCCGTAGGGTCTACACACATAAGGTTCGGTGACGCTAGGGTTGTGAAGATAAGTATATGCAGTAACCCGAATGTTGTTCGGGGTCCCGGATGAGATCCCGAACGTCACGAGAAGTTCCGGAATGGTCCGGAGGTAAAGAATTATATATAGGATGTGCAGTTTCGGCCATCGGGACAAGTTTCGGGGTATCCGGTATTGTACCGGGACCACCGGAAGGGTCCCGGGGGTCCACCGGGTGGGGCCACCTATCCCGGAGGGCCCCTTGGGCTGAAATAGGAGGGAACCCAGCCCATAGTGGGCTGGGGCGCCAGCCCCCCCAAGGCCCATGCGCCTAGGGTTGGGGGGGAACCCTAAGGGGGGCGCCCCCTTGCTTGGGGGGCAAGCCCCCCACCCCTGGCCGCCGCCCCCTGGTAGATCCCATCTACCAGGGCCGGCGCCCCCCCTGGCACCCCTATATATAGTGGGGGAGAGGAGGGACTTGACCCCAACGCCTTTGGTGCTTCCCTCTCCCCCCGTTACTTCTTCCTCTCTCGTAGAACACGACGAAGCCCTGCTGTCGTGACGCCCTGCATCCACCACCACGCCGTCGTGCTGCTGGATCTTCGTCAACCTCTCCTCTCCCCTTGCTGGATCAAGAAGGAGGAGACGTCTCCCGTCCCGTACGTGTGTTGAACGCGGAGGTGCCGTCCGTTCGGCGCTGGTCATCGGTGATTTGGATCACGTCGTGTTCGACAACATCAACCTCGTTCTAACGAACGCTTCCGCTCGCGATCTACAAAGGTATGTAGATGCATCTCGTGACTCGTTGCTAGATGAACTCCTAGATGATCTTGGTGAAACGAGTAGGAAATTTTTTGTTTTCTGCAACGTTCCCCATCAAGGAGAGGAGGTGGTTTTCCAATGGAGAAGATTAGAAGAGGGAGAGGCGAGACGGTGGTTTTGGAATGGAGATGATGGAGAGGAGAGGTGGTGGTTTTGCAATGGAGAAGAGGGAGAGGAGCATGCGGCAGCGATTTAGGATTGGACGAGAGGGCTGGCGCGCTGTGACTGGATCAAAATCGAAATCAATTTGCCCTTCAATTAAGAAAGCAACCCCACATTAACTAGTCTCCCTTTTATTCTAGGTCATAATTGACCATGATTTTCGCACATAAAATATATGTTATACGTTGCAAAAATAATATAATTTGAAAGTACATTCAAATACGAACTAAACGATACAATTTTTGGTGACATGCATTCACATTTTTCTTATCAAATACAGTACGTGGTCAAACTTTGACCCAAAATACGCAAAACAACAAAAAAATACTTCCATGACCAGGGCCGCTCTTCCGCTCTATTCCTCTTAAACCACCGCCGCCCTTCTCCTGTTCTAATCTAAATGTAGCGCTGCTCCTCTCCTCTTCCATTTCAAAACCACCGCCCCTCCTCTCCTGTTCCAGTTCAAAACCAGCATCGCTCCTCTCCCGTTCTAATCCAAAACCAGCACTGCTCCTCTCCTCTTCCATTCAAAAACCACCGCCGGCGAGTGAAGGAGCTATGGAGAAGTAGATCCATGGAGGAGTACAACCGATACGTGAGGATCGCAGATGGCGACCATGTGAAGCTAGCTAGGATGTTGGAGATACAGTCTTACTTTGACAACAAGGACCAACTAGCGGCGACGACACCATCCATGGCCAAATATCTACAACAGAGCAAAAAGGTGGTGATACTCCCGGAGGGTGTCGCGCCGAAGTACATAGAGCTACTCCTCTGGGCCATGGAGGAAACAGATTCACAGAATCCGATCGTGAGGGAGCGGTGGTGGGAGTATCGATCCCAGATGGAGCATCCACCAGAGATTGAAGGATCGAGCATCTACATGGTGCAGTTTGTGAGGGTGTCCTGCCAGAGCGAGCTAGTGGAGTCTTCGTCGACCGAACTCAACTGCAAGAGGAGAAAAGCAGTTGGCCCGATGACGCTTCCCCGCCATCATGTCCCTCGCCGTTCACATCGTCTCATGGGGCGGCTGTCTGCCGTCGAGGAATAGGAGGGGGCTGCCCCCCCAGCCCAATAGTCAGGCAGGTTGTGAATTGTCAGGAGGAGCTTAGGGTTGTCAGTATTTGCAGGTTGTGAATTGTGTTTTGTGTTGTGTATTTTGAGAGTACTTTCAGATATGAATGTCTTTTGAATTTCAGATTTGCAGTATTGAGCATATGAAGTATTTTATGAATTCTAGAAATCTATTTTTAGCACTTAAAAATGTAGTTTCATAGGAGTATAAAAGTGCTGACAATGTGATTCTTAGAGAAGAAACTGCAAGTTTCAGTTTCAGATAAGAAACTGCAAGTTCAGTTTCAGATAGGAAACTGCAACTTTCAGAGGCAAAGCATTTATATTAACACGACCTTTTCAAACAGGGTTAACATCATGTTGGAAGTTTTATTCATGGTCGAAAATGGAACTACCAGCCAGTTAACATCATGCTGATCAACATTCATGCATAGCACATCTTCATCTGATGCACAGTCAAAATGCCCACACAATGTTGAGTGTGCGAAACACAGAGAAAACGAGGGGCGAAGTTTTGGCAAGTGTTGGACGTGGTTTTGGGCTGCCCCCGCTAGGCTTTCATTTTTAACATGCGCAACCCACGACCTCGGATGGGAGGTCCATAGGCCTGTTTGTATTTCGTTAGGGACGTCATGTATCGACCGGCCTATGGACCTCCCATCCGAGGATTTATTTTTGGCAGCCCAATTTATGTATTTTTTTGAAGAAAACGCAGAGGTCTGTTCTATTTTTCTATATAAGAATAGGAACGACAGGTCCAACTTATGTTTCCCTTCTAACTATATTATATATATTTAAATTATTTTATATGTTATTATATATTATTTTTATTGTCATCATATATTTAAGAGATACTTACATCTGTAAGAAAGCAATATCCCACATCTTATTAACTTATAAAAATAATTTCTTAACAAATAAAATCCTGGATTGTTTTGGCATGAAAATCCTAGTGATTGTGTACAAAAGCTTGGGTAAGATTTAAGGACGAATGTAATAATATCATTGATAATTTAAATATATTTATAACAAAATGCTCAGCCCCTTTTTATTTTTTGATAACATTGCTGGCCCAACCCAACATTATAATTAGAACCAGCCCAGCAAAATCGTGGATTTCAAGAAAGTGCAAATGGCCTGTAATGTTTTAGGAAATAAAATAAATGGGCCGCATGGACGCTACATTATTTGTTCACCTAGCCCAGCTAATGGCTGTAATTCAAAAAAAGATCAAATTGACTGTAAATTCTACCACGCAAAAAAAGACTGTAAATTCTGAAAAAAGGGTTGAACACGTGCCACATATTTGGAGGCTGAAATGTGGGCTAATAGGTCGAAGCCAACGCAAGTCATTGTCAATTTAGTCAACAAATGATTCTAACATGTTAGCCGTTGGATTTACATCCAACGACTGGCATCCATCTTCAATCTCTCATCTTCTTCCTCCAGCACCGCTGGGATCACCTCCCGCCTCCTGCTGCTAGCAGCTCTTCTTAGCACGCTTCGCTATGAAGCGCTACTCCACCATTGGCCAGGCCATCCCTGGACCCCTCCACACATCCTGTTCTTCTCCATCGACTGCCGAACCACACCGCACTAGAACCAGTTAACCCTCATACACCTCTCCGTCTGCGACTCTACTCCCGCGTCTTCCCATCTCTGGCTCATTGCTGTCCAGGGCCTCACCGTCGTCCACCACCTTGGATGCGCTTGGCGCGGCGTGGTCAATGAACGACACCATTAGAACTAGACTGTGCGTGGAGAGGCTGACAGCTGGGTCCACGACCGCACACAAGGAAATGCCTCCTTATTACGCGCAAAATAATGATTCCTCCACCTGACATCTGGGACCCACCGAAAGGGCCTCTGTATTTCGTGAAAATAATGTGCCCCCCGCTGACATGTCGGACCCACCAGCTATCTTCGCACGCAAGGAAGTGCCTCCTTATTACGCACAAAAAATTGAATATTCGCCCTGCCAGCTGGAACCTAGCATAGTGGGAGGCTAACTTGTGGGCCTACCAAGTTGACGGCGACGGAGGGCTTTGTCAACTTAGTCAATATGAACGATTCAAGCTCCTGTTATCGTACGATGTTCATCCAACGGCTGTAGTGCTTCTTCAACCTCTGGTCGTCCTGCTCCAGCCGCCCAAACCAGCGCCGGTCATGCCGCGTGCTCCTGCCTCCCGTGGCCGGCTGTGATGTCGCGGAGGCCTCACTGCCCCCTACTACTCCCACCGCTGGCCAGGCCATCTCTCTACTCACCCACACCCCCTGTTATTCTGCGGCGACAGTAGCTTCACACCGCAGCCGAACAAGTGAACCCTCGTACTACTCTTCGCGTGGGCATCCACTGATGCGTCTTCCCCGGCTCCGAGTCGTCCCCTTCCTAGTCCTCGCCGCAGTCCACCGCCGTGGTGCTCTCGGCACGGCGTGGTCAACATGGTCAAGGAACAACTTCCATCAGACGTGGACTGTATGTGAAGAGCCTGACAGCTGGGTCCACGGCCGCAGCAAGGAAGTGCCTCCTTATTACGTGGAAAATAATGATTCCTCCACCTGACAGCGGGGACCCACCGGACGGGCCATCGTATTTCGCGAAAAAATGTTTCCCCTGACTACTGGGACCCACCAGCTACATCTTCGCATGCAAGGAAATGCGTCCGAGCAAAAAAACCATTCGCCCCCCCTGAAGGCTGGGACCCACGAGCTACATCTTCGCACGCAAGGAAGTGCGTCCGGGCAAAAAAATGATTCGCCCTCCTAACTCCTGGAACCCACCAGCTACATCTTCGCACGCAAGGAAGTGCCTGACAGTCGGGGCCCACCTGGTCGAAGCGTACATAGCGTTGTCATTCTCGTCGCGAACGTGTACGTACATATATACTAGTGGATGTAGAGGCGCGCACGTGTAGTAGTAGAGGCGCGTATGTGTTGTAGTAGAGGCGCGCATGTAGCATGTACACGTACGTACAGCGGCCAGGGAGCAAGAAAGAAAATGCGGCCACGTATGTGTACATATAGGCGGGGTCTCGAACACCTACTCGTGCATACGTACGGTTAGGGCTCGTGTACATGGCTGGGTCGGAACGGAGAAACAGCCTCGTCGTCGTCGTGTTCATGGGGAGGCAACGGAATGCATCGTGTTCATGGGGAGGCAACGGAACGCGTGGGAGCCAACTGGCTGGGTCGGAACGGAATGCGTGGTCGTATTCATCGGGAGGGCTTGGACGGAACAGGCGATGGAAACGAGGCCTAGCGTACCGCAAAACGGAGGAAACGGACCTCCTACATTCGGAACGGGGTCCTGTTGATCGGGAGGGGTGTGGCGTACCGCAAAACGGAGAAAATAGATCTCCTAAGGTCGAAACGGGGGTCCTGTTGATTGGGAGGGGTGTGGCGTACTGTAAAACGGACGAAACGGACCTCCTACGGTCGAAACGGGGGTCCTATGGATCGGGAGGGTTGTGGCATACTGCAAAACGGACGAAACGAACATCCTACGGTCGAAAGGGGGGTCCTGTTGATCGGGAAGGGTGTGGCGACCGCAAAACGGGACTCCATGAGATACAGCTCATCTCCACCGTCGACCTCCTCCATCCTCCATGGGCTCCTGTTCATCCAGCCTCCACCGCGCGCTACTCCACCAGCTACTGTTCAACCACCCCTCCATGGGCACCCCTCCACCGTCTATTGTTCATCTAGCCCTCCACACCACGGGGTCCTGTTCAACCACCCCTCCACGGGCACCCCTCCACCGTCTGTTGTTCATCCAGCCCTCCACACCACGGGGTCCTGTTCATCCAGAGGCAACGCCACCGCTCATTGTTCTTCCACCCCCCCTGCAACACTCACTGTTCATCCAATCGATCGGCTTCAGTTATCAGCAGTAGCGAAGGAATCGCTCGATCGGGTTCAGTTAATAGCTACTGATCGATCGCTCGGGTTCAGTAACGCGTAGCCTGCAGTGCAATCGCTCGGGTTCAGTTAGAGCCAACGCCTCGCACACACGCGTGTATGTGTACTAGAGAAACGCGCATCGTTCGGCCCCCGACCTCCCACCGTAACCGGGAACTCCCTGAAATTTTCCTCCCCCTCGCTTCTACCGTAGTTTTTTCCACCATGGACGGCCCAAAGAATGTCATGCAGCTGCGTCTCCGGCCCGCCCAGGACGAAAAGCCCATTTTCTGTCATGATTTTTTGTCATAGAAGTAGGATCCCACCACATCTATGATGATACCAGGTTTTTTCACAATTATCGTCATAGAAGTGTCATATGTATGACAGAGAAAAAAATCCGTTCAGCCCAAAATGTCACGGATGTGTCTTTTTTTGTAGTGATTCATTACCCCCTATGGGCCTTTCTGCTTCAACACTAAGCCCTTTGGGCTCAAAAACGCTGGTGCAGCTTACCAATGCATGATTCAAACATGTCTTGAAAAGCAAATTGGCAAGACAGTGGAGGCATATGTAGATGATGTCATCATCAAGACTAAACATGTCGAATCATTGGTGGACGATCTATGATTCACATTTGACAACCTCCGAACATATGACATATGGCTCAATCCGGACAAATGTGTCTTCAGCGTCCCAGCCGGAAAACTACCCGGGTTCATCATTTTCAATAGAGGAATTGAAGCGAACCCAGCAAAAATCCGAACCTTGCCACAATTGGCAACACCAACGGACTTCGAGCAAGTCCAAATATTAGCGGGGTGCGTGGCAACCTTGAGCTGCTTTATCTCCAGGTTGGGAGAAAAGGCGCTACCGCTTTATCGACTACTCCGACACACCGACCACTTAGAGTGGACGGACACAGCTACAGCTGGATTGGAAGAAATAAAAACTTCGTTGGCAAGCAACCCAATCCTTGCCGCACCAAGTGTTGGCGAACCCATGTTGCTCAACATATCTATGACTCGCCAGGTAGTGAGTGCAGTACTTGTCGTCGAACGACAGGAGGAGGGACGTAAATTCCATCTCCAGAAACCAGTGTACTATGTATCGACGGTCCTAACACCATGCAAATCGCGATACCTACACTGTCAAAAGATAGCGTATGCAGTCTTCATGGCATCCCGGAAGCTGCGACACTACTTTCAAGAGTGTTCGATCACGATGGCTTCCGAAGTTCCACTTAATGACATCATAAACAATCGGGAAGCCACTAGCCGCATTGCCAAATGGGAAATCAAGCTCTTACCATTTGAAATAACATACAAGCCACGCCGAGCTATTAAATCTCAGGTGTTGGCCGACTTTATCGGTGAATGGACGGAAGCCGAGCTCCCTAAAAAGTACAACACATACTCCAACTTGGTGATGTACTTCGATGGCTCTAAAATGTTAGCCGGATTGGGAGCCGATGTCATCCTAACATCCCCTACAGGGGACACAGTTCGTTACGTGTTACAAATATATAGACTGCAACAATGCGGCCGAATATGAGGCACTATTGCACGGTCTCTGAATGGATGTTTCTATGGTTATACAACGCCTCTAGGTGCGTGGGGACTCGAACATCGGAATATCCCAAATAAATGGAGATTTCGATGCAAAAGAATCAAAGATGGCGGCATACTACAACGCTGTACTCAAAATATCAGCTCGATTCGACGGGCTCGACTTTCATCATGTTGCTCAAGACAGTAATCAGGCAACGGACATCCTTGCTCGAATGGGCGCTAAACGCGACCCTTTCCCACCTAACATCTTTGTGGAAAGGCTCTTCAAGCCATCTGTGGTATGGCAGGACGAGAGCGGTAATACCAGTCCAGAGCCGATCATACCCTCAGATGTCGAACACAATCCTAATAGCATCGGGGGCTCAGACACCGAAATGACACCTTCTTCCCATGTAATCATGGTTGTCATTGCTCCATGGACCGAACCCTTCCTAGCCTACCTTAATAGACGGGAGCTCCCTGATGACCAGAATGAGGCTCGTCGCATAGTCCGACGCTCGAAAGCTTACAAAGTTCATGAAGGAGGACTCTACAAGAAAAGTACTACTGGAGTTCTTCAAAGATCTAACTCCGAAGAGGAGGGGCGGCAGCTCTTTGCCAAAATACATGCTAGCCTCAGTGGCCACCACGCCACATCTCGGGCCCTCGTAAGGAAGGCCTTCCATACAGGTTTCTTTTGGCCCACAGCCCGAGCAGATGCACCGGCCCTTGTACAACGCTGTGTCGACTGTCAGTTGTTCGCTAATCAAAGTCATATGCCGCCCACTGCCCTAAAAACAATACCCATTACTTGGCCTTTCACGGTCTGGGGGCTCGATATGGTCGGACCCCTTAAAGGGGGGAGCCACAAGAAGAAATATTTGCGAGTTATGGTGGATAAATTAACTAAGTGGATAGAGGCCAAACCAGTCAAAACAGCTGAAGCTGGGACGGTGATCAACTTTATATCCGGCATTGTACATTGTTATGGTGTCCCGCACAACATTATTACTAATAATGGCTCTAATAATACAGCCGATGAGGTTAAAAACTGGTGTGCTAACCTGGGCATTAAGCTTGATTACGCCTCCGTATATCACCCTTAAACAAAACGGTCAGGTCGAACGGGCTAATGGTCTGATAATGAGCGGCATTAATCCCAGACTAGTGCGATCCCTATGGGAATTAGATAAACACTGGGTCGAGGAACTTGATTACGTACTCTGGGGACTACGGACAACGCCAAATCGCACGACCGGATACACACCCTTCTTCATGGTGTATGGCGCAGAGGTTATCTTGCCCTGTGACATTATTCATGACTCACCTCGAGTGCGCATGTATGAAGAGAGAGAGAGAGAAGCTGAGCTTGATAGGCAGGACGACCTAGATGGCCTGGAGGAGGAGCGCGATGTTGCAAGAGCCGGTTCCCCATTCTATCAACAACAGGCTCAGAGATACCAAAGCAGAGAAGTGCAGGCTAAGAATTATAATGTCGGTGAACTCGTTTTACACCTTCCGGAGAAGAAAAATGACAAACTCAAACGAAAATGGGAGGGTCTGATACATCTCCAACGTATCTATAATTTATGAATTATTCATGCTATTATATTATCCATCTTCAGATGTTTAATGGGCCTTTATATGCTGTTTTACATGATTCTTGGGACTAACCTATTAACCTAGAGCACAATACCAGTTTTTGTTTTTTCCTTGTTTTTGAGTATCACAGAAAAGGAAAATCAAACAGATTCCAATTGACCTGAAAATTCACGGAGATTGTTTTTGGACAGAAGAAGCCCACGAAGTACCGGAGATGGACCAGGGGAGTCCTGAGGCCACCACGAGGGTGGGGGCGCGCCCTACCCCCTGGGCACGCCCCCCTATCTCGTGGCTGCCTCGGGGACCCCCTGACTTGTTCCCGACTCCAACACCTCTTATTTATACCCAAACTTCCAGAAAGAAACCTAGATCGGAAGTTCCGCCGCCACAAGCCTCTGTAGCCACGAGAAATCAATCTAGGCCCTCTCTGGCACCCTGCCGGAGGGGGCCATCATCACCAGAGGCTATGGAGGAGGATCCCGGAGGGGCCATCATCACCATGAAGGCCAAGGACCAGAGGGAGAACCTCTCCCCATCCACGGGGGAGGCAATGGAGGAGGAAGCAAAAGGGGGAGAACCTCTCCTCCTCTCTCATAATCTTTCTTCTTCAACAATTATCGGTATACCTTGGTTTTTGTTTTGTTGACATAATTTGTGTCCTTTGTGTTTTTGTTTTTCTTTTAAGAACCATTCTAGTATGAGATAGGCCTTTATTGATTTATAGAATACTTCATGTGCTTCACTTATATCTTTTATGTACGATCTTATAGAATTGCTCTTTGTGCTTCGCTTAAATCTTTTGAGTATAGTTTTATAGAATGCTTCGTGTGCTTCACTTATATATTTTGAGCTTGGATATTGGTTAGTATATATTAATTATAGAATGCTACATGAACTTCACTTATATCTTTTGGAGTATGAATAATACTATCATCTAAAGTGCATTTAGAAGGAGTTTGCTCCCACTTTTCCGAATGAGGAGAATTTTGCTTATGTGGAGAGTAGTAAAATTTCTATGCTCATAGATCATGAAAAGAATGCTTTATGTGATGGTTATATTGTTGAACTCATTTATTATGCTACTGAAAATTATTATGAGGGAGGAATATATGTTTGTAGTAGTTGTAATAATATCAAGTTTCCTCTCTATATGCTTAAAGTTTGGAAGTTATACTTGTTTTTCCTTCCTATGCTAGTTGATTCTTGTTCCTATAAATTGTGTGCTCAAAAAATCCCTAGGCATAGGAAGTGGGTTAGATTTAAATATGCTAGTCATACTCTTCATGATGCTCTCTTTATGTTTCAATTCTTATCTTTTATGTGAGCATCATTGAAATCATCATGCCTAGCTAAAAGGCATTAAAGAAAAGCGCTTGCTGGGAGACAACCCAATATTTACCCTTACTGTTTTTGTGTGTTTACATGATTAAGATACTATAGTAATCATGTATTATAGCTTTTGTTTCAATAAAGTGCCAAGCAAGACCTTTGGGAAGACTTGGGGTGAAAGTTAATGTGATCTTGCTGTAAAAAACAGAAAATTTGCGCTCACGAGATTTGCTGTCATTTTTTTTATAGAAGAGTGCGATTGAGTTGATTATTTTTTCAGATGATTAATAGACAAATTCCTCACGTCCACCAATTTATTTCAGAATTTTTGGAGTAGCAGAAGTATGGTTGGTGTTAAGATCATTATAAACTGTTTTGTTTCTCACAGATTCTGCTTATATTTCTCAATATAAATTGTAGAAATGATTTAGTATAGTAGGCATTGTGTGAGAACAATTATGAACCTTGTCTTTGACAGTACCAAAGTGAATGGTTTACTCTTTATCATACTAACCTATCTCACGAAGTTCCGTTAAGTTTTGTGTGATTGAAGTTTTCAAGCTTTGGGTGAGATATATGAGGAGAATAACCAGTGGAAAGACCCTAATATTGGGGATTCCCAATGCACCCCAAGGTAATATTCAAGGAAGACTCAAGCACCTAAGCTTGGGGATGCCCCGGAAGGCATCCCCTCTTTCGTCTTCAAAACTATCGGTATACCTTACTCGGAGCTATATTTTTATTCGTCACATGATATGTGTTTTGCTTGGAGCGTATTTTCAATTTTACTTGTTGTTTGAATAAAATCTTTGGATCTGAAATCTTGAATGGAAAAGAATCCTCCCATGGCTATTTAATTATTCGACTACTCAGTATTCTTCACTTATATCTTTTTGGAGTAGTTTGTCATTTACTCACGTGCTTCACATATATCCTATGAGTAAATGGTTGAATGAATTGAATATCATAAATCTGAATTTATATACATTTCATATGCTTACAACATGGGGAGTAATGACTTCACACATAATAATTATAGGTAGTAAACTTATTGGAAGTTTGCAATCGCAGAATTGGTCACTTGAACAATTCATGAAAGAATATTGAAGGAAGAGAGATTTCACATATAAATATACTATCTTGGACATCTTTTGCAATTATGCGCACTCATTAAAATATGACATGCTAAAAGGTTGATGTTGGACAAGGAAGACAACTTAATGGGTTATGTTTTCCTATATCCGAAACGTTATATTGTCTTGGATCATCCAACATGTTGAGCTTGCCTTTCCCTCTCATGCTAGCCAAATTCTTTGCACCAAGTAGAGATACTACTTGTGCTTCAAAACATTCCTTAAACCAGTTTTGTCATGAGAGTCCACCATACCTACCTATGGATTGAGTAAGATCCTTCAAGTAAGTTTTCATCGGTGCATGAAATAAAAATTGCTCTCTAAATATGTATGATCTATTAGTGCGAAGAAAATAAGCTTTATACGAACTTGTGATAGGGAAGAAATAAAAGCGACGGACTACATAATAAAGGTCTTTATCACAAGCGACAATGTAAAGTGATGTTCTTTTGCATTAAGATTTTGTGCATCCAACCATAGAAGCGCATGACAACCTCTGCTTCCCTCTGCGAAGGGCCTATCTTTTACTTTTATCTTCTACCCTTATACAAGAGTCATGGTGATCATCACCTTTCCTTTTTACAGTTTTTCCTTTGGCAAGCACTTTGTGTTGGAGCGATCCGGATGTAAGTTATCATGAACTATTATTGTTGACATTACCCTTGAGGTAAAAGGTTGGGAGGTGAAACTATAAGCCCCTATCTTTCTCTGTGTCCGATTAAAACTTTGAACCCATAAATATCACATGAGTGTTAGCAATTGTGAAAGATTAAATGATAGTTGAGTATGTGGAGTTTGCTGAACCAAAGCCCTTACATAAGATGAATTGCAATTGTTTGATGACTAAGAGCATGGTTTGTTAGTTTTCAAGAAAGTTTATGATCTATAATTTAACATGTGAATAGCTTGTTACTTGATCATGAGAAGTTTTATGAGTTGAGCTACTGTTATGATATATAATGATGTTAGAAAAAGTGATTGGAACTATCATTGATCGAACTCATGCACTTGCTATTATTCACACTTCATAAATTATTTTTTTATCATTTATCTACTCGAGGACGAGCATGAATTAAGCTTGGGGATGATGATACATGTCCAACGTATCTATAATTTATGAAGTATTCATGCTATTATATTATCCATCTTAGATGTTTAATGGGCCTTTATATGTTGTTTTATATGATTTTTGGGACTAACCTATTAACCTAGAGCCCAGTGCCAGTTTCTGTTTTTTCCTTGTTTTTGAGTATCGCAGAAAAGGAAAATGAAACGGTGTCCAATTGACCTGAAAATTCACGGAGATTGTTTTTGGACCAGAAGAAGCCCACTGAGTACCGGAGATGGATCAGGGGAGTACTGAGGCCACCACGAGAGTGGGGGCACGCCCTACCCCCCTGGGCATGCCCCCTATCTCGTGGCCGCCTCGGGGACCCCCCGACATGTTCCCGACTCCAACACCTCTTATTTATACCCAAACTTCTAGAAAGAAACCTAGATCGGAAGTTCCGCCGCGGCAAGCCTCTGTAGCCATGAGAAATCAATCTAGGCCCTCTCTGGCACCCTGCCAGAGGGGGCCATCATCACCGGAGGATATGGAGGAGGATCCCGGAGGGGCCATCATCACCATGAAGGCCAAGGATCAGAGGGAGAACCTCTCCCCATCTAGGGGGGAGGCCATGGAGGAGGAAGCACAAGGGGGAGAACCTATCCTCCTCTCTCTCGATGGCGCCGGAGTACCATCTGTCGGCGTTCTAGGAACGGGGGTCCCTAGACTTGCCTGCCTGCGGCCTGTGGCGTGGCTCAAAAGGGGGCCCAGCGCGGCCCATCTTCACCAACAGAAACCCAAGACGCTCGCGAGGGGCCAAGCCTCGCGGGGCGGACGACGCGGAGCTTCCTCAGGCACGGCCTCGTCAGGCTGGCTCACGAGGAGGCAGAGAGATCAAGGCGGGGTACCTCATGAGGTGCCCGTGACGCAAGCCATGACGACCGAGGGCGCCACGTGGGTGCCAGCCCGCGCAGTGTCCTCCTTTCCTCTTTGGTGCAATAGGGGCAAGCGCAGTCACGGAGTACCGAGGCATCAGGCAAAGGTTGCCATTTCGGTGCGACGAGACCAAGGCCATGAGGACTACAAGACGGAGGTCATCGTGGAGCCCGAGACGGCGTCATCACCAGAGCTTTGTGCAGGCGAAGACTACTGTTGTCAGGGTAGCTAGTACTAGCTGTCCCCCTTCAAAGTAGCCCGCCATTGTTGGCTCCCTTCCCGCTCGATATTTGGGAAGAGGACCAGGGCCTCTATAAATAGGACCAGCCACCCACAGAGCAAAGGAGGTTAATAGAAAAGAGAGGGATCGAAGGATAAAGAAGATCAAGTAGAGAGAGAGAAGGGTGACTGAGCTCCTCCCAGCAGTTCATCGCCCCAGCCAAGAACAGACCCTCGCGAGGCTGTTCTTCCTTGTATTGTTCATCATCATCATCCCAAGAGGCAATCCGCCACACAACACACTGGAGTAGGGTATTACACCACAACGGTGGCCCGAACCAGTATAAACCCCGTGTCTCTTGTGTTGTTCTTTCCTTAGTTTAGATCCTAGGAAGGCGGAGGAGTGTAGGTAGGTAGGAGGCGAAATCTCTGTGCGCACCCCAGTGTTCGAACCTCAAGGGTCTGCCGGAACCCGAAATCCGACATTTGGCGCGCCAGGTAGGGGTGCGCCGGAATCCACCTTCTACCTCTTCGCGCCCCTTCGCGTCGTCATCACCATGTCCGGCGACCAGGCGGACAACCCAGATTCGTGGGCGGCGTGGCCCGCCTGCGCAGAGCCGCTTGCCTCGGGCGACCCCGTGCCCCAGGCAGCTCGCGGTCCGCAGGGTGCTGCGGGCCGTGGGCGACGCGGACAGGCTTCAACAGCTCTCACACCGCGGAAGGCACGCGCGGCAGCAAGGGCCTCCAATCACGCCGCGTACACGACGTCGTACACCCGCAGGGAGCAGGCGAACTCGAGGGCCGCGCTCACAGTGGCCCGAGAGCTGCTGCTGTGCAGGCTGCTGGAGGGTGGCCGCGACGTGCTACTGGAGCGAGTGGCAGAGCTCCTGGGCTTTGCCGCCTCGGGGGGTCACCCCTTCTCCACCCAGCTCCCATCTCAAGCCCAGGGCGGCCCGCGCGGGGGCTCCGCGCGCGCCCGCGGGCTCCAAGGCTACTCCAACGCCAGCGAAGCTATCAGTGCCGGTGTCAGATTTCGGGTTCCGGCAGACCCTTAAGGTTCGAACACTGGGGTGCGCACGGAAATCTCGCCTTCAACCTCTCCGTCTAGAGGGGATCTAAACTACTAAAAGAACTGCACGAAAGACACAAGATTTATACTGGTTCGGGCCACCGATGTGGTGTAATACCCTACTCCAGTGTGTGGTGGATGGATTGCCTCCTGGGGCCGGTGTGGATGAACCATACAAGGAAGAACAACCCCACGAGGGTCTGTTCTTGGCTGTGGCGATGAACTGCTATGAAGAGTTCGGTCGCCTCTCTCTCTCTCTTACTCTGCTTCCTACCGGTCGAACGAACATAACCCAACCCCCTGCTATGTGGGTGGCTGGTCTTGTTTATAGAGGCCCTGGTCCTCTCCCCAAATATCGAGCGGGAAGGGATCCAACAATGGCGGGCTAATTTGAAGGGGGACAACGAGTACATCTATCCTGACAAAAGCAGTCTTCGCCTGCCAAAGGCTTTGGTGATGACGCTGCGCTGGGCTCCATGGTGACCTCCGTCTCGCAGTCCTCCTGGCCTTGGTCTCGTTGCACCAAAGTGGCAACCTTTGCCTGATGCCTCGGTACTCAGCTGATACGCTTGCTCCCTTTGCACCAAATATGAAAGAGGGACGCTGCGCGCGCTGGCGCGCGCCTGGTGCCCCGTGTCGTCATGGCTTGTGTCATGGGCACCTCGCGAGGTACCCTGCCTTGAACTCTCCACCTCCTCTAGAGCCATCCTGACGAGGCTGTGCTGTGTCGTCCGCCTCGCAAGGCTTGGCCCCTCGCAAGGGTCTCGAGCCTCGTGTTGATGAAGATGGGCCGTGCTGGGCCCCCACTTGAGCCACGCCGCAGGCCGCAGGCAGGCAAGTCTAGGGACCCCCGTTCCCAGAACGCCGATAGTAGCCCCTGGGCCCAAGGCGCGCATGGACTTGGCCGTGCCGAGAGGCGAAAGGGCAAGGGCGAAGCACCGCAGGCCCTAACAGCCTGTAGCCTTGGATGCCGCGTGGCGGTTGATCGGACATGGCGCCTCTGCTCCCCCACGACGCCTTGGTGATCCTGCGAGTTGGACAAGTCCCTGCATGCAGAACGTGTTATGATTACCTGTGATCATGGAGACCGGCGGTTGGCCTTCGCCGGCTATAAGTACGGCACCGCTCGTGCCCGTCAAGTCCATCTTCTCTTGCTCTCTCCTGCGCCTCAGTTCTTGCTCCGTCTTGGTGTGATGGCTCCATCGAGGAGGTACTCGGCCGCAAAGAAGGGGACGGCCCTCTAGGTCGGTCCTGCTTCTCCCCCATCCTAGCGTGGTCGCGGGCGCCCCCGGAAGCACCCGGTGGCCGCCCCGGCCGTTCCCAACGGCCGTGGGGGGGGGCTCCCAGTGCGGCGGCGGGTAAGTCACCGCAGCCGGAGGGTGCGCCTGGGTTGCGCGCTCCCCCAGGCTGCGCTTTCGTGCCGGGCAGGCGCCGCCGGAATTCGTCGTTTGGTCGGCGGAGCCAGCTCGCGCCTGGCTCTCGCTCCCTCGCTTCCTCCTTGGTGAACTCCCGGCCGGCGCTCCTGGCGGCCTCTGGCTCCAGGCGGAGGGCTGCTGCAGCCGGTCCTCGTGAGTCGCGCTGGAGGTCTCCGCTAGCGGGGGCTTGGTCTTCACTCGCGGCCGGCAGGCGTTTCCCCATGCTCGCGGCCTGGAGCGTCGGTGCACTCTGCACTTCAGGTTCGATGGTGACGCCACCCTCTACGTGAGGGTGTTTGGGGAAGATGGTCGCCGCGCGGGGTGCTGCCCTGAGGACGGTGACCGTGTCCGCAGGCCCCGCTTCGATGGTGATGGGGGAGATAGCACCCGAGCGGGCGGCGATGTCAGCGACTCCCCCAGCCTCGTCAGCTCTTCCTCAAGCGACTCCTCTAGTGGTGGCAGCAGTCCTCCCCCACGCCATCGGATCTGCCTTGGAGGTGGTGGTTCGTCCGCCCGCCGTCGTGCCCCGGCGCAGCGCGAGAGGGGGTCCGCCTGAGGCCTCGGGGAAGCCTGTGTCGCCGCCGTGGGCCGATGCGGGAGGGGCGGCACCAGGCTCGTCTTTTTCCTTTCTCTTTTGTTCCCTGTGTAAGACAAAACAGATGCATGGAGCCCCCTAGGGGCATGTTGGGAAATGTTGCCGCTTCAACTATTACCTTGATCTCATTTTTGTACTTCCTGATTTCACGCCTGTGCGTAGATAGCTTTCGACCCCTGCTGGGGAGTGGGGCGACTGACCCAGGCCCTGTGTGTGCGTCGTGGTACCCGAGGGGAACGGACTAGGAGGGGTGCTCCTGTAATGCGCCAGGGCTGTGAAACCCTCCTGTGGCTAGGGCAGAAACCCTCGCGAGGGCGCCTGAGCACCATCCCTCGCAAGGTTGTTCACGAGAGAAACCAAAGCGAGGGGCGAAAATCGACGAACCATAAATCAGCAAGAGCGATAACTCCAACAAGAATCCAAATGCAAACGAGCATGTCAACTGCGGAAAGCAAATGGAAAAGCCGCGTCCGGCACCTAATCTAGTCTTCGACGTCTTCTCACCAGCGCGGAGCTAAGTGCTGCCACTGGGCGTGGGAGGGAGCCCCAGGGCCTGAGGCCGGCGCTCCTGAGACTCCGGGGCGTGTACAACCCCACTCATTATTACGTGAGAGTGTCACGGGGCGGCGAGCTTCACAGGCATTGGCCTTGCTTCACAGGCTCTGGGCCTTTTCATTGAGCACGAGGGCTTCACAGGCACTCGCCTTGCTTCACAGGCTCTGGGCCTTTGCAAAAGAGATGATCTTCACAGGCACTCGCCTTGCTTCACAGGCTCCGGGCCTTTGCAAAAGAGATGATCTTCACAGGCACTCGCCTTGCTTCACAGGCTCCGGGCCTTTCCAAAAGAGATGATCTTCACAGGCACTCGCCTTGCTTCACGGGCTCCGGGCCTTTCCAAAAGAGATGATCTTCACAGGCACTCGCCTTGCTTCACAGGCTCCGGGCCTTTTTCCAAAGCGATGATCTTCACAGGCACTCGCCTTGCTTCACAGGCTCCGGGCCTTTTTCCAAAGCGATGATCTTCACAGGCACTCGCCTTGCTTCACAGGCTCTGGGCCTGTTCAGGGGTAGAACCTCCGGAGGTGCTGGATGTTCCACGCATTCTGGATCGGCACTCCCTCCTGAGTCTCCAAGCGTGCGGAGCCGGGCCTGGAAACATGAACAACTTTGAACGGGCCCTCCCACATGGGAGAGAGCTTGTGCAACCCCTCCCTGGAGAGAACCCGCCTGAGCACGAGGTCTCCTACCTCGAGGGTCCTGGGGCGGATGTTGTGGCAATGATATCGCCGCAGCGCCTGCTGATACCTCGCCGCTCGCAGCGCGGCCTCCCAGCGACGTTCCTCCCCCAGCACGAGGTCCATCCCCCGCATGGCGTCCTGCTGCGCCTCGTCGAACGCCAGGACCCGCACGGAGTGACGTCTGACCTCGTGAGGGAGGACTGCTTCCGCTCCGTAGACCAGGAAGAATGGGGTTTCCCCAGTCGGTTTGGTCGCGGTGGTGCGGATGGACCACAGCACGGACTGCAGCTCGCCGTACCATCCTCTACCGCAGGCCTCCAGCTTCTTCTTCAACGTCCTGGTCTTGAGGCCCCTCAAGACCTTTGCGTTGGCCCGCTCGGCCTGGCTGTTGCTTCGAGGGTGCGCCACTGAAGCATAGCATATCTGCGTTCCAAGGTTAGCACAGTAAGTTTTGAAGAGGTTACTGGTGAACTGTGAACCATTGTCTGTGATGATGCGGTTCGGCACCCCGAACCGGCTCACGATGCCCCTGATGAACTTGACCGCGGAGCCCGCGGGGATGGTGCGGATGGCCTCCACTTCAGCCCACTTGGTGAACTTGTCCACGGCGACGTAGAGGTAGCGGTAGCCCCCTGGCGCCCGAGGGAACGGGCCCAGGATGTCCAGCCCCCAGACTGCGAACGACCATGAAAGGGGTATAGTCTGCAGGCCTCCGGCCGGCTAATGGATTTGCTTGGCGTGGAACTGGCAGGCCTCACAAGGTTTCACCAGCTCTACGGCGTCATTGAGTGCGGTAGGCCAATAAAACCCGCTGCGGAACGCCTTGCCGACGAGGGTCCACGATGATGAGTGGTGCCCGCAGTCTCTGCTGTGTATGTCCTCCAGTAGTTCCTTTCCTTGCTCCCTGGAGATGCAGCGCAGGGATACATCGTTTGGTCGCTTCCGGTAGAGCTCTCCATCCTTGATGCAGTACGCCGTGGCCTGCCGTGCCACACGCTCCGCGTCCTCCTCCTTCTTCGGCAAGGTCCCTTGTGTTAAGTAGCTCCGGAGCTCCATGATCCAGCACCTCTCCTGAGGTTCCACCATCAGGAGCAGGCGTGCTCCCGAGGCCGGGCCATAGACCGGGGCTCCTGAGGCAGGTGGCTGGGGGAGCTCCTGCCGAGGTTGAGCCGTGTTTGACAATGACGGCAAGGCTGAGGGCTTGAAGAGCCGCTCCTCGAAGACACCAGGCTCCTGAGGCAACCACCTAGATGCCCGTTTGGCGATGTCGTCGGCCTCCTGATTGGTGCCATGGGGCACATGCTGCAACTCCAACCCCCAGAACTGCTTCTCCATCCGGCGGACCTCCGCAAGGTAGGCTTCCATGTGCTCGTCTTTTGGCTCGTACACCATGTTGGAGAAGTTCACGAGGAGCTGTGAATCGCCCTTAATGGTAAGGCGCTTCACCCCCAGGGCTGCCGCGAACTTCAGGCCCGCTATTAGACCCTCGTATTCCGCTATGTTGTTGGAGACCTTTTCACCTTGTTGGAAGCAGAGCTGTACGACGTAGTAGAGCTTGTCCTGAGTCGGCGATATAAGCACCGCTCCAGCCCCAGCACCATGTCTGGAGAACGCCCGTCAAAGTGCATGACCCAGCCTTCGGGCGCCTCGCTCCCCGGGAAGAGGGACCGATCCTCGTCGGCCTCGAGGCCTGGTGCCTCTGTCCATTCTGCCACAAAATCCGCCAATGCTGCTCCTTTGATGACCCTGGTTGTGCTGAATTCGAGCTGAAACTCCTGCAGCTCTATGTTCCACTCTGCGATCCTTCCGGCTGAGTTAGGGCTCCTGAGCACCCTCTCCAGGGGGTATGACGAGACGACTTTGATGGGGTGAGCCTGGAAGTAGTGACGCAGCTTGCGCGAGGCTATCAGTAGCGCGAGGAGGAGCTTCTGAGGCATTGGGTACTGTGCCCTCGCGTCCCGTAGCACCATGCTGACAAAGTAAACTAGGTGCTCGACAAGACTGGGAGCATCTGGGGTTGCCGCGCCCTCGGGAGGTGGGGGCGCCTCACGAGGCGTCGCGGCCTCGGGAAGTGGACTACATGGTCGGGTGGCCTCTCCTGCCCCCGGTGCATTTCCCGGCTGCTGACCCTCCTCAGCTGTGGTTGTGGCTCCTGCAGGCTTTCCTTGTTCCTGTTTTGTCCTACCATGGGCTGCCGCTGCGGCCTTGACTTTGCATTCCTCCCTAACCGCCACCAGGGCTGCGCTGGCGGAGTAGGGTGTGGCGGCGAGGTACAGTAGCAGGGGCTCCTGGGGGCGTGGCGCTACCATGACTGGGGGACTGGTCAGGTACCTCTTGAGATCTTGAAACGCCTTATCTGCTTCTTCAGTCCACTCAAAGGTCCCTTTCTTCTTCATTAGCTGGAAGAAAGGCAGCGCTCGCTCCCCCAGTTTGGAGATGAAGCGCCCTAGCGCGGTCAGGCGCCCCGTGAGCTTCTGCATTTCTCTGAGGGTCTTTGGCGGGCTCATGTCCTCGACCGCTTTGACCTTCTCGGGGTTGGCCTCGATGCCACGATGGGACACGAGGAATCCCAAGAGCTTAACCGAGGGGACGCCAAACACACATTTCTCCGGGTTGAGCCGTAGGTTTACTGCGTCGAGGCTTGCGAAGGTCTCCTCCAGGTCTTGTATCAGGGTCTTGGCCTCCCGAGATTTTACTACAATGTCATCAACGTAGGCTTCGACATTCTTTCCGAGCTGCTGGCCCAAGGTGATGTGCATCAGTCGCTGAAAGGTTGCCCCTACGTTACGCAGCCCGAACGGCATGCATGTATAACAGTATACCCTGCATGGGGTCAAGAAGGCGGTCTTCTCAATGTCTTCCACTGCCATCTTGATCTGGTGATACCCGGAGAAGGTGTCCAGGAAGCATAGTAGGTCGCACTCCGCAGTGGAGTCGACAATCTGGTCGATGCGGGGGAGAGGGAACGGATCTTGCGGGCATGCCTTGTTGAGGTTGGTGAAGTCGACACACATGCGTTCTTTCCCCCCCTTCTTGGGCACAACGACAGGGTTGGCCAACCAATCCGGGTATCGGACCTCGCGAATGACCCCAGCGGCCTCTAGCTTGCGAGTCTCTTGGGCGATGAAAGCCTGCTTCTCCGTGGACTGCCGCCTGGCCTTCTGCTTCACGGGGCGTACATTTGGGCATACGTTGAGGTGGTGCTCGATGACGCTTCTGGGGATCCCCGCCAGCTGATCCGGCTCCCAAGCAAATACCTTCTTGTTCGAGCGCAGGAACTTGGCCAAGGCCTCCTCCTGCTCGGGCTCAAGGTTGGCGCCTATGGTGAAAGTGGCACTGGAGGACCCGTCCTCGTCGACGGGTATCTGCTTGGTCTCTGCCTCGTCCTGGGTGAAAAACTGCTTCTTCTTGGCGGGCGCAGCCCCCTTGGGCTCAGGGGCCTCCGCGTTGGTGGGCCATGCCGACGCTGCTGTCTTGAAGGCGAGCTCGAGTACTCGCAGGGCGTCACCGGTGTCCCCGCGCACCGTGAGGGTACCATTGCTCCCGGGCATCTTCATGAGGTTGTACGCTGGATGCGTGGTGGCCATGAACTGGGCCAGTGCCGGCTAGCCGAGGATGGCATTGTAAGGAAGGCCGATGGGGGCGATGTCGAAGTCGACCGTCTCCATGCGGAAGTTGTCGTAGGTGCCGAAGGTCACCGGGAGCCGGATCTGCCCTAGGGAGCCAGATGATCCGCCCCCGACGCCCGAGAAGAAGCGACTGGGTCGCAGCCGCTCCCAGGGTATGCGGAAGAGGTCGAAAGTCTCGACCGAAAGCAAGCTGAGGCCCGCGCCACCGTCGACGAGGGTCCGGGTGATGGCCACCTGGCAGATGGTGGGGGTGCACAACAAGGGGAGCGCGCCTGAGCTGACTGGGTTGGTGGGGTGGTCCTCCGAGCTGAAGGTCAGATCGACCTTGCTCGCCGCCCGGTCCGGGGGAGCCCCCTGCCGCGCGGCAGCGGTGCTAACCCGGCGGGCAAAAGGCTTGATGTGGCGACTTGTGGGCGGCGCCGGCGAGCCGCTCAGGAGGGCCGCAACGACCGGAGGCGTCGGTGCCGTGGTGCAGTTGCTCTGTCGCGTAGGCGAACACTGGGGTGGTGCTTGTAGCTCGTTTCCCGCCGAGCCGGTGGCGGTGTTGACGGCGGGCGGCGGGGGACGATGAGAGCGCCCGCCAGCGAGGGCCGCCGGGGCGGTGCGAGCCTGGCTGGCGCCGCGCATGGTTGCGGTGACCGAAGGAGGGCAGAGCGGTGGAAGACGGATCTCGGCGCACCCCTACCTGGCGCGCCAAATGTCGGATTTCGGGTTCTGGCAGACCCTTAAGGTTCGAACACTGGGGTGTGCGCGGAAATCTCGCCTTCAACCTCTCCGTCTCGAGGGGATCTAAACTACTAAAAGAACTGCACGAAAGACACAAGATTTATACTGGTTCGGGCCACCGATGTGGTGTAATACCCTACTCCAGTGTGTGGTGGATGGATTGCCTCCTGGGGCTGGTGTGGATGAACCATACAAGGAAGAACAGCCCCGCGAGGGTCTGTTCTTGGCTGTGGTGATGAACTGCTATGAAGAGTTCGGTCGCCTCTCTCTCTCTTACTCTGCTTCCTACCGGTCGAACGAACAGAACCCAACCCCCTGCTATGTGGGTGGCTGGTCCTATTTATAGAGGCCCTGGTCCTCTCCCCAAATATTGAGCGGGAAGGGATCCAACAATGGCGGGCTAATTTGAAGGGGGACAGCGAGTACATCTATCCTGACAAAAGCAGTCTTCGCCTGCCAAAGGCTCTGGTGATGACGCCGCGCTGGGCTCCATGGTGACCTCCATCTCGTAGTCCTCCTGGCCTTGGTATCGTTGCACCGAAGTGGCAACCTTTGCCTGATGCCTCGGTACTCCGCTGATACGCTTGCTCCCTTTGCACCAAAGAGGAAAGAGGGACGCTGCGCGCGCTGGCGCCCGCCTGGTGCCCCGTGTCGTCATGGCTTGCGTCATGGGCACCTCGCGAGGTACCCTGCCTTGAACTCTCCGCCTCCTCGCGAGCCAGCCTAACAAGGCTGTGCCGTGTCGTCCGCCTCGCGAGGCTTGGTCCCTCGCGAGGGTCTCGAGCCTCGTGTTGATGAAGATGGGCCACGCTGGGCCCCCACTTGAGCCACACCGCAGGCCGCAGGCAGGCAAGTCTGGGGACCCCCGTTCCCAGAACACCGACAGCCAGACAGGCGGCGGCGCTGCCCCCGCTCCCGGTCCGCGAAGAAGAAGGACTCGACGCGACCCGCGGCCCCAGTGGACAGCCGCGCTGCCACCCCACGGTGGGCGCGTCAGGAAGGACCGCGTGGCATGCGGGGCATTACGGCGTGGCATTCTGGATGACGGCGCCGGAGGAATATGTGCCCCTCATGATGGACCAAGGACACCCACACGAGAGCGAACAAGGCTCGCTCCTCAGCCCAAGCCGGGGGGACGAGGCGCCAGAAGCTGAGCCTTTCTGGGAGCCCCAGGATGGTCCCACTGGCCACGCTGGGGCAACGATTATCGGGTACCGCTAATTCTTCAGGAGCAGGCATACGCTAACCATGGATCGCAGGAGGTGCAGGTCGCCACAGCGAGCAGCTGCCCCGCTCCCACAATCTCCTGCCCCTCAGGAGGAGGGCGCAGGGGGCTGCAGGAGAGGGGACGGGATCCGACATCACCACCGCGGCGTTCGGAGCAAGGTGTTCTCAGGAGGTAGGCCCTCCGCTGGGGAGGTGCCTCAAGGCCTGCCCCTGGCGGAGGACCCGTGGTCGTCGGGGGAACCGCTGGCGACCGCTCTACCCCATCGGCGGCGTCCTGGTTTCCGGTCGTCGTTGATGGCACTAGAGTGTGGCGCAAGGCGGGGCCCTCATCTGGCGATATGAAGCAAGGCAAGAACCCGTGAAGAAGGCCCAGTGCCTATGAAGATCGCTGCCCCGGGACACTCTCACGTAATAATGAGTGGGGCCATACACGCCCCGGAGTCTCAGGGGTGCCGGCCTCAGGCCCTGGGGCTCCCTCCCACACCCAGTGGCAGCACTTAGCTCCGCGCTGGTGAGAAGACGTCCAAGACTAGACTAGGTGCCGGACGCGGCCTTTTGTTTGCTTTCGTTGCTCTTCCCTTTGGTTGTCGCTTTCCCCCATTGGATTCAAGTTGGATTCGAATTTAAGATTTGCGTGTGTTCGGGGGAGGGGTGCTTAGTCTCATTCGAGCAATTTCTCACGTTTTGGTTACCACTTCGCCTCAGCTGCCTTCCCTCGCGAGCCGCTCGCGAGCCGGGTCAGGCCTAGCTTGCGCGCAGCCCAGACTGTCGCAGACGTGACCTCTCAGGAGTGTGTTTTACTACAGATCCTACGAAGCCAATCAGGGAACACTCGAGACACCACAACCTCCCACGGGCTGCCTCAGGGCCAGCACGGGACAAAGGTAAACTACCCGACTAGCGCGTCGCTTGGGCCAACCACTTGGCATGGGCGCATGGGCAATGTAGCGTCTACTAATATGATGAACGCAAGTTTTGCATGAGGGGCTCCCCCTCCAAAATGCTCTCACTGTAATCATGCCAAAACCTGAGTTCTATTCATGCAGGGTAAGGAAGTAGGAGCGATGCACGATCAGTTGGACGAATCCCCCAATGCGTTCTCAGGAGCACCACCCGAGCCGTTGCTGGCGTCGCTAAACTCGCCATCGCTGTCCGCGTCGCTGCCAGCGGCGGCAGGGCCATTCACCATGCCGCCCTCGTCGGCCGCCACGATCACGTCGTCGTTGTCTGAGGCGAAGGCCTAGATAAGAGCATCCACATTGTCTTCCACCCAGTGCGCCAGATCGCCTCGGACGGCCTGGGGGACTGGGGCGATGGCGGCGTCAAAATCAAAGTGTGGATCCATGTTCCGGAGGTGGCTGAAGACGCGAGAAAAGGCGTGCCCTAGCAGGGCGCGGCTCCTCTCCTCCACCAACCTGTCAGTCCTGACCGACCGCGCCTCCAGCTGCGTCACCACGTCAGTGAAGAACTGAAGATTGCCGGCATACTTGACTGCATGCGGCTCGCCAACAGCCGCCTCACAGATGTTGCCCAAGGCTGCGTTGGCTCTCTCCCGGAGCGTGGTGAGCATGGGGCCGTGCTCATGCTCCAGGATCCGCCGCTGACGTATCTCGTACGCGTTCTGGCCCGCGACGACCTCGGCCTCCTCCACCTACTGGCGGAGAAGGAGCACCTCGGCCTGGGATGCGGTTAGCTCACCTTGCGCCACCTCAAGAGCGGCCCGGAAAGCGTCAGCCCGCCGCTTCGCCTCCTCCAGCTTGGCCCTCAAGGCAGCAGTCCTGCCTTCAGCTTCGGCCCGGATCAACCCCAGCTTCTCTTTGAACTCGTGCTCGAGGTTCAAATGCGCCATCGCCACTCGATGTCCGACCTCCTCTAGGACGTGGGCTTCCTATGCAGCAACATCATCCTCCGCCTGCGTAGCCAAGCGCTCCCTCGTCTCCACACGCTCGTACTCTCGGGTACGTTCGGCGGCTTCCAGCGTCAGCGCCTCCTCACGCTTCTGGAGCACCGCTGTGTCGCCGGAGGCCACCTTCATCGATGCGAGGGCTACCTGGCGCAGCTCCACCTGCTCGTCCAGTGAGTGGCACCAGGCCAGGAGCTCCCGAGCCCGCTCCTCGGCCGCCGTTCGCCGCCGGTCAGCTTCCCGAGCCTCCTCAGCGGCCCAAGATCGGGCCTCCCGAGAGGCCACCAGCGACGCCTTGGCCTCTGCGTCGTCAAGATTGCGCTGACGGCGTCCAAGGGCGATGTCGCCCTCCAGCTCGCACCTCTCTGCAGCCAGGCGCAGGCCCTTGGCCTCAAGGCGCGCGTCTTCATCGGCAAGCTCTTCTCCAAGCAGGCTTACCGCGTCAGCCGCCCTTCGAAGGAATCCTTGGCGGAGACGCGACACTCCGGAGCGCGCTCGAGCACATCCTCCACACCATCATCTGCCCCAAGCAAGCGCCGGGGGCCGCGAGTCAGCACTCCCCCTTCGGGCTGGCGGCTGGCACCCTCGCAACGGCCGGGCACGCCACGTCAGAAGCTCGGCCTGGGGCCAGCCCATCCCCAGGTGAAGAGCGCAGGAGGCGCCTCAGCCAATCGCAGTCCACGACCAGGCGAGAAGCCCACGCCATGCTGGCTATCCCACGAGAAGGCCCGTGAAGGATCACGAGGTGCGTGGGGCCACGATACGCCTCGGGACGGTTCGCCTCGTCGATCGCCCTCACCACAAGGGCTCCACTGCTTGGAGCACTTGAAGACGATGGAGGGGGCGAAGCCAAGGGGGACGGCTGCTCGGTCGTCTCCGCAAGCTCGGCTGGAAGGGGCCTGCGGAGCAAAGGTCAGTAAGAGCAACAGAAGGATCGGGAGCTGGGAAAGGAGAAGGCTTACTCATCAGTGGCGAAGTACTTCCTACGCTTCAGCAAGCGACAAGGGTAATCGTCGCCCAGGGCCTCCCATCTCTTCCGCAGGGCCTCAAAGTCCACGCGGAAGCGGCCTAAGAGTCGGGCGCAGGGATCAACCTGCGACGAAGATGGAGCGTCAAGGCGATCTGCGTCAGGTGCACCTACCTGATGTGCGCCGCCAATCGCCTCACCAAGAGAAGCCGCCGGAGCCTCAGTAGCCTCGGTCGTAGGCCCAGAGGGCTGCTGCTTGTCACCCTCAGCCTCAGCGACACGGGCCCTAATAACTGCTTCCTCCTGAGCCTCGCCCGGCGCTGTCACCCCGCCGGGAGCCCCCTCGGCCTCTGGCGCCTCGTGCCTCCCTGCTCCGCCACTTGAGGAAGAGCCGCCTTGGCCGACTGGAAGGGCGGTCATGAACACTGGGTTCTCGTGAGGCCCCTGGAGACCGGCGGGGTGCGCCCCCCACTCATCGAAGATAGGCATCTTCCGCACAAAATCGCCCCCGCTCTGGCAGAGGTACAGCAAGGCCCCTCCCTGCTGGATGGTGCCAGGGTTGGGGTCCCCCGTTAGGGTCAAGAGCGCCGTCCTCAACACTTCAGGAGTCAGGTCCTTTTCCTGGAGCCTCATACGATCATCGCGCCTGCTGAAGGCCCACATTCGGCGGGAGTGGCGCTGGAGAGGAGCAACGCGGCGTAGCAGGAACTCCTTCACCACCTTGGGCGCTGTCATGCCAAGCGACCTCAAGAACGCGAAGTGGTGCCAGACAAAGACGAGCCGGGGGCTCTCAAGCGTCTCATGGCCCCAGCCCGAATTGGGGATAGCAGGCGAAGTTGGCTCCGACAGCAGGGGGCTAGGCACCCCAGCATCCACGGGCAGAGGGAGCTTGAAGTCAATCCCAGAGGCCGCCGTCTCTGACGCGGCAATGAAGCTCACACACGCCCAGCATTGGGTAGGGTCAACGAGGCGCAGCGAGAAGAAGTGGCGCAGCAAGGTGACCGAAGGAAGGATGCCCATCATAGCCTCGCAAACAAAGGCGAAGACCGAAAGGAGAGTGATGGATTCAGGACCCAGATGCATCATGTGGATCTGATAGTGGGAAAGCACGGCATTGAAGAAATCAAAAAAGGGAGGAACCAGACCCGCCCACAGGGCGTCGGCAAAATACGGGACCTCGGTGGCTATCCTGTCGATGGATAAGTGGGACGCGGGCCAGGCCATCGTCCTCCCGCATTCATTGAAGATGGTGGCCAAAGCCAAGCTGACCTTGCCCAAGCCCTCGGCGGGGGCCGCCAACGGCAGCGGGCAAGGCGGAGACACGGGTTTCTTCCCTCTTCCCTTCTTCGTCGGAGCCATGGCGATGGGAAGGTGGGGGGGGGAAGGTTCAAGATTGGGTTGAAAACAGAAACCGGAGTTCGAGCGGAAGAAGGACAGAGGGCGCTCAAGCAACAGAAAGGGGAACGGCTATGTATGACTACGGGTCCGCCTAGCATGGCGCAAAATAAGGAGGGCATGGGGGAACAGTGCCGCCCCCGTCCAATCAACCGCCACGCGGTGTCGAAGGCCGCAGGCTGTTAGGGCCCACGGTGCTTTGCTCTTGCCCTTCTGCCTCCTCGCGCGGCCAAGTACGGGCACGTCGTGGGCCCGGGGGCTACTATCGGCGTTCTGGGAACGGGGGTCCCCAGACTTGCCTGCCTGCGGCCTGCGGCGTGGCTCAAAAGGGGGCCCAATGCGGCCCATCTTCACCAACACAAACCCAAGGCCCTCGCGAGGGGCCAAGCCTTGCGGGGCGGACGACGCGGAGCTTCCTCAAGCACGGCCTCGTCAGGCTGGCTCAAGAGATCAAGGCGGGGTACCTCACGAGGTGCCCGTGACGCAAGCCATGATGACCGAGGGCGCCAGGCGGGTGGCAACCCGCGCAGTGTCCTCCTTTCCTCTTTGGTGCAAAGGGGGCAAGTGCAGCCGCGGAGTACGGAGGCATCAGGCAAAGGTTGCCATTTCGGTGCAACGAGACCAAGACCATGAGGACTACAAGACAGAGGTTATCGTGGAGCCCGAGACGGCGTCATCACCAGAGCTTTGTGCAGGCGAAGACTACTTTTGTCAGGGTAGCTAGTACTAGCTGTCCCCCATCAAATTAGCCCGCCATTGTTGGCTCCCTTCCCGCTCGATATTTGGGAAGAGGACCAAGGCCTCTAGAAATAGGACCAGCCACCCACAGAGCAAAGGAGGTTAAAAGAAAAGAGAGGGATCGAAGGATAAAGAAGATCAGGTAGAGAGAGGGAGAGGGAAGGGTGACTGAGCTCCTCCCAGCAGTTCATCGCCCCAGCCAAGAACAGACCCTTGCGAGGTTGTTCTTCCTTGTATTGTTCATCATCATCGGCCCAAGAGGCAATCCGCCACACCACACACTGGAGTAGGGTATTACACCACAACGGTGGCCCGAACCAGTATAAACCCCGTGTCTCTTGTGTTGTTCTTTCCTTAGTTTAGATCCTAGCAAGGCGGAGGAGTGCAGGTAGGTAGGAGGCGAAATCTCCGCACGCACCCCAGTGTTCGAACCTCAAGGGTTTGCCGGAACCCGAAATCTGACACCATCAGTAGGGGAATCATCGCCACGGTGATGGTCTTCATCAACATCACCATCATCATCTCTTTTACGCGGTACACTCTCTCTCGCACACCGCTGTAATCCCTACTTGACCATGGTTCTTTATGCTAAATATTATGATCCAATGATGTGTTGCCATCCTATGATGTTTTGAGTAGATATCCTTTGTCTTTGGGTTGATTGATGATCTAGATTGGTATGATTTGTATGTTTTATTTTGGTGTTGTCCTATTGTACCCTCCGTGTCACGCAAGGGTGAGGGATTCCTGCTGTAGGGTGTTGCAATATGTTCATGGTTCGCTTATAGTGGGTTGCTTGAGTGACAGAAGCACAAAGCCGAGTAAGGGGGTTGCTGCGTATGGGATAAAGGGGACTTGATGCTTTAATGCTATGGTTGGGTTTTACCTTAATGGTCTTTAGTAGTTGCGGATGCTTGCTAGAGTTCCAATCATAAGTGCATATGATCCAAGAAGAGAAAATATGTTAGCTTATGCCTCTCCCTCATGAAATTACCATGACGACCACCAGTCTTTTTAACAATTGCCTAAGACAATTCCCCACACCAATCCACCATTATTCCACACTCACTATTTATAATATTTAGTAATATATCCTAACTTTATGATAAGATCACCTACTTTTATATTTTATCTCTCCGATGCCATGCAAAGTTACCCTCTTCATACCCACAACGTAGTTTTATTTATCATTTCTAGTTGGAAGCAAACATTTGGTGTACGTAGAGTCGTGTCAGTGGCAGATAGGACTTGAGAGAATATTGATCTCACCTTTAGCTCCTCGTGGGTTTGACACTCCATACTTATCACTTCAACCTTTGGGAATTGCTAGGATGGTTCCCTACACTTGGGGATTATCATGGTCCCTTCATTATCGATGAAGTTCTCACAGGAGAAGCCTACCTCCTTCGTAATGCATCAGATAATCGCCTCAAGCCAAATCCATGGAACGCTGCTCGGCTGCAAAGATTCTACGCCTAAGTTTGGCTATATTTCTTTTTCGTTCCTTTTTGTCGTCTTCATTTATTTTTTGATTTCTCGTTTCGGTACTATTTCCATGATGCGTTCAGATAAGCCGAACACTGGAGGGGTACACATCCTTAAATGTATATATCCCACCATGACTGGGGGCTTCTTTAACCGAAGCTTACTATTATTTCGAGCCTGGAGCTCACAATATAAGTGTCGTTTGCTAATATACATCCTTTTTTCCATCATATGCACCTTTGTGACTTATGTTTTTGCCAATCTGGGTTGCCTCACTCATGTGTTTATGCCCTACGTTCCGGATTGTTCGGCTCGGGCGTAAAGGGACCACCTCTGCGATTGTTACAACCGGGTCATCCTGACATGTACCGCAGACGGGTGAAGCCGAAAGCTAGCGTTCTTAAGAGAATAAGTGGTCGGCAATCAAGCGACAAAATGTTACATTATGGTAACCCCTCTAACACTGCGGGGCAGTTTTCTCCCGTACTATGGACCAATGTCGCGGCACGCATAATTCCAGCATGCCAACCTAAGGAAAGGGACCCTTAACAGACATATTTTCCTTGGAAGATGTTTCTTACATATGTAATATAACATACATATTGAACTAAACGTTTTGTCTGTTCGAGCACAATGACTGGGTTGCTTGGTTTCCGGACATAATACATACTTCTTTCATTTTGAAAAAGTATCCAGAAACACTCCACTAATTTTTTGTTCGAAGGTCAAAAGCCAAAGGCCTGCGATGACAAAATTTTCACATGTTCGGATAAAGGTACATGTTGACTAGTACAAACACCTATTCCTTATCTACTCCATCTATAAGACTGTCTAAACTACAGTCCTCCAACGAGTACTTCGCAGCTACCATTACTTGGTCATAAACCAACTTCACTAGAATTTCTTGACCGTCTGGTCCCCATGGTCCCACTCGGGCCATGTGATTTGGATCTAGCCTGGTGAAGCGTGTTTTTACCATGGCCCAGGCTTCCCGTGTGCCTTCCCAACAGGCAGATGTGTTCCCTAGCTCGAACCGGCGCCGGGCACCCTTGAACAAGTTTTGCAAGCCCTCCAATTTTTCTGGAGGGGTATCAGAGGGCCATAATGCCTTCACCATACTCTTCATGACTTTTCGGGCCCGAGCATGTACCATAGACAGTTCCTTCAGCACATCGCCTTCAAATCTGGATACTTCCTCTTCCGGTCGGCTAGTTAATAGATCTACAGCAAAAAAGTCATGACATTCCAAACTATGGACTGCACATGGGTACGTAGGGTAGTTTTAAATAAGAGATGAAGACATACTGAACATGCCGCCTTTCAAATTCTCATTTTCCTTATGAGCGGCCGATAACTGAGCGCTTAAGCTCTCTATCTCTATGGATTGTTTGTCTTTTTCCCCCTCATGTTCATTCTTCCTGGATGCACTTGTTGCGGCCTTTTTCGTTTCTGCCAATTCGGCGGTGACAACATTAAGTTGTGCCTGATTCTCTTCTAGCTCCTAAGATAGCATGGTATTTATCTCTTTGAGAACCCGCTGGTCATATCGATCCTTAAATCGGTTTACCTTACCGCTTCAAGTCTCGGGGGCTACTAGCACATGGCTATTAAAAATTGCATAAACATTTACCTGTATATCCTTCGAGAACAGATGAATGACTCCAGCAAGTCTGTCTCGAGCGGCTCGGATATATGCATCCGCCGAGTTGACTGCGGTAAACTCTTGCTCGGAAAAGGCCGGTGCGCACATAGCCTCCTTTAATCGACAGTGATTCATCACGCTCTCCACTTCGGAATTTGTGACTGATACGTCATCCGAATCCCCTTGAGGAGGCGGAACTGGCGTTGCATCGGCTCTCGTCCTAGTTGGCGAGTCCGGCGCCGGATTGGTAGGCATTCGGCTAACTGGGCATTTTCCCACCGTCTGTCGTGTACTCCTCCTAACATGAAGGATGAAAGGAGACTTTTAACAATCCGGACTCATGCCTAGGTATGTCTTCAGCAAGCTTACCTCTTGGAAGATTGTGAGGCCTCTGCGGCACTCCCGGACCCTTTCTGTTTTGAACGACGGCCTTGCGTAGGGGCCGCCCTTGAGGAGGTACAGTCCCTAGAGCGCTGATCCTATTAAAATCTGGATCAGTATAAATAGATAAAAAATGCAGGTAATGATTTACTTTTAAGAACCCTCCGAATACTCACGATACAGAAGGGATTGAGGCGGGGGTAGTCGGCGGTGATAGCCACTTCTGAGCTGTCAAGGCTCGCTTGATAAAATACTCTGTCGTCCAACTCTATATATATATATATATATCCGGATCCTCACAAAAGTTGGGGTCTTTATCACGTTTATGGTCCTGAGGCTGGGGTGCGGGACAGTGGACGTCCTTGGTCATCTTCCTCCATGACTGTTTGTGGCAATAAAGGGCAAGTTTGATTAGTGTCCGTAACGGCAATAAAATAAACACAGATGGTCGAAATCTTACCCATTCAATAGGGTTGTACATGGAATACCCTCCCGGCAGTTTAACCGGAGAATATCTTCTTTCTTGCCCTTATACAGTGTCGGCGTCCTGGGAACGGGGGTCCCCAGACTTGCCTGCCTGCGGCCCATGGCGTGGCTCCACTAGCGGCCCTGTACGGCCCATCTTCACCATCAAGCACTCAAGACCCTCACGAGGGGCCAAGCCTCGCGAGGCAGATGACGCAAGAACTCCTTGAGGGCGGCCTCACCAGGCTGGCTCGCGAGGGGCGGAGAGATCAAGGCAAGGGGCACCTCGCGAGGTTCTTGTTGTCAGTGTTCTGGGAACGGGGTTCCCCAGACTTGCCTGCCTGCGGCCCACGGCATGGCTTTGCTAGCAGGCCTATACGGCCCATCTTCATCAACAAGGCATTCAAGACATTCGCGAGGGGCCAAGCCTCGTAAGGCAGACGATGCAAGACCTCCTCAGGAGCGGCCTTGCCAGGCAGGCTCACGAGGGGCGGAGACATCAAGGCAAGGCAAACCTCGCGAGGTTCTCGTGATGTGAGCCATGATGATCGAGATCAGGCGGGCGCCAGTGCGCGCAGCATCCTTGTTTCCTCTTTGGTGCTAAGGGGCAAGCGCAGGCACGGAGTACCTGATGAAGCTATGTACCTAGGGTAGGGTTACGGACCTGTCCTAACTGCCCTACTCAAGGACACCTCTAGAATAAATCACCTTTCAATCGACTTGGAGGTGTTCCACTCGACAGACTCGAAGACACTCGACCAAGAAGCAATTCCTCGACCAAGATCCAACCACTCGACGGCCAGGAGGCCTAAAGTCACTCCGCACGCTAACGGTCGGTCATTAAGTAGCTTTTATGGTCATCATAGCACTTTATTACTAGCGTTATCAGTAACGCCCTGCCTTAATGTACATTGAACCCTTTGTAACGTGGGCTGGCCGGGGTCCCGGCGCACTCTATATAAGCCACCCCCTCCTCCGAGACAAGGGTTTGCACCTCTGTAACTCATACTCACATAATCCAGTCGACCGCCTCCGGGCTCCGAGACGTAGGGCTTTTTACTTCCTCCGAGAAGGGCCTGAACTTGTAAACCTTGCGTCCTTACAACTTCTCCATAGCTAAGACCTCGCCTCTCCATACATACCCCCCTAAATTACTGTCAGACTTGGAACCACGACAGTTGGCGCCCACCGTGGGGCCGGTGTTTTAGCATTTTGTTGGAAGAGTTGCGATCTTTTCCGACCCGAATCAGCATGGTTTTCGACAGAGTTTTGGTGGAGGGCCGTGAGATCCGTCTCGGCGCGCTCACGTTCATCGCCGATGACTCCGCCTGGCTTCAGGAGGCTCCGCTCGACGTGGACGCACTCCCTGTCCGTGGGCAACGCACTTTAGCGCGTGCGTCTGCGGCGTTCTCCTGCGGCAACCGTCGACCCCCTACCAGTCGGCTCCTGTGTTGTCCTTCCTCCCCGTTTCCTGCCGGCGCAAGCGCTCCGTCGGTCGAGGCTTCAGCGGTGGGTGAGACACGCGGTGGCCCGAAAGTCGGCCACCCCTCAAGTCGCGGTGATGGAGCCCGACGAATCCCTCTACGGCCTGTTCGACTGGCTCCGAAGAGACTGCATCCGAGTGCGACAGCAGCGATCCGGCGGCAGAGGTTCTGATGGTCGATGGACCGCCCAGTCCGCCCGGTTTTACCCGCACCGACGGTGGCGCGGGAGGAGGCAACCCGTCGCGTCCCCATGAGGAGTATTTTCCCGAGCCTCTCACATCGCTGCAGAGAGAAGAACTTCACCGCCAGAATGTGGATGCGCTGCACACTCCTATCATTGGAGAAACCCCCAAGGCTCGCGCCTTGGAGGACGCGCGCCTGGCAAACTTGGCCGAGCGCACTCGACTGGAGAACCTCCAACGAGCACTCGACGAGCGTGCACGACAACGGGTTCCCGAATCCAGTCAACATCAGCTCTTCCCGCCCCCGCAGGTATATCGGACTCCGATTCAGAATTTAGCAGCTGCGGCCCGTATAGCGGAGTCGATTTAGCCTTCCCAGTCGGAGGCTGACAGAGGCTTGCTGCAGATCAGAGCATTACTCCGGGCGGCAGGAGATCAAAATTCCGCTGTTTCTCAGTCGCGGAACAGAATTCACAGCAGATCTGTTGCCACGGACACAGTCCAGTCGGCTCACAGCCCGAGATCGCCCCCGAGGCGTGAGGGATGTGGAGACCAGCGTGACCAGTATGGGAACCATGAGCAGTATGATCACCGAGTCGATCGTGACGGTCGACATCGAGTGCCCATGCCTCCCCCGAGGAGCGGGTCGTATGTGCCTCGCCAGCAGGATGACAGGCGCCCTCATAGTGGTGGGCGAAGGATTCCAGTCGACCCCAGAGGGCCAGGCTTTGACGCGAGATCCATCCTTGTCCAAGGTATGGTTTATTGGAACAGGGCTCACCGAGAAGGCCACGACAGAGATGCGCCTGCCAGCAGCAGAGTACATGTTTCGGGGCCAGAGTGCTTTAGTAGAGCCATCAGGGCTGCTGTGATTCCTCCCAATTTCAGGTTGGCGACTGGAGTCAGTAAGTTCATTGGCGATTCCAAGCCCGATACTTGGCTTGAGGACTACCGAGTGGCCGTCCAGATTGGCGGCGGCAATGATGAAGTGGCCATGAAGCACCTGCCTCTCATGTTGGAGGGCTCGGCCAGAGCGTGGCTAAACCAGTTAGTGCCTAGCAGCATTTACACTTGGGAAGATCTCTCCCGAGTGTTCGTCACCACATTTGAAGGCACATGCAAGCGACCGGCAGGACTGACGGAACTGCGGTCTTGTGTGCAAAAGCCGAATGAAACTTTGAGGGATTCCATCTAGAGATGGATCACGTTACATCACTCGGTGGAGAATGTGCCTGACCACCAAGCAGTTTGTGCCTTCAAGGAAGGCGTCAAGTACAGAGAACTGAATCTGAAATTCTGTCGAACCGGAGATATGTCCCTGAATTGGATGATGGAGATTGCCACCAAGTACGCTAATGGTGAAGACAAGGATCGACTCAGGAGCGGCAAGCTCAAGTCAGTCGCCCAAGAAACCGGAGGCAATTCCAATCGGAAATAGAAGCGGAAAGCCGAGCCAGCGGCTCCCGGGAAAGCATTAGCTTTGGCCCAAGGAAAGTCTAAAGGGAAACCTAAAGGGCCTTGGAACCCCAAAAAGGTTAAAGACTAGGAGGGAAATGATGTGTTGGACTAACCATGTCTCGTCCACACAAAGAAAGATGAAGAGGGTAATTTTATTTAGACGAAACATACCACTCGGCAGTGTCGACTCTTGATCCAGCAGTTCCAGGGCAAGCAGCCCAAGGGTAAGGAAAAGGAGTCAGACAAGGTCGAGGACAAAGAGGACAATGATGACGGATACCCTCAAGTCAATTCCACCCTGATGATTTTTGCTAATGTTGAGAGCAAAAGTCGACTGAAAGTTATTAACCGAGAGGTGAATATGGTCGCTCCAGCGACACCTAGTTACCTGAAATGGTCTCAGATTGCCATAACATTCGACTAGTCCGACCACCCAAAGCACATCGCCACCCCTGGGAGGGAAGCTTTGGTGGTCGACCCATTTGTTGAAGGCACTCGACTAACCAAAGTCCTGATGGATGGTGGCAGTGGTTTGAACATATTATACGCTGAGACATTGAAAGGGATGGGCATTCCGATGTCCAGACTCAGTGCCAGCAACATGAGTTTCCATGGAGTCATTCTCGGGAAGAAGGCTGAATCACTCGGCCAGATTGCTCTTGATGTGGTTTTCGGTGATTCCAAGAATTACCACAAAGAAAAGTTGACATTTGAAGTTGTAGACTTCCAGAGTGCCTATCACGCTATTTTGGGCAGGCCGGCTTATGCGCGCTTCATGGCCCGACCATGTTACGTGTATCTCAAATTGAAGATGCCTAGCCCCAAAGGTGTGATCACCATTATGGGCAATCGGAAGAAAGTGGAAGAATGTTTTCAGAAAGGTTCGAAGATCGCCGACGCACAGATGGCAGTGGTAGAGTTGCGGGAATACCACAAGACTGCTGACCCGAGTGATCTGTTGCGAGCCAAGAATCCTGCTACAGAGTCAGCTTTCCAGTCGACTGGTGATACGAAGACAGCTCACATCCACCCGACCGACCCCGGCGCCGCTCCGACTCATATCTCGACAACACTCGACTCTAAATAGGAAGAAGTGCTCATCCAGTTCCTCCGTGAGAACTGGGACATTTTCACATGGAAGCCTTCTGACATGCCAGGTATTCCCAGGGAGCTGGCTGAGCATCGCCTGAGAGTCGACTCAAAAGTAAAACCTGTCAAGGAACATCTCCAACGATCCGGCGTCGAAAAGAGAAAGGCTATTGGCGAGGAGGTGGCTCGGCTCTTAGCAGCGGAGTTCATCCGAGAATCTACCACTCCGAGTGGCTCGCCAACGTTGTCATGGTCCCCAAGAAGGACAAGTCACTTTGCATGTGCATTGACTTTAAACATATCAATCGGGCCTGCCCGAAAGATCATTTTCCTCTCCCCCGCATCGACCAGATAGTCGACTCGACTGCGGGATGTGAGCGACTGTCTTTCTTAGATGCCTATTCCGGGTACCATCAGATCCGTCTGTATGGACCTGACGAGATCAAGAAAGCTTTCATCACTCCATTCGGGTGCTTCTGTTATGTTACCATGCCGTTCGGCCTCAAGAATGCCGGAGCCACATTCATGAGGATGATTCAGAAGTGTTTACTCACTCAAATCAGTCGGAACGTGGAAGCATACATGGATGATATTGTGGTCAAGTCACGGAAGGGTTCCGACCTGCTGACTGACCTTGCTGAAACCTTTGCCAACCTCAGGAGGTATGATATCAAGCTTAATCCATCAAAGTGTACATTCGGAGTCCCTGGCAGAAAGTTACTCGGGTTTCTCGTTTCCGAATGGGGAATCGACGCCAATCCAGAAAAAGTTGGCACTATACTTCGAATGAAAAGCCCTGTGCGAGTGCACGATGTCCAGAAGCATACTGGTTGCTTGGCCACCCTAAGTCGATTCATATATCGTCTCGGTGAAAAGGCATTACCTCTTTACCGATTGATGAAGAAGTCCGACAAGTTCGAGTGGACTCCTGAAGCTGATGCAGCGTTTGCAGAGCTCAAAGCTCTGCTCTCCACCCAGCCGGTGCTTGCTGCCCCAATCAGCAAAGAGCCTTTGCTGCTTTACATTGCAGCCACAGGACAAGTCGTTAGTACAGTACTTACGGTCGAGCGGGAAGAGGAAGGGAAAACCTTCAAAGTTCAGCGCCCAGTATATTATATTTCTGAAGTCTTGACCCCATCAAAGCAAAGATATCCTCACTATCAGAAGCTTGTATATGGGATTTACATGACCACAAAGAAAGTTGCTCACTACTTCTCTGATCATTCCATTATAGTCGTCAACGACGCTCCAATGTCAGAGATCCTGCATAATAGGATGCAACCGGTCGAGTGGCAAAATGGGCGATTGAACTCCTTCCCCTAGATATCAAGTTTGAGGCGAAGAAGGCTACCAAGTCCCAGGCAATCACAGATTTCATCGCCGAGTGGATTGAACAACAGCTGCCGACTCAGATTCACTCGGAGCATTGGACTATGTTCTTCGACGGCTCCAAGATGCTGAGTGGTTCCGGTGCCAGAGTGGTGTTGGTTTCCCCCAGAGGAGATAAACTCAGATATGTTCTTCAAATCCACTTTGATTCCTCCAATAAGGAGGCAGAATACGAAGCACCTTTATATGGGTTGCGCATGGCCATCTCACTCGGCGTCCGTCGCCTCATGGTCTATGGCGACTCAGATTTGGTGGTTAATCAGGTGATGAAGGAATGGGATGTCAGAAGTCCAGCCATGACTGGTTATTGCAATGCGGTGAGAAAGCTGGAGAAGAAATTCGAGGGGTTAGAGCTTCACCACATACCCCGACTGAAAAATCAAGTAGCTGATGATTTGGCAAAAATAGGTTCCAAAAGAGAAGCCATTCCCAGCAATGTGTTTCTGGAGCACATCCACACACCATCAGTCCAGGAGGATCCCTTCACGGAAGAGGCCCCGCAGCCAAAAAGCGCCACGGATCCGACTGAAGTTGAAGTTCCAGCTGTGGTCGATCTGATCATGGAAGTGTTGGTTATCACTCCCGTCTGGACAGAACCGTACATCGCGTACATCCTAAGGAAAGAACTCCCAGAAGACGAAGAAGAGGCTCAACAGATCGTCCGTCGATCCAAGGCCTTTACAGTCATAAAGGGACTGTTATATAGAGAAAGCGCGACTGGGGTCGGCCAGAAGTGTATCACACCAGAAGAAGGTCAGCTGATCCTTAACGATATCCATTCGGGGACCTGTGGTCATCATGCGTACTCTCGGACCATTGTGGCTAAAGCATACCGAGCAGGGTTCTACTGGCCGAGAGCCAATGAGATGGCAAAAGAGATAGTCGACAAATGTGAAGGATGTCAGTATTACTCCAATATGCCGCACAAGCCCGCGTCAGCCCTGAAAACCATTCCACTCGTCTGGCCCTTCGCTTTTGGGGGCTGGACATGGTTGGGCCACTGAGAACAGGCAGGAGCGGCTTCACTCATGTGCTGGTAGTAGTCGACAAGTTTACCAAATGGATTGAAGCCAAGCCTATCAAGAATCTCGATGCTTGCACCACTATCAGTTTCATCAGAGAGTTGATATTTAGATATGGAGTTCCGCACAGTATCATCACGGACAATGTGTCAAACTTCGATTCTGACAAGTTTAGGGCCTTTTGCGCCTCTCAGGGCACTCGGGTCGACTATGCTTCGGTCGCTCACCCCTAGTCGAATGGCCAAGCAGAAAGGGCAAATGGCCTAATTCTCAAAGGACTGAAACCCCGGTTGATGCGCGATCTCAAGCACACAGCGGGTGCATGGGTCGACGAGCTCCCATCAGTCCTTTGGGGATTGAGGACAACCCCGAATCGGTCGACCGGAAGAACCCCATTCTTTCTGGTCTACGGAGCCGAGGCGGTCTTACCGAGTGACCTGCTTCACAACGCTCCCAGAGTCGAGCTCTACTTAGAAGATGAAGCAGAACAAGCCCGGCAGGACGTAGTCGACCTCCTAGTAGAAGAAAGAGAAATGGCCTTGATTCGATCGACCATCTATCAACAAGACCTGCGTCGATTCCATGCCAGAAACATGAAGAGCCGAGCCTTCCAAGAAGGAGACTTAGTCCTCCGAGTGGATCAGCAGAAACCACACAAGCTCGCTCCTACTTGGGAAGGCCCCTTCATAGTCACTAAAGTCCTCCACAATGGAGCATACCACCTCTACAATGTTGATGGCCAGATTGATGAACCACGACCCTAGAATGCGGAACTACTCTGCCCCTTTTATACTTGAATTCTCACTCAGATGAGATGTAATAAGAAAAGTCCTGTAGTTTATTTATCAAAGACAAGAGCGTTATAATTTTCCCAATGATTATTATTGTTTTTGTTTGCGTAAGAAATCCCCCAGTGGGTGGCTTAGCTACGAATCCGCTTCGCCTAAGTTTGTAAAAACAGTTTCCTACCGAGTGGCGAGCCAGCCTCCCACTCGGGGGCTTAGCTGCGAATCCGTTTCACCTAAGTCTGAAAAATCCTACCGAGTGGAGAGCAATCCTCCCACTCGGGGGCTTAGCTGCAGTCCAGTACTCGCCTAAGTTCTCCCACTTAGAGACTTAGCTGCAGTCAGGCACTCGCCTAAGTTTGAAAAATCCTACCGAGTGGAGAGCAATCCTCCCACTCGGGGGCTTAGCTGCAGTCCAGTACTCGCCTAAGTTCTCCCACTTAGAGACTTAGCTGCAGTCAGGCACTCGCCTAAGTTTGAAAAATCCTACCGAGTGGAGAGCAATCCTCCCACTCGGGGGCTTAGCTGCAGTCCAGTACTCGCCTAAGTTCTCCCACTTAGAGACTTAGCTGCAGTCAGACACTCGCCTAAGTTTGAAAAATCCTACCGAGTGGAGAGCAACCCTCCCACTCGGGGGCTTAGCTGCAGTCCAGTACTCGCCTAAGTTCTCTCACTAGAAGAATTAGCTGAAGTCAGGCACTTGCCTAAGTTTGAAAAATCCTACCGAGTGGAGAGCAATCCTCCCACTCGGGGGCTTAGTTGCAGTCCAGTACTCGCCTAAGTTCTCTCACTATAAGACTTAGCTGCAGTCTGACACTCGGCTAAGTTTGAAAAAATCCTACCGAGTGGAGAGCAATCCTCCCACCCGAGGGCTTAGCTGCAGTCCGGTACTCACCTAAGTACGAAACGCATCTCAATCCTCAAGAACGACGAGGAGCGGGTCGACTGCCGCCTTCTCCTGGAGAGCTTCGCCACAAATACAATGTGCGCTCCGTCCCACTCTGCAGTAACAGGGTGTGGGTCGACCGCTGCCTTCCCCTGAAGAGCTTCGCCACAAATACAAGACATGGGTCATCTGCTTCCCTCTCTTTCGAGGCTGCGCTGCGAATATAGAAAGTTGTCTCGAATGAAGAATGGTTTCACTCAGTAGGAGATTCATAAAGATATTCAACGGTAAACCAAGTTCGGATAAAATTCTAAAGGTTCTGGATCACAGATCGAGGTACTCGGGCATGCAGCCCGAAAAAGTTTAATGGTTACAAAAACCACTCGGCATTACGAGGAAAATTTAAGGTAGGACATAAGAGTTTGTTCACTCCGCGGGAGGAGGGCTGGCAGGCTCGACGAACTCGTCCAGGTCGACGCCATCGGCAATCCGAGTGGCGGCAGCTATGAAGGTCTCCATAAAAGTTCGGAAGTCGTGCTTCTGGGTGTTTGCGACCTTGATTGCGGCCAGCTTGTCTTGTCGCACCTCCTTGCAGTGGACACGAACCAAGGACAGAGCCACATCAGCGCCACAACGAGCAGAAGACTTCTTCCACTCATGCACTCGGTCAGGGATTCCGTTAAGTCGAGCCATCAGAGACTCAAGATTGTTTTGGAACATAGCCTCTGGCCAGAGTGCCGGGTTGATCCGTGACATGGCGACCTTTAGTCGAGCCAAGTAGTCCATGGCAAGGTCGATGCGAGATTCCAGTCGGAGCAGTTTCATGGCAGTTTCGTCTTTCACTGGAGACTTGATTGGATCCAAACCTGGTTCGATCCTCCCAGTCTCTTCTTCAAAGTTCTGGCAAAACTCTGCATTCATGATCCAAGGATAAGTCAATCTTCATACACTGAGTCGACACAAAAAAAATCAGTTGGAACTAAATGTGCACCTTCAAGCTTGATATACAACTTCTTGGCAAGGCTCCTCAGGTAGCTCTCCAGATCGTCCCTCCTGCGGGCAATGCCTTCCATCTTTTTGCTCAGGTTGAGGTTATCCTTCTTCCAGCGTGTGCACTCCCTGTTGGCTTCATTCAAAGCAGTCTTTAGCCTGGTATTCTCTTCTTCCAACTGGCCGATTGAAGCCAGCTTCTGTCCAGCCAGAGCGGTCCTGTCGTCAGCCTCCTTCTGGGGAGTAGCCAAATCCTGATCCTTTTTTGCCAAAGCTTCCCTTAGTTTTTTTGCAAAGAGATGATGATTGATTCAGAAATAGCAGAAGGATGCTCGAGCCAAAAGCTGACCAGTCGACAAACTTGTCTTACCAGCGGCGCCGTCTCTGACCGTCTGCAGTTTTGTCCTGGCCAGCTCCAAGTCAAGTTTCAGTTGAATCTGATGCCTCTCCAAATCAGTGAAGCAAGCTCCAAGATCACAAGATTTCTGAAATCAAAGGGGAGAAATTATTCCACAGCAAAAACAACAAATACTAAGACTATAGTCAAATGCCCGTAGTCCACCATAGTCTCGGGGACTACACCCAGTGGGTGCACTTTGCGTGCCCCCACCGGTTCTGATTCCACTCGACCGACCCGTGGAGTCGAGTTCAAAAAAAAAGAGAGACAAAGTAGAACTCAGACCACAGTCGACTGCCAGCAGTCGACCGCGGTCTCGGGGACTACACCCAGTGGGTGCACTTTGCGTGCCCCCACCGGTTCTGATTCCACTCGACCGGATCGAGCGGAAGAAACAAACTACCAGTTCGGTTTTTACTCGGCAAAATACAAAGACTACAGTCGACTACCAGCAGTCCACCGTAGCCTCGGGGACTACACCCAGTGGGTGCACTCAGCGTGCCCCCACTAGTCCAAAACTTCAATCGACGCACCCAGTGGGTGTACAGATGCAAAGATTTTCGGAAAGAATCTTCAGATAGCCGACTAACCTGAACGTTGTTGTGGAGAGCCGAGCTGGCATCATAGGCGGCTTGGCTGGCGTCCCGCACTGTCTTCATCTTCTCCATCATAATGGCCGCCTGGCGTATGGCTTCCCTAGCAGCATTCACCTCGTCCTCTGGGACATGATGGGTCGCAAAAACTGAAGGCGGGTCGACAGGGGCCTGAGCAGCCCACGAAGAAGGCAAGGCACTCGACAGGGGCTTGGTGAAGGTAATAGAACCCTGATTAACGTCACCAGTGTCCTGAATGACTGGTTCCGCCCTCGGCGTCGACTGTGGCGCCTTGCTTGCAGGAGCTCGCCTATTCTTCCTCGTCAAAGGCCTCTCGGGCTCTTCATCATCATCAAGGAGGTCAATAATGTTGGGAGCTGTGCAAAGTTCAGTTGCCAAAATCATGTCACCCAATGGTGCACATTGCAGTTGAATCGACTGAACAAAGATAGTATGGCAAAAATCATACCCGGATTAGAAGTGACCGCATCTTCCATCACCTCATCATCATCCCTGTAAGCTGAGGTCCCGAAAGTGGCAGCACTAACAATTCCAAAGTTCGTCCAGTTAAAACAAGAAAAACAAACAGCGTGGAGCGTCGAGTGAATACAAGAAGAGACACTTACGCGGAGGCGACAGGGATATCGATCTTGATCTTCGGTAGCGCCTTCCGAGTCTTCGGTTCTGCAACTTTGGGGTGCTTTGGTGCCTTCTCAGTCGTGGTTGGTGAAGAGATCCGAGGACGCTTCGAAGACTGACCAGCCTAAGCAGTCGCCTTGTCGCGGGCACTCGGCCGATCCTGGTCAAGCTTGGATCGTATCTCTATGCGAGGAGGCGACTCGACTTCTTCCCCATCACTTGAGTTGTCGCTTCCTCCATCCCCTTCACCATCGGAAGTCCACTCGCCGCTTTCGCCACCGCTCGCCTCGCCTTCCAGAGCTTGCTCTTGCGCCCTGTTGGGCATCGAATACATTTCAATAATGGCCTGAAAGAAAGCAGGGAGGACAAAGTTAGTTGACGCAATATAGACAACTGCGAATTCAGATTACAAGCAAAAACTCAGAATCAGACCTGCTCTGGTGCACGCGACTGGCTGAATGGGGGAACTCTCCTGGCTCCTGTGGGATTGTCCTTGTTCCCGGTAATACTCGACAGCCACTTCTCCAGGGTGTCGTCGTCGACCTCCTCCGGGTGGATCCGAGTGGAGTCTTCTAGACCCGAATACATCCACATCGGATGGTCTCGGGATTGGAGAGGCTGGATGCGCCGCTGAAGGAAGACCTCCAAGAGATCCATACCAGTGACCCTGTCACGAATGAGCTGGACCACTCGGTTGACCAACACCTTCACGTGCGCCTTCTCCTCCGGGAGCACCTTCAAAGGGTAGGGTCTTTCCACTCGGTCCATGGTAAAGGGAGGGAGGACAGTCGACTGCCCTGGCATCGATTGGTCTTTACAGTAGAACCAGGTCGACTGCCATCCGCGAACTGAGTCGGGAAGAATCATGGCCGGAAAGGAGCTTTTTCCCCTCGTCTGGATGCCAAGACCCCCACACATCTGGATCACTTGGGTCCTCTCGTCACTCGGATTAGCCTTTTTCACTGTCTGGGAGCGACAAGTGAAAATATGCTTGAAAAGACCCCAGTGAGGTCGACAACCCAGGAAGTTCTCACACAAGGAAATGAACACGGCAAGATAAACGATTGAGTTGGGGGTAAAATGGTGGAGTTGAGCCCCAAAGAAGTTCAGAAACTCTCGGAAGAAAGGATGAGGAGGCAAGGAAAACCCACGGTCGATGTGGGTGGCAAGAAGAACGCGCTCACCCTCCCGGGGTTGCAGCTCGGATTCCTTCCCCGGAAGCCGCGCCGAGTCGTAGGGGATTAGCCCTCCCTCGGCCAGGTCGTCGAGGTCTTCTTGGGAGATCCTCGAGTGGATCCAGTCGCCCTGGATCCAACCCTTCGGTAGGCCAGTCCGCAAGGAAGATCCGCCCCGGCTCGTCGCCTTCCCCTTCGACCTCGCCGTCGCCTTCTTTGCCCACTCCAGAGCCGCTGTCTTCTCCTTCACCATTGTCGCCGACGAGACGCGTGTGGTGCGGTGGCGCTGGGGCGAGAGCGAGCGCAGCGGAGAGGCATGAGGAGGAGAAGAGGTAATGGGGCGCATTGTTCGGGAGACTCCGGTCCATTGCCTTATATGAGGCCACTTCCGAGTGGCTGACAGGTAGGCCCAGATGGCTCTGTCAAATCCCGTAACGACCACACGAGCGATACGTGGCGAAAAAGGTGGCGCGGGGATCGAGGTGGCTACGCTCTATCCCATCCAATTACTACGGCCTCCCCCGTCCCGCGCGCTTCCAAAAATTCGGATCCCACTAAATCTACGGGTAGCAAACAACTTGTCAGACCAAAGATCTCCTCCGCACCGTCACTCGGAGCCTTACAAGTAAAGAAACTCATTCTACGAAGAATTAAGAATGGATCAAGGCGACTAAAAAGGAAGTTGATGTCATCACTCAGGTCCATCTCCACGCCCGCTCCCCCATGGTGGGCGACCCTCCAGCTGGATCTACCGGAGCCCATAGCGGCGCTCGTAGGCTCCGAGCCCTTGCCCCCGCCTCGCGGCAGGTGCAGTGGCCACCCAAGTTCAAGCTGGAGATGCCTCCGTGCTACGACGGTGTGGCGGAACCGTCGGCTTTCCTGTTGGCGTACGAGGAGGCTGTTTTGGAAGCCAGGGGCGACGGCAAGATCATGGCCAACTGGTTCCCAATGGTCCTTGTAGGCGCGCCGCGCGCCTGGCTCCTCCATTTGCTGGAGTTTTCTGTCACCACCAGGGAGGAGATGCGCAACCTCTTCGTCACTCACTTCGGGGAACCAGCGGCCCCCATCATCGCAGCTCTGCTCGGCGGTTCGCAAGCACTACCCTCAAATCGGCATGTCAAGCCATACTATTGCCAGATCGGTGCCGCTTCCAAGCGCCCGGGGGCTCCTCCTCGCTGGGCCGCGCCTGAGGCCGACCTCACCTTCGCCTCAGAGGATCATCCCACCTCCACCATCGGCTCGGATGCTCTCCTGATGCTGTGCGCGCCCACCATCTGCCACATATCCATCACCAAGACGCTTGTCGACAGCGGCGCCGGCCTCAATGTGCTCTCTGTCGAAGCTTCAGCCTCCTTCACGTACCGTTCGAGCGGCTTCGGGCCAGTAAGCCCTTCTCGAGGGTTGGCGGAGGCTCCGCCTGCTCCCTGGGGCAGATCCGCCTCCCCGTTACCTTCGGCACGCACAACAACTACCGCACCAAGCTCGTTGACTTCGACGTCGCCTACATCCGCCTACCATACAATGCCATCCTCGGGTATCCAGCCCTGGCCAAGTCCATGGCGGTGACCCATCACTGCTACAATATCCTCAAGATGCCGGGAAGCGGCGGAATCATCACAGTCCCGTGCAAGGAAAGAGACGCGGTGTGCTCCTTCAAGCATGCCTTCCAAGCTGCAGCAATCGACGACCCCGACAGCCAGGGCGAACGCCCTCCTGAGGCCACCACCAAGAAGAAGAAGCAGTTGCGCCACGCAGGGCCTCGGGTAAGCGGCGCCTCGTCAGGATCGGCGCCCGCACCTTCTAGAGGGCCTTAGACTTTGCCAACATCACGAGGGAGGCGCTTGGGCACCACTTGGAGGCGTGCTTCGCGCCATGTTTCCCTTAGGAGAACATAGGGCAAGGAGTGCCCACCGTTCATGAGTTCATCATGAGGACCACTCGGGAACTGCAAGACACAAGGGCCATGCGTGGCGCCAGCCGCTCACCAGGCACAGCTCCCCATCCAGGCGAGGACGTCGGGCTACACGTCTGCATCAACGTCCCAGGGCTCAACTGGGCCACCTCTCGGGAGCTTTTCTCGCCTTCGCGCGTGGGACGCTACAAGGGCCCACCTCACAGCTATGTTTGCATGCCTTTTGGCCTGCCGAGTGTGGCGACTGCCTATCAGCGCAACCTGCGGAGCATCCTGGTGGCTCAGGAGGCCAGGCACCATGCTGTGCTGATGGAGATGAAGACGGTCCTCGAGGAACCCCCTGGCCCCCTAGAGCCTCCCGAGGCTCAGGGTCCCGGTGGCTCATGAGATGTAGCCCCTTCGCCGCGTACCTTCAGCTGCCCCAACTCTCCTTCATCAACAGAACCTGGAGACATTTTCCAAGTTCATTCAGCTGGGAGCGCCCTGAGGGCTGCATCATTCCCAAGACGCGTGGGTCCTTTCCTTTTTATGTCTTTAGCTTACCTTGTTGGGGGCGCCCCTTGGGCTGCATCATCCCCAAGCCGCTCGGGCCGGACCTGGTGGCGCATATCATTATGCATTTACCTGAGCTAGGTTGCCTTTCACGCTTAATCTATCTATGACTATCACCTGCGCGATCACCACCCACCATGGGAGCCGCGCGCCGGTCTTCTTTCTTCAAGACCCTTCGTGTGAGTAAGTTAAGCACGGCGTCTGTGCTCAGGCTCGTCCCTGCAGCGTCGATAAATCTAGCTGTTCAGCTCTGTCTGGCAGGCCGGCCCCGTTCACGTCACCTCCTGGTGCCATTGGTGCTTATCTTTCTCACACGATAACCCTAGGAGATTCGTTCGGCAAAGGTTGTCTAACCACCTCGCAGGACCAAGACAGCGAACAAGAACCAAGACCAAGCGCAACCCGCCTTGAGGTAGGGCCTCGTTAGTCCCGCGCTGGCTCACGGGTGCCTAGGTACACCTCGTCTAGCCCTGCCGTGCAAGCCAGGTGTCAGGGCGGGGCTGTACATGCCCCGGGGGCTCTCCACGGCAAGGAGTCCCCTCTCACGCACCACAAGCGAATCAGCAATCACCACGGCGACCGGTGCCCTTCCTCGCGCTAACTTGCAGGAACCTCCTGAGGGCCACAACAGGCGGTACCGCGGACTCTCCCCCTTCCCTCATGCGATTCGCTTGCGTGTTAAAAGGGGGGCTCCTGAGCATCGCGCCTCAGGAGATCTTACTGGCTCTCCAGCCCTCAACCCCTGGCCTTGACCATGGCAGGCGACCTGGCATGCCAGCGGGGGTGAGCTCGCTCGAGGGCCAGGACCTGAGGACGCAGAGCACCAAGAAGAACATGGAGGTGAGGGGGAGGCCCGCATAGGCCCGACCTAGGTACACTACCGTGGCCGATGTACGAGTTCGGCACGACTCGAGGAGCCGACCCCGGACAACCAAGATAAGTACTCGCTCTGTATCCACTAGTCGCTACGGCACGAGACCCTCGCTCACTCCCTTCGCTGCCCTACAGCGGCAACATTTTCTTCCTTTCCCATCTTAAGACAGCTGCTTGCGCGCTAAAGGGGACCTCTTGAGCATCGCGCCTCAGGAGATCTTACTGGACCTTGGGCTGCTCACCTCCTGCCCTTGACCATGGCAATCAACCTGGCATACCAGCGACGGCTGCAGCCTGCCTGGGGACCGGGACCTGTCAGCGTAGAGCACCAAGCTGCCGCAGAATTCGAAAGGGGAGACCAAGCCTCGGCAAGATATGCGCACGCAAATCTTCATAATGAGGGCTATTTTGACAAAAGGCATTACAGATACTTTACATGCCCCCACGGGGTTCATTTCTTGATTCCTCGCAGGGAACAAAAGGGAAGGAATTCCTAGGAGTTCTATCTACACGCACCAGATATCTCCGACACCATCATCAACAGTGGGCCGCATGCGCCAACCCCATCCAGATCAGCAGTGACGGCGGCTGGACGCCGCGGCCCTGCTCCGGGCTCGGCAGGAGCTCGGGGGCACGTAGCTGTCATGGCTCGTTTGTGGAGACTCCAACAGCTCAGGAGAGTTGCTGGACCACCAGGAGTCATCGCTGTTGCTGAAGGAGCTGCAGGCGAGGCCTGTGGCGGGCCCAATGCCTGCCGCAGCTTCGTCCTGGTGACCTTCTTCAGGGCAGCACCCCAGGCGGCGGCCTTCCTCGTCAAAGACCCTGAAGAACAGCATAGATGCGCCATCATACTCGAAGTGGATCGCGAGGGCGCTCTCCGCGTGGCAGACTCGGGCAATCTCACCCCAGCCTCGGGTCATTAAGATCCTCCCAGAGGCAACAACTCCAATCTTCGCTCCAGTCCCTGGGGCGTCACAATCAGTGTGTTGCAGCCAAAGCTTGTGAAGACCCCTCGGCGGATCTCAGCGGCGAAGAGCTGTGGGAGGCTAATCCAGGTTCCCGGGGGCATCGCTGCCCATATCATGAACTCGCGCGAGGAGTCCGCAGCATGGACCCTTGGGGCGACGGCATGCGCCTCTGCGGCGTGGCGACCACGGCCCTGGCACGGGCGGTGCCGCTCACCGCTCCTCCCTCCGGAATCATCAGCGCAAGCATAGAAGGGCAGCGGGTACCCAGGCGGCGGCGTTTTGTACCAAGGCCGCGACACCACTAGCCTCACTACCATCTCGCGGCGTTGTGACCTCCTCTTCTTCGGCGGGAGCATCTCGGGCTCAGTGAGGGGAGCCTTGCCCTTCTTGGCGGCCGAGAACTTCTGGATCTATGCCATGTCTTCACAAGCAAGGAGTGGAGCTAGGAAGGAGAAGAAGCGGGAGAGGCAGAAGAAAGATGGGCGAAGGGGGCTCGGCCCCCCTCCGATTTATACCAGCAGAAGGCCAACCACCGGCCTCCACGATCCAAGGTAATAATGATGGTTTTTCCTTGCTTGCAGTAGGGACTTGTCAAGTCGGGCAGTTGCTGAGGCAGCGTGGGGAAGCGGAGACTCCCACGACTAATCAACCGCCACGCGTCAACTAAGGCCGCAGGCTATCGAGGCCCGCAGTGCTCCGCACATGACCTTTGGATTCGCCTCAAAGCCAAGCCCGAGCGCGCCTTGGGCCCGGGGGCTACTGTCAGCATTTTGGGAATGGGGGTCCCCAGACTTGCCAGCCTGCGGCCCACGGCGTGGCTTTGCTAGCAGGCCTGTACGGCCCATCTTCATCAACAAGGCATTCAAGACCTTCGCGAGGGGCCAAGCCTCCCGAGGCGGACGACACTAGACCTCCTCAGGAGCGGCCTCGCCAGGCAGGCTCGCGAGGGGCAGAGAGATCAAGGCGAGGCAAACCTCGCGAGGTTCTCGTGACGTGAGCCATGACAATCGAGACCAGGCGGGCGCCAGTGCGCGCAGAGTCCTTGTTTCCTCTTTGGTGCTAAGGGGCAAGCATAGGCGCAGAGTACCTAGGCATCAAGCAGTGGTTTCCATATTGGTGCAACAAGACCAAGACCAGCAGGACGGCAAGATGGAGGTCACCATGGAGCCCAAGGCAGCGTCACCACCAGAGCCTTTTCTAGGCGAATACCACTTTTGTCAGGATAAGACGTACTAGCTGAACCCTTTCAAATTGGCTGTTGTTGGCTCCCTTGCCGCTCAATATTTTGGGAGAGGACCAGGGCCTCTATAAAAAGGACTAGCCACCACCATAGCTAAGGGGAGACGATATCTTAGACTGAGAACCTGATCTGAGACTGTCGACCTCATCTTAGACTAGAACTAGTTCATCCCCACAATCATATCCTCCAAGCACAAGAACACCTCAACCTCAGGAGGCTGTTCCTCCCTATATACTGTTCATCATCAGCCCAAGAGGCAATCCATCACTACCACACTGGAGTAGGGTATTACACCACAACGGTGGCCCGAACCAGTATAAATCTTGTGTCCTTTGTGTTGCGAGTTTGTCGAGTTAGTTCGTAAGATCTTAGCTAAACTAGGACGTGGATCGGTAGGGGGAAATCCTCGCGCGCACCCAGTGTTCGAATCTTAAGGGTTTTGCCGAAACCCATGATACCACATTTGGCGTGCCAGGTAGGGGTGCACCGGAGTCTTTCTTCCGTCGATTCGCGTTCCACCATCTCCATGCCCGTTCCCCCATGGTGGGCGACCCTCCAGCTGGATCTACCGGTGCCCATAGCAGCGCTCGTTGGCTCCGAGCCCTTGCCCCCGCCTCGCGACAGGTGCAGTGGCCACCCAAGTTCAAGCCGGAGATGCCGCCGTGCTACGACGGTGTGGCGGACCCGTCGGCTTTCTTGTTGGCGTATGAGGAGGCCGTTCTGGAAGCCAGGGTCGACGGCAAGATCATGGCCAACTGCTTCCCAATGGCCCTTGTAGGCGCGCCGCGCGCCTGGCTCCTCCATTTGCCGGAGTTTTTTGTCACCACCGGGGAGGAGATGCGCAACCTCTTCGTCACTCGCTTCGGGGAACCGGCGGCCCCCATCGTCGCAGCTCTTCTCGGTGGTTTGCAAGCACTACCCTCAAATCGGCATGTCAAGCCATACTATCGCCAGATCGGTGCCGCTTCCAAGCGCCCGGGGGCTCCTCCTCGCTGGGCCGCGCCAGAGGCCGACCTCACCTTCGCCTCAGAGGATCATCCCACCTCCACCGTCGGCTCGGGTGCTCTCCCGATGCTGTGCGCGCCCACTATCTACCACATATCCATCACCAAGACGCTGGTCGACGGCGTCGCCGGCCTCAATGTGCTCTTTGTCGAAGCCTTCAGCCTCCTTCACGTACCGTTCGAGCGGCTCCGGCCCAGTAAGCCCTTCTCAAGGGTTGGCGGAGGCTCCCTGGGGCAGATCCGCCTCCTCGTTACCTTCCGCACGCGCAACAACTACCGCACCAAGCTCATTGACTTCGACATCGCCTACATCCGCCTGCCATACAATGCCATCCTCGGATATCCAGCCCTGGCCAAGTTCATGGCGGTGACCCATCACCGCTACAATATACTCAAGATTCCAGGAAGCGGCGGAATCATCACAGCCCCGTGCAAGGAAAGAGACGCGGTGTGCTCCTTCAAGCGTGCCTTCCAAGCTGCAGCAATCGACGACCCCGACAGCCAAGGCAAACGCCCTCCTGAGGCCACCCCCAAGAAGAAGAAGCAGTTGCGCCACGCAGGGCCTCGGGCAAGCGGCGCCTCGTCAGGATCGGCGCCCGCGCCTGGGGCGCCTCCCTCCATCGCATAGGGAAGCGCGCCTAGCGCCCCTTTTGGGCAGGGCTCATGGGCTCCCTTCTGGAGGGCCTTAGACTTTGCCAACATCATGAGGGAGGCGCTTGGGCACCACTTGGAGGCGTGCTTCACGCCATGTTTCCCTCAGGAGAGTGCCCACCGTTCACGAGTTCATCACGAAGACCACTCAGGAACTGCAAGACACAAGGGCCATGCGTGGCGCCAGCCCCTCACCAGGCACAGCTCCCCATCCAGGCGAGGATGTCGGGCTACATGTCTGCATCAACGTCCCAGGGCTCAACCGGGCCACCTCTCGGGAGCTTTTCTCGCCTTCGCGCGTGGGACGCGACAAGGGCCCACCTCACAGCTACGTTTGCATGCCTTTTGGGCTGCCGAGTGTGGCGACTGCCTATCAGCGCAACCTGCGGAGTATCCTGGCGGCTCAGGAGGCCAGGCACCACGCTGTGCTGATGGAGATGAAGACGGTCCTCGAGGAACCCCCTGGACCCCTAGAGTCTCCCGAGGCTCAGGGTCCCGGTGGCTCATGAGATGTAGCCCCTTCGCCGCGTACCTTCAGCTGCCCCAACTCTCCTTCATCAACAGAACCTGGAGACATTTTCCAAGTTCATTCAGCTGGGAGCGCCCCGAGGGCTGCATCATTCCCAGGACGCGTGGGTCCTTTCCTTTTTATATCTTTAGCTTACCTTGTTGGGGGCGCCCCTTGGGCTGCATCATCCCCAAGCCGCTCGGGCCGGACCTGGTGGCGCATATCATTATGCATTTACCTGAGCTAGGTTGCCTTTCACGCTTAATCTATCTATGACTATCACCTCCTCGATCACCACCCACCATGGGAGCCGCGCGCCGGTCGTCTTTCTTCAGGACCCTTCGTGTGAGTAAATTAAGCACGGCGCCTGTGCTCTAGCCCGTCCCTGCAGCGTTGATAAATCCAGCTGTTGAGCTCTGTCTGGCAGGCCGGCCCCGTTCACGTCACCTCCTGGGGCCATTGGTGCTTATCTTTCTCACACGATAACCCTAGGAGATTCGTTCGGCAAAGGTTGTCTAACCACCTCGCAGGACCAAGACAGCGAACAAGAACCAAGACCAAGTGCAACCCACCTTGAGGTAGGGCCTCGTTAGTCCTGCGCTGGCTCACGGGTGCCTAGGTACACCTCGTCTAGCCCTGCCGTGCAAGCCAGGTGTCAGGGCGGGGCTGTACATGCCCCGGGGGCTCTCCGCGATAGGGAGTCCCCTCTCACGCACCAGAAGCGAATCAACAATCACCACGGCGACCAGTGCCCTTCCTCGCGCTAACTTGTAGGAACCTCCTGAGGGCGACAACAGGCGGTACCGTGGACTCTCCCCGTTCCCTCATGCGATTCGCTTGCGTGTTAAAAGGGGGGCTCCTGAGCATCGCGCCTCAGGAGATCTTACTGGCTCTCCAGCCCTCACCCCCCGGCCTTGACCATGGCACGTGACCTGGCATACCAGCGGGGGTGAGCTCGCTCGAGGGCTAGGACCTGAGGACGCAGAGCACCAAGAAGAACATGGAGGTGAGGGGGAGGCCCGCACAGGCCCGACCTAGCTACACTACGGTGGCCGACGTACGAGTTCGGCACGACTCGAGGAGCCGACCCCGGACAACCAAGATAAGTACTCGCTCTGGATCCACTAGTCGCTATGGCACGAGACCCTCGCTCACTCCCTTCGCGGCCCTGCAGCGGCAACATTTTCTTCCTTTCCCATCTTAAGACAGCTACTTGCGCGCTAAAGGGGACCTCTTGAGCATCGCGCCTCAGGAGATCTTACTGGACCTTGGGCCACTCACCTCCTGCCCTTGACCATGGCACGCAACCTGGCATACCAGCGACGGCCGTGACGACCGAGGCCAGGAGGGTGCTAGGCGGGCGCCAGCGTGCAGTGTCCTCGTTTCCTCTTTGGTTCTAAAGAGGCAAGTGCAGGCGCTAAGTCTTGAGGCATCAAGCAAAGGTTTCCATATCGGTGCAACAAGACCAAGACCAGCAAGATGGCAGGATGGAGGTCACCATGGAGCCCAAGACGGCGTCATCACCAGAGCCTTTGGCAGGCGAAGACCATCTTTTGTCAGGATAGCTTGTACTAGTTGGCCCCCTTCAAATTGGCCATTGTGGAATCCCTTCTCGCCTAATATTTGGGGAGAGGACCTGGGCCTCTATAAATAGGACTTGCCACCAGCTTAGAAGAGAGACGATCCTCTACCGCATCAACTCACCAAGCACAAGAGCACCTCTCCTCAGGAGGCTGTTCTTCCCTTGTAACTGTTCATCCTCAGCCCCAGAGGCAATCCACCACACCACAGTGGAGTAGGGTATTACACCACATCGGTGACCCGAACCAGTATAAATCTTGTGTCCCTTGTTCGGCGGGTTCGATGCTCTAAGACTTGACATTGCGGTGAGGGCGTGAGCTAGAGGGGGAGAGATCTTCGTGCGCACCCCAGTGTTCGAACCTCAAGGGTTTTGTCGGAACCCGAAATCCAACATTTGGCGCGCCAGGTAGGGGTGAGCCGAAGCTTTCCTTCCACCGATCCGCGTCCCATCACTCCACCACATCCATGTCAGACGCGTGCCGAGCCCGCGCCGAGCGCCGGGCCACCCTCGTCGCCCGTGTCACTCAGACAGCCCCTGTCGGCGGGCCTTCCCATCATTCTCCGTCACCTGTTGCCAACGCTGCTACCGGCCTGGTGGCAAACAAGCAGCAAGCATCCTCACTACACCCCTCAGTGCGACGGGAGGGTCGCACCGCCACCCCGTAGCTGACTCCGGCCGGCTCATCGTCATACACTCACCATGCACCGACAGACGCGCTGGCCGCTCTGCTCATGGGACACGAGCTCCTGCGTTACCGCCCGGTTGATGACCTCCATGAGGACTGGTTGGACCGCATCGCCGAGCTCGTCATTGCCGCTGGAGGCCCTCATGCACCATCACTCTCGCTGCCTCGCACACCTCCAGTTGCGGGCGACGTATGCCATGGAGCGCCTCCGCCTCCTCCGCATCAAGACAGCGCCCTCGCACCGAGACGCACGGCTCACGGAGTGCCTCCGCCTCCTCCGCGTCAAGACGACGTCCTCGCCCCAAGACGCGCAGTCCCGCGGCATGATCCACTGCACCGTGTGCCCGCGCACGAAGAGGGAAGTTGCCAAGAGGTTCCCCGGCCGCAAGAAAATGCTCCAGCGCTCTTGGCGCCACGACAAGACTTGTGCCACCTGTGGCGGCTGTGCGCGGGCATCAAGGGCAGGCTCCTCCCCTGCATAGGGCCCTGGTGGCCACCACAGACTGCCGCGCCCTCGTTCCCAAGCTGCGTAGTGTCGTCTGGCCAGGCAAGTTCAAGCCGGACCTGCCTCCATGCTATGACGGCACCCCCGACCCCATAGAGTTCCTGTAGCTCTACGAGCTGAGCATCGAGGTGGCCAACGGCGACGAAGAGGTCAAGGTGAACTGGTTTCCCATGGCTCTCAAGGATGGCGCCCGCTCGTGGCTCCTGAACCTGCCTCCAGGCTCGATCTCCTCCTGGGGTGAGATGCGCGACTACTTTGTCGCCAACTTCCAGGGCACACGTGACCAACCTTTGGCCCCGGGTGACTTGCGCCGCATCAAGCAACAGTCGGGAGAGACCCTGCAGAAGTACATCCAGCGCTTCAACAGCGTGCATCTCAAGATCCCCAAGGTGACAAATGAGGCCATCATCTCAGCATTTTTCGATGGCATCCGCGACATCAAGATGAAGGAGGAGATCGCCATCCACGAGGAGCTGTGCATGACTCTGGACCTGTTAAACATAGCAACAAAGTGTGCAAGAGATGAGGAGGGGCGTCTCTCCCTCCTCGAGCTCCTTGTTGTAGATCCAGAGGAGATGAAGGCCAAGGTCAAGGACATGAACCGCAAGGGAGTGGCCATACTCACGGCAGAGCCAGACGTGGCCGGGACCTTCCCGAGTTGTCCAAGGGCAGCTGTACGTTCTGCGCCTTCCACAACGTGTGCAGCCACAACACCAACGATTGTCAAGAGCTTAGAGCCATTCGAGATGGTAGCTTCAGTCGACGCCTCGAGCGCAACAACCGGCGCTACAACCGAGGGAGTGGACGAGGTGGAGGATGTTGGGACGACCGCAGGCCCCGCTAGTAGTGGCGCGACTAGCCTCGCGAGGACTACTGGCAGGACTAGCCTCATGAGGGCGCCTGGAGGGACCAGCCTCGCAAGGACCGTCCTCAAGGAAATCCTGGTCTCCCTCCACTACTGCCACCACCAAGGAGGAATGACGACCACCAACAGGACGAAGGGGCTGGGGGCTTCCAGGAGCCGCGCGCCATCGCTTGCATCTTGGGTGGCGCTCAGGCCTCAGCTTCCCAGCGCATCTTCAAGCAGTTCTCTCGCAAGGTGAATGCAGCCCTCCCCAAGATTGAGGCGACGCGCCCACTCAGATGGTCCAAGTACGCCATCACCTTCAGCTCGACGAACCAGCTCAAATGCGTGGCAACCGCCAGTGTCCTCCCGATGCTCTGTTCACCCGTCATCAGCAATGTCCAAGTCACCAAGACCCTCACCGACGGCGGCGCAGGGCTCAGCGTCCTGTCCGTCGAGATGTTCGACAGCCTTCAAGTGCCATACGATCAGCTTCAGCCCAACAAGCCATTCTCAGGAGTGTGGCGGCTCCACCACCCCGATAGGGCAAGTTCGTCTCCCTGTCACCTTCGGTCCACGCAACAACTACCACACCGAGCTCGTCGACTTCGACATCGCCCACATCCATCTGCCATAGAATGCCATCCTCGGGTACCCAGCGCAAGCCAAATTCATGGTAGTCACCCACCATGGCTACAACATCCTCAAGATGCCGGGAAGTGGTGGAATCATCACAGTCCCCTGCGAAGAAAGAGACACAGTGTGCTCCCTCGAGCGCGCCTTCCAAGCTGCAGCAATCAAAGACCCTGACAGCGCGTGTGTGTAGTACCCTCCTGAGGCCAACCCCAAGAAGAAGAAGCAGCTACTCCGCACTGGGCCTCAGGGGAGCAGTGCCTCTAGCGGCGCCACCTCAGGATCAGCGCCCGCGCCTGGGCGCCTCCCAACCTCGCATAGGAAGGCGCGCCTGGCGCCCTCCTCGGGCAGGGCTTGGGGGCTCTCTTCTGGAGGGCCTCAGACCTAGCCAACATCATGAGGGAGGCGCTCGGGCACCACATGGAGGCGTGCTTTGCTAGACGTTTCCCTCAGGAGGGCACCGGGCGAGGAGCGCCCGACGCTCAGGAGTTCATCGTCAAGACCACTCAGGAGCTTCAGGAAGCAAGGGACCGCCGCCCACCTGGCGCAGCTCCCTACCCAGGCGAGGGTGGTGAGCTGCGTGTCTGCATCGACATCCCAGGGCCCAACAGGGTCGCATCTTAGGAGCGCTTCTGGCCTTTGCGTGCTGGCCGGTGTGAGGGTCCACCTCACAGCTACGTGTGCATGCCGTTCGGCCTACCGAGCATGGTAGCCGCCTTCTAATGCAATCTACGGAGCATCTTGGTGACCCAGGAAGCCAGGCATCATGCAGTCTTGGCAGAGATGGAGACGGTCCTTAGGAGGCCACCTGAGCTCCCAGAGCCTCCCGAGGCTCAGGGTCTCGACAGCTCGTGAGGAGCGGCTTCTTCATCGCGCACCTTCAGCTACCCCAATGCTCCTTCGACAACAAAACCAGGTCACATTTTCCAAGTTCATTCAGCTGGGAGAGCCCCTCGGGTTGCGTTATTCCCAGGTTACATGGGCTTGTCCCTGTGGCATGTATCCTCTTGCGTCTTTAGCTTACCCTACTGGGGGCTCCCCATGGGCTGCATCATCCCCAGGCCGCTCGGGTCTGACCCAGTGGCATGTATTGTTCTTGCATTTACCTAAGCTAGTTTGCTTTCCATGCATAAGCTACCTATCGTTACTACCTGCTTGATTGCCGCCCACCACGAGAGCCGTGTGCCAATCTTCTTTCTTCTGCATCCTTCGCATAAGAAGGCTAGGCACGGCGTTTGTGCTCGTGTCCATCCCTGCAGCATCGATAAATCCAACGGCTGAGCTCTGTCTGGCAGGCTGGCCCCGTTCACATCACCTCCTGGGGTCGTTGGTGCTTGGCCTTCTCATGTGATAACCTCAGGAGATTCGATCGGTGGAGGTTGTCTAACCATCTCGCAGGACCACGACAGTCAACAAGAACCAAGACCAGGCGCAACCCGCCTTAAGGTAGGGCCTCGTGAGTCCCGTGCTGGCTCACGAGCGCAAGCCACGTGTCAGGGTGGGGCTGTGCATGCCCCGAGGGCTCCACTCAGAGAGAGCCCTCACCCACGCACCAGTGGAAGCACCATGCCCCGCGCTTGCAGTCGACACTGCCGAGGAGTGGCTATGCCCGTGCAAGTGCGGAAGCGCTATGCTCCGTGCTGGTGATAAACAACTGAGGGAGGCCTCACGGCCGTATCAACCTCAGAGAGCCTCCGAGCTCAGTGTCTGGCCTCATCGCAACACCTCCCCTCGGGAGAATCGCGCGAGGGGGCTGGGCACGGGGGCTGCGCTCGGGTTACGCCTAAGCCTACGCCCCTGACAGGTCCCTCGGACCTGGTCGTCGCGCGCCCTCCCAAGCGGAGCCAAGGTATGAAGGTCGTTTGAACGTCAAGGGGGACTCTGGAGCATCGCGACTCAGGAGCCTAACTGGCCACGTAGCCTCTCACTCCTTGGTCTGTCCTGGTATTCCGGACGGTCCAATGGCGGCTGAGGTATGCGCGGGGTCGGGCCCTGCCGATGTAGAACACTAGGCCTACTCCTAGATCTCCTTTCTATAAGCTGTTTGCATGTCAAGGGGGACTCCTGAGCATCGCGACTCGGGAACCTAACTGGCCACGTGGCCCCTCACTCCTTGGTCTGTCCTGGTGATCTGGACGGCCCAATGGCGGCTGAGGTATGCGCGGGGTCGGGCCCTGCCGACGCAGAATGTAAGGCAAATGGGAAGGAAATTGCAGAACTTCAAAGAAAATATTAGAAGACATATTGTTCTTCCGAATACCAAACACAAGTTTAAACGCATCCATGTGGCATGGTGCATATCACAGGAGCTAAACAGGGAAGGAAAGGAGCCGCCAGCAGGTTACCTCGTCATCCCTGGACGTCGCCGTCGCCCGCAAGGGACGCTTCTCAAGTGGCGACGAGGCCCTCACATGCACCGCCCGTCGGAGTTGCAGGATCGATGGCACCGCCAGTTGAGGGCCTGGGATCGAAGGCGCAGAACCTCTTCAGCAGGGCCTCCACCTGACCCTTCACGGCTTCGGCAGCAGCTGCGCAGTGCTCGACATCCATAGGCTCCAGCAGCTCGTTGAGGTGGGCAGCAGGATCGCGAAGATGGAGGTGACTTAAGATGCGCGTCAGCACAGCTGAGGAAAGGATGCGGGCTTCTACCTCTGCCAAGGCGCCGATACCGCTCACAACTTCCTCAAGAGCCCTGACTAGATAAGGAAGCAGCTGGGTGGGGCCCTCGTCGTAGGTGGCCAGCGGCTCCTCCAAGCCCTTCTAATAGAGTGACAGCAGCACCGCGCGAGACCTCTTCTCGAGGAGATTGAAGGCCATGCGGTCTTCGGCCAGGACCTGTGCCTTGGTCTCCAGCTTGTCGTTTTTCGCCTCCACCTTCTGCTCTAGCTTCTCCAACCAGCTGCGCTCCGTAGCCTGCGCCTCCGCAAACTAGCTCAGCTCGGCATGGCGACCCCTGACGGTGTCCTCCCGTCCCTTCATCTTCTCCTCCTCCACCCTGCGGACCCAAGCTTCATCCGCACGCTCACTGCGCATGGCCTTCAGTTCGGCCTCCAGCAGCCGGCAGCGATCTTGGGCGGCTCCGGCATCCTTCGGCGCCGCCTCGCAGGCAGCCACAGCTTGGGTGACGGCCTCCTTGTCCTTCTCAGAGTCCACAGCAGCCTAGCCCAGCGCCGCCCAGATGGCCATGCCGGAATGGTGCCAGCCAGAGATCAGCTCCAGGCGCCCGGCCACCAGGCGACGGTCGGTGCCTTAAAGATCCTCCTGCAGCAAGGCCAGTACAGAAAGAGCGCGCTCCAGGATGTCGGGGGAGGCGGAAGGATCCGAGGTCAGCGGAGTAGTGGAGGAAGGAAGAGGCAACATCATGACAATGGCTTGGGAGGCTGAGAGCTCCTGAGCTCTAGGGACCTCAGTAGCCGAGCCGGACGTCGGCGCCTTTGGTGCCAACGCGGCCATGGGGGCTGCCTCCTCCTAAGGACGCTGCCCCAAGTTTCGTGAGGACGACCGGGCCAGCGAAGCACGAGCACTGCCACCATCTTTCCCTATGGAGGAGGGAGTGGCCGCCGCAGGTGGTTTGGTCCCGCGCAGTGCCACCGTGTCCTCCTTCCTCCTCTTTGCCGCGGGCGTCGGCCTAGCCAAGCAGCAGAAGGCATCAAGAATCAGCAGTAGCAGCAGGAACAATGCAAGACAGGAATACCTACTGGTCCATCATGGTGTAGTCCCTCAGCTTCTTGAGCTTGAAGCTTGAGAGCCTCCCAGCCGAAGGCACAGGCGCAGGGGCTCTAGGCGCAGAAGAGGGGGCAACAGGCAAGTTGAAAGCAGCCTCAGGCAGCGGCTGAACAGGGGCGTCGTCTCAGGAGACCACTACCGACCTTCCTCTCATTGTGATCTCGACCGATGAATTCCTCCGAGGGCTAACCTTGGACCTCGAGGAGCCCCCTGTTGTACGCAGCTCCTCCCCTTCCAGGAGGATGTTAGCCTCGTCCTCGTCATCCGGCAGGGTGCGGAGGATGGCGCCCTTGCGTAAAGGGGGGGTCTCCCCCGCCCCTTCGTAGGTCGCCTTCGAGTCGCGCTCCTCCTCTCCCTCTTCTTTCTCCTCACCCTCCTCATGAGACTCGCCGAAAGACACGACCACCAGAGTTGTCGCCACTAGGATGTCTGTGGGCGCAAGCGGCATGAGCCCACGCTCGTCGAAGGCAGGCAGAGCGGCGACAACCTCCGCCCCATCCGGACGGCGGTACAAGGGAACAAGGCCATTAGGCGGGTACCCCTAGTCATCCCCGACCAAGGAACGAAGAGCCAAGCACAATTCCTCGTCGGAAAGGATCTCCGGGCACAAGCGGAGGTCGTCTCCAAGTTTCCACAGTGGGTGCGGGCGTGATTGGAGGGGAGCCACGCATTGCGCCATGAATTCTTGGGCAATCATGGCCCCCGTCAGCTTCGCCGTTGTCAAATCGCCGGGCTTCAGGTCGGCGGTCATCCTCTCCAGCACCCGCGTCGCCTGCGGGTCGGTGAGCTTCACGCGAAGCCATCCCTCGTGGGACATAGGCATCTCCGACGGTAGCACCAGCCGGGGGTGGACGCACTTGGCGTCCATCAGGACGCACTTGCTCATGAAGCCCTCGGCTTTCTTCCTAGCCTTAGAGATGGCATTTGTCTTGTTGGCCGCAATGACGCCAACGCACCCCGAGCAGGGCCCTCCTTAAGCCGAAGGAAGAAGAAGTGGCGCAGCAGTGCCACGGATGGCATCACTCTGACGTACGCCTCGCAGAAATCGATAGAAGGACGGAGTTGGGATGAAGATGGAGGGCGTGGATCTTATAGCGACTGAGGACGGAGTAGAAGAAGTCGGAGAAGGGGGGAACCAACCCAGCGATGATGCTACTCGTGAAGAAGGGGTAGAAGGTGCTGCCAGAGTTCTTAGGCTCGGCGGAGCCGACCCGGAGCATAGTCTTCCTCTTCTTGTCACCCTCCGCCGTCATCAAGAGCACGGCGGCCAGGTTCTTCTCCGACACGCTCGGCGCGTCGAGCGCGGACTAGTACCAGGATGACGAAGGGGTAGCCCGGGCTTTCTTGGGCGCCATCGACAGCAAGCTCGAAGGTCTGGGTGGATCTAGAGTCTCTAGAAGTGAAGGGCAAGAAAGGGGATCTAGAGAAAGATGAAGGAAAGCAATGAAGGAAAATGCAGCCCGCGCCAGCCTTTTGTCAGGCGGGCAGTTGCCGAGGTAGCGTGTGGAAGCAGAGATGCCCACATCCAATCAACCGCAACACGTCAACCGAGGCCGCAGGTTGTTAGGGCCCGCGGCGCTCCGCACTTGCCCCTTGGCTTCGCCTTGAAGCCAAGCCCGAGCGCGCCTTGGGCCCGGGGGCTACCATCGGCGTCCTGGGAACGGGGGTCCCCAGACTTGCCTGCCTGCGGCCCATGGCGTGGCTCCACCAGAGGCCCTGTACGGCCCATCTTCACCATCATGCACTCAAGACCCTTGCGAGGGGCCAAGCCTCGCGAGGGGGTGACGCAAGACCTCCTCGGGGGCGGCCTCACCAGGCTGGCTCACGCAGGTGGAGAGATCAAGGCAAGGGGCACCTCGTGAGGTTCCTGTGATGCAAGCCATAACGAGCAAGGCCAGGTGGGCCCCAGCATGCACAGTGTCGTCGTTTCCTCTTTGGTGCTAAAGAGGCAAGCGCAGGCGTGGAGTCCCAAGGCATCAAGCAAAGGTTTCCATATCGGTGCAACAAGACCAAGACCAGCAGGACGGCAGGACGGAGGTCACCGTGGAGCCCAAGACAGCGTCATCACCAAAGCCTTTGGCAGGCGAAGACCATATTTTGTCAGGATAGCTTGTACTAGTTGTCTGCTACCTCTTGAGCACTGCGTTGGTTTTCCCTTGAAGAGGAAAGGGTGATGCAGCAAAGTAGCATAAGGAGCATCATAAAGCATGTGACAAACACATCTAAGTCTAACATATTTCCTATGCATAGGCATCTTATAGGCAAACAAATTATCAAGGCAAGCAAAAACTAGCATATGCAAGGAAGAGGAAAGAAACAATAGCAATCTCAACATGACGAGAGGTAGTTTAGTAACATGAAAATTTCTACCACCATATTTTCCTCTTTCATAATAATTACATGTAGGATCATAAGAAAATTCAACAAAATAGCTATCACATAAAATATTTTCAACACGATCCACGTGCATGCAAAGTTGACACTCTTCCAAAATAGTGGGAATAACATTAACTAAAGTCATGACCTCTCCAAACCCACTTTTATCAAAGATTTCATAAGATTGAATATTTTCCAAATATGTGTGATCTAAAGTTGAAACTCTTCCAAACCCACTATCAATAATATTGCAAACACTATTATCAATCTCATATTCATCATGGGGCTTAAATAAATTTTCAAGATCATATGAAGAATCACCCCAATCATGATCATTGCAACAAGTAGAGGACATAGCAAAACTAGCATCCCCAAGCATAGCATTTTGCATATTATTAGCACAATTTACATAAATAGAATTTATAATAAAATCATTGCAATCATGCTTTTTATTCCAAGATCTATCGTGAATCGCTTCATAAAGTAATTCATCACACTTTTTAGATTCACGAATTTCAAGAAAAACCTCATAAAGATAATCTAGTGCACAAAACTCACTAGCAATTGGTTCATCATAATTGGATCTCTTAAAAAGATTAGCAAGTGGATGAGGATCTATAGATCTTAGGTTCTCTATTTAGTAATAAATAAACAACTATTCCAACCATACGAGCAAACAAGAAACGGGCACAAAAAGGCAAATAGGGAATGAGAAGGATGATAGAGAGAGAGGGCAAATAAAATGGCAAGGGTGAAGTGGGGGAGAGGAAAACGAGAGGCAAATGGCAAATAATGTAATGCGGGCGATAAGGGTTTGTGATGGGTAGATGGTATGTTGACTTTTGCGTAGACTCCCCGGCAACGGCGTCAAAAATCCTTCTTGCTACCTCTTGAGCACTGCGTTGGTTTTCCCTTGAAGAGGAAAGGGTGATGCAGCAAAGTAGCGTAAGTATTTCCCTCAGTTTTTGAGAACCAAGGTATCAATCCAGTAGGAGGCCATGCACGAGTCCCTCGCACCTAGAAAAACAAATAAAATTCTCGCAACCAACGCAATAAAGGGGTTGTCAATCCCTTCACGGTCACTTACGAAAGTGAGATCTGATAGATATGATAAGATAATATTTTTGGTATTTTTATGATAATGATGCAAAGTAAAGAAAGCAAAATAAATGTAAAAGGAAATAGCTTGTTGACGAAGATTAATATGATGGAAAATAGACCCGGGGGCCATAGGTTTCATTAGTGGCTTCTCTCGAGAGCATAAGTATTACGGAGGGTAAACAAATTACTGTTGAGCAATTGACAGAATTGAGCATAGTTATGAGAATCTCTAGGTATGATCATGTATATAGGCATCATGTCCGAGACAAGTAGACCGACTCCTGCCTGCATCTACTACTATTACTCCACACATCGACCGCTATCCAACATGCATCTAGAGTATTAAGTTCAAGAGAACAGAGTAACGCTTTAAGCAAGATGACATGATGTAGAGGGATAAGCTCATGCAATATGAAATAAACCCCATCTTGTTATCCTCGATGGCAACAATACAATACGTGCCTTGCTGCCCCTACTGTCACTGGGAAAGGACACCGCAAGATTGAACCCAAAGCTAATCACTTCTCCCATTGCAAGAAAGATCAATCTAGTAGGACAAACCAAACTGATAATTCGAAGAGACTTGCAAAGATAACCAATCATACATCAAAGAATTCAGAGAAGATTCAAATATTATTCATAGATAAACTTGATCATAAACCCACAATTCATCGGTCTCAACTAACACACTGCAAAAGAAGATTACATCGAGTAGATGTCCACAAGAGAGGGGGAGAACTTTGTATTGAGATCCGAAAAGAGAGAAGAAGTCATCTAGCTAATAACTATGGACCTGAAGGTCTGAAGTAAACTACTCGAACTTCATCAGAGAGGCTATGGTGTTGATGTAGAAGCTCTCCGTGATCGATACCCCCTCCGGCGGAGCTCCGAAAAAGGCCCCAAGATGGGATCTCACGGATACAGAAAGTTACGGGGTTGGAATTAGGGTTTTGGCTCCGTATCTGGTAGTTTGGGGGTACGTAGGTATTTATAGGAGGAAGAAATACGTCGGTGGAGCAACATGGCACTACTAGGAAAAGAGCTACTAGTGGCGCACCAGTTTTGCCTACTAATGGCGCACTACTGGTGCGCCACTAGTACCACACCACTAGTATTTTTTTACTACTGGCGCACCACTGGTGCGCCATTAGTAATCTCAGGTCAAATCGAACTCCGTGGTCAAACTTCCCAAAAGGTCACCCATCCTCACACTACTCCAGCCCAAGCACGCTTAACTTTAGAGTTCTATCCAACCCCAACACCAGCTCACTTCACAGGCACTTGCTGATATATTTAGCATATCAATCCTATTAAACCTTGTTGATGTTTAGGACTTTGTTCATGTTCATGAGTGTGATGAAATTTTGAAAAAATATTTCAAACTTCCGTTCATATTACGTATCAGATTTTGAAAAACAATTCCCTAAAAAATCGAAACTATTTTTTTTTGTTTCTAGTGGCGCACCTAGCATACGGTGCGCCAATAGTAAGTTTGAAATTTTTTGAATTTTTTTGCCTCCAGATCTTAAAAGCCCCGTAACTTTTTTTCTGTTAGGTTTTTGAGGATTTTGAAAATGTTTAACGGGGTTCCCCTGATTAAATTTGGATGTAACTTTTCGAGTAGATGATTTTTCATATAGAAAACTTTTTAATCCGAGTTCGTGTGCAAAAGTTATGCCCATTTTACAAATTGCAGAGAGAGTTTGCAAATAAAGTCGAAATTCATATTTGTAAATTTTCCCAACAACTAGAGCACATATCACATGGGAAACTTTTTTTTTTATTTTTTTGACATTTTCATCATTTTCTTTTATTTTTTTTAACTGAAAAGGCGGTCCACGGGGGGGGGGGGGGGGGGGTGGGTGCATGCGAGGGAATTTTTGGGCCAAGTTAGTAATGGCGCACTGTCGGAGTGGTGCGCCATTACTAGTTCAACTAGTAATGGCGCACCACTCCCACGGTGCGCCATTACTAATTTTCAAAAAATATAAAAAAATTAAAAAAAATTACTAGTGGCACACCGTGGATGTGGTGCGCCATTACTAGTTTAACTAGTAATGGCGCACTATCCACTGGTGCGCCATTACTAGTTTTGAAAAAAAAATTGAAAAAAATTTACTAATGGCGCACCGTGGATGTGGTGTGCCATTACTAGTTTAACTAGTAATGGTGCATTATCCACTGGTGCGCCATTACTAGTTTTGAAAAAAATGTTACTAATGGCGCACCGTGGATGTGGTGCGCCATTAGTATTTGGACACTAATGGTGCACCAACACATGGTGCGCCATTAGTATATAGTAGTGGCGCACCAGATGTCTGGTGCGCCATTAGTGTCAATTCCATCTATAGCCCTTTTCCTAGTAGTGTGGGCCCCATGAGGGTGGAGGGCATGCATGGGGGGGGGGGGGGGGTAGGCGTGCCCCCTACCTTGTGCCTTCCTAGTTGATGTCTTGACGTAGGGTCCAAGTCCTCTAGATCATGTTCGTTCCGAAAATCACGTTCCCGAAGGTTTCATTATGTTTGGACTTCGTTTGATATTCTTTTTGTGTGAAACCCTAAAATAGGCAAAAAGCCAGGAATTCTGGGCTGGGCCTCCGGTTAATTGGTTAGTCCCAAAAGTAATTAAAAGTGTATAATAAAGCCCAATAATGTCCAAAATAGGATGTAATATAGCATGGAACAATCAAAAATTATATATACATTGGAGACGTATCATTGCCCCCTTCAAATTGGCCGTTTTGGGATCCCTTCCCGCCTAATATTTGGGGAGAGGACCCGAGCCTCTATAAATAGGACTAGCCACCACCTTAGAAGAGAGACGATCCTCTACTGCATCAACTCGCCAAGCACAAGAGCACCTCTCCTTAGGAGGTTGTTCTTCCCTTGTAACTATTCATCCTCAGCCCCAGAGGCAATCCACCACACCACACCAGAGTTGGCTATTACACCACATCGGTGGCCCGAACCAGTATAAATCTTGTGTCCCTTGTTCTGCGGGTTCGATGCGCTAAGACTTGAGATTGAGGTGAGGGCATGAGCTAGAGGGGGAGAGGTCTTTGTGTGCACCCCAGTGTTCGAACCTCAAGGGTTTTGCCGGAACCCGAAATCCGACATACAGCTCGACCAACATTGTGGCCAGTTCGGCTGGGGTATCTGGACCCTTCCGTTTGTAAGGGGACGCGTCGTCTTCTCTGTTGTAAAACCATAAGGGAGTTACTCTGGATTGGAGAGGCTAAACGCACCTCTTTATTGCAATCTCCATGACCTCAACTATCGAGAGTTCTATATGGGCTAGAAACCTGACCTTGCTCACCAACCTCTTTATCTCCGCACTGTCCTCTTCCTTGGGACTTCGGGGATGCCAGTTGAGGCGCTTCTTTAAAGAAGAACTGGAAAATTCAGGGAGGCCTTGCCGAACTAGGTCCGGCAGCGGGATATCGTCCATATAGAACCATTTTGAAGACCACTGCGGGTATACCTCTTTAGGTGTTCCTATGAGGTATCTGGATCCAGCTATAAGCCATACTTCGGCACCACCCACTTCAAATATGGAACCTCCTCGATGGCGAGGAACGAGGCAAAAGAACTTCCTCCATAATTCAAAATGGGCCTCGATGCCTAAGAATAGCTCACAGAGGGCAACGAAACCTGAGATGTGTAGAATCAATCCTGGGGTGAGGTTGTGTAGTTGGATGTCGTAAAATTCCAATAACCCCCTAAGAAAGGGATGGATTGGAAATCCTAGACCCCGCAACAAGAATGGGACAAAAGCACACTCTCTCCTCCTTATTGGGGATGGAGATGAGGCACGGAGCAACTCAGCCAAGCACCCTCTTGAGGGCCATGAGGGCGCGAAGAGGAGCCTGGGGCACTGGCCAGGATGGAAGGCTTTGCTCGTGGCTAAACTTGGCAATTTTCCTTTTGCGCGATGTGAGATGGCATTTAGAGATCTACATCTCCTTATATAGATGCCATCCGAGCGTGGCGAGGGGCTTATTTGCAAAAAGAAGCATGGACCATTCATATTCACTCGGCGCGCAGAAATCGAAGCGACAACAGAGAGGGAGCATAAGAGGCAAAAACATCAAGGTCACGGCCCGACTGTCATTGGTCCAAAGTATAATGACGAACCCGCCTTGCAAAGCCGAAGACATATTTCGAATGTTACGTCGTCATTGAAGGCCAGTTTGGGGGCTACTGAGGGAGTCCTGGATTAAGGGGTCCTCGGGAGTCCGGGCCGTGTAATATGGGCCGGACTGATGGGACATGAAGATACGAAGTAGAAGGACTTCCCCCGTGTCCGGATGGGACTCTCCTTTGCGTGGATGGCAAGATTAGCGTCCGGATGTATAATTTCCTTCTTCTGTAAACCGACTTGGTGCAACCCTAGGCCGCTCTGGTGTCTATATAAACCGGGGGGTTTAGTCCGTAGAGGCAATCAGAATCCATATAGGCTAGATAGTTAGGGTTTAGCCATTACGATCTCGAGGTAGATCAACTCTTGTAACCCCTATACCCATCAAAGCCAATCAAGCAGGAAGTAGGGTTTTACCTCCATCGAGAGGGCCCGAACCTAGGTAAACATCATGTCCCCTTTGTCTCCCATTACCTTCGATCCTCAGACGCACAGTTCGGGACCCCCTACCCAAGATGCCGGTTTTGACACCGACAGTCATTTATGGGCCAAAAGTTTCATTGGGAAATTAATGGGCCCAAATGTAGCAGGACCTTCAACAGACCGGTAACACACCGGGCGGTAGTTCGGCCCAAATACTTAGCGGACTATTAACGGGCCAGAAGTGAGATGGGCCGCAATGATGACAAATCTAGAACGGGCCGTTGACAGGCCGATTGGACACTATTCATATGGGCCTTAACAACTAATGGGTCGTCTACAAGCAGGCCGTTAATGGGTCAGCCCACTAATTTTTACGGGGCCAGTCTTTTTAACCTGAATGGGCCAGCCCGCTATTTTTGACTGGGCCGGCCTTTTTAACCTAAATGGGCTGCTATTGGGCCTTGCCATGTGTCAGCGTATCATAGGCGCCTCCTGTCCATTGGGCGGTTGACATCTGTCCCAACGCGGAGCTGAATGTGGTTGCTAGAGCCAATGAGAATTTTACACGTGGAAAATCCCTATTGGTCTTGGCTGTTAACGGGTTATCGGATCCAAACTGGAACCCGATAGCATAACGTGACCCGTTATGGTTGATGCCACGTGTTGGTTACCCTTGACGAAAGCACTTCCATGACACGCCATTTATCGTCATGGAAGTGGACACTTCCGTGATGATAATTTTGGTATTGTCATGGAACACTTCTACGACATCACATGTATGACTATCTTGATTCTGTCATAAAATCGTCATGGATGTACATGCATGACTGAAAACGTGACCTACTATGACAAACATGTATCATCACGGAAGTGTTTTTTTGTAGTGTGTGTTGTATCCATCGCTTTCTTGTGTTGTTGTTGTTAGCATCATATAGGTTGTTCATCTAGTTGCATATCTAGACAACCTATTTGTTGTTAAACCTAATTTGTTAAGAAAAGCTCAAATTTGGCAGTTGCCTATTCACCCCCCTCTAGTCAACCATATCCATCCTTTGAGTAGCCTTTTATTCTATCCATGTCTTATCCGTATCAATATTCACATGCATATTTATTTGGAGTGCTCCAACAATATAGGGCTTTAAAATTGTGTACAAAATATCATGAAACATTGATTAATTTCTGTTTTGTGAGATTTCATACACTCAATGTTTCATTTTTTAGCATAAGTCATGCCCAATTTTTATGTCCATATATAGCCTTTAATATTGGTTGATGTTTAATATATTTACATGAGTGGTAGGCTTTTATTCTATCCATGTCTTATCTGTATCAATATTCACATGCATATTTATTCGATAACATGAATGTAGGCAATGAATGAAGGATGCCACTTCTGTGGCGATAGGAGGCTAGGTGCATGTTTCAAAGTGCACCTAACTTCCAATGAGATATGTGCCGATCTTCACAAGGACTTTATGGTGTGGGTGGTATGTACCATTTAATTAGTGTTATAGCTTGTGGTTTGGTAATGTTGCGCCCACAATTGTCTAATTTCTGTTTTCTTTTTATCATGTTCAGCTTATCCCTTGTTGGGGAAGGGAGGCATTTCATGCGTGTGGCCAACCTAGCCATCAATGGGGAGTGGACGATTTAGTTCGACATGATGTTGTTAAAAAATGGCATTCCCTTGACCCTCACTCTCACCAATGAGAGAGGGAGAATCGTATTTCCATGGTCAAAATTGGATTGACATTACCACACAATTCGGCATGCAAGTTGGAAAGTCGTTCTTACTTTTTCTTCACGAATTTGAGGAGGGTCATCAGGGCGGCAACAAAATCTATGTGTGGTACAATGTCCAACAATCACCATAGTACGTATTTTTGGTGGTGATCAGGATGTCGTATATATATGTACTGCTTCCTGCGCTAGCTATTACACTTTATTGTACATATATGTTCTATGCACTTATTTTATTGTACCGTGTAACTACTAAACACTAGACAGTTGTTAAACACATATATGTTTATTTCTTTATATTGTACTAATATTATTGCTTGATAACAATTAGCTAGTGGTTAACGTATGTTGCAATATGTATCATAATTTCTTATCGCAATGTATTGCAATTTACGATCTTACATTCATGCAATATGCAGCCATGGTAGCAAAAATGCTACCATGGTTGCAGAATTTTTAATTTGCGTGGCAAAGCTTACAGTGGCAGGCATTGAAACATGCCCCGCCACTACTTTAACTTTAAGCATGACAGGTAGAGTTGTTTCTCCGCCACTACACACTCTCTACTGGTGGCGGGTGGGCGCCCACCACTAATGTAGTTATGCGGTGGAGGGAGGGAGGTGGCAGGCACCCCTGGGAGCCTGGCCCACCACTACTGGCCGTTTTGCGCCCGCCACTGCTAGGCATTCTTGCAGTAGTGCAACTAGCGTTTGGTAGAACAACACCGTCATGTTCCATCGCCAAAATGATCCCCCAGCTCATCGCCTCGGCATGAAGGGCACTGCACCGTTCGGCGAACTAATGCCCAGAACCCTAGGGCGTAGATGGAAACTATCTCTAAGACACCAAAGGGAGGCCTTCAGGCAAAACAACCACATCAAACCTAGCTCCTCAAGAGAGCATCGCCGTCAGAGCATGGAACCATCACACGACGAGAAGACACAACAATCCACAGAACTTACCCTAGTGATACGTCTCCATCGTATCTACTTTTCCAAACTCTCTTGCCCTTGTTTTTCACTCTAATTTGCACGATTTGAATGAAACTAACCCAGACTGACGTTGTTTTCAGCAGAATTGCCATGGTGTTATTTTTGTGCAGAAATCAAAGTTCTCGGATTGACCTAAAAATTTATGGAGAATTTTTGTGGAATAAATAAAAAATACTAGAAAAAAAAGATACCAGAGGGGGGGGCACCCAGGAGGCACAGTCCCTGGGGCGCGCCCTGCAGGCTTGTGGGCCCCCTAAGGCTCCGATAACCCTAACTCCAACTCCATATATTCCTATTTGTGGAGAAAAAATCAGAGATAAGGATTCATCACATTTTATGATACAGAGACACCGTTGCCTCCTGTTCTTCATTGGGAGGACAGATTAGGAGTCCGTTCGGGGCGTCGGAGAGAGGAATCCATTGCCATCGTCATCATAAACCTTCCCCCATCACTAATTCCATGATGTTCACCGCCAGGAGTGATTAATTCCATCATAGGCTTGCTGGATGGTGATGGGTTGGATGAAATTTACCATGTAATCGAGTTAGTTTTGTTAGGTCTTGATCCATAGTATCCACTATGTTTTAAGATTGATGTTGCTATGACTTTGCTATGCTTAATGCTTGTCACTAGGGTCCGAGTGCCATGGTTTCAGATCTGAACCTATTATGTTTTCACGAATATATGTGTGTTCTTGATCCTATCTTGCAACTTGTAGACACCTATTACGAGTTATGATCTGCATACCCCAAGGTTATAATAATTGAGATTCTTTTCAGTGATTACCGTAGTTTGAGGAGTTCATGTATTAACTAAGTGCTAATGCTTTGTTCTGGTTCTCTATTGAAAGGAGGCCTCAATATCCCTTAGTTTCCTTATGGTCCCCGCTGCCACGGGAGGGTAGGACAAAAGATGGCATGTGATATGTCTCCAACGTATCTACTTTTCCTAACGTCTTTCCTCTTGTTTTGGACTCTAATTTGCATGATTTGAATGGAACTAACCCCGGACTGACGTTGTTTTCAGTAGAACTACCATGGTGTTGTTTTTGTGCAGAAATAAAAGTTCTCAAAATGGAACGAAACTTTGCGAGGATTTCTATACAATAAATAAGAATTTCTGGAGCCAAGATCCATCGGAGGGGCGCACCTGGGTGGGCACAACCCACCAGGGCGCCCCCTGGCACGCCCACGTGGGTTGTCCCCACCTGGTGGCCCTGTAGACCCTGAAACCGACGCTATAAAATCCTATTTTTCCATAAAAAATCTAGGAGAAAGAATTATCATGATCCACGAGGAGCCGTCGTCACCTCCTGTTCTTCATTAGGAGGCCAGATCTGGAGTCTGTTTGGGGCTCCGGAGAGGGGAGTCTTTGTTCTTCGTCATCACCAACCCTTCTCCATCGCCAATTCCATGATGCTTCCCACTAGGAGTGAGTAATTCCTTTTCAGGCTCGCTGGTCGGTGAGGAGGTGGATGAGATTCATCTTGTAATCAAGTTAGTTTTGTTAGGGCATGATCCCTAGTATCCACTATGTTCTAAGAATGATGTTGCCATGACTTTGCCATGCTTAATGCTTATCACTTTCGGCCCGGGTGCCATGATTCAGATCTGAACCGTTTATGTTATCGCCATTATATCCATTTCTGGATCTGATCTTGCAAGTTATAGTCACCTACTACGTGTTATGATCTGGCAACCCTAGAGTGACAATCGTCGGGACCACTCCCGGTGATGACCGTAGTTTGAGGAGATCATGTATTCACAGTGTGTTAATGCTTTGTTCCAGTTCTCTATTAAAAGGAGGCCTTAATATCCCTTAGTTTCCTATAGGACCCCGCTTCCACGGGAGGGTAGGACAAAAGATGTCATGCAAGTTCTACCCATAAGCACGTATGACTATTTACGCAATACATGCCTACATTATATTGATGAACTAGATCTAGTGCCGTATCTGAAGGAGATATGCCATAGAGGCAATAATAAAGTTATTATTTATTTCCTTATATCATGGTAAAAGTTTATTATTCATGCTAGAATTGTATTATCCGGAAACATAATACTTGTGTGGATACATAGACAAACTAAACGTCACTAGTGTGCCTCTACTTGACTAGCTCGTTAATCAAAGATGGTTATGTTTCCTAACCATAGACATGTGTTGTCATTTGATTAACGGGATCACATCATTAGGAGAATGATGTGATTGACATGACCCATTTCATTAGCTTATCACCCGATCATTTAGTATGTTGCTATTGCTTTCTTCATGACTTATACATGTTCCTATGAATATGAGATTATGTAACTCCCGTTTGCCGGAGGAACACTTTGTGTGCTACCAAACGTCACAACGTAACTGGGTGATTATAAAGGAGCTCTACAGGTGTCTCCAAAGGTACATGTTGGGTTGGCATATTTCGAGATTAGGATTTGTCACTCCGATTGTCGGAGAGGTATCTCTGAGCCCTCTCGGTAATTCACATCACATAAGCCTTGCAAGCATTGCAACTAATGAGTTAGTTGCGAGATGATGTATTATGAAACGGGTAACGATATTGAACTAGGTATTGAGATACCGACGATCGAATCTCGGGCAAGTAACATACCGATGACAAAGGGAACAAAGTATGTTATTATGCGGTCTGACCGATAAAGATCTTCGTAGAATATGTGGGAGCCAATATGAGCATCCAGGTTCCGCTATTGGTTATTGACCGGAGACATGTCTCGGTCATGTCTACATTATTCTCGAACCCGTAGGGTACACACGCTTAACGTTACGATGACAGTTTCATTATGAGTTTATATATTTTGATGCACCGAAGTTTGTTTGGAGTCCCGGATGTGATCACGGACATGACAAGGAGTCTCGAAATGGCCGAGACATAAAGATTGATATATTGGACGGCTATATTCGGACACCGGAAGTGTTCCGGGTGATTTCGGAGAAAACCGGGGTGCCGGAGGGTTACCGGAACCCCCCCCCCCCCCCGGGAGAAGTAATGGGCCTTATGGGCCCTAGTGGAGAGAGAGAGGGGCCGCCAGGGTGGGCCGCGCGCCCCTGCCCCTCTGGTCCGAATTGGACTAGGAGAGGGGGGCGACGCCCCCCTTTCCTTCTCCCTCTCCCCCTTCCTTTCCCCCTCCTAGTAGGAGTAGGAAAGAGGGGTCCTACTCCTACTAGGAGGAGGACTCCTCCTCCTTGGCGCGCCCAAGGGCCGTCCGGCCTCCCCCCTTGCTCCTTTATATACGGGGGCAAGGGGGCACCTCTAGACACACAAGTTGATCCTCGTGATCGTTTTCTTAGCCGTGTGCGGTCCCCCCCTCCACCATACTCCTCGATAATATTGTAGCGGTGCTTAGGCGAAGCCCTGCGATGGTAGAACATCAAGATCGTCACCATGCCGTCGTGCTGATGGAACTCTTCCCCGACACTTTGCTGGATCGGAGTCCGGGGATCGTCATCGAGCTGAACGTGTGCTAAAACTCGGAGGTGCCGTAGTTTCGGTGCTTGATCGGTCAAGCCGTGAAGACATACGACTACATCAACCGCGTTGTCATAACGCTTCCGTTGTCGGTCTACGAGGGTACGTAGACAACACTCTCCCCTCTTGTTGCTATGCATCACCATGATCTTGCGTGTGCGTAGGAGTTTTTTTTGAAAATACTACATTCCCCAACAGTGGTATCAGACCCTGGTTTTTATGCGTTGATGGTGTGCACGAGTAGAACACAAGTGAGTTGTGGGCGATATAAGTCATACTGCTTACCAGCATGTCATACTTTGGTTCGGCGGTATTGTTGGTTGAAGTGGCCCGGACCGACATTACGCGTACGCTTACGCGAGACTGGTTCTACCGACGTGCTTTGCACACAGGTGGCTGGCGGGTGTCAGTTTCTCCAACTTTAGTTGAACCGAGTGTGGCTACGCCCGGTCCTTGTGAAGGTTAAAACATCACCAACTTGACAAACTATCGTTGTGGTTTTTGATGCATAGGTAAGATTGGTTCTTGCTTCAGCCCATAGCAGCCACGTAAAACTTGCAACAACAAAGTAGAGGACATCAAACTTGTTTTTGTAGGGCATGTTGTGATGTGATATGGTCAAGACATGATGCTAAATTTTATTGTATGAGATGATCATGTTTTGTAACCGAGTTATCGGCAACTGGCAGGAGCCATATGGTTGTCGCTTTATTGTATGCAATGCAATCGCCCTGTAATGCTTTACTTTATTACTAAGCGGTAGCGATAGTCGTAGAAGCATAAGATTGGCGAGACGACAACGATGCTACTATGGAGATCAAGGTGTCGGGCCGGTGACGATGGTGATCATGACGGTGCTTCAAAGATGGAGATCACAAGCACAAGATGATGATGGCCATATCATGTCACTTATATTGATTGCATGTGATGTTTATCTTTTATGCATCTTATCTTGCTTTGATTGACAGTAGCATTTTAAGATGATCTCTCACTAATTATCAAGAAGTGTTCTCCCTGAGTATGCACCGTTGCGAAAGTTCTTCGTGTTGAGACACCACGTGATGATCGGGTGTGATAGGCTCTACGTTCAAATACAACGGGTGCAAAACAGTTGCACACGCGGAATACTCAGGTTATACTTGACGAGCCAAGCATATACAGATATGGCCTCGGAACACGGAGACCGAAAGGTCGAGCGTGAATCATATAGTAGATATGATCAACATAGTGATGTTCACCAATGAAGCTACTCCATCTCACGTGATGATCGGACATGGTTTAGTTGATTTGGATCACGTGATCACTTAGAGGATTAGAGGGATGTCTATCTAAGTGGGAGTTCTTTAGTAATATGATTAATTGAACTTAAATTTATCATGAACTTAGTACCTGATAGTATCTTGCTTGTTTATGTTTTATTGTAGATAGATGGCCCGTGCTGTTGTTCCGTTGAATTTTAATGCGTTCCTTGAGAAAGTAAAGTTGAGGATTATCCTCATTGCTGCACAGAAGAATTACGTCCTAGAAGCACCGCTGTGTGCCAGGCCTGCTACTGGAGCAACACCAGATGTTATGAACGTCTGGTAGAGCAAAGCTGATGACTACTCGATAGTTCAGTGTGCCATGCTTTACGGCTTAGAATCGGGACTTCAACGATGTTTTGAAAGTCATGGAGCATATGAGATGTTCTAGGAGTTGAAGTTAATATTTCAAGAAAATGCCCGGATTAAGAGATATGAAGTCTCCAATAAGTTCTATAGCTGCAAGATGGAGGAGAACAGTTCTGTCAGTGAGCATATACTCAAAATGTCTGGGTATAATAATCACTTGATTCAATTGGGAGTTAATCTTCCAGATGATTGCGTCATTGACAGAATTCTCCAATCACTTCCACCTAGCTACAAGAGCTTCATGATGAACTATAATATGCAAGCGATGAATAAAACAATTCTCGAGCTCTTCGCAATGCTGAAAGCTACAGAGGTAGAAATCAAGAAGGAGCATCAAGTGTTGATGGTCAACAAGACCACTAGTTTCAAGAGAAAGGGCAAAGGGCAGAAGAAGGGGAACTTCAAAAAGAACAGCAAGCAAGTTGCTGCTCAGGAGAAGAAACCCAAATCTGGACCTAAGCCTGAAACTGAGTGCTTCTACTGCAAGCAGACTGGTCACTTGAAGCGGAACTGCCCCAAGTATTTGGCAGATAAGAAGGATGGCAAGCTGAACAAAGGTATATATGATATACATGTTATTGATGTGTACCTTACTAATGCTCGCAGTAGCACCTGGGTATTTGATACTAGTTCTGTTGCTAATATTTGCAACTCGAAACAGGGACTACGGATTAAGCGAAGATTGGCTAAGGACGAGGTGACGATGCGCGTGGGAAATGGTTCCAAAGTCGATGTGATCGCGGTCGGCACGCTACCTCTACATCTACCTTCGTGATTAGTATTAGACCTAAATAATTGTTATTTGGTGCCAGCGTTAAGCATGAACATTATATCTGGATCTTGTTTGATGCGAGATGGTTATTCATTTAAATCAGAGAATAATGGTTGTTCTATTTATATAAGTAATATCTTTTATGGTCATGCACCCTTGAAGAGTGGTCTATTTTTATTAAATCTCAATAGTAGTGACACACGTATTCATAATGTTGAAGCCAAAATATGCAGAGTTGATAATGATAGTGCAACTTATTTGTGGCACTGCCGTTTAGGTCATATCGGTGTAAAGCGCATGAAAAAAGTCCATACTGATGGACTTTTGGAACCACTTGATTATGAATCACTTGGTACTTGCGAACCGTGCCTTATGGGCAAGATGACCAAAACACCGTTCTCCGGTACTATGGAGAGAGCAACAGATTTGTTGGAAATCATACATATAGATGTATGTGGTCCGATGAATGTTGAGGTTCGTGGCGGATATCGTTATTTTCTCACCTTCACAGATGACTTAAGCAGATATGGGTATATCTACTTAATGAAACATAAGTCTGAAACATTTGAAAAGTTCAAAGAATTTCAGAGTGAAGTTGAAAACCATCGTAACAAGAAAATAAAATTCCTACGATCTGATCATGGAGGAGAATATTTGAGTTACGAGTTTGGTGTACATTTGAAAGAATACGGAATAGTTTCACAACTCACGCCACCCGGAACACCACAGTGTAAAGGTGTGTCCGAACGTCGTAATCGTACTTTACTAGATATGGTGCAATCTATGATGTCTCTTACTAATTTACCGCTATCATTTTGGGGTTATGCTTTAGAGACGACCGCATTCACGTTAAATAGGGCACCATCAAAATCCATTGAGACGACGCCTTATGAACTCTGGTTTGGCAAGAAACCAAAGTTGTCGTTTCTACAAGTTTGGGGCTGCTATGCTTATGTGAAAAGGCTTCAACCTAATAAGCTCGAACCCAAATCGGAGAAATGTGTCTTCATAGGAAACTATTGGATACACCTTCTATCACAGATCCGAAGGCAAGACTTTTGTTGCTAAATTCGGAAACTTTCTAGAGAAGGAGTTTCTCTCGAAAGAAGTGAGTGGGAGGAATGTAGAACTTGATGAGGTAACTACACCTACTCCCTTATTGGAAAGTAGTACATCACAGAAACCGGTTTCTGTGACACCTGCACCAATTAGTGAGGAAGCTAATGATGATGATCATGAAACTTCAGAACAAGATACTACTGAACCTCGTAGATCAACTAGAGTAAGATCCGCACCATAGTGGTACGGTAATCCTGTTCTGGAAGTCTTGCTACTAGATCATGATGAACCTACGAACTATGGAGAAGCGATGGTGAGCCCAGATTCCGCAAAATGGCTTGAAGCCATGAAATCTGAGATGGGATCCATGTATGAGAACAAAGTGTGGACTTCGGTTGACTTGCCCAAAGATCAGCAAGCAATTGAGAATAAATGGATCTTCAAGAAGAAGACTGACGCTGACGGTAATGTTACTGTCTACAAAGCTTGACTTGTCGCAAAAGGTTTTCGACAAGTTCAAGGGATTGACTACGATGTGACCTTCTCACCCGTAGCGATGCTTAAGTCTGTCCGAATCATGTTAGCAATTGCCGCATTTATTGATTATGAAATTTGGCAGATGGATGTCAAAACTGCATTCCTGAATGGATTTTTGGAAGAAGAGTTGTATATGATGCAGCCAGAAGGTTTTGTTGATCCAAAGGGAGCTAACAAAGTGTGCAAGCTCCAGCGATCCATTTATGGGCTGGTGCAAGCCTCTCGGAGTTAGAATAAACGCTTTGATAATGTGATCAAAGCATTTGGTTTTGTACGGACTTTTGGAGAAACCTGTATTTACAAGAAAGTGAGTGGGAGCTTTGTAGCATTTCTGATATTATATGTAGATGACATATTACTAATCGGAAATGATATAGAATTTCTGGATAGCATAAAGGGATACTTGAATATGAGTTTTTCAATGAAAGACCTCGGTGAAGCCGTTTACATATTGGGCATTAAGATCTATAGAGATAGATCAAGACGCTTAATTGGACTTTCACAAAGCACATACCTTCACAAAATTTTGAAAAAGTTCAAAATGGATCAAGCAAAGAAAGGATTCTTGCCTGTGTTACAAGTTGTGAAATTGAGTAAGACTCAATGCCCGACCACTACAGAAGATAGAGAGAAAATGAAAGATGTTCCCTATTGTCGGGGGTGTCTTATCCCTCGCACACCTATGGGGATCGGCGGACCGAGCCCCTTTTGGTTCGGCAGGGGGCGGTGGATGCACAAAGAGTAGATCGAGGCGAAACACACGAGCGAGACGATCGATTTACCCAGGTTCGGGCCGCATGGATGCATAAAACCATCCTCCTGCTTTGGTGGTTGTATTGAGTTCTGGCTCGGGAGCGGCGAGTGCTACAGTACACTCGAGCAGCTAGCGAGACCGAGCATGAGAATGGCTGTCCTCCCCCCCTCTCTGTTGCGCATGGGCCTCCTATTATATGTCTAAGGGGTCACCAACACGTGGCAACAGAGGTGAGGGTAAAAATGTAAAAGGGGTGGTAGTTGGCTCCACCGCCTACATGTCGCATCCTACCTAACTCTGACGGCAGGGTACAAGGGCATTAAATGCCCGTCTGTGTCACCTTGACGACCCAGAGAGGGACCGCTAGGAACGCCACCGTTTGCCATGATGGTTATCTTGTCAGCACTTGCTTGCCACCGCATGCCCCCGGCCGCATAGCCTCCCGCCACGTACGCCAGGAATGGTCCCAGGGCGACACGTTGGTGGGTGAGCTGGAGCGCGGGCTGCGGGGTAGTAGCTTGCCGCGGCAAGCGCCTTGTCACGGATGTTGTCTTGTCGCGTCCGGGAGCTTGCCGCTCACCGGGTCTTGTCGGGGCGCGCGGTGCACCGCAGCGAGTCTCTTGAGATGCTTTGGTTGGTCTTCCCGGCAAGCTCCTCTTGTCGGGGTCTCGTCTCCTTCCCGGCAAGCTCCTCTTGCTGGGGCCTTGTCTCCTTCCCGGCAAGCTCCTCTTGCCGGGGCCTTGTTTTGCTCTTGGATACTTTGTTCTTGAATGGCTCCTAAAGGAACTATGGAGGGTCTTGGCGGTCACCCGGCAAGCCTTGCCGCGGGTCGCTGCGACTGCCCGTGCACAAGTTTGGGATACTAAGGTACCCCTACTTTAGTACACCGACAGGAGCCCGCGGGCCTGGGCCATACACGGTGCCGAGCGCTGTTGGGCCAGGCCCAAAACAGTGCACGGGCACGCGCGGCCTAGGACACGCCATAACTCACTCCGCACCCACCGCGCCCTCCCCAAACGGCACGCGTCGAACGCGGCACCGTGCGTGACGTGGGCGGCGTGCGCGGGGCCGCACCCTGCGCGCATGCATCACGTCGTGGTAAAAGGGGACGGTTGGCGCGCTCCTCCCCGTAAACGGAGGGAGGCGTGGAGGCGTGGTGGGCGGAATCGTGGATAGCTGTTTATTCGTGACGGCGAAACGTCCGCCCCCCTCCCCTCCCTCTTTATAAGCAAAGGAAACAGGGGCACGGCGCCATCTGCCCATTACTGCTTCCAATCTCAAAACCTCCGCCGCTCCCCGTCTTCTCAGAGCAACAAGAGAGCAGCGCCCTGCTCCCCCCATTGCCACCAGCACCACCACCACCGTCGGCCTCCTCCACCACCTTCGCCATGGCTCCGAAGGGCGACAAGGGAAAAGCGGTGAAGTCGACTGAGGCGCAGCGGCTCCCAACGATGCGGAAGGAGCGGGCCATCTTCCCCCCCCCCCAAGCTCGGCGCGAAGGCGTTGCGGGAGCGGTATTACCTGTTCTGGTCGGCGGAGACGCGGGCTCACCCGCGGACCAGGGTGCTCCCGGCTGAAGCCCACACGAAGGCTCTGGACGGGTACCCTTTCTTTGCTGTGTTCTTCTACTACGGGCTCTGCCCGCCCTTTTCCGAGTTCTTCTGTGATATTATGAACACATATGGCTTCTACCTCCTTGACTTCACCCCCAACACCGTCCTCACCATGGCAGTTTTCGCACATCTTTGCGAAAACTTTGTCGGAGTCCACCCTAGTGTAGCTCTCTTCCGCCATTTCTTTATCCCTCGAGTAGAGAGAGGAGAGACTCTGTTCGGCGGAATCGCCTGGATCTCCAGAGCCGGCAAGAAGGAATCTTACCTAGAGGGGGAGTTCCGCGGCAAGTGGGAGGAGTGGAGAGTAGACTAGTGCTGGATCATCGAGGAGAGCCCGCAGTCGTTCACCGTCCGGCGCCAAGCAGCAACGGTGCGCGGCAATGACTGGAGCGACTTGGCTCCGGAAGACAGCAAGCTGAGGATTGCCATCACCAGGATCCAGCGCCTTAGGCTTGCCGGACTCACTGTAGGTGCTGTTGGCGCAGACTTTCTTCGCCGCCGCATTGCCCCTCTGCAGGAACGGGGAAGGCCTGCCTGGGAGTTCAAGAACGCGGCGGACATTATGAGGCTGCGCCCAGGCCTCAACTATAATTTCACTGTCCTCGAGCACACTAGCATGCTGCAGGAGCTCTTCAAATATGATTCGGACCACCCCGAAGTCTTTAGGCTGCCGCAGGGCGTCGTCCCTTTGTGTAACAACTCTGCGCTTGACCACATCCGGGCGATGATGCCGTTGTGCGACTCGCACGGAATCGAGCCGACTTGGCAAGAGCCCGCAGACGAGGTCGTGCAGCAGTTCTTCGACGACCTGGTGGAAGTGCCAATCCGCGCCGACGAGAGGGACGGCCTCATCCGTGACACCATCGAGGCGGAGCTGGCGTACATAGCCACCAGGTTGGAAGAGGCAGCGGCAGCGGCAGGCGAATTTGGGTTTACTCTGGAGGAAGCGGCGGCAGAAGAGGCAAAAACTCGTGCCGAGCGAGACGAGTTCCTCGGCAAGAAAGAGCTCGCCCGGCAGGAGGAACTTGCCGGCAAGGAAGATCTTGCCGGGGGCAGCGCCGAGCCGAGCAAGCCTGCCGGGGATGCGAGCGACTCGCTAGAGATCGACTCTTCCTCCACTTCGTCTTCCGACAGCCCGCCGCCGGCTGCGCCTCCGTCTCCACCAAGAAGGCGTCTTTGCAAGGCCGCGGATGTAGCGAGGCGGCAGGATGCCCAGCAGTCGCCGCGCCGCACGACACGCTCCACCGCGGCAAGCACTGTTGTCGTGGGAGCACCCCATGCCGCTGCTGCAACCGGAGCTGGATCTTCCCGGGCTGCCGCTTCTGCTCCCACCAAGCGGCCGAGGGAGCCTACCCCTCCACCTTCCCGCGCCAGCCGCGGGCCGAATTTCGACTTCTCCGCGTTTAGCTCCGACGAGGAAGAAGAGGAGGAGTAAGTTCTTCCCATTGTACTTGTAATTCTTTGATTTCCGCTGTTCTTGTCTTGTCTTGTTTCTCACTTGCCTTCCTCTGCATCTCTTCCTTTTCAGGACTCTGGCACAGAGGGCGGCGAAGAGGGCCAGGGTGCCGGTGATCGTCATCGAGGACGAACCCACTGCATCAACAGGGGACGTGCCTGAGATGAACCTGTCGGACCTGGCGGCTGATCCTCAGAGCAGCCCCCAGCGTAAGTGTTTTGTATACTTCCCGCTGTTGGGCACGCACGAAGATCCTTGCTATGCTGATACTTGTCTGTAGACTTGTGCAGGAGCGGAGCAACCTCACCAGGGGAGCCTGGAGACCGTTCCCGTAGCACCAAGGGAGAGTCCTTCGGCGGGGGAAAGGTCCCCGGCAAGGGAGGCGACTCCGGCAAGGGAGGAGGCTCCGACAAGGGAGGAGCCCCCGGCAAGGGAAGGGACTCCGGCAAGGGAGGAGCCCCCGGCGGGGGAGGAGACTCCGGCAAGGGAGGAGCCCTTGGCACGGCAAGGATCTCCGGCAAGGGACCGCGCCAGCGATCCCCCGGCGACGGAGACCACAGCGGCCGGCCCTGGCACAGGTAACTTCCTTGCTTCCAAACTCCCCTTGCTTCTTCGGCTTCTTGATCTTCCTCTTGGGTTTTTCTCGAATTTTGCTTGAATCTTCTCCCCTCTTCCGGCCATCAGGTCCATCTGCCGCAGAGCCGATGGAGACGGAGGTCGCCGCCGAGGAAGCAGCCGGCGCCGGCGAGGAGGCTGCCAGGGCTGCCGCCGCAGAGGCGGGCGGGGAGTCTGGCGGTCGTACTGACGACCCGGAGGCCACATGAGCGCCAGGCGCTGCTCCGACCACTGACTCCTCCGCCGCTGCCGCCGCGGCAGGCTCCGAAGAGCCCCAGCCCGGCATCTACCTGAAGGCCGGCGAGAACATCTTCATCAGCCTCCCCTGGGCGTCAAGCTCCAGGGTGCCGATCGAGGGGGAGATGCTGGACGGAGAGGTCCTTGCCTCTGCCGGGCTGAAGCTGGTTGACGCGCCGAGCAGCAGCAGCGGCGATCCTGAAGAGGAGCGCCTGCTGCGGAAGCTAGTGGCGCTCTATCGCACATGGCAGGCCAAGTTGGAGTCCCGCGAAGCACTCATGGCGAAGGCTGGCGCTGACATCAAGAAGCGCGCAGAAGAGCTCTGGGGCGCCCACCAAGAAGCTCTTCGCTCTCTGGCAAGGGAGCGGGAGGAACTTGCCGAGGCGCAGCAAGCCTTCCTTCTCGAGAAGGCGGACGTCGAAGAGCGCCAGCGCCTTGTCGCGGAGAAGCCGTCTTCGCAGGAGGGTGACTTGGCGCAGCGGAAGGTCAACCTCGACGGCCACGAGGAGGAACTTGCCGCGCGCGAGCGGGCAGTTGGCGGAGCCGTCAAGCAGGCCGAAGACGCTGCCGCAGCTCCCGAGGCCGCCAAGGCTGGGCTGGAGCTGAAGGTGACGCAGCTGGAGGCGGACCTCAAGGCGAGAAGCGACGAGCTTGCCGTGCTCAAGCTCGAGCGGGAGAAGGACGCCAGCGGCTACTTGGAGCTGCAGGCCCTTTTCGCCGAGAGGGGCAAGGAGCTGGACACCGCCAAGAACTCCAATGCCGATCTCGAAGGGAAGCTGGCGGCCCTGACCAGATCTCTGGACGGCGCCAAGGAGCAGGAGACGGCCCTGAAGGAGGTGGTCAAGGCCGGCAAGGTGCTGTTGGCGAAGGCCGCCGCCGCCCGGAAGACTTTGGCGGAGGACATGGAGCGCTGGACGGAGGATCTGGTGGACATCGCCGCGGAAGTCGACAAGGAGCTGGAGTAGTTGGGGATGGTGGATCTCGCCGACGAGAACCTCCAACCCAGCGCCAAGCTCCCCCTGTTCTTCAAAGGCGTGGCGACGGCGCTCCAGCGAATCCGGGAGCAGTTCCCGAAACAGCTTGCCAACGAGTCGCGCAAGATCTGCGCAGGAGCTCTCCAGAAGGTGCTGATGAAGGTGGCCTTCCGCAACCCAGGCTTCCGCCTCAACAATGTCCTCCGAAGCCTGCCGCCAGATGCTGATCAGGAGGAGCTCAAGGCCCTTGTCGCACCTATCGTGGACAAGGTGAGCTGGATCAGGAGGGTCGAAGGCGACCGTGTAGACTAGGCCGTTTATCTTCTTCTTTCCCTGTCGCTGCCAATCATGTTATGAAAAATAGTCTGTTAGAGCTGCGACAAGTTATTCTGTAATATACTCTTATCCTTGGCTAATAATTGCTATGTTATTTCCTTTACTTGCTTCCTCCCCTTGTATGTTTTTACCCTACGCTTTTAGGGAACTTGCTGGTGCGGGCACCTTTGCCGCGAGCGCTGAGTGCGGAACATCAGCAGCGGAACTTCAGCAGCCTGCCGGCGGTGCTGCAACCGACAAGAAACCTCGTTGCGGAGCTAGTCGCAGCTTGCTTAAGTCGTTGAGCGGACTTGAAACGACAGTAAGGCAACTAGCTACGAGTTGGTTCCCTGCCGGCGGTGCCGCAACCGACAAGAAACCTTGTCGTAGAGCTAGTCGCAGCTCCCTTAAGTTGTTGAGCGGACTCGAAACAACAGTAAGGGGGCGACCAGATACGAGTTGGTTCCTCCGCGCACAGGTTTTCCATACAAGGGACGATCGCAAGAAGGAAGATAACTCTAAAAATTTAATTGCTATGTTATTTCCTTTACTTGACTCCTTCCTTTGTATGTTTTTACCCTGCACATATAGGGAACTTGCCGGCGCGGGCACGCTTGCCGCGAGTGCTGAGTGCGGAACGTCAGCGATCTGCGGGCGGTGCTGCGGCCGACAAGAAACCTTGTCGCGGAGCTAGTTGTAGCTCACTTAAGTTGTTGAGCGGGGCTCGAAACAACAGTAAGGGCGCAACTAGCTACGAGTCGGCTCCTCCGCGCCCAGGCTCCACATACAAAGCACGGGCGTTCAAGGAAAATAACTTAAAAATCTAAAGGAAATCTGATTGCTCAAACTTTGGCACTTATCTTTCTCTGTTGTTTGCCTTCCCGGGGTATGTGCTGAGCACATAATCTTTATGCACGGGGTCTGCGCCCGGCTTTGTACAAAGGATTACATGCAACAGCGGCAAGACTTTGTACAAATGGGTGGTTGCTGAATAGGGTCCGACAACCGCGCCTCACGGGCAAAGCTTACGAAGATGCGCAATATTCCAGGAGTTGCTCACTGGTACGCCTTCTTCGGTCCCAAGGCGGACAGTGCCAAGCCTAGTGACTCGCTTCACCCGATAAGGGCCTTCCCACTTTGGCGTCAACTTGTCGGAAATCTTGGCGGACTGATCGCGCCAAAGAAACAAGGTCGCCTTCCTCGAAACTTCTGGCGTTAGCTTTGCGGCTAAGATAGCGGCGCAAAGCTTGCTGGTAGCGAGCAGCTCAAGCTTGCTGGTAGCGAGCGGCTCGCGCAGCAGCCTGAAGACGATCCTCCTCGAGGAGCAGCGCGTCATCTTGCCGCAGCTGCTCTTGCTCAAGCTCATCACAAGCGAGCACTCGAGGTGAACGGTATACGAGTTCCGTGGGGATAACTGCTTCTGCTCCGCAGACTAGAGCAAAAAGTGTCTGGCCGGCGGCTCGATTTGGCATCATTCTGATCGTCCAAAGAGCCACTGGCAGCTCCGTGCCAAAGCCTCTGCCGGAGAGGCGGGTGATGGCGGCAAACGGTGCGGGGAATGAGATATGCTCGGACTTCTAACCATGTTAGAAGGAGCAACATCTCGTCCGAGCGACCGCGCCATGCTTGCGTCAGCATGTTGGCGCGCATGCTGATCCTGAGCACTCCGGGATCCGCCAGCTCAATCCTGGCCCAGCAGACGTATGGTACCGTGGGTACCATGACGCTGCTGGTCCCGCGTCTCCTAGGATGGGGGCGGTGCGTGTACGGACGCCGAGGTCTTGGAGTGCGTGCGGTCGTTGTGGGAGGCGATCGCGCCGCCGACGTGCGGTGCAGCCTATTCCTTGGACCTAGCAGCGCCACGAGTCTCCCCGTCGGCGCCCGCTCTTTCGCCGGCGCCTGCTCCACCAGCCGTCCGCTCTGGCGACGGCGGGCTCGGCGCAGACGGAGCAGCTGCCTTCGAAATCTTCTCCTTCGACACCATGTTGATGAAGACGATGAAGATGCGGCTCGTGTGAACGCCGGATCAGGTTCGCACAACCTCGACGCACCCCCTACCTGGCGCGCCAAAGATGTCGGGGGTGTCTGATCCCTCGCACACCAATGGGGATCGGCGGACCGAGCCCCTTTTGGTTCGGCAGGGGGCGGTGGATGCACAAAGAGCAGATCGAGGCGAAACACACGAGCGAGACGATCGATTTACCCAGGTTCGGGCCACACGGATGCGTAAAACCCTACTCCTGCGTTGGTGGTTGTATTGAGTTCTGGCTCGGGAGTGGCGAGTGCTACAGTACACTCGAGCAGCTGGCGAGACCGAGCGTGAGAATGGATGTCCTCCCCCCCTCTCTGTTGCGCATGGGCCTCCTTTTATATGTCTAAGGGGTCACCGACACGTGGCAACAGAGGTGAGGGTAAAAATGTAAAAGGTGTGGTAGTTGGCTCCACCGCCTACATGTCGCATCCTACCTAACTCTGACGGCAGGGGACAAGGGCATTAAATGCCCGTCTGTGTCACCTTGACGGCCCAGAGAGGGACCGCTAGGAACGCCACCGTTTGCCACGATGGTTATCTTGTCAGCACTTGCTTGCCACCGCATGCCCCCGGCCGCACAGCCTCCCGCCACGTACGCCAGGAATGGTCCCAGGGCGACACGTTGGTGGGTGAGCTGGAGCGCGGGCTGCGGGGTAGTAGCTTGCCGCGGCAAGCGCCTTGTCGCGGATGTTGTCTTGTCGCATCCGCGAGCTTGCCGCTCACCGGGTCTTGTCGGGGCGCGCGGTGCGCCGCAGCGAGTCTCTTGAGATGCTTTGGTTGGTCTTCTCGGCAAGCTCCTCTTGCCAGGGTCTCGTCTCCTTCCCGGCAAGCTCCTCTTGCCGGGGCCTTGTCTCCTACCCAGCAAGCTCCTCTTGCCGGGGCCTTGTTTTGCTCTTGGATACTTTGTTCTTGAATGGCTCCTAAAGGAACTTTGGAGGGTCTTGGCGGTCACCCGGCAAGCCTTGCCGCGGGTCGCTGCGACTGCCCATGCACAAGTTCGGGATTCTAAGGTACCCCTACTTTAGTACACCGACACCTATGCTTCAGCCATAGGCTCTATCATGTATGCAATGTTGTGTACCAGACCTAATGTATGTCTTGCTATAAGTCTAGCAGGGAGGTACCAAGGTAATCCAGGAGTGGATCACTGGACAATGGTCAAGAACATCCTGAAATACCTGAAAAGGACTAAGGATATGTTTCTCATATATGGAGGTGACAAAGAGCTCATCGTAAATGGTTACGTTGATGCAAGCTTTGACACTGATCTGGACAATTCTAAATCGCAAACCGGATACGTGTTTACATTAAACGGTGGAGCTGTCAGTTGGTGCAAGTTCTAAACAAAGCGTTGTGGTGGGATCTACATGTGAAGCAGAGTACATAGCTGCTTCGGAAGCTACAAACGAAGGAGTCTGGATGAAGGAGTTCATATCCGATCTAGGTGTCATACCTAGTGCATCGGGTCCAATGAAAATCTTTTGTGACAATACTGGTGCAATTGCCTTGGCAAAGGAATCCAGATTTCACAAGAGAACCAAGCACATCAAGAGACGCTTCAATTCCATCCGGGATCTAGTCCAGGTGGGAGACATAGAGATTTGCAAGATACATATGGATCTGAATGTAGCAGACCCGTTGACTAAGCCTCTTCCACAAGCAAAACATGATCAGCACCAAAGCTCCATGGGTGTTAGAATCATTACTGTGTAATCTAGATTATTGACTCTAGTGCAAGTGGGAGACTGAAGGAAATATGCCCTAGAGGCAATAATAAAGTTATTATTTATTTCCTTATATCATGATAAAAGTTTATTATTCATGCTAGAATTGTATTATCCGGAAACATAATACTTGTGTGAATACATAGACAAACTAAACGTTACTAGTGTGCCTCTACTTGACTAGCTCGTTAACCGAAGATGGTTATGTTTCCTAACCATAGACATGTGTTGTCATTTGATTAATGGGATCACATCATTAGGAGAATGATGTGATTGACATGACCCATTTCATTAGCTTAGCACCCGATCATTTAGTATGTTGCTATTGCTTTCTTCATGACTTATACATGCTCCTATGACTATGAAATTATGCAACTCCCGTTTGCCAGAGGAACACTTTATGTGCTACCAAATGTCACAACGTAACTGGGTGATTATAAAGGAGCTCTACAGGTGTCTCCAAAGGTACATGTTGGGTTGGCGTATTTCAAGATTAGGATTTGTCACTCCGATTGTCGGAGAGGTATCTCTGGGCCCTCTCGGTAATGCACATCACATAAGGCTTGCAAGCATTGCAACTAATGACTTAGTTGCGAGATGATGTATTACGAAACAAGTAAAGAGACTTGCCGGTAACGAGATTGAACTAGGTATTGAGATACCGACGATTGAATCTCGGGCAAGTAACATACCGATGACAAAGGGAACAAAGTATGTTGTTATGCGGTCTGACCAATAAAGATCTTCGTAGAATATGTGGGAGCCAATATGAGCATCCAGGTTCCGCTATTGGTTATTGACCGGAGACATGTCTCGGTCATGTCTACATTATTCTTGAACCCGTAGGGTCCGCACGCTTAACGTTACGATGACAGTTTCATTATGAGTTTATATATTTTGATGTACTGAAGTTTGTTCGGAGTCCCGGATGTGATCACGGACATGACGAGGAGTCTCGAAATGGTCAAGACATAAATATTGATATATTGGACAGCTATATTCGGACACCGGAAGTGTTCTGGGTGATTTCGGAGAAAACCGAAGTGCCGGACGGTTACCGGAACCCCCCCCCCCCGGGGAGAAGTAATGGGCCTTATGGGCCCTAGTGGACAGAGAGAGGGGCGGCCAGGGTGGGCCGCACGGCCCCTCCCCCTCTAGTCCGAATTGGAATAGGAGAGGGGGGCGGCGCCCCCCTTTCCTTCTCCCTCTCCCCCTTCCTTTCCCCCTCCTAGTAGGAGTAGGAAAGAGGGGAGTCCTACTCCTACTAGGAGGAGGACTCCTCGTCCTTGGCGCACCCAAGGGCCGGCCGGCCTCCCCCCTTGCTCCTTTATATACGGGGGCAAGGGGGCACCTCTAGACACACAAGTTGATCCTCGTGATCATTTTCTTAGGCGTGTGCCTGTGCCCCCCTCCACCATACTCCTCGATAATATTGTAGCGGTGCTTAGGCGAAGCCCTGCAACAGTAGAACATCAAGATCGTCACCATGCCATCGTGCTGACGGAACTCTTCCCCGACACTTTGCTGGATCGGAGTCCGGGGATCGTCATCGAGCTGAACGTGTGCTAAAACTCGGAGGTGCCGTAGTTTCGGTGCTTGATCGGTCGAGCCGTGAAGACGTACGACTACATCAACCGCATTGTCATAACGCTTCCGCTGTTGGTCTACGAGGGTACGTAGACAACACTCTCCCCTCTCGTTGCTATGCATCACCATGATCTTGCGTGTGCGTAGGATTTTTTTTTGAAAATACTACGTTCCCCAACAGTATCGCCCTAGGTTATAATTGTCTCATGATGAATATCATCCAACAAGTCACTGATCCAATGCCTAAGAATTTATCTTATATTGTTCTTGCTAAGTTGCTACTGCTATCATCACTGTTACACTTGCTACAAAACTACTGCTATCACTGTTACCGTTGTTGTTACTACTGTCACTATTATCAAAACTATCATATTACTTTGCTACTAATCACGTTGCTGCAGATAATTAATCTCCAGTAGTGGTTGAATTGACAACTCAGCTGCTAATACCTTCAAATATTCTTTGGCTCCCCTTGTGTCGAATCTATAAATTTGGGTTGAATACTCTACCCTCGAAAACTATTGTGATCCCCTATACTTGTGGGTTATCAAGACCTTTTTCTGGCGCCGTTGCCGGGGAGCATAGCTATATTTGTTGAGTCACTTGGGATTATTATCAATTTATCACTATGAAGAATCTGAAGGATGCTAAGACTAAGATTTATCCCTCTAAGAGGAGGGGAGGTAAGGAACTGCCATCCATTTTTGCTCTAGATTCACCTTCTGTTATAAGTAAACTTGCAACAACACCACATGCTATTAATCCTGATACGTTGCAAGTTATTGATTGTGCTACTTCTGCTATGAATGATAATTATGATGATGCTAGTACCTTGCTTGATAATGATGATGTGCCACTTGGTGACTTTCTTGATGAACAAATTGCAAAAGTAATACAACATGATGTTGTTGAATCTGATGATGAGCTTGAAACTGAAACTCCTGAAACACCTGCTAGAACTAACCTTCCTAGATATGAATTTCCTAAGGTACCGTAAGGTTATGTTATGAATGAGGAGACAACTAGATATATTCTTGCTTGTAGGGATAGAGATGGTCTAGAGAAATTATTATGCAAGTATAAGGAAAAATCTCTGAATGCTAGAATGAAATATGATCCTAAGTTTGCTACTTCACCTATCTTTATAGATGATAAGGATTATCAATTCTCTATCGATCTGGAGTTAATTAATTTGGTTGAATCTGATCCTTTCCATGGTTATGAAACTGAAACTGTTGTGGCACATCTTACTAAGTTGAATGACATAGCCACCGTTTTTACTCATGATGAGGAAACTCGCTATTACTTTATTCTCAAATTATTTCTGTTCTCATTAAAGGGTGATGCTAAAGCTTGGTACAATACACTTCTCTTGGTTGTGTGCGTAGTCCCCAGGATATTATTTATTACTTCCCTAAAAAAATCCTTACTCATAAGAAACAAGCTTCTTTACAAGAAATATTTAACTTTGTGCAAACCAAATAAGAGAGTCTCCCACAATCTTGGGGGAGGCTTTGCCAGTTACTTAATGCTTTGCCTGATCATCCTCTTAAGAAAAATGAAATACTTGATATCTTCTATAATGGACTAACTGATGCTTCTAGGGATTTCCTAGATAGTTGTGCTGGTTGTGTTTTCAGGGAACGAACTATTGGGCAAGCTGAAGAATTATTGAATAACATATTGAAAAATTATGATGATTGGACTCTTCCTGAACAACCGGTTAAACCCACTCCGAAGAAGAGGGGTATATTATATCTCAGTCCTGAAGATATGCAAGAGGCAAAGAAATCTATGAAGGAAAAAGGTATTAAAGCTGAGAATGTCAAATATTTACCTCCTATTGAAGAAATACATGAGCTTAATACACCACCACTTCCTAAGGTGGTAGAGGTAAATTCTTTAATAAAGTTCAATGATAATGACAATCCTCACAATATGCACCCTAGCCAATGTCTTTATGAATTTGAAAACTATATTAGAAAGCAAGATCACTTGAATGCAAATGTTATGAAACAATTGAAATAGAATTCTGATATGATTGCTCACTTGAGTGACTTGTTATTTAGAATCTCAAATGATGTTAGAGGTGTTGGAAAGCATGCTTCTATGGTTCAAACTCAATTAGAACAAGTTGCTAAATCTCAAAGAGAAATGCTTGATGAAATGAATAATAATATACATGACTTTGTTGTTAGAGTTGCAACTAGAGGAGGTAAAATGACTCAGAAACCACTTTATCCTGAGGGACACCCAAAAGAATTGAACAGGATTCACAAAGGAACAACACCACTACACCTAGTTCATCTAAAAAGAAAAAGAAAAAGAAAATTGATAGTACTTTGCATGCTCCTAGTGAACCTAAAATAGAAAAACCTCCTGATAATGATAATGAAACTTCTATCTCTGATGTTGAAACTCAGTCTGGTAATGAACATTCACCTGCTGATAATGAAAAAGATAATGATGAGGTTCATGGAGATGCTCAACCAAATAATAAAGAACCAGACAATGATGTTGAGATAGAACCACATGTTGATCTTGATAACCCACAACCTAAGAATACAAGATATGACAAAAGAGACTTCATTGCTACAAAACACGGTAAAGAAAGAGAACCGTGGGTTCAAAAACCAATGCCCTTTCCACCTAACTGAACTAAAAAGAAAGATGATGAAGAATTTGAACGCTTTTCTAAAATGCCGAGGCCAGTCTTTTTGCGTACTCGCTTGACCGATATCTTGAAAATGCCTCCTTATGCAAAGTATATGAAAGACATCATCACTAATAATATAAAAAATACCGAAAGCTGAAATCTCCACTATCCTTGCTAATTATACATTTAAGGATGGAGTACCTAAAAAACTTGGAGATCCGGGAATACCAACTATACCTTGCTCCATCAAAAAGAATTATGTGAAAACTACTTTGTGTGATTTAGGAGCTGGTGTTAGTGTTATGCCTTTCTCTTTATATAAAAGACTTGATTTGAATAAACTCACACCTACTGAAATATCTTTGCAAATGGCTGACAAATCAACTGTCATACCTATCGGTATCTGTGAGGATGTGTCCGTTGTTGTTGCTGATGTTACTATTTTGACTGACTTGGTTATACTTGAGATGCCTGAGGACGACAACATGTCGATTATCCTTGGTAGACCCTTCTTGAATACTGTAGTGGATGTTATTGATTGTAATAAAAGCAAGGTCACTTTTCACATCAATGGTAATGAGCATACGGTGCACTTTCCGAAGAAACAATTCCAAGTGAATGGTATTAATGTTATTGAAAAATCTCCGACAATCACTATTGGAAGTTATCAAATACCTTTAGCTACTGTCAAAAAGAAATATGAAATGCTTACTGTTGGGGACATTCATATCCCCGTTGAGGTAACTTAGTGATTTACGATAGTTCTTTGGTTTCATGCTAATTGAAAGTGGTTGTTAATAAGACTTGATCAACCTTATTAATGGATAATTTTCGAGTGGTATGAAGTTGATGAATTTAGTAAGCACTACCTTTTATCCCTGCTCTTTGTTTCCTATTTTTATTAGTTAAATAAAATAAAATGCCATGTTTTGTCTGTTTTCTGAATTTCCCGTGCAATAAAAAATGACCCAAAAATAAAAGTTCTCAGAATGTTCTGAAAATTTAATACGATTTTTTTTTTCAGAATATTTAAGAATTTCTGGTGCAAATGATATTAGAGGGAGGTGCACCAGGTGGGCACAACCCACCTGGGCGCGCCAGGACCCCCAGGCGCGCCCTGGTGGGTTGTGGTCCCACGTGGGCCACCTCACTTTTCCCTTCACACCACATCATCACTTACCTCCAGAAAAAAATTCTCCGTTACTCTCTCTCTCTTGTGTTCTTGCTCTCAAACCCGCCGATTTTGATCTCTTTGCTCGAAGCTCCGTTTCCTAAACTGTTTCGGGAGATTGTTGCTTGGTATGTGACTCCACCGCTTGTCCAATTAGTTTTTGTTTTAGTGTTTTATATTTTGAATAAGTAGCTACTCTTTTTGCTGCTGTAGATGAGCTTGCATGTTGAATTCTTAGAGTTCTAAGTAGTTTGAATGCTTGCTATGGCTTCTATGTATCCCTATGAGTAGTTGCTATCAATCTTATAAAGTTTTGTTGATAAATTTTTGCCACTCAAAAATTTTCAGAAAATTGTAGGCGAACATGATGGACCTTTTTGGAAGGAGTTCTTTGAGGAGGAGATCCTCGGGGGCATCTTCTAGTGACAACTCCGCTCGTCTGTCTTATGTCGAACCAAGTGAAAGTTCCATTCGAGATGCAGATAGAAAAACATGCTTATGGCCTTGCGATGATTATATGATGCGTGTGGGCATTAAGGGGGAATTTGAGCAATATGTTCACAATGCCGGTCTCGGTCCCTACATTTCAGATAAGTGCGAGCAACGCCACACTCTTACCGAATCATTTGGCAAAGGATTTAAATTCCATCCCCATGAGTCTAGGGTGTCATTTAAGCTTTATGAAAATCCATTTACCATCTCACTAGAGAGTTTTGCTCAGCACTGCAAACTCCCATTCTGGGGTTCACTTGATGAACCGCCAAGGGCTGAGTACTAATCATTCTTGCCTAGTCTTTGCTACGGTGAGACGAGGGGAGTGACACAAGGTAGAATAAAGAGCATTCATTTTCCCACAATTCAGTACTTTGCATTATTTAACGGGAAATGTATTGTAGGCAAGCAAGACTGTAGTATGCTTTGTGCTCCAGACTTGAGCCTCATACACACCGCTCTCACCGGTGAAAGGAGTTATAACCTTGGAGTGACTGTTGCACGCAGACTGCAGCATAACGCTAACAGTGGCTATTTCTATGGTGGAATATATGCCACGCGTTTAGCATGAGGGCTGGGTGTTTCACCTTTGCCCTATGACCCTATCCTACCCAAGCAGTATTTAGACTTTGATGCTTTAAAATGTCATCAGATCCTCAAAGGAAAAATTCATTACTTCACTTACAATCAGTTGTTTAACCAAACATCTGTTGTGCACACATATTTTCCTGCGCCTGCTCTTTTTGACTATCACAGCAAAGGAAGATATTTTGTTCTTGAGAGCGAGGCCCGAGCTCACAACGCGGTAGTGGAGGCTGCACGGCAGGCCGAGGCATCCTCACCGAGAGCCTCCATGAGCTACCACGCCGAGTACTATCCAGATTACTGATAGATTACCAAGTTAGGCCAAAAGCCTAAGCTTGGGAGAGTATGTGTTACTCACCGAAATTACATTCATGTCCACTTATTCCGTTTGTCGGTGTTCACACTTTTTAATTGTATCATCCATGCTTAATTTTATTTTCTCGCTTTCTTCTGGTGTTTGAAAAACTTTAGAAAAGAAAAAAATTAGTTGTAGTTAGTTTAATTTCTATGCATGCTTAGTTGTAATATTAAAAAGAAAACCCAAAAAGATTTCCTTGTTCTTCTTTTGCTTGTTGGGAGCTTTCACGTGTAAATAGTTTTTCTCGCTTTTCCTTTTCCCTTTTATCTGCTTGTTCAAGAAAACCAAAAACTCCAAAAATATTTCAATGTGTTTCTTTGAATTTCTTTTCTTTTTATTCGAGTTGTACCAAGGAGAAGACCACGATGAAAATGTTGAGTGGCTCTCATATGAATAACTATTGATCTAATAAAGAGCCCATTTTACCTTGTCCTCTCCTGTTGAATAAAATGTTTGCAGATTCCAGCTTAGTCCGCAGCATTCTTGCACTGTTATTATTTTCATATCGTTCGACTGTGCAAGTGAAAGGCAATAATGACGATTTTCGATGAACTGGTCGTGGCAGAGAGAAACGGGTATGAACTCGACTTGTTATGTTCGTATAAATATGTTTAACCTAGTATCCATGATTCAGCCCATTATCATTAAACATGTTTGCAATGACAATTAGAGATTATAGTTTCTCATGCCATGCATAAGTAGCTAGGAGTGGATAATGATTTATCTTGGATATCAACATTGTGTTAAAATGATTGTGATGTAGTATGATGATATGGTATCCTCCTCTGAATGTTCGAGTGGCTTGACTTGGCACATGTTCATGCATGTAGTTGAATCAAAACCAACATAGCCTCTATGATATTTATGTTCACGGTGTTCATATCCTACTCATGCTAGTGTCCAATGTTACTTATGCATAATGCATGTTCATGACCGTTGGTGCTCTCTAGTTGGCCGCTTCTCAATCTAATTGCTAGCCATCACCTGTACTAAGTGGGGATTCTGCTTGTACATCAAAAACCTTGAACCCAAAAGTTATTCCAGATGAGTCCACCATACCTACCTATATGCGGTATTACCCTGCCGTCCTAAGTAAATTTGCATGTGCCACCTCTAAAAACTTCTAATAAATATTCTTTTTGTGTGCCTGGATCATTTATGGAATGACAGGAGGTGGTCGGTATCTTCCATGCTAAGCGGGTTAATCTCAGGTCGAGTGTTTATTCACTCGCCATCGCACGAGAAAAGGGTGGTAATAGGGATACCCAGTCCCAAACTGCAAACAGAAAAAGCTTACAAATAATCAAACAAAAACTTCCAATGGAGTTAAAACCTTTCCTTTTATCGCTTGGGAACCGCCACTAGCGTGCTTAGCATGGAAGATATTGATAACTGATAGTCGTGAAGTAAAACGGGTACGCGTGGGTCCTAAACAAACGTTTTTAACCCCTTTCTGCGACGGCATTTGGAATCGTCGCCAAGTGAGTGTGGGCGATAGGGGGGTCCTTCCCACACGACCCAAAACCGTCGAGGATATGCCCTGCTGGCACACACGCTCGGCAAAATGAGGTCGTGTGCGACCGGAGAGTGCTCAAATACGGAAATACGTATAGTTGAGCTAAAAATACAATTATACGATGAAATTGTTTATGGTCGCAAGTACATCCCACATAGTCAGTCCCCGCTAAATGTTTCTGTTCACAGGTACATCACACACAATTTTTCTCGTTAAATCGTTTGCGTTATTGAATGTATCACACACGATCCATAGAAGAAACTGTGTGGCAAAGGGTGTCCACCACACACAATTTTTATCTGGTAAGAGTTTGTGCAAGGTGGCCTAACACAAACAGTTTTCAAGAGAAAGTCGTGTGTGATTGTTCATTGATCCAACACGGATTATTCCTAGAAACTGTGTGCATTGCCTGAGGTCATCGCCCACTGTATTTTTTCAACAACCGTTTACAATAGCAAAACCCAATTAGCAGGCTAATTCGCCATTAGCAGGCTAATTGCCATATTATTAACAACTAGCGCACATGCCCGTGCGTTGCAACGGGATAATAAAGTTACATGCCTCTAGCTTAATATAATAATGGATCAAGACCCCCACATGTCCATATTCTCTAGTTCAACATGGCGCCCTTTAATTAGAACCAAACCAATATATTCTCTTTTATCGGCACGTGCCCACAATTTCTTCCAGTTATAATTAACCACCATATTCTCTTTTATTGGCACATGAAAGCTACCACCGTCAATAATTTATGGTGTCCCTTGTTATGAACAATCCGACTTAGCTCGATGTCCGAATGCTGAGTAGGACCAGTATGTGAGTAATCAAACTCATGACCTCAAAGACCCGACCACATGTTGCTAGCCACTCAAACAACATGGCGCCCTTTAATTAGAGCCAAACCAATATATTCTCTTTTATCAGCACGTGCCCACAATTTCTTTCAATTATAGTTAACCACCATATTCTCTTTTATTGGCACATGAAAGCTACCACCGTCAATAATTTATGGTATCCCTTGTTATGAACAATGCGACTTAGCTCGATGTCCGGATGCGGAGCAGGCCCAGTATATGAGTAATCAAACTCATGACCTCAAAGACCTGACCACATGTTGCTAGACACTAAAACAAACGCGTCCTACTAACCAATGCTCAATGTGAATATTTAAGAGTATAGGACAACATCAGATTCGAAACTTTTCTTCATTTTTCTGACCTTTCCAAAAAATCATAATGATGAATGACAAAAACACTTGAATGGAACATTTTTTGGAAATTCACAAACATTTCTTAAAATCATGAACCTTTTATAAATATATGAACACTTTTCAAATTTGTGAACATTTTTCGAAAATGGGAACATTTAGAAGGAATTTAGAAAATGTATTTTAATGCAAAAATTATTTACAATTTTGAACATATCACTAAAGCAAGAATATTTTTCAAATTTTCAATATTTTTAAATGCATGTTTAATATCTTAAACAAATATGGAAAAAGCCAAACAATTTTTAAAAATGGGAATATTTTTTAAAATTTAAAAAAAATATCAGAATGATAAAAGATTTAAAATTGCAAGCATTTTTGAAATATGAGCACAATTTTGGAATTTGTAACATGAACTATCTAATATACTTGGCAACGTGATTTTTTTTTCAAATTACGAACAGTTTTTTGGAATAGCAAGAACAAAAATTTGAATGGAACATTTCTAGAAATTCACATATATTTCTTTAATAAAATACGAGTAATTTTGAAGTTGTTAACAATTTTTTAAATGGGAACATGTTTTCAAAATTCAGATTTTTTTTCGAAAATGTGTTTCTTTAATGTAAAAATTATTTTCAACTTTCAAACATATCGCTAGAACAAGAATATTTTTCGAATTTGGAACATTTTTTAAAATCTTGAACAATAATGATAATTTTTTTAAAATGTTGAACATATTCTGAATAGACAAAAGTAAAATTCCAAACAATTTGTAAAATATGAAAATATTTTTGGAGTTCGTTACTTTTGAGAAAAATTGATCAAAATTTAAAATTCTGATCATTTTTTTAATTTCTAATTTTAGAGAAGAAAGGAAAAATAGACTTGTAATGGGAAAAATAAAAAAGAAAGAGGTAATAAAAGAGAAGGAAATAGAAAAAGAAAAATATAAATATAAACATAACACAGAAAAAAGGGTGGGCCCAGTCTTTGGTCTCCTGTCCGTAGCTTGAACTATTTGCCACAGTGTGCGGGAAATAGGATATTTTATTGCTGCATAGGCAGGAAAAAATGGGCTGACCTTACTGGGCCGTAGCACACGCGGCCCATGTACGAAATTCGGGATATATCGTTTTTCCTTGGTAATAATGCACGTACAAAAGTTTAGCACCACCTCGGATAGAAAAAAATCTTTTAGTGGTGAACGGATGAAAAAATCGAAGAAACACACCCTGCTTTATTAATAGGTGTAGATCTATTTATTAATCTAATTGACATTCATATTAAGCACATAATATATTTCATTTCCATATTAAGGAAGCAGAAATTCATAATTGAAATACATCAGAGTACAACATGATATAGCTTCAGCACTCAGCTACCCCATTACACAACTTCACTAGCACCAAGTTTCACATGCAACATGTAGAACCTTTCGAAATTAGCATCATAGACTATATATAGACAGATGCATCTCATTTGGAAAATTGCTGAAGCGGAAGGCAAATATTGAGCCTTCATTCATGTTGAAGGTCTTTGCAACTTTAGGCCAGTGCCTGTGGATGATTGACCATTCGTCCTTCGTCCTCTTCAGGAACACTTCAATATTGAACCATGGGTGTTGTATCGAAACCTTCCTCACCTCCTGACCACAGAGGTGGGTTGAGAGGTAATCATTAGTGAACTGCTTTGGAAAGGCCTGAAAACAAGGATGTGCATAAATATCTTCTCTATATTGGAAATGGGGCAAAGGAATGAAAAAAGGCAAGGTATAATAGTTAGTACCATCTTGTAGTGAACTGATATCTTCTTCATTGTGCTGACAAAGATCTTGTTGTTTTTTGTCCCTGATTTCTTTATCCTACCAATCTTTCCGAGTTTCTTGATTTTATAGATATTGATGGACAACTCATTTCCCCATATGCAAAAAGGGTCGAACATTGGGTCAAAACCTCTGATAGCAGGACCTACATGCGCAAGACCAAATTGTTAAAAACCAAAATATTAGAATGGTTCCTGCAATTGCACAATAATGTGCTATTAGAAAACGTACCATGCATGTGCTAACCTGGATTGTAAACATCAGTGCTTCCCATTGTTTCCCTGTAACACATATAAGGTAGTTAGTCATCAGGTTAATGTCACAGCCCTAGAGTTTGATTGCAATTAGTTTCATAAGCATCCTTGCATCATGTCTATATTTGTTTGAAACTTGAAATGGGGATTGCCCAAACCCCTGGCATCAAAGGAATTCACTAGGTTCATCTAAAATATTTTCAGTAAATCCAAATGGCTTTCAAAAATGTTCATCATTTATGGAAAATGTTGTAAACAATAACCAGAGGTGATGCACATTTTTTCATGACCTATTTGGGCTCTGAATTAAATCATACTCTATTTGCATTTGGACATTTAAATGCTATAAAATATTTTAAATGTCCAAATAATCATAAACTTAAATGTTTACTGTTGGATATATTCCAAACAGTGGGCTTGAGCAAGTTTCATGATTTTTGAGTGTGCCTAAGTATTTTTTAATAAAGCCCTGACACTACAGAAGAAATAGAAAAACAGAAAAGAATTAGAAATGAGAGAGAGAGAGAGAGAGAAAACCCACCTGGGCTTACCTCCTGTACAGCCACCTGGCCCAGCACTGTAGCTGGCCCAGCCCAGCCACCGCACCGTCTTCAACCTCCTGCCAGTAGGCAGGAGGGCGTGTGCTCGCCGCACGCGCGCGCCACGTCCACCCTGCCTGGCTGCCCCTCGTTGCCCTGGACGCCTCCCGTGACGCCACGCACACCCCTGACCCCTCTCATTTTCCTTGGACTCTTTCCCCCTCCTCTGCTCTTTGTTCCGCGCTGCCCGAATAGAGCTCGTCGCCACCGACGCCGTTCACCGTAGCCACCACCTCCTCCTCAACCTCTCTCCATGCCCAGAAGCTCCGCCACTTCTTCCTCGACCCCCTCGCTGAGCCACGCATCGCCGGATGCTTTGTTGCCTCGCCACCGACCTGTCTTCCCCGCGCACGGCCGTCGGATCGCCATCGTCATTATGTAACCGTCCGTGCCGCCCCGAGCTCAACGGCTGCAGAAGACTCGCCGTGAGCCCCGCCTTCTCCCCCCCTTCTCCCATGTTCTTTTGCGTGCTATAGGCGTGCTAGCCACCGGACCCGAGAGCTCACCGCTGCCGCGCTCGTCATCGTCGGCGAATAGGCTAGCAACCTTCGCGTCCGAGCACTGCTACCTGTTTAGCATGCTCCCAGAAACCCAACACCACCATCATCTAGTCCTCCCGTGCACCGCAACATCGACCCCGAGCTTGACCAAACTCCGGCCGCCGCGGACTTGCTCGTCGCCGTTGTTTCCGGCCAACCCAGCACCTACCGCTGCCACCACTTGACGTGCGCCGCTACGTGCGTTCGAACGCAACACACCGCGACCAAAATGATGCTCTGTGGCTCATTTCCGAGCCCCTCGGTCGCGCCTATCGTCGCCGGTGTCGAGCCGCCGGCGAGTTTGACCCCGCTAATCGTTGACCCCGGGTGGACCCAGTTTGACCCTCTGGGTCACTAACGTGTGGGCCCTAGGCCACTAACTAAACTAGGTTAGTATTAGTTTAACGCTAACTAAACTTAGTTAGTTTAATTGACACTGACAGACGGGACCCACAGGTCAGGGTTGACCTGGACCGTCTCAGTTGACCACTGACGTCACACTGACGCCAGGCTGATGCAGTAAATCCTTTTCTGGATTTATTCTTATATAGGAAATTCCAGAAAAAGCCAAAACTTCGAAAAATCATATGAAATCAACCATAGCTCCAAATCAAACAAATTATATATGAAAAATGATCAGAAAAATCTAATCTATCCATCTGTACTAGTTTCATGCATGTTTAAACAAGTTAACTTGTTGTTTAGTGCAAAACATGATAAAGCACTATTTAAGATCACAAATGAGTTTGAACTTTGAATCTTTGGTTCAAAATAGCTCAAACCCATCTGCCTGTAGTTGCATTAGCCCAACACACTCATTTTGCCATGTAATATTCATGCATCATATTGTTGCATTGCATTGATTGTGTTTTCTCTCTGTTGCCGGTAATTGTCCCCTCTTAGTAGACGTTGCTTCAACGATGTGATTGATGACACCGATGGAGAACTATACTATCTTCAGAAGTGCCAGGCAAGCATAACCCCCTTGTTCATTCCGATACAATCCCACCCTCTCGCTCCTGCTCTCTTTTACTGCATTAGGACAACAACGATTCAACTGTTACATGTTGCGGTAGTTGAACCCCTTTTCCTCTGCATGACCTGTCATTGCCACAGTAAATAGATGAAACCCACTAGCATGAGTAGGAGTTGCTTGAGCCCTGATGTGCCTACTCATTCATGCTTGTTTGTCATACCTGCTACTGCTTAGAGTTGAGTCGGGTCTGATTCATCGGGGATGAATTGGAATGGTGATGAACATGTCCTACTATGTGTGAGCTAAGTGTGTGAACACGATTTGGTAAAGGTAGCGGTGAGAGGCCATGTAGGAGTACATGGTGGTTTGTCTCACTGAAACCGTCCTCAAGAACTGAGTTCTGTGTTTGTGATCCATGAAACAGCTACTACCACACGTTGGGCCCTGAAATATGACCTCGCTCGACTTATTAACTGCCCTTGTCCTCTGTCCAGGAGTTGCAACTAGTTTCTGGTGTTTGTAGGATATGTGTTGGCGGCCGTGCGTAGATACACCGTGGCCGGGTATGCCGGGCGCCCGTTTAGCATCTCGGGACCCTGTACACATCATTTGGGGCCGTTAAGGACACCGCGGCCGGATTTCCTTGCGGATGGAACCTGAATAGGAGATAAACCTGTACTAGAGACTTGTGCGGTTAGTCAGGTTGTGGTCTACACCCACATCGGCTTTCGCTTGAAGTCTGTCGAGCACATGTCGTGTGCAGACGCTAAGTGGTGGAGACATGTGTGACGAAGTACACCCATGCTGGGTTATAAATGATCTATTCGAATAGCCGTGTCCGTGGTAAAGGACTTCTGGGTTGCCTATAATAGTTCATAGACAAGTGGAAGTGGATACTCTAAAATGCGCAAGATAAGCGTGAGTGCTATGGATGTCATTCTCGTAGGTAGACGGGAGCGGATCCATAGTGGTGTATTGATTGGTGAATATGTGGACTCGTGTGCGCCACCTCAAAAGAGTTGCTTGCAGTCGTAGTTCAGGTTAGCCACTGAGTCAAAGCTGGCTTGTTGCAGTTAAACCCCACCATCCCTTTGTTGATGCCGATGCATATGTAGCTAGTTCTGATGTAAGTCTTGCTGAGTACTTTTGTACTCACGTTTGCTTAATTTCTGTTTTGCAGAGAGACTTCAGTCTTCCGCATGGACTTCGACTTTTAGCTTGATACCTCATCTACGATCTTGTGCCCTTGGCAGGATCTGGTAGATAGTCAGGCTTCTTAGCCTTTTTCATTTGTAGATGTTTGTACTCAGACATGTTAAGCTTCTGCATGTGCTTTGATTTGTATGCTATGAATGTTTGTTCATGAGACCCATGTTTGTAATATCTCGCTCCTCGGAGCCTAATGAATAAATACTTGAGTCATAGAGTTATGTTGTGATGCCATGTTGTATTTACACATATCGAGCATATTGTGTGTATGATTGAAATGCTTAGTATGTGTGGGATCCGACAATGTAGTTGTTTATCCTTCGCAGCCTCTCTTATGGGGAAATGTAGTCTAGTGCTTCCATGAGCCATAGTAGTCCACTACAGCCCGGTTCACTAGAGTCCTGCTAGCCCAGCACTACTGCTCAGGACACTTGACTAGCCGGCACATGTTTCACTTCGTTCCTGTGTCTGTCCCTTCGGGGAAATGTCACGCGGTGACATCCGGAGTCCTGCCTAGCCTGCTAGAGCCCGGGTTCCCGAAGTCCTGTTAGCCCAGTGCTACAGCCCGGATTCACACGCTGCTGACCGACATGCTCGATGTGATTCATGTATGCCTGTCCCCATAGGTTGGTGCCGCTTTGGGTTCACGACTAGCCATGTCGGTTCGTGTTCTCTATCATATGGATGCTAGAGACACTATCATATACGTGAGCCAAAAGGCGCAAATGGTCCCGGGCCATGGTAAGGCGACACCCGTGGGAATACCGTGCGTGAGGCCGCAAAGTGATATGAGGTGTTACCAGCTAGATCGATGTGACTTGGAGTCGGGGTCCTGAAAGTTAAGTATTTACTACAGCCAAATTCAATTTATTCCTCACATGGTACACATAACAGAATGCAACCACAACTATTGAACATCGCATTGCAGAATTGAACCAAACAGTTAACTAAACACCACAACACAAATGAACCAAATGTTAACTGAGCACCACATTACAATGTATAACCAAACCAAGCATGCTTGACAACTTGGAAATATAGCAATTGTATTCGTTTCTCATGTATTTTGTAAAGATAAATTCGATGTATTTCTCACATGGAAGACAATACAAAATTGCAGCCTGAAGAATTGAACATCACATTTGTAGAATTGAACCAAACAGTTAATTGAAGACGACAACTAATTAACAGAACAGTTAATAACTGAGCACCACTCTACACGACAAATAGAACATATACACCAGAGCAACAGATTGCATGGTAAAATTAGATAGCACAATTCACTAGAATTTGTGAAGGGAAGGCAGGAGCAGCACACGCAACGGGTAAACCGAGCATTCTTAACAGGCGTAGCTAGCAAACGGCAAGGTGCTCCTCCAAGATCTGGGGGTCGGCACGAATGGTAGCCGTCGTGACCTCATCCACGCGTGCGGCCACGATTTGCTTCTCCGCTGCCAAATGCTCCTTGAGATCCTGGCTATACTATGTGCACCATGGCTTAGGGCCGTGCTTATTTAGTGGAGGGGTCAGTGATTTGGTTGGAAGGTGTCATGCTCGCGCCGGCGGTCGGGGCATGTGGGATGTGGAAGGAGGAGGACAACGGGGGTCGGGTGTGGGTTACCTGCCCGGATAAACGAGGCCGAGCAGCGTGAAGGAGGGTCACCGACGAGGAGGTGGCGCTTCAAGCAAGGAGTGAAGGTTTCAACTTGGAAAGGAAGGCGGAAATAGGGGAAATGTGGCTTTTTCTAAGGGGGAGGGGCAGGGGAGGTAGATATTTCCGCGGAAGCCGAAAATTTGGAATCGCTTCTGCGAAAAAACTGGCGCGCAAAGTGTCATCAGACACGGTCCCTTATTTAGAACTGTGTATGATATGTGAACATCACAAACGATTCAAATAGCGGAGGAACAGACGGCTGCTCGAACACTCTCGGCGATTGCCAGCTCTTCGGCCATGGGTTGCCGACCATTGTCGGAGAAGCTTCGTTCAATTTGTGCGGTGACCGCCAGGAGCTGGGCGTGGGTGGCCTCGACATGGTCATGGGCGGCCTCCATCAAGGCTAAAGCCATCACTGCGGAACGGGCAGCTGATGTGCCGCTCTCGCCAATTGTTATCCCTGAGTCAGATGTTGTTGCCGCCACCTGAGAAGCAACAACGGTCGTTTGGGCTGCCATGGCCGCCCGGTCGCAGATTGCGACCACGCTCATGCACCTTGTTAGCACGTGCATGGCTGATGTGGTTGCGCTCTCACTGGAGTGAGCCACCAAAGTTGCCCTCATGACGCAGTTCCACGTGCCCATCTTTCATTGGCGACAATTGAACAGTGAAATGATATTTGGGGAGCGAGCTAGCGTGCTTGAGACGCCGGCTGTGGACTCTAGCCGACGCACCTTCTCGCGTAAGCCATAGCCGTACTATACACCGACGGTGCTCCAGGGTATTTTGTCCTGCATCTCACATGGTTGGTGATAATAAACTATGTGCGATCTACATAATGGGGTCACAGCGGCAATGGACAGTGTTTGAATTGCTAGACCTTTTATCTGGAGTGAACATGCAACTATATGTGTGTCCTAAAAGAATTGGAATTATCCAGGGTTCGTTTGAATATTTTATACATTAAATTGGTTTTCTAGCCATTTTAGGTGCACAATTCAAAATTAAACTACATGCACATGCTCCAATGCACCAACATGGGTTGTAAAATCACATATGTGTCCATGGGTTTATGCTTATCTCCCATGCAAGAAATTGGGATGAAATTCGAACACTACGGCATCGTGGCTCTCCGGCAAATGTCGACGTACTTTCTTTTGTAATTCTAGTAAATCCAAAATTCATCCGAAATTCATGAAACTTGGCATGCTATCATGGAGCAGCATCAACATGCCATGGTAAACATTTTGTCCCATTTGGGGTAGGTTTGGGTATAAGCTTCTCATAAACCAGAGCTTCTTACACAACAAGTGTGACGGTTTCGGTAGGGAACGTTTCACCTTTCTGTATGAAACGATATCCGTTGCCTCTTCTCGATTTCAAAATTTTTTCCTAGTGTCAACATAGAACAACATGAGTGTTGTGTCAATTTTTGGGAGTTTTCGGGGTTCGCTTCGACATTTTTATACATTAACTGAGTTTTCTGTGCATTCATGTGCATAATTCAAATTTGAACTACAGCCACATGCTCTAATGCACATAAATTAGTTGAAAATTCGAATATGTATCCTTGGTTGCCTGCTTAGGTCCCATGCAAGAAATGGGAATGAATGTCAAACACCCTGCCTCCATCACTCGGCCACAAACATTGAGATACCTGGTTTTTAAATTCTAGTAAATCCAAAACTCGTCTGAAATTCATGAAACTTGGCATGCTATCATGGAGCAGCATCAACATGCCGTGGTAAAAAAATTGTCCCATTTGGGTTAGCTTTGGGTATATGCTTCTCACAAACCAAAGCTTCTCACAAACCAGAGCTTCTCACAAACCAGAGCTTCTCACAGAAATCATGATGGTTTCGGTAGGGAACGCCCCACCTTTGGGTACGAAACAATATCCATTGCCTCTTATTGCTTTCTTTCAAAATTTTCTCGTGTCAACATAGAACAACAGGAGTGTTGTGTCAATTTTTGTGATTTTTCAGGGTTCGTTCAGACAGTTTTTATGCATTAATTGAGTTTTCAATGCATCTATGTGCATAATTCAAATTTGAACTACATGCACATGCTCTAGTGCATATAAATTGGCTAAAAAATCAAACATGTGTCCTTTGGTGCAAGCTAAGTTCCCATGCAAGAAATGGGAATGGATTTCAAACACCAGGGCACCGTTGATTGCTGGTAAAACATTGAGATGCTTGGTTTTTAAATTCTAGTTAATCCAAAACTTGTCTGAAATTCATGAAACTTGGCATGCTATCATGGAGCGGCATCAACATGCCATGGTAAAAATTGTGTCCCATTTGGGGATGGTTTGGGTATATGCTTCTCACAAACCAGAGCTTCTCACAACAAGCATGATGGTTTGGGTAGGGAATGTTCCACTGTTGGGGATGAAACGATATCCATTGCCTCTTATTGCTTCCAAATTTTTTCTCGTGTCAACATAGAACAACAGGAGTGTTCTGTAAATTTTTGTGAGTTTTCGGGCTCGTTTGGACATTATTATTCATGAACTGAGTTTTCAATGCATTTATGTGCATAATTCAAATTTGAACTACATGCACATGCTCCAGTGCATATAAATTGGTTGAAAAATGAAATATGTGCCCTTGGGTGCATGCTTAGGTCCCATGCAAGAAATGGGAATGAATTTCAAACACCAAGGCACCATTGATTGCCGGCAAAACATCGAGATGCCTGGTTTTTAAATTCTAGTAAATCCAAAACTCGTCTGAAATTCATGAAACTTGGCATGCTATCATGGAGCGGCATCAACATGTCGTGGTAAATTTTTTGTCCCATTTGGGGCAGGTTTGGGTATATGCTTCTCACAAACCAGAGCTTCTCACAACAAGCATGATGGTTTCGGAAGGGAACGTCCTACCTTTGGGGACGAAACGATATCCATTGCCTCTTATTGGTTCCAAAAATTTTCTCATGTCAACATAGAACAACAGGAGTGTTCTGTCAATTTTTTTGATTTTTCGGGGTTCGTTTGGACATTTTTATGCATTAACTGAGTTTTCAATGCATTTATGTACATAATTCAAATTTGAACTATGCACATGCTCAAGTGCATATAAATTGGTTGAAAAATCAAATATGTGTCCTTGGGTGCATGCTTAGGTCCCATGCAAGAAATGGGAATGGATTTCCAACACTAGGGCACCGTTGATTGCCGGCAAAACATTGAGATGCCTGGTTTTTAAATTCTAGTAAATCCAAAACTTGTCTGAAAATCATGAAACTTGGCATGCTTTCATGGAGCGGCATCAACATGCCATGGTAAAAAAAATTGTCCCTTTTGGGGCAGGTTTGGGTATATGCTTCTCACAAACGAGAGCTTCTCACAACAAGCATGATGGTTTCGGTAGGGAACGTCCCACCTTTGGGGACGAAACGATATCCATTGCCTCTTATTGCTTCCAAAAAATCTCTCCTGTCAACATAGAACAACAGGAGTGTTGTTTCAATTTTTGTGATTTTTCGGGGTTCGTTTGGACATTTTTATGCATTAACTGAGTTTTCAATGCATTTATGTGCATAATTCAAATTTGAACTACATACACATGCTCCAGTGCATACAAATTGGTTGAAAACTCTAATATGTGTCCTTGGGTGCATGGTTAGGTCCCATGCAAGAAATGGGAATGAATTTCAAACACCAGGGCACCGTTGATTGCCGACAAAACATTCAGATGCCTGATTTTTAAATTGTAGTAAATCCAAAACTCATCTGAAATTCATGAAACTTGGCATGCTATCATGGAATGGCACCCGACATGATGTGGTATTTTTCGTGTCCATTTTGAGAGAAGGCGCACTCGAATAATGACAGCCAACAAAGGCATTTTGAAAAAATAGCTACCACTTTAATATCTCAAACGTTTGTATAATTCAAACCGTGTGCGTTCTGTTAACCATTCACGCGACGCCACGTGTCTTGGTTTTAATGGCTGTAGGAGGTGCCGTGCGGACAGCTACTTGACCTTGACTGAACGGGAGGCATGCGAGCGCAGTCCGGTGCGCACGCTAATCGAGAGGAGTGCAAGTTGTCCTCGAATGCGCAGGCTCACCGGGAAGCGTGCGAGCTGTATGCTACGCAGGCTCACTGGGAAGCGAGCCCTTTGACTTCCATGGCCGCCCGCCTTCCTCTCCGTGCGCACGCCCCCTCAGCGACATGGGACGCCGCCGTCAAACGCTACCTCTTAGTGCCGCCAGCTGCCGTCCTCCCGCCCCCGCCCATCGACCTCGGGATGACATGATGCAAAGTGAGAGCAGGATTTGTGCATCTCTTCAACACAAACGGTTCTTTTGGATGACCCGTGTGCAACAACTTACAAACAATTTGGTGCGATTTGCATCTGTCATATTGGGTATGTTACCATTTGTCAAACTGGAAAGATTGACATTTGTTGATCTAGTAACACTGCCATTTGTCAACCTAACAATGCGATTTGTCAAAATATGAAGCTAAAAATCACTAGCTATATCTAAGTTTTGCAACTAAATTCAGTAATTAAGCATAGATTTCATTCATAGATTAGGCATTTGTTCTTTATTTATACATATAGTTCAACTCGACAGCTGAACCGACCAAACTTTTCCCCAATTGTTGCCAACCACGTACTGAAATAGCAACTATATATAATAGCTAATTTTAACTACGTTGTACAGTTCCACCACATCTATAATCAGACGAACTGAAAAAATAGCCCCTAAATACTACTACTAATGTGGAGGGGCTTTGTACTACTTCTGGCTGCCTCTCCTCTGCCGAGTGCGCTCAGTAAGAGGCAGAGGAGGAGGAGCCTACCGATGAGCTGGGCAACCGCAATACGGTGCCTGCCGCTATTGCAGCTTTAGCGACGCTCACCTCGAACGCCCTCTGCCACTCCAGACGACCCCTCTCAAAGCGGTGGTTCTCCTTGTAGATCTCCTGATTCCTCGCCTCTGAGGCGGCGTGTGCCACGGCCATGGCGGCGGTAAGGCTCTTTGCGTGCTCGATGAGGCGCTCCTCCTCCTCCCGCAGGAACTCGGTGTAGCGCGCAATGTCACTGACGCACCTGCGGGCATCCACCTCCGCCTCCTACCTTCGGGCGGCGGTGGCGGAGCTGGTGATGACCCCGGTGGTCGACGGCGGGCAGGCGGCCATGGCGGCCGACGATGGGGTGGCGGCCACAACCACCACCTCCCGCCTTCGGGCTGTGGTGGCAGAGCGGGTGATGGCCACGGTGGCCGACAGTGGGGTGGCGGCCATGACGGCCACCTCCCACCTTCGGGCCACTGCGGCGGAGCGGGAGATGGCCCAAGCTTTTGATGGTGGTGTGGCAGCAACGGAGGCCGACAACAGCTGCCGATGGGCACCGACGGCGGAGCGTGTGGTGGGTGTTCCGCGCAACCCCAACAGGGACGCCACGCGCACTACACTATGTCGGGGACTGCGCTGTCGCCGCAGTGTAGCCTCCTAGCTGGAGCTGTCCTATGATGACGGCGGAGTGGCTCAGCGATGATGATGGACCAGTGCCATTGGTGATTGTGGGAGAAGCAGACGAGATAAGCTATAGGAAGGGAGCGGAAAATGCGACGCAGGACTCGCCGGCCGTAAGGGTTTTTATAGCAGATCGGTAAGCATTGGGATTTTGGGGGATTTCACCGAGTCGGACGGGAAGCTTGCACAGGAACCTACGAGGTTGCGCGGGAATGGGTTCACCAACAATTCATGGGCGCCACCATTTGGCCAAAAGAACGCCCCCGCGCGCTGTGCAACCTTGCGTTGTAAGCCGTCTGTGGCAGCGGGTGACAAGACGTGCGAGAGGAGGGCTGAGGGAGTCCTGGATTAGGGGGTCTCCGGACAGCCGGACTATATCCTTTGGCCGGACTGTTGGACTATGAAGATTGAAGACTTCGTCCCGTGTCCGGATGGGACTATCCTTGGCGTGGAAGGCAAGCTAGGCAATACGGATATGTATATCTCCTACTTTGTAACCGACCTTGTGTAACCCTAGCCCCCTCTGGTGTCTATATAAACCGGAGGGTTTTAGTCCATAGGACAACATACAATCATACCATAGGCTAGCTTCTAGGGTTTAGCCTCTCTGATCTCATGGTAGGTCTACTCTTGTACTACTCATATTATCAAGAACAATCAAGCAGGACGTAGGGTTTTACCTCCATCAAGAGGGCCCGAACCTGGGTAAAACATCGTGTCCCCTGCCTCCTGTTACCATCCGCCTTAGACACACAGTTTGGGACCCCCTACCCGAGATCCGCCGGTTTTGACACCGACATTGGTGCTTTCATCGAGAGTTCCACTGTGTCATTGCCGTAAGGAAGGATAACTCATCTCTTTGTTAAAAACAACATTACCGCCGAGGGAGCCCTGTCTGTCGGCCAAACTCTCCGGCTTGGCAGTTTCATCATGACCGCCCGTTCGGCCGCTGCACCGACGATGACTTCTCGGGTCATCAAAAACAGCATCCACGCCGGCTCGGAATTTGACGAGCAGATGGATCCAATGGAGCTCTCTTCCCTAAACGAGCTCTTGGATCGTGTCGCCACCATGGGAGTCGCTACAGACTATGATCGGATTGGGCTTAAACCCGATCAAAGGGAGATTAACTCTCCACCGGTCACCCATCATATTGCGGTGGTGGAGGAACAATTCGGCGATTCTTCCTCTATCTTGAGGACTAACTATGTCCGGATTCCTGAACTCTCCGAGCCGGATACCCGTTTACGGGAGGAAATCACCCAAGCCCTGAACCTAGAGTCAGGCAGCGGGCCAGACTTATTGGGCAACACTCTGGAATCCGAACTTCCAAGATTGGAAACTCCTCGGCCCCTGGGTCTCAGATCGGGTAGGGGTTCGGACTCAAATCCACCCACCCACCCAGACATAAACGATCTTTCCCACATCAGGCAAGAGCCCCATGAAATAGTACATCATTATTGGGCCAGATTCATCCTTGTGATGAACAAGGTTAAGGACTGTCGCAAGGAAGACTTGGTCTCATTTTTCTGCAATAATTGCACGGACAAGGGAATCCTTAACGCCTTAAGTTGCCGTGACATATCACGCTTCGCTGACTTGACATCCATAGTACGAAAGTACTGTGCGATGGAAAGCGCGAGAAAACTGAAACGAAATTTTGGGATAATCCGGCTCGGAATATACACCCAGTCCGAAGTAAAAGGGTGCACTATCATAAGACACCCGAGTTAGTTACAAAGAAACAAAAACCTTCTACAGGGCATGGAACCGTATTGGAGGGATGGCTTAACGGACCCTGCAAACTTCATAGTACAGTGGATACCATACCAACACACAGCCTTAAAGCATGTTGGATACTCCGGCAGGTGGCCAAAGGTGGTGAGGATCTTCTCATCCCAAATGCCACATAGCACCATCCCGTGGATAACAATACGGTATTAACAGTCTTTGAAACCTTCGCATCAAATAATAGGTGCAAGCGAACACTCCACAGCCTCGCCGAAATCTGCCACATGGCAGCAATAAATCCACGGAGTGACACGGCTATTACCTTCAATGCCAGTGATGAACGTAAATTCCGAACAGCCCCAGCAGCAGCTGCATTGGTCCTCAGTCCAATTGTGGACAACTTTCGACTCACCAAAGTACTCATTGACGGCGGCAGTGGATTGAACCTCATCTATGAGGAAACTCTTCAAAAAACGGAAATAGACTGGAACCGCATTGAGCGAAGCAGCACAACCTTCATAGGAATCATCCCCAGTCGAGAAGCATGCTATGCTGGGAAAATCACACTAGATGTGGTATTCGGCACGCCGGAGAACTATAGGTCCGAAGAAATTACATTCCAAGTGGCCCCGTTCAGTAGTGGATACCACGCCCTTTTAGGACGGGAGGCGTTCACGATCTTCCAAGCCATACCCCATTATGGGTACATGAAGCTCAAAATGCCTAGGCCCAATGGAATCATCACTCTCGCTAGTGATCCGGACAGAGCACTCTGCGCCGAAAACAAAACAGCCGCATTTGCCCTCGAGGCATTATCCGAAGCCCTTTCGGCCGAGGAATTAACTGCGCTATGCTCCGCAGTGGATAGGGACGACGTGATACTTGACAAGAGATCCAAGTCCACCTCTTTTAAACCAGCGGATGAAATAGTCAAATTCCAAGTCCACCCAACGGACCCTACAAAAATAGCCTCCATCGGGGCACAGTTAAACCCCGCAGTGGACGCCGCACTACGAGAGTTCCTGTGCGAGAATTGGGACATATTCTCCTGGCACCCCTCAAACAAGCCAGGAATCCCACGCAGGCTGGCCGAGCACAGCCTCAATATTCTAAAGGGATTCAAGCCGGTCAAGCAGACTCTTTGGTGTTTCTCTGAACCTAAGAGACAAGCTATGGGAGAGGAACTAGCCAAGTTATTGGAGGCCGGATTCATTAGAGAAATAAAATACCCGGACTGGCTAGCAAACCTGGTGATGGTACCAAAGAAGGACAAATCCTGGTGCCTATGTGTCGATTTCAAGGACCTCAACAAGGCTTGCCCAAAGGATCCTTTCCCCCTCCCCCGCATTGATCAAATTATCGATGCTACCGTAGGACACGAGTCATTGTGTTTCCTCGACGCATACTCCGGCTACCACCAAATCAAGATGCCTGAGTCCAACCAAGCCGCAACGGCATTTATCACACCATACGGCCCCTTCTGTTTCAGCACAATGCCTTTTGGGCTCAAAAATGCCGGCGTAACATATCAGCGCATGATTCAGACATGTCTGGAGAAACAGATCGGCAAAACAGTAGAGGCATACGTAGATGATGTGGTCTTCAAAACCAAACATGTCGACTCTCTAATAGATGACTTGAGGCTCACATTCGACAACCTCCGAACATACGACATCAAGCTCAATCCGGAAAAATGCGTTTTCGGCGTACCAGCCGGAAAGATCTTGGGCTTCATTGTCTCCAATAGAGGAATTGAAGCTAATCCGGCCAAAATCCGAGCTCTCTCACAGTTGGCTATCCCAGCGGACCTCAAACAAATCCAGAAATTAACTGGATGTGTGGCGGCTCTAAGCTGCTTTATCTCCCGCTTAGGAGAAAAGGCATTACCCCTTTATCTCCTCCTTCAGCACACCGAACACTTTGAGTGGACGGACGCTGCCACAGCCAGATTGGAAGAAATAAAAGCCATACTGGCAACCAACCCAATCCTGGCCACGCCAAACATTGGCGAACCGATGTTGTTGTACATTGCGGCAACTCATCAGGTTGTAAGCGTAGTGCTCGTCATCGAACGAGAAGCGAATGGACATAAATTCCCTCTTCAAAAGCCGGTATATTATGTATCCACTGTCCTCACTCCATGCAAATCACAGTACCCGCATTATCAAAAGATAGCCCATGCGGTATTCATGGCATCCCGGAAGCTACGACACTACTTTCAAGAGTGTTCGGTTATAGTAGCCTCGGAAGTGCCACTTAATGATATTATAAACAACCGCGACGCCACGGGCCGGATTGCCAAATGGGCCATTGAGCTCCTCCCGTTCGACATAATATACAAACCTCGGCAAGCCATTAAATTGCAAGTATTGGCCGACTTTGTCGCTCAATGGACGGAAGCCGAACTCCCTAAAGAGTACGACGCATACTCCAATTGGATCATGCACTTCAACGGCTCCAAAATGTTGGCTGGTTTGGGGGCTGGCGTCGTCCTAACGTCCCCAACCGGAGATACAGTTCAATACGTACTGCAGATACTGTATACAGACTCCAACAACATAGCCGAATACGAAGCCCTATTACATGGTCTTCGGCTGGCAGTTTCCATGGGCATTCAACGCCTAAAGGTGCGTGGGGATTCGAACCTTGCAATATCCCAAATAAATGGAGACTTCGATGCCAATGATCCGTAGATGGCGGCCTATCGAAATGCCGTCCTAAAGATGTCGGCTCGGTTCGAGGGGCTTGAATTTCCCCATGTGGCTCGGTAAAACAATCAGGTGGCGGATATCCTCGCCGGCATCGGCGCAAAACGCAATGCGGTCCTGCCAACATCTTTTTGGAGAGGTTGTTTAAGCCATCTGTGGTATGGGAAGGGGACACCAGTAACAATAGTCCGGACCCGGCCAAAATGCCCGATACCGAACACTCTGACATAATCGGAGGCTCTGCCACTGAAATAACACCTTCAGCCCACGTAATAATGGCCATCATCGCCTCGTGGACAGAACCATTCCTGGCCTACCTAACTAGGCAGGAACTTCCCGAGGACCAAAATGAGGCACACTGCATAGTGCGGCGATCCAAAGCCTACAGGGACCACGAGGGAGAGATGTATAAAAAAGCACTACCGGAGTCCTTCAAAGGTGCATCTCCGAAGAGGAAGGGCGGAAGCTTTTGGCAGAAATTCATGCCGTACTCGGCGGCCACCACGCCACAGCCCGGGCCCTTGTAAGCAAGGCCTTCCGTACAGGTTTTTATTGGCCGACGGCCCGGGCAGACGCACAGGACTTGGCCCAACGCTGCGTCGGTTGCCAGCTTTTTGCAAACCAAAGCCACATGCCACCCACCGCCCTCCAAACAATCCCCATTACCTGGCCCTTCGCGGTCTGGGGCTTGACATGGTTGGACCCCTTAAAGGGGGAACCCATAAGAAAAAATACTTACTGGTCATGGTGGATAAATTCACCAAATGGATAGAAGCCAAACCTGTTAAAACAGCTGAATCCGGACCGGTGATAGACTTCATATCCGGGGTTGTACACCGTTATGGCGTCCCCCACAACATCATCACTTACAATGGCATGAACTTCATTCCCGACGAGGTAAAACTCTGGTGCAGCAACATGGGCATCAAGCTCGATTATGCTTCCGTCTATCACCCACAGACCAACGGCCAAGTTGAGCAAGCAAATGGTCTTATCATGAGCGGCATCAAACCCAGATTAGTGCGGTCCTTAAAGGAGTCTAACACGCACTGGGTAGAGGAGCTCGACTCCATACTCTGGGGGCTGCGGACCATGCCGAATCGTACTACCGGATATACACCCTTCTTTATGGTGTACGGCGCAGAGGCAGTTCTGCCCTGCGACATAATTCATGACTCACCTCGAGTGTGCATGTACGAAGAAAGAGAAGCCGGGCTCGATTAGCAGGACAGTCTGGACACCCTGGAGGAGGATCGCGACATGGCAAAAGCCCGTTCCGCATTCTATCAGCAACAGGCTCGCAGATACCAAAGCAGAGAAGTACGGGCCAAAACTTATAACGTTGGCGAGTTAGTTCTATGCCTGCCATAGAAGAAAAAGACCAAGCTCGAGCCAAAATGGGAAGGTCCCTTCATTATTGACCAGGTTCTGACCGGTGGAGCGTACTGTCTGCGGGATGCATCGAATAATCGACTTGAGCCGAACCCATGGAACGCAGCCAGGCTCCGAAGATTCTACGCCTAGCGCCGTACTCTATGATCGTCTCCTTCCTCTGTCCATTTTTTGCACATACATTATCTGTCTTTTTTCTCTTTCTTTTATTCTTTCTTGAGGCCATCAGGGGCCAACTTGTGCCTCGCTTGCACACTATAGACACGCTAACCGCGCTCATTATACCTGGGGGCTTCTTACACAGAAGCTTAATTATTTATCTGGGCTTCATGCATCGCACATGTGTTATTCTTCCGCATGTACCTTTTCTTCACTATTATATGCATCGATATGACTTAAGTTTTGGCCAAGCTGGGTTGCCTGGCTCTTGTATTTATGCCCTACGTTCCCGTTAATTCGGCTAGGGCATAAGGGGAGCACCTCTGCAATTGTTATTGCCGGGTCAGCCGGATGTGTACCTCAGACTGGGTGAAGCCGAAAGCTAGCGTTCTTAAGGGAATATTCAGTCGCTGAACAAAAGATGATTTTTATTCATTTTCCATATATGCCCCCAGATGTTTTTGCCTGCGTCTCCTCTCGCAGTCCGGACATGCACTTTAGGGCATGCGTACCCAGGGAAAGGAACCCCTAACGGAACTATTCTCCCTGGAAGATGTTTCTTACTACCCATGTAATATAACATAACTAGTTGGGTACTTGTCTGTTCAAGCACTAATGACCCCTACGCCTAGTTTCCACGCATACCCCGATTCTTATATAACTGAGCGGGTATTCGGACACACTCCAAACTATCGGGTCGCGAGGTTGAAGTGAAAAGGTCTGCCATGACAAATGATTTACAATCCGGCTAGAAGGCGTTATACATGTCACTTTAATTACATAGTCATGTAGACTGACTAAATTCCTCTTCTATACCATACAACAGGTTGTCTAGCCTACAATACTGTTGGGAATACTTTGCGGCTAATTCTACTTGCCCATACACTAAGCTAACGGGGATCTCTTTCCCATCGGGCCCCACAGGTCCGACCTCGACCATGTGGTTTGGGTCAGCCTTGGTATACCGCGTCTTCACCATGGCCCAGGCTTCCCTGGCACCTTGACGGCAGGCCAATATCTTCCATAATCGGAAGCGCCGCCGTGCTCCCTTGAGCTTCTCAGCAAGCTCTCCAATGCCTTCTGGCAGGGAGACGGATGGCCACAAGGCCTGGGCAATGCCTTGCATCACCTGCTGAACTTGTTTGTGCAGTTGTGAAAGCTCGGGTAGAAGATCACCCACAGACCCGGGCATCTCCTCCGCGGGATGACCCGTCAGCATACCTGCAGACATAACTGTATTAGTCGGCTTCTCCACCGCCCCCTTTTAAGGGTTCGTTCAAGCACTTACTAAAAATGCCGCGCCGAAGCCGCTTATTCTCCTTCTCGGATTCCGCAAGCTGGGCTCGAACATCTTTCAGTTTCACGCTCAGCTTGGTATTGGCGTCTTGGAGATTGTTTTTCTCCCTCCTGACCTCGGTCAGCACGTGTTCGCCAGCCTTTAGCTATCGTACGACATGCTGGTCCTCCGGATTCTCTATGGATTCATCTGCAACATCTATTGTTAGATCTGCAGCCATGTCGCACGCTATATGGTACCCAGTATTCTTTGAAACAAATGTTACCAGCTGGGGAATTTTTAGGTTCCTTCAATGTAGCAACGGCGGCCCAAAGTTGGGTCTTGCATTCCTCCAGCTCCTGTGACAGTCGAGTATTCTTCTCTGTAAGAACCTGCACAATGGATGATCCTTAAATCAGTTCTGCTAACTGTTTCAAGTCTCAGGGGCTACTGATACACATAATCGTCATATTTGCTTACCCACACATCCCTTACATACTGGTCTGTGGCTCTAGCTAGACCATTTTGAGCAGCACGGAGGTACGCGTCTCCAGAATTGAAGGCATCAAATGCCTCTGGTGAGAAGCAAGCGTCACGGAGTACGGCCCGATGACGCCTATGATTCATGGCACTCTCAACTTCTGAATTTGTAGCGGATAGTCTATCCGCATCCTCTATAGGGGGAGTATCCCGCGTCCGCCCCATGTCAGCTTCCGCCTCTATGTCCGGTCCAGGAGCCCGACTGGTGGAAGCATGATCGACAGCCTCACCGGACATATTCCGGCGAGCGTTTTTTCTGTTAAAGAAACATGACGTCATTACATTTTGAGAAAGACGACAACCACAGAGCGGGCTTTTTGTCATACCTCTGCACCGGCATCTCCGTCCTGACCACCTTCTGTTTTGGCCTACCCGGCCTCAGTGCCTCTTGTTGGCGAGCTGCTGCGGGTTCGGCACGTGCGTCCCGAATGCCTTCCCTGTAAAAAAACCATATGTATATGGTAGGTGAAGTATCTAAAAGGGGATCCTAGTTTTTGGAGTTGGGATTTTGGTTTATCTTACGAGCGACGCAGGGAGCAGTCCGGGATAGTCGGCTGTAATGGCCACCATGGCATCATCACAGCTCAATTGATAGAACTGCCAGTCTATCAGCTCCATGAATATGTCCGGATCTTCTTCGAGTCCGGGACCGAGGACCCGGTCGGGGTCCTTTGGTTGTGGGGACAGGCTGTTGACCTCCCTTATGGCTTTTCATAGTTCCTGCCGTAAAATGGCAAGGTGAGTACCTACGACAAAGAATGTGGGAAGAATGGGAGTAAGGAGATATAACTAACCCATCTTGGAGGGTTGTACATGGAGAATCCATCCCGTGGCTTGATGCGGATGAACTCTTCTTCCTCTCCCTTGAACAGCTCAGACAGGATTTTTGCTAAAGCAGCAGCGTTGTCCGGACCCTTACACCCGCAAGGGTGGCATCGTCTTCCCCGTTACAACACCACAGGGGGTGCCCTCGATATTGAAGTGGCTGTACTCCCCGCATTATGCATATTGACATAACCTTGATTACTGTCAATCTTGATTGAGCCAGCGCTTTAATCCGGTTCATCGGGTAAAGGACTTCCCCGTTGTCTTCCTCCTGGGGGCTCCATGGGCGCCAGCTTTCGTGTTTCTTCAGAGGAGCATTGTTGAACTCAGGAAGACCCCGCCGAACAGGGTCTGGAAGGGGGACGCCCTCCATATAAAACCATTCTGAAGGCCAGTCCGCGGACGACTTCTTCGGAGTACCGGACATGTATCCGGTTTCGGTGATGCGCCATATTTTGGCTCCGCCCACTTGATAAAGTGCCCCCTCCTGTGTGCGGGGGACGAGGCAAAATAACCTTTTCCACAGCTCGAAATGAGCCTCGCAGCCCAGGAATAACTCGCAGAGGGCAACATAGCCGGTGATGTGTAATATGGAAGCAGGGGTGAAAATATGCAGTTGGAGGCCGTAAAACTCCAGGAGCCCGCGGAGGAACGGATGAATTTGAAATCCGAGTCCCCTTAATAAGTGAGGAACAAGGCATACCCGCTCCCCCGTAGAGGGACTGGGGAAGCTCTCCGCTTGCTCCCCACCATTGTAGGTGGTGAGCCCGGCTCGGACGAGAACCATATATGCTGGAGGGAGAAATCCCTTAGTATGCAGTTCAACTAATCAATTGCGTGGGATAGAACACCTCTCCCAATAACCGGGCTTAGGGCTACGGGGGCGGGAGGAGTAGCTGCGATTGTCAGCAATGCTGGAGTGGATTTTTCCAAAGCGCGCTCCGATGGATTCTCGCTGGGGGAGGATGATATGGATTGGATCTAAGAATCCCCATCTCTTTAATAGAAAATTTATTTATCTGGCTAGGGGGACGAATGTAAAAACGCCTTGGCTCCTCGTATTCATTCGACGCGTGGAAGATAGCCCTTATTGGGCACAGAAGCCAAGAGGTCCAACATTTATGGGGCCGGACACTGCTTAACAAACATTCGAAATTTGGAGAAGAACCCGCCTTGCAATGCTGAAGACAATACTGCGTGTCGGACTGGACGTCATTGAAGCCTGGTTCGGGGGCTAATGTGGGAGTCCTGGATTAGGGGGTCTCTGGACAGCCGGACTATATCCTTTGGCTGGACTGTTGGACTATGAAGATACAAGATTGAAGACTTCGTCCTGTGTCCAGATGGGACTCTCCTTAGCATGGAAGGCAAGCTAGGCAATACGGATATGTATATCTCCTCCTTTGTAATCGACCTTGTGTAACCTAGCCCCCTCTGGTGTCTATATAAACTGGAGGCTTTTAGTCCATAGGACAACATACAATCATACCATAGGCTAGCTTCTAGGGTTTAGCCTCTCTGATCTCGTGGTAGATCTACTCTTGTACTACTCATATTATCAAGAACAATCAAGTAGGACGTAGGGTTTTACCTCCATCAAGAGGGCCCGAACCTGGGTAAAACATCATGTCCCCTGCCTCCTGTTACCATCCGCCTTAGACGCACAGTTCGGGACCCCCTACCCGAGATCCGTCGATTTTGACACCGACAAGGACGAAAGGCCATGTACACATACGGTTAATAAAAAAATGTTTGCGATTTAATTACCTACTATACCCCATCCTGATTTATAAGTACAATTTAACTAATAAAATACGAATGCATGTTGCCAAAGATTTTATAGTTGGATTCGTATTTGAACACAGTTTCCAATTATATAATTTTTATAACATGGATTAATATTTTGTTGGTTAAATTTGAGGGCAAAGTATGGCACAGAATATAAAGGGGACTATAGATTAGACGGAGGTGGTAGCACACGGCCGCTCTCTACGCAGCGACACAACTGTCGGCCGGCTTGTAGGCAACCATTTCCTTCGTGTTCAACTGCTCTATGCGTGTGGTTGCTTGCGGTTCAGGCGGCCACGGCGCGCTCTTCTCGCGTCCCGCCACACGCGCTCTACTCTCGCGTCCCTCCGGGTGCTCTGCCCTCGTTCCTCCACACGCACAGCCAGTGTTTGGGGCCGGCGCAAAATCATGCAGGTTCGTGTGCATGTAGTTGCACTGGGCGTGGCGCAACGATGCAGTTACCCGCTGCAAAAAACTGCCATGCGGACGCGCCGCCAATCCATGCTGCCTGCCTCCTTTTATTCCTGCGGCCATTTACCATCATCTCTCATCTCACACGACACAATAAGCACACCCACGAGGACACATACAGAGAGGACATCCAGTGGTTCCAATGGCGCTCCCAGCGGCCGATGACGACAACGGCGGGCAGTTCACCACGCAACACGTCATGGACACCGATGTGAGGGGGAAGGCTCTCTTGGTGGTGTACACGAACGATCCGGTCTCAATGGAGAGCTCCATCCAAACTATGGAGTAGTTCCTTGCCGAGGACAAGTACCAAGTGGTCGGCTTCGACCTCGAGTACACCACGGGTCGTGTCGGGCATGGTCAAAAGGTTGCGGTCGCCCAGTTGTGTGTGCGACATGACATTCTCATCTACCACTACCACCTGGGCACAATGCCTTGTGAGCGTTTCTCCAGGTTTATCAACAACTCCGACTACAGTTTCACTACGGTGAACACCAACAATGATCTAAAAGCGCTCAAGGTTTCATGCTTGAAATGCCCGAATCTTGTCAACATCCAGTGCCACTACAAGGTCTGGGGCAGCGACAAAAACAAACTAACCTCCCTGGTTGACGTCACCTCGGCCATCATCGACCCCTACTACATGAAGATGAAGAATAAGAGCAATAAGGACACTGGCACAGTGTGTGGCATAAGAGACTGGATGAACAACATGTCAAGTATGGGGCCATGGACGCGTACACAAGCTACGAGATGTACAGATGGATCGTTAACATGAGGAACTGTCTTCTTCCTGACCCAGACGAGGGATCGAGCCACATAGCAGTGGCGGGAGCGTCACAAGAAGTAGATGACTAGACGATCGTTTCTCCTACTTTGGAATGCATGCAATTGTTTATTGAGGTGTGTGTGAATGATCTGTATAGTCACTTATGTAATTGGATGTTATTTCAGTTATACACACACACACATACATGTTATTCTTCTGTAGACAGAGCAAATCACACGGCTTATTAGCAGCAATCGTCTGTGTTACTATTGGTCTTCGCACACATTTCTGATTACGGACCTGTTTGCCGCGTATCACACACATCTTGTTCAGTTGAACCGTTTCCATTGTGTTGCCTAATCACACACAGTTCATCCTAGAGGACCGTATGCTATATATCGCACACGCCTTCATCTGGCTGCCCGTTTCTTTTGTTCCTCCTCATCCCAAACAGTTAACTGAACGGAACCGTATGCCCTGCATCACACACGCAACTAAAATCTGAACCGTGTTTGATGCATCCGTCATCACAGACGTTTTGCACCTTTTTGACTGTTTTTACACCCCCGTTTGCGATTATGGCATGACACACAGTTTCGTTGAAGGGTCTCTGATCGTAGTGTCGCATTTGTACCATCCTGCAATAGTGTAAATGAGAAGGGTGCATGTCTCAAAATATCATTTACCTCTGTTTCAAAAACTTGAGCTCTAGCACCTCTGCAAATCACTGCTTCCCTCTACGAAGGGACTATATATTTACACTGGTGCACGTCGGTCCTAAACAAACGGTTTTTAACCCCTTTCCACGATGGTATTTGGAACCGTCGCCAAGTGAGTGCGGGTGATAGGGGGGTCCTTCCCACACGACCGATAAATCGTCGGGGATTGGGCCTCCTGGGACATAGGCTGGGGCTGTGTGCGATCGGGCGAGGCATCGAAACCCAATCATTTCCTTACGTATGTACATCCCACACGGTAATCCGAGAAAATTATTTCCATAGGTATTTACATCCCACATGGTGAATCCCAGTGTAGCGACCAGACCACAAACAGTCGAATCTCTATGCTCAGGTGTCATCCCTGGATCAGTAATGCTGACACCACACAATACTTGAAGGATTTATAACAGAGTAGCAATCACACACTTATTACATCGAGTGTCTCAAAAGAGAACTTATTACAATAAATATGGCTTAAGGCCATATAATAACAATAACAGCGGAAAGCTTGGAAGATAAGTGAGTCCATCAACTCCAACGGCATCACGGAGTATAGAACCACGACCTAAAAACATCTTAATCGTCGTCTGAAAAGTCTGCAACATTAACGTTGCAGCCCGAAACGGGTTAGCACATGGAATATGCTGGCAAAATAACACATAGAGAGTAATGGAAAGAAATGGGCTATTCTATATGCATATTTGGCTGGTGGTAAGCTCTATGGTTATAGTTTTGCGTAAAGCAAATTTTTCCCTACTGCAAAGGAATAAATTTTATTTAACTATCATGGTAGTTGTTAAACATAGAGAATGGTTGACATCATTCTCAATCCCAATTAAGCATCATCGTTAAACAAACCCAACAAAATTCATTTTAGAGTAACATGTTGAGATTCACGTGATAATCCAGGTACTAGATACTCAAGATGTCCATAATCGGGGACACGGCTAATCATGATTAGTTTATACACTCTGCAGAGGTTTGCGCACTTTTACCCACAAGACTCGATCGCCTCCGTTTGGTTTCTTGCACTTCATGGTGTTTGAGAAGACGGATGACCGAGACATAGTCTTTCAGAAGCACTAGCACCTTATGATCAGGTAGACCGTTACACCTACTTTCCCCTAGATCTGCTAGTCTACCACTGTAAGCGTTCGCACAACTTAATCAACTATGCTAGAGCCCATAATAGCTTGTGGCTGCACACGGAAGTTTCTAGCATGAATAATCTCATGATCCCTTTGAGCCTGGGTGGCGGTCCAAAAGAAAACATGCAATCGCTAGAATACCCAGGTGCCTCAATCCACCAGATGTGTGTTTAAGTTACCACCTTAGATAAACCATTAATTTAACGAACTCGCATCTGTCATGGATTTCACTCACCCAATCCACGTCTACTAGCATAGCATGGCATAATAAGCAAACGTAGAAGTAACTCCCAAAGGTTTGATAGTAACAGGTAATAGGTACTACCTCAACTACTTCACAAACCCACAATTTAATTAGATCCTCATCATGCAATGTGTGAGGATTGATCTAATGCAATAAAACTTGGTAGAGGGAAAACATGATCAAAGTGTTACTTGCCTTGCTGATGATCCGGGAAACCTAGCGATTCGAAGTAGCAAGCGGCGCACTCCTGGTACTCTATCGCAAACAAACAAGCATACAATAAGTACTCAACTAATGCATAGGTAAAACTCAAATAAGAGATCTAACCAGAAAGTTCAACTTAAGAACTCCGGTTGGCAAAAAGAATCAAATCAAACGAAACAACGAAAGACAAACGGCAAAAGAAACAGGCTTTGTTTCCTATTCTGGATCTAAGGCACTTTTTTACAGTGGCAAAAACTTGTTTGAGTTGGCTAAACGGAAAGAGGGCTTTGAGACGAAACTCCACGCGCTTGAATCGCCTGATTCCGATAAACGAGTGAAAAGTTAGACTAAAACGAAAATCAGATCAGAAATCGCGATCAGAAAAATCGCGGATTTAATCCGAGAAAAAGAAAAACGACAAACGTTCGTTAAAACAAACGAACGTACGAACGCTTGCTAATTAAATAAACCGCAAAACCGATCTATTTAAAAAAACTGAAACTAAAAAAACAAACAAAACCGTCGGAAAACCGAATGGTTTTTTTCGAGAAAAACCAGCGGTGAAAAAAAAACTACCTCCGGCGAACGGTGGCGCCGGTCCGTCGGCGGCGGGGCGGTGGCGGCGCGGGCGGGCGGCGGCGCGGCGGCGGCGGCGCCTAGGGTTAGGGTTTTCGGGTGGGGGCGCGGCTGGGCTTTGGTGGGGCCTCGGGACGCTTATAAAATGGCCCGACCGGGAGGAGTCCTGGCCGGTTACGGCCCAAGGTCGGTTCAGACTTTTTTTAAAATAATTACGCTCGGAAAAAAAACAAAAGGAATACCAAATGGACTCCAAAAATCCCGAAATAAATTTTCCCCGGCTTCTAAAATCAAGTCGCACAGGATGAACATTTATTTGGGGCCTAAGTGCAATTTTGAAAAACACGCATTTTTCCTAAATTCAAATAAAATAGCAAATAAAACCCAATAAAATCTTATTTTATTTTTTATTAAATACCCAATATTTCTTTATTTTGGGAAAGTCATTTTATTCCCTCTCTCATAATTTTTATAATAGAAATAATTGAAGATAAAATAAATAAAATCAAATGATCCTATTTTCAAAATTTGAGACAACTCAAATATGAAAATAACGAAATCCCCAACTCTCTCCGAGGGTCCTTGAGTTGCGTGAAATTTCTAGGATCAACCAAAATGCAATAGATATGATATGCAATGATGATCTAGTGAATAACATTCCAAATTGAAAATTTGGGATGTTACAAACCTACCCCCCTTAAGATGCATCTCGCTCTCGAGATTTGGGTTGTCTAGAAAATAGGTGAGGGTGGTCCTTCAGCAAATCTTCCTCTCGCTCCCAGGTGGCTTCATCCTCCGTGTGGTGGCTCCACTAAACCTTGCAAAACTTGATAACCTTACTGCGGGTGACTCAACTGGCATACTCTAGAATCTTAACTGGTTTCTCCTCATAGGTCAAATCACTGTCCAACTGAATTGCTTCCAGTGGTACTGTATCTCTTAGCAGTATGTCAGCCATCTATGCGTGGCACTTCTTCAACTGGGATACATGGAACACGTCGTGAACTCCTGACAATCCTTCGGGCAATTCCAACTTATAGGCAACTTCTCCCATACGCTCGAAAACTTTCTATGGGCCTACAAAACATGGTGCTAACTTTCCCTTAACTCCAAAGCGCTTAACTCCTCGAAGTGGTGATACTCGAAGATAAACTCGGTCTCTGACTTCGTAAACTGTCTCCTTGCGTTTAGAATCTGCATAACTCTTCTGCCTGGACTGGGCTACGTTGAGCCTATCGCGAATCAATTTCACTTTCTGTTCAGACTCCTTTATCAGATCTGGTCCAAACAACTGGCGGTCTCCAACTTCATCCCAGGACAATGGGGTCCTGCACCTCCTTCCGTACAAGGCTTCGAAAGGGGCCATCTTCAAACTGGATTGATAGTTGTTGTTGTAAGAGAACCCTGCATATGGCAAATTCTCGTCCCAACTAGATCCGCAATCTAGCGCACAAGCTCTTAGCATATCCTGCAAAATCTGATTGACTCTCTCAGTCTGTCCATCTGTCTGCGGGTGGAAAGCTGTGCTAAACTCCAGTCTGGTAGCCAAAGTTTCATGCAACTGATTGCAGAACTTTGAGGTAAATTGGGTTCCTCTATCTGATACTATGCTCCTTGGAACTCCATGCAGACAAACGATTCAAGTTATGTATATCTTTGCCAACTTTGCACTGGTATAGGTAGTCTTCACTGGAATGAAATGAGCTACCTTTGTCAAACGATCGACTACAACCCATATCGAGTCATAGCCTGAACGTGTTCTGGGCAATCCTGTAATAAAATCCATGCCTAACTTATCCCACTTCCATTTGGGTATCGGCAATGGTTGTAGCAATCCTGCTGGCTTCTGATGCTCTGCCTTTACTCTCTGACATACATCACAAACTGCTACATACTTCGCAATATCCTTCTTCATTCCAGTCCACCAGAAAGTATTCTTCAAATCCAAATACATCTTGGTATTTCCTGGGTGAATCGAATACGGTGAATCATGGGCCTCTAGTAAAATTAACTTCCTGATCTCCGAATCATTTGGTACATAGACACGGTCTTCAAACCATAAAGTATCGTGCTGATCCTCATGAAATCCCTTAGCTTTTCCTTTGCTCATTTTCTCCTTAATAGAGGCAATCTCCTCGTCAGTCTTCTGGGCTTCTCTGATCTTATCCATCAAAGTAGACTGAATCTCCAATGCTGCTACATAGCCTCTTGGAACTATTTCCAAACATAGCTCATGAAGATTTTCGGCTAACTCCCTTGGTAAATCTCCCGTCATTAGGGTGTTGACATGGCTCTTACGTCTTAACGCGTCAGCTACTACATTAGCCTTTCTGGGGTGATAATGCAATTTCCTATCATAATCCTTGATGAGCTACAGCCATCTCCTCTGTCTGAGGTTCAACTCCTTCTGTGTGCAAATATACTTCAAACTCTTGTGATTCGTGTACACCTCGCAATGCTTTCCAATCAAAAAATGTCTCCAAGTCTTCAATGCATGCACTACGGCTGCTAATTCCAAATCATGCGTAGCATAATTCAACTCATGGGGCTTAAGCTGTCGTGAGGCATATGAAACAACTCTTCCTTCCTGCATAAGAACTGCTCCAAGTCCTCGACGTGAACGTCACAATACACCTCATAATTCTTGGTCTGATCTGGTAAAATCAACACTAGTGAGGTAACCAAATGTTTCTTCAACTGCTGGAAACTAGCCTCACACTCCTTAGTCCATTTGAACTTGGTATCCTTCTTCAACAACTCCGTCATAGGCTCCGCAATCTTTGAGAAATTCTCAATAAACCTCCGGTAGTATCCTGCGAGTCCAAGAAAACTCTGGATCTCTCCCACTGTGGTTGGCGCTTCCCACTTGGTCACGGTATCAACTTTAGTGGGATCTACTGCTGCACCTTCTCCAGATATAACATGTCCGAGAAATCCAAATTCTTTCAAACAAAACTCACATTTGCTAAACTTGGCATATAATTGATGTTCTCTGAGCTTTCCAAGAACCAAACGCAAATGCTCCTTATGCTCCTCTTCATTCTTCGAGTAAACCAGGATATCATCAATGAAGACTACGACGAACTTATCCAAGAACTCCATAAACACTTGTTCATCATGTTTATAAAATATGCAGGTGCGTTAGTCAGACCAAATGACATAACGGTATACTCGTACAGCCCATACCTGGTGGTAAAAGCCGTCTTAGGTATATCCTGTTCTCGAATCTTCAACGGGTGGTATCCTGATCGCAGATCGATCTTGGAAAATACCTTATCTCCTTGCAATCGATCAAACAGATCATTGATCATCGGTAGTGGGTACTTATTCTTGATGGTTACTTCATTCAATCCTCAATAATCCACAACCATCCTTAACGATCCATCCTTCTTCTCCACTAGAAGTACTGGCGATCCCCAAGGCGATGAACTTGGGAGAATATATCCTTTATCCAGTAACTCCTTAATCTGCTTCTTAATCTCCACCAAATCCTTTGCGGGCATCCTATATGGTCTATTTGATATTGGCCCTGTGCCTGGCAAAAGCTCAATCAAAAACTCAATATCTCTATCCGGTGGCATGCCTGGCAATTCTTCTGGAAATACTTCGGGGAAATCCTTCACTACTGGTACTTCCTCCTGCACATCTCCCATTAAACAATTTACTTGAGTCCTCTTCGGCACATGACGGGATACATATTTGATCCTTCTCCCTTCTGGGGTAGTAAGAAAGATCGACTTACTGGCGCAATCGATGTTTCCTCCATACATCGACAACCAATCCATACCCAAAATTACATCCAAACCTTGTGATTCCAATATTATCAAATCCGAGGGAACACATGCGTACATATACTTAATGGCACTTGAAAATATCCTTGGCTAGCCATATACTCCGCTCTTGGTGAGCTTACTAACATAGGTGTTCTAAGAACTTTGGTGGGCAGGTTATACTTATCCACAAAGCCCCTTGATATGTATGAATGCGATGCACTAGTATCGAAAAGAACGAGTGCAGCAAATGACTTAACCAAAAACTTATCGATTACTACATTCGGCTGCTCTTCAATCTCCTCCACGTTAACGTGGTTCACCTGTCCCCTATTGAAAGGGTTCGGCTTCTTCCCAGAGCTTCCATTGCCACTTCTATTCTATGATTCAGGACATTCATTGGCATAATGTCTGGTCTTCTGGCACTTAAAACAAGTGACTTGGCTCAGGTCTCTCTTGGCTGGGGTCGATGGGTTGGTGCGATTCTGGCCATTGCTTCCTCCATTCCCATTACCATTCTTGGTGCCATTGTGATTGTGCGAGCTACCTCCTCCATGGGTATGCTGAAAATGTCCTCCTAGTCTAGGGGTAAAACGTGGCTTCTGCTGTGCTCCTCAATTGTACTTCCCTTGTCCATACTTCCTCTTGCGATTCTCAATCTGCTGCTGCTTCCCTTCAATCATGAGAGCACGATCCACCAACTCCTGGTAGTTGTTGAAGGTGGCTACCATCAACTGCATGCTCAACTCATCATTCAGTCCTTCCAGAAACTTCTCCTTATTAACTGCATCCGTAGCAACGTCATCTGGGGCATAACGTGCTAATTTACTAAAGTCCTCCACATACTGGCCAACTGTCCGTCCTCCTTGGTGCAAGTTGCGAAACTCTCGCTTCTTCATGGCCATAGCTCCTGCTGAAACATGGGCAGTTCGAAAAGCCTGCTGAAACTGGTCCCACGTGACAGTGTCAATAGGGAAAGTGGCTGTGAAATTCTCCCACCATGATGCTGCGTGTCCTTCAAGCTGATGTGTGGCAAACTTCACCTTTTCCGCATCCGTGCATCCTGCTGTGGTCAACTCTCTAGCTGTCTTGCGGAGCCAATCATCTGCTACTATCGGCTCGGTGCTACTAGAAAACACCGGCGGATTCAGCCTAAGAAAACGGGCTAAGTGATCAATAGGTGGTGGTGGTGGTGGGTTGTTGTTGTTGTTCCCCTGATTTTGATTCTAGACTAGCAACTGCATCAATGTGTTCTGCTGCTGGATCAACTGAGTGAGCTCCAGTGGGAAGGTAAATCCAGGGTCATGTCTTGGAGGCATCTGAGGGTTTAGAAAAGATGAGATTTAAGAATAGAGGGGGTCTAAAGAGAAAACACTACCCATATGCACATGAGGCAAAAGCAAACAATTCAGTTCATTAAATCAATCAAACAAGGGCATACAATCTATCTAACTATCGCAAAAGTGCTCGGACTACTATATTTACATGGTGGACTACTACTACTCATGAGGTGGTCTACTAGAAGTATTCTTCGGTTGCAGACTCCATGATATCTGCTCCAGCTTCATCAACATAGTCATCATCGCTATTGTCTGGATCCGAGTCGGTGTCGTCGATGATGATGTAGTCTTCCGGGCGAATCTCCTTGGGTTCTTCGTCTTCTTCTACTTGTGTAGGGCCTCCCATAAATATTCCGATCTTCTTGATCAGATCATCATTCTTCTCCACTAATACTTCGATTTTCTCTTCATAATCTTCATGTGTAGCCTTGAGTTCTTCCTCCAGTTCCTTGATTCTTGTCCTCGCCTTCTTCAGATCTATCATGTCGGCACACATCTGGTTCTCCTGACGTCGAATATGCTGGTTTAACTCTTGGATGAAAGCTGCAACTGATCTATCCTTCCTGGTGCTGATCATCTCCCAGTGCTCATCTCAGCGCCCACAAATCTGGTAGATAGTATCCTTGAGATCATTGCGGTAGACTTCTCCAATGCGTCCCATGGCGATGTGAGCTGCCATGCTCTTTCCTAGACTCCAAGTTGGTGCATCAAAAGGAAACTCTATGGGCTCAGAGACTGGCATGAACGTCCTTCCTGGAACTCGAACTTGAATCATCCAGCGCTCTTCTTTAGGTAAAGTGGCGTTGTAGGTTCTGGTGAAGCTTGGTACTCCTATGTTCAGGTACCTAGTGACTTCCTTCAAGTGACATCCAAAGGGTGTATCTTCATCTGGTTGCGTGAACTTGTTCTTGCATCCACCATCCTAAAAGAGTAGAAAAGATGAGAAGTTAGAAAGAGAAGAGAGTGATTAGTGATCTAGGTCTTTAGCTTAGTGGTCGTGTCCTACAGTCAGCATGTGCTCTGATACCATCTTGTAGCGACCAGACCTCAAACGGTTTAATCTCTGTGCTCAGGTGTCATCCCTGGATCAGTAATGCTGACACCACACACTACTTGAAGGATTTATAACAGGGTAGCAATCACACACTTATTACATCGAGTGTCTCAAAAGAGAACTTATTACAATAAATATGGCTTAAGGCCATATAATAATGATAACAGCAGAAGGCTTGGAAGATAAGTGAGTCCATCAACTTCAACGGCATCACCGAGTATAGAACCACGACCTAAAAACACATTAATCGTCATCTGAAAAGTCTGCAATATTAACGTTGCAGCCCGAAACGGGTTAGCACATGGAATATGCTGGCAAAATAACACATAGAGAGTAATGGAAAGAAATAGGCTATTCTATATGCATATTTGGCTGGTGGTAAGCTCTATGGTTATAGTTTTGCGTAAAGCCAATTTTTCCCTACTGCAAAGGAATAAATTTTATTTAACTATCATGGTAGTTGTTAAACATTTAGAATGGTTGACAGCATTCTCAATCCCAATTAAGCATCATCATTAAACAAAACCTAACAAAATTAATTTTAGAGTAACATGGTGAGATTCACATGATAATCTAGGTACTAGATACTCAAGATGTCCATAACCGGGGACACGGCTAATCATGATTAGTTTATACACTCTGCAGAGGTTTGCGCACTTTTCCCCACAAGACTCGATCGCCTCCGTTTGGTTTCTCGCACTTCATGGTGTTTGAGAAGACGGACGACCGAGACATAGTCTTTCAGAAGCGCTAGCACCTTACGATCGGGTAGACCGTTACACCTACTTTACCCTACATCTGCTAGTCTACCACTGTAAGAGTTCGCACAACTTAATCAACTATGCTAGAGCCCATAATAGCTTGTGGCTGCACACGGAAGTTTCTGGCATGAATAATCTCGTGATCCCTTTGAGCCTGGGTTGCGGTCCAAAAGAAAACAGGCAATCGCTGGAATACCCAGGTGCCTCAGTCCACATAGATGTGTGTTCAAGTTGCCACCTTAGATAAACCATTAATTTAACGAACTCACATATGTCATGGATTTCACTCACCCAATCCACGTCTACTAGCATAGCATGGCATAATAAGCAAACATAGAAGTAACTCCCAAAGGTTTGATAATAACAGGTAATAGGTACTACCTCAACTACTTCCCAAACCCACAATTTAATTAGATCCTAATCATGCAATGTGTGAGGATTGATCTAATGCAATAAAACTGGGTAGAGGGAAAACATGATCAAAGTGTTACTTGCCTTGCTGATGATCCGGGAAACCTAGCGATTCAAAGTAGCAAGCGGCGCACTCCGCGTACTCTATCGCAAACAAACAAGCATACAATAAGTACTCAACTAATGCACAGGTAAAACTCAAATAAGAGATCTAACCAGAAAGTTCAACTTAAGAACTCTGGTTGGCAAAAAGAATCAAATCGAACAAAGCAACGAATGACAAACGACGAAAGAAACAGGCTTCGTTTACTATTCTGGATCTAAGGCAAATTTTTACAGTGGCAAAAACTTGTTTGAGTTGGCTAAACGGAAAGAGGGTTTCGAAATGAAACTCCAGGCGCTTGAATCGCCTGATTCCGATAAACGAGCGAAAAGTTAGACTAAAACAGAAATCGGATCAGAAATCGCGATCAGAAAAATCGCGGATTTAAAATGAGAAAAAAGAAAAATGACGAACGTTCATTAAAATGAACGAACGGACGAACGCTCGCTAATTAAATAAACCGTAAAACCGATCTATTTAAAAAACCGAAACTAAAAATGGACAAAACCGTCAGAAAACCAAACGGTTTTTTTTGAGAAAAAACGGCAGCGGAAAAAAACTACCTCCAGCGATTCCCGCGAACGGCGGCGGCGGTCCGGCGGTGGCGGGCGGGTGGCGGCGCGGGCAGGCGGCGGCGCGGTGCGGCGGTGGCGGCGACGCGTAGGGTTAGGGTTTTCGGGTGGGGGCGCGGCTGTGCTTTGGCAGGCCTCGGGGCGCTTATAAAAAGGTCCGGCCAAGAGGAGTCCTGGCCGGTTACGGCCCAAGGTCGGTTTGGACTTTTTTTTAAATAATTACGCTCGGAAAAAACAAAAGGAATACTAAATGGACTCCAAAAATCCTGAAAGAAATTTTCCCCGGCTTCTAAAATCAAGCCGCACAGGATGAAAATTTATTTGGGGCCTAAATGCAATTTTGAGAAACGTGCATTTTTCCTAAATTCAAATAAAATAGCAAATAAAACCCAATAAAATCTTATTTGATTTTTTTATTAAATCCCCAATGGTTCTTTATTTTGGGAAAGTCATTTTATTCCCTCTCTCATAATTTTTATAATAGAAATAATTGAAGATAAAATAAATAAAATCAAATGACCCTATTTTCAAAATTTGAGTCAACTCAAATATGAAAATAACGAAATCCCTAACTCTCTCCGAGGGTCCTTGAGTTGCGTGGATTTCTAGGATCAACCAAAATGCATAGACATGATATGCAATGATGATCTAGTGTATAACATTCCAAATTGAAAATTTGGGATGTTACACATAGAAAAACATTTCCGTTCGTATGTATATCACATACAGTCAATCCAAGGAATACGTTTCCTTTCTTATGTACATCCCACATAGTCAATCCAGGGAAAACGTTTCCGTTCGTACGTACATCCCACACAGTTTTATTTGTAGGCTCGTGTCTGAAAGGTGTAACTATCACACACGGTCTGCCTTGGTTAATTGTTTTATTTTATCAACTATATCACACACGATTTGATGAAGAAAATTGTGTGGCATTGGGCTATCCATCGCAAGCGCTTTTACTGCTAGAACTGTTTGCAAAGGTCCATGACACATTTAGCAGGTTTATTAGTTTACAACTAATAATTCCAATATTACGTAAATTCACATTTCATATCGAACAGCTTTTTTCCAATTTCATATCAGGCACACAAATATATTATAACATCACAGTACGGTAGCTACATGAAAACAGCACGGTACAACATATAGCTAGTTCAACTTCATAAGAACAATATATGTATTCATTCCCCTAGTCGAGATCATCCAGTCTCGTCTTATCCACCTCTGCTTTTAGTTCAGTAAGAACCTGTTTTGCACGGGCCAACTGGGAAAGTGCCTCCTTCGCCAACACCATATTAGCGAAGTCTGATTTAAAAAATCTGAGCTCATTCTCCACCTTCAACTTTTTATCCTGCATCTTCAAATATTCTTCAGCATTGACAACAGTTTCTCTAAGCCTATGTCTGTTCTCTTCCTCATACATGCTCCAGAGCTTTGCTAGGCACATCTTCAAAGACTGTGGCCACTCTTGATCAACCCACTCCAAGTAAGAACACTTCCGTTCATCCTATAATATTTAAAACTAGATCAGTAAAAATTGTAGGGGAAATGGGTTTATAGGAACATAGAAAATCATCAATGCTTACTTTGAAAAACTGAAGAAACATGTTAATTATGACATATCTTCTCAAAAAGATCAATGTGCAAATGAAAAAATTGGTACTGAGACAACAACCAAATTCTGGAACATCAGAACCTATAATTAACTACAACGACGCTACAAGTTCTTACTCATGTACAATGAATAACAAATTGAACATTTTATGAGGAAGGTAAATATAACTGCAACAACATAGCGACAGTGTTTGGATGACAACAAATTGATACTAACAGGTGTGTACATGCATAATTTTAGTAACATAGAACTAATAGCACTAAGGCCGTCCACTATGTATGCCAAACCTGGGGTAAAGACAACTGTTGCTACATCTCACACTGGTGCCATGAACTGGCGAGCCGATGCAGCGAAAAAATAGGGACCCGGACTCCGGAGCACATAGTTGCTCCGATGCCCAGTTCCTTCGTGCCATAAAGATTTAGTATTTTACTGCTTGGCTGCTCGGATGTGTGGACCAAAGTTGGCTGCACAAACTGTTGAAGTGGTGCCAAATAGTTTTCTAATGGCACCGCTGATGAGATGGCAACAATTTAAGATACCAGGTACAAACTGTGACACTGTCTTAGGATGTGTTTGGTTGAAGGTGTGGTATGAATGGATTGGGACCGTAACAGTGTCTGAATCACATCTAACAAATGATTTGTAACAACAAAGAGGGTCTAACCTTCTCTGCACAAGACAGAAACTTCCTCCCACTATCCATAGAATCAAATGCAACTAGCTTCATGCATGGAGATTTATGGTGACAACGATCAGAAAGATCTTCAGACACCCCGCTCCATTCGTTGCCACTGATGGTCCTAGGGAGCTACAAGAGGAAGAAATGACTCAAATAGACCGCCGGGTAAAAACCATTCATTCCAAGTCATAGCCCGAGAGAGAGAGAAGAGAGGCATACCTGGGTGGTGAAGGAGTCGTCGTCGGAGGAGGAACCGCTGGAGAGGTCTTTGAAGAAGACCATGGCGACCCCGACGGTAGGATGCGAGACAGCGAGAGCGAGGAAGCGACTATAGCTTAGGAAGGGAGGAAGGAGGAAATAGGGGAAATGTGACTTGTGGCCAGGGAGAAAAGGGGGTGGGGAAGGCGGGAAGGGGGGCGGGGGTAGATATTTTGGCCGTAGGCCAAAATTTTGGAAATGTGGAGGGAAACTTTGTGCGTGGTGCCGCTGGACCTTTCACTTTGAACGATTGTGTGCATCGCAACCGATTCTTTTGCTTTACACGCATGGGATGAGTTTGATAATTCAAATTTTGGTGGAAATTTCCCTGGGTATGTCATTGCATAATTTAACATCGCTTGCTAATTTGGGGACACAAAAGAGCGTCCAGCAGACAGACCACACTTACTGAATTGAGCAATTTTAGTAATTAAACAAAGCCAGTTGACCTAAACATTGCTCTAACAAAAGACCAGCATTAAAAACAAAGCCTAAGTATGCATAATTTTAACAAATCGGCCGCCGCGCCGGCCTATGCATCGCCGGTGTGACATGAGACGTCGATGACTTGTCCTAGCGACATGTCGCCGTTGGTGGACTCCGCGTACCCCCTGCTAAAGTCGACGGCGTCCTCGTCCTCGTCCTTGGCGCTGCCCTCAAGGTTGTATTACTCGTAGTAGTGGATGCGCCAGAGCTCGCATTGGTACTCCACTGCCGATTCCTCAATGCACAGACTCTTTTCTACCTCGACCTCGGCCACGCGCAACTCCCCCTCCTGGCGCTCCTCGATCTCCGCCGCCTCCTGCATCTCCATCATCTGCACGGCGACCTCATGAGGAAGCTGGTGCTCCATGACCAACATCGCCTTTTCAGACATGGGTTGCATGCTGGAGTCCGAGGTGGCCTGGAATATCTTGGTGTGTGCATCCTCGATCTTGGCATGGATGGCCTCAATCTGGGCTAGGGCGACATCGGCGGCACGAACGGCAGCTCGAGCACTCTCGGTGTTTGCAGCCATTTCGGCTGCTATAGCTTCCCTGTCGGCTGCCGCAGACGCCCTCTCGGCGGAAGTGGCCACGCTCAATGCGGATGCGGCGGCACTCTCGGCGTAGGCGGCGGCGCTCGAGGGGACGCGGCCATCGTACGGGCCTTCACGAAGCGTTTCCACGGCGTCATCTTTGCAAGAAGGGGTGCGGGAATGGGGGTCGGGATTCGTGGATTTGGGGGTTGCCGACACTGGAGCACATGAGCCGGCGAAGCTTAAGGAGGGAGACTTAAATAGACCCAGATATTTTCATCGCAAATGGTTCCTACAAAACAACTGTGTGTGATGTTGTAGATATTTTTTATTAGCTATGAAAGACGAATTTGGAGTACAGTGGCAACGGATGGTGTTTTAAATGTATGAGAAATTTTGTAGTACTAATACAACTGTCATGTCAAATTCTGGAAAATTTGAGGGGTCATTTGACCTTTTAAGACATTTAAGTGCTTTTCTAGCCATTTAATGACCATAATTGAAATTTGAACTACATGTACATGCTACAGCTAACCATAACTGTTTGAAAACTCATATTTTCTGTACTTGTGTGCGATTTAATTCCATGTGCAGTAAATTGGAAGGAATTTTCAAACATATTGGTCTAATGGCTATGACACAATTAAGCATGGAGTGACATGGCATTTTAATTCCAAAAAATCAAAAAACACATGAAACCTTGGTTAACGTAATGTCATGCCACCAAGATGATGTGGAATTTTTTTTGGCATGTTTGACGAAAGTTTGGACACACACCCCTCACAAACTGGAGCAACTCACTGGAAGGCTCGTGGTTCCGAGAGGGAACAATGCATGTTAGATGACGAACGGGACATAGCTTCCTCTTACGGCCTTCAATTTTTCTCTATGTTTAACGTCCACTACTACAACTGTAATGTGAAATTTTGGAAAATTCTAGGGGTCATTTGACCTTTTAAAGACATTCAAGTGGTTTTCTAGCCATTTAATTCAAATTTGAACTACATCTACATGCAACGCCTAACCAAAACGGTTCGAAAATCATATCTGTGTACTTGTGTGCGAGTTAATTCCATGTGCAGTAAATTAGAAGGGATTTTCAAACATATTTGTCTCACGACATGGACACATGCATATGTATGCATGGAGTGACATGGCATTTTAATTCCAAAAAAATTAAAAAATACCAGAAATGCAGGAAACCTTGGCTGATGTAATGTCATGCCACTAAGATGATGTGGTAAAAAAATTGGCATGTTTGACAAAAGTTTGGACACACACCCCTCATAAACCGGAGCAACTCACTAGAAGGCTCGTGGTTCCAAGAGGGAACAATGCATGTTTGATGACGAACAGGAGATAGCTTCCTCTTACGGCCTTCCATTTTTTTCTATGTCTAACGTGCACTACTACAAATGTAATGTGAAATTTTTGAAAATTCTAGGGGTCATTTGACCTTGTAAAGACATTTAAGTGATTTTCTAGTCATTTACTGACCGTAATTCAAATTTGAACTACATCTCAGTGCAACGCCTAACCAAAACGGTTTGAAAAATCATATATGTGTACTTGTGTGCGAGTTAATTCCATGTGCAGTAAATTAGAAGGAATTTTCAAACATATTGGTCTCACGACGTGGACACATGCATACATATGCATGGAGTGGCATGGCATTTTAATTCCAAAAAATAAAAAAAAATGATGAGAAAAACATGAAACCTTGGTTCATTTAGTGTCATGCCACCAAGATGATGTGGTAAAAAAATTGGCATGTTTGACGAAAGTTTGGACACACGCCCCTCACAAACCGGAGCAACTCACTAGAAGGTTCGTGGTTCCGGGAGGAAACAGTGCATGTTTGATGACGAACGGGATATAGCTTCCTCTTACGGCCTTCAATTTTTTCTACATCTAACGTGCACTAATACAACTGTCATGTGAAATTTTTGAAAATTTCAGGGGTCATTTGACCTTTTAAAGACATCTAAGTGATTTTGTAGCCATTTAATGATCGTAATTCAAATTTAAACTACATCTACATGCAACGCCAAACCATAACGGTTTGAAAAATCATATTTTTGTGTACTTGTGTGAGAGTTAATTCCCTGTGCAGTAAATTAGAAGGAATTTTCAAACATATTGGTCTCAAGGAATAGGCACACATGCATGGAGTGCCATGGCATTTTAATTCCAAAAAAATAAAAAATGATCAGAAAAACATGAAACCTTGCTTGATTTAATGTCATGCCAGCAAGATGATGTGGTAAAAAAATTGGCCCGTTTGACAAAAATTTGGACACACACCCCTCACAAACCGGAGCAACTCACTAGAAGGTTCGTGGCTCCAAGAGGGAACAATGCATGTTTGATGATGAACGGCAGATAGCTTCCTCTTACGGCCTTCAATTTTTTTTCTATGTTTAACGTGCACTAATACAACTGTTATGTGAAAATTTGGAAAATTTCAGGGGTCATTTGACCTTTTAAAGACATTTAAGTGATTTTCTAACCATTTAATGACCATAATTCAAATTTGAACTACATCTACATGCAACGCCTAACCATAACGGTTAAAAAAATCATATTTTTCTGTACTTGTGTGCGAGTTAAAAATTCATTAGACGATGGAAATATCTGGTGTTCAAAAAAAAAATGTAAAGATTTGGCAAGACAACCGCCCCCCACACGGTTGGCACTCTATCTCGCGGCTCGAGGTTTGATAGGTGAGTGGCGGAGATCATTAATCAGACACGGTTCTGCATTGGAAACTATCAACTATTATGTTCACACACGGATTTTCGCTATTATGTTCACACACGGATTTTCGCTATTATGTTCACACACGGATTTTCGCTATTATGTTCACACATGGATTTTGCTGTGGGAATCGTGTGTAATTCAAACTACAGTACTTGTAAATTCCGGCGACCGGCATGTGTACTGTCCCCATCGATCTAGATTCCGGCCGCCAATAATACTACCTTGCTCACGTCTTCCCGCCTGCATTCTCATCTACATCCTCCCCTCGCTCGCCCTCTCTCTCTCTTTCTCTCAAATCTCTGCCATGGCACCGCCGGTCTGCCCACGTGCCGACAAGGAGTCGCCTCCCCCCGAGGACGCTCACTCGATTAGTAACGACGAGGACCCTTACGCGCCGCTTGACAAGGTTGCGCCGAACCCCCCAACTTTGGATTGGTTTTGGGGCCAGTACAATCTTTGTCTATGGAAGTCGCTGTCGTCGGCTGAGAAAGCCAGGCAAGTGGCGTTCAAGAAGGAGATGGCGGAGGAGGAAGCCAGGTACCAGGCGGCCTGTGAAGCCCGTGATGCCGCCTGGAAAAAGGAGGCGGCGGAGCTTTGGGGGCGGGCGCGTCGTCATGCCGAGGAGGTGTACGAAGACGGGTACTTCACGAGGAAGGTCATAGGCGATGGGTGCCTCGTCACTGCGTGGAGGTGGGCCGATAAGCTCTAGCATGCCACTGACGAGGAGCTCCGGTGGGCGCCCAACAAAATGGCAAGATCGGCCGCGCACGTCCGTCAGCAAGAGGCAGATCGGTATGTCAAGCGCTGCGAGGCGGAGGAGGCGGAGTATTGCCTCCGCACTGGGAAGACGCCACGCACATCTGCCAGCAAGAGGCAGATCGATACATCAAGCGTTGCGAGGCGGAGGAGGCGGAGTATTGCCTCCGCACTGGGAAGACGCCGCGCACCAAGGAGCTGCTGGCAAGGGGCTCCCTGAATACTGGCCCCAGGAGGGATTATTAGTTTTAGTATTGTTTGTTTTCAATTTTATGCATTGTACCTAGTAGTTAATGTAACGCCCCAAGACCGGAGCTTCAGTTGCCTTCCAGGGTTTCCGGGTTTCTCCGTGTGTTTTATTTTTGCTTGCTCCTTTTATTTTTGCATTGCATCATGTCATAATGTCATCATCTCATAAATCTTTTGCAACTCAAATAAATAAACCGTATGGATCTTCAATCCATTTATACCGAGGGAATTCACGTGGTGATTCTCTTTATAACTTATACTCCAATATTAGGGAGTTATATTAAATATTCCACTATTTTGGAATCCACCTTAACACACTTGAAAAATCCCAATGCCTTTGTAATCACAACTCTTGGCCTGTAACTTTTCCATATATCCTTTCGTCTTTTTCCGGAGCTCCACCTAAATTCTCAACATTTTTGGGCACTTCGAAAAACCTGTCCTAGTTCAAACCTTTTGCATTAAATTCAAAGAAATTTGAATTTATTCTTTCAATCTTGGTCTTTCGTTATTTCTTGGATCAACACATTTTTGTGTGAGTCCAAGGAATTTAACCTTTTGCTCAAATTCGTTCACTAACCCTCTATTTATATTCTCTTCTTCTATCTTTTTTTCTTTTCTCTTAGTGGTTGAGTGAAGAGAGTGAGAGAGAGCCTGCAGCCTGCTGCCCAGCTGACCGGGCCTATGCCCTTTTCCCTCTCCGCGGGCCCATCTGCTAGGCCCAGCCGCACCCACCTAAACCTAGCCTCGACCGAACCCTAGCCCGACACCCTCTCCCTCGTTTTCCCTCCAGTGCGCCGCCACCACCCACGACAATGCGAGACCCGCTCAATCTCCTCTGCACAATCCCCATCTCCCCTCGTTCTCTCCCGCAGCGCCGCACATGATCCCCATCCTCTCGCGGTCTCTCTCCCCCTCCTCTCACAGCCTCCCGCGCGCCTCCCTTTGCAGCACAAGACGTTGCCCGTCGCCGGCGCCTCCTCCTCACAAAGTCCTCGTTGCCGAGCGCTCGAGGAGTGGAGCTCCTCCAGCACCGGCGCCTGCAGCCGTCGTCCTCTGCGCCCGCAGATGTCGCCCGTCGCCGGCGCCCCAAGTCCGCGTCGTCGAGTCCCTCGTCCTGCCGGAGCTGCTCCTCCCGCCGCCCAAGTACCTCCCCGCCTCCGGCCATGGTGCCCGCACCAGGACCGCCCTCCACCGCCGCCTCTATCTCCGGCGAGCGCCGCGCCGTCTCCCTGCCTCATCTGCGGTGCCGTCGTCAACAACAGCAGTGGACCGGAGCCCCTACCTTGCTCCACCACGTCGCCGTCCTCCTGCCGTGGCCTCCTCCTCGCTTCAAGTCCATGCTGTCAAGCCTCACATCACCGCCCTGCTACGTTCGTCACCAGAGATCGCCAGATCCGGTCATGTTGGGTCGGATCCTCCCGCCCCTGCCTTGCTGCTGCCCACCAGAGGCCTTCTGTTTCACGTTTGTTTTGGATCAGCAAGGATGAGACACCAAGAACCGTACCCGGACCGTCGAGCACGTTCTCCAAGGATTTTGCCAAGTACCATGACATGAATGACCCTCGAACGCGTCAAGTACCACTACCGTCAAGTACCTCTTCGCAAGACCAAGTTCCTCTACAATATGTGTACGACTACCGACGCCAAAGACCCATGAACCAATTACTTCAAGCTCAACTATTGTCGCAAGAACGAGACCAGCGGGTCCGAAGACCCCAAGTACCACGACAACCCCGAAGGGATTCGAGTTTGTCAAGTTCACCTTCGAAACGTGTACCACTACCGACGACTGAGATGCTGGATTCGACAAGTTCCTCACGGTGACCCTGAACATCTACTGGACATGCACGACTTCGAACCGTGTACCACGTCGAACATGTACGACTACACGACGAACCGCTAAGACCCTGAACGACTTCCGCCGCCGATGTCCGCGAGTACTACTACTTCCACAACGCGTCGTGTACAACTACCTTTGCGAGAACACCTACTTCCTCTACTTGCACCGAACCCGAACCGTCCCGCTTGCACGCTTCGAAGGTATAACCCCGAGATGATCGCCCGTGAACGAATGCATGTCTGATGTATGAGATGCTCGTGCTTGCTTCATGCTCGAATTGTCGTTGCATGTTGCCCCTCTTTTGCCTTGTCACCATCATCGACTCGTGGACACCCGGAATCCAGGAGTGCCCCACCATCTTTTGCATGCATCCGCACACTTCTTAGTTGCATCGGTATCTCAATCGAATTACCGGAACCGGAATGTTGCCGTGGTAACATTTCCATTTCGCCGTCGTGGCACCCCTTTTTCCTTCCACCACGGTGAAAAATGCTTCATAACACTCTTGTCAACTTTTAATGAAAATTGCATAAACTTGTTCATGTCATTCGCATCATGATAATAACATTCAAGTGATTAAAATTATTGTTGCACCTAATTTCTAAATGCATATGGGGATTTATCGGAATTGTTGTTCGTTATTTCCGACCTCATTTAAACTTGCCTAAATGTTTAGTTTACTTATTCTCCACCTCTTGCCATGTTTAAACAACATTTAATATTGTTGAGTACCTAACGAGAGATAACTAAATAAGTCACTTGGTGTTTTCTTCAATATGCAACTCCGTGGCATATTGAGCTCCACTTAATTTGTAGTGTTGTTTGTTGCACTTTGCCATGCCATGTTTCATTAAACTGGACATGCATCATAATTGTTTGTGCACCATGCCATGTCTATGTGGTGGTTGTTTACTATGTTGTTCGCTTCTTTCCGGGTTGCTTCTCGCGTTAGCTTTGGTTTCGTTCCGGAGTTGTGAGGATCCGTTCGACCACGTCCGTTTGTCTTCTTCTTGGACTCGTTCTTCTTCCTTGCGGGATCTTAGGCAAGATGACCATACCCTCGAAATCACTTCTATCTTTGCTTGCTAGTTGCTCGCTCTTTTGCTATGCCTATGCTACGATACGTACCACTTGCTTATAGTGTCTCCCATATTGTTGAGCCAAGCCTCTAACCCACCTTGTCCTAGAAAACCGTTGTTTGGCTATGTTACGGATTTGCTCATCCCCTCTTAAAGAGTTGCTAGTTGCAGGTGAAGATTGGAGTTTGTTCCATGTTGGAACATGGATATTTTGTTGGGATATCACAATATATCTTATTTAATTAATGCATCTATACACTTGGTAAAGGGTGGAAGGCTCGGCCTTATGCCTGGTGTTTTGTTCCACTCTTGCCGCCCTTGTTTCCGTCATATCGGTGTTATGTTCTCGGATTTTGCGTTCCTTACACGGTTGGGTTATGATGGGAACCTCTTGACAGTTCGCCTTGAATAAAACTCCTCCAGCAAGGCCCAACCTTAGTTTTACCATTTGCACTAACAACGTACCACCTTCCCTTGGGTTCTACAGACTCAAGGGTCATCTTTACTTTAACCCCCCCCCCCCCCCCCGAGGGGGGGCAGTGCTTCTCTAAGTGTTGGTCTGAACTGAGCTGCCTGCGGGGCTACCTCGGGAAAACTTGAGGGTTGGTTTTACTCGTAGCTAGTCTCATCTGAGTGTGCCCTGAGAACGAGATATGTGCAGCTCCTATCGGGATTTGTCGACACATTCGGCCGGCTTTGATGGTGTTGTTTTACCATGGTCGAAATGTCTTGTAACCGGGATTCCGAGACTAATCGGGTCTTCCTTCTAGAAGGAATATCCTTCATTGACCGTGAGAGCTTGTGATGGGATAAGTTGGGACACCCCTGCAGGGTTTTGAACTTTCGAAAGCCGTGCCCGCGGTTATGGGCAGATGGGTATTTGTTAATGTCAGGTTGTAGAAAACCTGAAGTTGATCTTAATTAAAATACATCAACCACGTGTGTAACCATGATGGTCTCTTCTCGGTGGAGTCCGGGAAGTGAACACGGTGTTGGAGTTATGTTTGACGTAGGTTGTTCTAGGATCACTTCTTGATCATAGTTGTTCGACCATGCTTTTGCCTTCTCTTCTCGCTCTCATTTGCGTATGTTAGCCTCCATATATGCTACTCGCTTGCTACAGCTCCACCTCATACTTTTACCATTCTATAAGCTTGAATAGTCTTGATCGCGAGGGTGTGAGATTGCTGAGTCCCCGTGACTCACAGATACTTCCAAAATCCAGTTTGCAGGTGCCGATGTTACCGAGCAGGTGACGCAACCAAGCTCAAGAAAGAGCTCGATGAAGATCTTGTCCTTTGTGTTGTTTCGTTCTAGTTGATCAGTAGTGGAGCCCAGTTGGGGTCGATCGGGGATCTGTGTAGCATTGGGGTAGTCTTCTTTTATTTTGGTTCCATAGTCGGACCTTGAGTGTATTTGGATGAATGTAATGCTTTATTCATGTATTGTGTGAAGTGGCGATTGTAAGCCAACTATGTATCTCTTTCCCTTATGTATTACATGGGTTGTGTGAAGATTACCTCACATGCGACATTGCTTTCAATGCGGTTATGCCTCTAAGTCGTGCTTCGACACGTGGGAGATATAGCCGCATCGAGGGCGTTACAAGTTGGTAATCAGAGCCTTCCCCGACTTAGGAGCCCCCTGCTTGCTCGAATCGTTGGCGTTGTTGAGTCTAAAAAATGTTTTGAGTCCTTTAGGATTATATATATCGGAGAGTAGGATTCTTTTTACTGCTCAGTCCCTTCATCGCTCTGGTGAGGCATCCTGACGTAGAGTTTTGACTCTTCTCTTCTCTGATTTCACTAAAAAAATTAGGATCACGCGGGTATCTTGGAATCGTTCCGATGGTTTTGTGACGATATCATTGTTCTTGGTGCCTCCTCACATTTAGGGGTTGTGGCAGTGTCCCGAGGAGTTGAGCTCCGAGGTGTTATCGTCACAATTTTATCGTTGCAGTTCTAGAATACCTGTGTAACATCCCAAAATTCTAAATTTTGGAATGTTATAATAAATAGATAGATTTGATTGATTGACTGAAAGTGAGTGAATTCAAAACTTTTTGAAAGTTAAATGAGAGGGAATAAAAGGACTTTCCCAAACTTTTATTTTTATGCTCTTCACGAATTCAAATACTTTCCATCACAAAACCCTGGAGAGAAGATGACATGACTTCTTCCATTTGTTTAAAAGACAAGGGGATGTTGAAAATATTTGAATTTCATTTGGAAAATATTTCCACTTCTGAAACTTTATGCAACTCAATGATTTTCATGAGAGAAGATAAAATGACTTCTTCAAAATATATGAAATATGAGTTGGGAGTTTCGAAGAATCAAATTCAAAGCCCTTTTGAATTTATTTTCAATTTGGAGTTATTTGAGTTTTATTCAAATTATTTTTCTCCAAAAATAAAATATATGGAAAATAGGGTAACATGATTCCCTACAACAGAAAATTGGAGAGAAATAAATTTGAAATCATTTTGATATTTTTTTAAATGATTTTTATTGGATTTTATTAGACCAGTAGCACTCTTTGAATTATCTGAATTTGTGTGAATTTTATTTAATGCTAGAAAATTTTCCATGTTGATGGAAATCTTTTTCTGAAAATTTTGATATATAATATGCCTACATAAAGTTTTATTTTTATTTTCGTTCTTCAGTTTATCGCATTTCGTTAAAAAAAACTGCGCGCGCGCGTGAAACTAACTGTCGCCCATGTGCGCTATATAGTAGCTTCTGGCGCCCCATTGTTTTTTCTCTCTTAAATGGGCCAGGCCCAGTTAGCCTTTTTATTTTATTTTTTATTTATTTAAGGCCGAATTTTGTAAAAAAAAACCGCAGCTGCAGCGTGTGCGCCGGCCTTTAGGCCCATGCAATAAGAGCGCCTTTTTTCTTCTCTGTTTCGTATATTTTCGTCTACGTTTAGTCCCACATTGCCTAGCCTTTGACCCCTAAGCCTCTTTTCCACCAATAAATATAGACCCATAGAGCCTCCAAAAATCATCCGATTCGGGTTAAATCAATATTTTGGTTTGACTAGATTCATTTAAGAAAAATATATTTGTCCTCTCCGCCGCGACTTCTGGAAATTATCTCTTCTCTCCAAAGTCGTCTTTTTTTGCCTTATAAAGGTATCTTTCTTTGTTTTTTTTCTTCTTATACCTTCGTAGTTTATTATTTTTAGACTAATATGATAAAATAATTAGATTATCAATTAGTCTACGTATTTATACATTAGACCCTAGCCCGTAACTATTTTTTCTTCCGTAAAACAGCTTGGCCCTGATTTTTCAAATAGCCATAACTTTTTACTCATTTGCCCAAAGCCAACGAAACCAACGCCCACTTCTTCGTTATGATCTCCTCTATCCAGTAATCCAACTCAAACATGTTTTTAAATTTTTTAAAATTTGAATTAGATTAGATTTGAATTCAAACTTGTTTTGATCATATCTTTTTATCCGTAACTCCGTTTGAGTTGATTCTTTTTGCAAATCGAAGCCCTTGATCTAAATTTTCTGATAAGGCCAAATTCACATAATTTTGGTACTGTTAGAAATTGTTTTATGTTGCAAGAGCTATTTTCTTGGTTTTGATGTTTTCCGAATCGACTTCTTCGATCTTTCTGGTCTTTTGAGTGATTGCTTATGTGTGGTTACTATTGCTTGATTACGATAGATTGACCGAAGTGTGACGAGTAGAGCTATCAAGATTTTTGAGTGCGAATCATATTCATCAACATTGCAGGCAAGTTCACACTTTGATCATACCTTTTCTACTACCCACTTTTATGGCATTAGATCAATCCTCACACATTGCATGGTTAGGATCTAATTAAATTGTGGGATGGGAAGTAGATGAGGTAGTACCTATTACCTGTTTATTATCAAACCTTTGGGAGTTACTTCTACGTTTGCTTATTATGACATGCTATGCTACTAAACGTGGATTGGGTGAGTGATATCCATGACAGATGTGAGATTGATAATTAATGGTTTATCTAAGGTGGCAACTTAAACACACATCTGGGTGGATTGAGGCACCTGGTTATTCTTGGATTGCCTGTCTAGGCACCGGGGTAGACCAGGATTGCCTATTTTTTTTATGGACCGCCACCCAGGCTCAAAGGGATCATGAGATTGTTCATACTAGAAACTTCCGTGTGCAGCCACAAGCTATTATGGGCTCTAGCATAGTTGACTAAGTCGTGTGAACTCTTACAGTGGTAGACTAGCAGATGTAGGGGTTGTAGGTGGGACGGTCTACCCATCGTAAGGTGCAAACGCTTCTGAAAGACTATGTCTCGGTCATCCGTCTTCTCAAACACCATGTAGTGCAAGAAACCAAACGGAGGCGATCGAGTCTTGTGGGGAAAAATGCGCAAACCTCTGCAGAGTGTATAAACTAATCATGATTAGCCGTGTCCCCGGTTATGGACATCTTGAGTATCTAGTACCTGGATAATCATGTGAATCTCAACATGTTACTTTAAATGAATATTGTTGGGTGTTAATGATTACTTTTAATTGGGATTGTGGATGATGTCAACCATTCTCAATGTTTAACAACCACCATGATAGTTAAATAAAATTTATTCCTTTGTAGTAGGGGAAAATTGGCTTTTCGCAAAAACCTTATAACCATAGAGCTTTTCCACCAGCCAAATATGCATGTAGTGATAGCCTTCATTCATCATTCTCTATGGTGTGAATTTGCCAGTACATTCAATGTACTGACCCTTTGTGGCTGCAACGTCTCATGTTGCAGGAATCTTACGACGAGTAAGTGATACGTTAGGGTTACGATTTCTACACTCAACTTTGTCGTTGGTGTTGATGGGAATCCACAACCTTGTTACTTCCGCTATTTGGATTGAGGTAATAGTATTTACGTTACTTTTTACATGTGATTTACCTCTGTTATAAATCCTCGAGTATTGTGTGTGTCAGCATACCGATCCAGGGATGACACTTAAGCACAGAGACTTGACCGCCTGAGGTCGGGTCGCTACAACGTGAGTTTCACCGACATCGAAAATCTCTTTTATGCAGTTGTTGGTGAGATAACCTCGACGCCACGCAGTACTGGGGCAGGAGTTCAGGAGTATTGCCATAACTCGTATAACGGATGCTTTTCGAAGGTTGAGGTAACCGATTTCCTAAGGTTTCTTGGTTATGTGTTGAAGGATGGATACAGCTGGATGTAGGTATTGTTAGTGTTGGTTGAGATATTATGCTTCCCCTATATCCCCAACACCTGATTGCATAACCGGAAAATTTTGGGAGTTTATAAGTGGGAATTCAAGTAGCTCTTAGGATATCTTTCCGACAGATGTATGATATGAAATTGGGGTTCGACGTCTAGTGGTCCGCTTATCCACGGTTTGTTTTATAGTGGTCTCGTTGTGTCTTAAAGAGTCCTTGGCTATGCTGACTCGGGGACGCTTCGTATGTCATGTGCACTGCCTTGTACATGATGGTGTTTTACGATCGAGCCCGTGTAGGCCCCACCACGAAAACTTTGGACGAAATCTCTATCATATGTTTGCTCCGGCTTATTCTGCAAGCCAATCCTTTGTTTTGTTTTCAGTTGTGGTATTCAAGTTGCTTCGAATACAAATGTTGATTCCATACCTTTCCTAAGTGGTGTTCTCACATTTCTATGTGAATGCAAATCCTACTTGATCATCGAGATTGTCATGTCAATCCTTTTCAACCGGTGTGTTTCTCTTCAAGCGGATCCGTTCATTTTCAACATCCGTAAGATTCAATCTCAGCTTTATCAACGGTGTTCGTTTCATCCATCCCAAGTTGTCTTTGTTGTCCCTTCCTCCCACCCTTGTTTCGTCAAGGACTCAGATTTCTTAATCAAGTATCCATTTTATCGATGGAAGTCTCTCCATTCTTTTCTTTTAATGTTCATATCCGGTGATTCTCAGGAAGATACTAACTGAGCTTCAAGTTCATCATTTTTCGTTTCTTCTATCTTCTCTGGTGGATTCAAATCAAGCTTTTAGTGTTGATCATATCATTTTTCCTCGTTTCAAATACCTTCTCATACCGGTGCACCTATTAATCATCCACTTCTCGCCATTCATTTGTTCTGGAGTGCTGAAGATATCTCGAAGATTCGTGTTTCCACTCTGCATTCGTTCAAGCTCTTTCGAGGTGGTTATCTTATCCAAGCCATTTAATTCAACCGACGCAATCTCTCTTTTAAATCATTTCAACGGTGTATCTTTTGAGTGGGCCCTAACCCACAGGTCTTTTCCTAGGATCTTACCTGACTCTTCTTATTTTCCCAGAGCTACCCTCAAATTCTTTCAAAGTTTGACGTAACAACGAGTTATCATCAGTCAAATGTCTTTCTCCAAGATCTGTTAAATTCTTTTCATCATCGGTTCAACCTTTCTAATATTCATCCCAGAGTATCTCAACAATTTCTGGTGGTGCTTCTCATCGTCATTATCAACATTTGAAGACCGAAGAAATGTTTCCTCTATATCTTATCCGTTCTCTCAAAGATTCGTGATTCTAGCTTGATGCCATACTCTCATAATTGTTTTGATTGTCAGAATTCTTTTTATCCTTTCGGAGCAATTCAGGAGTCTTTTCAGTTTGATTCTTCGGAGCCCATCATTTGGGGATTATTCATCCTCAGCTTTCAGTTATCATTCTCTAAATCTTATCGGTGCTTCATTCAAGTATTATCTAATCAGCACATGATCTCTTCATTCTCTTGTATCTAAATTTCCACAAGTATCTTTGTTCGTTTTCAATATTCTTACCGGTGATTCCTCTTTTTTCTTCATTCATTTTCAATTCTTATGGTGGTTTGTTCAAGTTTTCTCTTCCTTGGTTATCATATCAATTCATTCGTTGTTTCGATTCTACCGGTGGTTCATTCAAGACCTTCTCAAGTTTATGTTATATCTCTCTTAATCTTTTCTATGAGAATAAGTAATATGCCAAATCCGTTGTTTGTCATCAATTTAATTGGTGAAGGATAAGCATAATGTAATTTGTATTCTTGTTTCATCGAGTGAACTCAATTCCCTATTCCGGAAGCTCATCAAATTCCTGATTTCAATTGTTCATCTTCTCTTTTTCCCGGAGTTCCAACCTTTTTCAACTATTTCACCACGGAGATTCATCTAAATCGGTACAAGGATTCACCTTGTGTTTTCAACTTCTTTTTCCTTCTGTTTAATCATTCTTTTGGTTAACGAAGTTCTTCATGAAGGGTCTACATGATGGTTCTTCAAGGATTTAATTCCTTCTCGAAGTGTTCATCTACATTCTTTTCAGAGGAGCTCAAGCATTCTTCATCTTGCATCTCAAAGTCCGATTCATTCTATCTTATCTTTTGTGGTGGTGTTATGTCATTTTCGATAATTTTCCGTCGTGTTTCATGATTCACAAGTTATCAAGAATGAGATATTTTAAATCCATCAATCTCGTCATTTGAGTTATCTTGGGTTATATTCCACCTAAAGCCTTCCCTAAGGATTGTTGCTATTTATGGTGCTTATAAAGGACCAAAGTTCTTCTTTATCCTCCCGGTGAAATACTTTCTTGTCTCCTTGTCCATACCAATCCAATTCTTTTTCCCGTGAGTGGCAGGTTGTCACCTCATAATTTGAGATGTATTCCATAAGACCATATCAAGCTTATCCTTTTTGTTGTTGGATTTCCAACAACTCCGTTCGACCCTTCTCCTAATTATGCCTTTTCAAACTCTTTTGTGGTAGAAGTTGGCATTTTCTTCTCCATTCTCCTGTTTCAATTATCTAACTTCTATTCTTTTGTTCCGGAGGCTTCGTGATGTTGCTCTTTTCATCCCATGTTCTTGTTTTGCCAAGTTCATATTCTTTTCCTTGCTTATCCCTTCTAAACCAGAGTGCTACTCGAATCGGTTCTTTTTTTCTTCTTTCTTATCGAAGTGCTTTCAACTTTGTTCATCTCCGTTGTATTCTTTTCTCGAAATGATTTAACCTTTTCAAGGTTCTTTGGTTTCACTCGCTTGTCAAAGAAGCAACTTAGTTTTACCTCTTCCCTTCCTCTTCCGTTTTCTCTCCGGTGCCATTCTAGATCTCGGGACGAGATCCTCTCGTAGTGGTGGAGTGTTGTAACGCCCCAAGACCGGAGCTTCAGTTGCCTTCTAGGGTTTCCGGGTTTCTCCGTGTGTTTTATTTTTGCATTGCATCATGTCATCATGTCATCATCTCATAAATCTTTTGCAACTCAAATAAATAAACCGTATGGATCTTCGGTCCATTTAAACCGAGGGAATTCACGTGGTGATTCTCTTTATAACTTATACTCCAATATTAGGGAGTTATATTAAATATTCCACTATTTTGGAATCCACATTAACACACTTGAAAAATCCCAATGCCTTTGTTATCACAACTCTTGGCCTCTAACTTTGTCATATATCCTTTCGTCTTTTTCCGGAGCTCCACCTAAATTCTCAACATTTTTGGGCACTTCGAAAAACCTGTCCTAGTTCAAACCTTTTGAATTAAATTCAAAGAAATTTGAATTTATTCTTTCAATCTTGGTCTTTCCTAATTTCTTGTATCAACACATTTTTGTGTGAGTCCAAGGAATTTAACCTCTTGCTCAAAATCGTTCACTAACCCTCTCTTTATATTCTCTTCTTCTATCTTTTTTTCTTTTCTCTTAGTGGTTGAGTGAAGAGAGTGAGAGAGAGCCTGCAGCCTGCTGCCCAGCCGACCGGGCCTATGGCCTTTTCCCTCTCCGCCGGCCCATCTGCTAGGCCCAGCCGCACCCACCTAAACCTAGCCTCGACCGAACCCTAGCCCGACACCCTCTCCCTCGTTTTCCCTCCAGTGTGCCGCCACCACCCACGACAACGCGAGACCCGCTCGATCTCCTCTACACGATCCCCATCTCCCCTCGTTCTCTCGTTCTCTCCCGCAGCACCGCACACGATCCCCATCCTCTCGCAGTCTCTTTCTCCCTCCTCTCGCAGCCTCCGCACGCCTCCCTCTACAGCACAAGTCGTCGCCCGTCGCCGGCGCCTCCTCCTCGCAAAGTCCCCGTCGCCGAGCGCTCGAGGAGAGGAGCTCCTCGAGCACCGGCGCCTGCAGCCGTCGTCCTTTGCGCCCACAGACATCGCCCATCGCTGGCGCCCCAAGTCCGCGTCGCCGAGTCCCTCGTCCCGCCGGAGCTGCTCCTCCCGCCACCCAAGTACCTCCCCGCCTCCGGCCATGGTGCCCGCACCAGGACCGCCGGCTCTATCTCCGGCGAGCGCCGCACCGTCTCCCTGCCTCTTCTGCGGTGCCGGCGTCAACAACAGCAATGGACCGGAGCCCCTACCTTGCTCCACCACGTCGTCGACCTCCTGCCGTGGCCTCCTCCTCGCTTCAAGTCCATGCTATCAAGCCTCACGTCGCCGCCCTGCTACGTTCGTCACCAGAGATCGCCAGATCCGGTTGCGTTGGCTCGGATCCTCCCACCCCTGCCTTGCTACTACCCACCAGAGGCCATCCGTCTGGCGTTTGTTTTGGATCAGCAAGCATGAGACACCAAGAACCGTACCCGGACCATCAAGCGCCTTCTCCGAGGATTTTGCCAAGTACCATGACATGAACGACCCTCGAACACATCAAGTACCACTACTGTCAAGTACCTCTTCACAAGACAAGTTCCTCTACGATATGTGTACGACTACCGACGCCGAAGACCCATGAACCAATAACTTCAAGTTCAATTATTGTCGCAAGAATGAGACCACCGGGTCCGAAGACCCCAAGTACCACGACAACCCCGAAGGGATTCGAGTTCGTCAAGTTCACCTTCGAAACGTGTACCACTACCGACGACTGAGACCCTGGATTCGACAAGTTCCTCACGGTGACCCTGAACATCTACGGGACATGCACGACTACGAACCGTGTACCACGTCGAACATGTACGACTACACGATGAACCGCCAAGACCCTGAACGACTACCGCCGCCGAAGTCCGCGAGTACTAATACTTCCACAATGTGTCATGTACGACTACCATCGCAAGAACGCCTACTTCCTCTACTTGCGCCAAACCCAAACCCGAACCCGAGCCATCCCGCTTGCACGCTTTGAAGGTATAACCCCGAGATGACCGCCCGTGAATGAATGCATGTGTGATGTATGAGATGCTCGTGCTTGCTTCATGCTCGAATTGTCGGTGCATGTTGCCCCTCTTTTGCCTTGTCACCATCGTCGACTCGTGGGACACCCGGATTCTGGGAGCGCCCCACCATCTTTTGCATGCATCTGCACACTTCTCAGTTGCATCGGTATCTCAATCGAATTACCGGAACCAGAATGTTGCCATGGTAACATTTCCATTTCGCCGCAATGGCACCCCTTTTTCCTTCCACCACGGTGACAAATCCTTCATAATACTCTGGTCAACTTTTAATGAAAATTGCATAAACTTGTTCATGTCATTCGCATCATGATAATAACATTCAAATGATTAAAATTGTTGTTGCACCAAATTGCTAAATGCTTATGGGGATTTACCGGAATGATTGTTTGTTATTTCTGGCCTCATTTAAACTTGCCTAAATGTTTAGTTTACTTATGCTCCACCTCTTGCCATGTTTAAACAAAATTTAATATTGTTGAGTACCGAACGAGAGAGAACTAAATAAGTCATGTGGTGTTTTCTTCAATATGCAACTCCGTGGCATATTGAGCTCCACTTAATTTGTAGTGTTGTTTGTTGCACTTTCCCATGCCATGTTTCATTAAACCGGACATGCATCATAATTGTTTGTGCAACATGCCATGTCTATGTGGTGGTTGTTTACTATGTTGTTTGCTTCTTTCCTGGATGCTTCTCGCGTTAGCTTCGGTTTCGTTCTGGAGTTGTGAGGATCCGTTCGACCACGTCCGTTTGTCTTCTTCTTGGACTCGTTCTTCTTCCTTGCGGGATCTTAGGCAAGATGACCATACCCTCGAAATCACTTCTATCTTTGCTTGCTAGTTGCTCACTCTTTTGCTATGCCTATGCTACGATACCTACCACTTGCTTATCATGCCTCCCATATTGTTGAGCCAAGCCTCTAACCCACCTTGTCCTAGCAAACCGTTGTTTGGCTATGTTACCGCTTTGCTCAGGCCCTCTTATAGCATTGCTAGTTGCAGGTGAAGATTGGAGTTTGTTCCATGTTGGAACATGGATATTTTGTTGGGATATCACAATATCTCTTATTTAATTAATGCATCTATACACTTGGTAAAGGGTGGAAGGCTCGGCCTTATGCCTGGTGTTTTGTTCCACTCTTGCCGCCATAGTTTCCATCATATTGGTGTTATGTTCCCGGATTTTGCGTTCCTTACACGGTTGGGTTATAATGGGAACCCCTTGACAGTTTGCCTTGAATAAAACTCCTCCAGCAAGGCCCAACCTTGGTTTTACCATTTGCACTAACAACCTACTACGTTCCCTTGGGTTCTGCAGACTCAAGGGTCATCTTTATTTTAACCCCTCCCCGGCCAGTGCTTCTCTAAGTGCTGGTCCGAACTGAGCTGCCTGCGGGGCCACCTCGGGGAAACTTGTGGGTTGGTTTTACTCGTAGCTACTCTCATCTGAGTGTGCCCTGAGAACGAGATATGTGCAACTCCTATCGGGATTTGTCGGCACATTCAGGCGGCTTTGCTGGTCTCGTTTTACTATTGTCGAAATGTCTTGTAACCAGGATTCCGAGACTGATTGGGTCTTCCCGCTAGAAGGAATATCCTTCGTTGACCATGAGAGCTTGTGATGGGCTAAGTTGGGACACCCCTGCAGGGTTTTGAACTTCCGAAAGCCGTGCCCGCAGTTATGGGCAGATGGGAATTTGTTAATGTCTTGTTGTAGAAAACCTGAAGTTGATCTTAATTAAAATACATCAACTGCGTGTGCAACCGTGATGGTCTCTTCTCGGCGGAGTCCGGGAAGTGAACACGGTGTTGGAGTTATGTTTGACGTAGGTTGTTCTAGGATCACTTCTTGATCATAATTTTTCGACCGTGCTTTTGCCTTCTCTTCTTGCTCTCATTTGCGTATGTTAGCCACCATATATGCTAGTCACTTGCTGCAGCTCCACCTCATACTTTTACCCTTCTATAAGCTTAAATAGTCTTGATCACGAGGGTGTGAGATTGCTGAGTCCCCGTGACTCACAGATACTCCCAAAATCCAGTTTGCAGGTGCCGTTGTTACCGAGCAGGTGACGCAACCAAGATCAAGAAGGAGCTCGATGAAGATCTTGTCCTTTGTGTTGTTTCGTTCTAGTTGATCAGTAGTGGAGCCCAGTTGGGGTCGATCGGGGATCTGTGTAGCATTGGGGTAGTCTTCTTTTATTTTGGTTCCGTAGTCGGACCTTGAGTGTATTTGGATGAATGTAATGCTTTATTCATGTATTGTGTGAAGTGGCGATTGTAAGCCAACTATGTATCACTTTCCCTTATGTATTACATGGGTCGTGTGAAGATTACCTCACTTGCGACATTGCTTTCAATGCGGTTATGCCTCTAAGTCGTGCTTCGACACGTGGGAGATATAACCGCATCGAGGGCGTTACAGTTAAGTATCATCACATATATATGATGATATTATATATTCTGTGATGAACTAATGAACAATTAATATATATATATATTATGAATTCCATTTTCTTTCTGTTTTTGTATACTAATTTGAATCTAGTTGTTATCATCCACATATACAGAATGGAAAGCGTATATACACACATTGAAACAGAACATATAAGAATGGAAAACAGAGTACACACATTGAAATAGAGCAATAAACAGAGCTATACTATGATTGTTGTGAATACATAGCTATCCATGTCGAACCGACTTCTCAAAATAAAATGCGTCCATGAGACCATGACCAGTAGCCCTTGCCTACGGTAGCTCTTGGCTCTGCCTGAACTCATGCAGGCGTTCGTCCAAGCGGTCGACATGCTCGCGGTACATCTAGAGCGCGATCTCAAGTTCCAAGTTGGCTATTTCATCGGAGATCACCAGCTCGAGGATGCGATGGCCCTGTTCCTCTACTGCGCCCAGGTGGACACCTAGGCCAAGGAGGTGGTCGAGCCTACGGACCAACGCGTTGGCATCCAGTGGGCCGCGGACAAGGCGAACGGCAGGGTGGGCGTCCGGTGAAAGTACGGCACGGCCGACCTCTGGTGCAAGTATGGCGCTGAGGGCCTCTGCCCATTCCTGGCGAGGAATGGGGGTACTAACGGACATGTACCCAGCTACGATGCCGTGTCGACAACAGGCAAGCACCGATGGATCTGCTCTTGCTGTGTGGCGCGCCGCGCCTCTTGCTCTACGGCGCTCCAACGGTCTTGCCGTGCGGTGATCCGCAGCCTATTGACGCGGACGTGCCTAGCTTGCTTTGTGGCGTGCCATTGATCATGTTGTGCGGCGAGCTGTAGCCTGTCGGTGTTGACATGCCTATCTTGATCCGCGGCGCTCAAGCGCCATTCGCCAAAGGTCTGCTCAACTCTGGCGAGGATGCGCATCACGGCGTCGTCCATCACATTGCCGGGGAGCGCCTTGGCCTCGACGGGCCATGGCGCCTGCTCGTTTTCCTCGTCGACGAGGTTGATGGTAGAGGCGGCGCTTTGGTGGTTTGACATGCTTGGAAAAGGTGGATGTGCTACAGACTGCGCTTGTCACCTCCGTGCGCCGCGTGCCGCCTATGCGCAATATCGCTGGGTGGCGGGAAACAGGTGAGGAAATGGTGGGAAACGGTGGCGTGTTCATAAAACGCCATCAATTAATGGAAACTTAGCATAGAAGGATGATCGAGCTAGCACAAGATGGAGATGATGATCAAATGAACATGGACCACACTAGGGAACCGTTTCTGTTATTGTCGGTATTCGCACACATTTCTGATTACAGACCTATTTGCGGTGTATCACACACATATTTTTATATTGAACCGTTTCTGTTCTCTTGTCTCAACGCAAACAGTTCATCTGAGTGAACCGCATGCCGTATATCGCACACACCTTCATCTGGCTGTCCGTTTCTTTTGTCTTGCCTAATCACAAACAGTTCATCTAAAAGTGCAACTATCCCTAGGTGGTTTCGGTAATTCCTAACAACATATAGCTCATTGAGCTAATGCTATTCCAAGATTAATATTTCAGGAAAAGCTCAATGAATGGCATGGCATGGATGAGGAAAGTGGACCCCTCAAAATACTAAGGACAAAAAGATTGGCTCAAGCTCAAAGCTCAAGACTCTACATTTTATATTTTAGTGATCCAAGATCACATTGAGTCTATAGGAAAAGCCAATACTATCAAGGAGGGATGAGGTGTTGCTTGATGAGGTTCTTGCTTCATAGTGCTTAGTGATATGCTCCAAAACCATCAACTACCTTCTCACATCCACATATGACCTAAACCAAACGTCAAACTCGGCCCACCGATTCTTTCTATCCGGCGCCACCGAGTTTAGATGTCATAGCCACTGCCACAAACCCTAGGCAAATCGGTCTCACCGATAGGGATCTCGGTCAGACCGAGATGGGGTAGTAATCTCTCTGTTTCCCTTCGTAACGTTTCGGACCTATCGAGATGAGCGATCGGTCCCACCGAGATTGCAATGTAAACTCTCTGTTTCCCTTTTGTAACATTTCGGTCCCACCGAAATGAGCGATCGGTCCCACCGAGTTTACCTGACCAACTATCTGGTTAGCTTATTACCAAAATCGGTCCCACCAAGTTTGTGTAATCGGCCACACTGAGATTACGTTATGCCCTAACCCTAACCATATCGGTCCTACTAAGTTGCATCTCAGTCCCACCGAAAATCCTAACAGTCACTAGGTTTGCTGAATCGGTCCGACCGAGTTTCTCAATTCAGCCTCACCGAGATTGGTAAATTGTGTGTAACAGTTAGTTTTTGTGTGGAGGCTATATATACCACTCCACCCACTCTTCATTCGTGGAGAGAGCCATCAGAACATGCCTACACTTCCAATACACATTTTCTCAGAGAGAACCACCTACTAATGTGTTGCGGCCAAGATATTCCATTCCCACCATATGAATCTTGATCTCTAGCGTTCCCAAGTTGCTTTCCACTCAAATCTTCTTTCCACCAAATTCATATCCTGTGAGAGAGAGTTGAGTGTTGGGGAGACTATCATTTGAAGCACAAGAGCAAGGAGTTCATCATCAACACACCATTTGTTACTTCTTGGAGAGTGGTGTCTCCTAGATTGGCTAGGTGTCACTTGGGAGCCTCCGACAAAGATTGTGGAGTTGAACCAAGGAGTTTGCAAGGGCAAGGAGATCGCCTACTTCATGAAGATCTACCGCTAGTGAGGCAAGTCCTTCGTGGGCGATGGCCATGATGGATAGACAAGGTTGCTTCTTCGTGGACCCTTTGTGGGTGGAGCCCTCCGTGGACTCGTGCAACTGTTACCCTTCGTGGGTGGAAGTCTCCATCAACGTGGATGTACGATAGCACCACCTATCGGAACCGCGACAAAAACATCCGTGTCTCAAATTGTGTTTGAATTCTCCAAACCCTTCCCTTAAAATTCTTGCAAGTTGCAAGCTTTACTTTCCGCTGCTCATAGACTCTTTGCATGCTTGCTTGAATTGTGTTAAGATTGCTTGACTTGTGGTAAGATAGCTAAAATCTGCCAAGGACTAAAATTGGGAAAAGGATAGATTTTTAATTGGTCAAGTAGTCTAATCACCCCCCTCTAGACATACTTTTGATCCTACAAGTGGTATCAGAGCTTTGGTCTCCATTTGCTTTGATTTCCATAGCTTTTGGTGGTCATAGCCTTGGTTCACAACCTAGGAGAGTATTGCGTCTAGCGAGGGAAATTACCACCATAGAGGTCCTTAATTTGATGGTACTAATTTTGCTAGCTTGAAGCATAAGATGAAAATGCATATTTTCGGACATAACCCTGCCGTTTCAGCTATTGTGTGTGTTGGCTTGCAAGGTGAATTCTTTGATGGGAGAGAACCAAATCGTGAAGCTACCGCGGAAGATTTGAAGATGCTACAATACAATGCTCAAGCTTGTGATATCCTCTTCAATGGATTTTGCCCCGAAGAATTCAACAAAATCAGCCGTCTTGAGAATGCAAAGGAAATTTGGGATACTTTGATTGATATGCACGAAGGTACCGACTCCGTCAAGGAATCCAAGTTGGATGTGCTTCAAAGTCAACTTGACAAGTTCAAAATGAAGGATGGTGAAGGTGTCGCTGAAATGTACTCTAGGCTTGCTCTTATCACAAATGAGATTGCCAGCTTAGGAAGTGAAGAGATGACCGACAAATTCATCATCAAGAAGATCCTAAGAGCCTTGGATGGAAAATACGATACCGTATGCACATTGATCCAAATGATGCCAAATTACAAAGATCTCAAGCCAACAGAAGTCATTGGATGAATTGCTGCTCATGAGATGTCACTCAAGGATAAGGAGGAGCTCCATAACAAGTCAAGTGGTGCTTACAAAGCCTCATGTGAAGCCCCCACATCATCAAGTGAGAAACAAACCTTCAATGAAGAATTGAGCTTAATGGTGAAGAACTTCAACAAGTTCTACAAGAATAGAAGCAAAGAGAGAAGTTCCAAGTCAAGGTCCTACAATGACAAAAGATCTTCTAGTCGAGAGCGAAACTACTACAATTGTGGAAGACCCGGACACTACTCCAATGAGTGGACGGCTTCCCACAAGGGAAGAGAAGATTCTCCAAAAAGAAGAAGTAGAAGAGAAGAATCGCCATCAAGGGAGAGAAGGAGTAGAGATGATCGATATGAACGAAGACCCTCACGGAGAAGCAAGGGTTCAGAAAGAAAGGACAAGTCATCAAGGAGCTACACAAAATGAAGACATCAAGCTCATGTTGGTGAATGGGTATCCGACTCCAACTCCGACAATGACTCCGAGAGAAGCTATCACTCTGACTCCGAATATACTCAAGATGAAGGTGTTGCCGGTCTAGCACTTGTGTCAACCAACTCCTACGACATATTTGATTCACCAAATGAAGGAATTGGAAGATGCTTCATGGCCAAAGGTCCAAAGGTATCACACCTCGAGTATGTTGATTTCAATTGTGATGAAGATGACTTGTTAGGTGATGATGATTTACTTGTTGACAACTATAGTGCTGAATACTATGATGAAACGAATGACAATGATAAGGAGAAGATTGATTCTCTAACTAAAGAACTAAACACTCGTAAGTTAGCTCATGAAACTATCTTAGGAGATCATCGAGAACTTTTAAGGACTCATGAGAAATTACGTTTTGAAAAGCTCAACCTTGAGCAAGAGCATGAGCTCTTAAAGGCAATCAATGATGATCTTCGCAAGAAAAGTTCTTCTTACATTGCCAAGCGTTTACTCTTATCCACTTACATGCCTCAAGTCAAGTCTATTAACAAGAACAAGAAGGATTCTTGTTCTAGTAGTAATAATAATCATGCTAAATCCAATGTTGTTGCTTCTAGTAGTTCTCTTGATTCCACTAATGATTCTCTTAGCCAAGTTACACTTGAGCAAGAAAATAGCTTATTGAACGGAATTATAGAGAAAGATGTTTATAAGAGCCTTGCCGGGAGTAAGTAATTCGAGGAAATTGTACGCAAGCAAGGAAGGCACTGGAAGAATCAAGGTATTGGTTTTGAACGAAAGTTCAATTCCAATGGAGTTGAGTGGGAAGAAGATCAATACCCCAAGACGAAGTTTGTTCCTCAACAAGAGAAGTATGATCCTACTTATTTCAAAGGGACACAAGCTCAAGATGATCTTCCACCACAAGACCACAAGCAAAAAGGCAAGGACAAGCTTCAAGAGGAAATTGATGCATTTGAAGAAGCTCCTAAGGCCTTGGTTAAGTGGGTTCCCAAGACTACATCAAGTTCCACTTCATCAAGTACAACTACAACTCCGAGGATTGCCATCAAGATGGTGTGGATCCCAAAGAAGAAGAACTATAGAGTTCTTGAGGGTGACTCCGCCAACATACTTCACTCTTATCATTTTGGCAAGAACAAGTGCAATCAACTTCCACATCTTGCACTAGTTCAAGGAGTCACAAACCCTCTTGTTGGTAAGACAAGGGACAAGGTAACCTAAAGCTTTCATAGACATCATCTTGTGTGTGCATCACTCTATGTCTATGGATATCCTTGCTTGTTCCTTGTGGGACTAACCCGTGTAGGTATTGAAAGTGCAACTCACTCCAAAGGATAGCTCCAAATGATCTACATCAACAGCATCCACATCTTCAACACCTACATGAAGTCATCATCAACAAAACCCAAGGTTAGTTCATCCCTCTTAGGGGGATGTCACATCTAGGGGGAGCTTTACTCTAACAATTGAGTTAAAGCAACTCTAATGGTGTGAACACAACAACGCTTTATGTAAAAGTGGTAACCCCACTTGTGCTTAAAGGATGAGTATGACCTATGATAAAATGTTCTCATTTGGCTCCTAAGTCAATATACTCATATATAGATGACCTAGTCATCGCCAATTGCTTGATAGATGCTAGAATTGTTTGTGCATGCTTTGCCACATATTTTATTTGTCATTTTATTGTGTGAGCATGTTGGTTGCATAATTTACTCATTCGAGGACATCCACTTGTTGTTTTGATTGATTGGTTTCCTTTTCTTTTGGCCAAGTGGATGGACAAGAATGCCTAAGAACCTTCTCTAGCTATCTATGCTTTTCTCGTCTCAAACTCTATTCATGCTACATCAGAAAATTTGATCAAGTCAGATTTGAACCACTCTGTGTGAGGAGCACTCGGAGTCCCCGATTCGTCATAGACTTAAACTTCCAAAACTTCTTTGTGCATTTCGGTCTGACCGATTCACCCATTTCGGTCATAGCGAGATCACTAAGTCGATCTAGGTTTTCAATCTCGGTGCAACCGATTTGAACTTTTCGGTCACACCGAGTTGCAGCAACTGCTTGCAGTTATGCATCTCGGTGCCACCGAGTTGTTCCACTCGGTCACACCGACAGGTCAGGCTCTATATACCCACTGGAAATTTTTTGGAAATTTTCTCCAAACTCTTTCGCCCGCGCTTAGCCCGCTCTGCCTCCAGGGTCTCCGGATCGTCCTCCTCGTTGCCAGTTGCCTCCTGCCGCTGGTCTCCGCTGCCATCAACGGGAATCATCCCCGCCGTTGCCGCTGTAGCGAGTTCATCGCCGAACTAGGGTATGAACTTGATCAGTGTGCTATCCTTATCTGATTCCTACCACATTGTGTTCGCCATGAATCTTGCCACGATTGAAACTATCCTATCCAGTCAAAACACTCCGTAGATTAGAGATGATTTGAAAATTTAGGGTTAGGTTTCCACTGAAACCATCTCGGACCAACCGAGTTGTGGAACTCGGTACCACCGATTCGGCTCAGGCCATTGGACATGCGACTGTCGGTCTGACCGAAAATTGTAAATCAGTGTGACCGAGTTCAGGACTTTGTGAAACCCTAGCAGTCTCGGTGCCACCGAATTGTGACTGGATCTGACCGAGTTCACTAGTTTAGGTTCCAAAAGCTACTTTCGTATCACCGAGTTTACAAATCAGTTGATCCAAAATGCTTTCTGAGGAAAACTAAAACTAAGTTTTTGATTCATTCTTTTGCAAAAACCTCTGTATTTTGTGATGCTCATCCACTCTACCTCATCTATAATCTATTCACAGGGTCAGTTGTCAGAGATTGCAATATGTCTGATCAAAGTGACAGCCAGAACAAGTCAAAGGAGCAGGTTCACTCGAGTGAGGGCACCAGTCCCTCTAGCAGCTCAGATGATGGCAGCAGGAGCACACCAAGCAATCTGCCAAAGGCTGCCACCAGGGCCAGAAAGAAGAAAACTTCTGAATCTGAGGATGAAGACTATGTGGCGGTTGAGGATGAGGCCACTTCCAAGAAGAAAGTGGTTAAGAAGGAATATAGCACTGCTACTGCAACTGAGCCTAATAGTGGAAACCATAAAGATGATAGCTGCAGATCAGAACAGGAGTTGTGGGTATGCCCCACAGATCCAGGAGTTGATTAACTCCAAGATGGGCACTGGCACATATCTGCTGGACAAGGAGCACCTGCCCATCTACCCAGAATTTGAGAACACAGTGGTGATGGATGAAAATGAACCATCTTATGTGCGTGCACAAGCCAAGAAGGAGAAGGCAAAGGCTGAAAAGGCTGCAAGGATGCCAATACTGAAGAAGCATCTCAGTATCTTCTGAAGAGCAAGCAAGATCAGCTTGGCTACTTGATTGCATCCACTCTGAGGATTGAGAAGGGATTGGCCACCCTGACTCAAAACCAGGAGAGCTTGGAAAGGATCGTGGAGCAGAAGTTCTATGACTTGGTTGTGAAGGTAACTGAGATCCAGTCTGTTGTGGATAAACTTCAGGATGACATGCAGGAGAGGAAGGGAAAGACAACCATTGATGCATTTGTCAGAGTGCCTAGAGCTCAAAGGTCCGCTGCAGTGCCTGTTCCAGACACCAGAGCCACTTCATCTGCACCAGCTACAGCTTCAGTGCCACCAGTTCCAGCACCTACTCCATCAGCTCCATCTACATCGACCGAAGCCTTCGTTCTTGGATTTATCCGGACACCACCACCTGAAGACCAAGACTGAGAGACGATTTAGTGCCATGCATTTTCTAGGAACTTTTTGGTAACTTGTTGCCAAAGGGGGAGAAAAATGTATAGATCATAGGCTTCGAGAGAGAGCGTTGCTTTTTATTCTCTCTTGCTTTGGTGGTTGAACTTTATTTTATTTGCTTGTTTGAGATACTTTCTGTCTGTGTGCTACTTGGATGATCATCTGTGTTTGATCATATGCTACATTAACGCTTGTTGGAAGACATTATCATTTTATCCCTATATGATCATTCACTTTGCTTGTTGATGAGTGCACGTATTTCATTATTATCATTTTGAGTGCTCCACCAAGATGTATGTGACTTGGAAGAGTAACCCATGAGCCTAATTCTCTGTGCATTTGCAGTCCAAATCAAATCATAAACTATGCACAAATTTAGGGGGAGCTCTTGCTTTTCACATACTTCTCAAAGCGATAATGTTTTTCACTCTTATTATCATTTGTCGAAGCGTTGATCTATATGTTGTCATCAATTACCAAAAAGGGGGAGATTGAAAGTGCAACTATCCCTAGGTGGTTTTGGTAATTCCTAACAACATGTAGCTCATTGAGCTAATGATATTCAAAGATTAATATTTTAGGAAAATCTCAATGAATGGCATGGCATCGATGAGGAAAGTGGACCCCTCAAAATACTAAGGACAGAAAGATTGGCTCAAGCTCAAAGCTCCAGACTCTACATTTTATATTTTAGTGATCCAAGATCACATTGAGTCTATAGGAAAAGCCAATACTATCAAGGAGGGATGAGGTGTTGCTTGATGAGGTTCTTGTTTCATAGTGCTTAGTGATATGCTCCAAAACCCTCAACTACCTTCTCACATCCACACATGACCTAAACCAGAAGTCAAACTCGGCCCCACCAATTCTTTCTATCCGGCGCCACCGAGTTCAGATGTCATAACCACTGCCACAAACCCTAGGCAAATCGGTGTCACCGATAGGGATCTCGGTCACACCGAGATGGGGTTGTAATCTCTCTGTTTCCCTTCGTAACGTTTCAGTCCTACCGAGATGAGCGATCGGTCCCACCTAGATTGCAATGTAAACTCTCTGTTTCCCTTTTGTAACATTTCGATCCCACCGAAATGAGCGATCGGTCCCACAGAGTTTACCTGACCAACTCTCTGGTTAGCTTATTACCAAAATCGGCACACCGAGATTACGTTAGGCCCTAACCCTAACCATATTGGTCCTACCGAGTTGCATCTTAGTCCCACCGAAAATCCTAACGGTCACTAGGTTTGCTGAATCGGTCCGACCAAGTTTCTGAATTCGGTCTCACCGAGATTGGTAAATTGTGTGTAACGGTTAGTTTTTGTGTGGAGGCTATATATACCCCTCCACCCACTCTTCATTCGTGGAGAGAGCCATCAGAACAAACCTACACTTCCAATACACATTTTCTGAGAGAGAACCACCTACTCATGTGTTGAGGCCAGGATATTCCATTCCTGCCATATGAATCCTGATCTCTAACCTTCCCAAGTTGCTTTCCACTCAAATCTTCTTTCCACCAAATCCAAATCCTGTGAGAGAGAGTTGAGTGTTGGGGAGACTATCATTTGAAGCAGAAGAGCAAGGAGTTCATCATCAACACACCATTTGTTACTTGTTGGAGAGTGGTGTCTCCTAGATTGGCTAGGTGTCAATTGGGAGCCTCCGACAAAGATTGTGGAGTTGAACCAAGGAGTTTGTAAGGGCAAGGAGATCGCCTACTTCGTGAAGATCTACCGCTAGTGAGGCAAGTCCTTCGTGGGCGATGGCCATGATGGGATAGACAAGGTTGCTTCTTCATGGACCCTTCGTGGGTGGAGCCCTCCGTGGACTCGCGCAACCGTTACCCTTCGTGGGTTGAAGTCTCCATCAACGTGGATGTATGATAGCACCACCTATCGGAACCACGAAAAAACATCCGTGTCTCAAATTGTGTTTGAATTCTCCAAACCCTTCCCTTTAAATTCTTGCAAGTTGCATGCTTTACTTTCCGCTGCTCATAGACTCTTTGCATGCTTGCTTGAATTGTGTTAAGATTGCTTGACTTGTGCTAAGATGGCTAAAATCTGCCAAAGACTAAAATTGGGAAAAGGATAGATTTTTAATTGGTCAAGTAGTCTAATCACCCCCCTCTAGACATACTTTCGATCCTACAAGTGGTATTAGAGCTTTGGTCTCCATGTTCTTTGATTTCCATAGCTTTTGGTGGTCATAGCCTTCGTTTCATAACCTAGGAGAGTATGGCGTCTAGCGAGGGAAATTACCACCGTAGAGGTCCTTACTTTGATGGTACTAATTTTGCTACTTGGAAGCATAAGATGAAAATACATATTCTTGGACATAACCCCGCCATTTGGGCTATTGTGTGTGTTGGCTTGCAAGGTGAATTCTTTGATGGGAGAGAACCGAATCGTGAAGCTACCGCGGAAGAGTTGAAGATGCTACAATACAATGCGCAAGCTTGTGATATCCTCTTCAACGGATTGTGCCCCGAAGAATTCAAAAAAATCAGCAGTCTTGAGAATGCAAAGTAAATTTGGGATACTTTGATTGATATGCACGAAGGTACCGACTCCGTCAAGGAAACCAAGTTGGATGTGCTTCAAAGTCAACTTGACAACTTCAAAATGAAGGATGGTGAAGGTGTCGCTGAAATGTACTCTAGGCTTGCGCTTATCACAAATGAGATTTCCAGCTTAGGAAGTGAAGAGATGACCGACAAATTCATCATCAAGAAGATCCTAAGAGCCTTGGATGGAAAATACGATACCGTATGCACATTGATCCTAATGATGCCAAATTACAAAGATCTCAAGCCAACGGAAGTCATTGGAAGAATTGTTTCTCATGAGATGTCACTCAAGGATAAGGAGGAGCTCCATAACATGTCATGTGAAGCCCCCACATCATCAAGTGAGAAACAAACCTTAAATGAAGAATTGAGCTTAATGGTGAAGAACTTCAACAAGTTCTACAAGAATAGAAGCAAAGAGAGAAGTTCCAAGTCAAGGTGCTACAATGACAAAATATCTTCTAGTCAAGAGTGAAACTGCTACAATTGTGGAAGACCCGGACACTACTCCAATGAGTGTATGGCTCCCCACAAGAGAAGAGAAGATTCTCCCAAAAGAAGAAGTAGAAGAGAAGAATCGCCATCAAGGGAGAGAAGGAGTAGAGATGATCGATATGAACGAAAACCCTCATAGAGAAGCAAGGATTCGGAAAGGAAGGACAAGTCATCAAGGAGCTACACAAAATGAAGACATCAAGCTCATGTTGGTGAATGGGTATCCGGCTCCGACTGCGACAACGACTCCGAGAGAAGCTATCACTCCGACTCAGAATATATTCAAGATGAAGGTGTTGCCGGTCTAGCACTTGAGTCAACCAACTCCTACAACATATTTGATTCACCAAATGAAGGAATTGGAAGATGCTTCATGGCCAAAGGTCCAAAGGTATCACACCCCGAGTATGTTGATTTCAATAGTGATGAAGATGACTTGTTAGGTGATGATGATTTACTTGTTGAAAACTATAGTGATGAATACTATGATGAAACGAATGACAATGATAAGGAGAAGATTGAGTCTCTAACTAAAGAACTACACACTCTTAAGTTAGCTCATGAAACTATCTTAGGAGATCATCGAGAACTTTTAAGGACTCATGAGAAATTACGTTTTGAAAAGCTCAACCTTGAGCAAGAGCATGAGTTCTTAAAGGCAATCAATGATGATCTTCGCAAGAAAAGTTCTTCTTACATTGCCAAGTGTTTACTCTTATCCACTTACATGCCTCAAGTCAAGTCTAGTAACAAGAACAAGAAGGATTCTTCTTCTAGTAGTAATAATAATCATGCTAAATCCAATGTTGTTGCTTCTAGTAGTTCTCTTGATTCCACTAATGATTCTCTTAGCCAAGTTACACTTGAGCAAGAAAATAGCTTATTGAACGGAATTATAGAGAAAGATGTTTATAAGAGCCTTGCCGGGAGTAAGCAATTCGAGGAAATTGTATGCAAGCAAGGAAGGCACTGGAAGAATCAAGGTATTGGTTTTGAACGAAAGTTCAATGCCAATGGAGTTGAGTGGGAAGAAGATCAATACCCCAAGACGAAGTTTGTTCCTCAACAAGAGAAGTATGATCCTACTTCTTTCAAAGGGACACAAGCTCAAGATGATCTTCCACCACAAGACCACAAGCAAAAAGGCAAGGACAAGCTTCAAGAGGAAATTGATGCATTTGAAGAAGCTCCTAAGGCCTTGGTTAAGTGGGTTCCCAAGACTACATCAAGTTCCACTTCATCAAGTACAACTACAACTCCGAGGATTCCCATCAAGATGGTGTGGATCCCAAAGAAGAAGAATTATAGATTTCTTGAGGGTGACTCCGCCAACATACTTCACTCTTATACTTTTGGCAAGAACAAGTGCAATCAACTTCCACATCTTGCACTAGTTCAAGGAGTCACAAACCCTCTTGTTGGTAAGACAAGGGACAAGGTAACCTAAAGCTTTCATAGACATCATCTTGTGTGTGCATCACTCTATGTCTATGGATATCCTTGCTTGTTCCTTGTGGGACTAACCCGTGTAGGTATTGAAAGTGCAACTCACTCCAAAGGATAGCTCCAAATGATCTACATCAACATAGAGCATCCACATCTTCAACACCTACATGAAGTCATCATCGACAAAACCGAAGGTTAGTTCATCCCTCTTAGGGGGGATCTCACATCTAGGGGGAGCTTTACTCTAACAATTGAGTTAAAGACTCTAATGGTGTGAACACAACAACACTTTATGTAAAAGTGGTAACCCTACTTGTGCTTAAACGATGAGTATGACCTATGATAAAATGTTCTCATTTGACTCCTAAGTCAATATACTCATATATAGATGACCTAGTCATCGCCAATTGCTTGATAGATGCTAGAATTATTTGTGCATGCTTTGCCACATATTTCATTTGTCATTTTATTGTGTGAGCATGTTGGTTGCATAATTTACTCATTCGAGGACATCCACTTGTTGTTTTGATTGATTGGTTTCCTTTTCTTTTGGCCAAGTGGATGGACAAGAATGCCTAAGAACCTTCTCTAGCTATCTATGCTTTTCTCGTCTCAAACTCTATTCATGCTACATCAGAAAATTTGATCAAGTCAGATTTGAACCACTCTGTGTGAGGAGCACTCGGAGTCCCCGATTCGTCATAGACTTAAACTTCCAAAACTTCTTTGTGCGTTTCGGTCTGACCGATTCACCCATTTTTGTCATACCAAGATCACTAAGTCGATCTAGGTTTTCAATCTCGGTGCAACCGATTTGAACTTTTCGGTCACACCGAGTTGCAGCAACTGCTTGCCGTATATCACACACACCTTCATCTGGCTGTCTGTTTCTTTTGTGTTGCCTAATCACAAACATTTCATCTGAAAGTGCAACTATCCCTAGGTGGTTTTGGTAATTCCTAACAACAAATAGCTCATTGAGCTAATGCTATTCCAAGATTAATATTTCAAGAAAAGCTCAATGAATGGCATGGCATGGATGAGGAAAGTGGACCCCTCAAAATACTAAGGACAAAAAGATTGGCTCAAGCTCAAAGCTCAAGACTCTACATTTTATATTTTAGTGATCCAAGATCACATTGAGTCTATAGGAAAAGCCAATACTATCAAGGAGGGATGAGGTGTTGCTTGATGAGGTTCTTGCTTCATAGTGCTTAGTGATATGCTCCAAAACCTTCAACTACCTTCTCACATCCACATATGACCTAAACCAAAAGTCAAACTTGGCCCCACCGATTCTTTCTATCCGGCGCCACCGAGTTCAGATGTCATAGCCACTGCCACAAACCCTAGGCAAATCGGTCTCACCGATAGGGATCTCGGTCACACCGAGATGGGGTTGTAATCTCTCTATTTCCCTTCATAATGTTTCGGTCCTACCGAGATGAGCAATCGGTCCCACCAAGATTGCAATGTAAACTCTTTGTTTCCCTTTTGTAACATTTCAGTCCCACCGAAACGAGCGATCGGTCCCACCAAGTTTACCTGACCAACTCTCTGGTTAGCTTATTACCAAAATCGGTCCCATCGAGTTTCTGTAATCGGTCACACCAAGATTAGTTATGCCCTAACCCTAACCATATCGGTCCTACCGAGTTGCATCTCAGTCCCACCGAAAATCCTAACAGTCACTAGGTTTGCTGAATTGGTCCGACCGAGTTTCTCAATTTGGTCTCACCGAGATTGGTAAATTGTGTGTAACGGTTAGTTTTTGTGTGGAGGCTATATATACCCCTCCACCCACTCTTCATTCGTGGAGAGAGCCATCAGAACGTACATACACTTCCAATACACATTTTATGAGAGAGAACCACCTACTCATGTGTTGAGGCCAAGATATTCCATTCCCATCATATGAATCTTGATCTCTAGCCTTCCCAAGTTGCTTTCCACTCAAATCTTCTTTCCACCAAATTCATATCCTATGAGAGAGAGTTGAGTGTTGGGGAGACTATCATTTGAAGCACAAGAGCAAGGAGTTCATCATCAACACACCATTTGTTACTTCTTAGAGAGTGGTGTCTCCTAGATTGGCTAGGTGTCACTTGGGAGCCTCCGACAAAGATTGTGGAGTTGAACCAAGGAGTTTGTAAGGGCAAGGAGATCGCCTACTTCGTGAAGATCTACCGCTAGTGAGGCATGTCCTTCGTGGGTATGGCCATGATGGGATAGACAAGGTTGCTTCTTCATGGACCCTTCATGGGTGGAGCCTTCCGTGGACTCACGCAACCGTTACCCTTCGTGGGTTGAAGTCTCTATCAATGTCGATGTACGATAGCACCACCTAACGGAACCACGACAAAAACATCCGTGTCTCAAATTGCGTTTGAATTCCCCAAACCCTTCCCTTTACATTCTTGCAAGTTGCATGCTTTACTTTCCGCTGCTCATAGACTCTTTGCATGCTTGCTTGAATTGTGTTAAGATTGCTTGACTTGTGCTAAGATAGCTAAAATCTGCAAAAGACTAAAATTGGGAAAAGGATAGATTTTTAATTGGTCAAGTAATCTAATCACCCCCCCCCTCTAGACATACTTTCGATCCTACATCATCCAAGTGAACCGTATGTTGTATATCACACACACCTTCATCTGGCTGCCCGTTTCTTTTGTGTTGCTTGATCACAAATAGTTCATCCGAGTGAACCATATGTTGTATATCGCACACACCTTCATCTGGCTGCCCGTTTCTTTTGTTCCTCCTCATCGCAAACAGTTAATTTAGCTGAATCATATGCCCTTCATCGCACACGCAACTAAAATTTGAACCGTATTTGATGCATCCTCTGTCGCAAACGTTTTGCACCTTTTTTGACAGTTTTTTTACACCACCGTTTGCGATTATGGCATCGCACACAGTTTCGTTGAAGGGTCTCTGATCATAGTGTCGCGTAAGCAGCAACCTGCAGTAGTGTTACTTTTATGTTGTGTCTTCACCTTCTAAAACAAGCGCCAGAACCTAAGAGCACTGCTATCATGGCATATGCATTGTGTGTACCTAATGTTGGGTGCATCATGACTAGATCTTTTCTACCATGAATTACAATGTTAAGTCGCTGCTTGGACTTTGGAGGTGCTCTACATTTATGTTTTGCGATCTCGGAAAGGGCTAGCGAGATACCACTATTGTCATATTATATCACGGCTGTTTTGACAACGTGTTGTCATTCAAGATATCTTATTATTGCTTGCTAGTTGATTATGTTATTGATATGAGTTAATGTAACCTTTAAGAGTCATTGTTGGCATGGTTAGTTATAATGTTGGCTGAAAACCTGGGTGATGTTTAAGCTTATTTATGCAAACAAGAGCAAAAGAGTTCATAAAAGTTTTTCTTTTTCACTTTCAGTTTATCAACTGAATTGCTTGAGGACAAGCAAAGGTTTAAGCTCGGTGGAGTTGATACGTCTCCAACGTATCTACTTTTCCTAACACTTTTCCTCTTGTTTTGGACTCTAATTTGCATGATTTGAATGAAACTAACCCCGGACTGACGCTGTTTTCAGCAGAACTACCATGGTGTTGTTTTTGTGCAAAAATAAAAGTTCTCGGAATGGAACGAAACTTTGTGAGGAAGAATTTCTGGAGCCAAGATCCACCGGAGGGGGGCACCTGGGTGGGCACAACCCACCAGGGTGTGCCCCCCTCCGAGCACGCCCAGGTGGGTTGTCCCCACCTGGTGGCCCCGCAGACCCTGAAACCGATGCTATAAAATCCTATTTTTCTAGTAAAAAATCAGGAAGAAAAAATTGTCGTGATCCATGAGACGAAGACGCCATCACCTCATGTTCTTCATCGGGAGGCCAGATCTGGAGTCTGTTTGGGGCTCCAGAGAGGGGGATCTCTGTTCTTCGTCATCACCAACCCTTCTCCATCACCAATTCCATGATGCTTCCCACCGGGAGTGAGTAATTCGTTTGTAGGCTCGCTGGTCGGTGAGGAGTTGGATGAGATTCATCATGTAATCAAGTTAGTTTTGTTAGGGCATGATCCCTAGTATCCACTATGTTCTAAGATTGACGTTTCTACGACTTTGCCATGCTTAATGCTTGTCGCTTTGGGCCCGGGTGCCATGATTTTAGATCTGAACCATTTATGTTATCACCATTATATCCATGCTCTAGATCCAATCTTGCAAGTTATAGTCACCTACTACGTGTTGTGATCCGGCAACCCCGGAGTGACAATAGTTGGGACCAGTCCTGGTGATGACCGTAATTTGAGGAGTTCATGTATTCACCGTGTGTTAATGCTTTGTTCCGGTTCTCTATTAAAAGGAGGCCTTAATATCCCTTAGTTTCCAATAGGACCCCGTTGCCACGGGAGGGTAGGACAAAAGATGTCATGCAAGTTCTTTCCATAAGCATGTATGACTATTTATGGAATACATGCCTACATTATATTGATGAACTGGAGCTAGTGTCGTATCGCCCTAGGTTATAACTGTCACATGATGAATATCATTCAACAAGTCATTGATCCAATGCCTACGAATTTATCTTATATTGTTCGTGCTAAGTTGCGACTGCTATCATCACTGTTACACTTGCTACATAACAACTGCTATCACTGTTATCGTTACTGTTATGTACCATCCCCAAATTTTCAATTTGGAATGTTATACATTAGACCATCATTGCATATCATAATTTATTTGCTTTTGGTTTTGATCCTAGAAATTCCACACAACTCAAGGACCCACGGAGAAAGTTGGGGATTTCGTTATTTTCATATTTGAGTTTTCTCAAATTTTGAGAATAGGATCATTTGATTTTAATTATTTTACAAAAATATGAGAGAGGGAATAAAATGACTTTCCCAAAATAAAGAAATATTGAGGATTTAATAATAAAATCAAATAAGATTTTATTTCGGAGTTTTTTGGTATTTTATTTGAATTTAGGAAAAGTGTGCATTTTCAAAATTGCATTTAGGCCCCAAATAAATGATCACCTTGTGCGGCTTGATTTTAGAAGCCCGGGAAAATTTATTTCGGGATTTTTGGAGTCCGTTTATTATTTCTTTTATTTGTTTTTCTGCGTGGAATAATTTAAAAAAACACGAACTGACTTTGGGCCGTACCCGAGCGGGACTCCGCCCAGGGGCAGCCTTTATAAGCCGCCCGACCCGAGCCGCCGAGCCCATCAGCCACCGCCAACCCACCGCGCTCGAAACCCTAACCCTAGCAGCGCGCCGCCGCCGCCGTCGTCGTCGCCGCCGGAGCGCCGCCGCCGCCGCCGGACCCGCCGCCCAAGGTCAACCTCGTATTCGCCACCCGTTTTTTTTAAAGTCGCGGTTTTTTTGTTTCGGATTCTTTAAATAGATCGGTTTTTCCGATTTATTTATTTGGCGAGCGTTCGTCCGTTCGTTCGTTCTAGCGAACGTTTGTCGTTTTTTCTTTTTCTCGGATTAAATCCGCGATTTTTCTGATCGCGATTCGTGATCCGATTTTCGTTTTAGTATAACTTTTCGCTCGTTTATCGGAATCAGGCGATTCAAGCGCCTGGAGTTTCGTCTCGAAACCCTCTATCCGTTTAACCAACTTAAACAAGTTTTTGACACTGTAAAAAAATTGCCCTAGATCCAGAATAGTAAACGAAGCTTGTTTCTTTTGTCGTTTGACTTTCGTTGCTTCGTTTGATTTGATTCTTTTTGCAAACCGGAGTTCTTAAGTTGAACCTTCTGGTTAGATCTCTTATCTGAGTTTTACCCATGCATTAGATGAATACTTATTGTATGCTTGTTTGTTTGTCTGCGATAGAATACCCGGAGCGCGCCGCCTGTTACTTCGAATCTCTAGGTTTCGCGGATCATCAGCAAGGCAAGTAACACTTTGATCATACCTCCTACTACCCAGTTTGATTGCATTAGATCAATCCTCAAACATTGCATGATTAGGATCTAATTAAATTGTGGGATGGGAAGTACTTGAGGTAGTATCTATTACCTGTTATATTTTCAAACCTTTGGGAGTTACTTCTACGTGTGCCTATTATGCCATGCTATGCTAGTAGACGTTGATTGGGTGAGTGATATCCATGACAAATGTGAGTTTGTTAATTAATGGTTTATCTAAGGTGGCAGCTTAAACACACATCTGGGTGGATTGAGGTACCTGGATATTCCAGGATTGCATGTTTTTCTTTATGGACCGCCACCCAGGCCCAAAGGGATCATGAAATTTTTCATACTAGAAACTTTCGTGTGCAGCCACACGCTATTATGGGCTGTAGAATAGTTGATTAAGTCGTGCGAACTCTTACAGGGTAGACTAGCAGATGTAGGGGAATGTAGGTGTAACGGTCTATCCATCGTAAGGTGCTAGCGCTTCTGAAAGACTGTGTCTCGGTCATCCGTTTCTCAAACACCGTGTAGTGCGAGAAACCTAACGGAGGCGATCGAGTCTTGTAGGGAAAAGTGCGCAACCCTCTGCAGAGTGTATAAACTAATCATGATTAGCAGTGTCCCCGGTTATGGACATCTTGAGTATCTAGTACCTGGATTATCATGTGGATCTCAACATGTTACTCTAAAATTTAATTTTGTTGGGTTTTGTTTAATGATGACGCTTAATTGGGATTGAGAATGTTGTCAACCATTCTCAATGTTTAAACAACTACCATGATAGTTAACTAAAATTTATTCCTTTGCAGTAGGGAAAATTGGCTTTTCGCAAAACGGTAACCATAGAGATTTCCATGAGCCAAATATGCATATAGTGTAGCTGTTTCATTCCATTACTCTCTATGTGTTACTTTGCCAGCATATTCCATGTGCTGGCCCGTTTCGGGCTGCAACGTTAATGTTCCAGACTTTTCAGACGACGATTAAGGAGTTTTAGGTCGTGGTTCTATACTCAGTGATGCCGTTGGAGTTGATGGACTCACTTATCTTCCAAGCCTTCCGCTGTTATAGTTATTAGATGGCCTTAAGCCATATTTATTGTAATAAGTTCTCTATTGAGACACTCGATGTAATAAGTATGTGATTGCTACTCTGTTATAAATCCTCCAAGTACTGTGTGGTGTCAGCATTACTGATCCAAGGATGACACCTAAGCATAGAGATCAGACTGTTTGAGGTCTGGTCGCTACAGAGATGGTATCAGAGCACACGCTGACTGTAGGACATGATCACTAAGCTAAAGACCTAGATCACTATTCACTCTCTTCTCTTCGGACCTCTCATCTTTTCTACTCTTTAGGATGGCGGATGCAAGGAACAAGTTCACGCAACCGGATGACGATACACCCTTTGGACGTCACTTGAAGGAAGTCACTAGATACCTGAACATAGGAGTACCAAGCTTCACCGGAACCTACAACGCCACTTTACCTGAAGAAGAGAGATGGATGATTCAAGTTCAAATTCCAGGAAGGACGTTCATGCCAGACACTGAGCCCATAGAGTTTTCTTTTGATTCACCAACTTGGAGTCTAGGAAAGAGCATGGCAGCTCACATCGCCATGGGACGCATTGGAGAAGTCTATCGCAATGATCTCAAGGATACTATCTACCAGATTTGTGGGTGCCGAGATGAGCACTGGGAGATGATCAGCACCAGAAAGGATAGATCAATTGCAGCTTTTATCCAGGAGTTAAACCAGCATATTCGACGACAGGAGAACCAGATGTGCGCTGACATGATAGACCTGAAGAAGGCTAGGACAAGAATCAAAGAACTGGAGGAAGAACTCAAGGCTACACGAGAATATTATGAAGAAGAAATTGAAGTATTAGTGGATAAGAATGCCGACCTAACAATGAAGATCGGGATATTTATGGGAGGCCCTACACCAGTAGATGAAGACGAAGAACCCAAGGAGATTCGCCCAGAAGACTACATCATCATCGACGACACCGACTCGGATCCAGATGATAGCGATGATGACTATGTTGATGAAGCCAGAGCAGATATCATGGAGTCTACAACTAAGGAATATTTCTAGTAGACCACCTCATCAGTAGTAGTAGTTGACCATGTAAATACAGTAGTCCGAGCACTTTTGCGATAGTTAAATCGATTGTATGCCCTTGTTTGATTGAATGAAGTGAATTGTTTGCTTTTGCCACATGTGCATATGGGTAGTGTTTTCTCTTTAGACCCCCTCTATTCTTAAACCTCATCTTTTCTAAAAACTCAGATGTCTCTGAGACGTGACCCCGGATTTACCTTTCCACCGGAGCTCACCCAGTTGATCCAGCAGCAGAACACATTGATGCAGTTGCTAGTTCAGAATCAGAATCAGGGGAACAACAACAACAACAACCCACCACGACCACCACCTGTTGATCACTTAGCCCGTTTTCTTAGGCTGAATCCGCCGGTGTTCTCCAGTAGCACCGAGCCGATAGTAGCAGATGATTGGCTCCGCAAGACAGCTAGAGAGTTGACCACATCAGGATGCACAGATGCGTAGAAGGTGAAGTTTGCCACACATCAGCTTGAAGGACCCGCAGCATCATGGTGGGAGAATTTCACACACACTTTCCCTGTCGACACTGTCACATGGGACCAGTTTCAGCGGGCTTTTTGTACTGCCCATGTTTCAGCAGGAGCTATGGCCATGAAGAAGCGAGAGTTTCGCAACTTGCGCCAAGGAGGACGAACAGTTGGCTAGTATGTGGAGGACTTTAGTAAATTAGCACGTTATGCCCCAGATGACGTTGCTACGGATGGAGCTAAGCAGGAGAAGTTTCTGGAAGGACTGAATGATGAGTTGAGCATGGAGTTGATGGTAGCAACCTTCAACAACTACCAGGAGTTGGTAGACCGTGCTCTTATGATTGAAGGCAAGCAGCAGCAAATTGAGAGCCGCAAGAGGAAGTATGGACAAGGGAAGTACAATTCTGGAGCCCAACAGAGGCCACGTTTTACCCCTAGATCGGGAGGACATTTTCAGCATACCCATGGAGGAGGTAGCTCGCACAATCACAATGGCACCAAGAATGGTAATGGCAATGGAGGAAGCAACGGCCAGAACCGTACCAACCCATCAACCCCAGCCAAGAAGGACCTGAGCCAAGTCACTTGCTTTAAGTGCCAGAAGATCGGAAATTATGCCAATGAATGTCCTGAAGGCCAGAATGGCAATGGAAGCTCTGGGAAGAAGCCGAACCCTTTCAACAAGGGACAGGTGAACCACGTTAATGTGGAGGTGGTTGAAGAGCAGCCGGATGCCGTAATTGGTAAGTTTTTTGGTTAAGTCAATTACTTCACTCGTTCTTTTTGATACTGGTGCATCGCATTCATACATATCAAGGGGATTTGTGGATAAGTATAACTTGCCCACTAAGGTTCTTAGAACACCTATGCTAGTAAGCTCACCAGGAGCAGAGTATATGGCCAGTCAAGGATGTTTTCAAGTGCCATTGAGTATAGGTAGGCATGTGTTTCCCTTGGATTTAATCATTTTGGAATCACAAGGATTGGATGTAATTCTGGGTATGGATTGGCTGTCGATGTACGGAGGAAACATTGATTGCGCCAGTAAGACAATTTTGCTTACTACCCCAGAAGGGAGAAGGATCAAGTATGTATCCCAACATGTGCCAAAAGAGACTCAAGTAAATTGTTTAATAGGAGTTGTGCAGGAGGAAGTACCAGTGGTAAGGGATTTCCCTGAAGTATTTCCAGAAGAGTTGCCAGGCATTTCACCGGATAGAGATATTGAGTTTTTGATTGAGCTATTACCAGGCACAGGGCCAATATCAAAGTGACCATAGAGGATGCCTGCAAAGGATTTGGTGGAAATTAAGAAGCAGACTAAGGAGTTACTAGATAAAGGTTACATTCGCCCAAGTTCGTCGCCTTGGGGATCACCAGTACTTCTAGTGGAGAAAAAGGATGGATCGTTAAGGATGGTTGTTGATTATCGAGGATTGAATGAAGTAACCATCAAGAACAAGTACCCACTACCAATGATCAATGATCTGTTTGATCGATTGCAAGGAGCTAAGGTATTTTCCAAGATCGATCTGCGATCAGGATACCACCAGTTGAAGATTCGAGAACATGATATACCTAAGACAGCTTTTACGACCAGGTATGGGCTATACGAGTATACCGTTATGTCATTTGGTCTGACTAACGCACCTGCCTATTTTATGAACATGATGAACAAAGTGTTTATGGAGTTCTTGGATAAGTTCGTCGTGGTTTACTCGAAAAGTGAAGAGGAGCATAGGAACATTTGCGATTGGTACTTGAGAAGCTCAGAGAACATCAGTTGTATACCAAGTTCAGCAAATGTGAGTTTTGGTTGAAGGAAGTAGGATTCCTCGAACACGTTATATCTGGAGAAGGTATATCAGTAGATCCCACTAAAGTTGATACCGTGACCAAGTGCGAAGTACCAACCATAGTTGGCGAGATCCGGAGTTTCCTTGGACTTGCAGGATACTACCGGAGATTTATTGAGAATTTCTCAAAGATTGCGAAGCCTATGACTGAGTTATTAAAGAAGGATACCAAGTTCATATGGACCGAGGAGTGTGAGGCTAGTTTCCAGGAGTTGAAGAAACGCTTGGTTACTTCACCAGTGTTGATTTTGCTAGACCAGACCAAGGATTATGAGGTGTACTACGACACTTCACGTCAAGGACTTGGAGCAGTGCTTATGCGGGAAGGGAGAGTTGTTTCATATGCCTCAAGACAACTGAAACCTCACAAGTTAAATTATGCTACGCATGATTTGGAGTTAGCAGCCGTAGTGCATGCACTAAAGACTTGGAGACATTTCCTCATTGGAAATCATTGTGAGGTGTACACGGATCACAAGAGTTTGAAGTACATTTTCACGCAAAAGGAGTTGAACCTCAGACAAAGGAGATGGTTGGAGCTCATCAAGGATTATGATATGAGATTACGTTACCATCCTAGAAAAGCTAATGTAGTAGCTGACGCATTAAGCCGCAAAAGCCATGTCAATACACTAATGATGGAAGAAATACCAAGGGAGTTAGCCGAAAATCTTCGTGAACTATGTTTGGAAATAGTTCCGAGAGGCTATGTAGCAGCATTGGAGATTCAGTCAACTTTGATGGATAGAATCAGAGAAGCTCAAAAGACTGACAAGGAGATTGCCTCTATAAAGGAGAAAATGAGCGAAGGAAAGGCTAAATGATTTCGTGAGGATGAGCACGACACCCTATGGTTTGAAGACTGTGTTTATGTGCCCAATGACCCGGAGATCAGGAAGTTGATTCTGTAAGAGGCACACGATTCACCATATTCGATTCACCCAGAAAATACCAGGATGTATTTGGATTTGAAGGATATTTTCTGGAGGACCGGAATGAAGAAAGATATTGCGGAGTATGTAGCAGTTTGTGATGTATGTCAGAGAGTAAAGGCAGAGCATCAGAAGCCAGCAGGATTGCTACAACCATTGCCGATACCCGAATGTAAGTGGGATAAGTTAAGCATGGATTTTATCATGGGATTACCTAGGACTCGTTCAGGCTATGACTCGATTTGGGTTGTAGTTGATCGGTTGATGAAAGTAGCTCATTTCATCCCGGTAAAGACCACTTACACCAGTGCTAAGTTGGCAAAGATATACATGACCAGGATTGTATGCTTACATGGAGTTCTGAGGAGTATAATATCAGATAGAGGAACCTAGTTTACCTCAGAGTTCTGGAATCAGTTGCACGAAACTTTGGGCACCAGGCTAGAGTTCGGCATAGCTTTTCATCCACAGACAAATGGACAGACTGAGAGAGTCAATCAAATTTTGGAGGACATGCTGAGAGCTTGTGCGTTAGATTATGGATCTAGTTGGGACGAGAATTTGCCGTATGCAGAGTTCTCTTACAACAATAGCTATCAATCCAGTTTAAAGATGGCCCCTTTCGAAGCCTTGTACGGAAGGAGGTGCAGGACACCGTTGACATGGGATGAAGTTGGAGACCGCCAGTTGTTTGGGCCTGACTTGATTAAGGAGTCTGAACAGAAGGTGAAATTGATTCGCGATAGGCTCAAGATAGCCCAGTCCAGACAGAAGAGTTATGCAGATTCTAAACGCAAGGAGAGAGTTTACGAAGTTGGAGATAGAGCTTATCTTTGAGTATCCCCACTTCGGGGAACAAAGCGCTTTGGTGTTAAAGGAAAGTTAGCGCCACGATTCGTAGGACGATACCGAGTATTGGAACATATGGGAGAAGTGGCCTACAAGTTGGAATTGCCAGAAGGATTGTCAGGAGTTCATGATGTGTTCCACATTTCTCAGTTGAAGAAGTGCCACGCGGAGATGGCTGACATACCCTTGAGAGACACAGTGCCATTGGAAGCAATTCAGTTGGATAACGATTCGACCTATGAGGAGAAACCAGTTAAGATTCTAGAGTATGTCAGTCGAGTCACCCGCAGCAAGGTTATCAAGTTCTGTAAGGTTCAGTGGAGCCACCACACGGAGGATGAAACCACCTGGGAGCGAGAGGAAGATTTGCTCAAGGACCACCCTCACCTATTTCCTAGCCAACCCGAATCTCGAGGGCGAGATTAATCTTAAGGGGGGTAGGTTTGTAACATCCCCAAATTTTCAATTTGGAATGTTATACATTAGACCATCATTGCATATCATAATTTATTTGCTTTTGGTTTTGATCCTAGAAATTCCATGCAACTCAAGGACCCACGGAGAGAGTTGGGGATTTCGTTATTTTCATATTTGAGTTTTCTCAAATTTTGAGAATAGGATCATTTGATTTTAATTATTTCATCATCAATTATTTCTATTACAAAAATATGAGAGAGGGAACAAAATGACTTTCCCAAAATAAAGAAATATTGAGGATTTGATAATAAAATCAAATAAGATTTAATTTCGGAGTTTTTCGGTATTTTATTTGAATTTAGGAAAAATGTGCGTTTTTCAAAATTGCATTTAGGCCCCAAATAAATGTTCACCTTCTGCGGCTTGATTTTAGAAGCCCGGGAAAATTTATTTCGGGATTTTTGGAGTCCGTTTAGTATTTCTTTTATTTGTTTTTCTGCGTGGAATAATTTAGAAAAACGCGAACCGACTTTGGGTCGTACCCGAGCGGGACTCCGCCCGGGGCAGCCTTTATAAGCCGCCCGACCCGAGCCGCCGAGCCCATCAGCCGCCGCTAGCCCACCGCGCACGAAACCCTAACCCTAGCCGCGCGCCGCCGCCGCCCGCCGCCGCCGTCGCCGGAGCCACCACCCTTTTTTTTTAAAAAGTCGCGGTTTCTTTTGTTTCAGTTTTTTTAAATAGATCGGTTTTTCCGATTTATTTATTTAGCGAGCGTTCGTCCGTTCGTTCGTTCTAGGGAACGTTCGTCGTTTTTTCTTTTTATCAGATTAAATCCGTGATTTTTCTGATCGCGATTCGTGATCCAATTTTCGTTTTAGTATAACTTTTCGCTCGTTTATCGGAATCAGGCGATTCCTGGAGTTTCGTCTCGAAACCCTCTATCCGTTTAACCAACTTAAACAAGTTTTTTCCACTGCAAAAAATTGCCCTAGATCCAGAATAGCAAACGAAGCTTGTTTCTTTTGCCGTTTGACTTTCGTTGCTTCGTTTGATTTGATTCTTTTTGCAAACCGGAGTTCTTAAGTTGAACCTTCTGGTTAGATCTCTTATTTGAGTTTTACCTATGCATTAGATGAATACTTATTGTATGCTTGTTTGTTTGTCTGCGATAGAATACCCAGAGTGCGCTGCCTGTTAGTTCGAATCTCAAGGTTTCGCAGATCATCAGCAAGGCAAGTAACACTTTGATCATACCTCCTACTACCCAGTTTTATTGCATTAGATCAATCCTCAAACATTGCATGATTAGGATCTAATTAAATTGTGGGATTGGAAGTAGTTGAGGTCAAGGTTGTCAGAATCATGATTTTGAATCGAATCGGAGCTCCGATGGTAGGATCGCAAATCGTAGAATCTTCACTATCAGGATCGTAGAAACGTAGATTCTAGAGACTAAAGTCGTAGAATCGGAGGGGTTTGTTTGGATCGTAAAGTCATAGAATCGTACAATAGAGTCGCGATTCTGACAACCTTGGTTGAGGTAGTGCCTATTACCTGTTATATTATCAAACCTTTGGGAGTTACTTCTACGTTTGCCTATTATGCCATGCTATGCTAGTAGACGTGGATTGGGTGAGTGATATCCATGACAGATGTGAGTTTGTTAATTAATGGTTTATCTAAGGTGGCAACTTAAACAAACATCTGTGTGGATTGAGGTACCTGGGTATTCCAGGATTGCCTGTTTTTCTTTATGGACCGCCACCCAGGCCCAAAGGGATCATGAGATTTTTCATACTAGAAACTTCCGTGTGAAGCCACAAGCTATTATGGGCTCTAGCATAGTTGATTAAGTCATGCGAACTCTTACAGTGTAGACTAGCAGATGTAGGGGAAAGTAGTTGTAACGGTCTATCCATTGTAAGGTGCTAGCGCTTCTGAAAGACTGTGTCTCAGTCATCCGTTTGTCAAACACCGTGTAGTGCGAGAAACCAAACAGAGGCGATCGAGTCTTGTGGGGAAAAGTGCGCAAACCTCTGCAGAGTGTATAAACTAATCATGATTAGACGTGTCCCCGGTTATGGACATCTTGAGTATCTAGTACCTGGATTATCATGTGGATCTCAACATGTTACTCTAAAATTTAATTTTGTTGGGTTTTGTTTAATGATGATGCTTAATTGGGATGGAGAATGCTGTCAACCATTCTCAATGTTTAAACAACTACCATGATTGTTAACTAAAATTTATTCCTTTGCAGTAGGGAAACATTGGCTTTTCACAAAACGGTAACCATAGAGCTTTCCACGAGCCAAATATGCATATAGTGTAGCTGTTTCATTCCATTACTCTCTATGTGTTACTTTGCCAGCATATTCCATGTGCTGACCCGTTTCGGGCTGCAACGTTAATATTGCAGACTTTTCAAACGACGATGAAGGAGTTTTAGGTCGTGGTTCTATACTCAGTGATGCCGTTGGAGTTGATGGACTCACTTATCTTCCAAGCCTTCCGCTGTTATAGTTATTAGATGGCCTTAAGCCATATTTATTGTAATAAGTTCTCTATTGAGACACTCGATGTAATAAGTGTGTGATTGCTACTCTGTTATAAATCCTCCAAGTACTGTGTGGTGTCAGCATTACTGATCCAGGGATGACACCTGAGCACAGAGATCAGACTGTTTGAGGTCTGGTCGCTACATGTTACTGTCGTCACTATTACCAAAACTATCATATTAGTTTGCTACTAATCATGTTGCTGCAGATAATTAATCTCCAGGTGTGGTTGAATTGACAACTAAGCTGCTAATACCTTCAAATATTCTTTGGCTCCCCTTTTGTCGAATCTATAAATTTGGGTTGAATACTCTACCCTTGGAAACTATTGCAATCCCCTATACTTGTGGGTTATCATCATGCAAGTTCTTTTCCATAAGCATGTATGACAATATCTGGAATACATGCCTACGTTATGTTGATGAATTGGAGCTAGTTCTGTGTCTCCCTAGGTTATAACTGCTACATGATGAATATTATCCAACACAATTATGCATCGTTGCTCCAATGCCTACAAGATTTTCACATATTGATTTTTGCTAAGTTACTTTATTCACGCTGCTGTTACAATCACTACAACCTTGCTATTGCTACTGTTTCCACTGTAACCATTACTTCCATACTACTTTGCTACTAAATACTTTGCTGCAGATATTAAGTCTTTAAGGTTTCGTTGAATTTACAACTCAACTACTAATACTCACGAATATTCTTTGGCTCCCCTTGTGTCGAATCAATAAATTTGGATTGAATACTCTGCCCTCGAAAACTGTCGCGATATCCTATACTTATGGGTTATCAAGACCTTTTTATGATGCCATTTCCAGGGAGCATAGCTCTATTTAATGAGTCACTTGGGATTTATATCTGTTGATCACTATGAAGAATTTGAAGGATAACAAAACCAAGATAGTTCCCTCTAGGACGAGGGGAGGTAAGGAACTGCCATCACACTTTGCACTTGATTCACCTTCTGGTTTGAATAAGCTTGTGACACCACCACCTACTAGTAATCATGATATGTCGCAAGTAGTTGATGATTCTACTTCTGCTATGAATGATACTTATGATGATGCTAGTACTTTTCTTACTAAGACTGTGCCACTAGGCGAATTTCTTGATGAACAACTTGCTGGAGCTAAAGAAAATGAGATTACTGAACTGATGAAATTATTGAAACTGAAGATTATGATTCTCCTCCTATATATGAATTGCTTGATATACCTGAGGGTTATGTTATGGATGGAGAGGTAGCTGGGGACTTTCTTGCTTGTAAGGATAGAGAGGATCTTAAGAAATTACGAGTCAAGTTGAAAGAAAAATCTTTGAATGCTAGAATGAAATATGATCCCCAGTTTTCTACTTCACCTATCTTTGTTACTGATAAGGATTATGGATTCTCTGTCGATCCTGAATTAATTACTTTGGTTGAATCTGATCCATTTCATGGTTATGAATCTGAAACTGTTGTGCTGCATCTTACTAAACCGAGTGACATGGCCACCCTATTTTCTCATGAGGAAACAATTCGCTACTACTATATTCTTAAGTTATTTCCTTTCTGATTAAAGGGTGATGCTAAGACATGGTATAATTCTTGTAGCGACGCGACCCGAATGGATCAAGTCTACTATGCTCTGGTGTCATCCCTGGATCAGTAATGCTGACACCACACAGTACTTCGAAGGATTTATAGCAGAGTAGCAATCACACACTTATTACATCGGTGTCTCAAAAGAGAACTTATTACAATAAATATGGCTTAAGGCCATCTAATATCGATAACAGCGGAAGACTTGGAAGATAAATGGGTCCATCAACTCAAACGGCATAACTGAGTATAGGACCACGACCTAAAAGCACCTTAATCATCGTCTGAAAAGTCTGCAACATGAAAGTTGCAGCCCGAAAACGGGTCAGCACATGGAATATGCTGGCAAGGTAACACATAGAGAATGATGGAATGAAACAGCTATACTATATGCATATTTGGCTGGTGGAAAGCTCTATGGTTACTGTTTTGCATAAAGCCAGTTTTTCCCTACTGCAAAGGAATAAATTTATTTAACTACCATGGTGGTTGTTAAACATTGAGAATGGTTGACAGCATTCTCAATCCCAATTAAAAGTAGTCATCAATAACCCAACAATATTAATTTAGAAGTAACATGATGAGATTCACATGATATTCAAGTACTAGATACTCAAGATGTCCATAACCGGGGACACGGCTAATCATGATTAGATATTACACTCTGCAGAGGTTTGCGCACTTTTCCCCACAAGACTCGATGGCCTCCGTTGGATTTCTCGCACTACTGGTGTTTGAGAAACGGATGACCGAGACACAGTCTTTCAGAAGCGCTAGCACCTTACGATGGATAGACCGGTACACCTACTTTCCCCTACATCTGCTAGTCTACCCTGTAAGAGTTCGCACGACTTAGTCAACTATGCCAGAGCCCATATTCGCTTATGGCTGCACACATAAGTATTTAGCATGAAAGATCTTATGATCCCTTTGAGCCTGGGCGGCGGTCCAAAATAAAACAGGCAAGTCCTGATAGACATCTGGTGCCTCAATCCACCCAGATGTGTGTTTAAGTTGCCACCTTAGATAAACCCTTAAAATTATCACACTCACATCTGTCATGGATATCACTCTCCCAATCCACGTCTCCTAGCATAGCATGGCATAATAAGCAAACGTAGAAGTAACTCCCAAAGGTTTCATAGTGAACAAGTAATAGGTACTACCTCATCTACTTCCCATCCCATAATTTAATTAGATCCTAATCATGCAATGTGTGAGGATTGATCTAATGCAATAAAACTGGGTTGTTGAAAAGGTATGATCAAAGTGTTACTTGCCTTGCTGATGATCCGCGAGTCCTAGGGATTCGAAGTAACAGGCGGCGCAATCCGAGTAATCTATCGCAGACAAACAACAAGCATACAATAAGTACTCATCTAATGCACAGGTAAAAGTCGAACAAGAGATCGAACCAGAAAGTTCAACTTAAGAACTCCGGTTGCAAAGAGAGAAAGAACTGAACAAAGAAACCGAAAACAAACGGCGGAAGAAAACAACTCGGTTCTAGCAAGTTGAAACTAGTTCAAATTTTACCGTAGAAAAAACTTGGTTAAAGTTGATTAGTCGGAACGGCGGTTTCGAAACGAAAATCCAGGCGCTTGAATCACCTGATTCCGATAAACGAGCGAGAAGATAGACTAGAACGAAGATCGGATCTGAGATCGCGATCGCGCAATAAATCTGACAAAAAGAAAGAGAAGAACGGTTGAACGAACGGACGTTCATTAACCGAGAATAATCCGGTGATCACGTTCGTTAGGACGAACGGTCCGGCGAACGGTCTCTAGGAAACTAAACCTGAAAAGAAAACGAAACCGATCTAGGATTTCGGAAGAAAAACCGAAAGAAAGAACGAAAGAAAACCGGAACGGTAGAAAAGAAAAGAACCGGAACGGTTTAGAAGAAAAACCGAACCGAGGATATAGGAGAGACGCGGCGCGGGGCTACCTCCGGCGAGGGCTCCGGCGAACGGGGGCTCCGGCGGCGGCGTTGGGAGGCGGCGGCGACGACGCAGGCGGCGGCGGCGTAGGGCGGCGGCGGCGCTATGGGGTGGCAGCGGCGGCACAAGGGCGGCGCGGCGAGGGGTGAGGGGCGCGGCTTGGTGTGCGAAAAAGGGGGGTGTGGGGGTATTTAAGAGGGGGAGGGGGAGAGGAAACTTGGGGGAGGGGGCAAGAAAAGAGGAGGAGAGGGAGTCCTAAAAAAAAGAAAACGAAGTCCTACTAGAACTCCACTTTGGCGGCGGCGGCGGCCTGCACTGGCGCGCGTGCGCGGGAGCCCGGCCGGCCTGGCCTGCGGCTGCGGCGCGCTGCGAAGTTTTTTTTAAAACGTTTACGTGTGCAGAAAAACATAGAAAAGAAAATCTAAACGAACTCCAAAACTCCCAAAGTAAATTTTCCCCGACTCCTAAAAATGAGTCGAACAAAATGAACTTTTCTCGGGACCTAGAATGCAAATTTTGAAAACGCGCATTTTTCCCTATCCAAATAAAAGGCAAATAAACTCCGACAAATCCAATGATCCTCTTTTCAAAATTTGAGAAAGCTCAAATATGAAAATGACAAAATCTCCAACTCTCTCCGAGGGTCCTTGAGTTGCGTGAAATTTCTAGGATCGACAAAATGCAAGAAAATATGATATGCATGATGATCTAGTGTATAACATTCCAAATTGAAAATTTGGGATGTTACAAACCTACCCCCCTTAAGATGAATCTCGCCCTCGAGATTCGGGTTGGCTAGAAAATAGGTGAGGGTGGTCCTTGAGCAAATCTTCTTCTCTCTCCCAGGTGGCTTCATCCTCGGAGTGGTGGTTCCACTAAACTTTGCAAAACTTGATAACCTTGCTGCGGGTAACTCTGCTTGCAAAATCGAGAATCTTGACTGGTTTCTCTTCATACGTTAAGTCATCCTTCAACTGAATCGCTTCTAGCGGTACTGTATCTCTTGGCGGTACCTCTGCCATCTCGGCGTGACATTTCTTCAGCTGAGAAACATGGAATACATCATGAACTCCTGACAGTCCCTTTGGTAATTCCAACTTATAAGAGACTTCTCCCATACGTTGCAAGATCTTATACGGTCCAACGAAATGCGGTGCTAATTTTCCCTTAACTCCTCGTAGTGGGGATACTCGGAGATACACCCTATCTCCGATTTCGTAAACTATCTCCTTGCGTTTAGAATCTGCGTAGCTCTTCTGCCTGGACTGGGCTACCTTGAGCCTATCACGTATCAACTTAAGTTTCCATTCAGACTCCTTAATCAAATCGGGTCCAAAGAACTGACGATCTCCAACTTCGTCCCATGACAACGGTGTCCTGCACCTCCTTCCGTATAAAGCTTCTAAAGGTGCCATCTTCAAACTGGTTTGGTAACTGTTGTTATAAGAAAACTCCGCATACGGCAAGTTATCGTCCCAACTAGATCCATAATCTAGTGCACAAGCTCTCACCATATCTTCCAAAATCTGATTGACTCTCTCGGTCTGTCCATCTGTCTGCGGATGAAAAGCGATGCTGAACTCTAGCCTGGTTCCCAAAGTTTCATGCAACTGATTCCAAAACTTTGAGGTAAATTGGGTTCCTCTGTCTGATACAATACTCCTCGGAACTCCATGCAAACAAATGATCCTAGTCATGTATATCTTTGCCAACTTAGCACTGGTGTAAGTGGTCTTGACTGGAATGAAATGTGCTACCTTCGTCAAACGATCAACTACTACCCATATCGAGTCATATCCTGCCTTTGTCCTGGGTAGTCCTATGATAAAATCCATGCCTATCTTATCCCACTTCCATTCGGGTATCGGCAATGGTTGCAACAATCCGGCTGGCTTCTGATGCTCTGCCTTCACTCTATGACATACGTCACAAACTGCTACATATGCTGCAATATCCTTCTTCATTATGGTCCACCAGAATGTCTCCTTCAAATCCAAATACATCTTGGTATTTCCTGGGTGAATCGAACAGGGTGAATCATGTGCCTCTTGTAGAATCAACTTCTTGATCTCCAGGTCATTTGGCACATAAACACGGTCCTCAAACCATAGGGTATCGTGTTCATCCTCATGAAATCCCTTTGCTTTTCCTTTGCTTAGTTTCTTATTTATAGAAGCAATCTCCTTGTCAGATTTCTGAGCTTCTCTGATTTTATCCATCAATGTGGACTGAATCTCCAATGCTGCCACATAGCCTTTCGGAACTATCTCTAAACTTAGTTCACGAAGGTTTTCTAATAACTCCCGGGGTATTTCTTCTGTCATTAACGTGTTGACATGGCTCTTATGGCTCAATGCATCAGCTACTACATTAGCTTTACCGGGATGGTAATGCAATCTCATGTCATAATCCTTGATGAGCTCCAACCATCTCCTTTGTCTGAGATTCAACTCCTTCTGCGTGAAAATGTACTTCAAACTCTTGTGATCCGTGTGCACCTCACAATGATTTCCAATGAGGAAATGTCTCCATGTCTACAATGCATGTACTACGGCTACTAACTCCAAATCATGTGTGGCATAGTTCAACTCATGAGGTTTCAGTTGTCGTGAAGCATACGAAACAACTCTCCCTTCCTGCATAAGTACTGCTCCAAGTCCTCGACGTGAAGCGTCGCAATACACCTCATAATCCTTGGTCTGATCTGGCAAAATCAACACTGGTGAGGTAACCAAACGTTTCTTCAAGTCCTGAAAACTAGCCTCACACTCCTCAATCCAATTAAACTTGGTATCCTTCTTCAACAACTCCGTCATAGGCTTCGCAGTCTTTGAAAAGTTCTCAATGAATCTCCGGCAGTATCCTGCGATTCCAAGAAAACTCCGGATCTCTCCAACTGTCGTTGGTGCTTCCCATTCGGTTACGGTCTCAACCTTTGTGGGGTCAACTGCTATCCCTTCTCCAGATATAACGTGTCTGAGGAATCCTACTTCCTTCAACCAAAACTCACATTTGCTAAATTTGGCATATAACTAATGTTCCCTTAGTTTCTCCAAAACCAAACGCAAATGTTCCTTATGCTCTTCTTCATTCTTTGAATAAACCAGGATATCATCAATGAACACTACGACGAACTTATCCAAAAACTCCATAAACACTTTGTTCATCAGGTTCATAAAATAGGCAGGCGCGTTAGTCAATCCAAATGACATAACGGTATACTCATACAGTCCATATCTTGTGGTGAATGCTGTCTTGGGAATATCCTGTTCTCGAATCTTTAACTGGTGGTACCCTGATCACGAATCGATCTTGGAAAACACTTTAGCTCCTTGCAAACGATCAAACAGATCATTAATCATTGGCAGTGGGTACTTGTTCTTGATGGTCACTTCGTTCAATCCACGGTAATCAACAACCATCCGTAATGATCCATCCTTCTTCTCCACTAGAAGTATGGGTGATCCCCAAGGCGAAGAACTTGGGCGTATGTAACCTTTCTCCAGTAACTCCTTAATCTGATTCTTAATTTCTACCAAATCGTTTGTAGGCATCCAGTATGGCCGCTTCGATATTGGGCCTGTACCTGGCAACAACACAATCAAAAACTCAATGTCCCTATCCGGTGGCATGCCTGGCAACTCTTCAGGAAATACATCAGGAAAATCCTTTACCACTGGTACTTCCTCCTGCACAACTCCTGTTAGGCAATTTACTTGTGTCCTATTTGGCACATGCCGGGATACATACTTGATCCTTCTTCCTTCTGGCCTTGTGAGCAAAATTGACTTACTAGCACAATCGATGTTTCCTCCAAACATCGACAGCCAATCCATACCTAGGATTACATCCAAGCCTTGGGATTCCAGAATAATTAAATCCGTTGGGAAAACATGCCTTCCTATGCTTAGGGGCACTTGAAAACATCCTTGACTGGCCATGTATTCTGCTCCTGGCGAACTTACTAGCATAGGCGTTTTAAGAATCCTAGTGGGCAGGCTATATTTTTCCACAAATCCCCTTGATGTGTATGAATGTGATGCACCAGTATCGAAAAGAACGAGTGCGGTAATTGACTTAACCAAAAACTTACCGATTACTACATCAGGCTGATCTTCAACCTCCTCCACGCTAACGTGGTTCACTTGTCCCCTATTGAAAGGGTTCGGCTTCTTCCCTGAGCTTCCATTGCCATTTCCATTCTGGCCTTTAGGACATTCATTGGCATAATGTCCGGTCTTGGAACACTTGAAACAGGTGACTTGACTCAGATCTCTCTTAGTTGGGGTTGATGGGGTGGTCCGGTTCTGGCCATTGCTTCCTCCATTCCCATTACCATTCTTGTGGCCATTGTGGTTGTGCGAACTACGTCCTCCATGGGTATGCTGAAACTGAAATCCCAATTTAGGGGTAAAACGGGGCTTCTGCTGCGCTCCAGAGTTATACTTCCCCTGCCCATACTTCCTCTTGCGGTTCTCAATCTGCTGTTGCTTCCCTTCAATCATGATGGCACGATCTACCAACTCCTGGTAGTTGTTGAAACTTGCTACCATCAACTGCATACTCAATTCATCATTCAGTCCTTCGAGAAACTGCTCCTGCTTGGTTGCATCCGTAGCAACGTCATCTAGGGCATAACGTGCTAACTTGCTGAAGTCGTCAACATACTGGCCAACTGTCCTTCCTCCTTGGCGTAAGTTGCGAAACTCACGCTTCTTCATGGCCATAGCTCCTGCTGAAACATGTGCAGTGCGGAAAGCTTGCTGGAACTGATCCCATGTGACGGTGTCAACTGGGAAGGTGGCTGTGAAATTCTCCCACCATGCTGTCGCGGGTCCTTCTAACTGATGTGCGGCAAATTTGACCTTCTCACCATCCGTGCATCCTGCAGTGGTCAACTCCCTTCCTATCTTGCGGAGCCAATCGTCTGCTACTATTGGCTCGGTGCTACTAGAAAACACCGGCGGATTCAGCCTAAGGAAACGGGCTAAGTGGTCAACAGGGGGTGGTGGTGGTGGTGGGTTGTTGTTGTTGTTCTGCTGGTTCTGAACTAACATTTGCATCAATTGATTCTGCTATTGGATCAATTGAGTGAGCTTCGGTGGAAATCCATTGTCACGTCTCGGAGGCATCTGAGGGTTTAGAAAAGATGAGAAATAAGAATAGAGTGAGGTCTAAAGAGAAAAAACTACCCCAATGCACATGAGCAAATTCACACAAAATCACTTCATTCAATCAAACAAGGGCTTACAATCGATCTAGCTATCACAAAAGTGCTCGAACTATAGTGTTTACATGGGGGAAATACTACTAATATTTGGTGGTCATCTAGAAATTTGAACCGGTGGAAGACTCCATGATGTCTGCTCCAGCTTCGTCTTCAAAGTCGGGTTCACTTGATCCGAATCGGTGTTGTCGATGATGATGTAGTTGTCCGGACATGCGACGTACATGTCTTCCTTCCTGGATGCTAACTCCCTCTTGAGTTCTTCAATCTCCTTCTTAAGATCGCCGTTGTGTCTTGCTAGAGCTACGATCTCGTCCATGTAGTCCTTGCGTGTAGCCTTCAATTCTCCTTCTAGCTCAATGATCCTTGCCTTCGCATTCTTCAACTCTATCATATCATTGCACATCTGGTTCTCGTGACGTCGAATGTGCTGGTTTAACTCCTGGATGAAAGCTGCAATGGATCTATCCTTCTTGGTGCTGACTAACTCCCATTGTTCATCTTGGCGTCCGCAAATCTGGTAGATAGTGTCCTTGAGGTCTGCTTGATAAACTTCTCCAATGCGTCCTATGGTGATATGGGCTGCCATGCTCCTTCCTAGACTCCAAGTTGGTGCATTGAAAACACTATCTATGGGCTTCGTGATTGGTGCGAATGTCCTTCCCGGAACGTGAGCTTGAATCTTCCAGCGCTCCTCTTCAGGCAGAGTGGCGTTGAAGGTTCCCGTGAAACTTGGTAATCCAATGTTTAGGTACTTGGTGACTTCCTTCAAGTGAAATCCAAAAGGTGTGCCTTCATCCGGTTGAGCGTACTTGATCTTCGCGTCCTTCATCCTAAAGAGTAGAAAAGATGAGGAGTTAGAAAATGAGGAGAGAGTAGTGATCTATGGCTTTAACTTAGTGGTCATGTCCTACAGTCAGCGTGTTCTCTGATACCATCTCTGTAGCGACCCGACCCGAATGGATCAAGTCTACTGTGCTCCGGTGTCATCCCTGGATCAGTAATGCTGACACCACACAGTACTTCAAAGGATTTATAGCAGAGTAGCAATCACACACTTAGTACATCAGTGTTTCAAAAGAGAACTTATTACAATAAATATGGCTTAAGGCCATCTAATATCAATAACAGCGGAAGACTTGGAAGATAAATGGGTCCATCAACTCCAACGGCATCACTGAGTATAGGACCACGACCTAAAAGCACCTTAATCATCGTCTGAAAAGTCTGCAACATGAAAGTTGCAGCCCGAAAACGGGTCAGCACATGGAATATGCTGGCAAGGTAACACATAGAGAATGATGGAATGAAACAGCTATATTATATGCATATTTGGCTGGTGGAAAGCTCTATGGTTACTGTTTTGCGTAAAGCCAGTTTTTCCCTACTGCAAAGGAATAAATTTATTTAACTATCATGGTGGTTGTTAAACATTGAGAATGGTTGACAGCATTCTCAATCCCAATTAAAAGTAGTCATCAATAACCCAACAATATTAATTTAGAAGTAACATGATGAGATTCACATGATATTCAAGTACTAGATACTCAAGATGTCCATAACCGGGGACACGGCTAATCATGATTAGTTTATTACACTCTGCAGAGGTTTGCGCACTTTTCCCCACAAGACTCGATCGCCTCCGTTGGATTTCTCGCACTACTGGTGTTTGAGAAACGGATGACCGAGACACAGTCTTTCAGAAGCGCTAGCACCTTACGATGGATAGACCGGTACACCTACTTTCCCCTACATCTGCTAGTCTACCCTGTAAGAGTTTGCACGACTTAGTCAACTATGCCAGAGCCCATATTGGCTTGTGGCTGCACACGTAAGAATTTAGCATGAAAGATCTTATCATCCCTTTGAGCCTGGGTGGCGGTCCAAAATAAAACAGGCAAGTCCTGATAGACATCAGGTGCCTCAATCCACCCAGATGTGTGTTTAAGTTGCCACCTTCGATAAACCCTTAAAATTATCACACTCACATCTTTCATGGATATCACTCTCCCAATCCACGTCTACTAGCATAGCATGGCATAATAAGAAAACGTAGAAGTAACTCCCAAAGGTTTCATAGTGAACAGGTAATAGGTACTAGCTCATCTACTTCCCATCCCACAATTTAATTAGATCCTAATCATCCAATGTGTGAGGATTGATCTAATGCAATAAAATTGGGTTGTAGAAAAGGTATGATCAAAGTGTTACTTGCCTTGCTGATGATCTACGAGTCCTAGGGATTTGAAGTAACAGGCGGCGCAATCCAGGTAATCTATCGCAGACAAACAACAAGCATACAATAAGTACTCATCTAATGCACGGGTAAAACTCGAACAAGAGATCGAACCAGAAAGTTCAACTTAAGAACTCCGGTTGCAAAGAGAGAAAGAACCGAACAAAGAAATCAAAAACAAACGGCGGAAGAAAACAACTCGGTTCTAGCAAGTTGAAACTAGGTCAAATTTTACCGTAGCAAAAACTTGGTTAAAGTTGATTAGTCGGAACGGCGGTTTCGAAACGAAACTCCAGGCGCTTGAATCACCTGATTCCGATAAACGAGCGAGAAGATAGACTAGAACGAAGATTGGATCTGAGATCGCGATCGCGGAATAAATCCAACGAAAAGAAAGAGAAGAACGGTTGAACGAACGGACGTTCGTTAACCGAGAATAATCCGGTGATCATGTTTGTTAGGACGAACGGTCCGGCGAACGGTCTCTAGGCAACTAAACCGGAAAATAAAACGAAACCGATCTAGGATTTCGGAAGAAAAACCAAAACAAAGAACGAAAGAAAAGCGGAACAGTAGAAAAGAAAAGAACCGGAACGGTTCAGAAGAAAAACCGAACCGAGGAGATAGGAGAGATGCGGCGCGGGGCTACCTCCGGCGAGGGCTCCGGCGAACGGGGGCTCCGGCGGCGGCATTGGGAGGCGGCAGCGATGACGCAGGGCGGCGGCAGCGGCGTAGGGCGGCGGCGGCGCTATGGGGTGGCGGCGGCGGCACAAGGGCGGCGCGGCGCGGGGTGAGGGGCGCGGCTTGGTGTGCGAAAAAGGGGGGTGGTGTGGGGGGTATTTAAGAGGGGGAGGGGGAGAGGAAACTTGGGGGAGGGGCAAGAAAGGAGGAGGAGAGGGAGTCCTAAAAAAAGAAAACGGAGTCCTACTAGAACTCCACTTCGGCGGCGGCGGTGGCCTGTGCTGGCGCGCGCGCGCGGGAGCCCGACCGGCCTGGCCTGCGGCTACGGATGGGCCTTGGCCCAGGCGCGCTACGAATTTTTTATTTATTTTTTAAAACGGTTAGGCGCGCAGAAAAACACAGAAAAGAAAATCTAAACGAACTCCAAAACTCCCACAGTAAATTTTCCCCGACTCCTAAAAATGAGTCGAACAAAATGAACTTTTCTCGGGACCTAGAATGCAAATTTTGAAAACGCACATTTTTCCCTATCCAAATAAAAGGCAAATAAACTCCGACAAATCCAATGATCCTCTTTTCGAAATTTGAGAAAGCTCAAATATGAAAATGACGAAATCTCCAACTCTCTCCGAGGGTCCTTGAGTTGCGTGAAATTTCTAGGATCGACAAAATGCAAGAAAATATGATATGCATGATGATCTAGTGTATAACATTCCAAATTGAAAATTTGGATGTTACAATTCTCTTGCTCCTGGTTGTGTGCATAGTCCCCAGGATATGATATATTACTTCTCTGAAAAATATTTTCCCTCTCATAAGAAACAAGCTGCTTTATAGGAAATATTTAACTTTGTGCAAATTGAAGAAGAGAGTCTCCCATAAGCTTGTGGTAGGCTTCTCCAATTACTTAATGCTTTTTCGGATTATCCTCTCAAGAAAAATGAAATACTTGATATCTTTTATAATGGACTAACCGGTGCTTCTAGGGACCACCTAGATAGTTGTGTTGGTTGAGTTTTCAGGGAACGGACTATTGAACAAGCTAAAGAATTATTGAATAATATATTGAGGACTGGATTGGACTCTTCCTGAACCACCACCTAAGCCAACTCTGAAGAAGAGATGTATTCTATTTCTAAATCCCGAAGATATGCAAGAGGCAAAGAAAACTATGAAAGAAAAAGGTATTAAAGCCGAAGATGTTAAGAATTTACCTCCTATTCAAGAAATACATGGTCTTAATACCCCGGTGGGTAGTAGAGGTAAATTCTCTCTATAGATTTGATGAAGGTGATATTCCTTATACTAGATCTGCTAGTGAATGCTTGGATGAATTTGATAACTTTGTTGTTAAACAAGAAAACTTCAATGCATATGTTAGTAGACAATTGAAACAAAATGCGTATATGATTGAACGCTTGAGTGACTATATGTTTAGAACTGTTAATGATCTTAAGGTTGTTAGTAAACATGCTTCCATGGTAAAAACTCAAGTAGAACAAGTCCTTAAAGCATAAAATGATTTTCTTAATGATATGAATAATAAGATGAATGATCATGTTGTTAGAGTTGTGGATAGAGGTGGTAAAGTGACTCGGGAACCTTTGTATCTTGAAGGCCATCCTAAGAGAATTGAGCAAGATTCTCAAAGAATTAATATTGATGCACCTAATTCATCTAAGAAGAAAAAGAAAGATGATAGGACTTTGCATGCTTCTAGTGAACCTACTATAGACCCACCTGAGAATCCAAATGATATTTCTATATCTGATGTTGAGACACAATCTGGAGATGAACATGAATGTGGTAACAATGATAATGATGATGTTCATGTTGATCCTCAACCTAGTAATGATAATGATGTATAAATAGAACCTGTTGTTGATCTTGATAACCCACAACCTAAGAATAAAAGATATGGTAAGAGAGACTCCATTGCTTGGAAACATGGTAAAGAAAGAGAAGCATGGGTTCAGAAACCCATGCCCTTTCCTCCTAAACCATCCAAGAAAAAGGATGATGAAGAATTTGAGCGCTTTGTTGAAATGCTTAGACTTGTCTTTTTGTGCTTACGCTTGACTAATATTCTGAAAATGTCTCCTTATGCTAAGTACATGAAATATATAGTTACTAATAAAAGAAAGATACCGGAAGCTGAAATTTCCAAAATGCTTGCTCATTACGCATTTAAGGGTGGAATACCAAAGAAACTAGGAGACCCTGGAATACCAACTATACCCTGCTCCATTAAAAGAAACTATGTTAAAACTGCTTTATGTGATCTAGGAGCCGGTGTTAGGTTATGCCTTTCTCTTTGTATCGAAGACTTGATTTGAATAAGTTGACACCAACTGAAATCTCTATGCAAATGGCCAATGAATCAACTGCCATACCCATCGGTATTTGTGAGGATGTACCTGTCGTGGTTGCAAATGTTACTATCTTAATGGACTTTGTTATTCTTGATATACCCGAGGACGACAGTATGTCGATCATCCTTGGTAGACCCTTTTTGAATACTACAGGGGCTATTATTGCACTACTGCAGGATGCTGCTAATGCAACACTATGATCAGAGACCCTTCAAGAAACTATGTGCGATGCCATAATTGCAAAGGGTGCTGTATGAAAACCGTCAAAAAGGTGAAAATGTTTGCGATGGAGGATGCCTCAAACACGTCTTAGATTTTAGTTGTGTGTGCGATCCAGGGCATACGGTTCAGTCCAGTGAACTGTTTGTGATGAGGCGGAACAAAAGAAACGGGCAACCTGATGAAGGCGTGTGTGATATAGAGCATATGGTTCACTCGGATGAACTGTTTGTGATTAGGAAACACAAAATAAACGGGCAGCCAGATGAAGGTATGTGTGATATACAGCATACAGTTCACCCGGATGAACTGATTGTGATTAAGCAACACAAAAGAAACGGTCAGCCAGATCAAGGTGTATGTGATTGAGGGCATACACTTCAGAAGGATTAACTATTTGCGATTAGGCAACAGAACAGAAACGGGTAAGCCAGATCAAAGTGTCTGCAATTGCTGGCATATACTTTACATGGATGAACTGTTTGCGCTTGGCCACAACAAACTGAAACAGTTAGATAGATCAACATGTGTGCGCTAGACGGGCACACCCATTCTAATTAAAAGACGTGTGCTGACATTGCCTACTACGGTACACCCTATGGTGCAAACGCCACATACGCGGCCGAGAAGGCGTACATGCCCATGTTACGCCTTCCGGGAATAGTGCCACACTTATAACCGTCAGTAAATTTTGAGCATGCGTCCCGTCACATTCCAAATTGCAAACATGTTCAAACCGATCAAAACTTAAACGGTTTCCCACTTAAGAGTGTATTACTGTGTGATTACAAATACTACTAATCCAAGATGACTGCACATTCCTCCTCAACTCCTCATCCACAAAATGTTAAAAACAAACAAGTCATTCATCATCATTCCCTTGCGTCCGCCATGGCCAGTGTGAGTTCTGGGTCGAGAGATTGCCACCAGGGAGAGGCGAGCCTGGATGCAGGAGCACGAGAGATGTCCCGCCTCGCCGTGATAGCAGCCAACATGTCTTGTCGCACGGCCGTAGCAGCAGAGAGGTCCCGCCATGCCGCCGAAGGAGCACGGAGGACACGCCGCGCCATCGATGCAGCAGACTTGTTCGGCCGCGCCGCGAAAGTAGAAGAGATGTCCCGCCACACCGCGAATGCGGCAGAGATGTCCTCCCTTGCCGTGGCGGCCTGGGAAAATGCCTCACGGGTAGGCGAGGACTCTTACAGGCGCATGCGTGCCGTCGTCCATAAGCAGATGGATCAGATCTCCAGGTGGGCGAGGTTGCGGGATGACCTGCAAGCCTCGTTTGAACAGTCTACCGACGTCATCCAGCAACTAAATGAGAGCAATGCGAAGCTCCGGGCCGAGCGCGACCTCCTGAGGGCGAAGATCGACGGAAGTACGGAGCAGCAGGAGCAGACCACTGCCTTGTTGAAGAGGACCGGCGTCATCGTCGAGAAACTTATGGACGAGAATAACAAGCTGCGCATTGATACGTCTCCAACGTATCTATAATTTTTGATTGCTCCATGCTATTTTATCTACTGTTTTGGACATTACTGGGCTTTATTATCCACTTTTATATTATTTTTGGGACTAACCTATTAACCGGAGGCCCAGCCCAGAATTGTTGTTTTTGCCTGTTTTAGGGTTTCGTAGAAAAGGAATATCAAACGGAGTCCAAACGGAATGAAACCTTCGGGAACGTGATTTTCTCAACGAACAAGACCAGGGAGACTTGGACCCTACGTCAAGAAAGGAAAACAGGAGGCCACAAGGTAGGGGGGCCGCGCCCACCCCCACCAGGCGCGCCCTCCACCCTCGTGGGCCCCCTGTTGCTCCACTGACGTACTCCTTCCTCTTATATATACCTACGTACCCCCAAACGATCAGAAACGGAGCCAAAAACCTAATTCCACCGCCGCAACTTTCTTTATCGACGAGATCCCATCTTGGGGCCTATTCCGGAGCTCCGCCGGAGGGGGCATCGATCACGGAGGGCTTCTACATCAACACCATAGCCCCTCCGATGAAGTGTGAGTAGTTTACCTCAGACCTACGGGTCCATAGTTAGTAGCTAGTTGGCTTCTTCTCTCTTTTTGGATCTCAATACAATGTTCTCCCCCTCTCTTGTGGAGAACTATTCGATGTAATCTTCTTTTTGCGGTGTGTTTGTTGAGACTGATGAATTGTGGGTTTATGATCAAGTCTATCTATGAATAATATTTGAATCTTCTCTGAATTCTTTTATGTATGATTGGTTATCTTTGCAAGTCTCTTCGAATTATCAGTTTGGTTTGGCCTACTAGATTGATCTTTCTTGCAATGGAAGAAGTGCTAAGCATTGGGTTCAATCTTGCGGTGTCCTTTCCCGGTGACAGTAAGGGCAGCAAGGCACGTATTGTATTGTTGCCATCGAGGATAACAAGATGGGGTTTTCTTCATATGGCATGAGTCTATCCCTCTACATCATGTCATCTTGCTTAAGGCGTTACTCTGTTTTTAACTTAATACTCTAGATGCATGCTGGATAGCGGTCGATGAGTGGAGTAATAATAGTAGATGCAGGCAGAAGTCGGTCTACTTGTCTCGGACGTGATGCCTATATACATGATCATACCTAGATATTCTCATAACTATGCTCAATTCTGTCAATTGCACAACAGTAATTTGTTCACCCACCATAGAATACTTATGCACTCGAGAGAAGCTACTAGTGAAACCTATGGCCCCCGGGTTTATCTTTATCATATTGATCTCCTACTGGTTATTTATTCCCTTTGCTATTTACTTTGACTTTATTTTACTTTGCATCTTTATCATAAAAATACCAGAAATATTATCTTATCATATCTATCAGATCTCACTCTCATAAGTGGCCTTATAGGGACGGACAACCCCTATTTGCGGTGGTTGCGAGGATTTATTTGTTTTGTGCAGGTGCGAGGGACTCGTGTGTAGCCTCCTACTGGATTGATACCTTGGTTCTCAAAAACTGAGGGAAATACTTACGCTACTTTGCTGCATCATCCTTTCCTCTTCGGGGAAAACCAACGCAGTGCTCAAGAGGTAGCAAGAAGGATTTCTGGCGCCGTTGCCGGGGAGGTTTACGCAAAAGTCAACATACCAAGTACCCATAACACACCCTTATCTCCCGCATTACATTATTTGCCATTTGCCTCTTGTTTTCCTCTCCCCCCACTTCACCCTTGCCACCCCCTCTCTCGATCATCCCTCTCTATTTGCCTCTTTTTGTCCGCTTGCTTTTTGTTTGCTTGTGTGTTAGTTTGTTTGCTTGTCGTTATGGCTAGTCCTTTACCTTATGCCTCTATGTCTGAAATTGGGGAAACTATTGTTGATAATAATTCTGATGCTCCTACTAAAGTACCCACTATCTCACATATAAAAAGATTATGTGTTGGTAGTGGTAATATTATTGGAAAAGGAGTTATTCAAGATTTCGTTACTTGTGTCAGTGCTTTACCCTCTATGGGTAGTTCTATCCTTTATAGAACTAATAGTCTTGCGGACGCTATTGTCATGCTTGTAGTTGAACTTGAAAGACAATTCATGCACATGCATCCTTCCATACAAAGGATTTTTCTGGAATTTTCTAATATTGAGCATTCTTCTGTTAAGCGTGCCGCTACTATCTTTTTGGCTCATGAGTTTAGATTCATAATAAAAGAGGCCAAAGAAATCTTTGCACATTATAGGGTGGACGCTTGTCGTCCTCCCATAGAGGCTATCCTCTTTGATCAAGAAGAAATAATGCATTTTCAATCTCTAGATTATGTTGCCTTCAATGAAAATCTTAGAAAAAGGGTTCCTACCAATGTTTTAGTTGATAGAATTTCTGAAATTAATGAAGATTTGGCTATTCGAAATAATGAACTAGGATATTCTCTTGAATATAGGCTCACCAAATTTTGTCAAAAGAATGCTTATAATGATGAATTGGTTGTGCAATATGAAGGACCAAAGGAGGAACCTATACCTCCCAAGGTTGATCTTGGGGACTTTTGTCCCATTAAATTTAGTCCTTTTGATTACTTTTGCTTCCCTCAAAGAAAACTTGCTACCGAACATAGAGAATATGAAATGAGTTTTAATAATCTATCTTACTATTATTGCAATAGCTAGATCTATTCTTGCTTGTTATGCCTAGCTAGGGGCGTTAAACGATAGCGCTTGTTGGGAGGCAACCCAATTTTATTTGTATTCCTTGATTTTTGCTCCTGTTTAGTAATAAATAATTTATCTAGCCTCTGTTTTGGTTGTGTTTTTTGTGTTTAATTAGTGTTTGTGCCAAGTAGAACTGTTGGGAAGACTTGAGGAAAGTCTTGTTGAACTTGCTGTAAAAAACAGAAACTTTAGTGCTCACGAGAACTACTGCCATTTTTATTTGGAAAGTGCTATTTAGTTAATTCTTTTTGCAGATGATTAATAGATAAATTCCTCACGTCCAGAAATTTAGTTTAGAATTTTTGGGGTTCCAGATCTTGCGCTAGATACAGATTACTACAGAATGTTCTGTTTTTTGACAGATTTTGTATTTCGTGTGTTGTTTGCTTATTTTGATGAATCTATGGCTAGTAAAATAGTTTATAAACCATAGAGAAGTTTTAATACAGTAGGTATAACACCAATATAAATAAATAATGAATTCTTTACAGTACCTTGAAGTGGTCTTTTATTTTCTTTCGCTAATGGAGCTCACGAGATTTTCTGCTTTAAGTTTTGTGTTGTGAAGTTTTCAAGTTTTGGGTAAAGATTTGATGGATTATGGAACAAGGAGTGGCAAGAGCCTAAGCTTGGGGATTCCCATGGCGCCCCCAAGGTAATCTAAGGACACCTAAAATCCAAAGTTTGGGGATGCCCCGGAAGGCATCCCCTCTTTCGTCTACTTCTATCGGTAACTTTACTTGGAGCTATATTTTTATTCAACACATGATATGTGTTTTGCTTGGAGAGTCTTGTATGATTTGAGTCTTTGATTGTTAGTTTACCACAATCATCCTTGCTGTACACACCTTTTGAGAGAGCCATACATGATTTGGAATTTGTTAGAATATTCTATGTGCTTCGCTTATATCTTTTGAGTTATATAGTTTTGCTCTAGTACTTCACTTATATCTTTTAATTAGAGCACAGTGGTGGATTTGTTTTATAGAAACTATTGATCTCTCATGTTTCACTTAGATTATTTTGAGAGTATTAATAGCATGGTAATTTTCTTAAAGTCTTAATATGCTTGGTATACAAGAGTAATAATAAAACTTTCTTATGAGTGTGTTGAATACTATGATAAGTTTGATACTTGATAATTGTTTTGAGATATAAAGATGGTGATATTAAAGTTGTGCTAGTTGAGTAGTTGTGAATTTGAGAAATACTTGTGTTGAAGTTTGTGATTCCTGTAGCATGCACGTATGGTGAACCATTATGTGATGAAGTCGGAGCATGATTTATTTTTTGATTGTCTTCCTTATGAGTGGCGGTCGGGGACGAGCGATGGTCTTTTCCTACCAATCTATCCCCCTAGGAGCATGCTCGTAATACTTTGCTTTGATAACTTGTATATTTTTGCAATAAGTATATGAGTTCTTTATGACTAATGTTGAGTCCATGGATTATATGCACTCTCACCCTTCCACCTTTGGTAGCCTCTCTAATACCGCGCACCTTTCACCGGTATCATACACCCACCATATACCTTCCTCAAAACGGCCACCATACCTACCTATTATGGCATTTCCATAGCCACTCCGAGATATATTGCCATGCAACTTTCCACCGTTCCGTTTATTATGACACACTCCATCATTGTCATATTGCTTAGCATGATCATGTAGTTCACATCGTATTTGTGGCAAAGCCACCATTCATAATTCTTTCATACATGTCACTCAGGCATCATTGCATATCCCGGTCCACCGCCGGAGGCATTCATATAGAGTCATATTTTATTCTAAGTATCGAGTTGTAATTGTTGAGTTGTAAGAAAAATAAAAGTGTGATGATCATCATTATTAGAGCATTGTCCCAGTGAGGAAAGGATGATGGAGACTATGATTCCCCCACAAGTCGGGATGAGACTCCGGACGGAAAATAAAAAAAAGGGAGAAAGAAAAGAGGCCATAAAAAAGAGAAAAGGCCCAAATAAAAAAATGAGAGAAAAGGAGATAAGGGACAATGTTACTATCCTTTTACCACACTTGTGTTTCAAAGTAGCACCATGATCTTCATAGTAGAGAGTCTCTCATGTTATCACTTTCATATACTAGTGGGAATCTTTCATTATAGAACTTGGCTTGTATATTCCAATGATGGGCTTCCTCAAAATGCCCTAGGTCTTCATGAGCAAGCAAGTTGGATGCACACCCACTTAGTTTCTTTGAGCTTTCATATACTTATATCTCTAGTGCATCCATTGCATGGAAATCCCTACTCACTCACATTGATATCTATTGATGGGCATCTCCATAGCCCGTTGATACGCCTAGTTGATGTGAGACTATCTTCTCCCTTTTTGTCTTCTCCACAACCACCACTCTATTCCATCTATATTGCTATATCCATGGCTCATGCTCATGTATTGCGTGAAGATTGAAAAAGTTTTGAGAATGTCAAAAGTATGAAACAACTGCTTGGCTTGTCATCGGGGTTGTGCATGATTTAAATATTTTGTGTGGTGAAGATAGAGCATAGCCAGACTATATGATTTTGTAGGGATAACTTTCTTTAGCCATGTTATTTTGAGAAGACATAATTGCTTTGTTAGTATGCTTGAAGTATTATTATTTTTATGTCAATATGAACTTTTGTGTTGAATCTTTTGGATCTGAATATTCATACCACAATTAAGAAGAATTACATTAAAATTATGCCAAGTAGCACTCCGCATAAAAAATTCTGTTTTTATCATTTACCTACTCGAGGACGAGCAGGAATTAAGCTTGGGGATGCTTGATACGTCTCCAACGTATCTAGAATTTTTGATTGCTCCATGCTATATTATCTACTGTTTTGGACATTATTGGGCTTTATTATCCACTTTTATATTATTTTTGGGACTAACCTATTAACCGGAGGCCCAGCCCAGAATTGCTGTTTTTTGCCTGTTTTAGGGTTTCGAAGAAAAGGAATATCAAACGGAGTCCAAACGGAATGAAACCTTCGGGAACGTGATTTTCTCAACGAACAAGACCAGGGAGACTTGGACCCTACGTCAAGAAAGGAAATAGGAGGCCACGAGGTAGGGGGGGCGCCCACCCCAACCAGGCGCGCCCTCCACCCTCGTGGGCCCCCTGTTGCTCCACCAACGTACTCCTTCCTCCTATATATACCTATGTACCCCCAAACGATCAAAAACAGAGCCAAAAACGTAATTCCACCGCCGCAACTTTCTGTATCCACGAGATCCCATCTTGGGGCCTGTTCCGGAGCTCCGCCGGAGGGGGCATCGATCACGGAGGGCTTCTACATCAACACCATAGCCCCTCTGATGAAGTGTGAGTAGTTTACCTTAGACCTACGGGTCCATAGTTAGTAGCTAGATGGCTTCTTCTTTCTTTTTGGATCTCAATACAATGTTCTCCCCCTCTCTTGTGGAGAACTATTCGATGTAATCTTCTTTTTGCGGTGTGTTTGTTGAGATCGATGAATTGTGGGTTTATGATCAAGTCTATCTATGAATAATGTTTGAATCTTCTCTAAATTCTTTTATGTATGATTGGTTACCTTTGCAAGTCTCTTTGAATTATCAGTTTGGTTTGGCCTACTAGATTGATCTTTCTTGCAATGGAAGAAGTGCCTAGCTTTGGGTTCAATCTTGCGGTGTCCTTTCTCGGTGACACTAAGGGCAGCAAGGCACGTACTGTATTGTTGCCATCGAGAATTACAAGATGGGGTCTTCTTCATATTGCATGAGTCTATCCATCTACATCATGTCATCTTGCTTAAGGCGTTACTCTGTTTTTAACTTAATACTCTAGATGCATGCTGGATAGCGGTCGATGAGTGGAGTAATAGTAGTAGATGCAGGCAGGGGTCGGTCTACTTGTCTCGGACGTTATGCCTATATACATGATCATACCTAGATATTCTCATAACTATGCTCAATTCTGTCAATTGCTCAACAGTAATTTGTTCACCCATCGTAGAATACTTATGCTCTCGAGAGAAGCTACTAGTGAAACCTATGGCCCCCGAGTTTATCTTTATCATATTGATCTCCTAATACTTAGTTATTTCCTTTGCTATTTACTTTGCCATTATTTTACTTCGCATCTTTATCATAAAAATACCAAATATATTATCTTATCATATCTGTCAGATCTCACTCTCGTAAGTGGCCTTATAGGGACTGACAACCCCTATTTGCATTGGTTGCGAGGATTTATTTGTTTTATGCAGGTGTGAGGGACTCGCGCGTAGCCTCCTACTGGATTGATACCTTGGTTCTCAAAAACTGAGGGAAATACTTACGCTACTTTGCTGCATCATCCCTTCCTCTTCGGGGAAAACCAATGCAGTGCTCAAGAGTAGCACACATCGAGCGCAGAAGGCTGGTGGAGGAATCCGTGGATGCTCTCAAGCAGCATCTTGAGGACAAGAAAGAGCTCGTCGCCGCTCGCCGCGGAGACTTGTTCCCGCAGCCTGCAGCAACGCATCAAGAAAGTAGAGATCATCGAGCCAAATCATTGTCTTCCTTCTTCTTTTGCCCTTGTGTATTTCAGGCATTAACACATGTGGCTTTTTTAAATTATGTTTCTAAATATGTAAGACAATTATTATCCACTGCCATCGTCCTTATATTCATCATGCTTGCTATAAGTCGCAGTCGATGCTATAAAGGTCCGTCGGATCTTACATCAAGATCCGTGCAAAACTTTCTTTTCATAATTTCATTTTTCTCTCTTAAATATCAGTCCAGTAAGACATATAGCCACGCCGTAGAACAGGTGCTCGAGCGCCCTTAATGGAGACGTTGCAAGGGAGGTGCGCGGCGGGTAGCGGTCAAAGGGATCTCCTCCCGATGAGCACGCGCAGGGGTCTGATCGCATGCCTCCCGTACTCAAATAGCTACCCCGCACGGCACCTCCTAGCCAATAAAAGATGAGGACGTGTGGCCGCACGTAATTGGTAAGTCGAATGCCCACGGTTTCAATAATAATTGTGTTTCTAATTTGTGACGTGACAACACTTGTTCCAAAATGACATTGTAGATTGCTAATGTGTGGGCCTTCGCAAATCAGACAGAAAAATTACCACATCATGTTGGTGCCATGTGTAGGATCAAAAGTATGTCTAGAGGGGGGTGATTAGACTACTTGACCAAATAAAAACTTGACCTTTTCCCAATTTTAGTTCTTGGCAGATTTTAGCTATTTTAGGACAAGTCAAGCAATCATCACACAATTCAAGCAAGCATGCAAAGAGTATATTGGCAGCGGAAAGTAAAGCATGCATCTTGCAAGAATGTAAAGGGAAGGGTTTGGAGGATTCAAACGCAATTGGAGACACGGATGTTTTTCCCGTGGTTCGTATAGGTGGTGCTATCCTACATCCACGTTGATGGAGACTTCAACCCACGAAGGGTAACGGTTGCGCGAGTCCACGGAGGGCTCCACCCACGAAGGGTCCACGAAGTAGAAACCTTGTCTATCCCACCATGGCCATCTCCCACGAAGGACTTGCCTCACTAGCGGTAGATCTTCACGAAGTAGGCGATCTCCTTGCCCTTACAAACTCCTTGGTTCAACTCCACAATCTTGTCGGAGGCTCCCAAGTGACACCTAGCCAATCTAGGAGACACCACTCTCCAAGAAGTAACAAATGGTGTGTTGATGATGAACTCCTTGCTCTTGTGCTTCAAATGATAGTCTCCCCAACACTCAACTCTCTCTCATAGGATTTGGATCTGGTGGAAAGAAGATTTGAGTGGAAAGCAACTTGGGGAAGGCTAGAGATCAAGATTCATATGGTAGGAATGGAATGTCTTGGTCTCAACACATGAGTAGGTGGTTCTCTCTCAGAACATATGAGTTGGAATGGTGTATGTGTTCTGATGGCTCTCTCTTATGAATGAAGAGGAGGTGGAGGGGTATATATAGCCTCCACACAAAATCCAACCGTTACACACAATCTACCAATCTCGATGGGACCGAATCAATAAACTCGGTCAGACCGAAAAGGTAAACCTAGTGACCGTTAGAGATTTTCGGTGGGACTGACATGCAACTCGGTAGGACCGATTCTGTTAGGGTTTGGGCATAACGTAATCTCGGTGAGACCGATTACACAAACTCGGTGAGACCGAGTTTGGTAATAAGCTAACTAGAGAGTTGGTCAGGCAAACTCGGTGGGACCGATTTGCTCTTTTGGTGAGACCGAAAAGTTACAAAAGGGAAACACAGAGTTTACATTGCAATCTTGGTGGGACCGATTCACTCTTTCGGTGAGACCGAAAAGTTACGAAAGGGAAACAGAGAGTTTGCAACCCCATCTCGGTGAGACCGAGATCCCTATCGGTAGGACCGGATTGCTAGGGTTTGGCAGTGGCTTATGACAAGTGAAACTCGGTGGCGCCGGATAGATAGAATCAGTATGACCGAGTTTGGCATAGGGTTTAGGTCATTTGTGGATATGGGAAAGTAGCTGAGGATTTTGGAGCATATCATTAAGCACATGAAGCAAGAGGCTCATTAAGCAACACCTCATCCCTCCTTGATAGTATTGGCTTTTCCTAAAGACTCAATGTGATCTTGGATCACTAAAATATAAAATGAAGAGTCTTGAGCTTTTGAGCTTGAGCCAATCCTTTGTCCTTAGCATTTTGAGGGTTCCACTTTCACATCCATGCCATGCCAATCATTGAGCTTTCCTGAAATAATCATCTTGGAATAGCATTAGCTCAATGAGCTATATGTTGTTATGAATTACCAAAACCACCTAGGGATAGTTGCACTTTCAATCTCCCCCTTTTTGGTAATTGATGACAACATATAGATCAAAGCTTCGACAAATGATAATAAGCATGAAATATATCGTCACTTTGAGAACTATGTGACAAGTAAGAGCTCCCCCTAAATTTGTGCATATTTAAAATTTGCTTTGGACTGCAAATGCACAAAGAGTTAGAGTCATGGGTTACTCTTCCATGTCACATACATCTTGGTGGAGCGCTTAAAATGATAAGAATGAAATACATGCACTCATCACCAATCACATAAGATAGATAGGATAAAGATATTAAGCAAACATTAAGTGTAGCTTATGATCAAACACATGATCATCGATGTCTCACAGATAATGACGTAGTATCTCACACAAAAGCAAACGAAGTTCGAAAAACCACCAAATAAAACAATAGAGAATAAAAGAAACACTCTCTCCCGAAGCCTATGATCTATACATTTTCTCCCCCTTTGGCAACAAGTTACCAAAAATTTCCTAGAAAATGCATAGTGCTAAGTCGACACTCAGGCTTGATCTTCAGGTGGTGGTGGAGTCCGGATCACTCCAAGGACGAAGGCTTCCGTAGATGCTGAAGTAGACGCTAGAGCTGAAGTAGATGCTGGAGTTGGAGCTGATGCTGCGGCTATTGCTGAGGCGGTTGCCCTTGTGTCAGGAACTGGCACTACAGACGACCTCGGAGCTCGGGGCACTCTGGCAAAGGCATCAGTCGTAGTCTTGCCTCTCCTCTCCTGCATGTCATCCTGGAGCTGCTCCACTGTAGACTGAATCTTTGTCACTTTGACATCCAAGTCATAGAACTTTTGTTCCATGATCCTCTCTAAGCTTGCCTGGATTTGAGTTAGGGTGGCTAGTCCTTGCTCAATCCGCAGGGTGGATGCAATCAAGTAACCAAGTTGCTCTTGTTTGGTTTTCAGGAAATATTCAGATGCCTCCGCTTGAGTAGGCATCTTGGCAGCTTTCTCCTTCCTAGCCTTCTCCTTCTTGGCTTGTGCTTGGGCAGATGATGGCCAATTCTCAGTCATGACCACTTGGTTATCTTCAAAGTCCGGACGGATAGGCAGGTGTTCCTTGTCCAAGAGGTATATGCTCGTGCCCATCTTGGAGTTGATGAGCTCCTGAATCTGTGGGGCATATCCACAGCTCCTCTTCTGGTCTGCTGCTGTCCTCTTAATGGTCTCTACCATTAGGCTCATCACCTTGAATTTCTGAGGCACGTCAAAGATATGAAGCAAGTTGATGGCATGGCCTCTGATCATCTTGTGATCTCCAGACTTGGGCAATAAGGTGTGCCTTAGTATCCAATTGATAGTGGGCAGCCTTGATAGAAGATAATGTACTGAGCCAAACTTGAAAGCGTCAAGTGCTTCATTTGGAATCTCCTTGTACATGTTGGACATAGAGTTGTGGTCCATCTTCTTCTTGGCATAAACGTCCAAGTCATCTGCTTGCTCCTCTGGGGCATTTATCAGCTGAGCCCATTCAGCAACTGTAGACTGGTACCTCGTACCCTCTGACATCCAAATTATCCTACCATCTGGATAAAAATGGGCTGTGGAGTAGAACTGCATGATGAGTTCCTCGTTCCACTTTGTGAGCTTCTGCCCAACAAAGTCCTCTACTCCACACGCCTTGAAGCTATCCTGCACTCCAGGGTAGTACTCCTCGTTATCCTTGATATATTGCCAATCGACCCATCTCATGTCACAGACAATGGGCTTCTTGTCTAGTAGCAGTGTCTCATAGAAATCTTGCTGCTCCTTGGTGTGAAACCTGTAGTCCACTGCAGTCCTTCTCCTTGAAGCATACGGGTCTGCTTCTCTCCACTTCCGGAGCCCTGAATCTCTCCTGAGTTTCATATCCTCAGCCACAGGATGTGCATCGTTGTGGTCTGGGATCTTGGGCTTGAGCTTCCTGAGGACATTCTCTTCCTCTTCTTCTGCAGCTTCAGGCACTGGGGCCTTGTTCTTCTCAGCAGCTGGGATGCTTCTTGTATTCCTCTTTGGCTTGGGCTTTGGAACTGGCTTGGCCTTGGAAGCAGCTCCCCCTGATCTTATGGCATCACCCATCAGCTTGGGTGCCTTTGGTACTGGTGAAGCCACCTCTTCTTCTTCCTCCTCATCTTCCATGATGGAAACTTTGCCAAGCACTTTGGCTACAGTTTTCTTCACCCTTTATTTCCTCTTCTTGCCCTCAGCAGCAACTGGCTCAATGGGAGTGGGCTTCTCAGTTGAAGCTCTTGCCTTTGACATAGGCTACCTGCCTTCTGGCCTTTTGAACTTCAACCATGGCTTTGTACCCTGTGCTGGCTCAACTCTCTTGGAGGTTGCTTCCTCTTCTGCCACATAATCCTCATTTTTTGAGTCTGAGGTTCTCTTCTTTCTCTGTCTTGTGGCAGCTTTAGGCAGATTGCTAGGGGTGCTCCTGCTGCCATCATCTGAGGAACTTGAGGGACTAGTGCCCTCACTCAGCTGCACTTGCTGTTCTGACAGGTTCTGGCTATCACTTTGGTCTGACATGATGCAAGCTCTGACTGCTGACCCTGTGAATAGGTTATAGATGAGATAGAGTGGATGAGCATCACAAAATGCAGAGATTTTTGCAAAAGAATAATTCAAAAACTTAGTTTTAGTTTCCCACTGAAAGCATCTCGGATCTACCGATTTCTAAACTCGGTGATACCGAAGCAGTTTTGGAACCTAAACTAGTGAACTCGGTCAGACCGAGTCACAGTTCGGTGGCACCGAGACTGCTAGGGTTTCACAGAATTCCAAAATCGGTCACACTAATAAGTAATTCTCGGTTAGACCAAGTCTCACTTGTGCAATGGCATAAGCCAAATCGTTGGGACCGAGTTTTTCAACTCGGTGGGTCCGAGATGGTTTCGGCGGAAACCTAACCCTAAAATTTTCGAATTAAACCTAATCTACGAGTTCATTGACTGGATAGGAGTTTATCAAACGTGGCAAGAATCACGATGATCACAATGTGCTAGGAATCGGATTGGAGAATAGCACAAAGATCGAGTCCATACCCTAGTGCGGCGGGGACTCGCTACGGCGGTAACGGCGGGGTAGAATTCCCGTTGACGGCAACGGAGACCAGCGACTGGAGGCTGCTGGCGGCGAGGAGACGATCCGGAGACCAAGTTGGCAGAGCAGGCTATCGCGCGGGCGAAGGGGTTCGGAGAAATTTCCAAATTATTGCCCGTGACTATATATAGCCCGACCTTGTCGGTGTGACCGAGTGGAACAACTCGGTGGCACCGAGATGCATAACTGCGAGCAGTTACTGCAACTCGGTGTGACCGAAAGGTTCAAATCGGTTGCACCAAGATCGAAAACCTAGATCAACTTAATGACCTCGGTAGGACCAAAAGTGGGGAATCGATCAGACCGAGAATCACAAAGAGGTTTTGGAAGTTTAAGTCTATGACGAATCGGGGACTCCGAGCGCTCCTCACACAGAGTGGTTCAAATCTGACTTGGTCAAATTTTGTGATGTAGCATGAATAGAGTTTGAGACGAGAAAAGCATAGATAGCTAGAGGAGGTTCTTAGGCATTCTTGTCCATCCACTTGGCAAAAGAAAATAACGCCAAACAATCAAAACAACAAGTGGATGTCCTCGAATGAGTAAAATATGCAACCAACATGCTCACACAATAAGATGGCAAATGAAATATGTGACAAAGCATGCACAACCAATTCTAGCATCTATCAAGCAATTTGCGATGACTAGGTCATCTATATATGAGTATATTAACTTAGGAGTCAAGTGAGAACACTTGATCATAGGTCATACTCACCGTTTAAGCTCAAGTGGGGTTACCACTTTTACATAAAGCATTGTTGTGTTCACATCTTTAGAGTTGCTTTAGCTCAAGTCTTAGAGTAAAGCTCCCCCTAGATGTGATATCCCCCCTTAGAGGTATGAACTAACCTTGGGTTTTGTCGATGATGACTTCATGTAGATGTTGAAGATGTGGATGCTCAATGTTGATGTAGATCACTTGGAGCTATCCATTTGAGTGAATTGCACTTTCAATACCTACATGGGTTAGTCCCACAAGGAACAAACAAGGATATCCATAGACATAGAGTGATGCACACACAAGATGATGTCCATGAAAACTTTTAGGTTACCTTGTCCCTTGTCTTACCAACAAGAGGGTTTTGTGACTCCTTGAACTAGTGCAAGATGTGGAAGTTGATTGCACTTGTTCTTGCCAAGATGATAAGAGTGAAGTATGTTGGCGGAGTCACCCTCAAGAACTCTCTAGTTCTTCTTCTTTTGTATCCACATCATCTTGATGGGAATCCTTGGAGTTGTAGTCGTACTTGATGAAGTGGAACTTGAAGTAGTCTTGGGAATCCACTTGACTAAGGTCTTAGGAGCTTCTTCAAATGCATCAATTTCCTCTTGAAGCTTGTCCTTGCCTTTTTGCTTGTAGTCTTGTGGTGGAAGATCATCTTGAGCTTGTATCCCCTAGAAGGAAGTATCATACTTCTCTTGTTGAGGAACAAACTTTGTCTTGGGGTATTGATCTTCTTCCCACTCAACTCCATTGGCATTGAACTTTCGTTCAAAACCAACACCTTGATTCTTCCGGTGCATTCCTTGCTTGCGCACAATTTCCTCGAATTGCTTACTCCCAGCAAGGCTTTTGTACACTCCTTTCTCTATAATTCCCTTCAATAAGCTATTTTCTTGCTCAAGTGTAACTTGGCTAAGAGAATTATTAGTGGAATCAAGAGAACTACTAGAAGCAACAATATTGGATTTAGCATGATCATTGTTACTACTAGAGGAAGAATCTTTCTTGTTCTTGTTACTAGACTTGACTTGAGGCATGTAAGTGGATAAAAGCAAACGCTTGGCAATGTAAGAAGAACTTTTCTTGCGGAGATCATCATTGATTGCTTTTAAGAACTCATGCTCTTGCTCAAGATTGAGCTTTTCAAAGCGTAATTTCTCATGAGCTCTTAAAAGTTCTCGATGATCTTCAAAGATAGTTTCATGAGCTAACTTAAGAGTGTTTAGTTCTTTAGTTAGATCCTCAATCTTCTCCTTATCATTGTCATTCGTTTTGTCATGATTAGCATGATTAATTGACGTTTCATCATAGTATTCATCACTAGAGTTGTCAACAAGCAAATCATCATCACCTAACAAGTCATCTTCATCACTATTAAAATCAACATACTCGGGGTGTGTTACCTTAGGACCTTTGGCCATGAAGCATCTTCCAATTCCTTCATTTGGTGAATCAAATATGTCGTAGGAGTTGGATGACACAAGTGCTAGACCGGCAACACCTTCATCTTGAGTATCTTCGGAGTCGGAGTGATAACTTCTCTCGGAGTGGCTGTCGGAGTCGGAGCCGGATACCCATTCACCAACATGAGGTTGATGTCTTCGTTTTGTGTAGCTCCTTGATGATTTTTCCTTCCTTTCCGAATCCTTGCTTCTCCGTGAGTATCTTCGTTCATAACGATCATCTCTACTCCTTCTCTCTCTTGGTCGTGAATCTTTGCTTCTTCTTTTTGGAGAATCTTCTCTTCTCTTGTAGGGAGCCGTACACTCATTGGAATAGTGTCCGGGTCTTCCACAATTGTAGCAGTTTCGCTCTCGACTAGAAGATCTTTTGTCATTGTAGGACCTTGACTTGAAGCTTCTATCTTTGCTTCTACTCTTGTAGAACTTGTTGAAGTTCTTCACCATTAAGCTCAATTCTTCGTTGAAGCTTTGTTTCTCACTTGATGATGTAGGGGCTTCACATGAGGCTTTGTAGGCACCACTTGATTTGTTGTGAAGTTCCTCTTTATCCTTAAGTGACATCTCATGAGCAACAATTCTTCCAATCACTTCCGTTGGCTTGAGATCTTTGTAATTGGGCATCATTTGGATTAATGTGCACACGGTATCATATTTTCCATCCAAGGCTCTTAGAATCTTCTTGATGATGAATCTATTGGTCATCTCTTCACTTCCTAAGCCGGCAATCTCATTTGTGATGAGAGCAAGCCTAGAGTACATTTCAGCGACACCTTCACCATCCTTCATTTTGAACTTGTCAAGTTGACTTTGAAGCACATCCAACTTGGATTCCTTGACGGAGTCGGTACCTTCGTACATATCAATCGAAGTGTCCCAAATTTCCTTTGCATTCTCAAGACGGCTGATTTTGTTGAATTCTTCGGGGCATAATCCGTTGAAGAGAATATCACAAGCTTGAGCATTGTATTGCAACATCTTCAATTCATCCGTGGTAGCTTCACGGTTTGGTTCTTTCCCATCAAAGAAGTCACCTTGCAAACCAACACACACAATAGCCCAAACGGCGGGGTTATGTCCAAGAATATGCATTTTCATTTTATGCTTCCAACTAGCAAAATTAGTACCATCAAAGTAAGGACCTCTACGGTGATAATTTCCCTTGCTAGACGCCATACTCTCCTAGGTTGTGAAACCAAGGCTATGACCACCAAAAGCTATGGAGATCAAAGCAAATGGAGACCAAAGCTCTGATACCACTTGTAGGATCGAAAGTATGTCTAGAGGGGGGGTGATTAGACTACTTGACCAAATAAAAACTTGACCTTTTCCCAATTTTAGTTCTTGGCAGATTTTAGCTATTTTAGGACAAGTCAAGCAATCATCACACAATTCAAGCAAGCATGCAAAGAGTATATTGGCAGCGGAAAGTAAAGCATGCAACTTGCAAGAATGTAAAGGGAAGGGTTTGGAGAATTCAAACGCAATTGGAGACACGGATGTTTTTCTCGTGGTTCGGATAGGTGGTGCTATCCTACATCCACGTTGATGGAGACTTCAACCCACGAAGGGTAACGGTTGCGCGAGTCCACGGAGGGCTCCACCCACGAAGGGTCCATGAAGTAGCAACCTTGTCTATCCCACCATGGCCATCGCCCACGAAGGACTTGCCTCACTAGCGGTAGATCTTCACGAAGTAGGCGATCTCCTTGCCCTTACAAACTCCTTGGTTCAACTCCACAATCTTGTCGGAGGCTCCCAAGTGACACCTAGCCAATCTAGGAGACACCACTCTCCAAGAAGTAACAAATTGTGTGTTGATGATGAACTCCTTGCTCTTGTGCTTCAAATGATAGTCTCCCCAACACTCAACTCTCTCTCATAGGATTTGGATCTGGTGGAAAGAAGATTTGAGTGGAAAGCAACTTGGGGAAGGCTAGAGATCAAGATTCATATGGTAGGAATGGAATGTCTTGGTCTCAACACATGAGTAGGTGGTTCTCTCTTAGAACATATCAGTTGGAATGGTGTATGTGTTCTGAAGGCTCTCTCTTACGAATGAAGAGGAGGTGGAGGGGTATATATAGCCTCCACACAAAACCCAACCGTTACACACAATCTACTAACCTCGGTGGGACCGAATCAACAAACTCGGTCAGACCGAAAAGGTAAACCTAGTGACCGTTAGAGATTTTCGGTGGGACTGACATGCAACTCGGTACGACCGATTCTGTTAGGGTTTGGGCATAACGTAATCTCGGTGAGACCGATTACACAAACTCGGTGAGACCGAGTTTGGTAATAAGCTAACCAGAGAGTTGGTCAGCCAAACTCGGTGGGACTGATTTGCTCTTTCGGTGAGACCGAAAAGTTACAAAAGGGAAACACAGAGTTTACATTGCAATCTCGGTGGGACCGATTCGCTCTTTCGGTGAGACCGAAAAGTTACGAAAGGGAAACAGAGAGTTTGCAACCCCATCTCGGTGAGACCGAGATCCCTATCGGTAGGACAGAATTGCTAGGGTTTGGCAGTGGCTTATGACAAGTGAAACTCGGTGGCGCCGGATAGATAGAATCGGTATGACCGAGTTTGGCTTAGGGTTTATGTTATTTGTGGATATGGGAAAGTAGCTGAGGATTTTGGAGCATATCATTAAGCACATGAAGCAAGAGGCTCATTAAGCAACACCTCATCCCTCCTTGATAGTATTGGCTTTTCCTAAAGACTCAATGTGATCTTGGATCACTAAAATATAAAATGAAGAGTCTTGAGCTTTTGAGCTTGAGCCAATCCTTTGTCCTTAGCATTTTGAGGGTTCCACTTTCACATCCATGCCATGCCAATCATTGTGCTTTCCTGAAATAATCATCTTGGAATAGCATTAGCTCAATGAGCTATATGTTGTTATGAATTACCAAAACCACCTAGGGATAGTTGCACTTTCACCATGTCATGAGACCATGCCAAGTTTCATGATTTTCAGGCGTGGTTTGGAATTACAAGAATTAAAAAACCAAGTTTCTCAATCTTTCCGGCCGAGCCACGACGCCCAGATGTTTAAATTTCACTCCCATCTCTTGCATGGGACCTAGAAATTCACCCAAGGACACACATGTGATTTTTCAAACAACTTTGGTGCACTGGAGCATGTGCTTGTAGTTCAAATTTGAATTATGCACATTAAATGTCAAGAAACTCAAATAATGTATAAAAAAGGCCAAACGAACCTGGAATAATTCCAAAATTTAGCACGGTACCTCTATTTGGTCTAATTTGGTTGTGTAAAAAAAAGGCGGGAGAAGGCAGTGTACGTATATCGTTTCGCACACGGAGGTGACACGTTTCCTCTCGGAACCATGAGCCTTCTTGAGGGAACTGTAACGCCCCGGACACACCCGCCGGTGGTCGTTACTCCTGGCGGGATCTAGACTAGTCCCACAGATCAATACTAGTCTTTTCTGCGCACTTTGTCCTCACTCGTGCGCACCCGGAAGCAACTTCCCGGTCGGTCACCCATCCTGACACTACTCCAAGCTGAGCACGCTTAACTTTGGAGTTCTGTCCGAATGGGCTCCCGGAAAAGAAGGAATTCCTTATTGATATGAGTAGTCTATCATCCCTATTAAGCCAGACTATCACATACACCCCCACTCAGAGGAACCGACGTCCTCGTCGGGCCACAGGAACGTTCCCTCTTGGCACAACCGTCTGTGCATCCAGTCCGGTACATGTGCCATGCCGGGTGCCACGACGGGTCACAAACGTCATGAACAACATGACCGCGCACCTGTCTGCAACCATCCGTGTAACCGTGAGGGTCGGCTCTGATACCAACTTGTAACGCCCCGGACACACCCGCTGGTGGGCGTTACTCCTGGCGGGATCTAGACTGGCCCCACAGATCAATACTAGTCTTTTCTGCACACTTTGTCCTCACTCGTGCGCACCCGGAAGCAACTTCCCGGTCGGTCACCCATCCTAACACTACTCCAAGCTGAGCACGCTTAACTTTGGAGTTCTGTCCGAATGGGCTCCCGGAAAAGAAGAAATTCCTTATTGATATGAGTAGTCTATCATCCCTATTAAGCCAGGCTATCACAGGAACCTCGGTTTGCAAGAAGCTTACACCAAAGCTTGTCCCAATTCTGCCAAAAATATTACCGCAGCATGTTGGTGCCATGTCATGAGACCACGCCAAGTTTCATGATTTTCAGGCGTGTTTTGGAATTACAGGAATTAAAAAACCAAGTTTCTCAATCTTTCTGGCCGAGCCACGACGCCCAGACGTTTGAATTTCACTCCCATCTCTTGCATGGGACCTAGAAATTCACCGAAGGACACACATGTGATTTTTCAAACAACTTTGGTGCATTGGAGCATGTGCTTGTTGTTCAAATTTGAATTATGCACATTAAATGCCCAGAAACTCAATTAATGTATAAAAAAGGCGAAACGAGCCTGGAATAATTCCAAAATTTAGCCCGGTACTTATATTTCGTCTAATCTGGCTCTGTCAAAAAATTAAGGCGGGAGAAGGCAGTGTACGTATGTCGTTTCGCACACGGAGGTGACACATTCCCTTTCGGAACCTCGAGCCTTCTTGAGGGAAGCTCCAGTTTGCAAGAAGCTTTCACCAAAGCTTGTCCCAATTCGGCCAAAAATATTACCGCAGCCTGTTGGTTCCATGTCATGACACCATGCCAAGTTTCATGATTTTCAGGCGTGTTTTGGAATTACAGGAATTAAAAAACCAAGTTTCTCAACCTTTTCGGCCGAGCCACGACGCCCAGATGTTTGAATTTCACTCTCATCTCTTGCATGGGACCTAGAAATTAACCGAAGGACACACAAGTGATTTTTCAAACAACTTTGGTGCATTGGAGAATGTGCTTGTAGTTCAAATTTGAATTATGCACATTAAATGCCCAGAAACTCGATTAATGTATAAAAAGGCGAAACGAGCCTAGAATAATTCCAAAATTAAGCACGGTACTTATATTTGGTCTAATCTGGCTGTGTCAAAAAATTAAGGCGGGAGAAGGCAGTGTACGTATGTCATTTCGCACACGGAGGTGACACATTCCCTTTCGAAACCTCGAGCCTTCTTGAGGGAAGCTCCGGTTTGCAAGAAGCTTACACCAAAGCTTGTCCCAATTCGGCCAAAAAAAATATTGTAGCATGTTCGTGCCATGTCATGACACCATGCCAAGTTTCATGATTTTCAGGCATGTTTTGGAATTACAGGAATTAAAAAACAAAGTTTCTCAATCTTTCCGGCCGAGCCACGATGCCCAGATGTTTGAATTTCACTCCAATCTCTTGCATGGGACCTAGAAATTCGCCCAAGGACACACATGTGATTTTTCAAACAACTTTGGTGCACTGGAGCCTGTGCTTGTAGTTCAAATTTGAATTATGCACATTAAATGCTCAGAAACTCAATTAATTTATAAAAAGGCAAAACAAGCCTGGAATAGTTCCAAAATTTAGCACGGTACTTCTATTGGGTATAATCTGGATGTGCAAAAAAATTAAGGCGGGAGAAGGCAGTGTACGTATCTCGTTTCGCACATGGAGGTGACATGTTCCCTCTCGGAACCAAGAACCTTACACCAAAGCTTACACCAAAGCTTATCCCAATTCGGCCAAAAAAATTACCGCAACATGTTCGTTCCATGTCATGAGACTATGCCAAGCTTCATGATTTTCAAGCGGGTTTTGGAATTACAGGAATTAAAAAACCAAGTTTCTCAATCTTTCCGGCCGAGCCACGATGCCCAGATGTTTGAACTTCACTCCCATTGAGGGAGTCCTAGATTAGGGGGTGTCCGGATAGCCGGACTATACCTTCGGCCGGGCTCCTGGACTATGAAGATACAAGATTGAAGACTTTGTCCCATGTTCGGAAGGGACTTTCCTTGACGTGGAAGGCAAGCTTGGCGATACGGATATGTAGATCTCCTACCATTGTAACCAACTCTGTGTAACCCTAGCCCTCTCCAGTGTCTATATAAACCGGAGGGTTTTAGTCCGTAGGACAACATACAGAACAACAATCATACCATAGGCTAGCTTCTAGGGTTTAGCCTCTCCGATCTCGTGGTAGATCTACTCTTGTACTACCGATATCATCAATATTAATCAAGCGGGACATAGGGTTTTACCCCCATCAAGAGGGCCCGAACCTGGGTAAAACATTGTGTCCCCTGCCTCCTGTTACCATCTGCCTAGACGCACAATTCGGGACCCCCTACCCGAGATCCGCCGGTTTTGACACCGACATTGGTGCTTTCATTGAGAGTTCCTCTGTGTCATCACTTTTAGGCCCGATGGCTCCTCCGATCATCAACGACGATGCGATCCAGGGTGAGACTTTTCTCCCTGGACAGATCTTCGTATTTGGCGGCTTTGCACTGTGGGCCAATTCGCTTGGCCATCTGGAGCAGATCGAAAGCTACGCCCTTGGCCGTCAGGTCAGATTTGGAAGTTTAAACTACATATCCGACCTCCGCGTAGACTTGATCTTCGACGGATTCGAGCCGCAGCCAAGCGCGCCGCACTTTCACGATGGGCATGATCTAGCTCTGCCGCCGAACAGTGCCTTGGAGGCCGCACCCGCATCAGCTCCGACCCTTAATTCGGAACCAACTGCGCCAATCGAGGATGGGTGGTTGGACACCGCCTCGGGGGCTGCAATCTTTACGGCGATCGAGCCGAACACCAGCCCTATTCTCTACGAAGCCCGTGACTCCAAGGAGCCGGACTCCTCTCCAGACTCCGAGCCCTCCGCGCCCCTACCGATCGAACCCGATTGGGCACTGATCATGGAGTTCACCGCCACGACATCTTTCAGCACTCGCCCTTCGGCGATATTCTGAATTCACTAAAGTCTCTCTCTTTATGAGGAGAGCCCTGGTCGGACTATGGTCAGCAAGGTTGGGATGCGGATGATGAAGAAATTCAAAGCCCACCCACCACCCACTTCGTAGCCACTGTCGATGATTTAACCGACATGCTCGAATTCGACTCCGAAGACATCGACGGTACGGACGCCGATGCAGAAGACGATCAAGAACTAGCGCCTATAGGGCATTGGAAAGCCACCTCGTCGTATGACATATACATGGTGGACACCCCAAAAGAAGGCAATGGCAATGGAACAGCGGAGGATGACCCCTCCAAGAAGCAGCCTAAGCGCCGGCGTGAGCGGCGCCGCTCTAAATCCCACCAAAGCAAAAACGGTGATTCCGGCACGGGAGATAATAACACCCCGGACAGTGCGAAGACAACCACCTCCATCAAGATTCAGCACAGGAGGATGGAGAAGCTAGCCCTCATGAGAGAGCGTTAGACAGAGAGGTCAAGGACGATAATTATATGCCTCCCTCCGAAGACGAGGCAAGCCTCGACGACGACGAATTTGTCGTGCCGGAGGATCCCGTCGAACAAGAGCGTTTCAAACGCAGGCTTATGGCCACGGCGAGCAGCCTCAAGAAAAAACAGCAACAGCTTAGAGCTGATCAAGATTTGCTAGCCGACAGATGGACTGAGGTCCTTGCGGCCGAAGAGTATGAACTCGAACGCCCCTCCAAGAGCTACCCAAAGCACAGGCTGCTACCCCGATTAGAGGAGGAAGCACCTAAACCTACATCACCAGCGCATGATGCGGCCGAACGGCCACACCGTGGCCGCGACAGAGAGGCCTCTTGGCCCTCCACTCAAGCCGCACCCCGGCGCCGCTGAAAAAATACCAAGGCACGGGAAAATGCGCCAGACCTGCGAGATATATTGGAGGACAAGGCAAGGAAAACAAGATTGATCTACGGATCGCGTGGGCGCCCCACGGCACGAGATGGTAATCGTCACTCCGGATACAGTCAATCTGGCCGGGCCGAACACAGTAGAGAAAGCTCGTTTGAGCTGCGTCGTGATATAGCCCAATACATAGGCGCCGCACACCCACTATGCTTCACAGATGAAGTAATGGATCATCAAATCCCTGAGGGTTTCAAACCAGTGAACATCGAATCATATGATGGCACAAAAGATCCTGCGGTATGGATCGGGACTATCTCCTTCATATCCACATGGCCCGCGGTGATGACCTACACGCCATCAAATACCTCCCACTCAAGCTTAAAGGACCAGCTCGGCATTGGCTTAACAGCTTGCTAGCAGAATCAATTGGTTGTTGGGAGGACCTGGAAGCCGCATTCCTCGACAATTTCCAGGGCACTTATGTGCGACCACCAGACGTCGATGACCTTAGCCACATAATTCAGCAGCCAAAAGAATCGGCCAGACAATTCTGGACACGGTTCCTAACCAAGAAAAATCAAATCGTCGAGTGTCCGGACGCAGAGGCCCTAGCAGCCTTCAAGCATAACATCCGCGACAAGTGGCTTGCACGGCACCTAGGACAGGAAAAGCCGAAATCTATGGCAGCCCTCACGACACTTATGACCTGCTTTTGCGCGGGAGAAGACAGCTGGCTAGCTCGTAGCAGTAACATGACCAAGAGCCCTGGTAATTCGGATACCAAGGACAGCAGTGGCAGGTCGCGTCGCAACAAGCAAATGCGCCGCATTAACAGCGACAATGCTGAGGATACGGTAGTTAATGCCGGATTCAGAGGCTCGAAACCCGGTCAGTGGAAAAAGCCATTCAAAAGAAATACTCTGGGCCCGTCCAGTTTGGACCGAATACTCGACCGCTCATGCCAGATACATGGCACCCCCAAAAAACCAGCCAATCACACCAACAGGGATTGTTGGGTGTTCAAGCAAGCAAGCAAGTTAAATACCGAAAGCAGAGACAAGGGGCTGCATAGAGATGACGAGGAGGAGCCCCGGCCGCCGAACAACAGTGGACAGAAAGGTTTTCCCCCACAAGTGTGGACGGTGAACATGATATACGCAACCCACGTCCCCAAGAGGGAGCAGAAGCATGCGCGAAGGGACGTATACGCGATGGAGCCAGTCGCCCCAAAGTTCAACCCATGGTCTTCCTGCCCGATCACTTTTGATCGAAGGGACCACCCAACTAGCATCCGTCATGGCGGATTCGCTGCATTGGTTCTAGACCCAATTATTGACAGATTTCACCTCACTAGAGTCCTTATGGACGGCGGCAGCAGCCTGAACCTGCTTTACCATGATACAGTGCGGAAAATGGGCATCGATCCCTCGAGGATTAAACCCACTAAAACGACCTTTAAAGGCGTCATACCAGGTGTAGAGGCCAACTGTACAGGCTCAGTTACACTTGAAGTGGTCTTCGGATCTCCGGATAATTTCCGAAGCGAGGAGTTAATCTTCGACATAGTTCCGTTCCGCGGTGGTTATCACGCACTGCTTGGGTGAACCGCATTTGCCAAGTTCAATGCGGTGCCGCACTACGCATACCTCAGTCTCAAAATGCCAGGCCCTCGAGGAGTCATCATGGTCAATGGAAACACCGAACGCTCTCTCCGAACGGAGGAGCATACGGCGGCTATCGCAGTGGAAGTACAAAGCAGCCTCTCAAGGCAATTCTCCAGTCCGGCCATTAAACGTATGGACACCATCAAGCGCGCCCGGAGTAACCGACAACAAGACCGTCGGGCATGTTCCGAGCAAGCGTGGCAATGCGGCCCCAACCCCAGCCCTCGCAAACTTACAAAACCAGTGTTGCGCGTACATAACTACGCTCTGGAAATACCATGGGCAAAAGGGGAGGGGCACAATCACGGCACGACCGAAACACGGCATAAACCGCAGTAGGGGCTGCCGACTTTTTCATTTTCTCTTACTTTCAGGACTCCACTCTTCGGAAGGCCTGTCCGGCAGTACAATTGCCGCACAAATGATACAACAACTAGGGGAGCAGAAAGCTACGCCGCACTACGGAACTCTAAGGTAGTCTCTATAACGAGCAGTATACCTCTTTCGCACAACATTCCGCAGCTCGCCCCTGGAAAGGACATATTTGATAGTCCCATCTTTTGCTTATCACACTATTTGTATCGTCCTGCTTTGATCGCAGCCTTTTTTAAATAAACAATGCATAGCCTCCGTCTATTATGGCATTACTCTTTTTTATGAATATATGTTCATTAATGACATGTTGCACCCGTACACTTTGGTACGGCCAATACGCCAGGGGCTTAAGTACCCCACAATACGGTGTGAGAAGTCCGAACACTTTCACAAGTGCGGCACCCCGAACTTATAGCATTATATGCAACGGCTCCGAATCATGTCTTGGGTCAATAGTTGGGTTTGCCCAGCTCCTATGTTTGGTACCTTACGTTCCGTTATATCGGCTAAGGTAGCACTAGGAGAACTAATGCGATTGTGCCCCAGTTGAGCTAGGCTAAGCACCTCAGTAGAGAAAGCTAAAACTGACCGTCATGATGAGGCGAGAGTTGATCGCTGTTCGAGAGGTTTTCGAGTCCCTAAAGACTTATGCCGCTTAGAGCGAGGAGTCGGCTTTGTCTGGCCTAGGCATGGATAGCGCCCCGAACTCGGTCTTCCAAACACTAGGGGCTTTGCCGAAATTTAAAATTATAGAATTCTATGGCTAAGTGAGAGTGTTCAAGCATTATAGTCCTATTGCCTTGTTCGTTGTGTTCAGCGCCTCCCTCGAAGGACCCAAGAAAGGGAAAAAGAGCGCTCATGTTTATCTCGAACACCCCAGCACTCGTGCCATGGGGGCAGAACCCGACGACTCGCCATCTCTCAAATTTGATAAACGGCCGCATAGAAGGTAATATTTTAAATTCAAAAAGCATTGCTTAGCGCACATGAACAAGTTTTCAGCGCATAGGACAAAACGAGCGAGTTTACTGAAAAATTACATCCATGGAACATTCATCCGCCACAAGGCGGGCACCCTCCAGAACGCCCTCATAATACATCTCGGGCTTGCGATGCTCCTTGCCCGGCGGTGGCCTGTCCTTCACAAGCTTCTCAGCATCCAGCTTGCCCAGTGCACCTTCACACGGGCAAGCGCCCTATGGGCACCCTCGATTCATACGGAGCGCTTGATGACTTCGAGCCTTGGACAGGCCTCCACTAGCCGCCTCACCAGCCCGAAGTAGCTCCCAGGCATGGCCTCTCTAGGCCACAGCCGGACTATGAGGCCCTTCATGGCCTATTCGGCCACCTTATGGAACTCGACCAGCTGTTTCAGCTGGTCGCTTAAGGGCACCGGGTGTTCGGCCTCGGCATACTGAGACCAGAACACCTTCTCCGTCGAGTTTCCCTCCTCGGCTCAGTAGAAGGCGGCGGCATCCGACACGCTATGGGGCAAGTCTGCGAATGCTCCTAGAGAGCTCCGGATTCGGGTAGGTAACAAGTAATTCACTTTTACGTGCTTGCTTTGCATAAAGAATGCCTTACCCGCCTCTATCTTTTTTATTGCCTCAACCTCCTTGAGGGCCTTCTGGGCTTCGGCCTTGGCAGACTTGGCATCTTCAATGGCCGCCGCGAGCTCACACTCTCGCGTCTTCGAGTCAAGCTCCAAACTCTCATGTTTTTTCATGAGAGCCTGGAGCTCTTGCCGCACCTCGCCAACCTGTGTCTCATGCTTCTCCCGCTCAGTGCGCTCCGTGGCCGCCCTCTTCTCGGCCTCGGACAACGCTTGCTTAAGGGTCGCCACCTCATTTGTGGCCCCTACAATAGCCACGTTAATACTGTCACTTTTTGCAATTGCACCTTTCACATATTTCAATAAGGTATTTCTTACCTTCCTTCTCCTCGAGTTGCTGCTTGGCTAGGCCGGGCTCTTGCTCGGACCGCTCGAGGTTCTGCTTCATCGTGCCCACCTCCACTGTCAGCGCGGTGGATGCTAGCAGCGAAGCCTGCATATGCATATTGACTTACTTTTGTTAGGCTCCTGCGAATGTTATTAGATCCCCTATTCAGCCTTTCTTTCTGAACGCCGAACAGAGCATCAGGGGCTACTGTCTATGCGGTAATATTTTTACATATTCCTTACTTACCTCAAAGCCTGTTAGAAGGCTGGCACAGGCTACAGTCAGTCCGCTCTTGGCGGACTGAACCTTCTGGATCACCGCACTCATAATAGTGCGGTGCTCCTCGTCGATGGAGGCGTCGTTAAGCACCTCCAGCAAATTGTCCGGTGCCTCCGGTTGGACGGAGGTCACCGGCTCGGTAGGCTTGCTCCTCTTGGAAGGAGGCTGCCTATCGGAGTCCGAAACCATTGAAGGTTCCGGCGCCATGTCCGGCTCAAAGCCGGACTTAGAGCCCTTGGGGGTTCTACCCCCTTCACGCCTGGAGTCTGGGAGGTCGCCTTGCGGCGCCTCCAGGACCACCTCCTCCTGGCTTGGAACCTGTTTGGATGCCACCTCGGCGTCGTCTGTAGGGTGGGGGAGGTAGCCACCAGAAGCGAATTCACATCTGACGAATCCAGGGAGTCGCTCGATGACTCGTCGAGCCCGGCCTTGGGCGGACTACATAGACATGTTCGACGTAAGGAAAAGTTGTGCAATGGGGGAATACTATGAATCACTCTGGTATTAGGATACTTACAATCTCGCCAGGGGCTTGGCCCTGTGCGGCCACTCCTCTTTGCCGTCGTCGGCGTTGGTGGAGTAGTCCAGAGGAGGGGTCTTCCCCCTCTTGGACCCTTCGGCCTCCCCAGTTGGGGCGGCCTTCCTTTTCTTCCCTCCCCTCGCTGGAGGGGGAGAGGTCTCTTCTTCCTCCTCCTCGTCTTCATGGGAGGAGTGCGCCTTGGAGTCGTCGGATGATGAATCCGACACCTCCTGGCGCCGGGCACTCTTTCGAGTCCCTGTGGCCTTCTTCTTGGCCTTCTTCTCCGGCACCACGTACGGTACCGGAACCAGCAGCTTCGCCAAGCAAGCGTCCGCTGGGCCTTCGGGCAAAGGAGCCGGATAGATGATCTATCCGGACGTCTCCTGCCATCTTGTCAAAGGTAAGGGAGCTTAGATCCCGCATGGAGTTAAACTATGAAAAACTAATACCCTGTAAAGGTAAAAATAGCTTACCGCACGAGCGTGACGCTGCGTGCTGAATCCGCGATCCTCGGTAGCGGATGCGGGGGCCTCGGCGCCCTTGAAAAGCACCTTCCGGGCATCTTCGTATGTCGTGTCGAAGAGCCTGCTCAGAGTTCGGTGCCGTGTCGGGTCGAACTCCCACAGGTTGAAAGCCCGTTGTTGACACAAGAGGATCCAGCGGATGAGCATAACCTAGAGTACATTGACAAGTTTGAGCTTCTTGTCCTCCAGGGTTTGGACGCATGGCGCCTCCGCACTCTGCTTGGGTGCCGTGCACCACCTTCGGCTTGACATTGAAAGTCTTGAGCCATAGGCCAAAATGGGGGCGGATGCGGAAGAAAGCCCCGCACACGACGATAAACGCCGAGATGTTGAGGACAAAGTTCGGGGCCAGATCGTGGAAATCCAGGCCATAGTAGAACATGAGCCCCCGGACAAATGGGTGGAGAGGGAAGCCTAGTCCGCGGAGGAAATGGGGGAGGAACACCACCCTCTCATGGGGCCTAGGGGTGGGCATGAGCTTCCCCTCTTCGGGACGCCGGTGCGCAATGTCGTTAGACAAGTATCAGGCCTTCCTCAGTTTTTTATGTGTCCCTCCGTAACGGAGGAGACTATCCACTTGCCTCCCGCTCCGGACATGGCTGGAGAAGGTTGAGGTGGGGTGTGCGGACTTGGGCGCTGGAGCTCGAGTGCGCGGAAATGGATAGGCAAAGGAGGAAGAAGGCGTGGATGAAAAGGTGGAACCTTATCCCCTTATATGGGTGGATGCGACTATGCGTCCCCACCAGCCTAGTAAAACTCGCTTATCTCCCAAGCACCGTAATCAATGGCGCGGTTGCGATACCCACACCAGTATTGATGAGAATCCCGGAATAAGGGGACACGGTCTCTGCTTTGACAAGACGTGCCAAGGAAACCGCCTTGCTAAACGCGCTGAGGTAGAACAATAAAACGATTCGAATAAAGACTTGGCCGTGGTGTGATGTCACGCTACGGAATAGGTCAGCAGATTAGAATTGTGTAAATATTATTCTCTCTATGGCAATATGTGGAAACTTATTTTGCCGAGCCGGACACTACCTTTGTGTTCAAAATCTTCTATGAAGTGCTTGGAGGAGGAACCCGCCTTGCAATGCCGAAGACAATCTGCGCGCCAGACTCATCGTCATTCAAGCCTGGTTCAGGGGCTGCTGAGGGAGTCCTGGATTAGGGGGTGTCCGGATAGCCGGACTATACCTTCGGTCGGACTCCTGGACTGTGAAGATACAAGATTGAAGACTTCGTCCCATGTCCGGAAGGGACTTTCCTTGGCGTGGAAGGCAAGCTTGGCGATACGGATATGTAGATCTCCTACCATTGTAACCGACTCTGTGTAACCCTATCCCTCTCCGGTGTCTATATAAACCGGAGGGTTTTAGTCCGTAGGACGAACAACAATCATACTATAGGCTAGCTTCTAGGGTTTAGCCTCCTTGATCTCGTGGTAGATCTACTCTTGTACTACCCATATCATCAAGATTAATCAAGCAGGACATAGGGTTTTACCTCCATCAAGAGGGCCCGAACCTAGGTAAAACATTGTGTCCCCTACCTCCTGTTACCATCCGACTAGACGCATAGTTTGGGACCCCCTACTCGAGATCTGCCGGTTTTGACACCGACACCCATCTCTTGCATGGGACCTAGAAATTCACCCAAGGACACACATGTGATTTTTCAAACAACTATGGTGCACTGGAGCCTGTGCATGTAGTTCAAATTTGAATTATGCACATTAAATTCCAAGAAACTCAATTAATGTATAAAAAAGGCGAAACGAGCGTGGAATAATTCCAAAATTTAGCATGGTACTTCTATTTGGTCTTATCTGGATGTGCAAAAAATTAAGGCGGGAGAAGGCAGTGTATGTATGTCGTTTCGCACACGGATGTGACACGTTCCTTCTCGGAACCACGAGCCTTCTTGAGGGAAGCTCCGGTTTGCAAGAAGCTTCCACCAAAGCTTGTCCTAATTCGGCCAAAAAATTTACTACAGGATGTTGGTGCCATGTCATGATACCATGCGATGTTTCATGATTTTCAGCCGTGTTTTGGAGTTAGAGGAATTAAAAAAAAAACAAGTTTCTCAATCATTCCGGCTGAGCCACGACACCTAGATGTTTGAATTTTATTCCCATTTCTTGCATGGGACCTATAAATTCAACCAAAGACACACATGTGATTTTTTAGCAAACTTTGGTGCATTGGAGCATGTGCTTGTAGTTCAAATTTGAATTATGCACATTAAATGCCCAGAAACCCAATTAATGCATAAAAATGCCAAACGAACCCGGAATAATTCCAAATTTAAACACGACACTCATGTACTAGTTGCATGTTCACTGTACGTAAATGTTCTAGCAATTCAAACACCATCCTTTCCCTCCGTAACACCATTTTGTCTTTCAAAACATAATGAAAAAAATCTGGTATACCACAAACAGTTTACTAGAAAGAATCGTGTGGGATGCGATATAAAATATCTTGGCACACCGTCTTGTCTGGCTTATGCAGGAAGCTTCATCGTCTACAATCCACCGCCCCCGCTTGAATCACACGTGCGCGCCAGTTTCTTGCGGCACCGGGCGAAATTTTTTTGCCACCGCGGAAATATCTATCTCCCCGCCACCTCCCTCCTACCAAAAGCCACATTTCCATTGTTCCTCCTTGCTTTCAAAGTTAAAACCTTCACTGCTGCTTACTGGCAGCTCAGCCTCCTCGCCAGCGACCCTTCTTCTTGCAGCGCCGCCTCCTCGCCGTCTACCCTTCTTCTTGCAGCGCCGCCTCCTCGCCGGCGACCCTTCTTCTTGCAGCGCCGCCTCCTCGCCGGTGACCCATCTTCTTGCGGTAGGGCCTCCTCGCCGCCGATCCTTCTTCTTGCTGCGCAGCCTTGTCGATATGGTCAGGTAATCCACACCCCACCCACACCATCCTCCTCATTTCCCGTCCCACATGCCCCGGCTGACAGAGTGACACCTTCCACCGAAATCACCGCCCCTCCTCCAATTAAGAGCCGCCCACAGCCATTTTACACGCAGTATAACATGGAGCTGAGTAGCATGCGGCCGCATGCGCGAACGAGGTCGCTATGGCTGACATGCGTGTCGACCGGCAGATCTTGGAGGAGCACCTCGTCTTTGAGTCCACCATCGACATCGTCGCGCGGTTGTCTACTTTAAAATGCAGTTCATGATGTTTTCTCGAGGCCACCGCCAGTGCCTTCTAGTGATTTGTCCTCTGTAATGTTAATATGCAATCTGATGTTCAGTTAACATTTTGGTCCTTTGAAATGTAATGTTCAGTAAACACTTTGGTCCAAAAATTGCTACATTTCGTAGTACTGTTCTCAAGCATTCTTTGTTTTGTTAACTGTCTTATCTTCTAATACATGTTTCTATTCTGCAATGTCGTGCTCAGTTAACTATTTTGGTTCATTTGGTCTGCTATCCATTTAACTGTTTGGTTCAGTTATGCAATTTGATTTTCATTTGTTGTGGGTACAATTTTGTATTGTTATGCATGTGACACCAATCGAATTTGGCTGTACTCAATACATATTCTACTGATAGTATGGCAACTCTCAGTTAACCTAATCAAGATCTTCCTTATGTGTGTTGTAGGGAAACAATGGGAGACACTCCGGTTTACCATCGAGGTTTGTTCAAGCAGGGTCCTTTGGCTAATAGCACATTATTGTGCAGTTGCAGGAATCATTCTAATATTTAGGTTTCTTACAATTTGGTCTTGCACATGTAGGTCCTGCTGTCAGAGGCTTAGACCCACTGTTCGACCCATTTTTCATATGGGGAAATGAGATGTCCATGAATATCAGTCAAGTCAAGAAACTCAGAAAGATTGTTAGGATGAAGAAACTTGCAACGAATAATAGCAAGATCTTCGTTTGCACAATGAAGAAGACATCAATCAACTATAGGATGGTACCAACTCGTTTACCTTGTTTTTACCCCTTGCGCCATTTCAAAATTTACAACAGCGATTTATGCATAGCTTTGTTTTCGGTACTTTTCAAAGCAGTTCACCGATGATTACCTCTCAAACCACCTGCATGGTCAAGAGGCGAGGAAGGTATTCATTCAACACCCACGGTACAATATTGAAGTCTTGCTGAAGAGGATGAAGGTTGGGCGGGCAATTATCCATAGCCACTAGCCTAAAGTTGTAAGGATATTCAACATCACTGAAGGGTCAATATTTGCCTTCCGCTTCTACAGTTTCCCAGATGAGATTCATCTGTCTATTTACCGTGTATGATGCTACATTCCAAAGGTTTTTTATGCCGCATGTGAAACTTGGTGCTGTTGTGTAATGGCATAACTGAGTGCCGAAGCTATCTGATGTAATTCAATTATGAAATCCTGGTTGATTTTATACGGATATGAAATATCTGGCGTGTTTTATAAGAAATATCAGTTTGATTAGTACATGGATTATCAATAATAGGCTAATTACCCTGCTTATTGGGGTTTTCTATTGCAAATGGTTACTTAGACAACACCGTGGGTGATGAACTCAAACAACCTGCACGGTCTCTAGAAAGTAGGCGTGTTCGATCAACTAAGAATCACACACGGCTTCCGGCAGTGAATTGTTTGTGTTAGGCCACCTTACACACACGTTTCCACACAAAGAACTATGTGGGATGTACATACCTACGGAAATGATTTTCTGGGATTCACCGTGTGGGGTGTACATACCTACGGAAATGATTTCTGGGATTCACCATGTGGGATGTACATACCTACGGAAATGATTGGGTTTCCATGCCTCGCCCGATCGCACACGGCCCCAGCCTGTGTCCCACGAGGGCCTATCCCCGGCGATTTCTGGGTCGTGTGGGAAGGACCCCCCTATCGCCCACACTCACTTGGCGACGGTTCCAAATGTCGTCGCGGAAAGGGGTTTTAAACCGTTTGTTTAGGACGTCATTGTACCAGTGTTGATTGCAATAAAGGCAATGCCAGTTTTTTTGTTAATGGTAATGAGCATACAGTAAACTTTCCGAAGAAACAACCTCAAGTGAATAGTATCAACTATATTGGAAAAATTCCAACAATTGTTATTGGAGGTTTTAAATTCCCTATTCCTACTGTCAAAAAGAAATATGATATTATTATTGTTGGGGACATGCATATCCCCATTGAAGTAACCTAGTGTTATTCGAAAACTCTCCGGTTTCATGTCATTCGGCAGAAGTTTGTTAATAAGACTTGATCAACCTTATTAATGAATTCTGTTTGGTGGGCATGTGATGGATGAACTTAGGAGACACAACTTTCAGTACCCATGTTGTACTTTCCTTTATTTAGAATTAATAAAGTCAAAATGCCATTATTTTACCATTTTCTAAATTATCCGTGCAATAAAAATGAATAGAAAATAAAAGTTCTCCAAATGCCCTAAAAATTTAGTATGATTTTTATGCAATATTTAAGAATTTTCGGCACTAAGCACACCCGGGGGTGCACCTATGAGCCACAAGCCCACAAGGCGTGCCTAGGAGGCTTGTGGGGTCCACGTAGGCCCCCTCACTTATTCCAGCCACCCATGCACTTTTTCTTCCTCCAGAAAAAATCACACCATTTCTCAAACCCGTGTTCTTTCTCATCTTGCTGCCATTTTCGATCTCCTTGCTCGAAGCTCCATTTGCGGAACAGTTCTAGGGGATTGATCATCGGTACGTGACTCCTCCAATGGTCCAAATAGTTTTCCTTCTAGTGTTTTATATATTGCAAATTTTTGCTGCTGTGGTGACCATGTTATTGAGCTTGCATGTCAAATTTATATGGTTCAAAGTAGTTTTGTTGCATGATATAGCCTCTAGACACTTGTAGGAGTAGTTGCTATCAACTTGGTTGAGTTATGTTCACTTTTATTTTGAGTCACTCAAAATTTCAGAAATTTTCAGAGAAAAGGAAAGACCACGAGGAGGTGGTTAAGGGGCTCATCTAGTCGTAATTCGAAGGAAGAAACTCCAAAGAAAACCCCCAAGTACAATCGTCCTCGTGCGACGGAGGTTCCGCCGTGTGAGTGGCCAAGTGACACATTTTTTAAGGAGGCGGGAATATATGAGGATTTCTATTATTTGGCGGAGAATGTCAGAATCGTCCCCTTCCTCCAAGATAAGTGTGATCAATACCTCCTACTCACTAATACATTCGTACAAAAAAATTCTTTTATCCAAGGAAGGAACCACCCATGGTAGAATTTCACTTGAATGATGTGCCTAAGGAAATGACACTATATGATTTTTGCAATGTTTGCAAAATACCTTATGAGGGAAGCGACAGTGAGCCACGTCCTAGAGACTTGGAGGATTTTATTTCTGAAGCTACTGTGGGGGAAGAAAGAGGAGTGTCAGAAGCGAGAGTGGCTAGTTTACATTTTTCCCATTTTACGTTATTACTCATTATTTGTTGGGAGATGTTTCATTGGTCGTGGGGAGAGTGGAGGCCTCAGTGCCCCTGACCTTGCCATTTTGCGCCATGCTTTATATGGTGACAAAACTTTTAGTTTGGGCGCCATTGTTGCTTGATGGTTAAACATGAACCATTCGAAGGGTACTATTTACGGTGGTATCTATGCCACCCGCCTCACAGCACATTTTGAGATTCCTATTAGGCTTGGTGAGGTGGAGGAGATGCTGCTACCCACTAAATATTTAGGCTATGCTAGTATGGTAGCGCATAATTTTATTAACAATGATAAAACAACAGCGACTCCTGTACAACTTGGTATTCAGTCAGGGTACTTGTGAGATTATTACTTTGCCTGCACCTTCTCTGTTCAATATTCATTCAAGAAGGTACATTATTACGCCCGAGGACATTTACACGTACTGGAGTTTGACACAACCCCCAGCGCCTGAGCCAGCACCAGTGCCTGATCTGTATCAGGAGCCAGTTTATCAGTGAGAGCCACAAGAGCTTGCCAACCAGTGGAACCCTTAGGACCATTCGCAGTATCCAGGAGAGCGTTACTACGAGTCGTGGCCATATCCCAACTTAGGACAAAAGCCTTAGTTCGGGGGAGTACATATCTCTCACCGACATTACATTCATGCATCACACATTCATTCCAGTTGTCGGTGTTCATCCTTTTTCATTGTATAATCCATGTTAGTTTATTTTTCTTGCTTTCTTCTTGTGTGTCTTAAAAACTTTGATAAAAACCAAAAATATTCCTTGCTTATTTTTAGTTTTTTTGTCTAGCTTTATTTAAGTTGTAGCATGAAAAGAAAACCTAAAAAGATTTCTCGTTCTTCTTCTGCTTGTTGGGAGCTTTCCCATGTAAATAGTTTTTCTCATTTTTGTTTTCTTTTTGTTAATTTTCTTTCTTTAGAAAAAAAATAAAAACTTAAAAAATATTGCAGTGTGCTTCTTTGAAATTCTTTTCTTTTCTTTGGGTCGTAAGGAGAAGACCACGATGAAAATGTGGAGGAGCTCTCATATGCATTATTGTTGATCTAACAAAGAGCCTGTATTACCTTGTCTTCTCCTTTGAATAAATGTTTGCAGATTCCAGCTTAGTCCATGGCACGTGCACTCTTATTATTATTCACATTGTTTGGTAATGAAAGTGAAAGGCAATAATGATGATATTTGATGAAATGATTGAGATGAAGAGAAACTGGTATGAACTCGACCTATTTTGTTTTTGTAAATATGATTAGCTCATTGTTCCTGATTCAGCCCATTATGGATGAACATGTTTGCAATGACAATTAGAGATTATAGTTGCTCATGCCATGCTAAATTAGCTAGGAGTGTATAATGGTTTACTTGTGTGCCAATTAGAGATTATCTTGTGTGACATGCTTAATTAGCTAGGATGTAGTATGATAGGATGGTATCCTTATTTGAATGTTTCAAGTGGCTTGACTTGGCACATGTTCACGCATGAAGTTTAATTAAAACCAACATAGCCTCCACGATATTTATGTTCATGCTGATTTATATCCTACTCATGCTTGTATTTAATGTTGACTAACCTCAATGCATGTTTATGACCGTTGTCGCTGTCTAGTTGGTCGGTTCTCAATCTATTTTCTAGGCTTCACTTGTACTAAGCGGGAATACTGCTTGTGCATCCACTTCCTTAAACCCAAATTTGTTTCATATGAGTCCACCATACCTACCTATGTGCGGTATTTACCTGTCGTTCCAAGTAAATTTGCATATGCCAAACTCTAAACCTTCAAATAATAATCTGTTTTGTATGCCCGAATAGCTCATGTAGCGACTCAGGGCTGTCAGTATCTTCCATGCTAGGTGGGTTATTCTCACGATGAGTGTTTATTCACTTGTAATTCATGAGAAAGTAGCTGGTAATCAGGATGCCCAGTCCTATAATCAAAATCAAAATCAAAATATAATAATGAAACAAAACTCCCCTGGATTATTGTTGGTATGGACGGCACCCATGGATTCGGCTAGTCGTGGAGTGTGTTTGTTGGTGGAGGGGGAGTAAGAACTTTACCATTCTATTTGGGAACTGCCTATAATGTGTCTAGCATGGAAGATAGTGAGAACTCTTGGTTGTTATGTTGACAATGAAAGCATACCTCTCAAAATTATATTCATCTCTATTTTAAAAGCTTTGAGCTCTGGCACCTATGCAAATCCCCGCTTCCCTTTGTGAAGGCCCTATCTATTTACTTTTATTGTTGATTCATCATCTTCTCATTAAAAGCACCAGCTGGAGAGCACTCTTATCATTTATATGCTTTGTTTTTAGTTGATGTTCAGTATGACTGTGACTAGATCTATTTTTCCATGAATTACAATGTCTAGTCAGTGCTTGAACTTCATAGGTGCTCTGCATTTATGTTTTGCGGACTCAAAAAGGGCTAGCGAGATACAATCACATCATATTGTATCATGATTATTTTGAAAAAGTGTTGTCATCTGAGATATCTTATTATTGCTCGCTAGTTGGTTATGTCATTGCTATGAGTAAATGTGAGACCTAAGTGTTATTGTGAATATGGTTAGTTCATAATCTTTGCTGAAAACCCGAACATTGGTTAGACATATTTGAAACAACAAGATCAAACGGAGTTTGTAAAAGTTTTTCTTTTTCACTTTCAGTTTGTCAACTGAATTGCTTGAGGACAAGCACTGGGTTAAGATTGGGGGACTTGATACGTCTCCATCTTATCTACTTTTCCAAACTCTTTTGCCCTTGTTTTGGATTGTAATTTGCATGATTTGAATGAAACTAACCCAGACTGACGTTGTTTTCAGCAGAATTGCCATGATGTTATTTTTGTGCAGAAATCAAAGTTCTCGGATTGACCTAAAAATTTATGGAGAATTTTTGTGGAATAAATAAAAAAATATTGGCAGAAAAATATACTAGAGGGGGCCACCTAGGAGGCACAAGCCCTGGGGGCACGCCTACCCCCCTGGGCGCGCCATGCAGGATTGTGGGCTCCTTGGAGCTCTGGCAACCCTAACTCCAACTCCATATATTCCTATTCGCAGAGAAAAACACAAAGAGAAGGATTCATCGCATTTTACGATACGGAGCTGGCGCCGCCTCCTATTCTTCATCGGGAGGGCTGGTCTGGAGTCTGTTCAGGGCTCGGGAGAGGGGAATCCATCGTCCATCGTCATGATTAGCCTTCCCCCTGATAACCCACAAGTATAGGGGATCGCAATAGTTTTCGAGGCTAGAGTATTCAACCCAAATTTATTGATTCGACACAAGGGGAGCCAAAGAATATTCTCAAGTATTAGCTGCTGAGTTGTCAATTCAACCACACCTGTAAACTTAATATCTGCAGCAAAGTGTTTAGTAGCAAACTAATATGATAGTAGTTGTAACGGTGGCAAAAGGTAACGGTAGCAAAATTAATATTTTTGGGTTTTCTAGTTATCGGCGTTCTGGGAACGGGCGTCCCCAGACTTTCCTGCCTGCGGCCTGCGGCGTGGCTCAAATGGGGGCCAGCGCGGCCCATCTTCATCAACACAAGACTCAAGACCCTCGCGAGGGGCCAAGCCTCGCTGGGCGGACGACACGGCGCATCCTTAGGCGCAGCCTTATCAGGCTGGCTCGTGAGGAGGCGGAGAGATCAAGGCAGGGCACCTCGCGAGGTGCCCATGACGCAAGCCATGACGATCGAGGGTGCCAGGCAGGCGCCAGCGCGCGCAGCGTCCTTCTTTCCTCTTTGGTGCAAAGAGGGCAAGCGCAGCCACGGAGTACCGAGGCATCAGGCAAAGGTTGCCATTTCAGTGCAACAAGACCAAGACCAGGCGGACTACGAGACGGAGGTCACCATGGAGCCCAGCACGGCGTCACCACAGAGCCTTTGGCAGGCGAAGACCAACTTTAGTCAGGATAAGTGTACTAGATGTTCCCCTTCGAATTGGCCAATTGTTGGCGCCCTTCCCACTCAATATTTGGGAAGAGGCCCAGGGCCTTTGCTTATAAATAGGACTAGAGACCCCCAGGGAAGAAGGGCATCGGGAAGAGGCATTGGATCGAAATCAGAGAGAGAGAGAGAGAGAGAGAGAGAGAGAGAGAGAGAGAGAGAGATAGAGAGAGAGAGAAGGGTGACTGAACTCCTCCTAGCAGTTCATCGCCCCAGCCAAGAACAGACCCTCGCGAGGCTGTTCTTCCTTGTATTGTTCATCATCATCAGCCCCAGGAGGCAATCCACCAACCACACACTGGAGTAGGGTATTACACCACAATTGTGGCCCGAACCAGTATAAACCTTGTGTCTCTTGTGTAGTTCTAACAGTAGTTTAGATCTTTGTGAGACGGGGAGGTAGAAGGCGTGATCTCCGCGCGCACCCCAGTGTTCGAACCTTAAGGGTCTGCCGGAACCCGTGATCCGACATTTGGCGCGCCAGGTAGGGGTGCGCCGGAATTTGCCTTCCTACCGCTCCGCCTCCCGTCCCATCGTCATCACCATGTCCGGCGACCAGGCGGGCAACGAAGGTCCATGGGCGGCGTGGCCCACCTGCGCGGAGCCGCCCGCCTCGGGCGACCACGCACCCCAGGCAGCTCGTGGTCCGCAGGGCGCTATGGGCCACGGGCGACGCGGACAGGCCTCCGCAACCCTCACACCGCGGCAAGCGCGGTCGGCGGCAAAGGCCTCCAATCACGCCGCAACCATGACACCGTACACCCGCCGGGAGCAGGCAAATTCAAGGGCCGCGCTCACGGTGGCCAGAGAGCTGCTGCGGTGCAGACTGCTGGAGGGCGGCCGTGACGTGCTGCTGGAGCGAGTGGCGGAGCTCCTGGGCTTCGCCGCCTCGGGGGCTCACCCCTTCTCCACCCAGCTCCCATCTCAAGCCCAGGGCGACCCGCGCGGGGGCTCCGCACGCGCCCGCGGACTCCAAGGCTACTCCGACGCCAGTGAAGCTGTCAGCACTGGACCGGCGGCGGCGCTGCCCCCGCCCCCGGCCCGCAAAGAAGAAGGGCTCGACGCGACCCGCGGCCCCGGAGGGCGGCCGCGTTGCCACCCCGCAGTAGGCATGGCAGGTGGGACCGCGTGGCATGCTGGGCATCACGGCATGGCACTCAGGATGACGGCGACAGAGGAATACGTGCCCCTCATGATGGACCAAGGACACCCTCATGAGAACAGACAAGGCTCGCTCCTCGGCCCAAGCTGGGGGGACGAGGCAATGGAAGCTGAGCCCTTCCAGGAGCCCCGGGACGAACCCACTGGCCACGCTGGAGGCAATGATTATCGGGCACCGCTAACTCTTCAGGGGCAGGTATACGCTAACCATGGATCGCAGGAGGTGCAGGTCGCCGCGGCAAGCAGCTGCCCCGCTCCCACAGTCTCCTACCCCTCGGGAGGAGGGCGCATGGGACTGCAGGAGAGGGGTTGGGATCCGACATCACCACCGCGGCGTTCGGAGCAAGGCGTTCTCAGGAGGTAGGCCCTCTGCTGGGGAGGTGCCTCAGGGCCTGCCCCTAGCAGAGGACCCGTGGTCGTTGGGGGAACCACTGGCGACCGCTCTACCCCATCGGGCGGCATCCTGGGTTCCGGTCATTGCTGATGGCACTAGAGTGTGGCGCAAGGCGGGGCCCTCGTCTAGCGATATGAAGCAAGGCCAGTACCTGTGAAGAAGGCCCAGTGCCTGTGAAGCTCACCGCCCCATGACACTCTCAAGTAATAATGAGTGGGGCTGTACACGCCCCGGAGTCTCAGGGGTGCTGGCCTCAGGCCCTGGGGCTCCCTCCCACGCCTAGTGGACAGCACTTAGCTCCGCGCTGGTGAAAAGACGTCCAAGACTAGATTAGGTGCCAGGCGCGGCCTTTTGCCTGCTTTTCGTTGCCTTTCCCTTTAGCTGTAGCTTTTCCCTCACTGGATTTAAGTTGGATTCGAATTTGAGATTTGCGTGTGTTCAGGGAAGGGGTGCTTACTCTCGCTCGAGCCATTTCTCGCATTCTGGTTACCGCTTCGCCACAGTTGCCTCCCCTCGCGAGCCCCTCGCGAGTCCGATCAGGCCTGGCGCGTGCGCGACCTAAATTGCTGCTGTTGCTCCCTCTCGGGAGGATCTTCGGGTGCCTGCGGAGGTTGCCCCGTTCTGGAAAAGGCCCAGAGCCTGTAAAGCAAGGCGAGTGCCTGTGAAGCTATCGTGTTCTAGAAAAGGCCCAGAGCCTGTGAAGCAAGGCGAGTGCCTGTGAAGCCCTCGCGTTCTGAAAAGGCCCAGAGCCTGTGAAGCAAGGCGAGTGCCTGTGAAGTCACTGCGTTTAGGAAAAGGCCCAGAGCCTGTGAAGAAGGCGAATGCCTGTGAAGTCATCGCGCTCAGGAAAAGGCCCAGAGCCTGTGAAGCAAGGCGAGTGCCTGTGAAGCTCACACGTTCAGGAAAAGGCCCAGAGCCAGTGAAGAAGGCCAACGCTTGTGAAACTCCCCGCCGGCGACACTCTCGTATCCAACGGATTCAACTAAAGAACACCAAGGGCATCACGCCCTCCCACAGGCTGCTTCGGGGCTTGCGCGAAACAAAGGTAAACCAGCCAGCCACTAGGCGCGGGCGCTCATGCAATATGACAACTATTAATATGCTGAACACGGGTTTTACATGAGGGGCTTCCCCTCCCAAAATGCTCTCACAAGCCATCAGGGCAAAAACCTGAGTTCTATTCATGCAGGGTGAAAAAGACAGGAGCGATACACATTTAGTCGGACCAATCCCCCAATGCGTCCCCGGAAGCACCTCCCGAGCCTTCGCTGGGGTCGCCGAATCCGCCATCGTCGTCTGCATCGCCGCCAGCAGCGTCAGGGCCGCTCGCCGCGCCGCCCTCGTCAGCACCCACGATCATGTCGTCATCGTCCGAAGCGAAGGCCCTGACAAGGGCGTCCACATTGTCTTCCACCAAGTGCGCCAGGTCACCTCGGACGGCCTGGGGGACTGGGGCGATGACAGCGTCAAAATCGAAGCGGGGATCCATGATCAGGAGATGGCTGAAGACACGGGAGAAGGCGCGCCCGAGCAGCGCGCAGCTCCTCTCTTCCACCAACCTATCGGCCCTTGTTGAACGCACCTCCAGCTGTGTCACCACGGCAGTGAAGAACTGAAGGTTGCCAGCATATTTGGCTGTGTGCGGCTCACCAACAGCCGCCTCACAGATGTTGCCCAAGGCCGCACTAGCTCTCTTCCGGAGCGTGGCAAGCATGGGACCGTGCACGTGCTCCAGGACCTACCGCTGACATATCTCGTCCGCGTTCTGGCGTGCGACGCCCTCAGCCTCTTCCACCCGCTGGCGAAGACGGAGCACCTCGGCCTGGGAGGCGGCCAACTCCTTTTGCGCTGCCTCAAGGGCAGCCCGGGAGGCGTCGACCCGCCGCGTCACCTCATCCCGTTGGGCCTTCAGGGCTGCGGTTCTGCACTCGGCTTCGACCCGGATCATCCCCAGCTTCCCCTCGAACTCACGCTCGAGGCCTTGGCGCGCCGTCGCCACCTGACGACAAACCACCTCTAGGACACGCGCTTCCCGCACAGCGACATTGTCTTCCGCCTGCGTCACTAGGCGCTCCCTCGTCTCCAGCCGCTCGTACTCATGGGTGCGTTCGGCGGCTTCCAGCACCAACGCTTCCTCACGCTTCCGAAGCTCAACCGGGTCGCCAGAAGCCACCTTCATCGATGCAAGGGCTGCCTCGCGCAGCTCCGCTTGCTCCTCCAACGAGTGGCACCGGGCCAAGAGCTCCCGAGCCCGTTCTTCTGCTGCTTCTCGCCGTTGGTCTGCTCCCCGGGCCTCCTCAGTGGCCTGGGATCGGGCCGCCCGGGCGGCCTCCAGCAATGCCTTCGCCTCTTCATCATCGAGGTCGGGCTGATGACACGCGAGGGCAATGGCGGCCTCTAGCTCGCGCCTCTCTGCGGCCAGGCACAGGCCCTCGGCCTCCAAGCATGCGTCTTTGTCAGCAAGCTCCTCCCCAAGCAAGTTCACCGCGTCGGTCGCTCTTCGAAGGAACCCTTGGCGGCAAGCGCGGCGCTCCCGGGCGCGCTCAAGCATGTCTTCGACACCATCATCCGCCCCAAGCAAGCGCTGGGGGCCGCGAATCATCGTTCCTCCTCCGGGCAGGGGGCTGGGGGCTGGCGCCCTCGCGATGGCCAGGCGCGCCGCACCAGAAGCCCGGCCTAGGGCCAGCCCGTCTCTAGATGAAGGGCCCAGGAGGCGCCTCAACCAGTCGCAGTCCCCGACCAGACGAGAAGCCCACGGCAGACTGGCTATTCCCCGAGAGGGCCCATGAAGGAAAATCGCGGGGAATGAAGGGCCGCGGTGCACCTCGGGATGGTCCACCCCTTCAGACGCCCTCACCACAAGGGCAGAGCTGCTCGGAGCCTTTGAGGATGGTAGAGGGGGCGAAGCCAAAGGAGGCGGCACCTCGGCGACTTCCGCGAGCTCAGTCGGAAGGGGCCTGCAGAGCAAGGATCAGTAGACGCAACAAGTGGGTCAGGAGACAGTAAAGGAGAAGACTTAATCGTTGGTACCAAAGTACTTCTGGCGCTTCAGCAAGCGGCAAGGGAAGTCATCACCCAGGGCCTCCCTTTTTCTCCGGAGGGCCTCAAAGTCCACACGGAAGCCTTCCAGGAGAGGTGCGCAGGAATCAACCTGCGAGGAGGACGGAGCACCAAGGCGACCTGCGTCGAGGACGCATGCCTGACGCGCACAGTCAGTTGCCTCGCCAGAAGGCACGGCCGGGGGCTCAGGAGCCTCGGCCCTAAGCGTCGGAAGCAGCTGCACCTCACCCGCAGCCTCGGCAGCACGGGCCTCAGGAGCTGCCCCATCAAGAGCACCGCCAGGTACGGCCACCTCGTCAGTAGCTCTCTCGACCCCCGCTGTCTCCGGCCTCCCTGCTCCACCACTCGAGGAGGATCCACCTGGGCCAATCGGAAGGGCAGTCACCGCCACAGGGTTCCCGCGAAGCCCTTGGAGGCCGACAGGATGCAGCCCCCACTCGTCAAAGGAGGGCATCTGCCTCAGGAAGTCATCCCTGTTCTGGCAGAGGTACGGCAGAGCTCCTCCCCGCTGGATACTGCTGGGGTTGGGGTCGCCAGTCAGGACCAAGAGCACCGTCCTTAGAGCCGCGGGCGTCAAGTCTTCTTCCTGAAGCCTCATGTGATCACCATGCCCGCTGAAGGCCCACATTCGACGAGAATGGCGCTGGAGAGGGGCAATGCGGCGCAGCAGGAACTCCCTCACCACCTTAGGCGCTGTCACGTTGAGCGATCTCAAGAACGTGAAGCGGCGCCAGATGAAGGCGAGCCGGGGGCTCTTAAGTGTCTCCTGGCCCCAGCCTGAATTAGGTACGGCAGGCGAAGTTGGCTTCGCCAGCCGGGGGCTGGGCACCCCGACATCGACGTACAACCACCGCTCGCGGAACCCAGCTGGAGGCAGAGGCAGCTTGAAGTCAATACCTGAGGCCGCGGTCTCAGGCGCGGCGATGAAGCTCACGCACGCCGAGCATTGAGTGGGGTCGGCAAGGCTCAAAGAGAAGAAATGGCGCAGTAAGGCAACAGAAGGAGGGATGCCCATCAGCGCCTCGCAGACAAATGCAAAGACCGAGAGGAGGGCAATGGATTCAGGACCCAGATGCATCATGTGGATTTGGTAATGGGAGAGGACGGTGTTGAAGAAATTGGAGAAGGGGGGAACCAGACCTGCCCACAAGGCATCGGCAAAGTAATGGACCTCGGTGATTATCCTGTCAGTGGGGAAGTGAGATGTAGGCCAGGCCGTTGTCCTCCCACACTTGTAGAAGACGGTGGCCAGGGCCGGACTGAGCTTATCCAGGCACTCCAGATTGAGTATGATTGAGCGGCCGACGGCGGGGGCCACCGACAGCGGCGGGCGAGATGGAGACGCGGGCTTCTTCCCTTTCTCTTTCCTCGTCGGAGCCATGGCGGTGGACAAGAGAAGGGAAGTGTGAGATGGGATTGGAGGCAAGAGTCGAAGTTCGAAGGGAGGAAGAACAAGGGACGTTCGAGCAACAGGAAGAGGGGCGGCTGTGTACAACTGCGAGGCAACCTAGCAGGGCGCAAAATAAGGGAGCGTGGGCGAACGGTACCGCCCACACCCAATCAACCGCCACGCGGCGCCCAAGGCCGCAGGCTGTTAGGGCCCGCGGCGCTTCGCCCTTGTCCTTTCGCCTCTCGGCACGGCCAAGTCCATGCGCGCCTTGGGCCCGGGGGCTACTGTCGGCGTTCTGGGAATGGGGGTCCCCAGACTTGCCTGCCTGCGGCCTGCAGCGTGGCTCAAATGGGGGCCCAGCGCGGCCCATCTTCATGAACACAAGACTCAAGACCCTCGCGAGGGGCCAAGCCTCGCGGGGCGGACGACACGGCGCATCCTCAGGCGCAGCCTCATCAGGCTGGCTCGCGAGGAGGCGGAGAGATCAAGGCAGGGCACCTCGCGAGGTGCCCATGACGCAAGCCATGACGATCGAGGGTGCCAGGCGGGCGCCAGCGCGCGCAGCGTCCTTGTTTCCTCTTTGGTGCAAAGAGGGCAAGCGCAGCCGCGGAGTACCGAGGCATCAGGTAAAGGTTGCCATTTCGATGCAATGAGACCAAGACCAGGCGGACTACGAGACGGAGGTCACCATGGAGCCCAGCACGGCGTCACCACAGAGCCTTTGGCAGGCGAAGACCAACTTTAGTCAGGATAAGTGTACTAGATGTTCCCCTTCGAATTGGCCAATTGTTGGCGCCCTTCCCGCTCAATATTTGGGAAGAGGCCCAGGGCCTTTGCTTATAAATAGGACTAGCCACCCCCAGGGAAGAAGGGCATCGGGAAGAGGCATTGGATCAAAATCAGAGAGAGAGAGAAGGGTGACTGAACTCCTCCTAGCAGTTCATCGCCCCAGCCAAGAACAGACCCTCACGAGGCTGTTCTTCCTTGTATTGTTCATCATCATCAGCCCCAGGAGGCAATCCACCAACCACACACTGGAGTAGGGTATTACACCACAACGGTGGCCCGAACCAGTATAAACCTTGTGTCTCTTGTGCAGTTCTTATAGTAGTTTAGATCTTTGTGAGACGGGGAGGTAGAAGGCGTGATCTCCGCGCACACCCCAGTGTTCGAACCTTAAGGGTCTGCCGGAACCCGTGATCCGACAGTAGTGATTGTAACAGTAGCAGCGGAAAAGCAAATAAGCGAAGAACAATATATGAAAAGCTCGTAGGCATCAGATCGGTGATGGAGAATTATGCCGGATGTGATCGATCATGTAACAGCCATAACCTAGGGTGACATAGAACTAGCCCCAGTTCATCAATGTAATGTAGGCATGTATTCCGAATATAGTCTTACGTGCTTATGGAAAAGAACATGCATGACATCTTTTGTCTTACCCTCCCGTGGTAGCGGGGTCCTATTGGAAACTAAGGGATATTAAGGAGTCCTTTTAATAGAGTACCGGACCAAAGCATTAACACATAGTGAATACATGAACTCCTCAAACTACGGTCACCACCGGTAAGTATCCTGATTATTATCACTTCGGGGTTAACGGATCATAACACATAATAGGTGACTATAGACTTGCAAGATAGGATCAAGAACTCTCATATATTGATGAAAACATAATAGGTTCAGATCTGAAATCATGGCACTCGGGACCTAGTGACAACCATTAAGCATAGCAAAGTCATAGCAACATCAATATCAGAACATAGTTGATACTAGGGATCAAACCCTAACAAAACTAACTCGATTACATGATAAATCTCATCCAACCCATCACCATCGGATGACCCACAAGTATAGGGGATCTATCGTAGTCCTTTCGATAAGTAAGAGTGTCAAACCCAACGAGGAGCAGAAGGAAATGATAAGCGATTTTCAGCAAGGTATTCTATGCAAGTACTGAAATAAGTGGTAATAGATAGTTTTGTGATAGGATAATTTGTAACGAGAAACAAGTAACAAAAGTAAATAAAGTGCAGCAAGGTGGCCCAATCCCTTTTGTAGCAAAGGACAAGCCTGGACAAACTCTTATATAGAGAAAAGCGCTCCCGAGGACACATGGGAATATCGTCAAGCTAGTTTTCATCATGTTCATATGATTCGTGTTCGGTACTTTGATAATTTGGTATGCGGGTGGACCGGTGCTTGGGTACTGTCCTTACTTGGAAAAGCATCCCACTTATGATTAACCTCTATTGCAAGCATCCGCAACCACAACAAAATTATTAAGGTAAACCTAACCATAGCATGAAACATATGGATCCAAATCAGCCCCTTACGAAGCAACGCATAAACTAGGGTTTAAGCTTCTGTCACTCTAGCAACCCATCATCTACTTATTACTTCCCAATGCCTTCCTCTAGGCCCAAATAATGGTGAAATGTTATGTAGTTGACGTTCACATAACACCACTAGAGGAGAGACAACATACATCTCATCAAAATATCGAACGAATACCAAATTCACATGACTACTAATAGCAAGACTTCTCTCATGTCCTCAGGAATAAACGTAACTACTCACAAAGCATAATCATGTTCATAATCAGAGGGGTATTAATATGCATATAGGATCTGAACATATGATCTTCCACCAAATAAACCAACTAGCATCAACTACAAGGAGTAATTAACACTAATAACAACCTACTAGTACCAATCCCGGACTTGGAGACAAGAATTGGATACAAGAGATGAACTAGGTTTTGAGAGGAGATGGTGCTGGAGAAGATGTTGATGGAGACTGCCCTCTCCCGATGAGAGGAGTGTTGGTAATGACGATGGCGATGATTTCCCCCTCCCAGAGGGAAGTTTCCCCGGCAGAACAGCTCTGCCGAAGCCCTAGATTGGATCCGCCTCGTGGCGGCGGAGTTTCGTCCGAGGAGATGGCTTATGATTTTTTCCTCATCGAAAGACTCCATGTAGCAGAAGATGGCCATCGGAGGGCCACCATGGGGCCCACGAGGTAGGGGGTGCGCCCCCCACCCTCGTGGGCAGGGTGTGGCCCCCCTGGTGAACTTCTTGCGCTCAGTATTTTTTATATATTCTGAAAACGTCTTCCGTGAAGTTTCAGGACTTTTGGAGCTGTGCATAATAGGTCTCTAATATTTTCTCCTTTTCCAGCCCAGAATCCCAGCTGCCGGCATTCTCCCTCTTTATGTAAACCTTGTAAAATAAGAGAGAATAGGCATAAGTATTGTGACATAATGTGTAATAACAGCCCATAATGCAATAAATATCGATATAAAAACATGATGCAAAATGGACGTATCAACTCCCCCAAGCTTAGACCTCGCTTGTCCTCAAGCGAAAGCCGAAATCGAAAAATATGTCCACATGTTTGGAGATAGAGGTGTTGATAAAGTAAAATACGGACATGAGGGCATCATGATCATTCTTAGAACAGCAACTTGCATAATTCTTGTCATATGATTTCTTATGCTAGAGTAATAATTCAATCACAATTTCAAGTATGAATCGTAAACTTCATTGAAAACTAACAAACTATAATCTCAGTCATTGGAGCAATTGCAATTTATCATAACATAGGAAAGAGTCAATATATAAGAGCTTTTCAGCAAGTCCACATACTCAACTATCATATAGTCTTTCACAATTGCTGACACTCACGCAATACTTATGGGTATGGAGTTTTAAACGGACACAGAGAAAGATAGGGGCTTATAGTTTTTCCTCCCAATGTTTTACCTCTAGTAATGTCAACAATAATAGTTCATGAAAGCTCACATCCAATTAGCCATATATACCAGGATCTTTCCAACATACTGTGCTTGCCAAAGGATAAAATGTAAAAAGGAAGGGTGAAGATCACCATGACTCTTATGCAAGGTAGGAGATGAAAGTAAAAGATAGGCCCTTCGCAGAGGGAAGCATACGTTGTCATGCGCTTTTATGGTTGGATGCACAAAATCTTAATGCGAAAGAACGTCACTTTATATTGCCACTTGTGATATGGACCTTTATTATGCAGTCTGTCGCTTTTATTTCTTCCATATCACACGATCGTATAAAGTTTATTTTCTCCCACACTAATAACTCATACATATTTAGAGAGCAATTTTTATTGCTTGCACTGATGACAACTTACTTGGAGGATCTTACTCAATCCATAGGTAGGTATGGTGGACTCTCATGGCAAAACGGGTTTAAGGGTATTTGGAAGCACAAGTAGTATGTCTACTTGGTGCGATGAATTTGGCTAGCATGAGGGGGAAAGGCAAGCTCAACCATGTTGGATTATCCATGAAAATATAATTTATCTCAGATGTAAGAAAACATAACCCATTACGTTGTCTTCCTTGTCCAACATCAACTCTTTAGCATGTCATATTTTAATGAGTGCTCAGAATCATAAAAGATGTCCAAGATAGTATATTTATATGTGAAGACCTCTCTTTCTTTATTACTTCCTATTAATTGCAATGATGACCAAAACAATGTTTGTCAACTCTCAACAACTTTTATTCATCATACTTTTTCTATGTGAGCTCATTACTCTCCATAAAATCCATATGATCTCTTTGTTTCCTTTTTATTTATTTATCTTTTCTTCTATTCACTTAGGATCATGGCAAAATAATCAAGCCCTTGACTCAACACTAATCTTTATTATATATAGCTCACGGACTCGATTACATAGAGGGATCATAAAGCAAAACTCAAAACTAGATCATGCCGTAAACATTATTCTACTAGATCAAGATATTACCAAAAGGATCGAACTAAGAAAAAGGTAAAGATAAAAGTGATGGTGATACGATATTGGGGCACTCCCCCAAGCTTGGCAGTTGCCAAGGGGAGTGCCCATACCCATGTGATTATGTCTCTCTTTTCAGGGATGGTGATGTGATATTCTTGGCGATGATGCCCCTCAGGATACGATTCTCCTCCTCGAGCTTATTGACTTGCTGATTGAGGTCCATTATTTCCTTTCCGAGTTTTCCTGTAACAGCCAAAGCTCCCTGCACCCTAGGGTGCTGCATAGCTGCGGGAGAACCAGTGACACTCTTTTTCATATTCTCATAAGAAAGAAATCTAACATTGGAAGGGATAATCGAGTTTGGAATAGCCGAGCTCTGCAGTTCTCCCATTGTGAATCCAGCTCGGAAGCGGGAAGTGACTTCTTGATCCTCTTCCATGGCATCTATCCTCTTCAAATCAGCCTCCATCTCTTCCTCCGTTGCTGGCCCAAAGAGGTCAACATTGTTGTTTGTCATTGATCTCGGTGTCGGATGAGACACCCGGCTCTCCCCGACTGACTCTTGCGAAGACATCTTGCTATAATCTGCAGCAGCAACTGCTCGAAACACAAACAGAGGATAATTGCGTGATACGGGAGTCAAAACCCCCGGGAGATTATATAATGAATTTTTACCGACCAAAATACGTATTGTGCAAGAAAACGGGGTCCGGAGAGTGCACGAGGTGCCCACGAGGTAGGGGGCGCACCCAGGAGGGTAGGGCGCGCCCTCCACCCTCGTGGAGCCCTTGTGTCCTTCCCGGACTGCTTCTTATTTTTCTATTTTTCTAAATATTCCAAAACGGAGAAATATTGCCTTAAAACTGTTTTGGAGTCGGTTTACTTACCGTACCACATACCTATTCCTTTTCGGAGTCTGAAACGTTCCGGAAAGTGTCCCTTATGTATTCCTCCAGGGTTACGGTTTCAATAACATTGATTTCAACATTTATGGGATTGCCTGAGATATAATGTTTGATTCTTTGACCGTTCACCACCTTCGAAGTTGTTGATTTTTATGGCACCGGAACGATAGACCTCCTCGATAATGTAAGGACCTTCCCATTTAGAGAGAAGTTTTCCTGCAAAAAATCTTAAACGAGAGTTGTATAGTAATACATAATCACCTACATTAAACACACGCTTTTGTATCCTCTTATCATGCCATCTTTTAAGTTATTCTTTAAACAACTTTGCATTTTCGTAGGCTTGGGTTCTCCATTCATCGAGTGAGCTAATATCAAATGACCTCTTCTCACTGGCAAGTTTAAAATCATAACTGAGCTCTTTAATAGCCCAATATGCCTTGTGTTCTAGTTCAAGAGGTAAGTGACATGCTCTTCCATAAACCATTTTATATGGAGACATACCGATAGGATTTTTATATGCAGTTCCATAGGCCCATAATGCATCATCAAGCTTCTTGGACCAATTCTTTCTAGACCTATTGACAGTCTTTTGCAAAATTAATTTGAGCTCTCTATTAATCAATTCTACTTGACCACTAGACTGAGGGTGATAAGGAGATGCAATTCTATGATTAACATCATACTTAGCAAGCATTTTACGGAAAGCACCATGAATAAAATGTGAACCACCATCAGTCATTAAATATCTAGGGACTCCAAATCTTGGAAAATTAACTTATTTTAAGCATTTTAATAGAAGTGCTATGATCTTCACTACTAGTTGGGATAGCTTCTACCCACTTAGTAACATAATCAATAGCAACAAAAATATGTGTATAATCATTAGAGGCAGGAAAAGGTCCCATATAGTCAAAGCCCCAAACATCAAATGGTTCAATAACGAGTGAATAGTTCATAGGCATTTCTTGGCGTCTACTAATATTACCAATTCTTTGACATTCATCACAAGATAAGACAAACTTACGGGCATCTTTGAAGAGAGTAGGCCAATAAAAACCAGATTGCAATACCTTATGTGTAGTTCTATCTCCAGCATGGTGTCCTCCATAAACTTCGGAGTGACACTTGCGTAGGATATGTTCCTGTCCATGCTCAGGTACACAACGTCTAATAACACAATCTACTCCTTCTTTATAAAGATGTGGGTCATCCCAAAAGTAATGTCTCAAATCATAGAAGAACTTTTTCTTTTGCTGGTATGTGAAACTAGGTGGTATGAATTTGGCAACAATGTAATTAGCATAATCAGCATACCATGGAGCAGTATGAGAAGCATTTATGACATTTAATTGATCATCATGAAAGCTATCACCAATAGGTAGTGGGTCATCAAGCACATTTTCTAACCTAGACAAGTTGTCTGCAACGGGGTTCTCAGCTCCCTTTCTATCAACAATATGTAAATCAAATTCTTGTAGCAAGAGAACCCATCTAATAAGTCTAGGTTTAGCATCTTTCTTTTCCATAAGATATTTAATAGCAGCATGATCGGTGTGAATAGTTACTTTAGAAGCAACAATATAAGGTCTGAACTTATCACAAGCAAATACAACTGCTAAGAATTCTTTTTCAGTAGTAGCATAATTTCTATGAGCATTGTCTAGGGTTTTATTAGCATATTGAATAACGTTTAATTTCTTATCAACTCTTTGCCCTAGAACAGCACCTGCAGCATAATCACTAGCATCACATATAATTTCAAAGGGTAAATTCCAATCAGGTGGCTGAACAATAGGTGCAGAGATCAATGCTTTCTTAAGTATTTCAAATGCTTCTACACAATCATCATCAAAGACAAATGGTATATCTTTTTGTAATAAATTAGTCAGAGGCCGAGAAATTTTTGAGAAGTCCTTAATGAACCTCCTATAAAATCCGGCATGACCAAGGAAACTTCTTATACCTTTGATGTCCTTGGGGCATGGCATCTTTTCAATAGCATCAACCTTGGCTTTATCAACTTCAATACCTCTTTCAGAAACTTTATGCCCCAAGACAATACCTTCATTAACCATAAAGTGGCACTTTTCCCAATTTAAGACAAGATTAGTTTCTTCACATCTCTGCAAAACTCGATCAAGGTTGCTCAAGAAATCATCAAAAGAAGATCCATAGACGGAGAAATCGTCCATGAAAACCTCACAAATCTTTTCACAAAAGTCAGAGAATATAGCCATCATGCATCTTTGAAAGGTAGTAGGTGCATTACATAAACCAAAAGGCATACGTCTATAAGCAAAAGTACCAAAAGGGCAAGTAAAAGTAGTCTTTGATTGATCCTTGGCTGACACAGGTATTTGAAAGAAACCAGAATAACCATCTAGAAAGCAAAAATGTGTATGTTTGGATAATATTTCTAGCATTTAATCGATAAAAGGTGAGGGGTAATGATCCTTTTTAGTGGCCTTATTTAATTTGCAGAAATCAATTACCATCCTATAACCTGTAATAATTCTTTAAGGAATCAATTCATATTTATCATTAGGAACGACAGTAATACCTCCCTTCTTAGGGACACAATGGATAGGACTTACCCACTGACTATCAGCAATGGGATAGATTATACCTGCCTCAAGGAGCTTTAGTATTTCCTTTCTTACCACTTCTTTCATTTTAGGATTCAGCCGTCGTTGATGATCACGAACTGTTTTAGCATGTTCTTCCTAATTTTTTTATGTTGACATAGAGTGGGTCTAATGCCCTTAAGATCATCAGGAGTATACCCAATAGCAGCACGGTGCTTCTTCAGAGTTTTCAATAATGTCTCTTCCTCATGCTCTGAAAGGTTAGCACTAATAATAACAGGATATATATTTTTCTCATCAAGATAATCACATTTAAGAGTATCAGACAATGGTTTAAGCTCAAACACGGGATCACCCTTGGGTGGAGGAGGATCCCCTAGGATTTCAACAGGCAAATTGTGTTTCAGAATAGGTTCATGTTTAAAGAATACTTCATCTATTTCCCTTCTTTCAATCATAAACATATCATTTTCATGGTCTAGCAAATATTGTTCTAAAGGATCACTAGGAGGTACGGCAATAGAAGCAAGACCAATAATTTCATCCTTACTAGGTAATTCTTCTTCACGGTGTTGTCTACTAAATTTAGAGAAATTAAATTCATGAGACATATCATCTAACCCGATAGTAACAACATCCTTTTTGCAATCTATCTTAGCATTAACAGTGTTTAAGAAGGGTCTACCAAATATAATGGGACAAAAGCCATCTTGTGGGGAACCAAGAACCAGAAAATCAGCATGATATTTAGTTTTCCCACACAAGACTTCAGCATCTCTAACAATTCCCATTGGTGAAATAGTATCTCTATTGGCAAGTTTAATTGTGACATCAATATCTTCTAACTCAACAGGTGCAATATCATGCGTAATTTCTCTATATAGGTCAATAGGTATTGCACTAGCACTGGCACCCATATCACATAAGCCATGATAACAATGATCTCCTATTTTAACAGAAATAACAGGCATGCCTACCACTGGTCTAGGTTTATCTTTAGCACAAGGTTTAGCAATTCTAGCAATTTCATCACAGAAATAAATAACATGCCCATCAATATTATCAGCCAAGAGATCTTTAACAATAGCAATATTAGGTTCAACTTTAACTTGCTCAGGAGGTGTATATGTTCTAATATTTCTTTTACGAACCACAGTTGAAGCTTTAGCATGATACTTTATCCTAACAGGGAAAGGTGGTTTCTCAGCATAAGAATTAGGAACAATAGGATCATTATAAGCGATAGTCTTTTCTTCAACTTTAATAGGTGCAGCTACTTTTACTTCTATGGGAGTATGATATTTAAACCACTTCTCCTTGGGGAGATCAACATAAGTATCAAAAGATTCACAGAAAGAAGCTACTATCTCAGAGACAAGTCCATATTTAGTGCTAAATTTATGGAAAACATCGGTATCCATAAAAGATTTAACACAGTCAAACTTAGGTGTCATACCTGAATCCTTACCTTCGTTGAGGTCCCAATCTTCAGAGTTGCGTTTAATTCTTTCCAATAAATCCCATTTGAATTCAATAGTCTTCGTCATAAAAGAGCCAGCACAAGAAGTATCGAGCATGGTGCAATTGTTATCAGAAAGCCGAGCATATAAAATTTGAATAATCATCTCTCTTGAGAGCTCATGATTGGGGCATGAATATAACATTGATTTAAGCCTCCCCCAAGCTTGAGCGATGCTTTCTCCTTCGCGAGGCCAAAAATTATATATATAATTGCGATCATGATGAACAAGATGCATAGGATAAAACTTCTGATGAAATTCCAATTTCAATCGTTTGTAGATCCATGACCCCATATCATCACATAGCCTATACCATGTCAATGCATCTTCCTTCAAAGATAAAGGGAAGACCTTCTTCTTAATAACATCTCTGGGTACACCTGCAAGCTTAAATAATCCACAAACTTCATCCACATATATTAGGTGCTCATCAAGATGCGTTGTTCCGTCTCCTGCAAAAGGATTAGCTAGCAGTTTTTCTATCATACCCAAAGGGATTTCAAAGAAGACATTTTCATTTTCAGTAGGTTCAGTAGGTTGAGGAGCAACTCTTTGCTCTACTGGTCGGGGTGAAGATACCCTGAACAAGCCCCTCAGAGGATTACTTTCCATAGTAACAAGAGACAGTAAATTTCAGCACACTATATAATTTTTCCTTACGAAATTCCACCTACCAAAGGCGCTTCACTCCCTGGCAACGGCGCCAGAAAAGAGTCTTGATGACCCACAAGTATAGGGGATCTATCGTAGCCCTTTCGATAAGTAAGAGTGTCGAACCCAATGAGGAGCATAAGGAAATTATAAGCGGTTCTCAGCAAGGTATTCTCTGCAAGTACTGAAATAAGTGGTAACAGATAGTTTTGTGATAGGATAATTTGTAACGAGCAACAAGTAACAAAAGTAAATAAAGTGCAACAAGGTGGCCCAATCCCTTTTGTAGCAAAGGATAAGCCTGTACAAACTCTTATATAGAGAAAAGCACTCCCGAGGACACATGGGAATATCGTCAAGCTAGTTTTCATCACGTTCATATGATTCGCGTTCGGTACTTTGATAATTTGGTATGTGGGTGGACTGGTGCTTTGGTACTGTCCTTACTTGGACAAGCATCCCACTTATGATTAACCTCTATTGCAAGCATCCACAACTACAAGAAAAGTATTAAGGTAAACCTAACCATAGCATCAAACATATGGATCCAAATCATCCCCTTACGAAGCAATGCATAAACTAGGGTTTAAGCTTCTGTCACTCTAGCAACCCATCATCTACTGATTACTTCCCAATGCCTTCCTCTAGGACCAAATAATGGTGAAGTGTTATGTAGTCGATGTTCACATAACACCACTAGAGGGGTGACAACATACATCTCATCAAAATATCGAACGAATACCAAATTCACATGACTACTAATAGCAAGACTTCTCCCATGTCCTCGGGAACAAACGTAACTACTCACAAAGCATAATCATGTTCATAATCAGAGGGGTATTAATATGCATATAGGATCTGAACATATGATCTTCCACCAAATAAACCAACTAGCATCAACTACAAGGAGTAATTAACATTACTAGCAACCTACTAGTACCAATCCCGGACTTGGAGACAAGAATTGGATACAAGAGATGAACTAGGGTTTTGATAGGAGATGGTGCTGGTGAAGATGTTGATGGAGATTGCCCTCTCCCGATGAGAGGAGCGTTGGTGATGATGATGGCGATGATTTCGCCCTCCCGGAGGGAGGTTTCCCCGGAAGAACAGCTCTACCGGAGCCCTAGATTGGATCCGCCAAGGTTCCGCCTCGGGGCGGCGGATTTTCGTCCAAGGAGATGGCTTATGATTTTTTTCCTCATCGAAAGACTCCATATAGCAGAAGATGGCCATCGGACAGCCACCAAGGGCCCACGAGGTAGGAGGGCGCGCCCCCCACCCTCGTGGGCAGGGTGTGGCCCTCCTGGTGAACTTCTTGCGCTCAGTATTTTTTATATATTCTGAAAACGTCTTCCGTGAAGTTTCAGAACTTTTGGAGATGTGCAGAATAGGTCTCTAATATTTGCTCCTTTTTCAGCCCAGAATCCCAGCTGCCGGCATTCTCCCTCTTTATGTAAACCTTGTAAAATAAGAGAGAATAGGCATAAGTATTGTGACATAATGTGTAATAACAGCCCATAATGCAATAAATATCGATATAAAAACATGATGCAAAATGGATGTATCACCATCCAGCAAGCCTACGATGGAATTACTCACGCACGGCGGTGAGCATCATGAAATTGGTGATTGAGGAAGGTTGATGATGACGCTGACGACGGATTCCCCTCTCCGGAGCCCCGAACGGACTCCAGATCAGCCCTCTCGAGAGAGTTTAGGGCTTAGCAGCGGCTCCGTATCGTAAAACGCGATGAATCCTTCTCCCTGATTTTTTTTCTCCCCTAAAGTGAATATATGGAGTCAAGCTTGAGGTCGGTGGAGCGTCAGGGGGCCCACGAGGTAGGGGGCGCTCCCAGGGGGTAGGGCGCGCCCCCACCCTCATGGACAGGGTGTGGGCCCCCTGACGTGGATCTTTCTTCTAGTATTTTTATATATTCCAAAAATAATCTCCGTTGATTTTCAGGTCATTCCGAGAACTTTTATTTCTGCACAAAAATAACACCATGGCAATTCTGCTGAAAACAGCGTCAGTCCGGGTTTGTTCCATTCAAATCATGCAAGTTAGAGTCCAAAACAAGGGCAAAAGTGTTTGGAAAAGTAGATACGTCGGAGACGTATCACCCCCATCACCAATTCCATGATGCTCACCATCGGGAGTGAGTAATTCCATCGTAGGCTTGCTAGACGGTGATGGGTAGGATGAGATTTATCATGTAATCGAAATAGTTTTGTTAGGGCTTGATCCCTAGTATCCACTATGTTCTGAGATTGATGTTGCTATGACTTTGCTATGCTTAATGTTTGTCACTAGGGCCCGAGTGCCATGATTTCAGATTTGAACCTATTATGTTTTCACGAATATATGTGTGTTCTTGATCCTATCTTGCAAGTTGTGGACACCTATTACGAATTATGATCGACATACCCCAAGGTTGCAATAATTGGGATTCTTCACGATGATGACCGTAGTTTCAGGAGTTCATGTATTCACTAAGTGTTAATGGTTTGTTCAGGTTCTCTATTAAAAGGAGGCCTTAATATCCCTTAGCTTGCTTATGGACCCCGCTACCACGGGAGGGTAGGACAAAAGATGCCATGCAAGTTCTTTTCCATAAGCACGTATGACTATATATGGAATACATGCCTACATTACATTGATAAATTGGAGCTAGTTCTGTGTCGCCCTTGGTTATAACTGCTTCATGATGAATATTGTTGTGGTATTCTCACGGGGGGGTGCGAGACGACAGATGCCACAGGGTGGCTTGAGTGTGAGGGCAAGACTGATGCCGGAATATCCAGGGACGGGTATGCGAGTATCACGCGGTGGTTTACCCAGGTTCGGGGCTCTCCGGAGAGATAATACCCCTACTCCTACATGTCTGAATATATGTGGCATATCTGGTACAGAGTGCTCCTGGAGCTATATCCGAGGTCAGTGTTGCAGGCATCTGGCCTCGTATATGCATGGGTGTGTGAGCACAAGCATGTGTGCGGGTGCCCAATCACCGGGCTGGCTAGCCATGGGCTGATGGATGAATGGATGCGTGTGTGTGCTAGCTAGCTATCTTGCTAGCTACCATGCATGTGTGAGTTCTCCTCCCTGATGGATGGATGGATGACTTTCTTTATAGTGTGTCTAGCTTACTATCTAAGCTAAGTGGTGGCATGGGCAAGGCATGGTGGATGTCAAGCTTGTCCCCTGGGTCACTTCATAAATAGTGCCCAGGAACAAGTGACACTATACATGATGGCTGGGGTGATGCGTGCATAGTGTTCGGGTACGGCCATCTCGTTCGTGGTATGGTCGTCTTGTCGGTGTCGGGACTGTGGTTGACTCCAGGTAGCCGGCCGTTGGCGCAGTCGGCAGCCGGCTGGCCGGAGCAGCTAGACGGGGAGCAGGCCGGGTGGCGAGTCGGTCCGGGCAGTCGGACAGGGGGCCGCTTGGGCGGCCTGAGCAATCGGACTGAGGGGCTTTGCTAGCCCCGATGTCTTGAAATAACATATTGTCGTCTTCGGGTACCCGTGGTCAATTAACCCGACAGTAGCCCCCGAGCCTCCGGGCAACTTGGAGAAGTTGGGCGGAGGTTTTTTAGCAGGTGTTGATGTAGAAGATGTCGATGACGGCCGGCTGCGGACCGCAGCTGGCGCGGCTTGGTTCCGACGGGGGCGCGCAAGTGCACCCGATGGGTGTAGCCTCTAAGCCTTCAAGTGAGGAGGTGGTGTTCCCCATGGAAATGATCATGCAAAAGACAAAGTTAGTCCACGCAAATATATCAAATGTTTGCTTTTAGCATTGCAAGTTTTATGCGGAGGGTGCCGACTCGGTTTCGTCCGAGCCCCCTTAATCTTTTTCGTGTTCCCTCCACTCTTTGGCTTATGCTCTCGCTTGCCGGACAACCGCTCTACGGTCTGTGGCTGAGAGTGGGCCGTGAACTGGAGTGTATAGTACTCAGACTCTGGGAGCGGATTTGACCGAGCAGATACTCATAAAGGAAACGGTCGGGTCACCCGAACAGTTTTTCTTCCCGGACGTTTTTCGCGTGGGTAGCCTCCGGCGTTCACTCTTGCTAGCCGGAGAGCCGCTCTGCGGTCTGTGAGTAGGCCTTTTGTACTGCGCATGCTACTAAGCCGTCTACGGGAACTAACGTCTCAGGCCAAGCGGCCAGCCCCTGGGCCTACTCTGACTGGCGCCGGGGCGAACAGTAATGCAACTGTAATAAAATGCGGAGATAGCCCCCCGAGCATTGCTCGAGCTTATCCGTGCTTTCGCGGTGAAAAAATATGCGGGTGAGGAGCTCACATTGATTTTCATGTAGGCGAGGCGGAGTTTGCCGAAGACAGCCGGCACGGCTCAACGCTTACTGAGCGCGTCGACGCACCCGCTGGGTTTAGCCTTCGAGCCTCCGGGTGCTCGAAGGGGGTCCCGGTCGGCCTGGCTCGACCGGCCAGGTGTAGAGGCGTCTTGCAGCGCCCTTTTTCGTCTTTTTCTCTTCTACCGGCTACCGACAGCCGGACAAAACTCTTCTCTTGTCTCTTCTTTTTTGTTTCTTGCAATCTTTCGTGGGGGCGCGCTAGTGCACCCACTGGGTGTAGCCCCCGAGATTCGGGCCGACTGCTTAGCAGTCGGGCCAGATCTTCCGGCAACTACTTTGTCTTCTTCCTCACGGGGGCGCTTTAGCGCACCCGCTGGGTGTAGCCCCCGAGATTCGGGCCGACTGCTAAGCAGTCGGGCCGGATCTCCCGGCGACTACTTTGTCTTCTTCCTCGCGGGGTCGCATCAGCGCACCCGCTGGGTGTAGCCCCCGAGATTCGGGCCGACTACTTTGTCTTCTTTGTTGAAGTTGATGTTTTTTCTTCTTCTCTTTGTCCGGCAGCCGGCTCGCATCCCATCTCTTTTTTTTCTTGTCTGTCCAACTCCATGCGAGCAGTCAAATGCACGATTTTTTTGTTTTTTCTTTAGTCGCCCTTGCCTTTTCTTCTTTCTTTGCAGCCCAGCCAGCCTCTGCTTCGTTTCTTTAAGCACCAGCCATAACGCGCGGTTGGAGGGGGACCCGGCAGGGGCGCACGTGGCACAGCCGGACACGGTGCCCGGCCCGGGAGCCGGCGGCGGAGGCGCATGACCCAGTCGGCCAGAGGCGCGGCAGGGGAGCCGGCATGGCGCGTGGAGGCGCAGGCGGCCTCGGGCGGAGTCGGACGCGGACGCGCGTGGCCGAGCCGGCGCGGGGAGGCGGCGGGGAGCCGCAGCGGCGTAGTGGGCAATGCGACAGCGCGGTCAGAGTGGGAGAAGGGCGGCCGACGCACACGGGAGGCGCGCGGGCAGCCGGCCTGGGACAGGGCTCGTAGGCGGAGCAGCGGCCGGGGCAGGGGCCGGACGGCGCCGAAGGCCGAGCTGGCGGGCACAGATGGAGGCGGCCGGGTGATGCGCAGGGCCCGCGCTCGAGGGTGCGTTTGGCGAGGTGACGGGGTGGACGCGGGGGACCGAGGCGGAGCAGTAGGCAGCGGAGGAAGCTGGCGGAAGGAAGACGGCAGCCGGCCCAGAGTAGGACGAGCGCGGGGGGGGGCGGCCGAGCAGTCGGCAGTGGCGGAAGCCGGTGGAAGGAGGGCAGTAGCCGGCCCAGAGCAGGGCGAGCGTTGGGAGGGGGCGGCCGAGCAGTCGGCAGCGGCGGAAGCCAGCCGGCGCGCGAACACGGGGAGCCGCGGGCGTGGTGCTGGGGTCGTTTGCAGGAGACGGGCGCGAGGCCGGAGCAGGAGGCCCGTGGGGACGGAGGGGACGCCCACTCGGCCGCGGGAGGAGCCGCAGGAGCGGGATGGGCGCCGCGGCCGACGGGTCCCGGGACAACGACTTGACGGTGCCATGGCCGAGAGCTGCGGAAGGGAGGTGCGAGGACGCTAGGTGGCCATGGAAGCAAGGCCACGAGCTCGGGCAGGTCGCCATGGAGCCGCCGGGGCGCAGCCAGGAGGTCGGAGCGCGGTGACGCGCGATGCCCAGGCGGAGCTACACGGGCTAGGCAGAGACGACGAGGGCGACGGCCGATCGGCCATGGACGAGCCCAGGCCTGGTGGATGGCCACTATCTGAACATTGTCTAGATATCATCTGACCAATGTTCAGATTATCCAACTAGTATCTGACTTGCATCTGGACTATGCATGGGTGGTGTATGAGGCCGAACGGCGAGGACGCGCCACCCCTCGCGGCCATTCTGGGGGCATGTCGATGTCGAGCCCCCGACCGCTATTGGAGATAAGGCGCGACGCCGCGGCGGAGATGACGACAAATGGTCCCGTCCGGACTGCGAAACCAGCAGTAGCTTGCCCCACGGTGGGCGCCAACTATCGTGGTATTCTCACGGGGGGTGCGAGATGACAGATGCCACAAGGTGGCTTCAATGTGAGGGCAAGACTGCTGCCGGAATATCCAGGGATGGGTATGCAAGTATTACGCGATGGTATACCTAGGTTCGGGGCTCTCCGGAGAGATAATACCCCTACTCCTGCATATCTGAATATGTGTGGCATATCTAATACAGAGTGCTCCTGGAGTTGTATCTGAGGTCAGTGCCGCAGGCATCCGTCCTCGTATATGCATGGGTGCGTGAGCACAAGCATGTGTGCGGGTGCCCAATCGCCGGGCTAGCTAGCCATGGGCGGATGGATGAATGGATGCGTGTGTGTGCTAGCTAGCATGCATGTGTGAGTTCTCCTCCCTGATGGATGGATGGATGGCTTGCTTTATAATGTGGCTAGCTTACTATCTAAGCTAAATGGTGGCATGGGCAAGGTATGGTGGACGTCAAGCTTGTCCGCTAGGTCACTTTATAAATAGTGCCCAGAGACAAGTGACACTATACATGATGGCTGGCGTGATGCGTGTAGTGTTTAGGTACAGCCATCTCGTCCGCTGTATGGCCGTCTTGTCGGCGTCGGGAATGCGGTTGGCTCCAAGAAGCTGGCCGTTGGCGTAGTCGGCAGCCGCCTGGCCGGAGCAGCCGGACGGGGAGTAGGCCGGGTGGCGAGTCGGTCCGGGCAGTCGGACATGGGGGCCGCCTAGGAGGCTTGAGCAGTCGGACTAAGGGGCTTTGCTAGCCCCGATGTCTTGAAATATCGTCTTCGCGTCTTCAGGATACCCGTGGTCAATTACACCGACAAATATTATCCAACACAATTATCCATCGTTGATCCAATGCCTACGAGCTTTTCACATATTGATCTTTGCTAAGTTACTTTCTCTGTGCTGCTATTACAATCACTACAACCTTACTATTGCTAGTGTTACCACCATTACCTTACTTCCATACTACTTTGCTACTAAATACTTTGCTGCAGATATTATGTTTTTCAGGTGTGGTTGAATTGACAACTCAACTACTAATACTCACGAATATTCTTTGACTCCTCTTGTGTCAAATCAATAAATTTATATTGAATATTCTACCCTCGAAAACTGTTGCGATCCCCTATACATCACTACTGGAATCAGGTACTTTGCCATCTTCCAGCTCTTTGCCGTCAGCTAGCGGACAGCAAAGAAGCTCTTTGCCATCAGCTACCAAAAAGCAGACGGCAAAGAACTGGCCGATGGCAAAGACCTAATTTACCATCAGCCAGTTCTTTGCCGTCCGCTAGCGGACGGCAAAGAGGGAGGGGGGGCCCACTGACGAGCTGCTTAAAAAAACCTAACGCCCCCCCCCCTCTTTGTCGTCCGCTAGCAGACGGCAAAGATAAAATAAGCGGACGGCAAAGGGGGCGGACGGCAAAGAGGGAGGGGCCCCACTAACGTTAACAGCCGTGCCCCACCCCGCCCCCCTCTCTCTCTCTCTCTCTCTTTCTCTTCTTCACACGCGCGCCGCCGCCCCCAGCACTCGCCGCCGCCCCGTCGCCCCACCACCCCGCGCGCCGCCCCACCCCCGCCCCGTCGCCACTGCCGCCCGCGCCCCACCGGCCCCCCGCCCCATCGCCCCCGCCGCCCTGCCGTCTGGGCGCCGCTGCACCCCGGCGCCCCGGCCCCCCCGCGCCCCACCGCCCCGGCCGGGCCCGGCCCCGTAGCCACTGCCGCTCGGCGCCGCCGCCCCAGGCTGCCCCGTCCCCCTCCTCCGCCGCCACAGGCCGCCCCGCCCCCGTCCTCCACCCCAGGTGAGCTCTGCCTCCTTTTTTTCCTTTTTTCTGTTTTTTTGTTTTAGGTTTATGTTTAGATTTAGTTTTAGTTTTAATTTTAGGTTTATAGGTTTAGTTTTAGTTTAGTTTTAGGTTTAGATTTAGTTTTTTCCTTTTTTCTGTTTTTTTAGTTTTAGGTTTAGGTTTAGTTTAGTTTTAGGAAAGAAGAAGAAGAGAAAAAGAGGAGAGGAGCAGAAGAAGAAGAGGAAAAAGGAAAGGAAGAAGAAGAAGAGGAGGATGAGAAGAAAAAAGAAGAAGAGGAAGAAGAAGAAGAAGAAGAAGAAGAAGAAGAAGAAGAAGAAGAAGAAGAAGAAGAAGAAGAAGAAGAAGAAGAAGAAGAAGAAGAAGAAGAAGAAGAAGAAGAAGAAGAAGGAAAAAAGGAAGAAGAAGAAGAAGAAGAAGAAGAAGAAGGAAAAAAGGAAGAAAAGGAAGAAGAGGAATAAGAAGAAAAGGAAAAAGAGGGGAAAACCCGACCCGACACGGTACCCCGACCCCGACCCGGCACCCCGACACGACACCCCGACCCCGACACCCTGACCCCGACCCCGACCCCGACACCCCGATCCCGAGCCTGACCCGACACACCGACCCCGACACCGACACGGCACCCCGACCCCGACCCGGCACCCCGAGACCCGACACCCCGACCCCGAGAACCCGACCCCGACCCCGACCCCGACAGGCTGACCCCGAGCCTGACCCGACACCCCGACCCCGACACCGACACGGCACCCCGACCCCGACCCGGCACCCCGACCCGACACCCTGACCCCGAGACCCCGACCCCGACCCTGACACCCCGATCGACCCCGAGCCTGACCCGACACCCCGACCCCGACACCACACCCCGACCCTGAAACAGCACCCCGAGCCCGACACGGCACTACCCCAACACCGACACGACACCCTGACCCCCCGACCCCAAAAAAGCACCCCGACCCCGACACGGCACCCCGACACCGACACGACACCCCGACCCCCGACACCTCCCAAAAAGGTGTTCTTTATATTTGTGAATTATTAGTTAGGTCATATATTTTTCGATTTTGTTATGAAAAACATCATATCTAATTGTGTTGATCAGGTAGTTTTAAATGTGCAGTTGTTTCATCGCTGCGAGGTTTGGTGTTCGACGACCTCGCCGTGCGTTTGACGAGCTCTGCCCCTTCGTTCGTGGGTGAGCACAAATGACATGTCCTCCTCCCCCATTAATTATTTGATCTATTCCGATGAAACTTGATAGCTAGCTATATATGTGTCTTGAATCATCAGTATGTGTAACCAATATGTGTCTCCCGTTCGAAAGCGTCATAGTTATAAATATGCATGCATTTGCATATTTATAACCTTGATTCTTTCGAATTGTCCAACGCTATCCATGGACAGCCCGAGTATGTGTAGATTGGGTTCATTTTCCCATATGCTTTGCTCCAGATCCGACGCATAAATTTCGTCAGTGCCTCCCCTGTTGTTCTCCGGGTACACATCCTCTCTATTTATTGCAGAGACGTGTATCAGGAGAACAGCGGGGAGGTGCTACCGAAATTTTTCGTCGGATCCGGAGCATAGCATGGGAAAATGAACCCAATCTACACATACACGGGTGGGATTAGGACCTATCATTACCTATTAGAGTGTAGGTTGCATGGACGTAATAAAATTGACAAAGTAGATCAACTGATGAATATATACATGGTGAATTACATATATAATTGTTGTGTGTCCAGTAGCTCTGAAAGTCAAGATGAGTGACCGTGCGTCGATGTATACCGGTCACACTAGTCAGAACAAATGGAGCGCTGAATGGTTCACAAAAACCAAGGGGTTTGTGCAAGCCGTATTTGCAAATGGCCAGAAGAAAACCTGGTGCCCCTGTTTCCGGTGCGGCAATTGGGAAAAGAAGACAGAGGCTGAAATGGGCAAACACCTGCAGAAGAGTGGTTTTACGCCCGATTATACGGTGTGGACATTTCATGGTGAGTCTGCCCAATGTGACCGAGCTGAGGTGGATCGTCATCGCACCGACGAGCATGGTACCGGGATGGAAAACATGGTGCAAGACTATGATGATGCTCGGGATCCGGACGAGGAGATGGAGGAATCTGCAAAGGCCTTCAATGAAATGTTGGAGTCTTCAAAACGTCCGCTCCACGAGCACACTGAGCTTTGTCAGTTGGATGCCATCTCACAAGTAATGGCTCTGAAGGCTCAGTTCAACTTGGGCAGAGAATGCTATGATGCAATTATGACAGTATTTGGACGCTTTCTACCCAAAGGCCATGTAATGCCTGCAAACCTGTACCAGTCAGACAAAATCCTCCGTGCACTGAAGATGCCCTATGAGAAGATACATGCCTGTGAGAAAGGATGTGCCTTATTTAGGCTTGACTATGTGGACTTGAACTATTGTCCCATTTGCATGTCTTCCAGGTATATTGTGGTAGACAGCGGTATGGGTGAGAAGACACAGACCAAAATCCCCGTTAGTGTTCTTTGGTATATGCCAATTGTACCAAGACTTCAATGTCTTTTCATGGTCGAAGAGACGGCCAGACAGATGACATGGCACAAAACAGGCAAAAGAACCGAACTAGATGTAGATGGGAATCTGATGATGGTACACACATCGGATGGTGTTGCTTGGAAAAAGTTTGATGAATTACATGCTGACAAAGCGGCAGATCCGAGGCATCCTCGAGTCGGCATCAGCACGGATGGGTTCAGTGTGTTTGGTATGACGGCAGCCCAATACAGTTGTTGGCCCGTATTTGTCTTTCCACTCAATCCCCCCCCCCCCCCTCGGACAGATTATGCAAAGAAAGAACATTTTCCTGACGTTGATAATTCCAAGGCCCAACTATCCAGGGAAAAATATGAATGTGTACATGCAACCGCTTAAGGACGAATTGCAAGAAGCCTGGGATAATGGGTTCAAGACATACGACGCCTTTAGCAAACGGAACTTCATAATGCGTGTCTGGTACATGTACTCTACGCATGACTTGCCGGCGTATGCGCTATTCCTTGGCTGGTGTGTGCATGGAAGGTTCCCGTGCCCCGGCTTCAGGCCGGTCGCAAGTTTTCTTGCTTCGACATGCATAGACAGTTCCTGGATCCTCGCCGTAAGTTCAGGAAAGACAAGAAGAACTTCATCAGGGGTAGAGTTGTCAAAAACTCTACACCACCTGCATTGACAGGCCAACAGACCCTGGATCAGTTAAATGCTTATGGGATCTGCCTTACTTCAAAGACCTCCTTTGCCCACACAACATCGACGTGATGCACACTGAGAAGAATATCGCCGAGGCACTTTTTGGTACATTGTTCAGCATAGATGGGAAGTCAAAGGATAATACTAAGGCTAGAGTCGATCTGGAGGCGCTATGTGATAGGCCGTTACAAAACATGAAAGAACCGAAAGGAAACCAGAACTGGACGAAGCCAAAGGCATGGTTCAATCTTGGAAGGCCAGCTATGAGGGAAATTATCTTGTGGGTGCAACAGCAGTTGATGTTCCCCGATGGGTATGCAGTGAATCTAAAGAGGGGAGCAAATCTTGATAAACTGAAGATATTTGGCCTCAAGAGTCATGATTGGCACATATGGATTGAGCGGGTAATGCCGGTGATGTTGCGTGGCTTCATCCCTGAGGATGAATGGCTAGTACTGGCAGAACTCAGCTATTTCTTCTGTGTTCTTTGTGCGAAAGAACTATCGCCTGGCGTGCTAGAAGAAATGGAAGAGTTGGTGCCAGAGTTGATCTGCAAGTTAGAGAAGATCTTTCCATCGGGCTTCTTTAATCCAATGCAACATTTGATTTTGCATCTCCCGACCGAGGCAAGATTGGGGGGGCGTGCAAAATCGTTGGTGCTACCCAACTGAGAGGATGCAGAAGACGCTTCGAGAAAAATGTAAAAATAAACATAGAATTGAAGCATCGATGGCTGAGGCATTCATCACAGAGGAGGCGGCAAACTTCGTAACAGCGCACTACGAAGCCAAAAATCGTCATTTGCATAATCCGAAGCCTTGGTACAATGCTGACGACCCTAAAAAGGGTGGATCCAACCTCAGCCTATTCAAAGGGAATCTCGCACCAGCTAGTGTTTCACATCCAGTATCTTTGGATAACGAAGAATGGCAAACCATTTTGTTGTATATCTTCAACAACCTGATAGAAGTGCGGCCGTACATCAAGTAAGTTCTCGGTACATTGTTTTGCAACTTCTATTTCCTTTGAACTGCTCTTATTCCTGGATATGTCATACAGTCGATACGTTGCCATATTCTCGTATGGAGCGGAGATCCAAAAGGATTCCGTCGAAGAGTATGAGCTTCTCTCAAAGCAAGGAGGCGGCTATCTCGGTTTCATCTCTTGGTTCAAACAAACGGTAATTTCTATTAGACAATTTCATTTCATTCGCTAATTTGTGCGTAATGCAACAATCCTTTCATATTAAACTTGTAGGCTAATTAGGAGTCTATGGATGCCGAATTGAGACAAGTCGCTAATGGTTTTGACTATAAGGTCCGTTCATTTGACAAGTACAACATCAACGGGTATCGCTTTCGTACCTATGGCAAAGAGCTATCTATGGCCGACCGAAAGTCTACAAATTGTTGTGTATCTGCTATCGGCGAAGGAGGTACCGAGTATTATGGGAGAGTTGAAGCAATTTATGAGCTTCTGTTCTATGGTGAAAACCCACTGAATGTCGTAGTCTTCAAATGTTATTGGTTTCAGCCGAAGGAGACTAGAAGGACTCATGAACATATAGGGCTAGTTGAAATCAACTAAGGCACCCATTTAGATGTTCCTGATGTCTATATTACGGCTCAACAGGCGACCCAAGTATTCTATCTACCGTGGGCCTGCCAAACTAATCCAAATCTGAAAGGTTGGGATGTCGTTTATGAAGTGCCGCCACGTGCTAGACTTTCTCCCCCAAAGGAAGAGGATTATGAACCTCACATTAACCCAGACACATATGAAGGAGAATTCTTCCAAGAGACACGTCTTTCCAAAAAGTGTTTCAAGAACCGCTATACTTCACCCCAAAACATTGAAGTAGACAACGACAATGAATCCGACATCACCCCAGAGGAGGAACAAGAAGAGCTGGAACAAGAAGAGGTTACTGTTGTGGATGACCTGTCAATGCTTGACCGACTACGTCAAGGTGGCCTTGCACATGTTGATGCCAATGAACCCTATGAGCCCATCATTGATTATAGTGATGATGATGATTATGCATTTATTGATGATACTGATTGAGATTATTAGTAGTGTCAAGTATTCAATTTTTTTATGTTGTACTTGATGATGATAAACTTAAGTGATATACATATTATTATTCATGTCGGTACTTTTTTTATGTTGTACTAATTTCGTTTATTCTTTGTCATGGCAGGTGTTGAAAGATGGTGGGCGTTGGTCGGGAGCTTGCCGAGTCCCCTTCTTCGTCGGCGCGTGGTGCGAGGTCTTCCATTCCACACGCACCTCTCCGCCGAGCATTGCTGGACAGTATGGCGACACCGCCGGGCCCTTCTTCGTCGACCGCGGTGCCCAGCAGGGGACGAGGTAAGAAGAAGAGAGGAGGTGGAGCACGTGGTCGCGGGAGAGGAGGTAGGGCGACTCTTACGGCGCCTTCCTCGCCACCGCCCCCAGCTGTTTCACCTGAGCACGTGACTGCTAGGGTGGACTCGTCTGAGGAGGAGGCTGCACGGACTCCGGTCTACGGGTCTTCGACCCACGAGCCTCGGGTCGACGGGCCTTCGGCCCACGAGACCCCGGAGGAGCACACGTCTAGATGGGGTAACTGGTCGGGTCAGCCTGAGGAGCTGAGTGGCCATGCTGATGATGGCGGGGAGCCGAGTGGCCATGCTGATGATGGCAGGGAGCCGACTGATTTTTAGGAGGAGGGGGGCAACGTCTACCAGCCTGGTGCTACACGCTCCCGTCCATGTCGGCGACCCGCGAGCAGAGGTGGTTGATTTTCCCTGATGGGGAGAGGTAAGTGCATTTAATCTTTTTGTACCTTCTGCATTCACGTTCCTTCAAATAACTGATGTGTTGGCCTTGTCATGCTGCAGGGGTTGGGACCACCATGAAAGTGTCCACTGGCCCAACTCCGTCCTTGGAGTTCTGATTCGGCAAAACTTCCCGGGGTTTGTCACGTTGCCGGGTGAGGTCGGCTTCCAGAGGTTGGATTGACTTGGGAGCACTACCTGGCTGCCCCGGCCCCGCCGGGTGAGATTATCGACGGTGTCTTGTGCGAGATGAGGGCAGACGTGGTGATCAGAAAGTTCTGGGTAATTGCTCCTTTACACAATTAAAAATCTTCCACTAGCTAGTTATTAATTGTACTAATCAATATTGTCTCATTTGATTGCAGACATTCTACAGGTGTGAGGAGGGATACGAGGAGGAGGCGGCAGATGTTATCCACAAGGAGTGCAAGCGCCTACTTCAGAACTTACGGCATGAGGTTCGGGTGCAGGCTGTTTGAGACTACTACGCCGGGCGTGGTATCAAGAAGCCCAAGCAAGAGTGCCGCGATAAGTTCTTGAGTAAGGAGCAGTACATGAAGGTAATTCTTAAGGCCTTGTACTTACTTCCTTCATTTAGTAATTCATAGCCGTAGCGCTCAAGTTTCTATTTGCTAACTTAGGCCCCTCCGAGATGGTGTGCGGATCGGATGGATTGTTGGGAGGTGTTGGTCAATGCGTGGTGCTCAAAAGAATGGCTGGCCACCCACAAAGAGGCCAAGGACAAACGTGCCCAAATGGAAGGTGTGCCACACCACCAAGGCAGCTCCAACTTATTTCAGTACGGGCAGAACTGAGTATGTGGTTTGCTTCATGATTCATGCAATTCATTCATCATGCTAGCTTTAGCCCTTTAATTACTAATTTACTTTGTTTGTCTCTTTCAGGCACGCTACAATAAGGCGGATAAGGTGCCAGAGGTGTATGACCTGTATGCCATGGCCCACACTGGCCCTTACAAGAAAGTCAAGGCATTCTCTGCGTGTGACCACGATGATCCAAAGAACTTCACCAACATCTCCGCCCATGACAAGCTCGTGCAATATAGAGATCAGGGGAAGGTGAGGAAAGGGGACGACTTTAACCCGAGCCAGGGTCCCATTGATATAGAGCTGCTGATGATATCTGGTGGCGGGAGGTCCCATGGCTCCATAGCCATGGGAGATGCACTTATCCGTTGTCCTAGCACTCTCCCGGAGATCAAGGCCCGCCAGTCGAGCTCCGCTCCTGAGATAAGGCCTCGTGAACGGCCAGTCCAACTCGCCTTCAAGGTTAGTTATACGTACTCAGCTATCTTTCTCCATTACATTGTGTGCGCTTCCATCAATGATTACAAATGGTCATGTGAGTGGTGTTGCAGGCTGCTATACAGAGTGAGAGAGATAGAACGGAGAAACTTCTGGCGGAGACGGCGGAGAGGCAGCGGGAGTTGGAGGAGAGGATGACAAAGATGTTGGAGGAGGAGAGGGCACGGAATGACATGCAGGCAAGGGCCATGTACGAGCTCCTTGTGGTAAGTTTCTTCTACAGATTACTTGCTAGTCTTAACATTTGAGTATCATTACTAACTAGTATGACTCTGTTGTGAAAACCAAATGTGCAGTCTGTGTGCGAGAAGTCCGGTCAGACAGCTCCGCCGATGCCAGTGATTGCTCCTGGGAGCACGGTGAGTTTAATTTGAATGGACATTACTTGCTAGTCTTAACATTTGAGTGTCATAATGCTAACGAGACATTGGAAATGATCTTTGGTGCAGCTTAACTCCAGAAACGCATCGCACGATCCTTCTCCAGCTACCGGCGCGAGCCAGCCCGCTCCTACACCTCCGTGATCACGGTAAGTTTCTCTGGTGTTTTGCTTAACAAATGCATAAAGACCTAGACTTAGCTTTATTTCCTCCAATATGCTTACCATAATGACCTAGAGTTAGCTTCTTTTCCTCCAAAATGACTTAATAAGCTTACTGACCTCATAAACCATCCATTTTACCTAAGTTAGCTCTAAAACGATATGTACTTAGCTTACTTATGTCAAAAATTGCATAATTAACTTAGTTAGCTCATAAACGATCCATTTTACCTAAGTTAGCTCTAAAATGACTAATTTTACCTTAGTTAGCTTATAAGTGATCCAATTTATCCAAGTTAGCTCTAAAATGACCCATTTTACGTAGATTAGCTCCTAAATGATCCATTTTACCTACGTTAGCTTTAAAATGACCCATTTCACCTAGGTTAGCTCCAAAATGACCCATCTTACCTAGGTTAGCTTATAAATGATCCAGTTTATCCAAGTGAGCTCTAAAATGACCCAATTTACCTACAGTAGCTCCTAAACGATCCATTTCACCTAATTAGCTAAAAATGATCCATTTCACCTAAATTAGCTCTTAAATGATCCATTTCACCTAAGTTAGCTCAAAAACGATCCATTTCACCTTAGTTAGCTCAAAAACGTGGCATTTGACCTTAGTTAGCTCATAAACGACCCATTTCAACTAAGTTAGCTCATAAATGATCCATTTCACCTAAGTTAGCTAAAAACGATCCATTTCACCTTAGTTAGCTCAAAAACGATCCATTTCACCTTAGTTAGCTCATAAACGACCCATTTCAACTAAGTTAGCTCATAAATGATCCATTTCACCTAAGTTAGCTCATAAATGATCCATTTCACCTAAGTTAGCTCAAAAACGATCCATTTCACCTTAGTTAGGTCAAAAACGATCCATTTCACCTTAGTTAGCTCAAAAACGATCCATTTCACCTTAGTTAGCTCAAAACGATTCATTTCACCTTAGTTAGCTCAAAAACGATGCCCTTCACCTTAGTTAGCTCATAAACGACCCATTTCAACTAAGTTAGCTCATAAACAACCCATTTCAACTTAGTTAGCTCATATATGATCCATTTCACCTAAGTTAGCTCATAAATGACATATACTTCTTGTTCTAGTCTTCTTCTTGTTCTATTCACCTATTTCTAACTTTCTTATTTACCATTTTGCAGATTTCACTCACTTCATGGAAGCTAGCTTGCTATGATGGAGTGCTTGCTTTTTCTTTGCTAAAACTTTGCATTGTATCTTGCTTGCTATGATAGAACTTGCTATGTTGATGAAACTTTGCTATGTAATATGTATATGGAACAATGTGTATGGATGGAACTTGATGGAACTTGCTATGTTGATGAAACTTTGCTATGTAATATGTATATGGAATTATGTGCTGGATATGTGATATGTTTGCTGTTAAATATATCTATATATGTCATATGTATTTGCTCTGAAAAATGTTGGATTAAAAAACAGAAAAAAGAGACAATATGCAGGCTCTTTGTCGTCTGCCACCGACGGCAAAGGGCTCTTTGCCATCAGCAACCGACGGCAAAGAGGCCACATGGCAGGCAACTGTGCTTCCTGGGAGGCTGACCAATTTGGTCGGTTTGCCTACAGTGGATGACGGCAAAGGCTTTGCCGTCGGCAGCGGACGGCAAAGAGTAAAAACTTTGCCTACAGTGGCGGACGGCAAAGGCCTGCAATGTAGTGACGTGGGCTGACATCATTCGGCGGACGGCAAAGGCCTTCCGAAGTTTGCCGTCAGCGGCGGATGGCAAAGGCCTGCCGTTAACCACCTAACGGAGTAACAGCGCATTTATTGCCATCTGCACTCTTTGCCGTCCGCTGCTGATGGCAAAGGCCCCTTTGCCATCAGCCGCCCGAAGCAGACGGCAAAGTAGCTCTTTGTTGAACCTTACTTTGCCGTCCCCTTTTGCCGTCCGTGGCAGACGGCAAAGACCTTTGCCGTCAGCCATCCATGCCTTTGCCGTCTGCCGTGGCAGATGGCAAAGTAGCTGATTCCTGTAGTGCATGTGGGTTATCACCCAGCGACCAACAAAATGGGACCTTGTGAAAGTGCATGTAGTCCCATGTATGGTTCGGTAATTAATGCTAATCCTTATGGACTAATGTTTGCATTTGAGACATACATTTGAAGGAAAGTTTCATTGGCATTTGGTGAAGGATTTAATCTATCAACACAAACATATGCATTGAGAGTGGATAATGAATGGCAATTCCTATGGAGCAACAGTGACATCCATATATGATTGTCATGCTTAGGATAATGAGTTGAGCCATGGTCATTTCCGTTTGGAGATTGGACGAATTTGAAATGAATGCCATCAATAGCAGTTTAGTATTTGTAACTCAGAGGCCACATACAACCTTAGATTAAAATATTTTTTAACGGAACCGTTCAGCTCAATGAGACAAAGACTTTTCGTGTTGAATTCTTTGTCATCCGAGGAATTCCTAGGGTCCGAATAACTCAGGCAATATATCAGAATCAGTGTCGGGTGTGAGGCAAAACTTATCTTCTCTTTATTAGGTAGGACTATTGGGGCTGTAGACTATGCATATGACCCCATATTGAGATGATTGAAAAAGAAAAATCGATCTCCTCGACGAGGAGAAAAAAAGTTGTGTTGAACACACTTTCATTTGAGGTTGTTTTGGGGAATGTTATCATTATCAAGAGAAATGGCACTCTAGACGTCAGGCTTTGATCATGGAGTAAAGACAAAGGTTAACCAAGATAAAGCTTGATGGAATTCTAAATGGTCAACTCATAAACGCAAGTCATGTACCACAAGGGATCTTGTGGTATGGTAAGCATTTGTTAATTGTGGCTTGTGTTCTAACCCATACTACGTGTTTTCTATGTCTATGTGTTCTCATGGGCTTGCATCAAGAGAAAGATTCCAAGTGTCCATGAGAGGATGACATCAAGTGATCATGATCATGGTTTACTGATACCTCTCAAATGTATCTATATTTGTTGATTATTTAATGCTATTATGTTATCATTTTATATACCTTTTATAGCATTTTAGATTATTTTTATGGGCTAACCTATTAATTTAGTGTCCAGTGTCATTTCTTATTTTCTGCTTGTTTTTAGTGCGCACGAAATCAATATTTGCGGAGGTCAAAATACGTTGCCGATTTAAAATGATTTTTTTGGGAAACAGGAAACATTGGAAGCTTCGGGAGATGTCGAGAGGGGCCACCAGCTAGCCACATGGACACATGATGCAGCTAGGGGATGGTCATGCCAGCTGTTCATGTGGGGCCCTCAGTTATCGCCTTGACCTAATTCCATTGCCATAAATCCCTATAAGTATCGAAACCATCCGTCGTACCTCCAGAAGAATTGTATCTTTGTTGCAAGCCTCTGTTCTGAAGAGATCCCATCTGGAGCCCTATACCGGATCCCTGCCAGAGGAGGAAGTCATTGTCGGAGGCATCTTCATCAACCTTGCTACCTCCATGACTATGTGTGAGTAGTTTCTTCAATACCTACGGGTCCATAGTAGTAGCTAGATGGTGCTCTCTCTCTCTCTTTTTGGATCTTCAATACCATGTTCCCCTTCTTCCTTGTATGATTGGGATCATTTCGATGTAATTCTTTGGTGTATTTGTTGGGTCATGATGAATTGTGAGTTTATGATCATATTGTTCATTGAATTCAATTGAACCTTTTGAAGTTTCATTGTTGTATAATTAAATAGCTATGTATGCTTTCCGATCTGTTTGTCTTCTCCTGTGAAGATTGATGAGTAGTTCTTCAGAGGGAGTGGTGCCTAGTAGTTGGTTCAATCTTGCTATGCTCTACCCCAGTGACAAAAGGGGCCAAGACACATATTATATTGTTTCCACTAAGGATAAAACGATCGGTTTGATCTTATTGCTAGATTTCTTTCTGTCTACATTATGTCATCTTGCTTATTGCATTACTCCTTTTCTCATGAACTTAATACTTTGAGATGCATGTTGGATAGGCGTCTTGGGGTGGAGTAATAGTAGTAGATGTAGTTGGATTAATGGTCTACTTATCACGGACGTAATGCTTATATGATATTATGCCATGAATGATCATAGTCATAAAGTTTATTTTTCTTGTCAATTGCCTAACTACAATTTGTTACCATGCCCGTTGCCTACCTTCGAGAGAGTTACCACTAGTGAACCTATGACCCTCGGGTCTATTCTCCATTAATACCTTATTATTTGCCTCTTTACTACTTGTCTTACCACAATTATTTATCTATTAGCTTTTAACATTGTAACTAGCAAGACAAGGGGCTTGACAACCCACTTGCCACGTTGGGTGCAAGTATTTTATTTTGTTTGTGTGTAGGTGCTACTTATCTTGGCGGCTTGTTGACTCCTAATGGTTCGATTAAACCTTGGTTCTTAACTGGGGGAAAGCTTTGATACTATCTACACCACCCTTCCTCTTTGGGGAAACCCAATGACTCCTACAGGAGTAGCACAAGGGAAAGTTCAAGATAGATGCCCCAAATAATTACATGCTTGAGGCCTGCTAATGATCACAAGATGGACATGTGAAGATGGAATGCAAGGCAATGCTTCCCACATGGTTTATGAGGGAGCTATTTGATGTCTTCACCAAGTGTCATGCTCAAGATTGTGTTTCCAACTTGAGCCAACCATAAAAGTCAACATCAACCTCAAGTGGAATGCTCTTGTCAAAGGTATTAGTTCCTTTGGCTTTAGTGGTGTGGATAGACGAACATTGAAGAAATATATGCTCAAGATTGGATTTCTAGGAGCTATCTAGTGTAGTTCTTTTATGTTCTTGAGTTATAGGGACCCCACACTATTAAGAGGAGATCAAAGGAGTCCACGATGGATTTGCTCAAGTCAATATATTTTGCACACGATTCCACTCAAATCATACCAAAAATGCCTTAGCCAAAATCCTACTACCAAAAGTGCCCATCCTCATGTTAACAGGAAGATCATCCGGATTGCTACCCAGATCATGTGGGCTTTGCTCGGATCGTCCGGATAGTGTCCTGGATGTCCGGCTAGGTTAACATGAGGTACCTGTAGGTTTTCTCCAACGACGGATCATCTGGGATCCTCCTCGGATCGTCCGGTCGTTGCCCGAAAAAACTGCCTGAATACTTACACAAGAGACATTCTCGTCCGGCTATATTTCCTTTGCATCACCAGCAGTTGACCTGGCCACATCATCCAAGTCCCTGCCCATATCATTCGGGTTGCTTCCCGGACATCCGGGCACTCACAAAAAAACGTGACAAATGGCTAGTTTTTCTTCTAGCCTATATATACCCCTTTAGCACTTCAGGGAGGGGTTGAGCAACACAAATATCTTGACCGACATCTAAGATAATCCCCCTCCCCCTTCTCCTACCTCGAATCTTAGATCCTAGGGAGATTAGTGAGAATTCTTGAGAGAGATTTCACTAAGTGATAATCCACTCCATCTCCCTTTTTAAACCGAAGCAATTTGTGATTTGAGAAAGTCTTGAGCATACCCCCCTTGATCTTATTACTCTTGGAGGTTGGATACTCCTAGGCGGTAGGCATGCTCCGACGGGGAATCAACTTGTGATTTGTTCCCCGAAAAGTTTATGAAGGTTTGGAGGCCGCCTTAAGGTCTACCACTAGTGGTTGAGAATCACCTTCATGGTGATATCTCAAGGATAATAGGGTTAGCCTTCGTGGTGTTGGTGTGCCTTTGTGGTAACACACATCCCTCCAATGGTGATAAGCTTCCCTACAAGAAAGTGAATACATCCGTGTCTCTGTGACTTCGGTTATTCCTAACCCTAACTCCTTATTTGTGGTTTATTTTTATCTCTTGACCCTGCATTCACTATATCTTATTGTCATCATTTTATTGTGTTGGTTATTCCCTTGTAGAGATTAATTAGGCCTTCACTTTATATTCTGGAATTCATACTTGCTACTATTGATATATCTTGTGATCAGTGTGAATTGCTAACTTGTGTCGTAACACTTCCATATCTTGTGATATTGCTCAAGTAAGTTTGTCTAACTTACATTGCTCATGAGACAAAGCCTCCAAGAAGAAAATGACATCACAACGCCTTCACAGCCCCGATCTGGAATGTGCCGGACCAATGGTTTTCACGCAGAGCCCATCATGGATGGAGTTCACCCACGTTGATACCTCCAAGGAGGGAAACGACACACAAGAGTGTCAACATCGCCGACATGACATAGTGAGGAAAAGCTTTTGCCAAGGACACGACCCCCATCATCCAGGTCCATCAGTCACAGTCGACCGAGGAAAGGAGTAGACGACTCCCGGACCAAGTGTGGTGGCAGCAAAGCCCACACCAGCATGATGGACGCCTCCCAAGTGATCCACCTCGCCGCCCTAGCTATCGAGGCAACCCACGAGCACCCGCGAGAGTGATGCTGTCGTGCCACCTACCAGAGCCACCGCTCCGGCCACCGAGGGGATCCACCTTCACCCACCACCCACATGGCGGTGGATCGCAAGCATACAGTCGGTCGCCATGCTGCCACACCAACACAGCTCCACCGCCCACTGCATCCCAAAGTTTACACCTTGTACCCACACAGAGACGGACCCTAGATCTGGGATGTCGGGTGCCCAGAGAAGCAACCGCAAGGGCCGCCAATGAGGGGAGGGCCATGCCCAAGGAAGCTACCGGGTCAGATCAGGAGCATGATGGACCTTGTGGATCCAGCATCCAACGGCGACCGGGAACCCCATCCATGACGGCCGGCCACAAGCGAGGAACTGCGCCACCGAGACCCAGCGACAGCAGCCTGCATCACCGACACGTGTCGCCGATGGAGGGAGAGGGAGTTTGATTAGTTTATGCTATGCACACGATGTTTTGTGGACGATCTCTACACTACATTCATATGATCGAAGTGCAGTAGACGGCTGGAATGACTCTCATCCAACTGTCCTCAGGTTGTACATCATCCATAGAGCAATTTCGTTTATACTCCCTCCGTTTCGAATTACTTGTCGCAGGTATGAATGTATCTAGATGTATTTTAGTTCTAGATAAATCAATTTCTGCGACGAGTAATTTGAAACGGAGGGAGTACTCAATATGACAACTGAAATGTGATTTAAGCTCAATATGACAACTGAAATGTGATTTACACTACTGTTGTCTTGTTGATGCGCACTCTCTTCACTTTCTGAACTATAAAACCGTGTAGAAAATTTGAAACTGCTGGCACGCTACATCTGAGATCCTAATCATGTTGGAGTGAATAGACGAGAGACGGGGAAGGCACCAGTTATTAGTTAATATAAGAGGACAATTAGTACAGACAAATGCAAGTGCGCATCAAGCTTCTTCCGGCACAGCCATGAGAACGATGCTGACGTCGGCACGGGCACCGGCTCTGACGCCGGCGAAGGCGACCCGAGAGCCGGCGGCAGCTCAAATGGGGCTTTACCCTGCCGGACGCCCGTGACGTTCCTCAAATCCGACGAAATTTTTGCTCTGCTCCCAGACCTCAGATGCTGAAACAAGCAGAGAGTAAATACACGGCGATGGAACACTAGCAGAAATGACCCAAGGAGCTAGCGAGGTCACACTCACTGACCTCTCCTGGTTACCGTGAGGTTGGCGTCGTCGTAGTTCACCAGCCACAGGAAGTAGCCGAGCAGGCCGCACCGGGCGGCGAAGCCGAGCTTCTCGGCGACGACGGCCGCGCCGTCGAAGGCGACCCAGACGTCGCCCACCGCCAGGTACGACGACACGGAGCCGTTGTCATACGACGTCATCACCGGCGCGCGTCCGCCCGTGGTCCTGGTGAGCGCCTGCACCTCGGCGTAGGACATGGCCCCCGTCGCGTTGCTCCCGCGCTGCTTCGGCCCGGCGGCCACGACCGGCGCGCCGACGCCGCTGTTGGCCTTGTTGCGCAGAAACCACGACCGGCCGTAGAGCGGGAGCCCCATGACCACCTTGCCCGCCGGGACGCCCGCGTCGAGCCAGGAGACGACGCCGTAGCTCACCGAGAAGTGCGACGCCCTGTCGTACAGCGGCGCGTCGAAGGCCGTGACAGTGGCCGCCGCGTCGGCCGGCCGGAGCCCGAACGCCATCACGTTGATCCAGTCGAGGCTCCCCGCGACCGCCTCCGACGGGTAGTCCACGCCGGCGAACGGCGCGCCGAACACGTGGTTAGAGAAGTAGACGGTGGCCGTGAGCAGGAACCCCTTGGGCGCCGCGGCGCGCCACTCGGCGACAAGGAACCCGAAGTCGGCCATTTCCACCGCCGACGCCGGGAACCGCCACGCGACGTCGATCCCGTCGAAGCCATTCTCCCGCGCCACCCTAACGGCCGCGTCGACGAACGCGACCCGCGACGTCGGGTCCGCGGCCATGGCGGCGAACGCGGGGTCCCCAGATGCCCTGGCGGCGCCTGCTGCGGCATCTTCGGCGCCGGCGGTGGCGAGGGAGAGCAGGGTCCTGAGCACCGGGTTCCTCCCTTTGAGCTCCCGGGAGAAGCTAGCGAGGAGGCGCGCCTGGGCCAGGTCGGCTGGGAGCTGGAGCGTGTGCCGCGTGGGGTGCACGGAGAGAGAGGAGTAGTAGAGGTGGGTGTAGAGGGAGGGAGGCGTCGAGGGCCGAGAGGGGCCAGAGGTCGGCGTCGGCGGCGAAGTAGTAGCCGGCTCGCACCGTCGTCGGTGCTTGTTGGGTGGTGTCAGGCGGTGGCGCAAGAGCTGAAGCTGCAAGGGAGAGCGAGAGTGAGATGACAGTGTAGAGGAGGAGTGTGGTGTGTGCCATTGCTGAGGAGGTGCCCGGAGAGTGAGCATTGTTTTTGTGTCACCGGAGAAGGGGAATCTTGCAGGTGTTGTTATGCCAGTGTTTGCTTCTTTGTAACTTCTTACCTGAAGCAAATTTACCGTTAATTAATCAAAAATGATAAAAAAAACAAACGTCCGGTTTCTAGGCATAGTATAAATCAAACGTTTTTTTATAGCAAATTATATTGTGGTGAGGATGGCAGTTTCATTTAGCCAGCATTTATATTCCTGGCAAAACAACTGAACATGACAAATATTATGATGCTTGCTAAAGGAAATTGTCATCCTTGCAATAACATAATTTGTTATTCCGGACATTTGATTTATCATGCTAAAAGAATCTGGCGTCTGATTTGTATGAATTAATAAAAATTACTGTACATCCCAACTAAGAAAATTTGAGAGAGTGTCAGAAATGCTGCTCTACCATTTATGTTCATGACCAACTGCACGTTGGCCTCTGAAGGACTGTTTGTGTAAGGTTGATCACCGTTGTAGTTTTTGAAATGACATCATGTATGGTCTCCTGGAAAAATGGCATATACCGAGCAGTTGGTGTATATAGACAGTCAGGTGTATTTACTATGCCACATGATTTTCATTTTATTTTTTCCTACCAAACAGTGACAAATTCATAGCAAATACAATTGAACAATTAGTAACCATAAACTAAACAAAGTCCAATGTTAACATGAAACCATGCATATCGAATATTGCATGGCCACCGATCGCAACATATGAAACAAAATAATAGCCGCGTTGCACCTACGGCAAAGTTTAACAATTAGAAGGATGCAAAGGTTTATGTACAAATATGGATGGTTGGGGTGGGGGTAGGTGGCGAAGGGACACCGCTCTATGCATGTTGATGTCTTCTCTCGACGATGCAATACATGAAGTATGTTTCTTTATTAAAAAATGTTACCAAAAGATATGCCATTGCTACTCCCATTCCTGCATCGCAACACATTGTGAATGTTTCATACATGTTGCATGATGTCAATTCCATTCCTTGATCATTTTGGTAAACTGATCTAATGATTGCAAAAACTATTGATCACTCTCTGAGCAAAGTACAAAAATAGATATCGTTGGGATGCCCACGAACAAGTGGTCATGTTGTATAGTGGGTAGTTGATTTATGGAGAGAGCCAGATGTATTTATTTTTCTGGATTATTTTAGACTTTTCATCGATGTTCATTCAGTTGGAGGAGACATTTTCGTCAACTAAAGAGACGCCTGTGGTGGCTTCATCAATATCAAAATAAAGTGTCAGCTTAGCCTCTCGGAGGTACTCATAGTGTTAGGTGTGCGTTCATATGGGTGAGTGTTTATGCGTAATTATGAGTTTTTTGCATGTTAGAAAAAATCATTTTTCAATTCATTTAATTTTGTTGTCCAAGTGTACCTGAGTTTTTTTAAACAAAACGCCCAAGACTTTATTCATTGGAAATAACAGTTACATCGTTTATGAGGAGAGGTACAATTGCAACTGAAGGTTCCTCAAACCAATCCAACGTCATAGAAATTTTTGCCAACATAGCATGCTCGTGAGCAACTTTATTTGCGTGTCTACTGCAATGTTCGAACCTAGCTATAGTAAAATCACAAACAAGATGATAGCAGTCGTCGTAAATCGCCGCCGCCCCTCCCAAATAATGACCACTCATGTTCACCATTTCAATGGCCTCCAGGTTGTTAGTATTAATGATGAGACAATGGCATGTTGGGGAACGTAGCATGCAATTTCAAAAAAATGCATACGATCACGCAAGATCTATCTAGGATATGCATAGCAACGAGAGGGGGAGAGTGTGTCCACGTACCCTCGTAGACCGAAAGCGGAAGCGTTAGTTTAACACAGTTGATATAGTCGAACCTCTTCTCGATTCAACCGGTCAAGTACCAAACGTACATCACCTCCGAGTTTAGCACACGTTCAGCTCGATGACGTCCCTCGAACTCTTGATCCAGCAAAGTGTCGAGGGAGAGTTTCGTCAGCACGATGGCGTGGTGACGGTGATGGTGAAGTGATCCGCGCAGGGCTTCGCCTAAGCACTACGACAATATGACCGAAGGAGTAAACAGTGGAGGGGGCACCGCACACTGCTAAGAACAATTGATGTGCCTTAGAGGTGCCCCCTGCCCCCGTATATAAAGGAGGAGGGGGGAGGAGGCCGGCCTAGGCGCGCCCCAAAGTGGGGAGGAGTCCTACTAGGACTCCAAGTCCAATTCGGACCCCCCCCCCTTCCTTTTACCGGAGAGGGAAAGGGGAAGGAGAAGGAGAAGGAAAGGGGGACGCCGCCCCCTTCCCCACTCCAATTCGGACCCCTTCCAAGGGGGGGCGCGCCAGCCCCTTGTGGGCTGGTGTTCCTCCCTCCCAAGGCCCATGTGGCCCATTACTTCCCCAGGGGGTTCCGGTAACACCCCCGGGGTACTCCAATAAATACCTGAAACACTCCGGAACCATTCTGGTGTCCGAATACTGTCGTCCAATATATCAATCTTTACCTCTTGACCATTTCAAGACTCCTCGTCATGTCCGTGATCTCATTCGGGACTCCAAACAATCTCCGGTTGCCAAAACACATAACTCATAATACAAATCGTCATCAAACGTTAAGCGTGCGGACCCTACGGGTTCGAGAACTATGTAGACATGACCGAGACACATCTCCAATCGATAACCAACAGTGGAACCTGGATGCTCATATTGGTTCCTGCATATTCTACGAAGATCTTTATCGGTCAAACCGCAATGACAACATATGGCATTCCCTTTGTCATCGGTATGTTACTTGCCCGAGATTTGATCGTCGGTATCTTCATACCTAGTTCAATCTCGTTACCGACAAGTCTCTTTACTCGTTCTGTAATGCATCATCCCGTAACTAACTCATTAGTCACATTGCTTGCAAGGCTTATCATGATGTGCATTACAGAGAGCGCCCAGAGATACCTTTCCGATACTCGGAGTGACAAATCCTAATCTCGATCTATGCCAATCCAAGAAACACCTCCGGAGATACCTGTAGAGCATCTTTATGATCACCCAGTTATGTTGTGATGTTTGATAGCGCACAAGGCATTCTTCTGGTATTTGGGAGTTGCATAATCTCATAGTCAAAGGAATATGTATAAGTCATGAAGAAAGCAATAGCAATAAAACTTAACGATCATTATGCTAAGCTAACGGATGGGTCTTGTCCATCACATCATTCTCCTAATGATGTGATCCCGTTCATGAAATGATAACACATGTCTATGGTCAGGAAACTTAACCATCTTTGATTAACGAGCTAGTCTAGTAGAGGCATACTAGGGACACTTTGTTTTGTCTATGTATTCACACATGTATCAAGTTTTCGGTTAATACAATTCTAGCATGAATAATAAATAGTTATCATGATATAAGGAAATATAAATAACAACTTTATTATTGCCTCTAGGGCATATTTCCTACATGGCATCTTATCCTTTGCGCAAGGGCAAGACCAATCTGTGCGCCAAAGCTTCAGCCGTCAGGACATTCGCACAGTTCTCGATTGTATCATTCCTTCCAGCGATGAAGTTTCCTTTATCATGCCTCTAAACTGCCCCCAATGTAGACCTAAGCAGCCTTCATCAAAAGAAGCATCAAAGTTAAGTTTGGCAAAACCCCGGGAGCGAATCCACCCCTCTTCTCATGGTAGTTTTTGGATAGGAGGTGGTAACATAGTTTGGCATAATGGCACAAATCCCCATGGTAACCTGATAATCATCTTGAAGTACCCCTTCAAAACCAACTTACCCCTTTGAAAGCACAAGTGCTCCCTAGGTGGTTTTGGTAATTGATGACAACATATCTCTTGTTGGACTAATACCTTTACCTAGTGTATTTCAGATAAGTTCAACAATGGAGTGGCATGGACTAAAGGTTGTGGGAACCTCTTCAAGATGCTAAGGACAAAGGATTGGCTAAAGCTTCAAGCTCAAGACTCTTCTTTTTATATTTTAGTGATCCAAGATCACATTGAGTCCTTAGGAAAAGCCAATACTATCAAGAAGGGATGAGGTGTTGTTTAATGAGCCTCTTGCTCAAGTGCTTAATGATATGCTCCAAAATCCTCAGCTACTTTCCCACTTCCACAAATGACCTAAACCCTAAGCCAAACTCGGTCATACCGATTCTGTCAATCCGGCGCCACCGAGTTTCACTTGTCATTTGCCACTGCCAAACCCTAGCAATTGGGTCCTACCGATACGGATCTCGGTCTCACCGAGATGGGCTTGCAAACTCTCTGTTACCTGTTGCAATATCTTCGGTCCCACCGAGATATGCAATCGGCCCCACCGAGTTTGCTTGGCCAACTCTCAGTTTCACTTATTACCAAAATCGGTCCCACCGAGTTTGAGTAATCGGTCAAACTGAGTTTTGGATTTTCCCAAACCCTAACCGAATCGGTCCTACCGAGTTGCATCACAGTCCCACCGAAATTCCTAACGGTCACTAGGTTTACCATTTCGGTCCGACCGAGTTTGATGATTCGGTCCCACCGAGATTGGAAAACTGTGTGTAACGGTTGGATTTTGTGTGGAGGCTATATATACCCCTCCACCACCTCTTCATTCAAGGAGAGAGCCATCAGAACACACACTCCATTCCTACTCATATGTTCTGAGAAAGAATCACCTACTCATGTGTTGAGACCAAGATATTCCATTCCTACCATATGAATCTTGATCTCTAGCCTTCCCCAAGTTGCTTTCCACTCAAATCTTCTTTCCACCAGATCCAAATCCTATGAGAGAGAGTTGAGTGTTGGGGAGACTATCATTTGAAGCACAAGAGCAAGGAGTTCATCATCAACACACCATTTGTTACTTCTTGGAGAGTGGTGTCTCCTAGATTGGCTAGGTGTCACTTGGGAGCCTCCGACAAGATTGTGGAGTTGAGCCAAGGAGTTCGTAAGGGCAAGGTGATCGCCTACTTCGTGAAGATCTACCGCTAGTGAGGCAAGTCCTTCGTGGGCGATGGCCATGGTGGAATAGACAAGGTTGCTTCTTTGTGGACCCTTCGTGGGTGGAGCCCTCCGTGGACCCGCGCAACCGTTACCCTTCGTGGGTTGAAGTCTCCATCAACGTGGATGTAGGATAGCACCACCTATCCGAACCACGGGAAAAACATCCGTGTCTCCAATTGCGTTTGAATCCTCCAAACCCTTCCCTTTACATTCGTGCAAGTTGCATGCTTTACTTTCCGCTGCCTATATACTCTTTGCATGCTTGCTTGATATGTATTGTGTATGTTGAAATTGTGCCCGAACTCCACTTAAACCAAAAAACCTTAAAAAGTGCAACTTTAGCATTCAGTGTCTATTCACCCCCCCCCTCTAGACACTCCTTCTTCTAGATCCTACACCCTTACTCACCACAAATATCAGGCTGCAATGTCGATCATTGAAAGTGCAACTATCCCTAGGTGGTTTTTGTAATTCCTAACAACATATAGCTCATTGAGCTAATGCTATTCCAAGATTAATATTTCAGGAAAAGCTCAATGAATGGCATGGCATGGATGAGGAAAGTGGACCCCTCAAAATACTAAGGACAAAAAGATTGGCTCAAGCTCAAAGCTCAAGACTCTATATTTTATATTTTAGTGATCCAAGATCACATTGAGTCTATAGGGAAAGCCAATACTATCAAGGGGGGATGAGGTGTTGCTTGATGAGGTTCTTGCTTCATAGTGCTTAGTGATGTGCTCCGAAACCCTCAACTACCTTCCCACATCCACATATGACCTAAACCAAAAGTCAAACTCGGCCCCACCGATTCTTTCTATCCGGCGCCACCGAGTTCAGATGTCATAGCCACTGCCACAAACCCTAGGCAAATCGGTCTCACCGATAGGGATCTCGATCACACCGAGATGGGGTGTAATCTCTCTGTTTCCCTTCGTAAAGTTTCGGTCCTACCGAGATGAGCGATCCGTCCCACCGAGATTGCAATGTAAACTCTCTGTTTCCCTTTTGTAACATTTTGGTCCCACCGAAATGAGCGATCAGTCCCACCGAGTTTACCTGACCAACTCTCTCGTTAGCTTATTACCAAAATCGGTCCCACCGAGTTTGTGTAATCGGTCACACCGAGATTACGTTATGCCCTAACCCTAACCATATCGGTCCTACCGAGTTGCATCTCAGTCCCACCAAAAATCCTAACGGTCACTAGGTTTGCTGAATTGGTCCGACCGAGTTTCTCAATTTGGTCTCACCGAGATTGGTAAATTGTGTGTAACGGTTAGTTTTTGTGTGGAGGCTATATATACCCCTCCACCCACTCTTCATTCATGGAGAGAGCCATCAGAACATACCTATACTTCCAATACACATTTTCTGAGAGAGAACCACCTACTCATGTGTTGAGGCCAAGATATTCCATTCTCACCATATGAATCTTGATCTCTAGCCTTCCTCAAGTTGCTTTCCACTCAAATCTTCTTTCCACCAAATACATATCCTGTGAGAGAGAGTTGAGTGTTGGGGAGACTATCATTTGAAGCACAAGAGCAAGGCGTTCATCATCATCACACGATTTGTTACTTCTTGGAGAGTGGTGTCTCCTAGATTGGCTAGGTGTCACTTGGGAGCCTCCGACAAGATTGTGGAGTTGAACCAAGGAGTTTGTAAGGGCACGTAGATCGCCTACTTCGTGAAGATCTACCGGTAGTGAGGCAAATCCTTCGTGGAAGATGGCCATGATGGGATAGACAAGGTTGCTTCTTCGTGGACCCTTCTTGGGTGGAGCCCTCTGTGGACTCGCGCAACCATTACCCTTTGTGGGTTGAAGTCTCCATCAACGTGGATGTACGATAGCACCACCTATCGGAACAACAACAAAAACATCCGTGTCTCCAATTGCGTTTGAATTCTTGATACGTCTCCGTCGTATCTACTTTTCCAAACACTTTTGCCCTTGTTTTGGACTCTAACTTGTATGATTTAAATGGAACTAACCCGGATTGACGCTGTTTTCAGTAGAATTGCCATGGTGTTGTTTTATGTGCAGAAAACAAATATTCTCAGAATGACCTGAAACTCCATGGAACATCTTGGAAAAAACAATAAAAAATCCTTGCCAAAGATGAAGACCAGGGGGCCCACACCCTTCTCACGAGGGTGGGGGGCGCCCCCCCTAGGGCGCGCCCCCTACCTCATTGCCCCTGGAAACCCTTTGACGCCAACTCCAACTCTATATATTTGCTTTCGGGGAGAAAAAAATAAGAGAGAAGAAATCATCGCATTTGACGATACGGAGCCACCGCCAAGCCCTAAAACCTCTCGGGAGGGATGATCTGGAGTCCGTTCAGGGCTCTGGAGAGGGGGATTCGTCGTCGTCGTCATCATCAACCATCCTCCATCACCAATTTCATGATGCTCACCGTCGTGCGTGAGTAATTCCATCGTAGGCTTGCTGGACGGTGATGGGTTGGATGAGATTTATCATGTAATAGAGTTAGTTTTGTTAGGGTTTGATCCCTAGTATCCATTATGTTCTGAGATTGATGTTGCTATGACTTTGGTATGCTTAATGCTTGTCACTAGGGCCCGAGTGTCATGATTTCAGATCTGAACCTATTATGTTTTCATGAATATATGTGAGTTCTTGATCCTATTTTGCAAGTCTATAGTCACCTACTATGTGTTATGATCCGGCAACCCCGAAGTGACAATAATCGGGACCACTCCCGGTGATGACCATAGTTTGAGGAGTTCATGTATTCACTATGTGCTAATGCTTTGTTCCGGTTCTCTATTAAAAGGAGGCCTTAATATCCCTTAGTTTCCAATAGGACCCCGCTGCCACGGGAGGGTAGGACAAAAGATGTCATGCAAGTTCTTTTCCATAAGCACGTATGACTATATATGGAATACATGCCTACATTACATTGATGAATTGGAGCTAGTTCTGTGTCACCCTATGTTATGACTGTTACATGATGAACCGCATCCAGCATACTTATCCATCACTGATCCGGTGCCTACGAGTTTTCCATGTACTGGTTCTCACTTATTTACTTTCCCGCTGCTACTATTACCATCACTACAAAATACCAAAAACATTAATTTTGCTGTCTTTACTTTTGTTGCCGCTACCACCACTATCATATTACTTTGCTACTAAACACTTTGCTGCAGATACTAAGTTTCCAGGTGTGGTTGAATTGAGAACTCAGCTGCTAATACTTGAGAATATTCTTTGGCTCCCCTTGTGTCGAATCAATAAATTTGGGTTGAATACTCTACCCTCGAAAGTTGTTGCGATCCCCTATACTTGTGGGTTATCAAGACCAATTTCTGGCACCGTTGTCGGGGAGCATAGCTCTATTCTTTGAGTCACTTGGGATTTGTATCTGCTGGACACTATGAAGAACTTGAGAGATCCAAAAACCAAGATCTATCCCTCAACTACGAGGGGAGGTAAGGAACTGCCATCTAGCTTTGCACTTGATTCACCTTCTATTATGAGTAAGTTAGCGACACCTACACCTGCTTCTGCTATTCGTTCTGATATGTCGCATGTTATTGATGATGCCACTTCTACTATGCATGATACTTATGATGAAACTGCTTCTATGCCTGATACTACTGTGCCCCTTAGTGAATTTCTTGACGAACAAATTGCTAGGGATAGAGAAAAAGAAATTATTGAATCTGAATACGATGATGATAGTGATGATGAAAATATTCTTGTTATTCCCGAGGGTTATCTTTTTGATATGGAATCTTCTGCCGCTATTTTAGCTTGCAAAGATAGATATGAGCTTAAGAGGTTATTAGTTAAATGGAACAAAGAATCACTTAGAGATAAAATGAGACCTGACCCCGCTTTGCTACTTCACCTATATGTGTTCCTGATAAGGAGTATGAATTCTCTGTTGATCCTGATATAATTACTTTGGTTGAATCAAATCTGTTTTATGGCTATGAATCTGAAACTGTTGTGGCACATCTTACTAAGTTAAATGATATAGCTGCCCTATTCACTAATGATGAGAGATCGCGTTACTTTTATATACTCAAAATATTTCCGTTCTCATTAAAGGGTGATGCTAAGATATGGTTTAATTCTCTTGATCCTGGTTGTGTGCGTAGTCCCCAGGATATGATTTATTACTTCTCTGCTAAATATTTCCCTGCTCATAAGAAACAAGCTGCTTTGAGGGAAATATACAACTTCGTGCAAATTAAAGAAGAGATTCTCCCACAAGCTTGGGGGAGGCTTCTCAAGTTACTTAACGCTTTTCCTGATCATCCTCTTAAGAAACCTGAAATACTTGATATCTTTTATAATGGACTAACCGATGCTTCCAGAGATTACCTGGATAGTTGTGCTGGTTCTCTTTTCAGGGAAAGAACACCGGATGAAGCTGAAATTCTATTGAATAATATGTTGACAAATGAAAATAATTGGGCACCTCCTGAGCCAGCTCCTGAGCCATCTCCTGCTCCAATTACTGAACCTATTCCTAAACCAACTCCGAAGAAGAGAGGTGTTCTATTTCTCAGTCCCGAAGATATGCAAGAGGCAAAAAAAATCTATGAAAGAAAAAGGTATTAAAGCTGAAGACGTTAAGAATTTACCTCCTATTGAAGAAATACATGGTCTTAATATACCGCCTGTTGAAGAAACATATGATCTTAATTATTTATTTACTGAAGAACCTCCTGATCCCGATATCCTGACACAGGTAGTAAAGGTAAATTCTCACTATAGATATGATAAAGTTGAAATTCCTCCTACTAAAATTGCTAGTCAGTGCTTGGATGAGTTTGATAACTTTATGTTTAAGCAAGACGACTTCAATGCTTATTTTGGTAGACAATTAAAAGAAAATGCTTATATGATTAGACGCTTGGGTGATTATATGGCTAATATTAAAGGTGAACTTAAACTTGTTAGCAAACATGCTTCTATGGTTACCACTCAAGTAGAACAAGTACTTAAGGCTCAAAAAGAAGTGCTTAACGAAATGAATAGTAAGAAAAATGATTATGCTGTTAGAGTGGCTACTAGAACTGGTAGAATGACTCAGGAACCTTTGTATCCTGAAGGCCACCCTAAGAGAATCGAGCAAGATTCTCAAATAAATAATATTGATGTTCCTAGTTCTTCTAAGAAGAAGAAGACGAAGAAGAAGAAGAAGAAAAATGATAGAACTGTGCAAACTTCTAGTGAACCTATTGCTGAACCACCTGATAATCCAAATGATATTTCTATGTCTGATGCTGAAACACAATCTGGTAATGAACATGAACCTAGTAAAAATATTAATGATGATGTTCATGATGATGCTCAACCTAGTAATGATAATGATGTAGAAATTGAACCTGCTGTTGATCTTGATAACCCACAATCAAAGAATCATCGTTATGATAAAAGAGACTTTGTTGCTAGGAAACATGGTAAAGAAAGGGAACCCTGGGTTTAGAAACCCATGCCTTTTCCTCCGAAACCATCCAAGAAAAAGGATGGTGAGGATTTTGAGCGCTTTGCTGAAATGATTTGGCCTATCTTTTTGCGTATGAGATTAACTGATGTGCTCAAAACAAATCCTTATGCTAAATATATGAAGGATATCATTACTAATAAAAAAAAGATACCGGAAGCTGAAATTTCCACCATGCTTGCTAATTATACTTTTAAGGGTGGAATACCAGAGAAACTTGGAGACCCCGGAGTACCTACTATACCTTGCTCCATTAAAAGAAATTATATTAAAACTGCTTTATGTGATCTTGGAGCCGGTGTTAGTGTTATGCCTCTCTCTTTATATCGTAGACTTGACTTGAATAAGCTGACACCTACCGAAATATCTTTGCAATTGGCTGATAAATCAACTGCTATACCTGTCGGTATTTGTGAGGATGTGCCTATTGTGGTTGCAAATGTTACTATTTTAACGGACTTTGTTATACTTGATATTCCCGAGGATGATAGTATGTCTATTATTCTTGGAAGACCTTTTCTTAATACTGCAGGGGTTGTTATTGATTGTAACAAAGGCAATGTCACTTTTCATGTTAATGGTAATGAGCATACGGTACACTTTCCGAGGAAACAACCTCAAGTTCATAGTATCAACTCTATTGGAAAATTTCCATCGATTATATTTGGAGGTTTTGAATTTCCTCGTCCTACTGTCAAGAAGAAATATGATATTCTTATTATTGGGGATGTGCATATCCCCGTTGAGGTAACTTGGTGTTATTCGAAATTTCTCCAGTTTCATGATTATCGGAATGAGTTTGTTAACAAGACTTGATCAACCTTGTTAGTGGATTCTTTTTTATGAGCATGAGATGGATGAAACTAGAAGCACAAACTTCTGTACCCCACTTTTACTTTCTGTTATTTAGATTAAATAAAGTAAAAATAGTATTTTCAGTCTGTTTCCTAGCTTATCTGTGCAATATAAAAATATCCCAAAAATAAAAGTCCTCAGAATGCCATGCCAATTTAATATGATTTTTTCGGGAATATTTGAGGATTTACTGTGCAAAAATTACCGCGGGAGGAGCTGCCAGCTGGCCACGAGGGTGGTGGGCGCCCCCCTCTAGGGCGCGCCCCCTGCCTCGTGGGCCCACGGTGGCCCTCCTCCACTTATCCCAACACCCATTGAGGGAGTCCTGGATTAGGGGGTGTCCGGATGGCCGGACTATACCTTCAGCTGGACTCCTGGACTATGAAGATACAAGATTGAAGACTTCGTCCCGTGTCCGGAAGGGACTTTCCTTGGTGTGGAAGGCAAGCTTGGCGATACGGATATGCAGATCTCCTACCATTGTAACCGACTTTGTGTAACCCTAACCCTCTCTGATGTCTATATAAACCGTAGGGTTTTAGTCCATAGGACAACATACAGAATAACAATCATACCATAGGCTAGCTTCTAGGGTTTAACCTCTCCGATCTCGTGGTAGATCTACTCTTGTACTACCCATATCATCAATATTAATCAAGCAGGACGTAGGGTTTTACCTCCATCAAGAGGGCCCGAACCTGGGTAAAACTTCGTGTCCCTTGCCTCCTGTTACCGTCTGGCCTAGACGCATAGTTCGGGACCCCCTACCCGAGATCCGCCGGTTTTGACACCGACATTGGTGCTTTAATTGAGAGTTCCTCTGTGTCGTCACCGTGAGGCTTGATGGCTCCTACGATCATCAATAGCGATGCAGTCCAGGGTGAGACCTTCCTCCCCAGACAGATCTTCATCTTCGGCGGCTTCGCACTGCGGGCCAATTCACTTGGCCATTTGGAGCAGATCGAAAGCTATGCCCCTGGCCGTCAGGTCAGATTTGGAAGTTTAAACTACACGGCCGACATCCGCGGGGACTTGATCTTCGACGGATTCGAGCCACTGCCGAGCGCGCCGCACTGTCACGACGAGCATGATCTAGCTCTGCCGCCGAACAGTGCCCTGGAGGCCGCACCCGCATCGGCTTCGACCCTTAATTCGGAGCCAATTGTGCCAATCGAGGAAGGGTGGTTGGACGCCGCCTCGGGGCCTGTGATCCCAACGGCGATCGAGCCGAACACCAGCCCCGCACTCCGCGAGACTCGTGACCCCAAGGAGCCGGACTCCTCTCCGGACTCCGAACCCGCCACGCCCCTGCCGATCGAATCCGATTGGACGCCGATCATGAAGTTTACTGCCGCGGACATCTTTTAGCACTCGCCTTTTGGCGATATTCTGAAGACACTAAAGTCTCTCTCTTTATCAGGAGAGCCCTGACTGGACTACGGTCAGCAAGGTTGGGATACGGATGATGAAGAAATTCAAAGCCCACCCACCACCCACTTTGTAGCCACTGTCGACGATTTAACCGACATGCTCGACTTTGACTCCGAAAACATCGACGGTATGGACGACGATGCGGGAGGCAAAGAAGAACCACCGCCCACCTCATCATATGATGTATACATGGTGGACGCACCAAAAGATGACGACGAGGAGAGGAAGGACGCACCGAAGGCTTGTTCCCTCGAGAAGCAGTCAAAGCGGCGACGCAAGCGCCACCCCAAATCCCGCCTCGACAGAAATAACGATCACACAGACCCAGCGCTGGAGCAGGGTGAACCGCTGCTGGACAACGGCAATCTGGATAATCAAACCAAACAAACAAATTCTATCAAGGATAATAGTCCGGACGACATAACGCCGGACAGGCACCCGGAGCAGCAGAATGCCCGTAAAAGGCATGTTGCCTCCGCGAGGAGTCTTAAAAAGCAGAAGCAAAGGCTCAAGGCTGCGCAAGACACACTCCAAGTTAGATGGAGTAAAATACTCAACACAGCAGCATGGTACGGCGACAATCGCCCCTCCAAGAGCTACCCAAAGCGGAAGCTGGTACCTGAATTCGATGAGGAGGCTTCAAACCCCCCACAACCAAATATCAAACCATCCACCTGGTCGGATAGACGACCCCTCTACCAACATAGAGCGGCATACAACGCCACTCACAATACAACACGCGACCCATGCGAGGGCTCGCACCCAAAGGACGGCGCAACAAGATCCATTTATGGACCACGCAAGCGCGCCCCAGCATACAATGCAACACAACAAACATCCGAACAACGCGGTACACCCAGCTACAGGGGTGTCGCACACCCCCTATGTTTCACCAATGAGGTGCTGGACCATGAATTTCCAGAGGGATTCAAACTCATAAACATAGAGGCATACGACGGAACAACAGACCCTGGGGTCTGGATTGAGGACTACATCCTTCATATCCATATGGCTCGAGGAGATGATCCCCACGCCATCAAGTACTTACCCCTCAAGCTCAAAGGGCTAGCTCATCACTGGCTTAAAGGCCTCCTCAAAAGCTCCATTGGGAGTTGGGAAGAGCTCGAAGACGCCTTTCGGGCAAATTTTCAAGGGACTTATGTCCGACCTCCGGATGCGGACGATTTGAGTCATATAACTCAACAGCCCGGAGAGTCAGCTCGAAAGCTTTGGAACAGGTTTCTTACTAAAAAGAACCAGATTGTCGACTGTCCGAACGCCGAAGCCTTGGCAGATTTTAAGCATAGCGTCCGTGACGAATGGCTCGCTAGACACCTCGGCCAAAATAAGCCGAGAATGATGGCCACATTAACAAACCTCATGACCCGCTTTTGCGCGGGTGAGGACAGCTGGCTAGCCAGATGCAGCACCAGCGACCCTAGTACATCTGAAGTTAGAGATGGAAACGGGAAATCACGGCGCAACAGCAATAACAAACGCCGGAATAAAGAAGACAGCACGAAGGGCACGGCAGTAAACGCCGGATTCAAAAGCTCTCGGCCATGTCAGCAAAGGCCGCCCTCTAAAGGCACTAGGGATGAACTGTCCAGCCTCAACAAAATTCTGGACCAAGTATGTCAGATCCATAGTACCCCTGGTAAACCTGCTAATCATACCCACAGAGAATGTTGGGTCTTCAAGCAGTCCGGCAAGCTCAACGCCGTACACAAGGGGGAGGATAGACCAAGTGAAGACGAGGACGAGCCTCCCAAGCAAGACACTGGGGAACAAAAGAAATTTCCACCAGAAGTCAAAACAGTAAACGTGTTACACGTGATCAAGGGAAAAAACAACGCGGCACTCCCAGGAAAATATACCCAAGTGCCTGTCACCGCAAAGTCCTGCCACTGGTCGTCTCAACCGATCACTTTCGACCATCGCGATTACTCAGCAAGTATCCAATGCGCAGGATGGGCTGCCCTGGTATTAGACCCAGTAATTGGCGGATATCACTTCACACGAGTCTTGATGGACGGTGGCAGCAATCTAAACCTAATATATTAGGATACAATCCACGGGATGGGGTTAGACCCAGCAAAAATTCGCCATAGCAATACTACCTTTAAAGGAGTAACGCCAGGCCCAGGGGCTCGTTGTACGGGCTCCCTCCTACTACAAGTTATCTTCGACTCCCCCGATAACTTCCGTCGCAAGCATTTAACCTTCCACATCGCTCTATTCCAAAGTGGCTATCAAGCACTGCTCGGATGCGAAGCTTTCACTCGCTTCAACGCAATACCACACTACGCCTCCCTCACACTCAAGATGCCCGGTCCATGTGGCATCATTTCAGTGAACGGAAATATCAAGCGATCTCTGCGCGCCGAAGAGAGTGCGGCTGCCTTGGCAGCCGCACACTAAAGGCACCCGGACTAGAAAAAGCATCCAATAGGTCGTCAAGACCTCAGACACAACTAATCAAGTCCGGTCCCACTATCTATAACGAATAAATGGTCACGCCTCTATTTGTCAATACAAGGGGCTCAACACGCGCAGACAAGTGGCAATTTCTTCTCATCTTGAATTATACATGGTTTCTTTAAAAACTATCTTTTTGCACGACAACTTTTCACCTAAATTCCTCTCTTTTACAGACGATCATCATGCTACACCCGTCCAGGATATGGCACAATGGAGACACAGGCGCAGATGTGCAACAGGGACCCGCTCCAAGGATTCTTTTTAGATTAAGACCCTGCGTAAACCTTTTTTACTGTCTCTTGTTGATACATATCCACCGTTGAGAAGGATGCTGACGTCTTTACATGTGGCCATGCCAGAACAATGCACGTACCTGGACACAAGGGGCTTCTTAAAAAGGCCATTATTTAGGCCCGGTTTATACCACAAAGACCGAATACCTTAGGGAGTGTTCGGCGTGGCGAGTTTGGCCCTATATGCATCAGCTCCGAATCATTGTCTTTGGTCAAATGTTGGGTTTGCCCGGCTCCTTTGTTTTGGTGCCTTACGTTCCGCTTTACCGGCTAAGGTAGCACCAGGAGAACTACTGCGATTGTGCCCTGGTTCATCCGGATGAGCACCTCAGTAGAGAAAGCCGAAAACTGACTGTCATGATATAGCGTGAGACTGGTCAACCACTTGATGACCTGTTGGAATGTTAGAATTCCTCCGCCTTAACGAAGGGCCGTTTTTCGGCCAGGCATGTACGCACCCCGGAATCGGGAGAGTGCGGAGCCACCAGGGGCTATCTAGTAGCCCCACTGTCAAACTCCTATGGCTAAGTGAAAGTGCTAAAGCATTATAGTCCGGTTGCCTCGCTCGCTCCGCTATCACCTCCTTAATAGGACCAAGACGTTGGGTTAAGTGTGAACGCGTGTTTTTTGCGAGCACCTCCTCATTATATGTGTGGGGGTTGAAGCCGACGCCTGCAATCTTTCAGGTTATACACATGTATACATAAACGGCCGCCCAGGAGGCATCATATTACTTTTAGGCAAAAATATAAAAATAGCCTTATAAAAATCTATAAAAGCATTTCGCTTACAATGAGATTACATATCACTCAAACATAATATTTTTTGAGCACTGGGTCTCTATCAAACGAGCACCCTCAAGAACTTCTTAAAAGTAGTGCTCAGCAGCCATTCGGCCTATGGCCGAATCCCGCGCTGCAATAGTGGTAGCATCCATCTCCGCCCAATATGCTTTAACACGGGCAAAGGCCATCCGTGAGCCCTCTATGCACGGCGACCTCTTCATCGCATTAATGCGCTGCACCACGTCAAGGAACTGCTGCACCAAGCTGAAATAGCTGTTCGGTTTTGGCCTTTCCGGCCATAGCTGATCCACAACAGACCTCATGGCGCGTCCGGACAACCTATTCAGTTCGGCCCATTCGGCTAATTGGTCAGTCAATGAAAGCGGACACTCGGGAGAAAGGAATTGTGTCCAAAACAGCTGGTCCACTTCACGGTCCGTCTGACCCTGGAAGTACTTGACCGCATCGGCAGCGCTCGCCGCCAAATCCATATACACATCCTCCGAACTCCACAGCCGATCCAGAGGGGCATACCGTGGATCTCCGAACTTCCTCCGCAACATAAAGGATTTCCCAGCTACAATATCCCCGGCTTCCCGCAGCTCCTCCTTCTTCGCCCTCATAGCAGAGCGGATATCTTTTCTTGTCGCAGCGGCCTTCTCAAGATCCGATGCCTTCGCTAGGTTTTCCTTTTCAAGAACCCGGCAATGGTCGGCGGCGGCTTTTAATTCTATGGCCATCTTGGCCGTCTTATCTCGGCTCTCGCCATGCGCGACCTTCTCGGCTTTCAACTCTTTGGTCGCCTTCAAAGCAGCCGCATTACCAACCCTCGCTTGTTCCTTGGCTCGGGCAAGTTCTGCCCGCAAGGCTTCAACAGTGGCAGCTCCATCTGCAGTCACAACATATTAAAGATACTGGCATCATGATGCTCTTACTATGTGGCATTTACTAGATAATGACACTTACCCTGTGCCTCGTCAAGCCTTTTGTTAACAAGCTCGATGTCGGCGTCTGCCGCATCCAACTGCCGTTTTAAATGGGCAAACTCGCTAGTCTGGCTAGCCACCGAAACTTCCATCACCTGCACATAGAGGCAGTATGGTTATTACCAGGGAATATGATCCTCTGTTCGTCGTCGTTTTCGACGACAACCAGAGTCTTAGGGGCTACTATCTACACAGGGCACACCTAGCATGTGCAGGACTATCATACATTATTTTACGTACCTCAAAGCCTGTCAGTAGACTCATAAAAGCTTCATGCAATCCGCTTTTGGCGGACGAGATTCTCTCCATCACCGTATTCATCAGCATACGATGTTCATCTGAGATGGCCGCTCGCCCCACCAACCCCCTCAGAACATCCAATCGCACACCAGATGGTGCTGGACCCTTTTGTCTGCTCTCTTCGGGAGCCGGACACTGGGAGCTTCGGGGGTCAATGGGATTATCTTCTGGCCTCACCAGACTCGGAGAGGCCCTCGACGACACTTCGGCGTCACCCTCTTCCGGAGCGAAGGAGTCCGGAGGAGGCGTTTCCCTCTCCATCATCTCTGGAAGAAGATCCCCCGAAGACGAGCTCATTTGAGAGGGGCTAAGGCCCAAACTGCAAAAATAAATGCGGTGGTTATTCTCTCAGAAGAAAAAGAGGGCATACCTGTACTATTAAAGTATTTCAGGTTACTTACGACTCGCTGGAGAATTGATCCCCCCGCAGACTTTGTGCGGTAAAAGCACCCCCCAAGGTAGGACCCTCTGTGGGAGACTTCTTCTCCCGTTTGGAAGCTTCGGCTTTCGAATCCCCGGGCGCAGTCCTTTTCCTCCTTCGGTCATCTTCCTTCATGGAGACGCTCGCTCCCTCGGTTAGAGTGGGCAGCGTTGGGGGCCCGCGTCCGCCCGTATTATCCTCCCCAGTACCTTCCTTCAAGGGCTCCGGGCAAGGTGTGACCTGGAGCATCTTTTCCAATACCGGATTGTCCAAACCCTCAGGGAGGGGGGCCGAACACCGAATCAACTTCACCTTTGTTATCCAGTCCTGGTCAAAAAGTGAACTCTTAGAAATAACTTCGTAACAAATGAGAGATAGTATGTTCGGCCGGAAGATTCCTTGCCTATTCGGCGGCGCGGTTACTGCTCAGGCCCACGTCCTCGGTGATTTCCGGACACTCTACCTAAGGTCCGAAGAATGACTTGTACATATTCTCGTGCGTCAGGCCGAGGAAATTTTGAATGACACGTGGTCCCTCGGGATTGAACTCCCACAAGCGAAGGGGCCGATGTTTGCAAGGCTGGACTTGACGAACCAGCATAACTTGTATTACCGCAGCCAAACTAAAATCTCCATTGAAGAGATCTCGAATGCAGCTTTGTAGTATAGGCACGTCCTTGGTTGGACCCCAGCTCAGACCTCTGCTGATCCATGACATCAGTTGTCGTGGAGGGCCCGAGCGGAAAACAGGGGCGGCCGCCCACTTGGCACTTCTAGGAGCCGTGATGTAGAACCACTCATGTTGCCACAATTCAGACACCTCCGGAATGGAACCTTTGGGCCATGGAGCTCCCGTCATCTTGCGTATTGAGGCACCTCCACATGCTGCATGTTGCCCCTCGATCATCTTCAGCTTTACTTCAAAGGTCCTGAGCCACAGGCCAAAGTGAGGGGTAACCCGGAGGAAGGCCTCAGACACGACGATAAATGTCGTGATATGAAGAAAGGAGTCCGGATCTAGATCATGGAAATCTAGCCCGTAATAAAACATCAAACCCCTGACGAAAGGATCCAGAGCAAGGCCTAGACCTGGGAGGAAGTGGGAGACGAACACGAAGTTCTCGTTGGGTTCGGGGGAGGGGACGGCCTGCCCTCGGGCAGGCAGCCGATGTGAAACCTCGGCGGTCAGATATCTGGCCTCCCTCAACTTTTTGATGTCTTCTTCCATGATGGAGGAAGGCACCCATTGGCCTTGAAGGCTAGATTCGGACATGATTGAAGGTTCGGAGCACCTGACCTGAACTTTGAGTGTTTGAGCTCGAGGAGGGGGAAGGATTCGATTGAGCACGGGAGGGAAAAAATAAAAGCCTTGTCCCTTTATAAAGAGGGTGAATATCAAGCGTCCTCTCCGTGGCCGTTTGGACTTGCCTATAGTCTAGGAGTCCTAGAAGCGGTTGGGTTACCCACGCCCGTATTGATGAGAATCCCGGAATAAGGGGACATGATCTTTGCTTTAACAAGACGTGCCAAGGAAACCGCCTCACATGACACGCTGAGGTGGGACAATAAAATGATTCAAATAAAGGCTTGGCCGTGGTGCGATGTCACACTATGGAATACGTCAGCAGATTAGATTTGTGTAAATATTATTCTCTCTATGGCAATATGTGGAAACTTATTTTGCAGAGCCGGACACTATCTTTGTGTTCAAAATCTTCTATGAAGTACTTGGAGGAGGAACCCGCCTTGCAATGCCGAAGACAATCTGCACGCCAAACTCGTCGTCATTGAAGCCTGGTTCAGGGGCTACTGAGGGAGTCCTGGATTAGGGGGTGTCCGAATGGCCGGACTATACCTTCAGCCGGACTCCTGGACTATGAAGATACAAGATTGAAGACTTCGTCTCGTGTCTGGAAGGGACTTTCCCTGGCGTGGAAGGCAAGCTTGGCGATACGGATATGCAGATCTCCTACCATTGTAACCGACTTTGTGTAACCCTAACCCTCTCCGGTGTCTATATAAACCGGAGGGTTTTAGTCCGTAGGACAACATATAGAACAACAATCATACCATAGGCTAGCTTCTAGGGTTTAGCCTCTCCGATCTCGTGGTAGATCTACTCTTGTACTACCCATATCATCAATATTAATCAAGCTGGACGTAGGGTTTTACCTCCATCAAGAGGGCCCGAACCTGGGTAAAACTTCGTGTCCCTTGCCTCCTGTTACCATCCAGCCTAGACGCACAGTTCGGGACCCCCTACCCGAGATCCGCCGGTTTTGACACCGACACCCATCTTCTTCCTGTCTCACACAAACCCGAAAAACCAACTCAAGCACGAGTTCCAGCCACTTTTGCTGTGATTTTCGACCTCCTTGCTCAAAGCACCTCTCGCAAAACTGCTTGGGGAGATTGTTCCTTGGTATGTGACTCCTCCATTGGTCCAATTAGTTTTTATTCTAGTGCTTTATTCTTTGCAAATTTGTGCTGCATAGGTGACCATGTTCTTGAGCTTGCATGTCAAATTTATATGGTTCCAAGTAGTTCTAATGCTTGATATAGGCTCTAGGCACTTGTAGGAGTAGTTGCTATCAATATTATTGAGTTTAGTTTACTTTTTTTTGAAGTTGCTAAAAATTTCAGATTGTTTCAGAAAAATAATGAGGAGATTTTTGAGGGGCTCGTTGAGCCAAAGCTCGAAGGAAAAGGCACCGAAGCCTAAGTATAATTTGTCGCGCACCGTGGAGATTCGGGCATGTGAATGGCCTTCTGAAGATTTCTTGAGAGCAGCCGGTATCTATGAATATTTTCATGAATTGGCTCACAATGTAGGCCTCACCGCTTTCCTCCACGACCAATGTGATCAGTATCTCTTACTCACAAATACTTTTGTGCAAAACTTTCATTTTCATTCTAGGAACTCACCACCTACGGTGGAGTTTCATTTATATGATGAGCATAAGGAGATGTCACTTTATGATTTTTGTCGGATTTGTTTAATCCCTTTTGAGGGCAAGACAGAAGAACCACATCATGATGATGTGGCTGGGTTTATTGATACTATCACTGTAGGAGAAACTAGAAAGGTTTCCGATGCACGAATCACTAGCATACATTATTTGCTAGTCGTTGTTTAATTGGACGCAGAAACAGTGGAAACCTTAGTATCCCTGATATAATTATTCTGCACCACGGTTTATACAGTGATAACACTTTTAGTATGGGCGGTATTATTGCTAGACGGTTAAGTATGAACCGTACTAAGGGTCCCATCTTTGGAGGCGTCTATGCCACACGCCTAGCTGCACATTTTAACATACCTATTAGGCATGCTGAGAAGGAAGAAAAGCTGTTGCCCCGTGTTTATCTAGATCATAAAAGTATGGTGGCACATGATTTTATTGTTAAGAATAGGGCAGGAGAGCTTAAATATCAATTGTTCTTTAACAAACATCATCCTGAGACTATTATCCTGCCTGCTCCTTCTTTGTTTAATTTTGTAGGACCCTACCTCGTTACGTGGGCTGCCATCCAAGCTTACAAGAATCCTGCACCAGCCCCGGAACAGGAACCACAAGATGAGCCTCCACGACAATCTATTTATTCTTGGGATCCAGAGATGACTGTCAGCCAGTGGCAGTCAGAGTCTTCTTCTTCATCACAGTATGATCCCAACTATTCCTCCTCATCACAGTACGACCCCAACAACTATTATTATGGATATCCGCCAGGCCAGCCGTGGCCATAGACCAACTTAGGCCAAAAGCCTAAGCTTGGGGGAGTACGTATTTCTCACCGACATTACATTTATGCTCACACACACTCATTGCTAGATGTCGGTGCTCATACTTTTTCACTGTAATATCCATGCTAGTTTATTTTCTTTTTCCTGCTTCCTTCTTGTGTGTTTGTTAAACCTTAAGAAAAACCAAAAAAAATTAGTAGTAGTTTATTTTTCTGTTCTAGTAGTAATAATTAAAGAGAAAACCCAAACATATTTCCCGTTCTTCTTTTGCTTGTTGGGAGCTTTCCCATGTAAATAGTTTTATTTCTTTTCTTTGGGGGTCCGTAGGAGAATACCATAATTAAATTGTTGAAGTGGCTCTTATATGCATTATTGTTGATTTAACCAAGAGCCCATATTGCCTTGTCTTCTCTTGTTTATTGAATCCTCGCAGATTCCATCTTAGTCCAATGCACGTACACTCTTATTATTATTCACACCGTTCGGTCGTGCAAGTGAAAGGCAATTATGATGATATATGATGGTCTGACTGAGATGAGAAAAGCCGGTATGAACTTGAACTCTTTTGTTTTTGTAAATATGATGAGTCCCTCGTTCTTGATTCAGCTTATTATGAATAAACATGTTTGCAATGACAATTAGAGATCATAGTTGCTTGTGCCATGCTTGATTAGCTATGAGTTATAATGATTTACCTTGTGTGCCAACATGCTATTGAGATGATTAGGATGTGGTATGATGGGGTGGTATCGTCTTTTGAATGATTTAAGTGACTTGACTTGCCACATGTTCACGCATGTAGTTGAAACAAAATCAAGATAGCCTTCACGATATTTATGTTCATGGTGGATTATATCCTACTCATGCTTGCATCCAATGTTTATTAATTTTAATGCATGTACATGGCTGTTGTCGCTCTCTAGTTGGTCGCTTCCCAGTCTTTTGCTAGCCTTCACCTGTACTAAGCGGGAATACTGCTTGTGCATCCAATCCCTTAAACCCCAAAGTTGTTCCAGATGAGTCCACTATACCTTCCTATATGCGGTATCTACCTGCCGTTAAAAGTAAATTTGTATGTGCCAAACTCTAAACCTTCAAATAAACATTCTATTTTGTATGCTCGAATAGCTCATGTATCAACAAAGGCTGTCCTTATCTTCCGTGTTAGGCGAGTTATTCTCAAGAGGAGTGGACTCCGCTCCTCACTCACGAGAAAATGGCTGGTCACCGGGATGCCCAGTCCCATGCTTTATGCAAACTAAATCAAAATTAATTGCAAACAAAACTCCCCCTGGGACCTGATGTATGTTGGAGGCACTCGTTGTTTCGAGCAAGCCATGGATTGATGCTTGTTGGTGGAGGGGGAGTAAAACTTTACCATTCTGTTTGGGAACCGCCTATAATGTGTTTAGCATGGAAGATATCGCCATCTCTTAGTTGTTACGTTGAAAATGAAAGTATACCGCTCAAAATACAATTTATCTCTATTTCAAAACCAAGCTCTGGCACCTCTACAAATCCCTGCTCCCCTCTGCGAAGGGCCTATCCATTTACTTTTATGTTGAGTCATCACCCTCTTATTAAAAAGCACTAGCTGGAGAGCACATCCGTCATTTGCATTCATCACTGTTAATTTATATTGGGTATGACTATGATTGGATCTCTTTCACCATGAATTACAATGTCTAGTCAGTCCTTGATCTTTAAAGGTGCTCTGCATTTATGTTTTGCGTTCTCGGAAAGGGCTAGCGAGATACCATCTTGTTATATCATATTATGATTGTTTTGAGAAAGTGTTGTCATCCGAGATTTATTATTATGACTTGCTAGTTGATTATGCTATTGATATGAGTAATTGTGAGACCTGATAATAATTGCAAATGTGGTTAGTTATGATCTATGCTGAAAACTTGAATGCTGGCTTGACATAGTTACAACAACAAGAGCAAACAGAGTTTGTAAAAGTTTTTCTTTCTTTCTTTCAGTTTGTCAACTGAATTGCTTGAGGACAAGCAAGGGTTTAAGCTTGGGGGAGTTGATACGTCTCCATTGTATCTACTTTTCCAAACACTTTTGCCCTTGTTTTGGACTATAACTTGTATGATTTAAATGGAACTAACCCGGACTGACGCTGTTTTCAGTAGAATTGCCATGGTGTTGTTTTATGTGCAGAAAACAAATATTCTCGAAATGACCTGAAACTCCACGGAACATCTTAGAAAAACCAATAAAAAAATCCTCACCAAAGATGAAGACCAGGGGGCCCACACCCTTCTCACGAGGGTGGGGGCGCCCCCCCCTAGGGCGCGCCCCCTACCTCGTGGGCCCCCTGGAAACCCTTCGACGCCAACTCTAACTCTATATATTTGCTTTCGGAGAGAAAAAATAAGAGAGAAGAAATCATCATGTTTTACGATACGGAGCCGCCGCCAAGCCCTAAAACCTCTCGGGAGGGCTGATCTGGAGTCTGTTTGGGGCTCCGAAGAGGGGGATTCGTCGCTGTCGTCATCATCAACCATCCTCCATCACCAATTTCATGATGCTCACCGCCGTGCGTGAGTAATTCCATCATAGGCTTGCTGGACGGTGATGGGTTGGATGAGATTTATCATGTAATCGAGTTAGTTTTGTTAGGGTTTGATCCCTAGTATCCATTATGTTCTAAGACTGATGTTGCTATGACTTTGCTATGCTTAATGCTTGTCACTAGGGCCCGAGTGCCATGATTTCAGATCTGAACCTATTATGTTTTCATGAATATATGTGAGTTCTTGATCCTATCTTGCAAGTCTATAGTCACCTACTGTGTATTATGATCCGGCAACCCCGAAGTGACAATAATCGGGACCACTCCCGGTGATGACCATAGTTTGAGGAGTTCATGTATTCACTATGTGCTAATGCTTTGTTCCGGTTCTCTATTAAAAGGAGGCCTTAATATCCCTTAGTTTCCAATAGGACCCCGCTGCCACGGGAGGGTAGGACAAAAGATGTCATGCAAGTTCTTTTCCATAAGCACGTATGACTATATACGGAATACATGCCTACATTACATTAATGAATTGGAGCTAGTTCTGTGTCACCCTATGTTATGACTGTTACATGATGAACCGCATTCGGCATAATTATCCATCACTGATCCGGTGCCTACGAGTTTTCCATATACTGGTTCTCGCTTATTTACTTTCCCGCTGCTACTATTACTATCACTACAAAATACCAAAAACTTTACTTTTGCTGTCTTTACTTTTGTTGCCGCTACCACCACTATCATATTACTTTGCTACTAAACACTTTGCTGCAGATACTAAGTTTCCAGGTGTGGTTGAATTGACAACTCAGCTGCTAATACTTCAGAATATTCTTTGCCTCCCCTTGTGTCGAATCAATAAATTTGGGTTGAATACTCTACCCTCGAAAGCTGTTGCGATCCCCTATACTTGTGGGTTATCAATTCTCCAAACCCTTCCCTTTACATTCTTGCAAGTTGCATGCTTTACTTTCCGCTGCTCATAGACTCTTTGCATGCTTGCTTGAATTGTGTTAAGATTGTTTGACTTGTGCTAAGTTGCTAAAAACTGCCAAGAACTAAAATTGGGAAAAGGCTAGATTTTTATTTGGTCAAGTAGTCTAATCACCCCCCCTCTAGAAATACTTTCGATCCTACAAGTGGTATCAGAGCTTTGGTCTCCATTTGCTTTGATTTCCATAGCTTTTGGTGGTCATAGCCTTGGTTTCACAACCTAGGAGAGTATGGCGTCTAGCGAGGGAAATTACCACCGTAGAGGTCCTTACTTTAATGGTACTAATTTTGCTAGTTGGAAGCATAAGATGAAAATGCATATTCTTGGACATAACCCCGCCGTTTGGGCTATTGTGTGTGTTGGCTTGCAAGGTGAATTCTTTGATGGGAGAGAACCGAATCGTGAAGCTACCGTGGAAGAGTTGAAGATGTTATAATACAATGCTCAAGCTTGTGATATCCTCTTCAACGGATTGTGCCCCGAAGAATTCAACAAAATCAGCCGTCTTGAGAATGCAAAGGAAATTTGGGATACTTTGATTGATATGCACGAAGGTACCGACTCCGTCAAGGAATCCAAGTTGGATGTGCTTCAAAGTCAACTTGACAAGTTCAAAATGAAGGATGGTGAAGGTGTCGCTGAAATGTACTCTAGGCTTGCTCTTATCACAAATGAGATTGCCGGCTTAGGAAGTGAAGAGATGACCGACAAATTCATCATCAAGAAGATCCTAAGAGCCTTGGATGGAAAATACAATACCATATGCACATTGATCCAAATGATGCCAAATTACAAGAATCTCAAGCCAATGGAAGTCACTGGTAGAATTGTTGCTCATGAGATGTCACTCAAGGATAAGGAGGAGCTCCATAACAAGTCAAGTGGTGCTTACAAAGCCTCATGTGAAGCCCACACATCATCAAGTGAGAAACAAACCTTCAATGAAGAATTGAGCTTAATGGTGAAGAACTTCAACAAGTTCTACAAGAATAGAAGCAAAGAGAGAAGTTCCAAGTCATGGTCCTACAATGACAAAAGATCTTCTAGTTGAGAGTGAAACTGCTACAATTGTGGAAGACCCGGGCACTACTCCAATGAGTGTACGGCTCCCCACAAGAGAAGAGAAGATTCTCCAAAAGAAGCAGTAGAAGAGAAGAATCACCATCAAGGGAGAGAAGGATTAGAGATGATCGATATGAACGAAGACCCTCACGGAGAAGCAAGGATTCGGAAAGGAAGGACAAGTCATCAAGGAGCTAGAAAAAACGAAGACATCAAGCTCATGTTGGTGAATGGGTATCCGGCTCCGACTCTGACAATGACTCTGAGAGAAGCTATCACTTTGACTCCGAATATACTCAAGATGAAGGTGTTGCCGGTCTAGCACTTGTGTCAATCAACTCCTACGACATATTTGATTCACCAAATGAAGGAATTGGAAGATGCTTCATGGCCAAAGGTCCAAAGGTATCACACCCTGAGTATGTTGATTTCAATAGTGATGAAGATGACTTGTTAGGTGATGATGATTTACTTGTTGACAACTATAGTGATGAATACTATGATGAAACGAATGACAATGATAAGGAGAAGATTGAGTCTCTAACTAAAGAACTAAACACTCTTAAGTTAGCTCATGAAACTATCTTAGGAGATCATCGAGAACTTTTAAGGACTCATGAGAAATTACGTTTTGAAAAGCTCAACCTTGAGCAAGAGCATGAGTTCTTAAAGGCAATCAATGATGATCTTCGCAAGAAAGTCTTCTTACAGTGCCAAGCGTTTACTCTTATCCACTTACATGCCTCAAGTCAAGTCTATTAACAAGAACAAGAAGGATTCTTCTTCTAGTAGTAACAATAATCATGCTAAATCCAATGTTGTTGCTTCTAGTAGTTCTCTTGATTCCACTAATGATTCCCTTAGACAAGTTACACTTGAGCAACAAAATAGCTTATTGAAGGGAATTATAGAGAAAGGTGTTTACAAGAGCCTTGCCGGAAGTAAGCAATTCGAGGAAATTGTACGCAAGCAAGGAAGGCACCGAAAGAATCAAGGTATTGGTTTTGAACGAAAGTTTAATGCCAATGGAGTTGAGTGGGAAGAAGATCAATACCCCAAGACAAAGTTTGTTCCTCAACAAGAGAAGTAAGATCCTACTTCTTTCAAAGGGACACAAGCTCAAGATGATCTTCCACCACAAGACCACAAGCAAAAAGGCAAGGACAAGCTCCAAGAGGAAATTGATGCATTTGAAGAGGCTCCTAAGGCCTTGGTCAAGTGGGTTCCCAAGACTACATCAAGTTCCACTTCATCTAGTACAACTACAACTCCGAGGATTCCCATCAAGATGGTGTGGATCCCGAAGAAGAAGAACTAGAGAGTTCTTGAGGGTGACTCCACCAACATACTTCACTCTTATCATTTTGGCAAGAACAAGTGCAATCAACTTCCACATATTGCACTAGTTCAAGGAGTCACAAACCCTCTTGTTGGTAAGACAAGGGACAAGGTAACCTAAAGGTTTCATAGACATCATCTTGTGTGTGCATCACTCTATGTCTAGGGATATCCTTGTTTGTTCCTTGTGGGACTAACCCGTGTAGGTATTGAAAGTGCAACTCACTTCAAAGGATAGCTCGAAATGATCTACATCGACATAGAGCATCCACATCTTCAACACCTACATGAATTCATCATCGACAAAACCCAAGGTTAGTTCATCCCTCTTAGGGGGGATCTCACATCTAGGGGGAGCTTTACTCTAACAATTGAGTTAAAGCAACTCTAATGGTGTGAACACAACAACACTTTATGTAAAAGTGGTAACCCCACTTGTGCATAAACGATGAGTATGAGCTATGATCAAATGTTCTCATTTGACTCCTAAGTCAATATACTCATATGTAGATGACCTAGTCATCCCCAATTGCTTGATAGATGCTAGAATTGTTTGTGCATGCTTTGCCACATATTTCATTTGTCATTTTATTATGTGAGCATGTTGGTTGCATAATTTACTCATTCGAGGACATCCACTTGTTGTTTTGATTGATTGGTTTCCTTTTCTTTTGGCCAAGTGGATGGACAAGAATGCCTAAGAACCTTCTCTAGCTATCTATGCTTTTCTTGTCTCAAACTCTATTCATGCTACATCACAAAATTTGATCAAGTCAAATTCGAACCACTCTGTGTGAGGAGCACTCGGAGTCCCCGATTCGTCATGGACTTAAACTTCCAAAACTTCTTTGTGCGTTTCGGTCTGACCAGTTCACCCATTTCGGTCATACCGATATCACTAAGTCGATCTAGGTTTTCAATCTCGGTGCAACCGATTTGAACTTTCCGGTCACACCAAGTTGCAGCAACTGCTTGCAGTTGTGCATCTTAGTGCCACCGAGTTGTTCCACTCGGTCACACCGACAGGGTCAGGCTATATATACCCACGGGCAAAATTTTGGAAATTTTCTCCGAACTCTTTCGCCCGCGCTTAGCCCGCTCTGCCTCCAGGGTCTTCGGATCGTCCTCCTCGTCGCCAGTTGCCTCCTGCCACTGGTCTCCACCGCCGTCAACGGGAATCATCCCCGCCGTTGCCGCCGTAGCGAGTTCATCACCGAACTAGGGTATGAACTTGATCACTGTGCTATCCTTATCTGATTCCTATCACATTGTGTTCGTCATGAATCTTGCCACGATTGAAACTATCCTATCCAGTCAAAACACTCTGTAGATTAGAGATGATTTGAAAATTTAGGGTTAGGTTTCCGCCGAAACCATCTCAGACCAAACGAGTTCAGGACTTTGTGAAACCCTAGCAGTCTCGGTGCCACCAAACTATGACTCGGTCTGACCGAGTTCACTAGTTTAGGTTCCAAAAGCTGCTTCGGTATCACTGAGTTTACAAATCGGTTGATCCGAAATGCTTTCTGAGGAAAACTAAACTAAGTTTTTGATTCATTCTTTTGCAAAAACCTCTGTATTTTGTGATGCTCATCCACTCTACCTCATCTATAATCTATTCATAGGGTCAGTTGTTAGAGATTGCAATATGTCTGATCAAAGTGACAGCCAGAACAAGTCAGAGGAGTAGGTTCACTTGATTGAGGGCACTAGTCCCTCTAGCAGCTCAGATGATGGCAGCAGGAGCACACCAAGCAATCTGCCAAATGCTGCCACCAGGGACAGAAAGAAGAAAACTTTTGAATCTGAGGATGAAGACTATGTGGCAGTTGAGGATGAGGCCACTTCCAATAAAAAAGTGGTTAAGAAGGAATATAGCACTGCTGTTGCAGCTGAGCCTAATAGTGGAAACCATAAAGAGGACAGCTGCAGATCAGAAGAGGAGTTGTGGGTATGCCCCACAGATCCAGGAGCTGATTAACTCCAAGATGGGCACTGGCACATATCTGCTGGACAAGGAGCACCTGCCCATCTACCCAGAATTTGAGGACAACACAATGGTGATGGATGAAAATGAACCATCTTCTGTGCACGCACAAGCCAAGAAGGAGAAGGCAAAGGCTGAAAAGGCTGCAAGGATGCCAACTACTGAAGAAGCATCTCAGTATCTTCTGAAGAGCAAGCAAGATCAGCTTGGCTACTTGATTGCATCCACTCTGAGGATTGAGAAGGGACTGGCCACCTTGACTCAAAACCAGGAGGGCTTGGAAAGGATCATGGAGCAGAAGTTCTATGACTTGGATGTGAAGGTAACTGAGATCCAGTCTATTGTGGAGCAACTTCAGGATGATATGCAGGAGAGGAAGGTCAAGACAACCACTGATGCATTTGCCAGAGTGCCTAGAGCTCAGAGGTCTGCTGCAGTGCCTGTTCCAGACACCAGAGCCACTTCATCTACACCAGCTACAGCTTCAGTACCACCAGCTCCAGCACCTACTCCATCAGCTCCATCTACATCGACTGAAGCCTTCGTTCTTGGAGTTATCCGGACACCACCACCTGAAGACCAAGCCTGAGAGACGATTTAGTGCTATGCATTTTCTAGGAACTTTTTGGTAACTTGTTGCCAAAGGGGGAGAAAAATGTATAGATCATAGGCTTCGAGAGAGCGTTGCTATTTATTCTCTCTTGCTTTGGTGGTTGAACTTTATTTTATTTGCTTGTTTGAGATACTTCCTATCTGTGTGCTACTTGGATGATCATGTATGTTTGATCATATGCTACATTAATGCTTGTTGGAAGACATTATTATTTTATCCCTATATGATCATTCACTTTGCTTGGTGATGAGTGCATGTATTTCATTATTATCATTTTGAGCGCTCCACCAAGATGTATGTGACTTGGAAGAGTGACCCATGAGCCTAATTCTCTATGCATTTGCAGTCCAAAGCAAATCATAAACTATACACAAATTTAGGGGGAGCTCTTGCTTTTCACATACTTCTCAAAGTGACAATGTTTTTCACTCTTATTATCATTTGTTGAAGCTTTGATCTATATGTTGTCATCAATTACCAAAAAGGGGGAGATTGAAAGTGCAACTATCCCTAGGTGGTTTTGGTAATTCCTAACAACATATAGCTCATTGAGCTAATGCTATTCCAAGATTAATAATTGAGGAAAAGCTCAATGAATGGCATGGCATGGATGAGGAAAGTGGACACCTCAAAATACTAAGGACAAAAAGATTGGCTCAAGCTCAAAGCTCAAGACTCTACATTTTATATTTTAGTGATCCAAGATCACATTTAGTCTATAGGAAAAGCCAATACTATCAAGGAGGGATGAGGTGTTGCTTGATGAGGTTCTTGCTTCATAGTGCTTAGTGATATGCTCCAAAACCCTCAACTACCTTCTCACATCCACATATGACCTAAACCAAAAGTCAAACTCGGCCCCACCGATTCTTTCTATCCGGTGCCACCGAGTTCAGATGTCATAGCCACTGCCACAAACCCTAGGCAAATCGGTCTCACCAATAGGGATCTCGGTCACACCGAGATGGGGTTCTAATCTCTCTATTTCCCTTCGTAACGTTTCAGTCCTACCGAGATGAGCGATCGGTCCCACCGAGATTGCAATGTAAACTCTCTGTTTCCCTTTTGTAACATTTCGGTCCCACCGAAATGAGCGATCAGTCCCACCGAAATGAGCGATCGGTCCCACCGAGTTTACCTGACCAACTCTCTGGTTAGCTTATTACCAAAATCGGTCCCACCGAGTTTGTGTAATCGGTCACACCGAGATTACGTTATGCCCTAACCCTAACCATATCGGTCCTACCGAGTTGCCTCTCAGTCCCACCAAAAATCCTAACGGTCACTAGGTTTGCTGAATCGGTCCAACCGAGTTTCTCAATTCGGTCTCACCGAGATTGGTAAATTGTGTGTAACAGTTAGTTTTTGTGTGGAGGCTATATATACCCCTCCACCCACTCTTCATTCGTGGAGAGACCCATCAGAACATACCTACACTTCCAATACACATTTTCTGAGAGAGAACCACCTACTCATGTGTTGAGGCTAAGATATTCCATTCTCACCATATGAATCTTGATCTCTAGCCTTCCCCAAGTTGCTTTCCACTCAAATCTTCTTTCCACCAAATCCATATCCTGTGAGAGAGAGTTGAGTGTTGGGGAGACTATCATTTTAAGCACAAGAGCAAGGAGTTCATCATCAACACACCATTTGTTACTTCTTGGAGAGTGGTGTCTCCTAGATTGGCTAGGTGTCACTTGGGAGCCTCCGACAAGATTGTGGAGTTGAACCAAGGAGTTTGTAAGGGCAAGGAGATCGCCTACTTTGTGAAGATCTACCGGTAGTGAGGCAAGTCCTTCATGGGCGATGGCCATGATGGGATAGACAAGGTTGCTTCTTCGTGGACCCTTCGTGGGTGGAGCCCTCCGTGGACTCGCGCAACCGTTACCCTTCGTGGGTTGAAGTCTCCATCAACGTGGATGTACGATAGTACCACCTATCGGAACCACGACAAAAACATCCGTGTCTCCAATTGCGTTTGAATTCTCGAAACCCTTCCCTTTACATTCTTGCAAGTTGCATGCTTTACTTTCCGCTGCTCATAGACTCTTTGCATTTTTGCTTGAATTGTGTTAAGATTGCTTGACTTGTGCTAAGTTACTAAAAACTGCCAAGAACTAAAATTGGGAAAAGGCTAGATATTTATTTGGTCAAGTAGTCTAATCACCCCCCCCCCCTCTAGACATACTTTCGATCCTACAATCATCTCCCAAGCATTCAGAGGGCCCAAACTGGACAAATCCTAGTTTGGCAATAGAAGAATTCCATGTCCTCCTTACCAGCATGATTAACATCGCAAGCTCTATTAATAGTTTCATCCGGCCCTAACCGTTTTCAATGTGTACCTGAATCTTAGTGTGTATGAGCCTGCCTTTTAGCTAGTAAAACATTTTCTTCCTCCCACTGTACTACGCATATGTTGCACTAGTAGTGTAGTAGAACACAACTTGTGGCAGCTACAAACATCAGAAAATATCAACAAAAGGGACAAAAGGGATGTTTTATTGATACATCAAAGTGACACCAAACATGGGAGCAAAGTACTAGCATCCAAGACATGGGGGCACCGAACTACTATCTCTGTCATGGTTTACTAGCTCCCCACGTGATTGGGGTCATATTTTGACTATTATTTAACTAATAAAATATAAGTTATGCATATCAAAAATAATATCATTGAAAAAACATTCAAATATGTATCCAGCAATAATTGTTTTGGTGACATGCATTAATACTTTCCTAATCAAATATATGAACAAAGTTTAAACCAAAATATGATGGGGGCTAATAAACCCAGTAGTATTTCTTAAAGTTTGAGTTCATGTAATATTATTTCAATTTCCTCCTTTCTGGTAGGGACGGAGGTGAACACATCTGCGACCGCCCGCGTTGATCATTTTCGCATTAGCATAATCATTTAATCAACATTGAATGCTAACAAATGAGTTTCACCGGCGCGTGGTCTTCGGTAAGGTGATCCGCTCTCCCTGTTTCTTGTTTGTTAATGACGGGTTGTCTGCCATATTACATAATGGAGTGCAGTCAAACTTATCTTGTTTAGTTAAATAATTAGTTGACTGCACTTTATTTGCACCATCGCGTGGTCTTCGGCAAGGTGATCCTCTCTCCCCATTTCTGTTCTTGTTTGTTGCTGACGGATTGTCTGCTATATTATAGAATGGAGTGCAGTCAAATAATTTTTTTCGTGTTAAGATCTGTCGACGTACTCCTGGTATTTCGCATCTTCTATTTGCAGATGGTACCATGTTGTTCTTTGAAGCCTCTCAGGAGTAGGCTGTGAAAATTAAAGAGGGTCTTGATCTCTATGAACTTGCTACAGGCTAGCTATTAAATTATGACAAGTGTTCTATTTTGTTTGGCTTTGCTTGACCGATGGTGGTTTAGGAGCAGGTAAGGGATGTCCTATAGGTTTTCTAGTTCCTTCTTTCTGGATAAATACCTTAGACTTCCTATGCCGGAAGGACGCATGTCTAAAGGATGGTTCCAAAACTTGCAAGCCAGCTTAACAAAAAGGTTGTTACAGTGGGGAGATGGTTTTCTTGCACAACTAGGAACGGGAGTTCTAATTAAATCGTTAGCTCAAGCACTTCCCACTTACATCATGGGGGTGTTTAAGCTTCTGTTCTCGTTTTGTGATGATCTTACTACAATGGTGAGAAATTTTTATTGGGGATCAAAAGAAGGGAAGAGGAAAGTCCATTGGAAGGCTTGGAAATATTGTTTGCAGCCAAAAAGCAAGGGAAATATTTGTTGTAGAGATTTATATATGTTTAATCAAGCAATACTTGTGAGGCAAGCTTGGAGACTATTTGTTAAACCAAATAGCTTATGTTCTCGGGTATTAAAGGCCCGTTATTATCCGGATGGTATCATGGAAGATGTTTTTTCGGCAATGCATCATCATCGTGGATTGCCATCAGTCATGGTTTGGACTTGTTGAAGAAAGGAATAATTTGGAAAATAGGAAATGGAAGGAGTGTGCAGGTCTGGAGAGATAATTAGATCCCTAGACGCACTCTTACAAACCAGTTTCCCCACAGGGGCGATGTAGGTTCGTTTTGTATCTTATCTTCTTATTGAGAATGGTGCCTAGAAATTGGACCTTCTTCAGAACTATTTCCTGCCATGTGACGTTGATGAGATACTAAAAATCAGAACTTCTCCATGCTTGGATGATGATACTTTGTCTTGGGGAGCCGGGAAGTTGGGCATTTTTCGGTGAAAAGTGCTTATAACTTAGCCCTTGACAAAGCCTTTCACACTAATGCTGTGGGATCAAGTATCTTGCCAGATGGACATCGCGTCTACTGGAAATTGCTTTGATCTTGCAATGTTAAGTTTGCGTGGAGGCTTTCTACTGACTCCTTACTAACCTGGAAGAACAAATGTAAAAGGAATCTCGAAGAAGAGGACAATTGTCACCCATTCTGTCAACGCCCTATTGCAAAGGAACTTTGGAGCAGTATGTCTTCTGCGTGGATGCCGTCGAATCTGGAAGAAGTTCAGAATATGGGAAGGGAATAGCTACTACATCTACTTGATCGCCTGCCCGATTTGGAGAGAAGTATGGTCCTGATGACGCTTTGGCGGAGTTGGCATGTAGGTAATGAAGTTGTTCATGATAAAACCACACCACCAATGGAGGTTTCAAAATGGTTCCTGTGCAGCTATTGGGAATCCTTGTTGGTTATAAAGAATGAGTCGCTCGCTGACCCTTGGAAAGGAAAAGTGCATGTTCATGCCGAGTTTCCACTCGTTGCATCTCATCTTAACCCGAATGTGACCAGTCCTAGTTGGACCCCTCCTTCTACGGGGAAGGTTAAGCTGAACTCTGATGGATCCTTTTCTATGGATGGACATGCGGGAGCTGGTATGGTATTAAGAGATTCGAGGGGAGCCATTATATTCACGGCGTGCAGAGCTTTGTTCTCCTGTCGAGATGCTTTGGAAGTAGAACTATGCGCGTGCATGGAGGGTGATGGCTCGAGAATTTGTGATGTTTTCTTAGTGATTCTTGCTTGGTTTCATCAGGATTTTTATTACTCTTCAGATATTTCTAACTCTAATCCCTCGAAAGAGAAGAAAATCCATTATTCTAATGTTTGGCAGGAAATATCAATTATGGAAGGAAACCAAGAAGGATTGCTAAAAATCAAGCCAAATGGAGCAACTTTCATCAAGAGACTCGAGCCATTAGGCGCAGCAGAGCAAAAGATGGTGTTTCATACGACCGCAAGCGCCCGTATGAGCGGTCGTATGGACTGCCACCAGCTTCACCACGCCTACACAAGGCACTTTCGTTAAGGGCTCAAGGGGGGAAAAGAACCCTAGCCGCCGTCACACCACCCAAAACAGGAGAAGAGAGGATCTGAAGAGCCATTGAAGATCTTCTTAGTTTTGGTCCTTTCATCTCCATCGTCACCATCACCCCTTTCACTATTGTAAGAGGAATCCTAATTTGGAAGAACAATTTTAACTCTACTCAATCTCTTCTAGAGGTCAAGACTATTTGAATTACCCATTTCATCTTATTGTGGATCTTCCCGGTATTAATGATATGGTTTTCATGGGGTTTATCTCTGTTGTGATTGATTCCCTTCTTATGATGTGTGAGTAATTCCCCCTAGGTGTGGGAGATGTAGGTAACTGGTAAGATTAATCTGTGCCTATTCTATATGTCATCATTTGCATTCGTAGTAGTGTGATCTATCTAGTATGTTGTTATACTATGGTGAACTCTATGCATGTTGTCCAATTTAAGGGCCCAGGTAACATGATCTCAAGACCTACACAGGTAACACATATTGTTTCGGAAATCTGTGACCTATGACGTGACAGGTGGAGATATCTATGAGGATCAAAGACAATATGAGATAACGGTGATTCATTAAACTTAATGCATCGTTCCGGTCCAAGGACCTTAATTGCAGAAATGACCACTCTATGGCAACAGTGAAGTAGGACCATGGAATGAAATATAATCCTGTGTAGAGGAGTTTCATAACTTTAGGGTGAACCACCTACAGAACACATATATCAGATGCTATGAGTACAATACAAGGTAACCCGTATTGCCGTTGCACTGGCACACTTTATACATTCTTACCATGAACTGAAATCTCTCTACATCTAATCTCTTCCTTGCAGGAAACACAACCTATAGCCCTACTCATTTTATGTGCTTTTAAGAGTTCTTATAGTTGTTACTTTCAATTCCCTTTATATTTGTCAAATTGGTATATCTGTGATCCGGGACAGTAACAGTATTTGCAGAAGCCTAAGCGATTACTTCATACAAGAACGGTGACACCTTGTGTGTGACAGAAACGCCACTATAAATACTCGCCTTCACTTTTCGTTGGGACGATTACTCATTGGGATACTTCTGGGAAAGTGCTACACTATCCTGTTTGGCTTGCAGCCATCAGAGGGTTTATCGTCTTCCCTGATGAGAACCGATCTACCTATCGAAGAGGAGGTTGATTCGTTGGAGTTGGTCAAGCTGCTGTAGTCTAGCGACATCGACGGATCGATTTACGCTTATCTAGTAAAAGGGATAAAGCTTTTGACGAGTCTCTGTGAGACTAGTATTACTCACATTCGTAGGCCCCAAAATAAAGTTAGGAATTGCTTAGCTATTTTTTCTAGAGAAGAAGGTAGAACTATATGACTTGGTTAGGTTCTGGACCTCCTAGAGCTATGGATTTTGCCTCCTCCGATTGTATTCATGGTGGGGTTTGAGTAATACAAGTTTCAGTCTGCAAAAAAGAAGAAAGAAAGAAACACAATTCAAATGCAGGCATGCAAAACATATCTTGATCATACATGTCCATGCTTTGCTAGATGACGAGTTGGTTCGCACACAAAAGTTGAGAGGTTTGCGCCGCTGATTGGCCTGCCCTGCGTCCGGAAAAGGGAATTGCACAAATCATCAATTATTGGGGCTAATGTTGCACAAAAAACCTACTATATGGGTTTCTTGCGAAAAACACCATATATTGGTGTAATACATTACAGCTAGGTCTAATCTAGTGTTTGGATATATTGACATAATTCTAGACAAATGGATCCCATTTGTAAGTGCATACGTGGCAATAAAAACTGGCCACATCAATCAAAACATGTCAAAATCGAGCGCAGAGCCTAAGTAATAACAACATAAACACCCCAAAAAATAGGATTCTAAACAAATATACGTCGATTGACAACGAAATTTTTACCCCAAAATGTAGGGTTTCACGTCAAGGGAAGAAGACCTAGCCAATCGTCAAAGGTAGGGGAGAAGACGAGCAGAACATGGGTGAAGGGTGGGGTGGGGGTGCGCTTACCCGGTGCAGGGAACAAATTGCTTGGCTTCAACGCCATCGACGAGACGGTCGTTGCCGCCTGCTCTTCGTGTGTGGAGGCTCCTATTTGAGGTCGTGCCTCTGCTCGATTCTGAGAACAGAGAGAGTGAGATGGTTCTGTTTCTACGATCGACCCAGGCTTTCAGCCCATTTTGTTTTTGTGAGTCTGGCTTTCAAGCCCACTTGTTCAACTGTTTGTTTTTTAGTACTCTAGTATTTTCTTTTGTCGGTCTAGTATGCTGGTTGATGTGGCTGGTTTTTATTGCTACATGTGCATTTATAAGCGGGACCCATTTATCTGAAATTATATCAATGCATTCAAACACCAGACTAGATCTAACAGAATTTATTTTTATAGAAAAGATCTAACTGAAATGTATTGCATCAATATGTGATGTTTTTTATAACAAATCTGTATAGTATATGTTTTATGTAACACTATGCCCAATAAGCCGTGGTTCGTGCAATTCCCTCGCGTCCAGAAAGATGGTCCTCGCGGCAATCTGTATTCTACCATAGAGGTCCCGCACTCCTTGTCTACAAGTGCAGTCGCACTAACATTCGTTTAACTTATTTTAAAAAAACACTCGTTTAACTAGCCACCGAATGAGCTACCGAAGGAAGAAAGGGAAGGAAACGATGCGGCGTGGAATTTGAACCAACGCAATATTCAGTGCATGAAGGGAAGAGATAGAAGCTGTGGCGTGCATGCGCCATCACTCATCAGCGGCAGCGACGATGAAGCCCACAGGCACACTGGATGCCAGCTAGAGTGTAAACCCACCATCTCCTTGTCCTTTTCCACGACGGATGCTACTGCCCAAGAGAACCGGCTCTTTTTATCCAGACTATTAAAACCATTCAGGTGTGCATCAACGACGCTCTCTCGCGTTGTACACGTTAGCAACCTGCATTGTTCGCCCATTCCTTCACGATTGGTTGTGGGCTGCGTTGCGCACGCGTACTGGCAGACAGAGAGAACAAAAAGGCTCGTACACGTATTGACCAGAAAATCTTTCCCAGGTCCTCCTTTCCCAGGTACTGCCTGTGATGGCCGCCGTGCCCACTCCTGTGATACTGTTCCTCTTTACTCTTCCTCCACACACAATTTCTCTCCTCTCCTCTCCCCCAAAACGCCACCGCCGCCAGCAACTCAGCTCGCCCTGCTTCGCCAGCGTCTCCGTGGCGCCCCGCGGTCTCCGCTCCTGCACTGCCTGTGATGGCCGCCGTGCCCACTCCTGTGACGTGCTGATCTGGCGGCGGCACGGCCGGGCGCGATCTGGAGAGCCGGCGGGCGATGGTGGTCGCGCAAGCCCATGGAGGACGGGATCACAACCATTCTGCGCTGTTCTTCCCACCCCACCACCGCAGGCAGGCGCTCTTGCCCCTGCTCCTGTCGTCTCGTTTCCTCGGCCATCACCGGCTTCGCCGCCCATCGTCGTCGAGACCAATCAAGATGGCGTTCGCCATGGCGAACGGGGTCAAGATGGAAGCCGCCACTGCCGCAACGACAACCACCGCCTCCGATTCTTGTTCTCGTGTGTCCGTCCAGGAGGACGAGGTGATATATCTTCCTCAAACCTTCCGCATTAAAATCTATATTAGGTTGGACTCTGTTTTATTCGGTTGGGCGTGATGTTTAAATTTCGTCAAGAGAGGTTTTCCAACGAGGAGCGGAGAAGGTCGTCTACAGGGGTAGGAGGCAGGGATCAGGTAGGAAGATAGCTCGGCCAGACCGCCAACACCCCGACCGTGGCTTCTGTTGGGCGCCATCCCCTTCATCTTTCCCCTACCCTTTAATCGATCAGACAAGATAGGTGTGTCCTGAAATATGATGTTTTCTCTATTGGGACTTATCCCTTTCGTTGTTCCCACTTTTCAGGAAGTAGTATGGATGTAGTTTGCTTAGCTTTGCATCTGTAATCTTATGCTTTTCAGGTCATTCTATTGGGTTGCAGCTTGTAGGGTGGAACCATAATTTGGCATGGTTGCTTCTAAGTTTTGATTGGTCGATTTTGCTGATGTCTTTGCCCTATGTGTCCAGGTTAAAGTTCAATCCTGCATAATTGTCAGTTTGCGAAGTCTACCCAAAACTCTAAGATTGCCCATGATAGATGTAAGAAGTGCATAATTGATTGATGGATCTGTTAGTTTGATAGTTTTCTGAGCGTCGCACCTTTCTCTTCTACAAATTGCAGATGTGCTCACAGTTTTGTGTGTTCAGTTTAGGAGTTGGTCCTTGCGAAGCACAAATAAAACATTATTGTCAAGCTAGTGCAGTTTTGTTACTCCCAGGTATCTACAGTTGAGTAGATGAAGGAATATTTGTTACCAGGTACCAGGACGAATTATAATGTCTTTGAAACTGATGTTGTTCTCATGATCTTGCCTTTTAATTGTTTGACCACACAAAATTTGGCATGGAAACTACAGAGGTACTATGTATTGTTGTATTAGTTCTGCCGGATTCAGAGGTGTATAAATGTGCATTAGTTCTTCCGGATTCAAATGATACTTTGTACTGATGTATATTTTCTGAAGATGAACTTAAGTGTATCATATATATACCTCTTTATTTTTTGACACATTCCCATTCTGTTAATCCCCCCCCCAAATACCATGCTATATATCTTATGAGAATATCCAATAGCAATACTAATGTTCTGTGCTGCTGTCATTTCATTCTGCATAGTCATTATCAAAATCGGTGTTGCCATATCATTACTACTTTGGCTAATTCAACGATCCACTTCCAAGTTCTTTGGTGTCCAGCTGAACATGTGGTTATCTTACATCTTGGTATGTCCATAGGATACGATCATCCTGATACTCGATGCATTGTATTGTGACCGCGACTATGCCAAGTTCTTCGTGCTCGAGACCATCGCGAGGGTGCAATATTTCGGTGAGGGTCTTGTCTTACTTACAGAATTTTGCCTTTACTATATCTATATCTATATGTGGTTTCGACATGGTAGTGTATCTGCTGTTTTGTTGACTGATTGACATGGTAGTTCGCTGAATTTTGTTTAATCCCCACACACAAAAGAAGGCTAGAAATGGCCACTGGAGGAGAACGAAGCGCCGGAATGCAAAACAGATAACGGGGAAAATGCTCGAATGCATGAGATGAACATGTATGCAAATGCAATGCACGAGATGACATGATATGAGATGCATGAAAACGAAAACAACACACGGAGACAAAGACCCGAACCCGAGAAATAAATATAAATTAATGCCGGAAACGGCAAGAGTTGGAGTACAAATTGGGAAAGTTATATCTGGGGCGTTACAATGATGCATTACAGAACGAGTAAAGAGACTTGCCAGTAATGAGATTGAACTAGGTATGAAGATGCCGACGATCGAATCTTGGGCAAGTAACATACCGATGACAAAGGGAATAACGTATGTTGTCATTGTAGTTTGACCGATAAAGATCTTCGTAGAATATGTAGGAACCAATATGAGCATCAAGGTTCCTCTATTGGTTATTGACCGGAGAGGTGTCTCGGTCATGTCTACATAGTTCTCGAACCCGTAGGGTCCGCACGCTTAACGTTCGATGACGATTTTGTATTATATGAGTTATGTGAATTGGTGACCGAATATTGTTCGGAGTCCCGGATGAGATCACAGATATGACGAGGAGTCTCGAAATGGTCGAGAGTTAAAGATTCACATATAGGACGATAGTATTTGGACACTAGAAGTGTTCGGGGGTACCGGGTACGTATCAGGTCACCGGAAAGGGTTCCGGGCAACCCTCGGCAAGCTATATGGGCTTAATGGGCCTAGGGAGGGACAGACCAGCCCACAGGGGGCTGGTGTGCCCCTCCACCAAGCCGTCCAGCCCTAGGGAAGGCAAGGGAGGAGGGCTAGCCCCTCTTTCCTTCCCCTTCTCAAGGGAGAAAGGAAAGGGGGGCACCTCCTCCTTCCTTCTCCTAGTGCCAAAACAAGGAAGGGGGGGCGAATTGGGGTGGGAGTGTTGGGGAACGGAGTATTTCAAAAAAATTACCTACGATCACGCAATATCTATCTAGGAGATGCATAGCAACAAGCGGGGAGAGTGTGTCCATGTACCCTCATAGACCAAAAGGGGAAGCGTTCAGTAGTGCGGTTGATGTAGTCAAACGTCTTCGCGATCCAACCGATCCAAGCACCGAACGTACGGCACCTCCGCGTTCAGCACACGTTCAGCTCGATGACGTCCCTCGAACTCTTGATCCAGTTGAGGCCGGGGGGAGAGTTCCATCAGCACGATGGCGTGGCGACGGGCTGATGAAGTTATCGGCGCAGGGCTTCTCCTAAGCACTACGACGATATGACCGAGGTGTGTAACTGTGGAGGGGGCACTGCACACGGCTAAGAGGAGGCTTGGTGTTCCTTTGGGGTGCCCCCCTCCCACGTATATAAAGGGGCGAGGAGAGGTGGCCGGCCCAAGGAGGGGCGCCATGGGGGGAGTCCTACTTGGACTCCTGGTCCAAGTAGGATTCGCCCCTCCCCTTTCCTATTCCCACTAGTAGAAGGAGGGAAGGAGGAGGAGAAGAGAAGGAAAGGGGGGCCGTCCCCCTCAACCCTAGTCCAATATGGATTGGGCTTGGGGGGGGGGGGGGGGGCGCCACCACCTTGCCGCCGCCTACTCTCTCCACTAGAGCCCATGAAGGCCCATTAACTCCCCCCCCCCCGGGTGGGGGGGGGGGAGGGGGTTCTGGTAACCCCTGGTACTCTAGAAAATGCCCGAACCTTTCCAAAACCATTCCTGTGTCCAAACACAACCTTCCAATATATCAATCTTGATGTCTCGACCATTTCGAGACTCCTCGGCATTTTCGTGATCTTATCCGGGACTCCGAACAAACTTCGGTCATCAAATCACATAACTCATAATACGAATCATCATCGAACGTTAAGCGTGCGGACCCTACGGGTTCGAGAACTATGTAGACATGACCGAGACACATCTTCGGTCAATAACCAATAGAGGAACCTGGATGCTCACATTGGCTCCTACATATTCTATGAAGATCTTTATCAGTCAAACCGCATAACAACATATGTTGTTCCCTTTGTCATCGGTATGTTACTTGCCCGAGATTCGATCGTCGGTATCATCATACCTAGTTCAATCTCACTACCGGCAAGTCTCTTTACTCATTCCGTAATGCATCATCCCATGGCTAACTCATTAGACACATTGCTTGCAAGGCTCATATTGATGTGCATTACCTAGAGGGCCCAGAGATACCTCTCCGATACACGGAGTGAAAAATCCTAATCTCGATCTATGCCAACTCAACAAGCATCATCGGAGACACCTATAGAGCATCTTTATAATCACCCAGTTACGTTGTGATGTTTGATAGCACACAAGGTGTTCCTCCGATATTCGGGAGTTGCATAATCTCATAGTCAGATCTACATGTATAAGTCATGAAGAAAGAAATAGCAATAAAACTAAATGATCATAATGCTAAGCTAACGGATGGGCCGTGTCCATCACATCATTCTCTAATGATGTGATCCTGTTCATCAAATGACAACACATGTCTATGGCTAGGAAACATAACCATCTTTGATTAACGAGCTAGTCAAGTAGAGGCATACTAGGGACACTCTTGTTGTCTATGTATTCACACATGCATTAAGTTTCCGGTTAATACAATTCTAGCAAGAATAGTAAACATTTATCATGATATAAGGAAATATAATAACAACTTTATTATTGCCTCTAGGGCATATTTCCTTCAGGGAGCCCAAGTAGGATTCGGCCTACTTGGGCGCCCCCGGCTACCTCTTCCCCCTCATACCTATATATATATATATATATATATATATATATATATATATATATATATATGTGGGGAGGGGGTGCCTAGAGGACACACAAAAACGTCTGTTAGCCATGTGCGGCGTCCCCCTCCATAGTTTACGCCTCTGGTCATATTGTCGTAGTGCTTAGGCGAAGCCCTACACGGATCACTTCACCATCACCGTCACCATGTTGTCATGCTGATGAAACTCTCCCTCGATGTCGTGGTTCTAAGTCTGACAGTGATGTAGGGGGGTAAGTATGGAGAGGCTAGATCTTAGCTATGCAGGAGCTGTAAGCACACAAAAATGTACGAGTTCAGGCCCTTCTCGGAGGAAGTAAAAGCCCTACGTCTCGGTGCCCGGAGGCGGTCGATTGGATTATATGTGTGAGAATGATAGAGGTGCGAACCCTTGATACCGAGGAGGGGGGTGGCTTATATAGAGTTCTCCAGCCCTCTCCTGCCCTCAGTAATGTGGGGTTTAAGGTACATTAAGGTTGGGCGTTACTGGTAACGCCTCTAATAAAATGCTATAATGACCATAAAGGCTACTTAATGACCGACCGTTTGCCTGCGGAGTGACTTTAGATCTCCTGGCAATCGAGTGGTTGGCCTCGTGGTCGAGTGATAGCTTCCTGGTCGAGTGTCTTGAACCCGTCGAGTGGGTATCTTTAAGTCGATTGAAAGGTGACTTCTTCTATGGATGTCCTTGGGTAGGGCTCTTAGGACAGGTCCGTGCCCCTACCCTAGGTACATGGCTTCATCATTAGCCCCCGAATGGATCAAGGCTAGAGTGGGGAAAGAGTTGGTGACCTTTCCGACTGGTTCTTCGTGCTACGTGAGTGCCTTGTTTTGGGTCAATCGTCACAGATGACGTCATCAACCTCTTTCAATCGCCTTGATCCATTCCAAGTCTTTCGTCGAGTGAGTTTCCTTGTTTGTGGAGTTCCGAATGACGATGTGAAAGGGATCTTCTGTCTGACAAATTGTTCTGCAACCTGCGGATTTTGCGGGATTTGAATTTCGGGAAGCGCGTGGGACAGGAGCGGCCGCAGTAATCGGATGCGATAAGGCGGAAGCTCCTCGATCCCCGCGCCACCTTTTTCGCCACGTATCGCGCGTGCGTCTGCTGCGGGATTTGATGGGATAGCCTGGGCCTACCGGTCAGCCACTCGGAAGCGGCCTCTTATAAGCCGCCGGCTCGGGGTTTCCAAACAGTGGGCTCTCTCCTTTCCTTCTCCCTTCACAAAGTTCTCCGCCACCTCCGCTTTCACCCTAGCGCCGCGGGCCCGTTCGAGCTTTGCCGGTGACGATGGTGAAGGACAAGACGTCCGCTCTAGAGCGCGCAAAGAAGGCGGCGGCGCAGGGGAAAGGGAAGAAGTCCGCTCGGGGCGGATCTTCCTCAAGGACTTCTCTGCCCAGAGGCTGGATCCAGGGCGACTGGATGCCGACGGTGATTCGGCAGGAAGATCTTAACGATATGGTTGAGGGAGGAGTCGTCCCTCATGAAGCTGCGCATCTCCCGGGGAGAGAAGTCGAGCCCCAACCTCTTGATGGTGAGTGTGTGCTCCTCGCCACCCATCTCAATCGCGGGTTTTCTCTGCCTCCTCATCCTTTTTTTCGGAGCTTTCTGAACTTCTTTGGAGCGCAGCTCCATCACTTCACTCCCAACTCTATCGTGTATCTGGCTGCTTTCATTTCCTTGTGTGAGGGTTTCTTGGGTTGCCGCCCCCATTGGGGACTCTTTAAGCACATCTTCACTTGTCGTTCCAATCGGTCAAAAAGGCCAAGTCGAGTGATGAAAGGACGCAGGTGATCCAGTTGTGCGGGGGTCTGGCGATCCAGATGAGGGGAAAAAGCTCTTTTCCATCCATCACTTTCCCTGAGTCGGTCCGTGGTTGGCAAGCGACCTGGTTTTACTGCAAAGACCAGGCGACTCCAGGACAGTCGACTGGGCTTCCCCCTTTCTCTCTGGAACGAGCTCAAAAACTTTCTTCTCTGAAAGTGACGTCGGAAGAAAAAGCCCAAGTCAAAGTGTTGGTTGGTCGAGTGGTTCAGCTTGTCCGCGACGGCGTGGCTGGCATGGACTTGCTGGAGGTCTTTCTTTGGAGGCGCATCCAATTGCTCCAGGCTCGTGACCACCCGATGTGGCTGTACTCGGGTCTTGAAGACACCACTCGGATCCACCCGGAGGAGGTCACTGATGAGATGCTAGAAGGATGGCTGTCGAGCATCACAGGGAACAAAGACGACCCCTAAGGAGCTAGGAGGGTTCCTCCACTCGACAATACATACGAAGTGGACCAGGTCTGACCTTATGCTCCTGACTGAGATCTTGTTTTCTTCATTGGTCTTCTTTAAATTGGTCGATTGACTTTAATCTTGTCTGTTGTTTTCCAGGCAACTACTGAGATGTACTCGACACCCAACGGGGCGCAGGAGCCGACTGAGGAAGGGGAGGCGAGCGGCGGTGAGAGTGGAGATGAACAAGCCGAGTGGGAATCCGATGGCGAAGGAGAGGGAGACGACGACGTCGACTCCAGCGAAGAGGAGGAGGAAGAAGCTAAACCCCCCGCTCGGAGAGGCGATCCAAGCTTACACACGACCCGGCGCGGGAACGTGGTAAGTCGACTGCTCTTGTTGGGCAGTCGTCGAAACGCCCTCGGACCTCTTCTCCTCCGCCGGCCGAAAAGGCTCCCAAGCACCCACGCGCGACGCCGTCTAAGCCGCCTAAGGCTCTGCAAAAGATGAAGATGACCGTCCCCACCATTTCTGGGTAATAATAGAACTTGTTCTCCTTTGTCGACCGTGGACAGATCCTTGGTCGATTCATTGAGTCAACTGACTGATTTTCGAGATTTGCAGCGCTGCTACTTCTGAGCTCTCCGCCAAGGACGACGATCAAGAGATGGAGGATGCTGTTACCTCCAAACCTGGTACGATTACTGATGTTCTGCCTTGAGTCGACTGGATATTTATTGCAACCCTGGTCGATTGAATTTTTTCTTGTAGCTCTTCCTCATGTTATTAACCTCCCAGATGACGACGACGATGTGCCGCTGAGAGTGGGAAGGAACAGGCGGGCATTGGCTGGCAAGACCTCCCAATCTGCTCCGGCGTCTGAGGCCGTAGCTCGGGATGGTGGTGACACCACTTGGGCTTCTGTGACTTTCGCCGATCCTCTGACGAGCGTGTGGCCTTCGACGTCGACCGCAAATCCTCCTTCGCTTTTTGTCGCGTACCCCGCCCCTGAGGACCAAGCGAGTGCTGCGAAAGAGGCTATACGTCAGGCGGGGATCATGATGGAACAAGTGAAAGTGGCTCGGGAGGCCAGCCAAGCAGCTTATGACGCAAGTTCGGCTCTTCAGAGCAACGTCCAGGCCAGTCGACTCAACACTTGGTCTGTTACGATATGCTGTTAGAAGAATCTCTTTTCGAAGATCTTTACATCTGTACACCCACTGGGTGTGTCTGCCAATTCTTGGGCGAGTGGGGGCACGCTGAGTGCACCCACTGGGTGTAGTCCCCGAGACTACGGTGGACTGCTGGCAGTTGACTGTAGTCTTTACATTGTGTTGCTGTAGTTGTACTTCTTCACTCAGTCTGGTTAGGCCGTGCCGAATGGAACTTTATCCGGTCGACTGCTGGCAGTCGATTTTTTTTAAAAACCAGTGGGGGCAAGCTGAGTGCACCCACTGGGTGTAGTCCCTGAGACTACTGTTGAATGTTTTTTTTTGATTCGGCTGTAGTCTTAGAAACGCCATCATTGTCTCTTAGTTACTCGGAAGCAACTTATCCTGGACGTCTGTCGACTGATTTTTGTTTTGCAGAAATCCTGCGAACTTGTAGCTTGCTATACTGAGTTGGAGAATAAGCAGATCCAGCTCAACCTTGACTTGAAGCTTGCTCAAGAGAACTTGAAGAAGGCGCAAGAAGAAGCAAAAGGTATGGCTGGTGAGGTTCTCCATTCTTGATGAGTGACTTTTCTTTCTTGTCCATTCTTGATGTTGATTTTACTCGACGTACTGCAGATAAACTGGAAGAAGCTCTGAAGAAGAAGGATCAAGATCTTGCAGAGGCACAGAAGGAGGCCTTGAACAAAGCGAAACTTGCTGAAGAAAAGCTGGCTTCCGTCCGAACTCTTGAACAAGAGAACTCCAGACTGAAGACTGCTCTCGAGACAGCTAATCAAGAGGTCAGCCGACTGAAGAACGACAAGATGGTTCTGCACGACCAGGCGGGTGAGCTGGCGGGGAAGGTAAATGATCTGGAGGTTTATCTCGGTGGACTCGCCAAGAAGCTGTTCGTCATGCTCGAAGGTAATTACTCCGATCTGGCTGTCTTGTAGTTACCGAACCCGAGTAAAGTCACTGTCTTATTCTTGAATCGTGTTTGCAGAATTCTGTCAGAACTTTGAAGAGGAGACCAGTCGAGTGGAGCCAGGCTTGGACCCTGCTAACTCTCTTGTGAAGGACGAGGCTGCAATGAACGTGCTCCGTCTGGAGTCTCGTATTGCCAGCGTGGTTGACTATCTGGTCGGCTGAAGGTTGCGGTGTCGTGGATCGACACGTCTCTCTGGCCCAGGGCGGCGCTTTCAAATGATCTCGAGTCTCTGATGACTCGACTGAACGACGTTCCTGGTCGAGTGACAGATTGGAAGAAATCCTCCGCAAGGTGTGGTGCCGATGTCGCTTTGTCCCTCGTCCGCGTCCACTGCAAGGAGGTGCGAGAGGAGAAGCTGGCCGCCATCCAAGTTGCCAACACCAGGAAGCTTAACTTTTAAGACTTCATGGAAACTTTCATTGCTGCTGCCACCCGTATTGCAGACGGGATCGACTTGGACGAGTTCGTTGCCCCTTCCAGTCCTCCGCCGGAGGAGTAAAAAACTTTTATGCTTCACTTTAAATTTGCCTCGGAATGCCGAGTGGATTCTGTAACCGTTAAACTTTGTCGAGCCGGGGGCTCGAGTACTTTGATCTGAGGTCTTTGACCTTTGGGTTTTATCCAAACTTGATTTATCGTTGAATATCTTCGGGAATTACCTGTCGAGTGGAACTTGGTCTTCAGTCGAAATAACTTCGTATTTGTGGTGCAGCTCCGAAGGAAAAGGTAACAGTCGATTCGCATCTTGCCGTCCTTGTGGATTGGGACGTGCTCCGAACTTAGGCGAGCACTGGGCTGCAGCTAAGCCCCCGAGTGGGAGGTTTGCTTTCCACTCGTGGGATTTTTGAACACTTAGGCGAGCACTGGGCTGCAGCTAAGCCTCCGAATGGGAGGTTTGCTCTCCACTCGGTAGGATTTTTGAAAACTTAGGCGAGCACTGAGCTGCAGCTAAGCCTCCGAGTGGGAGGTTTGCTCTCCACTCGGTAGGATTTTTATATACTTAGGCGAGTACTTGGACTGCAGCTAAGCCCCCAAGTGGGAGGTTTTCTCTCCACTCGGTAGGATTTTTATATACTTAGGCGAGTACTTGGACTGTAGCTAAGCCCCCGAGTGGGAGGTTTGCTCTCCACTCTGTAGGATTTTTGAACACTTAGGCGAGCACTGAGCTGCAGCTAAGCCTCCGAGTGGGAGGTTTGCTCTCCACTCGGTAGGATTTTTATATACTTAGGCGAGTACTTGGACTGTAGCTAAGCCCCCGAGTGGGAGGTTTGCTCTCCACTCGGTAGGATTTTTATGTACTTAGGCGAGCACTGGGCTGCAGCTAAGCCCCCGAGTGGGAGTCTGGCTCACCACTCGGTAGGATTTTCAAACACTTAGGCGAGCACTGGGCTGCAGCTAAGCCCCCGAGTGGGAGGTTTGCTCTCCACTCGGTAGGATTTTTATATACTTAGGCGAGTACTTGGACTGCAGCTAAGCCCCCGAGTGGGAGGTTTGCTCTCCACTCGGTAGGATTTTTGAACACTTAGCCGAGCACTGAGCTGCAGCTAAGCCTCCGAGTGGGAGGTTTGCTCTCCACTCGGTAGGATTTTTATATACTTAGGCGAGTACTTGGACTGCAGCTAAGCCCCCGAGTGGGAGTCTGGCTCACCACTCGGTAGGATTTTCAAACACTTAGGCGAGCACTGGGCTACAACTAAGCCCCTGAGTGGGAGTCTGGCTCACCACTCGGTAGGATTTTCAAATACTTAGGCGAGCACTGGGCTGCAGCTAAGCCCCCGAGTGGGAGTCTGGCTCACCACTCGGTAGGATTTTCAAATACTTAGGCGAGCACTAGGCTGCAGCTAAGCCTCCGAGTGGGAATCTGGCTCACCACTCGGTAGGTTTTTCAAACACTTAGGCGAGCACTGGGCTGCAGCTAAGCCCCCGAGTGGGAGTCTGGCTCACCACTTGGTAGGATTTTTTTTGCAAACTTAGGCGAAACGGATTCGCAGCTAAGCTACCCACTGGGGGATTTCGTACGCAAACAAAAGTGACAACAATTACAGGAAGAACTGGGACACTCTTGTCTTTGATAAAAATAAACTATAGAAGTTTTTCTTATTACATCTCATCCGAGTGAGAATTCAAGTGTAAAATGGGCGGAGTAGTTTCTCATTCCAAGCTCGTGGCTCGTCGATCCGGCGATCAACATTGTAGAGGTGATATGCTCCATTGTGGAGGACTCTGGTGACGATGAAGGGGCCTTCCCAAGTAGGAGCAAGTTTGTGTGGTTTCTGTTGATCCACTCGGAGGACCAAATCTCCTTCTTGGAAGGCACGGCTCTTCACATTTCTGGCATGGAATCGACGCAAGTCTTGCTGATAGATGGTCGATCTGATCATAGCCATTTCCCTCTCCTCCTCTAGGAGGTCGACTGCATCTTGCCGGGCTTGCTCTGCTTCGTCTTCGTTATAAAGCTCGACTCTGGGGGCATTGTGAAGTAGATCACTCGGCAGGACGGCTTTGGCTCTGTAAACCAGAAAGAATGGCGTTCTTCCAGTCGACCGGTTCGGGGTGGTCCTCAATCCCCACAAAACTAATGGAAGCTCGTTGACCCAAGCACCTGCTGCGTGCTTGAGGTCATGCATTAGTCGAGGCTTCAGTCCTTTGAGAATCAGACCATTTGCTCTTTCAGCTTGTCCATTCGACTGGGGATGCGCAACCGAGGCGTAGTCGACTCGTGTGCCTTGAGAGGCGCAAAAAGCTCTGAACTTGTCTGAATCGAAGTTTGACCCATTGTCAGTGATGATGCTATGCGGGACTCCATATCTGAATATCAACTCTCTGATGAAACTGATGGCAGTGCTAGCATCAAGATTTTTGATAGGCTTGGCTTCAATCCATTTGGTGAACTTGTCGACTGCCACAAGCACATGTGTGAATCCGCTCCTGCCTGTTCTCAGTGGACCAACCATGTCCAGTCCCCAAACAGCGAAGGGCCAGACGAGTGGAATGGCCCTCAGAGCTGATGCTGGCTTGTGCGACATGTTGGAGTAGAACTGGCGGCCTTCACACTTGTCGACTATCTCTTTCGCCATTTCGTTTGCCCCGGGCCAGTAAAAACCCGCTCGGTATGCTTTGGCCACAATGGTCCGAGAGGACGCATGGTGACCACAGGTCCCCGAGTGGATATCATCAAGGATTATCTAACCTTCTTCTGGCGTTATGCACTTCTGACCGATTCCAGTTGCGCTTTCTCTAAACAACTGTCCTTTTATGACTGTGAAAGCTTTAGATTGACGGATGATCTGTCGAGCCTCTTCTTCATCCTCTGGAAGTTCTTTCCTCAAGATATACATGATGTATGGTATCGTCCAGTTGGGAGTGATTGCCAAGACCTCCATGACTAGGTCGATCACAACAGGAATTTCGACTTCAGTTGGATCTGTGGCACTTTTCGGTTCCGGGGCTTCTTCTGTAAAAGGATCCTCTTGGACTGACGGCGAGCGGATGTGCTCCAAAAACACATTGCTGGAAATGGCTTCTCTCTTGGAGCCTATCTTTGCCAGATCATCAGCTGCTTGAATTTTCAGTCGGGAGATGTGATGAAGCTCTAACCCCTCGAATTTCTTTTCTAGCTTTCTTACTGCGTTGCAGTAGCCAGTCATAGCTGGGCTTCTGACGTACCACTCCTTCATCACATGATTAACCACCAAATCTGAGTCGCCATAGACCATGAGGCGCCGGACGCCGAGTGAAATGGCCATGCGTAACCCATAAAAGAGTGCTTCATATTCTGCTTCATTATTGGAGGAATCGAAGTGAATCTGGAGAACATATCCGAGCTTATCTCCTCGGGGGGAGACTAATACTACCCCAGCACCGGAACCATTCAGCATCTTAGATCCATCGAAGAACATGGTCCAGTGCTCCGAGTGAACTTGAGTCGGAAGCTGCTGTTCAATCCACTCGGCGACGAAATCTGCAATTGCTTGGGACTTGATAGCCTTCTTTGCTTCAAACTTGATATCTAGGGGAAGGAGTTGAATCACCCACTTCGCCACTCGACCAGTTGCATCTCTGTTGTGCAAAATCTCTGACAGTGGATCATCGCTGACGACTATAATGGAATGGTCAGAGAAGTAGTGTGCAACCTTCTTCGTGGTCATGTAAATCCCATATACAAGCTTCTGGTAATGGGGATATCTTTGCTTCGAAGGAGTCAAAACTTCAGACACATAATATACTAGGCACTAAACTCTGAAGGCCTTTCCTTCTTCTTCCCGCTCGACCGTAAGTACTGTACTGACAACTTGTCCCGTGGCTGCAATGTAAAGTAGCAGAGGCTCTTTACTGATTGGGGCAGCAAGCACCGGCTGGGTGGAGAGCAGAGCTTTGAGCTTTGCAAACGCTGCATCAGCTTCTGGAGTCCACTCGAACTTGTCAGACTTCTTCATCAGTCGGTAAAGAGGCAACGCCTTTTCACCGAGACGAGAAATGAATCGACTTAGAGCGGCCAAGCAACCTGTGAGCTTCTAGACATCGTGCACATGCACAGGGTGCTTCATCCGGAGTATGGTGCCAACTTTCTCGGGATTGGCGTCGATTCCTCATTCGGAAACGAGAAAACCGAGTAACTTTCCACCTGGAACTCCGAATGTGCACTTTGATGGATTGAGCTTGATATCATATCCCCTGAGGTTAGCAAAGGTTTCGGCAAGGTCAGTCAGCAGGTTGGAACCTTTCCGTGACTTAACCACAATATCATCCATGTATGCTTCTACGTTCCGACTGATCTGAGTGAGCAAACACTTCTGAATCATCCTCATGAACGTGGCTCCAGCATTCTTGAGGCCGAAGGGCATGGTGACATAACAGAAGCACCCGAATGGGGTGATGAAAGCTGTTTTGATCTCGTCGGGTCCATACAGACGAATCTGATGGTACCCTGAATAAGCGTCTAGAAAAGACAAACGCTCACACCCCGCGGTCGAGTCAACTATCTGGTCGATGCGGGGGACAGGGAAATGATCTTTCGGGCAGGCCCGATTGATATGTTTAAAGTCAATGCTTAGGTGAAGTGACTTGTCCTTCTTGGGGACCATGACAACATTGGCGAGCCACTCGGAGTGGTAAATCTCTCGGATGAACTCCGCTGCTAAGAGCCGAGCCACCTCCTCGCCAATAGCTTTCCTCTTCTGGGCGGCGGACCGTCGAAGATGTTCTTTCACAGGCTTGAACTTCGAGTCGACTCGTAGACGGTGCTCAGCCAGCCCCCTAGGAACTCCAGGCATGTCAGAAGGCTTCCATGCGAAGATGTCCCAGTTCTCACGGAGGAACTGGATGAGCGCTTCTTCCTATTTGGAGTCGAGCGTCGTTGAGATGTGAGTCGGAGCAGCACTGGGGTCGGTCGGGTGAATGTGAACTGGCTTAGTTTCACCGGACGACTGAAAAGCTGATTCTGAAGCTGGCTTCTTAGCTCGTAGCAATTCACTCGGATCAACAGTCTTCTGGTACTCTTGCAGCTCGACTACTGACATCTGAGCATCAGCGATCTTTGATCCTTTCTGAAAACACTCCTCTGCTTTCTTCCGATTGCCTGTAATGGTGATCACACCTCTGGGGCCGGGCATCTTCAACTTGAGATACACATAGCACGATCGAGCCATGAAGAGTGCATAAGCTGGCCGGCCCAGAATAGCATGATAAGCACTTTGGAAGTCCACAACCTCAAATGTCAACTTTTCCTTGCGGTAATTCTTTGAATCACCGAAAACCACATCGAGAGCAATCTGGCCGAGTGACTTGGCTTTCTTTCCAGGAATGACTCCATGGAAACTCATGTTGCTGGCACTGAGCCTGGACATCGGAATGCCCATCCCTTTCAATGTTTCTACATACAGTATGTTCAGGCCGCTACCACCATCCATCAGGACTTTGATCAGTCGAGTGCCTTCGACAATTGGATCGACCACCAGAGCTTGCCTCCCAGGGGTGGCAATGTGCGCAGGGTGATCAGATTGGTCGAACGTGATGGCAGTCTGAGACCACTTCAAGTAGCTGGGTGTTGCCGGGGCAACCATATTCACTTCACAGTTAATGACTTTCAGTCGACTTTTGCTTTCGACATCAGCAAAAATCATCAAGGTGGAATTGACTTGGGGGTACCCATCATCACTATCTTCCTTATCCTTAACCTTGTCCGACTCTTTTTCCTTGTCTTTGGACTGCTTGCCCTGGAACTGCTGGATCAGGAGCCGACACTGTCGAGTGGTATGCTTTGGGTAAATGAGTTTACCCTACTCGTCTTTCTTGGTGTGAATGTGACACGGCAGATCCAAAACATCATTTTCGTCTTGATCTTTTACTTTCTTGGGGTTCCAGGGCCCCTTGGGTTTTCCCTTGAATTTCCCCTGGGTTACGGCCAGAGCCTCCCCAGGAGCGGCTGGCTCGGCCTTCCGCTTCTGCTTCCGACTGGAATTGCCTCCGGTTTCCTGGGCGACTGCTTTCTGCTTGCCACTCCGGAGTCGATCTTCATCTTCTCCGTTAGCGTATTTGGTGGCAATTTCCATCATCCGATTCAGAGACATTTCTCCGGTCCGACCAAACTTCAGGTTCAACTCTCTGTTCTTGACGCCTTCTTTAAAGGCACAAACTGCTTGGTGATCTGGTACATTCTCAACTGTGTGATGCAAAGTGATCCACCTCTGGATGTAATCCCTCAGAGTTTCACTCAGTTTCTGCACGCAAGACCGCAATTCTGTAAGGCTTGCAGGTCGCTTGCATGTTCCTTCAAAGGTCTTGACAAACACTCGAGAGAGATCCTCCCAAGTGTAGATGCTGCTGGGTGCTAACTGATTCAGCCACGCTCTAGCTGAGCCCTCTAACAGGAGAGGCAAATGCTTCATAGCCACCTCATCATTGCCGCCGCCAATCTGGACAGCCACTCGGTAGTCTTCGAGCCAAGTGTCAGGCTTAGACTCGCCGGTGAACTTGCTGACTCCAGTCGCCAACCGGAAGTTGGGAGGAATCACTGCGGCCCTGATGGCTCGACTGAAACATTCTGGCCCTGAAACATGTACCCTGCTGCTGGTAGGAGCTTCTCTGTCATGTCCTTCTCTGTGAGCCCTGTTCCTGTCGACCAAACCTTGAACGAGGATGGATCTCGCGTCAAAGCCTGGTTCCCTAGGGTCGACTGGGATCCTCCGCCCAACACTATGAGGGCGTCTGTCATCCTGCTGTCGAGGCGCATACGACCCACTCCTCGGGGGAGGGGTTGGCACTCGACGTCGATCATCACGATCGAATCGATGATCATACTGCTCGTTTCTTCTGTACTGATCTGGTCGGTCTCCACGTCCCTCATGCCTCGGGGGCGATCTTGGGCTGTGAGCCGACTGCACTGTATCCGCTGCAACGGATCAACTGTGGATCCTATTCCGCGACTGAGAGGCAGCGGAATTCTGGTTTCCCGCTGCCCGGAGCAACGCTCTGATTTGCAACTAGCCTCTGCCGGCTTCTGACTGAGAGGGCTGAATTGATTCTGCTATTCGGGCCGCGGCTGCCAAATTCTGAACGGGAGTTCGATATACCTGCGTAGGCGGGAAGAGCTGACGTCGACTGGACTCAGGAGCCCGCTGACGCGCTTGCTCGTCGAATGCTCGCCGGAGATTCTCCAGTCGAGTGCGCTCGGCCAAGTTAGCCAAGTGCGCGTCCTCCAAGGCTCGGGCCTCGGGGGTTTCTCCAACGATAGGAGTGTGGAGTGCATCCATGTTCCGGCGGCGAAGCTCCTCTCGTTGCAGCGACGTGAGAGGCTCAGGGAGATATTCTTCGTGGGGATGCGACGGGTCGCCCCCACCTGCCCCTCCGTCGGTACGAGTAAAACCGGGAGGGCTGTGTGTCCCATCAATTGCCAGGACCTCCGCCGCAGGATCACTGCTGTCGCACTCGGATGCGGTCTCTGCGGAGCCAGTCGAACAGGCCGTAGAGAGATTCGTCAGGCTCGATTGCCGCGACTTGTGGGGTGGCCGACTGGCGAGCCACCGCATGCCTCACCCACCTCTGAAGTCTCGATCGACCAGAGCACTTGCGCCGGCGAGAGACGAGGCGGGGAGATGACACGGGAGCCGACCGATACTGGGTCGACGGCTGCCGCAGTAGGACGCCGCGAACACATGCACGAAAATGCGTCGCCCCGCGGACGGGGAGCGCGTCGATGTCGAGCGGAGCCTCTTGAAGGCAGGCGGAGTTGTCGGCGATGAACGTGAGCGCGCCGAGACGGATCTCGCGGCCCTCCACCAAAACTCCGCATGAAACCATGATCAAGGAGATCGGAAAAATTGCAACTCCTACAATTCAAGCGCTAAGATTCCGGCCCCACAGTGGGCACCAACTGTCATGGTTCTAAGTCTGACAGTGATGTAGGGGGGTAAGTATGGAGAGGCTAGATCTTAGCTATGCAGGAGCTATAAGCACATGAAAATGTACGAGTTCAGGCCCTTCTCGGAGGAAGTAAAAGCCCTACGTCTCGGTGCCCGGAGGCGGTCGATTGGATTATATGTGTGAGAATGACAGAGGTGCGAACCCTTGATACTGAGGAGGGGGTGGCTTATATAGAGTTTGCCAGCCCTCTCCTGCCCTCAGTAATGCAGGGTTTAAGGTACATTAAGGTTGGGCGTTACTGGTAACGCCTCTAATAAAGTGCTATAATGACCAGAAAGGCTACTTAATGACCGACCGTTTGCCTGCGGAGTGACTTTAGATCTCCTGGCAGTCGAGTGGTTGGCTTCGTGGTCGAGTGATAGCTTCCTGGTCGAGTGTCTTGAACCCGTCGAGTGGGTATCTTTAAGTCGATTGAAAGGTGACTTCTTCTATGGATGTCCTTGGGTAGGGCTCTTAGGACAGGTCCGTGCCCCTACCCTAGGTACATGGCTTCATCACTCGACACTTTGCTGGATCAAGAGTTCGAGGGATGTCATCAAGCTGAACGTGTGTAGAACTCGGAGGTGTCGTACATTCGGTGCTTGATCGGTTGGAATGAGAAGAAGTTCGACTACATCAACCGCGTTGTCAAACGCTTCCGCTTTCGGTCTACGATGGTACATGGACACTCACACCCTCTCTTTGATATGCATCTCCTAGATAGATCTTGCATGAGCATATGATTTTTTTAAAATTGCATGTTACATTACCAACAATGGCATCCGAGCCAGGTCTATGCGTAGATGATATCCACGAGTAGAACATAAAGAGTTGTGGGCGGTGATCGTCATACTGCTTACCACCAATGTCTTATTTTGATTCGGCGGTATTGTTGGATGAAGCGGCCCGGACCAACCTTACATGACCACGTTCATGAGACCTGATCCACCGACAGACATGCAACTAGTTTTGCATAAAGGTGGCTGGCGGGTGTCTGTTTCTCCAACTTTAATTGAATCAAATTTGACTGTGGCCGGTCCTTGTTGAAGGTTAAAACAACAAACTTGATAAATCACCGTTGTGGTTTTGATGCGTAGGTTAGAATGGTTCTTACTAGAAGCCCATAGCAGCCGCATAAAACTTGCAACAACAAAGTAGAGAACGTCTAACTTGTTTTTGCAGGGCATGTTGTGATGTGATATGGTCAAGACATAATGTGATATACGTTATTGTATGATATGATCATGTTTTGTAAAAGTTATCGGCAACTAGCGGGAGCCTTACGGTTGTCGCTTTATTATATGAAATGCAAACGCCATGTAATTGCTTTACTTTATCACTATGCGTTAGCGATAGTTGTAGAAGCAATAGTTAGCGAGGCGACAACGACGCTACGATGGAGATCAAGGTGTCAAGCCGGTGACAATGGAGATCATGACGGTGCTTTGGAGATGGAGATCAAAGGCACAAAATGATGATGGACATATCATGTCAGATATTTTGATTGCATGTGATGTTTATCTTTTATGCATCTTATTTTTCTTAGTACGATGGTAGCATTATAAGATGACTCCTCACTAAAATTTCAAGGCATAAGTGTTCTCCCTGAGTATGCACCATTGCTACAGTTCGTCGTGCTGAGACACCATGTGATGATCGGGTGTGATAAGCTCTACATTCACATACAACGGGTGCAAGACAGTTTTGCACATGCGGAATACTCGGGTTAAACTTGACGAGCCTAGCATGTACAGACATGGCCTCAGAACACTAGAGAGCGAAAGGTCGAACATGAATCATATAGTAGCTATGATCAACATAGAGATTTTCACCATTGAAAACTACTCCATCTCACGTGATGATCGGACATGGTTTACTTGATATGGATCAAGTGATCATTTATATGATTCGAGGGATGTCTATCTTAGTGGGAGTTCTTAAGTATTATGATTAATTGAACTTAATTTATCATGAACTTAGTCCTGATAGTTTTTGTATATCTATGTTGTAGATCAATGGCCCGTGCTACCATTCCCTTGAATTTTAATGTGTTCCTAGAGAAAGCTAAGTTGAAAGATGATGGTAGAAACTACACTGTCTGGGTCTGTAACTTGTTGATTATCCTCATTATTGAACAAAAAAATTATGTCCTTGATGCACCGCTAGGTAACAAGACCCCTCCCGGTAATGTAGATGCTTTGAACGTCTGGCAGACGCGGTCTGATGACTACTCTATAGTTCAGTGTGCCATGCTCTATGGCTTAGAATCGGGAATTCAAGGAAGTTTTGAACGTCATGAACCATATGAAATGTTCCAGGAGTTGAAGGTAATATTTCAAGAAAATGCCCGAGTTGAGAGATATGAAGTCTCCAACAAGTTCTATAGCTGCAATATGGAGGAGAATGGTTCTGTCAGTGAACACATACTCAGAATGTCTGGGTACCATAACCACTTGACTCGGCCGGGAGTTAATCTTTCGGATGATAGTGTTATTCACAGAGTTCTTCAATCATTGCCACCAAGCTGCAAAGGCTTTGTGATGAACTATAATATGCAAGGGATGGATAAGACAATTCCCGAGCTCTTCACTATGCTCAAAGCTACGGAGGTAGAAATCAAGAAAGAGCATCAAGTGTTGATGGTTAACAAGACCACTAGTTTCAAGAAAAAGGGCAAGGGAAAGAAGGGGAACTTCAAGAAGAATGGAAAGCAAGTTGTCACTCCCGGGAAGAAGCCCAAGTCTGGACCCAAACCTGAAATGGGGTGCTTCTACTACAAAGGGACTGGTCACTGGAAGCGGAACTGCCCCAAGTATTTGGTGGATAAGAAGGATGGCAAAGTGAACAAAGGTATATGTGATATACATGTTATTGATGTGTACCATACTAATGCTCGTAGTAGCTCCTGGGTATTTGATATTGGTTCTGTTGCTCATATTCGCAACTCGAAACAGGGGCTATGGATTAAACGAAGATTGGCTAAAGACAAGGTGACGATGTGCGTCGGGAATGGTTCCAAGGTCGATGTGATCAACGTTGGCACACTACCTCTACATGTACCTTCGGGATTAGTTTTAGACCTGCATAATTGTTACTTGGTGCCAGCATTGAGCATGAACATTATATCTAGATCTTGTTTGATGCGAGATGGTTATTCATTTAAATCAAAGAATAATGGTTGTTCTATTTATATGAGTAATATCTTTTATGGTCATGCACCTTGGAAGAGTGGTTTATTTTTTGTTGAATATCGATCATGGTGATACACATATTCATAATATTGATGCCAAAAGATGCAAAGTTGATAATGATAGTGCAACATATTTGTGGCACTGCAGTTTAGGTCATATTGATGTAAAGCGCATGAAGAAACTCCATGCGGATGGACATTTGGAATCACTTGATTATGAATCATTTGATGCTTGAGAACCATGCCTCATGGACAAGATACTAAAACTCCGTTCTCCGGAACAATGGAGCGAGCCACTGACTTATTGGAAATAATACATACCGATGTATGCGGTCCGATGAGTATTGAGGCTCGCGGCGGGTATCGTTATTTTCTGACCATCACAGATGATTTGAGCAGATATGGGTATATCTACTTAATGAAACACAAGTCTGAAACACTTGAAAAGTTCAAAGAATTTCAGAGTGAAGTGGAGAATCATCGTAACAAGAAAATAAAGTTTGTACGATCGTATCACAGAGGCAAATATTTGAGTTACGAGTTTGGCCTTCATTTAAAACAATGTGGAATAGTTTCACAACTCACGCCACCTGGAACACCATAGCGTAATGGTGTGTCCGAACATCGTAACCGTAATTTATTAGATATGGTGCGATCTATGATGTCTCTTACCGATTCACCGCTATCATTTTGGGGTTATGCATTAGAGACAACTGCATTCACTTTAAATAGGGCACCATCTAAATCCGCTGAGACGACACCATATGAATTGTGGTTTGGCAAGAAACCTAAGTTGTCATTTCTTAAAGTTTGGGGTTGTGATGCTTATGTGAAAAAGCGTCAGCTTGATAAGCTCGAACCAAAATTGGAGAAGTGCATCTTCATAGGATACCCAAAAGAAACTGTTGGGTACACCTTCTATCACAGATCCGAAGGCAAGATCTTTGTTGCTAAGAATGTATCCTCTCTAGAGAAGGAGTTTCTATCGAAAGAAGTGAGTGGGAGGAAAGTAGAACTTGATGAGTTAATTGTACCTTCTCTCAAATTGGAAAGTAGCTCGTGACATAAACCAATTCCAGTGATGCCTACACCAACTAGAGAGGAAGATAATAATAATGATCATGAAACTTCAGATCAAGTTGCTACCGAACCTTGTAGGTCAACCAAAATACGTTCCGCACCAGAGTGGTACGATAATCCTATTCTGGAAGTCATGTTACTAGACCGTGATGAACCTATGAACTATGAGGAAGCGATGATGAGCCCAGATTCCGCAAAATGGCTTGAGGCCATGAAATTTGACATGGGATCCATGTATGAGAACAAAGTATGGACTTTGGTTGACTTGTCCGATGATCGGCAAGCCATAGTGAATAAATGGATCTTCAAGAAGAAGACTGACGCTGACGGTAATGTGTCAGGACCCCGATTCCAAGTCATACCACTTTGTGGCCTCACGCACGGTATTTCCACGGGTGCCACCTTACCTGGCCCGAGACCGTTTGCGCCTTTTGGCTCACGTATATGATAGTGTCGCTAGCATCCATATGACAAAGACCCCGGGCCGACATGGCTAGTCGTGAACCCAAAGCGGCACAGACCTATGGAGACAGGCATACATGAATCACATCGAACATGTCAGTCATCAACGAGTGATTCCGGGCTGTAGCACTGGGCTAACAGGACTCCGGGGATCCCGGGCTGTAGCAGGCTAGGCAGGACTCCGGAAATCACCGCGTGACATTTCCCCGAAGGGACAGACATAGGGACGAAGTGAAACACATGCCGGCCAGTCAAGTGTCCTGAACAGTAGTGCTGGGCTAGCAGGACTCCGGTGAACCGGGCTGTAGCGGACTACTATCGCTCAGAAAGCACTAGACTACATTTCCCCATATGATAGGCTGCCAAGGATAAACAACTAGATTGTCGGATCCCACTCATACCAAGCATTTCAATCATACACACAATATGCCCTATATGAGTACATACAACATGGCATCACAACAAGACTCTACGACTCAAGTATCTATTCATTAGGCTCCGAAGAGCGAGATATTACAAACATGGGTCTCATGACCCAACAAACAAAGCATACAAGCAACAAGCACATGCGGAAGCTTAACTTGTCTGAGTACAGACAACTACAAATGAAGAAGGCTGAGAAGCCTGACTATCTACCAGATCCTGCCGAGGGCACAAGATCGTAGCTGAGGTAACAAGCTAAACGTCGAAGTCCACGCGGAACTACTAGCGAGACTGAAGTCTCTCTGCAAAACATAAATTAAGCAAACGTGAGTACAAAGGTACTCAGCAAGACTTACATCAGAACTATCTACATATGCATCGGTATCAACAAAGGGGGTGGTGGAGTTTAACTGCAGCAAGCCAGCTTTGACTCAGTGGCTAACCTGAACTACGACTGCAAGTAACTCTTTTGAGGTGGCGCACACGAGTCCACAAATTCACCATACCAATACACCACTATGGATCTGCTCCCGTCTCCCTACGAGAACACCATCCATAGCACTCACGCTTATCTTGCGCATTTTAGAGTATCCACTTTCACTTGTCTATGAACTATGCAAGGGGTCCAAGTTTCCATATCCGAGGAATCCGGCTATTCGAATAGATAATGATAACCCTGCAGGGGTGCACTTCTTCACACACGCTCTCGCCACTTATAGCCATGTACACGTCATGTACCTCGGCAACCTTCAAGCGGAAGCCGGGCGAGGGAGTCGGCCACGACCTGACTAACCAACAAGTCTCTAGTCCAGGTTTATCGCCTCTTCGGGTTCCATCCGCAAGGAGATCCGGCCAGGGTGTCGCTCACGGCCCCAAACGATGTGTGCAGGGTTCCCAAGCCCACCATCCGGGTGCTACTTGGTACACCGGGCCACTGTGCCTAGTCTGTCCCAAGCCCACCTGTACCGGGTGCCACTTGGTAGACTACTAACACTACCTACAAACACCAGAAACTAGTTGCAACTCCTGGACAGAGATCAAGTTGATTAATAAGTCGAGAGAGCTTGGAGCGCCCGGAGCCCAATGTGTGGTAGTAACTGTTCATGGATCACAAACACAGAACTCAGTTCCTGAGGACGGTTTCAATGAGACAACCCACCATGTACTCCTACATGGCCTCTCACCGCTACCTTTACCAAATCGTGTTCACACACTTAGCTCACACACAGTAGGACATGTTCACAACTTTCCAATTCATCCCTGATGAATCAGACCTGACACAACTCTAAGCAATAGCAGGCATGACAAGCAAAAATGAATGAGTAGGCACATCAGGGCTCAAACAACTCCTACTCATGCTAGTGGGTTTCATATATTTACTGTGGAAATGACAGGTCATGCAGAGGATAAGGGGTTCAACTACCGCAACAAGTAACAGATGAATCGTTGTTGTCCTAATGCAGTAAAAGAGAGCAGGAGCGAGAGAGTGGGCTTGTATCGGAATGAACAAGGGGGTTGTGCTTGCCTGGCACTTCTGAAGATATCATTGGGTCTTCATCAGTGTCAACGATCACATCGTCGGTACAACGTCTATCGAGAGGGGACAAATACCGGCAACAGAGAAAGAAACACAATCAATGCAATGCACAATATGATGCATGATCATGACATGTCAATATGCTGTGGTTTGAGCTAATGCAACTAGCAACATGTTAAATGGAGTTGGTTTGAACCTAAGATTCAAATTCAAACTCCACATGTGGTTATTTAAATGCCCTTTATTTTTTTTGTCCAAAACATAGGACAAACATTGTTCAAACATGCATGAAAATGGTACAAATGGATTCCTTGAATTTTTCTAATAATTTTTCATATATAAATTATTTCATTTGGAGTAACGGTTGAATTTCTATGAATTTTTGAAGTTTGGGGTATTTTCTGAAATTTATAAATCATTTTTGATTTATTTTAATTCCAGAAAAAGGTTTATGACGTCAGGGTGACATCAGCAAGTCAACCGGTCAGTCCAGGTCAAACCTGACAGTGGGTCCCGCGTGTTAGTGTATAGTCTAATTAACAGAGTTTGTTAACGCTAAACTAATCCTAAACCTTGGTAATTAGCAGGGGCTGGCCCCACATGTCAATGACCCAGGGGAGAGTCAACCAGGGGTCAAACCCGGGTCAACTCACCGGAGTTGACCCGCGGCTCGTCGCCGGCGGAGCCAGAGACGGCGGAGGCGTCGGGTTCGCTCTCCCGGTGCCCAAACGATCGGCGGAGGGCACCCATGGGGATCTGGAGCTCTCCCGCATCCACTCATGGCAGCAGCTGGGGCTGAGGTGGTCGGAGCTTGCCGGAATGGAGCTCGTGGCGGTGGCCGGAGTTCGGACCCCGGCAGAATGGCGTTGTGGAGCGCGGGTGAGCAAAGTGAAGTGCTGGGCAGCCTCCTGGGGTCACCAGGAGCTCGGTGCGGTGTACGGGCACGACCCGTTTGAGCTCAGGCCACGGCGGCGACAAGACGGGCGGCCGCCGGAGCTTGGCTAGCACGGCCAAGGCGCTAGGGTGCGGGAACGACCATGGGAAAAGAGGGGGAAGAACCGGGGGCTCACAGCGCATCGGATGGGGTCGTCGACGAGCTCGGGGACGGACGGTTGACGGCGTATCAACGAAGACAGCCAGCGAGCAGATGCGACGGTGAAGGGCTCGAAGGCGGCGATTCCAGGCATCCGAGGACATGTGTTGCGGCGTGGAGCTTCACAGCATCGAGGCTGAACAAGGGAACACGTCCACGGGGCAAGGGGACGGCAGTGGGCGCGGTGTTTTGCGGCGGCGCATTCCGGCTCGTTCGGGCGGCCGTGAGAGAGAGCAGAGGGGAGGGGAGAGGCCGCGGGTGAGAGACAGAGAGAGAGGTCCGACTCCAGGGTCGTCCAGGCCGTCGAGGGGGCACGCAGGCAAGGTGGAGGTGGCACGGCGCGTGCCTACGCGCGGCGACCACGCGCGCGCGTCCTCCTGGCTGGAGCTTGAGGACGGTGGCGCTGGTGGGCTGGGCCGTCCAGCTGGCCACGCCAAGTAAGTGGCCCAGGTGGGTTTTCTGCTCTGTTTTAGTTTTTGTTCTGTTTTCCTATTTATTTAATCATTTTGCCACTGATTCAAATTCAAAAGAATTTCTAAACAGTGACAAAACCCTTTGAATAATTTTATGTTTCTAGATGGACTTTTCCAACAGCACATAAAACATTTCAAAGTAATTTGAAAATATATCCCATATATGATGAATATAATTCCAAATTCAAATACAATAATGATTTAAATTCAGTGCCAAAATAATTCCTTAAAAATGTTCCAGAATTTTGGTTTGATATATAACTCTTGCCAAAATTCACAAAACTATTTTTAGGGCATTTTGGATTCACAGAATGCTATTTAAAGGGTACTTGCCCTTATTTTAAACAGTTTTCTGAGGTTTCAACAATCCTCAATTCAAGTTTCAGAAATTTAAACATGATGCATAGATGATCTCAGATGCAACTAAATACAAGCAGTTCTAGGGTTGTGACATAATGTTACTGTCTACAAAGCTCGACTTGTCGCGAAAGGTTTTTGACAAGTTCAAGGAGTTGACTATGATGAGACTTTCTCACTCGTAGCGATGCTTAAGTCTGTCCGAATCATGATAGCAATTGCCGCATTTTATGATTATGAAATCTAGCAAATGGATGTCAAAACTGCATTCCTTAATGAATTTCTCAAAGAAGAGTTGTATATGATGCAACCAGAAGGTTTTGTCGAGCCTAAAGGTGCTAACAAAGTGTGCAAACTCCAACAATCCATTTATGGACTAGCGCAACCATCTTGGAGTTGGAATATACGCTTTTGATGAGGTGATCAAAGCATATGGTTCTATACAGACTTCTGGGGAAGCCTATATTTACAAGAAAGTGAGTGGGAGCTCTGTAGCATTTCTAATATTATATGTGCATGGCATATTGTTGATTGGAAATGGTATAGAATTACTGGATAGCATAAAAGGATACTTGAATAAGAGTTTTTCAATGAAAGACCTCGGTGAAGCTGCTTATATATTAGGCTTCAAGATCTATAGACATAGATCAAGATGCTTAATTGGGCTTTCACAAAGCACATACCTTGATAAAGTTTTGAAGAAGTTCAAAATGGATCAGTCAAAGAAAGGGTTCTTGCCTGTGTTGCAAGGTGTGAAATTGAGTCATACTCAATGCCCAACAACTGCAGAAGATAGAGGGAAAATGAAAGTCATTCCCTATGCCTCAATCATAGGTTCTATCATGTATGCTATGCTGTGTACTAGACCTGTGCCTTGCTATAAGTATAGTAGGGAGGTACCAAAGTAATCCAGGAGTGGACCAATGCACAGCGGTCAAGAACATCCTGAAGTACCTGAAAAGGACTATGGGTATGTTTCTCATTTATGGAGGTGACAAAGAGCTCGTCGTAAATGGTTACGTCGATGCTAGCTTTGATACTGATCCCGATGACTCTAAGTCACAAACTGGATACGTATTTATATTGAATGGTGGAGATGTCAGTTGGTGCAGTTCCATGCAAAGCGTCATGGCGGGATCTATGTGTGAAGCGGAGTACATAGCTGCTTCGGAAGCGACGAATGAAGGAGTCTGGATGAAGGAGTTCATATCCAATCTGGGTGTAATACCTAGTGCATCGCGTCCAATGAAAATCTTTTGTGACAATACTGGATCAATTGCCTTGACGAAGGAATCTTGATTTCACAAGAGAACCAAACACATCAAGCGACGCTTCAACTCCATCCGTGATCAAGTCAAGGAGGGAGTGTCGGATTTCGGGTTCCGGCAGACCCTTAAGGTTCGAACACTGGGGTGCGCGCGGAAATCTCGCCTTCAACCTCTCTGTCTCGATGGGATCTAAACTACTAAAAGAGCTGCACGAAAGACACAAGATTTATACTGGTTCGGGCCACCGATGTGGTGTAACACCCTACTCCAGTGTGTGGTGGATGGATTGCCTCCAGGGGCTGGTGTGGATGAACAATACAAGGAAGAACAGCCTCGCGAGGGTCTGTTCTTGGCTGTGGAGATGAACTGCTATGAAGAGTTCAGTCTCCTTTCTCTCTCTTTCTCTCTCAGATCCCGGACCGAACAACCAGGAATCGAACCCCTTGCTATGTGGGTGGCTAGTCCTATTTATAGAGGCCCTGGTCCACTCCCCAAATATTGAGCGGGAAGGGATCCAACAATGGCGGGCTAATTTGAAGGGGGACAGCGAGTACATCTATCCTGACAAAAGCGGTCTTCGCCTACCAAAGGCTCTGGTGATGACGCCGCGCTGGGTTCCATGGTGACCTCCGTCTCAGTGTCCTTCTGGTCTTGGTCTCGTTGCACCGAAGTGGCAACCTTTGCCTAATGCCTCGGTACTCCGCGGATACGCTTGCCCTCTTTGCACCAAAGATGAAAGAAGGACGCTACGCGCGCTGGCACCCGCCTGGTGCCCCGTGTCATCATGGCTTGCGTCATGGGCACCTCGCGAGGTACCCTGCCTTGAACTCTCTGCCTCCTCGCGAGCCAGCCTGACGAGGCTGTGCCTGAGGATGTGCCATGTCGTCTGCCTCGTGAGGCTTGGCCCCTCGCGAGGGTCTTGAGCCTCGTGTTGATGAAGATGGGCCGCGCTGGGCCCCCACTTGAGCCACGCCGCAGGCCACAAGCAGGCAAGTCTGGGGACCCCCATTGCCAGAACGCCGACAATAGCCCCCGGGCCCAAGGCGCGCATGGACTTGGCCGTGCCGAGAGGCGAAAGGGCAAGGGCGAAGCGCCGCGGGCCCCAACAACCTGCGGCCTTGGACGCCGCGTGGCGGTTGATTGGACGTGGCGCCTCCGCTTCCCCATGATGCCTTGGTGACCGTGCGAGTTGGACAAGTCCCTGCATGCAGAACGTGTTATGATTACCTGTGATCGTGGAGACCGGCGGTTGGCCTTCGCCGGCTATAAGTACGGCACCGCTCGTGCCCGTCCAGTCCATCTCTTCTTGCTCTCTCCTTCGCCTCAGTTCTTGCTCCGTCTTGGTGTGATGGCTCCATCGAGGAGGTACTCGGCCGCAGAGGAGGGGAAGGCCCTCCATGTCGGTCCTGCCTCACCCCCACCCAAGCGTGGTCGCGGGCACCCTCGGAAGCACCCGGTGGGTGCCCGGCAGCTTCCAGCGGCCATGGGGGGGGGGGCTCCCAGCGCTGCGGCGGGCAAGCCGCCGCAGCCGGAGGGTGCGCCCGGGTTGCGCGCTCCCCCAGGCCGCGCTCTCACGCCGTGCAGGTGCCGCCGGAATTCGTCGTTTGGTCGGCGGAGCCGGCTCACGCCCGGCTCCCGCTCCCTCGCTTCCTCCTTGGCGAACTCCCGTCCGGCGCTCCTGGCGGCCTCTGGCTCCAGGCGGAGGGCTGCTGCAGCAGGTCCTCGTGGGTCGCGCTGGAGGTCTCCGTCAGCGGGGGCTTGGCCTTCACTCGTGGATGGCAGGTGTTCGCCCGCGCTCGCGGCCTGGAGCGTCGGTGCACTCTGCACTTCAGGTTCGATGGCGACGCCACCCTCTACGTGAGGGTGTTTGGGGAAGATGGTCGCCGCGCGGGGTGCTACCCTAAGGACGATGACCGCGTCCACGGGCCCCGCTCCGATGGTGATGGGGGAGATAGCGCCCGAGCGGGCGGCGGCATCAGCGACTCCCCCAGCTTCGTCATCTCTTCCTCAAGCGACTCCTCCAGTGGTGGCAGCAGTCCTCCCCCGCGCCACCGGGTTTGCCTAGGAGGTGGTGGTTCGTCCGCCTGCCGTCGTGCCCCGGTGAGGCACAAGAGGGAGTCCGCCTGAGGCCCTGAGGCAGCCTGTGTCGCTGCCGTGGGCTGATGCGGGAGGGGCGGTGCCAGGCTCGTCTTTTTCCTTTCTCTTTTGTTCCCTGTGTAAAACAGAACAGATGCATGGAGCCCCCTTGGGGCGTGTTGGGAAATGTTGCTGCTTCAGCTATTACCATGATCTCAATTTTGTACTTCCTGATTTCCCGCCTGTGCGTAGATAGCTTTCGACCCCTGCTGGGGAGTGGGGCGACCAACCCAGGCCCTATGCGCGCGTCGTGGTACCCGAGGGGCACGGACTAGGAGGGGTGCTCCTGTAATGCGCCAAGGCCGTGAAACCCTCCTGTGGCTAGGGCAGAAACCCTCGTGAGGGCGTCTGAGCACCATCCCTCGCGAGGTTGTTCACGAGAGAAACCAAAGCGAGGGGCGAAAATCGACGAACCATAAATCAGCAACAGCGATAACTCCAATAAGACTCCAAATGCAAACGAACACGTCAACTGCGGAAAGCAAATGAAAAAGCCGCGTCCGGCACCTAATCTAGTCTTCGACGTCTTCTCACTAGCGCGGAGCTAAGTGCTGCCACTGGGCGTGGGAGGGAGCCCCAGGGCCTGAGGCCGGCGCTCCTGAGACTCCGGGGCATGTACAGCCTCACTCATAATTACGTGAGAGTGTCACGGGGCGGCGAGCTTCACAGGCATTGGCCTTGCTTCACAGGCTCTGGGCCTTTTCCTTGAGCGCGAGGGCTTCACAGGCACTCGCCTTGCTTCACAGGCTCCGGGCCTTTCCAAAAGAGATGATCTTCACAGGCACTCGCCTTGCTTCACAGGCTCCGGGCCTTTCCAAAAGAGATGATCTTCATAGGCACTCGCCTTGCTTCATAGGCTCCGGGCCTTTCCAAAAGAGATGATCTTCACAGGCACTCGCCTTGCTTCACAGGCTCCGGGCCTTTCCAAAAGAGATGATCTTCATAGGCACTCGCCTTGCTTCACAGGCTCCGGGCCTTTCTTAGGGGTAGAACCTCCGGAGGTGCTGGATGTTCCACGCGTTCTGGACCGGCACTCCCTCCTGAGTCTCCAAGCGCGCGGAGCCGGGCCTGGAAACATGAACAACCTTGAATGGGCCCTCCCACATGGGAGAGAGCTTGTGCAATCCCTCCCTGGAGAGGACCCGCCTGAGCACGAGGTCTCCTACCTCGAGGGTCCTGGGGCAGACGTTGCGGCAGTGGTATCGCCGCAGTGCTTGCTGATACCTCGCCGCCCGCAGTGCGGCTTCCCATCGTCATTCCTCCCCCAACACGAGGTCCGTCCCCCGCATGGCGTCCTGCTGCGCCTCATCGAATGCCAGGACCCGCGTGGAGCGACGTCTGACCTCGTGGGGGAGGACTGCCTCCGCGCCATAGACCAGGAAGAATGGGGTCTCTCCAGTCGGCTTGGTCGCGGTGGTGCGGATGGACCACAGCACGGATTGAAGCTCGTCGTACCAACCTCGGCCGCAGGCCTCCAGCTTCTTCTTGAATGTCCTGGTCTTGAGGCCTCTCGGGACCTCTGCGTTGGCTCGTTCAGCCTGGCCGTTGCTTCGAGGGTGCGCCACTGAAGCGTAGCATATCTGCGTTCCAAGGTTAGCATAGTATGTTTTGAAGAGGTTATTGGTGAACTGCGAACCGTTGTCTGTGATGATGTGGTTCGGCACCCCGAACCGGCTCACGATGCCCCTGATGAACTTGACCGCGGAGCCCGCGGGGATGGTGCGGACGGCCTCCACTTCAGCCCACTTGGTGAACTTGTCCACAGCGACGTAGAGGTAGCGGTAGCCCCCTGGCACCCGAGGAAACGGGCGCAGGATGTCCAGCCCCCAGACTGTGAATGGCCACAAAAGGGGTATAGTCTGCAGGCCTCCCGCCGGCTGATGAATTTGCTTGGCGTGGAACTGGCAGGCTTCACAAGCTTTCACCAGTTCGACGGCGTCATTGAGTGCGGTGGGCCAATAAAACCCACTACGGAACGCCTTGCCGACGAGGGTCCGTGACGACGAATGATGTCCAGAGTCTCCACCGTGTATGTCTTCCAGCAGTTCCTTTCCTTGCTCCCTGGAGATGCAGCGTAGGGATACATATTTTGGTCGCTTCCGGTAGAGCTCTCTATCCTTGATGCAGTACGCCGTGGCCTGCCGTGCCACGCATTCCGCTTCCTCCTCCTTCTCCGGCAAGGTCCCTTGTGTTAGGTACCTCCGGAGCTCCGTGATCCAGCACCCCTCCTGAGGTTCCATCGTCAGGAGCAGGCGTGCTCCCGAGGCCGGGCCACAAACCGGGGCTCCTGAGGCAGGTGGCTGGGGGAGCTCCTCCCGAGGCTGAGCCATGTTTGACAACGACGGCAAGGCTGAGGGCTTGAAGAGCCGCTCCTCGAAGACACCAGGCTCCTGAGGTAACCGCCTGGACGCCCGTTTGGCGATCTCGTCGGCCTCCTGATTGGTGCCACGGGGCACATGCTGCAACTCCAACCCCCAGAACTGCTTCTCCATCCGGCGGACCTCCGCAAGGTAGGCTTCCACGTGCTCATCTTTCGGCTCGTATACTTTGTTGGAGAAATTAACAAGGAGCTGCGAATCGCCCTTAATGGTGAGGCGTTTCACCCCCAGGGCTGCCGCGGCCCTCAAGCCCGCTATCAAACCTTCATACTCCGCTATGTTGTTGGAGACCTTTTCACCTTGCTGGAAACAGAGCTGTACGGCGTAGTAAAGCTTGTCCTGAGTGGGCGATATAAGCACCGCCCCAGCCCCAGCACCATGTCTGGAGAACGCCCCGTCGAAGTGCATGACCCAGCCTTCTGGCGCCTCGCTCCCCGGGGAGAGGGACCGATCCTCGTCGGCCTTGAGGCCTGGTGCCTCTGTCCATTCGGCCACAAAATCCGCCAATGCTGCTCCTTTGATGACCCTGGTTGTGCTGAATTCAAGCTGAAACGCCTGCAGCTCTATGTTCCACTCAGCAACCCTTCCGGCTGAGTTAGGGCTCCTGAGCACCCTCTCCAGGGGGTATGACGAGACGACCTTGATGGGGTGAGCCTGGAAGTAGTGATGCAGCTTGCGCGAGGCTATCCGTAGCGCGAGGAGGAGCTTCTAGGGCATTGGGTACCGTGCCCTCGCGTCCCGTAGCACCGTGCTGACAAAGTAAACTGGGTGCTCGACAAGACTGGGAGCATCTGGGGTTGCCGCGCCCTCGGGAGGTGAGGGCGCCTCGCGAGGCGTCGCGGCCTCGGGAGGTGGACTACACGGTCGGGTGGCCTCTCCTGCCCCCGGTGCATTTCCCGGCTACTGACCCTCCTCAGCTATGGTCGTGGCTCCTGCAGGCTTTCCTTGTTCCTGTTTTGTCCTGCCCCGGGCTGCCGCTGCGGCCTTGACTTTGCGTTCCTCCCTAACCGCCACCAGGGCTGCGCTAGCGGAGTAGGGCGTGGTGGCGAGGTACAGTAGCAGGGGCTCCTGAGGGCGTGGCGCCACCATGATTGGGGGACTGGTCAGGTACCTCTTGAGATCTTAAAACGCCTTATCTGCTTCTTCAGTCCACTCAAAGGTCCCTTTCTTCTTCATCAGCTGGAAGAAAGGCAGCGCTCGCTCCCCCAGTTTGGAGATGAAGCGCCCTAGCACGGTCACACGCCCCGTGAGCTTCTGCATTTCTCTGAGGGTCTTTGGCGGGCTCATGTCCTCGACTGCTTTGACCTTCTCGGGGTTGGCCTCGATGCCACGATGGGACACGAGGAATCCCAAGAGCTTGCCCGAGGGGATGCCAAACACACATTTCTCCGGGTTGAGCCACAGGTTTACTGCGTCAAGGCTCGCGAAGGTCTCCTCCAGGTCTTGTATCAGGGTCTTGGCCTCCCGAGACTTTACCACTATGTCATCGACGTAGGCTTCGACATTCTTTCCGAGCTGCTAGCCCAAGGTGATGTGCATCAGTCGCTGAAACATTGCTCCTGCGTTACGCAGCCCGAACGGCATGCATGTATAGCAGTATACCCCGCATGGGGTCAAGAAGGCGGTCTTCTCAACGTCTTCCACTACCATCTTGATTTGGTGATACCCGGAGAAGGCGTCTAGGAAGAACAGTAGGTCGCACTCCACAGTGGAATCGACAATCTGGTCGATGCGGGGGAGCGGGAACGGATCTTGCGGGCATGCCTTGTTGAGGTTGGTGAAGTCGACACACATGCGTTCTTTCCCCCCCTTCTTGGGCACAACGACAGGGTTGGCCAACCAATCCGGGTATCGGACCTCGCGAATGACCCCTGCAGCCTCTAGCTTGTGGGTCTCTTGGGCGATGAAAACCTGCTTCTCCGTGGACTGCCGCCTGGCCTTCTGCTTCACGGGGCGTACATTTGGGCATACGTTGAGGTGGTGCTCGATGACACTTCTGGGGATCCCCGCCAGCTGATCCGGCTCCCAAGCAAATACCTTCTTATTCGAGCGCAGGAACTTGACCAAGGCCTCCTCCTGCTCGGGCTCTAGGTGGGCGCCTATGGTGAAAGTGGCGCTGGAGGACCCGTCCTCGTCGACGGGTATCTGCTTGGTTTCTGCTTTGTCCTGGGTGAACAACTGCTTCTTCTTGGCGGGCGCAGCCCCCTTGGGCTCAGGGGCCTCCGCATCGGCGGGCCGTGCCGACGCCGCTGTCTTGAAGGCGAGCTCGAGTACTCGCAGGGCGTCCCCGGTGTCCCCGCGCACAGTGAGGGTACCATTGCTCCCGGGCATCTTCATGAGGTTGTACGCTGGGTGCGTGGCGGCCATGAACTGGGCCAGTGCCGGGTAGCCGAGGATGGCGTTGTAAGGAAGGCTGATGGGGGCAATGTCGAAGTCGACCGTCTCCGTGCGGAAGTTGTCGTAGGTGCCGAAGGTCACCGGGAGCCGGATCTGCCCCAGGGAGTCGGATGATCTGCCCCCGACGCCCGAGAAGGATCGGCTGGGTCGCAGCCGCTCCCGGGGTATGCGGAAGAGGTCGAAAGTCTCGACCGAAAGTAGGCTGAGGCCCGCGCCGCCATCGACGAGGGTCCAGGTGACGGCCACCTGGAAGATGGTGGGGGTGCACAACAAGGGGAGCGCGCCTGAGCTGACCGGGTTGGTGGGGTGGTCCTCCGAGCTGAAGGTCAGATCGACCTCGCTCGCCGCCCGGTCCGGGGGAGCCCCCTGCCGCGCGGCAGCGGTGCTAACCCGGCGGGCAAAAGGCTTGACATGGCGACAGGTGGGCGGCGCCTGCGAGTCGCCCAGGAGGGCCGCGACGACCGGAGGCGTCGGCGCCGTGGTGCAGTCACTCCGTCGTGCGGGCGGGTGCTAAGACGAGGCCTGCTGCTCGCCCCCCGCCGGGCCGGTTGCGGCGTTGAGGGCGGGCGACGGGGAACGACGAGGACGCCCACCGACGGGGGCCGTCTGGGCGACGCGAGAGGCGATGGCGGCCCGGCGCTCAGGCGGGCCCGACGAGCGTCAGACATGGATGCGACGGTCGGAGGAGGGCGGAGCGGTGGAAGACGAATTCCGGCGCACCCCTACCTGGCGCGCCAAATGTCGGATTTCGGGTTCCGGCAGACCCTTAAGGTTCGAACACTGGGGTGCGCGCGGAAATCTCGCCTTCAACCTCTCCGTCTCGATGGGATCTAAACTACTAAAAGAGCTGCACGAAAGACACAAGATTTATACTGGTTCGGGCCACCGATGTGGTGTAACACCCTACTCCAGTGTGTGGTGGATGGATTGCCTCCAGGGGCTGGTGTGGATGAACAATACAAGGAAGAACAGCCTCGCGAGGGTCTGTTCTTGGCTTTGGAGATGAACTGCTATGAAGAGTTCAGTCTCCTTTCTCTCTCTTTCTCTCTCAGATCCCGGACCGAACAACCAGGAATCGAACCCCTTGCTATGTGGGTGGCTAGTCCTATTTATAGAGGCCCTGGTCCTCTCCCCAAATATTGAGCGGGAAGGGATCCAACAATGGAGGGCTAATTTGAAGGGGGACAGCATCTATCCTGACAAAAGTGGTCTTCGCCTGCCAAAGGCTCTGGTGATGACGCCGCGCTGGGTTCCATGGTGACCTTCGTCTCGTAGTCCTTCTGGTCTTGGTCTCGTTGCACCGAAGTGGCAACCTTTGCCTGATGCCTCGGTACTCCACGGATATGCTTGCCCTCTTTGCACCAAAGAGGAAAGAGGGACGCTGCGCGCACTGGCACCCGCCTGGTGCCCCGTGTCGTCATGGCTTGCGTCATGGGCACCTCGCGAGGTACCCTGCCTTGAACTCTCCACCTCCTCGCGAGCCAGCCTGACGAGGCTGTGCCTGAGGATGCACCATGTCGTCCGCCTCGCGAGGCTTGGCCCCTCGCAATGGTCTTGAGCCTCGTGTTGATGAAGATGGGCCGCGCTGGGCCCCCACTTGAGCCACGCCGTAGGCCGCAGGCAGGCAAGTCTGGGGACCCCTGTTCCCAGAACGCCGACAGGGAGACATAGAGATTTGCAAAATACATACAAATTTGAATGTAGCAGACCCATTGACTAAGCCTCTTCCATGAGAAAAACATGATCAACACCAAGACTCCATGGGTGTTAGAATCATTACAATGTAATCTAGATTATTGACTCTAGTGCAAGTGGGAGACTGAAGGAAATATGCCCTAGAGGCAATAATAAAGTTATTATTTATATTTTCTTACATCATGATAAATTTTTATTATTCATGCTAGAATTGTATTAACCGAAAACTTGATACATGTGTGCATACATAGATAAAACACAGTGTCCCTAGTAAGCCTCTACTAAACTAGCTCGTTAATCAAAGATGGTTAAGTTTCCTAGCCATAGACATGTGTTGTCATTTGATGAACGGGATCACATCTTTAGGAGAATGATGTGATGGACAAGACCCATCCATTAGCTTGGCATGTTGATCATTAAGTTTTATTGCTATTGCTTTCTTCATGTCAAATACATATTCCTTCGACTATGAGATTAAGCAACTCCCAAATACCGGAGGAATACCTTGTGTGCTATCAAATGTCACAACGTAACTGGGTGATTATAAAGATGCTCTACAGGTATCTCCGAAAGTGTCTATTGGGATGGCATAGATCGAGATTAGGATTTGTCACTGATACGTCTCCAACGTATCTATAATTTTTGATTGCTCCATGCTATTATATTATCTATTTTGGATGTCAATGGGCTTTATCTTACACTTTTATATCATTTTTGGGACTAACCTACTAACCAGAGGCCCAGCCCAAATTGTTGTTTTTTTGCCTATTTTAGGGTCTCACCGAAAAGGAATATCAAACGGAGTCCAAACGGAATGAAACCTTCGGGAACGTGATTTTCTCAACAAAGGTGATCCAGGAGACTTGGAGTGGGCATCAAGAAACAACGGATGAAGCCACGAGGCAGGGGCGCGCCTACCCCCTGGGCGCGCCCTCCACCCTCGTGGGCCCTCCGTTGCTCCACCGACGTACTTCTTCCTCATATATATATATATATATATATATATATATATATATATATATATATATATATATATATATATACGTACCCCCCAAACATCCAGGAGCACCATGAAAACCTAATTCCACCGCCGCAACCTTCTGTACCCGAGAGATCCCATCTTGGGGCCTTTTTCGGAGCTCCGTCGGAGGGGGCATTGATCACGGAGGGCCTCTACATCAACTCCATGGCCTCCCCGGTGATGTGTGAGTAGTTTACTTCAGACCTACGGGTCCCTAGTTATTAGCTAGATGGCTTCTTCTCTCTCTTTGGATCTCAATACAAAGTTCTCCTCGATCTTCTTGGAGAACTATTCGATGTAATCTTCTTTTTGCGGTGTGTTTGTTGAGACCGATGAATTGTGGGTTTATGATCAAGTCTATATATGAACAATATTTGAATCTTCTCTGAATTCTTTTATGTATGATTGGTATATCTTTGCAAGTCTCTTAAAATTATCAGTTTGGTTTGGCCTACTAGATTGATCTTTCTTGCAATGGGAGAAGTGCTTAGCTTTGGGTTCAATCTTGCGGTGCTCGATCCTAGTGACAGAAAGGGAAACGACACATATTGTATTGTTGCCATCGAGGATACAAAGATGGGGTTTATATCATATTGCATGAGTTTATCCCTCTACATCATGTCATCTTCCTTAAAGCATTACTCTGTTCTTATGAACTTAATACTCTAGATGAACGCTGGATAGCGGTCAATGTGTGGAGTAATAGTAGTAGATGCAGAATCGTTTCGGCCTACTTGTCGCGGACGTGATGCCTATATACATGATCATACCTAGATATTCTCATAACTATGCTCAATTCTATCAATTGCTCGACAGTAATTCATTTACCCACGTAATACTTATGCTCTTGAGAGATGCCACTAGTGAAACCTATGGCCCCCGGGTCTATCTTTCATCATATTAATCTTCCAACACTTAGTTATTTCCTTTGCCGTTTATTTTACTTTGCATATTTATTTCTCTTTATCATAAAAATACCAAAAATATTATCTTATCATATCTATCAGATCTCACTCTCGTAAGTGATCGTGAAGGGCTTGGCAACCCCTTTATCATGTTGGTTGCGAGGTTCTTATTTGTTTGTGTAGGTGTGTGGGACTTGAGAGTGATCTCCTACTGGATTGATACCTTGGTTCTCAAAAACTGAGGGAAATACTTATGCTACTTTGCTGCATCACCCTTTCCTCTTCAAGGGAAACCAACACAGTGCTCAAGAGGTAGCAGTCACTCCGAGTATCGGAGTGGTATCTCTAGGCCCTCTCGGTAATGCACATCATGATAAGCCTTGCAAGCAATGTGACTAATGAGTTAGTTACGGGATGATGCATTACGGAACGAGTAAAGAGACTTGCCGGTAACGGGATTGAACTAGGTATGAAGATACCGACGATCGAATCTCGGGCAAGTAACACACTGATGACAAAGGGAATAACATATGTTGTCATTACGGATTGACCGATAAAGATCTTCATAGAATATGTAGGAACCAATATGAGCATCTAGGTTCCACTGTTGGTTATTGACCGGAGAGGTGTCTCGGTCATGTCTACATAGTTCTCGAACCCGTAGGGTCCGCATGCTTAACGTTCGATGACGATTTTGCATTATATGAGTTATGTGATTTGGTGACCGAATGTTGTTCGGAGTCCCGGGTGAGATCACGGACATGAAGAGGAGTCTCGAAATGGCCGAGAGGTAAAGATTCATATATAGGACGATCGTATTTTGACACCGGAAGTGTTCTGGGGGTACCGGGTACGTATCGGGTCACTGGAAGGGGTTTCAGGCAACCCCCGACAAGCTATATGGGCTTAATGGGCCTAGGGAGGGACAAACCAGCCCACAGGGGGCTGGTGCGCCCCTCCACAAGGTCGGCCAGCCCTAGGCAAGGCAAGGGAGGAGGGCTGGCCCCCCTTTCCTTCCCCTTCTCAAGGGAGAAAGCAAAGGGGGGGGGGGCACCTCCTGTTTCCTTCTCCTAGTGCCAAAACAAGGAAGGGAGGCGAATTGGGGTGGGAGCCCAAGTAGGATTCGGCCTACTTGGGCGCCCCCCAGGATGCCTCTTCCCCCCTCAAACCTATATATATATATATATATATATATATATATATATATATATATATATATATATATGGGGAGGGGGCACCTATAGGACACACAAAAACATCTGTTAGCCGTGTGCGGTGCCACCGTCGACAGTTTACGCCTCCGGTCATATTGTCGTAGTGCTTAGGTGAAGCCCTGCGCGGATCACTTCACCATCACCGTTACCACACCGTCATGCTGACAAAACTCTCCCTCGACACTTTGCTAGATCAAGAGTTCGAGGGACGTCATCGAGCTGAACGTGTGCAAAACTCGGAGGTGTCGTACGTTCGGTGCTGGATTGGTCAGAACGAGAGGAAGTTCGACTACATCAACCGCGTTGTCAAACGCTTTCGGTCTACGAGGGTACGTGAACACACTCTCCCCCTCTCGTTGCTATGCATCTCCTAGATAGATGTTGCGTGAGCGTAGGATTTTTTTGTTTTGAAATTGCATGTTAAGTTCCCAACATTGGAAACGCACGCTACCGAAGATTTGCTAGGTTAACCTTGTTTAATGAAATATGTCAAAAATGTCATGAATTTGATCTATTTTAAATGAAAATCATCTGTTTTGCATGAAAACCAACCGATGTGTTCGAATTTATTAGAAATGTGTCCGGGCGTTTGAGCCTATGAGGTACATGGTTGGATGGCCGCATCCCATTGATACGTCTCCAACGTATCTATAATTTTGTATTGTTCCATGCTATATTATATTCTGTTTTGGACATTATTGGGCTTTATTATACACTTTTATATTATTTTTGGGACTAACCTATTAACCGGAGGCCCAACCCAGAGTTGCTGTTTTTTTTCCTATTTTAGGGTTTCACAAAAAAAGAATATCAAACGGAGTCCAAACGGAATGAAACCTTCGAGAACGTGATTTTCGGAACGAACATGATCCAGAGGACTTGGACCCTATGTCAAGACATCAACCAGGAGGCCATGAGGTAGGGGCGCGCCTACCCCCCCCCCCCCCGGCGCGCCCTCCACCCTCGTGGGCCCCATGTGGCTCCACAGACATACTCCTTCCTCCTATATATACCTGCGTACCCCCAAACTACCAGATACGGAGCCAAAACCCTAATTACACCACCGTAACTTTATGTATCCACGAGATCCCATCTTGGGGCCTGTTCCGGAGCTCCGCCGGAGGGGGCATCGATCATGGAGGGCTTCTACATCAACACCATAGCCCCTCCGATGAAGTGTGAGTAGTTTACTTCAGACCTACGGGTCCATAGTTATTAGCTAGATGGCTTCTTCTCTCTTTTTGGATCTCAATACAAAGTTCTCCCCCTCTGTTGTGGAGATCTATTCGATGTAATCTTCTTTTGCGGTGTGTTTGTTGAGACCGATGAATTGTGGGTTTATGATCAAGTTTATCTATGAACAATATTTGAATCTTCTCTGAATTCTTTTATGTATGATTGGTTATCTTTGCAAGTCTCTTTGAATTATCAGTTTAGTTTGGCCTACTAGATTGATCTTTCTTGCAATGGGAGAAGTCCTTAGCTTTGGGTTCAATCTTGCGGTGTCCTTTCCCAGTGATAGTAGGGGCAGCAAGGCATGTATTGTATTGTTGCCATCGAGGATAACAAGATGGGGTTTACATCATATTGCATGAGTTTATCCCTCTACATCATGTCATCTTGCTTAAAGCGTTACTTTGTTCTTATGAACTTAATACTCTAGATGCATGCTGGATAGCGGTCGATGTGTGGAGTAATAGCAGTAGATGCAGGTAGGAGGCGGTCTACTTGTCTCGGACGTGATGCCTATATACATGATCATACCTAGATATTCTCATAACTATGCTCAATTCTGTCAATTGTTCAACAGTAATTTGTTTACCCACCGTGAATACTTATGCTCTTGAGAGAAGCCACTAGTGAAACCTATGGCCCCCGGGTCTATCTTCCATCATATTAATCTTCCAATACTTAGTTATTTCCTTTGCCTTTTATTTTACTTTGCATCTTTTATTTCTCTTTATCATAAAAATACCAAAAATATTATCTTATCATATCTATCAGATCTCACTCTCGTAAGTGACCGTGTAGGGATTGAAAACCCCTTATCGCGTTGGTTGCGAGGATTTATTTGTTTGTGTAGGTGTGAGGGACTCGTGCGTGGCCTCCTACTGGATTGATACATTGGTTCTCAAAAACTGAGGGAAATACTTACGCTACTCTGCTGCATGACCCTTTCCTCTTCAAGGGAAAACCAACGCAAGTGCTCAAGAGGTAGCAAGAAGGATTTCTGGCGCCGTTGCTAGGGAGGTCTACGCAAAAGTCAACATACCATGTACCCATCACAAACCCTTATCTCCCGCATTACATTATTTGCTATTTGCCTCTCATTTTCCTCTGTAAGTGTATCTAGTGCCCCTTAGTGATTTTGGTGTATTGAAGACTTATAGGTTAAGGGACTAATGTGTTTTTGAGTGTATAGAGGTCTATAAGTCTATGAGGAGTATGATATTTACATAGAAAGTTGACCCCTAAAAATTAAGTTCTTCGACTGAAGACTTTGGATTTCTGAAGACTTTCTGAAGAATTTGAAAGTGAAGAAATTGGTGCAATCCTGAAGACTTGGTATTCATTCGAGGAACATGAAGCATGAAGACTTTTGTTTTAATAGTTCATTTTTCACTTTCTTGAGACATAGAAAACACCGTACTGTTAAAGGTGGTCGAGGAAATACTAAGGAAAAATTTCCATGTGATGCTCAACTCAAAATCCTACACCTACCAATCCCTTCGAGTGAAGCCATTGGAAATCTCATACGGTTCAGTCATATTCTTCAGTGACAGAGACGAAGTTCTTCTGCTCTCTGAGGAATTTGTTCTGACCGAGGAGTTAGGAATTCGCCAGTGCGGATTGCCTACACAGTGAGGAACATGATAGCCCTGAGGAATTTGATACTCAAATTTCCAACCATTGTTCTGCCTTGTGCCACCTGTCCCAAAATATCTACCCACCTAACGGTCATATCATTGAAGGGCATTTATGTCTTATCATGTCGGGCTGCTCCCTAGGCTATAAATAGCCGCCCCCTACAACCACTAGCTGGTTGGCTGCTCCGAAAGAAACTAACACTTGTCATTTGAGAGCATCCCATCCTCCGAGGACTTAGAGTGAAAATCATCAAGTGAGGAAAACCCAAACCCAAACACCTAAAAACCCCAAGTGATTGAGCATCACTGAAGAGATTGATCTTGCGTGGATCCGACGCTTGTTACCTTTGAAGACTGCGCTTCTTCCAGACGGTTAGGCGTCAAGGTATAGAGCATCCAAGAGGAATTGTGGATCGCCGAGTGACCAAGTTTGTGAAGGTTCGGAAGTCACCTGAAGACTTACCACGAGTGATTGGGCGAGGTCCGTGTGACCTTAGCTCAAGGAGAATACGGTGAGGATTGTGTGTCCAGGACTATGTGTCCTCAGGTTTAAATACCTAGACGCTCCAACTAGATGTACAACTAAGACAGTAGTTGGAACTACTCTACCAAATCGTTGTCTTCACCAAGCTCACTGCTTCTATTTCCTCAACTCTTTCATTTCCTCATAACTGTGTTGAGTGCTTGTTCGTATCTGTGTTTGAAGACTTTGACTGAAGACTTTCTCAATTTCCTCAGTTCAATTTCTTCAGTCTGTTTGTCTTCGTCCTGTGTTATCCTGTGTTTACGCTTTCTGTACTCTGTGCTTGTCTTCATTACATCATGATGACTATGCTTGTGTTCTATTATGTTTACTATTGAGTACTTATTCTGCTACTAGTAGTTCTTCGCTAAGGAATTTCCTCACCTGCAAATTCTTCAGTGAAGAATTCATAAAAATCGCCTAGTCACCCCCCTCTAGTCGATATAACACACTTTCAATTGGTATCAGAGCGAGGTACTCCCTTGTTCTGTGTGATTCTGGTATAACCGCCTGGAGTTTTAGTTATGTCGACCGCAGGTATGATCAAGGTCTCTGCTGGGTGTCCTACCTTCGATGGGACGGACTACCCCTACTAGAAGAATAAGATGCGAATGCATCTTGAGGCAATTGATAACGATCTTTGCTATGTTGTGGAAAATGGTGTTCCCTCAGTCACGCCTTCTCTGAATGCTGCTGATGTGAAGAGATTCAAGCAACTCGACTCTCAAGTGAAGAATATCATATGTGGCCATCTGAGCAAAGGACAGTATGGAAGAGTGAGTGCGTTGGAAACTGCTAAACTCATCTGGGATAGGTTGTCCAAGGTCAATGAAGGAGTCTCAACACAGCGTGACTCATGAGTTGATGTTCTTCGCAATCTCTTCAACCGCTTCAAAAGAGTCGAAAATGAAAATGTTCAACAAACCTTCGATCGCCTCACTGACATCTCAAATGAGCTTCAAGCACTTGGTGCCACTGACATCACCGACCATGAAGTGGTGAAGAAATTTCTGAGATCGCTTGGTTCCTCATTTGATACTCTAGCATTGATGATACAAGAACGTGCTGATTACAAGTCACTTGATCCCGCTGATATCCTCGAGAGGCTAAATACTCATGAGTTCTAGCTTGCTGAGAAGAGAGATCTCTATGGTTCGAGCTATGGCAGATCACGTGCCCTGAAGGCCAAGGCAGTGTCTGGCTCTGAAGATGAAGATTCTGGTAGCAGCCTTGCCTGAAGAACTGAGCCATGAGTTAGCACTGCTCGTGAAGAAATTCCAGAAGTTCTCAAGACGTGGTCGCTTTGGAAAATCCTCAAGGAGCAATGATTCCTCATCCAGTGATTATAAGAAGAGGCTTTGTCACAAATGCAAGAAACCTGGACACTACATTCAAGATTGTCCTTAGTGGGAAAAGGAATCGAAGAAGAAGAAATACAAGGATTAAAGTTCTGATGATGCGACGAAAAAGAAGAAATCCTCAAAATCTTCATCATCAAAATCCTCGAAGTATTCATCTTACAAGAAGAGCAGCTCCAAGAAGGCTAGGGCATTCATTGGCAAGGAAATGGACTCTGAGGCTGAATCTGAGGAACATGAGGAAGAGGAGGCATCTGAGGAATCTGAGTCTAGTGTGGCGATCTTGGCTCTCGCTACTGCTTTCGTCAGCAAGTCCAGCTTCAACTCTGAAGAAAATGGCTTCACCAACATGGCTGATGGACACAATGACGACTACGCTCCCACCTATTGCTTCATGGCAAAAGGTGCCAAGGTACTCAAATACCCCTCCTCCGAATCAAGTGAGAATGAATCTGATGAAAACCTCAAACCCAGCTACTCCAAACTTGATAAGATTGTTGTAAAACAACAAAAGGCTTTTGAAAAGGTTCAAAACATGCTTGACAAAAGTGATGATATGTTGGGTGAAGAAATGGATCGCACTAAAATCTTGACTGAAAATCTTCAGAGGCTTCAGTCTAATTTTGACAACCTTCAAGGTCATCATAACACTCTCTTATCTGATCATGAAAAGCTTTCATATGAATTTCTTCAAAGAAAGCAAGATCTTGAAAAGCTAAGAGTGAGTTATGAAGATCTTCAGAAGGGACGTGATTCATTACTTGCTCAACAAATCAACGCTTCTCAGGAAGAATTTGTTCCTCCATGCTTGAAGTGCATTGAATGTGAATCTGCTAATTTTTCACTTGAATGTTCAAATGCTGCTAATGTTTCAAATTCTTCACATGCCTCTGCTATCACTAATTCCTCATCTGAGGACACTGCTAGTATCACTGACAATGCAGGGCTGAAGGAATTGTACATGACAGGCATGTACAAAAGCCTCAAAGGACATCAGACTCTTTGTGATGTGCTTAAAAAGCAGATCCTCAGTAGGAAACCTAAGAAAGAGGGTATTGCCTTTGAGAGGATACTCCATGCTGATGGTACATATTGGAAGCGTGAGCAGTACACCAAAACCTCATGGGTTTCTGCAAAGGGACCTCCAGTTGATCCATCTAACTTATCTGGCTTTGCATGTGAATCTCCTCGTTCTGATGATGAGTCATTTGACTTCAACTATAAACTGTTCAAAAATCAGAATGGTGAAATATTTGCTAGATATGTTGGCACTAACTGCAGGAATGGTCCTCCTATGAAGAAAATATGGGTTCCCAAAAGGTGCCTTGAAAGCCTTCAGGTGAATGTCCTCAGGACACCACCCGTGAAGAATAGGAACCCTAGATCAAATTCTTCATATGGACCAAACTCCTCAAAAGGATCAAAGTCCTCATATGAATATCATCGTGCTAACAACTCTGTTTCGCAGGGAAGAGCTAAGGGCTATGAATATGAGCATTATTCTTCTAATTATTATGTTCATAAGTCCTCGAAGAATTTCTCTGCTTATTCATATGCTTATCCTAACCCCTCTTATGTGAAACGAAATGGACTGGCTTCTATGCCACCTTTCTCGTATGGAGCTCGCAGAGTGATGAACTCTTTGCCACCCCTTCAGATGTGGGTGGTGAAGAAAAAGAACTAATCTCTTCTGCAGGGTCAGGTCTCCAGATGTACGTAATCGTCTGAAGAATTTGCTAGAGACCTGAATGTGCGTGAAAGGATGCAGGATAATCATGAAGAAATGAACTTTCATTTCTCACGTCCTCATACTGCTTTATATGTTCTGTTGCTTGATGAAATTGATCTGATGAATTGATGTCATATTCTTCACTGATGAAGTATATGAGCTCGTAAGTTGCACTAATTCATCTGCAGGATGATCAACCCAAAGCCACTGAGTGGGTCCTCAATAGTGGATGTACAAATCACATGATTGGTGACAAGAATCTATTGATGGATGCTCCCTTATGACCATCGCATCTGAAGCATATCATCTTGACTGACAAAGGCAAAAGTCAGGTATTGGGTCTTGGTAAGGTTGCGATCACAAAGGATCGACACATGGACAAAGTCATGCTTGTCGAATCCTTAGGATACAACCTCATGTCTGTCTCAATGATTTGCGATCTTGATATGGTTGTTGTCTTTGGCAAGTACCGTTGTGTTGTGCTTATGGAAGCTAACAATTCCAAAGTCTTCGAAGGCTTTAGGAGAGGAGACTTGTATATTGTTGATTTCTCTACAGGACCACAACCAGCCGTGTGTTTACTTGCAAAAGCTTCAGAAGGCTGGCTCTGGCATCGACGACTGGGTCATGCAGGCATGAGGAATTTGCATACGCTTGCAAAGAAGAAGCATGTCATTGGCATTGAGAATGTCAAATTCCTCAAGGATCACTTATGCGGAGCCTGTGAAGCTGGAAAGATGACCAAGGCCAAGCATCCAGCGAAGACAATCATGAATACCACTCGACCATTTGAATTACTTCACATGGATCTCTTTGGTCCTAACCATTATTCTGAAGTCTCAAATGATGCATCTCAATATGGCTTTGTTATTGTGGATGATTACTCTTGATACACATGGGTACACATTGTTACTTACAAACATGAAGTGCAGGAAGTCTTCAAACGATTTTCCTCGAGGGCTTCAACCAACTTTGGTGTGACGATCAAGCACATTAGAAGTGACAATGGAACTGAGTTCAAGAATTCTGGTCTTGATGACTATCTTGATGAACTTGGTATTACTCATGAGTTATCTTGCTGAGATGGCTCGCACTATGCTTGACGAATACAAAACGCCTCGTCGTTTCTGGATTGACGCAATTGATACTGCGTGCCACATCATCAATAGAGTATATCTTCACAAATTCTTCAAGATGACTGCCTATGAACTCCTCACCGATAAGAAACCCAATGTAAGTGAAAGTGTGTTATATCGACTAGAGGGGGGGTGAATAGGCGATTTTTATGAAATTCTTCACTGAGGAATTTTCCGGTGAGGAAATTCCTTAGCGAAGAACTACTAGCAGCGGAATAAGTACTCAAAAGTAAACATAACACAATACAAGCATAGTCATCATGATGAAATGAAGATAGGCACAGAGTACAGGAAGCGTAATCACATGATACCACAGGATGAAGACAAACAGACTGAAGAAATTGAACTGAGGAAATTGAGAAGATCTTCAGTCAAAGTCTTCAAACACAGATATGAACAAACACACAACATAGTTATGAGGAAATGAAAGAGTTGAGGGAATAGAACCAGTAAGCTTGGTGAAGATAATGATTTGGTAGACCAGTTTCAACTGCTGTCTCAGTTGTACGTCTGGTTGGAGCGGCTGAGTATTTAAACTCGAGGACACATAGTCCCGGACACCCAGTCCTGAACACGCAGCTCAGGACACCCAGTCCTCATCATATTCTCCTTGAACTAAGGTCACACAGACCTCGTCCAATCACTCGTGGTAAGTCTTCAGTCGACTTCCAAACCTTCACAAACTCGGTCACTCGGCGATCCACAATTCCTCTTGGATGCTCTAGACCATGATGCCTAACCGTCTGGAAGAAGCACAGTCTTCAAAGATAACAAGCGTCAGATCCACGTAGGATCAATCTCTTCAGTGGTGCTCAATCACTTGGGGTTTGTAGCTGTTTGGGTTTTGGGTTTTTGGTTTTTCCTCACTTGATGATTTTCGCTCAAAGTCCTCAAAGGATGGGTTGCTCTTAAATGACAAGTGTCAGTTTCTCTCGGAGCAGCCAACTAGCTAGTGGTTGTAGGGGGTGGCTATTTATAGCCTAGGGAGCAGCCCGACATGATAAGACATAAATGCCCTTCAATGATATGACCGTTAGGTGGATAGATATTTTGGGACAGCTGGCGCATAGCACAGCAACGGTCGGAATTTTGAGTAGCAAAATCCTCAGGGCTATCATGTTCCTCACTGTGTAGGAAATCCACACTGGCGAATTCCTAACTCCTCAGTTAGAACAAATTCCTCAGAGACCAGAAGGACTTCGTCTCTGTCACTGAAGAAATTGACTGAACTATATGAGATTTCCAATGGCTTCACTCGAAGGGATTGGTAGGTGTAGGATTTTGAGTTGAGCATCACATGGAAATTTTTCCTTAGTATTTCCTCGACCACCTTTAACAGTACGGTGTTTTCTATGTCTCAAGAAAGTGAAAAATGAACTATTAAAACAAAAGTCTTCATGCTTCATGTTCCTCGAATGAATACCAAGTCTTCAGGATTGCACCAATTTCTTCACTTTCAAATTCTTCAGAAAGTCTTCAGAAATCCAAAGTCTTCAGTCGAAGAACTTAATTTTTAGGGGTCAACTTTCTATGTAAATATCATACTCCTCATAGACTTATAGACCTCTATACACTCAAAAACACATTAGTCCCTTAACCTATAAGTCTTCAATACACCAAAATCACTAAGGGGCACTAGATACACTTACAGAGGAAAATGAGAGGCAAATAGCAAATAATGTAATGCGGGAGATAAGGGTTTGTGATGGGTACATGGTATGTTGACTTTTGCGTAGACCTCCCTAGCAACGGCGCCAGAAATCCTTCTTGCTACCTCTTGAGCACTTGCGTTGGTTTTCCCTTGAAGAGGAAAGGGTCATGCAGCAGAGTAGCGTAAGTATTTCCCTCAGTTTTTGAGAACCAATGTATCAATCCAGTAGGAGGCCACGCACGAGTCCCTCACACCTACACAAACAAATAAATCCTCGCAACCAACGCGATAAGGGGTTTTCAATCCCTACACGGTCACTTACTGGGTTTTCAATCCAGTAAGGCTTCAGCTCAAACGGAGATAGTGCAACATTGGCCATAGTCCTCATGAAGAAATCATGATAATTGACAGGAACGCCATGAACGATGTTGAGTACCAGATTCTTCATGATGCCAACAATTTCCTCATCAGATGAGTCATGGCCTTTGATAGGACTGATTGTCCTCGTAATAATACGATAGACAGTTCTGGGCATGTACAGCAATTCCTTCACGAGGAATTTGGTTCTTGGTGCCTGACCTGGCTTCTAAGGTTTCATCAGCACCTGCATGTAATGATGTGTGAGCTCAGGTTCACTGTAGATGCAGCGAGCTTCTTCAAGGGGAGGGCTGAGTGGTAGAGCACGAAGCAATTCAGAGGCTGGTGCAGTGGAGTGAGTGTTTTCAGACATCCAGTCCAACACCTAGGAATCCACATCTTCAGCATCTCCAGTGATGTGCAACATTGCATAGAATTGAAGAATCAGTTCTTCATTCCAATCGCAGATGTCATAGCAAAAGTTTAGCAGTCCAGCGTCGTGAAGAACACTAAGGACTGGTGCGAAGCACGACAGAGATTCCATATCCATGTGAGGAATATGCTCATGGTAGAAGATCTTCTCCTTGTGGAACAGCACTGAGGAATAGAAATTGGCTTGACTAGCAGTCCAGAAATGCCTCTTCCTAATGCGAGCAGAGTTATATGGGTTGTAATCTTCGAAGAATACGTGCTCGCCGAAGAAATCGTCAACCTTGAACTTTTGCTTGCATGAGAATGGGTCCTTTGGCTTCGGCAGAGGAGTGTCAGTGAGTTGCATCACGACCTCAGGAATCTCAATCGCAGGTTCTTCAGGCTGAGGAATTTCTGGTTCCTCCTTAGTGACAGGCTGCGTTGATGGTTGTTCAGCAGCAGCAGTTTCTTCAGCGCTAGTGGCTGGAATTTCCTCATGGACAGATGCAGTGGGATGAGTTTCTTCAGAGCCCATATGTACAGTTTATGTGGGGGACTAAGGAATTTGTTGTAGAGGGGTGAACATTGGTGAGTTTGAATGCTGAATTTCCCAGAATTCATCACTGATTACGGGTGTGGAGCAGCCAATGTCCACATCTTCATCTTCCATTTCTTCAACACCAGCCTCTTCAGCTGTGAACTGAGGCATAGGCGAGGAGATGATAGGTGTTGAAGGGATCGCATCCACTTCAATTTCTTCATCCAACGGTTCAGACGAAGCAGCAGAAGGATTTTCTTCATCAGATCCGCTGGGGATCACATATTCTTCATCAAAAGGAACAAGGTCCTTTGATGGCCTGGTTGAGATGGGAACGGCATCAATCGGATTTGCAAATGAACTTGTCATAGACTTCATTTTCTTCGGAGCTGAAGAATCTGAAGAAGCTGATGCTTTCCTTTTCTTCACTCCAGCACGCTCTGTAGCCTTGGTCTTCTTCACATCCGATGCAGATGGAAGGATTGGAGTTGAAGTTGGTGCAGGAGCAGCTGAGGAATCTGGTTGATTTTCTTCAGGCACAACTGATGTAGTTGCCCTGAGTTCTTCAGTTTCTTCAGGCGGACCACTCATGGGTGCCCTGGCAATTTCTTCAGTGGCTGGAATGTAGTAATCAGCCCTGGAACTCACATTTTCTTCAGCAGCCTGAGTGTCATCAGCGGTGCTGGCATTTTCTTCAGTAGGCTGAGCAGATGCTTCAGCCTGAGGAATTTCCTGTTGCGGTGGGGTTGCAACATTGGAAGTGAAGTTATGCGCAAGTTTCACAAAACGAACCTTGGCTCTAAGCCAATCAACGCGATATGCATCAAAGTCATCACTGAGTTTCTTAATCTCAGTCTGAATAGTGACAAGTTCTTCAGTTATCATAGAGAGACAACGTTTTTCTTCAGATAGCGCTCTTTCTTGTACTGCGCTTTCTTGATCTGCCTGGCCTTCTCAAATTTCGACTTTTCTTCTTGAATGAAGTGGGTCAGCATGTGACTCTGGCCAGGAGTCAGCTTGAAGTCAGGCAAGCGAGTGTTGGGGTCCTTGTGCCAGACATCAATGTAGTCGAGGATCAACTTGGGATCCAAAAGCAGTGGCACCTCTGATCATTTGGCTCCAGCGGCCCTGACTTGCCTGTCTCTGATGATTTCTGCAAGTTCATCATCATCAGCTTCATCTTCTTCAAATGGTACTTGGAAAGCAACTTGTTTATTTTGAGGACTTGGGCGAGGACCTCGCCCAGCAGTGGCCTTTGTCTTCAGCAGTGAGGGGCCAGCTGAGGAACTTGGTGCAGCTGAGGAACTAGCTGAGACACCTGAGGCATTGGAGATGCCTGCAGTCCTTTGGCACGAGGCGAGATGCATAGGTGCTGAGGATTTAGTCGGAACAACTGAGGGCTTTGGCGGAGGAGCTGAGGACTTTGGAGGAACAGGAGCAGCATGAGGAATTTGCCGTGAGGGCTTTGAGGATTCTGGCCGTGAGGGCATTGCTGAGGAACTTGGCATTGAGGGCATTGTTGGTGAAGCACTTGGCTTGCGCGCAGGCTTCTTTGACATAGCCTTCTTTGGCTTGACAACAAAGGCCTCAGCAGAGGCAGCAGCAGCAAAGTCTTCATTGAATTTCCTCACTGCTTCTTTGGCTTGACCGCAAAGGCCTCAGCAGAGGCAGCAGCATCAGAGTCTTCATTGAATTTCCTCACTGCTTCTTTGGCTTGCTTAGCCAACTTGGCTTGGCGCTTGGCCCATTCATCAGGATAGTCCTCACCGCGCTTGAGGCTGGTGGGATCAGCGATTTGGCCAGGTGCCAATGGAGGTCTTGGGCATGGAGGATTGAGTGCGAATTTATTCATGTACTTAGGAGTGACATATCTGTATTCCCTTCACTCTCTTGCCCATCTCCTCTCTACCTTCTGAATGCGCACTTTGTGCTCATTCTTGGTTTCCTTAGTAGGTGTGCAGTACCCAGCATATATTTCATCAGGGATCTCAAACGCTGTATTTACCTCAGGCCTCTTTCCTCCCTTCTGTGGCTTCTTACCGTCAGCCATTTTGTTCAGTTGAGGAATTTGAACAATTGAATTCTCTGAAGAAGTATGCAGCTTTTCTTCGAGGAACGCTGCAAATGAGTTAAGTTGATGAGACCCTAGTGATTCAGCAGCTGACATGTGTACCTGTGAACAGAGTATAGTTGCGAGGAATTTGGAGAGGTCATATGCGTTCTCAGAAGGTTTTCTAAAAAGAACAAGTTAGAGGAATTTGACCAGATGAGTCTTGAAGAATTTCACTAAGCGTTCTTTGTCTTAGGTTCCAGAGATATGTAGATTAAAAATCCACACATTTGAGGAATCTTGAAGAAAAACATGGCTTAGAGAAACGAATCAAGAACAGATGACTTCTGAGGTGTTTAGTGTGTGAATCTATGAAGAAAAACACCTTTGAAGATTTTGAAGATAATCATTCAAATCAACGAGGGTAGTACGAACTGGAGTGAGGAGATGTGAAGTTCGTCTGTGCAGATCTTCCACGCCCTAACTTGGCAGAGGAAGACGGCTACGGCGGCGGTGGAGTGAAGATTTCCACAGTCGGCGCAAGTACGTCTGCGACGAGGTCGAGGCAGTGAAGCTCTTCCTCACCGGTGGCGATGAAGTAGCGGCGGCGCTAGGGTTTGAGAAGCTCGAGCTGGAGAGAGATCGAGCGGAGTAAAAGAAGTGAGGAAGGGACGGAGGGGTATTTATAGCCACGGTGAAAAACTGCTCACCCGAAGAAATTGGACGAACGTGCCCCTGACCCTTCTCATTCGCATGACATGTGTCACCCACGTAGTGAGAGATGGAGATCGTGTTAGATCGTGGGTGAGTGGATAAGTATATTGTGGGATGCGGAACGGTTTGAGCGGCAAAGCCGAAAATTTCGATAAGATAGGTTTTAAAGTTCCGTTCGCAATTTCTTCAGCTGACAAGGACACAGTGAAGATTTTGAACGAGTTTCAAACAGTACGCACATGAAGAATTTCTGAACAGATTGGGTTGAGTATAGCATAGAGGGGAAGGGTCCGATCACATTCACTTAGCAGAAAACCAACTTGAAGAAATAGCAATAAGTGAATAATGTAGAGGACATAAACTCATATATATATAGGGTCGCGCTATTCGTCACTCTGGGTGAGAAATAGTTATTCTTCACCCCCCTCGATTTTACCATCAATGTACCGTAATTTTACATTCCGTAAGTTTTGTCTTATTTCCGACGAAAAAAGGGACCGTAAGAAAATATATAATCGTCGTAAAAAATATTTTATGTTATGTAAAATTACAAACGTAAAAACATAGTCTAAAATACACATAAACTGCAAATTTTCTTGTCTTATGACCTATATTTTTTATTTTCTTATGTCAAATTTTACGTAGTGAATCAATAGAAATGTAACTATTTGAATTCCAAACGTAATTTAATTATGAAATGATCATAAGATTATCTCAGGTGAAGAATAACTTATTCTGCACTCTGGGTGATGAGTGCCCTTTTCAAAGAACATTCGAAGATTCTAGGATATTTAGCTCACACCGCAACTTGCTAAATCTCTTCTCATCCAAGGGCTTTGTGAAGATATCGGCTAGCTGTTCTTCAGTCTTCACATGCTCAATAGAAATGTCGCCCTTCAATACATGATCACGAAGAAAATGATGACGAGTCTGAATGTGCTTTGTCTTCGAGTGCTGAATTGGGTTGTGAGCAATCTTGATGGCACTCTCATTGTCACAGAAGAGAGGAACATTCTTCATGTTGATGCCGTAGTCCTTGAGAGTATGCTTCATCCATAGAAATTGGGCACAGCAAGAACCAGTGGCAATGTACTCAGCTTCAGTAGTAGATAGTGATACACAGTTCTGTTTCTTCGAGGACCAACAAACCAAAGATCGTCCGAGGAAATGACATGTACCAGATGTTGACTTGCGGTCCACATGTTCACCAACATAGTCAGAGTCATAATATCCAATGAGATCAAAAGCCGAGCCCTTGGGGTACCATAATCTAAGTGTTGGTGTGTGAGCTAGATATCGAAGAATATGCTTCACAACCTTATGGTGTGATTCCTTCGGTGTAGCTTGAAATCGGGCACACATGCAAACACTAAGCATTATATCTGGCCTAGATGCACATAAGTACAATAAAAAACCTATCATGGAGCGGTATACCTTATGATCGAAGTCAATACCATTTTTTATCAGTGCACAGATGGCCATTTGTGGGCATAGGAATTTTCACGCCTTTGCAATCTTGCATGCCGAATTTCCTCTACAGCATTCACTTATGGCTATTTCTTCAAGTTGGGTTTTCTGCTAAGTGAATGTGATCGGACCCTTCCCCTCTATGCTATACTCAACACAATCTCTTCACAAATTCTTCATGTGCATTCTATTTGAAACTTGTTCAAAATCTTCACTGTGTCCTTGTCAGCTGAAGAAATTGCAAACATAACTTTAAAACCTATCTTATCTAAATTTTCGGCTTTGCCGCTCAAACCTTTCCGCATCCCACGATATACTTATCTATTCACTCACGATCGCACACGATCTCCACTTCTCAGTATGTGGGTGACACATGTCAAGCGAATGAGAAGGGTCAGGGGCACGTTCGTCCAAATTCTTTGGGCGAACAGTTTTTCACCATGGCTATAAATACCCCCTTTCCCTTCCTCACTTCCTTTACTCCGCTCGACCTCTCTCCAGCTCGAGCTTCTCAAACCCTAGCGCCGCCGGTGAGGAAAAGCTTCACTGCCTTGACCTCATCGTCGTCGTACTCGCACCGGCCGCGGAAATCTTCACTCCGCCGCCGACGTAGCTGTCTTCCTCCGCCAAGTTAGGGTGTGGAAGATCTGCACTGACGAACATCAGATCTCCACATTCCAGTTCGTTGTGTTCTTCGTCCAGGGTAATTCAAAGTTACTTTTACTGCCCTCTTTGATATAAATGATTTCTACAAAATCCTCAAAGGTGTTTTTCTTCATATCTTCACACACTAAAACACCTCACATGTCATCTGTTCTTGATTCGTTTCTCTAAGCTATGTTTTTCTTCAAGATTCCTCAAATGTGTGGATTTTCGATCTATACATCTCTGGAACCTAAGACAAAGAACGCTTAGTGAAATTCTTCAAGACGCATCTGGTCAAATTCCTCAAACTTGTTCTTTATAAAAACCTTCTGAGAACGCATATGACCTCTCCAAATTCCTCGCAACTATACTCTGTTCACAGGTACTCATGTCAGCTGCTGAATCACTAGATTCTCATCAACTTAACTCATTTGCAGCGTTCCTCGAAGAAAAGTTTCATACCTCTTCAGATAATTCAATTGTTCAAATTCCTCAACTGAAGAAAATTGCTGATGGTAAGAAGCCACAGAAAGGAGGAAAGAGGCCTGAGGTCAATACTGCCTTTGAAATACCTGAGGACATCTATGCTGGGTACTGGACACCCCTTGAGGAAGATAAAAATCAGCGCAAGGTGCGCATTCAAAAGATTGAGAGGAGATGGGCAAGAGAGTGGAGGGAGTACAGATATGTCACTCCCAAATATATGAAGAAATTTGCACTAAATCCTCCATGCCCAAGACCTTCGCTGGCACATGGTCAAATAGCTGATCCCACCAGCCTCAAGCGTGGTGAGGATTATCCTGATGAATGGGCCAAGCACCAGGCCAAGTTGGCCAAACAAGCAAAAGATGCAGTGAGGAAATTCAACAAAGACTCTGTTGCCGCTGCTACTGTTGAGGCCTCTGTAAAGCCGAAGAAGGCCATGCCTAAGAAGCCTGCTCACAAGCCCAGTGCTTCACCAGTAATGCCCTCACGGCCAAGTTCCTCAGCTATGCCCTCACGGCCAGATTCCTCAAAGCCCTCACGGCCAATTCCTCACGCTGCTCCTACTTCTACAAAATCCTCAGCTCCTCCGCTAAAGTCTTCGGCTGCTCCGACCAAATCCTCAGCACTTGTGCATCTCGCCACGTGCCAAAGGACCACATGCATATCTATTGCCTCAGGAGCCTCTACAAGTTCCTTAGCTGCTCCAAGTTCCTCAGCTGCTCCCACTCTTCTGAAGAAGAAGACCACTGTTGGACGAGGTCCTCGACCAAATTCTCACAAGAAACAAGTTGCTTTCCATGTGCCCTCTGATGATGATGAAGCTAATGATGAAGAACTTGCAGAAATCATCAGGGACAAGCAACTCAAGGCCGCTAGAGCCAAAGGCAGTAATGTGCCATTAATGCTGGATCGAAGTTGATCCTAGACTTCATTGACTTGTGGCACAAGGACCCCAACACACCTCTGCCTAAGCTGAACCTCACTCCTGGTCAAAGTCATGTACTGACTCACTTCATTGATGAAGAAAAATGGAAATTTGAACAGGGAAGGAGGGTGAAGAAAGCACAGTACAAGAAAGAGCGCTTTCTGAAGCAAAACGTTCTGAAGCTTCCACCTAAAGAACTTGTTGCTCTTCAATCTGAAATCAAGAAACTGAGTGATGAATTTGATCGCTACTATGTTGACTGGCTAGGAGCCAAAGTCAGATTTGTAAAGATAACTCAAAAGTTCACTTCCAATGTTGCAGCCCCAACGCAACAGGAAATTCCTCAGGCTGAACAGCCGACTGAAGAAAATGCCAGCACCACTAATGACAATCAGGTTGCTGAAGAAAATGTGAGTTCCAGGGCTGATGACTCCATTCCAGCCGCTGATGAAAATGAAGAAGTCAGGGCAACTGCATCAGTTGTACCTGAAGAAATTCAACTCAATTCCTCTCCTCCTGCGCCTTCACCAACTCTGATCCTTCCATATGCATCAGATGTGAAGAAGACCAAGGTTGCAGAGCATGCAGCGGTGAAGAAAAGGAAGGCATCAACTGCATCAGATTCTTCAGCTCAGAAGAAGATGAAGCCATTGACTAGCTCATTTGCAACCCAGTTGATGTTGTTCCTATCTCAAGCATGCCATCAAAGGACCTTGTTCCTTTTGATGAAGAATATGTGATTCCAAGTGAATCTGATGAAGAGAATCCCTCTGCTGCTTCGTGAGAGCAGATGGATGAAGAAATTGAAGTGGATACAATCCCTTCAACATCAGTTGTCTCCTCGCCTATGCCTCAGTTTACTGCTGAAGAGGCCGGTGTTAAAGAAATGGGAGATGAAGATGTGGACATTGGTTGTACCACACCCGTGCTAAGTGATGAATTTTGGGAAAGTCAGCACCCCAACTCTCCACTCTTCACACCATTTCAATAAATTCCTCAGTCCCCAGTAACTACTATACAAATGGGATCTGATGAACCACATGCCACACCGTCTGTCCATGAAGAAATTCCAACCACTAGTACTGAAGATCATGTAAATGAAGAATTGAAGTCCTAGACTGCCACTGAAATAGTACCTGAAATTCCTTAGCCCGTGGAACCTGAGATCGAGATTCCGGAGGTTGTGATGCAATTGACTGACACTCCTCACCCCAAGCCAAAGGATCCATTCTCAAAGAAGCTGAAATTCAAGGTTGATGATTTCTTCAGCGAGCACGTGTTCTTCACTAACTACAATCCTTATGACTCTGCTCATCTAAGGAGGAAGCATTTCTGGACTGCAAGCCAGGCCAACTTCTATTCTTCACTCTTTTCAACAAAGACAAAATCTTCAACCATGAGCATATTCCTCATGTGGACATGGAATCATTACCTTGCTTCTCTCTTGTGCTCAGTGTTCTTCATGACGCAGGCCTCCTCAACTTTTGCTCTGACATTGTTGATTGGAATGAAGAGCTTATTCTTTAGTTCTACGCTACATTGCACATCTCAGGTGATCCTGAAGATATCAACACCTGGGTCTTGGACTGGATGACCGAAAATACTCACTATAAGGCACCGGCCTCTGAATTGCTTCATGCCCTGCCCATCAGTCCACCTAGTGAAGGAGTTCGTTGCCTGTATCATGAACCAGAACTCACAGCCCATTACATGCAAGTGTTAATGAAACCTTTGAAGCCCCGTCAAGCCCCAAGGACCAAATTCCTCGTGAAGGATTTACTCTATGTGCCCAGAACCGTCTATCACATTCTGACGAGGACAATGAGTCCCATCAAAGGCCACGACTCATCTGATGAGAAAATAGTTGGCATCATGAAGAACCTGCTATTCAACATCATTCATAGCATTCCTATCAACTATCACAATTTCTTCATGAAGACTGTGGCAAATGCTGCACTTTCTCCGTTTGAGCTGAAACCTTATGCTCCTTGGATTATGAGATTCCTCAGGACAAGGTCTTCACTCAACTACAAGGCTGATTTTCAGAATCACCTTAGCTACCTGCCCCCGATTGAAGTCCTCAAGCAGGCTTTTACTTCAACTGATGAAAAGGGTAAGGCTCCTGAAGTCATTGATGAAGGCATTCGTCCACTGGATGGTCAGTTTCGCAGAGCTGCATCTTATTCCACCAATGATGACTCTGCCACACATGACTCTACTGCCAATGCACCCAAGTCCACTCCTCAAGCCACTGCTCCTCCTGTGATGACTGACCGTGAGCTCCTGCTTAGTCTTCACCAGAAGGTGGATCGAAACCATAAATGGGTTAAGCGTCAGTTTGGTTCATTTCTTCACAACATGACTGCTACACACAATGCAGTGAAGAAAAACCATTACTACCTCCATGAAGTCTTCGGTCGCACCTGGGCCATTCTATCAATCTGTATGGTGAAGAAGATCTCAAGAAAATGGGTCTCAAGGAAGATCTTGACTAGTCTGCACCTCCACCGAAGAAATTCAAGAAGGTCAAGGTTCCTTCTTTGGTGTCCAGCTCATATTCTTCATCATGTGATACCGACGAGTACGAAGACTTGGAAGACACTGTGGCATGCCCTTCAACGACAAACGACCCCAACAACGCTGGCGCTCCTTCATCAACTTGACATTCTTCAGGGGCGTTAGTCCTCATTTTCGATCCTTTTGGGCATTCGATGACAAAGGGGGAGAATTTTGAGTTAGTCTTCAAGCGGGTCTATCTATATGGGCATTTTTCGCTAAGCTACAACTCTCGTTCTTCCGAAACTTTATTGGATCGAGTTGTAAACTTAAACCCGATGGTGCTCTGATACGTTGATGTGTTTTTCTGCATGCATATTCCTCACATATGTTACTGCACGCATGCTGAATTACATCAGTCACCATATTTCATCATGCATTTCAAATTCCTCATTATGATATGTCAAATGCATGTATGAATTACAAGATATAGGGGGAGATCTCCATGATTCTACTCTTCAAGTGTGCAATGCTTCAAAAGCAAATTCCTCATCATGCACGTCTTTAGGGGGAGTTCTTCCATATCTTGCAATCAAATTCCTCAATGTCAGTATTTACACTTCATATGTTTATCCCCATTGAAAACTTAACCTATATTGTCATCAATCACCAAAAAGGGGGAGATTGTAAGTGCATCTAGTGCCCCTTAGTGATTTTGGTGTATTGAAGACGTATAGGTTAAGGGACTAATGTGTTTTTGAGTGTACAAAAGTCTATAAGTCTATGAGGAGTTTGATATTTACAGAGAAAGTCGACCCCTAAAAATGAAGTTCTTCGACTCAAGACTTTGGATTTCTGAAGACTTTCTGAAGAATTTGAAAGTGAAGAAATTGGTGCAATCCTGAAGACTTGGTATTCATTCGAGGAACATGAAGCATGAAGACTTTTGTTTTTGTATTTTCATTTTCTCTTTCTTGAGTCATAGGAAACACCGTACTGTTAAAGGGGTCGAGGAAATACTAAGGAAAAATTTCCATGTCATGCTCAACACAAAATCCTACACCTACCAATCCCTTCGAGTGAAGCCATTGGAAATCTCATACGGTTCAGTCATATTCTTCAGTGACACAGACAAAGTTCTTCTGCTCTCTGAGGAATTTGTTATCACTGAGGAGTTAGGAATTCGCCAGTGCGGATTGCCTACACAGTGAGGAACATGATAGCCCTGAGGAATTTGATACTCAAATTTCCAACCATTGCTGTGCCTTGTGCCAGCTGTCCCAAAATATCTACCCACCTAATGGTCATATCATTGAAGGGCATTTATGTCTTATCATGTCGGGCTGCTCCCTAGGCTACAAATAGCCGCCCCCTACAACCACTTGCTGGTTGGCTGCTCCGAGAGAAACTGTCACTTGTCATTTGAGAGCATCCCATCCTCCGAGGACTTTGAACGAAAATCATCAAGTGAGGAAAACCCAAACCCAAACACCTAAAAACCCCAAGTGATTGAGCATCACTGAAGAGATTGATCCTGCGTGGATCCGACGCTTGTTACCTTTGAAGACTATGCTTCTTCAAGACGGCTAGGCATCAAGTTCTAGAGCATCCAAGAGGAATTATGGATCGCCGAGTGACCAAGTTTGTGAAGGTTCGGAAGTCACCTGAAGACTTACCACGAGTGATTGGGCGAGGTCTGTGTGACCTTAGCTCAAGGAGAATACGGTGAGGACTGTGTGTCCGGGACTGTGTGTCCTCAGGTTTAAATACCTAGCCGCTCCAACCAGATGTACAACTGAGACAGAAGTTGGAACTGGTCTACCAAATCAATGTCTTCACCAAGCTCACTGGTTCTATTTCCTCAACTCTTTCATTTCCTCATAACTGTGTTGAGTGCTTGTTCGTATCTGTGTTTGAAGACTTTGACTGAAGACTTTCTCAATTTACTTAGTTCAATTTCTTCAGTCTGTTTGTCTTCATCCTGTGTTATCATGTGTTTACGTACTCTATGCTTGTCTTCATTACATCATGATGATTATGCTTGTGTTCTGTTATGTTTACTTTTGAGTACATATTCCGCTGCTAGTAGTTCTTCGCTAAGGAATTTACTCACCTGCAAATTCCTCAGTGAAGAATTCATAAAAATCTCCTATTCACCCCCTCTTCTCGATATAACGCACTTTCATCCTCTCCCCCACTTCACCATTGCCGTTTTATTTTCCCTCTCTCTCTCCATCCTCCCTCTCTTTCTCTATTCGCCTCTTTTTGCCCGTTTCTTGTTTGCTTGTGTGTTGGATTGCTTGCTTGTCATGATGGCTCAAGATAATACTAAATTGTGTGACTTTACCAACAACAATGATTTCCTTAGCACTCCGATTGATCCTCTTACCGATACTGAATCTTGTGAAATCAATGCTGCTTTGTTGAATCTTGTCATGAAAGATCAATTCGTTGGCCTTCCTAGTGAAGATGCCGCTACCCATCTGAATAGCTTCGTTGATTTATGTGACATGCAGAACAAGAAAGATGTGGATAATGATATTGTTAAATTGAAGCTTTTTCCTTTTTCACTTAGAGATCATGCTAAAGCTTGGTTTTCGTCTTTGCCTAAAAATAGTATTGTTTCTTGGAATAAGTGCAAAGATGCTTTTATCTCTAAGTATTTTCCTCCCGCTAAGATTATCTCTCTTAGAAACGATATTATGAATTTTAAGCAACTTGATCACAAACATGTTGCACAAGCTTGGGAGAGGATGAAATTAATGATACATAATTGCCCTACACATGGTTTGAATTTGTGGATGATTATACAAAAAATTTATGCCGGATTGAATTTTGCTTCTAGAAATCTTTTAGATTCGGCCGTAGGAGGCACTTTTATGGAAATCACTTTAGGAGAAGCTACTAAACTCCTAGATAATATTATGGTTAATTATTCTCAATGGCACACTGAAAGATCTACTAATAAGAAAGTGCATGCGATAGAAGAAATTAATGTTTTGAGTGGAAAGATGGATGAACTTATGAAATTACTTGCTAATAAAAGTGTTTCTTTTGATCCTAATGATATGCCTTTGTCTACTTTGATTGAGAATAATAATGAATCTATGGATGTGAATTTTGTTAGTAGGAATAATTTTGGTAACAACTCGTATAGAGGAAACTTTAATCCTAGGTCATATCCTAGTAATTCCTCTAATAATTATGGTAATTCCTACAACAATTGTTATGGAAATTATAATAAGATACCCTCTTATTTTGAATCTAATATTAAAGAATTTATTACTTCGCAAAAGAATTTCAATGCATTGATTGAAGAAAAATTGCTTAAGATTGATGAGTTGGCTAGGAACGTTGATAGAATTTCTCTTGATGATGATTCTTTGAAACTTAGATCTATTCCACCTAAGCATGATATCAATGAGTCTCTCAAAGCCATGAGAATTTCCATTGATTAGTGGAAAGAAAGAACCGCTAGGATGCATGCTAAGAAAGATTGTTTTATAAAAGCGTGTTCTTCTAGTTTCCATGATAATAAAGATGAAGATCTAAAAGTTATTGATGTGTCCCCTATTAAATCTTCGTTTTGCAATATGAATCTTGATAATGATGGGACTGAATATGATCCACCTTTACCTAGACGGTGTTCCAAGAATTTGGAGTCTTTAGATCTTGATGCTAAAATTGTTAAAAGTGGGATTGAAGAAGTCAAAACTTTAAATATTAATGAACCCACTATTTTGGATTTCAAGGAATTCAATTATGATAATTTCTCTTTGATAGATTGTATTTCCTTGTTGCAATCCGTGCTAAATTCTCCTCATGCTTATAGTCAAAATAAATCTTTTACTAAACATATCGTTGATGCTTTGATGCAATCTTATGAAGAAAAACTTGAGTTGGAAGTTTCTATCCCTAGAAAGCTTTATGATGAATGGGAACCTACTATTAAAATTAAAATTAAAGATCATGAATGCTATGCTTTGTGTGATTTGTGTGCTAGTGTTTCCACGATTCCAAAGACTTTGTGTGATTTGCTAGGTTTCCGTGATTTTGATGATTTCTCTTTAAACTTGCACCTTGCGGATTCTACCATTAAGAAACCTATGGGAAGAATTAATGATGTTCTTCTTGTTGAAAATAGGAATTATATGCCCGTATATTTTATTGTTCTTGATATAGATTGCAATCCTTCATGTCCTATTATTCCTGGTAGACCTTCCCTTAGAACGATTGGTGCAATTACTGATATGAAGGAAGGGAATATTAGATTCCAATTTCCATTAAGGAAAGGGATGGAACACTTCCCTAGAAATAAAATTAAATTACCATATGAATCTATTATGAGAGCCACTTATGGATTGCCTTCCAAAGATGGTAATACCTAGATCTATCCTTGCTTTTATGCCTAGCTAGGGGCGTTAAACGATAGCGCTTGTTGGGAGGCAACCCAATTTTATTTTTATTCCTTGCTTTTTGCTCCTGTTTAGTAAAAAATAATTTATCTAGCCTCTGTTTTGGTTGTGTTTTTTGTGTGTAATTAGTGTTTGTGCCAAGTAGAACCGTTGGGAAGACTTGGGGAAAGTCTTTTTAATCTTGCTGTAAAAAACAGAAACTTTAGCACTCACGAGAACTGCTGCCATTTTTATTTGGAAAGTAATATTTAGTTAATTATTTTTTCAGATGATTAATAGATAAATTCCTCACGTCCAGAAATCTATTTTAGAATTTTTGGGGTTCCAGATCTTGCGTTAGCTATAGATTACTACAGACTTTTCTGTTTTTGACAGATTCTTTTTTTCGTGTATTGTTTGCTTATTTTGATGAATCTATGGCTAGTGAAATAGTTTCTAAACCATAGAGAAGTTGGAATAAATTAGGTTTAACACCAATATAAATAAAGAATGAGTTCATTACAGTACCTTGAAGTGGTGTTTTGTTTTCTTTCGCTAACGGAGTTCACGAGATTTTCTACTTTAAGTTTTGTGTTGTGAAGTTTTCAAGTTTTGGGTGAAAATTTGATGGATTATGGAACAAGGAGTGGAAAGAGCCTAAGCTTGGGGATTCCCATGGCACCCCAATATAATCTAAGGACACCTAAAAGCCAAAGCTTGGGGATGCCCCGGAAGGCATCCCGTCTTTCGTCTACTTCCATCGGTAACTTTACTTGGAGCTATATTTTTATTCGCCACATGATATGTGTTTTGCTTGCAGCGTATTGTATGATTTGAGTCTTTGCTTTTTAGTTTACCACAATCATCCTTGCTGTACGCACCTTTTTGAGAGAGACACACATGATTTGGAAATTATTAGAATACTCTATGTGCTTCACTTATATCTTTTGAGTTATATAGTTTTTGCTCTAGTACTTCACTTATATCTTTTAGAGCACGGTGGTTGATTTGTTTTTATAGAAACCATTGTTCTCTCATGCTTCACTTAGATTATTTTGAGAGTCCTACAAAACAGCATGGTAATTAGCTTTAATTATTTTAGGCATTCAAGATTGATAATAAAATTTTCTTAAGAGTGTGTTGAATACTATGAGAAGTTTGAAACTTGATAATTGTTTTGAGATATGGAGATGGTGATATTAGAGTCGTGCTAGTTGAGTAGTTGTGAATTTGAGAAATGCTTGTGTTGAAGTTTGTGATTCCCGTAGCATGCACGTATGGTGAACCGTTATGTTAAGAAGTCGGAGCATGATGTATTTATTGATTGTCCTCCTTATGAGTGGCGGTCGGGGACGAGCGATGGTCTTTTCCTACCAATCTATCCTCCTAGGAGCATGCGCATAGTACTTTGCTTCGATAACTAATAGATTTTTGCAATAAGTATGTGAGTTCTTTATGACTAATGTTGAGTCCATGGATTATACGCACTCTCACCCTTCCACCATTGCTAGCCTCTCTCATACCTCGCACCTTTCGCCGGTATCATACACCCACCATATACCTTCCTCAAAACAGCCACCATACCTACCTATCATGGCATTTCCATAGCCATTCCGAGATATATTTCCATGCAACTTTCCATAGTTGACATTTTAGTTGTGGCAAAGCCACCATTCATAATTCTTTCATATAAGTCACTCATGCATCATTGCTATCCTGGTACACCGCCGGAGGCATTCATATAGAGTCATACTTTGTTCTAGTATCGAGTTGTAATCATTGAGTTGTAAATAAATAGAAGTGTGCTGATCATCATTCATAGAGTATTGTCCCCAAAAAAAGAAAGGCTAAAAAAGGGAGTCCCAAAAAAGGGGCAATACTACTATCCTTTTTCCACACTTGTGCTTCAAAGTAGCACCATGATCTTCATAATAGAGAGTCTCCTATGTTATCACTTTCATATACTAGTGGGAATTTTTCATTATAGAACTTGGCTTGTATATTCCAACAATGGGCTTCCTCAAAATGACCTAGGTCTTCGTGAGCAAGCAAGTTGGATGCACACCCACTTAGTTTCTTTTTGTTGAGCTTTCATATACTTATAGCTCTAGTGCATCCGTTGCATGGCAATCCCTACTCACTCACATTGATATCTATTGATGGGCATCTTCATAGCCCGTTAATACGCCTAGTTGATGTGAGACTATCTTCTCCCTTTTTTTCTTCTCCACAACCATCATTCTATTCCACCTATAGTGCTATGTCCATGGCTCACGCTCATGTATTGCGTGAAGATTGAAAAAGTTTGAGAACATTAAAAGTATGAAACAATTGCTTGGCTTGTCATCGGGGTTGTGCATGATTTGAATACTTTGTGTGGTGAAGATGGAGCATAGCCAAACTATATGATTTTGTAGGGATAACTTTCTTTGGCCATGTTATTTTGAAGAGACATAATTGCTTACTTAGTATGCTTGAAGTATTATTATTTCTATGTCAATATTAAACTTTTGTCTTGAATCTTTCGGATCTGAACATTCATACCACAGTTAAGAGAATTACATTGAAATTATGCCAAGTAGCATTCCACATCAAAAAATCTGTTTTTATCATTTACCTACTCGAGGACGAGCAGGAATTAAGCTTGGGGATGCTTGATACGTCTCCAACATATCTATAATTTTTTATTGTTCCATGCTATATTATATTCCGTTTTGGACATTATTGGGCTTTATTATACACTTTTATATTATTTTTGGGACTAACCTATTAACCGGAGGCCCAACCCAGAATTGCTGTTTTTTGCCTATTTTAGGTTTCGCAGAAAAAGAATATCAAACGGAATCCAAACGGAATGAAACCTTCGGGAACGTGATTTTTGAAACGAACATGATCCAGAGGACTTGGACCCTACGTCAAGACATCAACCAGGAGGCCACGAGGTAGGGGGCCGCGCCTACCCCCCCCCCCCCCCAAGGCGCGCCCTCCACCCTCGCGGGCCCCCTGTTGCTCCACCGACGTACTCCTTCCTCCTATATATACCTACGTACCCCCAAACTACCAGATATGGAGCCAAAACCCTAATTCCACCGCTGTAACTTTCTGTATCCACGAGATCCCATCTTGGGGCCTGTTCCGGAGCTCCGCCGGAGGGGGTATCGATCATGGAGGGCTTCTACATCAACACCATAGCCCCTCCGATGAAGTGTGAATATTGAATCTTCTCTAAATTATTTTATGTATGATTGGTTATCTTTGCAAGTCTTCAAATTATCAGTTTGGTTTGGCCTACCAGATTGATCTTTCTTGCAATGGGAGAAGTGCTTATCTTTGGTTCAATCTTGTGGTGTCCTTTCCCAGTGACAGTAGGGGCAGCAAGGCGCGTATTGTATTGTTGCCATCAAGGATAACAAGACGGGGTTTACATCATATTGCATGAATTTATCCCTCTACATCATGTCATCGTGCTTAAAGCATTACTCTGTTCTTATGAACTTAATACTCTAGATGCATGCTGGATAGAGGTCGATGTGTGGAGTAATAGTAGTAGATGCAGGCAGGAGTCGGTCTACTTGTCTCGGATGTGATGCCTATATACATGATCATACCTAGATATTCTCATAACTATGCTCAATTCTGTCAATTGCTCAATAGTAATTTGTTTACCCACCGTGAATACTTATGCTCTTGAGAGAAGCCACTAGTGAAACCTATGGCCCCCGAGTCTATCTTCCATCATATTAATCTTCCAATATTTAGTTATTTCCTTTGCCTTTTATTTTACTTTGCATCTTTTATTTCTCTTTATCATAAAAATACTAAAAATATTATCTTATCGTATCTATCAGATCTCACTCTCGTAAGTGACCATGTAGGGATTGACAACCCCTTATCGCGTTGGTTGTGAGGATTTATTTGTTTGTGTAGGTGAGAGGGACTCGTGCGTGGCCTCCTACTAGATTGATACCTTGGTTCTCAAAAACTAAGGGAAATACTTATGCTACTCTGCTGCATCACCCTTTCCTCTTTAAGGGAAAACCAACGTAAGTGCTCAAGAGGTAGCACCCATATCCGTGTTCGTGAACAGAAATTGTGTTCTTTTTGAGGGTCCATGTTGAAGACGCCCTTAGTGAGTCTGAAGCCCTTTTGAGGATGATCATCTATGCCAAGGGTGAGGCTCGGACCAAGAGAACCATACGGAGAAAGGCGCACATAGCATAGAATCTGCACGTTAGATAAAAAAGAAAATTCCTTATATTACACTATTTTAAATTTTGTTCCCCTATTTAACAGACCTTTTTTCCTTTTTTGTCTAACACCAAGAATTATTTATTTTCTTTCTAACTTACCGTCAGTTTCATTAGCCTGCAGCGTTATAATTTGCATTGAATGATGTCAGTTTTTATAGTTGGACGAAATTGGCTCCTGTCCATAACCGCATGACAAAAAATAGGAAAAAATAGAGGCTAGACCAGCCATCCCTCTTCTCTCCTGACCCAACTCTTCTTCTCATCACCTTTATCCCCAACCCTAGCGATGAGCGACGAACCTCCTGGCTCCTAGCGGTGGTGACAACTGTTGGGTAACGCAGTAATTTCAAAAAATTTCCTACGCACACGCAAGATCATGGTGATGCATAGCAACGAGAGGGGAGAGTGTTGTCTATGTACCCTTGTAGACTGCAACGAAAGCGTTGACACAACATAGAGGAAGTAGTCGTACGTCTTCCCGATCCGACCGATCCAAGCACCGTTACTCCGGCACCTCCGAGTTCTTAGCACACGTACAGCTCGATGACGCTCCCCGGGCTCCGATCCAGCAAAGCCTCGGGGATGAGTTCCATCAGCACAACGGCGTGGTGACGATGATGATGTTCTACCGACGCAGGGCTTCGCCTAAGCACTACAACGATATGATCGAGGTGGAATATGGTGGCAGGGGGCACCGCACACGGCTAAGGAACGATCACGTGGATCAACTTGTGTGTCTAGAGGTGCCGCCCTGCCCCCGTATATAAAGGAGCAAGGGAAGGAGGTGGCCGGCCAGGGTGTGGCGCACCAAGGGGAGGCCTACTCCCACCGGGAGTAGGACTCCTAGTTGGACAAGGAGAGAGAGGGGAGAAATAGGAGGAAGAGAGGAAGGAAGGGGGGCGCCGCCCCCCTTCCCTTGTCCTATTCGGACAAGGAAGGGGAGGGGCGTGCGGCCACCTCTTGCCTCCTCTCCTATTCTCCCTTAAGGCCCATGTAGGCCCAATAACCCCCGGGGGGTTCCGGTAACCCCCCGGTACTCCGGTAAAATGCCGATTTCACCCGGAACAATTCCGATGTCCAAATATAGGCTTCCAATATATTAATCTTTATGTCTCAACCATTTCGAGACTCCTTGTCATGTCCGTGATCACATCCGGGACTCCGAACTAACTTCGGTACATCAAAATGCATAAACTCATAATAACTGTCATCGTAACATTATGCATGCAGACCCTACGGTTCGAGAACAATGTAGACATGACTGAGACAAATCTTCGGCCAATAACCAATAGAGGGACCTGGATGCCCATATTGGCTCCTACATATTCTACGAAGATCTTTATCGGTCAGACCGCATAACAACATACGTTGTTCCCTTTGTCATCGGTATGTTACTTGCCTGAGATTCGATCGTCGGTATCCAATACCTAGTTCAATCTCGTTACCGGCAAGTCTCTTTACTCGTTCTGTAATACATCATTCCACAACTAACTCATTAGTTGCAATGCTTGCAAGGCTTATGTTATGTGCGTTACCGAGAGTGCCCAGAGATACCTCTCCGACAATCGGAGTGACAAATCCTAATCTCGAAATACGCCAGCCCAACATCTACCTTTGGAGACACCTGTAGAGCTCCTTTATAATCACCCAGTTACGTTGTGACGTTTGGTAGCACACAAAGTGTTCCTCCGGTAAACGGGAGTTGCATAATCTCATAGTCATAGGAACATGTATAAGTCATGAAGAAAGCAATAGCAACATACTAAACGATCGGGTGCTAAGCTAATGGAATGGGTCATGTCAATCAGATCATTCTACTAATGATGTGACCCCGTTAATCAAATAACAACACTTTGTTCATGGTTAGGAAACATAACCATCTTTGATTAACGAGCTAGTCAAGTAGAGGCATACTAGTGACACTAAGTTTGTCTATGTATTCACACATGTATTATGTTTCCGGTTAATACAATTCTAGCATGAATAATAAACATTTATCATGATATAAGGAAATAAATAATAACTTTATTATTGCCTCTAGGGCATATTTCCTTCAGTCTCCCACTTGCACTAGATTCAATAATCTAGATTACACAGTAATGATTCTGACACCCATGGAGCCTTGGTGCTGATCATGTTTTGCTCGTGGAAGAGGCTTAGTCAACGGGTCTGCAACATTCAGATCCGTATGTATCTTGCAAATCTATATGTCTCCCACATGGACTAGATCCCGGATGGAATTGAAGCGTCTCTTGATGTGCTTGGTTCTCTTGTGAAATCTGGATTCCTTTGCCAAGGCAATTGCACCAGTATTGTCACAAAAGATTTTCATTGGACCCGATGCATTAGGTATGACACCTAGATCGGATATGAACTCCTTCATCCAGACTCCTTCGTTCGCTGCTTCCGAAGCAGCTATGTACTCCGCTTCACATGTAGATCCCGCTACGACGCTTTGTTTAGAACCGCACCAACTAACAGCTTCACCGTTTAATGTAAACACGTATTTGGTTTGCGATTTAGAATCGTCCGGATCAGTGTCAAAGCTTGCATCAATGTAACCTTTTACGGTGAGCTCTTTGTCACCTCCATATACGAGAAACATATCCTTAGTCCTTTTCAGGTATTTCAGGATGTTCTTGACCGCTGTCTAGTGATCCACTCCTGGATTACTTTGGTACCTCCCTGCTAAGCTTATAGCAAGGCACACATCAGGTCTGGTACATAGCATTGCATACATGATAGAGCCTATGGCTGAAGCATAGGGAATATCTTTCATTTTCTCTCTATCTTCTGCAGTGGTCGGGCATTGAGTCTGACTCAACTTCACACCTTGTAACACAGGCAAGAACCCTTTCTTTGCCTGATCCATTTTGAACTTTTTCAAAATCTTGTCAAGGTATGTGCTTTGTGAAAGTCCAATTAAGCGTATTGATCTATCTCTATAGATCTTTATGCCTAATATGTAAGCAGCTTCACCGAGGTCTTTCATTGAAAAACTCTTATTCAAGTATCCCTTTATGCTATCCAGAAATTCTATATTATTTCCGATCAGTAATATGTCATCTACATATAATATCAGAAATGCTACAGAGCTCCCACTCACTTTCTTGTAAATACAGGCTTCTCCGAAAGTCTATTTAAAACCAAATGCTTTGATCACACTATCAAAGCATTTATTCCAACTCCGAGAGGCTTGCACCAGTGCATAAATAGATCGCTGGAGCTTGCACACTTTGTTAGCTCCCTTTGGATCGACAAAACCTTCTGGTTGCATCATATACAACTCTTCTTCCAGAAATCCATTCAGGAATGCAGTTTTGACATCCATCTGCAAAATTTCATAATCATAAAATGCGGCAATTGCTAACATGATTCTGACAGACTTAAGCATCGCTACGGGTGAGAAGGTCTCATCGTAGTCAACCCCTTGAACTTGTCGAAACCCTTTTGCGACAAGTCGAGCTTTGTAGACAGTAATATTACCGTCAGCGTCAGTCTTCTTCTTGAAGATCCATTTATTCTCAATTGCTTGCCGATCATCGGGCAAGTCAACCAAAGTCCATACTTTGTTCTCATACATGGATCCCATCTCAGATTTCATGGCTTCAAGCCATTTTGCGGAATCTGGGCTCACCATCGCTTCTTCATAGTTCGTAGGTTCATCATGATCTAGTAGCATGACTTCCAGAACTGGATTACCATACCACTCTGGCGCGGATCTCACTCTGGTTGATCTACGAGGTTCAGTAGTATCTTGTTCCGAAGTCTCATGATCATTATCATTAACTTCCTCACTTATTGGTGTAGGTGTCGCAGAAACAATTTTTTGTGATGTACTACTTTCCAACAAGGGAGCAGGTACAGTTACCTCGTCAAGTTCTACTTTCCTCCCACTCACTTCTTTCGAGAGAAACTCCTTCTCCAGAAAGTTTCCGAATTTAGCAACAAAAGTCTTGCCTTCGGATTTGTGATAGAAGGTGTATCCAATAGTTTCCTTTGGATATCCTATGAAGACACATTTCTCCGATTTGGGTTCGAGCTTATCAGGTTGAAGCTTTTTCACATAAGCATCGCAACCCCAAACTTTCAGAAACGACAACTTTGGTTTCTTGCCAAACCACAGTTCATAAGGCGTCGTCTCAACGGATTTTGATGGTGCCCTATTTAACGTGAATGCGGCCGTCTCTAGAGCGTATCCCCAAAACGATAGCGGTAAATCAGTAAGAGACATCATAGATCGCACCATATCTAGTAAAGTACGATTACGACGTTCGGACACACCATTACGCTATGGTGTTCCGGGTGGCATGAGTTGCGAAACTATTCCACAATTTTTCAAATGTACACCAAACTCGTAACTCAAATATTCTCCTCCACGATCAGATCGTAGAAACTTTATTTTCTTGTTACGATGATTTTCAACTTCACTCTAAAATTCTTTGAACTTTTCAAACATTTTAGACTTATGTTTCATTAAGTAGATATACCCATATCTTCTTAAGTCATCTGTGAAGGTGAGAAAATAACGATATCCACCACGAGCCTCAACATTCATCGGACCACATACATCTGTATGTATGATTTCCAACAAATCTGTTGCTCTCTCCATAGTACCGGAGAACGGTGTTTTAGTCATCTTGCCCATGAGGCACGGTTCGCAAGTACCAAGTGATTCATAATCAAGTGGTTCCAACAGTCCATCAGTATGGAGTTTCTTCATGCGCTTTACACCGATATGACCTAAACGGCAGTGCCACAAATAAGTTGCACTATCATTATCAACTCTGCATCTTTTGGCTTCTACATTATGAATATGTGTATCACTACTATCGAGATTCAATAAGAATAGACCACTCTTCAAGGGTGCATGACCATAAAAGATATTACTCATATAAATAGAACAACCATTATTCTCTGATTTAAATGAATAACCGTCTCGCATTAAACAAGATCCAGATATAATGTTCATGCTCAACGCTGGCACCAAATAACAATTATTTAGGTCTAATACTAATCCCGAAGGTAGATGTAGAGGTAGCGTGCCGACTGCGATCACATCGACTTTGGAACCGTTTCCCACGCGCATCGTCACCTCGTCCTTAGCCAATCTTCGCTTAATCTGTAGTCCCTGTTTCGAGTTGCAAATATTAGCAACAGAACCAGTATCAAATACCCAGGTGCTACTGCGAGCATTAGTAAGGTACACATCAATAACATGTATATCACATATACCTTTGTTCACCTTGCCATCCTTCTTATCCGCCAAATACTTGGGGCAGTTCCGCTTCCAGTGACCAGTCTGCTTGCAGTAGAAGCACTCAGTTTCAGGCTTAGGTCCAGACTTGGGTTTCTTCTCTTGAGCAGCAACTTGCTTGCCGTTCTTCTTGAAGTTCCCCTTCTTCTTCCCTTTGCCCTTTTTCTTGAAACTAGTGGTCTTGTTGACCATCAACACTTGATGCTCCTTTTTGATTTCTACCTCCGCAGCTTTCAGCATTGCAAAGAGCTCGGGAATAGTCTTGTTCATCCCTTGCATATTATAGTTCATCACGAAGCTCTTGTAGCTTGGTGGCAGTGATTGGAGAATTCTATAAATGACGCAATCATCTGGAAGATTAATTCCCATCTGAATCAAGTGATTATTATACCCAGACATTTTGAGTATATGCTCACTGACAGAACTGTTCTCCTCCATCTTGCAGCTATAGAACTTATTGGAGACTTCATATCTCTCAATTCGGGCATTTGCTTGAAATATTAACTTCAACTCCTAAAACATCTCATATGCTCCATGACGTTCAAAACGTCATTGAAGTCCCGATTCTAAGCCGTAAAGCATGGCACACTGAACTATCGAGTAGTCATCAGCTTTGCTCTGCCAGACGTTCATAACATCTGGTGTTGCTCCAGCAGGAGGCCTGCACCCAGTGGTGCTTCCAGGACATAATTCTTCTGTGCGGCAATGAGGATAATCCTCAAGTTACGGACCCAGTCCGTGTAATTGCTACCATCATCTTTCAACTTTGCTTTCTCAATGAACGCATTAAAATTCAACGGAACAATAGCACGAGCCATCTATCTACAATCAAACATAAACAAGCAAGATACTATCATGCACTAAGTTCATGATAAGTTTAAGTTCAATTAATCAAATTACTTAAGAACTCCCACTTAGATAGACATCCCTCTAATCCTCTAAGTGATCACGTGATCCAAATCAACTAAACCATGTCCGATCATCACGTGAGATGGAGTAGTTTCTTTGGTGAACATCACTATGTTGATCATATCTACTATATGATTCACACTCGACCTTTCGGTCTCCGTGTTTCGAGGCCATATCTTTATATGCTTGGCTCGTCAAGTATAACCTGAGTATTCCGCGTGTGCAACTATTTTGCACCCGTTGTATTTGAACGTAGAGCCTATCACACCCGATCATCACGTGGTGTCTCAGCACGAAGAACTTTCGCAACGGTGCATACTCAGGGAGAACACTTCTTGATAATTTAGTGAGAGATCATCTTATAATGCTACCGTCAATCAAAGCAAGATAAGATGCATAAAAGATAAACATCACATGCAATCAATATAAGTGATATGATATGGCCGTCATCATCTTGTGCCTGTGATCTCCATCTCCGAAGCACCGTCATGATCACCATCGTCACCGGCGCGACACCTTGATCTCCATTGTATCATCATTGTCGTCTCGCCAATATTATGCTTCCACGACTATCGCTACCGCTTAGTGATAAAGTAAAGCATTACATCGCGATTGCATTGCATACAATAAAGCGACAACCATATGGCTCCTGCCAGTTGCCGATAACTCGGTTACAAAACATGATCATCTCATACAATAAAATTTAGCATCATGTCTTGGCCATATCACATCACAACATGCCTTGCAAAAACAAGTTAGACGTCCTCTACTTTGTTGTTGCAAGTTTTACGTGGCTGCTACGGGCTTAAGTAAGAACCAATCTCACCTACGCATCAAAACCACAACGATAGTTTGTCAATTTGACTCTGTTTTAACCTTCGCAAGGACCGGGCATAGCCACACTTGGTTCAACTAAAGTTGGAGAAACAGTCACCCGCAAGCCACCTTTGTGCAAAGCACGTCGGAAGAACCGGTCTCACGTAAGCGTACGCATAATGTCGGTCCGGGCCGCTTCATCCAACAATACCACCGAACCAAAGTATGACATGCTGGTAGGCAGTATGACTTATATCGCCCACAACTCACTTGTGTTCTACTCGTGCATATAACATCAAACCATAAAACCTAGGCTCGGATGCCACTGTTGGGTAACGCAGTAATTTCAAAAAAATTCCTACGCACACGCAAGATCATGGTGATGCATAGCAACAAGAGGGGAGAGTGTTGTCTACGTACCCTCGTAGACCGCAACGGAAGCGTTGACACAACATAGAGGAAGTAGTCATACGTCTTCCCGATCCGACCGATCCAAGCACCGTTACTCCGGCACCTCCGAGTTCTTAGCACACGTACAGCTCGATGACGCTCCTCGGGCTCCAATCCAGCAAAGCCTCAGGGATGAGTTCCGTCAGCACAACGGCGTGGTGACGATGATGATGTTCTACCGACGCAGGGCTTCGCCTAAGCACTACAACGATATGATCGAGGTGGAATATGGTGGCAGGGGGCACCGCACACGGCTAAGGAATGATCACGTGGATCAACTTGTGTGTCTAGAGGTGCCCCCCTGCCCCCGTATATAAAGGAGCAAGGGAAGGAGGCGGCCGGCCAGGGTGTGGCGCACCAACGGGAGGCCTACTCCCACCGGGAGTAGGACTCCTAGTTGGACTAGGAGAGAGAGGGGAGAAATAGGAGGAAGATAGGAAGGAAAGGGGGGGCACCGCCCCCCTTCCCTTGTCCTATTCAGACAAGGAAGGGGAGGGGCGTGCGGCCACCTCTTGCCTCCTCTCCTCTTCTCCCTTAAGGCCCATGTAGGCCCAATAACCCCCGGGGGGTTCCGGTAACCCCCCGGTACTCCGGTAAAATGCCGATTTCACCCGGAACAATTCCGATGTCCAAATATAGGCTTCCAATATATTAATCTTTATGTCTCGACCATTTCGAGACTCCTTGTCATGTCCGTGATCACATCCGGGACTCCGAACTAACTTCGGTACATCAAAATGCATAAACTCATAATAACTGTCATCGTAACGTTAAGCATGCGGACCCTATGGTTCGAGAACAATGTAGACATGACTGAGACAAATCTTCGGCCAATAACCAATAGCGGGACCTGGATGCCCATATTGGCTCCTACATATTCTACGAAGATCTTTATCGGTCAGACCGCATAACAACATACGTTGTTCCCTTTGTCATCGGTATGTTACTTGCCCGAGATTCGATCGTCGGTATCCAATACCTAGTTCAATCTCGTTACCAGCAAGTCTCTTTACTCCTTCTGTAATACATCATTCCACAACTAACTCATTAGTTGCAATGCTTGCAAGGCTTATGTGATGTGCGTTACCGAGAGGGCCCAAAGATACCTCTCCGACAATCGGAGTGACAAATCCTAATCTCGAAATACGCCAACCCAACATCTACCTTTGGAGACACCTGTAGAGCTCCTTTATAATCACCCAGTTACGTTGTGACGTTTGGTAGCACACAAAGTGTTCCTCCGGTAAACGGGAGTTGCATAATCTCATAGTCATAGGAACATGTATAAGTCATGAAGAAAGCAATAGCAACATACTAAACGATCGGGTGCTAAGCTAATGGAATGGGTCATGTCAATCAGATCATTCTACTAATGATGTGACCTCGTTAATCAAATAACAACACTTTGTTCATGGTTAGGAAACATAACCATCTTTGATTAACGAGCTAGTCAAGTAGAGGCATACTAGTGACACTAAGTTTGTCTATGTATTCACACATGTATTATGTTTCCGGTTAATACAATTCTAGCATGAATAATAAACATTTATCATGATATAAGGAAATAAATAATAACTTTATGATTGCCTCTAGGGCATATTTCCTTCAAGAACGACTTAGGATTATGGATGGTGCTGGTGTTGCGGAGGACGGCCATGGCGCGGCTGCGGACGGGTCGTTCCTTGGCGCGCTACGGATCCGACGTTGGCTAGCGATGGAGACGGAGGGTGGCGGTGGCTGGAGGCTCTCGGTGGGGCACAAATCAAACTCAGTTTTCATTTGGCAAGTGCTATGTATTTTCCACCAAGGTGAGCAATTCCACACCTATGTTTGTGCCAAATGAAAACCAAGCTTGATTTGTGTCAAATGAAAACCGAGTTTGATTTGTGTCAAATGAAAACCGAGTTTGATTTGTATGTATTCATCTAATCCATAACCAAAGCTTGGAAACTACAACCAAGAAAAAGGTACATAGCCGAAGTTTAGAGACTACCGAAAGGAAAAATGGAAATGGGGGTAAAAGGTGACCACTGCTAGTTCTGAATTTTACTATCACATATTATGCTTAGTTAATGTTGTTATTTGCTCTAAAATCACGGTTGCCATGCATGCACAAGTGCATATCAAGAACTAGATGCAATCAACCTAAGCTCATTCATGTTTCTAGGAAGCAAGACGACTTACAGGTAAGGGACAAAAGGAATAAGATAGTGCTTGCTAAAAGGGATGAAACATTTCTATGGTGCCATTTGAGAGCCCTGCAATGGTCACTACAAAACCCTAACCCAACCGATCTTGCAATGGGCACGAGGAGCAAAAGAAGGCTCAGCTAGTGAACTTCATCTAATTTCTTTCAGTTAAAGTCACCTTTATGTTGCTCATGTTGGTGTACTCTCTCCGTCCCAAAATAAGTGTCGCGGATTTAGTACAAAGTTGTACAACTACATACTAAATCCCTGACACTTATTTTGGGACGAAGGGAGTAATTATGGACTTGAACTCATGTATGTGAACCTAAAGTCCCTTTTGTACTGCTCATGACATGTATATGTGGACTTGGACCATGTATGTGAACCTGGATGATGAAAGTCACTTTTGTGTTGTTCATATGATGTATGTGTGAACTTGCACTCTTATATGTAAAGTTGGATATGATGTATGGCATGTATGTGTACTTGGATGTGAGCTTGGATGTTTATGTCTCATGCTTATGACAAATTTGAATATTATGTGCTCAATTATGTATATGTGAATTGTATGCATGGGATATGACATCAAATTAGGTTCTGGCCAATTTTTGAATTAAAAATTGAAATTTAAGATATGGATTTTGTGCATGATCTAATTAAAATTAGTTCATTTAGGTCAACAATGATTGTACATGTGACAATGGGAAAATTTTATTCTTAAAAAAAGGGAAATGGTTATGATGTCTACTACGCAACTTTATTCTTGTAGACACATGTTGGGCCTCCAAGCGCAGAGTTTTGTAGGACAGTGGCAATTTTCCCTCAAGTGGATGACCTAAGGTTTATCAATCCGTGAGAGGTGTAGGATGAAGATGGTCTCTCTCAAACGACCTTGCAACCAAATACAAGAAATCTCTTGTGTCCCCAACACACCCAATACAATGGCAAATTGTATAGGTGCACTAGTTCGGCGAAGAGATGGTGATAAAATTGTAATATGGATGGTAGAAATATATTTTTATAATCTGAATAAATAAAAACAACAAGGTAGCAAATAGTAAACGGGCACAAAAACGGTATTGCAATGCTTAAAAATGAGGCCTAGGGTCCGTACTTTCGCTAGTGCAATCTCTCCGCAGTGCTAACATAGTTGGGTCATATGATTATCCCTCAAAGTACAGCAAAGAATCACTACCGAGTTCCTATTAGCGGAGAACAAAAGGTAGGAATTGTTTGTAGGGTGCGAAGCCACCTCAAAGCTATTCTTTCTGACCGATCTATTCAAGAGTTCGTACTAAAATAACACAAAGCTATTGTTTCCGTTCAATCTATCCTAGAATTCATACTAGAATAACACCAAAGCATATTCATATTCATAATATTCAATCCACACAAAGAACTATAAAGAGACCCTGAAGTTTCCGTCGGAGAAAAACATGCATCAACCCCTATGCATAGATTACCCCAATATCACTGCGGGAATCCACGAGTTGAATGCCATAACATATATCAAGTGAATCAATAAGTTACCCCAATTGTCACCTCAAGTATTCATACCGCAAGACATATATCATGTGTTCTCAGCTCTGAATATTCAATCCGACAAGACAAAATTTCAAAGGGTAAAGACTCAATTCATCACAACAAGAGTATAGAGGGGAGAAACATCATATGATCCGACTATATTAACAAAGCCCATGATATAGATCACGAGAGAGAGAGAGAGAGGGAGAGATTAAACACATAGCTACTAGTACAAACCCACAACCCTGAGGGTGGACTACTCCCTCCTCATCGTGGTGGTCGCCAAGATGATGAAGATGGCCACCGGAGATAATACCCCCTCCGGCAGGGTGCCGGAACGGGTCTAGATTGGTTTTCGGTGGCTATGGAGCCCTGCGGCAGCGGAACTTCTAATCTAGGTTAACCCCGAAGGGTTTCAGAATATTTGGGAATTTATAGTGCAAAGAGGGGGTGCGAGAGGCCACCGAGGTGGGCACAACCCACCTAGGCACGCCCTGGTGGGTTTTGCCCCCCCCCCCTCGAGGCACCCCCCAGGTGCAGCTCTGTACCAATGGGTTCCTTCTGGTCCAAAAAAATCTTCGTAAAGTTTCGTTGCTTTTGGACTCCGTTTGATATTGATTTCCTATGATGTAAAAAACAAGCAAAAAACAGCAACTGGCACTGGGCACTGGGTCAATAGGTTAGTCCGAAAAAATGAAATAAAGTTGCTATAAAGTGATTGTAAAACACCCAAGAATGATAAAATAACAGCATGAATACTTCTTAAATTATAGATACATTGGAGACATATTAGCATCCCCAAGCTTAATTCCTACTCGTCCTTGAGTAGGTAAATGATAAAAGAAATAATCTATGAAGTGTGAATGCTAGCAAAGTGCATAAGTTTGATCAATGATAATTTCAATCACTTTTCCTAGCATCATAACAACAATTCTTTCTAATGAAACTTCTCATGTTATAGTAGCAACCAATTCACATGTTAAGGTTCAAAAAAATGAATTCTCTTGAAACCCAACAACCTATGTTCTTAGTCACCAAGCAATTGCAATTCAACTTATTCAATGGAGTTTAAGTAAGAGCTCCACATACTCAACCATCATATAGTCTTCTATGATTGCTAACACTCACCGCATACGCATGAGCAAAACGTTTCAACCGAACACATAGAAAGATAGGGGCTTATTGTTTTGCCTCTCAACGTATTCACCTCAAGGGTGATGTCAACAATAATAACTCATGCTACCCATATTCAACTGGACATATGTGCCTAGATCTTTCCTCACCAAATGATGCTTGCGAAAAGAGAAAAATAAAAAGGAATATAGAGAACTTTGACTCTTTGCATAAAAGTAAATACATAAAAGTAAAAGATAGGCCCTTCGTAGAGGGAAGCAGAGGTTGCCATGCGCTTATTTGTTTGTATGCTCAATCCCTTAGTGCAAAAGAACGTCATGCGCTTATTACCAATATTGTGATTGTCAAGCCTCAAAATATTTCACTTTCTAAACCCAATGTGAAGCTACAACTAGGCATGATATGATTTCAACTTCATGACATTCAATTCATTCAACAATTTACTCATAGGATATAAGTGAAGCACAAGAGTAAATGACAAGCTACTCCAAAAAGATATAAGTGAAGATCAAGCGAGTAGTTAAGTAAATAGGTAGCTATTTGAGGATTCTCTCTTATTCAAAAACTTTCATATGTAAGAATTTTATTAAAACATCAAGCAAAAACAAAATAAAATGACATTCTAAGAGTATCACATTGTAAGTGCATCTAGTGCCCCATAGTGATCTTAGTGTATTGAAGACTTATAGGTTAAGGGCTGATGCGTTTGTGAGTGTACACAGGTCTATAAGTCTATGAGGAGTTTGATATTTACAGACAAAGTCGACCCCTAAAAATGAATGTCTTCAACTGAAGACTTTGGATTTTTGAAGACTTTCTGAAGACTTTGAAAGTGAAGAAATTGGTGTGACCGTGAAGACTTGATATTCATGCGAGGAATATGAAGCGTGAAGACTTTTGTGTTCGTAGTTTCATTTTCTCTTTCTGGAGTCATAGGAAACACCGTACTATTAAAGGGGGTCGAGGTAAAACTAAGGAAAAGTTTCCAGGTGATGCTCAACTCAAAATCCTACACCTACCAATCCCTTTGAGTGAAGCCATTGGAAATCTCATACAATTCAGTCAATTTCTTCAGTGAAAGAGACGAAGTTCTTCTGGTCTTTGCGGAATTTGGTCTGACTGTGGAGTTAGGAATTCGCGAGTGCGGATTGCCTACAAGTGAGGAACATGATAGCCCTGAGGAATTTGAGATCTCAAATTTTCTACCATTGCTGTGCTACGCGCCAGCTGTCCTAAAATATCTACCCACCTAACGGTCATATCATTGGAGGGCATTTATGTCTTATCATGTTGGGATGCTCCTAGGCTATAAATAGCCGCCCCTACAACCACTAGCTAGTTGGCTGCTCCGCGAGAAACTGACACTTGTCATAGAGAGCATCCCATCCTCCAAGGATTTTGAGCGAAAATCATCAAGTGAGGAAAAACCCAAAACCACAAACCAAACATCTAAGAACCCAAGTGATTGAGCATCACTGAAGAGATTGTTCCTGTGTGGAACCAACGCTTGTTACCTTTGAGGACTGTGCATCCTCCAAACGGTTAGGCGTCATGGTCTAGAGCATCCAAGAGGGAAATGTGGATCGCCGAGTGACCAAGTCTGTGAAGGTTTGGAAATCACCTGAAGACTTACCATGAGTGATTGGATGAGGTCTGTGTGACCTTAGTTCAAGGAAAATATGGTGAGGACTGTGTGTCCGAGACTGTGTGTCCTCAGGTTTGAATACCTAGCAGCTCCAACCAGACGTACTACTGTCACAGCAGTTGGAACTGGTCTACCAAATCATTGTCTTGACCGAACTAACTGGTTCTATTTCCTCATTACTGTGTTGTATACTTGATCGCTACTATTTGAAGGCTTTGACTGAAGAATTCCTCAATTTCCTCAGTTCAATTTCTTCAGTTAGTTTGTCTTCAGCCTGCTTATCATGTGTTTATGCTTTTTGTACTTTGTGCTTGTTTTCATTTCATCATGATGGTTGTGCTACCGCTATGTTATGTTTGCACCTGAGTACTTATTCTGCTGCAAGTAGTTCTTTGCTAAGGAATTTCCTTACTCTAAAATTCCGTAGTGAAGAATTCATAAAAATCGCCTATTCACCCCCCGTCTAGTCGACTTAACGCAAATTCAATTGGTATAAGAGCAAGGTACTCCCTTGTTCTGTGTGATTTTGGTTTAACCGCCTGGAGTTTTAGTTATGTCGATCGAAGGTATGATCAAGGTCTCTGCTGGGTGTCCTACCTTCGATGGGATGGACTACCCCTACTGGAAGTGTTGGGGAACACAATATTTCAAAAAAATTTCCTACGGACACAAGAGATCTATCTAGGAGATGCGTAGCAACGAGAGGGGAGAGTGTCTCTACGTACCCTCGTAGACCGAAAGCGGAAGCGTTGAGTAAAGCGGTTGATGTAGTCGAACATCTTCGCGATCCAACCCATCAAGTACCGAACGTATGGCACCTCCGTGATCTACACACGTTCAGCTCGGTGACGTCCCTCAGACTCTAGATCCAGCTGAGGCCGAGGGAGAGTTTCGTCAGCACAACGGCGTGTTGACGGTGATGATGAAGTTACCGACGCAGGGCTTTGCCTAAGCACTACGACAATATGACCGAGGTGGAAATCTATGGAGGGGGGCACCACACACGGCTAAGAAATCAACTTGTGTGTCTATGGGGTGCCCTCCTCCCCCGTATATAAGCAAGGGGAGGAGGAGGAGGGCCGGCCTCAAGGGGCGCGCCCAAGGGGGGATTCCTACTCCTAGTAGGAGTAGGTTTCCCCCTTTCCTAGTCCAAGTAGGAGAAGAAGGAAGGAGAGGGAGAGGGAGAAGGAAAGAGGGGGCACCGCCCCCTCCTACTCCAATTCGGACCAGCCCATGGGGGGCGCGCTGCCTCCCCTTGTGGCCCTTCTCTCGTTTCCACTAAAGCCCAATGATGCCCAATACTTCCCCCGGTGAATTCCCGTAACTCCCCAGTTCTCCGAAAATACCCGAATCACTTGGTACTTTTCATGTCCGAATACAACCTTCCAATATATGAATATTTACCTCTCAACAATTTCAGGACTCCTCGTCATGTCTGTGATCTCATCCGGGACTCCGAACAAACTTCGGTCATCAAATCACATAACTCACAATACAAATCGTCATCGAACGTTAAGCGTGCGGACCCTACGGGTTCGAGAACTATGTAGACATGACCAAGACACACCTCCGGTCAATAACCAATAGTGGAACCTAGATGCTCATATTGGCACCTACATATTCTACGAAGATCATTATCGTCCAAACCGCATAACAACATACATTGTTCCCTTTGTAATCGGTATGTTACTTGCCCGAGATTCGATCATCGGTATCATCATACCTAGTTCAATCTCGTCACTGGCAAGTATCTTTACTCGTTCCGTAATGCATCATCCCGTGACTAACTCATTAGTCACATTGCTTGCAAGGCTCATAGTGATGTGCATTACCGAGAGGGCCTAGAGATACCTCTCCGATACATAGAGTGACAAAACCTAATCTCGATCTATGTCAACTCAACAAACACCATCGGAGACACCTGTAGAGCATCTTTATAATCACCTAGTTATGTTGTGACATTTGATAGCACACTAAGTGTTCCTCCGGTATCCGGGAGTTGCATAATCGCATAGTCATAGGAACATGTATAAGTCATGAACAAAGCAATAGCAAAAAACTAAACGATCATAGTGCTAAGCTAACGGATGGTTCTTGTCCACATCATTCTCTAATGATGTGATCTCGTTCATCAAACGACAACACATGTCCATAGTCAGGAAACATAACCATCTTTGATTAACGAGCTAGTTAAGTAGAGGCATACTAGGGACACTCTGTTTTGTCTACGTATTCACACATGTACTAAGTTTCCGGTTAATACAATTCTAGCATGAATAATAAACATTTATCATGATATAAGGAAATATAAATAACAACTTTATTATTGCCTCTAGGGCATATTTCCTTCAGGAAGAATAAGATGCGAATGCATCTTGAGGCAATTGACAACGATCTCTGGTACGTTGTGGAAAATGGTGTTCCCTCTGTCACTCCTACCATCAACGCTGCTGGCGTGAAGAGATTCAAGCAACTCGACTCTCAAGCGAAGAACATCATATGTGGCCATCTGAGCAAAGGGCGGTATGGCAGAGTGTGTGCTTTGGAGATAGCAAAGCTTATCTAGGATATGTTGTCCAAGGTCAATGAAGGAGTCTCAACACATCGTGACTCTCGAGTTGATGTTCTTCGCAATCTCTTCAACCGCTTCAAAAGACTCGACAGTGAAAATGTTCGGCTAACCTTCGATCGCCTCACTGACATTTCAAATGAGCTTCAAGCACTTGGTGCCACTGACATCACCGACCATCAGGTGGTGAAGAAATTGCTTCGATTGCTTGATTCCTCATTTGACACCCTTGCACTGATGATACAAGAACGTGGAGACTACAAGTCACTTGATCCCGCTGATATCCTTGAGAGGCTAACACTCATGATTTCCAGCTTGCTGAGAAGAGAGATCTCTATGGACCGAGCTATGGCAGATCACGTGCTCTGAAGGCCAAGGCAGTGTCTGACTCTGAAGGTGAGGATTCTGGTAGTAGCCTTGGTGATCCTGAAGAACTGAGACAGGAGCTAGCAATGCTCATGAGGAAATTCTAGAAGTTCTCAAGATGTGGTCGCTTTGGAAAATCCTCATGAAGTGATGACTTAAGATCAGATTCCTCATCCCATGATTACAAGAAGAGACTTTGCCACAAATGCAAGAAACCCGGTCACTACATTCAAGATTGTCCTCAATGGGAAAAGGAATCAAAGAAGAAGAAGTATAAGGACTACAGTTTTGATGATTCAAAGAAGAATAAGAAATCTTCAAAGTCCTCTTCATCAAAATCCTCAAGGTCTTCATATCACAAGAAGAGCAGCTCCAAGATGGCTCGGGCGTTCATTGCAAGGAAATGGGCTCTAAGGCTGAATCAGAGGAAAATGAGGAAGAGGAGGCATGTGAGGAGTCAGACTATGGTGTGGCGAGCCTAGCCCTCGCTACTGCGTTCGTCGGCAAGTCCATCTTCAACACTGAGGAAAATGACCTCCCAACACTGCTGACGACAGCGATGATGATTATGCTCCCACCTATTTCTTCATGGAAAAAGGTGCAAAGTACTCAAATATCCCTCCTTTGAATCAAGTGAGGATGAATCTGATGAAAACCTCAAGCCTAGCTATTCTAAACTTGCTCAGATTGCTGTAAAACAACAAAAGGCTCTTGAAAAGGTTCAAAATATGCTAGACAAAAGCGATGATATGTTGGGTGAAGAAATGGATCGCACTAACACTTTGACTGAAAAACTTCAGAGACTTCAGAATAAGTTTGAAAACCTTCAGATTCATCATAACACTCTCTTATCTGATCATGAGAAGCTTTCTGATGAATTTCTTCAAAGAAATCAAGACCTTGAGCAGCTAAGGGGAAGTTATGAAGATCTTCAGAAGGAGTGTGATTCATTACTTGCTCAACAAATCAGCGCTTCTCAGGAAGAATTTAATCCTCCATGTTTGAAGTGCATTGAACATGAATCTGCTAATTCTTCACCTAAAAGTTCAAATGCTTCAATTGCTGCAAATTCTTCAACTGTCTCTGCTATCACTAATTCCTCATCTGAGGATGCTGTTAGTATCACTAACCATGCAGGGCTGAAGGAATTGTATGTGCCAAGCATGTACAAAAGCCTCAAAGGGCATCAGGCACTTTGTGATGTGCTTAAAAAGCAGATCCTCAACCGGAACCCTAGGAAAGAGGGTATTGCTTTGGAGAGGAAACTCAATGCTAATGGGACCTATTGGAAACTTGAGCAGTATCCCAAAACCTCATGGATTGCTACAAAGGGACCTCCAGTGGATCCATCTACCTTATCTAGCTTTACATGTGAATCTTCATATTCATCTGATGAGTCATTTGACTCCAATTATAAACCGTTCAAAAATCAGAATGGTGAAGTATTTGCTAGATATGTTGGCACTAACTGCAGGAACGGTCCTCCTATGAAGAAAATCTGGGTTCCCAAAAGGTTCCTTGAAAGTCTTTAGGTGAATGTCATCATGACACCACCTGTGAAGAACAGGAACCCCAGATCCAATTCTTCATATGGACCGAATTCTTCTGTTCGACACGAGAAAAATCTTATGGCACTCCGTTAAAAGGGAAGAGGGGGAGTTTGATTTCTCTCATGCGCCGGGGAAAAAGAAAAATGCGGGCGTGCTAGTGTACCGTAGTACACAAAGAAAAGTGATACGGGAAACAAGTATTTCATTTATCTCTTTGGATAAACAAAATTACAAGATCCCATAAAAATGGTTGCGCTCCATGGCCTACTAGCGCGGCCTGCCTGACTATGGCGATGTGTGGTCTCCTGGTTCCCGGGGCCTCGAAAAGCTCCCGGTTAATTACTCCGGCGGGTTGCTCCGCGAGATACCTCCGATTAAGCCATGTGGTCGTCTTCGTCGTCTTCGCTTCGCGTTCTCCATGCATGATGATGCTGGTGTGTGTGTGTGTGGTGTGGGTGGCAGCACAACCCGTGTCCTCGTCGGTACACGTGCCGCTCAAAACATGCCCTTGTGCTGGCCATGTTCGCCCTCGCTGTCGCGCCTCGTCGGTCTTTACTACGTTGATGTAGTTGGTGTTGAAGTTGCATGGGTCCTGCTCTGCTCGGACTTCTTGACGATGTAGCGGCTTCGTCGGGTATGTAAGGGGTTCGCCTCGCGGGAGTATTCTTATGGAGACCGGCGTCGGTGAAAAACCAACGCTCGCTCGGATCGGCAATGCCAGTGTGGTTGGCGCCTCGTCTTGGCTGGACGCCGTGTTTACGGCGGTCCTCCAAGAGAAGGGCACCGCCTCATGGGGCCATCGGGAGTTAGTATTGGTGAAGTCAAGTCGCCTCATCACCATCACGCCTCGTCTCTATGGGCTTCGTGTCACAAATAGCACCATGTAGTGGTAAGGGTTGGTGAAGCCACATCATTGCGTAGCACCATCTTCTTCGCATCGCGGGCTCCGTGTTGCGGGCAGCATCGAGGGCGTGTGTCATCTTCATGGCTCCGGGTCGCGGGCTCCATCTTGACGAGGTAGACATTGGTGGTGTCCTCCTTGCGAGCTCCACACCACGATCCTTCGCGGTACCGGGTTGATGTTGGCGATGGGCGTCGTCTTGGCGAGCTCCGCGCCGCCATCCACCACGGCACCAGCTTGGTTATATTGGCGTTGGTGTCGTCTTGGCGAGCTCCGCGCCGCTATCCACCGCGACACGGTGGCGCCATCATTGCGAGCCTCCACGACTTTGTCTTCCATGGCACTGGCTTGATGAAGAAAAAGACGGGTGTCGTCCTAGCGAGCTCCGTCTCGCCTTCCTCCAGGGCACACGGCGGAGTCCCTGCGAGCTCCACGCCTCCGGGCCCCAGCTTGACGAAGTAGACGTCGGCGGCATCCTCGACGGGTGCCACGCCTCCGTCCTCTAGCTCCAGCATGAGGAAGTGGATGTCGTGCGTCCTTCTTGCGAGCTCCCCGTCATGATCCTTGCGGCACCGGGTTGATGATGTTGATATTAGCATCATCTTGGCGAACTCCATGGCACCATCCACCGTGGCACGCCGACGGCATCCTCCAGAGCCTCCACGCCTTCGTCCTCCATGGCGCCGGCTTGATGAAGTTTACACTAGCGTCGTCTTGGCGAACTTCGCGCCGCAATCCACCGCGGCACATCGGCGGCATCCTCGCAAGCCTCCCCACCTTTGTCCTCCATTACGCCATCTTGATGAAGAAAACGAGGGCGTCGTCCTAGCGAGTTCCATGTCACCATCCACGGCAGCATCCTCGCGAGCCTCGCGCCTTCGGGGTTCCAGCTTGACGAAGTAAACGTCGTCGGCCTCATCACCAAGGGCGGCCACCACAAAGGAGTCCAACGGGCTACGCGCCGGTAGCCCCATTGGTACGCTGTCGTCTTCAGCGTTTTGGTGAAGTGGGGAAGTAGCCTCGTCGTCTTGATGCGATCTGGTGCCTGCCGCAGTGAAACCTGCAAACAAAACCACTTCTACGTACCAGATGGCGTGCTAGCTGTTGCACGATGCTTGTGATTGCATGCATGTAGATGTCTCCCACGGCCGTATCTCCGCAGAGCCGTTATCTCGGCGGCGTGTTCGGCACCATGGCGCATCGTCATACACTGGCGCTACCTGCTCCTCTCCTTTGCTGCCTGGGTTATCTGGACGCTGCCGTTACCGGCGCGTCTCCTTTGCCCGGGCGTAGCCTCTTCTATTTGTGCGTGCATGAGTTCTTCCTGCAAAATAGCTGACAACACATAGAAAAAGAAAGATGATTGTGACGCCGTTTCCATAGTCGTCATTGCGTCCTTCTCGGTGCACACCCGCTGCCATGGGCGCGTCCTCCTGGATGCACAATGCGTCTTGATCTCCTCAGGTACCGGCACCGCCCGCCGCCTTCAGGCGCGTGCTGCTTGCAACCTGCACACAGCGGCCACCATCTTCAAGTCCTCCCGAAGGTGCCTCCTGCGTCTTGATATGTGTCTTGTATCTCTCTTGGCCTCGGCTGCCTGGGGTCCGCTTTGTTGCGCCTCCTCCTAATGACTTTATATAGCCACCCCGGGGTGTCGATGGATGGCAAGTTAGACAACCTGGGACACGGCCATGGATTTCTTTCCTTCTGCTATTCTTCTTCACGTCCAAGTCGGTTTGTATATTTCTTTCCTTTCTGTTGTTCTTCTTCACGCCCAAGTATATTCCATCTGATGCCAACACATGCTATATTTCATGTACACGTATACTTCAGCTGGCGTTTATTCGGGTACGTATATGCGCGCTTGCCAGCCGGCCGAGACACCCAAATACGCACACATAGTGTATAAACACCAAGTCCAAAGCAAAGCTTGTCACGTGCAATACAACACCCTCTTTTTTTAACGCGCATGCATATGCTGTGCTGACTACGTGGGCATTTCCCATGCGTGCATGTGCCACGATAATAAAATTTGCCTTTGTATTATAACTTGCCTTCCTTCGCATAGCCTACATAAAAAAATTATTAATATATACATACATGCATACATACATATATACATATATATATATATATATATATACATACATAAACACTATTCTGATCACAACCTGACCTGCCCCGTTAGTAGTACGTTGAACTTCCCTGTGAACTAGGTTGAACTTCCGCCAACATTGCCGAAATGGGGCTTGCGATATACCGTTATAAAGCTATGGACACCAGTATCATGACCCAAGTTAAATTTTTGACAAAATGTAAGCGGTTTAAGAGCAGTTTTGAAAACCGTTTTCTCTTGGCACAAAAAACGTGAATCGTATTTTCGATCGCATTTCTAAACCATTTATCGGAATGAGGCATATAATATGGCGTTGGAAATCTGCTGCAAAACTGCTCCTTCCACATGTTGAAAGTTTTCTCTAATTCCGTATGGTTAAAGAGTAATTTGAAAAAACGTAAAATTTCGTAAACCGAACAGCTGAGTTCGTTTTTTTGATGTCCTTTCTAAACGGCTCATCCAATGGAGGCATATGATATGGCGTTGGAAAGCTTATGAAAATGCGCTACTTTTTCATCTTGAAAGTTTTTTTCTAATTTTGAATGGTTTAAGAGTAATTTAGAAAATGGTCCAAGTCCTACCAAGTTTGTATTTTCGAGTTAATTTTTTAACCGTGCGTCCGAATGCAGCAAATGATATGGCGTTGGAAAGCTTGAACAAATGCGAAACTTGTTGGTATGTATTGTTTCTCCCAATTCTTTACGGTTTTAAGTCAGTTTCGAAAATGGCGAAAACGTATTTTCGCCGTAATTTCTACAAACTTTATCGGAATTGGGCAAATAATATACCGTTGAAAAGCTATGGAAAATGCGAAACTTTTTCGTGTTGATGGTTTTCTGTGATTCCTAGCCGTTTTCAAGTAATTTCGAAAATGGCGAGATCATTCGTTCTGTCTTTATCGCGAAACAGATTCTTTGAAAATGCACCATGTGAAGAACCTGAACTTCTCGACGCGTGTATCTGAACTTCACTCTGTTTTTCACGTCATTTTTTTGCTCGTAGGTCTCCATTCACTGCTCGTAACTCTCCATCCAGTCACCGGAATTGAGCAAGTGATATACCGATGGAAACCTGTTGTAAAAATGCAACTTTCCCGTGTTGATCATTTTTTCATACTCGCGACGATTTTAAAAGTTTTTCATCTGATATTCATTTAGTGTAGTAGGTGAACTTCTTGTTGTTTTCACGCTGAACTTCTGTGATGTATTTTTTATTTGTAATTTTCTCATCCATTCGTCAAGTGTTACACAAATGGTATTTCTTTTGTCTAAACCTCACAATATTTTTTTAACTTTCTCCGATGAAGGACTTGAACTTATATCAACAAACTTTTAGTCTTTGCTTTTTTTATTCTTTTTAATACAAAATGCACACCGTGTAGTACGTGAACTTCTGGCAGTTATCAAGCTGAACTTCTCTCGGTTATGTGAAAATATTTGAGTTTTTTATGAATATTAATCCGAATTTCTTAATCTTTTTATGAAATTTTTAAGCGCTCTATTTTTAAAAGTTGAACTTCTTGTTATTTAATTTTTGAACTTCTTGTTTTCATTCTTTAATAACGAGGAAATCTGAGTTTTCTATAATCACCGAACTTCTCCATCTTTTTAATTTGGACTTCCTGGTTTTATTTCTTTTAGTGACGGAAAAATCCTACTTTTTGATAGACCTCGAGCCGCCCCATTTTTGAATTTGAGCTTCTAGGTTTATTTCAACAGAGAAAATCTTTTTTTATAAAATTGTTTGAGATGCTTTTTTAATGACCTTCTTTTGGGTTTGTAACAAGCATTGAACTTCTTCGTCTTTCTAATTTGAACTTCTTATTTTACATTTTTTTAACTTGCATCTTGGTTTTGCACTAAAAATTAAACTTCTCAGTTATTTAAATTCGAACCTCTAGGTTTTTATATAACCCCTTTATTATTAAAAAGTTGAACTTCTTTGTATTTTCAATTTGACTTTCTTGGTTATGTAATAAACATTGAACCTCTATGTTTGTTAAATTTGAACATCTAATTTTTTTGGAAACGTGGAAAATGCTTTCTTTAAATAATTTTTTGAACTACTAACTCTTTTAAAACTTTTTTAGTTTTTCCTTATTTTTTAATTTTAACTTCTTCATTTTATTATTTAGTAATGAGAAAATATCTAAGTTTTTTTAACCTTCGAACTTCTCTTTTTTTTACTTTGAACTCCTTAGAAAAATATGGTTTTAAATAAGCAAACAATTTTCTAGGTTTTTAAATTTGAACTTCTAGGTTTTTTGACCTTCTCGGTTATTTCAAATTGAACTTCTAGGGTTTTCAAATTTGAACTTCTATATTCGGTTATTTCAAAATTTCTAGTTGTTTTTGAAAATCCATTTTTATATACTTTTTTTTAACTGCTCTGTTATTTTGAGTTGGCCTTCTCTCTTATTTTTTCGAAACAAGGAAAATCTAACTTTTAAAAAAATTGGTTATTTTTTTATGAACGAGAAAAATCCAAAATTTTAAAAAAAGAAAGACAAGCAATTTCTTGTATATCCTATTTTAGATGACATCTCATTCACATACGAGAAAGTAGTGCCTTAGCTTAGCCTTGTTTTTTTTAAACGAGAAATTCTTTCGAGCTCTTTTGTTGGAATTTTTCATTAAACAAATGGAGGGTGTCAAAGTTTGCACACGCATACATAGTTTGAACTCTCTCAGGATCAATATATGAACTTTTATAGTTTATTTTTTCACTGAAATCTAAGCTATTGATTTTAGTTTTCTGACACACGATATGCCACAACAAAATACAAGGTTTTTATAATCATTTTTGAGAAACAGGGAAATACAAGGTTTTTATAATCATCGTACTGCTCGGTTATTTCAAACTAAACTTCACATTCACGCACTGTAATATATTTCCAACATCAAGCACTAACATGAACCATAAACAAGCATCATTTAATCACTTCAAAAAGAGCAGGCTTCAAGAAAGATTGTTGCGGCTAAACAAAAGGAAAATTTATCAGGTACAAGTTTTTTTGTGCTCCCCTGCATACACACAACAATTATCAACTTCCATATTGATGGACTTCAATTTTTCTGACATGAACTTTTCTGTTGTCGCTATATATGAACTTCTCCTATAACCAAAGAGAGAGGTGCAACGAGACAGGGTAAAATGTTACAAAAAACACACTTTTTTGTTTGAGACATATACACAAACAGCTTGTGTACATGAACGACTACAAGTTGAAGTGACTAGTTAAGTGAAATGCTTTGTAGTATTAGCTCCTTCGTGTGTTGGCCAATTCCACCAAGAACAATGCATGTATGGAACAGGCCAAGTGGGATGAGGAAACGGGAGCAGGAGCTGCTCAACCATGACCTGGTTAAAGAACTTCAGCGCATCCATGGAAAGAAGCTTTTTGAGCCCCTTCTCCATCTCTTCCTGGGCCAGAGACTCATGTGGCTTCTCAGGCACTGCAGAGTTGACTGTGCACGTTGGCCCGCGCCGCCTGAACAACCTAGACTTCTGAACTTTTGAAGAAGAACAAGAAAATATAGAGGTGATTCAGCACATCACAAGTAGCTATTAGATATAAAATAGGTTCAGAGAGGACATCGAGGAGGCGCGGTCGCCATCCAGAATTCTGAACTTGGGCGACGGCTGCTGCTGGAAGAGGAACCAAAAATGGGTTCGATGCTGTCGGTTTAAGATGAAGGAGATGTGATCCGGACTGTGTTTGCCACGGTCGCCTCGGCCTCGCGTTGGTCGCCGCGAGATCGATGTGGCCAGCGTGGCATGCGAGGTGGTTCGCGTCTGCCTAGACGCGACATGGGCGAATCCCCACTGGGAGAGCGGTGCCTGAGCTTTGCCGGTGGCATCCTCGGGGAGGCGTAGGGTGCAGACCGCAGGTGGGTTCTCCACGGCGCATAACAACGACGAGATGCAGGCAGCGGCGCGTGGCAGGTAGCGTAGGAAGGGGGAAGGTCGAGCCAGAAAGGGGCGAGGTCTGGCCAGACTGGCGGAGGTGGTCGGGGTGGAGAGCGACGACGGAGGTGGTCGGCGGCACGGTGGAAGGAGGGGGTGGCCGGTGCCATGGTTTAAGGAGGGGGTGGCCGTCACCGTGGTGGAAGAAGGTAGCGGTGGCTGGTGCAGCGGTGGAAGAAGGTGGAGGTGGTCGACGCCGTCGTCGAAACAGGTCGAGGGAGGAAGCAGGAGGCGCGGTGGGGGCGGCGGATGGAGGCTCGTCGGGGACAGGGTGGGCGGCGGCGGCAGCGCACCGGGGCCGAGGGAGCCAGCAGCGGGAAGCATGCCGGGGCCGTGGGGCTAGCGGCGGGAGCCGCACCGGAACCAGGGAGGCGGCAGCAGGCGATGGATCGAGAGGTTGCCGGGGCGCTGGTGGGGGATCGTGGGAGGAATTGGGGGGCGCTAGCATGGATCGTCGGATCGGGGAAGTGGTGGACCGGCGGGGCGTGGGTGATTTTTTTTAGGAAGGGGCGTGGGTGATTAGGAAGTTCGGGAAGAGCTAATCGTGTCTATATAGGGCGCGCCGTGATCCAAATAACTATTCTGATCCTGGGATCATAATAGTGTTGTTATATATATATATATATATATATATATATATATACATACATAAACACTATTCTGATCATGGGATCAGAAAAATATTCTGATCACAACCTGACCTGCCCCGCTAGTAGTACGTTGAACTTCCCTTTGAACTAGGTTGAACTTCGGCCAACATTGCCCAAATGGGGCTTGCGATATACCGTTGGAAAGCTATGGACACCAATATCATGACCCAACTTAAATTTTTGGCAAAATATAAGCGGTTTAAGAGCAGTTTTGAAAACTGTTTTTTCTTCGCCCAAAAAACATGAATCGTATTTTCGATCGCATTTCTAAACCATTTATCGGAATGAGGCATATAATATGGCGTTGCAAAGATGCTGGAAAACCGCTCCTTCCACATGTTGAAAGTTTTCTCTAATTCCCAATGCTTAAAGAGTAATTGGAAAAAACGTAAAATTTCGTAAACCGAACAGCTGAGTTCATTTTTTTGATGTCATTTCTAAACGGCTAATCCAATGGAGGCATATGATACGGCGTTCGAAAGCTTATGAAAATGCGCTACTTTTTCATCTTGAAAGTTTTTTTTCTAATTTTGAATGGTTTAAGAGTAATTTAGAAAACGGTCCAAGTCCTACTGAGTTCGTATTTTCGATCTAATTTTTTAACCGTGCGTCCGAATGCAGTAAATGACATGGCGTTGGAAAGGTTGAACAAATGCGAAACTTTTCGGTATGTATTGTTTCTCCCAATTCTTTATTGTTTTAAGTCAGTTTCGAAAATGGCGAAAAACATATTGTCGCCATAATTTCTACAAACTTTATCGGAATGGGGCGAATAATATACCACCGAAAAGCTACGGAAAATGCAAAACTTTTTCATGTTGATGGTTTTCTCTGATTCCTAGCCGTTTTCAAGTAATTTCGAAAATGGCGGGATCATGTGTTCTGCCTTTATCGCGAAACAGATTCTTCAAAAATGCACCACGTGAAGAACCTGAACTTCTCGGCGCGTGTACCTGAACTTTACTCTGTTTTTCACGTGATGTTTTTGCTCGTTGATCTCCATCCACTGATCCTAGCTCTCCATCCACTCACCGGAATTGAGCAAGTGTTATACCGATGGAAAGTTGTTGTAAACACACAACTTTCCCGTGTTGATCATTTTTTCGTACTCGCGATGATTTAAAACAAATCATCTGAAATTCATTCAGCATAGTAGTTGAACTTCTTGTTGTTTTCACGTTGAACTTCTATGACGTATTTTCGTTTGTAATTTCTCATCCATTCATTAGTGTTATACAAATGATACCGCGTCATCTTTGGAAATTGAACTTCTCGTTTTCTTTTTGTTTTCTTTCAACATTGTTTAGCACGTCGAACCATGTCATCTTTAGAAATTGAACTTCTCATTTCTTTTTATTTTCTTTCAACATTGCTTTACACGTTGTGTACCGCGTCATCTTTAGAAATTGAACTTCTCCTTTCCTTTTTGTTTTCTTTCAACATTGGTTTACATGTTGAACCGCGTCATCTTTAAAAATTAAACTTCTCCCTTTCCTTTTGTTTTCTTGCATGTTTTAATTTATTTTGAACTTGCTGAGATAACACACTTGACCTTCTCGAACACAACATTTTGACCTTCGCAAAACATAAATTAAAGCCAAATTTTTGACCTACAAAGCATGCACAATTTTCTCCACTTTTTCAAGAATAAACGTTGAATCGCCCCGTTAGTTTGACATGAACTTCTGCTGCACATTTTCAAATGTCAGTTTGATTTTTCTTTTTCAAAAGCACATTGAGCTTTTTTTATTATGTTCTGTGGCAAGTAGCACGATCATTTTTTTGTTCCTGTAGAAAAGCATATGTGTTCGTCCTGCCATTAGTTTTTCACTTGACCTACCGTGAACATTTTGTTCGACCTACACATGGCGCAATCCAAGAGGAGTCAAAAATCAACTTGTGCCGGCATGGCTCAAAAGCACGCACGGCTGTAGGTGGTGGACCTCGGCCGCAGCGGGTCGCAGCGACGCACAAACAAGCTCCAAGTTGAGACCGCCCCCAGCTGCAGGTCGGGACCTCCCCCGGTTGCAGGTCGAGGTCAAAGGGATGGGGAGGTGATGGTTGGCCGAAGAGGGATCGACTGGATGCCCCCGATCTTATTTTTAACCTGAAATGCATTCCTTGCAGTACTTGAACTTCTCGTTGTTTTATAGACATGAAACCGCTCTATTTGTTCAATTTTTGAACCTCTTTGTTTATTTTTAGAAATGGGAAGAACTGGTATTTCTTTAGTAAATGTCGAAGTTCTTCGTTATTTCAAACTGAACTTCTTAGTTTATTCATTAGTAACAAGAAAAATTCAAGTTTTTGTATTAATTATTGAACTGCTCCATTTTTTGAAATTGAACTTCTTGGTTTATTATTTAGTAACAAGGAAAATCTGGGTGTTTCCATATACATTGAACCATTCTATTTCTTAAAATTGAACTTCTTGGTTTTTTTCAATTTGGGCTTCTTGGTGTTATTCATTTGTAACGGGAAAAAATCCTAGTTTTGTAATATCGTACAACTTCTTCGTTATTTCGAATTGAACTTCATGGTTCATTCATTAGTAATTGGAAACATTTCGAGTTTTTGTAATAAATATTGAAGTGCCCCGTTTTTTAAAATTGAACTTCTTGGTTTTATTATTTAGTAACAGGGAAAATCTGAGTTTTATATAAAGATTGAATTACTCCGTTTTCAAATTTGAACTTCTTGATTTTATTCTTTTAGTATTGGGGAAAATCATTTTTTTAACTACTAAAGTTTTAGAATTAAACTATTTGTATTTCCTACTTTTTCTATACAGAACAATGGACACCATAGCAATTACAAAATTTGAACACAAGCAAACAAGAATTTTCACCACATTCTTGTTAGTGTTTTGAAGTGATTTTTCTAGATTTAAATTTTGTTTTGTGCTCTTTTTCAAATTTGTTTGTCACTTGAATTCTAAAAAATCACAATTCTCCGATGTTTTACCTTGCATGCTTAATTTTGCTTGAACTTGCTGAGATAACACACTCGACCTTCTCGAACAGAACATTTTGACCTTAAGAAAACATAAATTCAAGCCAACTTTTTGACCTACACAGCATGTACAATCATTTTTTGTAATATTTTTTAAACTCTTTTCATTTTATTGATTTGAACTTCCAGTGGGTAATGAGAAAAAACTGAGTATTTTTATCAATTTTGAATTCTCTATTTTTAAAATTTGAAATTATTTGTTTATTTCTTTAGTAACAAGAAAAATGAAGGTTTTGTAATAAACATCTAAATTTGTAATAAAGCTGCCCATTAACAAGAAAAAAATTGAATTCCTCTCTGTTTTTTTATGTTTTTTGAACTTGTAAATCCTAGGTTTAATATACTTTGAACTTTTGTTTTATTTTAAAGAGAACTTCACATTTTCCATTTTTTAAGTACATAATTGTTTTTTATTTTTAATTAAACATCAAATTTGATAGTCTTTTCATTCTGAAATTCATCGTTGATTCTTTAGTAACAATGTATATCTTAATTTTTTAATAATGGTAAAATCCTAGTATTTAAATGAACATCAAACCACTTTGTTAATTTAGTTTGAACTTCTAGCTTTCTTATAAGGGGAATACGTATTTAAACTTTTTATATTTGTTCCTTTATTTTAATTTGAACTTCTTCATTTTATTCTTTAGTAACGAGATTTTTTTTGAGTTTTTGTAAACTTTGATTGGTTGGATGCTTATTTAATTCTTTTGTTAGTAACGAAAAAATCATTGGTTTTTTAATAAACTTCGGACCGCCGTGTTTTTACTCCTCGAGGACCACCAGGCAAACATGAGGAATTAGAGAACATGTACTTGCATCTTTTTCAAAAATGCACCCTTTTATTTCTGCACGCGAATTTCATACATGAACTTTGTATCTTGTTACAAATTTTTGAATTTTCATTTCTTACATTTGAACTTTTTTCTCTTTCTCTTATATACACAAAAAGAAAATAAAACCACCCATATTTTGTCCTATGAACTTGCCGAGCTAAATAAATTAAACTTATTATAGAGTAAACTTTTTCGAACTTCTAAATTTTCGTTTGATGAATTCCTTGGTAGTTATATATGAACTTCTTGACACAACGATTTCTAAGGTGCAAAACATGCACAAAAAGAGAAGGGAAGATGTAAAATGAGTGTGCAAACACTATAGAAATTTAGGGATCATTTGCGCATAAGAATCAGCAGCAAAAAGACAATGCACGCTTACAAACAATATTCTCAAATCACATGGCCGCACTGTAACTACAAGCACACAATCCTTTTTTACATAAAAGATGCACTAACTAGTGGCAGACTTGCATTTCTCCACCACACATTCCCTTAGTATCTTCTCTCACCTTACCCACACAGTGCTGATGCGTTATCTTCTCCGTGATTTTCTTCTTCCATGTACTCTCAGACAAGCAACATCTTGATTCAGAAACCAACCGCAATGGTGGCCATTTTTCTGGAGAAGCTTCCCTGTACTCTTCATTTTCACAACTGGACTAGCACATCCGGAGAAGCTGGCCTGCAATGGTGGCCAATTTTCTGGCAGGAGCTAGAGGCATGGGCACGCCTAGGTAGCCAGTAGCACAACCGCAGCAACATGCAGGGTCTATAGCAAGGCCGTGCCCACTATCTTCCACGGGATGTAGGTAGCAACAAGCAGAGTGTTGTCTCCATTAGGAACAATTTTGGATGCATGGTCTTGTCTCCACGGCTTGCTGAGAAGACGCGGCGAGCTAAGGGGCTGCAGCACACAAGAGATGAATATACATGAGATATCTTTCTAACATGTTCAGTACATGGAGATCCCAGTATACATAAATCTTTCCGGCAAATAGCAACTGGTGACATGTGGAAACGAAACCAAAGAGGGAATTGATCTCAGAAGAAGTCTCCCTTCACCAGATTCAGCAGAAATTGAACTGGATGGTGGGCAGCAGGATCCAGGTGATGTGTTCATGAACTTCCAGCGGCTCTATCATTGAACGGCCCGGGGCTGCGTAGTTGAACAGCTTGGGGTTGCATTGGGACGACTCGGACGGTGCTGCAGATCGGATAAGGGTGAGGGTTCTCTCCACTGCCCTAAAGAAAATGCTCTGAAGAACAAAACGCACGCACACACACACACACACACACACACACAAGAACAACTGCAGATTAGGATTTATAAATGGTCCTCTCTAGACGTAAAGAAGTCCAGGAAGATCCTTGGACGCAGGCACACAACAGAGGATGAACAAACGCATTAGCACGTACAACTCAGTTCCTCACATTCTACACTATTAATTGTTTTGTTAACAACATATGAAATGAATTATCAAATTAATACTCAGAAACATGATCTCTTTTATGCAGATACAGACCCAATCGTTCATGGTTCTTTTTTTAACATACTAAGATGAACAGCAGAGAAATATCCATACGAACAATACTGAACTTGCAAACAATATTGGAGAAGCAACAAAGTTACCTGTAGCTTCGAACGAGTATAGCTGATTCAGAAGAAGTGGTACACGGGTTCAAGCAAGAGATGATGGGAAGGTCGATCAGAGGCGCTAGAGAAGGTCACACGCGAGGGATGCCAAGGAAGGAGGTGCAGAGGAGAGAGTTGAGGAGCATGGTGTGTTGGGCTAGATGCACTACAGATGGCATAATGCCCCTGGGCTGCTGCTTTGGGGAGCAAGGGTGTTGCTGCAGGGGGGCGGTGGATCATGGGAGCATGGTGGCAGAGCCCGGGAGGAGTCAATGCTTGGGCGAGTCAATCTCGCTTTCTCCGGTAGGATCCTCACGCGGGGGCGGAGAGCGGGGGCGGATGGCAGCTCTGGTGTTAGGAGCATTCCTCGAACTTCTTCTGGATCCGGCCTCATACTTCTACCAGCAGGGCACCGGTGGTGCTGCGAGAGGAGGCCGGCGTCAGCGTCATCGTAGAAGGCTTGCGGCGGCGTCATGGTAGAAAGCGCCGCCCCGATGGGTGGGGTGGCTGGCTGGTGTGATTCTGGATCGGGAGATTTCAAGGGGCAGCGACACCCGGGATTGGCGGGGCGGTGACGCCTGGGGTCGGGGGCCACGGCGGCTGGGGTTGAGGGCGGCAGCGGTTGGGTGGTCCCCGGTGATGGGTGGGTTGGGGGTTTCCTGGGGCAGCGGCGGCGGGTGGGTCGGGGGAGAGTGCGAGGTGCGGGAGGTGGGGTGGGTGGTTTGGTTTTTTTTCATTTGCAAGATCTCAGGAACACCTCGTCGGTGCCTATATAGGCTACTATGATCCAAATAACTATTCTGATCCTAGGATTAGAATAGTATGTATGTATGTATGTATATAATGCAATATTGCACATAAACTCGTCGAACATCTTCATATGGATCCAAGTCCTCATATGGACCAAATTCCTCACATGGATCAAATTCCTCATATGAACATCATCGTGCTAACCATTTTGTTTCGTAAGGAAGATCTAAGGGCTATGAATATGTGCATTATTCTTCAAACCATTATGTTCATAAGTCCTCAAAGAATTTCTCTGCTTATTCATATGCTTACTCTAACCCCTCTTATGTGAAACGAAGTGGATTGGCTTCAATGCCACCTTTCTCTTATGGAGCTCGCAGAATGATGAACTCTTTGCCACCCCTCCAAATGTGGGTGGTGAAGAAAAAGAACTGATCTCTTATGCAGGGTCAGGTCTCCAGTCGAACTTAAATGTCTGAAGAATTTGCTGGAGACCTGAATATGCTTGGAAGGATGCAAGCTAATCATGAAGAAATGTGTTTTTTTCATTTCTCACGTCATAATATTACTATATGTGTTCTCTTACCTCATGAAATTGATGTCATATTCTTCACTGCTGAAGTATATGAGTTCGTAAGATGCACTAATTCATCTACAGGATGATCAACCCAAAGCCACTGAGTGGGTCCTCGATAGTGGATGTACAAATCACATGACTGGTGATAGGAGCTTATAGATGGACATTGCTTTATCTCCATCGCATCTGAAGCATATCACCTACGCTGACAAAGGCAAAAGCAAGGTATTGGGTATAGGTAAGGTTGCAATCTCAAAGGATCGACACATGGACAAAGTCATGCTTGTCGAGTCCTTAGGGTTCAACCTCATGTCTGCCTCAATTCTTTGTGATCTGATATGGTTGTTGTCTTTGGCAAGTATCGTTGTGTTGTGATCATGGAAGCTGACAATTCCAAAGTCTTCGAAGGCTTTAGGAGCAGAGATTTGTATATTGTTGATTTCTCTACAGGACCACAACCTGCTACATGTCTACTTGCAAAAGCTTCAGAAGGCTGGCTATGGCATCAACGACTTGGTCATGCTGGCATGAGGAACATGGGTGCATATCATCACTTACAAAACTGAAGTGCAGAAAGTCTTCAAACGATTTTCCTCGAGGGCTTCAACCAACTCTAGTGTGAAGATCAAGCACATCAGAAGTGACAATGGAACTGAGTTCAAGAATACTGGTCTTGATGATTATCTTGATGAACTTGGTATTACTCATGAGTTATCTGCTCCTTATACTCCTCAGCAGAATGGCGTCGTGGAGCGCAAGAACAGGACTCTTGTTGAGATTGCTCGCACTATGCTTTATGAGTACAAAATGCCTCCTTGCTTCTGGCCTGAGGCAATTGATATTGCGTGCCACATCATCAATAGGGTATATCTTCACAAATTCTTCAGAAAGACCTCATATGAACTCCTCACTGACAAGAAACCCAATGTGAGTTATTTCAAAGTCTTCGGTGCTAAATGTTGGATTAGAGATCCTCGTCACAATTCTAAATTTGTACCGAAAGCACATGAAGGTTTTATGCTTGGTTATGGAAAGGACTCGCACACCTACAGAGTCTTCAACACCTATCACCACAAGGTTGTTGAAACTGTGGATGTGCGGTTCAATGAAACTAATGGCTCGCAAAGAGAGCACCTACCTCCTGTGCTAGATGAAATACCACCTGAGGAATCCATTAAGTTCATGGCTACTGAGGATGTCATTCCAACTGAAGAATCTACTGAAGAAGTCATTCCAGAACATGAAGAACATCATGCTGGTGCACCTGAAGAAAATGGCTCTGAATAAAATGCTAAGCAAATTCCTTGTCGTCAACCAGCTCATCCTCGCGTCACAAATGAAGTGCAGATTGAGAGAATCATCAACGACATCAAAGCACCAGGTCCTCTCACACGCTCAAAACCTTCACATTTGTCTAACTTCTGTGGGCACTTTGCTTTCATCTCTATCACATAGCCCACTAAGGTAGATGAAGCATTTATGGAGCCTGAGTGGATTCAAGCTATGCAAGAAGAATTACATTATTTCGAGCTCAACAATGTGTGGAACTCGTCAAGCGACCAGACCCTCGCAAGCACAATATCATTGGCACCAAATGGATCTACCGCAACAAGAAAGATTGAAATGGCCTTGTGGTGAGGAATAAGGCACGACTTGTAGCTCAAGGCTACACACAGGTTGAAGGAATTGATTTTGATGAAACTTTTGCACATGTTGCTAGACTTGAAGCTGTTCGCATATTACTTGCTTGTGCTAACCATCATAATATCATCTTATATCAAATGGATGTGAAAAGTGCATTCCTCAATGGTAAGCTTGAGGAAGAAGTATATGTTGCTCAACCCCCAAGTTTTAAGGATTCAAAGCATCCTGACAAAGTCTTCAGACTCAATAAGCCCTCTATGGCCTCAAGCAGGCCCCTCGGGCGTGGTATGATACTTTGAAGGAATTCCTCATGAAGAAAGGCTTCAAACCCAGTTCACTTGACGCAACTCTTTCCACCAAAGCTTATGATGATGAATTATTCGTGTGCCAAATATATGTTGATGATATCATCTTTGGCATTATTGACCAATGTTACAGTGATGGATTTGCCTATATGATGAGTGAAGAATATCAAATGTCTATGATGGGAGAATTGAAATTCTTCTTAAGTCTTCAAATTCGTCAACAACGAAACGGCATCTTCATATCTTAGGAGAAATACCTCAAGGATGTATTGAGGAAATTCGGCATGCAAGATTGCAAAGGAGTCAAAATCCCTATGCCCACAAATGGCCATCTATGAACTGATGAAAATGGTATTGACTTCGATAAAAAGGTATACCGCTCCATGATTGGCTCTTTATTGTATTTATGTGCATCTAGGCCAGATATTATGCTTAGTGTTTGCATGTGTGCCCGCTTTCATGCTACACCGAAGGAATCACACCATAAGGATGTGAAGCATATTCTTCGACATCTAGCTCACACTCCAACACTTGGATTATGGTATCCCAAGGGCTCGGCTTTTGATCTCATTGGATATTCAGACTCTGACTATGCTAGTGATCGTGTGGAGCGCAAGTCAACATCAGGCACATGACATTTCCTCGGACGATCCTTGGTCTGTTGGTCCTCAAAGAAACAGAACTACGTATCACTTTCTATTGCTGAAGCTGAGTACATTGCTGTTGGTTCATGCTATGCTCAACTGCTATGGATGAAACAAACACTCAAGGACTACGGCTTCAATTTGAAGAATGTGCCACTCTATTGTGACAACGAGAGTGCCATCAAGATTGCTCATAACCCAGATCAGCACTCGAAGACAAAGCACATTCAGATTCGTCATCATTTTCTTCATGATCGTGTGTTGAAGGGCGACATCTCTATTGAGCATGTGAAGACTAAAGAACAGCTACCCAATAACTTCACAAAGACCTTGGATGAGAAGAGATTTAGCAAGTTGTGGTGTGAGCTAAATATCTTAGAATCTTCGAATGTCCTTTGAAAAGGACACACATCCTAACACTTAGGCAAAATTGATGACTTAGATGTGCAACACATGAAGTAACGTTTTTCTTCAACCAATCAAGACTAACCCTCTAAGTGTGAAGAAATTAACGAAGAATTTGATTCTCAGAGCCCTACGACAATTGTACGCGGCGTCTGAAATCAGCATTCTTATACGGTGGGTTACGCCACCAACAAAAGTTAAAAATCTTCAATTTGAGTTTTTCTTCAGTCTTGAAATTCCTCAGTTGTTCGATTTCTTCAACTTTGCAATGTCTTCACTCTCTCCGTCGTTTTTCTTCATTGAATATATATATGAGTTTACGTCCTCTACATCATTCACTTATTTCTATTTCTTCAAGTTGCCTTTTCTGCTAAGTGAATGTGATCAGACCCTTCCCCCTCTATGCTATACTCAACCCAGTCTGTTCACAAAATTCTTCATGTGCGTTCTATTTGAAACTCGTTCGAAATCTTCACTGTGCCCTTGTCAGTTGAAGAATTCGCGAACGAAACTTTAAAACTTTCTTATCTAAATTTATGGCTTTTTGCCGCCTAAACCGTTCCACATCCCACGATAAGTCTTATCTATTCACCCATGATCTCACACGATTGCCACTGCTCTGTACGTGGGTGACACATGTTGCTAGGAAGAGAAGGGTCAGGGGCACGTTCGTCCATTTTCCTCGGGCGAGCGGTTTTTCACCTCGGCTATATATACCCCTCACCCTCCTTAGACTGTTTTTACTCCGCTCGACCCCACTCCCTCGCTCGAGCTCTCAAACCTAGCGCTGCCGCTACTTCCATCGTCACTGGTGAGGAAGAATGCCTCGACCTCGTCGTCATCGTCATCGTACTCACGCCGTCCGCGGATTTCTTCACTCCGTCGTCGCCGTAGCTGTCTTCCTCCACCAAGTTAGGGCGTGGAAGATTCGGACAAACGAACTTCCAATCTATTATTCCCAGTTCATCGTGTTCTTCGCCAAGGGTAATTAAAATTTACTTTTACCGCCCTTGTTGATTCTGATGATTTCCACAAAATCTTCAAAAGGTGTTTATTCTCCAATCTTCACACTCTAAACACCTCATACGAACATTTGTCTTTGATCTATTTATCTAAGCAACATATTTTTCTTCAAGATTCCTCAGTTGTGTGGATATTCAATCTACACAACTCTAGAACCTAAGTCAAAGAATGCTTAGTGAAATTCCTCAAGACACATCTGGTCAAATTCCTCAAACTTGTTCTTTTTGCAAAAACTTCTGAGAACGCATATGACATCTCCAAATTCTTCGCACCTATACTCTATTCATAGGTCCTCATGTCCGCTGCTGAATCACTAGGTTCTCATCAACTTAACTCATTTGCAGCGTTCCTCGAAGAAAATTTGCATACCTCGTCAGAAAACTCAATTGTTCATAATCCTCAGCTGAACAAAATGGCTGACGGCAAGAAACCTTAGAAGGGAGGCAAGAGACTGGAGGTTGACACTGCATTTGAAATCCATGAAGATATCTATGCTGGATATTGCACACCCCCTGAGGAAACCAAGAATGAGCACAAAGTGCGCATTCAGAAAATTGAGAGGAGATGGGCACATGAATGGAGGGAGTACAGGTATGTCACTCCAAAGTACATGAAGAAATTCGCTCTTCACCCTCCTTGCCCAAGACCTCCATTGGCACCTGGCCAAGAAGCTGATCCCACTAGCCTCAAGCGCGGCGAGGACTATCCTGATGAATGGGCAAAATGGCGAGCGAAGCTAGCCAAAATGGCTAAGGAAGCAGTGAGGAAATTCAATGAAGACTCTGTTGCTGCTGCTGCCACTGCTAACGCCTCTGCTAGCAAGCCCAAGAAGGCTATGCCCAAGAAGCCCACACATAAGCCCAGTGCCTCTGCTTCAATGCCCTCACGGCCAAGTGAGGGACTCCTGGATTAGGGGTCCTCGGACTGCCGGACTATATACTTTGGCCGGACTGTTGGACTATGAAGATACAAGATTGAATACTTCGTCCCGTGTCCGGGTGAGACTCTCCTTTGCATGGAAGGCAAGCTTGGAAATTCGGATATGTAGATCTCCTCCCTTGTAACCAACTCTGTGTAACCCTAGCCCCCTCCGGTGTCTATATAAACTGGAGGGTTTAGTCCGTAGGACAATGTAACGCCCCCGATACAAGTTTCCATATTTGTAACTCCGACTCTGCCATTTTTGGCTTTAAGTTATTCCCTCGTGGTTGGGTTTTGTCTTTGTTTTGCATTTTTTTCATGTCATGCATTTCATATCATGTCATCATGTGCATCGCATTTGCATACGTGTTCGTCTCATGCATCCGAGCATTTTCCCCGTTACCCGTTTTGCAATTCGGCACTCCTACATCATTCGGCGCCCCCTTTTGCCTCTTTTCGTGAGCGGGTGTTAAACATTCTTGGAATGGACCGAGATTTGCCAAGCGGCCTTGGTACACCACCGGTAAACCGCCTTTCAAGTTTCGTGCCATTTGTAGTCCGTTTGATACTCCAACGGTTAACCGGAGAACCGTAGAGGCCTCGTGTGTACCAAGGCCACTTGGCAAATCTCTCATGTCCTCCGTCATCGGATCACGATCGCGTGGCCGAAAACTACACCTCATTTGGACACTACTACCTCCTCCTACCGATAAAGATATAGCCGCATCATGGGTGTTACAAGTTGGTAATCAGAGCCTTCCCCGACTTAGGAGCCCCCTGCTTGATCAAATCATTGACGTTGTTGAGTATAGAAAAATGTTTTGAGTCTTATAGGATTATATATATCGGAGAGTAGGATTCTTTTTACTCCTCAGTCCCTTCATCACTCTGGTGAGGCCTCCTGACGTAGAGTTTTGACTCTTCTGTCCTCAAATTTCACTAAAAAAATTAGGATCACGCGGGTATCTTGGAATCGTTTCGATGTTTTTGTGACGAGAACATTGTTCTTGGTGCCTCCTGACATTTAGGGGTTGTGGCAGTGTCCCGGGGAGTTGAGCTCCGAGGTGTTGTCGTCACAATTTTATCATTGCAGTTCTGGAATACCTGAGTTCGCCGACATCGAAAATCTCATTTATGCAGTTGTTGGTGAGATAACCTCGACGCCACCCAGTACTGGGGTGGGAGTTCGGGAGTTTTGCCATAATTGTATAGCGGATGCTTTTCGGAGGTTGAGGTAAATGATTTCCGAAGGTTTCTTGGTTATGTGTTGAAGGATGGATACAGCTGGATGTAGGATTTGCTAGTTTTGGGTGAGATATTATGCTTCCCATGTATCCCCAACACCTGATTGCATAACCAGAAAGTTTCGAGAGTTTATAAGTGGGAATTCAAGTATATTGTAGGATATCTTTCCAACAGACACATGATACGATAAGGGATCTATCATATGTTTGTTCCGGCTTATTTTTCAAGCCAATCCTTTGTTTTGTTTTGTTTTGTTGTGGTATTCGAGTTGCTTCAATGTCAAATGTTGATTCCATACCTTTCCTAAGCGGTGTTCTCATATTCCTATGTGAATACTAATCCTTCTAGTTTATTGAGATTTTCATGTCAATCATTTTCAACCGGTGTGATTCTCTTCAAGATGATCCTATCATTTTTACATCCGCAAGATCAATTCTAAGTTTCTCAACGGTGTTTGTTTCATCCGTCCGAAGTTGTCCTTGTTTTTCCTGCCCTCCCACCCTTTTCTTCAAGTAATCATATGTCTTAATCAAGTGTCCTTCTATTTATGGGAAGTCTCTCCATTATTTTCCGTCAACGTTCTTATCCGATGATTCTCAGGAAGATACTAACGGAGCTTCAAGTTCATCATTCTTCATTATTTTTCTTCTCCGGTGAATTCAATTCAAGTTTTGTCGATCGTATCCTTTTTCCTCGTTTCTAATGCTTTTACCATGCCGGTGCACCTCATAATCATTCCCCGCTTGCTATTCAATTATTCCGGAGCGCTGAAGATATCTCGAAGATTCATGTTTCCACTCTGCATTTGTTCAAGCTTCAAGCCATTTAATTCAACTGGTGCAATATCTCTTTTAAATCATTTCGACGGTGTTTCTTTTGAGTGAGCCCTAACCCACAGGTCTTTTCCCAGGATCTTACCTGACTCTTCTAATCTTCCCGAAGTTACTCTCAAATTCTTTTCCAAGATTGACATGAGAATGAGTTATCATCAGTCAAATGTCTTTCACCAAGATCTTTCAAATTCTTTTCATTGTTGGTTCAACCTTTCTAATTTCCATTCCGAGTGTCTCAACAATTCATGGTGGTGTTTCTCATCGCCATTCTCATCATTTCAATACCAAAGAAGAAGTGTTTTCTCTAAATCTTGCTCCATTCTCTTCAAGATTCATGGTGCTAGCTTTATGCCATCCTCTCATAATTGTTTTCGATTGTGAGAATTCTTTTCACCCATCCGGAGCAATTCAGGAGTATTTTTCAGTTTGATTATCCAGAGGCCATCATCTCAGAATTATTCATTCTCAGCGTGTAGCTATCATTCTCCAAATCTTACCGGTGCATCATTCAAATAGTCTCTATTCTGCTCGTGATCTCTTCGTTCTCTTGTATCAAAATCCCCTAAAGTATCTCCGTTCGTTCTCCAATTCTTCCCAGTGAATTGTGCATGTGCTATGTTCATTTTTAATTCTTATGGTGGTTCATTCAAGATCTCTCTTCCTTCGTTATCATATCAATTCATTCATTCTCCCCAATCCTTCCGGTGGTTCGCAGAAGACCTTCCCAAGTTGGCGCTACATCTATCTTAATCCTTTCTACGAGAATAAGTAGTATGTCAAATCCATTGTGTGCCATCAATTTAAATGGTGAAGGATAAGCATAATGCAATTCTTATTCTTGTTTCATCCAGGTGATTAATTCCTTATTCCGGAGGTTCATCAAAATTCTTGATTTCATTTGTTCATCTTTCTTTCCGGAGTTCCAAGTTTTTCTCGGTTATATCATCGCGAAGCTCCATCTAAATAATTGCAAGGATTCACCTTGTGTTTTCAACTTCTCTTTCTTTTTATCATCATTTTGTTTACCGGAGTTCTTCATGGAGGCTCTACATGATGACTCATCAAGGATTTAATTCCTTCTTGAAGTGTCGATCGAGATTCTTTTCAAAGGAGTTCAAGCCTTCTTCATCTTGCATTCCGAAGTACAATTCTTTCAACCTTATCTTTGAGGTGGTATTGTGTCATTCTTGATAATTTCCCTTCGTGTTTCATGATTCACAAGTTTTCAAGAGTGACAAATCTAAAATCCATCATTTTCTCTTCGCTCAAGATATCTTTTCAATCCATCAATCTCTTCTTTGGAATTATCTTGGGTTATAATTCACCTAAATCTTTCCCTAAGGATTTTTGCTAATTATGGTGCTTATAAATGATCCAAGTTCTTCATTCATTCTCTCGGTGAAATAAGTTTATCGTCTCCTTGTTCATATCAATCCAATCTATCGTTCCCGTTAGTGGCAGAATTTCACCTCATTTTTGAGATGTTTTCCATAAGCCCACTTAAAGCTTATCCTTTCATTGTTGATAATCCAACGACTTCATTCTAGTATTTGTTGTAAGCGTGCTCTCTCAAGATCTTGTTTCCCTATGTTCAATCAATTCCATTCTTTCATTTGTTCTGGAGGCATTGTGTTGATGCTCTCTTCAATCGGCATCTCAAATTGTGAGGATCGTGTCCTTTTCGTGCTTATCAAGTCAACCGGAGTGTTGTGCCCTCTGCTCAAGTTCTTTTCATCTTATCAAGTTTCGTATCACTTTTCAACCGGAGTGTTGCCCGAATTGGTTCTTCCTTGTTCATCTTTTCTGACAGAGATTGTCAACTTCGTTCAACTCCGTTGTATTCTTTCTCGAAATGGTGTAACTTCTCAAGGTTCTTTGGTTTCACTCGTTTATCAAAGAAGCAACTTAGTTTTACCTCTTATCTTCCTCTTCCTTTTCCCTCCGGTGCCATCCTAGATCTCGGGACGAGATCCTCTCGTAGTGATGGAGTGTTGTAACGCCCCGGATACAAGTTTCCATATTTGTAACTCCGATTCTGCCATTTTCGGCTTTAAGTTATTCCCTCGTGGTTGGGTTTTGTCTTCGTTTTGCAATTTGTCCATTTCATGCATTTCATATCATGTCATCATGTGCATCGCATTTGCATACGTGTTCGTCTCATGCATCCGAGCATTTTCCCCGTTGTCCGTTTTGCAATCCGACACTCCTAGGTCATCCGGCGCCCCCTTTTGCCTCTTTTCGTGAGCGGGTGTGAAACGTTCTCGGAATGGATTGAGATTTGCCAAGCGGCCTTGGTACACCACCGGTAGACCGCATGTCAAGTTTTGTTCCATTTGGAGTCCGTTTGATACTCCAACGGTTAACCGGAGAACCGTAAATCTTCAGTAAGGATGATTTGGACATATGGTTGTGCTCTATCCATCCATGCCCCTGTTTGCATTTATGGAGTACCCTAGAATGATTTAATCTTGCTCTACTTTTGCTATAAAATGTTCCTGGCAGATTGTTTACGTGTTAATCATTTTTGGCAAGGTTGTTGTAGTTGATCCAAGCATGCTATAAACTTGTTCTTGCCATGGTTAGCTTTATGATCATGTCTTCTTGCTTATGCTATGCTTATCTTGGCATGCAATGCCTTGTGATGAGTGAATCGATCTCGCAAAGATGCCTTCATAATTCTATTTATGCCATGCCCAGTTTTCTGCAAAGTATGAATCTATTAACGAAACTTGCTATGTTTACATGGGTGCCATCATATCTTATGATCCTTTTTGGCTCATGGTCAGTAAGGGACTTTTGTTCTATTCTTTAAGTAGATTCATGACATGCCTTGTTTTGCTATGATAAGTTCCTGTAGCATGTTGTTTGCTTGCTCTAAACATTGCTTCCTGATGTTAATTCCTGACATGTTAGTATATTTCACTAAGTCAGTGATGCTGATATCTTTTGCACTTTTGCCATGGTTGTCTGAACCTGCTCTTGTGTGATTTAGCCGTAGCTCAGTGTTCATCTTTTGCCAAGCATCTTGAGTAGATCACTGCCATGTGCTTTGTTGCTATGTTGGAGTGCATTAGCTTAGTTTCTTGTTGCATTCTAGATGGCATCGTGCTGTTAATCGCAGAATTGTGCCATTCTTGTTTTGCTTGCCATTTGCAAACCGTGCATCTGATTCCAGTGATCTTTATATCGATTTCGACCGAAATCAACTCATATTTCTTGCGACACACTTGGTTTGCCAAGTTGATGCATGGTTCAATCTTTCCCTTCCGAAGCACGCATATGCATTGCATATCACATCCCGCATATCATGCCATGTTTTGCATCATGTTGCTTGCGCATTGCACCGTGGTTGATTGTTGTTTCCTTTGCTTGTGTTCTTGCTTTTGGTAGAGTTGGGATACGAGTATGTGATCGAGGAACCTGTTGAGTATGTTTACGAGGATCAAGCTTTCGACTACTCTGAGTTCATTTCAAGCAAGAAGACCATACCCTCAAAATCACTTCTATCTTTGCTTGCTAGTTGTTCGCTCTATTGCTATGTTGCGATACCTACAACTTGCTATATCATGCCTCCCATATTGCCATGTCAAGCCTCTAACCCACCTTTCCTAGCAAACCGTTGTTTGGCTATGTTACCGCTTTGCTCAGCCCCTCTTATAGCGTTGCTAGTTGCAGGTGGAGTTGAAGTTTCTTCCATGTTGGAACATGGATATCTTTGGGATATCATTATTATATCTTGTTTACTTTAATGCACCTATATACTTGGTAAAGGGTGGAAGGCTCGGCCTTATGCCTGGTGTTTTGTTGCACTCTTGCCGCCCTAGTTTCCGTCATACCGGTGTTATGTTCCTTGATTTTGCGTTCCTTACACGGTTGGGTGTTATGGGGACCCCTTGACAGTTCGCTTTGAATAAAACTCCTCCAGCAAGGCCCAGCCTTGGTTTTACCATTTGCCTCACCACCACCTACCCTTCCCTCGGGTCGGCCAGCCCGAGGGTCATCTTTATTTTAAGCCCCCCCCCCGGCCCAGTGCTTGTCTAAGTGTTGGTCCGAACCGAGTAGACTGCGGGGCCACCTCGGGGAAACTTGAGGTTTGGTTTTACTCGTAGGATGTCTCATCCGGTGTTGCCCTAAGAACGAGATATGTGCAGCTCCTATCGGGATGTCGGCGCATCGGGCGGTCTTGCTGGTCTTGTTTTACCATTGTCGAAATGTCTTGTAACCGGGATTCCGAGTCTGATGGGGTCTTCCTGGGAGAAGGAATATCCTTCATTGACCATGAGAGCTTGTGATGGGCTAAGTTGGGACACCCCTGCAGGGTTTGAACTTTCGAAAGTCATGCCCACGGTTATGGGCAGATGGGAATTTGTTAATGTCCGGTTGTAGAGAATTTGACACTTAACGTAATTAAAATGAATTAACCACGTGTGTAGCCGTGATGGTCTCTTTCCGGCGGAATCCGGGAAGTGAACACGGTTCTCGTGTTATGCTTGAACGTAAGTAGTTTCAGGATCACTTCTTGATCACTTCTAGTTCACGACCGTGCTTTGCTCCTCTTCTCGCTCTCATTTGCGTAAGTTAGCCACCATATATGCTAGTGCTTGCTGCAGCTCCACCTCACTACCCTTTTTCCTACCCATAAGCTTAAATAGTCTTGATCTCGCGGGTGTGATATTGTTGAGTCCGCGTGACTCACAGGTACTTCCAAAACAGTTGCAGGTGCCGATGATACCAATGCAGGTGATGCAACCGAGCTCAAGCGGGAGCTCGATGAAGACCTTTCCGTTGTGGTGTTTCGTTTCCTTTTGATCAATAGTGGAGCCCAGTTGGGACGATCGGGGATCTAGCATTTGGGGTGTCTTTCTTTTATGTTGGTTCCGTAGTCGGACCTTGATTGTATTCTGGATAATGTATGATATTTATGTATTGTTCGAAGTGGCGATTGTAAGCCAACTCTGTATCCCTTTCTTATTCAGTACATGGGATGTGTAAAGATTACCCCTCTTGCAACATGCCTACCATGCGGTTATGCCTCTAAGTCATGCTCTGACACGTGGGAGATATAGCCGCATCATGGGTGTTACAGACAATAACAATCATAATCATAGGCTAGCTTCCAGGGTTTAGCCTCTACGATCTCGTGGTAGATCAACTCTTGTAATACTCATATCATCAAGATCAATCAAGCAGGAAGTAGGGTATTACCTCCATCGAGAGGGCCCGAAACTAGGTAAACATTGTGTCCCCGCCTCCTGTTACCATCCGCCTTAGACGCACAGTTCGGGACCCCCTACCCGAGATCTGCCAGTTTTGACACCGACATCGGTGCTTTCATTGAGAGTTCCACTGTGCCGTCACCATAAGGCTTGATGGCTCCTTCGATCAGCGGCAACGATGCGATCCAGGGTGAGGTTTTTCTCCCCAGACAGATCTTCGTATTTGACGGCTTTGCACTGCGGGCCAACTCGCTTGGCCATCTGGAGCAGATCGAGAGCTACGCCCTTGGCCGTCAGGTCAGGTTTGGAAACTTAAACCATGTTGCCGACATCCGCGAAAACTTGATCTTCGACGGATTCGAGCCCGTGTCAGGTGCGCCGCATAGCCACGACGAGCATTACTTAGCTCTGCCGCCGGATAGTGTTCAGGAGATCACACCTGTGGAAACTCTAACCCTTGATCCGGAGCAGATCGCGTCATCCGAGGACGGGTGGATGGACCCCGCCACAGAGGTCGCACACTCAGCAGCGATAGAGCCGAATACTGACTTCACCTCCTACGAGACCTGTGTTGCCGGATCCTTGGATTCGTCCCTGGCCACGGGCTCCGAACCGCCTGTGTCCTTGCCTATCAAATCTGATTGGGCATCGATCATGGAGTTTTCCTCCGTGGATATCTTTCAGCACTCGCCCTTGGGTGATGTGCTAAATTCATTAAGGTCTCTCTCCTTGTCAGGAGGCCCTTGGCCGAACTATGTCCGGTGTGACGCCCCTGATTTAATCGTACACTAATCATACACGCAAACGTGTACGATCAAGATCAGGGACTCACGGGAAGATATCACAACACAACTCTACAAATAAAATAAGTCATACAAGCATCATATTACAAGCCAGGGGCCTCGAGGGCTCGAATACAAGAGCTTGATCATAGACGAGTCAGCGGAAGCAACAATATCTGAGCACAGACATAAGTTAAACAAGTTTGCCTTAAGAAGGCTAGCACAAACTGGGATACAGGAAAGAGGCGCAGGCCTCCTGCCTGGGATCCTCCTAAACTACTCCTGGTCGTCGTCAGCGGGCAGCACGTAGTAGTAGGCACCTCCGGTGTAGTAGGAGTCGTCGTCGATGGTGGCATCTGGCTCCTGGGCTCCAACGTCAGGTTGCGACAACCAGGTAGAAGGGATAGGGGGAAAGGGGGAGAAAGCAACCGTGAGTACTCATCCAAAGTACTCGCAAGCAAGGAGCTACACTACATATGTATGCATTAGTATCAAAGGGAATAAGGCTATTATATGTGGACTGGGCTGCAGAAAGCCGGAATAAGAGGGGGATAGCTAGTCCTTTCGAAGACTACGCTTCTGGCAGCCTCCGTCTTGCAGCATGTAGTAGAGAGTAGACTGAAGTCCTCCAAGTAGCATCGCATAGCATAACCCTAACCGATGATCCTCTCCTCGTCGCCCTGTTAGAGAGCGATCACCGGGTTATATCTGGCACTTGGAAGGGTGTGTTTTATTAAGTATCCGGTTCTAGTTGTCATAAGGTCAAAGTACAACTCCGGGTCGTCCTTTTACGCAGGGACACGGCTATTCGAATAGATAAACTTCCCTGCAGGGGTGCACCACATACCCCAACACGCTCGATCCCATTTGGCCGGACACACTTTTCTGGGTCATGCCCGGCCTCGGAAGATCAACACGTCGCAGCCCTACCTAGGCACAACAGAGAGGTCAGCACGCCGGTCTAAATCCTATGGCGCAGGGGTCTGGGCCCATCGCCCTTTGCACACCTGCACGTTGCGTACGCGGCCGGAAGCAGACCTAGCCTAGTGGCTTTCCAGTCCAATCCGGCGCGCGCCACTCAGTCGCTGACGTCACGAAGGCTTCGGCTGATACCACGACGTCGGGATACCCATAACTGCTCCCACGTAGATGGTTAGTGCGTATAGGCCAAATGGCCAGACTCAGATCAAATACCCAGATCTCGTTAAGCGTGTTAAGTATCTGCGAACACCGACCAGGGCCAGGCCCACCTCTCTCCTAGCTGGTCGGAACCTGCCCTGTCGCTCCGCCTCAAAGATCCACTCGCGGGTGCTCCTACGAGCCTACCCGTCTTTAGTCACCACATGTATCATGTATAAAGTATATAGTACATACCCGTGATCACCTCCCGAGTGATCACGGCCCGATAGTATAGCATGGCAGACGGACAAGAATGTAGGGCCACTGATGATAAACTAGCATCCTATACTAAGCATTAGGTTTGCAGGTAAAGGTAACAACAGTAGTAGCAAGGACAGGCTATGCATCAGTATAGGATTAACGGGAAGCAGTAACATGCTACACTACTCTAATGCAAGCAGTATAGATAAGAGTAGGCGGTATCTGGTGATCAAAGGGGGGGCTTGACTGGTTGCCCTGGCAAGAGAGAGGGGTCGTCAACTCCGTAGTCGTACTGGGTAGCACCGGCGTCGGTCTCGGTGTCTATCGAGAGAAGAGGGGGAAGAAACAATAAATATTTAAGCAAGCATATGCATAGTGATGCATGACATGACAAGTAACGGCGTTAGAGGTGCCCTAACGCGGTAATAGGTGATACCGGTGAAGGGGGATGACATCCGGGAAAGTATCCCCGGTGTTTTGCGTTTTCGGGCAGAGGACCGGAGGGGGAAAGTTGCGAGTTCGATAGGTTAGGGAGGTGTGGCGGACGAACGGTTTGCGTATCCGGAATCGTCTCGTCGTTTTGAGCAACTTTCATGTAGAAAGTATTTTCATCTGAGCTACGGTTTATTTTATATTAATTTTAATAGACTTAAATCATTTTTAGGATTTATTTAATTAATTTAATCAACATTATCCAGAATAGTGTCTGCTGACGTCAGCATGACGTCAGCAGTCAACAGAGGCGTTGAGTGGTCAACTGACGTGTGGGTCCCGTTCGTCATACTCTGTTTTAATTAACTAACCGTTAATTAGGTTAATTAGTGATTAGTTTAATCTAATTGTAATTAATTAACTTAACTAATTCCTTAATTAATTATTTTTATTATTTACTATATATTATTATTATTTTTTAATTCTTTTCTGCCTTTTTTTAAATAAAACATTTTGGGGTGGGGCCCCCTGTCATAGGCACAGGGGCCTTAGCGGGCGTGGGCTACCGGCTAGCGGGCGTGGGGCGCCCGTGCGGGCGCTGCAGCCAGTCGGCGAAGGGGCGGGCGCGCGGCCACGCTCCGGTGACCGGAGTAGGGCGGGGTGGTGCAGCGGGGCCGGCGAGGAGGGGGCGGTCGGCGCAGCGAAGCAACAACGGTGGCGGGGGCGCTGCAGGGCACGCGCGGCGCAGCGCTCCCGCGCCGGTGGCGGTGGCGGCACGGCCCAGGCGACGGCGCGGGCAAGCAGCTGCAGCAGCAGGGGAGGAGGCGTGCGCCGGGGCGAGGCCGTGGTGGGCAGCGGCAGCAGCGCTGCGGTACGCGGGCGCGCGTGCGTTTGGCATGGCCAGGGGCAGGGGCGGCCACGGCGCGGGCACAACGTGTGCGGGCGCGACGCCGCGGGCATCCGGACGGTGTTGGTCAGTGTGTGCGGGTGCACGCGGGCGCGGCAGTGCAGACACGGCCGCGGCGAGCAGGAACAGGGGAGAGAGGATGAGGAGCGCGGGGCGTGCTCACGGGGCCGGCAGGGAAATGGCAGCGGGGGTTCGAGGGGGATGTCGGGGATGACGCGGCGGAGAGGGGCAGGCCGGCGAGGGAGGTCCGGGCGGCGTCGAGCAACGGGAATCGGCGACGGGGTCGGGGTGTCGTTCCCCGATCCAGATCCAGCGGGGGAGGGAGATATTTCGGGGGGGAGTGGGGTGTCGGTGGGGGTTCGTCTCACCGGGTGGGGGGGATAAGGAAATGGGGGGGTGGCCGGTTGGGCCATTGCCCAGTTGGGCCGGTTGGTGGCCTGGCCGGCTGGGCCGTCTGGCCCAGTGGGGGGGTTCCTTTTATTTTATTTTATTTTTGTTTTTTGTATTTTATTTTCTTTATTTATTTTCTTTTCTGTTTTAATTCATTTTAAGTATTTAGGTCTTTTATAAAGGCATGGATCCCACACCATAAATTCCTAGGCATTTATTTGCACACCCCGAACATTTTTGTTTTAAATTTTGAAAGTTTTTATTCTTTGGTTGATTTTGAATTTGAATTTGAATCAGTTTTGGACTAACGGTAGATTATCAATAGTAACCGGGGTGACGTGGCATGATTATCGTTGGATTACTGTAGCTTGATTACCCGGGCGTTACAAAACTCCCCCACTACAAGAAATCTCGTCCCGAGATTTAGGAGGTAGAAGGAAACAACGCGGGGTATTCATCACGCAGGCGATCCTCGCGTTCCCAAGTGGCTTCGTCTTCAGAGTGATTCGACCACTGGACCTTGAGGAACTTGATCGCCTTCTGACGTGTGTGGCGTTCAGCTTGGTCAAGAATGCGGACCGGATGCTCTTTATAAGAGAGGTCCTGTTGCAATTCGAGCACTTCATGATCCACCGCTCGGATTGGATCCTTGAAGCAACGACGGAGTTGTGACACATGGAACACATCGTGAACCTGAGAAAGGTTCGGCGGAAGCTCCAGTTGATATGCCACCTTTCCACGCCTTTCGAGAATAGTGAAGGGACCGATATAGCGAGGAGCTAGCTTGCCCTTGATCCCGAAGCGGTGAGCACCCTTCATTGGTGTAACTCGAAGATAAGCCTTTTCGCCAGGTTGATAGACCATGTCTTGGTGATGACGGTCATACTGACTTTTCTGACGTGACTGAGCAGTCTTGAGATTCTCGCGAATAATGCGAACTTGTTCTTCGGCCTGTTGGATAATATCCGGACCGAAGAGTGGGCGTTCCCCAGTTTCTGACCAGTTCAGAGGGGTTCGACACTTTCGTCCATATAGCACTTCGAAGGGGGACATCTTCAGACTAGCTTGATAGCTATTATTATAAGAGAACTCGGCATATGGAAGAGATTCCTCCCATTTCTTGCCGAATGAGATTACACAAGCTCGAAGCATGTCTTCGAGAACTTGGTTGACACGTTCAACCTGTCCTTGCGACTGAGGATGAAACGCAGTACTGAACGACAGATGAGTTCCCATAGCTTCTTGGAAACTCGCCCAAAACCTTGAAGTGAATAAACTGCCACGGTCTAAACTGATAACCAGTGGGATACCGTGAAGTGAAACAATTCTGGCCATGTAGAGAGTAGCAAGCTGACTAGCAGTGATTGTCTCTTTGACCGCCAGAAAATGGGCAACTTTGGAAAGCCGGTCAATGACGACAAGAATAGCATCATTACCTTTCTGAGATTTGGGAAATCCAGTGACGAAGTCCATTTCAACATGGTCCCATTTCCATTCAGGAATAGAGATAGGTTGCAGAGTTCCAGCAGGCCTTTGATGCTCTGCTTTGATTCGGCGACAAACGTCACACTCAGCAACATAACGAGCAATGTCTTGCTTCATATTAGACCACCAGAATCTTTGACAAATATCCTGGTACATCTTTGTACTACCAGGATGGATGGACAGAGGCGTATCATGGGCTTCTTGCATAACCCCTTTAGTCTTATCCAGGTTTTTCTTCGAACATGGTACCACTAGGCGGCCTTTGAAATACAAGGCGCCATCGTCAGCAACAGTGAAGAATGAGGGCTTTCCTTTTTTGAGGTCGCGCTTAATCTTGAGGACTTCATCGTCACATTTCTGTATCCATTTGATGGTGTCCACAAGATCTGGTTTCGCACCCAGGGTATTGAGAGAACCCTTGGAAACAACATGGAGGTTCCGTTTGGGGAAATCTTCGGGAGGGGGAGCGAGTGATCCCGGAGGAACAATATGGAGGTTCAGCCTTCTAAATTCTTCAACAAGCGATGGGTGAACTTTGTGAACCTGGAGGTGGTTACAGTAATACTTGCGGCTCAAGGCATCAGCCATTACATTAGCCTTGCCGGGGGTATAGGATATACCCACGTCAAAGTCTGCAACAGTCTCCATCCATCTTTGCTGACGTATGTTCAAATCTGGCTGAGTAAACAGATACTTCAGACTTTGATGGTCGGTGAAGATCTCGCAACGATTACCGAGAAGGAAATGTCGCCACTGCTTCAGTGCATGAATGACAGCAGCAAGCTCGAGGTCGTGAACTGGGTAGTTTTCTTCATGAGGGCGCAGTTGACGAGAGGCATAAGCAATCACTCTGCGCTCTTGCATTAGGACACAGCCTAATCCTTGACGGGAAGCGTCGCAGTAAATGACGAAGTCCTTCTTAGTATCAGGTGGAGCAAGTACGGGGGCAGAAGTCAACTTGTCTTTGAGCGCCTGGAAACTTTCCTGACACTTGTCTGTCCAGTCAAACTTGACACCCTTATGCAACAGATTAGTCAGAGGCCTGGCAATCTTGGAGAAGTTCTCGACGAATCGACGGCAATAGCTGGCGAGACCGAGAAAACTTCGGACTTGCTTGACGTTCTTCGGAGGAGTCCAATCGAGAATAGCCTGAACTCGTTCAGGGTTGACGGCAATACCATCCTTGGAGATGACATGCCCAAGATAGGTTACTTCGGGGAGCCAGAATTCACACTTGGAATACTTAGCGTACAGTTGATGTTCTCGAAGCTTCTCCAGCACAAGACGAAGATGTTCAGCATGTTCATCTTCGTTCTTGGAAAATACCAGGATATCATCCAGATAAACCACGATGAACTTGTCGAGGTAATCCATGAATATATAGTTCATCAGGCGAGAGAAGGTGGCGGGAGCATTCGTTAAGCCGAATGACATGACGGTGTACTCGTATGACCCATACCGAGTCACGAAGGCGGTTTTTGGGATGTCCTCTTCACGAACACGGATCTGGTGGTAACCCAACCTCAAGTTGAGTTTAGAGAACACTGACGAGCCAGCCAGTTGATCATAAAGATCATTGATCTGAGGAAGCGGATATTTATTCTGAATGGTAGCTTGGTTTATAGGACGGTAGTCTTGGACTAATCGGTTTGTCCCATCCTTTTTCTTAACAAAGAGAGAAGGTGCTCCCCAAGGAGAGCAACTTGGGTGAATGAAACCTTTGACAAGAGATTTGTCGATTTCCTCCTTAAGCTCGATGAGTTCATGCGGCGGCATCTTATAGGGTCGTTTAGCTATAGGGGTGGTGCCGGGTTTCAAGTCGATGATGAATTCGACAGCTCTAGCAGGGGGAATCCCTGGAAGTTCTTCTAGGAAGACATCTTGGAATTCACGAACAACGGGAATGTTTTCAATGCCCTCGAGTGGTGCAGTGTTCAACGCATTCAAGGCATAAAGTCGTGCCTCGGCATTCTGAACTAGATGATCTTGATAAGCTATTATTTCGTCAGAAGGGTGTAGTAGATGGACGACCTTAGTGGCGCAAACTATAGAAGCAGTATGCGCTTTCAACCAATCCATTCCCAGAATGAGGTCTATGTTAGACGACTTCAGGATAATGGGAGAGGCATAGAATTCCAGCCCTTCGATTTCCACGGGGACATCGATGCCAACCAGTGAGGTTTGACATTGTCCCACGGGGGTTTTTACCAATACCGAAGTGTTCATCTCCTCACATTTAACGTCATGCTTGTATGCAAAATCTTCTGACATGAATGAATGCGATGCTCCTGAATCGAATAAAACAGATGCAGGTACTGAGTTTACGAGGAGTGTACCCATCACGGTAGCAGGCTGGTCTTGGGCTTCGTTCAGATCAACATGGTTGGCATGAACGCGACCATAAGACTTGGCATTGTTGTTGCGGGGCTGGTTGTTTCCATGGCCAGTTGCTGGAAGGGCCAGTTGATTCTGTTTCTGGTTGCATTCCCTAGCACGGTGACCTGGTTGTCCACACCTGAAGCACAACCCATTTCCGGAGTAGGAACAGGAGCTTGGGGTGGTGGAGCTAGAAGCCTTGGCTGCCTAGTTGGAGCAGTAGGCAGACGAGGTGCAGCATAGGACTGCCTTGGGGCAGGTGCATTCGGCTGGTACATGCTGTTGGGAATCCATATCTTGCGCTTCTGCGAGGACGGGCCCGAAGATGAGCCCGTGTCACGGCTGCGCCTGTGAGAGCTCTGGTATTCCTGCAGACCAGTTTCGATGTTGATGGCTTTGTTCACCAAGGTGGCGAAATCAGTAAAGTCATGCACGAGAAGCGCGAGCTTGATGTCAGCTTGAAGGCCATCACGGAACTTCTCCTGTCTGCGTGCATCAGTTGCAATGTCCTCTTCAGCATAGCGGGACAAGTCCAGAAACTCCCGCTGATAATCTTCCACAGTTTTGTTGCCTTGGGTGAGGTTGCGAAACTCACGCTTCTTCCGGTCCATGACTCCTTGAGGAATTAAGCGAGCACGGAAGGCAGCTTGGAAGTCTGGCCAGGTGATGATTGTCCCAGCTGGCAGAGTACGCCTGTGGCTGTCCCACCATTGAGCTGCGGGTCCTTTCAGGAAGAATGAAGCAAAGGTGACATAGCTGGCAGGGGCTACATCAGCAGACTCCATCTCATAGGTGATGTCACGGAGCCAGTCATCAGCATCCAGAGGCTGAGTTGAGCTGCGGTACACGGTTGGGTTGAGGTGCATGAAGTCCTGCAGAGTCACTTGGGTTGGCTGCTGGTTCATATTGGGGCGAGGGAACTGAGCCATAATATTCTCCATGAACTGACGATTCAGCTCAAACTGTTGCATCATCCCAGCCATGTACTCAGGCGGTGGTGGGGGGTTGCCACCACGACCACGACCACCTGGTCTAACCATCCTGCTAATATTTAACAGGGGTAGTTCAGCATTTAGAAATTTGCAAAGACAAGAATCATTCATGAAGAAACATGCACAACGAAAGCAGCACAATAGATACTACATAGTAGTCGGCATATCTTACAAAGGAGACCATGCATAGAGTTCATTACACAGAGTTCGGTACAAAGGCTAAGACATCATAGGCGGCACACAGGCTCGCGGCGAATGCATCTAACACTAACAAGCAAGTCTACATCAGTCCCACGCGGTACTGTGGAGGTAGGTGTAGCCCGACAGCTGATAGTGACGCGAAGGAAAGACCTCCACGTGAGTAGCCTGGGGTCCGCGGATACTCTGGTGCGGAACCCAATGCGCAGGTGGCAGGAGAGGACCAAGTGCAGGAGAGTAGCCTCCCACATCTGGCCAGCCGACGCCCTGGGGCATCACGGTCCTGGCGGGGTAGATCGCAGAACGCGACAGATCACCAGATCAGGCAGAGGGGTGTAACAGTGTCAGAGCACGATACAGGTGCTGACGGGTGGTGTACAACTCGTGTCGAAGAGCTCGGTTAGCTCTATCCAGCCCATCAGCATGCAGAACCAGGTTCTGATGGTAGAAGGGCTCGCGGGTGATAGTGGAGTAGGCCGCAGTGTAGTAACCCTCCGCACCAACATCGGATGCGATAGCAATGTGCCTGAAGGGGGAGGTGTCCAACTCCTGATACTCTCCACGAAGACGTGTCAGCGCAGCATAAGCAGCATCGTGGACCGCCATATCGATAGTCACTCCAACTCCATGAGCAGTGTGCAGCACAGTAGTGGAGTCATACTCCCGAGAGTAGAGGTGGACAATGGCACGGTACTGCTCCTGGTTGAAGTCCTGATACTCCTCATAGACGGTGTACTCAGGGTGCCAGCGATAACCCAGATAGGTCATCATCTCAACCAACACAGCAGGTGATCCTGAGGCACCAATGGCCGTCGTGTGGCGCACGACCTGCCTCGTGGGTTCCATCTGAAAACAAAGATGTTTTCACAGGAGTCAAATAACAAGGTGGACAATGTTCAAATACTACTCTAAAGAATAACTAGGGTTTATCCAACTTTGGGGTGAATGTCGTAACGGGATCCTAGTGTCAGAGTTAGTAAATTTGTCTTAACCCGAATAGAAGAGAGATCAGAGACCCAGAGTAAGGACCGAGGAGTAAAAGATCCTAATACCACCCAGATGGTGACGTGGGCCCGTAAGGCACACAGCCATGTTAGTAAAAGTTTTAGTAATGTCTAGACTCAACTTCGGCCAAGGAGTGTGGAAGGGGGATTCCTACAGGCAGTCGGCTCTGATACCAACTTGTGACGCCCCCGATTTAATCGTACACTAATCATACACGCAAACGTGTACGATCAAGATCAGGGACTCACGGGAAGATATCACAACACAACTCTACAAATAAAATAAGTCATACAAGCATCATATTACAAGCCAGGGGCCTCGAGGGCTCGAATACAAGAGCTCGATCATAGACGAGTCAGCGGAAGCAACAGTATCTGAGTACAGACATAAGTTAAACAAGTTTGCCTTAAGAAGGCTAGCACAAACTGGGATACAGATCGAAAGAGGCGCAGGCCTCCTGCCTGGGATCCTCCTAAACTACTCCTGGTCATCGTCAGCGGGTAGCACGTAGTAGTAGGCACCTCCGGTGTAGTAGGAGTCGTCGTCAACGGTGGCATCTGGCTCCTGGGAGCCAACGTCTGGTTGCGACAACCAGGTAGAAGGGATAGGGGGAAAAGGGGGAGAAAGCAACCGTGAGTACTCATCCAAAGTACTCGCAAGCAAGGACCTACACTACATATGTATGCATTAGTATCAAAGGGAATAAGGCTATTATATGTGGACTGGATTGCAGAAAGCCGGAATAAGAGGGGGATAGCTAGTCCTTTCGAAGACTACGCTTCTGGCAGCCTCCGTCTTGCAGCATGTAGTAGAGAGTAGACTGAAGTCCTCCAAGTAGCATCGCATAGCATAACCCTAACCGATGATCCTCTCCTCGTCGCCCTGTTAGAGAGCGATCACTGGGTTATATCTGGCACTTGGAAGGGTGTGTTTTATTAAGTATCCGGTTCTAGTTGTCATAAGGTCAAAGTACAACTCCGGGTCGTCCTTTTACCGAGGGACACGGCTATTCGAATAGATAAACTTCCCTGCAGGGGTGCACCACATACCCCAACACGCTCGATCCCATTTGGCCGGACACACTTTTCTGGGTCACGCCCAGCCTCGGAAGATCAACACATCGCAGCCCTACCTAGGCACAACAGAGAGGTCAGCACGCCGGTCTAAATCCTATGGCGCAGGGGTCTGGGCCCATCGCCCTTTGCACACCTGCACGTTGCGTATGCGGCCGGAAGCAGACCTAGCCTAGTGGCTTTCCAGTCCAATCCGGCGCACGCCACTCAGTCGCTGACGTCATGAAGGCTTCGGCTGATACCACGACATCGGGATACCCATAACTGCTCCCACGTAGATGGTTAGTGCGTATAGGCCAAATGGCCAAACTCAAATCAAATACCCAGATCTCGTTAAGCGTGTTAAGTATCCGCGAACACCGACCAGGGCCAGGCCCACCTCTCTCCTAGGTGGTCAGAACCTGCCCTGTCGCTCCGCCTCAAAGATCCACTCGCGGGTGCTCCTACGAGCCTACCAGTCTTTAGTCACCACATGTATCATGTATAAAGTATATAGTACATACCCGTGATCACCTCCCGAGTGATCACGGCCTGATAGTATAGCATGGCAGACGGACAAGAATGTAGGGCCACTGATGATAAACTAGCATCCTATACTAAGCATTAGGTTTGCAGGTAAAGGTAACAACAGTAGTAGCAAGGACAGGCTATGCATCAGTATAGGATTAACGAGAAGCAGTAACATGCTACACTACTCTAATGCAAGCAGTATAGAGAAGAGTAGGCGGTATCTGGTGATCAAAGGGGGGTCTTGCCTGGTTGCTCTGGCAAGAGAGAGGGGTCGTCAACTCCGTAGTCGTACTGGGTAGCAGCGGCGTCGGTCTCGGTGTCTATCGAGAGAAGAGGGGGAAGAAACAATAAATATTTAAGCAAGCATATGCATAGTGATGCATGACATGACAAGTAACGGCGTTAGAGGTGCCCTAACGCGGTAATAGGTGATACCGGTGAAGGGGGATGACATCCGGGAAAGTATCCCCGGTGTTTTGCGTTTTCGGGCAGAGGACCGGAGGGGGAAAGTTGCGAGTTCGATAGATTAGGGAGGTGTGGCGGTCGAACGGTTTGCGTATCTGGAATCGTCTCGTCGTTCTGAGCAACTTTCATGTAGAAAGTATTTTCATTTGAGCTACGGTTTATTTTATATTAATTTTAATAGACTTAAATCATTTTTAGGATTTATTTAATTAATTTAATCAACATTATCCAGAATAGTGTCTGCTGACGTCATCATGACGTCAGCATGACGTCAGCAGTCAACAGAGGCGTTGACTGGTCAACTGACGTGTGGGTCCCGTTCGTCATACTCTGTTTTAATTAACTAACCGTTAATTAGGTTAATTAGTGATTAGTTTAATCTAATTATAATTAATTAACTTAACTAATTCCTTAATTAATTAATTGTTTTTATTATTTACTATATATTATTATTATTTTTTAATTCTTTTCTTCCTTTTTTTAAATAAAACATTTTGGGGTGGGGCCCCCCTGTCATAGGCACAGGGGCCTTAGCGGGCGTGGGCTACCGGCTAGCGGGCGTGGGGCGCCCGTGCGGGCGCTGCAGCCAGTGGGTGAAGGGGCGGGCGCGCGGCCACGCTCCGGTGACCGGAGTAGGGCGGGGCGGTGCAGCGGGGCCGGCGAGGAGGGGGCGGTCGGCGCAGCGAAGCAACAACGGTGGCGGGGGGCACTGCAGGGCACGCGCGGCGCGGCGCTGCCGCGCCGGTGGCGGTGGCGGCATGGCCCAGGCGACGGCGCGGGCAAGCAGCTGCAGCAGCAGGGGAGGAGGCGTGCGCCGGGGCGAGGCCGTGGTGGGCAGCGGCAGCAGCGCTGCGGTACGCGGGCACGCGTGCGTTTGGCATGGCCAGGGGCAGGGGCGGCCACGGCGCGGGCACAACGTGTGCGGGCGCGACGCCGCGGGCGTCCGGACGAGTTGGTGAGCGCGTGCGGGTGCACGCGGGCGCGGCAGTGCAGACACGGCCGCGGCGAGCAGGAACAGGGGAGAGAGGAGGAGGAGCGCGGGGCGTGCTCACGGGGCCGGCAGGGAAATGGCAGCGGGGGTTCGAGGGGGATGTCGGGGACGACGCGGCGGAGAGGGGCAGGCCGGCGAGGGAGGTCCGGGCGGCGTCGAGCCACGGGAATCGGCGACGGGGTCGGGGTGTCGTTCCCCGATCCAGATCCAGCGGGGGAGGGAGATATTTCAGGGGGAGTGGGGTGTCAGTGGGGGTTCGTCTCACCGGGTGGGGGGGATAAGGAAATGGGGGGGTGGCCGGTTGGGCCATTGCCCAGTTGGGCCGGTTGGTGGCCTGGCCGGCTGGGCCGTCTGGCCCAGTGGGGGGGTTCCTTTTAATTTTTTTTTGTTTGTTTTCTGTTTTTTGTATTTTCTTTTCTTTATTTATTTTATTTTCTGTTTTAATTCATTTTAAGTATTTAGGTCTTTTATAAAGGCATGGATCCCACACCATAAATTCCTAGGCATTTATTTGCACACCCCGAACATTTTTGTTTTAAATTTTGAAAAGTTTTTATTCTTTGGTTGATTTTGAATTTGAATTTGAATCAGTTTTGGACTAACGGTAGATTATCAATAGTAACCGGGGTGACGTGGCATGATTATCGTTGGATTACTGTAGCTTGATTACCCGGGCGTTACATCCGGCTGGAGTGGGAAGCGGATGACGAAGAAATTCCTTCCCCACCCACCACCCACTTAATAGCCACTGTCGACGACTTAACCGACATGCTTGATTTCGACTCCGAAGACATCGACGGTATGGACGACGATGCAGGCGAGGAACAGGAACCACTGCTCACAGAGCGCTGGACAGCCACTTCATCACACGATATATACATGGTGGATACACCCAAAGAAAACATTGACGAGGAACGGAAGGATGCAGCGAAGGATAATCCCCTCGAGAAGTAACCAAAGCGACGACGAAGGCGCCGTTCCAAATCCCGCCTCGGCAAAAACAGCGATAACAGTGCAAGAAAGAATAATACCCCAGTCGACTCAAAAGCAAACAACGACCACATGGACCCAGCGACAGAGCAGGATGAACCAGCGGACGGCGAACATAGTACGGAGCCGCTGTCTGATCACGGCAATGCCAAGGGTAAAGCTCATCAACCTGTCTCCGGAGAGGAGAACAGTCTGGACGATGATGCACACATCATCCCCGAGAGGCACTTGGAGCAAGAGGACCTCCACAGAAGGCTTATTGCCACCGCGAGGAGTCTGAAGAAGCAGAAGCAAAGGCGTAAAGCCGCGCAAAATACACTCAATAGTAGATGGAACAAAGTGCTCGACACTGAAGAAAAGTACGGTGGTAGCCGCCACACAAAGAGCTATCCAAAGCGCAAGCTGCTGCCTGAATTCGATGACGAGGCTTTAGAGCCTATACAGCCGAAAAATAAAACGGCCGATCAGCCGGATCGACCACCCCGTGGCCGCGATAGGGCATCTAACGATGTCACGCATAAGTCAGCACATGATTCACGTGAGGACTTACACCAAAAAGCCGGTATGACCAGGTCCATCTACGGATCTAGGAAACACGCTCCGGCACAGAATCAATACCGAACACTACAACCGTCAGAATGCCATGACACATCCAAATACAGGGGTGCCGCGCACCCCTATGCTTCACCGATGAGGTTCTGGATCACGAATTTCCAGAAGGATTCAAACCCGTGAACATAGAGGCATACGACGGAACGACAGACCCTGAGGGTCTGGATTGAGGACTTTATCCTTCATGTCCACATGGCTCGTGGAGATGATCTCCACGCCATCAAATACTTGCCCCTCAAGTAGAAAGGACCAGCTCGACATTGGCTGAAGAGCCTCCCCGAAAACTCAATCAGAAGTTGGGAAGAGCTTGAGGATTCTTTTGGGGCTCATTTTCAAGGGACCTATGTCCGACCTCCGGATGTAGACGATTGAAGTCATATAATTCAACAGCCCCGAGAGTCAGCCCGAAAGCTTTGGAATAGATTCCTCGCTAAGAAGAATCAAATTGTCGACTGCCCGGACGCCGAAGCCTTAGCGGCTTTCAAACACAGTGTCCGGGATGAATGGCTTGCCAGACACCTCAGCCAGGAAAAACCAAGGACAATGGCAGCCCTAACAAGGCTTATGACCCGCTTTTGTGCGAGCGAACATAGTTGGCTGGCCCGTAGCCGCACCAGCGACCCAAGCACATCCGAAGTCAGGGATGGCAATGAAAAACCACGACGCAATAAAAGCAAGCGTCGAAACAATGAAGACAGCCCAGACAACACGGCGGTAAACGCCGGATTCAGGGGCTCTCGACTCGGTCAATGGAAAAGGCCATTCAAAGGCAGCAGACCGTCCAGCCTAAACAAGATTCTAGACAGATTATTTCAGATTCATGGAACCTCCGACAAACCGGCAAATCACACCAATAGAGAATGCCAGGTCTTTAAGCAGGCCGGCAAGCTAAACGCCGAACACAAGGGGAGGAAGACACCAAGCGAAGACGAGGATGAGCCTCGCCAGCAAAACACTAGGGGCAGAAAAAATTCCCACTAGAGGTCAAAACAGTGAACATGATTCACGTAACGAAGAGGAGGAGCAAACGCGCACTCCGAGACGTATGTGCCGTGGAGCCCGTCACCCCCAAGTTCAACCCTTGGTCGGCCTGCCTGATCACTTTTGATCGCAGGGATTACTCGACTAGTATCCGGCATGGAGGATCGGCTGCCTTGGTACTAGACCCAATAATTGACGGATACCATCTCACCCGAGTCCTTATGGACTGCGGCAGTAGTCTTAATCTAATATATCAGGACACAGTCCGCAAAATGGGGATAGACCCAACAAGAATCAGCCAAAGCAATACTACCTTTAAAGGAGTAATACCAGGCCCAGAGGCCCGTTGCACGGGATCTCTAGTACTAGAGGTTGTATTCGGTTCTCCCGACAACTTCGGAAGTGAAAAGTTAACCTTCGACATCACTCCATTCCGAAGCGGCTATCAAGCACTACTCGGAAGAATGGCCTTCACTCGTTTTAGTGCAATAACGCATTACGCTTATCTTAAGCTTAAGATGCCTGGTCCACGTGGCATCATCATAGTTAGTGGAAACGCAGAGCATTCCTTACGTGCAGAAGAATATGTGGAGGCTTTAGCAGGCGAACACTGAACGGCCTCTCCAACCAGAATAAATGATCAGTCGTCAAGACCGCGGACACGGCTAGACGAGTCCGGCGCACCACTAGTTGTAACAGCTCAGATAAACCTAAGACTGGGTCGATGGATATACCCCCATAGGTGGTGCTAGGGGCTTCCCACATGTAAAAAGGACTACAGTTCGTCTTGACCTTATTTAGATTGAATTTTAACGGTTTATTAAGAATAACCAATTTTTCGCACGAAAACTTTCACCTGGGCTTTTCTCTCTTACAAATGATCATTGTGCTACACCCTTCCAGGATACGGCACAACAAAGACACAAGCACAGACATGCAGCAGGGCCCCGCTCAAAGGTTTCTTTTTAGATTAAGACCCTGTGTAAACCTTTTTTTACTGTCTCTTGTTGCTTCACACCCTCCGGATACTCAACATAACCAAGAGGGATGCTGGCGTTATTGGCATTTCGTCACGTCGGACTAATGCACGTACCTGGAAATTCAGGGCGTATTATCGAGGGCATTACTTAGCCCAGTATACGTTGTAAAGACCGAATACCTTAGGGAGTGTTCGGCGTCGCGAGTTTGGCCTTATATGCATCAGCTCTGAATCATGTCTTTGGTCAATAGTTGGGTTTGCCCGGCTCCCGTGTTTTGCTACCTTATGTTCCGCTCTATCTGCTAAGGTGGGACAGGGAGAACTACTGCGATTGTGCCCTGGTTCATCTGGATGCGCACCTTAGTAGAGAAAGCCAAAAACTGACTGTCGTGATAAAGCGCGAGACTGGTCAACCACTCGAGGACTCAGTGGAATCTCCGCGATTCCTCCGCATTAACGAAGGATCGGTTTCTCGGTCATGTATGTACGCGCACCGTATTCGTATAAGCGCGGAAGTACCAGGGGCTATATAGTAGCCCCAGTGTCAAACTCCTATGGCTAAGTGAAAGTGTTAAAGCAATATAGTCCGATTGCCTTGTTCGCCGCGCTATCACCTCCTTAATGGACCAAGACGTTGGATCAAGTGTGAATACGCGCTTTTCCGAACACCCCCGCATTATATGCGTGGGGGCTGAAGCCGACGACTGCAAACTTTCAGGTTATATACATACATAAACGGCCGCATAGGAGGCATCATAATACTTACAGGCAAAAGTATAAACACAGCCTTTATAATCCAAATAGCGTTGTTTTTACAATTGGTATACATGTCACTCGAACATGATACTCTTCCAGCACTGAGCCTCTATTAAACGAGTGCCTTCTAGGACTTCTTCAAAATAGTGCTCGGCCGAGACCTGGCCTACGGCCGGACCCCAGGTTGCAATAGCGGTGGCATCCATCTCTGTCAGTATGTCTTAACACGGGCAAGAGCCATCCGCGCACCCTCTATGCATGCCGACCTCTTTACAGCGTCGATATGCGGCACAACACCAAGGAATCGTTGCACCAAACCAAAATAACTATTCGGCCTTGGTCCTTCCGGCCAAAGATGATCCACGACAGACCACATGGCAAGCCCGGACAACCTATGGAGCTCAGCCCACTCGGCCATTTGCTCATTTAACAGCAGCGGATGCATTGGAGCACTGAACTGCGACCAGAACAATCTTTCCACTTCATGATCTTTCCGATCTTTGAAAAACTCAGTCGCATCAGCAGCACTCATTGCCAGGTCTGAATACGCGTCTACAGCACTCCATAATTGATCCAGAGGGGCATACTTCGGATCTCCGAACTTCATCTGCAACAAAAAGGGCTTCCTAGCCATGATATCTCCAGCCTGACGGAGCTCCTCCTTCGCCGCTCTAATTTTAGAGTGGGTTTCCTTGGCTGCTACCATGGCTTTCTTCAGGTCTGCCGCTTTCGCTTGGCTTTCCTTTTCATGAAGCTCATACCGGTCGGTGGCATCCTTCAGCTCAACAGCCATCTTGGCTATTTTATCTTCGCTCTGGCGATGAGCAGCCTGTTCGGCTCTTAAGTCTTCAGCCGCCTTTAGGGCGGCCGCATCACTTCTCCTGGCTTGTTCCTTGGCTCAGGCAAGCTCCGCCCGAAGGGTCTCCACGGCGACAGCTCCATCTGTAGTCACAGCATGTTATAGATACTAGCATCATGCTCCTCTTCATATCTGTTGACCATTGAAGAATAGATACCCTGTGCCTCATCAAGCCGCTTGTTCACAAGCATGATGTCGGCATCTGCTGTATCAAGTTGCCGCCTCAGTCCGGCAAACTCAGCAGTCCGGCCAGCCACTGGACCGTCAGCCGCCTAGACATGAAAGTAGTGCGATCATTACCTGGGACTATGATCCTCTGTTTGCCGCCTCGGGACAGCAACCAGAGTCTCAAGGGCTACTATCTGTATAGAGCACACCTAGCATGTGCGGTACCGTCAAAAAGTTTATATATTACTTTGCGTACCTCAAAGCCTCTTAGCAGACTCATAAAAGCTTCATGCAACCCACTTTTGGCGGATGAAATCCTCTCAACCACCGTACCCATTAAACAACAATGCGCCTCCGAGATAGCCGCTTGCTCCAAAAGACCCATCAGTGCATCTGGTTGTGCACCGGACAGTCCCGGACTCTTTCTGTTGCTCTCCTTAGGAGTTGAATGCTTCGGACTTCAGGTGGCCGAAGGGTTGCCTTCTGGCATCGGAGGATCAGGAGAAATCCTCTGTGATGACACCTCAGGGTCGTCCACCCCAGGAGGCGGGGAGACAGGGGAGGCGTTTCGCTCTCCATCATCTCCGGAAGAAGATCCCCCGAAGAAGAACTCTGTTGAGGAGGGCTACGAGCCAGACTGCAAGATATATGTCTTGGTTATTGTCATTGGAGATAAAAGAAGCATATATTTACCAAAAGTACTCTTGATTCACTTACAGCTCGGTGGAGGGCTTGCCCCCTTGCAGACACTGTGCGGTAAGGACGCCCTCCGGGGCAGGGCCCCCTGGCGAAGGTTTCTTACCTTGTTTGGAAACCTTTGTTTCCAAGTCTTTCGAGGCGGTCCTTTTCCTTCCTTGGGGAGAGGGGATTCTTGATTCTTCTCCCCGACTATCCTCCTTCACGGCGACACTAATTCCCCTAGTTTGGATGAGTAATGCGTGAGGCCTGCTTCCGGCTTCTTTATTCCTCCCTTTATCTTCCCCTGATGGCACTTGGTAAAGTGCGTGCTCAAGCTTCCTGGCTAGTACAGGATCTGGTGAGCCTTCGGGAAGGGGGGCCGAACACCTGATCATCTTCGCCTTTCTTATCCAGTCCTAGCCAAGAGCAATTTTTTCAGAATGATGTTATGACAAATGAAAAGGCGGCGTGTTCGGCCGCAGAATTACTTACATGGGTATCTGGACGATTGCAGTTTAGACCCGCATCCTCGATGGTGTCCGGACACTTATTCGTCATCCGAAGAACAATCCATACATCCCTTCGAGCATCATGCCGAAGAATTGCTGAATAGTTCGCGGTCCTTCCGGGTTGAACTCCCACATACGGAGAGATCGACGTTGGCATGGCAGGACCCGACGAACTAGCATAACTTCCATTACCCTGATGAGACGGACATCCCTCTTGAGGAGATCTCGGATGCGACTTTGCAATGTCGACACGTCATTAACTGGCCCCCAGTCCAGCCCCTTGTTGACCCATGACACCAGTTGTGGCGGGGGGCGAACGAAAGGCGGGGGCAGCTACCCACTTAGTACTTCGGGAGCTGTGATGTAAAACCACTCCCGCTGCCATAAGTTGGACACCTCCGAGAAGGAACCCTTTGGCCATGGAGCATCGGTGCCTTTGCTTATTATGGCACCTCCGCATTCTGCGTGTCGCCCATCGATCATCTTCGGCTTCACATTGAAGGTCTTGAGCCATAAGCCAAAGTGTGGGGTGATGCGGAGGAAGGCCTCACACACGACGATAAACGACGAGATGTGAAGGATGAAATCTGGGGCTAGATCGTGGAAATCGAGCCCGTAATAGAACATAAGCCTTCTAACAAAGGGATCAAGACTAAAGCCTAGCCCTCGGAGGAAGTGGGAAACAAATACGACACTCTCGTTGGGTTTGGGAGTGGGGATGACCTGCCCTTGAGCAGGCAGCCTGTGCGAGATTTCGGCGGTCAGATACCTGGCTTCCCTTAGCTTCTTGATGTCCCCCTGTGTGACAGAGGAGGCCATCCACCGGCCTTGAAGGTTGGATCCGTACATGATTGAAGGTCCGAAGCACTTAGCCTGAGCCTTGGGTGTTAGAATTCGAGGTGGGGGAAGGGAAGGATCGAGCGCGAGAGGAAAAGGACAGGTGAGGGAGTCCTGGATTAGGGAGTGTCCGGATAGCCGGACTATACCTTCGGCCGGACTCCTGAACTATGAAGATACAAGAATGAAGACTTCGTCCCGTGTCCGGAAGGGACTTTCCTTGGCGTGGAAGGCAAGCTTGGTGATACGGATATGCAGGTTTCCTACCATTGTAACCGACTCTGTGTAACCCTAGCCCTCTCTGGTGTCTATATAAACCGGGGAGTTTTAGTCCTTAGGAACAACAATCATACCATAGACTAGCTTCTAGGGTTTAGCCTCCTTGATCTCGTGGTAGATCTACTCTTGTACTACCCATATCATCAATATTAATCAAGCAGGACGTAGGGTTTTACCTCCATCAAGAGGGCCCAAACCTGGGTAAAACATTGTGTCCCCTGCCTCCTGTTACCATCCGCCTAGACGCACAGTTCGGGACCCCCTACCCGAGATCCGCCGGTTTTGACACCGACATTAGTGCTTTCATTGAGAGTTCCTCTGTGTCGTCGCCATCAGGAAGGATGCCTCGTCCCGTCTTTAAAGATGGTACCGTTGCTAAGGGATCTTTGGCTGTCGGCCAGACTCTCAGGCTAGGTGGTTTCCTTATTACTGCCCGTTCGGCTGCTGCGCCGACGATGACCTCTCGGGTCATCGAAAGCAATCTTCACGTCAGCTCGGAATTCGCCGAGCAGCTAGATCCAATGGAGCTCTCTTCCCAAAACGAGCTCTTGGATCGCTTCGTCGCCCTGGGAGTCGCTACGGATTATGACCAGATTGGGCCTAAACCCGATCCGAGAGAGATTAACTCTCCCCAGGTCACCCATCACGTTACCGTGGTAGAGGGACAGTGCAGTGACCCTTCATCTATCTTAAGGACTAGCTATGTCCAGATTCCCGATCCCTCCGAGCCGGATACCCGCGGAGGAGAGGACATCACTCAAGACCTGAACTTAAAGTTGGGCGACGAGCTAGATTCATTGGACAGCATCCAAGAATCCAAACTTCCGAGTTCGGAAACTCCTTGGCCCCTGGGTCTCAGATTGGGTGAGGTTTCGGATTTGATTCCACCCACCCACCCGTACATAAGCGATCTATCTCAAATCAGGCAAGAGCCCAAAGAAACAGTACATCATTACTGGGCCAGATTCCTCCTGGTTATGAACAGGATAAAGGACTGCCGCGAGGAAGACGCAATTTCATTCTTCTGCAATAATTGCACGGACAAGGGAATCCTCAACGCCATAAGTCACCGTGATATTACACGCTTCGCTGACTTGGCGTCCATAGTACGAAAGTACTGTGCGATGGAAAGCACCTGGAAAACCAAAATAAAATTTTGGGACAATCCGGCCTTGAATACAAACCCAGTCCGAAATAAAAGGGTGCATCATCGCCAGACACCCGGGTTCAATACCAAAAAGCAAAAGCCCTCTACAGGGCACGGAACCGTGCTGGAAGGATGGCTTAATGGACCCTGTAAAATTCACAGTGCAGAGGGCGCCACACCAACTCATAGCCTTAGAGCATGTTGGATACTCCAGCAGGTGGCAAAAATTGGCAAAGATCTTCTAATTCCAGAAGCCATAGAAAGCCACCCCAGAGACACCAATATGGTATCAACAGTCTTCGAGACGTTCGCATCAAATAATATGCAAAAAAGAACACTCCGCAGCCTTGTCGAAGTCTACCAAGTAGCAACAATAAACCCATGAAGTGACACGGCTATTACTTTTAACGCTAGTGATGAACCTAAATTCCGAACAGCCTGAGCACTAGCCGCATTGGTCCTCAGTCCAATAGTGGACGACTTTCGTCTTACCAAGGTACTCATGGATGGCGGCAGCGGATTGAACCTCATTTATGAGGAAACCCTTCAAAAAATGGAAATAGAGTGGAACCGCATTGAGCGAAGCAGCACAACCTTTAGAGGAATAATCCCCAGTCGGGAAGTGCGCTGTACAGGAAAAATCACACTAGATGTGGTTTTCGGCACGCCGGATAATTACAGGTCCGAAGAGGTCATGTTCCAAGTGGCCCCGTTCAGTAGCGGATATCACGCTCAGCTTGGGCGGGAAGCGTTTACAATCTTCCAAGCAATACCCCATTATGGGTACATGAAGCTCAAGATGCCCGGGCCTAACAAAATCATCACTCTCGCTAGTGATCCAGACATAGCACTCCGCACCGAAAACAAGACAGCCGCACTGGCCCTCGAGGCGCTATCCGAAGCCCTAGCGACTGAGGAACTGATTGCGATGTGCTCCACGGTGAATAGGGACGATGTGATACTCAACAAAAGATCCAAGTCCACCTCCTTTAAACTGGCGGACGAAATAGTCAAATTCCAGGTCCATCCAACGGACCCCATTAAAATAGCTTCCATCGGAGCACAGTTAAACCCTGATGTAGACGCCGCACTGCGAGAGTTCCTATGAGAGAACTGAGACATTTTCGCCTGGCACCCTTCAGACATGCCAGGAATCCCACGCAGGCTGGCCGAACACAGCTTAAATATCCTAAAAGGATTCAAGCCAGTCAAACAGGCTCTTCGGTGTTTTTCCGAACCTAAGAGACAGGCCATGGGAGAGGAACTAGCCAAGCTACTGGAGGCCGGATTCATCAAAGATATAAAACACCCGGACTGGCTAGCAAACCTGGTAATGGTACCAAAGAAGGACAAATCCTGGCGCATGTGCGTTGATTTTAAAGACCTTAACAAGGCTTGCCCAAAGGATCCCTTCCCTCTCCCCCACATCGATCAAATTATCGATGCTACCGCAGGACACGATTCGTTGTGTTTCCTCGACGCATACTCCGGCTACCATCAAATAAAGATGGCAGAGTCAGACCAAGCCGTAACGGCATTCATCACACCATACGGCCCATTCTGCTTCAACACAATGCCCTGTGGGCTCAAAAACGTCGGCGCAACATATCAGCGCATGATTCAGACATGTCTGGCAAACCAGATCGGCAAAACAGTGGAGGCATACGTAGATGATGTGGTCGTTAAAACAAGACATGTCGAATCTCTAGTAGACGACTTGAGGCTAACATTTGGTAACCTCCGAACATACGACATCAAGCTCAACCCGGAAAAATGCGTTTTCGGCGATCCAGCCGGAAAGATCTTGGGCTTCATTGTATCCGGTAGAGGAATTGAAGCAAATCCAGCCAAGATCCGAGCTCTGTTACAATTGGATATCCCGAAGGACCTCAAACAAATACAAAAATTAACCGGATGCGTGGCGGCTCTAAGCCGCTTTATCTCCCGCTTGGGAGAAAAGGCCGTACCCCTTTACCGCCTCCTTCGGCGCACCGAACACTTCGAGTGGACGGATGCAGCCACGGCCGGACTCGACGAAATAAAAGCCATCTTGTCAACAAACCCAGTCCTGGCCGCGCCAAACATTGGCGAACCAATGCTATTATACATTGCAGCAACCCATCAGGTCGTAAGTGCAGTGCTCGTCGTCGAACGAGAAACGGACGGACACAAATTCCCCCTTCAAAAGTCGGTCTACTATGTGTCCACTGTCCTTACTCTGTGAAAGTCACGGTACCCGCATTATCAAAAGATTGCGTATGCGGTATTTATGGCATCCCGGAAGCTGCGACACTACTTTCAAGAGTGTTCAATAACAGTAGCCTCGGAAGTGCCACTTAACGATATTATAAACAACCGCGACGCGATGGGCCGGATTGCAAAATGGGCCATTGACCTCCTCCCGTTCGACATAACTTACAAGCCACGGCGAGCTATCAAGTCTCAAGTTTTGGCCGACTTCGTCGCAGAATGGACGGAGGCCGAACTCCCTAAAGAGTACGGCGCATATTCAAACTAGGTCATGCACTTCGACGGCTTCAAAATGTTGGCCGGTCTAGGGGCTGGTGTCGTTTTGACGTCCCCCACGGGAGACACAGTTCAATACGTACTCCAGATAATGTACACAGACTCCAACAATGCAGCCGAATATGAGGCCCTTTTACATGGTCTCCGAATGGCAGTATCCATGGGCATTCAATGCCTAGAGGTGCGCGGGGACTCGAACCTCGCAATATCCCAAATAAATGGAGACTTTGATGCCAAGGTTCCAAAAATGGCAGCTTATCGCAACGTCGTCCTAAAAATGTCAGCTCGGTTCGAAGGGCTCGAATTTCACCATATAGCCCGGGAAAATAATTAGGCGGCAGATGTCCTGGCACGCATCGGTGCAAAACGTGATGTAGTCCCCCCCCCCCAACATCTTCTTGGAAAGGCTGTTCAAGCCATCCATAGTATGGGAAGGGGAATCCGGTAATAACAGCCCGGACCCAACCGCACTGTCCGACACCGAACACTCTGACATAATTGGAGGCTCTGCCAATGAAATAACACCTTCATCCCACGTAATAATGGCCGTCATCGCCCCATGGACAGAACCATTCCTCGCCTACCTTACTAGGCAGGAACTCCCCGAGGACCAAAATGAGGCACGCTGCATAGTGCGGCGATCTAAAGCCCATAAAGTCCATGAGGGAGAGCTTTATAAGAAAAGCGCTACCGGAGTCCTTCAAAGGTGCATCTCCGAAGAGGAAGGGCGGAACCTCCTGGCTGAAATTCATGCCGGACTCGGTGGTCATCATGCTGCAGCTCGGTCCCTTGTAAGCAAGGCCTTCCGTACAGGCTTTTATTGGTCGACGGCCCGGGCAAACGCCCAGGACTTAGTCCAACGATGCGTCAATTGCCAGCTTTTTGCAAACCAAAGCCATATGCCACCCATCGCCCTCCAAACTATCCCCATCACTTGGCCCTTCGCGGTCTGGGGGCTTGACATGGTTGGACCCCTTAAAGGCGGAACCCACAAAAAAATACTTACTGGTCATGGTGGATAAGTTCACCAAATGGATAGAAGCCAAGCCTGTTAAGACGGCCGAATCCGGACCGGTGATAGACTTTATATCCGGTGTTGTACACCGTTACGGCGTCCCCCATGGCATCATCACTGATAACGGCACGAACTTCACGGCCGACGAGGTAAAACTCTGGTGCAAAAACATGGGCATCAAGCTCGATTATGCTTCCGTCTATCACCCACAAACTAACGGCCAGGTCGAACGTGCAAATGGTCTTATCATGAGCGGCATCAAACCTAGATTAGTGCGGTCCCTTAAGGAATCTAATATGCATTGGGTAGAGGAGCTCGACTCCGTACTCTGGGGGCTACGGACCACGCCGAATGGCACCACCGGATACACACCACTCTTCATGGTGTACGGCGCAGAGGCAGTTTTGCCCTACGACATAATTCATGACTCACCTCGAGTGCGCATGTATGAAGAAAGAGAAGCCGAGCTCGATCGGTAGGACAGTTTGGACGCCTTGGAGGAAGAGCGTGACGTGGCAAAAGCCCGTTCCGCATTCTATCAACAGCAGGCTCGAAGATACCAAAGCAGAGAAGTACGGGCCAAAAATTACAACGTTGGCGAATTAGTTCTACGCCTGCCGGACAAGAAAAAGGACAAACTCAAGCCCAAGTGGGAAGGTCCCTTCATAATTGACCAAGTCCTGACTGGTGGAGCGTACCGCCTGCGAGATGCATCAGATAACCGACTCGAGCCGAAACCATGGAACGCAGCCCATCTCCAAAGATTCTACGCCTAGCGCCGGACTCTTTGTTCGTCTCCTTCCTCTGTCCATTTTTTATATACTTTCTGTCTTACATTTCTCTCCTTCTCCTCTCTCTCTCTCTCTCTCTCTCTCTTATAGCCTTTAACGGCTCATACAGTGATGCGCTATCCGCGCTCATTAAACATGGGGGCTTCCTTAAACAGAAGCTTATTTATATGGGCTTCATGTCCAACACATGTGTCACACTTCCGCATGTACCTTTGATTCACCATTATATGCATCGATATGACTTAAGTTTTGGCCAAGCTGGGTTGCCTGGCTCCTGTGCTTAGCCCTATGTTCCCGATTGTTCGGCTAGGTGGTAAAGGGAGCACCTCTGCGATTGTTACTGCCGGGTCAGCCGGATGTGTACCTCAGACTGGGTGAAGCCGAAAGCTAGCGTTCTTAAGGGAATATTCAGTCGGTGAACTAAAGGTTATCTTTTTTTCACTTATTTATCTATACGCCCCCAGATGTTTTTCCTCCGTCCCTTTTCGCAGAATGGACATGCACTTTAGGGCATGCCTCCCAGGGAAAGGAACCCCTAACGGAACTATTCTCCCTGGAAGATGTTTCTTACTAACTATGTAATATAACATAACTAGTTGGGCACTTGTCTGTTCAAGCACTAATGACCCCTACGCCTGGTCTCCATGCATACCCCGGTTCTTATATAACCGCGAGGGTATTCGGACACACTCCGGACCGTCAGGTCCCGAGGTTGAAGCGAAAAGGTCGGCCATGACAAACGATCTACAATCCGGCTAGAAGGCATTACACATGTCAATTATAATTACATAGTCAATCTGACTGATTGTATTCCTCTTCAATACCATCTAACAGGATGTCTAGTTTACAGTCCTGTTGGGAATACTTTGCGGCCAATTCTACTTGGTCGTATACTAAGATCACAGGGATCTCCTTCCCATCGGGCCCCACGGGTCCGACCTCGGCCATGTGGTTTGGGTCAGCCTTCGTGTACCGCGTCTTCACCATGGCCCAGACCTCCTTGGCGCCTTGATGGCAGGACGACATCTTCCACAATCGGAAGCGCCACTGCGCTCCCTTCAGCTTCTCTACAAGCTCTCCAAGGCCTTAGGGCATGGAGACGGATGGCCACAAGGCCTGGGCGACGGTTTGCATCACCTGCCGAACTCGCTCGGGAAGAAGGTCACCCGTAGAACCGGGCATTTCCTCTGCAGGATGACCTGTTAGCATACCTACAGACATTACTCTGTTAGTCGACTTCCTCGGCGAACTCTTTTTTCAAAGTTCGTTTAAGCACTTACTATATCTGCCGCGTTGAAGCCGCTGATTCTCCTTGACGGAGTCCAACAGCTCGGCACGAACATCCTTCAGTTCAACGCCCAGCTTGGTGTTGGCATCTTGGAGATCGTTCTTCTCCCGCCTCACCTTTGTCAGCACGCTCTCACCAGCCTTCAGCTGGCGTCAGAGTTGTTGCTCTTCCAGATTTAATCCAGCGCCATCTGCAATTTCATTTGTCAGATTTGCACCCACGCCGCACTTTGCAAAATACTTATCTTTCGAAGCATATATTACCAGAGGGGGTCTCCTTGGGCTCCCCTGCCGCGGCTAGTGCGGCCTCAAGTTGGGCCTTGCACTCTTCCAGCTCCTGGGACAGTAGGGTATTCTTTTCTATAAGAACCTGCATAACAAATGATCCTTAAATCAGTTATTCTAACTGTTTCAAGTCTCGGGGGCTACTGGTATATATATAATTACCAAAAAAATTCTTACCCGTATGTCTTTTACATATTGCTCCGTGGCTCTGGCTAGACCATTTTGAGCGGCATGGAGGTACGCATCTCCCGAATTGAAGGCATCCAATGCCTCTTGGGAGAAACAAGCGTCGCGAAGAACTGTCCGGCGACGCCTGTGGTTCATGGCACTCTCCACCTCGGAATTGGTGGCAGACAGCCTGTCTGCATCCTCTGTCGGAGGAGCGTCCGATGCGCGCCTCGTGTTCGCCTCCGCTTCCGGACCAGTCTTTGGAGCCTGGCTGGTGGAGGCGCGATTGGCAACCTCTCCGGATATAGTCCGGCGAGGTATCTTCATCCTGAAGAGAGCACGAGCGTTAGTATGCCTTGAAGGAATAACACCTGGGAATAAGATGGTGCGCTATACCTTTGCGCCGGCATCTCAGCCCAGACCGCACTTCATTTCAGCCCACGGGGCCTTGTCGCCCCTCGTTGGCTAGTCGCCGCAGGCTCGGCCTCCCGTCTCAAGGACCTCCCCTGCAAAACACGGTTGTCATACGGCAATCGAAAACACGATAGGATAGATCCCTTTTCAAAGTGCTGGGGCGTCGGTCTCAGTTACCTGTGAGGCTGGGAGTAGCCCTGGGTAATCGGCCGTAATGGCCACCAAGGCGTTGTCCTTGCTCAATTGATGAAACACCCCATCAATCAGCTCCACAGATAAGTCTGGATCCTCTTGAGAGGCTGGGTTGAGGAACCGTCCCGGATCCTCGGGTTGTGGAGGAGGGTTGTTTATTTCTTTAACAGCCTGGCGCAATTCCTGCATTGAATTCGTTAGACTGAAATATTTAACAATGGGAATATAAAACGGATGGGCAAGTAAAAGTGTCCACTTACCCAACTTGGGGGATTGTACATAGAAAATCCACCCTGTGGGTTGACGCGGAGAAATTCCTCCTCTTCTCCCTTGTACAAAGTGGACAAGATCTTTATTAGAGCGGCAGCCAAATCTGGCCCCATACGGCCATGGCGGGTGGCGTCGTCCTCCCCGTTGAAGTCCCACATGGGGCGGCCTCTATACTGAAGCGGCTGCACCCCTCGCATGATGCATGCAGCCATGACCCCGATCATGGTAAGTCCGCAATGAGCTAACAATCTTATCCGGCCCATCAGGTAAAGAACGTCCTTGTCGCTTTCCTTCTGAGGGCTCCGTGGACGCCAGCTGAGGCGCTTCTTCAGGGGATCACTGTCGAACTCAGGGAGGCCGATCCGGACAGGATCCGGCAATGGGACGTCCTCTATATAAAACCATTCCGAAGGCCAGTCTTCGGACACCTTCTTTGGGGTTCCGGATAGATATCCGGTCCCGGCGATGCGCCACACTTCGGCTCCGCCCACTTGATATATTGACCCCTTCTTAGAATGGGGCACAAGGCAGAATAGCCTTTTCCACAGCGCGAAATGAGCCTCGCAGCCCAAAAACAGCTCGCAAAGGGCTATGAAGCCCGCGATATGCAATATGGAGGCAGGCGTGAGGTTGTGCAGCTGAAGGCCATAGAACTCCAGGAGCCCCCGGAGAAATGGATGAATTGGAAATCCGAGCCCTCTTATTAAGTAAGGGACAAGGCATACCCGCTCTCCTTTGGAGGGATTGGGGGCGCTCTCCGCTTGCTCTCCGCCATTATAGGTGGCAAGTCCGGCTCGAACCGGGACCATATACGCCGGGGGGAGAAATCCCTTGGTCTGGAGCGTCGCTAGCTCACTGTGCGGGATGGAGCACCTCTTCCAATCTCCAGGCTGAGGGCTGGAAGGGCAAGAGGAGGAGCTGCAGCGGCCGGCCATGATAGAATGGACCTTGTCGGATACGCTCTGATGAATACTCGCGGAGGGGAGAAGGTGTGGTTTGGATCTAAATCCTCGTCCCCTTAAATAGGCGGCTCATTCATGTGACTAGGGGTGTAAATATAAAAAAACACCCTGACTTTTTGTATTCGTTTGACACGTGGAAGACGGCCATTATTGGGTGTAGAAGCCAAGGAGCGCTACAAGAAACCGGACATTATTCAACAGGTACACGGAATTTGGAGAACCCGCCTTGCAATGCCGAAGACAATCTGCGCGCCAGACTCGTCGTCATTGAAGCCTGGTTCAGGGGCTACTGAGGGAGTCCTGGATTAGGGGGTGTCCGGATAGCCGGACTATACCTTCGGCCGGACTCCTGGACTATGAAGATACAAGATTGAAGACTTCGTCCCGTGTCCGGAAGGGACTTTCCTTGGCGTGGAAGGCAAGCTTGGCGATATGGATATGCAGATTTCCTACCATTGTAACCGACTCTGTGTAACCCTAGCCCTCTCCGGTGTCTATATAAACCGGGGGGTTTTAGTCCATAGGAACAACAATCATACCATAGACTAGCTTCTAGGGTTTAGCCTCCTTGATATCGTGGTAGATCTACTATTGTACTACCCATATCATCAATATTAATCAAGCAGGACGTAGGGTTTTACCCCCATCAAGACGGCCCGAACCTGGGTAAAACATTGTGTCCCTTGCCTCCTGTTACCATCCGCCTAGACACACAGTTCGGGACCCCCTACCTGAGATCCACCGGTTTTGACACCAACAACAGGCCTTGGCCCCTTTATAAAGAGGATGAATATCAAGCGTCCTCCGCGTGGCCGTTCGGAACTTGCCTAAAATTGAGGAGTCATACAAGCAGGCGCGATTGGGTTACCCACACCCGTATTGATGAGAATCCCGTGATAAGGGGACATGATCTCTGCTTCGACAAGACGTGCCAAGAAAACCGCCTCGCAATATGTGCAGTAGCTGGTTGAAAAACGGTTCGAATAATGACCGGGCCATGGCGTGATGTCACGTTATGAAAAGTTGTCAGCAGATTAGATTTGTGGAAATATTATACTCTCTACGGTGGTATGTGGAATTTGTTTTGCAGAGTCAGACACTATCCTTTTGTTCGAAATCTTCTATGTAGTATTCGGAGGAGGAACCCGCCTTGCAATGCCGAAGACAATCTGCGCGCCGGACTCATCGTCATTGAAGCCTGGTTCAGGGGCTACTAAGGGAGTCCTAGATTAGGGGGTCCTCGGACTGCCGGACTATATACTTTGGCCGGACTGTTGGACTATGAAGATACAAGATTGAAGACTTCGTCCCGTGTCCGGGTTGGACTCTCCTTTGCGTGGAAGGCAAGCTTGGCAATTCGGATATGTAGATCTCCTCCCTTGTAACCGACTCTGTGTAACCCTAGCCCCCTCCGGTGTCTATATAAACTGGAGGGTTTAGTCCGTGGGACAACAACAATCATAATCATAGGCTAGCTTCTAGGGTTTAGCCTCTACGATCTCGTGGTAGATCAACTCTTGTAATACTCATATCATCAAGATCAATCAAGCAGGAAGTAGGGTATTACCTCCATCGAGAGGGCCCGAACCTGGGTAAACATTGTGTCCCCCGCCTCCTGTTACCATCCTCCTTAGACGTACAGTTCGGGACCGCCTACCCGAGATCCGCCGGTTTTGACACCGACACCAAGCACCTCAGCAATGCCCTCACAGCCTAGTTCTGCAAAACCCTCACAGCAGATTCCTCATGCTGCTCCAGCTCCTCCAAAGTCTTCAGCTCCTCCGACAAAGTCCTCAGCACCTGCGATCTCGCCTCGTGTCATAGGACCAAAGGCATCTCAATTGCCTCAGGAGCCTCAGCAAGTTCTTCAGCTCCTCCGCAATCCTCAACTGGCCCCACTCTGCTGAAGACAAAGGCCACTTCTAGACGAGGCACTAGACCAAGTCCTCATAAGAAGCAGGTTGCCTTTCATGTACCATCTAGTGATGACAAAGCTGATGATGACGAACTCATAGAAATCATCAGAGACAGACAACAGAGGGGCGCTAGAGCCAAAGGCACAAATGTGTCATTGATGTTGGATCCCAAGCCGATCCTTGACTTTATTGATCTATGGCACAAGGATCCAAACACACCTATGCGAGACTTCAAGCTCACTCCTGGACAAAGTCACATGCTGACTGCCTTCATCAGTGAAGAAAAATGGAAATTTGAGAAGGCCAGGAAGCTGAAGCAAGCTCAGTACAACAAGGAGCGTTTCCTGAAGAAGAATGTTGTCAACATGACGACTAATGAACTTGTTTCCATACAGTCATAGATCAAAAGTCTCAGTGATGAATTCAATGTCTGCCATACAGATTGGCTTGGAGCCAAAGTCAGATTTGTGAAACTGACTGAAGGATTCACCTCAAATGTTGCTGCTCCAACGCAACGTGAATCTCCTCAGGCTGAAGCCTCTGCCCAGCCAACTGAGGGTCATGCCAGCATCGCTGATGAAAATCAGGTTGCTGAAGAAACTGAAAGTACCAGGGCTGATGAAGCTATTCCAGCCGTTGATGAAATTGCCAGGGAAACCACTAGTGTTGTGCCTGAAGAACAAGCCAGGCCAGCTGAAGAATCAAACGATGTGTCTGAAGAAACTGAACCAATCAGGGCAACTACATCAGTTGCGCCTGAAGAAAATGAACCAATTTCCTCTGCTCCTCCTGCACCAACACCAAGTCCCACTCTTCCTTCTGCATCAGAAGTGAGGAAAACCAAAGTTGCAAAGAGAGCAACTGTGAAGAAGAGGAAAGCATCCGCCACCGCAGAGTCTTCAGCACCAAAGAAGACGAAGACTCTGGCAAGTTCTTTTGAGAATCCAATTGATGCTATTCCAGTTTCAACCATGCCATCAAAGGAACTCGTTCCCTTTGGTGAGGATTATGAGATCCCAAGCAGATCTGATGAAGATGTTCCTTCTGCTGCTTCATCAGAGCAATTGGACGAAGAAATTGATGTGGACAACCTTACGTCCACTCTAGTGATATCATCGCCCATGCCTCAGTTCACAGCTGAAGAGGTAGGCGTTGAGGAAATGGGTGAAGAAGAAGACATGGATATTGGGTGCACCACTCCAGTTCTGAACAATGACTTTTGGGAAAGTTAGCACCCCAATTCACCACTATTCACCCCAGTGCAACAGATTCCTCAGTCCCCTGTCCAGACTGAAGAAATTCATATGGGCTCTGAAGAACCTCAACCTTCTCTTCTTACCACACCTGAAGAAATTCCAGCCACTAGTGTTGATCCTCATGCTACTGAAGAAATGGAGACTCGGGCTGCCACTGAAGATGTTGGCATTGAAATTCCTCAGCCTGCTGCTCCTGAGAATGTGATTCCTGAGGCTGTGAAGGCATTGACTGATACTCCTCAGCCCAAGCCAAAGAATCCCTTCTCCAAAAGGCAAAAATTCTAGGCTGATGACTTCTTTCACGAGCATGTGTTCTTAACCGATTACACTCCATATGACTCTGCTCATTTTCGAAGGAAGCATTTCTGGACTGCCAGCCAAGCCAACTTCTACTCTTCACTGCTTTTTGATAAGGATAAGATCTTTGACCATGAGCATATTCCTCATGTGGACATGGAATCGCTGCCTTGCTTCACCCCAGTCCTTAGTGTTCTTCGTGACTCTGGGCTGCTAAACTTCTACACCAACATAGTAGACTGGAATGAAGAACTAATTCTTCAGTTCTATGCCACACTGCACATCACCGGCAATGCTGAAGATGTGAATTCATGGGTGCTAGATTGGATTACAGAAAACACTCACTTCAAAGCACTGACCTCTGAATTGCTTCATGCCCTGCCTGTCAGTCCTCCCCTTGAAGGTGCGCAGCTAATCTACCATGAACCTGAGCTATCGGATCACTATATGCAAGTGTTGATGAAGCCGCTGAAGCCTGGTCAAGCCCCAGAACCCAATTCCTCGTGAAGGAATTGTTGTATGTGCCACAGACCATCTATCGCATTCTGACCAAGACATTGAGTCCAATAAAAGGCCACGACTCTAATGAAGAAGAAGTCGTTGGTGTCGGTGTCAAAACCGGCGGATCTCGGGTAGGGGGTCCCGAACTATGCGTCTAGGATCGATGGTAACATGAGATGGGGGACACGATGTTTACCCAGGTTTGGGCCCTCTCTATGGAGGTAATACCCTACGTCCTGCTTGATTGATCTTGATGAATATGAGTGTTACAAGAGTTGATATACCACGAGATCGTAATGGCTAAACCCTAGAAGCCTAGCATGTATGACTATGGTAATGAGTATATGCTTTTCGGACTAACCCCTCCAGTTTATATAGACATCGGGGGGAATCTAGGGTTACATAGAGTCGGGTACATAAGAAGGAATCTTCATAGTCGGTCGCCAAGCTTGCCTTCCACACCAAGCAGAGTCCAATCTGGACATAGGTACAGTCTTCGGCATTCATGTCTTCATAGCCCATCAGTCCGGCCCATGGATAACAGGCCAGACGCCTCAGGACCCCTTAGTCCAGGACTCCCTCAGTAGCCCCTGAACCTGGCTTCAATGACGAAGAGTCCGGCGCGCAGATTGTATTCAGCATTGCAAGGCGGGTTCCCCCATCCGAACTCCTAGTTGATCTTTAGATGTAATGATTGCACCCGGACTTGTATGCACAACCACAGAGGACATAATATTTTATGGGTCCAACCCACCGAACACTTTTTGGTAATATGACACCACGCCTGCCCGGCCACCACTTGCGAACTGTTTTAGCCGGCCTGTCGCCCCACGTCCCAAGATGTGGCCTTATTGGCACGTCTTATCCAAGCGGAGATCGTGCCTCCCTTTTAAGGGATTCCTATCAACCCGGACATGGGTAACCCAACCGTCGCTTGGGTACAACTCCTTGGAAACAAGCAAGTTTTTGAGGCCCAAGAGGAGACGTTTAATATTTGCAGCCTTTATATAGGGGTACAGACCCGTCTTTTTCTTCCACGCTTGTCTCTTTCTCAACCCCAGCTACCCCGAGTTCCAACACCCGGGTTTCTGCCGCCATCAGCCCCAATCATGTCCGGATCCAGCCGTCAAGGCCGGTGGGTAGCTTCTTCTGTTGCGGAGGAAGACATTGCAAAGCTTCGGGCGGCGAGGTACCTGACCGCTGAAATCCATCATCGGCTTCCTGCGGAGGGGCAGGTTATTCCCATCCTCAGATCCGGCGAGAGGGTCGTGTTCGTGTCCCACTTCCTCCGTGGGTTGGGGTTTGCACTTAACCCCTTGGTCCGAGGGCTCATGTTCTATTACGGGCTAGACTTTCACGATTTGGCCCCGGACTCTATTCTTCTTATCTCAGCGTTTATTGTCACATGCGAAGCCTTCCTCCGAACTCCTCTGCACTTCGGCTTGTGGCTCAAGACCTTCGATGTGAAGCCGCGAGTGGTAGAGGGGGAGCAGGCCGAGTGCGGCGGGGCTACAGTGAGCAAGCTTGCTAGCGCCGTTTGGCTGAAAGGATCCTTCGCCAAATCTTCCGATCTGTGGCAGCAGGGGTGGTTCTATATCACCGAGCCCGGCAGCTCCAAGTGGGAAACTACGCCTGCATTCCGATCTAGCCCCGCAATTCAGCTTGCATCGTGGATTAACAAGGGGCTGGATTGGGAATCAACCAATGATGTGCGAACTCTGCAAAGTCGCATCCGAAGCCTCATTGAGAGGGCATCAACATGGCCAACGTCGTTCAAGTAATGCTAGTTCGTCGGACCCTGCCGTGGTAGCGACGGCCTCTCTGCCTATGGGAGTTCAATCCAGAAGGGTCGCGAACTCCTGAGCACTTCTTTGGCACAACGCATGAAGGAATGTGGAGATTATTCTTCGGGAAACGAAGGCAATGGCCGGACACCACCGAAGATGTCGGCCTAGACTGTAACCATCCGAATTCCCGGTAAGTACCAGTTTACCGAATACCTTATAGTCAGATGCCCAGTGGCAAGATACCAACAGTATCATCCTTTTTCAGGGCTGGATAAAGAAGGTGGAACTGATTAGGTGTCCGGCTCCCCTTCCTGAAGACTCAGCTACTCCCGTGTTAACAAGGATGTTGACCTCGGCGCCATACCAGGCACCAGTAGGGGAGGGAGAGAAGACCCAAGATGACCTTGGTTCCGGAGGTAAGTCGGACACTGAGTCCGGAGAAATCGACCTTTCCTCGCCCGAAGACGGAGGCAGAAAAGGACCCAGCATCCCTTCTCCAAACAGGAGGAAAAGGGCTGCCTCCGAAGATTGGGAGGGGCGGTCTTTCAAGAAGGGCAAGATGTCACCGTCGATCGGCTTAGGTTTGGAAAGCGACACTGTCGAGCAGCTCCAATAGGGGGACAAGCCCTCGGCCAAACCATAAGAGAATCCGGAGTGCTTTGATAGCGCCCCGCTCCGTCATTGTTGTCAAAGATACACGTAACGCATTTATGCATTTTTACAAGTTGACACAGAATTTTTCTAGGCGATCCTCTTCTTCGGGGAGTCTCCTTCCTGAGATGATGGAGAGCGAGATGCCTCCTCCGACCTCCTCGCCCAATAAGGCGGATGACTCTGAAGTGTCATCGCGGAGGGTCCCTTTAGACCAGGGGACAAAAGATGTAGTGCCCAAAGGTGGACCTCCGACCATCCGAGATTCCGGGGCTGATGATAACAAAGGCCCCGGACTGTCTGGTTCACAGCCGACAGTGATTTTGGAGATGGGTGAGCAGATTCCTTCAAAGGATGGTTGTGCTTTTGGAGCAGCTTCCGAAGACCCGGGGACTCCGGATATGTTGCGGGACATGTTGCGGAAAACATCTGTCTCGGGGGAACAGCGTACCTTGATGGGTACAGTGATTGAAAAGATTTCGTCCGCGAAGAGCGGATTAAATGAAGCCTTCATGAGCCTACTGAAGGGCTTCGAGGTTTGTGACATAATGTTTTCAGCTATGTTTCATTTGCAAAGATGCGCCTGTGTATAGGTAGTAGCCCCTGATACTCGGGTTGGCTTCCACTGGGAAGCAAAACGGAGGATCAAAAAGGATCGTTTGAGGACTAACCTGACCAACTTTGAACACAGGCTGCTTCCCCCTTGGCCGCTTCCCGGACTATGGAAATTGCCGAGTTGCAGGCGAAGCTTGATGTGGCAGGGGATGATCTTGCTTTAATCAATGTGCGTCTTGATGAGTCGCAAGGTATGTATTCGGGGCAATCCTCATACAGTTTTGTGGTATAAGCATGGTGCTGAGATTTAGATGCTGGAATATGCGTGGCTTCAGATGGTGCTGCCACCGTTGAAGTTCTTCGAGCGGAGCTGACCCGGGCCAAGGAGCAAGCCCGTCATAGTAATGTTGCTGCCGAAAAGGCATCGGCTGAATTAAAAGCCGAACAAGCTGCACGGCGCCAAGATGAGGAGAAGATAACCACTATGGCGCTCGAACTGGAGAATGCTACCGGCCGCTGTGAATTTTTGGAGAAGGAGAGTAAAGCCTTAATGGCTGATCTGGACAAGGCCTTACAAGAGGCTGGAGCAGCGCGGTCGGAATCCAAAGCAGCCCGTGAGGAGGTTCGACAGGCGAGGGAGATTGCGGCTGGCAAGCCCTTTTTGCTGCAAACTAAGTTCGGTGACCCGAACTATGCCCAGCTTAACCAAGTATGGAGTTCTTCGGATGAGTTCTTGGACTTGCCGAAGGGTTCTGTCGATGTGGCGCAGTATTACCAAGTGCGAGATGGATACGCAACGGAGAAGCTTTTTTGGTCGCAGTTTGGCGCATCAAAGCGCCCTCTGTTGCTCAATGAACAGATGTCCCAATGGGCCGAACTTCATAGGATATCTGGCGCTGCCATGAAGGATGTTGTAATCCGGCTGTGGCCAACCGAGCCTGTTCTGAATAGCTATTTCGGTTTGGTGCAGAGGCTTGTTGATGTGGTGCTGTGTATTGATGCTATGAAGCGATCATCGTGCATTGACGGTGCGCGGATGGCTTTTGCCCGAGTCAAAACATTCTGGGGGAAGATGAAGGCCATCGATGTTGCGACGAAGAGTCACCCAAAGGCAAGGACCGCCCGGAACCGAAGCATTATTTTGAAGACGTCCAAGAGGCCGCCCGCTTTATAGAGGCTCAATGCTCGAAAGACATAATGTTCGAGTGAGGTGTATGAAAATTGTAAAAGACAATTTTATAGTTAATCTATTTATGTTTTGCTTGAAAGCTTGAATTCCTCATGTGCGGCCATTTTGATATAATCTGAAAGTTTCCAGTCGTCGGCTTCAGCCCCCTCGTAGGAAGTACGGGGGTGTTCGGAAAGGCATTTAATCACTCTTTATCCAACGTCTTGGTCCATGAAGGAGGTGATAATGCGGCGAACCAGGCAATTGGACTATAGGGCGTTAACGCTTTCACTTAGCCATAGGAGTTTTATTGTGGGGCTACGACATAGCCCCTGGTATATATGCGGCGTATGATGCCTTACATATTTGATCTGAAAAAGATCCCTCGGTGACACGGAGAATCGCTAAAGATTCCAAGAAGTCGTAAAGTGGTTGACCAGCTCACGCCGCATCAAGAAAGTCAGTTTTTGGCTTTCTCTACTGAGGTGCTCGTCCGGTTTAGACCAGGGCACAATCGCAGTAGTTCTCCCTTTACTACCCTAGCCGATAGAGCGGAACATAGGGTAGCAAGCACAGGAGCCGAGCAACCCAACTATTGACCCAAGACAATGATTCGGAGCTGATGCATATAAGGCCAAACTTGCGATGCCGAAGTATGCTATAGGGTTGTTCGGACTTTTACTGGCAACTCATTTGTTCCCACACCAAGCCCCTGGCAGGTTATGCCAAGGTATTTCTATGAAATAACCATAGGAGTCATATTTGTTGGGGAGACAATGCGGATGATTAGTTCGGATATTGTTTGATGGGAACTGAGTGGTATGCCGATGATTACTTATGATACACACACACACACACACACACACACACATAAACACTATTCTGATCACGGGATCAGAATAATATTCTGATCACAACCTGACCTGCCCCGCTAGTAGTACGTTGAACTTCCCTGTGAACTAGGTTGAACTTCCGCCAACATTGCCCAAATGGGGCTTGCGATATACCGTTGGAAAGCTATGGACACCAATATCATGACCCAACTTAACTTTTTGGCAAAATATAAGCGGTTTAAGAGCAGTTTTGAAAACCGTTTTTTCTTCGCACAAAAAACGTGAATCGTATTTTCGATCATATTTCTAAACCGTTTATCGGAATGAGGCATATAATATGGCGTTGGAAAGGTGCTGCAAAACCGCTCCTTCCACATGTTGAAAGTTTTTCTCTAATTCCCTATGGTTAAATAGTAATTTGAAAAAATATAAAATTTCGTAAACCGAACAGCTGAGTTCGTTTTTTCGATGTCATTTCTAAACGGCTAATCCAATGGAGGCATATGATATGGCGTTGGAAAGCTTATGAAAATGCGCTACTTTTTCATCTTGAAAGTTTTTTTTCTAATTTTCAATGGTTTAAGAGTAATTTAGAAAATGGTCCAAGTCCTACCGAGTTCGTATTTTTGAGCTAATTTTTTAACCGTGTGTCCGAATGCAGCAAATGATATGGCGTTGGAAAGCTTGAACAAATACGAAACTTTTTGGTATGTATTGTTTCTCCCAATTCTTTACGGTTTTAAGTCAGTTTCGAAAATGGAAAAAAAGTCATTTCACTGTAATTTCTACAGACTTTATCGGAATAGGGCAAATAATATACCGCTGAAAAGCTACGGAAAATACGAAACTTTTTCATGTTGATGGTTTTCTCTGATTCCTAGCCGTTTTCAAGTAATTTTGAAAATGGCAGGATCATGTGTTCTGCCTTTATCGCGAAACAGATTCTTCGAAAATGCACCACGTGAAGAACCTGAACTTCTCGGCGCGTGTACCTGAACTTCACTCTGTTTTTCACGTGATTTTTTGGCTCGTAGGTCTCCATCCACTTCTCATAACTCTCCATCCACTCACCGGAATTGAGCAAGTGATATACCAGTGGAAAGTTGCTGTAAGCACATAACTTTCCCATGTTGATCGTTTTTTCATACTCGTGATGATTTTAAAAGTTTTTCATCAGAAATTCATTCAGCGTAGTAGTTGAACTTCATGCTGTTTTCACGTTGAACTTCTGTGACGTATTTTCGTTTGTAATTTTCTCATCCATTCGTCAGTGTTACCCAAATGATATTCTTGTTGTACAAAACCTCTCTCACAATAATTTTTTTAACTTTCTCGGACGGAGTACTTGAACTTATAACGACAACAAATTTAGCCTTTGCATTTTTATTCCTTTTTAATACAAAATGCACACCGTGTAGAACGTGAACTTCTGGTAGTTTATCAACCTGAACTTCTCTCAGTTACGTGAAAATATCTAAGTTTTATAAATATTAATCTGAATTTCTTAATCCTTTTTTTGTGAATTTTGAAGCGAACTATTTTTAATAGTTGAACTTCTTGTTATTTTATTTTTGAACTTCTTGTTTCCACTCTTTAATACGAGGAAAATCTGAGTTTTCTACAATCATAGAACTTCTCCATCTTTTTAATATAGACTTCCTCGTTTTATTTGTTAATATTTTTATGAAATTTTGAAGCGCTCTATTTTTAAAAGTTGAACTTCTTGTTATTTTATTTTTGAACTTCTTGATTCTTTAATAACGAGGAAAATCTGAGTTTTCTATAATCATCAAACTTCTCCATCTTTTTAATATGAACTTCTCCATCTTTTTAATCTATTTTTAAAAGTCGAACTTCTTGTTATTTTATTTTTGAACATCTTATTTCCATTCTTTAATAACGAGAAAAATCTGAGTTTTCTATAATCATCAAACTTCTTGCAACAAATCTGAGGAATTTATATAATTCGAACCGCTCTAATTATTTTATTTTAACTTCAACTTCTTTTGAGAAATATGGAAATTGGAGTTTTGTTAGAAACATCGAACTTCTTCATTATTTCTAATAGAACTTATTGATCTTATTCTTTAGTAACTATAAAAAAACTTATTTCTTAAATAAATATCAAATTGCTCCGCTTTTTCCAATTGAACTTCTTGGGTTTATTCTCTAGTAACATGAAAACCTAAGTTTTTATATTCATGTAACTAAACCATTTTTGAAAATTGAACTTCTTGGATTTAATCTTTAGCATTGGGGAAAATCTGAGTTTTTCTAAACATTAAACTAGTTCATATTTTTTAATTTTTGGACTTCCTAGTGTTATTCATTAGTATCTGGAAAAGTCCAAGTTATGTAATAAATATCGTACTGCTCAATTTAAAGTTAAACTTCTAGGTCTTATTTTTAAAAGATGGAAAATCTTTTTTATATACTTTTTGAACTGCTCGGTTTCAATTCAACCTTCTTGGTATTGTAATAAATATTGAACTTCTCTGTTATTTAAATTTGAACCTCTTGTTTTTTCTTTAAATGGGGAAAATACCATATTTTTGTATAATTTTTGAACCAATCTTCTTTTTTTATTTGAACTTCTTGATTTATTTTTGTTAAAGGTGAAAATCCCAGTTTTATAATTAACAAAGAACTTCTCCACCATTTTTAATTTGAACTTCTTTTTTTAAAACAAGTGCTCAATTTTTGCCTTTTCTCATATTTTTTTACTGCTCACTTTAGTTACTTGATGTTTTACAATGGAACATTTTTGTAAAACCCTGAATTCACAAGGTTCACTTGTCAATTGATATTTTTCATGTGTTCAACTCTCTTTTATTGGACCCCCAAAGTGTTTTGTTTTTTCAAAAGTGATTGCTTTTTGTTTTATCTTTTTGCATTTTCTAGTTGAATTGCTCAAGTTTGTTCCATGGATTTTGTCGCATTTTCCCTAGTGATCTCCTGTTTTTTTCTATTTGAACTTCTATACATGCCATCAAGTGAAATCAGCAAAAAGATTTCACATGCTAGGCCGCTAAGAAGCACCTACCCTGCTACTTAGTAGAACAAGTGTACTGGATTGCATATATCCAAAGGAAAAAAATTGCAAGTCAATGAAAAATGTAAAATTTAAAGCAGCAGTAGCAACACAGAGTGTGTAGCAGCCAGTGGCACACAAGCACAAACACCTTGTGGGCACAAGACGGCACACACTACTTCTCATTTTATAATTACTGAACGTCGCCAATACAAATGTCTGAACTTCGACAACCATCAAACTAATTTTGCCCAATTGAAAATGCTTCTTTTACACAAATTGATGTAGCACACTCACGCACATAGCACGCATGCACACATCCATGGCAGGGAAAGCCGAAGGGAAAAAGAATAAGAGTAGGAGTTTATTGTAAAAATCTTGTTCCTTCCGTCACGTGTTTTTTCAGTAACGAAACAGCCTGCATGGTCCTTTGCCACCAGACAATAGCATTACCTGAACTTTAACCCCCGGCCAATTCAAACTGCTACCCCCTCGGCACCACGCCCAGCATGCCGAACAGACGCACGGCACACCCTGTCATCGTCCGCATTGCATGTCTGTTGGGGCGACACTGCTGCATGTCGCGCTCCATCTATAGCTTCAACGGCTGAAATGGAAGGTGTGGGGGAAGGAAACGAAGCACCATAAGGAATTGAGATTGCGGTCTAAGAAACTGACACCATGGTGTATAAAACATGTTATTTTGTTATTTTCCAAAGCATCCGTGTTTGTAAAGGCTGGCACTGATCCAGGGAGATGCATCATCACACAAAATATATAGAGAAATGAATACTTGGGAAAACAAATTGAAGTATCTGCAGGGAGAACTCAACTTGAACCGGTAACACTGCAGGGTTCATCCCTTTTCATATAATTTCACACAGATGCAGAATACACTGATCAAAATGTGTTTTTTAGTACGCACATGAGACTATAAGCTTCAGATGATGGAATGTTGGTCAAGAAAATTTTCTAATAATCTATGAAGAAGCTAAGAAATGAAAAATAGGGGAAAAACACTATGAATGTACTAAACAAATACTGCACATCCTGAACCTTAATCCACATTCATTCTGGACTTCACCAATACCCTGCAAAACTGCATGAGTTGTTTTCTCATCGTGGCATGGGAGCAGGACATGCCGGCAATTGTACTACTCCATGAGACAGAGTTCAATCATCTAAGAGGGGAGTTGGAAGCAACAGGAGGAGGAAGTTCAGCACATGTTTGGAGAGAAGGTCACCTGTGGACATGAACATGGCAGGTGGACGACGGGGGAGATGTGGTGTGCTGCTGTGGACGGAACCAAGCGGAGGCAGGGATTCCGCCTCGGGGCGGCGTCTCTGTCGCTGCTCCTAGTCTCCACCAAGCAAACACCGAGGATGTGTGCTTGCGGGGGTGGTCGTCTAGCCTGGTTGGCTCGCACGGGGAAGACGAACGGGCTTGATTAAGCGGGGCCGTGGGAGGAGGCCAACGGGGCGGCGCCGGTTAGCCGAGAGGTGGAAGCTCGCGGTGGCCCAGCCAGGAGGTGGAGTCACGACGGCGCGTCTGTCGAGGAGGGAGGTGAGGGCGGAGGTGCATTAGTTGAACCGCCTGAGGTGGCGGCAGCGAACTTCCAGGTTGCTGCAGTGGATCTGGGCGCGAGGGCTCGGCCTCGTCCGGTTCCCGGCCAGATTCGGGGCGTACGGTGGCGAGCTCCTGCCGCATGGCTGTTGTCCATGATGGCCATGGCGGGTACATGCAGGAGAGGAAGGGAAGGTGCGCGGGAGGCCCCCCTGTGGCTGTCGATCAAGGAGCACGAGGGCTTGGCATCCCCTCGTGCGGGCGCGGAGGTGGACAGGTGAGGACCAGAGGCAGGCAGCGCGACGGCCGGATCCAAGACCGGTGGCGCCGGGGCAGCCTGATCCGGGGGTCGGTGTCGGCGCGGCGGCCTGATCTTGAGGCAGGGCGCGGGAGGGAGGGGCAGATCGAGGGCGGGGCGGCGAGTTCGTCACAGGAGGAGGAATCGGGGGAGAGCGAGCTGCGGGAGGGAGGTGCGCGACTGGTGGGCATTTTCTGGAATTTCGGCAACACCTAATCGGGCCTATATAGGGCCTGATGTGATCCAAATAGTTATTTTAATTTTGGGATTAGAATAGTGTCATTCTATATATATAAACCATCCTCCTCACTATTTGACATGCTTGGGGTTGGAGGCGAAGGAACAGACATAGTACAGGCTCGAGAAATAGAGAGTGCGGTCAACAACAAGTTATTTTGGACCTTCTGTCGCACGTCTGTGCTGCTAGTCCTCGGTGGGGGGAATCCTTGATGGAAATAGCCCCTTAGATGAGAGTACGGATCCGGACTCCGATAGAGCCAGTTTCCGATGTGCATCCTGTTCGTCACCTGTTTTTAAAGGATAGCGAAGGAAGAAATAAAAAGAAAATAAATAATAATAAGAAAAGTTACTGGAGTGCTTGCAGGCTTGTCCGTATTGTGCTTCCGCCCATGCCCGTGGTATCTTGAGTGTGTAATGATGTATGCGTGGTACAAACTTTGTAGGTGTACGAAGTGGGCGGCGGAAGCCGGGTTGCTATTTCCGTTCTAGGAGTAGTTGATCCTCAGGTGGAGACTGCTTCTGACCCCCGGTGTTTCGTTGGTGAACCTTTCTGTCATCCCTGTCGCTTGGCGGCCTCCTCCCCCTGTGTTCGGCGTTGAGCTTGCCGACCTGTTTAAAGACCCAGCAGTTTCTGTTGGTATGATCAGCTGGTTTATCGGGGTGGTCATGAATCTGGCAGGGTCGGTCCAATATCATGTCCAGGTTGGATGGTTCGTCTCGATTCACCTTGAATGGCTTCTTCCGCTGACCGGGCTTGGGGTTGATGAATCTGGCGTTGACCGCTGTGTCGCCTGATCTTTCGTTATCATTGCGACTGTTGTTTTTGCTTCCTCGTGGCTTGCCGTTGCTGTCTTGGATTTCGGAGGTGCCCTGGTTGCTGGCGCTATTGCTTCTATGAGCGAGCCAGTTGTCTTCTCCCGCGCAAAAGCGGGTCATCAGAGCAGTGAGGGCTGTCATGGATTTAGGCCCTTCTTGGCCGAGGTGGCATGCAAGCCATTCGTCTTGGACGCTGTGTCTGAAAGCCGCAAGGGCTTCCACGTCCGGACAGTCGATGATTTGGTTCTTTTTTACTAAGAACCGAGTCTAGAGCTCCCTGGCTGATTCTCTGGGCTGTTGGACAATGTGACCTAGGTCATCGGCATCCGGTGGCCGGACATGTGTTCCCCAGAAGTTATCGAGGAAGGCCTCTTCCAAGTCCTCCCAGCTGTCTATGGAATTTTCAGGCAGGCTGTTTAACCAGTACCTAGTGGGAGGTATTTAATGGCGTGGAGGTCGTCCCCATGGGCCATATGGATGTGGAGGATGAAATCTTCTATCCATACCGCGGGAGCGGTCATCCCGTCGTACGATTCAATATTGACGGGTTTGAATCCTTCGGGGAATTCATGATCCATTACTTCATCGGTAAAGCAAAACGGGTGTGCGGCGCCTCTATGTTGGACCACACTGTGACGTAACTCCGAAGGAGTCCCTTTGCGGTTTTTGGCTCGGGCGTGGCGAGGTTTGACACGTCCGAATAGGCAGCCATCGTCGCGTATCGAAGTATGCTTTCGCGATCCGTAGATCGGTCTTGCGTGTCCTGCTCTATTGTCCAGGTCCCTCTGCAGGTTGTCTGGGTAATCGTGGCTTGCGTTGTTCCTGCCTTTACGGCGAGGTGGGGCGGTTTGGTGTTCGGCTTGAGTTTCCTCTTTATCCGGACAGAATTGTCGGCGACCTGCCGCATTGTGTGACGATGGTATGGGCTCCAACGCCCCGTCATCGGACTGGTATAGCAATCTGTCCTTTGGGTAGCTTTTGGCTAGGCCACTAAGGCCGTATTCTTTGGCGACCAGGACTTCGGTCCATCTGTCATTGAGTAGGTCTTGGTCAGCTTGAAGCTGCTACTGCTTCTTTTTCAGGCTCCTTGTCGTAGCTATCAGCCTGCGCTTGAAGCGCTCCTACTCGAGGGGCTCTTTGGGTACGATGATGTCTTCATCGCCGAGGCTTACCTCATCTTCGGAGAGCGGAAGGTAGTTGTCGTCCTCCAAACCGTCGTTGGGCGGGCCTGTTCATCGGGGCTGGCTTGCCCGTTTTCTTGTTTCTCCTACTCGGATATTGCTCCCACAGGGTTTTCATTGCTTTTGGCGCCGTCCGGGGTACTATTTTCTCCAGCGCCATCGTTGCTGCGGCATGACTTGGGGCGGCGTTTGGGGCGCCGGAACTTAGACTGCGTCTCGGGAGTTTTAACTGGGTCTCCCTTGTCCTTGCCGCGAGGCTTTTTAAGTGTATCGATCATGTACACGTCATATGAAGGGGTGGCCGTCCCCCGCCTAATGACTGGCGGGTCTTGGCCTTGCTCCTTATCGGCATTGTCGTCTATGCCGTCAATGTCTTCGGAGCCAGAAGCGGGCATGTCGGCTAAGTCCTCGACAGTGGCTATGAAGTGGGTGGCGGGTGGGAAGCAAAATTTCCCATCATCAGCCTCTAGCTCGAACCGAACATAGTTCGGCTATGAGTCCATCTCTAAGGACAAGTTCTGTAAAGAGTTTAGCACATCACCCAAAGGTGAGTGCTGAAAGATGTCTGCGGCGCTAAATTAGAAAATCGATAACCAATCCAGCTCGGTGTCCGTAGGTGTACCCGGTCCGGGACTTATAACCAGAGACGAGTCCGAAGTTCCATTGACGCAAATATTGCGGGGTGCCGAGTCCGTGTGCGGCTCCAACGCCGTGGACTCAGTGGCCCCGGATGGCACGATCTGCTCCGGTTCTAAGGCCGTTGCAGCAACAGGGACCATCTCCTGGATGTGATACCATGACAGATTTAAGTCATGTTCATCGGGGCGAGGGGGAGCGATCGATGCGGTCTCAAATCCATTGAAGATCAAGTCTCCATGGATATCCGCAATGTAGTTCAAGCTTGCAAATCGGACCTGGTGGCCAGGGGTGTAGCTATCGATCTGCTCCAGATGGCCAAGCGAGTTGGCCCGCAGTACGAAGCCGTCGAACACGAAAATCTGTCCGGGGAGGAAGGTTTCTCCTTGGACAGCGTCACTATAGACAATTGAAGGGGCCATCGAACCTTTCGTTGATGGCACAGTGGAACTCTCAATGAAAGCACCAATGTCGGTGTCAAAACCGGCGAATCTCGGGTAGGGAGTCCCGAACTGTGCGTCTAGGATCGATGGTAACAGGAGACGGGGGACACGATGTTTACCCAGGTTCGGGCCCTCTCTATGGAGGTAATACCCTACATCCCACTTGATTGATCTTGATGAATATGAGTGTTACAAGAGTTGATCTACCACGAGATCGTAATGGCTAAACCCTAAAAGCCTAGCATGTATGACTATGGTAATGAGTATATGCTTTCCGGACTAACCCCTTCGGTTTATATAGACACCGGGGGGTCTAGGGTTACATAGAGTCGGTTACATAAGAAGGAATCTTCATAGTCGGCCGCGAAGCTTGCCTTCCACGCCAAGGAGAGTCTAATCCAGACATAGGTACAGTCTTCGGCCTTCATGTCTTCACAGCCCATCAGTCCGGTCCATGGATAACAGGCCGGACGTCCGAGGACCCCTTAGTCCAGGACTCCCTCAGTTGGCATCATGAAGAATTTGCTATTCAACATCATTCATGGCATTCCAATCAACTACCATGATTTCTTCATGAGGACTCTGGCAAGTGTTGCACTGTCACCTTTTGAGTTGAAGCCATATGCTCCTTGGATTATGAGATTCCTCAGATCAAGGTCTTCAATCAATTACAAGGCTGACTTTCAGAATCATCTCAGTTACTTGCCGCCTGTCGGTATCAAAACCGGCAGATCTCGGGTAGGGGGTCCCGAACTGTGCGTCTAGGACGGATGGTAACAAGAGGCAGGGAACACGATGTTTTACCCAGGTTCGGGCCCTCTCGATGGAGGTAAAACCCTACGTCCTGCTTGATTAATATTGATGATATGGGTAGTACAATAGTAGATCTACCATGAGATCAAGGAGGCTAAACCCTAGAAGCTAGCCTATGGTATGATTGTTGTCTATGGAGTTGATGAAGTTGTCCTACGGACTAGAACCCTCCGGTTTATATAGACACCGGATAGGGTTAGGGTTACATAGAGTCGGTTACAATGGTAGGAGATCTTGAATATTCGCATCGCCAAGCTTGCCTTCCACGCCAAGGAAAGTCCCATCCGGACACGGGACGTAATCTTCAATCTTGTATCTTCATAGTCCAGGAGTCCGACCGAAGGTATAGTCCGGCTACCCGAACACCCCCTAATCCAGGACTCCCTCAGTAGCCCCTGAACCAGGCTTCAATGACGACGAGTCTGGCGCGCAAATTGTCTTTGGCATTGCAAGGCGGGTTCCTCCTCCAAGTCCTTCATAGAAGATTGTAAACACCAAGTGTAGTGTCCGGCTCTGCAAAATAAGTTTCCACATATTGCCATAGAGAGAATAATATTAACACAAATCAAATCTGCTGACGTATTCCGTAGTGCGCCATCACACTACGGCCAAGTCCTTTACGAATCGTTTTACTTTTTCACCTCAGCGTGTTTTGCGAGGCGGTTTCCTTGGCACGTCTTGTCAAAGCTGAGATCGTGTACCCCCCTTTTACGGGATTCTCATCAATACGGACGTGGGTAATCCAACCGCGCCACTTATCACGACGCTTGGGAGGCAAGTGAGTTTTACTAGGCAGGTGGGGACGCACAACCGCATCCGCCCATATAAGGGGATAAGGATCCACCTTTTTACCTACGCCTTCTTCCTCCTCTGCCTATCCATCTCCTGCGCACTCGAGCTCCAGCGCCCAAGCCCGCACTTCCCACCTCAACCTCCTCCAGCAATGTTCGGAGCGGGAGGCAAGTGGATGGTCTCCACCGTTACGGAGGGCCAAGTTAAAAAGCTAAGGAAGGCCGGATACTTGTCCAAGGACCTCGCGCACCGGCTTCCCGAAGAGGGGCAGCTTATCCCCACCCCAAGGCCCCATGAGAGGGTAGTATTCCTTCCCCACTTCCTCCGCGGACTGGGTTTTCCACTTCACCCATTTGTCCGGGGGCTCATGTTCTACTACGGCCTGGATTTCCACGATCTGGCCCAGAACTTCATCCTCAACATCTCGGCGTTTATCGTCGTGTGCGAGGCTTTTCTCCGTGTCCGCCCCCATTTCGGCCTCTGGCTCAAGACCTTCAACGTCAAGCCCAAGGTGGTGCGCGGCAACCAGGCGGAGTGCGGAGGCGCCATGGCGGGCAAGATGGCCAACGTCCTATGGTTCAAGGGCTCTTTTGTGGAGACCCTAAAGGGATGGCAAGTCGGGTGGTTTTATATCACCGAGCCGCGCGATCCGAAATGGACCGCAGCCCCCGAGTTCCGATCCGGACCCCCCACGCGGCTTATGTCCTAGAAAGAGACGGGCCTGTCGTGGGGTAACGAAAAAGAGGTGACCGGATTGCAAACATGCATCCAGTCCCTGGTGAACAAGCCAGTCCGGCTTGTCAATGTAATCCAGGTTATGCTCGTCCGCCGGATCCTCCCGTGTCAACAACGGGATTTTAATCTGTGGGAGTTCAACCCGGCGCAGCATCAAACCGTCAGCAGGCTCTTCGACACGACATACGAAGACGCCTGGAGGCTGCTATTTAAGGGCGCCGAGGCTCCTGCATCCGCTTCCGAGGACCGCAGATACAGCTCGCAGTGTCATGCTAACGAGGTAAGCCATCTATACCTTTTACAGGATGTTAAGCTTTTTCCATAGATTGACTCTATGCGGGATCTAAACTCCCTTACCTTTGACAGGCTTGGCGGGCGATATCCGAACCGATTAACTGTCCGGCTCCGCTGCTCGAAGACCCAGCCCTAGCTCTCCTAATGAAGCTGCTGGTCCCGGCACCTTATGTGGTGCCGGAGAAGAAGGCCAAGAAGAAGAAGACCACAAGGACTCGAAAGAGTGCCCGTAATATGGTGGCGTCGGACTCGTCATCTGACGAGTCCGAGACGCACTCCTCCCGTGAAAACGAGGAGGAGGAAGAAGAAACCTCTCCCCCTCCAGCGGGGGAAGGAAATAAAAGGAAGGCCACCCCAACGGGGGAGGCCGAAGGGTCCAAGAAGAGGAAGACCCCTCCACCGGACTACCTCCCCGACGCCGAAGAGGATGAAGAGGAGTGGCCAGACAGGGCCAAGTGTCCGGCGAAATCGTAAGTTCGGATATCAGAGTAACTCATGACATTCCTTTGTTGCACAGCTTTCACTAATGTCGAATACAATTATGCAGCCCGCCCCGGACCGGACTCGATGAGTCGTCGAGCGGCTCCCTGAATTCATCAGACGTGAACTCAGTTCCGCCCACTGTCTCCCCCCGCACCGCGGACGACGCCGAAGTGGCATCGCGACGAGCTCCGGGGCAGGAGGAGGTGGTCCCGGAGGAGCCGCAAGGCAACCTCCCGGACTCCAGGAGTGAAGGGGACAAGGCCCCCCAGGGCTCCAAGTCCGGCTTTGAGCCGGACACCGCACCGGAATCTACAACAGTTCTGGGCCGCGGTAGGCGAACTCCTTCCAAGAGGAGTAAGCCTTCTGAGCTGGCAGCCTCCGTCCAACCGGAGGTGCCGGACAATCTGCTGGAGGTGCTTGACGGTGCCTCCATCGACGAGGAGCACCGTACTATTATGAGTACGGTGATCCAGAAGGTTCAGTCCGCCAAGAGCAGACTGAGTGAAGCTTGCGCTAGCCTTCTAACAGGCTTCGAGGTAAGTAAAAAATATGTAAAAATATAACCACATAGACAGTAGCCCCTGATGCTCTGTTTGGCGTTCGGAAAGAAAAGCCGAATAGAGGATCTATTAAATTTCGCAGGAGTCTAACAACAAAGAGTCAATATGCGTATGCAGGCTTCGCTGCTAGCCACCGCCGCACTGACTGCGGAGGTGGGTGCCCTGAAACAGGGCCTTGAGCAGACCGAGCAAGAGCTCGGCCTTGCCAAACGGCAGCTCGAGGAGAAAGAAGGTAAGAAATACCTTACAAAAAAGTGCCTATAGAAAGGCTTGATTGCAAAAAAAAAAACAGGATTGTACTGCTTATTGTAGGGGCCACGACTGAGGTGGCGACCCTCAAGCAGGCGCTGTCCGAGGCCAAAAAGAAAGCGGCCGCAGAGTGCTCCGAGCGAGGGAAACTTGAGGGCCAGGTTGGCGAGGTGCAGCAGGAGCTTCAGGATCTCATGAAAAAACATGAGAGTTTGGAGCTTGAGTCCAAGACGCAAGCGTCCGAGCTCGCGGCGGCCCTTGAGACTGCCAAGTCCGCCAAGGCCGAAGCCCAAAAGGCCCTCCAAGAGTTGGAGGAGATTAAAAAGATAGCAGCGGGTAAGGCATTCTTTATGCAAAGTAGAAGTATAAAAGTAAAGTACTTGTTACTTACCCGAATCCGGAGCTCTCCAGGGGCATTCGCAGATCTTCCCCGCAGTGTATACGACGCCGTCGCATTCTACCGAGCCGAAGAGGGCAGCTCGACGGAGAAGGTGTTCTGGTCTTAGTATGCTGAGGCCGGACACCCTGTGCCCTTAAGCGACCAGCTGAAACAGCTGGTCAAGCTCCACAAGGTGGCCGAACAAGCCATGAAGGGCTACATAGTTCGGCTGTGGCCCGGAGAGGCCCTGCCAGGGAGCTACTTCGGGCAGGTGCGGTGACTGGTGGAGGCCTGTCCAAGGCTCGAGGTCATCAAGCGTTCCGTCTGCATTGAAGGTGCCCGTAGGGCCATTGCCTGTCCAAAGGTGCACTGGGGTAAGCTGGACGGTGAGAAGCTTGTGAGGGACGGGCCGCCGCCGGGGAAGGAGCATCGCAAGCCCGAGAACTACTATAAGGATGTTCTTGTGGGTGCCCGCCTTGTGGCGGATGAATGTAGAAAGGATGTAATTTTTGAATGATCTCGCTCGTGTTTATCCTGTGCGCTAAAAACTTGTTCATATGCGCTAAGCAATGCTTATTGAATTTAAAATATTACTTTCTGTGCGGCCGTTTATCAAAAATTGAGAGATGGCCAGTCGTCGGCTTCTGCCCCCATGCCACTAGTGCTGGGGTGTAACACCCTCGATGCGACTATATCTCCCACGTGTCGAGGCGCGACTTAGAGGCATAATCGCATTGAAGGCATATGTCGCAAGTCAGGTAATCATCACAAACATCCCATATAATATAGATAATGAAAAAGGATAACATAGTTGGCTTGCACTCGCCACGTCAATCAAGTACATAAATAACATACATCATCCAAACACTCATGGCCCGACTACGACGCCAAAATAAAAGACAACCCAACAAGCGACATGGTCCCGATCACCCCAACTAGGCACCACTACTGATCATCAGGAAAAGAAACATAGTAATGCTGAGAGTCCTCGTTGTACTCCCACTTGAGCTCAAGCGTGCCATCTGGAGCTGTATCATCGGGTCCTGCATCTGGTGTAATAGTAATCTGTGAGCCACAGGGACTCAGCAATCTCGCACCCTCGCGATCAAGACTATTTAAGCTTAATAGGTAGGGTCAGGTAAATGTATGTGGAGTTGCAGCAAGCGACTAGCATGTAAGGTGGCTAACTTATTCGCAAAAGAGAGCGAGAAGAGGAGGCAAAGCGCGAGCAAGAAACTAGAGAGTAACCTGCGCAAACATTACTCCAACACCGTGTCCACTTCCCGGACTCCGCCGAGAATAGGCCATCACGGTAACACACTCGGTTGATTCATTTTAATTAAGTTAAGGTTTAAGTTATCTACAACCGGACATTAACAAATTCCCATCTGCCCATAACCGCGGGCAGGACTTTCGAAAGTTCAAATCCCTGCATGGGAATCCCAACTTAGCCCATGACAAGCTCTCACGGTCAACGAAGGAATAAACCTCCTCCCGAGACGTTCCGATCAGGCTCGGTATCTCGGTTCTTCAAGACACTTCGACAGGTTAAAACTAATCCAGCAACACCGCCCGAATGTGCCGACAAATCCCGATAGGAGCTGCACATATCTCTTTCTCAGGGCACACTCAGATTGTCCTAGGTACGGGTAGGCCAGCCCAGAGTTGCCCCTGGTGGCCACCGGCAGCTGACAGGTGGACCAACACTCAGAGGAGCACTGGCCCGGGGGGTTTAAAATAAGATGACCCTTGGGCTCCGGAAACCCAAGGGAAAAAGAGGCTAGGTGGCAAATGGTAAAACCAAGGTTGGGCATTGCTGGAAAAGCTTTAATCAAGACGAACTATCAAGGGGTTCCCATTATAACCCAACCGCGTAAGGAACGCAAAATCCGGGAACATAACACCGATATGACGGAAACTAGGGCGGCAAGAGTGGAACAAAACACTAGGCGAGAGGCCGAGCCTTCCACCCTTTACCAAGTATATAGATGCATTAAGATAACATGGCAATATAATGATATCCCAACAAGTAAATAAATGTTCCAACAAGGAACGGTCTCCAATCTTCACCTGCAACTAGCAACGCTATAAGAGGGGCCGAGCAAAGCGGTAACATAGCCAATCAATGGTTTGCTAGGACAATGGTGGGTTAGAGGCTGAACATGGCAATTTGGGAGGCTTGAAAGCAAGCGGTAGGCATCGTAGCATTGGCATAGCAAAAGAGCAAGCAAACTAGCATAGCAAAGATAGTAGTGATTTCGAGGGTATGATCATCTTGCCTGCAAAGTTGTCAGAGTTGACTGGATCCTTGAAAGCAAACTCAACGGGCTCCTCGTTAGCGAACTCGTCTCCCGGCTCTACCCAAACAAGACAAACAAGCAACAAGAACACAATCAACCACGTGCAAGGGTCAAACAAGATGAAGCAAACATGGTATGCTATGCGGGATGCGATGCGGGATGCATATGCAAGATATGGCCGGAAAAACATGAACCTGGCCTCAACTTGGAAAACCAAGTGTGCCACTGGAAAGATGGGATGAAATCGCTTGAAAACGATATAAAGATAAATGGAATCGGAGTTACGGTTTGGAAATGGCAAGCGATTCAAATATGACACCGGTCTACGATTTACAGCAGGTAGCCAACTAAATGCAATGAGATGAACATGCTACAGCACTCAAACATGGCATCAAAATACATGGCAGAGATGCATTCAAGATGCTTAACAAAAGTCTAGCACTGAGCTACGGCCAATTCATCCATTAGGAGGTTCAAACAAGCATGGCAAAAACGCAAATGGTAAAACAGATCTCAGACTTAGTGAAATTAACACTTGTCTGGAATTTCAGATCAAGTAGCTCTCTTCAGAGCAACAAAACAACATGCTACAGGACCTGAACATGGCAAAGTAAGACATGGCATGAAGCTACTCAAAGAGCTTAACAAAAGTCCCTTAGTGACCTTGAGCCAAAAGGTATCACAAAAATACATTTGCAAGCATGTGAACATCGCAAAAACATAATCAGTTTCAGACTTAGTGAAAAACTAGGACATGCTGAAATCATAACTCAAGTAGGCATGTTTATGAGCTCGATGCACTCACTACGGTGCAAGTCATGGCAAGACAAGCATACATCCATTAAGAAGGCACGAAATTCAAGCTATAAATGGCAAGAACAAAGGCATAGCATACACGGATCAACTACAACAACATTGGTAAAATCGCAAACAAGTTGACGATCTGCCCAGATTCACAAAGTAGCAAAAGTAGAGCTCGATTTACTCAAGCTAGGATGCTCCATATATTCAAACAAAGACATGGATGGATAGAGCACTACAATATTAACAAAACTCCTTTACTGATCATCCTTAAAAGAGGCACGGATCGCTAGGAAACAACATGAACATATGGCATCATGAGATAAACAATCCCATGACTTAGTGAAAATACTAAATCCCTGAAAACAGAATTACCGAGTGCCTCACTTTGCAAGCTTGCACTAGTCCCCACACACATCACAAAAATATATGGTTTGCACCTCTGGAAAGATGACAAAACCCTTAACAAAACATATGTAGAGCTCATGGGCAGATCATGCACACAATAATCATGGCAAAAATGACAAATGTCTAAGATGGAGTAGCAGATCTGACAATTAACTCAAGTAGCCCTCTTCTAACAGCATTTCGGGCATTACGATGAACTCTAATGAAAATGATGCAATGGAATGAAATGATGTACTCTCAGAGATGAACATTTTGATATGCTATATGCATGAATCGGAGCTACGGATGCAAAGTTACGAGGCCTCGAACAGGGGCACTTGAATCTGCAATTTCAGGACTTAGACAAAAAAATCAACCTCTGGATTAGGGTTTACTGTTCACCCCGATCCAGATCTGGATGGCATGCCTCCCGAGGTGGCTCCAACGACGGCGGTTCGCTCCGGCGAGGTGAGTTCATCGGCGGGAGAGGAAGGATAGGTGAGGCCGGGGTGGTGCGGGGCGCGGCCAGACGACGGAGCGGGCGGCGCGGACGGTGGCGTCGTCGGGCGGCGCGGGCGAGTGCGGCGGTGGCCGCGGCGGGCGGTGGCGAGCTCGGCCGCCGGAGTCGGAGCGGGGCGGCGGCGGTGAAAGACCTCGCCGGCGCGGGCGGCGCGGCGCGGAGGCGAGGGAGAGGCGCGGGCGGCGCTGTAGCAGGTGAGCTCGGGGGCCGGGGACGGGCTTGGCGGGCCCGCGCGGGTGGCGGCGCGGCGAAGTGGGCACGCCCCCACGTGGCGGTGCGTGATTAGGCAGCTGTGGCGGCGCGGACGTGTCCGATTAGGCGGCGGACATGTCCGGCGGCGGCGGGGAGATTTTTTTTAGGGTTAGGGGGGAGAGGATCCGCGAATTTGGAATGGGGGTGTATATATAGGCATAGGAGGAGCTAGGAGAGTCCAAATGAGGTGCGGTTTTCGGCCACGCGATCGTGATTGAACGCTCTAGATGATGGAGCAGGGTTAGGTGGGTTTGGGCCAAAATGGAGGGGTGTTGGGCTGCAACACACACGAGGCCTTTTCGGTCCCTCGGTTAACCATTGGAGTATCAAACGAAGTCCAAATGATACGAAACTTGACAGGCGGTCTACCAGTAGTAAACCAAGGCCGCTTGGCAAGTCTCGGACCAATCCGGAAATGTTTAATCCCCACACACGAAAGAAAGCTATAAATGACCACCGGAGGAGAACGTAGCGCTGGAATGCAAGACGGACAACGGGGAAAATGCTCGAATGCATGAGATGAACACGTATGCAAATGCAATGCACATGATGACATGATATGAGATGCATGGCAACGATAACAACACACGGAGACAAAGACCCGAACCCCAGAAAATAAATTAACTTAAAGCCGAAAACGGCAAGAGTTGGATTACAAATTGGGAAAATCATATCCGGGGTGTTACATGGGGTGTTCGGGATAAACCTGAGGGCTCTTTTTCCCATAGTTGGGTCCTTCGAGGGAGGCGCTCAGCACAACGAACCAGGCAATCGGACTATAATGCTTGAATACTCTCACTTAGCCATAGAACTCTATAATTTTAAATTTCGATGAAGCCCCTAGTTCGGAAGACCGAGTTCGGGGCGCTATCCACGCCTTGGCCGGACGAAGCCAGCTCCTCGCTAGAAGCGGCATAAGCCTTTAGGGACTCGAAAAACCTCTCGAACAGCGATCGGTCTCTCGCCACATCATGACAGTCAGTTTTAGCTTTCTCCACTGAGGTGCTTAGCCCAGCTCAACCGGGGCACAATCGCAGTGGTTCTCCTAGTGCTATCTTAGCCGATATAGCGGAACGTAAGGCACCAAAACATAGGAGCCGGGCAAACCCAACTATTGACCCAAATCATGATTCGGAGCCGATGCATATATTGCTATAAGTTCGGGGTGCCGCACTTGTGAAAGTGTACGGACTTCTCACATCATATTAATGGGTACTAAAGCCCCTGGCGTATTTTGCCGTACCACAGTGTACAGGTGCAACATGTCATAAACATATATATGAAAAGATGATAATGCAAAAAAAATAGACAGAAAGCTATGCATTGTTTATAGAGAGGCTATTTATCAAAGCCGAACGATACAAATAGTGCGGTAAGCAAAAGATATTGGACTATTTGGTATGTCCTGACCAGGGGCAGGCCGCGGAATTGTATTTAAAACAGGTATACCGCTCGTAACAAAGACCACCTGGGAGTTCCATAATGCAGCATGGCTTGTCTGCCTCCCTGGATCTTGCATCGTTTGTGCGGCAGTCGAATTGCCAAACAGGTCGTCCGAAGTATGGAGTCCTAAAAGTAAGAAAAAATTAAAAAAAAAGAATCCGGCAGCCCCTTGTACGTTTTAAGCCGTATTTTGGGCATGCCGTTATTGTGCCCCTTCCCCTGTGCCCATGGTATTTCAAGGGCGTAGTGATGTACGCGAGGTACTAGTTTCGCTATGTCGCGAGAGCTGGGGTTGGGGCCGCATTGCTACGCTTGCTCATAGTGTGCCAGGCGGTTCTGCTGTGGGTTACTCCGGGCGCGCTTGGCAGTGTCTGGCTTTTTAATGGCCGGACTAGAGAATTGCCTCAGGAGGCTACTTTGCACTTCCGCTGCTAGAGCCGCCGTGTGCTCCTCCGTACGGAGGGAGCGTTCGGTGTTTCCGTTGACCGTGATTACTCCTCGAGGGCCTGGCATCTTGAGCTTGAGATATGCGTAGTGCGGCACCGCATTGAACTTTGCGAATGCGGTTCGTCCGAGCAGGGCGTGATAGCCACTGCAAAACAGGACTATATCGAAGATTAACTCTTCGCTTCGGAAGTTGTCCGGGGATCCGAAGACCACGTCAAGTGTTACTGAGCCTGTACAGTTGGCTTCTACACCTGGTATAACACCTTTAAAGGTCGTTTTTGTGGGCTTAATCCTTGAGGGATCTATGCCCATTTTCCGCACTGTATCCTGATAAAGCAGGTTCAGGCTGCTGCCGCCGTCCATGAGGACTCTTGTGAGATGAAATCCGTCGATGATTGGGTCGAGAACCAATGCGGCGAAGCCGCCATGACGGATGCTAGTGGGATGGTCCCTTCGATCAAAAGTGATCGGGCAGGAGGACCATGGGTTGAACTTCGGGGCGACTGGCTCCATCGCGTATACGTCCCGTAGCGCACGCTTTCGCTCCCTCTTGGGAATGTGGGTTGCGTATATCATGTTCACCGTCCGCACTTGCGGGGGAAAACCCTTCTGTCCATTGTTGTTCGGCGGCTTGGGCTCCTCCTCCTCGTCGCTGTGCAGCCCCTTGTCTTTGTTTTCGGCTCTTAACTTGCCTGCCTGCTTGAACACCCAACAATCTCTGTTAGTGTGATTGGCTGGCCTTTCGGGGGTGCCATGTATCTGGCACAAGCGGTCGAGTATTCGGTCCAAACTGGACGGGCCCTGAGTATTCTTTTTGAATGGCTTTTTCCGCTGACCGGATTTATAGCCTTTGAATCCGGCATTGACCGCCGTGTCCTCATTGCTGTCGCTGCTAACGCGGCGTTTTTGCTTATTCCGACGTGTCCTGCCACTTTTGTCCTTGGTATCCGAATTACCAAGGTTCTTTGATAAGTTGTTACTTTGAGCTAGCCAGCTGTCTTCTCCTGCACAAAAGCGGGTCATGAGTGTCGTGAGGGCTGTCATGGATTTCGGCTTTTCCTGTCCCAGGTGCCGGGCAAGCCACTCGTCGCGGATGTTATGCTTGAAGGCTGCCAGGGCCTCTGCATCCGGACAGTCGACTATCTGGTTTTTCTTTGTTAGGAACCATGTCCAGAATTGTATGGCCGATTCCTCTGGCTGCTAATTATGTAGCTTAAGTCGTCGGCATCCGGTGGTCGCACGTAAGTGCCCTGGAAGTTGTTGAGGAATGCAGCTTCCAGGTCCTCCCAAGAATCGATTGAGTCTGCTGGCAAGCTGTTAAGCCAATGCCGGGCCGGTCCTTTAAGTTTGAGCGGGAGGTATTTGATGGCGTGTAGATCATCGCCGCGTGCCATGTGGATCTGAAGGTGATAATCCTCGATCCATACTGCCGGATCTGTTGTGCCATCGTATGATTCGATGTTTACGGGTATGAAACCCTCTGGGATTTTATGCTCCATTACTTCATTCGTGAAGCATAGCGGGTGTGCGGCGCCTCTGTACTGGGCTATATCACGACGTAGCTCGGAAGAGCTATGTCTGTTGTGTTCGGCCCGGCCGGATTTGTTGTATCCGGAGTGAGGATCATTGTCATGTGTCGTAGGGCGCCTGCGCGATCCGTAGATCGATCTTGTTTGTCTTGCCTTGTCCTCCAGTACGTCTCGCAGGTCTGGCACATTTTCCCGTGCCTTAGTTGAGTGGCGTCGGGGCATGGCTTGGGTGGAGGGTCGAGAGACCTCTCTGTCGCGGCCGCGAGGTGGTCGGTCTGCCATGTCATGCGCTGGTGATGTAGGTGCTTCCTCCTCTGACCGGGGTAGCGGCCTGCGCTTTGGGTAACTCTTGGAGGGGCGTTCGAGTTCATACTCTTCGGCCGCAAGGACTTCAGTCCATCTGTCAGCTAGCAAATCTTAGGCAGCTCTAAGCTGCTGCTGCTTTTTCTTAAGGCTGCTTGCCATGGCTAAAAGCCTGTGTCTAAAACGCTCTTGTTCGGCGGGGTCTGATGGTATGACGAATTCGTCGTCATCGAGGCTTGCCTCGTCTTCGGAGGGAGGCATATAGTTATCATCCTCAACCTCTTGGTCTGCCGCTCTCTCATGAGGGATGGCTTCTCCATCTTCCTGTGCCGAATCTTGCTGAGGTGGGTGTTCTTCGGCGCTGTCCGGGGTAGTATTATCTCCCGTGCCGGAATCACCGTTTTTGCTTTGGCGGGATTTAGAGCGGCGCTGCTGACGCCGGCACTTTGGCTGTTTCTTGGGGGTGTCCTCCCCCACTGTTCTATCGCCATCTCCATCTTTCGGAGTATCCACCATATATATATGTCATATGATGAGGTGGCCTTCCAGCGCCCTACAGGTGCTGGTTCCTGTTCGTCTCCTACATCGTCGTCCATACCGTCGATGTCTTCAGAGCCGAAGTCAAGCATGTCGGTTAAATCGTCGACAATGGCTACAAAGTGGGCGGTGGGTGGGCTTTGAATTTCTTCGTCGTCCGTATCCCATCCTCGCTGACCGTAATCCGGCCAGGGCTCTCCTGATAAAGAGAGAGACTTAAGAGAATTCAGGATGACACCAAAAGGCGAGTGCTGAAAGATGTCTGCGGTGGTGAACTCCATTATCGGTGCCCAATCGGATTCGATTGGCAGGGGCGCGGGGGGTTCGGAGTCCAGGGAGGAGTCCGGATCCTCGGAGTCACGGATCATGCAGAGTGCGGGGCTAGTGTTTGGCTCGATGGCCTTTGAGATCGCAGCCCCTGAGGTGGCGTCCAACTGCTCATCCTCGATTGGCGCAATAGGCTCCGAGTTAGAGGTCAGAACCGAAGCGTGAGCGGCCTCCAGGACACTGCTCAGAGGCAGAGCTAGATCATGCCCCTCGAGATAGTGCGGCACGCTTGGCCGTGGCCTGAACCCGTTGAAGATCAAGTCTCCGCGGATGTCAGCCGTGTAGTTTAAGCTTCCAAACCTGACTTGATGGCCAGGGGCGTAGTTTTCGATCTGCTCCAAGTGGCCAAGAGAATTGGCCCGCAGAGCGAAGCTGCCGAAGACGAAGATCTGTCCGGGGAGAAAAGTCTCACCCTGGACCGCATCGTTGTTGATGATCAAAGGAGCCATCGGGCCTAAAGGCGACGACACAGAGGAACTCTCAATGAAAGCACCAATGTCGGTGTCAAAACCGGCGGATCTCGGGTAGGGGGTCCCAAACTGTGCGTCTAGGCCGGATGGTAACAGGAGGCGGGGAACACGATGTTTTACCCAGGTTCGGGCCCTCTCGATGGAGGTAAAACCCTACGTCCTGCTTGATTAATATTGATGATATGGGTAGTACAAGAGTAGATCTACCACGAGATCAAGGAGGCTAAACCCTAGAAGCTAGCCTATGGTATGATTGTTGTCTATGGAGTTGATGAAGTTGTCCTATGGACTAGAACCCTCCGGTTTATATAGACACCAGATAGGGTTATGGTTACATAGAGTCGGTTACAATGGTAGGAGATCTTGAATATTCGCATCGCCAAGCTTGCCTTCCACGCCAAGGAAAGTCCCATCCGGACACGGGACGTAGTCTTCAATCTTGTATCTTCATAGTCCAGGAGTCCGGCTGAAGGTATAGTCCGGCTACCCGAACACCCCCTAATCCAGGACTCCCTCACCGCCCATTGAAGTCTTCAAACGACCTATTTCCTCATCTGATGAGAAGGGCAAGGCAACTTCTGTTATTGATGAAGGCATTCGTCCATTGGATGGTCAGTTCCGCAAAGTTGCATCTTACTCCACCAATGATGACTCTGCCACTCATGACTCTGCCGCCAATGCTTCAAAGGAAAATCCTCAAGGCACAGCTCAAGGGTGTTGACTGATCATGAGCTTCTCCTCAGTCTTCACCAGAAGGTCGGTCGCAACCATAAATGGGTCAAGCGTCAGTTTGGTTCAATTCTTCAGAACATGACCATCACTCAGAATTCAATGAAGAAGAACCATTACTACCTCCATGAAGTTTTTGATCACACCTGGGATGTTCTGTCTCATCTCTACGGTGAAGATGACCTCAAGAAGATGGGCTACAAGCAGGACTTTGACTGGTCTTAGCCACCTTCGAAGAAATTCAAGAAGGTCAAAGTTCCTCACTTGGTGGCCAGCTCCTATTCTTGATCACGCGAGACTGATGAACATGAAGATTTGGACGACACCGCGACAGGCCCTACTTCAACAACCAACCCCAACAATGTTGACGCTCCTCCATCGACTTCGTGATGATATTCTTCAGGGGCATTAGTCCTCACTTTTCGTCCCTTTTGGTCATTCAATGACAAAGGGGGAGAAATTTGAGTTAGTCTTCAAATGGGTCTATCTATATGGGCGGGTTTTTTTGCTAATTTATAACTCTCGTTCTTCTGAAAATTGTGTTGGATTGAGTTGTAAACTTTAACCCGATGGTGGTCTGATACTTCTGCTATGTTCTTCTGCATGCTATTTCCTCATATATGTTAAGGCACGCATGCTGAATTACATCAGCCACCATATTTCATCATGCATTTCAAATTCTTCATACCATATGTTAAATGTGTGTATGAATTTCAAGATATAGGGGGAGATCTCCATGATTCTACTCTTCAAATGTGCATTGCCTCAAAAGCAAATTCCTCACTACGCACATCTTTAGCGGGAGTTTCTTCTATATCTTGCAATCAAATTCCTCAATATCAGTATTTACACTTCATATGTTTATCCCCATTGAAAACTTAACCTATATTGTCATCAATCACCAAAAAGGGGGAGATTGTAAGTGCATCTAGTGCCCCTTAGTGATTTTGGTGTATAGAAGACTTATAGGTTAAGGGACTGATGCGTTTGTGAGTGTACACAGGTCTATAAGTGTAACGCCCTCGATGCGGCTACATCTCCCATGTGTCAAAGCACGACTTAGAGGCATAACCGCATTGAAAGCAATGTCACAAGTGAGGTAATCTTCACACAACCCATTTAATACATAAGGGAAAGAGATACATAGTTGGCTTACAATCGCCACTTCACACAATACATGAATAAAGCATTACATCATCCATATACAATCAAGGTCCGACTATGGAACCAAAATAAAAGAAGAACCCCAAATGCGACACGGTCCCCGATCGACCCCAATTGGGCTCCACTACTGATCAACTAGAATGAAACAACACAAAAGGACAAGATCTTCATCCAGATCCTCCTAAGCTTGGTTGCGTCATCTGCACGGTCTCATCGGCACCTGCAAGCTGGTTTTGGAAGTATCTGTGAGCCACGGGGACTCAGCAATCTCACACCCTCGCGATCAAGACTATTTAAGCTTATGGGTAAGGTAAAAGGTATGAGGTGGAGCTGCAGCAAGCGACTAGCATATATGGTGGCTAACCTATTCGCAAAAGAGAGCGAGAAGAGAAGGAAAAGCACGATCGAGAAACTATGATCAAGAAGTGATCCTAGAACAACCTACGTCAAGCATTACTCCAACACCGTGTTCACTTCCCCGACTCCGCCGGAAAGAGACCATCACGATTACACACGCGGTTGATGCATTTTAATTAAGGTCAACTTCAGGTTTTCTACAACCGGACATTAACAAATTCCCATCTGCCCATAACCGCAGGCACGGCTTTCGAAAGTTCAAATCCCTACAGGGGTGTCCCAACTTAGCCCATGACAAGCTCTCACGGTCAACGAAGGAATAGACCTCCTCCCGACACATTCCGATCAGACTCGGTATCCCGGTTCTACAAGACATCCTCGACAATGCTAAAACAAGTCCAGCAAGACCGCCCGATGCGCCGACATCCTGATAGGAGTTGCACATATCTCGTTCTCAGGGCAACATCGGATGAACACTACGTACAGCAAAAACCAGCCCTCAAGTTTCCTCGAGGTGGCGCCGCAAGTGGCTCTAGTTTGGACCAACACTTAGACAAGCACTGGCCCGGGGGGTTAAAATAAAGATGACCCTCGGGATGCGCGACTCCCAAGGGAAAAAGGCTAGGTGGCGAATAGTAAAACCAAGGTTGGGCCTTGCTGGAGGAGTTTTATTCAAAACGAACTGTCAAGGGGTTCCCATTATAACCCAACCGCGTAAGGAACGCAAAATCCGGGAACATAACACCGGTATGATGGAAACTAGGGCGACAAGAGTGGAACAAAACACCAGGCATAAGCCCGAGCCTTCCACCCTTTACCAAGTATATAGATGCATTAATTAAATAAGAGATATTGTGATATCCCAACAAGTAAACATGTTCCAACAAGGAACAACATCTCCATGTTCCAACAAGGAACAAACTTCAATCTTTACCTGCAACTAACAACGCTATAAGAGGGGCTGAGCAAAGTGGTAACATAGCCAAACAACGGTTTGCTAGGACAAGGTGGGTTAGAGGCTTGGTTCAACAATATGGGAGGCATGGTAAGCAAGTGGTAGGTATCGCAGCATAGGCATAGCAAAAGAGCGAGCATCTAGCAAGCAAAGATAGAAGTGATTTCGAGGGTATGGTCATCTTGCCTGAAATCCCGCAAGGAAGAAGAACGAGTCTATGAAGAAGGCAAACGGATGAAGACGAATGGGTCCTCACAAACGCGACGTTACCGGAACCAACCCGAAGAAGCAAACACCGGAAAGAAGCACACAACATAGTAAACAACCAACACAAGAACATGGTATGATATGCGGTATGCGGTATGCGATGCATATGCATGATTTGCAAGGGAATGAAAGAACCTGGCCTCAACTTGGGAATCCAAGAGTGCCACTGGAAAAGTGAGGTGATTTCGGTTGAAATCGATATAAAGATCACCGGAATCAGAGACACGGTTTGGAAATGGCAAGCAATTCAAATATGACCACGGTCTGCGATTTACAACAAGTAGCCATCTAAATGCAACAAGATGAACATGCTACAACACCCAAACATGACAACAAAATACATGGCAGGGATCCATTCATGATGCTTAACAAAAGATGAACACTGAGCTACGGCCAATTCATCCATTAACAGGTTCAAACAAGCATGGCAAAAGTGTAATTGGTAAACAGGTTTCAGACTTAGTGAAATTAACACAAGCCTGGAATTTCAGATCAGATAGCACACTTTGGAGCATGAAAACTATATGCTACAGGAACTTAACATGGCAAAGCAAGGCATGGCATGGAGCTACTCAAAGAGCTTAACAAAAGTCCCTTAGTGACCTTGAGCCAAAAGGGATCGGAAAATATAATTGCAAGCATGTGAACATGGCAAAAACATAATCAGTTCTCAGACTTAGTCAAAACTGGAGCATGCTGAAAACAGATATCAAGTAGGCATGTTTACGAGCTCGATGCACTCACTACAGAGCAAGTCATGGCAACCTAAGCATGCACCCATCAATAATACACAAAATACAAGCTAGACATGGCAAGAACAATAACATAGCATGCACGGATCAACTACAACATCCTCGGCAAAATCGCTAACAAGTAGACAATCTGCCCAGATTCACGAAATAGCAAAAGTAGAGCTCGATTGGCTCAAGCTAGGGTGCTCCATAATTGCAAACAAAGACATGGATGGATAGAGCACTACAATATTAACAAAACATCCTTACTGATCATCCTCAAAAGAGGCATGGATCACTAGGAATCAACATGAACATATGGCATATTGAGATAAACAGATCAAGGACTTAATGGAAATGCTAACTCCCTGAAATCAGCATTAACGAATGCTCCACTTTGCAAGCCTGTGCTAGTCACCACACACATCACAAAAAATACATGGGCTGCACCTCTGGATAGATGGCAAAACATATAACAAAATTGATGAAGAGCTCAGGGCATAACATGCACACATTAATCATGGCAAAAATGACAAATAGCTAAATGGAGCAGCAAATCTGACAATTAACTCAAATAGCATTCTCCTAACAGAATTTCAGGCATCAAGATGAACTGAAATGAAAATGATACAATGAGATGAAATGATGTACTCTCTGAGACGAACATTTTGATATGCTACATGCTCAAAACGGAGCCACGGATGACGAGATGCAATTCAATGAAGATTGCAAAAAAATGAGAGAGGGAGATAAAGTCAACCCTAGAGAATTTGGATCCAGATCTGGACGTGGTTCGAGGCTGATCGGAGCCTTCCGCCGGAGACGAGGAAGGAGAGGGCAGGGGCGACTCTGGGGAGGATACAGGTGGCGGACACGGCCGGAGTTGAGGGCCGGCGAGGCCGGAGGCGGCGGTGAAGGCGCGCCGGCAAGGCTCTCTGCGGCGGCGCCGGCCGGAGCTGAGGAAGAAGCGGGCGGCGGGGCGCGCGGACCCGGGCCACCTGGGTGGCCGGCGACGGGCGCTAGGCGGCGATCCGGCAAGCCGGCACCGGCGCGGCGGGCGAAGCGCGGTGGCGTGCTCATCAGGGTGGCGCAGGGCTTCTAGGCGCGGGCGGCGGCGAGATGGGCCCGCACGGGCCCGATCTGGGCTCCGTGGGCCGTGCGGTGGAGACGGCGGCGAATGCTGACGTGGCGGGCGCGGAATGGCTGCGGCGGGCGGCGCGATTTTCGTCCGTCCGGGACGGACATGTCAGGCGGGTGAGAGGGGAAGAGAATTAGGGTTTGACCGCGAATTTCGGAGGGGATCACATATATATAGGTAGAGGGAGCTAGGAGAGTCCAAATGAGGTGCGGTTTTTGGCCACGCGATCGTGATCGAACGCTCTAGATGATGGAGAGGGTTTAGGTGAGTTTTGGGCCAAATTGGAGGGGTGTTGGGCTGCAACACACACGAGGCCTTCTCGGTCCCTCGGTTAACCGTTGGAGCATCAAACGAAGTCCAAATGGTACGAAACTTGACAGGCGGTCTACCGGTAATAAACCAAGGCTGCTTGACAAGTCTCGGTCCAATCCGAAAATGTTTAAACCCCAAACATGAGAAGAAGGTAGAAATGACCACCGGAGGAGAACGGAGCGCCAGAATGCAAAACGGACAACGGGGAAAATGCTCGGATGCATGAGACGAACACGTATGCAAATGAAATGCACATGATGACATGATATGCAATGCATGACATGCAAGCAATGACAAGGCAACAGCAGCGAATAACTGGACGACACCTGGCACATCGGTCTCGGGGCGTTACAACACTCCACCACTACAAGAGGATCTCGTCCCGAGATCTAGAATGGCACCGGAGGGACAACGGAAAAGAAAGAGAAGAGGTAAGACTAAGTTGCTTCTTTGACAAACGAGTGAGACCAAAGAACCTTGAGAGGTTAAACCAATTGAAGAAAAGAAAGCAATGGAGATGAACGAAATTGAAAACACACTGCTAGAAAAGAGGAACAAGGGGGAACAGATTCGGACAACACTCCATTTGAAAAGAAAAGGAATTAAATAAGAACTTGATAAGATGAGAAGATACTTGATGAAATGACAATACACTGCCTCTGTAACTATTGAATGAATGGAACAAGGGGTAAGAAAGATCTTAGACAGCACTCCGATTGAAAATAGATCCAAAGCTTAATAAGGCAAAGAAAACTTGATCCAAAAGGCACACCTCCGGTTAAATGGATAAGCACGAAAAGAACATGCTCTTGACAAGAGCAAGAAGAAGGGTTGGAGAGAGCAACATCACAATGCCTCCGGAATGAAGGGAAAACAAGATCTTGAGAGAGCACGGTTACAATAAATGTTAGAACGGAGTTGTTGGAAAACCAACAACGAAAAGAATAAACTTGATATGATCTTATGTAATACATCTCAAATTATGAGGTGACAACCTGCCACTCACGGGAAAAGAATTGGATTGATATGAACGAGGAGACGAGAAACGTATTTCACCGGGAGGATAAATGAAGAACTTGGGTCATTTATAAGCACCATAACTAGCAACAATCCTTAGGGAAGGCTATAGGTGAAACATGACACAAGATAATTCCAACGAAGAGATTGGTGGATTTAAAATACCTCATTCTTAACAACATGTGAATCATGAAACATGAACTCCAATTTTTCAAGAATGATATAATACCATCTCTATTGATACGGAAGGAAGAATTGCACTCCGGATTGCAAGATGAAGAATGCTTGAGCTCATCTGAAAAGAATCTTGATGAACACTTCGAGAAGGAATTAAATCCTTGATGAACCTTCATGTAGAACCTTCATGAAGAACTCCGGTAATAAAAGAATGATCCAAAATAATTGATTGATGAAAAGAATAAGATTGAAGCCTCTCAATGATTTAGATAGAGATCTCCGTGACAATATAATTGAAAGAGGTTGGGACTCCGGGGAAAGAAAGATGAGCACTTGAAACCAAGAATAAGTATGATGAACCACTCCGGAAAACAGGAATTGAATAAACTTGATGAAACAAGAATAAGAATTACATTATGCATATCCTTCACCAATTAAAATTGATGACAAGCAATGGAATTGGCATACTACTTATTCTTGTAGAAAGGATTAAGTGAGATATAGCGCAAACTTGGGAAGGTCTTCGACGAATCCACCGGTAGGATTGAAAACAACGAATAAATTGATATGATAACGAATGGCGAGAACTCTTGAACGAACCACCGTAAGAATTAAAATGAACGAAGAAAAGATAAAGAAACACCGGGAAGAATTAGCAAATGAATGAAGATGCCTGAGAGAATTTATATATGAGAGAACGAAGAGATCACGCACTTATTAGAGGATATTAGATCGATGCACCGGTAAAATTAGGAGGATGAGAGCTCAAAGCTAGAATGAATAATCTGAGATGATGGCCTTTGGATGAAACAAACTGAAGAGACTCCTGAACTACTTCGGATGGGTGAAAAGAAATACTCACAACCGAAACAATTATGGGAGGATGGCAGAGAATGGGGCAAGATTTAAAAGAAACTCTTCTTCGGTCTTCAAAATTCGAGAATGACGACGAGAAACACCACCATGGATTATTTAGACACTCCGGAATGAAGAATGGGAAGGTTGAGCCAACGATGAAAAGAATTTGAAAGATCTTGGAGAAAGACAGTTGACTGATGGTAAATCATTCTTACGTCAAACTTCGAAAAGAAATTTGAGGATAGCTTCGGGAAAACAAGAAGAGTCAGGTAAGATCCTGGGAAAAGACCTGTGGGTTAGGGCCCACTGAAAAGAAAACACCATTGAAATGATTTAAAAGAGAGGTTGCACCGGTTGAATTAAAAGGCTTGAATGAGATAACAACCTCGAAAGATCTTGAACGAATGCAGAGTGGAAAACATGAATCTTCGAGATAACCTGAGCACTCCGGAACAATAGAATAGCGAGCGGTGAAAGATTATTAGGTGTACCGTTATGAGAAGGCATTTGAAACGAGGAAAAAGATATGACCAACACTGAAAGCTTGAATTGGTTCCACCGGAGAAGAAAACGAGTGATGAGAGACGAACTTGAAGCTCCGTTAGAATCTTCATGAGAATCACCGGATAAGAATGATAGAAAAAGAATGGAGAGGCTTCACATCAATAAGATGGATACTCGATTAAGAAATCTGAGTCCTTCACGAAAAAGGGGTGGGTGGGTGGGAAAAACAAAGACAACTTGGAGACGGAAGAAATGAACACCGTTGAGAAGAACTGATACTTGATCTTGCGGATGTTGAAATGATCGGATCCACTTGAAGAGAAACACGCCGGTGAAAAGAAATTGAAATGACAAACTCGATGATTGAGAAGGATTAGTATTCACATCGGAGTATGAGAACACCATTTAGAGAAGGTATGGAATCAACATTTGACTTCGAAGCAACTCGAATACCACAACTCAAAACAAAACAAAGGGTTGGCTTGCAAAATAAGCCGGAACAAACATATGATAGATATTTCGTCCGAAGTTTTCGTGGTGGGGCCTACACGGGCTCGATCGTACAGCACCATCATGTACAAGGCAGTGCACATGACATACGAAGCGTCCCCGAGTTGGCATAGCCAAGGACTCTTTAAGACACAACGAGACCACTATAAAACCAACCGTGAATAGGCGGACCACTAGACGTCGAACCCCAATTTCATATCATACATCTGTCGGAAAGATATCCTAAGAGCTACTTGAATTCCCACTTATAAACTCCCGAAATTTTCCCGGTTATGCAATCAGGTGTTGGGGATACAGGGGAAGCATAATATCTCACCCAAATCTAGCAAATCCTACATCCAGCTGTATCCATCCTTCAACACATAACCAAGAAACCTTCGGAAATCGTCTACCTCAACCTTTAAAAAGCATCCGTTATACAAGTTATGGCAATACTCCCGAACTCCCGCCCCAGTACTGGGTGGCGTCGAGGTTATCTCACCAATGAACTGCATAAAAGAGATTTTCGATGTCGGCGAAACTAAACTCAGGTATTCCAGAAGTGCAACAATAAAATTGTGACGACGACACCTCGGAGCTCAACTCCCCGGGACACTGCCACAACCCCTAAAGACAGGAGGCACCAAGAACAATGTTCTCGTCACAAAACCATCGGAACGATTCCAAGATACCCGCGTGATCCTAAAACAATTTAGTGAAATTTGAGAAGAGAAGAGTCAAAACTCTATGTCAGGATGCCTTACCAGAGTGAAGAAGGGACTGGGGAGTAAAAATAATTCCTAGACTCTCCGATATATAATTCCTAAATGACTCCAAAACATTTTTCTAGACTCAACAACGGCTACTAAAAACGATCAAGCAATGGGGATCCTAAGGTAGGGGAAGGCTCTGATACCAACTTGTAACGCCCTTGATGCGGCTATATCTCCCACGTGTCGAAGCACGACTTAGAGGCATAACCGCATTGAAAGCAATGTCGCAAGTGAGGTAACATTCACACAACCCATGTAGTACATAAGGGAAAGAGATACATAGTTGGCTTACAATCGCCACTTCACACAATACATGAATAAAGCATTACATCATCCATATACAATCAAGGTCTGACTATGGAACAAAAATAAAAGAAGAACCCCAAATGCGACACGGTCCCCGATCGACCCCAACTGGGCTCCACTGCTGATCAACTAGAACGAAACAACACAAAAGGACAAGATCTTCATCGAGCTCCTCCTGAGCTTGGTTGCGTCATCTGCACGGTCTCATCGGCACCTGCAAGCTGGTTTTGGAAGTATCTGTGAGCCACGGGGACTCAGCAATCTCACACCCTCGCGATCAAGACTATTTAAGCTTATGGGTAAGGTAAAAGGTATGAGGTGGAGCTGCAGCAAGCGACTAGCATATATGGTGGCTAACCTATTCGCAAAAGAGAGCGAGAAGAGAAGGCAAAGCACGATCGAGAAACTATGATCAAGAAGTGATCCTAGAACAACCTATGTCAAGCATTACTCCAACACCGTGTTCACTTCCCGGAGTCCGCCGGAAAGAGACCACCACGGTTACACACGCGGTTGATGCATTTTAATTAAGGTCAACTTCAGGTTTTCTACAACCGGACATTAACAAATTCCCATCTGCCCATAACCGCGGGCATGGCTTTCGAAAATTCAAATCCCTGCAGGGGTGTCCCAACTTAGCCCATGACAAGCTCTCACGGTCAACAAAGGAATAGACCTCCTCCCAAGACATTCCGATCAGACTCGGTATCCCGGTTCTACAAGACATCCTCGACAATGGTAAAACAAGTCCAGCAAGACCGCCCGATGCGCCGACATCCTGATAGGAGCTGCACATATCTCGTTCTCAGGGCAACACCGGATGAACACTATGTACAGCTAAAACTAGCCCTCAAGTTTCCCCGAGGTGGCGCCACAAGTGGCTCTAGTTTGGACCAACACTTAGACAAGCACTGGCCCGGGGGGGGGTTAAAATAAAGATGACCCTCGGGATGCGCGACTCCCAAGGGGAAAAGGCTAGGTGGCGAATGGTAAAACCAAGGTTGGGCCTTGCTGGAAGAGTTTTATTCAATACAAACTGTCAAGGGGTTCCCATTATAACCCAACCGCGTAAGGAACGCAAAATCCGGGAACATAACACCGGTATGACGGAAACTAGGGCGGCAAGAGTGGAACAAAACACCAGGCATAAGGCCGAGCCTTCCACCCTTTACCAAGTATATAGATGCATTAATTTAATAAGAGATATTGTGGTATCCCAACAAGTAAACATGGTCCAACAAGGAACAACATCTCCATGTTTCAACAAGGAACAAACTTCAATCTTCACCTGCAACTAACAACGCTATAAGAGGGGCTGAGCAAAGCGGTAACATAGCCAAACAACGGTTTGCTAGGACAAGGTGGGTTAGAGGCTTGGTTCAACAATATGGGAGGCATGATAAGCAAGTGGTAGGTATCGCAGCATAGGCATAGCAAAAGAGTGAGCATCTAGCAAGCAAATATAGAAGTGATTTCGAGGGTATGGTCATCTTGCCTGAAATCCCGCAAGGAAGAAGAACGAGTCCATGAAGAAGGAAAACGGACGAAGACGAACGGGTCCTCACAAACGCGACGTTACCGGAACCAACCCGAAGAAGCAAACACTGGAAAGAAGCACACAACATAGTAAACAACCAACACAAGAACATGGTATGATATGCGGGATGTGGCATGTGATGCATATGCATGATTTGCAAGGGAATGAAAGAACCTGGCCTCAACTTGGGAATCCAAGAGTGCCACTGGAAAGTGAGGTGATTTCGGTTGAAATCGATATAAAGATCACCGGAATCAGAGACACGGTTTGGAAATGGCAAGCAATTCAAATATGACCATGGTCTGCGATTTACAGCAAGTAGCCATCTAAATGCAAGAAGATGAACATGCTACAGCACCCAAACATGACAACAAAATACATGGCAGGGATCCATTCATGATGCTTAACAAAAGATAAACACTGAGCTACGGCCAATTCATCCATTAACAGGTTCAAACAAGCATGGCAAAAGTGCAATTGGTAAACAGGTTTCAGACTTAGTGAAATTAACACAAGCCTAGAATTTCAGATCAGATAGCACACTTTGGAGCATGAAAACTATATGCTACAGGAACTTAACATGGCAAAGCAAGGCATGGCATGGAGCTACTCAAAGAGCTTAACAAAAGTCCCTTAGTGACCTTGAGCCAAAAGGGATCGGAAAATACAATTGCAAGCATGTGAACATGGCAAAAACATAATCAGTTCTCAGACTTAGTGAAAACTGGAGCATGCTGAAAACAGATATCAAGTAGGCATATTTACAAGCTCGATGCACTCACTACAGAGCAAGTCATGGCAACCTAAGCATGCACCCATCAAGAATACCCAAAATACAAGCTAGACATGGCAAGAACAATAACATACCATGCACGGATCAACTACAACATCCTCGGCAAAATCGCTAACAAGTAGACAATCTGCCCAGACTTACGAAATAGCAAAAGTAGAGCTCGATTGGCTCAAGCTAGGGTGCTCCATAATTGCAAACAAAGACATGGATGGATAGAGCACTACAAGATTAGCAAAACATCCTTACTGATCATCCTCAAAAGAGGCATGGGTCACTAGGAATCAACATGAACATATGGCATATTGAGATAAACAGATCAAGGACTTAATGGAAATGCTAACTCCCTGAAATCAGCATTAACGAATGCTCCACTTTGCAAGCTTGTGCTAGTCACCAGACACATCACAAAAATACATAGGTTGCACCTCTAGATAGATGGCAAAACATATAACAAAACTCATGAAGAGCTCAAGGGCATAACATGCACACATTAATCATGGCAAAAATGACAAATAGCTAAATGGAGCAGCAGATCTGACAATTAACTCAAATAGCATTCTTCTAACAGCATTTCGGGCATCAAGATGAACTCAAATGAAAATGATGCAATGAGATGAAATGATGTACTCTCTGAGAAGAACATTTTGATATGCTACACGCTCAAAACGGAGCCACGGATGATGAGATACGATGCAATGAAGATTGCAAAAAAAATGAGAGAGGGAGAGAAAGTCAACCCTAGAGAATTTGGATCCAGATCTGCACGTGGTTCGGGGCCGACCGGAGCCTTCCGCCGGAGACGAGGAAGGAGAGGGCAGGGGCGACTCCGGGGAGGATACAGGCGGTGGACCCGGCCGGAGTTGAGGGCCGGCGAGGCCGGAGGCGGCGGTGGAGGCGCGCCGGCAAGGCTCTCCGCGGCGGCGCCGGCCGGAGCTGAGGAAGAAGCAGGCGGCGGGGCGCGCGGACCCGGGCCACTTGGGTGGCCGGCGACGGGCGCTAGGCAGCGATCCGGCGAGCCGGCACCGGCGCTGCAGGCGAAGCACGGTGGCGCGCTCCTCGGGGCGGCGCGGGCGGTGGCGAGATGGGCCCGCGCTGGCCCTATCTGGGCTCCACGGGCCGCGCGGTGAAGACGGCGGTGAACGCTGACGTGGCAGGCGCGTAATGGCTGCGGCGGGCGGCGCGATTTTCGTCCGTCTGGGATGGACATGTCCGGCGGGCGAGAGGGGAAGAGAATTAGGGTTTGACCGTGAATTTCGGAGGGGATCACATATATATATAGGTAGAGGGAGCTAGGAGAGTCCAAATGAGGTGCGGTTTTCAGCCACGCGATCGTGATCGAACGCTCTAGATGATGGAGAGGGTTTAGGTGGGTTTTGGGCCAAATTGGAGGGGTGTTGGGCTGCAACACACACGAGGCCTTCTCGGTCCCTCGGTTAACCGTTGGAGCATCAAACGAAGTCCAAATGGTACGAAACTTGACAGGCGGTCTACCGGTAGTAAACCAATGCCGCTTGACAAGTCTCGGTCCAATCTGGAAACGTTTAAACCCCAAACACGAGAAGAAGGTAGAAATGACCACCGGAGGAGAACGGAGCGCCGGAATGCAAAACGGACAACAGGGAAAATGCTCGGATGCATGAGACGAACACGTATGCAAATGAAATGCACATGATGACATGATATGCAATGCATGACACGCAAACAATGACAAGGCAACAGCAGCGAATAACTGGACGACACCTGGCACATCGGTCTCGGGGCGTTACAATAAGTCTATGAGGAGTTTGATATTTAAAGAGAAAGTCGACCCCTAAAAATGAATGTCTTCAACTAAAGACTTTGGATTTCTGAAGACTTTGAAAGTGAATAAATTGGTCTGACCATGAAGACTTGATATTCATGCGAGGAATATGAAGCATGAAGACTTTTGTGTTCGTAGTTTCATTTTCTCTTTCTTGAGTCATAGGAAACACCATACTGTTAAAGGGGGTCAAGGTAAAACTAAGGAAAAGTTTCCAGGTGATGCTCAACTCAAAATCCTACACCTACCAATCCCTTTGAGTGAAGCCATTGGAAATCTGATACAGTTCAGTCAATTTCTTCAGTGACAGAGACGAAGTTCTTCTGGTCTTAGAGGAATTTGTTCTGACTGAGGAGTTAGGAATCCGCCAGTACGGATTGCCTACAGGTGAGGAACATGATAGCCCTGAGGAATTTGAGAGCTCAAATTTTCAACCATTGTTGTGCTACGCGCCAGCTGTCCTAAAATATATACCCACCTAACGTCATATCATTGGAGGGCATTTATGCCTTATCATGTCGGGCTACTCCCAAGGCTATAAATAGCCGCCACCTACAACCACTAGCTGGTTGGCTACTCCGCGAGAAACTGACACTTGTCATTGAGAGCATCCCATCCTCCGAGGATTTTGAGCGAAAATCATCAAGTGAGGAGAAATCCAAAACCCCAAAAAAACACCTAAGAACCCAAGTGATTGAGCATCACTGAAGAGATTGTTCCTGTGTGGAACCGATGCTTGTTGCCTTTGAGGACTATGCATCCTCCAGACGGTTAGGCGTCATGTTCTAGAGCATCCAAGAGGAAATTGTGGATCGCCGAGTGACCGAGTCTGTGAAGGTTTGGAAGTCACCTGAAGACTTACCACAAGTGATTGTACGGGGTCTGTGTGACCTTAGTTCAAGGAGAATACGGTGAGGACTATCTGTCCGGGACTGTGTGTCCTCAGGTTTGAATACTTAGCCGCTCCAACCAGACGTACGACTGTCGCAGCAGTTGGAACTGGTCTACCAAATCATTGTCTTCACCGGGCTAACTGGTTCTATTTCCTCAACCCTTTCGTTTCCTCATTACTGTGTTGTATACTTGATCGCTACTGTTTGAAGACTTTGACTGAAGACTTTCTCAATTTCCTCGGTTCATTTTCATCAGTCAGTTTGTCTTCAGCCTGCTTATCCTGTGTTTACGATTTCTGTACTCTGTGCTTGTTTTCATTTCATCATGATGACTGTGCTACTGCTCTGTTATGTTTGCACCTGAGTACTTATTCCGCTGCAAGTAGTTCTTCGCTAAGGAATTTCCTCACTCTGAAATTCCTCAGTGAAGAATTCATAAAACTCGGCTATTCACCCCCCCCCCTCTAGTCGACTTAACGCATTTTTCACACACATCATGTGAGGAAGCGAAAACTTAGGCTCAACCGATACTAACCGATAATTGTTGAAGAAGAAAGGTGGGATGCCTACAGGGGCATCCCCAAGCTTAGATGCTTGAGACTTCTTGAAATATTATCTTGGGATGCCTTGGGCATCCCCAAGCTTGAGCTTTTGTGTCTCCTTAATTCTTCTCATATCACGGTTTTCCTAAATCTTAAAAGCTTCATCCACACAAAACTCAACAAGAACTCGTGAGATAAGTTAGTATAAACCAATGCAAAATCCTTATCATTCTCTACTGTAGCAAATCACTGAAATTATTATTCAACATTGAATACTAAATGCCTCTGCATATTTAATACTCCTATCCTCAAATAGAATCATTAAACAAGAAAACATATGCAAACAATGCAAACATAATAGCAATTTGCCAAAACAGTACAGTCTGTGAAGAATACAAGAGTATTAATACTTCCCTAACTCCAAACATTATGAAAATTTACCACACTGAAGAAAATTTATCAGATCTCATTTTGCAAAAAGTTTCAGCATTTTATCACATTCTTACTTCTCTAAGGAATTTTTGCAACAGCGGTAAACTTTCTGTTTTCAAACAGCAACATGTATACTTGCAAAATAAGCATGGCAAAGGCTATCATTGCCAATTTATTGAAATAAAAGATGCAAAACATTATTCTAAATAACAGAAAGCAAATCCTAACAAAATAAATTGACGCTCCAAGTAAAACTCATATTATGTGATGAATGAAAACATAGCTCCAAGTGAGGTTACCGATAATATTGGAGACGAAAGAGGGGATGCCTTCCGGGGCATCCCCAAGCTTAGTTGCTTGGATCTTCCTTGAATATTTCCTTGGGGTGCCTTGGGCATCCCCAAGCTTAGGGTCTTGTCATTCCTTATTCTCCTCGTATCGACATCTCATCCAAAACTTGAAAACTTCAATCACACAAAACTTAACGGAACTTTGTGAGATAGGTTAGTATGATAAAGAGAAAAACATTTCACTTTTGGTACTGTCAAAGACAAGATTCATGATTGTTCTCACACAATGCCTACTGTATCATATCATTTCCACAATTTATATTGAGCAATATAAGCCATGGAAACTAGAAAACAAGTAACACTAGTAGAAAACGGAGCTTTAAAACCGGTTTGTAAGGGCCTTTAGTGCCGGTTATGGAACCAGCACTAAAGTGTGGGCACTAAAGGCCCCCCCCTTTAGTACCGGTTTGGTACGAACCGGCGCTAAAGTGCCACCACGTGGCATGAGCTCACGCCCTGGTATGGGGGACCTTTAGTACCAGTTGGTGTTACCAACCGGTACTAAAGGTTTTTTTTAATTTTGGGAAAAAAATTTGATTTTTTTTATTTTTAATTTTTCTGAATTATTTGATGATTTAGTCTCTAATCACCTCTCTTAACTGCTCAAGTGTGGATCACTCATTCCAAATCATCTAACTTCCCAACCGGTCACCCATCCCTCTCACTACTCCAGCCCGAGCACGCTTAACTTTCGGGTTCTATTCTCCTTCGTTTCCAAGTCTGCACTTGTTGTTTTCCTAACAATAGTAAGATGTTAATCCTATTAACCCTCGGGAGTTTAGCTTGAGCATGAAGTCACACATTTCACCGTTTGATTTTGAAACTAGTATTCTAAAAAAACAGTAATTATTTAGTAACGCTAATATTTCTTGAATAAGTTTGACCATAGTTTGACCACAGTTTGACCATAGTTTGACCAGATTTGACCAAAATTCAAAAAATTGAAACAATTATTTAGTAACACTAATATTCTTGAATAATTATGTAGTAACATTAATACTTCTTGAATAAGTAGTTTGACCAGATTTAACCAAATTTTTTTTAAAAAAACTGAAATTTGACCATATCTTTTTTTCCTTTTGGAATTTGAGGATTCTAAAAAATTCCAAACAAGCTGTAGGTGGTCTCCATCAGATGCGGATTTTCGTGCTGAATTTTTTGATATATTATACGTTTTTTTCCGACATCGTATGCAAAAGTTAGAGCCGTTTTACATTTTCCCTACACTTTTTGCAAAACATGTCCAAATTTAAGTTTTCAAATTTTCCTAACTAGTAGATGTAGTAATATAACTACCTCTCAAAGGATTTTATTTTTTGAAGTTTTTATCATTTTCTTGTGATTTTTTCAGAACTGAAATGGCGACACACGGGGGGGGGGGGGGGGGTTAGAGTTTGAAAATTGCCCTATAGTGCCGGTTTGTGTCACAAACCGGTACTGTAGGTCAGACCCCTTTAGTACCGGTTCGTGGCACAAACCGGTACTAAAGGTTAGCCCTTTAGTACCGGTTTGTGCCACAAACCGATACTAAAGGTGATCGTGGGGCCCCAGCCTGACGCCAGCCTGCCATCACCCCTTTAGTACCGGTTCGTGGCACGAACCGGTACTAAAGGTTCAACATGAACCGGCATTAATGCATAGTCGTTCGAACCGGCACTAATGGTACCATTAGTGCCGGCTCAAATTCAAACCGGCACTAATGTGCTTCACGTTTGACCCTTTTTCTACTAGTGTAAACTATGCATTGAAAACAGAATCTGTCAAAAACATAACAATCTGTAGTAATCTGTACTCAAACCATACTTCTGCTACTCCTAAAATTTTAAAAAATTAGGACACCCTGAGCAATTTGTATATTAATCTTTTTCAAAAAGAATCAACTCAATAGCACTCTTTTGTTAAAAACTAGAATTATTTTCGTGAGCGCAACTGAAACGCCCTCGATGCGGCTATATCTCCCACGTGTCGAAGCACGACTTAGAGGCATAACCGCATTGAAAGCAATGTCGCAAGTGAGGTAATCTTCACACAACCCATGTAATACAATAGGGGAAAAGAGATACATAGTTGGCTTACAATCGCCACTTCACACAATTACATGAATAAAGCATTACATCATCCAGATACAATCAAGGTCCGACTACGGAACCAAAATAAAAGAAGAACCCCAAATGTGACACGGTCCACGATCGACCCCAACTGGGCTCCACTACTGATCAACTAGAACGAAACAACACAAAGGACAAGATCTTCATCGAGCTCCTCCTGAGCTGGGTTGCGCCATCTGCACGGACTCATCGGCACCTGCAAGCTGGTTTTGGAAGTATCTATGAGCCACGGGGACTCAGCAATCTCGCACCCTCGCGATCAAGACTATTTAAGCTTATGGGTAAGGTAAAGGTATGAGGTGGAGCTGTAGCAAGCGACTAGCATATATGGTGGCTAACATACGCAAATGAGAGCGAGAAGAGAAGGCAAAGCACGGTCGATAAAAGTATGATCAAGAAGTGATCCTGGACTACCTACGTCAAGCATAACTCCAACAACCGTGTTCACTTCCCGGACTCCGCCGGAAAGAGACCATCACGGTTACACACGCGGTTGATTCATTTTAATTAAGGTCAACTTCAAGTTTTCTACAACCGGACATTTACAAATTCCCATCTGCCCATAACCGCGGGCACGGTTTTCGAAAGTTCAAAACCCTGCAGGGGTGTCCCAACTTAGCCCATGACAAGCTCTCACGGTCAACGAAGGAATAGACCTCCTCCCGAGACATTCCAATCAGACTTGGTATCCCGGTTCTATAAGACATCCTCGAGAATGGTAAAACAAGTCCAGCAAATCCGCCCGATGCGCCGACATCCTGATGGGAGCTGCACATATCTCGTTCTCAGGGCAACATCGGATAGGTCAAGCTACGAGTGAAACCAGCCCTCAAGTTTCCCCGAGGTGGCCCCGCAGGCTGCCCATTTCGGACCAACACTTAGACAAGCACTGGCCCGGGGGGTTAAAAATAAGATGACCCTCGGGATGCGCAACTCCCAAGGGAAAAAGGCTAGGTGGCGAATGGTAAAACCAAGGTTGGGCCTTGCTGGAGGAGTTTTATTCAAAGCAAGCTGTCAAGGGGTTCCCATTATAACCCAACCGCGTAAGGAATGCAAAATCCGGGAACATAACACCGATATGACGGAACTAGGGCGGCAAGAGTGGAACAAAACACCAGGCATAAGGCCGAGCCTTCCACCCTTTACCAAGTATATAGATGCATTAATTAAATAAGATATATAGTGATATCCCAACAAGTAAACATGTCCAACAAGGAACAACATCTCCATGTTCCAACAAGGAACAACTTCAATCTTCACCTGCAACTAACAACGCTATAAGAGGGGCTGAGCAAAGCGGTAACATAGCCAAACAACGATTTGCTAGGACAAGGTGGGTTAGAGGCTTGGTTCAACAATATGGGAGGCATGATAAGAAAGTGGTAGGTATCGTAGCATAGGCATAGCAAAAGAGCGAGCAACTAGCAAGCAAAGATAGAAGTGATTTCGAGGGTATGATCATCTTGCCTGAAATCCCGCAAGGAGGAAGAACGAGTCCATGAAGAAGATGAACGGACGTAAACGAACGGGTCCTCACAATCACGACGTTATCGAAACCAACCCGAAGAAGCAACACCAGAAAGAAGCAAACAACATAGTGAACAACCACCACATAATCATGGCATGATGCACAATCGAGTATGATGCATGTCCAGTTTAAATATGCATGGCATGGCAAAGTTCACAAACAAAACTACAAATTAAGTGGAGCTCAATATGCAACGGGTTGCATACTGACGGAACACCACATCAATTATTTAGTTCGATCTCGTTTATCTACCCAACAAGATTAAATGTTGTTAGCATGGCAAGAGGTGAAGCAAAGTAAACTACCTATCTAGTCAAGGTTAAATGAGGCCGGAAACAACGAACAACAATTCCGGTAAATCCCCATATGTATATTTTAGATTTGGTGCTGATCTGACCTAAACACAATTTTAGCGTTATTAAACATGCAAAGTAAAGCCACCATATTAAACTAGGCAAAATTCTACCCCATTTACATATAAAGTTTATTAAATTTGGAGTTACGGTTATTTAGTTATGATTTAAATCATTCTCGCATGTCATAGGAGCAAACTTAATCAAACATCATTTTAAACATTTTAACATGGCAAGAAAGTTGGATATTATGAAACTAGATGAATTTCTAAGCACTTTTCATATATAAATTATTTACATATGATGCATGATCAATAAGTTATTATATGCATGACAATGAGGGTTTTTCTGCAAAACAGTAAATCATGGGATAAATGATTAAATCCGTCTAGGGGAAAAAACACTATAGGGCCGAATCTGCTGGACTGGGCCAACAGAGAGGAGAGGCTGCGGGGAGCTCACCCATGGCCAAGGCTCGGTCCGTGGGAGGCAAGGCTGGCAGGGGGCGCGGTAGGCCTTGCGCAAGGAGGCCCAAGCGCGGGCGACGTGGAGGTCCAACGGGAGCCGAAGCAGGCCGAGGCGAGGCCGGCCCGAGCAAAAGGAGGCCGGGCGTTGCTGTAACTGGGCTTCGCGCGAAGGAGGGAGCTGGGCCTCGTAGGCAGATCGAGCGGAGGCAGGGCGAGGTCCACGCGAGGCAGGGACACGGGCTTCAGGTCGGGGCGCTGGTCTCCCTCGAGAAGAAAACGCAGCAGGAGGAGGAAGGAAGCGGCGGCGCAACGAAGCTCCAACAACGACGGGTCCGGTGACACTGGTGAGGCCGGGAACGATTCGCAGGGCCCCGGATCCGGTGGATCCCGGCCGGATCTGGCGAAGACGGGGTCAACGGCGAACTCCCTGGGCGGCGGCTACGGGCACCTGAGAGAGAGAGAGAGAGAGAGAGAGAGAGAGAGAGAGTACTTAGAGAGAGAGAGAGACGGCAGGAGGAGGAGAACTGAGGGAGCGAGAGGGACGAGGCCGGTCCTGGCTGCTCATGGTGATGAAGACGAGGTGTTGTTGCGCGAGCAGAGGAAGAGCTCGACAGGGGGCTCGGGCGCTCGCTCGTGGCTGTCTTTGGGAGTAGGGAAGGAAGGTGCGAGGAGGCGACCAGGGGAGGTTGAGTTGGATCGAGAGGAGCTCGGGATGGGCAGTGGAGGCTGTGGATTGGGCAGCGACGAAATCAAGGGAGGTGGTCGGATAGAATTAGGATCGGGAGGAGATCCCGAGGTGGGAGGTGGAGTGTGGCGGCGGCGATTGGATAGGGGGAATGGATGGCATAGCCTAGGGTTTAGGCTGATTATATAGCGGGTGGGTTATTTTGGTCCCTCTGATTAAATTGGATGGTCAAGACAAAATATGTTAGGAAGTCCAATTAACAAAACGGAGACGTTTTGTAGATGTTTGGGGATGATCCGGACACGACTGTGCCGACTGCTCGGGTCGGGTCCGAGACAATTTTCGAGCACGCGTGAGAGGGGCTGCGGGCTGACGAGAGAGGTTAGGTTGGACCTGGCGGTAGGTAGTGAGCTGTGTAGACGATCTCGAGCTGAGAGAAGAGAAGAGAGGGAGGCCCGACGACTGTTTTCGGAGACCAAAAACGTCCGACGATTTGACCGACTAATATTGCCGCTATAGTTTAACGGTTGGGCTATCAAACGAACTCCGAATGCGACGAAAATTGACAGGCGGTCTATTTACACTATAATAAGACCACACACCAACTTTCAACCCAATCCGAGAACATTTTCCGGCCACTTATAAAATATTATTTCGGACATGCCGCGGGCACGTGCAAGTGTGTCTGGACTCAGAACAGACAACGGACGGAACTGGGGGAACCCGGACAGATGCAAGTTTTGAAAACATGATGATGCAATGCACATGATGATATGACAAGATGCAACACGCAAGCGAATGACAAGGCAACAACAGCGAATAACTGGCGGACACCTGGCACATCGGTCTCGGGGCGTTACAACACTCCACCACTACGAGAGGATCTCGTCCCGAGATCTAGAATGGCACCAGAGGGAAAACGGGAGAGAAAGAGAAGAGGTAAAACTAAGTTGCTTCTTTCAAACGAGTGAAACCAAAGAACCTTGCGAGGTTGAACAAATTCGAGAAAAGAATGCAACGTAGATGAACGAAGTTGAAAAATCTCCGTTATAAAAGAGGAACAAGGAAGAACAAATTCAGGCAGCACTCCGGTTGGAAAGAAAAGGAATTGAATAAGATCTTGATAAGATGAGAAGATACTTGATGAAATCACAACACACTGCCTCCGGAACTATTGAATGAATGGAACAAGGGGTAAGAAAGATCTCAGACAGCACTCCGGTTGAAAAGAGATGACAAACTTGATTAAATGAAAGAGCTTGAGAAAAAGAACACAATACTCCGGTTAAAAGGATAAGCACGATCAAAACGTGGTCCTGACAAACCGAGAAGATGGGTTGATGAGAGCAACATCACAATGCCTCCGGAATGGATGAATAGAAGATAGATAATTGTCATAGGAGAATTGAGAAGAAAATGCCAACTTCTGCCACAAAAGAGCTTGAAGAGGCATCTTCAGGGGAAGGGTCGAACGGAGTTGTTGGAAAACCAACAACGAAAAGAACAATGTTGTAGTGGACTTGTAGGAAACATCTCAAAGCTATGAGGTGAAATTCTGCCACTAACGAAAAAAATAATAGATTGGATTGATATCAACAAGGAGACGAGAAACTTATTTCACCGGGAGGATATATGAAGAACTTGGATCATATATGAGCACAATTATAGCAACAATCCTTAGGGAAGGCTTTAGGTGAAGTATAACCCAAGATACCCCAATGACGAGATTTGTGGATTTAAAATACCTCATCTTGATAACTTGTGAAACACAAAGCACGAAGGGAAATTATCAAGAATGACATAATACCACCTCCAATGATACGGTAGAAAGAAAATGCACTTCGGAATGCGAGATGAAGAATGCTTGAGCTCCTTAAAAGGAATCTCGATAAAAACTTCGAGAAGGAATTAAATCCTTGAAGAACCATCATGTAGAACCTTCGTGAAGAACTCCGGTAAACAAAAGATAACAAAAAGAAAGAGAAGTTGAAAACACAAGGTGAAACCTTGTAATGATTTAGATGGATCTCTGTGATAATTAGAGCTTGGAACTCCGGGAAAGAAGGATGAGCACTTGAACCCAAGAATTTAATCATCGTGAACAAACTCCGGAAGAAAAGATTAACATAAGGATGAAACAAGAGTAAGAATTACGTTATGCGTATCCTTCACCAATTTGAATTGATGACAAGCAACGGATTTGACACATTACTTATTCTCGTAGAAAAGATTTAAGATAGATATGACATAAACTTGAGAATGTCTTCAATGAACCCCCGGTAGAATGAAACAACGAAAGAATTAATATGATAATGAGTGACGAGAACTCTTGAACGAAACACCGTAAGAATTGGTTATGAACAAAGTAAAGATAAAGAAACACCGGGAAGAATTAGCAAATGGACGAAGATGCTTGAGAGAATTTAGATACAAGTGAATATAATAGATCATGGACCGATTAGAGATCACTTGAACGCTGCACCGGTAAGATCGGAGAATGATAACTGAAAGCTGAGAATGAATAAACCTGACTTGATGGACTCTGGATAACAAACTGAGAAGACTCTTAAATTGCTCCGGAAGGGTGAAAAGAATTCTCACGATCAAAACAATTATGAGAGGATGGCAACAAGCTAGAATCACGAATCTTGAAGAGAATGGAGCAAGATTGAGAGAAACACTTCTTCGATCTTCAAAATCTGAGAATTATGACGAGAAACACCACCATGAATCGTTGAGACACTTCGTTATGAAGAATGGAAAGGTTGAGCAACGATGAAAAGGATTTGAAAGATCTTGGAGAAAGGCATTTGACTGATGATAATTCATTCTTATGGCAAACTTTTGAAAAGGAATTGAGAATAACTCTGGGAAAAATTAGAAGAGTCAGGTAAGATCCTGGGAAAAGACCTGTGGGTTAGGGCCCACTCAAAGAAACATCGTAGAACGATTTGAAGGAGAGGTCGCACCGGTTGAATTAAATGGCTTGAATGAGATAACATCCTCGAAAGAGCTTGAACGAATGTAGAGTGGAAAACACGAATCTTCGAGATATCTTCAGCACTCCGGAATAAATGAATAGCAGGAAATGAATGGTTAAGAATTTGCACCGGCATGAGAAAACATTGAAACGAGGAAAATATATGATCAACAAAGCTTGAATTGGTTCCACCGGAGAAGGAAATGAGTGAAGAGTGACGAACTTGACGCTCCGTTAGAATCTTCCTGATAATCACCGGATAAGAATATTGAAAGAAAAGAAAGAAGAGACTTCGCATCAATAAGATGGATACTTGATAAAGAAATCCGAGTCCTTGAGGAAAAAGGGTGGGTGGGCGGGAAAAAAAAGGCAACTTGGAGACGGATGAAACAAACACCATTGAGAAGGAGTGATAATTGATCTTGCGGAAGTTGAAATGGTCGGATCCACTAGAAGGGAAGCACACCGGTTGAAAAAGGATTGACATGACAGTCTCGATGACCGAGAAGGATTAGTATTCACATCGAAGTATGAGAACACCATTTGGGGAAAAGTATGGAATCAACATTTGACTTCGAAGCAACTCGAATACCACAACTCAAAACAAAACAAGGATTGTCTTGCGGAATAAGCCAGAACAAACATATGATAGAGATTTCATCCGAAGTTTTCGTGGTGGGGCCTACACGGGCTCGATCGTACAGCACCATCATGTACAAGGCAGTGCACATGACATACGAAGCGTACCCGAGTCAGCATAGCCAAGGACTCTTTAAGACACAACGAGACCACTGTAAAACCGACCGTGAATTGGCGTACCACTAGACGTCGAACCCCAATTTCATATCATACATCTGTCGGAAAGATATCCTAAGAGCTACTTGAATTCCCACTTATAAACTCCCGAAATTTTCCGGTTATGCAATCAGGTGTTGGGGATACAGGGGAAGCATAATATCTCACCCAAACTAGCAAATCCTACATCCAGCTCTATCCATCCTTCAACACATAACCAAGAAACCTTCGGAAATCGTCTACCTCAACCTTCGAAAAGCGTCCATTATACAAGTTATGGCAATACTCCTGAACTCCCGCCCTAGTACTGGGTGGCATCGAGGTTATCTCACCAATGAACTGCATAAAAGAGATTTTCGATGTCGGCGTACTAAACTTAGGTATTCCAGAACTGCAATGATACAATTATGACGACAACACCTCGGAGCTCAACTCCCCGGGACGCTTCCACAAAACCCCTGACAGGAGGCACCAAGACAATGTTCTCGTCACAAGACCATCGGAACGATTCCAAGATACCCGCGTGATCCTAAAAAAAATTTTAGTGAAATTTGAGAAGACAAGAGTCAAAACTCTATGTCAGGATGCCTTACCAGAGCGATCAGGAGACTGGGAAGTAAAAAGAATTCCTAAACTCTCCAATATGTAATTCCTAAATGACTCAAAACATTTTTCTAGACACAACTCGGCTGCTAATAACGATCAAACAGTGGGGGGCTCCTAAGGTCGGGGAAGGCTCTGATTACCAACTTGAAACGCCCTTGATGCGGCTATATCTCCCACGTGTCGAAGCACGACTTAGAGGCATAACCGCATTGAAAGCAATGCCGCAAGTGAGGTAATCTTCACACAACCCATGTAATACAATAGGGGAAAAGAGATACATAGTTGGTTTACAATCGCCACTTCACACAATTACATGAATAAAGCATTACATCATCCGGATACAATCAAGGTCCGACTACGGAACCAAAATAAAAGAAGAACCCCAAATGCGACACAGTCCATGATCGACCCCAACTGGGCTCCACTACTGATCAACTAGAACGAAACAACACAAAGGACAAGATCTTCATCGAGCTCCTCCTGAGCTGGGTTGCGCCATCTGCACGGACTCATCGGCACCTGCAAGCTGGTTTTGGAAGTATCTGTGAGCCACGGGGACTCAGCAATCTCGCACCCTCGCGATCAAAACTATTTAAGCTTATGGGTAAGGTAAAGGTATGAGGTGGAGCTACAGCAAGCGACTAGCATATATGGTGGCTAACATACGCAAATGAGAGCGAGAAGAGAAGGCAAAGCACGGTCGATAAAAGTATGATCAAGAAGTGATCCTGGACTACCTACGTCAAGCATAACTCCAACAACCGTGTTCACTTCCCGGACTCCGCCGGAAAGAGACCATCACGGTTACACACGCGGTTGATTCATTTTAATTAAGGTCAACTTCAGGTTTTCTACAACCGGACATTAACAAATTCCCATCTGCCCATAACCGCGGGCACGGCTTTCGAAAGTTCAAAACCCTGTAGGGGTGTCCCAACTTAGCCCATGACAAGCTCTCACGGTCAACGAAGGAATAGACCTCCTCCCGAGACATTCCGATCAGACTCAGTATCCCGGTTCTACAATACATCCTCGACAATGGTAAAACAAGTCCAGCAAAGCCGCCCGATGCACCGACATCCTGATGGGAGCTGCACATATCTCGTTCTCAGGGCAACACTGGATAGGTCAAGCTACGAGTAAAACCAGCCCTCAACACTGGATAGGTCAACACTGGATATGCATGGCATGGCAAAGTTCACAAACAAAACTACAAATTAAGTGGAGCTCAATATGCAACGGGTTGCATATTGACGGAACACCACATCAATTATTTAGTTCGATCTCGTTTATGTACCCAACAAGATTAAATGTTGTTAGCATGGCAAGAGGTGAAGCAAAGTAAACTACCTATCTAGTCAAGGTTAAATGAGGCCGGAAACAACGAACAACAATTCCGGTAAATCCCCATATGCATATTTTAGATTTGGTGCTGATCTGACCTAAACACAATTTTAGAGTTATTAAACATGCAAAGTAAAGCCGCCATATTAAACTAGGCAAAATTCTACCCCATTTACATATAAAGTTTATTAAATTCGGAGTTACGGTTATTTAGTTATGATTTAAATCATTCTCGCATGTCATAGGAGCAAACTTAATCAAACATCATTTTAAACATTTTAACATGGCAAGAAAGTTGGATATTATGAAACTAGATGAATTTCTAAGCACTTTTCATATATAAATTATTTACATATGATGCATGATCAATAAGTTATTATATGCATGACAATGAGGGTTTTTCTGCAAAATAGTAAATCCTGGGATAAATGATTAGATTCGTCCAGAGGAAAAAACACTATAGGGCCGAATCTGCTGGACTGGGCCAATAGAGAGGAGAGGCTGCGGGGAGCTCACCCATGGCCAAGGCCCGGTCGGTGGGAGGCAAGGCTGGCAGGGGGCGCGCTGGGCCTTGCGTAAGGAGGCCCAGGCGCGGGCGGCGTGGAGGTCCAACGGGAGCCGAAGCAGGCCGAGGCGAGGCAGGCCCGGGCGAAAGGAGGCCGGGCGTTGCTGTAACTAGGCTTCGCGCGAAGGAGGGAGCTGGGCCTCATAGGCAGATCATGTTGGAAATATGCCCTAGAGGCAATAATAAATTGGTTATTATTATATTTCCTTGTTCATGATAATCGTTAATTATCCATGCTAGAATTGTATTGATAGGAAACTCAGATACATGTGTTGATACATAGACAACACCATGTCCCAAGTAAGCCTCTAGTTGACTAGCTCATTGATCAATAGATGGTTACGGTTTCCTGGCCATGGACATTGGATGTCGTTGATAACGGGATCACATCATTAGGAGAATGATGTGATGGACAAGACCCAATCCTAAACCTAGCACAAGATCATGTAGTTCATATGCTAAAGCTTTTCTAATGTCAAGTATCATTTCCTTAGACCATGAGATTGTGCAACTCCCGGATACCGTAGGAGTGCTTTGGGTGTGCCAAACGTCACAACATAACTGGGTGGCTATAAAGGTACATTACAGGTATCTCCGAAAGTGTCTGTTGGGTTCGCACGAATCGAGACTGGGATTTGTCACTCCGTGTAAACGGAGAGGTATCTCTGGGCCCACTCGGTAGGACATCATCATAATGTGCACAATGTGATCAAGGAGTTGATCACGGGATGATGTGTTACGGAACGAGTAAAAGAGACTTGCTGGTAACGAGATTGAACCAGGTATCGGGATACCGACGATCGAATCTCGGGCAAGTATTGTACCGCTAGACAAAGGGAATTGTATACGGGATTGATTAAGTCCTTGACATCGTGGTTCATCCGATGAGATCATCGTGGAGCATGTGGGAGCCAACATGGGTATCCAGATCCCACTGTTGGTTATTGACCGGAGAGGTGTCTCAGTCATGTCTGCGTGTTTCCCGAACCAGTAGGGTCTACACACTTAAGGTTCGATGACGCTGGGGTTATAGGGAAAGTTTTTATGTAGTTACCAAATGTTGTTCGGAGTCCCGGATGAGATCCCGGACGTCACGAGGAGTTCCGGAATGGTCCGGAGGTAAAGATTTATATATGGGAAGTCATGTTTTGGTCACCGGAAAAGTTTCGGGTTTTATCGGTAACGTACCGGGACCACCGGGAGGGTCCCGGGGGTCCACCAAGTGGGGCCACAATTCCCGGAGGGCTTCATGGGCCAAGTGTGGGAGGGGACCAGCCCCAGGTGGGCTGGTGCACCCCCTACAAAGGCCCAAGGCGCCTAAGGGGAGGAGGGGGGGCAAACCCTAAGGGCAGATGGCCTTAGGGCCCATACCTGGTGCGCCTCCCTCTCCCCTCCCCTTGGCCGCCCCACCAGATGGGATCTGGGCTGGCCGCCGCCCCTAGGGTGGAACCCTAGGTGGGGCGCAGCCCCCTCCCTCTCCCCTATATATAGTTGAGGTCTTTGGGGCTGCCACCAGATGAGTTCCTGACCTCTCCCTGGCGCAGCCCTACCTCTCTCCTCCTCGTCTCTTGCGGTGCTTGGCGAAGCCCTGCTGGAGTACCACGCTCCTCTACCACCACCATGCCGTCGTGCTGCTGCTGGATGGAGTCTTCCTCAACCTCTCCCTCTCTCCTTGCTAGATCAAGGCATGGGAGACGTCACCGGGCTGTACGTGTGTTGAACGCGGAGGTGCCGTCCGTTCGGCACTAGGATCTCCGGTGATTTGGATCACGACGAGTACGACTCCTTCAACCCTGTTCTCTTGAATGCTTCCGCTTAGCGATCTACAAGGGTATGTAGATGCACTCTCCTTCCCCTCGTTGCTGGTTTCTCCATAGATAGATCTTGGTGACACGTAGGAAAATTTTGAATTTCTGCTATGTTCCCCAACAGTGGCATCATGAGCTAGGTCTATTGCGTAGATTCTATGCACGAGTAGAACACAAAGTAGTTGTGGGCGTTGATTTTGTCAATTTACTTGCCGTTACTAGTCTTATCTTGATTCGGCGGCATCGTGGGATGAAGCGGCCGGGACCGACCTTACACGTACTCTTACGTGAGACTGGTTCCGCCGACTGACATGCACTAGTTGCATAAGGTGGCTAGCGGGTGTCTGTCTCTCCCACTTTAGTCGGATCGGATTCGATGAAAAGGGTCCTTATGAAGGGTAAATAGCAATTGGCATATCATGTTGTGGTTTCAGCGTAGGTAAGAAACGTTCTTGCTAGAAACCTATAGCAGCCACGTAAAAACTTGCAACAGCAACTAGAGGACGTCTAACTTGTTTTTGCAGCATATGCCTTGTGATGTGATATGGCCAAAAGGATGTGATGAATGATATATGTGATTTATGAGATTGATCATGTTCTTGTAATAGGAATCTCGACTTGCATGTCGATGAGTATGACAACCGGCAGGAGCCATAGGAGTTGTCTTAATTTATTTATGACCTGCATGTCAACATAAACGCCATGTAATTACTTTACTTTATTGCTAAAGCGTTAGCCATAGTAGTAGAAGTAATAGATGACGAGACAACTTCAAGAAGACACAATGATGGAGATCATGGTGTCATGCCGGTGAAAACAATGATCATGGAGCCCCGAAGATGGAGATCAAGAGGAGCAAAATGATATTGGCCATATCATGTCACTATTTGATTGCATGTGATGTTTATCATGTTTTACATCTTATTTGCTTAGAACGACGGTAGCTTAAATAAGATGATCCCTCACTAAAATTTCAAGAAAGGTGTTCCCCCTAACTGTGCACCGTTGCGAAGGTTCGTTGTTTCGAAGCACCACGTGATGATCGGGTGTGATAGATTCTAACGTTCGAATACAACGGGTGTTGACGAGCCTAGCATGTATAGACATGGCCTCGGGACACATGCGAAACACTTAGGTTGACTTGACGAGCCTAGCATGTACAGACATGGCCTCGGAACACGGAAGACCGAAAGATCGAACATGAGTCGTATAGAAGATATGATCAACATGAAGATGTTCACCGATGATGACTAGTCCGTCTCACGTGATGATCGGACACGGCCTAGTTGACTCAGATCATGTAATCACTTAGATGACTAGAGGGATGTCTATCTGAGTGGGAGTTCATAAGATGAACTTAATTATCCTGAACATAGTCAAAAGGTCTTCGCAAATTATGTCGTAGCTCGCGCTTCAGTTCTACTGTTTAGATATGTTCCTAGAGAAAATTTAGTTGAAAGTTGATAGTAGCAATTATGTGGACTAGGTTCGTAAACTGAGGATTGTCCTCGTTGCTTCATAGAAGGCTTATGTCCTTAATGCACCGCTCAGTGTGCTGAACCTCGAACGTTGTCTATGGATGTTGCGAACATCTGACATACACATTTTGATAACTACGTGATAGTTCAGTTAAACGGTTTAGAGTTGAGGCACCGAAGATGTTTTGAAACGTCGTGAAACATATGAGATGTTTCGAGGGCTGAAATTGGGATTTCAGGCTCGTGCCCACGTCAAGAGGTATAAGACCTCCGACGATTTTCTTAGCCTGCAAACTAAGGGAGAAAAGCTCAATTGTTGAGCTTGTGCTCAGATTGTCTGAGTACAACAATCATTTGAATCGAGTGGGAGTTGATCTTCCAGATGAGATAGTGATGTTTCTCCGAACTCACTACCACAAAGCTGCTAGAGCTTCGTGATGAACTATAATATATCAGGGACATATATGATGATCCTTGAGATATTTGCGATTTTTAACACCACAAAAGTAGAAATCAAGAAGGAGCATCAATTGTTGATGGTTGGTGAAACCACTAGTTTCAAGAAGGGCAAGGGCAAGGGCAAGAAGGGATACTTCATGAAACGGCAATTCAGCTGCTGCTCTAGTGAAGAAACCCAAGGTTGAACCCAAACCCGAGACTAAGTGCTTCTGTAATAAGAGGAACAGCCACTGGAGCAGAATTACCCTAGATACTTGGTAGATGAGAAGGCTGGCAAGGTCGATAGAAGTATATTGGATATACATTGTGTTAATGTGTACTTTACTAGTACTCCTAGTAGCACCATGGTATTAGATATCGGTTCGGTTGCTAAGTGTTAGTAAACTCGAAATAAAAGGCTATGGAGTAAAAGGAGACTGGCTAAAGGTGAGCTGGCGATATGTGTTGGAAGTTTTTCCAAGCTTGATGTGATCAAGCATCGCACGCTCCCTCTACCATCGAGATTGGTGTTTGCGTTGAGCATAGACATGATTGGATTATGTCTATCACAATACGGTTATTCATTTAAGGAGAATAATGGTTACTCTGTTTATTTGAATAATACCTTCAATGGTCTTGCACCTAAAATGAATGGTTTATTGAATCTCGATCGTAGTGATACACATGTTCATGCCAAAAGATATAAGATAGTAATGATAGTACCACCTGCTTGTGGCACTGCCACGTAAGTCATATCAGTATAAAACGCATGAAGAAGCTCCATGTTGATGGATCTTTGGGCTCACTCGTTTTTGAAAAGTTTGAGACATGCGAACCATGTCTATTGGTGTATATGCATGAAGAAACTCCATGCAAATGGACCGTTTGGACTCACTTGATTTTGAATCACTTGAGACATGCAAATCATACCACATGGGCAAGATGACTGAAAGCCTCGTTTTCAGTAAAATGGAACTAGAAAGCAACTTGTTGGAAGTAATACATTTTGATGTGTGCAGTCCAATGAGTGCTGAGGCATGTAGTGGATATCGTTGTACTTCACAGATGATTTGAGTAGATGTTGAGTATATTTACTTGATGAATCACGAGTCTGAATTATTGAAAGGTTCAAGTAATTTCAGGGTGAAGTTGAAAGATCGTTGTGACAAGAGGATAAAATATCTATGATATGATCATAGAGATGAATATCTGAATTACGAGTTTGGCACAGAATTAAGACATTGTGGAAATTGTTTCACAACTAATACAGCCTGGAACACCATAGTGTGATGGTGTGTTCGAACATCATAACTACACCCTATTGGATATGATGCATACCATGATGTCTCTTATCGAATTACCACGATAGTTTATGGGTTAGGCATTAGAGACAATCACATTCACTTTAAATAGGGCACCACGTAATTCCGATGAGATGACACCGTATGAACTATGGTTTAGAGAAACCTAAGCTGTCATTTCTTAAAAGTTTGGGGCTGCGACGCTTATGTGAAAAGTTTCAGGCTGATAAGCTCGAACCCAAAGCGGATAAATGCATCTTCATAGGACACCCAAAACAGTTGGGTATACCTCCTGTCTCAGATCCGAAAGCAATAAGGGATTGTTTCTAGAATCGGGTCTTTTCTCGAGGAAAAGTTTCTCTCGAAAGAATTGAGTGGGAGGATGGTGGAGACTTGATGAGGTTATTGAACCGTCTCTTCAACTAGTGTGTGGCGGGGCACAGGGAGTTGTTCCTGTGGCACCTACACCAATTGAAGTGGAAGCTTATGATAGTGATCATGAAACTTCAGATCAAGTCACTACCAAACCTCGTGGGATGACAAGGATGCGTACTACTTCAGAGTGGTACGTAATCCTGTCTTAGAAGTCATGTTGCTAGACAACAATGAACCTACGAGCTATGGAGAAGCGATGGTGGGCCTGGATTCCGAAATGGCTCGAGGCCATATAATCCGAGAGAGGATCCATATATGAAAACAAAGTGTAGACTTTGGAAGAACTACTTGATGGTCGTAAGGCTGTTAGGTACATATGGATTTTAAAAGGAAGACGGACAATGATGGTAAGTATCACCATTAAGAAAGCTCGACTTGTCGTTAAGATGTTTTCCGGCAAGTTCAAGGAGTTGACTACGATGAGACTTTCTCACTCGTAGCGATGCTAAGAGTCTATTGGAATTATATTAGCGATTACTGCATTATTTATGAAATCTTGTAGATAGGATGTCAAAACATTGTTTCCTCGACGATTTTCTTGAGGAAAGGTTGTATGTGATACAACCGGAAGGTTTTGTCAATCCTGAAAGATGCTAATAAGTATGCAAAGCTCCAGCAATCCTTCTAAGGATTGGAGTAAGCATCTCGGATTTGGAATGTATGCTTTGATGAGATGATCAAAGATTTGGGGTGTATACAAAGTTTATGAGAAACTTGTATTTCCAAAGAAGTGAGTGGGAGCACTATAGAATTTCTGATGAATATATGTTTTTGACATATTGTTGATAAGAAATGACGTAGAATTTCTGGAAAGCATATAGGGTTATTTGGAAAGTGTTTTTCAATGGAAATCCTGGATTAAGCTACTTGAACATTGAGCATCAAGATCTATAAGGATAGATCAAAACGCTTAATGGTACTTTCAAATGAGCACATACCTTGACATGATCTTGAAGGTGTTCAAGATGGATCAGTCAAAGAAGGACTTCTTGCCTGAGTTGTAAGGTATGAAGTTAAGACTTAAAGCTCGACCACGGCAGAAGAAAGAGGAAGGACGAAGGTCGTCCCCTATGCTTTTGTCATAGGCTCTATATGGTATGCCATGCTGAGTACCGCACCTGATGTGTGCCTTGCCACATATCTGGCAAGAGGGTACAAAGGTAATCTAGGAGTAGATCACCAGATAGTGGTCTAAATTATCCTTAAAGGAATAAGGATATGTTTCTCAGTTATGGAGGTGATAAAGAGTTCGACGTAAAGAGTTACGTCGATGCAAGCTTAACACCTATCCGGATAGCTCTGAGTAGAGATACCGGATATGTATAATGGAGCAACAATTTAGAATAGCTCCAAGTAGAACAGTTATTTGAAATGGCTCCAAATGTAGCGTAGTAGTTGCATCTACAAGATGACATAGAAATTTGCGAAGTACATATGGATCTGAATGTTGCAGACCCGTTGACTGAAACCTCTCTCACAAGCATAACATGATCAAACCCAGAACTCTTTGGGTGTTAGTCACATGGGGATGTGACCTTGAGTGTTAATCACATATCGATGTGAACTGGATTATTGACTCTAGTGCAAGTGGGAGACTGTTGGAAATATGCCCTAGAGGCAATAATAAATTGGTTATTATTATATTTCCTTGTTCATGATAATCGTTTATTATCCATGCTAGAATTGTATTGATAGGAAACTCAGATACATGTGTGGATACATAGACAACACCATGTCCCTAGTAAGCCTCTAGTTGACTAGCTCATTGATCAATAGATGGTTACGGTTTCCTGACCATGGACATTGGATGTCGTTGATAACGGGATCACATCATTAGGAGAATGATGTGATGGACAAGACCCAATCCTAAGCCTAGCACAAGATCATGTAGTTCGTATGCTAAAGCTTTTCTAATGTCAAGTATCATTTCCTTAGACCATGAGATTGTGCAACTCCCGGATACCGTAGGAGTGCTTTGGGTGTGCCAAACGTCACAACATAACTGGGTGGCTATAAAGGTACATTACAGGTATCTCCAAAAGTGTCTGTTGGGTTCGCACGAATCGAGACTGGGATTTGTCACTCCGTGTAAACGGAGAGGTATCTCTGGGCCCACTCGGTAGGACATCATCATAATGTGCACAATGTGATCAAGGAGTTGATCACGGGATGATGTGTTATGGAATGAGTAAAAGAGACTTGCTGGTAACGAGATTGAACCAGGTATCGGGATACCGACGATCAAATCTCGGGCAAGTATTGTACCGCTAGACAAAGGGAATTGTATACGGGATTGATTAAGTCCTTGACATCGTGGTTCATCCGATGAGATCATCGTGGAGCATGTGGGAGCCAACATGGGTATCCAGATCCCACTGTTGGTTATTGACCGGAGAGGTGTCTCAGTCATGTCTGCATGTTTCCCGAACCAGTAGGGTCTACACACTTAAGGTTCGATGACGCTAGGGTTATAGGGAAAGTTTGTATGTAGTTACCAAATGTTGTTCGGAGTCCCGGATGAGATCCCGTACGTCACGAGGAGTTCCGGAATGGTCCGGAGGTAAAGATTTATATATGGGAAGTCCTGTTTTGGTCATCGGAAAAGTTTCGGGTTTTATCGGTAACGTACCGGGACCACCGGGAGGGTCCCGGGGGTCCACCAAGTGGGGCCACAATTCCCGGAGGGCTTCATGGGCCAAGTGTGGGAGGGGACCAGCCCCAGGTGGGCTGGTGCACCCCCTACAAGGGCCCAAGGCGCCTAAGGGGAGGAGGGGGGGCAAACCCTAAGGGCAGATGGCCTTAGGGCCCATACCTGGTGCGCCTCCCTCTCCCCTCCCCTTGGCCGCCCCACCAGATGGGATCTGGGATGGCCGCCGCCCCTAGGGTGGAACCCTAGGTGGGGCGCAGCCCCCTCCCTCTCCCCTATATATAGTTGAGGTCTTTGGGGCTGCCAACAGATGAGTTCCTGACCTCTCCCTGGCGCAGCCCTACCTCTTTCCTCCTCGTCTCTTGCGGTGCTTGGCGAAGCCCTGCCGGAGTACCACGCTCCTCCACCACCACCACGCCGTCGTGCTGCTGCTGGATGGAGTCTTCCTCAACCTCTCCCTCTCTCCTTGCTAGATCAAGGCATGGGAGACGTCACCGGGATGTACGTGTGTTGAACGCGGAGGTGCCGTCCGTTCGGCACTAGGATCTCTGGTGATTTGGATCACGACGAGTACGACTCCTTCAACCCTGTTCTCTTGAACGCTTCCGCTTAGCGATCTACAAGGGTATGTAGATGCACTCTCCTTCCCCTCGTTGCTGGTTTCTCCATAGATAGATCTTGGTGACACGTAGGAAAATTTTGAATTTCTGCTACGTTCCCCAACAGATTGAGCGGAGGCAGGGCGAGGTCCACGTGAGGCAGGGACACGGGCTTCAGGTCGGGGCGCTGGTCTCCCTCGAGAAGAAAACGCAGCAGCAGGAGGAAGGAAGCGGCGGCGCGACGAAGCTCCGATGACGACGGGTCCGGTGATGCTGGTGAGGCCGGGAACGATTCGCAGGGCCCCGAATCCGGTGGATCCCGGCCGGATCTGGCGAAGACAGGGTCAACAGCGAACTCCCTGGGCGGCGGCTAAGGGCACCTGAGAGAGAGAGAGAGTACTTAGAGAGAGAGAGATGACGGGAGGAGGAGACCGGAGGGAGGGAGAGGGACGAGGCCGGTCCTGGCTGCTCATGGTGATGAAGATGAGGTGTTGTTGCGCGAGCAGAGGAAGAGCTCGACAGGGGGCTCGGGCGCTCGCTCGTGGCTGTCTTTGGGAGTAGGGAAGGAAGGTGCGAGGAGGCGACCAGGGGAGGTTGAGTTGGATCGAGAGGAGCTCGGGATGGGCAATGGAGGTTGTGGATTGGGCAGCGGCGAAATCAAGGGAGGTGGTCGGATAGAATTAGGATCGGGAGGAGATCCCGAGGTGGGAGGTGGAGTGTGGCGGCGGCGATTGGATAGGGGGAATGGATGGCATAGCCTAGGGTTTAGGCTGATTATATAGCAGGTGGGTTATTTTGGTCCCTCCGATTAAATTGGATGGTCAAGATAAAATATGTTAGGAAGTCCAATTAACAAAACGGAGACGTTTTGTAGATGTTTGGGGATGATCCGGACACGACTGTGCCGACTACTCGGGTCGGGTCCGAGACAATTTTCGGGCGCGCGCGAGAGGGGCTGCGGGCTGACGAGAGAGGTTAGGTTGGACCTGGCGGTAGGTAGTGAGCTGTGTAGACGATCTCGAGCTGAGAGAAGAGAAGAGAGGGAGGCCTAGCGACTGTTTCCGGAGACCGAAAACGTCTGACGATTTGACCGACTAATATTGCCGTTATAGTTTAACGGTTGGGCTATCAAACGAACTCCGAATGCGACGAAAATTGACAGGCGGTCTATTTACACTATAATAAGACCACAGGCCAACTTTCAATCCAATCCAAGAACATTTTCCGGCCACTTATAAAATATTATTTCGGACATGCCGCGGGCGCGTGCAAGTGTGTCTGGACTCAGAACGGACAACGGACGGAACTGGCAGAACCCGGACAGATGCAAGTTTTGAAAACATGATGATGCAATGCACATGATGATATGACAAGATGCAACACGCAAGCGAATGACAAGGCAACAACAGCGAATAACTGGCGGACACCTGGCACATCGGTCTCGGGGCGTTACAGCAAAAGTTTTTGTTTTTCAGCAAGATCAAAGCAACTATCAGCCAACAAGATCCTAAAGGCTTTACTTGGCACTTTATTGAAGAAAAAAAGCAATAAAACATGATTACTACAGTAGCATAAGCATGTGAACACACAAAAACAACAGGTAAAAGTGTTGGGTTGTCTCTCAACAAGTGCTTTTCTTTTATGTCTTTTAAGCTAGGAATGATGATTTCGGTGATGCTCGCATAAAAGATAAGAATTGAAACATGAAGAGAGAACCATGAAGCATATTACAAGCACATTTAAGTCTAACCCACTTCCTATGCATAGGGATTTTGTGAGCAAACAATTTTTGGGAACAAGAATCAACTAGCATAGGAAGGCAAAACAAGCATAACTTCAAGATTTTCAACATAAAGAGAGGGAACTTGATATTAGTGCAATTCCAACAAGCATATGTTCCTCCCTCATAATAATTTGTAGTAGCATCATGAATGAATTCAACAATATAGCTATCACATAAATCATTATTTTCGTGATGCATAAGCATAGAAATTTTCTCACTCTCCACACAAGCAAATTTATTCTCATGAATAGTAGTGGGAGCAAACTAAACAAAATAACTATCATGGGATTGAAAATTAAAATCATGATGACAAGTTTCATGGTTATCATTATTCAATATAGCATACATGTCGTCACCATAATCATCATAGATAGCAACTTTGTTGTCATAATCAATTGCAACCTCTTCCAAAATAGTGGATTCATCATCAAATAAAGTCATGACATCTCCGAATCCACTTTCATCAATATAATCATCATAAATAGGAGGTGTGCAATCATCATAATAAATTTTCTCATCAAAACTTGGGGGACTAAAAATATCATCTTCATCAAATATAGCATTCCCAAGCTTGTAGCTTTACATATCATTAGCATCATGGATATTCAAAGAATTCATACTAATAACATTGCAATCATGCTCATCATTTATGCCAATCATTTTACTACTTCTATCAACTGAGCACAATTTTCCTTTCCATCATTTTCAAGAAAGATATTATAAAGATGCTCAATAATATGATGCAACCTCAATTCCATTTTTTATGTAGTTTTCTTTTATGGACCAAACTAGTGATAAAACAAGAAACTAAAAGATTCAATTGCAAGATCTAAAGATATACCTTCAAGCACTCACCTCCCCGGCAACGGCGCCAGAAAAGAGCTTGATGTCTACTATGCAATTTTATTCTTGTAGACAGGTGTTGGGCCTCCAAACGCAGAGTTTTGTAGGACAGTGGCAATTTTCCCTCAAGTGGATGACCTAAGGTTTATCCATCCGTGAGAGGTGGATGATGAAGATGGTATCTCTCAAATGACCCTACAACCAAATACAAGAAATCTCTTGTGTCCCCACACTAGTAGAAAAAGGGTCAAATGTGAAGCACATTAGTGTCGGTTTGAATTTGAGCCGGCACTAATGTGACCATTAGTGCCGGTTCCAATGGCTAGGCGGGCGGGCATCATTAGTACCGGTTCGTGGGCAACCTTTAGTACAGGTTCATGCCACGAACCGGTACTAATGTGGCCAGTGCGGCTGTGGTCAGGCTGGGGCCCCCACGAAGACCTTTAGTACCGGTTCATGCCATGAACCGGTACTAGAGTTTCTTAGTAAGCTGATTTTTAGTCCCACCTCGCCAAGAGAGAGGCAGTATGAGCGGTTTATAAGCCGTGAGTGTAGAGACAATGACGAAGAGGCGCAATGCTCACCTGCACGTTGATTATCTTCAAGCCTTTCAGAATAGCATAGATTGCACTCAGCTTGTGCAGTGCAGTCTACACTATTCCGAAAGGCTTGAAGCAAATTAACCAGCATTGCACCTCTTTTTTATTTTTAATAACTTATTTGAACTCCGGACTTCTTTTGTGTTCAGTATGCAGCATTCAAAGTGACGTCATCAATTTTCAACATGTTCTGACATCATTTGTTGTTTTTCGGTCATTTACCTAATTGTTTAGAGAGCTAAATGACCGTGAAATTGAAAATCACTACAAAATGAATTCTGAAAATGTTGAAACTTGGCATGGTATCATCATTTCACCCGCATGGCATGTGCGAAAGAGTAGAGACGGTCACGGCAAAAACTAGACGCACTTCGTGTACAAACTAGACAAACTCTTTCGGAGTATCAGGGTTTCGGACGAGAACGCATCTGTTACACGGGCACTTCAATGTTTTTTAAACTTATTTGAACTCCAGACTTATTTTGTGTTCAGTATGCAGCATTCAAAGCGACGTCATCAATTTCCAACATGTTCTGACATCATTTGTTGTTTTTCGGTCATTTACCTAATTGTTTAGAGAGCTAAATGACCGTGAAATTGAAAATCATTACAAAATGAACTCTGAAAATATTGAAACTTGCAATGGTATTATCATTTCGGAGTATCAGAGTAGAGAGGGTCACAAAAAAACTACTCAGAAATAACTAGAAGAAAGTAAATAAAGCAGAAAAGAATAAAAATATACAAAAAATTACTCAAAAATAAATAAAAGAAAATAAATAATGCAGAAAAGAAAAAAACTATATAAAAAATTACTCAAAAATAAATAGAAGAAAATAAATAATGCAGAAAAGAAAAAAACTATACGAAAAATTTGTTGGGGCGCTGTCCAGTGGGCCTGCCAGACCTAGGGTGTGCAAATGCAGGCCCAGAAGGGCCAGCAGACTCACAGGACAGCGCGCCCTAGTTAGGCCCAGAAGACTGCTATATAGAGAAGCTCGAAGGAGCAGTCGCGGCTGGGTTTATAAACCAGTGCGCCTGCCCTTCGCTCGGCGAGGTGGGACTAAACATTGTGCACTGCCGGTGGCAGCGCACAACCATTAGTACCGGTTGGTGGCTCCAACCGGTACTAATGATTGGGCCTTTAGTACCGGTTCGTGGCACGAACCGGTACTAAAGGGGCCGTTTCCCGCCCCTTGGCCTGGCGAAAATTGGCCTTTAGTACCGGTTGGTGGCTCCAACCGGTACTAAAGACCCCTCCTATATATATGGGACTTACCAAAAATCAGTTTCATCGACCACCAGTACTTCTTCTCGATCCAACTTCTTCGCTGCACCCGTCGCCCATCGCGCGCCGCCCCCCGCCGCCCGTCGTCGCCGTCACCGCCGTCGCCCCCGCCACCCGTCGTCGTCGTCACCGTCGTCGCCCCCGCCACCCGTCACCGTCATTGCCCCCGCCGCGCCCGTCGCCGCCGCCTCTCGCCCGCCGCCCGTCCCCGTCATCACCCGCCGCCGCCCCCCGCTCGTACACACACACACATACACACACACACACACACACATAGACACACACACACACACACATACACACACACACACACATACACACACACACACATTGTTTTTACTTATTTTCTATTTTTTGTTGTTTAGATTAATGTTAGATAAATTACGTAGATAATAATGTTAGAATGTTAATTTTAGATGAATTGTATGGAAAAGATGTTAAATATTAATGTCAAATATATTTTACATGAATTAAAACAAGTTGAACTAGTTGAATTAGTATAGCTAGATATTAATTAGGTATATATATGAGATTTGAACTAGTTGAATTAATATAACTAGTTTATTTTTAGTATGAGAATTAATAGAACAAGTTTATTTTTAGTAAGAAAATTTAGGTATATGAGATTTGATGATCTAATCAAAATATTACTATATAGAACTACCTACTTTATTTTAGTAAGAAATTAATAGAACTAGTTTATTTTTAGTAAATGCTTAGTTGAATTAATAGAACTAGTTTATTTAGTTGAATTAATAGAACTAGTAAGTGTTTAATGTTTCACCTATATATGAACATACGTTAGATATTAATGTCAAATGTTATATGAATTAGATATAAGTAGTTTAGTTGAATTAATTAGTTGAACTAGTTAGTTGAATTAGTTCAATTAATTAGGTATATTTTTCGTAAGTGCTTAGTTGAATTAGTTCAATTAATTAGTTGAACTAGTTGAATTAACAGAATTAGTTGAATTAATAGAACTAATAAGTGTTTAATGTTTCACCTATGAACATAGGAATGTCGTCTGACGACGAACACGATTTCATTATGTGCGAATACTGCAAAGACCAGCGCGGCCTGTGCGGCAGAAATTTTCTAGTTGATGATAGACGCTTCAGCATCAAGCTGGATGAGAACTTCGAAGTGGATACAGTAAGTCACAACGACAAGTATTTTTTCGTAATTAAGCATGAATTATGCTTCATTTGCTTCAACTTTTAATTTTAATTTTTCACTATTCTACTAGTGTATCCACTGCCATGCAAGAATTTTTGTCTTGGATAAGATAGGTTTCAGTCCTAACGGAACTATGGAGGTAAAAAGAGTTTACTTGAAGACCGAGCATGGTTATACCTTCAACATCAAATTATACAATGCAGACACATACACCTATTTTGAATGCAAAACTTGGCAAGCACTATGCAAGGCTTATGCATTTGAGACTGATATGGTTATCACCTTTGATATTCGTCCGGAAGATGATATTGAAGGTAATAGAGACATCTGGGTCAATGTGCAGACGCCTCCAGTTCTACCATTATGTGAGTTTCTCAACCATATTTATGTCTTCGATATGAGATTATTTGAACCAGTTGAATAATTAATAGATCTCAATTTATATTGACAGCTTACTTCCAATCAAGCAAACATGTCCCGCGCTTGGTAGACAGGACTGTCCACTGTCCCGGGGTTGAACTAAACTGCGAGGAGACAAGTCAGTATGTTTCATGGCTTGAGGATCTTGATGCTATCAAGACAAATTTATTTCCTGCACTTAGAAATGTTAGTACTCAAAACGTGCGACCAATAGTGTTCGTACTGAACTACGGTCACATATATTTAGGAAAGATGGTAAGATTTCTACTATTTCTCCTCAGTGCATCTTTTGCATACATTATTTTTTTAAGCTAAACTTCATTGCTAAGTATGTTACTATATGATGTTCTTCAACAGGGACTCCCGATGAATGTTGTGCCTGATTGGATCGAGACTAAAGGTACCATGAATATTGTTAGCTTACGGCCAAGATATCCTACAATGCACTTTAGTGCATTCAGGATTTCTAATAGCGAGGAATGCTTAATAGTAAAAGACTGGAGCAAAATTGTGAGCGATCACAGAGAAGTACTAGGGGGCAGCAATCAGAAGCGCAACCCACGATTAGGAGACAGGTTCATCCGCGTGCTCCAATATGATGAATCAGCAAAGCTATGCATGTTCTATGCTATTTTACCTGAGAGAGAGAAGCAGGAGTGATTAATTAGCTAGTTCATGCTCTTAGTACTTGTCCTCTCATGTCCGTGTTCTTCGTCCTGAACTTAATCTCAAAGAGTGATTTGCTTTTGTGGTGTTATGAACGCTTATAATATCATTACCATGTTGAACTCGATGATATCTTTGCTATGAAAACCGTTGGTGATGATATATATGATGCAAGAGTTTTTATATTAATATGATGATGATGATGATGATGAGTTATTATATCATTTATGAAAGAAATTACATATTAGTTTCAACTGGATGGATTCTAGCTAAGTGATCAAGTATATGCCATATCCATATTACCTCGATTACTTAAGTAGGTGATCAAGTATATATAATATGGATATGACATATACTTGATGACTTAGCTAGGATCCACGCATCCAGTCAAACTAATCTGCGGTACATTCACCTAATGATTTAACAACTCATTATAATGTAAAACAATCACTAAATTAAATTGAAAACACAAAATTAAAGTAAAAATAAAAAATAAAACCAAAACACACCCAAACATTTAGTACCGGTTGGTGTTACCAACCGGTACTAATGTCCTACGCGCCCACGGAGCTGGCTCGTGCCACGTGGTTGCCCTTTAGCACCGGTTCATGCTGAACCGGTACTAAAGGGGGGGCCTTTAGTGCCTACAATTTAGTGCCGGTTACCGAACCGGCATTAAAGGGCCTTACGTACCGGTGCTATTGCCCGGTTCTGCACTAGTGCCAACACACCCCATATAATGGCAAATTGTATAGGTGCACTAGTTTGGCGAAGAGATGGTGATAAAAGTGTAATATGGATGGTAGAAATATATTTTTATAATCTGAATAAATAAAAAGAGCAAGGTAGCAAATAGTAAACGGGCAGAAAAACGGTATTGCAATGCTTAAAATGAGGCTAGGGTCGTATTTTCGCTAGTGCAATCTCTCAACAGTGCTAACATAGTTGGATCATATGATTATCCCTCAAAGTACAGCAAGGAATCACTCTCGAATTCCTATTAGCGGAGAATAGAAGGTAGGAATTGTTTGTAGGGTGTGAAGCCACCTCAAAGCTATTCTTTCTAATCGATCTATTCAAGAGTTCATACTAAAATAACACAAAGCTATTGTTTCCGTTCGATCTATCCTATAGTTCGTATTAGAATAACACCAAAGCATATTCATATTCATAATACTCGATCCACACAAAGAACTATAAATAGACCCCGAAGTTTCCGTCGGAGAAAAACGTGCATCAGCCCCTATGCATAGATTACCCCAATATCACCGCAGGAATCCGTGAGTTGAATGCCATAACATATATCAAGTGAATCAATAAGATACCCTAATTGTCACCTCAAGTATTCATACTGCAAGACATATATCATGTGTTCTCATCTCTGAATATTCAATCCGACAAGACAAAATTTCAAAGGGTAAAGACTCAATTCATCACAACGAGAGTATAGAGGGGAGAAACATCATATGATCCGACTATATTAACAAAGCCCATGATATAGATCACGAGAGAGAGAGAGAGAGAGAGATTAAACACATAGCTACTGGTACAAACCCTCGGCCCGAGGGTGGACTACTCCATCCACATCGTGGTGGTCGCCGAGATGATGAAGATGGCCACCGGAGATGATTCCCCTCCGGCAGGGTGCCGGAACGGGTCTAGATTGGTTTTCGGTGGCTACGGAGCCCTGTGGCGGCAGAACTTCTGATCTAGGTTAACCCCGAAGGGTTTAGGAATATTTGGGAATTTATAGTGCAAAGAGGGGGTGTGGGAGGCCACCGAGGTGGGCACAACCCACCTGGCGCGCCCTGGTGGGTTGTGCCCCCCTCGAGGCACCCCCCAGGTGCAGCTCTGGCCCAATGGGTTCCTTCTGGTCCAAATAAAATCTCCGTAAAGTTTCGTTGTGTTTGGACTCCATTTGATATTGATTTCATGCGATGTAAAAAACAAGCAAAAACAGCAACTAGCACTGGGCACTGGGTCAATAGGTTAGTCCCAAAAAATGATATAAAGTTGCTATAAAATGATTGTAAAACACCCAAGAATGATAAAATAACAGCTTGAATACTTTATAAATTATAGATACGTTGGAGACGTATCAGATTACTCCTTTAGTCATGTGAATAATTTTGGTCACAAGTTGCATCAGGGGTAAAATCGTCTTTTTATGTGTCATTCAACACCGTTGATAGTCAAAATAACAAAGGGAACAAATTTTAGACTAGATATGAAAATAAAATTGTGTGTCAAATAGGGAAACAAAGTTTAAGACTTGTTAAATAAGAAATTCTCTCTAGATAAAAGGTGGTGGATTCTAGATAGAGTATATAATTAGCTCAATACACCACATAGGTAATTAATTATAGGTATTCATCATATTTAACATGCTTCCTAACTGTCGATGCCTCAAAGTATGTCCTATGGGTAAAAAATCATTTGGGGGGTCTATACTAAAAGTTTATACTTAAAAATCGGTGGCCATTGCCTCAAAGTGAGTTCTGCATCTGCATCCTAACAAGTCCGACGCAATTCTCTTTCAAGGGAGTCCAAACAAATTATAATTTTTATTTTAGAAGAAAATTAATTATAATTATGATGTCAAATGTTGATCTTCTGATAGGCACCGTAGTTAGGCTCACAACGTAAAAGATCCAAGTGTACCCTCGTTATTTTACCAATTCGAGAACACTACCTATCGCAAACTAGGTCACCTAACCCTAGATAGAATTTTAGCTTACTTAACCCTAGACAAAATTTCAGCTTACAGAAAACTTCGGCCATGTTGATACGCTGCTCGGAAGTGGAGACGACACGCATTGAGAGCACTTTAGGATGTCGCCTTGGGTCCTTTCCATGTAGATACCTTGGATTGCCCTTATGCCTCAAGAAACCCTCAGCAGCACAACTCTGTGGCTTGGTGGACCATTTGGCAAATCGTTTGCCCACTTGGAATGCAGCCACCTTGCCCAAGAGTAGCAGACTAATCTTGGTCCTTTCGGTGTTATGTTCGGTTCCGCTACATGCGATGTTGGCACCGGACCTACCCATGAAGACAATCATGGCTATGAACAAAATAATTAGGGGCTTTCTGTGGTGCGTCAAGGCTCAAGCGAATGGGGGAATTGCTTTGTGGCTTGGGAAGACGTGTGCATGCCAAGGTGGGCAGGAGGCCTAGGAATCCCATGTTTAAGATGGTTGAACGTTGCGATGCAAACCCGCTGGGCATGGCTACGTCGAGTGGACTGGACAAGACCATGGTTGGAGTTCAAGATTACCGTGCCCAGGGATTTCCTGGCATTGTTTGAGGCAGCCACCAGGGCGATGGTAGGGAATGGGAAGGATACCCTATTTTGGGAGGACCGTTGGTTCGATGGGTTGCGGATACAGGAGCTTGCGCCGGCCCTATACGAAGGTGTCTCGCAGCGAGCCAAGGCCACTCGCACAGTTCATGAGGCGGTCTCGCTTGGTACCTGGGTACGAGATGTTAACCCTGACATGGAATTCACTGCTCTGGTGGAGTACTTGGAGGTCTGGCAATGCCTGCAGGACATTTAGCTACAGGGAAGTGTTGTAGACTCCTTATCTTGGTCATGGGAGACGAACGGCCAGTTTTCAGTTCGCTCTGCGTATGCAGCCAGGTTTGCCGAAAGGGTGGCGGCCCCAACCGCGGATTTCTCATGGAGATCTAGAGCCCCACTGCAGTGCCGATTTTTCACTTGGCTAGCTATGAGAAACAGGTGTTGGACATCCGACCGCCATGCCCAACATGGACTCCCACATCAAGATGCCTGCCCTTTCTACGACCAGGAAGTGGAAACCATTGACCATATTCTGCTGACATGTGTGTTCACAAGAACAGTGTGAAGAACGTTGTGCTCGGCCATGGGCAAGCTGGAGTGGAAACCACTCCTGCCTGCCCTTTCTACGACCAGGAAGTGGAAACCATTGACCATATTCTGCTGACATGTGTGTTCGCAAGAACAGTATGAAGAACGTTGTGCTCGGCCATGGGCAAGCAGGAGTGGTCACCTACAGCCCAAGATACCCTCAAAGGTTGGTGCACCACAAGAACGACAGGTGTGCACAAACCAAAGGAACTGAGGGCCATTTTCACGCTCGTGCTTTGGGAAATGCGGAAACATAGGAACGTGGTAGTCTTTGATGGTGCCTCCCCATCTACGGAGGTGGTGGTCCGGAGAGTTGTAGTCGAGGGCAGAGCTTGGCAGCAGGCAAACTTGCTTAAGGATGAATTAGATAGCGTGTTTAAGTTGTTGTCGGGGTGGGTGAGTAGCGAGTGATCCATTGTATACACTTAGGTGAAGTTGTGGGTTGTAAGTGATGTTGTAGTGTTCAACGGTGATTTGGGTTATCTACCCCACCCCACCCCACCTCTCTCTATAAAATATGATACGGGCACTCATGCGTATTTAAGAAAAAAGAATTCCAACTTACTTATCCAATCAAGTGTCATCAGCAAATATACTCCTATGTCTGTCCAGTTCTTTTGGCCAATTCTTCCATAATCTTGAGAACCGACCTTCCACCTAATTTCTTCCAAAATCTTAAACCCATATTTGCTTTTACAATACTAGCTAGTTAGCCTAGTTAGGATTATAAAAAAATATAGGTACAAGATTCTACGAGAAGCTAGGTGAAAGATCGATTCTCAAGATTTGAGAATCGGCCAAAAGAACCAGGTCGTAATCTAGTCTGAGCAAACTGAAACATGTTTATTAGTCCCCTATATAATTTGTGCTAAATTTTGACCGAAAATTTAAATGATAAAATGTTAGTGCATGTCAACAAAATTATATCATTCGATCATATTGAACATAGTTTTCAATGATATAATTTTTGGTGACATGCATAAATTAAATTTATGATTAAAATTTGACACAGATTACAATGGGGATCAATAAACCTGGACGGAGGTAGTACCCGTGTTCACGCTTTTCATGTACTCCCTCCGTAAAGAAATATAAAAGTGTTTAGATCATTAAAGCAGTGATCTAAACACTCATATTTCTTTACGGAGGGAGTATCAAGAATTCAAGAACCATCTAACCCGCAACCAAACCAAACAAAGAGACCAAATTTAGCTGCAGAAGGCGGGAACAAAACCATCAAAACAAATGATATCCACCCAATGCATCTGAACTATCTGATTTGAGCAAAACAAAATAGGCAATGTGCGTGTGCACATGGAGTACATTGCAAAATTGAGGTGCGGTACAGTGTCAAGTTAAAATCTCACAGCAGCTGCCACCCGGCACCTAATCTTCCTGCAACGCCTTCATCAAGTATAGCCTGTTGAAACTCTGGCCAGCAACCCTGCAATCATAAATGGCCACAATCAATACAAGGGCCTATCAAATCTGCACCAAGTGTGCTTAAAAAACATGCAAAAGGCCTGTCAAACCAACTAACAATGAATCCACATATGCATAGGATGCATAGGAATGTTACAGAATCCATACCCATTGATATGGTTGCAGTAGCTCGAGATCTGATTGGTTACGAGATAACCCTCTAAGCGGGATGGCTCAGGAAGCGGCTTGAAGATAGGGTTGGATGGATCTTCTTCTGGCAACGGCTCCTCGCCAGCAGCCTTTCTAGACATGTTCTCTTGCCTGTAGTGGCACAAACAATAAGGGCGGTGTTTAATGTCCACACATTTGCTGTACTAGCTTCTGGGAGGCACTATCTTTGGATTATACAAGAGCTAATAAACAGCAATGGTTCAGTATTTGTTTTCACCTTCTCTTTTGAAGCCATGCCTGTTGCTGTGACTGTTGCCTTCCTAGGTTGCGATAGTAATATTGGAACTACATTAAAAGGAAAACTCAGTCAAACAAATACATTTGTCACTTGAATCCAGTTCTTTTAAAGTCCAAGGTTACCTTGTTTTGCTCTGATGAAAGACCATCCATGCACCCAATCATAAATTCTAGGTTCCTTTCCATAAAGGGCGCAGTCGACAATTTAAGACGGTCAAAGTCACACTGGGACCAGAAATGAAAAGGATGTTACTCCAGGAAATGCTAAAAGGAGAAGACATATTTTCTGCAAATGCATTTAGGAGTAAAAAAATCTCAACCTGTGAAACAGGTGACTCAGGTTCCAGCTCCTTCATGAAGGCACTGACAAGCGCTGAGTTGGACACTTTAATCTGCGAGACAAACAAAAAAGATACATCAAGAGATCAATTTCATTGCCATGATTATACAGAAGATATAAGAATGCGCACCGGTATCTCCTCGAAAATATCAACCCATGACAATTTCTTTTCCCTTAGCCTGTGAACACAACGGGTCATTCGCACATACAATGTCTGAGACTTACAAAAAGTATGGAGTCACAGAAATCAAACCATACTTCTCTCCAGTTAAACCATTGTTGCGGTACAGATCCATAAAAGAGTCTGTGAGCTTCAGGGCTTTAAGAGCTAGCACTCCTTGACTAGACCTAGATGGGTCATACACGATACACACGCATCTCCGGATGTTCTCCTGTGAGATGTAAACGTTAATCCAGCAAGGAAAATAGGAGACCAAGTAATAAAAACCATGATGACCTTAGGACCTACTCAAAGATAAGTATGAAGCTGATACTGAAAAATGTTTACTTGAAAGCTCAGGCGTAACTATGAAGGTGAATAGCTGATACTGAAAAATCATTTGCTTGAAGCTCGTACTGTAGCATCTCTGTATACCTTGTTTAACATTACAACTGCGCTAGTAATTGTTCTTGGAAAGCATTTGAAACTTGAAACGTAATGCCTGATCTGTAAAAACTAAGGACCTACTTGAAAAATGAAATACAGCTGAAACTTGAACCTAACACCAAACCCTTGTTGAAACCACACACTGACACCTGAAATCTGTTAAATTTGGAGGGAGGGGAGGCCGACGAATGTACCACCAGACCACCGCTATCCTCTTTACTAAGAAGCATGGGCACGCCAGAAATTGCCGATTGGCCGTCCACATATGGCGGGAGAATCATTTTTTTAAAAGAAAAATAAACAGGGGCATGGTGGAATACGGTGCGTGACACGTCTGGGACACGGCTTGGCCAAAAAACAGCCTCAGCCCAATATCTTGCAGGGGTCGTTTGCACGCAAGCTCTCCATATGACGAGCTTCTCCCAGCCTTCCCAGACAGCAGTGAACGTGCCGCCGCCGCCGTCGCCGCCGGCGGCGACACCTGGAATCGACCGGCGACCGTTACCCCCAGCACCAGCAGCCTCTCCTCCCAACAGCAGGTAACCCCAACTCCCCAAACACAGAAACCTCTCCTCCCAACAGCAGGTAACCCCAACTCCCCAAACACAGCAGCCTCTCCTCAACCTCTTCCATTCTTTTATTCTGATTTTCTTCCATTGAGCTGCTGGCTGCTGCGTGCTCCTTTTGCTACGGTGCTACCCATGTTCTGCTGCTCTTTGAATGTTTGTGCTGCATGTTGTTAGGTAGCATGGCATCTGGGAGCGCCACAATCGGTACCGGCAGCCAATCGTCCGTGGGTGAGAGTGAAGGGCGGCCTGGTCCTGGTGTTGTAGATCCCAATTCCCAAGTATCCTGTGTGGTCTTCTTCAGTCTCTAATACTAGACTAGCATTTGATGTGTTTTGCAAGATGCAACTTGCATTGACATGGGACTATGAGAGGATCAATCAACCACTTGATGGAGGAGACACCAAATTGGGCAGTATTATGATCTCTCTTTTTTGTCGTAACTATATCACCGTGTCTCCGTCCCCGTATCCATGCTTCTTAGCCTCTTTATATGTACACGTGAAGGAGACACCAGATAGGTGCATTCGTCTGGCTTCCCTACTGCCCGCCATAGAAAATCTGAAAAAAAGATGGATCTGCCCCTCCATTCCACACTAGATAAAAACTACAAACGCAACTTCCCTAGTCAAGTCCCAAAGCCCGTAATCTCCTTAAGCTAAAACTCCTACAAATTCCATTTTTAGATCTACACAATATCTTCATATGATTAAAATCATCTTTTAAGATAGATCACAATGTGACTCTTTGATATAGATGTGTATGTGAACTCAAGAGTAGACCACAGATTTGGCATGTTCAAAACTGTTAACCAAAAGGACAGTCCGGTAAAAACATCAAAAACAGGGAGGTTCCAACAGTAGTGAAATATTTTTCAACACCAGCATGCAGCTCATTTCTCTAACCGTACCTGATAATTCATAAATGTTTCAATCAGCTCAACGGTTTGAAAAGATCCAAGCAAGCAGGACTGATACCTGTAAAGAAGGTAAAAGCAAAAGCAATGCAAAGGGTCAACATTGTGATCCAGTAGCAGAGTACAACATGAATGTTATGCTAGAAGCCATAACGTAAGCAAGATACAACATAACAGCATCATACTTGTGTAGCTCAAGATAAAATATGGTGGACAAGCATCACGACTCACAAACTCATAATAGTGTATTTACAATTAAGAAATATACAGTGCGTTTTGAACAAGACAAGTATACAGATCGACTAGTATATCAATAGTGTAAACTATACCTCGTAAGCACCTAACACAGACCACTTAAATGCTAACCCAGTAACCCTCACTCCCTCAGATTTCCCGAGTTTTGATGTTACTCCACAGAATAAACAAATCTAGCAACCTTTACCAATTAGTGTTCCAGAAAGATAAATTACACTTGTCAATTTGAAAAGAATCTAGTTAAGAAATTTAGACATAGCTAACGTAAAACCATTAAGTACCGGCAGAATACACACCTAGCGGCTATGACCAACACTAGTTAGTTCTCACTTCTCAGTGCCAACAGCAATACCATATTGCATTGGCAAATGAACATACCTCAGTTATGTCTGGCTGTAACATTTCCTACAGGCCTACAATGCCATCAACATAAGAAAAAACATAGCATAGCATACAGATTGTCAATCCGAAACAATGAAAAACTATTGTCTATCGAGGAGTATGTCAGTACACTTCTACACTCAAGTTGTTCAGTTATGCAAGACGGACAAATAATACATAAATACACGAAGAAGATCTGTGAATTTGTCAACGTACATGTCAAATATCTAAACACACCACTAACTATTCCTTAATGAATTTGAGTATCAATACTGAATCGGATGAAATAGCTTCTCACCATCCAACAGTGTTATTGTCAACATTAACCTCCCTCAAGCACCTCATCATCTCAAGCTGATAGTTCGCACCATCTGCATCTGCTTCCTCGTCGTCCTCTCTTATCTACAGTGTAAGGTAGGTATTATTCGCCAATAGATCAGATGAATCACAAGTATCCTGGAAGTAACACCGCCAAGAATGTCAAAGACTCACAGGGAAAGGAAAACAGTTGGTCACTTCCAGAACACTACCAACATCCAAACCAAGCAGTTGACCTGTAACCAGAGCAGGCGCAAACTCCTCACAGTGCTTAATGATCTTCAGGACAGCCTGCATATTAAGAGACAAACAAATGATAATTAGAAGAAATTACACCAGCCCAACTGTGTTTAGTAATACAGACGCCAGTTGCTAGTCATGGAAATACCAACTGATGAACCACTAGTATACTGTAGCTGATCTAATCTAACTTAGTTAAAACCAGGTGAAACTTTTGTTTCAGTGTCAACCCAGTCTACACTTTTTTTGGCAGGTCAATATTTTGGTTTAACAGTATTGGGCTTCCAATAACATGCAAAACTGAAACAGGTAACTGGAGCTAAAGAAACAACATTATCAGTTGTATCCGTAGGCACCCCAGATAATAACATATGTAAGTGTGTTCTATTATTCAATGTGTATCAAAGAAAACTAGGAAAGTAGCACTAATAGCCTTTTTATATGTGCAAACATATTACTAAACAGATTGATGTTCTCGGTGTGCTTAAAGTTTATTTTGAAGAAAAATATGATCAGATGTAGCAACTCTAGCAAAAGGTTTAGGGAGGTATTGTATATAACGAAACAGCATCCAATTGGTGGTCTATGGCAATAGACTAGACGCTGTTCTAGCCCCTCTATGCACTACAAATCATACAGAAGTTCCGTTTTGCAAAAGGTAGTTTTTCAAAACAACTTACTCATTTCTACTTCAAGATGCAAAAGGTTAGTTGAAAGCACCTTTGTTCAAATATGTAACACGTACTGTAATTAGTAAATATTCCCCTAACTAACTTGACTCCACAGCACAGTAAATTAACCACAAACTTCACCAATGTCAAATCAGCAATCATCTCAATACAGATCCGCCGAAAAGCGAGAGCTTCCCCTAATCCATCTCACGCGTCAGCGACCAAAATCAAACGAACTAAAACTGCGTATGACGCCAGACTCTCCCGAACGAACGCAAGAGGGGGGGTCGAGAGCAATCACCAGTCCCTCCATCTGGACGACGCGGAGCGGCACCGCCGCCTCTTCGGTGACCGTCGACATGGCCTGCAGGAACGACTTCCCTCCCGCCGCCGGTGCTGCTGCACATGAGCCAACCAACCACCCGATGGCATCCAGAGTTAAAAGCGTGCAATAAGATAGGGCGTGGAGCGGAACGGACGAGATGTTGGCGTCACTTACGATTCGCCATGGCTGCTCGGTGGTCGGCGGCGCGGGGGCACGAAGAGGGACTGGAGGGACGGCGCGAGGAGGGGGACGGAGAGGGGAGGATGTGCGGGCTAGGGTTTTTGGTGTGGCAAGGCTATTCGGTCGAGTCGGTCTTGGTCGATGTGCGGCGCAGATCTCCTCCGGCTTTTCGCTGTACACCAGTTGGAAACAGGAAAGTTTAGCAGAGCCTGTTTCAACTTGGTTTCGTGTTTCGGATTATTCAGGACAACTTTCGCCTAATTTTCTCTATAAAAAACCTTTTGAGACAAAACTTCAAGTTTTTTCCCGTGAAAATAAAAAACATTCAAGCTTATACAAGATTATACACGAAAGATCCTTTTTTCTTGGCTTAAATATTTGAAAAGGAGGAAATCTAGGGGAGATTTCCAAATTTAAGTCATATATAATAGGAAAAAAATTGAGATGTCCTCTTTACTCTAATGCTTATTAGGAATTCTCCATACAAAAAATGATATAGAGCCGGCGCGACGCAAGTGCTACAGTCAATTCTCAATGCACGAATCTCGATGTTGGATGTTTGGGCCACATAGACACCAACCGTTCATTCTCAGGGTGGCAAACGCGCCACGTGGGGGTGGGTAGTTGTTTTTTCAAGGGGGTTTGGAACCTGTAACATCCTGAATTTTTCATTTGGAATGTTAAACATACGTCATTCATGCATATCATATTTTATTACATTTTTGTTCTGCAATCCTCGAAATCCCAAACAACTCAAGGACCCTCGGAGAGAGCTGAGGATTTTCCGGTTTTCATATTTGATTTTTATCAAATAATGAAACGAGGATTTTTGATTTTAATAATTTTTCTCTCCGAAAAAATATTTCATATTAAAAAAATATATGAGAGGAGATAATATGACTTCTTCAAAATAATTGAAATATTGGAGGAAAAATATTAAAATCATTTTCTTGATTTTATTTGGATTTTATTTGCATTAGAAAAATTACACGTTTTCAAAAAATTGCATTTTAGGCCAAGAAAATATTCATCTCGTCCTAAATATTTTATTTAGGAGATGAAAATTTGTTTTGACATTTTTAGATTTTTATTTTATTTTCTAGGTTTTATTTCTGTCGGCGAAATTGTTTTTTTAAGAGAGAGGTTCCGTTGGCAGGGCCGAAACCCAGCCAGGCCGTCGGCCCAACCGCCCGCGCCACCGCCTCCCCGTCGCGCGCGCCGCCGCTGCCAACTCGGACGAGGAGTCCGAGCCGGACTCCGCCGCCTCGCCTTGGCCCCTCCCCCAAGTCCCCCCCCCCTCTTTATATACCCCGCCGCCCCCAGCCACCACCACCACAGCCCCGCCGCCGAGCTGCCGTCGCCCGCGCCCCGCAGCCGCCGCCCGCGCCCCGCCGCCGCCGCTGCGCCTCGCCGCCGCCGCCGCTTGCCGCGCCGTCGTCGAGCCCCGGCACCCCGCGAGCCGCCGCCCCGCCGCCCAACGCCCCGCCGGAGCCCCTCGCCGGAGGTACCGCGCCGGATCCGAGCCGCCGGTTTTTTTAAAAAACCGTCCACTTTTTTTAGAAACCCTAGTTCGTTTTTTTTCTAGATCGGTTCGCCGGTTTTTCTCGGTTCTTCTAAATAGCGTACGTTCGCCCGTACGTTCGTTTTAACGAACGGTTTTCGCCCGTTAGTTACAGTTAACGAACGCTCGTTCGTTAGTCTGTTCATCAGTTTTCTTTTTATCGGATTTATCTGCGATTATTTTCGATCGTGATTTCTGATCCGATCTTAGTTTCTGTTTATCTTTTCGCTCATTAGTCGGAATCAGGCGATTCAAGCGCCTAGATCTTCGTCTCGAGACCCTCTTTCTGATTAATCAACTTAAACAAGATTTTTGGTACTGTAAAATTTGACCTTAGTTCAGATTAGTAAACGGATCTTGTTTCTTTCACCGTTTGAGTTTCGTTGCTCCGTTTGATTTGATTCTTTTTGCATATCGGAGTTCTTAAGTTGAACTTTCTGGTCAACCTCTCTTATTTGAGTTTTGCCTGTGCATCTTTGCTTGTTGCTTATGTATGTTATTGTTTGTTTGCGATAGAATTCTCGGAGTGCGAAGCGTGGTACTACGAGTCCCTAGGATTCGCGGATCGTCAGCAAGGCAAGTAACACTTTAATCATATCCCTTTTAAACCCAGTTTTTATGCATTAGTTTCACCCTCAAACCTTGCATGAGTAGGATTGATAACATGTGGGTATTGGGAAGTAGTTGATGAGGTAGGAACCTATTGCCCTGTATTCAAACCCTTAGGAGTTACTTCTCCGCGTTGCTTATATTATTTTACTATGCTCATAGACGTGGTTTGGGTTCGAGTGAAATCCATGACAGATGTGAGATTGTTAATTAATGGTTCAACTTAAGGTGGCAACTTAAATTAACATCTGGGTGGATTGAGGCACCTGGGGAACCCAGTGTTGTCTTTTTTTAAAAAAAAATTCCGGGGTACCCGTGTGATATTCCTATGGACCGCCACCCAGGCTCAAAGGGAACTGGGATGATTCATGCTAGAAACTTCCGTGTGCAGCCACAAGCTATTATGGGTTCTAGCATAGTTGAGTAAGTTACGTGAAGCTCTCGAAGAGGTGGATCAGCAGGTAGTGGGTTTTGTAGGTTCGATATGGTCTGCCCGGAGTAGAGAGTTAATGTTTCTAAAAGACTGTGTCTCGGTCATCCGTTTCTCAAACACCTTGTAGTGCGAGAAATACACCGGAGGCGATCGAGTCTTGTGGGGAAAAGTGTGCAAACCTCTGCATAGTGTACAGTCTAATCATGGTTAGCCGTGTCCCCGGTTATGGACAATTTTGAGTATCTAGTACTTGGGTTATCACATGTATCTCATCACTCTTAATTAATATTGTTGGGTTGTTAACTACTTTAATTTGGGATTGAGTTGGGGGTACCTTCTAAATATTGTTCAACCACCATGATAGTTAAATTAAAATCTATTCCTTTGTTGTAGAGAAAAATTGGCTTTTCGCAAAACTATAACCCTAGAGCTTTCCACCAGCCAAATATGCATGTAGTGATAGCATTATTATGTTCTTGCTCTACTGTGTTACTTTGCCAGCATATTCCATGTGCTAACCCGTTTTCGGGCTGCAACGTATTATGTTGCAGACTTTTCAGACGAGGAGTAAGGTTCGTTAGGTCGTTGCCGTGCAGCTCAGCTATGCCGTTGGAGTTGATGGACTCACTTTATCTTCCAAGCCTTCCGCTGTTATCGTATTAGATGGCCTTAAGCTATATTATTGTAATAAGTTCTCTCTTGAGACATTCGATGTAATAAGTGTGTGATTGCTACTCTGTTATAAATCCTTCGAGTATCGTGTGTGTGTCAGCATTACCGATCCAGGGATGACACTGAAGCATAGAGACTTGACCGTTTAAGGTCGGGTCGCTACAAGATGGTATCAGAGCACACGCTGAGTGTAGGACACGACCACTAAGATAAACCATAGGTCACACTTCTCTACTCATTTCTGGCTCCTCTCCATTTTCTACTCTTTAGGATGACGGAGATGAAGAACAAGTTTGCACAACCGGATGAAGACACACCTTTCGGATGCCACTTGAAGGAAGTCACTAGGTACTTGAACATTGGAATACCAAGCTTCACCAGGACGTACAACGCCACCTTACCAGAAGAGGAGTGCTGGATGATTCAAGTACAAGTTCCAAGAAGGACGTTTTCGCCAACCTCTAAACTCATAGAATTTTCTTTCGAAGCACCCACCTGGAGTCTAGGCAAGAGCATGGTAGCCCACATTACCATGGGACGCATTGGAGAGGTCTACAACAGGGAACTCAAGGACACTATCTACCAAATATGTGGGCGTCGAGACGAGCAATGGGAAGTAATCAGCACCAAGAAGGATAGATCCATTGTAGCTTTCATCCAGGAGTTAAACCAGCACATTCGACGTCAGGAGAACCAGATGTGCACGGACATGATGGACTTGAAGAAGGCGAAGACTAGGATCATCGAGCTGGAGGAAGAACTCAAGCTTACACGCGATGGATATGAGGAGGAAATCAAGACACTACTGGAGAAGAATGACAACCTAGTTAAGAAAATCGGAGTATTCATGGGAGGTCCAGCACCGGGAGTAGAAGACGACGATTCCACTTGCCCGGACAACTACATCATCATCGACGGCACCGATTTACGATCCTAGTGAGGATGACTTTGAAGACGAAGCTGGAGCAGACATCATGGAGTCTTCTACCGATCAAAATTTCTAGATGACCACCATATATTATTAGTATTCCCCCATGTATTTAGTAGTAGTTGAGCACTTTTGCGATAGTTGTAGACCGCTTGTATGCCCTTGTTTGATTGATTGAGTGAAATGACTGTGTTTGTCTCATATGCATATGGGTAGTGCCTTCTCATTAGACCTCATTCTATTCTAATCTCTTCCATCTAAACCCATCAGATGCCTCCAAGACGTGACCTCGGATTTGCCTTCCCGCCGGAGCTCACTCGGTTGATCCAGCAACAGAACACCTTGATGCAATTGCTAGTTCAGAACCAGGGCAACAACAACAACAACCCGCCGCCAGTGGACAACCTAGCCCGATTTCTAAGGTTACAGCCGCCGGTGTTTTCCAATAACACCGAGCCTATAGTTGCTGATGATTGGCTACACCGTATTGGAAGGGAGTTGACCACCGCAGGTTGCACAGATGCTGAGAGGGTGCGCTTTGCCACACACCAATTGGATGGACCAGCAGCCTCATGGTGGGAGAATTACACGACCACTTTTCCTGTAGCCAGTGTCACTTGGGACCAGTTTCAGCAAGCTTTCCGCATAGCCCATGTCTCAATCGGAGCTATGCAGATAAAGAAGCGGGAGTTCCGCAACTTGCGCGAGGGAAACCGTACTGTGGCTCAGTACGTGGATGATTTTAGCAAGTTATCACGCTATGCCCCTGATGATGTGGCCACATATGCCGCGAAGCAGGAGAAGTTTATGGAAGGGCTGAATGACGAGATGAGCATGCAGTTGATGGTAGCAACCTTCAACAATTACCAGGAGTTGGTAGATAAGGCTCTTATGATTGAAGGGAAGCAGCAGCAGATTGAGAGTTGTAAGAGGAAGTACGGACAAGGGAAGTATAACTCAGGAGCTCAGCAGAGGCATCGCCTAACCCCGAACTCGGGAGGACTTGTTCATAACCATGGAGGTCACAACCACACTGGAGGAGGATCGCATAACCACAATGGTGCTAAGAATGGAAATGGGAACGGAGCTAACAACAATCAGAACTGCTCCAACCCAGCCACACCCACCAAAAGAGACCTAAGTCAAGTTACTTGCTTTAAGTGCGGGAAGACAGGGCACTATGCCAATGATTGCCCCGAAGGAAGGAATGGAAACGAAAATGGGAGCGCTGGGAAGAAGCCTAATCCATTCAACAAAGGACAAGTGAACCACGTTAACGTGGAGGAGGTTGAAAGAGCAGCCGGACCCGGTAATAGGTAAGTTTTTGGTTAAGTCATTTACCGCTCTTGTTGTTTTCGATACTAGTGCATCGCATTCATACATATCAAGGGGATTCGTGGATAAGTTTAAACTACCAACCCAAACCCTTAGGACCCCTCTCCTAGTGAGTTCACCCGGAGCAGAGTACATGGCTAGCCGATGGTGCGACTAGATACCCCTAACCATTGGCACACATGTCTTTCCGTCCGACCTAATTATCTTGGAGTCACAAGGATTGGATGTGATATTAGGTATGGACTGGATGTCAAAGTATGGAGGAAGTACTGACTGTGCTAGTAAGTCAATTTATCTCACCAACCCGGAGGGAAAAAGGATTAAGTATGTATCTAGGCATGTGCCTAGGAGGAGCCAAGTGAATGCCCTCACGGGAGTTGTTCAGGAGGAAGTGCCTGTAGTGAAGGATTACCCGGATGTTTTTCTAGAAGAGTTACCAGGCATGCCACCAGATAGAGACATTGAGTTTTTGATAGAGCTATTGCCAGGTACAGGACCAATATCCAAGAGACCCTATCGGATGCCCGCAAATGATCTGGAGGAAATTAAGAAACAGATCAAGGAGTTATTGGAGAAAGGTTACATTCGAAGAAGTTCGTCACCTTGGGGAGCCCCAGTACTTTTGGTTGAGAAGAAGGATAAATCCCTAAGGATGGTTGTTGATTATCGAGCCTTGAATGAAGTGACGATTAAGAACAAGTATCCATTGCCGATGATCAATGATCTGTTTGATCAGCTGCAAGGAGCTAAAGTGTTTTCAAAGATCGATCTACGATCGGGATATCATCAGTTGAAAATTCGAGAGAAGGATATACCAAAGACAGCGTTCACCACGCGGTATGGATTATACGAGTATACAATCATGTCGTTTGGACTGACTAATGCCCCTGCCTATTTTATGAGCGTGATGAACAAGGTGTTCATGGAATATTTGGACAAGTTTGTTTTGGTGTTCATTGATGATATTATGGTATACTCGAAGAATGAAGAGGAGCACAAGGAGCATTTGTGCTTAGTTCTCGAGAAACTCAGGGAACACCAGTTGTATGCTAAGTTCAGCAAATGCGAATTTTGGTTGAAGGAAGTCGGATTCCTTGGACATGTTATATCAGGAGAAGGTATAGCAGTAGACCCCAGCAAGGTTCAGTCAGTCACTGAATGGTTGGCACCCACTTCAGTTGGCGAGATCCGAAGTTTCCTTGGACTCGCAGGATACTACCAGAGATTCATTGAGAATTTTTCCAAGATAGCAAAGCCAATGACTGAACTACTGAAGAAGGACACTAAGTTTAAATGGACAGATGATTGCGAGGCAAGTTTCCAGGAGTTGAAGAAACGTTTAACTACAGCCCCGGTGCTAACACTGCTAGATATACATAAGGAGTTCCAAGTGTATTGTGACGCCTCTCGCTTATGACTTGGATGTGTGCTTATGCAGGACGAAAGAGTTGTTTCATATTCCTCACGACAACTAAAACCTCATGAGTTGAACTATGCCACACGTGATTTGGAGCTAGCAGCCGTAATGCATGCATTAAAGACTTGGAGACATTACCTTATTGGAAACCGTTGTGATGTGTACACAGATCATAAGAGTTTGAAGTACATTTTCACCCAAAAGGAGCTGAACCTTAGGCAGAGGAGATGGTTGGAGCTTATAAAGGATTATGATATGAAGCTACACTATCATCCCGGAAAGGCCAATGTCGTAGCAGACGCTTTGAGCCGGAAGAGTTATGCCAATACCCTTGAAAGTAAGGGATTGCCGAGGGAGTTAGCAGTGGATATCATGGAACTCCGATTGGAGATTGTTCTAAGAGGTTCCGTTGCAACAATGGAGGTTCAGTCTATATTATTGGGCAAGATTCGAGAAGCTCAGAAGGATGACAAAGAGATTGCGGAGATAAAGGAGAAGATGAGCAAAGGGAAGGCCAGAGGTTTTCGTGAGGATGAGCACGGTACCTTATGGTTTGAGGACCGAGTTTATGTGTCCAATAACCCAGGGATCAGGAAGTTAATACTTCAGGAGGCTCATGACTCACCATACTCGATACACCCCGGAAACACCAAGATGTATTTGGATTTTAAGGAACGTTTCTGGTGGACTGGTATGAAGAAGGATATCACCGAGTATGTAGCCGTATGTGATGTTTGTCAAAGAGTAAAGGCAGAGCATCAGAAACCAGCAGGACTGTTACAGCCTATGCCGATACCGGAATGGAAATGGGATAAACTTGGCATGGATTTTATCACCGGATTGCCCAGAACCAAAGCAAGATATGATTCTATATGGGTAGTAGTTGATTGCTTAACCAAAGTGGCTCACTTTATCCTAGTGAAAACCACCTATACAAGTGCGAAGTTGGCCAAGATATATATTTCCAGGATCGTATGTCTGCATGGAGTTCCGAGGACCATCGTATCAGATAGAGGAACACAGTTTACTTCAAAGTTTTCGCATCAGTTACACCAGACTTTGGGAACAAGATTGGAGTTCAGTACAGCGTTTCACCTGCAGACGGATGGACAGACTAAGAGAGTCAATCAGATTTTGGAGGACATGTTGAGAGCCTGTGCGCTAGATTATGGATCTAGCTGGGATGACAATTTGCCTTACGCAGAGTTCTCGTACAACAATAGCTACCAAGCCAGCTTGAAGATGGCACCGTTTGAAGCCCTGTATGGACGCAGGTGCAGAACACCGTTGATGTGGGATGAAGTAGGAGACCGTCAGCTGTTTGGACCAGACTTGATCAAGGAGTCTGAGGAGAAGGTTAAACTGATTCGTGATAGACTGAAGATTGCTCAGTCCAGGCAGAAGAGTTATGCAGACTCGAAATGCAAGGAGGTAACCTATGAAATTGGAGAGAGAGCATATCTGCGAGTATCACCCTTGCGAGGAGTGAAACGTTTTGGAGTTAAGGGAAAGTTAGCCCCGAGATTTGTAGGACCGTATCGTGTTTTGGAACGAATGGGAGAAGTCGCCTACAAGTTGGAATTACCTGAGGGATTGTCAAGAGTTCAAGATGTGTTCCACGTTTCACAGTTGAAGAAGTGTCATGCTGAGATGGCCGATATACCGTTAAGAGATACAGTACCCTTGGAGGCGATTCAGTTGGATAGTGATTTGACTTATGAGGAGAAGCCAGTTAAGATTCTTGAGTTTGCCAGCCGAGTCACCCGCAACAAGGTTATCAAGTTTTGCAAAGTTCAGTGGAGCCACCATACCAAGGATGAAGCCACCTGGGAACGAGAGGATGATCTTCGCAAAGACCACCCACACCTATTTTCTAGCCAACCCGAATCTCGAGGGCGAGATTCATCTTAACGGGGGTAGGTTTGTAACATCCCAAATTTTCCATTTGGAATGTTATACATAGGTCATTCATGCATATCATATTTTATCACATTTTCGTTCTACAATCCTTGAAATCCCAAGCAACTCAAGAACCCTCGGAGAGAGTTGGGGATTTCCCAGTTTTCATATTTGATTTTTATCAAATAATGAAACGAGGATTTTTTATTTTAATAATTTTTCTCTCCGGAAAAATACTTCATATTAAAAAAACATATGAGAGGAGATAATATTACTTCTCCAAAATAATTGAAATATTGGAGAAAAATATTAAAATCATTTTCTTGATTTTATTTGATTTTTATTTGGATTTTATTTGCATTAGAAAAATTGCACGCTTTCATAAAAATTACATTTTAGGCCAAGAAAATGTTCATCTCGTCCTAAATATTTTATTTAGGCGGTGAAAATTTGTTTTGGCATTTTTAGATTTTTATTTTATTTTCTAGGATTTTATTTCTGTCGGTGAAATTGTTTTTTTAAAGAGAGGTTCCGCCGGCTGGGCCGAAACCTAGCCAGGCAGCCGGCCCAACCGCCCGCGCCACCGCCTCCCCGTCGTGCGCGCCGCCGCCGACTCGGACAAGGAGTCCGAGCCGGACTCCGCTGCCTCGCCTTGGCCCCTCCCCCAAGTCGCCCCCTCTTTATATACCCCGCCGCCCCGAGCCACCACCACCGCCGCAGCCCCGCCGCCGCCCGCGCCTTGTCGTCGCCGCTTGCTGCGCCGCCGCCGAGCCCCGCCACCCCGCGAGCCGCTGCCCAACCCCGCCCCGCCGGAGCCCCTCACCGGAGGTACCGCGCCGGATCCGAGCCACCGCTTTTAAAAAAACGTTCGGTTTTTTTAGAAACCCTAGTTCGTTTTTTTCTAGATCGGTTCGCCGGTTTTTCTCGGTTCTTCTAAATAGCGGACATTGGCTCGTACGTTCGTTTTAACGAACGGTTTTCGCCCGTTAAAGAACGCTCATTCGTTAGTCTATTCGTCAGTTTTCTTTTTATTGGATTTATCTGTGATTATTTTTGATCGTGATTTCTGATCCGATCTTAGTTTCTGTTTATCTTTTCGCTCGTTAGTCAGAATCAGGCGATTCAAGCGCCTAGATCTTCGTCTTGAGACCCTCTTTCTGTTTAATCAACTTAAACAAGATTTTTGGTACTGTAAAATTTGACCTTAGTTCAGATTAGTAAATAGATCTTGTTTCTTTCACCGTTTGAGTTTCGTTGCTCCTTTTGATTTGATTCTTTTTGCATATCAGAGTTCTTAAGTTGAACATTCTGGTCAATCTCTCTTATTTGAGTTTTGCTTGTGCATCTTTGCTTGTTGCTTATGTATATTATTGTTTGTCTGCGATAGAATTCCCGGAGTGCGAAGCGTGTTACTACGAGTCCCTAGGATTCGCGGATCGTCAGCAAGGCAAGTAACACTTTGATCATATCCCTTTTAAACCCAGTTTTTATGCATTAGTTTCACCCTCAAACCTTGCATGAGTAGGATTGATAACATGTGGGTATTGGGAAGTAGTTGATGAGGCAGGAACCTATTGCCCTGTATTCAAACCCTTGGGAGTTACTTCTACGTGTTGCTTATATTATTTTGCTATGCTCGTAGACGTGGTTTGGGTTTGAGTGAATCCATGACAGATGTGAGATTGTTAATTAATGGAGTTGATGGACTCACTTTATCTTCCAAGCCTTCCGTTGTTATCGTATTAGATGGCCTTAAGCCATATTATTGTAATAAGTTCTCTCTTGAGACATTCGATGTAATAAGTGTGTGATTGCTACTCTGTTATAAATCCTTCGAGTATTGTGTGTGTGTCAGCATTACCGATCCAGGGATGACACTGAAGCACAGAGACTTGACCGTTTGAGGTCGGGTCGCTACAGAACCATGCCACACTCTCATTTCCACTTGCCTCTTCTTGTCCGCCCATTGTCCTATTCTCCGACGAATATAATGTCATTGCTCATCCGTGGCCGAATTCGACAATCTCGCCACGCCATTGCATCAAGCTTTGAGGTGGGCTCATTTTCACCAACCAGTTTTTTTGCTCGGGTTCATCTTTGCGTGTTGGGGTTCGAGAGAGTGAGGGTTTGCTAAAGGGCGGGGATGGTCTCTTGTCGATTCACTTCATGATGAGGCGGCGAGGGGAAACGAATGGGAGGTGGCATCGGTTGGGTGGCGCCGCCGTGGTGAAAGGTGCAACGACGGCTCGAGACGAGTGATAGGGATTGGGTGGCGGGGTCGTGGCGAAGGAGCAGTGGCAGCTCGCGATGGGGTGGTGCGAGTTGGGTAGCGTGAGCGCAGCAGAGGCGCAACAACGGTCGCCCATCTTGTCCATCAGCATCACTCATTGCTCGACTAAGTAGCAGTTTCGGTGCACTGCGATTTGGGGGTTGTAGCATGCGGAGGGGCGTGCGGGGGAATGTTGCCGACTGTGTCGGTCTGCAATGAAGAACATGTGGCTTGGAGGGATTCTGTCATGGGTTAAAGGCCCTCAATTTTTGCATCCAAATTCACTAAACAGGTCAAATTTGCCATGTTGTGAGTTTTCGTTTAGGCGAAAATCAACGGTTGTTAGAAAATGCAAGGCCGATTGCAAGGAGGTAAGAGCACATTGTGCCCATTTTGCACTTTGTTGCATTTTTATTTATAATAGACGGATGGCAAATATTAGCCTTTGATGTCATGTTTTCTAGAGCATGCATCCAAATCCCCAATCTAGCGAACAACTTCACTCCCTCACATCCAATGAAAAAGGCGACCCAGGAGGCGACCAATTCCTCCCTCCCTCAGCCGGCGAGGTTGTTAGTAGTCGTTGCCCCTGATCGCCGCTCCGGTGGCCGATGGGTAGAGGAACCCCGTGAAGGAAATATGCCCTAGAGGCAATAATAAAGTTGTTATTTATATTTCCTTATATCATGATAAATATTTATTATTCATGCTAGAATTGTATTAACTGGAAACTTACTACATGTGTGAATACATAGACAAACAGAGTGTCCCTAGTATGCCTCTACTTGACTAGCTCGTTAATCAAAGATGGTTAAGTTTCCTGACCATATACATGTGTTGTCATTTGATGAATGGGATCACATCATTAGGGAATGATGTGATGGATAAGACACATCCGTTAGCTTATCATAAATGATCTTTTAGTTTTATTGCTATTGCTTTCATCATGACTTATACATGCTCCTCTGACTATGAGATTATGCAACTCCCGAATACCGGAGGAACACCTTATATGCTATCAAACGTCACAACGTAACTGGGTGATTATAAAGATGCTCTACAGGTATCACCGATGGTGTTTGCTGAGTTGGCATAGATCGAGATTAGGATTTGTCACTCCGTGTATCGGAGAGGTATCTCTGGGCCCTCTCGGTAATGCTCATCACTATAAGCCTTGCAAGCAATGTGACTAGTGAGTTAGTTGTGGGAAGATGCATTATGGAATGAGTAAAGAGACTTGCGGGAACGAGATTGAACTAGGTATGATGATACCGACGATCGAATCTCAGGCAAGTAACATACCGATGACAAAGGGAACAACGTATGTTGTTATGCGGTTTGACTAATAAAGATCTTCATAGAATATGTAGGAGCCAATATGAGCATCCAGGTTCTGCTATTGGTTATTGACCGAAGATGTGTCTCGGTCATGTCTACATAGTTCTTGAACCCGTAGGGTCCGCACGCTTAACGTTCGATGATGATTTGTATTATGAGTTATGTGATTTGATGACCAAAGTTTGTTCGAAGTCCCGGATAAGATCACAGACATGACGAGGAGTCTCGAAATGGTTGAGACATAAATATTAATATATTGGATGATGTTATTCGGACATCGGATGAGTTCTGAGAGGTACCGGGCAACTATCGGAGTGCCGGAGGGTTATCGGAACCCCCGGGGGAACTAATGGGCCTTCATGGGCCTTAGTGGAGAGAGAAGGGCCACAAGGGGCTGCCCCCCGGCAGTCCGAATTGGACCAGGGGAAGGGGGCGGCACCCCCTTTCCTTCCCCTCTCCCTCTCCCTTCCTTCTCCCCCCTTCCACCAAGTGGAATCCTACTAGGACTCTCTATGTTGCGCCCTATAGGATCCGGCCGGCCTCCCCCTCTCCTCCTTTATACACGGAGGCAGGGGCACCCTAGAATACACAAGATCAATTGTCTTAGCCGCGTGCGGTGCCCCCTCCACAGTTTACCAGATCGGGCATATCGTCGTAGTGCTTAGGCGAAGCCCTGCGCTAGTAACTTCATCATTACCGTCGCCACACCATCGTGCTCACGGAAATCTCCCTCGGCATCAACTGGATCAAGAGCTCGAGGTACGTCATCGAGCTGAACATGTGCTAAACACGGAGGTGCCGTACGTTCGGTGCCAGGATCGGTTGGATCGCGAAGACGTTCAACTACATCAACCGCATTACGAAATGCTTCCGCTTTCGGTCTATGAGGGTACGTGGACACACTATCCCCTCTCGTTGCTATGCTTCACCTAGACAGTGAAGGAAATATGCCCTAGAGGCAATAATAAAGTTATTATTTATTTCCTTATATCATGATAAATGTTTATTATTCATGCTAGAATTGTATTAACCGGAAACATAATTCATGCGTGAATACATAGACCAACAGAGTGTCACTAGTATGCCTCTACTTGACTAGCTTGTTAATCAAAGATGGTTATGTTTCCTAACCATGAACAAGGAGTTGTTATTTGATTAACGAGGTCACATCATTAGTAGAATGATCTGATTGACATGACCCATTCCATTAGCTTAGCACCCGATCGTTTAGTATGTTGCTATTGCTTTCTTCATGACTTATACATGTTCCTATAACTATGAGATTATGCAACTCCCATTTACCGGAGGAACACTTTGGGTACTACCAAACGTCACAACGTAACTGGGTGATTATAAAGGAGTACTACAGGTGTCTCCAATGGTAGATGTTGGGTTGGCGTATTTCGAGATTAGGGTTTGTCACTCCGATTGTCGGAGAGGTATCTCTGGGCCCTCTCGGTAATGCACATCACATAAGCCTTGCAAGCACTGCAACTAATGTGTTAGTTGTGGGATGATGTATTACGGAACGAGTAAAGAGACTTGCCGGTAACGAGATTGAACTAGGTATTGGATACCGACGATCGAATCTCGGGCAAGTAACATACCGATGACAAAGGGAACGACGTATGTTGTTATGCGGTCTGACCGATAAAGATCTTCGTAGAATATGTAGGAGCCAATATGGGCATCCAGGTCCTGCTATTGGTTATTGACCGGAGACGTGTCTCGGTCATGTCTACATTGTTCTCGAACCGTAGGGTCCGCACGCTTAACGTTACGATGACAGTTATTATGAGTTTATGCATTTTGATATACCGAAGGTTGTTCGGAGTCCCGAATGAGATCACGGACATGACGAGGAGTCTCGAAATGGTCGAGACGTAAAGATTGATATATTGGAAGCCTATGTTTGGACATCGGAAGTGTTCCGGGTGAAATCGGGATTTTACCGGAATACCGGGAGGGTTACCGGAACCCCCCGGGAGACTAATGGGCCTATTGGGCCTTAGTGGAAAAGGAGAAAAAGGGAAAGCCCACAAGCTAGCCGGCGCCCCCCTTCCCAAAGTCCTAGTAGGACTAGGATAGGGGCCGGCCCCCCTTCTCTCTCCTTTCCCCCCGGGAGTCCTAATAGGATTAGGATTGGGGGGAGGAGTCCTACTCCCGGTGGGAGTAGGACTCCCCTGCGCCTCCTCTCCCTTGGCCGGCCGGCTCCCCTCCTCCAACCTTTATATACGGGGGCAGGGGGCACCCCAAGACACACAACTTGATCCTTGAGATCGTTCCTTAGCCGTGTGCGGTGCCCCCTGCCACCAAATTCCACCTCGGTCATATCGTTGTAGAGCTTAGGCGAAGCCCTGCGTCGGTAGTACATCAAGATCGTCACCACGCCGTCGTGCTGACGGAACTCTTCCTCGACGCTTTGCTGGATCGGAGCCCGAGGATCGTCATCGAGCTGAACGTGTGCTAAGAACTCGGAGGCGCCGGAGTAACGGTGCTTGGATCGGTCGGATCGGGAAGAAGACGTACGACTACTTCCTCTACGTTGTGTGATCGCTTCCGCAGTCGGTCTACGTTGGTACGTAGACAACACTCTCCCCTCTCATTGCTGTGCATCACCATGATCTTGCGTGTGCGTAGGAATTTTTTTGAAATTACTGCGTTCCCCAACAGTGGCATCCGAGCCTAGGTTTTATGGTTTGATGTTATATGCACGAGTAGAACACAAGTGAGTTGTGGGCGATACAAGTCATACTGCCTACCAGCATGTCATACTTTGGTTCGGCGGTATTGTTGGTTGAGACGATCCGGACCAACCTTACGCGTACTCTTACGCGAGACCGGTTCCCTCGACGTGCTTTGCACATAGATGGCTTGCGGAAGACTGTCTCTCCAACTTTAGTTGAACCAAGTGTGACTACGCCCGGTCCTTGAGAAGGTTAAAACGGAGTCTATTTGACGAACTATCGTTGTGGTTTTGATGCGTAGGTGAGATGAGTTCTTACTTAAGCCCGTAGCAGCCACGTAAAACTTGCAACAACAAAGTAGAGGACGTCTAACTTGTTTTTGCAGGGTATGTTGTGATGTGATATGGTCAAGGCATGATGCTGATTTTATTGTATGAGATGATCATGTTTTGTAACCGAGTTATCGGCAACTGGCAGGAGCCATATGGTTGTCACTTTATTGTATGCAATGCAATCGCGATGTAATGCTTTACTTTATTACTAAGCGGTAGTGATAGTCGTGGAAGCATAAGATTGGCAAGACGACAATGTTGCTACGATGGAGATCAAGGTGGCGCGCCGGTGACGACGGTGATCATGACGGTGCTTCGGAGATGGAGATCACAAGCACAAGATGATGATGGCCATATCATATCACTTATATTGATTGCATGTGATGTTTATCCTTTTATGCATCTTATCTTGCTTTGATTGACGGTAGCATTATAAGATGATCTCTCACTAAATTATCAAGAAGTGTTCTCCCTGAGTATGCACCGTTGCCAAAGTTCGTCGTGCCCAGACACCACGTGATGATCGGGTGTGATAAGCTCTACGTCCATCTACAACGGGTGCAAGCCAGTTTTGCACACGCAGAATACTCAGGTTATACTTGACGAGCCTAGCATATGCAGATATGGCCTCGGAACACAGAGACCGAAAGGTCGAGCGTGAATCATATAGTAGATATGATCAACATGACGATGTTCACCATTGAAAACTACTCCATCTCACGTGATGATCGGTTATGGTTTAGTTGATTTGGATCACGTGATCACTTAGAGGATTAGAGGAATGTCTATCTAAGTGGGAGTTCCTAAGTAATTTGATTAACTGAACTTAAACTTATCATGAACTTAGTACCTGATAGTATCTTGCTTGTTTATGTTGATTGTAGATAGATGTCTCGTGCTGTTGTTCCGTTGAATTTTAATGCGTTCCTTGAGAAAGCAAAGTTGAAAGATGATGGTAGCAATTACACGGACTGGGTCCGTAACCTGAGGATTATCCTCATTGCTGCACAGAAGAATTACGTCCTGGAAGCACCGCTGGGTGCCAGGCCTGCTGCTGGAGCAACGCCAGATGTTATGAACGTCTGGCAGAGCAAAGCTGATGACTACTCGATAGTTCAGTGTGCCATGCTTTACGGCTTAGAATCGGGACTTCAACGACGTTTTGAACGTCATGGAGCATATGAGATGTTCCAGGAGTTGAAGTTAATATTTCAAGCAAATGCCCGAATTGAGAGATATGAAGTCTCCAATAAGTTCTATAGCTGTAAGATGGAGGAGAACAGTTCTGTCAGTGAGCATATACTCAAGATGTCTGGGTATAATAATCACTTGATTCAGATGGGAGTTAATCTTCCAGATGACTGCGTCATTGACAGAATTCTCCAATCACTGCCACCAAGCTACAAGAGCTTCGTGATGAACTATAATATGCAAGGGATGAACAAGACTATTCCCGAGCTCTTCGCAATGCTGAAAGCTGCGGAGGTAGAAATCAAGAAGGAGCATCAAGTGTTGATGGTTAGCAAAACCACTAGTTTCAAGAAAAGGGGCAAAGGGAAGAAGAAGGGAAACTTCAAGAAGAACAGCAAGCAAGTTGCTGCTCAAGAGAAGAAACCCAAGTCTGGACCTAAGCCTGAAACTGAGTGCTTCTACTGCAAGCAGACTGGACACTGGAAGCGGAAGTGCCCCAAGTATTTGGCGGATAAGAAGGATGGCAAAGTGAGCAAAGGTATATGTGATATACATGTTATTGATGTGTACCTTACTAGAGCTCGCAGTAGCACCTGGGTATTTGATACTGGTTCTGTTGCTAATATTTGCAACTCGAAACAGGGACTACGGAATAAGCGGACGCTAGCAAAGGACGAGGTGACGATGCGCGTGGGAAACGGTTCCAAAGTCGATGTGATCGCGGTCGGCACGCTACCTCTACATCTACCTTCGGGATTAATATTAGACCTAAATAATTGTTATTTGGTGCCAGCGTTGAGCATGAACATTATATCTGGATCTTGTTTAATGCGAGACGGTTATTCATTTAAATCAGAGAATAATGGTTGTTCTATTTATATGAATAATATCTTTTATGGTCATGCACCTTTGAAGAGTGGTCTATTCTTATTGAATCTCGAAGATAGTAATACACATATTCATAATGTAGAAGCCAAAAGATGCAAAGTTAATAATGATAGTGCAACTTATTTGTGGCACTGCCGTTTAGGTCATATCGGTGTAAAGCGCATGAAGAAACTCCATACTGATGGGCTTTTGGAACCACTTGATTATGAATCACTTGGTACTTGTGAACCGTGCCTCATAGGCAAGATGACTAAAACACCGTTCTCCGGTACTATGGAGAGAGCGACAGATTTGTTGGAAATCATACATACCGATGTATGTGGTCCGATGAATATTGAGGCTCGTGGCGGATATCGTTATTTTCTCACCTTCACAGATGATTTAAGCAGATATGGGTATATCTACTTGATGAAACATAAGTCTGAAACATTTGAAAAGTTCAAAGAATTTCAGAGTGAGGTTGAAAATCATCGTAACAAGAAAATAAAATTTCTACGATCTGATCGTGGAGGAGAATATTTGAGTTACGAGTTTGGTGTACATATGAAAAATTGTGGAATAGTTTCGCAACTCACGCCACCCGGAACACCACAGCGTAATGGTGTGTCCGAACGTCGTAATCGTACTTTACTAGATATGGTGCGATCTATGATGTCTCTTACTGATTTACCGCTATCGTTTTGGGGTTATGCTTTAGAGACGGCCGCATTCACGTTAAATAGGGCACCATCAAAATCCGTTGAGACGACGCCTTATGAACTATGGTTTGGCAAGAAACCAAAGTTGTCGTTTCTTAAAGTTTGGGGCTGCGATGCTTATGTGAAAAAGCTTCAACCTGATAAGCTCGAACCCAAAGCGGAGAAATGTGTCTTCATAGGATACCCAAAAGAAACTGTTGGGTATACCTTCTATCACAGATCCGAAGGCAAGACATTCGTTGCTAAGAATGGATCATTTCTAGAGAAGGAGTTTCTCTCGAAAGAAGTGAGTGGGAGGAAAGTAGAACTTGACGAGGTAACTGTACCTGCTCCCTTATTGGAAAATAGTACATCACAGAAAACTGTTTCTGCGACACCTATACCAATCAGTGAGGAAGCTAATGATGATGATCATGAAACTTCAGGGCAAGATGCTACTGAACCACGTAGATCAATCAGAGTGAGATCCGCACCAGAGTGGTACGGTAATCCAGTTCTGGAAGTCATGCTACTAGATCATGATGAACCTACGAACTATGAAGAAGCGATGGTGAGCCCAGATTCCGCAAAGTGGCTTGAGGCCATGAAATCTGAGATGGGATCCATGTATGAGAACAAAGTATGGACTTTGGTTGACTTGCCCGATGATCGGCAAGCAATTGAGAATAAATGGATCTTCAAGAAAAAGACTGACGCTGACGGTAATGTTACTGTCTATAAAGCTCGACTTGTCGCAAAAGGTTTTTGACAAGTTCAAGGGGTTGACTACGATGAGACTTTCTCACCCGTAGCGATGCTTAAGTCCGTCAGAATTATGTTAGCAATTGCCGCATTTTATGATTATGAAATATGGCAGATGGATGTCAAAACTGCATTCCTGAATGGATTTCTGGAAGAAGAGTTGTATATGATACAACCAGAAGGTTTTGTCGATCCAAAAGGAGCTAACAAAGTATGCAAACTCCAGCGATCCATTTATGGACTGGTGCAAGCATCTCGGAGTTGGAATAAACGCTTTGATAGTGTGATCAAAGCATTTGGCTTTATACAGACTTTTGGAGAAGCCTGTATTTACAAGAAAGTGAGTGGGAGCTCTGTAGCATTTCTGATATTATATGTGGATGACATATTGCTGATTGGAAATGATATAGAATTTCTGGATAGCATAAAGGGATACTTGAATAAAAGTTTTTCGATGAAAGACCTCGGGGAAGCTGCTTTCATATTAGGCATAAAGATCTATAGAGATAGATCAAAACACTTAATTGGACTTTCACAGAGCACATACCTTGACAAGATTTTGAAGAAGTTCAAAATGGATCAAGCAAAGAAAGGGTTCTTGCCTGTGTTACAAGGTGTGAAGTTGAGTAAGACTCAATGCCCGACCACTGCAGAAGATAGAGAGAAAATGAAAGATGTTCCCTATGCTTCAGCCATAGGCTCTATCATGTATGCAATGCTGTGTACCAGACCTGATGTGTGCCTTGCTATAAGTTTAGCAGGGAGGTACCAAAGTAATCCAGGAGTGGATCACTGGACAGCGGTCAAGAACATCCTGAAATACCTGAAAAGGACTAAGGATATGTTTCTCGTATATGGAGGTGACAAAGAGCTCACCGTAAGAGGTTACGTTGATGCAAGCTTTGACACTGATCCGGACGATTCTAAATCGCAAACCGGATACGTGTTTACTTTAAACGGTGGAGCTGTCAGTTGGTGCAGTTCTAAACAAAGCGTCGTAGCGGGATCTACATGTGAAGCGGAGTACATAGCTGCTTCGGAAGCAGCAAAGGAAGGAGTCTGGATGAAGGAGTTCATATCCGATCTAGGTGTCATACCTAGTGCATCGGGTCCAATGAAAATCTTCTGTGACAATACTGGTGCAATTGCCTTGGCAAAGGAATCCAGATTTCACAAAAGAACCAAACACATCAAGAGACGCTTCAACTCCATCCGGGATTTAGTCCAGGTGGGAGACATAGAGATTTGCAAGATACATACAGATCTGAATGTTGCAGACCCGTTGACTAAGCCTCTTCCACGAGCAAAACATGATCAGCACCAAGGCTCCATGGGTGTTAGAATCATTACTGTATAATCTAGATTATTGACTCTAGTGCAAGTGGGAGACTGAAGGAAATATGCCCTAGAGGCAAAAATAAAGTTATTATTTATTTCCTTATATCATGATAAATGTTTATTATTCATGCTAGAATTGTATTAACCGGAAACATAATACATGTGTGAATACATAGACCAACAGAGTGTCACTAGTATTCCTCTACTTGACTAGCTTGTTAATCAAAGATGGTTATGTTTCCTAACCATGAACAAGGAGTTGTTATTTGATTAACGAGGTCACATCATTAGTAGAATGATCTGATTGACATGACCCATTCCATTAGCTTAGCACCCGATCGTTTAGTATGTTGCTATTGCTTTCTTCATGACTTATACATGTTCCTATAACTATGAGATTATGCAACTCCCGTTTACCGGAGGAACACTTTGGGTACTACCAAACGTCACAACGTAACTGGGTGATTATAAAGGAGCACTACAGGTGTCTCCAATGGTAGATGTTGGGTTGGCGTATTTCGAGATTAGGGTTTGTCACTCCGATTGTCGGAGAGGTATCTCTGGGCCCTCTCGGTAATGCACATCACATAAGCCTTGCAAGCACTGCAACTAATGTGTTAGTTGTGGGATGATGTATTACGGAACGAGTAAAGAGACTTGCCGGTAACGAGATTGAACTAGGTATTGGATACCGACGATCGAATCTCGGGCAAGTAACATACCGATGACAAAGGGAACGACGTATGTTGTTATGCGGTCTGACCGATAAAGATCTTCGTAGAATATGTAGGAGCCAATATGGGCATCCAGGTCCCGCTATTGGTTATTGACCGGAGACGTGTCTCGGTCATGTCTACATTGTTCTCGAACCGTAGGGTCCGCACGCTTAACGTTACGATGACAGTTATTATGAGTTTATGCATTTTGATGTACCGAAGGTTGTTCGGAGTCCCGGATGAGATCATGGACATGACGAGGAGTCTCGAAATGGTCGAGACGTAAAGATTGATATATTGGAAGCCTATGTTTGGACATCGGAAGTGTTCCGGGTGAAATCGGGATTTTACCGGAATACCGGGAGGGTTACCGGAACCCCCCGGGAGACTAATGGGCCTATTGGGCCTTAGTGGAAAAGGAGAAAAAGGGAAAGCCCACAAGCTGGCCGGCGCCCCCCTTCCCAAAGTCCTAGTAGGACTAGGATAGGGGCCGGCCCCCCTTCTCTCTCCTTTTCCCCCCGGGAGTCCTAATAGGATTAGGATTGGGGGGAGGAGTCCTACTCCCGGTGGGAGTAGGACTCCCCTGCGCCTCCTCTCCCTTGGCCGGCCGGCTCCCCTCCTCCAACCTTTATATACGGGGGCAGGGGGCACCCCAAGACACACAACTTGATCCTTGAGATCGTTCCTTAGCCGTGTGCGGTGCCCCCTGCCACCAAATTCCACCTCGGTCATATCGTTGTAGAGCTTAGGCGAAGCCCTGCGTCGGTAGTACATCAAGATCGTCACCACGCCGTCGTGCTGACGGAACTCTTCCTCGACGCTTTGCTAGATCGGAGCCCGAGGATCGTCATCGAGCTGAACGTGTGCTAAGAACTCGGAGGCGCCGGAGTAACGGTGCTTGGATCGGTCGGATCGGGAATAAGACGTACGACTACTTCCTCTACGTTGTGTGATCGCTTCCGCAGTCGGTCTGCGTTGGTACGTAGACAACACTCTCCCCTCTCGTTGCTGTGCATCACCATGATCTTGCGTGTGCGTAGGAATTTTTTTGAAATTACTGCGTTCCCCAACAGACAGATTTTGCGTGATTGTAGGAAATGTTCCCCAACAGTGGCATCCGAGCCAGGTCTATGCGTAGATGTTATATGCACGAGTAGAACACAAAGAGTTGTGGGTGATAATAGTCATACTGCTTACCACCAACGTCTTACTTTGATTCGGCGGTACTGTTGGGTGAAGCGGCCCGGGCCAACATTACATGACCGCGTTCATGAGACTGGTTCTACCGACGTGCTTTGCACACAGGTGGCTGGCGGGTGTTTGTTTCTCCAACTTTAGTTGAATTGGGTTTGACTACGACCGGTCCTTGTTGAAGGTTAAAACAACACACTTGACGAAAAATCGTTGTGGTTTTGATGTGTAGGTAAGAACGGTTCTTGCTAGAAGCCCGTAGCAGCCACGTAAAACTTGCAACAACAAAGTAGAGGATGTTTAACTTGTTTTTGCAGGGCATGTTGTGATGTGATATGGTCAAGACGTGATAAGATATAAATTGTTGTATGAGATGATCATGTTTTGAAAAAGTTATCGGCAACTGGCAGGAGCCTTATGGTTGTTGCTTTACTGTATGAAATGCAATCGCCATGTAATTTCTTTACTTTATCACTAAGCAGTAGCGATAGTCGTGGAAGCAATAGTTGGCGAGATGACAACGATGCTACGATGGAGATCAAGGTGTCAAGCCAGTGACGATGGAGATCATGACGGTGCTTTGGAGATGGAGATCAAAGGTACAAGATGATGATGGCCATATCATGTCACATATTTTGATTGCATGTGATGTTTATCCTTTATGCGTCTTATTTTGCTTAGTACGGTGGTTGCATTATAAGATGACCCCTCACTAAATTTCAAGGTATAAGTGTTCTCCCTGAGTATGCACCGTTGCTACAGTTCGTAGTGCCGAGACACCACATGATGATCGGGTGTGATAAGCTCTACGTTCACATACAATGGGTGCAAGCCAGTTTTGCACGTGCAGAATACTCGAGTTAAACTTGACGAGCCTAGCATATGCAGATATGGCCTCGGAACACTGAGACCGAGAGGCGAACATGAATCATATAGTAGATATGATCAACATAGTGATGTTCACCATTGAAAACTACTCAATCTCACGTGATGATGGGACATGGTTTAGTTGATACGGATCACGTGATCATTTAGATGACTAGAGGGATGTCTATCTAAGTGGGAGTTCTTAAGTAATATGATTAATTGAACTTTAATTTATCATGAACTTAGTACGTGATAGTATTTTGCATGTCTATGTTGTTGTAGATCAATGGCCCGTGTGTAACATCCCAAAATTCTAAATTTTGGAATGTTATAATAAATAGATAGATTTGTTTGATTGATTGAGTGAAATTCGAAACTTTTTGAAAGTTAAATGAGAGGGAATAGAAGGACTTTCCCAAACTTTCATATTTGCTTTCTGATCTCCATGATTCAAATTCTTTTCAAATACAAAACCCTTGAGCGAAGATGATATGACTTCTTCCATTTAAATTAAATGAAAGGGTATTTGAAAAAAATTGAATTTCATTTGGAAATATTTCAATTCATAAACTTCATGCAACTCAATGATTTTCATGAGAGAAGATAAAATGACTTCTTCAAATTTTATGAAATATGAGTTGGGAGTTTCAAAGAATTAAATTCAAAGTTCTTTTGAATTTATTTTCAATTTAGAGTTATTTGAGTTTTATTCAAATTATTTTTCTGCAAAAAACAAAATACATGGAAAATAGGGTAACAGATTCCCTACAATAGAAAATTGGAGAAAAATTAATTTGAAATCATTTTTGGTATTTTTAAAATGTTTTTGGTGTATTTTATTAGAGCAAGAGCACTGTTTGAATTATTAGAATTTGTGTGTATTTTATTTAATGCCAGAAAAATGTCCATGTTGTTGGAAATCTTTTTCTGAAAATTTTGATATACTATATGCCTATATAATATTTTTGGTTATTTTTGTTTTATTATTTTAGTTCTTTGAAAAAATGTTAAAAAAAACAAATCTTCACCGACTGGGCCGGCCCAGCACCCAGCCAGGCCGCGGCCCAGCCAGCCCAGCCCCGCGCGTCCCCGACCTCCGCCCGGTCTCCCGAGCCAGCACGGGAGCGTCGCCGCCGCCATGGACGCCGCGGTCGCCCCGGTCTCCTCCTTGCCCCTTCTCCAAGCCTCGCGCAGCCCCCCTCCTTTAAAGCCGCGCCCGCCACCCGTCTCTCCCTCTTTTTCCCCGCACCGCCGCCCTTGCGCCTCATCCCGCCGCCGCCGGCGAGATCCACCGCCGCCGCCCCGCTCCGTCCCGCCCCGCGGACCACCACCGACGCCGCCATCTGCCTCGCCTCACCGCGCCGCCCTTCCCCAACCCCTTCGCCGCCCTCCTGGATGACGGAGCCGCCGCCGCCGTCCGGCCTCGCCGGAGAACGCCATCGCCGTTGGTTTTTCTCGCCACGGTTGACTCCGCGAGAACCGGTACAAAACCCCTCGGTTCCTGCGGTTTTTTTAGGTTAGAGCGGTTTATTATTTTGTTAGTTTATTTAACGAACACTTTCTGTTTAGGTAGTTCTAGTGAACAGATTCATTAGTTGGCGTTCGGCAGCGAACGTTCGTTCGGTAGTGTTTCTCCTTTTCTTTTTATTTTAAAATTTCGGCCAGGGACCCATCTGTGAAGATTTTATTTACAGATTAGTCCCTGATTTTCAAATGACTATAACTTTTTACCAGTTAGTCCAAATCCAACGAAACCAACGCCCACGTCTTCGTTATGATCTCCTCTATCCAGTAATCCAACTCAAACATGTTTTTGAAAAGTTTAAAAATTTGAATTAGATCAGATTTGAATTCAAACTTTGTTTGATCATAACTTGAGTTTCGTAGCTCCATTTGAGTTGATTCTTCTTGCAAATCGAAGCTCTTGACCTAAACATTCTGATAAGGCCAAATTCACATAATTTTGGTACTATTAGAAATTGTTTTATGTTGCAAGAGCTATTTTCTTAGTTTTGATGTTTTCCGAATTGTCTTCTTCGTTCTTTCTGATACTTTGAGTGATTGCTTATGTGTGGTTACTATTGCTTGCTTACGATAGATTGACCGGAGTGTGACGCGTAGAACTATCAAGAGTTTTGAGTGCGAATCATCTTCATCAACATTGCAGGCAAGTAACACTTTGATCATACCTTTTCTACTACCCAGTTTTATTGCATTAGATCAATCCTCACACATGGCATGATTAGGATCTAATTAAATTGTGGGATGGGAAGTAGATGAGGTAGTACCTATTACCTGTTTATTATCAAACCTTTGGGAGTTACTTCTACGTTTGCTTATTATGCCATGCTATGCTAGTAGACGTGGATTGGGTGAGTGAAATCCATGACAGATGTGAGATTGTTAATTAATGGTTTATCTAAGGTGGCAACTTAAACACACATCTGGGTGGATTGAGGCACCTGGGTATTCCAGGACTTGCCTGTTTTCTTTTGGACCGCACCCAGGCTCAAAGGGATCATGAGACTATTCATACTAGAAACTTCCATGTGCAGCCACAAGCTATTATGGGCTCTAGCATAGTTGACTAAGTTGTGTGAACTCTTATAGTGGTAGACTAGCAGATGTAGGGGATGTAGGTGGTACGGTCTACCCGATCGTAAGGTGCTAGCGCTTCTGAAAGACTATGTCTCGGTCATCCGTCTTCTCAAACACCATGTAGTGCCAGAAACCAAACGGAGGCGATCGAGTCTTGTGGGGAAAAGTGCGCAAACCTCTGCAGAGTGTAATAAACTAATCATGATTAGCCGTGTCCCCGGTTATGGACGTCTTGAGTATCTAGTTCTTGGATTATCCTGTTGATCTCATCACGTTACTTTAAATGAATATTGTTGGGTTTTAATGATGTTACTTAATTGGGATTGAGAATGTGTCAACCATTCTCAATGATCAACAACCACCATGATAGTTAAATAAAATTTATTCCTTTGCAGTAGGGAAAAATTGGCTTTACGCAAAACTATAACCATAGAGCTTTTCCACCAGCCAAATATGCATGTAGTGATAGCCTTTATTCATCATTCTCTATGGTGTGAATTTGCCAGTACATTCAATGTACTGACCCTTTGTGGCTGCAACGTCTCATGTTGCAGGATTATCTTACGACGAGTAAGTGATACGTTAGGGTTACGATTTCTACACTCAAGTTTGCCGTTGGTGTTGATGGGAATCCACAACCTTGTTACTTCCGCTATTTGGATTGAGGTAATAGTATTTACGTTACTTTTACATGTGATTTACCTCTGTTATAAATCCTCGAGTACTGTGTGTGTCAGCATACTGATCCAGGGATGACACTTAAGCATAGAGACTTGACCCATTCGGGTCGGGTCGCTACACCATGCTACCACCCCCTTGAATTTTAATGCGTTCCAGGAGAAAGCTAAGTTGAAAGATGATGGAAGCAACTACATGGACTGGGTCCGTAACTTGAGGATTATCCTCATTGTTGCACAGAAGAATTACGTCCTGGAAGCACCGCTAAGTGCAAGACCCACTACAGGAGCAACTCCGGACGTTGTGAACGTCTGGCAGAGCAAAGCTGATGACTACTCGATAGTTCAGCATGCCATGCTTTACGGCTTAGAATCGAGATTTCAAAGACGTTTTGAACTTCTTGGAGCATATGAGATGTTCCAAGAGTTGAAGTTAATATTTTAAGCAAATTCCTGAATTGAGAGATGAAGTCTCCAATAAGTTCTATAGCTGCAAAATGGAGGATAATAGTTCTGTCAGTGAACATATACTCAGAATGCCTGGGTACCACAACCACTTGACTCAACTGGGAGTTAATCTTCCTGATGATAGTGTCATTGACAGAGTTCTTCAATCACTGCCACCAAGCTACAAAAGCTTCGTGATGAACTATAATATGCAAGGGATGGATAAGACAATTTCCGAGCTCTTCGTGATGCTAAAGGTTGTGGAGGTAGAAATTAAGAAGGAGCATCAAGTGTTGATGGTTAACAAGACCACTAGTTTCAAGAAAAAGGGCAAAGGGAAGAAGGGGAACTTCAAGAAGAACGACAAGCAAGTTGCTGCTCAAGTGAAGAAGCCCAAGTCTGGACCTAAGCCTGAGACTGAGTGCTTCTACTGCAAAGGGACTGGTCACTGGAAGCAGAACTGCCCCAAGTATTTGGCGGATAAGAAGGATGGCAAAGTGAAAGGTATAGTTGATATACATGTTATCGATGCATACCTTACTAATGCTCGTAGTAGCGTCTGGGTATTTGATACTGGTTCTGTTGCTCATATTTGCAACTCGAAACAGGGGTTACGGATTAAACAAAGATTGGCTAAGGACGAGGTGACGATGCGTGTGGGAAATGGTTCCAAAGTCGATGTGATCGCCGTCGGCATGCTACCTCTACATCTACCATCGGGATTAGTTTTAGACCTAAATAATTGTTATTTGGTGCCAGCGTTGAGCATGAACATTATATCTAGATCTTGTTTGATGCGAGACGGTTATTCATTTAAATCAGAGAATAATGGTTATTCTATTTATATGAGTAATATCTTTTATGGTGATGCACCCTTGATGAGTGGTCTATTTTTGTTGAATCTCGATTGTAGTGATACACATATTCATAATATTGAAGCCAAACGATGCAAGGTTAATAATGATAGTGCAACTTATTTGTGGCACTACCGTTTAGGTCATATTGGTGTAAAGCGCATGAAGAAACTCCATGCTGATGGGCTTTTGGAATCACTTGATGCTTGCGAACCATGCCTCATGGGCAAGATGACTAAAACTCTGTTCTCCAGAACAATGGAGCGAGCAACTGATTTTTTGGAAATAATACATACAGATGTACGCGGTCCGATGAGTGTTGAGGCTCGCGGCAGGTATCGTTATTTTCTGACCTTCACAAATGATTTGAGCAGACATGGGTATATCTACTTGATGAAACATAAGTCTGAAACATTTGAAAAGTTCAAAGATTTTCAATGTGAAGTGGAAAATCATCGTAACAAGAAAATAAAGTTTCTACGATCTGATCGTGGAGGTGAATATTTTGAGTTGTCAGTTTGGTCTTCATTTGAAACAGTGGGGAATAGTTTTGCAACTCACGCCACCTGGAACACCACAGTGTAATGGTGTGCCCGAACGTCGTAACCGTACTTTATTAGATATGGTGTGATCTATGATGTCTCTTACTGATTTACCGCTATCAATTTGGGGTTAAGTTTTAGAGACGGCTGCATTCACATTAAATAGGGCACCATCTAAATCCGTTGAGATGACACCATATGAATTGTGGTTTGGCAAGAAACCTAAGTCGTCGTTTCTTAAAGTTTGGGGTTGTGATGCTTATGTGAAAAAGATTCAACCTGATAAGCTCGAACCCAAATCGGAGAAATGTGTCTTCATAGGATACCCAAAGGAGACTTTTGGGCACACCTTCTATCACAGATCCAAAGGCAAGATATTCGTTGCTAGGAATGGATCCTTTCTAGAGAAGGAGTTTCTCTCGAAAGAAGTGAGTGGGAGGAAAGTAGAACTTGATGATGTAATTGTACCTTCTCTCGAATTGGAAAATAGTTTATCACAAAAATCAGTTCCAGTGATGTCTACACCAACTAGAGAGGAAGCTAATGATAATGATCATGAAACTTCAGATCAAGTTACTACCGAAACTCGTAGGTCAACCAGAGTACGATCCATACCAGAGTGGTACGGTGATCCTGTTCTGGAGGTCATGTTACTTGACCATGAAGAACCTACGAACTATGAGGAAGCGATGATGAGCCCAGATTCTGAAGGAAATATGCCCTAGAGGCAATAATAAAGTTATTATTTATTTCCTCACATCATGATATATGTTTATTATTCATGCTAGAATTGTATTAACCGGAAACATAATACATGTGTGAATACATAGACAAACATTGTGTCACTAGTATGCCTCTACTTGACTAGCTCGTTGATCAAAGATGGTTGAGTTTCCTAGCCATAGACATGAGTTGTCATTTGATTAACGGGATCACATCATTAGGAGAATGATGTGATTGACTTGACCCATTCCGTTAGCTTAGCACTTGATCGTTTAAGTTTACTGCTATTGCTTTCTTCATGACTTATACATGTTCCTATGACCATGAGATTATGCAACTCCTGATTACCGGAGGAACACTTTGTGTGCTACCAAATGTCACAACGTAACTGGGTGATTATGAAGATGCTCTACAGGTGTCTCCGATGGTACTTGTTGAGTTGGCATAGATCAAGTTTAGAATTTGTCACTCCGATTGTCGGAGAGGTATCTTTGGGCCCTCTCGGTAATGCACATCACTATAAGCCTTGCAAGCAATGTGACTAATGAGCTAGTTGCGGGATGATGCATTACAGAACGAGTAAAGAGACTTGCCGGTAACGAGATTGAGCTAGGTGTTGAGATGCTGACGATCAAATCTCGGGCAAGTAACATACCGATGACGAAACGAACAACGTATGTTGTTATGCGGTTTGACCGATAAAGATCTTCGTAGAATATGTAGGAGCCAATATGAACATCCAGGTTCCGCTATTGGTTATTGACCGGAGACGTGTCTCAGTCATGTCTACATAGTTCTCGAACCCGTAGGGTCCGCATGCTTAAAGTTCTGTGACGATCGGTAATATGATTTTATATGTTTTGATGTACCGAAGATAGTTCGGAGTCCCAGATGTGATCACAGACATGACGAGGAGTCTCGAAATGGTCAAGACATAAAGATTGATATATTGGAAGGTTATATTCGGACACCGGTAGAGTTCCGGAGTACCGGGGGGTACCGGACCCCCCCCCCTCGGGCTTAATGGGCCTACATGGGCCTTAGTGGAAATAGAGGGAAGCAAGGGGAGTGTGCCCCCCAAGGTCCAAACCGAGTTGGTTTAGGGCAATGGGGGTCGGCCCCCCTTTCCTTCTCCTCCTCTCCCTTTCCTTCACCCTCTCCTACTCCTACTAGGAAAGGAGGAGTCCTACTCCTGGGAGTAGGACTCCCCCCTTGGCGCGCCCTCCTTGGCCGTCCGCCTCTCCCCCTTGCTCCTTTATATACGGGGGCAGGGGGCACCTCTAGAGACACAAGTTGATAATTGATCTCTCCTAGCCGTGTGCGGTGCCCCCCTCCACCATAACCCACCTCGGTCATACTGTAGCAGTGCTTAGGCGAAGCCCTGCGACGGTAGCTTCATCAACATCGTCACCACGCCATCGTGCTGACAAAACTCTCCCTCGAGCTCTACTGGATCGTGAGTTCGCGGGACGTCACCGAGCTGAACATGTGCTGAATGCGGAGGTGCCATATGTTCGGTACCGAGGATCGGTCGATCGTGAAGACGTACGACTACATCAACCGCGTTGTCATAACGCTTCCGCTTAACGGTCTACGATGGTACGTGGACGATCTCCCCTCTCGTTGCTATGCATCACCATGATCTTGCGTGTGCGTAGGAAAATTTTGAAATTACTACGTTCCCCAACAGTGGCATCCGAGCCATGTTTATGCGTAGATGTTATTTGCACGAGTAGAACACAAGTGAGTTGTGGGCGATACAAGTCATACTGCTTACCAACATGTCATACTTTGGTTCAGCGGTATTGTTCGATGAAGCAGCCCGAACTGACATTACGCGTACGCTTACGCGTGACTGGTTCTACCGACGTGCTTTGCACACATGTGGCTGGCGGGTGTCAGTTTCTCCAACTTTAGTTGAACCGAGTGTGGCTACGCCCGGTCCTTGAGAAGGTTGAAACAACACTAACTTGACGAGCTATCGTTGTGGTTTGATACGTAGGTAAGAACGGTTCTTACTCAGCCCGTAGCAGCCACGTAAAACTTGCAACAACAAAGTAGAGGACGTCTAACTTCTTTTTGCAGGGCATGTTGTGATGTGATATGGTCAAGACATGATGCTATATTTTTGTATGAGATGATCATGTTTTGTAACGGAGTTATCGGCAACCGGCAGGAGCCATATGGTTGTCGCTTTATTGTATGCAATGTAATCGCCCTGTAATTGCTTTACTTTATCACTAAGCGGTAGCGATAGTCGTAGAAGCAATAGTTGGCGAGACGACAACGATGCTACGATGGAGATTAAGGTGTCGCGCCAGTGACGATGGTGATCATGACGGTGCTTTGAGATGGAGATCAAAGGCACAAGATGATGATGACCATATCATATCACTTATATTGATTGCATGTGATGTTTATCGTTTATGCATCTTATTCTGCTTTGATTGGCGGTAGCATTATAAGATGATCCCTCACTAAATTTCAAGGTATAAGTGTTCTCCCTGAGTATGCACCGTTGCAAAAGTTCGTCGTGCCGAGACACCACGTGATGATCGGGTGTGATAAGCTCTACGTTCAAATACAACGGGTGTAAGCCAATTTTGCACACGCAGAATACTCGGGTTAAACTTGAAGAGCCTAGCATATGCAGATATGGCCTCGGAACACTCAGACCGAAAGGTCGAGCATGAATCATATAGTAGATATGATCAACATAGTGATGTTCACCATTGAAAACTACTCCATCTCACGTGATGATCGGACATGGTTTAGTTGATTTGGATCACGTGATCACTTAGATGATTAGAGGGATGTCTATCTAAGTGGGAGTTCTTAAGTAATATGATTAATTGAACTTAAATTTATCATGAACTTAGTACCTGATAGTATTTTGCCTATCTATGTTGTTGTAGATAGATGGCACGTGCTGTTGTTCCGTTGAATTTTAATGCGTTCCTTGAGAAAGCAAAGTTGAAAGATGATGGTAGCAAATACACGGACTGGGTCCATAACTTGAGGATTATCCTCATTGCTACACATAAGAATTACGTCCTAGAAGCACCGCTAGGTGTACCACCTGTGCCAGCAACTGCAGACATTGTGAATGCCTGGCAGTCGCGTGTTGATGACTACTCGATAGTTCAGTGTGCCATGCTTTACGGCTTAGAACCGGGACTTCAAGGATGCTTTGAACGTCATGGAGCATATGAGATGTTCCAGGAGTTGAAGTTAATATTTCAAGCAAATGCCCGAATTGAGAGATATGAAGTCTCCAATAAGTTCTACAGCTGCAAGGTGGAGGAGAATAGTTCTGTCAGTGAACATATACTCAAAATGTCTGGGTACTGCAATCACTTGATTCAACTGGGAGCTAATCTTCCGGATGATAGTGTCATTGACAAAATTCTTCAATCACTGCCACCAAGCTACAAGAGCTTCGTGATGAACTATAATATGCAAGGGATGAATACGACAATTCTCGAGCTCTTCGCAATGCTAAAGGCTACAGAGGTAGAAATCAAAAAGGAGCATCAAGTGTTGATGGTCAACAAAACCAGTTTCAAGAAAAAAGGGTAAAGGGAAGAAGAAAGGGGACTTCAAGAAGAATGACAAACAAGTTGCTGCTCAGGAGAAGAAACCCAAGTCTAGACCTAAGCCTGAGACTGAGTGCTTCTACTACAAACAGACTGGTCACTGGAAGCTGAACTGCCCCAAGTATTTGGCGGATAAGAAGGATGGCAAGGTGAACAAAGGTATATGTGATATACATGTTATTTATGTGTACCTTACTAATGCTCACAGTAGCACCGGGGTATTTGATACTAGTTCTGTTGCTAATATTTGCAACTCGAAACAGGGACTACGGATTAAGTGAAGATTAGCTAAGGACGAGGTGACGATGCGTGTGGAAAATGGTTCCAAAGTCGATGTGATCGCGTTCGGCACGCTACCTCAACATCTACCTTCGGGATTAGTTTTAGACCCGAATAATTGTTATTTAGTGCCAGCGTTGAGCATGAACATTATATCTGGATCTTATTTGATGCGAGACGTTTATTCATTTAAATCAGAGAATAATGGTTGTTCTATTTATATGAGTAATATCTTTTATGGTCATGCACCCTTGAAGAGTGGTCTGTTTTTACTGAATCTGGATAGTAGTGATACACATATTCATAATATTGAAGCCAAAAGATGCAGAGTTGATAATGATAGTGCAACTTATTTGTGGCACTGCTGTTTGGGTCATATTGGTATAAAGCGCATGAAGAAACTCCATACTGATGGACTTTTGGAATCACTTGGTACTTGCGAACCATGCCTCATGGGCAAGATGACTAAAACGCCGTTCTCTGGAACAATGGAGCAAGCAACATATTTGTTACAGATCATACATACTGATGTATGTGGTCCGATGAATATTGAGGCTCGCGGTGGGTATCATTATTTTCTCACCTTCACAGATGATTTGAGAAGATATGGATATATCTACTTGATGAAATATAAGTCTGAAACATTTGAAAAGTTCAAAGAATTTCAGAGTGAAGTGGAAAATCATCGTAACAAGAAAATAAAGTTTCTACGATCTGATCGTGGAGGAGAATATTTAAGTTACGAGTTTGGTCTACATTTGAAACAATGCGGAATAGTTTCGCAACTCATGCCACCTGGAACACCACAGCGAAATGGTGTGTCCAAACTTCGTAATCGTAATTTACTAGATATGGTACGATCTATGATGTCTCTTACTGATTTACTGCTATCGTTCTGGGGTTATGCTTTAGAGACGGCTGCATTCACGTTAAATAGGGCACCATCGAAATCCGTTGAGACGACGCCTTATGAACTGTGGTTTGGCAAGAAACCAAAGTTGTTGTTTCTTAAAGTTTGGAGCTGCGATGCTTATGTGAAAAAGCTTCAACCTGATAAGCTCGAACCCAAATCAAAGAAATGTTTCTTCATAGGATACCCAAAGGAAACTGTTGGGTACACCTTCTATCACAGATCTGAAGGCAAGACATTTGTTGCTAAGAATGGATCCTTTCTAGAGAAGGAGTTTCTCTCGAAAGAAGTGAGTGGGAGGAAAGTAGAACTTGATGAGGTAACTATACCTGCTCCCTTATTGGAAAGTAGTTCATCACAGAAACCGGTTCCTGTGAGAACTACACCAATTAGTGAGGAAGCTAATGATGTTGATCATGAAGCTTCAGATCAAGTTACTACCGAACCTCATAGGTCAGCTAGAGTAAGATCCGCACCAGAGTGGTACGGTAATCCTATTCTGGAGGTCATGTTACTTGACCAAGGCGAACCTACAAACTATGAAGAAGCGATGGTGAGCCCAGATTCCGCAAAATGGCTTGAGGCCATGAAATCTGAGATGGGATCCATGTATGAGAACAAAGTGTGGACTTTGGTTGACTTGCGCAAAGATCGGCAAGCCATAGGGAATAAATGGATCTTCAAGAAGAAGACAAACGCTGATGGTAATGTTACTGTCTACAAAGCTCGACTTGTTGCGAAAGGTTTTCGACAAGTTCAAGGAGTTGACTACAATGAGACTTTCTCACCCGTAGTGATGCTTAAGTCTGTCTGAATCATGTTAGCAATTGCTGCATTTTATGATTATTAATTTTGGCAAATGGATGTAAAAACTGCATTCCTGAATGGATTTCTGGAAGAAGAGTTGTATATGATGCAACCTGAAGGTTTTATCGATCCAAAGGGAGATAACAAAGTGTGCAAGCTCCAGCGGTCCATTTATGGACTGGTGCAAACCTCTCGGAGTTGGAATAAACGTTTTGATAGTGTGATCAAAGCATATGATTTTATATAGACTTTTGGAGAAGCCTGTATTTACAAGAAAGTGAGTGGGAGCTCTGTAGCATTTCTGATATTATATGTGGATGACATATTGCTAATTGGAAATGATATAGAATTTCTGGATAGCATAAAAGGATACTTGAATAAGAGTTTTTCAATGAAAGACCTTGGTGAAGTTGCTTACATATTGGGCATCAAGATCTATCGAGATAGATCAAGACGCTTAATTGGACTTTGACAAAGCACATACCTTGACAAAGTTTTGAAAAAGTTCAAAATGGATCAAGCAAAGAAAGGGTTCTTGCCTATGTTACAAGGTGTGAAGTTGAGTCAGACTCAATGCCCAACCACTGCAGAAGATAGAGAGAAAATAAAAAGTGTTCCCTATGCTTCGGCAATAGGCTCTATCATGTATGCAATGCTGTGTACCAGACCCGATGTGTTCCTTGCTATTAGCTTAGCAGGGAGGTACCAAAGTAATCCCGGAATGGATCACTGGACAGTGGTCAAGAACATCCTGAAATACCTGAAAAGGACTAAGGGAGTCCTGGATTAGGGGGTCTCCGGACAGCCGGACAATATCCTTTAGCCGGACTGTTGGACTATGAAGATACAAGATTGAAGACTTCGTCCCGTGTCCGGATGGGACTTTCCTTGGCGTGGAAGCCAAGCTTGGCAATACGGATATGTAGATCTCCTCCCTTGTAACCGACTCTGTGTAACCCTAGCCCCCTCAGGTGTCTATATAAACCAGAGGGTTTAGTCCGTAGGACAACAACAATCATACCATAGGCTAGCTTCTAGGGTTTAGCCTCTACGATCAATCAAGCAGGACGTAGGGTATTACCTCCATCGAGAGGGCCCGAACCCGGGTAAACATCGTGTCCCCCGCCTCCTGTTACCATCCGCCTTAGACGCACAGTTCGGGACCCCCTACCCAAGATCCACCGATTTTGACACCGACATTGGTGCTTTCATTGAGAGTTCCATTGTGCTGTCACCGTAAAGGCTTGATGGCTCCCTCGATCGTCGGTAACAATGCGGTCCAGGGTGAGGTTTTCCTCCCCGGACAGATCTTCGTATTCGGCGGCTTCACACTACGGGCCAACTCGCTTGGCCATCTGGAGCAGATCGAGAGCTATGCCCCTGGCCATCAGGTTAGGTTCGGAAACTTAAGCTACACCGCTGACATCCGCGTTGACTTGATCTTCGATGGATTCGAGCCCATGTCAGGTGCGCCGCACGATCACGACGAGCATGATTTAGCTCTGCCGTCGAACAGTGTTCGGGAGATCACACCTACAACTACTTCAGCCTTCAATCTGGAGAAAATTGCACCACCCGAGGACGGGTGGATAGACCCCGACATGGAGGCCGCACTCTCAGTGGTGATAGAGCCGGATACTGACTTCACCTCATATGAGAGCCGTATTGCCGAACCACTGGATTTGTCCCCGGTCATGGACTCCGATCCGCCTGCGTCCGTGCCTATCGAATCTGATTGGGCACCGATCATGGAGTTCACCTCCGTGGATATCTTTCAGCACTCACCTTTCGGCGACGTGCTAAATTCATTAAGGTCTCTCTCCTTGTCAGGAGAACCTTGGCCGAACTATGTCCGACTAGAATGGGATGCGGACGACGAAGAAATTCGCTACCCACCCACCACCCACTTAGTAGCCACTATCAACGATTCAACCGACATGCTCGACTTCGACTCCGAAGACATCGATGGTATGGACGACGATGCAGGGGACGAACAGGAACCACCGCCCACAGGGCGCTGGACCGCCACCTCATCATATGATATATACATGGTGGATACCCCCAAAGAAGGCAATGGCGACGAGACAACGGAGGATGACCCTTCCGAGAAGCAACCCAAGCGCCGACGTCAGCGGCGCCACTCCCGCCATAGCAAAAGTAGTGATACTGGCACAAGAGACAATAACACTCCGGAAAGTACCGAAGACGACAACAATCCCCTCCAGCACGATTTAGAGCGGGAGGGTGAACAAGCTAGCCCTCCAGAGTGGGCAGCAGTTGGAGAATCGGAGGAGGATAATTACATGCCTCTCTCCGAAGACGAGGTGAGCCTCGGTGACGAAGAATTTATCATGCCTGAGGATCCCGTCGAGCAGGAGCGCTTCAAGCGCCGGTTTATGGCCACAACAAATAGCTTGAAGAAAAAGCAACAACAGCTTCAAGCTGATCAAGATTTGCTAGCAGACAGATGGACCGAAGTCCTTGCGGCTGAGGAATACGAACTCGAGCGCCCCTCCAAGAGTTACCCAAAGCGCAGGTTGCTACCTCACCTTGAGGAGGAAGCATTGAAACCTACATCACCAGTGTACAATACGGCTGACCGGCCACCTCGTGGCCGAGCTAGAGAGGCGTTTCAGCCCAAAGTTTAGCCTGCACCCTGCCGCCACTCAAACAAAAACACCAAGGCCCGGGGCAACACACGGGACCTGCGAGATGTATTGGACAGCAGGGCAAAACATGCAAGGTCGATATACGGGTCACGGGGGCGCGCGCCAATGCGGGACGATGACCGTCGCACCGGATACACTAAAAGTAAATCCGACCGGGCCGAATACAGCAGACAAGACTCATATGAACTGCGCCGTGATATAGCCCGGCATAGAGGCGCCACACACCCCCTATGCTTCACTGATGAAGTTATGGATCACGAATTCCTGGAGGGTTTTAAACCCGTAAATATCGAATCGTATGATGGTACAAGCGATCCCACTGTATGGATTGAGGATTTCCTCCTTCACATCCACATGGATCGCGGTGATGATCTGCATGCCATCAAATACCTCCCACTAAAACTCAAAGGACCAGCTCAGCATTGGCTGAATAGCTTGCCAGCAGACTTCGTCGGCAGTTGGGAGGATTTGGAAGACGCATTCCTTGACAACTTCCAGGGCACTTATGTGCGACCACCAGATGCTGATGACTTGAGCCATATAACTCAGCAGCCAGGGGAATCGTCCAGGTAATTCTGGACACAGTTCCTAACTAAGAAAAACCAAATTGTCGACTGACTGGATGCAGAGGCCTTAGCGGCATTCAAGCATAACATCCGTGAAGAGTGGCTCGCCCGACACCTTGGCCAGGAGAAGCCGAAGTCTATGGCAGCCCTCACGACACTCATGACCCGCTTTTGCGCGGGCGAGGATAGCTGGCTGGCTCGCAGCAACAACACATCAAGGAATCCGGGCACTTCGGATACCAAAGATGCCAACGGCAGACCACGTCGTAACAGACAAAAGCGCCACAACAACGGCGATAACACCGATGATACGGCAGTCAATGCCGGGTTCAGAGGCTCTAGATCTGGTCAGTGGAAAAAGCCATTCAAAAGAAGTACTCCGGGACCGTCCAGTTTGGACCGCATACTCGATCGCTCGTGTCAAATCCACAGCACCCCCGATAAGCCAACCAATCACACCTACAGAGAATGCTAGGTGTTCAAGCAGGCCGGCAAGTTGAATGCCGAAAACAAGGACAAGGGGTTGCATAGTGATGACGAGGAGGAGCCCCGGCCGCCGAACACTGGAGGACAGAAAAGGTTCCCCCCACAAGTGAAGACGGTGAACATGATATATGCAACCCACATTCCCAAGAGGGAACAGAAGCATGCACTAAGGGACGTCTATGCGATAGAGCCCGTCGCCCCAAAGTTCAACCCATGGTCCTCTTGTCCGTTCACTTTCGATCGCAGGGACCACCCCACTAGTATCCATCATGGCGGATCTGCCGCATTGGTCCTAGACCCCATCATCGACGGATTTCACCTCACTCGAGTCCTTATGGACGGCGGCAGCATCCTGAACCTGCTCTATCAGGATATAGTGCGCAAAATGGGTATAGATCCCTCGAGGATCAAACCCACCAAAACCACCTTTAAGGGTGTCATCCCAGGTGTAGAGGCCCATTGCACGGGCTCAATCATACTGGAAGTGGTCTTCGGATCTCCGGACAACTTCTGAAGCGAGGAGTTAATCTTTGATATCGTCCCGTTCCGAAGTGGCTATCATGCACTGCTCGGGCGAACAACACTTGCAAAATTCAATGCGGTACCGCATTACGCATACCTCAAGCTCAAGATGCTAGGACCTAGGGGGGTCATAACAGTCAATGGAAATATAGAACGCTCGCTCCGCACGGAAGAGCACACTGCGGCCCTCGCAGCAGAAGCATAAAGCAGCCTTCTAAGGCAAACCGCCAATTTGGCGATACAGCCCCCGGACACCGTCAAGCAAGTCCGGAGTAACCTGCAACAGGATCGCCTGGCACATTCAGAGCTCGCCTAGCAATTCGTTCCCCGTCCTAGTCCCATTCAAGCGACAAAATCCATGCCGCGCGTACATAACTACGCACTGAAAATACCATGGGCATAGGCGGGGGCACGATCAGGGCACGTCCCGCAATGCGGCTTAACCGCCCTAGGGGCCGCATACCTTTATCATTTTTTCTCTTTCAGGACCTTACTCTCTGGAAGCCCTTTCCGGCAGTTGTATTGCCGGACACATTACGGGAAGGAACAACCAAGGAGGCAAGAAACTAAGACGTACAAGGGAACCCCCAGGTGGTCTCTAATAATAATCGATATACCCGCTTTTTACTATCCTTACGCAGCTTGCCCTTGGATAGGACATGTCAAATAGTCCTATTTTTTGCTTATTGCACTACTTGTATCAGTACGCTTCGACGTATTATTTAAATAACAATGCATATCATTAGTCTATTATTGCATTATCCATCCCTTTTTTCTTATATGTTCATTTACAGCAACTTGCACCCATACATTCTGGTACGGTCAGTATGCCAGGGGCTTTCGTTTACCCCACAATACAACGTGAGAAGTCCGAACACTTTCGATAGTGCGGCACCCCGAACTTATAGCATTATATGCATCAACTCCGAATCATGTCTTGGGTCAATAGTTGGGTTTGCCGGCTCCCATGCTTTGGTACCTTACGTTCCACTATATCGGCTAAGGTAGTGCTGGGAGAACTACTGCGATTGTGTCCCGGTTCTTCCGGACGAGCACCTCAGTAGAGAAAGCCGAAAACTGACTGTCATGATAAGGCAAGAGCTGGTCGCTGTTCGAGAGGTCTCAAGTCCTTAAAGACTTTTTCTGCTTCGTGCGAGGAGTCGGCCTTGCCCGACTTAGGCGTATATAGCGCCCCAAATCCGGCCTTCCGAATTCTTGGGGCTTCGCCAAAATTTAAAATTATAGACTTCTATGGCTAAGTGAGAGTGATAAAGCCTCATAGTCTGATTGCCTGGTTCGTTGTGCTGAACACCTCCCTCGAAGGACCCAAAATTGGGAAAAAGAGTGCTCAGGTTTATCCCGAACACCCCAATACTAGTTACATGGGGGCAGAAGCCGACGACTGGCCAACTCTCAGATTTTATAAATGGCCGCACAGAAGGTAATATTTTAAATTGAAAAAGCGTTGCATAGCGCAAATGAACTCATTTCACATTACAGGATCACATGAGCATGTTCATTCAAAAATTACATCCTTAGCACATTCATCCGCCACAAGGCGGGAACCCTTCAGGACCCTGTCATAATACATTTCGGGGCAGCGATGCTCCTTGCCCTCCGGCGGCCCCTCCTTCACCAGCTTCGCCCAGTACACCTTCGCCCGGGCAAAGGCCCTGTGCGCACCCTCGATGCAGACGGACCGCTTTATGACTTCAAGCCGTGGGCAGGCATCCACAAGCCGCCCCACTAGACCGAAGTAGCTGCCAGGCAGGGGATCGCCAGGCCACATCCGGACTATAAGACCCTTCATGGTCTGTTCGTCCTCCTTGTGAAGCTCGACCAGTTGCTTCAGCTGGTCACTCACGGGCATTGGGTGTTCGGTCCCAGTATACTGAGACCAGAACAACTTTTCCGTCGAGCTCCCCTCCTCAGCTCGGTAAAACTCCGCGGCATCTAGTACACTATGGGGAAGATCTGCGAACGCTCCTGGAGAGCTCCGAACTCGGGTAAGTAAAAGGAAAGTTTCCTTCACATGCTTGCTTTGCATAATGAATGCCTTACCCACCGCTATCTTCTTCACCGCATCAATCTCCTGGAGGGCCTTGTGGGCTTCAGCCTTGGCGCTCTGTGCGCTTTCGAGTGCCTTCGCAAGCTCGGACTCTCGCATCTTAGAGTCAAGCTCCAAGGACTCGTGTTTTTGGCGAGAGCCTCGAGCTCTTGCTACACCTCGCCTACCCGGGCTTCTTGCTTTTCCCGCTCAATGCGCCCCTTGGCCGCTTTGTCTTCGGCCTCGGACAACGCCTTCTTTAGGGTCGCCACCTCGGTCGTGGCCCCTGGCAAATTCATGATGATCCTATTACTTTACAAACCGAGTTTCTTTTTAATGTATAGACAAGGTATTGCTTACCTTCGCTCTCCTCAAGCTGCCTCTTGGTAAGGCCGAGCTCGTCCTCGGACCGCTCTAGGTCCTGCTTCAGTGCAGCGACCTCTGCAGTACGTGCGGCAACGGCCAGCAGTGAAGCCTGCACATGCACACAGACATATTCTGATTAGACTCCTGAGTCATTATTTGATCCTCTATCCGGCCTTTCTTTGCGAACGCCTAACAGAGCATGAGGGGCTACTGTCTATGTGGTAATATTTTCCTATATTTTGATTGCTTAGCTGAAAGCCTGTTAGGAGGCTGGCACAATCTTCGGTTAGTCCGTTTTTGGCGGACTGAACTTTCTCAATCACCGCACTCATGATAGTGCGGTGCTCTTCGTCGATGGAAGCGCCGCGAAGCGCTTCCAACAAGTTGTCCGGTGCCTCTGGATGGACAGAGGCCACCGGCACAGGCGGCTTGCCCCCCTTAACGGGGGATCGCTTGCCGGAATCCGGAACCACCAAAGGTTCTGGCGCAGTGTTCGGCTGGGGGCCAAACTTGGAGCCCATGTGGGTTTTGCTCCCTTTGCGCCCAGGGTCCGGAAGGTCGCCTCGAGGTGCCCCCAGGATTACCTCCCCTCCCCTCGGTGCCTTTTGAGACAACACCTCGACGTTGTCCGTAGGGCAAGGGGTGGAGGCGGTCGGAAGTGAATCGCTATTCATATTCGACGAGTCCAAAGAACCGTCCGACGAAGATACGTCGAGACGGGCTCGGGACGGACTGTATAATTGTATTCGGCGTTAGGAGAAGCAGTGGAATAAAACATACCATGAATTACTATGGTATCCAGATACTTACGACTTCGCTAGGGGCTTGTCCCTGGGTAACCACTCGTCCTCGCTGTAGGCGGCCGTTGTGGAGCAGTCCGAAAGGAGGGTCCTTCCCTTCTTGTACCCTTCGGCCTCCCCGGTTGGGGCGGCTTTCCTTTTCTTATCTCCCCCGGCTGGGGGGGGGGGAGAACTTTTCTCTTCGTCCTCCTCGTTTTCGTGGGAGGAGTGCGCGTCGGAGTTATCGGACGATGAGTCCGATATAACCTTGCGCCAGAGACCCTTCCGGGTCCCCGTGGCCTTCTTCATCGGCACCTCGTAAGGCGCCGGAACCAGCATCTCCGTTAGGAGAGCATATGCAGGATCTTCAGGCAGAGGGGCTGGGCAATTGAGCTGCTCCGCTGTCTCTACCCAGTCCTGTTAATGGCATGGAAGCTTAGATCCCGCACATGATTAAACTGGGGCAAATAAATATCCTATGAGATATAAAAACTTACCGGATTGGCATGGCGCTTTGCGCTGAGTCCGCGGTCCTAGGTAAGGGGAGGAGGTACCTCGGCGCCCTTGAACAGCACCTTCCAGACGTCCTTGTGCGTCGTGTCGAAGAGCTCTCGCAGCGTCTGGTGCTTGGCCGGGTCGAACTGTTGGAAATATTCCCTAGAGGCAATAATAAAAGCATTATTATTATATTTCCTTGTTCATGATAATTGTCTTTATTCATGCTATAATTGTGTTATCCGGAAATCGTAATACATGTGTGAATAATAGACACCAACATGTCCCTAGTAAGCCTCTAGTTGACTAGCTTGTTGATCAACAGATAGTCATGGTTTCCTGACTATGGACATTGGATGTCATTGATAACGAGATCACATCATTAGGAGAGTGATGTGATGGACAAGACCCAATCCTAAACATAGCACAAGGTCGTATAGTTCGTTTGCTAGAGTTTTCTAAATGTCAAGTATCCTTTCCTTAGACCATGAGATCGTGTAACTCCCGGATACCGTAGGAGTGATTTAGGTGTACCAAATGTCACAACGTAACTGGGTGACTATAAAGGTAGACTACGGGTATCTCCGAAAGTGTCTGTTGGGTTGACACGGATCAAGACTGGGATTTGTCACTCCGTATGACGAAGAGGTATCACTGGGCCCACTCGGTAATGCATCATCATTATGAGCTCAAAGTGACCAAGTGTCTGGTCACGGGTTCATGCATTACGGTACGAGTAAAGTGACTTGCCGGTAACGAGATTGAACGAGGTATTGGGATACCGACGATCGAATCTCGGGCAAGTAACATACCGATTGACAAAGGGAATTGTATACGGGGTTGCTTGAATCCTCGACATCGTGGTTCGTCCGATGGGATCATCGTGGAGCATGTGGGAGCCAACATGGGTATCCAGATCCCACTGTTGGTTATTGACCGGAGAGTCGTCTCGGTCATGTCTACATGTCTCCCGAACCCGTAGGGTCTACACACTTAAGGTTCGGTGATGCTAGGGTTGTAGGGATATGTATATGCAGTAACCCGAATGTTGTTCGGAGTCCCGGATGAGATCCCAGACATCACGAGGAGTTCCAAAATGGTCCGGAGGTAAAGAATTATATATAAGAAGTGCTATTTTGGCCATCGGGACAAGTTTCGGGGTCACCGGTATTGTACCGGGACCACCGGAAGGGTCCCGGGGGTCCACCGGGTGGGGCCACCTGCCCCGGGGGCCACATGGGCTATAGGGGGTGCGCCTTGGCCTACATGGGCCAAGGGCACCATCCCCAAGAGGCCCATGCGCCTAGGGTTCAAGAAGGGAAGAGTCCCAAAGGGGGAAGGCATCTTCCTCAACCTCTCCTCTCTCCTTGCTGGATCAAGAAGGAGGAGACGTCATCCGCTCTGTACGTGTGTTGAACGCGGAGGTGCCATCCGTTCGGCGCTTGGTCATCAGTGATTTGGATCACATCGTGTACGACTACCTCATCCCCGTTCTTTGAACGCTTCCGCTCGTGATCTACAAAGGTATGTAGATGCATCCGATCACTTGTTGCTAGATGAACTCATAGATGGATCTTGGTGAAACCGTAGGAAATTTTTTGTTTTCTGCAATGTTCCCCAACAGTGGTATCAGAGCTAGGTCTATGCGTAGTTCTTCTTGCGCGAGTAGAAAACAATTTGTTGTGGGCATAGATGTTGTCAACTTTCTTGCCGCTACTAGTCTTATCTTGCTTCAGTGGTATTGTGGGATGAAGCGGCCCGGACCAACCTTACACGTACGCTTACGTGAGACCGGTTCCACCGACTGACATGCACTAGTTGCATAAGGTGGCTGGCGGGTGTCTGTCTCTCCCACTTTAGTTGGAGAGGATTCGATGAAAAGGGTCCTTATGAAGGGTATATAGAAGTTGACAAATCACGTTGTGGCTTTCACGTAGGTAAGAAAACGTTCTTGCTAGAACCCTATTTCAGCCACGTAAAACTTGCGACAACAATTAGAGGACATCTAACTTGTTTTTGCAGCAAGTGCTTTGTGATATGATATGGCCAAAGTTGTGATGAATGATGAATGATATATATGTGATGTATGAGATGTTCATGCTATTGTAATAGGAATCACGACTTGCATGTCGATGAGTATGACAACCGGCAGGAGCCATAGGAGTTGTCTTTATTTTTTATATGACCTACGTGTTATTGAGAAACGCCATGTAAATTACTTTACTTTATTGCTAAACGCGTTAGCCATAGTAGTAGAAGTAATAGTTGGCGAGCAACTTCATGGAGACATGATGATGGAGATCATGATGATGGAGATCATGGTGTCAAGCCGGTGACAAGATGATCATGGAGCCCCAAGATGGAGATCAAAGGAGCTATGTGATATTGGCCATATCATGTCACTATTATTATTTGATTGCATGTGATGTTTATCATGTTTTGCATCTTGTTTAATTAGAACGACGGTAGTAAATAAGATGATCCCTCATAATAATTTCAAGAAAGTGTTACCCCTAACTGTGCACCGTTGCGACAGTTCGTTGTTTCGAAGCACCACGTGATGATCGGGTGTGATAGACTCTAACGTTCACATACAACGGGTGTAAGACAGATTTACACATGCAAAACACTTAGGTTGACTTGACGAGCCTAGCATGTACAGACATGGCCTCGGAACACAGAAGACCGAAAGGTCGAGCATGAGTCGTATAGAAGATACGATCAACATGAAGATGTTCACCGACGTTGACTAGTTCGTCTCACGTGATGATCGGGCACGACCTAGTTAACTCGGATCATGTTATACTTAGATGACTAGAAGAGGGATGTCTATCTAAGTGGGAGTTCATTGAGTAATTTGATTAGATGAACTTAATTATCATGAACTTAGTCTAAATATTTACAATATGTCTTGTAGATCAAATGGCCAACGTAGCCCTCAACTTCAACGCGTTCCTAGAGAAAACCAAGCTGAAAGACGATGGCAGCAATTACACGGACTGGGTCCGGAACCTGAGGATCATCCTCATAGCTGCCAAGAAAGATTATGTCCTACAAGCACCGCTAGGTGACCCACCCGTCCCACAGAACCAAGACGTTATGAACGCTTGGCAGACACGTGCTGATGACTACTCCCTCGTTCAGTGCAGCATGCTTTACAGCTTAGAGCCGGGGCTCCAAAAGCGTTTTGAGAGACATGGAGCATATGAGATGTTCGAAGAGCTGAAAATGGTTTTCCAAGCTCATGCCCAGGTCGAGAGATATGAAGTCTCCGACAAATTCTTCAGCTGTAAGATGGAGGAAAATAGTTCTGTCAGCGAGCACATACTCACTATGTCTGGGTTACATAACCGCTTGACTCAGCTGGGAGTTAATCTCCTGGATGACGCGGTCATTGACAGAATCCTCCAGTCGCTTCCACCAAGCTACAAGAGCTTTGTGATGAACTTCAATATGCAGGGGATGGAAAAGACCATTCCTGAGGTATTTGCAATGCTGAAATCAGCGGAGGTAGAAGTCAAGAAGGAACATCAAGTGTTGATGGTGAATAAAACCACTAAGTTCAAGAAGGGCAAGGGTAAAAAGAACTTCAAGAAGGACGGCAAGGCAGTTGCCGCGCCTGGCAAGCAAGCTGTCGGGAAGAAGCCAAAGAATGGACCCAAGCCCGAGACTGAGTGCTTTTATTGCAAGGGAAGTGGTCACTGGAAGCGGAACTGCCCCAAATACTTAGCGGACAAGAAGGACGGCAAAACGAAAGGTATATGTGATATACATGTAATTGATGTGTACCTTACCAGTACTCATAGTAGCTCTTGGGTATTTGATATCGGTGCAGTTGCTCACGTTTGTAACTCAAAGCAGGAGCTGCGGAATAAACGGAGATTGGCGAAGGACGAGGTGACGATGCGCGTCGGGAATGGTTCCAAGGTCGATGTGATCGCCGTCGGCACGCTACCTCTACATTTACCTACGGGATTAGTTTTAAACCTCAATAATTGTTATTTAGTGCCAGTTTTGAGCATGAACATTGTATCGGGATCTTGTTTAATTTGAGATGGCTACTCATTTAAATCCGAGAATAATGGTTGTTCTATTTATATGAGAGATATGTTTTATGGTCATGCTCCAATGGTGAATGGTTTATTCTTAATGAATCTCGAGCGTAATGCTACACATGTTCATAGTGTGAATACCAAAAGATGTAAGGTTGATAATGATAGTCCCACATACTTGTGGCACTGCCGCCTTGGTCACATAGGTGTCAAACGCATGAAGAAGCTCCATGCAGATGGACTTTTAGAGTCTCTTGATTATGAATCATTTGACACGTGCGAACCATGCCTCATGGGTAAAATGACCAAGACTCCGTTCTCAGGAACAATGGAGCGAGCAACCAACTTATTGGAAATCATACATACTGATGTGTGCGGTCCAATGAGTGTTGAGGCTCGCGGTGGCTATCGTTATGTTCTCACCCTCACTGATGACTTGAGTATATATGGGTATGTCTACTTAATGAAACACAAGTTTGAAACCTTTGAAAAGTTCAAGGAATTTCAGAGTGAGGTTGAGAATCAACGTGACAGAAAAATCAAGTTTTTGCGATCAGATCGTGGATGAGAATACTTGAGTCATGAATTTGGCACACACTTAAGGAAATGTGAAATAGTTTCACAACTCACGCCGCCTGGAACACCTCAGCGTAATGGTGTGTCCGAACGTCGTAATCGCACTCTATTAGATATGGTGCGATCTATGATGTCTCTTACCGATTTACCGCTATCTTTTTGGGGCTATGCTTTAGAGACCGCCGCATTCACTTTAAATAGGGCTCCGTCGAAATCCGTTGAGACGACACCGTATGAATTATGGTTTGGGAAGAAACCTAAGCTGTCGTTTCTAAAAGTTTGGGGATGCGATGCTTATGTCAAGAAACTTCAACCTGAAAAGCTCGAACCCAAGTCGGAAAAATGCGTCTTCATAGGATACCCTAAAGAAACTATTGGGTATACCTTCTACCTCAGATCCGAAGGCAAGATCTTTGTTGCCAAGAATGGATCCTTTCTAGAGAAGGAGTTTCTCTCGAAAGAAGTAAGTGGGAGGAAAGTAGAACTTGATGAAGTATTACCTCTTGAACCGGAAAATGGCGCAACTCAAGAAAATGTTCCTGAGGTGCCTGCGCCGACTAGAGAGGAAGTTAATGATGATGATCATGAAACTTCAGATCAAGTTGCTACTGAACTTCAAAGGTCCACAAGGACTCGTTCCGCACCAGAGTGGTACGGCAACCCTGTCTTGGAAATCATGTTGCTAGACAACGGTGAACCTTCGAACTATGAAGAAGCGATGGCGGGCCCGGATTCCAACAAATGGCTAGAAGCCATGAAATCCGAGATAGGATCCATGTATGAAAACAAAGTATGGACTTTGACTGACTTGCCCGATGATCGGCGAGCCATAGAAAATAAATGGATCTTTAAGAAGAAGACAGACGCGGATGGTAATGTGACCATCCATGAAGCTCGGCTTGTCGCTAAGGGTTATCGACAAGTTCAAGGGGTTGACTACGATGAGACTTTCTCACCCGTAGCAAAGCTGAAGTCCGTCCGAATCATGTTAGCAATTGCCGCATACTATGATTATGAGATATGGCAAATGGACGTCAAAACGGCATTCCTTAATGGTTTCCTTAAGGAAGAATTGTATATGATGCAGCCGGAAGGTTTTGTCAATCCTAAGAATGCTGACAAGGTGTGCAAGCTCCAACGCTCGATTTATGGGCTGGTGCAAGCATCTCGGAGTTGGAACATTCGCTTTGATGAGATGATCAAAGCGTTTGGGTTTACGCAAACTTATGGAGAAGCCTGCGTTTACAAGAAAGTGAGTGGGAGCTCTGTAGCATTTCTCATATTATATGTAGATGACATACTTTTGATGGGAAATGATATAGAACTCTTGGACAACATTATGGCCTACTTGAATAAGAGTTTTTCAATGAAGGACCTTGGAGAAGCTGCTTATATATTAGGCATCAAAATCTATAGAGATAGATCAAGACGCCTCATAGGTCTTTCACAAAGCACATACCTTGATAAGATATTGAAGAAGTTCAATATGGATCAGTCCAAGAAGGGGTTCTTGCCTGTGCTGCAAGGTGTGAAATTGAGCTCAGCTCAATGTCCGACCACGGCAGAAGATATAGAAGAGATGAGCGTCATCCCCTATGCCTCAGCCATAGGTTCTATTATGTATGCCATGCTGTGTACCAGACCTGATGTAAACCTTGCCGTAAGTTTGGTAGGAAGGTACCAAAGTAATCCCGGCAAGGAACACTGGACAGCAGTCAAGAATATCCTGAAGTACCTGAAAAGGACTAAGGAAATGTTTCTCGTTTATGGAGGTGACGAAGAGCTTGTTGTAAAGGGTTACGTTGACGCTAGCTTCGACACAGATCTGGATGACTCTAAGTCACAAACCGGATACGTGTATATTTTGAATGGTGGGGCAGTAAGCTGGTGCAGTTGCAAGCAGAGCGTCGTGGCGGGATCTACATGTGAAGCGGAGTACATGGCAGCCTCGGAGGCAGCACATGAAGCAATTTGGGTGAAGGAGTTCATCACCGACCTCGGAGTCATACCCAATGCGTCGGGGCCAATCAAACTCTTTTGTGACAGCACTGGAGCTATTGCACTTGCCAAGGAGCCCAGGTTTCACAAGAAGACCAGGCACATCAAGCGTCGCTTCAACTCCATTCGTGAAAATGTTCAAGATGGAGACATAGATATTTGTAAAGTACATACGGACCTGAATGTAGCAGATCCGTTGACTAAACCTCTCCCTAGAGCAAAACATGATCAACACCAGAATTCCATGGGTGTTCGATTCATCACAATGTAACTAGATTATTGACTCTAGTGCAAGTGGGAGACTGTTGGAAATATGCCCTAGAGGCAATAATAAAAGCATTATTATTATATTTCCTTGTTCATGATAATTGCCTTTATTCATGCTATAATTGTGTTATCCGGAAATCGTAATACATGTGTGAATAATAGACACCAACATGTCCCTAGTAAGCCTCTAGTTGACTAGCTTGTTGATCAACAGATAGTTGTGGTTTCCTGACTATGGACATTGGATGTCATTGATAACGAGATCACATCATTAGGAGAATGATGTGATGGACAAGACCCAATCCTAAACATAGCACAAGGTCGTATAGTTCGTTTGCTAGAGTTTTCTAAATGTCAAGTATCCTTTCCTTAGACCATGAGATCGTGTAACTCCCGGATACCGTAGGAGTGCTTTGGGTGTACCAAACGTCACAACATAACTGGGTGACTATAAAGGTAGACTACGGGTATCTCCGAAAGTGTCTGTTGGGTTGACACGGATCAAGACTGGGATATGTCACTCCGTATGACGGAGAGGTATCACTAGGCCCACTCGGTAATGCATCATCATTATGAGCTCAAAGTGACCAATTGTCTGGTCACGGGATAATGCATTACGGTACGAGTAAAGTGACTTGTCGGTAACGAGATTGAACGAGGTATTGGGATACCGACGATCGAATCTCAGGCAAGTAACATACCGATTGACAAAGGGAATTGTATACGGGGTTGCTTGAATCCTCGACATCGTGGTTCGTCTGATGAGATCATCGTGGAGCATGTGGGAGCCAACATGGGTATCCAGATCCCGCTGTTGGTTATTGACCGGAGAGTCGTCTCGGTCATGTCTACATGTCTCCCGAACCCATAGGGTCTACACACTTAAGGTTAGGTGACGCTAGGGTTGTAGGGATATGTATATGCAGTAACCTGAATGTTGTTCGGAGTCCCGGATGAGATCCCGGATGTCACGAGGAGTTCCGGAATGGCCCGGAGGTAAAGAATTATATATAGGAAGTGCTATTTCGGCCATCGGGACAAGTTTCGGGGTCACCGGTATTGTACCGGGACCACCTGAAGGGTCCCGAGGGTCCACCGGGTGGGGCCACCTGCCCCGGGGGGGCACATGGGCTGTAGAGGGTGCGCCTTGGCCTACATGGGCCAAGGGCACCAGCCCCAAGAGGCCCATGTGCCTAGGGTTCAAGAAGGGAAGAGTCCCAAAGGGGGAAGGCACCCCCTAGGTGCCTTGGGGGGAAAGGACTCCTCCCTTGGCCGCCGCCCCCTAGGAGATTGGATCTCCTAGGGCCGGCGCCCCCCTTGGCTCCCTATATATAGTGAGGGAAGGAGGGCCTCTCACACCATGCCTTTGGTGCCTCCCTCTCCCTCTCCAACACCTCCTCCTCCTCCATAGAGCTTGGCGAAGCCCTGCCGGAGTACTGCAAGCTCCATCACCACCACGCCGTCGTGCTGCTGCCGAAGCCATCTTCCTCAACCTCTCCTCTCCCCTTGCTGGATCAAGAAGGAGGAGACGTCATCCGCTCCGTACGTGTGTTGAACGCGGAGGTGCCGTCCATTCGGCGCTTGGTCATTGGTGATTTGGATCACGTCGTGTACGACTACCTCATCCCCGTTCTTTGAACGCTTCCGCTCGTGATCTACAAAGGTATGTAGATGCATCCGATCACTCGTTGCTAGATGAACTCATAGATGGATCTTGGTGAAACCGTAGGAAATTTTTTGTTTTTTGCAACGTTCCCCAACACGAACTCCCACAAATTGAATGCCCATCGTTGACACGGGAGGATCCGACGGAAGAGCATGACCTGGACCATGTTGACGAGCTTGATTTTCTTGCTCATCATGTTCTTGATGCAGGTCTGGAGTCCGGTCAGCTCTACCGGGGAACCCCAGGACAAGCCCTTCTCTTTAGGAGGTGAGCCGTGTGGGGATTCCGGATCAAAATTCGGGGGCCGCCACCCAGTTGGTGTCACGTAGGTCGGTGATGTAGAACCACCCCAATTGCCACCCCTTTATGGTCTCCACATAGGAGCCTTCGAGCCAGGTGACATTAGGTATTTTGCCCACCATGGCGCCTCCGCACTCCGCTTGCTGGCCGACCACCACCTTCGGTTTAACATTGAAGGTCTTCAGCCACAGGCCGAAGTGGGGCCTGATGCGGAGGAAGGCCTCGCACACGACGATAAACGCCGAGATGTTGAGGATGAAATTGGGGGCCAGATCATGAAAATCTAGCCCGTAGTAGAACATGAGCCCACAGACAAATGGGTGAAGGGGAAATCCTAGTTCGCGGACAAAGTGGGTAAGGAAAACTACCCTCTCATGGGGTGCGGGCGTAGGGCTGATCTGCCCCGCATCTGGCAGCCGATGCGCGATGTCCGCGACCAGATATCCGGCTTCCCGTAGCTTTGCGATGTGCTCCTCCATGATGGAGGAGACCATCCACTTGCCTCCCGCTCCGGACATGCTTGGAGTGGTTTGAGAAGAAATACACGAACTTGGGCGCTGGAGCTCGAGTGCGCGAGAATGGATAAGTAAGGAGGAAGAAGGCGTGGGTAAAAAGGGTGAATCTTTGTCCCTTTATAAGGGCGGAGGAGGCGATGCGCCTCCCCACTTACCTGGTAAAATCGCTTATTCCCCGAACGCTGTAATTGATGGCACGGTTGGGTTACCCATACCCGTATTGATGAGAATCCCGTGATAAGGGGACACGATCTCTGCTTCAGGAAGATGTGTCAAGAAAACCGCCTCGTGATATGTGCAGTGCTGGTCGAGAAAAACAGTTCAAATAATGACCGGGCCATGGCATGATGTCAAGTCGCAAAACGTGTCAACAGATTAGATTTGTGGAAATATTATTCTCTCTATGGTGGTATGTGGAATTTGTTTTGCAGAGCCGGACACTATCCTTGCATTCAAAATCTTGTATGGAGTATTCAGAGGAAGAATCCGCCTTGCAATGCCGAAGACAAATATGCGTGCCGGACTCATTGTCATTGAAGCCTGGTTCAGGGGCTACTAAGGGAGTCCTCGATTAGGGGATCTCCGGACAGCCGGACTATATCCTTTGGCCGGACTGTTGGACTATGAAGATACAAGATTGAAGACTTCGTCCCGTGTCCAGATGGGACTTTCCTTGGCGTGGAAGGCAAGCTTGGCAATACGGATATGTAGATCTCCTCCCTTGTAACCGACTCTATGTAACCCTAGCCTCCTCCAGTGTCTATATAAACCGGAGGGTTTAGTCCGTAGGACAACAACAATCATACCATAAGCTAGCTTCTAGGGTTTAGCCTCTACGATCTCGTGGTAGATCAACTCTTGTAATACTCATATCATCAAGATCAATCAAGCAGGACGTAAGGTATTACCTCCATCGAGAGGGCCCGAACCTGGGTAAACACCGTGTCCCCCGCCTCCTGTTACCATCCGCCTTAGACGCATAGTTCGGGACCCCCTACCCGAGATTCGCCGGTTTTGACACCGACAAGGACTAAGGATATGTTTCTCGTTTATGGAGGTGACAAAGAGCTCATAGTAAATGGTTACGTCGATGCAAGCTTTGACACTGATCCGGACGATTCTAAATCGCAAACCGGATACATGTTTACATTGAACGGTGGAGCTGTCAGTTGGTGCAGTTCTAAACAAAGCGTCGTGGAGGGATCTACGTGTGAAGCGGAATACATAGCTGCTTCGGAAGCAGCAAATGAAGGAGTCTGGATGAAGGAGTTCATATCCGATCTAGGTGTCATACCTAGTGCATCGGGACCAATGAAAATCTTTTGTGACAATACTGGTGCAATTGCCTTGGCAAAGGAATCCAGATTTCACAAAAGAACCAAGCACATAAAGAGATGCTTCAATTCCATCCGGGATCAAGTCCAGGTGGGAGACATAGAGATTTGCAAGACGGATCTGAATGTTACAGACCCATTGACTAAGCCTCTTCCACGAGCAAAACATGATCAACACCAAGATTCCATGGGTGTTAGAATCATTACTATGTAATCCAGATTATTGACTCTAGTGCAAGTGGGAGACTGAAGGAAATATGCCCTAGAGGCAATAATAAAGTTATTATTTGTTTCCTCATATCATGACAAATGTTTATTATTCATGCTAGAATTGTATTAACCAGAAACATAATACATATGTGAATACATAGACAAACATTGTGTCACTAGTATGCCTCTACTTGACTAGCTCGTTGACCAAAGATGGTTGAGTTTCCTAGCCAAAGACATGAGTTGTCATTTGATTAATGGGATCACATCATTAGGATAATGATGTGATTGACTTGACCCATTCCGTTAGGTTAGCACTTGATCGTTTAAGTTTACTGCTATTGCTTTCTTCATGACTTATACATGTTCCTATGACTATGAGATTATGCAACTCCTGTTGGAAATATGCCCTAGAGGCAATAATAAATTGGTTATTATTATATTTCCTTGTTCATGATAATCGTTTATTATCCATGCTAGAATGTATTGTTAGGAAACTCAGATACATGTGTGGATACATAGACAACACCATGTCCCTAGTAAGCCTCTAGTTGACTAGCTCGTTGATCAATAGATGGTTACGGTTTCCTGACCATGGACATTGGATGTCATTGATAACGGGATCACATCATTAGGAGAATGGTGTGATGGACAAGACCCAATCCTAAGCCTAGCACAAGATCATGTAGTTCGTATGCTAAAGCTTTTCTAATGTCAAGTATCATTTCCTTAGACCATGAGATTGTGCAACTCCCGGATACCATAGGAGTGCTTTGGGTGTGCCAAACGTCAGAACGTAACTGGGTGGCTATAAAGGTACACTACAGGTATCTCCAAAAGTGTCTGTTGGGTTGGCACGAATCGAGACTGGGATTTGTCACTCCGTGCAAACGGAGAGGTATCTCTGGGCCCACTCGGTAGGACATCATCGTAATGTGCACAATGTGATCAAGGAGTTGATCACGGGATGATGTGTTACGAAACGAGTAAAGAGACTTGCCGGTAACGAGATTGAACAAGGTATCGGGATACCGACGATCGAATCTCGGGCAAGTATCGTACCGCTAGACAAAGGGAATTGTATACGGGATTGATTAAGTCCTTGACATCGTGGTTCATCCGATGAGATCATCGTGGAACATGTGGGAGCCAACATGGGTATCCAGATCCCGCTGTTGATTATTGACCGGAGAGTTATCTCGGTCATGTCTGCATGGTTCCCGAACCCGTAGGGTCTACACACTTAAGGTTCGATGACGCTAGGGTTATAGGGAATAGATATACGTGGTTACCGAATGTTGTTCGGAGTATCGGATGAGATCCCGGACGTCATGAGGAGTTCCGGAATGGTCCGGAGGTAAAGATTTATATATGGGAAGTCCTGTTTTGGTCGCCGGAAAAGTTTCGGGGTTTTATCGGTAATGTACCGGGACCACCGGGAGGGTCCCGGTGGTCCACCAAGTGGGGCCACCAGCCCCGGAGGGCTGCATGGGCCAAGTGTGGGAGGGGACCGGCCCCTGGTGGGCTGGTGCGCCCCCCACCAAGGCCCAAGGCGCAAGGGAGAGTGGAAGGGGGCAAACCCTAGGCTCAGATGGGCCTAAGGCCCACCTAGTGGTGCGCCCCCTCTCTTCGCCCTTGGCTGCCCCCTTAGATGGGATCTAGGGCTGGCCGCCACCCCTAGGGGTGGAAACCTAGGTGGGGCGCAACCCCTCCCCTCCCCCTATATATACTTGAGGTTTTGGGCTGCCATAGACGATTCAATCTCCCTATTGGCACAGCCCTACCCCTCTTCCTCCTCGTCTCTAGTAGTGCTTGGCGAAGCCCTGCTGGACTCCCGCGCTCCTCCATCACCACCACGCCGTCGTGCTGCTGCTGGATGGAGTCTTCCCCAACCTCTCCTTCTCCCCTTGCTGGATCAAGCCTTGGAGACGTCATCGGGCTGTACGTGTGTTGAACATGGAGGTGCCGTCCCTTAGGCACTAGGATCATCGGTGATTTGGATCACGATGAGTACGACTCCATCAACCCCGTTCACTTGAACGCCTCCGCTTAGCGATCTACAAGGGTATGTAGATGCACTCTCCTTCCCCTTGTTGCTAGATTACTCCATAGATTGATCTTGGTGATGCGTAGAAAATTTTGAATTTCTGCTACGTTCCCCAACAGTGGTATCACAGCTAGGTCTATGCGTAGTTACTATGCACGAGTAGAACACAAAGTAGTTGTGGGCATCGATATTGTCAATTATCCTGTCGTTACTAGTCTTATCTTGATTCGGCGGCATCGTGGGATGAAGCGGCCCGGACCAACCTTACACGTACGCTTACGTGAGACCGGTTCCACCGACTGACATGCACTAGTTGCATAAGGTGGCTGGCGGGTGTCTGTCTCTCCCACTTTAGTCGGATCAGATTCGATGAACAGGGTCCTTATGAAGGGTAAATAGAAATTGGCAATTCACATTGTGGTTTTGGCGTAGGTAAGAAACGTTCTTGCTAGAAACCTATAGCAGCCACGTAAAAACTTGCAACAACAATTAGAGGACGTCTAACTTGTTTTTGCAGCATATGCCTTGTGATGTGATATGGCCAAAAGGATGTGACGAATGATATATGTGATGTATGAGATTGATCATGTTCTTGTAATAGGAATCACGACTTGCATGTCGATGAGTATGACAACCGGCAGGAGCCATAGGAGTTGTCTTAATTTATTTATGACCTGCGTGTCAACATAAACGTCATGTAATTACTTTACTTTATTGCTAAAGCATTAGCCATAGTAGTAGAAGTAATAGATGACGAGACAAATTCAAGAATACACGATGATGGAGATCATGATGATGGAGATCATGGTGTCATGCCGGTGACAACGATGATCATGGAGCCCCGAAGATGGAGATCAAGAGGAGCAAAATGATATTGGCCATATCATGTCACTATTTGATTGCTTGTGATGTTTATCATGTTTTACATCTTATTTGCTTAGAATGACGGTAGCTTAAATAAGATGATCCCTCACTAAAATTTCAAGAAAGGTGCCCCCCCTAACTGTGCACCGTTGCGAAGGTTCGTTGTTTCGAAGCACCACGTGATGATCGGGTGTGATAGATTCTAACGTTCGAATACAACGGGTGTTGACGAGCCTAGCATGTATAGACATGGCCTCGGGACACATGCGAAACACTTAGGTTGACTTGACGAGCCTAGCATGTACAGACATGGCCTCGGAACACGGAAGACCGAAAGGTCGAACATGAGTCGTATAGAAGATACGATCAACATGAAGATGTTCACCGATGATGACTAGTCCGTCTCACGTGATGATCGGACACGGCCTAGTTGACCTGGATCATGTAATCACTTAGATGACTAGAGGGATGTCTATCTGAGTGGGAGTTCATAAGATGAACTTAATTATCCTGAACATAGTCAAAAGGTCTTCGCAAATTATGCCGTAGCTCGCGCTTCAGTTCTACTGTTTAGATATGATCCTAGAGAAAATTTGGTTGAAAGTTGATAGTAGCAAACTTAATCAAACTTCACTTTAAACATTTTAACATGGCAAGAAAGTTGGATATTATGAAACTAGATGAATTTCTAAGCACTTTTCATATATAAATTATTTACATATGATGCATGATCAATAAGTTATTATATGCATGACAATGAGGGTTTTTCTGCAAAATAGTAAATCCCGGGATAAATGACTAGATTCGTCCAGAGGAAAAAACACTATAGGGCCGAATCTGCTGGACTAGGCCAACAGAGAGGAGAGGCTGCGGGGAGCTCACCCATGGCCAAGGCCCGGTCGGTGGGAGGCAAGGCTGGCAGGGGGCGCGCTGTGCCTTGCGCAAGGAGGCCCAGGCGCGGGCGACGTGAAGGTCCAACGGGAGCCGAAGCAGGCCGAGGCGAGGCCGGCCCGGGCGAAAGGAGGCCGGGCGTTGCTGTAACTGGGCTTCGCGCGAAGGAGGGAGCTGGGCCTCATAGGCAGATCGTGTAGGAAATATGCCCTAGAGGCAATAATAAATTGGTTATTATTATATTTCCTTGTTCATGATAATCGTTTATTATCCATGCTAGAATTGTATTGATAGGAAACTCAGATACATGTGTGGATACATAGACAACACCATGTCCCTAGTAAGCCTCTAGTTAACTAGCTCGTTGATCAATAGATGGTTACGGTTTCCTGACCATGGACATTGGATGTCGTTGATAACGGGATCACATCATTAGGAGAATGATGTGATGGACAAGACCCAATCCTTAGCCTAGCACAAGATCATGTAGTTCGTATGCTAAAGCTTTTCTAATGTCAAGTATCATTTCCTTAGACCATGAGATTGTGCAACTCTCGGATACCGTAGGAGTGCTTTGGGTGTGCCAAACGTCACAACATAACTGGGTGGCTATAAAGGTACATTACAGGTATCTCTGAAAGTGTCTGTTTGGTTGGCACGAATCGAGACTGGGATTTGTCACTCCGTGTAAACGGAGAGGTATCTTTGGGCCCACTCGGTAGGACATCATCATAATGTGCACAATGTGATCAAGGAGTTGATCACGGGATGATGTGTTACGGAACGAGTAAAAGAGACTTGCTGGTAACAAGATTGAACCAGGTATCGGGATACCGACGATCAAATCTCGGGCAAGTATCGTACCGCTAGACAAAGGGAATTGTATACGGGATTGATTAAGTCCTTGACATCGTGGTTCATCCAATGAGATCATCGTGGAGCATGTGGGAGCCAACATGGGTATCCAGATCCCGCTGTTGGTTATTGACCGGAGAGGTGTCTCAGTCATGTCTGCATGTTTCCCGAACCCGTAGGGTCTACACACTTAAGGTTTGATGACGCTAGGGTTATAGGAAAAGTTTGTATGTAGTTACCGAATGTTGTTCGGAGTCCCGGATGAGATCCCGGACGTCACGAGGAGTTCCGGAATGGTCCGGAGGTAAAGATTTATATATGGGAAGTCCTGTTTTGGTCACCGGAAAAGTTTCAGGTTTTATCGGTAACGTACCGGGACCACCGGGAGGGTCCCGGGGGTCCACCAAGTGGGGCCACAAGCCCCGGAGGGCTGCATGGGCCAAGTGTGGGAGGGGACCAGCCCCAGGTGGGCTGGTGCGCCCCCTACAAGGGCCCAAGGCGCCTAAGGGGAGGAGGGGGGGGGCAAACCTGTAAGTGCATCTAGTGCCACCCCTAGTTGGTTTTGGAGTATTGACGACAAACCTAGTTGAGGGACTAATGTGTTTGTGAGAATTGCATGATAACATAGGTAGAAGTCCCTCATTGATTCGGTTTCACTACCAGAGATGACCCCTAAAAATGTACGAAGACATTGAAGACAATGGTGGTTTATGAAGATATTCATATTGAAGACAATGACATGTGAAGACTCCCTATGAAGCTTATGGAACTCGAAGACTTAGATCCTTCATAGTTTTACTTCATTTATGTTGTTTCATAGGAACCACCGTACTGTTAAGTGGGGTCCAAGAGAACCAGTCAGAATGACTGAAGTGATGCCTAATTCAAATCCTATGTCTTCAAGCGAAGACTATGAGAGAAAATCTTGTCCAGAGTCAGACAAGTCAGCTTTACTTGTAGCCCAAGTAAAGTTGCCGTGTGAGTTCAAAATCCGACCGTTGGTACACGTGTCAGTTCCTTAGTGACCCAGGGTCATTTCGGACAAATCAGGTCGGGTTGCCAAGTGGCTATAAATAGTCCACCCCTACAACCATAAACGGCTGGCTGCTCAGATTTCAGTGCACGGCTTTTGTCGTTTGAGAGCAACCCACCTCGAAGCCTTTGAGAGAAAATTCCTAGCGAGGAGAAAAGCCCTAACCACCCAGAGCCAGAGTAAATTGGGCATCACTTAAGTCTTCTTGTCTAAGTGATCTGAAGACTTATTACACTTGAGGACTATGCATCCTCCAGCCGGTTAGGCGTCGCATTCTGAGCATCCAAGAGAAATTGTGGATTGCCGGTGAACGAAGTCTGTGAAGGTTTGGGAGTCTACCTTGAAGACTTACCAGAGTGATTGGGCGAGGTCTGTGTGACCTTAGCTCAAGGAGAAAACGGTGAGGACTGGGTGTCCCGAGCTGCGTGTTCAGGACTGGGTGTCCGGGACTGTGTGTCCTTTGGTTTAAATACCTAGCTGCTCCAACCAGACGTACAGTTGTCACAGCAACTGGAACTAGTCCAACAAATCATTGTCTTCAGCGTGTCACTGGTTTCATCTTCACCTCTTTTTTACTTACCGTTACACATTGTGAAGCCATTGCATGCTTGCTTTATCTTCTGTCTTCACAACTTAACTGTATGATTTGTTTGGCTTCATAACTTCTTCCTACCTGATCCTTATTACACTGAAGCTGTTTGTCAGTGTGCTTTCACTATATTGAATACTTGACCATGGCTTGCCTTGTGTAATCTAACTTCCGTTGCATAGTGATAGGCTTGTCTATTCTGTTTGTCTTCATAACTTCCATGTTTTGAAGACTTTCATAAAAATCGCCTATTCACCCCCCTCTAGTCGATATAACGCACTTTCAATTGGTATCAGAGCAAGGTGCTCCCTTGTTCTATGTGATTCGGTTTAACCACCTGGAGTTTTAGCTATGTCGACTGCAGGGATAATTAAAGTCTCCGCTGCATGCCCCGTCTTCGATGGAACTGAATATCCCTACTGGAAGAATAAGATGCGCATGCATCTTGAAGCCATTGACGTCGACCTATGGTATGTCGTCGAAAACGGCGTTCCCAAGGCTGGAGAAGGTGTCACTGCTGCTGATGTCAAGAAGTTCACTCAACTGGACTCTACTGCCAAGAATATCATCTGTGGTCATCTGACCAAGGGACAGTACGGCCGTGTAAGTGCCTTGAAGACATCCAAGCTGGTCTGGGACTGGCTCTCCAAAGTCAATGAAGGCATCTCAACCCAGAGAGATCAGAGAATCAGTGTTCTTCGCAATCTCTTCAACCACTTCAAGCGAAATGACAATGAGAATGTCCAGCACACATTTGACCGGCTCACTGACATCACAAATGAGCTTCAAGCCCTCGGCGCCACTGAGATCACCAAACATGAAATCGTCAAGACGCTGCTGAGATCACTTGACAGTTCATTTGACATCCTAGCCCTGATGATTCAAGAACGTCCAGATTTCAAGACACTCAATCCGTCTGACATACTTGAGAGGCTCAACACACATGAGTTTCAGCTTTCTGAGAAAAGAGATATCTACGGTCCAAACTATGGGCGAACTCGTGCCTTGAAGGCAAAAGCTGTGTCCTCTTCTGAAGAAGAATCTGACAGCAGTTTTGATGATCCCGAAGACATTGGAAGGGAACTTGCAATGCTAGTGAAGAAGTTCCAGAAATTCACCAAGAAGAAAGGCTTCAGAAAGTCTTCACGATCAAGCTCAAGGAATGATGAAGCTTCTGCTCATGACTACAAGAAGAAAACGTGTCACAAGTGCAAGAAAACTGGACACTTCATCTCTGAGTGTCCACAGTGGGACAATGAGAGCAGAAAGAAGAAGAAGAGCAAGGAATATGACTCCGACGACAAGAAGAAGAAATACTCAAAGTCTTCTTCCAAGTCTTCCTCAAAGTCTTCATCACACAAGAAGAGCTCAACTGGCAAGGCTCGTGCGTTTGTTGGCAAGGAAATGGATTCAGAGGAGGAGTCCGCTTCTGAGGAGGCAGAGGTGGAGTCTGAGGAGGAGTCTGATTCTGGCATTGCGAGTCTGGCTACAGCCTACGTCGCCAAGTCCATCTTCAACACTGAAGACAATGACTTCATCACCAACACCGATGCAAATGACAAGGACGACTCTACTCCTACCTACTGCTTCATGGCACGCGGTGCCAAGGTAAACACGCGCACTACTCACTATCAAACATCTAGTGACGATGACTCTGATTGTGATTCAAAACCCAGCTACAAAACACTTGCTAAAATTGCCACTGAACAACAAAAGGCTATGGAACATATTCAAAAACTGTTAGACAGAAGCGATGATCTGTTGGGTGCTGAAATGACTCGTTCTGAATCCTTAATTGAAGACATAAAAAATCTTCATGTTAAGTATCAGGAACTTGAAGATCGTCTTGAGACTCTCTCAACTACTCATGAAAAGCTTTCCTATGATTATCTTCAAAAGAAGCAAGATCTTGAGAAGTTGAGAGCGGATCATGAAGATCTTCAAAAGGAAAATGAGTCACTTTGTGCCGAACAGATCAGTTCCTCTCAGGAAGGATTTGAACCACCATGCCTTAAATGCATTGAGCGTGATAATGCTACTTCTATTGCTGAATGTTCCACTGCTACTGTTGTTGCAATATCTTCAACTATTGAAGTGGTAACTAACCCCTCTGCTGAGGATACCACTGCTATTGCTAATGAGAATGCTAGGTTGAAGACATTGCTTGAAACAGGGATGTACAAAAGTCTCAAAGGACATCAGACATTATGTGATGTCCTCAAGAAGCAGATTCTGAACCGAAACCCTAGGAAAGAGGGTGTTGGGTTCGTGAGGAAAATTAATGCAGATGGCTCTTACTGGAAACCTGAGCAGTACCCCAAAATCACATGGATTGTTGCAAAGGAATCCTCAGCAGATCCATCCAATCTATCTGGCTTCACTTGTGCTAATCCTATTATCATTGATGAATCCTTTGATGCAAACTATAAACTGTTTAAGAATCAGAATGGTAAAGTATTTGCCAGGTACATTGGTACTAACTGCAGGAATGGACCGCCTATGAAGAAGATCTGGGTTCCAAAAATGTGTCTGGAGAATCTTCCTGTGAATGTCCTCATGACACCTCACATGAAGAAGACAAACCTCAGACCAAAGGCTTCATATGGTCCAAAGGCTTCATACAGGCAGAGGACTCACCTGAGTCGCACTAACGCAAATGTTTTGCAGGGAAACCATGCTCAGGAATATGAGAGCGGTTCTTCAAACCGTCATGTTCATATGACCAAGAACTATTCTGCCTATTCTTATGAGTACTATTGCCCGCCTGCTAGACTGTTTGCTAGGGCTCCAAAGCCAAAATTCTCAGATGCTGCACTTAGACTTATTGCTTCTAAGCCACCCTTGAAGATGTGGGTGGTTAAGAAAGCTTAACTCTCTTTTGCAGGGAAAGGTCTCCAGCAGAAAACCAAAATCTTCTGACGCTATTGCTGGGGACCTTAAAAATCTTGTGGGACGCAAGATCAAATGCCCGAATGGCATCACTATGTATTTTGTACCTGAATCGCATGCTACTCTCCCTATTAGTCCTAACCTGGATCTAAGTTTTCATAACCCACTGGTTCGTCAAATGTTTTTGCTTCACAATACTCTTCGTGAAGCCTATCCCCCTAACTGCACTGTAGGGTATGACACCAGCGTCTTCAGAGTATTCAGAATGGATTATTGACAGTGGGTGTACAAATCACATGACTGGCAAAAGAAGTCTTTTTATGGACTCAACCTTACGTCCATCCGACAAGAGCCACATCACATTTGCTGACACTGGTAAAAGTAAGGTATTGGGTCTAGGTAGAGTTGCAATCTCAAAGGATCAACACATGGATAAAGTCATGTTTGTTGAATCCCTTGGCTTCAACTTAATGTCTGTCTCAATGCTTTGCGATTTGAACATGATTGTAATTTTTGGAAAATATCATTGCCTGGTACTAATGGAATCTGACAAGTCTCTAGTGTTTGAAGGGTATCGGAAAGATGATTTGTATGTGGTAGATTTCTCAGCAGGGCCACAGCTTGCAGTATGTCTTCTGGCAAAGGCTTCAGAATGCTGGCTTTGGCATCGGAGGCTTGGGCATGCTGGCATGAGGAACCTCCACACCCTTGCGAAGAAGAAGCATGTCATAGGCATCGAGGGTGTCAAGTTCAAGAAAGATCACTTATGCGGTGCCTGTGAAGCAGGGAAGATGACAAGGGCAAAACATCCTTCAAAGACAATCATGACCACTACTCGACCCTTTGAACTGCTTCACATGGATCTCTTTGGTCCCACTCACTACTCAACCTTTTCCACTACTGCTTGCCTCTATGGCTTTGTCATTGTTGATGATTACTCTAGATATACTTGGGTGCACATAATCCTTTACAAGACTGAAGTGCAGGATGTCTTCAGACGCTTCGCAAATCGGGCTATGAACAATTATGGCGCCAAGATAAAGCACATCAGAAGTGACAATGGCACTGAATTCAAGAACACTAGCCTTGATACATATCTAGATACCTTGGGCATCACACATGAATTCTCAGCTCCGTACACGCCACAGCAGAATGGCGTCGTCGAACGCAAGAACAGAACACTCATTGAGATGGCCAGAACAATGCTAGATGAGTACAAGACTCCAAGAAAATTCTGGCCTGAAGCCATTGACACTGCATGCCATACAATCAACCGTGTTTATCTTCACAAGCTTCTGAACAAGACATCTTATGAACTTCTAACTGGCAAGAAGCCAAATGTCAGTTACTTCAGAGTATTTGGCTCAAGATGCTGGATCAAGGACCCACACCACACCTCAAAATTTGCACCAAAAGCACATGAGGGCTTCATGCTTGGATATGGAAAGGATTCGCACTCCTACAGAGTCTTCAATCTCTTCCACTACAAAGTGGTTGAGACAGTGGATGTGCGGTTCGATGAAACCAATGGATCACAAAGAGAGCAATTGCCAAATGTGCTAGATGAAGTTCCAGTTAGTGAATCAATCAAGCTAATGGGAACTGGAGAAATTATACCTTCTAAAGCTCATCCTGAAGAAGAACTTATCATCTCAGCACCTGATCCACATGAAGACAATGCTCAGCCTGAAGACATTCCTCCCCACGACAACATAGATCAGCAAGAGCAAAGTCTTCGACCCATACATCCTCGTGTTGCCAATGAAGTGCAGATGGACAGAATAATTGACAGCATCAATGCACCTGGTCCACTGACTCGTTCAAGGGCAACTCAACTGGCAAATTTCTGCGGACACTTCGCATTCGTTTCAATCACAGAACCCAAGAAAGTTGAAGAAGCTTTTATGGAACCTGAATGGATTCAAGCTATGCAAGAAGAGCTTCAACAGTTTGAGCTGAACAATGTATGGGAACTGGTTAAGCGTCCTGATCCACAGAAGCATAACATAATAGGCACAAAATGGATATACCGCAACAAGCAAGATGAGCATGGTCAAGTTGTCAGAAACAAAGCTCGCCTCGTTGTTCAAGGATATACTCAAGTGGAAGGCATTGACTTCGATGAAACATTTGCTCCTGTGGCTAGACTAGAAGCCATACGCATACTGCTGGCCTATGCAAATCATCACAACATAGTTTTGTATCAAATGGATGTGAAGAGTGCCTTTCTCAATGGCAAAATTGAAGAAGAAGTGTATGTCGCACAACCACCAGGGTTTGAAGATCCAAAACATCCTGACATGGTTTACAAGCTCAATAAGGCACTATATGGCCTCAAACAAGCCCCTCGGGCCTGGTATGACACACTCAAATACTTCCTGAAGAGCAAAGGCTTCATACCTGGCTCCCTAGATCCCACTCTCTTCACGAAGACATATGATGGTGAACTGTTTGTGTGCCAAATATATGTGGATGACATTATCTTCGGCTGCACCAATCAGAAGTACAGTGAGGAGTTCGAATATATGATGCAAGAGCAATATCAGATGTCTATGATGGGGGAGCTGAAATTCTTCCTCGGTCTTCAGATACGGCAACAACGCAATGGCATCTTCATATCTCAAGAGAAGTATCTCAAAGATTGCCTGAAGAAGTTCGGTATGCAAGATTGCAAAGGTTTCACAACACCAATGCCAGCCAAACATCATCTGGGTCCTGACGACAATGGTAAAGAGTTTGATCAAAAGGTATACCGCTCCAGGATTGGTTCTTTGCTTTATTTATGTGCATCTAGGCCAGATATTATGCTTAGTGTTTGCATGTGTGCTCGATTCCAAGCGGCACCAAAGGAGTCGCATCACTTAGCAGTGAAGCGAATTCTTCGATATTTGGCTCACACCCCAACTCTAGGGTTATGGTATCCAAAGGGCTCAGAGTTTGATCTGGTTGGATTCTCGGATGCTGATTACGCTGGTGACAAGGTTGATCGGAAGTCCACGTCAGGCACATGTCACTTTCTGGGCCGATCACTTGTATGTTGGTCTTCAAAGAAGCAGAACTGTGTATCTCTCTCCACTGCCGAATCTGAATACATTGCTGCTGGATCCTGCTGCGCTCAGCTTCTATGGATGAAGCAAACCCTCAAGGATTATGACATTCATCTGAAGCAAGTGCCACTTTACCGCGACAACGAAAGCGCCATCAAGATCGCCAACAACCCAGTTCAGCACTCGAAGACAAAGCACATTGAAATTCGTCATCATTTTCTCAGAGATCATGTTGCAAAGGAAGATATTGATATCATACACGTCAACACTGAAGAGCAATTGGCAGATATCTTCACCAAGCCCTTGGATGAGAAGAGATTTTGCAAGTTACGGTGTGAGCTAAATATCTTGGAATCCTCAAATGTCCTGTGATCAGGCACACATCCTAACACTTATGCATGTTGATGACTTAGATGTGCAACACACGAAGTAACGTATATCTTCAATCAATGAAGACATACATTCTAAGTGTGAATACATTAACATGGAATTTGAATTCGGAGCGCCACGATAATTGTGCACCGTGTCTAAGTCTAATACTTCCTATACGGTGGGTAATGCCACCACCAAACGTTCTATTTGAAGTGTTTCACTCATGGCGTTACCTCGCAATGTCTTCACATTTGGTTTGGCTTCAATCAATTTGTCTTCATGATTATCTTCACTGCATTAATTATATATATATATGTACTGGTGTTCTGTCCTCTACAGCATTCACTTATAGCTATGTCTTCTTGTTTGAATCTTTTGAACTAAGTGAATGTGATCGGACCCTAACCTCTCCATGCTTCCTACCTCAAACTCTATCTCTCCAGGTCGTATGCATTCTATTGAAACTGTCGAATGTCTTCACTGCATCCTTGTCAGCAGAAGACACAGAGACAAACTTTAAAACCGTTTTCAATGTTTTTTCATCAACAAGAAATCCGGAGAAGTAGGAACGACACCCGACAATCAAGGCGTGCGTGGGATGTCGAACTGCTCCCAAAATACCGCATGATGGCCACGTGCTATTCAGATGCGAATCACTAGGGGCACCTGAGTAATAGCACAGCGCCGCCTCTATCCCTATAAATACACGATTCGCTGCGGTCATTATCTCTTCTTCCACCCTCGCACGAACCCTAGCGCCACCACTAGCTCTTGACGACGCCGGCGACGAAGCGCTTCACTGCCGCAACCTCTCCGACGCCGTTTTCACGCCGACTGCAGACATCGCTCTCTCCGCCATCGCCGTAGGTGTCTTTCGTCGCCAAGTTAGGGCACGGAGGATCGAACTGCTCGGCCTCATCTCCCACTCCGTCTAGCAGTTCCAAGTGTGGTAAATAAAACCTCTTTTTACAGCCTCTTTTGATCCTATAGTTCGGTCACTTTCTGCCATAAGAAGTTTCTATTCACACAAGTTAGAATTGTCTCAGTCTGCATCTCATAACTTGCCTAGTATATTCACTTGTGCTTCATGAAGTAGTTAGATTCCTCACTTGTACTGATCTATGGGTTCGTACAAATCTGGAACCAACTTCTTTTCTATAAGTGAATGTCTTCGCATGATAAGGTCAATATCTTCTAAACTGATTTATCTTCAAAATCTTCTGAGAATGCATATGACCTCTTCCCCTTCCCTCGCACCTTAATGCTGTCACAGGTACATGTCCGTGGGAGAATCTTTTGGTTCTCATAGTCTGCATTCATTTGCAGAGTTCTTACAGCGTCACATCAATTCTCTTGAAGCCAGTTCCTGTTGGTCCAGCAAAAGAAAACCTTTGAAGCCTTTGAACGTTTTGAAGCCTTCCAAGTTAAGCTTCATGGCAGCAGAAAAACCAGCAAGGAAGGGTGGCAGAAAGCGTCGAGGGGAAACATCAAGAGATTTGCCCGATGACCTCTTAGAGATGTACAATACAGATCCTGAAGAGGATTACAATCAGCGCAAGACACGAATCCAATGGATTCGACGCTATTGGGCGGAGCAATGGTTCCAATACCGCTTCGTCACCAAGGAGTACGCTGAGAAAAGCGCCATAAAGAGACCATGGGGAGACATACTATACAAAAATCTCATGCCCAGGTCCAGAGACGAAGCCATTGCTCAAGGCTTCTATCCATGCATGGTCAGAGGACCGCAGCCTGCTGATGCTCATTCGTCGTCACTACTCTGGTGTCGTGACGACAATCTGTTCAAGCGCAACTTCCAGTTTGCCCAGAGGTCAGCGAAGCACAACAAGAAGAAGCTAGGGTTGGACTTCAACCCTGGTCCCTCTGAACCAAGGGCGGATGGCACATGCGACGCCGATCCCAATATCATCGGGCCGTATGCCAATCTCGCAGGCCTCATCACTCGCATTCTAGTCCAAGGGACTGCCGTGAACGACCCTCCAGCAGACACTGAGTCTGATGACGCTCCTGCTGCACCGAAGCCGAAGCAGTCAAGAAGCCAAAAGCTTCAAAGCCAGCCGCTTCTCCCAAAATCTCCAGAGCGAAGCCATTGGCAACTGCACCTCCTGAAGCCAGTGTGCAGTCCGAAGACTTATCACGAGTCTCCAAGCCCCAAGAAGCCAAGAAGCCTCAGCCACACACAGGCAAAGAGCTCATAGCTGCTGCCATTCTGCGCAGCGAAACCATTGATCTGTCCAGCGACGAAGATCTTGGAGATGACGCTCTTGAGCAGCTCATCAAGAGCAAGGAGGAGGCTGAAATCTTCAACAATCTGCCTCTGTTTGATGTAGCAATCATCCACAACTTCATCGATGAGTGGTTTGCCACACCAAATATCAGCTTCGATGATCTGCAGCTGCCCATTGGCCTCAGTGTCGCCTTCCAAGGTGCTATTGCTTTAGAATTTGCAATTGCCCAGCGCATTGTTGAACTGAAGCAGAAAATTGATTTTGAAAAGGCTCAGTTCAAGCAGAATATGGCCAGGCTCAGCATCCAAGAAGTCAAGGACTTCAAGATCATGTTGCACGAGTTAAAAGAAAACTTTCTGAAGAAACGTGTAGAAGCTCAGGGTTCGCGGGAGCGAATGAAGACTCTGGCTGATCGTTGTGTGCAGGCCTACAATGAGGCCGAGAAGCGCAAGGCACTTGGGCGTCCCGGCATCGACCCCAGGATGGCCGCAAAGAAAAAGAAGAAGCCTACTGTGGCTGAACCAGAGGCACCAAGGCAAGAAGCTGTTCCGATTGTCTTCCCCACTGCTACGACTGGCTCGAAGCCAAGAACCGGTCAACCGCTTCAGAGCTCAAGAAGACACGGACAGCCGAAGCTGAATCAAGGAAGAGGAAACACTCTGAAGCCTCTCCTTCTGACCCCACCATCAAGAAGCGCAAGACCAAGAAATCTCGGGCTGCTCCCACAGAGCCCTTGATCGTCGAACCCCTCTCCGTCCGCTATCCTGACGAAGATCGTCAGTTGACCGTGCATGAGCCTGCTTTCACAGAGGCTCCGCACGCTGAAGACATTCCAGCAGCCGACCCCAACGCTGCTAAAGACATTGGTCTCCAAGACAATGTACAAGGTGATACAGCCCTTCCTCAGCTTGAGACAAGCGAACTGATCAGCATTGGTCGTCCATTGACACCAATCACACAAGATGCATCGTGGGCAGATCGCCCACAGGAGGAAGATAATGAGCCCCAGCCCACTGCATCTCCACTGGCGTCGCCTACATTCCATAGGCTTCGCAAAGGGCCAAGGGCTCAGGCTGCTGACAACATTCCGGCTGCATCCGCCGAAGATATTGAAGAAGAACCTCAAGCTCCATCTCCCCCGCACCAACAAGAAGCAGTTTTCCAGGAGAACGTACCTGAATCCGTCCCTCTCACTACACGTGTTGAGGCTGTAGCAATTGTGGAGCCCTTCCCAACAACGGATTCAAGAGACACTGAAGCTACTGCACCTGAACCTTCTGTGCCTGAGTCTGCTGCCGGTCCACAATTCGACTATCATGTTGCGCACAGGCCCCAGGTCCAGAAGCCGATCCCACGACTGCCAAGGTTCCCAGGTCCTGCATCAGCTCCTGGCTCCTTCAACATCAATAGCTTCAGGGCAGATAATACGTTCTTCAATAGCTCCACGAACCCTTATTCAAGGGAACGGATTCTATCAGATAGGTTCTGGAGCTACCCACAACGCAGCTATTATTCATGCATCCTATACAACCAAGGCCGCATCTTTCCTCACCAGCACCTTGAGGTTGAAGCTGTTGCTGGTCTGCCTGGTCTGGAATAAGCACTGGATTGCTTCAAGCAAGTGGGTCTGCTGCCGTTTATCACCGATGAAGAGCACTGGAATGAAGAGCTTCTGCTCCAGTTCTATGCCACCCTGCATATCAAAGGCTATAACAGAGATCCGAAGACTTGGGTCCTGGAGTGGATGACCGGCAATGTCCATCATGAAGCTAATGCATTCGATATTATTGAGCTTACCGGCCTACCCACTCCTGGCGAACTCTTCGAAGAAGGCTGCCAACTCCATGCTAAAGCAATTGCGAGCATATTCCAGTGGCCTGAGCCAAATATGAGTCAGATGCTCTCAATGATGAAGCCATTGCCTCATGATGCACCTTATCCAACTAAGTTCTTCGTTGAAGACTTAGAGTACCTGCCCAGAACCATATATCACATCGTCAGGCGGACTCTATGGCCCATTAAGGGGCACTCTCCATATGCCAAGGTTGAAGGTGCAATGAAGAATCTCATCTTCTGTATCCTGCATGGCAAATGCTTCAACGCACAGGATCTCTTTATACACCAACTTCCAGCGTCTGGCTCAGATCTCTTTGGTTTGAAGTTTTATGCTCCTTGGGTTATGAGGCTGATCAAGCTTCACTCTGCTATCTCCTATCAGCCCTCAGCCCGTAACCATAGGATCTTCTTACCCGATGTGGACACCTCTGCTGAAGCAATATATCCTGAGCCTGCCGAGCAACCATTAAGTCTTCAGAATGCAGAACACCAGAGCTTCACTCAGAATGATGAAGGTGTTGAAGCCATCTCAAGAGTGTATCCAATGGCTGGCACCACACGTGCCCCTGCATCAACTGAAGCCACTGACAGCACAGCTGCACCGAGACCCAAGAAACGCGCTCGTGCACTCAATGACCGAGAACTTCTTGTGGCTCTTCACCAAAAGCAAGATAGGCATCACGACTGGCTCAAGAGGCAGATGAGAAGTATCATGCAAGACGTCAATCGCATCAGAAATCTGGCCACCAAGAATGCATTCGTCGCACACGAAACCTGTCGCCGCACTTGGAAAGGCCTCACCATGATGTGCACTGAAGCTGAACTTCAAGAGGATGGCTTCAGAGAGAGATTCAAGTTTGACTCCACACCCCTCAGAAGAGCTGTGATGCGAAGCACTCCATCCCTTGAAGATTCTGAGTTCTCTTCCTCTGCTGCCACCGTGACTGCACGAATCATTGAGGAAGAAGACGATGCTACATCACCTCCACCTACTTCAGCTCGCTCGAATCTGCACCAAGATCTTCAGCACCACCAAACGCCTCCACCGACCCTGCTGCGCCTGGGAACGCGTAGAAAACTCTATGTCTTCAAACCTTTTTGGTCATCACTGACAAAAGGGGGAGAAGCATATGATGTTTATAGTCTTCAAGCGGGTCAATATGGGCGGGTGCTTTATATTTTGCTACATTTTGCTTCGTGCTTACAACTCTCGTTTTGCTACATTTGGTTCTTTGAGTTGTAACACTTAAACTTGATGGTCGTCTGCTACTTGTTTGCCACTATGTTTTTGCGAAGAAAATTCCGCATGTACGACGATAATTTCCGCCTTATATCATTTCGCAGACGTCCATTTTTCATTATGCATGTCATTCTCTTCATATACTTTTACATGCATGGTGGATTGTCATCATAAGTTGAAGTGGATTTCCACAAGTACAACCTGCCATGTGCATTTGCGTTCCAGAAGCAAATTACTTATATGCACATCTTCAGGGGGAGCCCTTGCAGCTTATGAAGACAATTCCTTTACAATTTCACAAATTATATTCCCCGTTGAAAACTTCAACTAGTTTGTCATCAATCACCAAAAAGGGGGAGATTGTAAGTGCATCTAGTGCCACCCCTAGTTGGTTTTGGAGTATTGACGACAAACCTAGTTGAGGGACTAATGTGTTTGTGAGAATTGCAGGATAACACAGGTAGAAGTCCCTCATTGATTCGGTTTCACTACCAGAGATGACCCCTAAAAATGTACGAAGACATTGAAGACAATGGTGGTTTATGAAGATATTCATATTGAAGACAATGACATGTGAAGACTCCCTATGAAGCTTATGGAACTCGAAGACTTAGATCCTTCGTAGTTTTACTTCATTTATGTTGTGTCATAGGAACCACCGTACTGTTAAGTGGGGTCCAAGAGAACCAGTCAGAATGACTGAAGTGATGCCTAATTCAAATCCTATGTCTTCGAGCGAAGACTATGAGAGAAAATCTTGTCCAGAGTCAGACAAGTCAGCTTTACTTGTAGCCCAAGTAAAGTTGCCGTGTGAGTTCAAAATCCAACCATTGGTACACGTGTCAGTTCCTTAGTGACCCAGGGTCATTTCAGACAAATCAGGTCGGGTTGCCAAGTGGCTATAAATAGTCCACCCCTACAACCATAAACGGTTGGCTGCTCAGATTTCAGTGCACGGCTTTTGTCGTTTGAGAGCAACCCACCTCGAAGCCTTTGAGAGAAAATTCCTAGCAAGGAGAAAAGCCCTAACCACCCAGAGCCAGAGTAAATTGGGCATCACTTAAGTCTTCTTATCTGAGTGATCTGAAGACTTATTACACTTGAGGACTATGCATCCTCTAGCCGGTTAGGCGTCGCGTTCTGAGCATCCAAGATAAATTGTGGATTGCCGGTGAACGAAGTCTGTGAAGGTTTGGGAGTCTACCTTGAAGACTTACTAGAGTGATTGGGCGAGGTCTGTGTGACCTTAGCTCAAGGAGAAAACGGTGAGGACTGGGTGTCCTGAGCTGCGTATTCAGGACTGGGTGTCCGGGACTGTGTGCCCTTTGGTTTAAATACCTAGCCGCTCCAACCAGACGTACAGTTGTCACAGCAACTGGAACTAGTCCAACAAATCATTGTCTTCAGCGTGTCACTGGTTTCATCTTCACCTCTTTTTTACTTACCGTTACACATTGTGAAGCCATTGCATGCTTGCTTTATCTTCTGTCTTCACAACTTAACTGTATGATTTGTTTGGCTTCATAACTTCTTCCTACCTGATCCTTATTACACTGAAGCTGTTTGTCACTGTGCTTTCACTATATTGAATACTTGACCATGGCTTGCCTTGTGTAATCTAACTTCCGCTGCATAGTGATAGGCTTGTCTATTCTGTTTGTCTTCATAACTTCCACGTTTTGAAGACTTTCATAAAAATCGCCTATTCACCCCCCTCTAGTCGATATAACGCACTTTCAAAACCCTAAGGGCAGATGGGCCTTAGGGCCCATACCTGGTGCGCCTCCCTCTCCCCTCCCCTTGGCCGCCCCACCAGATGGGATCTGGGCTGGCCGCCGCCCCTAGGGTGGAACCCTAGGTGGGGCGCAGCCCCCTCCCTGTCCCCTATATATAGTTGAGGTCTTTGGGGCTGCCAATAGATGAGTTCCTGACCTCTCCCTGGCGCAGCCCTACCTCTCTCCTCCTTGTCTCTTGCGGTGCTTGGCGAAGCCCTGCCGGAGTACGACGCTCCTCTACCACCACCACGCTGTCGTGCCGCTGCTGGATGGAGTCTTCCTCAACCTCTCCCTCTCTCCTTGCTGGATCAAGGCATGGGAGACGTCACCGGGCTGTACGTGTGTTGAACGCGGAGGTGCCGTCCGTTCGGCACTAGGATCTCCGGTGATTTGGATCACGACGAGTACGACTCCTTCAACCCCGTTCTCTTGAACACTTCCGCTTAGCGATCTACAAGGGTATGTAGATGCACTCTCCTTCCCCTCGTTGCTGGTTTCTCCATAGATAGATCTTGGTGACACGCAGGAAAATTTTGAATTTCTGCTACGTTCCCCAACAGTGGCATCATGAGCTAGGTCTATTGCGTAGATTCTATGCACGAGTAGAACACAAAGTAGTTGTGGGCGTTGATTTTGTCAATTTACTTGCCGTTACTAGTCTTATCTTGATTCGGCGGCATCGTGGGATGAAGCGGCCCGGACCGACCTTACACGTACTCTTACGTGAGACTGGTTCCGCCGACTGACATGCACTAGTTGCATAAGGTGGCTAGCGGGTGTCTGTCTCTCCCACTTTAGTCGGATCGGATTCGATGAAAAGGGTCCTTATGAAGGGTAAATAGCAATTGGCATATCACGTTGTGGTTTCAGCGTAGGTAAGAAACGTTCTTGCTAGAAACCTATAGCAGCCACGTAAAAACTTGCAACAACAACTAGATGACGTCTAACTTGTTTTTGCAGCATATGCCTTGTGATGTGATATGGCCAAAAGGATGTGATGAATGATATATGTGATGTATGAGATTGATCATGTTCTTGTAGTAGGAATCACGACTTGCATGTCGATGAGTATGACAACCGGCAGGAGCCATAGGAGTTGTCTTAATTTATTTATGACCTGCGTGTCAACATAAACGTCATGTAATTACTTTACTTTATTGCTAAAGCGTTAGCCATAGTAGTAGAAGTAATAGATGACGAGACAACTTCAAGAAGACACGATGATGGAGATCATGGTGTCATGCGGTGACAACGATGATCATGGAGCCCCGAAGATGGAGATCAAGAGGAGCAAAATGATATTGGCCATATAATGTCACTATTTGATTGCATGTGATGTTTATCATGTTTTACATCTTATTTGCTTAGAACGACGGTAGCTTAAATAACATGACCCCTCACTAAAATTTCAAGAAAGGTGTTCCCCCTAACTGTGCACCGTTGCAAAGGTTCGTTGTTTCGAAGCACCACGTGATGATCGGGTGTGATAGATTCTAACGTTCGAATACAACGGGTGTTGACGAGCCTAGCATGTATAGACATGGCCTCGGGACACATGCGAAACACTTAGGTTGACTTGACGAGCCTAGCATGTACAGACATGGCCTCGGAACACGGAAGACCGAAAGGTCGAACATGAGTCGTATAGAAGATATGATCAACATGAAGATGTTCACCGATGATGACTAGTCCGTCTCACGTGATGATCGGACACGGCCTAGTTGACTCGGATCATGTAATCACTTAGATGACTAGAGGGATGTCTATCTGAGTGGGAGTTCATAATATGAACTTAATTATCCTGAACATAGTCAAAAGGTCTTCGCAAATTATGTCGTAGCTCGCGCTTCAGTTCTACTGTTTAGGTATGATCCTAGAGAAAATTTAGTTGAAAGATGATAGTAGCAATTATGCGGACTAGGTCCGTAAACCGAGGATTGTCCTCATTGCTTCATAGAAGGCTTATGTCCTTAATGCACCGCTCAGTGTGCTGAACCTTGAATGTCGTCTGTGGATGTTGCGAACATCTGACATACACATTTTGATAACTACGTGATAGTTCAGTTAAACGGTTTAGAGTTGAGGCACCGAAGACGTTTTGAAACGTCGTGAAACATATGAGATGTTGCGAGGGCTGAAATTGGGATTTCAGACTCGTGCCCACGTCAAGAGGTATAAGACCTCCGACGATTTTCTTAGCCTGCAAACTAAGGGAGAAAAGCTCAATTGTTGAGCTTGTGTTCAGATTGTCTGAGTACAACAATCATTTGAATCGACTGGGAGTTGATCTTCCAGATGATAAAGTGATGTTTCTCCGAAGTCATTACCACCAAGCTGCTAGAGCTTCGTGATGAACTATGATATATCAGGGACATATATGATGATCCTTGAGATATTCGCGATGTTTGACACCACAAAAGTAGAAATCAAGAATGAGCATCAATTGTTGATGGTTGGTGAAACCACTAGTTTCAAGAAGGGTAAGGGCAAGAAGGGATACTTCATGAAACGGCAATTCAGCTGCTGCTCTAGTGAAGAAACCCAAGGTTGAACCCAGACCCGAGACTAAGTGCTTCTGTAATAAGAGGAATAACCACTGGAGCAGAATTACCCTAGATACTTGGTAGATGAGAAGGCTGGCAAGGTCGATAGAAGTATATTGGATATACATTGTGTTAATGTGTACTTTACTAGTAGCACCATGGTATTAGATACCGGTTCGGTTGCTAAGTGTTAGTAAACTCGAAATAAAAGGCTGCGGAGTAAACGGAGACTAGCTAAAGGTGAGCTGGCGATATGTGTTGGAAGTTTTTCCCAAGCTTGATGTGATCAAGCATCGCACGCTCCCTCTACCATGGAGATTAGTGTTTGCGTTGAGCATAGACATGATTGGATTATGTCTATCGCAATACGGTTATTCATTTAAGGAGAATAATGGTTACTCTGTTTATTTGAATAATACCTTCAATGGTCTTGCACCTAAAATGAATGGTTTATTAAATCTCGATCGTAGTGATACACATGTTCATGCCAAAAGATATAAGATAATAATGATAGTACCACCTACTTGTGGCACTGCCACGTAAGTCATATCGGTATAAAACGCTGAAGAAGCTCCATGTTGATGGATCTTTGGGCTCACTCGTTTTGAAAAGTTTGAGACATGCGAACCATGTCTATTGGTGTATATGCATGAAGAAACTCCATGCAAATGGACCGTTTGGACTCACTTGATTTTGAATCACTTGAGACATGCAAATCATACCACATGGGCAAGATGACTGAAAGCCTCGTTTTCAGTAAAATGGAACTAGAAAGCAACTTGTTGGAAGTAATATATTTTGATGTGTGCAGTCCAATGAGTGCTGAGGCGTGTAGTGGATATCGTTATGTTCTTACTTCACAGATGATTTGAGTAGATGTTGAGTATATTTACTTGATGAATCACGAGTCTGAATTATTGAAAGGTTCAAGTAATTTCAGGGTGAAGTTGAAAGATCGTCGTGACAAGAGGATAAAATATCTATGATATGATCATAGAGATGAATATCTGAATTACGAGTTTGGCACAGAATTAAGATATTGTGGAAATTGTTTCACAACTAATACAGCCTGGAACACCATAGTGTGATGGTGTGTCCGAACATCATAACTGCACCCTATTGGATATGATGCGTACTACTTCAAAATGGTACGTAATCCTGTCTTGGAAGTCATGTTGCTAGACAACAATGAACCTACGAGCTATGGAGAAGCGATGGTGGGCCTGGATTCCAAAATGGCTCGAGGCCATATAATTCGAGAGAGGATCCATATATGAAAACAAAGTGTAGACTTTGGAAGAACTACTTGATGGTCGTAAGGCTGTTGGGTACATATGGATTTAAAAGGAAGACGGACAATGATGGTAAGTATCACCATTAAGAAAGCTCGACTTGTCGTTAAGATGTTTTCCGACAAGTTCAAGGAGTTGACTACGATGAGACTTTCTCACTCGTAGCGATGCTAAGAGTCTGTTGGAATTATATTAGCGATTACTGCATTATTTATGAAATCTTGTAGATAGGATGTCAAAACATTGTTTCCTCGACGATTTTCTTGAGGAAAGGTTGTATGTGATACAACCGGAAGGTTTTGTCAATCCTGAAAGATGCTAACAAGTATGCAAAGCTCCAGCAATCCTTCTAAGGACTGGAGTAAGCATCTCAGAGTTGGAATGTATGCTTTGATGAGATGATCAAAGATTTTGGGTGTATACAAAGTTTATGAGAAACTTGTATTTCCAAAGAAGTGAGTGGGAGCACTATAGAATTTCTGATGAGTATATGTTGTTGACATATTGTTGATCAGAAATGACGTAGAATTTCTGGAAAGCATATAGGGTTATTTGGAAAGTGTTTTTCAATGGAAAACCTGGATTAAGCTACTTGAACATTGAGCATCAAGATCTATATGGATAGATCAAAACGCTTAATGGTACATTCAAATCAGCACATACCTTAACATGATCTTGAAGGTGTTCAAGATGGAGCAGTCAAAGAAGGAGTTCTTGCCTGAGTTGTAAGGTATGAAGTTAAGACTTAAAGCTCGACCACGGCAGAAGAAAGAGGAAGGACGAAGGTCGTCCCCTATGCTTTTGTCATAGGCTCTATACGGTATGCCATGCTGAGTACCGCACCTGATGTGTGCCTTGCCACATATCTGGCAAGAAGGTACAAAGGTAATCTAGGAGTAGATCACCAGATAGCGGTCTAAATTATCCTTAGAGGAATAAGGATGTGTTTCTCGGTTATGGAGGTTATAAAGAGTTCCACGTAAAGAGTTACGTCGATGCAAGCTTAACACCTATCCGGATAGCTCTGAGTAGAGATACCGGATACGTATAATGGAGCAACAATTTAGAATAGCTCCAAGTAGAATAGTTATTTGAAATGGCTCCAAATGTAGCATAGTAGTTGCATCTACAAGATGACATAGAAATTTGCGAAGTACATACGGATCTGAATGTTGTAGACCCGTTGACTGAAACCTCTCTCACAAGCATAACATGATCAAACCCAGAACTCTTTGGGTGTTAGTCACATGGGGATGTGACCTTGAGTGTTAATCACATATCGATGTGAACTGGATTATTGACTCTAGTGCAAGTGGGAGAATATTGGAAATATGCCCTAGAGGCAATAATAAATTGGTTATTATTATATTTCCTTGTTCATGATAATCGTTTATTATCCATGCTAGAATTGTATTGTTAGGAAACTCAGATACATGTGTGGATACATAGACAACACCATGTCCCTAGTAAGCCTCTAGTTGACTATCTCGTTGATCAATACATGGTTACGGTTTCCTGACCATGGACATTGTATGTCATTGATAACGGGATCACATCATTAGGAGAATGATGTGATGGACAAGACCTAATCCTAAGCCTAGCACAAGATCATGTAGTTCGTATGCTAAAGCTTTTCTAATGTGAAGTATCATTTCCTTAGACCATGAGATTGTGCAACTCCCGGATACCGTAGGAGTGCTTTGGGTGTGCCAAACGTCAGAATGTAACTGGGTGGCTATAAAGGTACACTACAGGTATCTCCAAAAGTGTCTGTTGGGTTGGCACGAATCGAGACTGGGATTTGTCACTCCGTGCAAACGGAGAGGTATCTCTGGGCCCACTCGGTAGGACATCATCGTAATGTGCACAATGTGATCAAGGAGTTGATCACGGGATGATGTGTTACGAAACGAGTAAAGAGACTTGCCGGTAACGAGATTGAACAAGGTATCGGGATACCGACGATCGAATCTCGGGCAAGTATCGTACCGCTAGACAAAGGGAATTGTATACGGGATTGATTAAGTCCTTGACATCGTGGTTCATCCGATGAGATCATCGTGGAACATGTGGGAGCCAACATGGGTATCCAGATCCCACTGTTGGTTATTGACCGGAGAGTTATCTCGGTCATGTCTGCATGGTTCCCGAACCCGTAGGGTCTACACACTTAAGGTTCGATGATGCTAGGGTTATAGGGAATAGATATACGTGGTTACCGAATGTTGTTCGGAGTCCCGGATGAGATCCTGGACGTCACGAGGAGTTGCAGAATGGTCCGAAGGTAAAGATTTATATATGGGAAGTCCTGTTTTGGTCGCCGGAAAAGTTTCGGGTTTTATCGGTAATGTACCGGGACCACCGGGAGGGTCTCGGTGGTCCACCAAGTGGGGCCACCAGCCCCAGAGGGCTGCATGGGCCAAGTGTGGGAGGGGACCAGCCCCTGGTGGGCTGGTGCGCCCCCCACCAAGGCCCAAGGCGCAAGGGAGAGTGGAAGGGGGCAAACCCTAGGCTCAGATGGGCCTAAGGCCCACCTAGTGGTGCGCCCCCCTCTCTTCCCCCTTGGCCGCCCCCCTTAGATGGGATCTAGGGCTGGCCGCCACCCCTAGGGGTGGAAACCTAGGTGGGGCGCAGCCCCTCCCCTCCCCCTATATATACTTGAGGTTTTGGGCTGCCATAGACGATTCAATCTCCCTGTTGGCGCAACCCTACCCCTCTTCCTCCTCGTCTCTAGTAGTGCTTGGCGAAGCCCTGCTGGAGTCCCGCGCTCCTCCATCAGCACCACACCATCGTGCTGCTGCTGGATGGAGTCTTCCCCAACCTCTCCTTCTCCCCTTGCTGGATCAAGGCGTAGGAGACGTCACCGGGCTGTACGTGTGTTGAACACGGAGGTGCCGTCCGTTCGGCACTAGGATCATCGGTGATTTGGATCACGACGAGTACGACTCCATCAACCCCATTCACTTGAACGCTTCCGCTTAGCGGTCTACAAGGGTATGTAGATGCAACTCTCCTTCCCCTCGTTGCTAGATTACTCCATAGATTGATCTTGGTGATGTGTTGAAAATTTTGAATTTCTGCTACGTTCCCCAACAACTCCCGATTACCGGAGGAACACTTTGTGTGGTACCAAACGTCACAACGTAACTAGGTGATTATAAACGTGCTCTACAGGTGTCTCCGATGGTACTTGTTGAGTTGGCATAGATCGAGATTAGAATTTGTCACTCCGATTGTCGGAGAGGTATCTCTGGGCCCTCTCGGTAATGCACATCACTATAAGCCTTGCAAGCAATGTGACTAACAAGCTAGTTGCAGGATGATGCATTATGGAACGAGTAAAGAGACTTGCCGATAACGAGATTGAGCTAGGTATTGAGATACCGACGATCGAATCTCGGGCAAGTAACATACTGATGACAAAAGGAACAACGTATGTTGTTATGCGGTTTGACCGATAAAGATCTTCGTAGAATATGTAGGAGCCAATATGAACATCTAGGTTCCGCTATTGGTTATTGACTGGAGGCATGTCTCGGTCATGTCTACATAGTTCTCGAACCCGTAGGGTCCACACGCTTAAAGTTCTATGACGATCGGTAATATGAGTTTATATGTTTTGATGTACCGAAGGTAGTTCGGAGTCCCGGATGTGATCACGGACATGACGAGGAGTCTCAAAATGTTCGAGACATAAAGATTGATATATTGGAAGGTTATATTCAGACACCGGAAGGGTTCCGGGGGTTACCGGATAAATACCGGAGTACCGGGGGTTACCGGAACTCCCCGAGGGCTTAATGGGCCTACATGGGCCTTAGTGGAAATAGAGGGCAGCAAGGGGAGTGTGGGGCGCGGCCCCCCAAGGCCCAAACCGAATTGGTTTAGGGCAATGGGGGCCACCCCCTTTCCTTCCCCCTCTCCTACTCCTACTAGGAAAGGAGGAGTCCTACTCCCGGTGGGAGTAGGACTCCTGTAACACCCACGATGCGGCTATATCTCCCACGTGTCGGAGCATGACTTAGAGGCATAACCGCATAGTAGGCATGTCGCAAGAGGGGTAGTCTTTACACATCCCATGTACTGAATAAGAAAGGGATAAAGAGTTGGCTTACAATCGCCACTTCACACAATACATAAATATCATACATCATCCAGAATACAATCAAGGTCCGACTACGGAACCAACATAAATAAAGACAACCCCAAATGCTAGATCCCCGATCGCCCCAACTGGGCTGCACTACTGATCAAAAGGAAACGAAACAAAACAACGACCACGATCTTCATCAAGCTCCCACTTGAGCTCGGTTGCGTCACCTGCACTGGTATCATCGGCACCTGCAACTATTTGGAAGTATCTGTGAGTCACGGGGACTCAGCAATCTCACACCCTCGCGATCAAGACTATTTAAGCTTAAAGGTAGGGAAAAGGGGGGTAGTGAGGTGGAGCTGCAGCCAGCACTAGCATATAAGGTGGCTAACTTACGCAAAAGAGAGCGAGAAGAGAAGCAACGCGACGGCCGTGAACTAGAAGGGATCAAGAAGTGATCCTGAAACTACTTACGTTCAAGCATAACACAAGAACCGTGTTCACTTCCCGGACTCCGCCGAGAAGAGACCATCACAGCTACACACGCGGTTGATTCATTTTAATTAAGTTAAGTGTCAAGTTCTCTACAACCGGACATTAACAAATTCCATCCGCCCATAACTGCGGGCACGACTTTCGAAAGTTCAAACCCTGCAGGGGTGTCCCAACTTAGCCCATCACAAGCTCTCATGGTCAACGAAGGATATTCCTTCTCCCAGGAAGACCCGATCAGACTCGGAATCCCAGTTACAAGACATTTCGACAATGGTAAAACAAAACCAGCAAGACCGCCCGATGCGCTTACATCCCGATAGGAGCTGCACATATCTCGTTCTCAGGGCAACACCAGATGAGCAATCCATACAACTAAAACCAGCCCTCAAGTTTCCCCAAGGTGGCGCTGCAAGGGGCTCTAGTTCGGACTAACACTTAGAGAAGCACTGCCCCCCCCGGGGGGGGGGGGGGGTTAAAATAAAGATGACCCTTGGGATGTCCGACCCAAGGGAAGGGTAATTGGTTGTTAGGAAAATGTAAAACCAAGGTTGGGCCTTGCTGGAGGAGTTTTATTCAAAGAGAACTGTCAAGGGGTTCCCATAACACCCAACCGCGCAAGGGACGCAAAATCAAGGAACATAGCACCGGTATGACAGAAACTAGGGCGGCAAGAGTGGAACAAAACACCATGCATAAGGCCGAGCCTTCCACCCTTTACCAAGTATATAGATGCGTTAAAGTAAATAAGAGATAATAATGATATCCCAACAATATCCATGTGCCAACATGGAACATACTTCATCTTCACCTGCAACTAGCAACGCTATAAGAGGGGTTGAGCAAAAGCGGTAACATAGCCAAACAACGGTTTGCTAGGAAAGGTGGGTTAGAGACTTGACATGGAAATATGGGAGGCATGATAAAGCAAGTGGCAGGTATCGCGGCATAGCAATAGAGCGAGCAAGTAGCAAGCAAAGATAAAAGTGATTTCGAGGGTATGGTCATCTTGCCTGCAAAGTTCTCTGAGTTGATGAAAGCTTGATCCTCGTAAGCGTACTCAACGGGTTCCTCGAACATGTACTCGTCCCCTGGCTCTACCCAAGGCAAGAGCACAATCAAAGGAAACCACAAACAACCACGGTGCAATGCGCAAGCAACATGATGCAAACCATGACATGACATGCGGGATGTGATATGCAATGCATATGCGTGCTCCGGAAGGAAAATGATGAACAAGGCATCAACTTGGCGAACTAAGTGTTCCGCTGGAAAGATGAGTTAATTTCGGTCAAAATCGATATAAAGATCACCGGAATCGGATGCACAATTTGCAAATGGCAAGCAAAACAAGAATGGCACAATTCTGCGATTAATAGCACGATGCCATCAATAATGCAACAAGAAACTAAACTACTGCACTCCAACAAAGCAACAAAGCACATGGCAGTGATCTACTCACGATGCTTGACAAAAGATGAACACTGATCTACGGCTAAATCACACAATAGCAAGTTCAAACAAGCATGGCAAAAGTGCAAAAGACATCAGCATCACAGACTTAGTGAAAATACTAACATGCGAGAAATTAACATCAGGAAGACATGTTTAGAGCAAGCAAACAACATACTACAGGAACAAAACATAGCAACACAAGGCATGACATGAATCTACTCAAATCATGGAACAAAAGTCCCTTACTGACCATGAGTCAAAAAGGATCAGAAGATATGATGGCACCCATGTAAACATAGCAAGTTTCGTTAACAGATTCAGACTTAGCAGAAAACTGAGCATGGCAAAAACAGAATTATGAAGGCCTCTTTGCGAGCTCGATTCACTCATCACAAAGCCTTGCATGACAAAGTAAGCATACTACCAGCAAGAATACATGATCATGAAGCTAACCATGTCAGGAACAAGCTCATAGCATGCATGGATCAACTACAACAACCTTGGCAAAATTGTTTAACACGTAAACAATCTACCAGGAACATTTATAGCAAAAGTGGAGCAAGATTAAGTCATGCTAGGGCACTCCATAATTTCAAACAGGGGCATGGATGGATAGAGCATAACCATATGTCAAAATCATCCTTACTGAATATACTCAAAACAAGCATGGATCACTCTGTAGCATCATGGATAAAAATAACAGCAGAGTAATGACTTAGTAAAATTCTAAGTCCCTGAAATCAGCAATATCACGAGAGCTACTTTCCATGCTTGTGCTAGTCGCGAAATTGGTCACAAAAATACATGGCATACACCCCTGTAAAGATGGCATGGCATAGCCCAAAACACATGTAGAGCTCAAGTCCATATGCAGCACACAACAAATGTAGCAAAAATGACAAATCCTCATACTCTGATAAGAATCAACACCTAACATTTTATAGCACTCTTGCATCAGTCATTTGGGCATCAAGATGGACTCAAACAAGCATGTCACAATGGTATAAAATGAAGAGCACATCATGATGAACATTTTGATATATCATGTGCATGAAACGGAGCTACAATCACAGAGTTATGATGCAATGAACATAGGTATAAAATATAACAAAGGGAAAAGACAGTGTGAAATCGACCTCCCAGAGATTAGATCTAGGGTTTTGGTGCATGGAAGTTGAGGCGGCCAGGATCTCGCCGGAGTTGGGCCGGAGATGGGGGAGACGGCGGGAGATGGTGGGGGACGTCGCCGGCGTGGTGGGAGGCGGATCCGGCCGAAGTGGGTGCGGTCGCCGGCGGAGAAGAGCGGCGCGGTTGCTGGCGAGGAGGAGTGGTGCGGCTGCTGGCGAAGAGCTCCGGTGCAGCGGCGGCAGGGCGCGCTCGGCGCCGCGGCGTGTGGGCATGTCAGCGGCGAAGGCGGTGGAGAAGCTCCGGTGGGGGCGCGGTCTTGCGCGGGGGCGCGACCCGGGTGCGGCCCGGGGCGGGCCGAAACACCCTCGATGCGCTATATCTCCCACGTGTCGAAGCACGACTTAGAGGCATAACCGCATTCAAAGCAATGTCGCAAGTGAGGTAATCTTCACACAACCCATGTAATACATAAGGGAAAGAGATACATAGTTGGCTTACAATCGCCACTTCACACAATACATGAATAAAGCATTACATCAACGAGATACAATCAAGGTCCGACTACGGAACCAAAATAAAAGAAGACTACCCCAAAAGCTACATAGATCCCCGATCGACCCCAACTGGGCTCCACAACTGATCAACTAGAACGAAACAACACAAAGGACAAGATCTTCATCGAGATCCTCCTCGAGCTTGGTTGCGTCACCTGCTCGGTAACATCGGCACTTGCAAACTGCTTTTGGAAGTACCCGTGAGTCACGGGGACTCAGCAATCTCACACCCTCGTGATCAAGACTATTTAAGCTTATGGGTAAGGTAAAGGTATGAGGTGGAGCTGCAGCAAGCATCTAGCATATATGGTGGCTAACATACGCAAGTGAGAGCGAGAAGAGAAGGCAAAGCATGGTCGAACAACTATGATCAAGAAGTGATCCTAGAACAACCTACGTCAAGCATAACTGTCGGGTGGTAGGTGCGACATATGCCAACGGGTGGCTTATCATTGTGGGAGCCAATAAAACATCGCCCGTGCCTGGAAACGGGATAAGGCGAAGACATGCACGCCGGCGAATCTTACCCAGCTTCAGGGCTCTCCGGGGAGATAACACCCCTAATGCTGCTCTACGGGGTCTCCGCATGGTGACTAAATGAACAAGTAGCTACACGATGCTCCTTGAGCTGTTTGGGAGCAAGGAGGAAGAAGGGCACAGCTAGCTGGCTTCCTCTCCTTGTGTGGTGTCTAGGTCTAGCTTGAGAGTCCAACCCTTTGCATGGGTGCACCGGGGGGTTTATATAGGCCTACCCCCCGGGGGTACAATGGTAATCCAGCTGGGCGCGGGGCCCAGCTGTCTGTGACTGTGCTTGCCGGCTTCTGCACCGGCTGCTGGGGCCCCCCGACTGGTGGGTCCCGCCGGCTGCCGGCTCCTTGGTCGATAGGCAGGCCCCACTGGCCAGGGCCTGGTCGGTGGCTGGTTACGGTTGCTCCGTGCTGTTGACGCAGGCTTGGTCGGGGTAAGCGTGGCTACAGTACCGCCGCCCTGGCGGGCGATTACTGTAGCCCCACCGTATCTTGTCTCCTTAATGGGCGTCTCCTTCGAGGATGATGGCGAGCCGGCTGTGGGGGGCCGGCTCTCCATCAGGCCGACTTGGGAGGAGGTGTGGCCGCCTTCGGTATCTCTCTGCCCGAAGGGGCCCACCGCCTCGGGGGCCACGCTGGTGGCCCGTCGTGGACGGCGTCGAGGCCGCCGTGGCAACAGTGCCGCGCCGGACGGGCCGTGGCCACCCGTACAGCGCACTGTACCAGGCGTGCTCCGGGTTTTGGGGATGGCAGGCTCCACTGTAGCCACGCCCCGCTTCATCATCATGGGGTGGATGCGTACTTTGCGGGTACGGCCTTGACCGTTTTATGGGAGCCGGCTTCGTGGAGTCGGCCTCTTTGCAGCCGGCTTCTCGCAGTCGGCCCTCCCACAAGTTTCTTCTTGAGGGTAAAGGGCGGGCCGCCCCCGAAGCCGGCCTAGAAGATAGCCGGCAGGGGGGAGGCGGCCCCAGGTCTTGAGTCCTCTTGAGAGCCGGACGGGCTCGTAATTTTTTCAGATGGGCCAGGGGAAGCCGGCTAGGCTACCCATGGCTATTTACTCCGACAATAGTCCCCGAAGCTGAGCGAGCTTCGCCGTGGACAGAGGGACGAGAAGCTTGGTCAGCTTCATACCCTGAGGAGCCGACCTCACCGTCGTAGGCCGACTTCGGAGAACTTCTTTGTTTTATCACGATGACCGTGGTTGACCCGCGTGCTGACCGCGGGCCCGGGCCACGTGGCGGTGAAGTCCTGCCGTCGCACGCGTGCGACGGGACGCCGCCGCAGGCCCGGGCCCGCCACTCCCTGGCCTCGGCCCGAGCGCAGATCTTCTGTGGCCCGAGGGGACTGCTCGCCTTCCCGTGGCCGTTTCTTCTTGTCTTTAGTGCGCAATAAACGCGGGGCGTGGGGGAAGTGGGCACGATCGATCCCCACGACTCCCCATGCCGTGCCTCCTCGGCTCTGGCGCACGAGCCTACAAGTAGGAGGGGGAGGGGAGAGGCAAAGGCTCGCTCGCTCCCCCGCTCCCCGTCCCTCCTCGTTCTCTTTTCTCTTCTCCTTCCTCTCGCGCCCAACGCAACTTCCCGTCGCAGCTTCCCCACGCCTCCATGTCCATGGTGCTGTCGAGCTCGTGGGACGGCTCCAACGTCCACGAAGAGCACATAGAGTTTCTCCGCCGGACCCGGCGCCTGCCCGCCGCCAACCTCGTGCAGGTTCGTCTGGCTCCGGAGACGGAAATCTCGCCGGCGCCGGAGGAAGGCGTGTGGGTCGTCTTCCGCACGCATTACCTACGCGGCTTCGGCCTCCCGGCGAGTGGGTTCATGCGTTCCTTCCTCGACTTCTACCGCCTCCAGCCGCATCACCTCACGCCCAACGCGGTGATGCTGCTGTCGGCCTTCGTCTCCCTTTACGAAGGCTTCTTGGGAGTGCTGCCCATGCTGGAGCTTTGGGCGGAGCTCTTCCAGAACAAGCTCGGCACCGTCATCGCCGGCGTGCCCGCCCCCTGCGGGGCCTTCATCGCTATGAAGAGGTCAGGCGAGAACAATCCCTTCCCACACATCCGTTTAATCCAATCGGTGAAGATCTGGCAAAAATCGTACTTCTACGTGAAGAACATCGCCCCACAAGGAGACCACGTCAACCTGCCGGCCTACGTAGCCGGCCCGCCGGCTGGGAGGCAGCCGTCTTGGGGCTTCAGATCCAAGTCCTTATCTCCTGCTGGGAACGCCGCCATTGCCCGACTTCGGGTAATGATCCAGTCGGAAGGCCTGCGCGGAGCCGACTTGGTGGCCGCCTTCGTGGAGCGCCGGATCCTTCCCCTTCAAAGCCGGCCCCACATGATGTGCCAGATGAGCGGCCTTCGCAACCCATGCCAGCTGAGCACATGGGAAATGCCCCATGCTGAGGTGGCGCTTATGGTCAACTACATCACCAACCTCAAGCTCGCCGACGACTGGCAATACGGCAAGGCGCCGTACTCTCGCACCCATCCACCGCCCGTGGTAAGTCTTTCCTTCTACCTTCTTTCTGTCATCAGCCGGCTTTATGCCGGCCGGCTTGTGACCAGGCGGTTTCTTTTTATCAGAACCCTCTTCTTCCGCTGCCAGCCGGGGCGGCAGGAGTCGAACGCCGGTATGCCCCCGACCGTGCGGTAGATGATATTGACGATCCAGATCTGGGGGCGGCCGCCATGGAGGACACTGCCACGGGGGACGCCACCGAGCCCGGAGGCACGGGGCTCTCGGCCAGCTTTGACGACTGGCCGGATGACGCCGACACCGAAGAAATCCCGCGCCGCCAGCCGGAAACCGATCGTCACAGGGCGGGCTCGTCCGCTGCGCCGGCTGCCGGTGGTGGTACGTCGAAGCGCCGGGCCGCGCTTCCTCTCTTCGGCAGTCGGCCGAAGAAGACGAGGGCCTCCGCCGTGGCAACGAAGCGAGACGAAGCGGCGGCGAAGGCGGCCTGCTTCCGGAGGGCGGTGAAGCAGCCTCCGGCGGTTTCATCATAAGTCTTTTGGCCGCTTGCGTGCCTGTTCTTTGTTGTCTTCTTTTGTTCTAACCCCCCTCCATTTTCTGGGCAGGGCGCCGCTTTCCCTTGAGCGGGGCCTAGGCAGCTCCGTGGTTGGGCCGGGTGCTGGATCCTCAGGGCCCCGCCGCGTGGACCCCCGCGCCGACCTTGCGGAAGCCACGGAGCGGAACGCCCGTGAGGTGCGAGAGGAGAGGGAGGCGGCAGAGCGGGAGGCCGCCCGGGCGGCGAAGGAGCAGGCCGACGCGGCAGCCGAGACTCCGTCGGAGCGGGCGACCACGGAAACGGAGGCGAAGGCACGCGTAGCCGGCCTCTGCTGCTCGCCATCCCCCTCTGCACCGTGGACCCGGACATCCCGCTGCCCACGACAGAGGAGATCACCCCAGATCGGCCGCCGGTGCAAAGGGAGGAGCTCTTCGAGGTCTTCGCAGAGAGGACGCCGCCGGCAGCGCCAACCGGAGCGGGCGAAGGCGGCCAGTCGTCGGCAGCGCCGGAGGAGCCGGCCCGAGGCGCACCCGAGGCCGGAGCCGGTCTTGAGATTCAGCTGGCGGCGAGCCAGCGCGCCGGAGAGAACATGGCCCCGCCGGACACGCGCCAAGCCGCGGGTGCCAACCAGTCGGCAGAAGCCTTGGAGGCGGCCAGCTCAGCCACGTCCGGGTGGACTCCCACCGGAGGGAGTGGCGAGCTGAACGTGGCGGCCCAAGGGGTTCGGAGCCGGCTGCAGGCTCAGGCCGCCCTCCTGCAGCAATATACTCAGGAGTTATTGTTGACGCGGTCTGCTATCCGGGTAAGTTTTTCACTTGTCGACCACTCTGGTCCTCTGGTTTCTTCCGTGGGGGCGCGCCAGCGCACCCACTGGGTGTAGTCCCCGAGATCCGGGCCGACTGCAGCGCAGTCGGGTTGGATCTTTCTTGACGACTATCTTAACCCTGTCTTCTGTCTGATCCTTAGGATTATCACAACTCTCGTGCTGCCGCCTTCAACTCCCAGGCTCGGGAGCTGAGCCGGAAGACCGAAGACCTGGCCAGCAGCCGACTTAAGTATTTTGCTCTTATCTGTCTCTCGTGGGGGCGCGACAGCGCACCCACTGGGTGTAGTCCCCGAGATTCGGGCCGACTGCAGCGCAGTCGGGTCGGATCTTTCTTGACGACCTTTCCCTTATTGACTTTTTCTCTTTGTCTCTTGCTCATGTAGGGGCCAATGCCGACTTGCGGAGGGAGCTCGGCGAGGCGCAGACCGCTCTTCGCGCCAGGGACGCCGAGTATGCCGACTTGGTCCAGGAGCGCGACCGCCTGGTCAAGAAACTGGCCGACCAGGAAGAGAGCCACAAGGCAGCCCTGCAGAAGGCGCAGGACGGCGAGGCTGCCCTGAAGGCGGAGTTTGAGATCAAGGCGGCGAGCTGGGCCGAGACGCGTCACGCGATGGAGGAAGGCTTCGGCCGAATCGAAGACCTGATCTATGGTAAGCCACTTTTCTTGCCCTTCCTCCACCTGCTAGCCGCCTGGAGTTTATTCTGACCCGTGCTTGTTACTTTGCGCAGATTACTTTCCCGGCCACTCCGTTCTCGCCACCCAAGCCATCGAGGCCCATCGCGAGGCGCGCCGTCAGGCTGGAGCTGACATTGCACCGGATGCAAATCGAACATTGGCAGAGCAGCTCATTACCGTCCAGGCGCGACTGCAGCCGGCCCATCGGATGCTCCACCGGCTCCAGCGTGCCGGGGCGCAGGTGCTGGCCGCGCTCTGGCCCGGCCAGATGATCCCCCGCACCCCAAGCCTGACCGCCGACTGGCTGGAAGTCGCAGTCGGCCGCTTCGAAGCTTGGAAGGCGTCGGCAGCCCGTCTTGGAGCCAGGCTTGCGTTGGAGTTCGTCCGCGCATGGTACCCAGGGCTAAGCCTGGACCAGCTGCGAACTTGGCGGCTGGAGGCCGACGCGGAGCTGGAGGAGGTGCGGCTGGCGATCGCCCAGCGCGCCTCGACGATCGCCGAGTGTACCGACACCAGCGTCTTCGCGCCGGAACTTAATGACGACGGCGTCGCCCAGCCGGAGGAGTGGTTCGGGCTAAACCCGGCGGTGGGCGAGGACTCGGCCGAGGAGATTGCCTCCAGCGACGAGGGCGAGGATGACGAGGAAGAGGACGGCGAAGACGCCGAGCCGGCCAATGGGACGACCGATCGCCCTCAAGCCGACCGTGCCTCCAGCAACAAGCCGTGCGGAAGCACGCCCTCTGCCGGAGGCGGTGATCAGGCGGAAGTTGGTCAGCCGGCCGCTCCTTTAGCCGGCGCAACCGTCTCCACCGCCCAGCCCGGCTCGTCAGCGGCCCCGCCGGCTTGATCTGCCGTCCTTGTTGTTCCTGTTTTTGTCTTTTCGAACAACTTTAAGTTTTCGCAATTCCACCCACTGGGGGTGTATCAAACCATGTTGGATGCTGACCTCTCTGGAGGTCCTTTGTGTAAATATTATTGTATGCATGTTTTGGTTTCCATTCGAGTGCACTTTTCATCCTTAGGCTTTTTCCTTTGCCACCTTCCCTCTTTGGGAAGGCAAGTACTCGAGCTTTCTTGGATTTGAAGCGAACTGAATGCAAGCCGGCCGGCCGGCTACTCTAGTAGTCGGTCGGCAGGAGGCGGCAAGCCGGCTTTTGTTATATAAATCCGTTAGTCCCTAGCCGTTTTTCGTGTGCACACCCTTTCCGGCTTATGACTCTTGCCAACCGGGCAGCCGGTTGTTCGAATTGCGATTTTGGCAAGAGCTAAGCCTGGGTGTCGGCACATTACTTGTCTGACCGCGGGTAGGACTCCTAATATAACTCCAGTCGGCTAGTCCCCGGGCCGACTCGTCGAACCCGGTGCCAGACGAAATAAATAAATGAAAAGACGATATCATACGCATGATAACTTTCATTCATAAAATAAAAGATGGCAGTCCCCGAGTCCTCCTCGGGGAGCCTATTGTCTCGTACTTAATACAAAAGTGGACGTGATACATACTGCATTTCAACTGTAAAATTTTCGAAGGAGATTGGCGTTCCATGGTCGTTCCGACTCCTTGCCGGAGTCGTCTCTCTTGCGTGCCCTGGGCTTCTGCGCGTCGATGAGGTAGTAGGAATCGTTGCCTAGAGCTCTGCTGACGAAGAAGGGGCCTTCCCAGGGGGCTGCGAGCTTGTGCTGGCCGACTGTTCGCTGGATCAGCCGGAGCACAAGGTCGCCCTCCTGGAAGGATCTTGGCCTGACCTTCCGGCTGTGGTAGCGGCGCAAACCCTGCTGGTAGATGGCAGACCGGCTGAGGGCTAACAACCGGCCTTCTTCCAGCAGGTCGACGCCGTCTTCTCGTGCTTCTTTGGCCTCCGCCTCCATGTACATGGTTACCCGAGGCGAGTCGAACTCGATGTCTGTTGGGATGACTGCCTCAGCACCGTACACGAGGAAGAAAGGAGTGAAGCCAGTTGATCTGTTTGGGGTAGTACGCAGACTCCATAGGACAGCCGGCAGCTCATCGAGCCAACAACCGGCTGAACGCTCCAGAGGTATGACCAGTCGGGGCTTGATGCCGGAGAGGATGAGGCCGTTTGCTCGCTCGACTTGGCCGTTTGACAGCGGGTGGGCGACGGACGCAAGGTCCAGCCGGATACCTTGTGTAGCGCAGAATCGTGCCAAGGCTCCTTTGGCAAAATTCGTGCCGTTGTCGGTGATGATGCTGTGCGGTACGCCGTACCGGGTTGTTATATCTGCGATGAAAGTCACCGCAGTCGGCCCATTCAGCTGCTTGATCGGCTTTGCCTCGATCCACTTGGTGAATTTGTCTACGGCGACTAGCAAATGCGTCATGCCGCCGCGCGCCGTCTTGAATGGGCCCACCATGTCCAGTCCCCAGACGGCGAAGGGCCAGGTGAGGGGAATGGTCTTGAGTGCCAAAGCCGGCATGTGTTGCTTGGAGCTGAAAAGCTGGCAGCCTTTGCAGTGTTTGACTAGCTCTTTGGCGTCGTCCAAAGCAGTCGGCCAGAAGAAACCGTGGCGGAAGGCTTTGGCGACAAGTGATCTTGAGGCGGCGTGGTGGCCGCACTCTCCCTAGGGTATATCTCTGAGGATTGCAATGCCCTTCTCCTGCTCGACGAATCGCTGTAGGACTCCGGTGACACTGCGCTTGACAAGTTCTCTGTTGACGATTGTGTATGCTCCGGCTCGACGTTGGACTTGTCTCGCTTCTGTTTCATCAGCCGGCAGATCTTGGTTCACTAAAAAGTTGAGGATGGATTGAGCCCATGATGGAGCTGCAACCTCCCCTGCCGCCAATGTGGCTACAGCCACCAGGGTGGGCGGGCTGGGTGATGAAGTGCTGGAGTTGGCCGCCGCTTGTTGTGCTGAAGAAGTTCCCGGGCCGGCTGCCGCAGTCCCCGGGCCAGTTACCGCAGTCCCCGGGCCGGCTACCGCCGTCCCCGAGCCGGGTGCGGCAGTCCCCGGGCCGGCTACCGCAGTCCCCGAGCCGGGTGCGGCAGTCCTCAAGCCGGCTACTGCAGTCCCCGAGCCGAGTACTGAAGTCCCCAGGCCGACTGCTTGGTTCTTCGAGCCGGACCTGGCCCCGTCGGGGTTAAGCGGCACGAAGATGGAGTCGGATTCCGGAGACGGCTTGATGGACGGCTTGAGGAGGCGTTGCAGGGCGACGCCGGTTGGTATTGCTTGCCGCATGGAGCCTATTCGGGCCAGGGCATCTGCTGGCTCGTTGTCGGCTCGCGGTACGTGGAGGAATTCGCATCCATCAAAGTACCCACTGATTTGCTGCACTAGGAAGCGGGAGCGAGAACCCTTTGGGGAAGGGCTCGTCGCGGATGCGGGGGCCAAAGCAGGGCGGGCCGACATCGTCTTCTTCTTCTAGCGCCAGGGATCTGGCCAGGCGGTCGATCCGGTGGCGGGCGTCGTTCTCGCCGACTCCTTCGCGGCGACCTAGCCGGCCGCTGAGAGTCGGGTGCGCCACTGGAGGCAGGGTAGGGTATCTCTCTCCACGAGCTCGAGGCGGAGGCGGGGTGCCCCGCCATTCCATGGCTCGGGGACGGCCGTCAGCGTCTCGCTCGATGGAGATTCGGGTCCGGCTTTGGCTGGAAGCCGGCTCTTTCTCACGCCGCGCGCGGCTGTTGCTCGTAGTCGGTGACCGGGAAGTCGCGCCGTGATCTCGGCGCGGGGGAGGACTCCCCGCGCAGGCGTCGGCTTCGTGCTGCTGAGCGGCCGCGTCAATTAGTTGCTGTATGCGTCGTGTCATGTGGGGGAGGTCTTCGGCTTCCAAGCCATCCAGCTCGTCTACGGCCGCCTGGGCGGCGCGCAGGTTCTCGAGCGGAGTGGCGTAGACCTGGCGATCGACTCCAAGCATGTCGGCGATGACGGCGCCGCGTTGCCTGACAGCACCAGCCCGGCTTGGGCCAGCCGGGGCCGGCGTGCCGAAGGCGGCGCGGTCAGCTTCGCGCTGGTAGGCCTCGGTGAGGCGTCTTACGGAGGCCAGCCGCCGGCCCTCCGCGAGAAGGGCGAGGCGGCGTGCCTCCAATACTTCGTCGTCGGCATCAGCCGGGAGGGGGACGGACAAGTCGTGGGCCGCCGCGCGCCGGGCGTCGTGGGCGCCCTCGTCGGTCGGGCCGTCATGGCCGATAACCATCACCTCAGTGGTGACAGTATCGCAATCACCAGCCGGAGGGAGCGGGTCATTGTAAATCGCGACGTTGGTGGGGAACGTGTCGTAGGACGCCGTGTCGGAGTCGACAAGCATTGGGTCGGTGGAGCCAACCGACTCCAAATCTGCAGCAGGCTCGCTGGAGACGTGGAGCTGGCCAAGGAGGTTGGCGAGGTGGTCGGTGCCCGCATCGGAGACGAGCTCGTCGGAGATGCGGGCCTTGTTGAAGAGATCGGCGAGGCCGCTCGCCGCGCAGATGTCGGTGACGCCTTGCAGCGCGTCATGGCAAGCGCCATCGGGCGAGCCGGGCTGGCTACGCTCGCAAGGGAGGAAGAGGGTTCTCGTCCAGAACAGGTCTCCAGACGACGGTGCACCTGGCCCCACGGTGGGCGCCAAATGTCGGGTGGTAGGTGCGACATATGCCAACGGGTGGCTTATCATTGTGGGAGCCAATAAAACATCGCTAGTGCCTGGAAACGGGATAAGGCGAAGACATGCATGCCGGCGAATCTTACCCAACTCCAGGGCTCTCCCGGGAGATAACACCCCTACTGCTGCTTTGCGGGGTCTCCGCATGGTGACTAAATGAACAAGTAGCTACACGATGCTCCTTGAGCTGTTTGGGTGGAAGGAGGAAGAAGGGCACAGCTAGCTGGCTTCCTCTCCTTGTGTGGTGTCTAGGTCTAGCTTGAGAGTTCAACCCTTTGCATGGGTGCACCGGGGGGTTTATATAGGCCTACCCCCCGGGGGTACAATGGTAATCCAGCTGGGCGCGGGGCCCAGCTGTCTGTGACTGTGCTTGCCGGCTTCTGCGCCGGCTGCTGGGGCCCGCCGACTGGTGGGTCCCGCCGGCTGCCGGCTCCTTGGTCGACAGGCAGGCCCCACTGGCCAGGGCCTGGTCGGTGGCTGGTTACTGTTGCTCCGTGCTATTGACGGAGGCTTGGTCGGGGTAAGCGTGGCTACAGTACCGCCGCCCTGGCGGGCGATTAATGTAGCCCCGCCGTATCTTGTCTCCTTAATGGGCGTCTCCTTCGAGGATGATGGCGAGCCGGCTGTGGGGGGGCGGCTCTCCATCAGGTCGACTTGGGAGGAGGTGCGGCTGCCTTCGGTATCTCTCTGCCCAAAGGGGCCCACCGCCTCGGGGGCCACACTGGTGGCCCATCGTGGACGGCGTCAGGGCCGCCGTGGCAACAGTGCCGCGCCGGACGGGTCGTGGCCACCCGTACGGCGCACTGTACCAGGCGTGCTCTAGGTTTTGGGGGTGGCAGGCTCCACTGTAGCCACGCCCCGCTTCATCATCGCGGGGTGGATGCGTACTTTGCGGGTACGGCCTTGACCGTTTTATGGGAGCCGGCTTCTTGGAGTCGGCCTCTTTGCAGCCGGCTTCTCGCAGTCGGCCCTCCCACAAGTTTCTTCTTGAGGGTAAAGGGCGGGCCGCCCCCGAAGCCGGCCTAGAAGATAGCCGGCAGGGGGGAGGCGGCCCCAGGTCTTGAGTCCTCTTGAGAGCCGGACGGGCTCATAATTTTTTCAGATGGGCCAGGGGAAGCCGGCTAAGCTACCCATGGCTATTTACTCCGACAATAACTCCAACACCGTGTTCACTTCCCGGACTCCGCCGAGAAGAGACCATCACGGTTACACACGCGATTGATGTATTTTAATTAAGGTCAACTTCAGGTTTTCTACAACCGGACGTTAACAAATTCCCATCTGCCCATAACCGTGGGCACGCCTTTTGAAAGTTCAAAACCCTGCAGGGGTGTCCCAACTTAGCCCATCACAAGCTCTCACGGTCAACAAAGGATATTCCTTCTAGCGGGAAGACCCGATCAGACTCGGAATCCCGGTTACAAGACATTTCGACAATGGTAAAACAAGGCCAGCAAAGCCACCTAGATGTGCCGACAAATCCCGATAGGAGCTGCACATATCTCGTTCTCAGGGCACACCGGATGAGCTAGACGTCGGGTAAGCCAGCCAGAGTTGCCCCTGGTAAACTCGAACATCGCTTAGTTGGACCAACACTTAGAGAAGCACTAGCCCGGGGGGGGGGAGGGTTAAATAAAGATGACCCTTGAGCTGGCCGACTCAAGGGAAAGAAAAGGCTAGGTGGCAAATGGTAAAACCAATGTTGGGCCTTGCTGGAGGAGTTTTATTCACGGTGAACTGTCAAGGGGTTCCCATTATGACCCAACCGCATGAGGAACGCAAAATCCGGGAACATAACACCGATATGACGGAAACTAGGGTGACAAGAGTGGAACAAAACACCAGGCATAAGGCCGAGCCTTCCACCCTTTACCAAGTATATAGATGCATTAATTAAATAAGAGATATTGTGATATCCCAACAAGTAAACATGTTCCAACAAGGAACAACAAATCCATGTTCCAACAGGAAACAAACTTCAATCTTCACACGCAACTAACAACGCTATAAGAGGGGCTGAGCAAAGCGGTAACATAGCCAAACAACGGTTTGCTAGGACAAGGTGGGTTAGAGGCTTGCCTTAGCATTATGGGAGGCATGATAAGCAAGTGGTAGGTATCGCAGCATAGGCATAGCAAAAGAGCGAGCAACTAGCAAGCAAAGATAGAAGTGATTTCGAGGGTATGGTCATCTTGCCTGAGATCTCGCAAGGAATAAGAACGAGTAGGCATGTTTACGAGCTCGATGCACTCACTATAGAGCATTGCATGACAAGCTTAGCATACACCCATGAAGAAGACATGGCATAGAAGCTAGACATGGCAAGAACAATAACATAGCATGCATGGATCAATAGCAACAACCTCGGCAAAATCACTAAACATGTCAATGATCTGCCAGGAACATTTTATAGCAAAAGTAGAGCTTGACCGACTCAAGCTAGGTTGCTCCATAATTGCAAACATAGATATGGATGGATAGAGCACCACAATGTCAATAAAACATCCTTACTGATCATTCTCAAAAGAGGCATGGATCACTAGGAAACAACATGAACATATGGCATAAAGACAAAATCAGGACAAGGATTTAGTGAAATTATAAGTCCCTGAAATCAACATTACCGATTACGCTACTTTGCAAGCTTGTGCTAGTCACCACAAATATCACAAAAATACATGGAAAACACCTCTGTAAAGATGGCATGGCATTCTACAAAACACATGTAGAGCTGAAGATCGTAGCATGCACATATTAATCATAGAAAAAAATGACAAAATGCCATTTGCTGAAACAGATCTGACAAATTCCTCAAATAGCCCTCTTCAAACAACATTTCGGGCATCAAGATGAGCTCAAATGAAAATGATGCAATGAGATGAAATGATGTACTCGTCGAGACGAACATTTTGATATGCTACACGCACGAACCAGAGCAACGGATGCGGAGTTATGATGCAATGAAGATGCCAAAAAGTTAGGGTTTTGGGAGGAGAAAGTCAACCGTCGAGTGGATTCGTCCAGATCTGGATCCGGCTGCACGCATAACGGAGTTGACCGGAACTTCGCCGGAGAAGACGGACGCGGTGGCCGGAGTCAGTGGAAGCTGCGCCCCGGCAACGAGGAGGAGGCGGTGGGGGCCGGAGTCGGCGGCGGCGGCGGCGGTGCCCCGCGGTGGCGGCGCGGCGGGGCCGAGGAGGCGGCGCTCGCCGGCGATGGAGGCACGCGGCGGCGCGGCGAGCAAAACGCGGTGGCGCGACGAGCCGTCGTGGTGGCGCGGCACGGAGGAGCAGATGCGGGAGGTCGGTGCGGCGGGGACGCCCAGCCATGGGACGGCGGCGGTTCGGGCCCCGCGGGCCGGATCTGGGCCGCGCGGGCCCGCGGCGGCGGAGGAGAGAGGAGGTACGGCGGGGCCGACATGGCGGGGCCTGGTTGGTGGAGAGCGGCGGCGTGGCAACGTGGCGCGCCCGATTCGTCAGGGTGACACGTCCGGCAGACATGTTCGGTGCGAGATGGACGTGTCCGGCGGCGCGAGGAAGGAGATGGCTAGGGTTTCGGGGAAAAGATCCGAAAACAAAAATGAAGGGGTCTATAAATAAGCGTAGAGGGAGCTAGGAAGCTCCAAATGAGGTGCGGTTTGCGGCCACGCGATCGTGATCGAACGACCGAGATGATGGAGGAGGTTTAGGTGGGTTTTGGGAAAAATTGGAAGGGTGTTGGGCTGCAACACACACGAGGCCTTTTCGGTCGCTCGGTTAACCGTTGGAGTATCAAATGAAGTCCAAATGGCACGAAACTTGATAGGCGGTCTACCGGTGGTAAACCAAGGCCGCATGACAAGTCTCGGTCCAATCCGAAAATGTTTAACACCCGCACACGAAAAGAGGTAGAAAGGGACACCGGATGACATAGGAGCACCGGATTGCAAAATGGACAACGGGGAAAATGCTCGGATGCATGACACGGACATGTATGCAAATGAAATGCACATGATGACATGATATGCAATGCATGACACGCAAGCAATGACAACGCAACAACAACGAATAACTGGAGGACACCTGGCACATCGGTCTTGGGGCGTTACAACACTCCACCACCACGAGAGGATCTCGTCCCGAGATCTAGAATGGCAGCGGAGGGAAAATGGAAAAGAAAGAGAAGAGGTAAAACTAAGTTGCTCCTTTGAAAAACGAGTGAAACCAAAGAACCTTTCAAAGGTTAAGACATTTCGAGAAAAGAATACAATGATGATGAATAAAGTTGAAAACCTCTGTTAGAAACGAGGAACAAGGAACAACAAATTCGGACAACACTCCGGTTGAAAAGAGATGAAAGACTTGATAAAATGAAAGAGCTTGAGAATAGGGACACAACACTCCGGTTAAATGGATAAGCATGACAAGAACAAGATCCTGACAAGAACAAGAAGAAGGTTTGAAGAGAGCAGCAACACAATGCCTCCAGGAGAAATGGAAGGAAGGAATGAAAGGAACGGGAAAAAAACAACATCTTCTACCTCCAATGAGCTTGAAAATGCATCTTATGGAGAAATTTCGAACGGAGTTGTTGGAAAACCAAAAATGAAAGATAAGCTTGATATGGACATATAGAAGATATCTCAAAATTATGAGGTGACAACTTGCCCCTCACAGAATAGATTTGATTGGAAAGAACAAGGAGACGAGAAACTTATTTCACCGGGAGTATAGATGAAGAACTTGGGTCACTTATAGGCACCATAATTAGCAACAATCCTTAGGGAAGGCTTTAGGTGGAATATAACCAAAGATAACTCCAACGAAGGGGTTGATGGATTTAAAATATCTCATTCTTGATAACTTGTGAAACACGAAGCACGAAGGGAAATATCAAGAATGACATAACACCACCTCAAAAGATACGGTAGGACAAATTTCACTCCAGATTGCAAAATAAACAAAGCTTGAATTCCTCTGAAAAGAATCTCGATGGACACTTCGAGAAGGTATTAAATCATTGATGAACCATCATGTAGAACATCCATGAAGAACTCCGGTAATAAAAGAATGATCAAACAGAAGGACAGAGAAGTTGAAAACACAAGGTGAATCCTTGCAATGATTTAGATGGATCTCCGTGATGAAATAATTGCGAGAGCTTGGAACTCCGGAAAAAAAGATGAGCTATTGAAACCAAGAATTTGGTGAGACTCCGGAATAAGGAATTGAATTTACTCGATGAAACAAGAATAAGAATTATATTATGCTTATCCTTCACCAATTTAAATAGATGACAAGCAACGGATCGCATACGACTTATTCTCGTAGAAATGATTTAGATAGATATAGCACAAACTTAATGGACCACCGGAAGGATTGAAACAACGAATGAATTGATATGATGAAGAAGGAAGAGAACTCTTGAGCAAACCACCGTAAGAATTGAAAAGCGAACGAAATAAAGGAATGAATCACCGGTAAGAATTGTGAAATGAACGAAGATACTTGAGACAATCTAGGTACATGAGAACGAAAAGATCACGAGATGATAAGAGAATGTTTGAACGATGCACCGGTAAGATTTGGAGAACGAGAGCTGAAAACTGAGAATGAATAACCCTGAATTGATGAACTCTGGATAACAAACTGAGAAGACTCTTGAATTGCCCCGGAAGGATGAAAAGAATAGTCACAAAGAAAACAATTATGAGAGGATGGCATAACGCTAGAACCACGAATCTTGAAAAGAATGAAGCAAGATTTAAGAGAAACTCTTCTTCAGTCTTCAAAATCTAAGAATGACGATGAGAAACACCACCAAATTATTGAGATACTCCGGGATGAAAATTAGAAAGGTTGAACCAATGATGAAAGAAAAGAAAGATCTTGGAGAAAAGCATTTGACTGACGATAATTCATTCTTACGTCAACTTTAGAAGATTTGAGAATAGCTCCGGTAAAATAAGAGGAGTCAGGTAAGATCCTGGAAAAAGACCTGTGGGTTAGGGCCCACTCAAAAGAAACACCGTTGAACGATTTAAAAGAGGGAATGCACCGGTTGAATTAGATGGCTAGAATGAGATAACATCCTCGAAAGATCTTGAACGACTGCAGAGTGGAAACACGAATCTTCTGAGATTTCTTGAGCACTCCGGAACAATCGAATAGCAAGAAGGTGAATGATTAAGAATTGCACCGGCAGGAGAAAACATTTGGAACAAGGAAAAGATATGATCGACAAGGCTTGACTTGAATCCACCGGAGAAGAAAAAGAACGAAGAGTGATGAACTTGAAGCTCCATTAGAATCTTCATGAGAATCACCGGATAAGAACATTGACGGAAAAGGAATGGAGAGACTTCACAAGAATAAAAGGATACTTGATAAGACATAGGATTCCTTGAAGAAAAAGGGTGGGTGGGTAGGAAAACAAAGGCAACTTGGGGACGGATGAAACAAACACCGTTGAGAAGAACTGATACTTGATCTTGCGGTTGTTGCAATGATTGGATCCACTTGAAGAGAAGCACACCGGTTAAAAAAGGATTGACATGACAAACTCGATGACCGAGAAGGATTAGTGTTCACATCGGGGTATGAGAACACCACTTAGAAAAAAAGGTATGGAATCAACACTTGACTTTGAAGCAACTCGAATACCACAACTCAAAACAAAAACAAAGTATTGGCTTGCAGAATAAGCCGGAACAAACATATGATAGAGATTTCGTCCAAAGTTTTCGTGGTGGGGCCTACACAGGCTCGATCGTACAACACCATCATGTACAAGGCAGTGCACATGACATACGAAGCGTCCCCGAGTCAGCATAGCCAATGACTCTTTAAGACACAACGAGACCACTGTAAAACCAACCGTGAATAGGCGGACCACTAGACGTCGAACCCCAATTTCATATCATACATCTGTCGGAAAGATATCCTAAGAGCTACTTGAATTCCCACTTATAAACTCCCGAAATTTTCCGGTTATGCAATCAGGTGTTGGGGATACAGGGGAAGCATAATATCTCACCCAAAACTAACAAATCCTACATCCAGCTGTATCCATTCTTCAACACATAACCATGAAACCTTCGGAAATCATCTATCTCAACCTTCGAAAAGCATCCGTTATACAAGTTATGGCAATACTCCCGAACTCCTGCCCTAGTACTGGGTGGCGTCGAGGTTATCTCACCAACAACTGCATAAAAGAGATTTTCGATGTCGGCGAAACTAACCTCAGGTATTCCAGAACTGCAATGATAAAATTGTGACGACAACACCTCGGAGGTCAACTCCCTGGGGCACTGCCACAACCCCTAAATGACAGGAGGCACCAAGAACAATGTTCTCGTCACAAAACCATCGGAACGATTCCAAGATACCCGCGTGATCCTAATTTTTTTTAGTGAAATTTGAGATGAGAAGAGTCAAAACTCTACGTCAGGATGCCTCACCAGAGCGACGAAGGGACTGGGGAGTAAAAAGAAGTCCTAACTCTCCGATATATAATTCCTAAATGACTCAAAACATTTCTAGACTCAAAAACGCCAGCGATTCGATCAAGCAGGGGGCTCCTAAGGTCGGGGAAGGCTTTGATACCAACTTGAAACACCCTCGATGCGGCTATATCTCCCACGTGTCGAAGCACGACTTAGAGGCATAACCGCATTGAAAGCAATGTCGCAAGTGAGGTAATCTTCACACAACCCATGTAATACATAAGGGAAAGAGATACATAGTTGGCTTACAATCGCCACTTCACACAATACATGAATAAAGCATTACATCAACCAGATACAATCAAGGTCCGACTACGGAACCAAAATAAAAGAAGACTACCCCAAAAGCTACACAGATCCCTGATCGACCCCAACTGGGCTCCACTATTGATCAACTAGAACGAAACAACACAAAGGACAAGATCTTCATCGAGCTCCTCCTTGAGCTTGGTTGCGTCACTTGCTCGGTAACATCGGTACCTGCAAACTGGTTTTGGAAGTATCTGTGAGTTACGGGGACTCAACAATCTCATACCCTCGCGATCAAGACTATTTAAGCTTATGGGCAAGGTAAAGGTATGAGGTGGAGCTGCAGCAAGCGTCTAGCATATATGGTGGCTAACATACACAAATGAGAGTGAGAAGAGCAGGCAAAGCACGACCGAACAACTATGATCAAGAAGTGATCCTAGAACGACCTACATCAAGCATAACTCCAACACCGTGTTCACTTCCCGGACTCCTCCGAGAAGAGACCATCACGGTCACACACGTGATTGATGTATTTTAATTAAGGTCAACTTCAGGTTTTCTACAACCGAACGTTAACAAATTCCCATCTGCCCATAACCGCGGGCACGGCTTTCGAAAGTTCAAAACCCTGCAAGGGTGTCCCAACTTAGCCCATCACAAGCTCTCACGGTCAACGAAGGATATTCCTTCTAGCGGGAAGACCCGATCAGACTGGGAATCCCGGTTACAAGACATTTCGACAATGGTAAAACAAGACCAGCAAAGCCACCCAGATGTGCCGACAAATCCTGATAGGAGCTGCACATATCTCGTTCTCAGGGCACACCGGATGAGCCAGACGTTGGGTAAGCTAGCCCAGAGTTGCCCCTGGTAGCTCGGACATCGCTCAGTTGGACCAACACTTAGAGAAGCACTGGCCGGGGGGGGGGGGGGGGTTAAATAAAGATGACCCTTGAGCCGACCGACTCAAGGGAAAGAAAAGGCTAGGTGGCAAATGGTAAAACCAATGTTGGGCCTTGCTGGAGGAGTTTTATTCAAGGCGAACTGTCAAGGGGTTCCCATTATGACCCAACCGCGTGAGGAACGCAAAATCCTGGAACATAACACCGATATGACTGAAACTAGGGTGGCAAGAGTGGAACAAAACACCAGGCATAAGGCCGAGCCTTCCACCCTTGACCAAGTATATAGATGCATTAATTAAATAAGAGATATTGTGATATCCCAACAAGTAAACATGTTCCAACAAGGAACAACAAATCCATGTTCCAACAGGGAACAAACTTCAATCTTCACGTGCAACTAACAACGCTATAAGAGGGGCTGAGCAAAGCGGTAACATAGCCAAACAACGGTTTGCTAGGACAAGGTGGGTTAGAGGCTTGGCTTAGCATTATGGGAGGCATGATAAGCAAGTGGTAGGTATCGCAGCATAGGCATAGCAAAAGAGCGAGCAACTAGCAAGCAAAGATAGAAGTGATTTCGAGGGTATGGTCATCTTGCCTGAGATCTCGCAAGGAAGAAGAACGAGTCCATGAAGAAGACAAACAGACGTAGTCGAACGAGTCCTCACAAACGCGACGTTATTGGAACCAACCCGAAGAAGCAACACCGGAAAGAAGCACACAACATAGTAAACAACCAACACACGAACATGGTATGATATGCGGGAAGTGGTATGTGATGCATATGCATGATTTGGAAATGAATGAAATAACCTGGCCTCAACTTGGAAATCCAAGAGTGCCACTGGAAAGGTTAGGTGATTTCAGTTGAAATCAATATAAAGATCACCGGAATCGGATGCACGGTTTGGAAATGGCAAGCAAAACAAAATATGGCACCGGGCTGCGATACACAACAAGTAGCCATCTAAATGCATCAAGATAATATGCTACATCACTCAAACATGGCAACAAAATACATGGCAGGGGTCCACTCATGATGCTTGACAAAAGATGAATACTGAGCTACGGCTAATTCATCCATTAGAAGGTTCAAACAAGCATGGCAAAAGTGCAAAAGATAACAGGTTTCAGACTTGGTGAAATTAACACAAGTCTGGAATTTATCACCAGGAAACACACTTTGGAGCATGAATACTACATGCTACAGGAACATATCATGGCAAAGCAAGGCATGGAATGAAGCTACTCAAAGCACTTAACAAAAGTTCCTTAGTGACCTTGAGCCAAAAGGGATCAAAAAAATACAATTGCAAGCATGTGAACATGGCAAAAACATAAACAGATTTAGACTTAGTGAAAAACTGGAGCATGCGAAACAGTTAACGAGTAGGCATGTTTACGAGCTCGATGCACTCACTACAGAGCATTGCATGACAAGCTAAGCATACACCCATCAAGAATACATGGCATAGAAGCTAGACATGGCAAGAACAATAACATAGCATGCACGAATCAATAGCAACAACCTCGACAAAATCGCTAAACATGTCAACGATCTGCCAGGAACATTTTATAGCAAAAGTAGAGCTCGATTGACTCAAGCTAGGGTGCTCCATAATTGCAAACAAAGATATGGATGGATATAGCACCACAATGTTAACAAAACATCCTTATTGATCATCCTCAAAAGAGGAATGGATCACTAGGAAACAACATGAACATATGGCATAAAGACAAAATCAGGACAAGGACTTAGTGAAATTCGAAGTCCCTGAAATCAGCATTACCGATTATGCTACTTTGCAAGCTTGTGATAGTCACCACAAATATCACAAAAATAAATGGCAAACACCTCTGTAAAGATGGCATGGCGTTCTACAAAACACATGTAGAGCTCAAGATCATACCATGCACATATTAATCATAGCAAAAATGACAAAATGCCATTTGCTGAAACAGATCTGACAAATTCCTCAAGTAGCCCTCTTCCAACGACATTTCGGGCATCAAGATGAGCTCAAATGAAAATGATGCAATGAGATGAAATGATGTACTCGTCGAGACAAACACTTTGATATGCTACACGCATGAACCGGAGCAACGGATGCAAAGTTATGATGCGATGAAGATGCCAAAAAGTTAGGGTTTCGGGAGGAGAAAGTCAACCGTCGAGTGGATTCGTCCAGATCTGGATCCGGCTGCATGCATAACGGAGTTGACCGGAACCTCGCCAGAGAACACGGACGCGGTGGCCGGAGTCAGTGGAAGCTGCGCGCCAGCGACGAGGAGGAGGCGGTGGGGCCGGAGTCGGCGGCAGCGACAGCGGTGCCCCGCGGTGGCGACGCGGCGCGGCCGAGGAGGCGGCGCTCGCCGACGATGGAGGCACGCGGCGGCGCGGCGAGCAAAATGCGGTGGCGCGGCGTGGAGGAGCGGATGCGGGAGGCCGACGCGGTGCGCCCGAGGCGGCAGGGACGCCCAGCCGTGGGACGGCGGGGTTCGGGCCCCGCGGGCCGGATCTGGGCCGCGCGGGCCCGCGGCGGCGGAGGAGAGAGGAGGTACGGTGGTGCCGACGTGGCGCGGCCTAGTTGGTGGAGAGCGGCAGTGTGGCAACGTGGCGCGCCCTGATTCGTCGGGGTGACGCGTCCGGCGGACATGTCCGGTGCAAGATGGACGTGTCCGGCGGCGCGAGGAAGGAGATGGCTAGGGTTTCGGGGAAAAGATCCGAAAACGAAAATGAAGGGGTCTATAAATAGGCGTAGAGGGAGCTAGGAAGCTCCAAATGAGGTGCGGTTTGCGGCCACGCGATCGTGATCAAACGACCGAGATGATGGAGGAGGTTTAGGTGGGTTTTGGGCCAAATTGGAAGGGTGTTGGGCTGCAACACACATGAGGCCTTTTCGGTCCCTCGGTTAACCGTTGGAGTATCAAATGAAGTCCAAATGGCACGAAACTTGACAGGCGGTCTACCGGTGGTAAACCAAGGCCGCATGACAAGTCTCGGTCCAATACGAAAACGTTTAACACCTGCACACGAAAAGAGGTAGAAAGGGACACCGGATGACATAGGAGCGCCGGATTGCAAAACGGACAACGGGGAAAATGCTCGGATGCATGACACGGACATGTATGCAAATGAAATGCACATGATGACATGATATGCAATGCATGACATGCAAGCAATGACAACGCAACAACAGCGAATAACTGGAGGACACCTGGCACATCGGTCTCGGGGCGTTACACGGGCCTACCTCGGGCCTCGACGGGCCTGGCGGCGGGGAGGAGAGAGAGGAGGCGCGGTGGACACATGGCTGGGGCGGATTGGTTGGAGGGCGGCGGCGGACACGTCTGGCGGCGGGATGGACATGTTCGGCGGCGAGGAGGAGGTTTGATCTAGGGTTTGCCCGAGAATTTCGGAGGGGGAGGTGTTTTTATAGGTAGGGGGAGCTAGGAGAGTCCAAAAGGAGTGTAGTTTTTGACCACGCGATCGTGATCCGACGGCGGAGGACATGGAAGTGGTTTGGAAGGGTTATTGGGCCATTTTGGAGGGGTGTTGGGCTGCAACACACACGAGGCCTTTCCGGTTCCCCGGTTAACCGTTGGAGTATCAAACGGACTCCAAATGACACGAAACTTGACAGGCGGTCTACTGGTGGTGTACCAAGGCCGCTTGGCAAATCTCGATCCATTCCGAGAACGTTTAACACCCTCTCACGAAAAGAGGCAAAAGGGGGGCGCCAGAGGATGTAGGAGTGTCGGATTCCAAAACAGACAACGGGGAAAATGCTCGGATGCATGAGACGAACACGTATGCAAATGCGATGCACATGATGACATGATATGAAAAGCATGACATGGACAAAATTCAAAACGAAGAAAAAACCGAACCACGAGGGAATCTCATAACTTAGAGCCGAAAAAGGAAAGAGTCGGAGTAAAAATATGGCAAGTTGTATCCGGGGCGTTACAACACTCCACCACTACGAAAGGATCTCGTCCTGAGATCTAGCATGGCACCGGAGGGAACGAAAGAGGAAGATAAGAGGTAAAACCAAGTTGCTTCTTTGACAAACGAGTAAAACCATAGAACCTTGAAAGGTTAAACCATTTCGAGAAAAGAATACAATGGAGATGAAAAAAGTTGACCACTCTCCGTTAGAAAAGAGGAACAAGGAAGAACAAATTTGGACAGCACTCCGGTTGAAAAATGATATGGAACTTGATAAGATGAAAAGATCTTGAAGAGATGACACAACACTCCGGTTAAATGGATAAGCATGAAAAGAACACGATCATCACAACTTGAGATGATGAGAGAAGAGAGAAACATCACAATGCCTCCGGAACAAGAAATAATATAGATAATTGAAATGAAAGGATGTAGAATAAAAGGCCAACTTATGCCACAATTGAGCTTGGAGATCACCCTTCCAAGAAAGTTATAACAGAGTTGTTTCAAAACCAACAACGAAAAGGATAAGCTTGATGTGGGCTTATAGAAGACATCTCAAAATTATGAGGTGACAACTTGCCACTCACAGAAAAGATTTGATTGGGAGCTAGAAAAAGATAGAAATCTTCTTCCACCGAGGTGATTAGAAAACTTGGTTCATAGGTAGACATTACCAAGAGAAACATTCCCAATGGACGACTTTAGGTGAAATATGGCACAAGATAATCTCCATAAAGGTATCTTGAAGAACAATTGAGGAATGAAAAGAATCCTTAACGGACCACCATGTGTAGCCTCCATGAGGAACTCCGGTAAATAAAGAATGATCGAAAAGAAGTTAAGGATGAAAGAATACGATTGAGGCCTTGCAATGATTGAATGAAGCTTTGCGACGAGATAAAGTGGAAACTTGGAACTCCGAAAGAAAAGATAAAGCATCTCGAACCGAGGATGTGAGATGATGAACCACTCTGGAAAGAAGAAATTAGATCACTTGGATGAAACAATAATAAGAATTATGTTATGCGTATCCTTCACCAATTAAATTGATGACAAGCAACGGATTGCATACAACTTATTCTCGTAGAAAAGATTAAGATAGATATAGCGTAAACTTGAGAAGGTCTTCAATGAACTGCCGGTAGGATTTGGAAAGAACGAATGAAGATACTTGAAGGAACTTGATACAAGAGAACAAAGAGATCACTAACTAATTAGAGAATATTTGAATGATGCACCGGTAAGATTTGGAGAACAATAGTTGAAAGCTGAGAATGAATAAACCTGAATTGATGGCCTTCGGAGAGTCAAACTGAAAAGAACTCCTGAATTTCTCTGGATGGGTGAAAAGAATTCTCACAATCGAAAACAATTATGAGAGGGTGGCAACAAGCTAGAACCACGATTCTTTGAAAGAACGGGTAAGGAATTAAGAGGAACTCTTCTTCGGTCTTCAAAATCCGAGAATGACGATGAGAAACAACACCATGAATTGTTGAGACACTCCGGAATAAAGAAGAATATAAAGGTTGAATCAACAATGAAATGAATTTCAAAGATCTTGGAGAAAGACATTTGATTGCTGATAATTCATTCTTACGTCAACTTTGAAAAAAAATTGAGGATAGCTCCGGGAAAATTAGAAGAGTCAGGTAAGATCCTGGGAAAAGACCTGTGGGTTAGGACCCACTCAAAAGAAACACCGTTGAACGATTACTTGAAAGGGAGATTGCGCCGGTTGAATTAAATGGCTTGAATGAGATAACATCCTCAAAAGAAACTTGAACGAATTGAGAATGGAAACTAGAATCTTCTGAGATATCTTCAGCACTCCGGAACAAATGAATAGCGAGAGGTGAAAAAAATAAGAGAGTCTTCGGTAAGAACTTCCAACATGGAAAACATGTGAACCAATGAAAAAGATATGATCAACACCGAAAGCTTGCATTGAATCCACCGGAGAAGGAAAAGAACGAAGAATGATGAACTTGAAGCCCCGTTAGCATCTTCCTGAGAATCACCGGATAAGAACATTGAACAAAAAAGAATGAAGAGACTTCACATGAATAAAATGGATACTTGATTAATACATTTGATTCCTTGAAGGGAAAGGGTTGGGAGGGTGGGAAAACAAAGACAACTTGGGACGGATGAACAAAACACCGTTGAGGAAAACTGAGATTGGATCTCGCGAATGTTGAAATGATCGGATCCACTTGAAGAGGAACACACCGGTTGAAAAGGATTGGCATGACCATCTCGATGATCAAAAAGGATTAGCACTCCCATAGAAATATGAGAGCACCACGGAGGAAAAAGGCATGGAATCAACACTTAACATTGAAGCAGCTCGAATACCACAACTCAAAACATAACAAAGGATTGGCTTGCAAAATAAGCCGGAAACAAACATATGATAGATCCCATATCATATCGTGTGTCTGTTGGAAAGAATTCCTACATGATACTTGAATTCCCACTTATAAACTCCCGAAACTTTCTGGTTATGCAATCAGGTGTTGGGGATACATGGGAAGCATAATATCGCACCCAAACAAACAAATCCTACATCCAGCTGTATCCATCCTTCAACACATAACCAAGAAACCTTCGAAAATCGTGTACCTCAACCTTTGAAAAGCATCCATTATACGAGTTATGGCAATACTCCCGAACTCCCGCCCCAGTACTGGGTGGCGTAGAGGTTATCTCACCAACAACTGCATAAAAGAGATTTTCGATGTCGGCAAACTCAGGTAGTCCAGAACTGCAACGATAAAATTGTGATGACAACACCTCGGAGCTCAACTCCCCGGGACACTGCCACAACCCCTAAATGTCAGGAGGCACCAAGAACAATGTTCTCGTCACAAAACCATCGAAACGATTCCAAGATACCCGCGTGATCCTAATTTTTTCGTGAAATTTGAGGAGAGAAGAGTCAAAACTCTATGTTAGGAGGCCTCACCAGAGCGATGAAGGGACCGAGGAGTAAAAAGAATCCTACTCTCTGATATATATAATCCTAAGACTCAAAACATTTTGTTCTAGACTCAACAACGTCAGCGATTCGATCAAGTAGGGGGCTCCTAAGTCGGGGATGGCTCTGATTACCATCTTGTAATACACACGATGCGACTATATCTCCCATGTGTCGGAGCACGACTTAGAGGCATAACCGCATAGTAGGCATGTCGCAAGAGGGGTAATCTTTACACATCCCATGTACTGAATAAGAAAGGGATAAAGAGTTGGCTTACAATCGCCACTTCACACAATACATAAATAACATACATCATCCAGAATACAATCAAGGTCCGACTACAGAACCAACATAAATAAAGACAACCCCAAATGCTAGATCCCCGATCGCCCCAACTGGGCTCCACTACTGATCAAAAGGAAACGAAACAAAACAACGACCACGATATTCATCAAGCTCCCACTTGAGCTCGGTTGCATCACCTGCACCGGTATCATCGGCACCTGCAACTGTTTGGAAGTATCTTTAAGTCACGAGGACTCAGGAATCTCACACCCTCGCGATCAAGACTATTTAAGCTTAAAGGTAGGGAAAGGGGGGGGGGTAGTGATGTGGAGCTGCAGCAAGCACTAGCATATAAGGTGGCTAACTTACGCAAAAAAGAGCGAGAAGAGAAGCAACGCGGCGGTCGTGAACTAGAAGTGATCAAGAAGTGATCCTGAAACTACTTACGTTCAAGCATAACACAAGAACCATGTTCACTTCCTGGACTTCGTCGAGAAGAGACCATCACGGCTACACACGCGGTTGATTCGTTTTAATTAAGTTAAGTGTCAAGTTCTCTACAACCAGACATTAACAAATTCCCATCTGCCCATAACCGCGGGCACGGCTTTCGAAAGTTCAAACCCTGCAGGGGTGTCCCAACTTAGCCCATCACAAGGTCTCACGGTCAATGAAGGATATTCCTTCTCCCAGGAAGACCCGATCAGACTCGGAATCCTGGTTATAAGACATTTCGACAATGGTAAAACAAAACCAGCAAGACCGCCCGATGCACCGACATCCCGATAGGAGCTGCACATATCTCGTTATCAGGGCAACACCGGATGAGAAATCCGTACAACTAAAACTAGCCCTCAAGTTTCCCCGAGGTGGCGCTGCAAGGGGCTCTAGTTCGGAACAACACTTAGAGAATCACTGGCCAGGGGGGGGGGGGGTAAAATAAAGATGACCCTTGGGTTGGCCGACCCAAGGGAAGGGTAATAGGTTGTTAAGAAAATGTAGAAGTAAAACCAAGGTTGGGCCTTGCTGGAGGAGCTTTATTCAAAGCGAACTATCAAGGGGTTCCCATAACACCCAACCGCGTAAGGGACGCAAAATCAAGGAACATAACACCGGTATGACGGAAACTAGGGCGGCACGAGTGGAACAAAACACCGGGCATAAGGCCTAGCCTTCCACCCTTTACCAAGTATATAGATGCATTAAAGTAAATAAGAGATAATAATGATATCCCAACAATATCCATGTTCCAACATGGAACATACTTCATCTTCACCTGCAACTAGCAACGCTATAAGAGGGGTTGAGCAAAAGCGGTAACATAGCCAAACAACGGTTTGCTAGGAAAGGTGGGTTAGAGACTTGACATGGCAATATGGGAGGCATGATAAAGCAAGTGGTAGGTATCGCGGCATAGCAATAGAGAGAGCAACTAGCAAGCAAAGGTAGAAGTGATTTTGAGGGTATGGTCATCTTGCCTGCAAAGTTCTCCGAGTTGATGAAAGCTTGATCCTCGTATGCGCACTCAACGGGTTCCTCGAACACGTACTCATCTCCTGACTCTACCCAAGGCAAGAACACAATCAAAGGAAACCATAATCAACCACGGTGCACTGTGCAAGCAACATGATGCAAAACATGACATGACATGCGGGATGTGATATGCAATGCATATGCGTGCTCCGGAAGGAAAATGGTGAACAAGGCATCAACTTGGCAAACCAAGTGTTCCGCTGGAAAGATGAGTTGATTTTGGTCAAAATCGATATAAAGATCACCGGAATCGGATGCACGGTTTGCAAATGGCAAGCAAAACAAGAATGGCACAATTCTGCGCTTAACAGCACGATGCCATCAATAATGCAACAAGAAACTAAGCTACTACACTCCAACAAAGCAAAAAATCACATGGCAGTGATCTACTCAAGATGCTTGACAAAAGATGAACACTGAGCTACGGTTAAATCACACAAGAGCAGGTTCAAACAAGCATGGCCAAAGTGCAAAAGATATCAGCATCACAGACTTAGTGAAAATACTAACATGCCAGAAATTAACATCAGGAAGACATATTTAGAGCAAGCAAACAACATGCTATAGGAACAGAACATAGCAATATAAGGCACGACATGAATCTACTCAAAGCATAGAACAAAAGTCCCTTACCGACCATGAGTCAAAAAGGATCAGAAGATATGATGGCACCCATGTAAACATACCAAGTTTCGTTAACAGATTCAGACTTAGCAGAAAACTGAGCATGTCAAAAATAGAATTATGAAGGCCTCTTTGCGAGCTCAATTCACTCATCACAAAGCCTTGCATGACAAACTAAGCATACTACCAGGAAGAATACATGATCATGAAGCTAACCATGGCAAGAACAAGCTCATAGCATGCATGGATCAAGTACAACAACCTTGGCAAAATTGTTTAACACGTAAACAATCTGCTAGGAACATTTTATAGAAAAAGCAGAGCAAGATCAAGTCATGCTAGGGCACTCCATAATTTCAAACAGGGGCATGGATGGATAGAGCATAACCATATGTCAAAATCATCCTTACTGAAGATACTCAAAACAAGCATGGATCACTCTCTAGCATCATGGATACATGGCATAAAAATAACAGCAGAGCAATGACTTAGTAAAATTCTAAGTCCTTGAAATCAGCAATATCACGAGAGCTACTTGGCATGCTTTTGCTAGTCACCACATTGATCACCAAAATACATGGCATACACCCCTGTAAAGATGGCATGGCATAGCCCAAAACACATGTAGAGCTCAAGTCCATATGCAACACACAACAAATGTAGCAAAAATGACAAATCCTCATACTCTAATAAGAATCAGCACCTAACATTTTATAGCACTATTGCATCAGTCATTTGGGCATCAAGATGGACTCAAACAAGCATGTCACATTGGAACAAAATGAACAGCACATCATGATGAACATTTTGATATATCATGCGCATGAAACGGAGCTACGACCATAGGGTTATGATGCAATGAACATAGGTATAAAATATAACAGAGGGAAAACACGTAGTGGGAAATCGACCTCCCAGAGATTAGATCTAGGGTTTCGGTGCACAGAAGTCGAGGCGGCCGGGATCTCGCCGGAGTTGGGCTGGAGATGGGGGAGACGGCCAGAGATGGTGGAGGATGTCGCCGACGCGGTGGGAGGCGGATCCGGCCGAAGTGGGCGCGGTCGCCGGCGGAGAAGAGTGGCGCGGTTGCCGGCGAGGAGGAGTGGTGCGGCTGCCGGCGAAGAGCTCCGGTGCGGCGGTGGCGGGGCACACTCGGCGGCGCGGCGCGCGGGCGTGTCGGCGGCGAAGGCGGCGGAGAAGCTCCGGTGGCGGCGCGGTCTCACGCGGGGGCGCGGCCCGGGTGCGGCCCGGGGCGGGCCGGCTTCGGGCCCCGGCGGGCCTAGCGGTAGGGAGGAGAGAGAGGAGGCGCGATGGACATGTGGTGGCGGCGGATTGGTTGGAGGGCGGCGGCGGACACGTCCGGCGGCGGGATGGACATGTCCGCGGGCGAGGAGGAGGTTTGATCTAGGGTTTGCCCGAGAATTTTGGAGGGGGAGGTGTTTTTATAGGTAGGGGGAGCTAGGAGAGTCCAAAAGGAGTGTAGTTTTCGACCATGCGATCGTGATCCGACGGCGGAGGACATGGAAGTGGTTTGGAAGGGTTATTGGGCCATTTTGGAGGGGTGTTGGGCTCCAACACACAAGAGGCCTTTTCGGTTCCCCGGTTAACCGTTGGAGTATCAAACGGACTCCAAATGGCACGAAACTTGATAGGCGGTCTATTGGTGGTGTACCAAGGACACTTGGCAAATCTCGGTCCATTTCGAGAACGTTTAACACCCGCTCACGAAAAGAGGCAAAAGGGGGGCGCCGGAGGACGTAGGAGTGTCGGATTGCAAAACGGACAACGGGGAAAATGCTCGGATGCATGAGACGAACACGTATGCAAATGCGATGCACATGATGACATGATATGAAAAGCATGACATGGAAAAAATGCAAAACGAAGAAAAAACCCAACCACTAGGGAATCTCATAATTTAGAGCCGAAAAAGGAAAGAGTCAGAGTATAAATATGGCAAGTTGTATCCGGGGCGTTACAACTCCCCCGTTGGCGCGCCCTTCTTGGCCGGCCGCCTCTTAGCCCTTGCTCCTTTATATACGGGGGCAAGGGGGCACCTCTAGAGACACAAGTTGATCATTGATCTCAGCCGTGTGAGGTGCCCCCTCCACCATAATCCACCTCGGTCATACTGTAGCGGTGCTTAGGCGAAGCCCTGCGATGGTAGCTTCATCAACATCGTCACCACGCCATCGTGCTGACGAAACCCTCCCTCAATCTCTACTAGATCGTGAGTTCGCAGGACGTCACCGAGCTGAACGTGTGCTGAACGCGGAGGTGCCGTACATTCGTTACTGAGCATCAGTCGATCGTGAAGATGTACGACTACATCAACCGCGTTGTCATAACGCTTCCTCTTAACGGTCTACGAGGGTACGTGGACGACTCTCCCCTCTCATTGCTATGCATCACCATGATCTTGCGTGTGCGTAGGAAAATTTTGAAATTACTACGTTCCCCAACAGATTCCGCGAAATGGCTTGAGGCCATGAAATCTAAGATGGGATCCATGTATGAGAACATAGTGTGGACTTTGGTTGACTTGCCCAATAATTGGCAAGCTATAGAGAATAAATGGATCTTCAAGAAGAAGACTGACGCTGACGGTAATACTACTGTCTACAAAGCTCAACTTGTTGGGAAAGGTTTTCGAAAAGTTCAAGGAGTTGACTACGATGGGACCTTCTCACCCGTAGCGATGCTTAAGTCTGTTCGAATCATGTTAACAATTGCTGCATTTTATGATTACGAAATTTGGCAAATGGATGTCAAAACTGCATTCCTTAATGGATATCTTAAAGAAGAGTTGTATATGATGCAACAAGAAGGTTTTGTCGATCCAAAAGGTGCTAACAAAGTGTGTAAGCTCCAGCGATCTAGTTATGGATTGGTGCAAGCCTCTCGGAGTTGGAATATACGCTTTGATAATGTGATCAAAGCATATGGTTTTATACAGACTTTTGGAGAAGCCTGTATTTACGAGAAAGTGACTGGAGCTCTGTAGCATTTCTAATATTATATGTGGGTGACATATTATTGATTGGAAATAATACAGAATTTCTGGATAGCATAAAAGGATACTTGAATAAGAATTTTTCATTGAAAGACCTCGGTGAAGCTGCTTATATATTGGGCATCAAGATCTGTAGAGATAGATCAAGACGCTTAATTGGACTTTCACAAAGCACATACCTTGATAAAGTTTTGAAGAAGTTCAAAATGGATCAGTCAAAGAAAGGGTTCTTGCCTGCGTTACAAGGTGTGAAGTTGAGTCAGTGTCACACCCTAGCTAGTTCAAGCATTAGAGTGTGCATCATGTTTAAATTCCTTTTCAATTTGAAATGGGGATGACAGAACCCCCAGCACCCCCTGGAACAACTAGGGTTTACTAAAAACTTTTTCAATGAACCTGAAATGCCCTTCTAAAACGTCCACCCTTTTTGTTTTGCGTTAAAACCTTTGACAAAAATGGTGCACATTTTTCGAGGACATCTAAGGTCATTGGATTAATCCTTATGGTATTTGCATTTGGGCATTTAAATGCTATAAAATATTTTAAATGCTCAAATAATCATAAACTAAAATGTTTGCTGTTGAATATATTCTAAGCAGTAGCCATGATTAATTTTATGATTTATGGTAATGCCCTAGCATTTTTAATAAAGCCCTGAAGCTACAGAAATAATAGAATAAATAAGAAAAAAAGAAAAAAGAGAGAGAAACTTACCTGGCGCAGCCCAGCTAACTCACCAGCCGGCCCACCTGGCGGCCCAGCACTATGCTGGCCTGCGCCAGCCAGCTGCTTCTTCCCCGCCAGGCAGGCAGGGAGGTGACGCCGGCGTGCCCGAGCTTGCCACGGCGTCACCTGCTTGCCGCCCGCGCCCTGGATGCCTGGACGCCTCCACGTCGCACCCCAAAGCCCCTGGACACGCCATTCCCCCTGTCTCTCTTCATTCACCATTCCCCACCATGGCCGACGCCCCTGTCGCTGCACCGTCGTCGTAGCCGTGCCCTCCATCGTCCTTGCACCGCGTCATCGTGTCCACGAGCTCCTCCGTCGTCGATTACATCGAGTGGGTCGAGCCCCGAGCGCTCGCTCGCCCCGGAGACGCTGCACCGAGCTCGCCCTCAACTCCGGCCACCGGAGATCCCTTTCGCAGCCCCCACCGCATCAGCTCATCCCCGACCTCTCCGACTGCCTTGACGAGACCCCCGTGAGCTCAGCCACCTCCCCACCCTCTCCGTTCTCCCTCTCGAGCCCTGTAGCGATTGCATGTAGATCACCCGCACGCACAGCCGCGGAGCTCGTCGCCGACGAGGCTCCGGCCACCCAATGGCCACGCCACCCTGTCCACTAGTCCTACCACACCTCCAGGAGCTCAACGCACAAAACCTCGGGCCTCCCCGTGCCCCCTAACGACTAGTTCATCCTCACCCGAGCTCCGGCCGCCGCCAAACTCGTCGCCGATGACGTTTCCGGCCACCCCAGCTCCACCCACTGCCACCACTCGACGCGGCTTCCTCCCCGCATCACATAGATAGTCTCCGCTGTCCTTTTGTTCACCGGAGTGCAAATCCCGCGTTGCTCCGCCGCGTCTGGCCTCGCCGGCGACTAGACGCCGGCGAGTTGACCCTGTTTGACCCCGGGTGGGCCCAGGTTGACCCCCCTGATTCTATGACAGGTGGGGCCGGTCTGCTAATTAGTTTAGTTTTAGTTTTAACTAAATTTAATTAGTTTAGTCACTAACATGTGGGCCCAGGCCCCACTGACAGCTAATAAGTGTTAATTTAATTATGTTAATTAGCTGAGTCACTGACAGACAGGGCCCATCAGTCAGGTTTGACCTGGCCGACCCAGTTTACCCGCTGACGTCACACCTATGTCATGCTGACACATTAATTCAATTACTGGATTTATTCTTTAATAGGAAATTCCAGAAAATAGCCAAAACTTCTAAAAATCATAGAAAATCAACCATAGCTCCAAATGCAAAGATTTATATATGAAAAATCATCAGAAAAATTCAATCTATCCATCTATAATGGTTTCATGCATGACAAAACAAGTTAACCTTGCTGTTTAAGCAGAATAAGATAATACACTAATAAGGCTATGTTTAATGAGCTAACATTTGAATCTTTGATTGAAATGAGTTCATCCCCTTCTGTTTTAGCTTGCATTAGGCCAAGACACTTTCATCTTGCCATGTCATAGCATGCATCATATTGTTGCATATTGCCATGTGTTGATTATGTTCGGTGTGTCTTTCGTGGTAGGTTCTGCCTCCGAGGATAACCCCGAGTATCCGTCTGAAGGGCAGTACCCTACTACCACTACAACAGGCAAGCAACCCATTGATCATTCTGATACAAACCAATGTTCTCGCTTCTGCTCTTGTTTACTGCATTAAGACAACGCGATTCAAACTGCTGTGTGCTACAGTAGTTGAACCCTTATCCTCTACATGACCTGTCATTGCCACAGTAACTAGATGAAACCCACTAGCATGTGTAGGAGTTGATTGAGCCATGTATGTGATTCCTACCTTGCTATGGCTGCTATGCTTAGAGTTGTGTCAGGTCTGGTTCATCTGCGTGATGGCCTAGAGTGAAATGATTATGTCGGTAATGTGAGGGATGTGTTGAACATGTTTTAGTAAAGGTATCGATGAGATGCCATGTAGGAGTACATGGTGGGTTGTTTCATTGAGGCCGTCCATAAGAACTGAGATCTGTATGTGTGATTTAAGATGCAGTTACTACCATACATTGGGCCCGAAACCAATGGACCCTCTCGGCTTCTTAATCACCCTAGTACCCTGTCCAGGAGTTGCAAATAGTTTCTGGTGTTTGTAGGTTATGTGTTGGCGGTCGTGCGTAGCGCTGACCCTAGGGGTGGGCTATGTTGCAGTAGATACACCGTGGCCGGGTATGCCGGGCGCCCGTTTGGCGTCTTGGGACCCTGTTCACATCGTTCGGGGCCGTATGTGGAAACCTCGGCCGGACGCCCTGCGGATGGAACCTGGATAGGCGATGAACCTAGACTAGAGACTTGAGTGTTTAGGTAGGCTGTGGCCAACACCCTCGTTGGGCTTCCGCTTGAAGGTTGCCGAGTACAGGTCGTGTAAACGGCGGTAAGTGGTGAAAGCGTGTATGAAGAAGTACACCCCTGCAGGGTATAAAACTATTCGAATAGCCGCGTCCGCAGTAAAGGACTACTTGGTTGCCTATACAGTTCATAGACAAGTTAATGGTTACTACTAAAAGACTCAAGATAAGTGTGAGTACCGAGGATGGCCCTCTCGTAGGATGACGAGGGAGGATCCCTGGTGGAGTATTGTGTTGGTGAGTAGTGGACTCGTGTGCGAAAACTATTTTACTAGTGGAGTTCCGTAGGATAGCCTAGCCAAGAGTCAAAGCTGGCTTGCTGTAATAACCCCACCACCTTCTTGAGAATGAGCATGTATAGTAGGTTCTGTTGTAAGACTTGCTGAGTACCTTTGTACTCATGTTTGCTTAATTACTGTTTTCAGACGACAACACCGCCCCTCCGATGGATTCTACGTAGACCTTGATGTTTACGAGTGACTAGCCACCCAGGTGGTGATCCTGGCCATGGAGGGCCCTATGTAGATAGACAGGCTTCGAGAAGCCCTCTTTCTTTCTAGTGTCTGTACTTAGACTAGTTGCTTCCGCTTGTGCTTGTATGATTGTATGACTTGAGTGTCGGGTCATGTGATCCCTACCTGTATGAACTTGTTATGTATGGCTCTCTAGAGCCTTTAAATAAAGTACTTGAGTTGTAGAGTTATGTTGTGATGCCATGTTATATGTACTCATATCGGGCATATTGTGTGTATGATTGAAATGCTTGGTATGAGTGGGATCCGACAATCTAGTTGTTTATCCTTGGCAACCATTCTTATGGGGAAATGTAGTCTAGTGTTCCTCGAGCCATAGTAGTCCGCTACAGCCCGGTTCACCGGAGTCCTGCTAGCCCAGCACTACTGCTCAGGACACCTGACTGGCCGGCATGTGTTTCACTTCGTTCCTATGTCCGTCCCTTCAGGGAAATGTCACGCAGTGACATCCGGAGTCCTACCTAGCCTGCTACAGCCCGGGTTCTCCGGAGTCCTGTTAGCCCAGTGCTACAGTCGGATTCACTCGCTGATGACCGACATGCTCGATGTGATTCATGTATGCCTGTCTCCATAGGTCTGTGCCGCTTTGGGTTCACGACTAGCCATGTCGGCCCAGGTTCTCTGTCATATGGATGCTAGCGACACTATCATATACGTGAGCCAAAAGGCGCAAACGGTCCCGGGCCATGGTAAGGCGACACCCATGGGATACCGTGCGTGAGGCCGCAATGTGATATGAGGTGTTACCAGCTAGATCGATGCGACTTGGAATCGGGGTCCTGACAGTGTTGGCATCAGAGCCGGACTACCTGTAGGTTCGTTGAGCCAAACTGGTCGATGTCGAGTCTAGAAATTCTTTAGTTATATGTAGGGGAATTGATTGTGGGAGGGAACGTAAGGCTCTTTTACTCCTTTAACTTATGCCCTCTGATCTGAGTCATTCTCTTCTCATTCAACGTGGGTTAAGGACTAGGCTCTCTTCTTCTGTCAGGTTCACGTGTTACTAATCCGTAGTAGCTTATAGGATTGTTGTTACAAGCCCAGTTCAGTTTCTACTATTTCTAGTATGTTGCTAGTTGAATCAGAACCTTGATATGATGTTGTTGAGTGGTATTGCAAACTGTTGTGGATGTCTCAAATCTTTTTCTGAGCATTTACAACTGTTATGCTGTCCAATTTTCCCTAGAAATTCTAGTGTCTTTGCATTGTGGTTGTGCTTTCAGATGGCCAACCGTGCTCAAAACCAAGTGGTTCGCCTGACCCGGTGCCTCGACGTGCCCGGTCATACTGCTATGTTAGTCCGGGTAATGATCGAGACGGGTTACCGTTGGTATCCCGAATACACCGTTGAAGAGCAATTCCGAGACTTTAATCAAAGCCAATATTTCTGCACCGTCAGGATATTTCCTTCTTATCCTGGATCTACCGAGCACCTTCACTGTTCCTATGGACTCGGGGTTACTGTTGAGATGGCTGTGTAGGATGCTGCCTATTCCATGATGACCATCATGCGAGTCAGGACTAGCCTGCTTCGAAACACCAACTTCCGTTACATGCCAGCTTCACTTCCGGGAGCGCAAGGGTATCTCCAGGCTATCTATGCTGACTCCACCCAGGAGGACTCACTAACTCGTACCACTGCCGAGATGCTCGAGGATAAAGACCGAGAGAATCGGGCCTTGAGGCTGGAGCTTTTCAACACCCGTGCTGATCATTGGGCCACATTGACTCGGTTTGCACCTGCGGTGCAAGCTGGATGTATGGATACAAGGGATCTGTATCCTGTGAGATCTGCTCTGCCAGACATGGTGGATTAGCGTGATGTGGGAGGCATCACCCCACCCCGTGGTCCCCGCAGGCCACCGTTTGTTGGTCCAAGACCTCATCCTAGCCCCTTTGGTCCACAAGCTCCTCAGGACCGTCTGTTCCCGGATGATCACGTTGAACTTCCAGGCTATGGAGTTGACTTCTATGAGGACTACTACGGAGCTGTCTGAGTTAGTAGTAGTACCACTAGTATTGTAATAGTTGTATCTTCACTGTCCTGCGTGACTTGTGGAATATGACTTTGTGTGTAATCAATTCTGGAGGTGTAGACAAATAATGTATAGGAGCTTGGAATGCCTCCGATGAGATGTAACGTCTTTCATCATAGTTGTACTGTAGCCTGGGCTTGTACTAAACTATGTATGATGTGTATGACCATTGATATATATGGCAGTTTTATATTACCATGACATACGGATGGACATCTCTGCATTCCGTGTTATCCATTACATTCTGCACTTCCTTGCTAAGTTTGAGCCATCCTTACCTAAACCGGTGTCTTGTTTTCTCCTAGGATGGTCAACACCCGCAGCAACCCTGCTGCCCTGGAGCAGGGGGAAGCCAGTGCAGCTACGGGTGAAAATCTGCCTCACCCGCCTTCTCTGGCCGAAGTGATGCTAGAGGCGGAAAGAAACAAGCGTGAGACTAACTGCCTGCTAGAGCGGATTGAGCAAAACTCTGCACGCCATCAGCGAAATGACTTGGTGTCAATCAATGACTTTATCAAGCTGTACCCACCAAAGTTTAACCATTATGTCGAGGCCCTCGACGCGGATGACTGGCTTCGTAGCATCACCCACAAGCTATGTTCTGCCAACGTAGCCGAAGCTGATGAGGTTACTTATGCTGCCTACCATCTCGAAGGCCCTGCTAGCCTCTGGTGGGAAAATTTTGAAGCTATGCACCCGGTCGGCCAAATCACTACTTGGGATGAATTCAGTGAGGCTTTCCGTGAGCATCACATTCTGGAAGGTCTCATAGATCGTAAGAGGGAGGAGTTCTGCAATTTTACCCAAGGAAGACTGACTATGGATGCATATAGCCGTGAATCTGGGAATCTGGCACGTTATGCTCCTGAAGAAGTATCTATCGACGCTAAGAAGAAGGCAAGGTTCCGCAAGGAACTTAGCCCTGAGCTTCGCCGCGATCTTCGTCTGCACGAGTGCACCTCCTTTCAGAAGTTGGTCAATAAAGCCATCAGTGCTGAGTCAGGCCAGTCTGACTATGACGCTTCACGCAAACACTCACGTGATTTTGGCTCTTCATCCGGCTCCGGAGCTCAGAAGCGCCGGGTGTGGATCCCAAGCATGGCACTGCCACCCAGGTTCATTCCGAGGCCATCCTTTGAGGTGCCTTGTCCCAACCACAAGTTTGCACCGCCCAAGCCCTGTGGTGGCCCCGGTGCTAATGCTGCTCCACGCCCCAATGTGGTGACATGCTTCAAGTGTGGAGAGCCAGGTCACTATAGTCGAGAGTGTCCCCAGAACAACCCCAATCAGACTGGAAAGTCCGTTGGCTGTGGTAAGCTAGCGAGAAAGACATTCTACGCCAAGCCAGTCACTACTACACGTGGCCATGTCAACTATGTTTTAGCCGAGGAGGCTCATGAGGATCCTAACATCGTCCTTGGTACCCTCCTTGTTAATTGCCATCCGGCATCTGTTCTTTTCGATACTGGAGCATCTCATTCATTCATATCCGAGAACTATGCTCGATTGCATAACACGACATTCTATGACATGCCCTCTACCATGGAAATTCAAACCCCTGGCTCTAGATGGCAAACTTCTAGAGTAAGCCATGGGAACAAAATTCTTGTCGATAGACTTGTCTTCCTTGCATCCTTAATAGCTCTCAAGTCCTCAGACATAAACATCATTTTGGGTATGGACTGGATGTCAGCTCATTATGCTAAGATTGATTGTGCCACTAGAACCGTTCAACTTACTCACCCATCGGGCAAGACAGTCAATGTCTTAACTCGAGTGGCCAAGCGCCATCTTTACTCCCTAAATGCCAACCCCCTTCCAGACCTTGAAGATGTTCCGGTAGTCCGAGACTTTCCGGATGTCTTTCCAGAAGAACTGCCAGGTGTTCCACCTAACAGGGATGTCGAGTTTGTGATAGACCTTGTTCCAGGAACCGTTCCAATTTCTAGGAGACCCTATAAGATGGCACCCTTAGAACTAGCCGAGCTTAAGAACCAACTCGATGAGTCCTTGAAAAAGGGTTTCATCTGTCCTAGTTCCTCTCCTTGGGCTTGCCTCGTCCTCTTCGTCAAGAAGAAGGATGGAACGGATCGAATGGTTGTAGATTACCGACCTGTCAACTTGGTCACTATCAAGAACAAGTATCCGCTTCCCAGGATCAACGATCCGTATGATCAGCTCGCTGGATCCTCAGTCTTTTCCAAGATGGATTTGAGGTTGGGCTACCATCAGATCAAAATCAGAAACGGGGACATTCCCAAAATGGCCTTTGTTACTCGTTATGGCCAATACGAGTACACCGTTATGTCCTTCGGTTTAACCAATGCCCCAGCCACCTTCTCTCGGTTAATGAACTCGGTCTTTATGGAGTATTTGGATAAATTCGTCATAGTATACCTCGATGACAGACTCATCTACTCCAAGAATGAAGAGGAACATGCCGAACATCTAAGGCTGGTATTGACGAAACTTCAAGAGCATCGCGTTTATGCCAAATTCTCCAAGTGTGAATTTTGGTTGCCAGAAGTGACCTATCTAGGCCATGTAATCTCTGGTAAGGGTATTGCTGTCAATCTCGAGCGAGTTCAAGCTGTCCTTGATTGGACTCCACCTGAGACGGTCAAGCAAGTTCAGAGCTTCCTTGGCTTAGCGAGCTACTACCGCTGCTTCGTCGAGAATTTCTCCAAGGTTGCTAAACCTCTAACTGAACTCCTCAAGAAAGATAAAAGGTTCGAGTGGACTCCACAGTGCGAGTTCAGCTTTCTGGAACTGAAAAGACGCCTGACATCTGCTCCCGTACTGGTACCACCAGATTTCTCCAAGGACTTTATTATCTATTGCGACGCCTCGCGACAAGGACTAGGTTGCATACTCATGCAAGATCGTCAGGTAATTGCCTATGCTTCACGGCAATTACACCCACATGAGGAAAATTATCCCACACATGATCTAGAGCTTGCAGCTGTAGTCCATGCACTTAAAACTTGGCGACATTACCTCCTTGGTAATCGTTGCGAGATCTTCACCGATCACCAAAGTTTGAAATATATCTTCACCCAACCAGATTTGAATCTCAGGCAAAGACGTTGGGTCGAGTTGATCTCGGATTACGACTTAGGAATAACTTACACCCCGGGCAAAGCCAATGCCATGGCTGATGTGCTAAGTTGTAAATCTTATTGTAACAACCTGATGTTACACCAAAGTCAACCACTTCTCCACGAGGAATTTCATAAACTCAATCTTCACATTGTTCCTCGAGGATGCCTATCCACACTGGTGGCGAAACCTACCCATACGGATTAGATCATCAAGGCACAGAAGGTAGATCCGGGAATCTCCCGTATTAAGAGAAGCATTAAGAAAGGAGTCACAAATTGTTTCTCCGTTGATGATCAAGGTGTCGTATACTTTGGAAACCGCTTAGTGGTTCCAAAGGCACGAAACCTGAGGCGGCTGATCCTTAAGGAAGCTCATGAATCCCCTCTCACCATTCATCCCGGTAGTACTAAAATGTATCAAGACCTACGCCAGAGGTTTTGGTGGACTAGGATGAAGAGAGAAATCGCTCAATACATTGCTAATTGTGACGTTTGTCGTTGTATTAAAGCAGAGCATCAACGGCCTGCTGGCACCCTTCAACCTTTGGCTATTCCCGAGTGGAAATGGGATAAAATCAATATGGATTTCATCACTGGGTTTCCCAGGACCAAGAGAGGGAATAATGCCATCTTCGTCATGATCGACCGTCTTTCCAAGGTAGCCCATTTCCTACCTGTTCGTGAGAGTATCACCGCTAGCCAGCTAGCTGACTTGTACATCTCCCGAATAGTGTCTCTTCATGGTGTTCCATTGGAAATTAACTCAGTCCGTGGGAGTCTCTTCACCTCTCGATTTTGGGAAAGTTTCCAAAATGCTATGGGAACTCATCTCTCTTTTAGCACCGCCTTCCATCCTCAATCAAGTGGTCAAGTAGAACGAGTCAATCAAATTCTGGAAGATATGCTCCGAGCATCTGTCATCTCGTTCGGAATGGGTTGGGAGAAATGCCTTCCATTCGCGCAGTTTGCTTACAACAATAGTTATCAAGCTAGCTTGGGCAAGGCTCCTTTCAAAGTTCTCTATGGACGAAAATGTCGAACGCCTCTTAACTGGTCAGAAACTGGGGAAAGACAACTCTTTGGCCCGGATATGATTCAGGAAGCAGAAGAACAGGTTCGCATTATTCGTGAGAAATTGAAAACAGCCCAATCTCGTCAGAAGAGTCAATATGATCATAAACATAAGCCTATGACTTATGAAGTCGGTGAGAAGGCTTACCTTCGGGTTACTCCATTAAAGGGTACCCATCGTTTCGGTATCAAATGCAAATTGGCTCCTCGTTGCATTGGACCCTTTCGCATTCTTGCCAAACGAGGAGAAGTTGCCTACCAATTGGAACTACCTTCGCATCTTTCCAGAGTTCACGATGTCTTCCACGTTTCTCAACTCAGGCGTTGCTTCGCGGATCCTATCCGTGGATTGGACCACGAAACACTTGATCTACAAGATAACCTCTCATATCGGGAATATCCCGTTCGTATCCTTGATCAAGTCGAGCGTACCACTCGACGTCATAATATCAAGTTTCTCAAGGTTCAATGGTCACACCATTCTGAAAAAGAAGCCACTTGGGAAAGGGAGTTTCGTCTTCGATTCAAGTACCCCACCTTCTTTCCGGAGGATCCTAAATCTCGGGACGAGATTATTTTGAGTGGGGGTGAGTTGTCACACCCTAGCTAGTTCAAGCATTAGAGTGTGCATCATGTTTAAATTCCTTTTAAATTTGAAATGGGGATGACAGAACCCCCAACACCCCCCCTGGAACAACTAGGGTTTACTAAAAACTTTTTCAATGAACCTGAAATGCCCTTCTAAAAAGCCCACCCTTTTTGTTTTGGGTTAAAACCTTTGACAAAAATGGTGCACATTTTTCTAGGACATCTAAGGTCATTGGATTAATCCTTATGGTATTTGCATTGGGCATTTAAATGCTATAAAATATTTTAAATGCTCAAATAATCATAAACTAAAATGTTTGCTGTTGAATATATTCTAAGCAGTAGCCATGATTAATTTTATGATTTATGGTAATGCCCTGGCATTTTTAATAAAGCCCTGAAGCTACAGAAATAATAGAATAAATAAGAAAAACAGAAAAAGAGAGAGAGAGAGAAACTTACCTGGCGCAGCCCAGCTAACTCACCAGCCGGCCCACCTGGCGGCCCAGCACTATGCTGGCCCGCGCCAGCCAGCTGCTTCTTCCCCACCAGGCAGGCAGGGAGGTGACGCCGGCGTGCCCAAGCTCGCCACGGCGTCACCTGCTTGCCGCCCGTGCCCTGGACGCCTGGACACCTCCACGTCGCACCCCGAAGCCCCTGGACACGCCATTCCCCCTGTCTCTCTTCCTTCGCTGTGCCCCACCATGGCCGATGCCCCTGTCGCTGCACCGTCGTCGTAGCCGTGCCCTCCGTCATCCTCGCGCCGCGTCATCGTGTCCACGAGCTCCGCCGTCGTCGATTACATCGAGTGGGTCGAGCCCCGAGCGCTCGCTCGCTCTGGAGACGCTGCACCGAGCTTGCCCTCAACTCCGGCCACCGGAGATCCCTTTCGCCGCCCATGCCGCATCAGCTCATCCCCGACCTCTCCGACTGCCTCGACAAGACCCCCGTGAGCTCAGCCACCTCCCCACCCTCTCCGTTCTCTCTCTCGAGCCCCGTAGCGACTGCATGTAGATCACCCGCACGCACCGCCATGGAGCTCGTCGTCGATGAGGCTCCGGCCACCCAATGGCCACGCCACCCTGTCCACTAGTCCTACCGCACCTCCAGGAGCTCAACGCACCAAACCTCGGGCCTCCCCGTGCCCCCTAACGACTAGTTCATCCTCACCCGAGCTCCGGCCGCCGCCAAACTCATCGCCGGCGATGTTTCCGGCCACCCCAGCTCCACCCACTGCCACCACTCGACGCGACTTCCTCCCTGCATCGCGTAGATAGTCTCCGCCGTCCTTTTGGTCGCTGGAGTGCAAATCCCGCGTTGCTCCGCCGCGTCTGGCCTCGCTGGCGACTAGACGCCGGCGAGTTGACCCTGTTTGACCCCGTGTGGGCCCAGGTTGACCCCCCTGAGTCTATGACAGGTGGGGCTGATCTGCTAATTAGTTTAGGATTAGTTTTAACTAAATTTAATTAGTTTAGTCACTGACATGTGGGCCCAGGCCCCACTGACAGCTAATTAGTGTTAATTTAATTATGTTAATTAGCTGAGTCACTGACAGACAGGGCCCATCAGTCAGGTTTGACCTGGCCGACCCAGTTTACCCGCTGATATCACACCTATGTCATGCTGACGCATTAATTCAATTACTGGATTTATTCTTTAATAGGAAATTCCAGAAAATAGCCAAAACTTCTAAAAATCATAGAAAATCAACCATAGCTCCAAATGCAAAGATTTATATATGAAAAATCATCAGAAAAATTCAATCTATCCATCTTTAATGGTTTCATGCATGACAAAACAAGTTAATCTTGCTGTTTAAGCAGAATAAGATAATACACTAATAAGGCTATGTTTAATGAGCTAACATTTGAATCTTTGATTGAAATGAGTTCATCCCCTTCTGTTTTAGCTTGCATTAGGCCAAGACACTTTCATCTTGCCATGTCATAGCATGCATCATATTGTTGCATATTGCCATGTGTTGATTATGTTCGGTGTATCTTTCATGGTAGGTTCTGCCTCCGAGGATAACCCCGAGTATCCGTCTGAAGGGCAGTACCCTACTACCACTACAACAGGCCAGCAACCCATTGATCATTCCGATACAAACCCATGTTCTCGCTTCTGCTCTTGTTTACTGCATTAAGACAACGCGATTCAAACTGCTGTGTGCTATGGTAGTTGAACCCTTATCCTCTGCATGACCTGTCATTGCCATAGTAACTAGATGAAACCCACTAGCATGTGTAGGAGTTGATTGAGCCATATATGTGATTCCTACCTTGCTATGCCTGCTATGTTTAGAGTTGTGTCAGGTCTGGTTCATCTGCGTGATGGCCTAGAGTGAAATGATTATGTCGGTAATGTGAGGGATGTGTTGAACATGTTTTGGTAAAGGTATTGATGAGAGGCCATGTAGGAGTACATGGTGGGTTGTTTCATTGAGGCCGTCCATAAGAACCGAGATCTATAGGTGTGATTTAAGATGCAGTTACTACCATACATTGGGCCCGAAACCAATGGACCCTCACGGCTTCTTAATCGCCCTAGTACCCTTTCCAGGGGTTGCAAATAGTTTCTGGTGTTTGTAGGTTATGTGTTGGCGGCCGTGCATAGCGCTGACCCTAGGGGTGGGCTATGTTGCGGTAGATACACCATGGCCGGGTATGCCGGGCGCCCGTTTGGCGTCTCGGGACCCTGTTCACATCGTTCGGGGCCATATGTGGAAACATCGGCCGGACTCCATGCGGATGGAACCTGGATAGGCGATGAACCTGTACTAGAGACTTGAGTGTTTAGGTAGGCCGTGGCCGACACCCTCGTTGGGCTTCCGCTTGAAGGTTGCCGAGTACATGTCGTGTAAACGGTGGTAAGTGGTGAAAGCATGTATGAAGAAGTACACCCCTGCAGGGTATAAAACTATTCGAATAGCCGCGTCCGCGGTAAAGGACTACTTGGTTGCCTATACAGTTCATAGACAAGTTAATGGTTACTACTAAAAGACTCAAGATAAGTGTGAGTACCGAGGATGGCCCTCTCGTAGGATGACGAGGGAGGATCCCCGGTGGAGTATTGTGTTGGTGAGTAGTGGACTCGTGTGCGAAAAATATTTTACTAGTGGAGTTCCGTAGGATAGCCTAGCCAAGAGTCAAAGCTGGCTTGCTGCAATAACCCCTCCACCTTCTTGAGAATGAGCATGTATAGTAGGTTCTGTTGTAGGACTTGCTGAGTACCTTTGTACTCATGTTTGCTTAATTACTGTTTTCAGACGACAACACCGCCCCCTCCTATGGGTTCTACGTAGACCTTGATGTCGACGAGTGACTAGCCACCCAGGTGGTGATCCTGGCCATGGAGGGCCCTATGTAGATAGACAGGCTTCGAGAAGCCTTCTTTCTTTCTAGTGTCTGTACTCAGACTAGTTGCTTCCGCTTGTGCTTGTATGATTGTATGACTTGAGTGTCGGGTCATGTGACCCCTACCTGTATGAACTTGTTATGTATGGCTCTCTAGAGCCTTTAAATAAAGTATTTGAGTTGTAGAGTTTTGTTGTGATGCCATGTTGTATGTACTCATATCGGGCATATTGTGTGTATGATTGAAATGCTTGGTGTGAGTGGGATCCGACAATCTAGTTGTTTATCCTTGGCAACCATTCTTACGGGGAAATGTAGTCTAGTGTTCCTCGAGCCATAGTAGTCCGCTACAGCCCGGTTCACCGGAGTCCTGCTAGCCCAGCACTACAGCTCAGGACATCTGACTGGCCGGCATGTGTTTCACTTCGTTCCTATGTCTGTCCCTTCAGGGAAATGTCATGCGGTGACATCCGGAGTCCTGCCTAGCCTGCTACAGCCCGGGTTCCCCGGAGTTCCGTTAGCCCAGTGCTACAGCCCGGATTCACTCGCTGATGACCGTCATGCTCGATGTGATTCATGTATGCCTGTCTCCATAGGTCTGTGCCGCTTGGGGTTCATGACTAGCCATGTCGGCCCGGGTTCTCTGTCATATGGATGCTAGCGACACTATCATATACTTGAGCCAAAAGGCGCAAACGGTCCCAGGCCATGGTAAGGCGACACCCGTGGGATACCATGTGTGAGGCCGCAATGTGATATGAGGTGTTACCGGCTAGACCGATGCGACTTGGAATCGGGATCCTGACAGTCAGACTCAATGCCCGACCACTGCAGAAGATAGAGAGAAAATGAAAGTCATTCCCTATGCCTCAGCCATAGGTTCTATCATGTATGCAATGCTGTGTACCAGACCTGATGTGTGCCTTGCTATAAGTTTAGCAGGGAAGTACCAAACTAATCCAGGAGTGGATCACTGGACATTGGTCAAGAACATCCGGAAATACCTGAAAAAGACTAAGGATATGTTTCTCATTTATGAAGGTGACAAAGAGCTCGTCGTAAATGGTTACGTCGATGCAAGCTTTGACACTGATCCAGATGACTCTAAGTCACAAACCGGATACGTATTTATATTGAATGGCGGAGCTGTCAGTTGGTGCGGTTCCAAGCAGAGCGTCGTGGCGGGATCTACGTGTGAAGCGGAGTACATAGCTGCTTCGGAAGCAGCAAATGAAGGAGTCTGGATGAAGGAGTTCATATCCGATCTAGGTGTAATACATAGTGCAATGGGTCCAATGAAAATCTGTTGTGACAATATTGGAGCAATTGCCATGGCGAAGGAATCCAGATTTCACAAGAGAACCAAACACATCAAGAGATGCTTCAATCCCATCTGCGATCAAGTCAAGGAGGGAGACATAGAGATTTGCAAGATACATACGGATCTGAATGTTGCAGACCCGTTGACTAAGCCTCTCTCATGAGCAAAACATGATCAGCACCAGGACTCCATGGGTGTTAGAATCATTACTATTTAATCTAGATTATTGACTCTAGTGCAAGTGGGAGACTGTAGGATCGAGAAGAGGTGTCTAGAGGGGGGGGGTTGATTAGACCCTTGATAACCCACAAGTATAGGGGATCAATTGTAGCCTCTTTCGATAAGTAAGAGTGTCAAACCCAATGAGGAGCTAAAGGTAGAACAAATATTCCCTCAAGTTCTATCGACCACCGATACAACTCTACGCACGCTTGATGTTCGCTTTACCTCGAACAAGTATGAAACTAGAAGTACTTTGTAGGTGTTGTTGGATAGGTATGCAAGATAATAAAGAGCAAGTAAATAAAAATTAGGGGCTTTTTAGATAAAGACACAACTAAATTAGTTTTAGTAAAGAGCTTTTGTCAACAAGAAGGTTATTTGTCCCTAGGCAATCGATAACTAGACCGGTAATCATTATTGCAATTTTATTTGAGGGAGAGGCATAAACTAACATACTTTCTCTACTTGGATCGTATGCACTTATGATTGGAACCCTAGCAAGCATCCGCAACTACTAAAGATTCATTAAGGTAAAACCCAACCATAGCATTAAAGCATCAAGTCCCCTTTATCCCATACGCAAACAACCTACTTACTCGGGTCTGTGCTTCTGTCACTCACGCCACCCACCATAAGCAAATCATAAGCATATTGCAAACCGTACAGCGGGAATCCCTTACGCTTGCACGACACGGAGAGCACCGTAGGACAGCACCAATAATAAAACATACAACTCAAACCAATCACGATCATCAAATAGCCATTAGGACAAAACAGATCTACTCAAACATCATAGCATAGCCATACATCATTGGAAAAGAATATATAGTGTTGAGAACCATGTTTAAGTAGAGATTACAGCGGGTAAGAGAGAGGTTACACTGCTTCATAGAGGGGGGAAGAGTTGGTGATGATGGCGGTGAAGTTGTTGGTGAAGATGGCGGTGATGGTGATGGCCCCGGCGGCGTTCCGGTGCCACTGGAAGCGAGGGGGAGAGAGCTCCCTCGTTCTTCTTCTTCCTTGACCTTCTCCCTAGATGGTACAAGGGTTTCCCCTCTGGTCCTTGGCTCCCATGGCGTGGGAGGGGCGAGAGCCCCTCCGAGATTGGATCTATCTCTCTATCTCTCTCTGTTTCCGCGTTCTCTCCTAGCTCTGTTTCACCATTTCGTATATATATGGAGATCCGTAACTCCGATTGGCCTGAAACCTTTGCCGTGATTTTTTTTCCGAATATTAGCTTTCTTGCGGCAAAAGAAGAGCATCAACCGCCTTACAGTGGGCTCATGAGGGTAGGGGGCGCGCCCTAAGGAGGGGGGCCTGCCTCGTGACCACCTCGGGCACTGGTTCGCTTTGATTTTCCTTCCGAATTTTCCATATTTTCCAAAAATAAGCTCCGTCCGTTTTTATCCCGTTTGGACTCCATTTGATATGGATATTCTGCGAAACCAAAAACATGCAATAGACATGAACTGGCACTGGGCACTGGATCAATATGTTAGTCCCAAAAATAATATAAAAAGATGCCAAAAAGTATATGAAAGTTGAATAATATTGGCATGGAGCAATCAAAAATTATAGATACGACGGAGACATATCAGCATCCCCAAGCTTAATTCGTGCTCGTCCTCGAGTAGGTAAATGATAAAAAAGATAATTTTTGATGTGGAATGCTACCTAGCATAATCTTGATCATATGTCTAATCATGGCATGAATATTAAGACACGAGTGATTCAAAGCAATGATATATCCTTTGACATAAAGACAATAATACTTCAAGCCCACTAATAAAGCAATCATGTCTCTTCAAAATAACAAGGCCAAAGAAAGTTATCCCCACAAAATCATATAGTCTGGCTATGCTCCATCTTCACCACACAAAATATTCAAATCATGCACAACCCCGATGACGAGCCAATCAATTGTTTCATACTTTTGACGTTCTCAAACATTTTCAACTTTCACGCAATACATGAGCGTGAGCCATGGACATAACACTATAGGTGGAATAGAATATGATAGTGGGTGTCGGTGTCAAAACCGGCGGATCTCGGGTAGGGGGTCCCGAACTGTGCGTCTAGGCCGGATGGTAACAGGAGGCAGGGGACACGATGTTTTACCCAGGTTCGGGCCCTCTTTATGGTGGTAAAACCCTACATCCTGCTTGATTAATATTGATGATATGGGTAGTACAAGAGTAGATCTACCATGAGACCGGAGAGGCTAAACCCTAGAAGCTAGCCTATGGTATGATTGTATGTTGTGGTTGTTGTTGTCCTACGGACTAAAACCCTTCGGTTCATATAGACACCGGAGAGGGTTAGGGTTACACAAGGTCGGTTACAAAGGAGGAGATATCCATATCCGTATTGCCTAGCTTGCCTTCCACGCCAAGTAGAGTCCCATCCGGACACGAGACGGAGTCTTCAATCTTGTATCTTCATAGTCTAACAGTCCGGCCAATGGAGATAGTCTGGCTATCCGAAGACCCCCTAATCCAGGACTCCCTCAGTAGCCCCTGAACCAGGCTTCAATGACAATGAGTATGGCGCGCAGTATTGTCTTCGGCATGGCAAGGCGGGTTCCTTCTTCGAATACATCACAGAAGAGTTTGAATACGAGGATAGTGTCCGACCCTGCAAAATAAGTTCCACATACCACCGTAGAGAGAATAATATTTTCGCAGATCTAATTTGCAGGCTTGTTTTGGCAGCATGATGTTATGTCATGGCCCGGTGATTATTCGAACCATTTCCTTTAACCAGCCCCGTACATAACGTGAGGCAGTTTTTTTTGACAGAACGCGAGGCACTTTTTCGACACGTCTCGTCAGAGCAGAGATCGTGTCCTCTTATTAAGGGATTCTCATCAATATGGGCGTGGGTAACCCAACCGCGCCATCAATTACAGCGCTTGGTGGATAAGCGAGTTTTACCAGGCAAGTGGGAACGCTTAGTTTCGTCCACCCATATAAAGGGATAAGGATTCACCTTCCTATCCATGCCTTCTTCCTCCTTTGCTCATCCGTTTTCGCACACTCAAGCTCTAGCACCCAAGTCCACACTTCCCACCTCAACCTTCTCCAACCATGTCCGGAGCGGGAGGAAGGTGGATGGTATCCTCCGTCACAGAGGGAGACATCAAGAAACTGAGGAGAGCCGGATACCTGCCCGACGACATCGCGCACCGGCTCCCAAATGAGGGGCAGCTCATCCCCACCCCCAGGCCCCATGAGAGGGTAGTATTCCTCACCCATTTCCTCCGCGGACTGGGATTCCCTCTCCATCCATTCGTCCGGGGGCTCATGTTCTACTACGGCCTGGATTTCCACGATCTAGCCCCGAACTTCATCCTTAACATCTCGGTGTTTATCATCGTGTGTGAGGCCTTCCCCCGCATCAAGCCCCACTTCGGCTTATGGTTGAAGACCTTCAATGTCAAGCCGAAGGTGGTGGGCGGCCGCCAGGCAGAGTGCGGAGGTGCCATGGTGGGCAAGATGCCCAACATAACATGGCTCGAGGGCTCCTTTGTGGAAACCATAAAGGGGTGGCAATCGGGGTGGTTCTACATCACCGAGCCGCGTGACCCTGTATGGGCAGCGGCCCCCGAGTTCTGATCTGGCATCCCCACGTGGCTCACCTCCTGGAAAGAGAAGGGCCTGTCCTGGGGTAGTTCGGAAGAGCTGACCGGACTCCAAACATGTATTCAAAACATGGTGAACAAGAAGCTTAAACTTGTCAACGTGGTCCAGGTCATGCTCCACCGCCGGATTCTCCCGTGCCAACAACGGGAGTTCAACTTGTGGGAGTTCGACCCGGCGCGGCACCGAACTCTAAATAGGCTTTTCGACACAACTCACGAAGATGCCTGGAGGGTGCTGTTCAAAAGCACCGAGGTCCCCCCTCCCATTACTGAGGATCGTGGATTCAGCGCGAAGCGCCAAGCCAAAGAAGTAAGCTGCTTTACCTCTCGCAGGATACGTATTTTTTATAGGTTGACTCAATGCGGGATCTAAACTCCCGTACCTTAGACATGACTGGCAGGAGACGGCCAGACAGATCGATTGTCTGGCTCCTTTGCCCGAAGGCCCAGCAGACGCTCTTCTGGCGAAGATGCTGACTCCGGCTCCTTATACGGTGCTGGAGAAGACCAAGAAGGCCAAGGGAACCCAAAAGAGTTCCCGACGCCAGGCGTCGTCGAACTCACCGTTTGATGACTCTGCGGCGCACTCCTCCCCCGAAGACAAGGAAGAAGAAAAAGATGCTCCCCCTCCTGCAGGGGGAGATAATAAAAGGAAGGCCGCCCTAACTTGGGGGGGGGGGGGGGCGAAGGGTCCAAGAAGGGAAGGACTCTCCTTCCGGACAGCTCCACCGCCGCCGACAAAGACGAAGACAAGTGGTTGCCCAGGGCCAAGCCCCTGGGGAGATCGTAAGTATTCGGATACCAGAGTAACTCGTAGCATTCCTTTGTCGCACTTCTTTCCCTAATGCCAAACATGATTATGCAGGCTGCCGTGAACCAGCATCGATGTATCATCGGACGGCTCCCTGGGCTCGTCGGACATGGATAGCGATCCAGTCCCGACAGCCACCTCCCCTCATCCTGCAGACGATGCCGAGGTGCTGTCTCAAGAGGCACTGGGTCGAGGGGAGACAGTCCTGGAGGTGCCTCAAGGCGACCTTCCGGACTCCGAGAGCCGAGGGGACGGGGCCCCTGAGAGCTCCGAGTTCGGCCCTCAGCCGAACACTGCGCTAGACCCTCCAGCGGTTCCGGGCTCGGGCAGGCGGCCTCCTTCTAAGAGGGGCAAGACGCCTGTTCCAGTGACCTTTGTCCATCCAGAGGCGCCGGAAAATCTGCTGGAAGTGCTTCGCAGCGCTTCCATCGACGAGGAGCACCGTACTGTTATGAGTGCGGTGGTCCAGAAGGTTCAGTCCGCCAAGAGCGGGTTGACTGAAGCCTGTGCCAGCCTTCTAATAGGCTTTGAGGTAAGTGTTTTAAAATGTAGTAGAAATATTACTGCATAGACAGTAGCCCCCTGATGCTTTGTTCGGTGTTCACAAAGAAAAGCCGAATAGAGGATCAAATAATATCGCAGGAGTCTAATATAAGTATGTCAATATGCATATGCAGGCTTCGCTGCTGGCGTCTGCCGCACTGACTGCGGAGGTCTCCGTACTGAAGCAGGACCTCGAGGGGTCCAGGAAAGAGCTCAGCCTTGCCAAGAGGCAGCTCGAGGAGAACAAGGGTAAGTAATACCCTGTCTATAGATATGTATATATAAAAGAAGACGCGATTGCAAAATGACAGGATCAATGTATATTTGCCAGGGGCCGCGACCGAGGTGGCGACCCTAAAGTAAGCGCTAACCAAGGCCGAGGATATAGCGGCCAAGGAGCGCACCGAGCGAGAGAAGCACAAGGCTCGGGTGGGCGAGGTGCAGGAAGAGCTCCAGGCTCTCGTGGCGAAGTACGAGGCGTTGGAGCTTGACTCAAAGACGCGGGAGTCCGAGCTTGCCGCGGCCCTCGAGAGTGCAAAAAGTGCCAAGGACGAAGCCCAAAAGGTCCTCCAAGAGATCGACGCGATGAAGAAGATAGCGGCGGGTAAGGCTTTCTATATGCAAAGCAAGCATGTAAAAGTAAATTACCGATTACTTACCCGAATCCGGAGCTCTCCAGGAGCATTCACAGATTTGCCCCGCAGTGTGTCCAATGCCGCACAATTTTACCAGGCCGAGGATGGAAGCTCAATGGAGAAGCTGTTCTGGTCTCAGTATGCTGAGGCCGAACACCCGGTGCCAATGAGCGACCAGCTGAAGCAGATGGTCGAGCTACATAAGGCGGCCGATCTGGCCATGAGGAGCTTTATAGTCCGGCTGTGGCCTGGCGACGCCCTTCCGAACAGCTTGTTCAGCCTGGTGAGGCAGCTTGTGGATGCCTGCCCGCAGCTGGAGGTCGTCAAGCGATCTGTCTGCATTGAAGGTGCACGCCGGGCTTTTGCCCGTGTGAAATTGCAGTGGGTCAAGCTAGACACCGTGAAGCTGATCAAGGAGGGGCCACTGGAGGGCAAGGAGCACCGCCACCCCGAGATGTACTATGAGGGTGTTCTGCCGGGTGCCCATCTCATAGCGGACGAGTGCTCAAAAGATGTAATATTTGAGTGAGACTTGTTCGTTTTATCCTGTATTTATGAAAACTTGTTTCATGTGCGCTATGCAACACTTGTTCGAATTTAAAATATTACCTTCTGTTCGGCTGTTTATCCAATCTGAGAGATGGCTAGTCCTCGGCTTCTGCCCCCATGCCACGAGTGCTGGGGTGTTCGGGATAAACCTGAGCACTCTTGTTCCCATGTTTGGGTCCTTCGAGGGAGGTGCTCAGCACAGCGAACACGGCAACCGGTCTAATAATGCTTTATCACTCTCACTTAGCTATAGAATTCTATAATTTTAAATTTCGGCGAAGCCCCTGGTATTCGGAAGGCCGAATTTGGGGCGCGATACACACCTTTAAGCCGGACAGGGCCGACCCCTCGCTCTAAGCGGCATAAGTCTTTAGGGACTCGAAAACCTCGCCGAACAGCGACCAGTCTCTCGCCTTATCATGACAGTCAGTTTTAGCTTTCTCTACTGAGGTGCTGAACCCAGCAGAACCGGGGCACAATCGCAGTAGTTCTCCTAGCGCTACCTTAGCCGATAGAGCGGAATGTAAGGTACCAAAACATAGGAGCCGGGCAAACCCAACATTTGACCAAAGACATGATTCGGAGCTGATGCATATAATGCTATAAGTTCGGGGTGCCGCACTTGTGAAAGTGTTCGGACTTTTCACAACGCATTGTGGGGACGTAAGCCCCTGGTGTATTGGCCGTACCAGAGTGTACGGTTGCAAGGCGTCATTAATGAACACACACACACACACACACACACATATATATATATATATATAACAAGAATGCAATAATAGTCGTAATGTCATGCATTGTTTATTAAAAAATTGCGTTAAAGCAGAGTGATACAGATAGTGCGATAAGCAAAGAGTAGGACTATGTCCCTTCCAAGGGCCAGCTGAGGAATGATATTAAATCGAATATTTCGCTCGTTACTGTAATCAACCTGGGAATTCCGTGGTATGACGTAGCTGTCTGCCTCCTTGGTTGCTGCATCATGTGTTCGGCAATAGTGCTACCGGACAATGTTTCCAGAGATTAAGGTCCTGAAAAAAAGAAAAATAACCAAACTGGAAGCCCCTAGTGCGGTTTAAGCCGCGTCTTGGGGCGTGCCGTAGTTGTGCCCCACTCCCCACCTGTACCCATGGTATTTTTAATGCGTAATTATGTACGCGCGGTACGAGTTTCGCCATTGGGCTTGGATTGGGGTGGCCGCCGTATTGCTATGCGAGCTCAGATCGTGCCAAGCAGTCTATTTGCCGATTGCCCCGAGCGCGCTTGAAGGTGTCCGGGCTTTGAAGCGCCGAACTGGTTGATTGCCTTGAGAGGCTGCTTTGCGCTTCTGCTGTGAGGGCCGCAGTGTGCTCCTTTGTTCAGAGAGAGCGCTCTGTGTTTCCATTGACTGTAATAACTCCGTGAGGTCCTGTCATCTTGAGCTTGAGGTATGCATAATGCGGTACCGCATTGAATCTAGCAAACACGGTTCGCCCGAGCAGCGCGTGATAACCACTGCGGAACGGGACTATATCGAAGATTTAACTCTTTGCTTCGGAAATTATCCGGGGATCCGAAGACCACTTCTAATGTAATTGAGCCTGTGCAATGGGCCTCCACACCTGGAATGACGCCTTTAAAGGTCGTTTTTGTGGGTTTGATCCTTGAGGGGTATATACCCATTTTGCACACTGTGTCCTGATAAAGCAGGTTCAGGCTGCTGCCGCCATCCATAAGGACTCGAGTGAGGTGGAATCCGTCAACGATTGGGTCTAGGACCAGTGCGGCAAATCCGTCATGACGGATACTAGTGGGATGGTCCCTGCGATTGAAGGTGATCGGACAGGAGGACCAAGGGTGGAATTTTGGGGCGACTGGCTCCAACGCATATACGTCCTTGAGCGCACGCTTCTGCTCCCTCTTGGGGATGTGGGTTGCGTATATCATGCTCACCGTCCGCACTTGCTTGGGAAACCTCTTCTGTCCTCTAATGTGCGGCTGCCGGGGCTCCTCCTCGTCATCGCTATGCGGCCCCTTGTCCTTGTTTTCGGCAATTAACTTGCCGGCCTGCTTGAACACCCAACAATCCCTGTTGGTGTGATTGGCCGGCTTGTCTGGGCTGTCGTCTATTTGAGATGAGCGATCGAGTATACGGTCCAAGCTGGACGGACTCGGCGTACTTTGTTTGAATGGCTTTTTCCGCTGACCGGGTTTAGAGGCTTTGAATCCGGCATTGACTGCCGTATCCTCGGTATTTTCGCTGTTAATGCGACGCTTATGTTTGTTGCAATGTGACCTGCTATTGCCATCCTTGGTATCCGGGGTACCATGGTTCTTTGATATGTTATTACTATGAGCCAACCAGCTATCTTCTCCCGCACAAAAGCGGGTCATGAGTGTCATGAGAGCTGCCATAGATTTCAGCTTTTCCTGACCAAGGTGCCGGGCTAGCCACTCGTCTCGGATGTTGTGTTTGAAAGCCGCTAAGGCCTCTGCATCTGGACAATCAACGATTTAATTTTTCTTTGTAAGGAACCGAGTCCAGAATTGCCTGGCCGACTCTTCTAACTGCTGAATTATGTGGCTCAAGTCATCGGCGTCTGGTGGTCGCACATAAGTGCCCTGAAAGTTGTCGAGGAATGCGGCTTCCAGATCTTCCCAACAGCTAATGGAGTCCGCTGGCAAGCTGTTAAGCCAGTGCCGCGCTGGTCCTTTGAGCTTTAGTGTGAGGTATTTGATGGCGTGTAAGTCATCACCGCAGGCCATGTGGATGTGGAGGAGGAAATCCTCAATCCATACTGCGGGATCTGTTGTGCCGTCCTATGATTCAATATTTACAGGTTTGAAACCTTCTAGGAATTGATGTTCCATTACTTCATCTGTGAAGCATAAGGGGTGTGTGGCGCCTCTGTATTGGGCTATATCGCGACGCAGATCGAATGGGTCTTGCCCGCTGTGTTCGGCCCGGCCGGATTTGCTTTTACTGTATCCGGCGTGACGTTTATCATCTCGCAGAGTGGTGCGCCATCGTGATCCGTAGATCGATCTTGCATGCTTTGCTTTGTCCTCCAATATGTCTCGCAGGTCTGGCATATCTCCCCATGTCTTTTTATTTGAATGGCGTCGGGGTGGAGGCTGAGTTTTTGGCTGGAATGCCTCTCTATCGCGGCCACGAGGTGGCCGGTCAGCCGTATCATATGCTTCTTCCTCCAGCCAGGGTAGTAACCTGCACTTTGGGTAATTCTTGGAGGGGCGCTCGAGTTTATATTCCTCGGCCACGAGGACTTCAGTCCATCTGTCAGCTAGCAGATCTTGATCAGCTTGAAGCTGCTGCTGCTTTTTCTTCAGGCTATTTGCCGTGGCCATAAGCCGGTGCTTGAAGTGCTCTTGTTCGACGGGATCCTCTTGTATGGTGAATTCATCGTCACCGAGGCTTGCCTCGTCTTCGGAGGGGGGCATGTAATTGTCATCCTCCTCCTCTCCATCTGCCGCTCTCTCAGGAGAGCTGGCTCCTCCATCCTCATGCTCTGAATCTTGCTGGAGGGGAATGTTGTTGTCTTTCGCACTATCTGGAGTGTTATTATATCCTGTGCCGGTATCACCACTTTTGCTTTGGCGGGACCTAGAGCGGCGTTGCTGACGTCGGCGCTTGGGTTGCTTCTTAGAGGGGTCATCCTCTGCTATCTCATCGCCATTGCCTTCTTTGGGTGTATCCACCATGTATATGTCATATGACGAGGTGGCTTTCCAGTGCGCTATAGGCGTTGGTTCATGTTCGTCTCCTACATCGTCGTCTATACCGTCGATGTCTTCGGAGTCGAAGTCGAGCATGTCGGTTAAATCACCGATAATGGCTACGAAGTGGGTGGTGGGTGGGCGTCGAATTTCTTCGTCGTCCGCATCCCAATCCTGTTGGCCATAGTCCGGCCAGGGCTCTCCTGACAAAGAGAGAGACCTTAGTGAATTCAGGATGTCGCCGAAGGGCGAGTGCTGAAAGATATCCGCGGCGGTGAACTCCATGATCGGCGCCCAATCGGATTGGATTGGCAGGGGCGCGGATGGTTCGGAGTCCAGAAAAGAGTCCGGCACCATGGAGTCACGGGCTTCGCAGAGGATTAGGCTGGTGTTCGGCTCGATCGCCATTGAGACTACATCCCCTGAGGCGGTGTCTAGCCACCCGTCCTTGATTGGCGCAGTTGGCTCCGAGCTAAGGGTCGGAGCTGATGCGGGCGTGGCCTCTGGGGTACTGTTCGGCAGTAGAGCTAGGTCATACTCGTCGTGACAGTGCGGCGCGCCTGACTGTGGCTCGAATCCGTCGAAGATCAAGTCTCCGCGGATATCAGCCATGTAGTTCAAACTTTCAAATCTGACCTGACAGCCAGGGGCATAGCTTTCAATCTGCTCCAGATGGACAAGCGAATTAGCCCGCAGTGCAAAGCCGCCGAATACGAAAATCTGTCCGGGGAGAAAAGTCTCGCCCTGGACCGCATCGCCATCGATGATAGTAGGAGCCATCAAGCCTAAGGGCGACGACACAAAGGAACTCTCAATGAAAGCACCAATGTCGGTGTCAAAACCGACGGATCTCGGGTAGGGGGTCCCGAACTGTGCGTCTAGGCTGGATGGTAACAGGAGGCAGGGGACACGATGTTTTACCCAGGTTCGGGCCCTCTTGATGGAGGTAAAACCCTACGTCCTGCTTGATTAATATTGATGATATGGGTAGTACAAGAGTAGATCTACCACAAGATCGGAGAGGCTAAACCCTAGAAGCTAGCCTACGGTATGATTGTATGTTGTGGTTGTTGTTGTCCTATGGACTAAAACCCTTCGGTTTATATAGACACCGGAGAGGGTTAGGGTTACACAAGGTCGGTTACAAAGGAGGAGATATCCATATCCGTATTGCCTAGCTTGCCTTCCACGCCAAGAAGAGTCCCATCCGGACACGAGACGAAGTCTTCAATCTTGTATCTTCATAGTCTAACAGTCCGGCCAATGGAGATAGTCCGGCTGTCCGGAGACCCCCTAATCCAGGACTCCCTCAGTGGGGGTTATGTGGAGAAGACAAAAAAGGAGAAAGTCTCACATCAACTAGGCGTATCAACGGGCTATGGAGATGCCCATTAATAGATATCAATGTGAGGAGTAGGGATTGCCATGCAACGGATGCACTTGTCACACCCTAGCTAGACCATGCATTAGAGTGTGCATCATGTTTACTTCCATCAGAAACTTGAAATGGGGAAGGCACAACCCCCAGCACCCCCCTGAAATCAACTAGGGTTTACTAAAAATAAATTCAATGAACCTGAAATGCCCTTCTAAAATGCTCACCCTCTTTGCCTTGGGTTAGAACCTTTGGGAAAATAGGTGCACATTTTTCTAGGTCAACAGAAGGTCACTGATTTAATTCATAAATATTTGAATTTGGGCATTTAAATGCTATTAAATAATTCAAATGCTCAAATAATGTTGGAACTATTTTTGGGCCACTGAAATAATTCAGCAAGTTTCCATGAATATTTTCAGGATTTTATAAAATGATTTAGTATTTAAACTAAATCAAAACAAAATAACAGAAATAGAAAACAGAAATAAATAAAAGAGGGAAGGCCACTGGGCCACTTACCTGGACCTACCTGGCCCAACTCCAGCTGGCGGCCCAGCCCACCACCGCTGCCCCCTGTCGTCTCCCTCCTCGGACAGAAGGACAGGGGCATGTGCTCGACGCCCGCCGGCACGCCCGCGCGCCACCTCCACCCTGCCTGGCCACCTCCTGCTTCCCGACCCCTCTAGACGAGCGCCACGCAGCCCCTGGAACCCCTCTCGCTCACTCTCTCGTCCCCATTCTCTCCTCTGGCTCCCTCTCTCTTCCACCGAGCGGAGCTCGTCGCCGCCGTACGCCGTAGACGTAGCCCCCGTGCTCCCCTCACCCTTCCGCCGAGTCCAGAAGCACCCCCGAAGCCTCCTCGTCCTCCCAATCGAGCTAGAAGACGCCAGGAGGCCCTGTTTCATCATCATCGTGGTCATCTTCAACCTCGGGCACCCGAGCTCCTCGCCGTCGATTCGCGCCGTCAAGGACGTTCCCGAGCCCGCTAGCCATCCCTACGGCACCGCTGTGAGCTCCTGATCCTTTCCCCCTTAACCACGCCGTCGTTTTCGCCCCGTAGCTGCTGCCCCGCGAGCACCCGAAGCTCGCCGCCGCTGAGCCTCGACGCCGTCGTGGCTAGAGCCACGGTAGCTCGAAGCCGAGAATACTGCTGTGCTCAGCACGCTTCCAGGAGCCGGGCGCGCCCACCCGTTCGACCTGCTGTGCCCCCTAGTGCCAACCCCGACCTTGCCCGAACTCCGGCCGCCGCCGAGGTCGACGCCGTGCTCAGCTCCGGCCACCTCGCGGCCTCCCGTCCGTTCCTTTGGATGTGGACGAGCAAGAGCTCCTCCCTAGTGCCCCCAGCGCGCCAAGCCACCGCCTGTAGCGCAATCCCGACGCGGACGCCGCCGCGATCTGAGGTCGCTGGCGGCTAAACGCCGGTAGCTGACGTGGCCGTCATTAGCGGTTAATTATCCCACTAACCAACCCCTCTAGAGCCACTGCCATGTGGGCCCTAGTGCCTAATTAGTTAGTTAACTACTCTGTTAGATTAGCACCGGTCTCAGGAGGGCCCCACGTGTCATTTTGACTTTGCCACGTCACCGTTGACCTGGTCCCACACGTCAGCCACCGAAACCAGCTAGGGTCACTGACCAGTGGACCCCACTGGTCGGGTTTGACCTGGACCATGCCTTTGACTTGCTGACGTCATGCTGACGCAAGACTGACGCAGTAACTCTTTTCTGGATTTAATTTTATATAGAAAATTCTAGAAAATTGCCTAAACTTCAAAAATTCATAGAAATTCAACCATAACTCCAAATGAGACAAATTATATATGAAAAATTATCAGAAAAATTCAATCTATCCATCTGTAATGGTTTCATGCATGACAAAACAAGTTTACCCTACTGTTTAAGCAGAATAAGGAAATGCCCTATAAATGCAATAATTAATGAGCTAATATTTGAATCTTGGATTCAAATGAGTTCACCCCTTTCTGTTTTAGCTTGCATTAGACCAAAACACATTCATATTACCATGTCATAGCATGCATCATATTGTTGCATATCGTCATGTGTTGATTGAGCTCGGTTGTGTTCTTCGTGGTAGGTTCTGCCTCCGAGGATATTCACGAGTATCCAACTGAAGGGCAGTATCCCGTTACCACTCCATCAGGCAAGCAACCATTGATCATTCCGATACAACCCATATTCTCGCTCCTGCTCTTGTTTACTGCATTAAGACAACACGATTCAAACTGCTGTGTGCTACGGTAGTTGAACCCTTATCCTTTGCATGACCTATCATTGCCACAGTAACTAGATGAAACCCACTAGCATGTGTAGGAGTTGATTGAGCCATGTTTTGTGATTCCTACCTTGCTATGCCTGCTATGCTTACAGTTGTGTCAGGTCTGGTTCATCTGGGTGATGGGCTAGAGTGAAATGCTTGTGTCAGTAATATATGGGATGTGTTGAACATGATTTGGTAAAGGTATCAATGAGAGGCCATGTAGGAGTACATGGTGGGTTGTTTCATTGAGGCCGCCCCTAAGAACTAAGATCTGTATGTGTGATTTAAGATTCAGCTACTACCGTGCATTGGGATCCTTAATTGACCCTCTCGGCTTCTTAGCCACCCTAGTACTCTGTCCAGGAGTTGCAAATAGTTTCTGGTGTTTGTAGGATATGTGTTGGCGGCCGTGCGTAGCGCTGACCCTAGGGGTGGGCTATGTTGCGGTAGATACACCATGGCCGGGTGTACCGAGTCACCCGTTTGGTGTCTCGGGAACCCTGTTCACATCGTTCAGGGCCGTATGTGGAAACCTTGGCCGGACTCCCTGCGGATGGAACCTGGATAGGCGATAAACCTGGACTAGGGGCTTAGGTGTTTAGGTAGGCCGTGGCCGACACCCTCGCTGGGCTTCCGCTTGAAGGTTGCCGAGTACATGTCGTGTAGATGGCGGTAAGCGGTGAAAGCGTGTATGACGAAGTACACCCCTGCAGGGTATGAAACTATTCGAATAGCCGCGTCCGCGGTAAAGGACTACTTGGTTGCCTATACAATTCATAGACAAGTTAATGGTTACTACTAAAAGACTCAAGATAAGTGTGAGTACCGAGGATGGCCCTCTCGCAGGATACGAGGGAGGATCCACGGTGGAGTATTGTGTGGGTGAGTAGTGGACTCGTGTGCAAAAACTATTTTACTAAAGAGGTTCCGTAGGATAGCTTAGCCAAGAGTCAAAGATGGCTTGCTGCATAAACCCCACCACCTTCTTGAGAATGAGCATGTATAGTAGGTTCTGATGTAAGACTTGCTGAGTACCTTTGTACTCATGTTTGCTTATTTATTGTTTTCAGACGACAACACTGCCCCCTCCGATGGGTTTTACGTAGACCTTGACGTCGACGAGTGACTAGCCACCCAGGTGGTGATCCCGGCCATGGAGGGCCCTATGTAGATAGACAGGCTTCGAGAAGCTTTCTTTCTTTCTAGAGTCTGTACTTAGACTAGTTGCTTCCGCATGTGCTTGTATGATTGTATGACTTGAGTGTCGGGTCATGTGACCCCTATCTATATGAATATGTTATGTATGGCTCCCTGGAGCCTTTAAATAAAGTACTTGAGTTGTAGAGTTTTGTTGTGATGCCATGTTGTATGTACTCATATCGGGCATATTGTGTGTATGATTGAAATGCTTGGTATGAGTGGGATCCGACAATCTAGTTGTTTGTCCTTCGCAGCCTTTCTTATGGGGAAATGTAGTCTAGTGTTCCTCGAGCCATAGTAGTCCGCTACCGCCCGGTTCACCGGAGTCCTGCTAGCCCAGCACTACTGTTTAGGACACTTGACTGGCCGACATGTGTTTCACTTCGTCCCTATGTCTGTCCCTTCGGGGAAATGTCATGCGGTGATCTCCGGAGTCCTGTCTAGCCTGCTACAGCCCGGGATCCCCGGAGTCCTGTTAGCCCAGTGCTACAGCCCGGAATCACTCGTTGATGACCGACATGTTTGATGTGATTCATGTATGCCTGTCTCCATAGGTCTGTGCCGCTTTGGGTTCACGACTAGCCATGTCGGCCCGGGTTCTCGGTCATATGGATGCTAGCGACATTGTCATATACGCGAGCCAAAAGGCGCAAACGGTCCCGGGCCATGGTAAGGCGACACCCGTGGGATACCGTGCGTGAGGCCGCAAAGTGATATGAGGTGTTACCAGCTAGATCGATGTGGCTTAGAATCGGGGTCCTGACAGTGTTGGCATCAGAGCCGGACTGCCTGTAGGTTCGTTGAGCCAAACTGGTCGATGTCGAGTCTAGAAATGCTTTAGTTATATGTAAGGGAATTGATTGTGGGAGGGAACGTAAGGTTCTTTTACTCCTTTACCCTATGCCTCTGATCTGATTCATTCTCTTCTCATTCAATGTGGGTTAAGGACTAGGCTCTCCTCTTCTATCAGGTTCACGTGTTACTAATCCGTAGTAGTTTATAGGATTATTGCTACGAGTCCCAGTCCAGTTTCTACTATTTTAGTATGTTGCTATTTGAACCAGAACCTTGATATGATGCTGTTGAGCGGTATTGTAAACTGTTGTGGATGTCTCAAATCTTTTTCTGAGCATTTACAGCCGTTATGCTGTCCAATTTTCCCTAGGAATTCTAATGTCTTTGTCTTGTGGTTGTGCTTTCAGATGGCCAACCGTTCTCAAAACCAAGTGGTTCGCCTGACCAGGTGCCTCGACGTGCCCGGTCATACTGCTATGTTAGTCTGGGTCATGATCGAGACAGGATACCGTTGGTATCCCGAATACACTATCGAAGAGCAGTTCCGCGACTTTAATCAAAGCCAGTATTTCTGCACCATCAGGATATTTCCTTCCTATCCTGGATCTACCGAGCCCCTTCACTGTTCCTATGGACTCGGGGTTACCGTTGAGATGGCTGTGCAGGATGCTGCCTACTCCATGATGACCATCTTGCGAGTCCGGACTGGCCTGCTTCGGAACACTGATTTCCTTTACATGCCAGCTTCACTTTCGGGAGCGCAAGGGTATCTTCAGGCTATCTATGCTGACTCCACTCAGGAGGACTCATTAACTCATACCACTGCGGAGATGCTCGAAGATAAGGACCAAGAGAATCGGGCCTTGAGGCTGGAGCTTTTTAATACTCGTGCTGATCATTGGGCCACATTGACTCGGTTTGCACCTGCGGTGCAAGCTGGATGTATGGATACAAGGGATTTGTATCCTGTGAGATCAGCTCTGCCAGACATGGTGGATTGGCGTGATGTGGGAGGCGTCACCCCACCCCGTGGTCCCCGCAGGCCACCGTTTGTTGGTCCAAGACCTCATCCTAGCCCCTATGGTCCACAGGCTCCTCAGGACTGTCTGTTTCCGGATGATCACGTTGAACTTCCAGGCTATGGAGGTGACTTCTATGAGGACTACTACGGAGCTGTCTGAGTTAGTAGTAGTACCACTAGTATTGTAGTAGTTGTATCTCCACTGTCCTGCGTGACTTGTGGAATATGACTTGGCGTGTAATCGATTCCGGAGGTGTAGACAAATAATGTATAGGAACTTGGAATGCCTCCGATGAGATGTAACGTCTACCTTCATAGTTGTACTGTAGCATGGGCTTGTACTAAACTATGTATGACGAGTATGACCGTTGGTGTATATATGGCAGTTTTATATTACCATGGCATACGAATGAGCATCTCTGCATTCCGTGTAATCCTTTACATTCTGCACTTCCTTGTTAAGTTTGAGCCATCCTTGTCTAAACCGTTGTCTTGTTTCCTCCTAGGATGGTCAACACCCGCGGCAACCCTGCTGTTCCGGAGCGGGGGGAAGCCAGTGCAGCTAGAGGTGAAAATCTGCCTCACCCGCCTTCTCTGGCCGAAGTGATGCTGGAGGCGGAAAGAAACAAGCGTGAGACCAACCGCCTGCTGGAGAGGATTGAGCAGAACACTGCACGCCACCCACGAAATGACTTGGTGTCAATCAATGACTTTATCAAGCTGTACCCACCAAAGTTTAACCATTCCGTCGAGCCCCTCGACGCGGATGATTGGCTTCGCAGCATCACCCACAAGCTACATTCTGCCAACGTAGCCGAAACCGACAAGGTTACCTATGCTGCCTATCATCTCGAGGGCCCCGCTAGCCATTGGTGGGAAAACTACGAAGCTATGCGCCCGGTCGGTCAAATCACTACCTGGGCTGAGTTCAGCGAGGCTTTCTGTGAGCATCACATTTCGGAAGGTCTCATGGATCGCAAGAGGGAGGAGTTCTGCAACTTCACCCAAGGAAGGCTGACTGTGGATGCATATAGCCGAGAATTTGGGAACCTGGCACGCTATGCTCCTGAAGAGGTTTCTACTGACGCCAAGAAACAGGCAAGGTTCCGCAAGGGACTTAGCCCTGAGCTTCGCTGCGATCTCCGTCTACACGAGTGCACATCCTTTCAGAAGTTGGTCAATAAAGCTATCAGTGCTGAGACAGGCCAGACTGATTATGACGCTTCACGCAAGCACTCCCGTGATTTTGGGTCTTCATCCGGCTCTGGAGCTCAGAAGCGCCGGGTGTGGATTCCAAGCACGGCACTGCCACCCAGATTCACCCCGAGGCCATCCTTTGAGGCGCCTCGTCCCAACCAGCAATTTGCACCGCCCAAGCCCTATGGTGGCCCCGCTGCTAATGTTGCTCCACGCCCCACTGTGGTAACATGCTTCAAGTGTGGAGAACCGGGTCACTATAGTCGGGAGTGTCCCCAGAACAACCCCAATCAAGCTGGAAAGTCCATTGGCTGTGGTAAGCCCGCGGGAAAGACTTTCTACGCCAAGCCGGCCACCACTGCACGTGGCCATGTCAATTATGTTTCAGCCGAAGAGGCTCATGAGGATCCCAATGTCGTCCTTGGTACGCTCCTTGTTAACTGCCATCCGGCATCTGTTCTTTTCGATACTGGAGCATCTCATTCATTCATATCCGAGAATTATGCCCGATTGCATAACACGACATTCTGTGATATGCCCTCCACCATGGAAATTCAAAGCCCTGGCTCTAGATGGCAAACGTCTAGGGTAAGCCATGGGAACGAAATTCTTGTCGATAGGCTTGTCTTCCTTGCATCTTTAATAGCTCTCAAGTCCTCTGACATAAACATCATCTTGGGTATGGACTGGATGTCGGCTCATTATGCCAAGATCGATTGTGCCACTAGAACCGTTCAACTTACTCACCCCTTGGGCAAGACAGTTAATGTCTTAACTCGAGTGGCCAAGCGCCAACTTTATTCCCTCAATGCCAACCCTCTTCCAGACCTTGAGGACGTTCCGGTAGTCCGAGACTTTCCGGATGTCTTTCTAGAAGAACTGCTAGGCGTTCCACCCGACAGGGATGTGGAGTTTGTAATAGACCTTGTTCCGGGAACCGTTCCAATTTCTAGAAGACCCTACAAGATGGCACCCTAAGAACTAGCCGAGCTTAAGAACCAACTCGATGAGTCCTTGAACAAGGGGTTCATCCGTCCTAGCTCCTCTCCTTGGGCTTGCCCCGTCCTCTTCGTCAAGAAGGATGGAACGGATCGAATGGTTGTGGATTACCGACCTGTCAATCTGGTCACCATCAAGAACAAATACCCGCTTCCCAGGATCAACGACCTGTATGATCAGCTCGCTGGATCCTCAGTCTTCTCCAAGAAGGATTTGCGGTTGGGCTACCATCAAATCAAAATCAGAAACGGGGACATTCCCAAAACGGCCTTTGTTACTCGTTATGGCCAATACGAGTACACCGTCATGTCCTTCGGTTTAACCAATGCCCCGGCCACCTTCTCCTGGTTAATGAACTCGGTTTTCATGGAGTACTTGGACAAATTCGTCGTAGTATACCTCGATGACATACTCATCTACTCCAAGAATGAAGAGGAACATGCCGAACATCTAAGGCTGGTATTGATGAAACTTCGAGAGCATCGCCTTTATGCCAAATTCTCCAAGTGTTAATTTTGGTTGCCAAAAGTGACCTATCTAGGCCATGTAATCTCTGGTAAGGGTATTGCTGTCAATCCCGAGCGAGTTCAAGCCGTCCTTGATTGGACTCCACCTGAAACGGTCAAGCAAGTTCGGAGTTTCCTTGGCCTAGCGAGCTATTGCCACCGCTTCGTCGAGAACTTCTCCAAGGTTGCTAAACCTCTAACTGAACTCCTCAAGAAAGATAAAAAGTTCGAGTGGACTCCACAGTGCGAGTTCAGTTTTCAGGAACTGAAAAGACGCCTGACATCTGCTCCCGTACTGGTACCACCAGATTTCTCCAAGGACTTTATTATCTATTGCGACGCCTCGCGACAAGGACTAGGTTGCATACTCATGCAGGATCGTCAGGTAATTGCCTATGCTTCACGGCAATTACACCCACATGAGGAAAATTATCCCACACATGATCTAGAGCTTGCAGCTGTAGTCCATGCACTCAAAACCTGGCGACATTACCTTCTCGGTAATCGTTGCGAGATCTTCACCGATCACCAAAGTTTGAAATATATCTTCACCCAACTAGATTTGAATCTCAGGCAAAGACGTTGGGTCGAGTTGATCTCGGATTATGACTTAGGAATAACTTACACCCCGGGCAAAGCCAATGTCATGGCTGATGCGCTAAGCCGTAAGTCCTATTGTAACAATCTGATGTTACAACAAAGTCAACCACTTCTCCATGAGGAATTTTGTAAGCTAAATCTTCACATTATTCCTCAAGGGTTCCTTTCCACCCTGGTGGCGAAACCTACCCTTATGGATCAAATCATAACCGCTCAGCGATATGACAAGGGCATATCCCGGATTAAGGAAAACATTGCTAGCGGAGTTGCTAAATGTTTTTCCATGGATGAACAAGGTGTTGTCTTCTTCTAGAACCGTCTGGTGGTTCCCAAGAAACAACATCTACGCCAGATGATCCTTAAGGAAGCTCATGAATCCCCTCTCACCATTCATCCCGGTAGTACTAAGATGTATCAAGATCTACGCCAGAGGTTTTGGTGGACTAGGATGAAAAGAGAAATCGCTCAATACATTGCTAATTGCGACGTTTGTCGTCGTGTTAAAGCAGAGCATCAACGGCCTGCTGGCACCCTTCAACCTTTGGCTATTCCTGAATGGAAATGGGACAAAATCAGTATGGATTTCATCACTGGGTTTCCCAGGACCAAGAGAGGAAATAACGGCATCTTCGTTGTGATCGACCGACTTTCCAAAGTAGCCCATTTTCTACCTGTTCGTGAGAGAATCACCGCTAGCCAGCTAGCTGACTTATACATCTCTCGAATAGTGTCTCTTCATGGTGTCCCATTGGAAATTAACTCAGACCGTGGAAGTCTCTTCACCTCTCGATTTTGGGAAAGCTTCCAAAATGCTATGGGAACTCATCTCTCTTTAGCACCGCCTTCCATCCTCAATCAAGTGGTCAAGTAGAGCGAGTCAATCAAATTCTGGAAGATATGCTCCGAGCTTCTGTTATCTCATTCGGAATGAGTTGGGAGAAATGCCTTCCATTCGCGGAGTTTGCTTATAGCAATAGTTATCAAGCTAGTTTGGGCAAAGCTCCCTTCGAAGTTCTCTATGGACGAAAATGTCGAACGCCTCTTAACTGGTCAGAAACCGAGGAAAGACAACTCTTTGGCCCGGATATGATTCAGGAAGCAGAAGAGCAGGTTCGCGTTGTGAGAAATTGAAAACAGCCCAATCTCGCCAAAAGAGTCAATATGATCATAAACATAAGCCTATGACATTTGAAGTTGACGAGAAGGCTTACCTTCGGGTTACCCCGTTAAAGGGAACCCATCGCTTCGGTATCAAGGGCAAATTGGCTCCTCGTTACATTGGACCCTTTCGCATTCTTGCCAAACGAGGAGAAGTTGACTACCAATTGGAACTACCTCCACATCTTTCCAGAGTTCACGATGTCTTCCACGTTTCGCAACTCAGGCGTTGCTTTGCGGATCCTATCCGTGGAGTGGACCACGAAACGCTTGATTTACAAGATAACCTTTCTTATCGGGAATACCCCGTTCGTATCCTTGATCAAGCCGAGCGTACCACTCGACGTCATAATATCAAGTTTCATAAGGTTCAATGGTCACACCATTCCGAGGAAGAAGCCACTTGGGAAAGGGAGGATCGTCTTCGACTCGAGTACCCCACCTTCTTTCTAGATGATCCTAAATCTCGGGACGAGATTCTATTGAGTGGGGGTGAGTTGTCACACCCTAGCTAGACCATGCATTAGAGTGTGCATCATGTTTTCTTTCATCAGAAACTTGAAATGGGGAAGGCAGAACCCCCAGCACCCCCCTGAAATCAACTAGGGTTTACTAAAAATAAATTCAATGAACCTGAAATGCCCTTCTAAAATGCTCACCCTCTTTGCCTTGGGTTAGAACCTTTGGGAAAATAGGTGCACATTTTTCTAGGTCAACAGAAGGTCACTGATTTAATTCATAAATAGTTGAATTTGGGCATTTAAATGCTATTAAATAATTCAAATGCTCAAATAATGTTGAAACTATTTTTGGGCCACTGAAATAATTCAGCAAGTGTCCATGAATATTTTCAGGATTTTATAAAATGATTTAGTATTTAAACTAAATCAAAACAAAATAACAGAAATAGAAAACAGAAATAAATAAAAGAGGGAAGGCCACTGGGCCACTTACCTGGACCTACCTGGCCCAACTCCAGCTGGCGGCCTAGCCCACCACCGCTGCCCCCTGTCGTCTCCCTCCTCGGACAGAAGGACAGGGGCGTGTGCTCGATGCCCGCCGGCACGCGCGCGCGCCACCTCCACCGTGCCTGGCCACCTCCTGCTTCCCGACCCCTCTAGACGAGCGCCACGCAGCCCCTGGAACCCCTCTCGCTCACTCTCTCGTCCCCATTCTCTCCTCTGGCTCCCTCTCTCTTCCACCGAGCGGAGCTCGTCGCCGCCGTACGCCGTAGACGTAGCCCCCGTGCTCCCCTCACTCTTCCGCCGAGTCCAGAAGCACCCCCGAAGCCTCCTCGTCCTCCCAATCGAGCTAGAAGATGCCAGGAGGCCCTGTTTTATCGCCATCGTGGTCATCTTCAACCTCGGGCACCCGAGCTCCTCGCCGTCGATTCGTGCCGTCAAGGACGTCCCCGAGCCCGCTAGCCATCCCTACGGCACCGCTGTGAGCTCCTGATCCTTCCCCCTTAACCATGCCGTCGTTTTCGCCCCGTAGCTGCTGCCCCGCGAGCACCCGAAGCTCGCCGCCGCTGAGCCTCGACGCCGTCGTGGCTAGAGCCACGGTAGCTCGAAGCCGAGCACACTTCTGTGCTCAGCACGCTTCCAGGAGCCGGGCGCGCCCACCCGTTCGACCTGCTGTGCCCCCTAGTGCCAACCCCGACCTTGCCCGAACTCCGGCCGCCGCCGAGGTCGACGCCGTGCTCAGCTCCGGCCACCTCGCGGCCTCCCGTCCGTTCCTTTGGATGTGGACGAGCAAGAGCTCCTCCCTAGTGCCCCCAGCGCGCCAAACCACCGCCTGTAGCGCAATCCCGACACGGACGCCGCCGCGATCTGAGGTCGCTGGCGGCTAAACGCCGGTAGCTGACGTGGCCATCATTAGCGGTTAATTATCCCACTAACCAACCCCTCTAGAGCCACTGCCATGTGGGCCCTAGTGCCTAATTAGTTAGTTAACTACTCTGTTAGATTAGCACCGGTCTTAGGAGGGCCCCACCTGTCATTTTGACTTTGCCACGTCACCGTTGACCTGGTCCCACACGTCAGCCACCGAAACCAGCTAGGGTCACTGACCAGTGGACCCCACTGGTCGGGTTTGACCTGGACCGTGCCTTTGACTTGCTGACGTCATGCTGACGCAAGACTGACGCAGTAACTCTTTTCTGGATTTAATTTTATATAGAAAATTCCAGAAAATTGCCTAAACTTCAAAAATTCATAGAAATTCAACCATAACTCCAAATGAGACAAATTATATTTGAAAAATTATCAGAAAAATTCAATTTATCCATCTATAATGGTTTCATGCATGACAAAACAAGTTTACCCTACTGTTTAAGCAGAATAAGGAAATGCCCTATAAATGCAATAATTAATGAGCTAATATTTGAATCTTGGATTCAAATGAGTTCACCCCTTTCTGTTTTAGCTTGAATTAGACCAAAACACATTCATATTACCATGTCATAGCATGCATCATATTGTTGCATATCGTCATGTGTTTATTGAGCTCAGTTGTGTTCTTCGTGGTAGGTTCTGCCTCCGAGGATATTCACGAGTATCCAACTGAAGGGCCGTATCCCGTTACCACTCCATCAGGCAAGCAACCATTGATCATTCCGATACAACCCATATTCTCGCTCCTGCTCTTGTTTACTGCATTAAGACAACACGATTCAAACTGTTGTGTGCTATGGTAGTTGAACCCTTATCCTCTGCATGACCTGTCATTGCCATAGTAACTAGATGAAACCCACTAGCATGTGTAGGAGTTAATTGAGCCATGTTTTGTGATTCCTACCTTGCTATGCCTGCTATGCTTAGAGTTGTGTCAGGTCTGGTTCATCTGGGTGATGGGCTAGAGTGAAATGCTTGTGTCAGTAATATGTGGGATGTGTTGAACATGATTTGGTAAAGGTATCGATGAGAGGCCATGTAGGAGTACATGGTGGGTTGTTTCATTGAGGCCGCCCCTAAGAACTGAGATCTGTATGTGTGATTTAAGATTCAACTACTACCGTGCATTGGGATCCTTAATTGACCCTCTCGGCTTCTTAGCCACCCTAGTACTCTGTCCAGGAGTTGCAAATAGTTTCTGGTGTTTGTAGGATATGTGTTGGCGGCCGTGCGTAGCGCTGACCCTAGGGGTGGGCTATGTTGCGGTAGATACACCGTGGCCGGGTGTACCCTGTCACCCGTTTGGTGTCTCGGGAACCCTGTTCACATCGTTCGGGGCCGTATGTGGAAACCTCGGCCGGACTCCCTGCGGATGGAACCTGGATAGGTGATAAACCTGGACTAGGGGCTTAGGTGTTTAGGTAGGCCGTGGCCGACACCCTCGTTGGGCTTCCTCTTGAAGGTTGCCGAGTACATGTCGTGTAGACGGCGGTAAGCGGTGAAAGCGTGTATGACGAAGTACACCCCTGCAGGGTATAAAACTATTCGAATAGCCGCGTCCGCGGTAAAGGACTACTTGGTTGCCTATATAGTTCATAGACAAGTTAATGGTTACTACTAAAAGACTCAAGATAAGTGTGAGTACCGAGGATGGCCCTCTCGCAGGATACGAGGGAGGATCCACGGTGGAGTATTGTGTGGGTGAGCAGTGGACTCGTGTGTGAAAACTATTTTACTAAAGAGGTTCCGTAGGATAGCTTAGCCAAGAGTCAAAGCTGGCTTGCTGCATAAACCCCACCACCTTCTTGAGAATGAGCGTGTATAGTAGGTTCTGATGTAAGACTTGCTGAGTACCTTTGTACTCATGTTTTCTTATTTATTGTTTTCAGACGACAACACTGCCCCCTCCGATGGGTTTTATGTAGACCTTGACGTCGACGAGTGACTAGCCACCCAGGTGGTGATCCCGGCCATGGAGGGCCCTATGTAGATAGACAGGCTTCGAGAAGCTTTCTTTCTTTCTAGAGTCTATACTCAGACTAGTTGCTTCCGCATGTGCTTCTATGATTGTATGACTTGAGTGTCGGGTCATGTGACCCCTATCTGTATGAATATGTTATGTATGGCTCCCTAGAGCCTTTAAATAAAGTACTTGAGTTGTAGAGTTTTGTTGTGATGCCATGTTGTATGTACTCATATCGGGCATATTGTGTGTATGATTGAAATGCTTGGTATGAGTCGGATCCGACAATCTAGTTGTTTGTCCTTCGCAGCCTTTCTTATGGGGAAATGTAGTCTAGTGTTCCTCGAGCCATAGTAGTCCGCTACAGCCCGGTTCACCGGAGTCCTGCTAGCCCAACACTACTGTTCAGGACACTTGACTGGCCGACATGTGTTTCACTTCGTCCCTATGTCTGTCCCTTCGGGGAAATGTCATGCGGTGATCTCCGGAGTCCTGTCTAGCCTGCTACAGCCCGGGATCCCCGGAGTCCTGTTAGCCCAGTGCTACAGCCCGAAATCACTCGTTGATGACCGACATGTTCGATGTGATTCATGTATGCCTGTCTCCATAGGTCTGTGCCGCTTTGGGTTCACGACTAGCCATGTCGGCCCGGGTTCTCGGTCATATGGATGCTAGCGACATTGTCATATACGCGAGCCAAAAGGCGCAAACGGTCCCGGGCCATGGTAAGGCGACACCCGTGGGATACCGTGCGTGAGGCCGCAAAGTGATATGAGGTGTTACCAGCTAGATCGATGTGGGTTAGAATCGGGTTCCTGACAGCACTAGAGCTATAAGTGTATGAAAGCTCAAACTGAAAACTAAGTGGGTGTGCATCCAACTTGCTTGCTCATGAAGACCTCGGGCATTTGAGGAAGCCCATCATCGGAATATACAAGCCAAGTTCTATAATGAAAATTCCCACTAGTATATGAAAGTGATAACTCAAGAGACTCTCTATATGAAGAACATGGTGCTACTCTGAAGCACAAGTGTGGTAAAAGGATAATAACATTGCCCCTTCTCTCTTTTTCTCTCATTTTTTTATTTTCTCTTTTTTTGGTGGGCTTCTTTGGCCTTTTTTATTTGGGCTTCTTTGGCCTCTTTTATTTTTTGTAAAGTCCGGAGTCTCATCCCGACTTGTGGGCGAATCATAGTCTGCATCATCCTTTCCTCACTTGGGCAATGCTCTAATAATGATGATCATCACGCTTTTATTCACTTACAACTCAATATTACAACTCGATATCTAGAACAAAGATATGACTCTATATGAATGCCTCTGGCGGTGTACCGGGATGTGCAATGATCTAGTGGAGCAATGACATCAAAAAACGGACAAGCCATGAAAACATCATGCTAGCTATCTTACGATCATGCAAAGCAATAAGACAATGAATGCTTAAGTCATGTATATGATGATGATGGAAGTTGCATGGCAATATATCTCGGAATGGCTATGGAAATGCCATGATAGGTATGTATGGTGGCTGTTTTTAGGAAGGTATATGGTGGGTTTATTGTACCGGCGAAAGTTGCGTGGTACTAGAGAGGCTAGCAATGGTGGAAGGGTGAGAGCGCGTATAATCCATGGACTCAACATTAGTCATAAAGAACTCACATACTTATTGCAAAAATCTATTAGTCATCGAAACAAAGTACTATGCGCATGCTCCTAGGGGGATAGATTGGTAGGAAAAGACCATCGCTCGTCCCCGACCGCCACTCATAAGGAAGACAATCAATAAATAAATCATGCTCCGCATTCGTTACATAACGGTTCACCATACGTGCATGCTACGGGAATCACAAACCTCAACACAAGTATTTCTACAATCCACAACTACCCACTAGCATGACTCTAATATCACCATCTTTATATCGCAAAACTATTGCAAGGAATCAAACATATCATATTCAGTGATCTAGACGTTTTATGTAGGATTTTATGACTAACCATCTGAATGCCCAGTTCCTGTCATCTCTCTAAATAGATATAAGTGAAGCAAGAGAGTTTAATTCTTTCTACAAAAGATATGCCCGTGCTCTAACAAATATAAGTGAAGCAAAAGAGCATTCTACAAATGGCGGTTGTCTATGTAAAGAGAAACATGCAATCCAAGCTTCAAATGATATAAGTGAAGCACATGAAGCATTCTATAAAGCCATACTCAAAAGATATAAGTGAAGTGCAATGAGCATTCTATAAATCAACCAAGGACTATCTCATACCAGCATGGTGCATAAAAGAAAAATGAAAACTAAATGCAAAAGACGCTCCAAGATTGCACATATCGCATGAACGAAACACTACTAGGAAAAGGGCTATAGATGGAATTGACACTAATGGCGCACCAGACATGTGGTGCGCCATTACTATATACTAATGGCGCACCATGTGTTGGTGCGCCATTAGTGTCCAAATACTAATGGAGCACCACATCCACGGTGCGCCATTAGTAAAATGTTTTTTTAAATTTTTTTTCTAAACTACTAATGGCGCACCGTGGGAGTGGTGCGCCATTAGTAAATTTTTTTTAATTTTTTTCAAAACTACTAATGGCGCACCGTGGGAGTGGTGTGCCATTACTAGTTGAACTAGTAATGGCGCACAACTAGTAATGGCGCACCACTCCCACGGTGCGCCATTAGTAACTTGGCCACCACTTCCACCGAATGCACCCCCCCGTGGACCGCCTTTTCAGTTAAAAAAACAAAAATGATGGAAATGTCAAAAAAATAAAAGAAAATAAGTTTCCCATGTGATATGTGGTCTAGTTGTTGTGAAAATTTACAAATATGAATTTCGACTTTATTTGCGAAATCTCTCGAGAATTTGTAAAATGGGCATAACTTTTGCGTACGAACTCGGATGAAAAAGTTTTTTATATGAAAATCATCCTCGAAAAGTTACATCCGAATTTAACTGGGGGAACCCCGTTATACATTTTCAAAATCCTCAAAAACCTAACAGAAAAAAAGATACGGGGCTTTTAAGATCTGGAGAGGCAAAAAAATTCAAAAAAATTCAAACTTACTAATGGCGCACCTACCCATGGTGTGCCATTACTATCTTCCCGCCTTCAAAATTCAAAATAAGTCAAAAAAATAAAAAAAGTTACTAATGGCGCACCTGCCCATGGTGCGCCATTAGTATCTTCCCGCCTTCAAAATTCAAAATAAATAAAAAAATAAAAAAAAGTTAGTAATGGCGCACCTACCCGCGGTGCACCATTACTATGCCGTATATATGGCTAGGCGTGGTCCTCTCCTCCTTACCTCTTCATTCTTCTCCTCCACTCCACCTCTCCTCCACTCCATCTCCTCCTCTCCTCCACACCATCTTCCCTTCTCTCCTCCACCATACTACCCTCCTCCTCTCTGGCGACCTCCTCCTCCTCCTCTCCGGTGACCTCCTCCTCCTCCTCTCCAGCGACCTCCTCCTCCTCTCCGGCGACCTCCTCCTCCCTCCTCTCCTCCCCTCCCCTCCCCTCACAGTTTCTCCTCCCTCCTCTCTGGTGAGCTCCTCCTCCCTCCTCTCCTCCCATCCCCTCATGGTTTCTCCTTCCTCCTCTCCGATGCTCCAGTGAAATCCTCTCCGGCGACCTCCTCCTCCTCCTCTCCGGCGAACTCCTCCTCCTCCTCCTCCTCCTCTCCGGCGATGTAGGCGAGCACCTCTCCGGTGTCCTCCTCCTCCTCCTCTCCGGCGAACTCCTCTCCGACAAAAGAACACGGCAAAAGAACGTACAAGATCCAAAAACAGGAACAAAATTTGAAATAATATCGTGCCAAAAAACGAGCAAAAAAACGAGCAAAAAATGGGCAAAAAAATCACGATCCAGATCCAAATTCAAAATTCAAAAATAGCAATGGTGCACAGTGGGGTTAGACGGTGCGCCACTACTATTTTACCGCCTTCAAAATTCAAAAATACCAATGACGCACCAGTGGCCTATACTAATGGCGCACCAGTGGCCTATACTAATGGCGCATCGTGGCCTATACTAATGGCGCACGAGTGGTGCACCATTAGTATACCAGATACTAATGGCGCACCAGTGGTGCGCCATTAGTAAAAAATACTAGTGGCGTGATACTAATGGCGCACCAGTGATGCGCCATTAGTAGGCAAAACTGGTGCGCCATAAGTAGCCCTTTTCCTAGTAGTGAAACGAATCCGAAAACATACCGATACTTGTTGAAGAAAGAGGGGATGCCTTCCCAACATCCCCAAGCTTAGACGCTTGAGTCTCCTTGAATATTTACTTGGGGTTCCTCGGGCATCCCCAAGCTTGAGCTCTTGCCTCTCTTCCTTCTTCTCACATCGAGACCTTCTCAATCATCGAACACTTCATCCACACAAAACTTCAACAGAAAAATCAGTAAGATCCGTTAGTATAATAAAGCAAATCACTACTCTAAGTACTGTTGCAAACCAATTCATATTTTGTTTTTGCATTGTGTCTACTGTAATACTCCCTCCGTTCCTAAATATAGGGTGTATAGTTTTTGGCACGGAAATTAAAGAACGCACATGGAGGGAAAATTTCACAAGTTTTGGGCGAGGTTACACATGACTAATTGGCATGAGAAAATAGAGGAACTTGCCTAGTATAAGAAAATGTAATCAAATCCCAATTTTTTTTATCCAAATGAGTGATGCAACGTAATACACCTTATATTTCGGATTTTTTCTCAAAAATCTATACACCTTATATCAAGGAACGGAGGGAGTATAACTTTTTCATGGCTTAATCCACTGATATAAATTGATAGTTTCATCAAAACAAGCAAACTATGCATCAAAAACAGAATCTGTCTAAAACAGAACAGTCTGTAGCAATCTGAACATTCACCATACTTCTGATACTCGAACAATTCTCCCAAAATTAGGAAAAATAAACAATTTTTATAGAAATAGAGTGAAAAAAGAATCAGAACCATTTGACGTCCCAGCTAAAAATGTAAAATCGCGCACTACAGCCAAAGTTTCTGTCCTGCACTGTACAAACCATCAAGCAAATGTAAACATCCGAAAGGCAAACCTTGGCACATTATTTTTATAATACAATGGAATTGTACAAGGGGATAATTATTTTTTTGAAAAGTTTCTGTAATTAAGATTCACAAAGTTCCCATGGGCATGAACAAAGTTCAAGGACGTCCCCCACTTTCACAATGCTCGTCTCTCTCACTTTCACTTTTCTTTTAGAAAAAGTTTTGGGTTCCCCACTTTATTTTTGTTGTTTTTAAACTATATGAAAGCACTCAACAGAAATAAATGACTCCCTAAAACTTCCGGGTTGTCTCACTGGCAGCACTTTCTTTGAAGCCATTAAGCTAGGCATATAGTGCACAAGTAGTGAATCCACCCGGATCCCAAGGTATATCAAAGCCAATTTGAATCAACAATGATTTGTAATTTAGTAGTGAGCACAAAGTAACATATATCAAGCAATGACGAAGTCTAACCTCTCTTCCTATGCATCGGCATGTCATAAAAGTACAATTCATGCACACATAGTAAAGGCCAATGCATAGTATAAACAGTTTCTTGCAATTTTTTCTTGTTGGAAACATAGAGAGGTGGAGATATAGTTCCTCTCTCATAATAATTGCAAGTAGGAGCAGCAAGCACATGCATATTATATGTATCAAAAACATCATGTGCAACGGTAAAAGGCAACCCATCAATATAATCCTTAATAAAAGCAAACTTCTCTGGTATAGTGTAATTGGGAGAATTCAAAAAGACAATAGGACTATCATGTGTGGGTGCAATAGCAACAATTTCATGTTTAACATAAAGAACTATAGCAAGTTCATCTTCATAAGCATAATTCATATTGGCATCTTGGCCACAAGCATATCAAGCATCATCAAAAAGGGATATTTCAAAAGAATCCAAGGGATCATAACAGTCATCATAGCAATCATCCTTCGGTAAGAACGAAGGGGAATTAAACAATGTATGAGTTGAAGAGTTACTATCATTAGAAGGTGGGCACGGGTGATCAATACGCTCTTCCTCCTTTTGTTCTTCGCTCTCTTCCTCATCTTTTTCATCCAATGAGCTCACAGTTTCATCAATTTCTTCTTCCATAGACTCCTGCAAAATATTAGTCTCTTCTTGGACAACGGAGACTTTCTCAATAAGTGCATTAATTTCAGAATTGTATTCATAATTATCATAGAAATATTTGAGGATAGCTAAATTTTCAGATCTATAAACAACATCATCAAAATCTTCAAACTCTTTACAGATAGATTCAATTTCATAAGCACCCATAAAAGCAACAAATTCTTCTATTTGTTCCACATCATAGCAATCATATATACCATTAGCATAAGAAGCTAAGGTTTTATTATCATTGAATTTGCATGAAAAGGGAAGGTGTGCAGCCTTCATCCTAGAGCAACAAGTATAATCATAACTCACGCATAATTGCCAAGCATACCACTTCAATATATGAATTTGATCCCATAATAGTTTCTCTTTTTGTGTCAAGCGATAATCCCTAAAGTATTCACGTTGATCCAACGTTACCCATTACATAATTAAATGGGGTTTTCTCAGGATTATTAAAGTAGTACATAATATCTTTCACATAACCAGCATCGAGGGTTTTAGGAGGTTCCCCATCTTCATGAGCAGAAAGTACACCTAATTTTTTTGGTATTTTGTGTTCCATATCCATAACTAAAGATAGAGAACAACTAAGAACAGCAAATAAAAATTACTTAGTGATAAAGCAAACAAGCACACACGAGAATATTCACCCCACGCTATTGCTCCCCGGCAACGGCGCCAGCAAAAGGTCTTGATAACCCACAAGTATAGGGGATCAATTGTAGCCTCTTTCGATAAGTAAGAGTGTCAAACCCAACGAGGAGCTAAAGGTAGAACAAATATTCCCTCAAGTTCTATCGACCATCGATACAACTCTACGCACGCTTGTTATTCGCTTTACCTGGAACAAGTATGAAACTAGAAGTACTTTGTAGGTGTTGTTGGATAGGTATGCAAGATAATAAAGAGCAAGTAAATAAAAACTAGGGGCTGTTTAGATAAAGACACAACTAAATTAGTTTTTGTAAAGAGCTTTTGTCAACAAGAAGGTTATTTGTCCCTAGGCAATCGATAACTAGACCGGTAATCATTATTGCAATTTTATTTGAGGGAGAGGCATAAGCTAACATACTTTCTCTACTTTGATCATATGCACTTATGATTGGAACCCTAGCAAGCATCCGCAACTACTAAAGATTCATTGAGGTAAAACCCAACCATAGCATTAAAGCATCAAGTCCCCTTTATCCCGTACACAAACAACCTACTTACTCGGGTCTGTGCTTCTGTCACTCACGCCACCCACCATAAGCAAATCATAAGCATATTGGAAACCCTACAGCGGGAATCCCTCACACTTGCGTGACACGGAGAGCACCATAGGACAGCACCAATAATAAAACATACAACTCAAACCAATCACGATCATCAAATAGCCATTAGGACAAAACAGATCTACTCAAACATCATAGGATAGCCATACATCATTGGGAAATAATATATAGCGTTGAGCACCATGTTTAAGTAGAGATTACAGCGGGTAAGAGAGAGGTTACACCGCTGCATAGAGGGGGAAGGGTTGGTGATGATGGCGGTGAAGTTGTTGGTGAAGATGGCGGTGATGGTGATGGCCCCGGCGGTGTTCCGACGCCACCGGAAGCGAGGGGGAGAGAGCCCCCTCCTTCTTCTTCTTCCTTGACCTTCTCCCTAGATGGGAGAAGGGTTTCCCCTATGGTCCTTGGCTCCCATGGCCTGGGAGGGGCGAGAGCCCCTCCGAGATTGGATCTATCTCTCTGTCTCTCTCTGTTTCTGCGTTCTCTCCTGGCTTTGTTTCACCATTTCGTATATATATGGAGATCCGTAACTCCGATTGGCCTGAAACCTTCGCCGTGATTTTTTTCCGAATATTAGCTTTCTTGCCGCAAAAGAAGAGCGTCAACCGCCTTACGGTGGGCTCATGAGGGTAGGGGGCGCGCCCTAAGGGGGGGGCCTGCCTCGTGACCACCTCGGGCACTGGTTCGCGTTGATTTTCCTTCCGAATTTTCCATATTTTCCAAAAATAAGCTCCCTCCATTTTTATCCCGTTTGGACTCTATTTGATATGGATATTCTGCGAAACCAAAAACATGCAATAGACAGGAACTGGCACTAGGCACTGGATCAATATGTTAGTCCCAAAAATAATATAAAAAGTTGCCAAAAAGTATATGAAAGTTGAATAATATTGGCATGGAACAATCAAAAATTATAGATACGACGGAGACGTATCAACCCTCAACAAGAAAAAGTAGCAGTTTTTAATTTCTTTAAGTTAAGGTGGAGTTTTAGCACAAGTTTAAACATTCACAATACATTTCAAGCAAGCATGGCAAGAGTATATGAGCAGCGGAAAGTAAAGCATGCAACTTGCAAGAAAGTAAAGATATGGGATTGGAGTGTGCAAACGCAATTGGAGACACGGAGATTTTTGGCGTGGTTCCGATAGGTGGTGCTATCATACATCCACGTTGATGGAGACTTCAACCCACGAAGGGTAACGGTTGCGCGAGTCCACGGAGAGCTCCACCCATGAAGGGTCCACGAAGAAGCAACCTTGTCTATCCCACCATGGCCATCGCCCACGAAGGACTTGCCTCACTTGGGTAGATCTTCACGAAGTAGGCGATCTCCTTGCCCTTACAAACTCCTTGGTTCAACTCCACAATCTTGTCAGTGGCTCCCAAGTGACACCTAACCAATCTAGGAGACACCACTGTCCAAAATGTAATAGATGGTGTGTTGATGATGAACTCCTTGCTCTTGTGCTTCAAATGATAGTCTCCCCAAGACTCAACTCTCTCTCACAGATTTGGATTTGGTGGAAAGATAATTTGAGTGGAAAGCAACTTGGGGAAGGCTGGAGATCAAGATTCTTGTGGTTGGACTGAATATCTTGGTCTCAACACATGAGTAGGTGGTTCTCTCTCAGAAAATGAATGGTGGAAGTGTAGGCACGTTCTGATGGCTCTCTCCAAGAATGGAGGTTGGGTGGAGGGGTATATATAGCCTCCACACAAAATCTAACCGTTACACACAATTCACCAAACTCGGTGAGACCGAATCATACAACTCGGTTGAACCGATTTAGTTCAAAATGTGAATGTTAGGATTTTCACTGGGACCGATATGACCAACTCGGTGGGACCGATGTGCCAGGGTTAGGGTAAAACCTCAACTCGGTTTGACCAATTACACAAACTTGGTGGGACGGATTTTGGTAATAAGCAAAACAAAGAGTTGGTCAAGCAAACTCGGTGGGACCGATTGCATATCTCGGTGAGACCGAAATTATTGCAACATGTACCAGAGAGTTTGCAAGCCCATCTCGGTGAGACCGAGATCCCATTGGTGAGACCGAATTGATTAGGGTTTCTGGCAGTGGCTATGTCAAATGAACTCGGTGCGCTGGATAGATCAAATCGGTGGGGCCGAGTTTGACTTTTTGGTTTGGGACATATTGAAATGAGAAAGTGGTTGAGGGCTTTGGAGCATATCACTAAGCACTTTGAGCTAGCAAGCAAGCCATTAAGCAACACCTCATCCCCTTTTAATAGTATTGACTTTTCCGATGGACTCAATGTGATCTTGGATCACTAAAATGAAAATGTAGAGTCTTGAGCTTTTGAGCTTTTGCCAATCTTCTATCATTCCCATTTTGAAGGGGTTCTACATCCTCTTGTCCAAGCCACTCCACTCATGAACTTATCTGAAATATACTAGATAGAAGTATTAGTCCAACAAGAGATATGTTGACATTAATTACCAAAATCACCCAGGGAGCACTTGTGCTTTCAATCTGCCCCTTTTTCGTAATTGATGACAACATACATCAAAGCTTTAGATAAATACATGAAGACTAGCAAGTAAAGCTTTGAAAGACATGTAACATGCATATGCCCCCCTACATGTTTGCAATCATGTAAATATAGAATATAAGATCATGTGAATGCATAACCATGACAGAGCAAGCAATGAGTTACATGTATCTTGGCTATATGCATCAGAGCAAATGGTGTGGATTTAAGAAGTGTACCTTCATGTTCATGAGTCCTTCTTGCAAACAATATGTACATCAGCAAGAGATCATCATGGACATGAGTGTGATGCATATACTTACGTTGTGGTCTTAAGCTGGCTTTGGGAGAGATGAACCTGAGTAAACAGGGTCAGATAACACACGAACACCCATAGGACAAAGCAATTTGAGAAACCACAAGAGTACCAAGATTGGGATGACATGTAGTGAGTGAGTACTAGGTACTCTATTTAAGTATAGACATGTCCCCAAAGCGGTAAAGATATGCAATGAATTCGAAGATCTCCTTCCCTTATATGTCTTTCTCCCCCTGAATCTGATATTGGATAATGGGAGATGATAGGGTAAAGAAAATCACAGCAAAACAGGAAAATCAGAACAACACAGTCGTAACACATACTAACATGTATTTCCCCTCTTAAAGACATGTGACTTCTCTCCTCTTGAATACCAAGCATCTGGGGTCTCTCTCCCTTTGATGTGATTAAGCACTCTCCCCCTTTGATGTGATTAAGCTTTCTTGTGATCTCTCTCCCCCTTTGACATCAATTTCCAAGAAGGGATCTTCTGGAGTGTGAGTCGAATAGGTTTGGTCCTTGAGTCACATGACAAAGCAACATGTAAAGTAAGATGACGGTAGAGGACAAGAATCATTGAGTCGAGCTGGAATAAGTATGCAGGATGCAAATGGCAAAGTGTTTTCTCAGCATTGAAATCGGTAGCACTGAGTTATTTTCTTCGGTGGCACCGAGTTGGTTCGGTTTAGCCGAGAAGAACAAATCGGTGAGGCCGAATTCAACACAGAGAGAAAACAATTGTCATCTCAGCTCTCTAGGCAAATAAGATCTCACAAAGATTTGCAAGGAATTAGCTCAAAGATTTGCAATGAATTGGATGCAGGGAATGCGGAACATAAAAGAAAAAGAAAAGATGTCTAGATGAAGTTTTTTTATTAAAGGGAAACAAACATGCAAGTGAAAAGTGCAAGGACACAAGGAAACACGAGAGAACTTCATCTAGAATTTGTCGTCGACAAAGCCACCTATGTTAGAGTATATTGATTGAGGAGTCAAGTGAGAACACTTGATCGTAGGTCATACTCATCGTTTAAGCTCAAAATGGGGTTACCATTTTTCCTTTAAGCATTTTGAAGTATTCACATCTTGTTGAGCTGCCTTGACCCATGACTTGGGGTAAAGCTTCTCTAAGATGGAATAACATACCTTGGGTGGTGGTGTTGATCTTGATCATGTAGTTGAACTTATGTGGGATGCTCAAGGTTGATGTAGATCATCAATGAGTTGGGAGCACCTCTTGTAGTTTGAGTTCATCTACCTACATGGGTTAGTTTTGCAAGGAAGAACACTTGTGTATCCAAAGTGACAATCATGAAATTTGGTATCAAATGAAATTCGATATATATAGAATTTGTCAAAGGATATGTTGAAAGGGTTTCACGCTTCCTTTTCTTCAACCACCACATTGTAGAGTCTTGGTGATGTAGTGATTGCTTAAGATGTGAGTGTTTTGCAATCTCATAGATTTAGATTCATCCAAGTACCTACAAGGGTTAGATAGCATGCAAGGGTGCAAGTATATCCAAGACATATGATCATCATCATAAGAGAAATATCAAGGATTAGTCAAAGTCTCATGCTTTGCATGTATCCAAATGGAGTTTCTACACCAAGTTTGAGGCATCAATAATGTTCAATTCACCTCTCAAACGGCAAAATACTTTCGCATCAAGCGGTTTGGTGAATATATCCGCCAATTTCTTATCGGTACAAACATGCTTAATATCAATGTCCCCTTTTGCAACATGATCTCGAATGAAATGATGACGAACTTCAATATGCGTAGTTAGAGAATGTTGCACGGGATTGTGAGCAATCTTAATAGCACTTTCATTGTCACAAAGCAATGGAACATGTTTCACATTGATCCCATAATCTTTAAGAGTTTGGTCATCCAAAGTAATTGAGCACAACATGAACCGACGGCAATGTATTCCACTTCGGTGGTGGATAAGGATACCGAATTTTCCTTCTTGGAAGACAAAGACACAAGGGATCTACCAAGAAATCGACAAGTACCCGAAGTGGACTTTCTATCAACCTTGTCTCTGGCAACACAATCAAAAGAAGACCTCTTAGGATACCAAATGCCAAAATTTGGTGTATGAATTAAGTATCTCACTATCCTTTTCACAGCCTTAAGATGACATTCTTGGGGGGCCACTTGATATCGTGCACACACTTAGCATAATATCGGGACGGGAGGCACATAGATATAACAATGAACCAACCATAGAGCGATAAACCTTTTGGTCAACCGTCTCGCCATCCTTGGTCAAGTCAAGATGTCCACTAGTAGGCATGGGTGTATTCATATCTTTGCATTCCTGCATGTTGAACTTCTTCAATAAGTCCTTGGTATACTTTGTTTGGGAAAAAAGGTACCCTCCTTAGTTTGCTTGATTTGCAAACCAAGAAAGAACTTGAGTTCACTCATCATAGACATATCAAACTTCTCCGACATTAGCTTTCCAAACTTTTCACTAAATAAGGGTTAGTCGAACCAAATATGATATTGCTACCTCTTGAGCACTGCGTTGGTTTTCCCTTGAAGAGGAAAGGGTGATGCAGCAAAGTAGCGTAAGTATTTTCCTCAGTTTTTGAGAACCAAGGTATCAATCTAGTAGGAGATCATGCTCAAGTCCCACGCACCTACACAAACAAATAAGAACCTCGCAACCAACGTGATAACGGGGTTGTCAAGCCCTTCACGGTCACTTACGAGAGTGAGATCTGATAGATATGATAAGATAATATTTTTGGTATTTTTATGATAAATAGAAATAAAGATGCAAAGTAAAATAAATGACAAAGGAAATAACTAAGTGTTGGAAGATTAATATGGTGAAAGATAGACCCGGGGGCCATAGGTTTCACTAGTGGCTTCTCTCAAGAGCATAAGTATTATGGTGGGTAAACAAATTACTGTCAAGCAATCAATAGAATTGAGCATAGTTATGAGAATATCTAGGTATGATCATGTATATAGGCATCACGTCCGCGACAAGTAGACCAAAATGATTCTGCATCTACTACTATTACTCCACACATCGACCGCTATCCAGCATGCATCTAGAGTATTAATTTCATAAGAACAGAGTAATGCTTTAAGGAAGATGACATGATGTAGAGGGATAAACTCATGCAATATGATATAAACCCCATCCTTTTATCCTCGATGGCAACAATGCAATACGTGTCGTTTCCCTTTCTGTCATTGGGATCGAGCATCGCAAGATTGAACCCAAAGCTAAGCACTTCTCCCATTGTAAGAAAAATCAATCTAGTAGGCCAAACCAAACTGATAATTCGAAGAGACTTGCAAAGATAAACCAATCATACATAAAAGAATTTAGAGGAGTCAAATATTGTTCATAGATAATATGATCATAAACCCACAATTCATCGGATCTTGACAAACACACCGCGAAAGAAGATTACATCGAATAGATCTCCAAGAAGATCGAGGAGAACTTTGTATTGAGATCCAAAGAGAGAGAAGAAGCCATCTAGCTAATAACTATGGACCCGTAGGTCTAAAGTAAACTACTCACACATCACTGGAGAGGCCATGGAGTTGATGTAGAGGCCCTCCGTGATCAATGCCCCCTCCGGCGAAGCTCCGGAAAAGGCCCCAAGATGGGATCTCTCGGGTACAGAAGGTTGCGCAGGTGGAATTAGGTTTTTGTGGTGCTCCTGGATGTTTGGGGGGTATGTGGATATATATAGGAGGAAGAAGTACATCGGTGGAGCAACAGAGGGCCCACGACGGTGGAGGACGCGCCCCCTGCCTCGTGGCTTCCTCCATTGTTTCTTGACGCCCACTCCAAGTCTCCTAGATCACGTTTGTTGAGAAAATCACGTTCCCAAAGGTTTCATTCCGTTTGGACTCCGTTTGATATTTCCTTTTCGGCGAAACCCTAAAATAGGCAAAAAAACAGCAATTTGGGCTGGGCCTCCGGTTAGTAGGTTGGTCCCAAAAATGATATATAAGTGTAAAATAAAGCCCATTGACATCCAAAATAGATAATATAATAGCATGGAGCAATCAAAAATTATAGATACGTTGGAGACGTATCAGATATCATCCACATAAATTTGGCACACAAATAATTCACCATTAACCCTTTTAGTAAAAAGAGTAGAATCTATCTTTCCAATCTCAAAGATGTTTCAATTAGGAACTGGGTCAAGCATTTATACCACGCTCTAGGAGCTTGTTTAAGACCATAAAGAGCTTTGTGAAGTTTGTAAACATGATCGGGTTTCTTAGGATTAACAAAGCCGGGAGGTTGTTTAACATAAACGTCCTCCTCAATGTCACCATTTAGAAAAGCACTTTTAATGTCCATTTGGTACAAGGTAATATCATGGTGATTAGCATAGGCAAGTAAGATGCGGATGGACTCAAGTCTAGTAATGGGGGCATATGTCTCACCATAGTCCATACCTTTGACTTGAGTGTAGCCTTGGGCAATGAGACGTGCTTTGTTGCGAACGACTTTGAAAGTGCGTTAAGTCGACTAGAGGGGGGGGGGGGGGGAATAGGCGATTTTTACAAATTCGTCAGTGAGGAATTTCACAGTGAGGAAATTCCTAAGTCACGAATGACTAGCAGCGGAATAAGTACTCAGATGCAAGCACAACAGAACAAAAGCACAGTCATCATGATGAAATGAAAACAAGCACAGAGTACAGAAAGCGTAAACACAGGATAAGCAGGCTGAAGACAAACTGACTGAAGAAATATGATTGAGGAAATTGAGAAAGACTTCAGTCAAAGTCTTCAAATAGTAATGATCAAGAACAACAACACAGTAATGAGGAAATGAAAGGGTTGAGTAAATAGAACTAGTTAGCTTGGTGAAGACAGTGATTTGGTAGACTAGTTCCAATTGCTGTGACAGTTGTACGTCTAGTTGGAGCGGCTAGGTATTTAAACCTGAGGACACACAGTCCTGGACACACAGTCCCGGACACACAGTCCTCACCGTATTCTCGTTGAGCTAAGGTCACATAGTCCTCGCCCAATCACTTGTGGTAAGTCTTCATGTGACTTCCAAACCTTCATAGACTCGGTCACTCGGCGATCCACAATTTCTTCTTGGATGCTCTAGACCATGACGCCTAACCGTCGGAGGATGCAAAGTCCTCAAAGGTAAAAAGCGTCCGTTCCACAAAGGAACAATCTCTTTAGTGATGCTCAATCACTTTGGGTTTGTTGGTGTTTAGTTTGGGGTTTTGGGTTTTTCCTCACTTGATGATTTTCGCTCAAAGTCCTCGGAGGATGGGATGCTCTCAATGACAAATGTCAGTTTCTCGTGGAGCAGCCAACCAAGTAGTGGTTGTAGGGGACGGCTATTTATAGCATAGGGAGCAGCCCGACATGATAAGACATAAATGCCGTTCAATGATATGACCATTAGGTGGGTAGATATTTTGGGACTGCTCGCGCATAGCACAACAACGGTCGGAAATTTGGCTATCAAATTCCTCAGGGGTATCATGTTCCTCACTTGTAGGCAATCCGCACCGGTGAACTCCTAACTCCTCAGTCATAACAAATTCCTTAGAGAACAGAAGATCTTCGTCTCTGTCACTGAAGAAATTGACTGAACTATATGAGATTTCCAATGGCTTCACTCGAAAGGATTGGTAGGTGTAGGATTTTGAGATGAGCATCACTTGGAAACTTTTCCTTAGTTTTTCCTCGACCCCCTTTAACAGTACGATGTTTCCTATGACTCAAGAAAGAGAAAACCGAAACTACAAAAACAAGAGTCTTCAAGCTTCATATTCCTCGCATAAATATTAAGTCTTCACGGTCACACCAATTTCTTCACTTTCAAAGTCTTCAGAAAGCCAAGTCTTCAGTTGAAGACATTCATTTTTAGGGGTCGACTTTCTCTATAAATATCAAACTCCTCATAGACTTATGGACATGTGTACACTCACAAACACATTAGTCCCTTAACCTATAAGTCTTGAATACACCAAAATCACTAAGGGGCACTAGATGCACTTACAGTCTCCCCCTTTTTGGTGATTGATGACAATATAGGTTAAGTTTTCAACGGGGATAAACATATGAAGTGTAAATACTGAAATTGAGGAATTTGATTGCAAGATATAGAGGAAATCCCCCTGAAGATGTGCATATGTGAGGAATTTGATTTTGAGAAGCCATGCACATTGAAGAGTAGAATCATGGAGATCTCCCCCTATATCTTGTAATTCATACACGCATTTAACATATGATATGAAGAATTTGAAATGCATGATGAAATATGGTGACTGATGTAATTCAGCATGTGTGCATTAACATATATGAGGAAATAACATGCAGAAGAACACAACAAAAGTATCAGACCACCATCGGAGTTAAGATTACAACTCAATCCAACAAAGTTTTCAAAATAATGAGAGTTGCAACTTAAAAAATGCCCATATATAGACCCACTTGAAGACTAACTCAAATTTCTCCCCCTTTGTCATCGAATGACCAAAAGGGACGAGAAATGAGGACTAACGCCCCTGAAGAATATCATGATGAAGTCGATGGAGGAGCGTCAACGTTGTTGGGGTCGTCCATTGGAGTAGGGCCTATCGCAGTGTCGTTCAAGTCTTCATTCTCATCAGTCTCGCGCGATGAAGAATAAGAGCTTTCCACAAGTTGAGGAACTTTGACCTTCTTGAATTTCTTCAAAGGTGGTTGTGCCCATTTAAAGTCCTGTTGAAATTCCATCTTCTTGATATCTTCAACACTATAGAGGTTAGATATAATAGCCCAGGTGCAGTCAAAGACTTCATGCAGATAATAGTGATTCTTCTTCACATTATTTTGAGTGACTGTCATGTTTTGAAGAATAGCACCAAACTGACACTTGACCCACTTGTGGTTGCGATCAACCTTTTGATGAAGACTGAGGAGAAGCTCACGATCAGTCATCACCCTGGGAGCAGTGGGTTGAGGAATTTGCTTAGAAGCATTTGCAAAAGAGTCATGTGTGGCACAGTCATCTTTTGTGGAATATGAGGCAGCTTTGCGAAACTGTCCATCCAATGGACAAATGCCTTCATCAATAACAACAACCTTGCCCTTTTCATCAGATGAGGAAATAGGTCGTTTGAAGACTTTAATGGGCGGCAAGTAGCTGAGATGATTTTGAAAGTCAGCCTTGTAATTGATTCAAGACGAGCAGAGTCATAAGGGGTGTAGTAAGTGAAGAACACGTGCTCATGAAATAAGTCATCAGCTTTGAACTTCTGCTTCTTTGAGAAGGGATTCTTCGGCTTGGGCTGAGGAGTATCAGTCAATGTCTTCACAGCCTTAAGAATCATAGTCTCTGCAGGCACAGGCTGAGGAATTTCAGTAGCAATATCTTCAGTGGCAGCCTGCGTCTTCATATCTTCAGCAGTATGAGCATCAACACTAGTGGCTGGAATTTCTTCAGGGATGGTGAGAACTAAAGCTTGAGGTTCATCAGAGCCCATTTGAACTTCTTCAGTTTGTACTGGGGACTGAGGAATCTGTTGCCGTGGGGTGAACATGGGTGAATTGGGGTGATGACTTTCCCAATAGTCATCATTTAGAACTGGAGTGGTGCACCCAATGTCCATGTCTTCTTCTTCATCCATTTCCTCACCGCCTGCCTCTTCAACTATGAATTGAGGCATGGGCAATGATATCATTGGAGTGGACGTAATGTTGTCCAGATCAATTTCCTCATCCAACTGCTCTGACGAAGCAGCAGAAAGATTTTCTTCATTAGATCCCCTAGGGATTTCATAATGCTCACCAAAGGGAATGATCTCCTTTGATGGCATGCTTGAAACATGAACAACATCAATTGGATTTTCAAAAGAGCTCGTCAAAGTCTTCACCTTCTTTGGTGCTGAAGACTCTGAGGCGGTGGATTCTTTCCTTTTCTTCACTGTTGCTCGCTCCACAACTTTGGTTTTCTTCGCTTATGATGCAAAAGGAAGAACCGGACTTGGTGTTGGTGCCGGAGGAGCAGAGGAAATTGGTTCATTTTCTTCAGGCACAACTAATGCAGTTGCCCTGGCTTGTTCCGTATCTTTAGGCGCAGCGATAGATGCTTCAGCTGGCTTGGCTTGTTCTTCAGGCGCAACACTAGTGGTTGCCCTGGCAATTTCATCAGTGGCTGGAATAACTTTCATCAGCCCTGGTACTTTCATTTTCATCAGCAGCCTGATTTTCATCAGCGATGCTGGCATGTTCTTCAGTTGGCTGGGCAGATGCTTCAGCCTGAGGAGATTCATGTTGCGTTGGGGCTGCAACATTGGAGGTGAATCCCTTCACCATGTTGACAAATCTGACTTTGGCTCGCAACCAATCTGCATGGTAGATGTCAAATTCGTCACTGAGTGCCTTGATCTCAGCTTGCACAGTCACAAGTTCATCAATTGTCATCTTGACAACGTTTTTCTTTAGAAAATGCTCTTTCTTGTACTGTTCCTTCTTGAGCTTCTTGGCCTTCTCAAATTTCCATTTTTCTTTGCCTATGAAGGCAGTCAGCATGTGACTTTGCCTAGGAGTGAGCTTGAAGTCAGGCATAGGAGTGTTGGGGTCCTTGTGCTAGAGATCAATGAAACCAAGGATCGGCTTGGGATCCAATAGGAGAGGCACATCTGTGCCTTTGGCTCTAGAGGCCCTCTGATGTCTATATCTGATGATCTCAGCGAGTTCTTCATCATCAGCTTCGTCTTCACTGGATGGCACATGGAAGGCAACCAGCTTCTTGTGAGGACTTGTTATAGAGCCTCGTCCAGTAGTAGCCTTGGTCTTTAGCAAGGTGGGGCCAGTTGAGGATTATGGAGGAGCTGAAGAACTTGCAGAGGCTCCTGAGGCAATTGGGATGCCTGCAGTCCTTTGGCAAGTGGTGAGATGCGCAGGTGCTGAGGACTTTGCCAGAGAGGAGCTGAGGGCTTTGCAATAGGAGGAACTGGAGCAGCTTGAGGAATTTTCTGTGAGGGCATAGACGAGCTGGGCCGTGAGGGCATTGCTGAGGAACTTGATGGTTTGCAAGCTGGCTTCTTGGCCATAGCCTTCCTGGGCTTGCTAGCAGAGGCCTCAGCAGTAGCAGGAGCAACAGTGTCTTCACTGAATTTCTTCACTACTTCTTTGGACACTTTGGCCAGTTTAGCTTGTCGCTTGGCCCATTCAGCTGGAAATTCCTCATTTCTTCTGATGCTAGAGGGATCAGCTTCTTGACCAGGTGCCAGTGGAGGTCTTGGGCATGGAGGGTGTACAATGAATTTCTTCATGTACTTGGGAGTGACATAGCGATATGCCCTCCATTCTCTGGCCCATCTCCTCTCAATTTTCTGAATGCGCACTTTGCGCTCATTCTTTGTTTCTTCAGGGGGTGTGCAATACCCTGCATAGATGTCTTCAGGGATTTCAAAGGCAGTGTTGACTTCCAATTTCTTCCCTCCCTTCTGAGGTTTCTTGCCATCAACCATTTTCTTCTGCCGAGGATTTTGAACAATTGAGTTCTCAGAAGAGGTATGCAATCCATCTTCAAGGAACGCTGCAAATGAGTTAAGTTGATGAGAACCTAGCAATTCGGTAGCACACATGAGTACCTGTGAACAGAGTATAGGTGCGAAGAATTTGGAGAGGTCACATGCGTTCTCAAAAGTTTTTGCAAAAAGAACAAGTTTGAGGAATTTGACCAAAGGTGTCCTGAGGAATTTCACTAAGCGTTCTTTGACTTAGGTTCTAGAGTTGTATAGATTGAAAATCCACACAATTGAGGAATCTTGAAGAAAAATGTTGCTTAGAGAAATAGATCAAGAAAAAATGCTTATGTGAGGTGTTTAAAGTGTGGAAGTTGAAGAATAAACACCTTTTGAAGATTTTATAGAAACCATCAGAATCAACAAGGGAAGTAAAAGTAACTTTTAATTACCCTTGATGAAGAACACGACGAACTGGGAGTAGTAGATTGGAAGTTCGTCAGTCCAGATCTTCCATGCCCTAACTTGGCAGAGGAAGACTGCTACGGCGGCGGCGGAGAGAAGAAATCCGCGGCTGGCGCGAGTACGACAATGATGAGGTCGAGGTAGTGAAGCTCTTCCTCACCTGCGACGATGCAAGTAGCAGTGGTGCTAGGTCTAGAAGCTCGAGCGAGGAGAGTGAGGTCGAGCGGGGTAAATGAAGTCTGAGGAGGGTGAGGGGTATTTATAGCCAAAGTGAAAAACCGCTCGCCTGAAGAAATTGGATGAATGTGCCCCTGACTCTTCTCATCCTAGCGACATGTGTCACCCACGTACAGAGCGGTGGCGATCGTGTGAGATCGTGTGTGAATATATGAGTCTTATAGAGGGATGCAAAACAATTTGAGTGGCAAGAGCCGAAAATTTGAGATAAGAAAATTTTAACGTTACGTTCGCAAATTCTTCAGCTGACAAGGACACAGTGAATATTTTGAACGGGTTTCAAATAGAACGCACATGAAGAATTTGTGAACAGTATGGGTTGAGTTTAGCATAGAGGGGGAAGGGTCTGATCACATTCACTTAGCAGAAAAGGTGACTTGAAGAATTAGCAATAAGTGAATGCTGTAGAGGACAAAAAAACTCAAATATATATATATATATATATATATATATATATATATATATATATATATATATATATATAGTCAATGAAGAACAATGACAGAAAGAGTGAAGACAATGCAAAGTGAAGAAATTGAATGAACTAAGGAATTTCAAAACTGAAGAAAAACTCAAATTGAAGAATTTCAACTTTTGTTGGCGGCGTGACCCACCGTATAAGAATGATGATTTCAGACGCTGCGTACAATTGTCGTAGGGCTCCGAGAATCAAATTCTTTGTTAATTTCTTCACACTTAGAGGGTTAGTCTTCATTGATTGAAGAAAAATGTTACTTCATGTGTTGCACATCTAAGTCATCAATTTTGCATAAGTGTTAGGATGTGTGCCCTTTTCAGAGGACATTCGAAGATTCTAAGATATTTAGCTCACACTGCAACTTGCTAAATCTCTTCTCATCCAAGGGCTCTGTGAAGATATCGGCTAGCAATCTTTAGTCTTCACATGCTCAATAGAGATGTCGCCCTTCAACGCATGATCAGAAAGAAAATGATGATGAATCTGAATGTGCTTTGTCTTCGAGTGCTGAACTGGGTTATGAGAAATCTTGATGGAACTCTCATTGTCATAGTAGAGAGGCACATTCTTCACATTGATGTCGTAGTCGTTGAGGGTTTTCTTCGTCCATAGAAATGGAGCACAACACGAACCAGCAGCAATGTACTCAGCTTCAGCAGTAGAGAGTGATACACAGTTCTGCTTCTTTGAGGACCAACATACCAAGGATCATGCGAGGAAATGGCATGTGCCCGATGTTGACTTGCGGTCCACACGATGACCAACATAGTTAGAGTCAGAATATCCAATGAGATCAAAATCCGAGCCCTTGGGATACCATAGTCCTAGTGTTGGTGTGTGAGATAGATATCAAAGAATATGCTTCACAGCCTTATGGTGTGATTCCTTCGGTGTAGCTTGAAATCGGGCACACATGCAAACACTAAACATAATATCTGGCCTAGATGCACATAAATACAATAAGGAGCCAATCATGGAGCAGTATACCTTTTGATCGAAGTCTATACCATTTTCATCAGTGCATAGGTGGCCATTTGTGGGCATAGGGATTTTGACGCCTTTGCAATGTTGCATGCCGAATTTCCTCAACACATCCTTGAGGTATTTCTCCTGAGATATGAAGATGCCATTGCGTTGTTGACGTATTTAAAGACCTAAGAAGAATTTGAATTCTCCCATCATAGACATTTGATATTCTTCACTCATCATATAGGAAAATTCATCACTGTAACATTGGTCAGTACAGCCAAAAATGATATCATCAACATATATTTGGCACACGAATAATTCATCATCATAGGTTTTGGTGAAAAGAGTTGGGTCAAGTGAACCGGGTTTGAAGCCTTTCTTCATGAGGAATTCCTTCAAAGTATCATACAACGCCCGAGGGGCCTACTTGAGGCCATAGATGGCCTTATTGAGTCTGAAGACTTTGTCAAGATGCTTTGGATCTTCAAAACCTGGGGGTTGAACAACATATACTTCTTCCTCAAGCTTACCATTGAGGAATGCACTTTTCACATCCATCTGATATAAGATGATATTATGATGGTTAGCGTAAGCAAGCAATATGTGAATAGCCTCAAGTCTAACAACAGGTGCAAAAGTTTCATCAAAATCAATTCCTTCAACCTGTGTGTAGCCTTGAGCTACAAGCCGTGCCTTATTCCTTACCACAAGGCCATTTTCATCTTGCTTGCTGCGGTTGATCCATTTGATGCCGATGATATTGTGCTTGCGTGGGTCTAGTCGCTTGACAAGTTCCAACACATTGTTGAGCTCGAACTGATGTAATTCCTCTTGCATTGCTTGAATCCACTCAGGCTCCAGAAATGCCTCATCTACTTTGGTGGGCTCTGTGATAGAGAAAAAAGCAAAGTGCCCACAAAAGTTAGACAAATGTGAAGCTTTTGAGCATGTGAGAGGACCTGGTGCTTTGATGTCGTTGATGATTCTATCAATATGCAATTCATTAGCAACGCGAGGATGAGCAGGTTGACGACGTTGAGGGGGCTCAGCATTTTCTTCAGAGCCATTTTCCTCAGGTGCACCAGGATGATGTTCTTCACGATCAGGAATGACTTCTTCAGCAGATTCTTTTGTAGGGATGACATCCTCAGTGGCCTTAAACTTAATGGATTCCTCAGGTGGTATTTCATCTAGCACAGGAGGTAGGTGCTCTCTTTGTGAGTTGTTAGTTTCATCAAACCGCACATCTATAGTTTCAACAACCTTGTGGTGATGGGTGTTGAAGACTCTGTAGGTGTGCGAGTCCTTTCCATAACCAAGCATAAAACCTTCATGTGCTTTCGGTGAGAATTTAGAATTTTGATGAGGGTATCTAATCCAACATTTAGCACCGAAGACTTTGAAATAACTCACATTGGGTTTATTGTCAGTGAGGAGTTCATATGACGTCTTTCTAAAGAATTTGTGAAGATATACCCTGTTGATGATGTGGCACGTAGTATCAATTGCCCCAGGACAGAAGCGAGGAGGCATCGTGTATTCATCAAGCATAGTGCAAGCCATCTCAACAAGAGTCTTATTTTTGCGCTCAACGACGCCATTCTGCTGAGGAGTATAAGGAGTAGATAACTCGTGAGTAATACCAAGTTCATCGAGATAGTCATCAAGACTAGTATTCTTGAACTCGGTGCCATTGTCACTTCTGATGTGCTTGATCTTCACACCAAAGTTGGTTGAAGCCCTCAAGGAAAATCACTTGAAGACTTTCTGCACTTCAGTTCTGTAAGTGATGATATGCACCCATGTGTAACGAGAATAGTCATCAACAATGACAAAGCCATATAAAGATGCAGCATTAGTAAATGTTGCATAATGAGTTGGGCCAAAGAGATCCATGTGAAGCAATTCAAATGGATGAGTGGTAGTCATGATGGTCTTTGAGGGATGCTTGGCCTTGGTCATCTTTCCAGCTTCACAAGCTCCACACAAATGGACCTTGAGGAATTTGACACCCTCAATGCTAATGACATGCTTCTTCTTCGCTAGAGTGTGCAAGTTGCTCATGCCAGCATGACCAAGTCGTCAATGCCATAGCCAGCCTTCTGAAGCTTTTGCAAGTAGACATGTAGCAGGTTGTGGTCCTGTAGGGAAATCAACAATATATAGATCTCCTCTCCTAAAGCCTTTGAAGACTTTGGAATTTTTAGCTTCCATGATCACAATACAACGATACTTGCCAAAGACAACAACCATATCAATATCACAAAGCATTAAGGCAGACATGAGGTTGAACCCTAAGGACTTGACAAGCATGACTTTGTCCATGTGTCGATCCTTTGAGATCGCAATCTTACCTAGACCCAATACCTTGATTTTGCCTTTGTCAGCGTAGGTCATATGCTTCAGATGTGATGGAGACAAAGCAGTGTCCATCAATAAGTTTCTCTCACCAGTCATGTGATTTGTACATCCACTGTCGAGGACCCACTTAGTGTCTTTGGGTTGATCATCCTGCAGATGAATTAGTACATCTTACGAACTCATATACTTCAGTAGTGAAGAATATGACTGTTAGGGAACGTAGTAATTTCAAAAAGATTCCTACGCACACGCAAGATCATGGTGATGCATAGCAACGAGAGGGGAGAGTGTCGTCCATGTACCCTCGTAGACCATAAGCAGAAGCGTTATGAGAACGCGGTTGATGTAGTCGTACGTCTTCATGATCCGACCGATCCAATTACCGAATGTACGACACCTCCGAGTTCAGCACACGTTCAGCTCTATGACGTCCCATGAACTCTGATCTAGCAGAGCTTCGAGGGAGAGTTCCGTCAGCACGATGCCGTGATGACGGTGATGATGATGCTACCGATGCAGGGCTTCGCCTAAGCACCGCTACGATATGACCGAGGTGGATTATGGTGGAGGGGGGCACCGCACACGGCTAAAAGATCAACCGATCAACTTATATGTCTTGGCGTGCCCCCAACCCCCATATAAAAAGGAGCAAGGAGGGAGGCCGGTCGGCCCTAGCAGGGCGTGCCAGGAGGAGTACTACTCCCACTGGGAGTAGGACGCCCCCTTTCCTAGTTGGACTAGGAGAGAAGGAAGGGGAGAGTGGGAGGAAGGAAAGGGGGGTGCCGTCCCCTCCTAGTCCAATTTGGACCAGAGGGAGAGGGGGCGCGCGGCCAGCCCTGGGCTCCTCTCTCTCTCTCTCTATCCACTATGGCCCAATAAGGCCCATACATTTACCGGGGGGTTCCGGTAACCTCCCGGTACTCCGGTAAAATCCCGATTTCACCCGGAACTATTCTGATGTCCAATTATAGGCTTCCAATATATGGATCTTTATGTATTGACCATTTCGAGACTCCTCGTCATGTCCGTGATCATATTCGGGACTCCAAACTACCTTTGGTACATCAAAACACATAAACTCATATTACCGATCGTCACCGAACTTTAAGCGTGCGGACCCTACGGGTTCGAGAACTATGTAGACATGACCGAGACTCATCTCCGGTCAATAACCAATAGCAAAACCTGGATGCTCATATTGGTTCCTACATATTCTACGAAGATCTTTATCGATCAAACCGCATAACAACATACGTTGTTTCCTTTGTCATCAATATGTTACTTGCCCGAGATTCGATCGTCGGTATCCTTATACCTAGTTCAATCTCGTTACCGGCAAGTCTCTTTACTTGTTCCGTAATGCATCATCCCGCAACTAACTCATTAGTCACAATGCTTGCAAGTCTTATAGTGATGTGCATTACCGAGAGGGCCTAGAGATACCTCTCCGACAATCGGAGTGACAAATCCTAATCTCGATCTATGCCAACTCAACAAGTACCATCGGAGACACCTGTAGAGCACCTTTATAATCACCAGTTACGCTGTGACATTTGGTAGCACACAAAGTGTTCCTCCAGTACTCGGGAGTTGCATAATCTCATAGTCATAGGAACATGTATAAGTCATGAATAAAGTAATAGCAACAAACTAAACGATCATCGTGCTAAGATAATGGATGGGTCAAGTCAATCACATCATTCTCTAATGATGTGATCCCATTAATCAAATGACAACTCATGTCCATGGTTAGGAAACATAACCATCATTTATTCAGCGAGCTAGTCAAGTAGAGGCAAACTAGTGACACTTGGTTTGTCTATGTATTCACACATGTACTAAGTTTCCGATTAATACAATTCTAGCATGAATAATAAACATTTAACATGATATAAGGAAATATAAAAAACAACTTTATTATTGCCTCCTTCAATGACATCAAGTTCATCAAGCGATAGAACAGATATAGCAGTATGAGGACATGGGAAATGAAAATTCATTTCTTCATGATTAGCCTGCATCCTTTCAAGCATATTCAGGTCTCCAACAAATTCTTCAGACATTTAGGATCATCTAGAGACCTCACCCTACATAAGAGATTAGTTCTTTTTATTCACCACCCACATCTGGAGGGGTGGGAAAGAGTTCAGCATTCTGCGAGCTACATATGAGAAAGGTGGCATAGAAGCCAATCCACTTCGTTTCACATGAGAGGGGTTAGAGTAAGCATATGAATAAGAAGAGAAATTATTCGAGGACTTATGAACATAATGATTTGAAGAATAATGCACATATTCATAACCCTTAGATCTTCCTTGCGAAACAGAAGTGTTAGCACGATGATGTTCATATGAGGATCTGGCTCTGGATCCATATGAAGACTTTGGTCCATATGAAGAATTTGATCTGGGGTTCCAATTCTTCATAGGTGGTGTCATGATGACATTCACCTGAAGACTTTCAAGGCACCTTTTGGTAACCCAGATTTTCTTCATAGGGCATCGTTCCTGCAGTTAGTGCCAACATATCTAGCAAATACTTCACCATTCTGATTTTTGAACAGTTTATAGTTGAGTCAAAAGACTCATCAGAAGAATGTGAAGATTTACACATAAAGCTAGATAAAGTAGATGGATCCACTGAAGGCCCCTTTGCAGTAACCCATGAGGTTTTGGGATACTGCTCAGGTTTCCAGTAGGTCCCATCAGCATTGAGTTTCCTCTCAAAGGCAATACCCTCTTTCCTAGGGTTCCTATTGAGGATCTGCTTTTTAAGCACATCACAAAGTACCTGATGCCCTTTGAGGCTTTTGTACATGCCAATCACATACAATTCCTTCAGCCCTGCAGGGTCAGTGATACTAGCAGCATCCTCAGATGTTGAATTTGTGATAGCAGAGACAGTTGAAGAATTTGCAGCAATAGAAGCATTTGAACTTTCAGGTGAAGAATTAGCAGATTCACGTTCAATGCATTTCAAACATGGTGGAATGTATTCAACCTAAGCGGAACTGATTTGTTGAGCAAGTAATGAATCGTGTTCCTTCTGAAGATCTTCATATCTCGCCCTTAGCTGCTCAAGATATTGCTTTATTTGAATAAATTCATAAGAAAGCTTCTCATGATCAGATAAGAGAGTGCTATGATGACTCTGAAGATTGTCAAACTTAGTCTGATGTCTCTGAAGACTTTCAGCCAAAGCTTTAGAACGGTCCATTTCTTCACCCAACATATCATGGCTCTCATCTAGCATGTTTTGAACTTTTTTCAAAGCTCTTTGTTGTTTAGTGGCAAGGAAAGCAAGTTTGGTATAGCTGGGTCCAAATTCATCGCCAGATTCATCATCACTGGACTCAGATAGGTAGCATTCAATTACCTTGGCACCTTTTGCCATAAGGCATGGTGAAGAGGATGATGATTCCGGATCGAAAGTCATAGCCTTGCGTGATTCCATGAAATACTCAAACCAGGGATCACGATAAGTTCTATGACCTTCATAGACCTCAGAGTGTCCGTCCCAGATGAGCTTCACATGATAGAGATGCATAATGTTCCTGAACTGGTTTTGGGACAAGCCGGAGCAGATGATGTCCTTCGCCGTGAGGTTAAGTAGAGTGTACTTGCGAATATCATCAGCCTCCGCCATCTTGAATAGATCGGTAAGACCAATCTCAGTGACGGTCCATAGTTCGTTGTTCATCGCCATGAGGCGCTTCTTCATCATGGCCTTCCACTTGGGATAATCATGATCTTCAAAGATGGGGCATGTCACTATCTTCATTCCTGCGGTCGACATAACTAAAACTCTAGGTAGTTAAACCAAAATCACACAGAACAAGGGAGTACCTTGCTCTGATACCAATTGAAAGTGTGTTAAGTCGACTAGAGGGGGGGGTAAATAGGAGATTTTTACAAATTCATCACTTAGGAATTTCACAGTGAAGAAATTCCTAAGTCATGAATGACTAGCAACGGAATAAGTACTCAAATGTAAGCACAACAGAACAGAAGCACAGTCATCATGATGAAATGAAAACAAGCATAGAGTACAGAAAGCGTAAACACAGGATAAGAAGGCTGAGGACAAACTGACTGAAGAAATAGGATTGAGGAAATTGAGAAATACTTCAGTCAAAGTTTTCAAATAGTAACGATCAAGAACAACAACAGAGTAATGAGGAAATGAAAGGGTTGAGTAAATAGAACCATTTAGCTTGGTGAAGACAGTGATTTGGTAGACCAGTTCCAACTGCTGTGACAGTTGTATGTCTGATTGGAGCGGCTAGGTATTTAAACCTGAGGACACACAGTCCTCACCGTATTCTCCTTGAGCTAAGGTCACATAGACCTCGCCCAATCACTCGTGGTAAGTCTTTAGGTGACTTTCAAACCTTCACAGACTCGGTCACTCGGCGATCCACAATTTCTACTTGGATGCTCTAGACCATGACGCCTAACCGTCTAGAGGATGCACAGTCCTCAAAGGTAACAAGTGTCAATTCCACACAGGAACAATCTCTTCAGTGATTCTCAATCGCTTTGGGTTTGTTGGTGTTTGGTTTGGGGTTTTGGGTTTTTCCTCACTTGATGATTTTCGCTCAAAGTCCTCAGAGGATGGGATGCTCTCAATGACAAGTGTCAGTTTCTCCCGGAGCAGCCAACCAACTAATGGTTGTAGGGGGCGGCTATTTATAGACTAGGGAGCAACCTGACATGATAAGACATAAATGCCCTTCAAAATGTTGGAAAAAGCGGTAGGCGTAAGTGAGGCGGTTGGCCTTCACCTAATGCGTAGGCGGTGCCTAAGCGCCCTAGGCGCAGGCTAGGCGGTAATATAGTTTTTACTTATAATGTATTTGTGATTATTATATGGGTGTTGATATTAGTTTGGGGCATATAAATAAGTTAATTACCATCTACTGCCATTGGAATATAACCCGTTTGGCATATCAGTGCAATATGTGGCATGATTTCTTTCTTGGGTAGGCAATTCCTTGCTTGCCCTGCCTAGACCTCCATTTATGCCCTAGGCGAAGCGTTTAGCCATTTCCTAGTGCCTAGGCGTGCCTAAGCGTCTCCTAGGCACTTCCTTTTCCAATAGAGCCTTCAATGATATGACCGTTAGGTGGGTAGATATTTTGGGACAGCTGGCGCATAGCACATCAATGGTCAGAAATTTGGCTATCAAATTCCTCAGGGCTATCATGTTCCTCTCTTGTAGGCAATTTGCACTGGAAAACTCCTAACTCCTTAGTCAGAACAAATTCCTCAAAAATAGAAGATCTTCATCTCTGTCACTGAAGAAATTGATCGAACTGTATGAGATTTCCAATGGCTTCACTCGAAAGGATTGGTAGGTGTAGGATTTTGAGATGAGCATCACTTGGAAACTTTTCCTTAGTTTTTCCTTAACCCCCTTTAACAGTACGGTGTTTCCTATGACTCAAGAAAGAGAAAAACGAAACTACAAAAACAAGAGTCTTCAAGATTCATATTCCTCGCATGAATATCAATTCTTCACGGTCACACCAATTTCTTCACTTTCAAAGTCTTCAGAAGGCTAAAGTCTTCAGTTGAAGACATTCATTTTAAGGGTCGACTTTCTCTGTAAATATCAAACTCCTCATAGACTTATATACCTGTGTACACTCACAAACACAATAGTCTCTCAACCGATAAGTCTTCAATACACCAAAATCACTAAGGGGCACTAGATGCACTTAAAGACTTGTCCATCTTCGTCTTGCTTGTTGCGAAATACCCATTTGGTACCGATGATGTTGTGGTTGTTGTCGGGCTTCTCAACCAATGTCCACAGCTGGTTCCTTTCAAAGTTGTGTATCTCTTCATGCATGACATTTATCCAATCTGGATCTTCCACTGCTTCTTCGACCTTCATAGGTTCAATGCTAGAGATGAATGAATAATGTTCACAAAAATTTTCCAAACGAGTTTTAGAGCAAGTGATTCTCCTGGTTTGGATATCACTGAAGATTTGCTCGACGGGATGGTCTCGTGAAACTCTTGCTCTAACTCGTGAGAGCTTTTGTTTGGGTCGGGGTGGAACATCTTCATCATCATCTTGTTCTTCTTCTTGGCCTTCTTCATTGTTGACGTTGTCATTCTCTTGTCGAGGTGGAGAAGGAGGTTGATGAGGTTCATCTTGGTGTACTTCCTTGTTTTCTTCATCTTGGCATGTCCCACTTGTGGATGCCTCCGTGTCAACTCTTGGTTCACCTTGTCGTGAGGTAGAAGCTTCCACTTGGACGGATGAGGTACTCTCCTTCACCTCCGTTGGACGAATCTTGCTAATAGAAAAGTCTTGGATTGCTTTTGAAGGATATTTGTATCCTACATCAATTGGCAATTGCTCTACTTGTGAGCCGTTACATTCATCAAACTTCACATCCACCGTCTCTTCAATCTTTCGGGTGAAATTGTTGTAGACACGGTAGGTGTGAGAGTTTGAGCCATAACCAAGTAGGAAACCCTCATGAGATTTAGGAGAAAATTTAGAATGAAGATGCTTACCAAGAATGTAACACTTTGAGCCGAATACTCGAAAGTATCCAACATGGGGTTTGTTACCGGTGAGAAGCTTGTATGCCGTCTTGCCGAGTAGCTTGTGAAGATATAAGCGATTTGTTGCATGAAAAGCTGTCTCAACCGCTTCCGCCCAAAAGTGTTTTGGCATCTTGTACTCATCAAGCATAGTTCTCGCCATCTCAATAAGAGTCCGGTTCTTCCTCTCAATAGCTCCATTTTGTTGAGGTGTGTACGTAGCTGCGAACTCGTGAGAGATCCCTTCTTCTTCAAGAAAGGTATCCACATTTGCGTTCTTGAACTCCGTTCCATTGTTGCTGCGAACCTTCTTGATCTTCACTTCAAATTGATTTTAGGCCTTCCTGGCAAAGTTATTGAAGATCTTTTGGACCTGCGATTTATCATGAAGAAAGAACACCCACGTAAATCTTGAAAAATCATCGATTATGACTAGACCAAATGAGTTTCCACCGAGACTTTTGTAGGCATTGGGACCAAAGAGATCCATATGAAGAAGCTCGAGAGGTCTTCTTGTGGTCGTGATGTTCTTCACAGGGTGACTTTCTCCAACTTGTTTTCCTGCTTGACAAGCACTGCACAATCTATCCTTGTCAAATATAACATATTTCACTCCAAGGATATGATCACCTTTAATAAGCTTATCAAGATTTCGCATGCCCACATGACCTAACCTTCTATGCCACAACCAACCTTTAGAGTATTTAGCAATTAAGAAAGTTCTAGGTTGAGACTTTTTAGTGAAGTCAACAATGTATAGATCACCTCTACGTAAACCGGTAAAGACCATATTATGGTTATCTCTACGAAACTCTCTACGTAAACCGCTATAGACCATATTATGATTATCTCTACAAAACACTTAGCAATCTACTTCAGTAAATAGGACATTGAAACCAAAGTCAGCAAGTCTAGATACGGAAAGTAAATTATAGCCAATGGATTCAACGAGCATAACATTTTGTGTGGAGCTATCATGTGATATGGCCACCTTACCAAGGCCAACCACCTTACCCTTTGAGTTGTCACCAAAAGTGACATAGTTTCGAGGGCCGTTGTCTTTAACAAGCTCACGAAACATGTCCTTGTCTCTGGTCATGTGATCGGTATATCCACTATCAAGAACCCATTCCTTTCCTCTAGCCATGTAGCCGCGAAGATTAGCCATAAGACCAAAGTGTCTCATAGACTCATCGAGATCAAAGTCACTATTATCAACCTCATCATAGTATCCATGTTCAACATCGTCTTGTGATTGATCAATTCCTAGAGAGAGTGATTCATTAGATAAGTTATCATCATAATGTTCATCTTTATGAATTCTAATGGCTTCGGAGATGATATTGCTAATGATTCCAACATCTCCTTTGGCAAGCATGAGGTTACTAAGCTCAAATAAACAATCACCAAACCTAGGATCATTGGAATTCATCTTACTCAAAGCAACAGACTTGTGAAGAATCTCATCTAAGTTTTGCAAGGAATAGTTTGGAAATCATTCCCCAAGAAATCTCCTTATAGTGTAAGTACAATCAAGAGCACGCAAGCTAGCAATCAAGTTTCTAGGTAATCCTCTAGTGACTAAATTGATAGTTCTAATATTACGGATCATGTCAATAGACTCATCATGGGTAGGATGCAAGGGGTCAATAAGGGGTGCACAAGGGCTAGTAATGTACTTGTTCAAGTGATATTCATTGAAAATCTCAAGCATCACAATTTTCCAGTCATGAAAGAACTCTCCATCAAGTATAGGCACTTTACGTCTAAGACTACCCAACGTAGTCTCATCCATCTCCCTCCAATGTTGTTTAAACCAAAGCAATGGAGACCAAAGCTCTGATACCAATTGTAGGATCGAGAAGAGGTGTCTAGAGGGGGTGATTAGACCCTCAACAAGAAAAAGTAGTAGTTTTTAATTTCTTTAAGTTACGGTGGAGTTTTAGCACAAGTTTAAACATTCACAATACATTTCAAGCAAGCATGCCAAGAGTATATGAGAAGCGAAAAGTAAAGCATGCAACTTGCAAGACAGTAAAGGGATGGGATTGGAGTGTGCAAACGCAATTGGAGACACGGAGATTTTTGGCGTGGTTCCGATAGGTGGTGCTATCGTACATCCATGTTAATGGAGAGTTCAACCCATGAAGGGTAACGGTTGCGCGAGTCCACGGAGGGCTCCTGTCGGTGTCAAAACCGGCGGATCTCGGGTAGGGGTCCCGAACTGTGCGTCTAAGGAGGATGGTAATAGGAGGCAGGGGACACAATGTTTTACCCAGGTTCGGGCCCTCTTGATGGAGGTAAAACCCTACATCCTGCTTGATTAATATTGATGATATGGGTAGTACAAGAGTAGATCTACCACGAGATCGGAGAGGCTAAACCCCAGAAGCTAGCCTATGGTATGATTGTATGTTGTATATCCTCTATCGACTAGCCAGGCCCTGGTTTATATAATGCACCAGAGGCCTAGGATAACAAGATTCCTAGCCGAATACGCCGGTGGGGAGGAGTCCTTGTCTTGATCACCAAGTCTTGTGGAATCTTCCATGTATGTGGCAGCTGTCCAAACTGGCCCATGAGTATACGGCCATGGGGGTCCTCGGCCCGATCTAACAGATCGGGAGATAACGTGGTGAGTACCCCCTAGTCCAGGACACCGTCAGTTGCCCCCTGAACCGGTCTTCAAGTTAGAGAGGCTCATCGATTCTTCCAAACTATTCTTCATCTTTGGTTGTCGGTCTTCAAAACTGGTTGAACAAATCTTCTCATCTTCGATCTTGAGGATCGCCGAAATGCATTCGACAAGTTTATACGTCGGGTATCCGAGGAGCCCCTTTAAGTTTCCGGCCTTTATCAATGCCTTGTTATTTTTATGCCACACCTCGGGTTTTTAAGTTGTTCCCAGGAGGCAGTGTCCTCTTGCGTCCGAGCTCAAACGCTGGACTGCATTCGAGGTATCTTTTGCAGCCGAGCACCAATGCCGGACTACTTCCGAGCTCCAATGCCAAAATGTATCCGAGCTCCAACGCCGGACTATGTCCAAGCTCCAACGCCGGACTATATCCAAGATGTCATAGATCATCTTGGTACAAAAAAGTTGAAGGAGTTTAGCCGAGCTTAATGCCGGAAATGCCCTCTATGGAGCCAGCCACTAGCGCCCGAGCTTTATGCCGGACTGCTTCCGAGATGGTGCACCACCCCGACTATGGGCCGATTTTTGTCAATATTTTTATTGGTGCAATTTATTCTTTGCCCAGATATACAGCCAGTAGCCCTCAAGGTGTGTATCGGTCTAAAACCCGAGATGCACCTGAAGGATGACGTAAGACCGCTGATCCCAGTAGCCACTGAGACTCAGGTTGATTTGCAAAATCGGCCTGAGGATCAAGTCCTAGCTCGGCAGAATACTTCGGGACACAAGAAGCGGCGTGCTCAGTCCTCGAGACTCAGGTTGGGTGCGGCCGACCAACCTGAGGATCAAAATCTCCTCGGAAACTATATTGCACATAAAATTTTCTGCATTGGACAGGCAATGCAGGAGCCCCCGAGACACTGGTCGGGTGGCAACACCAGATCAGGGGATCGATGTGCCCTTTTAATATTTGTAAATAATAAGCCCGAAGCCCAGTAGCCCCCGAGCCTTAATGCGGGCATGGGTGGCCGAATTAAGGATCGATATCCATAGTAAAATCACAAATTATGTGTAATGACTCTATGTATCCAAGTACTTTACATCATTAATGCTCGGATCCGCATTGTACAAAATTTTGTTGACCGACCATCGGCTTCCACCTCCTCGGCTAGTAGCCAAGGAGTGTTTGTCCTACTTTATAAAGCCTTTATGAGGGCAAAGATTTACGACAAACAAGGCAATCTGGCCATACGGTTTTATAAACAAAGGTATGTAGAGAGATATGTTATATTACTATTTAACATAAGAAATGTCTTCCAAAGAAAATAGTCACGCTATCGGTTCCTTTCTTTGTGTTGTCATGCTAAGCATGATCATGAAACCTCATCTCTAATGTAAGAGCAAAATATCGAGGATTTAGTTTTGGAGGCTAGTTAATAGCCCCCCAGTAGTGTTCGGCGACAGTCGGGGTCAAGCCGTAAACACTTCGGCCATTGTTATGAATGGCCCATCATTTAACACAGTCATCGGATTGCTGACCAGTTTACGCTTATTGTGACAATCAGTTTTCGGCTTCCTCCACTGAGGTGCTTAACCATGTGAGCTGGAAGCACAATCGCAGTGGTTCTCCCTTTGCACACCTAGCCGAACAAAGCGGAACGTAGGAGGCAAGCGCAGGAGCCGGGCAACCCAACTATTGACCGAAGACACAATTCGAAACCGATGTATATATAGCAATATCCGAGAATGTTTTTGCCGAATCTCTAAAGGTGTCCGGCGTTGCACTGCGAGACTTGTGCTGAAAACACACAAATAGTTTAAAAGTGCCAAAAAGCTTGGAAAACCAAAAAATGTTAATAAAAACATGACGTCCGAACAAGATCAAGTGTTTGGTGCCAATCCGAAAATTGGAAGAGAAAGAAAAAACTGTGCTTCTGTCATGTTTTGACTACGGCCAAGAAGAAAACACATTTACAGCTCATATATAAATTTTAAGAGACCCCAAGTGACTTGGGTAATAATTTTATGTATAATGATTGTATGTACTGAAGTACTTATATCATATCTTTGTTCACCCGAACTTTAAACGCGTCTTAACCGACCGTCGGCTTCACCCTCTTCGGTCAATGACCGAAAAGTGTTATGTACTCCACCTGTCAAGAATATCGACAGTGTTTCCGATAACCAGGTAACCGGGCCATAAGGTTATAACAGACAAAGCGCGCTCAGGGAACTTATGCTATATTACAGACGAAGTGTAGGAAGCATCTTCGAAGAAAATAGTACCCCCACCGATACCTTTCTTCAGTGCTCATTATTACTATGAGACTTGTGCAATAGATGTTTTATACTCATGAGTTCCGTTGTGTGCCGACCATGATTGAAAACAATAAGAGCGCTAGCTTTCGGCTTCACCCAGTCCGGGGTCAGAGCTCGGAGGACCCGGTCGTGACAATCGCAGAGGTGCTCCCTTTACTCCCTAGCCGATCAATCGGGAACGTAGGGGTAAGCACAGGAGCCAGGCAACCCAGCTTGCAAATCGCTTAAGTCAGTATGGTGCATATTGTGGCGTAATACACGAACAAGGAACGAAGCCGTACAAGTATAATCATATGCAAGAGGAAAAGCTTCATAAAGGAAGCCCCCAAATAAACAGGGTATTTGAATTTGTGCATCACAAACAAAGTTTGGACAAGGAAATTTTTTACAAGCAACTTTTTTCCAAAAAAGTATAATGCTTGGTCGAGCCGAACACAAGTTAAAAAATTAAAACTTTGGGCATGAAGGCAACTTAGCTGGTTAATGTGTTCGGTATTGATGACGCGGTCCGAGCTTGATGCGGGACAAGGTTCCATCCCCCAAGCCAGTCCCGAGGTGGCGGAGCAAAGAGCTCGACACTCCAAAGTGGTGACATAGCACGGTCAATGCAGGCCGGCAGAGTGATGCCGAAGTCCCCGGCAAGGGGTAATGAAGTGTTGACGAAGTCCCCCGTCCAGCCGAGGTGACACCAAAGGATATAGTCCGGCTAGATCATTTTCCTATGCACAAAAAATAGTGCAAACCGGAGATAATAGTAATAATAAAAAAATCCTTGCATAATAAATAATTTATGCAAAGTGAGTAATAAAAGAAATATGGCCTGGCGCCGAAGTCAATGTCGATGCAGGGCGTCGGCGTGATGCGGTAAAGGCATGGCGAAGCCTGAATTCACAGGTCGGTCCGAGTTCTGGATGCGGCATTGGCCGGACTATGTACGGAAACTGACCGAACTGCCATGCGACCGTCGTTAATGCAGCCGCCATTTGATAGACCTGTGTGCATATAATGGACAAACCAGAGTAATAATTCCTTGGGAAAAATGAACCCAAACAAGCAAAAAGTACTAGGATTAATAGCACCTGGTTTATTTGTTGTAGCAATCCAAAGAAAGGTGATTCCAAAACTTGGGACTCGATCCGCACACCCATTGCCTGATGGGCGATAAAGCGATGGTATGGCGATGCTGGAAAAGGTTGGCTCGCCGAGGCAAAGCCCTCGGTCCAGCTAACGTGACAGAGCTGGTCGGCTAGTGACGCCGAAGTCTCCGGGGTAGGTTGATGAAGAGATGGCGAAGCCCCCGGTCCAGCCGAGATGTCGAAGCCTCGATGTCAGTTGATGAGCCGAAGTAGGTCGGCGTGATGGACACCAGCTTGAAGAAGCAATAGTGCGGCCCTGCCGATGCAGGTCGTGACGTGGTCGATGCCAGCTTGATGAAGCGACCGTGCGGCGATGCCGGTATGCCTGCTCCGTGTAATCCATGGGGGTGGCGATGTTGGTGATGATTTAATCTTCGCGATGCCGGACTCTTGTTCGGCTTGCCGAGATGATGATCCGAAGAAGTTGAGCTCGGCTCAACAAAGTGACGACGTGTCTAGCGCAGGTCGGCAGCCATGGAGCAATATTGCCAGACTGGTTTGACACCAGCATGATGTTGAAGATCATGTTCAAAAGATCTTAAAGTTAGTGGGATGTGTTCGGGAACAAAACACAATACCCCATACAAAACTTCCTTCAAAAGGCATGTCCGAAATCCCGTTCATAAAAAAGACGAACTTGGGTCGGATTTGTTTTTGTGCAGAAAATAGATCCGAAAAGTGATGCACTAATCGGAACGTTCCCGGAGTTTGGACGGTCGGATCGAGCTGAAATTTTGATAGGTGGTAGATATAGGAATTCCGCAGCCGATCAACGGTTGGATCTTCCAAAGGACGTCCGAGCTAGGAGCTGAACATCACGCCCTAAACTCGTCCAGATTTGACAGGGCTCCGCTATATCGTGGATTGCCAGAGATTCCTCCATCAGAACTCGACGAAATTTTCCAGAGTTGTTGTAGACTCAATTCTGCACAATTCCACCAAAGGGATCGTCAAAGCGATGCTCTAAGAGGTGGTGGCAGCGGATACAAGTTCTCTGTTCAGAAAAACAGCACGGTCGCCCGAGGGCAATGTTGACGTTGAGCCCCCGAGCTCCATGGATGATTCCTCCATGATCTTGATAGAGATCGGAGTTGATATTGAAGAAGGCCCTCGTCCGATCATGATGATCGGAGATGAAGTACGATCCTTGGTCGAGCCATGGTGACGAGTCGAGCCGGCGACGAAGATGCCGGCATCGCAGTTGACCTGCAGACGAGCCATCGATCCTTTTGCCGATCGCACAACGGAACTCTCAATGAAAGCACCAATGTCGGTGTCAAAACCGGCGGATCTCGGGTAGGGGTCCCGAACTGTGTGTCTAAGGCGGATGGTAACAGGAGGCAGGGGACACAATGTTTTACCCAGGTTCGGGCCCTCTTGATGGAGGTAAAACCCTACGTCCTGCTTGATTAATATTGATGATATGGGTAGTATAAGAGTAGATCTACCACGAGATTGGAGAGGCTAAACCCTAGAAGCTAGCCTATGGTATGATTGTATGTTGTATATCCTCTATTGACTAGCCTGGCCCCGGTTTATATAATGCACTAGAGGCCTAGGATAACAAGAGTCCTAGCCGAATACGTCGGTGGGGAGGAGTCCTTGTCTTGATCACCAAGTCCTGTGGAATCTTCCATGTATGCGGCAGCTGTCCAAACTGGCCCATGAGTATACGGCCATGGGGGTCCTCGGCCCGATCTAACAGATTGGGAGATGACGTGGTGAGTACCCCCTAGTCCAGGACACCGTCAGCTCCACCCATGAAGTGTCCATGAAGAAGCAACCTTGTCTATCCCACCATGGCCATCGCCCATGAAGGACTTGCCTCACTAGGGTTGTAACACCCCGGATATGATTTACCCAATATGTAATCCAACTCTTGCCGTTTCCGGCCTTAAGTTATTTTATTTTCTCGGGTTCGGGTCTTTGTCTCCGTGTGTTGTTGTCATTGTCATGCATCTCATATCATGTCATTATGTGCATTGCATTTGCATACGTGTTCATCTCATGCATTCGAGCATTTTCCCCGCTGTCCGTTTTGCATTCCGGCGCTTCGTTCTCCTCCGGTGGTCATTTCTAGCTTTCTTTCGTGTGTGGGGATTAAACATTTCCGGATTGGACCGAGACTTGCCAAGCGGCCTTGGGTTACTATCGGTAGACCGCCTGTCAAGTTTCGTACCATTTGGACTTCGTTTGATGCTCCAACGGTTAACCGAGGTACCGAAAAGGCCTCGTGTGTGTTGCAGCCCAACACCCTTTCAATTTTGCCCAAAACCCACCTAAACCTGCTCCATCATCTAGAGCGTTTGATCACGATCGCATGGCCGAAAACCGCACCTCATTTGGACTCTCCTAGCTCCCTCTATGCCTATTTAAAGACCCCCCCCCCGAAATTCGGATCTCCTCCTCCCCCGAAACCCTAGATCCGCTCCTCCTCGCGCCACCGGACAACGTCCGTGCCGAGACGGACGTGTCCGACCTGCGCGCCGCCGCCCGCAGCCACTCCGGGCGTGCCACGTGGCGCCCGCCGCTCGCCGCCGCCGCGGGCCGGGAAGCCCAGATTCGGCCCCCGAGCCCATTCCCCGCGCCGCCGCCCTTCGCCCGCCTCCCTCCGCCTCGTCGCCGGGACCCCGCCGCCACCGTGCACTGCCACCTCGCCGGCGCCGCGTTCCGCCACCCGCCGCCATCAACGCCGGCCCACTCCGGCGCCGCACACCGCCGCCCTGCCACTCGCCGTCCCGCCGCCGTCTGCCGCCTCCCGGAGCCAGATCCGGCCGCCCCCGCCGGAGTCCGGCCTCTCCCCGGCCTCCCTCGCCGCATTCGGACCTCGCCTTCACCGGAGAAGACGGATCCGGCCTCAACCCGTCGGAGTTGACTTTTTCCGCGAGGTGGTTTTTCTTCTAAGTCGTCGAAATCCCAGATCCATGTGCTCCTGTTCATAGCATCGTATCTCCGCATCCGTAGCTCCGATTCATGCATATAGCATGTCAAAATGTTCGCCTCAGAGAGTACATCATTTCATTCCATTGCATCATTTTCATTTGAGTTCATCTTGATGCCCGAAATGCTGTTAGAAGGAGGCTACTTGAGATAATTGTCAGATCTGCTACTCCATCTTAGACATTTGTCATTTTTGCCATGATTATTGTGTGCATGATATGCCCATGAGCTCTACATATGTTTTGTTAAGGGTTTTTTCGTCTTTCAAGAGGTGCAACCCATGTATTTTTATGATGTGTGTGGTGACTAGTGCAAGCTTGCAAAGTGAGGCACTTGGTAATTCCGTTTTCAGGGACTTAGCTTTTCCACTAAGTCCTTGAGCTGTTTAGTTCATGATGCCATATGTTCATGTTGTTTCCTAGTGATCCGTGTCTCTTTTGAGGATGATCAGTAAGGATGTTTTATTAATCTTGTAATGCTCTATCCATCCATGTCTTTGTTTGCAATTATGGAGCACCCTAGCTTGAGTCAATCGAGCTCTACTTTTGCTACTTTGTGAATCTGGGAAGATTGTCAACTTGTTTGCAATTTTGCCGAGGATGTTGTAGTTGATCCGTGCATGGTATGCTATTGTTCTTGCGATGTATAGCTTGCATTTTGTGTATTCTTGATGGATGTATGCTTAGCTTATCATGACGTGCTCCGTAGTGAGTGCATCGAGCTCGTAAACATGCCTACTTGATATCTGTTTCAGCATGTCCCAGTTTTCACTAAGTCTTAAAACTGATTATGTTTTTGCCATGTTCACATGCTTGCAAATGTATTTTGTGATCCCTTTTGGCTCAAGGTCACTAAGGGAATTTTGTTAAGCTCTTTGAGTAGCTCCATGCATGCTTTACTTTGTCATGTTCAGATCCTGTAGCATGTAGTTTTGTTGCTCCGAAGAGGGCTACCTGATCTGAAATTCCAGACAAGTGTTAATTTCACTAAGTCTGAGATCTGTTTTCCATATGCAGTTTTGCCATGCTTGTTTGAACCTGTTAATGGATGAATTGGCCGTAGCTCAGTGCTAGACTTTTGTTAAGAATCTTGAATGCATCCCCGCAATGTATTTTGATGCCATGTTTGAGTGTTGTAGCATGTTCATCTCATTGCATTTAGTTGGCTACTTGCTGTAAATCGCAGAAAGGGGTCAGTTTTGAATCGCTTCCCATTTCCAAACCGTAACTCCGATTCCGGTGATCTTTATATCGTTTTCAAGTGATTTATCTCATCTTTCCAGTGGCACACTTGGTGTTCCAAGTTGAGGCCAGGTACTTGCATTCCTTGTCAATTCTTGCATTTGCATCCCGTATAGCATATCATCCTTGCATCATATTGTTTGATCCTTGCACGTGGTTGATTGTATCCTTGTTGTTTGTTTGTCTTGTTTGGGTAGAGCCGGAAGATGAGTTCGCTAACAAGGAGCCCATTGAGTTTGCTTTCGAGGATCTAGTCAACTCTAACAACTTTGCAGGCAAGATGATCATACCCTCGAAATCACTATTATCTTTGCTATGCTAGTTTGCTCGCTCTTTTGCTATGCCAATGCTACGATGCCTACCACTTGCTTTCAAGCCTCCCAAATTGCCATGTTCAGCCTCTAACCCACCATTGTCCTAGCAAACCGTTGATTGGCTATGTTACCGCTTTGCTCAGCCCCTCTTATAGCGTTGCTAGTTGCAGGTGAAGATTGGAGACCGTTCCTTGTTGGAACATTATTTACTTGTTGGGATATCATTATATTGCCATGTTATCTTAATGCATCTATATACTTGGTAAAGGGTGGAAGGCTCGGGCTCTCGCCTAGTGTTTTGTTCCACTCTTGCCGCCCTAGTTTCCGTCATATCGGTGTTATGTTCCCGGATTTTGCGTTCCTTACGCGGTTGGGTTATAATGGGAACCCCTTGATAGTTCGTCTTGATTATAGCTTTTCCAGCAATGCCCAACCTTGGTTTTACCATTTGCCACCTAGCCTCTTTTTCCCTTGGGTTTCCGGAGCCCGAGGGTCATCTTATTTTAAACCCCCTAGGCCAGTGCTCCTTTGAGTGTTGGTCCAACTCGTCAACCGCCGATGGCTACCAGGGGCAACTCTGGGCTGGCCTACCGGAAGTTTGGACAATCTGAGTGTGCCCTGAGAAAGAGATATGTGCAGCTCCTATCGGGATTTGTCGGCACATTTGGGCGGTGTTGATGGTCTTGTTTTAACCCGTCGAAGTGTCTTGAAGAACCGAGGTATCGAGTCTGATCGGAACGTCTCGGGAGGAGGTCTATTCCTTCGTTGACCGTGAGAGCTTGTCATGGGCTAAGTTGGGACTCCCCTGCAGGGATTTGAACTTTCGAAAGCCGTGCCCGCGGTTATGGGCAGATGGGAATTTGTTAATGTCCAGTTGTAGATAACTTAAATATTAACTTAATTAAAATGAATCAACTGTGTGAGTTACCGTGATGGCCTCTTCTCGGCGGAGTCCGGGAAGTGGACACGGTGTTGGAGCAATGTTTGCTGCAGGATTGCCCTCTTTAGTTATGCGTTCATGCTTTGCCTTCTCTTCTCGCTCTCTTTTGCGAATAGGTTAGCCACCATACATGCTAGTCGCTTGTTGCAGCTCCACATATATTTACCTTGCCTTACCTATTAAGCTTAAATAGTCTTGATCGCGAGGGTGCGAGATTGCTGAGTCCCTGTGGCTCACAGATTACTATTACACCAGATGTAGGGCCAGATGATACAGCTCTAGATGGCGCACTTGAGCTCAAGTGGGAGTTCGACAAGGACTCTCAGCGATACTATGTTTCTTTTCCTGATGATCAGTAGTGGTGCCCAGTTGGGGTGATCGGGACCGTGTCGCATGTTGGGTTGTCTTTTATTTTGGCGCCGTAATCGGGCCATGAGTATTTGAATGATGTAATGTTATTTATGTACTTGATTGACGTGGCGAGTGTAAGCCAACTATGTTATCTCCCCTTTTATTAATTATATTACATGGGATGTTGTGAAGATTGCCTAACTTGCGACATATGCCTTCAATGCGATTATGCCTCTAAGTCGTGCCTCGACACGTGGGAGATATAGTCGCATCGAGGGTGTTACAAGGGTACATCTTCACGAAGTAGGCGATCTCCTTGCCCTTACAAACTCCTTGGTTCAACTCCATAATCTTGTTGGAGGCTCCCAAGTGACACCTAACCAATCGAGGAGACACCACTCTCCAAAAGGTAATAGATGGTGTGTTGATGATGAACTCCTTGCTCTGGTGATTCAAATGATAGTATCCCCAACACTCAACTCTCCCTGACAGATTTGGATTTGGTGGAAAGATGATTTGAGTGGAAAGCAACTTGGGGAAGGCTGGAGATCAAGATTCTTGTGGTTGGACTGGAATATCTTGGTCTCAACACATGAGTAGGTGGTTCTCTCTCAGAAAATGAATGGTGGAAGTGTTGGCACGTTCTGATGACTCTCTCCAAGAATGGAGGTTGGGTGGAGGGGTATATATAGCCTCCACACAAAATTTAACTGTTACACACAATTCACCAAACTCGGTGAGACCGAATCATACAACTCGGTCGGACCGATTTAGTTCAAAATGTGAATGTTAGGATTTTCGCTGGGACCGATATGATCAACTCGGTGGGATCGATGTGCCAGGGTTAGGGTAAAACCTCAACTCGGTTTGACCGATTACACAAACTCGATGGGACCGATTTTGGTAATAAGCAAAACAAAGAGTTGGTCAAGCAAACTCGACGGGACTGATTGCATATCTCGGTGAGACCGAAATTATTGCAACAGGTAATAGAGAGTTTGCAAGCCCATCTCAGTGAGACCGAGATCCCATCGATGAGACCGAATTGATTAGGGTTTCAGGCAGTGGCTATGTCAAATGAACTCGGTGGAGCTAGATAGATCAAATCGGTGGGGCCGAGTTTGACTTTTTGGTTTGGGACATATTCAAATGACAAAGTGGTTGGGGGCTTTGGAGCATATCACTAATAACTTTGAGAAAGCAAGCCATTAAGCAACACCTCATCCCCTTTTAATAGTATTGGCTTTTCCTATGGACTCAATGTGATCTTGGATCACTAAAATGAAAATGTAGAGTCTTGAGCTTTTGAGCTTTTGGCAATCTTCTGTCCTTGGCATTTTGAAGGGGTTCCACATCCTCTTGTCCAAGCCAGTCCACTGTTGAACTAATCTGAAATATACTAGATAGAAGTATTAGTCAAACAAGAGATATGTTGACATTAATTACCAAAATCACCCAGGAAGCACTTGTGCTTTCACTAAAGGAAATATGCCCTAGAGGCAATAATAAAGTTGTTATTTATATTTCCTTATATCATGATAAATGTTTATTATTCATGCTAGAATTGTATTAACTGGAAACTTAGTACATGTGTGAATACATAGACAAACAGAGTGTCGCTAGTATGCCTCTACTTGACTAGCTCGTTAATCAAAGATGGTTAAGTTTCCTAACCATAGACATGTGTTGTCATTTTATGAACGAGATCACATCATTAGGGAATGATGTGATGGACAAGACCCATCCATTAGCTTAGCATAAATGATCGTTTAGTTTTATTGCTATTGCTTTCATCATGACTTATACATGTTCCTCTGACTATGAGATTATGCAACTCCCGAATACCGAAGGAAAACCTTGTGTGCTATCAAACGTCACAACGTAATTGGGTGATTATAAAGATGCTCTACAGGTATCTCCGATGGTGTTTGTTGAGTTGGCATAGATCGAGATTAGGATTTGTCACTCCGTGTATCGGAGAGGTATCTCTGGGCCCTCTCGGTAATGCTCAATACTATAAGCCTTGCAAAGCAATGTGACTAATGAGTTAGTTGCGGGATGATGCATTACGGAACGAGTAAAGAGACTTGCCGGTAACAAGATTGAACTAGGTATGATGATACCAACGATCGAATCTCAGGCAAGTAACATACCGATGACAAAGGGAACAACATATGTTGTTATGTGGTTTGACCGATAAAGATCTTCGTAGAATATGTAGGAGCCAATATGAGCATACAGGTTCCGGTATTAGTTATTGACTGGAGATGTGTCTCGGTCATGTCTACATAGTTCTCGAACCCATAGGGTCCGCACGCTTAACGTTCGATGACGATTTGTATTATGAGTTATGTGATACGTCCCCAATGTATCTACTTTTTCTCATGCTTTTCCTCTTGTTTTGGACTCTAATTTGCATGATTTGAATGAAACTAACCCCGGAGTGACGTTGTTTTCAGCAAAGCTACCATGGTGTTGTTTTTTTTTGCAGAAATAAAAGTTCTCAGAATGGAATGAAACTTTGTGAGGATTTTTTATATCAATAATAAGAATTTCTGGAGCCAAGACTTGCAGGAGAGGGGCATCTGGGTGGGCCCACTGACCCTGCAACCAACTCTATAAATTCCTATTTTCGAAGAAAAAAATTAGGAAGAAAGAATTATCATGATCCATGAGACGGAGCCTCCGCCAAGCCCTGTTCTTCCTCGGGAGGGCAGATCTGGAGTCTGTTTGGGGCTCCGGAGAGGGGGATCTTCGTTCTTCGTCATCACCAACCCTTCTCCATCGCCAATTCCATGATGCTCCCCACCGGGAGTGAGTAATTCCTTCATAGGCTCACTGGTCGGTGAGGAGTTGGATGATATTCATCATGTAATCGAGTTAGTTTTGTTAGGGCTTGATCCCTAGTATCCACTATGTTCTTAGATTGATGTTGCTATGACTTTGCCATGCTTAATGCTTGACACTTTGGGCCCGGGTGCCATGATTTCATATCTGATCCATTTATGTTATCATCATTATATCCATGTTCTAGATCCGATCTTGCAAGTTATAGTCACCTACTACGTGTTATGATCCGGCACCCCCGGAGTGACAACAACCGGCCCACTCCTGGTGATGACCGTAGTTTGAGGAGTTCATGTATTCACTATGTGTTAATGCTTTGTTCCGGTTCTCTATTAAAAGGAGGCCTTAATATCCCTTAGTTCCCAATATGGACCCCGCTGCCACGGGAGGGTAGGACAAAAGATGGCATGCAAGTTCTTTTAATAAAGCACGCATGACTATTTACTAAATACATGCCTACATTATATCGATGAACTGGAGCTAGTGCCATGTCGCCCTAGGTTATAACTGTCACATGATGAATATCATCCAACAAGTCACCGATCCAATGCCTACGAACTTTTCCATATTGTTTCTGCTAAGTTACTACTGCTATCATCACTGTTACACTTGAAAGTGCGTTATATCGACTAGAGGGGGGGTGAATAGGCGATTTTTATGAAAGTCTTCAAAACGTGGAAGTTATGAAGACAAACAGAGTGGACAAGCCTATCACTATGCAGCGGAAGTTAGATTACATAGCACAAGCCATAGTCAAGTATACAATATAGTGAAAGCATAGTGACAAACAGCTTCAATGTAATGAGGATCAGGTTGGAAGAAGTTATGAAGCCAAACAGATCATATAGTCAAGTTGTGAAGACAGAAGATAAAGCAAGCATGCAATAGCTTCACAATGTGTACTGGTAAGTAAAGGGAGGTGAAGATGAAACCAGTGACACGTTGAAGACAATGATATGTTGGACCAGTTCCAGTTGCTGTGACAACTGTACGTCTGGTTGGAGCGGCTAGGTATTTAAACCAAAGGACACACAGTCCCGGACACCCAGGCCTGAACACGCAGCTCAGGACACCCAGTCCTCACCGTTTTCTCCTTGAGCTAAATTCACACAGACCTCGCCCAATCACTCTAGTAAGTCTTCAAGGTAGACTCCCAAACCTTCACAGACTTCGTTCACCGGCAATCCACAATTTCTCTTGGATGCTCAGAACGCGATGCCTAACCGTCTGGAGGATGCACAGTCCTCAAGTGTAATAAGTCTTCAGATCACTCAGACAAGAAGACTTAAGTGATGCCCAATTACTCTGGCTCTGGGTGGTTAGGGCTTTTCTCCTCGCTAGGGATTTTCTCTCAAAGGCTTCGAGGTGGGTTGCTCTCAAACGACAAAAGCCGTGCACTGAAATCTGAGCAGCCAACTGTTTATGGTTGTAGGGGTGGACTATTTATAGCCACTTGGCAACCCTGACCTGATTTGTCCGAAATGACCCTGAGTCACTAAGGAACTGACACGTGTACTAACGGTCAGATTTCGAACTCTCACGGCAACTTTACTTGGGCTGCAAGTAAAGCTGACTTGTCTGACTCTGGACAAGATTTTCTCTCATTGTCTTCACTCGAAGACATAGGATTTGAATTAGGCATCACTTCAGTCATCCAGACTGGTTCTCTTGGACCCCACTTAACAGTACGGTGGTTCCTATGACACAACATGAATGAAGTAAAACTACGAAGGATCTAAGTCTTCGAGTTCCATAGGCTTCATGGGGAGTCTTCATATGTCATTGTCTTCGACATGAATGTCTTCATGAACCACCATTGTCTTCAATGTCTTCGTACATTTTTGGGGGTCATCTCTGGTAGCTAAACCGAATCAATGAGGGACTTCTACCTGTGTTATCCTGCAATTCTCACAAACACATTAGTCCCTCAACTAGGTTTGTCGTCAATACTCCAAAACCAACTAGGGGTGGCACTAGATGCACTTACAATCTCCCCCTTTTTGGTGATTGATGACAAACTAGTTGAAGTTTTCAACGGGGAATATAATTTGTGAAATTGTAAAGGAATTGTCTTCATAAGCTGCAAGGGCTCCCCCTGAAGATGTGCATATAAGTGATTTGCTTCTGGAATGCGAATGCACATAGCAGGTTGTATTTGTGGGAATCCACTTCAACTTATGATGACAATCCATCATGCATGTAAAGATATATGAAGATAATGATATGCATAATGAAAAATGGACGTCTGCGAAATGATATAAGTGCGGAAATTATCATCGTACATTCGGAATTTATCTTCGCAAAAACACAGTGGCAAACATAGTAGCAGACGACCATCAAGTTTAAGTGTTACAACTCAAAGAACCAAATGTAGCAAAACGAGAGTTGTAAGCACGAAGCAAAATATAATAAAGCACCTGCCCTTATTATTGACCCGCTTGAAGACTATGAACATCATATGCTTCTCCCCCTTTTGTCAGTGATGACCAAAAAGGTTTGAAGACATAGAGTTTTCTACGCGTTCCCAGGCGAAGCAGGGTCGGTGGAGGCGTTTGGTGGAGCTGGCGAGCTTGGTGCAGTGATGACGCGCGCTGAAGAAGGTGGTGGTGATGTAGCGTCGTCTTCTTCCTCAATGATTTTTCCAGTCACTGTGGCAGTAGAGGAAGAGAACTCTGATTCTTCAAGCGACGGAGTTCCACGCAACACAGCTCTTCTGGGGGGTGTGGAGTCAAACTTGAATCTCTCTTTGAAGCCATCCTCTTGCAGTTCAGCTTCAGTGCACATCATTGTGAGGCCTTTCCAAGTGCAGCGACAGGTTTCATGTGCGACAAAGGCATTCTTGGTGGCCAGATTCCTGATGCGATTGACGTCTTGCATGATACTGCGCATCTGCCTTTTGAGCCAGTCATGATGCCTATCTTGCTTTTGGTGCAGAGCCACAAGAAGTTCACGGTCAGTGAGTGTACGAGCGCGTTTCTTGGGTCTCTGTGCAGCTGTGCTGTCAGTGGCTTCAGTTGATGCAGGGGCACGTGTGGTGCCAGCCATTGGATAGACTCTGGAAATGGCTTCAACACCTTCATCATGCTGAGTGAAGCTTTGGTGTTCTGCATTCTGAAGACTTAATGGCTGCTTGGCAGGCTCAGGATAAATCGCTTCAGCAGAGGTGTCCACATCAGGTAAGAAGATTCTGTGGTTGCGGGCAGAGGGTTGATAGGATATTGCAGAGTGGAGCTTGATGAGCCTCATAACCCATGGAGCATAAATCTTCAGACCAAAGAGATCTGAGCCAGACGCTGCAAGTTGGCGTATAAAGAGATCCTGGGCATTGAAGCATTTGCCATGCAGGATGCAGAAGATGAGAGTCTTCATGGCACCTTCAACCTTGGCATATCGAGAGTGCCCCTTAATGGGCCATAGAGTCCGCCTGATGATGTGATAGATAGTTCTGGGCAGGTACTCTAAGTCTTCAACAAAGAACTCGGTTGGGTAAGGTGCGTCAGGAAGCAATGGCTTCATCATTAAGAGCATCTGACTCATATTTGGCTCAGGTCACTGAAATATGCTCTCAACTGCTTCAGCATGGAGTTGGCAGCCTTCTTCAAAGAGTTCGCCTGGAGTGGGTAGGATGGTGAGCTCAATGATATCAAATGCATTGGCTTCATGATGGACATTGCCGGTCATCTGCTCCAGGACCCAAGTCTTCGGATCTCTGTTGTAGGCTTTGATGTGCAGTGTGGCATAGAACTGGAGCAGAAGCTCTTCATTCCAGTGCTCTTCATCCGTGACAAATGGCAGCAGGCCAACTTGCTTGAAGCAGTCCAGTAATTCTTCCAGACCAGGCAAACCAGCAATAGCTTCAACCTCAAGGCGCTGGTGTGGAAAGATACGGCCTTGGTTGTAGAGGACGCAGGAGTAGTAGCTGCGCTGTGGGTAGCTCCAGAACCTATCTGAGACGATCCGTTCCCTTGAATAAGGGTTCTTGGAGCGGTTGAAGAAAGTGTTGTCTGCACTGAAGCTATTGACATTGAAGGTGCCAGGAGCTGTTGCAGGACCTGGGAACCTTGGCAGTCGTGGGATTGGCTTCTGGACCTGGGGCCTGTGCGCAACATGATAGTTGAACTATGGACCGGCAGCAGACTCAGGCACAGAAGGGTCAGAGGCAGTAGCTTCAGTATCTCTTGAAGCTGTTGGTTGGTCGGGCTCCACAAATGCTTCAGTATTGGGTGTGGCAGCCACAATGGTGTCAGCCTCATCACGTGTAGTGAGAGGGATGGATTCAGGTACGTTCTCCTTGAGAACTTCTTCTTTTTGGTGCGGGGGAGATGGAGCTTGAGGTTCTTCATGCTCTTCTTCATGGTCTTTGGCTGATGCAGCCAGAATGTCGCCAGCAGTCTGAGCCCTTGGCCCTTTGCGAAGCCTACGGAATGCAGGCGACGTCGGTGGAGTTGCAGTGGGCTGGGGCTCATCCTCTTCCTCCTGCGGGCGATCTACCCACGATGCATCTTGGGTGATTAGCGTCAAGGGACGACCAATGCTGATCATTTCGCTCGTTTCGAGCTGAGGAAGGACTGCATCACCTTGCACATTGTCTTGGAGACCAATGTCTTCAGCAGCGTTGGGGTCGGCTGCTGGAATGTCTTCAGCGTGCGGAGCCTCTGTGAAAGCAGGCTCATGCACGGTCAGCTGACGATCTTCGTGAGGAAAGCGAACGGAGAGGGGTTCGACTATCAAGGGCTCTGTGGGAGCAGCCCGAGACTTCTTGGTCTTGCGCTTCTTGATGGTGGGGTCTGAAGGAGAGGCTTCAGGGTGTTTCCTCTTCCTTGCTTCAGCTTCGGCTGTCCTTGTCTTCTTAAGCTCTGAAGCGGTTGAGCGGTGCTTTGGCTTCGAGCCAGGCTTGGCAGTGGGGAAGACAATCGGAACAGCTTCTTGCCGTGGGGCCTCTTGTTCAGCCACAGTGGGCTTCTTCTTTTTCTTCGCGGCCATCCTGGGGTCGATGCCGGGACGCCCAAGTGCCTTTCGCTTCTCGGCCTCATTGTAGGCCTGCACACAGAGATCAGCCAAATTCTTCATGCGCTCACGTGAACCCTGAGCCTCTGCACGTTTCTGCATAAAGTTTTCCTTCAACTCGTGCAGCATGACTTTGAAGTCTTTGACTTCTTGGACGCTGAGCGTGGCCATGTTCTGCTTGAACTGAGCCTTTTCAAAATCTATCTTCTGCTTCAGTTCCACTATGCGCTGGGCAATTGCGAGTTCTGAAGCAATAGCTCCTTGGAAGGCTACGCTGAGGCCAATGGGCAGCTGCAGATCATCGAAGCTGATGTTGGGTGTATCAAACCACTCATAAATGAAGTTGTGGATGATTGCTGCATCGAACAGAGGCAGATTGTTGAAGATTTCTGCCTCCTCCTTGCTCTTGATTAGCTGCTCAAGAGCGTCATCGGCAAGATCGTCGTCACTTGACAGATCAATGGCCTCGCAGCGCAGAACGGCAGCGGCAGTGAGCTCTTTGCCAGTATGTGGCTGAGGCTTCTTGGCTTCTTGGGGCTTGGAGACTCATGATAAGTCTTCAGACTGCACACTTGCTTCAGGAGGTGCAGTGGCCAATGGCTTCGCTCTGGAGATCTTGGGAGAAGCGGCTGGCTTGGAAGCTTTTGGCTTCTTCTTCATCTGGTTCGGCTCCGGGGCAGCAGGAGCATCATCAGACTCAGTGTCTGCTGGAGGGTCGTTCACGGCAGTCCCTTCGACTAGAATGCGAGTGATGAGGCCTTCGAGATTGGCATACGGCCCGATGACATTGGGATTTGCGTCGCGTGTGCCATCCGCCCTTGGCTTAGAGGGACCAGGGTTGAAGTCTAGTCCAAACTCCTTCTTGTTTTGCTTCGCAGAGTTCTGAGCAAATTGGAAGTTGCGCTTGAAGAGATTGTCATCGCGACACCAGAGAAGTGATGACGGATGTGCTTCAGCTGGCTGTGGTCCTCTGACCATGCATGGATAGAAGCCTTGAGCAATGGCTTCGTCTCTGGACCGGGGTATGAGATTTTTGTACAAGACATCTCCCCATGGCCTCTTGATGGTGCACTTCTCTGCATATTCCTTGGTGACGAAGCAGTATTGGAACCACTGCTCTGCCCAATATCTTCGAATCCATTGGATTCGTGTCTTGCGCTGACCATAGCTCTCTTCAGGATCAGTTGGGTACATTTCTGCCAAATCTTCAGGCAGATCTTTAGACGTTTCACCACGTCTCTGTCTGCCTCCCTTCCTTGCTGGTTTTTCTGTTGCCATGAAGCTTAACTTGGAAGGCTTCAAGAGATTCAAAGTCTTCAAAGGCTTCCTTTTGCTTGACCAACAGGAACTTGCTTTGGGTGAATTGATGTGGCGCTGTAGGAACTCTGCAAATGAATGCAGACTATGAGAACCAAAAGATTCTCCCACGGACATGTACCTGTGACAGCATTAAGGTGCGAGGGAAGGGGAAGAGGTCATATGCATTCTCAGAAGATTTTGAAGATAAATCAGTTTAGAAGATATTGACCTCATCATGCGAAGACATTCACTTTATAGAAAAGAAGTTGGTTCCAGATTTGTACGAACCCATAGATCAGTACAAGTGAGGAATCTAACTACTTCATGAAGAACAAGTGAATATACTAGGCAAGTTATGAGATGCAGATGAGAGGGATGAAACTTGTGTGAATGGAAACCTCTTTTGGCAGAAAGTGATGGAGCTATAGGATCAAAAGAGGCTGTAAAAAGACTTGTTATTTACCAAACTTGGAACTGCTAGACGAGGTGAGAGTTGAGGCCGAGCAGTTCGATCCTCCGTGCCCTAACATGGCGACGGAAGACACCTACGGCGACGGCGGAGAGACTGATGTCCGCTGTCGGCGTGAGAACGGCGTCGGAGAGGTTGCAGCAGTGAAGCACTTCGTCGCCGGCGTCGTTGAGAGTTAGCGGTGGCGCTAGGGTTCGTGCGAGGGTGGAAGAAGAGATAATGACCTCATTGAAACGTGTATTTATAGGGATATGGGCGGCACTGCGCTATTACTCAGGTGCCCCTGGCGATTCGCATCTGATCAGTACGTGGCCAGCATGCGGAATTGTGGGGGCTGTTTCACCCCACGCACGCCTTGTTTGTCGGGAGCCGTTCCTACTTCTCCGGATTTCTTGTTGATGGAAAAACATTGAAAGCTGTTTTAAAGTTTGTCTCTGTGTCTTCTTCTGACAAGGATGCAGTGAAGACATTCGACAGTTTCAATAGAATCCATATGACTTGGAGAGATAGAGTTTGAGGTAGGAAGCATGGAGAGGTTAGGGTCCGATCACATTCACTTAGTTCAAAAGATTCAAACAAGAAGACATAGCTATAAGTGAATGCTGTAGAGGACAGAACACCAGTACATATATAATCAACATAGTGAAAATAATCATTAAGACATGTTGAGATTGAAGCCAAACCAAATGTGAAGACATAGCAAATGTAATGCCATGAGTGAAACACTTCAAGCAGAAAAATTTGGTGGTGGCGCTACCCACCATATAGGAAGTATTAGACCCAGACACGGCGCACAATTATCGTGGCGCTCCGAAGTCAAATTCCACATTAATGTATTCACACTTAGAATGTATGTCTTCATTGATTGAAGATATACGTTACTTCGTGTGTTGCACATCTAAGTCATCATCATGCATAAGTGTTAGGATGTGTGCCTGATCACAGGACATTTGAGGATTCCAAGATATTTAGCTCACACCGTAACTTGCAAAATCTCTTCTCATCCAAGGGCTTGGTGAAGATATCTGCCAATTGCTCTTCAGTGTTGACGTGTATGATATCAATGTCTTCCTTTGCAACATGATCTCTGAGAAAATGATGACGAATTTCAATGTGCTTTGTCTTCGAGTGCTGAACTGGGTTGTTGGCGATCTTGATGGCGCTTTCATTGTCGCAGTAGAGTGGCACTTGCTTTAGATGAATGCCATAATCCTTGAGGGTTTGCTTCATCCATAGAAGCTGAGCGCAGCAAGATCCAGCAACAATGTATTCAGATTCAGCAGTGGAGAGAGATACACAATTCTGCTTCTTTGAAGACCAATAGACAAGTGATCGACCCAGAAAGTGACATGTGCCTGATGTGGACTTCCGATCAACCTTGTCACCAGCTTAATCAGCATCCGAAAATCCAACCAGATCAAACTCTGAGCCCTTTGGATACCATAATCCTAGAGTTGGGGTGTGAGCCAAATATCGAAGAATTCGCTTCACAGCTAAGTGAAGCGACTCCTTTGGTGCCGCTTGGAACCGAGCACACATGCAAACACTAAGCATAATATCTGGCCTAGATGCACATAAATAAAGCAAAGAACCAATCATGGAGCGGTATACCTTTTGATCGAACTCTTTACCATTGTCGTCAGGACCCAGATGATGTTTGGCTGGCATTGGTGTTGTGAAGCCTTTGCAGTCTTGCATACCGAACTTCTTCAGGCAATCTTTGAGATATTTCTCTTGAGATATGAAGATGCCATTGCGTTGTTGCCGTATCTGAAGACCGAGGAAGAATTTCAGCTCCCCCATCGTAGATATCTGATATTGCTCTTGCATCATATATCCGAACTCCTCACTGTACTTTTGATTGGTGCAGCCGAAGATGATGTCATCCACATATATTTGGCACACAAACAGTTCACCATCATATGTCTTCGTGAAGAGAGTGGGATCTAGGGAACCAGGTATGAAGCCTTTGCTCTTCAGGAAGTATTTGAGTGTATCATACCAGGCCCGAGGGGCTTGTTTGAGGCCATATAGTGCCTTATTGAGCTTGTAAACCATGCCAGGATGTTTTGGATCTTCAAACCCAAGTGGTTGTGCAACATACACTTCTTCTTCAATTTTGCCATTGAGGACGGTACTCTTTACATCCATTTGATACAGAATGATGTTGTGATGATTTGCATAGGCCAGCAGTATACGGATGGCTTCAAGTCTGGCAATAGGAGCAAATGTTTCATCGAAGTCAATGCCTTCCACTTGAGTATATCCTTGAGCAACAAGACGAGCCTTGTTTCGGACGACTTGGCCATGTTCATCTTGCTTGTTGCGGTATATCCATTTGGTGCCTATTATGTTATGCTTCCGTGGATCAGGACGCTTAACCAACTCCCATACATTGTTCAGCTCAAACTGTTGAAGCTCTTCCTGCATAGCTTGAATCCATTCAGGTTCCATAGAGGCTTCATCAATTTTCTTGGGTTCAGTGATTGTAACGAATGCGAAGTGTCCGCAGAAATTTGCCAGTTGAGTTGCCCTTGAACGAGTCAGTGGACCAGGTGCATTGATGCTATCAATTATTATGTCAATCTGCACTTCATTGGCAACACGAGGATGTAGGGGTCGAAGACTTTGCTCTTGCTGATCTACGTTGTCATGGGGAGGAATGTCTTCAGGCTGAGCATTGTCTTCATGTGGATCAGGTGCTGAGATGATAAGTTCTTCTTCAGGATGAGCTTCAGAAGGTATAATTTCTCCAGTTCCCATTAGCTTGATTGATTCACTGGATGGAACTTCATCTAGCACATCTGGTAGTTGCTCTCTTTGTGACCCATTGGTCTCATCGAACCGCACATCCACTGTTTCAACCACTTTGTAGTGAAAGAGATTGAAGACTCTGTAGGAGTGCGAATCCTTTCCATATCCAAGCATGAAGCCCTCATGTGCTTTTGGAGCAAATTTTGAGGTGTGGTGAGGGTCCTTGATCCAGCATCTTGATCCAAATACTCTGAAGTAACTGACATTTGGCTTCTTGCCAGTCAGAAGTTCATAAGATGTCTTGTTCAGCAGCTTGTGAAGATATACACGGTTGATAGTATGGCATGCAGTGTCAATGGCTTCAGTCCAGAATTTTCTTGGTGTCTTGTACTCATCTAACATTGTTCTAGCCATCTCAATGAGTGTTCTGTTCTTGCGTTCGACGATGCCATTCTTTTGTGGCGTGTATGGAGCTGAGAATTCATGAGTGATGCCCAATGTATCAAGATATGTGTCAAGGCCAGTGTTCTTGAATTCTGTGCCATTGTCACTTCTAATGTGCTTTATCTTGGCGCCATAATTGTTCATAGCCCGATTTGCGGAGCGTCTGAAGACATCCTGCACTTCAGTCTTGTAAAGGATTATGTGCACCCAAGTATATCTAGAGTAATCATCAACAATGACGAAGCCATAGAGGCAAGCAGTAGTTGAAAAAGTCGAGTAGTGAGTGGGACCGAAGAGATCCATGTGAAGCAGTTCAAAGGGTTGAGTAGTGGTCATGATTGTCTTCGAAGGATGTTTTGCCCTTGTCATCTTCCCAGCTTCACAGGCACCGCATAAGTGATCTTTCTTGAACTTGACGCCCTCGATGCATATGACATGCTTCTTCTTTGCAAGGGTGTGGAGGTTCCTCATGCCAGCATGCCCAAGTCTTCGATGCCAAAGCCAGCATTCTGAAGCCTTTGCGAGAAGACATACTGCAAGCTGTGGCCCTGCTGAGAAATCTACCACGTACAAATCATCTTTCCGATACCCTTCAAACACTAGAGACTTGTCAGATTCCATTAGTACCAGGCAACGATATTTTCCAAAGATTACAATCATGTTCAAATCGCAAAGCATTGAGACAGACATTAAGTTGAAGCCAAGGGATTCAACAAACATGACTTTGTCCATGTGTTGATCCTTTGAGATTGCAACTCTACCTAAACCCAGTACCTTACTTTTACCAGTGTCAGCGAATGTGATGTGGCTCTTGTCAGATGGACATAAGGTTGAGTCCATAAAGAGACTTCTTTTGCCAGTCATGTGATTTGTACACCCACTGTCAATAATCCATTCTGAAGACTCTGAAGTCACTGGTGTCGTACCCTACAGTGCAGTTAGGGGGATAGGCTTCACCAAGAGTGTTGTGAAGCAAAAACATTTGACGAACCAGTGGGTTATGAAAACTTAAATCCAGGTTAGGGTAAGTAGGGAGAGTAGCATGCGATTCAGGTATGAAATACATAGTGATGCCATTCGGGCATTTGATCTTGCGCCCCACAAGATTTTTAAGGTCCCCAGCAATAGCGTCAGAAGATTTTGGTTTTCTGCTGGAGACCTTTCCTTGCAAAAGAGAGTTAAGCTTTCTTAACCACCCACATCTTCAAGGGTGGCTTAGAAGCAATAAGTCTAAGTGCAGCATCTGAGAATTTTGGCTTTGGAGCCCTAGCAAATAGTCTAGCAGGTGGGCAATAGTACTCATAAGAATAGGCAGAATAGTTCTTGGTCATATGAGAATGACGGTTTGAAGAACCGCTCTCATATGCCTGAGCATGATTTCCCTGCAAAACATTTGTGTTAGTGCGACTCAAGTGAGTCCTCTGCCTGTATGAAGCCTTTGGACCATATGAAGCCTTTGGTCTGAGGTTTGTCTTCTTCATGTGAGGTGTCAAGACATTCACAGGAAGATTCTCAAGACACGTTTTTGGAACCCAGATCTTCTTCATAGGCGGTCCATTCCTGCAGTTAGTACCAATGTACCTGGCAAATACTTCACCATTCTGATTCTTAAACAGTTTATAGTTTGCATCAAAGGATTCATCAATGATAATAGGATTAGCACAAGTGAAGCCAGATAGATTGGATGGATCTGCTGAGGATTCCTTTGCAGCAACCCATGTGGTTTTGGGGTACTGCTCAGGTTTCCAGTAAGAGCCATCTGCATTAATTTTCCTCATGAACCCAATACCCTCTTTCCTAGGGTTTCGGTTCAGAATCTGCTTCTTGAGGACATCACATAATGTCTGATGTCCTTTGAGACTTTTGTACATCCCTGGTTCAAGCAATGTCTTCAACCTAGCATTCTCATCAGCAATAGCAGTGGTATCCTCAGCAGAGGGGTTAGTTACCACTTCAACAGTTGAAGATATTGCAACAGCAGTAGCAGTGGAACATTCAGCAACAGAAGTAGCATTATCACGCTCAATGCATTTAAGGCATGGTGGTTCAAATCCTTCCTGAGCAGAACTGATCTGTTCGGCTCAAAGTGACTCGTTTTCCTTTTGAAGATCTTCATGATCCGCTCTCAACTTCTCAAGATCTTGCTTCTTTTGAAGATAATCATAGGAAAGCTTTTCATGAGTAGTTGAGAGAGTCTCAAGACGATCTTCGAGTTCCTGATACTTAACATGAAGATTTTTTATGTCTTCAATTAAGGATTCAGAACGAGTCATTTCAGCACCCAACAGATCATCGCTTCTGTCTAATAGTTTTTGAATATGTTCCATGGCCTTTTGTTGTTCAGTTGCAATTTTAGCAAGTGTTTTGTAGCTGGGTTTTGAATCACAATCAGAGTCATCATCACTGGATTTTTGATAGTGAGTAGTGCGTGGGTTTACCTTGGCACCACGTGCCATGAAGCAGTAGGTAGGAGTAGAGTCGTCCTTGTCATTTGCATCGGTGTTGGTGATGGAGTCATTGTCTTCAGTGTTGAAGATGGACTTGGCAACGTAGGCTGTAGCCAGACTCGCAATGCCTGAATCAGACTCCTCCTCAGACTCCACCTCTGCCTCCTCAGAAGCGGACTCCTCCTCTGAATCCATTTCCTTGCCAACAAACGCACGAGCCTTGCCAGATGAACTCTTCTTGTGTGATGAAGACTTTGAGGAAGACTTGGACGAAGACTTTGAGTATTTCTTCGTCTTCTTATCGTCAGAGTCATATTCCTTGCTCTTCTTCTTTCTGTTCTCATTGTCCCACTGTGGACACTCAGAGATGAAGTGTCCAGTTTTCTTGCACTTGTGACATGTTTTCTTCTTGTAGTCATGAGCAGAAGCTTCATCACTCCTTGAGCTTGATCGTGAAGACTTTCTGAAGCCTTTCTTCTTGGTGAATTTCTGGAACTTCTTCACTAGCATTGCAAGTTCCCTTCCAATGTCTTCAGGATCATCAGAACTGCTGTCAGATTCTTCTTCAGATGAGGACACAGCTTTTGCCTTCAAGGCACGAGTTCGCCCATAGTTTGGACCGTAGATATCTCTTTTCTCAGAAAGCTGAAACTCATGTGTGTTGAGCCTCTCAAGTATGTCAGACGGATCGAGTGTCTTGAAGTCTGGACGTTCTTGAATCATCAGGGCTCGGATGTCAAATGAACTGTTAAGTGATCTCAGGAGCGTCTTGACGATTTCATGCTTGGTGATCTCAGTGGCACCGAGGGCTTGAAGCTCATTTGTGATGTCAGTGAGCCGGTCAAATGTGTGCTGGACATTCTCATTGTCATTTCGTTTTAAGCGGTTGAAGAGGTTGCGAAGAACACTGATTCTCTGATCTCTCTGGGTTGAGATGCCTTCATTGACCTTGGAGAGCCAGTCCCAAACCAGCTTGGTTGTCTTCAAGGCACTCACACGGCCGTACTGTCCCTTGGTCAGATGACCACAGATAATATTCTTGGCAGTGGAGTCCAGTTGAGTGAACTTCTTGACATCAGCAGCAGTGACACCTTCTCCAACCTTCGGAACACTGTTTTCGACGACATACCATAGGTCGACGTCAATGGCTTCAAGATGCATGCGCATCTTATTCTTCCAGTAGGGATATTCAGTTCCATCGAAGACGGGGCACGCAGCGGAGACTTTAATTATCCCTGCAGTCGACATAACTAAACCCCAGGTGGTTAAACCGAATCACACAGAACAAGGGAGCACCTTGCTCTGATACCAATTGAAAGTGCGTTATATTGACTAGAGGGGGGGTGAATAGGCGATTTTTATGAAAGTCTTCAAAACATGGAAGTTATGAAGACAAACAGAGTGGACAAGCCTATCACTATGCAGCGGAAGTTAGATTACACAGCGCAAGCCATAGTCAAGTATACAATATAGTGAAAGCACAATGACAAACAGCTTCTGTGTAATGAGGATCAGGTTGGAAGAAGTTATGAAGCCAAACAGATCATATAGTCAAGTTGTGAAGACAGAAGATAAAGCAAGCATGCAATAGCTTCACAATGTGTACTGGTAAGTAAAGGGAGGTGAAGATGAAACCAGTGACACGTTGAAGACAATGATATGTTTGACCAGTTCCAGTTGCTATGACAACTGTACGTCTGGTTGGAGCGGCTAGGTATTTAAACCAAAGGACACACAGTCCCGGACACCCAGTCCTAAACACGCAGCTCAGGACACCCAGTCCTCACCGTTTTCTCCTTGAGCTAAGGTCACACAGACCTCGCCCAATCACTCTGGTAAGTCTTCAAGGTAGACTCCCAAACCTTCACAGACTTCATTCACCGGCAATCCACAATTTCTCTTGGATGCTCAGAACGCGATGCCTAACCGTCTGGAGGATGCACAGTCCTCAAGTGTAATAAGTCTTCAGATCACTCAGACAAGAAGACTTAAGTGATGCCCAATTACTCTAGCTCTGGGTGGTTAGGGCTTTTCTCCTCGCTAGGGATTTTCTCTCAAAGGCTTCGAGGTGGGTTGCTCTCAAACGACAAAAGCCGTGCACTGAAATCTGAGCAGCCAACCGTTTATGGTTGTAGGGGTGGACTATTTATAGCCACTTGGCAACCCCGACCTGATTTGTCCGAAATGACCCTGGGTCACTAAGGAACTGACACGTGTACTAACGGTCGGATTTCGAACTCTCACGGCAACTTTACTTGGGCTGCAAGTAAAGCTGACTTGTCTGACTCTGGACAAGATTTTCTCTCATTGTCTTCACTCGAAGACATAGGATTTGAATTAGGCATCACTTCAGTCATCCAGACTGGTTCTCTTGGACCCCACTTAACAGTACGGTGGTTCCTATGACACAACATGAATGAAGTAAAACTACGAAGGATCTAAGTCTTCGAGTTCCATAGGCTTCATGGGGAGTCTTCATATGTCATTGTCTTCGAGATGAATGTCTTCATGAACCACCATTGTCTTCAATGTCTTCGTACATTTTTGGGGGTCATCTCTGGTAGCTAAACCGAATCAATGAGGGACTTCTACCTGTGTTATCCTGCAATTCTCACAAACACATTAGTCCCTCAACTAGGTTTGTCGTCAATACTCCAAAACCAACTAGGGGTGGCACTAGATGCACTTACAACACTTGCTACAAAATTACTGCTATGACTGTTACTGGTACTATTGCTGCTGTCACTACTATCAAAACTATCAAACTACTTTGCTACTGATCAATTTGCTATAGATAATTAATCTCTAGGTGTGGTTGAATTGACAAGTCAGCTGCTAATACCTTCAAATATTCTTTGGCCCCTTTGTGTCGAATCTATAAATTTGGGTTTAATACTATACCCTCGAAAACTGTTGCGATCCCCTATACTTGTGGGTTATCCTTATGTGATTTGATGACCAAAGTTTGTTTGGAGTCCCAGATAAGATCACGAACATGACGAGGAGTCTCGAAATGGTTGAGACATAAAGATTAATATATTGGACGATGTTATTCAGACACCGGATGAGTTTCGAGAGGTATCGGGCAACTATCAGAGTGCTGGATGGTTACTGGAACCCCTTGGGGGAACTAATGGGCCTTCATGGGCCTTAGTGGAGAGAGAGAAGGCCCACAAGGGGCTGGCCGCGCCCCCCTGGCAGTCTGAATTGGACTAGGGGAAGGGGGCGGCGCCCCCTTTCCTTCCCCTCTCCCTCTCCCTTCCTTCTTCCCCCTTCCACCAAGTGGAATCCTACTAGAACTTGGAGTCCTAGTAGGACTCCTCTCTCTGGCACGCCCAACAGGGGCCGGCCGGCCTCCCCCTCTCCTCCTTTATATACGGAGGCAGGGGCACCCTAGAATACACAAGATCAAGTGTCTTAGCCGTGTGCGGTGCCCCCCTCCATAGTTTACCACCTCGGTCATATCCTCGTAGTGCTTAGGCGAAGCCCTGCGCTGGTAACTTCATCACCACCGTCGCCACGGCATCATGCTGATGGAACTCTCCCTCGTCCTCAACTGGATCAGGAGCTCGAGGGACGTCATCGAGCTGAATGTGTGCTGAACACAGAGGTGACGTACGTTCGGTGCTAGGATCGGTTGGATCGCGAAGACATTCGACTACATCAACCGCGTTACTAAATGCTTCCACTTTCGGTCTATGAGGATACATGGACACACTCTCCCCTCTCGTTCCTATGCTTCACCTAGATAGATCTTGCATGATCATAGGATTGTTTTGAAATACTACGTTCTCGAACACCCCGACTCTCTGCCTTGACTATAGTCGGCGGCGTTTGATTGGAGGTGACTTTGGTGTTTGGAATGAATTTTCGCCTGCCTCGGCCACATCTGGACAATGCCCCCAAGTGGTTAACTCGAGGGATATGTGGGGACCTTATTCCGTCGTTTCTTTCATGCAATGGATCTGGTGGTGTTTGTTGTGTATGTGGTGGATCTCGTCTCGTTCAATGTTGTCTTTGTTTAGGCAAAGACAAAGGTCCAAGAATAAGGTTGTAGGTTTGTGGGTGGCGGTTCTGGCATTCTGCTTCAAATATAACGATGGCATGAGGCTGATCCGGGTTTTGATGAGTACGTGGATGATTTTTGATCGACACGCCACAACGACAATGGCCTTGCCGATGGCGTTCCTCTTCTTTGACTCACAAAGCAATCATGGGTGATGGTGCTTCTTCGTCTCCAAAGATGGCAAGTGGTGAGAATTGTGGTTGCAAAAATCAGCTTCAGTGGAGTTTTCTTGGAAGGTTCCTACACACGTGTCTCCTCTCTTTTTCTCTTGTGGTTTCCACAGTTTTGTATTGTAATTTGACATCGGTTTAATGGAAAGTGGCATTTCTCAAAAAAAAAACATTGATACGTCTCCAACGTATATATATTTTTTGCTTGTTCTATGTTGTTATATTATCATTCTTGGATGTTTTACAATCATTTTGTAGCAACTTTATATCATTTTTTGGGACTAACCTATGGACATAGTGACCAGTGCCAATTGTTGTTTTTACTTGTTTTTTACTTCACATAATATCAGTACCAAATGGAGTCCAAACAGAACAAAACTTTTTGGAGAATTTTTATGGACCAGAAAGAACAACATGCACCAAAGAAGTGTCAAAGGGGTGCCCCGAGGGGGGCACAACCCACCTAGGCGCGCCCTGGTGGGTTGTGCCCAGCTCGGTGGCCTCCCGCACCGCCTCTTCGCCCTATAAATACCCCAATATTCCAGAAACCCTAGGGGAGTCGACGAAAAACAATTCTAGCCGCCGCAAGTTCCAGAACCACCAGATCCAATCTAAACACCATCATAGAGGGGTTCATGATCCTCATTGGTGCCTCTCCGATGATGCGTGAGTAGTTCATCATATACCTACGGGTCCATAGGTAGTAGCTAGATGGCTTCCTCTCTCTCTCTCTTCCGATTCTCAATACAATGGTCTCTTGGATATCTATTTGATGTAACTCTTTTTGCAGTATGTTTGTTGAGACCCGAGGAACTTTGAGTTTATGATCAAATCTATATCCATGAATATTATTTGAGTTTCTTTGATCTCTTATATGCATGATTACTTATAGCCTCGTATTTCTTCTTTGAATCTTTGGTTTAGTTAGGCCGACTTGATCGATTTTTCTTGCCATGGGAAGAGGTGCTTTGTGATGGGTTCGATCGTGCGGTGTTCTTTCCCAGTGACAGAAGGGGCAGCAAGACATGCATGTATCGTTGCTATTAAGGATAATAAGACGGGGGCTATTCCTACATGAATAGATCTCATCTACATCATGTCATCGTTCGTATTGCATTACTCTGTTTCTCCATGAACTTAATACACTAGATGCATGCTGGATAGCGGTCGATGCATGGAGTAATAGTAGTAGATGGAGTCAGGAGTCAGTCTACTAATCTTGGACGTGATGCCTATATAATGATCATTGTCTGGATATCGTTATAATTATTTGAGGTTCTATCAATTGGCCAACAGTAATTTGTTTACCCACCGTATGCTATTTTTCTCGAGAGAAGCCACTAGTGAAATCTATGGCTCCCGGGTCTATTCTCCATCATATTTGCTTGATCTTTTTATTTGCTTTTATTTTCAGATCTATTACTCCAAAAACCCAAAAATACCTTGCTGCACTTTTTATTACTTATTTTATTTCGCGTTTTATCGAGAGCTATTTATCCAATCTACGACAAATTTATCTATCTTTTTACCGTGGAGGGATTAACAACCCCTCTTACGCTTGCAAGTATTTTGTTCTTTGTGTGCGGGTACTGTTTACATAGTGTTGCTTGGTTCTCCTACTAGATTGATACCTTGGTTTCATAACTGAGGGAAATACCTACCGTAGCTATGTTGCACCATCCCTTCCTCTTTGGGGAAATACTGACGTAGTTTAAGCGACATCAAACATCACATGTTCAAATTCATGGAAAATTAGCACAACTTTTTAGCAAGGAAATGTCTTCTTAGAGCAACTCTAGCCGATCCTCTAAAACTATGTCCTGCAAATTTGATATGAGGGTCGCCTGTAAAAAATGCGGTATCATGAGGCCTCTCGTGGAACAGGTCATATAAACTCGTCTCGCAAAATTTTGCGGGGCGAGTATACAAGATTTGTTCCACGTTAGAGGCCTCGTGGTTCCACAAAGTTTCAAGAGCTTTGTAAATTCATGATTTTCAACAATATAAACTTAATACAATCACAATGTAAATCAAACTTATTATAAATGGTCTAAAAGGCAAATCACAATACAACAACCGTCTTCATCACAACAAATGGTTTAACTCAAAGAAATAATACAACAACAAATGGACTGGAAGGAAAATAATTGTTCAGATCACACACAAATACATATGAAATTTATTAAAATGAAATGGGAGTCTATCTACCGTAGAGTTTCCATTGATGCTCAACAAGATCACCATGAAGCTGGTAATGTGAAGCATTGTTCTCAGTCAGTCGGTAGGTATCAAAAAATGCATTGATCTCATATGTGCCCCTAGCAGGCTTCACATAGCTACCAACATTATCATAGTAAATCTAGGTTTAAATCCCTCTCATCCTCGATGATCATGTTGAGTAGAATTACACATGTAGTCATGATGTCTATGAGGGATTTTTTATCCTAGAATCGAGCTGGACCTCGAACAATGGCAAATCGGACTTGCAACACACCAAATGCCCTCTAAATATCCTTTCGACATTCTTCTTGTGCCTGGGCAAAAAAATTGTGCTTCTTGGTTTCAGGTCACTTATGACCTTCACAAATGTTGACCATCGAGGATAAATACTATCGGAAACATAGTACCCATAGTATAGGCATGTCCATTGTTGATATAGTTGCAAGCTGTAGCTTTTATAGTAGCTAGCTAAGCAAAAAGATGAGATTGCTACAACACATTGATATCATTGAGAGACCCCGGCAATTCAAAGAGGCAATGCCAAATCCACAAATTTTGCGAAACCACAACTTCGAGCACAATAGTTGGTTTATGTTTGTGGACGGTGCATTGCCCCGCCCAAGCCACCGGGCAGTTCTTCCACCTCCAATGCATGCAATCAACACTTCCAAGCATGCTTGGTGCTACTTGTGAGATACGTTGGGATTTTCCTCAGAGAGGAAGGGTGAAGCAATATAGTAGCGGTTAGTATTTCCCTCGGTAGAGAACCAAGGTTATCAAACCAATAGGAGATTCACGCAAACAACCATCGACTATACCTACCCACACAAGAGCAAATACTTGCACCCAACGCGGGCAAGAGGGTTGTCAATCTCCTTGTACTCGTTAATTGCAAGGATCAAATCTGATTGTAGTAGATAAGTAAATTGCAAAGTAAAATAAAAGTAAAGAAAATTTGTAGCAAGGTATTTTTGGTTTTAGCAATATGATTAAATAGACCCTAGGCCATAGTTTTCACTAGAGGCTTCTCTCTCATAATAAATAACATGCAGTGGGTAGACAAATTATTGTTGGGCAATTGATAGAAAAGCACATAGTTATGACATTATTCATGGCATGATCATGTTCATATGCATTACGTCTGTGACAAGTAGACCGACTCCTGCCTGCATATTACTCCACCTCGTGACCGCTATCCAGCATGCATCTTAAGGTATTAAGTTCATAACAAACAGAGTAATGCTTGGAGCATGATGACATAATGTAGATAAAATAAAACCAAGCAATATGATTGAACCCATCGTTTTCCCCTTAGTAGCAACAATACAGATATGTGCCTCGCTACCCTTTCTGTCATGAGGTGAGGACATCGCAAGATTGAACCTACAACTATGCACTGTTGGAAATATGCCCTAGAGGCAACGATATTTGTATTATTATATTTCCATATTCATAGTTAAGAGTTTATATCATATGCTATAACTGCTATGATCCTGGAATATGCGATTCAATGAAAAACTGATGCATGTGTGAAATGATAAACGGTAAATAGAAGGTTCCTGGTCTCGCCTCTAAGACTATTTCAAGTGTTGTTGGTGATCATGCTTTCCGGAACTTAGGATATCATTAAGTGTAACGGTAGTCCTAAAACAACATTGAGATTATGATGTTGGAAGAACGATCATATTGAATCGACGCAATCTTGTTTGTTATGAATTGAGTTAATATCGTTTGCATTCAATTGTAATAACATAGAGTGTTAATGTGTGATATTGCTCCTTAGAACACGAGAGTATCATGGTCACTTCTTACCATACAATGGGATTTGGGGTTGCTGAAACGTCACCTGTAACACGATGATCATAACGACAACTTACAGGTTCATCAAAAAGTTTGACAAGTGACTGGATAGCTCGAGAGTGGGTTTGCTCCTCTGATGATGGAGAGACATTCTTAGGGCCCTCTCGGTGTGACCACATCAATCATCATCCGGCCAGACACATGTGACTTCGTCATGGGGATGCCGGAACACAATAATGAGAAATAAGAACAAAACTGGTAACAAGGATTTCAGTATAGCACTACTGCAGGATGCTACTAACGTGACACTACGATCAGAGACACTTTGACGAAACTGTGTGCGATGTAATAATCGCAAACGGTGGTGTAAAAGAACCATCAAAAAAGGTGCACAACATTTGCGATGGCGGAGCCATCAAACACGGCTCAGATTTTAGTTGCGTGTGTGATGCAGGGCATACGGTTCAGTTCAGTGAGCTGTTTGCGATGAGGCAGAACAAAAGAAACAGGTAGCCAGATGAAGGCGTGTGCGATATACAACATACGGTTCACTCGGATGAACTATTTGTGATGAGGAGGAACAATAGAAATGGGCAGCTAGATAAAGGTGTGTGCGATTGAGGGCATATGCTTCAGAAGGATTAACTGTTCACGATTAGGCAACATAATAGAAATGGGTCAGCCAGATGAAAGTGTCTGCGATTGATGGCATACACTTCACATGGATGAACTGTTTGCGATTAGCCACAACAATCTGAAACAGTTAGATAGATCAACGTGTGTGCGCTAGATAGGCATGCATATTCTAATTAAAAGAAGCGCGCGCGATGGTAATAACGAGCGTGCACAGTTGCTGGAACAAGATGTGTGCTGACATTGCCTATTACGGTGCACCCTATGGTGCAAACTCCACGTACTCACCAGAAGGCGTATGTGCCCACGTTACGCCTTTTGGGAATAGTGACGCACTTATAATCATTAGTAAATTTTGAGCATGTGTCCCGTCACATTCCAAATTGCAAACCTCTTCCCACCGATTAAAACCTAAACGGTTTCCCACTTAGGAGCGTATTAGTACTCGGTTATAAATACTACTACTCCAAGATGACTGCACATTCCTCCTCAACTCCTCATCCACAAAAACAAACAAGTCATTCATCATCGTTCCCTTGCGTCAGCCATGGCCAGCGTGAGTTCTGGGTCGAGAGATTGCCACCAGGAAGATGCAAGCATGGAAGCGGAAGCACGAGAGATGTCCCGCTTCGCCATGAACGCAGCCAGCATGTCCCGCCGCGTAGCCGTAGCAGCATAGAGGTCCCGCCGCGCCGCCAAAGCAGCATGCAGGTCCCGCCGCGCCATTGATGCGGTAGACTGGTGAAAGGATCAATATAGTTGACTAGATGGGGGGTGAATAGGCAACTAACAATTTTTAGCTTTTCTTTACCAATTTAAACTTTGCATCAAAGTAGGTTGTCTAGATATGCAACTAGGTGAGCCACCTATAAGATGCAACAACAACAAGCACACAAGCAAGCGAGGAATACAACACACTATGAGCTAGCACAAGTAAAGATGAGAGATGACCAAAAGCGGAGTCGGCGGAGACGAGGATGTGTTACCAAAGTTCCTTCCCTTTGAAGGGAAGTACGTCTCTGTTGGAGCGGTGTGGAGGCACAATGCTCCCCAAGAAGCCACTAGGGCCACCGTATTCTCCTCACACCCTCACACAATGCGAGATGCAGTGATTCCACTATTGGTGCCTTTGAAGGCAGCGACCGAACCTTTACAAAGAAGGTTGGGGCTATCTCCACAACTCAATTGGATGCTCCCAACGATACCACAGAGCTTCACCACAATGGAATATGGCTCCAAGGTGACATCAACCGTCCAGGGTGCTCAAACACCCAAGAGTGACAAGATCCGCAAGGGATTAGTGGGGGGAATCAAATTTCTCTTGGTGGAAGTGTAGATCTGGGCCTTCTCAAGAAATCCCCAAAGAATCAACAAGTTTCATTGGCTAGGGAGAGAGATCGGGCGAAAAGGAGCTTTGGAGCAACAATGGAGCTTGGGGGAAAAGAGGTAAGTCAACTTGGAGAAGAAGACCTCCTTTTATAAGGGGGAAACAATCCAACCGTTACCCCCGCTCAGCCCCGCACAGAGCGGTACTACCGCTGGGGGTAGCGGTACTACCGCTCCCCCTTGAGGTACTACCACGTAGACAGAGGAAAGTAAGAGCGGAGCAGGACTTGGACCCAGGGTGGTACTAACATCGGTGGTAAGGGCGGTACTACCGCTTACGAGCGGCACTACCGCCTCTACTGCCGCTGCCAGTGCTGCAAAACCCAACACGAGAGGCGTCATCCTCGAGTCAAAGCGGTAGGGGCACGGAATAATGGCGGTACTACGGCTGAGAGCTCTAGGCAGTACTACCGCGGAGGAGCGGTACTGCCGCTTGTAGTTCATGAGCGGTACTACCGCTGGGGTCTGTGGTACTACTGCTGGTACCAGACTTCATAGAGAAGGTGACGAGGAAGCCTCCATCAAAGAGGGAAGGCTCAGAGGGTGCAAAGGGAATGTGTACGTGATGATTCCACCCTAGCCTGACCAATGCGGACCCCCTCTTGATAATACGGTGACTCCTACGACACAAGACCACCAGAACTGAATCGAAAGAGCTACACCATCTTCACTTAAAACTCCGAGGGGAGGGAATCATCTCGTGCCAAAGGATGAAACTCTGAAATACTCAACGCACATGATTAGTCCGCAAGAGTGTTTTCATCAATCACCAAAACTACTTAGAGAGAGAAATGCCTTAACAATCTCCCCCTTTTTGGTGGATTGACGACAACACGAGATTTGCACAAAGGTAAGACAAGAAAGTACATGAATCCCCAAACTACAAAATATAGACGAAGCTCCCCCTGAATGTGTGCAGCTAAAAGAGGTGCCTTTGGAAAGCAAGGCACACAATTCAGGATCAACACTCCCCCTATATTTTATCGTCTGACCGCGAGCAATAAGTAATGGAACATAAAGAGCTCGGAAGCATAAGAGTAAGAGTGAGCACAGTATATAACAGGATAAGCATGCAACTCACATAAGGTACTCGACAAATAGATAATAAAAGGATAAGGCAGCATATGTCTCACACCATATGATAGGGTACCGGGTCTCACAAACACAAACCAAACAAACGCCAGAAATGACAAAAGAGTTTGCGAGAAAGATAGGCAAGGTAGAAACGCCACACAAACACATGCTCGCAACTCGACAATGACAAATCCCTAAACTCTCTCCCCATTTGGCATCGAGACACCAAAAAGGCAAAGAGCGCTACTACGGCTCCAGGTAGCAAACTGAGGATCTCCAACATCACATCCCAGCGGGATCTTCTGTAGCGCCATCATCATTCGGAAACAGCTCGGTGTCTGAATCGGTCCAGGGGCAATGTTGCTGAACCCAGTCATCCTCATCAGTGATCTTGCCCTCAGATCCGCTGGCAACGATCGCACCCAACTGACGCAGGAGCTCCTTGTGATGACTCCTGACCTTCTTCTCAGCCACATGAGTCATGTACTGACCATGAGACTCCATGCAGAAGAGTTTCTTCATCTTGCTCTTGAGCTTCTTTGCCCATGAGGGCTCTGTGCCAGAGGGCTCATAGTCATCATCACCATCAGCAGCAGCATCAGCCTCTGTCTCTATGTCAGCAGCTCCAGGCGGAATCCCAAAACTAACTCCCCAGTCTCCTTCTTCCTTAGACGCTTGATCTCATGAGAAACTAACTCCCTAGTCTCCAGCACCACCCTAGGATAAACATGCACCCATGTCTTCTCAATAATCAACATGATAAACGGTCCATAGATAGGGCACTTGCGCTCAGAGATGGCGGAGACCAGTTCTGACCACATGACATGAGAGATATTCAAGGATTCTCCAGTGCTTTCTTCCTTCTGATGCTGGCAGAAAAGAAGCATGCCCACAAGGAAAGAGTGTACCAGATCCAGGTTTCCAATGTGAGGAAAGAGGGTCTGCCTGAAGATGCGATGGAGAATGTCCAGAAATGCAGGCATCTCATAGGTCTCCTTCTGAGTCACTGGGTGAATCCTCAAAGTACAATATGGCCAGAGAGATTGCTTGTGAGTGGAAGTTGCATTGTGGTTAGGGCGAAAGCCAACTGGGTTCTCAAGACCGTGATCTTCAACTCCAAGTAACTCCATGAAGGCCTTCCAATTGACAGAAAGTAGCTTGCCATTTGTCATCCATGTCAGAGTTCTTTCCCCGTCTGTCCCAAGGTGGACCGTGGCATAAAACCGAGCCACTAAATTAGCATCAAAGTCCTTGTTGAACTGCATGATCTTGAGAATGTTCAGCTGAGAACACATCTCAAGGGCTTCACCAAAATAGGAAGGATCCTTCTCCATGAAGTCAGTGTCGATGGTCCAAACATCAACAAAGTGATTCTTCTTTGCTTTGATCACACTACAAAAAAATACACTTTCGTGATGATACGTGTTTGTCAGAGTAGGTCACGTTTTTTTGTCATGCATGTACATCCATGACAATTTTATGACATAATCAAGATAGTCATACCTGTGTTGTCGTAGAAGTGTTCCATGACATTACCAAAATTATCATCACGGAAGTGTCCACTTCCATGACGATAAATCGCGCGTCATAGAAGTGCTTTCGTCAAGGGTGACCGACACGTGGCATCCACCGTAACGGAACGCCGTTAAGCTATCGGGTCCGGTTTTGGATCCGATAACCCATTAGTAGCCCCGACCAATGGGGATTTTCCACGTGTAAAATCATCATTGGCTGGAGGAAACACGTGTTGGCTCACTGTTGGGACAGATGTCATCCACTCATTGGACCCAAGGCGCCTATGATACGTCGACACGTGGCACGACCCAACAGAGGCCCATTCCTATGAAAAGGCTGGCCTGTTTGACTTGGTCAAAAGGTGGTGGGCCAGCCCACGAAAAGCCTGTTAACGACATGTTCGCATACAGCCCATTTACAGCCTGCTAACTCATGGCCCGTTACGGCCTACTGGAATTAGGCCCAGTAGCATCATCTAGGCCGTCCAATATGATTCCAGCCCATTGTAAGTTCCGGCCCATGTATGGCCCATGTCGTATTTCGGCCATATGAGTCCCTTTGTAACTCCTGGCCCATTAACGGCCCGTGGTGAAACCAGTCCATAATGAACAATGTATCGCTTTATACCCATTAGCGGCCCATTATTCCATTGGGTCGTTTCTAGCCCGTGTTACCTTTCGGCCTTCTCAGGGCCCATTTATTCTTGGGCTCATTTCCAACATTCAGTTACTTATGCCCGTTACTGGCCTTTTTTGCTTGTGGGCCAAATTCAGCCCGTGGATACAGTCGGCCCGTTTGTGGCCCGTTAATATGTTGGGCCATTTTCATAACATCATCAAATATGGCCTATTGACGGCCCATTATGGTCAGCCCATAAAACATACGATTTCCACTCTAGCCCGTTTACGGCCCCTTATACGGCCCGTACAAGGCCCATAGATGAGACGGCCCGTAGAAGGCCCATTGATCCGACGGCCCATAGAAGGCCCATTGATCCAACGACCCATAGAAGGCCCATGGATCCGACAGCCCATAGAAGGCCATGGATCATCTGTCCCGTAGATGGCCCACGGATCGTACGGCCTGTGGAGGGTGATACGTCTCCAACGTATCTATAATTTTTGATTGCTCCATGCTATATTATCTACTGTTTTGGACTGTATTGGGCTTTATTTTCCACTTCTATATTATTTTTTGGGACTAACCTATTAACCGGAGGCCCAGCCCAGAATTGCTATTTTTTTTGCCTATTTCAGTGTTTCGAAGAAACGGAATATCAAACGGAGTCCAAAGGGAATGAAACCTTCGGGAACATGATTTTCTCACCGAACGTGATCCAGGAGACTTGGACCCTACACCAAGGCATCGGAGAGGCGGGCACAAGGGTGGGGGGCGCGCCCCACCTAGGGCGCGCCCCTGCCTCGTCGGCCCCTCGGTGCTCCTCCGACGTACTTCTTCCTCCTATATATACCTATGTACCACCAAACGATCAGAAGAAGAGCCAAAAACCTAATTCCACCGCCGCAACTTTCTGTATCCACGAGATCCCATCTTGGGGCCTGTTCCGGAGCTCCGTCGGAGAGGGCTGTCATCACGGAGGGCTTCTACATCATCATAGCCTCTCCGATGAAGTGTGAGTAGTTTACCTCAGACCTCCAGGTCCATAGTTAGTAGCTAGATGGCTTCTTCTCTCTTTTTGGATCTCAATACAAAGTTCTCCCCCTCTCTTGTGGAGATATATTCGATGTAATCTTCTTTTTGCGGTGTGTTTGTTGAGACCGATGAATTGTGGGTTTATGATCACGTCTATCTATGAATAATATTTGAATCTTCTCTGAATTCTTTTATGTATGATTGGTTATCTTTGCTAGTCTCTTTGAACTATCCATTTGGTTTGGCCAACTAGATTGGCAGTTCTTGCCATGGGAGAAGTGCTTAGCTTTGGGTTCGATCTTGTGGCGTCCTTTCCCAGTGACAGAAGGGGCAGCAAGGCACGTATTGCATCGTTGCCATCGAGGATAACAAGATGGGGTTTATTTCATATTGCATGAATTTATCTCTCTACATCATGTCATTTTGCTTAAGGCGTTACTCTATTTTTAACTTAATACTCTAGATGCATGCTGGATAGCAGTCGATGAGTGGAGTAATAGTACTAGATGCAGAATCGTTTCGGTCTACTTGTCACGGACATGATGCCTATATACATGATCATTCCTAGATATTCTCATAACTATGCTCAATTCTGTCAATTGCTCAACAGTAATTTGTTCACCCACTGTAGAATACTTATGCTCTTGAGAGAAGCCACTAGTGAAACCTATGGCCCCCGGGTCTATTCTCATCATATTAATCTCCATCACTTTAATCTTGCTTTGCTTTTTTTACTTTGCCTTTAGTTTTTACTTTGCATCTTTATACCAAAAATACCAAAAATATTATATCTATCAGATCTTACTCTCGTAAGTGACCGTGAAGGGATTGACAACCCCTAATCGCGTTGGTTGTGAGTAGCTATCGTTTTGTGTAGGTACGAGGGGCTTGAGCATGGCCTCCTACTGGATTGATACCTTGGTTCTCAAAAACTGAGGGAAATACTTACGCTACTCTGCTGCATCATCCCTTCCTCTTTAGGGAAAACCATTCAAGCTCAAGATGTAGCAAGAAGGATTTCTGGCACCATTGCCGGGGAGTCTACGCAAAAAGTCAACATACCAAGTACCCATCACAATCCCTATCTCTCGCATTACATTATTTTCCATTTGCCTCTCGTTTTCCTCTCCCCCACTTCACCCTTGCCGTTTTATTCGCCCTCTCTCTCTCTATCTCCTCCTCCCTCTCTATTTGCCTCTTTTGCCCGCTTGCCTTTTGTTTGCTCGTGTGTTAGATTGCTTGTTTGTCGCGATGGCTCAAGATACTACCAAATTGTGTGACTTCACCAATACCAATAATAATGATTTACTTAGCACTCCGATTGCTCCTCTTGCCAATACTGAATCTTGTGAAATTAATACTGCTTTGCTGAATCTTGTTATGAAAGATCAATTCGCCGGCCTTCCTAGTGAAGATGCCGCCACTCATCTGAATAGCTTCGTTGATTTATGTGATATGCAAAAGAAAAAAGATGTCGATAATGATGTCGTTAAATTGAAGCTATTTCCTTTTTCGCTTAGACATCGTGCTAAAGCTTGGTTTTTGTCTTTGCCTAAGAATAGTATTGATTCTTGGAACAAGTGCAAAGATGCTTTTATCTCTAAGTATTTCCTTCCCGCTAAGATCATCTCTCTTAGAAACGATATTATGAATTTTAAGAAACTTGATCATGAACATGTTGCACATGCTTGGGAGAGAATGAAATTAATGATACGTAATTGCCCTACTCATGGTTTGAATTTGTGGATGATTATACAAAAATTTTATGCCGGATTGAATTTTGCTTCTAGAAATCTTTTAGATTCGGCCGCGGGAGGCGCTTTTATGAAAATCACTTTAGGAGATGCTACTAAACTCCTAGATAATATTATGGTTAATTATTCTCAATGGCATACTGAAAGATCTTCTAATAAAAAAGTGCATGCGATAGAAGAAATCAATGTTTTGAGTGGAAAGATGGATGAACTTATGAAATTATTTGCTACTAAGAGTGTTTCTTATGATCCTAATGATATGCCTTTGTCTACTTTGATTGAGAATAACAATGAATCTATGGATCTGAATTTTGTTGGTAGGAATAATTTTGGTAACAACGCTTATAGAGGGAATTTTAATCCTAGGCCATATCCTAGTAATCCTTCTAATAATTATGGGAATTCCTACAACAACTCTTATGGAAATTATAATAAGATGCCCTCTTAATTTGAGAATAGTGTTAAAGAGTTTATGAATTCACAAAAGAATTTTAATGCTTTGCTTGAAGAGAAATTGCTTAAAGTTGATGATTTGGCTAGGAACATTGATAGAATTTCTCTTGAGGTTGATTCTTTAAAGCTTAGATCTATTCCTCCTAAGCATGATATCAATGAGTCTCTCAAAGCCATGAGAATTTCCATTGATGAGTGCAAGGAAAGAACCGCTAGGATGCGTGCTTCCAAAGATGCCTTTATTAAAGCGTGTTCTTCCAATTCCTATGAAAATCAAGATGAAGATCTAAAAGTTATTGATGTGTCCCCTATTAAATCTTTGTTTTGCAATATGAATCCTGATGAAACTGAATATGATCTTCCTTTACCTAGAAGGCGTTCTAAAAATTCGGAGTATTTAGATCTTTATGATGAAATTGATGAAAGTGTGATTGAAAGAAATAAAAATCTAGATGTTGCTAAACCCACTATATTGGATTTCAAGGACTTTAATTATGAAATTTTCTCTTTAATTGATTGTATTTCCTTGTTGCAATCCGTGCTAAATTCTCCACATGCTTACAGTCAACATAAAGCCTTCACCAAACATATTGTTCATGCCTTGATGCAATCTTATGAAGAAAAGCTTGAGTTGAAAGTTTCTATCCCTAGACAACTCTATGATGAGTGGGAACCAACTATTAAAATTAAAATTAAAGATCATGAGTTTTATGCTTTGTGTGATTTGGGTGCTAATGTCTCTACTATTCCCAAGACTTTTTGTGATTTGCTAGATTTCCGCAATTTTGATGATTGCTCTCTAAACTTGCATCTTGCGGATTCCACTATTAAGAAACCTATGGGAAGGATTAATGATGTTCTTATTGTTGCAAATAGAAATTATGTACCCGTAGATTTCATTGTTCTTGATATAGATTGCAATCCTTCTTGCCCTATTATTCTTGGTAGACCTTTCCTTAGAACGGTTGGTGCGATTATTGATATGAAGGAAGGGAATATTAGATTTCAATTTCCATTAAAAAAGGGCATGGAACACTTTACAAGAAAGAAAATAAAATTACCATATGAAACTATCATAAGAGCCACTTATGGATTGCCTACCAAAGATGGCAATACCTAGATCTATCCTAGCTTTTATGCCTAGCTAGGGGCGTTAAACGATATCGCTTGTTGGGAGGCAACCCAATTTTATTTTTATTACTTGCTTTTTTTTCTCCTGCTTAGTAATAAATAAATTATTTAGCCTCTGTTTTGGTTGAGTTTTTTGTGTTTAATTAGTGTTTGTGTCAAGTAGAACCGTTGGGAAGACTTGGGGAAAGTCTTGTTGAACTTGATGTAAAAACAGAAACTTTAGCGCTCACGAGAACTGCTTTCATTTTTATTTTAAGGGTGAAATTTAGTTAATTATTTTTGCAGATGATTAATAGATAAATTCCTCACGTCCAGAAATTTATTTTAGAATTTTTGGGGTTCCAGATCTTGCGCTAGCTACAGATTACTACAGACTGTTCTGTTTTTGACAGATTCTGTTTTTCGTGTGTTGTTTGCTTATTTTGATGAATCTATGGTTAGTTAAATAGTTTATAATCCATAGAGAAGTTGGAATACAGCAGGTTTAACACCAATATAAATAAAAAATGAGTTCATTACAGTACCTTGAAGTGGTCTTTTGTTTTCTTTCGCTAACGGAGCTCACAAGTTTTCTACTTTAAGTTTTGTGTTGTGAAGTTTTCAAGTTTTGGGTGAATTCTTTTGATGGATTATGGAACAAGGAGTGGCAAGAGCCTAAGCTTGGGGATGCCCATGGCACCCCCAAGATAATCCAAGGACACCAAAAAGTCAAAGCTTGGGGATGCCCCGGAAGGCATCCCCTCTTTCGTCCACTTCCATCGGTAATTTACTTGGAGCTATATTTTTATTCACCAACATGATATGTGTTTTGCTTGGATCCAGAGGGTCTTGTATTATTTGTGTCTTTGTGTCTTAGTATGCCACAATCATCCTTGCTGTACACACCTTTTGAGAGAGCCATACATGAATTAAAATTTGATAGAATACTCTATGTGCTTCACTTATATCTTTTGAGCTATGTAGTTTTGCTGTATGTGCTTCACTTATATCTTTTGAGCGTTATAAGTTTGCTCTATGTGCTTCACTTAGATCTTTTAGAGCACGGTGGTGGATTTGTTTTAAAGAAACTATTGATCTCTCATGCTTCACTTAAATCATTTTGAGAGTCTCTTAATAGCATGGTAATTTGCTTAATAATAATATGCTTGATATTCAAGATTTGTGAAACTTTCTTTTATGTGTGTTGAATACTAAGAAAAGATTGAAGCATGATAATTGTTTTGAGATATGGAGGTGATAATATTAAAGTCATGCTAGTTGAGTAGTTGTGAATTTAAAGAATACTTGTGTTAAAGTTTGTGATTCCCGTAGCATGCACGTATGGTGAATCGTTATGTGATGAAGTCGGAGCATGATTTAGTAATTGATTGTCTTCCTTATGAGTGGCGGTCGGGGACGAGCGATGGTCTTTTCCTACCAATCTATCCCCCTAGGAGCATGCGCGTAATACTTTGCTTTGATAACTTCTAGATTTTTGCAATAAGTGTATGAGTTCTTTATGACTAATGTTGAGTCCACGGATTATACGCACTCTCACCCTTCCACCTTTGCTAGCCTCTCTAATACCGCGCACCTTTCGCCGGTATCATACACCTACCATATACCTTCCTCAAAACAGCCACCATACCTACCTATTATGGCATTTCCATAGCCATTCCGAGATATATTGCCATGCAACTTTCCACCGTTCCGTTCATGACACATTCATCATTGTCATATTGCATATCCCGGTACGCTGCCGGAGGCATTCATATAAAGTCATATTTTCTTCTAAGTATCGAGTTCTAATTGTTGAGTTGTAAGAAAAATAAAAGTGTGATGATCATCATTATTAGAGCATTGTCCCAGTGAGGAAAGGATGATGGAGACTATGAGTCCCCCACAAGTCGGGATGAGACTCTGGACGAAAAATAAATAAAAGAGGCCAAAGAAGCCCAAATAAAAAGAGGCCATAAAAAACGGAGAAAAGGCCCAAATAATATATATATATATATATAATGAGAGAAAAAGAGAGAAGGGACAATGTTACTATCTTTTTACCACACTTGTGCTTCAAAGTAGCACCATGATCTTCATAGTAGAGAGTCTCTCATGTTATCACTTTCATATACTAGTGGGAATCTTTCATTATAGAACTTGGCTTGTATATTCCAATGATGGGCTTCCTCAAATTGCCCTAGGTCTTCATGAGAAAGCAAGTTGGATGCACACTCACTTAGTTTCTTTTTGAGCTTTCATATACTTATAGCTCTAGTGCATCCGTTGCATGTCAATCCCTACTCACTCACATTGATATCTATTTATGGGCATCTCCATAGCCCGTTGATACGCCTAGTTGATGTGAGACTATCTTCTCCTTTTTGTCTTCTCCACACCCACCATTCTATTCCACCTATAGTGCTATATCCATGGCTCACGCTCATGTATTGCGTGAAGATTGAAAAAGTTTCGAAAAAGTTAGAGTATGAAACAATTTCTTGGCTTGTCATCGGGGTTGTGCATGATTTAAATACTTTGTGTGGTGAAGATAGAGCATAGCCAGACTATATGATTTTGTAGGGATAACTTTCTTTGGCCATGTTATTTTGAGAAGACATAATTGCTTTGTTAGTATGCTTGAAGTATTATTATTTTTATGTCAATATAAACTTTTGTCTTGAATCTTTCGAATCTGAATATTCATATCACAATTAAGAGGATTTGCATTGAAATTATGCCAAGTAGCACTCCGCATCAAAAATTCTCTTTTTATCATTTACCTACTCGAGGACGAGCAGGAATTAAGCTTGGGGATGCCTGATACGTCTCCAACGTATCTATAATTTTTGATTGCTCCATGCTATATTATCTACTGTGTTGGACTATATTGGGCTTTATTTTCCACTTTTATATTATTTTTGTGGCTAACCTATTAACCGGAGGCCCAGCCCAGAATTGCTGTTTTTTTGCCTATTTCGGTGTTTCGAAGAAACGGAATATCAAACGGAGTCCAAACGGAATGAAACCTTCGGGACCGTGATTTTCTCACCGAACATGATCCAGGAGACTTGGACCCGACGCCAAGGCATCGAAGAGGCGGTCATGAGGGTGGGGGGCGCGCCCCCTGCCTCATGGGCCCCTCGGTGCTCCTCCAACATACTTCTTCCTCCTATATATACCTACGTACTCCCAAACGATCAGAAGAGGAGCCAAAAACCTAATTCCACCGCTGCAACTTTCTGTATCCACGAGATCCCATCTTGGGGCCTGTTCCGGAGCTCCGCCAGAGAGGGCCGTCATCACGGAGGGCTTCTACATCATCATAGCCTCTTCGATGAAGTGTGAGTAGTTTACCTCAGACCTTCGGGTCCATAGTTAGTAGCTAGATGAATTCTTCTCTCTTTTTGGATCTCAATACAAAGTTCTCCCCCTCTCTTGTGGAGATCTATTCGATGTAATCTTCTTTTTGCGGTGTGTTTGTTGAGACCGATGAATTGTGGGTTTATGATCAAGTCTATCTATGAATAATATTTGAATCTTCTTTGAATTCTTTTATGTATGATTGGTTATCTTTGCAAGTCTCTTTGAATTATCCGTTTGGTTTGGCTAACTAGATTGGTAGTTCTTGCCATGGGAGAAGTGCTTAGCTTCGGGTTCGATCTTGCGGTGTCCTTTCCCAATGACAGAAGGGGCAGCAAGGCACGTATTGCATCGTTGCCATCGAGGATAACAAGATGGGGTTTATTTCATATTGCATGAATTTATCTGTCTACATCATGTCATCTTGCTTAAGGCGTTACTCTGTTTTTAACTTAATACTCTAGATGCATGCTGGATAGCGGTCGATGAGTGGAGTAATAGTAGTAGATGTAGAATCGTTTCGGTCTACCTGTCACGGACGTGATGCCTATATACATGATCATGCCTAGACATTCTCATAACTATGCTCAATTCTGTCAATTGCTCAACAGTAATTTGTTCACCCACCGTAGAATACTTATGCTCTTGAGAGAAGCCACTAGTGAAACCTATGGCCCCCGGGTCCATTCTCATCATATTAATCTCCATCACTTTAATCTTGCTTTGCTTTTTTACTTTTCCTTTACTTTTTACTTTGCATCTTTATACCAAAAATACCAAAAATATTATATCTATCAGATCTCACTCTCGTAAGTGACAGTGAAGGGATTGACAACCCCTAATCGCGTTGGTTGGGAGTAGCTATCGTTTTGTGCAGGTACGAGGGACTTGAGCGTGGCCTCCTACTGGATTGATACCTTGGTTCTCAAAAAGTGAGGGAAATACTTACGCTACTCTGCTGCATCATCCCTTCCTCTTCGGGGAAAACCAACGCAAGCTCAAGACGTAGCAGAGGGCCATGGTCACTACAACGTTTGGGCGAGTTGGCCCTCGTTTGAATGATATAACATATTGAAAGAATTATCCTACTCTATACTATCACCTCTAAAAAACATAGACTATACAATAAAGAGACTAAGGCATAGAAATGCAAAATAATCCTACACTATAGAATAAAGAAATTATAGCCAATTATACCCACTGGGCATTATTGTTCGGCACAAGTGATTATAAAGTATACACAAATAGAAAATTACATACACTGGGCAAATACAGCTCCTACATCATGGACGCACATCAACATAACTTACTATTTGAACTATAATCTCTTCAGAAAATAGGATTGGCCAGATTTAGATAGCACAAATTTCAGTCTGCAAAATCTCCAATTCCTTCGTTGTTACCTCAGTGTCTTGTTTCATTTTTTCTGACTCCTGCATCTACTACCTGCATGTCCAGTCTCAACTTGCTGATTATATGTTGAGAATCATGTACACATTGTCTTGCCACCTCTAGTTGATGCTCGAGAACATCAGCACATTCCAATTCCAATCCATAATCATTTGGTAACGGACATGCCGCACTGCTCGCAGATCTTTGTGTTGATGTCACTTCATCCTGAAATGTTTTTGTAAGTACACATGACTAGGGAAAAAATATAGTTACAACAGTGAAGCGAGCAAGACAGACTATTTTGTACATGGCAAAACATGACTAACGATAATGTTACACGTCATGAAGCATAAGCAGGTGATATTTTAAAAATTATAAAAAAGGTAGTCTGTGCAGCCTGCATACAGAAATCTCTCTTAGCTCATCAGAGGAGCATGATGTTGGGGCCCAATCCAAAACACAGACAAGTTACAAATTTAGACAGCACGTTGTGTAGAAGTAAGCAAGCAGTTGGCCATTCTTTAGCTCAATTAAAGTCTTAGGGAGCATAACGAACAGCAGAGGGTTTCATACAAACATACTACAATAAGCAAAACTATGCAATCATTAGCCTAGTATAACCTAGATTGTGAGCCTCATGCAATAATAGTTGGTTAATAGACTTCAAAGCTTCAGGCACACTTCGACAGAGTAATTAAATGGAAAGGCCTTTAATTATGTCAACTAATAGTTACACAAGTACCCAACATTAGGCATCATTCTTTTGGGCATCTCATTAACTGAGGCCAAATAAAGCAATTGAAAAGAGCAAATTAACTATGACTGAAACAAACAAGGAATTGCACTGTTGAGTTGGATATAGTGACTTACCATAACAGGTTGAAGAAGCTCAGCGCAGCTCCTACTTCTCTTGCAAGGCTCCTTCCTAACATCTTGTACTTGGAAATCCTCAATCTTATCTTCATTGCACCCCCTCTGCAAGGTGACACAAACTAGTTACTCGTCTCCTTGGAAGATAAATATGCATACTTTCCAGTCTGTGAACACAAAAGGATGAGATTATAACAAAACAACACCACATAATGAAACATGACGCATCTCTTGCACTTGCACACAATGAAATGAGCATTTACTATGTCTACACTATGTAAAACCTAGGAATACCTTTGAACTGGATCTCCAGGTACTTTTGGAGAGCCTACTTTAGTGTACAATCAAACCTTTATGTCACCTATGAGTTAGAAAAGGCCCCACTACAGCAGCCCTTAGTGTTTAAATCGTTGACAAGCTCTGTTAGAGTGTTAGGTCAAGAACAACAAGTAATCAAAGCAAACAGTCCTAGTAAGGCTGGCTGATGCAAACAAGCAATTGAACAGATGTGTGAGCAAATCTTACATGTCAAGAAAAGAAGCAAAGAATGAGGCTTAAAGACCATCACTTGACTGACCAGATTTAAGGGGCATTTAAACATCATGTGCAACATATGAACTAACCTAAACATTGCATATTCCAGATTCTACAATGGAATGCACATGTATTAGGTTATGCCATGTATGATGATGCCTAAATGTACACTATAGTAGGCAGGAGTGATTCATCATTGCACGCACAATTGAGTTGCAGGTTAAGGGCTAGTTCTATTCCGCCTTTTCAGGGCTTATTGTCAAAATAAGCCATAAAAGATGTAAAGAAGTCATTTTTGAGTTATGGGCTTGGGCTTAAATAATTTCGCTTTGGAGGGGGGTGTTTCGGGTAGAACCTCACTAAAAATTGAAGGGAAGGGGAATAGTGAAATGACTCTGTTGTCTGCCTATATTACACTCAAAATGCAACTGCTGACGCCCGCCTCACACCTCACCCTCAAGTAAAAACAAACACACAAGCATTCATTGCCCTGCCCGCTTGCATCTCCTCTCCCCTTTCCCTCTACCTCGATCCCCTGCCTGCAGCACTAGGGTTCCTCTAGCGAGCCGGCGCCATTGGTCCCATCTTGCCTAGTCCTCGACGATGCTCTGTCCAGCTAGGCTACATGGACGGCGGGTAGGGGCAAATCTCCTTGGCTACTCCTCCCTCTAGCGCCGCCCCTCATTCTCATGGTCTCTAGCAGCTGCTCCATTGTGGTTCGTCCAACGCACTACTCCGGCAGGCGCTGCACAACTACGACTGATGCCACACTGCGGCAGAAGGCACCTTATTCCCCCTCCCCACCTCACAGGTCGTGGCCTTGAGGTGCTGTTGAAGGATGAGCTCATCCAACAAGGTGAGGATCTCCTCTGATTTTTTGCCAAATTTCATTCTGATCCACTATATGATGAATTGCTATGAGCTGCTTCTGCTGCTGCTATATGATGCATTGCTATGGCTACTCCTCCTGCTACTATATGATGAATTGCTATGAGCTGCTGCTGCTATATGATGAATTGCTATGAGCTACTACCGCTGCAATATGATGAATTGCTATGAGCTGCTGCTGCTGCTATATGATGAGTTGCTATAAGCTGCTCCTGCTGTTGATGTATGATGAATTGCTATGAGCTACTCCTGTTGTTGCTATATGATGAATTGCTATGAGCTGCTCCTGCTGCTGCTATATGATGAATTGCTATGAGCTGCTCCTGCTGCTGCTATATGATGAATTGCTATGAGCTGCTCCTGCTGCTGCTATATGATGAGTTGCTATGAGCTGCTGCTGCTATATGATGGTTTCAGGTGGTGCTGCTATATGATAACAACCAGCCACTTGGACCATCGAATTTCAATAAATAATTGTTCTTCATTTAAATGTGGGTCATGCATTCTTCGTTTAAATTAGGCAATGGGATCTCTATGGAAAACATTGACCAAAGTAGATTGTGCCAAGTAGATGGTATCTTTGTATTTGCATTTTGAGCAAATAGTGAGGGTTTGTTTTCCTGTCATATTAATTACTGCACTGTGTTCAATTTGTGATGTTTGCAAGTCAAATTAATTTTCATAAGGGCAGCAAAATGAAAAAAATATAATGCAATCTAGACTTTTCACTGATCATACAAAAGATAAGCTGAAAATGCAATGAAAAGAACTGGTTGGCTTATTACATGGAGCTTATATTCACAGGTGCTTATTTTCTTAGGATAACTCGTAATAACTGTCCCTAAGAAACTTGTCCAATAGAACTAACATACAAATAACATGTCATGATGATTTCAATGGAGGAGTGACGTACCATAGCACACTGCATAGGCTCACCGCCGCCTCTCCTTTTTTTGTGATGTTCCACGAAATTGCCACATACATCTTGTACTTTCTCATTGTGTAACCCTATCTGCAAGTTGACACGGCTAATTTCAGACATCCCTACATGGTAATACATTGCATATCCCTTGCGCATATTTAAACACCAATTAATGATTGTGTGTGTACCATAAACTAGCCATGACTCTGTGTGTTGGACTAGCAGGCACTCTAAGGGAGCCTAATGTAGTGCACTGGAATTCCTACATGCCACCTACGATCTTGTGTAATGTACTGCCTCTGTTCGTAAATATATTTATTTGTAGAGATTCTAGTATGGACCACATACAGATGTATATAGATGCATTTTCGAGTGTAGATTCACTCATTTTGCTCCGTATGTAGCCTATAGTGGAATCTCTAGAAAGACTTATATTTAGGAACGGAGGTACGCCGTAGTATCATGTATGACATCTACATATCTAATTTAGCAGCATAGTAGAAATCATTGTCTGCACAAAGGAATTATTGGTCGAAAATCCTAGCAAAGCACGCTAGCAGGCATAGAACAATACAAGAGAGAGAGAGAGACACTTACAAGATCATAGCAATGCCTCACTCCAGGATCTTGGTTGGCCAAGCTATTAGATCCAGAAGAAACATCGTCCTTGTAGTTTTTGCCAGCTGCATAACAGGTAACAGCGACCTGTTAGTATATTTGAAGTACATCGGGCAGGTGATGCTAGACGGGTTTAAAGGTGACAAGTACCTAGGCCGTGGCGGGTGCTTGGCATCTTGCCAGACGGTGGGAATCAGGTTAGAAACGTCAAGGGTGATGATGCTGTGCTAGCTGTCGGGGTCTGGTAAGGAGATCTAGAACCATCGAATAGGGTGTTTGTGGAGTGGCTCCAGTAGGGTGGAATATGGTGTGGGTGAAGAGGATATGTGGCCGTGGACGAGGGCGTAGGTGAAGCTGTTCCGGTGGTTGGGTTAAGGATGGTGTCGACGATGCGGATCTGCGGCCATGGACGGGGCGTCAGAAGCTGGTCCGGTAGGTTGGATGAGGGTGTGAGGAAGCGGATCTGAGGCCGTGGACTTGTGAGTTGGCAAAGCGGCCCCGGTAGGATTGAGAGTGGTATAGGCGAAGCTACTCCGGTGGGGTTGACGATGGTGTCGGCGAAGCGGCTCCGGTAGGGTTGAGGATGGTGTCGGCAAAGAGGATCAGAGGCCGTCGACGGGGGCATCGGTGGGGCAGCTCCGGGGGGGGTGTGGACGAAGCATCTACGGTGGGGAGTACGAATGAGCCGCTGCAGATGCGCTGCAGTTGACGAGAGTACCGGCAAAGCAGATCCGGCGTCGTCGACAAGGCTGGCCCTGAATGGGCTATGGTACAGTGGTGGATGAGTAGTCTACTAGTTTCTACGGGAGGTGTGTCGGTGTTATGGGAATGGGGGTCCCTAGACTTGCCTGCCTGCGGCCCACGGCGTGGCTTTGCTAGCAGGCCTGTACGACCCATCTTCATTAACAAGGTATTCAAGACCCTCGCGAGGCGGACGACGCAAGACCTCCTCAGGAGCGGCCTCGCCAGGCAGGCTCATGAGGGGCAGAGAGTTCAAGGCCAGGCAAGCCTCGCGAGGTTCTAGTGACGTGAGCCATGACGATCGAGACCAGGCAGGCGCCAGGCGAGCGCCAGCGCATGCAACGTCCTTGTTTCCTCTTTGGTGCTAAGGAAGCAGGCGCATGCGCGGAGTACCGAGGCGTCAAGCAAAGGTTTCCATATCGGTGCAACGAGACCAAGACCACAAGGACGGCAAGCCAGAGGTCACCATGGAGCCGAAGGCGGCGTCACTACCAGAGCCTTTTGCAGGTGAAGACCACTTTTGTCAGGATAAGTTGTACTAGTTGTCCCCTTTCAAATCGGCCATTGTTGGCTCCCTTCCCGCTCAATATTTGGGGAGAGGACCAGGGCCTCTATAAATAGGACTAGCCACCACCCTAGCTAGGGGAGAGGGGGAATCGAATCCTCACACGCACAAGTTCGCCAAGCAAAAGAACACGTCAACCTCAGGAGGCTGTTCTTCCCTTTGTACTGTTCATCCTCATCCCGAGAGGCAATCCACCACCACCACACTGGAGTAGGGTATTACATCACACCGGTGGCCCGAACCAGTATAAATCTTGTGTCCTTTGTGTTGCGAGTTCATGGAGTTCGTTCGTAAGATCTTAGCCGAGTTAGGACGTGGATCGGTAGGGGGGAATCTTCGTGCATACCCCAGTGTTCGAACCTTAAGGGTTTTGCCAGAACCCATGATTCGACATTTGACGCGCTAGGTAGGGGTGCGCTGGAGCCTCTTCCCCACCCGTCGATCCGCCGACGCTCCGCGGTTTTGATGTCCGGCGACCCGAGGGCTGACGACGACCGCTGGGTAGCCAGGCCCGCCCGGGCGGCGGCGCCTGCCCAGAAAGTCCTCAACCCCGTGTCTTAGGCGGACGCGCACCGCCAAACACCGCAAGGCATGGGCGGCGTGGTCACTCACCCTCTGCTCTTACTCCCCGACACACACGAGTTGCTTCAAGGGCCGCTAGCCATGCCGCAGCAACGACGCCGCACACCAGGAGGGAGAAGGCGAACATGCGGGCCGCGCTCACGGTGGCACGGGAGCTGCTGCGGTGCCGACTGATGGAGAGCGACCGGGATGCACTGCTGGAACGCGTCGTCGAGCTACTGGACGCGGCAGCCACGGGAGCACCGCCTTTCTGCTACCAGCTCACGCCCCAGGCAGCGGCAGGATCCCACGGCGGGCTTCGCTACGCCTGCGTACCCCCAAGTGCACCTGGGGGCTTCATCAACATCAGCACGATCCACGGCAGAGGGCACCCCCTCTCACTCACACCACCTCAGATGGATGCGGGCACGAGCGTCATCGCACACGGCCCAGGTGAGGCGCCACCCCTCCATCCTCAGGACAGCATGACAGGCCGAGCGACATGGAGTGTGGGGCACTTCGGCGAGGTCTTCAGGGCAGCGGCCTTAGAGGCCTACGTGCCCCGCATGATGGACCAGGAGTACACGCCGGAGGACGACCCCGACTCGTTCCTCGGGCTAGGATGGGAGGAGGAGGCGTTAGGAGCCGAAGCCTTCCAGGAGCCACTAGAGAGCCCCACTAGCCGCGCCGTCGACAACAGATACAGGGTACCACTAATCCCTCAGGGACAAGCTTACACTAACCATGAGTCACAGATGAACATGGTCACGGCGCCAAGCAATGGTTCCGGCATGGCGATGCCCGCCCCATTAGGAGAGACTCACTGGGGGCTGTGTGGGAGGGGCCAAGAGCAAGGCCCCTCCCTGCGTCGCATGGATCAAGGCAACGCCCAGAGATAGGCCCTCTGCCCGGGTTGCGCCGGCGACCTTTCCCCCAGCAAAGGACCCGTGGTCGCTGAGGGTGCCGCTGGCGTCCCCTCTGCCCTCATTGGGCCGTCCTGGTTTCCGATCGTCCCGGCGATGGTAGGGGGTGGCGCAAGGTAGGGCCCTCATCACGCCATATGAAGTAAGGCTCGGGCCTATGAAGATCGCCGCCCGTGACACTCTCACATAATAATGAGTGGGGCTGTACACGCTCTAGAGTCTTAGGAGTGCCGCCCTCGGGCCTCGGGGGCTCCCTCTCACGCCCAGTGGCAGCACTTAGCTCCACGCTGGTGAGAAGATGTCGAAGACTAGACTAGGTGCCGGACGCGACCAATTGCTTTGGATCTCTTTTATGTAACCCTGCCTTCTGGATTTGGATTTAAGTTGAAGTTGAATTTTCATTTGATGCACATAGGAGGGATGTCTTTTCTCATTCGAGCTATTTCTCGCAGTCTGGTTCTTGCCTTATTTCGGAGTTCGCGGCTGTCGCTCCCCCCTCACGAGCGGGGCTGGTGTCGGTGTCAAAACCGACGGATCTCGGGTATGGGGTCCCGAACTGTGCGTCTAAGATCAATGGTAACAGGAGACAGGGGACACAATGTTTACCCAGGTTCGGGCCCTCTCTATGGAGGTATTACCCTACTTCCTGCTTGATTGATCTTGATGAATATGAGTATTACAAGAGTTGATCTACCAAGAGATCGTACTGGCTAAACCCTAGAAGTCTAGCCTAAGAATATGGTAATGAGTATACGTGGTGTCCTTTCCGGAATATCCCCTTTGGTTTATATAGACACCGAGGGGATCTAGGGTTTACATGGAGTCAGTTACATAAGAAGGAATCTACGATTGCCAAGCTTGCCTTCCACGCCAAGTAGAGTCCAATACGGACACGGCACAATCTTTGGTCTTCATGTCTTCACATCCCATCAGTCTGGCCCATATATAACAGGCCGGACGCCCGAGGACCCCTTAGTCCAAGACTCCCTCAGTAGCCCCCGAACCAGTCTTCAATAGCGAAGTGCTCGGCACACATGTTGTCTTCGTCATTGCAAGGCGAGGCCCCCCTTCAATGATCTCCAAGTAATGTATTCGGTGATTTACCCTAATGTCACCTCCTTGGCTTCTGTGCGTTGAATAATCTTCATCCTCCACGTGTCGAGCAAAATTTGGAATGCCAGGGTGTTTTTTGCGAATAACACCTCATCCATGCGAGAAAGAGCGCCTATTTAACGAGATTGGATCCTAGATCCATTCAGCGCCGCGCAAAAGAAATCCCCAGAGACTGCATAGGAGAAACCATTCCAGCATGGCTAGCGTCCCCAGCTCCTCTGCTCGTCCCAGCCCAGAGAAAGGCGAATGGGAGAAGTGTTCCGTGTCTTATAGCCGTTTGACGAAGTTGCAAACGCAGGGATACCTTCCCCACGCAGATCTAGTCCCTGTTCGAGCAGGGCTAGCTTCCTTCAATGAGGGGACTCAGGCAGAGGACTTCCCCAATCCGTCCGGGGGGGAGCGAGCATGTTTGGTCCCCTACCTGTTAAAAGGCGTTGGATTTCCTATCCATCCGTTCCTCCAAGGGCTCCTGGAGTACTACGGCCTCCAGCTGCACAACTTCTCTCCGGCCTCTATTTTGCATATTGCGGGTTATGTTGCTTTATGCGAACTTTTCCTGGGCGTCGAGGCTCATTTTGAGTTGTGGAGGAAGCTATTTTGCTCGTCCCGCATAATCACGAAGGGTCAATATTTGAAGTGCGCGGTGCCGAAGTATGGCGCGTCGCCGATACCAGATACCCATCCGGTACACCAAGGAAGGCACATGATGACTGGCCCTCCGAATGGTTTTATATAGAGGATGTTGTGCTTCCTGACCCGGTTCGAAAGGGTCTTCCCGAATTTGCGCGCGTCCCACTGAAGAAACGCCACAATTGGCGTCCCCGGAGTCTCGAAGATGTAGATGGTGCGGAGGTTTGTCAGCTGATGAGGAGGATGAAAGAGCTCACTCAGTCCGGACTCACTATAGTTGAGGTTATGGCGATCTCCATAACGCGAGGGGTTCAACCACTCCAAGACAGAGGGATCCCAATGTGGCATTTCAATGGGGAGGACGACGCGTCTCGCTGTGGCTGAAAAGGTCTGGATACCCCTGCCGCTTTGGCTAAAACATTAGCCGAACTGTTCAAAGGGGAGGAAAAGGAATTTCTCCGCATCAGATCCAGAGATGGGTATGCTATGTACAACCCTCCCAGCTGGGTAAGGCCCGACCCCTATGTTTTTACTCCTTCCATCTCCGGATTGCCTTTGATAAGCTTTGTAACTTTGTCTGCCTATGACAGCACTAGCGAAAAGTCACCGAGGGATTTTGTAGTCCCGCCCCACAGCCAGAGGATCACAACCGGGAGCTTGATCCTGGGTTCGAAGAGGATCCGGAGATATTTGTGGTGCTTGCGGAGGGGGTGTTTTACCAGACGAGCTACGATGGCACAGAGGTGGACATCATCGCCGACTACCCCGGTCTTCTTCCAGCTTCACACATAAGGGATCTGAACACACCTTATTCAAAAAGAGATTTCTCCTTCCTTCTTACCCACCGCACCATCTTGTGCTCCAAAGGGGAAGGGTTCGGCACACCGTACTACTCCCAGGGTACCTCCGAAGAGTGCGTACCCCACGCCGAGCGAGCCTTCCAAGAGGAAGGCAAACGAAGATACGGCCATGCCTTCATCAAAGAGGTATGAATCTGCCAACCTGCACCTAAGCAGTCACGCCCAACTATGACCTTCCTGTTATCCATGTGTCAGGAGAAAGATGCGCCAGACTGTATCTGAAGGTTCGAGCAGCCGTGCTTCCCGCAGCCAGGATTCAAATCCTACCATGAAGATGAGGGCTGATATGGAAGCGAAGCCGGACTGTCCTCCAGCCGAGGACTCGGATGATGTATCCGTTACCAACTCGGAGGTGGAAAGTGTGATGAATCATTGGCGCCGCCGGGCTATTTTACAGGACCCTAGCTTTTCAGAGGAGTCTTTTAATGCCTTCAACTCGGCCGATGCGTATATCCGAGCTGCTCGACATGGGATTAATAGGGCCACAAAGCAACATTTGAAAGATGTGCAGGTAAATTTATTTTGTCAAACTATGATAACCAGTAGCCCCCAAGACTTAAAGGAGTTGAAACAACTGATTTATGGATCAATGTGTTACTAGGTGATTACAGAGAAGAACACCCAGCTAGCTCAGGAGCTGGAAAAGTGTCAGCGCCGGCTGCTTGCTGCCAATGCCGAACTGGAGAAATACAAGGCATCTCTCGGTAATGTTTCCTTCTATCGAAAATTCAGAATGATACGCCAACAGTGCGGATGCGGGTGTTAATCTTTATGTTCAGCTGTTAGACCAAGTACAAGAGCAGCTGGACGCCGCTTAAAGCGAAGAACACGGAGCCAAAAGGCAACTAGCAGCGGGCGAGCGTGTATTGACAACGGTTGTCCAAGAGAAGAAGAAACTCCAGGACTCAAACGCCAAACTGGGCAAGGAACTGAAAGATGTGCGGGCTCAGCTAGCTGACTCCGTGAAGGAGAACAAGAAGCTGCGAGGCGGCGAGATCTGGGAGGAGCGGGGCTCGGGCTGGAGCGGGTCAGCCGGCGGCGGGGGCGGGCCTGCTCGGGCCCGCGATGGGCTCCGCGGGCCGCGGCGAAGTGGGCGCGGGCGCGGATGATGTGGCGACGTTTGGTTGGACGGGAGGGCAGATGTGGACATGTCCGGCGATGAGGCCGATGTGTCCGGCGGTGCGATAAGGAGAATGCTAGGGTTTCATACGCGAATTTCAGAGGGGGAGGTGTTTATACAGGTAAAGGGAGCTAGGTGTGTCCAAATGAGGTGCAGTTTTCGCCCACATGATCATGACCCAACGGCGGAGAGCATGGAGGGGGTTTAGATGGGTTATTGGGCTGTTTTGGAGGGGTGTTGGGCTGCAACACAAAACTTGCTTTTGCGGTTACCCGGTTAACTGTTGGGGCATCAAATGACCTCCAAATGGAATGAAATTTGAGAGACGGTCTACCGGTGATGTACCAAGGCCATTCGACATATCTCGGCCCATTCCGAGAAGTTTTGCTGCCGCTCACGAAAAGAGACAAGATGGGTGCAACGGGGCACGAGAGAGCATCGGATTGCGAAACGGACAACGGGGAAAGTGGCCGGATGCATGAGATGAACACGAATGCAAATGCGATGCACATGATGACATGATATGAAAAGCATGACATGAAGAAAATGCAAAACGAAAGGCAAAACCCAACCATGAAAGGAATATCATTTCACATAGCCGAAAATGGCAAGACTCGGAGTTACAAATATGGAAAGTTACATCCGGGGTGTTACAGCGTCCTCCAAGTCTCGGGCGCTGGCCTTGCGTGAGGTTGCAAGGGATGCCTCGGCCTTCATGTTGGCATGCTCGCGCTGGAGACGCCCGAGATTGATGGCCACCTTCAATTGACGACATTCATCCACTAGCCGAAGACCATCGGTTTCAAGGCGGGCGTCGACGTCCACGAGTTCTTCCCCAAACCGGGTCAGTGCACCCATCGCTTCCCGAAAGAGCTCGTGACGGACAGCACCCTTCTTGCATGCAAGCTCGAATGCACGACCGGGTCCGTCCTCCATGCCGGGAGTCATTGAAGAGGTTCGAGGTGGCTCGCCTCCTCCCAGCAGGGGACTGGAGGCTGGCGCCTTTCCAGTCACCCTTCGGGCCCTGTCGGGGGCCCGGAGTGGCGGAGGCTTGTTACCCGAAGGAGAGGCCGGAGCCGAGGCCACCCAGCCGCGGTCAATAACCAAAGGAGGAGACCTTGGCACACCATCCGCATCCCAGGCAAGGTCACGAAGGATAGACGGCAAGAACACGGGGTCGGGACGCCAAGCTGACGTGCTTGCCTCCCCGGCCGACCTTGCGCCAAGTGCGGCAGGCTGGCTTGGGGCACTCAAGGACTCGAGGCAGGAGGAGGTTGCTTCTCAGGAGACTTCAGTGCCTTAGCGGAAGGTAACCTGAGGAACCACAGTTAGGAGGGGAAGCGACACTTGAGAAATTACAAAGACAAGGTACTCACTCGTCTATGTACTTCCTCTGTTTGAATGGCCGGAAGGCATCGCTGCTACAGCTTGGAGATCCCTTCCTCTTCCGTAGCGCGTCAAAGTTCGGTTGGAGCTGGCCGAGGCCCTGGGTGTGGTCACCAGCGCCGGGAGCGGCTGGTGTGACTCATGAGGAGGCGGCCTCAGGGGTGCTGGACCACGCGGAGACCTTGGCCCCCGCTTCGTAGCGGCTCGCCAGGGCCTCGGGGGATTCAACCTCAGGAGCATCGGGCTGCGTCATCCCTCCAGCCGATTCCTCAAGACGGCTCTTCAGGGGCCGTGAAACGACCCTTCAGGAGCCCCGAGCGGCGCCGGTTCCTCAGCAGCCGCATCGCCAGCGGCCGACGGTGGTCGCCCCCTTGCGCCCACTTCCGGGGAGATCATTGCGCCGGCACCGGGCAAGGGAGCCATGAAGACAGGGCTCTCGCAGGGCCCTTCAAGGCCAGCTGGGCGTATCCCCCATTCGTCGAAGAGGGGCATCTGCTCCACAAACTCCACCTTGTTTGAGCAGTAGTACAGGAGGTAGCCCTCCTTCGGCAGGTCAGCTGGCGTCGGGTCGCCAGTGAGGAGCTCAAGCACCGTGCGCCGCGCCTCAGGAGGAAGGGCCGGCACCTGAAGCCTCATGTGGTCCTCGTAGCCGGAGAAGGTCCACATCTGCTGGGAGTGGCGCTGAAGCAGAGCAATGCGACATCGGATGAACTCCTTCACCACCATGGGCGCCGTCACCCCAAGGCCCTTCAGCCTGGCCAGCCAGAGCCAGACGTGAGCGAGCCGCTGGTCGATGAGCCTTGTGTGCCCCCAGCCGGAGCTTGGGGCGGCCGGAGTCCGCGGAAGTAGCAGTAGGGGATTGGCACACCAACATCCACATACACCCATCGTTTCCGAAAGCCTCCAACAACCAGCGAGAGCTCAAAATCGATCCCCGAGCCGGCCGTCGCGGCCACAGCCTGGAAAGATTCACACCCCGAGCGCTGGCGAGCGTCTGTCAGATGCAGAGAGAAGAAGTGGCGAAGCAAGGCCACGGAAGGGGCAATGCTCACCATGGCCTCGCAGATGAAGGCGAAGACGGCAAGGAGGATGATGGATTGGTGATCAAGGTGTAGCGCGTTGATCTGATAATGCGAAAGCACCACATTGAAGAAGTCGGAGAAGGGAGGGATCATATCGACCTAGAGACCATGAAGATGGAGGGGGGGTCTCAGTGGCCGTCATGTCGATCTCAGCGTGGGAAGCAGGCCAGGCCATCATCACCCCCACTCATTGGAGTCAGCGGCGAGCGCTGGGCGCACCTTGCCCATCGCTTCCTGGTTGAGCACCACCGACCGCTCGACAGCAGGCTCAAAGACCGGAGGCGTAGGGGCCAAGGCACGAGACTCCTTCTTTCCCTTCTTCTTTCGGCTTGGTGCCATGGCGGCAGAGAGAGTTGGTGCCAAGATCGGACCAGGGGAGGGGACCTGCTATCTTCCGGAAGATGCGGGAGCTACGAAGCGCGTTGCCTATAATGGAAGCGGAGCTGTGTAGGTGGCGGTGGCAGCCTAGCCAGACGGAAATCGAGGCGGCATGGGGAAGTGGAGGTGCCCACGTCTCGTCAACCGCCACGCATCAATCAAGGCCGCAAGCCATTGGGGCCCGCGGCGCTCCGCACTTGGCCCTTGGCTTCGCCTCGAAGCCAAGCATGAGCGCGCCTTGGGCCCGAGAGCTACTGTTGGTGTTGTGGGAATGGGGGTGCCCAAACTTGCCTGCTCGCGGCCCATCATGTGGCTCCGTTGACGGCCTGGTACGGCCCACCTTTAGTGCCAACAAAACAAGACCCTCGCAAGGGGCCAAGCCTCATGAGGCGGACGACGCCAAGACCTCCTAGGGGGCGACCCCCTAGGCCAGGTCCCGAGGAGCGGAGAGATCTATGCAAGGAGCACCTCGCGAGGTTCGCATGACGTGAGCCATGACGACCAAGGGCAGGCGGGTGCCAGCGGGCGCAGAGTACTTGTTGCCTCTTTGGTGCTAACGGGGGAGCGCAGGCGAGGAGTCCCGATGCATCAGGAAAAGGTTTCCCTATCGGTGCAACGAGACCAAGACCAGCAGGATGGCAGGACGGAGGTTCCTGAGTCATTGAAGCATCGACGGGCGAGCTGGGGTAGGTACCTCTGGAGCCGGCTTGGCGGTGGAGATCTTCCTCTCCTGAGGCCGGTCCACCAGGCCTCGCAAGGAGGACCGAGCTAGAGACCCATGGGCGCTGTCGCCACCCTTCCGCGCAGGGGGAGGTGCGGCCACGACAGACTGCTGGGTCACAGAAGGCGTGGGCGCCCGTTCCTTCTTCTTCTTCACCGCCGACATTGGCCTGGTGGAGTAAGGAAGGGCCTCAGAAGCAGCAGCAAGAGCAAGAACAAAATCAGGATGAGGCACTTACTGATCCATGGCGGCATAGTTCGTCCGCCTCTTCAGGACCGCGAAGCTCGTAGGCTTCACAGCCTGGGGCACAGACGCGCGGATCTCAGGAGCGTCGCCTCGGGAGATCAGCACCGACCGACTCTTCGTTGTGACCCCAACCGATGGCTTCTTCGAGGGGGTAACCCGAGACCTCGTGGTGACCCTAGCTGATGGCATGACCTCCCTCACCGGATGGTCGTCAGCATTGTCGTCGCCAGGCCAGGCTCGAAGGAGGTCGGCCTTGCGCGGAGGGGAACTCTTCCCTGCCCCCTCCCGGGTCACCTCCACGTCCCGCTCCTCCTCCTCATCAGAGTTGCCGGAGGACAACAGTAGCAGAGTCATCGCCACCAGGTCCTCGAAGGGTGTCGGAGGCACGAGCCCACGCCCATCGAAGGTGGGCATGGAGGCGGCAATTTTTGCCCCATCTGGGCGGTGGTACAAGGGAACATGAGTATCCGGCGGATACCCCTGGTCATCCCCAACCAAGAGAAGGAGAGCCGCGCCCACATCCTCGTCTGTCAGGGCACTTGGGCTCAGGTGGAGGTCGTCCTCCTCGTCCCCGAGCTTCCACAAGGAACGCGAGTGCTCCTGGAGCGGGGCCACATGTTGCGTCAGGAATTCCCTGACGATCGTGCACTACAAAAAAAGACACATCAGTGACATTTTGGGCCGAACGAATTTTTTTCCTGTCATACTTATGACACTTCTATGACGATAATTGTGAAAAAACCCGGTATCATCATAGATGTGGTGGGGTCCTACTTCTATGAAAAAAATCATGACATAAAATGGGCTTTTCATCCTGGGCGGGCCGGAGACGCAGCTGCATGACATTCTTTGGGCCGTCCATGACGAAAAAACCGTGGTAGAAGCGAGGACGAGGAAAATATCGGGGTCTTCATGGTTATGGTGGGTGGTCGGGGCCGAGCGATGGACATTTCTCTCATACACGCACGCGCGTGGGTGCGAGGCGTTGGGCTCTAACTGAACTCGAGCAAGGCATTGGGTTCTAACTGAACCCGAGCGATTGCACTGCGGGCAACACCTTACTGAACTCGAGCGATCGATCGATGGGTGTTAACTGAACCTAATCGAGCGATTCCTTCGCTACTGCTGCTAAGTGAAGCCGATCGATGCTGCCTCTTGATGAACAGTGAGCATTGTTGGGGGGGGGGGGGTGGATGAACAGTTCCCGATGGAGGTGGATGAACAGGACCCCGTGGTGTTGCCTCTGGATGAACAGGACCCCGATCGATCGAGCCGGTTGGGGCTGGATGAACAGGACCCCGTGGAGGGCAGGATGAACAGGACCCCGTGGAGGGCAGGATGAACAGGACCACCCCGTGGAGGGCTAGATGAACAATAGACGATGGAGGGCTGGATGAACAGTAGCCCATGGAGGGGTGGTTGAACAGGAGCCCGTGGAGAGGGCTGGTTGAATAGTAGCCGGTGGAGTAGCGTGCGGTGGAGGCTAGATGAACAGGAGCCCGTGGATGAACAGTCATAGGTGGAGGCTGGAGGAGGTCGACGGTGGATGGCCCGTGGAGGCTGGAGGGGGTCGACGGTGGAGATAAACAGTATCCCGTGGAGTCCCGTTTCGCGGTACGCCACACCCCTGCCGATGAACAGGACCCCCGTTTTGACTGTAGCGCTCCAACACAAGTCTGTTTCCTCCGTTTTGCGGTACGCCACACCCCTCCCGATCAACAGGACCCCTGTTTCGACCATAGGAGGTCCGGTTCCTTCATTTTGCGGTACGCCAGACCCCTCCCGATGAACATGATCCCGTTTCGATCATGGCTGGTGAAACACAAGGCCGTTTCCTCCTTTCTGCAGTATGCTAGGCCTCGTTTCCATCGGCTGTTTCATCCAAGCCCTCCCGATGAACACGACGACGCATTCTGTTCTGACCTTGCCAGCTGGCTCCCCATGAACATGACAACGACGCTGTTTCTCTGTTCCGACACAGCCATGTACACGAGCCTTGGCCGTACTTATGCGCGATTAGGCGTTCGAGACCCTGCCCGTATGTACGTACGTGGCCGCATTTTTTTCTTGCACACTGGCCGATGTACGTATGAGTACATGCTACGTGCGCGCCTCTCCTACGACACGTGCGCGCCTCTACATCGACCAGTATGTACGTACACGTTCATGACCAGAATGACAACGCTACGTATGCTTCGACCAGGTGGGTCCCGACTGTCAGGCACTTCCTTGCCTGCGAACATGTAGCTGGTGGGTCCTAGGAGTCAGAGGGGCGAATCATTTTTTTTGCTCAGACGCACTTCCTTGCGTGCGAAGATGTAGCTGGTGGGTCCCAGTAGTCAGGGGGAAACATTTTTTTCGCGAAATACGGTGGCCCGTCCGGTGGGTCCCCGCTGTCAGGTGGAGGAATATTTATTTTGCGCGTAATAAGGAGGCACTTCCTTGGTGCAGCCGTGGACCTAGCTGTCAGCCTCTCCACGTACAGTCCATGTCCGATGGAAGCCATTCCTTGACTACATTGACCATGCCGCGCCGAGAGCACCGGGGCAGTGGACGATGGCGAGGCCAAGGAAGGGGACGACATAGAGCCGGGGAAGACACGGCAGTGGAAGCCCGCGCGGAGAGGATTACGAGGGTTCACTGGTTCAGCTGGGGTGTGAGGCTGCCGTCGCCGCAGGACCTGGCCAGCGGTGGGAGTAGTAGGGGGCGGTGAGGCCTCCCCGGCAGCACAGCCGACCATGGGAGGCAGGAGCATGCAACACGACCGGCGCTGCTTTGGGCGGCTGGAGCAAGAAGACCAGAGGTTGAAGAAGCACTACGGCCGTTGGATGGACATCGTACGGTAACTAGAGCGAGCATCGTTCATATTGACTAAGTTGACAAAGCACCCCATCCCCGTTAACTTAGTAGGCCCACAAGTCGGCCACCCACCAAGGTGGGTCCCAACTAGCAGGGGGAGTATTCCTTTTTTTGTGCGTAATAAGGAGGCACTTCCGGTGGGCCCGAGCTGAGATCGAGGGGAACATTTTTTTCACAAAATACGGTGGCGCGTCCAGTGGGTCCCACCAGTAAGGGGGAAATGTTTTTTTCACCAAATACGGTGTCCCGTCCGGTGGGTCCCTGCTGTCAGGTGGAGGAATAATTATTTTCCGCATAATAAGGAGGCACTTCCTTGTGGCTGCCGTGGGCCCAACTGTCAGCCTCTCCACGTGCATTACTCTTCCGATGGAAGTCATTCCTTGACCATGTTGACCATGCCGCGTCGAGAGCACCAGGGCGGTGGACGACGGCGAGGCCTAGGAAGGGGACGACGCAGAGCCGGGGAAGACCCGACAGTGGATGCCCACGCGTAGAGGAGTATGAGGGTTCACTGGTTCGCTGCGGTGTGAGGCTCCCGTTGCCACAGAATAATAGGGGGGTGTGGGTGAGTAGAGGGATGGCCTGGCCAGCGGTGGGAGTAGTAGGGGGCAGTGAGGCCTCCGCCGCATCGCAGCCGGCCACGGGAGGCAGGAGGACGAAGCACGACTGGCGCTGGTTTGGGCGGCTGGAGCAAGAAGACCGGAGGTTGAAGAAGCACTACGGCCGTTGAATGGGCATCGTACGGTCACTGGAGCTAGAATCGTGCATATTGACTAAGTTGACAAAGCCCTCCATCCCCATCAACTTAGTAGGCCCACAAGTCAGCCTGCCACTATACTGGGTCCCAGCTAGTAAGGGGAGTATTCATTTTTTGTGCGTAATAAGGAGGCACTTCCTTGCGTGTGAAGATATAGCTAGTGGGTCCAAGCTGTCTGCGGCGGTAACATTTTTTTTCGCGAAATACAGAGGCCCTTTCGGTGGGTCCCAGATGTCAGGTGGTGGAATCATTATTTTGCGCATAATAAGGAGTCATTTCCTTGCGTGCGGCCGTGGACCCAGCTGTCAGCCTCTCCACGTACAGTCCACTTCAGATGCATGTCGGTCGTTGACCACATTGACCAGGCCACGCCGAGAGCACCAGGGCGGTGGACGACGGCGAGGCCTAGGAATGGAACGACACAGAGGCAGGGAAGACTCGACAATCGTTTCCCACACGGAGGGGAGTACGACTGCACGAGGCTTTACTGGTTCGTCTGCCGTTGCCGGAGAATAACCGCAGGTGTGGGTGAGTAGAGGGATGGCTAGGCCAGTGATGGGAGTACGGTGGGGCGGTGAGGCCTGCGCGGCAGCACAGCCGGACGTGGAGAGGAGAGAGCAGGCAGTCCCGCCGGCGCTTGTTTGAGCGGCTGGAGTAGGAAGAGCAGAGATTGAAGAAGCACGACGGCCGTTGGATGCACATCCAACAGTCACTGCTTGTGTGTCAACCTTTTTTTAGGAAAGTCTCAAATCTTTGGAAAACATCATACAACCCATCTGCCATTATTTCTAATAATTTACTGCCCATTTGCTAATTCTTAAGGTTTTTTGGAGCCAATATTCTTTTTGTTAGCATTGCAGCCCATATTGTGGCCACGGTTAAAAAATTATACGAAATTTTGCACATTTCGGTGCGGTCTGAACTGTTTTTAATCCCAAAATTTCGAGTCACATTCAAACTGATTTTAAAAATAAATATATATCAATATAAGATCAAACAAATTGTCCACGCATAAAAATCAATGCAATTTAAAATCTCGAACTAAAAAAAGAAATTTGAAACTAATTGCTGGTTTGATGTGTTTGAAAAATGTACAACCCATTTCTCATTACTGATAGGCCATTTTCTCAGCCAGCCGAATGAAGCTCTCCTCGTCTTGAAAGATTTGCAGCCCAATAGGCTTGACAAAGCGACTTAGTTGGCAAATCACAAAAAAACTGGGCTGTGGCCATGGACCAGCTCTGGCCATGGACCCAGCTGTCAGCCTCTCCACATACAGTACTCTTCCGATGGAAGTTCGTCGTTGACCACATTGACCATGCCGCGCCGAGAGCACCAAGACGGTGGACGATGGAGAGGCCTAGGAAGGGGACGACGCGGAGCCGGGGAAGACGCGACAGTGGATGCCCACGCGGAGAGGAGTACGAGGGTCACTGGTTCGGCTGCGGTGTGAGGCTGCCATCGCCGCAGAATAACAGGGGGTGTGGGTGAGTAGAGGGATGCCCTGGCCAGCGGTGGGAGTAGTAGGGGGTGGTGAGGCCTTCACGGCATCACAGCCGGCCACGGGAGGCAGAAGCACGCGGCACGGCCGACGCTGGTTTTTGCGGCTGGAGCAAGAAGACCAGAGGTTGAAGAAGCACTACTGCCGTTGGATGAACTTCCTACGGTAACTGGAGCTATAATCGTTCATATTGACTAAGTTGACAAAGCCCTGCATCCCCGTCAACTTGGTAGGCCCACAAGTCAGCCTCCCATGATGCTGGGTTCCAGCTGGCAGGGGGGGTATTCATTTTTCCGTGCGTAATAAGGAGGCACTTCCTTGCGTGCAAAGATAGCTGGTGGGTCCGACCTGTCAGCGGGGGGCACGTTTTTTTTGCGAAATACAGAGGCCCTTTCGGTGGGTCCCAGATGTCAGGTGGAGGAATCAAAGACTTGAGAAGGCATATAGAACAAGCTAGTGTACCAGTAAAGAGACGTTGCTGAGTTTTAGAAACAAGAGAGACGTGCTCCTGTAGCTGGTTTGAATCCAAACCTAGACTATGACTATATATGGTGCTATGCTACTATGTAAGTAATGAAACTGGCATATCCAACGTTCGCTTCTCCTCTTCTCTACTTACTCTTCCTTGCATCCGAAGCTCTAGCTGTAGCACCCATGTCCGCTGGCTTCTTGCCCACCTGCTCTTTAGCAGGCAACAAACAAATATGCGCCAAGTCGGCACCCGTACCATCGCCTGTGGGTCTCATCACACCCCCGCTGGCACGCGCACCGCAGCCGGTTGCTCATGGCAACCCGCTGCCGTTGATGTGGTGCCACTGCTGCAAATCACGCGGAGCGTCTCAACCACAATCCTCAACCCTAGCCAAGTCGTCTACAAATGCCCAAATCATGGGGTCATAATATGTTTAAGTGTTGTTCTGCTGCTTTCAGTTGCTGATTTTTTTAATAGTTTGGTTGATGATCTTCCAATTTGATTCGTGCAGAAAAGGGAAGATTTGTGTGATTTGTATTTCTGGGAAGATGCTGATGTGGGGGAGTGCAACTACGTTCATTATTTGGTTAGCCGAGGAATCCCAATACCAGCAGGTTGGGGTGTTGGACAAGTAACTGAAGGAACGTCAGAAGAGGAAGATGTAGAGCAGAAGGTTAAAGATGCAGTTCCTCTGATCATGGCCAAGCAATAGCTGTTGAATGGCCTTGACAACAGTGAGGAGATGAAAGAGCTTCTGAAGATAATGGGAAAAATCTATGCGCTCTGTAGGATGATTATCTCTTTATTTGCAGTGTATATAGCACTCATGATCTATTCAGTGGCTATGGCATGAGCACTTTGCTGAAACTAGTAATGAATGAAACCTATGTAGCAGGCTGGGTGTAGTTGTGGACATCTAATGATTTCTATTAATAGAAAATGAGGGGGTATCCCCTTTTGCTCATAAATAAATAATAAGCAAAGGCCCTTTTGGTAATAAATAAATAAATTAGCAGAGGCTCTGTCGGGTCAGCTTTGTTCTCATTCGAAGACGTCGAGCAAATTGCAGTCCAACAACAAACTATGTCATCAAATTCTAGTTTCACAGCCAAATATGAGTACAGCTAAACAACAATGTCATCATGTTTTAGTCGTCATACAATCACCAAACACAAAATCAGCATACATAACAAGTGATGTTCTCACAGGAAAATACTAAACAACATGTTCATCAGGTTTCAGTTGTCATAGCAAACACAATTTCACATAGTAGATAAAAAAATGTGTTCTGACGGGCAAATACGACAAAAGCAATGTAATCATCATCCACGGCAGCAGCATCAACATCTTCGCCATGTGTATCAGTCGGAATCGTAATTCCCCATGGTGTCATCTTCTTCTTCGTCCTCAACGTCCTCGAACGTTGGCTTCTTCTTGATCAACTCTTGTATGTCCACAGCACGACAGGCAATCTTTTTACCAGCGTCATTGACATGATGGTTCTCAAAGATATTAGGAACATCTGTGTTATCTTGTACATCAGGAGCAGTGTAAGCATCATCTTGTTGTGCAACTTCATTAAACGAATTCATCTACTCAAACCTTTGCAATACTCTCCAGTCATCGGTACATGCAAATGTGTCTTCTAAGAAAAATATCTGTGTTTCTTGATTTGCCAAAATAAAAGGCTCGTTGGTCTGATACACTGCCTTGACATTGATGGATTTGAAATAATCATCAGCTCTGGGTTTTGCGATCCTGGAAAACAGGTTATACCAACGACAGCACAACAGAACCACACACCGATGATCCTCGAAACTGGAGATACACTTCAACTGAACTATGTCTCTTATGTTAGCATACGTTTCAGTTGTCTCTTTGTCATACGTATCCGTGCTCATGATGGCACTGTTTTGTGTCTTCCTGCCTTCCTCTTGTGCAAGGGTGTTGTAGCGCACATCTCCAACAACGCAAGCTTCATAATGTCTTACCCAAGTATCAGGACCCATTGCTAGTGAGTAAAGGGCATCATCAACTACATGCCCATCCTCCCGCATCTTCTTAACCTATGGTTAGAAAATAGACAAGCTGATCATCTTATCTACTCAATATATTAAAAAAACTGACAGTGCAATTCAAAAGCTTACATGGCTCTTGAACCATTTCGCAAATCCTGCCATAACCAGTTTGTCAACGTTTTCTGGGATTTTGCGGCAGTAACTCATTTTTGTAGATGCCGCTTAACATAGTGATCACGTCAAACATCTAAATATATAAGAATGTGCTGCAAGTTTAGTAGATTACGATGTATAAGCTGCAATACTTAGCACTTACTTGATATAAGGTAGTATCTCAGGATAGTTATTCAACACATACCAAACCATTTTTTCCAAATCTTTAGGTTTGTCCTCTTGTCGACTCTTCCCTGTAACTCGAACAAAATAATCGAAAACATTGAGCCCGTGATTGTCTTCATCCACCTCTTTGCTAAGCTGATCAGCTGTTTCACTATATTTTGAGTAGAATGTCAACGCTTCTGTAGCAATGTAGGCCTCTACAATGGAACCCTTGGGTCTAGCTCTGTTCCTAACATAGCCCTTGAAAGTGCCCAACTGCCTTTCAATAGGGTACATCTAGCCATACTGTACTGGACCTCTAAGTAGTGCCTCATCAGGTAGATGAACAACCAAATGCACCATCACCTCAAAGAAGGCTGGAGGATATATCTTCTCAAGGTCGCATAGGATAGTTGGTATCTTGTCTCTAAGACGCTCCAAAGCATCTATCCTGATATTTCTACTGCAGAGTTCCCTGAGGAATTTTCCCAACTCTACAACTTCTCTATATAAATCAAGGCGGCCAAATCCTCTAAGGATAATAGGTAAAACCCTTTGAAGTAGGACGTGGCAGTCATGAGTTTTCAACCCTTGTACCTTGTTTCCATCTGCACTGACTCTCCTTTCAGGGTTGGAAGCAAATCCATGTGGGAATCTCACACGTGACAGGACCTCGGAGAATTATTTTCTTTTTACCTTGTCCAAGACGTACACAGCTGGTGCCATATCCTGTGGTTTACCTTCATCTTGCACCTGCAAATCCTGTCTGATACCCAGGTGTGTCAAATAAATCCTAGATTTTAAGCTATCTTTCGTCTTGCCTTCAATATTAAGAAGTGTGCCGATAATGCTGTCACATATATTTTTCTCGATGTGCATCACATCAAGATTATGCCGCAGATCCAAATATTTCTAATACTCCAAGTCCCACAAAGTGGACATGCGGGTAAACAATAATCTCTCTTCTTCCCTGCCACGCTTCCATTTCCCGCTACCATTATCAGGATGGTTTCCTGGTGTAATATGCCTGACCTTCTCTAATTCCACTTGCAACTCATTGGTGGTGAGCCTCATTGGCGCATCATGGTTTTCATGCTTTGCATTGAACACATGTCTTCGATATTTTCTAGGATGTGGCTTGTCCTTGGCAAGGAAACGGCAGTGTCCAATGTAACAGATCTTGCTAAATATTGCGTATGACAGCGGATTCCTGTCACAGCGAACACATGCATTGTAACCATGTGTCGTTCACCCTGACATAGTGCCCAAAGCCGGATAATCATGGATGCACCAAATTATAGCAACATGTAGAAAGAAATTAGCTGGTGGGCTGCTATATAGGTCTCGAGTGAGAACACCCCTCATAGATGTTGAAGTTCCTCCACAAGAGGCTCCATGAACAAATCAAAATCCTTTCTAGGACTTTTTGGACCTGGGATGAGCAAGGCCATCATGTAGTTCGGTTCTTTGGTTTAGACATTTGGAGGTATGTTGTAAGGGATAAGAAGCACTAGCCACAGGCTATATGTGGCCCTCTGGTGACCAAATGGGTTAAATCCATCTGAAGCTAAGACAAGTCTAATGTTTCTCGGGCTATCAGCAAACTTTTCGTGCTGCTGATTGAAGCTTTTCCACTCACTACCATGTGATGGATGGCTCATTACATTCTAATCTCTGTACTCCTGGTTCCTAGAATGCCACAGTACATCCTCTCTTGTTTTAGCATCATGAAACAACCTCTGCAATCTTGGTGTAATTGGAAAATGTCTCAGAACATTATGAGGAATCCTCTTCACAGCATCGCCATCGTTCCATGTTGATGATTTGCATTTCGGGCATTCACTTAAGTTGGCATAATCCTTCCGGAACAGAACACAATTATTCTTACAAACATGGATCATATCATATCCAATTCCAACTGCACGAAGGAAATTCTTCATTTTACTGTAGGTGTGTGGCAGCTCAAACGCATCTGGGAAAACTTTGCGGAAAGCAGCCAACATCGCATCGAATGATTTGTTGGTCACCCGCTCAGATGTCTTCACCTAAAGAAAGGTGACCATAGCTGAGAATACTGACAACTTATTTCCTGGGGTGACAACCACATTGCATTGTTCCAACATGCGGGCCCACTGGTTTTCTTATGCAGGTGAAAGTTCATGGAATGCACGAGCATTTTGTAGCATTGTTTCAATGTTGGTCAAACTCACTGGCTCGGCCACCACCTCCTCTTCCACCCGAGCATCAAGCAGATCAAGATGGTGATCTGCTGCTTCCACGTAGTCAATAACATTGACGTTCACAGCTTCACCATGAGAAACCCACCTAGTATATTTGACCGACATCCTATACAAGTGTAGATGATTTTGCACAGTTGACTGGGGTCTTGTAACTGAATTCATACAACTACTACATGGGCAGAGCACATCTGATTTCGGACCACCGTACTTAGCTTTGATAAAGTTCATGAAGTTTTCAACCCCCTCGACATATTCAGTGGAGAATCTTCGAGTAGAATTTATCCAAGTCATTTCCATCTCTTAGACATACAAATTAGTTCTTCTACTAGATATTACAGGAAAAACATATACGCTTTTTATGAAGTCCAGAAGAAAATACATATGTCGATGTCTAAAGCTATGGCAAGATATTTCGACGAGCAGATCTAAGTAATGAAATATATGTAAAAGCTAATTCAGCAAACATATTTGAGTCCTAAATTATGGCAGCCTGTTTTGGCAGTGAATGAGGCCGAGCACACAGCCATCGAACTACCGAAGGCCATCGCAGCAACAAAGATCGAGTATAAAACGGTGTAGAGCTATTTCACCTACCAGATTGGCTACTAGACCATGGCAATCTACATCATAATAAATATATGTCAGGATATTTTAGCAACTACTTGGCCTTGGCATGCCATCTCAGCTAAGCAGATTGAGTGCAGAATAGGGCAAGGAAGCTTCTTAAGCAGAGCATATTGACTGTAAACTACTTCGGAAAATAGTGAGATTAACAGCATCTATCAGCTAACATTCAGCGCTACACCGACATGCACGGGCCCTCAGTCTAGAATGCGCGCACCATGGGAGAAGCTGACCGCCGTACGTCTCCACACGAACATCGCCAGCGGTGGCGGCGCTGACCGTCGTGCGCCTCCACAAGAACATCGCCAACGGTGGCGGCGCGGCTAGAGGACGACAGTCTACGAGATCATACTGTGGGAGCGAGAGGATCGCCGTGCGTCCCCTTGACGAACCGCGACGCCGACATATCGGCGTGGCGGGGAGGGCGGCTCTGGCAGAGCAAATGGAGTGGAGGGGAACGGGGGGGGGGGGAATATTATTGGCTAGTTGACCGAAGGGCGGTTGAATCTAGGATTTGGGAGGAATTTTTGGGTGGGGGGGGGGGATTTTCGCACGGTGCGCGGGGGGAGTTTGGAGCATGGTTGGTTTCTCCAAGTGCAGTCCCACGTGTCAGTGAAGAGTCAAGCCGAAGCGTGTTCCGTTTGCCCGAGCCGTGTGTAGGACCGAACGTGTGTGGGGTGTAATGCGACCGCGACAGGGGTGCTATGAGTGTACCTCTTTTTTTCCTTTTAAACTAGGTGCTTCGCCCCCTCAAACAAAAAACTTGTTGCTTCGCGTGATCCATCGATACTACTACTAGTAATCCGGTAATCCCGACTAAAACGGCGCGGCCGGGTCTTTTCCCGCGCGATATGCTGGGAGGTTGGCTTAGTTGGGGTTTTTAGGATGAGTAATGCTATACCTAAGTAGTCCCAATTACATAATTAACATAATGTGAAACGTGTGAGCTGTTGGTTGTAGATTGGGGGAGGAGGGGCCCACCATGAAAATAAGGGGAGGATAGAGAGGCAATTTACGTTAACCCTTTCTTAGGTTCCCGTAGATGTAGAAATATGTGAAATGCGTGAATATGCATTTGCAGATAAGGCCTTCTCTCGTTCATCCTTTTATCCCACAAGATCTTGATCTTCCATGCAACGCACGGGCATTTTGCTAGTACTCCTACAATATATTATATTATTGTGTAAGTTCATATACACCGGCCGAGATTAATGCAAACATGGCAGATTTTCATTACATTTCGAACTTTTATAGGACAGGAAAATAAAATAAACCCGACCCTAAACCTATTATACGGTGGCGACCGACGTCCTCCATCTGCGATCTCCATGTACGGGGGCGGGGTTCAAGACCCGTGAAGTGAAGGTGCGGTCTCCGGCGAGGAAAAGTAGAACACGAGAGACGGACCGGCCAGTTGGCACACCATGCCCTGCTGCCTCCCATGCCCTACTCATCCTCGGAGGAGTCGCTGACCTCGGTGGTGCTGGACGTTGGACGGCGGCAAGTAGGACGCGTGGCTGGCGGTGCTCCCGTCGTCGGCCGGCAGCGTGGCCACCGCTTGTGCGGCGACTTGAGCGAGGGCGGCGACCTTGAGCTCCATCCCCTAAGACAAGCTCTGCCACGGAGAATTCACGCTTGCGGTCATGGCGGATGTGGTGCTAGGTAGGCGGACGATGCGCTATAGTGTGGAGGTTAGCTGGGCATTGCCGCTTTAAGTAGCGCATTCCAGTGAGGCCAAGCGTCCTGGTGCCTCATTAAGTCACCGGAGTTGGTTCCTCGGGCACCGAGCCTCTTAACGACGCCATACGGATGGACGACATGAATGCGGGCAGCTGGCGTCGGCTGGGAACAAACCGCGCGACGGTGCGAGGGACGTGGGTTTTTGGTGTGCCAGGGTAGTCAGCTGCGGTCGTGGCAATGTTGGAGATGCCCTTTGCTCACATGCGATCGAGCATGTCATTGAAAAAGCAAGACGACCGTGTCTAGCAAAGATGAGTGTGTTGATCACCGCGGTCGCTGTCCAGAGGCGGTGCTGGAGATGCGCCACGTTGTTGGCCCCCACGAGCCACATCAACGGTTGCCGGTGGCGAGGAGATCGTGGGCCAGCTCCTCCATTGGACTAGTTTGCGCTAAGTCATCTCGACAGGTGTGCCCCACATGTCGATTTCCCTATTTTCCCGGCCATATTCAAGCGTCAGTGCTCCGCGTTGCGCATTAGGCCTTTCACTATGTAGGCCAAGCGAGACAACTTATTGTTTATTTGAGCCGTTCAAGTATAATCATCTGGCATTTGCTTATTTCTCATTCCTCTCGAACCCTCTTCTCCATCGATCATGTCGCCCTCCGGTCAAGTCCCTCCTCCCGCATGCCTCATTTGAACATTCCGCCGAGTATAATTCGCATGTGGGCCTAGACCATGCTTATATTTCCAATGTTTATTTGTAATTTGTCTGACATGCATACAAACAAATGGTTCGTTTCAAGTTTCACTTTGCCTGCACTACGTGTCGCTTCGCGTCTTAGTTTTGACACCCCATTCGGTTCATGCCCCGACACATGTTGATGAGATCGATTGATGTTCAGAGATCAATTGCGTGTCGTGCAAGGAGATAAAGGTTTGGTCTGTTTCTATGATAGAAATGACCTGCGCGGGGGGGGGGGGGGTCTATGGGGATCAGAGGGAGTATATTGTACATTCACAAGCGAAACGAATGTATTGCACCCACCCTAGTCCTCTTCCAATCGATCTCCGGACCCCGAGATGAAATCGAGAGAGAACGAGTGGGGGCATGTGTGATACCTAAGGCGGATTCAAAATTTTGAACCGGTGATCATAGCATCCGCAAATCATATATAAAGGGTATTCAATGTTTGTTTCGTTCTTGAACGTATAATGTACTCCCTCCTATCCTTTCTAGTTTACATATAAGTTTTATGTGTAGTCAAAGTATCTCTACTTTGATAAAAAAGTATCAACATTCAACAACTCCCAATCAATATTGTTAGATTCGTACGTACTCCTAGATTTGTACTCGAGATGATTTCCAATTTGGTTTCAACCACGTGAATGTGCTTGTTCTCACGCATGCTCTTCCTACTAGGATTTCGCCACGTATAGCCAGTCCAATAGTAACTTTTTTAAGCTCCCTGTCCAATAGTACTAGTGGAGTACTAACGACATATGTACTAGAGTATGCCGTGCTCATAGTTGTACTCCCTCCTTCCATTTATATAGGGCCTATGTGGAGGAGAGAGATGTGAAAAAGTAAGGGGAGTTAGCTCTCATGCAAGAGCCTAGCTATATACGCATTCCTAGTTAAATACGTACAATAAATATGAAGAAAGAGATGGAAAAAAGTACTAATACAATAGTCAACCTTATAATTTGTTTTGTGGGAAATAGCCAACCTTATAGCCCACACTACTGTATGAGTGCATATAATAGATGATGGCTATAGATGACATGGCAGTTCCTTATAGCCATCGACTGGCTATATTATTAACCATGCTCTAATGCGTTTTTCAAAACCGCATTTGACTATTGACAAGATTAATAGTACAAGATTAATAGTACAAGATTAATAGTACAAGATTAATAGCTCCTTTCACATATGTATCCCTGCCTTACCCTCCCTTTCGGTCACTTACTAGCGGACCCCATGCTTGCTAGGCCTCTCATGTTAGTTACTCAATGGGTTCGGCCACGTCAGGGGATCCTCATCTGTCGTATATTCGCTCTGTTTTTATTTACTCCGCATAAAATGACGCGGGCGGGGGAGGGCAGGGACGTCAGTTTGCTCTCAACTGCGGTCCCACAAGCGAGCGAAAATGCAAGATGAAGCGTGTTCCATTCGGTGAGCGACATGGAGGGTCCAACGCGTCGGGCTGCAACGTGAAAGCGACAAGAGCGATGTACAGTCAAAACCGATTGACCGGTCATCACCGAACCACTATTCACACCAGAACCTTCGCTGCTCGGCCTACTCCAGCCATTGCCCTAAAACAACACCTAATCTCCAGCCCCTTCCCCCACCTTTCGATCCCCTAGCCTGCATCAAGCATCCCCTAGTTCGCCGGAAAGCCATGGTACGCCGCAAGATCACATACTACAAGATGTTGACGCCGGAGCACCGCCCAGAAATCGCAGCGGCGGTCGGCACCAGAGACCTCCGTTCCCAAGGTCGCTTTGTGGTGGGACAATCCCCGAGTTCTCTGGAGCCAAGCTACGAGGAGGAGGAAGCCGATCCAATGTTCATGGTGGAGGTCGTGGCATAGAAGGCCCCTGATGGGTATGAGACGATGGACGTGGACTTCGTGCCGGCGTCCGAGTACCCCATGGTGCAGGCGGACCAGCGGTTGAACCTGGCGATACTAAACGAGGACCGGGAGGCATAGGTGAAGGAAATATGCCCTAGAGGCAATAATAAAGTTATTATTTATTTCCTCATATCATGATAAATGTTTATTATCCATGCTAGAATTGTATTTACCAGAAACATGATACATGTGTGAATACATAGACAAACAGATTGTCACTAGTATGCCTCTACTTGACTAGCTCGTTGATCAAAGATGGTTATATATCCTAACCATAGACATGAGTTGTCATTTGATAAACGGGATCACATCATTAGGAGAATGATGTGATTGACGTGACCCATTTCGTCAGCTTAGCACTTGATCGTTTTAGTTCACTGCTATTGCTTTCTTCATGACTTATACATGTTCCTATCACTATGAGATTATGTAACTCCCGATTACTGGAAGAACACTTTGTGTGCTACCAAACGTCACAACGTAACTGGGTGATTATAAAGTGCTCTAAAGGTGTCTCCGATGGTACTTGTTGAGTTGACATAGATCAAGATTAGGATTTGTCACTCCGATTGTCGGAGAGGTATCTCTAGGCCCACTCGGTAATGCACATCACTATAAGCCTTGCAAGCATTGTAACTAATGAGTTAGTTGCAGTATGATGCATTACAGAACGAGTAAAGAGACTTTCCGGTAATGAGATTGAACTAGGTATTGAGATACCGACGATCGAATCTCGGGCAAGTAACATATCGATGACAAAGGGAACAACGTATGCTGTTATGCAGTTTGACCAATAAAGATCTTCGTAGAATATGTGGGAGCCAATATGAACATCCAGGTTCCGCTATTGGTTATTGACTAGAGACGTGTCTCAGTCATGTCTACATAGTTCTCGAACCCGTAGGGTCCGCACGCTTAAAGTTCGGTGACGATCGATATTATGAGTTTTTGTGTTTTGATGTACCAAAGGTAGTTTGGAGTCTCGGATATGATCACGGACATGACGAGGAGTCTCGAAATGGTCAAGACGTAAAGATCAACATATTGGACGACTATATTCGGACATCGGAAGTGTTCCGGGTGATTTTGGAGAAAACCAGAGTGCCGGAGGGTTACCGGAACCCCCCGGGAGAAATAATGGGCCTTATGGTCCTTAGTGGAGAGAGAGAGGGCTGGCCTACGGCAGGCCGTGCGCCCCTCCCCTCTGGTCCGAATTGGACTAGGAGAGGGGGGGCCCCTTTCCTTCTCCCTCTCCCCCTTCCTTGCCCCCTCCTAGTAGGAGTAGGAAAGAGGGGAGTCCTACTCCTACTAGGAGGAGGACTCCTCTTCCTGGCGCGCCATAGAGGGCTGGCTGGCCTCCCCCTTTCTCCTTTATATACGGGGGCAGGGGGGCACCTCTAGACACACAAGTTGATCATTGATCCCTTAGCCATGTGCGGTGCCCCCCTCCACCATAATCCACCTCGATCATATCGTAACGGTGCTTAGGCGAAGCCCTACGTCGGTAGCAACATCACCACCGTCATCACGCCGTCGTGCTGATGGAACTCTCCCGTGAAGCTCTGCTGGATCGGATTTCGTGGGACGTCATCGAGCTGAACGTGTGCTGGACTCGGAGGTGTCGTGCGTTCGGTACTTGGATCGGACAGATCATGAAGATGTTCGACTACATCAACCGCGTTCTCATAACGCTTCCGCTTACTGTCTACGAGGGTACGTGGATGATACTCTTCCCTCTTGTTGCTATGCATCACCATGATCTTGTGTGTGCGTAGGAAAATTTTGAAATTACTACGTTCCCCAACAGTGGCATCCGAGCCAGGTTTATGCGTAGATGTTATATGCACAAGTAGAGCGCAAGTGAGTTGTGGGCGATACAAGTCATACTGCTTACCAGCATTTCATACTTTGGTTCGGCGGTATTGTTGGATGAAGCGACCCGGACCGACATTACGCATACGCTTACGCGAGACTGGTTGTACCGACGTGCTTTGCACACAGGTGGCTGGCAGGTGTCAGTTTCTCCAACTTTAGTTGAACCAAGTGTGGCTACGCCCGGTCCTTGAGAAGGTTAAAACAACACTAACTTGACAAACTATCTTTGTGGTTTTGATGCGTAGGTAAGAACGGTTCTTGCTCAGCCCATAGTAGCCACGTAAAACTTGCAACAAAAAAGTAGAGGACGCCAAACTTGTTTTTGCAGGGCATGTTGTGATGTGATATGGTCAAGACATGATGCTATATTTTGTTGTATGAGATGATCATGTTTTGTAACCGAGTTATCGTCAACTGGCAGGAGCCATATGGTTGTCGCTTTATTGTATGCAATGCAATCGCCCTGTAATTGCTTTACTTTATCACTAAGTTGTAGCGATAGTCGTAGAAGCAATAATTGGCGAGACGACAACGATGCTATGATAGGAGATCAAGGTGTCGCGCCGGTGACAATGGTGATCATGACGGTTCTTCGGAGATGGAGATCACAAGCACAAGATGATGATGGCCATATCATATCACTTATATTGATTGCATGTGATGTTTATCTTTTATGCATCTTATTTTACTTAGATCGACGGTCGCATTATAAGATGATCTCTCACTAAATTTCAAAGTACAAGTGTTCTCCCTGAGTATGCACTGTTGCGAAAGTTCGTCGTGCCGAGACACCACGTGATGATCGGGTGTGATAAGCTCTACGTTCACATACAATGGGTGCAAGCTAGTTTTGCACATGCAGAATACTCGGGTTAAACGTGACGAGCCTAGCATATGCAGATATGGCCTCGAAACACTGGAGACCGAAAGGTCGAGCGTGAATCATATAGAAGATATGATCAACATATTAATGTTCACCATTGAAAACTACTCCATCTCACGTGATGATCGGACATGGTTTAGTTGATATGGATCACGTGATCACTTAGATAATTAGAGGGATGTCTATCTAAGTGGGAGTTCTTTAATAATTTGATTAGCTGAACCTTAATTTATCATGAACTTAGTACCTGATAGTATTTTGCATGTCTATGTTGCTGTAGATAGATGGCCCGTGTTGTTGTTCTGTTGAATTTTAATGTGTTCCTTGAGAAAGCAAAGTTGAAAGATGATGGTAGCAATTACATGGACTGGGTCCGTAACTTGAGGATTATCCTCATTGCTGCACAGAAGAATTACGTCCTGGAAGCACCGCTAAGTGCCAAACCTGCTGCAGGAGCAACACCAGATGTTATGAACGTCTGGCAGAGCAAAGCTGATGACTACTTGATAGTTCAGTGTGCCATGCTTTACGACTTAGAACTGGGACTTCAACGAAGTTTTGAACGTCATGGAGCATATGAGATGTTCCCGGAGTTGAAGTTAATATTTTAAGCCAATGCCCAGATTGAGAGATATGATGTCTCCAATAAGTTCTATAGCTGCACGATGGAGGAAAATAGTTCTGTCAGTGAACATATACTCAGAATGTCTGGGTAACCACTTGACTCAACTAGGAGTTAATGTTCCTGTTGATAGTGTCATTGACAGAGTTCTTCAATCACTGCCACCAAGCTACAAGAGCTTCGTGATGAACTATAACATGCAAGGGATGAATAAAAAAATTCCTGAGCTCTTCGCAATGCTAAAGGCTGCAGAGGTAGAAATCAAGAAGGAGCATCAAGTGTTGATGGTTAACAAGACCACCAGTTTCAAGAAAAAGGGTAAAGGGAAGAAGAAAGGGAACTTCAAGAAGAACGGCAAACAAGTTGCTGCTCAAGAGAAGAGACCCAAGTCTGGACCTAAGCCTGAGACTGGGTGCTTCTACTGCAAACAGACTGGTCACTGGAAGCAGAACTACCCCAAGTATTTGGTGGATAAGAAGGATGGCAAGGTGAATAAAGGTATATGTGATATACATGTTATTGATGTGTACCTTACTAATTCTCGCAGTAGTTCCTGTGTATTTGATACTGGTTCTACTGCTAATATTTGCAACTCGAAACAGAGACTATGGATTAAGCGAAGATTAGCAAAGGACGAGGTGATGACGCGCGCGAGAAATGGTTCCAAAGTCGATGTGACCGCAGTCGGCACGCTACCTCTGCATCTACCTTCGGGATTAGTATTAGACCTAAATAATTGTTATTTGGTGCCAGCGCTAAGCATGAACATTATATCTAGATCTTGTTTTATGCGAGACAGTTATTCATTTAAATTAGAGAATAATGGTTGTTCTATTTATATGAGTAATATCTTTTATGGTCATGCACCCTTAAAGAGCGGTCTATTCTTTTCGAATCTTGATAGTGGAGATACACATATTCATAGTATTGAAGCTAAAAGATGCAGAGTTGATAATGATAGTGCAACTTATTTGTGGCACTACTATTTAGGTCATATTGGTATAAAGCGCATGAAGAAACTCCATTCTGATGGACTCTTGGAATCACTTGATTATGAATCACTTGGTACTTGCAAACCACGCCTCATGGGCAAGATGACTAAAACGCCGTTCTCCGGAACTATGGAGCGAGCAACAGATTTGTTGGAAATCATACATACTGATGTATGTGGTCTGATGAATATTGAGGCTCGCGGCGGGTATCGTTATTTTCTCACCTTCACAGATGATTTCAGCAGATATGGGTATATCTACTTAATGAAACATAAGTTGAAACATTTGAAAAGTTCAAATATGATGTAGGGTAGGAACCCTATAGGCTGATCTTTCACGAAAGGAGCGGATCCCCTGAAGAACACGAAGAACACGAGGAGGGAAACGAGGGAAAACATAGGGGAAACACAAGGGGGAGGCTCAAACTAACAAGAACATGTCACACATGTGCTAGATCCTCGAATACATAGGGTTCACACGGTACACGATCAACTAAGGATGATACATGGGTAATGGTCTTCTCCGTGAAGAGGTCTTGATGTTCTTCCCTAAATAGGGGTCTTGAATCCGCTTGGGGGATCTTCTCCGTAGGAGGCTCGAATCTCTGAGGAGAAGGTAACCAAGTGGATGAGCAAAGCTCTCACATGAAATATGAGCTAATCCTTTGCTAACCTTAGAAAGGAGGTGGGAGAGGTCTATTTATAGTCTAAGTGCAAATGGAGCAAAAGTAGGGGTACATGGGCCTCGGGCCCGAATCTGGACGTAGCTAGGTACTGGACGTCCGCTGGTGGCCGATCGTCTGGTGTCTCAGGAGCGGACGGTCGTCCTATGTCCTCCGGACGTCCGTTGCTTTTGCTCTGTGATGGGGGTGCCGGACGTCCGGTAGCTCCGGACTTCCGCTGATGGCGGCTCGAGTGCGGTCACGCCGGTCGTCCGGTCGGGGCTGGACGTCCGCTCATTCGCCTTAGGTGCAGGGGCACCGATCGTCCGGTCTGGACCGGACGTCCGCTCGCTGGGGGTCGGCTGGAGCATCAGGCGCCAGACGTCCGGTCCCGGCCGGTCGTCCGGTGGCTGGGACTTTTCCTGCAGCCCTTCTTCTTCTCCATCTTCATGTCCATCTTCCTTCTCTTCTTCTGCTTGCTCCTTAGCTTCTCCATGATACCTGAGTATGCACAATGTGTCCGTATGAGGTAGTAGCCATGTCTCATGTGCATCGAAGTGGAATTGTGAGAGGAGAGATGTCACCTCGGTTTCAAGAGCTCTTGCACGTGCTCGTGTGATGGGTCCAAGAGGTGTCGTAGGAGATGTAGTTGGGTCCATGGGGATGGCCTTGGGATGTTCCGCATCATCTCCCCTCCCTTGGGGAAGATCCGTCCTCGGATCAAATTCTTCATCACCATGGAAGGGAGAGAGATCTTTGACGTTGAAGATGTCGCTCACGTTGTACTTGTCGCGTGGAAGGTCGATCTTGTAAGTGTTGTCGTTGTATCGTGCGAGCACCTTGAAGGGTCCATCCGCTCGTGGTCGAAGCTTCGACTTGTGTTCTTGTGGAAAGCGATCCTTGCGAAGGTGTAGCCACACGAGGTCACCAATGTTGAAGACCGTAGGTTGCTTGTTGAAGTTGAGCTTGGTCGCAAGGCGTTGAACTTGGCGCTCTTTGGTGTTTCTTGTATCTTCATGCACCTTCTTGAGGTGTGTCACACGTGCACTTGCGTCCAAATTGATGCGCTCTTGGAGTGGTAGAGGTAGAATATCCAAAGGGGACAAAGGGTTGAACCCGTAGACGACCTCGAAGGGGGACTTGCCGATTGTTGAGTGTCTTGCTCGGTTGTAGGCGAACTCGGCGATAGGTAGGCACTCCTCCCACTCCTTGATGTTCTTCTTGATGAGTACTCGAAGTAGAGCGGAGAGTGTGTGGTTGGTAACTTCCGTTTGGCCATCGGTTTGTGGATGGTACGCCATGGAGAAAAGTAGCTTGATTCCGAGCTTGGCGCATAGGGTCTTCCAAAAGTAGCTAAGGAACTTGACGTCGCGGTCCGAGACGATCATCTTTGGCACTCCATGTAGATGCAATATTTCCCTACAAAAGAGATTAGCAACATGTGAAGTATCGTCTATCTTGTTGCAAGGAATAAAATGTGCCATTTTTGAAAAACGGTCCACAACGACAAATACCGAATCCTTCCCATTTCGTGTCCTAGGAAAACCAAGTACAAAGTCCATGCTAATATCTTCCCATGGTTGGTATGGAATTGGTAGAGGCATATAAAGGCCATGGGATTGAGCTTTGGACTTAGTTTTGCGACATGTAGAGCATCGGTTGGTGAAGCGGTTGACGTCGCAAAACATCTTGGGCCAAAAGTAGTTCTTCGAGAGCATGGCAAACGTCTGGTCTCGTCCAAAATGTCCCATTAAGCCTCCTCCATGAGATTGCTGCAAACGAAACAAATGAAGAGAAGACTCGGGGATGCATAGTTTGTTAGCTCTCATAAGATATCCATCTTTGATGTAATAGCATTCCCAAGATGTATGCGTCAAACACTTGGCATAAGGAGTAGCAAAGGTAGGGTCGTACTCATACAAGTCTTTGATATGGTCAAAACCAATGACATCCAATTCAAGTTGAGTGACCAGCATGCATATGTGGGAAAGGGCATCCGCCACAATGTTTTCCTTACCCTTAATGTACTTGATGACATAAGGGAAAGACTCAATAAATTCACTCCATTTGGCATGACGCTTGTTCAACTTGGTTTGGCCCTTAAGTTACTTGAGCGTTTCATGATCGGTATGAATGATAAACTCATGAGGGCGAAGATAGTGTTCGCATTCATGCAAAACGCGTACTAAAGCATATAGCTCTTTGTCATAGATGGGGTATTTGAGTTGCGCGCCGGAGAGTTTCTCACTAGAGTAAGCTATGGGGCGCTTCTCAAGCGTTAACACGCCTCCTATGCCATTACCACTAGCATCGCAATGAACCTCAAAGGGTTTGTCAAAGTTGGGTAATGCAAGCATGGGAGCATGAGTAAGCAAGTTCTTAAGCTCATTGAAAGCGGTATCTTGGGATGGTCCCCAAATAAAAAGCGCATTCTTCTTGCTCAAAACATGCAAAGGCGAAGCAATTGTGCTAAAATCCTTCACAAAGCGGCGGTAGAAACCCGCTAGGCCAAGAAAGCTACGCATTTGTTGCAAATTGGTTGGTTGTGGCCAAGTCTTAATAGCATTGATCTTGGACTCATCAACATGAACACCCTTAGAAGAAACAACAAAACCCAAGAAAATGAGCTTGTCAATGCCAAAAAGGCATTTCTCTATATTAGCATAGAGTTTCTCTTTTCGAAGAGTTTGCAAAACGGTTCGAACATGGGTGACATGATCTTTAAGAGATTTGCTATAAACAAGGATATCATCAAAGTAGACCACAACAAATATACCAATGTAAGGGCGAAAGACATGATTCATAAGACGCATAAAAGTGCTTGATGCTTCCGATAGACCCATAGGCATGACTAACAACTCATACAAGCCAAATTTGGTTTTGAAAGCGGTTTTCCATTCATCACCCTCTTGTATGCGGATTTGATAGTAACCACTCTTAAGATCAATTTTGGAAAATATAGTGGCACCACTAAGCTCATCAAGCATATCGTCAAGGCGTGGAATGGGATACCTATAGCGAACGGTGATAGCATTGATAGGTCTACAATCGGAGCACATGCGAAAACTACCGTCTCGTTTTGGCACAAGAATGAACGGGACGGCGCAAGGGCTCAAACTTTCACGCACATGTCCATGGTCTATGAGATGCTTTACTTCCCTTTGTATTTCTTTGGTTTCTTCGGGGTTGACGCGGTAAGGAGCTTTGTTCGGAAGCGGTGCTCCGGGTATGAGGTCAATGCGGTGCTCAATGCCTCATAGTGGAGGTAGTCCCGGAGGTAGCTCGTCAGGGAAAACATCGTGAAATTTCTGCGAAAGAGAAGACAACACTAGAGGAAGATTGTGAGAAGTGTTAGTTTGTGGTGCATTGTCCTTGCACACAAGGATGTAGTGTAGGACTCTAGATGTGTTCTCACACACTCCTCTTATCTCACTTTTTGTGGCAAATAGGACTAAGTTCTTCTTTTCGCTCATCGTGGAGTTGTTCAATTTGGGCTTCTGGTGCTCACTCTCTTTTTGGTGGCTCGCTCTCTCACTATAATCTCCACAATGGGTGGCTTGCTTATCGGCGATCACTTGATTTGGTGACATTGGACGTAGAACGTACTCCTTGCCCTTCATCTTGAAGATGTAGTGGTTCGTTCGACCATTGTGGATGACTCCTTTATCAAATTGCCATGGGCGTCCAAGGAGAAGATGGCAAACGGTCATTGGAACGACGTCGCACTCCAAGGTGTCTTCGTAGGCGCCAATTTTGAAGGAGACTTGTACTCGGTGCTCGACTTGGATAGTGCCGGAGTCACTAAGCCATTGCACATTGTATGGATGTGGGTGCTTCGTCTTGGGCAATTGGAGCTTGGAGCAAAGTTCTTCACTTGCGAGATTATGACAACTCCCTCCATCGATGATGACCTTGATGGATTTTCCATTGATGCCGGCCTTGGTGTGGAATATGTGGCATCTTTGGTCTTCTTCTTGGTGATGTTGGAGAGTCAATACCTTGGAGACAACAAGGGCAGGAGTTGAATCTTCATCGCAAAAGACTTGTTCCTCTTCATCGTTCACTTGCCGGTGCATGGCGACTTGCTCAAGAGCGTCCATTTCTCCTTCACTCAATGAGTCGTATGTGCCGTCATCATTGAGGATCATTGTTCGCTTGTTGGTGCACTCGTAGGACTTGGTGTGGCCTCAACCTCCGCATGTGAAGCACTTGAAGGAACTCGTCTTGACGGTCTCATCGGTTGGGGTTGATGATGACGAAGCTCTCGGCTTGGAGTTGCTCGTAGTAGGATGACTTGGAGTTGACGAAGCTTTCTTGGAACTCGACTTGTCGATGTTGGTAGTAGAAGGCTTGGTAGTCGGTGGTGGAGTCATTCAAGATTGGTTGTTGGAGAAGCCGTACGACTTGGATGAGAACTTGGCATACTTGAAATCATCTTGCACTTGGCGTTCCGCTTTGGTAGCTTGATGCACTAGTTCGACGAGGTTCGAGTATGGTTGGAAGTCGGCGATCTTCTTGATAGGATGGTTGAGTCCATTCAAGAAACGTGCCATAGTTTGCTCATCACCTTTCGTGACATTGGCTCGTATCATGGCAATCTCCATCTCCTTGTAGTACTCTTCAACGCTCTTGGTTCCTTGCTTGAGTAGTTGGAGTTTCTTGAAGAGGTCGCGGTTGTAGTAGGTAGGCACAAAGCGTTCTCTCATGGCATCCTTCATTTCCGCCCAAGTTGTAATGGGTGGTTCACCTCTTGCCTCATGGCGCTCGATGACTTGTTCCCACCAAATGAGGACATAGTCTTGGAACTCAAGGGATGCCATCACGATCTTCTTCTCCTCGTCATAGTTGTGCAAACGGAAAATTTTGTCGACCTTCAATGCCATGAAAGGTACTCTTCAGGATCATTGCTTCCGTTGAACTTGGGCATGGTGAACTTGAGCTTGCCATAGCGTTTCTCTTCAATGTGTTGGGGTCGGGGATGATGATGCCCATGGTGTTGATGATTGTCAAGCTCGTGTTGCTCTTGGTGAGGAGAGTTGCCAACCTCATGTTGCTCTTGTCATGGAGGATTTCCAATGTCTTCATGCACTTTGATGAACTTGATGTTCTTGGCGAGCTTGTGTAGGAGCTTGTCGAGCTCGAGGACGAACTTGAGGAACGTGACGGTGGACGCGAGCTTGATGTCGTCGTTCATGAATTTCTTCGTGAAGTGCGTCTTCTTGTTCACGAGCTTGTCAGCCTCGGTCGGCTACGGCTCGACTTGAATCTCATAGGGCTTGTTGCGCCGCAAGTGCTTGAGTTTCACGGAGTTGTTGTTCTTGGCGTTGTGCCTCGGCATCTTGTGCAACTTGGTGTAGACGCGCTCACTCTTCCTCTTCATGTTAGCATTGTCGTTGCCGTTCTCGTGCTAGCGCAAAGGCCTCTTGAGATTGACGTTGTCGGCGCTCTTGAGAGTCGGTATCGTGTACATGATTGAGGCTTGCTTGACGATCGTTGCGCATGACACGGCATAGAGTGTTCGATGTCGGTGTACTTGAGCCAGTGAGGGTGAAGTTGGAGTGTCGACTTGAGCGAGTCCTTCTTGATGAAGACGAAGTGGAAGAAGAGTGGTTGAGCAACAAAGTGCGAATTTCATCCATCCTTGCGCCATTCTCTTGCTTGTGATCATCGAGCTTGTGGTTGAAGTAGTCCCTTGTACATTGCTCGAAGTGTCGCAAGTCGGTGGCGAGGTTGTCGGTGCGTTCACTCATGGCTTGTTGCTCTTGATGCAAAGCACGTTGTGCACCAAAGATGTGACTCTTGGTGACATAGGAGTTCATGTCGTCGTAGTGCTCGATGAAGAGTGGGTTGGTAGAAGTACTTGGCCTATCCATCATTCCAAGATACACAATGTGAGTGGTAGAAAGATAAGAACGAATACCAAATGTACCTTGACCGAAGTTGAAAGTGGATCGATGATCACTCCAATGTAGGACAAGGAAATAGCACAATTGGTACTAGCTCTTGTCGGTTTCTCACACCTACACAAGTAAAAGCTTTTGGTGAAGCTTGGTTAGGATGGTGGCACAAAATTTGATGCAATTGTAAGTGAGCTTCAATAATGTTGGAAAAGATTCGCAAGATGCAATGCAACAAGTAGACCAAGCATATAAGGTACATGGAAACACACACGCAAAAAGATAAGTGGGGTCGTGCAACCAAGGGTGAGCCAAAATGTGGAATACACAAAAATGCTCTTGTTGCACAATACTAGAGAGACGCCAGCACGATTGCATAATAGGATGATACAAGAACTTGTGCACAACCTACTTAGCAAAAATGCAACGACTTCTATCCCAAGTATGCTCTACGCAAGGTGTTTCTATGATATGATCCAAGATGATCTAGTATGAAAATCTTAATGTTGTATGACGCTATGGATCTTGCTTAAAAGCTCTTTGCTTATCTTTCCTCTTTGCTTAAAAGCTTGTTTGGCTCTTGGATGTTTGAGCTCTTTTCTCATGCAATGCTTGACGAACCAAAGATAGCAATTGTGTATGCGATGACAACTTTGTGACACAAGAGATGATACCAATATATGCAACAATGATGTATGTATGCTATGGGAAGTATGATCACTAATGTGCACAAGTCTCGTTGCCGGCAATACTCAATGGCTAGTCTCGATGGGTAAGCAACGCAAATGAGTAAGGCTATGATGTCTATCAAAGTAATGGCAAGAGTGATATGTCCAAAACCAAGATGAGGTTACCGTTCTTTGGTTCCACGTCCGTAAGCAAGACCAGTAGTCCATGGCGAAGATGAGCGGCGGTGGTGTTGATGTCAAACCGTACCTAGGTAGCCGAAACACGAGAGGATACGGAACCGCAACTCAAATTCTCAAAGCTCGAAGTGGCAACATGTGTCGGAGTGCGAAACGGTCCAAATGGTGGTGGTATGCGGAAGTGGTGATGGTGTAATGGTGGTGGGAGTGCGTATGCGGAAGTGTGGGGCGGTGGTGGTGACTATACTGAAAAAGTTCAGTTTCGCCAGGGAACTCCGGGCATCCGGTGGGGAGCGGTCGTCCGGTCGTCGGACGTCCGGTGGCAATCGGACGTCCGATGCCTGGGCACTGTTCCGGCACGGGAAGAACGGCACGTGGGCGAGGTCGGTGATGTGAACGTCATCGATTGCGGGCGATTTTGTGAATGGAAAGGGTGGAGACAAGGGGGAAAAGCAAGATCCACTCAACACAAAGCAAATCCATGGATCCAAACCAACAAAATCTCAACACACCAACAAATCACAAAAAAATTTGGGGCTATTTTTGTGGGGAATTTTCGAATTAGGACGAAAAACAACAAAAACAAGGCTAGAAACACAACGGGGAGGCTCCGAAATCGTGATCAACGTGGGTCATGATACCAAGATGATGTAGGGTAGGAACCCTATAGGCCGATATTTCACGAAAGGAGCGGATCCCTCGAAGAACACGAAGAACACGAGCGAAAACACAAGGGAAACACAAGAGGGATGCTCAACTAACAAGAACAAGTCACACATGTGCTAGATCCTCGAATACATAGGGTTCACATGGTACACAATCAAATAAGGACGATGCAAGGGTAACGATCTTCTCCGTGAGGAGGTCTTGATGTTCTTCCCTAAAGAGGGGTCTTGAATCCGTGTAATGCCCTCGATGCGGCTATATCTCCCACGTGTCGAAGCATGACTTAGAGGCATAACCGCATTGAAAACAATGTCGCAAGTGAGGTAATCTTCACACAACCCATGTAATACATAAGGGAAAGAGATACATAGTTGGCTTACAATCGCCACTTCACACAATACATGAATAAAGCATTACATCATCCAGATACAATCAAGGTCCGACTACGGAACCAAAATAAAAGAAAACTACCCCAAAAGCTACACAGATCCCCGATCGACCCCAACTGGGCTCCACTACTGATCAACTAGAACGAAACAACACAAAGGACAAGATCTTCATCGAGCTCCTCCTTAAGCTTGGATGCGTCATCTGCACGGTAACATCGACACCTGCAAACTGGTTTTGGAAGTATCTGTGAGTCATGGGGACTCAGCAATCTCACACCCTCACGATCAAGACTATTTAAGCTTATAGGTAAGGTAAAAGGTATGAGGTGGGGCTGCAGCAAGCGACTAGCATATATGCTGGCTAACATATGCAAAAGAGAGCGAGAAGAGAAGGCAAAGCACAGTCGAACTACTATGACAAGAAGTGATCCTAGAACAACCTACGTCAAACATAACTCCAACACCGTGTTCACTTCCCGGACTCCGCCGAGAAGAGACCATCACGGTTACACACGCGGTTGATGTATTTTAATTAAGATCAACTTCAGGTTTTCTACAACCGGACATTAGCAAATTCCCATCTTCCCATAACCGCGGGCATGGCTTTTGAAAGTTCAATCCCTGCAGGGGTGTCCCAACTTAGACCATCACAAGCTCTCACGGTCAACAAAGGATATTCCTTCTCCCAAGACAATCCGATCAGACTCGGCACCCTGGTTACAAGACATCCTCGACAATGGTAAAACAAGTCCAGCAAAGCCGCCCGAATGTGCCGACAAATCCTGATAGGAGCTGCACATATCTCGTTCTCAGGGCACACCGGATGAGCAAGACATCAGGTGGGCCAGCCCAGAGTTGCCCCTGGTAACTCCGGACATCGCTCAGTTTGGACCAACACTTAGACAAGCACTGGCCCGGGTGGGGGGGGGGGGTTAAAATAAAGATGACCCTTGGGCTGGCCTAACCCAAGGGAAAAAGAGGCTAGGTGGCGAATGGTAAAACCAATGTTGGGCCTTGCTGGAGGAGTTTTATTCAAGGCAAACTGTCAAGGGGTTCCCATTATAACCCAACCGTGTAAGGAACGCAAAATCTGGGAACATAACACCGATATGACGGAAACTAGGGCGGCAAGAGTGGAACAAAACACCAGGCATAAGGCCGAGCCTTCCACCCTTTACCAAGTATATAGATGCATTAATTAAATAAGAGATATTGTGATATCCCAACAAAATATCCATGTTCCAACATGGAACAACTCCAATCTTCACCTGCAACTAACAATGCTATAAGAGGGGCTGAGCAAAGCGGTAATATAGCCAAACAACGGTTTGCTAGGACAAGGTCGGTTAGAGGCTTGACTTAACAAAATGGGAGGCATGATAAGCAAGTGGTAGGTATCGCAGCATAGACATAGCAAAAGAACAAGCAACTAGCAAGAAAAGATAGAAGTGATTTTGAGGGTATGGTCATCTTGCCTGAAATCCCGCAAGGAAGAAGAACGAGTCCATGAAGAAGACAACGGACGTTGTCGAATGGTTCCTCACAAACGCGACGTTATCGGAACCAACCCGAAGAGGCAACACCGGAAAAAAGCACACAACATAGTAAACAACCAACACATGAACATGGTATGATATGCAGCAATCAACTTGGAAATCCAAGAGTGCCACTGCAAAGGTGAGTTGATTTCAGTTGAAATTGATATAAAGATCACCGGAAACGGATGCACGGTTTGGAGATGTCAAGCAAAACAAATATGGCACCGGTCTGCGATAAACAGCAAGTAGCGTTCTAAATGCATCAAGATAAATATGCTACGGCACTCAACCACGGCAACAAAATACATGGCTGGGATCCACTCATGATGCTTCACAATAGATGAACACTGAGATACGGCTAATTCAATCAATAGCAGGTTCAAACAAGCATGGCAAAAGTGCAAATGCTAACAGGTGTCAGACTTAGTGAAATTAACAGCTTGTCAGGAATTTATCAGCGGGAAGCAATGTTTAGAGCACGATAACTACCTGCTACAGGAACATATAGTGGCAAAGCAAGGCATGGCAGGAAGCTACTCTAAGCATATAACAAAAGTACCTTAGTGACCATGAGACAAAAGGGATCAGGAAATACAATTGCAAGCATGTGAACATGGCAAAAACATAAGCAGATTCAGACTTAGTGAAAAACTAGAGCATGCAAAACAGATAACGAGTAGGCATGTTTACGAGCTCGATGCACTCACTACAAAGCATGGCATGACAATCTAAGCATACACCCATCAAGAAAACATGGCATGGAAGTTAGACATGGCAAGAACAGCAACATAGCATACACGGATCAATAGCCACATCCTCGGTAAAATCACTAAACAAGTCAACAATCTGCCAGGATCATTTTATAGCAAGAGTAGAGCTCGATGGACTCAAGCTCGGGTGCTCCATAATTGCAAACAAAGACATGGATGGATAGAGCACCACAATATTAACAAAACATCCTTACTGATCATCCTCAAAAGAGGCACAGATCACTAGGAAACAACATGAACATATGGCATAAAAACAATAACAGGACAAGGACTTAGTGAAATTCTAAGTCCCTGAAATCAGCATCATTGAGTAAGCTACTTTGCATGCTTGTGCTAGTCACCACAAAGATCACAAAAATACATGGCATACACCTCCGTAAAGATGGCATGGCATATTTCAAAGCACATGTAGAGCTCAGGATCATAGCATGCACACATTAATCATGGCAAAAATGACAAAAGTGCATTTGCTGAAACAGATCTGAAACTATCATCACATAGCCCTCTTCCAACAGCATTTCGGGCATCAAGATGAGCTCAAATGAAAATGATGAAATGATGTACTCGTCGAAACAAACATTTTGATATGCTACACACACGAATCGGAGCAACAGTGATGAAGTTATGATGCGATGAAATATGCATAAAATTACTGGGATCTAGGGACTTAGCCAAAAACTACCAGCGCGAAAAACAAGAACCAGATCGGGGGAGCTCCAATCCTCGAACAGAACCTCTCCGGCGGAAGTCAACGGCGACGGGGAGGGGGTGTGGGACTCTGGCGGGGCTCGGGATGGCCGGGAATGGGTAGATCAGGTCGTGGGCGGCCGGATCCGGGCAAGGGCGGCGGTGAACGGAGCTCGGGGCAGCGCTGGCTGGACTTGGAGCTTGGGGCGCCATCCATGGCAGCCTTCTACATCACGGGAGAGAGAGGGAGATGAGCACGGGGGAAGAAGAAGGAGAGGGAGGAGGAGGAGACGGGGACGGCCTGGTCCGATGGCGCTCCGGTCACCGGAGTTGGACGGCGGCGAGGCAGCGGGGTCGAGCAGGAGGAGCTCGGGACGAAGGCGGCGGGGCAGATCGAGAGGAGAGGCGCTGGGCGCGGGGCAGCTCGGGCCGGGTGGGACGGCCGTGGGCCTGCAGGGCCGCGGCGGCGCGGGGAGGAGAGAGAAGGCGGCACGCTGATGTGGCGACGGGGGATTCGGCGTGGGCGGCGGAGCGGACATGTCCGACGGCAGGGATTTTGTCCGGTGGCGCGAGGTAGAGGAAGGCTATGGTTAGACCGCGAATTTCGGAGGGGATCACATATTTATAGGTAGAGGGAGCTAGGAGAGTCCAAATTGAGCACGGTTTGCAGCCACGCGATCGTTATTGAACGACTGAGATGATGGAGGAGGTTTGGGTGGGTTTTGGGCCACTTTGGAGAGGTGTTGGGCTGAAACACACATGAGGCCTTTCGGTTCCTCGGTTAACCGTTGGAGTATCGAACGAAGTCCAAATGGCACGAAACTTGACAGGCGGTCTACCGGTAGTAAACCAAGGCCGCATGAAAAGTCTCGGTCCAATCCAAAAACGTTTAACACCCGGACACAAAAAGAGGTAAAAGGGGACGCCGGAGGACATAGGAGCGCCGGATTGCAAAACGGACAACGGGGAAAATGCTCGGATGCATGAGACGAACATGTATGCAAATGAAATGCACATGATGACATGATATGACATGCATGACACACAAGCAATGACAAGGCAACAACAGTGAATAACTGGATGACACCTGGCACATCGGTCTCGGGGCGTTACAACACTCCACCACTACGAGAGGATCTTGTCCCGAGATCTAGAATGGCACCGGAGGGAAAACGGAAGAGAAAGAGAAGAGGTAAAACTAAGTTGCTTCTTTGACCAATGAGTGAAACCAAGGAACCTTGCGAGGTTGAACAATTTTGACAAAAGAATACAACAAAGGTGAAAAAAGTCAAAAACACTCCGTTAGCAAAGAGGGACAAGGAAGAACAACTTCGGGCCGCACTCCGATCAAAAAGAAGACGGATTGAATAAGAACTTGGTAAGATGAAAAGCAGTTGAGTAGAGGACACAACACTCCGGTTAAATAAGATAGAGAAGGAATAAGACTGCTATAATTTGGACAACACTTCGACTTTAAATGGGAGAAATTGAACATGATCTTGACAAACAAGATGATGGATTGAAGAGAGCAACATCACCATGCCTCCGGAACAAAAAGAATAGAATGGAAATGGAATGAACGGAGGGAAAAACAAGATCTTGGGAGAGCATGCTAACAACAAATGCTAGAATTGAGTAGTTGAATTAACAACAACAAAAGAACAAGGTTGTAGTGGGCTTATGGAGAAACATCTCAAAATTTAAAAGGCGAAAATTCTCCCACTAACTGAAAACAATGGATTTGAATTGATATTAACAAGGAGACGAGAAACTTATTTCACCGGGAGGATAAATGAAGAACTTGGGTCATTTGTAAACACCATAATAGCAACAATCCTTAGAGAAGGCTTAAGGTGAAATACAAACCAAGATAACTCCAAAGAAGAGATTGATTGGTTGAGAAGAAGTCTTGAGCAAAGAGAAAATGATGGAATTAGATATGTCACTCTTGAAAACTTCTGAATCATGAAACACGAAGGAAAATTATCAACAATGACATAACACCACCTTAAAAGATAAGAGGGGAAAACAATTGCACTCCGGATTACAAGAAGAAGAATGCTTGACCTCCTCTGAAAAGAATCTTGATGAACACTTCGAGAAGAAATTGAATCCTTGATCAACCATTATGTAAAGCCTCCTTGAAGAACTCCGGTAAGAAAAGAATGAACAACCAAAATGAAGGATAAAAAGAATAAGGTTGAAACCTTGCAATGATTTAGATGGATCTTCATGATGATATAATACAGAAACCATGGGACTCCGGAAAAGAAAAGATGAAACAATTGAAACCGAGAATTGATATGATGAACCACTCCGGAAAACAGGAATTGAATAAACTCGATGAAACAAGAATAAGAATTACATTATGCGTATCCCTCACCAATTAAATTGATGACAAGCCACGGATTTGGCATACAACTTATTCTCAAAGAAAGGATTAAGAGAGATATAATCAAACTTGAGAAGGTCTTCGATGATTCACCGGTAGGATGACATAACGGATGAATTGACACAAAAATAAAGGAAGCGAAATCTTGAATGAACCACCGATAAGAATTGAAAAATGAACGAAGTAAATGGATTAATCACCTAGTGAGAATTAGCAAATGAACGAAGATACATGAGAGAGTTTAGACACAAAAGAACGAAGAGATCATGAACTGATTAGAGGATATTTGCACGATACACCGGTAACATTTAGAGAAAGAGAGCTGAAAGCTGAGAATGAATGAACCTGAAATGAGGGACTCCGGATAATGAAACTAAGAATACTCTTGAATTGCTTCGGATGGGTGAAAAGAATTCCCATAATCGAATTAATTATGAGAGGATGGCAACAAGCTAGAATCACGAATCGTGAAGAGAATGGAGCAAGATTGAGATAAAAATCTTCTTCGGTCTTTCAATCTGAGAATGTCAATGAGAAACACCACCATGAATTGTTTAGATGCTCTGGAAGAATCAAAAGAGAAAAGATTGAGCCAACGATGAAAATAATTAAACCGATCTTGGAGAAAAAGCATTTGGCTGATGGTAAATCATTCTTACGTCAAACTTCAAAAAGAAATTTGAGGATAGCTCCGGGAAAATAAGGAGAGTCAGGTAAGATCCTGGGAAAAGACCTGTGGGTTAGGGCCCACTCAAAAGAAACACCGTTGAACGATTTTAAAGAGAGATTGCACCGGTTGAATTAAATGGCTTGAATGATCTAACATCCTCGAAAGAGTTTGAACGAAAGCAGAGTTGAAACATGAATCTTCGAAATATCTTGAGCACTCCGGAACAATTGAATAGTGAGAAATGAATGAATATGATGAGCACCGGCATGAGCAGGTATTTGAAACGAGGAAAACGGGATATGATCAACACCAAAAGCTTGAATTGGTTCCACTGGAGAAGAAAAGAATGGAGAATGATGAACGAGTAGAGCCTCTTCAAGAGAACCACCGGGTAAGAACGTTGATTGAAAAGAATGGAAAGACTTCACATTCATAAAATGGATAACGAATTAAGAAAACTGAGTCCTTGAAGAAGCAAGGGTGGGTGGGTGGGAAAAACAAAGGCAACTTAGAACGGAAGAAGCAAACATCGTTGACGAAAAACTGAGATTGGATCTTGCAAACGTTGAAATGATCGGATCCACTTGAAGAGAAACACGCCTATTCAAAAAGGATTGACATGACAATCTCGATTATCATGAAGGATTGGTATTCACATCGGAGTATGAGAACACCGTTTAGGAAAGGTAAGGAATCAACATTTGACTCCGAAGCAACTCGAATACCACAACTCAAAACAAAACAAAGGATTGGCTTGCAGAATAAGCCGGAATAAACATATGATAGAGATTTCGTCCGAAGTTTTGTGGTGGGGCCTACATAGGCTCGATCGTAGAGCACCATCATGTACAAGGCAGTGCACATGACATAATGCATCCTCGAGTCGGCATAGCCAAGGACTCTTTAAGACACAACGAGACCAGTGTAAAACCAACCGTGGATAGGTGGACCACTAGACGTCGAACCCCAATTTCATATCATACATCTGTCGGAAAGATATCCTGAGAGCTACTTGAATTCCCACTTATAAACTCCCGAAATTTTCCGGTTATGCAATCAGGTGTTGGGGATACAGGGGAAGCATAATATCTCACCCAAAACTAGCAAATCCCACATCCAGCTGTATCCATCCTTCAACACATAACCAAGAAACCTTCGGAAATCGTTTACCTCAACCTTCAAAAAGCATCCGTTATACGAGTTATGGCAATACTCCCGAACACCCGCCCCAGTACTGGGTGGCATCGAGGTTATCTCACCAACAACTGCATAAAAGGGATTTTCGATGTCGGCGAACTCAGGTATTGCAGAACTGCAACGATAAAATTGTGACGACAACACCTCGGAGCTCAACTCCCCGGGACACTACCACAACCCCTAAATGACAGGAGGCACCAAGAACAATGTTCTCGTCACAAAACCATGGGAACGATTCCAAGATACCCGCGTGATCCTAAATTTTTTTTTAGTGAAATTTGAGAAGAGAAGAGTCAAAACTCTACGTCAGGATGCCTTACCAGAGCGACGAAGGTTCTGAGGAGTAAAAAGAAGTCCTAACTCTCCAATATATATATAAATCCTAAATGACTGAAAACATTTTTCTAGACTCAACAACGCCAACGATTCGATCAAGCAGGGGGCTCCTAAGGTCGGGGAAGGCTCTAATTACCAACTTTTAACGCCCTTGATGTGGCTATATCTCGCACGTGTCGAAGCACGACTTAGAGGCATAACCGCATTGAAAGCAATGTCGCAAGTGAGGTAATATTCACACAACCCATGTAATACATAAAGGAAAGAGATACATAGTTGGCTTACAATCGCCACTTCACACAATACATGAATAAAGCATTACATCATCCAGATACAATCAAGGTCCGACTACGGAACCAAAATAAAAGAAGACTACCCCAAAAGCTACACAGATCCCCGACCGACCCCAACTGGGCTCCACTACTGATCAACTAGAACGAAACAACACAAAGGACAAGATCTTCATCGAGCTCCTCCTTGCGCTTGGTTGCGTCATCTGCATGGTAACACCGGCACCTGCAAACTGGTTTTGGAAGTATCTGTGAGTCACGGGGACTCAGCAGTCTCACACCCTCATGATCAAGACTATTTAAGCTTGTAGGTAAGGTAAAAGGTATGAAGTGGGGCTGCAGCAAGCGACTAGCATATATGGTGGCTAACATACGCAAAAGAGAGCGAGAAGAGAAGGCAAAGCACGGTCGAACTACTATGATCAAGAAGTGATCCTAGAACAACCTACATCAACCATAACTCCAACACCATGTTCACTTCCCGGACTCCGCCGAGAATAGACCATCACGGTTACACACGCGGTTGATGTATTTTAATTAAGATCAACTTCAGGTTTTCTACAACCGGACATTAACAAATTCCCATCTTCCCGTAACCACGGGCATGGCTTTCGAAAGTTCAATCCCTGTAGGGGTGTCCCAACTTAGACCATCACAAGCTCTCATGGTCAACGAAGGATATTCCTTCTCCCAAGACAATCCGATCAGACTCGGCACCCTGGTTACAAGACATCCTCGACAATGGTAAAACAAGTCTTGCAAAGCCGCCCGAATGTGCCGACAAATCCTGATAGGAGCTGCACATATCTCGTTCTCAGGGCGTACCGGATGAGCAAGACGTCGGGTGGGCCAGCCCAGAGTTGCCCCTGGTACCTCCGGACATCGCTCAGTTTGGACCAACACTTAGACAAGCACTGGCCGGGGGGGGGGGGGTTAAAATAAAGATGACCCTTGGGCTGGCCTAACCCAAGGGAAAAAGAGGCTAGGTGGCGAATGGTAAAACCAATGTTGGGCCTTGCTGGAGGAGTTTTATTCAAGGAAAACTGTCAAGGGGTTACCCAACCGTGTAAGGAACGCAAAATCCGGGAACATAACACCAATATGATGGAAACTAGGGCGGCAAGAGTGGAACAAAACACCAGGCATAAGGCCGAGCCTTCCACCCTTTACCAAGTATATAGATGCACTAATTAAATAAGAGATATTGTGATATCCCAACAAAATATCCATGTTCCAACATGGAACAACTCCAATCTTCACCTGCAACTAACAACGCTATAAGAGGGGCTGAGCAAAGCGGTAACATAGCCAAACAACGGTTTGCTAGGACAAGGTGGGTTAGAGGCTTGGCTTAACAAAATGGGAGGCATGATAAGCAAGTGGTAGGTATCGCAGCATAGGCATAGCAAAAGAGCGAGCAACTAGCAAGCAAAGATAGAAGTGATTTCGAGGGTATGGTCATCTTGCCTCAAATCCTGCAAGGAAGAAGAACGAGTCCATGAAGAAGAAAAACGGACGTAGTCGAACGGTTCCTCACAAACGCGACGTTATCGGAACCAACCCGAAGAAGCAACACCGGAAAGAAGCACACAACAAAGTAAACAACCAACACATGAACATGGTATGATATGCGGGATGCGGTATGCGGTGCATATGCATGATTTGGAAAGGAATGATAGAACCTGGCCTCAACATGGAAATCCAAGAGTGCCACTGGAAAGGTGAGTTGATTTCGGTTGAAATCGATATAAAGATCACCGGAAACGGATGCAAGGTTTGGAGATGGCAAGCAAAACAAATATGGCACCGGTCTGCGATAAACAGCAAGTAGCCTTCTAAATGCATCAAGATAAATATGCTACAGCACTCAAACATGGCAACAAAATACATGGCTGGGATCCACTCATGATGCTTCACAAAAGATGAACACTGAGCTACGGGTAATTCAATCAATAGCAGGTTCAAACAAGCATGGCAAAAGTGCAAATGATAACAGGTTTCAGACTTAGTGAAATTAACAACATGTCAGGAATTTATCAGCAGGAAGCAATGTTTAGAGCACGATAACTACCTGCTACAAGAACATATCGTGGCAAAGCAAGGCATGGCATGAAGCTAGTCTAAGCATATAACAAAAGTCCCTTAGTGACCATGAGCCAAAAGGGATCAAAAAATACAATTGCAAGCCTGTGAAAATAGCAAAAACATAAGCAGATTCAGACTTAGTGAAAAATTGGAGCATGCAAAACAGATAACGAGTAGGCATGTTTACGAGCTTGATGCACTCACTACAAAGCATGGCATGACAATCTAAGCCTACACCCATCAAGAATACATGGCATAGAAGCTAGACATGGCAATAACAACAACATAGCATGCACTGATCAATAGCAACATCCTCGGCAAAATCGCTAAACAAGTCAACAATCTGCCCGGATCATTTTATAGCAAAAGTAGAGCTCGATTGACTCAAACTCGGGTGCTTCATAATTGCAAACAAAGACATGGATGGATAGAGCACCACAATATTAACAAAACATCCTTACTGGTCATCCTCAAAAGAGGCACAGATCACTAGGAAACAACATGAACATATGGCATAAAAACAATAACAGGACAAGGACTTAGTGAAATTCTAAGTCCCTGAAATCAGCATCATTGAGTAAGCTACTTTGCATGCTTGTGCTAGTCACCACAAAGATCACAAAAATACATGGCATACACCCCTGTAAAGATGACATGGCATATTTCAAAACACATGTAGAGCTCAGGATCATAGCATGCACACATTAATCATGGCAAAAATGACAAAAGTGCATTTGCTGAGACAGATCTGAAACTATCATCACATAGCCCTCTTCCAACAGCATTTCGGGCATCAAGATGAGCTCAAATGAAAATGATGAAATGAGATGAAATGATGTACTCGTCGAAATGAACATTTCGATATGCTACACGCACGAATCGGAGCAACGGTGATGAAGTTATGATGCGATGAAAAATGCATAAAATTACTGGGATCTGGGGACTTAGCCAAAAACTACCAGCGCGAAAAACAGGATCCAGATCGGGGGAGCTCCAATCCTCGAACAGAACCTCTCTGGCGAAAGTCAGTAGCGACGGGGAGGGGGCGTGGGACTCCGGCGGGGCTCGGGATGGCCGGCAATGGGTAGATCAGGTCGTGGGCGGCCGAATCCGGGCAAGGGCGGCGGTGGACGGAGCTCGGGGCGGCGCTGGCCGGACTTGGAGCTTTGGGCGCCATCCATGGCGGCCTTCTGCATCACGGGAGAGAGAGGGAGATGAGCACGGGGAATAGGAAGGAGAGGGAGGAGGAGGAGACGGGGCCGGCCTGGTCCGGTGGCGCTCTGGTCGCCGGAGTTGGATGGCAGCGAGGCGGCGGGGTCGAGCAGGAGGATCTCGGGACGAGGGCGGAGGGGCAGATCGGGAGGAGCGGCGCTGGGCGCGGGGCAGCTCGGGCCTGGTGGGACGGCTATGGACCCGTAGGGCCACGGCGGCGTGGGGAGGAGAGAGAAGGCGGCACGCTGACGTGGCGGCGGGGGATTGGGCATGGGCGGCGGAGCGGACATGTCCGGTGGCGGAGATTTTGTCCGGTGGCGCGAGGTAGAGGAAGGCTAGCGTTAGACCATGAATTTCGGAGGGGGTCACATATTTATAGGTAGAGGGAGCTAGGAGAGTCCAAATTGAGCACGGTTTGCAGCCACGCGGTCGTGATTGAACGACCGAGATGATGGAGGAGGTTTAGGTGGGTTTCGGGCCACTTTGGAGAGGTGTTGGGCTGCAACACACACGAGGCCTTTTCGGTTCCTCGGTTAACCGTTGGAGTATCAAACGAAGTCCAAATGGCACGAAACTTCACAGGTGGCACCCAGGTACCGAACGTCCGCTGGTGGCCGGTCATCCGGTGTCTCAGGAGCGGCCGGTTATCTGGTGTCCTCCGGACGTCCGTTGGTTCTGCTCTATGATGGGGGTGCCGGATGTCCGGTAACTCCGGACTTCCGCTGATGGTGGCTCCGGTGTGGTTGCGCCAGTCGTCCGTTCGGGGCCGGACGTCCGCTCATTCGCCTCGGGTGCAGGGGCACCGATCGTCCGGTCTGGACCGGACGTCCGCTCGCTGGGGGTCGGCTGGAGCATCAGGCGCCGGACGTCCGGTCCTGGCCGGTCGTCCGGTGGCTGGGACTTTTCTTACAGCCTTTCTTCTTCTCCATCTTCAATTCCATCTTCCTTTTGTTCTTCTCCTTGCTCCTTAGCTTCTCCATGATACCTGAGTATGCACAAAGTGTCTGTATGAGGTAGTAGCCACGTCTCATGAGCATCGAAGTGGAATTGTTAGAGGAGAGATGTCACCTCGGTTTCAAGAGCTCTTGCACGTGCTCATGTCATGGGTCCAAGAGGTGTCATAGGAGATGTAGTTGGGTCCATGGGGATGGCCTTGGGATGCTCGACATCAAAAGAATTTCAGAGTGAAGTGGAAAATCATCGTAACAAGAAAATAAAGTTTCTACGATCTGATCGTGGAGGAGAATAATTGAGTTACGAGTTAGGTCTTCATTTAAAACAATGCGGAATAGTTTCGCAACTCACGCCACCCGGAACAGCACATCGTAATGGTGTGTCCGAACATCGTAATCGTACTTTACTAGATATGGTGGGATCTATGATGTCTCTTACTAATTTACCGCTATCATTTTGGGTTATTCTTTAGAGATGGCTGCATTCAGGTTAGATAGGTGTAGGATCTAGAAGTAGGTGTGTCTAGAGGGGGGGTGATTAGACACTTAGTGCTAAAGTTGCAATTTTTAATCTTTTAGGTTTGAGTGGAGTTTTAGGCACAATTTCAACATACACAATACATATCAAGCAAGCATGCAAAGAGTATATGAGCAGCGGAATGTAAAGCATGCAACTTGCAAGAATGTAAGGGGAAGGGTTTGGAGAATTCAAACGCAATTGGAGACACGGATGTTTTTCCCGTGGTTCGGATAGGTGGTGATATCCTACATCCACGTTGATGGAGACTTCAACCCACAAAGGGTAACGGTTGCGCGAGTCCACGGAGGGCTCCACCCACGAAGGGTCCACGAAGAAGCAACCTTGTCTATCCCACCATGGCCATCGCCCACGAAGGACTTGCCTCACTAGCGGTAGATCTTCACGAAGTAGGCGATCTCCTTGCCCTTACAAACTCCTTGGTTCAACTCCACAATCTTGTCGGAGGCTCCCAAGTGACACCTAGCCAATCTAGGAGACACCACTCTCCAAGAAGTAACAAATGGTGTGTTGATGATGAACTCCTTGCTCTTGTGCTTCAAGTGATAGTCTCCCCAACACTCAACTCTCTCTCATAGGATTTGGATTTGGTGGAAAGAAGATTTGAGTGGAAAGCTGTTGGGGAACGCAGTAATTTCAAAAAATTTCCTACGCACACGCAAGATCATGGTGATGCACAGCAACGAGAGGGGAGAGTGTTGTCTACGTACCAACGCAGACCGACTGCGGAAGCGATCACACAACGTAGAGGAAGTAGTCGTACGTCTTCTTCCCGATCCGATCGATCCAAGCACCGTTACTCCGGCACCTCCGAGTTCTTAGCACACGTTCAGCTCGATGACGTTCCTCGGGCTCCGATCCAGCAAAGCGTCGAGGAAGAGTTCCGTCAGCACGACGGCGTGGTGACGATCTTGATGTACTACCGACGCAGGGCTTCGCCTAAGCACTGTAACGGTATGATCGAGGTGGAATTTGGTGGCAGGGGGCACCGCACACGGCTAAGGAACGATCTCAAGGATCAACTTGTGTGTCTTGGGGTGTCCCCTGCCCCCGTATATAAAGGTTGGAGGGAGGGGGGCTGGCCGGCCAAAGAGGTGTAGGCGCAGGAGGAGTCCTACTCCCACCGGGAGTAGGACTCCCCCCTCCAACCCTATTCCAACTAGGACTCCTTGGGAAAACGGGAGAGGGAAAGAGGGAGAGGTGGCCGGCCACCTCTCCTAGTCCTAATAGGACTAGGGGAGGGGGGAGGTGCGCAGCCCTCCTTGGCAGCCCCTTTCACCTTTCCACAATGGCCCATGTAGGCCCATTTGGCTCCCGGGGGGTTCCGGTAACCCTCCCGGTAATCCGGTAAAATCCCGATTTCACCCGGAACACTTCCGATGTCCAAACATAGACTTCCAATATATCAATCTTTACGTCTCGACCATTTCGAGACTCCTCGTCATGTCCATGATCTCATCCGGGACTCCGAACAACCTTCGGTACATCAAAATGCATAAACTCATAATAACTGTCATCGTAACGTTAAGCGTGCGGACCCTACGGTTCGAGAACAATGTAGACATGACCGAGACACGTCTCCGGTCAATAACCAATAGCGGGACCTGGATGCCCATATTGGCTCCTACATATTCTACGAAGATTTTTATCGGTCAGACCGCATAACAACATACGTTGTTCCCTTTGTCATCGGTATGTTACTTGCCCGAGATTCGATCGTCGGTATCCAATACCTAGTTCAATCTCGTTACTGGCAAGTCTCTTTACTCGTTCCGTAATACATCATCTCATAACTAACATCTTAGTTATTATGCTTGCAAGGCTTATGTGATGTGTATTACCGAGAGGGCCCAGAGATACCTCTCCGACAATCGGAGTGACAAACCCTAATCTTGAAATACGCCAACCCAACATCTACCATTGGAGACACCTGTAGTACTCCTTTATAATCACCCAGTTACGTTGTGACGTTTGGTAGTACCCAAAGTGTTCCTCCGGTAAACGGGAGTTGCATAATCTCATAGTTATAGGAACATGTATAAGTCATGAAGAAAGCAATAGCAACATACTAAACGATCGGGTGCTAAGCTAATGGAATGGGTCATGTCAATCAGATCATTCAACTAATGATGTGACCTCGTTAATCAAATAACAACTCTTTGTTCATGGTTAGGAAACATAACCATCTTTGATTAACGAGCTAGTCTAGTAGAGGCATACTAGTGACACTCTGTTGGTTTATGTATTCACACATGTATTATGTTTCCGGTTAATACAATTCTAGCATGAATAATAAACATTTATCATGATATAAGGAAATAAATAATAACTTTATTATTGCCTCTAGGGCATATTTCCTTCAGTCTCCCACTTGCACTAGAGTCAATAATCTAGATTACATAGTAATGATTCTAACACCCATGGAGTCTTGGTGCTGATCATGTTTTGCTCGTGGAAGAGGCTTAGTCAACGGGTCTGCAACATTCAGATCCGTATGTATCTTGCAAATCTCTATGTCTCCCACCTGGACTAAATCCCGGATGGAGTTGAAGCGTCTCTTGATGTGTTTGGTTCTTTTGTGAAATCTGGATTCCTTTGCCAAGGCAATTGCACCAGTATTGTCACAGAAGATTTTCATTGGACCCGATGCACTAGGTATGACACCTAGATCGGATATGAACTCCTTCATCCAGACTCCTTCGTTCGCTGCTTCCGAAGCAGCTATGTACTCCGCTTCACATGTAGATCCCGCTACGACGCTTTGTTTAGAACTGCACCAACTGACAGCTCCACCGTTTAAAGTAAACACGTATCCAGTTTGCGATTTAGAATCGTCCGGATCAGTGTCAAAGCTTGCATCAACGTAACCTCTTACGGTGAGCTCTTTGTCACCTCCATATACGAGAAACATATCCTTAGTCCTTTTCAGGTATTTCAGGATGTTCTTGACCGCTGTCCAGTGATCCACTCCTGGATTACTTTGGTACCTCCCTGCTAAACTTATAGCAAGGCACACATCAGGTCTGGTACACAGCATTGCATACATGATAGAGCCTATGGCTGAAGCATAGGGAACATCTTTCATTTTCTCTCTATCTTCTGCAGTGGTCGGGCATTGAGTCTGACTCAACTTCACACCTTGTAATACAGGCAAGAACCCTTTCTTTGCTTGATCCATTTTGAACTTCTTCAAAATCTTGTCAAGGTATGTGCTTTGTGAAAGTCCAATTAAGCGTTTTGATCTATCTCTATAGATTTTTATGCCTAATATGTAAGCAGCTTCCCCGAGGTCTTTCATCGAAAACCTTTTATTCAAGTATCCCTTTATGCTATCCAGAAATTCTATATCATTTCCAATGAGTAATATGTCATCCACATATAATATCAGAAATGCTACAGAGCTCCCACTCACTTTCTTGTAAATACAGGCTTCTCCAAAAGTCTGTATAAACCCAAATGCTTTGATCACACTATCAAAGCGTTTATTCCAACTCCGAGATGCTTGCACCAGTCCATAAATGGATCGCTGGAGTTTGCACACTTTGTTAGCTCCCTTTGGATCGACAAAACCTTCTGGTTGCATCATATACAACTCTTCTTCCAGAAATCCATTCAGGAATGCGGTTTTTACATCCATTTGCCAAATTTCATAATCATAAAATGCGGCAATTGCTAACATGATTCTGACAGACTTAAGCATCGCTACGGGTGAGAAAGTCTCATCGTAGTCAACTCCTTGAACTTGTCGAAAACCTTTTGCGACAAGTCGAGCTTTGTAGACAGTAACATTACCATCAGCGTCAGTCTTTTTCTTAAAGATCCATTTATTCTCAATTGCTTGCCGATCATCGGGCAAGTCAACCAAAGTCCATACTTTGTTCTCATACATGGATCCCATCTCAGATTTCATGGCTTCAAGCCACTTTGCGGAATCTGGGCTCACCATCGCTTCTTCATAGTTCGTAGGTTCATCATGATCTAGTAGCATGACTTCCAGAACAGGATTACCGTACCACTCTGGTGCGGATCTTACTCTGGTTGATCTACGAGGTACAGTAGTATCTTGATCTAAAGTTTCATGATCATCATCATTAACTTCCTCTCTTATTGGTGTAGGTCTCACAGAAACAGTTTTCTGTGATGTACTATTTCCCAATAACGGAGTAGGTACAGTTACCTCGTCAAGTTCTACTTTCCTCCCACTCACTTCTTTCGAGAGAAACTCCTTCTCAAGAAAGTTTCCGAATTTAGCAACAAAAGTCTTGCCTTCGGATCTGTGATAGAAGGTGTATCCAATAGTTTCCTTTGGATATCCTATGAAGACACACTTCTCCGATTTGGGTTCGAGCTTATCAGGTTGAAGCTTTTTCACATAAGCATCGCAGCCCCAAACTTTAAGAAACGACAACTTTGGTTTCTTGCCAAACCACAGTTCATAAGGCGTCGTCTCAACGGATTTAGATGGTGCCCTATTTAACGTGAATGCGGCCGTCTCTAAAGCATAACCCCAAAATGATAGCGGTAAATCAGTAAGAGACATCATAGATCGCACCATATCTAGTAAAGTACGATTACGACGTTCGGACACACCATTACGTTGTGGTGTTCCGGGTGGCGTGAGTGGCGAAACTATTCCACAATTTTTCAAATGTACACCAAACTCGTAACTCAAATATTCTCCTCCACGATCAGATCGTAGAAACTTTATTTTCTTGTTACGATGATTTTCAACTTCACTCTGAAATTCCTTGAACTTTTCAAATGTTTCAGACTTATGTTTCATTAAGTAGATATACCCATATCTGCTTAAATCATCTGTGAAGGTGAGAAAATAACGATATCCGCCACGAGCCTCAATATTCATCGGACCACATACATCGGTATGTATGATTTCCAATAAATCTGTTGCTCTCTCCATAGTACCAGAGAACGGTGTTTTAGTCATCTTGCCCATGAGGCACGGTTCGCAAGTACCAAGTGATTCATAATCAAGTGGTTCCAAAAGCCCATCAGTATGGAGTTTCTTCATGCGCTTTACACCGATATGACCTAAACGGCAGTGCCACAAATAAGTTGCACTATCATTATCAACTCTGCATCTTTTGGCTTCAACATTATGAATATGTGTATTACTACTATCGAGATTCAATAAGAATAGACCACTTTTCAAGGGTGCATGACCATAAAAGATATTACTCATATAAATAGAACAACCATTATTCTCTGATTTAAATGAATAACCGTCTCGCATCAAACAAGATCCAGATATAATGTTCATGCTCAACGCTGGCACCAAATAACAATTATTTAGGTCTAATATTAATCCCGAAGGTAGATGTAGAGGTAGCATGCCGACTGCGATCACATCGACTTTGGAACCGTTTCCCACGCGCATCGTCACCTCGTCCTTTGCTAGTGTCCGCTTATTCTGTAGTCCCTGTTTCGAGTTGCAAATATTAGCAACAGAACCAGTATCAAATACCCAGGTGCTACTGCGGGCATTAGTAAGGTACACATCAATAACATGTATATCACATATACCTTTGTTCACCTTGCCATCCTTCTTATCCGCCAAATACTTGGGGCAGTTCCGCTTCCAGTGACCAGTCTGCTTGCAGTAGAAGCACTCAGTTTCAGGCTTAGGTCCAGACTTGGGTTTCTTCTCTTGAGCAGCAACTTTCTTGCCGTTCTTCTTGAAGTTCCCTTTCTTCTTCCCTTTGCCCTTTTTCTTGAAACTAGTGGTTTTGCTAACCATCAACACTTGATGCTCCTTCTTGATTTCTACCTCCGCAGCTTTCAGCATAGCGAAGAGCTCGGGAATAGTCTTGTTCATCCCTTGCATATTATAGTTCATCACAAAGCTCTTGTTGCTTGGTGGCAGTGATTGGAGAATTCTGTCAATGACGCAATCATCCGGAAGTGTAACTCCCAATTGAATCAAGTGATTATTATACCCAGACATTTTGAGTATATGCTCACTGACAGAACTGTTCTCCTCCATCTTGCAGCTATAGAACTTATTGGAGACTTCATATCTCTCAATCCGGGCATTTGCTTGAAATATTAACTTCAACTCCTGGAACATCTCATATGCTCCATGACGTTCAAAACGTCGTTGAAGTCCCGGTTCTAAGCCGTAAAGCATGGCACACTGAACTATTGAGTAGTCATCAGCTTTGCTCTGCCAGACGTTCATAACTTCTGGTGTTGCTCTTGCAGCAGGCCTGGCACTCAGCGATGCTTCCAGGACGTAATTCTTCTGTGCAGCAATGAGGATAATCCTCAGGTTACGGACCCAGTCCGTGTAATTGCTACCGTCATCTTTCAACTTTGCTTTCTCAAGGAACGCATTAAAATTCAACGGAACAACAGCACGAGCCATCTATCTACAATCAACATAAACAAGCAAGATACTATCAGGTACTAAGTTCATGATAATTTTTTAAGTTCAGTTAATTTACTTAAGAACTCCCACTTAGATAGACATCCCTCTAATCCTCTAAGTGATCACGTGATCCAAATCAACTAAACCATAACCGATCATCACGTGAGATGGAGTAGTTTTCAATGGTGAACATCAATATGTTGATCATATCTACTATATGATTCACGCTCGACCTTTCGGTCTCCGTGTTCCGAGGCCATATCTGTATATGCTTGGCTCGTCAAGTATAACCTGAGTATTCCGCGTGTGCAACTGTTTTGCACCCGTTGTATTTGAACGTAGAGCCTATCACACCCGATCATCACGTGGTGTCTCAGCACGAAGAACTTTTGCAACGGTGCATACTCAGGGAGAACACTTCTTGATAATTTAGTGAGAGATCATCTTATAATGCTACCGTCAATCAAAGCAAGATAAGATGCATAAAAGGATAAACATCACATGCAATCAATATAAGTGATATGATATGGCCATCATCATCTTGTGCTTTGTAATCTCCATCTCCGAAGCACCGTCATGATCACCATCGTCACCGGCGCGACACCTTGATCTCCATCGTAGCATCGTTGTCGTCTCGCCAATCTTATGCTTCTACGACTATCACTACCGCTTAGTAATAAAGTAAAGCATTACATCGCGATTGCATTGCATACAATAAAGCGACAACCATATGGCTCCTGCCAGTTGCCGATAACTCGGTTACAAAACATGATCATCTCATACAATAAAATCAGCATCATGCCTTGACCATATCACATCACAACATGCCCTGCAAAAACAAGTTAGACGTCCTCTACTTTGTTGTTGCAAGTTTTACGTGGCTGCTACGGGCTTAAGTAAGAACTCATCTCACCTACGCATCAAAACCACAACGATAGTTCGTCAAATAGACTCCGTTTTAACCTTCTCAAGGACCGGGCGTAGTCACACTTGGTTCAACTAAAGTTGGAGAGGCAGTCTTCCGCAAGCCATCTATGTGCAAAGCACGTCGAGGGAACCGGTCTCGCGTAAGAGTACGCGTAAGGTTGGTCCGGATCGTCTCGTCCAACAATACCGCCGAACCAAAGTATGAATGCTGGTAGGCAGTATGACTTGTATCGCCCACAACTCACTTGTGTTCTACTCGTGCATATAACATCAAACCATAAAAACCTAGGCTCGGATGCCACTGTTGGGGAACGCAGTAATTTCAAAAAGTTTCCTACGCACACGCAAGATCATGGTGATGCACAGCAACGAGAGGGGAGAGTGTTGTCTACATACCAACGCAGACCGACTGCGGAAGCGATCACACAACGTAGAGGAAGTAGTCGTACGTATTCTTCCCGATCCGATCGATCCAAGCACCGTTACTCCGGCACCTCCGAGTTCTTAGCACACGTTCAGCTCGATGACGTTCCTCGGGCTCCGATCCAGCAAAGCGTCGAGGAAGAGTTCCGTCAGCACGACGGCGTGGTGACGATCTTGATGTACTACCGACGCAGGGCTTCGCCTAAGCACTGTAACGGTATGATCGAGGTGGAATTTGGTGGCAGGGGGCACCGCACACGGCTAAGGAACGATCTCAAGGATCAACTTGTGTGTCTTGGGGTGTCCCCTGCCCCCGTATATAAAGGTTGGAGGGAGGGGGGCTGGCCGGCCAAAGAGGTGTAGGCGCAGGAGGAGTCCTACTCCCACCGGGAGTAGGACTCCCCCCTCCAACCCTATTCCAACTAGGACTCCTTGGGAAAACGGGAGAGGGAAAGAGGGAGAGGTGGCCGGCCACCTCTCCTAGTCCTAATAGGACTAGGGGAGGGGGGAGGTGCGCAGCCCTCCTTGGCAGCCCCTTTCACCTTTCCACAATGGCCCATGTAGGCCCATTTGGCTCCCGGGGGGTTCCGGTAACCCTCCCGGTAATCCGGTAAAATCCCGATTTCACCCGGAACACTTCCGATGTCCAAACATAGACTTCCAATATATCAATCTTTACGTCTCGACCATTTCGAGACTCCTCGTCATGTCCATGATCTCATCCGGGACTCCGAACAACCTTCGGTACATCAAAATGCATAAACTCATAATAACTGTCATCGTAACGTTAAGCGTGCGGACCCTACGGTTCGAGAACAATGTAGACATGACCGAGACACGTCTCCGGTCAATAACCAATAGCGGGACCTGGATGCCCATATTGGCTCCTACATATTATACGAAGATTTTTATCGGTCAGACCGCATAACAACATACGTTGTTCCCTTTGTCATCGGTATGTTACTTGCCCGAGATTCGATCGTCGGTATCCAATACCTAGTTCAATCTCGTTACTGGCAAGTCTCTTTACTCGTTCCGTAATACATCATCTCATAACTAACATCTTAGTTATTATGCTTGCAAGGCTTATGTGATGTGTATTACCGAGAGGGCCCAGAGATACCTCTCCGACAATCGGAGTGACAAACCCTAATCTTGAAATACGCCAACCCAACATCTACCATTGGAGACACCTGTAGTACTCCTTTATAATCACCCAGTTACGTTGTGACGTTTGGTAGTACCCAAAGTGTTCCTCCGGTAAACGGGAGTTGCATAATCTCATAGTTATAGGAACATGTATAAGTCATGAAGAAAGCAATAGCAACATACTAAACGATCGGGTGCTAAGCTAATGGAATGGGTCATGTCAATCAGATCATTCAACTAATGATGTGACCTCGTTAATCAAATAACAACTCTTTGTTCATGGTTAGGAAACATAACCATCTTTGATTAACGAGCTAGTCTAGTAGAGGCATACTAGTGACACTCTGTTGGTCTATGTATTCACACATGTATTATGTTTCCGGTTAATACAATTCTAGCATGAATAATAAACATTTATCATGATATAAGGAAATAAATAATAACTTTATTATTGCCTCTAGGGCATATTTCCTTCAAAAGCAACTTGGGGAAGGCTAGAGATCAAGATTCATATGGTAGGAATGGAATATCTTGGTCTCAACACATGAGTAGGTAGTTCTTTCTCAGAACATATGAGTTGGAAGTGTAGGTGTGTTCTGATGGATCTCTCCACGAATGAAGAGGAGGTGGAGGGGTATATATAGCCTCCACACAAAATCCAACCGTTACACATAGTTTTCCAATCTCGGTGGGACCGAATCAACAAACTCGGTCGGACCGAAATAGTAAACCTAGTGACCGTTAGAGATTTTCGGTGGGACCGACTGGATCAACTTGGTGGGACCGATGTGCTAGGGTTAGGGTAAATCCAAAACTCGCTTTGACCGATTACTCAAACTCGGTGGGACCGATTTGGGTAATAAGCGAAACAGAGAGTTGGCCAAGCAAACTCGGTGGGGCCGATTTCATATCTCGGTGGGACCGAAAATATTGCAATAGGTAACAGAGAGTTTGCAAGCCCATCTCGGTGAGACCGAGATCCCATCGGTGAGACCGAACTGATTAGGGTTTCTGGCAGTGGCTATGACAAGTGAAACTCGGTGGCGCCGGATAGAAATGATCGGTAGGTCCGAGTTTGGCTTTGGGTTTAGGTCATATGTGGAAGTGGGAAAGTAGCTGAGGATTTTGGAGCATATCATTAAGCACTTGAGCAAGAGGCTCATTAAGCAACACGTCATCCCTCCTTGATAGTATTGGCTTTTCCTATGGACTCAATGTGATCTTGGATCACTAAAATGTAAAATGAAGAGTCTTGAGCTTTAAGCTTTAGCCAATCCTTTGTCCTTAGCATCGCGGAGAGCTTCCCACAACCTTTAGTCCATGCCACTCCATTGTTGAACTTATCTGAAACATACTAGATAGAAACATTAGTCCATTAAGAGATATGTTGTCATTAATTACCAAAACCACCTAGGGAGCACTTGTGCTTTCAGTCTCCCCCTTTTTGGTAATTGATGGCAACATACATCAAAGCTTTAGATAAAGATATAAAGAACAACAAGTAAAGCTTTGGAAGGACATGTAACAAGCATAGGCTCCCCCTACATCTGTGCACTCATGTAAATATGAAATATGGAGGCATGTGAGAGCATAATCATGGCAGAGTAGGCAATGTGTTACATGTATCTTGGCCATATGCATCAGAGCAAAAGATTGTCAAGGAAAATACCTTCATGCTCATGAGGCCTTCTTGCAAATAGTATGTACATAAGCAAGAATTCCTCATACTCATGATTTTGATGCATACACTTACCTTGTAGTCTTTGGTTGGCTTAGGATGGGATGAACCTGCACAAACAAAGTTAGATAACACAGGTACATCCATTGGTCAGAGCAAACAAAAGAAACCACAAGAATACCAAGACTGGGATGACATGTAGAGAGTGAGTACAAGGTACCACATTGGATTCAACATGTCCCCAAGAGTAAAGATATGCAATGAATTTGACTGATTTCTTTCCCTTAGGTGTCTTGCTCCCCCTGAATCTTACATGGGATATTGGGAGAAGATAGGGAACAGAAAATCAGAGCTGAAAGATACAAATGGATAAAACTTAATGCAAATAAGCACATATGAACATGTCTTCCCCCCAAAAAGACATGTGACATCTCTCCTCTTGAACATCAACCATGTGGGACATCTGGGATCCTTGAGTATTCTCTCCCCCTGGAAATCTCTTTCTCCCCCTTAATACTTTCTCTCTTGTAGGTTTGGTCCTTGAGACTTTCTCTCTCCCTTGAGCTTTGATGTGATCTCTCTCTCTCCCCCTTTGACATCAATTTCCAAGAAGGTCTTTCTGGAATCCGTTGTATAGGTTTGGTCCTTGAGACTCAGCACAAAGCAATAGATAAAATTTTGATGCTTGTAGAGGACAAGATTCATTGAGTAGAGCTGGATCAGAAGAAATATAGAACAAGTGGCAAACTATTTTTCCTGGTGTGAAGTCGGTGGCACCGAGTGGCAAGTTTCGGTGGTACCGAAAAGATTCGGTTGGACCAAAAATTACAAGTCAGTGAAACCGAGTTCACACATAGAAAAACACTTGTCACCTCAGCTTACTAGACATGTAGGATCTCACAAAGATTTGCAATGAATTACCTGAAGGATTTGCAAGGAATTGAATGCAGAAAATGCAGAACGAAAACAAAAAGAAAGGAGAAGAAACTGAAGGATCTAGATGAAGTTGAAAAAGAGAAAGAAAATAAACATGCATGAGCCAAATGCAATAACACAAAAAAAACACAAGAGAACTTCATCTAGAGTTGGGCGGTGACATAGTCACCTATGTTAGAGTATATTGACTTAGGAGTCAAGTGAGAACACTTGATCATAGGTCATACTCATCGTTTAAGCTCGAAATGGGGTTACCATTCTTTGTTTAAGCATCTTGGTGTATTCACATCTTGTTGAGTTGCTTTGACTCATGTCTTGGAGTAAAGCTTCTCTAAGATGGAATAACATACCTTGGGTGGTGGTGTGGTTCTTGCGCATGGAGTTGAACTTGTGTGGGTGCTCAAGGTTGATGTAGCTCATCAAGAGTTGGGAGCACCACTTGGAGTTTGAGTTCATCTACCTACATGGGTTAGTTCTTTGCAAGGAAGAGCACTTGTGTATCCAAAAAAAATGACAATCATGAAGCTCAACATAGAATTTGTCAAAGGATCACTACAAGGATTCCGGTCTATTGCAACAAAATTTGTTGCTACAACTAAGTTTTGTTGCAATAAAACGCAATATTACCACAAATTCTCTCGTTGTGGTAATAGGTCGCACATATTGCCATAACATAGTTTGGTCACGATAAATACTAAGTTTGTTGCAATAGAGGCCTCATATTGCAACGAATTGTATCGGCGTTGCAATATGGCAGTGGTATTGCGACAAACAGATTCCGTTGCGTGAGGGCAGTCATTTTGTTGTAATAGAGACTAGGCAGTTCAACAGAATAACTATCCATGGCAATATTCGGAAAGATATTGCAACACAGGCATGATGTTGCATTAGTTACAAATATTGTTGCAAAAAGTGGCTAGCTATTGCAACAAACTAAATCGGCGTTGCAATATGGTAGCGATATTGCAACAAAAAAATTCTGTTGCGCGAAGCAGTCATTTTGTTGCAATAGAGACTAGGTATTTCAACAGGATAACTATTCATGGTAATATTCGAAAAGATATTGCAACATCGATGTGACGTTGCATTAGTTACAAGTAAAACAGTGGAAAAATATATTATTCGAATTTATAGATATTAAGTTGTATTTTTCGCAAGCTCTAAGGAGTAATTAAATTATTTTTAAATTGCACCAATTTTAATTAACCAAGACTATGGAAAAACTTTATAAATGGATAGAACACACTTTCTTGATAAGAATACATATTTAACTCGTTACATTTGGATTTGAAATGGCCAAGAAATGTTCGCCTATGTAACAAAACTACTTGTTGACAAGTTCCAAAAAACATGTACGTAATTTCAAAATGTTTGTGAATTCAAAAAAGATTCAAGAATTTGTAAATAATTTCATGAATTTAGAAAATGTTCGCAACTTCAAAATTATGGTGAACATTTTTTCAATTTGGTGAACAAATTTTAAATTCGAAAAATGTTCACCCCAATTTGTAAAAATGTTTCCCATTTTGAAAAAAAAATCATGAATATTAAAATATTTGCAGTTTCAAAAAAAATTGTACGTACTGAGTGCAGGGGGTTACACACCAGGCCGCTCGCACCAAATAGGAGATCGCCAAAAAAATGAACACGAACAAAAAACTAGAGCACACACAAGACAACTGGGCCATAGCTTTAAAACAAAAAATACAGGCCCGTCCAGCCCGAAAGAAAAGACTATGTATACCTAAATGGATTTCTGTTGCTAAAAAAACCTAAATGGATTTCTTTTCTCAAAAAACTCAAATAGATTTCTTTTCACCCAAAAAAACCCTAAATAGATTCCTAATAGAAAAAACTAATATATAAGAAGTGCATCTCCAGATATATAGCACATACATGCTTTGTCTGGTGGTTAGCACGTGCTTCACCAGCGCACATGTTTCAAGTTCGACACCCCCGCGTGCTGTTTTTTTCTTTTATTTCTCATACTCCCTCCGTCCGAAAATACTTGTCATTAAAATAGATAAAAAAGGATGTATCTAGAACTAATATACATCTAGATACATCCCCTTTATTCATTTTGGTGACAAGTATTTCCGGACGGAGGGAGTATATCCCACTGACATATGGGCCCATTCGGACAAGCAGTACCGGGCTAACTGTCATACTGCATGGTTTGCATTGTTTGACAAAATTCCCGACAATGTTTAGAAAATGTTTATTCCCATTCTAAATATAAACGTGACATTTAACGGAATACTCACATATTTCCAAATAATGTATGTGAAATTTTCCAAAATGTTTATACAATGTAAAAAAGTTGCATGGTATACAAATAATGTATGCGAAATTTTCAAATGTTTTTACAATGTAAAAGAAAAGTTTGCATAGTTTGATAAAATTCCCAATAATGATGGACTAATAATTATTTTGAAACTCGTCGACAAGTTTTTTTTGCATAGGCGAACATTACTTGAAATTGGGGAACAACTTTTGAAATTCAGAAACATTTTTTGTGAAGAATTTTTTTTATTCACAAATTTTATTTCGAATCAGCGAACATTTTTCTAAAATTGAAATATTTTAAAGAAATTCCGAAAAATTGTTTTGTATATCTTGAAAAAATATCATGGACATTTTTTTGTGGACACGAACTTTATTTTTCTATCATGATTTTTTTTGGAAGCGATGAACATTTTTTATAAAACTCATGAACATTTTATAAATTTACGAAATTTTTAAAAGAGAAGTATATCTATATAATAGACAATGCATCCCCATATTAAACATATCATGGATTTGGCCTGGTGGGAAGCGATGAATGTTTTTGAAAAAACTCATCAACATTTTTAAAATTTACGAAATTTTTAGAAGACAGGATATCTATATAATAGACAATGCGTCCACATATTAAACATATCAGAGATTCGCACTGGTGGCTTGCTTGCCCAACGATGGGGCAGAAGCTTAAGCGTGTGAATCCCCTCGTCGTGTTTTTTTTCCTTTTATTTGTCGACGCGCTTTTTCTTTGTATTAGTCGGCCCACAGACGAATGTGCCTGTTAGCTATAGAAATACGAGATACTATGCAGCGTGTAGAGTTAGGACTACTGTTTGAACCTCAGAGACCATATTGAGCATGTATTATCTTGTGCCGGGACCGTATTGAAGCACTTTGCAACCACCAGGACCAAGTTAGACCTCGCCAGCCAGCGACTACGAGGACGATAGATGCAATTATCTCGACTAAAAATCAGAGAGAAAGATTTTTATGTTGGAGGATGCGGAACATAATCAGGAGCAATAATCTGCACTGCAGGAGAGTGAGAGTATCAAATAAAAGATTATTACTTCAAAGCAGGAAAGTGACCAGGTGGCAACTCGCAAAATCAAAAGCCCCAACCCAATCAAATCACGAAGCACTACATAGCATATGGTGTTGGGGAAGGTAGTAATTTCAAAAAAATTCCTACGCACACGCAAGATCATGGTGATGCATAGCAACGAGAGGGGAGAGTGTGATCTACGTACTCTCGTAGACCGACAACGGAAGCGTTATGACAACGCGGTTGATGTAGTCGTACATCTTCACGGCCCGACCGATCAAGCATCGAAACGACGGCACCTCCGAGTTTTAGCACACGTTTAGCTCGATGAGGATCCCCGGACTCCGATCCAGCAAAGTGTCGGGGAAGAGTTTCGTCAGCACGACGGCGTGGTGACGATCTTGATGTTCAACTGTCGCAGGGCTTCGCCTAAGAACCACTACAATATTATCGAGGACTATGGTGGAAGGGGGCACCACACACGGCTAAGAGAGCGATCTTAGAGATCAACTTGTGTGTCTAGGGGTGCCCCCTGCCCCCGTATATAAAGGAGCCAAGGGGGGTGCGGCCGGCCCTAGGAGGAGGCGCGCAGGAGGAGTCCTACTCCTACCGGGAGTAGGACTCCCCTCCCTTTCCCTAGTTGGATTAGGACTTGGGGGGAAGGAGGAGAGGGAAGAAACGAAGGGGGGGAGGGGCGCCGCCCCCCTCCTTGTCCAATTCGGACTTGGGGGGGGGGGGGGGGGGGGGAGGGGCGTGCGGCAGCCCCTAGGCCTCCTCTCCTCTTTCTCCACTAGGCCCATTAAGGCCCATTAGGTTACCGGGGGGGGGGGGGTCCGGTAACCTCCCGGTACTCCAGTAAAATGCCGATTTCACCCGGAACACTTCCGATGTTCAAACATAGGCTTCCAATATATCAATCTTTATGTCTCGACCATTTCGAGAGTCCTCGTCATGTCCGTGATCACATCCGGGACTCCGAACTAACTTCGGTACATCAAAACTCATAAACTCATAATATAACTGTCATCGAAATCTTAAGCGTGCGGACCCTACGGGCTTGAGAACAATGTAGACATGACCGAGACACGTCTCCGGTCAATAACCAATAGCGGAACCTGGATGCTCATATTGGCTCCCACATATTCTATGAAGATCTTTATCGGTCAGACCGCATAACAACATGCGTTGTTCCCTTTGTCATCGGTATGTTACTTGCCCGAGATTCGATCATCGGTATCTTAATACCTAGTTCAATCTCGTTACCGGCAAGTCTCTTTACTTGTTCCGTAATACATCATCTCATAACTAACTCATTAGTTGCAATGCTTGCAAGGCTTATGTGATGTGCATTACTGAGAGGGCCCCAGAGATACCTCTCCGACAATCGGAGTAACAAATCCTAATCTCGAAATACGCCAACCCAACATGTACTTTTGGAGACACCTGTAGAGCTCCTTTATAATCACCCAGTTACGTTGTGACATTTGGTAGCACACAAAGTGTTCCTCCGGCAAACGGGAGTTGTATAATCTCATAGTTATAGGAACATGTATAAGTCATGAAGAAAGCAATAGCAACATACTAAACGATCGGGTGCTAAGCTAATGGAATGGGTCATGTCAATCACATCATTCTCCTAATGATGTGATCCCGTTAATCAAATGACAACACATGTCTATGGTTAGGCAACATAACCATCTTCGATTAACGAACTAGTCAAGTAGAGGCATGCTAGTGACGTTTAGTTTGTCCATGTATTCACACAAGTATTATGTTTCTGGTTAATACAATTCTAGCATGAATAAGAGACATTTATCATGAAATAAGGAAATAAATAATAACTTTATTATTGCCTTTAGGGCATATTTCCTTCATATGGATGACTCGAAGATACGGAAAAATCATGTGCGATTGACACACAAAAAACATGTCTAAGCCAGCTTGGATTGTCGCTTCTTGGCGCTGATGAACAGGGTCCACCACACGACCATAGCCCGGAGCGCTCTCAGCGCCCCAATTTGAGGGAGCTTGGAAACATATAAGATTTGCACACAATTTTCTTGCTGGCCGAATGAGATTTATTTTGTGTGTGAAATGCTAGGACTAAATTTAACTTCATTGCAAAGCAATATTTGTTCTGAAAGTTTGAATTTTGTCATGGCAACTAGGAAGTAACAAAGATACACAATTGTAGATCCATGATGTAACAACACGTTCCTAACACAAGAGATCTCAGAACGAAATTGGTTTGGTTATTAATTTACACAGTTTAACCTCTATGGTTTTCGTTGAAACAAAAATGACATGATTATGTTGGACCTACTCTACCGCGGAGGAACTCTCCACGGATTGTTTGGTAAGATGAAAGATGTTTAGATCACCCCATCTCAAGATCAAAATGTGAGATCAAGACTGACATAGATCGACCATCTCATCAACCCATCCCATCTGTACTTGTGTTTCAAGGTAAGAATATAACCTAGTAGTTTTAAAGTGAGGGTCACATCAGGTTTTTGTGGGCTATAGTTCAAAATTGGCCAAGTTTTTGCTACTTTTGAAATGATTTTCTGAAATTGTAGTGCAAACCTGGTTGTACCTACAGTCGGGCCGTCCGGCGACAACGCTCTAGCACTGGTCGCAACCCCTACTTCTGCGGGACGGCAAGCCCCGACCGGCAAGCCGCCCCTCTGACCTTGCACGCCGCTCCTGGTCGGCCATGGCTCCCGTTGCCCTCTTCCTCCATCCTCGGTGTTGACCAAGCAGTTCCTCTGTCCCTCTTCCCGACCTTTGCCCGCGAGCTCGAGCCTCTCCATCGGCCATGGATGCGAGCTTCCCACACGCCGCCTACCGCCGTACTTAGGAAGATGACAGGCGTGAGACGATTTCATCGGGAATCTCCCGATCTAGTTCGTAAGGAAGATGACAGTCGTGAGACGATTTGCCGGGCATGAAAACAGCCAGTGAGAACAACAATGCAAAATATGGTATCCTCTAAACATATGATGCCCTGGATTGGTCACGTTGAACTACTTATACGTACCATACATGTATACTAATAACCGGGAAACAATGTATAAATAAGAAATATACAAATATCGATGGCGAGAAAGTTAAAGGGGAAGGCGCCGGATCACCCCTCCATGATTCTCGGATTTGGTGGTCTTTTCAACAAGAAATAACTTTTGAAAAACATATTTTAGTAACATTATATTTAGGAGAATATATCTCTCATATTGCTTTGAAATATTTTTTTTCCAATTTATTTTATTATTCTAAACATTTCATCAAAAAATAATTACTTTCCCACCACCTAATTTTGGTTTACTGTAGTTTGCGCCAATATTTTGTGTTCCCACCAAAAAATAGAGTCTATTTATCCTTGCCTTCCTAACTACCCACAATTATACTATTCTAAACCAAATCGCACGGCGTCTTCACGGGCGATTGAATCTGAGCTCTCGTCCTGGTTCCTCCGTCACGGCGTCAACACAGCGAACCACACCGGAGTCCACTGCACGACGAGGATTAGTGGTCCTCGATCTCGCCCTCTCCTCCGTGCCCGCCGACACGGGCCGCGTCTCCGTGTCCTCGGCCATGCTGGCAGTGGCAGCGATGCGGTCTGGCGCCAGCGCCGACGGAGTTCTCGTCTTCTTCCCTGCATCGCGAGCACAGTGTCGGCCAGCCTACGTCGGGCCTACTCGCCACATGGCCGACCCAGAGGTGGAGACGCCGTGACCAGGTTCATCACTAAGCCGCATCCCTGAACCTCCATAGTGAGCGATGTAGATCGATCTTTTTTTTGTGTGTGCATTCCCTACTTTCCTTCTTCAATTGGAAGCCAATTTGGATGCAACTTGTATAACCCTATAAGTTCCTGGCACCTAGACCGGCATCTCTCTGTAGTTTTCGTTAGATTGCCTAGGCTGAATTGAAGTCCGCGTCGTGTGGCTTCAGATAACGTTCCATCTACTCCTAGATGTGTTTTCTGTTAATATGTGTGTGTATGATTCTGTTCTGTATTTTCGTCTTAATGGATAATTTTAAATCAAATCAAAAGGTATTAATTATTGGCCCGACGTCCATAGAGACAAGCTGTGTATCGTGGAGGTTAACTGAAGAATTGTTCACCCAAACCAATTCGACTCAAAGAAGTAGAGTAGAGATGTGAGAAACTTGAGAGAAAAGTGAGAAGTAATTGACCCAGTGTGGTAGAATCAGGACCTTTGATAGTGCGATTGGATCATGGGGAGATAAATGAATCTGCTCCAGAAGATAAATAGAACAGAGAGAATAGAGGAGGAGACGTGTGTGAGGGGCTTGGTGGCGAAGCTGCACGTGGCAGGCCTTATGGCGCGGGCATGCAACAGTGCCGTGGCGGCTGCACGACGGAGGGCGTCATTCGTGAAGGAGGCACGTTCCTCCCGCTTCCGCGTCATGTGGCATGGGCCTCCGTGTCATACTAGCCTATATGTTTTGTTTCTTGGGATCCTTATGAACATTGAAGGATTCTCCTGAAATTTCCCATCCACTGAAGTCCTATAGAACTCTCTAATTTGGTCCTAATTTTTGGTTTGCAGGTCATGTAATTGCTGGGCTATTCTTCCTCTGCTCGACGCTGTGGTCGCTGTTGTTGCAACAAATATTACAGGTTCTCAGCGAGTTGCTTCTGACAAGAGCATTTGTAATGCATACTTTCAGAATCAAAGAAACCCCATTTGCGGTTACAGTTATATCCTGAAAAACGGCGTACCTACTGTTCTTCTACTAATTTTCTGTCCATTGACTGCCTTAAAAGGGTGTGGATATACTCTCAGCCTAGAAAAAAGCTAGATAAATCTAACATATAGATTCAGAACTTTCAACATTCAAAACTTTATCAAAGGTTGGATATACTCTCAGCCTACAAAGAAGAGAAAACTAGAGGAGCTACAAATCAGTAACAAAAACACAAAGGTGTCAGCTGAACCTGTAACTATTTGCTCAACAGTTAAACTAATCATTGAGTAAAATTTGTTTTCCTAGCATGATTTTTGTTCTTACTAAGGAAGAAAATAAACTTTAAAATGTGAATAGAAAGGGTTGTTGTCGACCTATAATTGATAAGTATACATATTATTATTTTGGACACTACAAAAAAATGATGAACATGTTCAACCTTCTTGCTCCCAGGTTTATTGAGCACGATTACCAGCAAGGCGAAGCCGGTGGAGCTCATGACCACCGCCATACACAAGGACTGGCCAAGCCCGCAAAAGTAGTTTCGCCGCCAAAACTGTATTTTTTTTCTACCATATGCACTCAAATGTTTTGCATTCCCTTGGGATTTTGGTGGATATGAGCATAATTAATGTCTGTTTAACTGAATTTCTCTAATACTGTTTCATACAAAAAATGTCCTGCGAGAAGAACATATATTTTCAAATATTGAAGTCAATAGAAAGTGTTGTTGTGGGCCTCTAATTGACAAGCATACATATTATTATTTTTCACAGTACAAAAAAGATGCTGAACATGGCCCACCTTCTTAGGTTTATTGGGCATAATGACCAGCAAGGTGAACAAGGTGGCGCGCATCACCACCGCCCCTCGCAAGGAACGTCAAGCCTGCAAAGGTAGTTTCATTGCCGAAACTGCATTTTTGTCTAACATATGCACTAAAATGTTCTGCATTCCCTTGGGATTTTGGTGGATTTGAACTAAAGGTCCATTTTAACTGAATCATGCTGCAGAGGCAATAGGAGAAAATCAGCGAGCAGCTTCAGGCCCTTGGTTAGTGTTGATGATTTATTCGGAATGCAGGATGTTTTGAAAAGACCCTTGGTCATTACTCATTAGTTGTTGTCTCCATTGCTATTTTACTGTATGATGAAATAATCATGGATCTTGTAAAATACTTGGTAATTACGTGTCTCAGTTCTTAATTTAGTGTTTGGAAGTAACCAGGGATACAAAATTACCATTACATATTTTTCCCATTCTTTATTTATCATAGGAGGAAATCCACCCGCCTTTTCCGATTTATGAAAGTTTAAGATGATTTTGGAAAAATCAAGCTTAAAGAATATATCTTGCAAGTTCGATAACTGTCAATACATCTTGATATTTTTGATTTTGGACTTGGGCTTTGTCGATTGGAAAAATAGTTGATCCAAACAAACAACATGTAGTCTTATGGACGTATGAGCCATCTCACTGTATGTGGAGCCTTTCTCTTGCGCCCAACTACTTTATTTTATGCTCTGTCACTGTAATCTCCAATTTCGTTCCCAGGTATACCATTACTATGGTCACGGTCTTGCAAATGCTTCACGTGTAGCTTTTCAGCCTTGCAAATTAGATATTTTGATTGCTACATGCATATTGTTGAAATATTGGTGCGTTGAAAAGATATGGGTGGAATTAACAAACTGACTGGACATATGAAACAAATTCATGATGCATTGTCAGATCCTCTTTCTTTTGCTAATTTGAACAAGGCAATATTTAAGATTTATTACAATCTTCTGTTTCGTTGTTTTAGCCGAGTCACTTATCATTAATACTATTGCACAAAATGTGCAGGATTAACCAAAGGAGGAACTTGAAGAATTGGAGGTAGCAGTGTGTGTCTTGTAAATAAGCAAGCAATTCCCCCTGCTCTACAGAAAGCTACAGCTGAAGATGAAGAACTTGCTACACTACAAGCTGAAACTTCGCTATGACCAGGGTAATGTTTGATCTTCTGTTAGATCGATTTGTAAAGTTTACTGTATATTTGCTGATTTCACATGATTAATGCAATGGTGCACGTTGAATACATATACAAGTGAAGTTTCACATATGATTGTAATACTCGCTCTGTCCCAAAATTATTGTCTTAAATTTGTCTAAATACGAATATATCAAGTTGATACATCCGTATTTAGACAAATCTAAGACAAGAATTTTGGGACAGAGGGAGTATTAGTCAAGACGTGCATTGCACATGCACATTTACTAGTACACTGCTAAAAGTGCACTTCTATTTGCAGGTGACTATGAAGAGGATTGAGAAAGAAAATAGTAGTACAAACTTGCAAAATACTCTTTTACAAAGATCTAGTCCTAATAAGACTCAAGGTGGAAGGCTAATTGTTATTTCTCCAAATGCGCTCACACAAGCTGCAACAAAGAATTCTCAAATGTTTGAAGCAATGGTAAGTCACCTCTTCATGTTCACCTGCATTTTATACTTACGTCATTGGCCTTCCTAATTAACTAGCTGCTTCTTCTTTTTCACCATGAATTGTTGCTGCATCGAGTCACAACTTACACAAAACGAATATGTGCTAGCTAGGGACGTGAACTTAACTGAAACTATAGATTGAGTCACAACTTAAATCAATAGGTGAAGCTTTTAGTACATGTACTTGTGTTTATGCTTTAGACATTTACACTTGTAAAACTGTTCTGATCCCTCAGTTACATGCTTGCTGACACAGTATTACTCCAGTTAGTCTAGCAATAGTTCTGTTTAACAATGGGTCTCAAAAAATTGTATGGCGTATGTTATGTTGGACTCATTAAATAGAACTATTTTTTTATTTCTTGATTGCAGGATCCAAAGAACTAGCTCAACTGGACTCTAGATCACGGACAGTTTAGTCTTGGCACTTAATTAGGATGGCTAAATTATATTTGAGTTTCATTTGATGGATATTTGCTATGAGAATTATGAATTTTATGAATCTACATATTATACGTATGGTTTTGAATATTGTAATTGAATTCCTCTATTTTTTTATGGTTGCAATAGGATATTACCACAGCCCACTTTTGGTTGCCACATGTTAGCACCACGAAAATTTTATATTGTCGCAATAGTTTCTCGCTACAAACAGTTCACCCGTTGTGATATCTATTTATCACCACCAAAACTAGTATGTTGCAATTTCCTGTTATGACAACTAGAATATTTGTTGCCATAACTTAATGCCACAAGTGTAGCGGTTCGTAGCAAAATGCCTAATGCCACGAAAGCAAGGATTGTTGTCATATTTTATTGCAACAATTGACTATTGCCACGGAAGAGTATGCACCACGAAACAAACATTGTTGGCATAGGGTGTTGCCACAAATGTCTATCGCCACGAGCTACTAGTCGCCATGATTTGTTACATGTTGCATTAAACCTATCTCCACAAAGCAAATTGTGGCATCAGGTGAGTGTTGCCACGGGAAAACATGTGGCAACTTCCCACATGGTTGTTGCAATAGTACACTTTATTGCCACAATTGCTTTTTTGTGGCAATAACCTATTACCATGTGTCCAGTCGCACCGGCTGGCAAGGAATGTTGTTTCGTGGCAATAGGTACTTATCGCCACAAATTAGCATGTATTGCAACGAACGATTTTGTTGCAATAGGCCCGAATCCTTGTAGTGGATATGTTTGAATGGTTTTGTGCTTCCTTGTCTTCAACCACCACTGTGTAGAGACTTGGTGATGTAGAGATTGCTCAAGATGTGAGTGAGCCGCAATCTCATGGAATTAGATTCAACCAAGCACCTACATGGGTTAGACAACATGCAAGGTACAAATATATCCAAGACATAAGATAGTCATCATAAGAGATATATCATGGATTAGTCATAAGCTCATGTCTTGCATATATCCAATGGAGTTTCTACTCCAAGTTCGAAGCATCAATGATGTTCAATTCTCCTCTCAACCTGCAAAACACTTTCTCATCAAGTGGTTTAGTAAATATATCCGCTAATTGCTTATCGGTGCGAACATGCTTAAGATCAATGTCACCTTTAGCAACATGATCTCGAATGAAATGATGACGAACTTCAATGTGCTTAGTAAGAGAATGTTGTACAGGATTATGACCAATTTTAATAGCACTTTCATTGTCACAAAGCAGTGGAACATGTTTCACATAGATCCCATAATCTTTAAGAGTTTGGGTCATCCAAAGTAATTGAGCGCAACATGAACCAGCGGCAATGTATTCCGCTTCGGCGGTGGATAAGGATACCGAGTTTTGCTTCTTGGAAGACCAAGACACAAGAGATCTACCGAGAAATTGACAAGTACCCGAAGTAGACTTTCTATCAACCTTGTCTCCGGCATAATCCGAGTCAGAATAGCCAATAAGATCAAAAGAAGACCTCTTAGGATACCAAATGCCAAAGTTTGGTGTATGAATTAAGTATCTCACTATCCTTTTCACGGCCTTAAGATGACATTCTTTAGGAGCAGCTTGATATCGTGCACACATGCACAAACTTAGCATAATATCGGGACGTGAAGCACATAGGTATAGCAATGAACCAATCATAGAGCGATAAACCTTTTGATCAACCGGTTCACCATCTTTGGTCAAATCATTATGTCCACTAGTAGGCATGGGTGTAGACATACCTTTGCATTCTTGCATATTGAACTTCTTGAATAAGTCCTTGGTGTACTTCGTTTGAGAGACAAATGTACCTTCCTTAGTTTGCTTGATTTGCAAACCGAGAAAGAATTTGAGTTCACTCATCATAGACATCTCAAACTTCTCTGACATTAGCTTTCCAAACTTTTCACTAAAGAGAGGGTTAGTTGAACCAAATATGATATCGTCAACATAAATTTGGCATACAAATAGTTCTCCATTAACCCTTTTAGTAAAAAGAGTAGAATCAATTTTACCAATTTCAAAACCACTTGCAATAAGGAACTTGGTCAAGCATATATACCATGCTCTAGGAGCTTGTTTAAGACCATAAAGAGCTTTGTGAAGTTTGTAAACATGATTTGGTTTCTTAGGATTGATGAAGCCGGGAGGTTGTTTAACATAAACTTCCTCCTCTATTTCACCATTTAGAAAAGCACTTTTAATGTCCATTTGGTACAAGGTGATATTATCGTGATTATCATAAGAAAGTAAGATGCGAATGGACTCAAGTCTAGCAACGGGAGCATATGTCTCACCATAGTCCATACCTTCAACTTGTGTGTACCCTTGGGCGATGAGACGTGCTTTGTTGCGAACCACTTTTCCATCTTCATCTTGCTTGTTGCGAAACACCCATTTGGTACCAATGATGTTGTGGTTGTTCTCGGGCTTCTCAACCAATGTCCAAACTTGGTTTCTCTCAAAATTGTGTAGCTCTTCATGCATAGCGTTTATCCAATCCGGATCTTCCAATGCTTCTTCGACCTTCATAGGTTCAATGCTAGAGATGAATGAATAGTTTTCACAAAAGTTAGCTAAACGAGTTTTTGACCGAGTGATTCTCCCGGTTTGTATGTCATTGAAGATTTGCTCGACGGGATGATCTTTGGCGATTCTTGCTCGAACTCGTCAGAGCTTTTGCTTGGATCTTTGTTGAACATCTTCTTCATCTTGTTCTTCTTCTTGGCCTTCTTCATTGTTGACGTTGTCGTTCTCTTGTAGTGGTGGAGAAGGAGGTTGTTGATGTCCGTCTTGATGCACTTATTTGTCTTCTTCTCTTGGTGTGTTCCACTTGTGGATGCTTCCGTATCAATTCTTGGTTCACCTTGTTGTGAAGTAGAAGCTTCCACTTGGACAGACGAGGTACTCTCCTTCACCTCCGTTGGACGAATTTTGCCAATGGACAAGTCTTGGATTGCTTCTGAAGGGTCTTAGTCTCCTACATCAATTGGCAATTGCTCTACTTGCGAGCCATTAGATTCATCAAACTTCACATCTACCGTCTCTTCAACCTTTCGGGTGAAATTGTTGTAGACACGGTAAGTGTGAGAGTTTGAGCCATAACCAAGTAGGAAACCTTCATGAGATCTAGGAGAAAACTTTGAACGACGATGCTTATCAAGAATGTAGCACTTTGAGCCGAATACTCGATAGTATCCAACTTGGGGTTTGTTACCGGTGAGGAGCTCGTATGCCGTCTTGCCGAGTAGCTTGTGAAGGTACAAGCGATTTGTTGCGTGACAAGCTGTCTCAACCGCTTCTGCCCAAAAGTGCTTCAGCGTCTTGTATTCATCAAGCATTGTTCTTGCCATTTCGATGAGCGTCCGGTTCTTCCTCTCAACAACTCCATTTTGCTGAGGTGTGTACGTAGCCGAGAACTCGTGTGAAATCCCTTCTTCGTCAAGAAAGGTGTCCACATTTGCGTTCTTGAACTCCATTCCGTTGTCACTCCGAACCTTCTTGATCTTCACGTCAAACTAATTTTGGGCCTTCGTAGCAAAGTTTTTGAAGATCTTCTGGACCTGCGACTTGTCATTAAGAAAGAACACCCACGTAAATCTTGAAAAATCATCAACTATAACTAGACCAATAGAATTTCCACCGAGACTCTTGTAGGCATTGGGACCAAAGAGATCCATATGAAGTAGCTCGAGTGGCCTCCTTGTGGTCATGATGTTCTTCATGGGATGCCTTCCTCCAACCTGTTTACCTGCTTGACAAGCACTGCAAAGTCTATCCTTATCAAATATGACATCGTTAACCCCAAGGATATGATTTCCTTTAATAAGCTTGTCAAGGTTTCTCATGCCAACGTGTCCTAGTCGTCTATGCCACAACCAACCTTTTGAGGATTTAGCAATAAAGCAAGTTTTAGGTTGTGCCTTTTTAGAGAAATCGACAATGTAAAGATCACCTCTACGCATACCGGTAAAGACCATTTTATGATTGTCTCGACGAAATACTTGGCAATCTACCTCAGTAAATAGGACATTCAAACCGAAATCAGCAAGTCTAGATACTGAAAGTAAGTTGTAGCCGAGAGATTCAACGAGCATGAAATTTTGAATGGAACTATCATGTGAGATGGCCACCTTACCAAGGCCAACCACTTTACCCTTTGAATTATCACCAAAGGTGACATATTTTCGAGGGCCGTCATTTTCAGCAAGCTCACGGAACATCTCTTCATCTCCAGTCATATGATCAGTACGTCCACTATCAAGAACCCATTCCTTTCCTCCTGACACATATCCCCGAAGATTTGCCGTCAGACCAAAGTGTCTCATTGCATCATCAAGATCGAAGTCACTATCATCATCATCATCATAGTATCCATGTTCACCATGATCTTGTGACTCATCATTTCCTAGAGAGGGTAATTCATTAGATAAATGATCATCAAAGTGGTCACTTTTATGAATTCTTATAGCTTCGGATATAATATCACTAACGATTCCAACATCTCCTTTAGCTCGCTTGAGATTGGCAAGCTCAAATAGACAATCACCAAAACTAGGATCACTAGAGTTCATCTTACTCAAGGCAATAGATTTATGGAGAATTTCATCCAAATTTTTCAAGGAATGGTCGGGAAATTGTTCCTCAAGAAATTTCCATATAGTATAGGCACAATTAAGAGTAGGCAAACTAGCAATCAAATTTTTGGGCAATCCTCTAATGATGAGCTCGATAGTTCTAAGATTGCGAATCATGTCAATATCTTCATCTAGGGTAGGATGCAAGGGATCAATATGAGGTGCACAAGGGTTAGCAATATACTTGTTCAAATGATATTGGTTGAAGATTACAAGCATCTCATTTTTCCACTCATGAAAATATTCTCCATCAAGAATAGGCACTCTATGTCTAAGACTCCCTAAAGTAGACACATCCATCTTCCTCCAATGGTGATTAAACCAAGGCAATGGAAACCTAGCTCTGATACCACTTGTAGGATCTAGAAGTAGGTGTGTGTAGAGGGGGGTGATTAGACACTTAGTGCTAAAGTTGCAATTTTTAATCTTTTAGGTTTGAGTGGAGTTTTAGGCACAATTTCAACATACACAATACATATCAAGCAAGCATGCAAAGAGTATATGAGCAGCGGAATGTAAAGCATGCAACTTGCAAGAATGTAAGGGGAAGGGTTTGGAGAATTCAAATGCAATTGGAGACAGAGATGTTTTTCCCGTGGTTTGGATAGGTGGTGCTATCCTACATCCATGTTGATGGAGACTTCAACCCACGAAGGGTAACGGTTGCGCGAGTCCACGGAGGGCTCCACCCACGAAGGGTCCACGAAGAAGCAACCTTGTCTATCCCACCATGGCCATCGCCCACGAAGGACTTGCCTCACTAGCGGTAGATCTTCACGAAGTAGGCGATCTCCTTGCCCTTACAAACTCCTTGGTTCAACTCCACAATCTTGTCGGAGGCTCCCAAGTGACACCTAGCCAATCTAGGAGACACCACTCTCCAAGAAGTAACAAATGGTGTGTTGATGATGAACTCCTTTCTCTTGTGCTTCAAGTGATAGTCTCCCCAACACTCAACTCTCTCTCATAGGATTTGGATTTGGTGGAAAGAAGATTTGAGTGGAAAGCAACTTGGGGAAGGCTAGAGATCAAGATTCATATGGTAGGAATGGAATATCTTGGTCTCAACACATGAGTAGGTAGTTCTTTCTCAGAACATATGAGTTGGAAGTGTAGGTGTGTTCTGATGGCTCTCTCCACGAATGAAGAGGAGGTGGAGGGGTATATATAGCCTCCAAACAAAATCCAACCGTTACACACAGTTTTCCAATCTCGGTGGGACCGAATCAACAAACTCGGTCGGACCGAAATAGTAAACCTAGTGACCGTTAGAGATTTTCGGTGGGACCGACTGGATCAACTCGGTGGGACCGATGTGCTAGTGTTAGGGTAAATCCAAAACTCGATTTGACCGATTACTCAAACTCGGTGGGACCGATTTGGGTAATAAGCGAAACAGAGAGTTGGCCAAGCAAACTCGGTGGGGCCGATTGCATATCTCGGTGGGACCAAAAATATTGCAATAGGTAACAGAGAGTTTGCAAGCCCATCTCGGTGAGACCGAGATCCCATCGGTGAGACCGAACTGATTAGGGTTTCTGGCAGTGGCTATGACAAGTGAAACTCGGTGGCGCCGGATAGAAATGATCGGTAGGTCCGAGTTTGGCTTTGGGTTTAGGTCATATGTGGAAGTGGGAAAGTAGCTGAGGATTTTGGAGCATTTCATTAAGCACTTGAGCAAGAGGCTCATTAAGCAACACGTCATCCCTCCTTGATAGTATTGGCTTTTCCTATGGACTCAATGTGATCTTGGATCACTAAAATGTAAAATGAAGAGTCTTGAGCTTTAAGCTTTAGCCAATCCTTTGTCCTTAGCATCGTGGAGAGCTTCCCACAACCTTTAGTCCATGCCACTCCATTGTTGAACTTATCTGAAACATACTAGATAGAAACATTAGTCCATCAAGAGATATGTTGTCATTAATTACCAAAACCACCTAGGGAGCACTTGTGCTTTCAATAGGGCACCATCTAAATCCGTTGAGACGACTCCTTATGTATTGTGGTTTGGCAAAAACCAAGTTGTCGTTTCTTAAAGTTTGGGGTTGCGATGCTTATGTGAAAAAGCTTCAACCTAATAAGATTGAACCCAAATCGGTGAAATGTGTGTTCATAGGATACCCAAAAGAGACAGTTGGGTACACCTTCTATCACAGATCCGAAGGCAAGACTTTTGTTGCTAAGAATGGAACCTTTCTAGAGAAGGAGTTTCTCTCGAAAGAAGTGAGTGGGAGGAAAGTAGAACTTGATGCGGTAATAGTACCTGCTCCCTTATTGGAAAGTAGTTCATCACAAAAACTGGTTTCTGTGACACCTACACCAATTAGTGAGGAAGGTAATGATGATCATCATGAAACTTCAGATCAAGTTACTACCAAACCTCGTAGGTCAACCAGAGCAAGATCCGCACCAGAGTGGTACGGTAAACCTGTTCTCGAGGTCATGTTACTAGACCATGACGAACCTACGAACTATGAGGAAGCGATGATGAGCCCAGATTCCGCAAAATGGTTGAGGCCATGAAATCTGAGATGGGATCCATGTATGAGAACAAAGTGTGGACTTTGGTTGACTTGCCCGATGATCGGCAAGCCATCGAGAATAAATGGATCTTCAAGAAGAAGACAAACGCTGATGGTAATGTTACTGTCTACAAAGCTCGACTTGTTGTGAAAGGTTTTTGACAGGTTCAAGGAGTTGACTACGATGAGACCTTCACACCCGTAGCGATGCTTAAGTCCGTCCGAATCATGTTAGCTATTGCCGCATTTTATGATTATGAAATTTGGCAAATGGATGTAAAGACTGCATTCCTGAATGGATTTCTGGAAGAAGAGTTGTATACGATGCAACCTGAAGGTTTTACCGATCCAAAGGGTGCTAACTAAGTGTGCAAGCTCCAGCGATTCATTTATGGACTGGTGCAAGCCTCTCGGAGTTGGAATTAATGTTTTGATAGTGTGATCAAAGCTTATGTTTTATACAGACTTTTGCAGAAGCCTGTATTTACAAGAAAGTGAGTGGGAGCTCTGTAGCATTTCTAATATTATATGTGGATGACATATTGTTGATTAGAAATGATATAGAATTTTTGGATAGCATAAAAGGATACTTTAATAAGAGTTTTTCAATGAAAGACCTCGGTGAAGCTGCTTACATATTGGGCATCAAAATCTATAGAGATAGATCAAGACGCTTAATTGGACTTTCACAAAGCACATATGTTGACAAAGTTTTGAAGAAGTTCAAAATGGATCAGGCAAAGAAAGGATTCTTGCCTGTGTTACAAGGTGTGAAGTTGAGTAAGACTCAATGCCCGACCACTGCATAGGATATACGGAAAATGAAAGATGTTCCCTATGCTTCAGCCATAGGCTCTATCATGCATGCAATGCTGTGTACCAGACCTGCTGTGTGCCTTGCTATTAGTTTAGCAGGGAGTTACCAAAGTAATCCAGGAGTGGATCACTGGACGGTGGTCAAGAACATCCTGAAATACCTGAAAAGGACTAAGGATATGTTTCTCGTTTATGGAGGTGACAAAGAGCTCATCGTAAATGGTTACCTTGATGCAAGCTTTAACACTGATCCGGACGATTCTAAATCGCAAACTGGATACATGTTTATATTGAACGGTGGAGCTGTCAGTTGGAGCAGTTCTAAACAAAGCATCGTGGCGGGATCTACGTGTGAAGCAGAGTACATCGCTTCTTCGGAAGCAGCAAATGAAGGAGTCTGGATGAAGGAGTTCATATCCAATCTAGGTGTCATACCTAGTGCATCGGGTCCAATGAAAATCTTTTGTGACAATACTGGTGCAATTGCCTTGGCAAAGGAATCCAGATTTCACAAGAGAACCAAGCACATCAAGAGACGCTTCAATTCCATCCGCGATCAAGTCCAGGTGGAAGCATAGAGATTTGCAAGATACATACAGATCTGAATGTTGCATACCCGTTGACTAAGCCTCTCTCACGAGCAAAACATGATCAACACCAAGACTCCATGGGTGTTAGAATCATTACTATGTAATCTAGATTATTGACTCTAGTGCAAGTGGGAGACTGAAGGAAATATGCCCTAGAGGCAATAATAAAGTTATTATTTATTTCCTCATTGTCGGTGGGAAACGACACCTATGGGATCACAAGAATCCCTACTGCGGTTGCGGGGCGCGGGGTTGAGAGAAGCATGGGTGTAACAGAGAGCACGCGGTTTCGTTTATCCAAGTTCAGGCCGTGATGATGCAACCCTAGTCCTGCTTTGGTGGATGTATTCTGAGTTCTTGAACTAGCTACGGGGTGTAACGAGCTCCAAAAAGCCGAATCCCTCCCCTCGTCGCCTTGGGCCTCCTTTTATAGAAAAAGGGGTTGCCAAAGTGGCACACAGGAGGTGGAAAGGCCACCGTGTTGCAAGGTTATCCTGGTATTACAGGACAAAGCACATTAAATGTGAGGCTTAGGTGTCCCTCCACTTTATCGGGGGCGGGGGCGAGGCCCGTCCCGTCTGTCGCCGCTCCTCCAAGCTTCGACACGCGCCCTGGCCAGCGATGCATGCGGTGCCATGTAGGTAGGCAGGCAGCTGAGGTGGCGCAGTGTTGGAGTCTCCACGAAGGGCTGCATGTCGCTATGCAGGCACCTGCCCTAGCTGGTTCGCTCGGCAGCTGCATGCGAACGGCAGCGGAGACTTGGCTGGTGTGGGCCTGACGGTGGCCCTGCTGGTGCGCTTGGCGAGGGCCTTGCCGGGTGGCCTGGCAAGGGTCTTGCTGTGGCGTGTAGGCGTCCCCGGCAAGGATCTTGCCAGGGGTCTTGTGGGTTTCTTCCGTGAGGATGGCTGCCTTCCTATCCTCATTTGACCTTGACTATTCTTTGTCTTCACGAATATCTGCATGCCAGCACAGAGGTGCCTCCCGAGCCCTGTCCAATGCATTTGTCGAGTGTTGGTGGGCTCGAGGGTGGCTCGCTCGGCTGGCGTGGGCGAGTTGCCCCGGCAAGGGTCCTTGTCGGGGAAACCTGCGTTGCCCATCTGATCTTTGTGGCCTTGGTCCTTGTCGCTGCTTTGCTTCATCTTGGGCTTCGATCTTACCTTGGCTTACCTCCCTTGCTCTGCTCGCTGTGGTCACGGGCGTGGCTCTGACTGCCCGTACACAAGTAAAGGGGTACAAAATTGCGCCCCTAGTTTTGTACACCGACATGAGCCCCTGGGCCTGGGCCACACATAAGCGCAGCGCCTTTTGGGTCAGGCCCAAAACGGTGCGCGGGCAGGCGGGCGGTTTTTCCCGTGGTAAGGTTTTTCGCGTGTTGTGCTTCCCACGACCCGCGCGCGCGGCGCGGGGTGGAGGGGCGTGCGTGACGTGGGCGGAATGCGTGGGGCGGTTTTCACACGCATGCGTCACATCACAGTAAAGATGCGGCTCGCGCCTTCCCCGTAAAAGGGAGGGAGGCGTGGAGGCGCGGCTCATTTATTGGATGAGTCTTCAAGGTGTCCACTCCCTCGATCAAGGGGTGGGGAGTGGTTGCCTCACCCGTCCCCTCGGTTCTGCATGTTTGCCACTCGTCTTTCATGCGCTCGGGGTGGCAGACGGTGGAGGCGGGAAGCCGGGCCATCGCTGGTTGGGGCAGCGGGTCGGTCTGGATTCCCTGCGCCTCCTGTGTCTTGATTGGCCGAGCGGGGCGGCCGAGCCCCAACCCCGTTCCTTTATAAAGAGGGGGAAGGGGGATGGCACCCCGCATTCGTCCATCTTCTACCTCCCTTTGCTTCCGTTCCTTCCTTTCATTCACCATGGAGAAAGGGAATCCTGGTCCTTCAACTGTGGCGGCGAGGGTCGCCGCTCGACAACGCGTCCCTCCTCCCCCTGAGCCCGTGTTGGCAGAGCCGGCAGCGAGGGGAAGGTGGAGGGGGCGAGGCCATGGGCAAGGCCGGGGCATAGGGTGTAGCGCTCGGGGAAGAGGAGTACGGGGCGGTAGATCAGCCTCTCCTCCGCCAGTAGTTCCTCCTCCGATGTAGGGCCATGCCGGGGATAACCCCTGCGAATTCTTCGTCAGGCTGTGCCAGCCACCGCGTCGTCGCCTTCGCCTCCCAAGTCCATTCGCACGGGAGATGGAGCTGGATCCGCCGCAGGCGTTGCGGTTGCATATGAGGGGCTGCGGGAACGGCGACACATGGGCCGACGTCGAGTTCCCCGCCCCTCACGTCATGTATCTCCACCGAGGGTGGAAGACCTTCGCTCGCCTCCACAGCTTGACGGATGGGCTCACTCTCCATTTCAAACTAATGGAGGGTGGCCTCCTCGCCGTCAAGATCTTCGGGCACTTCGGGACTTGCATAAGGTGATGTGTGGAGAGCTCTTCTGACGACGTAGACTCCTCCTCGAGCGAGAGTGGCGAGGAGGACAACAGCAGTGACGATGAGGCTAGCGGGCGGCAGGATGACGGGTCCGATGAGACGTCGGGCGCCGCTCCGAGTGGCACCGGCAACCCCATCATGCGCGTCGCCGGCTCCTTGAACTTCTTGGGGTCGTCTCCTTGGGCGGCTAGCGTTGGGAGGCTGCGGAAGATAAAGAGGGCGGGCGGCAAGGCCGTCAAGTCGGAGTACGCGGGCACCGATGCCTTCGTCGTGTACCGACGTCCTGCCGCCTCGTCTTCGAGCTCTGCCTCCGGTGCCGCCATCACCATCTAGCTCTTGGACGGCCACCAAGATGTCCTCTTGGTGTCTTCTGCCACTCATAGCTCGCCTAGGCGCCCCTTTTGCCCTTCTGCTTTCTTGTTCCATTTCCTAAGGAGAGGGACAAGAAAAGGGACTACGGGCATCTTATCTCTTTTTAGTATTGTCAGCCTTCATTCCTTTATTAACTTTAGAACTTGTAATCCCCTTGTTCATGTTTTTCATTTCGTATGAACTGTACCTGTACGGGATGTTTTTTAATGAAAAAGGGATGTTTGCCGGGTTTTTCGTTCGCAGGTAAAACCCACGACAAGGAGTAAATCCTTGTTACCTTTAAGATAAACGTTTTCTCGCCCGGCAACAGGCCTTGCCGTCCCCCCACTCCGCTCGACCTTTCTCACGCCCTTGGCGGAGGCAAGGATGAGGTGCGCTTAGGCTCGTCGTTTCAGTTCCTTGTTGCCGCGACTACGACCAAACTCGGTCCCAGGAAACGAGTCCTAGGGCCCAAAATGATGGGAGCACAATAGCCTAAGGATAAAACGAGGTTTCACATACCTCAGTCCATAACGAAACGCATGATAAGGGATAGAGAACTTATCTGAATCTGCAGCCCCCGGCAACCTTGGCTTGCCTGCAGGTGGACCTTTGCTCTTGTAGCCCCCGGCAATACTGACTTGCCGGGGTCCCGACACCGGTCCGTCCCCCTTCCTTCCAGAGCAGCTCGGCAAGGATACTCATGTGTCCTGCGAACCAAAGAAGACAGAGAAGAACAGAGAGATGCACACTCGACCTCTAAGCTAGGGGTTAGCCGCCGCTAAGCACTATCAACCCTAACCAAGGACGAGACTCGACCTAGCATGCATGCTATAACTTAGGGCGCCAGCGCTTCATTTATTTATGCTCAGGGTCTGCGCCTGGCTTTGTACAGAGGGTCAAATGCCTTGTCGGCAAAGCTCGTACAAAAGGTGGCTTGCCGGGAGGCCAGGAAAGCCGTGCCTTATGGGTAAAACTTGTGAAGATGCTCGATGTTCCAGGAGTTGCTCACTGGTATGGCATCCTCGGTCTCCAGGCGGACTGCACCCGACTTGGTGACTCGTATTACCCTATAAGGGCCTTCTCACTTTGGTGTCAACTTGTTGGAATTCTTGGCCGACTGAACATGCCGATGAACAAGGTCGCCTTCCTCAAGGCTTTGGGCATGAACCGTGCGGCTACGGTAGCGGCGCAAGGCTTGCTGGTAGCGTGTTGCTCTCACAGCCACCCGAAGACGATCTTCCTCAAGGAGCGTCGTGTCATCTTGGCGCAACGGCTCTTGCTCAAGCTCATCATAAGCGAGCACTCAAGGTGACCCATGTATGAGTTCTGTGGGGAGAACTGCTTCCACCCCGTATACCAGGGCAAAAGGTGTCCAGCCGGTGGCTCGATTTGGTGTCATTCTGATCGACCAAAGAACCACCGGCAACTCATCAATCCAGCGCCTTCCACTCTTGTGCAGCCTATCAAAGGTCTTCGTTCTCAATCCTCGCAACACTTCAGCATTTGCCTTCTCTGCTTGGCCGTTGCTCCGTGGATGTGCCACGGAAGCAAAACAGACCTTGCTGCCGAGGTCTCGGATGTACTGCATGAAGGTGTGGCTTGTGAACTGCGTGCCATTGTCGGTGATGACTCTGTTTGGCACACCAAAATGGCAGACCAGTCCTTTGAAGAATTTGATGGCTGACTGAGCAGTCACCTTCCTCACTGCTTCCACCTCTGGCCACTTTGTGAAATTGTCGATTGCAACATATAAGTACTCAAAGCCCCCGATAGCGCGGGCGAAAGGGCCCAGTATATCGATCCCCCAGACCAAGAATGGCCAGGAGAGAGAGATTGTCTGAAGGGCTTGATCAGTTGATGAAGCTTCTTTGAATGGAACTGGCACGGTTCACACTTGTTTACTAGTGTTGTCGCATCCTGGAGGGCGGTGGGCCAGAAGAAACCATGCCGGAACGCCTTTCCGGCAAAGGCCCTTGACCCTATGTGGGAGCCACATATGGCTCCATGTATCTCTGCCAACTGCTCTGGTCCTTCCTCCCGGGGGATGCACTTGAGTTTCACACCATTCGGCCTCCTCCGGTACAGGACGTCATCGATGAACTGGTACAGGGCGGACCGACGGGCTACTCTTTCCGTTTCTTCCTGTTCCTCAGGAAGCTCCCCTATTTGGAGGAATTGTATGGTGTGCTGCGCCCATGCCGGAGCCTGAGGCTAGATGGCAAGGACCAAAGGCATCTCTTCCGCCATGGGAGCGGCTGTCTCCACGGCCAGGGCCTGACGCCCTGCCGGAGCCAGCTGTCCTTGGGCAGACTCAGCGTCCGCGGCAGCACCCTTGCCGGCAGCCCCCCCCCCGGGGGGGGGGGGGGGCTTGGTAGGAAAGTACTTGCCGGGACATGATTTCCTCCGCTTGCTCTGCCCTGCTGATGGATCGACAGATGGTTGAGTTAACCGGAGCAAAAAGGTACCTGGTTCCACATGTAGCTTGAATGCGGCACACTTTGATAGGTAATTGGCGATGTCGTTCTCCGCTCGGGGGATGTGCTCCGCCTGGATACCGTCAAAGCATTCCTCTAGCTTTATCACCTCATCTACGTATGCTTCCATCAGTGGGCTCTGATAATCTTTGTTGACCTGCCTGACAACGAGCTGGGAGTCACCCTTGACGATGAGCTTCTTAACCCCGAGGTCCGCTGCGATCCTGAGACCAGCAAGCAATCCCTTGTACTCGGTGGTGTTTTTGGTGGACATCTCCCTGGGGAAGTGCATCTGGATCACGTACTTGAGGTGCTCTCTGGTGTGTGCGACGAGTAGCACGCCGGCACCGACGCCTTGTAGCGAGAAGGCTCCATCAAAGTACATGATCCAGTCGTGGTCTGCTTCCTTGCCGGGGAGAGTAGTCTCCTGGATTTCTTCGTCAGGTGTTGAGGTCCATTCCGTGATGAACTCCGCCAGGACTCTGCTCTGAATTGTCGAGGTACTTTCAAACTTTAAGCCGAAGTTTGACAACTCCAAGGCCCATTCCACAATCCTTCCGTTTGCGTTTGGGTTGTGCAGTATCCGTTGCAATGGGAGGCGAGTGACGATAGTGATCTCGTGAGCCTGGAAGTAGTGACGCAGCTTCCTCCAGGCCATGAGGAGGCCGAAGAGCAATTTTTGCACACCGGAATACCTTGACCTAGCCCCCTGCAAGAGGGAGTTGACAAAGTAAACCGGGTGCTGCATCATCTTTTTCTTGGGCACCACTTCACTCGGCCATGGGGGCATCGCCCTGGTGGCACCAGACACTGCCGGGGGCCGCGCCTTGTCAGCACCAGGCCCTGTCGGGGGAATCTTCGGCTCGCCATCCGCTGGTTCTGCCGCCATTGCTGCCACCTCATCGACCTCCCTCTGCGCCACTAGTGCGGCGCTGACCACTTGGTTCGTCGCCGCCAAATACAGCAACAATGGCTCTTGTGGTTTAGGCGCAACTAGTATTGGCGTGGAGGAAAGGTATTTCTTTAGGTCCTATAGTGCGGCCTCGGCTTCTGGGGTCCACTCTATTGGGCCCGCCTTTTTCAAGATCTTGAAAAAGGGAAGGGCGCGCTTGGCAGACTTGGAGATGAACCGGCTCATAGCAGCAACGCAGCCGGCGAGCCGACACACATCCTTGATCCACTTGGGTGCCTTGATCTGCTCAATAGCCTTGATCTTGTCTTGGTTTGCCTCAATCCCGTGCTGTGACACGAAGAACCCGAGAAGCTTGCCGGACGGGACGCCGAAGACGCACTTCTCAGGGTTCAACTTGAGGTTGATCTTGCACAGGTTGGCAAATGTCTGTTCTAGATCTTGCACAAGAGTCGGCCCGTCCTTGGTTTTGACCACTATGCCATCCTTGTAGGCCTCCATATTTCTATGGAGCTGAGGTTCAAAACCAATTTGGACCGCTCTTGCAAACATTGAGCCGGCACTCTTCAACCCGAAAGGCATCCTTAAAAAGCAATACATACCACATGGGGTGATGAATGCTGCCTTCTCTTCATCCTCTCTTGTCATGAAGATTTGGTGGTAGCCTGAGTAGGCATCGAGGAATGATAGCAGATCACACCTGGCCGTGGAGTCAACAATCTGGTCGATGCACGGCAATCGGAAGGGGTCCTTAGGACAAGCCTTATTGATATCTGTGTAATCAATACACAACCTCCACTTCCCATTCGCCTTGCGCACGACTACCGGATTGGCCAACCACGTCGGGTGGAGCACCCCTCTCACCAAACCTGCCGCTTCTAACTTCCTGATCTCCTCCGTGATGAACTCCTGCCTCTCCAGAGCCTACTTTCTGACCTTCTACCTGACGGGCCACGCGTGGGGACAGACAGCTAGGTGGTGCTCAATCACCTCCCTGGGAACACCGGGGATGTCGGACGCTTGCCATGCAAACACGTCGACATTCGCCCATAGGAAGGTGACGAGCTCGCCTTCCTATTTGCTGCTGAGGGTGGAGCCTATGATGAAGGCCCCTCCCGTGCCGTCCTCCGCGACAGGAACCTTCTTGGTCTGCGGCGGCTCGGCTCTGGATCTCTTGTTCTTGTCGGCAGAGCTCTCTGGCACATCCTCAGCGGTAGCACAACACCCCGAGGGGGTGCGCTTGCCGGAGTGGGTGCGAGAGGTCTTGCCGGGCTCCTTTTTTCCTCCTGGGCCTTTGGCGGCAGGAGCAGGTGCCTAGACGGCAGCTGCTGCAACTGCTTCTCGATAGAGTTGGTCGGCGCAGATCAGCGCGTCGTTCTTGTCGGAGGGGATGGAGATGGTGGTCAATGGCCCGGGCATCTTTAGCATGTTGTAGGCGTAGTGTGATGCCGCCATGAACTTAGCGAGTGCCGGGCTGCCGAGGATCCCGTTGTAGGGCAAGGGGATCTTGGCCATGTCGAAGACGATCCTCTCCATCCGGAAGTTCAACACCCCTCCAAACGTCACAGGCAGCATGACCTTTCCCTTTGGCTGGTTTCTCTCCGGATTGACCACTTGAAACGTGCCTGTTTCCTCGAGGTGTCCGTCAGGGATTTGCAACCTCTTGATCACGACACGCGAGATCAGGTTCAGGAAGGCCCCGCCGTCAACCAACATCTTGTTCACCTTGAGGTTGCGTATTGTTGGCGAAACCAACAGCAGCAAACACCCGACCGCGGTAGTGCGATCTGGGTGGTCCTCGGCATCAAAGATGAGGGGCGTGTTGGACCACTTTTGTGGCTTATGAGCGTCGAACGATTGCTCTGTTGCTGTGACCTCTCGCGCCCACTGCTTGAGCTGGCAGTGAGAGGTGTGCAGCAAGGCATCGCCATCGACGCACATGGCCTCCTTAGCCTTTTGGAACCCTCGCTCACCAGACTCGTCATCCTCTTCACGGTCGTCGTCTTCTTGTTTCTTGTCACGGCCCCGGGCGGGTCTTTCTTGCTGTTTGTCCCTGCTGGGGTGGCCTCCTTGGCCGCAGCGCTTCTTGCCAGATCCCTCAGCACCATCCTGGTCCTTCTCCTTGTCCCGCCTTTCCTACTCAGCCTTTTGCTTCTCAGCAAGCAACTCGACTTGCCGGCAGTTCTGGAGATCGTGGCCCTTGGTACGATGGATCTTGCAGTATTGCTTGCTGGAGCTTCCTGGCTTGTCGGTAGCCGCCAAGGCTCGGCAGGCGGCACACCCGGCAATCTCCTTGTCGGGGGTGTCTGCCTTGACCCTCTTGCTGGCATCGATATTGTTAGATCTCTCAATGCAAGCACGGCCTTGCCTTTGCGTTTCCTGTTGCGACACCGGCCCCTCTTCGTCGGGGTGGCGGCGTCCTCCTCAGTAGAGTCGGTTTCCGCGCCGGCGTTTTCGTTGGGGTACTTCCTTCCCTCTTCATCCCGGGTGCACCTGTCGGCCAAAACATAGAGCTCGGCCACATATTTAACCTTGGTCATCGCCAGCTCCTCGCGCATCTTGCGATTGTGCATGTTCTGATGGAACACGCTAATCACAGCGGCGGGATGAACATCGGGGATGTTGTATTGCACCCCGCTGAATCTCTAGATGTACTTGCGCTGGGTCTCCCCTTCCGTCTGGGGAATGATATGCAGATCACTGGCCTGGCCATGAGCTTGGTGGCCTCCTGTGAAGGCGCCAACAAACTCATGGCACAGATCTGACCAGGAAGAGATGGAGTCCGCCGGCAAGTGCATAAACCAAGACATCACATTGGGCTTGAGCGCCAGCGGGAAGTAGTTGGCAAGCACCTTGTCATCGTGAGCCCCAGCGGCCTGCATCGCGATGGTGTAGATGTTGAGGAACTCAGACGGATGGGTCTTGCCGGTGTACTTCTCAACGACGTGGGGCTTGAACATGCGGTGGGACGGCCACTGGAACTGCCTTAGCTCACGGGTAAAATCCGGGCAGCCCACCTCGTAAGGTAGGCCGCCGGGCCCCCCCGGTGCCGGGTGGTCCGTAGTGGGTCCCGCCCGCTTGTCCGACTGGCGGCGCGCTTCACGCCGGTGTTCGATGGTGGTTCAAGCGTCTTTGTGAGCTCGCTCCCGAAGGACCTGGCGCTGGTCGCGGAGGGTCCGTGGATCGGACGAAGCTATGGAGATGTTATCACCAGCGTCGCCGTGACGGGCCGACGCCCGTGGCGGCTGGCGAGGAGGGGGGAGAGTGCACCGTGGCCACAGCTCCCCCGGCCCTCCCAGCGCCAGCATGTGGTGGTTCGGTGGAGCACCGACCCAAGGGCCCCGCCGGTCGCGACTCGTCTTTGTTCGTGACGGCGACGTGGCTCCGGATGGTGGCCCTCCACTCATCTAGCTTCTCCGCAGCAGGAGGGAAGTCGAGGAGCAGCTGCGCGTGCGCCAAGGCTTCCGCTGGCGTGGGTGGCGGTGATAGCTGAGTGGACCGTGGCGCGCTTCGACTTCTAACTATGTTAGAAGGAGCTCTGTCATGACCCAGTCGCTGTGTGCCATTTTCACCAGTGCTTCGGCAAGCATGTTGAACTCCTTCGCCTTGCTGACGACGCACATGGCTCTTCCCACAGCGGTGGCCAGGGTCACCGACGTGGTGACGCTGTTCAGCGCACACACCATGGGAAGAACGCGCGGTGGTCGCCGGTGTATGCATCCTGGAGGTCGCCGCGCCACCCGGAGTTGGCGCAACGACACCCCCGGAGGGCCCCGCTCCGCCGGCAGGGGTCCAGCTCTGTCTTTGGATCCAGCAGCGTGGGGCCGACCGTCTAGTGCATGAACGACGCCACTCGCCGGGCTCCGACTGCCTGGGTGGTGCTGGTGTTCGCGGGCCACGGCCCGAGTCCTGTCCGCGACTGGTCCGTTGCTCGTCCGCGCCCGCACGGGCCGTTCGGCCCCCAACGAGCCGATCGTCGTGGCTGTCTTCTTCTTAGGGGCCATGGCGACGAAGAACCGCTAGGCTAACTACCACACCAGATTCTCACAAACGCGCCCCCTTCCTGGCGCGCCAAAGATGTCAGTGGGAAACGACACCTATGGGATCACAAGAATCCCTACTGCGGTTGCGGGGCACGGGGTTGAGAGAAGAGCGGGTCTAACAGAGAGCACGTGGTTTCTTTTATCCAGGTTCGGGCCGTAAGGATGCGTAAAATCCTAGTCCTACTTTGGTGGATGTATTCTGAGTTCTCGAACTAGCTACGGGGTGTAACGAGCTCCAAAAAGCCGAATCCCTCCCTCGTCGCCTTGGGCCTCCTTTTATAGAAAAAGGGGTTGCCACAGTGGCACACAGGAGGTGGAAAGGCCACAGTGTTGCGAACGACGGCGGAGACATGGCTGGTGTGGGCCTGACGGTGGCCCTGCTGGTGCGCTTGGCGAGGGCCTTGCCGGGTGGCCCGGCAAGGGTCTTGCCGTGGCTTGCAGGCGTCCCCGGCAAGGATCTTGCTGGGGGTCTTGTGGGTTTCTTCGGTTAGGATGGCTGCCTCCCTATCGTCATTTGACCTTGACTATTCTTTGTCTTCACGAAGATCTGCATGCCAGCACAGAGGTGCCTCCCGAGCCCTGTCCAATGCATTTGTCGAGTGTTGGTGGGCTCGAGGGTGGCTCGCTTGGCTGGCGTGGGCGAGTTGCCCCGGCAAGTGTCTTGCCGGGGCCGCTGAGGCTGCCCCGGCAAGGGTCCTTGTTGGGGAAACCTGCTTTGCCCATCTGATCTTTGTGGCCTTGGTCCTTGTCGTTGCTTTGCTTCATCTTGGGCTTCGATCTTACCTTGGCTTACCTCCCTTGCTCTGCTCGATGTGGTCACAGGCGCGGCTCTGACTGCCAATGCACAGGTGAAGGGGTACAAAAATGTGCCCCAAGTTTTGTACACCGACACTCATATCATGATAAATGCTTATTATTCATGCTAGAATTGTATTAACCGGAAACATGATACATGTGTGAATACATAGACAAACAGATTGTCGCTAGTATGCCTCTACTTGACTAGCTTGTTTATCACAGATGGTTATGTTTCCTAACCATAGACATGAGTTGTCATTTGATAAACGGGATCACATCATTAGGAGAATGATGTGATTGACTTGACCCATTTCGTCAGCTAAGCACTTGATCGTTTTAGTTTACTACTATTGCTTTCTTCATGACTTATACATGTTCCTATGACTATGAGATTATGTAACTCCCAATTGCCGGAGGAACACTTTGTGTGCTAGCAAATGTCACAACGTAACTGGGTGATTATAAAGGTGCTCTACAGGTGTCTCCGATGGTACTTTTTGAGTTGACATAGATCAAGATTAGGATTTGTCACTCTGATTGTCGGAGAGGTATCTCTAGGCTCACTTGGTAATGCACACCACTATAAGCCTTGCAAGCATTGTAACTAATAATTTAGTTGTGGTATGATGCATTACAGAACGAGTATAGAGACTTTCCAGTGACGAGATTGAACTAGGTATTGAGATACCAACGATCGAATCTCGGGCAAGTAACATACCGATGACAAAGGGACCAACGTATGCTGCTATGTGGTTTGACCGATAAAGATCTTCGTATAATATGTGGGAGCCAATATGAACATCCAGGTTCTGCTATTGGTTATTGACCAGAGACCTATCTCGGTCATGTCTACATAGTTCTCGAACCCGTAGGGTCCGCACGCTTAAAGTTCGGTGACAATCGGTATTATGAGTTTTTGTGTTTTGATGTACCGAAGGTAGTTCGGAGTCACGGATTTGATCATGGACATGATGAGGAGTCCTGAAATGGTCGAGACGTAAAGATCGATATATTGGACGACTATATTCGGACACCGGAAGTGTTCCAGGTGATTTCGGAGAAAACTAGAGTGCCGGAGGGTTACCGGAACCCCCCGGGAGATATAATGGGCCTTATGGCCCTTAGTGGAGAGAGAGAGGGCTGGCCTAGGGCAGGCCGCGTGCCCCTCCCCCTCTGGTTCAAATTGGACTAGGAGAGGGGGACGGCACCCCCCTTTCCTTCTCCCTCTCCCCTTCCTTTCCCCCTCCTAGTAGGAGTAGGAAAGAGGGGAGTCCTACTCCTACTAGGAGGAGGACTCCTCCTCCTGGCGCGCCATAGAGGGCCGGCCGCCCTCCCCCCTTGCTCCTTTATATACGAGGGCAGCGGGCACCTCTAGACACACAAGTTGATCATTGATCCCTTAGCCGTGTGCGGTGCCCCCCTCCACCATAATCCACCTCGATCATATCGTAGCGGTGCTTAGGTGAAGCCCTGCGTCGGTAGCAATATCATCACTGTTGTCATGCTGTCGTGCTGACGGAACTCTCCCGTGAAGCTCTGCTGGATCGGAGTTCGTGGGCTTTCGCTTATGGTCTACGAGGGTACATGGATGATACTCTTCCCTCTCGTTGCTATGCATCACCATGATCTTGCGTGTGCACAGGAAAATTTTAAAATTACTACGTTCCCCAACAAGAGGCTCAACTCGACATGGAGCGTGCGCATTCCGCTGCCATCAAGGCTCTCCTGTAGGCGGAACCGGATGTCGTGGATGTGAACCGGGCAGCGGAGGCTCAACTTAAGGCAGAGCGTGTGGATGCCGCTGCCATCCAGGCCCTCCTACAAGCGGAACCGGATGTCCTGGACTTGAACCGGGCGGCAGAGGCTCAATTCGACACAAAGCGCGCGGATGACGCTCTCATCGAGGTCCTCCTGCAGGCGAAACCTGACGTCCTGGACTTGAACCAGGCGGCAGAGGCTCGACTCGACGCGGAGCGCGCGGATGCCGCTGCCATCGAGGCCCTCCTATAGGCGGAATCGGGCGTCCTCGACTTGAACTGGGCGGTGCTCTCGTCCGTGCAGAGCGCCCACATGCTCCGCGTGAACGAGTAGCTGGAGGCCAAGGACAACCACGGTGCGGAGACACACGACGGCAGCTATGGCTGGTCCGCGCTGTCAGCCAAAGACAACGAGGGCGTCTCATTTCGCGAGCAGTGATAGTTTTTCTTTATGCTGTTGTTTTTATGGATCTTTTGTTGTGTAAAAACATATACTATTATGCAAGTCGCCTGACTTGGGTCAGTCTACCATTTCAGGCGGTTGGATGAATATCCTACGTCTCCTAACCCTTCTTCCTCACCTCTCCTTTTTCCCCAACAGACCACCGCATGAGCCGTACGGATACTCCCCAACATGCGGTTGGATAAACATACTCTATGAACGAAAATTATGTGTCAGCGGTAGGATGGCTGAGTTTGGTTTGTTCACATGCGATAGGATGTGTCAGTGAGACTGCGTTCCCTTGGTTGGGTTTGCGGCGTGTAGGAGTGACTGTGCATGTGAGAGTGCGGTGCGACCGCGACAGCCGTGCGCAAGTGTACCTCCTTTTCATTTTGAAAACTTTAGGAAAGCTTGGCAAAAATGTGTGGCGAAGTATGGCAATGCAAGTCCTAGACCCAAATAGGATAAGTTCGTAGTACGTACTACGTACTAGGGGTACTACTGTTAAAAAAGAAAGGCGGGGTTTTCCTTCGCGGGATTAATCAATACAAATCCTCGTTTCACGTGTCAATTAATGCGTATTTTTCTCCAAAGCCCAAACAGCTAACCATCTCACTCCTCATCACTTGATTAATGCAGCGCCATGCAAACTAACCTTCTCACTTCCGCATGCATGTAGGGGATATTAATGTCCTTGGTTGCTAGTACGAGGCAAACCCCATCAATTTTATCTCGATTAGTGTTAGTGGCCTTTTGCAAATTGTAATTTTGGTATACTTGCCTTGCGTACAAAAAAATGGACGTAGTAACTATATTTGACTTCCTTCCCCATTGCGGCGACATCGACGATATCTCGAACATTGTGGTTTGGCGAAGTGCGTTCGACGGAGAACACCATTGAGGGAGACCACGGTAAGTCGTTCGCAAGTGCCGCCTGCAAGCCGAGACAACCACCAAAGGATGCATAAATGTACTAGTACTACTCGTACACAATAGCGTCGTCCGTCCACCTTAGTGCGGTGAGATGGTTTCTCAAAGAAGACGATGGAGAAGCGGAGTCAGCGAAGAGTGAAATGATGGTTGCTTCGTCTGTGCTTTGTGATTTGACGCCTCACTGCTTTGTGATTTGTGATAGAAGGGACAGGGGAGTAGACTCTGTCCTCTATACTATACATGTGTCCAAGAATGGGAGAAAGAGTAGAGACGTTGCATTTTTCTATTCCTTCAATCAATCAATCAGGGAGCTTCGGTTCCATCCTTTTGTTTTTGGCAACACCATCCACAATGGTTCCCACGATGCCAAAAGCTATTTTCACATTTGGCTACACATTGTGGTGCCCTTAACCGTACCACTTGGTTTTGCTCCTGTGTGCTATCTATACAAATCTCAATTATATTGATCTAAAAAATTATACAATCAAGGTTAGTAAAAAGGAGGTGATTTTGCCGCGCGGATGGCGGGAAGGTTTCTTATTTTTAGAGGATGTTTTCCTGGCGGTTTGCTAACATGCGGTCCCACATGTCAGTGCTTTACCAAGCCGATCCGCTTCCCACATGAGGCAGAACAATGGCATAAGCAACACGTGGTTAACTTGAAGAAGATGAGGGAGAAGCGGATTCAGCGACGAGTGAAATGATGGTTGCTTCATCCCTCCAACTTCTTTTTTTAGCGCTATTACTTCATCCCTCCAACTTAACTGCGGGAAAGGTGCAACTTTGTGATTTGACGCCTCATTGCTCATTACTACGCCGGCGCCATGACTAGGCACTTTACCCCGGTTGCTCTGCACTGTATTCCGGTATGGCACATGGACCCGGTAGCTTGATGCCCCACAAGTCGGCAAAAGGGACTAGAAGATTTACGAAAGCGAGCGCTCCACTCTTACGACAGAGGAGTACACGACACGACGGCCCAGTGAACTGTCACTTCTATTGTATATAGTACTATAGTTTTGCTGTTTCGCACGATCCATCGATACAAACCCGATTAAACATGAAAGGGCGGGATTTTTCCCGCGCGGTATATGATACTGGCCATACATTTGAAAGGCACATACATACTATGATATCTAGTAAAACTAAAAACACATTCTATGATTTATTGTGTTAGAGTGTAGTAGTAGTGCTGTATTGCATAGTTGTTAGATGTAACATACGAGAACGTGTAGAGATCTAGTTTTGGAGGGCCTACAAAGAGAAAAGCGTAATACGTTCACCGAACTTCAGAATAAGCTGATTACGGTCACTATATACGTTTTGTGGTGATTATACGATCACTTTCTCATAGTTCAGCATCGGATTGCAATCTATTGACCGGCCAAATAGTCTGCGTGGCACCATGTTGACTAGTTAAATTGACCGCGTTCCTTGTGGATCCCACCTGTCAGTTCACATAGGGAAAAAGTCAGATAAACACAAATTTATGCATGCGCGACAAGACTCCACCCCATGCGTGAGAATCACCTGGTTGTGTATGTGTCTGTCAGGGCCTGATGTGTGCGCATGCACGTGTAGGTTGAGCACTTGAGCATGAGAGTGTGTGTTGGTTGTGTGGTGTACTGGTGTGTGCATGCGTGCATGCATGTGTGTGTTTGTGAGTGTTGCGTGCGTGCGTGGCTGCGTGTGTACATGTGAGTGTTGCGTGCGTGCATGGGTGCATGTGTTCGTGTGAGTGTTGCGTGCATGCAGTTCGTGTGCGTGCGTGCGTGTGTGTATAATCACTACACCAACTCCTGTGTGTTAAAACAGACGGCTCAGCATACCAATAGAAGGCCACCTTGTCCGCTGTGCCTGCGGTCATGACTTCGAACCACCGTCCAATATTTTTTGTCATTTGTTTTCATTCTTACTAGCAAGATGCCCGTGCATTGCACGTAACATGAAGATGCATTTGTATGACTAGTTTATCTTGTGAGAGAAAAGGATGAACGAGGGAAGGCCTTATTTGCAAACGTGGAGAGGTGTGTGGCTACCTTTTTGCAAAATTGTCATAGTTTCTTTCCTATCTGTTAGATATAAATTGGATGACATATATTGCAGGATGGCAGGCACACCATCATCACAAACTCTGTTTTTTATAAGAGTGTATTTTATCCCTACTCTTATAAAAAGCATAGTCGGTGATGATCGTGTGCCTGCCATCATGTAATATAGGCCGTCCAATCTATATCTGACGGATAGAAAGGATACTATGGCAATTTTGCAAAAAGATACCCACACCCCTCTCCACACATGCAAATAAGGCCTTCCCTTGTTCATCCTTTTCTCCCACAAGATAAACTACTCATACAAATGCATCTTGATGTTCCGTGCAACGCATGGGCATCTTGCTAGTATTTTATAAGAGTGTAGATGTAGAGTAGATACAAGCCGACAGGTGGGCCCAGTGGTAGTGAGATAATGTGATGCAACACTAGAGGTGCCATGTGGAGCGTTTAACTGGTCAACTAGTCGTGCCTTGAGCAAATACAGAGTTGTACGGTGAGCCCGTGACTGTATAATAACCAGAGAACGTAAATGGTGACCGTAATGAGTGGATTCTGAAGTCCAATGTACGTATCATGCTTTCGCTTCAAATACAATGATCGTCACCATATATATCACGAGAGAAAGATGAAACATGCGTGAATGTGTTGGGGGTTTACTTTTAGAGGACCTGGAGATTGTTTGTGTGCGTATGTGAAAGGGGCGTAGAGGGGGGTATGCGATGGAGAGAGAGATGCTCTTCGTTTCTCTTTATTATGACTAACTTTATATATAGTACAAAAATATACAAATTCACAGTGCAGAATAAATATCATCATGGGCACCATGCAATGCAAGCGTTCATACTCCTCCATATAACTTTGTAATGTTTTACATATGTAGAAATTCTAAAATAATTTTTTGGCCACACTTTATTCAAAAGGAATGTTGTATGTGAAATAAACCTGAAGAGAGGGCTTTTTAGATCAATGGGGTACGTGATGTAACATGTGTGAATGTGTAGTTGATGCGTTTGGCAGGGCCTAGAGAGGTATGTGTGTGTATTACGTATTCGAGAGAGGCATGGATAGATGGGCCGACAGGGGGTGTGGGATAGATAGCACGAGAAATGAGAGTGGTCTAGAGAGAGAGAGACAAATATGACATCACGGTGAGAGATTCCCTTGAGTGTGTATATGCAAATGGGGAGTGGATAGAGGCACCAGGAGAATATATATTTTTGTGTGTGGTGTCTATGTTGGTATGTGTGGGTGTGAGAAGATAATGAGACGTGGGGGCAGAGGGTGTGTCACCGCATGAGGTCCGCTGGGTCAAGGTGAGGCCCTTCATTCAGTTCCGTCCTGGGCCACATTGGTTGGCCTGTGACGCATTTAGGGAGACCCATGGATGACTAGTCGTACGAGACAAAGATAACATAATTGTGAAGGACTCTATGTCCACTGACAAAGCCAGCTAGGATTTGTAACCCTAGGTTCTCGGACTAAGGTAACCCCTTTATCTCTGATATTACTATTCATCCAACCTAACTTTAAGGGGCATCCTACAGAATGCTCTGCTAGAATCATACTCGTCGATTAGGAAGAGAGGTGTGAGACAATGCGTGAGAGACAGGCCTAAAGATAATGTGCGTACAAGAGACACGTAGGCATGTCTATGTATATAGAAAGGGCCGATGGGGATTGTGCGTGTGTATGCTTGCGAGAGGAAGAGTGCTTGTGATAAAGGTTAGTGCAAACAGTTGTGAATGGTTACGAGAGAGAGGGAGGGTTATATCGAGAGCATGCTTGCGAGAAAGACACCTCGGGAGAGAGCGTGTGAGCATGTGTGAGAGACCACCGATGGAGAGTGAAACTACACATACAAGACTGTTGTACACATTGATCAAAGATATAAATTGTATCCAAATATTAGGATGGGATCATGATATTTGCAATTCGCGTAAGGAACGGTCATTGATCCATCAGACATCTAGATTCTATCAAATTTGAGCATGTCTATGTTATTATTCGACACAGTTGATCCACATAGTTAGTATTTTGAACTCCAGACAATGCATCGCTTTAGCAATTGAATATAAACGTGAGTATAGTTCATGTTGTGTGTGTAAAGCACATTATACATATGAAAGTTACACAATGAACATTATAAATAGCTACCTATGAACTAGCATACATTTGAATTCAACTTAAGGTGGTTTAAAATTTTTGAATTCAACATGAAGTCCATTCAATTATTTGAATTTGATATCATGGCATTTGTAAATCATACCTAAATTATGGGGGCACCAATCTTTGCTCTGATTTTGTACATAATAGCATATGTAGTCGTGTGCAAAATATATTCTAATTTAGCTCCTCCATTCCAAAATAATCGTAGTTATAGGATTTTCAAGTGGCAAAAATTCAAAAAGAAGCGGATAATTTAATGAGGTTTTCAAACATACAAGGTCAAATTTAACGTTGTCTATTTAGGTCAATCCTCAAAGTTCAAGAGTAATCCAAACGTGAATGCTTGTGTTTCAAAATTTCAAACGAAGCGCCAAAAGAGCCTCTACTCGCCCGAAACCGCGTGAGACCAATGTTTGGTAGTACAAGGAAATTACTTTTCTAATAACTCCGACCCATGAAACCTACCGGCCCGACGTCCAAAGGTCTAAACCGGGGTAGGTTTGTAGCTCATCTAGACGGCACGCAACCGCCTCCAAAAACATTCATACACAATGGCCGCCTAAGCACACATGCGCGCAGCCGAAATCGGCCCCGCCCACTATTTGGGACACCTAGAATTACCATCCTACCCCCGACCCGTAGTAGGTCCAAAAATTAAGAGGGGGGGGGGGGCAAAGTTTGTACTTTCCCCAAATTTCAAACAAGCGCGTCCCATCTTCTATTAAAAAAGCTAAAAACAAGTGCGTCCCAGACCGAAACATGGTTCTCCCCCTTCCCCCACGCACCCGTCTGATTCCCCATTCGTACTCCGTGGGCGCAAAAACTACCTCTCCACTAGCGGCGAAACCCCGGCGTCCTCCGTCTGCCACCCCATTCCACCCATCAACTGCCGGCCTCCTCCATCACGCCGGAGCCGATACCTCGATGTCGTCGTCCACTGCAACCTCAACCGCAACGCCCTCCACGGCTAGTAGTTGAAGCCGAGGCCGAGCCGTCCGTACCCGAGCCAGTTCGACCACGCCGGCATGTGCCTTACCGCTGCCGCTCTAACTTCGCCACCCTCCACTGCAGCAGAGCTGTTTCTGCTACGCCGTCCTTCGCCGCCTCGGATCTGCTTCCCCTCCACCGACATACGACCACGACAACACAGTCAACAATTTGGCCATGTGTTCGTCCAAGCCTACACCCTCCTCCAGAACATCGGGTTCCCGGCAAAAAGAGGAAGATCGGCGCGACATGTGGAGGCGACCACACCGGCAACCGAAAATGGTACTCCTCTTCCCTTATTCGTGCAAATCTTACGGGTCTGCTTGCACGGTATTCATCCCACATAAGACACTAGTTGACCACTTCTTCTTGATACTAGAAGTTCCTATTAACTCGTGATGCAAAAGGTTTCTCCTCATATACTATTTCACCTTAGCTAGAGGTCCGTCGCCCCCTAAATTTCAATTCCTGGTAAGTTGATTCCCAATTAACGGAAGCATTCCGCAGCGTACTAGGCGCTAGTCCTCCTATTACGTCGGGGAAGCAGTGCCTTGGTGTTTATCTTAGGGGCGTGTGGGGCCTAGAGCTACTGGCGCCCGATCTGGAGGTCGGCCGGGATTAAAGGGATGGCCCGGGGGCGCTGCTAAGAACGGCGGTGGTGTGAGGTCGAGCAGAGGGCGGGGCGGCGGAGGCAGGGGTCTGGGCCGGTGGTCGCTGGCGGTTCGAGAAAGATCGTCAGCAGTGACTGGCGGGAGGTAGACGAAGGCCAGCTGCCCGTTCCTTATGGATCGGACGGTTCATTAAAAAAATCGACTGACCTATTTATTTTCAGTCGACTGTTATCTTGATATGACCACATGTGGTGGTGTGCTGGAGGAGTACCTGCATTTACTATGCTCATATATTACAAAATCATATGGAGTAGAATCTAATTTTGTTTGCCATGCAATGTTGTAGAGCTATCATATGTCTCCTGTCATTTATTTTTCAGCCACCTGCTATCTGCTACTTTTACAATGCACTAGTTCTGCACACACTTCACCCATTCTCTCACTATTGTGTTTTTGTGCAAGGGTATTTCAGACTCTGGTGCTATGAGATAAGCAAAAAAGAAAAGAGAGAAGTCGCTCCAGCGTCGTACACGGATAGGCCAGATCCGTTTCAGCCTTATAACAGGTGCAATGTCAGCAGATTGAGACGGTAAAGGCAGCTCTGGAGTTGATGACCTCGCTCGCAATGAACCACCATCCCGGGTGCTTGCTTTAACTTTGCGGTGTCATATGTGGTTGCATGTTCCATATGGTGTCTAGCTTGTATTCGAAAGGCCAAATTCGGTATTTATTAAGATAAGGAAATATATTTTTTACATGAACCACCATCCCGTGAGCACTGGCCGAGCCAGTAACAAGCCCAGCAAAGAGAGGCACCACCTGGAAGCCAACTAAAAAGCCGCGATGGTGGCAAAGCAGCCCGCCTCCCACCAGGCTCTCAGGTCCTAGATGATCATGCTCACCACTCCAGCCATATGTCTAGCTTGTATTGCTTCCAATTTGGTTAAATTGCATCTGCTTAGCTTACACATTATACCTTTGAATATGACATGCCTTTTTGTTTTTGGTACATACTTGTACATTTGTGTATTAACCATGTTGTTACATCAAACTAATGTTCTTGTGTATCCCTCATCAATCACTTATGATGAGGCAGTCAGGCAAGTGGATTACTCCTCATTTCAAGAATGCAGCGTCAGCCTCCCGACATGATTCTCAAGAAACAACAAGGCTAGATGAAGATAGTGAACGTAGCTCAGTAGGTGATTACCGCATTTCCCCTACACTAGCATCGCAGGTGCTTGCTCTAACTTGGCAGCATGATATGTGGTTGCATGTTGCATATGGTGTCTAGATTGTAATTCTTCCAATCTGGTTAAACTGCATGTGCTATTCTGCTTAGCTTATACATTATACCAGTTAATGTGACATGCCTTCCTGTATTTAGTACATAGTACATATGTCTATTAAGCATGTCCTCACATAAAACTATTATTTTTTTGTATCCCGCATAAATCAATATGACGAGACACCTTCAGTATATGAAGTGTGATATTAGTTGCATCTTTGATATGATTTATAGCATGCGCTGCTTCTAATTTGTTGAAATGCCATTTATGATGGGACACTTTTAACTTGTGAGATTCATATTGGTTGCATTTTTCACGTGGTGTCTAGCTTACATTGCTTCTTATTTGGTGAAATGGTTTCTGCTTAGTTTACACAAAAAAATTGTGAATATGCCATGTCGTCCTATTTTTCGTATTATTCCATCCTGGAATCATGTGTTTTCCTTACATCAAAGTAGTGATTGTTATCATGCACGAATGAGTTCTGAAGAGTGAATTTTATTGCGTTTTCTTGTCGGTTTTACTTGACAATTCAAAATCAATAAAACGGAAGGAAGTTAGCAAGGAAGTGGATGAAGGTTCTCCTTCCAAATGGAGGGCCTGTACAGATTCTACTCCTCCACCCCCCAAGATGATTTCCAAGACAACACATGCATAGACACTCAATGTAGCTGTGTTGGTGATGAGCACGTCTCCCCTAGTGCACCATCACAGGTGCTCCCTCTAACTTGTGGTTGCATGTCATGTATGATTTCTAGCTTGTATTGCTTCTAATTTTGTTGAATTTCATCTGCTTACTTTACACATTATACTTGTGACTAAGACACATGTTCCTGTTTCTAGAACATACAATATCTGTCTATCAGACCATGTTCTTACATCAAAGTACATTTGTTATGAAGAACTAAATTGTTATTCGTTTTTCTTGTTGGCTTGACTTAACATGGCACAGAGAAAGAGGAAGCAAGACAGAACGACAGGGAAAGGGAAGCGGAACAATCCTACGGATTCTGTTGGTACTGATGGTGCAATAGAAGGTCAATGTCCAGCGGGGAATTGTATCGACAGGGTATCGCGTGCTACACGAGATGCAGAACAAGCCAAACAGAAACAAATATCTGCCACCAAACGAGCAGAGACAACCCTAGTTGTTGCAACACCTTCCACAGTATCACCAACTGCACGATTTACTCATTGGTCAACTCAGCTAGCAGCACGTTCCCAAGCTCCCTTGCAACCTGACACTACTTCTGAAGCACTCTTGACACAAGATGAACTTTGTGAGCTTCAATAGCAAGAAGGTAGTTGTTGGAGTCAAGTTAAAGTTGCATGATTCTTTATATGTAGTCTCATAGTTTGATGTACACTAACACTTCCTATGTTTGTTGTTGGACTAGCACCTAGGCGCAAGAGGAAAAAAACATTAGGGATAATGCTCAATAGGTTAACCAAATCTAGAGGAGGAAGAATGGAGATCTGTTTTGAGGCAGGTTTAAAAAGGCCACGTGATGCTATAGAGTCGGCCAAGTTAGTATCAGAGGCAGCGGTTGCTGTTAGGTGTCATGTACGTATCCTCCCAACATGGATTCAGTACAGGAATGACAAAGACGAAACCCAGTTCAACAACTTCCTCGACCATTCATCTGTAAGTATGGTTATGTATGGAAACTAGTAATATCATCTTGCTCTGTCCAATACTTTCTAGGTTGCTGATAATGAGACTCCCATAATTTTCAATAGATGAGGTTCAAGTTGGATAGCCAAGATGATGCAACCAGACAAGCTTGCACCCATGTTTTCAAGTCTGCTCTACGACAGTATCGGTATAACTTGAGGAAAACTCACTTTGAAGGCAAGGCTAACAGTGAACTTGCCCAAACATCTCCAGTGGAAAAATATCTAATGAAGATTGGAGAGGCCTCGTTAAACACTGGTCCGATCCGAAGTATCAGGTACATTATATATATATGTGATCAGATCACATGTTGAAGTCCTATTTATGCATGTGCCACACAAATCTATCTTCTTGTTGGTGAACTGTTCAAAGAACAAGGCCAACCATATGAAAGTGAAATTCCAACAGACGACAGGATCTCGTAGCTATATTGCACACTGCGAGGCACTTGTAATTAGCTGTTGTTTCACTCTTTTCATTGTACCATATTATCAGATCTATATTGACTTGTTCCAAATGCAGAGGAAAGCCTGCAAGGACCAAAAAGTACCTGAACCAAATGTTGTGGAAATCTTCAAGGACTGTCACACCAGCAAGAAGAAGGGCATGACTGCACCAGTCAAAGCCGCTGTTGTAAGTCCTTAATCCTCATGCCTTTTAACTACTACTTACTCTGACTTGTACCTTGAACTGCATGGTTTGCAGCCAATGTCTATTACTCTTTTCAATTTTATACACAATTGTCTTAGCGTATCATTGCACCTTACAAGGTTTAAAAGAGAGGAGTGATGTTCCTTTGATCTTGACCTATAATCTAGTTCCGTGCTGGACTTGCCCACATAATGTTACAATTGCATGTTTGTTTGTTCTCAGTTGTTTTGTGATATGAATGATGTCATACTATGCTTACCGTATTATAAACTTCATCTCTTTATCCTTAGCCCTCAATACAATGTGAAGAAATAGATAATACATTAGCGATGGTACATGGTCATATGTTTGGAACCTGGTTTTATTATGTACTTTGCACTAAAATACAACTATTATTTTACATGGGTTCACTAGAATAAGTTCTGTATATAGACCAAAGCTATTTTGTCTGGTTTTTCTGCCTCCTTAATATCTTCTGTTCTAGTATTACTAATGTAAAACCACAACTTTTCAGTGAGCTATCGAAGAAATGGTGGAACCGCCACCTTCTGAAGGTGGCGATGCAACTATAACCGCAATGTCAGCTCTTGCTGCAGTGGGTCAGTACCTGTCCACCAACAGTGCCAAAAGCACGTTCCTGTGTAATACTGACTTGGTTGTTAAGGCAATCTCGTCCAAACTGCCCCATAATCAAGATATGCAAGCTCAAAACTATGTTGTATCTGCGCTCCAGACACAAGTCCATTCCCTAACAGAGACCCTTTGTGAAACAAGGAGAGACATTGTTCGATGTTGTCAAGGTATGCATGGTTTTGAAACCAGACTATCAGACATTTTCTATGTTGTTCAGGAGCCTAGGAGAACTGAAGGCGAAGGTTATGGTGCTCCATCGGACAATACAACATGAAAACGTAACAATCAGGTTAAATGAACTAAGCTTCTGAAATTCCAGTGGTGCATTTATCTGCTAGACTGTTAACTTTTATGCCAACCTTCCTTTTGTTTTATAGTTGTAATTTTTTGGTGTGATACAAAATTTGTTCTTAACATGCAGCCACCGGCTGAAGAAAACAACAAGCCATTTTTGTATAGTGTAGGGTGTTCCCTATATTTGCACTGGTGGCGAACTTTGATGCCCACGGGTTGTAGTTAACATGGGCCTCCTACGGGCCGTAGAAACAATGGACCTTCTAAGGGTTCTAGAAACAATGGGCCTCCTACGGGCCATAGAAACAATGTTACTTATACGTTATGCTTATACTGCTATGTTACTAACACGTCTATGAGCATAACATAGCAGTATAAGCATAACGTATAAGTAACTTCCAAGGTTTGAATATAATAGGGCAATAGGTTCTACCTCATCAACTAGTTCCTAACCCACATGTTAATCACATCCTAACCATGCAATGTTTGAGGATTGGAACTAATGCATAAAAACTGGGTGATAAAGGGGTATGATCAAAGTGTTACTTGCCTTGCTGAAGATCCACAAAACTTAGGGACTCGTAGTAGCATGCTTCACACTCCAGGTGTTCTATCGCAAACAAACAATAGCATACATAAGCAATCAAGCAAAGAAACACGGGTAAATCTCAAATAAGAAGATCTAACCAGAAAGTTGAACTTAAGAACTTCGGTTTGCGAAAAGAATCAAATCAAACAGAGAAACGAAACTCAAACTGCAAAAGAAACAAGATCCATTTACTAATCTGGACTAAGGTCAAATTTTACAGTACCAAAATCATGTTCAAGTTGGTTAAACGGAAAGAGGGTTCCGAGACGAAGATCTAGGCGCTTGAATCGCCTGATTCCGATAAACGAGCGAAAAGATAAACTGAAACGAAAATCGGATCAGAAATCGCGATTGAAAATAATCGCGGAAAATCCGAGAAAACGAAAACTGACGAACAGGCTAACGAACATACGTTCGTTGTCTATAACTAACGAGCTAAAGCCATTCGTTAAAATGAACGTACGGACAAACGTCCGCAAAGTAACTAAACCGAGAAAAACCGGCGAACCGACCTAATAAAAAAAACTAGGGCTTTCTAACAAAAATCCGAATCGGTTTTTCTTTTAAAAAACCGAACGACGTTTATACCTCCAGCGATGTCCGGAGGGGCGGGACGGCTCTGGCGAGGCGGGGCTGCGGCGGCGGGTTGCGTGGGGCGGCAGGGCAGGCGATGGCGGCGCACGGCACAAGGCGGCGGGGCGAGGCGCGATAGGCGGTGGCGGCGGCAGCAGTGGCGAGCGGCTGCGGTGGCTGCGGCTGCGGCTTGGGGTCCCAGAGGGGGCCCGGGGCTCGGCTTATAAAGAGGGGGGTGGCGTGGCTTAGGGAAGGGGGCGGGATCGTGGCCGACTCAGCCACGGCGTGCGGCGGCGGCGGCACGGTCTCCAGGTGGGAGACGGCGGCGCGGGGAGGTGGGCCGGCGGCTTGGCTCGGCTGGGCCTCGGCCCAGTCGGGCGTTGCGTTCTTTTTTTAATAATTTCGCCGGAACTAAATAAATCATAGAAAAATAAATAAAAATCTAAAAATGCCAAAACAAATTTTCACCATCTAAATGAAATATTTAGTACAAGATGAACATTTTCTTGGCCCTAAAATGCAACTTTGAAAAACGTGCAATTTTTTCTAATTCGAATAAAATAGCAATAAACTCCGGATAAACTCAAATATTTGGTTTTTAAATATTTTTCCCCCAATATTTCATTTATTTTGGAGAAGTCATATTATCTCCTCTGATATATTTTAATATGAAATAATTTCCGAGAGAAAAATAATTAAAACAAAAAACCCTCGTTTCAATATTTGATAAAACTCAAATATGAAAACAGGGAAATCCCCAACTCTCTCCGAGGGTCTTTGAGTTGCTTAGGATTTCGAGGATTCGCGAAACGAAATGCAATAAAATATGATATGCATGAATGATCTATGTATAACATTCCAAATTGAAAATTTGGGATGTTACAAACCTACCCCCCTTAAGATGAATCTCGCCCTTGAGATTCGGGTTGGCTAGAAAATAGGTGTGGGTGGTCTTTGCAAAGATCATCCTCCCATTCCCAGTTGGCTTCATCCTTGGTATGGTGCCTCCACTGAACTTTGCAAAACTTGATAACCTTGATGCGGGTGACTCGGCTGGCAAATTAGAGAATCCCGACTGGCTTCTCCTCATAGGTCAAACCACTGTCCAACTGAATCGCCTCCAAGGTACTGTATCTCTTAACGGTATATCAGCCATCTCAGCATGGCACTTCTTCAGCTGTGAAACATGAAATACATCATGAACTCCTGACAGTACTTCAGGTAACTCCAACTTGTAGGAAACTTCTCCCATACATTCCAAAATTCGATACGTTCCTACAAACCTCGGGGCTAACTTTCCCTTAACTCCAAAAAATTTCACTCCTCGCAGGGGTGACACTCGCAGATATGCTCTATCTCCAATTTCATAGGTTATTTCCTTGCGTTTCGAATCTTCATAACTCTTCTGCCTGGACTAAGCTACCTTTAGTTTATCTCGGATCAGCTTAACCTTTTCTTCAGAATCCTTGATCAAATCTGGTCCAAACAACTGTCGGTCTCCAACTTCATCCCACATCAACGGTGTTCTGCACCTTCGTCCATACAAGGCTTCGAACGGTGCCATCTCCAAACTGGCTTGATAACTATTATTGTATGAGAACTCCGCGTAGGGAAAATTTTCATCCCAACTAGATCCATAATCTAGCGCATAGGCCCTCAACATGTCCTCCAGAGTCTGGTCGACTCTCTCGGTCTGTCCATCTGTCTGCGGGTGGAATGCCGTACTGAACTCCAACCTTGTCCCCAAGTTTGGTGCAGCTGATGCCAAAACTTTGAAGTAAACTCTGTTCCTCTATCTGATATGATGGTCCTTGGAACTCCATGCAGACATACGATCTTGGTCATATATATCTTGGCCAACTTTGCACTTGTATAGGTGGTTTTCACTGGGATAAAGTGAGCTACTTTGGTTAAGCGATCAACTACTACCCATATAGAATCATATCCTGATTTGGTCCTGGGCAATCCGGTGATGAAATCCATGCCAATTTTATCCCACTTCCATTTGGGTATCGGAATAGGCTGTAACAATCCTGCTGGTTTTTGATGCTCAGCCTTCACTCTCTGACATACATCACATACGGTTGCATACTCAGCAATATCCTTCTTCATACCAGTCCACTAGAAACGTTCCTTCAAATCCAAATACATTTTGGTGTTTCCTGTTTTTATGGAGTATGGTGAGTCATGAGCCTCCTGAAGTATTAACTTCCTGATCTCTGGGTTATTTGGAACATAAACACGGTCCTCAAACCATAAGGTGTCGTGCTCATCCTCACAAAAACCTTTGGCCTTTCCTTCGCTCATCCTCTCCCTTATCTCGGCAATCTCTTTGTCATCCTTCTAAGCTTCTCGAATCTTTCCTAACAATGTAGACTGAACCTCCATTTTTGCAACAAAACCTCTAGGAAAAATCTCCAATCGAAGTTCCCTGAGATCCTCTACTAACTCCTTTGGCAATCCCGTGCTCACTAGGGTATTAGCATAACTCTTCTGACTCAAAGCATCTGCTACGACATTGGCCTTGCCTGGATGATAGTGAAGCTTCATGTCATAATCCTTTATAAGCTCCAACCATCTCCTTTGCCTAAGGTTCAGCTCCTTCTGTGTGAAAATGTACTTCAAACTCTTATGATCCGTGTACACATCACAATGGTTTCCAATAAGGTAATGTCTCCAAGTCTTCAATGCATGTACTACGGCAACCAACTCCAAATCAAGGTGGCATAATTCAACTCTTGTGGTTTTGGTTGTCGCAATGCATACGAAACAACTCTTCTGTCCTACATAAGCACACTTCCAAGTCCTAGGCGAGAGGCATCGCAATACACTTGAAACTCCTTGCGTATATCCGGCAGAATCAGCACTGGGGATGTGGTCAAACGTTTGTTTAACTCCTAAAAACTCGCTTCACATTCTTATGTCCATTTAAATTTGGTATCCTTCTTTAATAACTCTGTCATTGGCTTCGCAATTTTGGAAAAATTCTCAATGAATCTCCGATAGTATCCTGCGAGTCCAAGAAAACTGCGGATCTCGCTAACTGAAGTGGGTGCCAACCATTTAGTGACTGACTGAACCTTGGTGGGATCTACTGCTACACCTTCTCCTGATATAACATGTCCAAGGAATCCGACCTCCTTCAGCCAAAATCGCATTTGCTGAACTTGGCATACAACTGGTATTCCCTGAGTTTATCAAGAACTAAACGCAAATGCTCTTCATGCTCTTCCTCATTCTTCGAGTATACCATTATATCATCAATGAACACCACAACAACCTTATCCAAATATTCCATGAACACCTTGTTCATCATGCTCATGAAATAGGCAGGGGCGTTAGTCAACCCAAACGACATGACCGTATATTCATACAACCCGTACCGTGTGGTGAATGCTGTCTTTGGTATGTCCTTCTCTCGTATCTTCAGCTGGTGATTTCCAGATCGCAGATCGATCTTTTAAAACACCTTGGCTCCTTGCAGCTGGTCAAACAAATCATTGATCATCGGCAGTGGGTATTTGTTATTGATCGTCACCTCATTTAATGCACGATAATCAACAACCATTCTTAAAGACTTATCCTTCTTCTCGAGCAAAAGCACTGGGGCTCCCCATGGTGACGAACTCCGTCGAATGTAACCCTTCTCCAATAACTCCTTAATATGTTTCTTAATCTCTTCCAGATCATTTGTGGGCATCCGATATGGTCCCTTCGATATAGGCCCGGTGCCTGGAAATAGCTCTATCAAAAACTCGATGTCTCGATCCGGTGGCATGCCTGGTAACTCCTCTGGAAAAACATCCGGGTAATCCTTGACTATAGGCACTTCCTCCTGAACAATTCTCGCGAGGGTATTCACTTGGCTACTCCTAGGCGCATGCCTAGATACATACTTGATCCTTTTTCCGTCAGGGGTGTGAGACAAATTGACTTACTAACACAGTCAATGCTTCCTCCATACTTTGACATCCAGTCCATGCCTAATATCACATCCAATCCTTGTGACTCCAAGATTATTAGGTCGGACGAAAAAACATGGTTACCAATGGTTAAGGGTATCTGATCGCACCATCGACTAGCCATATACTCTGCTCCAGGTGAACTCACTAATAGGTGGGTCCTAAGGGTTTGGGTTGGTAGTTTAAACTTATCCATGAATACCCTTGATATGTATGAATGCGATGCACCGGTATCAAAAAGAACAAGGGTGGTAAATGACTTAACCAAAAACTTACCAATAACTGTGTCTGGCTGCTCTTGAACCTCCTCCACGTTGACGTGGTTCACTTGTCCTTTGTTGAATGGATTGGGCTTCTTTCCAGTTGTCAGGACCCCGATTCTAAGCCACATCGATCTAGCCGGTAACACCTCATATCACTTTGCGGCCTCACGCACGGTATCCCACGGGTGTCGCCTTACCCTGGCCCGGACCGTTTGCGCCTTTTGGCTCGCGTATATGACAATGTCGCTAGCATCCATATGGCTGAGAACCCGGGCCGACATGGCTAGTCGTGAACCCAAAGCGGCACGGACCTATGGAGACAGGCATACATGAATCACATCGAACATGTCGGTCATCAACGAGTGACTCCGGGCTGTAGCACTGGGCTAACAGGACTCCGGGGATCCCGGGCTGTAGCAGGCTAGACAGGACTCCAGAGATCACCACGAGACATTTCCCCGAAGGGACAGACATAGGGACGAAGTGAAACACATGCCGGCCAGTCAAGTGTCCTGAACAGTAGTGCTGGGCTAGCAGGACTCCGGTGAACCGGGCTGTAGCGGACTACTATGGCTCGAGGAGCACTAGACTACATTTCCCCATAAGACAGGCTGCGAAGGGAAAACAACTAGATTGTCGGATCCCACTCATACCAAGCATTTCAATCATACACACAATATGCCCGATATGAGTACATACAACATGGCATCACAACAAAACTCTACAACTCTAGTACTTTATTTAAAGGCTCCAGGGAGCCATACATAACATATTCATATAGATAGGGGTCACATGACCCGACACTCAAGTCATACAGTCATGCAAGCACAAGCGGAAGCAACTAGTCTGAGTACAGACTCTAGAAAGAAAGAAGGCTTCTCGAAGCCTGTCTATCTACATAGGGCCCTCCATGGCCTGGATCACCACCTGGGTGGCTAGTCACTCGTCGACGTCAAGGTCTACGTAAAACCCATCGGAGGGGGCAATGTTGTCGTCTGAAAACAATAAATAAGCAAACATGAGTACAAAGGTACTCAGCAAGTCTTACATCAGAACCTACTATACATGCTCATTCTCAAGAAGGTGGTGGGGTTTATGCAGCAAGCCAGCTTTGACTCTTGGCTAAGCTATCCTACGGAACCTTTTGGCAAAATAGTTTTCGCACACGAGTCCACTACTCACCATCACAATACTCCACCGTGGATCCTCCCTCGTATCCTGCGAGAGGGCCATCCTCGGTACTCACACTTATCTTGAGTCTTTTAGTAGTATCCTTTAACTTGTCTATGAACTGTATATGCAATCAAGTAGTCCTTTACCGCGGACACGGCTATTCGAATAGTTTTATACCCTGCAGGGGTGTACTTCGTCACACATGTTTCCACCACTTAGCGTCTGCACACGAAATGTGCTCGGCAGACTTCAAGCGAAAACCGACGTGGGTGTAGACCACGACCTGACTAACCTCACAAGTCTCTAGTCCAGGGTCATCGCCTATTCAGGTTCCATCCGCAAGGAAATCCGGCCGGGGTGTCCTCAACGGCCCCAAACGATGTGAAGAGGGTTCCCGAGACACCAAACGGGTGACTCGGTACACCGTGCCACGGTGTATCTACCGCAACATAGCCCACCCCTAGGGTCAGCGCTACGCACGACCGCCAACACATATCCTATAAACACCAGAAACTAGTTGCAACTCGTGGACTGAGGCGAGAGGGGTCAGTAAGTTGAGCGGGGTCATATTTCAGGGCCCAATGTGTGGTAGTAGCTGAATCTTAATTCACGCATACAGAACTCAGTTCTTAGGGACGGCTTCAATGAAACAACCCACCATGTACTCCTACATGGCCTCTCATCGATACCTTTACCAAAACATGTTCAACACATCCCATATATTACTGACACAAGCATTTCACTCTAGCCCGTCACCCAGATGAACCAGACCTGACACAACCCTAAGCATAGCAGGCATAGCAAGGTAGGAATCACAAAACATGGCTTAATCAACTCCTACACATGCTAGTGGGTTTTATCTAGTTACTGTGGCAATGACAGGTCATGCAGAGGATAAGGGTTCAACTACCGTAGCACACAGCAGTTTGAATCGTGTTGTCTTAATGCAGTAAACAAGAGCAGGAGCGAGAACATGGGTTTGTATCGGAATGATCAATGGTTGCTTGCCTGATGGAGTGGTAACGGGATACTGCCCTTCAGTTGGATACTCGTGAATATCCTCGGAGGCAGAACCTACCACGAAGAACACAACCGAGCACAATCAACACATGACGATATGCAACAATATGATGCATGCTATGACATGGCAATATGGATGTGTCTTGGCCTAATGCAAGCTAAAACAGAAGGGTAATTGCTTATTTGAACCAAAGGTTCAAGTGTTAGCTCATTTAACTTGATCATATTAGTGCATCACCTTATATTGCATAAACAGTAGGTTTAAATTGTTCTGACATGCATGAAACCAGTACCAATGGATAGCTTGGATTTTTCTGATAATTTTTCATATATAATTTGTCTCATTTGGAGTTATGGTTGAATTTCTATGAATTTTTGAAGTTTAGGCAATTTTTTGGAATTTTCTATATAAAATTAAATCCAGAAAAAGAGTTATTGCGTCAGCATGACATCACCCTGATGTCAGCAGGTCAACTGGGCGTCTCCAGGTCAAACCTGACCAGTGGGGCCCACTGGTCAGTGACACAATCAACTAACCAAGTTAATTAGCCCTAACTAACTTAGTTAGCCGGGCGGGGCCCGCATGTCAGTGGCTCATCTAATTAGCTAAGTTTATTAACACTAACTAACCTAACACTAATTAAGCAGGCGCCTGGGCCCACACGTCAGTGAGTCAGGCGGGAGTCAACCCAGCCAACCGGGGTCAAAACACGCCAGAGTTGACCCGCGGCTCGTCGCCGGCAAGGCCAGAGACGGCGGAGGGGCTCGAAATTCCTCCTCCGGCGACCAAATGGCCAACGGAGGGCATCTACGCGGAGCTGGGACTCGCCCGCATCCATCTGTGCACACGGCAGGGGCTGAGATGGCCCGAGCTCGCCGGAGGCAAGCTCGCGGCGGTGGCCGAAGTTAGGGGCTGGTGCGGGTTAGCGTTGTGGTGTCCTAACGAGCGAGGCGATGGGCTAGCAGACCGCTACGTGATGCGGGGAGTAGGTTAGGCACGCCGGGATGACCTAATGGTCACCGGAGCTGCGCCGACGATGAGCTCAGGCGGCGGCGTGCTACGGCCAGCTACGAAATGACGGCTACGACGAGCGGCAAGCCACGGGGTTAGGGGCAAAACGTGGAGGGGGAGAGCCCGAGGAGGGGATGAGCACGGGGGAGGAGGAATGAGAGGGCCAGGGGGTGCGTGGCCGTCTCCGTGGCATTGGGAGGGAGTCCGAGAAGCAGGAGGTGGCGCGCAGGGGGGGAGGTGGCGCGCGCGCGTGCCGGCGAGCGTCGGGCACACGCCCGCGTCCTTCTGTCCGAGGAGGGGGACGACAGGAGGCAGCGGGGTGGGCTGGGCCGCCAACTGGAGATGGGCCAGGTAAGTGGCCCATGGCCTTTCCCTCTTTATTTTTTTTTGTGTTTTTCTATTTCTGTTATTCTGTTTTGATTTAGTTTAAATACTAAATCATTTTATAAAATCCTGAAAATATTTATGGACACTTACTGAAATATTTCAGTGGCCCAAAAAATAGTTCCAACATTATTTGAGAATTTGAATTATTTAATAGCATTTAAATGCCCAAATTCAAATATTTATGAATTAAATCAATGCCCCTTTTGTTGACCTAAAATTATATGCACCATTTTTCCCAAGGGTTCTAACCCAAGGCAAAGAGGGTGAACATTTTTGAAGGGCATTTCAGGTTCATTGAATTTATTTTTAGTAAACCCTAGTTGATTTCAAGGGGGGGGGGTGCTGGGGGTTCTGCTTTCCCCATTTCAATTTTCTGATAAAGGTAAACATGATGCACACTCTAATGCACAATCTAGCTAGGGTGTGACAACTCACCCCCACTCAATAGAATCTCATCCCGAGATTTAGGATCATCTGGGAAGAAGGTGGGGTACTCGAGTCGAAGACGATCCTCCCTTTCCCAAGTGGCTTCTTCCTCGGAATGGTGTGACCATTGAACCTTGAGAAACTTGATATTATGACGTCGAGTGGTACGCTCGGCTTGATCAAGGATACGAACGGGGTATTCCCGATAAGAAAGGTTATCTTGTAAATCAAGCGTTTCGTGGTCCACTCAACGGACAGGATCCGCGAAGCAATGCCTGAGTTGCGAAACGTGGAAGACATCATGAACTCTGGAAAGATGCGGAGGTAGTTCCAATTGGTAGGCAACTTCTCGTCGTTTGGCAAGAATGCGAAAGGGTCCAATGTAACGAGGAGCCAATTTGCCTTTGATACCGAAGCGATGGGTTCCCTTTAACGGGGTAACCCGAAGGTAAGCCTTCTCGTCAATTTCAAATGTCATAGGCTTATGTTTACGATCATATTGACTCTTTTGGCGAGATTGGGCTGTTTTCAATTTCTCACGAATAACGCAAACCTGCTCTTCTGCTTCTTGAATCATATCCGAGCCAAAGAGTTGTCTTTCCCCGGTTTCTGACCAGTTAAGAGGCGTTCGACATTTTCGTCCATAGAGAACTTCGAAGGGAGCTTTGCCCAAACTAGCTTGATAGCTATTGTTATAAGAAAACTCCGCGAATGGAAGGCATTTCTCCCAACTCATTCCGAACGAGATAACAGAAGCTCGGAGCATATCTTCCAGAATTTGATTGACTCGCTCTACTTGACCACTTGATTGAGGATGGAAGGCGGTGCTAAAGGAGAGATGAGTCCCCGTAGCATTTTGGAAACTTTCCCAAAATCGAGAGGTGAAGAGACTTCCACGGTCTGAGTTAATTTCCAATGGGACACCATGAAGAGACACTATTCGGGAGATGTATAAGTCAGCTAGCTGGCTAGCGGTGATACTCTCACGAACAGGTAGGAAATGGGCTACTTTGGAAAGACGGTCGATCACGACGAAGATGGCATTATTTCCTCTCTTGGTCCTGGGAAACCCAGTGATGAAATCCATACTGATTTTCTCCCATTTCCATTCAGGAATAGCCAAAGGTTGAAGGGTGCCGGCAGGCCGTTGATGCTCTGCTTTAACACGACGACAAACGTCGCAATTGGCAATGTATTGAGCGATTTCTCTCTTCATCCTAGTCCACCAAAACCTCTGGCGTAGGTCTTGATACATTTTAGTACTACCGGGATGAATGGTGAGAGGGGATTCATGAGCTTCCTTAAGGATCATCTGGCGTAGATGTTGTTTCTTGGGAACCACCAGGCGGTTCTCGAAGAAGACAGCACCTTGTTCATCCATGGAAAAACATTTAGCTACTCCGCTAGCAATGTTTTCCTTAATCTGGGATATGCCCTTATCACGCTTTTGGGCAGCTATGATTTGATCCATAAGGGTAGGTTTCGCCACCAGAGTAGATAGGAATCCTTGAGGAACAATGTGAATATTAAGCTTACGAAATTCCTCATGGAGAAGTGGTTGACTTTGTTGTAACATGAGGTTGTTACAGTAGGACTTACGACTTAGTGCATCGGCCATGACATTGGCCTTGCCAGGGGTGTAAGTTATTCCTAAGTCGTAATCCGAGATCAACTCGACCCAACGTCTTTGCCTGAGATTCAAATCTGGTTGGGTGAAGATATATTTCAAGCTTTGGTGATCGGTGAAGATCTCGCAACGATTACCGAGAAGGTAATGTCGCCAGGTTTTGAGTGCATGGACTACAGCTGCAAGCTCTAGATCATGTGTGGGATAATTTTCCTCATGTGGGTGTAATTGCCGTGAAGCATAAGCAATTACCTGACGATCTTGCATGAGTATGCAACCTAGTCCTTGTCGCGAGGCGTCGCAATAGATAATAAAGTCCTTGGAGAAATCTGGTGGTACCAGTACGGGAGCAGATGTCAGGCGTCTTTTCAGTTCCTGAAAACTGAACTCGCACTGTGGAGTCCACTCGAACTTTTTATCTTTCTTGAGGAGTTCAGTTAGGGGTTTAGCAACCTTGGAGAAATTCTCGACGAAGCAGCGGCAATAGCTCGCTAGGCCAAGGAAACTCCGAACTTGCTTAACCGTTTCAGGTGGAGTCCAATCAAGGACGGCTTGAACTCGCTCGGGATTGACAGCAATACCCTTACCAGAGATTACATGGCCTAGATAGGTCACTTCTGACAACCAAAATTCACACTTGGAGAATTTGGCATAAAGGCAATGCTCTCGAAGTTTCATCAATACCAGCCTTAGATGTTCGGCATGTTCCTCTTCATTCTTGGAGTAGATGAGTATGTCATCGAGGTATACTACGACGAATTTGTCCAAGTACTCCATGAAAACCGAGTTCATTAACCGGGAGAAGGTGGCCGGGGCATTGGTTAAACCGAAGGACATGACGGTGTACTCGTATTGGCCATAACGAGTAACAAAGGCCGTTTTGGGAATGTCCCCGTTTCTGATTTTGATTTGATGGTAGCCCAGCCTCAAATCCATCTTGGAGAAGACTGAGGATCCAGCGAGCTGATCATACAGGTCGTTGATCCTGGGAAGCGGGTATTTGTTCTTGATGGTGACCAGATTGACAAGTCGGTAATCCACAACCATTCGATCCGTTCCATCCTTCTTCTTGACGAAGAGGACGGGGCAAGCCCAAGGAGAGGAGCTAGGACGGATGAACCCTTTGTTCAAGGACTCATCGAGTTGGTAACACCTCATATCACTTTGCGGCCTCACGCACGGTATCCCACGGGTGTCGCCTTACCCTGGCCCGGACCGTTTGCGCCTTTTGACATGCATGAAACCAGTACCAATGGATAGCTTGGATTTTTCTGATAATTTTTCATATATAATTTGTCTCATTTGGAGTTATGGTTGAATTTCTATGAATTTTTGAAGTCAGCATGACATCACCCTGATGTCAGCAGGTCAACTGGGCGTCTCCAGGTCAAACCTGACCAGTGGGGCCCATTGGTCAGTGACACAATCAACTAACCAAGTTAATTAGCCCTAACTAACTTAGTTAGCCGGGCGGGGCCCGCATGTCAGTGGCTCATCTAATTAGCTAAGTTTATTAACACTAACTAACCTAACACTAATTAAGCAGGCGCCTGGGCCCACACGTCAGTTAGTCAGGGGGGAGTCAACCCAGCCAACCGGGGTCAAAACACGCCGGATTTGACCCGCGGCTCGTTGCCGGCAAGGCCAGAGACGGTGGAGGGGCTCGGAATTCCTCCTCCAGCGACCAAATGGCCAACGGAGGGCATCTACACGGAGCTGGGACTCGCCCGCATCCATCTGTGCACACGGCAGGGGCTGAGATGGCCCGAGCTCGCCGGAGGCAAGCTCGCGGCGGTGGCCGGAGTTAGGGGCTGGTGCGGGTTAGCTCTATGGTGTCCTAACAAGCGAGGCGATGGGCTAGCGGAGAGCTACGCGATGCGGGGAGTAGGTTAGGCACGCCGGGGTGACCTAATGGTCACCGGAGCTGCGCCGACGACGAGCTCAGGCGGCGGCGTGCTACGGCCAGCTACGAAACGACGGCTACGGCGAGCGGCAAGCCACGGGGTTAGGGGCAAAACGTGCAGGAGCTCACGGTGATCTCGCAGAGCAGCTCAATGGGCTCGGGGAAGCTTCGGTTGCCGCGAATTCGACGGCGGCGATCCACGGTGGCCGATGTTGAAGAAGAGCTCGAAGTCGACGATGCAGGGCTTCTGGCGGGGCGTGGTTCGGTGAGGGGGTCGAGGATGACGTTGCGGAGCTCGTGGGCACAACCGAGGGGCGAGGGGGTGGCTGTGGCCGTGGTGGTTCTCGTCGGCGGCGACGGCCGCGTTCTGTGGAAGAGAGGGGGAGAGCCAGAGGAGGGGATGAGCACGGGGGAGGAGGAATCAGAGGGCCAGGGGGTGCGTGGCCGTCTCCGTGTCATTGGGAGGGAGTCCGGGAGCAAGAGGTGGCGCACGCGCGTGCCGGCGAGCATCGGGCACACGCCCGCGTCCTTCTGTCCGAGGAGGGGGACGACAGGAGGCAGCGGGGTGGGCTGGGCCGCCAGCTGGAGATGGGCCAGGTAAGTGGCCCAGGGCCTTTCCCTCTTTATTTTTTTTGTGTTTTTCTATTTCTGTTATTCTGTTTTGATTTAGTTTAAATACTAAATCATTTTATAAAATCCTGAAAATATTTATGGACACTTACTGAAATATTTCAGTGGCCCAAAAAATAGTTCCAACATTATTTGAGCATTTGAATTATTTAATAACATTTAAATGCCCAAATTCAAATATTTATGAATTAAATCAATGCCCCTTTTGTTGACCTAAAATTATATGCACCATTTTTCCCAAGGGTTCTAACCCAAGGCAAAGAGGGTGAACATTTTTGAAGGGCATTTCAGGTTCATTGAATTTTTTTTAGTAAACCCTAGTTGATTTCAAGGGGGGCGTGCTGGGGGTTCTGCTTTCCCCATTTCAATTTTCTGATAAAGGTAAACATGATGCACACTCTAATGCACAATCTAGCTAGGGTGTGACACCAGTGCTCCCATTGCCGTTTCCATTCTTCGCTTCCGGGCACTCTGTGGCATAGTGTCCAGTCTTCCCGCACTTGAAACAAGTAACGTGGCTTAGGTCTCTCTTGGCGGGTGTGGCTGGATTGGAATGGTTTTGATTGTTGATTGATCCATTCCCATTCCCATTCCTTGGGCCAGTATGATTATGGTTACTTCCTCCATTGTGGGTGTGGCCTCCATGGTTATGAACAAGTCCTCCCGTGTTCGGGGTTAGGCGAGGCTTCTGCTGAGCTCCTGAATTATACCTTCCTTGTCCATACATCCTCTTATGGCTCTCAATCTACTGCTGCTTCCCTTCAATCATAAGAGGCTTACCTACCAATTCCTGGTAGTTGTTGAGTGTTGCCACCATCAAGCGCATGCTCATCTCATCATTCAGCCCTTCCATAAACTTCTCCTGCTTTGCGGCATCTGTGGCCACATCATCGGGGGCATAGCGAGAGAACTTACTAAACTCATCCATGTACTGAGCCACAGTATGGTTCCCCTGGCGTAAGTTGCGAAACTCACGCTTCTTCATACTCATAGCTCCAGTTGAGACATGGTCTGTACGGAAAGCTTGCTGAAACTGATCCCATGTAACAGTGGCTATAGGGTAGGTGACAGTGTAATTCTCCCACCATGAGGCTGCTGGTCCATCCAACTGATGTGCGGCAAAACGCACCTTCTCAGCATCTGTACATCCTGCAGTGGTTAACTCCCTTCCAATCCTGCGGAGCCAATCATCTACTACTATCGGCTCAGTGCTACCGGAAAACACCGGCGACTGCAACCTCAAAAAGCGGGCTAAGTTATCAACTGGTGGTGGTGGCGGTGGATTGTTGTTGTTGTTGTTGCCTTGGTTCTGAACCAACAACTTCATCAGGGTGTTCCGCTGTTGGATCAACTGAGTGAGCTCCGGTGGGAAAGTGAATCCGGGGTCATGTCTCAGAGGCATCTGATGGGTTTAGAGGGGAGAGATTAGAATAGAATGAGGTCTCATGGGAAGGCACTACCCATATTCACACGAGACAAACACATTCATTTCACTCAATCAATCAAGCAAGGGCATACAATCGATCTAACTATCGTTACAAAGGTGCTCGGACTATACTATATACATGGTGGAATACTACTACTGATGTGGTGGTCTACTAAAAATATTCCTCAGTTGAAGTCTCCATGATGTCTACTCCAGCTTCGTCTTCATAGTCATCATTTCTATTGTCGGGGTCCATGTCTGTGTCGTCGATGATGATGTAGTCCTCCGGACGAATCTCCTTGGGTTCTTCGTCTTCTCCTCCTGGTGCGGGGTCTCCCATGAATACTCCTAGCTTCCTTTCCAGATCGTCATTCTTCTCCACTAGTACGATGATTTCCTCCTCATAATCTTCACGAGTAGCCTTGAGTTCTACCTCCAGTTCTGTGATCCTAGTCATCACCTTCTTCAGGTCTATCATTCCTGCGCACATCTGGTTCTCCTGGCAACGAATGTGTTGGTTTAACTCCTGGATGAAAGCTGCAATTGATCTATCCTTCCTGTTGCTGATCATGTCCCTATGCTCATCTCGGCGCCCACAAATCTGATAGATAGTATCCTTAAGCTCCTTATGATAAACTTCTCCAATGCGTCCCATGGTGATGTGAGCTGCCATACTCTTCCCTAGACTCCAGGTTGGTGCATCGAAGGAAAACTCTATGGGCTTAGTGACTAGCGTGAATGTCCTTCCTGGAACTTGAACTTGAATCATCCATCACTCCTCTTCTAGTAAAGTGGCGTTGTAAGTCCCGGTGACGCTTGGTATTCCTATGTTCAGGTACCTAGTGACTTCCTTCAAGTGTCGTCCAAAAGGTGCGTCTTCATCCGGTTGTGCAAACTTGTTCCTTGCGTCCGCCATCCTAAAGAGTAGAAAATGGAGAGGAGTCAGAAATGAGAAGATAATAGTGATCTAGGGTTTTAGCTTAGTGGTCGTGTCCTACACCCAGCTTGTGCTCTGATACCATCTTGTAGCGACCCGACTTAAAACGGTCAAGTCTCTATGCTTCAGTGTCATCCCTGGATCGGTAATGCTGACACATATAGTACTCGAGGATTTATAATAGAGTATTAATCACACACTTATTACATCGAATGTCTCAAAAGAGAACTTATTACAATAAATATGGCTTAAAGCCATCTAATACGATAACAGCGGAAGGCTTGGAAGATAAAGTGAGTCCATCAACTCCAACGGCATAGCTGAGCTGCACAGCAACGACCTAACGAACCTTACTCCTCGTCTGAAAAGTCTGCAACATGATACATTGCAGCTCGAAAAATGGGTTAGCACATGGAATATGCTGGCAAAGTAACACAGTAGAGCAAGAACAGAATAATGCTATCACTACATGCATATTTGGCTGGTGGAAAGCTCTATGGTTATAGTTTTTGTGAAAAGACAATTTTCCCTACAACAAAGGAATATATTTTATTTAACTATCATGGTAGTTGAAACATTAGTGAGAAGGTTCCTCCAACTCAATCCCAATTAAATTAATTAACAACCCAACAATATTATTTATTAATGACGAGATACTTATGATACTCCAAGTACTAGATACTCAAGATGTCCATAACCGGGGACACGGCTAACCATGATTAGTTTATCCACTCTGTAGAGGTTTGCGCACTTTTCCCCACAAGACTCGATCTCCTCCGTTGGATTTCTTGCACTACATGGTGTTTGAGAAACGGATGACCGAGACACATTCTTTCAGAAGCATTAACTCCTTACTCCGGGCAGACCATACCAACCTACAGCCCTCTACCTGCTGATCCACCTCTTCGGGAGCTTCACGCAACTTACTCAACTATGCTAGAGCCCATAATAGCTTGTGGCTACACAAGGAAGTTTCTAGCATGAAAATATCTCAGCTCCCTTTGAGCCTGGGTGGCGGACCATAGGATTATCACACGGGTACTCCGGGATATCCTAGGACAACACTGGATTCCCCAGGTGCCCAAAAAACAATCCACCCAGATGTGTATTCAAGTTGCCACCTTAAGTTGAACCATTAATAAACAATCTCACATCTGTCATGGATTTCACTCAACCAATCCATGCCTACGAGCATAGTATAGCAGTATAAGCATAACATATAAGTAAATCCCAAGGTTTGAATATAACAGGGTAATAGGTTCTACCTCATCAACTACTTCCCAATCCACATGTTAATCACATCCTAACCATGCAATGTTTGAGGATTGAAACTAATGCATAAAAACTGGGTGATAAAGGGGTATGATAAAAGTGTTACTTGCCTTGCTGATGATCCGCAAAACCTAGGGACTCGTAGTAGCACGCTTCACACTCCGGGTGTTCTATCGCAAACAAACAATAGCATACATAAGAAATCAAGCAAAGAAACATGGGTATATCTCAAATAAGAAGATCTAACCAGAAAGTTCAACTTAAGAACTCCGGTTTGCGAAAAGAATAAAATCAAACGGAGCAATGAAACTAAAACTGCAAAAGAAACAAGATCCGTTTACTAATCTAGACTAAGGTCAAATTTTACAATAGCAAAATCATGTTCAAGTTGGTTAAACGGAAAGAGGGTTTCGAGACGAAGATCTAGGCGCTTGAATCGCTTGATTTTGATAAACGAGCGAAAAGATAAACTGAAACGAAAATCAGATCAGAAATCGCGATTGAAAATAATCGCGGAAAATCCGAGAAATAGAAAACTGACAAACAGGCTAACGAACGAACGTTCGTTGTCAGTAACTAACGAGCGAAAGCCGTTCGTTAAAATGAACGTACGGACGAACGTCTGCAAAGTAACTAAACCGAGAAAAACTAGCGAACCAATCTAATAAAAAAACTAGGGCTTTCTAACAAAAAACCGAACCAGTTTTTCTTTAAAAAAACCGAACGACGCTTATAACTCCGGCGAGGTCCGGCGGGGCGGGGCGGCTCCGATGAGCCGGGGCTGCGACGGCGGGTGGCGCGGGGCAGCGACGGCAGCGGTGGCAGCAGCGGCGGCGTGCGGCACAAGGCGACAGGGCGAGGCGCGGTACGCGCCGGCGGCTGCGGCTTGGGGTCCCAGAGGGGGCCTCGGGCTGAGCTTTGTAAAGAGGGGGGTGGCGTGGCTTGGGGAAGGGGGCGGGGTCGTGGCCGACTCGGCCACTGCGTGCGGCGGTGGCGGCGCGGTCTCCTGGTGGGAGACGGCGGCGCGGGGAGGTGGGCCAGCGGCCTGGCTCGCCTGGGCCACGGCCCAATCGGGAGCCGTGTTCTTTTTTTGAATAATTTTGCCAGAACTAAATAATTCCTAGAAAAATAAATAAAAATCTAAAAATTCCAAAACAAATTTTTGCCGTCTAAATAAAATATTTAGAACAAGGTGAACATTTCTTGGCCCTAAGATGCAACGTTGAAAACGTGCAATTTTTTTCTAATTCGAATAAAATAGCAATAAACTCCGGATAAACTCAAATATTTGGTTTTTAAATATTTTCCCCCCAATATTTCATTTATTTTGGAGAAGTCATATTATCTCCTATCATATATTTTAATATGAAATATTTTTGGAGAGAAAATAATTAAAACCAAAGACCCTCATTTCAATATTTGATAAAACTCAAATATGAAAACAGGGAAATCCCCAACTCTCTCCGAGGGTCCTTGAGTTGCTTAGGATTTCGAGGATTCTCGAAATGAAATGAAATAAAATATGATATGCATGAATGATCTACGTATAACATTCAAAATTGAAAATCTGGGATGTTATAGCGTGGCTCATCCAGCGGCGTGGTACAGCCCATCTTCACCAGCTACCACTCAAGACCCTCGCAAGGCGGGAGACACCAGCACCTCCTCCGGGGCGGCCCCCCTAGGGTAGCTCCCGAGGAGCGGAGATATCTATGCAAGGGGCACCTCGCGAGGTTCACGTGACGTGAGCCATGACGACGAAGTCCAGGCGGGCGCCAGTGGGCGCAGGGTGCCAGTTTCCTCTTTGTGCTAAAGAGGCAAGCGTAGGCGAGGAGTCCCGAGGCATCAAGCAAAGGTTTCCATATCAGTGCAAGAAGACCAAGACCAGCAGGACGACAGGACGGAGGTCACGGCGGAGCCCATGGTGGGGTCACCACCAGAGCCTTTGGCAGGCGACGACCACCTTTTGTCAGGATAAATTGTACCAGTTGTCTCCCTTCGAAATTGGCCGTTGTGGTATCCCTTCCCACCTAAACATTTGGGAAGAGGACCAGGGCCTCTATAAATAGGGCTAGCCACCACCATAGTCGAGGACCGGCTCATCTGAGGACGGATCATTCAGACCATCCCCACACACACAAGCTCTCCAAGCTCAAGAACACCTCTCCTCAGGAGGCTGTTCATCCTTTGTATTAGTTCATCCTCAGCCTACGAGGCAATCCACCACACCACACTGGAGCAGGGTATTACACCACAACCGTGGCCCGAACCAGTATAAAATCTCGTGTCTCTTGTTCCTTGGGTTCGGCGAGCTAGGCCTTGAGATCGTTGCGAGAGTGAGCGAGCGAGAGAGAGAGAGAGAGAGAGAGAGAGAGAGAGAGATCTTCATGTGCAACCCAGTGTTTGAACCTCAAGGGTTTGCCGGAACCCCCGATCCGACAAACTCGTAGAAAGTGCATTCCTGACTAGGATGCAGTTGTTTTCGCTCATTCCTGCACTTCAATCAGGAAGTAAAACATACGAATCAGATTCTTTTAGATTTCCTTGGTCATTCTACCTAGTTACTACCAATGTAGGAATACCTGGAACACTAGTGGTTAGAGGACGACAGCTAGGAATAGCCATCTCATTTTGTGCAGTTGTACTAAATCTGAGGTGTGTACTTTTGATTGCGCAGATAGAAAGGATATGGAGACATACATCCCTGTTTGCGCAAATACGAAATACAGTTATTTAAACAATGATAGATATTTGCAGTGGCATATGATTAATAGCAGCATCTATTATGTTATAATTGGCACTAGATTGATAGTATCAAAGTGCCCTTAAGTAAGTATCATCACATCACATCAACACTACCACTAGATTAACATGCAGAACAATAGCAATAGTATTACTATCATGAGAGTAGCACATGCTCAGTAAATGGCAATCAAATTTCTGCAGTTCCACTGGGATGAAGCAATGTTAGCAGTGTGAGATTTAAGTGTAACTGCAAAATTCAATTCTTGGAAAATAAAGCAAAGATGGAAGCACTCCATAAAATGGTGGTGTCATTGCTTCAATTTACCGACGGCACTAGACCATTACTTATAGTGACATTAGGTGGCATTGCCTAATGCTTCATGTGATCTTACATTAACGGTAGTGATATGGGCGTAGGGACAGTAGGGGCATAAAGTGGTGAGGCAGATGTGGTTGCCGAGAGCGGCAAACACTCAAGCAGCATGTCTGCATTTCTCCCATTTTTTATCTCCTCGGCGACATTTTCCTATGTGAGCATAGGAAATCTAGACCTGCTCATTCTCATTTGCGTTGTCCCCCAACGCCCTCACTTTCTTTCCTTTTTAAACCAAGTCACAGGTCCACTTCCCCCCACCCTTCTATAACGCCCTCGATGCGGCTATATCTCCCACATGTCGAAGCACGACTTAGAGGCATAACCGCATTGAAAGCAATGTCTCAAGTGAGGTAATCTTCACACAACCCATGTTATACATAAGGGAAAAGAGATACATAGTTGGCTTACAATCGCCACTTCACACAATTACATGAATAAAGCATTACAACATCCAAATACAATCAAGGTCCGACTACAGAACCAAAATAAAAGAAGAACCCCAAATGCGACAAAGGTCCCCGATCGACCCCAACTGGGCTCCACCACTAATCAACTAGAACGGAACAACACAAAGGACAAGATCTTCATCGAGCTCCTCCTGAGCTTGCTTGCGTCATCTGCATGGACTCATCGGCACCTGCAAGCTGGTTTTGGAAGTATCTGTGAGCCACGGGGACTCAGCAATTTCGCACCCTCGCGATCAAGACTATTTAAGCTTATGGGTAAGGTAAAGGTAAGAGGTGGAGCTGCAGCAAGCGACTAGCATATATGGTGGCTAATATACGCAAATGAGAGCGAGAAGAGAAGGCAAAGCACGATCGATAAAAGTATGATCAAGAAGTGATCCTAAAACAACCTACGTCAAGCATAACTCCAACAACCGTGTTCACTTCCCGGACTCCGCCGGAAAGAGACCATCACGGTTACACACGCGGTTGATTCATTTTAATTAAGGTCAACTTCAGGTTTTCTACAACCGGACGTTAACAAATTCCCATCTGCCCATAACCGCGGCCACGGCTTTCGAAAGTTCAAATCCCTATAGGGGTGTCCCAACTTAGCCCATCACAAGCTCTCACGGTCAACGAAGGAATAGACCTCCTCCCGAGACATTCCGATCAGACTCGGTATCCCGGTACTCCAAAACATCCTCGACAATGGTAAAACAAGTCCAGCAAGACCACCCGATGCGCCGACATCCCGATAGGAGCTGCACATATCTCGTTCTCAGGGCACACCGGATAAGCTAAGCGTACGGGAGCCAACGTAACCCAAGTTGCCAAGGGACGGCCCCGCACGGTGCTCTGGGTTGGACCAACACTTAGACAAGCACTGGCCCGGGGGGGGGGGGGGGGGGGTTAAAATAAAGATGACCCTCGGGATGCGCGACTCCTAAGAGAAAAAGGCTAGGTGGCGAATGGTAAAACCAAGGTTGGGCCTTGCCGGAGGAGTTTTATTGAAAGCGAACTGTCAAGGGGTTCCCATTATAACCCAACCGCGTAAGGAACGCAAAATCCGGGAACATAACACCGATATGACGTAAACTAGGGCGGCAAGAGTGGAACAAAACACCAGGCATAAGGCCGAGCCTTCCACCCTTTACCAAGTATATAGATGCATTTATTAAATAGTATATATTGTGATATCCCAACAAGTAAACATGTTCCAACAAGGAACAACATCTCCATGTTCCCAACAAGGAACAAAACTTCAATCTTGACATGCAACTAACAACGCTATAAGAGGGGCTGAGCAAAGCGGTAACCTAGCCAATCAACGGTTTGCTAGGACAAGGTGGGTTAGAGGCTTGGTTCAACAATATGGGAGGTATGATAAGAAAGTGGTAGGTATCATAGCATAGGCATAGCAAAAGAGCGAGCATCTAGCAAGCAAAGATAGAAGTGATTTCGAGGGTATGATCATCTTGCCTGAAATCCCGCAAGGAAGAAGAACGAGTCCATGAAGAAGACAAACGGACGAAGTCAAACGGATCCTCACAATCACGACATTATCGGAACCAACCCGAAGAGGCAACACCGGAAAGAAGCAAACAACATAGTAAACAACCATGACATGAACATGGCATGATGCACAATCAAGTACGATGCATGTCCGGTTTAATGAGGCATGGCATGGTAAAGTGCACAAGCAACCCTACAAATTAAGGGGAGATCAATATGCAACGAGTTGCATATTGACGAAACACCACGACGATTATTTAGTTCTCTCCTGTTTAAGTACTCAACAATAATAAATGTTGGTTAACATGGCAAGAGGTGGGGCATAACAAAACTACACCATCTAAACAATTTAAATGGGGCCGGATATAACAAACAACAAATCCGGTAAATCCCCATATGCCTTAGTAATTTATTGCAACAACAATTTAAACGTTTCAATAGTTGTTATCATGATGCGGATGACATGGACAAGTATATGCAATTTTTATTGAAGTTGACAAGAGCAATAAGAAGCATTTGTCACCGTGGCGGAAACAAAAGGGGTGCCACGACAACGATACTGAAAATGATGCCACGGCAACATATCAGTTCCGGTAGCTCATGGAGATACCGGTGCAAAAGGAAGCATGCGGATGTGCGAAACATACTAGAGATGGTGGGGTGCTCCTGACTACCGGGTTCCCATGGGTTAGTGGCATGGGAACGAGAGACAATTCGGACACGGTGCAAACACGAGCATCTCATACATCACACAACATTCGTTCACGGGCGTCGTCTCGGTGGTTATACCTTCCAAGGGAGCATTCTCGAGCGGTTCGAGTTTGTAGAGGAAGTAGTTGTTCTCGTGACGGTACTGGAAGTAGGGGTACATGTTCGTTTTTGAAGAGGTACTTGACGGATCCGAATCCCTTCGGGGTTGTCGTGGTACTTGCGGTCTCGGCGATGGTAGTCGTTCACGTTCGGAGAGGAACTTGATGTACCCATGTGCTTCACGGGTCGTCATTGAACTTGATGAAATCCATCCGCAGGTAAGCCGTCCGTGGTCGTACTCATGTTGGCGTGCAGCACGATGGTCTCGAGGATCGTAGTCGAACTTGGCGGTCCATATGGTCACCGAAAGGAAGCAACACGAGGGCCTCGAGTGGGCAACAGCAAGGACTGGCGGTGCGTGAGCAGCGGTAGGAAGCGGGCCAGCGGCGCGAGGTCCGGCAACGGGCGTGGTGCAGCAAGGCGACGAGGACGATGCACGTCGGGGCAGCAAGGCGGAGGGCGGAGCAGAGGCGTGGCGCGGGAGCTGCTAGTCCGACGGCTGGGCTCTGGCGAGTCCCCCATGGACCGGGACGAGGAAGCCACGGCCTCGGGCGCATGTGCAGGGGAGCACCGGGTCGGGAGGCACGGGATACGCGCCGGGCGGCGAAGCGGAGCAGTGGGCGGCTCCACGGGCCAGACGGCGATGGGATCTGGGTGCGAGCAGGGATGCGGTGGTCGGGGAGGTCTCGCGTGCGGGGGCGAGGAAGGGCGAGGAGAGGGGCAGCGCGAGGTGGAAGAGAGGAGAGGGGATCCGGGCTAAGGAGTCGGGCAGCGGTCACCTTGGCGATGCTGGGAGGGATCGAGAGGGAGAGGATCGCTGGGCCTAGGGTTAGGTGGGTGGCTGGGCCTTGGAGAGGCAAATGGGCCTGCGCTGGAGTCTGGGCCGGCCTGGGCTATCTCTCTTCTCTCACTCTCTCTGATATTTCCCTTAACATAAAAGAAATGGAGAGACGAAAAGAAAGAGAGGGATAGGCAAAGAATTAGCGCACACAAATAATATTCTCGGACTCACAAAAATGCGCTGGTTCCAAGAAAAATAGGAGAGGCATGATCGCAAGGATTTAATTCAGAATCATTTGAATTTAATTCAAATGTTTTGAACAAGGGCTAGGAATTAGAGGTGTCCAAAAATGTTGAGGTTTTTGGAGGAGCCTCTAGAAAAGAGATGAGAGATATTGGCAAGGTTTGAAGGTCAAAATCGAAGAGGAGTAGACATGGGAATTATTTTGCACGTGTGTTAGGATGATTCCAAATTAATGGAATATTTATAATAGCTCCCTAAATACTAGGAGGATAAAGTTATAAAGAGAAGTCACTCTTCCCTCGATTTAAATGGATCGAAGATCCACACAAATTATTTAGTTTGGAAGCAAAAGATTTATGACATGATGCAATGCACATGATGCAAAGATATGAAATGCATGACACGCAAGCAAAAGACGAGGCAACAACAGCAACTAAGTGGAGGACACCTGGCACATCGGTCTCGGGGCGTTACAACACTCCACCACTACGAGAGGATCTCGTCTCGAGATCTAGAATGGCACCGGAGGGAAAACGGAGGAGAAAGAGAAGAGGTAAACTAAGTTGCTTCTTTTGACAAACAAGTGAAACCAAAGAACCTTGCAAAGGTTAAACCATTTCGAGAAAAGAATACAACGGAGATGAACAAAGTTGAAAACACCCCGTTAGGAAAGAGGAACAAGGAAGAACAACTTCGGCCAGCACTCCAGTTGAAACGGAAGTCAAAAACTTCATAAAATAAAAAGAACTTGAGCAAAAGGGCACAACACTCTGGTTAGATGGATAAGCACAGGAAAGAACATGATCTAGATGAAACGAGATGATGGTTGAAGAAAACAACCTCGCAATGCCTCTGGAACAAAAGTAAGAATGGAATGGGATGAACAAAGGAAAACAAGATCTCGAGGTACCACGCTTACAACAAATGCTAGAACGGAGTTGTTGGAAAACCCACAACGAAAAGATAGGCTTGAAGTGGGCTTATGGAAAACATCTCAAAACCAAGAGGTGAAAATCTGCCACTAACGGAAACGCTATATTGGATTGATATGAACAAGAAGACGAGAACTTATTTCATCGGGAGGATAGATGAAGAACTTGGATCATATATTATCACCATTAATAGCAACAAACCTTAGGGAAAGTTTTAGGTGAAAATAAACCCAAGATAACTCCAAAGAAGTGATTGATGGATTTAAAATACCTCATTCTTAACAACGTGTGAATCATGAGACATGAACTCAAATTATCAAGAATGACATAATACCACCTCGAATGATACGGTTGAAAGAATTGCACTTTAAAATGCAAGATGAAGAATGCTAGAGCTCCTCTAAAAGGAATCTCGATGAACACTTCGAGAAGGAATATAAATCCTTGATGAACCATCATGTAGAACCTTCATGAAGAACTCCGGTAAACAAAAAGAATGAAAAGAAAGAGAAATTGAAAACACAAGGTGAATCCTTGCAATGATTTAGATGGATCTACGTGGTGATGTAATTGCGAGAGCTAGGAATTCCGGGAAAAGAAAGATAAAGCATCTCGAACCCAGAATGTGATACGATGAACCACTCCGGAAAAGAAATTGATTAAACTTGATGAAACAAGAATAAGAATTTCATTATGCTCATCCTTCACCAATTAAATTGATGACAAATAATGGATTTGGCATACTACCCATTCTCGTATCAAGGATTAAGAGAGATATAACATAAACTTAATGGACCACCGGTAGGATTGAAACAACGAATGAATTGATATGATGAAGAAGGAAGAGAACACTTGAGCGAACCACCGTAAGAATTAAAAATGAACAAAGAAAAGATAAGGAAGACACCAGGAAGAATTAGCAAATGAATGAAGATGCTTGAGAGAATTTAGACCCATGAGAACGAAGAGATCACGAGCTGATTAAAGATCACTTGCACGAAGCACCGGTAAAATTTGGAGAATGATAGCTGAAAGCTGAGAATGAATAAATCTGAATTGATGGACTCCGGATGAACAAATTGAAAAGGCTCCTGAATTGCTCTGGATGGATAAAAGAATTCTCACAATCGAACAATTATGAGAGGATGGCAACAATCTAGAATCACGAATCTTTGATAGATCGAAACAAGATTCAAGGGGAAACTCTTCTTCGGTCTTCAAAATCCGAGAATGACGACGAGAAACAGCACCATGAATTATTTAGACCGTCCAGAAGAATCAAACGAAGAGGTTGAGCCAACGATGAAAAGAATTGTGGAAGATCAAGAAGATGCATTAGACTGATGATAACTCATTCTTACATCAAACTTTAAAAGGAATTTAGGATAGCTCCAGGAAAATAAGAAGAGTCAGGTAAGATCCTGGAAAAAGACCTGTGGGTTAGGGCCCACTCAAAAGAAACACCGTTGAAATGATTTAAAGGAGAGGTTGCACCGGTTGAATTAAATGGCATGAATGAGATAGCAATCTTGAAAGAGCTTGAAAGGATCTTGAATGACAAGACGAGCCTTCTGAGATATCTTGAGCACTCTGGGACAATAGGATAGCGAGAGGTGAACGATTAAGAATTGCACCGGCATGAGAAAACCATGAAATGAGGAAAAGGGTATGATCAACAAAGCTTGACTTGAAACCACCGGAGAAGAAAAGAATTAAGGGTGCTGACCTTGAGGCTCCGCTAAAAATCTTCATGAGAAACACCAGATAAGAACATGAAGGAAATAGAATGGAGGGACTTCCATCAATAAAATGGATAGTTGATTAAGAAATCTGAATCCTTCAAGAAAACAAGGGTGGGTGGGTGGGAAAAACACTATTGAGAATGAAACGAACACCGTTGAGAAGAAATGATAATTGATCTTGCTGATGTTGAAATGATCGGATCCACTTGAAGAGAAAACACACCGGTGAAAAGGATTGACAAGACAATCTTGATTACCAAGAAGGATTGGTATTCACATCAGAGTATGAGAACACCATTTAGGAAAGGTATGGAATCAACACTTGACATTAAAGCAACTCGAATACCACAACTCAAAAACAAAACAAAGGTTTGGCTCGCAGAATAAGCTGGAACAAACATATGATAGAGATTTTGTCCAAAGTTTTCGTGGTGGGTCCTACACGGGCTCGATCGTACAACACCATCATGTACAAGGCAGTGCACATGACATACGAAGCGTCCCCGAGTCGGCATAGCCAAGGACTCTTTAAGACACAACGAGACCACTGTAAAATCGACCGTGAATAGGCGGACCACTAGACGTCGAACCCCAATTTCATATCATACATCTGTCGGAAAGATATGCTAAGAGCTACTTGAATTCCCACCTATGAAACTCCCGAACCTTTCCGGTTATGCAATCAGGTGTTGGGGATACAGGGGAAGCATAATATCTCACCCAAATCTAGCAAATCCTACATCCAGCTGTATCCATCCTTCAACACGTAACCAAGAAACCTTCGGAAATCGTCTACCTCAACCTTCGAAAAGCATCCGTTATACAAGTTATGGCAATACTCCCGAACTCCCGCCCCAGTACTGGGTGGCATCGAGGTTATCTCTCCAACGAACTGCATAAAAGAGATTTTCGATGTCGGCGTACTAAACTTAGGTATTCCGACAACACCTCAGAGCTCAACTCCCCGGGACACCTCCACAAAACCCCCGACAGTAGGCACCAAGACAATGTTCTCGTCACAAAACCATCAAAACGATTCCAAGATACCCGCGTGATCCTAAATTTTTTTTAGTGAAATTTGAGAAGAGAAGAGTCAAAACTCTACGTCAGGATGCCTTACCAGAGCGATGAGAAGACTGGGAAGTAAAAAGAATTCCTAAACTCTCCGATATATAATTCCTAAATGACTCAAAACATTTTTCTAGACTCAAACAACGGCTGCTAATTCGATCAAGTAGTCGGGGCTCCTAAGGTCAGGGAAGGCTCTGATTACCAACTTGTAACGCCCTCGATGCGGCTATATCTCCCACGTGTCGAAGCGTGACTTAGAGGCATAACCGCATTGAAAGCAATGTCGCAAGTGAGGTAATCTTCACACAACCCATGTTATACATAAGGGAAAAGAGATACATGGTTGGCTTAAAATCGCCACTTCACATAATTACATGAATAAAGCATTACAACATCCAAATACAATCAAGGTCCGACTATGGAACCAAAATAAAAGAAGAACCCAAAATGCGACAAAGCTCCCCGATCGACCCCAACTTGGCTCCACCACTGATCAACTAGAACGGAACAACACAAAGGACAAGATCTTCATTGAGCTCCTCCTGAGCTTGGTTGCGTCATCTGCATGGACTCATCGGCACCTGCAAGCTGGTTTTGGAAGTATATGTGAGCCATGGGGACTCAGCAATCTCGCACCCTCGCGATCAAGACTATATAAGCTTATGGGTAAGGTAAAGGTAAGAGGTGGAGCTGCAGCAAGCGACTAGCATATATGGTGGCTAACATACGCAAATGAGAGCGAGAAGAGAAGGCAAAGCACGGTCGATAAAAGTATGATCAAGAAGTGATCCTAAAACAACCTACGTCAGGCATAACTCCAACAACCGTGTTCACTTCCCGGACTCCGCCGGAAAGAGACCATCACGGTTACACACGCGGTTGATTCATTTTAATTAAGGTCAACTTCAGGTTTTCTACAACCGGATGTTAACAAATTCCCATCTGCCCATAACCGCGAGCACGGCTTTCGAAAGTTCAAATCCCTACAGGGGTGTCCCAACTTAGCCCATCACAAGCTCTCACGGTCAACGAAGGAATAGACCTCCTCCCGAGACATTCCGATTCGACTCGTTATCCCGGTACTCCAAAACATCCTCGACAATGGTAAAACAAGTCCAGCAAGACCACCCCCGATAGGAGCTGCACATATCTCGTTCTCAGGGCACACCGGATAAGATAAGCATATGGGAGCAAACGTAACCCAAGTTGCCAAGGGACGGCTCCGCACGGTGCTCTGGGTTGGACCAACACTTAGACAAGCACTGGCCCGGGGGGGTTAAAATAAAGATGACCCTCGGGATGCGCGACTCCCAAGGGAAAAAGGCTAGGTGGCGAATGGTAAAACCAAGGTTGGGCCTTGCCGAAGGAGTTTTATTCAAAGCGAACTGTCAAGGGGTTCCCATTATAACCCAACCGCGTAAGGAACGCAAAATTCGGGAACATAACACCGATATGACGGAAACTAGTGCGGCAAGAGTGGAACAAAACACCAGGCATAAGGTCGAGCCTTCCACCCTTTACCAAGTATATAGATGCATTTATTAAATAATATATATTGTGATATCCCAACAAGTAAACATGTTCCAACAAGGAACAACATCTCCATATTCCCAACAAGGAACAAAACTTCAATCTTCACCTGCAACTAACAACGCTATAAGAGGGGCTGAGCAAAGCGGTAACCTAGCGAATCAACGGTTTGCTAGGACAAGGTGGGTTAGAGGCTTGGTTCAACAATATGGGAGGTATGATAAGAAAGTGGTAGGTATCGCAGCATAGGCATAGCAAAAGAGCGAGCATCTAGCAAGCATAGATAGAAGTGATTTCGAGGGTATGATCATCTTGCCTGAAATCCCGCAAGGAAGAAGAACGAGTCCATGAAGAAGACAAACAAACAAAGTCGAACGGATCCTCACAATCACGACATTATCGAAACCAACCCGAAGAGGCAACACCGGAAAGAAGCAAACAACATAGTAAACAACCACAACATGAACATGGCATGATGCACAATCAAGTATGATGCATGTCCGGTTTAATGAGGCATGGCATGGTAAAGTGCACAAGCAACCCTACAAATTAAGTGGAGCTCAACATGCAACGAGTTGCATATTGACGAAACACCACGTTGACTATTTAGTTCTCTCCCGTTTAAGTACTCAACAATATTAAATGTTGGTTAACATGGCAAGAGGTGGGGCATAACAAAACTACACCATCTAAACAATTTAAATGGGGCCGGATTTAACAAACAACAAATCCGGTAAATCCCCATATGCCTTAGTAATTTATTGCAACAACAATTTAAACATTTCAATAGTTGTTATCATGATGCAGATGACATGGACAAGTTTATGCAGTTTTTATTGAAGTTGACAAGAGCAATAAGAAGCATTTGTCACCGTGGCGGAAACAAAAGGGGTGCCACGACAACGATACCAAAAATGATGCCACGGCAACATATCGGTTCCAGTAGCTCATGGAGATACCGGTGCAAAAGGAAGCGTGCGGATGTGTGAAACATGCTAGAGATGGTGGGGTGCTCCCGACTACCGGGTTCCCACGGGTTAGTGGCATGGAAACGAGAGACAATTCGGACAAGGTGCAAACACGAGCATGTCATACATCACACAACATTCGTTCACGGGCGTCATCTCGGTGGTTATACCTTCCAAGGGAGCATTCTCGAGCGGTTCGAGTTCGTAGAGGAAGAAGTTGTTCTCGTGACGCTACTGGAGGTAGGGGTACACGTTCGTTTTCGAAGAGGTACTTGACGGGTTCGAATCCCTTCGGGGTTGTCGTGGTACTTGCGGTCTCGGTGATGGTAGTCGTTCATGTTCGGAGAGGAACTTGATGTACCCATGTGCTTCACGGGTCGTCGTTGAACTTGACGAAATCCATTCGCAGGTAAGCCGTCCGTGGTCGTACTCATGTTGGCGTGCAACACGATGGTCTCGAGGATCGTAGTCGAACTTGGCGGTCCATATGGTCACTGGAACGGAGCAAAACGAGGGCCTCGAGTGGGCAGCAGCAAGGACTGGCGGTGCGTGAGCAGCGGCAGGAAGCGGGCTGGCGACGCGAGGTCCGGCAATGGGCGTGGTGCAGCAAGGCGACGAGGACGAGGCACGTCGGGGCAGCAAGGTGGAGGGCGGAGCAGAGGCATGGCGCGGGAGCTCCTGGTCCGACGGCTGGGCTCTGGTGAGTCCCCCATGGACCGGGACGAGGAAGCCGCGGCCTCGGGCGCGTGTGCAGGGGAGCACCGGGTCGGGAGGCGCGGGATACGCGTCGGGCGGCGAAGCGGAGCAGTGGGCGGCTCCACGGGCCAGCCGGCGATGGGATCTGGGCGTGAGCTGGGATGCGGTGGTCGGGGAGGTCTCGCGTGCGGGGGCGAGGAAGGGCGAGGAGAGGGGCAGCGCGAGGTGGAAGAGAGGAGTGGGGATCGGGGCTAAGGAGTCGGGCAGCGGTCTCCCTGGCGGCGCTGGGAGAGATCGAGAGGGAGAGGTTCGCTGGGCCTAGGGTTAGGTGGGGTGGCTGGGCCTTGGAGAGGCAAATGGGCCTGCGCTGGAGTCTGGGCCGGCCTGGGCTATCTCTCTTCTCTCACTCTCTCTCATATCTCCCTTAACATAAAAGAAATGGAGAGACGGAAAGAAAGAGAGGGATAGGCAAAGAATTAGCGCACGCAAATAATATTCTCGGACTCACAAAAAATGCGTTGGTTTCAAGAAAAATAGGAGAGGCATGATTGCAAGGATTTAATTCAAAATCATTTGAATTTAATTCAAATGGTTTGAACAAGGGCTAGGAATTAGAGATGTCCAAAAATGTTGAGGTTTTTGGAGGAGCCTCGAGAAAAGAGATGAGAGATATTGGCAAGGTTTGAAGGTCAAAATCGAAGAGGAGTAGACATGGGAATTATTTTGCACGTGTGTTACGATGATTCCAAATTAATGGAATATTTATAATAGCTCCCTAAATACTAGGAGGATAAAGTTATAAAGAGAAGCCACTGTTCCCTGGATTTAAATGGGTCGAAGATCCACACAAATTATTTAGTTTGGAAGCAAAAGATTTATGACATGATGCAATGCACATGATGCAAAGATATGAAATGCATGACAAGCAAGCAAAAGACGAGGCAACAACAGCTACTAAGCGGAGGACACCTGGCACATTGGTCTCGGGGCGTTACACCTTCGCTATCCACCTTGCTTTCTTCGCCTTTTCAACCGAGAGACTGATTGGGTAGCCAATATCTACTACTTTGCCCCGTTTCCTCTTAGCACCAAGTCCTAGATTCATGCTACAACTTTCCCTGTTTGAACCAACTCTTAGATTCGACTGTATGAACTAGCTTTACCTCTAATAATAGTAAAAGTCTAGGTGGCTTTGGAACAGCCGACGGAAGTAGAAAAAAGATCCACACACAGCCACGTGGGGAGCTGGGGCAGTAGAGCAAGGCAAGTTTCGAAGGAATATATACGTGAGGGTCGTCGGCATGTGGCAAAGACGATGTCGGGGGGCCGCATCTTGGCCAAAATACCGTAGGGAGGAAGAAGGGGCTGAAGGCCCCCCCAAGCCGGTGCTCTCTCGGAGAGAACGGCACGCCCACCGATTGCTACCTATTGATCATGCGTTGGTTTTCTGCGGAACACTGAAATAGGCAAAAAAAACAGCAATTTGCACTGGGCCCTGGGTTAATAGGTTAGTCCCAAAAGTAATATAAAAGTGTAAAATAAAGCCCATTAACATCCAAAACAGATAATATAATAGCATGGAACAATAAAAAATTATAGATACGTTGGAGACGTATCACCGATCGGGACGCGCGGGCAGCTCTTGGTCTTCTCCCTTGCCGCCGACGACAGCTTAAATGATGCATTTACACCCCTGCCCTAGTCTAGGTGGTCCAGCCAGATTTGTGACCAGCCGTGAGCAGAGACAGAGTATGGCCACCTATGTCTTGCTTAGATCTAGAGAGCATGAGAGAATGAAAGAGAGGAACCCTAATAAAGCAAGCGCTAAGGCTCCTGCTTATATATATAGTGGAGTAATTTTGTTGTACCAGATTCAAAAAAATGTGCTCCTACGTGTACCCGCGAGTGAGTGTGAGAGAACTATTGTGTGTGTGCACCGCTTCTCTTCGTGAGAGTACAATGTACTATGCCCAAAGAATGTTCGCCACAAGAGTAATAGTATAAGTGTGTGACGTGTGAGCTAAAATGAAAGGTGCGCGACATCTTTTGTTTTTTAGAAGTTCTGAGGGTAGGGTTTGAAGAAAACATATGTGTGTGACGTCTACCTGGAGATAGATGGTGGGTGTGAGAGGACTCATGAGAGTCATGAGTTGTGAGGGTGTGTGTGCATGAGAGAGAGGGGGCACATATCAATGCGATACATGTGTCCGTAAATCATTATCCAACAAACATTTTCCACAAGCCGTTTCCTGACGAACGCCCTAAGAACCGTTAGATCGGCATCCGACAGTGTCAGTTTTGCCATGTCATTTAACAGAGCAGCCACTCTTCCTACACACAGATCTTCCATGTGAGTGTTAGCAACTGCCTTATGCTCCTCCCTCCGTTCCAAAATGCAGTGCATATAGCTTTATTCAAAATTCGAACCTCACAAACTTTTACCGAGTTTTCGTGTACCAAAATGCACATATGGAATACCCAGTATATATCATTTCATTCATCTTCAAGAGGTAACTATAAAGATGGGGGAGGAGTCTACAAACAAAGACCATCATATCACCTCCAACAATTTCAACCATCCTTTGGTGTGGAGGAATATCATAGGAACTCTATATGATATGATTTTTACATGATTTTTTCACTTAGAGCCAATTGGTTCATATGAATAGATTCATATACTCCACATTTCAAAGAAAATAAACATGATATCATTTTTATAGCTTTAGAGCCACTTGGTTCATATGAATGGATTCCTATACTCCCATAATTTCAAAGGAAAATAAAAATTAGTGTATATTCAATAGAAAAGTTCCTATGATGTGAACTAATGACCCACAAGTATAGGGGATCTATCGTAGTCCTTTTGATAAGTAAGAGTACGAACCCAATAGGAGCAGAAGGAAATGACAAGCAATTTTCAGTAAGGTATTTCTCTGCAAGCACTGAAATTATCGGTAACAAATAGTTTTGTAATAAGGTAATTCGTAATGGGTAACAAGTAAACAAGGCGTAGCAAGATGGCCCAATCCTTTTCGTATCAAAGGACAAACCTAGACAAACTCTTATATAAAGGAAAGCGCTCCCAAGGACACATGGGAATTATCGTCAAGCAAGTTTTCATCACGCTCATATGATTCGCGTTCGTTACTTTGATAATTTGCTATGTGGGTGGACCGGTGCTTGGGTACTTCCCTTCCTTGGACAAGCATCCCACTTATGATTAACCCCTCTTGCAAGCATCCGCAACTACAAAAGAAGTATTAAGGTAAACCTAACCATAGCATGAAACATATGGATCCAAATCAGCCCCTTACGAAGCAACGCATAAACTAGGATTTAAGCTTCTGTCACTCTAGCAACCCATCATCTACTTATTACTTCCCAATGCCTTCCCCTAGGCCCAAACAATGGTGAAGTGTCATGTAGTCGACGTTCATATGACACCACTAGAGGGAAGACAACATACATCACATCAAAATATCGAACGAATACCAGATTCACATGACTACTTATAGCAAGACTTCTCCCATGTCCTCAGGAACAAACATAACTACTCACAAATCATATTCTTGTTCATAATCAGAGGGGTATTAATATGCATAAAGGATCTGAACATATGATCTTCCACCAAATAAACCAACTAGCATCAACTACAAGAAGTAATCAACACTACTAGCAACCCACAGGTACCAATATGAGGTTTTGAGACAAAGATCGGATACAAGAGATGAACTAGGGTTTGAGACGAGATGGTGTTGGTGAAGATGTTGATGGAGATTGACCCCCTTCCAATGAGAGGGTCGATGGTGATGACGATGATGATGATTTCTCACTCCCAGAGGGATGTTTCCCTGGAAGAAGAGCTCCACCGGAGTCCTGGATTGGTTCCGCCAAGGTTCCGCCTCGTGGCGGCAGTGCTTCGTCCCGAAAGCTTGCTAATGATTTTTTCTAGGGCGAAAGACTTCATATAGCAAAAGATGGGCACCAGAGGCCGGCCAGGGGGCCCACGAGGCAGGGGCACGCCCAGGGGGTAGGGCGCGCCCCCACCCTCGTGGATGGTGGGTGGCCCTCCTCCGGTGGTTTCTTCACCCATTATTTTTATAGAACCCGAAACTGACTTCCGTGGAGTTTTAGGACTTTTGGAGTTGTGCAAAATAGGTCTCTAATCTTTGCTCCTTTTCCAGCCCATAATTCCAGCTGCCGACATTCTCCCTCTTCGTGCAAACCTTGTAAAGTAATAGAGAATAGGCAGAAGTATTGTGACATAATGTGTAATAACAGCCCATAGTGCAATAAATATCGATATAAAAACATGATGCAAAATGGATGTATCATGAACCAAATGGCATCTCTTTTCTAACCCCCCTCATAGGAATTGAGATACATGTCATCTCTAGATTCAATAGAAAAGTTCCTATGATGTGAACCAAATGACATATCTTTTCCAATCCATACTCATAGGAATTGAGATACATGTCATCTCTTTCCCTACAACTTCCATGTATACATCTTCTATTCCTAAATAGCTAGTACAACCCACTAGTAGCTTTTTTCCTAGACATGCAACTATGGCACAAGAACATGTCATGCATGCAAGTCATAAATCACATTCCTTTTCTACTCTATGCATGCAAGCACCACATCATCAATTCATGCATGTTACTCATAAGTTATTTCTTGCATTAAATTTTTGAGTAGAGTAGCAAATTTCAACGCATGTGTACCAAACTAGTTTTGAGTAGAGTAGCAAATTTCACGCGGCCGCGGGTATATCAAAATGCAGGGCCCATGCATCATTGCGTTTCGCTCGAACCTACGTCCAAAATTTTTTGTACGTATATCTCCACTGGTCCCCGAACCCAAAATGCTGCCTCGTTCCCGTAAAACCGAGCGGCCCGCACATATTAAGGCGTCGACTCGAATCAATCCCTCCCTCGTTTACTATGACGTGGCCCTACATGCCGTAGTAGTCCCACAAACTCTACCGCCGCATGCATCATCAGTTTTCTTCAAGAGGACGAGGGAGAAGTGGATTTGTAGTGGAGGCGCTTTCAAAAAAAGGATTTGTAGTGGAGGCCCCTACCCTAGGGTGCCCTAGGTAGCTGCCGCACGCATCATTGGTTTTCTGTTTTCTTTATGCTCTTGCACCCTAGAGTGAAATGATGGTTGCTTCGTCCGTCGAGCTTAATGCGGGAAAGGCGGGGCTTTGAATTTCATTCGTATTTTTTAGAGAGATTATCATATTGTTTGGAATCTACACTAAAATATTTCTATATACATCCGTATGTAGTTTGTAGAGGAATCTTTAAAAAAGACTTATATTTAGGAACAGAGGAAGTATATTCCAAACAATATGATAATTTCTCTAACCAAGGTAGGGACGAGGAGTAAATGGAGGGAGTAGTAAAATTTTCTCCTCGTCCTGCGAGCCACCCACGCATGGGCGAGGGAGCGGGCATAGTACTAGTAAGCAAGCTTCACCTCGTCCTGCGAGCCACCGCGCCCGTGGGCGGGGGAGATGGCGTACTAAGAATGCTTCTCCTCATTCTGCGAGTTGATGGGACACATTAAAAGTAATACGTATAGAGCATCTCGAGTGTATAGAGCCTTGCCTCTAAGGTAGGCCCCACATGGTTTTCCTATTTTTTAACATAATGCGTCAAGCCGCAATTTGTTTGTTCACCCATGGTAGACTATCCTCCATCTAGTACATGTGTCAAATTACTACATGGGCTGCCATTTCATACAGAAATGAGCTCCACCGTGTACCCGCACGAGTGTGGTTGCGAAAGAGACGGGAGTACGTGCGTTGTGCATGCACCTCTTCTCTTTGTGCACATCCCCCACCTACGTGGGTGTGTGAGAGAGAGATACAAACCTAGACATAATGCGCCGTCCATCCCCATGCCTCCACCCAGTCCGACCACCAGTCACCACCACGCCCCACTCCTCCTCACCTTATCTCTCATCTTTCTCGAGATATCATTTTTTCGATGAAAATTCTTGAGATACCATTTTTCTGATAAAATTCTCAAGATATCATTAATTTTTACACATGGGATTCCTCCTGCATGGGTCAATCACAACAGTTGTTTTGTAAAAAATGCATCTTGATGTTCTGTGCAATGCGCGGGCATCTTGCTAGTCCGTGAAAACAACACATGGCAAAATTTCACAGCGAACGAGGGATTTGAATCTGCTGGGAGGGGTTGTTTGGATCTTGCCCGGGGTAGCCAAAATTTTGGCGACCCTTTTGTCCACTGGTGCCTTTGCCACCGATGAAAGAGGAATTGCTCGGGTGCTCATGCATCCTCCAGCGTGCATGTTGGAGATGAGCTCGCATGAGCTGTGCTTTTTTTGTCCCACCACGCCGCCTGAGCTGGCCGTAGACCGACCGGCGACACGCAAATTACGCCATCGAACTGTAGCCGCACACATTCTGACAGCAACTCAACCAACCGGACGAAATTCATGCAAGCACGACAATATTTCATATAAACAATGACAGAATTCATATAAAATACCGGATGTTCATACAAACATGATGGATTTCATTACATTCAAATCAACTAAGTGGTGCTAGTTCTCGACAGCACATGTATATATTACCTAGCTTAAATGGTCGCCCGCCGATCCATTTGTGTTCCTCATGTCTGGCAGCACGATCACCGGACTGCTGGGAGCCCCATAGGTATATGCTTCAACGCAATGGACGACTCGTTTCCCCACTGACCAAGCCGAAGATGATGGTGGAAGGGGGCTTCTCCGCTTCCTTGAAGCCCATGCGGGGTCGATGAAGGTCGTCACAACAAAAGGATCCGGCAAGACACCTACTGTGTACGCCGATGTCGCCTCCGTGATGGCCTTCATGGGACCCAAGCGGCGGCGGCCTCTCGTGTTCTACTTCTCCTCGATGATGGCGGTGGACGCGGAGGCGCTGGCCACTGACTCGTCGCTCTCCGCGCATGCGGCTTCCGTCTCTGCTTGCACGGCGCGGCCGCTGGCATGGGAGTCTCATCCATAGAAACGGGAGACGCGATCGTAGACACGGGAGGCGTGGTACGAGGCGGTGGCGTGGACGGCAGCGACGACGCCCGTGTGCCGCTCCTCGTCAAGCTAGCTCAGAGCGGTGATTTGCTGAACCGCGCGCCGGCTTGGGGCAGCAACTGGCTCCGTCGAGCAAGGGGAGGGAGGTGGATCAGCGAGCTGCATAGCTCGTATCCGGCGGGCTTGGTGGGCCACCCAGCCGGCTTGGATGCGGGATAACTACTCTTTGTAAGCCATTGTAAGAGTGGACAAAATGGTGAAGGAGGATATAGGGGAGCGGCGGAGGTGTGCGATTATTGGCCAGCATTTGGCCTCATTTAAATAGGAGATTAAATAGACAGTGGATGGGAGGAGCTCGGCCGGTGTTGCGTTTAATGTAGGCCCAGTCATGAACAGACGTCTGTCCGGAGTGGGTTTCTTGGCTTCCACACGGGTTCCATGGAGGCGTTTGAATGCGGCAAGGAGGCGTGTTCTGCCGGGTGTGCAGCGAGTGGCGCCCTCGACTCTAACGTACGACACCGCGCTGTCCTTCCACTAACCTGTGGGCTCTTTGGGTACATGGCTTGCATGTCAGTACCCAACACAGCCAGCGCTCGACAGAGGAACTTTTGGTGGGCCAGGGCGGTTCGAAGCGGGCATTTCATAAACCAATTATTGTTCATTGAGTGTGACGTCATCAATTTACGTAGATAAGCCTACTATATAATGTAAGAGAATTTTGAAATTTTCATATATATATACATTCATAGCCCGTTCGATATGTTGTGATTCATAAAGACCGCTGCAAACATCAATGTTCTGCTTATCGCAGATAAGATTGATTAATACCCGTAACAATCCATGTCCTTAACAAAGGGTGCATGCACGTATAGGTTGAGCGTGTGTCTTCCGTCGTGTGCTATGTGCATGCAGGCGTGCGAGTGTTGCATGCGTGCATGTGTACGTTTCAGTGTTGCATGCATGTGTGCATACGTGTGTGTGTGTTCGTGAGTGCATGTGTACATGTCAGTGTTCCACGCCTGCATGCGTGCGTGTGTTCCTTATGTGTATGTGTCAGGGTTGCACGCCTGCATGCATGCGTGTGTTTGTGTGAGTGTTGCGTGTGTGCATGTGTACGTGCGGGGTGAGGCTACACATCAGTCGACTGACTTTTTCATCTTTGGCTAGTAGATTTTCTAGCCGTTGGATACGAAATCAAGGGCCTGCAGTTTATCTTCAACCTTCACCCCCTGAGCCGCCAGCGACCACCGGCCGAACCGCCGGCCACCGCCGCCCGCGGCCGGCCCGCGCCGCCACGCCGCCCCGCCCGCCTTGAAATCACTCCCCACCGCCGGTCCGCCGCCGCCCTGGCCATCCCTCTAGGCCACCCCGCACCGAGCTTTTTGTCCGGCGATCCCCACGACACCGCCCAATCACGGTGCCCCACCACCGGCGACTGCCAACCAAAGGTCTCACGACTTCGAATCCCCGCCTAGCACTAATTTATTACCATTTCTGTCCTTCATATACGCGCTAATGGGTGGGCCCTATGGTGATGTGCGCTGCTGATTGTGGACCGTTTGGCTGATCAATTGATCATGTCATGAACAAATTACGTTGTTGTATGGTGAGCCAGTGACCGTATGATCATGCTAAAATGTATTTGATTAACACAGTACAACCTCAAACTACCATTTCTTTCATTCATATACGCGCTGACAGGTAGGCCCCACGGTTAGACGCCCTGATGGTGCAACACTAGTTGTGCCACATGAAACGTTTGACTAGTCAATTGATTGTGTCATCAACAAAATACGGAGTTGTACGGGTGAGCCAGTGACCGTATAATCATGACATGTATTTTTTAACATGGTACAAACGCAAGCCCTCATATATACACGCAAGCACTCACCGCTATAAGCGCACACACGAACATCCTACCCCTATGAGCACCTTCGAGAGAGTGAGTCAGCATATGGTCTTGAGAGTTTACGAAGTCAGCATAGGTGCCTCGTAGTCGAGTGGAATGTCTCCTCCCACCAAATGCACATCGCCGGGAAATACTGAAATTAACCCATGATAAATGTGAGCACTAGGACTGTAACCCTGGTGGGCTCAAGAAACTACTGTCCTCCTAACCATCCAACCACAGGTTCGATAGCACCAGAAAATGTATGTGGTGCCCATGATGACCTTATTCTGAAGTCCTGTGACCATATTGTGCTTTCGCTTCAAATACAATGACCGAAACTATCATCAACAAAATACGGAGCACACATCAAATACAATGTCCATTAGTGTCATCAACAAAATAGGGATATGTATCGTGAGCTAGATACCGTATGATCACCACGAGAATGTATACGATGACCGTAATGAGCATATTTTGAAGTCTAGTGACCGTATAGTGCTTTCTCTTGAAATACAGTGACCATCCCGCGTGAATGTGTCATGTCATGCATACTTTTAGAGGGCCAAGAGATAGTTTGTGTGCGTACGTGAAAGTGGTGTAGAAAGAAGGGGTGTCCGGTGGAGACAAGGAGAGACATGGCCGTCGTTTCTCTTTCTCGTGACTAATATTTAGGAGAAAATATAAACATTCACAATGGAGAACAAATATTTTTGGATGCACCATGCAATTAACATTCATGTATAACATTGTACTATTGTATATGCTTATTTTCTTAGTGGCCGATTGCATGTGTGGCGTGGTGGGCACATCATTTTTAGTTGTGTTGGGTCAAGATGAGGACTCATGGGTCGGTTCCATTCTGCTCCACATAGGTTGGACCGAGACACATTATACGAAGACCAATGTGAACTCGGCATACAGCACGAAGCTACTAGAGTCGTGGAGGACTCTATCCCCACTGTTGATAAGCCGACTATATAGGATTTGTAATGCTAGGCCCAGAGTATGTTATAGAAGCCTAGGGGCTAGTTCATCGATAGTATACACACACGCACAATGCCTGGTATTCACGTGTAATTTGTACACATGTCGGGACCCCAATTCTAAGTCACACCAATCTAGCATGTAACACCTCATATCACTTTGCGGCCTCACGCACGGTATCCCCACGGGTGTCGCCTTACCATGGCCCGGGACCGTTTGCATCTTTTGGCTCGCGTATATGATTGTGTCGCTAGCATCCATATGACAGAGAACCCGGGCCGACATGGCTAGTCGTGAACCCAAAGCGGCCCTAACCTATGGGGACAGGCATACATGATTCACATCGAGCGTGTCGGTCAGCAGCGTGTGAATCCGGGCTGTAGCACCGGGCTAACAGGACTCCGGGGAACCCGGGCTGTAGCAGGCTAGGCAGGACTCCGGTCGTCACCGCGTGACATTTCCCCGAAGGGACGGACACAGGAACGAAGTGAAACACATGCCGGCCAGTCAAGTGTTCTGAGCAGTAGTGCTGGGCTAGCAGGACTCCGGTGGACCGGGCTGTAGCGGACTACTATCGCTCAGAAAACACTAGACTACATTTCCCCATATGATAGGCTGCCAAGGATAAACAACCAGATTGTCGGATCCCACACATAGCAATACACGCTACACGTACGCATAACATGCAAGTATGTGCTGTACAACATGGCATCACAACATAACGCAAACTCATATAGATAAAGGCTCAGAAGAGCCACATAGCCTAAATACAAGCAGGTGTCACATGACCCATCATTCAGAGCATACAAGCAACGGAAGCATTACATGTCTGAGTACAAACAACTACAAAAGAAAAGAGCTGGAAAGCCTGACTATCTACAAGACCCTCCCAAGGGTACAAGATCATAGCTGAGGTAACAAGCTACTCGTCGAAGTCCAAGCGGAACTACTAGTAAGACAGATGTCTCATCTGCAAAACATAAATAAAGCAAACGTGAGTACAAAGGTACTCAGCAAGACTTACATCAGATCCTATCATATATGCATTCGTATCAAGAAGGTAATGTGGGGTTTAGTTGCAGCAAGCCAGCTTTGACTCAGTGGCTATCCTGTTCAACGACAACGAGAAACTTCTTTGAGATGAGGCAGCGCACACGAGTCCACTAATCACCACATCAATACACCACTAAGGATTCATCCTCGTCTCCCTACGAGAAGGCCATCCATAGCACTCACACTTGTCTTGAGCATTTTAGAGTATCCACTTTAAGTTGTCTATGTACCACGTAAGCATCCAAGAAGTCCATAACCGAGGACACGGATATTCGAATGGATCATGATAACCCTGCAGGGGTGTAATTCATCACACACGCTCTCGCCACTTACCGCCATGTACACGTCATGTATCTCGGCAACCTTCAAGCAGAAGCCTGGCGAGGGTGTCGGCCATGACCTGACTAACCACGCAAGACTCTAGTCCAGGTATATCGCCTATTCGGGTTCCATCCGCAAGGAGATCCGGCCGAGGTTTCGCTCACGGCCCCAAACGATGTGTACAGGGTTCCCGAGCCCACCATCCGGGTGCCACTCGGTACACCGGGCCACGTGTGCCTAGTCTGTCCCAGGTCCACCCTGCCGGCTGCCACTCGGTAGAAAAATAGCACTACCTACAAACACCAGAAACTATTTGCAACTCCTGGACAGAGCTCAAGGGGGTTAATAAGTCGAGAGAGCGTGGAGCGCCCGGAGCCCAATGTGTGGTAGTAGCTAGTCATTGGACAACTTACAAAGAACTCAGTTCTTAAGGGCGGTCCCAATGAGACAACCCACCATGTACTCCTACATGGCCTCTCATCGCTACCTTTACCAAATCGTGTTCACACGCTTAACTCTCAGTACCAGAACATATCGTACCACTCCAATTCATTCCCGATGAATCAGACCTGACACAACTCTAAGAAATAGCAGGCATGGCATGGCATGAACACAACATGGCTCAAACAACCCCTACACATGATAGTGTGTTTCAACTATTTACTTTGGCAATGACAGGTCATGCAGAGGAATGGGTTCAACTACCGCAGCATAAAGTAGCAGTTGAATCGTTGTTGTCCTAATGCAATTAAAGAGAGCAGGAGCGAGAGAGTGGGATTGTATCGGAATGAACAAGGGGGGTTGCTTGCCTGGTAGAACAACGGGGGGGGGGGGGGCACTTCTTCATTGATAGGTACTCTCAAACACTTCCGGAGCAGGACCTATCGAGAAGGAACGGTGCCAACAATCAATACACAAGCATATGCAACAATCTGATGCATGAACATGGCATGAAGATGTGATGCTGTTTGAGCTAATGCAACTAGTATTCAACTGCATGAAGTCCATTTGAACCAAAGATTCAAATGCATCTCCAAATAAGCTCTTTATATAAGCCATAACTGTGTTTCCATATATACAGCAAGTATAGGTTGGTTTGTCATGCATGAAAATGGTACAGATGGATAGATTGAATTTTTCTGATAATTTTTCATATATAAATTATTTCAATCTGAGCTACGGTTGAATTTCTATGAATTTTTGAAGTTTTGAATATATTCTGGAATTTCCTGATTAATACAAACCAGAAAATGAAATATTGCGTCAGCATTGCGTCATGCCTGCGTCAGCAGGTCTACGGAGCTGACCAGGTCAAACCTGACGTGTGGGGTCCACACGTCAGTGACTTAGTTAGTTAACAGAGGAGTTATTCCTAATCTAATTTAGATTAGTGGCTCTGGGCCCACTGTCAGTGTCAGGGGGTTAGCAAAAATGGTGATTAGCCTTAAGCTAATCACCTGGCCGGTCAGGCCCGCACATTAGGCCGGGGAGGTCGTCGCCGGCGACCTCTGGACACGGCGGCGTCCACGCTGCAGGGCACGGGGGCGGCGGCTGGGAGCACCGGGGCGTAGCTCGTGCTCTCGCGCATCCAGTGGGGTAGGTAGGAGGAGGAGGGGTGGCCGGAGCTTGACGGAGCGAGGCTCGCGGCGGCGGCCGGAGCACGGCTAAGTGCGCGCGAGGGCTGCGGTGCATGGGGAAGCGAGCAGAGAGACTCTACGGCCTCCTGGCGTCACATGGAGCAGGGTGACGCGCTCGGCTGCGGGCTGCGGTGGCCAGGGCGACGGCAGCGACATGGACGGCGGCGGGGCGCTTCGGCCGTGGTGGGGAATGAAGCTACGACGCGGGAACGAGGGGGAGAAGAGAGGGGAAATGGGGAGATGCTCACGGCGGAGTTGCTGAGCAGGCCAGTGGGCTCGGGGAGGCGCTGAAGATGGCGAATCGGAGTCGGTGATCGGTGGCGCCCGAGGAGGAAGATGATGGCAACGGCGGTTCCACAGGGCGTCCGGCGTCTTGTGGCTCGGCAGAGAGCTTTAGAGGGAGGAGGCGGAGCTCCTGGACACAACAACGAGGCAAGGGGAGCACGGTGGCTACGGCTACAACATGCGGTGGCGACGGCAGCGCTCGGGCATGAGCGAGAAAGCGAGGGAGAGGAGAGGAGAGAGCTGAGGGTAGTGAGAGAGGGCCGAGGGGGAGTGCGTGGCATCGTTGGGTGCCTCCAGCGACGAGCGAGGAAGCAGGAGGTGGCCGGTGCATGCTCGCGCGCGGCGAGCACACGCGCGCCGTCCTCCTGGCAAGAGGTAGGCGATGACCTGGCCTGGGCCAACAGTGCTGGGACTCCAACAGTACTGGGCCGGCCAGAGGCGCCAGGGAAGCCCAGGTAGGTCTCTCTCCCTTTTCTGTTTTCTTTTCTAATTTTCTGACATTTGTTTTGATTTAGATAAAACACTAAACCATTTTATATGCTTCTGAAAATTATTGTAGGAACTAATTGGATTATTCCAAAACCCCACATTAAAATCAGAATTATTGGAGTATATTTGAATATATAACAAATATAAATCCAATACAAATAATTATGCATTAATTCCAAATGGCCAAAATAAATATTTATGAGCTCCTAAAAATATTGGTTTGAATTTTACCTCTCACCAATATTTTCAGAGAGAGACATGAACATTTTCTTGGACCCTTTTGGAGCACTTTTTATCTGGGTCATTTTCAGAAATGATTCTGAGGGTTTCACAAATCCCCATTTCAAATTTAAATGGAGTTTAAACATGATGCAAGCATGAAGGGCTAGCCTAGGTCATACTAGAACTAGGGATGTGACAACTCGCCCCCACTCGAAGAAATCTCGTCCCGAGATTCAGGAGTCGGCGGGAAGAAAGCGGGGTACTCAAGTCGAAGACGATCTTCACGCTCCCAAGTGGCTTCTCTCTCAGAATGATGAGACCAGTGAACCTTGAGGAACTTGATGTTATGACGTCGGGTGACACGCTCTACTTGATCAAGGATGCATACAGGGTACTCTCGATAGGTGAGGTTATCTTGGAGATCAAGCGTTTTGTGGTCCACTTCACGGATGGGATCCGAGAAGCAACGCCTGAGTTGAGAGACGTGGAAGACATCATGAACTCGAGAAAGATGTGGTGGTAGTTCCAACTGGTAGGCAACCTCTCCTCATTTAGCGAGAATGAGAAAGGGACCAATGTAACGAGGAGCCAACTTGCCCTTGATACCGAATCGATGGGTACCCTTTAGAGGAGTAACCCGAAGATAAGCCTTATCGCCAACTTCATAAGTCACTTCCTTATGACTACGGTCATACTGGCTCTTTTGACGAGATTGGGCTGTTTTCAAATTCTCACGAATGATGCGAACTTGCTCTTCTGCCTCCTGGATCATATCCGGTCCAAAGAATTGCCGTTCACCAGTTTCTGACCAGTTCAAAGGTGTTCGACATCTCCGTCCATACAGAACCTCAAAAGGAGCTTTCTTGAGGCTGGATTGATAGCTATTGTTATAAGCAAACTCGGCAAAAGGAAGACACTTCACCCAATCCATACCGAATGAGATAACACAAGCTCTAAGCATGTCTTCAAGAATCTGGTTGACCCTTTCCACCTGACCACTTGATTGAGGGTGGAAAGCGGTACTGAAAGAAAGATGGGTGCCCATGGCAGTTTGGAAACTCTCCCAAAAATGAGAAGTGAAAAGACTACCACGTTCTGAATTGATCTCTAGTGGAACACCATGAAGTGACACTATTCGAGAAATATATAAGTCAGCGAGCTGACTAGCAGTGATACTCTCTCGAACAGGTAGGAAGTGAGCCACTTTGGAAAGACGATCAATGACTACGAAGATAGCGTTATTCCCTTTCTTGGTCCTGGGAAAGCCGGTGATGAAGTCCATTTCAACTTTTATCCCATTTCCACTCAGGAATAGCTAAAGGTTGAAGGGTGCCAGCAGGTCTTTGATGCTCTGCCTTAACGCGATGACAAACGTCACAGTTAGCAATAAACTGAGCAATTTCTCTCTTCATCCTAGTCCACCAGAACCTCTGGCGTAGGTCCTGATACATCTTAGTACTACCGGGATGAATCGTGAGAGGAGATTCATGCGCCTCCTTAAGGATTAATTGTCGAAGATGTTGATTCTTGGGAACCACCAAGCGACTCTCAAAGAAAACAACACCGCGACCATCTATAGAAAAACTACAACCAACTCCCTTGTTAATGTTTCTCTTGATCCGGGAAATTCCCGTATCCTGCTTCTGAGCAGAGATGATCTGATCCACAAGAGTAGGTTTCGCCACCAAGGTAGAAAGGAATCCGTGAGGAGCAAGGTGGAGGTTAAGTTTGCATAATTCCTCATGGAGAAGTGGTTGGCCCTGCTGCAACATGAGATTGTTGCAATAGGACTTACGACTTAGCGCATCAGCCATAACATTCCCCTTGCCTGGGGTGTAATCTGAGATCAACTCCAACCAACGTCTTTGCCTAAGGTTCAAATTTGGTTGGGTGAAGATATACTTGAGACTCTGGTGATCGGTGTAAATCTCGCAACGTTTACCAAGAAGGTAATGTCGCCAGGTCTTAAGTGCATAGACTACGGTTGCAAGCTCTAGATCATGGGTAGGATAATTCTCCTCATGTGGATGCAACTGTCGAGATGCATAGGCAATCACATGGCGATCTTGCATAAGAATGCCACCTAGTCCCTGTCGTGAGGCGTCGCAGTAGATAACAAAGTCTTTAGTGAAGTCCGGTGGCACAAGTATGGGAGCAGAAGTAAGACGTCTTTTCAGTTCCTGAAAACTGTGTTCACACTGTGGGGACCACTCAAACTTTTTAGCTTTCTTGAGAAGTTCCGTGAGAGGTTTGACCACTTTGGAGAAGTTCTCAACGAAGCGGCGACAATAACTGGCTAGACCAAGGAAACTCCTAACTTTCTTAACTGATTCAAGCGGAGTCCAATCAAGAACGGCCTGAACTCTTTCGGGATTGACAACAATGCCCTTACCAGAGATTACGTGGCCGAGATAGGTCACTTCTGGCAACCAAAATTCGCACTTAGAGAACTTGGCATAAAGGCGGTGCTTTCTGAGTTTTTCTAGCACAAGTCTAAGATGTTCGGCATGCTCTTCCTCGTTCTTCGAGTAAATAAGGATATCATCGAGGTAAACCACGACAAACTTGTCTAGGTACTCCATGAAGATCGAGTTCATCAAACGGGAGAAAGTAGCTGGAGCGTTGGTTAGACCAAAGGACATGACGGTGTACTCGTACTAACCATAACGAGTGACAAAAGCTGTCTTAGGAATGTCCCCATTTCTGATCTTGATTTGGTGGTAGCCTAACCTCAAATCCATCTTGGAAAAGACTGAGGATCCAGCGAGCTGATCGTACAGGTCGTTGATCCTGGGGAGCGGATACTTGTTCTTTATCGTGACCAAATTAACGGGACGATAATCTACAACCATCCGGTCCGTACCATCCTTCTTCTTGACGAAGAGAACGGGGCAAGCCCAGGGAGAAGAACTGGGACGGATGAAACCCTTTTGCAAGGACTCATCGAGTTGTTTCTTAAGCTCAGCTAGTTCTAAGGGTGCCATCTTGTAAGGTCTCCTAGAGATTGGAGCGGTTCCTAGGATAAGATCTATGACAAATTCTACATCTCTGTCAGGTGGAATACCTGGCAGTTCCTCTGGAAAGACATCCGGAAAGTCACGGACTACCGAGATATCTTCTAGGTCAGGAAGAGGGTTGGCATTAAGAGAATAGAGCTGACGCTTTGCAACTCTAGTGGAGACGGTGACTATCGTGCCGGATGGGTGTGTAAGCTGAACAGACCTTGTGTAAAGATCAATCTTGGCATGATGAGCTTTCATCCAGTCCATACCCAGGATGATGTTAATATCTGTAGACTTGAGGGCTATAAGTGATGCAAGGAATACCAGTCGGTCAACAAGGATTTCATTACCATGGCTTATTCTGGTAGTTTGCCATCTAGACCCTGGAGTTTGGATTTCAAGTGGAGTTGGCATATCACAAAATGACATGTCGTGCAAACGAGCATAGCCTTCAGAGATGAAGGAGTGAGAGGCTCCGGTATCGAACAAAACCGAAGCTGGATGGCAATTGACAAGGAGGGTACCAAGAACGACATCCGGATCATCACGAGTGTCTTTAGCTGAGACGTGATGCACACATCCACGTTCAGTGGGAGCTGACTTGACACTAATCATCTTGCGTGATGGCTTATCACGGCCAACAGACTTCTCAGGCTGGGGTGGGGCATAGCTGGTTTGAGAGCAGTCACGTGCATAGTGTCCTGGCTCTCCGCATGTGAAGCAAGTCCCTGAAGTAGGACATGGGCCCGCCTTGACAAGCAGTCCACCAATAGGCCTGGGTGGAGCATGTAACTGAACTGGGTGAGGCGCCACATAAGAGGGCCTCGGTGAGTAACCGGGTGGAAGAGCGGAGTTCGGAACCCAAAACCGGCGCTTCTGCAAGGTAGAGACTGAGGAAGAAACCAAATCACGGGTGTGCTTACGAGACTCCTCGTAAGTGAGCTGAGCTGTCTCCGCATTAATGGCCTTGTTCACAAGAGCCTGGAATGTATTGCAATGGTGCAGGTGGAGATCACGACGCAACTTGGGGTTGAGACCCTTCCGGAACCTAGCCTGCTTCTTGGTGTCTGTGGACACTTCTTCTGTAGCATAGCGGACGAGGTTCTCAAATTCTCTACTGTAGGCATCAACATCCATCTTACTCTGGGTGTAACTACAAAACTCTTCTCTCTTGCGATCAACGAGAGCCTGAGGAATGTGATGCTCGCGGAAAGCCTCAGTGAAATCTCTCCAGGTGATTATCTGGCCAGCTGGAAGCATAGCCTCATAGTTCTGCCACCAATTACTAGCAGGACCTTCCAGGTGATAAGCAGGATAGGTGACCTTGTCACTTTCAGCTACGTTCGCAGAATGCATCTTGTGTGTGATACTATGGAGCCAGTCATCTGCATCGAGTGGTTCAATGGAATGATGGAAGGTGGGTGGTTTCAGACCGATGAAGTCATGGATGGACACAAACTCTTTGTGCTGGTGGGAGGTGTTCTCCTCAATACGTGCTAACAAGCGGTTAGAATCTCGCTTGTTCCTCTCCATCTCTACCATCTCCGTGGTTCCGGATATGAACAACAGAACTTCGGTTAACCGACAACATCCTGAAGAGCCAACCAAGGAAACAAGGATGGATTCAGCATCATCATAAGGATGTAGATTATAGTACGAGGAAAATACTATCTCTTGAACTCCTAGGACAAATCCGGAAGCATAACGGCAGCAAACTTCTCAAAATGAGACATTCTGCAAAAGATGGGGTAGCACCATGCTCAACATCATTACTCAAGGTTCTGAGATATAACTAAACAGGCTACACCAGAGGTACTCGAACTGGGATATGACTCTGATCAACCAATCCTAAGAGACTACGGAGTAGTAACACGTGATCCTGATAGACAGAAGAGGAAGCCTAGTTCCTTAACCCCATAGGAAAGATAGGATGACTCAGATCAGAAGGCATGAGGTATAAGGAGTAAAAAGAGCCTTACGTTCCCTTCCACAATCAATTCCCTTACATAACTAAAGAATTTCTAGACTCAACTTCGACCAGGTTGGCTTGGAAATCCTACAGGCAGTCAGGCTCTGATACCAAGGCTGTCGGGACCCCGATTCTAAGTCACACCAATCTAGCATGTAACACCACATATCACTTTGCGGCCTCACGCACGGTATCCCCACGGGTGTCGCCTTACCATGGCCCGGGACCGTTTGCATTTTTTGGCTCGCGTATATGATTGTGTCGCTAGCATCCATATGACAGAGAACCCGAGCCGACATGGCTAGTCGTGAACCCAAAGAGGCCCTAACCTATGGGAACAGGCATACATGATTCACATCAAGCGTGTCGGTCAGCAGCGTGTGAATCCAGGCTGTAGCACCGGGCTAACAGGACTCCGGGCAACCCGGGCTGTAGCAGGCTAGGCAGGACTCCGATCGTCACCGCGTGACATTTCCCCGAAGGGACAGACACAGGAACGAAGTGAAACACATGACGGCCAGTCAAGTGTTCCGAGCAGTAGTGCTGGGCTAGCAGGACTCCGGTGGACCGGGCTGTAGCGGACTACTATCGCTCAGAAAACACTAGACTACAGTTCCCCATATGATAGGCCGCCAAGGATAAACAACCAGATTGTCGGATCCCACACATAGCAATACACGCTACACGTACGCATAACATGCAAGTATGTGCTGTACAACATGGCATCACAACATAACGCAAACTCATATAGATAAAGGCTCAGAAGAGCCACATAGCCTAAATACAAGCAGGGGTCACATGACCCATCATTCAGAGCATACAAGCAGCGGAAGCATTACATGTCTGAGTACAGACAACTACAAAAGAAAAGAGCTGGAAAGCCTGACTATCTACAAGACCCTCCCAAGGGTACAAGATCGTAGCTGAGGTAACAAGCTACTCGTCGAAGTCCAAGCGGAACTACTAGTAAGACAGATGTCTCGTCTGCAAAACATAAATAAAGCAAACGTGAGTACAAAGGTACTCAGCAAGACTTACATCAGATCCTATCATATATGATTAGTATCAAGAAGGTAATGTGGGGTTTAGTTGCAGCAAGCCAGCTTTGACTCAGTGGCTATCCTGTTCTACGACAACGAGAAACTTCTTTGAGATGAGGCAGCGCACACGAGTCCACTAATCACCACATCAATACACCACTAAGGATTCATCCTCGTCTCCCTATGAGAAGGCCATCCATAGCACTCACACTTGTCTTGAGCATTTTAGAGTATCCACTTTAAGTTGTCTATGTACCACGTAAGCATCCAAGAAGTCCATAACCGAGGACACGGCTATTTGAATAGATCATGATAACCTTGCAGGGGTGCACTTCATCACACACGCTCTCGCCACTTACCGCCATGTACACGTCATGTATCTCGGCAACCTTCAAGCAGAAGCCTGGCGAGGGTGTCGGCCACGACCTGACTAACCACGCAAGACTCTAGTCCAGGTTTATCGCCTATTCGGGTTCCATCCGCAAGGAGATCCGACCGAGGTTTCGCTCACGGCCCCAAACGATGTGTACAGGGTTCCCGAGCCCACCATCCGGGTGCCACTCGGTACACCGGGCCACGTGTGCCTAGTCTGTCCCAAGTCCACCCTGCCGGGTGCCACTCGGTAGAAAATAGCACTACCTACAAACACCACAAACTATTTGCAACTCCTGGACAGAGCTCAATGCGGTTAATAAGTCGAGAGAGCTTGGAGCGCCCGGAGCCCAATGTGTGGTAGTAGCTAGTCATTGGACAACTTATACAGAACTCAGTTCTTAAGGACGGTCCCAATGAGACAACCCACCATGTACTCCTACATGGCCTCTCACCGCTACCTTTACCAAATCGTGTACACACGCTTAACTCTCAGTACCAGAACATATCGTACCACTCCAATTCATTCCCGATGAATCAGACCTGACACAACTCTAAGCAATAGCAGGCATGGCATGGCAAGAACACAACATGGCTCAAACAACCCCTACACATGCTAGTGGGTTTCAACTATTTACTGTGGCAATGACAGGTCATGTAGAGGAATGGGTTCAACTACCGCAGCATAAAGTAGCAGTTGAATCATTGTTGTCCTAATGCAATAAAAGAGAGCAGGAGCGAGAGAGTGGGATTGTATCGGAATGAACAAGGGGGGTTGCTTGCCTGGTAGAACAACGGGGGGGCACTGCTTCACTGATAGGTACTCTCGAACACTTCCGGAGCATGACCTATCGAAAAGGAACGGTGCCAACAATCAATACACAAGCATATGCAACAATATGATGCATGAACATGGCATGAAGATGTGATGCTGTTTGACCTAATGCAACTAGTATTCAACTGCATGAAGTCCATTTGAACCAAAAATTCAAATGCATCTCCAAATAAGCTCTTTATATAAGCCATAAGTGTGTTTCCATATATACAGCAAGTATAGGTTGGTTTGTCATGCATCAAAATGGTACAGATGGATAGATTGAATTTTTCTGATAATTTTTCATATATAAATTATTTCAATCTGAGCTACGGTTGAATTTCTATGAATTTTTGAAGTTTTGAATATATTCTGGAATTTCCTGATTAATTTAAACCAGAAAATGAAATATTGCGTCAGCATTGTGTCATGCCTGCGTCAGCAGGTCAACGGAGCTGACCAGGTCAAACCTGACGTGTGGGGTCCACATGTCAGTGACTTAGTTAGTTAACAGAGGAGTTATTCCTAATCTAATTTAGATTAGTGGCTCTGGGCCCACTGTCAGTGTCAGGGGGTTAGCAAAAATGGTGATTAGCCTTAAGCTAATCACCTGGCCGGTCGGGCCCACACGTCAGGCCGGCGAGGTCGTCGCCGGCGACCTCTGGACACGGCGGCGTCCACGCTGCAGGGTACGGGGGCGGCGGCTGGGAGCACCGGGGCGTAGCCCGTGCTCTCGCGCATCCAGTGGGGTAGTTAGGTGGAGGAGGGGTGGCCGGAGCTCGACGGAGCGAGGCTCGCGGCGGCGGCTGGAGCACGGCTAAGTGCGCGGGAGGGCTGCGGTGCATGGGGAAGCGAGCAGAGAGACTCTACGGCCTCCTGGCGTCACATGGAGCAGGGTGACGCGCTCGGCTGCGGGCTGCGGTTGCCAGGGCGACGGCATCGACATGGATGGCGGCGGGGCGCTTCGGCCGTGGTGGGGAATGAAGCTACGACGCGGGAACGAGGGGGAGAAGATAGGGGAAATGGGGAGATGCTCATGGCGGAGTTGCTGAGCAGGCCAGTGGGTCGGGGAGGCGCTGAAGATGGCGAATCGGAGTCGGCGATCGGCGGCGCCCGAGGAGGAAGATGATGGCAACGGCGGTTCCACAAGGCGTGCGGCGTCTTGTGGCTCGGCGGAGAGCTTTAGAGGGAGGAGGCGGAGCTCCTGGACACAACAACGAGGCGAGGGGAGCACGGTGGCTACCGCTACAGCGTGCGGTGGCGACGGCAGCGCTCGGGCATGAGCGAGAAAGCGAGGGATAGGAGAGGAGAGAGCTGAGGGGAGTGAGAGAGGGCCGAGGGGGAGTGCGTGGCGTCGTTGGGTGCCTCCAGCGACGAGCGAGGAAGCAGGAGGTGGCCGGTGCGTGCTCGCGCGCGGCGAGCACCCGCGCGTCGTCCTCCTGGCAGGAGGTAGGCGATGACCTGGCCTGGGCCAACAGTGCTGGGCCTCCAACAGTACTGGGCCGGCCAGAGGCGCCAGGTAAGCCCAGGTAGGTCTCTCTCCCTTTTCTATTTTCTTTTCTAATTTTGTGACATTTGTTTTGATTTAGATAAAACACTAAACCATTTTATATGCTTCTGAAAATTATTGTAGGAACTAATTGGATTATTCCAAAACCCCACATTAAAATCATAATTATTGGAGTATATTTGAATATATAACAAATATAAATCCAATACAAATAATTATGCATTAATTCCAAATGGACAAAATAAATATTTATGAGCTCCTAAAAATATTGGTTTGAATTTTACCTCTCACCAATATTTTTAGAGAGAGACATGAACATTTTCTTGGACCCTTTTGGAGCACTTTTTATCTGCGTCATTTTCAGAAATGATTCTGAGGGTTTCACAAATCCCCATTTCAAATTTAAATGGAGTTTAAACATGATGCAAGCATGAAGGGCTAGCCTAGGTCATGCCAGAACTAGGGATGTGACAACACACCCCTATCACTAATATACAGTACCAGGAGTAGGCTTTTTCCTCAACCGCAAGGGTCCAAACTTGGGTAAAACTTGGCCTCATATTACCATTGATACGTCTCCAACGTATCTATAATTTTTGATTGCTCCATGCTATATTATCTACTGTTTTGGATATTATAGGGCATTATTGTCCACTTTTATATTATTTTTGGGACTAACCTATTAACCGAGGCCCAGCCCAGAATTGCTGTTTTTCGCCTATTTGAGAGTTTCGCAGAAAAGGAATATCAAAAGGAGTCCAAACGGAATGAAACCTTCGGGAACGTGATTTTCAGAACAAACATGATCCAGGAGACTTGGACCCTACGTCATGAAATAAAGGAGGAAGCCACGAGGCAGGGGGGCACGCCTACCCCCCAGGCACGCCCTCCACCCTCGTGGGCCACATATTGCTCCATCGACGTACTCCTTCCTCCTATATATACCTACGTACCCCCAAACGATCAGAGATGGAGCCAAAAACCTAATTTCACCGCCGCAACCTTCTGTATCCACGAGATCCCATCTTGGGGCCTGTTCTGGAGCTCCACCGGAGGGGGCATCCATCACGGAGGGCTTCTACATCAACACCATAGCCTCTCCGATGAAGTGTGAGTAGTTTACCTCAGACCTTCGGGTCCATAGTTTTTAGCTATATGACTTCTTTTCTCTATTTGTATCTCAATGCAATGTTCTCCACCTCTCTTGTGGAGATCTATTCGATGTAATCTTCTTTTTGGGGTGTGTTTGTTGAGACCGATGAATTGTGGGTTTATGATCAAGATTATCTATGAACAATATTTGAATCTTCTCTGAATTCTTTTATGTGTGATTGGTTATCTTTGCAAGTCTCTTCGAATTATCAGTTTGGTTTGGCCTACTAGATTGATCTTTCATGCAATGGGAGAAGTGCTTAGCTTTGGGTTCAATCTTGCGGTGTCCTTTCCCAGTGATAGTAGGGGCAGCAAGGCATGTATTGTATTGTTGCCATCAAGGATAACAAGATGGTTTTTTTTATCATATTGCATGAATTTATCCCTCTACATCATGTCATCTTGCTTAAGGCGTTACTCTGTTTTCATGAACTTAATACTCTAGATGCATGATGGAGAGCGGTCGATGAGTGGAGTAATAGTAGTAGATGCAGACAGGAGTCAGTCTACTTGTCTCAGCCGTGATGCATATATACATGATCATACATAGATATTCTCATAACTATGCTCAATTCTGTCAATTGCTCAACAGTAATTCGTTCACCCACTGTAAAATACTTATGCTCTTGAGAGAAGCCACTAGTGAAACCTATGGCCCCCGGGTCTATCTTCATCATATTAATCTTCCAATACTTAGTGATTTCCTTTGCTTTTTTACTTTGCTTTTATTTTAATTTGCATCTTTATCACAAAAATACCAAAAATATTATCCTATCATATCTCACTCTCATAAGTGACCATGAAGGGATTGACAACCCCTTATCGCGTTGGTTGTGAGGAGTTATTTGTTTTGTGCAGGTACGAGGGACTCGCGCATAGCCTCCTACTGGATTGATACCTTGGTTCTCAAAAACTGAGGGAAATACTTACGCTACTTTGTTGCATCATCCTTTCCTCTTCATGGAAATCCGACGCAGTGCTCAAGAGGTAGCAACCATCCAGCCTAGCAGTCAGGGATATCCTACCAAATGATCTGATGGAATCATATCTGCCAACTACTAAGAGAGAGGTGTGTCTGTGGGGGGGGGGGCAATATGTGCGTATAGAGGGCTAGTAGAGACCGTGTGTGTGTATATATGCATGCGAGAGAAATAGTGTTTTCCAACTGAGATTAGTAAAAAGAGTGGTACATAGGAGTCAGAAAGAGAGAGAGAGAGAGATAGAGAGAGTGTGTGCGTGAGACACCCCAACACCCCGGGAGAGATTGTGAGCATGTGGAAAAGATAAATGCCGATGTATATAAAGTGTGCGCACTTATGCGTTAGATAGAGACATATATAGCGTGTTTGTGAGAAAGGGCCGAGGCATAGTGCATCTGCGTGTATAAGGCGGTTCTACACATTAAATTAAAATATAAATGGCATTATTATTTTTTGATGAGATCATGAATTTGGCAATTTGCGTATGAGCGAAAATCGGTCTATCAGACACCCATACTCTATTGAATTCTAGCATGTGCATGTGTTTATTTCCTATTATCGATCCATAGAGTGAGAGCGGTTTGAAATACAGGCAATGCATTGCTTTTGCAATTCATATATAAACATTAATTAGTACACTCCATGTTGTTAGTGTGAATCACTTTATACATTTTTCACTTACATGGATACATTCCAAATTGCTAGCTACGAAATAGAATACATGTTGAATTCAACATAAAGGGTTTTTTTGAAGATTCGAATTCATAGGAAGTGGATTCATCTATTTGAACCTGAGATAATGGCATTTGTAAATCAGATCTAAAAGGGGGCATCAATCTTTGTTGTGTGATTGAACATGCTATATATTCATACGCATGTCTAACTATATTTTGCAACCAAGGAGATTATATCTGGAACCATGCATGAACTGAGGTAAGTTGCATATTTTTTAGTATATACTCATGTACCATGTATATTCAAATGTACCCCCTCCATTCCAAAATAATCGTAGTTTTAGGATTTTCAAGATTAAAGATTTGTGAATTTTGACAAATCCTGAAAGTTCAATTCAAGATTACCAAAAACATTAATGCTTCTGCTCCCAAATATTGAACGAAGCGCCAAATAAGCCTCTGGCCACCCGAAACCGCGCGAGACTAACGTTTGGTGGTAGGAAATTACTGTCGTGACTCTGGCCCGTGTAGCCTATCGGCCCGATGTCCAAAGGTCTAAACCGGGGTAGGTTTGTAACTTCACCAAGGCGCAAGTCTCAACCGCCTCCGAGAAGCATTCATACACCATGCACGCCTAAACACCCATGCGCTTGGCCGTTATCTACACCGCTCACCATTTGGGACACCTGAGATTACTGTCCTACCCCCAACCCGCAATATGTCCGAAATTTTAGATGGGGGCAAAGTTCGTAAATTTCCCCAAATTTAAATCAAGCGCGTTCCAAACCGAAACATTGTTCCCCCTTAGTACCCCTCCCTCCGTTTCCCCATTCATACTCCATGGGTGCCAAAACGCCCTCTCCACCAGCGGTGCATCGATGTCTATTATAGGGGTGTTTATCGCAGGACCTACTTGCGCCCGATCTGGAGGTCGGCGGGGCTTGAAGGGATGGACAGGGGCGGTGCCAAGCACGGCGGTGCGGTGAGGTCGTGGGGAGGGCGGAGGCAGGGGACAAGGCCGGTGGTCGCTGGCATTTCGAGGAAGATCGTAACACCGACTGGCTTGAGGTAGATGAAGGCGATCTGCTCGTTCTTTGTACATCGGACGGTGCAGAAAAAATGGACTGACCTATTTGTTTTCAGTCGACTGTTATTTTCAAAGGACCACACCTTGTGGTGTGCTAGCGGAGCATCTGCATTTCCCAGCCATCCATGTGCTCATATTTCAAGATCCTATAATCTAGTAATTTTGTGTGCCATGCATGTTGTAGAGCTATCGTATGTCTCCCGTCATTTGTTTTTCACTGACCAGCTATCTACTACCTTTACACTGTACTACTTGTGCACACACTTCACCCATACTCACACTATTGTTTTTTTATGCATGGGTATTTTAGACTCTAACGCAGTGTTGATGAATACAAAAAAGAAAAGACAGAAGTCACTCCAGTGTAATTCGAAGATACGCACTAAGCGTTTCAGCGCTCTAAAGGGTGCAGTTTCAGCAGATCTAGATAGTAAACATAGCTCTGCAATTGATGATCTCAATTGCCACACACAACCATCCCAGGCGCTTGCTTTAACTTCCCGCTTTCAAATGTGGTCGCATGTTGCATATGGTATCCTAGCTTGTATTGCTTACAATTTGGTTAAATTGCATATGCTTACTTTACACATTATACCTTTGATAATGACATGCCTTCCTGTTTTTGATACATACTACATATGTCTATTAACCATGTTTGTACATCAAACTAATGCTATTTTGTATCCCTTATCAATCACTTTATGATGAGACAGTCACCCCACTGGGTTACTGTGAGACACGCTACTCGTTCAATTAAAGAGTGCAGTGTCATCCTCCCCACATGATTCTCAAGAAACAACATGGCTAAATGAAGATAGTCAACATAGCTCTCTAGTTGATGACCGCAATTCCCCCACACCACCATCGCAGGTGCTTGCTCTTACTTGGCAGTGTGATATGTGGTTGCATGTTGCATATGGTGTCTACCTTGTAATGCTTCTAATTAGGGTAAATTGCATCTGCTTAGTTAACACATTATACCTATGAATATGACACAGCTTCATGTTTTTGGTACATAGTACGTATTTCTATTAACCATTATCTTACATCAAACTACTTTTCTTGTGTATCCCTCATTAATCACTTCTGACGAGACACCTTCAAGTTGACAGTGTAATATTGGTTGCATCTTGCATATCATTTCAAACATGTATTTCCTCTAATTTGTTGAAGTGCCACTTATAATGAGACACATCTAACTTGGTAGAGTGATTTTGGTTGGATCTTTCATATGGTGTCTAGATTGCACTGCTTCCAATTTGTTGAAATGCCTTCTGCTTAGCATTTTTCGTACATATTCCATCCTCCTACAATGTGGTTGCCATACGTAAAAGTTGTGTTCGTTAGTATCATGCATCAACAAATTTGGAAGTGCGATTTTCATTCCTTTTTCTTGTGTGTTTACTGGACAAGGCAAAATCTAAAAGGACGAAGGCGCGGAATGATGTCCTCTGGAGCAACGGAAACATATGATCTCTGCAGATTCTCCTGCTACTCCTACTACCGTGCAAGTTCCAAATCTCATCTCCCCTACTCCACAACCCCAGGTGCTTTCTCTAACATGGCAGTGTGATATCTGGTTGCATGTTGCATATGGTGCCTAGCTTGTATTGCTCCTAATTTGTTAAATTGCATCTCCTTAGCTTACACATTATACATGTGAATATTCCACGCCTTCCTGATTTTGGTACATACTACATCTGCCTATCACACCATGTTCTTACATCAAACTACTGTTCTTGTGTATCCTACATCTATCGCTTATAATGAGACAGTCATGCCCGTGGGTTACTATGAGACGCGCTACTCTTATAAAGATTATAGTTTCATCCTCTCCACATGATTCTCAAGAAACAACAAGCCTAAATGAAGATATTGAACGTAGCTCTGTACTTGAAGACCGCATTTCCCCTACACCACCATCACAGGATGTAAGTGCATCTAGTGCCACCCCTAGTTGGTTTTGGAGTATTAACGACAAACCTAGTTGAGGGACTAATGTGTTTGTGAGAATTGCAGGATAACACAGGTAGAAGTCCCTCATTGATTCGGTTTAGCTACCAGAGATGACCCCCAAAAATGTACGAAGACATTGAAGACAATGGTGGTTCATGAAGACATTCATGTCGAAGACAATGACATATGAAGACTCCCCATGAAGCCTTTGGAACTCGAAGACTTAGATCCTTCGTAGTTTTACTTTATTCATGTTGTGTCATAGGAACCACCGTACTGTTAAGTGGGGTCCAAGAGAACCAGTCAGGATGACTGATGTGATGCCTAATTCAAATCCTATGTCTTCGAGTGAAGACAATGAGAGAAAATCTTGTCCAGAGTCAGACAAGTCAGCTTTACTTGCAGCCCAAGTAAAGTTGCCGTGAGAGTTCAAAATCCGACCGTTAGTACACGTGTCAGTTCCTTAGTGACCCAGGGTCATTTCGGACAAATCAGGTCAGGGTTGCCAAGTGGCTATAAATAGTCCACCCCCCACAACCATAAACGGTTGGCTGCTCAGATTTCAGTGCACGGCTTTTGTCGTTTGAGAGCAACCCACTTCGAAGCCTTTGAGAGAAAATCCTTAGTGAGGAGAAAAGCCCTAACCACCCAGAGCCAGAGTAATTGGGCATCACTTAAGTCTTCTTGTCTGAGTGATCTGAAGACTTATTACACTTGAGGACTGTGCATCCTCCAGACGGTTAGGCGTCATGTTCTGAGCATCCAAGAGGAATTGTGGATTGCCGGTGAACGAAGTCTGTGAATGTGAGTCTACCTTGAAGACTTACCAGAGTGATTGGGCGGGGTCTGTGTGACCTTAGCTCAAGGAGAAAATGGTGAGGACTGGGTGTCCTGAGCTGCATGTTCAGGACTGGGTGTCCGGGACTGTGTGTCCTTTGGTTTAAATACCTAGCCGCTCCAACCAGACGTACAGTTGTCACAGCAACTGGAACTGGTCCAACATATCATTGTCTTCAACGTGTCACTGGTTTCATCTTCACCTCCCTTTACTTACCAGTACACATTGTGAAGCTATTGCATGCCTGCTTAATCTTCTGTCTTCACAACCTGACTGTATGATCTGTTTGGCTTCATAACTTCTTCCAACCTGATCCTCATTACACTGAAGCTATTTGACTCTGTGCTTTCACTATATTGTATATTTATGGCTTGCGTTGTGTAACCTACCTTCCGCTGCATAGTGATAGGCTTGTTCACTCTGTTTGTCTTCATAACTTCCGCGTTTTGAAGACTTTCATAAAAATCGCCTATTCACCCCCCCTCTAGTCGATATAACGCACTTTCAATTGGTATCAGAGCAAGGTGCTCCCTTGTTCTGTGTGATTCGGTTTAACCACCTGGAGTTTTAGCTATGTCGACTGCAGGGATAATTAAAGTCTCCGCTGCGTGCCCCGTCTTCGATGGAACTGAATATCCCTACTGGAAGAATAAGATGCGCATGCATCTTGAAGCCATTGACGTTGACCTATGGTATGTCGTCGAAAACGGCGTTCCCAAGGCTGGAGAAGGTGTCACTGCGGCTGATGTCAAGAAGCTCACTCAACTGGACTCCACTTCCAAGAATATTATCTGTGGTCATCTGACCAAGGGACAGTACGGCCGTGTGAGTGCCTTGAAGACATCCAAGCTGGTCTGGGACTGGCTCTCCAAGGTCAATGAAGGCATCTCAACCCAGAGAGATCAGAGAATCAATGTTCTTCGCAATCTCTTCAACCGCTTCAAGCGAAATGACAATGAGAATGTCCAGCACACATTTGACCGGCTCACTGACATCACAAATGAGCTTCAAGCCCTCGGCGCACTGAGATCACCAAACATGAAATCGTCAAGACGCTGCTAAGATCACTTGACAGTTCATTTGACATCCTAGCCCTGATGATTCAAGAACGTCAAGACTTCAAGACACTCGATCCGTCTGACATACTTGAGAGGCTCAACACATATGAGTTTCAGCTTTCTGAGAAAAGAGATATCTACGGTCCAAACTATGGGCGAACCCGTGCCCTGAAGGCAAAAGCTGTGTCATCATCTGAAGAAGAATCTGACAGCAGTTCTGATGATCCTGAAGACATTGGACGGGAACTTGCAATGCTAGTGAAGAAGTTCCAGAGATTCAGCAAGAAGAAAGGCTTCAGAAAGTCTTCACGATCAAGCTCAAGGAATGATGAAGCCTCTGCGCATGACTACAAGAGGAAAACTTGTCACAAGTGCAAGAAAACTGGACACTTCATCTCTGAGTGTCCACAATGGGACAATGAGAACAGAAAGAAGAAGAAGAGCAAGGAATATGACTCTGACGATAAGAAGACAAAGAAATACTCAAAGTCTTCGTCCAAGTCTTCCTCAAAGTCTTCGTTACACAAGAAGAGTTCATCTGGCAAGGCTCGTGCGTTTGTTGGCAAGGAAATGGATTCAGAGGAGGAGTCCGCTTCTGAGGAGGCAGAGGTGGAGTCTGAGGAGGAGTCTGATTCAGGCATTGCAAGTTTGGCTACAGCCTATGTCGCCAAGTCCATCTTCAACACTGAAGACAATGACTCCATCACCATCACCGGTGCAAATGACAAGGACGACTCTACTCCCACCTACTGCTTCATGGCACGTGGTGCCAAGGTAAACACATGCACTACTCACTATCGAACATCTAGTGACGATGACTCTGATTGTGATTCAAAACCCAGTTACAAAACACTTGCTAAAATTGCAACTGAACAACAAAAGTCCATGGAACATATTCAAAAACTGTTAGACAGAAGCGATGATCTGTTGGGTGCTGAAATGACTCGTTCTGAATCCTTAATTGAAGACATAAAAAATCTTCATGTTAAGTATCAGGAACTCGAAGATCGTCTTGAGACTCTCTCAACTACTCATGAAAAGCTCTCCTATGATTATCTTCAGAAGAAGCAAGATCTTGAGAAGTTGAGAGCGGATCATGAAGATCTTCAAAAGGAAAACGAGTCACTTCGAGCCGAACAGATCAGTTCTGCTAAGGAAGGATTTGAACCACCATGCCTTAAATGCATTGAGCGTGATAATGCTATTTCTGTTGCTGAATGTTCCACTGCTACTTCTGTTGCAATATCTTCAACTGTTGAAGTGGTAACTAACCCCTCTGCTGAGGATGCCACTGCTATTGCTGATGAAAATGCTAGGTTGAAGACATTGCTTGAAACAGGGATGTACAAAAGTCTCAAAGGACATCAGACACTATGTGATGTCCTCAAGAAGCAGATTCTGAACCGAAACCCTAGCAAAGAGGGTGTTGGGTTCGTGAGGAAAATTAATGCAGATGGCTCTTACTGGAAACCTAAGCAGTACCCCAAAACCACATGGGTTGCTGCAAAGGACTCCTCATCAGATCCATCCAATCTATGTGGCTTCACTTGTGCTAATTCAATTATCATTGATGAATCCTTTGATGCAAACTATAAACTGTTTAGGAATCAGAATGATGAAGTATTTGCCAGGTACATTGGTACTAACTGCAGGAATGGACCACCCATGAAGAAGATCTGGGTTCCAAAAACGTGTCTTGAGAATCTTCCTGTGAATGTCCCCATGACACCTCACATGAAGAAGACAAACCTCAGACCAAAGACTTCATATGGTCCAAAGGCTTCATAGAGGCAGAGGACTCATCTGAGCTACACTAACGCAAATGTTTTGCAGGGAAACCATGCTCAGTCTTATGAGAACGGTTCTTCAAACCGTCATTCTCATATGACCAAAAACTATTCTGCCTATTCTTATGAGTACTACTGCCCACCTGCTAGACTGTTTGCTAGGGCTCCAAAGCCAAAATTCTCAGATGCTGCACTTAGACTTATTGCTTCTAAGCCACCCTTGAAGATGTGGGTGGTTAAGAAAGCTTAACTCTCTTTTGCAGGGAAAGGTCTCCAGCACAAAACCAAAATCTTCTGATGCTATTGCTGGGGACCTTAAAAAACTCGTGGGGCGCACGATCAAATGCCCGAATGGCATCACTATGTATTTCATATCTGAATCGCATGCTACTCTCCCTGCTTGTCCTAACTTGGATCTCAGTTTTCATAATCCACTGGTTCGTCAAATGTTTTTGCTTCACAACACTCTTGGTGAAGCCTATCCCCCTAACTGCACTGTAGGGTACGACACCAGTGACTTCAGAGTCTTCAGAATGGATTATTGAGAGCGGGTCTACAAATCACATGACTGGCAAGAGAAGTCTCTTTATGGACTCAACCTTACGTCCATCTGACAAGAGCCACATCACATTCGCTGACACTGGTAAAAGTAAAGTACTGGGTCTAGGTAGAGTTGCAATCTCAAAGGATCAACACATGGATAAAGTCATGTTTGTTGAATCCCTTGGCTTCAACTTAATGTCTGTCTCAATGCTTTGCGATTTAAACATGATTGTAATCTTTGGAAAATATCGTTGTCTTGTACTAATGGAATCTGACAAGTCTCTAGTGTTTGAAGTGTATCGAAAAGATGATTTGTACATGGTAGATTTCTCAGCAGGGCCACAGCTTGCAGTTTGTCTTCTCGCAAAGGCTTCCGAATGCTGGCTTTGGCATCGAAGACTTGGGCATGCTGGCATGAGGAACCTCCACACCCTTGCTAAGAAGAAGCATGTCATAGGCATCGAGGGCGTCAAGTTCAAGAAAGATCACTTCTGTGGTGCCTGTGAAGCTGGGAAGATGACAAGGGCAAAACATCCTTCGAAGACAATCATGACCACTACTCAACCCTTCGAACTGCTTCACATGGATCTCTTCGGTCCTACCCACTACTCAACTTTCTCCACTACTGCTTGCCTCTATGGATTCGTCATTGTTGATGATTACTCTAGATATACTTGGGTGCACATAATCCTTTACAAGACTGAAGTGCAGGATGTCTTCAGACGCTTCGCAAATCGGGCAATGAACAATTATGGCGCCAAGATAAAGCACATCAGAAGTGACAATGGCACAAAATTCAAGAACACCGGCCTTGACACATATCCTGATACATTGGGCATCACTCATGAATTCTTAGCTCCATACACGCCACAACAGAATGGCATCGTCGAACGCAAGAACAGAACACTCATTGAGATGGCCAGAACAATGTTAGATGAGTACAAGACACCAAGAAAATTCTGGACTGAAGCCATTGACACTGCATGCCATACTATCAATCGTGTATATCTTCACAAGCTGCTGAACAAGACATCTTATGAACTTCTGACTGGCAAGAAGCCAAATGTAAGTTACTTCAGAGTATTTGGATCAAGATGCTGGATCAAGGATCCTCACCACACCGCAAAATTTGCTCCAAAAGCACATGAGGGCTTCATGCTTGGATATGGAAAGGATTCGCACTCCTACAGAGTCTTCAATCTCTTTCACTACAAAGTGGTTGAAACAGTGGATGTGCGGTTTGATGAGACCAATGGGTCACAAAGAGAGCAACTACCAGATGTACTAGATGAAGTTCCAGCCAGTGAATCAATCAAGCTAATGGGAACTGGAGAAATTATACCTTCTGAAGCTCGTCCTGAAGAAGAACTTATCATCTCAGCACCTGATCCACATGAAGACAATGCTCAACCTGAAGACATTCCTCCCCATGACAACGTAGATCAGCAAGAGCAAAGTCTTCGACCCCTACATCCTCGTGTTGCCAATGAAGTGCAAATTGACAGAATAATTGATAGCATCAATGCACCTGGTCCACTGACTCGTTCAAAGGCAACTCAAGTCGCAAACTTTTGCGGACACTTCGCATTTGTTTCGATCACAGAACCCAAGAAAACTGATGAAGCCTTTATGGAACCTGAATGGATTCAAGCTATGCAAGAAGAGCTTCAACAATTTGAGCTGAACAATGTATGGGAGTTAGTTAAGCGTCCTGATCCACGGAAGCATAACATAATAGGCACCAAATGGATATACCGCAACAAGCAAGATGAGCATGGCCAAGTCGTCAGAAACAAGGCTCGTCTCGTTGCTCAAGGATATACTCAAGTGGAAGGCATCGACTTCGACGAAACATTTGCTCCTATGGCCAGACTTGAAGCCATCCGTATACTGCTGGCCTATGCAAATCATCACAACATAATCCTGTATCAAATGGATGTAAAAAGTGCCTTCCTCAATGGCAAAATTGAAGAAGAAGTGTATGTTGCGCAACCACCTGGGTTTGAAGATCCAAAACATCCTGACATGGTGTACAAGCTCAAAAAGGCACTATATGGCCTCAAACAAGCCCCTCGGGCCTGGTATGATACACTCAAATACTTCCTGAAGAGCAAAGGCTTCATACCTGGTTCCCTGGATCCCACTCTCTTCACAAAGACATATGATGGTGAACTGTTTGTGTGCCAAATATACGTGGATGACATTATCTTCGGCTGCACCAATCAGAAGTACAGTGAGGAGTTCGGATATATGATGCAAGAGCAATATCAGATGTCTATGATGGGGGAGCTGAAATTCTTCCTCGGTCTTAAGATAAGGCAACAACGCAATGGCATCTTCATATCTCAAGAGAAATACCTCAAAGACTGCCTGAAGAAGTTCGGTATGCAAGACTGCAAAGGCTTCACAATACCAATGCCAGCCAAACATCATCTGGGTCCTGACGACAATGGTAAAGAGTTCGATCAAAAGGTATACCGCTCCATGATTGGTTCTTTGCTTTATCTATGTGCATCTAGGCCAGATATTATGCTTAGTGTTTGCATGTGTGCTCGGTTTCAAGCGGCACCAAAGGAGTCGCATCACTTAGCAGTGAAGCGAATTCTTCGATATTTGGCTCACACACCAACTCTAGGGTTATGGCATCCAAAGGGCTCAGAGTTTGATCTGGTTGGATTTTCGGACGCTGATTACGCTGGTGACAAGGTTGATCAGAAGTCCACATCAGGCACATGTCATTTCCTGGGCCGATCTCCTGTCTGTTGGTCTTCAAAGAAGCAGAACTGTGTATCTCTCTCCACTGCTGAATCTGAATACATTGCTGCTGGATCCTGCTGCGCTCAGCTTCTATGGATGAAGCAAACCCTCAAGGATTATGGCATTCATCTGAAGCAAGTGCCACTTTACTGCGACAATGAAAGCGCCATCAAGATCGCCAACAACCCAGTTCAGCACTCGAAGACAAAGCACATTGAAATTCGTCATCATTTTCTCAGAGATCATGTTACAAAGGAAGACATTGATATCATACACGTCAACACTGAAGAGCAATTGGCAGATATCTTCACCAAGCCCTTGGATGAGAAGAGATTTTGCAAGTTACGGTGTGAGCTAAATATCCTGGAATCCTCAAATGTCCTGTGATCAGGCACACATCCTAACACTTATGCATGATGATGACTTAGATGTGCAACACACAAAGTAACGTATATCTTCAATCAATGAAGACATACATTCTAAGTGTGAATACATTAACGTGGAATTTGACCTCGGAGCGCCACGATAATTGTGCGCCGTGTCTGGGTCCAATACTTCCTATACGGTGGGTAGCGCCACCACCAAAAATTTTCTGCTTGAAGTGTTTTACTCATGGCATTACATTTGCTATGTCTTCACATTTGGTTTGGCTTCAATCTCAACATGTCTTCATGATTATCTTCACTATGTTGATTATATATGCACTGGTGTTCTGTCCTCTACAGCATTCACTTATAGCTATGTCTTCTTGTCTGAATCTTTTGAACTAAGTGAATGTGATCGGACCCTAACCTCTCCATGCTTCCTACCTCAAACTCTATCTCTCCAAGTCATATGCACTCTATTGAAACTGTCGAATGTCTTCACTGCATCCTTGTCAGAAGAAGACACAGAGACAAACTTTAAAACGGCTTTCAATGATTTTCCATCAACTAGAATTCCGGAGAAGTAGGAACGACTCCCGACAAACCAGGCATGCGTGGGGTGAAACTGCCCCCACAATTCCGCATGCTGGCCACGTACTGATCAGATGCGAATCGCCAGGGGCACCTGAGTAATAGCGCAGTGCCGTCCATATCCCTATAAATACACGTTTCACTGCGGTCATTATCTCTTCTTCCTCCATCGCACAAACCCTAGCGCCACCGCTAACTCTCAACGACGCCGGCGAGGAAGTGCTTCACTGCCGCGACCTCTCCGACGCCGTTCTCACGCCGACAGCGGACATCAGTCTCTCCGCCGTCGCCCTAGGTGTATTCCGTCGCCAAGTTAGGGCACGGAGGATCGAACTGCTCGGCCTCACCTCTCATCTCATCTAGCAGTTCCAAGTCTGGTAAATAACAAGCCTTTTTACAGCCTCTTTGGATCCTATTGATCCATCACTTTCTGCCAAAAGAGGTTTCTATTCCTTCAAGTTTCATTCCTCTTGTCTGAATCTCATAACTTGCCTAGCATATTCACTTGTTCTTCATGAAGTAGTTAGATTCCTCACTTGTACTGATCTATGGGTTCGTACAAATCTGGAACCAACTTCTTTTCTATAAAGTGAATGTCTTCGCATGATGAGGTCAATGTCTTCTACACTGATTTATCTTCAAAATCTTCTGAGAATGCATATGACCTCTTCCCCTTCCCTCGCACCTTAATGCTGTCACAGGTACATGTCCGTGGGAGAATCTTTTGGTTCTCATAGTCTGCATTCATTTGCAGAGTTCCTACAGCGTCACATCAATTCACCTGAAGCAAGTTCCTGTTGGTCAAGCAAAAGGAAGCCTTTGAAGCCTTTGAATCCTTTGAAGCCTTTGAATATTTTGAAGCCTTCCAAGTTAAGCTTCATGGCATCCGAGAAACAATCAAGGAAGGGAGGCAGACAGAGACGGGGTGACACATCTAAGGATCTACCTGAAGATTTGGCAGAAATGTACCAAACAGATCCTGAAGAAAGCTATGGTCAGCGCAAGACACGAATCCAATGGATTCGCAGGTATTGGGCAGAGCAGTGGTTCCTATACCGCTCCGTCACCAAAGAATATGCAGAGAAGTGCGCCATCAAGAGGCCATGGGGAGATGCCTTGTACAAGAATCTCGTACCCCGAATCAGAGACGAAGCCATTGCTCAAGGCTTCTTTCCATGCATGGTCAGGGGACAACAGCCAGCTGATGCACATCCATCATCCCTTCTCTGGTGTCGCGATGACACTCTGTTCAAGTGCAACTTCCAATTTTCCCAGAACTCTGCGAAGCAAAACAAGAAGGATTTTGGGTTGGACTTCAACCCTGGTCCCTCCAGACCAAGGGCAGATGGCACACGGGACGCTAATCGCAATGTCATCGGGCCATTTGCCAATCTCGACGGCCTCATCACTCACATTATAGTCCAACGGACTGCCGTGAACGACCCTCCAGCAGACACTGAGTCTGATGATGCTCCTACTGCCCCAGAGCCGAAGCAGATGAAGAAGAAGCCAAAAGCTTCCAAGCCAGTCGCCTCTCCCAAGATCTCCAAAGTGAAGCCATTGGCCACTGCACCTCCTGAAGCCAGTGTGCAGTCTGAAGACTTATCAAGAGTCTCCAAGCCTCAAGAAGCAAAGAAACCACAGCCACACACCAGCAAAGAGCTAACTGTCGCTGCCGTTCTTCGCTGCGAAGCCATTGATCTGTCCAGTGACGAAGATCTTGGTGATGACGCTCTTGAGCAGCTCATCAAGAGCAAGGAGGAGGCTGAAATCTTCAACAATCTGCCTCTGTTCGATGCAACAATCATCCACAACTTCATAGATGAGTGGTTTGACACACCCAACATCAGCTTTGATGATCTGTAGCTGCCTATTGGCCTCAGCGTAGCCTTCCAAGGAGCTATTGCTTCAGAACTCCCAATTGCCCAGCGCATCGTGGAACTGAAGCAAAAGATAGATTTTGAAAAGGCTCAGTTCAAGCAGAACATGGCCACGCTCAGCGTCCAAGAAATCAAAGACTTCAAAGTCATGCTGCATGAGTTGAAGGAAAATTTCATGCAGAAACGTGCAGAGGCTCAGGGTTCACGCGAGCACATGAAGAATTTGGCTGATCTCTGCGTACAGGCCTACAATGAGGCCGAGAAGCGAAAGGCACTTGGGCGTCCCGGCATCGACCCCAGGATGGCCGCTAAGAAAAAGAAGACGCCCACCGTGGCTGAAGAAGAGGCCCCACGCCAAGAAGCTGTTCCAATTATCTTCCCCACCGCCAAGCCTAGCTCGAAGCCAAAGCGCTCAACCGCTTCAGAGCTTAAGAAGACAAGGATAGCCGAAGCTAAAGCAAGGAAGAGGAAACACTCTGAAGCCTCTCCTTCAGACCCCACCATCAAAAAGCGCAAGTCCAAGAAGTCTCGGGCTGCTCGCACAGAGCCCTTGATAGTTGAACCCTTTTCCGTTCGCCGTCCTCATGAAGATCGTCAGATGACCGTCCATGAGCCTGCTCTCATCGAGGCTCAGCATGATGAAGACATTCCAGCAGCCGACCCCACCGCTGCTGAAGACATTGGTCTCCAAGACAATGTACAAGATGATGCAGTCCTTCCTCAGCTCGAATCGAGTGAATTGCTCAGCATTGGTCGTCCCCTGACGCCAATCACACAAGATGCATCGTGGGCAGATCGCCCACAGGAGGAAGAGGATGAGCCCCAGCCCACTGCAACTCCACCGGCGTCGCCTGCATTCCGTAGGCTTCGCAAAGGACCAAGGGCTCAGACTGCTGACGACATTCCGGCTGCATCAGCCGAAGAACAAGCAGAAGAGCATGAAGAACCTCAAGCTCCGTCTCCCCCACACCAGCAAGAAGAAGTTCTCAAGGAGGCTGACACCACTGCGGCTGCCACACATAATACTGAAGCATTTGTGGAGCCCGACCAACCAACAACTTCAAGAGATACTGAAGCAACTGCCTCTGACCCTTCTGTGCCTGTGTCTGCTGCCGGACCACAGTTCAATTATCATATTGCGCACAGGCCCCAGGTACAGAAGCCAATCCCACGACTGCCAAGGTTCCCAGGTCCAGTCACTGCTCCTGGCTCCTTCAATGTCAATAGCTTCAGGGCAGACAACACTTTCTTCAACCGCTCCAAGAACCCTTACTCAAGGGAAAAGATTGTGTCAGATAGGTTCTGGAGCTACCCACAGCGCAGCTACTACTCCTGCGTCCTCTACAACCAGAGCCGTATCTTTCCACATCAGCGCCTTGAAGTTGAAGCTTTCGCTGGTCTGCCTGGTTTGGAAGAAGCCCTGGACTGCTTCAAGCAAGTTGGCCTGCTGCCGTTTGTCACGGATGAAGAGCACTGGAACGAAGAGCTTCTGCTTCAGTTCTATGCCACATTGCACATCAAGGGCTACAACAGAGATCCGAAGACTTGGGTCCTGGAGTGGATGACCGGCAACGTCCATCATGAAGCCAATGCATTTGATATCATTGAGCTCACCGGCCTACCCACTCCAGGCGAACTCTTCGAAGAAGGCTGCCAACTCCATGCTGAAGCAGTTGAGAGCATATTTCAGCGACCTGAGCCAAATATGAGTCAGATGCTCTCAATGATGAAGCCATTGCCTTCTGACGCACCTTACCCAACGGAGTTCTTCGTTGAAGACTTAGAGTACCTGCCTAGAACTATCTATCACATCATCAGGCGGACTCTATGGCCCATTAAGGGGCATTCTCGATATGCCAAGGTTGAAGGTGCCATGAAGACTCTCATCTTTTGCATCCAACACGGCAAATGCTTCAATGCCCAGGATCTCTTCATACGTCAACTTGCTGCGTCTGGCTCAGATCTCTTTGGTCTGAAGATTTATGCTCCATGGGTTATGAGGCTAATCAAGCTCCACTCTGCAATATCATATCAGCCCTCAGCCCGCAACCACAGAATCTTCTTACCCGATGTGGACACCTCTGCTGAAGCTATTTATCCTGAGCCTGCCAAACAGCCACTAAGTCTTCAGAATGCAGAACACCAAAGCTTCACTCAACATGATGAAGGTGTTGAAGCCATTTCCAGAGTCTATCCAATGGCTGGCACCACACGTGCCCCTGCATCCACTGAAGCCACTGACAGCGAAGCTGGACAGAGACCCAAGAAACGCGCTCGTACACTCTCTGATCGTGAACTTCTTGTGGCTCTGCATCAAAAGCAAGATAGGCATCACGACTGGCTCAAGAGGCAGATGCACAGTATCATGCAAGACGTCAATCGCATCAGAAATCTGGCCACCAAGAACGCCTTCGTCGCACATGAAACCTGTCGCCGCACTTGGAAAGGCCTCACTATGATGTGCACTGAAGCTGAATTGCAAGAGGATGGCTTCAAGGAGCGTTTCAAGTTTGACTCCACACCCCCAGAAGAGCTATGTTGCGTGGGACTCCGTCACTTGAAGAATCCGAGTTCTCTTCCTCTGCTGCCACCGTGACGGGAAAAATCATTGAGGAAGAAGACGACGCCACATCACCACCAATGTCTTCAGCGCGCGTCGTCACTGCACCAAGCTCGCCTGCACCACCAAACGTCTCCACCGACCCTGCTGCGCCTGGGAATGCATAGAAAACTCTATGTCTTCAAACCTTTTTGGTCATCACTGACAAAAGGGGGAGAGGCACATGATGTTTATAGTCTTCAAGCGGGTCAATAATATGGGCAGGTGCTTTATATTTTGCATTTTGCTTCGTGCTTACAACTCGCGTTTTGCTACATTTGGTTCTTTGAGTTGTAACACTTAAACTTGATGGTCGTCTGCTACTATGTTTTCCACTGTGTTCTTGCGAAGATAAATTCCGCATGTACGACGATAATTTCCGCACTCTTATCATTTCGCAGACGTCCATTTTTCATTATGCATATCATTATCGTCATATATCTTTACGTGCATGATGGATTGTCATCATAAGTTGAAGTGGATTCCCACAAATACAACCTGCTGTGTGCATTTGCATTCCAGAAGCAAATCACTTATATGCACATCTTCAGGGGGAGCCCTTGCAGCTTATGAAGACAATTCCTTTACAACTTCACAAATTATATTCCCCGTTGAAAACTTCAACTAGTTTGTCATCAATCACCAAAAAGGGGGAGATTGTAAGTGCATCTAGTGCCACCCCTAGTTGGTTTTGGAGTATTGACGACAAACCTAGTTGAGGGACTAATGTGTTTGTGAGAATTGCAGGATAACACAGGTAGAAGTCCCTCATTGATTCGGTTTAGCTACCAGAGATGACCCCCAAAAATGTACGAAGACATTGAAGACAATGGTGGTTCATGAAGACATTCATGTCGAAGACAATGACATATGAAGACTCCCCATGAAGCCTTTGGAACTCGAAGACTTAGATCCTTCGTAGTTTTACTTTATTCATGTTGTGTCATAGGAACCACCCTACTGTTAAGTGGGGTCCAAGAGAACCAGTCAGGATGACTGATGTGATGCCTAATTCAAATCCTATGTCTTCGAGTGAAGACAATGAGAGAAAATCTTGTCCAGAGTCAGACAAGTCAGCTTTACTTGCAGCCCAAGTAAAGTTGCCGTGAGAGTTCAAAATCCGACCGTTAGTACACGTGTCAGTTCCTTAGTGACCCAGGGTCATTTCGGACAAATCAGGTCAGGGTTGCCAAGTGGCTATAAATAGTCCACCCCCCACAACCATAAACGGTTGGCTGCTCAGATTTCAGTGCACGGCTTTTGTCGTTTGAGAGCAACCCACCTCGAAGCCTTTGAGAGAAAATCCTTAGTGAGGAGAAAAGCCCTAACCACCCAGAGCCAGAGTAATTGGGCATCACTTAAGTCTTCTTGTCTGAGTGATCTGAAGACTTATTACACTTGAGGACTGTGCATCCTCCAGACGGTTAGGCGTCGCGTTCTGAGCATCCAAGATGAATTGTGGATTGCCGGTGAACGAAGTCTGTGAAGGTTTGGGAGTCTACCTTGAAGACTTACCAGAGTGATTGGGCGGGGTCTGTGTGACCTTAGCTCAAGGAGAAAACGGTGAGGACTGGGTGTCCTAAGCTGCGTGTTCAAGACTGGGTGTCCGGGACTGTGTGTCCTTTGGTTTAAATACCTAGCCGCTCCAACCAGACGTACAGTTGTCACAGCAACTGGAACTGGTCCAACATATCATTGTCTTCAACGTGTCACTGGTTTCATCTTCACCTCCCTTTACTTACCAGTACACATTGTGAAGCTATTGCATGCCTGCTTAATCTTCTGTCTTCACAACCTGACTGTATGATCTGTTTGGCTTCATAACTTCTTCCAACCTGATCCTCATTACACTGAAGCTATTTGACTCTGTGCTTTCACTATATTGTATATTTATGGCTTGCGTTGTGTAATCTACCTTCCGCTGCATAGTGATAGGCTTGTTCACTCTATTTGTCTTCATAACTTCCGCGTTTTGAAGACTTTCATAAAAATCGCCTATTCACCCCCCCTCTAGTCGATATAACGCACTTTCAATTGGTATCAGAGCAAGGTGCTCCCTTGTTCTGTGTGATTCGGTTTAACCACCTGGAGTTTTAGCTATGTCGACTGCAGGGATAATTAAAGTCTCCGCTGCGTGCCCCGTCTTCGATGGAACTGAATATCCCTACTGGAAGAATAAGATGCGCATGCATCTTGAAGCCATTGACGTGGACCTATGGTATGTCGTCGAAAACGGCGTTCCCAAGGCTGGAGAAGGTGTCACTGCGGCTGATGTCAAGAAGTTCACTCAACTGGACTCCACTGCCAAGAATATTATCTCTGGTCATCTGACCAAGGGACAGTACGGCCGTGTGAGTGCCTTGAAGACATCCAAGCTGGTCTGGGACTGGCTCTCCAAGGTCAATGAAGGCATCTCAACCCAGAGAGATCAGAGAATCAGTGTTCTTCGCAATCTCTTCAACCGCTTCAAGCGAAATGACAATGAGAATGTCCAGCACACATTTGACCGCCTCACTGACATCACAAATGAGCTTCAAGCCCTCGGCACCACTGAGATCACCAAACATGAAGCCCTGATGATTCACTGAGATCACCACTGAAACTCATTTGACATCCTAGCCCTGATGATTCAAGAACGTCCAGACTTCAAGACACTCGATCCGTCTGACATACTTGAGAGGCTCAACACACATGAGTTTCAGCTTTCTGAGAAAAGAGATATCTACGGTCCAAACTATGGGCGAACCCGTGCCCTGAAGGCAAAAGCTGTGTCATCATCTGAAGAAGAATCTGACAGCAGTTCTGATGATCCTGAAGATATTGGACGGGAACTTGCAATGCTAGTGAAGAAGTTCCAGAGATTCACCAAGAAGAAAGGCTTCAGAAAGTCTTCACGATCAAGCTCAAGGAATGATGAAGCCTCTGCACATGACTACAAGAGGAAAACTTGTCACAAGTGCAAGAAAACTGGACACTTCATCTCTGAGTGTCCACAATGGGACAATGAGAACAGAAAGAAGAAGAAGAGCAAGGAATATGACTCTGACGATAAGAAGACGAAGAAATACTCAAAGTCTTCTTCCAAGTCTTCCTCAAAGTCTTCGTTACACAAGAAGAGTTCATCTGGCAAGGCTCGTGCGTTTGTTGGCAAGGAAATGGATTCAGAGGAGGAGTCCGCTTCTGAGGAGGCAGAGGTGGAGTCCGAGGAGGAGTCTGATTCAGGCATTGCAAGTTTGGCTACAGCCTATGTCGCCAAGTCCATCTTCAACACTGAAGACAATGACTCCATCACCATCACCGGTGCAAATGACAAGGACGACTCTACTCTCACCTACTGCTTCATGGCACGTGGTGCCAAGGTAAACACACGCACTACTCACTATCGAACATCTAGTGACGATGATTCTGATTGTGATTCAAAACCCAGTTACAAAACACTTGCTAAAATTGCAACTGAACAACAAAAGGCCATTGAACATATTCAAAAACTGTTAGACAGAAGCGATGATCTGTTGGGTGCTGAAATGACTCGTTCTGAATCCTTAATTGAAGACATAAAAAATCTTCATGTTAAGTATCAGGAACTCGAAGATCGTCTTGAGACTCTCTCAACTACTCATGAAAAGCTCTCCTATGATTATCTTCAGAAGAAGCAAGATCTTGAGAAGTTGAGAGCGGATCATGAAGATCTTCAAAAGGAAAACGAGTCACTTCGAGCCGAATAGATCAGTTCTGCTAAGGAAGGATTTGAACCACCATGCCTTAAATGCATTGAGCGTGATAATGCTATTTCTGTTGCTGAATGTTCCACTGCTACTGCTGTTGCAATATCTTCAACTGTTGAAGTGGTAACTAACCCCTCTGCTGAGGATACCACTGCTATTGCTGATGAAAATGCTAGGTTGAAGACATTGCTTGAAACAGGGATGTACAAAAGTCTCAAAGGACATCAGACACTGTGTGATGTCCTCAAGAAGCAGATTCTGAACCGAAACCCTAGCAAAGAGGGTGTTGGGTTCGTGAGGAAAATTAATGCAGATGGCTCTTACTGGAAACCTGAGCAGTACCCCAAAACCACATGGGTTGCTGCAAAGGACTCCTCATCAGATCCATCCAATCTATCTGGCTTCACTTGTGCTAATTCAATTATCATTGATGAATCCTTTGATGCAAACTATAAACTGTTTAGGAATCAGAATGGTGAAGTATTTGCCAGGTACATTGGTACTAACTGCAGGAATGGACCACCCATGAAGAAGATCTGGGTTCCAAAAACGTGTCTTGAGAATCTTCCTTTGAATGTCCCCATGACACCTCACATGAAGAAGACAAACCTCAGACCAAAGACTTCATATGGTCCAAAGGCTTCATACAGGCAGAGGACTCATCTGAGCTACACTAACGCAAATGTTTTGCAGGGAAACCATGCTCAGTCTTATGAGAACGGTTCTTCAAACCGTCATTCTCATATGACCAAAAACTATTCTGCCTATTCTTATGAGTACTACTGCCCACCTGCTAGACTGTTTGCTAGGGCTCCAAAGCCAAAATTCTCAGATGCTGCACTTAGACTTATTGCTTCTAAGCCACCCTTGAAGATGTGGGTGGTTAAGAAAGCTTAACTCTCTTTTGCAGGGAAAGGTCTCCAGCACAAAACCAAAATCTTCTGATGCTATTGCTGGGGACCTTAAAAAACTCATGGGGCGCACGATCAAATGCCCGAATGGCATCACTATGTATTTCATATCTGAATCGCATGCTACTCTCCCTGCTTGTCCTAACCTGGATCTCAGTTTTCATAATCCACTGGTTCGTCAAATGTTTTTGCTTCACAACACTCTTGGTGAAGCCTATCCCCCTAACTGCACTGTAGGGTACGACACCAGTGACTTCAGAGTCTTCAGAATGGATTATTGACAGCGGGTGTACAAATCACATGACTGGCAAGAGAAGTCTCTTTATGGACTCAACCTTACGTCCATCTGACAAGAGCCACATCACATTCGCTGACACTGGTAAAAGTAAAGTACTGGGTCTAGGTAGAGTTGCAATCTCAAAGGATCAACACATGGATAAAGTCATGTTTGTTGAATCCCTTGGCTTCAACTTAATGTCTGTCTCAATGCTTTGCGATTTAAACATGATTGTAATCTTTGGAAAATATCTTTGTCTTGTACTAATGGAATCTGACAAGTCTCTAGTGTTTGAAGGGTATCGAAAAGATGATTTGTACGTGGTAGATTTCTCAGCAGGGCCACAGCTTGCAGTTTGTCTTCTCGCAAAGGCTTCAGAATGCTGGCTTTGGCATCGAAGACTTGGTCATGCTGGCATGAGGAACCTCCACACCCTTGCTAAGAAGAAGCATGTCATAGGCATCGAGGGCGTCAAGTTCAAGAAAGATCACTTGTGCGGTGCCTGTGAAGCTGGGAAGATGACAAGGGCAAAACATCCTTCAAAGACAATCATGACCACTACTCAACCCTTCGAACTGCTTCACATGGATCTCTTCGGTCCTACCCACTACTCAACTTTCTCCACTACTGCTTGCCTCTATGGATTCGTCATTGTTGATGATTACTCTAGATATACTTGGGTGCACATAATCCTTTACAAGACTGAAGTGCAGGATGTCTTCAGACGCTTCGCAAATCGGGCAATGAACAATTATGGCGCCAAGATAAAGCACATCAGAAGTGACAATGACACAGAATTCAAGAACACCGGCCTTGACACATATCTTGATACATTGGGCATCACTCATGAATTCTCAGCTCCATACACGCCACAACAGAATGGCATCGTCGAACGCAAGAACAGAACACTCATTGAGATGGCTAGAACAATGTTAGATGAGTACAAGACACCAAGAAAATTCTGGACTGAAGCCATTGACACTGCATGCCATACTATCAACCGTGTATATCTTCACAAGCTGCTGAACAAGACATCTTATGACCTTCTGACTGGCAAGAAGCCAAATGTAAGTTACTTCAGAGTATTTGGATCAAGATGCTGGATCAAGGATCCTCACCACACCGCAAAATTTGCTCCAAAAGCACATGAGGGCTTCATGCTTGGATATGGAAAGGATTCGCACTCCTACAGAGTCTTCAATCTCTTTCACTACAAAGTGGTTGAAACAGTGGATGTGCGGTTTGATGAGGCCAATGGGTCACAAAGAGAGCAACTACCAGATGTACTAGATGAAGTTCCAGCCAGTGAATCAATCAAGCTAATGAGAACTGGAGAAATTATACCTTCTGAAGCTCGTCCTGAAGAAGAACTTATCATCTCAGCACCTGATCCACATGAAGACAATGCTCAGCCTGAAGACATTCCTCCCCATGACAACGTAGATCAGCAAGAGCAAAGTCTTCGACCCCTACATCCTCGTGTTGCCAATGAAGTGCAAATTGACAGAATAATTGATAGCATCAATGCACCTGGTCCACTGACTCGTTCAAAGGCAACTCAACTGGCAAACTTTTGCGGACACTTCGCATTTGTTTCGATCACAGAACCCAAGAAAACTGATGAAGCCTTTATGGAACCTGAATGGATTCAAGCTATGCAAGAAGAGCTTCAACAATTTGAGCTGAACAATGTATGGGAGTTAGTTAAGCGTCCTGATCCGCGGAAGCATAACATAATAGGCACCAAATGGATATACCGCAACAAGCAAGATGAGCATGGCCAAGTCGTCAGAAACAAGGCTCGTCTCGTTGCTCAAGGATATACTCAAGTGGAAGGCATCGACTTCGACGAAACATTTTCTCCTGTGGCCAGACTTGAAGCCATCCGTATACTGCTGGCCTATGCAAATCATCACAACATAATCCTGTATCAAATGGATGTAAAAAGTGCCTTCCTCAATGGCAAAATTGAAGAAGAAGTGTATGTTGCGCAACCACCTGGGTTTGAAGATCCAAAACATCCTGACATGGTGTACAAGCTCAAAAAGGCACTATATGGCCTCAAACAAGCCCCTCGGGCCTGGTATGATACACTCAAATACTTCCTGAAGAGCAAAGGCTTCATACCTGGTTCCTTGGATCCCACTCTCTTCACAAAGACATATGATGGTGAACTGTTTATGTGCCAAATATACGTGGATGACATTATCTTCGGCTGCACCAATCAGAAGTACAGTGAGGAGTTCGGATATATGATGCAAGAGCAATATCAGATGTCTATGATGGGGGAGCTGAAATTCTTCCTCAGTCTTCAGATAAGGCAACAACGCAATGGCATCTTCATATCTCAAGAGAAATACCTCAAAGACTGCCTGAAGAAGTTCGGTATGCAAGACTGCAAAGGCTTCACAACACCAATGCCAGCCAAACATCATCTGGGTCCTGACGACAATGGTAAAGAGTTCGATCAAAAGGTATACCGCTCCATGATTGGTTCTTTGCTTTATCTATGTGCATCTAGGCCAGATATTATGCTTAGTGTTTGCATGTGTGCTCGGTTTCAAGCGGCACCAAAGGAGTCGCATCACTTAGCAGTGAAGCGAATTCTTTGATATTTGGCTCACACACCAACTCTAGGGTTATGGTATCCAAAGGGCTCAGAGTTTGATCTGGTTGGATTTTCGGACACTGATTACGCTGGTGACAAGGTTGATCGGAAGTCCACATCAGGCACATGTCATTTCCTGGGCCGATCTCTTGTCTGTTGGTCTTCAAAGAAGCAGAACTGTGTATCTCTCTCCACTGCTGAATCTGAATACATTGCTGCTGGATCCTGCTGCGCTCAGCTTCTATGGATGAAGCAAACCCTCAAGGATTATGGCATTCATCTGAAGCAAGTGCCACTTTACTGCGACAACGAAAGCGCCATCAAGATCGCCAACAACCCAGTTCAGCACTCGAAGACAAAGCACACTGAAATTCGTCATCATTTTCTCAGAGATCATGTTACAAAGGAAGACATTGATATCATACACGTCAACACTGAAGAGCAATTGGCAGATATCTTCACCAAGCCCTTGGATGAGAAGAGATTTTGCAAGTTACGGTGTGAGCTAAATATCTTGGAATCCTCAAATGTCCTGTGATCAGGCACACATCCTAACACTTATGCATGATGATGACTTAGATGTGCAACACACAAAGTAACGTATATCTTCAATCGATGAAGACATACATTCTAAGTGTGAATACATTAACGTGGAATTTGACCTCGGAGCGCCACGATAATTGTGCGCCGTGTCTGGGTCCAATACTTCCTATACGGTGGGTAGCGCCACCACCAAAAATTTTCTGCTTGAAGTGTTTTACTCATGGCATTACATTTGCTATGTCTTCACATTTGGTTTGGCTTCAATCTCAACATGTCTTCATGATTATCTTCACTATGTTGATTATATATGCACTGGTGTTCTGTCCTCTACAGCATTCACTTATAGCTATGTCTTCTTGTCTGAATCTTTTGAACTAAGTGAATGTGATCGGACCCTAACCTCTCCATGCTTCCTACCTCAAACTCTATCTCTCCAAGTCATATGCACTCTATTGAAACTGTCGAATGTCTTCACTGCATCCTTGTCAGAAGAAGACACAGAGACAAACTTTAAAACGGCTTTCAATGATTTTCCATCAACTAGAATTCCGGAGAAGTAGGAACGACTCCCGACAAACCAGGCATGCGTGGGGTGAAACTGCCCCCACAATTCCGCATGCTGGCCACGTACTGATCAGATGCGAATCGCCAGGGGCACCTGAGTAATAGCGCAGTGCTGCCCATATCCCTATAAATACACGTTTCATTGCGGTCATTATCTCTTCTTCCTCCCTCGCACAAACCCTAGCGCCACCGCTAACTCTCAATGACGCCGGCGACGAAGTGCTTCACTGCCGCGACCTCTCCGACGCCGTTCTCACGCCGACAGCGGACATCAGTCTCTCTGCCGTCGCCCTAGGTGTCTTCCATCGCCAAGTTAGGGCACGGAGGATCGAACTGCTCGGCCTCACCTCTCATCTCATCTAGCAGTTCCAAGTCTGGTAAATAACAAGCCTTTTTACAGCCTCTTTTGATCCTATTGATCCATCACTTTCTGCCAAAAGAGGTTTCTATTCCTTCAAGTTTCATTCCTCTTGTCTGAATCTCATAACTTGCCTAGCATATTCACTTGTTCTTCATGAAGTAGTTAGATTCCTCACTTGTACTGATCTATGGGTTCGTACAAATCTGGAACCAACTTCTTTTCTATAAAGTGAATGTCTTCGCATGATGAGGTCAATGTCTTCTACACTGATTTATCTTCAAAATCTTCTGAGAATGCATATGACCTCTTCCCCTTCCCTCGCACCTTAATGCTGTCACAGGTACATGTCTGTGGGAGAATCTTTTGGTTCTCATAGTCTGCATTCATTTGCAGAGTTCCTACAGCGTCACATCAATTCACCCGAAGCAAGTTCCTGTTGGTCAAGCAAAAGGAAGCCTTTGAAGCCTTTGAATCCTTTGAAGCCTTTGAATCTTTTGAAGCATTCCAAGTTAAGCTTCATGGCATCTGAGAAACAATCAAGGAAGGGAGGCAGACAGAGACGGGGTGACACATCTAAGGATCTGCCTGAAGATTTGGCAGAAATGTACCAAACAGATCCTGAAGAAAGCTATGGTCAGCGCAAGACACGAATCCAATGGATTCGCAGGTATTGGGCAGAGCAGTGGTTCCTATACCGCTTCGTCACCAAAGAATATGCAGAGAAGTGCGCCATCAAGAGGCCATGGGGAGATGCCTTGTACAAGAATCTCGTACCCCGAACCAGAGACGAAGCCATTGCTCAAGGCTTCTTTCCATGCATGGTCAGGGGACAACAGCCAGCTGATGCACATCCATCATCCCTTCTCTGCTGTCGCGATGACACTCTGTTCAAGCGCAACTTCCAATTTGCCCAGAACTCTGCGAAGCAAAACAAGAAGGAGTTTGGGTTGGACTTCAACCCTGGTCCCTCCAGACCGAGGGCAGATGGCACACGCGACGCTAATCCCAATGTCATCGGGCCATTTGCCAATCTCGACGGCCTCATCACTCACATTATAGTCCAAGGGACTGCCGTGAACGACCCTCCAGCAGACACTGAGTCTGATGATGCTCCTACTGCCCCAGAGCCGAAGCAGATGAAGAAGAAGCCAAAAGCTTCCAAGCCAGTCGCCTCTCCCAAGATCTCCAAAGCGAAGCCATTGGCCACTGCACCTCCTGAAGCCAGTGTGCAGTCTGAAGACTTATCAAGAGTCTCCAAGCCTCAAGAAGCAAAGAAACCATAGCCACACACCAGCAAAGAGCTAACTGTCGCTGCCGTTCTTCGCTGCGAAGCCATTGATCTGTCCAGTGACGAAGATCTTGGTGATGACGCTCTTGAGCAGCTCATCAAGAGCAAGGAGGAGGCTGAAATCTTCAACAATCTGCCTCTGTTCGATGCAACAATCATCCACAACTTCATAGATGAGTGGTTTGACACACCCAACATCAGCTTTGATGATCTGCAGCTGCCTATTGGCCTTAGCGTACCCTTCCAAGGAGCTATTGCTTCAGAACTCGCAATTGCCCAGCGCATCGTGGAACTGAAGCAAAAGATAGATTTTGAAAAGGCTCAGTTCAAGCAGAACATGGCCACGCTCAGCGTCCAAGAAATCAAAGACTTCAAAGTCATGCTGCATGAGTTGAAGGAAAACTTCATGCAGAAACGTGCAGAGGCTCAGGGTTCACGCGAGCGCATGAAGAATTTGGCTGATCTCTGCGTACAGGCCTACAATGAGGCCGAGAAGCGAAAGGCACTTGGGCGTCCCGGCATCAACCCCAGGATGGCCGCTAAGAAAAAGAAGACGCCCACCGTGGCTGAAGAAGAGGCCCCACGCCAAGAAGCTGTTCCAATTGTCTTCCCCACCGCCAAGCCTAGCTTGAAGCCAAAGCGCTCAACCGCTTCAGAGCTTAAGAAGACAAGGATAGCCGAAGCTAAAGCAAGGAAGAGGAAACACTCTGAAGCCTCTCCTTCAGACCCCACCATCAAAAAGTGCAAGTCCAAGAAGTCTTGGGCTGCTCCCACAGAGCCCTTGAGAGTTGAACCCCTTTCCGTTCGCCGTCCTCATGAAGATCGTCAGATGACCGTCCATGAGCCTGCTCTCACCGAGGCTCAGCATGATGAAGACATTCCAGCAGCCGACCCCACCGCTGCTGAAGACATTGGTCTCCAAGACAATGTACAAGATGATGCAGTCCTTCCTCAGCTCGAATCGAGTGAATTGCTCAGCATTGGTCGTCCCCTGAGGCCAATCACACAAGATGAATCGTGGGCAGATCGCCCACAGGAGGAAGAGGATGAGCCCCAGCCCACTGCAACTCCACCGGCGTCGCCTGCATTCCATAGGCTTCGCAAAGGACCAAGGGCTCAGACTGCTGACGACATTTCGGCTGCATCAGCCGAAGAACAAGCAGAAGAGCACGAAGAACCTCAAGCTCCATCTCCCCCACACCAGCAAGAAGAAGTTCTCAAGGAGGCTGACACCACTGCGGCTGCCACACATAATACTGAAGCATTTGTGGAGCCCGACCAACCAATAGCTTCAAGAGATACTGAAGCAACTGCCTCTGACCCTTCTGTGCCTGTGTCTGCTGCCGGACCACAGTTCAATTATCATATTGCGCATAGGCCCCAGGTACAGAAGCCAATCCCACGACTGCCAAGGTTCCCAGGTCCAGTCACTGCTCCTGGCTCCTTCAATGTCAATAGCTTTAGGGTAGACAACACTTTCTTCAACCGCTCCAAAAACCCTTACTCAAGGGAAAAGATTGTGTCAGATAGGTTCTGGAGCTACCCACAGCGCAGCTACTACTCATGCGTCCTCTACAACCAGAGCCGTATCTTTCCACATCAGTGCCTTGAAGTTGAAGCTTTCGCTGGTCTGCCTGGTCTGGAAGAAGCCCTGGACTGCTTCAAGCAAGTTGGCCTGCTGCCGTTTGTCACGGATGAAGAGCACTGGAACGAAGAGCTTCTGCTTCAGTTCTATGCCACATTGCACATCAAGGGCTACAACAGAGATCCGAAGACTTGGGTCCTGGAGTGGATGACCGGCAACGTCCATCATGAAGCCAATGCATTTGATATCATTGAGCTCACCGGCCTACCCACTCCAGGCGAACTCTTCGAAGAAGGCTGCCAACTCCATGCTGAAGCAGTTGAGAGCATATTTCAGCGACCTGAGCCAAATATGAGTCAGATGCTCTCAATGATGAAGCCATTGCCTTCTGACGCACCTTACCCAACGGAGTTCTTCGTTGAAGACTTAGAGTACCTGCCTAGAACTATCTATCACATCATCAGGCGGACTCTATGGCCCATTAAGGGGCACTCTCGATATGCCAAGGTTGAAGGTGCCATGAAGACTCTCATCTTCTGCATCCAACACGGAAAATGCTTCAATGCCCAGGATCTCTTCATACGTCAACTTGCTGCGTCTGGCTCAGATCTCTTTGGTCTGAAGATTTATGCTCCATGGGTTATGAGGCTAATCAAGCTCCACTCTGCAATATCATATCAGCCCTCAGCCCGCAACCACAGAATCTTCTTACCCGATGTGGACACCTCTGCTGAAGCTATTTATCCTGAGCCTGCCAAACAGCCACTAAGTCTTCAGAATGCAGAACACCAAAGCTTCACTCAACATGATGAAGGTGTTGAAGCCATTTCCAGAGTCTATCCAATGGCTGGCACCACACGTGCCCCTGCATCCACTGAAGCCACTGACAGCGAAGCTGGACAGAGACCCAAGAAACGCGCTCGTACACTCTCTGATCGTGAACTTCTTGTGGCTCTGCATCAAAAGCAAGATAGGCATCACGACTGGCTCAAGAGGCAGATGCACAGTATCATGCAAGACGTCAATCGCATCAGAAATCTGGCCACCAAGAACGCCTTCGTCGCACATGAAACCTGTCGCCGCACTTGGAAAGGCCTCACTATGATGTGCACTGAAGCTGAATTGCAAGAGGATGGCTTCAAGGAGCGTTTCAAGTTTGACTCCACACCCCCCAGAAGAGCTATGTTGCGTGGGACTCCGTCACTTGAAGAATCCGATTTCTCTTCCTCTGCTGCCACCGTGACGGGAAAAATCATTGAGGAAGAAGACGACGCCACATCACCACCAATGTCTTCAGCGCGCGTCGTCACTGCACCAAGCTCGCCTGCACCACCAAACGTCTCCACCGACCCTGCTGCGCCTGGGAACGCATAGAAAACTCTATGTCTTCAAACCTTTTTGGTCATCACTGACAAAAGGGGGAGAAGCATATGATGTTTATAGTCTTCAAACGGGTCAATAATATGGGCGGGTGCTTTATATTTTGCATTTTGCTTCGTGCTTACAACTCTCGTTTTGCTACATTTGGTTCTTGGAGTTGTAACACTTAAACTTGATGGTCGTCTGCTACTATGTTTGCCACTGTGTTCTTGCGAAGATAAATTCCGCATGTACGACGATAATTTCCGCACTCTTATCATTTCGCAGACGTCCATTTTTCATTATGCATATCATTATCGTCATATATCTTTACGTGCATGATGGATTGTCATCATAAGTTGAAGTGGATTCCCACAAATACAACCTGTTGTGTGCATTTCCATTCCATAAGCAAATCACTTATATGCACATCTTCAGGGGGAGCCCTTGCAGCTTATGAAGACAATTCCTTTACAACTTCACAAATTATATTCCCTGTTGAAAACTTCAACTAGTTTGTCATCAATCACCAAAAAGGGGGAGATTGTAAGTGCATCTAGTGCCACCCCTAGTTGGTTTTGGAGTATTGACGACAAACCTAGTTGAGGGACTAATGTGTTTTTGAGAATTGCAGGATAACACAGGTAGAAGTCCCTCATTGATTCGGTTTAGCTACCAGAGATGACCCCCAAAAATGTACGAAGACATTGAAGACAATGGTGGTTCATGAAGACATTCATGTCGAAGACAATGACATATGAAGACTCCCCATGAAGCCTTTGGAACTCGAAGACTTAGATCCTTCGTAGTTTTACTTTATTCATGTTGTGTCATAGGAACGACCGTACTGTGAAGTGGGGTCCAAGAGAACCAGTGAGGATGACTGATGTGATGCCTAATTCAAATCCTATGTCTTCGAGTGAAGACAATGAGAGAAAATCTTGTCCAGAGTCAGACAAGTCAGCTTTACTTGCAGCCCAAGTAAAGTTGCCGTGAGAGTTCAAAATCCGACCGTTAGTACACGTGTCAGTTCCTTAGTGACCCAGGGTCATTTCGGACAAATCAGGTCAGGGTTGCCAAGTGGCTATAAATAGTCCACCCCCCACAACCATAAACGGTTGGCTGCTCAGATTTCAGTGCACGGCTTTTGTCGTTTGAGAGCAACCCACCTCGAAGCCTTTGAGAGAAAATCCTTAGTGAGGAGAAAAGCCCTAACCACCCAGAGCCAGAGTAATTGGGCATTACTTAAGTCTTCTTGTCTGAGTGATCTGAAGACTTATTACACTTGAGGACTGTGCATCCTCCAGACGGTTAGGCGTCGCGTTCTGAGCATCCAAGAGGAATTGTGGATTGCCGGTGAACGAAGTCTGTGAAGGTTTGGGAGTCTACCTTGAAGACTTACCAGAGTGATTGGGCGGGGTCTGTGTGACCTTAGCTCAAGGAGAAAACGGTGAGGACTGGGTGTCCTGAGCTGCGTGTTCAGGACTGGGTGTCCGGGACTGTGTGTCCTTTGGTTTAAATACCTAGCCCCTCCAACCAGACGTACAGTTGTCACAGCAACTGGAACTGGTCCAACATATCATTGTCTTCAACGTGTCACTGGTTTCATCTTCACCTCCCTTTACTTACCAGTACACATTGTGAAGGTATTGCATGCCTGCTTAATCTTCTGTCTTCACAACCTGACTGTATGATCTGTTTGGCTTCATAACTTCTTCCAACCTGATCCTCATTACACTGAAGCTATTTGACTCTGTGCTTTCACTATATTGTATATTTATGGCTTGCATTGTGTAATCTACCTTCCGCTGCATAGTGATAGGCTTGTTCACTCTGTTTGTCTTCATAACTTCCGCGTTTTGAAGACTTTCATAAAAATCGCCTATTCACCCCCCCTCTAGTCGATATAACGCACTTTCACAGGAGCTTGCTCTAACTTCGCAGTGTGATATGTGGTTGCATGTTGCATACGGTGTCTAGCTTATAATGCTTCTAATTAGGGTAATTTCCATCTTCTTAGTTTACACATTATACCTATGAATATGACATGCCTTCCTATTTTTTGTACACACTACATCTATGTGTTAACCATGTTCTTACATGAAACTACCTCTCTTCTGTATCCTGCATCAATCACTTACGATGAGACACCTTTATTCGTTGCATATTGCATATTATTTCTAGCCTGTTGCTATGTATTGCTTCTAATTTGGTCAAATACATTTGTTAGGACACCCTTTTAATTTGGCAAAGTGATATTGGTTTCATCTCTCATATGGTTTCTAGCTTGCATTGCTTCTAACTAGTTCAAACACCATGTGCTTAGTTTACACTTTATACATCATACATGTCAATATTGTTGGGGAACACAGTAATTTCAAAAAAAATTCCTACGCACATGCAAGATCTTGGTGATGCATAGCAACGAGAGGGGAGAGTGTTGTCCATGTACCCTCATAGACCGTAAGCGGAAGCGTTATGACAACGCGGTTGATGTAGTCGTACGTCTTCACGATCGACCAATCCTAGTACCAAAAGTATGACACCTCCACGATCTACACAGGTTCGGCTCGGTGGCGTCCCACAAACTCTCGATTCAGCTGAGTGTTGAGGGAGAGCTTCGTCAGCACGACGGCGTGATGGCGGTGATGATGATGCTACCGTCGAAGGCTTCGCCTAAGCACTACGATGATATGAGCGAGGTGGATTATGGTGGAGGGGGCACCGCACACGGCTAAGGGATCAATGATCAACTCACTACAAAAAATACACTTCCGTGATGATACGTGTTTGTCACAGTAGGTCACGTGTTTTGTCATGCATGTACATCCATGATGATTTTATGACATAATCAAGATAGTGATACCTGTGCTGTCATAGAAGTGTTCCATGACATTACCAAAATTATCATCATGGAAGTGTCCACTTCCACGAAGATAAATCGCACGTCACAGAAGTGCTTTCATCAAGGGTGACCGACATGTGGCATCCATCATAATGGAACAACGTTAAGCTATCGGGTCCGGTTTTGGATCCAATAACCCGCTAACAACCCTGACCAATGGGGATTTTCCACGTGTAAAATCATCAATGGCTGGAGGAAACATGTGTCGGCTCACCGTTGGGACAGATGTCATCCACTCATTGGACCGAAGGCGCCTATGATACGTCGACACATGGCACAGCCGAATAGAGGCCCATTCTTGTGAAAAGGCTGGCCCGTTTGACTTGGTCAAAAGGTGGCGGGCCGGCCCACGTAAAGCCTGTTAACGGCGTGTTCGCATATAGCCCATTTACAACCCGCTAACCCAGAGCCCGTTACGACCTGTCCGAATTAGGCCCAGTAGCATCATCTGGGCCATCCAATATGATTCCAGCCCATTTTAAGTTCCGGGCCATGTATGGCCCATGACGTCTTTTCGCCCATATGAGGCCCTTTTTAACTCTTGGCCCATTAATGGCCCGTGGTGAAACTGGACCATAATGAATAGTGTATCACTTTATACCCATCAACGCCCCATTAATCCATTGGACCGTTTGCAGCCCATGTTATCTTCCGGCCTTCTCAGGGCCCATTTATTCTTGGGCTCATTTCTAGCATTTAGTTACTTACGACCCGTTTCTACCATTTTCTGCTTGTGGGCCAAATTCAGCCCGTGGTTACAGTCGGCCCGTTTGTGGCCCGTTAATACGTTGGGTGTCAGGACCCTGATTCCAAGTCACATCGATCTAGCCGGTAACACCTCATATCACTTTGCGGCCCCACGCACGGTATCCCACGGGTGACGCCTTACCATGGCCCGGGACCATTTGCGCCTTTTGGCTCACGTATATGATAGTGTCGCTAGCATCCATATGACAGAGAACCCGGGCCGACATGGCTAGTCGTGAACCCAAAGCGGCACAGACCTATGGAGACAGGCATACACGAATCACATTGAACATGTCGGTCATCAACGAGTGATTCCGGGCTGTAGCATTGGGCTATCAGGACTCCGGGGATCCCGGGCTGTAGCAGGCTAGGCAGGACTCCGGAAGCCACTATGTGACATTTCCCCGAAGGGATAGACATAGGGACGAAGTGAAACACATGCCGGCCAGTCAAGTGTCCTGAACAGTAGTGCTGGGCTAGCAGGACTCCGGTGAACCGGGCTGTAGCGGACTACTATGGCTCATGGATCAGACCTGACACAACTCTACGCAATAGCAGGCATGACAAGCAAACATGAATGAGTAGGCACATCAGGGCTCGAACAACTCCTACTCATGCTAGTGGGTTTCATCTATTTACTGTGGCAGGAGCGAGAGAGGGGGATTGTATCGGAATGAACAAGGGGGTTTTGCTTGCCTGGCACTTCTGAAGATAACATTGAGTCTTCATCAGTGTCAACGATCACATCGTCGGTACATCGTCTATCGAGAGGGGACATTTACCGGCAAACAAGGAAGAACACAATCAATGCGATGCAACAATATGATGCATGATCATGACATGGCAATATGCTGTTGATTGAGCTAATGCAACTAACAACAGGTTAAATGGAGTTGGTTCGAACACTAGGTTCAAATTCAAATTCAAACTATGAATTCAAATAGTGCATTATCATGTTTTGGACTAAACAGTGAGGTTAAGTTGTTCAAACATGCATGAAAATGCCATAAACAGATTCCTTGAATTTTTCTGATAATTTACATATATAATTTATTTTATTTGGAGTTACGGTTGAATTTCTATGATTTTTAGAAGTTTAGGCAATTTTCTAGAATTTCCTAAATAATTTTAAATCCAGAAATTATTAACCGCGCTAGCCTGACGTCCGGGTGACGTCAGCAAGTCAAAGGCACGGTCCAGGTCAACTCTAACATGTGGGTCCCACGTGTCAGGGTCATTAGTTTAACTAATTTAAGTTAATCCTAATCCTGGTTCATTAGTGGCCTGGGGCCCACGCGTCAGTGACCCAGGGGGTCAACTAGGGCGTGATTAGCCCCTAATGACGGTGCCACGTCGGCCACCGGCGTTTAACTACCGGCGACGATACGCCGCGGCGGTGCCCGCTTCGGAATTGCTCTACGGGCCACCGTTCGACGCGCGGAAGGGTGCGTTTGAAAGAGGGGAGAGAGACGCAACCGTGGGTTGTCGTGGTTCGAGCGGGGATGGACGGAGTCGACGACGGTGACCAAAACGGCGGTGACCGGAGCACGGGCTCGACGGATTCGTCGCTACGGTGCATCAGGGAGCAAATGGGGAGGCTGGGCAGCACCGGCTAGACATGGGGAGCACTAAGAGTAGCACGGTGAGGCCAGGGGAGCATGGAGGCTACGCGTGCAGCAGCAATGGCGGACGGCGGCTCCGGTGCTCATGGGGAACGGCGCTACGGCGTGAAAATGGGACAACAGAGAGGGGGGTTCGAGGGAGAGGCTTACGGCGGTTGCAGCGGCGCGGACAGCAAGATCGGAGGAGGCCAGGAGCGGTCGGGGCGGCGAGATGGATCTCCGGTGACCGAGGAGGAAGAAGGGGTCGGGGACGGTGAGGCGAGGCACGTCCACTCGCGCGGCTTGACGGAGACGATGTAGAGGTCGACGGAGGAGCTCCTTGGCACGTCGGGGAGGCGAGGGGAGCACGGTGGCGAGCGCTCGGCAGCATCGGCCATGGCGATCAGAGGAGAGGGAGAGAAGGCCCGAGGCGTTGCGGTGGCCTCGATGACGCAGGCGAGCAGGGAGGTGCGTGGCGCCACGGGCGCGCGTGCGCTGTCTCCCTCCTCTGCCTACTGGCAGAGGTAGGTGATGACTGGCGTGGCCAGATGGGCCAGGCCGTGCTAGGCCTAGCCAGGTAGGTGGGCTGCTCAGGTGAGGCCAGGTGGGTTTCCTCTCTCTCTGTTTTTTCTAATTTATTCTGTTTTCTATATTTCAATTCTGTTTTGATTTGATTCACAGACCAAATCATTTAGTAGCTCCTGAAAATATTTATGTGGCTTGATGCAATATATTCAAAGCCACTCACAGGTTTTCAGGATTTTTGGACCTGCAATTCTTTTATATAAGAATTAAATCCAACTCAAATATTTATTGATTTAAATACAAATGGCCAAAATAATTCCTCAAAAATGTTCCATATTTTTGGTTTGGACCAAAACCCTTGCCATAAATATTAAACATCATTGGGGAGCATTTTGGAAACATTGGATGCATTTCCAGGTTATTTGCCCTTCTTTTAAATAAAATTTTGAGGCTTTCAATTTTCCTCAATTCAAGTTTCTTGAATTTAAACATGATGCATGGATGCTTGTGCAACAATTTGCAAACAAATTCTAGGGCTGTGACATTGGGCCGTTTTCATAGCGTCATCAAATACTGCCTACTAACGACGGCCCGTTATGGTCGGCCCATGAACGGACGACTCCAACTCTAGCCCGTTTACGGCCATAATGTGGTCTATTTTTTGCCCCATGTTTGGCCAATTGATCATACGGCCCGTATAAGGCCCATTTATGATACGACCCGTAGAAGGCGCATTGTTTCTACGGACCGTAGAAGGCCCATTGTTTCTATGGCCCATAGGAGGCCCATTGTCACTACAGTAAATATGTAGCCCATGGCCTGTTAAAGGCGGGAAACTACTATAGGTTTAGACTTGCTAATGGGCCAAGATGATTATAGGCCCACGGTTTGGGCCATATGAGTAACAGGCCGGCCTGAAGACTGACAACACTGAGATCCACTGAACCTTCCGGCCTAAATTACAGCATACCGACCAAAGAATAAACCTAGACTATACAATAAAGAAATTACGGCATATTGCATCCACTGGGAATCAAAGTTCGCTACTGGTGATAATAAAGCGCAGCATGACCACGGATTACATACATTGGGCATCAAAGGTCGCCACCAGTGCATATAAACGCGCCGACAAAAGAATATACAAAACTGAGAGCACTTCATAAGGCAATAGACCTGGCAAGGTCGGGCCCTGCAAGCAGCCGAACAAGCTGATGAGACCTCAGTTGTGTCAACGATAGATGCTTCATCCCTAGTTGTATGGCAACATAGTGTGCAAGGTAGTCCCCTGACATCTTCATTACATCTTTGGCTTCAAGTTGGAGCTGAGCTGAAGCAACCCTTTCCGCTTTAAGTTGAGACTGAAGAAGTCGAACTGATTGAGGCAGCGATTGCACAGAGGTTATCTCACACCTGCTAGTGAGTTGCTTCAACTCACTGTCTTCATCAAGACAGGACCTTGGGGTCATCTCTCTATCCTCAAGATGGTTTGGCTCACTATCTTTCCTAAAGTTCTGCCTGGCATAAGATATACGACTCTAAAAGAGAAACAAGGCGACACGTAACAAGTTTCACAATTATATAAGCGGGGACCCACTAGACGGGCCATCGCATTTCACGAAAACAACGTTTCCCCCCTAACTGCTGGGACCCACCAGCTACATCTTCGCACGCAAGGAAGTGCCTGATAGTTGGGACCCACCTGGTCGAAGCGTACGCAGCGTTGTCATTCTCATCGCGAATGTGTACGTATATACTGGTCGATGTAGAGCGCGCACGTGCCGTAGTAGAGGCGCGCATGTAGCATGTACACATATGTAAAACGGCCAGTGTGCAAAAAAGAAAATACGTCCACGTTCGTACATACGGGCGGGGTCTCGATCGCCTACTCACGCATACGTACGACCAAGGCTCGTGTTCATGGCTGGGTCCAAACGGTGAAACTGCGTCATCGTTGCCCACAAAAAAAACAGCGTCGTCATCGTGTTCATGGGGAGGCACAAGAATGCGTCGTGTTCATCGGGAGGCAACGAAACGCGTGGGAGCCAACCGGCTTGGATGGAACAGCCGATGGAAATGAGGCCTGGCGTACCGCAGAACGGAGGAAACGACCTTGTGTTCGACCGGCCACGTTCAAAACGGGCTCCTGTTCATCAGGAGGGGTCTGGCGTACCATAAAATGGAGGAAACAGACCTCCTACGGTCGAAACGCGGGTCCTGGTCATCAGGAGGGGTGTGGCGTACAACAAAACGGAGGAAACAGACTTGTGTTGGAGCACTACGGTCGAAACGGGGGTCCTGTTCATCGGGAGGGGTGTGGCGTACCGCAAAACGGGACTCTATGGGATACTGTTCATCTCCACCGTCGACCCCCTCCAGCCTCCACGGGGCTACTGTTCATCCACCGTCCACCTCCTCCAGCCTCCACCTGCGACTGTTCATCCATGGGCTCCTGTTCATCCAGCCTCCACCGCGCGCTACTCCACTGGCTACTGTTCAACCAGCCCTCTCCACAGGCTCCTGTTCAACCACCCCTCCACGGGCTACTATTCATCAAGCCCTCCACCGTCTACTGTTCATCCAGCCCTCCATGGGGTGGTCCTATTCATCCAGCCCTCCACGGGGTCCTGTTCATCCAGCCCCGACCGGCTCGATCGATCGGGGTCCTATTCATCCAGAGGCAACACCACGGGGTCCTGTTCATCCACCCCCACCAGGAATTGTTCATCCATACTCCACAACAACGCTCACTATTCATCCAGAGGCAGCATCCATCGGCTTCAGTTAGCAGCAGTAGCGAAGGAATCGCTCGATCCGGTCCAGTTAACAGTCATCGATCGATTGCTCGGGTTCAGTAACGCGTAGCCTGCAGTGCGATCGCTCAGGTTCAGTTAGAGCCCAACGCCATGCTCGGGTTCAGCTAGAGCCCAACGCCTCACACCCACGTGCGTGCATGTATGAGAGAAATGCGCATCGCTCGGCCCCGACCAGCCACCGTAATAGGGAACACCCCGATATTTTCCTCGCCCTTGCTTCTACCACGGTTTTTTCCGTCATGGACGGCCCAAAGAATGTCATGCAGCTGCGTCTCCGTCTCTCCCAGGAAGAAAAGCCCATTTTGTATCATGATTTTTTGTCATAGAAGTAGGAGACCACCAAATCTATGATCATACCAGGTTTTGTCACAATTATCGTCATAGAAGTGTCATAAGTATGACAGAAAAAAAATTGTTCGGCCCAAAATGTCACGGATGTGTCTTTTTTTGTAGTGACTAGTGTGTATATGGGGTGCCCCCTCCCATTATATAAAGGAGTGGAGGAGGGGGAGGGCCGGCCCTGTACTGTGGCGCGCCCTGGGAAGTCCTACTCCCACCAGGAGTAGGATTCCCCCTTTCCATGTAGTAGGAGTAGGAGAGTAGGAAAGGGAAGAGAGAAGAGAAGGAAGGAGGGGGCGCCGCCCCTCCCCTAGTATAATTCGTACTTGGCCTTGGGGCGCGCGCGGCCTGCCCTAGGCAGCCCCTCCCTCTCTCCCCTAAAGCCCATTAGGGCCCATATACTCCTCGGGAGGGGGGAGGGGTTCCGGTAACCCCTCGGTACACCGGTTAATGTCCGAACTAACTCGGAAACATTCCAATGTCCAAACATAGTCATCCAATATATCGATCTTTATGTCTGGACCATTTTGAGACTCCTCGTCATGCCCGTGATCACATCTGGGAATCCGAACAACCTTCGGTTCATCAAAACACATAAACTCATAATACTGATCGTCACTGAACGTTAAGCGTGGACCCTACGGGTTCGAGAACTATGTAGACTTGACCGGGACATGTCTCTGGTCAATAACCAATAGCGGAACCTGGATTTTCATATTGGCTCCCACATATTCTATGAAGATCTTAATCGGTTAAACCGCATAACTATACACATTGTTCCCTTTGTCATTGGTATGTTACTTGCCCGAGATTCGATCGTTCGTATCTCAATACCTAGTTTAATCTTGTTACCGGCAAGTCTCTTTACTCATTCCATAATCCTACATCCTGTAACTAACTCACTAGCTACATTGCTTGCAAGGCTTATATTGATGTGAATTACTAAGAGGGCCTAGAGATACCTCTCCGGCAATCGGAGTGACAAATCCTAATCTCGATCTATGCCAACTAAAAAAACACCATCAGAGACACCTGTAGAGCACCTTTATAATCACCCAGTTACGTTGTGACGTTTGGTATCACACAAAGTGTTCCTCCGGTATTCAGGAGTTGCATGATCTCATAGTCATAGGAACATGAATAAGTTATGGAGAAAGCAATAGTAACAAACTAAACGATCATCGTGCTAAGCTAACAGATGGGTCAAGTCAATCACATCATTCTCTAATGATGTGATTCCATTAATCAAATGACAACTCATGTCTATGGTTAGGAAACATGACCATCATTGATTCAATGAGCTAGTCAAATAGAGGCAAACTAGTGAAACTCTGTTTGTTTATGTATTCACACATGTACTAAGTTTCCGGCTAATACAATTCTAGCATGAATAATAAACATTTATCATCGTATAAGGAAATATAAATAACAACTTTATTATTGCCTCTAGGGTATATTTCCTTCAGTCCCCCACTTGCACTAGAGTCAATAATCAAGATTACATTGTAATGATTCTAACACACATGGAGTCTTGGTGTTGATCATGTTTTGCTCGTGAGAGAGGCTTAGTCCACGGGTCTGCAACATTCAGATCCGTATGTATCTTGCAAATCTCTATGTCTCCCTCCTTGACTTGATCGCAGATGGAATTGAAGCATGTCTTGATGTGCTTGGTTCTCTTGTGAAATCTGGATTCCTTTGCCAAGGCAATTGCACCAGTATGGTCATAAAATATTTTCATTGGACCCGATGCACTAGGTATGACACCTAGATCGGATATGAACTTCTTCATCCAGACTCCTTCATTTGCCGCTTCCGAAGCAGCTGTGTATTCCGCTTCACACGTAGATCCTGCCATGACGCTCTGCTTGGAACTGCACCAACTGACAGCTCCTCCATTTAATAAAAACACGTATCCGGTTTGTGACTTAGAGTCATCCGGATCAGTGTCAAAGCTTGCATCGACGTAACCATTTACAATGAGCTCTTTTTCACCTCCATATACGAGAAACATATCCTTAGTCCTTTTTAGGTATTTCAAGATATTCTTGACCGATGTCGAGTGATCCACTCCTGGATTACTTTGGTACCTCCTAGCTAAACAGATAGGAAGGCACACATCAGGTCTGGTACACAGCATTGCATACATGATAGAGCCTATGGTTGAAGCATAGGGAACACCTTTCATTTTCTCTCTATCTTCTGTAGTGGTCGGGCATTGAGTCTGACTCAACTTCACACATTGTAATACAGGCAAGAACCCTTTCTTTGCTTGATCCACTTTGAACTTCTTCAAAACTTTATCAAGGTATGTGCTTTGTGAAAGTCCAATTAAGCGTCTTGATCTATCTCTGTAGATCTTGATGCCTAATATATAAGCAGCTTCACTGAGGTCTTTCATTGAAAAATTCTTATTCAACTATCCTTTTATGCTATTCAAAAATTCAATATCATTTCCGATCAACAATATGTCATCTACATATAATATCAGAAATGCTACGGAGCTCCCACTCACTTTCTTGTAAATACAGGCTTCTCCAAAAGTCTGTATAAAACCATATGCTTTGATCACACTATCAAAGCATACATTCGAACTCCGAGAGGCTTGCACCAGTCCATAAATGGATCACTGGAGCTTGCACACTAATTTTAGCACCCTTTGGATTGACAAAACCATCTGGTTGCATCATATACAACTCTTCTTTAAGATATCCATTAAGGAATGCAATTTTGACATCCATTTGCCAAATTTCATAATCATAAAATGTGGCAATTGCTAACATGATTTGGACGGACTTAAGCATCGCTACGGGTGAGAAGGTCTCATCGTAGTCAACTCCTTGAACTTGTCGAGAACCTTTTGCAAGAAGTCGAGCTTTGTAGACAGCAATATTACCATCAGCGCCAGTCTTCTCCTTGAAGATCCACTTATTCTCTATGGCCTGCCGATCATCGGGCAAGTCAACCAAACTCCACACTTTGTTTTCATACATGGATCCCATCTCACATTTCATGGTCTCAAGCCATTTTGCGGAATCTAGGCTCATCATCACTTCATCATAGTTCATAGGTTCGTCATGGTCAAGTAACATGACTTCTAGAACAGGATTACCGTACCACTATGGTGCGTATCTTACTCTAGTTGACCTACAAGGTTCGGTAGTAACTTGATCAGAAGTTTCATGATCATCATCACTAGCTTCCTCACTTACTGGTGTTGGAAACTGGAACTGATTTCAGTGATGAACTACTTTCCAATAAGGGAGAAGGTACAATTACCTCGTCGAGTTCTACTTTCCTCCCACTCACTTCTTTTGAGAGAAACTCCTTCTCTAGAAAGGATCCATGGTTAGCAACAAATATCTTGCCTTCGGATCTGTGATAGAAGGTGTACCGAACAGTCTCCTTTGGGTATCCTATGAAGACACATTTCTCCGATTTGGGTTCGAGCTTATCAGGTTGAAGCTTTTTCACATAAGCATTGCAACCCCAAACTTTAAGAAACGACAACTTGGGTTTATTGGCAAACCACAATTCATAAGGTGTCGTCTCAACGGATTAAGATGGTGCCCTATTTAATGTGAATGTAGCCATATCTAAAGCATAACCCCAAAACGATAGTGGTAAATCAGTGAGAGACATCATAGATCACACCATATCTAATAAAGTGTGATTACGACGTTCGTACGCACCATTACGTTGTGGTGTTCTAGGTGGCGTGAGTTGCGAAACTATTCCTCATTGTTTCATATGAAGTCCAAACTCGTAACTCAAATATTCTCCTCCATGATCAGATCGTAGAAACTTTATTTTCTTGTTACGATGATCTTCCACTTTACTCTGAAATTCTTTGAACTTTTCAAATGTTTCAGACTTATGTTTCATTAAGTAGATATACCCATATCTGCTTAAATCATTTGTGAAGGTGAGAAAATAATGATATTCGCCATGAGCTTCAATGTTCATTGGACCACATACATTAGTATGTATGATTTCCAATAACTCTGTTGCTCGTTCCATTGTTCCGGAGAACGGAGTTTTAGTCATCTTGCCCATGAGGCATGGTTCACATGTACCAAGTGATTCATAATCAAGTGATTCTAGAAGTCCATCAGAATGGAGTTTCTCCATGCGCTTTATCGCAATATGACCTAAACGGCAGTGCCACAAATAAGTTGGACTATCATTGTCAACTCTGCATCTTTTGGCTTCAATACTATGAACATGTGTATTACTACTATCAAGATTTAGTAAAAATAGACCACTCATCAAGGGTGCATGACCATAAAACATATTACTCATATAAATAGAACAACCATTATTCTCTGATATAAATGAATAACCGTTTTGCATCAAACAAGATAGAAATATAATGTTCATGCTCAACGCTAGCACCAAAATAACAATTATTTAGGTCTAAAACTAATCCCAAAGCTAGATGTAGAGGTAGCGTGCCGACGGCGATCACATCGACTTTGGAACCATTTCCCACGCACATCGTCACCTCGCCCTTAGCCAATCTTCACTTAATCCATAGCCCCTGTTTTGAGTTGCAAATGTTAGCAACTGAACCAGTATCAAATACCCAGGCAGTACCGCGAGCATTAGTAAGGTACACACCAATAACATGTATATCAAATATACCTTTCACTTTGCCATCCTTCTTCTCCGCCAAATACTTGGGGCAGTTCCGCTTCTAGTGACCAGTTCCTTTGCAGTAGAAGCACCCAGTCTCAGGCTTAGGTCCAATCTTGGGTTTCTTCACTTGAGCAGCAACTGGCTTGCTATTCTTCTTGAAGTTCCCATTCTTCCCTTTGCCCTTTTTCTTGGAACTGGTGGTCTTTTTGACCATCAACACTTGATGCACCTTCTTGATTTCTACCTCCGCAGCCTTTAGCATTGCGAAGAGCTCAGGAATCGTCTTATCCATCCCTTGCATAGTTCATCACCAAGCTCTAGTAGCTTGGTGGCAGTGATTGAAGAACTCTGTCAATGACACTATAATCAGGAAGATTAACTCCCAGTTGAGTCCAGTGGTTGTGGTACCCAGACATTCTGAGTATATGTTCACTCACAGAACTATTCTCCTCCATATTGCAGCTGTAGAACTTATTGGAGACTTCATATCTCTCAATCAGGGCATTTGCTTGAAATATTAACTTCAACTCCTGGAACATCTCATATGCCCCATGACGTTCAACATGTTGTTGAAGTCCCGATTCTAAGGCGTAAAGCATGGCACACTAAACTATCGAGTAGTCATCAGCTTTGCTCTGCCAGGTGTTCACAACATCTGGCGTTGCTCCTGCAGTGGGTTTGTCACCTAGTGGTGCTTCTAGGACATAATTCTTCTGTGCAGCAATGAGGATAATCCTCAAGATACGGACCCAGTCCGTGTAGTTCCTACCATCATCTTTCAACTTTGCTCTCTCTAGGAACGAATTAAAATTCAACGGAACAACAACACGGGCCATCTATCTACAACAACATAGACATGTAAAATACTATCAGGTACGAAGTTCATGATAAATTAAAGTTCAATTAATCAAATTACTTAAGAACTCCCACTTAGATAGACATCTCTCTAATCATCTAAGTGATCACATGATCCATATCAACTAAACCATGTCCGATCATCATGTGAGATGGAGTAGTTTTCAATGGTGAACATCACTATGTTGATCATATCTACTATATGATTCACGCTCGACCTTTCAGTCTCAGTGTTCTAAGGCCATATCTGTATATGCTAGGCTTGTCAATTTTAACCTGAGTATTCTGCGTGTGCAAAACTGGCTTGCACCCGTTGTATGTGAACGTAGAGCTGATCACACCCGATCATCACATGGTCTCTCGGCACGACAAACTGTAGCAATGGTGCATACTCAGGGAGAACACTTATACCTTGAAATTTAGTGAGAGATCATCTTATAATGCTACCATCGAACTAAGAAAAATAAGATGCATAAAGGACAAACATCACATGCAATCCATATAGGTGATATGATATGGACATCATCATCTTGTGGTTTTGATCTCCATCTCCAAATCACCGTCATGATCACCATTGTCACCAGCTTGACACCTTGATCACCATCGAAGCATCGTTGTCGTCTCATCAACTATTTCTTCTACGACTATCGCTACCACTTAGTGATAAAGTAAAGCAATTACATGGTGATTGCATTTCATACAATAAAGTGACAACCATATGGCTCCTACCAGTTGCCGATAACTGTGTTACAAAACATGATCATCTCATACAAAAAAAATTTAGCATCATGTCTTGAACATATCACATCACAGCATGCCCTGCAAAAACAAGTTAGACGTCCTCTACTTTGTTGTTGCAAGTTTTATGTGGCTGCTACAGGCTGAGCAAGAACCGTTCTTACCTACGCATCAAAAACCACAACGCGGTATAGTGATTGCTTTTTGATCTTCAGAAAGAACCCTGTTCATTGAATCCGATACAACTAAAGCTGGAAAAAATGACACCCACCAGCTACCTGTGTGCGAAGCACGTCAGTAGAACCTGTCTCGTGTAAGCGTACGCGTAATGTCGGTCTGGTATGCCTCATCCAAAAATACCGCCGAATCAAGAATCAACTAGTGACGGCAAGCAATATGTATATACCCACGCCCACAACTCCTTTGTGTTCTACTCGTGCATATAACATCTATGCATAAACCTGGCTCTGATGCCACTATCGGGGAACGAAGTAATTTCAAAAAAATTCCTACGCACACGCTAGATAATGGTGATGCATAGCAACAAGAGGGGAGAGTGGTTTCCACGTACTCTCGTAGACCATAAGTGGAAGCGTTATGAAAATGCGGTTGATGTAATCGTATGTCTTCACGATCGACCGATCCTAGTACCAAAAGTACGGCACCTCCACGATCTTTACGCGTTCGGCTCGGTGACGTCCCACGAACTCTCGATCCAGCTTAGTGTTGAGGGAGAGCTTTGTCAGCACGACGGCGTGATGATGGTGATGATGATCCTACCGTCACAGGGCTTCGCCTAAGCACTACGATGATATGACCGAGGTGGATTATGACGGACAGGCGGACTGCACACGGCTAAGGGATCAATGATCAACTAGTCTGTCTATGGGGTGCCCCCCACCCCATATATAAAGGAGTGGAGGAGGGGGAGGGCTGGCCCTCTACTATGGCGCGCCCTCGGGAGTCCTACTCCCACCGGGAGTAGGATTCCCCCTTTCCATGTAGTACGAGTAGGAGAGTAGGAATGGGAAGAGAGAAGAGAAGAGGAGGGGGCGCCGCCCCTCCCCCTAGTCCAATTCAGACTAGGCCTTGGGGGACGTGTGGCCTGCCCTAGGTAGCCCCTCCCTCTCTCCCCTAAATCCCATTAGGGCCCATATACTCCCCGGGGGGGTTCCGGCAACCCCCCGGTACTCCGGTTAATGTCCGAACTCACTCGGAACCATTCCGATGTCCAAACATAGTCATCCAATATATCGATCTTTATGTCTCGACCATTTCAAGACTCCTCATTATGCGCGTGATCACATCCAGGACTTCGAACAACCTTCGGTTCATCAAAAAACATAAACTCATAATACCGATCGTCACTGAACGTTAAGCGTGCAGACCCTACGGGTTCGAGAGCTATGTAGACATGACTGAGACATGTCTTCGGTCAATAACCAATAGCGTAACCTGGATGTTCATATTGGCTCCCACATATTCTACGAAGATCTTTATCGGTCAAACCGCATAACGATATACGTTGTTCCCTTTGTCATTGGTATGTTACTTGCCCGAGATTCGATCGTTGGTATCTCAATACCTAGTTCAATCTCGTTACCAGCAAGTCTCTTTACTCATTCCATAATTCTACATCCCGTAACTAACCCATTAGCTACATTGCGTGCAAGGCTTATATTGATGTGCATTACCGAGAGGGCCCAAAGATACCTCTCCGACAATCGGAGTGACAAATCCTAATCTCGATCTATGCCAACTCAACAAACACCATCGGAGACACCTGTAGAGCACCATTATAATCACCCAGTTACATTGTGATGTTTGGTAGCACACAAAGTGTTACTCTGGTGTACGGGAGTTGCATGATCTCATAGTCGTAGGAACATGTATAAGTTATGGAGAAGGTAATAGCAACAAACTAAACGATCATCGTGCTAAGCTAACGGATGGGTCAAGTCTGTCACATCATTCTCTAATGATGTGATCCCATTAATCAAATTACAACTCATTTTTATGGTTAGGAAACATAACCATCATTGATTCAAAGAGCTAGTCAAGTAGAGGCAAACTAGTGACTTTGTCTATGTATTCACACATGTACTAAGTTTCTGGTTAATATAATTCTAGCATGAATAATAAACATTTATCATGATATAAGGAAATATAAATAACAACTTTATTATTGCCTCTAGGTCATATTTCCTTCAAATATGTCATGTCGTCATGTTTTTCATACATATTCCATCCTCTTATCATGCGGTTGCCTTGCATGAAAATAGTGTTCGTCAGTATCATGCATCAATGAGTTCTGAAGAGCAAATTTTATTCCTTTTTCTTGTGGCTTTGTGAAAGGATCTAGAAGAGGTGTATAGAGGGGGGTGATTAGACCCTAAGTGCCAAAAGTTGCATTTTTTAATATTCTTAAGTTCAAGTGGAGTTTAAGCACAAGTTTAACAAACAATAAGTTGTAGCCAAGAGATTCAACGAGTCTAGATACTGAAAGTAAGTTGTAGCCAAGAGATTCAACGAGCATGACATTTTTATGGAGCTATCATGTGAGATGGCCACCTTACCAAGGCCAACCACCTTACCCTTTGAATTATCACCAAAAGTGACATACTTTCGAGGGCCGTCATTTTCAGCAAGCTCACGGAACATGTCTTTATCTCCGGTCATATGATCAGTACATCCACTATCAAGGACCCATTCCTTTCCTGTAGCCATGTAGCCGCAAAGATTTGCCATAAGACCAAAGTGTCTCATCGCATCATCGAGATCATAGTCACTATCATCATCATCATCCTCATCCGAGTATTCATGTTCAACATCATCTTGTGATTGATCAATTCCTAGAGAGGGCAATTCATTAGATAAATGATCATTTCTATAGTTATCTTTATGAATTCTAATAGCTCTGGAAATGATATTACTAATGATTCCCACATCTCCTTTGCCACTCGTAAGATTAGTAAGCTCAAATAAGCAGTCACCAAATTTGGGATCATTGGAACTCATCTTAATCAATGCAATAGACTTATGGAGGATTTCATCTACATCTTTCAAGGAGTAATTAGGAAAGAGTTCCTCAAGAAATTTCCATATGGTGTAGGCACACTTGAGACTAGGCAAACATCTAATCAAGTTTGTAGGCAAGCCTCTAATGATGAGCTCAACAGTTCTAAGATTGCGAATCATGTCAATATCTTCATCTAGGGTAGGGTGCAAAGGATCAACATGAGGTGCACAAGGGCTAGTAATGTCCTTGTTCAAATGATATTCATTGAAAATCTCAAGCATTTCATTTTTACACTCATTAAAGTACTCTCCATCAAGAATAGGCACTCTATGTCTAAGACTCCCCAAAGTAGACACATCCATCTTCCTCCAATGGTGTTTAAACCAAGGCAATGGAGACCAAAGCTCTGATACCAATTGAAAGGATCGAGAAGAGGTGTCTAGAGGGGGGGGGGGTGATTAGACCCTAAGTGCCAAAAGTTGCAGTTTTTAATATTCTTAAGTTTAAGTGGAGTTTAAGCACAAGTTTAACAAACACAATACATATCAAGCAAGCATGCAATGAGTATATGAGCAGCGGAAAGTAAAGCATGCAACTTGCAAGAATGTAAAGGGAAGGGTTTGGAGTATTCAAACGCAATTGGAGACACGGATGTTTTTGTCGTGGTTCCAATAGGTGGTGCTATCGTACATCCACGTTGATGGAGACTTCAATCCACGGAGGGTAACGGTTGCGCGAGACCACGGAGGGCTCCACCCACGAAGGGTCCACGAAGAAGCAACCTTGTCTATTCCATCATGGCCGTCACCCACGAAGGACTTGCCTCACTAGCGGTAGATCTTCACGAAGTAGGCGATCTCCTTGCCCTTACAAACTCCTTGGTTCAACTCCACAATCTTGTTGGAGGCTTCCAAGTGACACCTAGCCAATCTAGGAGACACCACTCTCCAAGAAGTAACAAATGGTGTGTTGATGATGAACTCCTTGCTCTTGTGCTTCAAATGATAGTCTCCCCAACACTCAACTCTCTCTCACAGGATTTGGATTTGGTGGAAAGAAGATTTGGGTGGAAAGCAACTTGGGGAAGGCTAGAGATCAATATTCATATGGTTGGAATGGAATATCTTGACCTCAACACAAGTGTAGGTGGTTCTCTCTCTCAGAAAATGTGTATTGGAAGTGTAGGTATGTTCTGATGGCTCTGTCCACGAGTGAAGAGTGGGTAGAGGGGTATATATAGCCTCCACACAAAATCTAACCGTTACACACAATTTGCTAAACTTGGTGGGACCGAATGGTTAAACTCGGTCGGACCGATTCAGCAAACCTAGTGACCGTTAGGATTTTCGGTGGGACTGAGATGCAACTCGGTAGGACCAATATGGTTAGGGTTAGGGCATAACGTAACCTCGGTGTGACCGATTACACAAACTCGGTGGGACCGACTTTGGTAATAAGCTAACCAGAGAGTTGGTCAGGCAAACTCGGTGGGACCGATTCGCTCATCTCGGTGAGACCGAAATGTTACAAAAGGGAAATAGAGAGCTTACATTGCAATCTAGGCGGGACCGATCGCTCATCTCGTTAAGACCGAAACGTTACGAAGGGAAATAGAGAGATTACAATCCCATCTCGGTGAGACCGAGATCCCTATTGGTGAGACCGATTTGCCTAGGGTTTGTGGCAGTGGCTATGACATTTGAAACTCGGTGGCGCCGGATAGAAAGAATCGGTGGGGCCGAGTTTGACTTTTGGTTTAGGTCATATGTGGATGTGGGAAGGTATTTGAGGGTTTTGGAGCATATCACTAAGCACTTTGAGCAAGCAAGCCATTAAGCAACACCTCATCCCCTCTTGATAGTATTGGCTTTTCCTATAGACTCAATGTGATCTTGGATCACTAAAATAGAAAATGTAGAGTCTTGATCTTGAAGCTTGAGCCAATCCTTTGTCCTTAGTATCTTGAAGGGGTTCCACATCCTCTAGTCCATGCCACTCCATTGTTGAACTTATCAGAAATATACTAGGTAAAAGTGTTAGTCCAACAAGAGATATGTTGACATTAATTACCAAAACAACCCAGGAGCACTTGTGCTTTCACTTTGACTTGACAAGGCAAAACCAAAAAATAGGAAGGAAAAGAGTAAGGAAGGTGATGATGGTGGTCCTCTGCAGCAACGTAAACGGAGCATCTGTATGGATTCTCCTTGTACTGCTAGTGCATTACAAGTTCCAAGTCTCCGCTGCCCTACTCCACCATTACAAGTTCCAAGTCTCCGCTCCCCTGCTCCCCTACTCCAAGTTACAAGTTCCAACTTAAAGGTGCTTGCTCTAACTTGGCAGTGTGATATCTAGTTGCATGTTGCATATGGTGTCTAGCTTGTATTTCTCCTAATTAGTGTAAACTGCATGTGCTTAGCTTACACATGATACGTGTGAATATGACACACTTTCCTATTTTTGCTACATACAATATCTGTCTATCACACCATTTTCTTACATGAAACTACTCTTCTTGTGTATCCTGCATCAGTCACATATGACGGGAAACCTTTAAGTTGGCAGTGTAATATTGATTTGTGTCTTGAATATGATTTCTAGCATGTGGTGCTTCTAGTTTGATGAACACCACCTATGACGAGACAATTTTAACTTAGAAGAGTGATATTGATTGCACCTTCCATATGGTGTCTAGCTTGTAGTGCTTATAATTTGTCGAAGTGCCTTCTGCTTACTTACCACATCATAGGTGTGAATATGTCAAGTCGTCTAGTTTTTCGTACATATTCCATCCTCGTATCATGACTTTGCCTTTCATCAGACGAGTGTTTGTCAGTATCATGCATGAATGACTTCTGAAGAGCGAATTTTATTCCCTTTTTTGTTGGTTTGACCTCAATCAATAAAGCGGAAGGAAATTGGCAAGTGCTACCTCTTGAGCACTGCGTTGGATTTGCCCGAAGAGGAAGGGATGATGCAGCAAAGTAGCATCAGTATTTCCCTCAGTTTTTGAGAACCAAGGTATCAATCCAGTAGGAGGCTACGCTCGAGTCCCTCGTACCTACACAAAAACAATATCTCAATGCAACCAACGCGCTTAGGGGTTGTCTATCCCTTCACGATCACTTACGAAAGTGAGATCTGATAGAGATGATAAATAATATTTTTGGTATTTTTGGTATAGAGATGCAAAGTAAATAAAGTAAAAGCAAAGTAAATGCAAAGCAATAATAAAGTGATGGAGATTGATATGATGGAAAGAGACCCGGGGGCCATAGGTTTCACTAGTGGCTTCTCTCAAGAGCATAAGTATTCTACGGTGGGTGAACAAATTACTGTTGAGCAATTGACATAATTGAGCATAGTTGTGAGAATATCTAGGCATGATCATGTATATAGGCATCACGTCCGAGACAAGTAGACCGAAACGATTCTACATCTACTACTATTACTCCATTCATCGATCGTTATCCAGCATGCATCTAGAGTATTAAGTTAAAAACAGAGTAACGCCTTAAGCAAGATGACATGACGTAGAGGGATAATTTCACGCAATATGATAAAAACCCCATCTTGTTATCCTTGATGGAAACGATACAATACGTGCCTTGCTGCCCCTTCTGTCATTGGAAAAGGACACCGCAAGATCGAACCCAAAGCTAAGCACTTCTCCCATGGCAAGAACAACCAATCTAGTAGGCCAAACCAAACTGATAATTCAAAGATAAAAGAAATCAGAGAAGATTCAAATATTATTCATAGATAGACTTTATCATAAACCCACAACTCATCGGTCTCAACAAACACACCGCAAAAAGAAGATTACATCGAATAGATCTCCACGAGAGAGGGCGAGAACATTGTATTGAGATCCAAAAAGAGAGAAGAAGCCATCTAGCTACTAGCTATGGACCCGTAGGTCTGAAGTAAACTACTCACACTTCATCGGAGGGGCTGGGATGATGATGTAGAAGCCCTCTGTGATCGATGCCCCCTCCGACAGAGCTTCGGAACATGCCCCAAGATGGGATCTCGTGGATATAGAAAGTTGCGGCGGTGGAATTAGGTTTTTGGCTCCGTCCCTGATCATTTGGGGGTACGTGGATATATATAGGAGGAAGAAGTACGTCAATGGAGCTTTGAGGGGCCCACGAGGCAGGGGGCGTGCCCTAGGGGCGCCCCTACCCTCGCGACCACCTTGGGGCTTTCTTGATGGAGGGTCCAAGTCTCTTGGATCTTATCAGATGAGAAAATCAAGTTTCCGAAGGTTTCATTCCGTTTGGAATCCGTTTGATATTCCTTTTCTTCGAAACCCTAAAACAGGCAAAAAAAACAATTCTGGGCTGGGCCTCCGGTTAATAGGTTAGTCCCAAAAATAATATAAAAGTGGATAATAAAGCCCAATAATGTCTAAAACAGTAGATAATATAGCATGGTGCAATCACAAATTATAGATACGTTGGAGAAGTATCAGTAAGTCATTGGATGATGGTGGTCCTTCCGAGCAACTGAAATGGAGGGTCTCTATAGATTCTACTCTGCCATCCTCCCAACAAGATTCGCAAGACAATGCAAGGCTAGACAGTCAACGTAGTTGTGTAGATGATGAGCACAGCTCCCCTACTCCACCATCATAGGTGCATGCTCTAACATGGCACTATTATATGTGGTTGCATGTTGCGTATGATGTCTAGCTTGTATTGCTTCTAACTTTGTTGAATTGCATTTTCTTACTTTACACATAATGCCTGTGAATATGACACGTGTTCCTATTTCTAGAACATACTATATCTGATCACACCATGTTCTTACATCAGACTACTGTTCCTGCATATCCCACATCAGTCACTTATGATAAGGCACCTTTAAGTCGCCATTGTGATATTGGTTGTGTCTTGCATATGATTTGTAGCATGTACAACTTCTAATTTGTTGACACGCCAGACAGTTTGAATTTGGTAGAGTGAATTGGTTGCACCTTTCATATGGTGTCTAGCTTGCAGTGCTTCTAATTTGTTGAAATGCCTTCTATTTTTCGTACATATTCCATCCTTGTATCATGTGTTTGCCTTTCATCCAAGTAGTGTTTGTCAGTATCATGCATGAATGAGTTCTCAAGAGCGAAATGTATTCCTTTTTGTTATTGGTTTGACTTCACAATGCAAAATCTATACAGCTGAAGGAAATTAGTCCGGCAGTGGATGATGGTTGTCCTTCAGAGCAACTCAAACAGAGGGTCTCAGCAGATTCTACTCCGCCATCCTCCCAACAAGATTCGCAAGACAACACAAGGCCGGACACTAAACGTAGTTGTGTGGATGATGAGCACATCTCCCCTACTCCACCATCACAGGTGCTTGCTCTAACTTGGCACTATTATATGTGGTTGCATGTTGCGTATGATGTCTAGCTTGTATTGCTTCTAACTTTGTTGAATTGCATATGCTTGCTTTACACATAATGCCTATGAATATGACACTTGTTCCTATTTATAGAACATACGTGTAGATGATGAGCTCATCTCCCCTACTCTACCTTCACAGGTGCTTTCTCTAACTTGGAACTGTTATATGTGGTTGTGTGTTCTGTATGATGTCTAGTTTGTATTGCTTTCGATTTTGTTGAATTGCATCTGCGTAGCTTACAACTTATACCTGCAATGATCACTTACCCATAAGACACATTTAACTTGGGAGTGTGATGTAGGTTGCATATTGCATTGTCTTCTAGGTTGTACTGCTTCTAATATCTTGAACTGGCACTTATGACGAGATACTTTTTACCTGATAGAGTGATATTGGTTGCATGTTCATATGGTGCCTAGCTTTCATTTCTTCTATTTTTGTTGAAATGCCTTCTGCTTACTGTTTTTCATACATATACCATCCTCCTATCGTACGTCTAAATATGCAATGTTGTCTTCTTTGTATATATTCTATCCTCCTATCCCGCGCTTGCATTACATCAAAGTAGTGTTCGTATGTATCATGCATCACCAGTTATGCAGAGCTAATTTTATTCATCTTCTTTTAGTTTTGACTTCATAAGGCAATATCAGAAAATTGAAAGGAAAAGAGTAAGTTAGGGGATGTTGGTGGTCCTCCGGACCGACGCAAATAGAGACTCTCTAGATATGCCACTACTACTGCAAATGAAGTTGAGGTCCCAAGTCTACATGATGAGTTCATCCCCCATACTCCACCATCGCAGGTGCTTGCTCTAAGTTGGCAGTGTGATATTTGGTTTCATGTTGCAGATGCTGTCTAGCCTATATTTCTTCTATTTTGATTAAATTGCACCTGCTAAGTTTATACGTTATACGTGTGCATATGACATGCCGTTCTATGTCTAGAATACACTCCATGTATCAATCATACCATGTTCTTACATCGAAGTACTGCTGTTGTGTATCCCACATTAGTCACTCATGATTGGACGCTTTGAACATGGCAGTTCGATAGTGGTTTCATCTTGCATTGATTTCTATGTTGTACTGCTCCTAATTTTTCGAAAGGCCACTTATGACAAGACACTTTTAACTTGGCAGAGTGATATTGGATGCATCTTTCATATGGTGTCTAGCTTGCATTACTTCTATTTTCTTGAAAATCCTTCTACTTAGTTTACACATCGTAGTTGTGAATATGTCACGTCATCCTGTTTTTCTTACATATTCCGTCCTCATACGGTTGTCTTACATCAAAGTATTGCGTGTCTGTATCATGCATCAATGAGTTCTGAAGAGCGATTTTACTCTTTTGTGTTGTGGGTATGGCTTGACATGGCAAAGTGAAAAAAGAGCAAGAAAAAGAATATAGTAGGGAATGGTGCTACTCGTCCGGTGAAACGAAAAAGGATCTGCCCTCGAGATTTTGCTGGTACTTATAGTACAGTAGAAGGTCCAAGTCCACCGACTAAATCTACAAACACAGTATCACCTACTCCACCAGCTGCAGCATCCGCTTCAACTGTACCAGCATCTCAACGAGTTACTCGTTCGTTTTCTCTAGAACTGGCCAGTTCCAAAGCTGCCTTCACACCTAACACTACTTCCGAAGCACTACTGACACAATAGGACTTGGCAAGATCAGATGAACTTCATAAGCATCAACATGAAGATGGCACCTGACTGAGTCAAGTTGCAGTTGCATGCTCCTTTATATGTACTCTCACAGTTTGATGTGCACTAAGACTTTCCATATTCGTTGTTGAACTAGCACCACAGCTATCGGATTTCGGGTTCCGGCAAAACCCTTGAGGTTCGAACACTTGGGTGCGCACGAAGATCTCTCCTCCCCCTGCACTCTCCCTCACCGGGATCTCAAGGCTCAACGCATCAAACTCGCAGAACAAAGGGACGCAAGATTTATACTAGTTCGGGCCACCGATATGGTGCAATACCCTACTCCAGTGTGGTGTGGTGGATTGCCTCTTGGGCTGAGGATGAACAGTTACAAGGGAAGAACAACCTCCTGAGGAGAGGTCCTCTTGTGTTTGGTGAGTTTGCGTGGATGAGGATGATCTGAATGGCCTATGATCAGTTGCCTCCTATTGTGGTGGCTAGCCCTATTTATAGAGGCCTTGGTCCGCTTCCCAAATGCTGGCGGGAAGGGATGCCACAACGGCCAAATTTGAAGGGAGACAACTAGTACAAGTTATCCTGACTAAAGGTGGTCTTCGCCTGCCAATGGCTCTGGTGGTGGCGCCGTTCTGGGCTCCACGGTGACCTCCGTCCTGCTGGTCTTGGTATCGTTGCACTGATATGGAAACCTTTGCCTGATGCCTCTGGACTCCTCGCCTGCGCTTGCCTCTTTAACACCAAAGAGGAAATGAAGACACTGTGCACGTTGGCACCCGCCTGGCACCCGCCTGGCCCTGGTCGTCGTGGCTTGCATCACAGGAACCTTGCGAGGTGCCCCTTGCCTTGATCTCTCCGCCCTTCGCGAGCCATCCTGGTGAGGCCGCCGCCAAGGAGGTCTTGCGTCATATGCCTCGTGAGGATCGACCCCTCACGAGGGTCTTCAGTGTTTGCTGGTGAAGATGGGCCATAAGGGGCTGCTGGCAGAGCCACGCCGTGGGCCGCAGGAAGGCATGTCTGGGGACCCCCGTTCCCAGGACGCCGATAGTAGCCCCCGGGCCCAAGGCGCGCTCGAACTTGGCTTCAAGGCGAAGCCAAGGGGCAAGTGTGGAGTGTCACGGGCCCCAACAGCCTACGGCCTCGGTTGACGTGTGGCGATTGATGGGACATGGGCATCTCTGCTTCCCCACGCTGCCTTGGCAACTGCCCGACTTGACGAGTCCCTACTACATCTAGAGAAAAATCATCATTACCTGTGATCGTGCGGATCACCAGTTGGCCTTCTCCCGCTATAAATGAGGAGGGGGCGGAGCCCCCGTTGCTCACCCCTTCCTGCTCCGCTGACTTCTTCTCCCTTGCTTCATCGCTAGCAGCGACACTCATGGTGCCGATACGGAGGTTCTCGGCCGCACAGAAGGGAAAACCCCTACGACGTAGTCGTGAGGCCAGAGGTGTCGAGGCCTTGGTGCGAGCGGCCAGCTCCCGGGTATCTACTGCCTCTATACGCCCAAGCCGAGGGCTCCGGATGGAGAGGCCGCGAGCGGCGCCGCCCACGCCGTGACCGTGGTCGCCGCGCCGTGGTGACGCACGCCGTCGCCCCAGGAGCCCACGTTGCGGACTCCTCACACGAACTCGTGATGTGGGCGGCGCTTCCTCCACGCACTCTGATTCGCTTTCCGCAGTTCTTCTCCACTGAGATGCCGCCGAGGGGCCCCCTCGAGCTTGGCTGCAGCACGCCGACTGCGACGCCCCGGCGACTGGAGCGGAGGTTGAAGCCGTCTCCCAGGCAAGATCTACATGACCCATGGCTGGGGCGAGGTTGCTCGAGTCTGTCGTGCGGAAGGCGCCCTCGACATCCATTTTAAGTACGACGGCGCCACCACGATGCTCTTCAAAGTCTTCGACGAGGAAGGCCGCCACCTGGAGTGCTGCCCAGGAGGGGGTCGTCGGGACGGCGCAGCGGCCAACGCCAAGCCTGTCGCTGGCTTCACCAGTAGCTCCTCTAGGAGTAGCGGTGGCGCTTCGGAGTCTAACGACTCTCCTAAGACCTATGAGACCCCGGAGACAAGCGACGACAGCTACGTGCCCCCGAGCTCTCGCCGCACCCGGAGCAAGGCCGCAGCATCCGGCTGCCGCCGTCGCAGATCTGGATGGGGTTGGCGCTGGCCTCCTGTGGCCCACTGTTGATGATGGCGTCGGCCACGCTGGCACGTGTAGATAGGGCCCCTAGAAAGTCCCTTCTTTTGTTCCCTGTGAGGAATCGAGATGGACCCCGCGGGGGCGTGTAAAGGATCTATAATGTCTTTTGTTGATATTATCCTCATTATGAAAATTTGCGAATGCTTGTCCTGTTTCAGCTTGGTGTCCCCTTTCCAACCCCACGATAGCTTGGTGCTCTACGCCGACAGGTCCCGGTCCCCAGGCAGGCTGCAGCCGTCGCTGGTATGCCAGGTCGTGATGCCGTGGTCAAGGCCAGGAGGTGAGCGGCCCGAGGTCCAGTAAGAGCTCCTGAGGCGTGATGCTCAAGAGGTCCTAAGGGAGTCCTAGATTAAGGGGTCCTCGGGCGTCGGACCTGTTGGACATGGGCCGGACTGATGGGCTATGAAGATATAAGACCGAAGACTCTCACCCGTGTCCGGATGGGACTCTCCTTGGCGTGGATGGAAAGTTTGGCATTCGGATATGAAGATTCCTTTCTCTGTAACTGACTTTGTATAGCCCTAGTCCCCTCCGGTGTCTATATAAACCGGAGGATTTAGTCCATAGAGGCAAAAACAATCATAATCATATATGCTAGACTTCTAAGGTTTTAGCCATTACGATCTTGTGGTAGATCAACTCTTGTACTACTCATATTCATCAAGATCAATCAAGTAGGAAGTAGGGTATTAACTCCACAGAGAGGGCCCGAACCTGGATAAACATCATGTCCCCTGTCACATGTTTCCATCGACCCTGGACGCACAGTTCGAGACCCCCTACCCGAGATCCGCCGGTTTTGACACCGACATTGGTGCTTTCATTGAGAGTTCCACTGTGACGTCAAAGTCAGGGTTGATGGCTCGCCTTGTGATCAAGGAAAATATCACCGCCAGAGGAGCTCTGGCCTCAGGCCAAACCCTCCGGCTGGGTGGCTTTATCATGACCGCCCGTTCGGCCGGTGAGCCGATGATGACCTCCCGGTCATCAAAAATCGCCTCCAAATACTCCAAACGGATGGATCCAACGGAATTCTCGTCCTTGAACGAACTCCTGGATCGCATCGCCGCCTTGGGGGTCACTACAGACTACGATCGGATTGGGCTTAAACCCGATCAAAGAGAAATCAAATCTCCATCGATCACCCATCAGATAGCGGTAGTAGAGGAGCAAAACAACAACTCTCCCTCTACATTGAGGACAAACTATGTTCGGATCTCAGAGCTCGAAGAGTCGGATACCTATCCGCGGAATGACATGCCTTGTCCTCCGAACCAGGAATCAGACGGTAGACCTGAAAAATCAGTCGATCTCCTGGAGCCCGGACTATCAAGCTCGGGAATTTCTCAAACTCCAGATCCCAAATTGGGTCAGGGTTCGGATTTAAATCCAACCACCTACCCAGATATACGCGATCTCACACACCTACGGCAGCAGTCTTAGGAAATAGTCCAACCCTTTTGGGTCAGATTCCTCCTTGTCAAGGACATGATTAAAGATTGTCGCGACGAAGACGCGATCTCAATATTCTGGAGTAATTCTACGGACGAAGGAATCTGCAACGCCATCAACCGCCATCACGTATTACACTTCGCTGACTTGGCAACCATAGTACAGAAGTACTGTGCAATGGAAAGCGCCTGGAAAATTCAGATAGCTCGTTGGGAACCACCAGTTTCCACTCAACCCCTCGTTCGGGCAAAAATGATGCACCCTCGCGGGGCACCCGACACAGCAGTAAAGAAATCTAAACCCATTACGGGGCGCGGAACCGTTCTGGAGGGATGGCTCGATGGGCCATGCAAAATACACACAACACCGGATACCACACCTACCCACAGCCATAGAGCATGTTGGATACTCCGGCAAGTGGCCAAGAGTGGCGAGGATATCCTCACCAAAAATACCTCAGAGCAACACCCCCCGGAAGATGATGACCTCAGGGTATTGACGGTCTTTGAGACTTTCGCTTCAAACAATCGGCGCAAAAGGGCCCTCCACGACCTCGCCGAAGTCTGCCAAGTTAATTGCCAATTTATCGACTTAAAGCTGCCACACATCCGACTTGTTTAGGAAAAACTAGCCGGATGCGTGGCATCCTTAAGTTGATAAAGTGGCAATCCAGACTAGGAGAAAAAGCATTGCCACTTGATCGACTTCTCCGACACACCGACCACTTCAAGTGTACGGATGCGGCAACGGCCGGTGTAGCGACCAGACCTCAAATGGTCCAATCTCTGTGCTCCGGTGTCATCCCTGGATCAGTAATGCTGACACCACACAGTACTTGAAGGATTTATAACAGAGTAGCAATCACACACTTATTGCATCGAGGGTCTCAAAAGAGAACTTATTACAATAAATATGGCTTAAGGCCATCTAATAACGATAGCATTGGAAGGCTTGGAAGATAAGTGAGTCCATGAACTCCAACGGCATCACTGAGTATAGAACCACGACATAAAACTCCTTAATCATCGTGTGAAAAGTCTGCAACATTAACGTTGCAGCCCGAAAACGGGTCAGCACATGGAATATGCTGGCAATGTAACTCATAGAGAGTAATTGAATGAAACAGCTATACTATATGCATATTTGACTGGTGGAAAGCTCTATGGTTACATTTTTGCGTAAAGCCAATTTTTCCCTACTGCAAAGGAATAAATTTATTTAACTATCATGCTGGTTGTTAAACATTGAGAATGGTTGATAGCATTCTCAATCCCAATTAAACATCATCATTAAACAAACCCATCAAAATTAAATTTTACAGTAACATGTTGAGATTCACATGATAATCCAGGTACTAGATACTCAAGAAGTCTATAATCGGGGACGCGGCTAACCATGGTTAGTTTATACACTCTGCAGAGGTTTGCGCACTTTTCCCCACAGGACTCGATTGCCTCCGTTTGGTTTCCCGCACTACACGGTGTTTGAGAAATGGATGACCGAGACATAGTCTTTTAGAAGCGCTAGCACCTTACGATGGGTAGACCGTACCACCTACATCCCCTACATCTGCTAGTCTACCACTGTAAGAGTTCGCACGACTTAGTCAACTATGCTATAGCCCATAATAGCTTGTGGTTGCACACGGAAGTTTCTAGCATGAGTAATCTCATGATTCCTTTGAGCCTGGGTGGCGGTCCATAAAGAAAAACAGGCAATCCTGGAATACCCAGGTACCTCAATCCACCCAGATGTGTGTTTAAGTTGCCACCTTAAATAAACCATTAATTAACAATCTCACATCTGTCATGGATACACTCACCCAATCCGCGTCTACTAGCATAGCATGCCAATAAGCAACGTAGAAGTAACTCCCAAATGTTTGATAATTAAACAGGTAATAGGTACTACCTCAACTACTTCCCAAACCCACAATTTAATTAGATCCTAATCATGCAATATGTAAGGATTGATCTAATGCAATAAAACTGGGTAGTAGGAGGTATGATCAAAGTGTTACTTGCCTTGCTGATGATCCGGGAAACCTAGCGATTCGCAGCAACAAGCGGCGAACTCCGGGTACTCTATCGCAAACAAACAAGCATACAATAAGCACTCAAGTAATGCACAGGTAAAACTCAAATAAGAGATCTAACTAGAAGGTTCAACTTAAGAACTCCGGTTGGCAAAAAGAATCAAATCGAACAAAGCAACGAAAGACAAAAGGCAAAAGAAACAGGCTTCGTTTACCAATCTGGATCTAAGGCAATTTTTACAGTGGCAAAAACTTGTTTGAGTTGGTTAAACGGAAAGAGGGTTTCGAGACGAAACTCCAGGCGCTTGAATCGCCTGATTCCGATAAATGAGCGAAAAGTTATACTAAAACGAAAATCGGATCAGAAATCGCGATCAGAAAAATCGCGGATTTAATCTGAGAAAAAAAAACGACGAACGTTCGTTAAAACAAACGAATGGACGAACGCTCTCTATTTAAATAAACCGGAAAACCGATCCATTAAACAAACCGAAACTAAAAAAATGAACAAAACCGTTGGAAAACCAAGTGGTTTTTTGGAAAAAAACTGGCGACTAAAAAAACTGCCTCCGGCAACTCCGGCGACTACTCCGGTGGCGGCGACGGTGGTCCGGCGGCAAGGCGGCGGCGGTGGTGGCGCGGGGCGAAGGCGGCGGTGGCGGCGCGGCAAGGCGACGGCGGCAGGGGGCGAAGGCGGCGGCGGCGCGGGGCGGCAAGGGTTTGGGGGGCGGGGGGTTCCGGCTGGGCCTCCCCGGCTTTTAAAACGGGACGGGCCTTAGTGTCCGGGTCGGACATGGCCAGTAGGTCGGTTGCGCGTTTTTTTAAATAATTACGCTCAGAAAAGAAAACAAAAGGACTACTAAACGGACTCCAAAAATCCTGAAATAAAATTTCCCCGGCTTCTAAAATCAAGCCGCACAGGATGAACATTTATTTGGGGCCTAAATGAAATTTTGCAAAACACGCATTTTTCCTAAATTCAAATAAAATAGCAAATAAAACCAAATAAAATCTTGTTCGACTTTTTTATTAAATCCTCAATATTTCCTTATTTTTGGGAAAGTCATTTTATTCCCTCTCTCATAGTTTTATATTAGAAATAATTGAAGATAAAATAAATAAAATCAAATGATCCTATTCTCACAATTTGAGACAACTCAAACATGAAAATAAGGAAAGCTCCAACTCTCTCCGAGGGTCCTTGAGTTGCGAAAATTTCTAGGATCAACCAAAATGCAATAAATATGATATGCAATGATGATCTAGTGTATAACATTCCAAATTGAAATTTTGGGATGTTACAAACCTACCCCCCTTAAGATGAATCTCGCCCTCGAGATTCGGGTTGGCTAGAAAATAGGTGAGGGTGGTCCTTCAGCAAATCTTCCTCTCGTTCCCAGGTGGCTTCATCCTCCGTGTGGTGGCTCCACTGAACCTTGCAAAATTTGATAACCTTGCTGCGGGTGACTCGATTGGCATATTCTAGAATCTTATCTGGTTTCTCCTAATAGGTCAAATCACTGTCCAACTGAATAGCTTCCAGTGGTACCGTATCTCTCAGCGGTATGTCAGCCATTTCTGTGTGGCACTTCTTCAATTGGGATACATGAAACACATCGTGAACTCCTGACAGTCCTTCGGGTAATTCCAACTTGTAGGCTACTTCTCCCATACGCTCCAAAACTTTGTATGGGCCTACAAAACGTGGCGCTAGTTTTCCCTTAACTCCAAAGCGCTTAACTCCTCGAAGTGGAGATACTCGAAGATAAACTCGGTCTCCGACTTCGTAAACTGTCTCCTTGCATTTAGAATCTGCATAACTCTTCTGCCTGGACTGAGCTACCTTGAGCCTATCACGAATCAATTTCACTTTCTGTTCAGACTCCTTTATCAGATCCGGTCAAAACAACTGGCGGTCCCCAACTTCATCCCAAGACAATGGGGTCCTGCACCTCCTTCCGTACAAGGCTTTGAAAGGGGCCATCTTCAAACTGGATTGATAGGTGTTGTTGTAAGAGAACTCTGCATATGGCAAATTCTCATCCCAACTAGATCCATAATCTAGCACACAAGCTCTTAGCATATCCTCCAAAATCTGATTGACTCTCTCGGTCTGTCCATCTGTCTGCGGGTGAAAAGCTGTGCTAAACTCCAGTCTGGTTCCCAAAGTCTCATGCAATTAATTCCAGAACTTTGAAGTAAACTGGGTTCCTCTATCTGTTACAATGCTCCTTTGAACTCCATGCAGACATACGATCCTGGTCATGTATATCTTTGCCAACTTTGCACTGGTATAGATAGTCTTTACTGGAATGAAATGAGCTACCTTTTTCAAGCGATCGACTACAACCCATATCGAGTCATAGCCTGAACGTGTTCTGGGCAATCCTGTAATAAAATCCATGCCTAGCTTATCCCACTTCCATTCGGGTATCGGCAACGGTTGTAGCAATCTTGCTGGTTTCTGATGCTCTGCCTTCACTCTTTGACATACATCACAAACTGCTACATACTCCACAATATCCTTCTTCATTCCGGTCCACCAGAAAATATCCTTCAAATCCAAATACATCTTGGTATTTCCAGGGTGAATCGAGTATGGTGAATCATGAGCCTCTTGCAAAATTAGCTTCCTGGTCTCCGGATCATTTGGCACATAATCACGGTCTTCAAACCATAAGGTATCATGTTCATCCTCACGAAATCCCTTAGCTTTTCCTTTGCTAATTTTCTCTTTAATAGAAGCAATCCCCTTGTCAGTCTTTTGGGCTTCTCTGATTTTATCCATCAATGTAGACTGAATCTCCAATGCTGCTACATAGCCTCTTGGAACTATTTCCACACATAGCTCTCGAAGATTTTCGGCTAACTCACTTAGTAAATCTCCCGTCATTAGGGTATTAATATGACACTTACGGCTCAACGCGTCAGCTACTACGTTAGCCTTTCCGTGGTGATAATGCAATTTCATATCATAATCTTTGATGAGGTCCAACCATCTCCTTTGTCTGAGTTTCAACTCCTTCTGTGTGAAAATATACTTCTAACTCTTGTGATCCGTGTACACCTCGCAACGGTTTTCAATCAGAAAATGTCTCCAAGTCTTCAATGCATGCACTACGGCTGCTAACTCCAAATCATGCGTAGAATAATTCAACTCATGAGGCTTAAGCTATCATGAGGCATATTAAACAACTCTCCCTTCGTGCATCAGCACTGCTCCAAGTCCTCGACATGAAGCGTCGAAATACACCTCATAATCCTTGGTCTAATCCGGTAAAATCAACACTGGTGAGGTAACCAAACATTTCTTCAACTCCTAAAAACTAGCCTCACATTCCTTCGTCCATATGAACTTGGTATCCTTCTTCAACAACTCCGTCATAGGCTTCGCAATCTTTGAGAAATTCTCAATAAACCTCCGGTAGTATCCTGCGAGTCCAAGAAAACTCCGGATCTCTCCCATGGTGGTTGGTGCTTCCCACTTGGTCACGGTATCAACTTTAGTGGGATCGACTGCTATACCTTCTCCGGATATAACGTTTTCCGAGAAATCCAACTTCCTTCAACCAAAACTCACATTTGCTAAACTTGGCATATAATTGATGTTCTCTGAGCTTTCCAAGAGCCAAACGCAAATGTTCCTTATGCTCCTCTTCATTCTTCGAGTAAACCAGGATATCATCAATGAACACTACAACGAACTTATCCAAGAACTCCATAAACACTTTGTTCATCATGTTCATAAAATATGCATGTGCGTTAGTCAGACCAAATGACATAACAGTATACTCGTACAGCCCATACCTAGTGGTAAAAGCCGTCTTGGGTATATCCTGTTCCCAAATCTTCAACTGGTGGTATCCTGATCGCAGATCGATCTTGGAAAATACCTTAGCTCCTTGCAATCGATCAAACAGATCATTAATCATTGGTAGTGGGTACTTGTTCTTGATGCTTACTTCATTCAATACTCGATAATCAACAACCATCCTTAACAATCCATCCTTCTTTTCTACTAGAAGTACTGGCGATCCCCAAGATGAAGAACTTGGGTGAATATAACCTTTATCCAGTAACTCCTTAATTTGCTTCTTAATGTCCACCAAATCCTTTGCAGGCATCCTATATAGTCTCTTTGATATTGGCCCTGTGCTATGCAAAAGCTCAATCAAAAACTCAATATCTCTATCCGGTGGCATGCCTGGCAACTCTTCTGGAAATACATCAGGGAAATCCTTCACAACTAGTACTTCCTCCTATACAACTCCTGTTAACCAATTTACTTGAGTCCTCTTTGGCACATGTCAGGATACATTCTTGATCCTTCTCCCTTCTGGGGTGGTAAGCAAAGTTGACTTACTGGCACATTCAATACTCCCTTCATACTTTGACAACCAATCCATGCCTAATATCACATCCAATCCTTGGGATTCCAACACTATTAGGTCTGAGGGAAAAACATACTTACCAATTCTTAATGGTAACCGATCACACCATAGACTAGCCATATATTCTGCTCCAGACGAGGTTACTAACATGGGTGACCTAAGGGCTTGGGTTGGCAGTTTATACTTATCCACAAATCCCCTTGATATGTATGACTGCGATGCACCAGTATCGAAAAGAACGAGTGCAGTAAATGACATAACCAAAAACTTACCGATTACTGCATCCGGCTGCTCTTCAACCTCCTCCACGTTAACGTGGTTCACCTGTCCCCTATTGAAAGGGTTCGGCTTCTTCCCAGAGCTTCCATTGCCATTTCCATTCTGGGATTCAGGACATTCATTGGCATAATGTCCGGTCTTCTGGAACTTAAAGCAAGTGACTTGGCTTAGGTCTTTCTTGGCTGGGGTTGATGGGTTGGTACGGTTCTGGCCGTTGCTTCCTCCATTCCCATTACCATTCCTAGGGCCATTGTGATTGTGTGAGCTACCTCCTCCATGGGTATGCCGAAAATGTCCTCCCGGCCTAGGGGTAAATCGTGGCTTCTGCTGAGCTCCTGAATTGTACTTCCCTTGAGCATACTTCCTCTTGCGATTCTCAATTTGCTGCTGCTTCCCTTCAATCATGAGAGCACGATCTACCAACTCCTGGTTGTTGTTGAAGGTTTCTACCATAAACTGCATGCTCAACTCATCATTCAGTCCTTCCAGAAATTTCTCCTGCTTTGATGCATCCGTAACAACGTCATCTGGGCATAACGTGCTAATTTACTGAAGTCTTCCACATAATGGCCAACTGTCCGTCCTCCTTGGCGCAAGTTGCGAAACTCTCGCTTCTTCATGGCCATAGCTCCTGTTGAAACATGGGCAGTATGAAAAGCCTGCTGAAAATGGTCCCATGTGATATTATCGACAGGGAAAGTGGCTGTGAAATTCTCCGACCATGATGCTGCGGGTCCTTCAAGCTGATGTGCAGCAAACATCACCTTCTCCGCATCCGTGCATCCTGTTGTGGTCAACTCTCTAGCCGTCTTGCGGAGCCAATCATCTGCTACTATTGGCTCGGTTCTACTGGAAAACACCGATGGATTCAGCCTAAGAAAACGGGCTAAGTGATCAACATGTGGTGGTGGATTGTTGTTGTTGTTGCTCCCTTGGTTCTGATTTTGGACTAGCAACTGCATCAACGTGTTCTGCTGCTGGATCAATTGAGTGAGCTCCGGTGGAAAGGTAAATCCAGGGTCACGTCTTGGAGGCATCTGAGGGTTTAGAAAAGATGAGATTTAAGAATAGAGAGGGTCTAAAGAGAAAACACTACCCATATGCACACGAGGCAAAAGCAAACAATTCAATCAAACAAGGGCATACAATTGATCTAACTATCGCAAAAGTGCTCGGACTATAATATTTACATGGTGGACTACTACTACTGATGAGGTGGTCTACTAAAAATATTCTTTGGTTGCAGACTCCATGATATCTGCTCCGGCTTCATCAACATAGTCTTCATCGCTATCGTCAGGATCCGAGTCGGTGTCGTCGATGATGATGTGGTCTTCCGGGCGAATCTCCTTGGGTTCTTCGTCTTCTTCTACCGGTGTAGGGCCTCCCATAAATATTCCGATCTTCATTGTTAGGTCGGCATTCTTATCCACTAATACTTCAATTTCTTCTTCATAATCTTCACGAGTAGCCTTGAGTTCTTCCTCCAGTTCCTTGATTCTTGTCTTTGCCTTCTTCAGGTCTATCATGTCGGCGCACATCTGATTCTCCAGACGTCTAATGTGCTGGTTTAATTCCTGGATGAAAGCTGCAATTTATCTATCCTTCTTGGTGCTGATCATCTCCCAGTGCTCATCTCGGCGCCCACAAATCTGGTAGATAGTATCCTTGAGATCATTGCGGTAGACTTCTCCAATGTGTCCCATGGCGATGTGAGCTGCCATGCTCTTTCCTAGATTCCATGTTGGTGCATCAAAAGAGAACTCTATGGACTCAGTGACAGGCATGAACGTCCTTCCTGGAACTTGAACTTGAATCATCCAGCTCTCTTCTTTAGGTAAAGTGGCGTTGTAGGTTTCGGTGATGCTTGGTACTCCTATGTTCAGGTATCTGGTGACTTCCTTCAAGTGATGTCCAAAGGGTGTGTCTTCATCCGGTTGAGTGAACTTGTTCTTTGCGTCCGCCATACTAAAAGAGTAGAAAAGATGAGGAATCAGAAAGAGAAGAGAGTGAGTAGTGTTTTAGGTCTTTAGCTTAGTGGTCGTGTCCTACAGTCAGCGTGTGCTCTGATACCATCTTGTAGCGATCAGACCTCAAACGGTCCAATCTCTGTGCTCCGGTGTCATCCCTGGATCAGTAATGCTAACACCACATAGTACTTGAAGGATTTATAACAGAGTAGCAATCACACACTTAATGCATCGAGGGTCTCAAAAGAGAAATTACTACAATAAATATGGCTTAAGGCCATCTAATAACGATAAGAACGGAAGGTGTAACGCCCCAGATACGACTTTCACAATTTGTACCCCAACTCTTGCCGTTTCCGGCATTAAGATATATTTATTCCTTGGGTTCGGGTCTTTGTCTCCGTGTGTTGTTTTCGTTTTCATGCATCTCATATCATGTCATCACGTGTATTGCTTTTGCATACATGTTCATCTCATGCATTCGAGCATTTTCCCCGTTGTCCGTTTTGCATTCCGGCGCTTCGTTCTCCTCCGGTGGCCATTTCTAGCTTTCTTTCGTGTGTGGGGATTAAACATTTCCGGATTGGACCGAGACTTGCGATGCGGCCTTGGTTTACTACCGGTAGACCGCCTGTCAAGTTTCGGGTCTTTTGTACTTCGTTTGATACTCCAACGGTTAACCGAGGCACCGAAAAGGCCTCGTGTGTGTTGCAGCCCAACACCCCTCCAATTTGGCCCAAAAACCACCAAACTCTGCTCCATCGTTTCGGTCGTTCATCACGATCGCGTGGGCGAAAACCACACCTCATTTGGACTCTCCTAGCTCCACTTATGCCTATAAATACCCCCTCCATTCGGATCTGTTCTTCCCCCCGTCCAAAACCCTAAAAAAACAAATCCATCTCTCCCCGCGCCGGGCCGGACGTGTCCGCCCGCGCCGGACAACGTCCGGATCCGCCCGCAGCCAGTCCCCCCTGCCACGTGGCACCGCCGCCGCCGCCGCCGCGGAGGCCCGCCGAGCCCACGCCCGGCCCCCGCGGCCCAGCCGCCTCGCCCCGCCGCCTGACTGCTCCCGCCGCCGTCTTCCTACGCGCCAGCCGCCCGAGCCACCGCGAGCGCCACCGCGGCGACCTCGCCGTCAACTCCGGCCGATGCCGGAACCCCCGCCCCGGCGCCCTGCGCCTCGGCCACCGCCGCCCAAGCTCCCCCTCGCCGCCTCTCCAGCTCCCCGCCGGCCGGATCCGGCGAGATCCGGGCCCGGAAGCACCTCGCCGCCTCCCCACCGACTCCGGCGGCCGACGAACTCTGGCGTGAACAGTGCGCGCCGGCGAGCCTCGGTTCTCGTGCAAATCTGGATCTGGATCTGAGGGTTGACCTCTCCTCCCGAAACCCTAATCTCCGTTTTTTATGCATACTTTGACTGCTCATATCTCCGCATCCGTAGCTCCGTTTTGGACATATGGTATATCAAAATCTTCGCCTCAACGAGTACATCATTTCATTCCATTGCATCATTTGCATTTGAGTTCATCTTGATGCCCAAAATGCTGTTAGAAGGAGGCATTGTGAGTTAAATTGCAGATCCGTTAGTTCATCATAGACTTTTGTCATTTTTGCCATGATTATTGTGTGCATGATATGCCTGTGACCCTTTGGGATGAATTGTTAAGCATTTTGTCTTCTTTCTAGAGGTGCCAACCATGAATTTTTAGGATGTGTGTGGTGACTTGTGCAAGCTTGCAAAGAGGGGCACCTGAGTAATATGTTTTTAGGGACTTAGTGATTTTTACGAAGTCTGGGATGTTTTAGTTCGTGATGCCATATGTCCAGCTTGTTTCCTAGTGATGCGTGCCACTTTTGAGTATGCTCAGTAAGGGACATTTGTTAATATTGTTATGCTCTATCCATCCATGTCTTTACTTGTCATGTTGGAGCACCCTAGGTTGAGTCAATCAAGCTCAACTTTTGCATCGTTGTTAATTTGGGCAGATCGTGAACTCTTTTGCGATTTTGCCAATGCCATTGCTAGTGATTCATGCATGCTATGCCATTGTTATTGCCATGTCTAGCTAGCATTTTTGCCTTCTTCATGGATATATGCTTGCCTTGCCATGACTTGCACTGTAGTGAGTGCATCGAGCTCGTTTACATGCCTCTGTGAGTTATAATTTCAGCATGTCTCAGTTTTCACTAAGTCTGAAAACTGATTGTGTTTCATCTATGTTCGTGTGCTCGTTAGAGTATTTTGTGAACCCTTTTGGCCCCAGGTCACTTTGGGTCTTTTGTTAAGATTGTTGAGTAGCTCCATGCCATGTTCTTACTTGTCATGTTCAGGTTATGTTTCATGCTGTTTTGCTGCTCCGAAGAGAGCATCATGGTCTGAAATTTCAGACTAGCGTTAATTTCGCTAAGTCTGAAATCTGTTTTGCTTATTCAGTTTTGCCATGCTTGTTTGGACCCCTTAATGGATGAATTTGGCCGTGGCTCAGTCCTAGTGATTTCTTAAGCATCTTGTGTGCATACCTACCATGTATTTTGTTTTCATGTTTGGTGGATGTAGCATGTTCATTTCATTGCATTTAAGAGCCTACTTGCTGTAAATCGCAGATCGGTTTGTTTCGTAAAACGCTTGCCATTTCCAAACTGTAGCTCCGATTTCCATGATATTTATATTGTTTTCAGGGGATTTCTTCCCCTCTATCCAGTGGCGCACTTGGTTTTCTAAGTTGAGGCCAGGTTCATGCATTTCCTGTCATGTCTTGCATTTTGCATCCCGCATCGCATCCCGCATAGCATACCATCCTTGCATATTATTGGTTGCCCTTGCACGTGGTTGATTGTATCCTTGCTGCTTGTTTGTGTTGTTGGGTAGAGCTAGGAGACGAGTTCGCTAACGAGGAGCCCGTTGAGTTTGCTTTTGAGGATTCAGTCAACTCTGACAACTGTGCAGGCAAGATGATCATACCCTCGAAATATGCTAGTTTGCTCGCTCTTTTGCTTTGCCAATGCTACGATGCCTACCACTTTCTTGTCAGCCTCCCAATTGCCATGATTGAGCCTCTAACCCACCATTGTCCTAGCAAACCGTTGATTGGCTATGTTACCGCTTTGCTCAGCCCGCTTCTTATAGCGTTGCTAGTTGCAGGTGAAGATTGGAGCCGTTCCTTGTTGGAACATTTATTTACTTGTTGGGATATCATTATATTGCTATGTTATCTTAATTCATCTATATACTTGGTAAAGGGTGGAAGGCTCGGCCTCTCGCCTAGTGTTTTGTTCCACTCTTGCCGCCATAGTTTCCATCATATCGGTGTTATGTTCCCGGATTGTTGCGTCCCTTACGCGGTTGGGCTATAATGGGAACCCCTTGATAGTTCGCCTTGATTAAAGCTTTTCCAGCAATGCCCAACATTGGTTTTACCATTTGCCACCTAGCCTCTTTTTCTCTTGGGTTTCCGGAGCCCGAGGGTCATCTTATTTTAACCCCCCCCCGGGCCAGTGCTCCTCTGAGTTTTGGTCCCACCGAGCGATGTCCGGGGCTACCAGGGGCGTCTTGCTCATCCAGTGTGCCCTGAGAACGAGATATGTGCAGCTCCTATCAGGATTTGTCAGCACATCTGGGTGGTGTTGCTGGACTTGTTTTAACCTGTCGAATCATCTGGTTGTACCGAGATACCGAGTCTGATCGGTGTGTCTTGGGTGGAGGTCTATTCCTTCGTTGACCGTGAGAGCTTGTTATGGGCTAAGTTGGGACCCCCCCTGCAGGGATTGATCTTTCGAAAGCCGTGCCCGCGGTTATGGGCAGATGGGAATTTGTTAATGTCCGGTTGTAGATAACTTGAACCTTAATTAATTAAAATGAATCAACTGAGTGTGTTGCCGTGATGGCCTCTTCTCGGCGGAGTCCGGGAAGCGGACACGGTGTTGGAGTTATGCTTGCGCAGGTTACTCTCTAGTTTCTCGCTCGTGCTTTGCCTCCTCTTCTCGCTCTCTTTTGCGAATAAGTTAGCCACCATATATGCTAGTCGCTTGCTGCAGCTCCACTTATACATTACCCCCTTTCCTACCTATTAAGCTTAAATAGTCTTGATCGCGAGGGTGCGAGATTGCTGAGTCCCTATGGCCCACAGATTACTATTACACCAGATGCAGGGACAGATGATACAGCTCCAGATGGCGCGCTCGAGCTCAAGTGGGAGTACGACGAGGACTCTCAGCATTACTATGTGTCTTTTCCTGATGATCAGTAGTGGTGCCTATTCGGGGTTAGATTCAGGGCCTTGTCGCATGTTGGGGGTCTTTTCTATTTTGGCGCCGTAGTCGGGCCATGAGTGATTTGTATGATGGATGTTATTTATGTACTTTGATGTGACGTGGCGAGTGTAAGCCAACTATGTTCTTCCCCTTTATATTATTTATGTACATGGGATGTGTGATGACTTCCCAACTTGCGACATTGCTTTCAATGCGGCTATGCCTCTAAGTCGTGCCTCGACACGTGGGAGATATAGCCGCATCGAGGTCGTTACAAGTTGGTACCAGAGCCTTCCCCGACCTTAGGAGCCCCCATTGCTTGATCGTTTTAGCAGCCGAGTTGTGTCTAGAAAAATGTTTTGAGTCCTTAGGAATTATATATCGGAGAGCTTAGGAATTCTTTTTACTTCCCAGTCTCCTCATCGCTCTGGTAAGGCATCTTGACGTAGAGTTTTGAATCTTCTCTTCTCAAATTTCACTAAAAAATTTTTTTAGGATCACGCGAGTATCTTGGTTTTGTTCCGATGACTTATGATGAGAATACTGTCTTGGTGCCTCCTGTCAGGGGTTTAGTGGAAGTGTCCCGGGGAGTTGAGCTCTGAGGTGTTGTCATCATAATTTTATCATTGCAATTCTGGTATACTTGAGATATGTGCGCGACATCGAAAATCTCCTTTATGCAGTTCGTTGGTGAGATAACCTCGACGCCACCCAGTACTGGGGCGGGAGTTCGGGAGTATCGCCATAACTTGTATAACGGATGCTTTTCGAAGGTTGAGGTAGATGGTTTCTGAAGGTTTCTTGGTTATGTGTTGAAGGATGGATACAGCTTGATGTAGGATTTGCTAGCTTGGGTGAGATATTATTGCTTCCCCTGTATCCCCAACACCTGATTGCATAACCGGAATGTTTCGGGAGTTTCATAAGTGGGAATTCAAGTAGCTCTTAGGATATCTTTCCAACAGATGTATGATATGAAATTGGGGTTCGACGTCTAGTGGTTCGCCTATTCACGGTCGATTTTACAGTGGTCTCGTTGTGTCTTAAAGAGTCCTTGGCTATGCTGACTCGGGGACGCTTCGTATGTCATGTGCACTGCCTGGTACATGATGGTGCTGTACGATCGAGCCCGTGTAGGTCCCACCACGAAAACTTCGGACGAAATTTCTATCATATATTTGTTCCGGCTTATTCCGCAAGCCAACCCTTGGTTTTATTTCGAGTTGTGGCATTCGATTTTGCTTCGACGTCATATGTTGATTCCATCCCTCGTTTATGTACCTCTTCTACCTGATTCTTCGTGGCTTCGCAACTTAGGAATATGTGACCACTTCAAGAGAAGTGCATTCGTTCATTTTGTTCGGATGTGAAGACTTATGTTGCAATTTTTCATTCCGTTGGATTCACCATCAATATTTGTCTATTTGTGTGCTAATGGTGGTCAACCTGTTCAGGATGGCTCCTCCAACGCGCATGACTCCGAACCCTGATCCGCCACCACCTCCACCGCCTCCGGAGGCTTGGCAAGCTGTGATGGCCGCAACTAATGCAAATACACAGTTGATCATGCAAATCCTCCAAGAGCGGAATCAAGGCAGTCAAGGGAATCAAGGCAACAATCAGAACCATTTTGCTACTCTGAACCAGTTCCTCGCTAATGGTCCAAAGACGTTCAACAATTGTGTTGAGGCTACCGATGCTGACGATTGGCTAGTGGATCTGGGCAAGCATTTTGAATGCAGCAACGTCAGGCCTGAAGATTTCGTCAAGTTCGCTTCTTTCTAGCTCAAAGATCAGGCTGCAGAGTGGTTCCAGCAGTACAAGGATTCCAGTGGTGGACGTTTGATCACTTGGGATGATTTCCGTCGTGATTTCCGAGCTCATCACATCCCTCAAAGTGTGACTGAAAGCAAACGTGAGGAATTCCGCAATATGAAGCAACGCTCTTTGTCTGTCTATGACTACAACAAGTTGTTCCAGAAGCTCGCCCATTTTGCCAAGCAGGATGTTCCTGATGAGAAGAGCATGATCTATCAGTTCAGGGGTGGTCTCCGTGAAGAAATTCAGCTCGCTCTTGTCCTCTTTGAGCCGCTGAGATACGATGAGTTCTACAACATGGCACTGAAGCAAGAGGCTGCTCAGTTGAGGTGTGATGCTTCCAGGAAGCGAGTCAGAGACACTACGCCTTCTTCCTCTACTCAAGTGGCCAAGCAGCAGAAGTATTGGCTTCCTCCTCCTCCGTTCCGTCAGCCGTATCAGCAGAAGAGCAAAGGTGGCAGTGGTTCTTCCCACCCACGCGACCCAGGCTTTCAGAACAAGACTTCGTCTCAAGCTTCAAGATCCAGTGCTCCATACCACCGTCTGCTTTCTGAGGTCACGTGCAACAAGTGCCAACAGAAGGGTCACTACGCCAACAAGTGTTTCAACCAGAGGCGTCTTCCTCCTCCTCCTCCTGTCAGATTGGCAAGTACAGCTGTGGTCAAGCATAACCCCAAGTCCGCCAAGGTCAACTTGCTGAATGCAGCTCAGCCAGAGGACTCACCAGACGTGATCATGGATAATCTTCCTGTTAATGACATTCCCGCAAGAGTACTTTTTGACACTGGTGCATCTTTATCATTTTTATCGAAGCCTTTTGCATCCATGCATGAGGTGCATACTGTTGATTTGCCTAAGCCGATAGCGGTCTCGTCTCCGGGTTTGTTCATGAACACCAAAATGATGGCTCCAGATGTTACTATCACGTTGGGCGACTACAAGTTCCTTTCTTCCCCAATGGTTCTTGGTAATTCTGATATCGATCTTATTCTTGGGATGGACTGGCTCTCTAAGCATAAAGCTCAGCTTGATTGTGCAGCCAGGCAGATTCAACTAACTCATTCGTCTGAGGATGTCATTGTCTTTGCCGCTCGTGATGATACAATCCGGTTGTTTTCTCTCAATGAGAAGGGTGAATTGGATGCTATTTCGCAGATTCCGGTTGTTTGTGAGTATCAAGACGTCTTCCCAGAAGAACTCCCAGGCATGCCTCCGCATCGGCCGATTGAATTTGTTATTGAACTTGAGCCCGGTACGGAACCTGTGTGCAAACGTCCTTACAAGCTCAGCCCCGAAGAGTTGAAGGAGTTGAAGAAACAACTCGATGTTCAAGAAAGAATGGGTCTCATTCGGCCTAGTACTTCTCCGTGGGGTTGTGGTGTTCTTTTTGTGAAGAAGAAGGATGGAACGGATCGACTTTGTGTCGATTATCGTCCATTGAACAAGAAGACCATCAAGAACAAATACCCACTTCCCAACATTAATGAGCTGTTCAAACAAATCAAGGGTGCCCAAGTATTCTCCAAGCTTGTCCTCCGTATGGGTTATCATCAAATTCGCATTCGTGAGCAAGATATTCCCAAGACGGCGTTCAGAACAAGCTATGGGTCATATGAATACACTGTCATGTCTTTTGGCCACACCAAGGCTCCTCGGACGTTCTCTCGCATGATGAACTTCATCTTCAACCCCTACACCAATGACTTTGTTTTGGTCTATCTCGACGACATTCTGGTTTTCTCCAAGAACAAGGAAGATCATGCCAAGCACTTGCGTTTGGTTCTTGACAAGCTCAGGGAACATCAGTTCTACTCCAAGTTCTCCAAGTGTGAATTTTGGCTCGATGAGGTTCTTTATCTTGGTCATATCATCTCTGCCAAGGGCATTTCCATGGATCCTGAGAAGGTGTCTGCAATTGTTAATTGGGAACCTCCTCAGAACGTGAAGCAACTCCGTAGCTTCCTCGGTCTCACAAGCTATTGCCGAAGATTCGTTGAAAAACTTTTCCAAGATCGCGAAGCCTCTCTCAAATCTTCTTCAGAAGCACATCAAGTACGTTTGGTCTCCGGAGTGTGATATTGCTTTCATCTCTTTGAAAGTGAAGTTGATCACTGCTCCAGTTCTGACTCCGCCTGATGAAACCAAGCCGTACGAGGTCTTTTGTGATGCCTTTCTCCAAGCTCTCGGTGTTGTACTGATGCAAGAGAAGAAAGCTGTTGCTTATACCTCTCGCCAGTTGAAGCCTAATGAGAAGAACTACCCCACTCATGGTCTCGAGTTGGCGGTAGTTGTGCATGCATTGTTGACTTGGAGACATCTTCTATTGGGAAGGAAAGTGGACATTTTCACTGATCACAAGAGTCTCAAGTACATCTTCACTCAGCCTAATCTCAACCTCAGGCAGACTCGATGGGTCGAAATGATTCAAGAGTATAATCCGAGTATTGAGTATACTCCAGGCAAGGCCAATGTGATTGCTGACGCTTTGAGCAGAAAAGCATATTGCAACAGTCTGATTCTGAAGCCTTATCAACCCGAGCTTTGTGAAGCTTTCCGCAAACTTAATCTGCAAATTGTTCCTCAAGGTTTCCTCGCCAACCTTCAAGTTTCTCCTACCTTGGAAGACCAGATTCGCCAAGCCCAGCTTCTTGATGCTATGGTGAAAAAGGTGAAGATTGGTATTGCAAAGAGTCAGTCCAAGTACAAGTGCTACCGACTTGATGACAAGGACACTCTCTTCTTCGAGGATCAAATTGTTGTGCCCAAAGGTGACCTTCGTAAGGTGATCATGAACGAGGCTCACAACTCTCTCCTCTCCATCCGCCCGGGGAGCACGAAGATGTATCAAGACCTGAAGCAAACTTATTGGTGGACTCGAATGAAGCGCGAGATCGCTCAATTCGTGAATGAATGTGATGTCTGCAGAAGAGTGAAGGCAGAACACCAAAGGCCAGCAGGTCTCCTCCAACCTGTTGCCATTCCAGAATGGAAGTTTGACCACATTGAAATGGACTTCGTGACTGGGTTTCCAAAGTCCAAGCGTGGCAATGATGCTATATTCGTTGTCATCGACAAGCTCACCAAAGTGGCTCACTTTCTGCCTATCAAAGAGTCTATCACTGCAGCTCAATTGGCGGAACTCTACACCTCTCGAATTTTCTCTCTGCACGGTATTCCTCAAGTGATATCTTCAGACCGTGGCAGCATCTTTACCTCCAAGTTTTGGGATTCTTTTCAGAAGGCCATGGGCACCAACATTCGCTTCTGCACTGCTTTCCATCCTCAAACAAGCGGTCAAGTCGAGCGTGTCAATCAAATTCTTGAAGATATGCTCAGGGCTTGTGTTATCTCCTTTGACATGAAGTGGGAGGATTGTCTTCCTTATGCTGAATTCTCATACAACAACAGTTTTCAAGCAAGTTCGGGCAAGGCCCCTTTTGAAATTCTGTATGGTAGGAAGTGTCGTACACCTCTCAACTGGTCTGAAACCGGTGAACGTCAGCTGCTAGGTAATGACCTAATCACAGAGGCAGAAGAAATTTGCAAGGTCATTCGTGATAACCTCAAAGCAGCCCAATCCCGCCAGAAGAGCTACTATGATAGTAAGCACCGTGATTTGGCTTTCGAGATCGGAGATCATGTTTACCTCCGCGTCTCTCCTATGAAAGGGACTCGTCGCTTCGGTATCAAAGGGAAGCTTGCCCCTAGATACGTCGGACCTTTCAAGATTATCAGCAAGAGAGGCGACCTCGCCTATCAACTCGAGCTTCCTTCAAACTTTGCTAATGTTCATGATGTGTTCCATGTTTCCCAACTCCGAAAGTGCTTCAAGACGCCTGAACGCACCTTCAACTTCGAGGACATTGAGCTCCAAGAAGATCTCTCCTATCGTGAGCACCCAGTTGCAATCCTTGAAGAGACTGAACGCAGAACTCGCAACAAGTCAATCAAATTTCTCAAAGTCAAGTGGTCACACCAATCCGACCGTGAAGCTACCTGGGAACGTGAGGATCACCTCCGTTCTGAGTACCCGGAGTTCTTTCAGTCCTAGATCTCGGGACGAGATCTTTTCGTAGTGGTGGAGTGTTGTAACGCCCCAGATACGACCTTCCCAATTTGTACCCCAACTCTTGCCGTTTCCGGCATTAAGTTATATTTATTCCTTGGGTTCGGGTCTTTGTCTCCATGTGTTGTTTTCGTTTTCATGCATCTCATATCATGTCATCACGTGCATTGCTTTTGCATACATGTTCATCTCATGCATTCGAGCATTTTCCCCGTTGTCCGTTTTGCATTCCGGCGCTTCGTTCTCCTCCGGTGGCCATTTCTAGCTTTCTTTCGTGTGTGGGGATTAAATATTTCCGGATTGGACCGAGACATGCCATGTGGCCTTGGTTTACTACCGGTAGACCGCCTGTCAAGTTTCAGGTCATTTGGACTTCGTTTGATACTCCAACGGTTAACCGAGGGACCGAAAAGGCCTCGTGTGTGTTGCAGCCCAACACCCCTCCAATTTGGCCCAAAACCCACCAAACTTTGCTCCATCGTCTCGGTCGTTCGATCACGATCGCGTGGGCGAAAACCACACCTCATTTGGACTCTCCTAGCTCCACTTATGCCTATAAATACCCCCTCCATTCGGATCTCTTCTTCCCCCCGTCCAAAACCCTAAAAACAACAGATCCATCTCTCCCCGCGCCGGGACGGACGTGTCCGCCCGCAGCCGGTCCCCTGCTGCCACGTGGCACCGCCGCCGCCGCCGCCGCGGAGGCCCGCCGAGCCCACGCCCGGCCCCCGCGGCCCAGCCGCCTCGCCCCGCCGCCTGACTGCTCCCGCCGCCGTCTTCCTACGCGCCGGCCGCCCGAGCCACCGCGAGCGCCACCGCGGCGACCTCGCCGTCAACTCCGGCCGACGCCGGAACCCCCGCCCCGGCGCCCTGCGCCTCGGCCGCCGCCGCCCAAGCTCCCCCTCGCCGCCTCTCCGGCTCCCCGCCGGCCGGATCCGGCGAGATCCGGGCCTGGGAGCGCCTCGCCGCCTCCCCACTGACTCCGGCGGCCGACGAACTCCAGCGTGAACAGTGCGCGCCGGCGAGCCTCGGTTCTCGTGCAAATCTGGATCTGGATCTGAGGGTTGACCTCTCCCCCCGAAACCCTAATCTCCATTTTTTATGCATACTTTGAGTGCTCATATCTCCGCATCCGTAGCTCCGTTTTGGACATATGATATATCAAAATCTTCGTCTCGATGAGTACATCATTTCATTAAATTGCATCATTTGCATTTGAGTTCATTTTGATGCCCAAAATGCTGTTTGGAAGCATCGTGAGTTAAATTGCAGATCCGTTAGTTCATCATAGATTTTTGTCATTTTTGCCATGATTATTGTGTGCATGATATGCCTGTGACCCTTTGGGATGAATTGTTAAGCATTTTGTCTTCTTTCCAGAGGAGCCAACCATGCATTTTTAGGATGTGTGTGGTGACTTGTGCAAGCTTGCAAAGAGGGGCACCTGAGTAATCTGTTTTTAGGGACTTAGTGATTTTTACTAAGTCTGGGATGTTTTAGTTCATGATGCCATATGTCCAGCTTGTTTCCTAGTGATCCGTGTCCCTTTTGAGTATGCTCAGTAAGGGACATTTGTTAATCTTGTTATGCTCTATCCATCCATGTCTTTACTTGTCATGTTGGAGCACCCTAGGTTGAGTCAATCGAGCTCAACTTTTGCATCGTTGTTAATTTGGGCAGATCGTGAACTCTTTTGCGATTTTGCCGATGCCATTGATAGTGATCCATGCATGCTATGCCATTGTTCTTGCCATGTCTAGCTAGCATTTTGTGCATTCTTTATGGATATATGCTTTCCTTTCCATGACTTGCACCGTAGTGAGTGCATCGAGCTCGTTTACATGCCTCCGTGAGTTATAATTTCAGCATGTCTCAGTTTTCACTGTCTGAAAACTGATTGTGTTTCATCTATGTTCGTGTGCTCGTTAGAGTATTTTGTGAACCCTTTTGTCCCCAGGTCACTTTGGGTGTTTCGTTAAGCTTGTTGAGTAGCTCCATGCCATGTTCTTACTTGTCATGTTCAGGTTATGTTTCATGTTGTTTTGCTGCTCCGAAGAGAGCATCGTGGTCTGAAATTTCAGAGTAGCGTTAAGTTCGCTAAGTCTGAAATCTGTTTTGCTTATTCAGTTTTGCCATGCTTGTTTGGACCCCTTAATTGATGAATTTGGCCGTGGCTCAGTCCTAGTGATTTGTTAAGCATCTTGTGTACATCCCTGCCATGTATTTTGTTTTCATGTTTGGTGGATGTCGCATGTTCATTTCGTTGCATTTAGGAGCCTACTTGCTGTAAATCGCAGATCGGTTCGTTTCGTAAAACGCTTGCCATTTCCAAACCGTAGCTCCGATTTCTATGATCTTTATATCGTTTTCAGGGGATTTCTTCCCCTCTATCCGGTGGCACACTTGGTTTTCCAATTTGAGGCCAGGTTCGTGCATTTCCTATCACGTCTTGCATTTTGCATCCCGCATCGCATACCATCCTTGCATATTATTAGTTGCCCTTGCACATGGTTGATTGTATCCTTATTGCTTGTTTGTGTTGTTGGGTAGAGCCGGGAGACGAGTTCGCTAACGAGGAGCCCGTTGAGTTTGCTTTTGAGGATTCAGTCAACTCTGACAACTGTGCAGGCAAGATGATCATACCCTCGAAATATGCTAGTTTGCTCGCTCTTTTGCTTTGCCAATGCTACGATGCCTACCACTTTCTTGTCAGCCTCCCAATTGCCATGATTGAGCCTCTAACCCACCATTGTCCTAGCAAACCGTTGATTGGCTATGTTACCGCTTTGCTCAGCCCGCTTCTTATAGCGTTGCTAGTTGCAGGTGAAGATTGGAGCCGTTCCTTGTTGGAACATTTATTTACTTGTTGGGATATCATTATATTGCTATGTTATCTTAAATCATCTATATACTTGGTAAAGGGTGGAAGGCTCGGCCTCTCGCCTAGTGTTTTGTTCCACTCTTGCCGCCCTAGTTTCCGTCATGTCGGTGTTATGTTCCCGGATTGTTGCGTCCCTTACGCGGTTGGGCTATAATGGGAACCCCTTGATAGTTCGCCTTGATTAAAGCTTTTCCAGCAATGCCCAACATTGGTTTTACCATTTGCCACCTAGCCTCTTTTTCGCTTAGGTTTCTGGAGCCCGAGGGTCATCTTATTTTAACCCCCCCGGGCCAGTGCTCCTCTGAGTGTTGGTCCCACCGAGCGATGTCCGGGGCTACCAGGGGCAACTCTGGGCTGGCCTACGCGACGTCTTGCTCATCCGGTGTGCCCTAAGAACGAGATATGTGCAGCTCCTATCGGGATTTGTCGGCACATCTGGGTGGTGTTGCTGGACTTGTTTTAACCTGTCGGATCATCTTGTTGTACCGAGATACCGAGTCTGATCGGTGTGTCTTGGGTGGAGGTCTATTCCTTCGTTGACCGTGAGAGCTTGTTATGGGCTAAGTTGGGACCCCCCTGCAGGGATTGATCTTTCGAAAGCCGTGCCCGCGGTTATGGGCAGATGGGAATTTTTTAATGTCCGGTTGTAGATAACTTGAACCTTAATTAATTAAAATGAATCAACTGAGTGTGTTGCCGTGATGGCCTCTTCTCGGCGGAGTCCAGGAAGCGGACATGGTGTTGGAGTTATGCTTGCGCAGGTTACTCTCTAGTTTCTCGCTCGTGCTTTGCCTCCTCTTCTCGCTCTCTTTTGCGAATAAGTTAGCCACCATATATGCTAGTCGCTTGCTGCAGCTCCACTTATACATTACCCCCTTTCCTACCTATTAAGCTTAAATAGTCTTGATCGCGAGGGTGCGAGATTGCTGAGTCCCTGTGGCTCACAGGTTACTATTACACCAGATGTAGGGACAGATGATACAGCTCCAGATGGCGCGCTCGATCTCAAGTGGGAGTACGACGAGGACTCTCAGCGTTACTATGTGTCTTTTCCTGATGATCAGTAGTGGTGCCTATTCGGGGTTAGATTCAGGGCCTTGTCGAATGTTGGGGGTCTTTTCTATTTTGGCCCCGTAGTCGGGCCATGAGTGATTTGTATGATGGATGTTATTTATGTACTTTGATGTGACGTGGCGAGTGTAAGCCAACTATGTTCTTCCCCTTTATATTATTTATGTACATGGGATGTGTGATGATTTCCCGACTTGCGACATTGCTTTCAATGCGGCTATGCCTCTAAGTCGTGCCTCGACACGTGGGAGATATAGCCGCATCGAGGGCGTTACAGAAGGCTTGGAAGATAAGTGAGTCCATCAACTCCAACGACATCACAGAGTATAGAACCACGACCTAAATCTCCTTAATTGTCGTCTGAAAAGTCTGCAACATTAACGTTGCAGCCCGAAAACGGGTCAGCACATGGAATATGCTGGCAATGTAACACATAGAGAGTAATGGAATGAAACAGCTAGACTATATGCATATTTGGCTGGTGGAAAGCTCTATGGTTACAATTTTGCGTAAAGACTATTTTTCCCTACTACAAAGGAATAAATTTATTTAACTATCATGGTGGTTGTTAAACATTGAGAATGGTTGACAACATTCTCAATCCCAATTAAACATCATCATTAAACAAACCCATCATAATTAAATTTTATAGTAACATGTTGAGATTCACATGATAATCCAAGTACTAGATACTCAAGATGTCCAACGGAATTCTCTTCCTTGAACGAACTCCTAGATTGCATCGCCTTCTTGGGGGTCGCTACAGACTACGATCGGATTGGGCTTAAACCCGATCAGAGAGAAATCAAATTCCATCGATCACCCATCAGATAGCGGTGGTAGAGGAGCAAAACAACAACTCTCCCTCTACATTGAGGACGAACAATGTTCGGATCTCCGAGCTGGAAGATTCGGATACCTATCCGCGGAATGACATGCCTTGTCCTCCGAACCAGGAATCAGACGGTAGACCTGAAAAATCAGCCGATCTCCCGGAGCCCGAACTATCAAGCTTGGAAATTTCTCAAACTCCGGATCCCAAATTGGGTCAGGGTTTCGATTTAAATCCAACCACCCACCCAAATATACGCGATCTCACACACCTACGGCAGCTGTCTCAGGAAATAGTCCATCACTTTTGGGTCAGATTCCTCCTTGTCAAGGACACGATTAAAGATTGCCGCGATGAAGATGCGATCTCAATATTCTGCAGTAATTCTACGGACAAAGGAATCCGCAACGCCATCTACCGCCGTCACGTATTACACTTCGCTGACTTGGCAACCATAGTATAGAAGTACTGTGCAATGGAAAGCGCCTGGAAAACTCAGGCATCTCGTTGGGAACCACCAGTTTCCACTCAACCCCTTGTCCGGGCAAAAATGATGCACCCTCATGGGGCACACGACACAGCAGTAAAGAAATCTAAACCCATTATGCGGCACGGAACCGTTCTAGAGGGATGGCTCGATAGGCCATGCAAAATACACACAACATCGGATACCACACCTACCCTCAGCCATAGAGCATGTTGGATACTCCGGCAAGTGGCCAAGAGTGGCGAGGATATCCTCACCACAAATACCTCAGAGCAACACCCCCCGGAAGACAACGACCTCGGGGTATTGACGGTCTTTGAGACTTTCGCTTCAAACAATCGGTGCAAAAGGGCCCTCCACGACCTCGCCGAAGTCTGCTAAGTTAATTGCCACTTTATCAACTTAAAGCTGCCACACATCTGACTAGTTTAGGAAAAACTAGCCGGATGAGTGGCAGCTTTAAGTCGATAAAGTGGCAATCCAGACTAGGAGAAAAAGCATTGCCACTTGATCGACTTCTCCGACACACCGACCACTTCAAGTGTACGGATGCGGCAACGGCCGGTGTAGCGACCAGACCTGAAACGGTCCAATCTCTGTGCTCCGGTGTCATCCCTAGATCAGTAATGCTGACACCAGACAGTACTTGAAGGATTTATAACAGAGTAGCAATCACACACTTATTTCATCGAGCGTCTCAAAAGAGAACTTATTACAATAAATATGGCTTAAGGCCATCTAATAACGATAACAGCGGAAGGCTTGGAAGATAAGTGAGTCCATCAACTCCAGCGGCATCACTGAGTATAGAACCACGACCTAAAACTCCTTAATCGTCGTCTGAAAAGTCTGCAACATTAACGTTGCAGCCCGAAAACGGGTCAGCACATGGAATATGCTGGCAATGTAACTCATAGATAGTAATGGAATGAAACAGCTATACTACATGCATATTTGGCTGGTGGAAAGCTCTATGGTTACAGTTTTGCGTAAAGCCAATTTTTCCCTACTGCAAAGGAATAAATTTATTTAACTATCATGGTGGTTGTTAAACATTGAGAATGGTTGACAGCATTCTCAATCCCAATTAAACATCATCATTAAGAAACCCATCAAAATTAAATTTTATAGTAACTTGTTGAGATTCACATGATAATCCAGGTACTAGATACTCAAGATGTCCATAACCGAGGACGCGGCTAACCATGATTAGTTTATACACTCTGCAGAGGTTTGTGCACTTTTCCCCACAAGACTCGATCGCCTCCGTTTGGTTTCTCGCACTACACGGTGTTTGAGAAACGGATGACCGAGACATAGTCTTTCAGAAGCGCTAGCACCTTACGATGGGTAGACCGTACCACCTACATCCCCTACATCTGCTAGTCCACCACTGTAAGAGTTCGCACGACTTAGTCAACTATGCTAGAGCCCATAAGAGCTTGTGGCTGCACACGGAAGATTCTAGCATGAATAATCTCATGATCCCTTTGAGCCTGGGTGGCGGTCCATAAAGAAAAACAGGCAATCCTGGAATACCCAGGTACCTCAATCCACCCAGATGTGTGTTTAAGTTGCCATCTTAAACAAACCATTAATTAGCAATCTCACATCTGTCATGGATACACTCACCCAATCCATGTCTACTAGCATAGTATGGCAATAAGCAACGTAGAAGTAACTCCCAAAGGTTTGATAATTAAACAGGTAATAGGTACTACCTCAACTACTTTCCAAACCCAGAATTTAATTAGATCTTAATCATGCAATGCGTAAGGATTGATCTAATGCAATAAAACTGGGTAGTACGAGGTATGATCAAAGTGTTACTTGCCTTGTTGATGATCTGGGAAACCTAGCGATCCGAAGTAACAAGCGGCGCACTTCGGGTACTCTATCGCAAACAAACAAGCATACAATAAGCACTCAACTAATGCACAGGTAAAACTCAAATAAGAGATCTAACCAGAAGGTTCAACTTAAGAACTCTGGTTGGCAAAAAAATCAAATCGAACGAAGCAACGAAAGACAAAAGGCAAAAGAAACAGGCTTCGTTTACTAATCTGGATCTAAGGCAGTTTTACAGTGGCAAAAACTTGTTTGAGTTTGTTAAACGGAAAGAGGGTTTCGAGACGAAACTCCAGGCGCTCGAATCGTCTGATTCCGATAAATGAGCGAAAAGTTATACTAAAACAAAAATCGGATCAGAAATCACGATCAGAAAAATCACGGATTTAGTCTGAGAAAAAGAAAAATGACGAACGTTCGTTAAAACGAACGAACGGACGAACGCTCGCTATTTAAATAAACTGGAAAAACGAAGGACTACTAAACGGACGAACGCGTTTTTTTAAAATAATTACGCTCAGAAAAAAAACAAAAGGACTACTAAACGGACTCCAAAAATCCCGAAATAAAATTTCCCTGGCTTCTAAAATCAGGCCGCACAGGATGAACATTTATTTGGGGCCTAAATGCAATTTTGAAAAACGCGCATTTTTCCTAAATTCAAATAAAATAGCAAATAAAACCAAATAAAATCTTGTTTGACTTTTTTATTAAATCCTCAATATTTCTTTATTTTTGGGAAAGTCATTTTATTCCCTCTCTCATATTTTTATATTAGAAATAATTGAAGGTAAAATAAATAAAATCAAATGATCCTATTCTCACACTTTGAGACAACTCAAACATGAAAATAACGATATCCCCAACTCTCTCCGAGGGTCCTTGAGTTGCGAAAATTTCTAGGATCAACCAAAATGCAATAAATATGATATGCAATGATGATCTAGTGTATAACATTCCAAATTGAAAATTTGGGATGTTACAGCCGGATTGGAAGAAATAAATGCTCTTTTAGCGAGCAACCCAATCCTAGCCGCGGCAAGCTTCGGCGAACCAATGTTATTATACATCTCTCCAACACGCCAGGTGGTGAGCGTGGTACTCGTCATCGAGCGAGAGGAGGACAGACACAAATCCCCGCTCCAGAAGCCGGTAAACTATGTATCCACTGTCCTAACTCCATGCAAATCCCGGTACCCTCATTATCAAAAGATAGCATACGCGGTCTTCATGGCATCCCGGAAGCTACGACACTATTTCCAAGAGTGTTATATCACGGTGGCGTCCAAAGTACCACTGAATGACATAATAAACAATCGCGACGCCACGGGCCGGCTTGCCAAGTGGGCCATTGAGCTCCTTCCATTCTACATAACATATAAGTTGCGCTGGGCCAACAAATCCCAAGTACTGGCAGACTTCGTCACCGAATGGACAGATGCCAAACTCCCTAAAGAGTACGACACATATTCCAACTGGGTCATGCACTTCGATGGTTCCAAAATGCTGGCGGGCTTAGGGGCGGGCGTTGTCTTAACGTCCCCCATTGCAGACATAGTTCAGTACGTACTCCAAATATTATACACAAACTCCAACAATGCAGCCGGATACAAGGCCTTATTGCACGGTCTTCGGATGACTACCTCCACGGGCATACAACGCATGGAAGTACGTGGGGAATCAAATCTCGCAATATCCCAAATAAATGGAGACTTCGACGCCAAAGATCCAAAGATGGCAGCCTATCATAACATCCTACTCAAAATATCATCTCGGTTCGAGGGACTCGAGTTTCATCATGTGGCTCGAGAAAGCAATCAAGCAGCGGATGTTCTTGCTCGCATCAGCGCCAAGCATGACCCCGTCCCACCTAACTTCTTTTTGGAAAGGATCTTCATGCAATCCGTGGTGTGGCAAGACGAGAGTGGCAACACTAGTCCGGATACGATTATACCCCCAGATTCCAAACACAATACTGATATCATCGGAGGATCAGCCACTGAAACAACATCGTCGGCCCATCTAATAATGGCAGTAATTGCCCCATGGACAGAACCCTTCTTGGCCTACCTTAAAAGGCGAGAGCTCCCTGAGGATCAGAATGAGGCTCGCAACATTGTTCGGTGTTCGAAAGCCTACAAGGTCCACGAAGGAGAGCTCTACAAGAAAAGCGCTACCGGAATACTTCAAAGATGTACCTCCGAAGAAGAGGGACGACAGCTCTTGGCTGAAATCCATGCTGGCCTCGGTGGTCACCACGCCCTAGCTCGCGCCCTTCTAAGTAAGGCCTTCCGTACAGGTTTCTTTTGGCCGACGGCCCGAGCAGATGCACAGGACCTTGTCCAATGTTGTGTCGGATGCCAGCATTTCACAAACCAAAGCCATCTGCCGCCCGCCGCTCTACAAACAATCCCCATTACTTGGCCTTTTGCGGTCTGGGGGCTGGATATGGTCGGACCGATTAAAGGAGGCAGCCATAAGAAAAAATATCTGCTGGTCATGGTAAATAAGTTCACTAAGTGGATAGAGGCCAAACCAGTTAAAATGGCTGAAGCCGGACCGGTGATAGACTTTATATCCGGTGTAGTGCACCGTTATGGTGTCCCACACAGCATCATCACCGACAACGGCTCCAATTTTACAGCCGATGAGGTGAAAGCCTGGTGTGCTAATCTAGGAATTAAACTCGATTATGCCTCCGTCTATCATCCGCAAACAAACGGTCAAGTCAAACGAGCCAATGGTCTTATTATGAGCGGCATCAAACCCAGACTAGTGCGGTCTTTGAAAGAATCAGACAAGCACTAGGTTGAGGAGCTCGACTCCATACTCTGGGGGCTGCGGACCACGCCCAACCGCACTACTGGAAATACACCTTTGTTCATGGTGTATGGCGCAGAGGCTGTGTTACCCTGCGACATTATTCATGACTCACCTCAAGTGCGCATGTACGAAGAGAGAGAGAGAGGCCGAGCTTGATCGGCAGGACAGCTTAGATGCCCTAGAGGAGGAGCGTGACGTTGCAAAAGCCTGTTCCGCATTTTATCAACAGCAAGCCCACAGATATCAAAGCAGAGAAGTGCGGGCCAAGACTTATAATGTTGGCGAACTTGTTCTACGCTTGCCGGAGAAGAAAAGGTAGCCCAAGTGCGAGGGTCCCTTCATCATTGATGAAGTTCTCACTGGAGGAGCGTGCCGCCTGCGTGATGGATTAGACAATCGCCTAGAGCCGAACCCCTGGAACGCAGCCAGACTCCAAAGATTCTATGCCTAGCACTGATAACCCACAAGTATAGGGGATCGCAACAGCTTTCGAGGGTAGAGTATTCAACCCAAATTTATTGATTTGACACAAGGGGAGCCAAAGAATATTCTCAAGTATTAGCAGCTGAGTTGTCAATTCAACCACACCTGGAAACTTAGTATCTACAGCAAAGTGTTTAGTAGCACAGTAATATGATAGTGGTGGTAGCAGCAACAAACATAAAGACAACAAAAGTAAAGTTTTTGGTATTTTATAGTGATTGTAACAGTAGCAGCGGGAAAGTAAATAAGCGTAAACTAGTATATGGAAAACTTGTAGGCACCAGATCAGTGATGGATAATTATGCCGGATGCGGTTCATCATGTAACAGTCATAACATAGGGTGACACAAAACTAGCTCCAACTCATCAATGTAATGTAGGCATGTATTCCGTATATTGTCATACGTGCTTATCGAAAAGAACTTGCATGACATCTTTTGTCCTACCCTCCCGTGGCAGCGGGGTCCTATTGGAAACTAAGGGATATTAAGGCCTCCTTTTAATAGAGAACCGAAACAAAGCATTAGCACATAGTGAATACATGAACTCCTCAAACTATGGTCATCACCGGGAGTGGTCCCGATTATTGTCACTTCGGGGTTGCCGGATCATAACACATAGTAGGTGACTATAGACTTGCAAGATAGGATCAAGAACTCACATATATTCATGCAAACATAATAGGTTCAGATCTGAAATCATGGCACTCGGGCCCTAGTGACAAGCATTTAGCATAGCAAAGTCAGAGCAACATCAATCTCAGAACATAATGGATACTAGGGATCAAACCCTAACAAAACTAACTTGATTACATGATAAATCTCATCCAACCCATCACCGTCCAGCAAGCCTACGATGCAATTACTCATGCACTGCGGTGAGCATCATGAAATTGGTGATGGAGGATGGTTGTTGATGACGACGGCGACGAATCCCCCTCTCCGGAGCGCCGAACGGACTCCATATCAGCCCTCCCGAGAGGTTTTAGGGCTTGGCGGCGGCTCTGTATCGTAAAACGCGATGATTTCTTCTCTCTGATTTTTTTCTATCCGAAAGCAAATATGTAGAGTTGGAGTTAGCATCAGAGGGCATCTAGGGGGCCCACGAGGTAGGGGGGCGCACCCCCCACCCTCGTGAGAAGGGTGTGGGCCCCCTGGTCTTCATCTTTGGCGAGGATTTTTTATTGGTTTTTCTAAGATGTTCCGTGGAGTTTCAGGTCATTCTGAGAATATTTGTTTTCTGCACATAAAACAACACCATGGCAATTCTGTTGAAAACAACATCAATCCGGGTTAGTTCCATTCAAATCATATAAGTTAGAGTCCAAAACAAGGGCAAAAGTGTTTGGAAAAGTAGATACGACGGAGACGTATCAACTCCCCCAAGCTTAAACCCTTGCTTGTCCTCAAGCAATTCAGTTGACAAACTGAAAGAAAGAAAGAAAAACTTTTACAAACTCTGTTTACTCTTGTTGTTGTAACTATGTCAAGCGAGCATTCAAGTTTTCAGCATAGATCATAACTAACCACATTTGCAATAATTCCCAGGTCTCATAATTACTCATATCAATAGCATAATCAACTAGCAAGCCATAATTATAAATCTTGGATGACAACACTTTCTCAAAACAATGATAATATGATATAACAAGATGGTATCTCGCTAGCCCTTTCTGAGACCGCAAAACATAAATGCAGAGCACCTTTAAAGATCAAGGACTGACTAGACATTGTAATTCATGGTAAAAGAGATCCAATCATAGTCATACCCCATATAAATTAACAGTGATGAATGCAAATGACGGTTGTGCTCTCCAGCTAGTGCTTTTTAATAAGAGGGTGATGACTCAACATAAAAGTAAATGGATAGGCCCTTCGTAGAGGGAAGCAGGGATTTGTAGAGGTGCCAGAGCTCGGTTTTGAAATAGAGATAAATTGTATTTTGAGCGGTATACTTTTATTGTCAACGTAACAACTAAGATATGGCGATATCTTCCATGCTAAATACATTATAGGCGGTTCCCAAACAGAATGGTAAAGTTTATACTCCCCCTCCACCAACAAGCATCAATCCATGGCTTGCATGAAACAACGAGTGCCTCCAACATACATCAGGTCCCAGGGGGAGTTTTGTTTGCAATTAATTTTGATTTAGTTTGCATAAAGCATGGGACTGGGCATCCCGATGACCAGCCATTTTCTCGTGAGTGAGGAGCGGAGTCCACTCCTCTTGAGAATAACCTGCCTAACACAGAAGATAAGGATAGCCTTTGTTGATACATGAGCTATTCGAGCATACAAAACAGAATGTTTATTTGAAGGTTTAGAGTTTGGCACATACAAATTTACTTGGAATGGCAGGTAGATACCGCATATAGGAAGGTATGGTGGACTCATCTAGAATAACTTTGGGGTTTAAGGGATTGGATGCACAAGCAGTATTCCCACTTAGTTCAAGTGAAGGCTAGCAAAAGACTGGGAAGGGACCAACTAGAGAGCGACAACAGCCACGTACATGCATTAAAATTAATAAACATTGGATGCAAGCATGAGTAGGATATAATCCACCATGAACACAAATATCGTGAAGGCTATGTTGATTTTGTTTCAACTACATGCGTGAACATGTGCCAACAAGTCACTTAAATCATTCAAAGGAGGATACCACCCCATCATACCACATCATAATTGAAAGTGCGTTATATCGACTAGAGGGGGGTGAATAGGCGATTTTTATGAAAGTCTTCAAAACGTGGAAGTTATGAAGACAAACAGTAGAGATATGCCTATTACTATGCAGCGGAAGGTAGACTACACTAGGCAAGCCATGGTCAAGTATTCAATAGAGTGAAAGCACAATAACAAATAGCTGCAGTGTAATAAGGATCAGGTAGGAAGATATTATGAAGCCAAACAGAACATACATTCACGTTGTGAAGACAAAAGATAGAGCAAACATGCAATGACTTCACAACAAGTAACAGTAAGTAAAGGGAAGTGAAGATGAAACCAGTGACTCGTTGAAGACAATGATTTGTTGGACCAGTTCCAGTTGCTGTGACAACTGTACGTCTGGTTGGAGCGGCTAGGTATTTAAACCTTAGGACACACAGTCTCGGACACCCAGTCCTGAACACGTAGCTCCGGACACCCAGTCCTCACCGTATTCTCCTTGAGCTAAGGTCACACAGACCTCGCCCAATCACTCTGGTAAGTATTCAAGGTAGACTCCCAAACCTTCACAGACTTTGTTCACCGGCAATCCACAATGTCTCTTGGATGCTCAGAATGCGACGCCTAACCGGCTGGAGGATGCACAGTCCTCAAGTGTAATAAGTCTTCAGATCACTCAGACAAGAAGACTTAAGTGATGCCCAATTCTCTCTGGCTCTGGGTGGTTAGGGCTTTATCCTCGCTAGGTATTCTCTCTCTCAAAAGCTTCGAGGTGGGTTGCTCTCAAACGACAAAAGCCGTGCACTGAATCTGAGCAGCCAACCGTTTATGGTTGTAGGGGGTGGGCTATTTATAGCCACTAGGCAACCCGACCTGATTTGTCCGAAATGACCCTGGGTCACTAAGGAACTGACACGTGTTCCAACGGTCAGATTTCAAACCCACACGGCAACTTTACCTGGGCTACAAGCAAAGCTGACTTGTCCGACTCTGGACAAGATTTGCTCTCATAGTCTTCACTCGAAGACATAGGTTTTTGTTTAGGCATCACTTCAGTCGTTCTGACTGGTTCTCTTGGACCCCACTTAACAGTACGGTGGTTCCTATGACTCAACACAAATGAAAAAGAACTACGAAAGATCTAAGTCTTCGAGCTCCATAGGCTTCATGTGGTGTCTTCTCTGGTCATAGTCTTCAATGTGAATATCTTCATATACCACCATTGACTTCAATGTCTTCATACATTTTTAGGGGTCATCTCTGGTAGGAAAACCGAATCAATGAGGGACTTCTACCTATGTTATCCTGCAATTCTCACAAACACATTAGTCCCTCAACTAGGTTTGTTGTCAATACTCCAAAACCAACTAGGGGTGGCACTAGATGCACTTACAATCTCCCCCTTTTTTGTGATTGATGACAAACTAGTTGAAGTTTTCAACGGGGAATATAATCTGTGAAATTTTAAAGGATAAGGAATTGTCTTCATAAGTTGCAAGGGCTCCCCCTGAAGATGTGCATATAAGTAATTTGCTTTTGGAATGCAAATGCACATGGCAGGTTGTACTTGTGGAGATCCACTTCACCTTATGATGACACTCCACTATGCATGTGAAAGTATATGAAGATAATGACATGCATAATGAAAAATGGACGTCTACAGAATGATCTAAGTGCGGAATTTATTGTCGCACATACGGAATTTATCATCGCAAAACAAGTTGGCAAATAAGTAGCAGACGACCATCGAGTTTAAGTGTTACAACTCAAAGAACCAAATGTAGCAAAACGAGAGTTGTAAGCACGAAGCAAAATATAAAGCACCCGTCCATATGGACCCCCTTGAAGACTATCAACCTCATATGCTTCTCCCCCTTTTGTTAGTGAGGACCAAAAAGGTTTGAAGACATAGAGCAGGGTCTTCGGTGGTGTTTGGCGGTGCAAACGAACTTGGAGCAGTATCGATGTGTGCTGAAGGAGGTGGCGGTGAAGTAGCATCATCTTCATCCTCGATAACTCTGGCAGTCACTGTGGCAGCAGAGGAAGAAAACTCAGAGTCTTCAAGGGATGGTGTTCCTCGCAGCACAGCCCTTCTAGGAGGTGTGGAATCAAACTTGAATCGCTCAGTGAAGCCATACTCTTGAAGATCAGCTTCAGAACACATCATCGTTAGCCCTTTCCATGTGCGGCGACAAGTTTCATGGGTAACGAAAGCATTCTTGGTGGCAAGATTTCGAATGCCATTAACATCCACCAAGAGGATTTTCCTCTGACGCTTCAGCCAGTCATGATGCCTATCCTGTTTTTGATGAAGGGCCACAAGAAGCTCTCGGTCATTGAGAACACGAGTGCGCTTCTTGGGTCTTGGAGCAGTTGTGCTGTCAGTGGCTTCAGTGGAAGCAGGGCGTGGTGCACGTGTAGTGCCAGCCAAAGAATACACCCGAGAGACTGCTTCAACTCCTTCAATGTTTTGAGTGAAGCTCTGGTGTTTTGCATTCTGAAGGCTTAGAGGTTGCTTGGCAGGCTCAGGATAGATGGCTTCAACAGAGGTATCCACATCAGGCAAGAAGATATGATGGTTGCGGGCTGAGGGCTGATACGAGATAGCAGAGTGAAGCTTGATCAGTCACATTACCCAAGGGGCGTAGAACTTCAAACCAAACAGATCAGTGCCTGATGCAGCTAGTTGGCGTATGAAGAAGTCCTGTGCATTGAAGCATTTGCCATGAAGGATATAGAATATCAAAGTCTTCATTGCACCCTCGATCTTGGCATTTGGAGAGTGTCCTTTAATGGGCCAGAGAGTCCGCCTGATGATGTGATATATGGTTCTTGGCAGATACTCAAGGTCTTCAACGAAGAACTTTGTGGGATAAGCAGCATCTTGGGGCAATGGCTTCATCATGCTGAGCATCTGACTCATATCAGGTTCAGGCCTCTGAAAGATGCTCTCAATAGCTTCAGTATGCAGCTGACAGCCTTGATCGGAGAGATCGCCAGGAGAGGGCAAGCCAGTGAGATCAATGATGTCAAATGCATTGGCTTCGTGATGAACATTGCCGGTCATCCACTCCAGGACCCAAGTCTTCGGATCTCTGTTTTACCCACGGATGTGGAGTGTGGCATAGAATTGGAGCAGCAGCTCTTCATTCCAATGCTCTTGGTCAGTTATGAATGGCAGCAGTCCAACTTGCTTGAAGCAATCCAAAGCTTCTTCTAGGCAGGGCAGACCAGCTATAGCTTCAACGTCAAGGCGCTTGTGTGGGAAGATGCGACCTTGGTTGTACAGTATGCATGAGTAATAACTTCGCTGAGGATAGCTCCAGAACCGATCTGATGAAATCCTTTCCCTTGAGTAGGGGTTCTTGGAGCTATTGAAGAATGTATTGTCTGCCCTGAAGCCATTGATGTTGAAGGAGCCAGGTGCTGATGCAGGACCTGGGAACCTTGGCAGTCTTGGGAATGGCTTCTGTATCTGAGGCATGTGCTCAACATGATAGTCGAACTGGGGACCGGCAGCAGACTCAGGAACAGAAGTGTCAGGATTAGTGGCTTCGCTGTCTTCTGATGCTTTTGGTGGGGAGGGCTCCACATTAGCTTCATTGTTAGTTGTGGCAGCCACACGATTTTCATCCTCCACTTGACGAGCTGGAGGGTCGGACACAAGCACATTCTCTCTAAGAACTGCTTCTTGGTGAGAAAAGGGGACTTGTGGTACTTCTTCTTCTTCGGCTGATGCAGCCGGAATGTCTTCAGCCGAGACTTGAGGCCTTGGACCTTTGCGAAGCCTGCACAACGCAGGCGACGCATGTGCAGATGAAGTTGGCTGGGCCTCATTGTCTTCTTCCTCTTGTGGGCGATCCGCCCATGAAGCATCCTGAGCGATTGGCGTCAGAGGACGAACAATGCTGATTAGTTCGCTGTTCTCGAACTGAGGAAGGACTGCACCATCTTCTACATTGTCATGTTGACCAATGTCTTCAGCAGCGATGGGATCAGCTGCTGGAATGTCTTCAGCTCCACGAGCCTCTGTGAAAGCAGGCCCATGGATGGTCAGTTGGCGTTCTTGTGGATTGGCGTCAGGGTGAACCATGGAAATGGGTTCAACAACCAAGGGCTCTATGGGAGCAACCCTATCTTTCTTGGTCTTTCTCTTTTTCTTGGAGAGGGCAGTAGGAGAGGCTTCAGGATATTTCCTTTTCCTCGCTTCAGCCTCAGCAGTTCTCGTCTTCTTGAGCTTTGAAGCTATTGACCGGCCTTTTGGCTTCGAGCCAGTCATTCTTGTGGGGAAGACAATCGGAACTGCTTCCTGCCTTGGTGCATCGGGTTCAGCTGTAACAGGCTTCTTCTTCTTCTTTGCGGCCATCCTGGGGTCGATGCCAGGACGCCCAAGTGCCTTGCGCTTCTCAGCCTCATTGTAGGCTTGCACACATCTGTCAGCCAGAGTCTTCATGCGCTCATGCGAACCCTGAGCTTCTGCATGTTTCTTCAGAAATGCTTCCTTGAGCTCGTGCAGCATGATCTTGAAGTTCTTCACATCTTGCACGCTGAGCTTGGCCATATGCTTCTTGAACTGAGCCTTTTCATAGTCAATCTTCTACTTCATTTGAACAACGCGCTGGGCGACGGCTAGTTCTGAAGCAATGGCGCCATGGAAGGCGACACTAAGGCCAATGGGTAGCTGCAGATCATCAAAGCTGATGTTTGGCGTGTCAAACTATTCATCAATGAAGTTGTGAATGATTGTGACATCAAAGAGCGGCAGATCATTGCAGATTTCTGCCAATTCTTTGCTCTTGATGAGTTGCTCAAGAGCGTCATCTGCGAGATCTTCGTCACTTGATAGATCAATGTCATCATTGTGCAGAATGGCAGCAGCTGTAAGCTCTTGGCCGATGTGTGGCTGAGGCATCCTACTCTTCTGGGGCTTGGAGATGCGTGATAAGTCTTCAAACTGCACACTGTCTTCAGGAGGTGCAGTTGACAGTGGCTTCGCCCTTGAGATTTTCGGTGAAGGGGCAGGCTGTGAAGCTTGAGGCTTCTTCACCTTCTTTGGTTTCAGCACCGCAGGAGCTTCTTCTGATTCAGTGTCAGCTGGAGGCTCATTCACTGCAGTCCCTTGAACTAAGATGCGGGTGATGAGGCCTTCAAGGTTGGTGAAAGGACCAATGACATTGGGTTCTGCTTCTCGTGTGCCATCTGCCCTTGGTGCTGAGGGACCAGGGTTGAAGTCTAACCCAAATTTCTTCATGTTCTGCTTTGCTGAGTTTTGGGCAAACTGGAAGTTGCGCTTGAACAGATTGTCGTCACGACACTAGAGTAGTGACGATGGATGTGCATCATTAGGCTGTGGCCCACGGACCATGCATGGATAGAAGCCTTGGGCAATGGCTTCATCTCTGGACCTGGGTAGAAGATTCTTGTATAGGATGTCTCCCCACGGTCTTTTGATGGCACTTTTCTCAGCATACTCTTGGGTTATGAAGCGGTATTTGAACCATTGTTCTGCCCAATATCGTCGAATCCATTGGATTCGGGTCTTGCGCTGACTGTAATCCTCTTCAGGATCTGTCTTGTACATTTCTGCGAGTTCATCTGGCAGATTTCTGGATGTTCCGCCACGACGGTGTCTGCCCCCCTTCCCTGCTGCTTTCTCTGAAGCCATAAACTTTAACTTGAAAGGCTTCAATACGTTCAAAGGCTTCAAAGGCTTTCTCTTGCTGGACCAACAGGAACTGGCTTCAGGAGAATTTATGTGATGTTGTAAGAACTCTGCAAATGAATGCAGACTATGAGAACCAAAGGATTCTCCCACGGACATGTACCTATGACAGCATTAAGGTGCGAGGGAAGGGGAAGAGGTCATATGCATTCTCAGAAGATTTTGAAGATAAATCAGTTTAGAAGACATTGACCTCATCGTGCGAAGACATTCACTCATAGATAAGAAGTTGGTTCCAGATTTGTATGAATCCACCGATCAGTACAAGTGAGGAATCTAACTACTTTGTGAAGCACAAGTGAATATACTAGGCATGTTATGAGATGCAGTATGAGGGAGATCTAACTTGTGTGAACAGAAACTGCTTGTGGTAGAAAGTGATAAATCCATATGATCAACAGTGCTGTAAAAAGGGAGTTTCATTTACCACACTAAGAACTGGTAGACGAAGTGGGAGATGAGGCTGAGCAGTTCAATCTTCCGTGCCCTAACTTGGCGACGGAGGACACCTACGGCGACGGCGGAGAGGACGATGTCCGGGATCAGCGTGAAGACGGTGTCGGAGAGGTTGCGGCAGCGAAGCGCTCCGTCGTCGGCGTCGTCGAGAGCTAGTGGTGGAGCTAGGGTTCGTGCGAGGGTGGAAGAAGGGATAATGACCGCTGTGAGTGTGTATTTATAGGTACAGGGGCGGCACTGCGCTATTACACAGGTGCCCCTGGCGATTCGTATCTGAGTAACACGTGGCCATCTTGTGGAATTTTGGGGTTTGTTCCACGTCCGACGCACGCCTGGATTGTCGGGTGGTCGTTCCTACTTCTCCGGATTTCATGTGGACGAATGAGCATTGAAAATGGACTTAAAAGTTGTCTCTATGTCGTCTGCTGACAAGGGCGCAGAGAAGACATTCAACAGTTTCAATAGAATGCATATGACTTGGAGAGATAGAATTTGAGATAGAAAGCATAGAGAGGTTAGGGTCCGATCACATTCACTTAGTTCAAAAGATTCAAACAAGAAGACATAGCTATAAGTGAATGCTGTAGAGGACAGAACACTAGTATATAAATATCTATATAATCAACATAGTGAAGATAATCATAAAGACCTGTTGAGATTGAAGCCAAACCAAATGTGAAGACATTGCAAGGTAACGCCATGAGTGAAACACTTCAAAATAGAACGTTTGGTGGTGGCGTTACCCACCGTATAGGAAGTATTAGACCCAGACACGGTGCACAATTATCGTGGCGCTCCGAAGTCAAATTCCACATTAATGTATTCACACATAGAATGTATGTATTCATTGATTGAAGATATACGTTACTTCGTGTGTTGCACATCTAAGTCATCAATATGCATAAGTGTTAGGATGTGTGCCTGATCACAGGACATTTGAGGATTCCAGGATATTTAGCTCACATCGTAACTTGCAAAATCTCTTCTCATCAAAGGGCTTGGTGAAGATATCTGCCATTTGCTCTTCAGTGTTGATGTCTATGATATCAATATCTTCCTTCACAACATGATCTCTGAGAAAGTGATGACGAATTTATATGAGCTTTGTCTTCGAGTGCTGAACTGGGTTGTTGGCAATCTTGATGGCGCTCTCGTTGTCGCAGTAAAGTGGCACTTGCTTCAGATGAATTCCATAGTCCTTGAGAGTTTGCTTCATCCACAGAAGCTGAGCGCAGGATGATCCAGCAGCAATGTATTCAGATTCAGCAGTGGAGAGGGATACACAGTTCTGCTTCTTTGAAGACCAACATACAAGTGATCGTCCCAGAAAGTGACATGTGCCTGATGTAGACTTCCGATCAACCTTGTCACCAGCATAATCAGCATCCGAGAATCCAACCAGATCAAACTCTGAGCCCTTTGGATACCATAATCCTAGAGTTGGGGTGTGAGCCAAATATCGAAGAATTCGCTTCACAGCTAAGTGATGCGACTCCTTTGGTGCCGCTTGAAATCGAGCACACATGCAAACACTAAGCATAATATCTGGCTTAGATGCACATAAATAAAGCAAAGAACCAATCATGGAGCGGTATACCTTTTGATCGAACTCTTTACCATTGTCATCGGGACCCAGATGATGTTTGGCTGGCATTGGTGTTGTGAAGCCTTTGCAGTCTTGCATACCAAACTTCTTCAGGCACTCTTTGAGATACTTCTCTTGAGATATGAAGATGCCGTTGCGTTGTTGTCGTATTTGAAGACCGAGGAAGAACTTCAGCTCCCCCATCATGGACATCTGATATTGCTCTTGCATCATGTATCCAGACTCTTCACTGTACTTCTGATTGGTACAGCCGAAGATAATGTCATCCACATATATTTGGCACACAAATAGTTCACCATCATATGTCTTCGTGAAGGGAGTGGGGTCTAGGGAACCAGGTATGAAGCCTTTTCTCTTCAGGAAATATTTGAGTGTGTCATACCAGGCCCGAGGGGATTGTTTGAGGCCATACAGTGCCTTTTTGAGCTTGTATACCATGTCAGGATGTTTTGGATCTTCAAAGCCAGGCGGTTGTGCAACATATACTTCTTCTTCAATCTTGCCATTGAGAAAGACACTCTTCACATCCATTTGATATAGAAGTATGTTATGATGAGTTGCATAGGCCAGCAGTATACGTATGGCTTCAAGTCTAGCCACATGAGCAAATGTTTCATCGAAGTCAATGCCTTCCACTTGAGTATATCCTTGAGCAATGAGACGAGCTTTGTTTCCGACAACTTGACCATGCTCATCTTGCTTGTTGCGGTATATCCATTTGGTGCCTATTATATTGTGCTTCCGTGGATCAGGACGCTTAACCAGTTCCCGTACATTATTCAGCTCAAACTGTTGAAGCTCTTCTTCCATAGCTTGAATCCATTCAGGTTCCATGAAGGCTTCTTCAACTTTCTTGGGTTCTGTTATTGAGATGAACAAGAAATGCCCACAGAAATTTGCTAGCTGAGTTGCCCTTGATCGAGTGAGCGGACCAGGTGCATTGATGCTGTCAATTATTATCTCAATCTGCACTTCATTGGCAACACGAGGATTTACAGGGCGAAGACTTTGCTCTTGCTGATCATTGTCGTTGTTGGAGGGATTGTATTCAGGTTGAGCATTGTCTTCAGGTTGATCTGGTGCGGAGATGATGAGTTCCTCTTCAGGATGAGCTTCAGAAGGTATGATTTCTCCAGTTCCCATTAGCTTGATTGATTCACTGGATGGAACTTCATCTAGCACATTTAGCAGGTGCTCTCTTTGTGAACCGTTAGTCTCATCAAACCGCACATCCGCTGTTTCAACCACTTTATAATGAAAGAGGTTGAAGACTCTGTAGGAGTGCGAATCCTTTCCATATCCAAGCATAAAACCCTCATGTGCTTTTGGGGGCAAACTTTGAAGTATGATGTGGGTCCTTGATCCAGCACCTTGCGCCAAATACTTTGAAGTAACTGACATTTGGCTTCTTGCCAGTGAGGAGCTCATATGATGTCTTGTTCAGAAGCTTGTGAAGATAAACACGATTAATTGTGTGGCATGCAGTATCAATGGCTTCAGGCCAGAATTTTCTTGGAGTCTTGTATTCATCTAGCATTGTTCTGGCCATCTCAATGAGTGTTCTGTTCTTGCGTTCGACGACGCCATTCTGCTGTGGCGTGTACGGGGCTGAGAATTCATGTGTGATGCCCAAGGTATCAAGATATGTATCAAGGAAAGTGTTCTTGAATTCAGTGCCATTGTCACTTCTGATGTGCTTTATCTTGGTGCCATAGTTGTTCATTGCTCGATTAGCGAAGCGTCTGAAGACATCCTGCACTTCAGTCTTGTAAAGGATTATATGCACCCAAGTGTATCTAGAATAATCATCAACAATGACAAAGCCATAGAGACAAGCAGTAGTAGTAAGAGTTGAGTAATGACTGGGACCAAAAAGATCCATGTGAAGCAGCTCGAAGGGTCGAGTGGTGGTCATGATTGTCTTCGAGGGATGTTTGGCCCTCATCATCTTTCCTACTTCACAGGCACCGCATAAGTGATCTTTCTTGAACTTGACGCCCTCGATGCCTATGACATGCTTCTTCTTTGCAAGGGTGTGGAGGTTCCTCATGCCAGCATGCCCAAGCCTCCGATGCCAGAGCCAGCATTCTGAAGCCTTTGCTAGAAGACATACGGCGAGCTGTGGCCCTGCTGAGAAATCTACCACGTACAAATCATCTTTCCGATACCCTTCAAACACTAGAGACTTGTCAGATTCCATTAGAACAAGGCAGCGATATTTTCCAAATATTACAACCATGTTCAAATCACAAAGCATTGAGACAGACATTAAGTTGAAGCCAAGGGATTCAACAAGCATGACTTTATCCATGTGTTGATCCCTTGAGATTGCAACTCTACCTAGACCCAATACCTTACTTTTACCAGTGTCAGCAAATGTGATTTGGCTCTTGTCGGATGGACGTATGGTTGAGTCCATAAGAAGGCTTCTCTTGCCAGTCATGTGATTTGTACACCCACTGTCAATAATCCATTCTGAAGACGCTGGTGTCGTACCCTACAGTGCAGTTAGGGAGATAGGCTTCACGAAGAGAATTGTGAAGCAAAAACATTTGACGAGCCAGTGGGTTATGAAAACTTAGATCCAGATTAGGACTAATAGGGAGAGTGGCATGCAATTCAGGAACGAAGTACATAGTAATGCCATTCAGGCATTTGATCTTGCGCCCTACAAGATGTTTAAGGTCCCCAGCAATAGCGTCAGACGATTTTGGTTTTCTGCTGGAGACCTTTCCCTGCAAAGGAGAGTTAAGATTTCTTAGCCACCCACATCTTCAAGGGTGGCTTAGAAGCAATAAGTCTAAGTGCAGCATATGAGAACTTTGGCTTTGCAGCCCTAGCAAAAAGTCTCACAGGTGGACAATAATACTCATAAGAATAAGCAGAATAGTTTTTGGTCTTATGAACATGGCGGTTCGATGAATCATGCTCATATTCATAGGCCTGAGTATGGTTTCCCTACAAAACATTTGCATTAGTGCGACTCAGATGAGTCCTCTGTCTATATGAAGCCTTTGGGCCATATGAAGCCTGTGGTCTGGGGTATGTCTTCTTCATCTGTGGTGTCATGATGACATTCACAGGAAGATTTTCCAAACACCTTTTAGGCACCCAGATCTTCTTCATAGGCGGTCCATTCCTGCAGTTAGTACCAATGTACCTGGAAAACACTTCACCATTCTGATTCTTAAATAGTTTATAGTTTGCATCAAGGGATTCATCAATGATAATGGGGTTAGCGCAAGTGAAGCTAGATAGATTGGATGGATCAGCTGAAGGTTCCTTTGCGGCAACCCACGTGGTTTTGGGGTACTGCTCAGGCTTCCAGTAAGAGCCGTCATCATTCATTTTCCTTATGAACCCAACACCCTCTTTCCTAGGGTTTCGGTTCAGAATCTGCTTCTTGAGGACATCACATAGTTTCCGATGCCCTTTAAGACTTTTGTACATCCCTACTTAAAGCAATGTCTTCAACCTAGCATTCTCATCAGCAATGGCGGTGGTATCCTCAGCAGAGGGGTTAGTTACCACATCAATAGTTGAAGATATTGCAACAGTAGCAGCAGTAGAACATTCAGCAACAGAAGCAGCATTATCACGCTCAATGCATTTAAGACATGGTGGTTCAAATCCTTCCTGAGCGGAACTGATATGTTCGGCGCGAAGTGACTTATTTTCCTTTTGAAGATCTTCATGAGCCGCTCTCAATTTCTCAAGATCTTGCTTCCTTTGAAGATAATCATAGGAAAGCTTTTCATGAGTTGTTGAGAGCGTTTCATGACGACTTTCAAGTTCCTCATACTTAACGTGAAGATTTTTTTATGTCTTCAATTAAGGATTCAGATCGAGTCATTTCAGCGCCCAATAGATCATCGCTTTTGTCTAACAGTTTTTGAATATGTTCCATGGCTTTCTGTTGTTCAGTTGCAATTTTAGCAAATGTTTTGTAGCTGGGTCTTGAATCACAATCAGAGTCATCGTCACTAGATGTTTGATAGTGAGTAGTGCGTGTGTTTACCTTGGCACCGCGTGCCATGAAGCAGTAGGTAGGAGCAGAGTCGTCCTTGTCATTTGCATCGGTGTCGGTGGTGAAGTCATTGTCTTCAGTGTTGAAGATGGACTTAGCAACGCATGCTATAGCCAGACTTGCCACGCCAGAATCAGACTCGTCCTCAGACTCCACCTCCGCCTCCTCAGAAGCAGACTCCTCCTCTAAATCCATTTCCTTGCCAACAAACACACGTGCCTTGCTAGATGAACTCTTCTTGTGTGATGAAGACTTTGAGGAAGACTTGGATGAGGACTTTGAGAATTTCTTCTTCTTCTTCTTGTCGTCAGAGTCATATTCCTTGCTCTTCTTCTTCTTTATGTTCTCATTGTCCCACTATGGACACTCAGAGATGAAGTGTCCAGTTTTCTTGCACTTGTGGCATGTTTTCTTCTTGTAGTCATGAGCAGAAGCTTCATCATTCCTTGAGCTTGATCGTGAAGACTTTCTGAAGCCTTTCTTCTTGGTGAATTTTTGGAACTTCTTCACAAGCATTGCAAGTTCCCTTCCAATGTCTTCAGGATCATCAGAACTGCTGTCAGATTCTTCTTTAGATGAGGAAACATCTTTTGCCTTCAAGGCACGAGTTCGTCCATAGTTTGGACCGTAGATATCTCTTTTCTTAGAAAGCTGAAAATCATGTGTGTTGAGCCTCTCAAGTATGTCAGACGGATCGAGTGTCTTGAAATCAGGACGTTCTTGAATCATCAGGGCTAGGATGTCAAACAAACTATCAAGTGATCTCAGCAGCATCTTGACGACTTCATGTTTGGTGATCTCAGTAGCACCGAGGGCTTGAAGCTCATTTGTGATGTCAGTGAGTCGGTCAAATTTGTGTTGGACATTTTCATTGTCATTTCGCTTGAAGCGGCTGAAGAGGTTGCGAAGGACACTGATTCTCTGATCTATCTAGGTTGAAATGCCTTCATTGACCTTGGAGAGCCAGTCCCAGACCAGCTTGGATGTCTTCAAAGCACTCACACGGCCATACTGTCCTTTGGTCAGATGACCACAGATGATATTCTTGGCAGTAGAGTCCAGTTGAACGAATTTCTTGACATCAGCAGCAGTGACACCTTCTCCAGCCTTGGGAACGCCATTCTCGACGACATACCATAGATCAACGTCAATGGCTTCAAGATGCATGCGCATCTTATTCTTCCAGCAGGGATATTCAGTTCCATCAAAGACGGGGCACGCAGCAGAGACATTAATTATCCCTGCAGTCGACATAGCTAAAACTCCAGGTGGTTAAACCGAATCACACAGAACAAGGGAACACCTTGCTCTGATACCAATTGAAAGTGCGTTATATCGACTAGAGGGGGGTGAATAGGCGATTTTTATGGAAGTGTTCGAAACGTGGAAGTTCTGAAGATAAACAGTAGAGATATGCCTATTACTATGCAGCGGAAGGTAGACTACACTAGGAAAGCCATGGTCAAGTATTCAATAGAGTGAAAGCACAATGACAAATAGCTGCAGTGTAATAAGGATCAGCTAGGAAGATATTATGAAGCCAAACAGAACATACATTCACGTTGTGAAGACAAAAGATAGAGCAAACATGCAATGAGTTCACAACGAGTAACAGTAAGTAAAGGGAAGTGAAGATGAAACCAGTGACTCGTTGAAGACAATGATTTGTTGGACCAGTTGCAGTTGCTGTGACAACTGTATGTCTGGTTGGAGTGGCTAGGTATTTAAACCTTAGGACACACAGTCCCGGACACCCAGTCCTGAACACGCAGCTCAAGACACCCAGTCCTCACTGTATTCTCCTTGAGCTAAGGTCACACAAACCTCGCCCAATCACTCTGGTAAGTCTTCAAGGTAGACTCCCAAACCTTCACAGACTTCGTTCACCGGCAATCCACAATGTCTCTTGGATGCTCAGAACGCGACGCCTAACCGGCTGGAGGATGCACAGTCCTCAAGTGTAATAAGTCTTCAGATCACTCAGACAAGAAGACTTAAGTGATGCCCAATTCTCTCTGGCTCTGGGTGGTTAGGGCTTTATCCTCGCTAGGTATTCTCTCTCTCAAAGGCTTCGAGGTGGGTTGCTCTCAAACGACAAAAGCCGTGCACTGAATCTGAGCAGCCAACCGTTTATGGTTGTAGGGGGTGGGCTATTTATAGCCACTAGGCAAGCTGACCTGATTTGTCCGAAATGACCATGGGTCACTAAGGAACTGACACGTGTTCCAATGGTCAGATTTCAAACCCACATGGCAACTTTACTTGGGCTACAAGCAAAGCTGACTTGTCTGACTCTGGACAAGATTTCCTCTGATAGTCTTCATTCGAAGACATAGGTTTTTGTTTAGGCATCACTTCAGTCATTCTGACTGGTTCTCTTGGACCCCACTTAACAGTACGGTGGTTCCTATGACTCAACACAAATGAAAAAGAACTACGAAAGATCTAAGTCTTCGAGCTCCATAGGCTTCATGTGGTGTCTTCTCTTGTCATAGTCTTCAATGTGAATATCTTCATATACCACCATTGACTTCAATGTCTTCATACATTTTTAGGGGTCATCTCTGGTAGGAAAACCGAATCAATGAGGGACTTCTACCTGTGTTATCCTACAATTCTCACAAACACATTAGTCCCTCAACTAGGTTTGTCGTCAATACTCCAAAACCAACTAGGGGTGGCACTAGATGCACTTACAATAATCATCTCAATAGCGTGTTGGCACACAAGGTAAATAATTATAACGCATAGCTAATCAAGCATGGCACAAGCAACTATGATCTCTAACTGTCATTGCAAACATGTTTATTCATAATAAGCTTAATCAAGAACGAGGGACTCATCATATTTACAAAAACAAAAGAGGTCGAGTTCATACCAGCTTTTCTCATCTTAGTCAGTCCATCATATATCATCATAATTGCCTTTCACTTGCATGACCGAACGGTGTGAATAATAATAAGAGTGTGCGTGCATGGGACTAAGCTGGAATCTGCGATCATTCAATAAACAGGAGAAGACTAGGCAATATTGCCTCTTGGTTAGATCAACAATAATGCATATAAGATCCACTTCAACAATTTAATTATGGTCTTCTGCTACTGAACCCCAAAGAAAAGAAGAGAAATAAAACTATTTACACGGGAAAGCTCCCAACAAGCAAAAGAAGTACGGGAAATATTTTTCTGTTTTCTTTTTTAATTATTACTACTACAGCAGAAAAATAAACTACTACTAATTGTTTTGGTTGTTCTTAATGTTTAATAGACACACAAGAAGAAAGCAGGAAGAAGAAAATAAACTAGCATGGATATTACAGTGAAAAAGTATGAGCACCGACATCTAGCAATGAGTGTGTGTGAACATAAATGTAATGTCGGTGAGAAATATGTACTCCCCCAAGCTTAGGCCTTTGGCCTAAGTTTGTCTATGGCCACGGCTGGCCTGGCGGATATCCATAATAATAGTTGTTGGGGTCGTACTGTGATGAGGAGGAATAGTTGGGATCATACTGTGATGAAGAAGAAGACTCTGACTGCCACTGGCTGATAGTTATCTCTGGATCCCAAGAATAAACAGATTGTCATGGAGGCTCATCTTGTGGTTCCCGTTCTGGGGCTGGTGCAGGATTCTTGTAAGCTTGGATGGCAGCCCATGTAACGAGGTAGGGTCCTACAAAATTTAACAAAGAAGGAGCAGGCAGGATAATAGTCTCAGGATGATGTTTGTTAAAGAACAATTGATATTTAAGCTCTCCTGCCCTATTCTTAACAATAAAATCATGTGCCACCATACTTTTATGATCTAGACAAACACGGGGAGCACCTTTTTCTTCCTTCTCAGCATGCCTAATAGGTATGTTAAAATGTGCAGCTAGGCGTGTGGCATAGACACCTCCAAACATGGGACCCTTAGTACGGTTCATACTTAACCGTCTAGCAATAATACCGCCCATACTAAAAGTATTATCACTGTATAAACCGTGGTGCAGAATAATTATATTAGGGATACTAAGGTTTCCACTGTTTCCGCGTCCAATTAAACAACGACTAGCAAATAATGCAAAGTATCATAAAACAGGAAAATGTATGCTAGTGATTCGTGCATCAGAAACCTTCCTAGTTTCTCCTATAGTGATAGTATCAATAAACCCAGCCACATCATCATGATGTGGTTCTTCTGTCTTGCCCTCAAAAGGGATTAAACAAATCCGACAGAAATCATAAAGTGACATCTCCTTATGCTCATCATATAAATGAAACTCCACCGTAGGTGGTGAGTTCCTAGAATGAAAATGAAAGTTTTGCACAAAAGTATTTGTGAGTAAGAGATACTGATCGCATTAGTCGCGGATGAAAGAGGTGAGGCCTGCATTGTGAGCCAATTCATGAAAATCTTCATAGATACTGGCTGCTCTCAAGAAATCTTTAGAAGGCCATTCACACGCCCGAATCTTCATGGTGCGCGGCAAATTATACTTAGGCTTCAGTGCCTTTTCCTTCGAGCTTTGGCTCGACGAGCCCCTCAAAAATCTCCTCATCATTTTTCTGAAACAATCTGAAATATTTAGTAACTTCAAACAAAAATGAACCAACTTCAATAATATTGATAACAACTACTTTTACAAGTGCCTAGAGCCTATATAAAGCATTAGAACTACTTGGAACCATCTAAATTTGACATGCAAGCTCAAGAACATGGTCACCTATGCAGCACAGTTTGCAAAGAATAGAGCACTAGAACAAAAACTAGTTGGACCAATGGAGGAGTCACATGCCAAGGAACAATCTCCCCAAGCAGTTTTGCGAGAGGTGTTTTGAGCAAGGAGATCGAAAATCACAGCAAAAGTGGCCGGAACTCGTGCTTGAGTTGGTTTTTTGGGTTTGTGTGAGATAGAGGAAGAAGATGGGTGCTGGGATAAGTGGAGGAGGGCCACCGTGGGCCCACGAGGCAGGGGGGCGCACCCTAGGGGGAGGGTGCTCCCACCACCCTCGTGGCCAGGTGGCAGCTCCTCCTGCGGTAATTTTTGCACAGTAAATCCTCAAATATTCCCGAAAAATCATATTAAATTGGCATGGCATTCTGAAGACTTTTATTTTTGGGATATTTTTATATTGCACGGATAAGTCAGGAAATAGGCAGAAAAATACTATTTCTACTTTATGTTTACTAATTAACAGAAAGTATAGAAAGGGTACAGAAGGTTGTGCTTCTAGTTTCATCCATCTCATGCTCATCAAAAACAATCCACTAACAAGGTTGATCAAGTCTTGTTAACAAACTCGTTCCGATAATCATGAAACCGGAGAAATTTCAAATAACACTAAGTTACCTCAACGGGGATATGCACATCCCCAATAATAAGTATATCATATTTCTTTTTGACAGTAGGAAGAGGAAATTCAAAACCTCCAAATATAATCGATGGAATTTTTCCAATCGAGTTGATACTATGAACTTGAGGCTGTTTCCTCGGGAAGTGTACCGTATGCTCATTACCATTAACATGAAAAGTGACATTGCCTTTGTTGCAATCAATAACATCCCCTGCAGTATTAAGAAAAGGTCTTCCAAGAATAATAGACATACTATCATCCTCGGGAATATCAAGAATAACAAAGTCTGTTAAAATAGTAACGTTTGCAACCACAATAGGCACATCCTCACAGATACCGACAGGTATAGCAGTTTATTTATCAGCCATTTGCAAAGATATTTTAGTTTGTGTCAGGTTATTCAAGTCAAGTCTACGATATAAAGAGAGAGGCATAACACTAACACCGGCTCTAAGATCACATAAAGCAGTTTTAATATAATTTCTTTTAATGGAGCAAGGTATAGTAGGTACTCCGAGATCTCCAAGTTTCTTTGGTATTCCACTCTTAATAGTATAATTAGCAAGCATGGTGGAAATCTCAGCTTCCGGTATCTTGCTTTTATTAGTAATGATATCCTTCATATATTTAGCATAAGGATTTGTTTTAAGCACATCAGTTAATCGCATATGCAAAAAGATAGGTCTAATCATTTCAGCAAAGCGCTCAAAATCCTCATCATCCTTTTTCTTGGATGGTTTGGGAGGAAAAGGCATGGGTTTCTAAACCCAAGGTTCCCTTTCTTTACCATGTTTGCTAGCAACAAAGTCTCTTTTATCATAACGTTGATTCTTTGATTGTGGGTTATCAAGATCAACAGCAGGTTCATTTTCTACATCATTATCATTACAAGGTTGAGCATCATCATGAACATCATCATTAATATTTTTACTAGCTTCATGTTCATTACCAGATTGTGTTTCAGCATCAGACATAGAATTATCATTTGAATTATCAGGTAGTTCAGCAATAGGTTCACTAGAAGTTTGCACAGTTCTATCATTTTTCTTCTTCTTCGTTTTAGAAGAACTAGGAACATCAATATTATTTCTTTGAGTATCTTGCTCGATTCTCTTAGGGTGGCGTTCAGGATACAAAGGTTCCTGAGTCATTCTACCAGTTCTAGTAGCCACTCTAACAGCATAATCATTTTTCTTACTATTCATTTCATCTAGCACTTCTTTTTGAGCCTTAAGTACTTGTTCTACTTGAGTGGTAACCATAGAAGCATGTTTGCTAACAAGTTTAAGTTCACCCCTAATATCAGACATATAATCACCCAAGCGTCTAATCATATAAGCATTTTCTTTTAATTGTCTACCAAACTAAGCATTGAAGTCATCTTGCTTAAACATAAATGTATCAAACTCATCCAAGCACTGACTAGCAATTTTAGTAAGAGGGACTTCAGCTTTATCATATCTATAGAGAGAATTTACCTTTACTACATGTGTTGGGATATCGGGATCAGGAGGTTCTTCAGTAAATAAAGAATTGAGATCATATGTTTCTTCAACAGGCGGTATATTAAGACCATGTATTTCTTCAATAGGAGGTAAATTCTTAACATCTTCAGCTTTAATACCTTTTTCTTTCATAGATTTCTTTGCCTCTTGACTATCTCCGGGACTGAGGAATAGAACACCTCTCTTCTTCGGAGTTGGTTTAAGAATAGGTTCAGTAATTGGAGCAGGAGATGGCTCAGGAGGTGCCCAATTATTTTCATTTGTCAACATATTATTCAATAGGATTTCTGCTTCATCCGGTGTTCTTTCCCTGAAAAGAGAACCAGCACAACTATCCAGGTAATCTTTGGAAGCATCGGTGTGGGCCCCTGGTCTTCATCTTTGGCGATGATTTTTTATTATTTTTTCTAAGATGTTCCGTGGGGTTTGAGGTCATTCTGGGAATATTTGTTTTCTGCACATAAAACAACACCATGGCAATTCTGCTGAAAACAGCGTCAGTCCGAGTTAGTTCCATTCAAATCATACAAGTTAGAGTCCAAAACAAGGGCAAAAGTGTTTGGAAAAGTAGATACGACGGAGACGTATCAAGCGCCGAACTCTTCGTTCGTCTCCTTCTCCCTATTGTTTCCATTATTTTTTCTCCTCTCTTTTCGCTTTTTCTTTTTTCAGCCTTAAGGCTTTCGTGTGGCTAAAACGTGCACCTATGACGTACACATCCTCAAATGTGTACGTCCATTATACCTGGGGGCTTCTTGCACCGAAGCTTATTATTGTTATTTTTCGAGCATCAAGCTCATCACATATGCATTTTTTCTTGATATGTACCTTTTCATCGCCATTATATGCATTGATATAACTTAAGTTTTGGCCAAGATGGGTTTCCTGGCTCCTGTGCTTATTCCCTACATTCCCGTTAGTTCGGCTAGGGCATAAAGGGAGCACCTCTGCGATCGTTACAGTCGGGTCATCCGGATGTGTACCTCAGACTAGGTGAAGCCGAAAGCTAGCGTTCTTAAGGGAATATTCGGTCTTTAGACTAAAGATGTTTTTACATTCCTTCCACTATGAACCCCCAGATGTTACCTATGCTGTTATCTTTTCAATCACAGTTCAGACATGCACATTAACGCATGTACACCCCGGGAAAGGAACCCATAACGGAACTATTCTCTCTAGAAGATGTTTCTTACAATCACAATGTAATATAACATAGCTAGCCAAATACAACTTGTCTGTTCAAGCAACTATGACCCCTACGCCTAGTTTCACGCATACCCGGTCTATTTTGCCTCTCAAGTATTCAAAAACACTCCGCACCTTCGGGTCCAGAGGTCGAAGGCAAAAGGTCGGCCATGATAATCGTTTTACAATCCGGCTAGGGACAAATATGTCAAGGAAAGTACATAGTCACTTGGACTCAAAAATTTCCTCATCTATACCATCTAACAGGCTGTCTAGCTTACAATCCTGTTGGGAATATTTGGCGGCTACTTCTACTTGGTCATATACCAAATTAATGGGAATTTCTTTCCCATATGACCCTAGAGGTCCGACCCGGGCCATATTATTTGGATCAAGCTTGGTATACCATGTTTTTGCCATGGCCCAGGCCTCTCGTGGACCTTCCTGGCAGGCTGATATCTTCCATAATCGAATACGCCGCCGTGCCCCTTTGAATAGCTCCACGAGCTCCGCCATACCTCCTGGAGGAGAGGCAGATGGCCATATAGCCTTGGCGACACTCCGCATTGCTTGCCGAACTCGCTCGTGCACCAGGATAACTGTTGTACTAGGTCGCCTTGAGACCCGGACATTTCCTATTCGGGACGGCCAGTCAGCATACCTGCAGACACACATCTCTCAGTTCCTGCCCTCGCCGAATTATAGGGAGGCAAGTTTTAAAAGCATACTTAATATGCCGCCTTATAGACTCCTATTCACCTTGACGGTGTCAGCTAGCTGGGCTCGAACATCTTTTAGTTCTTCGCCCAGTTGGGTATGGGAATCCTGCAGCTTGTTCCTTTCCTCCCTGACCCGCGTCAGCACAGGTTCGCCTACCGCATGTTGCCTTTTGGCCTCTTGTTCACCAGCGTGGGTGACCTTTAGTTTCTCTCTCAGTTGCTTTACTAATTTAGTTAGCAGAAACGCAGTATTTAATATAACCGGTATATGATTATACTTTTTTCTAATGGGGAGAAGCATTACCAGGTGGTGCCTCCTTGGATTTTTCCAATTCGGTGGTAGCCGCAGTTAGCTGAGTCTGACACTTTTCCAGCTCTTGAGACAACATGCTATTCTTCTCCATAAGTGCCTAATTATACAATGATCCTTAAATTAGTTGTATCACCTGCTTTAAGTCTCGGGGGCTACTGGTATATGATTATCAAATCTACACTTACCCGCATATCTTTTAGATGTTGGTCAGTGGCTCTGGCAAGTCCATCCTGAGCAGCTCGGGTGTATGCATCGGCCAAGCTGAAGGCATCAAATCCCTCCTTCGAAAAGCCGGAGTCATGGAGAGCGGCCCTCCGACAACGATGATTCATGGCGCTCTCCACTTCAGAGTTCGTGATAGACATATCGTCTGAATCCTTTGCGGAAGGACAGTCCGGTGCCACTCCTGTGTCAGCCCCCATCCTTAGCGGAGGGTCTGGAACCTGACTAGTGGAGGCATGACCGACAGGATCCCCAGACATAGTCCGGCGAACGCTTTTCCTGATAAAATGTGGCGGATGACATCATGATTTGATGTGGCAACCAGGAGACATATTTTAGAAAGAAAGCCTTACCTCTTTGATGAAGGCTCTGGCGTATTATCGTTTGCCTTTCTCTTCGAAGATGTGCTCGGCGCGGGCACCTCTCTCCTCGGAGATGCTTCTGGTGCGCGTTGTGGCGTTGAGCGCCTCCCCTTTGGAGCACGAAATAGTGTGGTGGGTGAGGAATAATAAGGAAGCTCTTTCAAAGAAGGTGTCTCTTAAACTACTTACATGAACCCGGGAGGAGGTCGGGATAATCGGCAATGATGGGCACTTCTGTACCATCATAGCTCGCCTGGTAGAATACTCCATTCTCAAGCTCCACAATTATGTCTGGATCTTCTTCAAATTTAGGGTCAAGGTCCCGATTGTGATCCTCCGGCTGGGGGCGGGGCTATGGATCCCCTCGTTAGCCTTCCGCCATTCCTGTTGTGAGTGGATAGGTTACTATCCATTAAAAAGGATTCAGGGAGAGGATTGAGTAAAATGGTGGGATTGGAACTCACCCAGCTAGGAGGATTATACATGGAAAATCCATCTCGATGTTAGAGACGAGTGAACTCCTCCTTCTCCCCTTTGTACAGTTCGGCCAATATTTAGGACAAAGCGGCGGGGGTTTTCAGACCCTTCCGACAGCAGCGTGAGGCATCATCTTCCCCATTATAGTGCCACATGGGAAACCCTCTATATTGGAGTGGTTGGACCCACCGCACTATAGAAATCGTCATTACCTCAATTATTGATAATTCGGACTGGGCGAGCGTCTTAATCTTGCCCATCAACTGACCGACTTCCGCGTTACCCTCCTCCTCGGGGCTCCGAGGGCGCCAGCTGTGGCGTTTCTTCAACGGAGCGCTTGAAAATTCGGGGAGACCAATTCAGACTGGGTCCGGAAGAGCGACGTTGTCAGTATAAAACCATTCAGAAGGCCACTCTTCGGATGCCTTCTTTGGTATCCGGTCCCGGTGATGTGCCATACCTCGGCTCCCCCTATCGGTGTCAAAACCGGTGGATCTCGGGTATGGGGTCCCGAACTGTGCATCTAGGATCGATGGTAACAGGAGACAGGGGACACAATGTTTACCCAAGTTCGGGCCCTCTCTATGGAGGTAATACCCTACTTCCTGATTGATTGATCTTGATGAATATGAGTATTACAGGAGTTGATCTACCATGAGATCGTAATGGCTAAACTCTCAAAGTCTGGCCTAGCTATGATTATGAGGATCTACCTACGGACCTAACCCTACGGTTTATATAGACACAAGAGGGATCTAGGTTTACACAAGGTCGGTTATAGAGAAAGGAATATTCATATTTGGTCGCCAAGCTTGCCTTCCATGCCAAGGAGAGTCCTATCCGGACACGGGTAGGATCTTCGGTCTTCGTATCTTCACGACCCATCTGTCTGGCCCATATCCAATAGGTCGGACGCCCGAGGACCCCTTAGTCCAGGACTCCCTCAGTAGCCCCCGAACCAGATTTCAATGACAAGGTGTTCGGTGTGCAGATAGTCTTCGGCATTGCAAGGCGGGTTCCTCCTCCTATGACTTTAAAGTGATGTATTCGGCTTTCCATTTAATGTCATACCCCTCGGCTTCCGCGCCTTCTTGACTTCAGCTTCCATGTGTCGAGTGAATACAAGAGGTCGGGGTATTTTTACATATACCACCCTAACCGTACCAGAAAGGTGCCTATTTAAAGAGAATAGATCTCAGATCCCTTCTAAATCCCACGAAAAAAATCCTCAGAGCTTGCGAAGCAGAACCACCCGAACATGGCAAGCGCTCCCAGCTCTTCCTCTCGTCCCCACAACACCGAAAAGGGGGATTGGAAGAGATGTTCTGTTTCTCACAGTCAGCTGGCGAAGCTGCAAACACAGGGCTTTCTTCCTCCCGCGGGCTTGGTCCCCATACGAGCTGGGATGACGTCCTTCAATGGCAGGGCTCAAGCGGACGACTTCCCCAATCCATCCAGGGGGAACAAGTATGCTTCGTCCCCTTCTTGTTAAGAGGTGTTGGATTTCTGATCCATTCCTTCCTCCGAGGTCTGCTGGAGTATTATGGCCTCCAACTGCACATTCTCACTCCCGCCTCCATCCTGCATATTGCGGGTTATGTCGCTCTATGCGAGCTATTCCTGGGCTACGAGGCCCATTTTGATTTATGGAGAAGACTGTTCCACCTCGTCCCTCGTAATCAAGGAGGGTCAACATTTGAACTGGGGGGAGCCAAAATGTGGCGCATCGCCGGCACCGGATACCTATCCGGCACGCCAAAGAAGGCCTCCGAAGAGTTGCCTTCTGAATGGTTCTATATCGACGACGTCGCTCCTCCAGACCCAGTCCGTATGGGCCTCCCTGAATTTTCAAGTGCTCCGTTGAAGAAATGCCCTAGCTAGTGTCCTCGGAGCCTCGAGGAAGAAGATAGCGCAGAGGTCAGTATGCTGCTGGGAAGATTAAGATGCTCGCCCAGTCCGGATTGTCAATAGTTGAGGTAATGGCGATCTCCATAGCGCGGGGGTCCAGCCACTCCAATACAGAGGCCTACTGTAACGCCTCGAGACCGATGTGCCAGGTGTCGTTCAGTTATTCACTGTTGTTGCCTTGTCATTGCTTGCGTGTCATGCATTGCATATCATGTCATCATGCGCATTTCATTTGCATACGTGTTTGTCTCATGCATCCGAGCTTTTTCCCCGTTGTCCGTTTTGCATTCCGGCGCTTCGTTCTCCTCCGGTGGTCATTTCTACTTCTCTTTCTTGTGTGGGGGTTAAACATTTCCAGATTGGACCGAGTCTTGCCAAGCGGCCTTGGTTTACTACCGGTAGACCTCCTATCAAGTTTCGTACCATTTGAACTTCGTTTGATACTCCAACGGTTAACCAAGGGACCGAAAAGGCCTCGTGTGTGTTGGCGCCCAACACCCCTCCAAAGTGTCCCAAAACCCACCTAAACCTGCTCCATCATCTTGGCCGTTCGATCACGATCGCGTGGCCGAAAACCGCACCTCATTTTGACTCTCCTAGCTCCCTCTACCAATAAATATGTGCACCCCGTTCGCACCCCGTTCATTTTCGCGGATGAAACCCTTGATCCACCCCTCCACCGCGCATCCGGACGTGTCCTCGCCGCGCCGGACATGTCCGCCCCGCCGGACACCTCACTCCATCCAATCAGAAGCCGCCACATCGCCCCGCCACCGCTCTCCTCCAACCACGGCGTGCCATCTGTCCAGCGCGCCGCCTCCCACCGCGCCGGCCCGCGGAGCCCATCGCGGGCCCGCACGAGCCCGGTCACCGCCGCCACCGCCCACGGGCACGTGCCCGCGCCGCCGGACTTGCACCACTGGCGACCACTAGCACCCGCCATCCCAAGGGAGACGCCATGGACGAGCTCCACTTCGCCGGCTTCCGCTTCCCCGAGCACCGCCGGCTACCTCCGTCACCGGATCTGGGATCCCCGTGGCCAGATCTATCCATTCCCGCAGATCTCCGCCGTGCCCGCCTGCCGGAGTCCCTGCTGCCGCCTTGCCGTTGACCTAGGGCGCCGCCGCCCTGTTCCTGTTCGTGCGCCAGGCGCGAGGAGGACGACGCCCTCGCTCGCCTGGGCTGCCTCCCTCGCTCGCGTGGGCCGCCTTGGCCTCCCAGACCCAGCGCCCGAGTCCGGCCCAGCGCGCCAGCAGCTCCCGCCCCTGGCCTGACTCCTACACGCCATGGGCAGCGCCTCCAAGCCCAGCCATGCCAGGCTCCAGCTCCCGCCTCGGCCTGCCTCTCTCCTCCACCGGCCTGCTTCCCATCCAGCTGGGCCAAGAGCCCATGGTGAGCTGCCCCCCCCCCCCCCCCCCCCGCGGTTCTAAAGTATTTTTTTCTTTGGCTGGCCCAATCTGCTCCAGTTTCGGCCCGTGATGTTTTTTTTTCAGCGCCTGGGATTTTGCCCATTTATCCAGAGATTGCCAGTTTTGCAGAATACTCCCCCTGGTTCATGCAGTTAATAACTCACTAATCGTGCATCGGATTAAAATGAATTATATATGAAACTTGCTCAGAATTTTGTGTAGATTAATAATATCCAACTTTCATCTATGTTTCAAATGTCTAAAATGTTGTATGCATTAATTTTCCCCTATGCCATGGTAAAATGATTTAATTCATAACTAATTAACCGTAGCTCCATTTTTAACAAACTTTATATGTAAATGGGGTAGAAAAATGTCTAGTTTAACATGGTGCACTCATATTGCATGTTTAACAACTCTAAAATAATGTTTAGGGCAGAACAGTACCAAACCTTAAATCATGCATATGAGTATTTTCCGGAATTGTTGTTCGTTGCTTCTGGCCTCATTTAAACTTGCCTAGATAGGTAGTTTTGTTTTGCTTCACCTCTTGCCATGTTAATCAACATTTAATATTGTTGGGGTACATAAACAAGATCGAACTAAATAACTTGATGTGGTGTTTCGTCAATATGCAACCCGTTGCATATTGTGCTCCACTTAACTTGTAGTTTTGTTTGTGTCTTTTGCCATGCCATGCATATTTAAACCGGACATGCATCATACTTGTTTTGCGCATTGTGCCATGATTATGTGATGGTTGTTTACTATGATTGTTTTGCTTCTTTCCGGTGTTGCTTCTTCGGGTTGGTTCCGTTAACGTTGCGTTTGTGAGGATCCGTTTGTCTACGCCCATTTGTCTTCTTCATGGACTCATTCTTCTTCCTTGTGGGATCTCAGGCAAGATGATCATACCCTCGAAATCACTACTATCTTTGCTATGCTAGTTTGCTCGCTCTTTGCTATGCCAATGCTACGATGCCTACCATTTGCTTGTCAGCCTCCCAAATTGCCATGTCAAACCTCTAACCCACCATGTCCTAGCAAACCGTTGATTGGCTATGTTACCGCTTTGCTCAGCCCCTCTTATAGCGTTGTTAGTTGCAGGTGAAGATTGGAGCCGTTCCTTGTTGGAACATTTATTTACTTGTTGGGATATCACAATATATCTTATTTAATTAATGCATCTATATACTTGGTAAAGGGTGGAAGGCTCGGCCTTATGCCTGGTGTTTTGTTCCACTCTTGCCGCCCTAGTTTCCGTCATATCGGTGTTATGTTCCCGGATTTTGTGTTCCTCACGCGGTTGGGCTATAATGGGAACCCCTTGACAGTTCGCCTTAAGTAAAGCTCTTCCAGCAATGCCCAACTTTGGTTTTACCATTTGCACTAACAATCTACCACCTTTCCCTTGGGAGTCGCACATCCTGAGGGTCATCTTATTTTAACCCCCCCCCCCGGCCAGTGCTTGTCCAAGTGTTGGTCCGAACTGAGTAGACTGCGGGGCCACCTCGGGGAAACTTGAGGGCTGGTTTTACTCGTAGGATGTCTCATCCGGTGTTGCCCTAAGAACGAGATATGTGCAGCTCCCATCAGGATGTCGGCGCATCGGGCGGTGTTGCTGGTTTAGTTTTACCCTGTCGAAATGTCTTGTTGTACCGGGATACCGAGTCTGATCGGAATGTCTCGGGTAGAGGTCTATTCCTTTCGTTGACCGTGAGAGCTTGTGATGGGCTAAGTTGGGACACCCCTGCAGGGATTTGAACTTTCGAAAGTTGTGCCCGTGGTTATGGGCAGATGTGAATTTGTCAACGTCCGGTTGTAGAAAACCTGAAGTTGACCTTAATTAAAATGAATCAACTGCGTGTGTAACCCTGATGGTCTCTTTCCGACGGAGTCCGGGAAGTTAACACGGTTGTTGGAGTTATGCTTGACATAGGTAGTCCAGGATCACTTCTTGATCATACTTTTATCGACCGTGCTTTGCCTTCTCTTCTCGCTCTCATTTGCGTATGTTAGCCACCATATATGCTAGTCGCTTGCTGCAGCTCCACCTCATACCTTTACCTTACCCATAAGCTTAAATAGTCTTGATCGCGAGGGTGCGAGATTGCTGAGTCCCTGTGGCTCACAGATACTTCCAAAACCAGTTTGCAGGTGCCGATGAGTCCATGCAGATGACACTACCAAGCTCAGGAGGAGCTCGATGAAGATCGTGTTCTTTATGTTGTTTCGTTCTAGTTGATCAGTAGTGGAGCCCAGTTGGGGTCGATCGGGGACCTTTGTCGCATTTGGGGATCTTCTTTTATTTTGGTTCCATAGTCGGACCTTGATTGTATTTGGATGATGTAATGCTTTGTTCATGTATTGTGTGAAGTGGCGATTGTAAGCCAACTATGTATCTCTATTCCCTTATTGTATTACATGGGTTGTGTGAAGATTACCTCACTTGCGACATTGCTTTCAATGCGGTTATGCCTCTAATTCGTGCTTCGACATGTAGGAGATATAGCCGCATTGAGGGCGTTACACCTACTTTCAGTGTCAAAAACGGCAGATCTCGGGTAGGGGTCCCTAACTATGCGTCTAAGGCGGATTGTAACAGGAGGTAGGGGACACGATGTATACCCAGGTTCGGGCCCTCTTGATGGAGGTAATACTGTACGTCCTGCTTGATTGTTCTTGATGATATGAGTATTACAAGAGTTGATCTACCACGAGATCAAAGAGGCTAAACCCTAGAAGCTAGCCTATGGTACGATTGTATGTTCTCCTATGGACTAAAACCCTCCGGTTTATATAGACACTGGAGGGGGCTAGGGTTACACAAGGTTGGTTACAAAGGAGGAGATATACATATCCGTATTGCCTAGCTTGCCTTCCACGCCAAGTAGAGTCACATCCGGACACGGGACGAAGTCTTCAATCTCGTATCATCATAGTCCAACAGTCCGGCCAAAGGATATAGTCCGGCTGTCCGGAGACCCCCTAATCCAGGACTCCCTCAGTAGCCCCTGAACCAGGCTTCAATGACGATGCATCCGACGTGCAGTGTTGTCTTTGGCATTGCAAGGCGGGTCCCTCCTCCGAATACACCATGGAAGAGTTTGAATACAACGATAGTGTCCGACCCTACAAAATAAGTTCCACATACCACCGTAGAGGGAATAATATTTCCACAAATCTAATCTGTTGACACGTTTTCATAGCATGACATCACGCCATGGCCCGGTTATTATTCAAACCACTTTTCTCAACCAGCTCCGCACATATCGCGAGGCAGTTTTCTTGACACGTCTTGTCAAAGCAGAGATCATGGTCCCCTTATCACGGGATTCTCATCAATACGGACATGGGTAACCCAACCGCGCCATCAATTACGGTGCCTGGGGAATAAGCGGTTTTTCCAAGCAAGTGGGGAGAGACATCGCCTCTTCCGCCCTTATAAAGGGAAAAAGATTTAATTTTTCACCCACACCTTCTTCCTCCTCGCTTACCCATTCCCGCAAACTCGAGCTCTAGTGCCCAAGCTCGCATTCTTCTTCTCAAACCACTCCAAGCATGTCCGGAGCAGGAGAACATCAAAAAGTTATGTGAAGCCGGATACCTATTTGCGGATATTGCGCACCGGTTGCCAAATGCGTGGCAGATCGTCCCAACGCCCGAACCCCATGAGAGGGTAGTTTTCCTCACCCATTTCGTCCGTGGACTGGGATTTCCTTTCCACCCGTTTGTCCGTGGGCTCATGTTCTACTATGGTCTGGATTTTCATGATCTGGCCCCCAATTTCATCCTCAACATATTGGCGTTTATCGTCCTGTGTGAGGCCTTCCTCCACATCAGGTCCCACTTTGGCCTATGGCTGAAAACCTTCAATGTCAAACCGAAGGTGGTGGGTGGCCAGCAAGCAGAGTGCGGAGGCGCCATGGTGGGCAAGATGCCTAATGTCACCTGGCTCGAGGGCACCTATGTCGATACCATAAAGGGGTGGCAATCAGGGTGGTTCTACATCACCGAGCCGCGCGACTCCAACTGGGTGGCGGCCCCCAAATTTTGATCTGAAATCCCCACGCGGCTAACCTCCTGGAAAAAGAAGGGCCTGTCCTGGGGTTCTTCGGTAGAGCTGACCGGACTCCAGACCTGCATCTAGAACATGATGAACAAGAAAATCAAGCTTGTCAACATGGTCCAGGTTATGCTTTTCCACCGGATCCTTCCGTGTCAACGACGGGCATTTGTTTTGTGGGAGTTCGACTAGGCCAAGCACCAGATGCTGCGAGAGCTCTATGACACGACGCACGAGGATGTCTGGAGGGTGCTGTTCAAGAGCGCTGAGATTCCTCCCTCCCTCACCGAGGACCGTGGACTTAGCGCAAAGCGCTGGGCCAATCCTGTAGGCTTTTATATCTGTCAGGGTATTTATTTGCCCTGGTTTAGTTATGTGCTAGATCTAAGCTTCCATGTCATTAACAGGACTGGATAGAGACAACGGAGCAGCTTGATTGCCCATCCCCCTACCCGAAGATCCTGCAGATGCTCTTCTAACGAAGATGCTGACTCCGGCACCATACGAGGTGCCGGCAAAGAAGGCCAAGAAGAAGGCCACGGGGACCCGAAATGGTCTCCGGCACAAGGTTGTATCGGACTCATCGTCCGATGACTCCGACGCGCACTCCTCCACGGAAACAAGGAGGAGGAGGAGAAAAGTTCTCCCCCCAGCCAGGGAGACGAGAAAAGGAAGGCCGACCCATTCGGGTAGGCCGAAGTGTCCAAGAGGGGAAGGACCCTCCCTCCGGACTGTGCCACGACGGCCGCCGACAGCGGCGACGTGTCGCTACCCAGGGACAAGCCCCTGGAGAAATCGTAAGTGTCCGGACACCATAGTACTTCATGGTATGTTTTACTGCACTGCCTCTCCTCATGCCGAACATGATTATGCAGTCTGTCCCGAGCTCATCTCGACGTACCCTCATCGAGCAGCTCTTTGGACTCGTCGGATATGAACAACGATTCTCTTCCGACCGCTTCCACCCTCGCCCTACGGATAACGCCGAGGTGTTGTCTCAAAAGGCACCGAGCCAAGGGGAGGTGGTCCTGGGGGTGCTCGCGGCGACTTCCCGGACCCTGGGTACCAAGGGAGCGAGGCTCCTACGGGCTTCGAGTTCGGGCCCCAGCCGGACACTGCGCCGGAACCTTCGATGGTTCCGGACACCGGCAGGCGGTCCCCTGTCCAGGGGGGCCAACCATCCGTGCTAGTGTCCTCTGTCCAACTAGAGGCATCGGACTACCTGCTGGAAGCGCTTCGCAACGCTTCCATCAAAGAAGAGCACCACACTATCATGAGTGCAGTGGTCAAGAAGGTTCAGTCCGCTAAAAATGGACTGACCGAAGCTTGTGCCAGCCTCCTAACAGGCTTTGAGGTAAGCAATGAAAATATAAGAAAATATTACCGCGTAGATAGTAGCCCCTGGTGCTCTGTTCGGCGTTCGCGAAGAAAAGCCGAATAGAGGATCAAATGATGACTCAGGAGTCTAGTTAGATTATGCCTATGTGTATGTGCAGGCTTCACTACTGGCTGCTACCGCATGTACTGCGGAGGTCTCTGCGCTGAAGCAGGACCTGAAGCGGTCCGAGGATGAGCTCGGCCTTACCAAGAGGCAGCTCGAAGAGATCCAAGGTAAGAAATACCCCTGTCAATATAGTTAAAAAGAAGTTCAGGTGTAAAGTAATAGGATCATCATGGATTTGTCAGGGGCCACGACAGAGGTGGCAACCCTGAGGAAGGCGTTGTCCAAGGCCGATGACAAAGCGGCCAAAGAATGCATTCAACGGGAGAAACAAGAAGCCCGAGTAGGCGAGGTGCAGCAAGAGCTCGAGGCTCTCGCCAAAAAGAAGGAGTCCTTGGAGCTTGACTGTAAGACGCGAGAGTCCGAGCTCGCGCAGGCGCTTGAAAGCATCCGGAGCGCCAAGGCCGAAGCCCACAAGGCCCTCCAGGAGATTGACGCGGTGAAGAAGATAGCAGAGGGTAAGGCATTCATTACGCAAAGCAAGCACGTGAAGGAGACTTTCCTTTTTCTTACCCGAGTTCGGAGCTCTCCAGGAGCATTTGCAGATCTTCCCCGCAGTGTACTGGATGCCGCGGAGTTTTACCGGGCTGAGGAGGGGAGCTCAACGGAGACGTTGTTCTGGTCTCAGTATATTGGGACCGAACACCCCGTGCCCTTGAGCGACCAGCTGAAGCACTTGGTCGAACTTCACAAGGCGGCCGAACAGGCCATGAGGGGCCTTATAGTCCGGATGTCGCCTGGCGAGCCCCTATCCGGCAGCTACTTCGGTCTGGTGAGGCGGCTTGTGGAAGCCTGCCCACGGCTTGAAGTCATCACTCTTGCATAGCCATAGAAGTCTATGATTTTAAATTTTTGGCGAACCCCTGGTATTCGGAGGGCCGAATTTGGGGCGCTATACACGCCTAAGCCAGACAAGGCCGACTCCTACCTGAAGCGGAAAAAAGTCTTTAAGGACTTGAGACCTCTCGAACAGCGACCAGTCTCTCGCCTTATCATGACAGTCAGTTTTTGGCTTTCTCTACTGAGGTGCTCGCCCGGAAGAACCGGGACACAATCGCACTAGTTCTCCCACCGCTACCTTAGCCGATATAGCGGAACGTAAGGTACCAAAGCATGGGAGCCGGGCGACCCAACATTTGACCAAAGACATGATTCGGAGCTGATGCATATAACACTATAAGTTCGGGGTGCCACACTGTCAAAAGTGTTCGGACTTCTTGCGCCGTATTATGGGGTAAACGAGGACCACTGGCGAACTCACCGTACCCGCACGTGCGGGTGCGGATTCTCGTAAATGGACATATAAGAGAAAGAGAAAAACTTAAATAATGCAATGACAGATTAATGATATGCATTGTTGTTTAAATGATACGTCGTAGCGTACTTGGTACAAGTAGTGCAATAAGCATAAAGTAGGACAATTCGAAATGTCCTATACTAGGGAAGCTACGCATAAATAGTGAAAAGCGGGTATATCAATTATTACTAGAGACCACCTGGCGGTTCCCGTGTTCATCTTAGCTTCTTGCCGCCTTGGTTTTTGCTTCCGGAATGTGTCCGGCAATCATACTGCCGGAAAGGACTTCCAGAGAGTTAGGCCCTAAAAGAGAAAATGAATCTCAAAGGTATACAGCCCCTAGTGTGGTTAAGCCACGATGAGGGGCGTCTCCTGATTGTGCCCCCGCCTATGTCCATGGTATTTTCAATGCGTAGTTATGTACGCGCGGCATGGATTTCGTTGCTTCACTGGGACTAGGGCCGACTTGCTAGGCGAGCTCTGATCGTGCCAGACGATCCTGCTGCAGCTTGTTCCGGACTCGCTTGAAGGTGTCCGGGGGCCGTTGTAACACCCTCGATGCGGCTATGTCTCCCACGTGTCGAGGCACGACTTAGAGACATAGGCGCATTGAAAGCAATGTCGCAAGTCGGGAATCATTACACAACCCAAGTACATATATAATATAAAGGGGGGATAATAATAATAGTTGGCTTACACTCGCCACGTCACATCAACGTACATAAATAACATCCATCATACAAACACTCATGGCCCGACTACGGCGCCAAAATAGAAAAGACCCCCAACAAGCGACTAATCCCTGAATCGAACCCCGAATAGGCACCACTACTGATCATCAGGAAAAGACACATAGTATCGCTGAGAGTCCTCGTCGTACTCCCACTTCAGCTCGAGCGCGCCATCCGGAGAAGTATCATCGGTCCCTGCATCTGGTGTAATAGTAATCTGTGAGCCACAAAGGACTCAGCAATCTTGCACCCTCGCGATCAAGACTATTTAAGCTTAATAGGTAGGAATGGGGTAATGTGAGTGGAGCTGCAGCAAGCGACTAGCATATATGGTGGCTAACTTATTCGCAAAGTAGAGCGAGGAGAGGAGGCAAAGCACAAGTGGGAACTAAATAGAGCAGACTACGCAAACATAACTCCAACGCCGTGTCCACTTCCCGGACTCCGCCGAGAAGAGGCCATCACGGCAACACACGCAGTTGATTTATTTTAATTAATTAGGTTCAAGTTATCTACAACCGGACATTAACAAATTCCCATCTGCCCATAACCGTGGGCACGGCTTTCGAAAGATCAATCCCTGCAGGGGGGTCCCAACTTAGCCCATAACAAGCTCTCATGGTCAACGAAGGAATAGACCTCCACCCAGGACCCACCGATCAGACTCGGTATCCCGGTACAACAAGATGATTCGATAGGTCAAAACTAGTCCAGCAACACCGCCCGAATGTGCCGACAAAGCCCGATAGGAGCTGCACATATCTCTTTCTCAGGGCACGCTCGGATAGGTCAAGCTACGAGTAAAACCAACCCTCGAGTCTCCCCGAGGTGGCCCCGCAGGCTGCCTGGTTCGGACCAACACTCAGAGGAGCACTGGCCCGTAGGGGGCTAAAATAAAGATGACCCTCGGGCTCCGGAAACCCAAGGGAAAAAGGGGTAGGTGGCAAAGGATAAAACCAGTGTTGGGCATTGCTGGAAAAGCTTTAATCAAGGCGAACTATCAAGGGGTTCCCATTATAGCCCAACCGCGTAAGGGACGCAACAATCCGGGAACATAACACCGATATGATGGAAACTAGGGCGGCAAGAGTGGAACAAAACACTAGGCGAGAGGCCAAGCCTTCCACCCTTTACCAAGTATATAGATGAGTAAAGATAACATAGCAATATAATGATATCCCAACAAGTAAATAAGTGTTCCAACAAGGAACGGCTCCAATCTTCAGCTGCAACTAGCAACGCTATAAGAAGGGGCTTGAGCAAAGCGGTAACATAGCCAATCAATGCTTTGCTAGGACAAAGGTGGGTTAGAGGCTCAATCATGGCAATTGGGAGGCTAACAAGCAAGTGGTAGGCATCGTAGCATTGGCAAAGCAAAAGAGCGAGCATACTAGCATAGCAAAGATAGTAGTGATTTCAAGGGTGTGATCATCTTGCCTGCACAGTTGTTAGAATTGACTGGATCCTCAAAAGCAAGCTCAACGGGCTCCTCGTTAGCGAACTCGTCTCCCGGCTCTACGCAACAACACAAACAAGCAACAAGGATACAATCAACCACGTGCAAGGGCAAGCAATAATATGCAAAGATGATATGCTACGCGGGATGCGATGCGGGATGCAAAATGCAAGATGTAACAGGAAATGCATGAACCTGGCCTCAACATGGAAATCCAAGTGTGCCACTGGATAGAGGGGAAGAAATCCCCTGAAAACGATATAAAGATCATGGCAATCGGAGCTACGGTTTAGAAATGGCAAGCGATTTGCTAAACGAACCGATCTGCGATTTACAGCAAGTAGGCTCCTAAAAGCAACAAAATGAACATGCTACAGCCACCCACCATGAAAACAAATTGCATGGCAGTGATGTACTCATCAAGCTTAACAAAACATCAGGACTGAGGCATAGGCATATTCATCCATTAAGGGCTTCAAACAAGCATGGCAAAACTGAATAAGCAAAACAGATTTCAGACTTAGCGAAATTAACGCTAGTTTGAAATTTCAGACCATGATGCTCTCTTCGGAGCAGCAAAACAACATGAAGGAGAAACCCGAACATGGAAAGTAAGAGCATGGCATGGAGTTACTCAACAAGCTTAACAAAACACCCAAAATGACCTGGGGCCAAAAGGGTTCACAAAATACTCTACCGAGCACACGAACATTGATGAAACACAATCAGTTCTCAGACTTTGTGAAAACTGGGACATGCTGAAATAATAACTCACGGAGGCATGTAAACGAGCTCGATTCTCTCACTACGGTGCAAGTCATGGCAAGGCAAGCATATATCCATTAAGAAGGCACAAAATGCTAGCTATACATGGCAAGAACAATGGCATAGCTTGCATGGATCACTAGCAATAACTCCGGCAAAATCGCAAAAGAGTTCACGATCTGCCCAAAACAGCAACTATCCAAAAGTTGAGCTCGATTGAGTCAACCTAGGGTGCTCCAACATAACAAGTAAAGACATGGATGGGTTAAGCACAACAAGCATAACAAATGACTCTTACTGATCATCCTCAAAAGAGGCACGGATCACTAGGAAACAAGCCGGACATATAGCATCATGAACTAAAACATCCCAGACTTAGTGAAAATCACTAAGTCCCTGAAATCGGTAAACTCAGGCAGCCCTCTTCGCAAGCTTGCACAAGACAACACACACATCCTAAAAATACATGGAAGGCACCTCTGGAAAGAAGACAACATGCTTAACAATTCATCCCAAAGGGGCACAGGCATATCATGCACGGATTAAACATGGCAAGAATGACAAAAGTGCATGTTGAACTAACGGATCTGCAATTTAACTCATCATGCCTCTTTCCAACAGCATTTTGGGCACCAAGATGATCTCAAATGCAAATTATGCAATCGAATGAAATGATGTACTCGTCGAGACGAAGATTTTGACATATCATACGTCTAAAACGGAGCTACGGATGAGGAGATATGAGCGGCCAAAGTAAGCATAAAATTCTGGAAAAAGAGGAGGGAAGTCGACCCTAAAAATTCCAGATCTAGATCTGGTGCGGGTTACTGTTCATGGCACTGTTCACCGGCGCGTTTCCCGAGGATGGCCGGCGCCGAGGTTCGCCGGAGGTGGCCGGAGGTGGCCGGAGGAGGCCGGCGAGGCGGGGGCCGACGCGGCCGCGGCGGGCACGGGCACCGAGGACGGAGGGAAGCGGCGGCGGGGTCGGCGAGGCGGCGGCCATGGCGGAGAGGCGGCGCGGGCGGCGCTCGCCGGCGAGGCGGGGTGCCGAGGGCGTGCGGCGGTCGGCGTTGGAGGAGAAGGGCGGCGCGGCGTCCCTCGGGAGCGGGCGGCGAGTGGCCCGGTCGGGCGCTGAGGAGGGCGGGAGATGGGCTTCGGGCCCGGCGGCGGTGGCGATGTGGTCCGGCGCCACATGGCGCGGCCCGGGTGGCTGAGGCGGGCGGCGGCGGACGCGTCCGTCGGTGGATCCTTTTTTTTTGAACTAGGGTTTCGGGGAGGAAGAGAGATCCGAAAACGGGGGGGTGTATATATAGGCATAGAGGGAGCTAGGAGAGTCCAAATGAGGTGCGGTTTTCGCCCACACGATCGTGATCGAAAGGCCGAGATGATGGAGCTGAGTTTGGTGGGTTTTGGGCCAAAATGGAGGGGTGTTGGGCTGCACACACACGAGGCCTTTTTGGTCCCTCGGTTAACCGTTGGAGTATCAAACGAAGTCCAAATGACCCGAAACTTGACAGGCGGTCTACCGGTAGTAAACCAAGGCCGCATGGCAAGTCTCGGTCCAATCCGGAAATGTTTAATCCCTACACACGAAAGAAAGCTAGAAATGGCCACCGGAGGAGAACGAAGCGCCGGAATGCAAAACGGACAACGGGGAAAATGCTCGAATGCATGAGACGAACATGTATGCAAATGCAATGCACGTGATGACATATATGAGATGCACGAAAAACAAAACAACACACGGAGACAAAGACCCGAACCCGAGAATTAAATATAACTTAATGCCGGAAACGGCAAGAGTCGGAGTACAATTGGGGAAGGTTACATATGGGGCGTTACAACACTCCACCACTACGAAAAGATCTTGTCCCGAGATCTAAGACTGAAAGAACTCCGGGTACTCAGAACGGAGGTGATCCTCGCGTTCCCAGGTAGCTTCACGGTCGGAATGGTGTGACCACTTGACTTTGAGAAACTTGATTGACTTGTTGCGAGTTTTGCGTTCAGTCTCTTCCAGGATTGCAACTGGGTGCTCACGGTAGGAGAGATCTTCTTGGAGCTCAATGTCCTCGAAGTTGACGGTGCGCTCAGGCGTCTTGAAGCACTTTCGGAGTTGCGAGACGTGGAACACATCATGGACATTGGCGAAGGTTGCAGGAAGCTCGAGTTGATAGGCGAGGTCGCCTCTCTTACTGACGATCTTGAAATGCCCGACGTATCTGGGGGCAAGCTTCCCATTGATACCGAAGTGACGAGTCCCTTTCATAGGAGAGACGCGGAGGTAGACATGATCTCCGATCTCGAAGGCCAAATCACGGTGCTTGCTGTCATAGTAGCTCTTCTGACGAGATTGGGCTGCTTTGAGGTTATCACGAATGACCTTGCACATTTCTTCTGCCTCTGTGATCAGGTCATTACCCAGCAGCTGACGTTCACCGGTTTCAGACCAGTTGAGAGGTGTACGGCACTTCCTACCATACAGAATTTCAAACGGGGCCTTGCCGGAACTTGCTTGGAAACTGTTGTTGTACGAGAATTCAGCATAAGGAAGGCAATCCTCCCACTTCATGCCGAAGGAGATAACACAAGCCCTGAGCATATCTTCAAGAATCTGGTTGACACGCTCGACTTGACCGCTTGTTTGAGGGTGGAAAGCAGTGCTGAAGCGAATGCTGGTGCCCATGGCCTTCTGAAAAGAATCCCAAAACTTGGAGGTAAAGATGCTGCCACGGTCTGAAGATATCACTTGAGGAATACCGTGCAGAGAGACAATACGAGAGGTGTAGAGCTCCGCCAATTGAGCTGCAGTGATTGACCCTTTGATAGGCAGGAAATGAGCCACTTTGGTGAGCTTGTCAATGACAACGAATATAGCATCATTGCCACGCTTGGACTTAGGAAACCCAGTCACGAAGTCCATTTCAATGTGGTCAAACTTCCATTCTGGAATGGCGAGAGGTTGGAGGAGACCTGCTGGCCTTTGGTGTTCTGCTTTCACTCTTCTGCAGGCATCACATTCATTCACGAATTGAGCGATCTCGCGCTTCATTCGAGTCCACCAATAAGTTTGCTTCAGGTCTTGATACATCTTCGTGCTCCCAGGGTGGATGGAGAGGAGAGAGTTGTGAGCCTCATTCATGATCACTTTACGAAGTTCACCTTTGGGCACAACAATTCGATCCTCGAAGAAGAGAGTGTCCTTGTCATCAAGTCGGTAGCACTTGTACTTGGACTGACTCTTTGCAATACCAATCTCCACCTTTTTCACCATAGCATCAAGAAGCTGGGCTTGGCGAATCTGGTCTTCCAAGGTAGGAGAAACTTGAAGGATGGCAAGGAAACCTTGAGGAACAACTTGCAGGTTAAGTTTGCGGAAGGCTTCACAAAGCTCGGGTTGATAAGGCTTGAGAATCAGACTGTTGTAATATGCTTTTCCGCTCAAAGTGTTAGCAATCACATTAGCCTTGCCTGGAGTATACTCGATACTCGGATTGTATTCTTGAATCATTTCGACCCATCGAGTCTGTCTGAGGTTGAGATTAGGCTGAGTGAAGATGTACTTGAGACTCTTGTGATCAGTGAAAATGTCCACTTTCCTTCCCAAGAGAAGATGTCTCCAAGTCAACAATGCGTGCACAACTGCCGCCAACTCGAGATCATGAGTGGGGTAGTTCTTCTCATTTGGCTTCAACTGGCGAGAGGTATAAGCAACAACTTTCTTCTCTTGCATCAGTACTGCACCGAGACCTTGGAGAGAGGCATCACAAAAGACCTCGTACGGCTTGGTTTCATCAGGCGGAGTTAGAACTGGAGCAGTGATCAATTTCTCTTTCAAAGCGTTGAAAGCAACATCACACTCCGGAGACCAAACGTACTTGACATGCTTCTGAAGAAGATTTGAGAGAGGCTTCGCGATCTTGGAGAAGTTTTCAACGAATCTTCGGCAATAACTTGCAAGACCGAGGAAGCTACGGAGTTGCTTCACATTCTGAGGAGGTTCCCAATTAACGATTGCAGACACCTTCTCAGGATCCGCGGAAATGCCCTTGGCAGAGATAATATGACCAAGATAAAGAACCTCATCGAGCCAAAACTCACACTTGGAGAACTTGGCGTAGAATTGATGTTCCCTTAGCTTGTCAAGAACCAAACGCAAGTGTTTGGCATGATCTTCCTTGTTCTTCGAGAAAACCAGGATGTCGTCGAGATAGACCAAAACAAAGTCGTTGGTGTAGGGGTTGAAGATGAAGTTCATCATGCGAGAGAACGTCGGAGGAGCATTGGCGAGGCCAAAAGACATAACAGTGTATTCGTATGACCCATATCTTGTTCTGAACGCCGTCTTTGGAATATCTTGTTCACGAATGCGAAATTGATGATAACCCATACAGAGATCAAGCTTGGAGAATACTTGGGCACCCTTGAGTTGTTCGAATAGCTCATTAATGTTGGGAAGTGGATATTTGTTCTTGATGGTCTTCTTGTTCAATGGACGATAATCAACACAAAGTTGGTCCGTTCCATCCTTCTTCTTCACAAAAATAACACCACAACCCCACGGAGAAGTACTAGGCCGAATGAGACCCATTCTTTCTTGCACATCGAGCTGTTTCTTCAACTCCTTCAACTCTTCGGGGCCGAGCTTGTAAGGCCGTTTGCACACCAGTTCCGTACCGGGCTCAAGTTTAATAACGAATTCAACCGGCCGGTTAGGAGGCATGCCTGGGAGTTCTTCAGGGAAGACATCTTGATACTCACAAACAACCGGGATCTGCGAAATAGCATCCAATTCACCCTTCTCATTGAGAGAGAATAACCGGATGGTATTATCCTGAGCAGCAAAAACAATTACTTCCTTAGACGAATGAGTCAGTTGAATCTGCTTGGCTGCACAATCCAGCTGAGCTTTATGTTTAGAGAGCCAGTCCATCCCAAGAATGAGGTCGATATCGGAATTGCCAAGAACCATTGGAGAAGCCAAGAACATGAAATCGCCCAACGTGATAGAGACATCTGGCACCTCCAGACTTGCACTCAATCATTTGCCAGGAGAAACAATATCCATTTGTTTACCCAAATGCGAAGAAACGAACTCATGCTTGGTAAAAAATGGCTTAGACATGAAACAATGCGATGCATCTGAATCAAAAAGAACTCTTGCAGGAATATCATTAACAGGAAGGTTACCCATGATCACATCTGACGAATCCTCTGCCTGAGCTGCATTCACCATATTGACCTTGGCGTGCTTGGGATTATGCTTGACCACAGCTGTACTTGCCAATCTGACAGGAGGAGGAGGAGGAGGAAGACGCCTCTGGTTGAAACACTTGTTGGCATAGTGACCCTTCTGTTGGCACTTGTTGCACGTGACCTCTGAGAGCGAACGGTGGTACGGAGCACTTGATCTTGGAGCTTGAGACGAAGTCTTGATCTGAAAGCCTGGGTTGGGTGGGTGGGACGAACCACTGCCACCTTTGCTCTTCTGCTGATACGGCTGACGGAACGGAGGAGGAGGAAGCCAATACTTCTGCTGCTTGGCCACTTGCGTAGAGGACGAAGACGTAGTGTCTCTGACTCGCTTCCTGGAAGCATCACACCTGAGCTGAGCAGCCTCTTGCTTCAGTGCCATGTTGTAGAACTCATCGTATCTCAGCGGCTCGAAGAGGACAAGAGCGAGCTGAATTTCTTCACGAAGACCACCCCTGAACTAATAGATCATGCTCTTTTCATCAGGAACATCCTGCTTGGCAAAACGGGCGAGCTTCTGGAACAACTTGTTGTAGTCATAGACAGACAAAGAGCCTTGCTTCAGATTGCGGAATTCTTCACGTTTGCTTTCAGTCACACTTTGAGGAATGTGATGAGCTCGAAAATCACGGCGGAAATCATCCCAAGTGATCAAACGTCCACCTCTGGAATCCCGGTACTGCTGAAACCACTCTGCGGCCTGATCCTTGAGCTGGAAAGACGCGAACTTGATGAAATCTTCAGGTCTGACGTTGCTACATTCAAAATGCTTGCCCAGATCGACTAACCAATCATCAGCATCGGTAGCCTCGACACAGTTGCTGAACGTCTTTGGACCATTTGCGAGGAACTGATTCAGAGTTGCAAACTGGTTCTGGTTGTTGCCTTGATTCGCTTGACTGCTTTGATTCTGCTCTTGGATGATTTGCATGATCAGCTGAGTATTTGCATTAGTAGCAGCCATCACAGGCTGCCATGCTTCCGGAGGAGGCGGAGGTGGCGGAGGATCTTGATTCTGGTTCTGACTGGTGCTCTTAGCGGGAGCCATCCTGAAGAGGTTGACCACCATTAGCACACAAATAGAGAAATATAGAAGGTGAATCCAACGGAATGAAAATTGCAACATAAAGTCTTCACATCCGAACAAAACGAACGAATGCACTTCTCTTGAAGTGGTCACATATTCCTAAATTGCAAAGCCACGAAGAATCAGGTAGAAGAGGTACATCAACGAGGGATGGAATCAACATATGACATCGAAGAAGAACGAATACCACAACTCGAAATAAAACCAAGGGTTGGCTTGCGGAATAAGCCGGAACAAACACATGATAGAAATTTCATCCGAAGTGTTCGTGGTAGGACCTACAAGGGCTCGACCGTACAGCACCATCATGTACAAGGCAGTGCACATGACATACGAAGCGTCCCCGAGTCAGCATAGCCAAGGACTCTTTAAGACACAACGAGGCCACTGTAAAATCGACCGTGAATAGGCGAACCACTAGACGTCGAACCCCAATTTCATATCACACATCTGTTGGAAAGATATCCTAAGGCTACTTGAATTCCCACCTATGAAATTCCCGAAACTTTCCGGTTATGCAATCAGGTGTTGAGGATACAGGGGAAGCATAATATCTCACCCAAGCTAGCAAATCCTACATCCAGCTGCATCCATCCTTCAACACATAACCAAGAAACCTTCGGAAACCATCTATCTCAACCTTCGAAAAGCATCCGTTATACAAGTTATGGCGATACTCCCGAACTCCTGCCCCAGTACTGGGTGGCGTCGAGGTTATCTCACCAACGAACTGCATAAAGGAGATTTTCGATGTCGCGCACATATCTCAAGTATGCCAGAATTGCAACGATATAATTATGATGACAACACCTCAGAGCTCAACTCCCCGGGACAGTTCCACTAAACCCCTGACAGGAGGCACAAGACAATATTCTCATCATAAGCCATCGGAACAAAACCAAGATACTCGCGTGATCCTAAAAAAAAAATTTAGTGAAATTTGAGAAGAGAAGAGTCAAAACTCTACGTCAGGATGCCTTACCAGAGCGATGAGGAGACTGGGAAGTAAAAAGAATTCCTAAGCTCTTCGATATATAATTCCTAAGGACTCAAAACATTTTTCTAGACACAACTCGGCTGCTAAAAACGATCAAGCAATGGGGCTCCTAAGGTCGGGGGAAGGCTCTGATACCAACTTGTAACACCCTCGATGCGGCTATGTCTCCCACGTGTCGAGGCATGACTTAGAGACATAGGCGCATTGAAAGCAATGTCACAAGTCGGGAATCATTACACAACCCAAGTACATATATAATATAAAGGGGGGATAATAATAATAGTTGGCTTACACTCGCCACGTCACATCAACGTACATAAATAACATCCATCATACAAACACTCATGGCCCGACTACGGCGCCAAAATAGAAAAGACCCCCAACAAGCGACTAATCCCTGAATCGAACCCCGAATAGGCACCACTACTGATCATCAGGAAAAGACACATAGTATCGCTGAGAGTCCTCGTCGTACTCCCACTTCAGCTCAAGCGCGCCATCCGGAGAAGTATCATCGGTCCCTGCATCTGGTGTAATAGTAATCTGTGAGCCACAAAGGACTCAGCAATCTTGCACCCTCGCGATCAAGACTATTTAAGCTTAATAGGTAGGAATGGGGTAATGTGAGTGGAGCTGCAGCAAGCGACTAGCATATATGGTGGCTAACTTATTCGCAAAGTAGAGCGAGGAGAGGAGGCAAAGCACGAGCGGAAACTAAATAGAGCAGACTACGCAAACATAACTCCAACGCCGTGTCCACTTCCCGGACTCCGCCGAGAAGAGGCCATCACGGCAACACACGCAGTTGATTCATTTTAATTAATTAGGTTCAAGTTATCTACAACCGGACATTAACAAATTCCCATCTGCCCATAACCGCGGGCACGGCTTTCGAAAGATCAATCCCTGCAGGGGGGTCCCAACTTAGCCCATAACAAGCTCTCACGGTCAACGAAGGAATAGACCTCCACCCAGGACCCACCGATCAGACTCGGTATCCCGGTACAACAAGATGATTCGATAGGTCAAAACTAGTCCAGCAACACCGCCCGAATGTACCGGCAAATCCCGATAGGAGCTGCACATATCTCTTTCTCAGGGCACGCTCGGATAGGTCAAGCTACGAGTAAAACCAACCCTCGAGTCTCCCTGAGGTGGCACCGCAGGCTGCCTGGTTCGGACCAACACTCAGAGGAGCACTGGCCCGTGGGGGGCTAAAATAAAGATGACCCTCGGGCTCCGGAAACCCAAGGGAAAAAGGGGTAAGTGGCAAAGGATAAAACCAGTGTTGGGCATTGCTGGAAAAGCTTTAATCAAGGCGAACTATCAAGGGGTTCCCATTATAGCCCAACCGCGTAAGGGACGCAACAATCCGGGAACATAACACCAATATGACGGAAACTAGGGCGGCAAGAGTGGAACAAAACACTAGGCGAGAGGCCGAGCCTTCCACCCTTTACCAAGTATATAGATGAGTAAAGATAACATAGCAATATAATGATATCCCAACAAGTAAATAAGTGTTCCAACAAGGAACGGCTCCAATCTTCACCTGCAACTAGCAACGCTATAAGAAGGGGCTTGAGCAAAGCGGTAACATAGCCAATCAATGGTTTGCTAGGACAAAGGTGGGTTAGAGGCTCAATCATGGCAATTGGGAGGCTGACAAGCAAGTGGTAGGCATCGTAGCATTGGCAAAGCAAAAGAGCGAGCATACTAGCATAGCAAAGGTAGTAGTGATTTCAAGGGTGTGATCATCTTGCCTGCACAGTTGTCAGAATTGACTGGATCCTCAAAAGCAAACTCAACGGGCTCCTCGTTAGCGAACTCGTCTCCCGGCTCTACCCAACAACACAAACAAGCAACAAGGATACAATCAACCACGTGCAAGGGCAAGCAATAATATGCAAAGATGATATGCTATGCGGGATGCGATGCGGGATGCAAAATGCAAGATGTAACAGGAAATGCATGAACCTGGCCTCAACTTGGAAATCCAAGTGTGCCACTGGATAGAGGGGAAGAAATCCCCTGAAAACGATATAAAGATCATGGCAATCGGAGCTACGGTTTAGAAATGGCAAGCGATTTGCTAAACGAACCGATCTGCGATTTACAGCAAGTAGGCTCCTAAATGCAACAAAATGAACACGCTACAGCCACCCAACATGAAAACTAATTGCATGGAAGTGATGTACTCATGAAGCTTAACAAAACATCAGGACTGAGGCATAGGCAAATTCATCCATTAAGGGCTTCAAACAAGCATGGCAAAACTGAATAAGCAAAACAGATTTCACACTTAGCGAAATTAACGCTAGTCTGAAATTTCAGACCACGATGCTCTCTTCGGAGCAGCAAAACAACATGAAGGAAAAACCCGAACATGGCAAGTAAGAGCATGGCATGGAGCTACTCAACAAGCTTAAAAAAACACCCAAAATGACCTGGGGCCAAAAGGGTTCACAAAATACTCTACCGAGCACACGAACATTGATGAAACACAATCAGTTCTCAGACTTGGTGAAAACTGGGACATGCTGAAATAATAACTCACGGAGGCATGTAAACGAGCTCGATTCTCTCACTACGGTGCAAGTCATGGAAAGGCAAGCATATATCCATTAAGAAGGCACAAAATGCTAGCTAGACATGGCAAGAACAATGGCATAGCATGCATGGATCACTAGCAATAACTCCGGCAAAATCGCAAAAGAGTTCACGATCTACCCAAAACAGCAACTATCCAAAAGTTGAGCTCGATTGAGTCAACCTAGGGTGCTCCAACATAACAAGTAAAGACATGGATGGTTTAAGCACAACAAGCATAACAAATCACTCTTACTGATCATCCTCAAAAGATGCACGGATCACTAGAAAATCACTAAGTCCCTGAAATCGGTAAACTCAGGCAGCCCTCTTCGCAAGCTTGCACAAGACAACACACTCATCCTAAAAATACATGGAAGGCACCTCTGGAAAGAAGACAACATGCTTAACAATTCATCCCAAAGGGGCACAGGCATATCATGCAAGGATTAAACATGGCAAAAATGACAAAAGTGCATGTTGAACTAACGGATCTGCAATTTAACTCATCATGCCTCCTTCCAACAGCATTTTGGGCACCAAGATGATCTCAAATGCAAATGTTGCACTAGAATGAAATGATTTACTCGTCGAGACGAAGATTTTGACATATCATACGCCCAAAACGGAGCTACGGATGAGGAGATATGAGCGGTCAAAATAAGCATAAAATTCTGGAAAAAGAGGAGGGAAGTCAACCCTAAAAATTCCAGATCTGGATCTGGTGCGGGTTACTGTTCATGGCACTGTTCACCGGCGCGTTTCCCGAGGATGGCCGGCGCCGAGGTTCGCCGGAGGTGGCCGGCGAGGCGGGGGCCGACGCGGCCGCGGCGGGCACGGGCGCCGACGACGGAGGGAAGCTGCGGCAGGGTCGGCGAGGCGGCGGCCGTGGCGGAGAGGCGGCGCGGGCGGCGCTCGCCGGCGAGGTGGGGCGGCGAGGGCGTGCGGCGGTCGGTGTTGGAGGAGAAGGGCGGCGCGGCGTCCCTCGGGCGCAGGCGGCGAGTGGCCCGGTCGGGCGCTGAGGAGGGCTGGAGATGGGCTTCGGGCCCGGCGGCGGTGGCGATGTGGTCCGGCGCCACGTGGCGCGGCCCGGGTGGCTGAGGCGGGCGGCGGCGGACGTGTCCGGCCGGGGCGGACGCGTCCGTCGGTGGATCCTTTTTTTTTGAACTAGGGTTTCGGGGAGGAAGAGAGATCCGAAAACGGGGGGGGTGTATATATAGGCATAGAGGGAGCTAGGAGAGTCCAAATGAGGTGCGGTTTTCGCCCACACGATCGTGATCGAACGAACGAGACGATGGAGCTGAGTTTGGTGGGTTTTGGGCCAAAATAGAGGGGTGTTGGTCTGCACACACACGAGGCCTTTTCGGTCCCTCGGTTAACCGTTGGAGTATCAAACGAAGTCCAAATGACCCGAAACTTGACAGGCGGTCTACCGATAGTAAACCAAGGCCGCATGGCAAGTCTCGGTCCAATCCGGAAATGTTTAATCCCCACACACGAAAGAAAGCTAGAAATGGCCACCGGAGGAGAACGAAGCGCCGGAATGCAAAACGGACAACGGGGAAAATGCTCGAATGCATGAGACGAACATGTATGCAAATGCAATGCACGTGATGACATGATATGAGATGCACGAAAAACAAAACAACACACGGAGACAAAGACCCGAACCGGAGAATTAAATATAACTTAATGCCGGAAACGGCAAGAGTCGGAGTACAATTGGGGAAGGTTACATATGGGGCGTTACAGCCGTGACGCCGAATGAGTGGTCTGCCTGAACATGTTGCTTTGTGCTCTTCCATACGGAGCGAGCGTTCTGTGTTTCCGTTTACTGTTATGACCCCTAGAGGTCCTGGCATCTTGAGCTTGAGGTATGCGTAACGCGACACTGCATTGAGTTTTGCAAATGTTGTCCGCCCGAGCAGTGCATGATAGCCACTGCGAAACGGGACGATGTCGAAGATTAACTCTTCGCTTCAGAAGTTATCCGGTGATCCGAAGACCACTTCCAGTGGGATTGAGCCTGTGCAATGGGCCTCTACAACGGGGATGACGCCTTTAAAGGTGGTTTTGCTAGGTTTGATCCTCGAGGGATCGATACCCATTTTTCGCACTGTATCGTGATAAAGCAGGTTCAGGCTACTGCCGCCATCCATAAGGACTCGAGTGAGGTGAAATCCGTCAATGATGGGGTCTAGGACCAGTGCGGCGGATCCGCCATGATGGATGCTAGTGGGGTGGTCCCTACGATCGAAGGTGATCGGACAAGCAGGCTATGGGTTGAACTTTGGGGCGACGGGCTCCATCGCATAGACGTCCCTTAGTGCATGCTTCCGCTCCCTCTTGGGAATGTGTGTTGCGTATATCATGTTCACCGTCTTCACTTGTGGGGGAAACCACTTCTCTCCTCCTGTCTTCGGCAGCCGGGGCTCCTCCTCATCATCGCTATGCGGCCCCTTGTCCTTGTTCTTGGCATTTAACTTGCCGGCCTGCTTGAACACCCAGCATTCTCTGTTGGTGTGATTGGCTAGCTTGTCGGGGGTGCCATGGATTTGACACAAGCGATCCAGTATGAGATCCAGACTGGACGGAGCTGGAGTATTTCTTTTAAATGTCTTTTTTCGGCTGACCGGATCTAGGGCCTCTAAATCCGGCATTGACTGCCGTATCTTCGGTGTTATTGCCGTTGTTGCAGCGCTTTGGTGTATTACAACGCTGCCTACCGTTAACATCTTTGGTATCCGAGGTATCCGGATTCCTCGATGTGTTGTTGCTGCGAGCCAGCCAGCTGTCCTCACCCGCGCAAAAGCGGGTCATGAGTGTCGTGAGGGCTGCCATAGATTTCGGCTTCTCCTGGCCGAGATGGCGAGCGAGCCACTCATCGCGGATGTTATGATTAAATACCGCTAGGGCCTCTGCATCCGGCCAGTCTACAATTTGATTTTTCTTAGTCAGGAACCGTGTCTAGAATTGTCTGGCCGATTCCCCTGGCTGCTGGGTTATGTGGCTCAAGCCATCAGCATCTGGTGGCCGCACATAAGTGCCCTAGAAGTTGTCAAGAAATGCGTCTTCCAGATCCTCCCAACTTCCAACGGAATCTGCTGGCAAGCTATTCAGCCAATGCCGAGCTGGTCCTTTGAGTTTTAGTGGGAGGTACTTGATGGCATGTAGATCATCACCGCGAAGCCATGTGGATGTGAAGGAGGAAATCCTCAATCCATACAGTGGGATCTGTTGTGCCATCGTATGATTTGATATTTACGGGTTTGAAACCCTCTGGGAATTCATGATTCATAACTTCATTAGTGAAGCATAGGTGGTGTGCGGCACCTCTGTGCCGGGCTATATCCTGACGTAGTTCGTATGAGTCTTGTCTGCTGTATTCGGCCCGGCCGGATTTACTCTTGGTGTATCCGACACGACGATCATCGTCCCGTGTGGGCGCACGTGCCCGTGTCCCGTATATTGACTTTGTGATTTTTGCCTTACTGTCCAAGATGTCTTGCAGTTCCTCTGTGTTGCCCTGGGCCTTAGTATTTTTGACTGAGTGGCGACGGGGTGCGGTCTGAACTGTAGGCTGAAACGCCTCTCTTGCTCGGTCGCGTAGTTGCCGGTCAGCCGCATCGTACACTGGTGAATGAGGTTTCAATGTTTTCTCCTCGGGATGAGGTAGCAACCTGTGTTTTGGGTAACTCTTGGACGGGCGCTCGAGGTCATGCTCCTCGGCCGCAAAAACTTTGGTCCACCTATCTGTTGCAAGTCTTGATCAGCTTGAAGCTACTGCTGTTTTTTATTTAGGCTATTTGTCGTGGCCATAAGCCGGCGCTTGAAGCGCTCTTGCTCGACGGGGTCCTCAGACACGATGAACTCGTCGTTGTGGAGGCTCGCCTCGTCTTCGGAGAGAGGCATATAATTGTCCTCCTCCGGTTCTCCATCTGCTGCCTGCTCTAGAGGGCTAGCTTGTCCGTCCTCTCGCTCTGCACCGTGCTCGAGGGGATTGTTGTTGTCTTCGGTGCTATCCGGAGTGTTATTATCTCCTGTGCCGGTTGATACGTCCATTGTGCATCATGCTTTTATATCGATATTTATTGCATTATGGGCTGTTATTTCACTTTATGTCATAATACTTATGGCTATTCTCTCTTATTTTACAAGGTTTACTTAAGGAGGGAGAATGCCGGCAGTTGGAATTCTGGGCTGGAAAAGGAGCAAATATTAGAGACCTATTCTGCACAACTCCAAAAGTCCTGAAACTCCACGGAACATCTTAAAATAAATAAAGAAAAATCATCGCCAAAGATGACGGCCAGGGGGCCCACACCCTTCCCACGAGGGTTGGGGGCGCGCCCCCCTACCTCGTGGGCCCCCTGGTGGCTCTCCGACGCCCATCTTCTCCTATATGAGGTCTTTCGATGAGAAAAAAAATAGGAATGAACTTTTCGGGACGAGACTCTGCCGCCACGAGGCGGAACCTTGGCGGATCCAATCTAGAGCTCCGGCAGAGCTGTTCTGCCGGGGAAACTTACCTCCGGGAGGGGGGAATCATCACCATCGTCATCACCAACGCTCCTCTCATCGGGAGAGGGAAATCTCAATCAACATCTTCACCAGCACCATCTCATCTCCAAACCCTAGTTCATCTCTTGTATCCAATTCTTGTCTCAAAGTCCGGGATTGGTGCTAGTAGGTTGCTAGTAGTGTTGATTACTCCTTGTAGTTGATGCTAGTTGGTTTATTTGGTGGAAGATCATATGTTCAGATCCTATATGCATATTATTACCCCACTGATTATGAACATGAATATGCTTTGTGGGTAATTACGTTTGTTCCTGAGGACAAGGGAGAAGTCTTGCTATTAGTAGTCATGTGAATTTCGTATTCGTTTGATATTTTGATAAGATGTATGTTGTCTAGCCTCTAGAGGTGTTATGTGAACGTCGACTACATAGCACTTCACCATTATTTGGGCCTAGAGGAAGGCATTGGGAAGTAATAAGTAGATGATGGGTTGCTAGAGTGACAGAAGCTTAAACCCTAGTTTATGCGTTGCTTCGTAAGGGGCTGATTTGGATCCATATGTTTCATACTATGGTTAGGTTTACCTTGATACTTTTGTTGTAGTTGCGGATGCTTGCAATAGAGGTTAATCATAAGTGGGATGCTTGTTCAAGTAATAACAGCACCCAAGCACCGGTCCACCCACATATCAAATTATCGAAGTATCGAACGCGAATCATATGAATGTGATGAAAACTAGCTTGACGATATTGCCATGTGTCCTCGGGAGCGCTTTTCCTATTATAAGAGTTTGTTCCGGCTTGTCCTTTCCTACAAAAGGATTGGGCCACCTTGCTGCACTTTAGTTACTTTTGTTACTTGTTGCTCGTTACAATCTATCTTATCACAAAACTATCTGTTACCACTTATTTCAATACTTGCAGAGAATACCTTGCTGGAAACCGCTTATCATTTCCTTCCACTCCTCGTTGGGTTCGACACTCGTACTTATCGAAAGGACTATGATAGATCCCCTATACTTGTGGGTCATCAAGACTCTTTTCTGGCGCCGTTGCCGGGGAGTGTAGCGCCTTTGGTAGGTGGAATTTGGTAAGGAAAAATTTATATAGTGTGCTGAAATTTACTGTCACTTGTTACTATGGAAAGTAATTCTCTGAGGGGCTTGTTCGGGGTATCTTCAACCCGTCTAGTAGAGCAAAGAGTTGCTCCTCATCCTACTGAACCTATTGAAAATGAAACTCCTTTTCAATTTCCTTCGTGTATGATGGAAAAACTGCTAGATAACCATTTTACAGGAGATGGAACATAGCATCCTGATGAGCACTTAATATATGTGGATGAAGTTTGTGGATTATTTAAGCTTGCAGGTATACCCGATGATGTTGCTAAGAAGAAGGTCTTCCCTTTATCTTTGAAGGGAGACGCATTGATATGGTATAGGCTATGTGATGATATGAGATCATGGGACTATAAAATATTGAAGCTGGAATTTCATCAAAAGTATTACCCTATGCATCTTGTTCATCCTGATGGCAATTATATATATAATTTCTGGCCTCGCGAAGGAGAAAGCATCGCTCAAGCTTGGGGGAGGCTCAAATCAATGTTATATTCATGCCCCATTCATGAGCTCTCAAGATAAATGATTATTCAAAATTTATATGCTCGGCTTTCTGATAACAATCGCACCATGCTCGATACTTCTTGTGCTGGCTCTTTTAGGATGAAGACTATTGAATTTAGATGGAATTTATTGGATAGAATTAAATGCAACTCTGAAGATTGGGACCTCGACGAAGGTAAGGAGTCAGGTATGACACCTAAGTTTGATTGTGTTCAATCTTTTATGGACACTGATATTTTCCGTAAGTTTAGCACTAAATATGGACCTGACTCTGAGATAGTAGCTTCTTTCTGTGAATCTTTTGCTACTTATGTTGATCTCCCTAAGGATAAGTGGTTTAAATATCATCCTCCCATAGAAGTAAAAGTAGCTGCACCTATTGAAGTTGAAGAAAAGACTATCACTTATAATGATCCTATTGTTCCTACTTCTTATATTGAGAAACCACCTTTCCCTGTTAGAATAAAGGATCATGCTAAAGCTTCAACTATTGTTCGTAAAAGCAATATTAGAACTTATACACCTCCTGAGCAAGTTAAAGTAGAACCTAATATTGCTATTGTTAAAGATCTCTTGTCTGATAATATTGATGGGCATGTTATTCAGTTCGAAGGTGAAACTGCTAGAATTGATAAAGCTTGTGCTGAAGATAAACATAGACCTGTGGTAGGCGTGCCTGTTATTTCTGTTAAAATAGGAGATCATTGTTATCATGGCTTATGTGATATGGGTGCAAGTGCTAGTGTTATACCGCATACTTTATACGAAGAAATTAAGAATGAAATTTCTCATGTTGAGTCAGAAGATATTGATGTTACTATTAAACTTGCTAATAGAGATACTATTTCACCAATTGGAATTGTTAGAGATGTTGAAGTCTTGTGTGGGAAAACTAAATATCCTGCTGATTTTCTTGTTCTTACTTCTCCGCAAGATAGCTTTTGTCCCATTATATTTGGTAGACCCTTCTTAAATACTGTTAATGCTACCATAGATTGCACAAAGAATGTTGTTACTGTTGGCTTCGACGATATGGTTCATGAGTTTAATTTCTCTAAATTTAGTAAACAACATCGTGAGGAAGAATTACCTAGTAAGGATGAAATTATTGGTCTTTCTTCTATTGCCATACCTCCTAGTGATCCCTTAGAACACTATTTGCTAGACCACGAAAATGATATGTTCATGAATGAAAGAAGTGAAATAGATGAAGTATTCTTTAAACAGGAACCTATACTGCATCACAATTTGCCTGTTGAAATCTTAGGGGATCCTCCTCCACCTAAGGGTGATCCCGTGTTTGAGCTTAATCCTTTGCCTGATAATCTTAAATATGCTTATCTTGATGAAAAGAAGATATATCCTGTTATTACTAGTGCTAACCTTTCAGAGCATGAAGAAGAAAGATTATTGAAAACTCTGAAGAAGCACCGTGCTACTATTGGATGTACTCTTGATGATCTTAAGGGCATTAGTACCACTCTATGTCAACATAAAATAAATTTGGAAGCAGATGCCAAACTAGTTCGTGATCCTCAACGACGTCTGAATCCTAAAATGAAAGAAGTGGTCAGAAAAGAAATACTAAAGCTTCTGGAGGCAGGTATAATCTATCCCGTTGCTGATAATGAGTGGGTAAGTCCTGTCCATTGTGTCCCTAAGAAGGGAGGTATTACTGTTGTTCCTAATGATAAAGATGAATTGATTCCACAAAGAATTATCACAACTTATAGGATGGTAGTTTATTTCCACAAATTAAATAAAGCTACTAAGAAAGATCATTACCCCTTACCTTTTATTGATCAAATGCTAGAATGATTATGCAAACATACACACTATTGCTTTCTAGATGGTTATTCTAGTTTCTCTCAAATACCTGTGTCGGCTAGAGATCAATCAAAGACTAATTTTACATGCCCTTTTGGTACTTTTGCTTATAGACGTATGCCTTTTGGTTTATGTAATGCACCTACTATCTTTCAAAGATGCATGATACTATATTCTCTGACTTCTGTGAAAATATTTGTGAGGTTTTCATGGACGACTTTTCCGTCTATGGTTCCTCTTTTGATGATTGCTTGAGAAATATTGATCGAGTTTTGCAGAGATGTGAAGAAACTAATCTTGTCTTGAATTTGGAAAAGTGCCACTTTATGGTTAATGAAGGTATTGTCTTGGGGCACAAAGTTTCTGAAAGAGGTATTGAAGTTGATAAAGCTAAGGTTGATGCTATTGAAAAGATGCCATGTCCCAAGGACATCAAAGGTATAAGAAGTTTCCTTGGTCACGACAGATTTTACAGGAGGTTCATTAAGGACTTCTCAAAAATTTCTCGGCCTCTGACTAATTTATTGCAAAAAGATATACCATTTGTATTTGATGATGATTGTGTAGAAGCATTTGAAATACTTAAGAAAGCATTAGTCTCTGCACCTGTTCTTCAGCCACCTGATTGGAATTTACCCTTTGAAATTATGTGCGATGCTAGTGATTATGTTGTAGGTGTTGTTCTAAGGCAAAGAGTTGATAAGAAATTAAATGTTATTCATTACGCTAGTAAGACTCTAGACAATGCTCAAAGAAATTATGCTACTACTGAAAAAGAGCTTTTAGCAGTTTATTTGCTTGTGATAAGTTCAGATCTTATATTGTTGATTCTAAAGTAACTATTCAAACTGATCATGCTGCTATTAAATATCTTATGGAAAAGAAAGATGCTAAACCAAGACTTATTAGATGGGTTCTCTTGCTACAAGAATTTGATTTGCATACTGTTGATAGAACAGGAGCTGAGAACCCCATTGCAGACAACTTGTCTAGGTTAGAAAATATTCTTGATGACCCACTACCTATTAATGATAGCTTTCCTGATGAACAATTAAATGTTATAAGTGCTTCTCGTAGTACTCCATGGTATGCTGATTATGCTAATTATATTGTTGCTAAATTTATACCAACTAGCTTCACATACCAACAAAAGAAAAAGTTTTTCTATGATTTAAGACATTACTTTTGGGATGACCCACATCTTTATAAAGAAGGAGTAGATGGTGTTATTAGATGTTGTGTACCTGAGCATGAACAGGAACAGATCCTACGCAAGTGTCATTCTGAGTCTTATGGAGGACACCACGCTGGAGATAGAACTGCACATAAAGTATTGCAATCTGGTTTTTATTGGCCTACTCTCTTCAAGGATGCCCGTAAGGTTGTCTTGTCTTGTGATGAATGTCAAAGAATTGGTAATATTAGTAGACATCAAGAAATGCCTATGAATTATTCTCTTGTTATTGAACCATTTGATGTTTGGGGCTTTGATTATATGGGACCTTTTCCTGCCTCTAATGGATACACACATATTCTAGTTGCTGTTGATTACATTACTAAGTGGGTAGAAGCTATTCCAACTAGTAGTGCTGATCATAACACTTCTATTAAAATGCTTAAAGAAGTTATTTTTTTGAGATTTGGAGTCCCTAGATATTTAATGACTGATGGTGGTTCACACTTTATTCATGGTTCTTTCCGTAAAATGCATGCTAAATATGATGTTAATCATAGAATTGCATCCCCTTATCACCCTTAGTCTAGTGGTCAAGTAGAGTTGAGCAATAGAGAGCTCAAATTAATTTTGCAAAAGACTGTTAATAGGTCTAGAAAGAATTGGGCCAAAAAACTTGATGATGCATTATGGGCTTATAGAACTGCATACAAAAATCCTATGGGTATGTCTCCGTATAAAATGGTTTATGGAAAAGCTTGTCACTTACCTCTCGAAGTAGAACCCAGGGCATATTGGGCTATTAAAGAGCTCAACTATGATTTTAAACTTGTTGGTGAGAAGAGGTTATTTGATATTAGTTCACTTGATGAATGGAGAACCCAAGCTTATGAAAATGCCAAGTTGTTTAAACAAAAAAGTTAAAAGATGGCATGACAAAAGGATACAAAAGCGTGAGTTTAATGTAGGTGATTATGTATTGCTATACAACTCTCATTTAAGATTTTTTGCAGGAAAACTTCTCTCTAAATGGGAAGGCCCCTATGTTATCGAAGAGGTCTATCGTTCCGGTGCCATAAAGATCAACAACTTCGAGGGCACAAATCCGAAAGTGGTAAACGGTCAAAGAATCAAACATTATATCTCAGGTAATCCCATAATTGTTGAAACCAATATTATTGAAACCGTAACCCCAGAGGAATACATAAGAGACACCTTCTGGAACGTTTCAGACTCCGAAAAGGAATAGGTATGTGGTACGGTAAGTAAACCGACTGCAAAACAATTTTTAAGGCAATATTTCTCTGTTTTGGAATATTTAGAAAAATAGAAAAATAAGTAGCAGTCCGGGAAGGACATGAGGGCCCCACGAGGGTGGTGGGCGCGCCCTACCCCCTGGGCACACCCCCTACCTCGTGAGCACCTCATGTGCCTTCCGGACTCCGTTTTCTTGCACGTTACGTATTTTGGTCGGTAAAAATTCATTATATATTCTCCTAAAGGTTTTGACTCCCGTATCACGCAAATATCCTCTGTTTTTGTTGCATATTAAATCAACATGTCTTCCCAGGATTCGGAAGGAGAAAGCTATGTGGATGATTACTTAGCAAATCCAAAGGTCTATGGAGATGTGGAACATGATGGATGGACAACAGAGGAAGAAGAGGACTATGAACCCAAGGGGAAGGAGGAGACAAGCTCAGATGAAGATGAAGCACCATTACCTCAACCTAGAGACATGCACGTGGAGTTCAAAAAGTCAAGTCTCCCTGATAGGGTCAAGAAACCCAAGTTCGAGTTTATCCCTCTACGTCCTCAGGTCCCGGCCCTTGAGCGAGCTCAGCCTCCGCTGGTATGTCAGGTCGCGGTACCGTGGTCAAGGCCAGGGGGTGAGGGCTGGAGAGCCAGTAAGAGCTCCTGAGTTGCGATGCTCAGGAGCCCCCCTTTTAACACGGAAGCAAATTGCATGGGAGAAGAGGGAGCCCGCTGTACTGCCTACTGTTGTCCTCAGCAGGTTCCTGCAGGTTAGCACGAAGAGGGACACAAATTGCCACTATGATTGCCAGTCTGCCACTGGTCGTGCCGCAAGAAGATAAAGGCACTGAGGGCCTGGTGAGGTGACGTGCACGGGCATGCCGCGAGCCAGAGCTTGACCGCTCAGATTTATCACAGTTGCCGATCGGCGACCCAGGCGTCGCGGCGAGTGACAATCAAGCAAGGGATGACTATAAATGAATCACGCAAGGGAACCAGCTAGCTTAGATAGATGCGAGAACGATACATGCCACTGGGACGGACCTGAGCGGCTTGGGGATGATGCAGCCCGAGGGGCGCCCCCAGTAAGGTAAGCTAAAATATGCGGAAGGATACACGCCGCAGGGACAGGCCCATGCGACCTGGAAATAATGCAGCCCGAGGGGCGCTCCCAGCTGAATAAGCTTTGGAAAGTGTAACCTGGTTTCGATGCCGAAGGAGTGTTGGGGTAGTTGAAGGCGCACGCTGAAGAAGTCGCTCCTCACAAGCCGCCAATACCCTAAGCCTTGGGAGGCTCTGGGGGCTCAGGTGGCTCCCTGAGGACCGTCTCCATATCCGCTAGGACCACGTGATGCCTGGCCTCCTGGGTTGTCAGGATGCTCCGTAGGTTGCGCTGGAAGGCGGCTGCCATGCTCGGCAGGCCAAACGACATCCGAACATAGCTGTGAGGTGGACCCTTGCACCAGCCAGCACGCGAAGGCCAGAAGCGCTCCTAAGATGTCACAGCCCTAGCCTTAGCCTTTGCTTGACCTTGCATGATCATCATGTCATCATGTTTAAGTTTTATGAAACTCTGAAATGGGGATGATCAAGCCCTAGCACAAATGCAATTCAAATAGTTCCAAATAAAAATATTTTCAATGAACTCAAAATGCCTTTTAAAAATGTTCATCACCTCTGGTTTAACGTGGAAGCATCTACCCAAGATGATTTGCATTTTTGCTGTACACATTTGTGCATTTAATCAATATAAATATTTTAAATGCTCGAATAATCCTGGAAACAATTTTGGGCAGTTGTATATATTTCAAATAGAGCCCAAAATATATTCCAGGATTTATGGAAATGAGTTAGTATTATTACTAATTCAAAACAAATCAAATACATAGAAAACAGAAAACTAATAGAAAGACACATAGAGAGTTTCCTTACCTAGCGCCCACCTGGCCCAGCCAGCCCACCAGGGGCACGGGTGTCTTCTCCCCCGCGCCAGCGCACAAAGCAGCTTGCTGGAGCGCGCCGACGACGCGCTGGCCACCTCCTGCTTGCCGCCGAGCGGTTGGACGCATGGCTGAACCGCCTCGACGACGACCCGAACCGGCCTGGCCCGTCTTTCCTCTCCCTCACTCTCTCCCTCGCCCCTGCTCGCCATGGCCGACTCTGTCGTGTCCCCATGCCCCGCCGACATGCCCATGGGCTCCGCGATGTCGCCCACGTCGTCTCCGCCGAGACGGGCAATGCCGAACGCCGCGAAACGCTGCCACCACCATCTCCTTCAATGCTGGCCGCCGAAGATCGCCGCCAAGGCCATGACGCCGTCTGCGCTTCCCTGAGCCCATTTGCCTGCTCATCATGACCGCCGTGAGCCCCTATCCGTTTCCCCTCCATCAATTTCCCGCTTCCCGTACCGTAGCACCCTCGCCCCCGTGACCGAGCGCTGCCGTCCGCCATTGCCGCCATTGCAGCCACTGCCGCTCACGTCCAAGCACGTCGCCGCGCTCCCCCTGGTCCCAGCACGTCAGGAGCATGCAACGCTCTTCACCCACTCTTCTAGCACACTGCAACGCCGTCCCCGCTCACGCCCGAACTCTGGCACCGCCGGGAGCTCAGTTCCGGCGAGCTCCGGCCACCCTGTGACCCGCTACTGCCTCTGCTCGATGCAGCCGAGCAAGGGCTCCCCTCTGGTGCCCTCAGCACACCCAGCTACCGCCCCTAGCGCCATTCCGGTGAACTTCCGCCACGTTCCTGGTCGTCGACGACGTAACTCCAGTGAGCTAATGTGGCTTCATTAGTTTAGCGCTAACCCCTGCCACTTAGGCCTCAACAGACGCTGACAGTAGGCCCCATAGTGGGTCAAACCCCAGTTAGCGTCGGGTTTGACCCGAGGTTGACCTCTGTTTGACCCTTGAGTCACTGACATGCGGGCCTCGCCGAGCTAACCCAGTTAGTTAGAGCTAAACTTAATTAAGTTAGTTTAGTTAGTCACTGACCAGTGGGCCAGTGTTGTTTAGTTAGTCTAGTTAACCCAAATAGTTAACTGTGAGACTGACTAGTTGGGCCCAGCCGTCAAGTTTGACCTGGGCTGGCGCCTTTGACCTGCTGACGTCACTTAGGCATCATGCTGACGCAGTAATGTTTTCTGGGATTTAAAATAAATCAGGAATGATTTATTTATTTCAGGAAATGCCCAAAACTTCTAAAAATCGTAGAAAATAATCTATAACTCAGATGGAAATAATTTATATATGAAAAATTATCAGAAAAATGCAAGGAATCTATTTATGGCATTTTCATGCATGTTAGAACAACTTATGGTTGCTGTTTAGGGAAAAACACAAAAATTGCCTCTAAATAATTATATATGGAGTTTGAATTTGAATCTTGTATTCAAACCAACTTCATTTAAATCATTGCTAGCTACATTTGCTCAAATCACAGCATATCACCATGTCATGAACATGCATCATATTGTTGCATTGCATTTTATTGTGTTCTTTCTCAGTTGCCCGTGTTTGTCCCCTCTCGATAGACATGCTCCCGACGATGAGTTCGATGACACCGATGAAGAACTATATTATCTTCAGAAGTGCCAGGAAAGCAACACCCCCTTGTTCATTACGATACAATCCCACTCTCTCGCTCCTGCTCTCTTTTACTACATTAGGACAACAACGATTCAACTATTACATGATGCGGTAGTTGAACCCTTTTCCTCTGCATGACCTGTCATTGCCACAGTAAATAGATGAAACCCACTAGCATGAGGAGGAGTTGTTTGAGCCCTGATGTGCCTACTCATTCATGCTTGTTTTTCATGCCTGCTATTGCATAGAATTGTGTCAGGTCTGATTCAATGGGGATGAATCGGAGGTGTGTGAACATGTCTTACTGTGTGTGAGCTAAGTGTGTGAACACGATTTGGTAAAGGTAGCGGTGAGAGGCCATGTAGGAGTACATGGTGGGTTGTCTCATTGAAACCGTCCTCAGGAACTGAGTTCTGTGTTTGTGATCCATGAACAGCTACTACCATGCATTGGGCCCGAAACCAATGGACCCTCCCGACTTATTAACTGCCCTTGCCCTTTGTCCAGGTGTTGCAACTAGTTTCTGGTGTTTGTAGGATATATGTTGGCGGCCGTGCGTAGCGCTGACCCTAGGGGTGGGCTATGATGCGATAGATACACCATGGCACGGTGTACCGGGCGCCCGTTTGGTGTCTCGGGAACCCTGCAGACATCATTTGGGGCTGTGAGCGAAACTCCAGCCGGATCTCCTCGCGGATGGAATCCGAATAGGCGATAAACCTAGACTAGAGACTTGTGTGGTTAGTCGGGTCGTGGCTGACTCCCTCACGAGGCTTCCGCTTGAAGGTTGCCGAGATACACGACATGTACATGGTGGTAAATGGCGAGAGCGTGTGTGAAGAAGTACACCCCTGCAGGGTTATAAATGATCTATTCGAATAGACGTGTCCACGGTAAAGGACTTCTGGGTTGCCTATAACAGTTCATAGACAAGTGAAAGTGGATACTCTAAAACTCGCAAGATAAGTGTGAGTGTTGTGGGTGGCCTTCTCGTAGGGAGACGGGAGCGGATCCATAGTGGTGTATTGAATGGTGAATATGTAGACTCGTGTGCGCCACCTCAAAAGAGTTGCTTGCAGTCGTAGTTCAGGTTAGCCACTGAGACAAAGCAGGCTTGCTGTAGTTAAACTCCACCACCCCTTTGTTGATACAGATGCATATGTAGTTAGTTCTGATGCAAGTCTTGCTGAGTACAATTGTACTCATGTTTGCTTAATTTATGTTTTGCAGAGAGACGTCAGTCTCACTAGTAGTTCCGTGTGGGCTTCGACGTTTAGCTTGCTACCTCAGCTACGATCTTGTGCCCTTGGCAGGATCTGGTAGATAGTCAGGCTTCTTAGCCTTTTTCATTTGTAGATGTATGTACTCAGACATGTTAAGCTTCCGCATGTGCTTGATTTGTATGCTAGGATTGTTGGGTCATGAGACCCATGTTTGTAATATCTCGCTCCTCGGAGGCTAATGAATAAATACTCTGAGTCGTAGAGTCTTGTTGTGATGCCATGTTGTATTTGCACATATCGAGCATATTGTGTGTATGATTGAAATGCTTGGTATGTGTGGGATTCGACAACCTAGTTGTTTATCCTTGGTAGCCTCTCTTATGGGGAAATGTAGTCTCGTGCCTCCTTGAGCCATAGTAGTCCTCTACAGCCCGGTTCACCGGAGTTCTGCTAGCCCAGCACTACTGCTCAGGACACATGACTGGCCGGCATGTGTTTCACTTCGTTCCTATGTTTGTCGCTTCGGGGAAGTGTAACGCAGTGACATCCGGAGTCCTGCCTAGCCTGCTACAGCCCGGGTTCCCCGGAGTCCTGTGAGCCCAGTGCTACAGTCCAGATTCACACGCTGTTGACCGACATGCTCGAGGTGATTCATGTATGCCTGTCCCCATAGGTTAGTGCCGCTTTGGGTTCACGACTAGGCATGTCGGCCCGGGTTCTCTGTCATATGGATGCTAGCGACACTATCATATACGTGAGCCAAAAGGCACAAATGGTCCCGGGCCAGGTAAGGTGGCACCCATGGGAATACCGTGCGTGAGGCCGCAAAGTGATATGAAGTGTTACATGCTAGATTGGTGTGACTTAGGATCGGGGTCCTGACATGAGATGCGGCCCGGTTGAGCCCTGGGATGTCGATGCAGACATGCAGCTCGCCACCCTCGCATGGATGGGGAGCTGCGCCAGGTGGGCGGCGGTCGCCGCGCATAGCCCTTGCTTCTTGAAGCTCCTGGGTGGCCTTGATGATGAACTCCTGAGCGCCGGGCTCTCCTAGCCCAGTGCCCTCCTGAAGGAAATGTGCCGCGAAGCATGCCTCCACGTGGTGCCCGAGCACCTCCCTCGTGATGTCGGCTAGGTTCGAGGCCATCTAGAAGAGAGCCCCCGAGCCCTGCCCGAGGAGGGCGCCGGGCGTGCCTTCCTATGCGAGGGAGGGAGGCGCCCCATGTTCGGGCTCCGATCCTTATGTGGCACCGCTAGAGGCGCCGCTCCCCTAAGGCCCTGTGCGGAGTAGTTGCTTATTCTTCTTGGGGGTGGCCTTAGGAGGGTACGCGCCCATGCTGTTAGGGTCTTCGATTGCTGCAGCCTGGAAGGCACGCTCGAGGGAGCACACCGCATCTCTTTATTCGTAGGGGACTGTGATGATCCTGCCGCTTCCAGGCATCTTGAGGATGTTGTAGTCGTGGTGGGTCACTACCATGAACTTGGCCAGGGCTAGATACCCGAGGATGGCATTGTACGGCGTACGAATGTGAGAAATGTCAAAGTTGATGAGCTCAGTGCGGTAGTTGTCGCGCTGTCCGAAGGTGACAGGGAGGCGGACCTTTCCTATCGGGGTGGTGGAGCCGTCAGTCACTCGTGAGAAGGGCTTGGTGGGCTGAAGCTGATCGTATAGCACTTGGAGGCTGTCGAATGTCTCGACGGACAGGACATTAAGCCCTGCGCCGCCATCGATGAGGGTCTTGGTGACTTGTACGTTGCTGATGACGGGTGAGCAGAGCATCGGGAGGGCGCCAGCAGTGGCCGCACACTTGAGCTGGTCCGCCGAGCTGAAAGTGATGGTGGACTTGGACCACCTGAGCGGGCGCGTGGCCTCAAGCCTAGGAAGGGTTGCGTTCACCTCGCGAGCAAACTGCTTGAAGATACGCTGAGATGCTGGGGCCTGAGCTCTGCCCAAGATGCAGGTGATGGCACGGGGTTCCTGGAAGCTCCCAGCCCCCTCGTCCTGATGGTGGTCGTCGTTCCTTCTTGGTGGCAGCGGTAGTGGAGGAAGACTGGCATTGCCCTGAGGGCAGTCCTCGCGGGGCTGATCCCTCCAGGTGCCCTCACAAAGTTGGTCCTACCAGCAGTCCTCGCGAGGCCGGTTACATCACTCCTAGCAGGGGCCGCGATCGTCCCAGCGTCCTCTGCCTCGTCCTCCTCCTCGGCTATAGCCCTGATGATTGTGCTCGGGCCGTCGTCCAAAGCATCCATCTCGAATGGCCCTGAGCTCTTGACAGTCGTTGGTGTTGTGGTTGTGTATGTTGTGGAAGGCGCAGAACGGTCGGCTGCTTTTGGATGACTCGGGATGGTCCCGACCACGCTTCGTATCCGTCTCCGCTGCAAGCACGACCGCTACCTTACGCTTCACGTCCTTGGCCTTGGCTTTCTTCTCCTCTGGGTCGGTTGCTGGGAGCTCGAGGAGGGAAAGCCGCCCCTCCTCAGCTCTTGCACACTTGGTTGCTATGTTGAACAGCTCCAGAGTCGTGCATAGCTCCTCGTGGATGGCGAGCTCCTCCTTCATCTTTACGTCGCGGACGCCATCGGAAAACACTAAGATGATGGCTTCATCCGTCACCTTGGGGATCTTGAGGCGGACGTTGTTGAAGCACCGAATGTACTTCTGCGGGGTCTCTCCCGGCTGTTGCTTCATGCGGCACAGGTCACCCATGGCCGGAGGGCGGTCGCGAGTACTCTGGAAGCTAGCGATGAAGCGGTCGCGCATCTCATCCCGGGAGGAGATTGATCCCGCGGGCAAGTTCAGGAGCCAAAAGCGAGCGCCATCCTTGAGAGCCATGGGAAACTAGTTTGCCATGACTTTTTTGTCGCTGTTGGCCGCCTCGATGCTCAGTTCATAGAGCTGCAGGAACTCCGCGGGGTCGGGGGTGCCGTCGTAGTGCGGAGGCAGATCGGGCTTGAACTTGACTGGCCAAACGACGGTGCGCAGCTCGGGAGCGAAGGCATCGCAGCCTGCCCTAGATGTCCGTGCACCGCCACCGCAGGCGGCATGCGGTCTTGTCATGGTGGTGCAGGGAGCTCTAGAGCTTTTTCTTGCGGCCAGGGAACCTCTTGGCAGCTTCCTTCTTTGCGCGGGCACACGGCGTGGCGGATCACACCGCGGGACCGTGCATCTTGGGGCGAGGACGCCGTCTTGATGTGGAGGGGGCGGTGGCGCTCAGTGAGTTGCGCGTCTTGGCGCAAGGGCGTCGTCTTGATGCGGATGCGGCGGAGGTGCTTCGTGAGCTACGTCGCCCACGGCAGGAGGTGGGCAAGGCAGCGAGAGGGATAGTGCAGGAGATCCCCTAGCGGCGTTGACGAGCTCGGCGATGCGGTCCAGCTAGTCCTCGTAGAGATCATCAACCGGGCAGTAGCCCAGAAGCTCGCGTGCCATGCGCAGCGTGGCCTGCGCGTCCATGGGCGCGCGACGAGCGTGAGACGACCAGCCAGCCGGGGTCAGCGACGGAGTGGCGGTGCGGCCGTGCCGCCGCACATATGGGTGCAGTGAGGACGCTTGTTACTCGTTTCTTGCCAGACCGGTGACGGCATTGGCGGCGGGTGATGGGGAACGACGAGGAGGCCCGCCGACAGGGGTTGTCTGAGCGACACGGGTGGCGAGGGCGGCCCGGCGCTTAGCACGGGCTCGACGGGCGTGCGCCAAGGATGTGGTGGAGCGATGGGACGCAGATCGGCGGGAGGGAGGCTTCAGAGCACCCCTACCAGGCGTGCCAAATATCGGATTTCGGGTTCCCACAAAACGCTTGAGGTTCGAACACTGGGGTGCGCACGAAGATCTCTCCTCCCCCTTGCACTCTCCCTCACCATGATCTCAAGGCTCAGCGCGTCAAACTCGCAGAACAAAGGGACACAAGATTTATACTAGTTCAGGCCACCGATGCGGTGTAATACCCTACTCCACTCTGGTGTGGTGGATTGCCTCTTCGGCTGAGGATGAACAGTTACAAGGGAAGAACAGCCTCCTGAGGAGAGGTGCTCTTGTGTTTGGTGAGTTTGTGTGGATGAGGGTGAACTGAATGGCCTCGGATCAGTTCCCTCCTACTTGAAGGAAATATGCCCTAGAGGCAATAAAAAAGTTATTATTTATTTCCTTATTTCATGATAAATGTCTATTATTCATGCTAGAATTGTACTAACTGGAAACATAATACATGTGTGAATACATAGACAAACATAGTGTCACTAGTATGCCTCTACTTGACTAGCTCATTGATCAAAGATGGTTAAGTTTCCTAACCAAAGACATGAGTTGTTATTTGACCAATGGGATCACATCATCAGGAGAATGATGTGATTGACTTGACCCATTCCGTTAGCTTAGCACTTGATCGTTTGTTTACTGCTATTGCTTTCTTCATGAGTTATACATGTTCTTATGACTATGACATTATGCAACTCCCGAATACCGGAGGAACACTTTGTGTGCTACCACACGTCACAACGTAATTGGGTGATTATAAGGTGCTCTACAGGTGTCTCCGATGATACTTGTTGAGTTGGTATGGATCAAGATTAGGATTTGTCACTCCGATTGTCGGAGAGATATCTCTGGGCCCTCTCGGCAATACACAACACTATAAGCCTTGCAAGCATGACAACTAATGAGTTAGTTACGGGATGATGTATTACGGAATGAGTAAAGAGACTTTCTAGTAACGAGATTGAACTAGGTATTGGGATACCGACGATCGAATCTCGGGCACGTAACATACCGATGACAAAGAGAACAACGTATAGTGTTGTGCAGTTTGACCGATAAAGATCTTCATAGAATATGTAGGAACCAATATGAGCATCCAGGTTCCGCTATTGGTGATTGACCGGAGACGTGTCTCGGTCATGTCTACATAGTTCTCGAACCCGTAGGATCCGCATGCTTAAAGTTCTATGACGATCGATTTTATGAGTTTATATGTTTTGATGTACCGAAGGTAGTTCGGAGTCTCAAAATGGTCGAGACATAAAGATTGATATATTGGAAGCCTACATTTGGACATCAGAATAGTTCCGGGTGAAATCGGGATTTTACCGGAGTACCGGCGGGGTTACCGGAACCCCCCAGGGGCTAATGGGCATGGTTGGGCCATTAGGGAAAGAGAGAGGGGCCGGCCTAGGGCAGGCAGCGCGCCCCCTTCCCCCTGTCCGAATTGGACTAGGAGAAGGGGGGCGGCGCCCACCTTTCCTTCTTTTTCTCTCCCTGCCTTTCCCCTGCTAGTAGGAGTAGGAAAGGGAGGAATCCTACTCCTACTAGGAGGAGGATTCCTCCTCCTAGGCGCGCCAACAAACGGCAGCCGGCCTCCCCCTTGCTCCTATATATACAGGGGCAGGAGGGCACCTCTAGACACACAAGTTGATCACAAAGATCTCTCCCAGCCGTGTGCGGTGCCTCCCTCCACCATAATCCACCTAGGTCATGCTGTAGCGGTGTTTAGGCAAAGCCCTGTTGCGGTAACTTCATCAACATCGTCACCATGCCGTCGTGCTGACGAAACTCTTCCTCGAGCTCTATTGGATCGTGAGTTCGTGGGACGTCATCGAGCTGAATGTGTGCTGAACGTGGAGGTGTCGTACGTTCGGTACTGAGGATCAGTCGATCGTGAAGACGTATGACTACATCAACCGCGTTGTCATAACGCTTCCGGTTAATGGTCTACGAGGGTACGTGGACAACACTCTCCCCTCTTGTTGCTATGCATCACGATGATCCTGTGTGTGCGTAGGAGAATTTTTGGAAGTACTGTGTTCCCCAACAGTGGCATCCGAACCAGGTTTTCTGCGTAGATGTTATCTCCACGAGTAGAACACAAGTGAGTTGTGGGCGATACAAGTCGTACTGCTTACCAGCATGGCATACTTTGGTTCGGTGGTATTGTTGGATGAAGCGGCCCGAACCGACATTACGTGTACGCTTACATGAGACTAGTTCTACCGACGTGCTTTGCACACAGGTGGCTGGCGGGTACCAGTTTCTCCAACTTTAGTTGAACCGAGTATGGCTATGCCCGGTCCTTGAGAAGGTTAAAACATCACTAACTTGACGAACTATCGTTATGGTTTTGATTCGTAGGTAGGAACAGTTCTTGCTCAGCCAGTAGCAGCCACGTAAAAACTTGCAACAACAATGTAGAGGATGTCTAACTTGTTTTTGCAGGGCATGTTGTGATGTGATATGGTCAAGACATGATGCTATATTTATTGTTTGAGATGATCATGTTTTGTAATGGAGTTATCGGCAACTGGCAGGAGCCATATGGTTGTCGCTTTATTATATGCAATGCAATCGCCCTGTAATTGCTTTACTTTATCACTAAGCGGTAGCGATAGTCATAGAAGCAATAGTTGGTGAGACAACAACTGTCAGGACCTCGATTCCAAGTCACATTGATCTAGTTGGTAACACCTCATATCACTTTGCGGCCTCACGCACGGTATTCCCACGGGAGTCGCCTTTCCATGGCCTGGGACCGTTTGCGCCTTTTGGCTCATGTATGATAGTGTCGGTAGCATCCATATGACAGGGAACCCGGGCCGACATGACTAGTCGTGAACCCAAAGTGGCACTAACTTACGGGGACAGGCATACATGAATCAACATCGAGCATGTCGGTCAGCAGCGTGCGAATCTGGGCTGTAGCACTAGGCTAACAGGACTCCAGTGAACCAGGCTGTAGCAGGCTAGGCAGGACTCCAGATGTCACCGCGTGACATTTCCCCGAAGGGACAGACACAGGAACAAAGTGAATCACATGCCGGCTAGTCAAGTGTTCCGAAGCAGTAGTGCCGGGCTAGCAGGACCCCGGTGAACCGGGCTGTAGCAGACTACTATGGCTCATGGAAGCACAAGACTACATTTCCCCATAAGAGAGGCTACCAAGGATACACAACTAGGTTGTCGGATCCCACACATACCAAGCATTTCAATCATACACACAATATGCTTGATATGTGTAAACACAACATGGCATCACAACATAACACTATGACTGAAGTATTTATTCATTAGGATCCGAAGAGCCAGATAATACAAACATGGGTCTCATGACCCAACATTCAGAGCATACAAGTCAAAGCACATGCGGAAGCTTAACATGTCTGAGTACAGACATCTACAAATGGAAAAGGCTGAGAAGCCTGACTATCTACCAGATCTTGTTGAGGGCACAAGATTGTAGCTGAGGTATCAAGCTAAACGTCGAAGTCCACACGGAACTACTAGCGAGACTGACGTCTCTCTTCAAAACATAAAATAGGCAAACGTGAGTACAAATGTACCCAGCAAGACTTACATCAGAACTAGCTACATATGCATCAGTATCGACAAAGGGGTGTAGTGGAGTTTAGCTGCAGCAAGCCAGCTTTGACTCAGTGGCTAACCTGAACTACGACTGCAAGCAACTCTTTTGAGGTGGCACACACGAGTCCACATATTCACCTTATCAATACACCACTACGGATCCGCTCCCGTCTCCCTATGAGAACTCCATCCATAGCACTCACGCTTATCTTGCGCATTTTAGAGTATCCACTTTCACTTGTCTATGAACGATGCAAGGGGTCCAAGTTTCCATATCCGAGGAATCCCTCTATCCGAATAGATAATGATAACCCTACAGGGGTGTACTTCTTCACACACGCTCTCGCCACTTACCACCATGTACACATCGTGTATCTCGGCAACCTTCAAGCGGAAGCCTGGCGAGGGAGTCGGCCACGACCTGACTAATCACACAAGTCTCTCGTCCAGGTTTATTGCCTATTCGGGTTCCATCCGTAAGGATATCCGGCCGGGGTGTCGCTCACGGCCCCAAATGATGTGTACAGGGTTCCCAAGCCCACCATCCAGGTGCCGCTTGGTACACCGGGCCACTGTGCCTAGTCTGTCCCAAGCCCACCTGTACCGGGTGCCACTTGATAGACTACTAACACTACCTCGAACACCAGAAACTAGCTGCAACTCGTGGACAGAGATTATGTTGATTAATAAGTCGAGAGGGGCACTTAAGCATTCCAATGTGTGGTAGTAGCTGTTCATGGATCACAAACACAGAACTCAGTTCCTACGGACAACTACAATGAGACAACCCACCATGTACTCCTACATGGCCTCTCACCGCTACCTTTACCAAATCGTGTTCACACACTTAGCTCTCAACAGTAGGACATGTTCACCACATTCCAATTCATCCCCGATGAATCAGACCTGACTCAACTCTAAGCAGTAGCAGGCATGACAAACAAACATGAATGAGTAGGCACATCAGGGCTCAAACAACTCCTACTCATGCTAGTGGGTTTCATCTATTTACTGTGGCAATGACAGGTCATGCAGGGGAAAGAGGTTCAACTACCGCAGCATGTAATAGTTGAATCGTTGTTTTCCTAATTCAGTAAAGGAGAGCAGGAGCAAGAGAGTGGGATTGTATCGGAATGAACAAGGGGGTTTTTCTTGCCTGGCACTTCTGAAGATAGTATAGTTCTTCATCGGTGTCATCGATCTCATCGTTGGAACATCGTCTACCGAGAGGGGACAACCACCGGAAACAAAGAAAGAACACAATCAATGCAATGGAACAATGTGATGCATGATCATGACATGTTAGTATGTTGTGATTTGAATCCAGGATTCAAATTCAAACTCCATATGTGAAGGTTTAAATGCCCTTTATATGATTTTTCCTAAACAGCAGCCATAAGTTGTTCTAACATGCATGAAAATGGTACAGATGGATAGACTGAATTGTTCTGATCATTTTTCATATATAAATTATTTCATTTGGAGTTACAATTGATTTTCTATGATTTTTAGAAGTTTTGGTTATTTTATGGAATTCATAAATCATTTCTGATTTATTTAAATTCCAGAAAAACTTTACTGCGTCAACACTAAGTCACGGTGACATTAGCATTGACCAAAGTCGAATCTGACTGGTGGGCTCCACCTGTCATTGACTCAGGGGGTTAACAGGGGTTATTTAACTTAAATTGTGTCACTAACAGTGCGGGTCCCACATGTCATCCACTCGGGGTTGATTAACTGGGTGATTAGCACCTAATCTAATCCTGCCACATCAGCGTCGCCAGATTAAGCATCGGCGACCACATCTCACGGCGGAGGTTCGCCGGAGTTGCTCGGGCTCACGCTAATGACGGCGGCTTGCGACGCGGTTGGCCTCTACGACTAGCTGGAGCTCGCGCGCACCTAATGGAGCAGGCATGGGGGGCTACGGTGGCCTGTGGTGGCGGCAGCAGCAAGCTTGGCGGCGGCCGGAGCTAGGGTGAGCTCGGGGTCAAGGCTACAACGGCTGTGGCAATGCGGGGTTAGCACCTATGGCTTCTACGCGGTGCGGCGAATACATTGGATGCATGCCCGGGACCAAATGGTCACCGGAGTGTCGCTGGCGTCGAGCTCGTGCGGCGGTGCATCTCGGCTCCGGTGGAGGAGGCAGCTAGAGCTCGAAATCGGGCATGGAGTTAGGGGTAAACGAAGCAGGGGCTCACATGGAGTCGGTAGGGAGGCTCAGCAAGCTCGGGGAGGACCAGACGGCGGCGTAACGGCAATGGCGATCCGGTGGCCGTGCGCGGAGAAGACGGGTCGACGGCGAGGCAGCAGGGCGTCCGGCGGTGCGTGGCTCATCGGGGACGAAGAGGAGGTCGTAGCGGAGCTCCCGGAGTCGACGGTGGAGCGAGGGGTGGCCGGTGAGCACGGTGGCAGCGAACGGCGGCGGCGGGCGCGTTTGGGTGGACGCGCACGAGAGAGACAAAGGAGGGGGAGGAGCACGGGGAGAGTGAGAGAGAGACCAGGTAGGTGCGTGGCGATGAGAGGGAGGTCCAGGCAGGCAGGGAGAGAGGAGGTGGCCGCAGCGCGTGCACACGCGCGCGGAGCACACGCCCTCCTGCCTAGTTGCAGGAGGTTGAAGACAGTGCGACGGCTGGGCTAGGCCAGCTACAGTGCTGGGCCAAGGTAAGTGGCCAGGTACTATCTCTCTCTCTTTTCCATTTTTGTTTCAGTTTTTCTATTACTTTTATTCTGTTTTGAATTAGTAAAAATACTAATTCATTTTGAAAAATCTTGAAAATGATTGTGGCATATGTTTGGATTATTTCCAAAAACCTTAAAATACTTTCAAGATTAGCTGGACATTTAAAATTATTTATGGGATTTAAATGTCCAAATGCAATTACTTATGATTTAATCCAAAAATCCATAAATGACCTAGAAAGGTGTGCACCATTTTTGTCAAAGGTTCTAGACCAATTCAAAAATGATGAACTTTTCTAAAGAGCATTCTGGGTTCTCAAAAATGTTTTTAAGTTGAACCTATTTGATTTAATTTTGGTGCTAGGGTTTGTCATCCCCATTTCAACTTTAATTGAAAAATAAACATGATGCATGGATGCTTTAAGGCATCTAATGGCAAGCAAATTCTAGGGCTTTGACAACAACGATGCTACGATGGAGATCAAGGTGTCACGCTGGTGACAATGGTGATCATGACGGTGCTTCGGAGATGGAGATCACAAGCACAAGATGATGATGGCCATATCATATCACTTATTGATTGCATGTGATGTTTATCCTTTATGCATCTTATTCTGCTTTGTTTGACGGTAGCATTATAAGATGATCTCTCACTAAATTTCAAGATAAAAGTGTTCTCCCTGAGTATGCACCGTTGCCAAAGTTCGTCGTACCGAGACGCCACGTGATGATCGGGTGTGATAAGCTCTATGTCCATCTACAATGGGTGCAAGCCAGTTTTGCACACGCAGAATACTCGGGTTAAACTTGACGAGCCTAGCATATGCAGGTATGGCCTCGGAACACTGAGACTAAAAGGTCGAGCGTGAATCATATAGTAGATATGATCAACATAGTGATGTTCACCACTGAAAACTACTCCATTTCATGTGATGATCGGTTATGGTTTAGTTGATATGGATCACGTGATCACTTAGATGATTAGATGGATGTCTATCTAAGTGGGAGTTCTTAAGTAATATGATTAATTGAACTTAAATTTATCATGAACTTAGTACCTGATAGTATTTTGCTTATCTATGTTGTTGTAGACAGATGGCACGTGCTGTTGTTCCATTGAATTTTAATGCGTTCCTTGAGAAAGGAAAGTTGAAAGATGATGGTAGAAATTACACGGACTAGGCCCATAACTTGAGGATTATCCTCATTGCTGCACAGAAGAATGACGTCTTGGAAGCACCGCTAAGTGCCAAACCTGCTGTAGGAGCAACACCAGATATTACGAATGTCTGGCGGAGAAAGGCTAATGACTACTCGATAGTTCAGTGTGCCATGCTTTACGGCTTAGAACCGGGACTTCAACGACGTTTTGAACATCATGGAGCATATGAGATGTTCCGGGAGTTGAAGTTAATATTTCAAGCAAATGCCCAGTTTGAGAGATATGAAGTCTCCAATAAGTTCTATAGCTGCAAGATGGAGGAGAATAGTTCTGTCAGTGAGTATATACTCAAAATGTCTGGGTATCGTAATCACTTGACTCAACTGGGAGTTAATCTTCCTGTTGATAGTGTCATTGACAGAGTTCTTCAATCACTGCCACCAAGCTACAAAAGCTTCGTGATGAACTATAATTATTATTGAGGACTGGCTAAGGACGAGGTGACGATGTGGTGGGAAATGGTTCCAAAGTCGATGTGATCGCCGTCGGCATGCTACCTCTACATGTACCTTCGGGATTAGTTTTAGACCTAAATAATTATTATTTGGTGCCAGCATTAAGCATGAACATTATATCTGGATCTTGTTTGATGCGAGATGGTTATTCATTTAAATCTGAGAATAATGGTTGTTCTACTTATATGAGTAATATCTTTTATGGTCATGCACCCTTAAAGAGTCTTCTATTCTTGCTGAATCTCGATAGTAGTGATACACATATTCATAATGTTGAAGCCAAAAGATGCAGAGTTGATAATGATAGTGCAAATTATTTGTGACACTGCCGTTTGGGTCATATTGGTATAAAGCGCATGAAGAAACTCCATACTGATGGACTTTTGGAATCACTTGATTATGAATCACTTGGTACTAGCGAACCATGCCTTATGAGCAAGATTACTAAAACGCCGTTGTCCGTAACTATGGAGCAAGCAACAGATTTGTTGGAAATCATACATACTGATGTATGTGGTACGATGAATATTGAGGCTCGCGGTGGGTATGGATATATCTACTTAATGAAACATAAGTCTGAAACATTTGAAAAGTTCAAAGAATTTCAGAGTGAAGTGGAAAATCATCGTAATAAGAAAATAAAGTTTCTACGATCTGATTGTGGAGGGGAATATTTGAGTTGCGAGTTCGGCATACATTTGGAACAATGCGGAATAGTTTCACAACTCACGCCACCCGGAACACCACAGCGTAATGGTGTGTCCGAACTTGGTAGTCGTACTTTACTAGGTATGGTGCGGTCTATGATGTCTCTTACTGATTTACCACTGTCGTTTTGGGGTTATCCTTTAGAGATGGTTGCATTCATGTTAAATAGGGCACCATCAAAATCCGTTGAGATGACGCCTTATGAACTATGGTTTAGCAAGAAACCAAAGTTGTTGTTTCTTAAAGTTTGGGGCTGCGATGCTTATGTGAAAAAGCTTCAACCTAATAAGCTCGAACCCAAATCGGAGAAATGTGTATTCATAGGATACCCAAAGGAAACTATTGGGTACACCTTCTATCACTGATCCGAAGGCAAAATATTCGTTGCTAAGAATGGATCCTTTCTAGAGAAGGAGTTTCTCTCGAAAGAAGTGAGTGGGAGGAAAGTAGAACTTGATGAGGTAACTGTACCTGCTCCCTTATTGGAAAATAGTTCATCACAGAAATCGGTTTATGTGACATCTACACCAATTAGTGAGGAAGCTAATGATGATGATCATGACACTTCAGATCAAATTACTACCGAACCTCGTAGGTCAACAAGAGCAAGATCCGCACAAGAGTGGTACAGTAATCCAGTTCTGGAGGTCATGTTAGTTGACCATGAAAAACCTACGAACTATGAGGAAGCGATGATGAGCCCAGATTATGCAAAATGGCTTGAGGCCATGAAATCTGAGATGGGATCCATGTATGAGAACAAAGTGTGGACTTTGGTTGACTTGCCCGATGTTCGACAATCCATTGAGAACAAATGGATCTTCAAGAAGAAGACAGACGCTGACGGTAATGTTACTGTCTACAAAGCTCAACTTGTTGCAAAAAAAAATTCGACAAGTTCAAGGAGTTGAGTACGATGAGGCCTTCTCACCTGTAGCGATGCTTAAGTCTGACCGAATCATGTTAGCTATTGCCGCATTTTATGATTATGAAATTTGGCAAATGGATGTAAAGACTGCATTCCTGAATGGATTTCTAAAGAAGAGTTGCATACGATGCAACCTGTAGGTTTTATCGATCCAAAGGGAGCTAACAAAGTGTGCAAGCTCCAGCGATCCATTTATGGACTGGTGCAAGCCTCTCGGAGTTGGAATAAACGTTTTGATACACTACAAAAAAAAGATACATCCGTGACATTTTGGGCCGAACGAATTTTTTTTCTGTCATACATATCACACTTCTATGATGATAATTGTGACAAAACCCGGTATCATCATAGATGTGGTGGGCTCCTACTTCTATGACAAAAAATTATGACAGAAAATGGGCTTTTCGTCCTCGGCGGGCTGGAGACGCAGCTGTGTGACATTCTTTGGGCCGTCCATGACGGAAAAAACCGTGGCAGAAGCGAGGGGGAGGAAAATTTCGGGGAGTTCCCAGTTACTGTGGGTGGTTGGCGGCAGAGCGATGCGCGTTTCTCTCATACACATACGCGCGTGTGTGCGAGGCGTTGGCTCTAACTGAACCCAAGCAGGGCGTTGGGCTCTAACTGAACCCGAGCGATTGCACTGCAGGCTACGCGTTACTAAACCCGAGCGATCGATCGATGGCTGTTAATTGAACCCAATAGAGCGATTCCTTCGCGACTGCTGCTAACTAAAGCCGATCGATGCTGCCTCTGGGATGAATAGTGGGCGTTGCGGGGGGGGGGGGGGGGGGGGGTTGGATGAACAGTGAGCGGTGACATTGCCTCTGGATGAACAGTACCCCCGTGGTGTGGTATAGGGATGGATGAACAGTAGACGGTGGAGGGGTGCCCGTGGAGGGGTGGATGAACAGGACCACGTGGTGTGGAGGGGTGGTTGAACAGTAGACGGTGGAGTAGCGCACGGTGGAGGCTGGATGAACAGGAGCCCGTGGAGGCTGGAGGAGGTCGACAGTGGAGATGAACAGTATCCCGTGGAGTCCCATTTTGCGGTACGCCACACCCCGCCCGATGAATAGGACCCCTCGTTTCGACCGTAGGAGGACCATTTCGTCCATTTTGCAGTACGCCAGACCCCTCCCGATCAACAGGACCCCCGTGTCGACCGTAGGAGGTCCGTTTCCTCTGCTTTGCAGTACGCCACACCCCTCCCAATCAACAGGACCCCCGTTTCGACCGTAGGAGGTCCGTTTCATCCATTTTGCGGTACGCCAGACCCCTCCCGATGAACAGGATCCCATTTTGAACGTGGCCGGTCGAACACAAGGCCGTTTCCTCTGTTCTGCGGTACGCCCGGCCTCGTTTCCATCACCTGTTCCGTCCAAGCCCTCCCGATGAACACGACCACACATTCCGTTCCGACCCAGCCGGTTGGCTCCCACGCGTTTCGTTGCCTCCCGATGAACACGAAGCATTCCATTGCCGCCCCATGAACACGACACATTTCGTTGCCTCCCCATGAACACGACAACGACGCTGTTTCTTCGTTCCGACCCAACCATGTCAATGAGCCCTCGCCGTACGTATGCGCGAGTAGGCATTCGAGACCCCGCCCGTATGTACACATACGTGGCCGTATTTTCTTTCTTGCACCCTGGCCGTTGTACGTACGTGTACATGCTACGTGCGCGCCTCTACTACGACACATGCGTACCTCTACATCCACCAGTATATATGTATGTACACGTTTGTGACCAGAATGACAACGCTACGTACGCTTCGACCAGGTGGGTCCTGACTGTCAGGCACTTCCTTGCGTGCGAAGGTGTAGCTGGTGGGTCCCAACAGTAAGGGGGGCGAATCGTTTTGTTTTTTTTGTCCGGACGCACTTCCTTGCGTGCGAAGGTGTAGCTAGTGGGTCCTAGCAGTCAGGGGGGAAACGTTTTTTTCGCAAAATACGGTGGCCCATCCGATGGGTCCCCGCTGTCTGGTGGAGGAATAATTATTTTGCGCGAAATAAGGAGGCACTTCCTTGCTGCGGCCGTGGACCCAGCTGTCAGCGTCTCCACGCACAGTACTCTTCCGATGTAAGTCGGTCATTGACCATGCCGCGCGGAGAGCACCACGGCGGTGGAGGACGGTGAGGCCTAGGAAGGGGACGACACAAAGGCAGGGAAGACTCGGTAGTTGTTTCCCACGCGGAGGGGAGTACGATTGTACGAGGGTTTACTGGTTCGTCTGCCGTCGCCGGAGAATAATAGCAGGTGTGGGTGAGTAGAGGGATGGCTAGGATAGCGATGGGAGTATGGTGGGGCGGTGAGGCCTGCGTGGCAGCATAGCTGGCCACGGGGAGGAGGGAGCAGGCAGTCCTGTCGGCGCTTGTTTGAGCGGCTGGAGCAAGAAGAGCAGAGATTGAAGAAGCACGACGGCCGTTGGATGGACATCCAATAGTCAGTGCTTGTGCGTCAACCTTTTTTTAGGAAAGCCTCGAATCTGTGGAGAACAGCATACAACCCATCTGCCATTATTTCTAATAATTTACATCCCATTTGCTAATTCTTAAGGTTTTTTGGAGCCCATATTATTTTTGTTAGCATTACAGCCCATATTGTGGCCACGGTTAAAAAATTATACGAAATTTTGCATAGTTCGGTGCGGTCCGAACTGTTTTCAATCCCAAAATTTCGACTCACATTCAAACTGATTTTAAAAATAAATGTATATCAATATAAAATCCAACAAATTCTCCACCCGTAAAAATTAATGTAATTTAAAATCTTGAAATGAAAAAAAAGATATTTGAAACTAATTGCCTGTTTGATGTGTTTTAAAAATGTACAACCCATTTCTCATTACTGATGGGCCATTTTCTCGGCCAGCCGAATGAAAGCTCTCCTCGTCTTGAAAGATTTGCAGCGCAACAGGCCTGACAAAGCGACTTACTTGGCAAATCACAAAAAAACTGGGCTGTGGCCGTGGACCCAGCTGTCAGCCTCTCCACGTACAGTACTCTTCCGATGGAAGTCGTTCCTTGACCACGTTGACCACGTCGCGCAGAGAGCACCACGGCGGTGGATGACGGCGAAGCCTAGGAAGGGGACGACACAGAGACGGGGAAGACACGACAGTGGAAGCCCGCGCGGAGAGGAGTATGAGGGTTCACTGGTTCGGCTACTGTGTGAGGCTGCCCTCGCCGCAGGGCCTGGCCAGCGGTGGGAATAGTGGGAATAGTAGTGGGCCGTGATTCCTTTGCGGTAGCACAGCTGGCCACGGGAGGCAGGAGCATGCGGCACGACCGGCGCTGCTTTGGGCGACTGGAGCAAGAAGACCAGAGGTTGAAGAAGCACTACGGCCGTTGGATGGACATCGTATGGTCACTGGAGCTAGAATCGTTCATATTGACTAAGTTGACAAAGCCCTTCATTCCCGTCAACTTAGTGGGCCCACAAGTCAGCCTCCCACCAAGGTGGGTCCCAGCTAGCCGAGGGAGTATTCATTTTTTTGTGCGTAATAAGGAGGCACTTTCGGTGGGTCCGACCTGACAGCGGGGGGAACGTTTTTTTCGCAAAATATGGTGGCCCGTCTGGTGGGTCCCAGCAGTCAGGGGGAAATGATTTTTTTCCAAAATACTGGTGGCCCATCCGGTGGGTCCCCGCTGTCAGGTGGAGGAATAATTATTTTCCACGTAATAAGGAGGCACTTCCTTGCGGCTGCCATGGACCCAGCTGTCGACCTCTCCACATACAGTACTCTTCCGATGGAAGTTGGTCGTTGACCACATTGACCACGCCGCGCCGACAGCACGACGGCGGTGGACGATAGCGAGGCCTAGGAAGGGGACGACGCGGAGCCAGGCAAGACGCGGCAGTGGATGCCCATGCAGAGAGGAGTACGAGCGTTCACTGGTTCGGCTGCGGTGTGAGGCTGTCGTCGCCGCAGAATAATAGGGGGTGTGGGTGATTGGAGGGATGGCCTGGCCTGTGGTGGGTGTAGTATGGGGGCGGTGAGGCCTCCGCGGTAGCACAGCCGACCATGGGAGGCAGGAGCAGGCGGCACAACCGGCGCTACTTTGGGCGGCTGGAGCAAGAAGACCAGAGGTTGAAGAAGCACTATGGACGTTGGATGGACATCATACGGTCACTAGAGTATTGACTAAGTTGACAAAGCCCTCCGTCCCTGTCAACTTAGTAGGCCCACAAGTTAGCCCAACAATATGGTGGGTCCCAGCTAGTTGGGGGTATTCATTTTTTGGGCGTAATAAGGAGGCATTTCCTTGCGTGCGAAGATATAGCTGGTGGGTCCGACCTGTCAGCGGGGGGAACATTTTTTTCACAAAATACAGAGGCCCTTCCTGTGGGTCCTAGCTGTCAGGTGGAGGGATCTTTATTTTGCGCGTAATAAGGAGGCATTTCCTTGCGTGCAGCCATGGACCCAGCTGTCAGCCTCTCCACGTATAGTCCACTTCCGATGGATGTCATTCATTGACCAGGTTGACCAGGCCGCTTCAAGAGCACCAGGGCGGTGGACGACGGCGAGGCCTAGGAAGGGAACGACACGGAGCCAGGGAATACTCGGCAGTTGTTTCCCACGCGGAGGAGTACGAGGGTTTACTGGTTCGTCTGCCGTCGCCGGAGAATAACAGCATGTATGGGTGAGTAGAGGGATGGCTAGGCCAGCGATGGGAGTACGGTGGGGCCGTGAGGCCTGCGCGGCAGCATAGCCGGCCACGGGAGGAGGGAGCAGACTGTCCCGCCGGCACTTGTTTGAGTGGCTGGAGCATGAAGGGCAGAGATTGAAGAAGCACGATAGCCGTTGGATGGACATCCAACAGTCACTGCTCTCGTGTGTTGACTAAGTAGACAGGGCGTTGCGTGTGCGTAAACCTTGTTTTTTATGAAAGCATACGAGTCAACCTATAGTAGGCGCACAAGTCAACCTCAAATCTGTGGAAAACAGCATACAACCCATCTGCCATTATTTCTAATAATATACAGCCCATTTGCTAATTCTTAAGAATTTTTATGGAGCCCATCTTCTTTTTGTTAGCATTACACCCGATATTGTGGCCACGGTTAAAAAGTATACGAAATTTTGCATATTTCGGTGCGGTTAACTGTTTTTAATCCAGAAATATCGATTCACATTCAAACTATTTTGAAAAATAATTTATATAAATATAAAATCCAAATAATTGTCCATGCGTAAAAATTAATGGAATTTAAGATCTTGTAAAGAAAAAAATGGAAACTAATTCCCGGGTTGATGTGTTTTAAAAATGTACAGCCCATTTCTGGGCAAACCGAATGAAACTCCCCTCGTCTTGAAAGATTTGCAGCCCAACAGGGCCAATAAAGCAAGTAGGCCTTGTTTGGGTATTTCTTTTAAAAAATAGAACTGGGCTAGCCATTTTCAGCGAGAAAAAAACACAACTAGGCTCATGATGCGGTAAACATAAATAAAACCCTGGCTAGACGGGCCACAGTCCTCGCAGAGCCCCGTTGTTACCCTGATCCGTCGCTAAAACTAGTATAAATAACAACTGCTTGTTCCTCAAAAAAAATGCGCGACTTGTTGTGTCCCTGGTGTCAGCCCCTTGTAGTGTAATTCTCTCGTTTATTGACTACATTGACAATGGTGTGAGCCCCAGATATCCAACCATTAGGAGGAACCATATTTTTGGGCTTGTACTATAGAGGCACTTGCTTGCATACTGCCATGACGCTGGTGGATCCCTACTATCATCCTCTCCATGTACAGTCATCTCCTTGTTCCTCTCGGTTGTTGACGACGTTGACAATGCAAGAGGGTGGCGCACCGTGCACGGCGAGCAAACCAAGGCCGCAAGGCGGAGGACGACGGCGAGGCCTCAGACGGAACGAACAGGAGCCGTTGAAGATGCACCGGTCCAGTCGCAGGCGGAGGGGAGTATGAGGGTTGACTGGTTCGGGCGTGGGTGTGTGTTGGGGCGACGTCGCCGGGGAATAACATGACATGTGGGGGAATAGATGGAGGGACTGGCCAACGTTGGAGGGTACGTATGGTAGGGCGGTGGAGGCGTAGCCAGCCATGGGAGGCGAGAGCAGGCGGAGCCGACGGGGTGTTTTGGTTTGGGCGGCTGGAGGAAGAAGAAGACAAGAGATAGAAGACAAACGACAGATGTTGGATGTCAATCCAACAGCTGGTAAGAAGAATCGTTTGGTGACTAGCTAGTAAGTCGACACCACCTTGGATAGGCTATTTCCTTGCGGGTCCCAGATGTTAGAATCCAATTCTGTCACGGTCATGCAGCCTTTCCTATGAAAATTTACAGCCCATTTGATGTGCTAGTTCGAAATAAGTTTGTGGGTGGTGGTGGGAGCTAATCACTTGGCTTCTGTAATGCACATTGAGCTTAAGCAGCCGGCGAGAGTGATGTTATTTCCCTTGGTTGGGATTTGTTACAATATTTCACTCTAAATTAAACGAATGGCAAGCCATTTGCCTTGTTTCAAAGAAAATATGACAATCACAGCCGAGTTGAAAAGGGCAGGAACATCTAACTCCAGCTTACAAGCTGTACAAAAGCACGAGGGTTAATTGTTCACCAGGTTTACAAAAAACCAGATTGAAAAGGGCAACAACATCTAACTATAGCACTGTTTTCGGCAGTCACAGTCAAATGGATCGGCCAGGTCCATAGAATGAACATCATGGGTCGTAAAATTTACTGGATTATGACCACAATATGTTGTAAATAGAAGCCCGACACGTCCAGAAGCTCTTTTGCCCACCTAAAACTCCTTTTCTTGCTCTTCAACATACCCATCCGTCAATTCAGTAAATATATGGGCTTTTGAATTCATTTTACTATTTACTAGTGTGGATGGGCTGTTTTGTCTTGGGCCCAGAGAAACAATTACTACTAGTAAAGTGGAGACACTCTACTGCTACACAGAAAAACAATTACTACTAGTACAGTGGAGACACTCTACCGCTTCTGGCTCCTCCTAGGTCATTGAAACGTCGCCCTCTACTGAATGATGTTATACTTTTGTTCACCGACATGCGAGCCATGCAGCGAATGGGCCCAAATGCCATCCTCCAAATTAGAAGGCAATATGCAGGCGGAGAGTCACCCCAGTCATAGCGCGGCAGTAACGAGCCGTCGTATCACAAAACCCCACCTCCCTGCAGTCTAAGTTTGACGGACGAAGCCACCATCATTTCACTCTTCGCTGAATCCCCTTCTCCCCGACAGTCTTCAAGAAAGGCAACAGTCGCATCTGCCACTGTTCTTCTGTCACGACCGGTTTTCCAATAAAAATATTTATTGAGAAACCAATCTTTGAGTCCAGTATGAGAGAAAATCCTCCTCACTGGTAGACAAATACTTGATAAAATAAGCCAGTAGCATAGAATATATTACAGGGTTGAGCTAGGGCTGCTCAACGAATTATTACAAGCGCGCCAATAATTATACACAATGGCGGATATATCACAATGGTGTGGTGGCATACTACTGACTCGAGGATATAGTGGTGGTGGAATAACACAATGGGGAGTGTGATAACACGACTCTCAAACTGGCATCTCATCGAGCGTCGAGGTGAGGCTCGATAATATTTATTCGGGTTGCGGAAGCGGGTATAAAACTGAGACCAAGACCAGGGTCGCACAAGACTGACTGGGATTCCTCTAGGTGTCGGACTCGCTATCGAACTCTTCATCCATGAGATCGCCTTCGTCAGCATCTGGCCAAATCAACAAGCCAGTGAGTACTTTGAAAGTACTCGCAAGACAGTTCGGACGTAAGATATAACAAATGCATGCATGGATGCGTCATGAATAATCTTCCCAATGCACACTGATAATATTTGCACAACAATGTAAGTACGAGGGAAACGGCGGTAGTCCACCTGAAATCCCAACAGAAAATAAATGAGAACCGATCGTGTGTCTGAAGCGACGCCACGGAGGGTGAAAAATAATAACAGGAAAAATCATGCCACAGTCGGACGTCTGGGCGACATCACAGAAAGGGCTTTAAAAGAAATGCCACAGTCGGACGTCTGAGCGACATCACAGAAAGGGCTTTAAAAGAAATGCCACAGTCGGACGTCTGAGCGACATCACAGAAAGGGCTTTAAAAGAAATGCCACAGTCGGACGTCTGGGCGACATCACAGAAAGGGCTTTAAAAGAAATGCCATAGTCGGACGTCTGAGCGACATCATAGATAGGGCTTTAGAAGAAATGCCACAGTCGGACGTCTGAGCGACATCACAGAAAGGGCTTTAAAAGAAATGCCACAGTCGGACGTCTGAGCGACATCACAGAAAGGGCTTTAAAAGAAATGCCACATTCGGATGTCTGAGCGACATCACAGAAAGGGCTTTAGAAGAAATGCCACAGTCGGACGTCTGAGCGACATCACAGAAAGGGCTTTAAAAGAAATGCCACAGTCGGACGTCTGAGCGACATCACAGAAAGGGCTTCAAAAGAAATGCCACAGTCGGACGTCTGAGCAACATCACAGAAAGGGCTTTAAAAGAAATGCCACAGTCGGACGTCTGAGCGACATCACAGAAAGGGCTTTAAAAGAAATGCCACAGTCGGACGTCTGGGCGACATCACAGAAAGGGCTTTTAGTCACAAATAAACAATACTCATATAAAATATTCAGTTCATGATAATAAACAGATTAGTCCATCCACAGGAATAACATTTAGCCGGGCTTAGTACTCATGGGATTCATTGGAGTCTCTGTCATCAAACTAATACTGTTAGTCCAAGATGATACGAAAGTGGACATGGAATAGATGATTCAAGGAATATATGACTCTGCAGAGTTTGTACAAAAAATTTCCCACAGCCAACGGATTTCCGTAGTCACGAGGGACTAGTTCCGTTTACGGTTTTTCGGAAGAAAACACAGCTAACCTGTACACACCCATCCTACCTCTCGATGCCAGGACTCACCCTAGACATCGTCCAAGAAAAACTTTTGAGATGGGGATATCACAATCTCGAATAGCATGGGATCAAATTTATATATGCGCGCTCTAATGGGTGCCCCCCTCTCGGTCCCAACCGGAAACACCCATGCCCCCTGGACCGGATGACTGGCTTTAATCCAGGGCCATGGAACCATCATCCCGGCCTCTCCTTTTGGTGTGTACCAGGAAAGCGGTTTGCAACTTACTAAGCCATATTCCTTGCGGAAAACATGTGGTAGTACAGGGAAGGAAAAGGGAGGAACTGGACCGGTACGGTTTGACCCTGAAGTCACATAGTCTGGCATAAGACTGGCATGCTACAACACTGCCATCTTACCCATCCTCATGCCAACACATGGCCATTCATACTCACCTCCATCCACTTCTGGATCATCGAACTCACTTACTTCAACATTTCATAAAAGTAACGTTCATCGGTATGCTCATCAACATGCCATGAAACTAACTACATGCAAAACATGCAAATACACTCATCATATCAAAAGTTCAAACATGCTTGCCTGGTTCAGAGTAGTCGGAGCCTAGCTCAGTGAAGTTCGTGGCTCCGTCACTTCCTTCGGTATCTACGGTATAAAGAAAATATATGCGCTATCGTAAATATCAAGAGGTGCACAGAAAGTATTCCAAATATTTTTCAAATAAATATGATAAAAAACTAGACAAAAATCTGAAGAGGACAGAAAAAGAATCACTCAAAAATTCCTTTCTGTTAAAAAGTTATAAGGGTTTTAATCCAAGGACTTATCTGTAATGAAACAGAAAGTTTTCAGGGGCTAGTTTATAAAAACAGAAAGCGCTTCGGCAGAAACTACGCCAGCCCAGAGGGAAGGCGTATTTGGCAGAAGACGTTTTCAGAAAACGCTTCGCTTAGACAGAATAGAGAGGCTGACAGTGGGTCCCGCCTGTTAGGTTTAAATTTTCAAAACGGGGCGGCAGACTTCGCCGGTGCCCGAGATCCGCGGTGGTCGCCGGCGGCGATCCACGGCGAGGCAGGGTGATCGGGGATTACCAGCATGCTCACCGTGTCCTTCCGCAATGGTGGGTGGTGGTGTTGGTCGCCGGTGACCACCATGTCGACGGCGGGCTTGACTCCGGCGGACGGTGGTTCGGGCGTTGATGGGTCTCGCCGAGGAGGGCTGCAAGGATCAAATTGAGGTGGGGGTTAGAGCATTGGGTGCAAGAGAAGGCTACGGACGAGTTTTGGGCGCCGGAGATGGCCTCACCAAAGGGAATCGAGGTGGAGGCCGAGGCGGGGCGAGGCGGCCGGAGTTGGGGGAGGAGACCTCCTCGAGGTCCTCCTGGTGGTTTGGCAGGGTTCTGGAGAGGCGTAGTGGAGGTGTGGGTCTCGTGAGGGAGCTCGGGGTCCTTTTTATAGGCGATCCGAGGCGGTGGCCGTGAACGGGGGTCTCCGGTGAAGGTTACGGCGGCGCAGAGCTTGGTCGGGAAGGTTTAGGGAGTTGGGCATCATCACGGAGTTCTACTGGTTCCATTTGGGTGCTAAGCGAGCTTGGATGGGGTGTTAGGGGTGAGCTCGATGGAACGGGGTGGCGCGGGCCCGTCGGCGGCAGGGAGCACGTTCCGTGCTTGCCGGGCCGCGGTGAGGGTGCCACGGGCGTGCGCTGGCATGCATGAGGACACGCGGAGGGCCAGGAGGCTTTGGGCGGCGCCCAAACGGCGTTCTGCCATGGTGTGCCTTCTGTCGGCCACCACGGGAGGTCCCGACGCCGCAGAAGACGCCGGCGAGGGCGGGCCAGCGCGCTACTGACGCCAGGAAGGCTCCAAGCATGCGTGTGCAGCATCCGTACAAGAGGGGAGGGGCTGCGCGCGTCGAGCCAAAGGCACTGTGAGCATGTGCCTGTAACTCTGAAGAAATCGACACTGTAAAACTGAATTTTACTGAACTATGCCAAGAACAGTGCAGCTCAGGTGTTCGACAGAATGCTTTTGGCATCTAGGGATTTTTCCTTGAGCTGAAACTTGGTGGAGTGGCCTCTCATTGCTCCAGTAGGCTGCCTGAATTTTGGTGGAATTTTTGGAGAAGTGTAGATATGAATTTCACCAAATTTGGCAAATCTGGTCCAAACTTGCAGTGAGTGAAATTTGAAATATTTGAAAAGAAGAAGAGTGGATCAAGATGGTTCTAGGTTGTGCGTACTAAAGACAATCCAGGGAAGTTGGTTTGGGATAAAAACTCAAAGGCAAAGTGACACTTGCTTTGAAAATCCCTTAAGCTCAAGTAAATGGCAGAAAAGTTTTTGGGGAGAAAACTAATTTAAATAAAATCCAAAACTTGTTTGGACTTGTTGAGACAGAGAATTTAGATTGTTCAAAGATGGAGGGAATGGATTTTGAGAAGATTTACCATAGGAGACATGGTAAACCATGGGTGTCTTTAAAAAGAAAAGAAGTCCCAAAATTCCTAGGGTTTCCTTTTTTTGAAAATAAATAAGTTTGAGAGGGAAATAACCAGAAGAAAAGCTTCCAAAATTTTTAACACCAATAATTAAAAGGAAAGGAAGTCCTTGCCAAAGGTGAAAGGAAGTTTTTTTAAGAGGAAGGATTTTCTGAAAGAGAAATTTTTAAAGGCCCTCCTTTTGAATCCAATAAAGTTTTTGATGAAAACCAAATCAAAATTTTTGGAGTGTCACAACACCTACCCCCTTAGGAAAAATCTCGTCCCCGAGATTTCAGCTGATCCTTAAATAATTGTGGATGCTCAGTCCGAAGAAAATCCTCTCCTTCCCAAGTAGCTTCACTGTCGGTGTGATTGCTCCACTGTACTCTGAAGAATTTGGTGGTCTTATGTCGGGTTCTCCTTTCAGACTCCTCTATTATCCTTACGGGACGTTCCCGATAAGTGAGGTCTGGCTGTACGTCAATGCTCTCATGGGATACTTGTTTCTCCGAGTTGCTCACGCACTTCCTCAATTGCGAGACGTGGAACACGTCGTGGACATCGGATAATTCCTTGGGTAAGTCTAGCTGGTAGGCTACCTTGCCTCTTCGCGCCATTATACAGAACGGTCCAATGAATCTTGGTGCTAGCTTCCCTTTAATCTTGAATCGTTGCAATCCTCTCATGGGAGATACTTTCAGGTATACGAACTCACCGGGCTCGAAGCTGACCCTACGATGCTTCTGATCATAATAACTCTTCTGTTGACTTTGAGCGGTCTTAAGTTGGTCTCTGATTAGCTTGACTTTTTCCTCGGCTTCTCTGAGCATGTCCGGTCCGAAGATGCGGCTGTCTCCGGTCTCTGACCAATTCAACGGGGTACGCCATCTTCGTCCGTATAAAGCCTCAAATGGTGCCATTTGCAGGCTGGCCTGGTAGTTATTGTTGTATGCAAATTCGGCGTATGGCAGGCTTTCTTCCCAACTGGTTCCATATGTGAGGACACATGCTCTCAGCATGTCTTCTAAAATCTGGTTTATTCGTTCTGTTTGTCCATCGGTCTGTGGGTGATATGCGGTACTGAAGTCTAGTTGAGTTCCCAGAGCCTGTTGTAAATGCTCCCAAAATTTTGAGACGAGCTGAGTGCCTCTGTCGGATATTATAGTTTTTGGGACTCCATGCAGACAAACTATGCGGGTGAGATAAATCCTGGCAAGCTGCTGAGTGTTGTAGGTTGTCTTCACTGGAATGAAATGTGCCACCTTGGTTAACCTGTTAGTAATGACCCAGATGGCATCAGTCCCATGCTGTGACCGAGGTAGCCCAACAATAAAATCCATTCCTATTTCATCCCATGTCCACTCAGGTATTTTGTTTGGTTGAAGTAGTCCGGCCGGTCTCTGATGCTCAGCTTTTATGCGTTGACATGAGTCGCAACGTGTAATGAAGGTGGCTATGTCCCTCTTCATACCGTGCCACCAAAATCTTTCCTGAATATCTTTATACATCTTGGTCCCGCCAGGGTGGATCAAGTACGGGGCGGTATGGGCTTCAGCTAGGATTTGCTGTTTAAGATCTTCTATGTTTGGTACGCAGAGTCTTTCTCCGTACCACAATATTCCTCCATTGTCTATGACGAACTCCGAGGCCTTGCCCATACTCACCTTTCTTTTGATGCCTTCAATGCTGGGGTGACTGGGCTGAGCTCTTTTAATTTCCTCCACAAGGTCGGGTCGTATTTCCAATTTTGATATGGTGCCTTCAGCGACCATTAACAAATTGAGCCTGGCAAATTCTTGTTGGAATTCGGGCCTCAAGCCTTGCAGATTGCTTTCGTCGGAGTTGGGGTTCCGACTAAGAGCATCGGCCACTACATTTGCCTTCCCTGGATGCTGATGGATACCAACATCATAATCCTTTACCAATTCCAACCAGCGTCTCTGTCGTAAATTTAGTTCTGGCCGCGTGAAAATATATTTGAGACTTTTGTGATCTGTATATATCTCACATCGGTTCCCAAGTAAGAAATGCCTCCATTCTTTCAGTGCATGAATGACCGCTGCCATTTCTAAGTCATGAGTGGGATAATTTTCCTCATGCTTGCGAAGTTGCCTTGAAGCATAGGCGACAACCTTGCCTTCTTGCATCAACACGCATCCGAGACCCTTTTTGGACGCGTCACAAAATACCTCAAAATTCTTGTGTATGTCTGGCACAATTAATACTGGGGCTGTTGTTAATTTCCGCTTTATCTCTTGGAAACTCTTTTCGCAGGCTTCTGTCCATTCAAACTTCTTGTGTTTCTTGAGTAACTGCGTTATAGGCTTCGCTATGGTGGAAAATCCTTCAATAAATCTGCGGTAATATCCTGCCATTCCCAAGAAACTACGTATATCTGTTACGCTGGCTGGCGACTTCCAGCCAAGTATGGCCTTGACTTTCTCTGGGTCCACTGCGATACCGTCTTGGGTTAGCACGTGGCCTAGAAAGCCTACTTGTCTTAGCCAAAATTCGCACTTGCTGAACTTGGCATACAATTGGTGTTTTCTGAGCTCTCCTAGCACAATCCTGAGATGATCTGCGTGCTCTTCTGGTGTTTTGGAATATACCAGTATATCGTCGATGAATACCACGACGAACTTGTCTATATATTTCATAAATACTTTGTTCATGAGGTGAACAAAATATGCAGGGGCATTAGTTAATCCAAATGGCATCACTGTGAACTCATACAGTCCATATCTGGAAGTGAAGGCGGTTTTGGGGATATCTTCCGTTCGCACCTTTAATTGATGGTATCCTGACCTTAAGTCAATTTTTGAAAATACCTTGGCCTGAGCAAGTTGATCAAACAAATCGTTTATCCTTGGCATCGGGTATTTGTTCTTAATTGTGACCATATTAAGTGCTCGATAGTCAATACACAATCTCAGTGTTCCATCCTTCTTTTTGGCAAATAAAATTGGTGATCCCCAAGGTGAGGAGCTGGCTCGAATATATCCTTTGTCCAGTAATTCTTTTATTTGCTTTTTTCAATTCAACCAACTCGGATGGTGCCATTCTGTATGGTTTCTTGTATATGGGGGTGGTTCCTGGTGCGAGCTCAATGCAGAATTCTATCTCTCGGTCTGGTGGCATGCCTGGTAGCTCTTCAGGGAATACGTCTGGAAATTCACACACTACTGGAACCTTGTTTAGCTCAGAAATGTCCACCTTATTCAATCTCGGTTGCCGGGGTATTTTTCCATCCTTGGCTGATACTTTTATTGTCTTCCCTTGGTGGTGTGTGAGAATTACGGTCTTGTTGAAACAGTCGATAAACCCCTTGTTGGTGGTCAGCCAATCCATCCCTAGGATGACATCCAGTCCTTTATTTTCCAACACAATAAGATTTGCGTGAAACTCCAATCCTTCGAACTCAATGACCACATTCTGACAGTAATTCTAAGTAACTTGCTGAATCCCAGGGGACTTGATGATCATGGATTTCTCCAAAGGAAGCATCGAAAAATTATTTTGCAAAGCAAAACTTTTCGAAATGAAAGAGTGAGAAGCTCCAGAATCAAACAAAACCGTTGCAGGTATCGTGTTGACAGGAAACGTACCGAGTACGATATCCGGGGCATTTTGTGCCCCCTCTTTGGTTACGTGGTTCAGATGACCCTTCCTGTGGTTGTTGTTGGGATTGAAATTGTTTGGCTTTGGCGCTGAATTATTGCCGCTGTTGCTCGGCCTTGGGGTTGAGTTCCTTGGCTTGGGGCACTGTTTTGCATAGTGCCCTTCTTCTCCACAAGCGTAACAAGTAACGTCGGGGCGATATGTGAACTCCTTGTCCCTTGCATGAAAATTCTGGATTGGGCGTGAGACGTTGGATGAGGATTTGTGCGTCCCACCCTTTTTGAAAACTGTCTTGCTCCGTTGATTGCGAGCAAGGTTAGTCTGGTCCCTTTTTCGCTTGCAGATATCTTCCAGACTGCGTCTCTCATTCTCCAGAGTAATGGCTTTGTCCACCAGTGTTTTAAAATCAGGAAAAGTGTGCACGACCAGTTGGCATTTAAGCGCGGGCGCTAGACCGTCAAGGAATTTCTCCATCTTCTGGCTTTCCGTCACACGCTCTTCATTGGCGTAGCGGGATAATAGTGTAAATTGACTATTGTAATCTGCCACTGTCAAGTTCCTTTGTTTGAGGTCGTTGAACTCTCTCTTCTTGATTTTCATAATACTCTTAGGAATGTGTGCACCACGGAAACCTTCCTTGAAATCGTCCCAGGTTATGTCACCTTCGTTTGGATGCAAATGCATAAAATTCTCCCACCAAGATGCGGCTGCTCCTGTAAGATAGTGCGGAGCATACAATACCTTCTCGGGGTCTGAACATTTTGCAATAATTAATTTCCTCTCCATGTCCCGAAGCCAGTCCTCGGCTTCAAGAGGCTTGTCAGTATGTGAAAATGTTTGGGGATGCGTCTTCTGTAGCTCGGATAACTTGGAATGCTGCGGATACTGTCCATGGTAATTTCCCATGTTGATGACTTGGTTCATCATTTCACGATGTTGTTGCTGACTCTGTTCATAAAGGCGGCACATTTGAGAAAGTGTCGTTTCACTGCCCTGTTGGCTCGACTGCCCTTGCGTGAAATTGTTGCCTGGTTGAGTGTCCAAATTTTCCTCTGGCGGAGTAGGCATGGAGCGTGTCCAAGGACGAGACATTTTTCACTCTGGGGATATATTTTGTAAAACTCATAAGAAATATGAAGATGGTCGTCAAAACAACTCCAAAAAGAAAAATGCACAAGGATGGCAATAAATTTAAAAGTCCAAGATCACTTAAGAAAACAAATTGATTTGCGCATGGAGAAGGACTGCTCATTACATATCTTACATGCGGGCGATAATTATACAGTACATCACTCGGGATATGCGTACATAATCCTGACATGTTATTTAGGCTAGTTCACTCCTCCTGTTCTACATGATGCGCAAACAAGCTACTCCCCGCAACACATCTTACAAAGCGGTACATCGCATGACGGGCAAACGCACTCAGCCGGAAATGTCGATGATCTCCTTGGCCCTGCCGAGGGTGAGGCTTTGTGAGGCTGGGGATTCGACCTCTTCCTCACTAATAGGCTCCAGACGAGAAGAGCCGTGTCGGGTAGATGGAACTGGTGCCAGGGGCGGAGCAACACAAATAGGAGTAGGCACAACGGGTGGTGCAGTGCGCGCTGGAGTGGGCGCAAAGGCCTGGTTGATCCTTTCGGTGGTAGGCAGGTGACGAGTAGGTGCATGCGATGCTGAAGACGAGACAAAAGTCAGTGGCGGTGCAGGGAGCAGGAGCTCCCTCCTGTTGGCGGCACAGCCATGGACTGCGTCCATGCGGGCAGCCACGAAGTCGTCCACCAGGTTGTCGAAGGCTGCCTCCAGAGCCCGGAGATACTCAATAAGCATCTCAAAAGCCTCGTCTCGTTCTCCTCTGGGCCAGGAGAATGTGTAGTGGCAGGTGTAGGGCACATGGCATGGAAGATAACGGTAGCGACGAGTCTTCATCGCGGGAAGGACATCCCTGAGGCGGGCTATCGCCTCATGGGCTGCCATCTGCATAGCATGCCTCTCCGTAGGCATGGATCTTCCCACAAACAGGTAGCGGCGTAGCTCACCACGCCCTCCCTTGAACTGCACCGTGGCCTGGTGCATGGTCAGACCGTCGTTGACCCTGTGCTAGCGGAGTATGAAGACTGGGCGCACGGATGGCCCCATCGCGACCTGAGCAATGAAGGAGAGGAGCTTGACGAACCCATCGGGTACATTGGTGAAGGTCTGAGACTCGCAGTCGTTGTCGGCCATCTACAAAAGTAGGCAAAAATCCTAAATGGTCAGACCATAAATTTATGCTGACTGTCAGAAAATGACTACCATTGCAAAAATATAAATTAGCTCTATTATGCTAATAACCGATAAGCGATCCCACCTAGTGGCTTCCTACAATCAGCCTGGCTCTGGTACCAAGTTGGTCACGACCGGTTTTCCAATAAAAATATTTATTGAGAAACCAATCTTTGAGTCCAGTATGGGAGAAAATCCTCCTCACTAGTAGAAAATACTTGATACAATAAGCCAGTAGCATAGAATATATTACAGGGTTGAGCTAGGGCTGCTCAACGAATTATTACAAGCGCGCCAATAATTATACATAATGGCGTATATATCACAATGGTGTGGTGGCATACTACTGACTCGAGGATATAGTGGTGGTGGAATAACACAATGGGGAGTGTGATAACACGACTCTCAAACTGGCATCTCATCGAGCGTCGAGGTGAGGCTCGATAATATTTATTCGGGTTGCGGAAGCGGGTATGAAACTGAGACCAAGACCAGGGTCGCACAAGACTGACTGGGATTCCTCTAGGCGTCGGACTCGCTATCGAACTCTTCATCCATGAGATCGCCTTCGTCAGCATCTGGCCAAATCAACAAGCCAGTGAGTACTTTGAAAGTACTCGCAAGACAGTTCGGACGTAAGATATAACAAATGCATGCATGGATGCGTCATGAATAATCTTCCCAATGCACACTGATAATATTTGCACAACAATGTAAGTACGAGGGAAACGGCGGTAGTCCGCCTGAAATCCCAACAGAAAATAAATGAGAACCGATCGTGTGTCTGAAGCGACGCCACGGAGGGTGAACAAATAATAACAGGAAAAATCATGCCATAGTCGGACGTCTGGGCGACATCACAGAAAGGGCTTTAAAAGAAATGCCACAGTTGGACGTTTGAGCGACATCACAGAAAGGGCTTTAAAAGAAATGCCACAGTCGGACGTCTGAGCGACATCACAGGAAGGGCTTTAAAAGAAATGCCACAATCGGACGTCTGAGCGACATCACAGAAAGGGCTTTAAAAGAAATGCCACAGTCGGACGTCTGAGCGACATCACAGAAAGGGCTTTACAAGAAATGCCACAGTCGGACGTCTGAGCGACATCACAGAAAGGGCTTTAAAAGAAATGCCACAGTCGGACGTCTGAGCGACATCACAGAAAGGGCTTTAAAAGAAATGCCACAGTCGGACGTCTGAGCAACATCACAGAAAGGGCTTTAGAAGAAATGCCACAGTCGGACGTCTGAGCGACATCACGGAAAGGGCTTTAAAAGAAATGCCATAGTCGGACGTCTGAGCGACATCACAGAAAGGGCTTTCAAAGAAATGCCACAGTCGGACGTCTGAGCGACATCATAGAAAGGGCTTTAAAAGAAATGCCATAGTCGGACGTCTGAGCGACATCACAGAAAGGGCTTTAAAAGAAATGCCACAGTCGGACGTCTGAGCGACATCACAGAAAGGGCTTTTAGTCACAAATAAACAATACTCATAATAAATATTCAGTTCATGATAATAAACAGGTTAGTCCATCCACAGGAATAACATTTAGCCGGGCTTAGTACTCATGGGATTCACTGGAGTCTCTGTCATCAAACTGATACTGTTAGTCCAAGATGATACAAAAGTGGACATGGAATAGATGATTCAAGGAATATATGACTCTGCAGAGTTTGTACAAAAAATTTCCCACAGCCAATGGATTTCCGTAGTCACGAGGGACTAGTTCCGTTTACGGTTTTTCGGAAGAAAACACAGCTAACCAGTACACACCCATCCTACCTCTCGATGCCAGGACTCACCCTAGACATCGTCCAAGAAAAACTTTGGAGACGGGGAGATCACAATCTCGAATAGCATGGGATCAAATTTATATATGCGCGCTCTAAGGGGTGCCCCCCACTCGGTCCCAACCGGAAACACCCATGCCCCCCTGACCGGATGACTGGCTTTAATCCAGGGCCATGGAACCATCTTCCCGGCCTCTCCTTTTGGTGTGTACCAGGAAAGCGGTTTGCAACTTACTAAGCCATATTCCTTGCGGAAAACATGTGGTAGTACAGGGAAGGAAAAGGGAGGAACTGGACCGGTACGGTTTGACCCTGAAGTCACATAGTCTGGCATAAGACTGGCATGCTACAACACTGCCATCTTACCCATCCTCATGCCAACACATGGCCATTCGTACTCACCTCCATCCACTAATGGATCATCGAACTCACTTACTTCAACATTTCATAAAAGTAACGTTCATCGGTATGCTCATCAACATGCCATGAAACTAACTACATGCAAAACATGCAAAGACACTCATCATATCAAAAGTTCAAACATGCTTGCCTGGTTCAGAGTAGTCGGAGCCTAGCTCGGTGAAGTTCGCGGCTCTGTCACCTCCTTCGGTATCTATGGTATAAAGAAAATATATGCGCTATCGTAAATATCAAGAGGTGCACAGAAATTATTCCAAATATTTTTCATATAAATATGATAAAAAACTAGACAAAAATCTGAAGAGGACAGAAAAAGAATCACTAAAAAATTCCTTTCTGTTAAAAAGTTATAAGGGTTTTAATCCAAGGACTTATCTGTAATGAAACAGAAAGTTTTCAGGGGCTAGTTTATAAAAACAGAAAGCGCTTCGGCAGAAACTACGCCAGCCCAGAGGGAAGGCGTATTTGGCAGAAGACGTTTTCGGAAAACGCTTCGCTTAGACAGAATAGAGAGGCTGACAGCGGGTCGCGCCTGTCAGGTTTAAATTTTCAAAACGGGGCGGCAGACTTCGCCGGTGCCCGAGAGCCGCGGTGGTCGCCGGCGGCGATCCACGGCGAGGCAGGATGATCGGGGATTACCAGCGTGCTCACCGTGTCCTTCCGCAACGGTGGGTGGTGGTGTTGGTCGCCGGTGAGCACCACATCGACGGCGGGCTTGACTCCGGCGGACGGTGGTTCGGGCGTTGATGGGTCTCGCCGAGGAGGGCTGCAAGGATCAAATTGAGGTGGGGGTTAGAGCATTGGGTGCAAGATAAGGCTACGGACGATTTTTGGGCGCCGGAGATGGCATCACCGAAGGGAAGCGAGGTGGAGGCCGAGGCGGGGCGAGGCGGCCGGAGTTGGGGGAGGAGACCTCCTCGAGGTCCTCCTGGTGGTTTGGCAGGGTTCTGGAGAGGCGTAGTGGAGGTGTGGGTCTCGTGAGCGAGCTCGGGGTCCTTTTTATAGGCGATCCGAGGCGGTGGCCGTGAACGGGGGTCTCCGGTGAAGGTTACGGCGGCGCAGAGCTTGGTCGGGAAGGTTTAGGGAGTTGGGCATCATCACAGAGTTCTACTGGTTCCATTTGGGTGCTAGGCGAGCTTGGATTGGGTGTTAGGGGCGAGCTCGATGGAACGGGGCGGCGCGGGCCCGTCGGCGGCAGGGAGCACGTTCCGTGCTTGCCGGGCCGCGGTGAGGGTGCCACGGGCATGCGCTGGCATGCATGAGGACACGCGGAGGGCCAGGAGGCTTTGGGCGGCGCCAAAACGGCGTTCTGCCATGGTGTGCCTTCTGTCGGCCGCCACGGGAGGTCCCGACGTCGCAGAAGACGCCGGCGAGGGCGGGCCAGCGCGCTACTGGCGCCAGGAAGGCTCCAAGCACGCGTGTGCAGCATCCGGACAAGAGGGGAGGGGCTATGCGCGTCGAGCCAAAGGCACTGTGAGCATGTGCCTGTAACTCTGAAGAAATCGACACTGTAAAACTGAATTTTACTGAACTATGCCAAGTACAGTGCAGCTCAGGTGTTCGACAGAATGCTTTTGGCATCTAGGGATTTTTCCTTGAGCTGAAACTTGGTGGAGTGGCCTCTCATTGCTCCAGTAGGCTGCCTGAATTTTGGTGGAATTTTTGGAGAAGTGTAGATATGAATTTCACCAAATTTGGCAAATCTGGTCCAAACTTGCAGTTAGTGAAATTTGAAATATTTCAAAAGAAGAAGAGTGGATCAAGATGGTTCTAGGTTGTGGGTACTAAAGACAATCCAGGGAAGTTGGTTTGGGATAAAAACTCAAAGGCAAAGTGACACTTGCTTTGAAAATCACTTAAGCTCAAGTAAATGGCAGAAAAGTTTTTGGGGAGAAAAATAATTTAAATAAAATCCAAAACTTGTTTGGACTTGTTGAGACAAAGAATTTAGATTGTTCAAAGATGGAGGGAATGGATTTTGAGAAGATTTACCATAGGAGACATGGTAAACCATGGGTGTCTTTAAAAAGAAAAGAAGTCCCAAAATTCCTAGGGTTTCCTTTTTTTTGAAAATAAATAAGTTTGAGAGGGAAATAACCAGAAGAAAAGCTTCCAAAAATTTTAACACCAATAATTAAAAGGAAAGGAAGTCCTTGCCAAAGGTGAAAGGAAGTTTTTTTAAGAGGAAGGATTTTCTGAAAGAGAAATTTTTAAAGGCCCTCCTTTTGAATCCAATAAAGTTTTTGATGAAAACCAAATCAAAAAATTTGGAGTGTCACATCTTCTCTCCGAACGAAGGGAAGGTAAGCGGATCCGTGATGTTGGTATATTTTCATTCAGAGAAAAAAAAGAACTTTTGCAAAGCAGTAACTGATCCTCACTCTCTTTTTTGTTTCATTGTCATTGCGATTGTGTTTTCCTTTCAGTGGTTTTCTAGTATTCGTCAGTTTCATGATGGACCAATGAGAACTAGGCAAAGATCTGCCGATATTGGAGCAGACGCGGGAGGCTGATCCCCACGAGACAGAGAGCTCCAAGAAGATGGAGGCAACCATCGAGCCGACCCCTGATACGCTCACGGCCAGTACTGAGATGGTCAATGCCCTGTTTGAGGTTACAACCCCCGTGGCACTACTGGAGCAGTTTTCCCCCGTCGAGGATGTGTCCCCCACCCCCCCCCCCCCCCCCCCCGCTGAGCTGCCCAAGGTGATTTCCTTCTTTGCCGATCTCGATTGTGGTTTTTCATCTAAGTATGTGGTGATTTTTTTAGAAAAGGAAGTATGTGGTGATTAATAATGCAAAATTTGTATTAGCTTCGATGCCATGCTATACATATTGGTTTAAATAACTTGTGTTTCTTATACTGAAAAGTAATTCAGAATTTTTTCTGTTTCAATTAGAGCCCTGATACAGACAAGGATGGTGTGGTTGTACATGTCACTCGCTATGAGGCGGACGACCTGAATATACGCACTGGGAAAACAGAGTTCTTAGGCTGTTGGATCCTGGAAGCCATTTGTGGTTATACCAATGAATATTTGTATTCCAGCCTCAGTGTTGTCAGGCGTGTTGTCCAGGGTGTACTGAAGCACAAGAAGTTCAATGCTACTCCTTCATTTGTGAGGCATACTGTTCTTGTCAAGCTTACGCACGAAGATGACGTGGCATGCCTCCACAAACAAGTTTATCAGTGGCAAGGCCACAAGGTTGTCTTCATGAAGGTTCACAGGATTGAGCTGCTGCAGGACATCGTCGATGATGTTCATGGCAAGGTTCGTCTTGTGTCCAGCCCAAATTAGATCGAGGCATGAAATAGTTGCCCCAGCTAGTGTTTAATAGTAGTTTGGATTGTGTCTAATTATCCGAACATTGCCTGTTATTGACCCCTCTGGGGCTAGTACTCTATTTGAATCCATCTATGGGAACTGCTGCTACTTTTGTGTGCATGTGAAGCATGTGAGAACCATCATAATTGTTGCCAAAACAGATGCGTCCTCACTAGCTTTTTCACGAATATGGCATGGTAAGATATAAGTTGTCACCGTTTATCATACGAGCAGTGTGTGTTTTGATGAAATAGAGCACTCGTTCGAGAACCGTGTGCCGACGTATACATAAGTACTTGTAAATACTGTTGGTGCTACCCCACTTGTAAGAAGTTGTGCAAAACACGACACATTGGCTCAGCTCGCTTCAACACTAGGCTATCGACCAGCTAAAAATCAACAATCTGCTGTCTGACATATAGGCAACTATGTATCTTGTTACAGTGGTTCATGCAGTTAATTGAGGCCACAACGTAATAAATTCCAAACATTCACACGCTAGTCCAGCGCTCATGTGAAACACTCACATTAAACTCCTATTCATAAAAAACTTGAAAAGCATAAGTTAAGCAATTTTGTACATCTCAATGATTCATAGAACATAACAAACATATACTAGTTCACAACAAAAGACAAAGTTGTGAGAAGGTTTACAAATCAGGAAAAAACAAGCAAGGCTTCTCTGAGCAAAGGGCCTCCCGGCAGGCTTAAATTTCCTAGAGTTCACTCTGGTTTTTTCTTGTTGCCACCATCCAGGGTTAGGTTCTCTCATTCCAGAATAACCAATTATAATTGTGGTCTCAGCTGGAATGCTGAACTGAACCATGAAGTGTACTAACCAGCTAAAATGCTTGTGCATTCCACTAAATTTAAGCACCGCTATTTGGAGAAATAAGCAGACCACAATGCCTCTTGTCCGTGCACCTGTGCAAAAAACCGCCGTGCAACCGTGCTAGGTAGTCCTTAGTCCATGGATGAACTGGTAGAAAGTGCATTCAGGACTAGGATGCAGTTGTTTTTGCTTGTCCTTGCACTGCAATCAGGAATTAAAACGTATGAATCAGCTTCTTTTAGATTGCATTGGTCATTCTACCTTAGTTACTACCAATGTAGGGATACCTTGAAGACGGGAGGTTAGACGACGGCAACGAGGGATAGCCATCTCATTTTGCGCAGTTGTACTAAAATTGAGATGTGTGCTTTTGATTGTACGGATAGAAACGATACGGAGATAGACATCCCGAAACGATATGGAGACAGACATCCCTGTTTGCACAAATACGAAATACAGTTATTTAAGCAGTGACAGATATTACTACTTTCCCCCGTTTCCTCTTAGAACCATGTCCTAGATTCATGCCACAGCTTTCCCACTTTCTTACCTATTTGAACCAACGCTTTGAGTCAACTGTATGAACTAGCTTCACTTCTCATAATAGTACAAGTCTAGGTGGTTTGGAACAGCGGACGGAAGTAGAAAAGGATCCACACGAAGGGAGCTGGGGAAGTAGAGCAAGGCAGGTTTCGAAGGAATAAATACGTGACGGTCGTCGGCATGTGGCAAAGACGGCATCGGGAGGCCGCATCTTGGCCACTATACCGCAGGGAGGAAGAAGAGGTCGGAGGCCCTCTCGAGCCGGCGCTCTTTCGGAGAGAACGGCACGACCACCGATCGGGACGTGCGGGAAGCCGTTGGTCTCCTCCCTCGCCGCCGATGACAGTGTGAACGATGCACCTACACCCCTGCCCCGGTCGAGGTTGTCCGGCCGGATTTGTGACCAGCCGTGAGCTGAGAGAGAGTGTGGCCTTGTAGGATTGAAAGTATGTCTAGAGGGGGTGATTAGACTACTTGACGAAATAAAAATCTAGCCTTTTCCCAATTTTAGTTCTTGGCAATTTTTAGCAACTTAGCATAAGTCAAGCAATCTTACCACCATTCAAGCAAGCATGCAAAGAGTCTATGAGAAGGGGAAAGTAAAGCATGCAACTTGCAAGAATGTAAAGGGAAGGGTTTGGAGAATTCAAACGCAATTGGAGATACGGATGTTTTTGTCATGGTTCCGATAGGTGGTGCTATCGTACATCCACTTTGATGGAGATTTCAACCCACGAAGGGTAACGGTTGCGCGAGTCCACGGAGGGCTCCACCCACGAAGGATCCACGAAGAAGCAACCTTGTCTATCCCATCATGGCCATCGCCCACGAAGGACTTGCCTCACTACCGGTAGATCTTCACGAAGTAGGCTATCTCCTTGCCCTTACAAACTCCTTGGTTCAACTCCACAATCTTGTCGGAGGCTCCCAAGTGACACCTATCCAATCTAGGAGACACCACTCTCCAAGAAGTAACAAATGGTGTGTTGATGATGAACTCCTTGCTCTTGTGCTTCAAATGATAGTCTCCCCAACACTCAACTCTCTCTCACAGGATATGAATTTGGGGGAAAGAAGATTTGAGTGGCAAGCAACTCGGGGAAGGCTAGAGATCAAGATTCATATGGTGGGAATGGAATATCTTGGCCTCAACACATGAGTAGGTGGTTCTCTCTCAGAAAATGTCTATTGGAAGTGTAGGTATGTTCTGATGGCTCTCTCCACGAATGAAGAGTGGGTGGAGGGGTATATATAGCCTCCACACGAAAACTAACCATTACACACAATTTACCAATTGCGGTGAGACCGAATTGAGAAACTCGGTCGGACCGATTCAGCAAACCTAGTGACCGTTAGGATTTTCGGTGGGACTAAGATGCAACTTGGTAGGACCGATATGGTTAGGGTTAGGGCATAACGTAATCTCGGTGTGACCGATTACACAAACTCGGTGGGACAGATTTTGGTAATAAGCTAACCAGAGAGTTGGTCAGGTGAACTCGGTGGGACCGATCGCTTATTTCGGTGGGACCAAAATGTTACAAAAGGGAAACTGAGAGTTTACATTGCAATCTCGGTGAGACCAATCGCTCATCTCGGTAGGGCCAAAACGTTACGAAAGGAAACAGAGAGATTACAACCCCATCTCGGTGTGACCAAGATCCCTATCGGTGAGACCGATTTGCCTAGGGGTTGTGGCAGTGGCTATGACATCTGAACTCGGTGGCGACGGATAGAAAGAATCGGTGGGGCCGAGTTTTACTTTTGGTTTAGGTCATATGTGGATGTGGGAAGATAGTTGAGGGTTTTGGAGCATATCACTAAGCACTATGAAGCAAGAACCTCATCAAGCAACACCTCATCCCTCCTTGATAGTATTGGCTTTTCCTATAGACTCAATGTGATCTTGGATCACTAAAATATAAAATGTATAGTCTTGAGCTTTGAGCTTTGAGCTTGAGCGAATCTTTTTGTCCTTAGTATTTTGAGGGGTCCACTTTCCTCATCCATGCCATGCCATTCATTGAGATTTTCCTGAAATATTAATCTTGGAATAGCATTAGCTCAATGAGCTATATGTTGTTAGGAATTACCAAAACCACCTAGGGATAGTTGCACTTTCAATCTCCCCCTTTTTGGTAATTGATGACAACATATAGATCAAAGCTTCGACAAATGATAATAAGAGTGAAAAACATTGTCGCTTTGAGAAGTATGTGAAAAGCAATAGCCCCCCCTAAATTTGTGCATAGTTTATGATTTGCTTTGGACTGCAAATGCACAGAGAATTAGGCTCATGGGTACTCTTCAAGTCAAATACATCTTGGTGGAGTGCTCAAAATGATAATAATGAAATACATGCACTCATCACCAAGCAAAGTGAATGATCATATAGGGATAAAATGATAATCTCATCCAACAACCATTAATGTAGCATATGATCAAACACACATGATCATCCAAGTAGCACACAGACAGAAAGTATCTCAAACAAGCAAATAAAATAAAGTTCAACCACCAAAGCAAGAGAGAATAAAAAGCAATGCTCTCTCTCCAAGCCTATGATCTATACATTTTTCTCCCCCTTTGGCAACAAGTTACCAAAAAGTTCCTAGAAAATGCATAGCGCTAAATCGTCTCTCAGGCTTGGTCTTCAGGTGGTGGTGTCCGGATAACTCCAAGAACGAAGGCTTTAGTCAATGTAGATGGAGCTGATGGAGTAGGTGCTGGAGCTGGTGGCACTGAAGCTGTAGCTGGTGTAGATGAAGTGGCTCTGGTGTCTGGAACAGGCACTGCAGCAGACCTCTGAGCTCTAGGCACTCTAGCAAATGCATCAGTGGTTGTCTTGCCCTTCCTCTCCTGCATATCATCCTGAAGTTGCTCCACAATAGACTGGATCTCAGTTACCTTCACATCCAAGTCATAGAACTTCTGCGCCACAATCCATCCAAGCTCTCCTGGTTTTGAGTCAGGGTGGCCAGTCCCTTCTCAATCCAAGCTGATCTTGCTTGCTCTTCAGAAGATACTGAGATGCTTCTTCAGTAGTTGGCATCCTTGTAGCCTTTTCAGCCTTTGCCTTCTCCTTCTTGGCTTGTGCGTGCACAGAAGATGGTTCATTTTCATCCATCACCACAGTGTTGTCCTCAAATTCTAGGTAGATGGGCAGGTGCTCCTTGTCCAGCAGATATGTGCATGTGCCCATCTTGGAGTTAATCAGCTCCTAGATCTGTGGGGCATACCCAGAACTCCTCTTCTGATCTGCAGCTATCCTCTTTATGGTTTCCATTATTAGGCTCAGTTGCAGCAGCAGTGCTATATTCCTTCTTAACCACTTTCTTCTTGGAAGTGGCCTCATCCTCAACTGCCACAGAGTCTTCATCCTCACATTCAGAAGTTTTCTTCTTTCTGGCCCTGGTGGCAGCCTTTGGCAGATTGCTTGGTGTGCTCCTGCTGCCATCATATGAGCTGCTAGAGGGACTAGTGCCCTCACTCAAGTGAACCTGCTCCTCTAACTTGTTCTGGCTGTCACTTTGATCAGACATATTGCAATCTCTGGCAACTGACCCTGTGAATAGATTATAGATGAGGTAGAGTGGATGAGCATCACAAAATATAGAGGTTTTTGCAAAAGAATGAATCAAAAACTTAGTTTTACTTTTTCTTAGAAAGCATTTCGGATCAACCGATTTGTAAACTCGATGATACCGAAGCAGCTTTTGGAACCTAAACTAGTGAACTCGGTCAGACCGAGTCACAGTTCGGTGGCACCGAGACTGCTAGGTTTTCACAAAGTCCTGAACTCGGTCACACCGATTTGCAATTCCCGGTCAGACCGAGAATCACATGTGCAATGGCCTGACCCGAATCGGTGGTACGGAGTTCCACTACTCGGTTGGTCCGAGATGGTTTCGGCGGAAACCTAACCCTAAATTTTCAAATCATCTCTAATCTACAGAGTGTTTTGACTAGATAGGATAGTTTCCATCGTGGCAAGATTCATGGCGAACACAATGTGCTAGGAATCCGATAAGGATAGCACAGTGATCAAGTTCATACCCTAGTTCGGCGATGAAATCGCTACGGCAGCAACGGCGGGGATGATTCCCATTGACAGCGACGGAGACCAACGGCAGGAGGCAACTGGCGATGAGGAGGACGATTCGGAGACCCTGGAGGTAGAGCGGGCTAAGCGCGGGCGAAAGAGTTCAGAGAAAATTTCCAAAATTTTGCCCGTGGGTATATATAACCTGACCCTGTAGATGAGGAGGACGATTCGGAGACCCTGGAGGATGATGAGGAGGACGATTCGGAGACCCTGGAGGTAGAGCGGCTGCCGGCATGGGAGTCTCGGCCACAGAAGCGAGAGACATGGTACGAGGCAGCGGCATGGACGGCAGCAACGACGCTCGTGCGCCGCTCCTTGTCGAGCTGGCTTGGAGCGGCGAGTTGCTGAACCGCGCGCCGGCTTGGGGCGGCAACTGGCTCCGTCGGGTGAGGGGAGGGAGGTGGATCAGCGAGCTGCATAGCTCGTATCAGGCGGGCTACCCAGCCGGCTTCGATGTGGAATAACTACTCTTCGTAATCCATTGTTAGAGTGGACAAAATGGTGGAGGAGATAGGGGAGCGGCGGAGGTGTGCGATTCTTGGCCGGTGTTTGGCCTCGTTTAAATCGGAGATTAAATAGACGGCGGACGAGAGAAGCTCGGCCGGTGTTGCGTTTAACGCCGACCCGGTCATGAACTGACGTGTGTCCAGAGTGGGTTTCTCGACTTCCACACGGGCGGGTTTCATGGAGGCGTTTGAATGCGGCACGGAGGTGAGTTCAGTCGGGCGTGCCACGAGTGGCACCCTCGACTCTGACCTAGGACACTGCGCCGTTCTTCCACTGACGTGTGGGCTCTTTGGGTGCATGGCCTGCATGTCAATGACCCAACGCAGGCAGCACACAGCAGAGGAACCTTTGGTGGGCCAGGGCGGTCAGAAGCGGGCATTTCATAAACCGACGATTGTTCATTGAGTGTGACATCATCTTTTTCATGTAGATAAGCCTACTATGTTGATAGCCCGTTTGTTACGTTGTGATTCATAAAGACCGCTGCAAACATCAATGTTCTGCTTATCACAGATAAGATTGATTAATACCCGTAACAATCCATGTCCTTAACAAAGGGTGCATGCACGTATAGGTTGAGTGTGTGTCTTGCGTCGTGTGCTATGTGCATGCAGGCGTGTGAGTGTTGCGTGCGTGCAAGGGTATGTTTCAGTGTTGCATGCATGGGTGCATACGTGTGTGTGTTCATGAGTGCATGTGTACATGTCAGTGTTGCACGCCAGCATGCGTGCGTGTGTACGTGTCAGTGTTGCACGCCTACATGCGTGCGTGTCTTGCGTGCGTGCATGTGTATGTGTGGGGTGAGGCTACACGTCAGTCGACTCACTTTTTCATCTCTGGTCATTAGATTTTCCAGTCGTTGGATACAAAATCAAGGGCCTCCAGTTTATCATCAAACTCCACCCCCCTGAGCCGCCAGCCACCACCGGCCGAACCGCTAGCCCCCGCCGCCTGCGGCCGGCCCACCCTCCCTGAAAGCACTCCCCACCGCCGGTCCGCCACCGCACCGGCCATCCCTCTAGCCCCCCCCCCCCGGTCGAGCTTTTTCTACGGGGATCCCTACCCCACCGCCCAATGAACGCCCCCAACCGCCGGTGACTGCCAACCAGAGGTCTCACGACTTCGAATACCCACCGACCACTAATTTATTACCATTTTGGTCCTTCATATACGCGCTGATGGGTGGGCCCTAAGGTAATGTGCGCTGCTGAATGTGAACCGTTTGATTGGTCAATTGATCGTGTTATCAACAAATTACGGAGTTTTATGGTGAGCCAGTGACCGTATGACCAAACTAAAATGTACTCCTATTTTATTAACACAGTACAGACTCAAACTACCATTTCTTTCTTTCATATACGGGCTGACAGGTCGGCCCAACGGTTACGCGCCCCGATGGTGCAACACTAGTTGCGCCGCATGGAACGTTTGATTGGTCAATTGATTGTGTCATCAACAAAATACGGAGTTGTACGTGTGAGCCAGTGACCGTATAATCATGATATGTATTTGTTTAACACGGTACAGACGCAAGGGCTCATATATACGCACAAGCACTCACAGCTATAAGCGCACACACGCGAACCCTACCCCTATGAGCACCTTCGAGAGAGTGGGCCAACATATATGATCTTGAGATTTTACGAAGTCACCATAGGTTCCTCGTAGTCGAGTGGAATGTCTCATCCCACTGAACGTACATCGCCGGAAAATACTGAAATTAACACAAGATAAATGCGAGCACTGGGACTTTAACCTTGGTGGGCTTGAGAAACCACTGTCCTCTAACCATCCAACCACATGTTGGTTAGCACGACATAATGTATGTGGTGACCGTGATGAGCTTATTCTGAAGTCCAGTGACCATATCGTGCTTTTTCTTCAAATACAGTGACTGTAAGTGTCATCAACAAAATACGGAGCACGCATCAAATGCAAAGTCCGTCAGTGTCATCAACGAAATATGGAGACGTATCGTGAGCTAGATACCGTTCTAATATTGTATATGCTTATTTTCTTAGTGGCCGATTGTGTGTGTGGTGTGGTGGGCACATCATTTCTAGTTGTGGTGGGTCAACATGAAGACTCATGGGTCGGTTCCATCCTGTGCCACATATAGGTTGGACCGAGACGTGTTATACGAAGACCCATGTGGAGGACTCGGCGTACAACACAAAGCTACCAGAGTTGCGGAGGACTCTATCCCCACTGGTGATAAGCCGGCTATATATGATTTGTAACCCTAGGCCCTTAGTATGTTATACAAGGTTAGGGGCTAGTTCGTCGATAGTATACACACACGCATAATGCCTGGTATTCACGTGTACTTTGTCACACCACTATCACTAATATACAGTACCAGGAGTAGGCTCTTTCTTCAACTTCAAGGGTCCGATCCGAACTAGGGTAAAACTTTGCCTCGTATTACCATCCAGCCTAACAGCCAGGGATATCCTACCGAATGATATGATGAAATCATATCTGCCAACTACTAAGAGAGAGGTGTGTCGGGGGGCAATGTGTGCGAGAGAGGCCTAAAGATAATGTGCGTGCGGGAGACATGTAGGCACATATATGTGCGTATAGAGGGCTAGTAGAGACCGTGCATGTGTATATATGCATGTGAGAGAAATAGTGTTTTCCAACTGAGATTAGTGAAAAGAGTGGTACATAGTAGTCAGAAAGAGAGAGAGAGAGAGAGAGAGAGAGAGAGAGAGAGAAATAGAGAGAGCACGTGCGTGAGACACCCCGACACCCTGAGAGAGATTGTGAGCATGTGTGAAAGAGAAATGTCGATGGATATAAAGTGTGTGCACTTATGCGTTAGATAGAGAGATTTATAATGCATTTGTGAGAACGGGGCGAGGCATAGTGCATCTACGTGTAAAAGGCGGTTCTACGCATTAAATTAAAATATAAATGGAATTATTATTGTTGGATGAGATCATGAATTTTGCAAATTGCGTATGGACGAAAATCGGTCTATCACACACCCATACTCTATTGAATTCTAGCATGTGCATCTGTTTATTTCATATTATCGATCCATAGAGTGAGAGCGGTTTGAAATAAAGGCAATGGATGCTTTTGCAATTCATATATAAACATTAATTAGTGCACTCCATGTTGTTAGTGTGAAGAACTTTATACATTTGTCACTTGCATGGATACATTCCAAATTGCTAGCTAAAAATAGAATACATGTCGAATTCAACATAAAGGGGGTTTCGAAGATTCGAATTCATCGGAAGTGCATTCATCTATTTGAACCCGAGATAATGGCATTTGTAAACCAGATGTAAAAGGGGGCATCAATCTTTGTTGTGAGTTTGAACATACTATATATATTCATACGCATATCTATATTTTTTTGCAACCAAGGAGATTATATCTAGAACCATGATTGAACTGAGGTAAGTTGCCTATTTTTTAATATATACTTGAAAGTGCGTTATATCGACTAGAGGGGGGGGTGAATAGGCGATTTTTATGAAAGTCTTCAAAACGTGGAAGTTATGAAGACAAACAGAGTGAACAAGCCTATCACTATGCAGCGGAAGGTAGATTACACAACGCAAGCCATAGTCAAATATACAATATAGTGAAAGCACAGAGACAAATAGCTTCAGTGTAATGAGGATCAGGTTGGAAGAAGTTATGAAGCCAAACAGATCATACAGTCAGGTTGTGAAGACAGAAGATAAAGCAAGCATGCAATAGCTTCACAATGTGTACTGGTAAGTAAAGGGAGGTGAAGATGAAACCAGTGACACGTTGAAGACAATGATATGTTGGACCAGTTCCAGTTGCTGTGACAACTGTACGTCTGGTTGGAGCGGCTAGGTATTTAAACCAAAGGACACATAGTCCCGGACACCCAGTCCTGAACACGCAGCTCAGGACACCCAGTCCTCACCGTTTTCTCCTTGAGCTAAGGTCACACAGACCCCGCCCAATCACTCTGGTAAGTCTTCAAGGTAGACTCCCAAACCTTCACAGACTTCGTTCACCGGCAATCCACAATTCCTCTTGGATGCTCAGAACGCGACGCCTAACCGTCTGGAGGATGCACAGTCCTCAAGTGTAATAAGTCTTCAGATCACTCAGACAAGAAGACTTAAGTGATGCCCAATTACTCTGGCTCTGGGTGGTTAGGGCTTTTCTCCTCACTAAGGATTTTGAATCAAAGGCTTCAAGGTGGGTTGCTCTCAAACGACAAAAGCCGTGCACTGAAATCTGAGCAGCCAACCGTTTATGGTTGTAGGGGTGGACTATTTATAGCTGCTTGGCAACCCTGACCTGATTTGTCCGAAATGACCCTGGGTGACTCAGGAACTGACACTTGTACTAACGGTCGGATTTTGAACTCTCACGGCAACTTTACTTGGGCTGCAAGTAAAGCTGACTTGTCTGACTCTGGACAAGATTTTCTCTCATTGTCTTCACTCGAAGACATAGGATTTGAATTAGGCATCACTTTAGTCATCCTGACTGGTTCTCTTGGACCCCACTTAACAGTACGGTGGTTCCTACGACACAACATGAATAAAGTAAAACTACGAAGGATCTAAGTCTTCGAGTTCCAAAGGCTTCATGGGGAGTCTTCATATGTCATTGTCTTCGACATGAATGTCTTCATGAACCACCATTGTCTTCAATGTCTTCGTACATTTTAGGAGGTCATCTCTGGTAGCTAAACCGAATCAATGAGGGACTTCTACCTGTGTTATCCTGCAATTCTCACAAACACATTAGTCCCTCAACTAGGTTTGTCGTCAATACTCCAAAACCAACTAGGGGTGGCACTAGATGCACTTACAATCTCCCCCTTTTTGGTGATTGATGACAAACTAGTTGAAGTTTTCAACGGGGAATATAATTTGTGAAGTTGTAAAGGAATTGTCTTCATAAGCTGCAAGGGCTCCCCCTGAAGATGTGCATATAAGTAATTTGCTTCTGGAATGCAAATGCACATAGGAGGTTGTATTTGTGGGAATCCACTTCAACTTATGATGATAATCCATCATGCACGTAAAGATATATGAAGATAATGATATGCATAATGAAAAATGGACGTCTGCGAAATGATAAGAGTGCGGAAATTATCGTCGTACATGCGGAATTTATCTTCGCAAAAAACACAGTGGCAAACATAGTAGCAGACGACCATCAAGTTTAAGTGTTACAACTCAAAGAACCAAATGTAGCAAAAACGAGAGTTGTAAGCACGAAGCAAAATGCAAAATATAAAGCACCCGCCCATATTATTGACCCGCTTGAAGACTATAAACATCATATGCTTCTCCCCCTTCTATCAGTGATGACCAAAAAGGTTTGAAGACATAGAGTTTTCTATGCGTTCCCAGGCGCAGCAGGGTCGGTGGAGGCGTTTGGTGGTGCAGGCGAGCTTGGTGCAGTGACGACGCGCGCTGAAGACATGGGTGGTGATGTAGCGTCGTCATCTTCCTCAATGATTTTTCCCGTCATGGTGGCAGCAGAGGAAGAGAACTCGGATTCTTCAAGAGACGGAGTCCCACGCAACACAGCTCTCCTGGGGGGTGTGGAGTAAAACTTGAACCTTTCTTTGAAGCCATCCTCTTGTAATTCAGCTTCAGTGCACATCATTGTGAGGCCTTTCCAAGTGCGGCGATAGGTTTCATGGGCGACGAAGGCATTCTTGGTGGCCAGATTCCTGATGCGATTGATGTCTTGCATGATACTGTGCATCTGCCTCTTGAGCCAGTCGTGATGCCTATCTTGCTTTTGATGCAGAGCCACAAGAAGTTCACGATCAGTGAGGGTACGAGCTCGTTTCTTGGGTCTCTGTGTAGCTTCGCTGTCAGTGGCTTCAGTGGATGCAGGGGCACGTGTGGTGCCAGCCATTGGATAGACTCTGGAAATGGCTTCAACACCTTCATCATGTTGAGTGAAGCTTTGGTGTTCTGCATTCTGAAGACTTAGTGGCTGTTTGGCAGGCTCAGGATAAATCGCTTGAGCAGAGGTGTCCACATCAGGTAAGAAGATTCTGTGGTTGCGGGCTGAGGGTTGATATGATATTGCAAAGTGGAGCTTGATTAGCCTCATAACCCATGGAGCATAAATCTTCAGACCAAAGAGATCTGAGCCAGACGCAGCAAGTTGACGTATGAAGAGATCCTGGGCATTGAAGCATTTGCCGTGCAGGATGCAGAAGATGAGAGTCTTCATGGCACCTTCAGCTTTGGCATATCGAGAGTGCCCCTTAATGGGCCATAGAGTCCGCCTGATGATGTGATAGATAGTTCTAGGCAGGTACTCTAAGTCTTCAACGAAGAACTCCGTTGGGTAAGGTGCGTCAGAAGGCAATGGCTTCATCATTGAGAGCATCTGACTCATATTTGGCTCAGGTCGCTGGAATATGCTCTCAACTGCTTCAGCATGGAGTTGGCAGCCTTCTTCGAAGAGTTCGCCTGGAGTGGGTAGGCCGGTGAGCTCAATGATATCAAATGCATTGGCTTCATGATGGACGTTGCCGGTCATCCACTCCAGGACCCAAGTCTTCGGATCTCTGTTGTAGCCTTTGATGTGCAATGTGGCATAGAACTGAAGTAGAAGCTCTTTGTTCCAGTGCTCTTCATCCGTGACAAACGGCAGCAGGCCAACTTGCTTGAAGCAGTCCAGGGCTTCTTCCAGACCAGGCAGACCAGCAAAAGCTTCAACTTCAAGGCGCTGATGTGTAAAGATACGGCTCTGGTTGTAGAGGACGCAGGAGTAGTAGCTGCGCTGTGGGTAGCTCCAGAACCTATCTGACACAATCTTTTCCCTTGAGTAAGGGTTCTTGGTGCGGTTGAAGAAGGTGTTGTCTGCCCTGAAGCTATTGACATTGAAGGAGCCAGGAGCAGTGACTGGACCTGGGAACCTTGGCAGTCGTGGGATTGGCTTCTGTACCTGGGGCCTGTGCGCAATATGATAATTGAACTGTGGTCCAGCAGCAGACACAGGCACAGAAGGGTCAGAGGCAGTGGCTTCAGTATCTCTTGAAGCTGTTGGTTGGTCGGGCTCCACAAATGCTTCAGTATTATGTGTGGCAGCCGCAGTGGTGTCAGCCTCCTTGAGAACTTCTTCTTGCTGGTGTGGGGGAGATGGAGCTTGAGGTTCTTCATGCTCTTCTCCATGTTCTTCGGCTGATGCAGCCGGAATGTCGTCAGCAGTCTGAGCCCTTGGTCCTTTACGTAGCCTACGGAATGCAGGCGACGCCGGTGGAGTTGCAGTGGGCTGGGGCTCATCCTCTTCCTCCTGTGGGCGATCTGCCCACGATGCATCTTGTGGGATTGGCGTCAGGGGACGACCAATACTGAGCAGTTCACTCGTTTCGAGCTGAGGAAGGACTGCATCATCTTGTACATTGTCTTGGAGACCAATGTCTTCAGCAGCGTTGGGGTCGGCTGCTGGAATGTCTTCAGCATGCGGAGCCTCTATGAGAGCAGGCTCATGCACGGTCATCTGACGATCTTCATGAGGAAAGCGAACGGAAAGGGGTTCGACGATCTGTGGGAGCAGCCCGAGACTTCTTGGACTTGTGCTTCTTGATGGTGGGGTCTGAAGGAGAGGCTTCAGGGTGTTTCCTCTTCCTTGCTTTAGCTTCGGCTATCCTTGTCTTCTTAAGCTCTGAAGCGGTTGAGCGCTTTGGCTTCGAGCTAGGCTTGGCGGTGGGGAAGACAGTTGGAACAGCTTCTTGGCGTGGGGCCTCTTCTTCAGCCACGGTGGGCATCTTCTTTTTCTTAGCGGCCATCCTGGGGTCGATGCCGGGACGCCCAAGTGCCTTTCGCTTCTCGGCCTCATTGTAGGCCTGTACACAGAGATCAGCCGAATTCTTCGTGCGCTCGCGTGAACCCTGAGCCTCTGCACGTTTCTGCATAAAGTTTTCCTTCAACTCATGCAGCATGACTTTGAAGTCTTTGATTTCTTGGACGCTGAGCGTGGCCATGTTCTGCTTGAACTGAGCCTTTTCGAAATCTATCTTTTGCTTCAGTTCCACGATGCGCTGGGCAATAGCGAGTTCTGAAGCAATAGCTCCTTGGAAGGCTACGCTGAGGCCAATGGGCAGCTGCAGATCATCGAAGCTGATGTTGGGTGTTTCAAACCACTCATCAAAGAATTTGTGGATGATTGCTGCATCAAACAGTGGTAGGTTGTTGAAGATGTCAGCCTCCTCCTTGCTTTTGATGAGCTGCTCAAGAGCGTCATCGGCAAGATCGTCGTCACTCGACAGATCAATGGCTTCGCAGCGCAGAACGGCAGCGGCAGTGAGTTCTTTGCTGGAGTGTGGCTGTGATTTCTTTGCTTCTTGAGGCTTGGAGACTCTTGATAAGCCTTCAGACTGCACACTGGCTTCAGGAGGTGTAGTGGCCAATGGCTTCTCTCTGGAGGTCTTGGGAGAAGCGGAGGTTTTGGCTTCTTCTTCATCTGCTTCGGCTCCGGAGCAGCAGGAGCATCGTCAGACTCAGTGTCTGCTGGAGGGTCGTTCACGGCAGTCCCTTGGACTATAATGTGAGTGATGAGGCCTTCAAGATTGGCAAATGGTCCGATGACATTGGGATTTGCGTCGCGGGTCCCATCTACCCTTGGTTTGGAGGGACCAGGGTTGAAGTCCAACCCAAACTCCTTCTTGTTTTGCTTCGCAGAGTTCTGGGCAAATTGGAAGTTGCGCTTGAATAGAGTGTCATCACGACACCAGAGAAGGGATGATGGATGTGCGTCAGCTGGCTATTGTCCCCTGACCATGCATGGAAAGAAGCCTTGAGCAATGGCTTCGTCTCTGGTTCGGGGTACGAGATTCTTGTACAAGGCATCTCCCCATGGCCTCTTGATGGCGCACTTCTCTGCATATTCCTTGGTGACGAAGCGGTATTGGAACCACTGCTCTGCCCAATATCTTCGAATCCATTGGATTCGTGTCTTGCGCTGACCATAGCTTTCTTCAGGATCTGTTTGGTACATTTCTGCCAAATCTTCAGGCAGATCCTTAGATGTGTCACCCCGCCTCTGTCTACCTCCCTTCCTAGATTGTTTTGCAGTTGCCATGAAGCTTAACTTGACAGGCTTCAAGAGATTCAAAGTCTTCAAAGGATTCAAAGGCTTCAAAGGCTTCCTTTTGCTTGACCAGCAGGAACTTGCTTCGGGTGAATTGATGTGACGCTGTAGGAACTCTGCAAATGAATGCAGACTATGAGAACCAAAAGATTCTCCCACGGACATGTACCTGTGACAGCATTAAGGTGCGAGGGAAGGGGAAGAGGTCATATGCATTCTCAGAAGATTTTGAAGATAAATCAGTTTAGAAGATATTGACCTCATCATGCGAAGACATTCATGTTATAGAAAAGAAGTTGGTTCCAGATTTGTACGAACCCATAGATCAGTACAAGTGAGGAATCTAACTACTTCATGAAGAACAAGTGAATATACTAGGCAAGTTATGAGATTCAGACAAGAGGAATGAAACTTGAGTGAATGGAAACCTCTTTTGGCAGAAAGTGATGGAGCCATAGGATCAAAAGAGGCAGTAAAAAGGACTTGTTATTTACCAGACTTGGAACTGCTAGACGAGATGAGAGGTGAGGCCGAGCAGTTCGATCCTCCGTGCCCTAACTTGGCGACGGAAGACACCTAGGGCGACGGCGGAGAGACTGATGTCCGCTGTCGGCGTGAGAACGGCGTTGGAGAGGTCGCGGCAGTGAAGCACTTCGTCGCCGGCGTCGTTGAGAGTTAGCGGTGGCGCTAGGGTTTGTGCGAGGGAGGAAGAAGAGATAATGACCGCAGTGAAACGTGTATTTATAGGGATATGGGCGGCACTGCGCTATTACTCAGGTGCCCCTGGCGATTCGCATCTGATCAGTACGTGGCCAGCATGCGGAATTGTGGGGGCAGTTTCACCCCACGCACGCCTGGTTTGTCGGGAGTCGTTCCTACTTCTCCGGAATTCTAGTTGATGGAAAAACATTGAAAGCTGTTTTAAAGTTTGTCTCCGTGTCTTCTTCTGACAAGGATACAGTGAAGAAATTCGACAGTTTCAATAGAGTGCATATGACTTGGAGAGATAGAGTTTGAGGTAGGAAGCATGGAGAGGTTAGGGTCCGATCACATTCACTTAGTTCAAAAGATTCAAACAAGAAGACATAGCTATAAGTGAATGCTGTAGAGGACAGAACACCAGTGCATATATAATCAACATAGTGAAGATAATCATGAAGACATGTTGAGATTGAAGCCAAACCAAATGTGAAGACATAGCAAATGTAATGCCATGAGTGAAACACTTCAAGCAGAAAAAATTTTGGTGGTGGCGCTACCCACCGTATAGGAAGTATTGGACCCAGACACGGCGCACAATTATCGTGGCGCTCCGAGGTTAAATTCCACGTTAATGTATTCACACTTAGAATGTATGTCTTCATTGATTGAAGATATACGTTACTTTGTGTGTTGCACATCTAAGTCATCATCATGCATAAGTGTTAGGATGTGTGCCTGATCACAGGACATTTGAGGATTCCAAGATATTTAGCTCACACCGTAACTTGCAAAATCTCTTCTCATCCAAGGGCTTGGTGAAGATATCTGCCAATTGCTCTTCAGTGTTGACGTGTATGATATCAATGTCTTCCTTTGTAACATGATCTCTGAGAAAATGATGATGAATTTCAATGTGCTTTGTCTTCGAGTGCTGAACTGGGTTGTTGGCGATCTTGATGGCGCTATCGTTGTCGCAATAAAGTAGCACTTGCTTCAGATGAATGCCATAATCCTTGAGGGTTTGCTTCATCCATAGAAGCTGAGCGGAGCAGGATCCAGCAGCAATGTATTCAGATTCAGCAGTGGAGAGAGATACACAGTTCTGCTTCTTTGAAGACCAACAGACAAGAGATCGGCCCAGAAAGTGACATGTGCCTGATGTGGACTTCCGATCAACCTTGTCACCAGTGTAATCAGCGTCCGAAAATCCAACCAGATCAAACTCTGAGCCCTTTGGATACCATAACCCTAGAGTTGGTGTGTGAGCCAAATATCGAAGAATTCGCTTCACTGCTAAGTGATGCGACTCCTTTGGTGTCGCTTGAAACCGAGCACACATGCAAACACTAAGCATAATATCTGGCCTAGATGCACATAAATAAAGCAAGGAACCAATCATGGAGCGGTATACCTTTTGATCGAACTCTTTACCATTGTCGTCAGGACCCAGATGATGTTTGGCTGGCATTGGTGTTGTGAAGCCTTTGCAGTCTTGCATACCGAACTTCTTCAGGCAATCTTTGAGATATTTCTCTTGAGATATGAAGATGCCATTGCGTTGTTGCCGTATCTGAAGACCGAGGAAGAACTTCAGCTCCCCCATCATAGACATCTGATATTGCTCTTGCATCATATATCCGAACTCCTCACTGTACTTCTGATTGGTGCAGCCGAAGATAATGTCATCCACGTATATTTGGCACACAAACAGTTCACCATCATATGTCTTTGTGAAGAGAGTGGGATCCAGGGAACCAGGTATGAAGCCTTTGCTCTTCAAGAAGTATTTGAGTGTATCATACCAGGCCCGAGGGGCTTGTTTGAGGCCATATAGTGCCTTTTTGAGCTTGTACACCATGTCAGGATGTTTTGGATCTTCAAACCCAGGTGGTTGTGCAACATACACTTCTTCTTCAATTTTGCCATTGAGGAAGGCACTTTTTACATCCATTTGATACAGGATTATGTTGTGATGATTTGCATAGGCCAGCAGTATACGGATGGCTTCAAGTCTGGCAACCGGAGCAAATGTTTCATCGAAGTCAATGCCTTCCACTTGAGTATATCCTTGAGCAACGAGACGAGCCTTGTTTCTGACGACTTGGCCATGCTCATCTTGCTTGTTGCGGTATATCCATTTGGTGCCTATTATGTTATGCTTCCGTGGATCAGGACGCTTAACCAACTCCCATACATTGTTCAGCTCAAATTGTCGAAGCTCTTCTTGCATAGCTTGAATCCATTCAGGTTCCATAAAGGCTTCATCAATTTTCTTGGGTTCTGTGATTGAAACAAATGCGAAGTGTCCACAAAAGTTTGCCAGTTGAGTTGCCCTTGAACGAGTCAGTGGACCAGGTGCATTGATGCTGTCAATTATCCTGTCAATCTGTACTTCATTGGCAACACGAGGATGTAGGGGTTGAAGACTTTGCTCTTGCTGATCTACATTGTCATGGGGAGGAATGTCTTCAGGCTGAGCATTGTCTTCATGTGGATCAGGTGCTGAGATGATAAGTTCTTCTTCAGGACGGGCTTCAGTAGGTATAATCTCTCCAGTTCCCATTAGCTTGATTGATTCACTGGCTGGAACTTCATCTAGCACATCTGGTAGTTGCTCTCTTTGTGACCCATTGGTCTCATCAAACCGCACATCCAGTGTTTCAACCACTTTGTAGTGAAAGAGATTGAAGACTCTGTAGGAGTGCGAATCCTTTCCATATCCAAGCATGAAACCCTCATGTGCTTTTGGAGCAAATTTTGAGGTGTGGTGAGGGTCCTTGATCCAGCATCTTGATCCAAATACTCTGAAGTAACTTACATTTGGCTTCTTGCCAGTCAGAAGTTCATAAGATGTCTTGTTCAGCAGCTTGTGAAGATATACACGGTTGATAGTATGGCATGCAGTGTCAATGGCTTCAGTCCAGAATTTTCTCGGTGTCTTGTACTCATCTAACATTGTTCTGGCCATCTCAATGAGTGTTCTGTTCTTGCGTTCGACGATGCCATTCTGTTGTGGCATGTATGGAGCTGAGAATTCATGAGTGATGCCCAATGTATCAAGATATGTGTCAAGGCCGGTGTTCTTGAATTCTGTGCCATTGTCACTTTTGATGTGCTTTATCTTGGCGCCATAATTGGTCATTGCCCGATTTGCGAAGCGTCTGAAGACATCCTGCACTTCAGTCTTGTAAAGGATTATGTGCACCCAAGTATATCTAGAGTAATCATCAACAATGACGAAGCCATAGAGGCAAGCAGTAGTGGAGAAAGTTGAGTAGTGGGTAGGACCGAAGAGATCCATGTGAAGCAGTTCAAAGGGTTGAGTAGTGGTCATGATTGTCTTCGAAGGATGTTTTTCCCTTGTCATCTTCCCAGCTTCATAGGCACCGCATAAGTGATCTTTCTTGAACTTGACGCCCTCGATGCCTATGACATGCTTCTTCTTCGCAAGGGTGTGGAGGTTCCTCATGCCAGCATGCCCAAGTCTTCGATGCCAAAGCCAGCATTCTGAAGCCTTTGCGAGAAGACAAACTGCAAGCTGTGGCCCTGCTGAGAAATCTACCACGTACAAATCATCTTTTCGATACCCTTCAAACACTAGAGACTTGTCAGATTCCATTAGTACCAGACAACGATATTTTCCAAAGATTACAATCATGTTTAAATCGCAAAGCATTGAGACAGACATTAAGTTGAAGCCAAGGGATTCAACAAACATGACTTTATCCATGTGTTCATCCTTTGAGATTGCAACTCTACCCAGACCCAGTACCTTGCTTTTACCAGTGTCAGCGAATGTGATGTGGCTCTTGTCAGATGGACGCAAGGTTGAGTCCATAAAGAGACTTCTTTTGCCAGTCATGTGATTTGTACACCCGCTGTCAATAATCCATTCTGAAGACTCTGAAGTCACTGGTGTCATACCCTACAGTGCAGTTAGGGGGATAGGCTTCACCAAGAGTGTTGTGAAGCAAAAACATTTGACGAACCAGTGGATTATGAAAACTGAGATCCAGGTTAGGACAAGTAGGGAGAGTAGCATGCGATTCAGGTACGAAATACATAGTGATGCCATTCGGGCATTTGATCTTGCGCCCCACAAAATTTCTGAGGTCCCCAGCAATAGCACCAGAAGATTTTGGTTTTGTGCTGGAGACCTTTCCCTGCAAAAGAGAGTTAAGCTTTCTTAACCACCCACATTTTCAAGGGTGGCTTAGAAGCAATAAGTCTAAGTGCAGCATCTGAGAATTTTGGCTTTGGAGCCCTGGCAAACAGTCTAGCAGGTGGGCAATAGTACTCATAAGAATAGGCAGAATAGTTTTTGGTCATATGAGAATGACGGTTTGAAGAACCGCTCTCATATGCCTGAGCACGGTTTCCCTGCAAAACATTTGTGTTAGTGCGACTCAGATGAGTCCTCTGCCTGTATGAAGCCCTTGGACCATATGAAGCCTTTGGTCTGAGGTTTGCCTTCTTCATGTGAGGTGTCATGAGGACATTCACAGGAAGATTCTCAAGACACGTTTTTGGAACCCAGATCTTCTTCATAGGCGGTCCATTCCTGCAGTTAGTACCAATGTACCTGGCAAATACTTCACCATTCTGATTCCTAAACAGTTTATAGTTTGCATCAAAGGATTCATCAATGATAATTGGATTAGCACAAGTGAAGCCAGATAGATTGGATGGATCTGATGAGGAGTCCTTTGCAGCAACCCATGTGGTTTTGGGGTACTGCTCAGGTTTCCAGTAAGAGCCATCTGCATTAATTTTCCTCACGAACCCAACACCCTCTTTGCTAGGGTTTCGGTTCAGAATCTGCTTCTTGAGGACATCACATAGTGTCTGATGTCCTTTGAGACTTTTGTACATCCCTGTTTCAAGCAATGTCTTCAACCTAGCATTTTCATCAGCAATAGCAGTGGTGTCCTCAGCAGAGGGGTTAGTTACCACTTCAATAGTTGAAGATATTGCAACAGCAGTAGCAGTGGAACATTCAGCAACAGAAATAGCATTATCACGCTCAATGCATTTAAGGCATGGTGGTTCAAATCCTTCCTGAGCAGAACTGATCTGTTCGGCTCGAAGTGACTCGTTTTCCTTTTGAAGATCTTCATGATCTGCTCTCAACTTCTCAAGATCTTGCTTCTTCTAAAGATAATCATAGGAAAGCTTTTCATGAGTATTGAGAGAGTCTCAAGACGATCTTCGAGTTCCTGATACTTAACATGAAGATTTTTTATGTCTTCAATTAAGGATTCAGAACGAGTCATTTCAGCACCCAACAGATCATCGCTTCTGTCTAACAGTTTTTGAATATGTTCCATGGCCTTTTGTTGTTCAGTTGCAATTTTAGCAAGTGTTTTGTAACTAGGTTTTGAATCACAATCAGAGTCATCATCACTAGATGTTCGATAGTGAGTAGTGCGTGTGTTTACCTTGGCACCACGTGCCATGAAGCAGTAGGTGGGAGTAGATTCGTCCTTGTCATTTGGATCGGTGATGGTGATGGAGTCATTGACTTCAGTGTTGAAGATGGACTTGGCGACATAGGCTGTAGCCAAACTCGCAATGCCTGAATCAGACTCCTCCTCAGACTCCACCTCTGCCTCCTCAGAAGCGGACTCCTCCTCTGAATCCATTTCCTTGCCAACAAACGCACGAGCCTTGCCAGATGAACTCTTCTTGTGTGATGAAGACTTTGAGGAAGACTTGGACGAAGACTTTGAGTATTTCTTCGTCTTCTTATCATCAGAGTCATATTCCTTGCTCTTCTTCTTCTTTCTGTTCTCATTGTCCCATTGTGGACACTCAGAGATGAAGTGTCCAGTTTTCTTGCACTTGTGACAAGTTTTCCTCTTGTAGTCATGCGCAGAAGCTTCATCATTCCTTGAGCTTGATCGTGAAGACTTTCTGAAGCCTTTCTTCTTGGTGAATTTCTGGAACTTCTTCACTAGCATTGCAAGTTCCCGTCCAATGTCTTCAGGATCATCAGAACTGCTGTCAGATTCTTCTTCAGATGATGACACAGCTTTTTCCTTCAAGGCACGAGTTCGCCCATAGTTTGGACCGTAGATATCTCTTTTCTCAGAAAGCTGAAACTCATGTGTGTTGAGCCTCTCAAGTATGTCAGACGGATCGAGTGTCTTGAAGTCTGGACATTCTTGAATCATCAGGGCTAGGATGTCAAATGAACTGTCAAGTGATCTTAGCAGCGTCTTGACGATTTCATGTTTGGTGATCTCAGTGGCGCCGAGGGCTTGAAGCTCATTCGTGATGTCAGTGAGCCGGTCAAATGTGTGCTGGACATTCTCATTGTCATTTCGCTTGAAGCGGTTGAAGAGATTGCAAAGAACACTGATTCTCTGATCTCTCTGGGTTGAGATGCCTTCATTGACCTTGGAGAGCCAGTCCCAGACCAGCTTGGATGTCTTCAAGGCACTCACACGGCCGTACTGTCCCTTGGTCAGATGACCACAGATAATATTCTTGGCAGTGGAGTCCAGTTGAGTGAACTTCTTGACATCAGCCGCAGTGACACCTTCTCCAGCCTTGGGAACGCCATTTTCGACGACATACCATAGGTCGATGTCAATGGCTTCAAGATGCATGCGCATCTTATTCTTCCAGTAGGGATATTCAGTTCCATCAAAGACGGGGCACGCAGCGGAGACTTTAATTATCCCTGCAGTCGACATAGCTAAAACTCCAGGTGGTTAAACCGAATCACACAGAACAAGGGAGCACCTTGCTATGATACCAATTGAAAGTGCGTTATATCGACTAGAGGGGGGGTGAATAGGCGATTTTTATGAAAGTCTTCAAAACGTGGAAGTTATGAAGACAAACAGAGTGAACAAGCCTATCACTATGCAGCGGAGGGTAGATTACACAACGCAAGCCATAGTCAAATATACAATACAGTGAAAGCACAGAGACAAATAGCTTCAGTGTAATGAGGATCAGGTTGGAAGAAGTTATGAAGACAAACAGATCATACAGTCAGGTTGTGAAGACAGAAGATAAAGCAAGCATGCAATAGCTTCACAATGTGTACTGGTAAGTAAAGGGAGGTGAAGATGAAACCAGTGACATGTTGAAGACAATGATATGTTGGACCAGTTCCAGTTGCTGTGACAACTGTACGTCTGGTTGGAGCGGCTAGGTATTTAAACCAAAGGACACACAGTCCTGAACACGCAGCTCAGGACACCCAGTCCTCACCGTTTTCTCCTTGAGCTAAGGTCACACAGACCCCGCCCAATCACTCTGGTAAGTCTTCAAGGTAGACTCCCAAACCTTCACAGACTTCGTTCACCGGCAATCCACAATTCCTCTTGGATGCTCAGAACGCGACGCCTAACCGTTTGGAGGATGCACAGTCCTCAAGTGTAATAAGTCTTCAGATCACTCAGACAAGAAGACTTAGGTGATGCCCAATTACTCTGGCTCTAGGTGGTTAGGGATTTTCTCCTCACTAAGGATTTTGAATCAAAGGCTTCGAGGTGGGTTGCTCTCAAACGACAAAAGCCGTGCACTGAAATCTGAGCAGCCAACCGTTTATGGTTGTAGGGGTGGACTATTTATAGCCGCTTGGCAACCCTGACCTGATTTGTCCGAAATGACCCTGGGTCACTCAGGAACTGACACGTGTACTAACGGTCGGATTTTGAACTCTCACGGCAACTTTACTTGGGCTGCAAGTAAAGCTGACTTGTCTGACTCCGGACAAGATTTTCTCTCATTGTCTTCACTCGAAGACATAGGATTTGAATTAGGCATCACTTCAGTCATCCTGACTGGTTCTCTTGGACCCCACTTAACAGTACGGTGGTTCCTACGACACAACATGAATAGAGTAAAACTACGAAGGATCTAAGTCTTCGAGTTCCAAAGGCTTCATGGGGAGTCTTCATATGTCATTGTCTTCGACATGAATGTCTTCATGAACCACCATTGTCTTCAATGTCTTCGTACATTTTTGGGGGTCATCTCTGGTAGCTAAACCGAATCAATGAGGGACTTCTACCTGTGTTATCCTGCAATTCTCACAAACACATTAGTCCCTCAACTAGGTTTGTCGTCAATACTCCAAAACCAACTAGGGGTGGCACTAGATGCACTTACAATACTCATGTACAATGTATATTCAAAGGTACCCCCTCCATTCCAAAATAATCGTAGCTTTAGGATTTTCAAGAGTAAAGATTTGTGAAGTTTGACAAATCCTGAAAGTTCAATTCAAGAGAACCGAAAATGTTAATGCTTCTGCTCCCAAATATTGAACGAAGCGCCAAATAGGCCTCTGGTCACCCGAAACCGTGCGAGACTAATGTTTTGGTGGTAGGAAATTACTGTCCTAACTCTGGCCCGTGTAGCCTATCGGCCTGATGTCCAAAGGTCTAAACCGGGGTAGATTTGTAACTTCACCAAGACGCTAGTCTCAACCGCCTCTGAGAAGCATTCATACGTCGTGGGCGCCTACCCATGCGCTTGGTCGAAATCTATCCCGCCAACATTTGGGACACCTGACATGACTATCCCACCCCAACCCGCAATATGTCTGAAATTTTAGATGGGGGCAAAGTTTGTAACTTCCCCAAATTTGAAACAAGCGCGTCTCAAACCGAAACATTGTTCCCCCTTAGTTCCCTGCCTCACTCTGTTCCCCCATTCATACTCCATGGGCGTGAAAACGCCCTCTCCACCAGCCGCGAAACCCTAGCCTCCTCCATCCTCCAACCCATTGGGGCCAATCCACCGCCCCCCTCCTTCATCACGCCGGAGCCGGCACCCCGACGTCATCGTCCAACACAACCGCAACCGCAACGCCCTCAAGGACTTAGTAGCTGAAGCCGAGGCAGAGCTGCCTCCACAACGCCGACGCCGACGTGCGCCGTACCAGAACCACTCCGACCACGCTGTCCTGCACCTCACTACTGGGGCTCCACTGTCACAACTATCCACCCCACCGGAGCTGTTCCCGCTACACCGTCGTTCGCCGACTCGGATCTACTTCCCCGCCGCCGACAGACGGCCACCACACCACAGTCAACAACTTGGCCATGGGTTCGTCCAAGGCTGCACCATCTTCCACAACTTCTGGTTTCCGGCGAACAACAAGAAGATCGTCAGAAAAACAGAAGGAGGACACAACACTGCCAGCAGAAAGAGGTACTCCTCTTCCCTTATTCGTGCAAATCTTACGTCTCCGCTCACACCGTATTCATCCCACGAAAGAAACTAGTTGAGCGCTTCTTACTGCATCTTCTTCGTGATACTAAATGCACAGGGTTTCCTCCCTTTTACTATTTCACCTTTGATAGAGGTCAGTAGCCCGCCTGGATTTCAATTTAGGGTCAGTCGAACCGCAATTAAAAGAAGCAGCACCCGCTTAGTCGCGCGGAGCACCTAGTCCGCCTGTTCCGTAGGGAAGCGGCGCATCGGTGTCTATCATACGGGTGTGGGGCGCAGGAGCTGCTTGCGCCCGATCGGGAGGTCGGCGGGGCTTGAATGGATGGCCGGGGGGTGGTGCTAAGCACGGCGGTGCGGTGAGGTCGAGGGGAGGGCGCGGGCAGGGGAGGAATACTGGGCCGGTGGTCGCTGGCGTTTCGAGGATGATCTGCCCATTCTTTGTACATTGGACGGTGCAGAAAAAATGGAACGACCTATTTGCTTTCAGTCGACTGTTATTTTCATAGAATCCTGTAGTAATTTAGTGTGCCATGCATGTTGTAGAGCTATCATATGTCTCCCGTCATTTATTTCTCACCGACCTGCTATCTGCTACCTTTACACTGTACTAATTGTGCACACACTTCACCCATACTCACACTATTGTTTTTTATGCATGGGTATTTCACACTCTGACGCAGTGTTGATGAATGCAAAAAAGAAAAGACAGAAGTCGCTCCTGCGTAATTCGAAAATAAGCACTAAGCATTTCAGCGCTCTAATGGGTGTAGTGTCAGCAGTTGGAGACAGTAAACGTAGATCTGCAGTTAATGATCTCAATTGCCACACACAACCATCCCTGGGGCTTGCTTTAACTTCGCGCTTTCAAATGTGGTTTTGCATATGGTGTCTAGCTTGTATTGCTTCCAATTTGGTTAAATTGCATCTGCTTACTTTACACATTATACCTTTGATAACGACATGCCTTCCTATTTTTGATACATACTACATATGTCTATTAACCATGTTCGTACATCAAACTAATGTCTTTTGTATCCCTCGTCAATCACTTATGATGAGGCAGTCACCCGAGTGGGTTACTGTGAGACGCCCTACTCGTTTAAAGAGTGCAGTGTCAGCCTCCCCACATGATTGTCAAGAAATAGCAAGGCTAAATGAAGATAGCCAACATAGCTCTCTAGTTGATCACCGCAATTCCCCCACACCACCATCGCAGGTGCTTGCTTTTACTTGGCAGTGTGATATGTGGTTGCATGTTGCATATGGTGTCTACCTTGTAATTCTTCTAATTAGGGTAAATTGCATCTGCTTAGTTAACACATTATACCTGTGAATATGACATGCCTTCCTGTTTGTCGTGCATACTATGTCTTTATATTAACCATGTTCTTACATCAAACTACTTTTCTTGTGTATCCCTCGTCAATGGTCCTAATTTCTTAAATTGCATCTCCTTAGCTTACACATTATACATGTGAATATGACACGCCTTCCTGTTTTTGGTACATACTACATCTGCCTATCACACCATGTTCTTACATCAAACTACTGTTCTTGTGTATCCTGTGTCTATCGCTTATGAGACGCAATACTCATATAAAGAATGCAATTTCATCCTCTCCACATGATTCTGAAGAAACAGCAAGCCTAAATGAAGATATTGAACGTAGCTCTATACCTGAAGACCGCACTTCCCCTACACCACCATCACAGGTGCTTGCTCTAACTTCGCAGCATGATATGTGGTTGCATGTTGCATACAGTGTCTAGCTTGTAATGCTTCTAATTAGGGTAAATTGCATCTGCTTAGTTTACACACTATACTTGTGAATATGGCATGCCTTCCTATTTTTGGTACACACTACATCTATGTGTTAACCTTGTTCTTACATGAAACTACCTCTCTTCTGTATCCTGCATCAATCGCTTACGATGAGTCACCTTTATTCGTTGCATATTGCATATTATTTCTAGCCTGTTTTCATGTATTGCTTCTAATTTGGTCAAATACATTTGTTAGGGCACCCTTTTAATTTGGCAGAGTGATATTGGTTTCATCTTTCATATGGTTTCTAGCTTGCATCAATTCTAACAAGTTCAAGCACCTTGTGCTTAGTTTACACTTTATACATCATACATGTCAATATGTCACGCCGTCTTGTTTTTCATACATATTCCATCCTCCTATCATGCGGCTGCCTTACAGGAAAGTAGTGTTCGTCAGTATCATGCATCAATGAGTTCTAAAGAGCAAATTTTATTCCTTTTTCTTGTGGTTTTAACTTGACAAGGCAAAATCAAGAAAGAGGAAGGAAAAGAGTAAGGAAGGCGATGATGGTGGTCCTCTATAGCAATGTAAACGGAGCATTTGTACCGATTCTCCTTGTACTGATAGTGCATTACAAGGTCCAAGTCTCCGTTCCCCTACTCCACCAACCAAGGTGCTTGCTCTAACTTGACAGTGTGATATCTGGTTGCATGTTGCATATGGTGTCTAGCTCGTATTGCTCCTAATTAGTGTAAACTGCATCTGCTTAGCTTAAACATGATACTTGTGAATATGACACGCTTTCCTAATTTTGGTACATACTATATCTGTCTATCACACCATGTTCTTACATGAAACTACTCTTCTTATGTATCCTGCATCAGTCACTTATGATGGGACACCTTTAAGTTGGCACTGTGATATTGGTTTGCGTCTTGAATATGATTTCTAGCATGTATTGCATCTAGTTTGATGAACACCACCTATGACGAGACAGTTTTAACATGGCAGAGTCATATTGATTGCACCTTCGATATGGTGTCTTGCAGTGTTTCTAATTTGTTGAAGTGCCTTCTGCTTAGTTACAACATCATAGGTGTGAATATGTCAAGCCGTCCATTTTTTCGTACATATTCCATCCTCGTATCATGACTTTGCCTTTCATCAGAGTAGTGTTCGTCAGTATCATGCATGAATGAGTTATGAAGAGCGAATGATATTCCTTTTTCTTGTCGGTAGGACCTCACAATGCAAAATCAATAAAGCTGAAGGAAATTGGCAAGGCATTGGATGATGGTGGTCCTTCCGAGCAACTGAAATGGGGGTTCTCTACAGATTCTACTCCGCCATCCTCCCAACAAGATTCGCAAGACAACGCAAGGCTAGACAGTCAACGTAGTTGTGTAGATGATGAGCACATCGCCCCTACTCCACCATCACAGGTGCTTGCTCTAACTTGGCACTGTTATATGTGGTTGCATGTTGCGTATGATGTCTAGCTTGTATTGCCTCTAACTTTGTTGAATTGCATCTGCTTACTTTACACATAATGCCTGTGAATATGACATGTGTTCCTGTTTCTACATCAGACTACTATTCTTGCATATCCCGCATCAGTCACTTATGATAAGGCACCTTTAAGTCGCCACTGTGATATTGGTTGTGTCTTGCATATGATTTCTAGCATGTACTGCTTCTAATTTGTTGAAACGCCATACAGTTCGAACTTGGCAGAGTGATATTTGTTGCATCTTTCATATGGTGTCTAGCTTGCAGTGCTTCTAATTTGTTGAAATGCCTTCTGCTTAGTTACCACATCATAGGTGTGAATATGTCACACCATCCTGTTTTTCATACATATTCCATCCTCGCATCATGTGTTTGCCTTTCATTCGAGTAGTGTTCGTCAGTATCACGCATGAATGAGTTCTGAAGAGCGAATTTTATTCATTTTTCTTATCGGTTGTACTTCACAATGCAAAATCATTACAGCTGAAGGAAATTAGTCCAGCAGTGGATGATGGTGGTCCTTCGGAGCAACTCAAACAGGGGGTCTCTACAGATTCTACTCTGCCATCCTCCCAACAAGATTCGCAAGACAACACAAGGCTGGACAGTCAACGTAGCTGTGTAGATGATGAGCACATCTCCCCTACTCCACCATCACAGGTGCTTGCTCTAACTTGACACTATTATATGTGGTTGCATGTTGCGTATGATGTCTAGCTTGTATTGCTACTAACTTGAATTGCATCTGCCTACTTTACACATAATGCCTGTGAATATGACACGTGTTCCTATTTCTAGAACATACGTGTACATGATGAGCACATCTCCCCTACTCCACCATCATAGGTGCTTGCTCTTACCTGGAACTGTTATACGTGGTTTCGTTTTCCGTATGATGTCTAGTTTGTATTGCTTCTGATTATGTTGAATTGCATCTGCGTAACTTACAACTTATACCTGCAACGATCACTTACCCATAGGACACATTTAACTTGGGATTGTGATGTAGGTTGCATCTTGCATTGTCTTCTAGCTTGTAGTGCTTCTAATTTCTTGAAATGTCACTTACGACGAGAAACTTTTTACCTGATAGAGTGATATTGGTTGCATGTACATATGATGCCTAGCTTTCATTTCTTCTAATTTTGTTGAATAGCCTTTCGCTTACTGTTTTTTAATACATATTACATCCTCCTATCGTACGTGTGAATATGAAACGCTGTCTTTTCTTGTATATATTCCATCCTCCTATCCTGCGCTTGCCTTACATCAAAGTAGTGTTCGTCTGTATCATGCATCAACCAGTTATGCAGAGCTAATTTTATTCATCTTCTTGTGGTTTTGACTTCATAAGGCAATATCAGAAAATAGGAAGGAAAAGAGTAAGCTAGGGGATGTTGGTGGTCCTCCGCACCGACGCAAATGGAGACTCTCTAGATTTGCCACTGCTACTGCTAATGAAGTTGAAGTCCCAAGTCTACATGATGAGTTCATCTCCCGTATTCCACCATCACAGGTGCTTGCTCTAAGTTGACAGTGTGATAATTGGTTTCATCTTGTATATGTTGTCTAGCCTGTATTTCTTCTATTTTGATTAAATTGCACCTGCTAAGTTTATACGTTATACATGTGCTTATGACATGGCTTTCTGTGTCTAGTATACACTGCATCGATCTATCATACCATGTTCTTACATCAAAGTACTGCTGTTGTGTATCCTGCATCAGTCACTTGTGATTGGACGCTTTTAACATGGTAGTTTTATAGTGGTTGCATCTTGCATTGATTTCTACATTGTACTGCTTCTAATATTTCCAATTTCCACTTATGACAAGACACTTTTAACTTGGCAGAGTAATATTGGTTGCATCTTTCATATGGTGTCTAGCTTGCATTACTTCTATTTTCTTGAAAATCCTTCTCCTTAGTTTGCACATCGTAGCTGTGAATATGTCATGCTGTCCTGTTTTTCTTACATATTCCATCCTCATACGGTTGTCTTACATCAAAGTATTGCTTGTCTGTATCATGCATCAATGACTTCTGAAGAGTGATTTTATTCTTTTGTGTTGTGGGTACAGCTTGACATGGCAAAGTCAAAAAAGAGCAAGGAAAATAATATAGTAGGGAGTGCTGTTACTCGTCAGGTGAAATGGAAAAGGTTCTGCTGTCGAGATTCTGCTGGTACTTATAGTGCAGTAGAAGGTCCAAGTCCACTGGCTAAATCTACAAACATAGTATCACCTGCTAGACTAGCTGCAGCATCTGCTTCAACTGTACCAGCATCTCAACCAGTTACTCGTTCGTTTGCTCCGGAACTGGCCAGTTCCCAAGATGCCTTCACACCTAACACTACTTCCGAAGCACCGCTGACACAACAGGACTTGGCAAGATCAGATGAACCTCATGAGCATCAACACCAAGACGGTACCCGACCGAGTCAAGTTGCAGTTGCATGCTCCTTTATATGTACTCTCACAGTTTGATGTACACTAACACTTTCCATATTCGTTGTTGAACTAGCACCACGGCGCCAGCGGAAACAGACATCAGGGATAATGCTTGACAGATTAACAAAATCTAAAGGAGGAAGAATGGAGATCCATTTTGAGGCAGGTTTAAAAAGGCCACGTGATGCTATAGAGTCAACCAAGTTAGTATCAGAGGCAGCCATTGCCGTTAGGTGTCATGCACGTATCCTCCCAATGTGGATCCACTACAGGAATGAGAAAGACAATAACCAGTTTAACACCTTCCTTGACAATTTATCTGTAAGTAATGTTATTCATCGCAGTTAGTAATATTGTCTTGCTCTGTCCCATACTTTCTAGCTTCCTCCTAATAAGACTCACATTCTTTTTTTCAACAGATGAGGTTCAAGTTGGATCCGAAAGATGATGCAACTAAACAAGCATTCACTCATGTTTTTCAGTCTGCTCTGCGACAGTATCGCTTTGAAGGCAAGGCTAACAATGAAATCGCCCAAACATCTCCAGTGGAATATATTACAGATGAAGACTAGACAATCCTCGTTAAACACTGGTCTGATCCAAAGTATCAGGTAGGCTATATGTATTTGATCAGACCACATATTGAACATGTATTTATGTATGTGCCTTACAAGTGTATCTTCTTCTAGGATAACTGTTTGAAGAACAAAACCAACCGTTCTAAAGTGAAATTCCAACAGACAACAGGATCTCGTAGCTATATCGCACACTGCGAGGCTTTTGTAAATAGCTGCTACTTCCTTCTTTTTTTGTGCCATATTATCGTATCTATATTGACTTGTTCCAAATATAGAGGAAAGCCCTGCGCGGACCAAAAAGAACCTGAACCGAATGCAGTGCAAATCTTCAAGGATTGCCACACCAGCAAGATGAAGGGCATGTGCACACCAGTACAAGCCGCTGTTGTAAGTCCTTACTCCTCCTTCCTTGAACTGATTGGTACTGTGATGTGTTCATTTAACTACTTGGTTTGCAGCCAATATCAGTTACTCTGTTCACTTTTATTCACAGTTGTCTTAACGTATCATTAAACCTTACATTGTTTAAAAGAGATGAAGGATATTCTTTTGGTCTTGATCTGCAATCTAGTAGTTATGTTCACGTGCACACACTATGATAAAATAGCCCGTTTGTTTTATATCTGTTTGCCCATGATATGAATGATGTCATACTATGTTCATCCTACTTTAAACCATGTCTCTTTATCCTTAGATGTCAACGAATGTGAGAAAATAGACAATACAGTAGACATGCTACATGGACATATGTTCCGAAAGCGATTTTATTATGTAGTTGGCACTACAATACATGCTAATGTATTATAGTAGTTCACCAAAATAGGTTATGTATAAACGTTTAACCTTGTTTGTTTGTTTTTGTCTCATTAGTAACTTATCTGGTACATTAATCTACAAGTTCAAACTTTTAGGAAGCTATAGAACAAATGATTGAACAACCACAACCACCTGAAGGTGACGAGGCTACTACAGGCACAATGTCACCTCTTGCTGCAGTGTGTCAGTATCTCTCCACTAACAGTGCAAAAAGCACCTTCCTGCGTAATTCTGGGTTGGTTGTCAAGGTAACCTCGTCCAAATCGCCTACTGAACAAAATCTTCCTGCTAGAGAGAGTGATATATCTGTGCTCCAGACACAAGTCCAATCCCTAATGGACGTTGTTTCGGAAACAAGAATAGTGGTTGAGAAATGTCGTCAAGATATGAATAGTTTTGAAACCAGACTATCAGACATTCGCTTTGTTGTTCAAGAGCAATGGCGGAAAAAAGGTGGAGATCGTCCTGCTCCATCAGATTCTACAGCCTGAAACATTAGCACTCAGGTGAAATGATTTGTGCTTCTATACATCTGATGGTGCTTTTATCTGGAAGGACTGTAAACTTTATGCCAAGGGGCCTTTTGTTGTATGGTTGGAATTTATTTTGTTGTGATACAACATTTATGATGCTGCCTTAGGCTGCAGTAATTACGATGCTATTTTTGTATAGTGTAGGTTTATCTTAGTAATGTATTCGGCCGAAAGCTTCATAGGAGCCCAACATGCCAACATTCATCGGGCCCATTTCAATTGGGCTAAAAACGATTGGCATGTAGCCCACTAATAATATCTGGGCCTAAATCAGTATAAGCTTTCATAGGCGCGCCAACAAGGGCCGGCCGGCCTCCCCCTTGCTCTTTATATACATGTGCAGGGGCACCTTTAGACACACAAGTTGATCACAAAGATCTCTCCCAGTCATGTGCGGAGCCCCCCTCCACCATAATCCACCTTGGTCATACTGTAGTGGTGTTTAGGCGAAGCCCTGCTGCGGTAACTTCATCAACATCATCACCATGCTGTCATGCTGACGAAACTCTTCCCCGAGCTCTACAGGATCGTGAGTTCGTGGGACGTCACCGAGATGAACGAGTGCTGAACATGGAGGTGTCGTACGTTCGGTATCAAGGATCGGTCGAACATGAAGACGTACGACTACATCAACCGCGTTGTCATAATGCTTCCTCTTAACAGTCTCCGAGAGTACATGGACAACACTCTCCCCTCTCGTTGCTATGCATCACCATGATCCTGTGTGTGCGTAGGAGAATTTTTGAAATTACTATGTTCCCCAACACTACTGTGGTGGCTAGCCCTATTTATAGAGGCCCTGGTCCTCTTCCCAAATGCTGGCGGGAAGGGATGCCACAACGGCCAAATTTGAAGGGAGACAACTAGTACAAGTTATCCTAACTAAAGGTGCTCTTCTCCTACCAAAGGCTTTGGTGGTGGTGCCATCTAGGGCTCCACGGTGACCTCCGTCCTACCGTCCTACTAGTCATGGTCTTGTTGCACTGATATGGAAACCTTTGTGTGATGCCTCGGGACTCCTTGCCTACGCTTGCCTCTTTAACACAAAAGAGGAAACAAGGACACTGTGCGCGCTGGCGCCCACCTAGCCCCGGTCGTCATGGCTTGCGTCACAGGAACCTCGTGAGCGATTGGACTCCCGAACAGTATCCTCGTACGACATGGATTCATGCAAAGAGTAAAACTCTCGAACCTGAAATTCTAACTAGTTATCTTTCACCCATTTCTGTTGATATTGATGAGTCAAATGACTCAAGTTACAAACTCTTCAAACAACATAATGGTAAGGTTTTTGCTCGATATGTTGGAACTAATTACACGACAGGTTCACCTAACAAGCAAATTTGTGTAAAGACATGCACCATTGAAAATTTATCTGTTACTGCTAACCTGACTATGGAGGACAATCATCGACGAGGAACTGATTATCACACGAAGTTTACTCTAATATATTTCTTGAATGATTATCACCTTATACTATGTTAGAAGGAGTACATGCATACATCTTCAAATCATTACCTTCATGTATCTGGAACAAGTTCAATTCATATTCATATGATTATCATCATAGTGCACAAGTGTCTTGCAGGGCTCACCGATGAAATATTCCTAGCCAGGAAAGCAAATGAGATCCTCCCCTCCCATGCAAGTGTGGGTTGTGAAGAACAACTAATCATTTCTTGCAGGAAAACCTCTCAGGGATATCTCATGTTTATCTCAAGCCCTGAGATCAATTATTGTTGGTGATTATCTTTTTGGATTTTCCCTTGAAGTGTTTGTCTTTTTCCTTCGTTTTTTTATGTTTGAGTCAGTTCTCTCTCTGGTTTGTTCTTGGTTCGTCGTGTCATAAACATGCAACTTGATCTCAAGAAGACTTCATTCCGATGTCCTTGGTCGCAAATGAAATCAACTTCGATTTTTCATCTATTTTGGCGCTTGCGCTTCCTCATACCTTTCGGCATTCCATTCAGTTACCGACATATTCGTAGGCAACGGCTGACATGTGCCCACAATCTTGAAAGTGCGTTAAGTCGACTAGAGGAGGGTGAAGAGGCGATTTTTATAAATTCTTCACTAAGGAATTTCAGGGTGAGGAAATTACTAAGCGAAGAACTACTTGCAGCGGAATAAGTACTTAGATGCAGACATGACATAACATAAGCATGGACATCATGATGAATTGGAAACAAAACACAAAGTACAAAAAGTGTAAGCACAGGATAAAACAGAATGAAGACAAACAGACTGAAGAAATTGAATTAAGGAAATTGATAATGTCTTCAGTCAAAGTCTTCAAACAGATATGACCAGGTACACAACACAGTAATGAAGAAATGAAAGGGTTGAGGAAATAGAACTAGTAAGCTCAGTGAAGACAATGATTTGGTAGACCAGTTACAACTACTATGACAGTTGTACGTCTGGTTAGAGCGACTAGGTATTTAAACCTGAGGACACACAGTCCTGGACAAACAGTCCTCACCCTATTCTCCTTGAACTAAGGTCACACAGACGTCATCCAATCACTCGTGGTAGGTCTTCAGGTGACTTCCAAACCTTCACAAACTCGTTCACTCGGCGACCCACAATTTCCTCTTGGATGCTCTAGACCATGACGCCTAACCGTCTGGAGGATGCACATTCCTCAAAGGTAACAAGCGTCGGTTCCACACAGGAACAATCTCTTCAGTGATGCTCAATCACTTTGGGTTTGGGGTTTTAGTTTTTCCTCACTTGATGATTTTCGCTCAAAGTCCTCGGAGGATGGGATGCTCTCAATGACAAGTGTCAGTTTCTCGCGGAGCAGCCAACCAGCTAGTGGTTGTAGGAGGCTGCTATTTATAGCCTAGGGAGCAGCCCAACATGATAAGACATAAATGCCCTTCAATGATATGACCGTTAGGTGGATAAGATATTTTGGGATAGCTAGCGAATAGCACAACAACGGTCAGAAATTTGAGGTTCAAATTCCTCAGGGCTATCATGTTCTTCACTTCTAGACAATCCGCACTGGCGAATGTCTAACTCCTCAGTCAGGACAAATTCCTTAGAGACCAGAAGAACTTTGTCTCAGTCACTGAAGACATTGACTGAACTGTAGGAGATTTCCAATGGCTTCATTCGAAGGTATTGGTAAGTGTAGGATTTTGAGTTGAGCATCACCTGGAAACTTTTCCTTAGTTTTACCTCGACCCCCTTTAAAAGTACAATGTTTCCTATGACTCAAGAAAGAGAAAACAAAACTACGAAAACAAAATTCATCATGCTTCATGTTCCTCGCATGAATATCAAGTCTTCATGGTCACACCAATTTCTTAACTTTTAAAGTCTTCAGAAATCCACTGTCTTCAGTTGAAGACATTCATTTTTAGGGTTGACTTTCTCTATAAATATCCAACTCCTCATAGACTTATAGACCTGTGTACACTCACAAACCCGTTAGTCCCTTAACCTATAAGTCTTCAATACACCAAAATCACTATGGGGCACTAGATGCACTTACAATCTCCCCCTTTTTGGTGATTGATGACAATATAGGTTAAGTTTTCAACGGGGATAAACATATAAAGTTTAAATACTCATATTGAGGAATTTGATTACAAGATATAGAAGAACTCCCCCTGAAGATGTGCTTAGAGAGGAATTTGCTTTTGAAGCATTGCACATTTGAAGAGTAGAATCATGGATATCTCCCCCTATATCTTGTAATTCATAAACGCATTTAACATATGATATGAAGAATTTGAAATGCATGATGAAATATGGTGGCTGATGTAACACAACATGCGTGCATTATCATACATGAGGAAATAAAATGTAGAGGAACATAGCAAAAGTATGAGACCACCATCGGTTAAGTTTACAACTTGATCCAATAAATCTTTAGAAGAACCAGAGTTGGAACTTAGCAAAAACGCCCATATAAATAGACCCACTTGAAGACTAACTCAAATTTCTCCCCCTTTGTCATTGAATGACCAAACAGGATGAAAAGTGAGGACTAACGCCCCTGAATAATCTCATCACTGAGTCGATGGAGGAGCGCCAACGTTGTTGGGGTCGGTTGATTTTCAGTGTCGTCCAAATCTTCATGGTCATCAGTCTCGCGCGAGGAAGAATATGAGCTGGCTACCAAGGAACAAACTTTGATTTTCCTGAATTTCTTCGGCGGTGGCTGAGACCAGTCAAAGTCCTGCTTGAAGCCCATTTGCTTCAGCTCTTTTTCACCATACAGATGAGACTGAAAAGCCCAGGTGCGATTGAATACTTCATGAAGGTAGAAGTGGTTCTTCTTCACTGCATTCTGTGTAGCAGTCATGTCGTGAAGAATGGAACCAAACTGATGCTTAACCCATTTGTGGTTGCAATCGACCTTCTGGTGAAGACTGAGGAGAAACTCACGATTAGTCCACATTCTAGGAGTTGTGCCTTGAGGATTTTGCTTTGAGGCATTGGCGGCAGAGTCATGAGTGGTAGAGTCATCATTGGTGGAGTAAGAGGCAGCTTTGCGGAACTGACCATTCAATGGACGAATGCCTTCATCGATAACAGTAGTAGCCTTGCCCTTTTCATCAGCTGAGGAAAATGTCCGCTTGAGGACTTCTATTGGGAGCAAGTAGCCAACGTGATTCTGCAAGTTAGCCTTGTAGTTGATTGAAGACCTTGATCCGAGGAATCTCATAATCCAGGGAGCGTAAGGCTTCAATTCAAATGGAGATAATGCAACATTGGCCAGAGTCCTCATGAAGAAATCATGGTAGTTGACAGGAATGCCATGAATGATGTTGAATAGCAGATTCTTCATGATACCAACGACCTCTTCTTCATTAGAGTCGTGGCCCTTGATTGGACTCAAAGTCTTGGTCAAGATGCAATATACAGTCTGTGACACATACATCAATTGCTTCATGAGGAATTTGGTCCTTGGGGCATGACCAGGCTTCAACGGCTTCATCAACACTTGCATATAGTGGTCAGTAAGTTTAGGTTCATGATATATACAACGTGCACCTTCAAGGGGAGGACTGACAGGCAGGGCATGAAGCAATTCAGAGGCCGGTGCTTTGAAGTGAGCATTCTCTATCATCTAGTTTAATACCCCAAGAGTTCACATCTCCTGCAATTCCTATGATGTGCAGCGTTGCATAGAACTGAAGAATTAGTTCTTCATTCCAATCACATATATCTGTGCAGAAGTTGAGTAGTCCAGCATCATGAAGAATAGTGAGGACTGGCGTGAAGCAAGGCATTGATTCCATGTCCACATGAGGAATATGTGCATGGTCGAAGACTTTGTCCTTATCAAAAAGTAGTGAAGAATAGAAGTTTTCTTGGCTGGCAGTCCACAAATGCTTCCTTCTAAGACGAACAGAGTCATATGGGTTGTAATATGTGAAGAATACATGGTCATGGAAGATGTCAGCAGCCTTGAATTTTTGCTTGTTGGAGAAGGGATTCTTCGGCGTGGGCAGAGGAGTATCTCTCAGAGTCATCACAGCCTCAGGAATCACGTTCTCTGGAACCACCGGCTGAGGAATTTCTGTTTCTGCTTTAGTAGCAGCCTAGGTCTTCAATTCTTCATCAACAGTAACATCAGCACTAGTGGCTGGAATTTCTTCATGAATGGAAGGAGTGGAGTGATGATCTGCAGAAGCCATTTGAATTTCAGTGTGTACTGGGACTGAGGGATTTGTTGCAGAGGGGTGAAGAGTGGAGAGTTGGGGTGCTAACTATCCCAATAGTCGTCATTCAGCACTGGAGTGGAGCACCCAATGTCCACATCTTCATCTTCTTCATTTAATTCTTCAAGGCCTTCCTCTTCAGCTGTGAACTGAGGCATAGGCAATGAGATAACTGGGGTTGAAGGGATATTATCCACTTCAATTTCTTCATCCAACTGCTCTGAAGAAGCAGCAGACGGAACATCTTCATCAGATCCACTTGGCATCTCATAATCTTCACCAAAGGGAACGAGTTCCTTTGATGGCATGCTTGAAATGGGAACATCATCTATGGGATTCTCAAAATAGCTTGTCAATGTCTTCATCTTCTTCGGTGCTGAAGAATTTGATGAAGCAGATGCTTTCCTCTTTTTCACTGTTGCTTGCTCCATGGCTCTGGTTTTCTTCGCTTCTAATGCAGAAGGAAGAACTGTACTTGTTGTTGGTGCAGGAGGAGTAGAGGAAATAGGTTCAGTTTCTTCAGTCACAACTGTTTCAGTTTGTCTGGCTGGTTCAAATTCTTCAGGCTCAGCGGTTGATGCGTCAGCTAGCCTGGCTTGTTCTTCAGGCGCAACACTAGTGGTTGCCCTAGTGAAAGTGCTAGTTATCGACTAGAGCGGGGTGAATAGGCGATTTTTATGGAAGTCTTCAAAGAATGGGGGCTTTGAAGCAAAATATTAGAAATGAACCTATTGATATGCAGCGGAAGATAGACTACACTAGACAAGCCATAGTCAAGTGAGCAATGAAGTGAAAGCACGAAGACTATCAGCAACTAGGTAGAATGGATCAGGATGGAAGATAGTATGAAGCCAAACAACAACAGTCTTCACACAGTTAACTCAATTAGATAACACAAGCAGGCAATGACTTCATGAAGACAAACAGTAAGTAAAGAGAGGTAAAGCATAGAGCTAGTTGCTTGGTGAGGACAAGGATTTGTTGGACCAGTTCCAGTTGCTGTGACAACTATACGTCTGGTTAGGGAGGCTGAGATTCAACTCAGAAGACCGCGCCTTCACCTTATCCCCCTTGAGCTAAGGACACACAGTCATCGCCCAATCACTCTGGTAAGTCTTCAAGGGAGACTTCCAAACCTTCACAGACTTTGTTCACCGGCGATCCACAATGACTCTTGGATGCTCAGAACGCGACGCCGAACCGGCTGGAGGATTCACAATCCTCATGTGTAACAAGTCTTCAGATCACGCAGATAGGAAGACTTCAGTGATGCATAACACTCTTTGGCTCAGGGTGTTTAGGGCTTTGTCCTCGCAAGCATTTCTCTCTCAAAAGCTTCGGAGGTGGGTTGCTCTCAAACGACAAAAGTCGTGCACTAACTCTAAGCCACCAATTTATGGCGTAGGGGTGGGATATTTATAGCCAGGAGGCAACCCGGCCTGATTTTTCTGAAATGACCCTGGTCACTAAGGAACTAACACATGTCCAATGGTCAGATTTCAAACACATGTGGCAGCTTGACTTGGGCTACAAGTAAAGCTAACTTATCCAGCTCTGGATATGATTTTCTCTCATTGTCTTCGCTCGAAGACATAGGATTTGGTTGAGCATCACTTCAGTCACTCTGACTTTGTTCACTTGGACCCCACTTTACAGTACGGTGGTTCCTACGACTCAACAAAGAAGAAAAGCAAACTGTGAAACAACTATTTCTTCGCAATCCATAGTCTTCATGCGATGTCTTCTCATGTCATGGTCTTCAATGTGAATATCTTCACAGACCACCATGGTCTTCAATGTCTTCACACATTTTTAGGGGTCATCTCTAGTAGGTAAACCGAATCAATGAGGGACTACTACCTCTGTTATCCTGCAACTCTCACAAACACATTAGTCCCTCAAAAAAAGTTTGTCGTCAATACTCGAAAACCAACTAGGGGTGGCACTAGATGCACTTACAATCTCCCCCTTTTTGGTGATTGATGACAAACTAGTTGATGTTTTCAACGGGCATAAAAGTATGTGAAAATTTAGAGATTTAAGGCATTGTATTCATAAGTAGGAAAAGGATCCCCGTGAAGATGTGCATATATGTACTTTGCTCTAGAATGCAAATGCACATGGCAAGTTTTACCTGTGGAGATCCTCTTCAACCTATGAAGACAATTCATCATGCATATAAGGATAAAACGAACATAATGACATGCACAATGAAAAATGGACGTCTGCGGAATGACTTCATGCGGAATTTATCATCGCATCACAGAGTGGCAAACAAGGTAGCAGACGGCCATCAAGTTTAAGTGTTACAACCCAAAGAACCAAATGTATCAAAAACGAGAGTTGTAACCACTTAGCAAAAAATATAGCAACCACCCATATGGACCCGCTTGAAGACTATCAACGCATATGCTTCTCCCCCATTTGTCTGTAAGGACCAAAAAGGTTTGAAGACATAGAGCATCTAAATGTTCCCATCAGGAGTAGATGAAGGTGCAGGGTCGACGTTGGAGTTCGCTGGTGCAGAGGGGCCTGGTGCAGTGTCCAGATGCAGTGAAGCCATGGCTGGTGAAGTGGCATCGTCTTCTTCTTCGATGACTCTCGCAACAACAGTTATAGCCGAAGATGAATACTCAAAATCTTCAATGGGTGGAGTTCGACGCCGGTTTGCATTGCAAGGAGGAGTGGAGTCAAATCTGAAACCCTCAGTGAAGCCATATTCACAATGATCTTCTTTAGTGCATAGCAGGGTGAGACTCTTCCAGGACCTCCTACAGGCTTCATGAGCAACACAGGAGTTCTTGGTGGCCAAGTTTCTGATGTGATTGATGTCCACCAAGATGATCTGCATCTGATGCTTTAGCCAGTCATGGTGCCTATCTTGTTTCAGATGCAAGGCCACAAGAAGTTCTCGTTCATTGAGCACACGAGGTCGCTTCCAAGGCCTTTGAGCAATGGTGCTTTCAGTGGCTTCAGTAGTCGCACGATGAGGTGCACGTGTATTGCCAGCCAGAGGATAGACACGAGTTGCAGCAAGAACTCCCTCAATTGGTTGCAAGAAGCTTTGGTGATCAAAATTATGAAGAGAAATTGGCTCCTTGGCAGGCTCAGGGTAGATGGCTTCGACAGACATATCAACCTCGGGTAAGAAGATAAGATGGTTGCACGCATAGGGCTGGTAGTTGACCGAAGAGTGAAGCATGATCAAGCGCATCACCCATGGAGCATAAAACTTCAGCCCAAATAGATCAATTTCAGATGCAGCAAGTTGCCTGATGACGAAACCTTGAGCATTGAAGCTGATGACATTGAGAATATAGAACACCAATGTCTTCATCGTGCCTTCAAGCTTGGCTATAGGAGAATATCCTTTGACGGGCCATAGAGTTTGCCTTACAATGTGATAAATGGTTCAGGGCAGATACTCGAGGTCTTCGACAAAGAGTTCCATAGGATAGTCAGCATCTTCTGGCAGTGGCTTCATCATGTTGAGCATCTGACACATGTGGGGCTCAGGCTTCTGAAATATGCTCTCTAATGCATTCATGTGTAGCTGACAACCAGGTTCATAGTATTCACCTGGAGTGGGCAGGGAAGTAAGCTTGATGATATCTTGAGTTTTGGCTTCATGGTGCACATCACCTGTCATCCACTCAAGGACCCAAGTCTTCGGATCCCTGTTGTAGCCATGAATGTGAAGAGTAGCATAGTACTGAAGTAGAAGCTCTTCGTTCCAATGCTCTTTGTGAGTGACGAACTGTAGAAGGCCAACATCTCTAAAATAGTCTAGAGCTTCTTCAAAGCAGGGCAGTCTAGCAATGGCTTCACCATCCAGACGCATGTGAGGAAAGATCCGCTCATGATTGTATAAGATACATGAGTAATAACTGCGCTGTGGAAGGCTCCAGAAGCGATCAGATGAGATGTTTGGCTTCGAGTAAGGGTTCTTGGCACTGTCAAAGAATGTGATGTGTGCCCTGAAGCTGCTTACACTGAATGATCCTGGCGATGTTGCAGCACGGGGAAACCTTGGTAGTTTGGGATTTGGGTTCTGGACCTCAGGCCTGTGCTCCACATGATATTCATATTGTGGTTTGGGAGTAGTTGGAGGAACCAGAACAGGCCATCTAACAGTGACAAGTTGGCCACGATCAAATTCCTGCTCAATAGTGTGAGGCCTTGGAGGTGGAACATCAGTGTCGGCATTGACAGTGGCTTCAGGTTGCACACTAGCTTCAGGTCCAACATTAGCTTCAGGCATCTCATGAGCTTCTCGCTCCACATTGGTTTCAGGCGCCACATCTGCATCCATGATAGTGTCATTGCCTTCAGTATCATGTGTTGTGGCCGCCTCAGTATGTTCAACCTTCGTGTAGTCAATGACAGGAGGGTCAGGCATAGTCACATTCTCCTCGAGAATGAATTCTTGAGTGACAAGGGGTGTGGCAACTCTTTCTTCTAGACTCGGTACTTGATTTTCATCGGCTGATGTAGCCGGAATGTCTTCAGCAGCATTGGCTTCAGACTCAAAGACATTAGCAATGGGAGTGGCTTCAGGAAACACTTGGCGTGCTACTGAGCTTTGTTGCATTTATCCCTCTGGAATGCTCGACATGGTGACCTATGGCCTAGGGCCTTTGCGAAGCCTACGGAATGCGGGCGACGCCTGTGTTGATGGAGTGGTCTGGACCATGTAGTCGTCGTCAAGTAACGGAGTGGTGACTTGAGGTGGTGGAGTACTGGGTGTGTCTTTGTTACCTGGGGTCTCTTGTTAAGGGCGATCAGTCCACGAAGCATCCTGAGCAACTGGCGTCAAAGCATGACCAATGCTGATGAGTTCGTTGTTCATGACAACACGCGATGATACCGGTTGGTTCTTGATTTGAGGACGGACTTCATCATCATCTACATTGGCTTCACGACCAGTGTCTTCAGCTGTGATGGGGTCAATAGCTGGTACTTCTTCGTCTTCAGGAGCCTCTGTGGTAGCACGCTCGTGAACTACAAGTTGACGCTCTTGGTTGGAGGATGCAGGACGCTCAACTGAGATGGGCACAACAACAAGTGGCTCTTTGGCAGTAGCACACTCTTTCCGCGAAGACTTTGTCTTCGGCTTCTTTGTTGATGGAGCACCATCAGAGGCATTCTTGTGTTTGCGCTTCTTTGCTTCGGCTTCAGCTGCCATAGTCTTCTTCATTTCTGAAGCTGCTGAGGGGACCTTAGGCTTCATGCCTGTCATACTGGCAGAGAAGACAATACAAGGTTCTTCCTGCCTTGGAGCTTCAGTTCGGGTTGCAGCAGACTTCTTCTTTTGTTTGGCAGCCATTCTGGGGTCGATACTAGGATGCCTAGAGCCTTGCGTCTCTCAGCCTCATTGTGTGCTTGAACACATTTCTCTATGAAGTATTTCATCCGCTCTCTTGAACCTTTTGCTTCTTCATGTTTCTTGTGAAACTATTCCTTGAGCTCATGCAACGTCTTCCTGAAGCTTTGACCATCAGCCACGCTACGCTTGGCCATGTTCTTCTTGAATTGAGCCTTTTCATAATCAATTTTGTTCTTCAGTTCGACGATCTTCTGAGCCAAGGCCAATTCATTAGCAATGGCTCCGTGGAAGGTGACACTAATGTCCACTGGCAGCTGAAGATCATTGATGCTTATGCTCTAGTCGTGGAACCATTCATCAATGAAGCTGTTCAGGATATCCACATCAAAGAGGTGCAGATCGTTGAAGATCTCCTCCTCTTGCTTACTCTTTATCAGAAGCTCAAGGGCATCATCACCAAGATCTTCATCGCTGGACAGATCAATGGTTTCATCTTCGTTCCTCAGAATGGCTGCAGGAGTAAGTTCATGCCCAGAAATCCTCATGGGCTACTTCTTCTTGGGATTCTCCGTCTTCTTGGAGACACGAGAAAGATCTTCAGATTTCACACTGGGTTCAAAAGGTGCAGTGGTCAATGGCTTCGCACGTGAAGCTTTTGGTGCGGCAGAGGGCTTCGAAGCCTTTGATTTCTTCTGCTTCTGCTTTGGTGGAGCTGGCGCATCTTCAGAATCTACATCGTCCGCTGAGTGGTCCATCGTAGCCCCCTATACAGCAATATGAGTGATGAGGCCTTCGAGGTTGTAGAATGAGCTGATTTCATTGGGATTGGCATCACGTGTGCCATCATCCCTTGGAGTAGACGGACCAGGGTTGAAATTGAGTCCCAGGTCCTTCTTGTTCTTTGCAGTAGACTACTTTGCAAACTAGAAATTGCACTTGAAGAGATTGTCTTCACGACACCATAGCAGAGATGATGGGTCGGCATTGTCTGGCTGCGGTCCACAGACCATGCAAGGATAGAAGCCTTGAGCTATGGCTTTAGACTTGGACTTGGGCTGAAGACCTTTGTATACAATATCTCCTAGGGGCCCTTGATGGCGTTCTTTTCAGCATATTCGGCAGTTACAAATCTGTATTTGTACCATTCCTTTGCCCAATATCTTTGAATCCATTGGATTCGGTTCTTGCGTTCTCCGTAGGTTTCCTAAGGATCTGTCTTGTACATTTCAAAGAGATCTGGTGGCAGTTCCTTGGTTGTATCCCCATGGCGCTGTCTGCCGCCCTTTCTAGCTGATTTCTCAGTGGCCATAGTATTCAAGCTGAAAGGCTTCAAGACTGTGAATGGCTTCCGTCTACTGGTCAGACAGGAACAAGCTTCAAGAGAATTGATGTGTTGCTGTGAAAATTCTGCAAACGAATGCAGACTGTGAGAACCAAGGGATTCTCACATGGACATGTACCTGTGACTGCATTAGAGGTGCGAGGGAAGGGGAAGAGGTCATATGCATTCTCAGAAAATTTTGAAGATAAATTAGTTTGAAGACATTGACCTCATAGTGCGAAGACATTCACTTATTTGAAGAGAGTCGGTTCCAGATTTGTACGAATCCATGAATAAGTACAAGTGAGGAATCTAACTATTTCTGAAGCATAAGTGAATATACTTGGCATGATATGAGATGCAGACATGGATAGATCTAGATATGAAAGTGAAGAAACTACTTTTGGTTGAAGTTGATGGATTTGACGGATCAAAAAGGGCACTAAAAGTAAGATATAATTACCACACGAAGAATTGCTAGACGAAGTTAAGAGGGAGGATAAGTAGTTTAATCTCCTGCACCCTAACACTACAAAAAAAGACACATCCGTGACATTTTGGGCCGAACGAAAAAAATTATGTCATACACATGACACTTCTATGACGATAATTGTGACAAAACCCGGTATCATCATAGATGTGGTGGGCTCCTACTTCTATGACAAAAAATCATGACAGAAAATGGGCTTTTCGTCCTAGGCGGGCCAGACACACAGCTACATGACATTCTTTGGGCCGTCCATGACGGAAAAAACCGTGGTAGAAGCGAGGGCGAGGAAAATTTCGGGGAGTTCCCGGTTACGGTGGGAGGTCGGGGGCCGAGCGATGCGCGTTTCTCTCGTACACTTATGCGCGTGTGTGCGAGGCATTGGCTCTAACTGAACCTGAGCTAGGCGTTGGGCTCTAACTGAACCCGAGCGATTGCACTGCAGGCTATGCGTTACTGAACCCGAGTGATCGATCGATGGCTGTTAACTGAACCCGATCGAGCGATTCCTTCACTACTGCTGCTAACTGAAGCCGATCGATGCTGCCTCTGGGATTAACAGTGGGTGTTGCAGGGGGGGGGGGTGGATGAACAGTGAGCGGTGGCATTGCCTCTGGATGAACAGGACCCCGTTGTGTGGAGGGCTGGATGAACAGTAGACGGTGGAGGGGTGCCTGTGGAGAGGTGGTATAGGACCCCGTGGTGTGGAGGGCTGGATGAATAGTAGCCGGTGGAGCGGTGGTTGAACAGTAGCCGGTGGAGTAGCGCACAGTGGAGGCTGGATGAACAGGAGCCCGTGGAGTCTAGAGGATGTCGACGGTAGCCCGTGGAGGCTGGAGGAGGTCGACGGTGGAGATGAACAGCATGCCGTGGAGTCCCGTTTTGCGGTATGCCACACCCCTCCCAATGAACATGACCCCCGTTTCAACCGTAGGAGGTCCGTTTCGTCCGTTTTGCGGTACGCCACACCCCTCCCGATGAACAGGACCCCCGTTTCGACCGTAGGAGGTCTGTTTCCTCTGTTTTGCGATACGCCACACCCCTCCGAATCAACAGGACCCCCGTTTCGACCGTAGGAGGTCTGTTTCCTCCGTTCTGCGGACACCAGGCCTCGTTTCCATCACCTGTTCCGTGCAAGCCCTCCCGATGAACACGACCACACATTTCGTTCCGACCCAGCCGGTTGGCTCCCACGCGTTCCGTTGCCTCCCGATGAACACCACGCATTCTGTTGCCTCCCGATGAACACGATGCATTCCGTTGCCTCCCCATGAACACGATGCATTCCGTTGCCTCCCCATGAACACGATGTATTCCATTGCCTCCCCATGAACACGATGACGATGCTGTTTCTCCGTTCCGACCTAGCCATTACACGAGCCCTGGCCGTACGTATGCGCGAGTAGGCGTTTGAACCCTGCCCGTATGTACACATACGTGGCCATATTTTCTTTCTTGCACCCTGGCCGCTGTACGTACGTGTACATGCTACGTGCGCACCTCTACTACGACACATGTGCGCCTCTACTACGACACGTGTGCGCCTCTTGATGGACCAGTATGTACGTACACATTCACGCTAAGAATGACAATGCTACGTATGCTTCGATCAGGTGGGTCCCGACTGTCAGGCACTTCCTTGCCTGCGAAGATGTAGCTGGTGGGTCCCAGCAGTCAGGGGGCGAATCGTTTTGGTTTTTTTGCCCGAACGCACTTCCTTGTGTGCGAAGGTGTAGCTGCTGGGTCCCGGCAGTCAGGGAGGCGAATCGTTTTTTTGTGCCCGGACGCAATTTCTTGCGTGCGAAGGTGTAGCTGGTGGGTCCCATTAGTCGGGGGTCGAATAGTTTTTTTCAGACGCACTTCCTTGCGTGCGAAGAAGTAGCTGGTGGGTCCCAGCAGTCAGGGGGCGAATCGTTTTTTCCAGACGCACTTCCTTGCGTGCGAAGATGTTCCTCATGGGTCCCAGCAGTCAGGGGGCGAATCATTTTTTTCACGAAATACGGTGGCCCTTCCAGTGGGTCCCCACTGTCAGGTGGAGGAATAATTATTTTGCGCGTAATACGGAGGCACTTCCTTGCGGCTGCCGTGGACACAGCTGTCAGCCTCTCCACGTACAGTCCACGTCCGATGGAAGTCGTTCCTTGACCACATTGACCACGTCGCGCCGAGAGCACCAGGGCAGTGGACGACGGCAAGGACTAGGAAGGGGACGACGCGGAGCCGGGGAAGACGCAGCAGTGGATGCACACGCGGAGAGGAGTACAAGGGTTCACTGGTTCGGCTGCACTCCCGTCGCCGCAGAATAACAGGGGGGGTGTGGGTGAGTGGAGGGATGGCCTGGCCAGCGGTGGGAATAGCAGGGGGCGGTGAGGCCTCCGCGGCAGCACAACCGGACACGGGAGGCAGGAGCAGGCGGAACGACCGGCGCTAGTTTGGGCGGCTGGAGCAAGAAGACCGGAGGTTGAAGAAGAACGACGGCCGTTGGATGGACATCTTACGATCACTACAGCTAGAATCGTTATATTGACTAAGTTGACAAAGCCCTTGGTACGTCAACGTATTAGGCCCACAGGTCAGCTTCCGAAATGGTGCACCCAGATGTCAGGTGTAGGAATCATTTTTTGGGCGGGGGACGCTAGAATATCCGAATTGAAGAAGAAGCACGGCATCCGTTGGATGGACATCCAACGGGCACTTCTGCTAGAACCGTGTGTTGAATATAAGTTGACAAAGCCTTGCATACGTGTTAACTCTGTTTTTTTAGGGGACGCATCAACTTAGTAAGGCCAGAAGTGTGTGGCAGAGAACTTATAGCCCATTTGATATTTTTAAGAATGTGTAGCCCATTTTTGCATTCTAATGGAATTTACTACAGCCCATTTACAGTTTGTTAAAAGTCCAACCCATTTCAACCAACTGTTCAAAACATAATTCAATAAAATTTCACACATTTTGATGGGATCCAAAATATTTTTATCCCGAAATTTCTAGTCAGATTAAATACAATTTCAATATAAATTTTTATTACGTAAAAATCCAACGGAACATTGCGCTCGCAACAATTAATGAAATTAAAATTTTCAATATCCAAAAATAATATTTTATAAAGTAATCACGTGTTTGGTGCATTTTTTATAGTTACTGCCCATTTTTTATAATTACATCCCATTTATTATTTCTTAAAGCCCATTTTCTTGTTAAGCCTAATGCATCCCTCCTAGGAAAGATTTGCAGCCCAGCGGGGCGGAGAATAACAACTTGACCTTGCTTGGGTATTCCTAAAAAAAGTATAGCTGGGCTAGCCATTTTCAGCTTGAAAAAAATTAATATCTGGGTTGTATATCTGGCCTGGGCTAAACAGGCCACAACCCGCCCAGTTAATACCTACAGCAATGTTTTCATTGTTGTTCAGAGGAGAAAAATTAATATCTGGGCTAAACATCAAAAAACTCTGCAGTGCTCACACCTCAAAAATAGAAATACTGCTCGAGATGCTTGGTCCCAGCTGTCGGCTGCTTCTTGTGCAATTCTCTCGTTTATTGACTACTACATAGGTTGACAATCGTGTGGGACCGTGATGTCAGGAAACCAGGAGGAAGAAAAATAAATTATAGTTATATATATATATATAATAAGGAGGCACTTGCGTATGTGAGACTATGGACCTGGTGGGTCCCCATTGTCATCCTCTCCAAGTAAAGTCATCTCCTTGCCCGTGCGCGCTGTCCGCCCGAAACAGTCAGCATCGCCTGCCTCGCTTCCCGGTGCAGGTGATTGCTCCGCCTTCAAACGACACAAGTGCCATCCGTCCGTCCATCTGCCGCCCACATTAATGATACGCGGTTGCCGAGGCGGCTACTCCGGTGCCACATGTCCGTCCCTCCGCCCGCCCACCATTGCTATATAAACTGCTACGCCGGCCATAGCCGCAGTCATCCACATCCGTTCCCTTTCTCCTGTCCACACCACTACTGCCCACCATGGCTTCCTCACGCTCCAGCGCTCTTCGGGATGGGCGGACGACGGACCACAAGGAGATGGCAGCCATTCCTGCTGACCGGCTGGCCGGCGAGCAGCCGGAGGACGATGACGTCCCAATCGAGAACATGGTAGTTGATGATCCGGCGCCAACGCCCTCCTCCGCGCCATCCTCGCCAGTGCATTGCACCATGACCATCGACGAGGCCCGTGCCCAATATATGGACAGGGTGAGGAAGATGCATGACGAGCAGTTCTAGGAGGCGCAGGCCGACGTCGTCTACAATCACCATCTCCTCTAAGAGCACCTGCAGGCGGAGGAGCAGATCGTCGCAGAGCAGGCGGAGGAGGAGGCGCTGCTCGACTCGTACCGCTCCGCCCGCAAGGGCCGCCTCGAGTGCTGGCGGTACCGCATGCGGGTGGCGGAGGCTGCGGCCGCCTACAAAGAGGCCAGCAAAGAGGGCGATGAAGCGGGCGAGGCGCTGTTTGGTGAGACCGAAGACAAGGCAGAGGACAATGCCGCCTCCGACGAGTCCCCACTCCGCTGGCGTCGACGAGGCCCTGCTCCGCCGAGGCCTCGCGGCGCCAACAACGAGGCAGAGGACACCGCCGGCTCCGCCGAGGCCCCGCCCCGCCAACAACGAGGCAGAGGACATCGCCGGCTCAACCGAGGCCCCACCCTGCGGGCAACGTGGGGGAGGATTTCCACCGCTCCGCTGAGGCGCCGCCCGCTGGCAACAAGACAGAGGACATCGCCGGCTCCGCCGAGGCCCTGCCCCACTGCCAACGAGGCCATGCCACACTGAAAACAAGGAAGAGTAGAACACGGTAGGTCGCCGCCGCTCGGGTCCAAGTAAGGCAACCGCTGCTACCCTCCGGTTGAAGCCAAGCTAGGCGGGTTGACCATTGACGGCCGGTTAGCTTCTTGGCGGTGATGTGGAGTCGGAGAGCTACGCTGGAGAAGAATGCTGCTACTACTTAACTGCTGGTGCAGTTGGCTGACTGACACATGGGCCCAACAGGCCACATGTCAGTTAGGCAACTGCACCTGTAGTTAAGTCACTGAAGCTTCTGTTCGGCTCATCGGGAAACAGGTGGGTAGCTTCGGTTAATTAATTATACCTCCAGCGCACCCCTTTTTAGTTGAAGAATGTATGAAATGTAATGAAATCCGGCATGTTTATATGAAATCCGACCGTCTATGAATGAATTTATTTCGATTAGTTTGAATTCTTGTATCACTGGATGAACATGCAAAACAATACGTACTAGCATTATTCCCAGGGTGATCACCTCGTTTGCAGTAGTTTCACATGTACTCCCTCTGGTCCTTTCTAGTCCGCATACAAGTTTTGTCTGCAGTCAAAGTATCACTACTTTGACCAATCATATACAAAAAAGTATTCACTTTCACAATGTGCGAAGTAAAAAGGAACATAAGGAGTACAAAGAGTTTGAGCAGCTTTTTAGCGTTTCTGTACATTGCAATCAAACAACCAGGCCTGGCAATTCATAGAGAACATTCAAAACAATCGATGATTATGCATCTCAGTGACTCACATGTCAGAGGCAATATTTACTTCACAACTAAAGAATAAAGAAAAAATTGATCGACGCTGCTGAGAGCAAAGGGAGGCCCATTCGAAAATATCAAACGCATGTCTTGCTAAAATCAATGAGCAAAATTTGACATGGTTGTCCCGTTCCAAAATATCAAATGCCTATGATTGTGGAATGGGCAGGGTTTGCCATCAGTTCAGACATTTACGTGGCACCTCGTGCTAAATAAACCAGCTGTTCTTTTTGTGCAGTTCCACTAAAATGAACCAAATTCGCGCGTAGCTTGTATGATTTCGCCCATATATGTTGCAATGCCTTGAACTTATCGGCACCTCCTTTCTTGTGGTGGAAATGAATGATTCGATGTATTCATGAACATTTTGTGCAGTTCCCATTGAAATCAAGCTGAGCACCCCTGTTTGCACAAATACAAAAAAGTGATTAGTGTAAAGCAAACTGTACTATGAATTGATAGTTTCAACAGGCACATACATGGTCCATGTAGAGCACACTTTTAGAAAAATGCAACTCACCAGAAAGAATCCTAGAACAACATTGTACTCGCGCATCACAGCAAAAAATGGAGATTTGTCAGTCCTTCTGAGCTGAAGTTAGTTTTGTCTTGTGGGGAGTAATGTAACCATCCTTTAACTGCTCCTTTTGATGAGAAGATAGACAGGGCTTCTTCATCCTAGCATAATCGAAACTAGTCACTTCACGTACTCCATATTCTTCTTCAGAGGAAGATGATCCTGTTGTGCAAAGACAAGAGGACTACTAAATGCTAGCATCCCTGTTTGCTCAAAAAAAGGAAAGGAAATATTTAAAACGGCACAGATGAAGCACTTCTCAAGGACAATACCACTTTTTCATGATAGTATCTAAACAGTAGCACAACACCAATAGAGATCACAAAGCTCAATCATATGGATGAAATCAGTGGGCGAGTACCAACCTTTGTTAGGAGGCTTATTGTGTGGAGCATACAGATGAAGCACTTCTCCGGAACCATCTGTTGCTATCTACGGTGGTGGCCATGCTTACTATATACTCCTCGATTTGTTTAATGTTTCCAACATCTTATTGTGCAGTTCCACTAAAATATATGGTATCTTCAAAGAAGATCCCTGCTTGCACAAGTAGAGATAATTACATATTACATTAAGAGTGGCATCAAATCAGTGACAAAACAATTGCTCATTCCAGCCATAGCAATAAATTAAGCTGCAAAACTATGTCATTACTTGTGTCATCACAGTTCCAGTGCTTCATTACAGCACCGGGAGTTGATTTTTGTTTTTCTTCCGCTTGTTCTTCCCCTTGATCACTTGGTTCAATACCAGACAAGCTTCGCCTTCAATGTAAGATTTGGCATGTCAATTAGGGAGCACAAGTATATTACTAAACTTAATTTTCTGATGAATGTGGCAAAATACAGGCCATCTGTTGTGAAATATCCTTATATTACCTCAATGGGATATTACGGTGCATATATAGATTGGAAGTCTTGTCTCCATTTGTGCAGTTCACTAAAATCAAGCAACATTATCATAAAAGTAGCACAACATATGAAAGCACACTGCAGAATCATGTGAAAGAAGGCTAGTACTGACCTCTCATGATGCGGAATTCAAACAACTCACAAGAAGAAGATCTGAACCAAATTCCCCTTAACGGATAGGAAGTAAGATCTCCTCTTGTGTAGTTCCACTAAGATCAAGCAATCAAGCAACGTTGTCGGTGTGACATTTTGGTTGAACTGCACAAAACACTCTTAAAACAAAAGTGTTTTGTGTAGTGCAACAAAAGGTCACAATGGCAACGAGGTGAAGTAGATAACTCTGTTTACACAGAGGTGCAAAGGAAACAATTAGTGGTCAATAACAGTAGATGACACAGAAGCCAACAAAAAGAAGCATCTACCTTATCTAAATGGGAAAGAAAGCAAGACAGTAGAATTTCTCTAACGGTGCCATTGATTGATGTTAACATAGAGATTATATTAACAATAACATTCGTTAAACATGTAATTTGCTTTTAACTGTGGCATTGCATCAATTTTCCAGCGGCATTATTAGAGGGTGTTTGTTTACGTGGACATTTTGGTGTAGGGACTAAAAAACTCCGTGTCAGTTCCATCTAAACCAAACAGGAGGGACTTTTAGGGACTAAAAGTGGGCATTTCGGACTAAAGAAAGAAGACCCCGAGGGAGTCTTTTTGGGACTTTTTCCAATAGTTGCCCCTGCCACGCATCGCACCTTGTCTCTATTAGTTCATTACTAGGGGTAACATGGTCTTTTAGCATGTCACTTAATAACCTCTAGTCCATGTTTAGTCCCTGGAACCAAGCAGGTAGGGACTAGGGAGTTTTTAACCAAACATGGCCTTAGATTAACAACAACTAATGAGTTGCACGGGACAGTGGATGCACCAGCACCATGTGCATCTACCGATGTACTGTGGTCATGCACAGTCTGTTGCAACAAAGAACAAACAACCAAGGAGCATATTTGTGTTGGTCCCAGTTTTGTTCTCTTTAGACACCTTTCCCTATGTGAGCGCGGCAAATCTAGTCCTACTCAAATTCTACAGCCTTGTCCCTTTCCTTTCCTTTTTGAACTAGTACTTTTGCCCCTTCCTTTCCTCTTTGAACCACATCCTAGATTTATGCGATACAACTTTCCCCACTACTTTCCCCCATTCCTTTCCTCTTTGAACCACGTCCTTGATTCATGCTATACAACTTTCCCCCTTCATTTCCTCTTTGAACCACGTCCTAGATTCATGCTATATACAACTTTTCCCACTACCTTCCCCCACTCATTTCCTCTTTGAACCACGTCCTAGATTCATGGTATACATGCAGCTAGAGCAATGCATGTGGAGTAAGTAAATTATACCTTAAGGCTCTTGGGGCGTTGTTCGGTGGGCGATAGGACAGCGGCGAAGAAGAAGAAGGGGTCGGAGGCCCTCCCGCGCTGCCGCTGGGTGGAATGTGAACAGATGCGCCGGTAGTCCCTCGCCGACGGCGACAGCGTTAAGCCTCCTTCCCTTCCCGACGGACAGATCCTGCCGGCTCTTTGAGCAGCAGTGAGGGGAGAGAGAGGCCAACGAAGTCTTGTTTAGATCTAGAGAGGGCGAGAGAGTGTGAAGAGAGCAACTACAAGCACTGGGGCTCCAGCGGGAGAGGGCGATAGAGTGTGAAGAGAGCAACTACAAGCGCTGAGGTTCCATCATGTATATATATACTGGACAGAGAGTGTGAAGCGTGCAAACCCTAGAAAACATTTTGACCAGTCAAAGAATCATCCTGGCACAAATTATTCTCAAGTGTAGTTATCGAACCCGAGACCTCAAGTTTGATGAGCGAACAGGCTAACCAGCTACACAACCCTCCCGTTATGTTCAACGAGAGGGAAATAACCTTTTATACATTCCAGCATTCGTGTGACAAGCATGCCGTGTTTTTTTGTGTGTGGGAGTCAGTGGGATTTCAATCATAATTGTGTCATGTGGCGTTGGTGGTAAGACTATCCACAGTGGTGCACAAATAATGCAGCCTTAGTCACCTTACCTCTCTCCACGTAGTACGTTGGGTCCCACCAGTCAGAGGGTGAAACAAACAAATTAATAAGATAAATTAAAAGAATCAGCAGTGTATCTTACCTCACACATCCTGCTATTGCTCGGGAACACTGTCCAATTGATCCCTCTGTTCGCTCACATACTATTTTAAGTGAATCCTTATTATAACATGCACACAAATTTTGGGCACTTGTATTCGACTTAAGTCAGTGTGCCACCGTATCTCATATACTTACTACTCCCTCCGTCTTGGTGTAATAAGTCACGTTAGAAGGTGCAACGGGACCAAGGTGCATGTGTGTGCGTGCGTGCGTGTTTGTGTGTGTGTGTGTGTTTAACAACACGTGTGTGTTAGAGAGAGCGACAGATCGACCTACTCCTACAAAGAGATGTTGTGTAGTGTACGATATTAGCCGCGAGAGTTGGTGCATCCTCTTGTTTCCGGGCGTGTCCGGTAGGGACATGCGGACAGCTGCCACGCTCGCTCCTTACCAGCCTGGCCCACCCAAAGCCCCTCCATTACCCACGCGCGCTTCCCACCCGAAACGGTCAGCGCCGCTCCAAAGAATCGGTGCCGCATTCATGCCCGGGCAGAGCGGACGCGACCTCTCACTAGCGCAAGAGTGATGGTTGCTTCGTCCGTCCAACCTACTGCTGGGTCTATGTGATTTGATGTCTCATTGGTCTTTATTACTGAGGTGGTAGGACTGCTGGATGTCCCACACTTTCGGCGGAAGGAGGTACTACTACTAGATTGCAATTTTCTCCATTCTTATAGCGGAGGCGTGCAAGAGTAGTGAAAACACGCAGGCTTAGTGATTACATGGCCCACCTCACACTATCACCGTGCGACACCTAACTCTTTACATAGTACTCCATCCATTCCTAAATATTACTAGATGAGTCCCCGCGCTTTGCCGCTGAACAGCGGTATATCTCTCTGTGCAAAACTATCGATTTCATAGAACTAAAAAACTCTATAACAGCATGACAAATGTGGTAGCCAAACTAAATAAACTCCCATCATCATTTAGATCATCCCACGTAAGGAAAAAAGATCAGCCAACTCCTACTACATAATGGCATTATATTTTTCTTTTTGACATGTTAATGGGACTTAAAAGCTCACTTGCATGCATGCTACCGGTGCATGCTTGCATGCAGACATGTTGATGTGATTTAAAACCCACTCATATGCATGTGCCACGGTATTTCTGCATGCTTGCATGTCACTTAGTGCGGAGCCTCTCAACGTCTAGATCAGACAGCTATTATGGACTGATTTAGTTCATCTAACGGCTACACCAATTTTGATGATGTGGCTCAAGGAGAGGATAGAGAATTTCTAGTATTGGGGACTAGCTATTACTAGTAGATAAATCTTTGTAGAGATTCCACTACATACGGAATAAAATGAATGAATCTACACTTAAAATGCATCTATATACATCCGCATGTGGTTCATGGTGAAATCTCTACAAAGACTTATATTTAGGGACGGAGGAAGTACTAGTATAGTACGTACTGTAATTTATCAGCGAGATAAATTTGTACAATGCTATGAAGCTTCCAACTTCTGTTACATGTATCTTGCGTCCAAGATTGCCCGTTGCAACATTTCATCAAATACAAACGAGACTAAAATGCATGCTATTGCATATCAATGATTGATAGATCATAGCAAATATGTACTCCCTCCGTTCCAAAATAAGTGTCTCAACTTTGTGCAAACTTTAGTACAAAGTTGTACTACTACTAAAGTTGACACTTATTTTAGAACAGAGGCAGCTAAAGAAAAAACGATCCATGCAGTCCCTAGCCCTTGAACCATGAACCCTGGCCAGGCTTCAATTTGCTGGCAATGTTCGAGCTTCCTAATAAATGAAGTTTGCAACCTTTTGATCATCAGATCATTTTGTGCAGTTTCACCAAAATTTATATGAGCATCCCTGTGGCAAAGAAATTGAAGAAGCATGATTAGAATAATATTATTGGGACTAGTTGATGAGACATAAACTCATCACAAATATAGTACGTAGAAGCCAGTAGAGGTATGTGTGGGGCAAAGAAGTAGAGAAATATCCACAGGGAGTGATGTGGGAAGCTGGAGCAGTGGTGCAAGCCGACTGTAAAGGGAGTTCTACCTGAGGGACGTAGCTCAACCTTGAGGAGGGCGGCGGGAGGCGGCAACTTCCCACGTCACGACAGTGAGCAAGGGACGAAGACAACCTCACCGGCTTTGTGAGAGAGAACGGTGGGGACCCCTGATCGGGACGTGCCGACAGTGGGTTTTTGCCGTCGGCGACAGCCACCGCATCTACACTAAGCATCCACCCCTTCCCCAGGAGGACGTGATCTGCCGGGATGTTAGAGATGTGGCCATAGTCATTTTGTGCGAGAGAGTGTGAACAGAGCAACCCCAGCAAGCAACCATGTAGGCTGGCCCGTCCTGACTATGTATATAGTGGAGCGCTTTCCTTTTCTCTCCATATGAACCTATCATATTGCGTACGTGCCACTGAAGAAAAAAAACCTTATATATAAATGACGCGGCACCTACTACTCGTTCTCCTATAACCTTGTGCTTGGCATCTCCAAAATATTAACCTTGCGATTGGCTCTTCGCCTCTTCGGGAAGTCGAGCAATAATTGTAGTGCAGTATATATCGTTCTGGCTATATGAGATCGAATGAATTGCTGCACGTCCACCACGTGGGCGAGGGTCGAGGGGCGAGGGAGAGTGCTACATACGGAGCAAAATGAGTGAATCTACACTCTAAAATACGTCTATATACATCAGTGTTTGGAGTATGTACTAGTAGTTCATATTGAAATCTACTAAAGGACATATATATTCCAAACAATATGATATAATCTCTATAACCAAGGTAGTAGAGACGAGGAGTAAATGGAGGGAGTAGTAAATTTTTCTCCTCGTCCTGTGAGCCACCACGCGCATGGGCGAGGGAGCGGGCATAAGGCGGAGCAAGCTTCACCTCATCCCGTGAGCCACCACGCCCATGGGCGGGGGAGACGGCGTACTAAGCAAGCTTCTCCTCGTTCTGCGAGTTGACGGGACACATCAAAAGTACTCCAGTGTATAGAGCCTTGCCTCTAAGGTAGGCCCCACATGGTTTGCCTCTTTTTTTAACATAACACATCAAGTCGCAATTTGTTTGTTCACCCATGGTAGACGATCCTCCATCCACCAAGTGGACAACCAGTACACGTGCCAAATTACCACGTGGGCTGCCTTTTTCATACAGAAATGAGCTCCACCGTGTACCCGTGCGGGTGTGGTTGGGAAAGAGATGGAAGTACGTGCGACGTGCATGCACCTCTTCTCTTCGTGCACGTCCCCCACCTACGTGGGTGTGTGTGAGAGATACAAACCACGTTCGTGAGTGTTTTTTGTTTTGGGGTGGGGGTGGGGTGGGGTGGGGGGTTGATTTCGTGAATTATTTGTGGGAATATGTGTCGATGACATCTCAAACAAAATTTTGCATGAAATGTGTGTGAAATGGAGGCCTATCCATATCATACATAGAGGGTCGGGCAATCCACGAGAAGAGAGGAAGGGGTCATAGCTATTGATAGAATCGAAGAGAGGATCAAGTGGGTGGGTGTGAGATCGATAAAGAGAGGCATCGAAATTGTGTGTGTGTGCAAGTCAAAGATATAGGGCGACTAGCCTACCGGAACGTTAGAGGGCACATGTGAAGTTTGTATGTGGCAGGGAGACATGACTAGAGCACTCGATGTATCAGTGTGTGTGGGGTGGAGGGGGTGGGGGGAGGGGTAGGCAGAGGCCTAACTATAGATGTAGAACGACTCGTATTTGTGTTGAGAAGGAGAGACCCATCTATTCCTTGAGGGAGATCGGTCGACACCCATACATAACTGAAGGACGGGAAATATGATGGGACAGAGAGAGAGAGAGAGCAGAGAGAGAGGGAGGGAGAGGGAGGGAGACAGGTGGAGTGCTGGATGGGTGATGGAGTTGCTTCTCGAAGATCGTGGGAGAGGCCTACTAGACAAACTGTGGGTGGAACTGCAATGTTATCAATAAGAGTGGGGATATGTTTCTGTGTGTGCCTGTGCATGATAGATCTGTCGGGACGCATCCATGGATGATGAAGGGGAACCATGTGTTTGGTAAGCAAACCTAACTAGATCAGTAGATCAATTGTTGTTTGTGGGAGGAAGGGAGAGACACAACTAGTGAGGTAGATCGATTAACGTGTGGGTAAAAATGAGTTATAATGACCTAGCTAGCTATATGTATAGCGAGAGATCAGTCGGTGTACGTCCATTTGTTAGAGGCAAATAAGGCCCAGCGAGATGGATAGACAAAGAGAATGGAGCTAGGAGGTGGTGCGAGAGGCCCAACTACTAGCTAGATAGGGGGAGGAGTGTGCGGTTGTGAGATTGATGAAAAGAGGGGCGAGAGTTTACACGTGTGTCTGACCGTATGAGAGACACGAGGCAAGGACACATAAAGGAGGAGATTGAAGGTGTGTGTGTATGTTGTAGGCAGGCATCGCTGGAGAGGTTTATCGATCGGTGTGTGTCGGAAAAGGATTTGTGGAGACTCTGGGAGAACGACCTAAAGAAAAAAATGAATGTGACCGGTGGATAGAATGCCGAGGGAGGGGGAGGGCGAGGAGGGCGTGTGCATGCACGAGAGAAAGTTAGTGGTAGGTACAAAGGTTAGAGGATTGTGTGCGTGTAAGAGACTAACAAAGATCATAATTTGGTATGAAAGCGGATTCATATATTTGAATAGGAGATCATAGTGTTTTAAACATTGCATGCATGAATATAGCGGTGATACACGTGATGTGCACATGTTATACCATAATGTGATAATGCATGGCGTTTGCAACTCACAGCTAAATGCTGAACAATCTAAACCATACTATACATCAAACAATCTCACATTTTATTTGAATTTGTGATAATGTGTGGCATTTGTAGCTTACAACTAAATATTGAACGATCTAAACAATACTAATTGAACATTCTCACATTTTATCTGAATTTGTGGTAATGTGTGGTGTTTGCAACTCACATCTAAATACTTGTAGGCGTAGGGGGCGGGTCACCATACATAATGTGATAAACACATTATACATATGAGACATGGTTTAGATTATGAAGATCTAGCTAGAACTAGAAATGTAATGTGATTTGAAATCAAAATAAAGTGGATTCAAAAAATCTAGTTCGAGTTCATATAGTACACATAGTTCATATGTAACTCGAGACTAATCATGTGGTGTGCTGTGAAGATAATACACAAACGATGGTGTAAGTTGACAATAATGATGATTGTAGATCTTATTGAAACAGAGAAACAAATTCAAATGCTTTGACTTCACAACAATCATTACTTTAGATCTTATTCAAATAGAGAAACGAATTCAAATTTAGTTCATATTGAAGCGGTATTATATACGTTTGGAATGCACTAAAACGTTCATTTGGGTAGTAGGTTGCATGCATTATACACGTAGTGAAATATTTTAATTGAACATAACATGAATTCAAAGTTCTGAATGACATTTGGTACAGTACATGTTAGGCTTGTCCGGAAATTTGAACCCGCGCCTTGTTAGCCTGAAGTAAGATATATCTTTGTCTCGTTGTGCTCCGACAACTCCCTCCATCTCAACCCGCACCTTGCTATTCCGAAATTACAACGCGCGCGAAAACTCCCACCTCCTGTGAAATCCCGACACGCGAAATGCCCGTGGTACCCCTGAATGGAAAGAACCGCCTCAAATCGGTGTGGGTACTTTCGTAACTTACCCCACATTTCGGACAAGCGCGTCTCTAAGCCATGGTTCCCCACTGCCATCCCAACCGCCCACCCATTCGTACACCGAGGCAGCGAAAACCCGCGACGAAACCCCACACCCTGCTCCGTCCGCCACCCAGCCGGAGCATCTTCCGCGACGACGTCGTCCACAGCAACACCTCGACGTCCCTCATCCACCGTACCGGATGAGGATCCGTCGTCGATCACATCGTCCCGCCGGTTCAGCCACCCCGTCCTCCACCTCCAAGGAGCTGCCCCGATGTTCCCCTCGTCTTTCATGCCACCTCCATTCCCACACCGTCGTCTTCACCTGCACCACCAGAAGAGCATCATCATCAACGTTTCCTCGGATGAAGCTGCAGCCTAATCGGTGTCAGCAAAGAGGTTGTACACTGATCACCGCATTTTCTTCTTGATTCGATCTCATGGTGCTACCGGCGCTCAGTCCCGAGCCGACATGGCATGGCTCCATCCACGGCGGCGTCCCCGGCCACTTCCTCCATGACGTCGCTCCCTCGGCGGCGACGTCCACATCAGTAGGAACTGCTGCTGCTTTAGCTCTTGCTCGCGCTGCTGCTCTGCTCTTGCTCTCGGTCCCCTGCCTGGTCTACTCTTGCTATTGCTCTTTCTCGCGTTGCTGCTCTCACTCTTTCTCTTACATGCGATGCTTCTTCGATTTAGCTACACTGCAGTCAACTGGATCGACTTTTGGGTCAGTCAATTTTCAGGGGGTGGGGGCGGGGCTCGCCGGGGTGAAGGAAGAACCAGCCGCAGCGGGGAGGGGGCTCGCTGGAGAGGTACCCCACTATCTGTCTCAGGGTTCAGGATGGGGGCGGTGGTCGCCGGCAGTGGCGGGGCATTGGCGGGGCGGTGGCGTGGGGACCGCCGGAGAAAAAGCTCGGTACGGGGCGGGGGGGGCTAGAGGGATGGCCTGGGCGGCGGCGGACTGGCGGTGGGGAGTGTTTTTGGGGCGGGCGGGGCGGCGCCAGCCGCGGGCGGCAGGGGGCTGCAGTTTGGCCGATGGTGGCTAGCGGCTCATGGGGGTGGAGGTTGAAGATGAACCGCAAGCCCTGGATTTCGTATCCAACGGCTGCAAAATCGACTAACCAGAGATGAAAAAGTCAGTCGACCGACATGTAGCCTCACCTTGCTAGTGCGTTGAATTTCAACAGCAAAATTCAGGTTCAACAACAAAATTCAGTTACGACAGTTAAGTTCAGTTTCGACAGTTAAGTTCAGAGATGAGTGGCTGATGTATTTTAGATCTAGCACTTTGTGGTTATGTATTTTACGTCATGTATTGGATATGCTATTAGAATTCCACTCAGGTTAATGTTGTTTGTTGTCTCTCTTGTCCTGCTTCAGCCTCGGTGTCGTACAACTCAGCGGAGCTGCTCCAACGACGAAACCCTCCATCACAGCGGAACAGTACCTCAGGCTCCATCTCCAGACGCCTAAGATCTTCTTCTTCTCCTCCGACAGCAAAGTCAGCCGGAGCATCCTCACCGGCCAGCCCAATCACGCTGAGATCGAAATGGCTTCGCCAAAGAGGTTGCACACTTGTTGCATCTCTTTTTTACTCTACATATTATATATATTGTCCACTGATCACACGGATTTGTTCCTTTAGTGTCTCCTTGAAAGAAAAAAACATAGGAATTTTAATTTTCACTTGTCCTCCTTTTCAAATTCCTATTCATGAAGCACAAGACTAAGAAATAGTAGCATAATAGTATTATAACCGTACATTTTCTTGTGGTTTGACTTAATCTCACCATGCTTCTTTGCATCCTATGATCTTCCAATTGTTGTGAATCAAACACCCAGATTAGCAGAAATCATGTGTTTTTAAATTATCTGTTTTGCACGTGCATTCCTATCCTATTCCTGTCTCTTTCCTATCCCTGCATTGTTGGAATCCTCCAATTCAAACGAGCCCTTACAGAATTACTTCTCTTACAGATAGTTGTCAAAGAAAACCTTGCGTGGTTTGTCCCGCTCCTGCTGCACCGTCGTCCACCCCGGCTCAGCTGCTCCAACGACAGAAGGGTCCAGCACAGTAGGGTTCTAGCCTCCAGGCTGTCTTTCGCCGCCTTAGAACTTCTTCCCCGCCGCTGGCAGCCATGAAAACTGCATTACCATCATCAACCGAGCAGATGACCTCGAGGACTACACGGGTCCACAAGAGAGGTCACACTCTTTCGGGTCTGCTTACGTTATGCATCGCTTAATATTACATGCTACTTTATCGTCCTATTCACCGATTAGACTCTGAGTCAGCTCCAAACTAATGGTCAAACTTGATTTTTGAAATGGTTTGTGGGGTACATATCGGGGCCGCTATCAATAGTATCTATCTACTATCTGGTTAATCTCTAGTGTCTACTATGAGTTTCATGTTGGGTGGGAAACAAACAGTAAAGAAGCCATTATCTGTATTTTTTAACTAAAGCCATTATCTACCTCCTATTATTTGTTTTGGGTCTATCCATAGGTTTATACCATCACTCTGGATTTCTGCATGCACTCCTTACATAATCTCACTATGTTTTATTCCTATGCATGACAGTTATTGTAAACAATGGAACTGAACATGTAGAGCAAAAGAGACGAGCCTTGTGTGGCAATAAAATTTCATGCAGACGCCGCTCCATGGTAGGCACAAAGGCAGCCCCCCCCCCCCCCCCCCCGTCCACGCATTTTGGATTGTAATCGAGAGGAAGATATCTGTTCTGAGGGGGATTCAGAAGGAGAAGCCAACTCCTATTTACCCCCTGAGGTCTTCCCTCTAACTTGGCATGCTGATGTTGGTTATATCATCCATATGGTGTCTTGCATTGCTTACTTTATACGTCAAATATGTCATCTTCTTAGTTTAGACATCCTTTATGCGAATGCCATCTGTTTAGTTTATTCATCGTTTATGTGAATTATGCAACGCCATCTTGTTTATCCAGGCATCATATATGTGAATTTTGCAATGCCATCCTGCTTAGCCAGTCATCTTATATGTAAATTATATCAGGCCGTCCTTTTTTTTGTTACATATTACATTTGTCAACAATGTTAGTACATTCAACTGCTCTTCGTGTGCATCAGCCATTTGACACGGTGATGGCAAATTCTGGAGTGAAAACAAGGTCTCCAGAGCAGACTATGCTATCTGACGAAGCGTATATCTCGCTGGTTACGGATCTGACGAAGCGTATATCTCGCTGGTTACGGATAGCTCCTCAGCGGAGGTTTTAGAGACAGATGATTAGTCTTATTCCCCCTCCCCCGAGGTGTATGCTTTAACTTGGCAGGGTTATGTTGCTCATATCATGCGTATGGTGTCTCACATTGCTATGTCATTTGATTAGATTGGACATGCTTTGTGTGAGTGCCACCTGTTAAGTGTCTAATTACCATATATGTGAATTATGCATTGCCATCTTGTTGCAAGACATTATATATGTGAATTATGCAATGCTATCTTGTTGTGAAGGCATTATATATGTGAATTATGCAATGCCATGTTGTTTAGCCAATCATCATGTATGTGAATTATATCATGCTATCATTTTTTTGTATTACGTGTTCCATTTGTCGACAACGTTTGTATATTCAACTACTCTTCCTATGCATCAGCCATTTGAAGCGGTGATGGAAGTATCTGGAGTGAAAACAAGGTATTCAGAGCAGACAATGCTACCTGCTGAAGCAGACATCTTGCTGGTTATAGAGAGCTCCTTAGAGGAGGATTCAGAGACTGATGACCAGTCCTATTTCCCCCCTGAGGTCTATGCTCAAACTTGGCAGGGTTATATTACCCATGTCATGCATGTTGTCTTGCATTGCTTAGTTTTTACATCATACATGGATGGCCATCTGCTTACTTGTTTACTATATAAATCATATATTTGAATATATCATGCCATCATGTTTACATAGTACATACACATCATCTATTTGAATTATGGCATGGCAACCCATTTAATAAAGACATCATATAGTTATATCATCTCATCCTGTTTAGTGTTTACAGTCATCATATTTTGAATTATGGCATTCTATCCGTGAATGTATGTGAATTATGGCATGCCAACCTATTTAATAAACACATTATATAGTTATGTCATGTCATCCTATTTACATAGTCTCATATTTTGAACTATGTCTTTCCATCTTTTTTAGTTAGCCATCATAATGTGAAATTGTGTCATGCTATCCTGTTTAGTTAGCCATCATATATGTGAAATTGTGTCATGCTATCATGTTTGGTTAGACAACATAAATATGAATTATTTCATGCCTTCTTTTATTCCCCACTATCCATTGCACATGTCGATCATACAATGTCTATACTTTCAACTACTTTTCTTGTTTACTAGCCATTTGAATTGGAGAGCGTGATGGCAGTATCTAAGGGAGTAACAACACGGTCTTCAGAAAAGATAGTGCTACCAGTTGATGCAGATGGAACCACAGTTGTACTTGCCCAAGGACCAGATCACTAGTAGAAAAAGGGTCAAACGTGAAGCACATTAGTGCCGGTTTGAGTTAATGGTACCATTAGTGCCGGTTCGAATGACTATGCATTAATGCTGGTTCGTGTTGAACCCTTAGTACCGGTTCGTGCCACGAACCGATACTAAACGGGTGATGGCAGGCTGGCGTTAGGCTGGGGCGCCACGATCACCTTTAGTATCGGTTCGTGGCACAAACCAGTACTAAAGGGCTAACCTTTAGTACCGGTTTGTGCCACAAACCAGTACTAAAGGGGTCGGACCTATAGTACTGGTTTGTGACACAAACCGGCACTATAGGGCAATTTTCAAACTCTACCCCCCCTGTGTGTCGCCATTTCAGTTCTGAAAAAATCAAAAGAAAATGATAAAAACTTCAAAAAATAAAATCCTTCGAGAGGTAGTTATATTACTACATCTACTAGTTAGGAAAATTTGCAAACTTAAATTTGGACATGTTTTGCAAAAAGTGTAAGGAAAATGTAAATTGGCAATAACTTTTGCATACGATGTCGGAAAAAAAACGTATAATATATCAAAAATTTCAGCACGAAAATCTGGATCCGATGGAGACCGCCTATGGCCTGTTTGCAATTTTTTAGAATCCTAAAATTCCAAAAGGAAAAAAAGATATGGTCAAATTTAAGTTTTTTTAATTTTTTTGTTAAATCTGGTCAAACTACTTATTCAATAAGTATTAATGTTACTACATAATTATTCAAGAATATTAGTGTTACTAAATAATTATTTCAATTTTTTGAATTTTGGTCAAATCTGGTCAAACTGTGGTCTAACTATGGTCAAATTGTGGTCTAGCTATGGTCAAACTTATTCAAGAAATATTAGTGTTACTAAATAATTACTATTTTTTAGAATAATAGTTTCAAACTCAAACAGTGAAATGTGTGACTTCATGCTCAAGCTAAACTCCCGAGGGTTAATAGGATTGGCATCTTACTATTGTCAAGAAAACAACAAGTGCAGACTTGGAAACGAAGGAGAATAGAACCCGAAAATTAAGCGTGCTCGGGCTGGAGTAGTGAGAGGGATGGGTGACTGGTCGGGAAGTTAGACGATTTGGAATGAGTGATCCACACTTGAGCAGTTAAGAGAGGTGATTAGAGACTAAATCACCAAATAATTCATAAAAATTATTTATGAAAAAATAAAAAAAATCCAAAATTAAAAAAAAACATTTAGTACCGGTTGGTAACACCAACCGGTACTAAAGGTCCCCCATACCAGGGCGCGAGCTCACGCCACGTGGTGGCACTTTAGCGCGGGTTCATGCCGAACCGGTACTAAAAGGGGGGGAGGCTTTTAGTGCCCACCAATTAGTGCCGGTTATGGAACCGGCACTAAAGGCCCTTACGAACCAGTTTTAAAGCTCCATTTTCTACTAGTGGATGCACCACACATAACCCAAACTCTCGCAGATTGTACCCCTACCTAGTTGGACAGAGAACCAGCTACACCCCTTCTAACCCCAACCCCGGCAGATAGTAACCCAGTTCCAGTTGACACAGCACCGTCTCCACCACAGAGCACCCAAACATGTGCAGTTAGTAAGGGAACTGCAGTGCGCAAAGCACGAGGACCACCACTCCGAATCCCAGCTCAACGCTTAAAGGGGAAGAAGATTTGTTCTCAGGTCAGGTTCTGTAGCTATGGTTCATACTCCTTTGCTCTTGCATTACTGTATTTACTCATAGCAACTATTTTCAAATTTGAAGGATGGAATTGAAACTCCAATGGCGCAACAGGTATGTTTTAAACCTGTTTCTTTAACTGGTTTGCTGTTGTAACCTGCTCTATGTTGATTTCAGTTTCAATTGAATAAATAGTTATGTTCTCATGTCATGCACATTACAAGTGTTGTTATTGCTCTATAGTTACCCACACGTATATTCTGTCTATTTTGCTTTGTTTTGAACAAATATTATTTGAACTGTGTCTCTATCTTGATTTGGCAACAAAAACTAGAATGATATAGACCATGAAGTGACCATGGTACATAGATATATGTTTGTTTCATGTTGTTATCCTGTCTAGTTTACTACTGAACTCATTTACCAAAATGAGTTGCATATACAACATGGTAAACATGTGATGTGTTTGCTTGTTTCTCTTTTAGAATGCACACAAAATATTGGAGAACAGTACCGCGTTATCCAATGGTAAAGGAAGTAATGCAAATAAGGTTCAAGATAGTGAGACATCCCTGTTGGTCTCCAAGAAAGCTGATAAAAACTATCTTGACAACAGTGAGGGAACCCAAAAGTCCTGTCTTGATGTAGTGTTCGAGTTACTGGCCACTACTGCTGGCACAAGCTCTTCGAACTAGCTGCCTGAATCAGTTCATCTTCTTGAGTCTCAACTTCAAGTTGAAAGACATCGATCAGATGTGCTGCGACAGGAAGCTGAAGGACTGAGGAAGTCCCTTTAGAATTCAGATGCATATTTTCTGGTGCAACAGCAAGCGCTGGAGGATTTAAGCGCCAAACAAGAGAAAGTTAATAAGCTTGCTAAGCATCTTGCCAGCATTATGGGTACCCAGGATATTGTTTCTTGAGATCTTCTGAAGTGGTTTCAGTTCTGGATTTGTTTTGCTGCGGCGTTTATTTGCGATGGTCGCCAAATTTGACAACCAGTGTATATGATATGCTGCTTTGTTCCCTATATTTGCACTAGTGGTGAACTTTGATGCCCAATGGATGTAATATGTGTAATAGCTGTGATAGCCTAGCGTTAGTTGCTTGCTTATTTATTTCCTTGTTGTCTTGTTTATTTGTTTCCTTGTAGTCATTGCAGTTCTTTTTCCGCCGTTAGCTAGTGGCTGCGATAACCTATTTTTGAAAACTAGGCGACAATAACCATGGGCTAATATTTACTGTAGTGACACTGGGCCTCCTACTGGCCATCGAAACAGTGGGCCTTCTACGGGCCTTAGAAACAATGGGCCTTCTACGGGCCGTAGAAACAATGGGCCTTCTGCGGGCCGTATGATCGAATGGCCAAACATGGGCCAAACAGACCGCATTATGGCCGTAAACGAGCTAGAGTTGGAATCGTCCGTTCATGGGCCGACCATAACGGGCCATCGTTAATAGGCCGTATTTGATGATGCTATGAAAACGTCCCAATGTATTAACGGACCACAAATGGGCTGAATGTAACCACGGGCTGAATTTGGCCCACAAGCAGAAAATAACAGTAACGGGTGGTAAGTAAACGAATGCTGGAAATGAGCCCAAGAATAAATGGGCTCTGAGAAGGACGAAAGATAACATGGGCTGGAAACGACCCAACAGAATAATGGGCCGTTAATGGGTATAAAGTGATACACTGTTCATTACGGGCCAGTTTCACCATGGGTCGTTACTGGGTGTAAAGTGATACACTGTTCATTACGGGCCAGTTTCACCATGGGCCGTTAATAGGCCAAGAGTTACATAGGGCCTCATATGGGCCGAAAGACGTCATGGGCCATACATGCGCCAGAAGTGAAAACGGGCTGGAATCATATTGGATGGCCCAGATGACGCTACTGGGCCTAATTCGGATAGGGCGTAACGGGCCTTGGGTTAGCGGGATGTAAATGGGCTATATGCGAACATGCCATTAATAGGCTTTCCATGGGCCGGCCTGCCACCTTTTGACCAAGTCAAATGGGCCGGCCTTTTCACAGGAATGGGCCTCTGTTGGGCCGTGCCACGTGTCGACATATCATAGGCGCCTTCCGTCCATTGAGTGGATGACATCTGTCCCAACGATGAGCCAACACGTGTTACCTCCAGCCAATGATGATTTTACACGTGGAAAATCCCCATTGGTCGGGGCTGTTAACGGGTTATCGGATCCAAAACCCGACCCGATAGCTTAACGGCGTTCCATTACGGTGGATGCCATGTTTCGGTCACCCTTGATGAAAGGACTTCTGTGATGCGCTATTTATCGTCATGGAAGTGGACACTTCCGTGATGACAATTTTGGTAATGTCATGGAACACTTCTACGACAACACAGGTATGACTATCTTGATTCTGTCATAAGAACGTCATGGATGTACATGCATGACAAAAAACACGACCTACTGTGACAAACACGTATCATCATGGAAGAGTATTTTTTGTAGTGTAACTTGGCGGCGGAAGACACCTATGGTGGCGGCGGAGAGGACAAGGTCCACGGCTGGCGTGAGGACGGCATCGAAGAAGTCGCTGCAGCTAAGCGCTTCATCTCCGGCATTGTCGCGAGCTAGCGGAGGCGCTAGGGTTTGTGCGAGGTGGGAGAAGAGATAATGGCCGTGGTGAGTTGAGTATTTATAAGGAAAGGGACAGCACAGCATAATTACGCAGGTGCCCCTAGCGGTTCACATATGAAGGACATGTGGCATGCATGCAACACATTGGAAGTCGTTCCATGTTCCCACGCACGTCTGGATTGTCGGGTGGTCGTTCCAGCTTCTCCGGGTTTCAAGCAATAAGGATATAGCATTAAAACAGATTCAACTTTTGTCTTTGTATCTTCTGTTGGCAAGGACGCAGAGAAGACTTTCGACAGTTACAACAAAATGCATATGATTTGGATAGATAGAATTTGAGGTAGAAGCATAGAAGGGGTTAGGGTACGATCACATTCACTTAGATGAAAAGATTGAGTAAGGAAGGCATGGCTATAAGTGAATGTTGTAGAGGACAGAACACGAGTATATGTATATATAAGACCAAATCAACATTGAGAAGATAAACATGAAGTCAAATCAATGTTGAAGACAAACCAAATGCGAAGACTTTACAAATGCACGTCAAACGAAACACTTCAAACCAGAATTTGGTGGTGGCGTTACCCACCGTATAGGAAGTATTAGACCCAGACATGGCGCACAATTATCGTGGCACTCTGAAGTCATATTCCACATTAATGTATTCACATTCAGAGTGCATGTCTTCATTGATTGAAGATATACTTTACTTCGTGTGTTGCACATCTAAGTCATCACATGCATAAGCGTTAGGATGTGTGTCCAATCACAGGATATTCGAGGATTCTAAGATATTTAGCTCACACCGCAACTTGCAAAACCTTTTCTCATCCAAGGGCTTTGTGAAGATATCTGCCAATTGCTCTTCAGTGCTGACGTGAATGATATCAATATCTTCCTTCATGACATGATCTCTGAGAAAGTGATGAAGAATTTCAATGTGCTTTGTCTTCGAGTGCTAAACTGGGTTGTTGGCAATCTTGATGGCGCTTCCATTGTCGCAGTAAAATGGTACTTGCTTCAGATGGATACCATAGTCCTTGAGAGTTCGCTTCATCCATAGAAGCTGAGCGCAGCAAGATCCAGCAGCAATGTATTCGGATTCAACAGTGGAGAGAGACACATAGTTCTGCTGCTTTGAAAACCAACAGATAACAGATCGTCCAAGAAAGTGACATGTGCCTAATGTAGACTTGCGATCAACCTTGTCACCAGCATAATCAGCATCTGAGAATCCAACTAGATCAAACTCCGAGCCCTTTGGATACCATAATCCTAGTGTTGGGATGTAAGCCAAATATCAAAGAATTCGCTTCACAGCTAAGTGATGCGACTCCTTTGGTGCCACATGGAATCAAGCACGCATGAAAACGCTAAGCATGATATCTGGCCTTGATGCACATAAATAGAGTAAAGAAACAAGCATGGAGAAGTATACCTTTTGATCAAACTCTTTACCATTGTCGTCGGGACCGAGATGACTTTTGGTTGGCATTGGCGTCGTGTATCCCTTGCAGTCTTGCATTCCAAACTTGGTTAGGCAATCTTTGAGGTATTTCTCTTGATATATGAAGATGTCGTTGCTTTGCTAGCAGATTTGAAGACCAAGGAAGAACTTCAGCTCGCCCATCATGGACATCTGATATTGCTCTTGCATCATGTGTCCAAACTCTTCACTGTATCTTTTGTTAGTGTAGCCGAAGATAATGTCATCCACATAGATCCACTACAAGAAATATGCTATCTTGTGACCTCCACTATTGGTCACTAAAAGGTCATAGTTTTTCATTTGCGACCTTTTTGTGACCAAAAACAGAAGGTCAAAAGCTGGCGGTCGTAAACTGAAATTAACGACCTTCACTGTGAGAAGGTCATAGACGTTTTTGATCAAAATATGCCTATTGTTTTGTTTTGGTCACTTGCAGCCTTCCCAGGCCACGTAGGCATCCGACGTGGCAATCTGATGTGGCACAAGAATCAGCCCGGTCCAATTCGATTTTCTACATGGGCCTAGCCCAACAATTCAGCCTATTTGTGTGTTTTTCTGTCTGTCAATTTTTGGTTGGGTTCATGGGCCAAGCCCAAAATTGCAGCCTTTTATTGTTGGGTTGTGGCCTTTTTGTCTAAACGAATTTAGTTTTTCTTTTTTTCCCAAAAGAAGGGTCCACTAGTCAGATGGGTCCCAGTTGTCATGTTCTAGTAACATCATCAGTTGGCTGTGGCCTTTTCAGGCAGAGTACATAGGAATACAATTTTGCCCATATATATTGTTGAGAAATTTTCATAATTTTGCTGTCAAAGCAGCATGTACACAGGAATACAATTTTGTATCAAAGCAACATTTCAACCGTACATTCATGACACGTACATAAAAACCAGCAATAAAAAGATTACAATATGCCATTTGGCTCAGATCTTGCATGCGCAGCATCTCACATTCATGTATAGAAGAGGAGGAGGGGCTTGAGTTGTCCTGAAGGATACGCATTCCTGAAGGACACAAAAAGTAGAGGTATTATTTTGGACAATAAACTCCAAGACAACATTGTAGGCTATTAACGTAAAATAAGTTATTATCAGGTTAAGCCTCCTTAGTTTAGTGATCATTTTCTCATACAATTTTATTTCAACTTAATAGTATCCAGAATCAAGCAAGGAACTAAACATCAGCAGCAAAAAGGTGAGAAACTGCATCAATCAACAAGATATTGATTGTATGATTTGTTCTTCAGGAACTTGGACAGCCAATCGACCAAAAAAGTTCATGGAGCTCCACAATAAAAAGCCCATGACAGTTAGTTACTATTTGCTTCAATATAAATGAATTCCATAAACATTGTACTGACATCCTTTGCTAACACTGCTAGGCTGCTAGCTGTGTGTGTTCATCCATGATCCATGAACCTAACTAGTGTTATTTGTATCTCTAGACTAGAATCAAATTATCATTAGTGTTACTATTAACTTGATGGTGGCATCTTCTATTAGGGTACAGATTTCACACAAAACATGAAAAATAGATGAAGCAAGCAGCATCAAACAACACATTCACAATTGAATTATGCATAAAAACTGAACCAATACAATGCTGCTGTGTTGTGGCCATAAAAATTGCAACTAATGCCCACTTCACATCAGATCTGCAAGGGGTAGAAGGAGGGGTGGAGCTCACCATGTCAGGGGGTGGAGGAGAGGAGGAGGGCATCCTGTAGCCGCAACATTTCCTCATGAGAGCAACCTGCACAAAACAGAACCTTCAACATGTTTAGATCGGGAAGAGAAAAAAGACAGAACAAAAACAGAACCTATTCCCTCATTCTTCCCCTATTCTTCCTATTTCTATTTCTCTCCTCGGTTTCATTGAACCAACCAACCTAGCATAACCTTGGATGATCTGCTAGCTAGACTGGGGTGGATAATCAAGCTTGAACAATGCATGGCATGCTTGTTGGTATTGTCATATATCTATGCTTGTCTACCAAAGAAACTGTAGTCAAAGCCCGCAATACAGGCATGCCTTTTTTAACTGATACAACCCCCACGGCAGAGGGGCGCTGCACTATGTGCCATAGAGAATAGACTTGTGCTCAAAGCACAGCCAGCTAAGTTCAGACTTGGCAACACATATTCATCATCATATAACTAACACGGAAACAAAAAGGAAATTTACAACAGAGCAGTCATCTCCATGTCGCGCCGAAGTGGGACACGAAGAACCGAAAGTCCGGGTGGTCTACCTGTACGCAGGAAAGCCAGTTGTCTGGCTCCTGCATCAGCGACATGACACTCTCCTACTCCGGGGCACCGTTGGATGCCCACAGGGAGCTGTGGAGCTTGTATGCCAGCCCAAAGGTGGGCAGGGAAAGCCTGCCCGTTGCGGTGGTGAAGTGGCCGATTCCCTCGAAGCCGGGGCATGCTGGTGTGGTGGGATGGCTATCTGCAAGTTGAAACGAGAGGGTTTAGTTAGCGTCATATGAAGCAATGGAGGAGGATTGAAATGTACAGGTCATGTCTATAATAATGGTGTTGTGTAAGCAGACGGCAAAATAATAAATTCCCCATTTCGTATGGCGCTAGAAACAGGGAGCGGGTGCTGTTGTTTTTACCCTTGGAAGGTGTTGCCAAGCAATGGAATGTCAAGAAGCACATGTCCAGGTCCTTCAGCGTCGGTCCTGTTGGGATTCTATTACAACCTAGCTCCGCCTTCTCCTGCTCCCGTGCTGTCAGCTTGTCGCCGACCAGCCACACCTGCAACCCATCTCACATCTGACTCGCTGCGTCCACGTTCAAAAATAGGAGTAATTTTACTTTTGTTTTGTTCTTGTACCTTGCTGCTGTAGCTGCAAGACAAGGCAAGGCGGCCCCGGAGCTCCGGGCTGATCTGCTGTCCAAGCACCTCGTGCAGATCTCTGTCCACCACCGGAACCTCTAGAAAACACATATAATTTGGAGTCATTGCCTGAACAGCCCCAGTAACTCATCCTCAAGAAAACAATTATAAAAGACTAATCTTAACCCACTGGTAGCAGTCGAACACTAGCAACTAGTGAGCACTAAAGAAACAGCACAATGAAATGCTAGGGAGGAGCCTGAAGCCGTACCATTGGAAAACAGAGGCAAGATCATGGAAGACACACTGAAAGATACAGATCGGTGAGTAACACTAGCCCTGAACCTGCCCTGCCTGGAGGTACAGGGGACGGACTAGCCGGTGAACACGACGGCCTGCAGCAAGCTGAGATCCTCGTTGGCCATGTCGGCGAACAGGAACGCGAACGCTCTATTCCTGCACGTACAGTTTTAGAACAATCCGTCAGTTCACCTGAAAACTGTTTGGGGTCAGCAAAGGGCATCAGACAGGAGGTCCCCTGAAGTTGGGATTCTTGGAAGCGAAGATGGAGAGGAACTGGTTGACGGAGATGCCGAGCTGCAGATCCTACCAGGGGACGAGGAACTCGAGCTTGTTGTGCTTCTTCCTGGACGCCTGCAGCTGCATGATCCGCAGGTTGCTTGGGACCGTCCTCCCTCCCCCTGCAGATCGACGAAAACCCAGCATCCATCCACCGTTCGTCACAGTTCAGAACCATGTGGTCGATTCATGAAACAGCAAGGAACATGTAGTAAAATCCTTCTTACTAGCGCAGGGGAACCAGTGGTGGACGTCCCAGGCGAGGGGCGAGGCGGCGTCGGCATGGAGGTAGAGCACGTTCCCGTAGGCGTCGACGCGGAAGAACGTGCCCCGATGTAGAAGCGGTTGCGGATCTGGGCCCTGTCAGAGTAATGGGCCACGGGTAGGCCAACCCGAGCCCCATAACCTTTCAAGACATCGGGGCAGGTTGCGCCCCTCAAGACCCCAGGGCGAAGAGCCGCCTCCTGGGGAGTCTACGACAAGGTGACCGACTTCCCGCTCACGGCCGAGTCCCATGGACGACTTCGAGAGAAGCCGGCTTGGGGAGTCAGCCGGCGACTCCAACAAACCATGACCTCATCGAAGGGGCCGGGGCAGGGGCGTGGCTACAGTGAATCCCACTCCCCGCCCCTTACCAAGGGCAGGCATGGCTACAGCATGCCGTACTTGGGGAGATCTCCCTGCGGCATGGCACTGTTGCCAGGCCGGCCCTGACATCAGCACCACTATACCAAGTCCTGCACCCACAACGGCTTGTTTGTACAGCCTGGATACAGCAAGGCCCACCAGTCAGCGAGACCTCAGAAGACGGCGGGAGGACAGCCAGTCGGACCCATTGGGAGTCGGCCCGGGGGAGTCGGCCGAGCCCTCCCCCGGGGCCCATGCGACATTAATCACGAAGAGACAGGGCGTGGCCACAGTGATCGCCCGCCAGGCGGCGGGGCTGTTGCCACGACCCCATGACCAAGCTTGCATCATCAGGAGCACGGCTACAGTAATCAGCAGCCAGCATGACTCGCCCGCGGCGGACGCGGCCTGTCGGCTCTGTACCAGACCAGTCGGCGGGGCCCACCAGTTGGTGGGCCCCAGCAGTCGGCGGAGAAGTCAGAGGTCGGAGACACTAACGGCTAGACCCGCGCCCAGTCACATTACCATTGTACCCCTAGGGGGTAGGCCTATATAAACCCCCAGGGCACCCATGCAAAGGGTTGGCTCCCAGTAGTTCTAGACACACCAGATAGAAGGGGAGAGCTAGCCCTGCCCTCTCCTGCCACCCGAAACAGCTCAAGGAGCAACCTTGTAAACACTTGACCATAGTGATCATGCGGAGACCCCGCAGAGCAGCAGTAGGGGTGTTGTCTCCCCGGAGAGCCCTGAAGCTAGGTAAGATCCGCCGGTGTGCATGTCTTCGCCTCATCCCGTTTCCAGGCACCGGCGACGTTCTACTCGCCCCCACCATGATAAGCCATCTGTTGGCATATGTCGCACCAAACCCCCGACATTTGGCGCCCACCGTGGGGCATGGTGCACCGCCGTCTGGAGATCTGTTCTAGACGGGAACCCTTTTCCTCCCTGGCGAGCGCAGCTAGCCAGGCACGCCAGATGAAGTCTGCATCGACGCGCTGCGCGACATTGAGATTGCCTGCACAGCCAGCTCCTTGGCAGAACTTGTCGGTGAGGTTTGCCTCTTCGACGAACCTGTGTCCAACATAGGCGCAGGCGGCCCCGAGAACCTCCTCGCGGGCCTCCTCGATCAACTCCACGTTTCTGGCGAGCCCGCCGTGGACTTGGAGTCCATAGGCTCCACCGACCCGCTACTGGTCGACTCCGACACCACGTCGATCGACGCGTTTCCCACCAATGTGGTGGTCTACGACGAGCCTCTCCCCCACGCGGAGAGCGACGGAAGCACCGTCACTGAGGTGCTAGTCATCAGTCATGACGAGTCCCCTGGCGGAAGAGCGCTCGATTCACTCGGCGTGGCGCTGCAGGACCTAACTACGCCCATTCCAGAAGACGCTGACGCGGAGACGTTAGAAGCGCGCCGCCTTCAGCTTGTTGAAGGCGCGAAGAAGCTGGCCAGCATGAGATGCTTGTCAGAAGCTTACCAGCGGGAGATGGATCGCGCTGTTGGTGGCTCGCCGGCTCTGGTAGGGCCCAGCCGCCTTGGCGCGGTCTAGCAGCGCGGCGTAGCCATCGCCAGCCTGTTTGGGGCTGGCCGCCCCATGTACTCCACCCCAGCGTAGAACATCCGAGCCGCCCAGGCAGCGGCGGCCGAGCTGGATAATTTCGAGGGCGAAGAGCGCCGCCTCGTGATGGAGCGTGTCCAGCGTCTCCTCGACGTGGCCGCCGCACAGAACGAGGCTGGCTGCCGCATGGAGGCGCCACAGCGGCCAAACGACGACCCGCACTGAGATCATGGAGCAACGTCTCGGACACCGACTGGCGGTGCCCGAGGAAGAAAGGACAAGGAGCCGGCTGTCAGCCACAGTCGGACTTGGATTACCATAGAGCGCGACGGAGACGGCCGCCCCAGAGCAGTGGAACAACGGGACGACTGTCCGCCTCCCCCTCCCCGCAAGGAGAGGCGAGTCTCCCCGCCGCCTGTTGTTCATCCGACTCTCGGTGACCGCCTTGGCCGCCGAGAGGGAGTTGGAGAGAATGACGCCCGCCACCAGATCGACTGACTTCACCGGTCCCTGGCACTGGAAGAAGAAGACGAGCTGGGTCCGCCTTGTTTCGGGCCCCGCATTCGGGATGAGCCCTTCCCCAGAGGGTTCACGCTCCCAAGAGACACGCCCAAGTATACCGGCTCCATGAAGCCGGAAGACTGGCTGGTCGACTACTCCACGGCTGTCAGCATAGCAAACAGCAACAAGCGTGTCGCCGTGAAGTACGTTCTGCTCATGCTCCAGGGCACGGCCCGGACATGGTTGAACAGCCTGAAGCCCCGCAGCATCAACAGCTGGGTCGACTTCACCGAAGCGTTCATCCGCAACTTCACCAGCACGTACAAGCGTCCTCCCAAGCCTCGCCAGCTCTCCTTGTGTGTGCAAGGTCCTGACGAGTCAACTCGCGACTACCTCACGCATTGGGCCGAGCTCCGGAACTCCTGCGAGGGCATGCACGAGGTGCAGGCCATCGAGTACTTCACAGCCGGGTGCCGAGAAGGCACCCTCCTCAAACACAAGCTCCACTGCGACGAGCCAGAAACCCTCGACGAGCTGCTGATCATAGCAGACAAGTACGCCACGGCCGACTCCATGAAGGTGGAAATTCATATCAGCACGACTGGCAAAGTGGCTCCTCAAGCTCCAAGAACTCCGGCGGCAGATGCCGGCCGGCGACAGCAGCAGGGCGACAACAAGCGCAAGGCCCCGCAGCCGACTTCCGGCAGCCGGCAGGTCGCGGCCGTTGAAGCCCAGCAGCCAGAAGAGCAGCCTCCGCCCAAGCGGCAGAAAGGCGGCAAGCCAAACTAGTTGCCGGCCTTCTCCTACGAGCAGACTTTGGATGGACCTTGCAAGTTCCACAGCGGCGCGAAGCCGTCGAATGACACCACCCGGAAGTGCCACTGGCTCACTAGGATCACCAAGGGAGACGGCCTCCTGCCACCCCCGCCTGCTGGGCAACCGCCTCCGCCTCCGCCCCAGCAGCCGGCAGGCAGGCCAGTCGGCGCAGTACAAGACGAATACCCTGAAGAGCACAGAGCCTACATGGTGTTCACCAGTATGGCTGATGATCGATGTAGCAGGCAGCTACAGCAACAAGAGGTGAACACAGTAGCCTCAGAGACGCCAGAAGTCTTGCACTGGTCCTGCTTCAGCTGATGGGCTCCTACGCCTTGGTCCTAGACACCACCTTTTCTACGGATAAGCGGGCCGCGTGTTTCTCGCGATTTCTGATAGACGGAGGCAGCAGCATCAATATCATGTACAAAGACACCATGGAGAAGTTAGGAATCAAGCAAAGACAGCTTCAGAGCAGCTGAACTGTGTTCCACGGCATTGTACCTAGGCTGTCCTGCTCACCAATCGGCAAGATCCTAATGGACGTCCTCTTTGGGGACAAAGATCACCTCCGAAGAGAGTCTGTTTGGTTTGAGGTGGTGGACCTTGAGAGCCCATACCATGAGCTACTTGGCCGACCCGCTTTGGCCAAGTTCATGGCGGTCCCCCATTACGCCTACCTCAAGATGAAGATGCCCAGTTCCAGGGGAATTCTGACTATGGCCGGTGACTACTGGAAGTCGTCCGCTTGCGCGGCCGAGAGCAGTCGGCTGGCCGAGTCCCTGGTGATTGCAGCCGAGAAGCGACTCCTTGAAAGAGTTGTGGCGATGACCGGCAAGCAGCCGGAGATATCACCCGACCCGAAGGAGTCGGAAGCCGAAGGTTCGTTCAAGCCGGCCAAAGAGACAAAGAAGATACCCTTGGATCCGGAGCACCCTGAGAGGTACGCTGTCATAGGTGCAAACCTCGACAGCAAATAGGAAGGCAAGCTCGGTGATTTCTTCCGTGAGAATCGGGACATCTTCACATGGTCTCCCAAAGACATGCCGGGTGTACCGACGGATTTCGCCGAGCACAAGTTACATGTCCGATCTGATGCAAAGCCGGTCTGGTAGCCCCTGCGCCGCTTATCAGAAGAGAAGAGAAGAGTTGTCGGAGAAGAGATAGCCCAACTCCTAGCAGCTGGCTTCATTATGGAGGTTTTCTTTCCGGAGTGGCTGGCAAATCCGGTCCTGGTACTGAAGAAGAACAAGCAGTGGCGAATGTGTATTGACTACACGAGCCTCAACAAGGCCTGCCCCAAGGACCCATTTGCTCTACCAAGAATCAGTCAGGTGATAGACTCCACAGCCGGATGCGAGCTGTTGAGTTTCTTGGATGCATACTCAGAATATCACCAGATCAAGCTGAACCCGGCTGACAGATTGAAGACCGCCTTCATCACGTCGTTTGGAGCATTCTGTTACCTCACCATGACGTTCGGCTTGAGGAATGCCGGTGCCACCTTTCAGCGTTGCATGCAGAAATGTCTCCTCAAGCAGCTCGGTAGGAACGCCCATGTCTACGTGGATGATGTGGTGGTGAAGACGGAGTAGCGTGGAACGCTGCTGGAAGACCTCAAGGAGACCTTTGAGAACCTACGCCGGTTCCAGATCAAGCTCAACCCCGAGAAGTGCGTCTTCGGAGTACCAGCCAGCCAGCTGCTAGGCTTCCTTGTCTCTAAACGCGGCATAGAATGCAACCCATTAAAAATCAAGGCCATCGAAAGAATGGACGTACCCAGCCGACTGCTGGACGTGCAGAAGTTCACCGGCTGCCTAGCGTCCATCAGCCGATTCATCAGTCGGCTGGGCGAGAAAGCTCTCCCTTTATACCAGCTCATGAAGAAGACCACTTTTTCGTGTGGAACCACAAGGCGGACGAAGATTTTTACCAATTGAAGAAGATGCTGACTACTCCACCCGTCCTGGCGGCTCCGACTCCCAAGGAGCCTATGCTCCTGTACATCGCCGCCACCAGCCGAGTAGTCAGCACAGTCATCATAGTGGAGCGCAAGGAGGAAGGCAAGGCGCTGCCTGTCCAGAGGCCGGTTTATTACCTGAGCGAGGTACTGTCGACCTCCAAGCAGAACTACCCCCACTACCAGAAGATGTGCTATGGCGTACATTTTGCTACCAAGAAATTGAAGCCTTACTTTCAAGAGCATGCAGTCGCGATGGTCTGCACGACCCCACTTGCCGAGATCATCAGTAGCCAAGATGCCTCTGGACGAGTGGACAAGTGGGCCATAGAGCTGGCTCCTTACACCATCTACTACCAGCCTCGCACCACTATCAAGTCACAAGCACTGGCCGACTTCCTCATCGACTGGGCCGAGACACAGTACCTGCCTCCAGCGCCTGACTCCACCCATTGGCGGATGCACTTCGACGGCTCCAAGATGCACACCGGCTTGGGATCCGACGTCGTCCTCACCTCTCCTAAAGGTGACAAGCTCAAATATGCACTGCAAATCCATTTTGCCGCCTCCAACAACATGGCCGAGTACGAGGCGCTCATTCACGGGCTCCGGCTTGCCAAAGAACTTGGCATCCGCCAGATCTTGTGCTATGGCGACTCGAACTTGGTGGTCCAGCAGTCATCTGGCGACTGGGATGCGAAAGACGCAGACATGGTAAGCTAACTTTTCCTCGTACAGCAACTCAGCGGGTATTTTGAAGGGTGCGAGTTCCTCCACGTGCCAAGAAATGACAACAACCAAGCAGACGCCTTGGCACGAATCGGCTCCACCCGCCAAGCAATTCCATCCGGCGTCGCCCTTCAATGCCTCCTCAAGCCGTCTGTCAAGCCTTCACCAGAATCAGACTCCATTTTTGTGCCGGCTCCTCGCGAAGACGGCGGATCCGACTCCAGAGCTCCGGCAGTCGGAATGGGGACCTTGGTGGATGACTCCAAAGTCACCACAGTCGAGCCCGGCCCGGGGACTGGGGCAGCGAACTCGAGGATTCCAGAACTCGGCCTAGGGACAGCACCAGTCGGCCTGGGGACTTCATCAACTCAGCAAGCGGCTGTTGACTCCAACCCACCGCCTCCCAGCCCAACCACCCTCGTCCAAGTCACAGTTCTGGCAATCGAAGAAATAGCAGCACCCTCATGGGCCCAGTCCATCCTCAAATTTCTGGTGAATAAAGACCTACCAACTGACGAGATCTCAGCCCGTCAAGTACAATGCCGGGCGGCAGCCTATACCATAGTCAACAGAGAGTTGGTCAGGCGCAGCGTCACTGGTGTCTACCAGCGCTGCGTAGAGCCAGAGCAAGGCCAAGCGATTCTCAAAGACATCCACCAAGGTGAATGCGGCCACCATGGGGCTTCAAGAGCACTCGTCGCCAAAGCCTTTCGGCATGGTTTCTTCTGGCCGACTGCCTTGGAAGAGGCCAAGGAGTTGGTCCAAAAATGCAAAGGGTGTCAGAAGTTTCGCTCCAAGCCGCACCAGCCGGCTTCTGTGGTCAAGACCATCCCCATTGCCTGGCCTTTCGCAGTTTGGGGTCTGGACATCGTGGGACCATTCAAGATAGCGCGAGGTGGTCTAACTCACCTACTTGTCGCAGTGGACAAGTGCACCAAGTGGGTGGAAGTGAAAAAAATTAAGAAATTGAATGGGCCGACTGCCGTGACCTTCATCACCGATATCACAATTCGGTACGGCATACCACACAGCATCATCACCGACAACGGCACCAATTTTGCCAAAGGCGCCTTGGCCCGTTTCTGCGCAACACAGGGCATCCGACTGGACCTAGCGTCCGTCACCACCCGCAGTCAAATGGCCAAGTGGAGCGAGCAAACGGCCTCATCCTCTCCGGCATCAAGGCTCGGCTGATCGAGCCTCTGGAGCGCTCAGCCGGCTGCTGGCTCGACGAGCTGCCAGCCGTCCTCTGGAGTCTGCACACGACTCCAAACAAGTCAACCGGCTTCACACCCTTCTTCCTCGTCTACGGTGCCGAAGCCGTCATCCCAACGGACATAGAGTTCGACTCCCCACGAGTCACCACGTACACCGAGGAAGAAGCAGACGAAGCACGACAAGATGGCCTTGATCTGCTGGAAGAAGGCCGGCTGTTGGCACTCAGCCGGTCCTGCATCTACCAGCAGAGCCTGCGTTGATACCACAACAGGAAGGTCAGGGCAAGATCTTTCCAAGAAGGAGACCTTGTGCTCCAGCTGATCCAGCGAATAGCTGGCCAGCACAAGCTGTCGCCGCCTTGGGAAGGCCCTTTCTTCATCAGCAAAGTACTAGGCAACGATTCCAACTACCTGATCGACGCTCAGAAGCCCCGAGCACGCAAGAGGGACGACTCCCGCAAGGAGGCAGAGCGGCCATGGAACGCAAATCTTCTCCGAAGATTTTAAAGTTGATGGAGTATGTACCACACTACCTTTTGTATTAAAGTACCAAGACTTTGGGCCCTCCGAGACGAGCTCGGGGACTGCCCTCTTTTGTATGTATGATAAGAATTATGCCTACAAGTATGTTACTCTTTTATCATGCCGCCTGGCATCGGGCTCGACAAGTGGGCCCGGGGACTTGTCGCCTTGCACTATGAAATGATTCCTGCAGCCGGACAAGTAGTGTGTAACACTTAAGCCGTCTTCTGTCAGAAGCTGAAATGGTGGCCAGAGGTAAGGTAGAATGGGTGCTTGCATGAAAAATGGCTAAGGACCGAAAGCATAAAACATAGCTCAAGACGGCTTCCAACCTTTCTCGCAAACCGATTCTTGATAGTCAGATTGCTGTCTTCTACGTAACTTGCTCAAACAGGCTTGAAAACGGCTAAGTACTTGCTTTCCCAAAGTAGCCGGCACTTGATCCAGCGACAGTCCGCAGAGTGGCCATCCGATTGGCAAGGCAGGCAACTAAGGGAAAGTGGAAAAGGAAAACAGCCAAAAGAACAATGAGCAAGAAAGGATAGATATATAGATTTACATAACATAGGCCCTTGGCCGAATTGTTGAGCAGAGGTTCAAAATACACCCCGCGGGTGGAATTGTGCGAATTAACAAGTTCTTCAAAAAAGACTACTGAAGCAGATAAAACAAAAGACACATCGGCAGCTTAGGAGGCGACAGGCGGAGTCGGGGGGTCGGAGGAGGCGCCAGCATCAGGCATCGGGACGGTCGGCCGGCTAGTCTCGCCTTGATCACCTCCGGCAGCAGTCGGGTCGGTCACACGTGCCTCGTTGCTGGAGGCGCGGTCGGGCTGAGGCCGGCCGTTGGCTCCGTCTTCTAGTGCCTCTGCCTCGCCCTCATCCTCCGCCTTGTCCTCCTCCTCGACGCTAGAGCCAATCACCTCCGCCGAGTCTTCGCCGTAGTCTGGGTTCATCCCAAACCACTCCGGTGGGACCTCCTCGCCGTCTTCAGACCGCTCGGGGACGAACACGCTCGTGTCGGTGTACTCGGCGATCGCCGCAGCACGCTTGACGAGGGCGTCTTCCGCAGCCGCCAGCTCTGGCTGGGCCTCCGACCGAAGCATGGCCAACCGGTCTAGATCCAGCCCCGGGTACCACGCCTTGACGAACTCCAAGGCCCGGCGCGCTCCAGCCCGGGCCGAAGAGCCCTTCCAGGCCTCGAGGGGACCAGCCGCGACCTCCAACCAGTTGGCCGTCAGACTGGGGGTGCGCAGAGCCTGTATATCCGGCCAAAGGGCGGAGATCGCCTAGGCGCCGACGCGCTGAAGCCGGCGCAGCATCCGGTGAGGCGGCCGGAGGCGAGCCTCGATGCTCAAGATGTGTTCATCAAGAGTTTGGAGGGCATCGGCGGCGATCTCCGCGCCCTCCACCCTTCGACTTGCACGGTCGACCTCGATGGCTTGGATAGCAGCCTGCGGCTGCCCAGGAAAGAAGTCTGCAAAACACACGAAGAAACAAAAGAGCAAATCAAAAACCAGGAGTCGGCACGATCTAAGTCGGCATCCCGAAGAAAGAAAACAAAGAGACTCACCATCAATGATGTCTTCGATCTCGTGGAAGCCGGAGGACAGCAGCGCCTCCTTGTCAGACCAGGAAGAGCGCTCGCTCGCGAACTCGGCCAGGAGGGCGGTTTCCGTCTCCTCCGCCTCCCTCTGCGACTTCGCGAGCAGCTCCTTTTGCTCAGCCAACTAAGTGGTCAGCAGATCGCGCTCCGCGGCGAGTTTGCTGCACTCCTCCCCTTTGGCGAGCAGGGCGGAGTTGGCTTCGCTCAGCTGCTATTGAAGAGCAGCGTTAGCCCCTGAAGGAAAGAAAGAAAAGACAATAGATGTCAGTAAAGTAGGTCGCTGCGGAGATCCGGCCCGACTGCTCAGCAGTCGTCCCGAATCTCGGGGACTACAGGCCGCGGGTGCACTAGCGCGCCCCCGCAGAAAAGAGGAAAGGGAGAAGGACTTACTCCGGCTCTCCGCCAAGTCGGCGGTCCGCTTGCCCAACTCTTCAACATTACGGTTGAAGGCAGTGACGCGGAGGTTGTGGTAGTCCTGCAACAAGCATTTCAGACAAAGTTAGTGCCCAGAAGTTCATGAAATTGGAGTTCCGGGCTGCCTGCTCAGCAGCCGGCCCGAAACTTGGGGACTACACCCAGTGGGTGCGCTGGCGCGCCCCCACAGAGAAGAACATGAAAAACAAAGGCTCGAAGGAAAAAACATACCCAGACGGCCGCCCGCGACGCTAGGAATGCCTTGGTGCAGCTCTGGAGGGCGTCGCTCTCAGCGCGGAGCTTCGCCTGGACGTCCAGGAGCCCCCGGTTCAGCGGCCCTGTGCTACCTCCTCGCACCCACCCACCAGGTGTGATGCTCGTTGCTTCAGCGTCTGGAGCCGCCGAGTTGGCGGTGCCGGCTTCCAAGGGGCGAGGCACCGAAGTCGCCTTCTCCAGGCGATGGTGCGCTGGCGAGCCGACCTGAAGGAGCAGCTTCGCCACGGCCTCCTCTTCGGTCGGCGGCACCGGAGGGTCCGCCGGCTGCTCGCCCTGCGCGCCTTCAGACGGCAGCGGAGGTGGTGGCGGAGCGTTCGCGCCCAGAGTAGAGGGATCACCGCCTTCCCTCTTCTCGACGAGGTTCTCCCCGCCGGGTTCTCCGGCCTGCCCCGTGACCTCTGGAGGCGGCGGCGCAGAGTTCAGTGGGGTGACCAGCAGGGCCGACTGGCGGCGTGCGGTTTCCTCGGCCTGCTGCTTCGTTGCGGCGGCGGCTTCGGCCTCCGCTAATTTCTTCTTGGCGGAGGCCTCCGCCTTCTCCAGGAGGAGGGCTTCTTCTTCAGTGCGCCTCTCCCGCGCAAACCGCTCTGTTGCCTCCCGGAGGTCAGCAGCGGGGTCTATCCGCCGAGTGGTGGCGGACGTCTCCGTTGACACCAGGACGGAGGCGGCAGCAACCCGCTCAAGAGAGAGGGGAGCCCTGAAGAAAGAAGGGCAAGCAGAGACTCAGACAAAACAAGAAGAAAGAATAAATTTTGAAGACAGAATACTTACGCAGAGACCAACGGCGGCTTCTTCACTTCCTTGTGGAAGCGGATGGCCTTCGCGGCCGCCTCGTCCTGCCGGGTCGCCGCAGCCGAGCCCTTGGGGTTCTTCGGCCGGCTGCCCAACAAAGTCGGCGCAGCCCGGCGCTTCTTCCCGCCGCCTGGAGCGCCCGACGCTGTAGAAGAGCCTACGCCCGACTGGCTGGCTCCTGGCGCGCAGGGCCTAAAGTCGCCTGTCGTCCCTCCTCCTCCCTCGGCGTCGTCTTCCAGAGCCGCCGCCCCCAGATCGGGGTCGCCGATGTCGCTCTCCGCCCGGTCAGCGATGAACTCACGGGCCGGCCCCAAGGTGTCGGCTGGTGGGTGAAGAAGGGGATTCTAATCGAAAGCCGACTGGTCAGAACAAGACTCAGCAAGAAGAAGACAACTCAAAGAAAAGAAAGGCGACTCACCATGGGCGGGGGGTTGGCGCGGGAGTATGGCTCCTTGCCGAATCGCCAGTCCTCCGGGAGCCTGCTGTCCGAGAGGTAGTTCACCATAAGGGCCACCTCTCCGTGAGGCATGTACTTGGTGCACATCCGACTCGGGTCGCGGCCCCCGCTCATCTGACACATCATGTGAGGGCGGCCTTCGAGTGGGAGAACTCGGCGCGAGATGAAGGCCGCCAGCAGGTCTGGACCAGTCAGGCCCTTCGAATGCGTCAGGACTCAGAGTCACGTGATGGCGCCGGCTCCCGCAGGCGTCAGCGACCTGGCCCGGTACGACCAGTTGGGCAGTCGGCCAGCCGGCGGGCCAGCTTCGAAAGCCGACAGATTCACCTAGTCGCCCCTCGTGGCGAAGTTCCTGACATAGAAGTAGGACCGCTGCCACATCTTCACCGATTTCAGTAGCGAGATGGAGGGGAAGTGGTGGTCGGCTCCTGTCCTCCGCACGGCGATGAAGGCGCCGCACTGAGCCGGCACGCCCGCGGCTTGGGTGCCGAGCTTGCAGAAGAAGAACTCGCCCAAGAGCTCGAGGGTGGGGAGGACTCCGAGGAAGCCTTCGCACAGAGCCACGAAGGCGGACAGTAGCACCACCGTGTTGGGGGTGAGGTGGTGCGGCTCGAGTCCGTAGAACTCCAAGAACGACCGGAAGAAGCTTCTCGCCGGCAGCCCCAGCCCGCGCAGGCAGTGCGAGCGGAAGATGACCCGCTCGCCCTCCTGGGGGGCGGGGGAAATCTCCCCCTCCGGCGCGAGGCGCACCAGGACGCGATCCTCGCCGGGAAGCCGACGGGTCCGGCGGAGGAACTCGATGTGGTCCTCGTGGACCTCAGAGCCGTCCCAAGTGTTGGAGCGCACTGGGGGAGGCGCCGCAGCGGAGGAAGAGCTCATCGTGAAGCTAACGCCGCGACGTCCGCCGGAGCTTGGTCGCGCGGCGGAGCGAAGAGGAGGAAGCAAGAGAGCGAGGAACTGCGAGGAGGAAGAAGCGATGGGTGGTGGGAAGGAGGGGCGTGCGTGCCCCCCTCTTCCCCCTACTTATAGCCCTATGGGCTGCGAAGCCGAGGGGGCGGGCGTGGGGATTTACTGCGCCCGCAGCCCCACGACCCCCACGACCCACGTAAAGTTACTATGCGTAGTAACTTTACGGGAATCCCAACCGCCCGTCGGGGCCGTAGTGGATCCGCTCGGGCGCCGAGGCGCGGTAGTGGCGGGCCCCGCCTATGGGCCTGTCCCGTCGCACGCATGGGCTGGTAGGACGGCCTGGCCACATGCCCTCGCATGACAGGCCAGGAACGGGCGGCGGCCTGGAAGCTTAGCTAGCACGCCACTTGAAATCCCGTCGCGACGTTCCAACTACTAAGCAAGTTGGAATAGTGCGAGCCCGAGTTGGGCGAGTCCGACTCCTTCTAGTCGGCCCGGCAGAAGTCAATCAAGACCATGCATTGAGCTCTAGAGAGGGAAACTACTGAGGCTTCTCGGCCGATCGTCCGCGGCGCCTCACCAGCTTCGGGGACTACTGTCAGAGTAATGGCCCACGGGTAGGCCAACCCGAGACCCATAACCTTTCAAGACATCGGGGCAGGCTGCGCCCCTCAAGACCCCAGGGCGAAGAGCCACCTCCTGGGGAGTCTACGGCGAGGTGGCCGACTTCCCGCTCACGGCCGAGTCCCAGGGACACTTCCAGAGAAGCCGGCTTGGGGAGTCGGCCGGTGACTCCAACAAACCGTAACCTCATCGAAGGGGCTGGCGCAGGGGCGTGGCTAAAGTGAAGCCCACTCCCCGCCCCTTACCAAGGGCAGGCATGGCTACAGCACGCCGTACTTGGGGAGATCTCCCTGCGGCGTGGCACTGCTGCCAGGCCGGCCCTGACATCAGTACCACTATACCAAGTCCTGCGCCCACAACGGCTTGTCTGTACGGCCTGGATACAGCATGGCCCACCAGTCAGCGAGACCTCGGAAGACGATGGGAGGACCGCCAATCGGACCCATTGGGAGTCGGCCCGGGGGAGTCGGCCGAGCCCTCCCCCGGGGCCCACGCGCCATTAATCACGAAGAGATGGGGCGTGGACATAGTGATCACCCGCCAGGCGGCGGGGCTGTTGCCACGACCCCATGACCAAGCTTGCATCATCAGGAGCACGGCTACAGTAATCAGCAGTCGGCAAGACCCGCCCATGGCGGACGCGGCCTGTCAGCTCCGTACCAGACCAGTCGGCGAGGCCCACCAGTTGGCGGCCCCAGCAGTCGGCGGAGAAGTCGGAGGTCGGAGGCACTGACGGCTGGACCCGCGCCCAGTCACATTACCATTGTACCCCTGGGGGGTAGGCCTATATAAACCCCCAGGGCACCCATGCAAAGGGTTGGATCCCAGTAGTTCTAGACACACCAGATAGAAGGGGAGAGCTAGCCCTGCCCTCTCCTGCCACCCGAAACAGCTCAAGGAGCAACCTTGTAAACACTTGACCATAGTGATCATGCGGAGACCCCGCAGAGCAGTAGTAGGGCTGTTATTTCCCCGGAGTGTCCTGAAGCTGGGTAAGATCCACCGGTGTGCAAGTCTTTGCCTCATCCCGTTTCCAGGCACCGGCGATGTTCTACTCGCCCCCACCATGATAAGCCATCCGTTGGCATATGACGCACCAAACCCCCGACAGGCCCCGATGCCGCGGACCCTCTCCACCAACGGCACCCCGCCGTCGGCCGCCATGGAGGGGTTAGCCATCGAGCAGGAAGGGGTACGTCTTGGCTCGCCGTGTAGGAGGCCAGGATAGGGGAAGGTCTACGACGGTGGCTGGGTTGGAAGCAGTTGCGGATCGATCCAGAGAGGAGGAGGAGTCATGGGTTGGGGGTGATCGATCCAGAGAGGAGGAGGAGTCGTGGGTTGGGGTGATCGATCCAGAGAGGAGGAGGAGTCGTGGAGACGTGGGTTGGAGGGGATCTCGCCGGACAGAGGGCGCCGGAGGTGGCGGTAGCCAGGGAGGTGTGGAGCGCTAGGGTTTGGGAGAGAGAGAGGAGGGCACGAGGGGTTGGGTGGGATTCGCAAGAGAGGAGTGTGCATTGTGGGTTGGGTGCGTGGGTGAGACACGTGGGCCGTTGGATCCAAGAGCATCCGAGAGTGATTAGGCACAATCCGCGTGAGATGCTCCTGGACCAATCAGAACACAGTATATAAGTACGATATTTTGACCATCTAAATTGGTCGTAATCGATTAAAAGCAAAGTTCTAAATCATATTGGCTATTTTATGACCTGGAAATAAAAATAAAAATGGAATACCTTCTCATGTGTCATCCAATTTGACCTTAGTTTTTAGGTATAATGATAAATCAAAATAAGAAAAATGTCTTTTAAAAGAGTTAGGAGAAATGAGTTTTTTAAAACATTTTCCATTTTTCGAGTGCCCAAAATGACTTTTTTGTGAAGAGCCTATCATGTATTTGTTGCAAAATTGGACCAAATATATTTTGTAAAATAGTAGGCCATATTTAATGCACAATTGACAGTATGGTTGGGTGTGAAAAGTTTTGATCCACCTCTGGTGAAAAAGAAAAATTCTCGCCGATTCAGTAGGAAGCGGGTCAAATTTGAACTGCAGCTACCTTATTGTTTGCTCTTTATTTTTTACAAAAATCATTTCTAGGTACATAAGTATCTATTTAATTAGAGAAACACGAAAAAAATCCAAGATTCAACCACTAGCTAGGAACGGTCATTCCTGCCGTTTTGACCGCATTTTGAAACGGGCATAAAAAATTCAAAAAAAATCAAAAAAATTTGGAAACCTTCGCGTTGTGTCATTATATGTGGCCAAGTTCCCAGGAAAAATAATAAACTTGTAATACAGCGATTATTTTAAAAAAGTGTTCTTGGAAACAAGCTATCATGCGTGAAGATTCATGGATTTCAAGCCAAATGATCAATCTTATGGCCACATTCATGGCATAGTTTGTTCAAATGATCTCATATTGTGCACAAGGGTGCATCTTGGAATTCCAAAAATGTTTCCTATGGGAGTTTTCATTTTGTTTGCACGGAAAATTCATTTTCCATTTTCCGAGTGCCTGAAGGGAGGTTTTTTTGTGAAGAACCTCCCAAATAATTGTTGCAAAATTGGATCAAATCATTTTTATAAAATACTAGGCCATATTTAATGCACAATTGACCAAATAGTTGGGTGTAAAAAGTTTTGATCCACCTCGCGTGAAAAAGACAAAATTCTACCGATTCAGCTGGAAGTGGGTCAAATTTGAACTGTAGTAGCCTTGTAGTTTGCTCTTTATTTTTTCCAAAAATCATTTTTAGGTACATAAGTATCTATTTAATCAGAGATACACCAAAAAAATTCCAAGATTCAACCACTAGCTAGGAACGGTCATTCCCGCTGTTTTGACCGCATTTTGAAACGGGCATAAAAAATTCAAAAAAAATCAAAAAATTGGAAAACCTTTGCATTGTGTCATTATATATGACCAAGTTACCAGGAAAAATAAGAGACTTATAATACGACAATTCTTTTAAAAAATGTTATCAGAAATGTGCTATCATGCGTGAAGATTCATGGCTTTCAAGCCAAATGATCAATCCTATGGTCACATTCATGGCATAGTTTGTTCAAATGATCCCATATTGTGCACAAGGGTGCATATTGGAATGGCAAACAATGTTGCCTAAGGAAGTTTTCATTTTCTTTGAACGAAAAAACCATTTTCCATTTTTCGAGTGCCCAAAAGGAGGTTTTTTTGTGAAGGACCTCCCAAATAATTGTTGCAAAATTGGACCAAATCAATTTTCTAAAATACTTGGACATATTTAATACACAATTGACAAAATGGTTGGGTGTAAAAAGTTTTGATCCACCTCTCGTGAAAAAGAAAAATTTCCGCCGATTCAGCTGAAAGCGGGTCAAATTTGAACTGCTGCTGCCTCATAGTTTACTATTTATTTTTTCCAAAAATCATTTATAATTACATAAGCACCTATTTAATCATAAATACATGGTTTCATGGTGATATGTCGAGGTTTGGGCGGTGGCCGAGGCCCCCAACTCTAGAGCGCGTAAACTCGCATGCCCGCCGCGTGATCACCGCGTGACCGTGGTGTTGCCATGTGTTCTGGGCAGCCTAGGCATGTCTAGCAGGTTGGGCACTCCCCAAGTAGGTTCTAGGAAGAAAATTACAACATAAGATTCTCACGAGGAGACTGATCGATGCTTAAACATGAATTAGCAGCCAAGTGTTTGATTAGCGGTACGGGAAATGTACATGGCTAATGGGCGTGAGTTTTAGCTGAGGATGATCAGCTACTAAGAAGACCTTCTTCACAAATGTTCAGCCCAAAAGGAGGAGCCTAGGTGGTACTTGCTTTGCAAACAACCACACTGGACATAACTATGAATGTTGAAGCTCGGCTCAAAATAATGAATGGATTGAGTTGGCATTTGGTGGAGGATGGTTATTTGGGCATAGGAAAGCATTGTAGAAAATGGATACTATTTGGACATGCCAAAGTGGTACTTCCTGCACAAACTGTTGTTCTGAACAGAATAGGAAAATGAATATTTTTGAATTATTTTTGAACTAGGCAAGGAAGGTTTTTACATATTTGACAAAGATATGACCCAAAGAATTTATGAGATTTTTTGGGAATTTTGGGAATGACAGAAATATAGGTTGCTTCACAACCCAGGGCAAAAACTGCCACATGGATATGACACATAGGCAAAAACTGATGATGTGGCGCCTAGTCATACCAACGCACCACAATTTACAAGGCTATGACCATCTATATTGGTCGTTAACAACTAGAAATAAGGCAGCGGACTAGCGCTGTTTGCTTTATGACCATTTCATGTAAGGAAATTACGACCATTCTGACCAAAATGGTCGCAATGGTTTAGGGTTTGGAGCCCCCCGAAGAGGTTTTGACCAATTGGTATGAAATGGGCACAGATCTATGACCATTTCTTCCAGGGTCACTGACAGAAGGTCACTAGTTGACATATTTCTTGTAGTGATCTGGCACACAAATAGTTCACCATCGTATGTCTTCGTGAAGAGAGTCGGATCCAGGTAACTAGGTTTGAAGCCTTTGCTCTTTAGGAAGTCTTTGAGTGTGTCATACCAAGCACGAGGGGCTTGTTTGAGGCCATACAGTGCCTTGTTGAGCTTGTATACCATATCAGGGTGGTTTGGATCTTCAAAGTCAGGTGGTTGTGCAACATACACTTCTTCTCCAATCTTGCCATCGAGAAAGGCACTCTTCACATCCATTTGATACAGGAGGATGTTGTGATGGTTGGCATAGGCTAGCAGAATGCGAATGGCTTCAAGCCTGGCCACCGGAGCAAATGTTTCATCGAAGTCAATCCCTTCAACTTGAGTGTATCCTTCAGCAACAAGGCGAGCCTTGTTTCTGACAACTTGACCATGCTCATCTTGTTTATTGCGATAGATCCATTTGGTGCCAATGATATTGTGCTTGCGAGGGTCTGGACGATTGACTAATTCCAAAACATTGTTCATCTCAAACTGTTGAAGCTCTTCTTGCATAGCTTGAATCCATTCAGGTTCCATCAACGCTTCAGCAACTTTCTTGGGTTCAGATATAGAGACAAATGCAAAGTGCCCACAGAAATTTGCTAGCTGAGTTGCTCTTGAATGAGTGAGTGGACCAGGTGCATTGATGCTAGCAATTATCTTCTCAATTTGTACTTCATTTGCAACACGAGGATGAACTGGACCAAGATTTTGCCCTTGCTCATCATTGTCTTCATCTTCAACATTGGCTTCAGGTTGATTTGATGTAGAAATGATTAGTTCCTCTTCAGCCTGTGCCTCTGAAGGTATGATTTCTCCAGTACCCATAAGCTTGATGGATTCACTTGGTGAAACTTCATCTAGCACATTTTGGCAGGTGCTGTCTTTGCGAGCTGTTAGTTTCATCGAACCGCACATCCACGGTTTCAACCACTGTATAGTGAAAGAGTTTGAAGACTCTGTAGGAGTGTGAATCCTTTCCGTAACCAAGCATAAAACCATCATGTGCTTTCGGTGCAAATTTTGAAGTGTGATGCGGATCTTTGATCCAGCATCTAGCACCAAATACTCTGAAGTAGCTTACGTTTGGCTTCTTATGAGTCAGTAGCTCATATGATGTCTTCTTTAGAAGCTTGTGAAGATAAACACGGATGATGACATGGCATGCATTATCAATAGCTTCAGGCCAGAACTAGATAGGTGTCAAGCCCGGTGTTCTTGAACTCTGTGCTGTTGTCACTTCTGATGTGCTTGACCTTGATGCCATAGTTCGTCATGGCACGATTGGCAAATCGTCGGAAGACATCCTGCACTTCAGTCTTGTAGAGAATTATATGCACCCAGGTATATCTAGAGTAATCATCAACAATAACAAAACCATAGAGACAAGCAGTGGTAGTAAGAGTGGAGTAATGAGTAGAACAAATAGGTCCATGTGAAGCAGCTCGAATGGACGTGATGTCGTCATGATTGTCTTCGAGGGATGCTTGGCCTAGTCACGTTCCCAGCTTCGCAAGCACCACACAGATGATCCTTTTTGAACTTGACGCTATCGATGCCTATGATATGCTTCTTCTTCATGAGAGAGTACAAGTTCCTCATGCCAGCATACCCTAGCCTCCGATGCCAGAGCCAGCACTTTGAAGCTTTTGCTAGAAGACATACGGCCAACTGTGGTCCTATTGAGAAATCTACCATGTACAGATCATATTTTTGGTACCCTTCAAAGACTAGAGACCTGTCAGATTCCATTAGAACAAGGCAACAATATTTTCCAAATATCACAATCATGTTCAAGTCACAAAGCATTAAGACAGTAATTAAGTTGAAACCAAGGGATTCAACAAGCATCACTTTATCCATGTGCTCATCCATTGAGATTGCAACTCTACCTAGACCCAATACCTTGCTTTTACCAGTGTCAGCAAATGTGATGTGACTCTTGTCAGATGGATGTAAGGTTGAGTCCATGAGAAGACTTCGATCACCACTCATGTGGTTACTGCATCCACTATCCATAATCCATTCTGAAGCATTTGGTGTCATACCCTACGGTGCACTTAGGGGATAGGTTTCACCAAGGGTATTGGGAAGCATAAACATTTGACGAATGAGTGGATTATGAAAGCTCAGATCCAGATTAGGACTCATAGGATGATTGGCAAGCGATTCAGGAACAAAATACATAATAAGACCATTTGGGCAGCTTATCTTGCGCCCCACAAGAAGTTTTAGGTCCCCAGCAATAGCATCTGACGCCTTTGATTTTTGGCTGGACACCCTTCCCTACAAAAGAGAGTTAAGTTTTCTTAACCACCCACATTTTCAGGGGTGGCTTCGAAGCAATGAGTCTAAGTGCATCATCTGAGAACTTTGCCTTTGGAGCCCTAGCAAATAGTCTTGTAGGAGGTGAATATTACTCATAAGAATAGGCAAAATAGTTCTTGGTCTTATGAAAATGCCGGTTTGATGAAACACGCTCATATTCATAGGCCTGAGTATGGTTTCCATGCAAAACATTATTGTTAGGGTGACTCTAGTGAGTCGTCTGTCTGTATGAAGCCTTTGGACCATATGAAGCCTTTGGTCTGGGGTTTGTCTTCTTCCCAGGTGGTGTCATGATAACATTCACATAAAGATTTTCAAGACAAGTCTTGGGCACCCAGATCTTCTTCAAAGGTGGTCCATTCATGTAGTTAGTACCAATATACCTGACAAACACTTCACCATTCTGATTCTTAAATAGTTTATAGTTTGCATCAAAGGATTCATCGATGATAATCGGGTTAGCACAAGTGAAGCCAGATAAGGTTTGGTCTTTGGGTACCTCTCAGGCTTCTAGTAAGAACCATAAACATTCATTTTCCTCTCGAACCCAACACCCTCTTTCCTAGGGTTTCGGTTCGGAATCTGTTTCTTGAGGACATCACATACTGTCTGATGCCCTTTGAGACTTTTCTACATTCCTGTCTCAAGCAATGTCTTCAACCTGGCATTCTCATCAGGAATAGTAGTGGTATCCTCAGCAGAGGGGTTAGTTACCACATCAGTAGTTGAAGATATTGCAACAGTAGTAGCAGTCATCCAGCAACAGAAGTAGCGTTATCATGCTCAAGGCATTTTAGACATGGTGGTTCAAATCCTCCCTGAACGAACCTGATCTATTGAGCGCAGAGTGACTCATTCTCTTTTTGAAGATCTTCATGAGCCGCTCTCCTGTTCTCAAGTTCTTGCTTCCTTAGAAGATAATCGTAGGAAAGCTTTTCATGAGTTGTTGAGAGCATTTCATGACGACTTTCAAGTTCCTCGTACTTAACATGAATATTTTTAAAGTCTTCAATTAAGGACTGAGATCGGGTCATTTCCCCGTCCAATAGGTCATCGCTTTTTTCTAGCAATTTTTGAATATTTTCCATAGCATTCTGTTGCTGTGTTGCAATTTTAGCAAGTGTTTTGTAGCTCGGTTTAGATTCACATTCAGAGTCATCTACACTTGATGTTTGATAGTAAGCATCACGTGAGTTTACCTTGGCGCCACGGGCCATGTAGTAGGTGGGTGCAGAGTCATCCTCATCATTAGCATTAGCGTTGGTGACGAGGCCATTGTCTTCAGTGTTGAAGATGGACCTGGCGACGTATGCTGAAGATAGAGCCAGGCTTGCCACGCCCGAATCAGATTCCTCTTCAAACTCCATCTCCACCTCCTCAGATGCAGACTCCTCCTCTGAATCCATCTCCTTGCCAACAAATGCACGAGCCTTGCTGGATGAGCTCTTCTTGTGTGATGAAGACTTCAACGAAGACTTGGAAGAAGACTTTGAGGATTTCTTCTTTTTGTCGTCAGAATCATATTCCTTGCTCTTCTTTGTGTTGTTGTTCTCATTGTCTCATTGAGGACATTCAGAGATGTAGTGACCAGGTTTTTTGCACTTGCGGCACGTTTTCTTCTTTTAGTCACGGGAGGAAGCTTCGTCATTTCTTGAGCTGGATCTTGAAGACTGTCTGGAGCCTTTCTTCTTGGTGAACCTCTGGAACTTGTTCACTAGCATGGCAAGTTCCTTTCCAATGTCTTCAGGATCCTTAGAACTGCAGTCAGATTCATCTTCAGATGAGGAAACAGCCTTTGCCTTCAAAGCACGAGTTTGGCCATAGATGGGACCATAGATATCTCTTTTCTGAGATAACTATAACTCATGTGTGTTGAGCCTCTCAAGTATCTCAGATAACAGAAGTAGTGTTATCATGCTCAATGCATTTTAGACATGGTGGTTCAAATCCTTCCTGAGTGGAACTAATCTGTTGAGCGCGGAGTGACTCATTCTCTTTTTGAAGATCTTCATGAGCCGCTCTCAATTTCTCAAGTTCATGCTTCCTTTGAAGATAATCGTAGGAAAGCTTTTCATGAGTTGTTGATCGCCTTTCATGATGACTTTCGAGTTCCTCGTACTTAACAGAAAGATTTTTAATGTCTTCAATTAAGGACCGAGATCGGGCCATTTCCACGTCCAACAGGTCAACGCTTTTGTCTAGCAATTTCTGAATATGTTCAATAGCAGTCTGTTGCTGTGTTGCAATTTTAGCAATTGTTTTGTAGCTAGGTTTAGATTCACATTCAGAGTCATCTTCACTTGATTTTTGATAGTAAGCATCGCGTGAGTTTACCTTGGCACCACGTGCCATGAAGCAGTAGGTGGGTGCAGAGTCATCCTCATCATTAGCATCAGCGTTGGTGACGAGGCCATTGTCTCCAGTGTTGAAGATCGACTTGGCGACATATGCTGAAGCTAGATCCAGGCTTGCCATGCCTGAATCAGATTCCTCCTCAGATTCCATCTCCACCTCCTCAGATGTAGACTCCTCCGCTGAATCCATCTCCTTGCCAACAAACACACGAGCCTTGTTGGATGAGCTCTTCTTGTGTGATGAAGACTTCGACGAAGACTTGGAAGAAGATTCTGAGGATTTCTTCTTCTTCTTGTCATCAGAATCATATTCCTTGCTCTTCTTCTTTTTGTTGTTCTCATTGTCCCATTGAGGACATTCAGCGTTGCAGTGACTAGATTTCTTGCACTTGTGGCAAGTTCACTTCTTGTAGTCACGGGAGGAAGCTTCATCATTTCTTGAGCTGGATCTTGAAGACTGTCTGGAGCCTTTCTTCTTGGTGAACCTCTGGAACTTCTTCACTAGCATGGCAAGTTCCTTTCCAATGTCTTCGGGATCCTCAGAACTGCACACAGATTCTTCTTTAGATGAGGAAATAGAGTTTGCCTTCAAAGCCCGAGTTCGGCCATAGTTGGGACCATAGATATCTCTTTTCTCACATAACTAGAACTCATGTGTGTTGAGCCTCTCAAGTATGTCAGACGGATCGAGAGTCTTGAAGTTAGGGCGTTCATGAATCATCAGGGCCAGGGTGTCAAATGAGCTGTCGAGTGATCTCAAGAGTGTCTTGACGATTTCATGCTTGGTGAACTCAGTGGCGCCGAGTGCATGAAGCTCATTTGTGATTTCATTGAGGTGATCAAACGTCAGCTGAACATTCTCGTTGTTATTTATCTTGAAACGGTTGAAGAGGTTGCGAAGAACACTGATCCTTGAGTCTTTGGGTTGAGACGCCTTCTTTGACCTTGGTGAGCCAGTCCCAAACTAGCTTCACAGTTTCCAGAGCACTCACACAACCATACTATCCTTTCGTCAAATGACCACAGATGATGTTCTTGGCAGTAGAATCCAGTTGAATGAACTTCTTGACATCAGCAGGGGTGACACCTTCACCGGCCTTGGGAACACGGTTCTTGACGACATATCAGAGGTCAACATTAATGGCTTCAAGATGCATGCGCATCTTATTCTTCCAGTAGGGGTAATCAATGCCATCGAAGACAGCGCACGCAGCAGAGACCTTGATTATCCCTGTAGTCGACATAGCTAAAACTCCAGGTGGTTAAACCAAATCACACAGAACAAGGGAGCACCTTGCTCTGATACCAATTGAAAGTGCTAGTTATCGACTAGACGGGGGTGAATAGGCGATTTTTAGGAAAGTCTTCAAAGCACGAGGGCTTTGAAGCCAAACAATAGAAATGAACCTATTGATATGCAGTGGAAGGTAGACTACACTAGACAAGCCATAGTCAAGTAAGCAATGAAGTGAAAGCACGAAGACTATCAGCAGCTAGGTAGAATGGATCAGGATGGAAAATAGTATGAAGCCAAACAACAAAAGTCTTCACACAATGAAGTCAATCAGATCAAGCAAGCAGGCAATGACTTCATGAAGACAAACAGTAAGTAAAGAGAGGTAAAGGATAGAACGAATTTCTTGGTGAGGACAAGGATTTGTTGGACCAGTTCCAGTTGCTGTGACAACTGTGCGTCTGGTTAGGGAGGCTGAGATTCAACTCAAAAGACCGCGTCTTCACCTTATTCCACTTGAGCTAAGGACACACAGTCCTCGCCCAATCACTCTGGTAAGTCTTCAAGGGATACTTCCAAACCTTCATAGACTTCATTCACGGGCGATCAACAATGACTCTTGGATGCTCAGAACGCGACGCCTAACCGACCGGAGGATTCACAGTTGAAAGTGCTAGTAATCGACTAGAGGGGGGTGAATAGGCGATTTTTAGGAAAGCCTTCAAAACACGTGGGCTTTGAAGAGAAACAATAGAAATGAACCTATTGATATGCAGCGGAGGGTGGACTACACTAGACAAGCCATAGTCAAGTAAGCAATGAAGTCAAAGCACGAAGACTATCAGCAGCTAGGTAATATGGATCAGGATGGAAGATAGTATGAAGCCAAACAACAACATTCTTCACACAAAAGTCAATCAGATCATGCAAGTAGGCAATGACTTCGCGAAGACAAACAGTTAGTAAAGAGAGGTAAAGGATAGAACCAGTTGGTTGGCGAGGACAATGATTTGTTGGACCAGTTCCAGTTGTTGTGACAACTGTACGTCTGGTTAGGGAGGCTGACATTTAACTCAGAAGACTGTGTCTTCACCTTATTCCCCTTGAGCTAAGGACAAACAGTCCTCGCCCAATCACTCTGGTAACTCTTCAAGGTAGACTTCCAAACCTTCACACACTTTGTTCACCGGCGATCCACAAAGACTCTTGGATGCTCAGAACGCGACACCTAACCGGCTGGAGGATTCACAGTCCTCAAGTATAACAAGTCTTCAGATCACGCAGACAGAAAGACTTTAGTGATGCCTAACACTCTTTGGCTCTGGGTGTTTAGGGCTTTGTCCTCGCAAGGATTTCTCTCTCAAAGGCTTCGGTGGTGGGTTGCTCTGAAACAACAAAAGTCATGTACTAACTCGGAGAAGCCACCAATTTATGGTGTAGGGGGTGAGCTATTTATAGCCAGGAGGCAACCCGACCTGATTTGTCCGAAATGACCCTGGGTCACTAAGGAACTAACACATGTCCAATGGTCAGATTTCAAAGACACGCGGCAGCTTGACTTGGGCTACAAGTAAAGCTGACTTATCCAGCTCTGGATAAGATTTGCTCTCATTGTCTTTGCTCGAAGACATAGGATTTGGTTGATCATCACTTCAGTCAATCTGACTTTGTTCACTTGGACCCCACTTAACTGTGTGGTGGTTCCTATGACTCAATAAAGAATAAAAGGAAACTACGAAACAACTATGTCTTCGCAATCCATAGTCTTCATGCGATGTCTTCTCATGTCATAGTCTTGAATTTGAATCTCTTCATAGAGCACCATTGTCTTCAATGTCTTCACACATTTTTAGGGTTCATCTTTGGTAGGTAAACCAAATCAATGAGGGACTACTGCCTATGTTATCCCGCAATTCTCAGAAACACATTAGTCCCTCAACCAAGTTTGTCGTCAATGCTCCAAAACCAACTAGGGGTGGCACTAGATGCACTTACAATCTCCCCCTTTTTGGATATTGTTGACAAACTGGTTCAAGTTTTCAACGAGGATAAAAGTATGTGAAATTGTAGGGGTAAAGGTATTGTCTTCATAAGTAGCAAAAGGCCTAAAGATGTGCATATAAGTGGTTTGCTCTTGAATGCAAATGCACATGGCAGGGTTTAATTGTGGAGATCCTCTTCAACTGATGAAGACAATTCATTATGCATATAAAGATATGACGAAGAAAATGACATGCATAATGAGAAATGGACGTTTGCAGAATGACTTCATGCGGAATTTATCATCGCATTACAAAGTGGCAGACAACCATCAAGTTTAAGTGTTACAACCCAAAGAACCAAATGTATCAAAAACAAGAGTTGTAACCATTTAGCAAAAATAACAACCACCCATATGGACCCTTGTGGAGACTATCAACTCATTTGCTTCTCCCCCTTTTGTTAGTAAGGACCAAAATTTTTTGAAGACATAGAGCATGTACTCGTTTCCATCAGGAGTAGATGAAGGTGCAGGGTCGACATTGGAGTTCGGTGGTGCAAAGGGACCTGATGCAGTGTCAAGACAAAGTGAAGCCATGGCTGGTGAAGTGGCGTCATCTTCTTCTTCGACGACTCTCGCAACAACAGTTGTAGTTGAAGATGAATACTCTAAATCTTCAATGGGTGGAGTTCGACGCCAGCTTGCATTGCGAGGAGGAGTGGAGTCAAATTTGAAACCCTCAGTGAAGCCATCTTCGCGAAGATCATCTTCAGAGCAGAGAAGTGTGAGACTCTTCCAGGACCTCCTGCAGGCTTCGTGAGCAACAAATGAGTTCTTCGTGGCCAAGTTTCTGATGTGATTGACGTCCACCAAGATGCTCTGCATCTGACGCTTTAGCCAGTCATGGTGCCTATCTTGTTTCTGATGCAAGGCCACGAGAAGCTCTTGATCATTGGGAACAGGAGATCGCTTTTGAGGCCTTTGAGCAATGGTGATGTCAGTGGCTTCAGTAGGTTCATGACGAGGTGCACGTGTATTGCCGGGCAGAGGATAGAGACGAGTGGCGGCAATGACTCCTTCAATTGGTTGCGTGAAGCTTTGTCGATCAATGTTGTGAAGATAAAGTGGCTCCTTGGCAGGCTAAGGGTAGATGGCTTCAATAGACATATCAACCTTAAGCAAGAAGATAAGATGATTGCGCGTAGAGGGCTGATAGTTGACAGAAGAGTGAAGCTTGATTAAGCGCATCACCCATGGATCATAAAATTTCAGGCCAAATAGATCAATTCCAGATGCACCAAGTTGCCTGATGAAGAAATCTTGAGCATTGAAATTGGTGTCATTCAGGATATAGAACACCAATGTCTTCATTGCGCCTTCAAGCTTGGCTGCAGGAGAATTTCCTTTGACGGGCCATAGAGTTTGCCTTACAATGTGATAAATGGTTCGGGGCAGATACTCATGGTCTTCGACAAAGAATTCCTTAGGATATTCAGCATCTTGTGGCAGTGGTTTCATCATGCTGAACATCTAACTCATGTTGGGCTCAGGCTTCTGTGCTCTCCAATGCATTCCTGTGTAGCTGACAACCAGGTTCATAGTATTCACCTGGAGTGGGCAGGGAAGTAAGCTCGATGATATCTTGAGCTTTGGCTTCATGGTGCACATCACCTGTCATCCACTCAAGGACCCAAGTCTTCGAATCCCTGTTGTAGCCACGAATGTGAAGAGTAGCATAGAACTGCAGCAGAAGCTCTTCGTTCCAATGCTCTTTGTCAATAACAAACTGCAGAAGGACAACATCTCTGAAACAGTCTAGAGCTTCTTCCAAGCAGGTCAGTCCAGCAATGGCTTCACAATCCAGACGCATGTGAGGAAAGATCCCCTCTTGATTATATAAGACGCAGGAGTAATAACTGCGCTGCGGAAAGCTCCAGAAGCAATCAGATGAGATCTTTGGCTTCGAGTACGGGTGTTTGGCACTGTCGAAGAATGTGTTGTGTTCCCTGAAGCTCTTGACACTGAACGAGCCTGGCACTATTGTAGCATCGGGAGACCATGGCAGTCTGGGCTTTGGCTTGTGGGCCTCAGGCCCGTGCTCCACATGGAATTCATATTGTGGTCCAGGAGCAGTGGGAGGAACCAGAATAGGCCATTTGACAGTGACATGCTAGCCGCGATCAAATGCCTGCTCAACAGTGTGAGGCCTTGGGGGTGGAACTGCAGCTTCGGCATTGACTGTTGCTTTAGGCTGCACACTAGCTTCAGGTGCAACATTAGCTTCAGGTGCCACAGGATTTTCAGCAATGACAGCGTCATTGGCTTCAACAGTGTTGGTTGTGGCCGCCTCAATGTTTTCAAGCTCCTCTTCAGTAGCAAGAGGGTCGGGCACTGACACGTTCTCCTCGAGAACGACTTCTTGAGTGACAGGGGGTCTGGCAACTCTTTCTTCTTCTTCTTCTTATCTTGGTTCTGGATTTTCTTCGGCTAATGCAGCCGGAATGTCTTCAGTAGCTTTGGCTTCAGAATCAGAGACATTCATAGTAGGAGTGGCTTTAGGAAACACTTCACGTGCAACTGAGATTTTTGCACTTCTCCTTCTGGAATGCTCGACATGGTGACCGGAGGCCCAGGGCCTTTGCGAAGCCTGCGGAATGCGAGCGATGCCTGTGGTGATGGAGTGGTATGCACCATGTAGTCGTGGTCAAGCACCGGAGTGGTGACATGAGGGTTTGGAGTTTTGGGAGTCTCATTTTGAATGGGGGTGTCTTGTTGGGGGTGATCAGCCCATGAAGCATCCTGAGCAATTGGCGTCAAAGGACGACCAATGCTGATGAGTTCCCTGTTTGTGGGAACAGGCGATGATACCGGTTGGTGATTGATCCGAGGAAAGACTTCATCATCTTCTACATTGTCTTCACGACCAATGTCTTCAGCTGTGATGGGGTCAATAGCTGGTGCTTCTTTGTCTTTAGGAGCATCTGTGGTAGCAGGCTCGTGAACTACAAGTTGACGTTATTGGTTGGACGAGGCAGGACGTGCAACTAAGATGGGCTAAAGAACAAGTGGCTGGGGCAGCAGCACGCTCTTTTCGCGAAGACTTTGTCTTCGGCTTCTTGGTTGATGGAGCACCATCAGAGGCATCCTTGTGCTTGCGCTTCCAGGCATCAGCATCAGCTGCCCTGGTTTTCCTTAGTTCAAAAGCTGCTGAGGGAGCCTTAGGCTTCGAGCCTGTCATGCCGGGAGGGATGATAATGCTAGGTGCTTCCTGCCTTTGTGCTCCAGTGTGAGCCGCAACAGACTTCTTCTTCTGTTTGGCAGCCATTCTAGGATTGATGCCAGGACGCCCCAGTGCCTTGCGCTTCTCAGCCTCATTGTGCACTTGAACACATTTCTCTGTGAAGTATTTCATCCGCTCTCTTGAGCCTTTGGCTTCCTCGCGTTTCTGGTGAAACTACTCCTTGAGGTTATGCAGCATCTGCTTGAAGTTTTGAACAATAGCTACGCTGAGCTTTGCCATGTGCTTCTTGAACTGTGCCATCTCATGATCAATTTTGTTCTTTAGCTCGACGATCTTCTGAGCCAAGGCCATCTCATTTGCAATGGTTGCATGGAAGGTGACGCTGATGTCCATTGGCAGCTAAAGATCATCGATGATGATGCTCTGGTCGTTGAACCACTCATCAATGAAGCTGTTCAGAATTTCCACATCAAAGAGGGGAAGATCATTGAAGATCTCCGCCTCTTGCTTGCTCTTGATTAGAAGCTCAAGAGCATCATCACCAAAGTCTTCGTCGCTTGACAGATCAATGGTTTCATCTTCATTCCTCAGAATGGCAGTTGGTGTCAATTCATGCCCAGAAATCTTCATGGGATTCTTCTTGGGCTGCAGACCTCTGTATATAATATCTCCCCATGGTCGCTTGATGGCGTTCTTTTCGGCATACTCAGCGGTCACAAATCTGTACTTGAACCATTCCTCTACCCAATATCTTCAAATCCATTGGATTCGGGTGTTGCGCTCACTAGGTTTCTTCAGGATCGGTCTTGCACAGTTCAAAGAGATCTGGTGGCAGGTCCTTGGCTGTATCCCCACGGCGCTGCCTGCCGCCCTTTCTAGCAGATTTCTCAGTGGCCATAGTATTCAATCTGAAAGGCTTCAAGACTCTGAATGGCTTCCTTCTGCTGGTCAAACATGAACTGGCTTCAGGAGAATTGATGTGTCGCTATAAGAATTCTGCAAACGAATGCAGACTATGAGAACTAAGGGATTCTCCCACGAACATGTACCTGTGACAGCATTAGAGGTGCGAGGGAAGGGGAAGATGCCACATGCATTCTTAGAAGATTTTGAAGATAAATCATTTTGAAGACATTGACCTCATAGTGCGAAGACATTCACCTATTTTATGAGAGTTGGTTTTAGATTTGTATGAATCCAAGAATAAGTGCGAGTGAGCAATCTAAATAGTAGTGAAGCATAAGTGAATATACTTGGCATGATATGAGATGCAAAGAAGATAGATCCAGATTTGCACGCTTAGAAACCACTTCTCGTTGAGGTGGATGGATCTGACGAATCAAAAGAGGGTGTAAAAGTGAGATTTAATTACCACACGAAGAACTGCTAGACGAAGTCGAGAGGGACGCCGAGCAGTTAGATCTCACGTGCCCGAACTTGGCGATGGAAGCCACCTACGACGGCAGCGGAGAGGACGAGGTCCGCGGCCGGCGTGAAGCCGGCGTCGAAGATGTCGCGGCAGCTAAGCGCTTCGTCTCTAGCGTCATCACGAGCCAGCGGAGGCGCTAGGTTTTTGGTGCGAGGAGAGGGGGTGGAAGAAGAGATAATGATTGCTGTGAGGTGTGTATTTATAGAGATAGGGACGGCGCAATGTTATTATGCAGGTGCCCCTGGCGGTTCACATCTGAAGGACATGTGGCATGCATGCAACACATTGGAAGTTGTTCCAGGTTCCCACGCACATCTGGATTGTCGGGTGGTCGTTCCGGCTTCTCCGGGTTTCACGCAAAAATGATATAGCATTAAAACAGATTAAATTTTTATCTCCGTGTCTTCTACTGACAAGGACTCAAAGAAGATAATCGATAGTTTCAATAGAATGCATATGATTTAGATAGATAGACTCTGAGGTAGAAGCATAGAGGGGGTTAGGGTCCGATCACATTCACTTAGATCAATAGATTCAAACAAAAAGGCATCGCTATAAGTGAATGTTGTAGAGGACAGAACACAAATATATATATATATATATATATATATATAAACCCGAGATCAAATCAGTGTTGAAGACAAACAAATGCGAAGACCATGCAAATGTGACATAAAAAAACGTCAAGCAAGAGTTTGGTGGTGGCGTTACCCACCGTATAGGAAGTATTAGAACCAGAAAAGGCGCACAATTATCGTGGTGCTCCGAAGTCAAATTCCGCATTAATGTATTCACACTTAGAGTGTATGTCTTCATTATTTGAAGATATACGTTACTTCGTGTGTTGCACATCTAAGTCATCACATGCATAAGCGTTAGGATGTGTTTCTAGTTACAAGACATTCGAGGATTCTAAGATATTTATCTCACACCGCAACTTGCAAAACCTTTTCTCATCCAAGGGCTTTGTGAGATATGTGCCAATTGCTCTTCAGTGCTGACGTGAATGATATCAATATCTTCCTTCATGACATGATCTCTAAGAAAATGATGATGGATCTGAATGTGCTTTGTCTTCGAGTGCTGAACTAGGTTATTGGCAATCTTGATGGCACTTTCATTGTCACAGTAGAGTGGCACATTTTTCAGATGGATGCCATAGTCCTTTAGGGTTTGCTTCATCCATAGAAGCTGAGCGCAGCAAGATCCAGCAGCAATGTAGTCAGATTCAGAAGTGGAGAGAGACACACAGTTCTGCTTCTTTGAAGACCAATAGACAAGAGATCGTCCAAGCAAGTGACATGTGCCTGATGTAGACTTGCGATCAACCTTGTCACCAGCACAATCAGCACCTGAGAATCCAACTAGATCAAAATCTGAGCCCTTTGGATACCATAATCCTAGTGTTGGGGTGTGAGCCAAATATCCTAGAATTCGCTTCACAGCTAAGTGATGTGACTCCTTTGGTGCCGCTTGGAATCGGGCACACATGTTGTCGAGGGTTTGGTGCGACATATGCCAAACGATGGCTAATCATGATGGGGGCTAGTAGGACGTCGCCGGTGCCAGGAAATGGGATGAGGCGAATACATGCACGCTAGCAAATCTTACCTAGGTTCGGGGCTCTCCTAGGAGATAACACCCCTAGTGCTGCTCTATGGGGTCTCGGCATGATTACTAAGGAACTAGCGAGTACAATGGTGCTCCTCGAGCTGTATGCTAGGGGTAGAAGAAAGCAGGGCTAGCTCACTCCTCTCTCTATGTGTGTGTCTAGTTCTAACAGGTTGGGAACCCCTTTGCATGGGTGCCCTGGGGGGTTTATATAGGCCTTCCCCTAGGGGTACAATGGTAATCTGGCCGGGTGTAGGACCCGGCTGTCGGTGTCTCCTGTCACCGGCTCCTCTGCCGGCCGCTAGGGCCTGCCGCCTGGTGGGCCCTGCCGGCTGGTCTGGTACAGAGCCGACAGGCCGCCTCTGCAGCTCGCGGGCCTGGCTGGCTGCTTGTTACTGTAGCTGTAACGCTAATGACGCATGCTTGGTCGGGGGGCGTGGCTACAGTCCCACCGTCTGGTGGGAGATCACTACACCCGCACCGTGTCTTGTCTGGTTAATGGCACGTGGACTCCGAGGGAAGAGTGGGCTGCCTGCTAGAGGCCGGCCTCCCTCGGGTCCGACTGGTCAGGTGTTGCCGCCTTCTGGGTTCTTGCTACCTGGTAAAGCCCGCCGCCTGCAAGCCGTACTGATAGGCCGTCATGGGAACAGGATTCCACCTGACAGGGGTGACGTCGAGGGTAGGATGGCAACAGTGTCACGCCGTGCGGAGATCTCGGTCGGTACAGGACATTGTGGACGCGCCCTACTCTGGATATGGGGGTCATGGGCTACACTATGGCCACAACTTGTTTTGTCTTATTTATGATGGCACAGACTTTGAGGGCACCGCGGGCCGCGTGGCCGGAGCCGGCCTCTCTAGAGGTCGCCTGCCGGGTGCTGACAGACGAGGCAAGCCTCAAGGCGTCCGACCTGCTGGTCGCCTTCGTCGAGCGCCGGGTTCTCCCGCTCCAAGGCCGGCCTCATCTGATCTGTCGGATGAGCGGGCACTAGGACCTGAGCCGGACATGCATGAGGGACATGCCGACTGCCGAGGTCACCCGCATGGTGAACGAGATCTCCGGCCTCAAGCTATCGGAAGGGTCTTGGCGATTCGATATGCGGCCATTCTCCCGGGCCAACCCGCCGCCTCCTGTAAGTTCTTCAACTCTTTCCTTTTTAGTATTTGTTTTGGTTTTGGTCTTGCCATCTTGAATAGTCAGTCTTGTGAACACAGATCTTCATGGCTCCAGCGACGGCCGCCATCGTAGGGCCTGGTGGAGACTAACTGCCGGACCGGGCAGTGAGCGATGTGGTCGACCCCGACTTGGGGGCGGCCACCCTGGAGGACGACGCCATAGGGGGTGGCAATAGAGCGGGCGCCTCCGAAGACGTGGGCGGCATCGAGACCTGGCCCGATGACAACGAAGACGAGGATGAGCCGCGCCATGCGCGACGCGCCGGCAAGGTGGACGTGGGCCCTTTCACCGAGCCGGCTGCTCAAGGTGGCACGCGCAAGAGCAAAAAAGGCGCGTCGAAGAAGACCAAGAACCCGACCGCCGTGACCAGGCGGAAGGAGGCCCCTGCGAAGGCGGCCAAGTTTCAGAAGCTTCCAACAGTGCCCCCTATGGTGTCAGCGTAAGTGTCTTTTCCTTGTGCCTTCCTTTCTTGTTGATTTTATCTGAGTTGTTCTGCTTTATTTCCTTGACTTAGGGCTCCGCTCTCTCTTGAGAAGTCGTTTGCCGCCTCCGTCATTGGGTTGGGGGAGACTTCTTCCACCACCCGGCGAATCGACCCTGCGGCCGACCTCCGGGAGGCGCACGAAAGAAACGCGCGGGAGGTGCGCGAAGAGCGGGAAGCCGCCCGTAGGGAGCAGGCGGAGCAGGACAAGGCGGAGACTGCCGCATTGAAGAAGCTGGCTGAGGCTGAGGCCGATGCCGTGGCGAATAAGCTGGTCGAAGAAGCCGCGTACCACCAAACGCTATTGTTCGTCATCCCCCTGAACTTTGCGCCGCCACCACTGGAGTTCACGGCGCCGACCGAGGGAGCCGGTGACGAACAGCCGCTCATGGAGAGGGGAGTTGGTGATGTCGCCATGCCTTCGCCGCCGCCGTCTGACAGGGCGTGGGACAAGTAGCCGGCCGCCCCGCCGGCTCTAATAGCCGGAAATGAGGTGGTGACGGGCCCGACTCCTGAGGTCTGCACACCATCGCGCCGCCTAGGTGCGAAGGCGACTTCGCACCACGACCGCTAGAAGCCGGTGCTGCGAGCTCGTCAGCCCCGGATGCCGAAGCAACCAACGCCGCTCCTGCTGAATGGGTGCGTGGAGGCGGGACAGGCGCTTTAAATCAAGCAATCCTGGATGTCCAGGCCAAACTCCGAGCTAAGGCCACCACTATTCAGCAGTGCAACAGGGCGTTCCCGGATTTGTGAGCGGCCATTCGGGTATGTTTCTCACTTCTTTGTCTTTGATTCTTGTACTTCTCTATGGGGGGGGGGGGTGGGCGCCCGCGCATCCACTGGGTGTAGCCCCCGAGTTTCGAGCCGGCTGCTGAGCAGGCAGCCCGGAACTTTACTTGGCGAGCTACGAGTGCTAACTTTTTTCTACTATCTTCATTGTAGGACTATCATAATCTTCACGTGATCACCTTCAACTCCAACGTCCAAGGACTGGATGGGCGGACCGCCAACTTGGCGGAAATCCGGAGTGAGTCCTTGTTTTCTTTCTCTGCGGGGGCGCGATAGCGCACCCGCGGGCTGTAGTCCCCGAGATTCGGGCCGACTGCTGAGCAGTCGGGCCGGATCTCCCCAGCAACTATACTTCTTCTTTGTTGGTCATTGACATCTTTTTTCTTTCTCCACTCTTGCAGAGGCCAATGCCACCTTGTAGCGGCAGCTGGGTGAAGCCAACACCACGTAGCGTGCCAAGGAGGCAGCGTGCAACGAGCTGGCCCAGGAGCGCGACCAACTGGCCACGCAACTGGCGGAGCAGGCGGAGCTTCTCCATATGGCCCGGAAGGAGGCGTAGGTGAAGGAGTCCAATCTCCTCGCCGTGTTCGAGACCGAACGCTCCACCTGGACCGACAAGGAGGCGCTGCCAAAGTCCGGCTTTGGCAGGATTGAAGACATGGTTGATGGTAAGATTTCTTCTTTTTCTTTCTTTGGGTTGCTGGCGGCCGATCGAGCCGGCTTCCAGCTTTTGGCTTCCGACTTCTAATCTTTTGCTTTCTTCCTGAGAAAACTTCTTTCCTGGCCATTCTGACGCCGCCAACGAGGCTATCGAGGCTTATCGTGAGGAACAGAGGGCCGAAGGCGTGTAGATCGCTGCTGACGCCCCCCGGACTCTTAGCGAACAACTTCTCAGCATCCAAGCCCACCTCCGGCCGGCTCACCGGATGCTGCACCGTCTTCAGCATGTCGGGGCCCATGCGATCTCCGCCCTTTGGCCAGACATGCCGGCCCCGCATACTCCTAGTCGGACTGCCAACTGGCTAGAAGTGGTGGCCGGCCGCCTCGAGGCTTGGAAGAGTTCCTCGACCCGAGCTGGAGCACGGCGGGCCTTAGAGTTCGTCAAGGCATGGTTGTAACACCCCAGATGTAACTTACCATATCTGTAACTTGGACTCAGCCATTTCTGACTAGGTTATGAGATTCCCTTTGTGGTTGGGTTTTGTCCTCGTTTTGTATTTTGTTCATGTCATGCATTTCTTATCATGTCATCATGTGCATCGCTTTTGCATACGTGTTCGTCTCATGCATCCGAGCATTTTCCCCGTTGTCCATTTTGCAATCTGACACTCCTACGTCCTCCGACGCCCCCTTTTGTCTTTTTTCATGTGCGGGTGTTAACGTTCTCGGAATGGACCGAGATTTGTCATGTGGCCATGGTACACCACCGGTAGACTGCCTATCAAATTTCGTGTCATTTGGAGTCCGTTTGATACTCCAACGGTTAACCGGGGAACTGTAAAGGCCCCGTGTGTGTTCCAGCCCAACACCCCTCCAAAACGGCCCAACAACCCTTCCAATACACTCCCATGTCCTCCGCCGTCGGATCACGATCGCGTGGTCAAAAACTACACCTCATTTGGACGCTCCTACCTCCTCCTAGCTATAAATATGTCTCTCCCTCCGGAATTGCTGGTGCGAACCCTACCCTAACCTTCCCCACCGCCACCGGATGCGTCCAAGAAGGTCGGATGTGTTTGTGCCGCCTCCCGCAGCGAACCCCATCATGCCACGTGTCACGCCGCCACCTCCCTCCGCCGCCGGCCCGCAGGCCCGAAGCGGGCCCTCCGAGCCCGCGTGCCCCACCGACGCGCCTCGCCGCCTCCGCCCGTCGGCCGCCTCCGCACGCCGCCACCAGACGATGTCGCGCCCTCCGCCGCCCTCTGCAGCGCCGCCCCGCCGCCACTCCTCTTCCCCGACCAGATCCGGCGAGGATCCGGCCGGATCTCGCCGTCTCGACGTGCCCGCGCCTCCCCATCGTCTCCCTCCTCTCCGGTGGCTCCTCCGGCAATCTTTCGGTGATCCTCGACGCCCGTGCTGGACGAACCCTGGATCTTGTGGTAAAAAATTTTCTACTAAGTCCCAAAAATTTGAAATTCTGGTGCCCAATTTGCCATGTCATAACTTCGTCACCATAGATCTGTTTCATGCACATAATATATCAAAATGTTCATCATGATGTGCTCTTCATTTTGTCCCATTGTGATATGCTTGTTTGAGTTCATATGGATGCCAAAATCATTGATGCAAGAGTGCTATAAAATGTTAGCTCCTATTACTTAGCAGATTTGGAGGATTTGTCATTTTTTTCACATTTGTTGTGTGCATCATATGGTCATGAGCTCTATATTTATTTTGAACTATGCCATGCCATTTTTACAGGGGTGTTTGCCATGTATTTTTTTGATCAATGTGGTGACTAGCACAAGCATGCAAAGTAGCCTTCATGATATTGCTGATTTCAGGGACTTAGGATTTTGCCAAGTCCTTGGTCTGTTGTTATCTTTATGCCATGTAACCATGATGCTATAGTGAGATCCATGCTTGTTTTGAGTTGCTTCAGTAAGGATAATTTGAACATGTGGTTATGCTCTATCCATCCATGCCCCTGTTTGCACTTATGGAGTGCCCTAGCATGTCTCCATCTTGCTCCACTTTTGCTATAAAATGTTCCTGGCAGATAGTTTACAGGTTAACCAATATTGACATTGTTGTTGTAGTTGATCCATGCATGCTATGCACTTGCTCTTGCCTTGGTTAGCTTCGTAAACATGCCATCTTGCTGATGTTATGCTTATCTTGTCATCAAATGCCTTATGTTGAGTGAATCGAGCTCGCAAAGATGCCTTCATAATTCTGTTTATGCCATGCTCAGTTTGCTGCTAAGTCTGAGTCTGTTAATAAGACTTGCTATGTTTACATGCGCGCCATCATATCTTCTGTGCCTTTTTGGCTCATTATCAGTAAGGGACTTTTGTTCTATGCTTTGATTAGATTCATTCCATGCCTTTGTTTGCTATGATATGTTCCTATAGCTTGTTGTTAGCTTGCTCTAAATGTTGCTTCCTGATGTTAATTCCTGGCATGTTGATATTTTCACCATGTCTGTGATGCTTTTATCTTTTGCACATTTGCCATGCTTGTTTGAACCTATTCTAGTGTGATTTAGCCATAGCTCAGTGTTCATGTTTTTTCAAGCATCTTGAGTAGATTACTTCCATGTGCTTTGTTGCTATGTTGGAGTACAGTAGCTTAGTTTCTTGTTGCATTCTAGATAGCATCGTGTTGTTAATCGCAGAACTATGCCATTCTCGTTTTGCTTGCCATTTGAAAATCGTGCATCCGATTCCGGTGATCTTTATATCGATTTCGACCGAAATTAACTCGTCTTTCCAGCGTCACACTTGGTTTGCCAAGTTGATGTCTTGTTCAATCTTTCCCTTCCAGAGCATGCATATGCATTGCATATCACATCCCGCATGTCATGTCATGTTTTGCATCATGTTGATTGTGCATTGCACCGTGATTGATTATTGGTCCTCTGCTTGTGTTCTTGCTTCGGGTAGAGCCATGAAACGAGTACGTGATCGAGGAACCCATTGAGTACACTAACGAGGATCAAGCTTTCGTCAACTCTGAGAACATTGCAGGCAAGATGACCATACCCTCGAAATCACTTCAATCATTGCTTGCTAGTTGTTCGCTCTATTGCTATGTCACGATACCTAGCACTTGCTATATCATGCCTCCCATATTGCCATGCCAAGCCTCTAACCCACCTTTCCTAGCAACCCATTGTTTGGATATGTTACCGCTTTGCTCAGCCCCGCTTATAGCGGTGCTAGTTGCAAGTGAAGATGGATTTTGTTCAATGTTGGAACATGGATATTGTTGGGATATCATTATTATCTCTTACTTACTTTAATGCATCTATATACTTGGTAAAGGGTGGAAGGCTCGGCCTTATGACTGGTGTTTTGTTCCACTCTTCCCGCCTTAGTTTCCGTCATACCGGTGTTATGTTCCTTGATTTTGTGTTCCTTATGCGGTTGGGTGTTATGGGAACCCCTTGACAGTTCGCCTTGAATAAAACTCCTCCAACAAGGCCCAACCTTGGTTTTACCATTTGCCTACCTACCACCATATACCTTCCCTTGGGTTCTGCAGACTCAAGGGTCATCTTATTTTAAACCCCCCCCCCCGGGCCGGTGCTCCTCTGAGTGTTGGTCCGAACCGAGCCGCCTGCAGGGCCACCTCGGGGAAACTCGAGGTTTGGTTTTACTCGTAGCCTGTCTCATCCGGTGTTGCCCTAAGAACGAGATACGTGCGACTCCTATCAGGATTTGTCGGCACATCGGGTAGCTTTGCTGGTCATGTTTTACCATTGTCGAAATGTCTTGTAACCGGGATTCCGACACTGATCGGGTCTTCCCGCTAGAAGAAATATCCTTCGTTGACCGTGAGAGCTTGTGATGGGCTAAGTTGGGACACCCCTGTAGGGTTTGTACTTTCGAAAGCCGTGCCCGTGGTTATGGGCGGATGGGAATTTGTTAATGTCCGGTTGTAGAGAACTTGAAACTTAACTTAATTAAAAGGAATCAGCCGCGTGTGTAGCCGTGATGGTCTCTTTTCGGTGGAGTCTGGGAAGAGAACACGGTCTTGTGTTATTCCTGAACGTATGTAGCTTCAGGATCACTTCTTGATCACTTTTAGCTTCTCAACCGTGCTTTGCTTCCCTTCTCGCTCTCTTTTGCGTAAGTTAGCCACCATACATGCTAGTGCTTGCTGCAGCTCCACCTCACTACCTTTCCTACCCATAAGCTTAAATAGTTTTGATCGCGAGGTTGTGGGATTGTTGAGTCCCCGTGACTCACAGATACTTCCAAACAGATGCAGGTGCTGATGATGCCTGTGCAGGGGACGCTACCGAAATCAAGTGGGAGTTCGACAAGGATTCGGGTCGTTACTATGTTTCTTTTCCGGATGATCAGTAGAGGAGCCCAGTTGGGGCGATCGGGGATCTAGCATTTGGGGTTGTCTTTCTTTATGTTGGTACCGTAGTCGGACCTTGATTGTATTCTGGATGATGTATGATATATTTATGTATTGTGTGAAGTGGCGATTGTAAGCCGACTCTTTATCCCTTTCTTATTCAGTACATGGGAGTTGTAAAGATTACGCCTCCTGCGACATGCCTACCATGCGGTTATGCCTCTAAGCCGTGATCCGACACATGGGAGATATAGCCGCATCGTGGGTGTTACAAGTTAGTAATCAGAGCCTTCCCCGACTTAGGAGCCCCCTGCTTGATCGAATCGCTGATGTTGTTGAGTCTAGAACAAAATGTTTTGAGTCTTATAGGATTATATATAACGGAGAGTAGGATTCTTTTTACTCCTCAGTCCCTTCATCACTCTGGTGAGGCCTCCTGGCGTAGAGTTTTGACTCTTCTCTCCTCAAATTTCACTAAAAAAATGTAGGATCATGCAGGTATCTTGGAATCGTTCCGATGGTTTTGTGACGAGAACGTTGTTCTTGGTGCATCCTGACATTTAGGGGTTGTGGTAGTGTCCCGGGGAGTTGAGCTCCGAGGTGTCATCGCAATTTTATCGTTGCAATTCTGGAATACCTGAGTTCACCGACATCGAAAATCTCCTTTATGCAGTTGTAGGTGAGATAACCTCAATGCCACCCAGTACTGGGGCGGGACTTCGGGAGTATTGTCGTAACTCGTATAACGAATGTTTTTTGAAGGTTGAGGTAAATGCTTCCCCTGTATCCCCAACACCTGATTGCATAACCAGAAAGTTTCAGGAGTTTTATAGGTGGGAATTCATGTAGCTCTAGAATTTCTGCCCGCAGATATTTGTTTTGTGATTGGGTAATCCTTACCAATTATTTGTTCTTATCCGTACCATGTTGATTTATTCATCTACCTTTTACCTAAGTGGCTTCTCAACTTATGAAAGTATGATGATTTACTTTGTAATTCATTCGTTCATTCTTGTCCGAATGTTAAGGCTGTATGTTGCAATTTCGATCCTTCGATTCAACTTGAATATATGTCTTTCAAGATGCTAACGAATGTCAACCTCTTCAGGATGGCTCCTCCAATGCGCCAGAATCCAGACCGCAATGATGGGGAACAGTCGAACCCTCCGCCACCACCTCCACCTCCAGAGGCATGGCAAGATGTCATGGCCGCCACCAACGCCAACACTCAGATGCTTTTGCAACACTTGCAAGAGCGCAACCAAGGGCAAGGCAACCAAGGAAATCAAGGCCAAGGCAACAATCAGCCTCAGTTTGCTACCCTCAATCAGTTCCTCGCAAACCAGCCGAAGTCCTTCAGTAACTGTGTCGAGCCCACAAACGCCGATGACTAGCTCATGGATATCTGCAAAAAATTTGAGTGTAGGAATGTCAGGCCTGAGGATTTTGTCAAGTTCGCTTCGTTTCAACTCAAAGACCAAGCTGCTGAGTGGTATCAACAACACAAAGATTCCAGAGGAGGTCGTGTGATTACCTAGGATGATTTTCGCCGAGACTTCAAGGCTCACCACATTCCACAAAGTGTTGCTGAGACTAAGTGCGAGGAGTTCCGCAATCTCAAGCAAGGTAGCATGTCTGTTTACCAATACAACATCCTGTTTCAGAGGCTCGCTCGCTTCGCTAAATAAGACGTCCCTGATGAAAAGAGCATGATTTATCAATTCAGAGGTGGCCTCGGAGAAGATCTGCAATTAGCTCTCGAGCTTTTTGGGCCGACCAAGTATGATGAATTCTACAACATGGCACTAAAGTAAGAGGCTGCTCAGCTCAAGTGTGATGCTTCTAAGAAGAGAGTCAGGGATACAGCTCAATCCTCTTTTTCAACTCAAGTGGCAGCTAAGCAGCAGAAGTTCTGGTTGCCTCCTCCTCCTCCGTTACGTCAGCCTTATCAGCAGAAGAGTAAAGGTGGCAATGGATCTTCCCACCCACCCAACCCAGGCTATCAGAGCAAAGTGCAGACTCGGACTCCAAGGTCAAGTGCTCCTTATCACCGTCTGCTCTCATAGGTTACTTGCAACAAGTGTCAGTAGACAGGGCACTATGAGAACAAATGCTTCAATCAAAGGCGCCTTCTGCCTCCTCCTCCTATGAGATTGGCCAGCAATGTAGTGGTCAAGCATAATCCCAAGCACGCTAAGGTCAACATGATGAACGCAGCTCAGGCAGAGGATTCTTCAGAAGTGATCATGGGTAACCTTCCAGTTAACTCCATTCCTGCTAAAGTCTTATTTGATACTCGTGCATCGCATTCTTTCATGTCATTCCCATTTGCACCAGAGCACAACTTTGACACTAAGGCATTACCTAAAGCATTGCAAGTTGTTTCTACGGCTAAGCGTTTGAGATCTACCATGATGGTTCCGAATGTCGGTATCGAAATGGGCGACTATAGATTTCTAGCTTCTCCAATTCTTCTTGGCCACTCTGATATTGATCTAATTCTCAGCATGGACTGGCTTTCTAAGCACAAGGCTCTGCTTGATTGTGCTGCCAGAGAAATTCAATTGACACATTCTTCTGAGGAAGTGATCATCAATGCCGCTCGTTGCCGTGGGTTTGTCACGGCAGATGTCCTTGTGAAAGGACTTAGTTGTGGAGCCATCGCGATGGGTTAGCTTAAAGGGGTTAAACCGGACAAGGGGACACGGGAGTTTATACTAGTTCGGCCCCTTCGATGAAGGTAAAAGCCTATGTCTAGTTGTGATTGGTATTGCTAGGGTTTCGAAGGCTAGGGAGCGAATCCGCTTTGTCTGGCTTTCGAGTTGTTGTTGTCTGTCCCTAAACCGCGGCCGACTCGTCCCTTTATATACGTAGGTTGACGCCCGCCGGGCTACAGAGTCCCAAAGCCGGTTTTCAAACGTATCTGGTTCGGTCTCTCTCTTTCTATCTTACTATACAAGTTACATGACTGGGCCGGTTTACATTTACATATTGTACTTGCCTCTGGGCCCTTCGTAAAGCGCTAGCATCTTTCTATCTTCATGGGCTTCTAATCTTCAAAGAGTCAACCCGTCTACCCAAGGCCGGTTTACCTCCAGTAGTAATATCCCCAACATTAGGCCCCAGATTTGTTTGAACTTGTTCATGTCAATCTTCCACACTTTAGAAAAAATCTTCTCTCTTGTCTTCGTTTTTGATCTTGTAAACCGCCGTGACGTCATACTTCAAAATTACGGTAAACCGTCCTGACAACATCCATCCATTGATATTGGAGATTTCCTTCATTTAATATATATCCAGCTATTGAGGCGACACATTTATTAACTTATCCATTTTTGGACTCCTCGATTCCTGCACTTGCCATTTTTCACCTTGCCTTATAAATAGGACCGAGGGGTCATTTTCACCGTCCCCCCGTGCCTCTTTGCATCATCTTCCTCGCGCCGCTCAACCTCTGGAACTCAACCGCCACCGTCGACCGTTGTTTCTGGTCCGACTTCGGCCGATGCATCGCCCTGAACGCACCAAAGAACTGCGGCGCCCTTCCGCTTCTTCACTAGCTCCGGTAAGCTCTGTTTTTTCACCATAGATCTGTTCTAGGGTTTCGATATTTCCTCGCAGTTCTTCCGAAGTTCATCAGTGTTATTCTTCTATGTTCTTCCTTTAATAGATGGACACTTCATGCTTGATACATCTCTTACCGTAGCTTACCTACCATGATCATCACAAATCATTATACGCAAAGAACTGATCTGTCTGTCAAAAATTGCTTTAGTTCTGCACCCCTTCCAGATCCAATTACTTTTGCTTTTCTGTCTTATCTCTAGATCCGAAAATTTTATACATCACTTTGAAATATGTTTCTCCTCGCAGCAATATAAGCGATTTGACATTGGATAAATAGTCTATGCCATTAGCCCTCTGATAAACCGGAAGAGCATGTTACCTTCATAATTACGCTCCGGTTTAACAGTGTCTGATCAATCCTGCGCCAGCATTACCTTCTTTCTCATCATACTATTCTCCGGGTTGTACCATTTATTATATCAGTACATTTCTTACTCCCTTGTCTCTTGTGTATGATCATGCATAATTTATAAACCGGCCTTTCATTTTCAGTTTGTTCGATTTGCAATGGCCAAACAGTTCACTGCCTGCAACTGGGCTTGTTCCCAGGTTACTAAGGCTCAACTGGATGAGATGGTTAGCATTGGCTCTCTTCCTAAGAAAACGGAGATCAAATGGCGAGCCCCAGGAACTGAGAATCCTCCAACCCCAAGACAAGGCGAAGTGGTAATCTTTGTTAACCATATAAGCCGTGGTTTCAAACCGCCAGGGTCCAAATTTTATCGAGATGTGCTTGACAGCTTCCAACTGCATCCACGAGATATTGGTCCTAATTCAGTCTCCAACTTATGCAACTTCCAAGTCTTCTGTGAAGCCTATTTACAGGAAGAACCAACTGCAGAATTGTTCCGAGATTTCTTTCACTTAAACCAGCGCACAGAGTTTTTGAATGGCCCAAATACAAACCTTGGTGGTGTTTCGATTCAAAAGCGGAAAGAAGTGGAATTTCCTCATGCCAAACACCATAGCCACCCAAAGGAATGGAACCAAACATGGTTCTATTGCAGAGACACTTCGCCTGAAGATGAGAATCCCCTCCCCGGCTTCCGGGATAATAGATTATCCAATACTCACCCAATGCCACAACGCCTGAGCTCCTTAGAAAGGGCAAAATATGCTCCTCAAATCACCAAACTCCGAACCTTTATGGCAAACGGTTTAACAGGTGTAGATTTTGTACACTGTTGGATATCCTAGAGTATCTTGCCGCTAAGCCGGCATCCCGGTTTAATGTGCAAATATACCGGTGAGGTTGACGATCCTCAACGCCACTGCAACATCCAATAATCTGAAGAAGAAGTTACTGAAGGTGTGAAAAAGATTCTGAATGAATCGGAACTGTTCTGTAGTCAAATCGGCCTGAGTCCCTTCTACACCAAGAACAACCGCTTGCTATAAGCATCACACTTCCTCTTCATCTCTAATATCTTTTACTTATATAAGCCGTAACCCTTCTTCTTTATATGTATAGGGTGATGACCCCTTCTGGAGAAAGAAATTCATAGAGAAAGCTCCAAAACCAACTGGAGACAAAGTGGCCAAGCGAACCCGCCCGAAGACCAAAGTCGTAAAGCGGACGTCAAAGCGGAAAAGGGCCGACAGGATTAATATGGAGCTTGATGCTGACAATGATCTTCCTCAGGAAGCCGAAGCTAGTCAGGCTGAGGACATGGAGGTAATTACCCTTTCCTCCGGTTCAGACTCTATGACAACACAAAAAACTCGCCAAACAATCTGGAAAGTAAGCTTTTCTCATCCTCTTGCTCACTTGGATCCAACATTTATTTTGAAAACTCAACAGCATGAGGCTCGCTGGACAACTCGGCACAGTGGCCAACAGGTCACCTCTACCGGTTTACCTCATACTCCGGTTCGGAAGTGTCGGTCTGAGGTCTCTCCTACTTCTGACCATTCTTACCCCAAGGCAGTTTATTTTAGACAACCTCTTAATCCTTCCGATTCAAATTATCAGGTGACACCTCCTTCCTCTTCTGGTGAATCGACAGCAACTCAACTCCCCCCTTTGAAAACTGTGGCTGGGTGAGTTACAAAAAACCTTTCCTTTCAATCCGCCATACATCTTTTGAACAGGATGTTAACCCTTTTTATTCTGTTTGCAGGGCCAAAGCCAGAACCAGCAAGAAAGCTCGGGTCACCAATCCTCCAGAAGACCCTGTTGCTGAGGAACAAGAACCGAGAGTTGAACCGGAGCAAACAGGTGAACCGGAAGACCTCCATCCTGAAACAACTATTGTTGATCCGCCCCTTGACGGCCAACATACCGACGAACCCACAGATACTGAGCCTGCCGCCCCTGATGTTGAACCGACAGAACCAAACCGGGCTAATCCAATGAAAGATACTGAAATTCCATCATTGTCCGCCCAAAATCCTGAAGGCCAAGGCGATGATGTTATTATTACTGGAGCAGGCCACAGTTCTCCTGGTCATCCCGTCATTTTGGCTCAGCATAGCGCCAAAGAAGAGCAAATTGCCAGGGATAAAGGTAAATGGAGCAACGACTTATCCAACTATGCTCATCTTAACGCTAATGAGCTTCATTCTGGCTTCTTGAACCGTCTGCACTCAAACCGGGATTATGAAGCCGGTTTGGTGAATTTGATGAAAGAACGATATGAGGTAAAAGAATTCTCCCTTGCACATTGATTTATAGCTGAAATACAATTCCAAGTAGCCCCCAAGAGCCGTTTTATGATTATCAATCATAAACCGGGTCTTTGTAACACTTTAAGCATCCCATCATTAATCCTTGCAAAGGCGTGTCTTCAATCATAGATAAAACTCATGTTTGAAAAATGAGATAACATTCTGTAGCATAGCCCCCAAAGGCCAATTTAACTTGGCAAGTTATTCCGGCTTTTAATCCATACCGCCAGTTAAGAACAAACGTACATTAGCCCCCAAGTGTCAAGGATAATGCTTGCATTGTTCTGGAGACTTGCATAGAAGGTAGTATTTGAGAGCAAATAAGCATTAGCCCCCAAGTATGAAGTGGATAACTTGTTATATGCTTTATACTTAGTGCATATATATGTTGTTTTGTTGAAGATACCTTCAATGCTGCAGGCTGAACTGAGAAGCAAAGATGCCAAAAACTCTGACTTGCAAGAAAATGTCAATTCGCAACAAGCCAAAGCTGCAAAAGCGAAAGAGGAGCTGACCCAGGCACTGGGCGGAATGGAAAAATTGAAAGAATCCTTCAATCAAGAGCGTGCTGCGTGGGAAACCGAAAAAGCCGATTTGACCAAAAGAGCCATAGATGCTGAGGAAGCCCTGAAACCGGTGGCTGAAGAACTAGCCGGTTTGAAGCGCCAAATCAACGCTATGACCTCTGCTATCTTTGGTAAGTATCTGCTTATGTATATTGCATCAGGCAATGAATCTTAAAACTGACCACGATGTTGACAAAATCTTTGGCAGGAACTCGGATCACTCATCTTGGTGCAGATATGTGGATGAAGCTCAAAGCGGCATACACATTGGTTGAGCAGCTATACTCTGGATCTCAGCGAGCCATTAGTACAGCAACCTATAACAAACCGGTGCCAACGTTGATTAAGGAAACCCTTGAGAAGCTAGGCATGTTACCGGCGCGTATTGCCGAGTTGAAGAGAGCCGCTGCAAGAGCCGGAGCATTAACTGCCCTTAATCGAGCCAGGGCCTGGATTCTAGATCTTGAAGCGGAGGATATCATTAAAGGGTATCCAGGTGTTAAAGAAGACAGTTCAAACTTTGACAATGATGATCTTCGGTGGTTGACCAAACAGATGCGGCCAGCGGCTAGCAAATTAGCTGAAGACACCGATTTGTCCCATTTTCAACCGTTTTATGATGTAGAAGGGAAAAGACAGCCGACCGAGATCCATGAAGTCGAAGAACTTGTGCCTCCGATTCGTAAGAACACTTACGCCCCTGATATTAACCCTTCTGATCTTATCCATGAAGAAGTAGTATTCTGAGCCTTAACCGGAATCGATTGGTCAATGGCTGATTTCCAGCGGCTGGGGAGGGATGAAGAATTGCATGCACCAACTGATCGACAACCGTCAAACCGTCGTGAGGAAGAGTCTTGATCCGGTCGCCGGTTTATATGGCTACTGTGAAAAACAATGGCAATGTTGAGCCGCTTTAAAGCTTCATGTAATAGGATAGCTGAAACTTTGTTTATCTGCCATGTGGAGCATGCTTCGTAGCCTTTTGTGACAATCTGTGCCGCCCTTCAGTATACATTTTATGCATAATCTACGATGACTTGCCTTCCTGGGTACAAAAAACTTAAAAGTGTCAAGCGGTTTACCGCTAAACATGTCATAATATCGAAGAAGTATATAGTACTTGAGCTGAATAATCAAGTGCTTGTACAAAAAATAATGTACAGAACATACCACCTTGAGTGAGCAAACGTGCATACAACAAAGGTGTTTAACACCAACCCGATATGTTTGAGAATCTCATTTTTCATAATGCTGGTCTATCTATTAAACCGGTCCGGTATACCTACCAGATTTTCGTCATAATACTGGTGATCTAGTCAAACCATACCGGGTCAGTGACCACCGGTTTATAACTGATCATGAGCCAACAGCAGGTGGTTAGAAAGCAAGCCGGATCGAGGATGCCGGTTTAACAAAAAATATTTATGAGTGTCAACAAACAAAATTCATATAGGAAAATATGCGAGGCTTTTTAAGAGCTGCCAGGCTCCAAATCGAGGCTTTTCATGGGTTGCCAGGCCTCTGAGTTAAACCATTTAACAAAGCCTTTTAAGATGGGCCTCCAATTAACCAATCACCATTTTAACTATGACAAGTTCCGAGTCTGTAAAAGATTGACTTGTCAAGTGTTCGATGGTTCATGCCAGGATTACCTGGATAGCAGTGACTTACTTGATGAAGGCAGGTTAACCCGGGGTTTTAGGTGAATACACCAGGCTTCCAAGCTGTGGCTTGATAGCCAATTACAAGGGTCCTTTCAAACTCTTTGTTGCTTTGCAAAAAAGGAGCCCCCAAGTAACTTTGTGAGTGATGCTCAGCGTGTGCCTATATTTGAGTTTGTACAGTGCACAATACTCTCTTTGGCTCCACAAATTTGTCATTGTGTGGCTGAAAAGCCTATCAAGTGGTGTAGCTGTGGTTCAAACATGACCAAGCCCCCTAGTGATTTTCTTTATCTTTATGAAGTTGCTAAATCTGGTTTAACAAAGACTCCGCTTTGACCGTTAACTTGTAAAAGCACACATATGATATAAGAAAGAACGGATACCCCGCTTATAACGGAGGCTCTGATTTATTATATGGTATATACACTGTCATAAATATGTACATGTGAAAAAGCCTATGGCTTCAAGTATAGTAAGGCCGAAGGAGAGCTATGTTCCATGGCCGCTTTGTCTCCTCCTCCAATTGACGTGAGTCTTCATGCTCTCGAACATCAATGAGGTAGTAGGATCCATTGTGCAGATTTTTGCTGACCAAAAAGGGTCCTTCCCAAGGGGGTTGATAACTTATGCATATCAGTCTGATCCTGGATGAGCCGGAGCACCAAATCACCTTCTTGAAAGGATCTAGTTTTAACCCGGCAGCTGTGATAACATCGAAGATCTTGTTGATAAATCACCGAACGCGCTGCTGCAAGATCCCGCTCTTCATCCAACAGATCCAGAGAATCCTGACGTGCCTTCTCATTATCAGCTTCAACATAAGCTGCCACACGGGGCGAATCATGACGGATGTCACTAGGAAGAACTGCCTCTGCTCCATAAACCATGAAGAAAGGCGTGTAACCCGTAGATCTATTGGGTGTGGTGTTGATGCTCCATAACACAGAAGGTAGCTCCTCGACCCAACAACCTGGCGTCCGCTTTAAGGGAACCATAAGCCTTGGTTTGAGACCACGCGGAATTTCTTGATTTGCCCTTTCCGCTTGACCATTAGATTGGAGGTGAGCCACTGATGCTAGATCAAGCCGGATGTGCTCACGTTGACAGAATTCTTCCATCTCTCCTTTTGACAAGTTAGTGCCATTATCTGTTATAATGCTATGTGGAAAGCCAAACCGGAATATCACCTTTTTGATGAATTGAACCGCTGTGGCTGCATCACACTTGCTGACTGGCACTGCCTCTACCCATTTAGTGAATTTATCAATTGCTACTAAGAGATGGGTCTTCTTGTCCTTGGAGCACATGAAGGGTCCAACCATATCCAGCCCCCAAGTGGCAAACGGCCACGTAATTGGAATCATCTGCAAGTCTTGAGCCGGAACATGCGCACGGCGGGCAAACTTTTGACATCCATCAATTCTTTTGACTAAATCCTCCGCATCAGCATGGGCCGTCAACCAATAAAAACCATGGTGAAAAGCTTTAGCAACCAATGACTTTGAACCGGCATGATGACCGCAATCCCCTTCATGAATTTCTCACAAAATCTCACAACCTTCTTGAGGAGAAATGCATCATTGAATCGCTCCTGAAACACTGTAACGATGTAACTCCCCATTGAGTATGGTCATTGACTTGGAACACCGGATTATCTGTCGAGCCAACGTTTCCTCAGCTGGTAACTCGCCCCGGTTCATGTAATCCAGATATTGGATCGTCCAATCTAGTATGGCATGCAGAGCTGCCACCAATTGAGCCTCCGGATCAGGAACAGCCAAATCTTCTTCGGTTGGTATTTTGACTGACGGAATGTGCAACACATCAAGAAAGACATTAGGCGGAACTGGTTTATGTTAGGAACCAAGACGACTTAAAGCGTCCGCCGCTTCATTCTTCCGCCGGTCTATATGGTCCACCTGATAACCTTTAAAGTGACCAGCCACTGTGTCCACCTCTTGTCGATATGCAACCATGAGTGGGTCCTTAGAATCCCAACTGCCAGACACTTGCTGAGCCACTAGATCTGAATCCCCGAAGAACTTAACCCGGCTCAAATTCATCTCTTTAGCCATCCGAAGACCATGGAGTAAAGCCTCATATTCAGTTGCATTGTTAGTACAAGGGAACATTAAACGGAGGACGTAACAAAACTTATCATCTCGTGGGGAAGTTAATATGACTCCAGCCCCGAACCCTCTAGCTGTCTGGACCCATCAAAATGAACAGTCCAATATGTATTATCTGGTTTCTCCTTAGGTGCCTGTATCTTTGTCCAATTGTTGATGAAATCTACAAGTGCCTGGGACTTGATCGCCGTACGGGGTATATATCTAAGCCCGTGGGGTCCAAGCTCAATGGCCCACTTGGCAATCCGGCCAGTTGCCTCTCTGTTTTGAATGATGTCACCCAGAGGAGCTGAACTGACCACTGTGATAGGGTGGCCCTGAAAATAGTGTTTGAGCTTCCGGCTTGCCAAAAACACCCCATGCACCAGTTTCTACCAATGCGGATACCTCTGCTTTGACTCAATGAGCACCTCACTGATATAATAAACTGGCTGTTGAACCAGATACTCTTTGCCAGGCTCTTTGCGCTCTACCACAATGGCTACACTGACAGCCCGAGCATTAGCAGCCACATATAATAATAAGGGCTCTTTATCGATCGGTGCTGCCAGTACGGGCGGTTCCATGAGCTGTTTCTTCAGATCTTCAAATGCCTTATCAGCTGCTTCACTCCAGACAAAGTTATTCGTTTTTTGAGCATCTGATATAAGGGAATGGCCTTCTCTCCAAGGCGGCTGATAAACCGGCTCAAGGCTGTAATCCGGCCGGCCAGATGTTGCACATCGTTAATACACACTAGTTTAGCCAAGGACGTAATCACTGCAATCTTTTCCAGATTAGCCTCAATGCCTCTGTTTGAAACCAGAAAGCCTATGAGCTTGCCTGCCGGGACACCGAAAACACACTTCTCCGGATTGAGAATCATCTTGTAGACCCGAAGATTTTCAAAAGTTTCCTGTAGATCATCTATCAACGTCTCCTCCTTTCTGGATTTGACCACAATATCTTCTACTAATGCATGGACATTGCGCCCAATTTGCTTATGAAGGCAATTCTGAACACATCGCTAGTAAGTTGCCTGGGCACTCTTGAGTCCAAAGGGCATGGAAACATAGCAGAAGGCTCCAAAGGGAGTTATAAAGGCTGTTTTCTCCTGGTCCTTAACTGCCATTTTGATCTGATGATAACCAAAGTAAGCATCCAAAAAACACAAGTGGTCACAACCCGCCGTGGCATCAATTATCTGATCAATGCGAGGGAGAGCAAAGGGGTCTGTAGGGCAAGCCTTGTTTAAATCTGTGTAGTCCACACACATGCGCCAAGTGCCATTTTTCTTAAGAACCAGCACCGGATTGGCTAACCACTCTGGATGAAAAACTTCAACAATAAACCCAGCAGCCAACAAACGGGCGACCTCTTCACCTATAGCCTTGCGCCTTTCCTCGCTGAAGCAGCAGAGGAACTGTCGGACCGGTTTGAATTTCGGATCAATGTTGAGTGTGTGCTCAGCGAGTTCTCTTGATACACCTGGCATGTCAAAAGGTTTCCATGCAAAGATGTCCTGATTCCCACGGATGAACTCGATGACGCGCTTTCCTATTTGGGATCCAGGTTAGCGCTGACGCTGAACTGTTTGGATGAATCGCCAGGGACAAAATCAACCATCTTAGTGTCTGTAGCTGATTTGAACTTCAATGCTGGATCATGTTCCGTGGTTGGCTTTTTTAAGGAGGTCATGTCTGCCGGATCAACTTGCTCCTTATAGAATGTTAACTCCTCCGTGGCACAAACCGACTCAGCATAAGCCGCATCGCCTTCTTCACACTCCAAAGCAATCTTTCTACTTCCGTGTACTATGATAGTCCCCTTATGACCTGGGATTTTAAGCTGCAGGTAAACATAACATGGCCTTGCCATAAACTTAGCATAAACTGGCCGCCCAAACAGAGCGTGGTATGGACTTTTGATCTTCACCACCTCAAATGTCCCTGTTTCTGACCTTGAATCATAGTCATCTCCAAAAGCTACCTCCAAAGCTATCTTACCAATAGGATATGCAGACTTACCAGGCACCACACCATGAAATACCGTATTCGACGGTTTAAGACCCTTCTCTATCAACCCCATACGACGGAATGTATCATAATACAAAATATTGATACTACTTCCCCCATCCATGAGCACTTTAGTGAACTTGTATCCCCCAACTTGAGGGGCTACCACCAAGGCCAAATGACCTGGATTATCAACCCGGGGCAGGTGATCCTCTCTGCTCCACAAAATAGGTTGCAGCGACCAGCCCAAATACTGAGGTACTGCCGGCTCAACAGAGTTGACTACTCTTTTGTGAAGCTTCTGATCACGTTTGCACAAACTAGTAGTGAAGACATGATATTGCCCGCTGTTCAGCTGTTTGGGATTGCTCTAATAACCCGACTGCTGCTACTGCTGCTGACTCCCCTGATGGTTGTAACCTCCCTGGTTGCCTTGGTGTCCTTGATTGACGTGTCCGGTTTGACTACCTGGAAACCCTGAACCGGAACCACCACCTCCGTAACCAGGCCCGTGGAAACCTCCTCCTAAACGGCCGGGCGGGCCATTGTCATATTGGAACATATTGGAATTCTTGAAATCCCACATGATATAATAATCTCTCCAGAGATGTGATGCTGGTTTCTCCTTTTATCCATGCTTTGGACAGGGCTGATTTAACAAACGCTCCAAATTGTTGCCTGGACCTCCACCCCTCTGGGGCTGCTTGCCTTTACGGCACTGGCCATTCTCCTATGCGTTGGTATTTGCGACAAAGTCCAAACCACTGTTGGCCTTGTGCTTACCAGCGTTTCCATGGCCTGCCGGATTGTGTTGCTGGCCTTTGGCATTGCCGGTCTTCTTACCCTTCTCCGGTTTGTCCTCTTCTGAATCCGGATCCTTGGTATTATCTGAATCGGCGTATTTAACCAAAGCAGCCATGAGTGTTGACATGTCATTGTAGTGACGTTTGAGCCTTCCCAACCTCATTTTCAACGGTTTGAAACCGCAATAACCCTCTAACATTAACACTGTGGTGTCTGCGTTGATACAATCTGACGAATGCAAAATCGTCGAGACCCGTTTGACCCAATGGGTCATGGACTCCCCTTCCTCTTGGACACAAGTGGCCAGATCTACAATTGACATCGGCTGCTTACACGTATCCTTGAAGTTCTGGATAAACCGTTGCTTCAATTCGGCCCATGATCCAATAGAGTTGATCGGCAAGCTCTTCAACCAAGTGCGAGCTGATCCTACCAACATCATGGTGAAATATTTAGCACACACCGCCTCGCCCACATCTAACATCTCTATTGCCATCTCATAGCTCTCTACCCATGCCTCTGGCTGCAAATCGGCGGTATAATTTGGTACCTTACGAGGTCCCTTGAAATCCTTGGGTAGTCGCACATTATGAAAAGCAGGAGATAAACACGGTATCCCTAAGGAACTGAACATCGCCCCTGGCTCCACGGAGGCAGCGAGGTGAACCGGAGTATGCTGTTGTGCCTCGTGTCGAGCTGCCAACTTGGCCTCTCGACGTGCTCGGCCATGATCCACAACATCTTGCGCATTAGCACCTCCCCCAGCCGGGTTGTTCCTTCGTGGTGAATTTCGGCGGCGTGCACTACTGGACACGGCCGGTTCGTCTTCCACGTGTCTGCTATAACTCCGGCTTGGGCGGGGAGTGGAGTGAATCCTCTCACGGCTGTGTGAATATGCTTGCTGTTGATTCAGTGATGTCTGAAGGAGATCCCTGTCCCGGCGTGCTTCCATTGCCACTGGTGACTTGCCGTCAGTTGGGAGGGCCGCCAGGCATGACGCAGCGGCCACAATGTTGTCCAACGGGTTGGAATAATGCCCAGGCGGTGTTGATGGTACAACGTTGTTCCGGCGAGGCAGGTCCGTCGTGCGCGGCTGAACCGGCGCTCCTGCTCCCGGCGCCCCCGCCTGGTCTAGTGTGGGTTGGTTGCCAGACCCTGCCCCTGGCGTGTTGAAAAGATTCTGCGGCTCAGAAACCGACGGGAGACGTGATCGGTATCTTCTTATCATGACTTCCTCTAAAGCATTCTGATCCAGTCTAATCCGGTAAGCATGTGCTTCCAACTCGGCCCGCTCCATAGCCATCCTGACGTTCTCTGCTGCCAGGTCCACTTTGGCCTGGGCTATCTGATCTTTCACCTTTGCAATCTCCGCATCATGCTGATCCCTGGCTGCCGCGTCTACCTCCGCGGACATCAATGTTGCCAGAGCATTGAACAAATCAGATAAGACTTGGGCCGGAGGTGGCGCCGAGCTTCCTGCCCCTGCTGGCGTGGCCATTGTTGAACCGGAGAGCATTGCTGCGGCGGTAGATGAATGAGGCACCGATTGTGTGCCGGCCATGAAGATGGCGGCCCGGTTTGGCAGACCGGGGGAATCCGAAATACTGTTGCCCTCGGATCCTCCCTCAATCCGGCTGTCCTACAACTGGTAAAGCGATTCGGTTTCTCCAGAAGACTCGTCATCAGAGCAGACTACGGTTTCTCCTTCGGACACCGGTCCGTCCTCGTGCCCTGATCCATGGATGACACCTACTAAAACATGCCTTGCCTCGGGCTGAACCGGTGAAGGACTTGCACGCCGTGCCGTTTCGATCATGTCGGTGCAGATGTCCAGCTCAGGGGCCGGTTCACCGATCTTGCCGATGAAGACATGAATCCCACCAAAGGGGACCCGGTACCCGTATTCGATTGAATCGGCCTCGGGACCCCATCCTGCGTTGTCGATGTAGAGTTTGCCGCAGCGACTCTTCGTCATCCGGCCCACAGCGTATCCCTTAAGTCCATCGAAGCTGCCCTTCAAGAACTCGAAACCAACGTATGATAGCCCCATGATGGGTGCCAACTGTTGTGGGTTTGTCACGGTAGATGTCCTCGTGAACGGACTTAGTTGTGGAGCCATCGCGACAGGTTAGCTTAAAGGGGTTAAACCGGACAAGGGGGCACGGGAGTTTATACTAGTTCGGCCCCTTCAATGAAGGTAAAAGCCTACGTCTAGTTGTGATTGGTATTGCTAGGGTTTCGAAGGCCAGGGAGCGAATCCGCTTTGTCTGGCTTTCGGGTTGTTGTTATATGTCCCTAAACCGTGGCCGAGTCGTCCCTGTATATACATAGGTTGACACCCGCCGGGCTACAGAGTCCCGAAGCCGGTTTTTAAACGTATCCGGTTCGGTCTCTCTATTTCTATCTTACTATACAAGTTACATGACTGGGCTGGTTTACATTTACATATTGTACTCGCCTCTGGGCTCTTGGTAAAGCGCTAGCATCTTTACATCTTCATGGGCTTCTAATCTTCAAAGAGTCACCCCGGCTACCCAAGGCCGGTTTACCTCCAGTAGTAATATCCCCAACACTCGTGATGAAACCATTCGGCTGTTTTCTCTCAATGAGAAGGGCGAGTTGAATGCCATCTCTCAGATTCCAGTCATTTGTGAATATCAAGAAGTCTTTCCAGAAGAGCTTCCGGGAATGCCTCCTCACCGACCAGTTCAATTCGTTATCGCTCTTGAGCCTGGCAAGGAACCTGTTTGCAAACATCCTTACAAGCTTGGACCAAAGTAATTGAAGGAATTGAAGAAACAACTCGATGAACAAGAGCGTCTGGGTCTGATCAGACCGAGCTCATCTCCATGGGGTTGTGGTGTTCTTTTTGTCCATAAGAAGGATGGCACGGACCGACTTTGTGTCGACTACCACCCATTGAACAAGAAGACAATAAAGAACAAGTACCTACTGCCGTGGATCTAAGACTGACAGTAGAATGGGGGGTAGGTATGAGGAGGCAAGATCCTAGCTATGGAGTAGTTGTACACACGAGTTTTACAAGTTCAGGCCCTTCTCGGAGGAAGTAACAGCCCTACGTCTCGGTGCCCTGAGGCAGTCGACTGGATTATACGTGTGTGTGTGACTACAAAAGTGCGAACCCCTGTCCCAAAGGAGGGGGTGGCTTATATAGAGTGCGCCAGGACCCCATCTCCCCTCCGTTACACAGGGTTCAATTTTCATAAAGGTGGGGCGTTACTGGTAACGTCTACAATAAAGTGTTATAAATGCCCATAATGCTACGGTTTAAGTCGCGACCGTTGTAGAGTGGAGGGCTTCTCGTCTTCTGGTGGTCGAGTGTCTTCAAGGAAGTTGAGTGAGCACATCTTCATGGTCGAGTGGATGATATTTTCTCTTTGACTACTTCTGATTCTTTGTAAAGATTTCCTTGGGGAGGGTATGCTGGACAGGTCCATGACCCTACCCTAGGTACATAGCTTCATCATTAGTCCCCGAATGGATCAGGGTTCGAATGAGGAAGGGGTTGAGAACACTTCCGACCCACTCTTTGTGCTATGAGTATGCCTTGTCCTGAAACAATGAGTTGAGGAGACGACATCGAATTGTCAAGTGAACTTTCATGGTTGAATTCCGAATGATGATGTAGAGGGTGTTTGTCTTCAGTCTGACAGGTTGTTCCGTTCCCCGCGGATCTCGTGGGATTCGAATTTTGGGAAGCACGCCAGACGGGAGGAAACGAGGTCATCGGGACGGATTAGGTAAGTCCCCTCGATCCCCGCGCCACCTTTTTCGCCACGTATTGCATGCGCGACTGTTGCGGGATTTTTTTATATTGCTTGGGTCCACTAGTCAGCCACTCGGCGGAAGGTCTTATAAAAGGTCTCGGGCCAGGCCTCTGCTCCGCACGCCACCATTCTCTCTTCTCTTTCTCCCGATCTCTCCACCACTCTCGCTTCCGCCTCATCGCCGGACCTCCGCTCGAGCTCGATCTGCCACCATGGGGAAGGATAAGACGGCGGCGCTGGAACGCGCGAAGAAGGCGACCGCGAAGGCGAAGGGCAAGCGGACCAGCCGGGGCGGATCCTCGTCGAGGTCCGGCCTGCCGGCGGGCTGGATCCAGGGCGACTGGATCCGCTCGGCAATCATGCAGGATGACCTCGACGACCTGGTGGAGGGGGGATTGATCCCCCACAAGTCGACTCGGCTCCCGGGGGACGAAACTGAGCCGCAGCCTAGAGAGGGTGAGTGTGTCCTCCTAGCAACCCACGTAGATCGCGGATTTTCGCTGCCTCCCCAGCCTTTCTTCCGGGGTTTTTTGAACTTCTTTGGGGCTTAGCTCCACCATTTCACTCCGAACACCATAGTCTATCTGGCCGCTTTCATGTCCATGTGCGAAAACTTCTTGGGCTGTCGACCGCACTGGGGGCTCTTCAAACACATCTTCACTTGCCGTTCCCAGTCGGTCAAAAAGGCCAAGTCGAGTGACGAGAGGACGCGGGTGATTTAGATGTGTAGTGGTCTGGGGATCCAGATGAGGACCAAGAGTACTTTCCCAGGGATGATCCTTCCTGACTCGGTCCGGGGCTGGCAGTCGATTTGGTTTTACTGCAAGGATCAGCCAACGCCTGGCCAGTCAATTGGACTTCCTCCTTTCTCCTTGGCTCGAGTGGAGAAGCCTCCTCCCCTGAAGGTAGTTCCAGAAGAGAAGGCACAGGTCAAGGAGCTAGTCGAACGGGTCGTCCAGCTTGTCCGCGACGGAGTGACCGGGATGGATCTGCTGGAGGTCTTTCTCGGTCGACGCATCCAACCTCTTCAGGCGCGATCATCCGATGTGGATGTACTCTGGGCTCGAAGATACCACTCGGATCCACCCGGAGGAGGTCAGTGAGGATATCTTGGAGAACTGGTTGAGGGGAATCACTGGCAACAAAGACAACCCTCGGGGATCCAGGAGGGTGATTCCATTCGACAACTCGCGCCAGCTGGAGCAGGTATATTTCTGTTTTCTCAATTATCTTTCCGATTCACCACGTGATGTCCCATTTGTGGTCGACTGAATATCTTTTGATTGTTATCCTTTCAGGCCCTCATTGAAATGTACTCGATGCCCAAGGGAGTGCAGGACCCCGGTGCTGAAAAAGAAGGGAGCAGGGGTGAGAGCGGCGAGGAGCATTCGGAAGCCGAGGAGGACGAGGAGAGCGATGAATCGACCGATGAGGAAGAAGTCGAATCGCCTCCTCGCAGGGAGAGGAGGTCCAAGCACACTCATGACCCGGCACGTGCTCCGGACTTGGTGGCTGCGTCGATCGGGCAATCCTCGAAGCGCCCAGGATGTCTTCCCCGATGCCGACTGAGAAGCCTCCAAAGCAATCCAAGGTCGCGCCGCTTCTAGCGCCGAAAGTGCCGAAAGCCATCTCTTCCAAACCGTCCAAAGCTTTGCCTCGGATCAAAGTGACCGTTCCTACTATCTCCGGGTAACCACATGACTTGTCCTTTATGTGGATTCAATTAACTGGGTGTAACCGATTGAATGCGGGCCTTTGCAGTGCTGCTACGTCAGGGGCCTCTTCATACCAGTATCGGGACGAGGAAATGGAGGATGCGGTGACTTCTAACCCAGGTATGAACTCTTGCGATTTCGATTCTTGATCCTTTTAGGGTCGAGTGGTTCACTTGGGGTCGAATGTTCTGTCTTGCAGCTCCACCCAACATCATTGACCTTCCGGACGATGATGAAGATGTGGCTCCTAAGCCTAGGAAGAGCAAGAAAGTAACAGCTGGCAGGGTGGCTCGGCAGGAACCAACTGCAACGCCTCCCGTCTGCCAAGCTGAAGATGGGGGCAGGGCCGCTGTGACATTCGCTGCAACCTTGCTGAGTGGGCACCCCACGCGGTCGACCGCGCCTGTGTTTCCTTCAACTATCCAACTCCACACCACGGAGCCTCAAGCAGCTGCACCTGGGTCGTCTGCACATTTTTTCACCAGCTACCCCGTCCCAGACAACCAGTCAGAAGCGGCTGCAGAAGCCATCCGACAGGCTGATATGATGATGGAGCGGGTGAAGATAGTGCACGAGAGCAGTCAGGCTGCCTACGACGCTAGTGCCGCTCTTCGGGCCAACGTCGAGGTGAGTAGACTTTCCGACTGTTTTTGTTCTTGAAAAATGTTCTTCTGCACAATCTCCTGTTGTTCGTGTTGAATTAGAGCACCCACTGGGTGTTGCTGTCGTTTTTGGTAGTTTCGCTCTTCCACTCGGTCTGGGCGAGTGGGATCAGAACCGGTGGGGGCACGCCAAGTGCACCCACTAGGTGTAGTCCCTGAGACCGCGGTCGTCCGCTGGCAGTCAACTGTGGTCTAAGTTCTACTTTTCTTGACGGCGCAATTGTTCTTTCTCTCTCTCTTTTTTTTACTCCTTGCACTCGACTCCGGCGGGCCGGGCGAGTGGGATCAGAACCGGTGGGGGCACGCCAAGTGCACCCACTGGGTGTAGTCCCCTAGACCGTGGTCGACCGCTGGCAGTCGACTGGGGTCTGAACAGCTTGTTGTCCACTTCTTTAGGTTTTACTCATTCAGAAATGAACTGCTTTCAAACCTATCGATTGACCTGTCTCTTGCCTCCTGCAGAAGTCTTGTACTCTTATCTCCAAGTTTGCCGAACTCGAAGAGAAGCAAAGGCAACTCAACTTAGACTTGGAATTGGCTCAGCAAAATCTGAAAAAGGCTCAAGACGAGGCCGCTGGTATGGAAGGTAACTGATTGCTGACTGAATTTCAATATATCTCTTTGATCTCTTTTTTGATTCGATTATTTCTTTTGCAGAGAAAATGAAGTTGGCTCTGGACAAGAAGGACTCGGACCACGCCGCCGCGCAAAAAGCAGCCCAAGACAAAACCGCTCTCGCAGAGAAGAAGCTTGCTTCAGTCCGAACGCTTGAAGGAGAGGTGACTAGACTGACATCTTCTCTTAATGAAGCCAACCGCGAAGTGCCCAGCCTGAAGAAGGATAAGGTCGCCCTGAACGAAAAGTTGGAGTCTGCGATCTGCAAGAGGAACGACACAGAAGCTTATCTGAGGACCCTCGCCAAGAAGCTTTATCTCGTGCTGGGAGGTATTTCTTTTAATCCGACTGTGTTGATGTTTGCCATTGGATTTTGCTCGGTTGATTGGACTGAGTTTTGGCCGCAGAACTTTGTCAAGACTTTGAAGAAGAAACTGGGAGGGTCGAGACGGGTCTAGACCTTATCGCTTCCCTAGTCTGCGACGAAACTGCGATGAACATGCTCCGACTGGAGTCCTGTATCGCCAGCGCCACAAGCTACCTCGCACGCCTGAAGGGGGTTGTCTCTCGAATCGACTCGGTGCTTTGGCCGGAGGCGACGCTTCAGAATGATCTGGAATCTCTGATGACTTGACTGAACGAGATCCCTGACCGAGTGCAAGAATGGAAGAAATCCTCCTCCCGGTGTGGTGTTGACGTGGGGCTGTCCCTGGTGTGAGTCCATTGCAAGGAGGTTCGTGAAGACAAGCTGGCTGCGATCAAAGTCACTAACACCAAAAAGCATGACTTCCAGTCCTTCATGGAGACTTTCATTGATGCCGCCACTCGGATCGCTGATGGGTTCGATCTGGACTTGTCCGTGGAGCCTGCCAGTCCTCCTCCGGCTGAGTGAACAATCTTATGAAACTTGGATACGCTTTAAATTTGCCTCGGAATGCCGAGTGGTGTCTGTAACCGTTAAACTCCTTCGGGCTTGGTGCCCGAGTACTTTTGATTCGCTGCTTGGAACCTTTTAGTATTTATCAGAATTTGGTTTATCTCCGAATGTGCTTGTGTTTGCCTTCGGATGGACTTTGCTTGCAGCACCTCTTCGTCCTTGCGGATAGGGATGGAGCAGACATTGTATTTGTGCCGCAGCTCCGAAGGAGAAGGTGGCAGTCGACCTGCACCTCGTCGTCCTTGCAGATAGGGATGGAGCGGATGGTGTATTAGTGATGCAGCTCCGAAGGAGAAGGTGGCAGTCGACCTGCACCTCGTCGTCCTTTCGGATAGGGATGGAGCGGACGTTGTATTTGTGCTGCAGCTCCGAAGGAGAAGGTGGCAGCCGACCTGGACCTCGTCGTCCTTGGGGATAGGGATGGAGCGGACGTTGTATTAGTACCGCAGCTCCGAAGGAGAAGGTGGCAGTGGACCTGCACCTCGTCGTCCCTACGGATAGGGATGGAGCGGACGTTGTATTTGTGCCGCAGCTCCGAAGAAGAAGGTTACAGTCGACCTGTACCTCGTCGTCCTCGCGGATAGGGATGGGTCTCAAACTTAGGCGAGTACTGGACTGCAGCTAAGCCCCCGAGTGGGAGGATTGCTCTCCACTCGGTAGAATTTTTCCAAACTTAGGCGAGTGCTGGACTGCCGTTAAGCCTCTTAGTGAGAGAACTTAGGCTAGTGCTCGACTGCAGCTAAGCCCCCGAGTGGGCGGACTGCTCTCCACTCGGTAGGATTTTTTCAAACTTAGGCGAGTGTTGGACTGCCATTAAGCCACTTAGTGAGAGAACTTAGGCAAGTGCTCGACTGCAGCTAAGCCCCCGAGTGGGAGGACTGCTCTCTGCTCGGTAGGATTTTTTCAAACTTAGGCGACTGCTGGACTGCCGTTAAGCTTCTTAGTGAGAGAACTTAGGCGAGTGCTCGACTGCAGCTAAGCCCCCGAGTGGGAGGACTGGGATTTTTTCAAACTTAGGCGAGTGCTGGACGTCCATTAAGCCTCTTATTGAGAGAACTTAGGTGAGTGCTCAACTGCAGCTAAGCCCCCGAGTGGGAGGACTGCTCTCCACTCGGTAGGATTTTTTCAAACTTAGGCGAGTGCTGGACTGCTGTTAAGCCTCTTAGGAGAGAACTTAGGTGAGTGCTCGACTGCAGCTAAGCCCCCGAGTGGGAGGATTGCTTTTCACTCGGTAGGATTTTTCCAAACTTAGGCGAGTGCTGGACTGCCGTTAAGCCTCTTATTGAGAGAACTTAGGCGAGTGCTCGACTGCCGCTAAGCTCCCGTGTGGGAGGACTGCTCTTCACTCGGTAGGATTTTTTCAAACTTAGGCGAGTGCTGGACTGCCATTAAGCCTCTTAGTGAGAGAACTTAGGCGAGTGCTCGACTGCAGCTAAGCCCCCGAGTGGTAGGACTGCTCTCCACTCGGTAGGATTTTTTCAAACTTAGGCGAGTGCTGGACTGCCGTTAAGCCTCTTAGTGTGAGAACTTAGGCGAGTGCTCAACTGCAGCTAAGCCCCCGAGTGGGAGGATTGTTCTTCACTCGGTAGGATTTTTCCAAACTTAAGTGAGTGCTGGACTGCCGTTAAGCCTCTTATTGAGAGAACTTAGGCAAGTTCTCGACTGGAGCTAAGCCCCCGAGTGGGAGGATTGCTCTCCACTGGATAGGATTTTTTCAAACTTAGGCGAGTGCTAGGCTGCCATTAAGCCTCTTAGTGAGAGAACTTAGGCGAGTGCTCGACTGCAGCTAAGCCCCCGAGTGGGAGGATTGCTCTCCACTCAGTAGGAGTTTTCCAAACTTAGGCGAGTGCTGGACTGCCGTTAAGCCTCTTAGTGAGAGAACTTAGGCGAGTGCTCGACTGCAGCTCGGCCCCCGAGTGGAAGGATTGCTCTTCACTAGGTAGGATTTTTTCGAACTTAGGCGGAACGGATTCATGACTAAGCCCACCCACTGGGGGATTTTAGGAGTAAATAAGAACAACACAATCGAATGAGAGAACCGTAAGCTCTTGTCTTTCGTAAAAGAATTACAAAAGGTGTTGCTTATTACATTTTATTCGAATGAGTGTTTAAGTATAAAAGGGGCGGAGCAGCTCCACGTTCCAAGCCCGTGGCTCGTCTTTCTGAAGCTCGATACTGTAAAGATGGTATGCTTCATTGTGGAGAACTTTGGTGACGATGAAGGGGCCTTCCCAAGTTGGAGCGAGCTGTGTGGTTTCTACTGATCCACTCGAAGAACCAAGTCTCCTTCTTGAAAGGCTCGACCCCTCACATTCCTGGCGTGGAATCGACACAAATCCTGCTGATAAATGGTCGAGCGGATCAAGGCCATCTCTCTTTCCTCCTCTACGAGATCGACTGAATCTTGCCGGGCCTTCTTTGCTTCTGCTTCGGAGAAGAGTTCAACTCGGGGTGCGTTGTGGAGCAAGTCATTTGGCAGAACAGCTTCGGCTCCGTAGACTAAGAAGAAAGGAGTTCTTCCAGTCGACCGATTAGGAGTTGTCCTTAAACCCCATAGAACTGATGGAAGTTCATCAACCCAAGCACCTGCTGCGTGTTTGAGATCAGGCATCAGTTGGGGCTTTAGTCCTTTCAGAATTAAGCCATTGGCTGTTTCTGCTTGTTCGTTCGACTGCGGGTGAGCAACCGAAGCATAGCCGACTCGAGTGCCCTGAGAGCCGCAGAAAATTCTGAACTCATCGGAATCGAAGTTCGATCCGTTGTCCATGATGATGTTGTGTGGGACTCCATATCGGAACGCCAATTCTCTGATAAAACTCACAGCGATGCTAGCATCAAGGTTCTTGATGGGTTTGGCTTCGATCCATTTGGTAAACTTGTCGACTGCAACGAGCACGTGAGTGAAGCCGCTTCTGCCGGTCCTCAGCAGTACAACCATATCCAGTCCCCAAACAGCGAAGGGCCAGACGAGGGGGATGGTCTTCAGGGCTGATGCTGGCTTGTGAGACATATGAGAGTAAAATTGACAGCCTTCACATCTGTCGACTATATCTTTCGCCATCTCATTTGCTCGTGGCCAATAGAATCCAGCTCGGTATGCTTTAGCCATGATGGCCCGAGAGGATGCATGGTGACCACAGGTCCCCGAGTGGATGTCATTAAGGATCATTCGACCTTCTTATGTTGTTATGCACTTCTGACCGACTCCAAAAACACTTTCTCTAAACAGTTGCCCGCTTATCACAGTAAAAGCTTTAGATCAGTGGACGATCTATCGAGCTTCTTCTTCATCCTCTGGGAGCTCTTTCCTGAGGATGTACGCAATGTAGGGCACCGTCTAGTCGGGAGTAATGGCCAGAACCTCCATGATTAGGTCGACCACAGCTGGGACCTCGACTTTAGTCGGATCCGTGGCGCTCTTGGGTTGTGGGGGCTCTTCAATGAAAGGGTCTTCCTGAACTGTCGGCATGTGAATATGCTCCAAGAACACATTGCTGGGAATGGCCTCTCTCTTGGAACCTATCTTTGCCAATTCATCGGCTGCTTGATTTTTCAATCGGGGGATGTGGTGGAGTTCTAAACCCTCGAACTTCTTCTTAAGCTTTCTCACCGCGTTGTAGTAACCAGTCATGGCTGGGCTTCTGACGTCCCACTCCTTCATCACTTGATTAACTACCAAATCTGAGTCGCCATAGACCATGAGGCGACGGATGCCGAGTGAGATGGCCATGCGCAACCCATACAGGAGTTCTTCATACTCTGCTTCATTGTTGGAGGAATCAAAGTGAATCTGGAGGACATATCTGAGCTTGTCTCCTCAGGGGGATACCAGAACCACTCCAGCACCAGAACCGTTCAACATCTTGGATCCGTCAAAGAACATGGTCCAGTGCTCCGAGTGAACTTGAGTCGGCAGTTGCTGTTCGATCCACTCGGCGAGGAAATCTGCTATTGCTTGGGACTTGATAGCTTTGCCTCAAATTTGATATCCAAGGGAAGGAGTTCAATCGCCCATTTTGCCGCTCGACCAATTGCATCCCTGTTGTGCAGAATCTCTGACAATCGAGCGTTGCTGACGACTGTAACAGAGTGATCTGAGAAGTAGTGTGCAACCTTCTTCGTGGTCATGTAAATTCCATAGACAAACTTCTGAAAGTGAGGACATCTCTGCTTTGACGGGGTCAAGACTTCAGAAATATAATAAACTAGGCGTTGAACTTTGTACGCTTTTCCTTCTTCTTCCTGCTCGCCTGTAAGTACTGTACTGACGACTTGTCCAGTGGCTGCTATATGAAGCAAAAGAGGGTCTTTGCTGATTGGAGCAGCAAGCACCGGCTGGGTGGAAAGCAGGGCTTTTAGCTCTGCAAATGTTGTATCAGCTTCTTGAGTCCACTCGAACGCATCTGATTTCTTCATCGGTCGGTAAAGAGGCAGGGCCTTTTCACCGAGGTGAGAAATGAATCGACTTAGGGCGGCCAAGCAACCAGTAAGCTTCTGGACATCATGCACATGCACAGGGCGTTTCATCTGAAGTATAGCACCTACTTTCTCTGGGTAAGCATCGATTCCTCGTTCAGAAACAAGAAACCCGAGTAACTTTCCGCCTGGAACTCCAAACGTGCACTTGGATGGATTGAGCTTGATATCATACCTTCTGAGGTTGGCAAAGGTTTCGGCGAGGTCGGTCAGCAGGTCAGAACCTTTACGTGACTTGACCACAATGTCATCCATGTATGCTTCCACATTCCGACTGATCTGAGTGAGCAGGCACTTCTGAATCATTCGCATAAATGTGGCTCTGGCGTTCTTCAAGCGAAATGGCATTGTGACATAACAGAAGCACCCGAACAGGGTGATAAAAGTTGTCTTTATTTCATCGGGTCTGTACAGATGGATCTGGTGGTACCCGGAGTAGGCAGCCAAAAAGGACAAACGCTTGCACCCAGCAGTCGAGTCGACTATCTCATCGATGCGAGGGAGAGGGAAGTGATCTTTCGGGCACGCCCGATTGATATGATTGAAATCGATGCACATGCAGAGTGAGTCATCTTTCTTTGGGACCATGACAACATTGGCTAACCACTAGGAGTGGTAAATCTCTCGGATAAACTCAGCTGCCAAAAGCTGAGCCACCTCTTCGTTGATTGCTTTTCTTTTCAGGACGGTGGACCGTCGAAGATGCTCTTTGACTGGTTTCACTTTCGGGTCGACTCGCAACCGATGCTCAGCCAGTCCCCTGGGAACACCTAGCATGTCAGAAGGCTTCCATGCAAAGATGTCCCAGTTCTCACGGAGGAACTGGATGAGCGCTTCTTCCTATTTGGAGTCGAGCGTGGTCGAAATGTGGGTCAGAGCTGCATTGGGGTCCGTCGGGTGAATGTCAATAGACTTCGTCTCACTAGACGACTGGAATGTTGAATCCGTGGCTGGCTTCTTGGCTCGCAACAAGTCACTTGGGTCTGCATTTTTCTGGTATTCTTGCAATTCTGCCACGGCCATATGGGCATCGGCGATATTTGAGCCCTTCTAGAAACACTCTTCCACCTTTTTCCGATTACCAGAGATAGTGATCACTCCTCTGGGACCACGCATCTTCAGTTTGCGGTACACGTAACATGGTCGAGCCATGAATCGTGCATAAGATGGCCTGCCCAGAATTGCATGATACGCACTCTGAAAATCCGCGACTTCAAACGTCAACTTTTCTTTGCAGTAATTTTTGGCTTCACCGAAAACCACCTCGAGTGCAATCTGACTGAGGGACGCAGCCTTCTTGCCTGGGATGACCCCATGGAAACTCATGTAGCTTTCACTGAGTCTGGACATCGGAATGCCCATTCCTTTTAACGTTTCTGCGTACAGAATGTTCAGGCCACTACCACCGTCCATCAGGACCTTTGTCAGTCGAGTGCCTTCGACCACCGAGTCGACCACCAGCACTTGCCTCCCAGGGGTGGCGATGTGCGCTGGGTGATCAGACTGGTCGAACATAATGGCAGTCTGCGACCATTTCAAGTAATTGGGTGTCGCCGGAGCGACCATGTTCACTTCTCTGTTGATGACTTTCAATCGACTCTTGTTTTCAACATCAGGAAAAATCATCACAGTGGAATTCACGTGAGGATAACCATCATCATCTTCCCCTTCACTCCCAGCCTTGTCTGCCTCCTTCTCCTTTTCCTTGGGCTGTTTCTCTCGAAACTGCTGGATCAGGAGCCGACACTATCGAGTGTTATGCTTCGGGTAAATGAAATTACCTTCTTTGTCTTTTTTTGGTGTGGATATGGCACGACAGATCCAATACGTCATTTCCATCTTGATCTTTTACTTTCTCGGGGTTCCACGGCCCTTTGGGCTTCCCCTTGAACTTTCCTTGAACCACAGCCAAGGCCTCACCCGGAGCAGCTGGTTTGGTCTTGCGTTTTTGTTTCCGACTGGAGTTTCCTCCTCCGGCTTCGTGGGCGACTACTTTGTGCTTGCCGCTCCGCAGTCGCTCCTCCTCTTCACCATTGGCATACTTGGTGGCGATTTCCATCATCCGAGTCAAAGTCATGTTTCCTGTCCGACCGAATTTCAGATTTAACTCTCGGTACCTGACGCCTTCCTTGAAAGCACAAATTGCCTGATGATCAGACACATCTTCCACCGTGTGGTGCAGGGTGATCCACCTATGGATATAATATCTCAAAGTTTCATTCGGTTTCTGGATGCAACACTGTAATTTTGTCGACCTGCTGGCCGCTTGCAAGTACCCTCAAACTTTCTGACAAACACTTGGGCGAGATCTTCCCAAGTATAGATGCTGCCAGGCGCCAACTGATTCAGCCACACCCTAGCCGAGCCCTCCAACATTAGAGGAAGGTGTTTCATGGCCACCTCATCATTGCCGCCACCAATCTGGACAGCCACTCGGTAGTCTTCGAGCCAGGTGTCAGGCTTGGACTCTCCGGTGAACTTACTGACTCCAGTCGCCAACCAGAGACTTGCACCCTGTTGCTGGTTTGCGGGCCTCTGTCATGGCCATCTCGGTGAGGTCTGGTTCTGTCGACCAAGCCTTGTATGAGAATAGATCTCGCATCAAAGCCTGGCTCCCTGGGGTTGACCGGAATACCTCTTCCGACGCTGTTAGGGCGCCTATCTTCATGTGGCCACGGCACGCGACCCAGTCCTTGGAGGAGGCGTGGGTACTCGACGGCGACCATCGCGATCGGCTCGACGATCATACTGCTCCTGGTTTATGTACTGATCACGCTGCTCTCCACGTCCCTCACGCCTCGGGGGCGATCTCGGGCTATGGGCCGACTGGACCGGATCTGCGACCACAGATCTGCTATGGATCCTATCCTGGGACTAAGACACGGCCGTATTCTGCTCTCCTGCTACCCGGAGCAAGGTCCTGATCTGCGCCAGACCTCGGCCAGCTTCTGACTGGGAAGGTTGAATCGACTCTGCTATCCGGGCCGCAGCCGCTAGGTTCTCCAACCGAGTGCGCTCAGCCAGATTGGCCAAGCGAGCCTGTTCGAAGGCCTGGGCCTCGGGCGTTAATCCAACTATAAGAGTATGCAGGGCATCCATGTTTCGGCGATGAATTTCTTCTCTCTGCTGCGAGGAGAGAGGCTCGGGGCTGTACTCCTCGTGAACGCATGACGGATCGCCGTTCCCGTCACCTTCGTCTTCACGATCGAAGCCAGGAGCACCGCGTGGTCCATTGACCATCAGGACTTCCACTGACGAGTCATTGCTGCCGCACTCGGATGCAGTCTCTACGGAACCAGTCGACAGATCGAACAGTCCGTAGAGAGACTCGTCGGGCTCGAGCACCGCAACTTGAGGGGTGGCCGACTGGCGGGCCACCGCATGCTTCACCCACTGTTGAACCCTCGACCGGCCGGTGCGCTTGTTCCGGTGGGTCGCAGGGAGGGGGAAAGCCATAGGAGTCGACTGGTACTGGGTCGACGGTTGCCGCAGGAGGACGCCGCGGGCGCACGCATGAAAGTGCTTCGCCCCGTAGGCGAGGAGCGCATCAACGTCGAGTGGTGCCTCCTGAATCCAAGCGGAGTCGTCGGCGACAAACACGAGCGCGCCGAGACAGATCTCGCGGCCCTCAGCCAAACCTCCGCCTAGAACGATGATGATGGGGATCGGAAAAATTGCAACTTCTCCAATAAGTCGCTAAGACACCTGCCCCATGGTGGGTGCCAACTGTCGTGGATCTAAGACTGACAGTAGAATGGGGGTTAGGTATGAGGAGGCAAGATCCTAGCTATGGAGTAGTTGTACACGAGTTTTACGAGTTCAGGCCCTTCTCGGAGGAAGTAACAGCACTACGTCTCGGTGCCCTGAGGCGGTCGACTGGATTATACGTCTGTGTGTGTGTGTGTGTGTGTGTTTACAAAAGTGTGAACCCCTGTCCTAGAGGAGGGGGGTGGCTTATATAGAGTGCGCCAGGACCCCAGCTCCCCTCCGTTGCATAGGGTTCAATGTTCATAAAGGTGGGGCGTTACTGGTAACGTCTACAATAAAGTTTTATAAATGCCCATAATGCTATGGTTTAAGTCGCGACCGTTGCAGAGTGGGGGGCTTCTCATTTTCTGGTGGTCGAGTGTCTTCAAGGTGGTCGAGTGTCTTCAAGGAAGTCGAGTGAGCACATCTTCATGGTCGAGTGGATGATATTTTCTCTTCGACTACTTATGATTCTTTGCAAAGATGTCCTTGGGGAGGGTATGCTGGACAGGTCCATGAACCTACCCTAGGTACATAGCTTCATCACCTACTTCCCAACATCAATGAGCTTTTAGACCTGCTTAAGGGTGCTCAAGTTTTCTCCAAGCTTGACCTCCGTATGGGTTATCATCAGATTCGCATTCGTGAACAAGATATCCCCAAGATAGCATTCAGAACAAGCTATGTTTCTTATGAATATATTGTCATATCTTTCGGCCTTGTCAATGCTCCTCCAACGTTCTCTCACATGATGAACTTCATATTCAACCCTTAAACAAATGATTTCGTATTGGTGTATATCGATGATATTTTGGTCTTTTCCAAGAATGAGGATCATGCCAAGCATTTGAGATTGGTACTCGACAAACTCAGAGAGCATCAATTCTATGCGAAGTTTTCCAAGTGTGAGTTCTGGCTTGACGAAGTTCTCTACCTTGGGCATATCATCTCCGCCAAGGGCATAGCTGTTAATCTTGATAAGGTGTCTGCAATTGTGAATTGGGAGCCTCCTCAGAATGTCAAGCAGCTCCGCAGTTTTCTTGGGCTTGCAAGATATTGTCGAAGATTCGTTGAGAATTTCTCTAAAATTGCAAAGCCTCTTACAACCCCCTCCAGAAACATGTCAAGTATGTCTAGACGCTTGAATGTGACGTGGCTTTCAACACTCTCAAAGAGAAGTTAGTCATAGCTCCTGTTTTCACTCCTCCTGGTGAATCCAAACCATTCAAAGTTTTCTGTGATGCTTCCCTGCAAGGTCTCGGTGTTGTGTTAATGCAAGAGAAGAAAGTTGTGGCTTATACCTCTTGCCAGTTGAAGCCCAACGAAAAGAACTACCCCACTCATGACCTCGAGTTGGCGGCAGTTGCCCATGATCTATTAACATGGAGACATCTCTTGTTGGGAGGGAAAGTGGACATCTTCACTAATCATAAGAGCCTCAAGTACATCTTCACTCAGCCCAACCTCAACCTCAGGCAGACTCGCTGGGTCAAAATGATTCAAGAATACAATCCGAGTATTGAATATACTCCAGGCAAGGACAATGTCATTGCAGATGCTTTGAGCAGGAAGGGTTACTGCAACAACTTAATTCCCAAGCCCTTCCAACCGGACCTTTGTGAAGCTTTCCGGAAACTAAATCTCCAAGTTGTTCCTCAAGGGTTCCTTGCCAATCTCCAAGTCTCTCCTACTTTGGAAGATCAAATTCGTGAGGCACAACTTCTTGATGCCATGGTGAAGAAGGTGAAAATGGTATTGCCAAGAGCCAACCCAAGTACAACTGCTATCGCCTTGATGACAAAGATACTCTATTCTTCGAGGATCGAATTGTGGTTCCTAAAGGCAATCTAAGGAATTTCATTATGAATGAGGCGCACAATTCCCTTCTATCTATTCATCCTAGAACTACAAAGATGTACCATGACCTCAAGCAGTCGTATTGGTGGACTCGAATGAAGCAAGAAATTGCTCAGTTCGTGAATGAATGTGATGTCTGTAGAAGAGTGAAGGCAGAATACCAACGGCCAGCTGGTCTCCTCCAACCTCTTTCCATTCCAGAATGGAAGATTGACCATATTGAGATGGACTTCGTGACTGGATTTCCCAAGTCCAAGCGTGGCAATGATGCTATCTTTGTTGTCATCGACAAGCTTACTAAAGTGGCTCGTTTCCTTCCTATCAAAGAATGTATCACATCAGCTCAATTGGCAGAGCTATACACCTCAGGATTGTCTCTTTGCATGGCATTCTGCAGTTCATATCTTCAGATCGTGGAAGCATCTTACTTCTAAGTTCTGGGACTCCTTTCAGAAGGCCATGGGCACCAACATTCGCTTCAGCACATCCTTCCATCCTCAAACTAGTGGACAAGTCGAGCGAGTCAATAAAATTCTTGAAGATATGCTCAGGGCTTGTGTCATTTCCTCCGGTATGAAGTGGGAAGATTGTCTTCCATATGCCGAGTTCTCCTACAACAACAGTTTCCAAGCGATTTCGGGTAAGGCCCCATTCGAGATTCTCTATGGCAGAAAGAGTCGTACTCCTCTTAATTGGTCAGAGACTGGTGAACGCCAACTTCTTGGCAATGACTTAATCACAGAGGCTGAAGAAATGTGTAAAGTCATCCGTGAAAATCTCAAAGCCGCGCAATCGCACCAGAAATGTTACTATGATAGCAAGCATCGTGACTTGGCTTTCGAGATCGAAGACCATGTCTACCTCTGCGTCTCTCCAATAAAAGGTACTCGTCGCTTCGGTATCAAAAAGAAGCTTGCTCGTAGATACGTGGGTCCTTTCAAGATCATTGGCAAAAGAGGCGACCTCACCTATCAACTTGAGCTTCCACCCAACTTCGTAAATGTGCACGACGTGTTTCACGTGTCACAGCTTCGCAAGTGCTTCAAGACTCCTGACCGCACCATCAACTTCGAAGAGATTGATCTCCAAGAAGACATGTGTTATCATGAGCATCCCGTTGTTATACTTGAAGAAACTGAGCGCAAGACTCGCAACAAGTCTATCAAATTCCTGAAAGTGAAGTGGTCACACCATTCCGACCGAGAAGCCACCTAGGAACGTGAGGATCACCTCCGTTCCGAATATCCGGTGTTCTTTCAGTCCTAGATCTTGGGACAAGATCCTTTCGTAGTGGTGGAGTGTTGTAACACCCCAGATGTAACTTACCATATATGTAACTGTGAGTCTGCCATTTTCGACTTTAAGTTATGAGATTCCCTTCGTGGTTGGGTTTGTCTTCGTTTTGTATTTTTTTTTCATGTCATGCATTTCTTTTCATGTCATCATGTGCATCGCTTTTGCATATGTGTTCGTCTCATGCATCCGAGCATTTTCCCCGTTGTTTGTTTTGCAATCTGACACTCCTACGTCCTCCGGCGCCCACTTTTGCATTTTTTTCGTGTGTGTGTGTGTGTGTGTTAAACGTTCTTGGAATGGACCGAGATTTGTCAAGTCTCCTTGATACACCACCGGTAGACCTCCTGTCAAATTTCATGTCATTTGGAGTAAGTTTGATACTCCCACGATTAACCAGGGAACTGTAAAGGCCTCGTGTGTGTTCCAGCCCAACACCCCTCCAAAACAGCCCAACAACCCTTCCAAACCACTTCTATGTCCTCCGCCATCGGATCACGATCGCGTGGTCGAAAACTACACCTCAGTTGGACACACCTACCTCCACCTAGCTATAAATATGTCTCTCCCTCTGGAATTCCGGGTCCACACCCTACCCTAACCTTCCCCGACACCACCGGACGCGTCCGAGACGGCCGGATGTGCCCGCACGGCCTCCCGCAGCGAACCCCGTCGCGCCACGTGTCGTGCCGCCACCTCCCTCCACCGCCGGCCCGCAGGCCCGGAGCGGGCCCTCCGAGCCCACGCCCCCCGTCGCCGCTTGCCTCACCGCGCCGCCCGAGCGCCGCGCCCACCACCGCCGATGCACCTCGTCGCCTCTGCCTGCCAGCCGCCTCCACATGCCACCGCCGCCATCTGCAGCGCCGCCACACCGCCCTCTGAAGTGCCGCCATGCCGCCTCTCCTCTTCCCCGACCAGATCCGGTGAGGATCCGACCAGACCTCGCCGCCCCGACGTGCCCGCGCCTCCCCGTCGTCTCCCTCCTCTCCGACGGCTCCTCCGGCGATCTTCCGGTGATCCTCGACGTCCCTACTAGACGAACCCTAGATCTCATGGTATATTTTTTTCTACTAAGTCCCGAAAATTTCACATTCTGGTGCCCACTTTGCCATGTCATAACTTCATCACCGTAGCTCCATTTCATGCGCATAATATATCAAAATGTTCATCGTGATGTGCTCTTCATTTTGTTCCCTTGTGACATGCTTGTTTGAGTTCATCTGGATGCCCAAATCATTGATGCAAGAGTTCTATAAAATGTTAGCTCCTGATACTTAGCAGATTATGAGGATTTATCATTTTTGTCACACCTGTTGTGTGCATCATATGGTCATGAGCTCTATATGTATTTTGATCTATGCCATGCCATCTTTACAGGGGTGTTTGCCATGTATTTTTGTGATCAATGTGGTGACTATCACAAGCATGCAAAGTAGCGTTCGTGATATTGCTGATTTCAGGGACTTGGGATTTTGCTAAGTCCTTTGTCTGCTGTTATTTTTATGCCATGTAACCATGATGCTACAGTGAGATCCATGCTTGTTTTGAGTTGCTTCAGTAAGGATGATTTGGACATATGGTTATGCTCTATCTATCAGTGCCCCTGTTTGCATTTATGGAGTGCCCTAGCATGTCTCAATCTTGCTCCACTTTTGCTATAAAATGTTCCTGGAAGATTGTTTACATGTTAACCAATTTTGCCATGGTTGTTGTAGTTGATCCATGCATGCCATCTTGCCGATGCTAGGATTATCTTATCATGCAATGCTTTGTGTTGAGTGAATCGAGCTCTCAAAGAGGCCTTCATAATTCTGTTTATGCCATGCTTAGTTTGCTGCTAAGTCGGAGTATGTTAATAAAACTTGCTCTGGGCTTCTGAGAATCAATCAGGTAGTTGGAATCATTGCCCAAAACTTTGCTAAGGATGAATGGGCCTTCCCAAGGCGCTGAGAGCTTGTGCTGCCGGCTGTTCACTGGATCAGTCAGAGCACAAGGTCTCCCTACTGGAAAGATCTTGGCTTGGCCATCCGGTTGTAGTAGCGGCGCAGACTCTGCTGGTAGATGGCGGATCGGCTAAGTGCTAATAGCCTGCCCTCCTCCAGCAGATCGACGTCGTCTTCTCACGCTTCTTTTGCTTCCGCCTCGGTGTACATGGTGACACGAGGTGAGTCGATCTCAATGTCCGTTGGGATGACGGCTTCGGCACCGTAGACGAGGAAGAAAGGCGTGAAGCTGGTTGACTTGTTTGGAGTTGTGCGCGGGCTCAAGAGGATGGCCGACAGCTCACCAATCCAGCAGCCGGCCGGCCGCTCGAGAGGCTCGACCCGTCGGGGCTTGATGCCAGAAAGGATGAGGCTGTTTTCTCGCTCAACTTGGTCGTTTGACTGCGGATGGGCAACGGACGCTAGGTCCAGTCAGATGCCCTGCATCACGCAGAAATGGGCCAAGGCTCCTTTGGCAAAATTTGTGCCATTGTCTATGTTGATGCTGTGTGGTACTCCATACCGAGTGGTGATATCTGCAATGAAAGTCACGGCAGTCGGACCATTCAACTTCTTGATTGGCTTTGCTTCTATCCACTTGGTGAATTTGTCCACGGCGACAAGTAGATGGGTCATGCCGCCGTGTGCTGTCTTGAATGGTCCCATCATATCCAAGCCCGAGACGGCAAAAGGCCATGCTAAGGGAATGGTCTTGAGTGTAAAAGCCGGCAAATGTTGCTGCGAGCTGAACTTCTGACACCCCTTGCAATGCTTGACTAGATCCTTGGCATCCTCCAAGGCAGTCAGCCAGAAGAAATTGTGGCGGAAAGCTTTGGCCACGACTGATCTGGAAGCCGCGTGGTGGCCGCACTCGCCTTGGTGGATGTCTTTGAGGATTGCTTGGCCTTTCTCCGGTTCCACGCAACACTGGTACACACAAGTGACACTACGCCTCACAAGTTCTCTATTGACAATGGTGTATGCTGGTGCCCGATGTTGCACTTGTCGGGCTGAGATCTCATCAATCGGCAGCTCTTTGTTCACCAAAAAGTTAAGGATGGGCTGCGCCCATGAAGGTGCTGCCATTTCTTCGACTACCAGAACTGCAACTTGCAGGGGGGCGGTTGGGCTGGGAGGCGGCGGGTGTTACGTCTCCGTCGTATCTATAATTTTTGATTGTTCCATGCCAATATTATTCAACTTTCATATACTTTTGGCAAATTTTTATACTATTTTTGGGACTAACATATTGATCCAGTGCCCAGTGCCAGTTCCTGTCTATTGCATGTTTTTGGTTTCGTAGAATATCCGTATCAAATGGAGTCCAAACAGGATAAAAACGGACGGAGATACTTTTTGGAATATTTGGAAAATTCCGGAAGAAAAATCCAGGCGAGACGGTGCCCGAGGTGGTCACGAGGCAGGGAGGCGCGCCTGCCCCCTCTGGGCGCGCCCCCTACCCTCATGGGCCACCCATAAGGCGGTTGATGCTCTTCTTTTGCCGCAAGAAAGCTAATTTTTGGGAAAAATCATGGCGAAGGTTTCAGGCCAATCGGAGTTACGGATCTCCATATATACACGAAACAGTGAAACAGAGCCAGGGAGAACGCAGAAACAGAGAGAGACAGAGAGACAGATCCAATCTCGGAGGAGCTCTCGCCCCTCCCATGCCACAGAGGCCAAGGACCAGGGGGAAACCCTTCTCCCATCTGGGGAGGAGGTCAAGGAAGAAGAAGAACGAGGGGTGCTCTCTCCCCCTTGCTTCCAGTGGAGCCGGAGTGCCACTGGGGGCCATCATCATCACCGTCATCTGCACCAGCAACTCCACCGCCTTCACCACCAACTCTTCCCCCCTCTATGCAACGGTGTAACCTCTCTCTTACCTGATGTAATCTCTACTTAAACATGGTGCTCAACGCTATATATTATTTCCCTATGATGTATGGCTATCCTATGATGTTTGAGTAGATCCATTTTGTCCTAATGGTTATTTGATGATCAAGATTGGTTTGAGTTGCATTGTTTTATTATTGGTGTTGTCCTACGGTGCTCTCCGTGTCACGCAAACGTGAGGGATCCCCGCTGTAGGGTTTGCAATATGTTCATGATTTGCTTATGGTGGGTGGCGTGAGTGACAGAAGCAAAGACCCGAGTAAGTAGGTTGTTTGCGTATGGGATAAAGGGGACTTGATGCTTTAATTCTATGGTTGGGTTTTACCTTAATGAATCTTTAGTAGTTTCGGATGCTTGCTAGAGTTCCAATCATAAGTTCATATGATCCAAGTAGAGAAAGTATGTTAGCTTATGCCTCTCCCTCAAATAAAATTGTAATAATGATTACCGGTCTAGTTATCGATTGCCTAGGCACAAATAACTTTCTCGTAACAACAAACTCTCTACTAGACCTAACTTACTTGTGTCTTTATCCAAACAGCCCCTACTTTTTATTTACTTGCTCTTTATTATCTTGCATACCTATCCAACAACACCTACAAAGTACTTCTAGTTTCATACTTGTTCTAGGTAAAGCGAACATCAAGCATGCGTAGAGTTGTATCGGTGGTCGATAGAACTTGAGGTAATATTTGTTCTACCTTTAGCTCCTCATTGGGTTCGACACTCTTACTTATCGAAAACTGTTACGATCCCCTATACTTGTGGGTTATCAAGACCTTTTTCTGGCGCCGTTGCCGGGGAGCAATAGCGTGGGGTGAATATTCTCGTGTGTGCTTGTTTGCTTTATCACTAAATAATTTTTATTTGCTGTTCTTAGTTGTTCTCTATCTTTAGTTATGGATATGGAACAAGAAATACCAAAAAAATAGGTGTACTTGCTGCTCATGGAGATGGGGAACCTCCTAAAACCCTCGATGCTGGTTATGTGAAAGATATTATGTACTACTTTAATAATCCTGAGAAAACCCCATTCAATTATGTAATGGGAGTAACGTTGGATCAACGTGAATACTTTAGGGATTATCACTTGACACAAAAAGGGAAACTATTATGGGATCAAATTCATATATTGGAGTGGACTGCTCGGCAAGTATGCTTGAGTTATGATATTACTTGTTGCTCTAGGATGAAGGCTCCACACCTTCCCTTTTCATGTGAATTTAATGATAATGAAACATTGGCTTCTTATGCTAGAGGTATATATGATTACTATTATGTGGAACAAATAGAAGAATTTGTTGCTTTTAAGGGTGCTTATGAAATTGAATCTTTGTTTGAAAAGAATGAAGCTTATGATGATGATGTTTATAGGCCTGAAAATTTAGCTATCTTAAAATATTGCTATGATAATTATGAATATAATTCCTATATTAATGCGCTTATTGAGAAAGTCTCCACTGTCCAAGAAGAGAATAATATTTTGCAGGAATCTATGGACGAAGAAGTTGATGAAACTGTGAGCTCATTGGATGAAAAAGATGAGGAAGAGAGCGAAGAACAAAAGGAGGAAGAGCGGATTGATCACCCGTGCCCACCTTCTAATGAGAGTAACTCTTCAACTTATATAGTGTTTAATTTCCCTTCGTACTTACCAAAGGATGATTGCTATGACGATTGTTCTGATCCCTTGGATTCTTTTGAAATATCCCTTTTTGATGATGCTTGTGGCCAAGATGGCAATATGAATTATGCTTATGGAGATGAACTAGATATAGTTCCTTATGTTAAACATGAAATTGTTGCTATTGCACCCATGCATGATAGTCCTATTATCTTTTTGAATTCTCCCAACTACACTATATCAGAGAAGTTTGCCCTTATTAAGGATTATATTGATGGGTTTCCTTTTACCGTTACACATGATGATTTTGATGAATATAATATGCATGTGCTTGCTGCCCCTAATTGCAATTATTATGAAATAGGAACTATATCTCCACCTCTCTATGTTTCCAATACGATAAAATTGCAAGAAACTGTTTATACTATGCATTGGCCTTTACTATGTGTGCATGAATTGTTCTTTTATGACATGCCGATGCATAGGAAGAGAGTTAGACTTCATTCTTGCATGTACATGTTACTTTGTGTGCACTACTAAATTACGAATCATTGTTAATTAAAATTGGCTTTGATATACCTTGGGATCCGGGTGGATTCATTACTTGAGCATTATATGCCTAGCTTAATGGCTTTAAAGAAAGCGCTGCCAGGGAGACAACCCGGAAGTTTTATAGAGTCATTTATTTCTGTTGAGTGCTTTCATATAGTTTAAAAACAACAAAAATAAAGAGGGGAACCCAAAACTTTTTCTAAAAGAAAAGTGAAAGTGAGAGAGACGAGCATTGTGAAAGTGGGGGACGTCCTTGAACTTTGTTCATGCCCATGGGAACTTTGTGAATCTTAATTATAGAAACCTTTCAACAAAAATAATTATCCCCTTGTACAATTCCATTGTATTATAAAAATAATGTGCCAAGGTTTGCCTTTAGGATGTTTACATTTGCTTGATGGTTGTACGGTGCTGGACAATAACTTTGGCTGTAGTGCGTGATTTTACATTTTTAGCTGGAATGCCAAATTGTTCTGATTCTTTTTGTACTGTCTTCCTATACAATTTTTTTATTTTTCCTAATTGTGGTAGAATTTTTCAAGTATGAGAAGTATGCTGAATGTTCAGGTTATTACAGACTGTTCTGTTTTAGACAGATTCTGTTTTTGATGCATAGTTTGCTTGTTTTGATGAAACCATCGATTTATATTAGTGGATGAAGTGTGGATGAAGTGTGGATGAAGTGTGGATGAAGTATGCTGAAGTGTTCGATGATTGAGAAGGTCTCGATGTGAGAAGAAGGAAGAGAGGAAAAAGCTCAAGCTTGGGGATGCCCGAGGCACCCCAAGTAAATATTCAAGGAGACTCAAGCGTCTAAGCTTGGGGATGCTGGGAAGGCATCCCCTCTTTCTTCAACAAGTATCGGTATGTTTTCGGATTCGTTTCGTTCATGCGATATGTGCAATCTTGGAGCGTCTTTTTCTTTAGTTTTCACATTTATTTTATGCACCATGCTGGTATGAGATAATCCTTGGTTGATTTATAGAATGCTCATTGCACTTCACTTATATCTTTTGAGTATGGCTTTATACAATGCTTCATGTGCTTCACTTATATCATTTGAAGTTTGGATTGCCCGTTTCTCTTTACATAGACAACCGCCATTTGTAGAATCCTCTTTTGATTCACTTATATTTGTTAGAGCGTAGGCATATCTTTTGTAGAAAGAATTGAACTCTCTTGCTTCACTTATATCTATTTAGAGAGATGGCAGGAATTGGTCATTCACATGGTTAGTCATAAAATCCTACATAAAACTTGTAGATCACTGAATATGATGTGTTTGATTCCTTGCAATAGTTTTGCGATATGAAGATGGTGATATTAGAGTCATGCTAGTGGGTGGTTGTGAATTGTAGAAATACTTGTGTTGAGGTTTGTGATTCCCGTAGCATGCATGTATGGTGAACCATTATGTAATGAAGTTGGAGCATGAGGTATTAATTGATTGTCCTCCTTATGAGTGGCGGTTGGGGACGAGTGATGGTCTTTTCCTACCAATCTAGCCTCTCTAGTACCACGCAACTTTCGCCGGTACCATAAACCCACCATATACCTTCCTTAAAACAGCCACCATACCTACCTATCATGGCATTTCCATAGACATTTTGAGATATATTGCCATGCAACTTCCATCATCATCACATACATGACTTGAGCATTCATCGTCATATTGCTTTGCATGATCGTAAGATAGCTAGCATGATGTTTTCATGGCTTGTCCGTTTTTTGATGTCATTGCTACGCTAGATCATTGCACATCCCGGTACACCGCCGGAGGCATTCATATAGAGTCATGTCTTTGTTCTAGATATCGAGTTGTAATATTGAGTTGTAAGTAAATAAATGTGTGATGATCATCATTATTAGAACATTGCCCATGTGAGGTTATCAAAATAAAAGTGGCCAAAGAAGCCCCCAAAAAAGAGAGAGGCCAAAGAAGCCTACAAAAAAAGAAAAAAAAAGAAAACAAAACAAAAAAATAAGAGAAAAAGAGGGAAGGAGCAATGTTACTATCCTTTTACCAGACTTGTGCTTCAAAGTAGCACCATGTTCTTCATATAGAGAGTCTCCTGAATTATCACTTTCATATACTAGTGGGAATTTTCATTATAGAACTTGGCTTGTATATTCCAACGATGGGCTTCCTCAAATGCCCTAGGTCTTCAAGAGCAAGCAAGTTGGATGCACACCCACTTAGTTTCAGTTTGAGCTTTCATATACTTATAGCTCTAGTGCATCCGTTGCATGGCAATCCCTACTCACTCACATTGATATCTATTGATGGGCATCTCCATAGCCTGTAGATACGCCTAGTTGATGTGAGACTATCTTCTCCTTTTTGTCTTCTCCACCATCATATTCTATTCCACCTATAGTGCTATGTCCATGTCTCACACTCATGTATTGCGTGAAAGTTGAAAAATTTTGAGAACGTCAAAAGTATGAAACAATTGCTTGGCTTGTCATCGGGGTTGTGCATGATGTGAGTATTTTGTGTGAAGAAGATGGAGCATAGCCAGACTATATGATTTTGTAGGGATAACTTTCTTTGGCCTTGTTATTTTGAAAAGACATGATGGCTTTATTAGTGGGCTTGAAGTATTATTGTTTTTATGTCAACTGATAGACTATTGCTTTGAATCACTCGTGTCTTAATATCCATGCCATGATTAGACATATGATCAAGATTACGCTAGGTAGCATTTCACATCAAAAATTATCTTTTTTATCATTTACCTACTCAAGGACGAGTAGGAATTAAGCTTGGGGATGCTGATACGTCTCCGTCATATCTATAAATTTTGATTGTTCCATGCCAGTATTATTCAACTTTCATATAGTTTTGGCAACTTTTTATACTATTTTCGGGACTAACATATTGATCCAGTGCCCAGTGCCAGTTCCTGTCTGTTGCATGTTTTTGGTTTCGCAGAATATCCGTATCAAACGGAGTCCAAACGGGATAAAAATGGATGGAGATACTTTTTGGAATATTGTGACGCCCCCGATTTGACCGCACACTAATCATACACGCAAACGTGTACGATCACGATCAGAGACTCACGGGAAGATATCACAACACAACTCTACAAATAAAATAAGTCATACAAGCATCATATTACAAGCCAGGGGCCTCGAAGGCTCGAATACAAGAGCTCGATCATAGACGAGTCAGCAGAAGCAACAATATCTGAGTACAGACATAAGTTAAACAAGTCTGCCTTAAGAAGGCTAGCACAAACTGGGATACAGATCGAAAGAGGCGCAGGCCTCCTGCCTGGGATCCTCCTAAACTACTCCTGGTCGTCGTCAGCGGGTAGCACGTAGTAGTAGGCACCTCCGATGTAGTAGGAGTCGTCGTTGAAGGTGGCGTCTGGATCCTGGGACCCAACATCTGGTTGCGACAACCAGGTAGAAGGGATAGAGGGAAAAGAAGGAGAAAGCAATCGTGAGTACTCATCCAAAGTACTCGCAAGCAAGGAGCTAGACTACATATGTATGCATTGGTATCAAATGGAATAAGGGTATCATATGTGGACTGAACTGCAGAATGCCGGAATAAGAGGGAGATAGCTAGTCCTATCAAAGACTACGCTTCGGGTAGCCTCCGTCTTGCAGCATGTAGAAGAGAGTAGACTGAAGTCCTACAAGTATCATCGCATAGCATAATCCTAACCGATGATCCTCCCCTCGTCGCCCTGTGAGAGAGCGATCACCGGTTGTATCTGGCACTTGGAAGGGTGTGTTTTATTAAGTATCTGGTTCTAGTTGTCATAAGGTCAAGGTACAACTCCGGGTCGTCCTTTTACCGAGGGACACGGCTATTCGAATAGATAAACTTCCCTGCAGGGGTGCACCACATACCCCAACACGCTCGATCCCATTTGGCCGGACACACTTTTCTGGGTCATGCCCGGCCTCGGAAGATCAACACGTCGCAGCCCTACCTAGGCACAATAGAGAGGTCAGCACGCCAGTCTAAACCCTATGGCGCAGGGGTCTGGGCCCATCGCCCTTTGCACACCTACACGTTGCGAACGCGGCCGGAAGCAGAACTAGCCCCCTTAATACAAGAGCAGGCTTACGGTCCAATCCGGCGCGCGCCACTCAGTCGCTGACGTCACGAAGGCTTCGGCTGATACCACGATGCTGGGATACCCATAACTACTCCCGCGTAGATGGTTAGTGCGTATAAGCCAGATGGCCAAACTCAGATCAAATACCCAGAACTCGCTAAGTGTGTTAAGTATCCGCGAACGCCGACCAGGGCCAGGCCCACCTCTCTCCTAGGTGGTCTGAACCTGCCCTGTCGCTCCGCCACAAAGTAACAGTCGGGGGCCGTCGGGAACCCAGGCCCACCACTACCTGGGTGGAACCACCTGCCCCTTCAGCCCCCATCTCCGAACAGTATCATAAGTAATGTAACAGTGTAAAGTATATAGTATATGCCCGTGATCACCTCCCAAAGTGATCACGGCCCAGTAGTATAGCATGGCAGACGGACAAGAGTGTAGGGCCACTGATGGAACACTAGCATCCTATACTAAGCAGTAGGATAGCAGGTGAAGGTAACAACAGTAGTAGCAAGGACAGGCTATGCAGCAGTATAGGATTAACGGAAAGCAGTAACATGCTACACTACTCTAATGCAAGAAGTAGAGAGAAGAGTAGGCGATATCTAGTGATCAAGGGGGGGGCTTGCCTGGTTGCTCTGGCAAGAGAGAGGGGTCGTCAACTCCATAATCGTACTCGGTAGCAGCGGCGTCGTTCTCGGTGTCTAGCGAGAGAAGAGGGGGAAGAAACAATAAATATAATGCAAACAAATGCATGACGATGCATGACATGACAAAGCGTGATGCTAGGTGTTCGCTATGCTAGGGACGTGTGACGGACGAACGGATTGCATATCCGGATTTGTCTCGTCGTTCTGAGCAACTTTCATGTACAAAGTTTTTCCATCCGAGCTACGTTTTATTTTATATTAATTTTAAAAGATTTGAATCATTTTTAGGATTTATTTAATTAATTTAATCAGCATTATCCAGAACAGTGCATGCTGACGTCAGCATGACGTCAGCAGTCAACAGAGGAGTTGACTGGTCAAATGACATGTGGGTCCCGTTCGTCATTGACTAGACTAACTAATCATGATTAATTAGTTTAATTTGTTGTTTAGTTTAATTAATCATAATTAATAAAGTTTATTAATTAATTAATTAATTTTATTATTATTTTTTAAATTCTTTTTTTATCATTTCATTTCTTGGGCTGGGCCCCACTAGTCATAGGCACAGGGGAAGAAACGGGGCGGGTTAGCGGGCGCCGGGGCAACGAAGCCCCGAAGCGACCCAGCGCGGCTAACTGGCGCAAGGGCGCGTACGCCCGGCAGGGCGACGACGCAGTGCCGAGGGGAGGCGGGGCTGTGGCTGGCGGCATGGCGCGACAGTAGTGGCGGAGGCGGGGCGACACAGCTGCAGCGATGGGGTGCGGTAGGCGCCGGGCGATGCAGGTGAGGGGCGCGGCTGGCGCGAGCGGCGTCCGGGGGGAGGCCAGGGGGAGCACGGGCCGGTGGCGCTAAGCACGAACTCGGGTTGCTGGGCGCGGGCGCGGCGGAGCCAACGCGTCTGAGTGTTGGCCGGCGCGTTCGGGGCACGACGAAGCGCCTGGGCATGGTGAACGCGAGCGGGTTCGGCAGTGGGCAAGCGAGCTCGTGGGGCGCCGCTACGTCGAGGAAAACGAAAGGAGGAAGCGGGGGGTCGACGGAGGGGCTCACATCGGAGCACATGGAAGGCTCGGCGAGCACAGGGAGGCGCCGGAGACGACGAAGCAATGACGGCGGTCTCCGAGTCCGAGGTGGAAGACGACGGCGAACAGCTTGACGCAGGGGTGAGGAACTCGAGCTGGTCCATGTAGGCGATGTAGGGGAGGGTGACAAGGCTTGTGCCCAACCTGGTGCAGCTCGGGGTGGCGCCGGCGCGCGAAAACGGCGAAGGCGCGGCGGCGGCGGCGGCGGGTCGGGCGCCTCGATCCAGAATGGGGAGGGAGAGGGAGGAGTGGATCGAGGGGGGAGTGGGGATCGTGGGGGTACTGGGCTCTAGGGTTAGTGGGGTGGGGTTATACACGGGCACCGGGTGGGCCGGCCTCACTGGTTTCGGCCAGCTAGGCCGTGGCCTGGCAGGGGGGGGTTCCTTCTCCTTTTGGTTTTGTTGTTGTTTTTTTTCCTTTCCTATTTTGTTTTATTCTGTTTTATTTTAATTTTAGTTTCTTTAGTTTTGTAAAATAGGACAATAGTTCCTAAAATAATGTCTCTAAATAACTCACCGCCTTAAAAGTTTGGCCCTAAATAAAATGCTTAAATAATTTATAATTTATAAAAGGCATTTAATTAAATGTTTTAGCTACTGTTTTAATTACATTACTGCATTAAATTATTTAATAAAAATGTGGTTTCTCCACCAACATTACCTAGGGATTATGTGTCACATGCAGACCATTTTAGTTTTAATATTTGAAAACTTTTATGGTTTGCTTTATTTTGAATTTGAATTTGAATCGGTTTCGAACCATCGTGAGATTATCAACAGTAACCGTGGTGACATGGCAACATTAGTAGAGGGTTACTGTAGCTTAATTATCAGGGCGTCACAATTCTCCTCCACTACAAGAAATCTCGTCCCGAGATTTAGGAGGGGAGTAAGGGAAAGACGTGGCTATGAAATTCTATCAAGTCTTCTCGGTCTTGGTTGCTCTTCTCGAAGAGGTTGATCCCTTTCTTTGATGTCTTCATTTATCTGATTTAAGTCACCATGACCAAGTCGTCATGCTTTCTTCGGAACTCCAATGTACTTACGAATAGGTAATAGGCAACTTGGCTACGTCAGAATGCTTATGAGGGAAACAAGCTGGGGGTTAACCCATGAATGAGCATAAGACTACCTCTCAAGTTGAACATAGAAAATACATCGAGAGTAAGGTACGAAGGTACAATGAGAGGGTCCAAGCGGATAGATAGTTGCTCAAGGTCTGAACCATAGTGAGAAAGGGTTCAGAGCAGCGAGAGTAAGTATTGTGTCTGATACCAGAATGGAGCACTAGGAAGGTGGCTCGTGAATTACCTATGAAACCAAGAGCAAGGGATAACTTTGTTAACAAGGTGTACAGGAGAGTCAGGTTTCGATCCCGTGGAACTGTGGGTTATGGGCCCACCATGTGGTTAAAAGTAGGAAGGTCGGTGACATCTTGCACGATCATGTAAGCAAGGCATGTCAGAGGATAGTCTGTCGGTCATGTCGGCAACACATCAGTACCAAGGGCGAGGGACGAAGAGAACCATTTTCCTGCTCGTTGAACGAGGCAGACCAGTAGGCAAGATTCTCGTCCATCGGTGGTTACCGGAATGCCATCAACAAAAGTACCAGGGTCTTTCTAACAGAGTGTACAACTGCTTATACAGTATAGATCAGAAGAAGGTTTAAACAAACCAATGGAAAGGAAAAGTGATTAAAACACATATTTCAGGGGTATATTCTTCCCAAGGAGAAGCAGAACATATTACCCATGACAGGATATATTGTAGAAAACTCTTTAGGTAAGGGGAGAAAAATTTCATGACATTACACATACAACGGTGTTTGGATAATTGAGCAAGAAACATTTAGCATTGGCTTCGAATGTTCTTGTTGAAAATCGGAGTACCACAGACAGGCTTCGAGATAGCATTGTCATGGTCATCAGGTAAGAATCAGGCTATGGATACACAAAGGATCCATCAGGAACAACTTACAGAATAAGTCTTACCATTTTCTCATGGAAGAAAGGATAACCTTACTAAAATGGAAACTATAACCACAAGTCCTTCGGCCAGGTGTGATGGGCATGACATCACCTTACCAAATATATAAGGACCAGTGTTATAACTCTTGGATATATGTCCCAACCATCATATCTGACCGAGATTCAGATCCGATTGGTGTCAGGATACCTCGGACTTAGGATGCCTGAGAAGAAAAGGTGCAACACAATTTACGAGATGACATTGTAAGATTCTCTGGAAATGAACTATGGAAGTGAGTTCCGAAACAAGAGTTCATCATTAACCCAAGGGAATGATGAGGGGGTGGCTGATGGACTCAGCGACAATCCTTCAAGATTTCCAAAAGCTGAATTTCCACACTTATGTGAATAAGGAGATAACATATGTCAAATCAAATGATATAATGTTGTATGCTCGAGGAGAACATCCACGAGCAAACATTTGTTCAAAGCAATAGGGTTGTCAGAAGTTTTGAATTCACACATCAAAGTTCATTTATCGGTATTCCGGTTAGGAACAACACAAGGACCAAGAGGGAATGGTGATAGTGATAAGTATTACTGGTATCAAGAATTCTCAAGAGGTGGTGAAATTCTCACGACATTCTTGACATAGAAGATGATAATACTCCAAGGTAAAGAAGAATAATTGCTGGATAGAACGGATCTCTAGGTATAACACAAAACACGAACAAATTTGTGTTGGAGGAAGGCAATAAGTGGTCAACGACAACACAAATCATCAAGGGCAAGGATGGCATTTCTCATCAAGAATCCAATAGCTATTTTGTAAGAGCTCGGGATGTTGATGATGGTCATGACACTTTCGTCGAGAGATTTCAAGATGTAATCAATCGGTGATGACAGCGAGTCCAAAGAATGGTGAAGCGAAAGGTTATTGGAACCAAGGGTATGACATAAACACCTAACCAAGTCTTCTGTTCGAGGCGAAATGACATGATGAGGAAGATCGACGTAAGCTTAGCTCATCGTCAAAAATTGTGCTTCAGGAAGAAGGACCAGGTAGCACAGTTACAATTTAGCACAATAATGATATAGATGATCGGGCTAGGATCGAATTGAAGGATTATTAAACTCATAAGCAACGAAAATTACTTAGAATAATGAATCAGACTACGGAATCGGTTATCATATCGGTGTTCTCGAGTGACTAATAGCTCAGTACCCGGGGCAAATACGAAATCGGTGAGAAGCAGTACTAGATGAAGACTCATAGGAAGCAACACAGTTCTTGGATATTCTCGAGACACTGGAGGGTATACTCGAAGGAAGGTCAACATAGAGGTTGCAGAGATGTATTGATCTGCAGAAGACAAGTACTATAACTTGTCGGAGAAATGGAATTTAAAGGAGAACATGGTCGGAACCATGACCAGAGAAGGCCGGATCCCAGATATAAGAACTTATACCGAGGGAATAATTAATTTAAGAGAAGCGGTAATGATAAGATCTACATCGTGTCCATGGGCATGAACACAAAGTTCAAGGTCGACTCCCACTTATTCAATGCACAACCTTCCATTCACTTCTCATGTTTCAAAAATGACATTAGTTGCTGAAAGTTTTACTTGGTGCAATACCAGCTAAGTATGACCCGTGTAATCTTTCGGGTTCACACATATTAGGGAAGGAGTTGGTTCAACCCATATGGGCATCTTAGAAACAAATACCACAAGTTTCAAGAGTAAATATCACAAGCTCGAAAGTAGAGCAAGGTTGAGAAAGTAGATGATACCATTTACCAAAGGCATTATGTATCCGACGGAAGGCTCACAAGGTTATTGAATATGAAGGACGCCGTCGGATAAAATCCATTAAAGGATCTGCCGGTCCATAACAGAGCTGACGTGAGCATCGGCACACAACCAGAGGAAGTAACAATGCAAAGGCACTGGATTATGGAAACAACTGAATAATCCAGAGCTCAAATGCAAAGGCATTATGATTTTCAAATCAAGGGATCAGAAGCAATGTTCTGATTAGGGATGGATAAGTTGAATAGCCTTAGGGGTACAATCGATGGCAATTGGATTTGTTGAGAACCAGCTCATGTTTAAAATGACGTCTGAGCCGGAAAGATAATTTAGAAGGATCAACTGATGATTGCGTGCATTCGCACTCATGTTGAATCAAAGGGATCAAAATGACGGTGTCTAAGGATACTAACGAATATTGCCAGACATATGGAAAGCATCCATCATGTAAGCAGACAAGTATTGCAGAGCAATAAGCTACTAAGGATTTTTGGAGGATCGAATAGTATTTCGATGACCATTGTGAGACACATGAACAACTGGGGGATGAGCGGTTACTCGATAAGTGTGAGAATTATCCGTAGGGGTATTCAGGTGACAAAGAACACCAAGGCAGTAAGCTCAAAGGATTATCGAAACAACGACGAGAATTTCGGGGTATCTTGTAATAACAAGACCAACTGGGAATAAAAGTAAGAATGACAGGTGTAAGTATTTGTCCATAGGGATTTTTCGGTGGTAGGGAATTGCAAAAGCAATGGCACAAAGTTTCGGGAGAACATCGGAGAGTATTATCAAAATCTTCTGTTGAAGAAGTCGATCATCTGTAATGAAGGGCTCTCCGGGAGAAGGTGATAACGAGTTCCTAATGTTAAATTTAGCAAAATTCATTTAACCCGAATAGAAGAGAGTTCAGAGTCCCAGAGTAAGGATCGAGGAGTAAAAGATCCTAATACCACCCAGATAACGATGTGGGCCCGTAAGCCGCACAACCATGTTAGTAAAAGTTTTTCAATGACTAGACTCGACTTCGGCCAAGGAGTTGGAAAGGGGGATTCCTACAGGCAGTCGGCTCTGATACCAACTTGTGACGCCCCCGATTTGACCGTACACTAATCATACACGCAAACGTGTACGATCAAGATCAGGGACTCACGGGAAGATATCACAACACAACTCTACAAATAAAATAAGTCATACAAGCATCATATTACAAGCCAGGGGCCTCGAAGGCTCGAATACAAGAGCTCGATCATAGACGAGTCAGCGGAAGCAACAATATCTGAGTACAGACATAAGTTAAACAAGTCTGCCTTAAGAAGGCTAGCACAAATTGGGATACAGATCGAAAGAGGCGCAGGCCTCCTGCCTGGGATCCTCCTAAACTACTCCTGGTCGTCGTCAGCGGGCAGCACGTAGTAGTAGGCACCTCCGATGTAGTAGGAGTCGTTGTTGAAGGTGGCGTCTGGATCCTGGGACCCAACATCTGGTTGCGACAACCAGGTAGAAGGGATAGAGGGAAAAGAAGGAGAAAGCAACCGTGAGAACTCATCCAAAGTACTCGCAAGCAAGGAGCTACACTACATATGTATGCATTGGTATCAAATGGAATAAGGGTATCATATGTGGACTGAACTGCAGAATGCCGGAATAAGAGGGAGATAGCTAGTCCTATCGAAGACTACGCTTCGGGTAGCCTCCGTCTTGCAGCATATAGAAGAGAGTAGACTGAAGTCCTCCAAGTATCATCGCATAGCATAATCCTAACCGATGATCCTCCCCTCGTCGCCCTGCGAGAGAGCGATCACCGGTTGTATCTGGCACTTGGAAGGGTGTGTTTTATTAAATATCCGGTTCTAGTTGTCATAAGGTCAAGGTACAACTCCGGGTCGTCCTTTTACCGAGGGACACGGCTATTCGAATAGATAAACTTCCCTGCAGGGGTGCACCACATACCCCAACATGCTCGATCCCATTTGGCCGGACACACTTTTCTGGGTCATGCACGGCCTCGGAAGATCAACACGTCGCAGCCCTACCTAGGCACAACAGAGAGGTCAGCACGCCGGTCTAAACCCTATGGCGCAGGGGTCTGGGCCCATCGCACTTTGCACACCTCCACGTTGCGAACACGGCCGGAAGCAGAACTAGCCCCCTTAATACAAGAGCAGGCTTACGGTCCAATCCGGCGCGCGCCACTCAGTCGCTGACGTCACGAAGGCTTCGGCTGATACCACGATGCCGGGATACCCATAACTACTCCCGCGTAGATGGTTAGTGCGTATAAGCTAGATGGCCAAACTCAGATCAAATACCCAGAACTCGTTAAGTGTGTTATGTATCCGCGAACGCCCACCAGGGCCAGGCCCACCTCTCTCCTAGGTGGTCTGAACCTACCCTGTCGCTCCGCCACAAAGTAACAGTCAGGGGCCGTCGGGAACCCAGGCCCACCACTACCTGGGTGGAACCACCTGCCCCTTCAGCCCCCATCTCCGAACAGTATCATAAGTAATGTAACAGTGTAAAGTATATAGTATATGCCCGTGATCACCTCCCGAAGTGATCACGGCCCTGTAGTATAGCATGGCAGACGGACAAGAGTGTAGGGCCACTGATGGAACACTAGCATCCTATACTAAGCAGTAGGATAGCAGGTAAAGGTAACAACAGTAGTAGCAAGGATAGGCTATGCAGCAGTATAGGATTAACAGAAAGTAGTAACATGCTACACTACTCTAATGCAAGAAGTAGAGAGAAGAGTAGGCGATATCTAGTGATCAAGGGCGGGCTTGCCTGGTTGCTCTGGCAAGAGAGAGGGGTCGTCAACTCCGTAATCGTACTGGGTAGCAGCGGCGTCGGTCTCGGTGTCTAGCGAGAGAAGAGGGGGAAGAAACAATAAATATAATGCAAACAAATGCATGACGATGCATGACATGACAAAGCGTGATGCTAGGTGTACCTTAACGCGGTACGAGGTGGTACCGGTGAAGGGGGGAAACATCAGGGAAAGTATCCCCAGTGTTTCGCGTTTCGGACAGTTGAACCGGAGAGGGAAAGTTGCGTGTTCGCTATGCTAGGGATGTGTGAGGGACGAACGGATTGCATATCCGGATTCGTCTCGTCGTTCTGAGCAACTTTCATGTACAAAGTTTTTCCATCCGAGCTACGGTTTATTTTATATTAATTTTAAAATATTTAAATCATTTTAGGATTTATTTAATTAATTTAATCAGCATTATCCAGAACAGTGCATCCTGACGTTACCATGACGTCAGCAGTCAACAAAGGAGTTGAATGGTCAAATGACATGTGGGTCCCGTTCGTCATTGACTAGACTAACTAATCATGATTAATTAGTTTAATTTGTTGTTTAGTTTAATTAATCATAATTAATAAATTTAATTAATTAATTAATTTTATTATTATTATTTTAAGTTCTTTTTTATCATTTCATTTCTGGGGCTGGGCCCCACTAGTCATAGGCACAGGGGAAGAAACGGGGCGGGTTAGCGGGCGCCGGGGCAACGAAGCCCCGAAGCGACCCAGCGCGGCTAACTGGCACAAGGGCGCGTACGCCCGGCAGGGCGACGGCGCAGTGCCGAGGGGAGGCGGGGCTGTGGCTGGCGGCATGGCGCGACAGTAGTGGCGGAGGCGGGGCGACACAGCAGCAGCGATGGGGTGCGGCAGGCGCCGGGCGATGCAGGTGAGGGGCGCGGCCGGCGCGAGCGGCGTCCGGGGGGAGGCCAGGGGGAGCGCGGGCCGGTGGCGCTAAGCACGAACTTGGGTTGCTGGGCGCGGGCGCGGCGGAGCCAACGCGTCTGTGTGTTGGCCGGCGCGTTCGGGGCACGGCGAAGCGCCTGGGCATGGTGAACGCGAGCGGGTTCGGCAGTGGGCAAGCGAGCTCGTGGGGCGGCGCTACGTCGAGGAAAACGAAAGGAGGAAGAGGGGGTCGATGGAGGGGCTCACATCGGAGCGCATGGAAGGCTCGGCAAGCACAGGGAGGCGCCAGAGACGACGAAGCAACGACGGCGGTCTCCGAGTCCGAGGTGGAAGACGACGGCGAATAGCTTGACGCAGGGGTGAGGAACTTGAGCTGGTCCATGTAGGCGATGTAGGGGTGGGTGACAAGGCTCTGCCCAACCTGGTGCAGCTCGGGGTGGCGCCGGCACGTGAAAACGGCGAAGGCGCGACGGCGGCGGCGGCGGGTCGGGCGCCCCGGTCAAGAATGGGGAGGGAGAGGGAGGAGTGGATCGAGGGGGGAGTGGGGATCGTGGGGGTAGTGGGCTCTAGGGTTAGTGGGGTGGGGTTATACACGGGCACTGGGTGGGCCGGCCTCACTGGTTTCGGCCAGCTAGGCCGTGGCCTGGCAGGGGGGGTTCCTTCGCCTTTTGGTTTTGTTGTTGTTTTTTTTCCTTTCCTATTATCTTTTATTCTGTTTTATTTTACTTTTCGTTTCTTTAGTTTTGTAAAATAGGACAATGGTTCCTAAAATAATGTCTCTAAATAACTCACCGCCTTAAAAGTTTTGCCCTAAATAAAATGCTTAAATAATTTATAATTTATAAAAGGCATTTAATTAAATGTTTTAGCTACTGTTTTAATTACATTACTGCATTAAATTATTTAATAAAAATTTGGTTTCTCCACCAACATTACCTAGGGATTATGTGTGACATGCAGAACATTTTAGTTTTAATATTTGAAAACTTTTATGGTTTGCTTGATTTTGAATTTGAATTTGAATCGGTTTCGAACCATCGCGAGATTATCAACAGTAACCGTGGTGACGTGGCAACATTAGTAGAGGGTTATTGTAGCTTAATTATCCGGGCGTGACAAATATTTGGAAAATTCCGGAAGAAAAATCCACACGATACGGTGCCCGAGGTGGTCACGAGGCAGGGGGCGCGCCTGCCCCCCTTGGGCGTGCCCCCTACCCTCATGAGCCACCGGTACGGCGGTCGACGCTCTTCTTTTGCTGCAAGAAAGCTAATTTTCAGAAGAAAAAAAATAATCACGGTGAAGGTTTCAGGCCAATCGGAGTTACGGATCTCCATATATACACGAAACAGTGAAACACAGCCAGGGAGAACGCAGAAATAGAGAGAGAGAGAGAGAGAGAGAGAGAGAGAGAGAGAGAAATCCAATCTCGGTGGGGCTCTCGCCCCTCCCACGCCATGGAGGCCAAGGACCAGGGGGGAAACCCTTCTCCCATCTAGGGAGGAGGTCAAGGAAGAAGAAGAAGGAGGGGGGCTCTCTCCCCCTTGCTTCCGGTGCCGCCGGAGTGCCACCCGGGGCCATCATCATCACCGTCATCTTCACCAACAACTTCACCGCCTTCACCACCTACTCTTCCCCCCTCTATGCACCGGTGTAACCTCTCTCTTACTGTCACATCCTGATTTTCATGCCACAACAATTAAGCTAATAAATCATGATAAAATGTGGTTTGACAAAAACTTTTGAGTGTTTTGGACCTTGCCTTGTTTGCATTTTGTCTGTTGTTTGCAAGTGCTCTAAAAATCAAATAAATCCTCCAACTCCTATAATCTCCTTGCCCCAAACTTCTGCCCAATGATCATGCCATGTGTATAGAGCAATATAGTATTTTTTCTTACAAAAATAATTTGGCCAAAAAGTATCCAAAAACCCCTGAATTAAGATTTGTACTGCAAGTACTTAATTCAGGGCAGTAAATATCTTTCCAAAAATATGTTTGACTCGTATTAGATATAGGATACCCAGAAACCACATAAATATAATTTTAAAAGTTATTTTCCTATTTTATTTAAAATCTTTTTCTTAAGGCCAGAAGTGGTCTTTAATAGGGGAAAAATTATTTTATTGTTTCAAAAACATTTGACAAAAATCAAGGAAACTCAATGGACATATATTGTCCATATATAAGAGTTTCAACACATGGTCATGTTCAAAATATTGGTCAAATAACTCAAAAACCATTTCTGCCCATTTCAAGGATTTGAAATATTTCTACAGGAAATATTCCCCAACAATTCCAATAAAATTCCAGCATGTCACATATGACATGTTTGATGATCTTGCCAAGTATCATGTCATGGAGAATAGTATAACCCCATGAAATCTCCTCAAAACCATTTCTGTCCATTTTGAAGTTTGAGCAATTCTACATTGCCAAACATGTCCAAATGTTCTCAAACCTTGTGAACATGCTCAAATGGTCTAATTATTCATCTAGACCAAATGACACAGGTTGGAGAGAATGTTATCTTGATCAAAGTACCCCAAAACCCTCTCTGACCAGAATCATATTTGAACAACTCTACATTGGCAACTTTCTCCTTTTGATCTCAACTTTTGTGGACATGTTCATAACCTCAAATGATGACACTACACCAAGCGGTGCATCAAGGAGAATAGATTTGCATGACTAAATCTTGGTAAAGCCATTTCTGTTGATTTCTATGGTTTACCAAAGTTACATTGGCTACTTTCCCCAAATGAGCTAAAACTTGGTGGAACATCCTACTTCTATGTGCCATTCCATCCTGTTAATTCTCATGGCAAGTGGAATTAATTTTCTTGCCCAAACCAACAACAAACACCTTCTGCCATTTTACTAAAACCCCTGTTTTGACCACTTCCACTCTTCTCCATGGCCTCAACTTTTTACCACAGCCCCTCCTAGTCCCCTTGCACCTCCAGTAGCAATGGCAAATCCATAGCTCAATTATTGGAGGGGTAAAACCCCACTTTCTCTCTCCAGACAGCCCCTTTCCCTCCCTCCCTCAACCTCTCTCCTCTCCTACTGGCTGTCCAGGGCATCCAAGGCACTCTCCCCTTTGTTTACTCCTCCATAAACAATCTAGACACAAGTGGCCGCGCCCTACAAGCCAAAGGCATGCCCTGGCATGCAATTGGCGTGCTCCAGAGCGCGCTACAGTGCACACCCGCACTGTAGCTACCCCCTGCCAAGCACCTCCGGCCACCTCGGGCCTCCCCAGCGCGCCTGCCGATGCTCCTCGACGTCCGCGTCACGCTACACTATAGGCCCCCTCCTCTCTCTCCCTCTCTGGCTCTCCTCGCATGCGGACAGAGCGTCGCCCGAGCGCGCCAGTCATTGCCCGCGATGGGGACCTGCTCTGCCGCGTTCCCCGCTCCCTCTCTTCTTTCCCTCGCTCTGGACCGAACCCACGAGCACCCCAGACATGTCCACGCGCGCCCCCGTGACCCACAGCAACGGCAACAACCTCGCCGGCGCACGGGTCTATGGTGAGCCGTGGCTCGCCTACTTAAAGGCCTCCCCGAGCCTCCCAATCACCACCACACGCCCCCACCTACTCCAAAAAGGCCCCCTGTGCTCTCCACTCTCCTCCAGGAGCACTCGAGCTCGAGCTCCGCCGCCTCGGGTCACCGTCGATCCAGAGGTACGGGCCCTCTCCGTCCCCACTCTCGCTCAATCTGGAGCCGCAGGAGCACACTGATCATTTCCCCTCCCTCTTCTACATCGGTTGCTGGCCGAACGGAGCAGTCTATCCACCTCCCGAAGCTCCTCCGCCGTGCCTCCTCGTCGCCGGTGAACCAGGCCACCCCGGCGACCAACTCCGGCACCACCCGAATGGCGACACGACGAGGAGTCCAACGGTGCCATCAGCTCACCCTGCCATGCCCGGAAACGTCGCCGGTGAGCACGCCGACCCTCTGGTCGCGAGGTCAGAGATGACAGGCGGGCCCCACCTGTCATCCTCACCTCTCTCTCACCCCCTCTCTCTCCCACTGGCAGCTGGGCCCCGCCCGTCAGGATAAAACCTGGCGCGCCCGTGCGCACCGGCTCGGCTGGGCCGTGTCGCTGGCCGGGCCACTGCCCTGCGGCTGTTCTGGCCGAGCAGGCACAGAGCCCTTTTCCCTTTTCTTTTCTGAACAATTTGTAAAATCCATACATAGTTCAAATTAACTCCAAATTGGATGATTCAAATTTCTAGTAGTTCCTAAAATCATGATCTATCACATGGTGCTATTTGCACATTTTTCCAGAAGCTTTATCTTCACACATATTTATCAAAACCCCATTTTCCATTTCTATGATGAACGTTAGAAAATCACAGAGAGCCCATTTTTGATCCAAATTTCATGATTCAAAATCCTAGGTGTCTATAAGTTCAAAACTTAGTTTTTGAACATTTTTACTAATACTTTCTGTATCACCTCAAATAATGGTCTATTTCTTCATATTTTTCAACTTTGCAAATTCATAGGAAAATCATTTGAACTCCAAATCCTGTGAAACCAACTCCTAGATGCTTCTAAAATCATATTTTGTTAAATGGGTGCCTCTGCTCATTTTTCAAAAATATGTTTCTGTACACCTCTTGCAAATCCATAAACCCCTTGATTCCATCATATCAAAATGTTTAGATATGTCCATTGATCCACTTCCAATGAAATCACTTTGGTCATTCCTCATATGACCAGAGGTATCCTAGAAAAGTCAAATCAATAATTTTAGAGCACATTCATTTCCTGCCTTGTTGTGTTGCTTATTATGGTTGCTTTCGACGATAGTTGACGAAGTAGACGGAGTACTTGGAGAAGAACCAGAAGATTTCAAGACTCTAATGAACCAGGCAAGCAGCCCTTTGACCATGTCTAAGAAACCCCTTGTATGCATGTCATATGGCACTTTTACTGCTTGCATCGAAGTCATGATAAAATGGTGACCACTTGAGGTGGTTTGCCTGTGTTGCTTTTCTCATTGACACTTGCATGATGCATGACCCTTCCTTTCTATGAGGGTTATGCCGGTGGGAGTAGATAGGACGCTAAGTAATGCTACGCAAAAAGGGACGGGAATATGCATAGTGATGGAGACAAAATATTTTCAAAGGACTTCTCGAAAACCCCGTCGGGTGGCACTTATGCCCGAGGGAGATGATGAGTTGGGTAACCACTTGATGACGAAGTGGTGTATCGAGGCAAGTGTGTGTGTGTTGTTTTTCAAAACGGATTGGTTTAAGTTGCGACCATTATTCCAACCATACATGCGCAACCACTCTACCCTTGTATGGGAAAGGGCATTATTGATTACCTAGGCCGATACTAGCTTGGAGCCCGCATTACTAGTGATGGGAGAGTTGTTGGTGCGCTCTCTCGGGATGGGGTCGTGCCAGGTAGGGCGGCCATGACTGTTTTCACAGGGCACCGGATACACCGTTGTGTCCCCTCTCGGATGTTACGATCTCGAGTGAGTCTCGTATGATGTACATCGTGATGATACGGAATAACGAGTGGACTCCCTGTTAGTGTCGTCTAGGGAAAGATAGTGATCGGGTGCTTACCCCGGGTACTTGAGGTACCGCGGGTCGTGGATGACACGAAAGTTCCCAGGATCTTGTGTGTAAAGGTGTGCAACCTCTGAAGAGTGTAAAACTATTCGAATAGCCGTGTCCATGGTCAAGGACAGTTGGGTAACCGCTCTTGGGCTACGTCCACTTGTTTACAAACCAGTGTGTCTATGTGGGAAGAAACTACTTGGGTCAAGTCAAAGGACTTGACATGATTGAGTTGGGTTGATGCCCACTCTATTTATGTTGATATATGTAACCTATCCTCATGGTTAATTGAATTCTCCTGATGCATGTCTTACAAGTTGTTGAACATGTCATTGCACTCAAAACTAGCTTTCTGCAAAAATTTACCTATATCATGCATTGTTGTATCTTGAACCAAAACATGGGTTGCTTGCGAGTACATTCAAAGTACTCATTGTCTTGCCACTGGTTATTTTATTGGCCAGGCATGAAAGAACAGGATATAATGAAGAGTACCTTGGTGACGAACATGCAAGCTAGGACGCTTCCCAGCCAGAATGCCTGTAGGGTTAAGGCAGATGGCATGGGTCCAAGTTATCGATGAAGAGTTTTGCTGTGATGTTATACTCAAGACCTGACCATAATGTTCCTACTTGTGTAATACGGTATGTATGGATGTAAGACTCTTGTTATTCAGCTTCTATGTGTTCAGTGAGCATTGATCTCTGGGATCACTGTACACGTGCATTCGGTGATCACGACTTATGAGTCGGGGTCCCCACAGAGCTGGTATCAGAGCGATCCTGACTGTAGGAAGCCTTAGTTAGCATGGTCATTAGTTAGGGTAAAACTATTTCCAAAACTATTACTAGTTTTCAAAACTATCTATACTTCTCTTCCCTTCTCAGTTTTTAGAACAACTAAGGTATACTTTCCTTATTGATCTCTTCTCCTTGAAAACCTTTGGTCGCTAGAACCCTTATGCCTCTAACCACTGGATCCCTTGTAATCCTCGTGGATAATCTAGAAGGAAGATGCCTTGCCAGACATTCACCCACATCTCCTGAACACAAGATTGGCGACATCACAACAAGACGATACCAACAGAAGATACATCCTCGAGGAATGAGGACCTGAAGACCCAGGAGATGGTGACACCCTTGACACTGCCCCAAGATGATGCAACCTTAGCCTACGATGATCAGGGCATAGAATATGCAAGATCATGATATGCATCGCTAATAGAGTAACCCTGTCACTACCGTTGTTGTATCGGCAACTACCGGTGGATGAGAATCTCGCCATTTGGTCCGCCTCACTATAGTGAGCAGGAAAACGGTTCTCTTCATCCCCCGCTCTTGGTGTCGATGTTGTCATCAACACAACCGATATGTTGGACCTCTACTATGCCTTGTTAATGTCATTGCATAAAGGATTACCTACCTGGTACCATCGACGCCTTAGAAGACAAAACGGGATCGTCATGAATAAGAAGACAATAGAAGACCGAGTCAATGCATGCTACGAGGAGCCACCTTCGCCCCATCACTTCAACAGGCGAGAAGTTGTTGAAGACTCTTCAGGCTCAACCCAGATCATTTCATCGAACAACTACAAGAGAGGTAGCAACACTTGAGGAAAACTCAGAAGACTGCATGAGGCACAAGGCATGACTACTGAGTCCGAGAACCCCTAGGGTAGGATGAGTCGTATACCCCCCTATGCGCAGTCGAGTCTATATGATGGTTCAAATAGAACCATGACTGTGTGTTGCTTGTTTTTATTTGTTTGTGTTTTGATATAAGTCGCACTTTTTGCCCTAGGCAACAAGTACACAACTATATCACCTGCCTTATTTTGTTGTTTGTGTTTGGCCATTTTTGGCACTTGTTTGTTTGCACTTGCACTATAGAACCCCCTTTACGCATTCCCCTCCTCTATGCTACTTTTCCCTCTCATCTCTCTCCTCAACTGAAGACCAGCAGGACAAGATGCACCAAGGAGTCTACTTCGGCAACCAACTAGCACTGAAGAACTTTTCTATAGCATCCTCGACCAAGTAAAACCCTGTAGAGTTATGTTTAACCCCCCAGACTAGAAACCCATTCCTAGACCCTTCGAGACTTCACACGATACCCCAGCTCAAGTCCTTAACCATGTGCTTAACCCACGGAATTGCAAGAGAACCTGTTAAGCCTCCGTAACCTTGCTTATCACTGGGTTCATTATGGAACTAGCGGACGTAGTGAGCAAGCACATTGTCACCCTAATATAGCACAAGAACTGACGATGCCATAAGGAAGACCAATTTGAGGATATAGGAATAGAGGACAAATGACTTCATGAGTTTGTATCAGTGACCAGGAGGAATTATCAAAGACTTTGGTAAATCATGGGTGATGATTGGATTTGACCTATACGAGATGATGCTTTCGATGGTATAAGGTTATTTATTTGAAGGACTAGATAGACTATTGGCATCTCTGAAACCGTGCTTGAGGATAAGATAATAAAATCTTCACTCGCACACTAGAATCCTTGAAACCCTTAAGCCCTACTAAGCCACAACATGGTCGGATCCTGACCTGGGGCTTTGGCTCTAGATCAATAAGACCTTGGCCAATGCTCAACCGTGACCACCACCAATACCCCCAGCCTACTTTATGTACCCCGTGAACAAAGTTTTCATGGAGTGCTTAGACAAGATAGTTGTCATCTTTATTTTGGTAACATACTTGTCTACCCGAAGACGGAAGAAGAATCACTGAGCTGGTGAAGAAACATTTGAAGACCGCCATGCCAAGGAGGAAGAACAACACCAACCACCATCTTCAAGAAGTATACCTCCGCATCAAAGACCAGGCATATCTGCAAACCACTTCTCTCGGAGGAACCAAGCATTTCCATGTCAAAGGGAAGCTCACACAAAGATTTATCGGCCCTCTCCAAGATCACCGCAAGATGAAGAATAGACGGCTACCAGCTAGAGTTATCACCTGAGTCACCCACTGTGCACAACGTTTTTCCACACGACACCACTCTGGAAACGTTTCCAACTTCCTAACTAGCCCGACCTCTGCAAGTACATCGATCACCGAGCCATCGACCTCCAGCCCGATATGACCTACGCGAGAGACCCCAATTGCAATCTGGATCAAGCAGGACGACAAACACGAAGCCACACCATCGAGTACTTCAGGGTTCAGTGGAGCACCAAACGGAAGCAGAAGCAGTATGAGGACGTGAAGACTACCCCAAGTCCAAGTTTCTGTATCCCTTTTCCGCGCCTAGTTTGGGAATCTCGGGGATGAGATTCTTGTAAGGGGGGTAGGTTTGTCACACCCTGATTTTCATGCCACAACACTTAAGCTAATAAATCATGATAAAATGTGGTTTGGCAAAAACTTTTGATTGTTTTGGACCTTCCCTTGTTTGGATTTTGTCTGTTGTTTGCAAGTGCTCTAAAAATCAAATAAATCCTCCAACTCCTATACTTAATCTCCATGCCCCAAACTTCTTCCCAATGATCATACCATGTGTATAGAGCAATATAGTATTTTCTTACAAAAATAATTTGGCCAAAAAGTATTTTCAAAAATTAGTTTTCCAAAAACCCCTGAATTAAGATTTGTACTGCAAGTACTTAATTCAGGGCAGTAAAAATCTTTCGAAAAATATGTTTGACTCCTATTACATATAGGATACCCAGAAACCACAAAAATATAATTTTAAAAGTTTTTTTCCTATTTTGTTTAAAAGCTTTTTTCTTAAGGCCAGAAATGGTCTTTAATAGGGGAAAAATTATTTTATTGTTTCAAAAACACTTGACAAAAATTAGGGAAACTCAATGGACATTTATTGTCCATATGTAAGAGTTTCAACACATGGTCATGTTCAAAATATTGGTCAAATCCCTCAAAAACCATTTGTGCCCATTTCAAGGATTTGAAATATTTCTACAGGAAATATTCCCCAACAATTTCAATAAAATTCTAGCATGTCACATATGACATGTTTGATGATCTTGCCAAGTATCATGTCATGGAGAATAGTATAACCCCATGAAATCTCCTCAAAACCATTTCTGTCCATTTTGAAGTTTGAGCAACTCTACATTGCCAAACATGTCCAAATGTTCTCAAACCTTGTGAACATTCTCAAGTGGTCTAATTATTCATCTAGACCAAATGGCACAGGTTGGAGAGAATTTTATCTTGATCAAAGTACCCCAAAACCCTCTCTGACCAGAATCAAATTTGAACAACTCTACATTGGCAACTTTCTCCTTTTGATCTCAACTTTTCTGGACATGTTCATAACCTCAAATGATGACACTACACCAAGTGGTGCATCAAGGAGAATAGATTTGCATGACTAAATCTTGGTAAAGCCATTTCTATTGATTTCTAGGGTTTACCAAAGTTACATTGGCTACTTTGCCCAAATGAGCTAAAACATGGTGGAACATCCTACTTCTATGTGCCATTCCATCCTGTTAATTCTCATGGCAAGTGGAATTAATTTTCTTGCCCAAACCAACAACAAACAACTTCTGCCATTTTACTAAAACCCCTGTTTTGACCACTTCCACTCTTCTCCATGGCCTCAACTTTTTACCACAGCCCCTCCTAGTCCCCTTGCACCTCCAGTAGCAATGGCAAATCCATAACTCAATTATTGGAGGGGTAAAACCCCACTTTCTCTCTGTGGACAGCCCCTTTCCCTCTCTCCCTCAACCTCTCTCCTCTCCTACTGGCTGTCCAGGCCATCCAAGGCCCTCTCCCCTTTGTTTACTCCTCCCTAAACAATCTAGACACAAGTGGCCGCGCTCTACAAGCCAAAGGCATTCCCTGGCATGCAATTGGCGTGCTCTAGAGCGTGCTACAGTGCACACCCGCACTGTAGCCACCCCCTGCCAAGCACCTCCGGCCACCTCGGGCCTCCCCAGCGCGACCGACGATGCTCCTCGACATCCGTGTCACGCTACGCTGTCGGCCCCCTCCTCTCTGTCCCTCTCCGGCTCTCCTCGCATGCTGACAGAGCGCTGCCCAAGCGCGCTAGTCATTGCCCGCGATGGGGACCCGCTCTGCCGCGTTCCCTCTCCCTCTCTTCTTTCCCTCGCTCTGGACCGAACCCGTGAGCACCCCAGACATGTCCACGCGCGCCCCCGTGACCCACAGCAACGGCAATAACCTCCCCGGCGCACGGGTCTACGGTGAGCCGTGGCTCGCCTACATAAACACCTCCCCGAGCCTCCCAATCACCACCACTCGCACCCACCTACTCCAAAAAGGCCCCCTGTGCCCTCCACTCTCCTCCAGGAGCACCCAAGCTCGAGACCGCCTCGGGTCGCCGTCGATCCAGAGGTACGGGCCCTCTCCGTCCCCACTCTCGCTCGATCTGAGCCGCAGGAACCCACTGATCATTTCCCCTCCCTCTTCCGCATCGGTTGCAGACCGAACGGAGCAGTCTATCCACCTCCCAAAGCTCCTCCGCCATGCCTCCTTGTTGCCGGCGAACCAGGCCACCCTGGCAACCAACTCCGGCACCACCCGAAGTACGACACGACGAGGAGTCCAACGATGCCATCAGCTCACCCTGCCGTGCTCGGAAACGCCGCCGGTGAGCACGCCGACCCTCTGGTCATGAGGTCAGAGATGATAGGCGGGCCCCGCCTGTCATCCTCACCTCTCTCTCCCACTGGCAGCTGGGCCCCGCCCGTCAGGTTCAAACCTGGCGCGTGCGCGCACCGGCTCGGCTGGGCCGCATCGCTGGCTGGGCCGCTGCCCTGCGGCTGTTCTGGCCGAGCAGGCACAGAGCCCTTGTCCCTTTTCTTTTCTGAACAATTTGTAAAATCCATACATAGTTCAAATTAACTCCAAATTGGATGATTCAAATTTCTAGTAGTTCCTAAAATCATGATCTATCACATGGTGCTATTTGCACATTTCTCCAGAAGCTTTATCTTCACACATATTTATCAAAACCCCATTTTCCATTTCTATGATGAACTTTAGAAAAACACAGAGAGCCCATTTTTGATCCAAATTTCATGATTCAAAATCCTAGGTGTCTATAAGTTCAAAACTTAGTTTTTGAACATTTTTACTAATACTTTCTGTATCACCTCAAATAATGGTCTATTTCTTCATATTTGTCAACTTTGCAAATTCATAGGAAAATCATTTGAACTCCAAATCATGTGAAACCAACTCCTAGATGCTTCTAAAATCATGTTTTGTTAAATGGGTGCCTTTGCTCATTTTTCAAAAATATGTTTGTGTACACCTCATGCAAATCCATAAACCCCTTGATTCCATCATATCAAAATGTTTAGAAATATACATTGATCCACATCCAATGAAATCACTTTGGTCATTCCTCATATGACCAGAGGTATCCTAGAAAAGTCAAATCAATATTTTTATAGCACTTTCATTTCCTGCCTTGTTGTGTTTCTTATTATGGTTGCTTTCGACTATAGTTGACGAAGTAGACGGAGTACTTGGAGAAGGACCGGAAGATTTCAAGACTCTGATGAACCAGGCAAACAGCCCTTTGACCATGTCTAAGCAACCCCTTTTATGTATGTCATATGGCACTTTTACTGCTTGCATCAAAGTCATGATAAAATGGTGACCACTTGAGGTGCTTTGCCTCTGTTGCTTTTCTCATTGACACTTCCATGATGCATGACCCTACCTTTCTATGAGGGTTATGCCGGTGGGAGTAGATAGGATGCTAAGTAGTGCTACACAAAAAGGGACGGGAATATGCATAGTGATGGAGACAAAATATTTTCAAAGGACTTCTCAAAAACCCCGTCGGGTGACACTTATGCCCGAGGGAGATGATGAGTTCGGTAACCACTTGATGAGGAAGTGGTGTACCGAGGCAAGTGTGTGTGTTGTTTTTCAAAATGGATTGGTTTAAGTTGCGACCGTTATTCCAACCTTACATGCGCAAGCACTCTACCCTTGTATGGGAAAGGGCATTATTGATTACCTAGGCTGATACTAGCTTGGAGCCCGCATTACTAGTGACGGGAGAGTTGTTGGTGCGCTTTCTCGGGACGGGGTCGTGCCAGGTAGGGTGGCCATGACTGTTTTCACAGGGCACCGGATACACCGTTGTGTCCCCTCTTGGATGTTACGATCTCGAGTGAGTCTCGTATGACGTACATCATGAGGATATGGAACAACGAGTGGACTCCCTGTTAGTGTCGTCTAGGGAAAGATAGTGATCGGGTGCTTATCCCGGGTACTTGTGGTACCGCGGGTCGTGGATGACACGAAAGTTCCCCGGAACTTGTGGGTAAAGTGTGCAACCTCTGCAGAGTGTAAAACTATTCGAATAGCCGTGTCCACGGTCAAGGACAGTTGGGTAACCGCTCTTGGGCTACGTCCACTTGTTTACAAACCAGTGTGTCTGTGTGGGAAGAACTACTTGGGTCAAGTCAAAGGACTTCACATGATTGAGTTGGGTTGATGCCCACTCTATTTATGTTGATATCTATAACCTGTCCTCATGGTTAATTGAATTCTCCTGATGCATGTCTTACAAGTTGTTGAACATGTCATTGCACTCAAAACTAGCTTTCTGCAAAAATTTACCTATATCATGCATTGTTGTATCTTGAACCAAAACATGGGTTGCTTGCGAGTACATTCAAAGTACTCATTGACTTGCCACTAGTTATTTTATTGGCCAGACATGAAAGAACAGGATATAATGAAGAGTACCTTGGTGACGAACATGCGAGCTAGGACGCTTCCCAGTAAGAATGCCTGTAGGGTTAAGGTAGATGGCATCGGTCCAAGTTATCGACGAAGATTTCCGCTGCGATGTTATACTCAAGACCTGACCATAATGGTCCTACTTGTGTAATACGGTATGTATGGATGTAAGACTCTTGTTATTCAGCTTCTATGTGTTCAGTGAGCATTGATCTCTGGGATCACTGTACACGTGCATTCGGTGATCACGACTTATGAGTTGCGGTCCCCACAGAGCTGGTATCAGAGCGATCCTGACTGTAGGAAGCCATCATCATCACCATCATCTTCAGCAACAACTTCACCGCCTTCACCACCAACTCTTCCCCCCTCTATGCAGCAGTGTAACCTATCTCTTACCCACTGTAATCTCTACTTAAACATGGTGCTCAACGCTATATATTATTTCCCTATGATGTATGGATATCCTATGATGTTTGAGTAGATCCATTTTGTCCTAATGGTTATTTGATGATCAAGATTGGTTTGAGTTGCATGTTTTATAATTGGTGTTGTCCTATGGTGCTCTCTTTATCCCGCAAGCGTGAGGGATCCCCGCTGTAGGGTTTGCAATATGTTCATGATTTGCTTATGGTGGGTGGCGTGAGTGACAGAATCACAGACCCGAGTAAGTAGGTTGTTTGCGTATGGGATAAAGGGGACTCGATGCTTTAATGCTATGGTTGGGTTTTACCTTAATGAATCTTTCTTAGTTGCGCATGCTTGCTAGAGTTCCAATCATAAGTGCATATGATCCAAGTAGAAAAAGTATGTTAGCTTATGCCTCTCCCTCAAATAAAATTGTAATAATGATTACCGGTCTAGTTATCGATTGCCTAGGGACAAATAACTTTCTCGTAACAACAAACTCTCTACTAGACCTAACTTAGTTGTGTCTTTATCTAAACAGACCCTACTTTTTATTTACTTCTTCTTTATTGTCTTGCATACCTATCCAACAACACCTACAAAGTACTTCTAGTTTCATACTTGTTCTAGGTAAAGCGAACATCAAGCGTGCATAGAGTTCTATCAGTTGTCGATAGAACTTGAGGGAATATTTGTTCTACCTTTAGATCCTCGTTGGGTTCGACATTCTTACTTATCGAAAATTGTTGCGATCCCCTATACTTGTGGGTTATCAGCGGGTTGGAGTCGGTTGCCGCTTGCTGTGTCGGTGAAGTCCCCAGGCCGACTGCCTTAGCCCCCAGGCCGGGTCCTGAAGTCCCCGGGCCGGGTGCGACTGCTGCAGTCCCCGAGCTACTTGGTGAGGTCACCGAGCCAACTCTTGCAATCCCCGGGCCAGGTTGTGAAGTTTCTGGGCCGAGTGCGACTGTCACAGTACTCGTGCCGACTGCCGAGGTCCGCGAGTCGGCTGCCGCAGCCCTAGAGTCGGATTCGTCGGCCTTGGGAGGAGCCGGCACAAAGATGGACTCAGATTCTGGAGAGGGCTTGATCGACGGCTTGAGGAGGCGCTGAAGGGAGACACCAGCTGGTATTGCTTGCCGAGTGGAGCCGATTCGTGCCAAGGTATCTGCTTGCTCATTGTCGGCTCTTGGGACATGAAGGAACTCGCACCCCTTGAAGTATCCACTGAGTTGCTGGATGAAAAAATGGTAGCTTGCCATATTTTCATCCTTGGCGTCCCAGTCACCAGAAGACTGCTAGACCACCAAGTCGGAGTCACTGTAGCATAGGATTCGGCGGATGCCGATTTCCTTGGCCAACCGGAGGCTATGTATTAATGCTTCATACTCGGCCACATTGTTGGAGGCGGCAAAGTGGATTTGCAACATGTACATAAGCTTGTCTCCTTTGGGAGAGGTGAGGACGATGCCGGCTCCCAAACCAGTGCACATGTTTGAACCATCAAAATGCATCCGACAATGGGTGGAGTCCGGCGCTGGCGGCAGGTACTGGGTCTCGGCCGAGTCGATGAGGAAGTCGGCCAATGCTTGGGACTTGATGGCGGTGCGAGGCTGGTAGTAGATGGTGTAGGGGGCCAACTCGATGGCCCATTTGGCCACTCGACCAGAAGCATCTCTGTTGCCAATGATCTTAGTGAGTGGGGCGGTGTAGACAACAGTGATTGGGTGCACTTGAAAGTATGGCTTCAGCTTCTTGGTGGTGAAATGCACGCCGTAGCACATCTTCTGATAGTGGGGGTAGTTCTGCTTGGAGGCGGACAACACTTCACTTAGGTAATACACTGGCCTCTGGACTGGTAATGCCTTGCCGTCTTCCTTGCGCTCGACAACTAAGACTGTGCTGACCACCCGGCTGGTGGCAGCGATGTAAAGGTACATGGGCTCTTGAGTAGCCAGAGACGCCAGGACAGGCGGCGTGGTCAACATCTTCTTCAGCTAGAGAAAACCGTCATCTGCCTGGTCGTTCCACTCAAAATGAGTGGTCTTCTTCATGAGCTGGTGCAGGGGAAGAGCCTTCTTGCCCAGCCGACTGATGAACCGGCTGATGGACGCTAAGCAGCCGGTGAATTTCTAGACATATCGCAATTGGGTGGGCTTCTCCATCCTTTTGATGGCTTTGAGCTAGGTAGATGTGGGCATTTCTGCCGAGTTGCTTGAGGAGGCACTTCTGCATGCAACACTGAAAGGTGGCACCAACATTTCTTAGGCCGAATGTTATAGTCAGGTAGCACAAGGCTTCAAATGGTGTGATGAATGCGGTCTTCAGACGGTCTGCCGGGTTCAACTTGATCTGGTGATATCCTAAGTAGGCATCCAAAAAACTCAACAGCTTGCATCTAGTTGTGGAGTCTATCACTTGGTCTATCCATGGCAAAGCAAATGCATCCTTTGGGCAGGCCTTGTTGAGGCTGGTGTAGTCAATGCACATGCGCCATTTGTTATTATTCTTCAGTACAAGGACTGGGTTGGCAAGCCATTCTGGGAAGAAAACTTCCATGATGAAGCTGGCTGCCAACAGACATGCAACCTCTTCCCTAATGATTCTTCTCTTTTCCTCCGACAGTCGGCGGAGGGGTTGCTTGACTGGCTTGGCATCTTCTCTGACGTGTAGCTTGTGCTCGGCGAAATCCGTCGGAACACCCGGCATGTCTTTGGGAGACCATGCGAAGATGTCCCGATTCTCACGGAGGAAATCGATGAGCTCACTTTCCTATTTGCTGTCAAGGTTTGCGCTTATGACAGCGTACCTCTCCGGGTGCTCTGGGTCCAATGGTATCTTCTTTGTCTCCTTGGCCAGCTTGAAGGATCCTTCAGCTTCGCCTCCTTGGGATCATGAGACATGTCCGGCTACTTGCCGGCCATGGCCACAACCCGGTCAAGGAGCCGCTTCTCGGCACCGATCACAAGGGACTCCGCCAGCCGGCTACTGGCGGCCACATAGTCAGACGACTTCTGATAATCTCCGGAGATGGTAATGACTCCCTTGGCACTCGGCATCTTCATCTTGAGGTAGGCATAATGTGGCACCACCATGAAATTGGATAAAGCATGTCGGCCAAGCAGTGCGTGGTGCGGGCTTTCCAGGTTGACCACCTCAAACCAGATGGGCTCTCGACGGAAATGGTCTTTATCCCCGAAGAGGACATCTATCTGGATCTTGCCTATTGGTAAGTGAGAAAGGGTAGGAACTATGTCGTGGAAGACAGTACGACTCGGCAGGAGATGCTTGGGTTTGATCTTCAACTTCTCCATGGTATCACAGTACAGGATGTTGATGCTGCTTCCGCCATCTATCAAGACTTGGGAGAAACGAGCAGCTCGCCTCTCCGTGGCAAAGGTGGCCTCCAACACCAAAGTGTATGAGCCCGGAGAAGGCATTACTTCCGAGTGATCAGCCCGGCTCCAACTAATTGGCCTCTCTGACTAGTGAATGAAATCTAGAGCTTCAATGGCTACGGCATTCACCTCACGAGACTATCGGGCACACTGGTGAAAACAATATACACTCCATGTTCTTCAGGGAATTGATCTTGAACGACGTCGGCTGCTGGATGGGCCACCGGCTGCTAAGGAGGCGGTGGCGGCTGGCCAGCTGATGCCGGTGGTTGCAGCCCTTTACCCTTGGAGATTCATGTGGGCCAATGACACTTCCGGGTGGTGTGGATGGACGGCTTCGTGCTGCTGTGGAACTTGTAGGGAGCATCAAAGGTCTGCTCATAGGAGAAGGCAGGCAACCAGTTGGGCTTGCCGCCTTTCTGGCGCTTGGGGAGAGGCTGCCCTTTCGGCTGCCGGTCTTCGACTGTGCCACCTGCCGGCTGGTGGAAGCCGACATTGGGGCTTTGCGCTTGTTGTCGCTTTGCTGCTTGTGCCGACTGGTATCATCAGCCGGGGTCGGAGGAGCCTAAGGAGCCACCTTGCCAGATGCATCAACTTGAATTTCTGTCTTCATGGAGGAATCAGTCGTGGCGTATTTGTCTGCCATGATCAGTAGCTCGTCGAGGGTCGTCGGCTCATCGCAGAGGAGCCGGTGTTTGAGCAAAGTGCCTTCTTTGCACCCGGCCATGAAGAACTCGATGGCCTGCACCTTGTGCACGCCCTCGCAAGAATTGCACAGCTCGGCCCAACATGTGAGGTAGTCGCGAGTCGATGCAATGGGGCCTTGGATGCACAAGGAGAGCTGGCAAGGCTTGGGCGACCGCTGGTACATGCTGGTGAAGTTGCGGACGAAGGCCTCAGTGAAATCTACCCAGCTGTTGATGTTCCGGGGCTTCAGGCTGTTCAACCATGTTCGGGCGGTGCACTGGAGCATGAGTGGAACATACTTCATGGCAACACGCTTGTTGCCATTTGCAATGCTGACGGCGGTGGAGTGGTCAACCAGCCAGTCATTCGGCTTCACGGAGCTGGTATACTTGGACGTTTCTCTTGGGAGCGTAAGCCCTTTTGCGAAGGGCTCATATCTGATGTGGGGGCCGAAGCAAGGCGGGCCCAGAGCGTCTTCTTCTTCTAGCGCTAGGGATCGGTTGAGACGATCGATCCGGTGGCGGGCATCATTCTCTCCGATTCCTTCTCAGGGGTCAAGCCAGCCTCCAAGACTCGGATGATTCATAGGCGGTGGAGACACGCGCTTTTCTCTGTGTTGGGGTGGCCGGTAGCCGCCTGGTTGTTCCATCGCACGAGGGCGGCCCTCTTGGTCGCGCTCGATGGTGATGTGCGTCCAGCTGCCGCTGGCAGCCAGCTCCTTGTCTCGTCATCCGTGGTTGCCATGCTCCTGGTAGGGAGGCGCGTCGTCGTTCCGCCGGTTGGGGTCTCTGACATGGCAGCCGGCTTCTTGCTGCTCGGCAGCCGCATCAGTGAGTCGTTGGACGCGCTCCGTGATGTGGCGACGCTCTTCGCCCTCCAGGTTGTCCAGCTCATCTGCTGCCGCTTGGGCGGCTCATATTTTCTCCATAGGCATGGCGTAGACGGGGTGATCGGCCCCGAACATGCTGGCAATGGCCGCGCCACGTTGCTGGACCGTACCGATGCGGCTGGGCCTGCCAGGAGCCGGCGTGCCGCCAACAGCGCTGTCCATCTTGCGCTGATAAGCCTCCAAAAGGCGCCTCATGCTGGCTAGCTTCTTGGCGCTCTCGACAAGCTGGACGCGGCGGGCTTCCAGCGGCTCGGCATTGGCGTCTTCTGTGATGGGTGCAGACAGGACTTGCAGCGTTGCTTGGAACGAGTATCGGGCACCATCACCGGAAACTCCATCGTGGGTGATGACGAGCACCTCCGTGATGGTGCTGCCGCCGTTGTCGGCGCGGGGGAGAGGATCATCAATGATCACCACGTTGGTAGGGAATGCATCGAGCGACGCCGTGTCGGAGTCGACGAGCATCGGGTAGGTGGAGCCGACCGACTCCAAGTCGACAGCCGGCTCGGTGGCGACGTGGAGCTGGTCGAGGAAGCTGACGAGGCGGCTCTCGGGGACGTCGTTGCCTGCGTCGGATGTAGGCTCGTCGGAGAGGCGGATCTCGCCAACAAGGTCAGCGAGGTAGCTTGCCATGCAGGCGACATCCGCGCCATGCAACGCGTCGGCGCAAATGCCATCTGGCGTGCGTGGCTGGCTGCGCTCAGCAGGGAGGAAGAGGGTTCCTGTCTAGAACAGATGTCCGAAGGACGATGCACCACGCCCCACAGTGGGCGCCAAATGTCAGGGGTTTGGTGTGACATATGCGAAAGGATGGCTAATCATGATGGGGGCTAGTAGGACGTTGGCGGTGCCAGGAAAAGGGATGAGGCGAAGACATGCACACCGGCGAATCTTACCTAGGTTTGGGGCTCTCCTAAGAGATAACACCCCTAGTCCTGCCCTGCGGGGTCTCCGCGTGATTACTAAGGCACTAGCGAGTACAATGGTGCTCCTCAAGATGTATGCTAGAGGTAGAAGAATACATGGCTAGCTCTCTCATCTCTCTATGTGTGTGTCTAGGTCTAACAGGTTGGGAACCCCTTGCATGGGTGCCCTGGGGGTTTATATAGGCCTACCCCCCAGGGGTACAATGGTAATCTGGCCGGGTGTAGGACCCGGCTGTCAGTGTCTCCTTTTGGACGACACTTGAAGGAAGTCACTAGGTACCTGAACATAGGAATACCAAGCTTCACCGGGACTTACAACGCCACTTTGCCAGAAGAGGAGGGATGGATGATTCAAGTTCAAGTTCCAGGAAGAACCTTCACGCCAGTCACTAAACCCATAGAGTTTTCCTTCGATGCACCAACCTGGAGTCTAGGCAAGAGTATGGCAGCTCACATCACCATGGGATGCATTGGAGAAGTTTATCACAAGGAGCTTAAGGATACTATCTATCAGGTTTGTGGGCGCCGAGACAAGCAATGGGAGATGATCAGCACCAGGAAGGATAGATCAATTGCAGCTTTCATCCAGGAACTAAACCAGCACATTCGACGCCAGGAGAATTAGATGTGCACATGCATGATAGATCTGAAGAAGGCAATGACTAGGATCACAGAACTGGAGGAAGAACTCAAGGCTACACGTGAAGATTATGAGGAGGAAATCATCGTACTGGTGGAGAAGAATGACGACCTGATTAAGAAGATCGGAATACTCATGGGAGATCCCACACCAGTAGAAGAAGACGAAGAACCCAAGGAGATTCGTCTGGAGGACTACCTCATCATCGATGACACCGACTCCAACCACAGCGATGATGACTTTGAAGACGAAGCTAGAGCAGATATCATGGAGTCTTCAACCGAGGAATATTTTTAGTAGACCACCACATCAGTAGTAGTATTCCACCATGTAAATACTGTAGTCCGAGCACTTTTGCGATAGTTCTAGACTGATTATATGCCTTGCTTGATTGACTGGGTGAAATGATTGTGTTTGTCTCATGTGCATATGGGTAGTGCTTTCTCATTAGACCTCATTCTATTCTAATCTCTCCCCTCTAAACCCATCAGATGCCTCTGAGACGTGACCCCGGATTTGATTTCCCACCGGAGCTCACTCAGTTGATCCAGCAACAGAATACCCTGACGTAGTTGTTAGTTCAGAAGCAAGGCAACAACAACAACACCAACAATCCACCACCACCACTAGTTGACAATTAGCCCGTTTTCTGAGGTTGCAGCCGCCGGTGTTTTCTAGTAGCACCGAGCCTATAGTGGCAGATGATTGGCTCCGCATGATTGGAAGGGAGTTAACCACTGCAGGATGTACTGATGCTGAGAAGGTGCGTTTTGTCGCACATCAGTTGGATGGACCAGCAGCCTCACGGTGGGATAATTACACTGTCACCTACCCTATAGCCACGGTGACAAGGGACCAGTTTCAGCAAGCTTTCCATACAGCCCATGTCTCAACTTGAGCTATGAGTATGAAGAAGCGGGAGTTTCACAACTTACACCAGGGGAATCGTACTGCGGCTCAGTACGCGGATGAGTTTAGCAAGTTATCTTTCTATGCCCCTGATGATGTGGCCACAGATGCCGCAAAGCAGGAGAAGTTTATGGAAGGGCTGAATGATGAGATGAGCATGCAGTTGATGGTGGCAACATTCAACAACTACCAGGAGTTGGTAGATAAGGCTCTTATGGTTGAAGGGAAGCAGCAGCAGATTGAGAGCCGTAAGAGGAAGTATGGACAAGGGAGGTATAACTCAGGAGCTCAGCAGAAACCTCGCCTAACCCCGAACTCGGGAGGACTTGTTCATAACCATGGAGGCCACACCCATAATGGAGGAAGTAACCATAACCATACTGGCCCAAGGAATGGGAATGGAGCAAGCAACAATCAGAACGGCCCCAATCCAGCCACACCTACCAAGAGAGACCTAAGCCGCGTTACTTGTTTCAAGTGCGGGAAGACTGGACACTATGCCACGGAGTGCCCGGAAGGGAAGAATGGAAACGGAAATGGGAGTGCTGGGAAGAAGCCCAATCCATTCAACAAAGGACAAGTAAACCACGTTAACGTGGAGAAGGTTGAAGAGCAGCCAGACGCAGCTATAGGTAAGTTTTTGGTTAAGTCGTTTACCATTCTTGTTCTTTTTGATACTAGTGCATCGCATTCATACATATCAAGGGAATTTGTGGATCAGTTTAAACTACCGACCCAAACCCTTAGGACCCTTCTGTTAGTAAGTTCACCTGGAGCAGAGTATATGGCTAGTCGATGGTGCGACCAGATACCCTTAACCATTGACAACCATGTTTTTCTGTCTAACCTAATACTCTTGGAGTCACAAGGATTGGATGTTAGGAATTGACTGGATGTCAAAGTATGGAGGAAGCATTGACTGTATTACTAAGTCAATTTGTATCACCACCCCTGAGGGAAAAAGGATCAAGTATATATCTAGGCATGCGCCAAGAAGTAGCCGAGTGAATACCCTCACGGGAGTTGTTCAGGAGGAAGTTCATGTGACAAAAGGATTACCCGGATGTTTTTCCAAAGGAGTTACCAGGCATGCCATCGGATTGAGATATCGAGTTTTTGATAGAGTTATTGCCAGGCACAGGGCCAATATCCAAGAGATCCTATCGGATGCCCGCGAATGATCTGGAGGAGATTAAGAAACAGATCAAGGAGTTATTGGAGAAAGGTTACATTTGACGGAGTTCATCACCATGGGGAGCCCCAGTGCTTTTGGTTGAGAAGAAGGATAAGTCCCTGAGAATGGTTGTAGACTATCGGGCATTGAATGAAGTGACGATCAAGAACAAGTACCCATTGCCGATGATCAATGATCTATTTGATCAGCTGCAAGGAGCTAAGGTGGTTTCGAAGATCGATCTGCAATCAGGATACCATCAGTTGAAGATTCACGAGAAGGATATACCAAAGACAGCCTTCGCCACATGGTACGGGTTATACGAATATACGGTCATGTCGTTTGGATTGACTAACGCCCCTGCCTATTTCATGAGCATGATGAACAAGGTGTTCATGGAATATTTGGATAAGTTTGTTGTGGTGTTCATTGATGATATGATGGTATATTCGAAGAATGAAGAGGAACACAAGGAGCATTTGTGTTTAGTTCTTGAGAAACTCAGGGAACATCAGTTGTATGCCAAGTTCAGCAAATGCGATTTTTGGTTGAAGGAAGTCGGATTCCTTGGACATGTTATATCAAGAGAAGGTAGAGAAGTAGACCCCACCAAGGTTTAGCCAGTCACTGAATGGTTGGCACCCACTTCAGTTAGCGAGATCCAAAGTTTTCTTGGACTCACAGGATACTATCGGAGATTCATTGAGAAATTTTCCAAGATTGCGAAGCCAATGACGGAGTTGTTGAAGAAGGATACCAAGTTTAAATGGACGGAAGATTACGAGGCAAGTTTCCAGGAGCTGAAGAAACGTTTGACTATAGCCCCAGTGCTGACACTGCCAGATATACGTAAGGATTTTCAAGTGTATTGCGATGCCTCTTGCTTTGGACTTGGAAGCGTGCTTATGCAGGACGGAAGAGTTGTTTCGTATGCCTCACGACAACTAAAACTGCATGAATTGAATTATGCCATGCATGATTTGGAGCTAGCAACCACAGTGCATGCGTTGAAGACCTGGAGGCATTACCTTATTGGAAACCATTGTGATGTGTACACGGGTCATAGGAGTTTGAAGTACATTTTCACCCAGAAGGAGCTGAACCTTAGGCAGAGAAGATGGTTGGAGCTTATAAAGGATTATGACATGAAGCTTCACTATCATCCAGGAAAGGCCAATGTCGTAGAAGATGCTTTCAGCCGGAAGAGTTACGCTAATACCCTAAAAAGCACAGGATTGCCGAAGGAGTTAGCAGAGGATCTCCGGGAACTTCGATTGGAGATTGTTCCTAGAGGTTTTGTTGCAACAATGGAGGTTCATTCTACATTGTTTGGAAAGATTCGAGAAGCTCAGAAGGATGACAAAGAGATTGCCGAGATAAAAGAGATGAGCGAAGGATGGGCCAAAGGTTTTCGTGAGGATGAGCACGACACCTTATGGTTTGAGGACCGCATTTATGTGCCCAATAACACAGAGATCAGGAAGTTAATACTTCAGGAGCGGCTCATGACTCACCATACTCGATACACCCCGGAAACACCAAGATGTATTTGGATTTGAAGGAACGTTTCTGGTGGACAGGGATGAAGAAGGACATCGCCGAGTATGTAGCTGTATGTGATGTATGTCAGAGAGTGAAGGCAGAGCATCAAAAGCTAGCAGGATTGCTACAGCCTATGCCGATACCCGAATGGAAGTGGGATAAACTTGGCATGGATTTTATCACTGGATTGCCCAGGACCAAATCAGGATATGATTCTATATGGGTAGTAGTTGACCACTTGACCAAAGTAGAACACTTTATCCCAGTGAAAACAACTTACACTAGTGCGAAGTTGGCCAAGATATATATGACCAGGATCGTATGTCTGCATGGAGTTCCGAGGACCATCGTATCGGATAGAGGGACACAGTTTACCTCAAAGTTTTGGCATCAGCTGCACCAGACTTTGGGAACGAGATTGGAGTTCAGTACCGCATTTCACCCGTAGACGGATGGACAGACCAAGAGAGTCAACCAGATTCTGGAGGACATGTTGATAGCCTTTGCGCCAGATTATGGATCTAGTTGGGATGACAATCTGCCTTACGCAGAGTTCTCATACAACAATAGTTACCAAGCCAGTCTGAAGATGGTGTTGTTCGAAGCCCTGTATGGACGAAGGTGCAGAACACCGTTGATGTGGGATGAAGTTGGAGACCGGCAGTTCTTTGGACCAGACTTGATCAAAGAGTCTGAGGAGAAAGTTAAACTGATTCAAGATAGACTAAAGATAGCTCAATCCAGACAGAAGAGTTATGCAGATTCAAAACGCAAGGAGGTAACCTATGAAATTGGAGACAGAGCATATCTACGAGTATCACCTTTGCGAGGAGTGAAACGTTTTGGAGTCAAGGGAAACTTAGCCCCGAGATTTGTAGGACCATAGCATGTCTTGGAACGAATAGGAGAATTTGCCTACAAGTTGGAGTTACCTGAAGGACTGTCAGGAGTTCACAATGCATTTCATGTTTCCCAGTTGAAGAAGTTCCATGCTGAGATGGCCGCTATACCGCTAAGAGATACCGTACCCTTGGAAGCGATTTAGTTGGACAATAATTGGACTTATGAGGAAAAGCCAGTCAAGATTTTGGAGTTTGCCAGTCGAGTCACCCGCAACAAGGTTATCAAGTTTTGCAATGTTCAGTGGAGCCACCATACCAAGGACGAAGCCACCTGGGAACGAGAGGATGATCTTCGCAAAGACCACCCAAACCTATTTTCTAGCCAACCCGAACCTTGAGGGCGAGATTCATCTAAAGGGGGGTAGGTTTGTAACATCCAAAAATTTCAATTTGGAATGTTATACATAGATCATTCTTGCATATCATATTTTTATTACATTTCGTCTCGCGATCCTCGAAATCCTAAGGAACTCAAGGACCCTCGGAGAGAGTTGGGGATTTCCCCGGTTTTCAAATTTGATTTTATCAAATTTTGGAACGAGGATTTTTTGTTTTAATTATTTTCCCTCCGAAAATATTTCATATTAAAATATATGAGAGGAGATAATATGACTTTTCCAAGATAATTGAAATATTGGAGGAAAAATATTAAAATCAAAATTTTGTTTTATTTGGATTTTATTGCAATTTTGTTTGCATTAGATAAATTGCACGTTTTCAAAATTGCATTTTAGGGCCAAGAAAATGTTCATCTCGTTCTAAATATTTTATTTCGACGGCGAAAATTTGTTTTGGCATTTTTAGAATTTTATTTTATTTTCTAGGATTTTTTTGTTTGGGCGGAATTATTTTTAAAAAAAAAGTTGCGCAGGGGCTAGCTGGGCCGAAGCCCAGCCGCAGGCCCACCTCCCCGCGATGTCGTCTCCTCCCAGGAGACCGGCCGCGCCGCCGCCGCCCCGACTCGGACCGGGAGTCCGGCCAGGACTCCTCCCCGCCGCCTCTTGCCCCCTCCCCTTTATATACACCCCCACCGCCACCACCACCCGCCACCGCCGCCTCACCCCGCCGCCCGCTGCCGCAGTAGCCGCCGCCTGCTGCCGCGTGCCCCGCCGCCCGCTGCCGCGCCTCGCCCCGCCGTCGCCGCCGTGTCTCGCCAGACCGACGAGGTAGCCACCGGTTTTTTTTAAAGAAAACCGATCCAGTTTTTTTAAGAAAACCCTAGTTCGTTTTTTTAAATAGGTTCACCGGTTTTTCTTTTCAGTGGACGTCCGTCCGTCCTTTCGTTTAAACGAACGGTTTTCGCTTGTTAGTTACAGACAGCGAACGCACGTTCATTGGCATGTTCGTCGGTTTTCTTTTATCGTATTTTTCCGTGGCAATTTCTGATGCGATTTCTAATCTGATTTTCGTTCTAGTTTATATTTTCGCTCGTTTGTTGGAATCAGGCGATTCAAGCGCCTAGATCTTCGTCTCGAGACCCTCTTTCCGCTTAACCAACTTGAACAAGCTTTTGCTACTGTAAAATTTGACCTAGGTCTAGATTAGTAAATGGATCTTGTTTTCTTCGCCGTTTGAGTTTCGTTGCTCCGTTCGATTTGATTCTTTTGCAAATCGGAGTTCATAAGTTGAACTTTCTGGTTAGATCTTCTTATTTGAGTTTTACCATGCTTCCTTGCTTGATTGCTTATGTATGATATTGTTTGTTTGTGATAGAATTCCCGGAGTGCGAAGCGTGTTATTTGGAGTCTCTAGGTTTCGCAGATCATCAGCAAGGCAAGTAACACTTTGATCATACCCCTTTACCACCCAGTTTTTATGCATTAGTTCCAATCCTCAAACATTGCATGGTTAGGATGTCATTAACATGTGGGTTGGGAAGTAGTTGATGAGGTAGAACCTATGGCCCTATTACATTCAAACCCTTGGGAGTTACTTCTACGCGTTGCTTATATTGTTATGCTATGCTCGTAGACGTGGTTTGGGTGAGTGAAATACAAGACAGATGTGAGAGTGTTAATTAATGGTTGAACTTAAGGTGGCAACTTAAATACACATCTGGGTATATTGAGGCACCTGGAGTACCCAGTGTTGCCTGTATTTTTGGAAATCCCGGAGTACTCATGTGATCTTCCTATGGACCGCCACCCAGGCTCAAAGGGAACTGAGATGATTCATGCTAGAAACTTTCGTGTGCAGCCACAAGCTATTATGGGCTATAGCATAGTTGAGTAAGTTACGTGAAGATCTTGAAGAGGTGGATCAGCAGGTAGTGGGTTGTAGGTTTGGTATGGTCTGCCCGGAGTAGAGAGTTAATGTTTATGAAAGGCTATGTCTCGGTCATCCGTTTCTGAAACATCATGTAGTGCGAGAAAATTCAACGGAGGCGATCGAGTCTTGTGGGGAAAAGTGCGCAAACCTCTGTAGAGTGTACAAACTAATAATGGTTAGCCGTGTCCCCGGTTATTGACATCTTGAGTATCTAGTACTTGGAGTATCTTAAGTATCTCATCACTTTAAATTAATATTGTGGGGTTGCTAATTACCTTAATTGGGATTGAGTTGGAGGAACCTTCTCAATGATGTTTCAACTACCATGATAGTTAAATAAAATATATTCCTTTGTTGTAGGGAAAAATTGGCTTTTCGCAAAAACTATAACCATAGAGCTTTCCACCAGCCAAATATGCATGTAGTGATAGCATTATTCTGTTCTTGCTCTACTATGTTACTTTGCCAGCATATTCGATGTGCTGACCCGTTTTCGGGCTGCAACGTATTATGTTGCAGACTTTTCAGACGAGGAGTAAGGTTCGTTAGGTCGTTGCCATGCAGCTCAGCTATGCGTTGGAGTTGATGGACTCACTTTATCTTCCAAGCCTTCTGCCGTTATCGTATTAGATGGCCTTAAGCCATATTTATTGTAATGAGTTCTCTTTGGAGACATTCGATGTAATAAGTGTGTGATTGCTACTCTGTTATAAATCCTCGAGTACTATGTGTGTCAGCATTACCGATCCAGGGATGACAATGAAGCACAGAGACTTGATTGTTTGAGGTCGGGTCGCTACAGTACATATCACCTTTTTGGTACCCTTCAAAGACTAGAGACTTGTCAGATTCCATTAGAACAAGGCAACGATATTTTCCAAATATCACAATCATGTTCAGGTCACAAATCATTGAGATAGACATTAAGTTGAAACCAAGGGATTCAACAAGCATCACTTTATCCATGTGCTGATCCTTTGAGATTACAACTCTACCTAGACCCAATACCTTGCTTTTACCAGTGTCTGCAAATGTGATGTGACTCTTGTCAAATGGACGTAAGGTTGAGTCCAGGAGAAGACTTCGGTCACCAGTCATGTGATTTGTGCATCCACTGTCAATAATCCATTCTGAAGCCTTTGGTGTCATACCCTACAGTGTAGTTGGGGGATAGTCTTCACCAAGGGTATTGTGAAGCATAAACATTTGACAAGCAAGTGGATTATGAAAGCTCAGATCCAGGTTAGGACTGCTAGGATGATTGGCAAGCGATTCAGGAATGAAATACATAGTAAGACCATCTGGGCATTTTATCTTGTGCCCCACAAGATGTTTTAGGTCCCTAGTAATAGCATCTGACGCCTTTGATTTCTGGCTAGAGACCCTTCCCTGCAAAAGAGAGTTAAGTTTTCTTAACTACCCACATTTTCAGGGGTGGCTTCAAAGCAATGAGTCTAAGTGCAGCATCTGAGAACTTTGGCTTTTGAGCCCTAGCAAATAGTATTGTAGGACATGAATAATACTCATAAGAATAGGCAGAATAGTTCATGGTCTTATGAACATGGCGGTTTGATGAAACACGCTCATATTCATAGGCCTGAGTATGGTTTCCCTGCAAAACATTAGTGTTAGGGTGACTCTGGTGAGTCCTCTGTCTGTATGAAGCCTTTGGACAATGTGAAGCCTTTGGTCTGGAGTTTGTCTTCTTCCCAGGTGGTGTCATGATGACATTCAGGTGAAGATTTTTAAGACAACTCTTGGGCACCTAGATCTTCTTCAAAGTTGGTCCATTCCTGCGGTTAGTACCAATATACCTGGCAAACACTTCACCATTCTGATTCTTAAATAGTTTATAGTTCGCATCAAAGGATTCATAAATGATAATCGGGTTAGTACAAGTGAAGCCAGATAAGGTAGAAGAATCCACTGAAGGTCCCTTTGCAGCAACCCATGTGGTTTTGGGGTACTACTCAGGCTTCTAGTAAGAACCAACAACGTTCATTTTCCTCCCGAACCCAACACCCTCTTTCCTAGCGTTTCGGTTCAGAATCTGTTTCTTGAGGACATCATATAGTGTCTAATGCCCTTTGAGACTTTCGTACATTCCTGTCTCAAGCAATGTCTTCAACCTGGCATTCTCATCAGCAATAGTAGTGGTATCCTCAGTAGAGGGGTTAGTTACCACATCAGCAGTTGAATATATTGCAACAGTATTAGCATTAGAACATCTAGCAACAGAAGTAGTGTTATCACACTCAAGGCATTTTAGACACGGTGGTTCAAATCCTTCCTGAGCGGAACTAATCTGTTGAGCGTGGAGTGACTCACTCTCTTTTTGAAGATCTTCATGAGCCGCTCTCAATTTCTCAAGTTCCTTCTTCCTTTGGAGATAATCGTAGGAAAGCTTTTCATGAGTTGTTGACAGTGTTTCATGACGAATTTCAAGTTCCTCATACTTAACACGAAGATTTTTAATGTCTTCAATTAAGGACTGAGGTCGGGTCATTTCCGCATCCAACAGGTCATTGCTTTTGCCTAGCAATTTTTGAATATGTTCAATAGCAGTCTATTGTTGTGTTGCAATTTTAGCAAGTGTTTTGTAGCTAGGTTTAGATTCACATTCAGAGTCATCTTCACTTGATGTGTGATAGTAAGCATCGCGTGAGTTTACCTTGGTGCCACGGGCCATGAAGCAGTAGGTGGGTGCAGAGTCATCCTCATCATTAGCATCAGCATTGGTGACGAGGCCATTGTCTTTAGTGTTGAAGATGGACTTGGCGATGTATGCTGAAGCTAGAGCCAAGCTTGCCACGCCTGAATCAGATTCCTCTTCAGACTCCATCTCCACCTCCTCAGATGCAGACTCCTCCTCTGAATCCATCTCCTTGCCAACAAACACATGAGCCTTGCTGGATGATCTCTTCTTGTGTGATGAATACTTCGACGAAGACTTGGAAGACGCCTCTAAGGATTTCTTCTTCTTCTTGTCATCAGAATCATATTCCTTGCTCTTCTTCATTTTGTTTTTCTCATTGTCCCATTGAGGACATCCAGAGATCTAGTGACTTGGTTTCTTGCACTTGTGGCAAGTTCTCTTCTTGTAGTCACGGGAGGAAGCTTCATCATTTCTTGAGCTGGATCTTGAAGACTGTCTGGAGCCTTTCTTCTTGGTGAACCTCTGGAACTTCTTCACTAGCATGGCAAGTTCCTTTCCAATGTCTTCGGGATCCTCAGAACTGCAGTCAGATTCTTCTTCATATGAGGAAATAGCATTTGCCTTCAAAGCCCGAGTTTGGCCATAGTTGGGACCATAGATATCTCTTTTCTCAGATAACTGGAACTCATGTGTGTTGAGCCTCTCAAATATGTCAGACGGATCGAGAGTCTTGACGTCAAGGCGTTCTTGAATCATCAGGGCCAGGGTGTCAAATGAGCTATCAAGTGATCTCAAGAGTATCTTGACGATTTCATGCTTGGTGATCTCAGTGGCGCCGAGTGCATGAAGCTCATTTGTGATTTCAGTGAGGCGATCAAACTCCAGCTGAACATTCTCATTGTTATTTTTCTTAAAACGGTTGAAGAGGTTGTGAAGAACACTGATCGTTGAGTCTCTCTAGGTTGAGACACCTTCGTTGACCTTGGAGAGCTAGTCCTAGACTAGCTTCACAATTTCTAGAGCACTCACACGACCATACTATCCTTTGGTCAAATGACCAAAGATGATGTTCTTGGCAGTAGAATCCAGTTGAATGAACTTCTTGACATCAGCAGGGGTGACACCTTCACCGGCCTTGGGAACGCGGTTCTTGAGGACATACCAGAGATTGACATCAATGGCTTTAAGATGCATGCGCATCTTATTCTTCCAGTGGGGGTAATCAGTGCCATCGAAGACAGGGCATGAAGTGGAGACTTTGATTATCCCTGTAGTCTACATAGCTAAAACTCCAGGTGGTTAAACCGAATCACATAGAACAAGGGAACACCATGCTCTGATACCAATTGAAAGTGCTAGTTATCGACTAGAGGGGGGGTGAATAGCCGATTTTTGTGAAAGTCTTCAAAACATGTGGGCTTTGAAGACAAATAATAGAAATGAACCTATTGATATGCAGCGGATGGTAGACTACACTAGAGAAGCCATAGTCAATTAAGCAATGAAGTAAAAGCACGAAGACTATCAGCAGCTAGGTAGTATGGATCGGGATGGAAGATAGTATGAAGCCAAACAACAATAGTCTTCACATAATGAAGTCAATCAAATCATGCAAGCAGGCAATGACTTCGTGAATACAAATTGGAAGTAAAGAGAGGTAAAGGATAGAACCAGTTGCTTGGCGAGGACAAGGATTTGTTGGACCAGTTCCAGTTGCTGAGAAAACTGTACATCTAGTTAGGGAGGCTCAAATTTAACTCAGAAGACCGCGTTTTCACCTTATTCCCCTTGAGCTAAGGACACACTATCCTCGCCCAATCACTCTGGTAAGTCTTCAAGGTAGACTTCCAAACCTTCACAGACTTCGTTCACCGGCGATCCACAATGACTCTTGGATGCTTAGAACGCGACACCTAACCGGCTGGAGGATTCACAGTCCTCAAGTGTAACAAGTCTTCAGATCACGCAGACAGAAAGACTTCAGTGATGCCTAACATTCTTTGGCTCTGGGTGTTTAGGGCTTTGTCCTCGCAAGGATTTCTCTCTCAAAGGCTTCGGAGGTGGGTTGCTCTCAAACGACAAAAGCCGTGTACTAACTCTGAGCAGCCACCAATTTATGGTGTAGGGGGTGGGCCATTTATAGCCAGGAGGCAACCCGACCGAATTTGTCCGAAATGACATTGGGTCACTAAGGAACTGACACGTGTCCAACCGTCATATTTCAAACACACGCGATAGCTTGACTTGGGCTACAAGTAAAGTTGACTTTATCCAGCTCTGGATAAGATTTGCTCTCATTGTCTTCGCTCGAAGACATAGGATTTGGTTGAGCATCGCTTCAGTCACTCTGACTTTGTTCACTTGGACCCCACTTAACAGTGTGGTGGTTCCTATGACTCAACAAAGAAGAAAAGGAAACTACGAAACAACTATGTCTTTGCAATCCATAGTCTTCATGCGATGTCTTCTCATGTCATAGTCTTCGATGTGAATCTCTTCACAAACCACCATTGTCTTCAATGTCTTCACACATTTTTAGGGGTCATCTCTGGTAGGTAAAGCGAATCAATGAGGTACTACTACCTGTGTTATCCTGCAATTCTCACAAACACATTAGTCCCTCAACCAAGTTTGTTGTCAATACTCCAAAACCAACTAGGGGTGGCACTAGATGCACTTACAACAGTCCTCAAGTGTAACACGTATTTAGATCACGCAGACAGAAAGACTTTAGTGATGCCTAACACTCTTTGGCTCTGGGTGTTTAGGGCTTTGTCCTCGCAAGGATTTCTCTCTCAAAAGCTTCAGAGGTGGATTGCTCTCCAACGATAAAAGTCATGCACTAACTCTGAGCATCCACCAATTTATGGTGTAGGTGGTGGGCTATTTATATCCAGGAGGCAACCCGGCCTGGTTTGTTTGAAATGGCCCTGTGTCACTAAGGAATCGACACGTGTCCAATGGTCAGATTTCAAACACACGCAGCAGCTTGACTTGGGCTACAAGTAAAGCTGACTTATCCAGCTCTGGATAAGATTTCCTCTCATTGTCTTCGCTCGAAGACATAGGATTTGGTTGAGCATCACTTCAGTCACTCTGACTTTGTTCACTTGGACCCCACTTAATAGTACAGTGGTTCCTATGACTCAACAAAGAAGAAAAGGAAACTACAAAACAACTATGTCTTCGTAATCCATAGTCTTCATGCGACGTCTTCTCATGGCATAGTCTTCAATATGAATCTCTTCACAGACCACCATTGACTTCAATGTCTTCACACATTTTTAGGGGTCATCTCTGGTAGGTAAACTGAATCAATGAGGGACTACTACCTGTGTTATCATGCAACTCTCACAAACACATTAGTCCCTCAACCAAGTTTGTCGACAATACTCCAAAACCAACTAGGGGTGGCACTAGATGCACTTACACCTGGAAATGTCATCAGCGGCTGGAATGCAGTCATCAGTCCTGGTACTAGTATTTTCTTTAGTAGCCTGATTTTCATCGGCGGTGTTGGCATGTTCTTCAGTGGGCTGAGTAGATGCTTCACCCTGAGGAGATTCATCTTTTGAAGTGAATTTTTCAGCCAACTTCAGAAATCTGACTTTGGCTCCAAGCCAGTCAGTGTGGTAGACGTTAAATTCATGACTGGGTCCTTTGATCTTAGTTTGGATAGCCATAAATTCATCAGTTGTCATGTTGACAACATTTTTCTTCAGAAAACGCTCCTTCTTATATTGCGCTTTCTTCAACTGTCTGGCCTTCTCAAATTTGCACTTTTCTTCACCAACGAAGGCGGGAAGCATGTGACTTTGGCCAGGAGTGAGATTGAAGTCAGGCAAAGGTGTGTAGGATCCTTGTTCCAGAGGTCAATATACTCAAGTATCATCTTGGGATTCAACATCAATGGCACATTTGTGCCTTTGGCTCGAGTGGCCCTCTGCTGTCTGTCTTTGATGATTTCAATGAGTTCATCATCATCAGCTTTGTCATTAGTGGACGGTACTTGGAAGGTGACCTGCTTCTTTTGAGGACTTGTTTTAGTGCCTCGTCCAGCAGTGGCCTTAGCCTTCAACAATGAGGGGCCTGTTGACGAATGCAGAGGAGCTGAAGAACTTGCTCAGGCTCCTGAGGCAATTGATTTGCCTGTGGTCCTTTGGCACGAGGCGATATGCACAGGTGCCGAGGACTTTGCCGGAGGAGCTGAGGGTTTTCGAGCTTGAGGAACTCGGGCAGCTTCAGGAATTGGCCGTGAGGGCTGAGCAGAAGAGCTTGGCTGTGAGGGCATTGAAGAAGAAGCATTGGGCTTATGTGCAGGCTTCTTAGGCATAGCCTTCTTGGGCTTGCTAGCAGAGGCCTCGGCAGTGGCAGCAGTAGAGTCTTCATTGAATTTCTTCACTGCCTATTTTGCCATTTTGGCCAGTTTAGATTGATGCTTTGCCCATTCAGCAGGAAATTCCTCACCTCTTCGGATGCTAGAGGGATCAGCAACTTGGTGTGGTGCCAATGGAGGTCTTGGTCATGGAGGGTGTACAACGAATTTCTTCATGTACTTGGGAGTCACATATCTGTACTCCCTCCATTCTCTGGCCCATCTCCTCTCTATCTTCTGAATGCGCACTTTGCGCTCATTCTTCGTTTCATGAGGAGGAGTGCAGTACCTTTCATAGATGTCATCAGGAATTTCAAACGCAGTGTTGACTTCCAATTTCTTCCCTCCTTTCTGAGGTTTCTTGCCGTCAGCCATTTTCTTTAGCTGAGGGATCTGAGCAACAGAATTCTCTGAGGAGGTGTGCAACTTTTCTTCAAGGAACACTGCAAATGAGTTAAATTGATGAGAACCTAGTGATTCAGCAATGTACATGAGTACCTGTGAACAGAATATAGGTGCGAAGAATTTTGAGAGGTCATATGCGTTCTCAGAAGTTTTTGCAAAAAGAACAAGTTTGAGGAATTTCACCAGATGTGTCTTGAGGAATTTCACTAAGTGTTCTTTGACTTAGGTTCCAGAGTTGTATAGATTGAAAATCCACACAACTGAGGAATCTTGAAGAAAAATGTTGCTTAGGGAAACAAATCAAGAACAGATGTTTGTATGATGTGTTCAGAGTGTGAAGATTGAAGAATAAACACCTTTTGAAACTTTTGAAGAAATCACTGGAATCAATAAGGGCGGTAAAAGTAGCTTTTAATTACCCTTGACGAAGAACACGACAAACTGGGAATGTAGATTGGAAGTTCATCAGTTCAGATCTTCCACGCCCTAATTTGGCTGAGGAAGACAGCTACGGCGGCAGCGAAGTGAAGAAATATGCGGCCGGCACGAGTACAACGGCAACGAGGTTGAGGTAGTGAAGCTCTTCCTCACCAGCGACGATGGAAGTAGCGGTGACGCTAGGTTTTGAGAGCTCGATCGAGGGAGTGAGGACGAGCGGAGTAAAAATGGTATGAGGAGGCTGAGGGGTATTTATAGCCACAGTGAAAAACTGCTCGTCCGAAGAAAATGGACGATCGTACCCCTAACCCTTCTCATCCTTGTGACATGTGTCACCCACGTACAGAGAGGTGGAGATCGTGAGTGATCGTGGGTGAATAGATAAGTATTATCGTGGGATGTGGAACGGTTTAGGCGGCAACAGCCGAAAATTCAGATTAGAATATTTTAAAGTTTCGTTCGCAGATTCTTCAGCTGACAAGGACACAATGAATATTTTGAACGGGTTTCAAATAGAATGCACACGAAGAATTTGTGAACAGACTGGATTGAGTATAGCATAGACGGGGAAGGGTCCGATCACATTCACTTAGCAGAAAGATCAACATAAAGAAATAGCTATAAGTGAATGTTGTAGAGGACATAAACTCATATACATTGCAAAGTTGAAGAAATCAACTGAGGAAAATCAAGATGAAGAAATACTCAAATTGAAGATTTTCAACTTTTGTTGGTGGCATGACCCGTCGTATAAGAATGATGATTTCATACGCCGCGTACAATTGTCGTAGGGCTCTGAGAATCAAATTCTTCATTAATTTCTTCACACTTAGAGGGTTAGTCTTCATTGATTGAAGAAAAACGTTACTTCGTGTGTTGCACATCTAAGTGGTCAATTTTGCATAAGTGTTAGGATGTGTGTCCTTTTCACACCGCAACTTGCTAAATCTCTTCTCAACCAAGAGCTTTGTGAAGATACCGGCTAGCTGTTCTTCAGTCTTCACGTGCTCGATGGAGATGTCGCCCTTCAACACATGATCACGAAGAAAATGATGATGAATCTGAATGTGCTTTGACTTCGAGTGTTGAACTGGGTTATGAGCAACATTGATGGCACTCTCATTGTCACAATAGAGTGGCACATTCTTCACATTGATTCCGTAGTCCTTGAGAGTTTGCTTCATCCATAGCAATTGAGCACAGCACGATCCAACAGCAATGTACTCAGCTTCAGCAGTAGAAAGTGATACGCAGTTCGGTTTCTTCGAAGACCAATAGACCAAGGATCGTCCGAGTAAATGACATGTGCATGATGTTGACTTGCGGTCCACACGATTACCAGCATAGTCAGAGTATGAATATCCAATGAGATCAAAAGCCGAGCCCTTGGGATACCATAATCCAAGTGTTGGAGTGTGAGCTAGATATCGGAGAATATGCTTCACAGCCTTATTGTGTGATTCCTTCAGTGTAGCTTGAAAACGGGCACACATGCAAACACTAAGCATAATATCTAGCCTAGATGCACATAAATACAATAAAGAGCCAATCATGGAGCGGTATACCTTTTGATCGAAGTCAATACCATTTTCATCAGTGCATAGATGGCTATTTGTGGGCATAGGGATTTTGACGCCTTTGCAATCTTGCATGCCGAATTTCCTCAACACATCCTTGAGGTAATTCTCCTAAGATATGAAGATGCCATTTCATTGTTGACGAATCTGCAGACCTAAGAAGAATTTCAATTCTCCCATCATAGACATTTGATACTCTTCACTCATCATATAGGCAAATTCATCAGTGTAACGTTGGTCAGTATAGCCAAAAATGGTATCATCAACATATATTTGGCACACAAATAATTCATCATCATAAGGTTTAGTGAAAAGAGTTGGGTCAAGTGAACCGGGCTTGAAGCCTTTCTTCATGAGGAATTCCTTCAAAGTGTCATACCACGCCCGAGGGGCCTGCTTGAGGCCATAGAGGGCCTTATTGAGTCCAAAGACTTTGTCGGGACGCTTTGGATCCTCAAAACCTGGGGGTTGAGAAACATATACTTCTTCCTCAAGCTTACCATTGAGGAATGCACTTTTCACATCCATTTGATATAAGATGATATTATGATGGTTAGCATAAGCAAGTAATATGTGAATAGCTTCAAGTCTAGCAATATGTGCAAAAGTTTCATCGAAATCAATTCCTTCATCCTGTGTGTAGCCTTGAGCCACAAGTCGTGCCTTATTCCTCACCACAAGGCCTTTTTTATCTTTCTTGTTGCGGTAGATCCATTTTGTGCCAATGATATTGTGCTTGTGAGGGTCTGGTTGCTTAACGAGTTCCCAGACATCGTTGAGCTCGAACTGATGTAATTCCTCTTGCATAGCTTGAATCCACTCAGGCTCCAGAAATGCTTCATCTACCTTAGTGGGCTCTATGATAGAGACAAAAGCAAAGTTCCCACAAATGTTAGATAAATGTGAAGCTTTTGAGGGTGTGACAGGACCTGGTGCATTGATGTCGCTGATGATTTTCTCAATCTGCACTTCATTAGCAACGCGGGGATGAGCTGGTTGACGATGAGGAATTTGCTCAGCATTTTCTTCAGAGCCATTTTCTTCAGGTGCACCAGCATGATGTTCTTCATGTTCTAGAATGACTTCTTTAGTAGATTCTTCGGTAGGAACGACATCCTCAGTAGCCTTGAACTTAATGGATTCCTCAGGAGGTATTTCATCTAGCACAAGAGGTAGGTGCTCTCTTTGCGAGCCATTAGTTTCACCGAACCGCACATCTACAGTTTCAACAACCTTGGGGTGGTAGGTGTTGAAGACTCTTTAGGTGTGCGAGTCCTTACCATAACCAAGCATAAAACCTTCATGTGCTTTCGTTGAAAATTTAGAATTGTGATGCGGATCTCTAATCCAACATTTAGCACCGAAGACTCTGAAATAACTCACATTGTGTTTATTGTCCATGAGGAGTTCATATGAGGTCTTTCTGAAGAATTTGTGAAGAGTTGATAATGTGACATGATGTATCAATTGCCTCAGGCCAGAAGCGAGGAGGCGTCTTGTGCTCATCAAGCATAGTGCGGGCCATGTCAACAAGAGTCCTATTCTTGCGCTCCACGATGCCATTCTGCTCAGGAGTATAAGGAGAAGATAACTCATGAGTAATACCAAGTTCATTAAGATTGTCATCAAGACCAGTGTTCTTGAACTCAGTTCCATTGTCGCTTCTGATGTGCTTGATCTTCACACCAAAGTTGGTTGAAGCCCTCGAGGAAAATCGTTTGAAGACATCCTGCACTTCAGTTTTGTAAGTGATGATATGCACCCATGTATAATGAGAATAATCAAAACAATGACAAAGCCATATAGAGATGCAGCATTTGTGAATGTGGCATAATGAGTAGGGCCAAAGAGATCCATGTGAAGCAATTCAAAGGGACGAGTGATAGTCCTGATGGTCTTTGAGGGATGCATGGCCTTGGTCATTTTTCCATCTTCGCACGCTCCACACAAATGGTCCTTGAGGAATTTGACACCCTCGATGCCAATCATATGCTTCCTCTTCGCGAGCACGTGCAAGTTCCTCGTGCCAGCATGATCAAGTCGTCGATACCATAGCCAGCCTTCTGAAGCTTTTGCAAGTAGACATGTAGCAGGTTGTGGTCCTATAAAGAAATCAACAATATACAAATCTCCTCTCCTAAAGCCACATTGGAATTGTCAGCTTCCATGATCACAACACAATGATACTTGCCAATGACAACAACCATATCAAGATCACAAAGCATTGAGACAGACATGAGGTTGAACCCTAAGGACCCGACAAGCATGACTATGTCCATGTGTCGATCCTTTGAGATTGCAACCTTACCTAGACCCAATACCTTGCTTTTTCCTTTGTCAGCGTAGGTGATATGCTTCAGATGTGATGGAGATAAAGAAAAGTCCATCAATAAGCTCCTATCACCAGTCATCTGACTCATACATCCACTATCGAGGACCCACTCAGTGGCTTTGGGTTGATCATCCTACAGATGAATTAGTGCAGCTTACGAACTCATATACTTCATCAGTGAAGAATATGACATCAAATTCATCAGATCAATTCCATCAAGCAAGGGAACAGGTTAAGTGGTATGAGGACGTGAGATATGAAAATCCATTTCTTCATGATTAGCTTGCATCCTTTCAAGCATATTCAGGTCTCCAACAAATTCTTCAGACGTTTAGGTTCGTCTGGAGACCTGACCCTGCATAAGAGATTAGTTCTTTTTCTTCACCACCCACATCTGAAGGGGCGACAAATAGTTCATCATTCTGCGAGCTCCATAAGAGAAAGGTGGCATAGATGCCAACGCACTTCGTTTGACATAAGAAGGGATAGGGTAAGCATATGATTAAGCAAAGAAATTCTTCAAGGATTTACGAACATAATGATTTGAAGAATAATGCACATATCCACAACCCTTAGCCTTTCCCTGTGAAACAGAGGTGTTAGCATGATGATGTTCATATGAGGACTTTGATCCTTGTGAGGAATGTGGTCCATATGAGGACCTGCATCCACGTGAAGAGTTTGGTCCATATGAAGTTGATCTAGGGTTCCTATTCTTCACAGGCGGTGTCATGATGACATTCACCTGAAGACTTTCAAGGCACATTTTGGGAACCCAAATTTTCTTCATAGGAGGACCGTTCCTGAAGTTAGTGCCAACATATCTAGCAAATACTTCACCATTCTGATTTTTGAACAGTTTATAATTGGAGTCAAATGACTCATCAGAAGAATATGAAGATTCACATGTAAAGCCAGATAAAGTAGATGGATCCACTAAAGGCCCCTTTGTAGCAACCCATGAGGTTTTGGGATACTGCTCAGGTTTCAGTAGGTCCCATCAGCATTGAGTTTCCTCTCAAAGGCAATACCCTCTTTTCTAGGGTTCCTGTTGAGGATCTGCTTCTTAAGCACATCACAAAGATCCTGATGCCCTTTGAGGCTTTTGTACATGCCTATCACATACAATTTCTTCAGCCCTGCATGGTCAGTGATACTAGAAGCATCCTCAGATGAGGAATTAGTGATAGCAGAGACAGTTGAAGAATTTGCAGCAATAGAAGCATTTGAACTTTCAGGTGAAGAATTAGCAGATTCGCGTTCAATGCACTTCAAACATGGAGGAATAAATTATTCCTGAGCAGCGCTGATTTGTTGAGCAAGTAATGAATCATGCTCCTTTTGAAGATCTTCATAACTCACTCTTAACTTCTCAAGATCTTGCTTTTTTGAAGAAATTCATAAGAAAGCTTCTCATGATTAGATAAGAGAGTGTTATGATGACTCTGAAGATTATCAAACTTAGTCTGATGTCTCTGAAGACTTTCAGCCAAAGCTTTCGACTGATTCATTTCTTCACCCAACATATCATCGCTCTCATCCAGCATGTTTTGAACTTTTTCCAAAACTCTTTGTTGTTTAGTGGCAAGGGAAGCAAGTTTGGCATAGCTGGGTCCAAATTCATCACCAGATTCATCATCACTAGACTCAGATAGATAGTATTCAGTTACCTTGGCACCTTTTGCCATAAGGCATGCTGAAGAGGATGATGATTCCGGATTGAAGGTCATAGCCTTGCGCGATTCCATGAATTCCCCAAACCAGGGATCATGATGAGTTCGATGACCTTCATAGACCTCAGATAGACAGTCCCAGATGAGCTTCACATGACAGAGATGCATAACGTTCCTGAACTGATTTTCCGACAAGCCGGAGCAGATGATGTCTTTCATCGTGAGGTTAAGCAGACTGTACTTGCGAATATCATTAGCCTCCGCCATCTTGCATAGGTCAGTAAGACCAATCTCAGTGATGGTCCAAAGTTCGTTGTTCATCGCCAAGAGACGCTTCTTCATCATGGCCTTCCACTTGGGATAACCAGGACTTTCAAAGATGGGGCATGTCACTGTCTTCATTCTTGCGGTCGACATAACTAAAACTCCAGGCGGTTAAACCAAAATCAGACAAAACAAGGAAGTACCTTGCTCTGATACCAATTGAAAGTGTGTTAAGTCGACTAGAGGGGGGGTGAATAGGTGATTTTTATAAATTCTTCACTAAGGAATTTTAGGGTGAGGAAATTCCTAAGCAAAGAACTACTTGCAGTGGAATAAGTACTCAGATGCAGACATGACATAACATAAGCATGGACATCATGATGAATTGGAAACAAAACACAGAGTTCAGAAAGTGTAAGCACATGATAAAACAGAATGAATACAAACAGACTGGAGAAATTGAACTGAGGAAATTGATAATGTCTTCAGTCAAAGTCTTCAAACAAATATGAACGGGTACATAACACATTAATGAAGAAATGAAAGGGTTGAGAAAATAGAACCAGTAAGCTCGGTGAAGACAATAATTTGGTAGACCAGTTCCAACCAATGTGACAGTTGTACGTCTGGTTAGAGCGGCTAGGTATTTAAACCTAAGGACACACAGTCCTCACCGTATTCTCCTTGAACTAAGGTCACACAGCCCTCGTCCAATCACTCGTGGTAAGTCTTCAGGTGACTTCCAAACCTTCACAAACTCGGTCACTCGGCAATCCACAATTTCCTCTTGGATGCTCTAGACCATGACGCCTAACCGTCAGGAGGATGGACAGTCCTCAAAGGTAACAAGCATCGGTTCCACACAGGAACAATCTCTTCAGTGATGCTCAATCACTTTGGGTTTGTAGGTGTTTGGGTTTGGGGTTTTTGGTTTTTCCTCACTTTATGATTTTTGCTCAAAGTCCTGGGAGGATGGGATGCTCTCGGTGACAAGTGTTAGTTTCTTGTGGAGCAGCCAACTAGCTAGTGGTTGTAGGGGCGGCTATTTATAGCCTAGGGAGTAGCCCAACATGATAAGACATAAATTCCCTTCAATGATATGACCGTTAGGTGGATAAGATATTTTGGGACAGCTGACACATAGCACAGCAACAGTCAAAAAATTGAGATTTAAATTTGTCGGGGGTGTCGTGCGACATATGCCAACAGATGGCTTATCATGGAGGGGGCTAATAATATGTCGCCGGTGCCAGGAAATAGGATAAGGCGCAAACATGCCCACTGGCGAATCTTACCCAGGTTCGGTGCTCTCCTAGGAGATAACACCCCTACTCCTGCTCTGTGGGGTCTCCGGATGATCACTCAAGCAACAATGGTGGCTACAAGCTTGCTCCTTGAGCTGTTTCTCTAGAGGGGGAAGAAGAGCAAGGCTAGCCCTTGGTTACTCCCTCTATATGTGTGTGTGGGTGTGTTAAGGTCTCAGAGAGGCCGAACCCTTTGCATGGGTGCCCTGGGGGGTTTATATAAGCCTACCTCCCAGGGGTACAATGGTAATCCAGCTAGGTGTGGACCCGGCTATCAGTGTCTGTAGGTGTTGGCTTCTCCACCGCTCGTGGGTCCCGCAGGCTGTCCTGTACTTCGCCGACAGGCCGCGCCCACCGCTTGCGGGTCTCGCGAGCTGCACATTACTATGGCAATGCTGCTGATGATGCACGCTTTGTCGGGGACGGCGTGGCTACAATGTCGCCGCCTGGCGGGCGATCACTGTAGCCACTCCCCATTTCTTCTGGTTAATGGCGCACAAACTTTGAGGGAAGGAGAGGGTCGCCTGCTAGGATTCGGCCTCCCCTTATGCCGACTGGTCCGAGTTCACCGCCCTCTGGCTTCTCACTGTCGGTTAGGGCCCGCTGCCTGGGGCCGTACCGACAGCTCATAGTGGGAGCATGGCCATCTCTGCCATGGTGATGTCATGGGTTGCGTGGCAACAGTGACGCATTGGGCGAGGGATGTCCGCCCAGTACACTACACTGTGGCCATGCTCCACCCTGGATTTGTGGGTGGCACGCATGTAACATCCCAAATTTTCAATTTGGAATGTTATACAATAGATCATCATTGCATATCATATTTATTTGCATTTTGGGTTGATCGTAGAAATTCTACGCAACTCAAGGACCCTCGGAGAGAGTTGGGGATTTCGTTATTTTCATATTTGAGTTTTCTAAAATTTTGAAAATAGGATCATTTGATTTTATTTATTTTATCTTCAATTATTTCTATTATAAAAATATGAGAGAGGGAATAAAATGATTTTCCCAAAATAAAGAAATATTGAGGATTTAATAAAAAATTCAAATAAGATTTTATTTTTGGTTTTATTTGCTATTTTATTGAATTAGGAAAAATGCGCATTTTTCAAAATTGCATTTAGGCCCCAAATAAATGTTCATCCTGTGCGGCTTGATTTTAGAAGCCCGAAAAAATTTATTTTGGGATTTTTGGAGTCCGTTTAGTATTTCTTTTCTTTTTTTTCTGAGCATAATTATTTTTATAAAAAAGTCTGAACCGACCTCCGGGCCGTGTTTGGCCCGGACTCCTAGGGGGAGGGGGGCTTTATATAGCGCGCCACCCGGGCGGCCTCAGCCCACCCGAGCCGTCGCGTCCCCAAACCCTAGCCCGCGCTACCGTCGCCGCCTTCGCCGCCGGACCCGCCCACCGAGGTTGACCCGCCGCCGGTTTTTTTTAGAAAACCGATGGTTTTTCATTAGTTTTTTTTTAGTTTCCGTTTTTTTATTAGATCGGTTTTTTCCGGCTTAGGTTAATTAGCGAGAGTTCACTCGTTCGTTCGTTTTAATGAACGCGTTCATCGTTTAGATCCAGATAACAAACGTTTGTTCGTTAATCTGTTCGTCGTTTTTCTTTTTCTCGGATTTATTCCGCGATTTCTCTAATCGCGATTTCTGATCCGATTTTCGTTCTAGTATAACTTTTCGCTCGTTTATCGGAATCAGGCGATTCAAGCGCCTGGAGTTTCGTATCGTAACCCTCTTTCTGTTTAACCAACTCAAATAAGGTTTTGCCTCTGTAAAATTTGACCTAGATCTAGATTAGTAAACGAAGCTTGTTTCTTTTGCCGTTTGTCTTTCGTTGCATCGTTCGATTTGATTCTTTTTGCCAACCGGAGTTCTTAAGTTGAACTTTCTGGTTAGATCTCTTATTTGAGATTTACCTGTGCATTAGTTTAGTATTTATTGTATGCTTGTTTGTTTGCGATAGAGTACCCCGAGTGCGCCGCTTGCTACTTCAAATCGCTAGGTTTTGCGGATCATCAGCAAGGCAAGTAACACTTTGATCATACTTCCTATTACCTAGTTTTTATTGCATTAGATCAATCCTCACACATTGCATGATTAGGATCTAATTAAATTGTGGGTTTGGGAAGTAGAAGAGGTAGTACCTATTACATGTTATTATCAAACCTTTGGGAGTTACTTCTACGTTTGCTTATTATGTCATGCTATGCTAGTAGACGTGGATTGGGTGAGTGAATCCATGACAGATGTGAGTTTGTTAAATTAATGGTTTATCTAAGGTGGAAACTCAAATACACATCTCAGTGGATTGAGGCACCTGGGTATTCCAGCGATTGCCTGTTTTTCTTTTGGACCGCCACCCAGGCCCAAAGGGATCATAAGATTATTCATACTAGAAACTTCCGTGTGCAACCACAAGCTACTATGGGTGCTAGCATAGTTGACTAAGTTATAAGAACTCTTACAGTGGTAGACTAGCAGATGTAGGGGAAAGTAGGTGTAACAGTCTACCCAATCGTAAGGTGTAGCGCTTCTGGAAGACTATGTCTCGGTCATCCGTTTCTCAAACACCATGTTGTGTGAGAATCCCAACGGAGGAGATCGAGTCTTGTGGGGAAAAGTGCCCAGACCTCTGCAGAGTGTATAAACTAATCATGGTTAGCCGTGTCCCCGGTTATGGACAACTTGAGTATCGAGTTCTTGGATTATCATGTGAATCTCATCATGTTACTCTAATTAATTTTGGTGGGTTCTTGTAGCGACCAGACCTCAAACGGTCCAATCTCTGTGCTCCGGTGTCATCCCTGGATCAGTAATGCTGACACCACACGGTACTTGAAGGATTTATAGTAGAGTAGAAATCACACACTTATTACATCGAGTGTCTCAAAAGAGAACTTATTACAATAAATATGGCTTAAGGCCATCTAATAACGATAACAGCGGAAGGCTTGGCAGATAAGTGAGTCCATCAACTCCAACGGCATCACTGAGTATAGAACCACGACCTCAAACTCCTTAATCGTCGTCTGAAAAGTCTGCAACATTAACGTTGCAGCCCGAAAATGGGTCAGCACATGGAATATGCTAGCAATGTAAAACATAGAGAGTAATGGAATGAAACGGCTATTCTATATGCATATTTGGCTGGTGGAAAGCTCTATGTTTACAGTTTTGCGTAAAGCCAATTTTTCCCTACTGTAAAGGAATAAATTTGTTTAACTATCATGGTGGTTGTTAAACATTGAGAATGGTTGACAGCATTCTCAATCCCAATTAAGCATCATCATTAAACAAACCCATCAAAATTAATTTTATAGTAACATGTTGAGATTCACATGATAATCCAGGTACTAGATACTCAAGATGTCCATAACCGGGGACACGGCTAACCATGATTAGTTTATACACTCTGCAGAGGTTTGCGCACTTTTTCCCACAAGACTCGATCTCCTCCATTGGTTTTCTCGCACTGCATCGGGTTTGAGAAACGGATGACCGAGACATAGACTTTCAGAAGTGCTAGCACCTTACGAACGGGTAGACCGTACCAACCTACATCCCCTACATCTGCTAGTCTACCACTGTAAGAGTTCGCACGACTTAGTCAACTATGCTAGAGCCCATAATAGCTTGTGGCTGCACACAGAAGTTTCTAGTATGAATAATCCCATGATCCCTTTGAGCCTGGGTGGCGGTCCAAAAGAAAACAGACAATCGCTGGAATCCCCAGGTGCCTCAAACCACACAGATGTGTGTTTAGGTTGCCACCTTAAATAAACCATTAATTAACAATCTCACATCTATCATGGATACACTCACCCAATCCATGTCTACTAGCATTGCATAGCAATAATAAGCAAACGTAGAGTAACTCCCAAAGGTTTGATAATAAACAGGTAATAGGTTCTACCTCAACTACTCCCCAAACCCACAATTGAATTAGATCCTAATCATGCAATGTGTGAGGATTGATCTAATGCAATAAAACTGGGTAGTATGAGGTATGATCAAAGTGATACTTGCCTTGCTGATGATCCAGGAAACCTAACGATTCGAAGTAACAAGCGGCGCACTCCGGGTACTCTATCGCAAACCAACAAACACACAATAAGTACTCAACTAATGCACAGGTAAAACTCAAATAAGAGATCTAACCAGAAAGTTCAACTTAAGAACTCCGGTTGGCAAAAAGAATCAAAACAAATGAAGCAACGAAAGACAAACAGCAAAAGAAACAAGCATCGTTTACTATTCTGGATCTAAGGCAATTTTTACAGAAGCCAAATCTTATTTAAGTTGGTTAATCGGAAAGAGGGTTTCGAGACGAAACTCCAAGCGCTTGAATCGCCTGATTCCGATAAATGAGCGAAAAGTTATACTAAAACGAAAATCTGATCAGAAATCACGATCAGAAATTATCGCGGAAAATCCAAGAAAAAGAAAAACGGCGAACAGATTAATGAACGAACATTCGTTATCTGGATGTAACCGATGAACACATTCGTTAAAACGAACGAACGAGCTAACGCTCGCTAAAAAACTAAACCATAAAAAACCGTTCTAATAAAAAAGCGGATCTAAAAAACCGGGCGGTTTTCCTTAGAAAACCACCGCGACGGCGCCTACCTCTGGCAGCGGGGTGGCGGCGAGGCGGCGCGGCGCGGCGCTAGGGTTTCGGCGGGCGGGTTGGTGGGCTTCGGCGGGGTCGGGTTAAAAAGGCCCCCGGGCGGAGTGCCGCTCGGGTACGGCCCGGAGTCGGTTCGGATTTTTTTTAAAATAATTCTGCGTAGAAAAACTAACGAAAGAAATACTAAACAGAATCCAAAAATCCCGAAATAAATTTTCCCCGGCTTCTAAAATCAAGCCGCACAGGATGAACAATTATTTGGGGCCTAAATGCAATTTTGAAAAACGCACATTTTTCCTAAATTCAAATAAAATAGCAAATAAACCAAATAAAATCGTATTTGATTTTGTTATTAAATCCTCAATATTTCTTTATTTTGGGAAAGTCATTTTATTCCCTCTCTCATAATTTTTATAATAGAAATAATTGAAGATAAAATAAATAAAATCAAATGATCCTATTTTTAAAATTTGAGACAACTCAAATATGAAAATAACGAAATCCCCAACTCTCTCCGAGGGTCCTTGAGTTGCATGAAATTTCTAGGATCAACCAAAATGCAATAAATATGATATGCAATGATGATCTAGTGTATCACGTTCCAAAATGAAAATTTGGGATGTTACAAACCTACCCCCCTTAAGATGAATCTCGCCCTCGAGATTCGGGTTGGCTAGAAAATAGGTGAGGGTGGTCTTTCAGCAAATCTTCCTCTCGTTCCCAGATGGCTTCATCCTCCGTGTGGTGGCTCCACTAAACCTTGCAAAACATGATAACCTTGCTGCGGGTGACTCGACTGGCATACTCTAGAATCTTAACTGGTTTCTCCTCATAGGTCAAATCACTATCCAACTGAATCGCTTCGAGTGGTACCGTATCTCTCAGCGGTATGTCAGCCATCTCTGTGTACCACTTCTTCAACTGGGATAAATGAAACACGTCGTGAACTCCTGATAGTCCTTCGGGTAATTCCACCTTGTAGGCTACTTCTCCCATACGCTCCAAAACTTTGTATGGGCCTACAAAACGTGGCGCTAGTTTTCCCTTACCTCCAAAGTGCTTAACTCCTCGAAGTGGAGATACTCGAAGATAAACTTGTCGGAGTAAACAGCCATGGGTAGCCTAGCCGGCTTCCCCTGGCCCATCAGAAAAAATTACGAGCCCGTCCGGCTCTCAGGAAGACTCAAGACCTGGGCCGCCTCCCCCCTTGCCGACTATCTTCCTGGCCGGCTTCGGGGGCGGCCCGCCCTTTACCCTCATGAAGAAAGCTGTGGAGGGCCGACTACGAGAAGCCGGCTGCAGCAAGGCCGGCTACGAGAAGCCGGCTCCCATAAAGCAGTCAATGCCGTACCCGCAATGTACGCGTCCACCCTGCGATGTTGAAGCGGGGCGTGGCTATAGTGGAGCCTGCCACCCCCAAAACCCGGAGCACGCCTGGTACAGTGCGCCGTACGGGTGGCCACGACCCGTCCGACGCGGCACTGTTGCCACGGCGGCTCCGACGCCGTCCACGACGGGCTGCCAGCATGGCCCCCGAGGCGGTGGGCCCCTTCGGGCAGAGAGATACCGAAGGCGGCCGCACCTCCTCTCAAGCCGGCAAGATAGAGGGCCGGCTTCCCATAGCCGGCCTGCCACCTTCCTCGAAGGAGACGCCCATTAAGAAGACAAGATACGGCGGGGCTACAGTAATCGCCCGCCAGGGTGGCGGTACTGTAGCCACGCTTACCCCGACCAAGCCTATGTCAACCACACGGAGTAATAGTAACCAGCCACCGACCAGGCCCTGGCCTGTGGGGCCTGCCTGTCGACCAAGGAGCCAGCAGCCGGCGGGCCCAGTAGCCGGCGCAGAAGCCGGCAAGCATAGTCATAGACAGCTGGGTCCTGCGCCCAGCTGGATTACCATTGTACCCCCGGGGGGTAGGCCTATATAAACCCCCTGGTGCACCCATGCAAAGGGTTGGACTCTCAAGCTAGACTTAGACACCACACAAGGAGAAGAAGCAAGCTAGCTATGCCCTTCTTCCTCCTTCCACCCAAACAGCTCGAGGAGCATTGTGTAGCTACTTGTTCGTTCTAGTAACCATGCGGAGACCCCGTAGAGCAGCAGTAGGGGTGTTATCTCCTCGGAGAGCCCTGAAGCTGGGTAAGATTCGCCGGCGTGCATGTCTTCGCCTTATCCCGTTTTCAGGCACCGGCGATGTTTTATTGGCTCCCACAATGATAAGCCACCCTTTGGCATATGTCGCATCTACCACCCGACATTTGGCGCCCACCGTGGGGCCAGGTGCACCATCGTCCGGAGACCTGTTCTGGACGGGAACCCTTTTCCTCCCTTGCGAGCGTAGCCAGCCCGACTCGCCCGATGGCGCTTGCCGCGACGCGCTGCATGGCGTCACCAACATCTGCGCGGCGAGCAGCCTCGCCGACCTCTTCGACAAGGTCCGCATCTCCGACGAGCTTGCCTCCGATGCAGGCACCGACCACCTCGCCAACCTCCTCGCCAGCTCCACGTCTCCAGCGAGCCCGCTGTGGATTTGGAGTCGGTTGGCTCCACCGACCCGATGCCTGTCGACTCTGACACGGCATCCTACGACACCTTCCCCACCAACGTCATGATCTACAATGACCCGCTCCCTCCGGCCAGCGATCGCGATACTGCCGCTGCTGAGGTGATGGTAATCGGCCCCGACGGCCCGACTGACGAGGGCGCCCGCGACGCCCCACGCGTGGCGGCCCACGACTTGTCCGCCCCCTTCCGGCTGACACCAACGACGAAGTACTGGAGGCGCGCCGCCTCGCCCTCCTCGCGGAGGGCCGGTGGCTGGCCTCCGTAAGACGCCTCACCGAGGCCTACCAGCGCGAAGCTGACCGCGCCACCTTCTGCACGCCGGCTCCGGCTGGCCCAAGCCGGGCTGGTGCTGTCAGGCAACGCGACACCGTCATCGCCGACGCGCTTGGAGTCGATCGCCCGGTCTACGCCACCCCGCTCGAGAACCTGCGCGCCGCCTAGGCGGCCGTAGACGAGCTGGACGGCTTGGAAGCCGAAGACCTCCCCCACATGACGCCGCGTATACAGCAACTAATTGACGCGGCCGCTCGGCGGCACGAAGCCGACGCGTGCGCGGGGAGCCCTCCCCCGCGCCGCGACCAGCGCGCGACTTCCCGATCGCCGACTACGAGCAACACCCGCGCGCGGCGCGAGAAAGAGCCGGTTTCCAGCCGAAGCCGGACCCAAATCTCCATCGAGCGAGATGCGGACGGCCGCCCCCGAGCCATGGAATGGCAGGGCACCCCGCCTCCGCCTCAAGCTCGCGGAGAGAGATACCCCACCACGCCTCCAGTGGCGCACCCGACTCTCAGCGGCCGGCTTGGTCGCCACGAAGGGGTCGGCGAAAACGACGCCCGCCACCGGATCGACCGCCTGGCCAGATCCCTGGCGCTGGAAGAAGAAGACGATGTCGGCCCGCCTTGCTTTGGCCCCCGCATCCGCGACGAGCCCTTCCCCAAAGGGTTCTCGCTCCGAAGAGACACGCCCAAGTACAACAGCTCGGTGAAGCCGGAAGACTGGCTGACCGACTACTCCACAGCCATCAGCATCGCCAATGGCAACCGGCGCGTTGCCGTGAAGTACGTGCCCCTCATGCTGCAAGGCACGGCACGGACTTGGCTTAACAGCCTCAAGCCTCTCAGCATCAACAGCTGTGTAGATTTCACTGAAGCCTTCGTTCGCAACTTCACCAGCACCTACAAGCGGTCTCCCAAGCCCAGACAGCTCTCCCTGTGCGTACAGGGCCCAGCCGAGTCCACTCGCGACTACCTCACGCGTTGGGCCGAGCTCCGCAACTCCTGTGAGGGGGTGCATGAGGTGCAAGCCATCGAATACTTCACTGCCGGGTGCCGAGATGCCACCCTCCTCAAGCACAAGCTCCTTTGCGATGAGCCGACTACCCTCGACGAGCTCCTGAACATCGCCGACAAGTACGCCACCGCCGACTCCTCGATGAAGACCGAGCTCCGGGTCGACGCGTCCGGAAAAGTGCTCAATCCGGCGCCCAAAGCACCGACTGGAGATTCCGGCCGACGCCAACACCAGAATGATCAGAAGCGCAAAGGCCCTGCGCCGCCTCCCGCTAGCCGGCAGGTGGCCACGGTCGAAGATGCGCCGCCTGAGGGGCAGCCCGCGCCCAACAAGCCCAAGGGCAGGCGGCCGGCTTGGCAGCCGGCTTTCTCCTACGAACAAACCCTTGACGCCCCGTGCAAGTTCCATAGCGGCGCGAAGCCGTCCAACCATACGACCCGAAAGTGTAACTGGCTCGCCCGAATCTCCAAGGGCGAAGGGCTCACGCCGACTCCGCCTGCCGGCCCGCCGCCTCCGGCTCCGCCACCCAAGGCCGCTCGGCCCGCGGTCGATGCCGTGCAGGACGAGTTCCCCGACGAGCAAGCATCTTACGTTGTCTTTACGAGCCAGCCCGAAGACCGGCGCAGCAAGCACCGAGAGCAACAAGAAGTCAATGTGGCCGCCGCCAACCCAGCCGGCCACATGCATTGGTCAGAGAAATCCATCAGCTGGAGCCGGGCCGACCACCCAGAGGTGATGCCGTCCCCCGGCTCCTACGCTTTGGTCCTGGAGGCCACCCTTGCGACGGACACGCGTGTCGCGCGCTTCTCCCGCATACTGATCGATGGTGGGAGCAGCATCAACATCCTGTACCGCGACACCATGGAGAAGCTGGGTGTCAAGGCAAAACAGCTTGTGCTGACTCGAACGGTGTTCCACGGCATCGTACCCGGTTTGTCCTGCGCCCCCATCGGCAAGATCAAGAACGATGTACTCTTTGGGGGCAAGGATCATTTCCGCCGAGAAGCAATCTGGTTCGAGGTGGTGGATCTGGAGAGCCCTTACCACGCCTTGCTTGGCCGACCCGCCTTGGCCAAGTTCATGGCGGTCCCCCACTACGCATACCTCAAGATGAAGATACCAAGCTCCAAGGGCGTCATTACCATCACCGGCGACTACAAGAAGTCTGCCGACTGCGCCGCGGCTAGCAGCCGGCTGGCCGAATCCCTCGTGATTGCCGAGGAAAAGAAGACGCTGGACAGGGTCGTGGCCCTGGCCAACAAGCAGCTAAACCAGCCCGCCGACTCTAAGGAGTATGATGCCCAAGGATCTTTCCAGCCGGCCAAGGAGACCAAAAAGATACAGCAGATGCCCTGGCCCGAATAGGCTCCATGCGGCAAGCAATACCAACCAGCGTCGCCCTACAGCGCCTCCTCAAGCCATCCATCAAGCCGTCTCCGGAATCCGACTCCACCTTCGTGCCACCTAACCCCGATGGGGCCGGGTCCGGCTCGAAGAATCAAGCAGTCGGCCCGGGGACTTCAATACTCGGCTCGGGGACTACAGTACCCGGGTCGGGGACTGCGGTACCCGGCTCGGGGATGGCGGTAGCCGGCCCGGGAACTTCTTCAGCACAGCAAGCGGCGGCCGATTCCAGCACTTCATTACCCAGTCCGCCCACCCTGGTGGCTGTAGCCACTTTGGCGGCAGGGGAAGTCACAGCTCCATCATGGGCCCAAACCATCCGCAACTTTTTGGTGAACCAAGATCTGCCGGCTGGCGAAACCGAAGCGAGACAAGTCCAGCGCCGAGCCGGAGCATACACAATCGTCAACAGAGAGCTTGTCAAGCGCAGCGTCACCGGAGTCTTACAGCGATGCGTCGAGCAGGAGAAAGGCATTGCAATCCTTAGAGATATACACCAAGGAGAGTGCGGCCACCACACCGCATCAAGATCACTTGTCGCCAAAGCCTTCCGCCACGGTTTCTTCTAGCCGACTGCTTTGGACGACGCCAAAGAGCTAGTCAAACACTGCAAAGGCTGCCAGCTTTTCAGCTCCAAGCAACACATGTCGGCTTCGGCACTCAAGACCATTCCCATCACCTGGCCATTTGCCGTCTGGGGACTAGATATGGTGGGCCCATTCAAGATGGCGCGCGGCGGCATGACGCATTTGCTCGTCGCCGTTGACAAATTCACCAAGTGGATTGAGGCGAAGCCGATCAAGAAGCTGAATGGGCCGACTGCGGTGACTTTCATTGCACATATAACAACCCGGTATGGCATACCACACAGCATCATCACCGACAACGGCACGAATTTTGCCAAAGGTGCTTTGGCACGGTTCTGCGCTGCACAAGGTATCCGGCTGGACCTTGCGTCCGTCGCACACCCGCAGTCAAACGGCCAAGTGGAGCGAGCAAATGGCCTCATCCTGTCCGGCATCAAGCCCCGACTGGTCGTACCTCTGGAGCATTCAGCCGGCTGTTGGCTCGATGAGCTGCCGGCTGTCCTATGGAGTCTGGATACTACCCCAAACAGATCAACTGGCTTCACTCATTTCTTCCTTGTATATGGTGCCGAGGCAGTCATCCCAACAGACATCGAGTTCGACGCGCCTCGGGTAACCATGTACACGGAAGGGGAAGCCAAAGAAGCAAGAGAAGACGGCGTCGACCTGCTGGAAGAAGGCCGGCTGTTAGCCCTCAGCCGGTCTGCCATCTACCAGCAGGGTTTGCGCCGCTACCACAGCCGGAGGGTCCGACCAAGATCCTTCCAGGAGGGTGACCTTGTGCTCCGGCTGATCCAATGAATAGCCGGCCAGCACAAGCTCGCAGCCCCCTGGGAGGACCCCTTCGTCGTCAGCAGAGCTCTAGGCAACGATGCCTACTACCTCATCGACGCGTAGAAGCCGAAGGCACGCAAGAGAGACGACTCCGGCAAGGAGTCGGAACGACCATGGAATGCCAATCTTCCTCGGAAATTTTACAGTTAAAAGGCAGTATGTATCACGTCCACTTTTGTATTAAGTATGAAACAATAGGCTCCCCGAGGAGGACTCGGGGACTGCCATCTTTTATTTCATGAATGAAAGTTATCATGCGTATGACATCACCTGTTCATTTATTTTGTCCGGCACCGGGTTCGATGAGTCGGCCCGGGGACTAGCCGACTGGAGTTATATTAGGAGCCCTACCCGCGGTCAGACAAGTAATGTGCTGACACCCAGGCCTGGCTCCTGCCAAAATCGCAGTTCGAAGAACCGACTGCCCGGCTGGCAAGAGTCATAAGCCGGAAAGGGTGTGCACACGAAAAACGGCTAGGGACTAACGGGCTTATATATAACAAAAGCCGGCTTGCCGCCTCCCTCCGACCGACTACCAGAGTAGCCGGCCGGCCTGCTTACATTCAGTCTGCTTTAAATCCAAGAAAGCTCAAGTACTTGCCTTCCCAAAGAGGGAAGGCGGCAAAGGAAAAAGCCTAAGGATAAAAAAGTGCACTTGAATGGAAGCCAACGCATGCATACAATAATATTTACACAAAGGACCTCCAGAGAGGTCAGCATCCAACATTGTTCGATACACCCCCAGTGGGTGGAATTGCGGAAACTTAAAAATTGTTCAAAAAAGCAAAAGAAGGAACAAAAGGGGACGGCAGATCAAGCCGGCGGGGCCGCTGACGAGCCGGGCTAGGCGATGGAGGCGGTCGTGCCGGCTGAAGGAGCGGCCGGCTGGCCAACTTCGGCCTGATCACCACCTCCGGCAGAGGGCGCACTACCGTGTGGCTCGTTGCTGGAGGCACGGTCGGCTTGAGGGCGGTCAGCCATCTCACCAGTCGGCTCGGCGTCTCCGCCGTCTTCTTCCTCGTCGTCCTCACCCTCGTCGCTGGAGGCAATCTCCTCGGCCGAGTCCTCGCCTTCCACCGGGTTCAGCCCGAACCACTCCTTCGGCTGGGCGATGCCGTCATCACTGAGTTCCGGCGCGAAGACGCTGGTGTCAGTGCACTCGGCGATCGTCGAGGCGCGCTGCGCGATCGCCGGCCGCACCTCCTCCAGCTCCGCATCGGCCTCCAACCGCCAAGTCCGCAGCTGGTCCAGGCTTAGCCCTGGGTACCATGCGCGGACGAACTCCAATGCACGCTCGGCTCCGAGATGGGCTGCTGACGCCTTCCAAGGCTCGAAGCGGCCGACTACGACTTCTAGCCAGTCGGCGGTCCGACTTGGGGTGCGGGGAATCACCTGGCCGGGCCAGAGCGCGGCCAGCACCTGCGCCCCGACACGTTGAGCCGGCGGAGCATCCGATGGGCTGGCTGCAGGCGCGCTTGGATGGCGATGAGCTGCTCCGACAGCGTTCGATTTGCATCCGGCGGAATGACAACTCCAGCGTGACGGCGCGCCTCGCGATGAGCTTCGATGGCTTGGGTGGCGAGGACAGAGTGGCCGGGAAAGTAATCTGCGCAAAATAACAAGCACAAGTCAAAATAAAAACCTCAGGCGGCCGGCAGATGGAGGAGGGGTAAGAAAGGCGGCTTACCATCGATCAGATCTTCGATTCGGCCAAAACCTTCCTCCAGTGCCTGGCGCGTCTCGGCCCAGCTCGCTGCCTTGGTCTCGAGCTCCGCCTTCAGGGCAGCCTCGCCGTCCTGCGCCTTCTGCAGGGCCACCTTATGACTTTCCTCCTAGTCGGCCAGTCACTTGACCAGGCGGTCGCGTTCCTTAACCAAGTCGGCATACTCGGCGTCCCTGGCACGAAGAGCGGTCTGCACATCGCCGAGCTCCGTCCGCAAGTCGGCGTTGGCCTCTGCATGAGCAAAAGACAAAGAGAAAAAGTCAGCAAGGGAAAGGTCGTCAAGGAAGATCCGACCCAACTGCTCAGCAGTCGGCCCGAATCTCGGGGACCACCCAGTGGGTGCGTTGTCGCGCCCCCACGAGAGACAGATAAAAGCAATATACTTACGTCGGCTGCTAGCCAGGTCTTCGGTCCTCCGGCTCAGCTCCCGAGCCTGGGAGTTGAAGGCGGCGGCATGAGAGTTGTGATAATCCTAAAGATCAGACAGAAAACAGAGTTAAGATAGTCGTCGGGAAAGATCCGACCCGATTGCGCTGCAGTCGGCCCGGATCTCGGGGACTACACCCAGTGGGTGCGCCAGCGCGCCCCCACGGAAAAAATCAGAGGACCAGAGCGGTCGACAAGTAAAAAACTTACTCGGATTGCGGACCACGTCGACAGAAACTCCTGAGTAAATTGCTGCAGGAGGGCGGCCTGAGCCTGCAGCCGGCTCCGAACCCCTTGGGCCGCCACATTCAGCTCGCCACTTCCTCCACTGGGAGTCCACCCGGACGTGGCGGAATTGGCCGCCTCCAAGGCGTCTGCCGTCTGGCCGGCACCCACGGCTTGGCGCGTATCCGGCAGGGCCGTGCCCCCTCCGGCATGCTGGCTCGCCGCCAGCTGAATTTCAAGACCGGCTCCGGCCTCGGGTGCGGCCCGGGACAGCTCCTCCGGCACCGCCGACGACTGGCTGCCTTCGCCCGCTCCGGTTGGCGCTGCCGGTGGCGTCCTCTCCGCGAACACCTCGAAGAGCTCGTCCCTCTGCACCGGCGGCTGATCGAGGGTGATCTCCTCCGCCGTGGGCAGCGGGATGTCCGGGTCCAAGGTGTGGAGGGGGATGGCGAGCAGCGGAGGCCGGCTATGCGTGCCCTCCGCCTTCGTCTCTGCGGTCGCCCGCTCCAATGGAGTCTCGGCTGCCGCGTCCACTCGCTCCGTCGCCGCCCGGGCGGCCTCCCGCTCCGCCGCCTCCCTCTCTTGTCGCGCCTCGCGGGCGTTCCGCTCCGTGGCTTCTGGAAGATCGGCGTGGGGGTCCACGCGGCGGGGCCCTGAAGATCCAGCACCCGGCCCAACCATAGAGCCGCCTGGGCCTCGCTCGAGGGAAAGCGGCGCCCTGCTCAGAAATCGGAGAAGGGTTAGAACAAAGAAGACAACAAAAAACAAGCACGCATGCGGCCCAAGGGCTTACGAGGAAACCGCTGGAGGTTGCTTCACCGCCTTCCGAAAACGGGCCGCCTTCGCCGCCGCTTCGTCCCGCTTCGTTGCCGCGGCGGAGGCCCTCGTCTTTTTCGGCCGGCTGCCAAAGAGAGGAAGCGCGGCCCGGCGTTTCGACTTTCCACCACCGGCAACCGCCGCGGCGGACGAGCCCGCGCTGTGACGATCGGCTGCCGGCTGGTGGCGCGGGATTTCTTTGGCATCGGCGTCATCCGGCCAGTCGTCAAAACTGGCCGAGAGCCCCGTGCCTCCGGGCTCGGCGACGTCCCCCGTGGCGGCGTCCTCCATGGCGACCCCAGCCAAATCCGGGTCGTTGATGTCGTCTACCGTACGGTCCGGGGCATACTGGCGTTCGACTCCTGCCGCCCCGGCTAGCGGCGGAAGAAGAGGGTTGTGATAAAAAAAGATAGAGGGGGAAGAGCCGCCTGCTCAGAAGCCGGCCGACTCAAGCCGGCTGATGACAGAAAGAAGGACTTACCACGGGCGGAGGATGGGCGCGGGAGTACGGCGCCTTGCCGTATTGCCAGTCGTCGGCGAGCTTGAGGTTGGCGATGCAGTTCACCATGAGCGCTACCTCGGCATGGGCCATCTCCCATGTGCTCAGTCGGCAAGGGTCGAAGCGGCCGCTCATCTGGCATAACATGTGGGGCCGGCTCTGAAGGGGAAGGATCCGGCGCTCGATGAAGGCGGCCACCAAGTCGGCTCCGCGCAGGCCTTCCGACTGGATCATTACCCGAAGCCGGGCGATGGCGGCGTTCCCGGCCGGAGATAAGGACTTGGACTGGAAGCCCCAAGAGGGCCGCCTCCCAGCCAGCGGGCCGGCTTCGTAGGCCGGCAGATTAACGTAGTCTCCTTGCGGGGCGACGTTCTTGACGTAGAAATAAGATTTTTGCCAGAGTTTGACCGATTGGATCAAAGGGATGTGCGGGAAGGGGTTGTTGTCACTTGACCTCTTCATGGCGATGAAGGCCCCGCAGGGGGCGGGCACACCGGCGGAGACGGTGCCGAGCTTGTTTTGGAAGAGCTCCGCCCAAAGCTCCAGCGTGGGCAGCACTCCCAAGAAGCCTTCGCAGAGAGAGACGAAGGCCGACAGCTGCATCACCGCGTTGGGCGTGAGGTGATGCGGCTGGAGATGGTAGAAGTCGAGGAAGGAGCGCATGAAGCCACTCGCCGGGAAGCCGAAGCCACGCAAGAAATGCGTGCGGAAGACGACGCGCTCACCTTCCTCTGGCGCCGGCAAGATTTCCGCCTCCGGCGCCAGACGAGCCTGCACGAGGTTGGCGGCGGGCAGGCGCCGGGTCTGGCAGAGAAACTCTATGTGGTCTTCGTGGACGTTGGACCCATCCCACGAGCTTGACAGCGCCATGGACATGGCGGCGTGGGTGGGCTGCGATGGGAGGCTGCGTCGGGCGCGAAGGAAGAAGAAAGGAAAGAAGAGCAAGGAGGGACGGGGAGCGGGGGAGCGGGCAAGCCTTTGTCTCTCCCCCTCCCCCTCCTACTTGTAGGCTCGTGCGCCCGAGCCGAGGAGGCGCGGCGTGGGGGATCGTGGGGATCGATCGTGCCCATCTCCCCCACGCCTCGCGTTAATTGCGCGCCTTGAAGACACAAAGAAACGGCCGCGGGGAGGCGAGCAGTCCCCTCGGGCCACAGAAGATCTGCGCCCGGGCCAAGGCCAAGGAGTGGCGGGCCCGGGCCTGCGGCGGCGTCCCGTCGCGCGCGTGCGGCGGCAGGACTTTTCCGCCACGTGGCCCGTCATGGGGCCCGCGGCCAGCCCGCGGGTCAACCACGGTCGTGTTAATAAACAAGAAAGTTCCCCGAAGTCGGCTAACAACGGCGAGGTCGGCTCCTCAGGGTATGAAGCTGACCAAGCTTCTCGTCCCTCTGTCTGCCGTGAAGCTCGCCCAGCTTCGGGGACTACTGTCGGAGTAAATAGCCATGGGTAGCCTAGCCGGCTTCCCCTGCCCCATCAGAAAAAATTACGAGCCCGTCCGGCTCTCAAGAAGACTCAAGACCTGGGCCGCCTCCCCCCTTGCCGACTATCTTCCTGGCCGGCTTCGGGGGCGGCCCGCCCTTTACCCTCATGAAGAAAGCTGTGGAGGGCCGACTATGAGAAGCCGGCTGCAGCAAGGCCGGCTACGAGAAGCCGGCTCCCATAAAGCAGTCAAAGCCGTACCCGCAATGTACGCGTCCACCCTGTGATGATGAAGCGGGGCGTGGCTACAGTGGAGCCTGCCACCCCCAAAACCCGGAGCACGCCTGGTACAGTGCGCCGTACGGGTGGCCACGACCCGTCCGGCGCGGCACTGTTGCCACGGCGGCTCCGACGCCATCCACGACGGGCCGCCAGCGTGGCCCCCGAGGCGGTGGGCCCCTTCGGGCAGAGAGATACCGAAGGCGGCCGCACCTCCTCTCAAGCCGGCAAGATAGAGGGCCAGCTTCCCATAGCCGGCCTGCCACCTTCCTCGAAGGAGACGCCCATTAAGGAGACAAGATACGGCGGGGCTACAGTAATCGCCCGCCAGGGCGGCGGTACTGTAGCCACGCTTACCCCGACCAAGCCTGTGTCAACCGCACGGAGTAACAGTAACCAGCCACCGACCAGGCCCTGGCCTGTGGGGCCTGCCTGTCGACCAAGGAGCCGGCAACCGGCGGGACCCACCAGCCGGCGGGCCCAGTAGCCGGCGCAGAAGCCGGCAAGCATAGTCACAAACAGCTGGGTCCTGCGCCCAGCTGGATTACCATTGTACCCCCGGGGGGTAGGCCTATATAAACCCCCCGGTGCACCCATGCAAAGGGTTGGACTCTCAAGCTAGACTTAGACACCACACAAGGAGAAGAAGCAAGCTAGCTGTGCCCTTCTTCCTCCTTCCACCCAAACAGCTCGAGGAGCATTGTGTAGCTACTTGTTCATTTTAGTAACCATGCGGAGACCCCGTAGAGCAGCAGTAGGGGTGTTATCTCCTCGGAGAGCCCTGAAGCTGGGTAAGATTCGCCGGGGTGCATGTCTTCGCCTTATCCCGTTTCCAGGCACCGGCGATGTTTTATTGGCTCCCACAATGATAAGCCACCCGTTGGCATATGTCGCATCTACCACCCGACAAAACTCGGTCTCCGACTTTGTAAGCTGTCTCCTTGCGTTTAGAGTCTGCATAACTCTTCTGCCTGGACTAAGCTACCTTGAGCCTATCGCGAATCAATTTCACTTTCTGTTCAGACTCCTTTATCAGATCCGGTCCAAACAACTGGCGGTCTCCAACTTCATCCCAAGACAAAGGTGTCCTGCACCTCCTTCCGTACAAGGCTTCGAAAGGGGCCATCTTCAAACTGGTTTGATAGCTGTTGTTGTAAGAGAACTCTGTATATGGCAAATTCTCATCCCAACTAGATCCATAATCTAGTGCACAAGCTCTTAGCATATCCTCCAAAATCTGACTGACTCTCTCGGTCTGTCCATCTGTCTGTGAGTGGAAAGCTGTGCTAAACTCCAGCCTGGTGCCCAAAGTCTCATGCAACTGATTCAAGAACTTTGAGGTAAACTGGGTTCCTCTATCTGATATAATGCTCCTTGGAACTCCATGTAGACATACGATCCTGGTCATGTATATCTTTGCCAACTTTGCACTGGTATAGGTAGTCTTCACTGGAATGAAATGAGCTACCTTTGTCAAATGATCGACTACAACCCATATCGAGTCATAGCCTGAATGTGTTTTGGGCAATCCTGTAATAAAATCCATGCCTAGCTTATCCCACTCCCATTCGGGTATCGGCAATGGTTGTAGCAATCCTGCTGGCTTCTGATGCTCTGCCTTTACTCTCTGACATACATCACAAACTGCTACATATTCCGCAATATCCTTCTTCATTCTGGTCCACCAGAAAATATCCTTCAAATCCAAATACATCTTGGTATTTCCTGGGTGAATCGAGTATGGTGAGTCATGGGCCTCTTGCAGAATTAGCTTCCTAATCTCCAAATCATTTGGTACATAGACACGGTCTTCAAACCATAGGGTATCGTGCTCATCCTCACGAAATCCCTTAGCTTTTCCTTTGCTCATTTTCTCCTTAATAGAAGCAATCTCCTTGTCAGTCCTTTGAGCTTCTCTGATCTTATCCATCAAAGTAGACTGAATCTCCAATGCTGCTACATAGCCTCTTGGAACTATTTCCAAACATAGCTCTCGAAGATTTTCGGCTAACCCCCTTGGTAAATCTCCAGTCATTAAGGTGTTGACATGGCTCTTATGGCTTAATGCGTCAGCTACTACGTTAGCCTTTCTAGGGTGATAATGCAATTTCATATCATAATCTTTGATGAGCTCCAACCATCTCCTTTGTTTGAGGTTCAACTCCTTCTGTGTGAAAATATACTTCAAACTCTTATGATCCGTGTACACCTCGCAATGGATTCCAATCAGAAAATGTCTCCAAGTCTTCAATGCATGCACTACGGCTGCTAACTCCAAATCATGCGTAGCATAATTCAACTCATGAGGCTTAAGCTGTCGTGAGGCATATGAAACAACGCTTCCTTCCTGCATAAGCACTGCTCCAAGTCCTCGACGTGAAGCGTCACAATACACCTCATAATCCTTGGCCTGATCTAGTAAAATTAACACTGGTGAGGTAACCAAATGTTTCTTCAACTCCTGAAAACTAGCCTCACATTCCGCAGTCCATATGAACTTGGTATCCTTCTTCAACAACTCTGTCATAGGCTTCGCAATCTTTGATAAATTCTCAATAAACCTCCGGTAGTATCCTACGAGTCCAAGAAAACTCCGGATCTCTCCCACGGTGGTTGGTGCTTTCCACTTGGTCACGGTATCAACTTTGGTGGGATCTACTGATATACCTTCTCCGGATATAACGTGTCCGAGAAATCCAACTTCCTTCAACAAAAACTCACATTTACTAAACTTGGCATATAATTTATGTTCTCTGAGCTTTCCAAGAACCAAACGCAAATGTTCCTTATGCTCTTCTTCATTCTTTGAGTAAACCAGGATATCATCAATGAACACTAAGACAAACCTATCCAAGAACTCCATAAACACTTTGTTCATCATGTTCATAAAATATGCAGGTGCGTTAGTCAGACCAAATGACATAACGGTATACTCGTACAGCCCATATCTGGTGGTAAAAGCCGTCTTAGGTATATCATGTTCCCGAATCTTCAACTGGTGGTATCCTGATCGCAGATTGATCTTGGAAAATACCTTAGCTCCTTGCAATCGATCAAACAGATCATTGATCATTGATAGTGGGTACTTGTTCTCCACTAGATAATCGACAACCATCCTTAATGATCCATCCTTCTTCTCCACTAGAAGTACTGGCGATCCCCAAGGTGAAGAACTTGGGCGAATGTATCCTTTATCCAGTAACTCCTTAATTTGCTTCTTAATTTCCACCAAATCCTTTGCAGGCATCCTATATGGTCTCTTTGATATTGGTCATGTGCCTGGCAAAAGCTCAATCAAAAACTCAATATCTCTATCCGGTGGCATGCATGGCAAATCTTCAGGAAATACATCAAGGAAATCCTTCACGACTGGTACTTCCTGCTGCACAACCCCGGTTAAACAATTTACTTGAGTCCTCTTTGGCACATGTCGGGATACATACTTGATCCTTCTCCCTTCCGGGGTGGTAAGTAAAATTGACTTACTGGCACATTCAATATTACCTTCATACTTTGACAACCAATCCATGCCTAATATCACATCCAATCCTTGGGATTCCAACACTATTAGGTCTGAGGGAAAACCATAGTTACCAATCCTTAATGGTAACCGATCACACCATAGACTAGCCATATATTCTGCTCCAGGCGAGGTTACTAACATGGGTGACCTAAGGGCTTGGGTTGGCAGTTTATACTTATCCACAAATCCCCTTGATATGTATGAATGCGATGCACCAGTATCGAAAAGAACGAGTGCAGTAAATGACTTGACCAAAAACTTACCGAGTACTACATCCGGCTGCTCTTCAACCTCCTCCACGTTAACGTGGTTCACCTGTCCCCTGTTGAAAGGGTTCGGCTTCTTCCCAGAGCTTCCATTGCCATTTCCATTCTAGGATTCAGGACATTCATTGGCATAATGTCCGGTCTTCTCGCACTTAAAATAAGTGACTTGGCTTAGGTCTTTCTTGGCTGGGGTTGATGGATTGGTGCGGTTCTGACCGTTGCTTCCTCCATTCCCATTACCATTCTCGGGGCCATTGTGATTATGCGAGCTTCCTCCTCCATGGGTATGCTGAAAATGTCCTCCCGGCCTAGGGGTAAATCGTGGCTTCTGCTGAGCTCCTGAATTGTACTTTCCTTGTGCATACTTCCTCTTGCGATTCTCAATTTGCTGTTGCTTCCCTTCAATCATGAGAGCATGATCTACTAACTCCTGGTAGTTGTTGAAGGTTGCTACCATCAACTTCATGCTCAACTCATCATTCAGTCCTTCCAGAAATTTCTCCTGCTTTGCTGCATCTGTAGCAACGTCATCTGGGGCATAACGTGCTAACTTACTAAAGTCCTCCACATACTGGCCAACTGTCCGTCCTCCTTGGCGCAAGTTGCGAAACTCTCGCTTCTTCATGGCCATAGCTCCTGCTGAAACATGGGCAGTACGAAAAGCCTGCTGAAACTGGTCCCACGTGACAGTGTCGACAGGGAAAGTGGCTGTGAAATTCTCCCACCATGATGCTGCGGGTCCTTCAAGCTGATGTGCGGCAAACTTCACCTTCTCCGCATCCGTGCATCCTGCTGTGGTCAACTCTCTAACTGTCTTGCAGAGCCAATCATCTGATACTATCGGCTCGGTGCTACTGGAGAACACCGACGGATTTAGCCTAAGAAAACGGGCTAAGTGGTCAACAGGTGGTGGTGGTGGTGGGTTGTTGTTGTTGTTGTTCCCCTGGTTCTGATTCTGGACTAGCAACTGCATCAATGTGTTCTGCTGCTGGATCAACTGAGTGAGCTCCGGTGGAAAGGTAAATCCGGGGTCACGTCTCGGAGGCATCTGAGGGTTTAGAAAAGATGAGATTTAAGAATAGAGGGGGCCTAAAGAGAAAACACTACTCATATGCATATGAGGCAAAAGCAAACAATTCACTTCATTCAATCAATCAAACAAGGGCATACAATCGATCTAACTATCGCAAAAGTGCTCGGACTACTATATTTACATGGTGGACTACTACTACTATTGGGGTGGTCTACTAGAAATATTCTTCGATTGTAGACTCGATGATATCTGCTCCAGCTTCATCAACATAGTCATCATCGCTATCATCTGGATCCGAGTCGGTGTCGTCGATGATGATGTAGTCTTCCAGGCGAATCTCCTTGGGTTCTTCGTCTTCTTCTACCGGTGTAGGGTCTCCCATGAATATTCCAATCTTCTTGATCAGATCGTCATTCTTTTCCACTAATACTTGAATTTCTTTTTCAAAATCTTCACGTGTAGCCTTGAGTTCTTCCTCCAGTTCCTTGATTCTTGTCTTTGCCTTCTTCAGGTCTATCATGTCGGCGCACATCTGGTTCTCCTGACGTCGAATGTGCTGGTTTAACTCCTGGATAAAAGCTGCAATTGATCTATCCTTTCTGGTGCTGATCATCTCCCAGTGCTTATCTCGGCGCCCACAAATCTGGTAGATAGTATCCTTGAGATCATTGCGGTAGACTTCTCCAATGCGTCCCATGGCGATGTGAGCTTCCATGCTCTTTCCTAGATTCCAAGTTGGTGCATTGTAAGAAAACTCTATGGGCTCAGTGACTGGCATGAACGTCCTTCCTGGAACTTGAACTTGAATCATCCGGCACTCTTCTTCAGGTAGAGTGGTGTTGTAGGTTCCGGTGAAGCTTGGTACTCCTGTGTTCAGGTATCTAGTGACTTCCTTCAAGTGACGTCCAAAGGGTGTATCTTCATCCGGTTAAGTGAACTTGTTCCTTGCATCCGCCATCCTAAAAGAGTAGAAAAGATGAGAGGTCAGAAGAGAAGAGAGTGAGTAGTGATCTAGGTCTTTAGCTTAGTGGTCGTGTCCTACAGTCAGCGTGTGCTCTGATACCATCGTGTAGCGAGCAGACATCAAACGGTCCAATCTTTGTGCTCCGGTGTCATCCCTGGATCAGTAATGCTGACACCACACATTACTTGAAGGATTTATAGCAGAGTAGCAATCACACACTTATTACATCGAGTGCCTCAAAAGAGAACTTATTACAATAAATATGGCTTAAGGCCATCTAATAACGATAACAGCGGAAGGCTTGGAAGATAAGTGAGTCCATCAACTCCAACGGCATCACTGAGTATAGAACCACGACATAAAACTCCTTAATCGTCGTCTAAGAAGTCTGCAACATTAACATTGCAGCCCGAAAATAGGTCAACACATGGAATATGCTGGCAATGTAACACATAGAGAGTAATGGAATGAAACGGCTATTCTATATGCATATTTGGCTGGTGGAAAGCTCTATGTTTACAGTTTTGCGTAAAGCCAATTTTTCCCTACTACAAAGGAATAAATTTGTTTAACTATCCTGGTGGTTGTTAAACATTGAGAATGGTTGACAGCATTCTCAATCCAAATTAAGCATCATCATTAAACAAACCCATCAAAATTAATTTTATAGTAACATGTTGAGATTCACATGATAATCTAGGTACTAGATACTCAAGATGTCCATAACCGGGGACACGGCTAACCATGATTAGTTTATACACTCTGGAGAGGTTTGCGCACTTTTCCCCACAAGACTCGATCTCCTCCGTTGGTTTTCTCGCACTGCATGGGGTTTGAGAAACGGATGACCGAGACATAGTCTTTCAGAAGCGCTAGCACCTTACGAACGGGTAGACCGTACCAACCTACATCCCCTACATCTGCTAGTCTACCACTGTAAGAGTTGGCACGACTTAGTCAGCTATGCTAGAGCCCATAATAGCTTGTGGCTAAACACGGAAGTTTCTAGTATGAATAATCTCATGATCCCTTTGAGCCTGGGTGGCGGTCCAAAAGAAAACAGGCAATCGCTGGAATACCCAGGTGCCTCAAACCACCCAGATGTGTGTTTAGGTTGCCACCTTAAATAAACCATTAATTAACAATCTCACATCTGTCATGGATACAATCGCTCAATCCACGTCTACTAGCATTGCATAGCAATAATAAGCAAACATAGGGTAACTCCCAAAGGTTTGATAATAAACAGGTAATAGGTTCTTCCTCAACTACTCCCTAAACCCACAATTTAATTATATCCTAATCATGCAATGTGTGAGGATTGATCTAATGCAATAAAACTGGGTAGTATGAGGTATGATCAAAGTGTTATTTGCCTTGGTGATGATCTGGGAAACCAAATGATTCGAAGTAACAAGCGGCGCACTCCGGGTACTCTATCGCAAACAAACAAACACACAATAAGTACTCTACTAATGCACAGGTAAAACTCAAATAAGAGATCTAACCAGAAAGTTCAACTTAAGAACTCCGGTCGGCAAAAAGAATCAAAACAAACGAAGCAACGAAAGACAAACAGCAAAAGAAATAGGCTTCGTTTACTATTCTGGATCTAAGGCAATTTTTACAAAAGCAAAAACTTATTTAAGTTGGTTAATCGGAAAGAGGGTTTCGAGACGAAACTCCATGCGCTTGAATCGCCTGATTCTGATAAACGAGCGAAAAGTTATACTAAAACGAAAATCGGATCAGAAATCGCGATCAGAAATAATCGCGGAAAATCCAAGAAAAAGAAAAACGACGAACAGATTAACGAATGAACGTTCGTTATCTGGATCTAACCGACGAACACATTCGTTAAAACGAACGAATGAGCGAACGCTCGCTAAATAACTAAACCATAAAAAACCGTTCTAATAAAAAAGCGGATCTAAAAAACCGGGCGGTTTTCTGAGGAAAACCGCCGGCGACGGCGGCTACCTCGTCCAGCGGGGCGGCGGGGCGGCGGCGGCGCGGCGGCGAGGCGGCGGCGGGGCGAGGCGGCGCGGGGCGGCGGTGAGGCGGCGCGAAGCGGCGTGAGGCCGCGCGGCGGCGGCGGAGCGGCGCTAGGGTTTCGGCGGGCGGGCTGGTGGGCTTCGGCGGCTCGGACGGGGTCGGCTTAAGAAGGCCCCCGAGCGGAGTACCGCTCGGGTACGGCCTGGAGTCAGTTTGGATTTTTTTTTCTACAATAATTCCGCGCAGAAAAACTAACGAAAGAAATACTAAACGGACTCCAAAAATCCCAAAATAAAATTTCCCCAGCTTCTAGAATAAAGCCGCACAGGATGAACATTTATTCATGGCCTAAATGCAATTTTGAGAAACACACATTTTTCCTAAATTCAAATAAAATAGCAAATAAACCAAATAAAATCTTATTTGATTTTTTATTAAATCCTCAATATTTCTTTATTTTGGGAAAGTCATTTTATTCCCTCTCTCCTAATTTTTATAGTAGAAATAATTGAAAGATAAAATAAATAAAATCAAATGATCCTATTTTCAAAATTTGAGACAACTCAAATATGAAAATAACGAAATCCCCAACTCTCTCCGAGGGTCCTTGAGTTGCGTGAAATTTCTAGGATCAACCAAAATGCAATAAATATGATATGCAATGATGATCTAGTGTATAACATTCCAAATTGAAAATTTGGGATGTTACAGTTTTAATGATGATGCTCAATTGGGATTCAGAGCGTGTCTACACTCTCAATGTTTAACAACCACCATGATACTTAATTAAAAATGTATTCCTTTGCAGTAGGGAAAAATTGGCATTATGCAAAACTGTAACCATAGAGCTTTCCACCAGCCAGATATGCATGTAGTATAGTCTTATTCCTTCATTGCTCTCTATGTGTTACATTGCCAGCATATTCCATGTGCTGACCCGTTTCGGGATGCAACGTTTGGGTTGCAGACTTTTCAGACGACGAGTAAGGTGCCTTTAGGTCATGGTTCTATACTCAGTGATGCCGTTGGAGTTGATGGACTCACTTATCTTCCAAGCCTTCCGCTGTTATCGTTATTAGATGGCCTTAAGCCATATTTATTGTAATAAGTTCTCTTTGAGACACTCGATGTAATAAGTGTGTGATTGCTACTCTGTTATAAATCCTTCAAGTACGCTGTGGTGTCAGCATTACTGATCTAGGGATGAAACCAGAGCACAGATATTGGACCATTTGAGGTCTGGTCACTACCAGATGGTATCAGAGCACACACTGACTGTAAGACACGACCACTAAGCTAAAGCCCTAGATCACTACTCACTCTTCTCATTCTGACTCCTCATCTTCTCTACTCTTTTAGGATGGCGGATGCAAGGAACAAGTTCACTCAACCAGATGAAGATACACCCTTTGGACGTCACTTGAAGGAAGTCACTAGATATCTGAACATAGGAGTACCAAGCTTCAACCGGAACCTACAACCCCACTTTACCTGAAAAGGAGTGCTGGATGATTCAAGTTCAAGTTCCAGGAAGGACGTTCATGCCAGTCATTGAGCCCATAGATTTTTCCTCGATACACCAACCCAGAGTCTAGGAAAGAGCATGGCAGCTCACATCTCCATGGGACGCATTGGAGAAGTTTACCGCAATGATCTCAAGGATACTATCTACCAGAATTGTGGGCGCCAAGATGAGCACTAGGAGATGATCAGCACCCAGAAGGATAGATCAATTGCAAGTTTTATCCAGGAGTTAAACCAGCACATTCGATGATAGGAGAACCAGATGTGTGCAGATAAGATAGATCTGAAGAAGGCGAGGACAAGAATCACTGAACTAGAGGAAGAACTCAAGTCTACACGTGAAGATTATGAAGAGGAAATAGAAGTATTAGTGGAGAAGAATGACGATCTGATCAAGAAGATTGGAATATTTATGGGAGGCCCTACACCACTAGAAGAAGACGAAGAACCCAAGGAGATTCGCCCGGAAGACTACATCATCATCGACGACACCGACTCGGATCCAGATGATAGCGAAGATGACTATGTTGATGAAGCTGGAGCAAATATCATGGAGTCTGCAACCGGAGAATATTTCTAGTAGACCACCCCATCAGTAGTAGTACTCCACCATGTAAATATAGTAGTCCGAGCACTTTTGCGATAGTTAGATCGATTGTATGCCCATGTTTGATTGAATGAAGTGAACTGTTTGCTTTTGCCTCATGTGCATATGGGTAGTGTTTTCTCTCTAGACCCCTCTCTATTCTTAAATCTCATCTTTTCTAAACCCTCAGATGCCTCCGAGACGTGACCCCGGATTTACCTTCCCACCGGAGCTCACTCAGTTGATCCAGCAGCAGAACACGTTGATGCAGTTGCTAGTCCAGAATCAGAATCAGGGGAACAACAACAACAACCCACCACCACCACCACCTGTTGACCACTTAGCCCGTTTTCTTAGGCTAAATCCGCCGGTGTTCTCAAGTAGCACCGAGCCTAGAGTAGCAGATGATTGGCTCCAAAGACAGCAAGGGAGTTGACCACGACAGGATGCATAGATGCGGAAAAGGTGAAGTTTGTCGCACATCAGCTTGACGGACCCGCAACATCATGGTGGGAGAATTTCACCGCCACTTTCCCTATCGACGTTGTCACATGGGACCAGTTCCAGCAGGCTTTCCGTACGGCCCGTGTTTCAGCAGGAGCCATGGACATGAAGAAGCATGAGTTTCGCAACTTGCGCCAAGGAGGACGGACAGTTGGCCAGTATGTGGAGGACTTTAGTAAGCTAGCACATTATGCCCCAGATGACGTTGCCTAGGATGCAGCTAAGCAGGAGAAGTTTTTGGAAGGACTGAATGATGAGTTGAGAATGCAGTTGATGGTAGCAACCTTCAACAACTACCAGGAGTTGGTAGATCGTGCTCTTATGATTGAAGGGAAGCAGCAGCTGATTCAGAACCGCAGGAGGAAGTATGGACAAGGGAAGTACAATTCTGGAGCCCAGCAGAAGCCATGTTTTACCCCTAGACCGGGAGGACCTTTTCAGCATACCCATGGAGGAGGTAGCTCGTACAATCATAATGGCCCCAAGAATGGTAATGGGAATGGAGGAAGCAACGGCCAAAACCGTACCAACCCATCAACCCCAGCCAAGAGAGACCTGAGCCAAGTCACTTGCTTTAAGTGCCAGAAGACCGGACATTATGTCAATGAATGTCCTGGAGCCCAGAATGGAAATGGCAATGGAAGCTCTGGGAAGAAGCCGAACCCTTTCAATAGGGGACAGGTGAACCACGTTAACGTGGAGGAGGTTGAAGAGCAGCCTGATGGAGTAATCGGTAAGTTTTTGGTTAAGTCTTTTACTGCAATCATTCTTTTTGATACTGGTGCATCGCATTCATACATATCAAGGGAATTTGCGGATAAGTATAACCTGCCCACCAAAGTTCTTAGAACACCTATGTTAGTAAGCTCACCAGGAGCGGAGTATATGGCTAGTAAGGGATGTTTTCAAGTGCCATTGAGTATAGGTAGGCATGTGTTTCCCTCGGATTTAATCATTTTGGAATCACAAGGTTTGGATGTAATTCTGGGTATGGATTGGCTATTGATGTATGGAGGGAACATCGATTGCACCAGTAAGTCAATTTTGCTTACCACCCCAGAAGGGAGAAGGATCAAGTATGTATCCCGGCATGTGCCTAAAAGGACTCAAGTAAATTCATTAACAGGAGTTGTGCAGGAGGAAGTACTAGTAGTGAAGGATTTCCCTGGTGTATTTCAAGAGGAGTTGCCAGGCATGCCACCGGATAGAGATATTGAGTTTTTAATTGAGGTTTTGCCAGGCACAGGGCCAATATCTAAGAGAACATATAGGATGCCCGCAAAGGATTTGAAAGAGATTAAGAAGCAGATTAAGGAGTTACTGGTTAAAGGATATATCCGCCCAAGTTCTTCGCCTTGGGGATTGCCAGTACTTCTAGTGGAGAAGAAGGATGGATCATTAAGGATGGTTGTGGATTATCAAGGATTGAATGAAGTAACTATCAAGAACAAGTACCCACTACCGATGATCAATGATCTGTTTGATCGATTGCAAGGAGCTAAGGTATTTTCCAAGATCGATCTGCGAGCCGAATACCATCAGTTGAAAATTCGAGAACATGATATACCTAAGACGGCTTTTACCACCAGGTATGGGCTGTACGAGTATACCGTTATGTCATTTGGTCTGACTAACGCACCTGCATATTTTATGAACATGATGAACAAAGTATTTATGGAGTTTTTGGATAAGTTCGTCATAGTGTTCATTGATGATATCCTGGTTTACTCGAAGAATAAAGAGGAGCATAGGGAGCATTTGCGTTTGGTACTTGAGAAGCACATAGAACATCAGTTATATGCCAATTTTAGCAAATGTGAGTTTTGGTTGAAGGAAGTTGGATTCCTTGTACACGTTATATCCAGAGAAGGTATAGCAGTAGATCCCACCAAGGTTGACACTGTGACAAATTGGGAAGCACCCACAATAGTTGGAGAGATCCGGAGTTTTCTTGGACTTGCAGGATACTACCGGAGATTCATTGAAAATTTCTTGAAGATTGCGAAGCCTATGACGGAGTTGTTGAAGAAGGATACCAAGTTCATATGGACCGAGGAATGTGAGGCCAGTTTCCAGGAGTTGAAGAAACGTTTGGTTACATCACCAGTGTTGATTTTGCCAGATCAGAAGAAGGATTATGAGGTGTATTGTGACGCTTCCTGTCGAGGACTTGGAGCAGTGCTTATGCAGGAAGGAAGAGTTATTTCATATGCCTCACGACAACTTAAGCCTCATGAGTTGAATTATGCTACGCAGGATTTGGAGTTAGCAGCCGTAGTGCATGCGTTTAAGACTTGGAGACATTTTCTCATTGGAAACCATTGTGAGGTGCACATGCATCACAAGAGTTTGAAGTATATTTTCACGCAGAAGGAGTTGAATCTCAGGCAAAGAAGATGGTTGGAGCTCATCAAGGATTATGATATGAGATTGCATTATCACCTCGGAAAGGCTAACGTAGTAGCCGATGCGCTGAGCCGTAAAAGTCATGTAAACACCCTAATGATGGGAGATTTACCAAAGGAGTTAGCCGAAAATCTTCGTGAGCTATGTTTGGAGATAGTCCCGAGAGGCTATGTAGCAGCATTGGAGATTCAGTCTACTTTGATGGATTGTCAGGACCCCGATCCTAGGTCACACCGATCTAGCATGTAACACATCATATCACTTTGTGGCCTCACGCACGGTATTTCCATGGGTGCCACCTTACCTGGCTCGGGACCGTTTGCGCCTTTTGGCTCACGTATATGATAGTGTCGCTAGCATCCATATGACAAAGAACCCGGGCCGACATGGCTAGTCGTGAACCCAAAGCGGCACAGACCTATGGAGACAGGCATACATGAATCACATCGAACATGTCGGTCATCAACGAGTGATTCCGAGCTGTAGCACTGGGCTAACAGGACTCCGGGGATCCCGGGCTGTAGCAGGCTAGGCAGGACTCCGGAAATCACCGCGTGACATTTCCTCGAAGGGACAGACATAGGGACGAAGTGAAACACATGCCGGCCAGTCAAGTGTCCTAAACAGTAGTGCTGGGCTAGCAGGACTCCGGTGAACCGGGCTGTAGTGGACTACTATGGCTCGAGGAACACTAGACTAAATTTCCCCATAAGAAAGGCTGCGAAGGATAAACAACTAGGTTGTCGGATCCTACACATACCAAGCATTTTAATCATACACACAATATGCTCGATATGTGTAAATACAACATGGCATCACAACATAACTCTACAACTCAAGTATTTGTTCATTAGGCTCCGAGGATATTACAAACATGGGTCTCATGACCCGACATACAGAGCATACAAGCAACAAGCACATGCGGAAGCTTAACTTGTCTGAGTACAGACAACTACAAACGAAAAAGGTTGAGAAGCCTGACTATCTACCAGATCCTGCCGAGGGCACAAGATCGTAGCTGAGGTACCAAGCTAAATGTCGAAGTCCATGCGGAACTACTAGCGAGACTGAAGTCTCTCTGCAAAACATAAATTAAGCAAACGTGAGTACAAAGGTACTCAGCAAGACTTACATCAGAACTAGCTACATATGCATCGGTATCAACAAGGGGGGGGTGGCGGAGTTTAACTGCAGCAAGCCAGCTTTGGCTAAGTGGCTAACCTGAACTACGATTGCGAGCAACTCTTTTGAGGTGGTGCACACGAGTCCACAAATTCACCATTCAATACACCACTATGGGTCCGCTCTCGCCTCCCTACGAGAAGGCCATCCATAGTACTCACACTTATCTTGCGAGTTTTAGAGTATCCACTTTCACTTGTCTATGAACTATGCAAGGGGTCCAAGTTTCCATATCCGAGGAATTCGGCTATTCGAATAGATATTGATAACCCTGCAGGGGTGTACTTCTTCACACACGCTCCCACCACTTACCACCATATACACGTCATGTATCTCGGCAACCTTCAAGCGGAAGCCTGGCGAGGGTGTCGGCCACGGCCTACCTAAACACTTAAGTCTCTAGTCCAGGTTTATCGCCTATTCGGGTTCCATCCGCAAGGAGATCCGGCCGGAGTTTCGCTCACAGCCCCAAACGATGTGTGCAGCGTTCCCGAGACACCAAACGGGGGCGCCCGGTACACCATGCCACGGTGTATCTACCGCAACATAGCCCACCCCTAGGGTCAGCGCTACGCACGGCCGCCAACACATAACCTAGAAACACCAGAAACTAGTTGCAACTCTTGGACAGAGTACTAGGGTGATTAAGAAGCCGAGAGGGTCAATTAAGGATCCCAATGAGTGGTAGTAGCTGTTCATGGATCACGGACACAGAACTCAATTCCTGAGGACGGCTGCAATGAGACAACCCACCATGTACTCCTACATGGCCTCTCACCGCTACCTTTACCAAATCGTGTTCACACACTTAGCTCTCAACAGTAGGACATGTTTACACACCTCCGATTCAACTCTAAATTATTGTCCTGACTCAACTCTAAGCAGTAGCAGGGATGACAAACAAGCATGAATGAGTAGGCACATCAGGGCTCAAACAAATCCTACTCATGCTAGTGGGTTTCATCTATTTACTGTGGCAATGACAGGTCATGCAGAGGATAAGGGGTTCAACTACCGCAACAAATAACAGATGATCATTGTTGTCCTGATGCGGTAAAAGAGAGCAGGAGCGAGAGAGGGGGATTGTATCAAAATGAACAAGGGGGTTTTGCTTGCCTGGCACTTCTGAAGATAACATTGAGTCTTCATTAGTGTCAACGATCATAGTGTCGGTACATCGTCTATCGAGAGGGGACATTTACCGGCAAACAAGGAAGAACACAATCAATGCGATGCAACAATATGATGCATGATCATGACATGGCAATATGCTGTTGATTGAGCTAATGCAACTAACAACAAGTTAAATGGAGTTGGTTTGAACACTAGGTTCAAATTCAAACTATGAATTCAAATAGTGCATTATCATGTTTTGGACTAAACAGTGAGGTTAAGTTGTTCAAACATGTATGAAAATGCCATAAACAGATTCCTTGAATTTTTCTGATAATTTTACATATATAATTTATTTCATTTGGAGTTACGGTTTAATTTCTATGATTTTTAGAAGTTTTGGGTATTTTCTGAAAATAAATAAATCATTTAAGATTTATTTAAATTCCAGAAAGGACTTATTGCGTCAGCATGACGTTGGGGTGACGTCAGCAGGTCAACTGGGCGCCTCCAGGTCAAACCTGACCAGTGGGACCCACTGGTCAGTGACCCAGGGCTGGTTTGGGTGGATGACATGTGGGCCTGGTCAACTGCCAAGTCAGCACGGTCAACACTAGCGCGTGGGTCCCACTGGGTTATGAACTAAACTAAACAGAGAATTAAATTAAACTAAACTGGCACGAGGCCCACTGTCATTGACCCTGAGGGTTAATTAACGGGGCTGTTAGCTGCTAATGACGGGACACGTCATATCATCGGAGTTCAACACCGGCGAACACACAGACGCGGTGGCGATAATCGGGACGGCGGCTCCGGCGACCAAATCGATGGCCGAGCCCACCTATGAGGAGCTGGGGCTCGAGCGCATCCAACTGTGGCAGGGGGAGGTTGTGAGGTGGCCGGAGTTGGGCACGGTGTCGACCTCGGCGGCGGCTGGAGTTCGGGCTCGACCGATGCAAAGCTACGGTGTACGAGACAACGAGGTGAGCAGTGCTATGGCCTCCTGGGAGCACGCTAAGAACAACTATGTGCTCGGTTGGGTCATTCGAGGTTGCTAGCTGCGGCAATGGCGAACTCATCGGCGGCGAGCTCTCGGGCTCAACAGAGGACGCGGTTAGAGGATGAAATCGGCAACGGAGAGAGAGGGGTTCGGTGCGGAGGCTCACAGAGAGTCCAACGAGCGCGAGGTCGGGGTCAGGGATGCCCGGTAGCTCCCGAATCGACGACGAGGATCCACGGTGGCCGGCGATGGAAACGGTGATGCTGGCGACGTTGTGGTGCGTCCATTGTTCCATGGCTCGGTGGAGAGGAAGAGGAGGACGACCCGGAGCTCTTGGATACACTGGATGGGCGAGGGAGAGTCAGTGGCCGTGGCGAACGGTGTCGGTGCGGCCATGGCGGCCTCGGCCATGAGGTGGGAAGTGAGGGAGAGAGGGGGGGAAGTGAGCAGAGGAAGAGGGAGAAAATCCAGGGCGCCCGGGCGTTTCCACGACGAACAGCGAGGACGCAGGAGGCATGGACAGCGCGAAGCAGGAGGTGGAGCTCGGGCGCGGGCGCGTCGACACGCCTCTGCCTACTGGCAGAGGTTGAAGACGGTGGGGAGTTGGGCTGGGCCTCAGCCAAAGTGCCGGGCCAGGTGGCTGTGCCAGGTAAGCTGGCCCAAGTGGCTTCTCTCTCTCTCTTATTTCTATTTTTGTTCTGTTTTCTATTTTTTCTATTATGTTTTGATTTAGTTCAAGACCAAACCATTTTCAAAATTCATAAAAATAATTGTGTGAACTAAATGGACTTATCCAAATCCACACAACAATTTTCAGAATTATTGAACATATATTTATTATATAATAAATATAGATCCAATTCAAATATTTATTGGATTAAATCAAAGGCCCAAAATAATTGCTTCTGAGATTCTAAAAATATTGGTTTGAATTTTGTCCCTTGCCAATATTTCCAGAGATTCACAGGAACATTTTCTTGGACTTAATTGAGGCAATTTTTATCTTGGTCATTTTTAGAAATGTTCTCTAAGGCTTTCACATGTCACCATTTCAAGTTTCAGATCAAATTAGACATGATGCATGAATGCTTGTGCAACTATTTGTAAACAAATTCTAGGGCTATGACAACTCACCCCCACTAACAAAAATCTCGTCCCGAGATTCAAGGCGTGAGGTAAGAAGACAGAGGGGCACAACTAACACGGTCTTCACGATCCAAGTTGCATCTCATAAGGTTGTTGATCCGATCACCATCATTGTCTTGATGTCTTGCTCTGAGAATTTCATCCACTCATGACAATGAGAAGGAAGGAAAACCCTAAAGAGTCGATCTCCTCGAAGATCAGGCAACTCACGATCAACTCACAGAGTGAGACATAGAAACATCTCGTGAACTGAGAGGCAAAACTTGCATCAGGAGCGATAGAAGAAATAATTTGACGAGGGTTTCAAAGTAGCGAGGGAAATTGCCATGATTCTAAAACAGGCCACCTCGGGGAAGGTGACTCGAGGAACTATTCCCTTAAGTGGCAAAAAGAATTACTTTTGATCCATAAATCATTGAAATTCTTTATTCCAGCTTAAGGCCATCACAAATGATCGTGTGAACGTGTTCGAACGAATGGCATACCCATGCCAGAATGGATGATGTGGACTACTTTGTTGAAGACAACGCAATGGAAGATTTTTAGCTTATCATCGGAAATGGAGGGGCCCATGGTAAGTTCACTTTTGAAGATGACCATGAACAACAACTACTGAGGTGCAAGCTGGGAACAAAGTGCAAATGTTGGGAATGATTCTAGTAACTGGGGAGAAGGTTCACCGGCAAGGTGATTCCACCAATTGGATGGCTATCAACAACTGCGAGGACGGAGGCACATTCCAGTTAATGACAACGTCAGAACCTAGTGCCTGAGCGTGCTCTCAAGAACTTGAGCATTTCCGTATTCATCAAGGTTCTACCAATATCCGTGTCAAGGATCCTGCCAACACAACATGCTACCATGATGAATAAGGGTGGAAGATGCAGATGCAAAGAAAGATAACACTTTCCCAGATTTCACCTTAGCAAAGCCAAGGAAACAAAATCTGGATGATCGACCGAGAGACATTTAGCACTCCGCTTCTAATGTTTTCCTTGATGTATTGGTTACCACGGTCATGCTTTAAGCATCAGCATAGCCACCAAGTAGTGGTCGGACTTCGGAATACAATAGATCCATAAGGAACAACTTCTGGAGTAAATCCTACGAAATCCTCATGGGAATGTGGCCAACTTTCTTCAATCGAGATACTACAATAATAGGTCTTCCGGCTGGATGTGTTGGCCACGACATCCACTTTACCGGTTATCGAGAGACCAATATTATAGTTCTTGGAAAATGCTCCAACCATCATATCTGCCTGAGATTTAGATCTGGTTGGTGACAGGATATTCCAGACTCATCGAGTCTAGAAAAGAAAATGAAGGTTTGCAACACAAATCGACGAGATGACATTGCGAAATTCTCGGGGGAATGAACTACGGTAGTAAGCTCCAAAACATGAGCCGGTTCTGCTACAAGCATGTGAACACGTTGTCCTAGACAAGCATGGTCACCTGGTAGTCTTAAAATGAAACACTACCGAGTTCAGGGGGAACCATCAACGAGGATATCGAAGTCCTTGGGTAGGTCTAACCCTTAAGAAGAAACTTCTTCTCCTTGAACAAATCAATCAGTGGCTTGGTGTGCTAGGGATACGTATAGAATGTAGATGATCAGTCTATCAGACCATAGAATACTTCGCACATGCATGACTGACTTGGGATGATTCCAGAGGAAGCAAAAACAAACTTTCTCGAATTCACGGTGGCAACTTACATCAGATGCACATGAATTAGAGGAAGCCACATCTTTCAACCGGACATATGCTTCATGATCGGGACATGAGGGCAATGCTTATAACGTTTCCAACACTAGCTGGATGTTCAACAGAATCATGGAGGAGACAAAATGCCGCTGATGGGCTCAACAGCAACTCATCGTAATTTCCATATCACTGGACTTCCACCACTATGTGAACAATGTGATAGTATTGGTCAGACCAAAGATATAATGGTGTATGCTCGAGGGACAACCGTAAGTAAGACAACATTACGAACATCGTTGGTTCTGATTTGATTTGACGATAGCGCACACTCAAATCAAGGTTTGGACAAGATAATAGATCCAACAGCTGATCACGGGGATCAGTCGATGAATATATCATCTTTCTTCAACACACACACACACACACACACAAGGATATCCCTTAGGGATGAACTAAGTCGGACAAGTTTTCATCTTCCAACTCTCCAAGTTGTTGTTAAGCTTAACCAACTAGCTCAGGGGTATCCAACACAGATTCTTGGGGAAAAGTGGTTTATTGAAAAACCATCTTGATCACGAACTCAACATAACGGTCAGGTGACAACCTGGTAACACTTCCAAGAAGATATTCGGAAAATCACGAACCACCGGTATGTTACACAGCTCGAGAACAACCTTGCTTTTCAGGGCAAGATGATATGATCAAAGAGTGAGGGATTGGCACAATCCTAACCCATTGATCGAAGTGTGCACCAGAAATATGGACTAGGTAGCACGATCAGTCTTAGAATGATAATTCAATAACCAACACGCTAAGGATGAGAATATTGTCCATTAACTACCGAGCAACAGAGTTGCTAGGAGTATTGATTTCACACATCACGGTTCACTTGTCGGCCTTCCGGTTGCGACAACACGGGACCAAGGAATGAAGAATGATGGTAAGAAGTATCACTGCGTCAAGAATTCACGAGAGATGTGCAATTCTCACGACGCTCTTGACATAAAGTGGGTAATACTTCAGGGTAGAACAGAACCAAAAGCTGGATTGGCATTTTGATCTACGGAATACAACCACTTTGACCCGATCCCAGAAATGGATGAGGTACTAGAGTTTGTTTCTCCTAGTCATTCCGAATAGAATGGCTTGACGGACCACAGAAGTAAAAGGCACTGATGAACATGAATGCACGACTACTTCTGACTATCAAGTGATAGACGAAGGTCGGAATATAACTGAAGGGGGGAACGACTCAAGGAACATATAACTTTCTGAGTGGTGGATGCATAGGTTAGTATGTCGAACGAGTTCAACATATTTCTTCCGGATAACCCATGCAGAAAGGTAGAACTGGCAGAGCCACAATATAGAATGGAGAACTCATCAAGAGCACTCTGGTTGTGATCCTTTGGTTCAAGAACTTCTGCCATAAGTGGTTCATAGTATTTGGAAGAAGGATATACCAGGGACCTTGAGGACTGATGCAAAGGTTATTAATAACCTAAAGGAACGAGCAAACACTATCCACATGAAGTAAGTAGGGTGAATCTCGGGTTCAAAACCCAGGAATAGAATGCCTACTAACTAATAGCATCACGGGATGCTTTCGAGAATGATGGCCAGAATCATCACACTGGGAACACAAAACATGGCTAGATTACTCTCTAAGACACCTAGAGTCATAGTAACAGCTCCAACATATATGTCGAGGCAACAGAGTACCTCAACTCACCGATTAGTGTGATTAAACTGGCCCAAAAGGACATCGAGAACGGAAAGAGAGGGTTTGCAAATGCATCAGACTATTTAGAAACCTGGGATAACTCGGACAGCATAACGGCTGTAAATGCTCGAAAAGATTTGAGACATCCTGCAAAAATGGTGGCATGACCACTCGAATCATAATATCAAGGTTCTGAGGTCAGTTATGAATATATAGAAGTAGTAGGAACTGAACTGCAGCATGAATCCATCAATCCTATAAGTCAACGGGTTAGTAACACGTCATCCTGATAGATAGATAAGAAGGCCTAGTTCTTAATCCCCGTAGAAAGGAAGAGGATGACTCAGATCAGAAGGGCATGAGGTATAAGGAGTAAAAAAAGAGCCTTACGTTCCCTTCCACAATCAATTCCCTTACATAACTAAGCATTTCTAGACTCAACTTCGACCAGTTTGGCTTGGTAATCCTACAGGCAATCAGGATCTGATACCAACGCTGTCAGGACCCCGATCCTAGGTCACACTGATCTAGCATGTAACACATCATATCACTTTGTGGCCTCACGCACGGTATTTCCACGGGTGCCACCTTACCTGGCCCAGGACCGTTTGTGCCTTTTGGCTCACGTATATGATAGTGTCGCTAGCATCCATATGACAAAGAACCTGGGCCGACATGGTTAGTCGTGAACCCAAAGCGGCACAGACCTATGGAGACAGGCATACATGAATCACATCGAACATGTCGGTCATCAACGAGTGATTCCGGGCTGTAGCACTGGGCTAACAGGACTCCGGGGATCCCGGGCTGTAGCAGGCTAGGCAGGACTCCGGAAATCACCGCGTGACATTTCCCCGAAGGGACAGACATAGGGACGAAGTGAAACACATGCCGGCCAGTCAAGTGTCCTGAACAGTAGTGCTGGGCTAGTAGGACTCCGGTGAACCGGGCTGTAGCGGACTACTATGGCTTGAGGAACACCAGACTACATTTCCCCATAAGAAAGGCTGCGAAGGATAAACAACTAGGTTGTCGGATCCTACACATACCAAGCATTTTAATCATACACACAATATGCTCGATATGTGTAAATACAACATGGCATCACAACATAACTCTACAACTCAAGTATTTGTTCATTAGGCTCCGAGGAGCGAGATATTACAAACATGGGTCTCATGACCCGACATACAGAGCATACAAGCAACAAGCACATGCGGAAGCTTAACTTGTCTGAGTACAGACAACTACAAATGAAAAAGGCTGAGAAGCCTGACTATCTACCAGATCCTGCCGAGGGCACAAGATTGTAGCTGAGGTACCAAGCTAAATGTCGAAGTCCACGCGGAACTACTAGCGAAACTGAAGTCTCTCTGCACAACATAAATTAAGCAAACATGAGTACAAAGGTACTCAGCAAGACTTACATCAGAACTAGCTACATATGCATCGGTATCAACAAGGGGGGGGGGGTGGAGTTTAACTGCAGCAAGCCAGCTTTGACTCAGTGGCTAACCTGAACTACGATTGCGAGCAACTCTTTTGAGGTGGCGCACACGTGTCCACAAATTCACCATTCAATACACCACTAGGGGTCCAAGTTTCCATATCCGAGGAATTCGGCTATTCGAATAGATATTGATAACCCTGCAGGGGTGTACTTCTTCACACACACTCCCACCACTTACCACCATATACACGTCATGTATCTCGGCAACCTTCAAGCGGAAGCCTGGCGAGAGTGTCGGCCACGGCCTACCTAAACACTTAAGTCTCTAGTCCAGGTTTATCGCCTATTCGGGTTCCATCCGCGAGGAGATCCGGCCGGAGTTTCGCTCACAGCCCCAAACGATGTGTGCAGGGTTCCCGAGACACCAAACGGGTGCCCGGTACACCGTGCCACCGTGTATCTACCGCAACATAGCCCACCCCTAGGGTCAGCGCTACGCACGGCCGCGAACACATAACCTACAAACACCAAAAACTAGTTGCAACTCCTGGACAGAGCACTAGGGTGATTAAGAAGCCGAGAGGGTCAATTAGGGATCCCAATGAGTGGTAGTAGCTGTTCATGGATCACAGACACAGAACTCAGTTCCTGAGGACGGCTGCAATGAGACAACCCACCATGTACTCCTACATGGCCTCTCACCGCTACCTTTACCAAATCATGTTCACACACTTAGCTCTCAATAGTAGGACATGTTTACACACCTCCGATTCATTCCCGATGAATCGGACCTGACTCAACTCTAAGCAGTAGGAGGCATGACAAACAAGCATGAATGAGTAGGCACATCAGGGCTCAAACAACTCCTACTCATGCTAGTGGGTTTCATCTATTTACTGTGGCAATGACAGGTCATGCAGAGGATAAGGGGTTCAACTACCGCAACAAGTAACAGATGATCGTTGTTCTCCTAATGCGGTAAAAGAGAGCAGGAGCGAGAGAGGGGGATTGTATCGGAATGAACAAGGGGGTTTTGCTTGCCTGGCACTTCTGAAGATAACATTGAGTCTTCATCAGTGTCAACGATCACAGCATCGGTACATCGTCTATCGAGAGGGGACATTTACCGACAAACAAGGAAGAACACAATCAATGCGATGCAACAATATGATGCATGATCACGACATGGCAATATTCTGTTGATTGAGCTAATGCAACTAACAACAAGTTAAATGGAGTTGGTTTGAACACTAGGTTCAAATTCAAATTCAAACTATGAATTCAAATAGTGCATTATCGTGTTTTGGACTAAACAGTGAGGTTAAGTTGTTCAAACATGTATGAAAATACCATAAACAGATTCCTTGAATTTTTCTGATAATTTTACATATATAATTTATTTCATTTGGAGTTACGGTTTAATTTCTATGATTTTTAGAAGTTTTGGGTATTTTCTGAAAATAAATAAATCATTTAAGATTTATTTAAATTCCAGAAAGGACTTATTGCGTCAGCATGACGTTGGGGTGACGTCAGCAGGTCAACTGGGCGCCTCCAGGTCAAACCTGACCAGTGGGACCCACTGGTCAGTGACCCAAGGCTGGTTTGGGTGGATGACATGTGGGCCATGGTCAACTGCCAAGTCAGCACGGTCAACACTAGCGCCTGGGTCCCACTGGGTTATGAACTAAACTAAATAGAGAATTAAATTAAATTAAACAGGCACGAGGCCCACTGTCATTGACCCTGAGGGTTAATTAACGGGGCTGTTAGCTGCTAATGACGGGACACGTCATATCATCGGAGTTCAATGCCGGCGAACACACAGACGCGGCGGCGATGATCGGGACGGCGGCTCCGGCGACCAAATCGATGGCCGAGCCCACCTACAAGGAGCTGGGGCTCGAGCGCATCCAACTGTGGCAGGGGGAGGTTGTGAGGTGGCTGGAGTTGGGCACGGTGTCGACCTCGGCAGCGGCTGGAGTTCGGGCTCGACCCATGCAAAGCTACGGTGTACGAGACAACGAGGTGAGCAGTGCTATGGCCTCCTGGGAGCATGCTGAGAACATCTACGTGCTCGGTTGGCTCATTCGAGGTTGCTAGCTGCGGCAATGGCGAACTCGTCGGCGGCGAGCTCTCGGGCTCAACAGAGGACGCGGTTAGAGGATGAAATCGGCAACGGAGAGAGAGGGGTTCGGTGCGGAGGCTCACAGAGAGTCCAACGAGCGCGAGGTCGGGGTCGGGGACGCCCGGTAGCTCCCGAATCGACGACGAGGATCCACGGTGGCCGGCGATGGAAACGGTGATGCTGGCGACGTTGTGGTGCGTCCGTCGTTCCATGGCTCGGTGGAGAGGAAGAGGAGGACGACCCCGAGCTCTTGGATACACTGGATGGGCGAGGGAGAGTCAGTGGCCGTAGCGAATGGTGTCAGTGCGGCCATGGCGGCCTCGGCCATTAGGTGGGAAGCGAGGGAGAGAGAGGGGGAAGTGAGCAGAGGAAGAGGGAGAAAATCCAGGGCGCCCGGGCGTTTCCACGACGAACGGCGAGGACGCAGGAGGCGTGGACAGCGCGAAGCAGGAGGTGGAGCTCGGGCGCGGGCGCGTCGACACGCCTCTGCCTACTGGCAGAGGTTGAAGACGGTGGGGAGTTGGGCTGGGCCTCAGCCAAAGTGTCGGGCCAGGTGGCTGTGCCAGGTAAGCTGGCCCAAGTGGCTTCTCTCTCTCTCTCTTATTTCTATTTTTGTTCTGTTTTCTATTTTTGGTATTATGTTTTCATTTAGTTCAAGGCCAAACCATTTTCAAAATTCATAAAAATAGTTGTGTGAACTAAATGGACTTATCCAAATCCACACAACAATTTTCAGAATTATTGAACATATATTTATTATATAATAAATATAGATCCAATTCAAATATTTATTTGATTAAATCAAAGGCCCAAAATAATTGCTTCTGAGATTCTAAAAATATTGGTTTGAATTTTGTCCCTTGCCAATATTTCTAGAGATTGACAAGAACATTTTCTTGGACTTAATTGAGGCAATTTTTATCTTGGTCATTTTTAGAAATGTTCTCTGAGGCTTTCACATGTCCCCATTTGAAGTTTCAGATCAAATTAGACATGATGCATGAATGCTTGTGCAACTATTTGCAAACAAATTCTAGGGCTGTGACATGGATAAGATCAGAGAAGCTCAAAGGACTGACAAGGAGATTGCTTCTATTAAGGAGAAAATGAGCAAAGGAAAAACTAAAGGATTTCGTGAGGATGAGAACGATACCTTATGGTTTGAAGACCGTGTTTACGTGCCTAATGATTCAGAGATCAGGAAGTTGATTCTGCAAGAGGCCCATGATTCACCATCTTCGATTCACCCAGGAAATACCAAGATGTATTTGGATTTGAAGGATACTTTCTGGTGGACCGGAATGAAGAAGGATATTGCGGAGTATGTCGCAGTTTGTGATATATGTCAGAGAGTAAAGGCAGAGCATCAGAAGCCAGCAGGATTGCTACAGCCATTGTCGATACCCGAATGGAAGTGGGATAAGTTAGGCATGGATTTTATTACAAGATTGCCCAGAACTCGTTCAGGCTATGACTCGATTTGGGTTGTAGTCGATTGTTTGACAAAGGTAGCTCATTTCATTCCAGTGAAGACTACCTATACTAGTGCCAAGTTGGCAAAGATATACATGACCAGGATCGTATGTCTGCATGGAGTTCCACGGAGCATTGTATCAAATAGAGGAACCCAATTTACCTCAAAGTTCTGGAATCAGTTGCATGAAACTTTGGGTACCAGGATAGAGTTTAGTACAGCTTTCCATCCGTAGATAGATGGACAGACCGAGAGAGTCAATCAGATTTTGGAGGATATGCTGAGAGCTTGTGCGCTAAATTATGGATCTAGTTGGGATGAGAATTTGCCATACGCAGAGTTCTCTTATAACAACAGTTATCAATCCAGTTTGAAGATGGCCCCTTTTGAAGCCTTGTATGGAAGGAGGTGGAGGACCCCATTGTCGTGGGATGAAGTTGGAGACCGCCAGTTGTTTGGACAGGATCTGATTAAGGAATCTGAACAGAAGGTGAAATTGATTCGCGATAGGCTCAAGGTGGCCCAGTCCAGGCAGAAAAGCTATGCAGATCCTAAACGCAAGGAGACAGTTTACGAAGTTGGAGACCAAGTTTATCTTCGAGTATCTCCACTTCGGGGAGTTAAGCGCTTTGGAGTTAAGGGAAAGTTAGCGCCATGTTTTGTAGGACCATACAAGGTTTTGGAGCGTATGGGAGAAATAGCTTATAAGTTGGAATTGCCTGAAGGATTGTCAGGAGTTCACGACGTGTTCCACGTTTCCCAGTTGAAGAAGTGCCACGCGGAGATGGCTGATATACCACTGAGAGATACAGTGCCGCTGAAAGCGATTCAGTTGAACAGTGATTTGACCTACGAGGAGAAACCAGTTAAGATTCTTGAGTATGCCGGCCGAGTCACCCGCAGCAAGGTTATCATATTTTTCAAAGTTCAGTGGAGCCACCACACGAAGCATGAAGCCACCTGGGAACGAGAGGAAGAATTGTTGAAGGACCACCCTCACCTATTTTCTAGCCAACCTGAATCTCGAGGGCGAGATTCATCTTAACGGGGGTAGGTTTGTAACATTCCAAATTTTCAATTTGGAATGTTATACAATAGATCATCATTCCATATCATATTTATTTGCATTTTGGGTTGATCCTAGAAATTCTACGCAACTCAAGGACCCTCGGAAAGAGTTGGGGATTTCGTTATTTTCATATTTGAGTTTTCTCAAATTTTGAAAATAGGATCATTTGATTTTATTTATTTTATCTTCAATTATTTCTATTACAAAAATATGAGAGAGGGAATAAAATGACTTTCCCAAAATAAAGAAATATTGAGGATTTAATAAAAAATCAAATAAGATTTTATTTTAAGTTTTATTTGATATTTTATTGAATTTAGGAAAATGCGCGTTTTTCAAAATTGCATTTAGGCCCCAAATAAATGTTCATCCTGTGCGGCTTGATTTTAGAAGGCGGGGAAAATTTATTTCGGTATTTTTTGAGTCCGTTTAGTATTTCTTTTGTTTTTTCTGAGCGTAATTAATTTTTTTTTTAAGTCGGAACCGACCTCCGGGCCGTGTTTGGCCCGGACTCCTGGGGGGGGGGGGGGCTTTATATAGCGCGCCACCCGGGCCGCCTCAGCCCAGCCGAGCTGTCGCCTCTCCAAACCCTAGCCCGCACCGCCGCCGTCGGACCCGCCCGCCGAGGTTGACCCGCCACCGGTTTTTTTAGAAAACTGATGGTTTTCACCGGTTTTTCGTTCGGTTTTTTTTATTTTCCATTTTTTATTAGGTCGGTTTTTCCGGTTTAGGTTAATTAGCGAGCGTTCGCTCGTTCATTCATTTTAACGAATGCGTTCATCGTTTAGATCCAGATAACGAACGTTTGTTCGTTAATCTGTTCGTCGTTTTTCTTTTTCTCGGATTTATTCCGCGATTTTTCTGATCGTGATTTCTGATCCGATTTTCGTTCTAGTGTAACTTTTCGCTCGTTTATCGGAATCCGGCGATTCAAGCGCCTGGAGTTTCGTCTCGAAACCCTCTTTCTGTTTAACCAACTCAAACAAGTTTTTGCCTCTGTAAAATTTGACCTAGATCCAGATTAGTAAACGAAGCTTGTTTCTTTTGCCGTTTGTCTTTCGTTGCTTCGTTCAATTTGATTCTTTTTGCCAACTGGAGTTCTTAAGTTGAACTTTTTCGTTAGATCTCTTATTTGAGTTTTACCTATGCATTAGTTGAGTACTTATTGTATGCTTGTTTGTTTGCGATAGAGTACCCGGAGTGCGCCGCTTGCTACTTCGAATCGCTAGGTTTTGTAGATCATCAGCAAGGCAAGTAACACTTTGATCATACTTCCTATTACCTAGTTTTTATTGCATTAGATCAATCCTCGCACATTGCATGATTAGGATCTAATTAAATTGTGGGTTTGGGAAGTAGATGAGGTAGTACCTATTACCTGTTATTATCAAACCTTTGGGAGTTACTTCTACGTTTGCTTATTATGCCATGCTATGCTAGTAGACGTGGATTGGGTGAGTGAATCCATGACAGATGTGAGTTTGTTAAATTAATGGTTTATCTAAGGTGGCAACTTAAATACACATCTGGGTGGATTGAGGCACCTGGGTATTCAAGCGATCGCCTGTTTTTCTTTTGGACCGCCACCCAGGCCCAAAGGGATCATCAGATTATTCATACTAGAAACTTCCGTCTGCAGCCACAAGCTACTATGGGCTCTAGCTTAGTTGACTAAGTTGTGCGAACTCTTACAATGGTAGACTAGCAGATGTAGGGGAAAGTAGGTGTAACGGTCTACCTGATCGTCAGGTGATAGCACTTCTGAAAGTCTATGTCTCGGTCATCCGTTTCTCAAACACCATGTAGTGCAAGAATCCCAACGAAGGAGATCGAGTCTTGTGGGGAAAAGTGCGCAAACCTCTGCAGAGTGTATAAACTAATCATGGTTAGCCGTGTCCCCGGTTATGGACAACTTGAGTATCTAGTTCTTGGATTATCATGTGAATCTCATCATGTTACTATAATTAATTTTGTTGGGTTTTAATGATGATGCTTAATTGGGATTGAGGGCATGTTTACACTCTCAATGTTTAACAACCACCATGATAGTTTGTTCAAAATTTATTCATTTGTAGTAGGGAAAATTGGCTTTACGCAAAACTGTAACCATAGAGCTTTCCACCAGCCAGATATGCATGTAGTATAGTCTTATTCCTTCATTGCTCTCTATGTGTTACATTGCCAGCATATTCCATGTGCTGACCTGTTTCGGGCTGCAACGTTCATGTTGCAGACTTTTCAGACGACGAGTAATGTGCCTTTAGGTCGTGGTTCTATACTCAGTGATGCCGTTGGAGTTGATGGACTCACTTATCTTCCAAGCCTTCCGTTGTTATCATTATTAGATGGCCTTAAGCCATATTTATTGTAATAAGTTCTCTTTTGAGACACTCGATGTAATAAGTGTGTGATTGCTACTCTGTTATAAATCCTTCAAGTAATGTGTGGTGTCAGCATTACTGATCCAGGGATGACACCGGAGCACAGAGATTGGACCGTTTGAGGTCTGGTCGCTACAAGGCATCACTGTAGCCACGCCCCATTTCGTCGTCTTAATTTGGTGCAAACTTCAAGCGGGTGGAAGGGAGACGCCTTCTAGGAGTCGGCCTCTCTGGAGGTGATAACCCACAAGTATAGGGGTCAATTGTAGCCTCTTTCGGTAAGTAAGAGTGTCGAACCCAATGAGGAGCTAAAGGTAGAACAAATATTCCCTCAAGTTTTATCGACCACCGATACAACTCTACGCACGCTTGACATTCGCTTTACCTAGAACGAGTATAAAACTAGAAGTACTTTGTAGGTGTAACGGGATAGGTTCACAAGAATATAAAGAGCACGTAAATAAAAACTAGGGGCTGTTTTAGGTAAAGAAGCAATAAAGTTAGTATAGAGAGTGTGGAAAAGTGGTGGTAGGAGTTGTGAGATTGTCCCTAAGCAATTGACTACTTTACTAGACCGATAGCAAGTTTTATGTGGGAGAGGCCACTTCTAGCATGTCATCCCTGACCTGGAATTCTATGCACTTATGATTGGAACTATTAGCAAGCATCCACAACTACTAACGTTCATTAAGGTAAAACCCAATCATAGCATTAAGATATATTGGTCCCCCTTCAGTCCCGTATGCATCAATTTCTATGCTAGGTTGAAGCTTTTGTCACTCTTGCCCTCCAATACATAGTCCTATCAACATACAACTAACCCTATGGTGTGATCCACGCGTGAGCTCATATGATGGGCACCAAAGGACAGCAACATAACCACAAGCAAATTAAACCAATCATAGCAATTCACCAATTACCGATAGGACAACGAGAATCTACTCAAACATCATACGATGGCAACACATCATTGGGTAATAATATGAAGCATAAAGCACCATGTTAAAATAGAGGGTACAGCGGGTTGCGGGAGAGCGGACCGATGTAGATATATGGGGGAAGGCGATGAAGATGTTGGTGAAGATGACACAGGTGTTGGTGTAGATCGCCGTCACACGATGATGGCCCCGGTGGCGTTCCGGCGCCACCGGGAGAGAGGGGGAGAGAGCCCCTCTTCTTATCTTCTTCCTTGACCTTCTCCCTAGATGGGAGAAGGGTTTCCCCTCTAGTCCATGGCCTCCATGGCATGGGAGGGGCGAGAGCCCCTCTGAGATTGGATCCGTCTCTCTGTCTCTCTCTGTTTCTGCATTCCAGATTCTGGCCTTTCACCGTTTCTTATATTCCCGGAGATCTGTAACTCCGATTCAGCTGAAATTTTAACACGATTTCTATCCGGATATTGGCTTTCTTGTGGCGCAAGAAGGGCACCAACCTCCCTACGGGGTGGCCATGAGTGCCCAGGGCGCGCCCCCTGCCTCGTGGCCCCCTCGGGCATCGTCTCACGTTGATTCTTCTTCCCAAAAATCACATATATTCCAAAAAAAATCTCCATCAGTTTTTATCCCGTTTGGACTTCGTTTGATATGGATTTTCTGCGAAACAAAAAGCATGCAACAAATAGGAACTGGCACTGGGCACTGGATCAACATGTTAGTCCCAAAAATAATAGAAAAGTTTCCAAAAGTATATGAAAGTTGTATAATATTGGAATGGAACAATCAAAATTAGAGATACGATGGAGACGTATCAAGAGGCCACCTAGTTGGAGTCAGCCCTCCTTAAGGCAGTCTTTTTGGAGCCGCCGCTCTCAAGCAGCCGGTCATTCAGACCAGCTGGCCTTGAGAAGGCAACCCGTTATCTTCGAGGCTTGAGGGGTGCAGCTGGTCCTGATGTCTTGAAACACAATGGGAGGCTGATGAGGCTACCCGTGGTCATTTACTCCGATAGTAGTCCTCGAAGCTAGTGGGGCGCTACTGTTGGGAAGGCAGGAAGCCGCAGCAGCTTCCTACTCCGAGTGATCTGGTGGTCTTGCTTCGTCCGGCTTCTGAAGCGCTGGCTGGCAGGAGCCGGTTGCGGCCGGGCGGACCGTCCGAAAATTTTGAAATGTCATGGGAGGAGCCGGACGGCGAGCCAGCTGGGCACCAGGCTGGCCGCCTGCTGTCGGCATGGCATTTGTCACCCTTTGTGAGGGATATCTTGGCATTCCCCCTCCATCGAGCTGTGGGGGGAATTCTTCTACACTGAGCTTGGAACCGCAGCCAAGAACGAGGCGGCCCAGTGCGGCGCCTTCATCGCGGTAAGGCGCCCGGGAGCCGGCAAGTGCTTCCTAGCCATCAGCTTGACGCCATTTGTCAAGCTGTGGAAAAAAATCTACGTGAAGAACATGCACCCGGAGCACGACTTTGTCAACCTACCGGTCTATCAAGCCGGCCCGCCGGTTGAGCCCCGCCACAATTGTACTTTCAAGCCGAATAAGTTGTCGGCCGCCTCCACAGCCGCCATTGCTCGGCTCGAGGAGATGGCGGAGTCGGAAGGCCTCCAGGCTTTGGATCTGCTGACCGCCTTCGTGGCGTGCCGGGTGCTCCCCCTCTAGACCCGGCCTCACATGATCAGCCGGATGAGCGAGCACTGAGACCCCTGCCGGATGTGCATAAAGGAGATGCTGAATGCGGAGGTGGCCCGTCTGGTCAACTATATTTCGAGCTGGAAGCTCTTGGAGGGGGAGTGGCAGTTCGGCAAGCAGTCGTACTCCCGAGCAAACCCTCCGCCTGCTATAAGTCTTTCTCTTTCTTTTTTTCTTGTTTCTCCTGGGCCGCGTTCTACTTTCGCCGGCTAACCAGCCGGCCACTTGTGCAGATTCTCTCGTCCCAGCAGGCGGCCGATGCCTTGCAAGAAGGCCAGGAGTACCCGTCGGACAGGTCTGAGAGCGACGTGGACGACCCCGATTTGGGAGCGGCCACCTTGGAGGATGATGCCGCAGGCGGTGGCAGTGGAGCAGGCGGGCCCGGGGGAGGCAGCCTCGAGATGTGGCTAGACGACGATGATGAGGAGCCCGAAGCACGCCGTCTCCGCAGAGCTGACAAGGCGGGTGCGACCTCATCAGCTGTGCCAGCTATGCCAGGCGGCGCATAGAAGCGCTGGGCCGCTATGCCACTTCTCGGCAGCCGGAACAAGAAGCCAAAGAAACCGGCTGCCGCGACCAAGCGGCGAGAGGCCGCCATGAAGGCGGCCCAATTTCAAAGGGCCCCAAAGCAGCCCCCAGTAGTGTCCGCGCAAGTGCTCAACCCCCACCGAGTTTCTTCTTTGTCCCTTTTCTTGCGAATTTTCTTCCAAACTTATTTTGTCCCGCTCGAGCAGGGACCATTCTCCCTTGTGTTGGGGAACGTAGTAATTTCAAAAAAAATCCTACGCACACGCGGGATCATGGTGATGCATAGCAACGAGAGGGGAGGGTGTGTCCATGTACCCTCGTAGACCAAAAGCGGAAGCGTTAGCACAACGTGTTTGATGTAGTCGTATGTCTTCACGATCCGAACGATCCAAGTACCGAACGCACGGGACCTCCGACTTCAGCACACGTTCAGCTCGATGACGTCCCACGAACTCCGATCCAGCAGATCTTCACAGGAGAGTTTCGTCAGCACGATGGCGTGATGATGGTGATGATGATGCTACCGACGCAGGGCTTCGCCTAACCACCGCTACGATATGATCGAGGTGGATTATGGTGGAGGGGGGCACCGCACACGGCTAGGAGATATCAACAGATCAACTTGTGTGTCTAGAGGTGCCTGTCGGTGTCAAAACCGGCGGATCTCGAGTAGGGGGTCCCGAACTGTGCGTCTAAGGCGGATGGTAACAGGAGATGGGGGACACAATGTTTACCCAGCTTCGGGCCCTCTGGATGGAGGTAATACCCTATGTCCTACTTGATTGATCTTGATGATATGAGTATTACAAGAGTTGATCTACCACGAGATCGTAGAGGCTAAACCCTAGAAGCTAGCCTATGATTCTGATTGTTGTTGTCCTACGGACTAAACCTTCCGGTTTATATAGACACCGGAGGGGGCTAGGGTTACATAGAGTCGGTTACAAGGGAGGAGATCTAAATATCCGAATTGCCAAGCTTGCCTTCCACGCAAAGGAGAGTCCCACCTGCACATGGGACGATGTCTTCAATCTTGTATCTTCATAGTCCAACAATTCGGCCAAAGTATATAGTCCGGCAGTCCGAGGACCCCCTAATCCAGGACTCCCTCAGTAACCCCTGAACCAGGCTTCAATGACGACGAGTCCGGCGCTCCAATTGTCTTCGGCATTGCAAGGCGGGTTCCTCCACTGAATAGTCTATAGAAGATTTTGAACACCAGGATAGTGTCTGGCTCTGCAAAACAAATTCCACATACCACCGTAGAGAGTATAATATTTCCACAAATCTAATCTGACAACAATTTTTAATAACGTGACATCACACCATGGCTCGGTCATTATTCGAACCGTTTTTCTCAACCAGCCACGGCACATATTGCGAGGCGGTTTCCTTGGCATGTCTTGTCGAAGTAGAGATCGTGTCCCCTTATCACGGGATTCTCATCAATACGGGTGTGGGTAACCCAACCGCACCATTAATCACGATGCTTGGGGAATAAGCGAGTTTACCAGGCAAGTGGGAAGGCGCAGAATCCCTGCTGCCTTTATAAGGGGTTAAGGACTCCCTTTCGCACCCATGATTTCTCCTTCCTGATCTATTCCCCCTCGCCCGAGCCCCAGCGCCCGAGCGTTCGTCTTCTCCGCCCACAAAGGCCGTCCAAAAATGTCTGGATCCGGAGCAGGAGGCATGTGGATGGCCTCTACCATCCAGGAGAAGCATATCAAAAAGCTTCGGGAGGCCGGGTATCTGGCCAAAAAAATTGGCCCCCGTCTCCCGACAGCGAGACAGATCGTTCCCACTCCAGAACCCCAAGAGAGGGTTGTATTCCTCCCTCATTTTTTCCGCGGGCTAGGGTTTCCCCTCCACCCATTTGTTCGCGGCATCATGTATTACTACGGGATCGATTTTCATGATCTATCACCCAATTCCTTCCTCAACATCTCGACATTCATCGTCGTGTGCGAGGCTTTTCTCCGCATCTCCCACACTTCGGCTTGTGGCTGAAGATCGTCAATGTGAAACCCAAGGTGGTCAGCGGCGAGCACGCCGAGTGCGGAGGTGCTATGGTGAGCAAGATGGCCAACGTTACATGGCCAACATGTGCTTTTAATAATTCCGTCAAAGAGTGGCAACAACAGTGGTTTTACATCACTGAGTCGCGCGGCACGGAATGGGCCGCTTCTCCATAGTTCCGATCTGGAGCCCCTCTGCGGCTTACGTCTTGGCCCAAGAAGGGCCTGAACTGGTCTTCGTCTGACGAACTGTCTATGCTCCGGACGCGAGTTAAAGATATGGAAGACAAGAACGTCGAACTTGTCAATGTAGTCCAGGTGATGTTAGTTCGCCAGATCCTACCTTGTCAGCACCGGACTTGCAATCTATGGGAATTCGATCCAGCCAAGCACCAGACCCTGCGAAAGCTCTATGGCTCTTCACATGAAGACATCTAGATGGTGCTTTTCAAGTCCGGCAAATCATGGCCGAACTCGGCCGAGGACCGCGGGTATCAATTGTCCCGCCCTGCAAGCTCGGTAAGTTTTTATGTGTTTTATCCGCATGACCCAAGGGAAATGCTTAATGCGTTTTCCTCAACTCCCCTAGGGTTGGAAGAAGAAGGCTGGGCGGATCCACTATCCGGCCCCGTTGCCCGAAGAACCGGCCGGCCCACTTATGACGAAGATGCTGGCCCCCATGCCGCACAAGACGCCGAAGAAGAAGACCGAGAAGGAGGCCAAAAAGACCCGGGGCGGCCTTCATCGCCGCGGCACTTTGGGCACAATGCCCGAAGGCTCCAACGTTCGTTCTGCCTCCGAAGAGGACGAGGACGAGGAGGAAGATGAATCCCCGGCGGGGGAAGAAAGAAGAGGGCGGCCTCCATACACTTGGAGGCCGTGTCGCCTAAAAGGGGAAAAGCTCCTCTTCCAGAAGAGTCCACTGTTGCCATCGATAGCAGCCCTGCATGGGATCCCAGGGCCCAGCCCCTAGTGAACTCGTGAGTGTAAAATTCGGACATGTTTATGCGTCCAGACTCATCATGGCATAATATTTTAACCTGAGCTATATTCTTTTGTAGTCCAGCGAGGTCCCGCACCGAATGATCCTCATCAGAGGATTTGCTGAGCTCGGATGCTATGGAGAGAGGGATGCCCCCGAAGGCCCCTTCCCCCAAATATGTGAATAACACCAAGGCCTCATCCCAGAAGGACCCCGGCCAAGGAGGGGGGAGGGATCGTGAAAGTGGCGCCTGGAGGTCAAACTTCCGGGGCCGGAGACATGGGGGTCGATGGCGGGAGCCATCTTGAATTCGGCTCCCAGCTAGACGCAATTCTGGAGACCAATACGGCTCGAGAATCAAGCACATAGCCTCCCTCAGCTGGAGGGGGCGTGCCTATTCCACCGGCAATCTCTGTCCAACCAGAGGTGCCGGATGTTTTGTTGGCGGCGCTGAAGAGCGCCTCCATCGTGGATGAGCATCGTGCCCTGATGGGTGCGGTGACTAAGGAGATTCAGTCTGCTAAGAGTGGACTGAATGAAGCCTATATAAGCCTTATAAAAGGCTTTGAGGTATGTTTTATGAGGTTTCGGAGAGTGTCATAGTATGGATAGTAGCCCCTGATACACGGTTCGGTGCGACGAAGGACCGGACAGAGGATCAATTTTATTTTCGCAGGAAGACTCACTTGATGACATCTATCTCTCTTCATTTATAAGCAGGCATCTGCGGTGGCTGCTGCCTCTCATGCTGCGAAGGTCTCCGGACTGAAACAAAGTCTGGAGCGGGCCAAAGAAGAGCTTGGCCAGTTGAAAAGGCAGTTGGAAGATAAACAAGGTATGCGCTAGCCTTGTTCGCGTTTTAGTGCAAACAAATTCTCAGTATGATAAAATATGTTTCACTACTGGCGCCAGGGGCGATGACCGAAGTCGAGGTTCTGAGGAAGGCTGTTGCCGAGGCCGAGGAAAAGGAAGCCGCAGAGCAGGCTCTTCGTGAGAAGCACGAGGCCAGGGTTATTGAAGCTGAGCAGGAGCTTCAAGAGTCCGTGAAGAAATGTGAGACCTTGGAGCAGAGTTTAGCGAAGAAAGAATCCGAACTCGCCAGGGCTCATCAGGCTGCGTGCGATGCGCAAGGGAAACCCAAGGTGCCCTACAGGAGATCCAAGAGGTGAGGACAATCACGGCGGGTAAGGCTTTTTCCATGTAAAGCAAGTATGTGAGGAGAAATCATGTTTCTAATTTTGAGTTCGGATTTCTCCAAGGGTATTTGCGGGACTTCCCCGCAGCATATCGGATGCCGCCCAATTCTACCGAGCCGAAGAAGGGAACACTGCGGATAAGCTCTTCTGGTCGCAGTATCTAGCACCGAATTATCCCGTGCCTTTTGTCGACCAACTGAAACAGCTGATCGAACTGCATAGGACGGCCGAACTAGCCATGAAGGATTTGATTATCCGGCTATGGCCTGCCGAGCCGATTCCAGGCAGCTACTTCGGGCTCGTGAAGCGGCTTGTGAGTGTCTACCCTCGACTTGACGTCATCAAGCGGTCGGTCTGCATAGAGGGCACGCGAATGGCCTTCGCCCGTGCAAAGGTGCACTGGGGGAAGATGGATGTTGAAAAGCTAATGACCGAGGCATCGTCAGAGGGGAAGGAGCACCGCAAGCCCGAATTATATTATGAAAGTTTCCTGAAAGGATCCTACCTAGCGGCAGAGCAATGCACCAAGGACATTATATTTCCATGAATACAATCATGTTGTCCTTTGTAATGTTGAACAATGTCATTTCTATTATTTATTACCTGTTATATAAAAGTTTATCCTCCTGCGCGGCCGTTTTATATATTAATCTTGAGAGTTGGCCAGTCGTCGGCTTCTGCCCCCACGTAGGAAGTATGGGGGTGTTCGGGATAAACCTGATCACTCTTTATCCCAGTTTTGGGTCCTTCGAAGGAGGTGTTCAGCACAGCGAACCAGGCAATCAGACTATAGGGCTTTATCACTCTCACTTAGCCGTAGGAGCTTTAGAAAAGTAAGGTAGGCGCAGCCCCTGGTGTTCGGAAGACCGCACGAGGGGCTATATAAGCACCTGATCGGAAGAAAGCCGATCCATCGCACGCCGCATTGGTTATGGCATTATGCGGGGAAATCCTTAAAGATTTTACAACCTCTCGAACAGCTGACCAGCTCTTGCCGCATCATGACAGTCAGTTTTCGGCTTTCTCTACTGAGGTGCTCGTCCCAAAGAACCAGGACACAATCGTAGTAGTTCTCCCAGTGCTACCTTAACCGATATAGTGGAACGTAAGGTACCAAAACATGGGAGCCGGGCAAACCCAACTATTGACCCAAGACATGATTCGCAGCTGATGCATATAATGCTATAAGTTCGGGGTGCCGAGCTTCCATGAAGGTGTTCGGACTTGATTGCCGTATGATGGGTAAAACGAAGCCCCTGGCATATTTAAGGCATATCGCGGTGTGCGGATGCCACTTGACAAAAGAATTTCAACAAGAAATAACAGTAGATGAGTGTTGTATAAATCCACATGTTGTATTTGAGTAGTACGTCGATGTGTGTGAGTACATGTAATGTGGTAGAAAAGAAATATGACTGTGGAACCTGCTTAGACCGGGGGGGAAGAAGCTGTGTGCAGATCAGGAGTATAGTCGGATGGTCATCGTGGGGAATATATAAGGATTCCTTTGTGCGTTCGAGCTGCTTCCATATCGCCAGTCCTGGTCTGCGCAAAGTTAAACCTGCAAACAAAATGTAAGAAATGCTTGTGTGCCGCAGAGCGGTTAAGCCGCGGTATGTGGCCTGTCCTGGCCCTCGCTGCAGTGTTTAATTGAGCTCTGGATGAGCCGGGCTATCCTGCCGCGAAGTAGTTTGAGGTCCTTTGGCGGTGTCCGAGAATCGGGCCGTCGACTTGTGGTTCGGTTGGAAGGTGCCACTTGTAGCTTCTGCTGTTAAGGCAGCGGCGGTATACTCCTTGGTGCCAAGGGAAAGTTCCTCCTTGCCATTAACTGTGATGACGCCGCGTGGACCGGGCATCTTGAGCTTACGGTAGGCATAATGTGGCACCACGTTGAATCAAGCGAACGCAGTTCGTCCGAGCAGTGCTTGATAATCACTGCGAAAGGGGACAATATCGAAGATTAACTCTTCGGTACGGTAATTGTTCGGTGATCCGAAGACTACCTCCAGGGCGATGGAGCCTGTACAGCTGGCCTTGATACCTGGTATAATACCTCTGAAGGTGGTTGTAGTGGGCTTGATCACCGAATGATCGATGCCCAACTTGCGCACTGTGTCCTGGTAAAGCGGGTTTAGACTGCTACCTCCGTCCATAAGGACTCGTGTGAGGTGGAACCCATCAACTATTGGGTCGAGGACTAGTGCGGCTGGGTTGCCCTAAGTGGTATTAACCGAACGATCCGTGTCGTTGAAGGTGATCGGCCCCAGTTTATATTGTGGGACGACCGATTCCATTAAGTCGACATCCTTGAGGTTGTGCGTTCCGGGTTGGGACTGTAGGTGCCGTTTACCACGTTCACCGTTTGGATTTGCGGGGGAAATTTCTTTTGCCCTCCTGTAGTCGGTGAGCTGGGCTCCTCGTCTCCATCGTCGCCTTGAGACCCCTTATCTTTGTTTTTGGCACCTGACCTGCCCGCTTGTTTGAAGACCCAGCATTCTCTGTTAGTGTGATTGGCTGGTGTTCCTGGGGTGCCATGAATTTGGCATGGGCGATCGAGTATGCGGTCCAGGCTGGATGGACCCGGATTGTCATTTTTGAGTGGCCCATTCTGCTGACTGGACTTAGAGCCCCTAAATCAGGCATTAACTGCCGTATCTTTGGCGTTTTCACCATTTTTACGGTGCTTGTGTTTATTGCGTCGGGGTTTGCCGTTGCTATCTCTGGCTTCTGATGTGCCAGGGTTGCTTGCTGTGTTGTTGCTACGGGCCAACCAGCTATCTTCGCCCACACAAAAGCGGGTCATGAGTGTGTGAGGGCTGCCATGGATTTTTGCTTTTCTTGGCCGAGATGTCGGGCGAGCCACTCTTCACGGATGTTATGTTTAAAGACCGCTAGAGCTTCGGCATCCGGACAGTCGACAATTTGGTTCTTTTTAGGTAGGAACCGAGTCCAGAATTTCCTGGCTGACTCTCCGGGCTGTTGTGTTATGTGACTTAACTCGTCAGCATCCGGTGGTCGCACATAAGTGCCCTGGAAGTTGTCCAAGAATGCATCTGCCAGGTTCTTCCAACGTCCAATGGAGTTTGCCGGCAAGCTACTCAGCCAATGCCGAGTCGGGCCCTAGAGTTTTAGCGGGAGATACTTGGCGTGTAGATCATCCCCGTGGGCCATGTGAATGTGGATGAAGAAATCCTCTATCCATACCGCGGGGTCTGTAGTGTCGTCATATGATTCAATATTCACGGGTTTAAACCCTTCTGGGAATTCATGGTCCATTACTTCATCAGTGAAGCATAGGGGGTGTGCGGCGCCTCTGTGCCGGGCTATATCACGATGTTGTTCATATGAATCTTATCTGCTGTGTTCGGCCCGGCTGGATTTGCTTTTAGTATATCCGGCGTGACGGTTGTCGTCATGCATTGGGGCGTGCCCCCGTGATCCATAGATCGGTCTTGCATGTCCTGCCTTGTTTTCCAATACGTCTCGCAGGTCCTGCGTGTTACCCTGGGCCTTGGAAAAAAATTAACTGGCGATGGGGTGCGGGCTAGACTTCGGCCTGATGTGCCGCTTTGTCTCGACCACGAGGTGGTCGGTCAGCCGCATCATACGCTGGGAGCGTAGGCATTAATGCTTCCTCCTTGAGTTGGGGTAGCAGCCTGCGTTTCGGATAACTTTTGGTTGGGTGCTCGAGTTCGTATTCCTCGGCCGCCAGGACCTTAGTCCATCTATCCGCTAGCAGATCTTGGTCAGCTTGAAGCTGTTGTTTCTTTTTCTTCGGGTTTTTTGCTATGGCTATAAGCCGGCGCTTGAAGCGCTCCTGTTCGACGGGATCCTTAGGCACGGTAAATTCTGCGTCGCTGAGGCTCACCTCATCATCGGAGAGGGGCATGTAATTGTCATCCTCTGATTCTCCGTCTGCCGCCTGTTCCATATGGGTAGCTTGCCCATCCTCCCGCTCGAAGTCTGGCTGGAGAGGATTGTCTTTGTCTTCGGCACTGTCTGTAGCGTTATTGTCTCTTGTGCGGGTATCACTGCTTTTGCTATGGCGGGGCTTAGAGCGCCGTCGATGACGCCGGTGCGTAGATTGCTTCTCGGGGGGATTATCCTCTGTTGCCTTATTGCCATCGCTTTCTTTGGGGGTGTCCACCATGTATATATCATATGATGAGGTGGCAGTCCAGCGCCCTGTGGGCGGTGGTTCCTGTTCTTCTCCCACATCATCGTCCATACCGTCGATGTCTTCCGAGCCGAAATCAAGCATGTCGGTTAAATCGTCGACAATGGCTATTAAGTGGGTGGTGGGTGGGGAATGAATTTCTTCGTCGTCCGCTTCCCACTCAAGCCGGACATAGTTCGACCAAGGGTCTCCTGACAAGGAGAGAGATTTCAATGAACTTAGCAAGTCACCCAAGGGCGAGTGCTGAAAGATATCCACGGAGGTGAACTCCATGATCGGTGCCCAATCAAATTCGATAGGCACGGACGCGGACGGTTGAGAGCCTGTGGCCAAGGATGAATCCAAGGATCCGGCAACATAGGTTTCGTGGGAGGTGAAGTCAGTATTCGTCTCTATCGCCGCTGAGTGTGCGGCCTCCGTGGCGGGGTCCATCCACCCATCCTCGGATGGCGCGGTCTGCTCCGGATCAAGGGTCGGAGTTGCCGCAGGTGTGATCTCCCGAACACTGTCCGGCGGCAGAGCTAAGTCATGCTCGTCGTGACTGTGTGGCGCACCTGACATGGGCTCGAATCCGTCGAAGATCAAGTCTCCGCGGATGTCGACAGTGTAGTTTAAGCTTCCAAACGTGACCTGATGGCCAGGGGTGTTGTCGGTGTCAAAACCGGCAGATCTCGGGTAGGGGGTCCCGAACTGTGCGTCTAGGCCGGATGGTAACAGGAGGCAGGGGACACAAAGTTTTACCCAGGTTCGGGCCCTCTTAATGGAGGTAAAACCCTACGTCCTACTTGATTAATATTGATGATATCGGTAGTACAAGAGTAGATCTACCACAAGATCAGAGAGGCCAAACCCTAGAAGCTAGCCTATGGTATGATTGTATGTTGTGATTATTGTCCTACGGACTAAAACCCTTCGGTTTATATAGACACCGGAGAGGGTTAGGGTTACACAAGGTCGGTTACAAAGGAGGAGATATCCATATATGTATTGCCTAGCTTGCCTTCCACGCCAAGTAGAGTCCCATCCAGACACGAGACGAAGTCTTCAATCTTGTATCTTTATAGTCTAACAGTCCGGCCAATGGAGATAGTCCGGCTATCCGGAGACCCCCTAATCCAGGACTCCCTCAGTAGCCCCCGAACCAGGCTTCAATGACGATGAGTCCGACGCACGGTATTGTCTTCGGCATTGCAAGGCGGGTTCCTCTCCAAATTCTATGTACTTGTTGAAATAATGTCCGGTTTCTTGTGAATGCTTGTACTCCTTGGCTTCCACGCCCAATAATGGCCACTTTCCACGTGTCGAGCGAATGTGAAGAGCCAGGGTGTTTTCATATTTACCCCCCTAGCTGTGTGAATGAGCAGTCTATTTAAAAAGACGAGGATTCAGATCCAAATCACACCATTCCCCCTTGGCGAGCCTTCATCGGAGCGCACCCGACAGAGATCCATTCCATCATGGCCGGTCGACACAGCTCCTCCTCTCGCACCCCTAGCTCCAAACTGGGAGATTGGGAGAGATGTTCCATCCCGCACGGCAAATTGGTGATGCTTCAGTCCAAGGGATTTCTTCCCCCAGCGTACCTGTTCCCGGTTCGAGCCAGGCTTCCCACCTACAATGGAGGAGAGCAAGCGGAGAGCCGTCCCAATCCCTCCAAGGGAGAGCGGGTATGCCTTGTCCCTTATTTGGTAAGAGGGCTCGGATTCCCAATTCATCCGTTTCTCCGGGGGCTTCTGGAGTTCTATGGCCTCCAGTTGCACAACCTTATGCTTAACTCCCTACTGCATATCGCGGGATTCGTAGCCCTTTGCGAGTTGTTTTTGGGCTGTGAGGCTCATTTCGCTCTATGGAAGAAGCTCTTCTGCCTTGTGCCCCGTTCTAAGAAGGGATCAATATATCAAGTGGGCGGAGCCGAAGTGTGGCGTATTGCCGGGACCGGATACCTGTCCGGGACCCCGAAGAAGACGTCCGAAGACTAGCCTTCAGAATGGTTCTATATAGAAGATTTCCCCCTCCCAGACCCTATTCGGATCGGCCTTCCGGAGTTCGACAACGCCCCTTTGAAGAAGCGCCGGAGCTGGTGTCCACGGAGCTCCCTGGAGGAAGATGACAGGGACATTCTTTACCTAATGAGCCAGATAAGTTTTTTAGCTCGATCCGGAGTGACCATGATCGAGGTCATGGCCACATGCATCATGCAGGGGGTGCAGCCGCTTCAGTATAGAGGCCACCCCATGTGGGATTTCAACGGGGAGGATGATGCCACCCGCCACGGCCGCAAAGGGCCGGGGTCAGCTGTCGATCTAATAAAGATCGTATCCCGTTTGTACAAGGGAGAAGAGGAGGAATTCCTTTGTGTCAACCCGCAAGGAGGATTTTCTATGTACATTCCTCCGGGCTAGGTAAGCGGAGACTTTTTATTGCCCATCCATTTCGTATTCCCGTAGTTAGGTATTTATGCGATTTTATCGCAGGAGCTGCGCCAGGCAGTAAAGGAGATAAACAGCCCTCCTCCGCAACCCGAGGACCCCAGATGGTCCCTTGACCCGGCCTCCCAGGAGGATCCGGACATATCTGTGGAGCTGATTGACAGGGTATTTTACCAATGGAGTAATGACAACGCCTTGGTGGCCATTACGGCCGATTACCCTGGGCTAGTTCCAGCCTCACAGGTGAGTGAGACCAAAGTCCCATCACGTAAAAAGGGATCCGTCCTTGCGCTTTTTGATTGCCGTATAACAGCCGTGTTTTGCAGGGGAGGTCCTCGGGGCAGAAGGTCGAGCCTGTGGCAACTAGCCAACAAGGGGCCGCAAGGCCAGGCAGGCTGAAAAGATCCATAGTCCGGATTGAGGCACCGGCGCAGCGGTACGGCGCGTTGTCTTTATTGCAAGACAGTATTTGTGGAGGCATATTAACGCCCATGCCTTCTTTTCAGGAAAAAGAGAGCTCGCCAGACTATACCCGAAGAGGCTACCAATCGCGCCTCCACAAGCCAGGCTCCAAGGCCAGATTCAAAGGCGGGAACGAATACAAGGCATGCGCTAGGTGCTCCTCCGACAAAGGATGCGGATAAACTGTCCGCCACCCATTCCGAGGTGGAAAGTGCCATGAACCACAGACGTCGCCGGACTATTCTTCGTGACGCTTGTTTCTCCCAAGAGGCATTGGATGCCTTCAACTCGGGAGACGCGCACCTCCGTGCCGCTCAAAATGGTCTAGCCAGAGCCACGGAGCAGTATGTAAGACATACGGGTGAGAAAATTTGATGATTATATATATCAATAGCCCCTGAGACTTGAAACAGTTAGGATAACTGATTTAAGGATCATTTGTTATGCAGGTTCTTACAGAAAAGAATACTCAACTGTCCCAGGAGCTGGAAGAGTGCAAAGCCCAACTGCAGGCCGCACTAGCCGTAGCCGGGGAGCCCAAAAAGACCCCCTCTGGTAACATATCCTTTCAATGATAAGTATCATATTAGAGTGCGGCGTATATGCAGATCTGACGATAAAATTGCAGATGACGCTGGAGTAAATCTGGATAAGCAACAGCTCATACGCCAGCTGAAGGCCGGTGAGAGCGTGCTGACAAGGGTGAGGCAGGAGACGAATGATCTCCGAGATGCCAACACCAAGCTGGGCGTGGAACTAAAACATGTTCGTGCCCAACTGTCGGACTCTGTTAAGGAGAATCGGCAGCTTCGACATGACATATTTAGTAAGTGCTTGAATGAACTTCGAAAAAAGAGTTCGGCGAGGAAGTTGGCTGATAGAGTTATGTTTGTAGGTATGCTTATAGGTCGTCCTGCCGAAGAGATGCCTGGTTCGATGGGTGATCTCCTTCCCGAGCTCTCGCAGTTGCACGAACGAGTTCGGCAGGTGATGCAAGGCGTCGCCCAGGCCATGTGGACATCCGTCTCCATACCCAAAGGCCTTGGAGGGCTTGCAGAAAGGCTAAAGAGAGCACGGCGGTGCTTCCGGTTATGGAAGATATCGGCCTACCTTCAGGGTGCCAGGGAAGCCTGGGCAATGGTGAAGACACGGTACACGAAGGCTCGCCCGAACCACATGACCGAAGTCGGACCTATGGGGCCTGATGGCAAGGAGATCCCTGTCAGTTTAGTGTACGGCCAAGTAGAATTTGCCGCAAAGTATTCCCAACAGGACTGTAGACTAGACAGCCTATTGGATGGCATTGAAGAGGAATTCAACCAGTCAAATTGACTATGTAATTTTAAAGTGACATGTATGATGCCTTCTAGCCGGATTGTAGATCGTTTGTCGTGGTGGACCTTTTCGCTTCAACCTCGGGACCCGACAGTCTGGAGTGTATCAGAATACCCTTTCGGTTATGTAAGAACCGGGGCATGCATGGAGACCAGGCGTAGGGGTCATTAGTGCTTTATCAGACAAGTGCCCAACTAGTTATGTTATATTACATGGGTAGTAAGAAACATCTTCCAGAGAGAATAGTTCCGTTAAGGGTTCCTTTCCCTGGGTAGGCATGCCCTAAAGTGCATCTCCGGACTGCGACAAGAAGCGCAGAAAAAACATCTGGGGGCATATATGGATAACAAATAAAAGTCATCTTTTGTTCACCGACCGAATATTCTCTTAAGAACGCTAGCTTTCGGCTTCGCCCAGTCTGAGGTACACGTCCGGCTGACCTGGCGGTAACAATCGCAGAGGTGCTCCCCTTATGCCCTAGCCGAATTAACGGGAACGTAGGGCATAAATACAAGAGCCAGGAAACCCAGCTTGGCCAAAACTTAAGTCATATCAATGCATATAATGGTGAAAAAGGTACATGCGGAAGTATGACGCATGTGTTGGGCGTGATGCCCAGGTGAATAATCTAAGCTTCTGTGAAAGAAGCCCCCAGGTGTATAGAGTGCGGCTAGCATATCTATAATGTACAAGTGAGGCACAAGGTGACCCTTGGAGGCCTAGAGAAATAAAAGAAAGAAAGGGAAACAAGACAGATGACGCATATGCAGAAAATGGACAAAGGGAGGGGACTAACATAACGTCCGGTGCTAGGCGTAGAATCTTCGGAGTCTGGCTGCGTTCCATGGGTTCGGCTCGAGTCGACTAGTCGATGCATCCCGCAGTCGGTACGCTCCGCCGGTCAGAACTTGGTCGATGATGAAGGGACCTTCCCATTTGGGCTCTAGCTTGTTCTTTTTCTTATCCGGCAGCCGGAGAACTAGTTCGCCAATGTTATAAGTTTTGGCCCGTACTTCTCTGCTTTGGTATCTGTGAGCCTATTGCTGGTAAAATGCGGAACGGGCTTTGACTACGTCGCGCTCTTCCTCCAAGGTGTCCATACTGTCCTGCCGATCGAGCTCGGCTTCTCTTTCTTCGTACATGCGCACTCAAGGTGAGTCATGAATTATGTCACAGGGCAGGACTGCCTCTGCGCGGTACACCGTAAAAAATGGTGTGTGTCTGGTACTACGATCCGGCGTGGTCCGCAACCCCCAGAGTATGGAGTCGAGCTCCTCTACCCAATGCGTGTCACACTCCGTTAAGGAGCGCACTAATCTGGGTTTAATGCCACTCATTATAAGACCATTTGCTAGTTCGACTTGACCGTTGGTTTGTGCGTGATAGACTGAAGCATAATCGAGCTTGATGCCCATTTTGCTGCACCAGAGTTTTACCTCATTGGCTGTGAAGTTCGTGCCGTTATCAGTGATGATGCTGTGGGGGACGCCGTAACGGTGTACAACCCTGGATATGAAATCTATCACCGGTCCGGATTCGGCTGTTTTAACCGGTTTGGCCTCTATCCATTTGGTGAATTTATCCACCACGACCAATAAGTATTTTTTCTTGTGGGTTCCCCCTTTAAGGGGTCCAACCATGTCAAGCCCCCAGACCGCGAAGGGCCATGTAATAGGGATTGTTCGGAGGGCGGTGGGTGGCATGTGGCTTTTATTTGCAAAGAGCTGGCAACCGGCGCAACGTTGGACCAAGTCTTGTGTGTCTGCCCGGGCCGTTGGCCAATATAATCATGTACGGGAGGCCTTGCTTCCAAGAGCCCGGGTTGCTGCGTGATGACCGCCAAGTCCGGCATGAATTTTTGCCAAAAGGTTCCGCCCTTCCTCTTCGGAGATGCACCGTTGAAGGACTCCGGTAGCGCTTTTTTGTACAATTCTCCCTCATGGACCCTGTAGGCCTTGGATCGCCGCACTATGCAGCGTGCCTCATTTTGGTCCTCCGGAAGATCCTGTCTAGTTAAGTAGGCCAGGAATGGTTCTGTCCATGGGGCAACAATGGCCATTATTTCGTGGGCTGATTGTGTTATTTCGGTGGCGGAGCCTCCGATTGTGTCAGAGAGTTCAGTTTTGGGTATTTTGGCCGGGTCCGGACTATTGTTACAGGTGTCCCCTTCCCATGCTACGGATGGCTTGAAGAGTCGTTCCAGAAATATGTTTGGAGGTACCGCGTCACGCTTTGCGCCGATGCAGGCGAGGATATCCGCCGCCTAATTGTTTTCCCGAGCCACATGGTGAAATTCGAGCCCCTCGAACCGAGCTGACATTTTTAGGACATCATTGCGATAAGCTGCCATTTTCGGATCCTTGGCGTCGAAGTCTCCATTTATTTGGGATAACGCGATGTTCGAATCCCTGCGCACCTTTAGGCATTGAATGCCCATGGATACTGCCATCCGGAGACCATGAGGAAGGGCCTCATATTCTGCTGCGTTGTCGGAGTCCGTATACATTATCTGTAATATGTATTGAACGGTATCTCCTGTTGGGGACGTCAAAACGATGCCAGCCCTCAAACTGGCCAACATTTTGGAGCCGTACTCTTTAGGGAGTTCGGCTTCCGTCCATTCAGCGACGAAGTCAGCCAAAATTTGCGACTTAATAGCTCGCCGTGGCTTGTAAGTTATGTCGAACGGGAGGAGCTCGATGGCCCATTTGGCAATCCAGCCCGTCGTGTCGCGGTTGTTTATAATATCATTAAGTGGTACTTCCGAGGCTACCGTTATCGAACACTCTTGAAAGTAGTGTCGCAGCTTCCGGGATGCCATAAATACTGAGTACGCTATCTTTTGATAATGCGGGTACCGTGATTTGCATGGAGGAAGGACAGTGGACACATAGTAAACCGGCTTTTGAAGGGGGAATTTGTGTCCGTCCACTTCTCGCTCGACGATGAGCACTGCGCTTACTACTTGATGAGTTGCCGCAATGTATAATAGCATTGGTTCGCCAATGTTTGGCGTGGCCAGGACTGGGTTTTTTGCCAATATGGCTTTTATTTCGTTGAGTCCGTCCGTGGCGGCGTCCGTCCACTCGAAGTGTTCGGTGCGCCGGAGGAGGCGATAAAGGGGTAATGCCTTTTCTCCCAAGTGGGAGATAAAGCAGCTTAGAGCCGCCATGCATCTAGTCAATTTTTGTATTTGTTTGAGGTCTGTTGGGGTACCAACTGTGACAACGCTTGGATTTTGGCCGGATTGGCTTCGATGCCTCTACTGGAGACGATGAATCCCAGGAGCTTTTCGGCTGGTACGCCGAAAACGCATTTTTCCGGATTGAGCTTGATGTCATATGTTCGGAGGTTGTCGAATGTGACCCTCAAATCATCTACTAGAGTTTCGACATGCTTGGTTTTAATGACCACGTCATCCACGTATGCCTCCACTGTTTTTCCGATTTGGTTTGCCAGACATGTCTGAATCATGCGCTGATATGTTGCGCCGGCTTTTTTTAGCCCGAAGGGCATTGTGTTGAAGCAGAATGGGCCATATGGTGTGATGAATGCCGTTGCGGCTTGGTCTGGCTCTGCCATTTTGATTTGATGGTAGCTAGAGTATGCGCCGAGGAAACACAGTGAATCGTGTCCTGCGGTAGCATCGATGATTTGATCAATGCGGGGGAGGGGGAAGGGATCCTTTGGGCAGGCCTTGTTAAGGTCCTTAAAATCGACGCACAAGCGCCGGGATTTGTCCTTCTTTGGTACCATCACCAGGTTTGCTAGCCAGTCCGGATGTTTTATGTCTCTGATGAATCCGGCCTCCAATAGCTTGGCTAGTTCCTCTCCCATGGCTTGTCTTTTAGGCTCGGAGAAACGTCAAAGAGCCTGCTTGACTGGCTTGAATCCTTTTAGGATATTTAGGATATGTTCGGCCAGCCTGCGTGGGATTCCTGGCATGTCTGAAGGGTGCCAGGCAAAAATGTCCCAGTTCTCGCATAGGAACTCTCGCAGTGCGGCGTCGACATTAGGGCTTAATTGTGCCCCGATGGAAGTTGTTTTTGTAGGGTCCGTTGGATGGACTTGGAATTTGACTATTTCGTCTGCCGGTTTAAAGGAGGTGGACTTGGATCTTTTATCGAGTATCACATCGTCCCTATTCACCATGGAGCGCAGCACAGTTAGTTCTTCGGCCGCTAGGGCCTCGGATAGTGCCTCAAGGGCCAGTGCAGCTGTCATATTTTCGGCGCGGAGTGCTATGTCTGGATCACTAACGAGAGTGATGATTCCGTTGGTCCCGGGCATTTTGAGCTTCATGTACCCGTAATGGGGTATGGCTTGGAAGATTGTAAACACCTCCTGCCCTAATAAAGTGTGGTATCTGCTGCTGAACGGGGCCACTTGGAATGTGATATCTTCAGACCTGTAATTATCCGGCGTGCCGAATACCATGTCTAGCACAACGTGCTTCTCGACTGGGGATGATTCCTCTAAAGGTTGTGCTGCTTTGCTCAATGCGGCTCTAGTCTATTTCCATCTTTTGAAGAGTTTCCTCATAGATGAGGTTTAATCCGCTGCCGCCGTCCATGAGTACCTTGGTGAGTCGAAAGTCGTCCACGATTGGACTGAGGACCAGTGCGGCTGGTGCTCGGGCTGTTTGGAATTTGGGTTCATCACTGGCGGTGAAGGTAATAGTCGTGCCACTGCAAGGATTTATTTCTGCTATGTGGCAGACTTCGGCTATGCTGCGGAGTGTTCGCTTGCCTCTATTATGTGACGCAAAGGTCTCAAAGACCGTTAACACCGCATTGTTGTCCACGGGATGGTGCTCTGTGGTTTTTGGGAGGAGTAGATCATCACTACTTTTGGCCACCTGCCGGAGTATCCCACATGCTCTAAGGCTGTGCGTTGGTATTGCATCCGCTGTACTATGAATTTTGCAGGATCCGTTGAGCCATCCCTCCAGTACGGTTCCTTGCCCCGTAGAGGGCTTTTGCTTTTTGGTAGTTAACCCAGGTGAATTGTGATAATGCACCCTTTTATTTCGGACTGGGTTTGTATTCAGGGCCGGATTATCCGGAAATTTTATTTTGGTTTTCCAGGCGCTTTCCATCGCACAGTACTTTCGTACTATGGACACCAAGTCAGCAAAGCGTGTAATTTCGCGATGACTTATGGCGTTGAGGATTCCCTTGTCCGTGCAATTATTGCAGAAAAATGAAATTGCCCTCGCGGCAGTCCTTTATCCTGTTCATGATCAGGAGGAATCTGGCCCAGTAATGGTGTACTGTTTCTTCGGGCTCTTGCCTAATTTGGGATAGATCGTGTATGTTTGGGTGGGTGGGTGGAATTAAATCCGAATCCTTACCCAATCTGAGACTCAGGGCCAAGGAGTTTCCAAACTCGAAGGTTTGGAGAATTGGATGTTTTCCGATGAATCAGGCCCGCTGCCTAATTCTAGGTTCAGGCCTTGAGTGACGTCCTCCCCTCCGCGGGTATCCGGCTTGGAGGGATCGGGAATCCGGACATAGCTAGTCCTTAAGATAGATGAAGGGTTGCTGCATTGTTCCTCCACCACTCCAATGTGATGGGTGACCTAGGGAGAGTTGATCTCTCTCAGATCGGGTTTAGGCCCAATCTGATCGTAGTCTATAGCGACTCCCAGGGCAGTGATGCGATCCAAGAGCTTGTTCAGGGAAGAGAGCTCCATTGGATCTAACTGCTCGGCGAGTTCCGAGTTGACGTGAAGATTGCTTTCGATGACCCGAGAAGTCATCGTCGGTGCAGCGGCCGAACGGGCGGTCATAAGAAAACTGCCTAGTCGGAGAGTTTGGCTGATAGCCAAAGCTCCCTCAGCGATAGTGTCGTCTTTGAAGATGGGATGAGACATCCTTCCTGGTGGCGACGGCACAACGGAACTCTCAATGAAAGCACCAATGTCGGTGTCAAAACCGGCGGATCTCGGGTAGGGGGTCCCGAACTGTGCGTCTAGGCCGGATGGTAACAGGAGGCTGGGGACACGAAATATTACCCAGGTTCGGGCCCTCTTGATGGAGGTAAAACCCTACGTCCTGCTTGATTAATATTGATGATATGGGTAGTACAAGAGTAGATCTACCATGAGATCGGAGAGGCTAAACCCTAGAAGCTAGCCTATGGTATGATTGTATGTTGTGATTGTTGTCCCAAACTGTGCGTCTAGGCCGGATGGTAACAGGAGGCAGGGGACACAAAGTTTTACCCAGGTTCGGGCCCTCTTGATGGAGGTAAAACCCTACGTCCTACTTGATTAATATTGATGATATGGGTAGTACAAGAGTAGATCTACCACAAGATTAGAGAGGCCAAACCCTAGAAGCTAGCCTATGGTATGATTGTATGTTGTGATTGTTGTCCTACGGACTAAAACCCTTCGGTTTATATAGACACCGGAGAGGGTTAGGGTTACACAAGGTCGGTTACAAAGGAGGAGATATCCATATATGTATTGCCTAGCTTGCCTTCCACGCCAAGTAGAGTCCCATCCGAACACGAGACGAAGTCTTCAATCTTGTATCTTCATAGTCTAACAGTCCGGCCAATCGAGATAGCCTGGCTGTCCAGAGACCCCCTAATCCAGGACTCCCTCAGGCGTAGCTCTCGATATGCTCTAGATGGCAAAGCGAGTTGGCCCGCAGTACGAAGCTGCCGAATACGAAGATCTGTCCAGGGAGAAAAACCTCACCCTGGATCGCATCGTTGCTGATGATCAAAGGAGCCATCAAGCCTTATGGTCACGACACAGTAGAACTCTCAATGAAAGCACCAATGTCAGTGTCAAAACCGGCGGATCTCGAGTAGGGGGTCCCGAACTGTGCGTCTAAGGCGGATGGTAACAGGAGACGGGGGACACAATGTTTAACCAGGTTTGGGCCCTCTCGATGGAGGTAATACCCTATGTCCTGCTTGATTTATCTTGATGATATGAGTATTACAAGAGTTGATCTATGTCACACCCTAGTTAGTTCAAGCATTAGAGTGTGCATCATGTTTAAATTCCTCTTAAATTTGAAATGGGGAAGACAGAACCCCCAACACCCCCCCTGGAAACAACTAGGGTTTACTAAAATTATTTTCAATGAACCTGAAATGCCCTTCTAAAAAGTTCACTCTCTTTGTCTTGGGTTAGAACCTCTGGCAAAATTGGTGCACAATTTTCTAGGTCAACAGAAGGTCATTGAATTAAATCATAAGTATTTGAGTGTGGGCATTTAAATGCTATAAAATAATTTAAATGCTCAAATAATTCTGGAAATAAATGTTTGCTGTTGGAAATATTCTAAACAGAGCCCACAATTATTTTCAGGATTTTTGGAAACGTTTTAGTATTTTTAATAAAGCCCAACAGTTGAAGTTAAATAGAAAAAGAAAAACAAATCAAAAAAAGGAGAGAGAGGGAAGCCCACCTGGGCCTTACCTGTGGTGGCCCAGCCACCTGGCTCGGCCCAGCCGACTGGCCTTGCCAGTCGTCGTCCACCTCCCGCCAGGAGGACGAGGAGCGCGTGGCCGGCGCCCGCGGCCACACGCCGGCCACCTCCTGCTTCTGCCAACGCCCTGGAGACGTCCAGGGATGCCACGCCGACCCCCACGTCCCCCTCTCATCCTCCCTCACTCTCCCCCTCGTCTCCCTCACACTCTCCCGCGATGGCCGAGCGTGATCCTCGCCGCCGTTCGCTGTAGTTGCCACCAGAGCCACCCCCTCGCCTCCCCGACGTGCCCGTTAGCTCCGCGCTGCCATCCTCGACCTCTCCGTCGACCCACGCAAGCTCAGACGACCCCAAGACGACGTGGTGACCTTCTTCCCCGTCCACGGCCACCGGATGCCGTCGATCGGTTCGCCAGCCCCATGACCTCCCCGAGATCGCTGACCCCCTCTCCGACTCCGCTGTGAGCTCCTCTTCCTTTCCCCCTAGCTCCCGTGCTCGTTTGGCCTCTGTAGTCGCCACTTCCACCGCACCCGAAAGCTCCCCGCCACCGGCCATGGCGCCGTCATGGCTAGAGCCACTGTGGCTCGAAGCCAAGCTCACCGTTGTGCTCAGCGCAGCACCAGGAGCCCGTAGCCACCACCAGCTCCTTCTCCCGTGCACCGTAGCATCGAATCCATCCACGCCCAAACTCCGGCAACCGCCAAGGTCGTCGCCGGTGTTGTTTCCGGTGTTCCCGTGTCCAACCACTTGCACCACTGGATGCGGCAGCTGCCCAGCTACGCGTAGCACGTCTCCACCGGCAATTTGGTCACCGGAGGACCAAATCCGAAGCTCTCCGCTGTCTCGGCCTCGCCGGCGACTCAACGCCGGCGAGTTTGACCCAGTTTGACCCCTGTGTGGGCCCGGGTAGACCCCCCTGAGTCTATGATAGGTGGGGTCGGTCTGCTAATTAATTTAGGATTAGATTTAGCTAAATTTAATTAATTCAGTCACTGACATGTGGGCTCAGGCCCCACTGACAGCTAATTAGTGTTAATCTAATCCTGTTAATTAGCTGAGAGACTGACAGAAGGGGCCCACCAGTCAGGTTTGGCCTGGGCTAGCGCCTTTGACCCGCTGACGTCACAGTGATGCAGTGCTGACGCATTAATTCAATTTGTGGATTTATTCTTTAATTGGAAATTCAAGAAAATAGTCAAAACTTCTAAAATTCCAGAAAATAGAAAATCAACCATAGCTCAAAATGCAAAGATTTATATATGAAAAATGATCAGAAAAATTCAATCTATCCATCTGTAATGGTTTCATGCATGACAAAACAAGTTACCCTTGATGTTTAAGCAGAATAAGGTAATGCACTAATAAGGCCATGTTTAATGAGCTAATATTTGAATCTTTGATTCAAATGAGTTCATTCCCTTCTGTTTTAGCTTGCATTAGGCCAAGACACTTTCATCTTGCCATGTCATATCATGCATCATATTGTTGCATATTGCCATGTGTTGATTATGGTCGGTGTGTCTTTCGTGGTAGGTTCTGCCTCCGAGGATAACCCCGAGTATCCGTCTGAAGGGCAGTACCCTACTACCTCTACAACAGGAAAGCAACCATTGATCATTCCGATACAACCCATGTTCTCGCTTCTGCTCTTGTTTACTGCATTAAGACATCGCGATTAAAACTGCTGTGTGCTACGGTAGTTGAACCCTTATCCTCTGCATGACCTGTCACTACCACAGTAACTAGATGAAACCCACTAGCATGTGTAGGAGTTGATTGAGCCATGTATGTAATTCCTACCTTGCTATGCCTGCTATGATTAGAGTTGTGTCAGGTCTGGTTCATCTGGGTGATGGGCTAGAGTGATATGATTATGTCGGTAATATGAGGAATGTGTTGAACATGTTTTGGTAAGGTATCGATGAGAGGCCATGTAGGAGTACATGGTGGGTTGTTTCATTGAGGCCGTCCATAAGAACTGAGATCTGTATGTGTGATTTAAGATGCAGTTACTACTGTACATTGGGCCCGAAACCAATGGACCCTCTCGGCTTCTTAATCACCCTAGTACTCTATCCAGGAGTTGCAAATAGTTTCTGGTGTTTGTAGGTTATGTGTTGGCGGCCGTGCGTAGCGCTGACCCTAGGGGTGGGCTATGTTGTGGTAGATACACTATGGCCGGGTATGCCGGGCGCCCGTTTGGCGTCTCGGGACCCTGTTCACATCGTTCGGGGCCGTATGTGGAAACCTTCGCCGGACTCCCTGCGGATGGAACCTGGATAGGTGATCAACCTGGACTAGAGACTTAAGTGTTTAGGTAGGCCGTGGCCGACACCCTCGCTGGGCTTCCGCTGGAAGGTTGCCGAGTACATGTCGTGTAAACAGTGGTAAGTGGTGAAAGCTTGTATGACGAAGTACACCCTTGCAGGGTACAAAACTATTCGAATAGCCGCGTCCGCGGTAAAGGACTACTTGGTTGCCTATACAGTTCATAGACAAGTTAATGGATACTACTAAAAGACTCAAGATAAGTGTGAGTACCGAGGATGGCCCTCTCGTAGGATGACGAGGGAGGATCCCCGGTGGAGTATTGTGTTGGTGATTAGTGGACTCGTGTGCGAAAACTATTTTACTAGAGAAGTTCTGTAGGATAGCTTAGCCAAGAGTCAAAGCTGGCTTGCTTCAATAACCCCACCACCTTCTTGAGAATGAGCATGTATAGTAGGTTCTGATGTAAGACTTGCTGCGTACCCTGTACTCATGTTTGATTATTTATTGTTTTCAGACGACAACACTGCCCCCTCCGATGGGCTTTATGTAGACCTTGATGTCGACGAGTGACTAGCCACCCAGGTGGTGATCCTGGCCATGGAGGGCCCTATGTAGATAGACAGGCTTCGAGAAGCCTTCTTTCTTTCTAGGGCCCTATGTATGACTTGAGTGTCGGGTCATGTGACCCCTATCTGTATGAACATGTTATGTATGGCTCTCTGGAGCCTTTAAATAAAGTACTTGAGTGGTAGAGTTTTGTTGTGATGCCATGTTGTATGTACTCATATCGGGCATATTGTGTGTATGATTGAAATGCTTGGTATGAGTGGGATCCGACAATCTAGTTGTTTATCCTTGGCAGCCTTTCTTATGGGGAAATGTAGTCTAGTGTTCCTCGAGCCATAGTAGTCCGCTACAGCCTGGTTCACCAGAGTCCTGCTAGCCCAGCACTACTGTCCAGGACACTTGACTGGCCGGCATGTGTTTCACTTCGTTCCTATGTCTGTCCCTTCGGGGAAATGTCACGCGGTGACTTCCGGAGTCCTTCCTAGCCTGCTACAGCCCAGGTTCCCCGGAGTCCTGTTAGCCCAGTGCTACAGCCCGGAATCACTCGCTGATGACCGACATGCTCGATGTGATTCATGTATGCCTGTCTCCATAGGTCTGTGCCGCTTTGGGTTCACGACTACCATGTCGGCCCGGGTTCTCTGTCATATGCATGCTAGCGACACTATCATATACATGAGCCAAAAGGCGCAAACGGTCCCGGGCCATGCTAAGGCGGCACCCGTGGGATACCGTGCGTGAGGCCGCAAAGTGATATGAGGTGTTACCGGCTAGATCGATGTGGCTTGGAATCGGGGTCCTGACAGCGTTGGTATCAGAGTCGGACTGCATGTAGGTTTGTTGAGCCAAACTGGTCGATGTCGAGTCTACAAATGCTTTAGTTATATGTAGGGGAATTGATTGTGGGAGGGAACGTAAGGCTCTTTTACTCCGTTACCCTATGCCTCCGATCTGAGTCATTCTCTTCTCATTCAACGTGGGTTAAGGACTAGGCTCTCTTCTTCTATCAGGTTCATGTGTTACTAATCCGTAGTAGCTTATAGGATTGTTGTTACAAGCCCCAGTTCAGTTTCTACTATTTTAGTATGTTCCTAATTGGATCAGAACCTTGATATGATGTTGTTGAGTGGTATTGCGAACTGTTGTGGATGTCTCAAATCTTTTTTTGAGCATTTACAGCTATTATGCTGTCCAATTTTCCCTAGAAATTCTAATGTCTTTGCATTGTGGTTGTGCTTTCAGATGGCCAACCGTGCTCAAAACCAAGTGGTTCGCCTGACCCGGTGCCTCCATGTGCCCGGTCATACTGCGATGTTAGTCCGGGTAATGATCGAGACAGGTTACCGTTGGTATCCCGAATACACCATCGAAGAGCAATTCCGAGACTTTAATCAAAGCCAATATTTCTGCACCGTCAGGATATTTCCTTCTTATCCTGGATCTACCGAGCCCCTTCACTGTTCCTATGGACTCGGGGTTACTGTTGAGATGGCTGTGCAGGATGCTGCCTATTCCATGATGACCATCATGCGAGTCCGGACTGGCCTGCTTCGGAACACCGACTTCCGTTACATGTCAGCTTCACTTCCGGGAGCGCAAGGGTATCTTCAAGCTATCTATGCTGACTCCACTCAGGAGGACTCATTAACTCGTACCACTGTCGAGATGCTCGAAGATAAGGACCGAGAGAATCGGGCCTTGAGGCTGGAGCTTTTCAATACCCGTGCTCATCATTGGGCCACATTGACTCGGTTTGCACCTGCGGTGCAAGATGGATGTATGGATACAGGGGATCTATATCCTGTGAGATCTGCTCTGCCGGACATGGTGGATTGGCGTGATGTGGGAGGCATCACCCCACCCCGTGGTCCCCGCAGGCCACCGTTTGTTGGTCCAAGACCTCATCCGAGCCCCTATGGTCCACAGGCTCCTCGGGACCGTCTGTTCCCGGATGGTCACGTTGAACTTCCAGGCTATGGAGGTGACTTCTATGAGGACTACTACGGAGTTGTCGGAGTTAGTAGTAGTACCACTAGTATTGTAGTAGTTGTATCTCCACTGTCTTGCGTGACTTGTGGAATATGACTTTGCGTGTAATCAATTCCGGAGGTGTAGACAAATAATGTATAGGAGCTTGGAATGCCTCCGATGAGGTCTAATGTCTTTCATCATAGTTGTACTGTAGCCTGGGCTTGTACTAAACTATGTATGATGTGTATGACTGTTGGTATATTACCATGATATACGGATGAACATCTCTGCATTCCGTGTTATCCATTACATTCTGCACTTCCTTGCTAAGTTTGAGCCATCCTTGTCTAAACCCTTGTCTTGTTTTCTCCTAGGATGGTCAACACCCGCAGCAAACCTGCTGCCCCAGAGCAGGGGGAAGCCAGTGCAGCTAGAGGAGAAAATCTGCCTCAACTGCCTTCTCTGGCCGAAGTAATGCTGGAGGCGGAAAGAAACAAGCGTGAGACTAACCGCCTACTGGAGCGGATTGAGCAGAACACTGCACGCCACCCACGAAATGACTTGGTGTCAATTAATGACTTTATCAAGCTGTACCCACCAAAGTTTAACCATTCCGTCGAGCCCCTCGACGCGGATGACTGGCTTCGCAGCATCACCCACAAGCTATGTTCTACCAATGTAGCCGAAGCTGACAAGGTTACTTATGCTGCCTATCACCTCGAAGGGCCTGCTAGCCTTTGGTGGGAAAACTTCGAAGCTATGCGCCCGGTCGGCCAAATCACTACTTGGACTGAATTCAGTGAGGCTTTCCATGAGCATCACATTCCGGAAGGTCTCATGGATCGCAAGAGGGAGGAGTTCTGCAACTTCACCCAAGGAAGACTGACTGTGGATGCTTATAGTTGTGAATTCAGGAATCTGGCACATTATGCCCCTGAAGAGGTATCTACTGACGCTAAGAAGCAGGCAAGGTTCCGCAAGGGACTTAGCCCTGAGCTTCGCCGCGATCTTCGTCTGCACGATTGCACCTCCTTTCAGAAGTTGGTCAATAAAGCCATCAGTGCTCAGACAGGCCAGACTGATTATGACGCTTCACGCAAGCACTCCCGTGATTTTGGCTCTTCATCCGGCTCTGGAGCTCAGAAGCGCCGGGTGTGGATCCCAAGCACGGCATTGCCACCCAGGTTCATTTCGAGGCCATCCTTTGAGGCGCCTCGTCCCAACCAGCAATTTGCACCGCCCAAGCCCTATGGTGGCCCCGCTGCTAATGTTGCTCCACGCCCCAATGTGGTGACATGCTTTAAGTGTGGAGAGCCGGGTCACTATAGCCGAGAGTGTCCCCAGAACAACAACCCCAATCAAACTGGAAAGTCCGTTGGCCGTGGTAAGCCCGCAGGAAAAACATTCTACGCCAAGCCGGCCACCACTGCACGTGGCCATGTCAACTATATTTCAGGCGAGGAGGCTCATGAGGATCCCAACGTTGTCCTTGGTACGCTCCTTGTTAACTGCCATCCGGCATCTGTTCTTTTCGATACTGGAGCATCTCATTCATTCATATCCGAGAACTATTCTCGATTGCACAACACGACATTCTGTGACATGCCCTCTACCATGGAAATTCAAACCCCTGGCTCTAGATGGCAAACTTCTAGAGTATGCCTTGGGAATGAAATTCTTGTCGATAGACTTGTCTTCCTTGCATCCTTAATAGCTCTCAAGTCCTCGGACATAAACATCATCTTGGGTATGGACTGGATGTCATCTCATTATGCTAAGATCGTTTGTGCCACTAGAACCGTTCAACTTACTCACCCATCGGGCAAGACAGTCAATGTCTTAACTCGAGTGGCCAAGCCCCAGCTTTACTCCCTAAATGCCAACCCCCTTCCAGACCTTGAGGATGTTCCGATAGTCCGAGACTTTCTGGATGTCTTTCCAGAAGAACTGCCAGGTGTCCCACCTGACTGGGATGTCGAGTTTGTGATAGACCTTGTTCTAGGAACCGTTCCAATTTCTAGAAGACCCTACAAGATGGCACCCTTAGAACTAGCCGAGCTTAAGAACCAACTCGATGAGTCCCTGAAAAAGGGTTTCATCCATCCCAGTTCCTCTCCTTGGGCTTGCCCCGTCCTCTTCGTTGAGAAGAAGGATGGAACGTGTTGAATGGTTGTGGATTACCGACCTGTCAATTTGGTCACCATCAAGAACAAATACCCGCTTCCCAGGATCAACGATATGTATGATCAGCTCGCTGGATCCTCAGTCTTTTCCAAGATGGATTTGAGGTTGGGCTACCATCAAATCAAAATCAGAAACGGGGACATTCCCAAAACGGCCTTTGTTACTCGTTATGGCCATACGAGTACACTGTCATGTCCTTCGGTTTAACCAATGCCCCAGCTACCTTATCTCGGTTAATAAACTCGGTCTTCATGGAGTACTTGGATAAATTCGTCATAGTATACCTCGATGACATACTCATATACTCCAAGAATGAAGAGGAACATGCCGAACATCTAAGGCTGGTATTGATGAAACTTCGAGAGCATCGCCTTTATGCCAAATTCTCCAAGTGTGAGTTTTGGTTGCCAGAAGTGACCTATCTAGGCCATGTAATCTCTGGTAAGGGTATTGCTGTCAATCCCGAGCGAGTTCAAGCCGTCCTTGATTGGACTCCACCTCAGACGGTTAAGCAAGTTCGGAGCTTCCTTGGCTTAGCGAGCTATTGTCGCCGCTTCGTTGAGAATTTCTCCAAGGTTGCTAAACCTCTAACTGAACTCCTCAAGAAAGATAAAAAGTTCAAGTGGACTCCATAGTGCGAGTTCAGCTTTCAGGAACTGAAAAGACGCCTGACATCTGCTCCCGTACTGGTACCACCAGATTTCTCCAAGGACTTTATTATCTATTGCGACGCCTTGCGACAAGGACTAGGTTGCATACTCATGCAAGATCGTCAGGTAATTGCCTATGCTTCACGGCAATTACACCCACATGAGGAAAAGTATCCCACACATGATCTAGAGCTGGCAGCTGTAGTCCATGTACTTAAACTTGGCGACATTACCTCCTCGGTAATCGTTGCGAGATCTTCACTGATCACCAAAGTTTGAAATATATCTTCACCCAACCAGATTTGAATCTCAGGAAAAGACGTTGGGTTGAGTTGATCTCGGATTATGAATTAGGAATAACTTACACCCCGGGCAAAGCCAATGTCATGGCTGATGCACTAAGTCGTAAATCCTATTGTAACAACCTGATGTTACGACAAAGTCAACCACTTCTCCATGAGGAATTTCGTAAGCTTAATCTTCACATTGTTCCTCAAGGATTCCTATCTACCCTGGTGGCGAAACCTACCCTTACGGATCAGATCATCAAGGCACAGAAGTTAGATCCGGGAATCTCCCGTATTAAGAGAAACATTAAGAAAGGAGTCGTGAATTGTTTCTCCATTGATGAACAAGGTGTCGTATACTTTGGAAATCGCCTAGTGGTTCCAAAGGCACGAAACCTGAGGCGGCTGATCCTTAAGGAAGCTCATGAATCCCCTCTCACCATTCATCCCGGTAGTACTAAAATGTATCAAGACCTACGCCAGAGGTTTTGGTGGACTAGGATGAAGAGAGAAATCGCTCAATACATTGCTAATTGTGACGTTTGTCGTCGTGTTAAAGCAGAGCATCAACGGCCTGCTGGCACCCTTCAACCTTTGGCTATTCCTGAATGGAAATGGGATAAAATCAGTATAGATTTCATCACTGGGTTTCCCAGGACCAAGAGAGGGAATAATGCCATCTTCGGCGTGATCGACCGACTTTCCAAAGTAGCCCATTTCCTACCTGTTTGTGAGAGTATCACCTCTAGCCAGCTAGCCGAATTATACATCTCCCGAATAGTGTCTCTTCATGGTGTCCCATTGGAAATTAACTCAGACCGTGGGAGTCTCTTGACCTCTCGATTTTGGGAAAGTTTCCAAAATGCTATGGGGACTCATCTCTCTTTTAGCACCGCCTTCCATCCTCAATAAAGTGGTCAAGTAGAGCGAGTCAATCAATTTCTGGAAGATATGCTCCGAGCTTCTGTTATCTCGTTCGGAATGAGTTGGGAGAAATGCCTCCCATTCGTGGAGTTTGCTTATAACAATAGTTATCAAGCTAGCTTGGGCAAAGATCCTTTCGAAGTTCTCTATGGACGAAAATGTCGAACGCCTCTTAACTGGTCAGAAACCGGGGAAAGACAACTCTTTGGCCCGGATATGATTCAGGAAGCAGAAGAGCAGGTTCGCGTTATTCGTGAGAAATTGAAAACAGCCCAATCTCGTCAAAAGAGTCAATATGATCGTAAACATAAGCCTATGACTTATGAAGTCGACGAGAAGGCTTACCTTCGGGTTACTCTGTTAAAGGGAACCCGTCGTTTCGGTATCAAAGGCAAATTGGCTCCTCGTTACATTGTACCCTTTCGCATTCTTGCCAAACGAGGAGAAGTTGCCGACCAATTGGAACTACCTCCGCATCTTTCTAGAGTTCATGATGTCTTCCACGTTTCACAACTCAGGCGTTGCTTTGCGGATCCTATCCGTGGAGTGGACCACGAAATGCTTGATCTACAAGATAACCTCTCATATCGGGAATATCCCGTTCGTATCCTTGATCAAGCCGAGCGTACCACTCGACATCATAATATCAAGTTTCTCAAGGTTCAATGGTCACACCATTCCGAGAAAGAAGCCACTTGGGAAAGGGAGGATCGTCTTCGACTCGAGTACCCCACCTTCTTCCCGGAGGATCCTAAATCTCGGGACGAGATTCTTTTGAGTGGGGGTGAGTTGTCACACCCTAGTTAGTTCAAGCATTAGACTGTGCATCATGTTTAAATTCCTCTTAAATTTGAAATGGGGAAGACAGAACCCCCAACACACCCCCCCTGGAAACAACTAGGGTTTACAAAAATTATTTTCAATGAACCTGAAATGCCCTTCTAAAAAGTTCACTCTCTTTGTCTTGGGTTAGAACCTCTGGCAAAATTGGTGCACAATTTTCTAGGTCAACAGAAGGTCATTGAATTAAATCATAAGTATTTGAGTTTGGGTATTTAAATACTATAAAATATTTTAAATGCTCAAATAATTCTGGAAATAAATGTTTGCTGTTGGAAATATTCTAAACAGAGCCCACAATTATTTTCAGGATTTTTGGAAACGTTTTAGTATTTTTAATAAAGCCCAACAGTTGCAGTTAAATAGAAAAAGAAAAACAAATCAAAAAAAGAGAGAGGGAAGCCCACCTGGGCCTTACCTGTGCTGGCCCAGCCACCTGGCTTGGCCCAGCCGACTGGCCTTGCCAGTCGTCGTCCACCTCCCGCCAGGAGGACGAGGAGCGCGTGGCCGGCGCCCGCGGCCAGACGCCAGCCACTTCCTGCTTCTGCCGACGCCCTGGAGACGTCCAGGGATGCCACGCCGACCCTCACGTCCAGGGGCCCACCAGTCAGGTTTGACCTGGGCTGGCGCCTTTGACCCGCTGACATCACAGTGACGCAGTGCTGACGCATTAATTCAATTTCTGGATTTATTCTTTAATAGGAAATTCTAGAAAATAGTCAAAACTTCTAAAAATCATAGAAAATCAACCATAGCTCCAAATGCAAACATTTATATATGAAAAATGATCAGAAAAATTCAATCTATCCATCTGTAATGGTTACATGCATGACAAAACAAGTTACCCTTGTTGTTTAAGCAGAATAAGGTAATGCACTAATAAGGCCATGTTTAATGAGCTAATATTTGAATCTTTGATTCAAATGAGTTCATTCCCTTCTGTTTTAGCTTGCATTAGGCCAAGACACTTTCATCTTGCCATGTCATAGCATGCATCATATTGTTGCATATTGCCATGTGTTGATTATGGTCGGTGTGTCTTTCATGGTAGGTTTTGCCTCTGAGGATAACCCCGAGTATCCGTCTGAAGGGCAGTACCCTACTACCTCTACAACAGGCAAGCAACCATTTATCATTCCGATACAACCCATGTTCTCGCTTCTGCTCTTGTTTACTGCATTAAGACATCGCGATTCAAACTGCTGTGTGCTACGGTAGTTGAACCCTTATCCTCTGCATGACCTGTCACTGCCACAGTAACTAGATGAAACCCACTAGCATGTGTAGGAGTTGATTGAGCCATATATGTGATTCCTAGCTTGCTACGCCTGCTATGATTAGAGTTGTGTCAGGTCTGGTTCATCTGGGTGATGGGCTAGAGTGATATGATTATGTCGGTAATATGAGGAATGTGTTGAACATGTTTCGGTAAAGGTATCGATGAGAGGCCATGTAGGAGTACATGGTGAGTTGTTTCATTGAGGCCGTCCATAAGAACTGAGATCTGTATGTCTGATTAATGATGCAGTTACTACCGTACATTGGGCCCGAAACCAATGGACCCTCTCGGCTTCTTAATCACCCTAGTACTCTGTCCAGGAGTTGCAAATAGTTTCTGGTGTTTGTAGGTTATGTGTTGGCGGCCGTGCGTAGCGCTGACCCTTGGGGTGGGCTATGTTGCGGTAGATACACCGTGGCAGGGTATGCCGGGCGCCCGTTTGGCGTCTCGGGACCCTGTTCACATCGTTCGGGGCCGTATGTGGAAACGTCCGCCGGACTCCCTGCGGATGGAACCTGGATAGGCGATAAACCTGGACTAGAGACTTAAGTGTTTAGGTAGGCCGTGGCCGACACCCTCGCTGGGCTTCCGCTTGAAGGTTGCCGAGTACATGTCGTGTAAACGGCGGTAAGTGGTGAAAGCGTGTATGACGAAGTACACCACTACAGGGTATAAAACTATTCGAATAGCCACGTCCACGGTAAAGGACTACTTGGTTGCCTATACAGTTCATAGACAAGTTAATGGATACTACTAAAAGACTCAAGATAAGTGTGAGTACCGAGGATGGCCCTCTCGTAGGATGACGAGGGAGGATCCCTGGTGGAGTATTGTGTTGGTGAGTACTGGACTCGTGTGTGAAAACTAGTTTACTAGAGAAGTTCCGTAGGATAGCTTAGCCAAGAGTCAAAGCTGGCTTGCTGCAATAACCCCACCACCTTCTTGAGAATGAGCATGTATAGTAGGTTCTGATGTAAGACTTGCTGAGTACCTTGTACTCATGTTTGCTTATTTATTGTTTTCAGACGTAAACACTGCCCCTCCGATGGGTTTTATGTACACCTTGATGTCGACGAGTAACTAGCCACCCAGGTGGTGATCCTGGCCATGGAGAGGCCTATGTAGATAGACAGGCTTCGAGAAGCCTTCTTTCTTTCTAGTGTCTCTACTCAGACCGGTTGCTTCCGCATGTGCTTGTATGATTGTATGACTTGAGTGTCGGGTCATGTGACCCCTATCTGTATGAACATGTTATGTATGGCTCTCTGGAGCCTTTAAATAAAGTACTTGAGTTGTAGAGTTTTGTTGTGATGCCATGTTGTATGTACTCATATCGGGCATATTGTGTGTATGATTGAAATGCTTGGTATGAGTGGGATCCGACAATCTAGTTGTTTATCCTTGGCAGCCTTTCTTATGGGGAAAGGTAGTCTAGTGTTCCTCGAGCCGTAGTAGTCCGCTACAGCCCGGTTCACTGGAGTCCTGCTAGCCCAGCACTACCGTTCAGGACACTTGACTGGCCGGCATGTGTTTCACTTCGTTCCTATGTCTGTCCCTTCGAGGAAATGTCACGCGGTGACTTCCGGAGTCCTGCCTAGCTTGCTACAGCCCGGGTTCCCCGGAGTCCTGTTAGCCCAGTGCTACAGCCCGGAATCACTTGCTGATGACCGACTTGCTCGATGTGATTCATGTATGCATGTCTCCATAGGTTTGTGCCGCTTTGGGTTCACGACTTGCCATGTCGATCCGGGTTCTCTGTCATATGGATGCTAGCGACACTATCATATACGTGAGCCAAAAGGCGCAAAAGGTCCCAGGCCATGGTAAGGCGACACCCGTGGGATACCGTGCGTGAGGCCGCAAAGTGATATGAGGCGTTACCGGCTAGATCGATGTGGCTTGGAATCGGGGTCCTGACAATCTACCACGAGATCGTAGAGGCTAAACCCTAGAAGCTCGCCTATGATTCTGATTGTTGTTGTCCTATGAACTAAACCGTCCGGTTTATATAGACACCGGAGGGGCTAGGGTTACACAGAGTCGGTTACAAGGGAGGAGATCTAGATATCCGAATTGCCAAGCATGCCTTCCACACAAAGGAGAGTCCCACCTGGACACGGGAATATGTCTTCAATCTTGTATCTTCATAGTCCAACAATCCGGACAAAGTATATAGTCCGGCAGTCCGAGGACCCCCTAATCCAGGACTCCCTCAGTGCCCCCCTGCCCCTGTATATAAAGGAGCAAGGGAGGAGGCCGATCGGCCCTCTATGGCGTGCCAGGAGGAGGAGTCCTCCTCCTAGTAGGAGTAGGACTCCCCTCTTTCCAACTCCTACTAGGAGGGGGTAAGGAAGGGGGAGAGGGAGAAGGAAAGGGGTCATCTTTCATTTTGTCTCTATCTTCTGCAGTAGTCGGGCATTGAGTCTTACTCAACTTCACACCTTGTAACACAGGCAAGAACCCTTTCTTTGCCTGATCCATTTTCAACTTCTTCAAAACTTTGTCAAGGTATGTACTTTGTGAAAGTCCAATTAAGCGTCTTAATCTATCTCTATAGATCTTGATGCCCAATATGTAAGCAGCTTCACCGAGGTCTTTCATTAAAAAACTCTTATTCAATTATCCTTTTATGCTATCCAGAAATTCTATATAATTTCCAATCAACAATATGTCATCCACATATAATATTAGAAATGCTACAGAGCTCCCACTCACTTTCTTGTAAATACAGGCTTCTCCAAAAGTCTATATAAAACCATATGCTTTGATCACACTATCAAAATGGTTATTCCAACTCCGAGAGGCTTGCACCAGTCCATAAATGGATCGCTGGAGCTTGCACACTTTGTTAGTACCCTTTGGATCGATAAAACCTTCAGGTTGCATCTGATACAACTCTTCTTCCAGAAATCCATTCAGGAATGCAGTCTTTACATCCATTTGCCAAATTTCATAATCATAAAATGCGGCAATTGCTAACATGATTCGGACGGACTTAAGCATCGCTACGGGTGAGAAGGTCTCATCGTAGTCAACTCCTTGAACTTGTCAAAAACCTTTCGCTACAAGTCGAGCTTTGTAGACTGTAACATTACCATCAACGTATGTCTTCTTCTTAAAGATCCATTTATTTTCGATGGCTTGCCGTTCAATAGGCAAGTCAACCAAAGTCCACACTTTGTTCTCATAAATGGATCCCATCTCAGATTTCATGGCCTCAAGCCATTTTGCGGGATCTGGGCTCATCATCTCTTCATCATAGTTCGTAGGTTCGTCATGGTCTACTAACATGACATCCAGAACAGGATTATCGTACCACTCTGGTGCGGATCTTACTTTGGTTGACCTACGAGGTTCGGTAGTAACTTGATCTGAAGTTTCATGATCGTCATCATTAGCTTCCTCACTAATTAGTGTAGGTGTCACCGGAACCGGTTTCTGTGATGAACTACTTTCCAATAAGGGAGCAGGTACAGTTACCTCATCAAGTTCTACTTTCCTCCCACTCACTTCTTTCGAGAGAAACTCCTCTAGAAAGGATCCATTCTTAGCAAAGAATGTCTTGCCTTCGGATCTGTGATAGAAGGTGTACCCAACAGTTTCCTTTGGGTATCCTATGAAGACACATTTCTCTGATTTGGGTTCGAGCTTATCAGGTTGAAGCTTTTTCACATAAGCATCGCAGCCCCAAACTTTAAGAAACTACAACTTTGGTTTCTTGCCAAACCACAGTTCATAAGGCGTCGTCTCAACGGATTTTGATGATGTCGTATTTAACATGAATGCAGTCGTCTCTAAAGCATAACCCCAAAATGATAGCGGTAAATCAGTAAGAGACATTATAGATTGCACCATATCTAGTAAAGTACGATTCCGATGTTCGGACACACCATTACGCTACGGTGTTCCGGTTGGCGTGAGTTGCGAAACTATTCCGCATTGTTTCAAATGTAGGCCAAACTCGTAACTCAAATATTCTCCTCCATGATCATATCGTAGAAATTTTATTTTTCTTGTTACGATGATTTTCCACTTCACTCTGAAATTCTTTGAACTTTTCAAATGTTTCAGACTTATGTTTCATTAAGTAGATATACCCATATCTGCACAAATCATCTATGAAGGTGAGAAAATAACGATCCCCGCCGCGGGCCTCAATATTCGTCGGACCATGTACATCAGTATGTATGATTTCCAATAAATCTGTTGCTCGCTTCATTGTTCCGGAGAACGGCGTTTTAGTCATCTTGCCCATGAGGCATGGTTCGCAAGTACCAAGTGATTCATAATCAAGTGATTCCAAAAGTCCATCACTATAGAGTTTCTGTTGGGGAACGTTGCAGAAAACAAAAAAATTCCTACATTTCACCAAGATCAACCTATGGAGTCAACTAGCAACGAGAGGAGAGTGCATCTACATACCCTTGTAGATCGTGAGCGGAAGCGTTCAAGAGAATGGGGATGATGGAGTCGTACTCGCCGTGATCCAAATCACTGATGACCAAGTGCCGAACGGACGGCACCTCCGCGTTCAACACACGTACGGAGCAGATGACGTCTCCTCCTTCTTGATCCAGCAAGGGGGAAGGAGAGGTTGATGAAGATCCAGCAGCACGATGGCGTGGTGGTGGATGCAGCAGTGATCGCAGCAGGGCTTCGCCGAGCTTCTGCGAGAGGGAGAGGTGTAGCAGGGGACAGGGAGGCGCCAAGACTTGAGGTGTAGCTGCCCTCCCTCCCCTCCCCCCCTTTATATAGGACCCCTAGGGGGTGCTCCGGCCCTAGGAGATGGGATCTCCTAGGGGGGGCGGCGGCCAAGGGGGTGGAGTACCCCCCAAGGCAAGTGGAGGCGCCCCCTCCCCTAGGGTTCCCAACCCTAGGCGCATGGGGGGCCCAAGGGGGGCGCACCAGCCCACCAGGGGCTAGTTCCCCTCCCCACTTCAGCCCATGGGGCCCTCCGGGATGGGTGGCCCCACCCGGTGGACCCCCGGGACCCTTCCGGTGGTCCCGGTACAATACCGGTGACCCCCGAAACTCTCCCGATGGGCGAAACTGCACTTCCTATATATAATTCTTCACCTCCGGACCATTACGGAACTCCTCGTGACGTCCGAGATCTCATCCAGGACTCCGAACAACTTTCGGGTTACTGCATACTCATATCTCTACATCCCTAGCGTCACCGAACCTTAAGTGTGTAGACCCTACGGGTTCGGGAGACATGCAGACATGACCGAGAAGCCTCTCCAGTCAATAACCAACAGCGGGATCTGGATACCCATGTTGGCTCCCACATGCTCCACGATGATCTCATTGGATGAACCACGATGTCGAGGATTCAATCAATCTGTATACAATTCCCTTTGTCAATCGGTACGTTACTTGCCCGAGACTCGATCGTCGGTATCCCAATACCTCGTTCAGTCTCGTTACCGGCAAGTCACTTTACTCGTACCGTAATGCATGATCCCGTGATCAACCACTTGATCACTTTGAGCTCATTTTGATGATGCATTACCGAGTGGGCCCAGAGATACCTCTCCGTCATACGGAGTGACAAATCCCAGTCTCGATTCGTGCCAACCCAACAGACACTTTCGGAGATACCTGTAATGTACCTTCATAGTCACCCAGTTACGTTGTGACGTTTGGCACACCCAAGGCACTCTTACGGTATCTGGGAGTTGCACAATCTCATGGTCTAAGGAAATGATACTTGACACTCAGAAAAGCTATAGCAAACGAACTACACGATCTTTGAGCTAAGCTTAGGATTGGGTCTTGTCCATCACATCATTCTCCTAATGATGTGATCCCATTATCAATGACATCCCCATGTCTATAGCCAGGAAGCCATGACTATCTGTTGATCAACGAGCTAGTCAACTAGAGGCTCACTAGGGACACATTGTGGTCTATGTATTCACACATGTATTACGATTTCCGGATAATACAATTATAGCATGAATAATAGACAATTATCATGAACAAGGAAATATAATAATCATTTTATTATTGCCTCTAGGGCATATTTCCAATAGTTTCTTCATGCGCTTTACACCAATATGACCCAAACGGCAGTGCCAAAAATAAGTTGCACTATCATTATCAACTCCGCATCTTTTGGCTTCAGCATTATGAATATGTGTGTCACTACTATCGAGATTTAAGACAAATAGACCCCTCTTAAAGGGTGCATGACCAGAAAAGATATTACTCATATAAATAGAACAACCATTATTCTCTGATTTAAATGAATAACCGTCTCGCATCAAACAAGATCCAGATATAATGTTCATGCTCAACGCTGGCACCAAATAACAATTATTTAGGTCTAAAACTAATCCCGAACATAGATGTAGAGGTAGTGTGCCGACGGCGATCACATCGACTTTGGAACCATTTCCCACGCGCATCGTCACCTCGTCCTTAGCCAGTCTTCGCTTAATCTGTAGTCCCTGTTTCGAGTTGCAAATATTAGCAACAAAACCAGTATCAAATACCCAAGTGCTACTGCGAGCTCTAGTAAGGTACATATCAATAACATGTATATCACCTATACCTTTGTTCACCTTGAAATCCTTCTTATCCGCCAAATACTTGGGGCAGTTCCGTTTCCAGTGAACGGTCTGCTTGCAGTAGAAGCACTCAGTCTCAGGCTTAGGTCCAGACTTGGGTTTCTTCACTTGAGCAGGAACTTGTTTGTTGTTCTTCTTGAAGTTCCCCTTCTTCTCCCCTTTGCCCTTTTTCTTGAAACTGGTGGTCTTGTTAACCATCAACACTTGATGCTCCTTCTTGATTTCTACCTCTGCAGCCTTTAGCATTGCGAAGAGCTCGGGAATTGTCTTATCCATCCCTTGCATATTATAGTTCATCACGAAGCTCTTGTAGCTTGGTGGCAGTGACTGAAGAATTCTGTCAATGACACTATCATTCGGAAGATTAACTCCCAGTTGAATAAAGTGATTGTTATACCCAGACATTCTGAGTATATGCTCACTGACAGAACTATGCTCCTCCATCTTGCAGCTGTAGAACTTATTGGAGACTTCATATCTCTCAATCCGGGCATTTGCTTGAAATATTAACTTCAACTCCTGGAACATCTCATATGCTCCATGATGTTCAAAACATCGTTGACCGGTTCGAAGCCGTAAAGCATGGCACACTGAACTATCGAGTAGTCATCAACTTTGCTCTGCCAAACGTTCATAACATCTGGTGGTGCTCCTGCAGTAGGTTTGGCACCTAGTGGTGCTTCCAGGACGTAACTTTTCTGTGCAGCAATGAGGATAATCCTCAAGTTACGGACCCAGTCCGTGTAATTGCTACCATCATCTTTCAACTTAGCTTTCTCAAGGAACGCATTAAAATTCAATGGAACAACAGCACGGGCCATCTATCAACAACAATATAGACAAGCAAAATACTATCAGGTACTAAGTTCATGATAAATTTAAGTTCAATTAATCATATTACTTAAGAACTCCCACTTAGATAGACATCCCTCAAATCATCTAAGTGATTACGTGATCCAAATCAACTAAACCATAACCGATCATCACGTGAAATGGAGTAGTTTTCAATGGTGAACATGACTATATTGATCATATCTACTATATGATTCACACTCGACCTTTCGGTCTTAGTGTTCCGAGGCCATATCTGCATATGCTAGGCTCGTAAGTTTAACCCGAGTATTCTACGTGTGCAAAACTGGCTTGCACCCGTTGTAGATGAACGTTGAGCTTATCACACACGATCATCACGTGGTGTCTCGGCATGACGAACTTTGGCAACGGTGCATACTCAGGGAGAACACTATTACCTTGAAATTTAGTGAGAGATCATCTTATAATGCTACCATCAATCGAAGCAAAATAAGATGCATAAAGGATAAACATCAAATGCAATCAATATAAGTGATATGATATGGCCATCATCATCTTGTGCTTGTGATCTCCATCTCTGAAGCACCGTCATGATCACCATCGTCACCGGCGCGACACCTTGCCCTCCATCGTAGCATCGTTGTTGTCTTGCCAACTGTTGCTTCTACGACTATCGTTACCGCTTAGTGATAAAGTAAAGCAATTACAGGGCGATTGCATTGCATACAATAAAGCAACAACCATATGGCTCCTGCCAGTTGCCGATAACTCCGTTACAAAACATGATCATCTCATACAATAAAATATAGCATAATGTCTTGACCATATAACATCACAACATGCCCTGACAAAACAAGTTAGACGTCCTCTACTCTGTTGTTGCAAGTGTCGGCGTTCTGGGAACAGGGGTCCCCAAACTTGCCTGCCTGCGGCCTGCGGCGTGGCTCAGGTGGGGGCCCAGCGTGGCCCGTCTTCATCAGCCCAAGCTCAAGACCCTCGCGAGGGGCCAAGCTTCACGGGGCGGACGACAGGAAGCTTCCTCAAGAGAGCGGCCTCATCAGGCAGGCTCGCGAGGAGGCGGAGAGATCAATGCAAGGGTACCTCGCGAGGATCCCATGATGCGCAGTGTCCTTGTTTCCCCTTTGGTGCAAAGGGGGCAAGCACAGGCCAAGGCATCGGGCAAAGGTTGTCATTCCAGTGCAACAAGACCAAGACCAGCAGAGCGGCGGGACGAAGGTCACCGTGGAGCCCAAGACGGCGTCACCACCAGTGCTTTTGGCGGCCGAAGACCACCCTTGGTCAGGATAACTTGTACTAGATGTTCCCCTTCAAAATGGCCAAGTGTTGGCACCCTTCCCGCTCAATTATTCGGGGAGAGGCCCAGGGCCTCTATAAATAGAGCTAGCCTCCACAAAGGAAGGGTGACACCCAGGAGAAAGAAAGAGAGACGCGCAGCAGACATCGAGAAATCTGGTAGAACCCTAGCAGAGAGAAAGAGAGGCGACGAAACTCACCCTAGCAGTTCATCGCACCAGCTCAAGAACACCTCTCGCGAGGCTGTTCTTCCCTTGTACTATTCATCATCAGCCTCTTAGGCAATCCACCACACCACACACTGGAATAGGGTATTACACCATAACGGTGGCCCGAACCAGTATAAACCTCGTGTCTCTTGTGTTGTTCATCATTTTCATGTTAGTTTGCACGAGAGGATCGGACGTAGATCGGTAGGGGAGAGATCTCCGCGCGCACCCCAGTGTTCAAACCTCAAGGGTCTGCCGGAACCCGAAATCTGACATTTGGCGCGCCAGGTAGGGGTGTGCCCGAATCTTTCTTCCACTGTTCGCGTGTGATCTTCCGTCGTGTCCATGGCTGACGCTCGCCGGGCTCGCGTCGAGCGCCGGGCTGCTCGCGCCACTCGCGTCGCCCAGACGGCGCCCGTCGGCGGCCCCCCACGTCATTCCCCGTCGCCCGCCGCCAACGCCGCCACCGGCCCGGCGGGGAATGAGTAGCAGGCCTCGTCCCAGCATCCTTCGGTGCGGCGGGATGGCCGCACCGCCACCCCGTCACTGACTCCATCTGGCTCGTCGTCCCACGCCCGTCGCGCACCCATGGATGCGCACGCCTAATTGCTCTTGGCGCGGGAGCTCCTGCACTATCGCCCCATCGATAACCTCTACGAGGACTGGCTCGCCCGCATCATCGAGCTCGTCAGTGCCGCAGGGGGCTCCCCCGTGGGGTCCCTCTCGCTGCTTCACCCTCCATCCCGTGCAGGGGGCAAGGATCAGGAGGCACCTCCGCCGCCTCCTCCCCAAGAAGGTGCCTTGTCTCCAAGGCGGGCAGCCCCAGGGCAGAACCCGCCATGTCCAGTGCCTGCGTAGCAAGAAGGGAGCTGCCAAGAGATCCCACGACCCCGGGAAGGTGCTCGCACGCTCCCAGCGCCGGCACGCCAAGATCGCGCCCCAGCGCCCCCATGACGAGACCCCGCGCTGCTCCCAGTGGCGGCGCGTGGTGACCCGCAAGAACAAGTCCAGCACCAGCGAAGGGCCCCGGTAGCCACGGTGGGCTGCCTCGCCTTCTCCCCCGAGCTGCGCGGCGTCACATGGCCAGGCAAGTTCAAGCCTGACCTCCCTCCCCACTACGATGGCGCAGCGGACCCCACGGAGTTCCTGCAGCTCTACGAGCTGGGCATCATAGCCACCAACAGAGATGAAAAGGTCATGGCGAATTGGTTCCCCATGGCGCTCAAGGACGGCGCCCGCACCTGGCTCCTGAACCAGGCTCCCGGCACGATTTCCTCCTGGAGCGAGATGCGCACCCGCTTCATCGCCAACTTCCAGGGCACTCGCGACCGGCCCCAGCCATGAGCGACCTGCGCCGCATCAAGCAACAGCCGGGAGAAACCCTGCAGAAGTACATCCAGCGCTTCAACTACGCTCTCCTCAAGATCCCCAAGGTGACTGAAGAAGCTATCATGTCAGCCTTCTCCGACGGCGTGCGCGACGTCAAGATGAAGGAAGAGCTAGCAATCCATGAAGACCTGTGCACATCCCTGGAGCTGTTCAACTTGGTGACCAAGTGCGCCAGGGCTGAGGAAGGGCATCTCTCCCTCCTCGAGCTCCCGGCAGCCGACCCAGAAGAAAAGAAACTCAAGGCTAAAGACGTGAAGCGCAAGCGGGCTGCCGTGCTAGCAGCGGAACCGGACACCAAGTGAGGCAGGGATCAGCCTGAGTCATCCAAGGGTGGGCGGTACTACGTGTACCACAACCTCCACACCCACAACACCAACGAGTGTCAAGAGCTCAGAGCCGTGCGAGATGGGAGAATTGGCTGACGCCCAGAGCGCAACGACAGGGGCTATGGCCGAGGAGGAGGAAGAGGTGGCGAACGATGGGAAGGCCGCGGCCTTCGCCAGGGATGCCGTGACCGCCCTCACGAGGACCGCTGGCAGGACCATCCTCGCAAGGGAGGCTGGAGGGACCAGCCTCGTAAGGGCCACCCGCACGGCAACGCGGGCCTCCCTCCTCTGCCGCCTCCACTAAGGAGGAACAAAGACCAACACCAAGACGATGGGGCTGGGGGCTTCCAAGAGCCGCGTGCAATCGCTTGCATCTTGGGTGGCGCCCAGGCCCCAGCCTCACAGCTCATCTTCAAGAAGTTTGCTCGCGAGGTGAATGTAGTCTTTCCCAAGCTTGAGGCTACGCGCCCTCTTAGGTGATCTTCGTGCGCGCTCACATTCAGTTCCGCAGACCAGCTCAAGTGTGCGTCAACAGCCGAAGTCCTCCCGATGCTTTGCTCCCCAGTCATCAGCAACGTGGAGGTCACCAGGATCCTCATCTATGGCGGGGCAGGACTCAACGTCCTGTCTGTCGAGACGTTCGACAATCTCCAAGTGTCGTACGACCAGCTTCAGCCGACCAAGCCTTTCTCAGGAGTCACCGATGGTTCCACTGTTCCAATTGGGCAGGTTCGCCTTCCGGTCACCTTCGGGCAACGCAACAACTACCGCACTGAGCTCATCGACTTCGACGTCGCTCACATCCGCCTACCGTACAACACCATCCTTTGGTACCTAGCCCTATCCAAGTTTATGGCGGTGACTCACCATGGTTACAATGTCCTCAAGATGCCAGGAAGCGGTGGAGTCATCACCATACCCTGTCAAGAAAGGGACGCAGTGTGCTCGCTCGAGTGTGCGTTCCAAGCCGCAGCAATCGAAGACCCAGACCACGGGAGCGGGAGGCCTCCTGAGGCGACCCTCAAGAAGAAGAAGACCTCACCTAGCCCGAGCCACAAGGAGGCAGGCACCTCCGGAGGTATCGCGTCAAGATTCGCGCCCGACCAGGGAGCGCCACCCTCTCACGCATAGGAAGGCACGCCCGACACCCTCCTCAGGCAGGGCTCGGGGGCTCTCTCTTTGAGAGCCGCCGACCGTGCCAAGGTCGCGGGGGAGGCGCTCGGGCACCACTTGGAGGGGTGCTTTCAAGCACGCTTCCCTCAGGAAGGTACAAGCCAAAGGAGACCAAACCCTCAGGAGTTCATCGCAAGGAACACACATGAGCTACAAGAGTCTAGAGTCATGCGCGGCAGCTGCCGCTTACCTGCCGTGGCCCCACATCCAAGCGAGGATGGAGGACTGCGCGTCTACGTCGACGTACCAGGGCTCAACCGAGCTGCGTCCCAGGAGCGCCTATGGCCTTCGGCCATAGGGAGCTGCGAGGGACCACCTCACAGCTACATTCGCATGCCCTTCAGCCTGCCGAGCACGATCGCCGCACATCAGCGCCTGTTGAGGAGCATTCTGGAGGCTCAGGAGGGCAGGCATCGTACGGTCCTAGCGGAGGTGGCGATGGTCCCCGAAGACCTGCACGTGCCACCGGAGCCTCCTGAGGCCCCTGGGACTGGGGGCTCATGAGGGCTGACGTCTTCACCACGCATCGCTCACTTCCTCGGCATCACTTCATCTTCAACAGCACCAGGTGACATCTTTCAGAGTTCTACTTTTAGCTGGGAGCGCCCACAGGGCTGCACCATTCCCAGGCCGCATGGGTCCATCCCCGCGGCATGTATCCATTTTGGTTATGCTCTTTACTTACCTTGTTGGGGGCACCCCTCGGGCTGCATCATCCCCGCGCCGCTCGGACCCGACCCAGTGGCGGTTGCTTTTACCTGCGCTTGCTTGAAATTGAATTTCCTATGTGCTTAGCATACCTGGCATAATCACCTGCTCGATCGACGCCTATCTGAAGAGCCGCTCGCTCTGGCACGGCGCGTGCGCACGGGTCCGTCCCTGCAGCATTGATAAACCTGAGTGGTCGAGCTCTGGCCGCGGCAGCCCCGCACGGCGCCACCTCACCAGGCCCTCAGTGCCCTAACCATTCCCTCGGAGTGACCATAGGTTGGCCGGCGACTATAACGACATGCCTTGTTTCTCCTCATGATTGGTGTGCAGGACCTACTCCAGGAGCAACGTTGGGGGCATCATGAGCTCTCTCTCCCACTCTTCGGCATGGACCGCTTGCACGTTAAAAGGGGGGCGCCTGAGCATCGCGACTCATGGGCTCTCACTGGCTCTCCAGCCCTCACCCCCTGGCCTTGACCCACGGCATCGTGACCTATCATACTAGCGGCAGCTGAGCTCACTCGAGGGCCCGGACCTGAGGACGTAGAGCGTTAAGGAAAGTGCGGGGAGTGGGAAGAAGCTCGCGAGGGCCTCACCCAGCAGTACCTCGGCCACCGCCTCTCGGCTTGGGCGCCTCTCTGAGGACTACATCAGACGCACAAGATAAGTCGCGCCCTCGCAAGAGCTAGACCAATGCAGAGCTAAATACCCACCCAGTGCAACTCTGTCATGGCGACGCTACCTTCCTTTCTCGCCCAACAAGGATTGCTTGAGTGCTAAAGGGGACCTCCCGAGCATCGCGACTCGGGGGCTCTTACCGGACCTCGGGCCGCTCACATCCTGGCCTTGACCACGGCATTGCGACCTGGCATACCAGCGACGGCTGAAGCTTGCCTGGGGACTGGGACCTGTCAGCGTAGAGCGCCAAGTCCTCGTGAGGATAGAAAGGGGGAGCTTAGCCAGGACAGAACGGACACCTCACGCCAATTCATATTAAGGATATAATATTTACAAAAGGAACGGCAGACGCCTTACATACCCCCGCGGGGTGTTGCTCTAATTCCTCGCAGGAAACAAAAGGTGCTAACCCTAAGGAACGCTACTTGCTAGCACCTCCCCAAGCAACGCCATCATCAACAGTGGGCTGCCCAGTGCCGGCGCCAATCCCATCCAGATCAGTGGCGTCGGCGGCCCGATGCAGCTGACCCACTCCGAGCGCGGCACGAGCTCGGAGGCTCGTAGCTGTCGTCGCTCGTCTCCAGGGTCGCGAGGAGTTCGGGGGAGTCGTTGAAGCCCTCAGCCCCTCCGCTGCTGCCTGAGGAGCTGCAGGAGGACCAACGGGCGGGGCTGGTCCTCGCCAGTTCGTCACCTCGGTCGCTTCCCTTAGGGCAGCATTCCAGCCGGTGTCCTTCTGCATCAAAGACCTTGAAGAACATCAAGGAGGCGCCGTCGTATTCAAGATGGAGCACCAAGGCACCGTCCACGCGACAGACCCGGGCAATCTCACCCCAGCCCCGGGTCATGAAGACCTTGCATGAAGGGACGACCGCGACCTCCGCTCCGGTTGCAGGGGTGCCACAGTCAGTGTGCTGCAGCCAGAGCTCCAGGGCCTCGCTCGATGGCATCTCGAAGGCGAAGGAGGGAGGAAGGCGGATCCATGAAGTTGGAGGCATGGCGGCGTTGAGCACAAGCTCGCGAGAGGAGCGCTCTGCGTGGACTCCAGGGGGAACGACGCGCACCACCGTGACTCACCGGTGTCGACGGCGATGCTGTCGGTGTTGCTCGACGCCCTCCCCCCTGGGGCCTACGACGTGGGCGTACAAGGGCAGCGGAAACCCAGGCGGCGGCCGCTCGTACCATGGCCTCGACACCACCTGCCAGGCGCCTTCGTCCCGGTGACAGAGGATTGGCCGCTTCTTTGGCGGGAGGGGGTCAGGACCCTCTCTAGGGGCCTTTCCCTTCTCCTCAGCTGAAAACCGGCGGATCGGTGCCATTGGTGCAAGAGGAAGCAAGGATGAGGAAGAAGAAGAGGATGAGTAACGGAAAGGGGTGAACTGGCGGAGCCCACACGGCCCTGTACTTATAGCCGGGGAAGGCCAACCACTGAGCACCAAGATCGCAGGTAATCATGACCCATATCTCTGCATGCAGGGACTCGTCGAGTCGTGTGGTTGCCGAGGCGTCGTGGGAGGCACAAATGCCCACGTCCAATCGACCGCCACGCGGCGCCCAAGACCGCAGGCTGTTAGGCCAAGCACGCGCGCGCCTTGGGCCCGGGGGCTACTATCGGCATTGAGGGAACGGGAGTCCTCAGACTTGCCTACCTACAGTGTGGCTCAGGTGGGGGCCCAGCACAGTCCGTCTTCATCAGCCCAAGCTCAAGACCCTCGCGAGGGGCCAAGCCTCGCGGGGCCGACGACAGGAAGCTTCCTCAAGAGAGCGGCCTCATCAGGCAGGCTCGTGAGGAGGCGGAGAGATCAATGCAAGGGTACCACGCGAGGATCCCATGACGCAAGCCATGACGATCGAGACCAGGCGAGCGCCAGGCGGGCGCCGGCCTGTGCAGTGTCCTTGTTTCCCCTTTGGTGCAAAGGGGGCAAGCACAGGCCAAGGCATCGGGCAAAGATTGCCATTCCGGTGCAACAAGACCAAGACCAGCAGAGCGGCAGGACGGAGGTCACTGTGGACCCCAAGACGGCATCACCACCAGTGCTTTTGGCAGCCGAAGACGACCCTTGGTCAGGATAACTTGTACTAGATGTTCCCCTTCAAAATGGCCAAGTGTTGGCGCCCTTCCTGCTCAATTATTCGGGGAGAGGCCCAGGGTCTCTATAAATAGAGCTAGCCTCCACAAAGGAAGGGGGACACCAAGGAGAAAGAAAGAGGGATGGGCAGCAGACATCGAGAAATCTGGTAGAACCCTAGCAGAGAGAAAGAGAGGCGATGGAACTCGCCCTAGCAGTTCATCGTACCAGCTCAAGAACACCTCTCGCGAGGCTGTTCTTCCCTTGTACTATTCATCATCAGCCCCTTAGGCAATCCACCACACAACACACTGGAGTAGGGTATTACACCATAACGGTGGCCCGAACCAATATAAACCTCATGTCTCTTGTGTTGTTCATCATTTTCATCTTAGTTCGCACGAGAGGATCGGGCATAGATCGGTAGGGGAGAGATCTCCGCACGCACCCCAGTGTTCGAACCTCAAGGGTCTGCCGGAACCCGAAATCCGACAGCAAGTTTTATGTGGCTGCTACGGGCTAAGCAAGAACCGTTCTTACCTACGCATCAAAACCACAACGATAGTTTGTCAAGTTAGTGATGTTTTAACCTTCACAAGGACCGGGCATAGCCACTCGGTTAAACTAAATTTGGAGAAACTGACACCCGCCAGACACCTGTGTGCAAAGCATGTCAGTAGAACCAGTCTCGCGTAAGCGTACGCGTAATATCAGTCCGGGCCGCTTCATCGAACAATACCGCCAAACTAAAGTATGACATGCTGGTAAGCAGTATGACTTGTATCACCCACAACTCACTTGTGTTCTACTCGTGCATATAACATCTATGCATAAACCTAGCTCGGATGCCACTGTTGGGGAACGTAGTAATTTCAAAAAAAATCCTACGCACACGCAAGATCATGGTGATGCATAGCAACGAGAGGGGAGAGTGCGTCCACATACCCTCGTAGACCGAAAGCGGAAGCGTTAGCACAACACGGTTTATGTAGTCATACGTCTTCACCATCCGATCGATCCAAGTACCGAACGCACGGCACCTCCGAGTTCAGCACACGTTCAGCTCGATGACGTCCCACGAACTCCGATCCAACAGAGCTTCACGGGAGAGTTTCATCAGCACGACGGCGTGATGATGGTGATGATGATGCTACCGACACAGGGCTTCGCCTAAGCACCGCTACGATATGATCGAGCTGGATTACGATGGACGGGGCACTGCACACGGCTGGGAGAGATCAACAAATCAACTTGTGTGTCTAGAGGTGCCCCCTGCCCCCGTATATAAAGGAGCAAGGGGGAGGCCGGACGGCCCTCTATGGCGCGCCAGGAGGAGGAGTCCTCCTCCTAGTAGGAGTAGGACTCCCCTCTTTCCTACTCCTACTAGGAGGGGGAAAGGAAGGGGGAGAGGGAGAAGGAAAGGGCCCCCCCCCCTCTCCTAGTCCAATTTGGACCAGAGGGTGAGGGGCGCGCAGCCTTCCCTAGGCCAGCCCTCTCTCTCTCCACTAAGGCCCATAAGGCCCATTATTTCTCCCAGGGGGTTCCGGTAACCCTCCGGCACTCCGATTTTCTCCGAAACCACCCGGAACACTTCCGGTGTCCGAATATAGTCATCCAATATATCAATCTTTACGTATCGACCATTTGGAGACTCCTCGTCATGTCCGTGATCATATCCTGGACTTCGAACTACCTTCGGTACATCAAAACACAAAAACTCATAATACCGATTATCACCGAACTTTAAGTGTGCGGACCCTATGGGTTCGAGAACTATGTAGACATGACCGAGACACATCTCTGGTCAATAACCAATAGCAGAACCTGGATGCTCATATTGGCTCCCACATATTCTACGAAGATCTTTATCGGTCAAACCGCATAACAACATATGTTGTTCCCTTTGTCATCGGTATGTTACTTTCTCGAGATTCGATCGTCGGTATCTCAATACCTAGTTCAATCCCGTTACCGGCAACTCTATTTACTCATTCCGTAATACATCATTCCTCAACTAACTCATTAGTTGCAATGCTTGCAAGGCTTATAGTGATGTGTATTACCTAGTGGGCCCAGAGATACCTCTCCGACAATCGGAGTGAAAAATCCTAATCTTGATATACGCCAACTCAACGTATACCTTTGGAGACACCTGTAGAGCACCTTTATAATCACCCATTTACGTTTTCACGTTTGGTAGCACACAAAGTGTTCCTCCAGTAAACGGGAGTTGCAAAATCTCATAGTCATAGGAACATATATAAGTCATGAAGAAAGCAATAGCAACATACTAAACGATCAAGTGCTAAGCTAACGTAATGGGTCAAGTCAATCACATCATTCTCCTAATGATGTGATCCCGTTAATCAAATGACAACTCATGCCTATGGTTAGGAAACATAACCATCTTTAATTAACGAGCTAGTCAAGTAGAGGCATACTAGTGACACTCTATTTGTCTATGTATTCACACATGTACTAAGTTTCCGGTTAATACAATTCTAGCATGAATAATAAACATTTATCATGATATGAGGAAATAAATAATAACTTTATTATTGCCTCTAGGGCATATTTCCTTCACCTTGAGCGGTCGGCCCCCGCCTCCATTATCGGGGGGATGGAGAGCTCGGCCAAGACCCGCCGCGTGGACCCGCTCGCCGAACTCCAGGCGGCGACGGAGCGGAACGCGCAGGAGGCGCGGGAGGAGGCGGAGCGGCAGAAGATAGCAGCGGCAAACGCAGCGCAAAAATAAGCCGATGCGACTGCCAAGGCCCAAGCTGACGCCGCAGCCAGAGAGCGGGCGGAGGAGATCGCCAAGGCCTGGGCAGAAAAGGCCACGTTCTGCCAGGCGCCACAACTTGTCATCCCTCTGGACCGATTGTACCCTGCCGGCCTCTGGGCATTCTACCACCATGACAGTACTGACCACCCGGCTAGTAGCGGCAATGTAGAGGTACATGGGTTCCTTATCAGCTGGAGCGGCCAGGATAGGCGGCGTGGTCAACATCTTTTTCAACTGGAGAAAAGCTTCGTCCGCCTTGTCATTCCACTCGAAGTGAGTGGTTTTCTTCATGAGCTGGTACAGGGGAAGAGCCTTCTCACCCAGCCGACTAATGAAACGGCTGATGGATGCCAAGCAGCCAGTGAATTTAGGGACATCTCTCAGTGGGGTGGGTTGATGTCTACTACACAACCTTCTTCTTGTAGACGTTGTTGGGCCTCCAAGTGCAGAGGTTTGTAGGACAGTAGCAAATTTCCCTCAAGTGGATGACCTAAGGTTTATCAATCCGTAGGAGGCGTAGGATGAAGATGGTCTCTCTCAAGCAACCCTGCAACCAAATAACAAAGAGTCTCTTGTGTCCCCAACACACCCAATACAATGGTAAATTGTATAGGTGCACTAGTTCGATGAAGAGATGGTGATACAAGTGGTATATGGATAGTAGATAAAGGTATTTGTAATATGAAATTATAAAAACAGCAAGGTAACTGATGATAAAAGTAAGCGTAAATAGTATTGCAATGCGTTGAAACAAGGCCTAGGGTTCATACTTTCGCTAGTGCAAGTTCCCTCAACAATAATAGCATAATTGGATCACATAACTATCCCTCAACAAGCAACAAAGAGTCACTCCAAAGTCACTAATAGTGGAGAACGAACGAAGAGATTATGGTAGGGTACGAAACCACCTCAAAGTTATTCTTTCCAATCAATCCATTGGTCTATTCATATAGGTGTCACAAACAGCCCTAGAGTTCGTACTAGAATATCACCTTAAGACACAAATCAACCAAAACCCTAATGTCACCTAGATACTCCAATGTCACCTCAAGTATCCGTGGGTATGTTTATACGATAAGCATCACACAATCTCATATTCATCTATTCAACCAACACATAGAACCTCAAAGAGTGCCCCAAAGTTCCTACCGGAGAATCACGACGAAAACGTGTGCCAACCCCTATGCATAGGTTCATGGGCGGAACCCGCAAGTTGATCACCAAAACATACATCAAGTGAATCACGTGATAACCCACTGTCACCACAGATATCCACGGCAAGACATACATCAAGTGTTCTCAAATCTTTAAAGACTCAATCCGATAAGATAACTTCAAAGGGGAAACTCAATTCAATACAAGAGAGTAGAGGGGGAGGAGAAACATGAGATCCAACTATAATAGCAAAGCTCGCAATACAGCAAGATCGTGCCAAATCAAGAACACGAGAGAGAGAGAGAGATATCAAACACATAGCTACGGGTACATACCCTCAGCCCCGAGGGAGAACTACTCCCTCCTCGTCATGGAGAGCACCGGGATGATGAAGATGGCCACCGGAGAGGGTTTGCCCCCTCCGGCAGGGTGCCGGAACGGGTCTAGATTGGCTTTCGGTGGCTACGGAGGCTTCTGGCGGCGGAAATCCCGATCTATTGTCTGTTCTGTAAGTTTTAGGGTACGTGACTATATATGGGTGCAGGAAGTACGTCGGTGGAGCTTCGGGGGCCCCACGAGGCAGGGGCACGCCCTAGGGGTGGGGCGCGCCCCCACCCTTGTGAGCACCTCCCTTGGCTCCTAACGTGGGGTCCAAGTCCATCCGGTAGCTTTCCTTCCAAAAATAACTTCTCCAGTTGATTTCGTTCTGTTTCGACTCCGTTTGATATTCCTTTTCTTCGAAACACTGAAATAGGCAAAAAAACAACAATACTGGGCTGGGCCTCCGGTTAATAGGTTAGTCCCAAAAGTAATATAAAAGTGGATAATAAAGCCCAATATTTCCGAAAACAATAGATAACATAGCATGGAGCAATCAAAAATTATAGATACATTGGAGACGTATCAAGCATCCCCAAGCTCAATTCCTGCTTGTCCTCGAGTAGGTAAATGATAAAAACAGAATTTTTGATGCGGAGTGCTACTTGGCATAATTTCAATGTAATTCTTCTTAATTGTGGTATGAATATTCAGATCCGAAAGATTCAAGACAAAAGTTTATATTGACATAAAAATGATAATACTTCAAGCATACTAACTAAGCAATTATGTCTTCTCAAAATAACATGGCCAAAGAAAGTTCATCCCTACAAAATCATATAGTTTTGTCATGTTTCATTTTCGTCACACAAGAATGCTCTCATCATGCACAACCCCGATGACAAGCCAAGCAATTGTTTCATTTAGTAATCTCAAACTCATAAACTTTCACGCAATACATGAGCGCGAGCCATGGATATAGCACTATGGGTGGAATAGAATATAATGAGGGGGGTTATGTGGAGAAGACAAAAAGGAGAAAGTCTCACATCAATGAGGCTAATCAATGGGCTATGGAGATGCCCACCGATTGATGTTAGTGCAAGGAGTAGGGATTGCCATGCAACAGATGCACTAGATCTATAAATGTATGAAAGCTCAACAAAAGAAACTAAGTGGGTGTGCATCCAACTTGCTTGCTCACAAAGACCTAGGGCACTTGAGGAGGCCCATTGCTGGAATATACAAGCCAAAATCTATAATGAAAAATTCCCACTAGTATATGAAAGTGATAACATGAGAGACTCTCTACTATGAAGATCATGGTGCTACTTTGAAGCACAAGTGTGGCAAAGGATAGTAACATTGTCCTTACTCTCTTTTTCTCTCATTTTTTTGGACCTTCTCTTTTTTTATGGCCTTTCTCTTTTTTTTGGGCCTTCTCTTTTTTTATGGCCTTTCTCTTTTTTTTATTCCTCACTTGGGACAATGCTCTAATAATGATGATCATCACACTTCTATTTATTTACAACTCAATGATTACAACTCGATACTAGAACAAAGATGACTCTATATGAATGCCTCCGGTGGTGTACCGGGATTGCGATGAATCAAGTGTGACATGTATGAAAAATTATGGACGGTGGCTTTGCCACAAGTACGATGTCAACTACATGATCATGCAAAGCAATATGACAATGATGATGCGTGTCATAATAAATGGAATGGTGGAAAGTTGCATGGCAATATATCTCGGAATGGCTATGGAAATGCCATAATAGGTAGGTATGGTGGCTGTTTTGAGGAAGATATAAGGAGGTTTATGTGTGACAGAGTGTATCATATCACGGGGTTTGGATGCACCGGCGAAGTTTGCACCAACTGTCAATGTGAGAAAGGGCAATGCACGGTACCGAAGAGGCTAGCAAGGATGGAAGGGTGAGAGTGCGTATAATCCATGGACTCAACATTAGTCATAAAGAACTCACATACTTATTGCAAAAATCTACAATTCATAAAAAACCTTGGTATTACGTGCATGCTCCTAGGGAGATAGATTGGTAGGAAAAGACCATCGCTCGTCCCCGACCGCCACTCATAAGGAGGACAATCAAATAACACCTCATGTTTCAAATTTGTTACATAACATTTACCATACGTGCATGCTACGGGACTTGCAAACTTCAACACAAGCATTTCTCAATTTCACAACTACTCGACTAGCACGACTTTGATATTATTACCTCCATATCTCAAAACAATCATCAAGCATCAAACTTCTCTTAGTATTCAACACACTCATAAGAAAGTTTTTACTAATATTGTATACCTAGCATATTAGGATTTTAAGAAAATTACCGTGCTATTTAAGACTCTCAAAATAATCTAAGTGAAGCATGAGAGTTCATCTATTTCCTCAAAATAAAACTACGACCATGCTCTAAAAGATATAAGTGAAGAACTAGAGCATCGACAAACTACTCCGAAAGATATAAGTGAAGATCAATGAGTAGTTGAATAATTATGCAACTATGTGAAGACTCTCTAACATTTAATAATTTAAGATCTTGGTATTTTATTAAAACAGCAAGCAAAGCAAAATAAAATGGCATCTAAGAATAGCAAACATCATGTGAAGAAGCAAAAACTTAGGATCAACCGATACTAACCGATAGTTGTTGAAGAAGAAAGGTGGGATGCCAACTGGGGCATCCTCAAGCTTAGACGCTTGAGACTTCTTGAGATATTATCTTGGGGTGCCTTGGTCATCCCCAAGCTTGATCTTTTGTGTCTCCTTAATTCCTCTCATATCACGGTCTCCCTAAATCTCAAAAGGTTCATCCACACAAAACTCAACAAGGACTCGTGAGATAAGTTAGTATAAACCATTGCCAAACCTTATCATACTCTACTGTAGAAAATCACTAAAATTATTATTCAACACTGCATACTAAATGCCTCTGTATATTTAATAGTCCTATCCTCAAATAGAATCATTAAAGAAGCAAACATATGCAAACAATGCAAACATAACAGCAATCTGCCTAAACAGGATAGTCTGTAAAGAATGCGGCAACATCCATACTTCCCTAGCTCCAAAAATTATGAAAGAAAATTCCCACTGTAGTAAATTTACCAGAGCTTAATATGCAAGAGGTTTCAACATTTTATCACATTCTGAATTTTCTAGGGAATTATTGCAACAGCGGTAAACTTTCTGTTTTCAAACAGCAACATGTGGACTTCTAAAATAGGCATAGTAAAGGCTATCAATGCCACTTTTATTAAAATAAAAGATGAAAAACATTGTTCTAAATAACATCAAGCAAATCCTAACAAAATAAATTGACGCTCCAAGCAAAACACATATCACGTGGTGAATAAAAATGTAGCTCCAAGTAAAGTTACCGATGAACGAAGACGAAAGAGGGGATGCCTTCCGGGGCATCCCCAAGCTTTGGCTTTTGGCTATCCTTGAATATTACCTTGGGGGTGCCTTGGGCATCCCCAAGATTAGGCTCTTTCCACTCCTTATTCCATAGTCCATCGAATCCTTACCCAAAACTTGAAAACTTCACAACACAAAACTTAACAGAAAACTCGTAAGCTCCGTTAGTATAAGAAAATAAATCACCACTTCAATGTACTGTAATGAACTCATTATTTATTTATATTGGTGTTAAACCTACTGTATTCCAACTTCTCTATGGTTTATAAACTCTTTTACTAGCCATAGATTCATCAAAATAAGTAAAACAACACATGAAAAACAGAATCTGTCAAAAATAGAACAGTCTGTAGTAATCTGGATCAAACGTATACTTCTGGAACTCATAAAATTTTCAAATAAATTGATGGACCTGAGTAATTTATCTATTAATCATCTTCAAAAATAATTAACTAAATAGCACTCCCAAATAAAAATGGCAGCAATTCTCGTGAGCGCTAAAGTTTCTGTTTTTTACAGCATGATCAACAAGACTTTCCCCAAGTCTTCCCAAAGGTTCTACTTGGCACAAACACTAATTAAAAGCATAAAACCACACCTAAACAGAGTATAGATGAATTATTTATTACTAAACAGGAGCAAAAATCAAGGGACAAAATTAAAATTGGGTTGCCTCCCAACAAGCGCTATCGTTTCACGCCCCTAGCTAGGCATGATGATTTCGATGATGCTCACATAAAAGATAAGGATTGAAACATAAAGAGAGCATCTTGAAGAATATGGCTAGCACATTTAAGTCTAACATACTTCCTATGCATAGGGATTTTGTGAGCAAACAACTTATGGGATCAATAATCAACTAGCATAGGAAGGTAAAGCAAGCAAAACTTCAAAATTTTAAGCACATAGAGAGGAAACTTGATACTATTGCAATTCGTACAAGCATATGTTCCTCCCTCATAATAATTTTCAGTAGCATCATGAATGAATTCAACAATATAACCAGCACCTAAATCATTCTTTTCATGATCTACAAGCATAAAAAATTTATTACTCTCCACACAGTAAAATTCTTCTCGTGAATAAGAGTGGGAGCAAACTCAACAAAATAACTATCATGTGATTGAAAATTAAGATCAAGATGACAAGTTTCGTGGTTATCATTATTCTTTAAAGCATACGTGTCATCACAATAATGATCATAGATAGGAGGCATGCTTTCATCGTAATAAATTTGCTCATCAAAACTTGGGGGACAAAAAATATCATCTTCATCAAACATAGCTTCCCCAAGCTTGTGGCTTTGCATATCATTAGCATCATGGATATTCAAGGAATTCATACTAACAACATTGCAATCATTCTCATCATTCAAATATTTAGTGACAAACATTTTATATATTTCTTCTTCTAGCACTTGACCACAATTATCCTTTCCATCATACTCACGAAAGATATTAAAAAGGTGAAGCGTATGAGACAAACTCAATTCCATTTTTTATAGTTTTCTTTTATAAACTAAACTAGTGATAAAACAAGAAACTGGATATGGATAGTAGATAAAGGTATTTGTAATATGAAATTATAAAAACAGCAAGGTAACTAATGATAAAAGTGAGCATAAACGGTATTGCAATGCATTGAAACAAGGCCTAGGGTTCATACTTTCGCTAGTGCAAGTTCCCTCAACAATAATAGCATAATTGGGTCACATAACTATCCCTCAACATGCAACAAAGAGTCACTCCAAAGTCACTAATAGCGGAGAACGAACGAAGAGATTATGGTAGGGTACGAAACCACCTCAAAGTTATTCTTTCCAATCAATCCGTTGGGCTATTCCTATAGGTGTCACAAACAGCCCTAGAGTTCGTACTAGAATAACACCTTAAGACACAAATCAACCAAAACCCTAATGTCACCTAGATACTCCAATGTCACCTCAAGTATCCGTGGGTATGATTATACAATAAGCATCACACAATCTCATATTCATCTATTCAACCAACACATAGAACCTCAAAGAGTGCCCCAAAGTTCCTACCGGAGAATCACGACGAAAACGTGTGCCAACCCCTATGCATAGGTTTATGGGCGGAACCCGCAAGTTGATCACCAAAACATATATCAAGTGAATCACGTGATATCCCATTGTCACCATAGATATCCACGGCAAGACATACATCAAGTGTTCTAAAATCTTTAAAGACTCAATCCGATAAGATAACTTCGAAGGGGAAACTCAATTCATTACAAGAGAGTAGAGGGGGAGGAGAAACATAAGATCCAACTATAATAGCAAGGCTCGCGATACATCAAGATCGTGCCAAATCAAGAACACGAGAGAGAGAGAGAGAGAGATCAAACACATAGCTACTAGTACATACCCTCAGCCCCGAGGGAGAACTACTCCCTCCTCATCATGGAGAGCACCGGGATGATGAAGATGGCCACCGGAGAGGGATTGCCCCCTTCGGCAGGGTGCTGGAACGGGTCTAGATTGGCTTTCGGTGGCTACGGTGGCTTCTGGCGGCGGAACTCCCGATCTATTGTCTATTCTGGAAGTTTTATGGTAAGTGAGAATATATGTGTTGGGGAACGCAGTAATTTCGAAAATTTTCCTACGCACACGCAAGATCATGGTGATGCACAGCAACGAGAGGGGAGAGTGTTGTCTACGTACCAACGCAGACCGACTGCGGAAGCGATCACACAACATAGAGGAAGTAGTCGTACGTCTTCTTCCCGATCCGACCGATCCAAGCACCGTTACTCCGGCACCTCCGAGTTCTTAGCACACGTTCAGCTCGATGACGTTCCTCGGGCTCCGATCCAGCAAAGCGTCGAGGAAGAGTTCCGTCAGCACGACGGCATGGTGACGATCTTGATGTACTACCGACGCAGGGCTTCGCCTAAGCACTGTAACGGTATGATCGAGGTGGAATTTGGTGGCAGGGGGCACCGCACACGGCTAAGGAACGATCTCAAGGATCAACTTGTGTGTCTTGGGGTGCCCCCTGCCTCCGTATATAAAGGTTGGAGGGAGGGGCGCTGGCCGGCCACAGAGGTGTAGGCGCAGGAGGAGTCCTACTCCTACCTGGAGTAGGACTCCCCCCTCCAATCCTAGTCCAACTAGGAAACCTTCAAAGGGGAGAGAGAGAGAGGTGGCCGGCCCCTCTCCTAGTCCTAATAGGACTAGGGAGAGGGGGGGAGGCGCAGCCCTATGTGGGCTGCCCTCTCACCTTTCCACTAAGGCCCATGTTGGCCCATTTGGCTCCCGGGGGGTTCCGGTAACCCTCCCGGTAATCCGGTAAAATCCCGATTTCACCCGGAACACTTCCGATGTCCAAACATAGGCTTCCAATATATCAATCTTTACGTATCGACCATTTCGAGACTCCTCGTCATGTCCGTGATCTCATCCGGGACTCCGAACTCCTTCGGTACATCAATACTCATAAACTCATAATATAACTGTCATCGAAACCTTAAGCGTGCGGACCCTACGGTTCGAGAACAATGTAGACATGACCGAGACACGTCTCCGGTCAATAACCAATAGCGGGACCTGGATGCCCATATTGGCTCCTACATATTCTACGAAGATCTTTATCGGTCAGACCGCATAACAACATACGTTGTTCCCTTTGTCATCGGTATGTTACTTGCCCGAGATTCGATCGTCGGTATCCAATACCTAGTTCAATCTCGTTACTGGCAAGTCTCTTTACTCGTTCCGTAATACATCATCTCACAACTAACATATTAGTTGTAGTGCTTGCAAGGCTTATGTGATGTGCATTACCGAGAGGGCCCAGAGATACCTCTCCGACAATCGGAGTGACAAATCCTAATCTCGAAATACGCCAACCCAACATCTACCTTTGGAGACACCTGTAGTACTCCTTTATAATCACCCAGTTACGTTGTGACGTTTGGTAGTACCCAAAGTGTTCCTCCGGCAAACGGGAGTTGCATAATCTCATAGTCATAGGAACATGTATAAGTCATGAAGAAAGCAATAGCAACATACTAAACGATCGGGTGCTAAGCTAATGGAATGGGTCATGTCAATCAGATCATTCAACTAATGATGTGATCCCGTTAATCAAATAACAACTCTTTGTTCATGGTTAGGAAACATAACCATCTTTGATTAACGAGCTAGTCAAGTAGAGGCATACTAGTGACACTCTGTTTGTCTATGTATTCACACATGTATTATGTTTCCGGTTAATACAATTCTAGCATGAATAATAAACATTTATCATGATATAAGGAAATAAATAATAACTTTATTATTGCCTCTAGGGCATATTTCCTTCAGTCTCCCACTTGCACTAGAGTCAATAATCTAGTTCACATCGCCATGTGATTTAACAGCAATAGTTCACATCACCATGTGATTAACACCCATAGTTCACATCGTCATGTGACAAACACTCAAAGGGTTTACTAGAGTCAGTAATCTAGTTCACATCTCTATGTGATTAACACCCAAAGAGTACTAAGGTGTGATCATGTTTTGCTTGTGAGATAATTTTAGTCAACGGGTCTGTCACATTCAGATCCGTAAGTATTTTGCAAAATTCTATGTCTATAATGCTCTGCATGGAGCTACTCTAGCTAATTGCTCCCACTTTCAATATGTATCCAGATTGAGACTTTAGATTCATCTGGATCAGTGTCAAAAACTTGCATCGACGTAACCCTTTACGACGAACCTTTTTGTCACGTCCATAATCGAGAAACATATCCTTATTTCACTAAGGATAATTCTGACCGCTGTCCAGTGATCTACTCCTAGATCACTATTGTACTCCCTTGCCAAATCAGTGCAGGGTATACAATAAATCTGGTACACAGCATGGCATACTTTATAGAACCTATGAATGAGGCATAGGGAATGACTTTCATTCTCTTTCTATCTTCTGCCGTGGTCGGGCTTTGAGTCTTTACTCAACTTCACACCTTGTAATACAGGCAAGAAACTTTTTCTTTGACTGTTCCATTTTGAACTACTTCAAAATCTTGTCAAGGTATGTACTTATTGAAAAACTTATCAAGCGCCTTGATCTATCTCTATAGATCTTGAAGCTCAATATGTAAGCAGCTTTACCGAAGTCTTTCTTTGAAAAACTCCTTTCAAACACTCCTTTTATGCTTTACAGAATAATTCTACATTATTTCCGATCAACAATATGTCATTCACATATACTTATCAGAAATGCTGTAGTGCTCCCACTCACTTTCTCGTAAATACAGGCTTCACCGCAAGTCTGTATAAAACTATATGCTTTGATCAACTCATCAAAGCGTATATTCCAACTCCGAGATGTTTGCACCAGTCCACAGATAGATCGCTGGAGCTTGCATATTTAGTTAACACCTTTAGGATCGACAAAACCTTCTAGTTGCATCGTATACAACTCTTCTTTAGCAAATCCATTAAGGAATGCAGTTTTGTTTATCCCTTTGCCAGATTTCATAAAATGCGGCAATTGCTAACATGATTCGGACAGACTTAAGCATAGATACGAGTGAGAAACTCTCATCGTAGTCAACACCTTGAACTTGTCGAAAAACCTTTTGCGACAATTCTAGCTTTGTAGATAGTAACACTACTATCAACGTCCGTCTTCCTCTTGAAGATCCATTTATTCTCAATTGCTTGCCGATCATCAGGCAAGTCAACCAAAGTCCATACTTTGTTCTTATACATGGATCATATCTCAGATTTCATGGCTTCAAGCCACTTTGCGGAATCTGGGCTCACCATCGCTTCTTCATAGTTCGTAGGTTCATCATGATCTAGTAGCATGACTTCCAGAAAAGGATTACCGTACCACTCTGGCGCGGATCTTACTCTGGTTGATCTACGAGGTTCAGTAGTATCTTGTTCTGAAGTTTTATGATCATCATCATTAGCTTCCTCACTAACTGGTGTAGGTGCCACAGAAACAGTTTTCTGTGTTGTGCTACTTTCCAACAAGGGAGCAGGTACAGTTACCTCGTCAAGTTTCTACTTTCCTCCCACTCACTTCTTTCGAGAGAAAACTCCTTCTCCAGAAAGTTTCCGAATTTTAGCAACAAAAAGTCTTGCCTTCGGATCTGTGAGAGAAGGTGTATCCAATAGTTTCCTTTGGATATCCTATGAAGACACACTTCTCCGATTTGAGTTTGAGCTTATCAGGATGAAACTTTTTCATATAAGCATTGCAACTCCAAACTTTAAGAAACGACAGCTTAGGTTTCTTGCCAAACCATAGTTCACACGGTGTCGTCTCAACGGATTTATATGGTGCCCTATTTAATGTGAATGTAGATGTCTCTAATGCGTGACCCCAAAAACGATAGTGGTAAACCGGTAAGAAACATCATATATTGCACTATATCCAATAAAGTACGGTTATGACGTTCAGACACACCATTATGCTGTGGTGTTCCAGGTGGCGTGAGTAGTGAAACTATTTCACATTGTTTTAACTGAAGACCAAACTCGTAACTCAAATATTTGTCTCCGCGATCAGATCGTAGAAACTTTATTTTCTTGTCACGTTGATTTTTCACTTCACTCTGAAATTCTTTGAACTTTTCAGACTTATGTTTTATCAAGTAGATATACTCATATCTGCTCAAATCATTTGTGAAGATCAGAAAATAATGATACCTGTCGTGGACCACATACATCAGTATGTATGATTTCCAACAAATCTGTTGCTCGCTCCAATGTTCCGAAGAACAGAGTCTTAGTCATCTTGCCCATGAGGCATGGTTCGCAAGCATCAACTGATTCATAATCAAGTGATTCCAAAAACCCATTAGCATGGAGTTTCTTCATGTGCTTTATACCAATATGACCTAAACAGTAGTGCCACAAATAAGTTGCACTATCATTATTAACTTTGCATCTTTTGGTTTCAATATTATGAATATGTGTATCACTAAGATCGAGATCCAATGAACTATTTTCATTGGGTGTGTAACCATATAAGGTTTTATTCATGTAAACAGAACAACAATTTATTCTCTTACTTTAATGAATAACCGTATTGCAATAAACATGATCAAATCATATTCATGCTCAACGCAAAAAACTAAATAACACTTATTTAGGTTCAACACTAATCCCGAAAGTATAGGGAGTGTGTGATGATGATCATATCAATCTTGGAACCACTTCCAACACACATCGTCACTTCACCCTTAACTAGTCTCTGTTTATTCTGCAACTCCCGTTTCGAGTTACTAAACTTAGCAACTGAACTAGTATCAAATACTAAGGGTTTGCTATAAACACTAGTAAAGTACACATCAATAACATGTATATCAAATATACTTATGTTCACTTTGCCATCCTTCTTATCCGCCAATCACTTGGGGTAGTTCCGCTTCTAGTGACCAGTCCCTTTGCAGTAGAAGCACTTAGTCTCAGGCTTAGGATCAGACTTGGGCTTCTTCACTTGAGCAGCAACTTGCTTGCCGTTCTTCTTGAAGTTCCCCTTCTTCCCTTTGCCCTTTTCTTGAAACTAGTGGTCTTGTCAACCATCAACACTTGATGTTTTTCTTGATTTCTACCTTCGTTGATTTCAGCATCACGAAGAGCTTGGGAGTTGTTTCTGTTATCCCTTGCATATTATAGTTCATCGCGAAGTTCTACTAACTTGGTGATGGTGACTAGAGAATTCTGTCAATCACTATCTTATCTGGAAGATTAACTCCCACTTGATTCAAGCGATTGTAGTACCAGACGATCTGAGCGCATGCTCACTAGTTGAGCGATTCTCCTCCATCTTTTAGCTATAGAACTTGCTGGAGACTTCATGTCTCTCAACTCGGGTATTTGCTTGAAATATTAACTTCAACTCCTGGAACATCTCATATGGTCCATGACGTTCAAAACGTCTTTGAAGTCCCGATTCTAAGCCGTTAAGCATGGTGCACTAAACTATCAAGTAGTCATCATATTGAGCTAGCCAAACGTTCATAACGTCTGCATCTGCTCCTGCAATAGGTCTGTCACCTAGCGGTGCATCAAGGACATAATTCTTCTGTGCAGCAATGAGGATAAACCTCAGATCACGGATCCAATCCGCATCATTGCTACTAACATCTTTCAACACAATTTTCTCTAGGAACATATCAAAATAAACACAGGGAAGCAACAACGCAAGCTATTGATCTACAACATGATTTGCAAAATACTACCAGGACAAAGTTCATGATAAATTTAAGTTCAATTTAATCATATTACTTAAGAACTCCCACTTAGATAGACATCCCTCTAATCCTTTAAGTGATCACGTGATCCAAATCAACTAAACCATAACCGATCATCACGTGAGATGGAGTAGTTTTCAATGGTGAACATCGTTATGTTGATCATATCTACTATATGATTCATGGTCGACCTTTCGGTCTCCGTGTTCCGAGGCCATATCTGTATATGCTTGGCTCGTCAAGTATAACCTGAGTATTCCGCGTGTGCAACTGTTTTGCACCCGTTGTATTTGAACGTAGAGCCTATCACACCCGATCATCACGTGGTGTCTCAGCACGAAGAACTTTTGCAACGGTGCATACTCAGGGAGAACACTTGTTGATAATTTAGTGAGAGATCATCTTATAATGCTACCGTCAATCAAAGCAAGATAAGATGCATAAAAGGATAAACATGACATGCAATCAATATAAGTGATATGATATGGCCATCATCATCTTGTGCTTGTGATCTCCATCTCCGAAGCACCGTCATGATCACCATCGTCACCGGCGCGACACCTTGATCTCCATCGTAGCATCGTTGTCGTCTCGCCAATCTTATGCTTCCACGACTATCACTACCGTTTAGTAATAAAGTAAAGCATTACATCGCGATTGCATTGCATACAATAAAGCGACAACCATATGGCTCCTGCCAGTTGCCGATAACTCGGTTACAAAACATGATCATCTCATACAATAAAATCAGCATCATGCCTTGACCATATCACATCACAACATACCCTGCAAAAACAAGTTAGACGTCCTCTACTTTGTTGTTGCAAATTTTACGTGGCTGCTACGGGCTTAAGTAAGAACTCATCTCACCTACGCATCAAAACCACAACGATAGTTCGTCAAATAGACTCCGTTTTAACCTTCTCAAGGACCGGGCGTAGTCACACTTGGTTCAACTAAAGTTGGAGAGACAGTCTTCCGCAAGCCATCTATGTGCAAAGCACGTCGAGGGAACCGGTCTCGCGTAAGAGTACGCGTAAGGTTGGTCCGGATCGTCTCGTCCAACAATACCGCCGAACCAAAGTATGACATGCTGGTAGGCAGTATGACTTGTATCGCCCACAACTCACTTGTGTTCTACTCGTGCATATAACATCAAACCATAAAAACCTAGGCTCGGATGCCACTATTGGGGAACGCAGTAATTTCGAAAATTTTCCTACGCACACGCAAGATCATGGTGATGCACAGCAACGAGAGGGGAGAGTGTTGTCTACGTACCAACGCAGACCGACTGCGGAAGCGATCACACAACGTAGAGGAAGTAGTCGTACGTCTTCTTCCCGATCCGACCGATCCAAGCACCGTTACTCCGGCACCTCCGAGTTCTTAGCACACGTTCAGCTCGATGACGTTCCTCGGGCTCCGATCCAGCAAAGCGTCGAGGAAGAGTTCCATCAGCACGACGGCGTGGTGACGATCTTGATGTACTACCGACGTAGGGCTTCGCCTAAGCACTGTAACGGTATGATCGAGGTGGAATTTGGTGGCAGGGGGCACCGCACACGGCTAAGGAACGATCTCAAGGATCAACTTGTGTGTCTTGGGGTGCCCCCTGCCTCCGTATATAAAGGTTGGAGGGAGGGGGGCTGGCCGGCCACAGAGGTGTAGGCGCAGGAGGAGTCCTACTCCTACCTGGAGTAGGACTCCCCCCTCCAATCCTAGTCCAACTAGGAAACCTTCAAAGGGGAGAGAGAGAGAGGTGGCCGGCCCCTCTCCTAGTCCTAATAGGACTAGGGAGAGGGGGGAGGCGCAGCCCTATGTGGGCTGCCCTCTCACCTTTCCACTAAGGCCCATGTTGGCCCATTTGGCTCCCGGGGGGTTCCGGTAACCCTCCCGGTAATCCGGTAAAATCCCGATTTCACCCGGAACACTTCCGATGTCCAAACATAGGCTTCCAATATATCAATCTTTACGTCTCGACCATTTCGAGACTCCTCGTCATGTCCGTGATCTCATCCGGGACTCCGAACTCCTTCGGTACATCAATACTCATAAACTCATAATATAACTGTCATCGAAACCTTAAGCGTGCGGACCCTACGGTTCGAGAACAATGTAGACATGACCGAGACACGTCTCCGGTCAATAACCAATAGCGGGACCTGGATGCCCATATTGGCTCCTACATATTCTATGAAGATCTTTATCGGTCAGACCGCATAACAACATACGTTGTTCCCTTTGTCATCGGTATGTTACTTGCCCGAGATTCGATCGTCGGTATCCAATACCTAGTTCAATCTCGTTACTGGCAAGTCTCTTTACTCGTTCCGTAATACATCATCTCACAACTAACATATTAGTTGTAGTGCTTGCAAGGCTTATGTGATGTGCATTACCGAGAGGGCCCAGAGATACCTCTCCGACAATCGGAGTGACAAATCCTAATCTCGAAATACGCCAACCCAACATCTACCTTTGGAGACACCTGTAGTACTCCTTTATAATCACCCAGTTACGTTGTGACGTTTGGTAGTACCCAAAGTGTTCCTCCGGCAAACGGGAGTTGCATAATCTCATAGTCATAGGAACATGTATAAGTCATGAAGAAAGCAATAGCAACATACTAAACGATCGGGTGCTAAGCTAATGGAATGGGTCATGTCAATCAGATCATTCAACTAATGATGTGATCCCGTTAATCAAATAACAACTCTTTGTTCATGGTTAGGAAACATAACCATCTTTGATTAACGAGCTAGTCAAGTAGAGGCATACTAGTGACACTCTGTTTGTCTATGTATTCACACATGTATTATGTTTCCGGTTAATACAATTCTAGCATGAATAATAAACATTTATCATGATATAAGGAAATAAATAATAACTTTATTATTGCCTCTAGGGCATATTTCCTTCAATATGGGTGCAGGAAGTACGTCGGTGGAGCTTTGGGGGCCCCACGAGGCAGGGGGGCGCGCCCTAGGGGGGAGCCCCCCACCCTCGTGAGCACCTCCCTTGGCTCCTGACGTGGGGTCCAAGTCCATCCAGTAGCGTTCCTTCCAAAGATAACTTCTCCAGATGATTTCGTTCCATTTCGACTCCATTTGATATTCCTTTTCTTCGAAACACTGAAATAGGCAAAAAAAATAGCAATTCTGGGCTGGGCCTCCGGTTAGTAGGTTAGTCCCAAAAGTAATATAAAAGTGGATAATAAAGCCCAATATTGCCCAAAACAGTAGATAACATAGCATGGAGCAATCAAAAATTATAGATACATTGGAGACGTATCATGGGTCTCTCCATCCTCTCGATGGCCTTGATCTTCATGGGGTTGCACCCAATGCTGCGCTCTGAGACCAGGAAGCCAAGGAGCTGGCCGGCTGGTACTCCAAAGACGCATTTATCTGGGTTGGGCTTGATCTGAAACCGGCACAGATTTTCAAAAGTTTCCTTGAGATCTTCCAATAGGGTGCCGCGCTTCTCCGTCTTCACCACAATATCGTCCACACAGACATGGGCGTTTCTACCAAGTTGCTTGAGGAGGCACTTCTGAATGCAACTCTCGAACATGGCACCAGCATTTCTCAAGCCGAATGTCATGGTCAGGAAGCAGAAGGCTCTGAATGGTGTAATGAAGGCGGTCTTCATGCGGTCTACCGGGTTCAACTTGATCTGATGATATCCTAAGTAGGCATCCAAGAAGCTCAACGGCTCGCATCCCGCTGTGGAGTCTATCACTTGATCAATCTGAGGGAAAGCGAATGGATCCTTGGGGCAGGCTTTGTTGATACTAGTGTAATCAACGCACATGCACCACTTGTTGTTCTTCTTCAGTACAAGGACTGGGTTGGCAAGCCACTCGAGAAAAAACACTTCCCTGATGAAGCTGACTGCTAGAAGTCGGGCTATCTCTTCACCAACAATTCATGTCTTTTCCTCTGACAGCCGGTGGAGGGGCTGTTTGACTGGTTTGGCATCTGCTCTGACATGTAGCTTGTGCTCGATGAAATCTGTCGAAACACCCGTCATGTCGTTGGGAGACCATGCGAACATGTACCGATTCTCATGGAGGAAATCAACGAGCTTGCTTTCCTATTTGCTATCAAGATTGGCACCTATGACAGCAAATCTCTCCGGGTGCTCAGGGTCCAAAGGGATCTTCTTTGTTTCTTTGGCCGGCTGGAAGGAGCCCTGGGTCTCTGACTCTTTGGGCTCTGGGGACATGTCCGGCTGCTTGCTAGTCATGGCCACCACCCAGTCCAGGAGCTTCTTCTCAACAGCAATCACAAGGGACTCAACCAGCCGGTTGCTGGCCGCGGCACAATCGGCCGACTTTTCATAGTCTCCAAATATCGTGATAATGCCCTTGGTTCCTGGCATCTTCATCTTGATGTAGGCATAGTGTGGCACTGCCATGAACTTGGCTAGAGCCGACCGACCCAGGAGTACATGATAAGGTCTCTCGAGGTCCACCACCTCAAGCCAAATCACTTCGCGGAGAAAGTGATCCTTGTCTTCGAAGATGACATCTATCTTGACCTTGTCGATCGGTGAGCAGGACAGGCCGGGCACAATACCATGGAAAACAGTCCGGCTGGGCTGGAGCTGCCTCTCTTTAATGCATAACTTTTCCATGCTATCGCGGTATAGGATGTTGATGCTGCTGCCGCCATCTATCAGAATTCGGGAGAAACAAGTAGCTCGACTCTCTGTTGCAAGGGTGCCATCTAGCACCAGAGCATAAGAACCTGGAGAGTACATCACCTCCGGGTAGTCAGCCCGGCTCCAGCTGATGGGCTTCTCAGACCAATGCATGAATTCTGGAGCACTTGAAGCAACGGCGTTCACCTCTCGGTGCTGCTGACGCCGGCTGCGGCGATCGTCCACCACACTAGTGAAGACGACATAGGCTCCATGCTCTTCAGGGTAGTCATCTTGAATGGCGCCGACTGCTGGTTGGGTCGCCGGCTGCTGAGGACGAGGAGGCGACTGGCCAGTAGGCGGAGGGGGCAGCAGTCCTTCGCCCTTGGAGATTTGGGTGAGCCAATGGCACTTCCGGGTGGTGTCATTGGACGGCTTCGCGCCGCTATGGAACTTGCAAGGAGCATCAAGGGTTTGTTCGTAGGAGAAGGCGGGTAGCCAAGCAGGCTTGCCGCCCTTCTGACGCTTAGGAAGTGGTTGTCCTTCAGGTTGTTGGTCTTCGACTGTTGCCACTTGCCGTCTGGTGGAAGCCGGTTGTGGGGCTTTGCGCTTGTTGTCGTTCGGCTGCTGCCGCCGACTGTTGTTGGCAGCCGGCGTCCTGGGAGCCGGAGGGAGCACTTTCCCAGAAGCGTCCACTCGGAGCTCCGACTTCATGGAGGAATCGGTAGTAGCGTATTTGTCAGCTATGATCAACAGCTCGTCGAGTGCAGTAGGCTCGTCGCAGAGGAGTCGGTGCTTGAGGAGGGCGCCCTCTCGGCACCCGATAGTGAAGTACTCAATTGCTTGGACCTTGTGCACCCCTTCGCAGGAGTTGCGCAATTCAGCCCACCGCGTCAGGTAATCGCGGGTGGACTCGTCTGGGCCTTGAACACACAGCGAGAGCTGGCGGGGCTTGGGAGGCTGCTTGTAGGTGCTGGTGAAGTTGCGGATGAACACTTCGGTGAAATCTACCTAGCTGTTGACGTTGTAGGGCTTGAGGCTGTTAAGCCATGTCCGGGCCGTGCCCTGGAGCATGAGCGGGACGTACTTCACAGCAACGCGCTTGTTACCGTTTGCTATGTTAACGACTATGGAGTAGTCCACCAGCCAATCCTCCGGCTTCACGGATCCGTTGTACTTAGGCGTGTCTCTTGCGAGCGAGAACCCTTTGGGAAAGGGCTCGTCGCGAATGCGGGGGCCGAAACAAGGTGGACCCATTGCATATTCTTCTTCTAGCGCCAAGGATCGAGCAAGGTGGTCGATCCGGTGGCGGTCGTCATTCTCTCCGACTCCTTCTCGGCGGCCCAGCCGGTCACCAAGAGTCGGATGATCAACAGGCGGTAGGGAAACGCGCCTCTCCCTTCGAGGAGGTGGAGGTGGCGGGCGGTCGCCCCGTCCTTCTACCGCCCATGGGCGGCCGTCTTGGTTGTGCTCGATGGTGATCCGAGTCCGGCTATGGTGGGCGCCGTCTGTCGGTGTCCGGGAGGTCGCGCCATGCTCCTGGCGAAGGCGCGGGTTCTCAACCCACTGGTTAGGCTCTTCCGTGTGACAGCCGGCTTATTGCTGCGCGGCAGCAGCATCAATAAGCTGCTGAACGCGCTCCGTCATGTAGCGACACTCGTCGCCCTCCAGACGGTCCAGCTCATCAGCTGCCGCTTGGGCGGCTCGTATGTTCTCCATAGGCGTGGCGTAGACTGGGCAGTCACTCCAAACATGCTGGCGACGGCGCCGCCTTGCTGCCGGACCATGCCTACGCGGCTGGGCCCGTCAGCAGTCGGCGTGCCGCCAACAGGATGGTCAACCTCATGCTGGAAGGCCTCGGAGAGGCGTCTCATGGTAGCCAGCTTCTTAGCGTTCTCTACGAGCGAGAAGTGGTAAGCTTCGAGCATCTCGGCATCTGCATCTGCCGCAATGGGCGTGGATAGGTCCCCCATCGCCGCTTGCAATGGGTCCTGGCCGGCTCCTTTGGATGCCCCATTGTGGCTGATGACGAGCACCTCTGTGACGGTGCTGCCGCCGCTCTCCGTGCGAGGGAGTGGGTCGTCGATGAACACCACATTGGTGGGGAAGGAGTCGGAGGAAACCGTGTCGGTGTCGACAAGCATCGGATTGGTGGAGCCAACCGACTCCAGGTCAGTGGTGGACTCACTGGCGATGTGAAGCTTGCCGAGAAGGTCGATGAAGTAGCTCTCGGAGTTGGCTGCTCCTGCCTTGGGTGCGGGCTCGATGGAGAGGCGAAGCTCGGCAACAAGATCGGCGAGGCTGGCCGCCGCGTAGGCGACTTTTGCGCCGTGCAGCACATTGGCGCAAACGCCATCGGGCGAGCCGGGCTGGCTGTGCTCGCGAGGGAGGAACAAGGTTTCCGTCCAGAACAGATCTCCGGACGATGGTGCACCTAGCCCCACGGTGGGCGCCAAATGTCGGGGGTGTCGTGCGACATATGCCAACGGATGGCTTATCATGGAGGAGGCTAATAATACGTTGCTGGTGCCAGGAAACGGGATAAGGCGCAAACATGCCCGTTGGCGAATCTTACCCAAGTTCGGGGATCTCCTAGGAGATAACACCCCTACTCTTGCTCTGTGGGGTCTCCGCATGATCACTCAAGCAACAATGGTGGCTACAAGCTTGCTCCTTGAGATGTTTCTCTAGAGGGGGGAGAAGAACAAGGCTAGCCCTAGCTTACTCCCTCTATATGTGTGTGTGGGTGTGTTAAGGTCTCAGTGAGGCTGAATCCTTTGCATGGGTGCCCTGGGGGTTTATATAAGCCTACCTCCCAGGGGGTACAATGGTAATCCAGCCGGGTGTGGACCCGGCTGTCAGTGTCTGTAGGTGCCGACATCTCCGCCGACCGCTGGGGCCCGCCGCCTGGTGGGTCCCACCGGTTGTCTCCTACTTCGCCGACAGGCCGCGCCTGTCGCTTGCGGGTCTTGTCAGTGTCAAAACCGGCGGATTTCAGGTAGGTGATCCCAAACTGTGCATCTAAGGTGAATGGTAACAGGAGGCGGGGGACACAATGTTTACCCAGGTTCGGGCCCTCTCGATGGAGGTAATACCCTACTTCCTTCTTGATTGATCTTGAAGATATGAGTATTACAAGAGTTGATCTACCATGAGATCGTAGAGGCTAAACCGTAGAAGCTAGCCTATGATTATGATTTTTGTTGTCCTACGGACTAAACCCTCTGGTTTATATAGACACCGGAGGGGGCCAGAGTTACACAAAGTCGGTTACAAGGGAGGAGATCTACATATCCGAATTACCAAGCTTGCCTTCCACGCGAAGGAGAGTCCCACCTGGACATGGAACGAAGTCTTCAATCTTGTATCTTCATAATCCAACAGTCCGGTCGAAGGATATAGTCCGGCTGTCCGAGGACCCCCTAATCCAGGACTCCCTTAGTAGCCCCTGAACCAGGCTTCAATGATGATGAGTCCAGCGCGCAGATTGTCTTTGGCATTGCAAGGCGGGTTCTTCTCCACATTCTGAATACCTGTCGAGTAGTGTTCGGCTTCCCATGAATGTTGTACTCCTTAGCTTCTGCGCCTAAAAATGGCTATCCTCCACATGTTGAGCGAATGCGAGAAGTCGGGGCATTTTTACACTTGCCACCCTAACCATGTGAGTAAATTGTCTATTTAAAGATACGGGGATCCTCAGATCCAGATCACACCATCCTCCCACAGCGAGTATCCATCAGAGTGCACCCGGAAAAAGTCCATCCCATCATGGCCGGCCATCGCAGTTCCTCCTCTCGCTCCTGTAGCCCTAACCCAAGCGATTGGAAGAAGTGTTCCATCCCCCATAGCCAATTAGTAAAGTTACAGACCCAGGGGTTTCTCCCTCCAACGTATAGGGTCCCCGTTCGAGCCGGACTTGCCACTTACAACGGCGGGGAGCAAGCGGAGAGCTTTCCCAACCCATCCATGGGGGAGCGGGTATGCCTTGTCCCTTACTTATTGAGTGGGCTTGGATTTCCAATCCATTCGTTCCTCCGCGGGCTCCTGGAGTTCTACGGCCTCCAGCTGCATAACTTTACTCCCGCCTCCATATTACACATCGCTGGCTATGTTGCCCTTTGCGAGCTGTTTTTGGGATGCAAAGCTCATTTCGAGCTATGGAAGAGGCTATTCTGCCTCGTACCCCGTACACAGGAGGGGTCAGTATATCAAGTGGGTGGAGCCGAGATATGGTGCATCGCCGGGACCGGATACCTGTCCGGTACTCCGAAGAAGACATCCGAAGACTGGCCTTCGGAGTGGTTTTATATAGAGGACATCCCTCTTCCGGACCCTATTCGGATGGGCCTTCCTGAGTTCGATAACGCCCCTTTGAAGAAACGCTGCAGCTGGCGCCCTCGAAGCCCCCAGGAGGAAGATAACAGAGAGGTCCTTTACCTGATGGGCGGATAAAAATGCTGGCCAAATCAGGATTGACAATAATCGATGTTATGTCAATATGTATAATGCAGGGGGTGCAGCCACTTCAATATCGCCTGTGAAGAAAGTTCAAGCTGAACCCTCCGGATCCACCAAGGAGGGTGAGAAGGTCGAGGGGGAGAAATTTGCTTCCCAAGGAAATATCCCTATGGTCTCCTCGTCTAGTGCTCCTGCCCCGATGGAGGTTGACCCTGCTCCTGGTTCTTTGGCTTCATAGCCAGAACAGGAAGAGAAGAAATTTGAAGAGCCCATGGCTCCCAAAGAGAAAGTATTAGAAGCTACACCACCAGTTTTGCCACACCAAGTTGTATCACCTGTGTTGCCTCAGCAGACTGAAGGAGATTAAGCTATGACTCAAGAGTCTAAAAAGGTTGTTGTGCCACCCACAGTTGAGACTTTGCCAAGCTCGAAGAAATTCCTTGCTTCCTGAATGCCATTGATCATATAGAACATGCTCTTTTGAAGGGTTTCATGTGTTTTAATCATGGCTGGAACAAGGAGGTTATTCTTAAATTCGTTGCCACGTTGTACATCACAGGAGAAATGTAAAATACTTCAACTTGGATGCTTGAATGGATGACTGGTAGAGAGAGAATCAAATGCTCGGCAGATCATTTTCTGGCCCTGATAAATCTGCCTCGATGTGAATTTGAGAATGACAGAGATCACAGACTGCATTTCTGGGAAGTGTTTGAAGCTCAACTCCATGTATTGATGGATCCCACCATGGTGGGCGACGAATGCATTGATGTTGATCCGAAGAAGTTGGCTTATGACAAGAAAATGTTATTCCACATTCTATCCAATACCATCACGCCAACAAACCGGCCCAACTCCACCAAAGGCATCATAGGAAATGCTCTTGTAGCAATATCTCAGGGAATCAAGTTTGATATTCCTCACCTATTCATTCGGAACCTGGCATGTGCTGCAGAGAGCCCTCAATCGATGAAGCCGTATGCTCCATGATCATGTTCGCCATTGAGCAGCTCACAAATGAGAAATTTTTCTGGGGCTATGAGCCGAAGGTATTCATGCCACCAGTTCATGATACTCTGCACATTGTGAAGTATAATAACAAAGGGAAGGAACCGGTCGATGCTGCTGCAAATGCTTCTGCATCTGAATCTGCTCCGAAGGTTAAGCAAGCCAAGATTGAAATCCCTCGCGAGGAAAATCCATCACTCTATGAGATTTGTATTCACACGCAATAGACTGTGGAGAGACACATCAAGATGGATAGAAAAGAAAAGGTGGAACTAATGACTGAGCTGAATCTGATTCATAATCACACCCGCCAAATTCTTATGCATGAGAAGGATGCAAGAAAGCGCTCAAGGACCTTGTTGAGAAAGCATTACTCTCGCAAGGATTTAGCCAAGAAGGGCCTCTTCAAGGATTATGACTACCTGGACTTGCTTGTTGTCCCGCGCATCCAAAGATGGACTTCAGTGCTCCCACAACACTCTGGTTCAACGGATCTGTTGTTTGTCAATCATGATGATGAAATCGCAGACACTTCCAGTACTCGAGTCTACAAGCCATATGTTCGTCGCTCCAAGACCTCCAAAGCCAAGGCTTCTACTCCTGCTTCTGCCTCGACCATTCCGCACTCTTCTGACTCTGGTTCTTTGAGTGGTTTTAATTCGGATTCAGAAGATTCTTCCTCAGAGTAATTCCTCATGTGTATTCTCTTACCTTTTTGACACTTGTTGACAAAAGGGGGAGAATTACATCGAGTGATAGTTTATGGGTGAGGGAGTCCTGGATTAGGGAGTGTCCGGATGGCCGGACTATACCTTCAGCCGGACTCCTGGACTATGAAGATACAAGATTGAAGACTTCGTCCCGTGTCTGGGAGGGACTTTCCTTGGCGTGGAAGGCAAGCTTGGCGATACGGATATGAAAGATCTCCTACCATTGTAACCGACTTTGTGTAACCCTAACCCTCTCTGGTGTCTATATAAACCGGAGGGTTTTAGTCCGTAGGACAACGTACACATCAACAATCATACCATAGGCTAGCTTCTAAGGTTTAGCCTCCTCGATCTTGTGGTAGATCTACTCTTGTACTACCCATATCATCAATATTAATCAAGCAGGACGTAGGGTTTTACCTCCATCGAGAGGGCCCGAACCTGGGTAAAACTTCGTGTCCCTTGTCTCCTGTTACCATCCAGCCTAGACGCATAGTTCGGGACCCCCTACCCGAGATCCGCCGGTTTTGACACCGATATTGGTGCTTTCATTGAGAGTTCCTCTCTGTCATCGCCGTCAGGCTCGATGGCTCCTACGATCATCAATAGCGATGCAGTCCAGGGTGAGACCTTCCTCCCCGGACAGATCTTCGTCTTCGGCGGCTTCGCACTGCGGGCCAATTTGCTTGGCCTTCTAGAGCAGATCGAAAGCTACGCCCCTGGCCGTCAGGTCAGATTTGGAAGTTTAAACTACACAGCTGACATCCGCGGAGACTTGATCTTTGACGGATTCGAGCCACTACCGAGTGCGCCGCTCTGTCACGACGAGCATGATTTAGCTCTGCCGCTGAACAGTGCCCTGGAGGCCGCACCCGCGTCAGCTTCGATCCCTAATTCGGAGCCAACTACGCCGATCAAGGATGGGCGGTTGGACGCCACCTCGGGGGTTGCGACCTTAATGGCGATTGAGCCGAACACTAGCCCCGTACTCTGCGAGACTCATGACTCCAAGGAGCCAGACTCCTCTCCGGACTCCGAACCCTACGCGCCCCTGCCGATCGAATCCGATTGGGTGCCGATCATGGAGTTCACTGCCGCGGACATCTTTCAGCACTCACCTTCGGGCGATATCCTGAAGTCATTGAAGTCTCTCTCTTTATCAGGAGAGCCCTGGCCGGACTACAGTCAGCAAGGTTGGGATACGGACAATGAAGAAATTCAAAGCCCACACACCACCCACTTCGTAGCCACTGTCGACGACTTAACCGACATGCTCGACTTTGACTCCGAATACATCGATGGTATGGACGCCGATGAAGGAGATGATGAAGAATCAACGCCTACTAGGCCCTGGAAAGCCACCTCGTCATATGACATATACATAGTGGACACCCCAAAAGAGGGAGATGACGATGGAACAGCGGAGGATGACCCCTCCAAGAAATAGCCTAAGCGTCGGCGTCAGCGGCGCCGCTCAAAATCCCGCCAAAACAAACAAGGTGATTCTAGCACGGGAGATAATAATACTCCGGAAAGCGCCGAAGAAAACCCCCTCCAGCAAGATTTAGCACAGGAGGATCGAGAAACCAGCCCTCACGAGAGAGCGGCAGACAGAGAGGTCGAGGACGATAATTATATGCCTCCCTCCGAAGACGAGGCAAGCCTCGACGACGACGAATTCGTCATGCCAGAGGATCCCATCGAGCAAGAGCGTTTTCAACGTAGGCTTATGGCCACGGCAAGAAGCCTCAAGAGAAAACAGCAACAGCTTAGAGCTGATCAAGATTTGCTAGTCGATAGATGGACTGAAGTCCTTGCGGCCGAAGAGCATAAACTCGAACGCCCCTCCAAGAGCTACCCAAAGCGCAGGTTGCTACCCTGATTAGAGGAGGAAGCACTTGATGCGGCCGACCGTCCACCTCGTGGCTGCGACAGAGAGGCCTCTCGGCCCTCCACTCAAGCCGCACCCCGTACCAAGGCACGGGAATATGCGCCGGACTTACGAGACATGTTGGAGGACAAGGCAAGGCAAACAAGATCGATCTATGGATCGCGTGGGCGCCCCACGGCTCGAGATGGCAACCGTCGCGCCGGCCACAAATTCGGCAGGGCCGAACACAGTAGACAAGGCTCACTGGAGCTGCGTCATGATATAGCCCAGTACAGAGGCGCCGCACACCCACTCTGCTTTACAGACGAAATAATGGATCATCAAATCCCCGAGGGTTTCAAACCTGTAAACATCGAATCATATGATGGCACAAAAGATCCTGCGGTATGGATCGAGGATTATCTCCTTCATATCCACATGGCCCGCGGCGATGATTTCCACGCCATCAAATACCTCCCACTCAAGCTCAAAGGACCAGCTCGACATTGGCTTAACAGCTTGCCAACAGGATCAATCGGTTGTTGGGAGGACCTGGAAGCCGCATTCCTCGACAATTTCCAGGGCACTTATGTGCGACCCCCAGACGCCGATGACCTAAGCCACGTAATTCAGTAGCCAGAGGAATCGGCCAGGCAATTTTGGACACGGTTCCTAACAAAGAAAAATCAAATAGTCGACTGTCCGGATGCTGAGGCCCTCGCAGCCTTCAAGCACAACATCCGTGATGAGTGGCTGGCCCAGCACCTTGGTCAGGAAAAGCCGAAATCTATGGCAGCACTCACGACACTCATGACCCGCTTTTGCGCGGGAGAAGACAGCTGGCTCGCTCGTAGCAACAATATGACCAAGAACCCTGGTAATTCAGACACCAGGGACAGTAGTGGCAGGTCGCGTTGCAACAAGCAGAAGCGCCGCATTAACGGCGACAATGCTGAGGATACGATAGTTAATGCCGGATTCAGAGGCTCTAAATCCGGTCAGCGGAAAAGTCATTCAAAAGGAATCCTAGGGGCCCGTCCAGTATGGACCGAATACTCGACCGCTTGTGCCAGATACATGGCACCCCTGAAAAGCCGGCCAATCACACCAACGGGGATTGTTGGCTGTTCAAGCAGGTAGGCAAGTTAAACGCCGAAAATGAAGACAAAGGGCTGCATAGCGATGACGACGAGGAGCCTCGGCCGCCAAACAACAATGGACAGAAGGGTTTTCCCCCACAAGTGCGGACAGTGAACATGATATACGCAACCCACGTCCCCAAAAGGGAGCGGAAGCGCGTGTTAAGGGACGTATACACGGTAGAGCCAGTCGCCCCAAAGTTCAACCCATGGTCCTCCTGCCCGATCACCTTTGATCGAAGGGACCATCCCACTAGCATCCGTCATGGCGGATTTGCCGCATTGGTCCTAGACCCAATTATTGACGGATTTCATCTCACTAGAGTCCTTATGGACGGCGGCAGCAGCCTGAACCTACTTTACAAGGATACAGTGCGGAAAATGGGCATAGATCCCTCGAGGATTAAACCCACCAAAACGACCTTTAAAGGCATAATACCAGGTGTAGAGGCCAACTGTACAGGCTCAGTCACACTTGAAGTGGCCTTCGGATCTCCGGATAATTTCCGAAGCGAGGAGTTAATCTTCGACATAGTCCCGTTTCGCAGTGGTTATCACGCACTGCTCGGGCGAACCGCATTCGCTAAGTTCAATGAAGTACCGCATTACGCATACCTTAAGCTCAAGATGCCAGGCCCTCGAGGAGTAATTACCGTCAATTGAAACACCGAATGCTCCCTCCGAACGGAGGAGCACACGGCGGCCCTTGTAGCGGAATTACAAAGCAGCCTCTCCAGGCAGTTCTCCAGTCCGGCCACTAAATGACCGGACACCGTCAAGCGCGCCCGGAGTAACCTACAACAAGACCGCCTGGCATGATCCGAGCAGGCGTAGCAATGCGGCCCCAACCCCAACCCTTGCAAAAAGGCGATGCCAGTACTTCGCGCACATAACTACGCTCTAGAGATACCATGGGCACAGGGGGAGGGGCACCATCACGGCACGCCCAAAACACGGCTTAAACCGTACCAAGGGCTGCCGATTTTTTAATTTTCTCTTAATTTCAGGACTTCATCCTTCGGGAGGCCTGTTCGGCAGTTTAATCGCCGCACAAACGATGCAAGAACCAGGGAAGTAGACAAGGCACGCTGCATTACGGAACTCCCAGGTGGTCTCTATCACGAGCAGTATACCCGCTCCACATACTATTCCACAGCTTGCCCCTGGAACGGACATGTTAACTAGTCCAACCTTCCACTTATCGCATTACTTGTATCGTTCTGCCTTGATCGCACCCCTTTTTAATAAACAATGCATAGCTTTTGTCTATTTTTGCATTACCTTTTTTCTTTATATATGTTCCTTAACGACATGTTGCACCCGTACACGTTAGTACGGCCAAAACACACCAGGGGCTTTAGTACCCCTCAATATGGTGTGAGAAGTCCGAACACTTTAACAAGTGCGGCACCCCGAACTTATAGCATTATATGCATCGGCTCCGAATCATGTCTTGGGTCAATAGTTGGGTTTTCCCGGCTCCTAGGTTTTGGTGCCTTACGTTCCGCTATATCGGCTAAGGTAGCACTAGGAGAACCACTACGATTGTGCCCCGGTTGAGCTGGGTTGAGCACCTCAGTGGAGAAAGCTAAAACTGACTGTCATGATGAAGCAAGAGCTGGTCGCTGTTCGAGAGGTTTTTCGAGTCCCTAACGACTTATGCCGCTTAGGGCGAGGAGCCAGCTCTGTCCGGCCAAGGCGTGGATAGCGCCCCGAACTCGGTCTTCCGAATACCAGGGGCTTCGCCGAAATTTAAAATAGAATTCTATGGCTAAGTGAGAGTGTTCACGCATTAAAGTCCGATTGCCTTGTTCATTGTGCTGAGCGCCTCCCTCAAAGGACCCAAACAAGGGAAAAGAGCGCTCAGGTTTATCCCCGAACACCCCAGCACTAGCGGCACGGGGGCAGAAGCCGACGACTTGCCATCTCTCAGAATTGATAAACAGCCGCACAGAAGGTAATATTTTGAATTCAGACAGCATTGCTTAGCGCATATGAACAAGTTTTCAGCGCATAGGACAAAACGAGCGAGTTTTTACTCAAAAATTACATCTCTGGAACATTCGTCCGCCACAAGGCAGGCACCCTTCAGAACATCCTTATAATAATTTTCGGGCTTGCGATGCTCTTTCCCCGCCAGTGGCCTGTCCTTCACAAGCTTCTCAGCATCCAGCTTGCCCCAGTGCACCTTAGCACGGGCAAGGGCCCTACGGGCACCTTCAATGCAGACGGGGCGCTTGATGACTTCGAGCCTTGGACAGGCCTCCACCAGCCACCGCACCAGCCCGAAATAGCTCCCAGGCTGAGCCTCTCCAGGCCACAGCCGAACTATGAGGCCCTTCATGGCCTGTTCGGCCGCCTTGTGGAGCTCGACCAGTTGCTTCAGCTGGTCGCTCAGAGGCACGGGGTGTCCGGCCTCAGCGTACTGAGACCAGAACACCTTCTCCGTCGAGCTGCCCTTCTCAGCTCGATAGAATGCGGCGGCATCGGACACACTCCGGGGAAGGTCTACGAACGCTCCTGGAGAGCTCCGGATTTGGGTAAGTAACAAGTAACTCACGTTTATGTGTTTGCTTTGCATAAAGAATGCCTTACCCGCCGCTATCTTCTTCACCTCATCAAACTCCTGGAGGGTCTTCTGGGATTCGGCCTTGGCAGACTTGGCATTTTCAATAGCCACCGCGAGCTCGGACGCTCGCGTCTTTGAGTCAAGCTCCAAACTCTCATGTTTTTCCATGAGAGCCTGGAGCTCTTGCCGCACCTTGCCAACCTTGGCCTCACACTTATCCCGCTCGGTGTGCTCCATGGCCGCCCTCTTCTCGGCCTTGTCCAGCGCTTGCTTAAGGGTCGCCACCTCAGACATGGCCCCTACAATAGCCACGACAGTCCTGTCATTTTTTGCAATTGCACCTTATATATATATATATATATATATATATATATATTTAAACAAGGTATTTCTTACCTTCATTGTCCTCGAGCTACTTCTTGGCACGCCCGAGCTCTTTCTCGGACCGCTCGAGGTTCTGCTTTAGCGTGTCCACTTCCGCAGTCAGTGCGGCGGACGCAAGCACAGAAGCCTGCATACGCATATTGACTACTTTCTATTAGACTCCTGCGAATTTTATTTGATCCTCTATTCGGCTTTTCTTCTTGAACACCAAACAGAGCATCAGGGGCTATTGTCTATGCGGTAATATTATTTACACATTCTTTACTTACCTCAAAGCCTGTCAAAAGGCTAGTACAAGCTTCAGTCAGTCCGCTCTTTGCAGACTGAACCTTCTGGATCACCGCACTCATAATAGTGCGGTGCCCCTCGTCGATGAAGGCGCCTTGGAGCGTCTCCAACAAATTTTCCGGCGCCTCCGGTTGGACGGGGGTCGCCGGCACAGTGGGCTGGCTCCTCTTGGAAGGAGGTCGCCCGCCGGACTCTGGAACCTTCGAAGGTTCCGGAGCAGTGTCCGGCCTAGAGCCGGACTTGGAGCCCTGGGGGGTTTCATCCCCTTTACTCCTGGAGTCCGGGAGGTCGCCTTGCGACGCCTCCAGGACCACCTCCTCTCGGCTTGGAACCTGTTGGGACAACACTTCGGTGTCGTCCGTAGGGCGGGGGGAGGAAGCCGTCGGAAGCGAGTTCACATCCGACGAGTCCAGTGAGCCGCTCGACGACGCGTCGAGCTGGTCTTTGGGTGGGCTGCATAAACATTTTCGACGTAAGGGAAAGCTGTGCAGTAAACAGATACTATGAATTACTCTGGTATCCGGATACTTACGATTTGGCCAGGGGCTTGGCCCTGGGCGCCCACTCCTCTCCGCCGTCGTCGGCGTCGGTGGAATAGTCTGGAGGAAGGGTTTTTCCCCTTCTTGGACCCTTCGGCCTCCCCAGTTGGGGCGGCCTTCCTTTTCTTCCCTTCCCCCGCTGGAGGGGGAGGGTCTTCTCCCTCCTCCTCGTCTTCGCGGGAGGAGCGCGTCTTGGATTCGTCGGATGATGAATCCGACACTGTCGGATCACGGGTTCCGGTAGACCCTTAAGGTTCGAACACTAGGGTGCGCGTGGAGATCACGCCTTCTACCTCCCCGTCTCGCAAGGATCTAAACTACTAAAAGAACTGCACAAGAGACACAAGGTTTATACTGGTTCGGGCCACCGTTGTGGTGTAATACCCTACTCCAGTGTGTGGTGGGTGGATTGCCTCTTGGGGCTAATGATGATGAACGATACAAGGAAGAATAGCCTCGCGAGGGTCTGTTCTTGGCTGGGGCGATGAACCGCTAGGAGGAGTTCAGTCACCCTTCTTTCTCTCTCTCACTCACTCTCTTTGCTTGCAAGCCGGACCAACCGAACGAACCCACCCCCTTGCTATGCGGGTGGCTGGTCCTATTTATAGGCAAAGGCCCTGGGCCTCTTCCCAAATATTGAGCGGGAAGGGCGCCAACAATTAGCGGGCTGATTCGAAGGGGGACAGCAAGTATCAACTATCCTGACAAAAGCGGTCTTCGCCTGCGAAAGACTCTGCGGTGACGTCGTGCTGGGCTCCATGGTGACCTCCGTCTCGTAGTCCTCCTGGTCTTGGTCTCGTTGCACCGAAATGGCAACCTTTTCCTGATGCCTCGGTACTCCGCGGCTGCGCTTGCCCCCTTTGCACCAAAGAGGAAAGAAGGACGCTGCGCGCGCTGGCGCCCGCCTGGCGCCCTGAGTCGTCATGGCTTGCATCATGGGCACCTTGCTAGGTACCCCGCCTTGATTTCTCCGCCTTCTCGCGAGCCAGCCTGAGCAGGCTGCACCTGAGGATGCGCCGTGTCGTCCGCCCCATGAGGCTTGGCCCCTCGCGAGGGTCTTGAGTCTTGTGTTGATGAAGATGGGCCATGCTGGGCCTCCTTTGAGCCACGCCGCAGGCCGCAGGCAGGCAAGTCTGGGGACCCCCGTTCCCAGAACACCGACAGTAGCCCCCGGGCCCAAGGCGCGCATGGACTTGGCCGTGCCGAGAGGCGAAAGGGCAAGGGCGAAGCATCGCGGGCCCTAACAGCCTGCGGCCTTGGGCGCCGTGTGGCGGTTGATTGGACGCGAGTGCTTCAGCAACCGCGCAGGTTGGTAAAGGAGCAGCATCTGCCCAGACTTCGCCTTTTGCTTTCTCCGGTCGCTGCTCAGATCCCCTTTCTTGCGCCTTCCCTTTCTTCCTCCAAACTTCGAGATCTACTCCAGCTGCGCGACCTAGGAAGCCATGGCGCCTCGCCAGCCTCCGGCCGAAGCTTGGTATTCTCCTGCTCTGGACTTGCCGAATGTGCCCAAGGCGGGCCTTGCCCGGCTGCGCCGGATGGCGGCGGCGCAGGGCATCAACGGGATGACGATGTTCAAGACCAGCTCCGCCACCCCTGAGGGCCGAGGGAGCACCTTTTATCCTCTCTTTGTAAGCTCCATTGCTGCAGGTCTAGTGCCTCCCTTCTCCGAGTTCTTCTTCTCTGTCCTCCGCCATTACAACTTGCAGGCTCTGCATCTCCACCCCAACTCTGTCCTTCTTCTGGCGATCTTCGCTTACTACTGTGAGGCCCATGTAGGGGTGCAGCCTTCAGTGGCCTTGCTGCGCCACTACTTCTCCCTCCGGGTCACCGGCAGCTCTCTTTCTGCGTGCGCGAGCTTCGTCACGTATGGCGGCGCCATTGCCATCTCGAATCCCGGGAAGAGGATTGAGGGCTTCAGGAGCAAGTGGGTCTTGGCAGATGCCGGGCGCATCCACCCTCGGCTGATCTTGCCCGCGGAGCAGCCCGTGAGCTCCAGCGACTGGTGCCGAGCGGAGCTCATGGACCCCCGCGTGAAACTGGTGTTCGAGAAGATGGACGCGGACCTGAGGCCGGCCAACATGGCGGCGGCGAAGTTGACCGGTGCGTCGCTGTTGAAGGAGTTCCTGGAGCACCAGCTGGCTCCACTCCGGCGGTACTCTCCTCCAATGTGGAGGCCTCATCCGAGCCCCGAGGCTGTGGACGAAGAGGATGTGACCGTGGTTCTCCAATCTCTGGTCGGGGTGAGGTGGCAAGGTTAAAGGGCGCTCCCAAGCCCTTGTTCCTTCGCGACGACTGGAAGCAGGTGGTGAAGTCCATGCCTGTTTTTAACGGGGATGGGCTTGTGCCCGTGGAGGCTTCCGAAGTACTGGTGGATGTGCCCTCCAGCGACTCCAGCAATGAGGAGGAGGAAGAGGAGCGGGGAGAGGGGCCCGACTCTGGGCCGACCGATGGAGAGTCGAGGGCTCCCCTCCCCCGGCACAGGTCCCGTACTCTCCGTCTTTCACCAAGCGATGATGATGATGATGATGACGATGACGTACTGGGTAGCGGGAGCTCGCCCACGATCCCGGAGAGGGGCAGGACTGGGTCGATCCCCTACGGGTCCGTCCTGACTCCGGGGCGAATCATGGACGCGCCTTCTGCTTCTGAGGTCGACCCTTCCAGCCGGCTGTCAGGCTTCAAGTTGGGCCGGAGGCTGCCCGAGCTCACCGGCGATGACCCATAAGTGCTTGATCCTTGATCTTTTGTTTCTCGTTCCGCCGACGAGGCTTGATGATTGCTTCTCTTGAATAGGCTAGCGCCAACGGCGAAGAAGCCGAAGGGAGCCCCCGAGGTCCCATCTGCGGCGACGCCTTCGCCTGCAGGGGAGGGAGATCATGACGCGCAGGCCTCTCCTGCCCGCTCATCCTTGCGAGGCTTGGCTGAGCTGGCTGGGGCGAGCCCAGCCCCCATGGCTCGAACGACTCCCGAGGTGCCCTCGTCTGGCGCCACTGCTATGGCTGTGGAGGCGCAGCGGACTCCGCCTCGGGACACTGCGGCCTCGCCGCCGCTACTTTCTCCTCCCGTTCCACCGACCGTTGCTTCCCCGGCTCCTCCTATTGTCTTGGGGCGCGCCGATGTTTCTCCGCCTCCTTCTTCCATCTTGGAGGGTGTCGTTGCTGAACTGGACCGGCTGCGGCAGGATCTTCTCGGTGCCGACCCTCGCCTGGTGGCCGGGCGCCTGGAACTGGCTTCGGGGTGGATTCGTTCTGATGCTTCGATTCGGGCGGCGTTGGTTCAGGCCTCAACGGCCTGTGACGGAGAGAGGGAGGCCACCCTTGAGGCGAAGGCTGCCCGAGACGCGGCCCTGTGAGAGGTGGTTGAAGTCCGCGGTCGTTGCAAGGCGCTGGAGGACGAGCTGCAAGGCCTGCGGGGCCAGCTCATGAAGCAGGTTCGTCTTCGCCACGAACAAGAAGAAAGCATGAAGGCTCGCGAGGCGGCCATCGAGGGCCGGGAGGCTAGGCTCAAGAAGCGTCGCGACCGCCTAAGTGCGCTGGGGGAGGAGCTGGAGGCGACGAGGGTCGAGCTGGACAACAAGGACAAGGTTCTTGCCAAGGATCGCGTGGCCTTCACGGACATGGAGAAAGATGCCCGCGCTTCGCTAAAGACGCTTTACAAGAGCGGCCTGGACAGCCCGCTAGCCGCTGATGGTGACGGCCCCGCCAAGCTGCTTCCTTTCCTGGTTAAGGCCCTTGGGGACGTCGCCCTTGGCATCGGCCCCACGGCCGAGGCCGAGGTGCGCGTCCTGCCTTCTGCTGCGCTGACGCGGGTTTTCGCCCACATCTACCTTCGTGATCCCAACGCCGACCTCGACGGCCTGCTGGAACCGGTGAGCGGCGAGGGTGCTGCCGCTGCTATCGAAGCCGTGAAGGGGCGCGCGGAGGCGCTGCTGGGGAAGTTCCGGGCCTTCAGCACCAAGCCAAAGCAAGGCGCTGCCGGCCCTGCTGCTCCACGAGGCGAAGCCACTTCGCATAGCTTCACCGCCGACAAGTGACTCCATTCCATCCCTGTTCTTCTTTCAATTCCTGCACATGCATCACGCCTCGGGGAGGCATTTAAACTTGCGTTTGGTACTGAGACGGCAGTATGGGTTGTAATATTTGGTTTTAAATTCCTTGAATTTTATGTTTTTCTTCCCTACTTGCTTGTGTTCTACGCCGGCAGAGCCCGGCCCCGCGCGTGCCTCACCCAGCATTATCCCCGATCGGAAACCAGGACAGGACCAAAGGAGTGAGGGGCTACGTGACAAGTTAGGCTCCTGAGTCGTGATGCTCAGGAGTCCCCCTTGGCGTGCGAACAACAAGTAGGGAGGCGCGATGTAGGTGTATCTTCCGTTCTATGTCTGCAGAGCCCGGCTCCGCGCGTACCTCACCCAGCATAGCCTTTCGGAACTAAGGAGTGAGGGGCTACGGAGCCAGTTAGGCTCCTGAGTCGCGATGCTCAGGAGGCCCCCTTGATGCGCAAATAGCGGGTGCTGAGGTGCAATGTAAGCGGGGCTACCGTTCTACGTCTGCAGAGCCCGGCCCCGCGCGTACCTCACCCAGCATAGCCTTTCGGAACTAAGGAGTGAGGGGCTACGGGACCAGTTAGGCCCCTGAGTCGCGATGCTCAGGGGTCCCCCTTGAAGCGCAACCGGCCTTCATACCTTGGCTCCGCTCAGGGAGAGACGCGCGACGAACCAGGCCCGAGGGGCCTGGCTGGGCGGCGTACGTCTGGGCGTGACCCAGTCGTAGCCCCCGTGCCTAGCCCCCTCGCGCGGCACTCCCGAGGGGAGGCGTTGCGACGAGGCCAGCCACTGAGCTCTGGGCTCCCTGAGGTTAATGCGGCCCGGAGGCCACCCCCAGTTGTTTATCACCAGCGCGGAGCATAGCGCTTCCGTATGTGTACGGGCATAGCCGCTCCTCGGTAGTGTCGTCAGCCAGCGCGGAGCATGGTGCTTCCACTAGTACGTGGGAGGGGGCTCCCCTCCGGGAGGAGCCCCCGGGGCGTGTACAGCCCCGCCCTGACACGTGGCCGGCACGGTAGGGCTAGGTGAGGTGTATCTGGGCACCCGTGAGCCAGCGCACGACTCACGAGGCCCTATCTCTAGGCGGGTTGCGCCTGGCACTGGGCCGTATCTTGAGATGTGTCCCTGCAAAATTTGGTTAGATGCCGGTACTCTACGTCCTCGAGTCCCGGCCCTCGAGCTTGTCTCAGCCGTCGCTGGTATGCCAGGTCGCGATGCCGTGGACAAGGCCAGAGGGTGAGGGCTGGAGAGCCAGTAAGAGCCCTGAGTCGCGATGCTCAGGCACCCCCCCCCCTTTAACGTGCAAGTGGCCGACATGGAGAAGAAGGGATGCCGCGGACAGGCATCAAGCAATCAAGCGTGATAGGCAAATGCATAATTGGAAATAAACGCGAGGGAGATACACGCCGCTGGGCCTAGCCCGAGCGGCTTGGGGATGATGCAGCCCGAGGGGCGCCCCCATCAAGGCAAACTAACGACCGAAAAATAAAAGGGGATACATGCCGCAGGGACGGACCCACGCGGCCTGGGAGTGATGCAACCTTGGGAGGGTGCTCCCAGCCGGGAATGAAGCTTGAAAGATGTCACCTGAGGATGTCGTCGGTGAAGTGGCGTTGGTGCAGCAGACTCGGTGGGCTGCGGAAGCCGATCCTCACGAGCCCCCAGGCCCCGGGGCCTCGGGAGGCACCGGAGGCACTGGTGGCTCCTCGCGAGCTGTCTTCATCTCAGCCAGGGCCGCAGAACGCCTGTCTTCCTGAGCCTCCATGATGCCCCTCATGAGGCGCTGGTACGCCGCAGCCATGCTCGGCAGGCCGTAAGGCATGCGAACATAGCTATGGGGTGGACCCCCGCAGCACCCCACTTGCGAGGGCCAGAGACGCTCCGTCGTGGCGATCTGATTGAGCCCTGGTACGTCGATGCAGACGCGTAGCCCACCATCCTTGCCTGGATGTGGGGCCACAGCTGGTAGACGGCGGCAACCTCTCATGATCCTTGACTCCTGTAGTTCTTGAATGGCCTTGTTAACGAACTCCTGCTGGTCTGACCTTTCTTGCCTGGCTCCTTCTCGAGGGAAACGTGCTTCGAAGCACGCCTCCACATGGTGCCCAAGCGCGTCCCTCGTGACCCTGGCTAGGTCGGTGGCCCTCCAGGTGAGAGCCCCCGAGCCCTGCCTGAGGAGGGCGCCGGGTGCGCTTTCCTATGTGATGGATGGGGGGTCCCCTTGGGCTGACACGGGTCCTGAAGGGCCTGCCTCCTGAGGGGCTGAGCCTGACGACGTCTTCTTCTTCTTGGGGGTGGTCTCAGGAAGCCTCCTGCTTCCGCGATCTGGGTCTTCTAGCGACGCGGCCTGATAAGCTTGCTCCAGGGAACACACTGCATCCTTTTCTTCACAAGGCACCGTGATGACACCGCCACTTCCTGGCATCTTGAGGACGTTGTAGCTGTGGTGAGTCACGGCCATGAACTTGGCCAGCGCTGGGTACCCGAGGATGGCGTTGTACGGCAGGCGGATGTGGGCGACGTCGAAGTCGATGAGCTCGGTGCGGTAGTTGCTGCGGGCCCCGAAGGTGACAGGGAGGCGGACCTGCCTGATCGGGACTGTGGAACCGTCGGTGATTCCGGAGAAAGGCTTGGTTGGCTGGAGCTGGTCATAGGGTACTTGGAGATTGTTGAATGTTTCCACGGACAGGACGTTGAGCCCTGCCCCTCCGTCGATGAGGGTCTTGGTGACCAGCACATTGCTGATGACTGGGGAGCAAAGCATCGGGAGGACTCTGGTCGTGGCTGCGCACTTGAGCTGGTCCGCTGAGCTGAACGTGATGGCGCACGCCGACCACCTGAGGGGGCGCGTTGCTTCGAGCTTGGGGAGAACTGCATTCACTTCGCGGGCAAACTGCTTGAAGATACGTTGAGAGGCTGGGGCATGAGCTCCGCCCAGGATGCAGGCGATTGCGCGCGGCTCTTGGAACCCCCAGCCCCCTCGTCTTGATGGTGGTCTTCGTTCCTCCTTGGCTGAGGCGGCAGCGGAGGTAGGCCTGCGTTGCCATGAGGGCGATCCTCACGAGGCTGATCCCTCCAGTCCCCCTCGCGAGGCAGGTCCCGCCAGCGGTCCTCGCGAGGTTGGTCACGCCACCCCTGGCGCGGGCCGCGATCTTCCCAGCGTCCTGGGTTTCTTCCTCCTCCTCGGCTGTAGCCCCGGTCAGCACGGTCAGGGCGACGGCCGATCCTTCCTTCTCGCACGGCGCGGAGTTCTTGACATTCGTTGGTGTTGTGGGTGTGGAGGTCATGGTACACACAGTACCGGCTGCCCCTGGAGGATTCGGGCAGATCCTTGCCCCACTTGGTGTCTGGTTCTGCTGCGAGTACGGCAGCCCCCTTGCGCTTCACGTCCTTGGCCTTGGGCTTCTTCTCTTCTGGGTCCGTGGCAGGCAGCTCGAGGAGGGAGAGACGTCCCTCCTCAGCCCTGGCGCACTTGTTCGCCAAGTTGAACAGCTCCAGGGAGGTGCAGAGGTCTTCGTGCATCGCCAACTCCTCCTTCATCTTGACGTCGCGCACGCCATCGGAGAAGGCCGAGATGATGGCTTCCTCGGACACGTTGGGGATCTTGAGGCGCGCGCTGTTGAAGCGTTGGATGTACTTTTGCAGGGTCTCTCCGGGTTGTTGCTTGATGTGGCGCATGTCGCTCACGGCGGGTGGCCGGTCGCGAGTACCTTGGAAGTTGGCGATGAAGCGGGTGCGCATCTGGTCCCAGGAGGAGATCGTGCCTGGAGCCAGATTCAGGAGCCAGGTTCGAGCTCCTTCCTTGAGCGCCATGGGGAACCAGTTCGCCATGACCTTTTCATCCCCGCTGGCAGCCTCGATGCCCAGCTCATAGAGCTGGAGGAACTCTGCGGGGTCAATTGTGCCGTCGTAGCGAGGAGGCAGGTCTGGCTTGAACTTGCCGGGCCACGCGACGCTGTGCAGCTCGGTGGTGTAGGCGCGGCAGCCGGCGGTGGCCACGAAAGGCTTTGGCTGGTGGAGAGCTTGGTCTTGAGGGTCCCCACGCGCTGCAGCTAGGAGCAGAGCGGGGTCTTGGTGTGCCGGAGCTGGAGCAGGGTCGCGGCGTGCCGGAGCAGGGAGCGCCCGGGCAGCTCCTTGCGGGCGAGGGACTTCTTGGCAGCTCCGTTCTTGTTGCGCTGGCACCTAACGGAGCGGGTTCCGCCCAGGGGCCACATGCCTTGGAGCCATGGCATCTTCTTGGAGAGGAGGCGGCTGGTGCGCCTCTGGAGCTTCGTTGCCCGCGCGGGGCGGGGTGTGGCGCAAAGGAACGGACGGCGCGGAAGACCCCCCTGCGGCAAGGACAAGCTCGGCGACGCGGTCGAGCCACTCTTCATAGACGTCGTCGATGGGGCGGTAGCGCAGGAGCTCGTTTGCCGCGAGGAGCGCAGCTCGAGCCTCCAAGGGTGCGCGGAGCACGCGGGACGAAGAGCCAGCTGGTGCGAGCGATGGAGTAGCGGTGCGGCCGTCTTGGCGCACAGATGGATGCTGAGACAACGCTTGCTGCTCCCCCCCCCCCCCCCCGCCGGGCCGGTGGCGGCGTTGATGGCGGGCGACGGGGAACGACGAGGGCGCCCACCGACGGGGGCCGTCTGGGCGACGCGAGAAGCGATGGCGGCCCGGCGCTCGGCGTGGGCCCGACGAGCGTCGGACATGGACGCGACGGTCGGAGGAGAACGGAGTGGTGGAGGACAGATTCCGGCGCACCCCTACCTGGTGCACCAAGATGTCAGATCATGGGTTCCGGTAGACCCTTAAGGTTCGAACACCGGGGTGCGCGCGGAGATCACGCCTTCTACCTCCCCGTCTCGCAAGGATCTAAACTACTAAAAGAACTGCACAAGAGACACAAGGTTTATACTGGTTCGGGCCACCATTGTGGTGTAATACCCTACTCCAGTGTGTGGTGGGTGGATTGCCTCTTGGGGCTAATGATGATGAACGATACAAGGAAGAACAGCCTCGCGAGGGTCTGTTCTTGGCTGGGGTGATGAACCGCTAGGAGGAGTTCAGTCACCCTTCTTTCTCTCTCTCACTCACTCTCTTTGCTTGGTAGCCGGACCAACCGACCGAACCCACCCCCTTGCTATGCGGGTGGCTGGTCCTATTTATAGGCAAAGGCCCTGGGCCTCTTCCCAAATATTGAGCGGGAAGGGCGCCAACAATTGGCGGGCTGATTCGAAGGGGGACAGCAAGTATCAACTATCCTGACAAAAGCGGTCTTCGCCTACGAAAGGCTCTGCGGTGACGTCGTGCTGGGCTCCATGGTGACCTCCGTCTCATAGTCCGCCTGGACTTGGTCTCGTTGCACCGAAATGGCAACCTTTGCCTGATGCCTCGGTACTCCACGGCTGCGCTTGCCCCCTTTGCACCAAAGAGGAAAGAAGGACGCTGCGCGCGCTGGCGCCCGCCTGGCGCCCTGAGTCGTCATGGCTTGCGTCATGGGCACCTCGCGAGGTACCCCGCCTTGATTTCTCCGCCTCCTCGCGAGCCAGCCTGAGGAGGCTGCGCCTGAGGATGCGCCGTGTTGTCCGCCCCGCGAGGCTTGGCCCCTCGCGAGGGTCTTGAGTCTTCTGTTGATGAAGATGGGCCATGTTGGGCCTCCTTTGAGCCACGCCGCAGGCCGCAGGCAGGCAAGTCTGGGGACCCCCGTTCCCAGAACGCCGACAGACACCTCCGGGCGTCGGGCACTCTTTTGAGTCCCCGTGGCCTTCTTCTTGACCTTCTTCTCCGGCACCACATAGGGTGCCGGAACCAGCAGCCTCGCCAAGCGAGCACCCACTGGGCCTTCGGGCAAAGGAGCCGGATAGATGATCTGTCCGGACGTCACCTGCCAATCCTGTCAAAGGGAAGGGAGCTTAGATCCCGCATGGAGTCAAACTATGAAAAATGGATACCCTGTAAAAGGAAAAAAAACAGCTTACCGCAAGAGCGTGACGCTGCACACTAAATCCGCGATCCTCAGTAGCGGATGCGGGAGCCTCGGCGCCCTTGAAAAGCACCTTCCAGGCATCTTCGTACGTCGTGTCGAAGAGCCTGCTCAGAGTTTGGTGCCACGCCGGGTCGAACTCCCATAGGTTGAAAGCCCGTTGTTGGCACGGAAGGATCAAGCAGATGAGCATAACCTGGACTACGTTGACAAGTTTGAGCTTCTTGTCCACCAGGGTTTTGACGCATGTTTGGAGTCCGGTCAGCTCTCCTTTTTACCCCACGACAGGCCCGTCTCTTTCCAGGACGTGAGCTGCGTTGGGGGTCCGGACCGGAACTCGGGGGCTGCGACCCACTTAGGGTCGCGCGGCTCGGTGATGTAAAACCACCCCGATTGCCACCCCTTCAGGGTCTCCACAAAGGAGCCCTCGAGCCATAGGACGTTGGCCATCTTGCCCACCATGGAGCCTCCGCACTCCGCCTGGTTGCTGCGCACCACCTTCGGCTTGACGTTAAAAGTCTTGAGCCATAGGCCGAAATGGGGGCGGATGCGGAGGAAAGCCTCACACACGACGATAAACACCGAGATATTGAGGACAAAATTCAGTGCCAGATCGTGGAAATCCAGGCAATAGTAGAACATGAGCCCCCGGACAAATGGATGGAGAGGGAAACCCAGTCCGCGGAGGAAATGAGGGAGGAACACCACCCTCTCATGGGTCCTAGGGGTAGGGATGAGCTGCCCCTCTTCGGGAAGCCGGTGCGCAATGTCGTTAGACAGGTATCCGGCCTTCCTCAGCTTTTTGATGTGTCCCTCCGTGATGGAGGAGACCATCCACTTGCCTCCCGCTCCGGATATGGCTGGGGAAGCTTGAGGTGGGGAGTACGGACTTGGGCGCTGGAGCTCGAGTGCGCGAAAATGGATAGGCAAAGGAGGAAGAAGGCGTAGGTGAAAAGATGGATCCTTATCCCCTTATATGGGTGGACGCGACTACACGTCCCCACCAGCCTGGTAAAACTCGCTTATCTCCCAAGCGCCGTAATCAATGGCGCGGTTGGGTTACCCACGCCCGTATTGATGAGAATCCCGGAATAAGGGGACACGATCTCTGCTTTAACAAGACGTGCCAAGGAAACCGCCTCGCATAACGTGCTGAGATGGGACAATAAAACAGTTCGAATAAAAGCTTGGTCATGGTATGATGTCACACTACGGAACACGTCAATAGATTAGATTTGTGTAAATATTATTTTCTCTATGGAAATATGTGGAAACTTATTTTGCAGAGCCGGACACTATCTTTGTGTTCAAAATCTTCTATGAAGTACTTGGAGGAGGAACCCGCCTTGCAATGCCGAAGACAATTTGCCCGCCGGACTCGTCGTCATTGAAGCCTGGTTCAGGGGCTACTGAGGGAGTCCTGGATTAGGGGGTGTCCGGATGGCCGGACTATACCTTCAGCCGGACTCCTGGACTATGAAGATACAAGATTGAAGACTTCGTCCCGTGTCCGGGAGGGACTTTCCTTGGCGTGGAAGGCAAGCTTGGCGATACGGATATGAAAGATCTCCTACCATTGTAACTGACTTTGTGTAACCCTAACCCTCTCCGGTGTCTATATAAACCGGAGGGTTTTAGTCCGTAGGACAACGTACACATCAACAATCATACCATAGGCTAGCTTCTAGGGTTTAGCCTCCTCGATCTCGTGGTAGATCTACTCTTGTACTACCCATATCATCAATATTAAGCAAGCAGGATGTAGGGTTTTACTTCCATCGAGAGGGCCCGAACCTGGGTAAAACTTCGTGTCCCGTGCCTCCTGTTACCATCCAGCCTGGACGCACAGTTCGGGACCCCCTACCCGAGATCCGCCGGTTTTGACACCGACAATGGGGATTTGCAGGGTGTGTTTTTCTTTCGCCATTTGGTTTTACCTTGAACAATTTGCTTCATGAACTTATGGCACCGCTTGTGGTGTTGAAAAACTCCATCATCATGTAACGTTAATAACCCCCCGCCTGCAATGTCATTTGCTTTGTATTATTTGTCTGCAGGTACCTTTTAATGTGTTTGTACTGTGAGTTTTTGTCACAAACGATTATGTATCTTACATGGACACATAACTGCTCCTCGAAGAAGAACAGAGAATCATCAAGTGATACAGTAAGTCCAAACGAATATTAGAGAAGTAATTCAAGTACTAAACAAACTATCTGTTGTGATTGGATATGCTCTTATTGCTGACCATTATCTAACTGCGCATGAAGATAAAGTTAGCCTATGCACAAATGCCTTATTGAAGGCTATCTATATGACTGATAAAGTGTTTCTCCTCACAGATATCATTTACTTCATCCATATTGCAGGAAAATCGCATCTGAAGCATATCCACATTGAGCAATATATTCTCATTTTATCCTGCTCTGATCACTTTGGATACCTAACATGCAGGAAAACTACATCTCATGTGGACTCAAATTATATTCTGAGAAAACCTTCATGACTTGTCCTTGTCACAAACAATTATTTTATGTCTAACTTTCTTCAAATATTTTGGGACAGGAATCACCTCAGACATCATTGAGTGAAGTGAAAGAACTCACTTCTAAGATCCGATCAATGACACTCATACAAAGATCAATAGTGCTTCCCTCCTAATCCTTCATGAACCGAAGCACATCTTCAGGGGGAGAATACTCTATCTTCATAATTATCTCTCATCAATCGTTATTCTTCATGTTACATTCCGTTAATTATCTATCATTCGACTTGATCTGTTTTGTCAACAATCATCCAAAAAGGGGGATGTTGTTGGTGCAATATCTGTCTACCTTGTGTTTGGGAGATTGTTGACAGAAACAGGTATGGACTGATTTGTTTGCTAGTGCACACAGAGAGAAAAAGTCCATACACAACCGAAGAATATGATGTCTTCGGTGCTAAGTTTGAGGAACTTCACTGAGGTACTTCTGCGTTGCAGAGAAGAACGAGCTACATTTGTTGAAGGGATAGAGTCAAGAAGATTGATGTGAAGAAATCGACCCCTCGAAAGTTTACCGCTGAAGCGAAGCTTTTATTTCGGTACTATCGTCCGAAGAAACTGACTGCAGCGATGAAAGTCGAAGACAAAGTGAAGACATAGTATTCATTTCATTGTTCCTCTTTCATTCATTTGAGTCATAGGACCTCCCTACTATAAAGAGGGTAATAGGTTATCAATGCTTAGATCCGATGTGATGCTAAGCCAAAACCTATGAAAGTTGCAAGAGAAATCTCTTTGTGCTCTGAGAAAATACTCATCAGCAAGGGACTGAGTTCTTCTTCGCTGCGAGAGATTTATCTCAGGCCGAGGAGTTAACATTTCTTGTTCCGCAAGAAATGTTATCATTATGCTCAAATCCGACTGTTGGAATCGTGTCGTTCGGCCATTGGCCGAGCCCGATGTCGAATTTGTCCATTTCCCATCAGGGAAGGCTACGGCTATAAATAGCCACCCCACTCCAACATTGTCCATTGGCTACTCTGCTTGAGATTGAGAAGATAGATTTGAGCAACCCCTCTCTGAGTGATTTGATTTTAAGATCCACCGAGAGAAAAATCAAGAGCCCAAACTTAGACAGTGGTTTAGCATCACAATAGTTTTGAGTGAGAGTTCTTGTACCTATTACTCTTGAGAGTTACGCACTCTCTAGATGGATAGGTTTCGGCTTCATGTGATGAAGAGTTGTTGTCTTCACCGAGCCTGATCTTCAGCAACCAAGAGTGATTGTGGTTCACGGAGGTCGGTCGAAGGTTTGGAGATCGCCGATAAGGATCTGCCATGAGTGAAATCAACCTGAGTCTGATCAGCTCTGCGTTGAAGGAGAATAGGGTGAAGAGAGTTTATCTTCTGTATTAAGTCACAGCCCCTCCAACCAGACGTAGCCCTTTGGAAGAAGGGTCAACTGGTCTACCAAATCTCTCTATCACCATCGAGCACCACTGGTTAATTCTAATCTGTTGTATTTCCTTCAGTACTTATTATTCGTGTTTTGTGCCGATAGATTACTTTTTTTGTTCTAGTTTCACCATCCTTGTCCACATTCATAACCGTTCATTATCTTCACCAGTTATCGTTCATCATTCTACGATACTTCGGATTCACTTCTGTTATCGTTCCATATTCTCATACTGTACCAACCATGTTGTGCCTCATTTTGTTACATCTGTTTGCATGTTGTATTACTCTCATTGTAGTTAAACCTATGATTCATCAAGTGTACTGTTATCAATGCTTTCATCGATGAATATGCTCATAACGAAGAAGTTTGATTTTGTCCATTTCCTTCAATACTTTATTCCACTTCTGTGATTGGGTTGGGTTTCAAAGCTTTTGAAAAAAAGTTGAATCTCCCATTCACCCCCCTCTGGTTGATATACTATCAGTCCTAACAGTCATGACTTTATTTCCTTGATTTGAGGGTCTGGAATTTCATCATATGCAGACAGACGATAATCAAGCTACTGACATCCTCGCCCAGATGGGCGCCAAACAAGAGCCAGTACCTCAGACAATTTCCTTGAACAATTGTTTAAACCATCATTCAAATGGCAAGGTGACGCCGAGCAAACTGCTAAGACGGCCGAGCAATTGGAGCCCGAGCTAATCACCCCAACGGCCATACAACCAGACGAGGAGATAATCAAGAGCTTGACACTAGAGGAAACCTATGCAGCCCATGAGAATTATGGCAGTAACCCATAATCACACCCTGGACTGGGCCAATACATGTGTACTTGCTGCACAGGGAGTTGCTCGAAGACCATATAGATGAATCATGAATCGTTCGATGATTGAAAGCATATAAGGTCCATGAGGGGGAACTATACAAACACAGTGTCACTTGCGTGCTCCAACGTTGCATCTCCGAGGAATAAGGAAAATAACTCCTTTCGAAAATTGACTCCAGTATGTGTGGCCAACATTCAACACCTCGAACTATGGTAAGCAAAGTTTTTCGAGCAGGTTTTTATTGGCCCAATGTGCGAGACGACACACGAGACCTTGTAGATGCATGGGTGGGCTGCTAGCTTTTTGCCAAGAAAAGCCACATGCCAGCCATGGCTCTAAGAACCATTCTGATCACCTGGATATTCGTGGTCTGGGGGCTGGACATGGTCAGACCACTTCGTGGAGGAACAGACAAGAAGAAATACCTCCTGGTCATGGTCAACAAGTTCATAAAATGGATTGAGGCAAAACTTGTGACATCGGCTAAGGCCGAGCCAGTGATTAACTTCATCTCTAGAGTAGTACACCATTATGGGATTCCCCACATCATCATTAGGATTTAGGGCAATGGGTCCAACTTTACCATGAGGTAAAGGAGTGATGCACCAAATAAGGCACTAAGATTGACTATGCTTCGGTTTACAATCCGCAAACCAATGGTCAGATTGGACGAGCAAGTGGCTTAATCTTAAGCGGCATCAAGCCTTGCCTGATTCGATCTTTAGAAGAAGCCGACAACAAGTGGGTCGAGGAGCTTCACTCCGTACTGTGGGGCTTGCGCACCACAGTGTAACACCCCGGATGTAACTTGCCATATTTGTATTCCAACTCTTGTCATTTTCGGCTCTAAGTTATGATATTCCCTCGTGGTTGGGTTTTGTCTTTGTTTTGCATGTTGTTCATGTCATGCATATCATATCATGTCATCGTGTGCATCGCATTTGCATACGTGTTCGTCTCATGCATCCCAGCATTTTCCCCATTGTCCGTTTTGCATTCCGGCACTCCTACGTCCTCCGGAGCCCCCTTTTGCCTCTTTTCATGAGCGGGTGTTAAACCTTCTCGGAATGGACCGAGATTTGCCAAGCGGCCTTGGTACACCACCGGAAGACTGCCTGTCAAGTTTCATGCCATTTGGAGTCCATTTGATACTCCAACGGTTAACCAGCGAACCGTAAAGGCCTCATGTGCGTTGCAGCCCAACACCACTCCAAAGTGGCCCAAAACCCATCCAAACCCCCTGCATCCTCTCGGTAGTTCGATCACGATCGCATGGCCGAAAACCGCACTCCATTTGGACTCTCCTAGCTCCCTCTACCTATAAATATGTGCCCCTCCCGGATTTTTCGCGCAGTCTAACCCTAGCCCCGCTCCCTCTCCGCATCTGTAGCTCTGTTTTGGGCGTGCCTTATATCAAATTGTTCATCTGGATGTGCTCTTCATTTTGTTCCATTGCACTATGCTTGTTTGAGTCCATCTTGATGCCCAAATTGTTGATGCAAGAGTGCTATAAAATGTTAGTTCCTGTTTCTTAGCAGATCTTGAGCATTTGTCATTTTTGCCATGATTATTGTGTGCTGCATATGAGCATGAGCTCTACATGTGTTTTGGGTAGACCTGGCCATGGGCAGCCCGGCCCGGCCGGCCCGGCCCGACCCAGCCCGAAAAAGCCCGACCCAGCCCGGCCCGACGCTGCTCCCGGGCTGGGCTCGGGCCTAGATATTGAGCCCGGTGGCCTGGCCGGGCCGGGCCCAGGCCCGTCATTTTTGCAGTTTTCTGAAAGGGCCCGGCCCGAGGCCTGAGGCCCGGCGGGCTTTTGCATGTTCGGGCCAGGCTTGGGCCCAAAAACTAGGCCCGATGGCCGGGCTAGTCCGGGCTCGGGCCCAGGTTTTTTGGCTCGGGCTTGGCTAGGCCCGGCCCGAAGCCCGGCCCGGCCCGTGGTTTGGCCAGGTATAGTTTTGGGCTATGCCATGCCATCTTTACAGGGGTGTATGACATGTATTTTTGTGATCAATGTGGTGACTAGCACAAGCATGCAAAGTAGCTCTCGTGATGTTGCTGATTTCAGGGACTTAGAATTTCATTAAGTCATTTCACTATTGTTATTTTTATGCCATGTATTCATGTTGCTACACAGAGATCCATGCTTCTTTTGAGTATGTTCAGTAAGGATGATTTGGATATATGGTTGTGCTCTATCCATCCATGTCCCTGTTTGCATTTATGCAGTACCCTAGCATGACTCAATCTTGCTCTACTTTTGCTAAAAAATGTTCCTGACAGATTGTTTACATGTTAATCAATTTTGCCAAGGTTGTTGTAGTTGATCCATGCATGCTATGAGATTGTTCTTTCCATGGTTAGCTTCTTGATCATGTCTTCTTGCTGGTAGTATGCTTAGTTTGTCATGCAATGCCTTGTGTTGAGTGCATCGAGCTCGCGAATGTGCCTTCATAATTCTATTTATGCCATGTCTAGTTTTCTGCTAAGTCTGAATCTTTTAACGCAACTTTCTATGTTTACATGGGTGCCATCATATCTTATGTTCCTTTTTGGCTTATGGTCAGTAAGGGACTTTTTTTATATGCTTTGAGTAGATCCATGCCATGCCTTATATTCCTATGTTCTGTTCCTGTAGCATGTTGATATCTTGCTCTAAATGTGGCTTCCTGATGTTAAATTCTGACATGTTAGTATTTTCACTAGGTCTATGATGCTGTTATCTTTTGCACTTTTGCCATGCTTGTTTGAACCTGCTATTGTGTGATTTAGCCGTAGCTCAGTGTTCAACTTTTGTCAAGCATCTTGAGTAGATCACTGCGATATGCTTTGTTGTTATGTTAGAGTGCACTAGCTTAGTTTCTTATTGCATTTTAGATGGCATCGTGCAGTTAATCGCAGAATTGTGCCATTCTTGTTTTGCTTGCCATTTGCAAACTGTGCATCCGATTCCGGTGATCTTTATATCGATTTCGATGGAAATCAACTCATCTTTCCAGCGGCACGCTTGGTTTTCCATGTTGAGGCCTAGTTCAATCTTTTCCTTCCGGAGCATGCATATGCATTGCATATCACATCCCGCACATCATGCCATGTTTTGCATCATGTTGCTTGCGCATTGCACCGTGGTTGATTGTTGTTTCCTTTGCTTGTGTTCTTGCCTTGGGTAGAGCCGGGAGATGAGTACGTGATCGAGGAACCCGTTGAGTACGCTTACAAGGATCAAGCTTACGTCAACTCGGAGAACTTTGCAGGCAAGATGACCATACCCTCGAAATCACTTCTATCTTTGCTTGCTAGTTGCTCGCTCTTTTGCTATGCCGCGATACCTACCACTTGCTTTATCATGCCTCCCATATTGCCATGTCAAGCCTCTAACCCACCTTTCCTAGCAAACCATTGTTTGGCTATGTTACCGCTTTGCTCAGCCCCTCTTATAGCGTTGCTAGTTGCAGGTGAAGATTGGAGTTTGTTCCTTGTTGGAACATGGTTATTGTTGGGATATCACTATTATATATTGTTTACTTTAATGCACCTATATACTTGGTAAAGGGTGGAAAGCTCGGCCTTATGCCTGGTGTTTTGTTCCACTCTTGCCGCCCTAGTTTCCGTCATACCGGTGTTATGTTCCTTGATTTTGCGTTCCTTACGCGGTTGGGTTATAATGGGAACCCCTTGACAGATCGCCTTGAATAAAACTCCTCCAGCAAGGCCCAACCTTGGTTTTACCATTTTCCACCTAAGCTTTTTCCCTTTGGTTCCTCGGACTCAAGGGTCATCTTTATTTTAACCCCCGGGCCAGTGCTCCTCTGAGTGTTGCTCCAAACTAGAGCACCGTGCGGGGCCGTCCCTTGGCAACTTGGGTTACGTTGGCTCCCGTATGCTTAGCTTATCCGGTGTGCCCTGAGAACGAGATATGTGCAGCTCCTATCGGGATTTGTCGGCACAACGGGTGGTCTTGCTGGTCTTGTTTTACCATTGTCGAAATGTCTTGTAACCGGGATTCCGAGTCTGATCGGGTCATCCTGGGAGAAGGAATATCCTTCGTTGACCATGAGAGCTTGTGATGGGCTAAGTTGGGACACCCCTGCAGGGTTTTGAACTTTCGAAAGCCATGCCCGCGGTTATGGGCAGATGGGAATTTGTTAATATCCGGTTGTAGAAAACCTGACACTTAACTTAATTAAAAAGAATCAACAGCGTGTGTAACCGTGATGGTCTCTTTCCGGCGGAGTCCGGGAGGAGAACACGGTCTCGTGTTATGCTTGAACGTAAGTAGTTTTAGGATCACTTCTTGATCTTTATAGTTTCTCGACCGTGCTTTGCCTCCCTTCTCGCTCTCATTTGCGTAAGTTAGCCATCATATATGCTAGTGCTTGTTGCAGCTCCACCTCACTACCCCCTTTTCCTACCCATAAGCTTAAATAGTCTTGATCGCGAGGGTGTGAGATTGCTGAGTCCCCGTGACTCACAGATTACTTCCAAAACCAGATGCAGGTGCCGATGATGCCAGTACAGGGGATGCGATCGAACTCAAGTGGGAGTTCGACGAGGATTCAGGACGTTACTATGTTTCCTTTCCAGACGATCAGTAGTGGAGCCCAGTTAGGGCGATCGGGGATCTATGCATTTGGGGTTGTCTTTATTTTGGTTCCGTAGTCGGACCTTGATTGTATTCTGGATGATGTAATGTTATATTTATGTATTGTGTGAAGTGGCGATTGTAAGTCAACTCTTTATTCCTTTCTTATTCAGTACATGGGATGTGTAAAGATTACCCCTCTTGCGACATGCCTCTAAGTCGTGCTCTGACACGTGGGAGATATAGCCGCATCGTGGGTGTTACACACACCTACAAGATCCACGGGCTATACTCCATTCTTCATGGTTTACGACGCCCGAGGCCATACTCCCTAGCAACCTCATTCACAACGCACCTCGAGTATGCATGTATGAGGAAAAGGAAGCCGAGCATAGTTGGCAACATGACCTTTTTTTGAAAGAAAGACTGTAAGGGAGGCCCCTACAATATAATTGGTGTAACAAACCCAAATTGCAAGTACCATGCCTTGAACCTGGGTGGGTGGGAAGGCATCAACCCCTTCCCACCACTAGGCTATGCCTTAGTCTGCTTGGCAACATGACCTTGACGCCTTGGACGAGGAATGGGATGTCACCTGAGCACGCTCAACCTTTTACAAACAACAGACACTCTCCATCTATACACTGGAGCCATCCATGATCAATTTGAGACCGTAATTGATAAAATAAATGGAGAAAAAGGAAAAAAGAAATACCGTTAGGGCAATTGTTGAACACCTTGCATGCGGAGGGGGTCAGAGCCACGGCGATGGAGTGCCCGACTAGGACTGGACGCGGAGGAGACCGGCGATGGTCCCTAGCAGCCTGCATCGGCAATTACCGGGCTCGCCGATGCCGCATGGGAGCTGGAGGAAACAACGAGTTTGGCCATGGCGGCGGTAAAGTAGGCTAATTCCGGTCTCCTCGACTAGCGTGGGGTCACGCACAGGGCTCATACGTCATCTCTGAGCTCGGACGGCCCCATCCTGACCAAATTGGGGCTTGGCGATGACGACAATTTTGGCACCGATGAGGGATGAGGTGGGGGAGAGGGCGGTGAGGCTGGGGAGAGGGGGTGGGGGATGCAAATGACGGCACAAGGCCAAAAGGGACGCTCGAGTTAGCCTAAATTTGTTGAGACTTCGTGTTTTCTCAAAGCAAAAATACTCCCTCTGTCCTTTAAAGACTGTTCCAACTTTGTTCGAGAGTCAAACCATCTCAAAGTTTGACCATGTTTGTGCAAAAGTATATCAATGTTTGTGAAATTAAATATTGTTCTGGGGATTAATGACTTTTGGGGGAAGAGCTAGACATGCTCTAAGTACTCATGCTTCATTTTTTTCATGACTGGAAATCAACTTTATTTCGAATTAATTCCCCCGGTGCAATTCTGGTTCTCACCAGGGCCACTCAAATTTAAGATCTGATAGTGATCAAGCCGATACCATAATTTGAATGTTGAACCATCGGGCAATTTTCAGGAGACCATAAGAACATGAAAGAGAAGTAAAAGTAGGAGCTAATTCTTAACTCAAATTTCCATATATCATTAGCCGCATGCCACTAAAATACACCACATGAATGCTGAATCATTGAACAAAGAGTTGGCCATCCACAGTAACTCTGAACACATGGCACAAAAATTGTGACCAAGAAAAATCGAAATGCTATAGAGGCCTGCACAAGAAGACCAAATTCTTGAAAGCAATCGAGGGAATGGCTGTTAAATAAGTTGTAATAATTCTCAGCCCTTGGTTCTTAGTATTGTGATGCTGCCTTTCCCACCTTCTGTTCTGATTCTTGTCTTGCCAATGACGGGCTTCCCAGAGAAAGCTGAAGTTTCCAGGATTTCTGGAGGCTTCTTTGGAGGAGCATGGATGCGCTGATTTATATCCTTGAGAGTGACATCTCCTTCTTCCCAAGATGGTTTGATAAGGGTAAAAGGGTATGCTATAGATGTAGTTACATTTTGCTTCGCCTTGATCATCAAGCTTCCTCCTAATAGGGAAGCAAAGCCAAATGATCAACATATATATTACTAGAGGTTCAAGTGTGTAAGGTAAGTTGATGAATAATAAGGTACTACCAAAACTTAAATACCTTTAGATACTTTGAGCGTAGAAAGTTTCCTAGTCTCATGCATTATGAGACTTTCTGTCACCGGAGCAATCTCACTTGTTCCTGTCATAGATAGAAAGAAAAGTAAATAGCTGGACAAAGCTACAGAAATTTTGTTTTAGCAAGTCACTATGATTGCCAAACAACAGCAAGTTGCACCAATTGCAAAGAAGATACAAAACAGAATACTCTTTACAAACATTTCTAGGAAAAATACTGACAATATGGTGAATATATGCATAGACTGGAAACCCTGACAGAAACATTGGATGAAACTTTTTTTAAATCTCAAAGATGGCATAGAAAATGTGCTTTGTACCGACCTGGCACATCGGTTTGACAACCAATGTATGTAACGCTCTCCTGGCTAGAAGGCCTACAAACAAAATATGAACTTGTCATGATTCAAAAAGAATGTGAACTAAAAGCAAATTGGCTTTAACGGAACCAGCTAGGAACTAACATTTCATCAGGCGTGTAGTAGATAGTAGCTCCTTCAGAGTAATTATCCAATTGATTATCTGATGGCTCGTAGGATGCTCCATTAGACAAGGAACTGAACTTATCTGATACAAAAATATCCATTCAGCAAACAGAAAAGGCATGGCAGTAGGCAGCTGCTGGACAATAAGCCATATGTGGTAAAAGGATGAACCTAAATCATCTGAATTGAGCTGCATATTCCAGTTTAAACTCTGTGGTTCATCAGTGCAAAGCAATGAAGTCTCTGCTACCTGAGATATTGATCAACAAAGGACGCAATAGTGTAAGCAATAGCAAAAAATAGACGAACTTCGAACATAGCCAGCTACTAGTGAACCACCTCAGATGTCACAAAATTAGAACACATTTCATGATCACCAACTTCTGGCTGATTAACCTCAGAAGGGTACTCCAACACGCGTCGCCGCTTTGATTCCCGAGACTCCTCCAGGTCTAGTGTCTCCTTGCAAGTGATATCTGGCACAAGTAACCTTATTCCTTTAAGCAAAACTTCAAGAGTAATATAGTGCCGATAATTTTCTGAAAAAAGAAGTTTCCTACCCCCAATATCAAAGAAGGCCCGGCAGTCTCGCAGAGGAGTTTGATTTCCCAGTAATCCAAGTAGCTCATCATCATCATCATCTCGGTTGAGGCAATCCCACACGAACTTAGCAACATCTTTTGAGAAAATAATAATAATGATACAGTAAGTCCAAAAAATAATCGGCAGTTCTGACATGGATGTTGGTTATGGGTTTGAGCGATGTACCATGATTTCCATCACTAGGTTCGCCATGCTCCTTCTCTTGCCAATCCCACAGACTGCAGAAAGCAATATGAGATCAGGCATAAGTTCAACTAATGTAATACATTGAAATAGTTGTGAAATTTCTGACGAGTACTCAGTTCTGTGGACAGTCGAGACATGGTTTAGTTTCAGTTGCACAAACGAAAAACACGCCACGAAGAATGACCAATCCAGCATCAGTATGCTCCCATTTCGACCCCTCAGAGCCAAGAATATCTCGATCCAGTTTTAAACACACAAACTTTACACAATCCTCCTATTATCTCATTTGCATCAAAAGCAACAGCAGGAGCGTGCATCAGTGCAGGAGGACGCCCCAATCGAACAAAGTAAATCCAGTTCGACACTCCATAGACACCAACGGGGCACCTAAGGATCTTCTAATCTAGCAAATCAACGGCAAGATCCCTCTATTTTCGGATCGGCAGAAGGAGCAGCCACGGAACTCCCGAAATCCCCATTACGCCCAGCAGATTCTAGTCCCTCATGCCCATGCTAGTCCCAAGACCCTACCAAACCCCAGTCGATCCCCTCCATCCAACAAATCCTCGAAACCGCCCGAGAAATCACAGCGCGAGAACCGGCGCGACTGCAACCGACAACAGGAACCCGCACCCCCCGCAACACGCACATTTGGTTGTTGCCGTCGCCATCGCCGGATGCGCCGCCTCCGCCTCCGCCTCCGTCGCGGCGCGGGTCCATCGGCCCCGGAAGGCCTGCCCCGACTAGCCGTTGCGACGGGACCCCCCCTCCCCTCCCTCTCCTTTGACTCTAGTGGACGGGGAGACAGACAGAAACACTGCTACTCCGCTGTCTACTCGATTCCGCAGCGGCTCGGGTAGCGCCGCATTTGTAGTCCGAGAGACCGAGGTGGGAGAGAGAGAGAAAGGGCAGAAAGAAAATACTAGAAAGAAATGCGGAATGGAAAATTCGGTGGGCACGAGCGGGGCCGGGTGGGCTGCCTGCCAAAGAGGCCGCTAGCCCTGGGTGTTGGCGCCGCTTTGCCACCTTTGCGTTTGTTGTCGCACGGCTAGCAGAACAGTGATGGCATTGCCAAAATGCCAAAGCCCGGGCCAGGGATTTGGCAAGGTCCAGCTAGCTACAGCATTATTTCCCTCCAAAAAAAAACTACAGCATTATTTTTTCTTCAAGTTTTTCGCCAGCTCGTTTCCATTGGCTGTATACTTTAATACTTGCCCTTCGTTTGTTGAAAAAGAAAACGCACCTTTCGTTTGCTAGCGCATCGCACACTCACATAAGTAAAATGCAAATTAGCATCCATCTTTTGCTGGTGGTAACGAGACCATGGACAGCCAACTACACGATTGTTTGATAATGTGAGCCAACCGTCTGCTAAGTTACCAAATGCACACCAAGTGCTTGGTGGACATGGGTCAAGAAAAATGTTCTAGTGCAATCCTAAAATGTAGATTAAATGGTCCCCCCCCAAAAAAAAGAGGGGTTGTGGGTCAGACCATGTTATTGTTGGAATACACGTACAACAAGCACTCGGTTCCTATCCAATGGCATGACATGTCCAGGAGAGGAAGGAGGAAAGCGGAGGCAAACGAATGAAAGACGGAGAAAAATGAGAGGGAGGAGGGAAGAAAGCTTACGTGCGTGTCAAGGCCAACGATGACGGCCACCGTTTGGAGCAATCCACGAGGTGGTGGCGCCGACAATAAGGTGGCAAGGCATCGTGGCTGAAGGGGTGATAGGCTCCAAGTCGGGCTAAGGAGATGTCTGATCGAGGCATGGCAGTGGCCTGATCCGATGTCACCATTCTCCGGATCTAGGGGCCAAATGCATACACCGTGAGGAGGGGAGAAGAGCGTTGTGCATGTGGGAAAGAAGAATATGACCGCTATCCCTTTGTTGTGTGGGCATGGTTAAGTGTATGGCAGTGCAAACTGCTATTTCGATGATGTGTTTTTCTAGTACAAATAGTGGTTATGTAGGTTCCTTGCAAATGGGGAGAGAGATAATGCCGCAATGTCATGCAAACTTGACCAGAATAAACCTTCAAGCTACACTTAGCAAGATTGAAAAGAATATGAAGGAAAAATTCCAGTGCTACCACCTATATCTTGTGGAGGGGGGGGGGCTAATTGCCGAAACCAACAAATATGTGGTGCTACATTTATGACCTTCCTTTTATGCTAACTCTATTTTTGTCGATTTTCATTCTTTTTGGTGACTTCTGAAAATTGTGGTACCAACTTAAAAAAATCTTGCCCCAATTTTTGGAATTTGAAACTTTCATGAGTTTTGAAATTTTGAACTTTCCAAAATTTAACATTTCGAGTATGAAATTTTAGAGATATTTAAAACTCAAAACTATGAATTCCCAAAATTAAATAATTGTGAACTTCCGAAAATTTAAAATTCAAAAAATGGAGCTTTCAAATTTTAGAACTATTTTGCGGGGAAAAGGGTGAAAGAAAAAACGGTCACATGTGTGGACCCTTCCTTGTGGTATGCAACCAAATCAGTTACACATAGCTCACCCCCCCCACACACACACACACACACATGTCCCTACGTCACCTCCTAAGTTGCAGACAAGACCCGGTAGCATATGCTATGAAAATTCAAAAAGCTCCAAAAAATATGAAAACACATAACCAAGATGTATGCATCATGCCACGCAAATTCAAATGAATATTCCATCGGAAAATGCTTAAACGGGAAAGACAACTTTAGAAACTCATGTTCTTTTGTCTTCATCGAAGTATTCGTAGGCTTGGCCACATGGAGGTGTCAATGTAACCTCTCTTGACTACACATAGAGATACTTCTTTTTCTTTGCAAAAGAGCACCTGACTCAATATATTAGAAATCTATCATTACAGAAACACCCCCAGCAAAAATAATAATGCAAGTAAGCCCTTGGGGAACCATCTATTGTTAACCACTACAACCATTAGATGGCATGCTACATCCACCTCTCTCCTTTTGCTAGAGCCGGCCTGCCTTTTTTTCACGGATAGGAAATCATTAATACTTCATCATGTTGGGTTGGTATCCTAGGGTTGAAGCTATCGATGGATCTATAGAGGCTGCCAAAATCATCCCGAGCACCATAACTCACAAATCCGCCATGATTCTCTACGGAGGACAAAGAAGGGAATATCCACTATAAGGCTCCATATGCGGTACTATTCCACACATAGACCCTAGTAGTCCATTTCTGGAATAGAAGCACATATAGTGTCGTCGTAAGCATATGAGTTCATGTCATACATTCATTGCCATATGCCACGGTCTTTACAATTCGAATATCCCCAAAATTCCACTACCAAAGAGGCAACATATATATGATTATTATGTCTTTGTCACCTGGGGGCAATGTCACCCTCCTGGCTTCCGTCTAATCTCGCTTTGAGATCCGTGTAGCATCTTCTAGGTCTGCCATTGACTAGTCTTCCAGTTGTCTATTTACACTGAGACGAGTTCATTAGTACTAGGTAGTACCAAGATTGAATGTTGATACTATGTATACGCATGGATCTATTTTCAGGGAATCTGTTTTGAGTTCATGGGGAACTCCATTTAGGTAATATAAGTTCTAATCACCAACCAACTTTTTTTACTATTGCAAAAAGTTAGTAAGTTATAATAATTTTATACTATTAGGGAATCTTTTTGGTTAAGTATCGATGATCTCACATTATGATGCCCCAAGTTTGACACATACTCTTCTAGGATCATATTAGTGTGATTGTTAGCATGCTCATTAACTGAATCCCGATGGAGGAATGACGTTAGCACAGTGTTTGCACAGATCACGAGGCATGCATTGAACGGAGATTACATGGGGTGGCACTGTCACCCATAGGGGTGGCATAGTCACCGGGTGTTAAAAAATCCACACTAATATATATATATATATATATATATATATATATATATATATATATATATATATAGGGCATACAAGTGCCAAGATCCAAATTTATTATATGAAGAGACCAAATAGTCCAACATTCATCATCATAATAGAAGTCTCAAATAGCCCGAGCACAGGGAAAAACCAATGATGTTGAAGAGGCAGAAAACGTAAAGCAGCGGTCCAATCCCATTGGTTCCAGGCTACCGGTCGGGTCTTGCTAACTACTCGTCATTGTCACAGAACTCCATGTAGTGACACTCTGTCTCGGTATCCCAGTTGAAGTAGTAGAATGTACCTATTATTGATGTTGTTGTAAGGTGAGTACTTTTGGTACTCAGAAAGTCTCATTACCGAAGGTACTAGAACTAACAATACTTAACCGACTAAGTAATATTCTACACTTATGTCTATTAAATTCAAGGTGAGAAAACATTCAATAAGGAGATCATATACTAGTCAACTATTTGCGTACCTACGCCATCATAAAACTACCTTGTCCTCCCCTTCATATAGCCCATGAAGAAGAGACAACCAAGGCATGCACATTTTGGCAAGTTTTAATTAAATTGGTTAAAGTTGTTCTATGAACCAATATTAAGCTCCTCATCGTCCATAACAATGGACACAGATTTTTCAAAGATTTAACCCTGTAGTGGTGTCCCACTGACCCATTATAGGTATCCGTACATGTTCACTCCACTCAACTGGATAACCAACAGATTTGTAATGACAAGACCCTCTAACTAATCACAATAAAATCTGGGGCCAACCCGGTGATTCGGCCCTGAATTGAGAGTCGGTCGTATCTTTGAATCGGACTCTACTATATTGCTAGAGCGTCGAGGTGGCTAGTACTAAGTCCCAGTTAGCCACTCAAAACTTCACAGATGTGGACCAACAACAGGGAGTTCCACCCAACTGGCCAAAGTCATTTCAAAAAAAATCCTTGAGGCTGAGGTCCTCAAAAACACAACACCAAAAGGAGAATGCAAAATCATCTTGAGCCACCCGGAGCTCTAGATGCGCTAAACATAGGATCAGCGGAGCCACGTGGGCCCCATGAGGCACCAGGGCACGCCAGGGGGGTGGTTGCGCCCTGGTGGCTCATGGGCCACTTGTGGGTCCCCTCCGGTGGATCTTGGCTCCAGTATTTTTTATATATTCCATAAAAAATCTCCAGAAAGTTTCGCCCAATTCCGAGAACTTTTATTTCTGCACAAAAACAACACCATGGTAGTTCTGCTGAAAACAGCATCAGCCTGGGTTAGTTTCATTCAAATCATGCAAATTAGAGTCCAAAACAAGAGAAAAAGTGTTTGGAAAAGTAGATACGATGGAGACGTATCATGGATGCACTAAGAGCTATAAGTGTATGAAAGATCAAACTAAAAATTAAGTGGACGTGCACCCAACTTGCTTGCTCTAGATGACCTCGGGCATTTGAGAAAGCCCATCATCGAAATATACAAGCCAAGTTCCATAATGAAAAATTCCCACTAGTATAAGAAAGTGACTACATAAGAGACTCTCTGTGAAAAACATGGTGCTGCTTTGAAGCACAACTGTGGAAAAGGATAGTAACATTGCCCTTCTCTCTTTTTCTCTCATTTTTCTCTTTTGTGGGCTCTTTTTTGCCTCTCTTTTTCTTTTTTATTTCCGCACTAGGACAGTGCTCTAATAACGAATAATGATGATCATCACACTTCTATTTACTTACAACTCGATACTATGACAAAATATGACTCTGTATGAATGCCTCTGCAGTGTATGGCCATGATGTGCAATAATCTAGCGTAACATGTATAAAAAATGATGAACGGCGGCTGAGCCACAAATACTATGTCAACTACATGATCATGCAAAGCAATATGAAAATGATGATGTGTGTCATATAAACGGAATGGTGGAAGTTGCATGGTAATATATCTCGGAATGGCTATGGAAATGGCATGATGGGTAGGTATGTTGACTGTTTTGAGGAAGATATAAGGAGCCTTATGTGTAATAGACTGTATCATATCACGCGGTTTGGATGCATCGGCGGTGTTTGCACCAATTCTCGAGGTGAGAAAGGGTAATGCACGGTACCGAAGAGGCTAGAAAAGTGTGGAGAGGTGAGATCGCATATAATCCATGGACTCAAATTAGTCATAAAGAACTCACATACTTATTGTGAAAGTCTATTAGCTCTTGAAGCAAAGTACTACTACGCATGCCCCTAACACTACTGGAATCAGCTTCTTTGCTGTCCGTCAGCTGACGGCAAAGAGCCTCTTTGCCATCCGCTTCCACCAAGCGGACGACAAAGAAGTTTGCCGTCCGTGATCTATGCCTTTGCCGTCCGCCATGGCGGACGGCAAAGAAGCTGATTCCAGTAGTGTAAGGCGGAGGTTGGTAGGAGTTAACTGATGACCCACAAGTATAGAGGATCGCAATAGTTTTCGAGGGTAGAGTATTCAACCCAAATTTATAGATTCGACACAAGGGGAGCCAAATAATATTTGAAGGTATTAGCACCCGAGTTGTCAATTCAACCACACCTGGAGATTAATTATCTGCAGCAATATGATCAGTAGCAAAGTAGTTTGATAGTTTTGATAGTAGTGACAGTAGCAATGGTAACAGTAACAGTGATAGCAGTAATTTGTAGCAAGTGTAATAGTGATGATAGCAGTAGTAACTTAGCAGAAACAATATGGAAAAGTTTGTAGGCATTGGATCGGTGACTTGTTGGATGATATTCATCATGTGACACTTATAACCTAGGGCGATACAGCACTAGCTCCAGTTCATCGATATAATATAGGCATGTATTCCATAAATAGTCATACATGCTTTATTAAAAGAACTTGCATGACATCTTTTGTCTTACCCTCCCGTGGCAGCGGGGTCCATATTGGAAACTGTCGTGGAATTGTCACGGGAGATGTCCTAGCAAAAGGACTTAGTCGTAGGGCCATCGCAACTAGGAAGCTTAAAGGGGTTAATCGGGACAAAGGACACGAGAGGTTTTATACTAGTTCGGCCCCTTACGATGAAGGTAAAAGCCTACGTCTAGTTGTGTTGGAATTGCTGGGGTTTCGATCACCAAGAGGCTAATCCGCCGGCTTGGTTATCGATCTCTTGTTTCTTGCCCTAAGCCGCCACCGGGTCATCCCCTTATATACACGGGTTGGCGCCTGGTGGCCTACAGAGTCCCGGCTGGCTCATAAATCGTGTCCGGCTCGGTGACTTCTTTTACATGCCTTTCTTTACAAGTCTTTCCTTACATACGGCGGTTTACAATATTGGGCCTTAAGCCGCCTCTAGGCGTTTTAGGCCTTCTATAAGATTTGATAAACTATTGTCTTGAATGTTTACTGGGCTTCCTTTGTAACCCGCCATCGGGGATGACCCGGCCCCTCCTGGGCGGGTCATAACTGATAGCTATATCCCCAACATTAGGCCCCAGGTTGACTTTGAACTTTGTTCTTTGCCAACCTTCAACACTTAGACAAAATCCATCTTCTTATCCTCGTAGAAGTTTTTGTAACCCGCCATGACGTCATCTCTTGAAAACACAAAAAACTTTTATGACATCATCCCTCAACGGATCTTCATCTTTAAGGCCTCCCGAGAATCGAGGCGTCCGTTTTGTTGGATAATCATTATTTGGGTCTTCCTCGATTTTCATGCCCGTCTGTTCACCTTTTCCCTTATAAATAGGCACGCCCTAGCCTTTTCTCATTCTTCTCTCTTCTTCATCTCCTTCCTCTCGCAACCCTCGTGTCGCTTGAGCTCCACCTGTTGGGGAATGTAGTAATTTCAAAAAATTTCCTACGCACACGCAAGATCATGGTGATGCATAGCAACGAGAGGGGAGAGTGTTGTCCACGTACCCTCGTAGACCGAAAGCGGAAGCGTTAGCACAACGCGGTTGATGTAGTCGTACATCTTCACGATCCGACCGATCAAGTACCGAACGCACGGCACCTCCGAGTTCTGCACACGTTCAACTCGATGACGTCCCTTGAACTCCGATCCAGACGAGTGTTGAGGGAGAGTTTCGTCAGCACAGCGGCGTGGTGATGATGATGATGTTCTACCGACGCAGGGCTTCGCCTAAGCACTGCTACGATATGACCGAGGTGGATTATGGTGGAGGGGGGCACCGCACACGGCTAAGAGATCAAGAGATCAATTGTTGTGTCTTTGGGGTGCCCCCTGCCCCCGTATATAAAGGAGTGGAGGAGGGGAAGGGCCGTCCCTCTCTATGGCGCGCCCTAGGGGAGTCCTACTCCCACCGGGACTAGGATTCCCCCTTTCCTAGTAGAACTAGGAACCCTTCCAAGTAGTAGGAGTAGGAGGGAAAAAAGGGAAGGGAAAAGGAGAAGGAAGGAAGGGGGCGCCCCCCTCCCTTGTCCAATTCGGACCAGCCCATGGGGAGGGGTGCGGCCACCCTTTGAGGCCTTTATCTCCTTTCCCATATGGCCCATTAAGGCCCAATACGAATTCCCGTAACTCTCCGGTACTCCCGAAAATACCCGAATCACTCGGAACCTTTCCGATGTCCGAATATAGTCGTCCAATATATCGATCTTTACGTCTCGACCATTTCGAGACTCCTCGTCATGTCCCCAATCTCATCCGGGACTCCAAACTTCTTCGGTACATCAAATCACATAAACTCATAATATAACCGTCGTCGAACTTCAAGCGTGCGGACCCTACGGGTTCGAGAACTATGTAGACATGACCGAGACAGGTCTCCGGTCAATAAACAATAGCGGAACCTCGATGCTCATATTGGCTCCTGAAGGAAATATGCCCTAGAGGCAATAATAAAGTTATTATTTATTTCCTTATATCATGATAAATGTTTATTATTCATGCTAGAATTGTATTAACCGGAAACATAATACATGTGTGAATACATAGACAAACAGAGTGTCACTAGTATGCCTCTACTTGACTAGCTCGTTAATCAAAGATGGTTATGTTTCCTAACCATGAACAAAGAGTTGTTATTTGATTAACGAGGTCACATCATTAGCTGAATGATCTGATTGACATGACCCATTTCATTAGCTTAGCACCTGATCGTTTAGTATGTTGCTATTGCTTTCTTCATGACTTATACATGTTCCTATGACTATGAGATTATGCAACTCCCGTTTACCGGAGGAACACTTTGGGTACTACCAAACGTCACAACGTAACTGGGTGATTATAAAGGAGTACTACAGGTGTCTCCAATGGTAGATGTTGGGTTGGCGTATTTCGAGATTAGGGTTTGTCACTCCGATTGTCGGAGAGGTATCTCTGGGCCCTCTCGGTAATACACATCACATAAGCCTTGCAAGCATTATAACTAAGATGTTAGTTGTGAGATGATGTATTACAGAACAAGTAAAGAGACTTGCCAGTAACGAGATTGAACTAGGTATTGGATACCAACGATCGAATCTCGGGCAAGTAACATACCGATGACAAAGGGAACAACGTATGTTGTTATGCGGTCTGACCGATAAAGATCTTCGTAGAATATGTAGGAGCCAATATGGGCATCCAGGTCCCGCTATTGGTTATTGACCGGAGACGTGTCTCGGTCATGTCTACATTGTTCTCGAACCGTAGGGTCCGCACGCTTAACGTTACGATGACAGTTATTATGAGTTTATGCATTTTGATGTACCGAAGGTTGTTCGGAGTCTCGGATGTGATCAAGGACATGACGAGGAGTCTCGAAATGGTCGAGACATAAAGATTGATATATTGGAAGCCTATGTTTGGACATCGGAAGTGTTCCGGGTGAAATCGGGAATTTTACCGGAGTACCGGGAGGTTACCGGAACCCCCCGGGAACCAAATGGGCCTTATTGGGCCTTAGTGGAAAGGTGAAAGGGGCAACCCAAGGTGGGCTGCGCGCCACCCCCCTCCCCTAGTCCTATTAGGACTAGGAGAGGTGGCCGGCCACCTCTCTCCCTCTCTTTCCACTTGGGAGTCCTATTAGGAATAGGATTGGGGGGGGGGAGTCTTACTCCCGGTAGGAGTAGGACTCCTCCTGCGCCTCCCTAGCTTGGCCGGCCAGCCCTCCCCCTCTCAACCTTTATATACGGGGGCAGGGGGCACCTCTAGACACACAAGTTGATCCTTGAGATCGTTCCTTAGCCGTGTGCGGTGCCCCCTGCCACCAAATTCCACCTCGATCATACCGTTGTAGTGCTTAGGCGAAGCCCTGCGTCGGTAGTACATCAAGATCGTCACCACGCCGTCGTGCTGACGGAACTCCTCCCCGAAGCTTTGCTAGATCGGAGCCCGGGGATCGTCATCGAGCTTAACGTGTGCTAAGAACTCGGAGGTGCCGGAGTAACGGTGCTTGGATCGGTCGGATCGGGAAGAAGACGTACGACTACTTCCTCTACGTTGTGTCAACGCTTCCGTTGCGATCTACAAGGGTACGTAGATCAGACTCTCCCCCTCGTTGCTATGCATCACCATGATCTTGCGTGTGCGTAGGATTTTTTTTTGAAATTACTACGTTCCCCAACAACTCCTACATATTCTACGAAGATCTTTATCGGTCAAACCGCATAACAACATACGTTGTTCCCTTTGTCATCGGTGTGTTACTTGCCCGAGATTCGATCGTCGGTATCTCAATACCTAGTTCAATCTCGTTACCGGCAAGTCTCTTTACTCATTCTATAATACATCATCCCGCAACTAACTCATTAGTTGCAATGCTTGCAAGGCTTATAGTGATGTGCATTACCGAGTGGGGCCAGAGATACCTCTCAGACAATCAGAGTGACAAATCCTAATCTCGAAATACGCCAACCCAACAAGTACCTTTGGAGACACCTGTAGAGCACCTTTATAATCACCCAGTTACATTGTGACGTTTGGTGGCACACAAAGTGTTCTTCCAGTAAACAGGAGTTGCATAATCTCATAGTCATAGGAACATGTATAAGTCATGAAGAAAGCAATAGCAACAAACTAAACGATCAAGTGCTAAGCTAACGGAATGGGTCAAGTCAATCACATTATTCTCCTAATGATGTGATCCTGTTAATCAAATGACAACTCATGTCTATGGTTAGGAAACATAACCATCTTTGATCAACGAGCTAGTCAAGTAGAGGCATACTAGTGACACTGTGTTTGTCTATGTATTCACACATGTATTATGTTTCCGGTTAATACAATTCTAGCATGAATAATAAACATTTATCATGATATAAGGAAATAAATAATAACTTTATTATTGCCTCTAGGGCATATTTCCTTCACCACCGCCGCTGCAGCGCTCATCCTCGTCCTCAAGCTCGGCTGCTGCATCACCCTGATTATGTCTAGAGAACAGCGGCGATCCTCCGCAGCAACTCCGCACCCGTAAGCTCTCACCTTCTCACCCCCATACTGCACTAGGGTTCATGAGGTTTCCTTCTTGTGTTCTTCGCTATTCGTCGAAGATTTGTTGCAACTTCTCTTACCGCACCCTCTTTTGATCTAAAAGTAGTGCAGAACTTAAGCGGTAGCTGTTTCTCATCCATTTTAGATGTTAGTAGACCCCTTTCCTTTGCACAGATATCTTCTTAGAGCTGATGAACTCATCTGGGCTATATTTTTAGGTCTAGGAAGTTTCTCATTTTGAACGACCATTTGATCCATAGTAATATCCAGAAGTTAAGAAAGCTATTTGTCTCCATACTTAATCAATTCTGCCACTGGTATTTCTCAAATGTCTGTAGTCATGGTGGCTTACTGTGCCGGCTTACTTTTCCTTATATGACATTAGACCTTAATTAAGCCGCCATTACTCCTCTGTATCATCTTGTACTTTCATCATATTTATTGAATTGAACCGGCATGTTACCTTTCTTTTAGTGCGTTTTTGAACACCATGCCGTCCAAAACGCCGACTGTCTGCAACTGGGTTCCCTCAACCGTGATTGAGGAAAGTTTGAGGGAGTTCTTCTCCATAGGATTTTTGGCAGGAAAAAATGTCATGTCTTACCGTGCACCTGACCCGGACGAAGAACGGCCCAATCCAAAAGATGGTGAAGTCATTGTCTTTATTGACCACATGAACCTTGGCTTTTCACCGCCTGGCTCAAAGTTCTTCAGAGATGTCCTCCATTTTTTCAAACTCCACCCTCAAGATATCGGGCCCAATTCCATATCCAACATCTGCAACTTCCAAGTGCTCTGTGAGGTGTACCTTCAGGAAGAGCCGGCCGTGGAACTGTTTAGAGAGTATTTTTATCTGAACCGGCAGAACGAGTGCACTAACGGCCTTAGCTTGGAGCTTGGAGGCATCTCAATTCAGCGTCGGCAGGGCGCTGTCTTCCCCCTCATAGTCTTGCCGAGTCATCTAAAAGACTGGAACCAGACTTGGTTCTATTGTCAAGACACTTCACCAGCAAACGAGAAGCCACTGCCGGGTTATCGCGCCGAGCGTCTTGACTCCAAATTCGCGCTCCCTGACAAGCTTATGGCTGCTGAACGCAAGAAGCTGATCCCATCAATAAAAAGGATTAACGCCTTATTAGGGAATGGTTTGACCGGAGTTGACCTGACCCGCTGATGGATCTCATGGCGGGTTATCCCTCTAAGCCGTCGATCAAAATTGATGTACGAGTATGGTGGAGGCCTAGATGACTCTCTTCGTCACAACTCCGTTCAATTAACGGAAGAAGATATTGTTTCAATGTCAACCCTTCTGGTGAACGGAAAATACGAAGACTGCAGTACCGTCGAGTTAAACCCCTTCTGCAAGCTTAACCCGGTGCCAGAAGTAAGGAGACTCTGATGTCTCTCCTTTGTATTTTTCCCAGCCGTATTATTTAATACTTGCCTAACCTTTCATCTTGTTTTTACTTGTTTGTAGGCCAAATCTAATTTCTGGAAAGTTAAATATGACCACGAAGCTACCAAGAAAGCAAGAGTCACCGCCATAACCGCCAAGAAAATGACCCGAAGGTCCAAAAAGAAGAAGAAGAGCACCGCTGAAGACATGATTAAGCTTGACGATACTTCTGAGTCGGAGGTAGCCCTTGACTCCCTTGGCCAACTTTTTAATAATCTTATTAACACTGATCATTACCAGGATGACACCGGGGCCAGTCATGCCATGGAAGAAGAGGTAACTATTTCCTTCGATTCAGCCCATTTGCCAAGACAGAAACTTCGAGTTGTAACCCGGAAAGTAAGGTTTTCACACCCTTTTGCTTATCTGAATCCTCACTTCTTTTGAAAAAGCAGCAACATGAAAGCCGCCGTCAAGCCCGGAATGAAGACGAACCGCCTGTTATTCTTCAACAAACTCCTCAAAAGAGCAGGAATGAGGTTTACTTCTTTGTTTTTGACTTTCTGTTTAATGGATCCTTTCCCTTGCATTACTTAACTTTACTTTATCCTTGCAGGACGTGTCTCGCTCTTCTGGCGACTCATCTCAGACCCAATTTCCGGCCTTCAAGACTGCCCCTGGGTAAGAAAAAAAATCATTTTTCCTCCGTGTTTTCCAAACTGTATCTTTGTACTGACAGTCCTATAACATTTCTCTTAGTGTTCAAGCTAAGTCCAAGAAGGCAAAGGCAACTAAGTCGGTGGAAGACCTGCCAATTCCTGTCCCTGAACCGGCCATGCCATCTTCTCCTCCGTTAACTGATACTCCAGAAGACTCGCCTGTCAATGCAGAAGCAAATCCTCCTAAGCCGTCATTTGACAAAACCACCGTTAACCCTTCTGCCACTGGGCCATCCAGCTCGGCTAACCCGCCATCACCGCCTGCTCAAGACATTCTGATCACTGGGAGCCGCTTCGTTGAGCCGGGGAATCCCACCGTGTTGGCTCGTCATACTACAAAACAATAGGCGCTGGAGCGACAAAAAGTGTGTTTTGATATTTCGCAATATGACCATGTGAGTGCCAATGATATATTATCCAGCTATCTCAGCCATGTGCACTCAAGCCGTGACTCAGAAATTGAAATGGTCAAGCAGTTGCAGCTGAAGTACGAGGTACGTTCTTCCAACTTATATTCTGCCAGCCCCCAAGTCTTCAGATTATGAGAAAACCGGAATGATCTGTAGACTTTATGATATAGGTTTAGACTTTACCTTTAGATTTTTCTAGAGTTCAATAAAATAGAACAAAGCTTCACCTGTAGTCCCCAAGGGCCGGTTCATTTGACCGTAAATGAGCCGGTTCTTTGATTTTTCATAACAGTCTCGTGCCGAACTCAACAAATATTGTAGTCCAGCTTATCCTCGAGATACTTGCTAAATATCATACATTAGCCCCCAAGTGCCAAGTGTTGTTACTTTGTAAAGTACTTGGGACTTGAAGTATAATAGAATCATAAAAAATTTGTTTTGGCATACATTAGCCCCCAAGTGTCAAGTGGCTTTGTAGTGCAAAGGCACTTGAGACTTAAATCTTGAATTTTGAGCTTTAATACACATGTATATGTCTTGTAGAACGCCCTATCTGAATTGGGTTCGCAACTGACTGACGCCAAGACTCGACTGGCGGATCAGGAGGCAGAAATCAAGGCTGCCAACTCCAAGCTTCAATTAAGTCTTGGTGAGACAGAAAAGTTGAAAAATAGCTTGACTGCCAAGCAGAAAACCTGGGCTGAAGAGAAGACGCTTCTGACACAATGTGCCGAGAAGGCTGAAGCAGCCCTTGAAGAGGTTACAACGGAGCTGACCGATTTAAAGAACCGGGTGTCACAAATGGTGTCCGCCATCTTTGGTAAGCCATCTGTACTGACTTTTTACCTTCTTTTTACCCGGACTGCAAGCCGCTAGCTGACCCTTTGTGTTCAAAACATATGCAGGCCCTCGAAGCAAGAATCTGAGTCAAGACCACGTGATTAAGCTGAAGGCGGTCCATACCTTAGTAGAGCAGTTGTACATTGGCGCACAACGAGCACTCGCCGCTATCTCTCCTTCCAATCAAGGACCCAACCGGCTCAGCGATGTTTTAAAGAAGCTGTCAATCTTGCCCGCCAGGTTGCAAGAAGTGAAGCGCTCCTGTGCCAGAGTTGGAGCTTTGACTGCCCTGAGCCGTTCCAAGGCTTGGGTGCCAGATCTAGACCCGACTGATGTAGCCAGAGGGTACCCCACGGTAAAGGAAGACGGGTCACTGTTTGAACAGGACGACTTCGTTGCTTGCGTGAGGGAGGTGCGACCTCAGGCCACCATTCTTGGGATGAAACGAATATCGATAAATATCAGCTGGGTTTTGACTGGGATAATAAGAAGATGGCGACCCCCTCCTACAAAGTAACCGATTTAATCCTGCCTGTTCCTGAACATACATTTGCTCCGGAAGTTGATCCGGCCGTCCTAATTGACGAAGAAGCAGAATTTATTGCCGTGAACGGTTTTGATTGGTCAAAACCCAGCTTCCAATCAGCAGATGGCGGTGAAACGACGAGGGAGGAGTGATGACCATCTTCATGGGCTTGTAAAAGCCTTGTAATAGATTAGTTTTGAAAACACTACATATTCTGCCTATGCCATCGTGCATAAGACACCGTGTGTTACTCTGTCTTTAATATATGCATCATATTTATGGTTGTCCCTGCAATACTTGAACTCTGGTCCTGTAGATAAAAAAGGAAAAAACTTGCTTGGCGGCTTAGTACCGAACGGGTCAGAACACCCGATTTATAGCAATATGTTTATCATATTAGAAAACAGAACCAGACGCAAAAAGATAGCAATGGTTGAAATAACCTTTGATTAATACAGAAGGAAACTGTTCATAAACAATAGCCATACCTGTATCTTTTGACCTCTGGACCACCGGTTTATATGACTCGGGTGATGAGGTTGATAATCAAGTATTTGCGAGAAGTTGATGCTTCTGAATACCTGATGATTATCATGCCCTGGCGGCTTGTTGTCATATAGTCAAGCCGGTGAAAAGACCATGATTGATTATTTTTGAAATTGAGACATCAAAAAACCAATAAGACAAATAACAGGTGGTAAACAACATTAGCCTTGTAACTAAAGATTGGGGGTTTTTGATTCGAATACGATCAGTAAACCGGACCAAAGGGGTTAAGCTAAGGTTCGTCTACGACCATATAGCCCCTAGTGGCTTTGGCGTTGTGCTGATCAAGAGGGTACTGACAACTATGTTCTCTTTGGTTCGAATACGACCTATGTTTGAACAGGAAGCCCCCAAATGACCTTGAGAGGTTTTTAACAACCCTGATTCGAATACGATCCAAGTCGGACCCAAAAGGGGTTAAGCTATGATTCAGATACGATCAAGAAGCCCCCTAGTGAGTTTGGCTTTGAGTCGATCAGAAGGGTTATGACAGCTATGTTCTCTTTGGTTCGAATACAACCTATGTTTGAACAGGAAGCCCCCAAGTGACCATGAGAATTGCAGCTAGATTCGAATACGATCATAAGCCGGACCAAAAAAGGTTAAACCTGATTCAAATATGATCAGCTCCTTAATAGTCATTTGAAAATAATAGTAAAAAATAATGAAGATGTGTAATCTTTCTGAAAAGAAAAAGAGACCGATGGTCCTGCTTTATTACTTATCATGATATATATAACATCAACGTATGTACATGATGAGAGCCGGTGGCTCAGGTGTAGTATGGCCGAAGTTGAGCAATGTTCCACGGCCGGCGGGTCTCCTCTTCCGACTTATGTGAGTCTTTGTGCTCTCGAACGTCAATGAGGTAATATGACCCGTTGTTTAAGTTCTTGCTGACCACAAAGGGTCCTTCCCAAGGCGGGGATAGATTGTGTGCATCTGACAGATCCTGGATGAGCCGGAGCACCAGGTCACCTTCTTGAAAAGTCCTAGATTTAACCCGGCGGCTGTGATAACGGCACAGCTCCTGTTGATAAATTGCTGACCGAGCCGCTGCTAAGTCTCTTTCCTCATCTAACAAGTCAAGTGCATCCTGTCTGGCTTGTTCATTATTAGCTTCAACATAAGCCGCCACACGGGGCGAGTCATGACAGATGTCACTAGGCAATACTGCTTCTCCTCCATAAACCATGAAGAAATGTGTATAACCTGTAGACCTATTAGGGGTGGTGTTGATACTCCACAGCACCGAGGGTAACTCATCTACCCAACACCCGGGCGTTCGCTGCAAGGGAACCATAAGCCGGGGCTTGAGACCTTTTAAGATTTCCTGATTTGCTCTCTCAGCTTGACCATTGGATTGAGGATGAGCTACAGAAGAAACATCAAGCCGAATATGCTCACGTTGACAAAACTCCTCCGTAGCCCCTTGGGATAGATTAGTGCCATTGTCAGTGATAATGCTGTGTGGAAAACCAAAACGGAAGATCACTTTTTTCATGAACAGAACCACCATGGCCGCATCACACTTACTCACCAGCTCTGCCTTAACCCACTTTGTGAATTTGTCAACTGCCACTAGAAGATGTGTCTTTTTATCCTTAGACCTTTTGAAAGGTCCAACCATGTCAAGCCCCCAGACCGCAAACGGCCAAGTGATTGGAATCATCCGTAGCTCTTGAGCCGACACATGTGCTCGTCGTGCGAATTTTTGACATCCGTCACATCTACTGACCAGATCCTCCGCATCAGCATGAGCCGTCAACCAGTAAAAACCGTGACGAAAAGCCTTGGCCACCAGAGATTTTGACCCGGCGTGATGACCACAATCGCCTTCATGGATCTCATGAAGTATTTCTTGACCTTCTTCAGGGGAAACACACCACTGAAACGCTCCAGATACGCTGCGATGGTATAGTTCTCCGTCAGAAATCGTCATTGACTTAGACCGCTGGATTATCTGTCGGGCCAGGGTCTCATCTGCTGGCAGCTCGCCCCGGGTCATATAAGCCAAGAACGGCACTGTCCAATCTGGGATGACATGAAGAGCTGCCACCAACTGTGCCTCTGGATCAGGAACGGTGAGATCTTCTTCTGTGGGTAACTTAACAGATGGGTTATGCAAAACATCCAAAAAGGTGTTATGTGGCACTGGCTTACGCTGAGATCCCAACCGGCTTAGAGCATTAGCCGCTTCATTCTTCCTGCGGTCAATGTGTTCCACCTGATATCCTTTAAATGTCCTGCAACAACATCAACTTCACAGCGATAAGCCGCCATGAGAGGGTCTTTGGAATCCCACTTGCCTGACACCTGTTGAGCCACTAAATCTGAGTCGCCAAGACACCGGACCCGGCTCAGGCTCATCTCTTTGGCCACACGAAGACCATGGAGCAAGGCTTCATATTCCACTGCGTTGTTAGTGCAAGGAAACATTAGCCGCAACACATAACAAAATTTGTCACCTTGACGGGAGGTTAAAATAACTCCAGCCCCCGAGCCTTCCAACTGTCTAGACCCATCAAAGTGAATAGTCCAATATGTGTTGTCTGGTTTCTCCTCCGGCATCTGCATCTCTGTCTAGTCATTAATAAAGTCAACCAGCGCCTGAGACTTGATCGCAGTGCGCGGCAGATACTTCAACCCATGAGATCCAAGTTCAATGGCCCACTTGGCGACTCGTCTAGTGTCCTCTCTATTTTGGAGATGTCCCCCAAAGGCGCAGAGCTAGCCACAGTGATCGGGTGACCCTGAAAGTAATGCTTGAGCTTCCGGCTTGCCATGAACACCCTGTACACGAGCTTCTGCCAATGTGGATATCTTTGTTTAGACTCGATCAGTACCTCACTGACGTAATAAACGGGCCATTGAACGGATGTTCCTTGCCAACCTCTTTGCGCTCCACCACAATTGCCACACTAACAGGCCGCGAGTTAGCGGCTACGTATAACAATAGCAGCTCCTTCTCAATTGGAGCAGCAAGAACTGGTGGCTCAGCAAGCTATTTCTTCAGATCTTCAAAAGCAGAGTTCGCAGCATCACTCCAAACAAAATCATCTGTTTTCTTCATCATCTGATACAAAGGCATCACCTTCTCCCCTAACCGGCTCAAAGCAGCAACATGACCCGCCAGTCGTTGAACATCATTGATGCATGTTGGTTTGGCTAGGGATGTGATTGCCTTAATCTTCTTCAGGTTAGCTTCAATACCTCGGTTGGACACCAAAAAACCCAAAAGCTTGCCAGCTAGGACTCCAAAAACACACTTGGCCGGGTTAAGCATCATTTTGTAGACCCGGAGGTTATCAAAGGTTTCTTTTCAGATCTGTGACCAAGGTTTCCTCTTTCCTGGATTTTACCACTATATTATCCACATAAGCATGAACATTACGCCCAATCTGATTGTGAAGGCAATTCTGCACACACCGTTGATAAGTCGCCTGGGCACTGTTAAGCCCAAGAGGCATAGACACATAGCAGAAAGCTCCAAACGGAGTGATAAAAGTTGTCTTCTCCTGATCTTTGACTGCCATCTTGATCTGATGATAACCTGAATAAGCATCCAAAAAACTCAAACATGCACAACCCGCCGTAGCATCGATGATCTGATCAATACGAGGGAGAGCAAAAGGGTCAGCCGGACAAGCCTTGTTTAAATCGGTGTAATCCACACACATACGCCAGGTGCCGTTCTTTTTGAGTACAAGCACCGGGTTGGCTAGCCACTCTGGGTGAAATACTTCCACAATGAACCCGGCCGCCAAGAGCCGGGCCACCTCTTCTCCAATGGCCTTGCACCTTTCCTTGTTGAACCGCCGGAGAAACTGACTAACCGGTTTAAACTTTGGATCAATAGTGAGAGTGTGCTCAGCGAGTTTCCTCGAGACACCCGGCATGTCGGAAGGTTTCCATGCAAAGATGTCCCGGTTCTCACGAATGAACTCGATGAGCGTGCTTTCCTATTTTGGATCCAAGTTGGCACTGATGATGAACTGCTTGGATGAGTCGCCAGGCACAAAGTCAACCATCTTGGTGTCATCAGCTGATTTGAATTTCATCAAAGAAACCAACATGGTATTGCCCACTATTCAACTGTTTTGGGTTGCTCTGATATCCGGACTGTTGCTGCTGATTACCTTGGCCGGGTTGTGGATTATAGCCTCCTTGATTACCTGGATGGCCCTTACTGTGAAATCCTCCTCCACCTGAACCGGCGCCCGGGCCATGGAAACTGCCCCCACCTGAACCGCCGCCTGGGCCGTGACCTCCATCAAATGCATTTGAATTTTTAAATGCCTTCATGATTGTACAATCCTTCCATAGGTGGGTGGCTGGCTTCTCCCGGGTGCTGTGTCTTGGACAAGGTTCATTCAATAGTTGCTCAAGGGCTGGACCTGATCCTCCCGACCGAGGGGGTTCCCTACCCTTGCACCATTGATTATTGCCTTGCGCATTGGTGTTAGCCACAAATTTGTCAGCCTTACGCTTATTACCTCCTTGATTTGCCGGGTTATGCTAGTGACCCTTGCCGTTGCCGTTCTTCTTTCCCTTCGCTGTCTTCTCTTTGTCAGACACCGGGTCCTTGGTACTATCAGAATCAGCATACTTGATGAGAGCCGCCATCAACTGGCCCATGTCATTGCAGTCACGCTTGAGCTGCCCCAATTTCTGCTTCAGAGGTTCAAAACGGCAACTTTTCTCCAATATTAAGACTGCTAAGCCGGCATCCATCTTATCAGATGAATGTATTATCTCCTTGACCCGGCGCACCCAATGGGTTGTAGATTCACCGTCATCTTCTTTACAATTAGTCAGGTCCACAATCGACATGGGTTGTTTACATGTGTCTTTGAAGTTCTGAATGAAACGGGCCTTCAATTCCGCCCATGAGCCGATAGAATTGGGCGGCAACCCCTTCAACCAAGTATGAGCTGTTCCATCCAACATCATAGTGAAATACTTGGCCATCACCGCGTCGCTGACCTCCAACAACTCCATAGCCATCACATAACTCTCAATCCAAGCCCCAGGCTGCAAGAAGGCCGTGTAATTAGGCACCTTACGAGGCCCCTTGAAGTCCTTTGGCAAACACTCATTATGTATGGCCGGCACCAGGCAAGGGACACCTCCGGTTCTTGTGGCCACTCCTGCCTCAACCGAGGTTGCCGGATAAGCCGGAAAAGTATGATGAGCCGCCTGCTCCGCTGCTAGTTGAACCACTCGCTCAGCCTCTTGTCGGATCCTCTCCTGATCCGCCAAGTTAAGGGCCCCAGTCTGTACCGGCTCATGCCTGTGCGGCCGGTTGCAGCGTTGAGCATTGTTTGACATGTCAGCTGAGTCCATATGCCTACTTTAGCTTGGGCTCCGGCTCGGGCGAGGAGTTGAATGGATCCTGCCTCGACTGTAGGAGTATGCATCCTGCTGTGCCAGAGCTGTTTGAAGAAGTTCTCTCACCCTTCGCGTTTTGATTGTCGCCGGCGAGTCGCCTTCCATCGGGAGAGCCGCCAAACGGGCTGACGCTGCAATGAGGTTTTCCAAGGGATTGGAGAAGTGACCCGACGGTATTGGTACATAATGAGGCGGACTGTTATGTACTCGAGGTGGTTCCATCATGCGTGGTTGAACCGGTGCCCCGGGCGTTGTGATCCGATTTGCCTCCGGCGGGTTGCTTGCCCCAGCCCCGGGTGTATGAAAAAGGTTCCTTGGATCAAGCGTCAGAGGTAGACGTGACTGAGTTTTCTGATGCCTTCTTCTCATGACCTTGTTTGACGCGTTCAGATCCACCGAGAGCCGGAAAGTCTCCGCTTGAAGCTGTTGAGCACGAACGTCCAAAGCCGCCCGCTCCTCTGCCATCCTGACCTCCTCTGCTGCTAAATTTTCTTTAGCTTGTACCATCTCTTCACGTACGCGTGCCACCTCTGCATCATGCTGGGCTTTATCCACTGGCTCTACCATGGTAGTCAACAGAGTCATCAGTTTATCCACGAGGTTCATTAGAATCTGAGCCGGGGGGCGCGCAGGGTCTCCTGACCCAGCTGCGGCCGACCCGGTAGTTGTTGTTGCTGTTGTTGTGGAGTTCTGCCCGGGCTGTGTTCCTGCCATGAAGACTCCGACCCAATTCGGCGGCTCAAGGAGGTCCGGAATACTGCTGCCATCGGAACAGCCCCCGAGCATGCCATCCTGCAGCTGATACAAAGAGTCCCTCTCACCTGTTGATGATATAGCGTCAGAACAGACGGTCGTCTCAGCGCCATCCATCGACCCTTCAGAGTATTCACCGCCGTGGACGCAGCCTACAAAAGCATGCTTCACGACAGATTGAACACGGGTGGTCCTCGCGCGCTGAGCCGTTTCGACGAGGTTGGTGTGGACGTCTGGCTCAGGGCCCGACTCGCCGATCCGGCGGATGGAGACATGAATTCTACCGAAGGGGACCCGGTACCTATACTCGATTGAGCCAGCCTCGGGGCCCCATCCTTCATCGTCGATGTAGAGCTTGCCGCGATGACTCTTGGTCATCCGACCCACAGCGTATCCCTTGAGCCCTTCGAAGTTGCCCATTAAGAACTCAAATCCACCATGCGCTGGCCCCACGGTGGGCGCCAACTGTCGTGGAATTGTCACGACAGATGTCCTAGCAAAAGGACTTAGTCGTAGAGCCATGGCAACTAGGAAGCTTAAAGGGGTTAATCGAGACAAAGGACACGAGAGTTTTTATACTAGTTAGGCCCCTTACGATGAAGGTAAAAGCCTACGTCTAGTTGTGTTGGAATTGCGGGGGTTTTGATCACCAAGAGGCTAATCCACCGGCTTGGTTATCGATCTCTTGTTTCTTGCCCTAAGCCGCCACCGGGTCATCCCCTTATATACACGGGTTGACGCCTGGTAGCCTATAGAGTCCCGGCCGGCTCATAAATCGTGCCCGGCTCGGTGACTTCTTTTACAAGCCTTTCTTTACAAGTCTTTCCTTACATACGGCGGTTTACAATATTGGGCCTTAAGCCGCCTCTAGGCTTTTTAGGCCTTCTATAAGATTTGATAAACTATCGTCTTGAATGTTTACTGGGCTTCCTTTGTAACCCGCCATCGGGGATGACCCGGCCCCTCCTGGGCGGGTCATAACTGATAGCTATATCCCCAACAGAAACTAAGGGATATTAAGGCCTCCTTTTAATAGAGAACCAGAGCAAAGCATTAACACATAGTGAATACATGAACTCCTCAAACTACGGTCATCACCGAGAGTGGGCCCGGTTGTTGTTACTCCGGGGTTGCCGGATCATAACCGTAGTAGGTGACTATAACTTGCAAGATTGGATCTAAAACATGGATATAATGATGAATTCATAAACGGTTCAGATCTGAAATCATGGCCCCCGGGCCCAAAGTGCCAAGCATTGAGCATGGCAAAGTCATAGCAACATCAATCTAAGAACATAGTGGATACTAGGGATTAGGCCCTAACAAAACTAACTCAATTGCATGATGAATCTCATCCAACTCCTCACCGACCAGCGAGCCTACAAAGGAATTACTCACTCCCAGCGGGGAGCATCATGGAATTGGTGATGATGAAGAACGAAGATCCCCCTCTCTGGAGCCCCAAACAAACTGATCCAGATCTGCCCTCCCGAGGAAGAACAGGGCCTGGCGGCGGCTCCATCTCATGGATCGCGATAATTATTTCTCCCTGATTTTTTTCTGGAAATATGTGAATTTATAGTATCAGGGGGTCGTTAGCAGGGCCACCAGGAGGGTATAACCCACCTGGGCGTGCCAGGAGAGGGCTGCGCGCCCTGGTGGGTTGTGCCCACCCAGGGGCCCCTCTCTGGTGGGTCTTGGCTCCAGAAATTCTTATTATTGGTATAAAAAATCCTCGCAAAGTTCGTCCATTCCGAGTACTTTTATTTCTGCACAAAAACAACACCATGGTAGTTCTGCTGAAAACAGCATCAGTCCGAGGTTAGCTTCATTCAAATCATGCAAATTAGAGTCTAAAACAAGAGGAAAAGTATGAGAAAAAGTAGATACATTGGAGACGTATCAACTCCCCCAAGCTTAAACCTTTGGTTTTCCTCAAGCCATTCAGTTGATAAACTGAAAGTGAGAAAGAAAAACTTTTACGAACTCTTTTGCTCTTGTTTGCATAAATAAGCTTAAACAACACCCAGGTTTTCAGCCAACATTATAACTAACCATGTCAACAATAACTCTTAAAGATTATAATGATTCATATCAATGACATAATCAACTAGCGAGAAATGATAAGATATCTCAAACAGCAACATTTGTCAAAACAACCATGATATAATATGACAACAGTGGTATCTCGCTAGCCCTTTCTGAGACCACAAAACATAAATGCAGAGCACCTCCAATGTTCAAGCAATGACTAAACATTGTAATTCATGCTAGAAAGGATCCAGTCATGATGCACCCAACATTAGCTATACACAATGCATAAATCATGACAGATGTGCTCTACTCAGTTTCTGTGGCTTTTTTTAGAAGGTGATGACACAACATAAAAGTAAATGGAAAGTCCCTTCGCAGAGGGAAGCAGTGGTTTGTAGAGGTGCCAGAGCTCAAGTTTTTAAAACAGAGATAAATGATTATTTTGAGACATGCACCCTTCTCATTCACTTCACGACCATCAGCTATCAACATCTTCCATGCTAAGCACGCTAGTGGTGGTTCCCAAGCAGAAAGTAAAGGTTTTGACTCCATTGGGAGTTTTTGTTTGATTATTTAAGAGAGGAAATCCTTTTGTATTTTGCAGTTTGGGACTGTGCATCCCTATTACCACCCATTTCCTCGTGCGATGGCGAGTGAATAAACACTCGACCTGAGGATAACATGCTTAGCACGGAAGATACCGACCACCTCATGTCGTTCCATGAACGATCTAGGCACACAAATAGATAATTTTTTAGAAGTTTTTAAAGGTGGCACATGCAAATTTACTTAGGACAGTAGCGTAATACCGCATATATGTAGGTATGGCGGACTCATCTGGAATAACTTTGGGTTCAAGGTTTTTGATGTACAAGCAGAATTCCCACTTAGTACAGGCAAAGGCTAGCAATTAAGATTGGGAAACGGCCAGCTAGAGAGCAACAACGATCATGACTAGGCATTATTTGCATAAGTAACATTGGACACTAGCATGAGTAGGATATGAACACCATGAACATAAAAATTATAGAGGATATGTTGGTTTTGATTCAACCACATGCATGAACATGTACCAAGTCAAGGCACTCAAACATTCGGAGGAGGATACCATATCATCATACCACATCACAATCATTTTAACGCTATGTTGATATCGAAGATAAATCATTATCCACTCCCAACTACTTATGCATGGCATGAGAAACTATAATATCTAATTGTCATTGCAAACATGTTTAATCATAATGGGCTGAATCATAGGCACTAGGTTAAACATATCCACACAGAGAAAACAAGTCGAGTTCATACCAGTTTCTCCTTGCCACAGCCAGCTCATCGAATATCGTCATTATTGCCTTTCACTTGCATGACCGAATGATATGAAAATAATAATAGTGCAAGAATGCCATGGACTAACTTGGAATCCGCAAAACATTTTATTCAACAGGAGAAGACAAGGTAAAATGGGCTCTTATTAGTTCAACGGTTATTCATATGGGAGCCACTCAACATTTTCATCGTGATCTTCTCCTCGGTACAACTCGAATAAAAGAAAAGAAATTCAGAGAAACACACTAAAATATTTTTGGAGTTTTTGGTTTTCTTAAGAAAGCAAATAAAAAGGCAAAAACGAGAAAAACTATTTACACGGGAAAGCTCCCAACAAGCAAAAGAAGAACAAGGAAATCTTTTTGGGTTTTCTTTTTAGTATTACTACTAAGCATGCATAGAAAGTAAATTAACTACGACTAATTTTTTTGGTTTTTCTAAAGTTTTTCAAACACACAAGAAGAAAGCAAGAAAATAAATCTAAGCATGGATGATACAATGAAAAAGTGTGAGCACCGGCAAATAGAATGATATGTGAGCATGAATATAATGTCGGTGAGAAACAGATACTCCCCCAAGCTTAGGATTTTGGCCTAATTTGGTAGTCGATTAGTAGCCTGGAGGGTAGTAGGGATCTTGAGGAGCGGGCATATCCACTGATCCCACCGTGGAGGTGCCTGTGCAACCTCTACAGCAGCATGAGCGTTCCAGTAGGCGAGGATGTCTGTAGGCATAATCTGGTATCCGCCCCTGGCAACAGAATCAAACAAAGCAGGTGCAGGCAAGGGGATAACATCATGAGTGTCAGCGTTATAGACCAGGTTATAAGGAATAGTAACATCATGACGATCATGCGCAACAAAGTGATGGTGATACATGGCTGCCTGGTCTAGGTAAACCTTGGTCAGAGGGTAGTCATGAGGGTGTATCTCAACCTCTAAGTGAGCCGCCAAATGAGTAGCAAAAATCCCATCATGTATTTTACCCTGGGATTTATTAAGGTGTAGGCGACGAGCCACGATAGCTCCCAAGCTATACGTGTTGTCACCCTCAATTGAACGATGCAAAACAGCAAGGTCTGATGAACTAAGTGTACCCACCTTCTCCCAAGCAAGCAAGCACTTAGCAACAAATAAAGCAAAATAATGTACCATAGGAAAGTGTATGCTAGCAGCCGTAGTGGCTGACACTCCTCTCTCGTCACCCACTGTCATAGTGCGATAAAATCCTCAAACCTAGCCGGCCTAGGCTCAGCCAAGCTCCCATCAGACGAGATCATGCATATGTCACAAAACTCAGTAAGTGGTATGTGATGTTTTCAGCATATAAATTAAAGCTCTCTTCAGGAGGATTATTTCTAGGCAAGAAAGTAAAGCTCTGTACAAAGATGTTTGTGAGGATGTGGTGCTGGTCACACTCATCTGCGATGAAGTCGGTGAGGCCGGCATTAGCAATATATTGCATGAACTCCTCAAGAATCCCAGCCTCATATAGGAACGGGGTGTGCGGCCATTCGCACGGCCGTACCTCCGCCAACCTTCGAGGGCGGAGATCACTGTCAGAAGACTCCCCAATAACACCCTTGGAGTTCTTCTTAGAGCCATATTTCCTGAAGATATTCATGTCCGCGTACAATTTTTCCTATGAACAAAAATCTGAATTTTTAGTTCACAATTTTTTCCAACAAAACTTCACAAAACTAATAGCAACTACTCATAGGCATACATAGAGGCCATAGCAAGCATTCACACTACTTAGAACACTAAGAATTGAACATGCAAGCACATCTACAATAGCACCAAGAGTAACTATTTATTCAAAGTATAAACCACTAAAACAAAAACTAATTGGACAAATGGTGGAGTCACATACCAATCAACAATCCCCCGAAACAGTTTCGGAAACGGAGCTTTGAGCAAAGAGATTGAAATCCGCGGGTTTGAGCTCAAGAACAGGGGAGAGAGAGCAGGAGTGATTTTTTCTAGAGGTAGGTGAGAATGTGGGCTAAAGAGATAAGTGAGGGAGCCCACGTGGGGACCACAACCCCCAGGGCGCGCCAGGGGGTGCTGGCGCGTCCAGGCGGGTTGTGCCCACCTGGTGCACCCCACTCTGGTTATTTTTGCACCAAAAATTCTTAAATATTCAGGAAAAATCATATAACGGAGAACTTTTTTTGGGTCATTTTTTTATTGCACGAGAAATTCAGAAAACAGACAAAACATGGAATTTTATTTTATTTAACTAATAAAAATAGAGAATAAAAAGTAGGGACAGAAAGTAGTGCTTACTAAATTCTTCAACTTCATACCGTTCAAAAATGATTTATTAATAAGGTTGATCAAGTCTTATTAACAACCACTTTCGATTAGCATGAAACCGAAGAACTTTCGTAAATCACTAAGTTACCTCAATGGGGATTTGCATTTCCCCAACAATAAGCATTTCATATTTCTTTTTGACAGTAGGTAGAGGTATTTGAAAACTTCCAATAGTGATTTTTAAAGATTTTTCAGTAACATTAATACCATTCACTTGGAATTGTTTCTTCGGAAGGTGCACCGTATGCTCATTACCATTAATATGAAAAGTAACCTTGCTTTTATTGCAATCAATAACAGCCCTTGCAGTATTCAAGAAGGGTCTACCAAGGATAATCGACATTTTGTCATCCTCGGGCATCTCAAGTATAACAAAGTCAGTCAAAATAGTAACATTAGCAACAACAACGGGCATATCCTCACAGGTACCGATAGGTATGGCAGTTGATTTGTAAGCCATTTGCAAAGATATTTCAGTAGGTGTGAGTTTATTCAAGTCAAGTCTTCTATATAAAGAGAAAGGCATAACACTAACACCAGCTCCTAAATCACACAAAGAAGTTTTCACATAATTCTTTTTGATAGAGCAAGGTATAGTTGGTATTCCCAGATCTCCAAGTTTTTAGGTACTCCATCTTTAAAAGTGCAATTAGCAAGCATAGTGGAGAGTTCAACTTCCGGTATTTTTCTCTTATTCATGATGATGTCTTTCATATACTTTGCATAAGGAGGCATTTTCAAGATATCAGTCAAGCGAGTATGCAAAAAGACTGGCCTCAACATTTCAGCAAATCGTTCAAATTCTTCATCATCATTCTTTTTAGTTGACTTGGGTGGAAAAGACATAGGATTTTGAACCCACGGTTCTCTTTCTTTACCGTGTTTTCTAGCAATGAAGTCTCTTTTATCATACCTTTTATTTTTAGCTTGTGGGTTATCAAGATCAACAGGTGGTTCTCTCTCAACATCATTATCTGGCTCTTTATCATTGGTTAGTTGAGAGTCTTCATGAACCTCATCATTATGTTTTTCATTATCATTAGGTGAGTGTTCATTACCAGATTGAGTTTCAGCATCTGAGATAGAAACTTCATATTCATTATCAGGAGTTTTTTCTATTTCAGGTTCACTAGAAGTGTGCAAAGTCCTATCATTTTTTTCCTTTTCTTTCTAGAAGGACTAGGTGCACTAGTGTTGTTTCTATGAATCTTGTTCAATTCTTTTAGGGTGTCCATCAGGATAAAGTGGTTCCTGAGTCATTTTACCTCCTCTAGTTGCAACTCTAACAACAAAGTCATGCATATTATGATTCAATTCATCAAGCAATTCTCTTTGAGATTTAGCAACTTGTTCTAGTTGAGTTTGAACCATAGAAGCATGTTTTTCAACACCTCTAACATCATTTGATATTCTAATTAACAAGTCACTCAAGCGAGCAATCATATCAGAATTATATTTCAATTGTTTCATAACATTTGCATTGAAGTATCTTGTTTTCTAATATAATTTTCAAACTCATAAAGGCATTGGCTAGGATGGATATTGTGAGGATTGTCATTTTCATTCAACTTCATAAGAGAATTTACCTCTACCACCTTAGGCAGTGGTGGTGTATTAAGCCCATGTATTTCTTTAATAGGAGGTAAAATTTTCACATCCTCATCTTTAATACCCTTTTCCTTCATGGATTTCTTTGCCTCTTGCATATCTTCAGGACTAAGATATAATATACCCCTCTTCTTTGGAGTGGGTTTAGGTGGTGGTTCAGGAATGGTCCAATCATCATAATTTTTCAATATTTTATTCAATAACTCTTCAGCTTGAGCAATAGTTCGTTCCCTGAAAACACAACTAGCACAACTATCTAGGAAGTCCCTAGAAGCATCGATTAGTCCATTATAGAAGATATTAAGTATTTCATTTTTCTTAATAGGATGATCAGGCAAAGCATTAAGTAACTAGCAAAGCCTCCCCAAGCTTGTGGGAGACTCTCTTCTTTAGTTTGCACAAAGTTAAATATTTCCTGTAAGGCAGCTTGTTTCATATGAGCAAGAAAATATTTTTCTGAGAAGTAATAAATCATATCGTGGGGATTATGCACACAACCAGGAGCAATATTATTGTACCAAGCTTTAGCATCACCCTTTAATGAGAAAGGAAATAATTTGAGTATAAAGTAATATCAAATTTTCTCATCATGAGTAAAAAGGGTGGCTATATCATTCAACTTAGTAAGATGTGCCACAATAATTTCAGTTTCATAACCATGGAAAGGATCAGATTCAACCAAAGTAATTAACTCTGGGTCGACAGAGAATTCATAATCCTTATCATCAATACAGATAGGTGAAGTAGCATTCAGATATTTTTCTTTATACTTGTGTAATCATTTCTCTAGATCATCTCTATCATTGCAAGCAAGAATATCTCTAGTTGTTTCTTCACTCATAACATAACCTTCCGGTACCATAGGCAATTCATATCTACGAAGGCTAGTTCTAGCAGGTGTTTTAGGAGATTCAGTTTCAAGCTCATCATCAGATTCAATAACATCATGTTGTATAACTCTAGCAATTTATTTATCAAGAAATTCACCAAGTGGCACATCATCATTGGCAAGCAAGGTACTAGCATCATTCATAGTAGAAGTAGCATCATCAATAATTTGCGACATATCAGAATTGATAGCATGCGGCGGTGTTGCAAGTTTACTCATAACAGAAGGTGAATCTAAAGCATAATTGGATGGCAGTTCCTTACCTCCCCTCGTCTTAGAGGGATAAATCTTAGTCTTTGGATCCTTCAGATTCTTCATAGTGATAATATGATAATAATCCCAAGTGACTCAACAAATATAGCTATGCTCCCCGGCAAAGGCGCCAGAAAAAGGTCTTGATAACCCACAAGTATAGGGGATCGCAACAGTTTTCGAGGGTAGAGTATTCAACCCAAATTTATAGATTCGACACAAGGGGAGCCAAAGAATATTTGAAGGTATTAGCAGCTGAGTTGTCAATTCAACCACACCTGGAGATTAATTATCTGCAGCAATATGATCAGTAGCAAAGTAGTTTGATAGTTTTGATAGTAGTAACAGTGATAGAAGTAATTTGTAGCAAGTGTAACAGTGATGATAGCAGTAGTAACTTAGCAGAAACAATATGGAAAAGTTCGTAGGCATTGGATCGGTGACTTGTTGGATGATATTCATCATGTGACAGTTATAACCTAGGGCAATACGACACTAGCTCCAGTTCATCGATATAATGTAGGCATGTATTCCGTAAATAGTCATACGTGCTTTATTAAAAGAACTTGCATGACATCTTTTGTCCTACCCTCCCGTGGCAGCGGGGTCCATATTGGAAACTAAGGGATATTAAGGCCTCCTTTTAATAGAGAACCAGAACAAGGCATTAACACATAGTGAATACATGAACTCCTCAAACTATGGTCGTCACCGGGATGGGCTTGGTTGTTGTCACTCCGGGGTTGTCGGATCAGAACCGTAGTAGGTGACTATAACTTAATTGTAGGGGGCTGATTTGGATCCATATGTTTCATGCTATGGTTAGGTTTACCTTAATTCTTCTTTCATAGTTGCGGATGCTTGCGAGAGGGGTTAATCATAAGTGGGATGCTTGTCCAAGGAAGGGCAGTACCCAAGCACCGGTCCACTCACATATCAAATGATCAAAGTAACGAACGCGAATCATATGAGCATGATGAAAACTAGCTTGACGATAATTCCCATGTGTCCCCGAGAGCGCGTTCCTTTATATAAGAGTTTGTCCAGGCTTGTCCTTTGCTACAAAAAGGATTGGGACACCTTGCTGCACCTTATTTACTTTTATTACTTGTTACCTGTTACGAATTACCTTATCACAAAACTATTTGTTATCGATAATTTCAGTGCTTGCAAAGAATACCTTACTGAAAACTGCTTGTTATTTCCTTCTGCTCCTCGTTGGGTTCGACACTCTTACTTATCGAAAGGACTATGATAGATCCTCTATACTTGTGGGTCATCAAGACTCTTTTCGGGCGCCGTTGCCGGAGAGTGAAGCGCCTTTGGTAAGTGGAATTTGGTAAGGAAAAATTTATATAGTGTGCTGAAATTTACTGTCACTTGTTACTATGGAAAATAATCCTTTGAGGGGCTTGTTCGGGGTATCTTTACCCCGACCAGTAGAGCAAAGAGTTGCTCCTCAACCTACTGAACCTACTGAAAATGTTTACTTTGAATTTCCTTCGGGTATGATAGAGAAACTGCTAGCTAATCCTTTTACAGGAGATGGAACATTACATCCCGATATGCACCTATCTATGTGGATGAAGTTTGTGGATTATTTAAGCTTGTAGGTATGCCCGAGGATGTTATCAAGAAGAAGCTCTTCCCTTTATCTTTGAAGGGAAAGGCGTTGACATGGTTTAGGCTATGTGATGATATTGGATCATGGAACTACAGCCGATTGAAATTGGAATTTCATCAGAAGTTTTATCCTATGCATCTAGTTCATCGTGATCGTAATTATATATATAATTTTTGGCCTCGCGAAGGAGAAAGTATCGCTCAAGCTTGGGGGAGGCTTAATTCAATGTTATATTCATGCCCCAATCATGAGCTCTCAAGAGAAATTATTATTCAAAAAAATTTATGCTCGGCTTTCTCTCAATAATCGCTCCATGCTCGATACTTCTTGTACTCGTTCTTTAATGATGAAGACTATTAAATTCAACTGGGATTTATTGGAAAGAATTAAATGCAACTATGAAGATTGGGAACTCGACGAAGGCAAGGAGTCAGGTATAACACCTAAGTTTGATTGTGTTAAATATTTTATTGATACCGATGCTTTTTGTGAATTTAGCATTAAATATGGACTTGACTCTGAGATAGTAGCTTCTTTCTGTGAATCATTTGCTACTCATGTTGATCTCCCTAAGGAGAACTGGCTTAAATATCATACTCCCATTGAAGTAAAAGTAGTTGAACCTATTAAAGTTGAAGAAAAGACTATCACTTATAATGTTGATCCTATTGTTCCTACCGCTTATATTGAGAAACCACCTTTCCTTTTTAGAATAAAGGATCATGCTAAAGCTTCAAATGTGGTTCGTAAGAGTAATGCTAGAACACCTACACCCTCTGAGCAAATTAAAGTTGAACCTAGTATTGCTATGGTTAAGGATCTCTTGGTTGATAATATTGATGGGCATGTTATTTACTTTTGTGATGAAGCTGCTAGAGTAGCTAGACCCGATACTAAAGATAAACATAGACCTATTGTAGGCATGCCTGTTGTTTCTGTTAAAATAGGAGACCATTGCTATCATGGCTTATGTGATATGGGTGCTAGTGCGAGTGCAATACCTCATTCCTTATACGAAGAAATTATGCATGATATTGCACCTGCTGAGATAGAAGGTATTGATGTTACAATTAAGCTTGCCAATAAAGATACTATTTCACCAGTTGGGATTGTTAGATATGTTGAAGTCTTGTATGGGAAAGTTAAATATCCTAGTGATTTTCTTGTTCTTGGTTCCCCACAAGATGACCTTTGTCCCATTATATTTGGTAGACCCTTCTTGAATACTGTTAATGCTAAGATAGACTGCAAAAAGGATATTGTTACTTTTGGTTTAGGGGATATGTCTCCTGATTTTAATTTTGCTAAATTTCATAGACAACCCCATGATAAAGAATTTCCTAGTAAAGATGAAATTATTGGTCTTGCTTCTATTGTCGTGCCTCCTAATGATCCTTTAGAACAATATTTGCTAGACCATGAGCATGATATGTTTATGAATGAAAGAAGGGAAATAGATGAAGTATTCTTTAAATAGGGACCTATTTTGAAGCACAATTTGCCTGTTGAAATTCTAGGGGATCCTCCTTCACCCAAGGGTGATCCCGTATTTGAGCTTAAACTGTTACCTGATACTCTTAAATATGCTTATCTTGATGAAAAGAAGATATATCCTGTTATTATTAGTGCTAACCTTTCAGAGCAGGAAGAAGAGAGGTTATTGAAAACTCTGAAGAAGCACCATGCTGCTATTGGATATACTCTTGATGATCTTAAGGGCATTAGTCCCACTCTATGCCAGCACAAAAAAAATTGGAGCAAGACACGAAACCGGTTGTTGATCACCAACGACGGTTAAATCCTAAGATGAAAGAAGTGGTAAGAAATGAAATACTAAAGCTTCTGGAGGCAGGTATAATTTATCCTATTGCTGATAGTCAGTGGGTAAGTTATGTCCATTGTGTCCCTAAGAAGGGAAGTATTACTGTTGTTCCTAATGACAAAGATGAATTGATCCCACAAAGAATTGTTACAGGTTATAGAATGGTAATTGATTTCCGCAAATTGAATAAAGCTACTAGAAAGGATCATTACCCTTTATCTTTTATTGATCAAATGCTACAAATTTTATCAAAACATACACATTTTTGCTTTCTAGACGGTTATTCTGGTTTCTCTCAAATACGTGTGTCGAAAGAGGATCAGGAAAAGACCACTTTTACTTGCCCTTTCTGCACCTTTGCTTATAGACGTATGCCTTTTGGTTTATGTAATGCACATGCTACCTTTCAAAGATGTATGACTGCTATATTCTCTGACTTTTGTGAAAAGATTGTTCAAGTTTTCATGGATGATTTCTCCGTGTATGGAACTTCTTTTGATGATTGCTTAAGCAACCTTGATCGAGTTTTGCAGAGATGTGAAGAAACTAATCTTGTCTTGAATTGGGAGAAGTGCCACTTTATGGTTAATGATGGTATTGTCTTGAGGCACAAAGTTTCTGAAAGAGGTATTGAAGTTGATAAAGCTAAAGTCAATGCTATTGAAAAGATGCCCTGTCCTAAGGACATTAACACTACAAAAAAGGCACATCCGTGACATTTTGGGCCGAACGAATTTTTTTCCTGTCATACATATGACACTTCTATGACGATAATTGTGATAAAACCCGGTATCATCATAGATGTGGTGGGCTCCTACTTCTATGACAAAAAATCATAACAGAAAATGGGCTTTTCGTCCTGGGCGGGCCGGAGACGCGGCTGCATGACATTCTTTGGGCCGTCCATGACGGAAAAAACCATGGTAGAAGCGAGGGGGAGGAAAATTTCGGGGAGTTCCCGGTTACGGTGGGAGGTCGGGGCCCGAGCGATGCGCGTTTCTCTCGTACACGTACGCGCGTGTGTGCGAGGCGTTGGCTCTAACTGAACCCGAGCGAGGCGTTGGGCTCTAACTGAAACCGAGCGATTGCACTGCAGGCTACGCGTTACTGAACCCGAGTGATCGATCGATGGCTTAACTGAACCCGATCGAGTGATTCCTTGGCTACTACTGCTAACTGAAGCCAATGGATGGGATGAACAGTGAGCGTTGCAGGGGGGGGGGTTGGATGAACAGTGAGCGGTGGCGTTGCCTCTGGATGAACAGGACCCCGTGGTGTGGTGGAGGGCTGGATGAACAGTAGACGGTGGAGGGGTGCCCGTGGAGGGGTGGATGAACAGGATCCCGTGGTGTGGAGGGCAGGATGAACAATAGACGGTGGAGGGGTGCCCGTGGAGGGGTGGTTGAACAGGACCCTGTGGTGTGGAGGGCTGGATGAACAGTAAACAGTGGAGGGGTGGTTGAATAGTAGCCGGTGGAGTAGCGCGCGGTGGAGGATGGATGAACAGGAGCCCGTGGAGGCTGGAGGAGGTCGACGGTGGATGAACAGTAGCTCGTGGAGGCTAGAGGGGGTCGACGGTGGAGATGAACAGTATCCCGTGGAGTCCCGTTTTGCGGTACGCCACACCCCTCCCGATGAAAAGGACCCCCGTTTCGACCGTAGCGCTCCAACACAAGTCCGTTTCCTTCGTTTTGCGGTACGCCACACCCCTCCCGATCAACAGGACCCCCGTTTCGACCGTAGGAGGTCCGTTTCCTCCGTTTTGCGATACGCCACACCCCTCCCGATCAACAGGACCCCCGTTTCGACCATAGGAGGTCCGTTTCCTCCGTTGTGCGGTACGCCAGGCCTCGTTTCCATCGCCTCTTCCGTCCAAGCCCTCCCGATGAACACGACCACGCATTCCGTTCCGACCCATGAACACGACGACGACGCTGTTTCTCCATTCCGACCCAGCCATGTACACGAGCCCTCGCCATATGTATGCGCGAGTAGGCATTCGAGACCCCGCCCGTATGTACACATACATGGTCGTATTTTCTTTCTTGCACCCTGGCCGCTGTATGTACGTGTACATGCTACATGCGTGCCTCTACTATGACACATGCGCGCCTCTACTACGACACGTGCGCGCCTCTACATCAACCAGTATGTACGTACACGTTCGCGACCAGAATGTAAACGCTACGTATGCTTCGACCAGGTGGGTCCCGACTGTTAGGCACTTCCTTGCGTGCGAAGATGTAGCTGGTGGGTCCCAGCAGTCAGGGGGCAAATCGGTTTTTTTTGCCCGGACGCACTTCCTTGCGTGCGAAGATGTAGCTGGTGGGTCCCAGCAGTCGGGGGGCTGGTGGGTCCTAGCAGTCGGGGGGCTGGTGGGTCCCAGCAGTCAGGGGGCGAATCGTTCTAGTTTTTTTTGCCCGGACGCACTTCCTTGCGTGCGAAGATGTAGCTGGTGGGTCCCAGCAGTCAGGGGGCGAATCGTTTTTTTTGCCCGGATGCACCTCCTTGCGTGCGAAGGTGCAGCTGGTGGGTCGCAGCAGTCAGGGGGAAACGTTTTTTTCGTGAAATACGGTGGCCCGGCCGGTGGGTCCCTGCTGTCAGGTGGAGGAATCGTTATTTTCCGCGTAATAAGGAGGCACTTCCTTGCTGCCACCATGGACCCAGCTGTCAGCCTCTCCACGTACAATCCACGTCCGATGGAAGTCGTTCCTTGACCATGTTGACCACGCCACGCCGAGAGCACCAGGGCGGTGGATGACGACGAGGCCTAGAAAGGGGACGACGGGGAGCTGGGGAAGACGCGGTAGTGGAAGTCCGCGCGCGTGCGGAGAGGAGTACGAGGGTTCACTGGTTCGACTGCGGTGTGAGGCTGCCGTCGTCATAGGGCCTGGCCAGCGGTGGGAATAGTAGGGGGCGGTGTGGCCTCCGCGGCAGCACAGCCGGCCATGGGAGGCAGGAGCATGCGGCATGACCGGTGCTGCTTTGGGCGGCTGGAGCAAGAAGACCAGAGGTTGAAGAAGCACTACGGCCGTTGGATGGACATCGTATGGTCAATGGAGCTAGAATCGTTCATATTGACTAAGTTGACAAAGCCCTTCGTCCCCATCAACTTAGTAGGCCCACAAGTCAGCTTCCCACCAAGGTGGGTCCCAGCTAGCCGGGGGAGTATTCATTTTTTGTGCGTAATAAGGAGGCACTTCCGGTGGGTCCGAGCTGACAGCTTGGGGAATGTTTTTTTTCACGAAATACGGTGGCCCGTCCAGTGGGTCCCAGCAGTCAGGGGAAACGATTTTCTTCGCAAAATACTGGTGGCCCGTCCAGTGGGTCCCTGCTGTCAGGTGGAGGAATAATTATTTTGCACGTAATAAGGAGGCACTTCCTTGCTGCGGCCATGCACCCAGCTGTCAGACTCTCCACGTACAGTCCACGTCCGATGGAAGCCGTTCCTTAACCACGTTGACCACGCCGTGCCGAGCGCACCAGGGCTATATATAATAATTTATATATAGCTCATGGAAACTTCTTATGCAATTTATTGCAGTTGTTTTTTTTGGTTGGCCAGGGCCAATTTCGCATATTTCTGTGGGTTCCAAACTATTTTTGATACCGAAATGTCTAGCCAGATTTAATGTACTTTGAAGATATATTTAAATTAGGTTAATACCCAGTGAAATAGGAATCTGAAAATGTGATAAAATTCAGAAATTATAAAGTAATTGCCAATTTGTCATTTGTTTTTATATTTACAACCCATTTCATATTACTTTCAAGATTTGCAGGTGTCTTGAAAGAGTTGCAGCTCATCAGGGCTTATCTCAAAATATTAATTTTTCCATTTTATAAGGCTCAATTTTGTTGTTTCCCATCACATGTTCAGATTCCAAGGTAAATTAAATCATTGCATGCAAGTATTAAGAGAAAATTGACCAATGCATGTAATTTATGCATGCATGCATTGCAATTAATGCATTTTTAAACATATTTTTTTGAGAAAAACAAGAGCATTAATTGGGTGCTTTTGCAAACTACAAAAAGCATTCCACCACTCACAATCTACCTTGGTTGGTGAGATTTTCAAATTGAGCCTTATAAACCGGAAAGGATGGAATATCGCTACAATCCTATCTCTTCCTCTCCGATTCTCCTGTCATCTACCTCCAACTAGCCTGACCTAAACGTACGCCATGCCGCATCACGATGGTCTGCCTTTAGTGTTCCAGTTTCCTGAGGAAGACACCCAGCCAGAGTCTCAAGAACATAAGGCGCTTTGGGACGAGCTTGAACTGGCCTTGCGGGAAGACGCCGCGCCTGTCCCCGCTCCCGTTTCGACTCCCGTCGCCCCGACTGCGCCAGCGCCCATCCCCGTGGCATTGATGGGCTGGGAGCCGCACATTGTCGCCGAGCTTGATCCCACGGGGTTCCACGAGGTGCCCACCGACTGCCACGCGCCCGTGCACCTGCCAGCGCATGCGCCTACATGTGCACTGACGCGCATGCCCGTGCTGGTGCCCGTGCACCTGCCAGCACCTGCGCCTGCGCGTGCACTGACGTGCGCGCCCGTGCGGGTGCCCGTGCACGCGAATGTCTCCGTCACGCCATTGACAGCGCCTGCCCCGGCGCGGGTGCCAGTGCCCCCCTCAGTGGCATGGATGGCCGCCGTCGACCGCTTTCTTGCACCAACGCCAGTCGCCTCCTCCTGCCAGTCGACTCGCTCCGAAGTTCAGAACATTTTGGCCTTCCTTGAAGCTAGGCCAACGTCCAGGAGTACGCCAACAATGGTGCAAGACACCACCGTCGCCGTCGGTCAGTGGCCCGACGACACAGAGCACGGCAGAGGAGCCACTTCCCACCGCGAGACGCCCCCGCCGCCGCCGCGTAATCTAAATTTGCCATGAAAAACGTTCGGATTTCCATGCTTAAAATCCGAACGTTTATCATTTCCGTTTATTTTATATCGATCGTCGTATAATTTAAAGTCGGAGTCAGACTGAACGAAATGTATGGTTTGATCGATTGACTGTTCTGCTAGAGCCGTATCAAATTAAATATAAAACGTCATCAAGCCACATGTATTCCTTGTCATCCAACGACCTAGACTACTTCAATGTCGAGCGCTCAACACGTTTAGCGTGCAGTTAATTTCATGCCAAAAATAGTGATAATCACATGACAACACGCAAATAATATCCTAGTTGTTAATATCTGCATGCACTTAATATACATCCAAATTAACGTGCATTGCACGTACACACTGACTAGTGCTGCTAGTACGTGAAACTGGTGCCGTGACTTGTGAACGCGTCCAGATATGGTCAACGGCAACATCGCCCGCGAGTTCTTCCTGTTTGCCCGTGCGTCTAAACACAGAAGGGGAGGAGAGAGAGAGCACACATGGAACCCACCACTAAGTGAAGACGTGTAGATATATTTTGTGCGTGGGAGGAAGCAAGGTCAAACGATCACATAGGGTCGCCGTGCGATCGAAAGAGTGAGACGGGTTGGAGAGAGTGACCTAGATAGACGATGTGCGTGAGAGAGTATACAATGGGAATAGGTCGAATTGGGCTCAAACATGGTGATATATCATTTTTGTCCGAGAAAGAGCGAGGTCAATCGAGACACACACACACACACACACATAGAGAGAGAGAGAGAGATTGAGTGAGCGTGGCCCACCATGAGGTCGAAAGAGTGGCCACTTGGATGGACTGACCTAGATAGACAATCTGTGTGAGAGAGTATAGAGTGTCTCGATCAAGGCCCGAATAGGGAGATATATCATTTGTGTGTGAAAGAAAACAAGGTTAAACGAGACTCGGATAAAGAGAGTGAGATTGAGCGAGTGTGGCCCACCGTGCGGAAGAAAGAGTGAGACAGTCTCGAGGGAGTGACCTAGATATACAACATGCGTGCGTGCGCATGCATGAGAGGTTGGGGAGCTAGATAGGCAATGCATGTATTTAGCGTGAGAGGGTGAGAGGGAGAGGGTGAGAGGGAGAGGGGGGGGGAGAGAGAGCTCGGCATGGGGTGCAATGGCGGGTGTGTGAGGTAAATACATTTGGTAACAGAGTGGAAAAAGGGGTTGTGTAGTTGAGAGACTTAGAGATCGAAACATGGAGAGAAAGAATGAATGTGTGTTGGAAACCGATAGCTTCCTAAGGTGGTTAGGAGAGGAAGATTGTCCGATACAGGAAGTATGTAGCGTTTGTGCGGGGGGGGGGGGGCTAAAAATAACATTTGAATGTACATAGTATGAGACTTAATATCGATGTTTCAATTCGGTGTACATTGTAAGATTTGAACCGAGGAGCAGGCATACGGGTAATTATTTCAAATTCGTGCCATACTAAGTTTCGAAAAGTTGACATTGACTCAGTTTGTTGTGCTATTTTGTAGGTCATATGTTTGAATCCATCCAAAATTTTTCTCACTACCATGGTGTTCATCATATACATATGCATTTGTATTAAAAAAGTAGCATGGATACAGTGAAATGCGAAATCCACGTTGGAATTGGAGATCGCTACGTGACACACACTCTAATTCAAATAACTAACTACGTGACACACACTCTAATTCAAATAACTAACTACGTGACACACACTCTAATTCAAATAACTAATTATGTGAGACACACTCTAATCCACCTTAGCGTGGTACCGTTTTGATTTTTTTCAAATAACTCCTCATTAATTAATTTATAGTACTTCCTCTGTTCACTTTTATAAGACCTTGAAGACATTTCAGACAATGTGCAAAACAATTCATTTTAAGTTGTTTGAAACGACTTACAAAAGTGAACGGATGGAGTATCTCGTTTCGAATGACTAATTATTGCAAGGAAAACACGGGCATGGTAATACATACAGATTCATTTGCAAATGAAAGAAGATTCGTTTGCATTCTCAAATGTTGGCACACCAGGCAAACCAGGGTCGTGTCGTTGTGGACGCTGCTTCGGTGCCTTAAAGGCAACTGCCTTTGCGTCACTGACATGTGGGCCAGCCACCTGTTGGGCCCATATGTCATGGACACAAAGGCAGGTGCCTTAAGGCACCGAAGCATAGTCCTGTCGGGGTGGTCGCGTGTGTCGTACGGACGCGTAGCACCTAGCCACCACCCCCCTCCCCCCAAAAAAGGACGACGACAATATAAGTTCGCACTTCCATGTTTCGGATTGAAATATCTGGCGGCCCCAATTCCAGCCCTGCAAAATCTCTCTTCTCCACCATCCCCTTCCGTGGCCAGATTGCTCAAATCCCTAATTCGCCGCCAACCCTCGAATCGCCCCTCATCTCGTCTCTTTACCCACCGTTCCCCACCTCTGTGCCAGACGACGATGACGAAGATGACGGTTGCGCTTCAGCACCGCACCGGAGTTACCTCATCAACGCCCTCGTCCACCGCATCGGGTGGTCCACCGACAAAGTCGGCCGCCACAACCGACGTGCCTCATAGACATCGAGTTCCACCGCATCAGGTGCGCTTCACCAACGCCGTCTCCCAGCTCACCGGGGCTACTTCACCGAGCACATCGTCGCACCTCCGCCCCCCGAGGCCGTTGGGGCTTCACCAATGGTCTCGTCCACCACATCGTAGCGCTCCGCTGCCACTCAAGATCTGCATCTGTGCGTGGCCAGCCAATGCCAGGGCATCACCCTCAACGGCTCTGAAGTGACCCGCACTCTAGCTAGGCGAGCATGCCCAAACGCCGGCCCGAACTAGGTATCCACACATCACTCCCTTGTGCACTGTTTTGACGATGTTTGGATATCCTTTCACTGCTCTCTTAGCTTACACGCCTATGCAACTCTGACCTTAACTCTTATTTCTTCTGGAGATATCATCTGAAACAAGCAAATCCATATTTTAGCGAAGCATGACGGCGCTACGGGATCTGGTACACATCTTGCACACCCGTATAACCTTGTAAGTATCTGTCCTCCGGTACAACATCAAGGTTGATTCCTCTTATTTGATCAACCATTCGCCGTGTCAAAAATGCAGAGGGGGATGCAAGGAGCACAAGGCCTGCACATCCAAGCAAGTGGTAACATGGACTTGTACATGGAACATCCCAAGCGCAAGCAGAGCTGCAGTGAGCCTGCACAACGAGCTAGCATAAGTCCCTGCATTTCATTTAATTCGTACTGGCATTCATGTATGATTTGTGTGTAGTGGCTGATCCATGAATTCAAGTTACCAAGGGCGAAAATTTAACTTAAAAATACGAAGGCACTTGCACTCCGGAAATCAACATAACTTGAGAAATGTGAAGCTACATGCACTTTGAAAACCAGCTAATGATTCCAAAGTAGTTCAAATTATAAACACTAAATGATGCAAGCACCAAAAAACAGAAAATGCAAGATGGTGTACAAGGACTACAAACATGGTCTGTACCTGCTTGAATTATTCGTTCTCTGGCTGAAAATATCGAAGTGTAATTGCACGTATAACCAGTGCGCAAACTGCGTATCAATATATCTATCCTGCACAAGTATGCCAATAGTTTCAAACAACAAATTAGAAAAGTATTTATGCTATGTTGTCATGATACGGGGACTTTCTGGTAGATGGCCTCGACGTTTCCTCAAGCTCTGAAAATGCACTATAATTTGCTTGTCATCAATGGCTGCAAATCTCTGTCTCTCTCAACATAGTAGATCATCATTAGACACTAAATCCTTTAATGAGCTTGCAAAATGCTTGCATTAGATCCCTCATTAGACACTATATGTTCATCACCAGGAGCATGTAAAATGTTTGCATCAAATCCTTCATTAGCAGTCTGTTCATTAGACACTTCAGGCTCAAGAACAACATGAGCTTGTATGTTTGCACCGGAAACTTGATTAGATACATCAGATTCAGTCAGTTCAGTATTGATTGGGGGAGTTATAAAATAAGTAGAAATTGGTTTCATTTTCTCATAGATTCCCTACATACAAGCAGTTTTACAACACCGTCAGGTTTAACTATTGGCCAGAAATTGAAGAGTTGAATTAGATATAATCAGGGATGTGATGTACCTGCTCGTTGCGCATGCTACTCTTGCAATTAGCAACTCTCCGTTTGCGCAAGCTCGATGCCAGGCCCATGCTGCCACCGCTGCCTCCCACGCAGGCTACACCCAGGGTTGGATCTTCATCTTCTTGTCCTTCCGTTCGCTTGAAGCCTGGCGACCGCCCTCCAACGAGGGCGCGAGGAAGTGTTGTGTTGGTCTGTCCAGCGGCGGCTAGGTTAGGAGCGAACCAGATTGGAGGCTGGAGCGAATGAATTGGGATTTTTCCTGCTGTCGATCGATATGGGAGGCGCTTGTTTGGGCCGCGAGCCTGCAATAGGGCCTGCCTTGCACTTATGTTATTGGCCCATCCAAATTGAAACATTTTTCTTCATTTTTTACATTGCCTGCTCGTGTGTTGGGACGAACAAAACTAGCGTGGGCCAACCTGGACGACTCAAACTAGGTGCACACTTTCTAGCCACCTAAGGCGGCCGCCCATACCAGCCCCTATGGTGGCGTCACCCCTTTTTGCGTGTATGATTGGATAGTGAAAAAATATTCCAGTGGCGCTTTTGATTTACCCACAGAATGGTTGAATTGCTTGTTTCTATGAACTGAGTTCACCAATAATGTGAAGGATGCCAGTCTTTTCATCCTATTGTAGATTGCTTAGATCTCGATATGCCAAAAGTAATCGCATGAAATATACAGTAAAAGCCAGTGTGATGTGTTTGGCCACAACTAGTCTGACTACACGTCCTCATATAACATATCAAGGATGCACCATCTTACCAGATTAACCATTCGACTTACCCATGCAGTGTGGGAAGAAAGAAGTATTGGGACTGTGTATCCAAGCAATTGATGCCATGGACTCCTTCGTACAACCATGTAAGCGAAAAAGAAGTTGTAGTGTGCCTGTACAAAGAACTAGCGTAAGTTCAGTTACCTGCTTCTCAAAATTTTAGTTAGCCACTTATTGCAAAATTGTTCAATTATGTTGCTTGGCTTAATTTATTTTGCTACTGATTACATAATGGCACAGCCTGTTAATCATATTGTAGACTTCGCCTATCTATGTGTTTGATACTTACTGTTAAGAATTACCTATTTGCCATAACTTAAAATATCTACTTGTTTGTTTAACTGCTTTGCTGCTGCAACAGCGAGTTACAATGATGTTAATAACTACTTTTCAGCATCCAATTGAAACTCTTTAATTCCTTGTTTGTTTAACTGGCTTGCTGTTATAACTCCCAGTTGAGATGTTTTGCTAACTTCAACTTTTCTGAATCCAATCGGAACTTTAATGGCAAAATAGGTTAGCCCAAGATCAAAGAGCGAGGTCCCCATGGATGTTGCATCATCCCACAGCAGTGGCACCGGCCCAATCGTACATTATGAATTGCCAACTGCTGATGCTCTAGAGGCTAAACTAGTGGTAGAAAGAGATTCTGCTCCTGCACTTAGAGATGAAGTTGACATGTTGAGGAAGCAAATAGCACAATCACAAGCAGTACTCAAGACAACCATTAAATATTTGGTGGATTTCAAAACGAAGCAAGCTGAGACTGACCAGTTTGTTAAGGTCCTGAAGGAAAAAAGGAAATTAAATTCCTACTTGGTAAATCATAGGTGAAATGTTCTTTCCATAGTTGAATAACCTTTGTGTTGTTTGTTCATGTAATCAATCAAACCATTTGTTTTAGAGATCATGTAATAATTGTTTTTTTTTGTTTGTAATTTTATTTGAGCACAAGTCTATATTAATTGATAAGACTCAGAGACATTTCATTTGGATTGCTGTGCCAGACCTACAAATATGCCAATCGGGCTGAATGTGCATTCAGCAATACTAGTATAGATGGACCATAAGTGGCACGCATTGGAAAGGGCCAAGATGCTGGCTAAAAAAAGGATGCTGTTGTAGCCAAAAAAAAGTACAGCGGCCTGGCTTATGTATGTTAGTTGATATTATTGATCCATATACTCTATACGTGTTTATATGTCTGTTAGTTCCGTACGTTCTTGGTTGATTGACTCGGTATTTGAATCTTGATACATCGCTTGTGTACATATCTAAATGGGAGTACACATTATGTTGCGTGTGACATTTGAGTTGGACATGAAGTGTTCCAAATATTCGAATTCACCTTAAACTGGATTCTAGTTTCTGAATTTGAGTATCGGCATTTGTAAACCATATTCATATATGACAGTGGAATACATCTTTGTCGTCCTTTTGAAGATATATAAAAACACATAGAATGATTTATAAAGATTCATATAGGAATACAAAATGGATTCGAATTTAGTTGCCAGGGTAAACGTGGATCCTTATTGTCCCAAAATTCGAAAGAAACAACAAAATGTCCACTCCCACATCGGCTGCCCGAAGCCAAGTGTTTGGGAGATGGAAATTACTGTCTACCCATTACACGGACAATCCATCGGCCCGATTTCCACTGCTCTAAATAGGGGTAGGTTAGTAACTTAAATTAGACGTGACACGACCGCCTCTGAGCCCATTCCGACACGGTGGGCATCAAACATGTGCGGCAAAACTCATTTGATTCAAGCTCGTCCGAAAGACCTCTGTTTCTCCATCCATTCCCCATTCATACATGGTGGGCGACAAAAGAAACTCTCCTCGTCCGAAATAGATGTAGGCTAATATTTTAAATAGGGGCAGATGTGTAACTTCCATCAGACGTGACACAACCACCCTACCTGTCAGCCCCGTTCATACACCGTGGGCGCCAACCGTGGGCGGCAAAACACCCTCTCCTCGCCCGAAATAGTTACCGGCAAATATTTGGGAGATGCGAGATTACCATCCTATCCCCAACCGACGAGATGTCCAAATTTGAAACGGGGGATAAGTTCGTAACTTTCCCATATTTTAGACAGGCGCGTCCCGAAAACATGGTTCCCCGTACCTCTCCCTCCATTTTCCCATTCATACACCGCCCGCACTAGAACACCCCATTGCCACACTAGCCTTCATCCGCCACCCCATCCATCGCCGCCGTCCTCCACCACATCCATCACCACCGTCCTCCACCATGCCGGAGCGCCTACCAAGACCGCGTCGTCCACTGCTAGAGATGGACATTTCTCATCCACGGCGACAGACCAATAGCCTTGCATCGCGCCCTCTCGCTTCATCGGCGCCGTCGTCCTCTTTGTCGGGGCCGCTCACACGACCTTCTCTTCCACCGCAATGGGACTTATCCCCCAATGCACCCGTCTATCGTCGCAGATCTGCTTCAACGCCACCGACAACTATCGCACCCCCGATGCCTACACGGCGCCGCAAGAGAGGTGGTACTTCATATCTCCTCAACTTTTTGATCTCAACCATAAAATAGATCTTAACTTGGTTACTCTACTTTCTTTTCAGCTCTTAGAATTTAGTTCTTAGTTCGAAGCAAACAATGGATGCTAAATATCATTTCTCTGGTTTGCAGCTTCAAATCTGCCATGGCACAGCCATAATATGGTTTAATTGATCATTCTTACGGTTTAATTGATCATGTTGGTTCCGTGGTGGTTTCTTTAATAGAAATCAGAGGGGAACCCCTCTTTTGCAAAAAAATATATGCTTAGAGTTTCCCCCTTTTATGATCACTATACGATCAGAATACGTGCTTCGTTTCATAATAACACTGCTCCACCCATCAAGCTAAACAAGCTTAGTTGTTCAAATACGAATATGATATTATTAAAATAGAGTTGTTTAATTGGTCAGCTAAATGTTCCTAAATTAGTTTCGAAAATGCATGTTCGCCGCTCGGGTGTGTACCTCTGTGTGTGGTCTGGTCAGCAAAGTTGGGGAGGTGAACTTTGCATATGCAGGGGTTTATAGGGAGACACTCCCCGAGTTGAAACCGCAATGCATTCCATAGATAATCTGACTACTTTTTATGTTTTCATGAATCTCAGATTCTGAATAGCATCATAATGATTATGAGCTTGCGTGCATGAAAAGAATAAAGCAGAACAATGCCATGGCTATCAAACTTGGCATTAAGGGACTGAAATCAAGTTTGGATGCAATGCAATGCAAACACTCTCCACCTACAGATTCATGCTCAGAATATGATCCTAATAGTGATTCTTAGCTAGAGGGAGACCTAAGTCAATGTAGCTCCCTAGTGGAGGAGTCAGAGGAAGATGCCCTATCTTATTCACCCATCAAGGTACTTTCTCTAACTTTCCAAGGTTACATTGCTCGCACATATCTTGCAACTGATGCTTTGCATTGCTTCTACTTTGTTGAACTACCATTAGCTTAGTTTACGCATCGTGTATGTGAATACGCCCTGCCTATCCATTTTCAGTACATATTCCATCTGTCATCATACCATATTTATCCATTCAAATGATGTTCTTGTGTATTAGACGTTCAAAAGGAAGAGGGCGATTGCTGATCGTGGAGGAGCACAAGCAAAGTATTTGGAAAAGGTAGTGGCACCTGATAAATCAAATAGCCCATTAGGTGTAGTTGCAATATCACCCGACCCACAAAATACCCCAACTCTAGCAGACTCTAGCCCTACTACACTGGTCATTTCTGATGCCCCAACTTAGTAGACCCCAACTGTAGCAAACAGTATGATTATGCCAGTTGACATAGCACCAGCTGTACAACGCAAAACCCCCATTCCAGCAAAGAGTACACCAAATCCAGTTGCCAAATCCCTTTTCGAACCAGAGAGAGCCCCAATTGCAGCAAATAGGACCCCTGTTCCATTTCTTCCCAGTTTAGAAGACGAAGCTTATGTTTTTGTCAGGAACTTTGTGTGCATCTTTCCTTCATGGAAAGATTATACCGCAAACACAGAACAATTTCTAGTCTTCCTCCGCAACTTACGTGTAAGTAATGTACTAATGTTATTCATGGTCATTACTGCATATGTTTCTGCTGACAGAAGACACAAGATTTCATTCTTTTAAATAGGCGAGGCGCAAACTAGATTGTGATGACGAGCAAGGGTTGGTTGCGCTTTGCAAGCACTCGTTAATGAAGTATCGTTCCTACCTGAGGCAAGCACACTTCGATGGCAAGCCTCTAAACGAAATTTCTGTAAAGTCTCCGGTGCTACATTTATCCCATGGTGACTGGAATAATCTTGTTACACATTGGTCTCGGCTGCAGCGTAAGGTATTGTCTATGATATCACATCACAATTTGAACTACATTTCTGCATTTGCCTTAATGTCTCACTTGTACGAAAACTGTTAGCAGAAGAACATTCGTTCTCAAGGGACCACATAATCTCGCAACTATACTGCACACTGCATTGCTCTTGTGAGTACCTCTTGCCCTGTATGACCATATTTACTTTCATAGCTGTTTGATTATGTAGCATCACTGCACATGTTAGCCTCGTAATCATCCATTTGGTGGACATTATAAGATCCGTATGGACTCTTACATAAATTTAGAATAAACCAATGCTTTTGAAGAGGTTTAGCTTTGCAGTCCTCTTGTAAGGACTGAACATGGTCTATCACTGTACTTACATTAATAGCTATTCCCTCCGTCCCATAATATAAGAACGTTTTGTACAGTACACCAGTGTTCAAAACACTCTTGTATTATGGGAAGAGGGATTGGTTCATTTTGTAGCATTCTGCATCTTATCTCCCTCGCCCACCATTTACTAAAAAAGATCAGATCTATATTTAATCTTACCAACAAGTAGAATACACAGACAATGCCAGTGCAAAAGTGTAGCCCATTGCTCTTGTCAGTACATTTTGTCCTGTAACGCTTGTACTTCCAGGTATTGGTAGTTGATTATGTAGCATCAATCTGCATCTTATCTTCATTATCCTCTACCCCTTCTAGTATTATCATATCTATAATTACTCTCTACAAAATGTAGAGTACAGGCAATGCTTATGAAGAAGATTCTGTGCTAAAATTCTTGAGTTATCCTTCCCTTGACATGGAGAAGGGCATTATAAAGCCGGTGTTAACTGTTAATGTAAGTCAGTCCTTCTAAACCTTTATCCTCAACTGCTGTTTAATTTGCTCATACTCCCTATCGTTTACTGTTGTTTAGTTTGCTGTTTCTACCAAAATGCATGTTCGTAAGAACAGTAAGTTCTAAGTTTTACTTGTAAAACCAAATTCCTTATTCATACCATGCACATTACTTAATACTCCCTATATGTATGCTTGTTTTTGTGGATCTATAATCCAGTGTGTGGTGAAGCAGCCCACGTTTGCACCTTGTCATCTCCTGTTTTATCTTACTGATGTGGTTGATGATATGAACAACATGCCATGCACATTATCCAAAATAGATACAATGATTTTCTTTGCCCTTCATCTATGCTTGTTATGTTGACATGGTAATCCAGTAGTGTGGTGAAACTCCCCGCATTATGAACAATGCCAAATTATGCTATTGATATTTTGAATATACTCTTTATTTTCTAATTTGAAATTGGATAGAATTGACAGAATAGTTATCATCTTTGTTTATACACATGGAAAACCTGTCATCTCTCTGCTTTGTTTCAGGGTGATATGCCTGATAGCATGCACAAGTCTGCTGAAGGCTGTGAGACAAACCCAACATATATTGTAGAAAAGAAGGCAAAACATCTTTAATATAGAGAGACAACCCCAAAGTCTTGTCTTGATGCAGTGTTCAAGTTACTTGACACTAACAGTCAGACAAGCTCACAGAATTCGTTGTCTGAATCAGTTCGACTTCTTCAGTCCCAAGTTCTAGCAGAAAGGCATTCTGCAACTCAACTTCGACTTGAAGTCCTATCTCTAAGAAAGATTGCGGAGAACACCAATGAGAACCTCATCGCTAAACAGCTACACCTGGAAGCTATGACCGACATGCTAGGCCAGTCTCACAGCCTTGCTCAGCAGCTTGCACAGCAGTTTCCCCGCAAGGCTAACCTTTCTTGACCATATTTAATGTAGGGACAAAATGTTAAACGGACCCTTAACAGGCCAAAACTAATATCAGGCCGAATTACTAAGTGGGCCTTTAGCAAGTGGGCCCAAAAGCATAGTGTCTAGTTGACGGGCCGAATCTGATATGGGCCATAATTGAGCCCAAAGCCTCTTAAAGGGCCGGACCTGATCTGGGCCGTAATTTGGCCCAGAACGTGGTAGGCTTTTAACGGGCCGGATCTCATATGGGCCACTATTAGGCCCGGAGCATGGCAGGCCATTAATGGACCGGATCAAATATGGGCCGGCATTTGGCCCAAAACATGGCAGCCAGTTAATGGGCCGGCCTACTAGGGTCCTCAAAATCTTGTGGGCCTACAGCTGGGCCGGCCCATTAATGTCGGTGAAATCTCGTGGTCCTTTAGCTAGGCCAGCCCATTATGACCCGCAAGAATCTTGTGGGCTTTACCTGGGCCGGCCCATTATGGCACACAAAAATGATGTGGGCCTTTACCTGGGCCGGCCCATTATGGCCCGCAAAATCTTGTGGGCCTTTAGCTGGGCCAGCCCATTACGGTCCACAAAATCTCGTGGGCCTTTAGCTGGGCCGGTCCATTATGGTCCGCAAAATCTTGTGGGCCTTCAGTTGGGCCAGCCCATTTAAACTTTTTGGGCCGTGCCACGTGTCGACATATCATAGGCGCCTATCTGACCCACTGACGAGCTGACACGTGTTTCGTCCGGCCAATAAGAATTTTACACGTGGAAATTTCCCATTGGTCGGGCTGTTAACGGGTTATCGGATCCAAAACCCGACCCGATAGCTTAACGGTGTTCCGTTACGGTGGATGCCACATGTCGGTCACCCTTGACGAATTCACTTCTGTGACGCGTGATTTATCGTCATGGAAGTGGACACATCCGTGATGATAATTTTGGTAATGTCATGGAACACTTCTATGACAGCACAGGTATGACTATCTTGATTCTCTCATAAATTTGTCATGGATGTACATGCATGACAACAAAAGCGACCAACTATGACAAACACGTATCATCACGGAAGTGTATTTTTTTGTAGTGTAAAGGTATAAGAAGTTTCCTTGGTCATGCCGGTTTTTATAGGAGGTTCATTAAAGACTTCTCAAAAATTTCTAGGCCTCTGACTAATCTCTTACAAAAAGATGTTCCTTTTGTATTTGATGATGATTGTGTAGAAGCATTTGAAATACTTAAGAAAGCCTTGATTTTTGCACCTATTGTTCAGCCACCTGATTGGTATTTACCCTTTGAAATTATGTGTGATGCTAGTGATTATGCTTTAGGTGCTATCCTAGGACAAAGAGTTGATAAGAAATTAAATGTTATCCAATATGCTAGTAAAACTCTAGACAGTGCCCAGAGAAATTATGTTACTACTAAAAAAGAATTTTTAGCAGTTGTATTTGCTTGTGATAAGTTTAGACCTTATATTGTTGATACTAAAGTAACTGCTCACACTGATCATGCTGCTATTAAATATCTTATGGAAAAGAAAGGTGCTAAACCTAGACTTATTAGATGGGTTCTTTTGCTACAAGAATTTGATTTGCATATTATTGATAGAAACGGAGCTGAGAACCCCATTGCAGACAACTTGTCTAGGTTAGAAAATGTTCTTGATGACCCACAACCTATAGATGATAGCTTTCCTAATGAAAAATTAGTTGTCATAAATGCTTCTTGTACTGCTCCATGGTATGCTGATTATGCTAATTACATTGTTGCTAAATTTATACCGCCTAGTTTCACATACCAGCAAAAGAAAAAATTATATGATTTAAGACACTACTTTTGGGATGACCCACACCTTTATAAAGAAGGAGTAGATGGTGTTATTAGACGTTGTGTACCTAAGCATGAACAGGAACAACTCCTACGCAAGTGTCACTCAGAGGCTTATGGAGGACACCACGCTGGAGATAGATCTGCACATAAGGTATTGCAATCCAGTTTTTATCAGCCTACTCTTTTCAAAGATGCTCGTAAGTTTGTCTTGTCTTGTGATGAATGTCAAAGAATTGGTAATATTAGTAGACGTCAAGAAATGCCTATGAACTATTCACTTGTTATTGAACCATTTGATGTTTGGGGCTTTGATTATATGGGGCGGTGTCCTTCCTCCAATGGGTATACACATATTTTAGTTGCTGTTGATTATGTTACTAAGTGGGTAGAAGCTATTCCAACTAGTAGTGCTGATCATAACACCTCTATTAAGATGCTGAAAGAAGTTATTTTTCCGAGGTTTGGAGTCCCTAGATACTTAATGACAGATGGTGGTTCACATTTTATTCATGGTGCTTTTCGTAAAATGCTTGCTAAGTATGATGTTAATCATAGAATCGCATCTCCATACCACCCACAGTCTACTGGTCAGGTAGAACTGAGTAATAGAGAGCTTAAATTAATTCTACAAAAGACTGTTAATAGATCTAGAAAGAATTGGTCCAAGAAACTTGATGGTGCATTATGGGCCTATAGAACTGCATATAAAAATCCTATGGGTATATCTCCGTATAAAATGGTTTATGGAAAAGCATGTCACTTACCCCTCAAATTGGAACATAAGGCATATTGGGCCATTAAAGAGCTCAATTATGATTTCAAACTTACCGATGAGAAGAGACTATTTGACATTAGCTCACTTGATGAGTGGAGAACCCAGGCTTATGAGAATGCCAAACTGTTTAAAGAAAAAGTTAAAATATGGCATGATAAAAGGATACAAAAGCGTGAGTTTAATGTAGGTGATTATGTTTTGTTATACAACTCTCGTTTAAGATTTTTTGCAGGAAAACTCCTCTCTAAATGGGAAGGTCCTTACGTTATTGAGGAGGTCTATCATTCCGGTGCCATAAAAATCAACAACTTCGAAGGCACAAATCCGAGGGTAGTGAACGGTCAAAGAATGAAAAATTATATCTCAGGTAACCCCATAAATGTTGAAACCAATGTTATTGATATCGTAACCCCAGAGGAGTACATAAGGGACACTTTCCAGAACGTTTTAGACTCCGAAAAGGAATAGGTATGTGGTACGGTAAGTAAACCGACTCCAAAATAGTTCTAATAGCAATTTTTCTCCGTTTTGGAATATTTAAGAGAATAGGAAAATAATAAGTAGTTCGAAAAGGACACGAGGCATCCACAAGGGTGGAGGGCGCACCCTATGTAACGCCCTCGATGCGGCTATATCTCCCACGTGTCGAAGCACGACTTAGAGGCATAACCGCATTGAAAGCAATGTCGCAAGTGAGGTAATCTTCACACAACCCACGTAATACATAAGGGAAAAAGATACATAGTTGGCTTACAATCGCCACTTCACACAATTACATGAATAAAGCATTAGATCATCCAAATACACTCAAGGTCTGACTACGGAACCAAAATAAAAGAAGACTAACCCAAATGCTACACAGATCCCCGATCGACCCGACTGGGCTCCACTACTGATCAACTAGAACGAAACAACACAAAGGATAAGATCTTCAACGAGCTCCTCTTGGAGCTTGGTTGCGTCACCTGCAAACTGGTTTTGGAAGTATCTGTGAGTCACGGGGACTCAGCAATCTCGCACCCTCGCGATCAAGACTATTTAAGCTTATAGGTAAGGTAAAAGAGATGAGGTGGAGCTGCAGAAAGCGACTAGCATATAAGGTGGCTAACATACGCAAATGAGAGCGAGAAGAGAAGGCAAAAGCATGGTCGAGAATCTATGATCAAGAAGTGATCCTAGAACAACCTACGTCAAGCATAACTCCAACACCATGTTCACTTCCCGGACCCCGCCGAGAAGAGACCATCACGGTTACACACGCGGTTGATGTATTTTAATTAAGGTCAACTTCAGGTTTTCTACAACCGGACATTAACAAATTCCCATCTGCCCATAACCGCGGGCATGGCTTTCGAAAGTTCAAATCCCTGCAGGGGTGTCCCAACTTAGCCCATGACAAGCTCTCACGGTCAACGAAGGAATAGACCTTCTAGCGAGAAGACCCGATCAGACTCGGAATCCCAGTTACAAGACATTTCGACAATGGTAAAACAAGACCAGCAAAGCCGCCCGATGCACCGACAAATCCCGATAGGAGCTGCACATATCTCGTTCTCAGGGCATACCGGATAGGTCAAGCTACGAGTAAAACCAACCCTCGAGTTGCCCCGAGGTGGCCCCGCAGGCTGCCCATTTCGTACCAACACTCAGAGGAGCACTGGCCTCGGGGGGGGGGGGGGGGGGGTTTAAAATAAAGATGACCCTCAGGCTCGCGAAAACCCAAGGGAAGGTTATAGGTTGTTAGTGCAAATGGTAAAACCAATGTTGGGCCTTGCTGGAGGAGTTTTATTCAAGGCGAACTGTCAAGGGGTTCCCATTATTACCCAACCGCGTAAGGAACGCAAAATCCGGGAACATAACACCGATATGACGGAAACTAGGGCGGCAAGAGTGGAACAAAACACCAGGCATAAGGCTGAGCCATCCACCCTTTACCAAGTATATAGATGCATTAATTAAATAAGATATATCGTGATATCCCAACAAGTAACCATGTTCCAACAAGGAACAACATCTCCATGTTCCAACAAGGAACAACATCTCCATGTTCCAACAAGGAACAATCTTCAATCTTCACCTGCAACTAACAACGCTATAAGAGGGGCTGAACAAAGCGGTAACATAGCCAAACAACGGTTTGCTAGGACAAGGTGGGTTAGAGGCTTGGTTCAACAATATAGGAGGCATGATAAACAAGTGGTAGGTATCGCAGCATAGGCATAGCAAAAGAGCGAGCATCTAGCAAGCAAAGATAGAAGTGATTTCGAGGGTATGATCATCTTGCCTGAGATCCCACATGGAAGAAGAACGAGTCCATGAAGAAGTCAAACGGTCGTAGTCGAATGGTTCCTCACAACGCGTGTAGCGACCAAACCTCAAACAGTCTGATCTCTGTGCTCCGGTGTCATCCCTGGATCAGTAATGCTGACACCACACAGTACTTCGAAGGATTTATAGCAGAGTGGCAATCACACACTTATTACATCGATGTCTCAAAAGAGAACTTATTACAATAATATGGCTTAAGGCCATCTAATATCGATAACAGCGGAAGACTTGGAAGATAAATGGGTCCATCAACTCCAACGGCATCACTGAGTATAGAACCACGACCTAAAAGCACCTCAATCGTCGTCTGAAAAGTCTGCAACATTAACATTGCAGCCCGAAATGGGTCAGCACATGGAATATGCTGGCAATGTAACACATAGAGAATGATGGAATGAAACAACTATACTATATGCATATTTGGCTGGTGGAAAGCTCTATGGTTACAGTTTTGCGTAAAGCCAATTTTTCCCTACTGCAACGGAATAAATTTATTTAACTATCATGGTGGTTGTTAAACATTGAGAATGGTTGACAACATTCTCAATCCCAATTAAAAGTAATCATTAAAACCCAACAATATTAATTAGAAGTAACATGTTGAGATTCACATGATATTCAAGTACTAGATACTCAAGATTGTCCATAACCGGGGACACGGCTAATCATGATTAGTTTATTGCACTCTGCAGAGGTTTGCGCACTTTTCCCCACAAGACTCGATCGCCTCCGTTGGATTTCTCGCACTACTGGTGTTTGAGAAACGGATGACCGAGACACAGTCTTTCAGAAGCGGTAGCACCTTACGATGGATAGACTGGTACACCTACTTTCCCTTACATCTGCTAGTCTACCTTGTAAGAGTTCGCACGACTTAGTCAACTATGCCAGAGCCCATAATGGCTTGTGGCTGCACACGTAAGTTTCTAGCATGAAAGATCTTATGATCCCTTTGAGCCTGGGTGGCGGTCCAAAATAAAATAGGCAAGTCCTGATAGACATCAGGTGCCTCAATCCACCCAGATGTGTGTTTAAGTTGCCACCTTAGATAAACCCTTAAAATTATCAATCTCACATCTGTCATGGATATCACTCACCCAATCCACGTCTACTAGCATAGCATGACATAATAAGCAAACGAAGAAGTAACTCCCAAAGGTTTCATAATAAACAGGTAATAGGTACTACCTCATCTACTTCCCATCCCACAATTTAATTAGATCCTAATCATGCAATGTGTGAGGATGGATCTAATGCAATAAATCTAGGTTGTAGAAAAGGTATGATCAAAGTGTTACTTGCCTTGCTGATGATCCGCGAGTCCTAGAGATTCGAAGTAACAGGCGGCGCAATCCGGGTAATCTATCGCAGACAAACAACAAGCATACAATAAGTACTCATCTAATGCACAGGTAAAACTCGAACAAGAGATCGAACCAGAAAGTTCAACTTAAGAACTCCGGTTGCAAAGAGAGAAAGAACCGAACAAAGAAACCGAAAACAAACGGCGGAAGAAAACAACTCGGTTCTAGCAATTTGAAACTAGGTCAAATTTTACCATAGCAAAGCTTTAGTTAAAGTTGATTAGACGGAATGGCGGTTTCGAAACGAAACTCCAGGCGCTTGAATCACCTGATTCCGATAAACGAGTGAGAAGATAGACTAGAAAGACGATCGGATCTGAAATCGCGTTCGCGGAATAAATCCGGCGGAAAGAAAAAGAAGAACGGTTGAACGAACGGACGTTCGTTAACCTAGAAGAAATCCGGTGGTCACGTTCGTTAGGACGAATGGTCCGGCGAACGGTCTCGGGCAACTAAATCAAAAAAAACGAATCCGATCTAGGGTTTCGAGAAAAGAAAACCGACTGTAAAACCGATCTATAAAACCGGAACGATTTCACAAAGAAAAACAAATCGGAGAAGAAGAATCGGAACGATTATAAGAAAACGATCTGATGAAAAGAAGAGATGCGGCGCGGGGCTACCTCCGGCGAGGTCTCCGGCGACGTGGGCGTGGGGCGGCGGCGGCAAGGTGCGGCGGCGGCACTAGGGCAAAGGGGCGGCGCGGGCGGCGGCTTAGGGCGGCGCGCGGGTGTGGGGTGGCACGGTGGTGCTTGGGGTGTTGGGGCTTTGGTTTGATGGGTTTAGAGGGGGGGTGTGGGAGTATTTATGTTGGGGAGGGGGGATTTACTTGGGGTAGGGGACAAGGAATTAGACTAGGACTAGGAAAGAAGAGAGGGAAGGAAAAGATCTAGAAAAAGAAAAGGAATCTACGGAAGTAGGACAAAAGTCCTACTAGGACTCTAAAAAGGAAACGGCGGCGGCAGCGGCCTCTCCTGGCGCCTGGCGCCTGGGTGCGTGCGGCGATGGCCTTTGGCCCTTGGCCGGCCGGCTGGCTTGGTGGCTTGGGCCTTTGGCCCAAGTCGCTGGAACATTTTTTTTTAAACGGTTCCGCGCTTGAAAAAAAACAGAAAGAGATCTAAACGAACTCCAAAACTAATAAAGTAAATTTTCCCCGACTCCTAAAAATGAGTCGAACAAAATGAACTTTTCTCCGGGCCTAAAATGCAACTTTTTGAAAACGCGCATTTTTCCCTATCCAAATAAAAAGCAATTGAAACTCCGACAAAACCAATGATCCTCTTTTTTTCAAAATTTGAGAAAATCTCAAATACGAAAAAGACGAAATCTCCAACTCTCTCCGAGGGTCCTTGAGTTGCGTGAAATGTCTAGGAAAATATGATATGCATGATGATCTATGCGTATAACATTCCAAATTGAAAATTTGGGATGTTACAAACCTACCCCCCTTAAGATGAATCTCGCCCTCGAGATTCGGGTTGGCTAGAAAATAGGTAAGGGCGGTCCTTGAGCAAATCTTCTTCTCTCTCCCAGGTGGCTTCATCCTCTGAGTGGTGGTTCCACTGAACTTTGCAAAATTTGATAACCTTGCTGCCGGTAACTCTGCTGGCATAATCGAGAATCTTGAATGGTTTCTCTTCATACGTTAAGTGGTCCTTCAACTGAATCGCTTCTAGCGGCAATCTCTTAACGGTACCTCCGCCATCTCGGCGTGACATTTCTTCAGCTGAGAAACATGGAATACGTCATGAACTCCTGACAATCCCTCTGGTAATTCCAACTTATAAGCGACTTCTCCCATACGTTGGAAGATCTTATACGGTCCAACAAAACGCGGTGCTAATTTTCCCTTAACTCCAAAGCGCTTAACTCCTTGAAGTGGGGATACTCGGAGATAAACCCTGTCTCCAGTTTTGTAAACTGTCTCCTTGCGTTTAGAATCTGCGTAGCTCTTCTGCCTGGACTTGGCTACCTTGAGCCTATCGCGAATCAACTTCACCTTCTGTTCAGACTCCTTAATCAAATCGGGTCCAAACAACTGACGGTTTCCAACTTCGTCCCATGACAACGGTGTCCTGCACCTCCTTCCGTATAAAGCTTCGAAAGGTGCCATCTTCAAACTGGTTTGGTAACTGTTGTTATAAGAAAACTCCGCATACGGCAAATTATCGTCCCAACTAGATCCATAATCTAGTGCACAAGCTCTCAGCATATCCTCCAAAATCTGATTGACTCTCTCGGTCTGTCCATCTGTCTGCGGATGAAAAGCGGTGCTAAACTCTAGCCTGGTTCCCAAAGTTTCATGCAACTGATTCCAAAACTTTGAGGTAAATTGGGTTCCTCTGTCTGATACAATACTCCTTGGAACTCCGTGCAAACAAATGATCCTAGTCATGTATATCTTTGCCAGCTTAGCACTGGTGTAAGTGGTCTTGACTGGAATGAAATGTGCTACCTTCGTTAAAAGATCAACTACTACCCATATCGAGTCATATCCTGCTTTCGTCCTGGGTAGTCCTGTGATAAATTCCATGCCTATCTTATCCCACTTCCATTCGGGTATTGGCAATGGTTGCAACAATCTGGCTGGCTTCTCATGTTCTGCCTTTACTCTCTGACATACATCACAGCTACTACATATGCTGCAATGTCCTTCTTCATTCCGGTCCACCAGAATGTTTCCTTCAAATCCAAATACATCTTATTATTTCCTGGGTGAATTGAATACGGTGAATCATGTGCTTCTTGCAAAATCAACTTCCTGATCTCTGGGTCATTTGGCACGTAAACACGGTCCTCAAACCATAGGGTATCGTGCTCATCCTGACGAAATCCCTTTGCTTTTCCTTTGCTTAGTTTCTCCTTTATAGCAGCAATCTCCTTGTCAGATTTCTGAGCTTCTCTGATTTTATCCATCAATGTTGACTGAATCTTCAATGCTGCTACATAGCCTTTCGGAACTATCTCTAAACTTAGTTCACAAAGGTTTTCTGCTAACTCCTTTGGTATTTCTCCCGTCATTAACGTATTGATGTGGCTCTTGCGGCTCAATGCGTCAGCTACTACATTAGCTTTACCGGGATGGTAATGCAATCTCATATCATAATCCTTGATGAGCTCCAACCATCTCCTTTGTCTGAGATTCAACTCCTTCTGCGTGAAAATGTACTTCAAACTCTTGTGATCCGTGTACACCTCACAATGATTTCCAATGAGGAAATGTCTCCACGTCTTCAATGCATGCACTACGGCTGCTAACTCCAAATCATGGGTGGCGTAATTCAACTCATGAGGTTTCAGTTGTCGTGAAACATATGAAACAACTCTCCCTTCTTGCATAAGCACTGCTCCAAGTCCTCGACGTGAAGCGTCGCAATACACCTCATAATCCTTGGTTTGATCTGGCAAAATCAACACTGGTGAGGTAACCAAACGTTTCTTCAACTCCTGAAAACTAGCCTCACATGCCTCAGTCCAATTGAACTTGGTATCCTTCTTCAACAACTCCGTCATAGGCTTCGCGATCTTTGAAAAGTTCTCAATGAATCTCCGGTAGTATCCTGCGAGTCCAAGAAAACTCCGGATCTCTCCAACTGTCGTTGGTGCTTCCCATTCGGTTACGGTCTCAACCTTTGCGGGGTCAACTGCTATCCCTTCTTCGGATATAACGTGTCTGAGGAATCCTACTTCCTTCAACCAAAACTCACATTTGCTAAATTTGGCATATAACTGATGTTCCCTTAGTTTCTCCAAAACCAAACGCAAATGTTCCTTATGCTCTTCTTCATTCTTCGAATAAACCAGGATATCATCAATGAACACTACGACGAACTTATCCAAAAACTCCATAAACACTTTGTTCATCAGGTTCATAAAATAGGCAGGCGCGTTAGTCAATCCAAATAACATAATGGTATACTCGTACGATCCATATCTTGTGGTGAATGCTGTCTTAGGTATATCCTGCTCTCAAATCTTCAACTGGTGGTACCTTGATCGCAAATCGATCTTGGAAAACACTTTAGCTCCTTGCAAACGATCAAACAGATCATTTATCATTGGTAGTGGGTACTTGTTCTTGATGGTTACTTCATTCAATCCACGGTAACCAACAACCATCCTTAATGATCCATCCTTCTTCTCCACTAGAAGTACGGGTGATCCCCAAGGCGAAGAACTTAGGCGAATGTAACCTTTCTCCAACAACTCCTTAACCTGATTCTTAATTTCTACCAAATCCTTTGCTGGCATCCGGTATGGTCTTTTTGATATTGGCCCTGTGCCTGGCAATAACTCAATCAAAAACTCAATGTCTCTATCCGGTGGCATGCCTGGCAACTCTTCCGGAAATACATCAGGAAAATCCTTTACCACTGGTACTTCTTCCTGCACTACTCCTGTTAGGCAGTTTACTTGTGTCCTATTTGGCACATGCCGGGATAGATACTTGATCCTTCTTCCTTCTGGTGTGGTAAGCAAAATTGACTTACTAGCACACTCAATATTCCCTTCATACTTTGATAACCAATCCATGCCTAATATCCAATCCTTGAGATTCCAATACTATTAGGTCTAAGGGAAAAACATAGTTACCAATCCTTAATGGTAAATCTGGGGTCACGTCTCAGAGACATCTAAGGGTTTAGAAAAGAAGATATATAAGAATAGAGAGAGGTCTAAAGAGAAAACACTACCCCAATGCACATGAGCAAATTCACACAAAATCACTTCATTCAATTCACACAAGGGCATAAAATTGATCTAACTATCGCAAAAGTGCTTGAACTATAGTGTTTACATGGGGGAAAATACTACTAATATTTGGTGGTCATCTAAAAATTTGAACCGGTGGAAGACTCCATGATGTCCGCTCCAGCTTCGTCTTCAAAGTCGGGTTCACTTGGATCCAAATCAGTGTCATCGATGATGATGTAGTTGTCTGGACATGCGACGTACATGTCTTCCTTCCTGGATGCTAACTCCCTCTTGAGTTCTTCAATCTCTTGCTTAAGATCGCAGTTGTGTCTTGCTAGAGCTACTGTCTCGTCCATGTAGTCCTTGCGTGTAGCCTTCAGTTCTCCTTCTAGCTCGATGATCCTTGTCTTTGCATTCTTCAACTCCATCATATCATTGCACATCTGGTTCTCGTGGCGTCGAATGTGCTGGTTTAACTCCTGGATGAAAGCTGCAATGGATCTATCCTTCTTGGTGGTGACTAACTCCCATTGTTCATCTCGGCGTCCGCAAATCTGATAGATAGTGTCCTTGAGGTCTTCTTGATAAACTTCTCCAATACGTCCTATGGTGATATGGGCTGCCATGCTCCTTCCTAGACTCCAAGTTGGTGCATTGAAAACACTATCTATGGGCTTCGTGATTGGCGCGAATGTTCTTCCCGGAACGTGAGCTTGAATCTTCCAGCGCTCCTCTTCAGGCAAAGTGGCGTTGAAAGTCTCGGTGAAGCTTGGTAGTCCAATGTTTAGGTACTTGGTGACTTCCTTCAAGTGAAATACAAAAGGTGTGCCTTCATCCGGTTGAGCGTACTTAATCTTCGCATCCTTCATCCTAAAGAGTAGAAAAGATGAGGAGTTAGAAAATGAGGAGAGAATAGTGATCTATGGCTTTAACTTAGTGGTCGTGTCCTACAGTCAGCGTGTGCTCTGATACCATCTCTGTAGTGACCAAACCTCAAACAGTCTGATCTCTGTGCTCCGGTGTCATCCCTGGATCAGTAATGCTGACACCACACAGTACTTCGAAGGATTTATAGCAGAGTGGCAATCACACACTTATTGCATCGATGTCTCAAAAGAGAACTTATTACAATAATATGGCTTAAGGCCATCTAATATCGATAACAGCGGAAGACTTGGAAGATAAATGGGTCCATCAACTCCAACGGCATCACTGAGTATAGAACCACGACCTAAAAGCACCTCAATCGTCGTCTGAAAAGTCTGCAACATTAACGTTGCAGCCCAAAACGGGTCAGCACATGGAATATGCTGGCAATGTAACACATAGAGAATGATGGAATGAAACAGCTATACTATATGCATATTTGGCTGGTGGAAAGCTCTATGGTTACAGTTTTGCGTAAAGCCAGTTTTTCCCTACTGCAAAGGAATAAATTTATTTAACTATCATGGTGGTTGTTAAACATTGAGAATGGTTGACAACATTCTCAATCCCAATTAAAAGTAATCATTAAAACCCAACAATATTAATTAGAAGTAACATGTTGAGATTCACATGATATTCAAGTACTAGATACTCAAGATTGTCCATAACCGGGGACACGGCTAATCATGATTAGTTTATTACACTCTGCAGAGGTTTGCGCACTTTTCCCCACAAGACTCCGTTGGATTTCTTGCACTACTGGTGTTTGAGAAACGGATGACCGAGACACAGTCTTTCAGAAGCGCTAGCACCTTACGATGGATAGACCGGTACACCTACTTTCCCCTACATCTGCTAGTCTACCTTGTAAGAGTTCGCACAACTTAGTCAACTATGCCAGAGCCCATAATGGCTTGTGGCTGCACACGTAAGTTTCTAGCATGAAAGATCTTATGATCCCTTTGAGCCTGGGTGGCGGTCCAAAATAAAATAGGCAAGTCCTGATAGACATCAGGTGCCTCAATCCACCCAGATGTGTGTTTAAGTTGCCACCTTAGATAAACCCTTAAAATTATCAATCTCACATCTGCCATGGATATCACTCACCCAATCCACGTCTACTAGCATAGCATGGCATAATAAGCAAACGAAGAAGTAACTCCCAAAGGTTTCATAATAAACAGGTAATAGGTACTACCTCATCTACTTCCCATCCCACAATTTAATTAGATCCTAATCATGCAATGTGTGAGGATGGATCTAATGCAATAAATCTAGGTTGTAGAAAAGGTATGATCAAAGTGTTACTTGCCTTGCTGATGATCCACGAGTCCTAGAGATTCGAAGTAACAGGCGGTGCAATCCGGGTAATCTATCGTAGACAAACAACAAGCATACAATAAGTACTCATCTAATGCACAGGTAAAACTCGAACAAGAGATCGAACCAGAAAGTTCAACTTAAGAACTCCTGTTGCAAAGAGAGAAAGAACCGAATAAAGAAACCGAAAACAAACGGCGGAAGAAAACAACTCGGTTCTAGCAATTTGAAACTAGGTCAAATTTTACCATAGCAAAGCTTTAGTTAAAGTTGATTAGACAGAACGGCGGTTTCGAAACGAAACCCCAGGCGCTTGAATCACCTGATTCCGATAAACGAGCGAGAAGATAGACTAGAAAGACGATCGGATCTGAAATCGCGATCGTGGAATAAATCCGGCGGAAAGAAAAAGAAGAACGGTTGAACCAATGGACGTTCGTTAACCTAGAAGAAATCCGGTGGTCACGTTCGTTAGGACGAACGGTCCGGTGAACGGTCTTGGGAAACTAAATCGAAAAAAAAACGAATCCGATCTGGGGTTTCGGGAAAAGAAAAATTGTAAAACCGATCTATAAAACCGGAACGATTTCGCGAAGAAAAACGAATCGGAGAAGAAGAATCGGAACGATTAGAAGAAAACGATCTGATGAAAAGAAGAGATGCGGCGCGGGGCTACCTTCGGCGAGGTCTTCGGCGAGGAGCTCCGGCGGCGGCAAGGTGCGGCGGCGGCGCTAGGGCAAAGGGGCGGCGCGGGCGGCGGCTTAGGGCGGCGCGCGGGTGTGGGGTGGCGCGGTGGTGCTTGGGGTGTTGGGGCTTTGGTTTGATGGGTTTAGAGGGGGTGTGTGGGAGTATTTATATTGGGGAGGGGGGGATTTACTTGGGGTAGTGGACAAGGAATTGGACTAGGACTAGGAAAGAAAAGAGGGAAGGAAAAGATCTAGAAAAAGAAAAGGAATCTACGGAAGTAGGATAAAAGTCCTACTAGGACTCTAAAAAGGAAACGGCGGCGGCGGCGGCCTCTCCTGGCGCCTGGCGCCTGGGTGCGTGCGGCGATGGCCTTTGGCCCTTGGCCGGCCGGCTGGCTTGGTGGCTTGGGCCTTTGGCCCAAGTCGCTGGAACATTTTTTTTAAAATGGTTCCGCGCTCGGAAAAAAAACCAGAAAGAGATCTAAACGAACTCCAAAACTAATAAAGTAAATTTTCCCCGACTCCTAAAAATGAGTCGAACAAAATGAACTTTTCTCCGGGCCTAAAATGCAACTTTTTGAAAACGCGCATTTTTCCCTATCCAAATAAAAAGCAACTGAAACTCCGACAAAACCAATGATCCTCTTTTTTTTCAAAATTTGAGAAAATCTCAAATACGAAAAAGACGAAATCTCCAACTCTCTCCGAGGGTCCTTGAGTTGCGTGAAATTTCTAGGATTGGCAAAATGCAAGAAAATATGATATGCATGATGATCTATGTGTATAACATTCCAAATTGAGAATTTGGAATGTTACAATGCGACGTTATCGGAACCAACCCGAAGAAACAACATCGGAAAGGAGGAAACAACATAGTAAACAACCACCACAAAATCATGGCATGATGCACAATCAAGTATGATGCATGTCCGGTTTAATGAAGCATGGCATGGCAAAGTGCACAAACAATCCTACAAATTAAGTGGAGCTCAACATGCAACTCCATTGCATATTGACGAAACACCACGACAAGTTATTTACTTTGATATTGTTTATGTACCCAACAATATTAGATGTTGTTAATCATGACAAGAGGGTGAAGCAAAGAAAACTACCTATCTAGTCAAGTTTAAATGAGGCCAGAAACAACAAACAACAAGTCCGGTAAAACCCCATTAGCATATTATAGATTTGGTACTGTTCTGCCCTAAGCCATATTTTAGAGTTGTTAAACATGCAAGATGATGCCACCATGTTAAACTAGGCAAAATTCTACCCCATTTACATATGAAGTTTATTAAATTTGGAGCTACGGTTAATTAGTTATGAATTAAAACATTTTAGCAAGTTATTTAAACAAATTTAAACAAATAGCATATTAAACATGGATGAAAAAGACATATTATGAAACTAGATGAAAAACTAAGCAAGTTTCATATACAAAGTTTTTACATGTGATGCTTAGCTTGTGAGATATTAAATGCATAAAGGCTAGGGGGTTTTCTGTAAATCTGCAATTCCCTGGAAATTAGCTGAATCCATCCAGGAAAAAAATAAAGAACGGGCCGAAACTGGAGTCGGGCCAACAGGAATAGGCGGTGGGGGGTTCCTCACCATGGGCCTCGGCCCAGCTAGTGGAGAGGCCAAAGCAGGCCGGCAGGACGCTGGGTCTTGGCGAGGCAAACAAGGCCGAATCGACGAGGCGGTCAACGAAGGCGCTCGTCCTCTGAAAGAACAAAGGCAGCAACAACTGCAGGGAGGTGGAGGTCGCCAGCGCGGGTGGATCCCGGTGAGGCGGGGCGGTGACCTGGAGGCGTGGTCAATGCGGGCGGGACGATGCGCTCGTCTCACGCGAGCAGGAACAGGGGAGGCGGGCGCCTGGCAAACTTGCCTCTTCTTGTTGCAGAGGAAGCGGAGGAGGTGCGTGGAGGTGGGGAACGATCGGCCCCTTCCGTCCCGTGGCGTAGCTGGTCCGGCGGCGCTTGCTCGGAGCTCGGGCGTCGAGCGCCATGGCACTGCATCGGGAGACCAAGACAGAGAGAGATGTTACAGGAGGAGGGAGAGAAACCGAGGAAGAAAAAAGGAGGAGATGGGCACGGGGAACCTCGGGAGGTCGGCGCTTGATGGTGGAGCTCGATGATGGAGGGAGCTCCGGGGCTGCTGCTTGCGGTGATCGCGTGGGAAGCTACAGGCGCCCATGGCGTTCCTTCTGCTGCTGGACAAATAGAGGGAAAGAGAGGTTACGAAGGAGAGAGCACGGGGAAGGAAAAGAAAGAGGGCAGGGGCCGCGATGGTCCTTCTGATGGCTATTGCTGCTCCGGCCGGTAGTCTTCGATGGAAAAACACCGGCGAGGAGGAGGTCCTCGGGCGGCTGGGTTGGAGGAGATCGAGGAGAGGGGTGGCGGCTGGCTGGTGAATCGGGAGGAGGCTGCAGGATTGGCCAGATGAGAAATCAAGTGAGAGGAGGTGGGTGGATTGGGGAGGATCCGGATGAGAGAGCGGCGGCGGTCGAAAGGGAAAGATGGGACAAGTGCCCTCGGTTTTAGGGGTTGATCTAGGGTGGACTATATATAGCATTAGGATTTTTTGTGCAGGGGCTAATCTGTCCCTCCGATCGTAATCAGACGGTTGGAAAAAAATAGGTTAGGGTGTCCAAATAAGAAAACGGAGATGTTTTGTAGATGTTTGGGGATGATCCGGACACGATGGTGACGACTACTCGGGTCGGGTCCAGGACAATTTTCGGACGCGCGCACGAGGAGGGCCGCGGGCTGATGAGAGAGGATAGGTTGGGGGCTAGCAGTGAGTGGACTGTGTAGACGGTCTTGAGCTGAGAGAAGAGAAGAGAGAGATGCCCAGCGACTGTTTCCGGAGACCGAAAACGTCTGATGTTAGACCGGCTATATTGCCGCTATAGTTTAACGGTTGGGCTATCAAATGCGATGAAACTTGGCGGGCGACCTACTAACAACATAACAACACCGCACGCCAACTTTCAACCCATTCTGAGAACATTTTCCGGCCACTTATAAAATAATATTTCGGACATGCCGCGGGCGCGTGCGAGTGTGGTTGGGCTCAGAACGGACAACAGACGAAACTGGGGAAACCCGGACGGATGCAAGTTTTGAAAACATGATGATGCAATTCACATGATGACATGACAAGATGCAACACGCAAGCGAATGACAACGCAACAACAGCGAATAACTGGAGGACACCTGGCACATCGGTCTCGGGGCGTCACAACACTCCACCACTACGAGAGGATCTCGTCCCGAGATCTAGAATGGCAGCGGAGGGAAAACGGAAGAGAAAAAAAGAGGTAAAACTAAGCTGCTTGTTTGACCAATGAGTGGAACCAAAGAACCTTGAAAGGTTAAGCCATTTCGAGAAAAGAATACAACAGAGATGAACGAAGTTGAAAACACTCCATTAGAAAAGAGGAACAAGGGAGAACAACTTCGGGCAGCACTCCGATTGAAAAGAAAAAGGAGTTGAATAAGAACTTGATAAGATGAGAAGATACTTGTCGGGACCCCGATTCTAAGTCACACCGATCTAGGATGTAACACCTCATATCACTTTGTGGCCTCACGCACGGTATCCCCACGGGTGTCGCCTTACAATGGCCCAGGACCGTTTGCGCCTTTTGGCTCACGTATATGATAGTGTCGCTAGCATCCATATGACAGAGAACCCAGACCGACATGGCTAGTCGTGAACCCAAAGCGGCACAGACCTATGGAGACAGGCATACATGAATCACATCGAGCATGTCGGTCAACAGCGTATGAATCCGGGATGTAGCACTGGGCTAACAGGACTCCGGAACTCACCGCATGACATTTCCCCGAAGGGACAGACACAGGAACGAAGTGGAACACATGCCGGCCAGTCAAGTGTCCTGAGCAGTAGTGCTGGGCTAGCAGGACTCCGGTGAACCGGGCTGTAGCGGACTACTATGGCTCAAGGAAGCACTAGACTACATTTCCCCATAAGAGAGACTGCCAAGTATAAACAACTAGATTGTCGGATCCCACACATAGCAATACACGCCACACGTACGCATAACATGCAAGTATGTGCTATACAACATGGCATCACAACATAACGCAAACTCATATAGATAAAGGCTCATAAGAGCCACATAGCATAAATACAAATAGGGGTCACATGACCCATCATTCAGAGCATACAAGCAACGGAAGCATTACATGTCTGAGTACAGACAACTACAAAAGAAAAGGGCTGAGAAGCCTGACTATCTACAAGACCCTCCCAAGGGTACAAGATCGTAGCTGAGGTAACAAGCTACTCGTCAAAGTCCAAGCGGAACTACTAGTAAGACAGATGTCTCATCTGCAAAACATAAATAAAGCAAACGTGAGTACAAAGGTACTCAGCAAGACTTACATCAGATCCTATCATATATGCATTTGTATCAAGAAGGTAATGTGGGGTTTAGTTGCAGCAAGCCAGCTTTGACTCAGTGGCTATCCTATTCTACGACAACGAGAAACTTCTTTGAGATGAGGCAGCGCACACGAGTCCACTAATCACCACATCAATACACTACTATGGATTCATCTCGTCTCCCTACGAGAAGGCCATCCATAGCACTCACACTTGTCTTGAGCATTTTAGAGTATCCACTTTAAGTTGTCTATGTACCACGTAAGCATCCAAGAAGTCCATAACCGAGGACACGGCTATTCGAATAGATCATGATAACCCTGCAGGGGTGTACCTCATCACACATGCTCTCACCACTTATCACCATATACCCGTCATGTATCTCGGCAACCTTCAAGCGGAAGCCTGGCGAGGGTGTCGGCCACGACCTAACTAACGACGCAAGACTCTAGTCCAGGTCTATCACCTATTCGGGTTCCATCCGCAAGGAGATCCGGCCGGGGTGTCGCTCACGGCCCCAAACGATGTGAGCAGGGTTCCCAAGCCCACCATCCGGGTGCCACTTGGTACACCGTGCCACCTATGCCTAGTTTGTCCCGAGCCCACCCTGCCGGGTGCCACTCGGTAGAAAAATAGCACTACCTACAAACACCAGAAACTAGTTGCGACTCCTGGACAGAGATCAAGTTGATTAATAAGTCGAGAGAGCTTGGAGCGCCCGGAGCCCAATGTGTGGTAGTAGCTAGTCATTGGACAACTTACACAGAACTCAGTTCTTAAGGACGGTCCCAATGAGACAGCCCACCATGTACTCCTACATGGCCTCTCACCGCTACCTTTACCAAATCATGTTCACACGCTTAACTCTCAGCACCAGAACATATCATAACACTCCAATTCATTCCCGATGAATCAGACCTGACACAACTCTAAGCAATAGCAGGCATGGCATGGCAAGAACACAACATGGCTCAAGCAACTCCTACACATGCTAGTGGGTTTCAACTATTTACTGTGGCAATGACAGGTCATGCAGAGAATGGGTTCAACTACCGCAGCATAAAATAGCAGTTGAATCGTTGTTGTCCTAATGCAATAAAAGAGAGCAGGAGCGAGAGAGTGGGATTGTATCGGAATGAACAAGGGGGGGGGGTTTGCTTGCCTGGTAGATCAACAGGGGGGCACTGCTCCTCAGATAGGTACTCTCGAACACTTTCCGGAGCAGGACCTATCGAGAAGGAACGGTGTCGAAAATCAATACACAATCATATGCAACATTATGATGCATGAACATGGCATGGGTATGTGATGTGCTTTGAGCTAATGCATTTAGCATTCTATTTGGAAGAGGTTCATTTGAATCCAAGGTTCAAATGCAACTCCAAAATAAGCTCTTAAATATGCCATAAGTGTGTTTTCATATATACAGCATGTATAGATGGTTTGTCATGCATGAAAATGGTACAGATGGATAGATTGAATTTTTCTGATAATTTTTCATATATAAATTATTTCAATCTGAGCTACGGTTGACTTTCTATGAATTTTTGAAGTTTGAATCATTTTCTGGAATTTCCTGATTAAAATAATTCCAGAAATCAATTATTGCGTCAGCTCTACATCAGCATGACGTAAGCGAGTCAACGAGGCTGACCAGGTCAAACCTGACCAGTGGGTCCCACTGGTCAGTGACCCAGTCAACTAACTAAGTTAGTTAGTCCTAACTAACTGGGCAGGGCCCACTAGTCAGTGACTGTGGTAGCTAACCTAGTTAGTTAATTTGCGCTAACTATAGTAATTAGTCGGGTGGGGCCCGCAAGTCAGTGAGAGAGAGGGGGAGGTCAACTGGGCTGTGGGGGTCAACCCACGCCGGTCAAAGGTCAGCAGTCGCCGGCGTTTAGCCGCCGGCGAGTCCAGGCGCGGCGGAGCGCGTCGGGATCGCGCTATAGACCACAGTTTTGAGCGTTGTTGGGTCCTATGGAGAGCTAGGGCTGAGCCGCGTGTGTGGGTGGTGGAGCTGGACCAGATGGTCGCCGGAATCGACGCCGGCGACGAGGTTTGCGGCGGCCGTGGTTCGGCCAAGTGCGGGTGAGAGCTGCGGTGCATGGGGAGGCGAGCGGAGAGGCTCTATGGGCTCCTGGCGTCACCAGGAGCACGGTGACGCGCGCGGGTGCGGCTTGCTCGGCCCCTGGCCACGGTGGCGCCATGGCCGGCGGCGAGGAGCATCTCAGGCTCGTCGAAACAGCGACTACGACGCGAAAATGAAGAGGAGGAGAGAGGGGTTGCGACGGGGTGCTCATGGGGATCACGCAGAGCAGGCCAGCGGGCTCGGGGAAGGCCCGGAGCGAGCGAGGGGTCGCCGGCGATCTCATTCGCTGGAGGTTGAAGACGACGACGATTGTGGCATTGCAGGGCCTCCCGCGTCGCTTCACTGCTTGGGGATGACGTAGTCGACGGCGGCGGTGCTCGCAGACACGTTAGGGAGGCGAGGCGATGACGGTGGCCGCGGCAGCAGCGATCGGCTGCGACAAGCTCGGTCAGATGCGAGGGAGAGAGATCCAAGAAAGGGGGTGAGAGCGAGGGAGAGTGAGGGGAAGGTCCAAGGCGGCGCGTGGCGTCGTCCAGGACGGCCAGGGCGTCGGGGGAGAGGCCAGGCAGGCAGGTGGCGTGGCCGGACACGTGGCCGCGCGCATCGGCGCGTGCCCCTGTCCTCCTGGCGCGAGGAAGGGGACGACTGGCACTGCCAGTCATCCGGGCCGGCCTGTTGGGCCGCTGGGCTGCACAGTGCCCGGCTGCACAGGTAAGTGGCCCGGGTAAGTTCCTAAACTGTTTTCTTTTCTATTTTTTCTGACATTTGTTTTGATTTAGTTCAAGCACTAAATCATTTTTGTTTCTTCTGATAATTTTTGCAGGGACGGAAAGAAATATTCTAAAGCCCCTCACAAAATAACAGAATTATTGGACATTATTTTATATATAATAAAATATTTATCCAACGCAAATAATTACTGGATTAATTCCAAATGGCCAAAATAAATATTTATGAGCTCCTAAAATATAGGTTTGATTTTTATCTCTGGCCAATATTTTCAGGGAGTAACATGAACATTTTCTTGGACCTTTTTGGAGAAATTTTTATCTGGATTATTTCCAGAAATGATTCTGAGGGTTTCACCAATCCCCATTTCAAATTTAAATGGAATTTTAAACATGATGCACACATGAAGGCTAGCCTAGGTCATACCATAACTAGGGATGTGACAATACTTGAATGGAAACACGACACTCCGATTGGAAAAGGAAGGAATTGAACATGATCTTGACAAACTGAGATGAGGAGTGAAAAGAGCAACCTCACTAGACCTCCGGGAGAAATAATAGAAGTTGGGTCGTCGGAACAAAAGAACGGAGAAGAAAACAACATCTTCTACCTTAAATGATTTTGCAAAAGAATCTTTAGGAGAAGGTTGAACAGAGTTGTTGGAAACCAACAACGAAAAGAATAAGCTTGATATGGTCTTATGGACTACATCTCAAATTATGAGGTGACAACCTGCCACTCACGGGAAGCATAATTGGATTGATATCAACAAGGAGACGAGGAAGTATTTCACCGGGAGGATAAAGAAGAACTTGGGTCCTTTATAAGCACCATAGATAGCAACAAACCTTAGGTAAGGCATTAGGTGAAATATAACCCAAGATAACTCCAAAGAAGAGATTGATGGATTTAAAATACCTCATTCCTAACAACATGTGAATCATGAAACATGAACCCTAATTATGAAGAATGACATAATACCACCTCCAATGATATGAACGAAAGAATTACACTCCGGATTACAATATGAGGAAAACTTGAGCTTCTTAGAAAAGAATGTCGATGAACACTTCGAGAAGGAATTAAATCCTTGATGAACCATCATGTAGAACCTTCATGAAGAACTCCGGTAATAAAAGAATGATCCAAACTAATTGAATGATGAAAAGAATAAGATTGAAGCCTCGCAATGATTTGGATAGAGATCTCCGTGATAATATAATTGAAAGAGGTTGGAACTCCGGGAAAAAGAGAAGATGAAACAAATGAAACCGAGAATTTGAAGGGCCTCCGGAATAAAGAATTAATCATTTCGATGAAACAAGAATAAGAATTACATTATGATTGTCCTTCATCAATTAAATTGATGACAAACAATGAATTTGACACACCACTTATTCTTGAAGAAAAGATTAAGATAGATGCCGCGCCAACTTGGGAAGGTCTTCAACGAACCACCGGTAGGATTAGAACAATGAATGAATTGATATGATAAACGAAGGAGGAAGAATCTTGAATGAACCACCGTAAGAATTCAAAATGAAGGAAGAGAAGATAAAGAAACACTGGGAAGAATTATAAAATGAACGAAGATGCTTGAGAGGATTTAGATACATGAGAACGAAGAGATCACGAGCCGATTAGAGATTACTTGAACGAAGCACCGGTAAAATTGGAGAATGATAGCTGAAAGCTGAGAATGAATAATCCCGAAATGACGGCCTTCAGAGAATCAAACTGAAAAGACTCCTGAATGCTTCGGATGGATGAAAAGAATACTCACAATCAAAACAATTATGAGAAGATGGTAGTAGGCTAGCATTATGAATCTTCGAGAGAATGGATAAGATTGAAGAGAAACTCTTCTTCGGTCTTCAATTCTGAGAATTACGACGAGAAACACCACCATGAATTATTTAGACACTCCGGAAGTATCAAAACGAAGAGGTTGATCCAACGATGAAAAGAATTTAACCGATCTTGGAGAAAAGCATTTGACTGATGATAACTCATTCTTACATCAAACTTTAAAAGATTTGAGAATAGCTCTGATAAAATTAGAAGAGTCAGGTAAGATCCTGGAAAAAGACCTGTGGGTTAGGGCCCACTGAAAAGAAACACCGTTGAACAATTTAAGAGAGAAAGCACTGGTTGAATTAAATGGTTTGAATAAGATAACATTCTCGAAAGATCTTGAAAGAATGAGAATAAACACTAACATCCTCTGAGATATCTTGAGCACTCCGGAACAATTGAATAGTGAGAAGTGGAAGATTAAGAGGTGCACCGGCATGAGAAAGCATTGAAACAAGGAAAGGATGTGATCAACACCAAAGCTAGATTAGAATCCACCGGAGAAGAAAATGAGTGAAGAGTGCCAGACTTGAGGCTCCGTTAGAATCTTCATGAGAATCACCGGGTAAGAACATGAAGGAAGAAGAATGGAGAGACTTCCATAATAAAATGGATACTTGATAAAGAAATCCGAGTCCTTGAAGGAAAAGGGTGGGTGGGCGGGAAAAACAAAGGCAACTTGGAGACGGATGAAACAAACCCCGTTGAGAAGAACTGATAATTGATCTTGCGGATGTTGAAATGATCGGATCCACTTGAAGAGAGACACGCCGGTTGAAAAGGATTGACATGACAATCTCGATTATCAAGAAGGATAGTATTCACATAGAAATATGAGAACACCTTTTAGGAAAGGTATGGAATCAACATTTGACTTTGAAGCAACTCGAATACCACAACTCAAAACAACACAAAGGGTTGGCTTGCAGAATAAGCCGGAACAAACATATGATAGAGATTTCGTCCGAAGTTTTCGTGGTGGGGCCTACACGGGCTCGATCGTACAACACCATCATGTGCAAGGCAGTGCACATGACATACGAAGCGTCCCCGAGTCGGCATAGCCAAGGACTCTTTAAGACACAACGAGACCACTGTAAAACCGACCGTGAATAGGTGGACCACTAGACGTCGAACCCCAATTTCAAATCATACATCTATCGGAAAGAAATCCTAAGAGCTACTTGAATTCCTACTTATAAACTCCCGAAACTTTCCGGTTATGCAATCAGGTGTTGGGGATACAGGGGAAGCATAATATCTCACCCAAAACTAGCAAATCCTACATCCAGCTGTATCCATCCTTCAACACATAACCAAGAAACCTTCGGAAATCGTTTACCTCAACCTTCGAAAAGCATCCGTTATACAAGTTATGGCAATACTCCCGAACTCCCGCCCCAGTACTGGGTGGCGTCGAGGTTATCTCACCAACAACTGCATAAAAGAGATTTTTATGTCGGCGAAACTAATCTCAGGTATTCCAGAACTGCAACGATAAAATTATGATGACAACACCTCGGAGCTCAACTCCCCGGGACACTGCCACAACCCCTAAATGTCAGGAGGCACCAAGAACAATGTTCTCGTCTTAAAACCATCAGAATGATTCCAAGATACCCGCATGATCCTAAATTTTTTTTAGTGAAATTTGAGAATAGAATAGTCAAAACTCTACGTTAGGATGCCTTACCAGAGCGATTAAGGGACTGGGGAGTAAAAAGAATTCCTAAACTCTCCGATATATAATTCCTAAATGACTCAAAACATTTTTCTAGACTCGACAACGGCTGCTAATTCGATCAAGCAGTGGGGGCTCCTAAGGTCGGGGAAGGCTCTGATTACCAACTTGTAACGCCCTCGATGCGGCTATATCTCCCACGTGTCGAAGCATGACTTAGAGGCATAACCGCATTGAAAGCAATGTCGCAAGTGAGGTAATCTTCACACAACCCATGTAATACATAAGGGAAAAAGATACATAGTTGGCTTACAATCACCACTTCACACAATTACATGAATAAAGCATTACATCATACATATACACTCAAGGTCCGACTACGGAACCAAAATAAAAGAAGACTACCCCAAATGCTACACAGATCCTCGATCGACCCGACTGGGCTCCACTACTGATCAACTAGAACGAAACAACACAAAGGATAAGATCTTCAATGAGCTCCTCCTAGAGCTTGGTTGCGTCACCTGCTCGGTAACATCGGCACCTGCAAACTGGTTTTGGAAGTATCTGTGAGTCACGGGGACTCAGCAATCTCGCACCCTCGCGATCAAGACTATTTAATCTTATAGGTAAGGTAAAATATATGAGGTGGAGCTGCAGCAAGCGACTAGCATATAAGGTGGCTAACATATGCAAATGAGAGCGAGAAGAGAAGGCAAAAGCACGGTCGAGAATCTATGATCAAGAAGTGATCCTAGAACAACCTACGTCAAGCATAACTCCAACACCGTGTTCACTTCCCGGACCCCGCCGAGAAGAGACCATCACGGTTACACACACGGTTAATGTATTTTAATTAAGGTCAACTTCAGGTTTTCTACAACCGGACATTAACAAATTCCCATCTGCCCATAACCGCGGGCACGACTTTCAAAAGTTCAAATCCCTGCAGGGGTGTCCCAACTTAGCCCATGACAAGCTCTCACGGTCAACGAAGGAATAGACCTTCTAGCGGGAAGACCCAATCAGACTCGGAATCTCGGTTACAAGACATTTCGACAATGGTAAAACAAGACCAGCAAAGCCGCCCGATGCGCCGACAAATCCCGATAGGAGCTGCACATATCTCGTTCTCAGGGCACACCGAATAGGTCAAGCTATGAGTAAAACCAACCCTCGAGTTGCCCTGAGGTGGCCCCGCAGGCTGCCCGTTTCGGACCAACACTCAGAGGAGCACTGGCCCGGGGGGGGTTTAAAATAAAGATGACCCTCGGGCTCGTGAAAACCCAAGGGAAGGTTATAGGTTGTTAGTGCAAATGGTAAAACCAATGTTGGGCCTTGCCGGAGGAGTTTTATTCAAGGCGAACTGTCAAGGGGTTCCCATTATTACCCAACCGCGCAAGGAACGCAAAATCCGGGAACATAACACCGATATGACGGAAACTAGGGCGGCAAGAGTGGAACAAAACACCAGGCATAAGGCCGAGCCTTCCACCCTTTACCAGGTATATAGATGCATTAATTAAATAAGATATATCATGATATCCCAACAAGTAACCATGTTCCAACAAGGAACAACATCTCCATGTTCCAACAAGGAACAAACTTCAATCTTCACCTACAACTAACAACGCTATAAGAGGGGCTGAGCAAAGCGGTAACATAGCCAAACAACGGTTTGCTAGGACAAGGTGGGTTAGAGGCTTGGTTCAACAATATAGAAGGCATGATAAACAAGTGGTAGGTATCGCAGCATAGGCATAGCAAAAGAGCGAGCATCAAGCAAGCAAAGATAGAAGTGATTTCGAGGGTATGATCATCTTGCCTGAGATCTCGCAAGGAAGAAGAACGAGTCGATGAAGAAGTCAAACGGTCGTAGTCGAACGGTTCCTCACAACGCGACGTTATTGGAACCAACCCGAAGAAACAACATCGGAAAGGAGCAAACAACATATTAAACAACCACCACAAAATCATGGCATGATGCACAATCAAGTATGATGCATGTCTGGTTTAATGAAGCATGGCATGGCAAAGTGCACAAACAATCCTACAAATTAAGTGGAGCTCAACATGCAACTCCATTGCATATTGACGAAACACCACGACAAGTTATTTAGTTTGATCTTGTTTATGTACCCAACAATATTAAATGTTGTTAATCATGACAAGAGGGTGAAGCAAAGACAACTACCTACCTAGTCAATTTTAAATGAGGCTGGAAACAACAAACAACAAGTCCGGTAAAACCCCATGAGCATATTATAGATTTGGTACTGTTCTGCCCTAAGCCATATTTTAGAGTTGTTAAACATGCAAGATGATGCCACCATGTTAAACTAGGCAAAATTCTACCCCATTTACATATAAAGTTTATTAAATTTGGAGTTACGGTTAATTAGTTATGAATTAAAACATCTTAGCAAGTTATTTAAACAAATTTAAACAAACAACATATTAAACATTTTAAACATGGATGAAAAAGACATATTATGAAACTAGATGAAAAACTAAGCAAGTTTCATATACAAAGTTTTTACATGTGATGCTTAGTTTGAGAGATATTAAATGCATGAAGGCTAGGAGGTTTTCTGTAAATCTGCAATTCCCTGGAAATTAGCTAAATCTGTCCAGGAAAAAAAAACAAAGAACGGGCCGAAACTGGAGTCGGGCCAACAGGAATAGGCGGTGGGGGGTTCCTCACCATGGGCCTCGGCCCAGCTGGTGGAGAGGCCAAAGCAGGCCGGCAGGACGCTGGGTCTTGGCGAGGCAAACAAGGCCGAATCGACGAGGCGGTCAACGAAGGCGCTCGTCCTCTGAAAGAACAAAGGTGGCAACAACTTCAGGGAGGTGGATGTCGCCGGCGCAGGTGGATCCCAGTGAGGCGGGGCGACGACTTGGAGGCGTGGTCAATGCGGGCGGGACGAGGCGCTTGTCTCACGCGAGCAGGAACAGGGAAGGCGGGCGCCTGACAAACGTGCCTCTGCTCGTTGCAGAGGAAGCGGAGGCAGCGACAGGGACTTTGCGGCAAGGACGTCGTGGGGACGACCTGATCCAAGGCGGGGGAGGCGGGTGGAGGTGGGGAACGATCGGCCCCTTCCGTCCTATGGCGCAGCTGGTCCGGTGGCGCTTGCTCGGAGCTCGGGCGTCGAGCGCCATGGCACTGCATCGGGACACCGAGACAGAGAGAGATGTTACAGGAGGAGGGAGAGAAACCGAGGAAGAAAAAAGGAGGAGATGGGCACGGGGAACCTCGGGAGGTCGGCGCTTGATGGTGGAGCTCGACGATGGAGGGAGCTCCGGGGCTGCTGCTTGCGGTGATCGCGCGGGAGGCTACGGGCGCCCATGGCATTTCTTCTGCTACTGGACCAAGAGAGGGAAAGAGAGGTTAGGAAGGAGAGAGCACGGGGAAGGAAAAGAAAGAGGGCAGGGGCCGCGATGGTCCTTCTGATGGCTGTTGGTGCTCCGGCCGGCAGTCTTCGATGGAAAAACACCGGCGAGGAGGAGGTCCTCGGGCGGCTGGGTTGGAGGAGATCGAGGAGAGGGGTGGCGGCTGGCTGGTGGATCGGGAGGGATCCGGCTTGCCTGCTCCTTCCCCGTGCTCCCATCCGTGCTCCCACTCCATCCTACGGTTGTCTTTTTCTCCTTTTTCTTTCTAATCTAATCATCTCGCCCCTAATTTTAAGGGGGTGGGGCCGGGCCTTATTTTGTTTCAATCAAATCATGCCACGTATGCGGGAGCACGGATGGGCGCACGCCCGGGGAGCAGGCAAGTCTCGTCCGATCGAGAGGAGGCTGCGGGATTGGCCAGATGAGAAATCAAGGGAGAGGAGGTGGGTGGATCGAGGAGGATCCTGATGAGAGAGTGGCAGCGGTCGAAAGGGAAACATGGGACAAGTGCCCTCGGTTTTAGGGATTGATCTAGGGTTGGACTATATATAGCATTAGGATTTTTTGGGGTAGGGGCTAATCTGTCCCTCCGATCGTAATCGGACAGTCGGAAAAAATAGGTTAGGGAGTCCAAATAAGAAAACGGAGACGTTTTTATAGATGTTTGGGGATGATCCGGACACGACAGTGACGACTGCTCGGGTCGGGTCCGGGACAATTTTCGGACGCGCGCGCGAGGAGGGCCGCGGGCTGACGAGAGAGGATTGGTTGGGGGCTAGCGGTGAGTGGACTGTGTAGATAGTCTCGAGCTAAGAGAAGAGAAGAGAGAGAGGCCCAGCGACTGTTTCCGGAGACCGAAAACGTCTGACGTTAGACCGGCTATATTGCCGCTATAGTTTAACGGTTGGGCTATCAAACGAGCTCCGAATGCGATGAAACTTGGCGGGCGACCTACTAACAACATAACAACACCGCACGCCAACTTTCAACCCATTCCGAGAAAATTTTCCGGCCACTTATAAAATAATATTTCAGACATGCCGCGGGCGCGTGCGAGTGTGGTTGGGCTCAGAACGGACAACAGACGGAACTGGGGAAACCCGGATGGATGCAAGTTTTGAAAACATGATGATGCAATGCACATGATGACATGACAAGATGCAACACGCAAGTGAATGACAACGCAACAACAACGAATAACTGGAGGACACCTGGCACATCGGTCTCGGGGCGTCACAACCTACCCCCTAGGCGCGCCCTATCCCCCTGGCGCGCCCCCTGCCTCGTGGGCACCTCATGTGCCTTCCAGACTCCGTTTTCTTGCACGATACTTCTTTTGGTCGGTAAAAATTCATTATATAATCTCCCGAAGGTTTTGACCACCATACCACGACATAATCCTCTGTTTTGTTTGGAGTTGTTTCTACAACAGATTTAGAGCAAGATGTCATCTCAAGACTCCGACGGAGAGAGCTATGTCTCACATCTCATTGCTGACCCAAAGACCTATGGGGACCTATCTCCTTATGGTCGAACTACAGATGATGAGGAGGGTGCTCATTTGATGAGGATCAATGATTCAAGTTCGGTGGAGGAGGATGTTCCTCTACCTCAACCTGGGGATATGCACATGAAGTTCAAGAAGTCTAGTCTCCCTAAGAGGGCTAACCGGTCTAATAACTGATCTATTCCTTCTCGTTTTCGGCAGAAAAGCAAAGGAGATTTATGTGACAAGATCTGGAAGCTAGAGTTGGAGGTCGATGATTTAAAGGAGGAAATTTCTCTCCTCAACTACAAAAATGAAAAAGCTGAAGGCACAATTGTCATCACCACCATCATCTTCTTCACCACCAAAGGAGAACTGAGTATTGGGTATGGGCACTCCCCTTGGCAACTGCCAAGCTTGGGGGAGTGTCCCGGTATCGTATCACCATCACACTTCTATCTTTACCCTTTTTCTTAGTCGATCCTTTTGGTTATATCTTGATATAGTAGAATAAAGTTTAGTATGATCTAGCTTTGAGTTTTTTTGTGTTGATCCTTATCTATGTAATCGAGTCCGTGAGCTATATATAATAAGGTTTAGTTTTGAGTCAAGGGCGTGGTTATCTTGCTATGAATTTGAGGGAATAAAAGTAAAGAGAAAAGAATAAAAAGAAATAAAGAGATCATATTGATCTTATGGAGAGTAATGACTTCACATATAAATAGTATGATTAATAAAAGTTGTTGAGAGATGACAAACATAGTTTTGGTCATCGTTGCAATTAATAGGAAGTAATAAAGAAAGAGAGGTTTTCACATATAAATATACTATCTTGGACATCTTTTATTATTGTGAGCACTCATTAAAATATGACATGCTAAAAAGTTGATGTTGGACAAGGAAGACAACATAATGGGTTATGTTTTCTTATATCCGAAATAAATTATATTGTCATGAATCATCCAACATGTTGAGACTGCCTTTCCCCCTCGTGCTAGCCAAATTCTTTGCACCCAGATACTACTTGTGCTTCCAAATATCCTTAAACCCAGTTTTGCCAACCATATCTACCTATGGATTGAGTAAGATCCTTCAAGTAAGTTGTCATTGTTACAAGCAATAAAAATTGCTCTCTAAGTATGTATGATCTATTAGTGTGGAGAAAACAAGCTTTATACGAGCTTGGATATGGAAGAAATAAAAGCAACGGACTGCATAATAAAGGTCCCTATCACAAGTGGCAATATAAAGTGACGTTTTTTGCATTAAGATTTTGTGCATCCAACAATAAAAGCACATGACAACCTCTTCTTCCCTCTACGAAGGGCCTATCTTTTATTTTTCTCTTATTCTTTATACAAGAGTCATGGTGTTCTTCACCTTTCCTTTTTACATTTTATCCTTTGGCAAGCGCTATGTGTTGGACAGATCCTGATATATATAGCTAATTGGATGTGGGTTTTCATAAAGCATTATTGTTGACATTACCCTTGAGGTAAAAGGTTGGGAGGCAAAACTATAAGCCCCTATCTTTCTCTGTGTCCGATTAAAACTTCATACCCATAAATATTGTGTGAGTGTTAGCAATTGTGAAAGACTAAATGATAGTTGAGTATGTGGACTTGCTGAAAAGCTCTTATATTGAATTTTTCCGATGTTATGATAAATTGCAATTGCTTCAATGACTGAGATTATAGTTTGCTAGTTTTCAATGAAGTTTTTGATTCATACTTTACGTTGTGAATAGATTGTTACTTTAGCATAAAAATCATATGACTATATATATGTTGCTGTTCTAAGAATGATCATGATACCCTCATGTCCGTATTTTATTCTATCGACACCTCTATCTCTAAACATGTGGACATATTTTTCGATATCGGCTTCCTGCTTGAGGACAAGCGAGGTCTAAGCTTGGGGGAGTTGATACGTCCATTTTGTATCATGCTTTTAAATTGATATTTATTGCATTATGAGCTGTTATTACACATTATGTCACAATACTTATGCCTTTTCTCTCTTATTTTACAAGGTTTACATGAAGAGGGAGAATGTCGGCAGCTGGAATTCTGGGCTGGAAAAGGAGCAAATATTAGAGACCTATTCTGCACAACTCCAAAAGTCCTGAAACTCCACGAAAGTTAGTTTTGGAATATATTAAAAATATTGGGCGAAGAAAGCACCAAAGGGGGCCCAGCCACCGTCCACGAGGGTGGAGGGCGAGCCCTACCCCCTGGGGGCACCCCCTGCCTCGTGGGCCACCTGGCAGGCCCCCAATGCCCATCTTCTGGTATAAGGTGTCTTTTGCCCTGGAAAAATCACAAGGATGCTTTCGGGACGAAGCGCCACCGTGTCGAGGCAGAACCTTGGCGGAACCAATCTAGGACTCCGGCGGAACTCTTCTGCTGGGGAAACATCCCTCCGGGAGGGGGAAATCGTCACCACCATCGATCCTCTCATTGGGAGGGGGTCAATCTCCACTAACATCTTCACCAGCACCATGTCCTCTCAAACCCTAGTTCATCTCTTGTATTCAATCTTTGTCTCAAAACCACATATTGGTACTTGTGGATTGCTAGTAGTGTTGATTACTCCTTGTAGTTGATGCTAGTTGGTTTATTTGGTGGAAGATTATATGCTCAGATCCTTTATGCATACTAATACCCCTCTGATTATGAACATGAATATGATTTGTGAGTAGTTACGTTTGTTCCTGAGGACATGGGAGAAGTCTTGCTATAAGTAGTCTTGTGGATTTGGTATTCGTTCGATATTTTGATGAGATGTATGTTGTCTTTCCTCTAGTGGTGTATGTGAACGTCGAATACATGACACTTCACCATTGTTTGGGCCTAGGGGAAGGCATTGGGAAGTAATAAGTAGATGATGGGTTGCTAGAGTGACAGAAGCTTAAACCCTAGTTTATGCGTTGCTTCGTAAGGGGCTGATTTGGATCCATATGTTTCATGCTATGGTTAGGTTTACCTTAATTCTTCTTTCATAGTTGCGGATGCTTGCGAGAGGGGTTAATCATAAGTGGGATGCTTGTCCAAGGAAGGGCAGTACCCAAGCACTGGTCCACCCACATATCAAATTATCAAAGTAACGAACGCGAATCATATGAGCATGATGAAAACTAGCTTGACGATAATTCCCATGTGTCCTCGAGAGCGCTATCCTTTATATAAGAGTTGTCCAGGCTTTTCCTTTGCTACAAAAAGGATTGGCCACCTTGCTGCACCTTATTTAGTTTTATTACTTGTTACCCGTTACGAATTACCTTATCACAAAACTATCTGTTACCGATAATTTTAGTGCTTGCAGAGAATACCTTACTGAAAACCGCTTGCCATTTCCTTCTGCTCCTCATTGGGTTTGACACTCTTACTTATCGAAAGGATTACGATAGACCCCCTATACTTGTGGGTCATCATCCTACGAAGGAATTACTCACCCCCAGTGGGGAGCATCATGGAATTGGCGATGGAGAAGGGTTGGTGATGACGAAGAACGAAGATCCCCCTCTCCGGAGCCCAAAACGGACTCCAGATGTGCCCTCTCGAGGAAGAACAGGGCCTGGCGACGGCTCCGTCTCGTGGATCGTGATAATTATTTCTCCCTGATTTTTTTCTGGAAATATGTGAATTTATAGTATCAGGGGGGTTGTCAGCGGGGCCACCAAGTGGGTACAACCCACCTGGGCGCGCCAGGAGAGGGGGGCGCACCCTGGTGGGTTGTGCCCATCCAGGGCCCCTCTCTGGTGGGTCTTGGCTTTAGAAATTCTTATTATTGGTATAAAAAAATCCTCGCAAAGTTTCATTCCATTCCGAGAACTTTTATTTCTGCAAAAAAAACACCATGGTAGTTCTGCTGAAAACAGCGTCAGTCCGGGGTCAGTTTCATTCAAATCATGCAAATTAGAGTCCAAAACAAGAGTAAAAGCATGAGAAAAAGTAGATACGTTGGAGACGTATCATTAACCATCGAGCACCCTCGACCTTCACGCAAAGGAAGACACTCAATAAAAAATTGTGCTCTAACTTCTTAGCATAACAGGGGACTATACGTGCATGCTTCGGGAATAACAAACCTTAACACCAATACTCTTACTAAGCTACAATTACTCACTAGTACAACCCACGTATCACCATCTCTATATCTCAAAACTATTGCAAGGAATCGATATTATCATATTCAGTGATCTACATGAAAGTTTTTATTATATCCCTCTTGAATACATATCATACTAGGACACAATTTCATAACCCGTTCATATTGCCATTACTATGTATTAGACTCTCAAAATGATATAATTGAAGCATGATAGTGAAACTATTTCTTTAAAATATAACCACCGTGGTGCTCTAAAAGATATAAGTAAAGCACTAGAGCAACTGCCTAGCTCAAAAGATATAAGTGAAGCACCAAGAGTATTCTAACAAATCACGAATAAATGTGTGTCCCTCACAAAATGTGTGTGCAGCAAAGATAGTGTGGAAAACTAAAAAGCAAACAAAGCAAAGACTCATATAATACATGACCCTCCAAGCAAAACTCATATCATGTGATGAATAAAAATATAGCTCCAAGTAATTTACCGATGGATTATAGACGAAAGAGGGGATGCCATCTGGGGCATCCACAAGCTTAGACGCTTGGGTCTCCTTGAATATTACCTTGGGTTGCCTGGGGCATCCCCAAGCTTAGGGTCTTGCCACTCCTTATTCCTTCATCCATTGCGATCTCACTTAAATCTTGAAAACTTCAGCACACAAAACTCAACAGAAAACTCATGAGATCCATTAGTATAACAAGCAAATCATAAACTTTAGGTACTGCTGTAAACCCATTCATACTTTATTATTGCATAATACCTATTGTATTCTAACTTCACCATGACTTATACCCTCGATACAATCCATAGATTCATTAAAACAAGCAAAGTACGCAACGAAAACAAAATTTGTGAAAAACATAACAGTCCATAATGATAATGAACAAACACAATACTTTTATAACTTCAAAAATTCTGAAAAGTTAGGACAACACAGAAAAATGGTATATCAATCGTTTGTGAGAAAGTCGGAATTTTATCATGTTCTAGTGAATTCATACAATTCTGGTACTGGGCACAAAAGCTTCTGCTTTTTCACATAATCAAATCAACTATCAACCAAATCATCCCAAAGGCTTTACTTGGCACAAACACTAACTAAAACACAAAAAATACAATCATAACAATAACATAATTGTGTGAACACTCATAAATAGAAAAGAAAAGGAAAAAATAAAGATAACTATTGGGTTGCCTACCAACAAGAGCTATGGTTTTACGCCCCTAGCTAGGCGTAATGCATAATTTCAAGTGTTGTCATCCTTGAAATTAATTCCATAGGAGGCCCTCATAATAGATACATATGCTGGCTTAATTCTCTTTCTAGGGAACTGTTCCATTCCTTTCTTTAATGGAAATCAGAATCTTATATTACCTTCTTTCATATCAATAATATCACCTATGGTACGTTGGAAAGGCCTACCAAGTATTATAGGACAAGACGGATTGCAATCAATATCAAGCACAATGATATCAATGGACACATAATTTCTATTTGAAAATAAGTAGATCATTTATTTACACAAAGGTTTCTTAATAGTTGAATCCGCTAAGTGCAAATTAAGGGAAGATTCATCCAAATCATGATGGCCTAGCACATCACATAAAGATTTTGGTATAGTGGAAACGCTAGCACCCAAATCACATAAAGCATTACACCCATAATTTTTAGTCTTTATTTTAATAGTAGGTTCTCATTCATCATATAATTTCCTAGGTATTGAAACTTCCAACTCTAGCTTTTCTTCTAAAGCTTTCATCATAGCTTCTACAATATGTTTAGTAAAAGCATTAGTTTGTTCATAAGCATCGGGTGAGTTTATCATGGATTGCAACAAGGAAATACATTAAAATAAAGAACAACTATCATAATTAAAATCTTTGAAATCTAAAGTAGTGGGCATGTCACTAGCTAAAGTTTTGACCTCTCTAAACCCACTTTTATCAAATTTTTCATTAGAATCATCACCCTCCGAACAATTGGGACGCCCTGTAGCTAAAGTTGACCCATCTTTAGTCCCCTTTTTATAAATTTTTATATTACTAAATAAAGACTGAATGGGTGAGACACCAATCATTTTAAACTCTTCATCATGATTATTGTGCGAAAACAACTCCGGTTTAGCGGCCATTTTATTCACTAGTGTAGTCTGCTTATTGGAGATTTTTCCTAACAGATTTTATGTAAGAGCAAGCTGAGATTGAAGATTGGCAACTTCTTTATTAACTTCATCATGTTGCTTACCAATAGCATCCAAGAAAGTAGAGTGTTCTTTAACTTATTCAACAAAGAATTTGTTGTGCTCATGTTGCGTAAATATAAAATTCTTAGTGGTATTATCAATTTCTGCCAAACTTTTATGGTGAGAATTATCATAGTAATTTTCTCGAGACATAGCGACGAAGCAAGCAAACAAGGCAAATAAAAATATTTTTGTGTTTGTGTAAAATTGTTTTAGAAGTGGGGGAGATGAAAAAGAGAGGCAACTGGCAACTGGAAAGGCAAATAAAAGTAAGAGCAGGTAGATGATAGTTTATGCAAAGGTACTTGATAGGTTTTGGTGATGACTCCCAGGCAATGGTGCTAGAAATTCTCCCTGCTACTTGTGAGCTGCGTTGAGATTTCCTTGACCAGGAGAAGATGATGCAGTATAGTAGAGATAAGTATTTCCCTCAGTTAGGAACCTAGGTTATCAATCCAGTAGGAGAATCACACAGAACCTTGTTAGCAACACCTATACACAGAAAAGCAAATACTTGCACCCAACGCGAACAAGGGGGTTGTCAATCCCCTCGGTGGTTATTTGCAAGGATTAGATCTCATAGTGGTAGATAGATAAATTAAATTGCTAAATAAAATTGCAGCAAGGTATTTTTGGATTTTATATATGATAAAAGCACCTGGGGCCATAGTTTTCACTAGAGGCTTCTCTCTCGAACGCAAAGCATACGGTGGGTGAAGAAATTACTGTTGAGCAATTGATAGAAAATCGCATAGTTATGACGATATTCAAGGTACTGATCATGTATATAGGCATCACGTCTGAGACAAGTAGACTAACTCCTACCTGCATCTACTACTATTACTCCATCCATTGAGCACTATCTAGCATGCATCAAGGGTATTAAGTTATAAAAACGGAGTAACACCTTAAGCAAGATGACATGATCTATAGAAAGTAAACCCCAAAAATATGAATGGACCCCATCTTTTTATCCTTAATGGCAACAATACGAATACGTGTCATGTCCCTTTCTGTCACTGGGATTGAGCACCGCAAGATTGAACCCATCACAAAGCACATTTCTCATTGCAAGAAAAATCAATCTAGTTGGCCAAACCAACAGATAGATCGAAGAGTAATACAATGCTATAACAATAATGCATAAAAGAATTTAGAGAAGACTCAATTAATATTCATGAATAATCTGATCATAAATCCACAATTCATCGGATCCCAACAAACACACCGCAAAAGAATATTACATCAAATAGAACTCCAAGAATATTGAGGAGAACATTGTATTGAATATCAAAGAGAGAGAAGAACTCATCTAGCTACTAGCTATGGACCCGTAGGTATGCGGTGAACTACTCACGCATCATCGGAAGGGCAACAAGGATGATGTAGAAGTCCTCCGTGATCCATTCCCCCTCCGATAGAGTACTGGAGAAAGCCTCCAGATGGGATCTCGGAAGAACAAAAACTTGTGGCGATGGAAAAAGTGTTTCGGGTGGCTCTCTGATGTATTGTGAATATTTGAGACTTTATAGAGGCGGAATTAGGTCAAGATGTTCCATGAGGGGCCCATGATACGTCTCCAGTGTATCTATAATTTTTGATTGTTCCATGCTATTATATTATCTGTTTTGGATGTTTTATATGCATTAATATGCTATTTTGTATGATTTTTGGGACTAACCTATTAACCTAGAGCCCAGTGCCAGTTTTTGTTTTTCCCTTGTTTTAGAGTTACGTAGAAAAGGAATACCAAACAGAGTCCAAACGGAATAAAACTTTCGCGACGATTTTTCTTGGACCAGAAGACAGCCGGGAGACTTGGAGTGCAAGTCAGAAGAGCCACAAGGGTCGAGGGCATGCCCCCCCGACCTTGTGGGCCCCTCGGTGACCCCTTGACCTAGATCTTCCTCCTATATATATTCTCAAATACCCCAAAAACTAAGGCGTTACTCCGTTCTTGTCATCTTGCTTAAGGCGTTACTCTATTCTTTATGAACTTAATACTCTAGATGCATGCTAGATAGCGGTCGATGTGTGGAGTAATAGTAGTAGATGCAGAATCGTTTTGCTCTACTTGACACGGACGTGATGCCTATATTCATGATCATTGCCTTAGATATCGTCATAACTTTGCGCTTTTCTATCAATTGCTCAGCAGTAATTTGTTCACCCAACGTAATAATTTCTATCTTGAGAGAAGCCTCTAGTGAAACCTATGGACCCCGTGTCTATTTTCCATGATATAAGTTTCCGATCTATAATTTTAGTTTCCGATTTACTTTCTTTGCAATCTTTTACTTTGCAATCTATAAACCAAAAATATTACTTTACCGTTTATCCATCTCTATCAAATCTCACATTGCAAATAACTGTGAAGGGATTGACAACCCCTTTATCACGTTGGGTGCAAGGTTGTTGTTTGTTTATGCAGGTATTCGGTGGCTTGTTGCGTTGTCTCCTACTGGATTGATACCTTGGTTCTCAAAAGCTGAGGGAAATACTTACTCTACTTTGCTGCAACACCCTTTCCTCTTCAAGGGAAAAACCAATGCAAGCTCAAGAGGTAGCAGCCAACAAGCCCAGGGGCACGCCTGGTGAGCTTGTCGCTCCCTCGTGGCTCATCTGGTCTTCTCCCGAACCTTCTAGGGTCTCTCTTGGTCCAAAAAAACCATCAAAAAGTTTCATAGAGTTTGGACTCTGTTTGGTACTGATTTCCTGAAAATCCAAAAACAAGCAAAAATCAACAACTGGCACCGGGCACTAGGTTAATAGGTTAGTCCCAAAAAATGATATACAATTGCATATAAAACATCTAGGATTGATACTATAATAGCATGGAACAATAAAAAAATATAGATACATTGGTGATGTATCAGTGAGTGATGTTCACGAGGCTTTGCGTGATTCTCCTATTGTTTCGATAAATCTTGGTTCTCATTAAGGGAAATACTTATCTCTACTGTACTGCATCTCACCTCCCTTTTTGGAGAAAATCCCAAACGCAGCTCACAAGTAGCATTGATCTTGTTATTCTTGGAGTTGTGAGGACTCCTAGACATTTGGAATACTTACGGAAGAATCCAAGTTTTGGACAAAATAAGTTTGTGAAGATTTGGAGGCTACCTCAGATTTGAGCTCCTACTTTGTGTGGGAAGCTCAAAAGAGAAGAAAGCCAGACATTGTGTTGTTGGGGGTAATTGGAGTTTGCCACACCTCTCCAACGGAGAATAGAACTCCCACAATAGTATGAAATTGGGATAAATCCTTCGTCTCTGACTTGTGGTTATCTCTTCCTTCACCTTTACTTTTGTAAATTATTTCTAGCTTTGTTTACATATCTATCTTGTGTTGCTATCTTTATCCTGTCATATAGGTTGTATCACATAGTTGCACATTTATAGATCTAATTTCACCCACATTCCCCTGAATTTGAAAATAAAAGATAAACTTTGTAGCCGCCTATTCACCCCCCTTGATTTGACATCTTAGATCATTCAGTTAACAACATGTGTTGCAAACTAATAATTTATTGAGCGATCTCTTAGAAGCATTCATCTCAGTATCGCCAAGTGTACATGTACATTTTAGACCCTTTCCTCTAAAATATGAACATGCCTATTTGATAACTGTTTGATATTTGTTGCCATATCAATTCAGTTATGGACCATTGATTTTCCCCATTCACTCCACCAGTGCTCTATATAAGCCAAACATGAATACCTAACCCTAGATACTCCCCATCCCCGCACCCAATGCGCACATACTCCCCGCCGCCATGTTGTTGTTACCCTTGATGTTAGTACAACCACACGAGACCTCCCCTCCTAAATTGTGGGATCTAAAACGAAGAGCGGCAATGACACCAGACTACATCTCATCCTTCCTTGCCTGCTCGTCGTTGTTCTATTTGTCACCTTCATCGTTAGGTTTGGATTCCTCGTCGCCCATGATAAAATTCACCACCTATTATCATTGCAACCACCAGGCTTTCCTCATGACCCCTCTTGGTGTCTCTCTCGCTATCTCTCCTACTCAATGTTAAGCCATCAACACCCTTATTTTGAACCCTAGAAGCTGTTGGGTCCTAAATCAAACTTTTATGCTTGCCCCTAAAAAAAGCTCCGTGGAGATGAAGACAAAGTTGTTGTGAAGAAAATGAAGGTATACAATCTTACAAATACAAAATATATTAAGCAATATGTTTATATATTAGTCGTATAGTCATCCCATCAATTTGAGTTTGCGAATAAAGATGTCCATATAATTGTGTTCCCTGGATTTTTTTTGGATGAAAATTTATCGTTGCAACATCAAAACCAATCCCTTTCGTTTGGTATGATTCGAGAGATCACACATTTTTCACATCTCTATAGGGTAGTTGTGTTTCCTTCCTTCTTCTTTCTTCTTGTTGTAGTCAGTTGCTTTTCCCACAAAACAAACTATTCACGTGTTCACTAGCTTTTACTGTCTATATGTATGTGCAGATCTTATTATCACATCTTTGTACAATAGTTTCTTTTCCTCCCTTCCTTCTTTCTGTTTGTTATAGTCACATTGACGAGGAAGAGTTGTCCGATTGACGAGACATGATGTCAAGTGTGTACCACCACATAACCCTAGCCGCTATGTAAGAGCTGACATATGTGTTCCTTTAGAAAATTCAAACTTCATTAACCCCAACCTTTGTAGCAACTAGGATGCGCGCAACCATATTATTATAAAACCAATAAAACAGGAAGAAAAGATCAAGTATTTGAGTGAATAGAGAGCAAGAAATTGAAAAGGGCAAATGGGATGTGCCAAGTCCTAACATAATATATATTTCTTGTAAGATCAATGTTTTGCAATAAAAATAAGACACCGAGGGTCTCACTTGCTTCATCAATGGTGAGATCGATAACCTGAGTTAGATCTTCAACTCTACCTTGATAGACCATCCTTTGATCATTTTCACAAAAATAAATTATCAGAGATCAAAAACTATTTGGTGGATTTCCAATTTTTTTCCTTGCGAGGTAACATAGAAAACCTTTCATTAAGATATGAGCGGACCACTACTTGAGCTACTGCAACATCTCAATTCATCCATTCTTTTAGCATGAAAGCTTGTTTAGACACACTTGTTTAGGTATTCCAAGTTGTGGATTGATCTCCACAGAAGTTTGCGAAGATTTGGGGGCTACCTCGAGGTTTACCGCTGGAGATTTCAGCTCCTACTTTGTGTGGGAATCTCAAAGGAGAAGAAGGCAAGACTTTGTGTTGTTGGTGGTACTTGGTCTTCGCCATGAATCTCCACCGAAGATTATAACTCCCCCAAGAGTATGAATTTGGGATAAATCATTCGTCTCTGACTTCTGGTTATCTCTGCCTCCACCACTTCTTTTGTAAATTATTGCTAGCTTTGTTTACTTGCGCATCTAATGTACCTAGCGTTATCCTGTCATACAGGTTTGTATCATGTATTTGCACATGTGCATAACTAACTTCATCCACATTAACCTATTGCAAATAAAAGCTAAACTTTTGTAGTCGCCTACCCCCCTAACAACATTTTTGCAAACTAATAATCCATCAACCGATCTCCTAGAAGCATCATGTGAGTAATCTCCAGGTGTACATGTACATTTTAGAACATTTCCCCTTAGATACGAAGACACATATTTGATAACCATTGGTTCTTTGTTTCCATATATAAATTGATTCATGGACCGTGATTTTCCCAATTCACTCCACAAATTCTCTATATAAGCCAATCATGAATCTCTAACCCCAGAGACTCGCTCTGCCCTCCCCCAACGCTCGTGTCCTCCCCATCGCCAAGTTTTTCTTACCCTTTGCGTTAGTACAACCATGCAAGATCTCCCCTCATAAATTGTGGCCTCTAAATCCAAGAGCAGCAAGAACACCACACTTCACCTCGTCCTTACTTGACTGCTCATCATTTATTTGCCATCGCCATCATCTCCCTTGGTTCATCATTAGGTTTGGATTCGTTGCCTCCCAAGATAAAATTTCCCACCTATAGTCATTGCCACCATCGCGCTTTCCTCATGACCCCTCTTGGTGTCTCTCTCGCTACCTCTCCTATCCAACGCTAACCCATCAACACACTTATTTTGGCTCCTAGGATCTAATGAATCCTAAATCATAACTTAAAGCTCCTTGGAGAGACGAAGACAAAGTTGACGTGAAAAAAATGAAGGTATAAACCCTTACAAATACAAATATATTTAGCAATATGTGTAAATATTACTCGTATTTCTTGGATAAAGATGTTCTTATAATTATGTTTCCTTGATTTGTTTGGATAAACATTTACCACAACAACAACATCCTGATTAATCCCTTTTGTTTGGTAACATTCAAGAGATCACACATTTTTCACATCTCCATAGGATTGTTGTATTTCCTCCTTCCTTCCTTCCTTCCTTCCTCCTCCTCCTCCTCCTTCTTCTCTCCGTAGGATTGTTGTATTTCCTCCTTCCTTCCCTCCTCCTCCTGCTTCTTCTTATAATTGCTTGTTTTCCCCGCAAAACAAAGTATTCATGTGTTCAGTAGCTTTTACCATCTATATGTATGTGTAGTTCTTGTTATCACATCTCTGTACAATAGTTGCATTCTCTTCCTTGCTTTCTTTTTGTTATATTCATGTTGACGAGCCGTGATATCAAGTGTTGACCATCGCATAACCCTAGCCACCATGTAAAAGCTAACTTATGTGTTTCTTTAGAAACTAGGAACTTCATTACCCCCAACCTTTGTAGCAACTAGCATGACTGCAACCATGTTATTATAAAATCAATAAACCGGTGAAAAAGATCTAGTATGCGAGTGGATAGAGTAAGAAATTGAAAGGGGCAAACATGTTGCACCAATTCCTAACATAATATCTTGTTCTTGTAAGATAGATCTTTTGCCAGTAAAAACAAGACACCGAGTTGCACTAGCCTCACCAGCAGTGGGCCCGACAACCTGAGTTAGATCTTTGACTCTACCTTAGGGCATGTACAATGGTCCTATGTTAGGAGTACCACGTAGGACAACACATTGAGGTAGAGGAGAGAGAAACCATTAGAAAAGGCTTGTCTTCTCTTATTTAAGAGATGATCTGTTAGCACCATATGTCTCATCACGTTTTTAGAAATAACTAGTTATTGAAAATAAGACTAAGAGATGACCCATTATAGATATGTTTTTATTGTTATCTCTAAATTATATTCAAGCCTTAAGATAAGAGTGCCTTATCAACCACTGTACATGCCTTTAATAAAACCGTTCTTTGGTCATTTGCACAAAAACAAATTATCAAAAATCAATAAGTATTTGGTGGACTTCCAATTTTTTTGTCTGCGAGGTAACATGAAGAACCTTCCATTAAGATATGAACACACCCCTACTTGAGCTTGGGCAACATCTCAATTCATCCATTCCTTTAGTATGGAAGCTTGCTTCATTTTTTAGCAAAGTCTAAGTAATTTATATTTTGCGTATAATGCCAATTTTCATAAGGTATATGTGTACCACTTTACTAGTATTGTTGACATATTCCATTATTTTTTTAATCCCATTTATATGCATTGCGGTTCCTAACATACTTACCCACATGAAACAACCATCTCATATGTTTCTCACAGATGAAATGAATCCAAGTGTGAATTCTTCTAGTTTGATTTCGCAAAATGCGATTCCTAACATTTTTATCCACATGTCTCGTATGTTGCCTATATTCGCACACTTCTTTCTTTATTCACCTTTCCTAAAAAGAACCCGTTCACCTTATTGTGATTCTTAACATTTTTACTCGCATGTAAACTACCTCATATGTTGCCTACATGGCCATTTTTACCAGCATGTAACAATTGTCGCGTATGTTGCTATATATGAAATCAATCCAAGTGTGAGTGTGTAACACTCTTCTATGTTTGATTTGTTTCAAATTGTTAGAATAAATCCAAGGCACTCTGTTGATCATTCGAGGACCATGCAATCATACAAGCATGACACCGAGATTTGTTAACGAGGTTCATCATCATGGTTACGTCCCCGGGGCATGACTACGGGTGCTCCTCCCCATGATATCGCTACAATACCGCACCCCGGCCCAGCTCTCCCGCGTGCCTGTGCTATTATGTTGGCATAGGTTACATCGTGTGTCTATCCCCGCTATATATGAGAGGCCTATGATACAAGTGTCTTACTTGGACACGACACCATATCCTGTCTACATATTGTATAACTCCAAGTCCAACTGTAACCTAACTTGTACAATAATATTCGACACAACTCTAACAAACTCCACCTTGGCGAATATTCTCCATCACCTTGAATTCGTCCGTGCGTCGAACCTCTATGTACATTGGACTTGAGATACGCCATGAGCACCGCTGCTACTCCCAGACTCCATATGACTCCACCTGCAACTATAGTCCCTTCTCGTCTTCTTCACAGTCAACACTTGAGCAAAGTTAAGTTTTTTATTACTCTACATTTTGCTCCCAACTTCCGGAGTTTACGTTCAATGCCATCACACACCGATAACTTATCTGCGTGAAAATGAACAACTCACATATTGAACGCCACATATAAGAGTTACCTGAACTCAACATCACCGCTCTTTCTTGACCATCTGTCTGAAACTTGATGGAATTTCACCGTCGCCCTGTGTCATCCTGAGTCAAATTCATAGTTGTCTCATCCTTTTTTTTCCCGGATAGTCTCTGACATGTCCCATAGCTATAGCACTCCGCCTCCTTCTGTCCTTGTCATCCGCACTTTGCCATGTGCACTGAAACACCACAGAATATACGCCCATGTACTCTCCTAGCTTTTGACAATTTCAGACTTTCCGCCACTTTCTCAGATTCTTCATGGTCAACTTCCGTCCATCAATTAGCACCGATAGACCCAGTCACCAACTTGAATCCGGTACTCGTCAACACTGCTTCAGCACCCCCTGCACAGTTTGTCTAACCACATGTCTGACCATCAGTGCCTTGGCCTATCGCTATCCCATGCTTACCGCACGCCTCGCCGCTATCATCGCGTCGAACCTCTGTTGTCCTGGTCGAGTCTCCCGGATAGCTAGCCCACATTGCCTCAACCCCCACTGCAGAGAACCACCGATCATCACCGACCGATGCCGAGTATCACGTCTTCATCAGACCATTGGGCCCAGTCCAATCCACGTGTCTCTCGCTATCCCACTGAAATAGGCTTCGATTCTCCGATATCTTACACCGTAGCCCCTCCATCAGCTCAGAGTGTAGTCATCCGTAAGACTCCAGCTCCACCTTCAAACATGACTCCATGTAGCTGGCCGTGCTACCCCTGTGCCCCGTTGACTTCAAGCTCTCATGTGTGCATCGCCTTGAATCAACCCCGCATCATAGTCTTGTCGAAGCCGCACAAGCCCTCAGGCCTGCACCACGTGTTTTCACGCCCCAGAAGTCGACCACCATCAGCATCACGCTCCTATGTCGTCGTTGCCGAAATCACCACCGCCTTCCGCTTTGACAAACCTCCATGTCAGTCCATCAGACAGTCCAATCCGACCCAGCCGAAATTATCCGACTGCAACCATGCTTCACCTTGCGTCGTGTCCGCCCGCACTCCGTGCCTTGCTTGACGCCCTGTGTATGCATGATCTGTACGACACACTGTCCTCATCTTCACATACTCTTCTAGCCCCCTCCGCAAACTTGACAGAGAAAAAAAACTTCCATGCAAACCTGACCCGAAGAATTCTTTGCACAACTTATTTTCCTCGTCACTATTTGCCTGTGCTTCACCATGTACCTCTAGCAGCAAAGATATGAAGAATTCCATCTCTTGGTTGCCCACGTACACAAACACACTCATATCATGTGAAGCCTAAGACACTCGTGCCCCTTTTTTCCAACAAATCTCACGCCACGATGATTCCCATTGCTAGGCACTGCTCCCAGTTTTTATTCCGCCTGTACGAAACCTCGTAAACAGCCAATTCGGACGACCTTCTCCTACTTGGACAACAGCCCACTGGACCACGTGCGCGCCAGCCCTGCTTGGGCCAGGCCTCGCTTGAACAGGCCTCAGCCTCACACCACCTGGGCCTTGTGCTGCCACGGGTTCAACTATTGTTGCCACGACCTGCAAGGCTGCACCTATACCCTAGCCTTGTCTAAAAAAAAACCTATACCCCAGCCGAGCGCCGCGTGCTGCCTGCAGCCAATCCGTGTGCGCTGCTGCAGGACGATTCGTCCTCGATCTGCCTCCACGAGAGCTTCCCCGTACACGCCTGACGCCAACTGCAATTCTGATATGCCGCACTTGCCAAGTTCGATTACTTCTTGAAGAACTACAACAACCATAGAACTTATCGCTGCCTCCTGGTCGTAATTCGTCAGCGACGACTCGTCGACTACTGCTCCTCCCACGGCTGCGATCGCTTTCCACACAACTGTCGATTCGTTCCTTCTTCTCTTAATCAACAATCCGTGACCTTCAAGCAACCTAACTCATGATACCACTTGTTAGAATAAATCCGAGGCACTCCGTTGATCATTCGAGGACCAAGCAATCACACAAGCACGACACTGAGATTTGTTAACGAGGTTCACCATCATGGCTACGTCCCCGGGGCATGACTAGGGGCGCTCCTTCCCATGACACTGCTACAATACCGCACCCCGGCCGCCCGGGCGCCGGCTCACGGCGCCGGCTCCCCCGCGTGCCTGTGCTATTATGTTGGCATAGGTTACATCGTGTGTCTATCCCCGCTATATATGAGAGGCCTATGATACAAGTGTCCTACTTGGACACGAGACCATATCCTGTCTACACATTGTACGACTCTAAGTTCAACTGTAACTTAACTTGTACAATAATATTCGACACAACTCTAACACAAATTGTGTTTCCTGCCATTTTTACCCGTATGCCTGCGAGGACTTCATATATATATATATATATATATATATATATATATATATATATATATATATATATATATATATATATATATATATATATATATATATATATACATCCTACCTTCCCATGGCCACGCCTGGGCAGCGGCAGCAGCCGGGCGTGGACCGCCTTAGTGCGCTGCCCGACGAACTCCTTGTGACCATCCTGGATGGCCTAGACACCCGCTCCGCGCTCGCCACCACCGTCCTAGCCAAGCGCTGGACGCACCTCCCCCGCCTCCTCAGCGCACTCGAGTTTAGGGTCACCGACATGTTCCCACCGCCGGTGTACCAACAGTCTCCCGTCTTCCTGGAGCAATACGCGCCGGCCGTCATGGCCAGGTACAACGACGCCATTGACAGATTCATGGAAGCGGCCCACGCCGACGGTAGCCAGGGGCGGACCTAGAGAGAAAATGATCCGGTGTCCCATCATATAATCACTCACAATATTCATCTAAGAATGGGGTGTCCTTCACTATAGTTTGCATTAAATTTACAAAGAAAAATTCCTGCACCCGGTGTCCTGTGCACCCGGGTGGCTCAACATGGGTACGCCCCTGACGGTAGCTATATCCCCCAGCCCGGCAGGAGGCTCCGGCTCGAGTTCTTCGACCCAGACAAACCCGCTTTCGTTGACCGCCTGATCGGCACAGCGGTCAGAAGCTGGGGCGTGGAGGACCTGGAGGTCATAGTCAAGCCGGTGGCACGCCATATCGCTTACTTCTTCCCACAGCATTACCTCGATGACGAGTCGGCGCAATTCATCTGCAGCCTCACTCTGGGAGGTTACAGCCTCCTCCCGCCGCTGCACAGGTACGGCAAGCTCACTGCGCTCGTCCTTCAGGATATCAGCCCGTCGGTGCCTGTGGCGGCCTACGCCGGTGTGTTTTCCAGGTGCCCGGGGCTGCGGTCCGTGCACCTCAGGCGCTGCCACCCCGAAACCGACAACAACATACCCAGCGTCATGGAGGTGGACGCGCCGGCGTCGGGGATCATTGAGCTCGTCGTCTACAACTGCTCGTTCCAGGCGATCCGGCTGCTGGCTCTCCCGGCACTGGAGCGCCTGGAGTGCAGCGGCAACCCCGTCAGTCTGGCATTCGGCATCATCCCGTGCCTGCCGCACGTAGTCCTCAGCCTAGGATTCTTCATCCTGGAAGGCCACCCCTGGGACGACCGGTACGGCGACTATACGCTCGACGAGCTCCCGGTGGCGGTTAACCCTGCGGCCGTGACGGTCACGGACCTCGTCCTCCGGTTCACGGGTACCTACAGGTGGGTGGAGCCGTGGCTCGACGGCGTGACGCCGTTCCCCGTCCTGCGCAGGCTGCTGGTGGCGGACGTGCCTTCCAACTGGGACGTGTCGTGGGCGTACCTCCTCCTCGAGGCGGCGCCGTCGCTCGAAGTCTTCCACGTGAGCGTCACCCCCTGCGCCGAGGACTCGCAGCGCGACGTCGACATCATGTGGCGTCCGTCCAAGTACCGTCACCGTCACCTCAAGGAGCTGGTGATCGTCGGGTTCGAGCTGACGCCGACGCAGGCGTGCCTGGTCAGGCTCGTCATGAAGACGTGCAAGGCGCTGAGGCGCGTCGTGCTGATGAAGGGCGGCCGCATAGAGGACAGGGGACTCGGGGCGGCTGGGAGGTGGTGGCGCCGCAGGAGAACGGCTGGAGCGACGACGAGAAGGTGGCCGCGGAGAGGGCGATCAAGAAAGTCAGATACTTCAAGCTGTACGGTCATCTGTTCTTTGCATGAGTTTGAGAGTTCTTCCGCTTTGTAGGCGGCGATTTAGATTCGAGACTTCTTTTCCGACTGTGAGTTCGGGTCATCGTATGTTTTAATTTAAGTTAATGTCGGATCTGTTTGTCGAACGGTTAAAGCATTTATCGAACCGTTAAAGCAAAGGGAATGATTTCCATTCAAGATCTCTTTCCACAACAAATTATTGCGGTGATTGATTTACTGAATAATGTATGCATGCATATCTCTGAACTGAATATTCTGTTTTGCTTTGTGGGTGGAAGTATCTTGTGGCAACCTTATTTCTGAATAAAATGCATAGGTTAGAAATAAACTGCTTTAAGATCATAGAGCAGGCAATTGCACGTCTAACTTATCGGCCACAGTAGTACTTTTACTGTATTTGCAACAACACATTCTAACCAGAGCAACAGGTTCAGAGCCCTTCATCATGACAACTTCAAAACAAGCAAACACATTGCATATATTCTGTGAAGCCTATGTGCAGATGCAGGTTAGGCCAATACACAAATACACAAACCAAGAATTATATTGAGCACTCAATTCTTGGTAGTATGGAAGTGATACTGTGTTTGCTCTGTAAATAAATGATAGGCCTGAACCAAGCTGTTCTCAAAACAGAGAGAAAGAAACTGCAGTCTTAGAAAGAAACTGCAATGTTCTGTAGAGATGCACGATTTGTGACCCGTGCACTCCCTGTCAGTGCCTAGATTAGTGTTGGATGGCTGAATAAGTTCACATGCAAATCTCTAAAAATAAAATAAATATACCTTACTTCTGATAGCAAAGAACAGATCTAGGGTTAGTGCAGTGCCGATGGGAAGCGCCGCCACCACCTCGCCCACTACTCTCTGCCATCACCGGCCACTGTCACCATGGCCGGCACCGGTGGCCCCTCGAGCCACAAGGAAAAGGTAATACTCCCATACCACTACCCGAATCCCCATGCCCACTGGATCAACAGATCCTATCAATGGTATCAGCCCAGGTTGGCGTTATGGATTTTCGGTAGCAACAGAAATCCTCCCTCCCCAAAGAACCCTAGAACAGGGCAAAGAAAGATTCCTCTCCGGAGAAAGTAGCGCCGTCGTTATGGCCGCGCCGTTCCTCTCGATCCGGACGGGCATCGGCACGCCGAGCCGTCCGGAAGAAGAACCATAGGAGTTAGCCCAAGGGCTCGCCGGAAAAGGAGAAGGGGGGCACCGCAGCCAAACCGCTCGACGGCGGCGCGCTCACCACGAGGTAGACGCGCAGCCGACGAGGGGGAAGGCCATGGCGCCGCCGTCGGAACCTCCGCCGCAGTCGTCGTCCAGATCGAAAAAGAGGAGGCGCTGGTGGTGGAGACACAAAGGAGAGGACAAGAGGAAAAGGGGGAAGAGAGGGTGGCGCGCAGCGCGGTGGCTTCAGGTCGCCGTCGCCGGCGGCCAGACTTAGCTCGCCGGTGGCCTCTGGCCCCAGCCACGGAGACAGATCGGAGGACGGCCTGCCCTCTCTGCAACAGGAAAGAGAAGGGGAACAGGAGGAAAGAGAAGCGGCCAGGCTCGCCTGGTGGTGGACGCCATCGCCGGCGGCTCGACCGGACCGGTGTGGCGCGGTCGCCCGGCGACCGGGAAAGCGTCGGGTCGAGAGAGGCTGAACGACGCGAGAGAAAAGAATGGGGGCGCTAGGTTTCGGGTCTGGGACTCTGTCCGGTTTTTGTTCGAGCGAGAACGGCGGTCCACCGTCCGATCGCGTTGAACGGTTTGGATTAAAACCCTTGCCTCCCCATTGGCCTTTTGGGCCGAAAGTGATCGTGGGCTAGGCCGAGGAAGGCCGGCTCGCGCGGCGTGGCGCGGGAAGCAGGCCATGGGCCGCTTCCTCTGCTGCGGGCCTTGAGCACTGGGCCTGGCCGCAGCTGCGTGCTGCGCCGTGGGCGTAGCAGCGCGCTGGACCAAGGCAGGGCCAGTCCATTTTATACAGTTTCCTTTTTCTACTAAAAAATATTTCCAATGAAAATTCTGTTTAGAAAATATATAAAAGAAAAAAGTAGAACAGTTTCTGAAAATGAAAATAAAAAAATTTCAGAAAAAGAAACATTCATGAATTTAGTTGGCAAAAAGAAAAGTTTATGTAAACAATAAAAGTGCACTTTTAAAAGAAAAGGAAAAATTTTCTGTAAAGAATAATAGGTTCATGAATTTTCTATTCATGTTTTTTCCGCTGCAAATAAAAATAAAAGTGCTCCTTTAAAAGTGAATAGAACTAGAATAGAAGATGAAATTGTTGCTTCTCTAATGCTTTTTTGAAACCAACTGGTTAAAATTGCTTAAAGAGTAAAAGAGTAGAGAAGTGTTTCTGCATAGAATATTGAAAGTTTCTGCTGCAGAGAAATTTTTTTATCGTCCAATTAAATTGGAACCAACGGGAAAATTTAATTGGAAAAACTGTTCTTAGCAATGTTTTCCCTTGTGGGTGAAATCAGATTCAGATAGCTTCCGCTATGACAAAAGAAATGTTGGGGAACATAGCAAAATTTTAAAATTTTCTACGCATCACCAAGATCAATATATGGAGTCATCTAGCAACGAGGGAGAGATGAGTGCATCTACATACCCTCGTAGATCGCGAGCGGAAGCGTTCAAGAGAACGGGGTTGATGGAGTCGTACTTGTCGTGATCCAAATCACCGATGATCGAGCGCCGAACGGACGGCACCTCCGCGTTCAACACACGTATGGTTGGGAAGACGTCTCCTCCTTCTTGATCCAGCAAGGGGAAGGAGAGGTTGATGGAGATCCAGCAGCACGACGGCGTGGTGATGGAAGCAGCGGTGATCTCAGCAGGGCTTCGCCAAGCTCCAACGAGAGAGAGAGAGAGAGAGAGAGAGAGAGAGAGAGAGGGGGGTGTTACGAGGGGAGAGGGAGGCGCCAGGGACTTGGGTGAGGCTTCCCTCCCTCCCCCACTATATATAGGGCCACTAGTGGGGGGGCGGCCCTAGGAGATCCCATCTCCAAGGGGGGGGGCGGCCAAGGGGGAACTTGCCCCCGAAGTCAGGTGGGGCAACCCCCATCCCTAGGGTTTCCAACCCTAGGCGCAGGGGGAGGCCCATGGGGGGCGCACCAGCCCACCAGGGGCTGGTTCCCCTCCCACTTCAGCCCATGGGGCCCTCCGGGATAGGTGGCCCCACCCGGTGGACCCCCGGGACCCTTCCGGTGGTCCCGGTACAATACCGATTACCCCCAAAACTTTCCCGATGGCCGAAACTGGACTTCCTATATATATAAATCTTTACTTTCGGACCATTCCGGAACTCCTCGTGATGTCCGGGATCCCATCCGGGACTCCGAACAACTTTCGGGTTACCGCATACTAATATCTCTACAACCCTAGCGTCACCGGACCTTAAGTGTGTAGACCCTAAGGGTTCGGGAGACACGCACACATGACCGAGACGACTCTCCGATCAATAACCAACAGCGGGATATGGATACCCATGTTGGCTCCCACATGTTCCACGATGATCTCATCGGATGAACCACGATGTCGAGGATTCAATCAATCCCGTATTCAATTCCCTTTGACAATCGGTACGTTACTTGCCCGAGATTCGATCGTCGGTATCCCAATACCTCGTTCAATCTCGTTACCGGCAAGTCACTTTACTCGTACCGTAATGCATGATCCCGTGACCAAACACTTGGTCACATTGAGCTCATTATGATGATGCATTACCGAGTGGGCCTAGAGATACCTCTCCGTCATACGGAGTGACAAATCCCAGTCTCGATCCGTGTCAACCCAATAGATACTTTCGGGGATACCTGTAGTATACCTTTATAGTCACCCAGTTACGTTGTGATGTTTGGTACACCCAAAGCACTCCTACGGTATCCGGGAGTTACACGATCTCATGGTCTAAGGAAATGATACTTGACATTGGAAAAGCTCTAGCAAACGAACTACACGATCTTGTGCTATGCTTAGGATTGGGTATTGTCCATCACATCATTCTCCTAATGATGTGATCCCGTTATCAATGACATCCAATGTCCATAGTCACGAAACCATGACTATATGTTGATCAATGAGCTAGTCAACTAGAGGCTCACTAGGGACATGTTATGGTCTATGTATTCACACATGTATTATGATTTCCGGATAACACAATTATAGCATGAATAATAGACAATTATCATGAACAAGGAAATATAATAATAATCATTTTATTATTGCCTCTAGGGCATATTTCCAACAGTCTCCCACTTGCACTAGAGTCAATAATCTAGTTACATTGTGATGAATCGAACACCCATAGAGTTCTGGTGTTGATCATGTTTTGCTCGCGGAAGAGGTTTAGTCAACGGATCTGCGACATTTAGATCCGTATGTACTTTGCAAATATCTATGTCTCCATCTTGAACATTTTCACGAATGGAGTTGAAGCGATGCTTGATGTGCCTGGTCTTCTTGTGAAACCTGGGATCCTTGGCAAGGGCAATAGCTCCAGTGTTGTCACAGAAGAGAGTGATCGGCCCCGACGCATTGGGTATGACTCCTAGGTCGGTGATGAACTCCTTCATCCAGATTGCTTCATGCGCTGCCTCTGAGGCTGCCATGTACTCCGCTTCACATGTAGATCCCGCCACGACGCTTTGCTTGCAACTGCACCAGCTTACTGCCCCACCATTCAAAATATACACGTATCCGGTTTGTGACTTAGAGTCATCCAGATCTGTGTCGAAGCTAGCGTCGACGTAACCCTTTACGACGAGCTCCTCGTCACCTCCATATACGAGAAACATATCCTTAGTCCTTTTCAGGTACTTCAGGATGTTCTTGACCGCTGTCTGGTGTTCCATGCCGGATTACTTTGGTACCTTCCTACCAAACTTACGGCAAGGTTTACATCAGGTCTGGTACACAGCATGGCATACATGATAGACCCTATGGCTGAGGCATAGGGGACGACACTCATCTTTTCTCTATCTTCTGCCGTGGTCGGACATTGAGCTGAGCTCAATTTCACACCTTGCAATACAGGCAAGAACCCCTTCCTGGACTGATCCATATTGAACTTCTTCAATATCTTATCAAGGTATGCGCTTTGTGAAAGACCTATGAGGCATCTTGATCTATCTCTATAGATCTTGATGCCTAATATGTAAGCAGCTTCTCCAAGGTCCTTCATTGAAAAACACTTATTCAAGTAGGCCTTAATACTGTCCAAAAGTTCTATATCATTTCCCATCAAAAGTATGTCATCCACATATAATATGAGAAATGCTACAGAGCTCCCACTCACTTTCTTGTAAACGCAGGCTGTGACACCCAGATAATTAGGCTACAGTAATCCCAGATTAATGATGCCACGTCACTTTGATTACTGTTGCAAAACCTGCGTTAGTTAAATACCGAATCAAATTTCAAATTCAAAGTCAAGTCAAACAATTAAAGTTTTCAAAAGTCAAAACTAAAATGTTGTAGAGGTGACAAATATTGCATAGTTAATTATGGTGGAGAATCCACATATTTATAAAATATTTAAGTGCACTAAAATGATTTAACCAGTAGTGAAAACAATTAAATAAATGCCTATGGAATTTTATAAAATATTAAAACTATTTTATTTTGGGCTAAGAATTGATCTGGCAGTAGTTATTTATAAACAAAATTTAAATACTAGTGCTAATTTTTATAAAACTAGAAATAAAACATAAAAGAAAGATAAGAAAAACATAATAGCCAAAACAAATAAAAGGTTAAAACAACCCCTCCCCCCCTCAAACTAGACCAGGCCCAACTGGCCACTGCCCCGGCCGGCCCAGCCGAACCACTCCTGCCCCCTTGGCCTACTAGGCCTCCTCCCCTGCCCGTGACCTAGCGTCGCCCCCACCCCCTCCCCCTCGTCCCACTCCTCTACCTCCCTCTCCTCGATCCAGATCGGATAGGGGCAATCGGGGCCTGATCCCATTGTCGTGGTTCTAAGTCTGACAGTGAGGTAGGGGGGTATGTATGAAGAGGCTAGGCCTTAGCTGTTGGGAAGTTGTAAGCACGCAAGGTTTACGAGTTCAGGCCCTTCTCTGAGGAAGTAACAGCCCTACGTCTCGGTGCCCGGAGGCGGTCGATTGGATTATGCGTGAGTAAGATTACAGGGGTGCGAACCCTTCATACTGAGGAGGGGGGGGGTGGCTTATATAGAGTTCGCCAGCCCTCTCTTGCCCTCAGTAATGCAGGGTTTAAGGTATATTTAAGGTGGGCGTTACTGATAATGTCCCTAATAAAGAGTCATGATGATCATAAAGATTACTAAATAGCCGACCGTTTGCCTGGGAGCGACTTGAGATCCCCTGGTGGTCGAGTGGTTGGCTTGTTGGTCGAGTGACAGCTTCTTAGTCGAGTGCCTTGGCCCCGTCGAGTGGGATATCTTCAAGTTGTCTAAAAGGTGACTTCCTCTAAGGACGTCCTACGGTAGGGCTCTTAGGACGGGTCCGTGTCCCTACCGTAGGTATATGACTACATCATTAGCCCCCGAACGGATCGAGGCTGGAGTGGAAAAAGAGGTTAGGGACCTTTTCATCCGACCCCTCGGGTAATTATGGGTGCTTCATTTTGGGTCGACTGTCATGGATGACGTCATTAACCTTTTTCAGTCGACTTGATCCGTTCCAAGTCTTTCGTCGAATGGATTTCTTCACTTGCGAGGCATCGAGCGCTGGCGTGCGCGGGATTGCCGTTCCGCCAAGTTGTTCTGCAGTTGGCGGAGATCGCGGGATTCGGATTTTTTGGGAAGCGCGCGGAACGGGGGCGGCCGCAGTAATCGGGAGCGACAGTGCGAAGGCTCCTCGATCCCCGCGCCGCCTTTTTCGCCACGTACAGCGCGCGCGCCTGCCAAGGGATTTGACAGGATAGCTCGGGCCTACCTGTCAGCCACTCGGGAGTGGCCCCTTATAAATAGTTGGCCCGGAGTCCTTCTTCAGCACGCGTGCTCCTCTCTTCTGCCCCTCTCTCTGTCTCTCCGTCGCCTCCTCCGCTTCCTTCGCTCTCGCCCTGTCGCCATAAAAACCAGCCCGAGACCTTGCCGGCGGCGATGGTGAAGAGCAAGATGACCGCCCTGGAGCGTGCGAAGAAGGCGGCGGTGGCCGGGAAGGGGAAGAAGTCTGCGCGCGGGGGCTCTTCTTCTCGGACGGCCCTGCCCAAGGGGTGGATCCAGGGCGACTGGATGCCCACGGTGCTTCGTCAGGAGGACCTCGACGATATGGTCGAGGGAGGAGTCATCCTCCACAAGGCGGCGCGTCTTCCGGGGAGGGAAATCGAGCCCCAGCCACGTGACGGTGAGCGCGTCCTCCTGGCGACTCACATTGATCGTGGTTTCTCCTTGCCGCCCCACCCTTTTTCCCGCAATTTCCTGAATTTCTTCGGGGCGCAGCTCCACCACTTCACTCCAAACTCCATAGTCTATCTTGCCGCTTTCATTTCAATGTGCGAGGCGTTTCTGGGGTGCCGCCCGCACTGGGGACTTTTCAAGCATATCTTCACCGTTCGCTCTCAGTCGGTGAAGAAGGCTAAGTCGAGTGACGAGAAGACCCAGGTGATCCAGTTGTGTGGAGGCTTGGCGATCCAGACAAGGGGGAAAAGTTGTTTTCCCTCCATCACTTTCCCGGAGTCAGTTCGGGGGTGGCAGGCGACCTGGTTCTACTGCCAGGATCAAGTGACCCCGGGGCAGTCGACCGGACTCCCGCCCTTCACCCTCGACCGAGCTGAAAAGCCGGCTTCTCTGAAGGTGACGCCCGAAGAAAAGGCCCATGTCAAGATACTGGCGGGTCAAGTGGTCGAACTTGTCCGTGAGGGCGTGACGGGGATGGACCTGCTCGAAGTCTTCCTCAGGAGGAGGATCCAACCCCTCCAGGCTCGGGATCACCCGATGTGGTTGTACTCCGGCCTTGAGGACTCCACTCGGGTCCACCCAGAGGAGGTCACCGACAAGATGCTGGAGGGGTGGTTGTCAAGCATTACAGGGAACAAAGACAACCCCCGAGGAGCCAGGAGGGTCGTTCCACTCGACAGCTCTTATGAGGTCGACCAGGTGTGTTTTTGCATTTCCGACTGAAATCTTGCTTTCTGCACTGGTCTTCTTTTGGGCGAGTCGACTGACTTTCCATTCTGCCGGCTGTCTTTCAGGCAACCACTGAGATGTATTCGACGCCCAACGGGGCGCAGGGGTCGACTGAAGAAGGTGAGGGAAGCGGAGGCGAGAGCGGCGACGACCAGGGCGAGTGGGAGTCAGACGGCGAAGGAGAGGAAGGCGACGACATCTTCTCCAGCGAGGAGGAGGAGGAAGAAGCCGAACCTCCCCGCCCAGAGAGACGATCCAAGCTCGTGCACGACCCGGCGCAGGGACGTGGTCAGGCGACTGCCTCTGCCGGGCCGTCGTCGAAACGCCCTCGGACCTCCTCTCCGACACCGACTGGGAAGGTTCCCAAGCAACCGCGCACGACGCAGTCCAAGCCGCCCAAGACTCTGCCGAAGATGAAGATAACTGTCCCTGTCATCTCTGGGTAACAAGCTTCGACTTCTTTCGTCGATTGGAGGACAGATCCTGAGTCGACTCGTTATGCTGAACTGGTTGATTCTTTGAAATTTGCAGTGCTGCTACCTCTGAGGTCTCAGCCAAGGACGACGACCAAGAGATGGGGGACGCTGCAACCTCCAACCTTGGTACGATCATCGACGTTTTGTTTTTTAGTTGACTTGGTCATTTCTTGCAATTCTTGTCGATTGAAAGTTCTTCCTGCAGCTCCTCCGCAAGTTATCGACCTCCCGGACGATGATGACAATGAGCCGCTGAGGATAGGGAGGACCAGGAGGCCGCCGACTGACAAGGCTCCCCAGCCTGCTCTGGCGCCTGAGGCCGTGGCACGGGATGGCGGCGATGCCCCTCGGGCCTCTGTGTCTTTCGCCAATCCTCTGTCGAGTGCACAGCCTTCGGCGTCGGCTGCCGATCCGACTGCCAATCCTCAGTCGAGTGCGCAGCCCTCGGCGTCGGCTGCCGATCCGACTTCACTCTTTGTCGCGTACTCTGCTCCTGAAGACGAAGTGGCCGCTGCGAAGGAGGCCATACGCCAGGCAGGGGTCATGATGGAGCAAGTGAAGAGGGCTCGGGAGGCCAGCCAGGCGGCTTACGACGCGAGTTCGGCGCTTCAGAGTAACATCCAGGTCGGTTGATTTGATGTTTGTTTGTCTGAAGAGTCTTTCTCTCTCTTTCTCTTCCTTTTTTTTTGAAGATCTTTGTTTCTGTACCTGTACACCCACTGGGTGTGTTTTCTCTTTGGTCGAACCAGTGGGGGCACGCTGAGTGCACCCACTGGGTGTAGTCCCCGAGACTACGGTGGACTGCTGGCAGTTGACTGTAGTCTGTATATTGTGGTTGTGAATCTGAACTTCTTCACTCGGTCTGCCCTGCCAGGTCGAGCGGTCCGTGGCCTGTCGACTGTATGCAGTCGTTTTTTTTGGTCGAACCAGTGGGGGCACGCTGAGTGCACCCGCTGGGTGTAGTCCCCGAGACTACGGTCGAATATTTTTTATTCGGCTGTGGTCTTAGAAACGTCACCATTGTTCCTTAGTTACTCGGGAGCAACTTATCTCAAATGTCTGTCAGCTGGTTTTTTCTTTTGCAGAGATCCTGTGAACTTGTCGCTCGTTATGCTGAATTGGAGAAGCAGAAGATTCAGCTGGACCTTGATTTAGAGCTGGCCAGGACGGAGTTGCAGAAGGTCAGGGAGGGCGCCGCAGGTAAAGCAACTTTGTCGACTGGTTCTGTTTTTAGGCTCGGGCAATCCTTTGCTGTTTCTGATTCCGTCGCCGTTTCTTTGTAGGTGAATTGGACAGAGCATTGCCGAGGAAGGATCAGGACCTGGCTGTCGCCCGTAAGGCGGCTGACGACAAGATGGTTCTGGCCGAACAGAAGCTGGCTTCGGTCGGCCAGTTGGAGCAAGAGAACGTTAGGTTGCAGGCCGCTCTGACTGATGCCAACAAGCTGGCTGCCAGTTGGAAGAAGAAGAACCTCCTCTTGGGTGAGGAGATGGAAGGCATCGCCCGTAGGAGGGACGACCTGGAGAGCTTCCTGAGGAGCCTCGCCAAGAGGCTGTACACCAAACTTGAAGGTGCTCCTCTAATTTTGACTATTTTGTACTTTTTGTGTCGACTCAATCCTGTGTTCGTTGGCTTATCCTGAGGTCTTGTGTGCAGAATTCTGTCAGAACTTCGAAGAGGAGACCGGGCGGATCGAAACGGGTCTTGACCCAATCAATTCCCCGGTGAAAGACGACACTGCCATGAACTTGCTTCGACTGGAATCTCGAATCGACGGCGCCGTGGATTACCTGGCTCGACTGAAGGTTGCCGTGTCGCGGATCGACTCGACACTTTGGCCAGAGTCTGCGCTCCAGAATGATCTCGAGTCTCTTATGGCTCGACTTGACAAAATCCCCGATCGAGTGCAGGAGTGGAAGAAGTCCTCTGCCCGGTGCGGTGCTGACGTGGCTCTATCCTTAGTCCGCGTTCATTGCAAGGAGGCGCGAGAAGAAAAGCTGGCCACCATCCAAGTCGCCAATACCAAGAGGCACAGCTTCCAGGACTTCATGGAGACCTTCATCGCTGCAGCTACTCGCATTGCGGACGGGATCGACTTGGATGAGTTCGTCGCTCCTGCCAACCATCCTCTTGAGGAGTGAGAAAACCTCTCATGTCTCTCCTTAAATTAGCCTCGGGATGCCGAGTGGATTTGTAGTCGTTTAAACTCTGCTGAGCCGAGGGCTCGAGTACTTTGATTCGGGGCTCGGGGCCTTTTAAGCTTTATCCGAACTTTATTTTTGCTGAATGTCTCTGTGATCTGGAACTGTCGTGAGAGGCTTGACGGCCGGCCCCCACCCTGTCCTTGTACATTGTATTTGTGGCGGAGCTCTCGGGAGAAGGTGGCGGTCGACCCACGCTCCGTTGTTGTACATTGTATTTGTGGCGGAGCTCTCGGGAGAAGGTGGCGGTCGACCCACGCTCCGTTGTTGTACATTGTATTTGTGGCGGAGCTCTTGGGGGAAGGTGGTAGTCGACCCATGCTCCGTTGTTATACATTGTATTTGTGGCGGAGCTCTCCACTCGGTAAGATTTTTCAAACTTAGGCGAGTGTCTGACTGCAGCTAAGTCTTTTCGTGGAGAACTTAGGCGAGTGCTGAACCGCAGCTAAGCCCCCGAGTGGGAGGGTTGCTCTCCACTCGGTGGGATTTTTCAAACTTAGGCGAGTGTCTGACTGCAGCTAAGTCTCTTCGTGGAGAACTTAGGCGAGTGCTGAACTGCAGCTAAGCCCCCGAGTGGGAGGGTTGCTCTCCACTCGGTAGGATTTTTCAAACTTAGGCGAGTGTCTGACTGCAGCTAAGTCTCTTCGTGGAGAACTTAGGCGAGTGCTGAACTGCAGCTAAGCCCCCGAGTGGGAGGGTTGCTCTCTGCTCGGTAGGTTTTTTTCAAACTTAGGCGAGTGTCTGACTGCAGCTAAGTCTCCTCGTGGAGGACTTAGGCGAGTGCTGAACTGCAGCTAAGCCCCCGAGTGGGAGGGTTGCTCTCCACTTGGTAGGAATTTTCAAACTCAGGCGAGTGTCTGACTACAGCTAAGTCTTTTCGTGGAGAACTTAGGCGAGTGCTGAACCGCAGCTAAGCCCCCGAGTGGGAGGGTTGCTCTCCACTTGGTAGGAATTTTCAAACTTAGGCGAGTGTCTGACTGCAGCTAAGTCTCTTCGTGGAGAACTTAGGAGAGTGCTGAACTGCAGCTAAGCCCCCGAGTGGGAGGGTTGCTCTCCACTCGGTAGGATTTTTCAAACTTAGGCGAGTGTCTGACTGCAGCTAAGTCTCTTCGTGGAGAACTTAGGCGAGTGCTGAACTGCAGCTAAGCCCCCGAGCGGGAGGGTTGCTCTCCGCTCGGTAGGTTTTTTTCAAACTTAGGCGAGTGTCTGACTGCAGCTAAGTCTCCTCGTGGAGGACTTAGGCGAGTGCTGAACCGCAGCTAAGCCCCCGAGTGGGAGGGTTGCTCTCCACTCGGTAGGAATTTTCAAACTTAGGCGAGTGTCTGACTGCAGCTAAGTCTCTTCGTGGAGAACTTAGGAGAGTGCTGAACTGCAGCTAAGCCCCCGAGTGGGAGGGTTGCTCTCCACTCAGTAGGAATTTTCAAACTTAGGCGAGTGTCTGACTGCAGCTAAGTCTCTTCGTGGAGAACTTAGGCGAGTGCTGAACTGCAGCTAAGCCCCCGAGTGGGAGGGTTGCTCTCCACTCGGTAGGATTTTTCAAACTTAGGCGAGTGTCTGACTGCAGCTAAGTTTCTTCGTGGAGAACTTAGGCGAGTGCTGAACTGCAGCTAAGCCCCCGAGTGGGAGGGTTGCTCTCCACTCGGTAGGATTTTTCAAACTTAGGCGAACCGGATTCGCAACTAAGTCACCCACTGGGGGATTTCGGACACATACAACAGTGACAACAATTATTGGAACACTCTTATTTCTGATAAAAATGGATCTTAGGAGTTTTTCTTATTACATCTGGTTTTAAGAGCGGACTCAAGTGTAAAAGGGGCGGAGAAGCTCCGCGTTCCAAGCTCGAGGTTCTTCGATTTGTCGATCAACATTGTAAAGATGGTATGCTCCATTGTGGAGGACTCTGGTGATGATGAAGGGGCCTTCCCAAGTGGGAGCGAGCTTGTGAGGTTTCTGTTGATCCACTCGGAGGACCAAATCTCCTTCTTGGAAGGCTCGACTCTTCACATTCCGGGCATGGAACCGACGCAAGTCCTGCTGGTAAATGGTCGATCTGATCATTGCCATCTCCCTTTCTTCCTCCAAGAGGTCGACTGCGTCTTGCCGGGCCTGCTCTGCTTCATCTTCGGCGAAAAGTTCAACTCGAGGCGCATTGTGAAGGAGATCGCTTGGCAGGACAGCTTCGGCTCCATAAACCAGAAAGAACGGGGTCCTTCCAGTCGACCGGTTAGGGGTAGTCCGTAATCCCCACAGCACTGACGGAAGCTCGTCGACCCAAGCGCCTGCTGCGTGCTTGAGATCGCGCATCAACCGAGGTTTTAGCCCTTTGAGAATCAGACCATTTGCTCTCTCAGCCTGTCCATTCGACTGGGGATGAGCGACTGAGGCGTAGTCGACTCGTGTGCCTTGAGAAGCGCAAAATGCCCTGAAATCGTCCGAATCAAAGTTTGACCCGTTATTAGTGATGATGCTGTGTGGGACTCCATATCTGAATGTCAACCCTCTGATGAAACTGATAGCGGTGCTAGCGTCAAGGCTCTTTATGGGCTTAGCTTCGATCCATTTGGTAAACTTGTCGACCGCCACAAGCACGTGAGTGAACCCACTCCTGCCCGTTCTCAAAGGGCCAACCATGTCCAGTCCCCAGACGGCAAAGGGCCAGACGAGCGGAATGGTTTTCAGGGCTGACGCGGGCTTGTGTGACACGTTGGACTAGAACTGGCAGCCCTCGTACCTGTCGACTATCTCTTTTGCCATCTCATTTGCCCTTGGCCAATAAAATCCAGCTCGGTATGCTTTAGCCACAATGGTCCGAGAGGACGCATGGTGACCGCAAGTTCCCGAGTGGATATCGTTGAGGATTATTTGACCTTCTTCTGGCGTTATGCATTTCTGGCCGACTCCGGTTGCACTTTCTCTGTACAGCTGTCCCCTTATGACTGTGAAGGCCTTAGATCGACGGACGATCTGTCGAGCCTCCTCCTCGTCCTCCGGGAGTTCTTTCCTTAGGATATATGCAATGTATGGTATCGTCCAGTCGGGGGTGATTGCCAAGACTTCCATGATCAGGTCGACTACTGCAGGCACTTCAACTTCAGTCGGGTCCGCGGCACTTTTCGGCTGCGGGGCTTCTTCTGTGAAAGGATCTTCTTGTACTGACGGCGAGTGAATGTGTTCCAAGAACACGTTGCTTGGGATGGCTTCTCTCTTGGAGCCTATCTTTGCCAAGTCATCGGCTGCCTGGTTTTTCAGTCGAGGGATGTGGTGGAGTTCCAACCCCTCGAACTTCTTCTCTAGCTTCCGTACTGCATTGCAGTATCCAGTCATTGCCGGACTCCTGACATCCCATTCCTTCATTACTTGATTAACCACCAGATCTGAGTCGCCATAGACCATGAGGCGACGGAGGCCGAGTGAAATGGCCATGCGCAACCCATATAAAAGTGCTTCATATTCTGCTTCGTTATTGGAGGAATCGAAGTGAATCTGGAGAACGTATCTGAGCTTGTCTCCTCGGGGGGATACCAGAACTACCCCCGCGCCCGAACCATTCAGCATCTTGGATCCATCGAAGAACATAGTCCAGTGTTTCGAGTGAACTTGAGTCGGAAGCTGCTGTTCAATCCACTCGGCGATGAAATCAGCGATTGCTTGAGACTTGATGGCTTTCTTTGCTTCAAACTTGATGTCCAAAGGAAGGAGTTCAATCGCCCACTTGGCCACTCGACCAGTTGCATCTCTGTTATGCAGGATCTCCGATAATGGAGCGTCGCTGACGACTGTAATGGAGTGGTCAGAGAAATAGTGTGCAACTTTCTTCGTGGTCATGTAAATCCCATATACAAGCTTCTGGTAGTGGGGGTATCTTTGTTTTGAAGGGGTCAAAACTTCAGACACATAATAAACAGGGCGTTGAACTTTGAAGGCCTTCCCTACCTCTTCTCTCTCGACCGTAAGTACTGTACTGACAACTTGTCCCGTGGCTGCAATATAAAGCAGCAGAGGCTCTTTGCTGATTGGAGCAGCTAACACCGGCTGGGTGGAGAGCAGAGCTTTGAGCTCCGCAAATGCTGCATCAGCTTCTGGAGTCCATTCGAACTTGTCGGACTTTTTCATCAGTCGGTAAAGAGGCAAAGCTTTTTCACCGAGTCAAGAGATGAATCGACTTAGGGCGGCCAAGCAGCCTGTAAGTTTTTGGACATCATGCACACGTACAGGACGCTTCATCCGGAGTATGGTTCCAATTTTTTCAGGATTGGCGTCGATTCCCCGTTCGGAAACGAGAAAACCGAGTAGCTTGCCACCTGGAACTCCGAAAGTGCATTTTGACGGATTGAGCTTGATATCGTACCTCCTGAGGTTGGCGAAGGTTTCAGTAAGGTCAGCCCGTAGGTCGGAACCTTTCCGAGACTTGACTACGATATCGTCCATGTACGCCTCCACATTCCGACTGATTTGAGTGAGTAAACACTTCTGGATCATTCTCATGAATGTGGCTCCGGCGTTCTTGAGGCCGAACGGCATGGTGACGTAACAGAAGCATCCGAATGGAGTGATGAAAGCTGTTTTGATTTCGTCGGGTCCATACAGACGGATCTGATGGTACCCGGAATAGGCATCTAGAAAAGACAATCTCTCACATCCCGCAGTCGAGTCGACAATTTGGTCGATGCGAGGAAGAGGAAAATGATCTTTCGGGCAGGCCCGATTGATATGCTTAAAATCAATGCACATGCGGAGTGACTTGTCCTTCTTGGGGACCATGACAACATTGGCGAGCCACTCGGAGTGGTAGATCTCTCGAATGAACTCAGCTGCTAAGAGCCGAGCCACCTCTTCGCCGATAGCTTGTTTTTTCTGGACGGCGGACCGTCGCAGATGTTCCTTCACGGGTTTGAACTTTGAGTCGACTCGTAGGCGGTGCTCAGCCAGCCCCCTGGGAACTCCGGGCATGTCAGAGGGTTTCCATGCGAAGATGTCCCAGTTCTCACGGAGGAGCTGGATGAGCGCTTCTTCCTATTTGGAGTCGAGAGTTGTTGAGATGTGAGTTGGAGCTGCGTCGGGGTCGGTCGGGTGAATGTGGACCGTCTTTGTTTCGCCGGCCGACTGAAAAGCTGACTCGGAGGCAGGCTTCTTAGCCCGCAGCAATTCACTCGGGTCGACAGTCTTCTGGTACTCTTTCAGCTCGACTACCGCCATCTGAGCGTCGGCGATCTTTGATCCCTTCTGGAAACATTCTTCCGCCTTCTTCCGGTTGCCTGTAACAGTGATCACACCTTTGGGACCATGCATCTTTAATTTAAGATACACGTAGCATGGTCGAGCCATGAAGCGTGCATAAGCCGGTCTGCCCAAGATGGCGTGATAAGCACTCTGGAAGTCCACAACTTCAAACGTTAACTTTTCTTTGCGGTAATTCTTTGAATCACCGAAAACCACGTCAAGAGCAATTTGACCGAGTGACTCGGCTTTCTTCCCAGGAATGACCCCGTGGAAGCTCATGTTACTAGCGCTGAGCCTGGACATCGGAATGCCCATTCCTTTCAAGGTTTCCGCGTACAGTATGTTCAGGCCACTGCCACCGTCCATTAGGACTTTGGTCAGTCGAGTGCCTTCGACAACTGGGTCGACCACCAAAGCTTGCCTCCCAGGGGTGGCAATGTGTGTTGGATGATCGGATTGGTCGAATGTGATGGCCGTCTGGGACCACTTTAGGTAACTGGGAGTTGCAGGGGCAACCATGTTCACCTCCTGGTTAATGACTTTCAGTCGACTTTTGCTTTCGACATCGGCAAAAATCATCAGGGTGGAATTGACCTGGGGGTATCCGTCGTCACTATCATCCCTGTCCTTAACTCTGTCCAGCTCTTTCTCTTTATCCTTGGGCTGCTTGCCCTGAAACTGTTGGATCAGGAGCCGGCATTGTCGAGTGGTATGTTTGGGGTAAATAAAATTACCCTCTTCGTCTTTCTTGGTGTGGATGTGACATGGCAAATCCAAAACATCATTCCCATCCTGATCCTTGACTTTCTTGGGCTTCCAAGTGTTCTTGGGTTTCCCCTTGAAGTTTCCCTGAGCCACAGCTAAGGCCTCCCCGGGAGCGGCTGGCTCGGCCTTCCGCTTTTGCTTCTGACTGGAGTTTCCTCCGGTTTCTTGGGCGACTGATTTAAGCTTGCCGCTTCGGAGTCGGTCTTCGTCTTCTCCATTAGCGTACTTTGTGGCAATCTCCATCATCCGATTAAGGGACATCTCTCCGGTCCGGCCAAATTTCGGATTCAACTCCTTGTACTTGACCCCTTCCTTGAAAGCGCAGACTGCTTGATGGTCAGGCACGTTTTCAACCGAGTGGTGCAGTGTGATCCACCTTTGGATGTATTCCCTCAATGTTTCATTCGGCTTCTGTACGCAAGACCGCAGCTCTATAAGGCCTGCGGGGCGCTTGCATGTCCCTTCGAAGGTTGTAACAAACACTCGAGAGAGATCCTCCCAAGTGTAAATGCTGCTGGGCGCCAGCTGATTTAGCCACGCCCTAGCTGAGCCTTCCAACATGAGCGGTAAATGCTTCATGGCCACCTCGTCGTTGCCGCCACCGATCTGCACAGCCACTCGGTAATCTTCGAGCCACGTGTCAGGCTTGGATTCGCCGGTGAACTTGCTGATTCCAGTCGCCATCCGGAAGTTGGGTGGGATCACCGCGGCTCTGATGGCTCGACTGAAACACTCAGGCCCCGAGGCGAGTGCTCTGTTGTCGGTAGGTGTATCTCTGTTGTGGCCCTCACGATGAGCCCTGTTCCTGTCCACCAGACCTTGAACGAGGATGGATCTCGCGTCAAAGCCTAGGTCTCTGGGGTCGACTGGGACCCTCTGCCCAGTGTGATGAGGGCGCCTGTCGTCTCGATGTCGAGGTGCATACGATCCACTCCGTAGAGGAGGGGACGACACCCGACGCCCATCATCACGGTTGAGTCGGTGATCGTATTGCTCGTTCCCCCTATACCGATCGTGCCGGTCTCCACGCCCCTCACGCCTCGGGGGCGATCTCGGGCTGTGAGCCGACTGGACGGTCTCCGTTGCGACGGATCGACTGTGGATCCTGTCCCGCGACTGAGAGACAGCGGAATTCTGATTCCCCGCTGCTCGGAGCAATGCTCTGATCTGCAGCAATCCTCTTCCGGCCTCCGACTGGGAGGGTTGGATCGACTCCGCTATGCGGGCCGCGGCAGCCAGGTTCTGAACCGGAGTTCGGTACACCTGTGGTGACGGGAAGAGCTGCCGTCGACTGGGTTCGGGTGCCGGTTGGCGTCGACTGGACTCGGGAGCCCGCTGACGTCGACTGGACTCGGAGCCCGCTGACGTGCCTGCTCGTCGAGAGCTCGCTGTAGGTTTTCCAGTCGAGTGCGCTCGGCTAGATTAGCCAAGCGCGCATCCTCCAAGGCCCGGGCCTCGGGGGTTTCTCCAACAATAGGTGTGTAGAGCGCGTCCATGTTCCGGCGACGAAGCTCCTCCCTCTGCAACGACGTCAGGGGTTCGGGGAGGTATTCGTCGTGAGGGCGCGACGGATCGCGCCTGTCGGCACCATCGTCAGTATGAGGGAATCCGGGGGGACTGCGCGTCCCCTCGACCGCCAGGACCTCCGCCAGGGGGTCGCTGCTGTCGCACTCGGAAGCGGACTCCATGGAGCCAGTCGACAGATCGAACAGGCCGCAGAGGGATTCGTTAGGCTCGATTGCAGCGACCTGCTGGGTCGCCGACTGGCGGGCCAGGGCGTGCTTCATCCACCGCTGAAGCCTCGACCGACCCGAGCGCTTGCGCTGGCGGGAGACAGGAGTGGGAGATGGCACGGGAGTCGACCAATATGGGGTCGAGGGCTGCCTCAGGAGGATGCCACGGACGCATGCACGGAAGTGTGTCGCAGCGCGGACGGGGAGTGCGTCGACGTCGAGCGGCGCCTCCTGGAGCCAAGCGGAGTCGTCGGTGATGAAAGTAAGTCGGCCGAGACGGATCTCGCGGCCCGCCGCCAAGGCTCCGCAGGAAAACATGATCGAGTGGATCGACAAAAATCGCAACTTCTCCAAATTAGGCGCTAAGACTACTGCCCCACGGTGGGCGCCAACTGTCGTGGTTCTAAGTCTGACAGTGAGGTAGGGGGGTATGTATGAAGAGGCTAGGCCTTAGCTGTTGGGAAGTTGTAAGCACGCAAGGTTTACGAGTTCAGGTCCTTCTCTGAGGAAGTAACAGCCCTACGTCTCGGTGCCCGGAGGCGGTCGATTGGATTATGCGTGAGTAAGATTACAGGGGTGCGAACCCTTCATACTGAGGAGGGGGGTGGCTTATATAGAGTTCGCCAGCCCTCTCTTGCCCTCAGTAATGCAGGGTTTAAGGTATATTTAAGGTGGGCGTTACTGATAACGTCCCTAATAAAGAGTCATGATGATCATAAAGATTACTAAATAGCCGACCGTTTGCCTGGGAGCGACTTGAGATCCCCTGGTGGTCGAGTGGTTGGCTTGTTGGTCGAGTGACAGCTTCTTAGTCGAGTGCCTTGGCCCCGTCGAGTGGGATATCTTCAAGTTGTCTAAAAGGTGACTTCCTCTAAGGACGTCCTACGGTAGGGCTCTTAGGACGGGTCCGTGTCCCTACCGTAGGTATATGACTACATCACCCATCGCCCCATCGCCGACCCCCAGCGCCATCATTCGCCGTCTCCGCCCTCACCTCGCCGGGCGCCTCCTCATCTCCTCCCCGACGACCTCCTCCTTGCCTTGATGCCAACGCCGCGTTGCCGCCGCCCAAGACCCCATCGCCGAAGACACGTCGTCGGACGCCATCGCCTCCGTCCACCCCGCCGCCGGATCTCGTCCCCCCGCCGCACGCGCGTCCCCGTCTTCCACCCCGAGCCCCGCTGCCCTTTCCCTGCAGCCACAGTGAGCCCCCTCTCCTCTATCCCTCGCACGGCACGGCGCGCGGTGGCGCTCGCCACAGCGCCCGCCTACTGCCACCGTTGCCTTCCCCTTGTCGCCCGCTCGCGCCTGCGCTGCTTGTTGCGGCCTGCTACTGCTTGCTAGCGCCGCCGCCGCCGCTAGCAAAGGCCGAAGCCCCGCACCCCCCTGAGCGAGTTCGTCCCTTGTACGCCTGCGCCGCAGCAACCCTGCAAGCCTGCGCGCCCGGTGCTTGCGCCCATCGGGCGCCTTGCCTGCCTCACACGCCTCCACGGGCCGCTCGTCGGCTCCTCGGACCGCCGCCCCGTTTCCGTCTCGCGGTTGCCCTACTGCTGCCCGCAGCGCCGGCGCGCAACCCAGGCCCCATGCACCGCCGCTGCCGCTTGTCGCGGTTGCCGCCCCTGTCGACCTGGGCGCCCACTCCAGGCGCCTACTAGCCCGACCCACTATGGCCCTGGGGCCAATGACAAGTGGGGCTCTGCCCCCAGAACGATTAAGAAAATTAGATTTAAAAGAATTAAAAATAAATAATTAAATAATTAAAAATAATTAAAATATTAATTAATTAATAAAATAGTTAACTTAATTAATCCTGATTAGACTAACCTAATCACTAGTTAGTTTAATTAAAACCTAATTAGACTAAACAGTCAATGACGAACGGGACCCACCTGTCAGGTTGACCAGGTCAACTCCTGACGTCATGATGACGTCAGCAAACACTAATTTGGATAATCTTTATTTAAAATGATTAAATAAATTCTAAAATGAATTAAATCTTTTAAAAATCAATATAAAATAAACCGTAGCTCGGATGGAAAAAATTTGTACATGAAAGTTGCTCAGAACGACGAGATCAATCCGGATACGCAGCCCGTTCGTCCGCCACACATCCCTAACATATCGAACTCGCAACTTTCCCCCTCCGGTTCATCTGTCCGAAAATGCGAAACACCGGGAATACTTTCCCGGATGTTTCCCCCCTTCACCGGTATCACCTCATACCGCGTTAGGTCACCTCTAGCACCGCGTATTGTCTTCTATTGCTTTGTGATACCTTGATTGCTCTATTATTTATTGTATTCCCCCTCCGTTCCTCTTTTTGGTAGACCCCGAGACTGGCGGCGACCCCAGTTCGACTATGGCGTTGACGACCCCTCTCTCTTGCCAGAGCAACCAGGAAAGCCCCCCCTTGATCACTAGATATCGCCTACTATTCTTTATACTGCTTGCATTAGAGTAGTGTAGCATGTTACTGCTTTCCGTTAATCCTATCCTGATGCATAGCCTGTCCTTGCTACTACTGTTGTTACCTTTACCTGCAATCCAAATGCTTAGTATAGGATGCTAGTTTATCATCCGTGGCCCTACATTCTTGTCCGTCTGCCATGCTATACTATCGGGCCGTGATCACTCGGGAAGTGATCAGGGGTATCTACTTATACATATATACATGCTATACAGGTGGTGATTAAAGTCGGGTCGGCTCGTAGGAGTACCCGCGAGTGATTCCAATGTTGGGGGCTGAAGGGGCAGGTGGCTCCATCCCAGTAGAGGTGGGCCTGAGTTCCCAAAGGCCCCCGACTGTTACTTTGTGGCGGAGCGACAGGGTAGGTTGAGACCACCTAGGAGAGAGGTGGGCCTAGCCCTGGTCGGTGTTCGCGGTTACTTCAAGATAACACGCTTAACGAGATCTTGGTATTTGATCTGAGTCTGGCTACTGTCCTATACGCACTAACCATCTATGCGGGGACAGTTATGGGCACTCGACGTCGTGGTATCAGCCGAAGCCTTCGTGACGTCAGCGACTGAGCGGCGCGCGCCGGGTTGGACCACGTAACGCAACTTCCTTTGTAATGGAGGTTGCTAGATCTGCTCACCGGCCGCGTACGCAACGTGCAGGTGTGCAATGGGCGATGGGCCCAGACCCCTGCGCCATAGGATTTAGACCGGTGTGCTGACCTCTCTGTTTTGCCTAGGTAGGGCTGCGACGTGTTGATCTTCCGAGGCCGGGCATGACCCAGAAAAGTGTGTCCGGACAAAGGGGATCGAGCGTGTTGGGAAATGTGGTGCACCCCTGTAGGGAAGTTAATCTATTCGAATAGTCGTGTCCCTCGATAAAAGGATGACCCGGAGTTGTACCTTGACCTTATGACAACTAGAACCGGATACTTAATAAAACACACCCTTCCAAGTGCCAGATACAACCGGTGGTCGCTCTCTCACAGGGCGACGAGGAGAGGATCGCCGGTTAGGATTATGCTATGCGATGCTACTTGGTGAACTTACCATCTACTCTCTTCTCCTGCTGCAACATGGAGGTTACCAGAAGCGTAGTCTTCGAAAGGACTAGCTATCCCCCTCTTATTTTGGCATTCTGCGGTTTAGTCCACATATGATACCCTTATTCCATTTGATACCAATGCATACATATGTAGGGTAGCTCCTTGCTTGCGAGTACTTTGGATGAGTACTCACGGTTGCTTTTCTCCCCCTTTTTCCCCTTTCCTATACCCGACTGCTGCGACCAGATGTTGGAGCCCAGGAGCCAGATGCCACCATTGATGACGACTACTACTACTCGGGAGGTGCCTACTACTACGTGAAGCCCGCTGACGGCGACCAGGAGTAGTTTAGGAGGATCCCAGGCAGGAGGCCTGCGCCTCTTTCGATTCGTATCCCAGTCTGTGCTAGCCTTCTTAAGGCACACTTGTTTAACTTATGTTTGTACTCAAATATTGTTGCTTCCGCTGACTCGTCTATGATCGAGCTCTTGTATAGGAGTCTTCGAGGCCCATGGCTTGTAATATGATGCTTGTATGGCTTATTTTATTTGTAGAGTTGTGTTGTGATATCTTCCCGTGAGTCCCTGATCTTGATCGTACACATTTGCAAGTATGATTAGTGTACGATTGAATCGGGGGCGTCACAAGTTGGTATCAGAGCCGACTGCCTGTAGGAGTCCCCCTTCCATACTCCTTGGCCGAAGTCGAGTCTAGACATTGCAAAACTTTTACTAACATGGATGTGTGCTTTACGGGCCCACATCACCATTTGGGTGGTATTAGGATCTTTTATTCCTCATCTATACTTTGGGACTCTAATCTCTCTTTTATTCGGGTTAAAAGATTTTTGCTAACTCTGACTCTAGGTTCTCGTAAGTACTTTCTTCCGGAGAGCCCCTTATTACAGATGATCACCTGCTGCACCAGAAGATTCAAAAGATACTCTCTGATGTTCGCCCGAGAACTTGTGCTCATCGCTTTTGCGATTTCCTTCCACCGTCAACCCTATGGGAAACTACATACACTTGCCATAAATACAAACATTCCCCGTTGCTCTTGTTATTACAAGATGCCCCGAAATACTCTCTGTTGTCCCGAGAATCCTTTGAGCTTACTACCATGTTGTTCTTTGCCTCATGAATACCACTACGGATAATTTCTCGCACTTACCGGGGATTCGTTCGTCCCCAGTTGTTCAGGTGTTTCACAAAATTCTTTGAAATGCCATTCGAACTTCTGAAATCCTTAGTAGCCTAATGCTCTTGATCTTCTTTACCCGCTTGCCTAATGGTTACTTCCATATGTCAAGCAATATTCATTAAAATACTTTGTGATCGACAATCTGATCCCGTTGATTCAACTTGTGAGGGAATGCACACAATCATCAGTTATTCCCTAAAAATTATCCTTCCGGCTCGGACGTCATTTTGAATCTGAGTTGGTTGTCGACTAACCAAATTGCCATCGATTGTAACCCTAAGGCTATTAAACTTATCCATCCCTAATCAGAGCATTTCTTCTGATCCATTGTTTTGGAATTCATGATTCCTTTGCATTTGAGCTTTGAGTTAGTCAGTTGTTTCTATAATCTGATCTCATTGCATTCTTCTTTATCTGGTTGAGTACTGATACTCACATCAAATCCCTTATGGACCACCAGATCCTTTGTTGGATTTTTTCCGACACCGTCCTTCATATTCATTAAACTTATGAGCTTTTCCTCGGATACATAATGCCTTTGGCAAATTGTATCCTCTGCTTTCTAAACCATGCTCTACTTTTGAGCTTGTAATAAATTACTCTAAAGTTTGTGGTATATGTTCCTAAGATGCCCCGATGGGTTGAACCTATGCCTTCCTTAATTTGTGTGAACTCGAAAGATTTCACAGGACATTCTTATCTGGTATTGCACCAGGTAAAACTTTCAACAACTAATGTCATTTTTGAAATACGAGAGGTGAATGGTAGGTTATGCATTGAGGAAGTGGGAGTCGACCTTGAACTTTGTGTTCATGCCCATGGACACGATGTAGATCTTATCATTAAAGCTTCTCTTAAATTAATTATTCCTTTGGTATAAGTTCATCTTATATTTGGGATCTGGCCTTTTGCAATCGTGGTTCCGGCCATATTTTCTCTTTCATCCCATTTCTCGGACAAGATAAAGTACTTGTCTTTTGCAAGTCAATACACCAGTCCAACCTCTACCTTGATCTACCGTCGAGTATGACCCTCTGGTATCTCAAGAATATCTAAGAACTGTGTTGCATATTATGAGTCTTCATCAGCTATTATTTCTCACTGGTTCCAATTTTTCATGGGTTCTGGGTTGTCGTCAATCGAGAACATCAATAAGTGAATCGATTCCGAGCTCCGATACGATAACTCTAAGTAATTTTCATTGCGTATGTGTTTAATAATCCTTCAAGTCATTCCTATCCTGATTGGCTATATCCTTATCGTGCTAAATTTTAACTGTGCTACCTGGTCCTTCTTTCCGGAGCACAATTTTCAACGATGAGCTAAGCTTACGTCGATTTTCCTCATCATATCATTTTGCCTTGAACAACAAGCTTGATTTCGAGTTGTGTCGTACCCATGGTTCCAATAACCTTTCGCTTCATCATTCTTTGACTTGATGTCATCGCCAATCGATTACATATTCGTGGAGCCTCTCGACAAAATTTGTCGTGGTCGTCAAACAACATTTTGATTCCTTCCATAATATTAACCAAATGGATGATGACAACTAACCATCCTTGTCCCTCGATGATTTGTGTTATCACCGACAACATTATTGCTTTCCCACCAACACAAACTTGTTTGTGTTTTGTGTTATACCCGGAGACCCGTGCTATCCAGCAATTATTCTTCGTTACCTTGGAGTATTACCATCTATTATGTCAAGAATGTGGTGAGAATTTCACCGCCTCCCGAGAATTCTTGATGTAGGTAATATTTATCACCATCACCTTTCTTTCTTGGTCCCCGTGTTGGATCTAACCGGGATACCAACAGGGGAACGGTGCTGTTTGGATTCTGCCCTTCTAGCAACCCTATTGCTTTGAAGTTAATGGTCGAACGTTCATTCTTAGACTATTGATCACTGAATCACCATTCTAACATTTGATCATGCTACCAAGGCCCTACTTTGGGCAACCTTTTCCACTAATGTTTAATTGTGTATGTTTTTCCTTGAGCATACATCATTATATCATTTGATCCGACAAATGTTATCTGCTTGTTCACATAACTGTGGAAATCCATCTTTTTGGATACCTCGTTGAATTATCGCTGAGTCCATCAGCCACCTCCTCATGCTCTCCTTGGCTTAATGATGAATCCCTTCATGTATCCAGAGTCTGACCTTTGATTGAAGACCAGGCAATGCTATCTCGAAGCATGTCTGTGGTACTCTGATTTTCAACAAGAACATTTGAAGCCCAGTGCTAAATGTTTCTTGCTCTATTGTCCAAACACTGTTCTATGGGTAATGTCATGAAATTCCTCTCCCCTTACCGAAATAGTTTTCTACTTTCTATCCTGTCATGGATATCATGCTCTGCTTGTCCTTGGGAAGGATATACCCCTGAACTATGTGTTTAAACACATTTTTCTTTCCATTGTTCTGGTAAAATATGATAGACCATTTTCCCTTTCCATTGGTTTGTTTTTACCCTTTCGATGATCTATATGATATAAGCAATAATAATTCCCTGCTTGTGCAAACACCTCGGTGTACAACTCTGTCAGTAAGACCCTGCTACTACTGTTGATGACATTCCGGTAACCACCGATGAACGAGAACTTTGCCTATTGGCCCGCCTCGTTTCAACGAGCAGGAAAATGGTTCTCTTCGTCCCTTGCCCTTGGTACCGACATTGTTGCCAACATAACTGACAGGCTACCCTCTGACATGCCTTACTTACATGATCGTGCAAGGCGTCACCGCCCTTTCTACTTTTACCACACATGGTGGGCCCATAACCCACAGTTCCACAGGATCAAAACCTGACTCTCCTGTACACCCCCTGTTCCCAAAGTTATTCCTCCCGCGTGGACTCGTATGTAATTCATGAGCCACCTTCCGATGAGATCATCAATTCTGGCATTGGACACAATAATTAATCCGTTGCTTGAAACCCCTTTCACCTTCTGACTAGGCATTGAACGATTGCCTGGCTGCTTGAAACTTCTTATTGTACCTTCCAACGTTACTCTCGATGTGTTTTATTTGTTCAACTCGAGAGGTACTCATATGCTCATTCATGGGTTAATCCTAGATTATTACCCTTATAGCATTCTGTCGTTGCCGATCTGCCCCGTTACCTATTCGTAAATACGATGAAGTTCCCGAAGAAAGGATGCCGAATTCATCATGATGACCTAAAGCAGAGAAATAAAGACATCAATGTATTGGACCGGTCTCTTCGAGAAGAGCAAGCCAGAATGAGAAGACCGGCTAGATTCTTTACCAAACCTTCCACCTTCCACAACCTCTTAAATCTCGGGACGAGATTTCTTGTAGTGGAGGAGAGTTGTGACACCCGGAAAATTAGGCTACAGTAATCCCATATTAATGATGCCACGTCACTTCGATTACTGTTGCAAAACCGGCGTTAGTTCAATACCGAATCAAATTTCAAATTCAAAGTCAAGTCAAACAATTAAAGTTTTCAAAAGTCAAAACTAAAATGTTGTAGAGGTGACAAATATTTCATAGTTAATTATGGTGGAGAATCCACATATTTATAAAATATTTAAGTGCACTAAAATGATTTAACCAGTAGTGAAAACAATTATATAAATGCCTATGGAATTTTATAAAATATTAAAACTATTTTATTTTGGGCTAAGAATTGATCTGGCAGTAGTTATTTATAAACACAAATTTAGATACTAGTGGTAATTTTTATAAAACTAGAAATAAAAGAAACTAGAAATAAAACAGAAAAGAAAGATAAGAAAAACAGAATAGCCAAAACACATAAAAGGTTAAAACAACCCCCCCCACCCCAAACTGGACCAGGCCCAACTGGCCACTGCGCCGGCCGGCCCAGCCGAACCACTCCTGCCCCCTTGGCCTCCTCCCCTGCCCGTGACCTAGCGTTGCCCCCACCCCCTCCCCCTCGTCCCTCTCCTCTGCCTCCCTCTGCTCGATCCAGATCGGATCGGGGCAATCGGAGCCCGATCCCGTCGCCCCATCGCCGACCCCTGACTCCACCGTTCGCCGTCTCCGCCCTCACCTCGCCGGGCGCCTCCTCATCTCCTCCCCGACGGCCTCCTCCTCGCCTTGATGCAAACGTCGCGTTGCCGCCGCCCAGGACCCCGTCGCCGAAGACACGTCGCCGGACGCCATCGCCTCCGTCCACCCCGCCGTCGGACCTCGTCCCCCCGCCGCACGCGCGTCCCCGTCTTCCACCCCGAGCCCCGTAGCCCTTTCCCTGCAGCCACAGTGAGCCCCCCTCTCCTCTATCCCTCGCACGGCACGGCGCGCGGTGGCGCTCGCGACAGCGCCCGCCTACTGCCGCCGTTGCCTTCCACTTGTCGCCCGCTCGCGCCTGCGCTGCTTGTTGCGACCCGCTGCTGCTTGCTAGCGCCGCCGCCGCCGCCGCTAGCAAAGGCCGAAGCCCCGTACCCCATTGAGCGAGTTCGTCCCTTGCACGCCCGCGCCGCAGCAACCCTGCTTGCCTGCGCGCCCGGCGCTCGCGGCCGTCGGGCGCCTTGCCCGCCTCACACGCCTCCACTGGCCGCTCGTCGGCTCCTCGGACCGCCGCCCCGTTTTCGTCTCGCGGTTGCCCTACTGCTGCCCGCAGGGCTGGCGCGCAGCCGGGGCCCCCTGCACCGCCGCTGCCGCTTGTCGCGGTTGCCGCCCCTGTCGACCTGGGTGCCCGCTCTAGGCGCCTACTAGCTCGACCCACTATGGCCCTGGGGCCAATGACAAGTGGGGCTCTGCCCCCAGAACGACTAAAAAAATTAGATTTAAAAGAATTAAAAATAAATAATTAAATAATTAAAAATAACTAAAATATTAATTAATTAAAAAAATTAGGTAACTTAATTAATCCTGATTAGACTAACCTAATCACTAGTTAGTTTAATTAAAACCTAATTAGACTAAACAGTCAATGATGAATGGGACCCACCTGTCAGGTTGACCAGGTCAACTGATGTCGTCATGATGACGTCAGTAAACACTAATTTGGATAATGTTTATTTAAAATGATTAAATAAATTCTAAAATGAATTAAATCTCTTAAAATCAATATAAAATAAACCGTAGCTCGGCTGGAAAAACTTTGTACATGAAAGTTGCTCAGAACGACGAGACGAATCCGGATACGCAGCCCGTTCGTCCGCCACACATCCCTAACATATCGAACTCGCAACTTTCCCCCTCCGGTTCATCTGTCCAAAAATGCGAAACACCGGGAATACTTTCCCGGATGTTTCCCCCCTTCACCGGTATCACCTCATATCGCGTTAGGTCACCTCTAGCACCGCTATTGTCTTGTTATGCTTTGTGACACCTTGATTGCTCTATTATTTATTGTATTCCCCCTCTGTTACTTCTTTCCGGTAGACCCTGAGACTGCCGGCGACCCCAGTTCGACTGCGGTGTTGACAACCCCTCTCTCTTGCCAGAGCAACCAGGCAAGCGCCCCCTTCATCACCAGATATCGCCTACTCTTCTCTATACCGCTTGCATTAGAGTAGTGTAGCATGTTACTGGTTTCCGTTAATCCTATCCTGATGCATAGCCTGTCCTTGCTACTACTGTTGTTACCTTTACCTACAATCCTAATGCTTAGTATAGGATGCTAGTTTATCATCCGTGGCCCTACATTCTTGTCCGTCTGCCATGCTATACTATCGGGCCATGATCACTCGGGAAGTGATCATGGGTATCTACTTATACATATATACATGCTATAGAGGTGGCGATTAAAGTCGGGTCGGCTCGTAGGAGTACCCGTGAGTGATTCCGATGTTGGGGGCTGAAGGTGCAGGTGGCTCCATCCCGGTAGAGGTGGGCCTGAGTTCCCGAAGACCCCCGACTGTTACTTTGTGGCGGAGCGATAGGGCAGGTTGAGACCACCTAGGAGAGAGGTGGGCCTGGCCCTAGTCGGCGTTCGCGGTTACTTCAAGATAACACGCTTAACGAGATCTTGGTATTTGATCTGAGTCTGGCTACTGGCCTATACGCACTAACCATCTACGCGCGGACAGGTATGGGCACTCGATGTCGTGGTATCAGCCGAAGCCTTTGTGATGTCAGCGACTGAGCGGCACATGCCAGGTTGGACCGCGTAACGCAACTTCCTTTGTAATGGAGGTTGCTAGGTCTGCTCACCGGCCACGTACGCAATGTGCATGTGTGCAATGGGCGATGGGCCCAGACCCCTGCCCCATAGGATTTAGACCGGCGTGCTGACCTCTCTGTTGTGCCTAGGTAGGGCTGCGACGTGTTGATGTTTTGAGGCCGGGCATGACCCAGAAAAGTGTGTCCGGACAAAGGGGATCAAGCATGTTGGGAAATGTGGTGCACCCCTGCAGGGAAGTTAATCTATTCGAATACCCGTGTCCCTCCGTAAAAGGACGACCCGGAGTTGTACCTTGACCTTATGACAACTAGAACCAGATACTTAATAAAACACACCCTTCCAAGTGCCAGATACAACAGGTGGTCGCTCTCTCATAGGGCGACGAGGAGAGGATCGCCGGTTAGGATTATGCTATGCGATGCTACTTGGTGAACTTACCATCTACTCTCTTCTCCTGCTGCAAGATGGAGGTTACTAGAAGCGTAGTTTTCGAAAGGACTAGCTATCCCCCTCTTATTCCGGCATTCTGCGGTTCAGTCCACATATGATACCCTTATTCCATTTGATACCAATGCATACATATGTAGTGTAGCTCCTTGCTTGCGAGTACTTTGGATGAGTACTCACGGTTGCTTTTCTCCCCCCTTTTCCCCTTTCCTATACCCGATTGCTGCGACCAGACGTTGGAGCCCAGGAGCCATACGCCACCATTGATGACGACTACTACTACTCAGGAGGTTCCTACTACTACGTGCAGCCCGCTGACGGCGACCAGGACTAGTTTAGGAGGATCCCAGGCAGGAGGCCTACGCCTCTTTTGATCCGTATCCCAGTTTGTGCTAGCCTTCTTAAGGCAAACTTGTTTAACTTATGTCTGTACTCAGATATTGTTGCTTCCGCTGACTCGTCTATGATCGAGCTCTTGTATTCGAGTCTTGGAGGCCCATGGCTTGTAATATGATGCTTGTATGGCTTATTTTATTTGTAGAGTTGTGTTGTGATATCTTCCCGTGAGTCCCTGATCTTGATCGTACACATTTGCGTGTATGATTAGTGTATGATTGAATCGGGGGCATCACACGCAGGCTTCTCCATAAGTCTGCATAAACCCAAACGCTTTGATCATCTGGCAAGTCTGTCAAAGTCCATACTTTGTTTTCATACATGGATCCTATCTCGGATTGCATGGCTTCAAGCCATTTGTTGGAATTTGGGCCCGCCATTGCTTCTTCATAGCTCGAAGGTTCACCGTTGTCTAACAACATGATTTCCAGGACAGGGTTGACATACCATTCTGGTGTGGAACGTGTCCTTGTGGACCTTCAAAGTTCAGTAGCAACTTGATCCGAAGTACCTTGATCATCATCATTAACTTCCTCTCTAGTTGGTGCAAGCACCACAGGAACATCTTCCTGAGCTGCGCTACTTTCCGGTTCAAGAGGCAGTACTTCATCGAGTTCTACTTTCCTCCCACTTACTTCTCTTGAGAGAAACTCTTTCTCCAGAAAGGACCCGTTCTTGGCAACAAAGATCTTGCCTTCGGATCTGAGGTAGAAGGTATACCCAATGGTTTCCTTAGGGTATCCTATGAAGAAGCATTTTTCCGACTTGGGTTCGAGCTTTTTAGGTTGAAGTTTCTTGACATAAGCATCGCATCCCCAAACTTTTAGAAACGATAGCTTAGGTTTCTTCCCAAACCATATTTCATACGGTGTCGTCTCAACGGATTTAGATGGTGCCCTATTTAAAGTGAATGTAGCTGTCTCTAGAGCGTATCCCCAAAATGATAGCGGTAAATCAGTGAGTGACATCATAGATCGCACCATATCCAATAGAGTGCAATTACGACGTTCAGACACACCGTTACGCTGAGGTGTTCCAGGCGGCGTGAGTTGTGAAACGATTCCACATTTCCTTAAGTGCGTACCAAATTCGTGACTTAAATATTCTCCCCCACGATCTAATCGTAAGAATATTATCTTTTGGTCACGTTGATTCTCTACCTCATTCTGAAATTCCTTGAACTTTTCAAAGGTCTCAGACTTGTGTTTCATCAAATAGACATACCCATATCTACTTAAGTCATCAGTGAGAGTGAGAACATAATGATAGCCACCGCGAGCCTCAACGCTCATTGGACCGCACACATCAGTATGTATAATTTCCAATAAGTTGGTTGCTCGCTCCATTGTTCCGGAGAATGGAGTCTTGGTCAGTTTACCCATGAGGCATGGTTCGCACGTGTCAAATGATTCGAAATCGAGAGACTCCAAAAGTCCATCTGTATGCAGCTTCTTCATGCATTTGACACCGATGTGACCAAGGCGGCAGTGCCACAAATATGTGGGACTATCATTACATCTTACATCTTTTGGTATTCACACTATGAATATGTGTAACATCACATTCGAGATTCATTAAGAATAAACCATTGACCAGCGGGGCATGACCATAAAACATATCTCTCATATAAATAGAACAACCATTATTCTCGGATTTAAATGAGTAGCCATCTCGTATTAAACAAGATCCAAATACAATGTTCATGCTCAAAGCTAGCACTAAATAACAATTATTAAGGTTTAAAACTAATCCCGTAGGTAAATGTAGAGGTAGCGTGCCGACGGCGATCACATCGACCTTGGAACCATTCCCGACGCGCATCGTCACCTCGTCCTTCGCCAGTCTCCGCTTATTCCGTAGCTCCTGTTTTGAGTTACAAATATGAGCAACCGCACCGGTATCTAATACCCAGGAGCTACTACGAGTACTGGTAAGGTACACATCAATTACATTTATATCACATATACCTTTAGTGTTGCCGGCCTTCTTGTCCGCTAAGTATTTGGGGCAGTTCCGCTTCCAGTGTCTCTTTCCCTTGCAATAAAAGCACTCAGTCTCAGGTTTGGGTCCATTCTTTGGCTTCTTCCCGGTAACTGATTTACCGGGCGCGGCAACTCCCTTGCCGTCCTTCTCGAAGTTCTTCTTACCCTTGCCTTTCTTGAAACTAGTGGTTCTATTGACCATCAACACTTGATGTTCTTTTTGATTTCCACCTCCGCTGATTTCCGCATTGAAAATACTTCAGGAATAGTTTTCACCATCCCCTGCATATTGTAGTTCATCACAAAGCTCTTGTAGCTAGGTGGGAGCGACTGAAGGATTCTGTCAATCACCGCCTCATCCGGGAGGTTAATGTCCAGCTGGGACAAGCGGTTGTGCAACCCAGACATTTTTAGTATGTGCTCACTGACAAAACTATTTTCCTCCATCTTACAACTGTAGAACTTGTTGGAGACTTCATATCTCTCGACCCGGGCATGAGCTTGGAAAACCATTTTCAGCTCTTCGAACATCTCATATGCTCCGTGTTGCTCAAAGCGCTTTTGGATCCCCGGTTCTAAGCTATAAAGCATGCCGCACTGAACGAGGGGGTAATCATCAGCACGCGACTGCCAAGCATTCATAATGTCTTGGTTCTCTGCAATGGGTGCTTCACCTAGCGGTGCTTCTAGGACATATGCTTTCCTGGCAACTATGAGGATGATCCTCAGGTTCCGGACCCAGTCCGTATAGTTGCTGCCATCATCTTTCAGCTTGGTTTTCTCTAGGAACGCGTTCAAGTTGAGGTTGACATGAGCGTTGGCCATTTGATCTACAAGACATTTTGCAAAGGTTTTTAAACTAAGTTCATGATAATTAAGTTCATATAATCAAATTATTTAATGAACTCCCATTCAGACAGACATCCCTCTAGTCATCTAAGTGATACATGATCCGAGTCAACTAGGCCGTGTCCGATCATCACGTGAGACGGACTAGTCATCATCAGTGAACATTTTCATGTTGATCGTATCTTCTATATGACTCATGTTCGACCTTTCGGTATTCCGTGTTCCGAGGCCATGTCTGTACATGCTAGGTTCGTCAAGTTAACCTAAGTGTATTGCGTGTGTAAATCTGGCTTACACCCGTTGCATGCGAATGTTAGAACCTATCACACCTGATCATCACGTGGTGCTTCGGAACAACGGACCTTAGCAACGTTGCACAGTTAGGGGGAACAATTTCTTGAAATTATTGCGAGGGATCATCTTATTTATGCCACCGTCGTTCTAAGCAAATAAGATGTAAAACATGATAAACAGCACATGCAATCAACTAGTGACATGATATGGCCAATATCATTTTGCTCCTTTTGATCTCCATCTTCGGGGCGCCATGATCATCGTCGTCACCGGCATGACACCATGATCTCCATCATCATGATCTCCATCATCGTGTCTTCATGAAGTTGTCTCGTCATCTATTACTTCTACTACTATGGCTAACGGTTTAGCAATAAACTAAAGTAATTACATGATGTTTATGTTGACATGCAAGTCATAAATAAATTAAGACAACTCCTATGGCTCCTGCCGGTAGTCATACTCATCGACATGCAAGTCGTGATTCCTATTGCAGAAACATGATCAATCTCATACATCACATATATCATTCATCACATCCTTTTGGCCATATCACATCACATGGCACATGCTGCAAAAACAAGTTAGACGTCCTCTAATTGTTGTTGCATGTTTTTACGTGGCTGCTATAGGTTTCTAGCAAGAACGTTTCTTACCTACGCCAAAACCACAAGGTGATATGCCAATTTCTATTTACCCTTCATAAGGACCCTTTTCATTGAATCCGATCCGACTAAAGTGGGAGAGACAGACACCCGCTAGCCACCTTATGCAACTAGTGCATGTTAGTCGGTGGAACCAGTCTCATGTAAGCGTACGTGTAAGGTCGGTCTGGGCCGCTTCATCCCACGATGCCGCCGAATCAAGATAAGACTAGTAACGGCAAGTAAATTGACAAAATCAACACCCACAACAACTTGTGTTCTACTCGTGCATAGAAACTACGCATAGACCTAGCTCTGATACCACTGTTGGGGAACGTAGCAAAATTTTAAAATTTTCTATGCATCACCAAGATCAATCTATGGAGTCATCTAGAAATAAGGAAGAGAGGAGAGCATCTACATACCCTTGTAGATCGCGAGCGGAAGCGTTCAAGAGAACGGGGTTGATGGAGTCGTACTCGTCGTGATCCAAATCACCGATGATCGAGCGCCGAACGGATGGCACCTCCGCGTTCAACACACATACGGTTGGGAAGACGTCTCCTCCTTCTTGATCCAGCAAGGGGAAGGAGAGGTTGATGGAGATCTAGTAGCACGACGGCGTGGTGATGGAAGCAGCAGTGATCTCGGCAGGGCTTCGCCAAGCTCCAACGAGAGAGAGAGAGAGAGAGAGAGAGAGAGGTGTTACGAGGGGAGAGGGAGGAGCCAGGGACTTGGGTGTGGCTGCCCTCCCTCCCCCACTATATATAGGGACCCTAGGGGGGTGCCGACCCTAGGAGATCCCATCTCCAAGGGGGGCGGTCAAGGGGAACTTGCCCCCCAAGTCAGGCGGGGCGCCCCCCACCCCTAGGGTTTCCAACCCTAGGCGCAGGGGGAGGCCCATGGGGGGCGGACCAGCCCATCATGGGTTGGTTCCCCTCCCACTTCAGCCTATGGGGCCCTCCGGGATAGGTGGCCCCACCCGGTGGACCCCCGGGACCCTTCCGGTGGTCCCGGTACAATACCGATTACCCCCAAAACTTTCCCGATGGCCGAAACTGGACTTCCTATATATAAATCTTTACCTCCGGACCATTCCGGAACTCCTCGTGATGTCCGGGATCCCATCCGGGACGCTGAACAAATTTCGGGTTACTGCATACTAATATCTCTACAACCCTAGCGTCACTGAACCTTAAGTGTGTAGACCCTACTGGTTCGGGAGACACGCAGACATGACTGAGACAACTCTCTGGTCAATAACCAACAACAGGATCTGGATACCCATGTTGGCTCCCACATGTTCCACGATGATCTCATCGGATGAACCACGATGTCGAGGATTCAATCAATCCCGTATTGAATTCCCTTTGTCAATCGGTACATTACTTGCCCAAGATTCGATCGTCGGTATCCCAATACCTCGTTCAATCTCGTTACCGGCAAGTCACTATACTCGTACCGTAATGCATGATCCCGTGACAAAACACTTGGTTACATTGAGCCCATTATGATGATGCATTACCGAGTGGGCCTAGAGATACCACTCCGTCATACGGAGTGACAAATCCCAGTCTCGATCCGTGTCAACCCAACAGATACTTTCAGGGATACCTATAGTATACCTTTATAGTCACCCAGTTACGTTGTGACGTTTGGTACACCCAAAGCACTCCTACGGCATCCGGTAGTTACACGATCTCATGGTCTAAGGAAATGATAGTTGACATTGGAAAAGCTCTAGCAAATGAACTACACGGTCTTGTGCTATGCTTAGGATTGGGTCTTGTCCATCACATCATTCTCCTAATGATGTGAACCCGTTATCAATGACATCCAATGTCCATAGTCAGGAAGCCATGACTATCTGTTGATCAACGAGCTAGTCAACTAGAGGCTCACTTGGGACATGTTATGGTCTATGTATTCACACATGTATTATGATTTCAGGATAACATAATTATAGCATGAATAATAGACAATTATCATGAACAAGGAAATATAATAATAATCATTTTAGTATTGCCTCTAGGGCATATTTCTAACATGAAAGATATTTGTTTTAAAGTTAAAATATGGTATTGTTATTTTCTAACCAACGTTGATGATAACAGTACTATAATTCTATGAGTCTTATGTTCAATGCTTAAATCTCTGATAAATTTTGTATCAAAGTGATCAATTTTCAGAGAACAGTTAAAGATAAAGAAATGCTCTTGAACTAGAGAAATGTATATTTCTTGTTTCTACTGCAATAAAGTTGACGATGATGATTATTTCTGAGCAAAGTTGTTTAATAGAAATACTATCATCACACTGTTTATGAGTTATATGCATTATTTCCATTTCTTCCCAATGATGATATGGAATTAATGTAGAAGAATGAGTTTTATTCTAATTCTACCACAACGATGATTTAGAGTATAAAAGGAAGTTTTGCAAAAGTTTAATGTGCATATTTTTTAACCAGACCAACATAGGGTTATTTTTATGCTCATTATTGTTGATTATTGGCTAAGTTCTCTCAGACTAAAAGTTTTCCATGCTTTCATTCATGAAAGTGAATGGTTGTGTACTTGTGACCCGAAAGATGATCAAGAAAGGTCATAACGTGAGATAGTATGTTCTCTCTAAAGAATGGTTTCAAAAGAAAAGAGATAGATCATTGAGAGTCTTGGTTGACGAATGTCTTTCGTGTACTCTCTATGATTTGAGATAAAACAAGCAACATGCGTGTTTAATTTGACCAACGTTGGATCAAGCATGTGTGTCAAAGAGCATTAGGATTTAATCCTAAATTTGATGATTGAATAATGCAGTCAAAAGAGCCAATTCTGGCATTTATGTCCCTTACAGGGAATTACCCGCATGGCGGAAAAAAATGATTATGATAAAACCCGCATTGCGGGAAAAGTCTAGGAAAATACCTATGTAACGGGGTAAAGTTGACATAATATTATGTCAAAATCTCTGATGGCAGGAGAAATTCTGGCAAAGGAATTATCCTGTATGACAGGAGAAAGATATGATGACTCGTGTGCTTTTAATGTGTCCCACTCCTGGAGAAAAGTATGGAGTAGCTATTATGCTTTCCTATTATCGACTGTACACCTTCTGTGTAACGGTCATTAACCACTCAATAAATCCAAAGAGAATAAAAGTGAGAGACGAACCTAAAGATAAGAATGATATGCAAGTGTGACTTGCAAAAGTACTAATAATAAAGAACTCTGTTGAGTTTCTGAAATGGAATGAGGAAAAAGTACTCCCATATCAGTTAACAGATAACTTCATTTCGCATGAAGTAATCAGATGAATGAAATAGATTGAAGTTTCCTCAATTCACAAAAGTTATGAATGGTTTTCGAAATTGTGGCAGAAAATTGCTTGCCACATTTTGAGGGGGAGAAAGAAATATTAGATAAATTAAGAATGATTAAACTCCCCTATACTTTAGATAATGTGATGCACATTATGCATCTAAAGTGATCCATTAATGAAGAATGTGATCGTCTGGGGGAGTACAACGGTTGTAATAATACCCCTAAAGAACAGAAATAGCTATATTCCTGGATCTTTTATAGTTTCGACAGCAGACTAAGGAATACTAAGATGGTGCTTAAAAGTGCCATAAAGAAGAAAGTTTTAACAGAATAAACCCAAATAATAAAGTTTAAAGATACCCCATTTTAGTGAAGATGGAGTAATCTGGGAGAGCATGGTATGAAAATACCAAAGACTATAGAATAAATTTGCCTCTTGGCAATGACAGAGCAATAACAGCCACATATGAAAGAAGTGCCAGTACCTGAGACACAGATGGTCTCAAGGAATGAGCAAATCAGGTACTTCTGATTACTATAAAGTCTATGTTGGCGAAATTCAAATGGAGATTGATTCCACCTCATTTAAAGTGCTCAATCGAGCTTTGAGAAGTGTATGTTTGTCTAAATGATAAGAGACTGTATGAGATCAAATAAAATTGGTGAATCCCAACGATGTTTGGGACTCATAAGTAATTTCCAATGTAGCATAAACAATAGGCTATAAAAGGTCTACAAGGTCAATGTGTTTCCAAAGGAAAGATTTTGTGCAAAGAGAATGAATAGATTACAATGAGTGTTAGTGGAACATCATGATCGACATCATGATTTGAGTTACATTAGATGAAAGTAAAGAACACAAGGGGTACTGCTTCAAGAAGTTTTTATGGACTAGAGCAACTCTCTAGACAGTGGCATTTAAAGTTAAAAGAATCAGATGTTATTTTGGGTTAAAGAAAATGAGAGGACTATTGTATTCATGGGAAGTTATAGAATAGGAAATTCATCCTAATCCTGTGCATGTGTATGGCGTCATACTTGCTAGTGGTCATGTGAATCTACTACAGGAGGAGAAAAGAAGTTCTTGTCCTCAAAGTTCAAAAGAATGTTCTTGGTAGAGTGTCTCTTGTTATAATTATCGAGATTCACCAAGAAAAGAATAAAAGGGGGTATTCAGAATGTCGCATGGACATGCTAAGAAAGGTCTCTAAAGTATGCATGCGAGAAAACCTATGCCCGTTCTTATAGTCAAGGGTAATGGAACTGGAAGCTATGGTGTTCCAAAAGTTGATGAGAAAATATTGAAAACGGATATGGTACCATATGCTTCAGCTGTTGGAAGTTTAATGAATGCAAAAGTACGATTTTACCCTAACGTAGTTCACGTATCCGGGTTGTTTTGGCAATGTCCAGTCCATATATAGACCACTGGAATGGAGTCAAAGATATCGGCCTCATGCTGAAAGAAATAAGTGCTCTCATAATATTGTGAGTACAAAGACATGACTTGTGAAATGTATAGCGAAATCCACAATTGTCGCTAACTTTCACACTTGGAGTTTTGGTGTGGAAATGCTCCAAAGAATGAAACAATTATCATCAATGTGACGCAAATATATGTTATAGCTTGATATGAGGCTGAGGGACAGGCAAAATGGTTATGAAGACCTGTACCCGGAGTTGATAATGGTTGATAACAACGATAACCATTTTAAGTTTTTCGCTCCTATGACAACGAGTCAAGTGTTGATGCCAAACACACTGACATAGAGTGATGCGTTGTAAAGGAGAAAGTCTGGAATTATGTAGAAATGCTTGAAGCATAAAAGCAACAGATAAGTGTTTGTAGATCTGCTTATTAAATGCTTACTGCCCAGCGTGTTCGGAGGACACACAGTCGACATGGGTTTTATGGTATAGTCTAAGATTTCCAGACAATAAAGGGCCCAAGGTTAAAGAATTTGTATCAAAACAGAGAGGTACGTTGTGGCTGTCTGATTCTATCGGCAATTGAGCTGTGACGATGAAACATGTTCTATGTATTGATCTGTTATGAAACGAGTAAAGTAAAAGTATAAGGTCAAAAGTAAAAGTTGAGATCAAGGGGGAGAATGTTAGGATGATCTCCACCGTGTGGGCCCAATGGCCCACCGGGCCCTTAGATCCGCGCCCTGATCGGGGGCGCTCAACCCACTATGGTTGACGGCCCCCTGTCACCTGCACTATATAAAGAGATGGGGGTCAGCGGCTCGCACCACGAGGTTCGTCGCAACGCCGTACACCCCATCTAATCCCCTACCGATCTAGGGTTAGTGCAGTGCTGATGGGAAGCGCCGCCACCACCTCGCCCACTACTCTCTGCCATCACCGGCCACTGTCACCATGGCCGGCACTGGTGGCTCCTCGAGCCACAAGGAAAAGGTAATACTCCCATACCACTACCAGAATCCCCATGCCCACTGGATCAACAGATCCTATCAAATTTAAGTTAATGTCGAATTTGTTTGTCGAACGGTTAAAGCATTTGTTGAACGGTTAAAGCAAAGGGAATGATTTACATTCATTCCGTCTCTTTCCACAACAAATTATTGCGGTGATTGATTTACTGAATAATGTATGCATGCATATCTCTGAACTGAATATTCTGTTTTGCTTTGTGGGTGGAAGTATCTTGTGGCAACCTTGTTTCTGAATAAAATGCATAGGTTAGAAATAAACTGCTTTAAGATCATAGAGCACGCAATTGCACGTCTAACTTATCGGCCACAGTAGTACTTTTACTGTATTTGCAACAACACATTCTAACCAGAGCAACAGGTTCAGAGGCCGTCATCATGACAACTTCAAAACAAGCAAACACATTGCGTATATTCTGTGAAGCCTATGTGCAGATGTAGGTTTGGCCAATACACAAATACACAAACCAAGAATTATATTGAGCACTCAATTCTTGGTAGTATGGAAGTGATACCGTGTTTGCTCTATAAATTAATGATAGGCCTGAACCATGCTATTCTCAAAACAGATAGAAAGAAACTGCAGTCTTAGAAAGAAACTGCAATGTTCTGTAGAGATGCACGATTTGTGACCCGTGCACTGCTTGCCAGTGCCTAGATTAGTGTTGGATGGCTGAATAAGTTCACATGCAAATCTCTAAATATAAAATAAATATACCTTACTTCTGATAGCAAAGAACAGATCTTTCGGTTTGTGAATTGGTGCTCTGATTACGTGCTTGGCTGTGTAAAGTGTACAATAAAGAAAATACTAAACTGAACCATGACGCTGATGCATAGTTGATCAGTTATGTATAGTAAATATCTAAGCATTATATATAGATTTCAAGAAAAGAACTTGAAGCTAGAGAGCTACCACTAGGTTTTGTAAAATGACCAAATCAACGTACCAGTGTCTCAGCCTTTTAGTTAAACATTGTAGGACCATGCTGAACCGAATATTCAGGTTTTGGTCCTAATGCTCTCACACCAGAATCTCATCACTTAATTAACCATGCCTCCATTGGGAAATGTAGCACAGGAAAAGGAAGCTATAGCACAAAGTTTGTGTTGGCTAAATAAACCACGCAGCCATACAACCTGCCTTGCATGTCTCTGGATAGCTAACCCCTATTAGGTTGCTGCCAATGCATGGGTGCTTAGATGAGGTGCTAAGCACATTAAATAGCTTAGCAACTATACTCCCCAATGCATAGGTGCTTAGCTCATGGTTGCTAAGCTTGTTTCATTTAATGATTTAGAAACTAAAGCTCTTCATGTATTGGTGGGATTCATTCCTTTAAATATTTTGCCTAGGTTCATGCGCTTAGCATCGTTTCTTCCTGGGGTCACCACACTCATCTCTCTCTTCTTAAATAACACACCACATCAGATTTTTTGCCTACGTGGAAGGCTTAGCACCTATATAAGATGGAGCATTGGGAGGGGCCTTATACTTCATACTGTTAGTGAACCAAAATAAAAACAAAGTATAACAAAGTTAGATACAGTGATTATTATTCTTAAACAAATTGCATTTGCGACGCTCGTGGAGGATGAAGGTTCTAATAGCCTGTTAGTACCCTCACTGCAAGGTTATCGTGATGGCCTTGCACCTGAGGAAACTCTTTTCGATGCGAAGCCGGGCCTTCAAACAGCCAAATGGACTATCCGGAGGGCCTTGTGGGGACCGACATATGTCCTAGTCAAGTAACCCTACTATGGAACTAGGGGAAAAACTATGGCCTCCATCGATCTCCCCTCTCCCTGCCCTCTGTCGGCCCCCGCGCAGGCGACTCAGGGGCTCCACCCCTAGCCGCCGGGTCACCATTCCTTCCTCTCCCTCCCTTCCATCGCTGCCAGTGGTAGGCGCCGGGCTTAGCCTCTGAGTGCGCCAGCGGCGGTGGAGGCACTCCTCCCTCTCGCGGGTCAAAGGCTGACACAAGGCTCCCTGGCTCGAGGGTGTGACCCCGATTTGGGCTGTGGCGGCATCGATCTGGTTCATGATGGCCCATATCTGGACTTTGGCGGTGTGGCGGCTGGCCGGTGTCCTATTGGCAGATGTGGTGGCAGTGTTGGCACTGCTCCTCCCGGTCTAGGGAGGAGGGCCTTGGATCCGGGGCGGCGGCCAAGAGGTTGGCCTCCCTGTTGGGTGGCGCGGCGGGCGGGCTGCCAGGGATCAGGTCGGATGGCCGGCGATCCACCGGTGGGTTGGTGTCGCGGCTTGTTGCCTCGGCGGCCAACGACGTCAAGCTACTTCTTCCTCCAATACTTGTATTGTGCACTCCATCATAACGGACATGGCTGCGCTGCTTGGCAGTCACCGGGTGGGGCGGAGAGGGAGGTGGGGATTCGGATTGGGATAATTCCCTGGTAGGCTCCTGCCGGCCGTGACGGAGGCGACGCTCGAGGGTGTCGTTTCTCCTCCTGGAGACGTTGTTCGGGTTCTCCCCACCTTTTCCCACTCCACGGTTTCTCAGGTGAAAACCCTAGGGCGGCGACGGCGCTCATGACATCGTGTCCTTATTGAAGGCACCATCGAGAGAGCTAAGTGGTCATGGGCACAACTCGTGTTCGTGGGCAGCTGCAGTTGGCGTGCCCCTTTTCAACCAGGAGGCATCTGCTTCGGGGGAAACCTTGGATCTAGGTCTCCCAGATCGGATGATGATGGAAACTATGGTGCCGTCTGCCTCTTGAGGGCATCATTTTGGAGCATGTGCTGATTGGAAGGGCCTAGAGGCGGAGCGGGGTTTCATCTTCTACATCGATGATGGCGGGTCTTGGCCGCGTGGCGCAGTGGAGGCTTGAGCGTGGGTAAAAACCCGCGCTACTACTAACCCGCGGAATTTTTTTTCGAATTTTTTGCCTGAATTTTCAAATTTCTGAATTTTAGAAAATAACGACACCTGCCACGAGCATCAACACTCATCGGACAACATACATCAGTATGTATTTTTTCCAATAAGTCTGTTGCTCGTTCCATTGTTCCGGAGAACAGAGTCTTGGTCATCTTGCCCATGAGGCATGTTCACAAGCATCAAGTGATTCATAATCAAGTGATTCCAAAAGGCCATCAGCATGGAGTTTCTTCATGCGCTTTACACCAATATGACCTAAACGGCAGTGCCACAGATAAGTTGCACTATCATTATTAAACTTGTATCTTTTGGCTTTAATACTATGAATATGTGTATCACTACTATCGAGATTCAATAAAAGTAGAACACTCATTAAGGGTGCAAAACCATAAAAGATATTACTCATATAAACACTACTAGGGAAAAGCCTAGCAGCAGCGCGGGTTTTGGGCCTATTAGCAGCGCTGGGGCCGGCGCTACTAGTAAGGCGCGACAGCTAACGTATAGCAGCAGCACGGGTGCCACCCGCGCTACTACTACGTCCGTTAGTAGTAGCGTGGGTAAAAACCCGCGCTACTACTAACCCGCGGATTTTTTTTTCGAATTTTTCGCCCGAATTTTCAAATTTCTGAATTATTTTAACCTCTAATCTCTAATCACCCTCATCGCTACTCCATTTAATCTCTAATCACCCCTCATCATTCCAAATCATCTAACTTCCCAGACGGTCACCAATCCTCTCACTACTCCAGCCTGAGCACGCTTAACTTCCGGGTTCTATTCTCCCTCGATTCCAAGTCTGCACTTGTTGTTTTCCTGACAATAGTAAGATGTCAATCCTATTAACCCTCGGGAGTTTAGCTTGAGCATGAAGTCACACATTTCGCTGTTTGAGTTTAAAACTATTGTTCTAAAAAACAATAATTATTTAGTAACACTAATATTTCTTGAATAAGGAGTTTGACCACATTTTGACCACAGGTTGACCAGATTTGACCAAAATTCCAAAAAACTGAAATAATTATTTAGTAACACTAATACATCTTGAATAAGTAGTTTGACCATAGTTTGACCAGATTTGACCAAAATTAAAAAAACTGAAATTTGAGCATAACTTTTTTCCTTTTAGAATTTGAGGATTCTAAAAATTTGGAAATAGGCCGTAGGCAGTTTCCATCATATGCGGATTTTTGTGCTTAACATTTTGATATATTATACGTTTTTTTCTGACATCGTATGCAAAAGTTATAGCCGTTTTACATTTTCCCTACACTTTTTGCAAAACATGTCCAAATTTAAGTTTTTAAATTTTCCTAACTAGTAGATGTAGTAACATAACTACATCTCGAAGGATTTTAATTTTTGAAGTTTTTATCATTTTCTTTTGCTTTTTACAAAACCGAAAAGGCGATCCACGGGGGGGGGGGGGGGGGTACAGTTTCAAAATGGGACCTTTAGTAGTAGCGAGGGATTTTACCCCTCGCTACTACTATGGCATCTCCCGGAGGGGCACAGTTGAGACCTCTTAGTAGTAGCGAGGGGTAAAAACTTAGTAGTAGCGCGGGTTTATAACCCTCGCTACTACTATGGCATGGCCCAGGGGCACAGTAGAGACCGCTTAGTAGTAGCGAGGGGTAAAAACCAGCGCTACTGCTATCAACTTAGTAGTAGCGAGGGTTAAAAACCCGCGCTACTACTATGGCATGTCCCGGGGGGCACAGTAGAGACCGCTTAGTAGTAGCGAGGGTTAAAAACCAGCGCTACTGCTATCAACTTAGTAGTAGTGAGGTTAAAAACCCGCGCTACTGCTACTTAGCAGCAGCGCCTGATTTTAAGGCGCGCTGCTGGTAAGATTCTGTGTATAGGCTTTTCCCTGGTAGTGAAATAGAACAACCATTATTCTCTGATTTAAATGGATAACCATCTCGCATCAAACAAGATCCAGATATAATGTTCATGCTTAACACTAGCACCAAATAACAATTATTTAGGTCTAATACTAATCCCGAAGGTAGATGTAGAGGTAGCGTGCCGACCGCGATCACATCGACTTTGGAACCATTTCCCATGCGCATCGTCACCTCGTCCTTAGCCAATCTTCTCTTAACCCGTAGCCCCTGTTTGGAGTTGCAAATATTAGCAACAAAACTAGTATCAAATACCCAGGCGCTACTACGAGCATTAGTAAGTGATGGCAGCTGGAACTATGTCGGTATTTCCCTGAAGAGGGAGGGATGATGCTGCACAGCTGTGGTAGGTATTTCCCTTAGTTATGAAACCAAGGTTATCGAACCAGTAGGGGAACCAAGCAACACAATGTAAACAACTCCTGCACACAAATAACAACACCTCGCAACCCGACGTGTTAAAGGGGTTGTCAATCCCTTTCGGGTAACGGTGCCAGAAATTGGCGTGTGATGGTAAAAAGGTTGTAATAGATTGGATAAATAGATCGCAAATAAAATAAAGTGCGTCAAAGTATTTTTTGGATTTTTGGTTTAATAGATCTGAAAATAAAAGCAAGGAAAAAGTAGATCACAAAGGCACATATATGAGAAATATGACCCGGGGGCCGTAGGTTTCACTAGTGGCTTCTCTCGAGAAAAATAGCAAACGGTGTGTAAACAAATTACTGTTGGGCAATTGATAGAGCTCCAAATAATTATGATGATATCTAGGCAATGATAATTACATAGACATCATGTCGAAGATTAGTAGACCGACTCCTGCCTGCATCTACTACTATTACTCCACACATCGATCGCTATCCAGCATGCATCTAGTGTATTAAGTTCATGGGAAAATGGAGTAATGGAATAAGAACAATGACATGATGTAGACAAGATCCGTTTATCTATATGGCGGTAGATATAGATCTCGTCTTTTTATCCTTAGTAACAACGATACATACGTGTCGGTTCCCTTTCTGTCACTGGGATCACACATCGTAAGATCAAACACACTACCGGGCACCTCTTCCCATTGCAAGATAAATAGATTGAGTTGGCCAGACAAAACCCAAATATCGGAGAAGAAATATGAGGCTATAAGAGATCATGCATAAAAGAGATCATAGAAACTCAAATATTTCCACGGATATAAAAAGCATAGATCTGATCATAAACTCGAAGTTCATCCCAACAAACACACCGCAAAAGAGTTACATCATATGGATCTCCAAGAGACCATTGTATTGAGGATCAAGAGAGAGAGATGAAGCCATGTAGCTATTAACTACGGACCCGCAGGTCTACAAAGAACTACTCATGCATCATTGGAGAGGCACTAATGAAAGTGGTGAACCCCTCCGTGATGGTGTTTAGATTGGATCTGGTGTTTCTGGAATCTGCGGCGGCTGGACGAATATTTTGTCGACTCCCCTAGGGTTTTGGGAATATTTGGGTATTTATAGAGCAAAGAGGAAGTCCGGGGGCACCCGAGGTGGGCACAACCCACCGGCCTCCTTGTGCGCCCTGGTGGGTTGTGCCCCTCTCGGGGCACCCCCAAGTGCAACCAGGGCCAATCTGCTTCCTTTGAGCCCATAAAAAATCATCGTAAAGTTTCATGCCATTTAGACTCCGTTTGATATTGATTTCCTGCGAAAAAACATGGAAAAATAGGAACTGGCACTGGGCACCATGTTAATAGGTTAGTACAAAAAATGATATAAAACATCCAAGAATGATAATAAAATAGCATGGAACAATAAAAAATTACAGATACGTTGGAGACGTATCAGCATCCCCAAGCTTATGTCCTACTCGTCCTCGAGTAGGTAAGTGATATAAATAGAATATTTGATGTGGAGTGTTGTTCATCAAGTCATATCATATTCTTTTCTTTATAGCATGGACATTTGGACTTTTATGTGATTCAAAGCAATACTAGTTTTGACATAATAATTTAGATACTCAAGCATATCAACAAGAAACCATGTCTTTCAAAATATCAATGCTAAAATAAGTTATCCCTAGCCCATCATGCTCATGTTGGGGAACGTAGTAATTTCAAAAAAATTCCTATGCACACGCAAGATCATGGTGATGCATAGCAACGAGAGGGTAGAGTGTGTCCACGTACCCTCGTAGACCAAAAGCGGAAGAGTTAGCACGACGCGGTTGATGTAGTCATACGTCTTCACGATCCGACCAATCAAGTACCAAACGCACGTCACCTCCGAGTTTTGCACACGTTCAACTCGATGACGTCCCTCGAACTTCGATCCAGCCGAGCTTTGAGGGAGAGTTCCGTCAGCATGACGACGTGGTGATGATGTTGATGTTCTACCATCGCAGGGCTTCGCCTATGCACCGCTACGGTATTATCGAGGTGGACTATGGTGGAGAGGGGCACCGCACACGGCTAAAAGATCCAAGAGATCAATTGTTGTGTCTATGGGGTGCCCTCTCCTCCGTATATAAAGGGGGGAGGAGAGGGCCGACCAAGGGGAGGAGGCACGCCCAAGGGGGAGTCCTACTCCCGGTGGGAGTAGGACTCCTCCTTTTCCTATTTGGAGAGGGAGAGGGAAGGAAGAGGAAGGAGGGAGGAAGGAAAGGGGGGGCCCTCCCAATTCGGATTGGGCTTGGGGGGGGGCACCCCCTCCCTTGCTCCTTTCCCCTCCTTTCCACTAAAGCCCATTAAGGCCCATATACCTCCTGAGGGGGGGGGGGGGTTCCGATAACCTCCCGGTGCTCCGGTATTATCCCGATCTCACCCGGAACCATTTTGGTATTCAAATATAGTCGTCAAATATATCGATCTTTATGTCTCGACCATTTTGAGACTCCTCGTCACGTCCGTGATCACATCCGGGACTCCGAACTACCTTCAGTACATCAAAACACATAAACTCTTAATATAATCGTCATTGAACTTTAAGCGTGCGGACCCTACGGGTTCGAGAACTATGTAGACATGACCAAGACACGTCTCCGGTCAATAACCAATAGCGGAACCTGGATGCTCATATTGGCTCCTACATATTCTATGAAGATTTTTATTGGTCAAACCACATAACAACATACGTTGTTCCCTTTGTCAATGGTATGTTACTTGCCCGAGATTCGATCGTCGGTATCTCAATACCTAGTTCAATATCATTACCGGCAAGTGTCTTTTATCATTCCGTAATACATCATCCCACAACTAACTCATTAGTTGCAATGCTTGCAAGGCTTAAGTGATCTGTATTACCGAGTGGGCCCAGAGATACCTCTCCGACAATTGGGGTGACAAATCCTAATCTCAAAATACGCTAACCCAACAAGTACCTTCGGAGACACCTGTAGAGCACCTTTATAATCACCCAGTTACATTGTGACGTTTGGTAGCACACAAAGTGTTCCTCCGGTAAATGGGAGTTGCATAATCTCATTGTCCTAGGAACATGTATAAGTCATGAAGAAAGCAATAGCAACATACTAACGATCAAGTGCTAAGCTAACGGAATGGGTCAAGTCAATCACATCATTCTCCTAATGATGTGATCCCGTTAATCAAATGACAACTCATGTCTATGGTTAGGAAACTTAACCATCTTTGATTAACGAGCTAGTCAAGTAGAGGCATACTAGTGACACTCTGTTTGTCTATGCATTCACACATGTATCATGTTTCCGATTAATACAATTCTAGCATGAATAATAAACATTTATCATGATATAAGGAAATAAATAATAACTTTATTATTGCCTCTAGGGCATATTTCCTTCAGTCTCCCACTTGCACTAGAGTCAATAATCTAGTTCACATCTTTATGTGATTAGTTCACATCTCCATGTGACTAATACCCAAAGGGTTTACTAGAGTCAATAATCTAGTTCACATCTTTATGTGATTAATTCACATGTCCATGTGACTAATACCCAAAGGGTTTACTAGAGTCAATAATCTAGTTGACATCTTTATGTGATTAGTTCACATCTCCATGTGACTAATACCCAAAGGTTTTACTAGAGTCAACAATCTAGTTCACATCGCTATGTGATTACCACCCAAAGAGTGATCATGTTTTGCTTGTGAGAGAAGTTTAGCCTGCGGGTCTGCAACATTCAGATCCGTATGTATTTCGCAAATTTCTATGTCTACAATGCTCTGCACGGAGCTACTCTAGCTAATTGCTCTCACTTTCAATATGTATCCAGATCGAGACTTAGAGTCATCTAGATTGATAAAAAAATCTTGCATCGACGTAACACTTTACGACGAACTCTTTTATCACCTCCATAACCGAGAAATATTTCCTTATTCCACTAAGGATAATTTTGACCGTTGTCCAGTGATCTAATCCAAGATCACTATTGTACTCCTTTGCTAAACTCAGTGTAGGGTATACAATAGATCTGGTACATAGCATGGCATACTTTATAGAAACTATGGCTGAGGCATACGGAATGACTTTCATTCTCTTTCTATCTTCTGTTGTGCTCATGCTTTGAGTCTTACTCAATTTCACACCTTGTAACACAGGTAAGAACTCTTTCTTTGACTGTTCCATTTTGAACTACTTCAAAATCTTGTCAAGGTATGTACTCATTGAAAAAACTTATCAAGCGTCTTGATCTATCTCTATAGATCGTGATGCTCAATATGTAAGTAGCTTCACCGAGGTCTTTATTTGAAAAACTCCTTTCAAATACTCCTTTATGCTTTCCAAAAAATTATACATTATTCCCTATCAACAATATGTCATTCACATATATTTATCAGAAATGTTGTAGTGCTCCCACTAACTTTCTTGTAAATACAGGTTTCACCACAAGTCTGTATAAAATTATATTCTTTGATCAACTCATCAAAGCGTATATTCCAACTCTGAGATGCTTGCACCAGTCCATAGATGGATCGCTGGAACTTGCACATTTTGTTAGCACCTTTAGGATCGACAAAACATTCTGGTTGCATCATATACAACGCTCCGTTCAGAAATCCATTAAGGAATGTAGTTTTGACATCCATTCGCCAGATTTCATAAAGTGTGGAAATTTGCTAACATGATTCGGACAGACTTAAAGCATCGCTACGAGTGAGAAAATCTCATCGTAGTCAACACCTTGAACTTTATCAAAACCTTTTCGATAGTTCCAGCTTTGTAGATAGTAACACTACTATCAGCGCCCGTCCTCCTCTTGAAGATCCATTTATTTTCTATGGCTTGCCGATCATCAGGCAAGTCAACCAAAGTCCACACTTTGTTCTCATACATGGATCCCATCTTAGATTTCATGGCCTCAAGCCATTTCATGGAATCTGGGCTCATCATCGCTTCCTCATAGTTCGTAGGTTCGTCATGTTCAATTAACAAGACCTCCAGAACAGGATTACCATACCACTCTGGTGCGGATCTCACTCTGGTTGACCTATGAGGTTCAGTAGTAACTTGATCTGAAGTTACATGATCATCATCATTAGCTTCCTCACTAATTGGTGTAGGAGTCACAGGAACGGATTTATGTGATGAACTACTTTTCAATAAGGAAGGAGGTACAGTTACCTCATCAAGTTCTACTTTCCTCCCACTCACTTCTTTCGAGAGAAACTCCTTCTCTAGAAAGGATCCATTCTTAGCAACGAATGTCTTGTCTTTGGATCTGTGATAAAAGGTGTACCTAACTGTCTCTTTTGGGTATCATATGAAGACACATTTCTCCGATTTGGGTTTGATCTTATCAGGATGAAACTTTTTCACACAAGCATCGCAACCCAAAACTTTAAGAAATGACAACTTGGTTTCTTGCCAAACCACAGTTCATATGGCGTCGTCTCAACGGATTTAGATGGTGCCCTATTTAATGTGAATGCAGCTGTCTCTAATGCATAACCCCAAAATGATAGTGGTAAATCGATAAGAGCCATCATAGATTGCACCATATCTAATAAAGTACAGTTACGATGTTCGGACACACCATTACGCTGTGGTGTTCCAGGTGGCGTGAGTTTGTGAAACTATTCCACATTGTTTTAATTGAAGAACAAACTCGTAACTCAAATATTTGCCTCTGCGATCAGATCGTAGAAACTTTATTTTCTTGTTACGAGGATTTTCCACTTCACTCTGAAATTCTTTAAACTTTTCAAATGTTTCAGACTTATGTTTGTTCAAGTAGATATACCCATATATTCCTAAATTATCTTTGAAGGTCAGAAAATAACGATACCCGCCGCGAGCCTCAACACTCATCGGACCTCATACATCAGTATGTATTATATCCAATAAGTCCGTTGCTCGCTCCATTGTTCTGGAGAACGGAGTCTTAGTCATATTTGCCCATGAGGCATGGTTCGCAAGCATCAACTGATTCATAATTAAGTGATTCAAAAAGCCCATCAACATGGATTTTCTTCATGTGCTTTACACCAATATGACCTAAATGGCAGTGCCACAAATAAGTTACACTATCATTATTAACTTTGCATCTTTTGGCTTCAATATTATGAATATGTGTATCACTATGATCGAGATCCAACAAACCAATTTCATTGGGTGTATAACCATAGAAGGTTTTATTCATGTAAACAGAACAACAATTATTCTCTAACTTAAATGAATAATGGTATTGCAATAAAAATGATCAAATCATATTCATGCTCAACAAAAACACCAAATAACATTTATTTAGGTTCAACACTAATCCCGAAAGTATAGGGAGTGTGCGATGATGATCATATCATTCTTGGAACTACTTCCAACACACATCGTCACTTCACCGTTAACTAGTTTCTGTTCATTCTGCAACTCCCATTTCGAGTTACTACTCTTAGCAACTGAACTAGTATCAAATACCGAGGGGTTGCTACAAACACTAGTAAAGTACACATCAATAACATGTGTATCCAATATACCTTTGTTCACTTTGCCATCCTTCTTATCCACCAAATACTTGGGACAGTTCCGCTTCCAGTGACTAGTCCCTTTGTAGTAAAATCACTTAGTCTCAGGCTTAGGTCCAGACTTGGGCTTCTTCACTTGAGTAGCAACTTGCTTGCCATTCTTCTTGAAGTTCCCTTTCTTTCCCTTTGCCCTTTTCTTGAAACTAGTGGTCTTGCCAATCATCAACACTTGATGCTCTTTCTTGATTTCTACCTTCATCGATTTCATCATCATGAAAAGCTCGGGAATCGTTTTCATCATCCCTTGCATACTATAGTTCATCACGAATTTCTACTAACTTGGTGATGGTGACTAGAGAAATCTGTCAATCACTATTTTATTTGGAAGATTAACTCCCACTTGATTCAAGCGATTATAGTACCCAGACAATTTGAGCACATGCTCACTGCTTGAGCTATTCTCCTCCATCTTTTAGCTATAGAACTTGTTGGAGACTTCATATCTCTCAACTTGGGTATTTGCTTGAAATATTAACTTCAACTCCTGGAACATCTCATATGATCCATGACGTTCAAAACGTCTTTGAAGTCCCGATTCTAAGCTGTTAAGCGTGGTGCACTAAACTATAAAGTAGTCATCATATTGAGCTAGCAAAACGTCCATAACGTCTGCATCTACTCCTGCAATAGGTCTGTCACCTAGCGGTGTATCAAGGACATAATTCTTCTGTGCAGCAATGAGGATAATCCTTAGATCACGGATCCAATCCGCATCATTGCTACTAACATCTTTCAACTTAGTTTTCTCTAGGAACATATTAAATAAAAAGTACCTTCGGAGACACCTGTAGAGCACCTTTATAATCACCCAGTTACATTGTGACATTTGGTAGCACACAAAGTTTTCCTCCGGTAAACAGGAGTTGCATAATCTCATAGACATAGGAACATGTATAAGTCAGGAAGAAAGCAATAGCAACATACTAAACGATCAAGTGCTAAGCTAACGGAATGTGTCAAGTCAATCACATCATTCTCCTAATGATGTGATCCTGTTAATCAAATGACAACTCATGTCTATGGTTAGGAAACTAAACCATATTTGATTAACGAGCTAGTCAAGTAGAGGCATACTCGTGACACTCTGTTTGTCTATGTATTCACACATGTATCATGTTTCCGATTAATACAATTCTAGCATGAATAATAAACATTTATCATGATATAAGGAAATAAATAATAACTTTATTATAGTCTCTAGGGCATATTTCCTTCAGCTCAAACATTGATCCATTCATGAAACACACTCGAATATTAACTACACCCAATACTTGAGCACGATCATATTGCCTCCTAGTTGGTACTTTTTATGAGAGAAGATGGAGACTCAAATTTCAAAAAAAATGCATAAAGGAAAATAAAGTCCCTTCGTAGAGGGAAGTAGGGAATTGTAGAGGTGCCAGAGCTCAAAGCGAAAATTTTGAGATAAAAACATTTTGGGAGGTATATCCATCCCACCAACGAAAACGACTTAGAGTTCCGAACACTTCCCATGCTAGATATATCATAGGCGGTTCCCAAACAGAAAATAAAGTGTATTCCTTTTTCCACCATAACTTTCACTTTCCATGGCTAACCGTATCCACGTATGCCATCCATACCAACACTTTCCAAGGAATTTATTATTTGACAACATAAAGTAAATTTATTTCTTTTTGCATTTCGGGACTGGGCATCCCTAATACCTTTGCCTTACTCTCGTGCAATGACAAGTGAATAAACACTCATCTTGAGAATAACACATCTAGCATGGAAAATATTAGCCACGCCTCACCGCTCCGCGAGCGAAACAAACACACAAAAGAGAAGTTTATTTTGAAAATTAGAGATGGCACATGCATATTTGCTTAGAACAGAAAAAGAATACCGCATATAGGTAGATATAGTGGACTCATGTGGCAAAAATGGTTTAAAGGATTTTGGATGCACAAGTAGAGGTCATACGTAGTGCAAAATGAAGGCTAGCAAAAGATTGGGAAGCGACCAACTAAGAAATGAATAATTTCATAAGCAAGCATTAAGCCTAATTAACACCGAATAATGCACCACAAGTAGGATATAATTTTCATTGCATGACTATTGACTTTTTGTACTTGCATAGGGAATCACAAACCTTAACACCAATATTCTTACTAGAGCACAATTACTCATCAACATAACTCACATATCACATCATCATAACTCAAAACTATTACTAAGAATCAAGTTTATTTTGTCCAATGATCTTCATGACATTTTCTTTACTTTATCCTTCTTGGATGTCTATCACTTTCGAACTAATTTTCATGTGTTGCTTTTCATAAGCTCAACCAAATATAAGTGAAGATCATGATCATAACAAATTTTTTCTTTCTCTCAAAATAATTTAAGTGAAGCAAGAGAGAATTTCTTCAAAATTTTACGAACTCTCAAACAAATCTAAGTGAATCAAGAGAGCATTTATTCAAAAATAACAAAGCACACCGTGCTAAAAAGATAGAAGTGAAGCACTAGATCAAGTCCTAGCTCATAAAAGATTTAAGTGAAGCATAGAGAGCAATTCTAATAAGTCATGACACTACTGCAGGATGCTGCTAACGCGACACTACGATCATAGACCCTTCGACGAAACTGTGTGCGATGCCATAATCGCAAACAATGGTGTAAAAAAACGTCAAAAAACATGCAAAACGTTTGCGATGGAGGATGCATCAAACATGGTTCAGATTTTAGTTGTGTGTGCGATGCGGGGCATACGGTTCAGCTCGATTAACTGTTTGCGATGCGGACGAACAAAAGAAACGGGCAGCCAGATGAAGGTGTGTGCAATGTACAACATACATTCACTCGGATGAACTGTTTGTGATTAGGCAACACAAAAGAAATGGTCGGCCAGATCAAAGGTGTGTGCGATATACGGCATGCAGTTCACTCGGTTGAACTGTTTGCGTTAAGACATGAGAGCATAAACGGTTCAATATAACAAGATGTTTGTGATGTGTGCCAATACCGATAATAACATAAACGGTTCCCTAGTGTGGTCCGTGTTCATCTGATCATCATCTCCTTTTTGTGCTAGCTCGATGTTCCTTCTATGCTAAGTTTCCATTAATTGATGGCGTTTTATGAACACGCCACCATTTCCCGCCATTTCCTCACCTGTTTCCCACCACCCAGCGATATTGTGCATAGGCGGTGCGCGATGCATGGAGGCCACAAGCGCAGCCAGTAGCACATCCACCTTTTCCAAGCATGCCAACCCACCAAAGCGCCACCTCTTCCATCAACCTCGTCGACAAGGATAACGAGCAGGCGCCACGGCCCGTTGAGGCCGAGGCGCTCCCCGGCAACGCGATGGACGAGGCCGTGATGCGCGTCATCGCCAGGGTTGAGCAAACCTTTGGCGCAGGCATGTTAGCGCCGACAGGCTGCAGCTCGCCGCACAACATGATCGATGCCGCGCCGCAGAGCAAGCTAGGCGCGTCCACACAGATAGGTTGTGGCTCGCCAAACAGCGAGACCGTTGGAGCACCGCGGAGCGAGAGGCGCGGCGCGCCGCACAGCAAGAGCGGATCCATCGGCGCTTGCCTGCTGTCAACACGGTGTCGCATCTAGGTACACGTCTGATCAGTACCCCCATTCCTCGCTAGGAGTGGGCAGAGGACCTCAGCCCCGTACTTGCACCAGAGGCCTCCCGCGCCGTACTTGCACCGGATGCCCGCCGCGCCGTTCACATGGGTGTCGCCGTTCGCCTTGTCAGTGGCCCGCTGGATGCCAACACGCTGGTCCATAGGCTCGACCGCCTCCTTGGCCCAGGTGTCCACCTGGGCGCCGTAGTGGAACATGGCCATCGCATCCTCGAGCTGGTGATCTTCCATGAAATAGCCAAATTGGAGCTCGAGATTGCACTCCAGATGTACCGCGAGCGTGTCGACCGCTTGGACGAACACCTGCACGAGTTCAGGCACAGCCAAGAGCTACCGTAGGCAAGGGCTGCTGGTCATGGTCTCATGGACGCATTTTATTTTGAAAAGTCGTTTTGATGTGGATAGATATGTATTCACAGCAATCATAATATTGTTCTGTTTATTGCTCTGTTTCGATGTGTGTACTCTGTTTTCCATTCTTATATGTTCCGTTTCAATGTGTGTATATACGCTTTCCATTCTGTATATGTGGATGATAATAGCTAGATTCAAATTAGTATACAAAAACAGATAGAAAAATGGAATTCATAATATATATATATAGATTAAATGTTCATTAGTTCATCACAAAAAATATATAATATCATCACATGTACATGATGAAACTTAACTACTAGGTACAATGCATAAAATTGAAAACGAACAATACTAAAACTAATAATCCTCCTGGCGCCAGTATTCCGGCAGCTCCTTGCCAGCAGCTCCCTGGTGCGCGGTGTCTTCCCAGTGCGGAGGTAGTCCTCCGCCTCCTCCGCCTCGTAGCGCTTGACGTACATATCCGCCTCTTGCTAGAGGACGCGCGTGGCCGATCTTGCCATTTTGTTGGGCGCCCACCGGAGCTCCTCGTCGGTGGCATGCTGGAGCTTATTGGCCCCCCTCCACGCAGCAACGAGGCGCCTAGCGCCTATGACCTTCCTCGCGAATACCCGTCTTCGTACACCTCCTCGGCATGACGACGTGCCCGCCCCCAAAGCTCCGCCCCCTTCTTTTTCCAGGAGGAATCACAGGCTTCATACGGTGCCTGGTACCTGGCTTCCTCCTCTGCCAGCTCCTTCTTGAACGCCACTTGCCTGGCTTTCTTAGCCGGTGGCAGCGACTTCCACAGACAAAGATTGCAATGGCCCTAAAACCAATCCAAAGTTGGGGGTCCGGCGCAACCTTGTCAGGCGGCGCATAGGGGTCCTCGTCACTGCTAATCGAGTGAGCGTCCTCAGGGGGGGGGTGGCGACTCCTTGTCGGCGCGTGGGCAGACCGGCGGCACCATAACAGAGATTTGAGAGAGAGAGATAGAGCGAGCGAGGGGAGGATGTAGATGAGAATGTAGGCGAGATGACATGAGCAAGGTAGTATTTATTGGCGGCCGAAATCTAGATCGACGGGGACAGTACACACGCCGGTCGCCGGAATTTACGAGTACTGTAGTTTGAATTACACATGATTCCCGCAGCAAAATCCGTGTGTGAACATAATAGCCAAAATCCGTGTGTGAACATAATAGCTGACGGTTTCCAATGCAGAACTGTGTCTGATTAATGATCCCCGCCACTCACCTACCAAACCTTGAGCTGCGAGATAGAGTGCCAATCATGTGGGGGCCGGTTGTCTTGCCAGATCTCTACATTTTCTTTTTTGAACACCATATATTTGCATCGTCTGATGATTTTTTAATTCGCACACAAATACACAAAAATATGATTTTCAAACCATTATGGTTAGGTGTTGCATGTAGATGTAGTTCAAATTTGAATTACGGTCATTAAATGGTTAGAATCACTTAAATATCTTTAAAAGGTCAAATGACCCCTGAAATTTTCCATTTTTTCACTAGACAGTTGTATTAGTGGACGTTAAACGTAGAAAAAATTGAAGGCCGTAAGAGGAAGCTATCTCCCGTTCGTCACCAAACATGCATTGTTCCCTCACGGAACAACAAACCTTCTAGTGAGTTGCTCCGGTTTGTGAGGGGTGTGTGTCCAAACTTTTGTCAAACATGCCAATTTTTTACCACATCATCTTGGTGGCATGACATTAAATCAAGCAAGGTTTCATGTTTTTCTAATAATTTTTTAATTTTTTGGAATTAAAATGCCATGGCACTCCATGCTTGTGTGCCCATGCCTTGAGACCAATATGTTTGAAAATTCCTTCTAATTTTATGCACATGGAATTAACTCGCGCACAAGTACACAAAAATATGATTTTTCAAACCGTTATGGTTAGGCGTTGCATTTAGATGTAGTTCAAATTTGAATTACGGCCATTAAATGGTTAGAAAATCACTTAAATGTCTTTAAAAGGTCAAATGACTCGTGAAATTTTCCAAATTTTCACAAGACAGTTGTATCAGTGCACGTTAAACATAGAATTTTTTTAAGGCCGTAAGAGGAAGCTATCTCCCGTTCGTCATCAAACATGCATTCTTCCCTCTCGGAACCACGAACCTTCTAGTGAGTTGCTCCGGTTTGTGAGGGGTGTGTGTCCAAACTTTCGTCGAACATGCCAATTTTTTTACCACATCATCTTGGTGGCATGACATAAAATCAAGCACGGTTTCATGTTTTTTTGATCATTTTTATTTTTTGGAATTAAAATGCCATGGCACTCCATGCATGTGTGCCCATGCCTTGAGACCAATATGTTTGAAAATTCCTTCTCATTTACTGCACATGGAATTAACTCGCACACAAGTACACAAAAATATGATTTTTTAAACTGTTATGGTTAGGTGTTGCATGTAGATGTAGCTAAAATTTGAATTACGATCATTAAATGGTTAGAAAATCACTTAAATATCTTTAAAAGGTCAAATGACCCCTGAAATTTTCCAAATTTTCACAAGACAGTTGTATTAGTGCAAGTTAAACGTAGAAAAAAATTTGAAGACCGTAAGAGGAAGCTATCTCCCGTTCGTTATCAAACATGCATTGTTCCCTCTCGGAATCACCAACCTTCTATAGTGAGTTGCTCCAGTTTGTGAGGGGTGTGTGTCCAAACTTTCTTCAAACATGCCAATTTTTTTTTACCACATCATCTTGGTGGCATGACATTAAATCAAGCAAGGTTTCATGTTTTTCTGGTTATTTTTTATTTTTTTGGAATTAAAATGCCATGGCACTCCATGCATGTGTGCCCATGCCTTGAGACCAACATGTTTGAAAATTCCTTCTAATTTACTGCACATGGAATTAACTCGCACACAAGTACACAAAATATGATTTTTCAAACCATTATGGTTAGGCGTTGCATGTAGATGTATTTCAAATTTGAATTACGATCATTAAATGGCTAAAAAATCAATTAAATGTCTTTAAAAGGTCAACTGACCCCTGGAATTTTCATAAATTTCACATGATAGTTGTATTAGTGCACGTTAGACGTAGGGAAAAATTTGAAGGCCGTAAGAGGAAGTTATCTCCCGTTCGTCATCAAACAAGCATTGTTCCCTTTCGGAAGCATGAACCTTCTAGTGAGTTGCTCTGGTTTGTGAGGGGTGTGTGTCCAAACTTTCATCAAACATGCCAATTTTATTACCACATCATCTTGGTGGCTTAACATTAAATCAACCAAGGTTTCATGTTTTTGATCATTTTTTTTAAATTTTTGGAATTAAAATGCCATGTCACTCCATGCATACGTATGCATGTGTCGATGTCGTGAGACCAATATGTTTGAAAATTCCTTCTAATTTACTGCACATGGAATTAACTTGCACACAGGTACACATATATGATTTTTCAAACCGTTTTGGTTAGGTGTTGCATGTAGATGTAGTTCAAATTTGAATTACGGTCATTAAATGGCTAGAAAATCACATAAATGTCTTTAAAAGGTTAAATGACCACTAGAATTTTCAAAAATTTCACATTACAGTTGTAGTAGTGCATGTTAGACGTAGAAAAAAAATTGAAGGCCATAAGAGGAAGTTATCTCCCGTTCTTCATCCAACATGCATTGTTCCCTCTTGGAACCATGAGCCTTCCAGTGAGTTGCTCTGGTTTGTGAGGGGTGTGTGTCCAAACTTTTGTCAAACATGCCAATTTTTTACCACATCATCTTAGTGGCATGAAATTACATCAACCAAGGTTTCATGTGTTTCTGATTTTTTTTGATTTTTTGGAATTAAAATGCGATGTCACTCCATGCATACATATGCATGTGTCCATGTCGTGAGACAAATATGTTTCATTTTTTTCTAATTTACTACACATGGAATTAACTCACACACAAGTACACAAATATGATTTGTCAAACCGTTATGGTTAGGCGTTGCATGTAGACGTAGTTCAAATTTTAATTAGATGGCTAGAAAATCACTTAAATGTCTTTAAAAGGTCAAATAACCCTTAGAATTTTCCAAAATTTCACATTACAGTTGTAGTAGTGCACGTTTAACATAGAAAAAATTGAAGGCCGTAAGAGGAAGTTATCTTCCGTTCGTCATCAAACATGCATTGTTCCCTCTCGGAACCACGAGCCTTCTAGTGAATTGCTCCGGTTTGTGAGGGGTGCATGTCCAAAGTTTCGTCAAACATGCCAAATTGTTTTACACATCATCTTGGTGGCATGACATTACATCAACCAAGGTTTCATGTGTTTATGATTTTTTTTATTTTTTTGGAATTAAAATGCCATGTCACAACATGCTTAATAATTGTGGCATAGCCTTAGATTAATATGTTTAAAAATTCCTTCCAATTTACTGCACATGCAATTAAATCGCACGCAAGTACACAAAATATGAGTTTTCAAACTGTTATGTTTAGCTTTTGCATGTACATGTAGTTCAAATTTCAATTACGGTCATTAAATGGCTAGAAAATCACTTAAATGTCTTAGAGAAGGTCAAATGACCCCTGAAATTTCCCAAAAATTGACATGACAGTTGTATTAGTACTACAAAATTTCTCGTACATTTAAAACACCATCCGTTGCCACTGTACTCCAAATTCATCTTTCACAGCTAATAAAAAATATCTACAACATCACACACGGTTGTTTTCTAGGAACCATTTGCGATGAAAATATCTGGGTCTATTTAAGTCTCCCTCCTTAAGTTTCGCCGGCTTGTCTGCTCCAGTGCCGGTAACCCCCGAATCCACGAATCCTGACCCGCATTCCTGCACCCCCTTCTTGCAAAGATGACGCCATGGAAACGCTTCGTGAAAGCTCGTACGATGGTCGCGTCCCCCCCGAGCGGCGCCGCCTACGCCGAGAGTGCCGCCGCATCCACATTGAGTGCGGCCGCTTCCGCCGAGAGGGCGTTTGCGACAGCCGACGGGGTAGCTGCAGTAGCCGAGACGGCTGTAGCTGCTACTGCGACGATGGCTGCAAAGGCCAAGAGTGCTCGAGCTGCCGTCCGTGCCACCGATGTCGCCCTGGCCCGGGTCGAGGCCATCCACGCCAAGATCGAGGACGCACACGCCAAGATATTCCAGGACACCTCGGACTCCAGCATGCAACCCGCGTCTAAAAAGGCGACGGTGGCCATGGAGCACCTGCTTCCTCATGAGGTCGCCGAGCGGGAGCTGGAGATGCAGGAGGCGGCGGAGATCAAGGAGCACCGGGAGGAGGAGTTGCGCGTGGCCGAGGTCGAGGTAGAGTAGAGTCTGTCTGTCAAGGAATCGGCGGTGGAGTACCAACGCGAGCTCTAGCGCAGCCACTACTAGGAGTACTACAACCTTGAGGGCGGCGCCGAGGACGAGGACCAGGACGCGGTCGACTTTAGCGGGGGGACACAGAGTCCACCAACGGCGTCTCATCTCACACCAGCGATGCATAGGCCGGCACGGCGCCAGATTTGTTAAAATTATGCATACTTAGGCTTTGTTTTTAATGCTGGTCTTTTGTTAGAGCAATGTTTAGGTCAATGGCTCTGTTTAATTACTAAAATTGCTCGATTCAGCAAGTGTGGTTTGTCTCCTGTACGCTCTTTTGTGTGCCCAAATTAGCAAGCGATGTTAAATTATGCAATGACGTACCTGGGGAAATTTCCACCAAAATTTGATCTATCAAACTCATCGATCCCGTGCACGTAAAGCAGAAGAATCGTTTGTGATGCACACAATCGTTCAAAGTGAATGGTCCAGTGGCACCGCGTGCAAAGTTTCCCTCCACATTTCCAAAATTTTGGCCTACCACCAAAATATCTACCCGCGCCCCCTTCCCCCCTTCCCTACCCCCTTTTCTCCCTGACCACAAGTCACATTTCCCCTATTTCCTCCTTCCTTCCTTGCTAAGCTATAGCCGCTTCCTTGCTCTCGCCGTCTCGCATCCTACGCCGGGGTCGCCATGGTCTTCTTCAAAGACCTCTCCAGCGGTTCCTCCTCCGGCGACTACACCTTCACCACCCGTGTATGCCTCTCTTCTCTCTCTCGGGCTATGACTTGGAATGAAGGATTTTTACCTGGCGGTCAATTTGAGTCATTTCTTCCTCTTGTAGCTCCCTAAGACCATCAATGGCAACGAATGGAGCGGGGTGGCTGAAGATCTATTTGCTCATTGTCACCAGCAATCTCCATGCGTGAAGCTAGTTGTGTTTGATTCTATGGACAGTGGGAGGAAGTTTCTGGCATGTGCAGAGAAGGTTAGACCCTCTTTCATTGTTACAAATCATTTGTTAGATGTGATTCAGACACTGTCACGGTCCCAACCCATTCATAACACACCTTCAACCAAACGCATCCTAAGACAGTGTCACAGTTTCTACCTAGTATCTTAAATTGTTGCGATATCATCAGCGGTGCCATTAGAAAATTATTTGGCACCGCTTCAGCAGTTTGTGCAGCCAACTTTGGTCCACACATCCGAGCAGCCAATTAGTAAAATACTAAATCTTTATGGCACGAAGGAACTGGGCATCGGAGCAACTACGTGCTCCGGAGTCCGGGTCCCTGATGTTTTTCCACTGCATCGGCTCGCCAGTGCAGGGCACCGGTGCGAGATGTAGCAACAGTTGTCTTTACCCCAGTTTTGGCATACATAGTGGACGACCTTAGTGCTATTTGTTCTATGTTACTAAATTTGTACACACTTGTTAGTATCAATTTGCTGTCATCCAAACACTGTCGCTATGCTGTTGCAGTTATATTTACCTTCCTCATAAAATGTTCAATTTGTTATTTATTGTAAATGAGTAAGAACTTCTAGTGTCGTTGTAGTTAATTATAGCTTTTGATGTTCCAGAATTTGGTTGTTGTCTTAGTACCAATTATTTGATTTGCACATCGATCTTTTTGAGAAGATATGTCATAATTAACATGTTTCTTCAATTTTTAAAAATAAGCATTGGTGATTTTCTATGTTGCTATAATCCCATTTCCCCTACAATTGTTACTAATCTAGTTTTAAATATTATAGGATGAACGGAAGTGTTCTTACTTGGAGTGGGTTGATCAAGAGTGGCCACAGTCTTTGAAGATGTGCCTAGCAAAGCTCTCGAGCATGTATGAGGAAGAGAACACACGTAGGCTTAGAGAAAGTGTTGTCAATGCTGAAGCATTTTCAAGATGCGGGATAAAAAGTTGAAGGTGGAGAATGAGCTCAGATTTTTTAAATCATACTTTGCTAAGATGGTGTTGGCGAAGGAGGAGGCACTTTCCCAATTGGCCAGTGCAAAACAGGTTCTTACTGAACTGAAAGCAGAGGTGGATAAGACGAGCCAGGATGATCTCGATTAGGGAAATGAATATGTTGTTCTTATGAAGTTGAACTAGTGATATGTTATATTGTGTTGTCTTCATGTAGCTATCGTACTGTGATGTTATAATATATTTATGTGCCTGATACGAAATTGGCAAACAACTGTTCGATACAAAATGTGAATTTGCGTAATACTGGAATTATTAATTGTAAACTAATAAACCTGCTAAATGTGTCATGGACCTTTGCAACCGGTTCTAGCAGTAAAAGCGCTTGTGATGGATAGCCCAATGCCACACAGTTTTGTTCATCAAATCATGTGTGATATAGTTGATAAAAGCAAATAGTTAACCATGGCAAACCGTGTGTGATAGTTACACCTTTCACACACGAGCATACACACAAAACCGTGTGGGATGTATATCTGAACGGAAATGTGTTCCCTGGATTGACTGTGTGGGATGTACATAAGAACGAAAACATATTCCTTGGATTGACTGTGTGTGATATACAAACAAACAGAAATGTTTTTCAGGGATTCACCATGTGGGATGTACATACCTACGGAAATGATTTCCTCGAATTACCCTGTGGGATGTACATACCTACGGAAATGACTGGGTTTCAATGCCTCGCCCGATCGCACACAGCCCTAGCCTGGGTCCCAGGAGGGCCTATCCCTGACAATTTCTTGGTCGTATGGGAAGCACACCCTATCGCACACACTCACTTGGCGACAGTTCCAAATGCCGTCGTAGAAAGGGGTTAAAAACCGTTTGTTTAGGACCGACGCACACGAGTGTGACATAATTTTGGCTCTCTCAAATAGGGGTGTCCAGCAAGGATTGGTAACTTAAAACACAAAATAGAACAAGCAAAGACACATATCATACAAGACGCTCCAAGCAAAACACATTTCATGTGACGGATAAAAATAAAGTCTCAAGTAAAATACCGATAGTTGTTGGAAGAAAGTGGGGATGCCACTCGGGGGCATCCCCAAGTTAGTTGGTTGCTCATTCTTGAATAATAGCTTGGGAAGCCAGGGGTGATGTCTACTACACAACCTTCTTCTTGTAGACGTTGTTGGGCCTCCAAGTGCAGAGGTTTGTAGGACAGTAGCAAATTTCGCTCAAGTGAATGACCTAAGGTTTATCAATCCGTGGGAGGCGTAGGATGAAGATGGTCTCTCTCAAACAACCCTACAACCAAATAGCAAAGAGTCTCTTGTTTCCCCAACACACCCAATACAATGGTAAATTATATAAGTGCACTAGTTTGGGGAAGAGATGGTGATACAATTGCAATATGGATGGTAGATATAGTTTTTTGTAATCTGAATAATATAAAAACAGCAAGGTAACTAATGATAAAAGTGAGCACCAATGGTATTGCAATGCTTCTAAACAAGGCCTAGGGTTCATACTTTCACTAGTGCAAGTTCTCTCAACAAGGATAACATAATTAGATCATATAACTATCCCTCAACATGCAACAAAGAGTCACTCCAAAGTCACTAATAGCGGAGAACAAATGAAGAGATTAATTTAGGGTACGAAACCACCTCAAAGTTATTCTTTCCGATCAATCCATTGGGCTATTCCTATAAGTGTCACAAATAGCCCTAGACTTCATAGTAAAATAAAACCTTAAGACACAAATCAACCAAAACCCTAATGTCACCTAGATACTCCAATGTCACCTCAAGTATTCGTGGGTATGATTATACGATATGCATCACACAATCTCAGATTCATCTATTCAGCCAACACAAAGAACTTCAAAGAGTGCCCTAAAGTTTCTACCGGAGAGTCAAGACGAAAATGTGTGCCAACCCCTATGCATAGATTCCCAAGGTCACGGAACCCGCAAGTTGATCACCAAAACATACATCAAGTGAATCAATAGAATACCCCATTGTCACCACGGGTATTCCATGCAAGACATACATCAAGTGTTCTCAAATCCTTAAAGACTCAATCCGATAAGATAACTTCAAAGGGAAAACTCAATCCATTACAAGAATGTAGTGGGGGAGAAACATCATAAGATCCAACTATAGTAGCAAAGCTCGCGGTACAACAAGATCGTGCCAAATCAAGAACATGGGAGAGAGAGAGAGAGAGATCGAACACATAGCTACTGGTACATACCCTTAGCCCCGAGGGTGAACTACTCTCTCCTCGTCATGGAGAGCGTCGGGAAGATGAAGATGGCCACCGATGATGATTCCTCCTCCGGCATGCTGCCAGAACAGGGTCTCGATTGGTTTTTGGTGGCTATAGAGGCTTGCGGCGGCGGAACTCCTGATCTAGGTTTCTTTTCAGGGGTTTCTATATTTATAGGAATTATTGGCGTCGGTCTCACGTCAGGGGGGTGCTACCTCTTGAGCACTGCGTTGGTTTTCCCCGAAGAGGAAGGGATGATGCAGCAAAAGTAGCGTAAGTATTTCCCTCAGTTTTTGAGAACCAAGGTATCAATCCAGTAGGAGGCTACGCGCGAGTCCCTCGTACCTGCACAAAACAAATAAATCCTCGCAACCAACGCAAATAGGGGTTGTCAATCCCTATAAGGCCACTTAGGAGAGTGAGATCTGATAGATATGATAAGATAATATTTTTCGTATTTCTATGACAAAGATGCAAAGTAAATTAAAGGCAAAGTAAATAGCAAAGGGAATAACTAAGTAGTAGGAGATTAATATGATGAAGATAGACCCGGGGCCATAGGTTTCACCAGTGGCTTCTCTCAAGAGCATAAGTATTCTATGGTGGGTGACCAAATTACTGTTGAGGAATTGACAGAATTGAGCATAGTTATGAGAATATCTAGGTATGATCATGTATATAGGCATCACATCCGAGACAAGTAGACCGACTCCTGCCTGGATCTACTACTATTACTCCACTCATCGACCGCTATCCAGCATGCATCTAGAGTATTAAGTTAAAAACAGAGTAACGCCTTAAGCAAGATGACATGATGTAGAGGGATAGACTCATGCAATATGAAGAAAACCCCATCTTGTTATCCTTGATGGCAACAATACAATACGTGCCTTGCTGCCCCTACTATCACTGGGAAAGGACACCGCAAGATTGAACCCAAAGCTAAGGACTTCTCCCATTGCAAGAAAGATCAATCTAGTAGGCCAAATCAAACTGATAATTCGAAGAGACTTGCAAAGATAACCAATCATACATAAAAGAATTCAGAGAAGATTCAAATATTATTCATAGATGGACTTGATCATAAGCCCACAATTCATCGGTCTCAACAAACACACCGCAAAAAGAAGATTACATCGAATAGATCTCCACAAGAGAGGGGGAGAACATTGTATTGAGATCCAAAAAGAGAGAAGAAGCCATCTAGCTACTAACTATGGACCCATAGGTCTGAGGTAAACTACTCACACTTCATCGGAGGGGCTATGTTGTTGATGTAGAAGCCCTCCGTGATCGATGCCCCCTCCGACGGAGCTCCGAAATAGGCCCCAAGATGGGATCTCGTGGATAAAGAAAGTTGCGGTGGTGGAATTAGGGGTTTGGCTCCGTATCTGATCGTTTGGGGGTTCGTAGGTATATATAGGAGGAAGGAGTACGTCGGTGGAGAAACAGGGGGCCCATGAAGGTGGAGGGCGCGCCGGGGGGGGGGGGGGTAGGCGTGCCTGGGGGGTAGGCGCGCCCCCTAACTCGTGGCCTCCTCTTTTGTGTCTTGACGTAGGGTCCAAGTCTCCCGGGTCTTGTTCGTTGAGAAAATCACGTTCCCGAAGGTTTCATTCCGTTTGGACTCCGTTTGATATTCCTTTTCTTCGAAACCCTAAAACAGGCAAAAAACAACAATTCTAGGCTGGGCCTCCGGTTAATAGGTTAGTCCCAAAAATAATATAAAAGTGGATAATAAAGCCCAATAATGTCCAAAACATTAGATAATATAGCATGGAGCAATCAAAAATTATAGATACGTTGGAGACGTATCAAGCATCGCCAAGCTTAATTCCTGCTCATCCTCGAGTAGGTAAATGATAAAAACAGAATTTTTGATGCGGAGTGCTAGTTGGAATAATTTTTAATGTAATTCTTCTTAATTGTGGTATGAATATTCAGATCCGAAAGATTCAAGACAAAAGTTCATATTGACATAAAAATAATAATACTTCAAGCATACTAACTAAGCAATTATGTCTTCTCAAAATAACATGGCCAAAGAAAGTTCATACCTACAAAATTATATAGTTTAGTCATGTTTCATTTTCGTCACACAAGAATGCTCTCATCATGCACAACCCCGATGACAAGCCAAGCAATTTTTTCATACTTTAGTAATCTCAAACCTATAAACTTTCACGCAATGTATGAGCGGGAGCCATGGACATAGCACTATGGGTGGAATTGAATATAATGAGGGGGTTATGTGGAGAGAAAGGAGAAAGTCTCACATCAACGAGGCTAATCAATGGGCTATGGAGATGCCCACTGATTGATGTTAATGCAAGGAGTAGGGATTGCCATGCAACGGATGCACTAGAGCTATAAATGTATGAAAGCTCAACAAAAGAAACTAGTGGGTGTGCATCCAACTTGCTTTCTCACGAAGACCTAGGGCACTTGAGGAGGCCCATTGTTTGAATATACAAGCCAAGTTCTATAATGAAAAATACCCACTAGTATATGAAAGTGACAAAACAAGAGACTCTCTTACATGAAGATTACAGTGCTACTTTGAAGCACAAGTGTGGCAAAGGATAATAACATTGTCCCTTCTCTCTTTTTCTCTCATTTTTTTTCTTTTCTTTTTTTTCTTTGGGCCTTTTCTCTTTTTTATGGCCTTTCTCTTTTTTTGGGCCTTTTCGTTTTTATGGCCTTTCTCTTTTTTAATTCCTCACTTGGGACAATGCTCTAGAAAATGATGATCATCACACTTCTATTTATTTACAACTCAATGAATACAACTCGATACTAGAACAAAAGATGACTCTATATGAATGCCTCCGGCGGTGTACCGGGATATGCAATGGACCAAGAGTGACATGTATGAAATAATTATGAACGGTGGCTTTGCCACAAATACTATGTCAACTACGTGATCATGCTAAGCAATATGACAATGATGAATGTGTCATGATGAACGGAATGATGGAAAGTTGCATGGCAATATATCTCGGAATGCCTATGGAAATGCCATAATAGGTAGGTATGGTGGCTGTTTTGAGGAAGATATAAGGAGGTTTATGTGTGAAAGAGTGTATCATATCATGGGGTTTGGATGCACCAGCGAAGTTTGCGCCAACTATCAATGTGAGAAAGGGCAATGCACGGTACCGAAGAGGCTAGCATGGATGGAAGGGTTAGAGTGCATGTAATCCATGGACTCAACATTAGTAATAAAGAACTCACATACTTATTGCAAAAATCTACAAGTCATCAAAAACCTCGGTACTGCGCGCATGCTCCTAGGGGGATAGATTGGTAGGAAAAGACCATCGCTCGTCCCCGACCGCCACTCATAAGGAAGACAATTAAATAAAACCTCATGTTTCAAATTTGTTGCATAACGTTTACCATACGTGCATGCTACGGGACTTGCAAACTTCAACACAAGTATTTCTCAATTTCACAACTACTCAACTAGCACGACTTTGATATTATTACCTCCATATCTCAAAACAATCATCAAGCATCAAACTTCTCTTAGTATTCAAAACACTCATAAGAAAATTTTACTAATCTTGAATACCAAGCATATTAGGATTTTAAGAAAATTACCATCTATTAAGATTCTCAAAATAATCTAAGTGAAGCATGAGAGATCAATAGTTTCTATAAAACAAATCCACCACCATTCTCTAAAAGATATAAGTGAAGTACTAGAGCAAAACTATATAACTCAAAAGATATAAGCGAAGCACATAGAGTATTCTAACAAATTCCAAATCATGTATGGCTCTCTCAAAAGGTGTGTACAGCAAGGATGATTGTGGTAAACTAAAAAGAAAAGACTCAAATCATACAAGATGCTCCAAGAAAAACACATATCATGTGGCGAATAAAAATATAGCTCCAAGTAAAGTTACCGATAGAAGTAGACGAAAGAGGGGATGCCTTCCGGGGCATCCCCAAGCTTTGGCTTTTAGGTCTCCTTAGATTATCTTGGGGGTGCCATGGGCATCCCCAAGCTTAGACTCTTTCCACTCCTTGTTCCATAATCCATCAAATCCTTACCCAAAACTTGAAAACTTCACAACACAAAACTTAAAGTAGAAAATCTCGTGAGCTCCGTTAGAGAAAGAAAATAAAATACCACTTCAAGTTACTGTAATGAACTAACTATTTATTTATATTGGTGTTATACCTACTGTATTCCAACTTCTCTATGGTTTATAAACTATTTTACTAGCCATAGATTCATCAAAATAAGCAAACAACACACGAAAAACAGAATCTGTCAAAACAGAACAGTCTGTATTAATCTGTAGCTAGAGCAAGATATGGAACCCCAAAAATTCTAAAATAAATTTATGGACGTGAGGAATTTATCTATCAATCATCTTCAAAAACAATTAACTAAATATAACTTTCCAAATAAAAATTACAGCAGTTCTCGTGAGTGCTAAAGTTTCTGTTTTTTACAGCAAGTTCAACAAGACTTTCCCCAAGTCTTCCCAACGGTTCTACTTGGCACAAACACTAATTAAACACAAAAAACACAACCAAAACAGAGTATAGATAAATTATTTATTACTAAACAGGAGCAAAAAGCAAGGAATAAAAATAAAATTGGGTTGCCTCCCAACAAGCGCTATGGTTTAACGCCCCTAGCTAGGCATAACAAGCAAGAATAGATCTAGGTATTGCCATCTTTGGTTTTCAACTTTTTAGTGGAATCAAGCTCAAATCCGGGAGGTTCTTTACGTTTCCCTTCATATTCTGAAATTTTTAGATCTAACGAATCCAACCGCTTATTGCAAAGGGTAATCAACATATTCATGCGGTGAATATTTCCACTAATGTTCTTAAGAGGTTCAAGAAATTTCTACAAGATTTTAGTAACTTCACAAATTTTTTCAAAAAACTTGTGTCTCTTCCTGGGTAGGATGAGGCCCCTTTTGTTGAGGTAGTGTTCCCACTATACCTTCTATAATTTGAAGTGCAATATGGGGATCGATTTCAATAAAATTGCCTTTGGCAACACAATCCAAGAGTTGCCTATGAGACATATTTAATCCAACATAAAAATTGCAAAGAAAAATTCTCAGGTTTATTTCAGGGGTACAATTACGATAAGACTCCATTATTCTCAACCAGGCATCTTTTAAGTTTTCTCCTAGTCTCTGTTTAAAGTGAAAGATTTCAAACTCAGGAGTCAACGGAGAAGATAAGGGACTAGCCATAACGACAAGCAAACAAACTAACACACAAGCAAACAAAAAGCAAGCGGGCAAAAAGAGGGAAATAGAGAAAGAGAGGGAGGATAGAGAGAGAGAGGGCAAATAAAACGGCAAGGGTGGAGTGGGGGAGAGGAAAACGAGAGGCAAATGGCAAATAATGTAATGGGGGAGATAAGGGTATGTGATGGGTACTTGGTATGTTGACTTTTGCGTAGACCTCCCCGGCAACGGCCCCAGAAATCCTTCTTGCTACCTCTTGAGCACTGTGTTGGTTTTCCCCAAAGAGGAAGGGATGATGCAGCAAAGTAGCGTAAGTATTTCCCTCAGTTTTTGAGAACCAAGGTATCAATCTAGTAGGAGGCTATGCGCGAGTCCCTCGTACCTGCACACAATAAATAAATCCTTGCAACCAACGCAAATAGGGGTTGTCAATTCCTATAAGGCCACTTACGAGAGTGAGATCTGATAGATATGATAAGATAATATTTTTGGTATTTTTATGATAAAAATGCAAAGTAAAATAAAGGCAAAGTAAATAGGAAAGGAAATAACTAAGTAGGAGGAGATTAATATGATGAAGATAGACCCGAGGGCCATAGGTTTCACTAGTGGCTTCTCTCAAGAGCATAAGTATTCTATGGTGGGTGAAAAAATTACTATTGAGCAATTGGAAGAATTGAGCATAGTTATGAGAATATCTAGGTATGATCATGTATATAGGCATCACGTCCGAGACAAGTAGACCGACTCCTGCCTGCATCTACTACTATTACTCCACTCATCGACCGCTATCCAACATGCATCTAGAGTATTAAGTTAAAAATAGAGTAACGCGTTAAGCAAGATGACATGATGTAGGGGGATAGACTCATGCAATCTGAAGAAAACCCCATCTTGTTATCCTTGATGGCAACAATACAATACCTGCCTTGCTGCGCCTACTATCACTGGGAAAGGACACCGCAAGATTGAACCCAAAGCTAAGCACTTCTCCCATTGCAAGAAAGATCAATCTAGTAGGCCAAACCAAACTGATAATTCGAAGAGACTTGCAAAGATAACCAATCATACATAAAAGAATTCGGAGAAGATTCAAATATTATTCATAGATAGACTTGATCATAAACCCACAATTCATCGGTCTCAGCAAACACACTGCAAAAAGAAGATTACATCAAATAGATCTCCAGAAGAGAGGGGGAGAACATTGTATTGAGATCCAAAAAGAGAGAAGAAGCCATCTAGCTACTAACTATGGACCCATAGGTCTGAGGTAAACTACTCAAACTTCATCGGAGGGGCTATGGTGTTGATGTAGAAGCCCTCTATGATCGATGCCCCCTCCGACGGAGCTCCGGAACAGGCCCCAAGATGGGATCTCGTGGATACAGAAAGTTGCGGCAGTGGAATTAGGGTTTTGGCTGCGTATCTGATTGTTTGGGGGTACGTAGGTATATATAGGAGGAAGGAGTACGTTGGTGGAGCAACAGGGGGCCCACGAGGGAGGAGGGCGCGCCTGGGGGTAGGCGCACCCCCCTACCTCGTGGCCTCCTCTTTTGTGTCTTGACGTAGGGTCCAAGTCTCCTGGGTCCTGTTCATTGAGAAAATCACGTTCCCGAAGGTTTCATTCCGTTTGGACTCCGTTTGATATTCCTTTTCTTCGAAACCCTAAAACAAGCAAAAAACAGCAATTCTGGGCTGGGCCTCCGGTTAATAGGTTAGTCCCAAAAATAATATAAAAGTGGATAATAAAGCCCAATAATGTCCAAAATAGTAGATAATATAGCATGGAGCAATCAAAAATTATAGATACGTTGGAGACGTATCAGGGGGTCTCCGAGTCATCCACGGGGTAGGGGGCGCGCCCAGGGGGTAGGGCGTGCCCTCCACCCTCGTGGACGGCTCGGGGCTCTTCTGGCCCAACTATTTTACTCCCTGGGCTTCTTTTGGTCCATAAAAAATCATCAAAAATTGGCACGTCAATTGGACTCCGTTTGGTATTCCTTTTCTGTAAAACTAAAAAACAAGGAAAAATAGAAACTGGCACTGGGCTCTAGGTTAATAGGTTAGTCCCAAAAATCATATAAAATAGCATATAAATGCATATAAAACATCCAAGATGGATAATATAATAGCATGGAACAATAAAAAAAATTATAGATACGTTGGAGACGTATCAAGCATCCTCAAGCTTAATTCCTGCTCGACCTCGAGTAGGTAAATGATAAAAACATAATTTTTGATGTGGAATGCTACCTAACTTATTTATCAATGTAATCTTCTCTATTGTGGCAAGAATATTCACATCCATAAGATTCAAAAAAAGTTTAATATTTACATAAAAACATTAATACTTCAAGCACACGAACAAAGCAATCATGTCTTCTCAAAATAACATGGCCAAAGAAAGCTATCCCTACAAAATCATATAGTTTGGCTATGCTCTATGTTCATCACAAAAAATATTTAAATCATGCACCACCCCGGTTTCAGCCAAGCAATTGTTTCATACTTTAGTATTCTCAAACTTTTTCAACTTTCACGCAATACATGAGGGTGAGCCATGGACATAACACTATAGGTGGAATAGAATGGTGGTTGTGGAGAAGACACAAGGAGAAGATAGTCTCACATCCACTATGTTGGAAATATGCCCTAGAGGCAATCATAAATTGGTTATTATTATATTTCCTTGTTCATGATAATCGTTTGTTATCCATGCTAGAATTGTATTGATAGGAAACTCAGATACATGTGTGGATACATAGACAACACCATGTCCCTAGTAAGCCTCTAGTTGACTAGCTCGTTGATCAATAGATGGTTACAGTTTCGTGACCATGGACATTGGATGTCGTTGATAATGGGATCACATCATTAGGATAATGATGTGATGGACAAGACCCAATCCTAAGCCTAGCACAAGATCGTGTAGTTCGTATGCTAAAGCTTTTCTAATGTCAAGTATCATTTCCTTAGACCATGAGATTGTGCAACTCCCGGATACCGTAGGAGTGCTTTGGGTGTGCCAAACATCACAACATAACTAGGTGGCTATAAAGGTACACTACAGGTATCTCCGAAAGTGTCTGTTGGGTTGGCACGAATCGAGACTGGGATTTGTCACTCCGTGTAAACGGAGAGGTATCTCTGGGCCCACTTGGTAGGACATCATCATAATGTGCACAATGTGACCAAGGAGTTGATCACGGGATGATGTGTTACGGAACAAGTAAAGAGACTTGCCGGTAACGAGATTGAACAAGGTATCGGGATACCAAAGATCGAATCTCGGGCAAGTACAATACCGCTGGACAAAGGGAATTGAATACGGGATTGATTGAATCCTAGACATCGTGGTTCATCCGATGAGATCATCGTGGAACATGTGGGAGCCAACATGGGTATCCAGATCCCGCTGTTGGTTATTGGCCAGAGAGTTGTCTCAGTCATGTCTGCATGGTTCCCGAACCCGTAGGGTCTACACACTTAAGGTTCGATGACGCTAGGGTTGTTAGGAAGACTTGTATGTGATTAATGAATGTTGTTCAGTGTCCCGGATGAGATCCCAGACGTCACCAGGAGTTCCGGAATGGTCTGGAGGTAAAGATTTATATATGGAAAGTTGTTGTTCGGGTTTCGGGAAAAGTTCGGTTTTTTCCGGTATTGTACCGGGAAGCTTCCGGAAGGTTCCGGAGGACTCCGGAGGGGTCCGGAGGTCCGGAAAAAGTTCCACCACGTCCAATATAGCAGCATGGGCTATAGGGGGGGGGGCTAACCTTAATGGGCCAAGGGCACCAACCCCCCAAGGCCCATGCGCATGGGAGAGGGGAAACCCTAAAGCGGAGGGCCTCCACTTGACTTGGGAGGCACTCCTCCCCCCCTTGGCCGCCGCCCCAACCTTAGATGGGATCTAGGGGGGCCGGCCCCCTCTCTCCCCACCTATAAATAGTGGAGGGGTGGGAGGATGGCCAGAGACCTTGAACCTGGCGCAGCCCCTCCCTTCCAATACCTCTCCTCCTCCGCGTGAGCTTGGCGAAGCCCTGCCGGAGAACTGCCAGTCCATCACCACCACGTCGTCGCGCTGCTGTTGGACTCTCTTCCTCAACCTCTCCCTCCTCCTTGCTGGATCAAGGCGTGGGAGACGTCTCCGTTCCGTACGTGTGTTGAACGTGGACGTGCCGTCCGTTCGGCGCTAGGATCATCGGTGATTTGGATCACGACGAGTACGACTCCATCAACCCCGTTCACTTGAACGCTTCTGCTTAGCGATCTACAAGGGTATGTGGATGCACTCTCCTTCCCCTCGTTGCTAGATTACTCCATAGATAGATCTTGGTGATGCGTAGAAAATTTTAAATTTCTGCTATGATCCCCAACAGTGGCATCATGAGCTAGGTCTATGCGTAGTTTCTATGCACGAGTAGAACACAAAGCAGTTGTGGGCGTCGATATTGTCAATTTACTTGCCGTTACTAGTCTTATCTTGATTCGATGGCATCGTGGGATGAAGCGGCCCAGACCGACCTTACATGTACGCTTACGTGAGACTGGTTCCACCGACTGACATGCACTAGTTACATAAGGTGGCTAGCGGGTGTTTGTCTCTCCCACTTTAGTCGGATCAGATTCGATGAAAAGGGTCCTTATGAAGGGTAAATAGAAATTGGCATATCACGTTGTGGTTTTGGCGTAGGTAAGAAATGTTCTTGCTAGAAACCTATAGCAGCCACGTAAAAAACTTGCAACAACAAGTAGAGGACGTCTAACTTGTTTTTGCAGCATGTGCCGTGTGATGTGATATGGCCAAAAGGATGTGATGAATGATATATGTGATGTATGAGATTGATCATGTTCTTGTAATAGGAATCACGACTTGCATGTCGATGAGTATGACAACCGGCAGGAGCCATAGGAGTATTCTTAATTTATTTATGACCTGCGTGTCAACATAAACGTCATGTAATTACTTTACTTTATTGCTAAAGCTTAGCCACAGTAGTAGAAGTAATAGATGACGAGACAACTTCAAGAAGACACGATGATGGAGATCATGGTGTCATGCCGGTGACAACGATGATCATGGAGCCCCGAAGATGGAGATCAAAAGGAGCAAAATGATATTGGCCATATCATGTCACTATTTGATTGCATGTGATGTTTATCATGTTTTACATCTTATTTGCTTAGAACGACGGTAGCTTAAATAAGATGATCCCTCACTAAAATTTCATGAAAAGTGTTCCCCCTAACTGTGCACCGTTGCAAAGGTTCATTGTTTTGAAGCACCACGTGATGATCGGGTGTGATAGATTCTAATGTTCGAATACAACGGGTGTTGACGAGACTATCATGTACAGACATGGCCTCGGGACACATGCGAAACACTTAGGTTGACTTGACGAGCCTAGCATGTACAGACATGGCCTCGGAACACGGAAGACCGAAAGGTCGAACATGAGTCGTATAGAAGATACGATCAACATGAGATGTTCACCGTTGATGACTAGTCCATCTCACGTGATGATCGGACACAGCCTAGTCGATTCAGATCATGTTTCACTTAGATGACTAGAGGGATGTCTATCTGAGTGGGAGTTCATTAAATAATTTGATTAGATGAACTCAATTATCATGAACATAGTCTAAATTGTCTTTGCAAATATGTTGTGGATGAATAGCTCACGTTGTAGCTCCCCGTTTCAATACGTTCCTAGAGAAAGACCAAGTTGAAAGATATTGTAAGCAATGATGCGGACTAGGTCCGTAGTCCGAGGTGTGTCCTCACTGCTACACAGAAGGCTTGCGTCCTTGATGCACCGCTTGATGTGCAAACCCCTACAACGTCGTCTGTGGATGTTGTGAACACCTGACAGACACATCCTGATGACTACTTGATAGTTTAGTGCACCATACTTTACGGCTTAGAATCGGGATTCCAATGACGTATTGAACGCCATAGAACATATAAGATGTTCCAAGAGCTGAAATTGGGATTTCAGGCTCATGCCCGTGTTGAGAGGTGTGAGACCTTTGACAAGTTCTTTTGCCAACAAGATGGAGGAGAATAGCTCAGCTAGCGAGCATGTGCTCAGAATGTCTGGGTGCTCCAATCACTTAAATCAAGTGGGAGTTAAACTTCCAGATAAGATATTGATTGATAGAGTTCTCTAGCCACTATCACTAAGCTACTAGATCTTCGTGATGAACTATGACATGCAAGGGATGGAGTTGATCCCGGAGCTGTTCGCGGTGCTTAAGACCGCAAAAGGTAGAAATCAAGAAGGAGCATCAAGTGTTGATGGTTTAACAAAACCACTGGTTTCAAGAAGGGCAAGGGCTAGAAGGGAAACTTCATGGATGGCAGACCAGTGCCGCTCCTGTGAAGGAACCCAAGGTTGAACCCAAACCCGAGACTAAATGCTTCTACTGTAAGCGGAACAGTCACTGGTAGTGGAATTACCCCAAATGCATGGTAGATAAGAAGGCTGGCAACTTCAAAGTATATACGTGTTATTAATGTGTACCTCACTAGTACTCCTGGTAGCACCTGGGTATTGGATACCAGTTCAGTTACTATTCTTGGTGACTTGAAGCAAAAGCTACGTACTAAACGGAGACTGGCTAAGGGCGAGGTGACGATCTGTGTTGGAAGTGTTTCCAAAGTTGATGAGATCACCATCGCAAGCTCCATCTGCCTTCGGGATTATTATTGAACCTAGATAAATGTTATCAGGTGTCTACGTTGAGCGTGAATATGATTAGATCATGTTTGTTGCAATACGGTTATTCCTTTAAGTTAGAGAATAATGGTTATTCTGTTTACATGAATAATACCTTTCATTGTAACACCCCGGATATGATTTACCCAATATGTACTCCAACTCTTGCCATTTCCGGCCCTAAGTTATTTTATTTTCTCGGGTTCGGGTCTTTGTATCCGTGTGTTGTTATCGTTGTCATGCATCTCATATCATGTCATCATGCGCCTTGCATTTGCATACATGTTCATCTCATGCATCCGAGCATTTTCCCCGTTGTCTGTTTTGCATTCCGGTGCTTCGTTCTCCTCCGGTGGTCATTTCTACCTTTCTTTCGTGTGTGGGGATTAAACATTTCCGGATTGGACCGAGACTTGCCAAGTGGCCTTGGTTTACTACCGGTAGACCGTCTGTCAAGTTTCGTACCATTTGGACTTCGTTTGATGCTCCAACGGTTAGCCGAGGGACCGAAAAGGCCTCGTGTGTGTTGCGGCCCAACACCCCTCCAAGTTGGCCCAAAACCCACCAAAACCCTCTCCATCATCTAGAGCGTTCAATCACGATCGCGTGGCTGAAAACCGCACCTCATTTGGACTCTCCTAGCTCCGTCTATGCCTATTTAAAGACCACCCCCGAAAATCTCCTTCTCCTTCCCCGGAAAAAAACCCTAGATCCAAATCAGCATCGCGCGCCGCCGGACAGAGTCGCCACCAACGGACACGTCCGATCCGCCCCACCGCTGCAATGTGGCGCTCCGCCACTCGCTCGCCGGTCGCCCCACATCGCCGGCCCGGGAGGCCCAGGAGGGGCCCCCGAGGCCCATTGCCTCCGCCCGCCGCCCGGCTCCCTCGCCCACGCCCGAGCGCCGCCTTGTTGCCTGACGCGTCGGCCGCCGCGCCCCTCGCCGGCGTCGACGACCGCCCGCGCCGCCTTGCCGCGCCAGCGGTCCCCGTCGCCATCCGCACCCGCCGGCGCTGCGGCCGACGCCGCCCTCCGCCGCCGACTCGCCGTCCTCCTCCGGCTGGCTGGATCTGGATCTGAGATCTGGATATGTATCCACGCCCGCGCCAGCTGGATCTGGATCTGAGATCCCGTTTTGGGTTGACTTTCTCCCGAAACCCTCATTCAAATACCCTTGTTCATCATGTCGTATCTCCTCATCCATAGCTCCGTTTTGGGCATGTAGCATATCAAAATGTTTGTCTCAGAGAGTACATCATTTCATCTCATTGCATCATTTTCATTTGAGTTCATCTTGATGCCCGAAATACTATTAGAAGAATGCTATTTGAGATAATTGTCAGATCTACTTCTCCAATTAGATATTTGTCATTTTTGCCATGATTATTGTGTGCATGATATGCCATGAGCTCTACATGTGTTTTGTTAAGGGTTTTGCCATCTTTCCAGAGGTGCAACCCATGTATTTTTGTGATGTGTGTGGTGACTAGCACAAGCTTGCAAAGTGGAGCATTCGTTAATACTGATTTCAGGGACTTAGCAATTCCACTAAGTCCTTGACATGTTTATCTCATATGGCCATATGTTCATGTTGTTTCCTAGTGATCCATGCCTCTTTTGAGGATGATCAGTAAGGATGTTTTGTTAATCTTTTAGTGCTCTATCCATCCATGTCTTTGTTTGCAATTATGGAGCACCCTAGCTTGAGTCTATCGAGCTCTACTTTTGCTATTTCGTGAATCTGGGCAGATTGTCTACTTATTAGCAATTTTGCCGAGGATGTTGTAGTTGATCCGTGCATGCTATGTTGTTGTTCTGGCCATGTCTAGCTTTCATTTTGTGTATTCTTGATGGGTGTATGCTTAGATTGTCATGCCTTGCTCCGTAGTGAGTGCATTGAGCTCGTAAACATGCCTACTTGATATCTGTTTTCAGCATGTTCCAGTTTTCACAAAGTCTGAGAACTGATTATGTTTTTGCCATGTTCACATGCTTGCAAATGTATTTTATGATCCCTTTTGGCTCAAGGTCACGAAGGGACTTTTGTTAAGCTCTTTGAGTAGCTCCATGCCATGCTTTACTTTGACATGTTCAGGTCCTGTAGCATGTAGTTTTGTTGCTCCAAAGAGTGCTAACTGATCTGAAATTCCAGACAAGTGTTAATTTCACTAAGTCTGAAATCTGTTTGCCAAATGCATTTTTGCCATGCTTGTTTGAACCTGTTAATAGATGAATTGGCCGTAGCTCAGTGCTAGACTTTTGTTAAGCATCTTGAGTGGATCCCTGCAATGTATTTTGATGCCATGTTTGGGTGCTGTGGCATGTTCATCTTGTTGCATTTAGTTGACTACTTGCTGTAAATCGCAGACCGGTGCCATATTTGAATCGCTTGCCATTTCCAAACTGTAACTCCGATTCTGGTGATCTTTATATCGTTTTCAAGCGATTTCATCTCATCTTTCCAGTGGCACATTTGGTTTTCCAAGTTGAGGCCAGGTTCATGCATTCCTTTTCAAATCTTGCATATGCATCACATATTGCATCCTGCATAGCATACCATCTTTGCATTATATTGTTTGAGTTTGCACGTGGTTGATTGTTTCCTTGTTGCTTGGTTGTCTTGTTTGGGTAGAGCCGGGAGACGAGTTCGCTAACGAGGAGCCCATTGAGTTTGCTTTCGAGGATCCAGTCAACTCTGACAACTTTGCAGGCAAGATGATCATACCCTCGAAATCACTACTATCTTTGCTTTGCTAGATGCTCGCTCTTTTGGTATGCCATGCTACGATGCCTACCACTTGCTTTAAAGCCTCCCAAATTGCCATGTCAAACCTCTAAACCACCTTGTCCTGGCAAAACCGTTGATTGGCTATGTTACCGCTTTGCTCAGCCCCTCTTATAGCGTTGCTAGTTGCAGGTGAAGATTGGAGACCGTTCCTTGTTAGAACATTATTTACTTGTTGGGATATCATTATATTGCCATGTTATCTTAATGCATCTATATACTTGGTAAAGGGTGGAAGGCTTGGCCTCTTGCCTAGTGTTTTGTTCCACTCTTGCCGCCCTAGTTTCCGTCATATCGGTGTTATGTTCCTGGATTTTGCGTTCCTTACGCGGTTGGGTTATAATGGGAACCCCTTGATAGTTCGCCTTGATTAAAGCTTTTCCAGCAATGCCCAACCTTGGTTTTACCATTTTCCACCTAGCCTCTTTTTCCCTTGGGTTTCTGGAGCCCGAGGGTCATCTTATTTAAACCCCCCCGGGCCACCAGGGGCAACTCTGGGCTGGCCTACCCGTACCTAGGACAATCTGAGTGTGCCCTGAGAAAGAGATATGTGTAGCTCCTATCGGGATTTGTCGGCACATTCGGGCGGTGTTGCTGGATTTGTTTTAACCTGTCGAAGTGTCTTGAAGAACCGAGGTACCGAGTCTGATTGGAACGTCTCGGGAGGAGGTATATTCCTTCATTGCTGTGAGAGCTTATCATGGGCTAAGTTGGGACTCCCCTGCAGGGATTTGAACTTTCCAAAGTCGTGCCCGTCGTTATGGGCAGATGGGAATTTGTTAATGTCCGGTTGTAGATAACTTGAACCTTAACTTAAGTAAAATGAATCAACTGTGTGAGTTACCGTGATGGCCTCTTCTCGGCGGAGTCCGGGAAGTGGACACGGTGTTGGAGTAATGCTTGTCGCAGGATTGCCCTCTAGTTACACGTTCGCGCTTTGCCTCCTCTTCTCGCTCTCTTTTGCGAACAGGATAGCCACCATATATGCTAGTCGCTTGCTGTAGCTCCACATATATTTACCTTGCCTTACCTATTAAGCTTAAATAGTCTTGATCGCGAGGGTGCGAGATTGCTGAGTCCCTGTGGCTCATAGATTACTATTACACCAGATGCAGGGCCTGACGATTCCGACCCAAATGGCGCGCTTGAGCTCAAGTGGGAGTTCGACGAGGACTCTCAACGATACTATGTTTCTTTTCCTGATGATCAGTAGTGGTGCCCAGTTGGGGTGATCGGGACCGTGTCGCATGTTGGGTGTCTTTTATTTTGGCGTCGTAGTCGGGCCATGAGTTTTTGAATGTTGTAATGCTATTTATGTACTTGATTGACGTGGCGAGTGTAAGCCAACTATGTTATCTCCCCTTTTATTATCTATATTACATGGGATGTTGTGAAGATTGCCTAACTTGTGACATTGCTTTCAATGCGGTTATGCCTCTAAGTCATGCCTCGACACGTGGGAGATATAGCCGCATCGAGGGCGTTACAAGTTGGTTATCAGAGCCTTCCCTGGCCTTAGGAGCCCCCACTGATTGATCGTTTTTAGCAGCCGAGTTGTGTCTAGAAAAAAAAGTTTTGAGTCATTTAGGAATTATATTTCGGAGAGTTTAGGAATTCTTTTTTACTTCCCAGTCTCCTCATCGCTCTGGTAAGGCATCCTGACGTAGAGTTTTGACTCTTCTTTTTTCAAATTTCACAAAAAAATTAGGATCACGCGGGTATCTTGGAATTGTTTTGATGGTTTTGTGACAAGAACATTGTCTTGGTGCCTCCTGTCAGGGGTTTTGTGGCAGTGTCCCGGGGAGTTGAGCTCCGAGGTGTTGTCGTCACAATTTTATCGTTGCAGTTCTGGAATACCTGAGTTTAGTACGCCGACATTGAAAATCTCTTTTATGCAGTTCGTTGGTGAGATAACCTCGACGCCACCCAGTACTGGGGTGGGAGTTCGGGAGTATCGCCATAACTTGTATAACGGATGCTTTTCGAAGGTTGAGGTAGATGGTTTCCGAAGTTTTTCTCGGTTATGTGTTGAAGGATGGATACAGCTGGATGTAGGATTTGCTAGATTTGGGTGACATATTATGCTTCGCCTGTATCCCCAACACTTGATTGCATAACCGGAAAGGTTCGGGAGTTTCATAGGTGGGAATTCTTGTAGCTCTAGTTCTTCTTCCACGGATATTTGGTTTGAGATTGGGATTTCTTACCGAGTATTCGTTCTTGATCCATACCTTGTTGATTTATTTCTCTACCTAAATTCTAAGTGGCTTCTCAATTTATGGATATGTGACCATTTCAAGAGGAATGCATTCATTCATTTTGTTCGGATGTGAAGACTATATGTTGCAATTTTCATTCCGTTGGATTCAGCTTCAATATTTGTCTATCAATGTGCTAATGGATGTCAACCTCTTCAGGATGGCTCCTCCAACACGCATGACTCTGAATCCTGATCCGCCACCACCTCCACCTCCGCCGAAGGCATGGCAAGCTGTGATGGACGCAACAAATGCAAACACGCAGTTGATCATGCAAATTCTTCAAGAGCACAATCAAGAGAATCAAGGCAACCAAGGGAACCAAGGCAACAATCAGAATCACTTTGCTACACTCAACCAGTTCCTTGCTAACGGGCCATAGACTTTCAGCAATTGTGTTGAGGCAACTGATGCTGACGATTGGCTCATGGATCTGTGCAAGCATTTCGAGTGCAGTAACATCAGGCCTGAGGACTTTGTCAAGTTCGCTTCCTTCCAACTCAAAGACCAAGCCGCAGAGTGGTTCCAGCAGTACAAGCATTCCAGAGGTGGACGTGTGATTACCTGGGATGAATTCCGTCAAGATTTCAGAGCTCATCATATTCCTCAGAGCGTGGTTGAAAGCAAGCATGAGGAATTCCGCAACCTAAAGCAAGGCTCTTTGTCTGTTTATGACTACAACAAGTTGTTCCAGAAGCTCGCCCGCTTTGCCAAGCAGGACGTCCCTGATGAGAAGAGCATGATATACCAGTTCAGGGGTGGTCTTAGAGAAGAAATCCAGCTAGCTCTTGTTCTCTTTGAGCCCTTGAGGTACGATGAGTTCTACAACATGGCACTGAAGCAAGAGGCTGCTCAACTGAGGTGTGATGCTTCCAAGAAGCGAGTCAGAGATGCTACTCCTTCTTCCTCTACTCAAGTGGCCAAGTAGCAGAAGTATTGCCTTCCTCCTCCGTTTCGTCAGCCGTATCAGAAGAGCAAAGGTGGCAGTGGATCTTCCCACCCACCCAACCCTGGCTTTCAGAACAAGACTTCGTCTCAAGCTCCAGGATCGAGTGCTCCATATCACCGTCCACTTTTAGAGGTCACGTGCAACAAGTGCCAACAGAAGGGTCGCTATGCCAACAAGTGTTTCAACCAGAGGCGTCTTCCTCCTCCTCCTCCTCCTGTCAGATCGGCAAGTACAGCTGTGGTCAAGCATAACCCCAAGCACGCCAAGGTCCACTTGATGAATGCAGCTCAGGCAGAGGACTCGTCAGATGTCATCATGGGTAACCTTCCTATTAATGATATTCCAGCTAAAGTTCTTTTTGACACTGGTGCATCACATTGTTTCATCTCGAGACCGTTTACATCTAGGCATGAATTGGTTTCGCAAGTTTTGCCTAGTCGGTTAGCAGTTGTCTCTCCCGGTAAGCGCATGCATGCTAACTCCATCGTTCCGGATGTTACTATCACCTTGGGTGACTACAAATTTCTGGCTTCTCCAATGGTTCTTGGTGACTCGGATATTGATCTTATTCTCGGAATGGATTGGCTTTCTAAGCACAAGGCTCATCTTGATTGTGCAGCCAAGCAGATTCAATTGACTCATTCGTCTAAGGATGTAATTGTCTTTGCCGCTCGTGATGATACCATCCGTCTGTTTTCTCTCAATGAGAAGGGTGAACTGGATGCTATCTCACAAATTCCAGTTGTTTGCGAATATCAGGACGTCTTTCCAGAAGAGCTTCCAGGAATGCCTCCGCACCGGCCAGTTGAATTCGTCATTGATCTTGAGCCTGGCACGGAACCTGTGTGCAAGCGTCCTTACAAGCTCGGACCTGAAGAGTTGAAGGAGCTGAAGAAGCAACTCGATATTCACGAAAGAATGGGTCTCATCCGGCCTAGTTCTTCTCCATGGGGTTGTGGTGTTCTTTTTGTGAAGAAGAAGGATGGAACGGACCGACTTTGTGTTGATTACCGTCCATTGTACAAGAAGACTATCAAGAACAAATAACCACTTCCCAACATCAACGAGCTGTTCGAACAACTCAAAGGTGCCAAAGTATTCTCCAAGCTTGATCTCCGTATGGGTTATCATCAGATTCGAATCCGTGAGCAAGATATTCCCAAGACGGCCTTCAGGACAAGCTATGGTTCATATGAATACACTGTCATGTCTTTTGGCCTCGTCAACGCTCCTCTGACGTTCTCTCACATGATGAACTTCATCTTCAACGCCTACACCAATGACTTCGTTTTGGTCTATCTCGACGACATTCTGGTTTTCTCGAAGAACAAGGAAGATCATGCCAAGCACTTGCGTTTGGTACTCGATAAGCTGAGGGAACACCAATTCTACGCCAAGTTCTCCAAGTGCGAATTTTGGCTCGATGAGGTTCTTTATCTTGGTCATATCATCTCTGCCAAGGGCATTGCGGTGAATCCTGAGAAGGTGTCTGCAATTGTGAATTGGGAACCTCCTCAGAATGTGAAGCTACTCTGTAGCTTCCTCGGTCTCACAAGCTACTGTCGAAGATTCGTTGAAAACTTTTCTAAGATCGCGAAGCCTCTCACAAATCTTCTCCAGAAGCACGTCAAGTACATTTGGTCTCCGGAGTGTGACATTGCTTTCAACACTTTGAAAGAGAAATTGGTCACTGCTCCAGTTCTGACTCCGCCTGATGAATCCAAACCGTATGAGGTCTTTTGTGATGCCTCTCTCCAAGGTCTCGGCGCAGTGTTGATGCAAGAGAAGAAAGTTGTGGCTTATACCTCTCGTCAGTTAAAGCCCAATGAGAAGAACTACCCCACTCATGATCTCGAGTTGGCGGCAGTTGTGCATGCTCTTTTGACTTGGAGACATCTCTTATTGGGAAGAAAAGTGGACATTTTCACTGATCACAAGAGTCTCAAGTACATCTTCACTCAGCCTAATCTCAACCTTAGGCAGACTCGATGGGTTGAAATGATTCAAGAGTTAAATCGCTCATACTGCCTCTCTCTTGGCGAGGTGGGACTAAAAACAGCTTGCCGTAACCTCATTAGTACCGGTTCGTGGTTCGAACCGGCACTAAATGGTGATGGTGGGGCCATAGCCTGACCGCAGGCTGACACAGCCTCTTTAGTACCGGTTCGTGGCATGAACCGGTACTAAAGGTTCGCCATGAACCGGTACTATTGATCGCCGCCACGAACCGGCACTAATGTACACATTAGTGCCGGCTCTAATTCAAACCGGCACTAATGTGCTTCACGTTTGACCATTTTTCTACTAGTGTATGTTTCATTCGTCACATGATATGTGTTTTGCTTGGAGCATCATTTTTTTGTTAGGATTTGCTTGATGTTATTTATAATAATATTTTGCATCTTTATTTTCAATAAAAATATCAAGTATAGCCTTTAGTATGCTTATTTTGCAAGTCCACATGTTACTGTTTCAAAACAGAAAGTTTATCAATGTTGCAAAAAATCCCTAGAAAAGTAAGAATGTGATGAAATGTTGAAACTTTTTGCAAAATAAGATCTGATAAATTTTATATAGTGTGTAATTTTTTCATAATTTTTGGAGTTTAAAAAGTATTGATACTCTTGCACTCTTTACACATTGTACTGGTTTGGCAGATTGCTGTGATGTTTCAGTATATGCATATGTTTGCTTGTTTAATGATTCTATTTGAGGATAGGAGTTTTAAATATGCAGAAGCATTTAGTATGCAATATTGAATAATAATTTTAGTAATTTGCTGCAGTAGAGAATGATAAGGTTTTTTCATTGGTTTATACTAACTTATCTCACGAGTTCTTGTTGAGTTTTGTGTGGATGAAGCTTTTGAGATTTAGAAAAACCGTGATATGAGAAGAATTAAGGAAACACAAAAGCTCAAGCTTGGGGATGCCCAAGGCATGCCAAGATAATATTTCAAGATGTCTCAAGCATCTAAGCATGGGGATGCCCCGGTAGGCATCCCACCTTTCTTCATTAACAATTATCGGTTAGTATTCGGTTGAGCCTATGTTTTTGCTTCTTCACATGAGCTGTGCTATTCTTGAAATGTCATCTTGTTTTGTGTGACGCCCAGATAATTAAGCTACAGTAATCCCTGACTAATGATGCCATGTCATCACATTTTGCTAAACTTAATCTGTCTTGATTAAAACCTAAGTCAAATTTAAATTTAAATTGCAAGTCAAATTATTGTTTCCTCAAACTATAAAACTAAAATGTTCGGATTTCAGAATAATTTCCCTGATCATGTCTGTGGCAGTTTTCACCTTTAACAAAATTCAAGTGCTAGCAGAACGAATTTAGAAACAGGAGGAATAAAAGAGGCAGAAAATGAAACAAAAATAAAGGAAAAGCCAATGAGCGGATGGGCTACCTGGGGTCTTCCCCTATCTTCTTGTTCATAGAACAGGTGTAGCAGCCATCCATGGCCTTGGCTTAGCATGCGTGGTGGCCATCCATTCCCCCTGTTGCCTATAAATGCGTCTAAATGAAACCCTAGGACCGCCTTGACCAATTCCCCCCTCTTTTCCCCATCGCTCGCTTCCTCTTCCGCTCGATTTTGAGCTTGGGAGCTCCGCGGTGACCGCGCTGTTCGTCGTTGTTCTCATGGCAACCATCGCCCCCGCCACTTGGATCCATGTCCAGTAGACGCGCCGGCTCCTTCTCCTTTGACTACGTGCACAAGTTGGAGCCCAGCGCCCCTGCATCGACACCGACGACATCTTCATCGTCCTTGGATCGCCTCCGTCGGTCGTCTTTGATCTACCGTCACCGATGCTTCCCAATCTCATCGAGCACGTCCCCGAGCTCCCCCTGTGAGCGCCTGTTCCCCCTCCTTCCCCCATGTCCCCCATCGTAGACCATCGCACCACCGCGCCCGATCTCCCACGAGCTCACGGTTGCCACGTCGTGGTCCCGCTCCCTCGTGCCCGATAGTGTCTCCTGCCTTCTCCCGCGCTGCCTGCGGCTACTCCTAGCTGCCCTCTAGACACCCCCCTCTTCCCGCGTACGTGCTGCTGCCCGCTACTGTTAACTGTCGCCGCCGCTTGAACCTCGTCATGCGTGCACCCCGCGCCTCGCCCGTTTGCCCCTGCTTCAGCTACTCTGCTGCTGCTGTGTAACCTCCACTGCTTGCTGCCTGCGGCCACTGAGCCCGTTTCCAGCCGCCCCCCGATCGCGCCGCCTAGCGCCGCCGTGCTAGGCCTACTACTGTAGCCTACTGCTCCCTGCGGCCCGCCTCCGCTGCCTCCTGTCCCACATCGCCCATCCACGTCGCCTCAGGCCGCCGGCCCTCCCGCTCGTCCGGCCGGCCGCGCCGTGGCCGCCGGCGCATGCACAGCCATGGACATGGCCGGTGCCCCTGCGTTAAACCGTGCGTGGGCACAACAGCGTATTGCCTGGTTGTGCCACAGACACGTGGGGCCCGACCCCGTTTTAATTAGTGGCTAAAAAACTAACTAGACTAACCCCCTAGCCATTGACGTGTGGGCCCCCGTGCTGTTTTGCCTAATTAGATCAACTAATTAAACTCTGTTAATAAACATGTGTCACTAACACGCGGGTCCCACTGGGCCCATTGACCAATCAACGATTGACCAGTCAACTGCTGGCTGGGCAGTTGACTCGCCCCACCGATTAGCCCCTTTATACACCATTGGGTGCACTGCACCGGGTGCACCTAGTAATTTTCCTTTTATTTCTAGAAATTAAATAATTTCAGAATATTGCTAAAAACTTTAAAAATTCATAGAAACTAATCCCTAGCTTGGATGAAAATACTTTGTACATGAAAGTTTCTTAGAACGACGAGACAAATCCGACTACGAAGTTCATTCGCCCGCCATACGTCCCTAGCATAGCGAACATGCAACCTTCCTGCCCCGGTTCGTTTGTCCGAAATGCCAAACTTTGGGAAAGCATTCCCGGATGTTTTGCCCCTTCGTCGGTAACGTGTAGCACCATGTTAGAACACGTCTAGCTCTGCCTGTTGTCCTGTTATGCACTTGTTTGCTCTGTATTTACTGTTTCTCCCCCTCTTCTCTCCGGTAGACCCTGAGACCGCTTCTGAGGCCCCGATGATCGACTACGTCAACGGCGACCTCTCCTTGCCAAAGCAACCAGGCAAGCCCCCCCCCTTTGATCATCCCAATATCTCCCATTCCATTCTCTCATGCTTGCATTAGATTTTGCTACTGTAATTGATAGCTCATATTCTCATGCATAGCTTTCTTTTATAACTTCTTATTGTACCTTACCTGCTTATCCCAAACTGCTTAGTATAGGTTGGTTAGTGATCCATCATTGGTCCCCACCTTGTCCTTGTTGCCCCTGCTTTATCATCGACGACTCGATCAACGTGATCGATGCCCAGAGCCTGACACCTCACATCACATGCCCCTTTTGTTGCTCGACTCTGCAGAGCTGTTATCGAGTGCCGAGGGTGTTACCTCGCAACGCACTCCTGATGATGACTCTGTAGTGTAGCTATTCGATCGTGGTTATCAAGGGTGAGTCCTCCTTGACCACTCACGATACGACTCTGTCGTGCAACCCCTCAAGTGTGAACCTCGAGGGTGGTTCCTCTTACGTTCACCTTGATGATTACATTGAGTGGAATTCACCAAGGGTGATTCCTCGGGTTTTTCTCCTTGATGTTTTGGACACACGGTTACCTGGACTTTACTTGAGACCATTGTTGAAGTCGGGTCGGCCCTGAGGGGTACCCGCGAGTTGATGTGAAAGTCGGGCTGGCCCGTAGAGCACCTGCGAGTTTTCTACATGGCACGGCCGGGCATTCTGGGCCCTTGCCGTAAGTCCATGAGACGGGGCGATGGGATCACATTATCATGAGTGTCTACTTGTCTCTGCGAGTCCCCAATGAACTAAGAGGTTTGGGTATTTGTTCTGAGTTGGCCTTTGGCCTTTACGCACTAACCACCATGCGAGAATAGTTATGGGCCTCGACATCGCCATATCAGCCGAAGCTTTGCCAGACGTCCAGTTCAACATTGTGGCCCGTCCGGATCGTGCCATCCACTTCACAAGTGGTGCTGGTATCCCCTTGTGCACAACGACCCGGAGTGTGACGGGCGATGGGCCCAAGACCCCGGAGTGCTTACGATGTAGAACATCGGGGGCCTCTCTACTGAGCCTAGGTAGGGCTGCGACGTGTTGATCTTCTGAGGCCGGGCATGACCCAGGAAAGTGTGTCCGGCCAGAGTGATCGAGCGTGTTGGGTAATGTGGTGCACCCCTGCAGGGAAGTTATATATTCGAATACTGTGTCCATAGTAATGGACGTTCAGACTTGTGTCCTGATCTATTACAACTAGAACTTGTTACTTGAGACATGTGATGGATATGTGGCTCCGATATTGCTTTCTCGTAGTAAGTCGAGGAAGGATATCTGGGCGTTAATGCTACAACATGTTTGTTAATTATAAACTGCTATTCTTTACTCTTCTAGATGCTGAAAGATGCTTGGAGATAGTTGAAGATGCTACTCTTCAATAGGCTAGGCCTTCCCCTCTATTCTCGCATTCTGCAGTTCAGTCCATAGATACAACCCTTCCATTTGATACCAATGCATACTTAGTATAAATCCGATGCTTGCGAGTACTTTGGATGAGTACTCACGGTTGCTTTGCTACCCCTTTTCCCCCTTCTTCCATCTTTCCGGTTGTTGCAACCAGATGGTGGATCCCAGGAGCTAGATGCCACCCCAGTCGACTACTACTACTACCCGGAGGGAGCCTACTACTACATGGAGGCCACCGAAAACCAGGAGTAGTTAGGAGGTCCTGGGCAGGAGGCCTTGCCTCTTTGATTGTTGTTGCTTTTGTGCTAGCCTTCTTAAGGCAGTCTTGTTTAGCTTATGTATGTACTCATATATTGTTGCTTCTGCTGACTCTTGTGTATCGAGCTATGTATTCGAGCCCTCGAGGCCCCTTGCTTGTTATATAAAGCTTATATTATTTTGATTTATGTCTAGAGTTGTGTTGTGATATCTTCTCGTGAGTCCCTGATATTGATCGTACACATTTGCGTGTATGATTAGTGTACGGTCGAATCAGCGGTGGCACAAGTTGGTATCAGAGCCGACTGCATGTAGGAACCCCCTTTCCCACTCCTTGGCCGAAGTTGAGTCTATTCTTAAAAAATTGATTTACTAACATGGCTTTTTGGCTTATGGGACCACGCCGCCATTGGGTGGTATTAGGATCTTTTATTCCTCGTCTATACTCTGGGATTCTGATCTCTCTTCTACTCGGATTAAATAAGTTTGCTAAATCTAACATTAGGATCTCGTGATCACATCCACCTGGTGATTTGTATTACACCTTTCTTGAATTGAGGGCCAAGATCTGCTTCACATTGTTCACTGACCGCAGGATAATTTTATCGAGGGCACCCTGCGTTGTCACTTGCAAATCCCTCGCTCCACATGCTTTCCTCGACGCTAATATAGATTTTGCTATGTCCCATTGTTGTAGCCCTCCATCGCGTGCATGCGTGCTGCCTATTATGTTTAGGATGTTTCTCTCATCCAAACTCATACTAACAACGTGTAATTGGCTCTGTATATGTATCGGTATGTCTTCAATGACTACTACTTGGTACATACTGCGCCTTTGCTCACTGTTCAGTTTGTATCATGAATGACTCTGTACACCTGCTTCACCCCTTGCTAAACTACCCCCTATTGCATTTAAGTAGGATGGTCAGACCCGCTGGTCGTGTCCGCCGAATACATGGCCGGAATGATACAATTGTTTGATGCTAAATCGCCAGTTCATGGAAGGAGTCATGCTCAGTTTCCTCGCCCCACCTTGAATCGGCAACATGACCCAGTAACTCTGCAAGACTTTGCACGTCTCAACCAGTGACGCCCGGATAATCAAGCTACAGTAAACATCTGCTAATGATGCCAGGTCACCTCGGTTACTGTTGATAATCTCGGGATTCAGAAACGTTTCGGAATTCAAATTTAAAATAAAGTCAATCTGGAAAAGTTTTCAAAAGTCAAAACTAAAAAGTTCAAACAGTGACAAATAAATCATAAGTGATTATTGTAGAGAAACCACATTTTTATAAAATGTTTAACTCCTCTAAAATAATTAAAACCGTAGGTAAAACGATTAACTAAATGTCGCTTGTATTTTATAAAATACTAAACTATATTATTTGGGGGTTAAACCTTTTGTAGCAGAGGTATAATTAGTGATACTATTATAGGTACAACTTTTATGTTTTATGAAACTAAAAGAAACCAAAACATTAAAAGGAAAGATAAGAAAAAGGAAAATAAAACAAAAGTCAAAAGAAATTAAAGCCCCCCCCCCCCACGCTGGGCCAACCGGCCCAGCTAGCCAGCCGGCCACCTTGACCCTGGCCTATTAGGCCACTTCCCCCCAACCAAACCCTTGAACCAACCCCACTCCCACCACGATCTCCACCCTCTCCCTCCCGAGCCGTCACAGGAGAGGGCGCTCGATCCCCGTCGCTCTCCCAGCTCGCCCCGATCCCCTCCTCTCGCTCCATCACCAGATCTGGAGCGTGCCCGTGCCCGAGGACCGCCACCTCCTCTTGCAACTCCTCTCTCCGTCCTCCTCCGCGGCATCACCTCGTCGTCCCGCGCCAGGACGCCGCACCCGGAGCTCGCGCCTCCCTCGCCGGCCTGCTTCCTCCCACGTCGCCGTCGTCCCCTTCGGCCTTCCCGACCCTCCCCGAGCCTACTGCCTCCCTCTGCATCACCCGTGAGGCCTCCCCTTCTACTCCCCTCTCCCCGCCTTCCCCTCCTCTCTGTCGCGCACGTGCTCCGGCGCCCACTCGCAGCCACCACCGCCCCACACGCGCTTTGGCCGCGTGCACGCATCTCGCCGCCGGCCCACGCGCGCTCGCGTTCGGCAACCACATCCCGCGCCCCACTCGCACTAGCACCTCGCCTGCGACCCCGTCGCCGCGACCGTGCCGCTTCACGTCGCCTGCGGCCACGACCGTGCCCCGCCTCTACTCCGCCGTCGCTGGCTTCTGCTGCTCGCGCACTCCCTCGCTCGCCCCTGCGCCGCGTCGTGCATCGCCAAGCGCTGCTGCTGCACCGCTGCCCCTGCACGCTGCCCATGACCCGCGCCGTCGCCTCCTTCCCCATCTGCTCGCCCCACTCGCTTGCGTCACCGATGCCGCCCGGTCGGGGCCTCGTCGCACTCTGGCAGCCGCGCCGCTGGCAGCCGCGCCGCTGGTCTCGCCCGGGGCCAGGGCCCGAGCTTGCCCCATCGGGTGCTCATGGTCACGACCGCGCGCCCGTCACCCGTGCGGCCGCTAAGGCTTATGGCCCATTGACAGCCGGGCCCCGCCCCCCAAAACGAATTAAAAATAAAATAAATATAAAAATAAATAAATAATAATTAAAATAATTAACTAATTAATTAAGTTAATTAATCCTAATTAACTAATCTAATTAACTAGTTAGTTTAATTAAACAGTAATTGGATTAGTTAAACCCTAATTAGACTAAACAGTCAATGACGAACGGGACCCACATGTTAGGTTGACTAGGTCAACTGCTGACGTCATGTTGACGTCAGCAAACACTGTTCTGGATAATGTTGATTTAAATAATTAAATAAATCCTAATATTGATTTAAATCTTTATAAATTAATATAAAATAAACCGTAGCTCGGATGAAAAAAACATTGTACATGAAAGTTGCTCAGAACGACGAGACGAACCCGGATACGCAGCCCGTTCGTCCGCCACGCATCCCTAGGATAGCAAACATGCAACTTTTCCCCTCCGGCTCCTCTGCCCGAAAACGCGAATCACCGGGGATACTTTCCCGGATGTTTCCCCCCTTCACCGGTATCATCACGTACCGTGTTAGGGCACCTCTAACGCCGTTACTTGTCATGTCATGCATTACTATGCATCTGCTTGCTTAAATTTTATTGTTTCTCCCCCCTCTTCTCTAAATAGACACTAAGACCGACGCCGCTGCTACCCAGTACGACTACGGAGTTGACGACCCCTCTCTCTTGCCAGAGCAACCAGGCAAGCCCCCCCTTTGATCACCAGATATCGCCTACTCTTCTCTATACTGCTTGCATTAGAGTAGTGTAGCATGTTACTGCTTTCGGTTAATCCTATACTGCTGCATAGCCTGTCCTTGCTACTACTGTTGTTACCTTTACCTGCCATCCTACTGCTTAGTATAGGATGCTAGTGTTCCATCAGTGGCCCTACACTCTTGTCCGTCTGCCATGCTATACTACTAGGCCGTGATCACTTCGGGAGGTGATCACGGGCATATGATATATACTTACTGTTACCTTACTTATGATACTGTTCGGAGATGGGGGCTGAAGGGACAGGTGGCTTCATCCCGGCAGAGGTGGGCCTGGGTTCCCGACGGCCCCCGACTGTTACTTTGTGGCGGAGCGACAGGGCAGGTTGAGACCACCTAGGAGAGAGGTGGCCTGGCCCTGTTTGGCGTTCGCGGATACTTAACACGCTTAACGAGATCTGGGTATTTGATCTGAGTCTGGCCATTTGGTCTATACGCACTAACCATCTACGCGGGAGTAGTTATGGGTATCCCGATGTCGTGGTATCAGCCGAAGCCTTCGTGACGTCAGCGACTGAGCGGCGCGCGCCGGGTTGGACCGCGTAATGCAACTTCCTTTGTAATGGAGGTTGTTAGGTCTGCTCACCGGCCGTGTTCGCAACGTGTAGGTGTGCAAAGGGCGATGGGCCCAGACCCCTGCGCCATAGGATTTAGACCGGCGTGCTGACCTCTCTGTTGTGCCTAGGTAGGGCTGCGACGTGTTGATCTTCCGAGGCCGGGCATGACCCAGGAAAGTGTGTCCGGCCAAATGGGATCGAGCGTGTTGGGTTATGTGGTGCACCCTTGCAGGGAAGTTAATCTATTCGAATAGTCGTGATCTTCGGTAACAGGACGACTTGGAGTTGTACCTTGACCTTATGACAACTAGAACCGGATACTTAATAAAACACACCCTTCCAAGTGCCAGAGACAACCGGTGATCGCTCTCTCACAGGGCGACGAGGGGAGGATCATCGGTTAGGAGTATGCTATACAGTGCTACTTGGAGGACTTCAGTCTACTCTCTTCTACATGCTGCAAGACGAAGGCTGCCAAAAGCATAGTCTTCGACAGGACTAGCTATCCCCCTCTTATTCCGGCATTCTGCAGTTCAGTCCACATATAATAGCCTTATTCCAGTTGATACCAATGCATACATATGTAGTGTAGCTCCTTGCTTGCGAGTACTTTGGATGAGTACTCATGGTTGCTTTCTCCTTCTTTTCCCTCTATCCCTTCTACCTGGTTGTTGCAACCAGATGTTGGAACCTAGGAGCCAGACGCCACCGTCGACGACGACTCCTACTACACCGGAGGTGCCTACTACTACGTGCTGCCCGCTGAAGACGACCAAGAGTAGTTTAGGAGGATCCCAGGCAGGAGGCCTGCGCCTCTTTCGATATGTATCCCAGTTTTTGCTAGCCTTCTTAAGGCAAACTTGTTTAACTTATGTCTGTACTCAGATATTTATGCTTCCGCTGACTCGTCTATAATCGAGCTCTTGTATTCAAGCCCTCGAGGCCCCTGGCTTGTAATATGATGCTTATATGACTTATTTTATTTGTAGAGTTGTGTTGTGATATCTTCCCGTGAGTCCCTGATCTTGATCGTACACGTTTGCGTGTATGATTAGTGTACGATTAAATCGGGGGCGTCACAAGTTGGTATCAGAGCCGACTGCCTGTAGGAATCCCCTTCCACACTCCTTGGCCGAAGTCGAGTCTAGACATTGCAAAAACTTTTACTAACTTGGTTGTGTGCCTTACGGGCCCACGTCACCATCGGGTGGTATTAGGATCTTTTAGTCCTTGACCTATACTCTAGGACTCTGATCTCTCTTCTATTCGGGTTAAATGATTTTGCTAAAATCTAACTCTAGGTTCGCGTTACCACTTCTTGCCGGAGAGCCCCTTCATTACAGATGATTGACTGCTTCACCAGAAGATTCCAAAGATAATCTCCGTTGTTCTCTTGAGACACATGTGCCCATCGCCTTTGCAAATTCCCTACCACTGTTATATTATTATGGATAACTACATACACTTGTCCTTTCAATCCCATTGATCTTGTTATTACAAGATAACTCGAAAATTCTCTCTATTGCTCCGAGAATACTTTGTGCCTACTGCCTTGCAATTCATTACCCACATGAATACCTCTACGGATAACTCCTCGCACTTATCGAGTATCCGCTCATTCCCAGTTGTTCATGTGTTCCGCAAAGGACTTCGAGATACTTTTCGATCTTCCAAAAATCCTCAGGAGCCTATTGCTCTTGAAATTCTTGCTTGCTTACATTTTGGTTAATCCAATAAGTCTAGTAATCCTATTGGCATCCTTTGTCACTATCATTTTAAGTCCGTTGATTCTATATGTGTGTGAATGCACGCAATCATCAATTGATCCTTATAAATTATCTTCCGGCTCAGACGTCTTTCGAACATGAGCTAGTTCTTGGCCAATCAGATTGCCATCGATCTTACCCCTAAGTCTAGTTGACTTATCCATCCTTGATCAGAGCTTTTGCTCCTGATCCCTTTATTTGAAAATCATAATTACTTTGCTATTTAGATGTTGAATTATTCAAATGTTCTATAAATCGATGCATTTGCATTGTTTCTTCCTCTGATTGGGTATTGATACTCACATCAGCTCCATTGTGGATTGCCATATCCACTGTTGGATTATTATCCGACAGTGTCGCTCATAATTAATCACCTTGTGAGTTCTTTCTCCAATACATAATGCCTTTGGTAAATTGTATCCTCTTCTTTTGCCAACCATGCTCTGCTTTCGAGCTGGTGATATCTACTCTTGGAGATTGTGGTATATGTTTCCATGATACCCTAACGGGTTGATCCGATGCCTTCCTTTATATGTGTGAACTCGGAAGTTTTCACGAGTCATACTCATCTAGTATTTCACCAGGTAAAACTTTCAACACTAAGGCCTTTATCAAAGCGAAAAGTGAGTGGAAGGTTATACATTGAAGAAGTGGGAGTCGACCTTGAACCTTGCGTTCATGCCCAGGGACACGATGTATAACTTATCATGGAAGCTGCTCGTAAAAATAATTACCCCTTGTTATAAGTTCATCTTGTATCCATGGTTCGATCCTTTATGATCATGGATTCCGACCATGTTCTCCTTTAAATACCATTTCTCGTGCAAGTTTAAGCACTTGTCTTCTGTAGAGCAATACCCCAATCCAACCTCTACTTTGGTCCGTCATCGAGTATTACCCCCTCTGGTATCTCGAGATTATCGCGGAACTGCATAACTTCTTATGAGTTATTCTTCGAGTATTATTTCTCACTGATTCCAAAATTTTCCCCGGGTTTTGAGTTGTTAGACACTCAAGGACACCGATAGTGAATCGAGTCTGTACTCCGATTCAATAACTATAAGTAACTTTTATTGCTTATGAGTTTAATAATCCTTCAAGTCATTCCTAGCCCGGTTGGCTATATCATTATCGTGCTAAATTTTAACTGTGCTACCTGGTCCTTCTTCCCGGAACACAACTTTCGACGATGAGCTAAGCTTACGTTGATCTTTCTCGTGATATCTTTCACCTTGAACAACAAGCTTGATTTTGAGTTTGTGTCGTACCCATGGTTCCGATAACCTTTTGCTTCATAATTCCTTTGACTTGATGTCATCGCCGATAGATTACATCTTCATGAAATCTCTCGACAAATGTGTCGTGATCAGCACCAACATCTTGAGCTCTTCCTGGATATCAATCGAATTCATAATGAGAAGTACCATCCTTGCCCTCGATGATTTGTGTTATCATCGACCACTTTCTTGCCTTCCCCCAACACAAACTTGTCCATGTTATGGATGCAACTTGCTATCTAGCTTTTATGATGTTCTACCTTGAAGTATCAATGTCCTTGATGACAAGTATGTTGTGGGGATTGCTCCACCTCTTGAGAATTCTTGGTATAACGATACTCCTCACCATCATCCTTCTTTCTTGGTTCCCATGTTGATTCTAACCGGGATACCAACAGGTGAACGCTGTTGCTTGGATTCTGTACTTCTTGCAACCATATTGCTTTGAAGTTAATGGTCGACCTTTCATTCTTAGAATATTGGTTATCGAATCACCGTTCCAACATTGATCAGGCTACCTAAGCCCATATTTTGGGTGCAGCTTTCCACCAATGTTTAATTGAGTATGTTTTCCTCGAGCATACCTCATTATATTGTTTGATCTGACAAATGTTAGCTCTTTGTTCACATGATTGTGGAAATCCATCTTTTGGAAATCTCGATGAATTGCCGTTTAGTTCATCAGCCACCCCTCATCCTCTCCTTGGTTTAATGATGAACTCTTGCTTCGGAACTCGCTTCCATAGATCATTTCCGAGATTCTCACAGTGTCATCTCGTCAAATTGTGTTGCACCTTCTCTTCTCAGGCATCCTGATGTCTGAGGTATCCTGACACCAATCGGATCTGATTCTCGGTCAGATATGATGGTTCGGACATATTTCGAAGAGTTATAACATTGGTATCAATATAACCCAGTAAGGTGATATCATGCCTAGCCCACCTGGTCGGAGGACCTAATGTTATAGTTTTCCATTTTAGCAAGTTTATCTATTCTTCCATGAAACATGGTAAGACCTATTCTACAAGTTGTTCCTGATAGATACTTTTTGTTTCCAAAGTCTGATTTTCACCTGTTGACCATGTCAATGCTATCTCGAAGCACGTCTATGGTACTCCGTTCTTCAAAGGAACATTTGAAGCCCAATGCTAATTGTTTCTTACTCAACTATCCAAACACCGTGGTATGGATAATATCATGAAATTTTTCTCCCCTTACCTAAAGGGTTTTCTACATTATATCCTGTCATGGATGTCATGCTCTGCTTGTCCTTGGGAAGGATATACCATGAAATATGTGCTTAAACACATTTTTCCTTTCCATTGTTCTGTTTAATCTGATGATCACATTTTCCTTTCCATTGTTCTGTTTAACCTTCTTGAGGTTTATATGATCTAAGCAGTAATACATCACTGCTTTTATAAGCACCTCAGCGTACGACTCTGTCAGTAAGACCCTGTTACTATTGTTGTTGACATTCCGGTAACCACCGATGGACGAGAACTTTGCCTATTGGTCCGCCTCGTTTCAACGAGCAGGAAAATGGTTTTCTTCGTCCCTCGCCCTTGGTACCAACGTTGTTGCCGACAAAACTAACATGGTACTCTCTGACATGCCTTGCTATCATGACCGGGCAAGATGACACTGTTCCGAAGAAAAACCCACCTGGTGGGCCCATAACCCACAGGTCCCAGGATTGAAACCTGACTGTCCTGTACACCCCCTATTTCCAAAGTTATTTACTCGCACGTGGCCTCGTATGTAATTCCCGGGCCACCGTCCTAGCGATCTATTCTGTTATCAGACGCAATACTTACTCTCGCTACTCTGAACCCTTTCCCACTCTGGTTCAGACTTCGAGCAACTATCTATCTGCTTGGAACCTCTTATTGTACCTTCGTACCTTAGTCTCAATGTATTTCTTATGTTCAACTCGAGAGGTAATCTTGTACTCATTCATGGGTTAACCCCAGATTGTTCCCCTCAAGCATTCTGTCGTAGCTGAGCTGCCCCTTATAATTTCGTAAGTACGATGGAGTTCCCGAAGAAATGATGACAAGTCTATCATGATGCATTGGAATAAGGAATTGAAGACATCAATGAAAGGGATTAACTTCTTCGAGAAGATCCGTTAGAATATCATAACCAGAACTTTCCCCCTTACTCCCCTCCTAAATCTCGGGACGAGATTTCTTGTAGTGGAGGAGAATTGTGACGCCCGGATAATCAAGCTACAGTAAACATCTGCTAATGATGCCAGGTCACCTCGGTTACTGTTTATAATCTCGGGATTCAGAAACGTTTCGGAATTCAAATTTAAAATAAAGTCAAACTGGAAAAGTTTTCAAAAGTCAAAACTAAAAAGTTCAAACAGTGACAAATAAATCATAAGTGATTATTGTAGAGAAACCACATTTTTATAAAATGTTTAACTCCTCTAAAATAATTAAAACCGTAGGTAAAACAATTAAGTAAATGTCGCTTGTATTTTATAAAATACTAAACTATATTATTTGGGGGTTAAACCTTTTGTAGCAGAGGTATAATTAGTGATACTATTATAGGTACAACTTTTATGTTTTATGAAACTAAAAGAAACCAAAACATTAAAAGGAAAGATAAGAAAAAGGAAAATAAAACAAAAGTCAAAAGAAATTAAAGCCCCCCCCCCCACGCTGGGCCAACCGGCCCAGCTAGCCAGCCGGCCGGCCCAGCCGGGCACCTTGACCCTGGCCTATTAGGCCACTTCCGCCCAACCAAACCCTAGAACCAACCCCACTCCCACCACGATCTCCACCCTCTCCCTCCCGCGCCGTCACAGGAGAGGGCGCTTGATCCCCGTCGCTCTCCCAGCTCGCCCCGATCCCCTCCTCTCGCTCCATAACCAGATCTGGAGTGTGCCCGTGCCCGAGGACCGCCACCTCCGCTCGCAACTCCTCTCTCCGTCCTCCTCCGCGGCATCACCTTGTCGTCCCGCGCCAGGACGCCGCGCCCGGAGCCCGCGCCTCCCTCGCCGGCCTGCTTCCTCCCACGTCGCCGTCGTCCCCTTCGGCCTCCCTGACCCTCCCCGAGCCTACTTCCTCCCCCTGCATCTCCCGTGAGGCCTCCCCTTCTCCTCCCCTCTCCCCGCCTTCCCCTCCTCTCTGTCGCGCATGTGCTCCGGCGCACACTCGCAGCCACCACCGCCCCGCACGCGCTTCGTCCGCGTGCATGCATCTCGTCGCCGGCCCACGCGCGCCCGCCTTCGGCAACCACATCCCACGCCCCACTTGCACTAGCACCTCGCCTGCGACCCCGTCGCCGCGACCATGCCGCTTCACGTCGCCTGCGGCCACGACCGTGCCCCGCCTCTACTCCGTCGTCGCTGGCTTCTGCTGCTCGCGCACTCCCTCGCTCGCCCCGCGCCGCGTCTTGCATCGCCAAGCGCTGCTGCTGCACCGCTGCCTAGGCACGTTGCCCATGACCCGCACCGTCACCTCCTTCCCCATCTGCTCGCCCCACTCGCTTGCGTCACCGATGCCGCCCGGTCCGGGCCTCGTCGCGCTCTGGCAGCCGCGCCGCTGGTCTCGCCCGGGGCCAGGGCCCGAGCTTGCCCCATCGGGTGCTCGTGGTCACGCCCGCGCGCCCGTAACCCATGCGCCCGCTAAGGCTTGTGGCCCATTGACAGCCGGCCCTGCCCCCCAGAACGAATTAAAAAAATATATATAAAAATTAATAAATAATAATTAAAATAATTAACTAATTAATTAAGTTAATTAATCCTAATTAACTAGTTAGTTTAATTAAACAGTAATTGGATTAGTTAAACCCTAATTAGACTAAACAGTCAATGACGAACGGGACCCACATGTTAGGTTGACTAGGTCAACTGCTGACGTCATGCTGACGTCAGCAAAACTGTTCTGGATAATGTTGATTTAAATAATTAAATAAATCCTAATATTGATTTAAATCTTTATAAATTAATATAAAATAAACCGTAGCTCGGATGAAAAAACTTTGTACATGAAAGTTGCTCAGAATGACGAGGCGAACCCGGATACGCAGCCCGTTCGTCCGCCACGCATCCCTAGCATAGCAAACACGCAACTTTTCCCCTCCGGCTCCTCTGCCCGAAAACGCGAAACACCGGGGATACTTTCCCAGATGTTTCCCCCCTTCACCGGTATCATCACGTACCGTGTTAGGGCACCTCTAACGCCGTTACTTGTCATGTCATGCATCATTATGCATCTGCTTGCTTAAATATTTATTGTTTCTCCCCCCTCTTCTCTCAATAGACACTAAGACCGACGCTGCTGCTACCCAGTATGACTACAGAGTTGACGACCCCTCTCTCTTGCCAGAGCAACCAGGCAAGCCCCCCCCTTTGATCACCAGATATCGCCTACTTTTCTCTATACTGCTTGCATTAGAGTAGTGTAGCATGTTACTGCTTTCGGTTAATCCTATACTGCTGCATAGCCTGTCCTTGCTACTACTGTTGTTACCTTTACCTGCCATCCTACTGCTTAGTATAGGATGCTAGTGTTCCATCAGTAGCCCTACACTCTTGTCCGTCTGCCATGCTATACTACTGGGCCGTGATCACTTCGGGAGGTGATCACGGGCATATGATATATACTTACTGTTACCTTACTTATGATACTGTTCGGAGATGGGGGCTGAAGGGACAGGTGGCTCAATCCCGGTAGAGGTGGGCCTGGGTTCCAGACGGCCCCCGACTGTTACTTTGTGGCGTAGCGACAGGGCAGGTTGAGACCACCTAGGAGAGAGGTGGCCTGGCCCTGTTCGGCGTTCGCGGATACTTAACACGCTTAACGAGATCTGGGTATTTGATCTGAGTCTAGCCATTTGGTCTATACGCACTAACCATCTACGCGGGAGTAGTTATGGGTATCCCGACGTCGTGCTATCAGCCGAAGCCTTCGTGACGTCAGCGACTAAGCGGCGCGCGCCGGGTTGGACCGCGTAACGCAACGTCCTTTTTAATGGAGGTTGCTAGGTCTGCTCACCGGTCGTGTTCACAACATGCAGGTGTGCAAAGGGCGATGGGCCCAGACCCCTGCGCCATAGGATTTAGACCCGCGTGCTGACCTCTCTGTTGTGCCTAGGTAGGGCTACGACGTGTTGATCTTCAGAGGCCGGGCATGACCCAGGAAAGTGTGTCCGGCCAAATGGGATCGAGCGTGTTGGGTTATGTGGTGCACCCCTGCAGGGAAGTTAATCTATTCGAATAGCCATGATCTTCGGTAACAGGACGACTTGGAGTTGTACCTTGACCTTATGACAACTAGAACCGGATACTTAATAAAACACACCCTTCCAAGTGCCATAGACAACCGGTGATCGCTCTCTCACAGGGCGACGAGGGGAGGATCATCGGTTAGGATTATGCTATACAATGCTACTTGGAGGACTTCAGTCTACTCTCTTCTACATGCTGCAAGACGAAGGCTGCTAGAAGCGTAGTCTTCGACAGGACTAGCTATCCCCCTCTTATTCCGGCATTCTGCAGTTCAGTCCACATATAATAGCCTTATTCCAGTTGATACCAATGCATACATATGTAGTGTAGCTCCTTGCTTGCGAGTACTTTGGATGAGTACTCACAGTTGCTTTCTCCTTCTTTTCCCTCTATCCCTTCTACCTGGTTGTCGCAACCAGATGTTGGAGCCCAGGAGCCAGACGCCACCGTCGACGACGACTCCTACTACACCGGAGGTGCCTACTACTATGTGCTGCCCGCTGGCGATGACCAGGAGTAGTTTAGGAGGATCCCAGGCAGGAGGCCTGCGCCTCTTTCGATCTGTATCCTAGTTTGTGCTAGCCTTCTTAAGGTAAATTTGTTTAACTTATGTCTGTACTCAGATATTGTTGCTTCCGCTGACTCGTCTATAATCGAGATCTTGTATTCAAGCCCTCGAGGGCCCTGGCTTGTAATATGATGCTTATATGACTTATTTTATTTGTAGAGTTGTGTTGTGATATCTTCCCGTGAGTCCCTGATCCTGATCGTACACGTTTGCGTGTATGATTAGTGTACGATTAAATCGGGGGCGTCACACAACCCTGTCATCTACCGTAGCTCAACTCAGCCCCTTGATGCTGATGGCTAGCTCCGTGACATCACCTTCAAGCTAGAGTCTGCTGATGTATCTCCTTCCAACTATGTCACCTTCACGACTTACTACCTGAAAGGCCGCGCTGCTCAATGGTGGGACAACCACAGGCGTTCCTTACCAGTTGTAACCGCCATCACTTGGCTGAAATTCCAAGCTGCATTCCACGGGCCAATGTCGAACCACCATGGTTAGTCACAATGTCCCCATTAAACTTGAAGGGTTGGAATTCCATGTTTTCCCCATTGTTCTGAAGTCTTCCACTATTGACCTCATTATGAGAATGGAATGGTTGAAAACACATACCGCCTCTATCATCTGCGCCACTAAAATCGTCCATCTACTACATCCTTCAATTGAGGTAGTAAGCTACCATGCTCATCTTGTTCGAAATGCCGAAGCACGGATTTATTCCTTGAATGCATAAACTCTTCTCCTTTGTGAGAATTGATAATGCTCCTTCAGCAATGTTTGCACTGAAGTTATGGTGACATTCCCTTTTGGTAACCGTTGCGAGATCTTCACCGATCATCAAAGTCCGAAGTATTTGTTTACTCAGCTAGATATGGATCTCCGTCTACAGCGATGTATGGAAACAATTACAGTGTACGACTACGGAATTTCTTATACCCCTTGGCAATGCTAGTATCATGGCTGATGCCCTGAGTTGCAAGCCTTATTGCAACAATCCCATAGCTTATAAAGCTCAACCTCTGCACAATGACCTCACTACAGAGAGCATCAGATTCACGTTGCTGATCAAGCTGAATGTCGCACCCGTCAGAGGGCTATCAAATTTCTGAAAGTTCAGTGGTAAAATAATTCTGAAGGTGAAGCCACTTGGGAGCGCGTATCGTCTTTGTGATGAATGCCTTATTTTGTTTCCGTCTACATCCTAAAATCTCGGCATGAGATTTCTTGTAGTGGAGGAGAATTGTGACGCCCGGATAATTAAGCTATAGTAATCCCCGACTAATGATGCCATGTCATCCCATTTTGCTAAACTTAATCTCTCCTGATTAAAACCTAAGTCAAATTCAAATTTAAATTACAAGTCAAATTATTGTTTCCTCAAACTATAAAACTAAAATGTTTGGATTTCAGAATAATTTCCCTGATAATCTATCATGTTGAATCCAACATCATTTGGCTCTCCGATTGATCCCTAGTAAAATATAAAGTGGTCCAACTACAACAAACATAACCATTTCAAAATAAACAAATATTTAGACTATCCCCAAATGGCCTAAAACATTTTGTGGAGCTCTGTTGTTTTGTTATATATTTATGTGTCAGTTTTCACCTTCAGCAAAATTCAAGTGCTAGCAGAATGAATTTAGAAACAGGAGGAATAAAAGAGGCAGAAAATGAAACAAAAATAAAGGAAAAGCCAATGAGCAGAAGGGCCTTAGAAGCCACAGTGTGCAGGCCTAGCCCACCTGGGGTCTTCCCCTATCTTCCTGTTCATAGAAAAGGTGTAGCAGCCATCCATGACCATGGCCTAGGCTTAGTGTGCGTGGCGGCCATCCATTCCCCCTGTTTCCTATAAACGCGTCTAAATGAAACCCTAGGACCGCCTCGACCGATTCCCCCTCTTTTCCCCATAGCCCTCTTCCTCTTCCGCTCGATTTTGAGTTCGGGAGCTCCGCGATGACTGCGCTGTTCGTCGTTGTTCTCGTGCCAACGATCGCCCCGCCGCTTGGATCCGTGTCCAGTAAACGATCCGGCTCCTTCTCCGTCAACTACGTGCATGAGTTGGAACCCGGCGCTCCTGCATCGACACCGACGCCATCTTCTTCGTCCTTGGATTGCCGCCGTCGGTCGTCTTTGATCTACCGCCGCCGCTGCTTCCCCATCTCATCGAACACGTCCCCGAGCTCCCCTGTGAGCGCCCATTCCCCATCCTTCCCCCAATCCCCCATCGTAGACCGTCGCACCACCGCGCCCGATCTCCCGCAAGCTCATGGTTTCTGCGTCGTGGTCGCGCTCCCTCGCGCCCTACGGTGTGTCATGCCTTCCTCCGCGCCGCCTGCGGCTACTCCTAGCCACCCTCCGTACGCCTCCCCTCCCCGCGTACGAGCTGTTGCCTGCTACGATTAATTGCTGCCGTCGTTTGAAGCTCATCCCGCATGCAACCCGCGCCTCGCCTGCTCGCCCCCTGCTTCAGCGTAACCTCTGCTGCTTGCTACCTGCCGCCGCCGAGCCCATTTCCAGCCGCCCCCCAGTCACGCCGCCGAGCCTCCGCCGCCTAGCGCCGCCATGCTAGGCCTGCTACTGCAGCTCGCCGCTGCCTGTGAAGGGCTGATGAACCACAAGTATAGGGGATCTATCATAGTCCTTTCAATAAGTAAGAGTGTCGAACCCAATGAGGAGTAGAAGGAAATGATAAGCGGTTTCTAGCAAGGTATTCTCTGCAAGTACTGAAACAAGTGGTAACAGATAGTTTTGTGATAGGATAATTTTGAACGAGCAACAAGTAACAAAAGTAAATAAGGTGCAGCAAGGTGGCCCAATCCTTTTTGTAGCAAAGGAAAAGCCTGGACAAACCATTATATAGAGAAAAGCGCCCCCGAGGACACATGAGAATATCGTCAAGCAAGTTTTCATCACACTCATATGATTCGCGTTCGGTACTTTGATAATTTGGTATGTGGGTGGACCGGTGCTTGGGTACTGTCCTTACTTGGACAAGCATCCCACTTATGATTAACCTCTATTGCAAGCATCCGCAACTACAACAAAAGTATTAAGATAAACCTAACCATAGCATGAAACATATGGATCCAAATCAGCCCCTTACGAAGCAACGCATAAACTAGGGTTTAAGCTTCTGTCACTCTAGCAACCCATCACCTACTTATTACTTCCCAATGCCTTCCTCAAGGCCCAAATAATGGTGAAGTGTCATGTAGTCGACGTTCACATAACACCACTAGAGGAGAGACAACATACATCTCATCAAAATATCGAACTAATACCAAATTCACATGACTACTAATAGCAAGACTTCTCCCTTGTCCTCAGGAACAAATGTAACTACTCACAAAGCATAAACATGTTCATAATCAAAGGAGTATTAATATGCAACTAGGATCAGAACATATGATCTTCCACCAAATAAACCAACTAGCATCAACTACAAGGAGTAATTAACACTACTAGCAACCTACTAGCACCAATCCCGGACATGGAGACGAGAATTGGATACAAGAGATGAACTAGGGTTTTGAGAGGAGATGGTGCTGATGAAGATGTTGATGGAGATTGCCCTCTCCCGATGAGAGAAGCGTTGGTGATGACGATGGCGATGATTTCCCCCTCCGGGAGGGAAGTTTCCCCGGCAGAACAGCTCCGCCAGAGCCCTAGATTGGTTCCGCCAAGGTTCCGCCTCGTGGTGGCGGAGTTTCGTCCGAGAAGATGGCTTCTTATTTTTTCCCATCGAAAGACTTCATATAGCAGAAGATGGCCACCGGAGGGCCACCAGGGGGCCCACGAGGTAGGGGGCGCGCCTAGGGGGCTAGGGCGTGCCCCCACCCTCGTGGGCAGGGTGTGGCCCCCCTCATGAATTTCTTCCACTGAGTTTTTTTATATCTTCTGAAAACGTCTTCCGTGAAGTTTCAGGACTTTTGAAGCTATGCAGAATAGGTCTCTAATATTTGCTCCTTTTCCAGCACAGAATACCAGCTGCCGGCATTCTCCCTCTTTAGGTAAACCTTGTAAAATAAGAGAGAATAGGCATAAGTGTTGTGACATAATGTGTAATAACAGCCCATAATGCGAGAAATATCGATATAAAAGCATGATGCAAAATGGACGTATCAACTCCCCCAAGCTTAGACCTCGCTTGTCCTCAAGCGAAAGCCGAAATCTAAAAATATGTCCACATGTTTAGAGATAGAGGTGTCGATAAAATAAAATACGGACATGAGGGCATGATGATCATTCTTAGAAAGGCAACTTATATAATTCTTTTCATATAATTTCTTATGCTAGAGTAACAATTCAATCACAATTTCAAGTATGAATCATAAACTTCATTGACAACTAACAAACTATAATCTCAGCCATTGGAGCAATTGCAATTTATCATAACATAGGAAAGAGTCAACATATAAGAGCTTTTCAGCAAGTCCGCATACTCAGCTATCATATAGTCTTTCACAATTACTAACACTCACGCAATACATATCGGTATGGAGTTCTAATCGGACACAGAGAAAGATAGGGGCTTATAGTTTTGCCTCCCAATGCTTTACCTCAAGGGTAATGTGAACAATAATAGTTCATGAAAACTCACATCCAATTAGCCATATATATCAGGATCTTTCCAACATACTATGCTTGCCAAAGGATAAAATGTAAAAAGGAAGGGTGAAGATCACCATGACTCTTATGCAAGGTAGGAGATAAAAGTAAAAGATAGGCCCTTCGCAGAGGGAAGCAGAGGTTGTCATGTGCTTTTATGGTTTGATGCACAAAATCTTAGTGCGAAAGAATGTCACTTTATATTGCCACTTGTGATATGGACCTTTATTATGCAGTTTGTCGCTTTTATTTCTTCCATATCACACGATCGTATAAAATTTATTTTCTCCCACACTAATAAGTCATACATATTTAGAGAGCAATTTTTACTGCTTTGCACGGATGAAAACTTACTTGGAGGATCTTACTCAATCCATAGGTAGGTATGGTGGACTCTCATGGCAAAACTGGTTTAAGGGTATTTGGAAGCACAAGTAGTATCTCTATTTGGTGCGATGAATTTGGCTAGCGTGAGTGGGAAAGGCAAGCTCAACCATGTTGGATGATCCATGACAATATAATTTATTTCAGATGTAATAAAACATAACCCATTATGTTGTCTTCCTTGTCCAACATCAACTCTTTAGCATGTCATATTTTAATGAGTGCTCACAATCATAAAAGATGTCCAAGATAGTATATCTATATGTGAAGACCTCTCTTTCTTTATTACTTCCTATTAATTGCAACGATGACCAAAACTATGTTTGTCAACTCTCAACAACTTTTATTCATCATACTTTTTCTATGTGAGCTCATTACTCTCCATAAGACTCACATAATCTCTTTGTTTCTTTTTATTTCTTTGTCTTTTCTTTTATTCCCTTAAGATCATGGCAAATAATCAAGTCCTTGACTCAACACTAATCTTTATTATATAGCTCACAGACTCGATTACATAGAAGGATTATAAAACAAAACTCACGACTAGATCATACTAAGAACTTTTATTCTACTAGATCAAGATATTACCAAAAGGATCGAACTAAGGAACACGGTAAAGATAAAAGTGATGGTGATACGATACCGGGGCACTCCCCCAAGCTTGGCAGTTGCCAAGGGGAGTGCCCATACCAGATACTCAATTCTTCTTTGTTGGTGGAGAGGGTGGTGATTTTGTTGATGGCGTAGGCTTGTCATCCTTCCTCCAAGGCATAGGCTCACCATCATATAAGGATGATCGAGTCTCCTGAAACCTCAAATCTACAGCCAAACTCATCCTCTTGAATCTATATTCATACTCACAGTTTTGATTTTGTAGGTCATCAATCAGGGCTTGGAGGTGCTCGTTTTTCTCATGAAGCTTGAAGACGGCATCCCCAATGTCCTTGACATCCAGCTTGTGGTTGTTGGTGAACTCTGTGATCATAATGTGATTGGAATCGAGTCCACGCTCCACCATCTCCTGACACTTGAAAACTTCTTGCTCCAATGCCTCGAGCCTTGCCTCCGTGCTTCCAGTCTTCCTTGGTCCCTCAGCATCGCGGATGTGCAACAACCCCTCATGCATCTCAATGGTTTGAGGGTGTTGCAGCATTCCTGCGAGGTAGGGGTTGATGAGCTTCTCGAAGAATTGGTCCTTGGGGGCGCTTGAAGACGACATGACGACCTAGATCTGTTAGAAAAATAGCTCGAAACAAAAATAGGGGATTTTTGCGTGATACGGGAGTCAAAACCTCCGGGAGATTATATAATGAATTTTTACCGACCAAAATACGTGTCGTGTAAGAAAACGGAGTCCGGAAAGCGCATGAGGTGCCTACGAGGTAGGGGGCGCACCCCGGGGGTAGGCCGCGCCCTCCACCCTCGTGGAGCCCTCGTGTCCTTCCCGGACTGCTTCTTATTTTTTTATTTTTCTAAATATTCCAAAACGGAGAAATATTGCCTTAAAAACTGTTTTGGAGTCGGCTTACTTACTGTACCACATACCTATTCCTTTTCGGAATCTGAAACATTCCGGAAAGTGTCCCTTATGTATTTCTCCGGGGTTACGGTTTCAATAACATTGGTTTCAACATTTATGGGATTACCTGAGATATAATGTTTGATTCTTTGATCGTTCACCACCTTCGGATTTGTGCCTTCGAAGTTGTTGATTTTTATGGCACCGGAACGATAGACCTCCTCGATAACGTAAGGACCTTCCCATTTAGAGAGAAGTTTTCCTGCAAAAAATCTTAAACGAGAGTTGTATAGCAATATATAGTCACCTACATTAAACTCACGCTTTTGTATCCTTTCATCATGCCATCTTTTAACTTTTTCTTTAAAAAACTTGGCATTTTCGTAGGCTTGGGTTCTCCATTCATCGAGTGAGCTAATATCAAATAACCTCTTCTCACCGGCAAGTTTAAAATCATAATTGAGTTCTTTAATAGCCCAATATGCCTTGTGTTCTAGTTTGAGAGGTAAGTGACATGCTTTTCCATAAACCATTTTATACGGAGACATACCCATAGGATTTTTATATGCAGTTCTATAGGCCCATAATGCATCATCAAGTTTCTTGGATCGATTCTTTCTAGATCTATTAATAGTCTTTTGCAAAATTAATTTGAGCTCTCTATTACTCAATTCTACTTGATCACTAGACTGTGGGTGATAAGGAGATGCAATTCTATGATTAACATGATATTTAGCAAGCATTTTATGGAAAGCACCATGAATAAAATGTGAACCACCATCAGTCGTTAAATATCTAGGGACTCCAAATCTTGGAAAAATAACTTCTTTAAGCATTTTAATTGAAGTGTTATGATTAGCACTACTAGTTGGAATAGCTTCTACCCACTTAGTAATGTAATTAACATCAACTAAAATATGTGTATATCCATTAAAGGAAGGAAAAGGTCCCATATAGTCAAAGCCCCAAACATCAAATGGTTCAATAACAAGTGAATAATTCATAGGCATTTCTTTACGTCTACTAATACTACCAATTCTTTGACATTCATCACAGGATAAGACAAACTTACTGGCATCCTTGAAGAGAGTAGGCCAATAAAAACTAGATTGCAATACCTTATGCGTAGTTCTATCTCCAGCATGGTGTCGTCCATAAGCTTCAGAGTGACACTTGCGTAGGATTTGTTCCTGTTCATGCTCAGGTACACAACGTCTAATAACACCATTTACTCCTTCTTTATAAGGATGTGGGTCATCCCAAAAGTAATGCCTCAAACCATAGTAGAACTTTTTCTTTTGCTGGTATGTGAAACTAGGTGGTATAAACTTAGCAACAATGTAATTATCATAATCAGCATACCATGGAGTAGTATTAGAAGCATTTATGACATTTAATTGCTCATCAGGAAAGCTATTATCAATAGGAAGTGGGTCATCAAGCACATTTTCTAACCTAGACAAGTTGTCTGCAACGGGGTTCTCAGCTCCTTTTCTATCAACAATATGTAAGTCAAATTCTTGTAGCAAGAGAACCCATCTAATAATTCTAGGTTTAGCATCTTTCTTTTCCACAAGATATTTAATAACAGCATGATCACTGTGAATAGTTACTTTAGAATCAACAATATAAGGTCTGAACATATCACAAGCAAATACAACTGCTAAGAATTCTTTTCCAATAGTAGCATAATTTCTTTGAGCATTGTCTAGGGTTTTACTAGCATATTGAATAACATTTAATTTCTTATCAACTCTTTGTCCTAGAACAGCACCTACAGCATAATCACTAGCATCACACATAATTTCAAAGGGTAAATTCCAATCAGGTGGCTGAATGATACGTGCAGAGATCAATGCTTTCTTAAGTATTTCAAATGCTTCTACACAATCATCATAAAAAACAAATGGTATATCTTTTTGTAATAAATTAGTTAGAGGCTGAGAAATTTTTGAGAAGTCCTTAATGAACCTCCTATAAAATCTAGCATGACCAAGGAAACTTCTGATACCTTTGATGTCCTTGGGACATGGCATCTTCTCAATAGCATCAACCTTGGCTTTATCAACCTCAATACCTCTTTCAGAAACTTTGTGCCCCAAGACAATACCTTCATTAACCATAAAGTGGCACTTTTCCCAATTCAAGACAAGATTAGTTTCTTCACATCTTTGCAAAACTCGATCAAGGTTTCTCAAGCAATCATCAAAAGAAGATCCATAGACGGAGAAATCGTCTATGAAAACCTCACAAAACTTTTCACAAAAGTCGGAGAATATAGCCACCATGCATCTTCGAAAGGTAGCAGGTGCATTACATAGACCAAAAGGCATACGTCTATAAGAAAAAGTACCAAAAGGGCAAGTAAAAGTAGTCTTTGATTGATCTTTGGCTGACACATGTATTTGAGAGAAACCAGAATAACCATCTAGAAAGCAAAAATGTGTATGTTTGGATAGTCTTTCTAACATCTGATCGGTAAAAGGTAGGGAGTAATGATCCTCTTTAGTTGCCTTATTTAATTTGCGGAAATCAATTACCATCCTATAACCTGTAATAATTCTTTGAGGAATCAATGCATCTTTATCATTAGGAATGACAGTAATACCTCCCTTCTTAAGGACACAATGGACAGGACATACCCACTGACTATCAGCAACGGGATAGATTATACCTGCCTCAAGGAGCTTTAGTATTTCCTTTCTTACCACTTCTTTCATTTTAGGATTCAGCCATCATTGATGATCACGAACTAGTTTAACATCTTCTTCCAAATTAATTTTATGTTGACATAGAGTGGGACTAATGCCCTTAAGATCATCAAGAGTATACCCAATAGCAGCACGGTTCTTCTTCAGAGTTTTCAATAATCTCTCTTCCTCATGCTCTAAAAGGTTAGCACTAATAATAACAGGATATATCTTTTTCTCATCAAGATAAGCATATTTAAGAGTATCAGGTAACAGTTTGAGCTCAAACACGGGATCTCCCTTGGGTGGAGGTGGATCCCCTAGGATTTCAACAGGCAAATTGTGTTTCAGAATAGGTTCCTGTTTAAAGAATACTTCATCTATTTCCCTTCTTTCATTCATAAACATGTCATTTTCATGGTCTAGCAAATATTGTTCTAAAGGATCACTAGGAGGTACGGCAATAGAAGCAAGACCAATAATTTCATCCTTACTAGGTAATTCTTCTTCACGGTGTTGTCTACTAAATTTGGAGAAATTAAATTCATGAGTCATATCATCTAAACCGATAGTAACAACATCCCTTTTGCAATCTATGGTAGCATTAACAGTGTTTAAGAAGGGTCTACCAAATATAATGGGACAAAAGCTATCTTGTGGGGAACCAAAAACAAGAAAATCAACAGGACATTTAGTTTTCCCACACAAGACTTCAACATCTCTAACAATTCCCATTGGTGAAATAGTATCTCTATTGGCAAGTTTAATTGTGACATCAATATCTTCTAACTCAATAGGTGCAATATCATTCATAATTTCTCTATATAGGCTAATAGGTATTGCACTAGCACTGGCACCTATATCACATAAACCATGATAACAATGATCTCCTATTTTAACAGAAATAACAAGCATGCCTACCACAGGTCTAGGTTTATCTTTAGCACAAGGTTTTGCAATTCTAGCAGTTTCATCACAGAAATAAATAACATGTCCATCAATATTATCAGACAAGAGATCTTTAACAATAGCAATATCAGGTTCAACTTTAATTTGCTCATGAGGTGTACAAGTTTTAATATTGCTTTTACGAACCACAATTAAAGCTTTAGCATGATCCTTTATCCTAACAGGAAAAGTGGTTTCTCAACATAAGAAGTAGGAACAATAGGATCATTATAAGTAACAATCTTTTCTTCAACTTTAATATGTGCAGCTAGTTTTACTTCTATGCGAGGATGATATTTAAACCACTTCTCCTTGGGGAGATCAACATAAGTAGAAAAAGATTCACATAAAGAAGCTACTATCTCAGAGTCAAGTCCATAATTAGTGCTAAATTTACAGAAAACAATGGTATCCATAAAAGATTTAACACAATCAAAACTAGGTGTCATACCTGACTCCTTACCTTTGTCGAGGTCCCAATCTTCAGAGTTGCGTTTAATCCTTTCCAATAAATCCCATTTGAATTCAATAGTATTCATCATAAAAGAGCCAGCACAAGAAGTATCAAGCATGGTGCGATTGCTATTAGAAAGCCGAGCATAAATTTTTTGAATAATCATTTCTCTTGAGAGCTCATGATTGGGGCATGAATATAACATTGATTTAAGCCTCCCCCAAGCTTGAGCGATGCTTTCTCCTTCACGAGGCCAGAATTATATATATAATTGCGATCACGATGAACAAGATGCATAGGATAAAACTTCTGATGAAATACCAATTTCAATCGTTTGTAATTCCAAGACCCCATATCATCACATAGCCTATGCCATGTCGATGCATCTCCCTTCAAAGATAAAGGGAATACTTTCTTATTAACAACATCTCCGGGTACACCTGCAAGCTTAAATAATCCACAAACTTCATCCACATATATTAGATGCTCATCAGGATGTTTTGTTCCATGTCCTAAAAAGGGATTAGCTAGCAGTTTTTCTGTCATACCCGAAGGAATTTCAAAGCAGACATTTTCATTTTCAGTAGGTTCAGTAGGTCGAGGAGCAACTCTTTGCTCTACTGGTCGGGGTGAAGATACCCCGAACAAGCCCCTCATAGGATTACTTTCCATAGTAACAAGTGACAGTAAATTTCAGCACACTATATAAAATTTTCCTTACCAAATTCCACCTACCAAAGGCACTTCACTCCCCGGCAACAACGCCAGAAAAGAGTCTTGATGACCCACAAGTATAGGGGATCTATCGTAGTCCTTTCGATAAGTAAGAGTGTCGAACACAACGAGGAGTAGAAGGAAATGATAAGCGGTTTCCAGCAAGGTATTCTCTGCAAGTACTGAAACAAGTGGTAAGAGATAGTTTTGTGATAGGATAATTTGTAACGAGCAACAAGTAAAAAAAGTAAATAAGGTGCAGCAAGGTGGCCCAATCCTTTTTGTAGCAAAGGACAAGCCTGGACAAACCCTTATATAGAGAAAAGCGCTCCCGAGGACACATGGGAATATCGTCAAGCTAGTTTTCATCATGCTCATATGATTTGCGTTTGGTACTTTGATAATTTGGTATGTGGGTGGACCGGTGCTTGGGTACTGTCCTTACTTGGACAAGCATCCCACTTATGATTAACCTCTATTGCAAGCATCTGCAACTACAACAAAAGTATTAAGGTAAACCTAACCATGGCATGAAATATATGGATCCAAATCAGCCCCTTACGAAGCAACACATAAACTAGGGTCTAAGCTTCCGTCACTCTAGCAACCCATCATCTACTTATTACTTCCCAATACCTTCCTCTAGGCCCAAATAATGGTGAAGTGTCATGTAGTCGACGTTCACATAACACCACTAGAGGAGAGACAACATACATCTCATCAAACTATTGAACAAATACCAAATTCACATGACTACTAATAGCAAGACTTCTCCCATGTCCTCAGGAACAAACATAACTACTCACAAAGCATAAACATGTTCATAATCAGAGGAGTATTAATCTGCATATAGGATTTGAACATATGACCTTCCACCAAATAAACCAACTTGCATCAACTACAAGGAGTAATTAACACTACTAGCAACCTACTAGCACCAATCCCGGACTTGGAGACGAGAATTGGATACAAGAGATGAACTAGGGTTTTGAGAGGAGATGGTGCTGATGAAGATGTTGATGGAGATTGCCCTCTCCGAATGAGAGGAGCGTTGGTGATGACGATGGCGATGATTTCCCCCTCCGGGAGGGAAGTTTCCTCGGCAGAACAGCTTCGCTAGAGCCCTAGAGTGGTTCCGCCAAGGTTCTGCCTCGTGGCAGCGGAGTTTCATCCGAGAAGATGGCTTCTTATTTTTTTTCCGTTGAAAGACTTCATATAGCAGAAGATGGCCACTGTAGGGCCACCAGGGGGCCCACGAGGTAGGGGGGCGCGCCCCCCACCCTCGTGGGAAGGGTGTGGCCCCCCTGGTGAATTTCTTCCGCTGAGTATTTGCTATATATTCTAAAAACGTCTTTCGTGAAGTTTCAGGACTTTTGGAGCTGTGCAAAATAGGTCTCTAATATTTGCTCCTTTTCCAGCCCAGAATCCCAGCTGCCGGCATTCTCCCTCTTTAGGTAAACCTTGTAAACTAAGAGAGAATAGGCATAAGTATTGTGACATAATGTGTAATAACAGCCCATAATGCAATAAGTATCGATATAAAAGCATGATGCAAAATGGACGTATCATGGGCCTATCTTTTACTTTTATGTATTTACTTTTATGCAAGAGTCAAAGTTTTTCTCTCTATTCCTTTTTATTTTTTTTCTTTTGGCAAGCATCATATGGTGAGGAAAGATCTAGGCACATATATCCAGTTGGATATGGGTAGCATGAGTTATTATTGTTAACATCACCCTTGAGGTGAATACGTTGGGAGGCGAAATTATAAGCCCCTATCTTTCTATGTGACCAGTTGAAACATTTTGCTCATGTGTATGCGGTGAGTGTTAGCAATCATAGAAGATATATGATGGTTGAGTATGTGGAGCTCTTACTTAGACTCTGTTGAATAAGTTGAATTGCAATAGCTTGGTGACTAAGAACATAGGTTGTTGAGTTTCAAGAGAACTCATTGATTGAACCTTAACATGTGAATTGGTTGCTAGTTTAAACATGAGAGATTTTATAAGAAAGATTTGTTGTCATGGTGCTAGGAAAAGTGATTGAAATTATCATTGATCAAACTTATGCACTTTGCTAGCATTCACACTTCATAAATTATTTCTTTTATCGTTTACCTACTCGAGGACAAGTAGGAATTAAGCTTGGGGATCCTGATACGTCTCCAACGTATCAATAATTTATGAAGTATTCATGCTATTTTATTATCATTCTTGGATGTTTTACAATCATTTTATAGCAACTTTATATCATTTTTTGGGACTAACCTATTGACCCAGTGCCTAGTGCCAGTTGCTGTTTTTTGCTTGTTTTTTACATCGCAGGAAATCAATATCAAATAGAGTCCAAACACCGCAAAACTTTTTGTGGATTTTTTATTGACCAGAAGACTCCCGATGGGCCAGAGCAGCACTTGGGGGTGCCCCGAGGGAGGCACAACCCACCAGGGCACGCCTGGGGGCCTAGGCGCCCCCATATGGGTTGTGCCCACCTCGGTGGCCACCCGCACCCCCTCTTTGCCCTATGAAATCCCAAATATTCCAAAAACCCTCGGGGTTAACCTAGATCAAAAGTCCTGCCGCCGCAAGGCTCTGTAGCCACCAAAAACCAATCTAGACCCCATTCCGGCACCCTACTAGAGGGGGGAATCATCTCCGGTGTCCATCTTCATCCCGGCGGCCACCACGATGAGAAGGGATTAGTCCACCCTCGGGGCTGAGGGTTTGTACCAGTAGCTATGTGTTTAATCTCTCTCTCTCTCTCTCTCGTGTTCTTGAGATGTCATGATCTTGATGTATTGTAGGATTTGTTAATATAGTCAGATCATATGGTGTTTTCCCCTCTCTATCTTGTTGTGATGAATTGAGTTTTTCCCTTTGAGATTTCGTTGTTATCGGATTGAATACTTTCATGGATTTTAGAACACTTGATATATGTCTTGCAATTGAATACTCATGGTGACAATGGGGTATCGTATTGATTCACTTGATATGTGTTTTGGACTCAACTCGTGGATTCCCGAGGTGGCATTGGGGTAATCTATGCATACGGGTTGATGCACATTCTTGTCTTTGTTTCTCCGGTAGAAATCTTGGGGCACTCTTTGAAGTTCTTTGTGTTGGATTGAATATTATGAATCTGAATTAGCTTTGGTGTTATTTTAGTACGAACTCTTGTTTAGATCGATAGGAAAGAATAGCTTCGTGTTATTTTAGTACGAACTCTAGGATATATTGATCGGAAAAAATAGCTTTGGGGTGGTTTCATACCCTACAAAGAATTCCGTCTTATGTTCTCTGCTAGATAGGAACTTTGGAGTGATTCTTCATTGCACGTTGACGGACGGTTATATGATCCAATTATATTAGCACTGTTGAGAGATTGCACTAGCGAAAGTATGAACCCTAGGCCTCATTTTCAAGCATTGCAATACCATTTTTTGCCCGTTTACTATTTTCTACCTTGATGTTTTTATTTATTCAGATTATAAAAATATATTTCTACCATCAATACTACACTTTTGTCACCATCTCTTCGCCAAACTAGTGCACCTATACAATTTGCCATTGTATTGGGTGTGTTGGGGACACAAGAGATTTCTTGTATTTGGTTGTAGGGTGATTTGAGAGAGACCATTTGCATCTTACACCTCCCACGGATTGATAAACCTTTGGTCATCCACTTGAGGGAAAATTGCTACTGTCCTACAAAACTCTGCGCTTGGAGGCCCAACATGTGTATACAAGAATAGAGTTGCGTAATAGACATCATTGTGTAGCAGAAAGATGTTTGTATCACCTCTGTGATGGGCCAGGTACCGTTGAATGTTGCCTTCTAAAGATCATTGATGGGGGAACAAATATACCAACTGGCTCAATATTGTTGAAAGGTTGATGGAAATCAACCTTTCACAGGAATCAGACACATTCCATTGGAAATTGACTACTTCTCGAGCCTTCATAGTTAAATCCATCTATTTAGACCTGATCAATGACGGGAAACCTTTCCGTCACAAATATATTAAAAATCTTCATATGTGGCATATAGATCGCAAGGTCACCTCGAACAAAGATAATCTTAAAAAAGGGAATTGGGAAGCATGCACTAAGTGTTGCTTTTGTGGTAATAAGGAGTCGATTCAGCATCTATTCCTCTAGTGCGCACTTGTCAAGCTATTATGGAGATCTTTTACATATAGGTATTAATCTACCTCCACCCACGAGTAGTACGAATATGTTCGGAAACTGGTTAGTTAGGGTACATCTCAAGTTGTAGTCTTAGATATGTGTGACAATTTATGCTTTGCTTCGGACAATTTGCAACACTCTAAATGATTGTATTATCAAAAGAAAATTTGAACAACTGTTTGGCAGGTTATCTTCAAGGTCATCATCAGCTGGATCCACATATATTTGTTACTACGCAAGGAGGGGGTTAGAGAACCCATGCTCTTTGGGTGCTATCGATGAGAGATGGTCTCTCGGGATTTGTTCACCCAATTTGGTTGGCGGCCTATTGATGCATAAGGCTTATTTCGCTGCATTTTCTTTTTAATTTGCCATTGGGGCAGCCATATGTGGTGGTAGTTTTGTTGAACTTTATTGTGTTCATATGATGAACTTTATGATCAATAAAAGGATGTGTACATCGCTTGATGGAGATGTCAAGGACATTTCCCCTCTTTAAGAAAAATTATATAATTAGAACAGTATCCTGTTTCGAGTATCAACATGCTGTTTGTCATTGTAGCACATTTATAATTAAACGGAGCTAGATTAACCAACTAACAAATTAACATAGAGTTCATTTGATTATATACTTTTCCAATTCGAAAATATATTGTTTGGGGATTGCTTTAGAAGGTCTCCAAAATGTTGATTTACCAAAATATACTAGCATATAATTTATTTTGTACTTGCGAGATGTTCCATCATGTTTAGTAATCATTAAATGCATATTTCATTAATATACTATCAGAGCGAATAATCCTTTGGCCTAATGCGGCTTGAAGCTATGTCGGTATTTCCCCAAAGAGGAAGGGATGATGCAGCACATTGATAGCTGGTATTTCCCTCAGTGATGAGCCCAAGGTTATCGAACCAGTAGGAGAACGAAGCAACACGTAAGCGGCACCTGCACACAAATAACAACTACTCGCAACCCGAAGTATTAAAGGGGTTGTCCATACCTTTCGGGTAACGGTGCCAGAAATTGGCAAAATGGACGTGAATAATTGTAGTAGATTGATAGATCGAATGCCAAATAAAATAAATAAGAATAAATTGCAGCAAGGTATTTTTGTATTTTTGGTTTAGTAGATTGAAAATAAAAGGCAAATAAAAGAGATCGCAAAGGCAAATAATATGAGAAAGAGACCCGGGGGCCGTAGGTTTCACTAGTGGCTTCTCTCGAGAAAAATAGCAAACCGTGGGTAAACAAATTACTGTTGGGCAATTGATAAAACTTCAAATAATCATGGCGATATCCAGCCAATGATCCTTATATAGGCATCATGTCCAAGATTAGTAGACCGACTCCTGCATGCATCTATTACTATTACTCCACACATCGACCTCTATCCATCATACATCTAGTGTATTAAGTTCATGGGGAAATGGAGTAATGCAATAAGAACGATGACATGATGTAGACAAGACCTATCTATATAGAGATAGAACCATCATTTTATCCTTGGTAGCAACAATACATACATGTAGGTTCCCCTTCTGTCACTGGGATCAAGAAGTGTAAGATCGAACCCACGACAAAGCACCTCTTCCCATTGCAAGATAAATAGATCAAGTTGGCCAAACAAAACCCAAATATCAGAGAACAAATACGAGGCTATAAGCAATCATGCATATAAGAGATCAAAGAAGATTCAAATAACTTTCATGGATAATAAGATAGATCTGATCATAAACTCAAAGTTCATCCGATCCCAACAAAGACACCGCAAAAAGAGTTACATCATATGGATCTCCAAGAGGCCATTGTATTGAGAATCAAACAAGACCTAGGAAGCCATCTAGCTACTAACTACGGACCCAAAAGTCTACAAAGAACTATTCACGCATCATCAGAGAGGCACCAATGGAAGTGGTGAACCCCTCCGTGATGGTGTCTAGATTGGATCTGGTGGTTCTGGACTCTACGGCGGCTGGAATTGATTTTCGTCGACTCCCCTAGGGTTTTGGAATATTGGGGTATTCATAGAGCAAAGAGGCGGTTCAGGGGGCACCCGAGGTGGGGACAACCCAACAGGGCACGCCTGGGCCTCCTAGCGCGCCCTGGTGGGTTGTGCTCCCCTCGTAGCACCCCCAAGGTGCTTCTTCAGCCCATTGGGTGTCTTCTGGTCCAAAAAATCTCCACAAAGTTTCGCTGTGTTTGGACTCCATGTGTTGTTGATTTCCTGCGATGTAAAAAACATGCAGAAAATAGCACCTAGCACTTGGCACTATGTGAATAGGTTAGTACCAAAAAATGATATAAAATGACTATAAAAGGATTATAATACATCCAAGATTGATAATATAACAACATGGAACAATAAAAAAAATGATAGATACATCGGAGACGTATCAGCATCCCCAAGCATAGTTCCTGCTCATCCTCGAGTAGGTAAATGATAAAAACAGAATTTTTGATGTGGAATGATACCTAACAGGTCATATCATATTCTTTTCTTTATAGCATGGACATTTTGACTTTTATATTGTACAAAGCAATAGTCTAGTTTTGACATGATAATTTAAATACTCAAGCATGCCAACAAGCAACCATGTATTTCAAAATATCAATGCTAAAATAAGATATCCCTAGCCCATAATGTTCAATCATTGATCCATTCATGAAACACACTCGCATATTAACTACACCCAATGCTCAAGTACGATCATAGTGCCTACTAGTTGGTGCTTTACAAGAAAATATGGAGACTCAAATTCAAATAAAAACATTTTGAGAGGCATACTTTTCCCACCAACGAAAACGACTTACAGTTCCCAACACTTTCCATGCTAGATATATCATAGGCGGTTCCCAAACAGAAATTAAAGTTTATTCCTTTTTCCACCATACTTTCACTTCCCATGGCTAACCGTATCCACGGGTGCCTTCCGTACCAACACTTACCAAGGAATTTATTATTTGACAACATAAAGTAAATTCATTTTTCATTTCGGGACTGGGCATCCCTAATACCTTTGCCTTACTCTCGTGCAATGACAAGTGAATAAACACTCATCGTGAGAATAACACATCTAGCATGGAAAATATTAGCCACCCCTCACCGCCTTGTTAGAGGTACGAGCACACAAAAGAGATATTTATTTTGAATATTAGAGATGGCACATACAAATTTGCTTAGGACGGCAAAAGAATACCGCATATAGGTAGGTATAGTGGACTCATATGGCAAAACAGGTTTAAAGGTTTTTGGATGCACAAGTAGTGATCATACTTAGTGCAAAATGAAGGCTAGCAAAAGATTGAGAAGCGACCAACCAAGAAACGAATAATCTGAAAAGGGATCTTTAAGCATAATTAACACTGAATAATGCACCACAAGTAGGATATAATTTCATTGCATAATTATTGACTTTCGTGCTTGCATAGGGAATCACAAACCTTAACACCAATATTCTTACTAAAGCATAATTACTCATCAAGATGAATCACATATCAAGTCATCATATCTCAAAACTATTACTAAGAATCAAGTTTATGTTCTCCAATGATCTTCATGAATTTTTTTATTATATCCTACTTGGATATCTATCACTTTGGAACTAATTTTCATATGTTGCTTTTGATAAGCTCAAACAAATATAAGTGAAGATCATGAGCATAAAATTTCTTTCTCTCAAATTAATTTAAGTGAAGCAAGAGAGAATTTCTTGAAAGTTTTACTTACTCTCAAATAAATCTAAGTTAAGCACGAGAAAATTTCTTCAAAAATACTAAAGCACAGCGTGATCAAAAAGATATAAGTGAAGCACTAGAGAGAATCCATAGCTCATAAAAATTCAAGTGAAACATAGAGAGCAATTCTAACAAGTCATGACATAATTTTGCCTCTCTCAAATAGGTGTGTCCAGAAAGGAATCAAGACTTAAAACACAAAATAAAACAAGCAAAGACTCATATCATACAAGACGCTCCAAACAAAACACATAGTATGTGACGAATAAAAATATAGCTTCGAGTAATATACCGATGGTCGTTAGAAGAAAGAGGGGATGCCACTCGGGGGCATACCCAAGCTTAGTTGCTAGCTATCTTTTGGATAATAGCTTGGGATGTCGGGGCATCCCCAATCTTAGGCTCTTCTTACTCCTTATTCCTTCATCCATCGTAAGATAACCCAAAACTTGAAAACTTCAATCACACAAAACTCAACAAAACCTTTGTGAGATCCGTTATTATAAGAAAACAAATCACTACTATAAGTGTTGTAGCAAACCAATTCATATTTTGTTATTGCATAATATCTACTGTATTCTAACTTTTCTATGGCAAAAACTCATCAAATAAAACCATAGAGCCATCAAAAGAAGCACACAACGCAAAGAAAAGAGAATCTGTGAAAAACAGAACGTTCTGTAGGAATCTGGATATTTCGAATACTTCTGTAACTCCAAAAACTCTGAAAAATTGGGACGACCTGGGAAATCCAGATATTAAAATACTAAAAAAGGAATTGGAATTTTATGGCTCTCTGATTGAAAATGAAAATTATTTTTGCAAGTGCAAAAGTTTCTGTTTTTTCTAGCAAGACCAGTCAACCATCACCCAAGAAGTTCCTAAAGGCTTTACCTAGCACTAACACTAACTAAAACACAAAAAACACAATCATAACAGTAGCACAATTGTTATAACACTCAAGAACAGAAAACAAAAAGGAAAAATAAATTTTATTCATTGGTTACTTCCCACAAGCGCTATCGTTTTATGCCCCTAGCTAGGCATAATATTTCAACGATGCTCACATGAAAGATAATAATTGAAACACAAAGAGAGCATCATGAAACTTGTGAAAAACACATTTAAGTCTAGCTCTCTTCCTATGCATAGGAATTTTATAAGCAAACATATTATCAGGACACGAAATATTTAGCATATGCAAAGAAGAGGAATAAAACATTGACGATCTTAACATAACGAGAGGTAATTTAGTAACATGAAAATTTCTATGACCATATTTTCCTCTCTCATAGTAATTACATGTAAGATCATACTCAAATTCAACAATATAGCTATCCCATAAAATTTTCTCTTCATGACCCACATGCATGCAAAGTTGACACTCTTCCAAAATAGTGGGATTATCATTAAATAAAGTCATGACCTCTCCAAGCCCACTTTTATCAAAAATTTCATAAGATTGAACATTCTCCAAATAAGTGGGATTATTTTTAGCCAAAGTTGATACCCTTCCAAACCCACTTTTAATATTATAGCAAGCATATTCATCATGAGGTTTATATTAATTTTCAAGATCATAAGAATCATCATCCCAATCATGATCATTGCAACAAGTAGTGGACATAGCAAAATTAGCATCCCAAGCTTGGGGTTTTGCATAGTATTACCATAAGTGACATTAATAGAACTTATAATAACATCATTGCAATCATGATTTTCATTCAAGGAGATATCATGAATCACTTCATAAATTTCTTCGTTTAACACTTCATCACAATTTTCAGATTCATAAATCTCAAGCAAACCTTCGCAAAGATAATCTAGTGAACTCAATTCACTAGCAATTGGTTCATAATAATTGGATCTTTTGAAAAGAGTAGCAAGTGGATCAGGATCCATATCAATAGATCTTTAGCAAGCGAAGATGCAAGCAAATAGAACACACATGGCAACACAAGCAAACATAGCAAACAAGAGATCTACCGAGAAAAAGGCGAACGAAAAAGAGGGCGAATAAAACGGCAAATTTTTGTGAAGTGGGGGAGAGGAAAACGAGAGGCAAATGGCAAATAATGTAAATTCAAGGAGATGAGATTTTTGATTAGGAACCTAGTATATGTAGATGATCTTCCCCGGCAACGACGCCAGAAATTCCTTTTGATGCGGCTTGAAGCTACGTCGGTGTTTCCCCAAAGAGGAAGGGATGATGCAGCACAATGACGGTAGGTATTTCCCTCAGTGATGAGACCAAGGTTATAGAACCAGTAGCAGAAGCAAGCAATAACACGTAAGTGGTGCCTGCACACAAATAACAACTACTCGCAACTCGGCGTAAGGAGTTGTCAATCCCTTTCGGGTAACGGTGCCAGAAATTGCCAAAACGGATGTGAATAAACTGTAGTAGATTGACAGATCGAATGCCAAATAAAATAAATAAGAATAAATTGCAGCAAGGTATTTTTGTATTTTTGGTTTAATAGATCTGAAAATAAAAGGCAAATAAAAGAGATCGCAAAGGCAAATAATATGAGAAAGAGTCCCGGGGGCCGTATGTTTCACTACCGGCTTCTCTCGAGAAAAATAGAAAATGGTGGGTAAACAAATTACTGTTGGGTAATTGATAGAACTTCAAATAATCATGACGAATTCCAGGCAATGATCATTATATAGCCATCACGTCCAAGATTAGTAGACCGACTCCTGCCTGCATCTACTACTATTACTCCACACATCCACTGGTACGCGTCGGTCCTAAACAAACGGTTTTTAACCCCTTCCGCGACGGCATTTGGAACTGTCGCCAAGTGAGTGTGGGTGATAGGGGGGTCCTTCCCACACGACCCAAAAACCTTCGGGGATATGCCCTCCTGTCACACACGCTCGGCAAAAGTGTGCGACTGGCGAGCGCTCAAATACAGAAATATATACAGTAGAGCTAAAAAATACAAATATACGGCGGAATTATTTCCTGTAGCAAGTACATCCCACACAGTCAGTCCCCGCTAAACGTTTCCATTCGTATGTACATCCCACACAGTCGCTCCAAGGAAAACATTTCCGTTCACAGGTACATCACACACAATTTTTCCTGTTAAATCGTTTGTGTTATTGAATGTATCACACACGGTCCGTACAAGAAACTATGTGGCAAAGGCTGTCCATCACACACAGTTTTTATGTGGTAAACGATTGCGCAAGGTGGCCTAACACAAACAGTTTTCAAGAGGAAAGTCGTGTGTGATTGTTCATTGATCCAACGCGGTTTATTCCAAGAAACTGTGTGCGTTGCCTTAGGTCATCACCCACGGTATTTTTTCAACAACCGTTTGCAATAGCAAAATCCAATTAGTAGGATAATTCGCCATTAGGCTAATTGCCGTATTATTAATAATCCATTTATTAATCTAATTGATATTCATATTAAGCACATGATATATTTCATTTCCATATTAAGGAAGCATAATTTCATAATTGAAATACATCAGAGTACAACATGATATAGCTTCAGCACTTAGCTACCCCATTACACAACTGCACCAGCACCAAGTTTCACATGCAACATGTAGAACCTTTTGAAATTAGCATCATAGATGGTATATAGACAGATGCATCTCATCTAGAAAACTGCTGAAGCGGAAGGCGAATATTGAGCCTTCATTCATGTTGAAGGTCTTTGCAACTTTAGGCCAGTGCCTATGGATGATTGACCGTCCGTCCTTTGTCCTCTCCAGGAACACTTCAATATTGAACCGTGGGTGTTGTATGAAAACCTTCCTCACCTCCTGACCATAGAGGTGGGTTCAGAGGTAATCATCAGTGAACTGCTTTGGAAAGGCCCGAATACAAGGATGTGCATAAATATCTTCTCTATATTGGAAATGGGGCAAAGGAATAAAAAAGCAAGGTATAATAGTTAGTACCATCTTGTAGTGAACTGATGTCTTCTCCATTGTGAAGACAAAGATCTTGTTGTTTTTTGTCGCTAATTTTTTTATCCTAAAAATCTTTCTGAGTTTCTTGATTTGATTGATATTCATGGACAACTCATTTCCCCATATGCAAAAGGGTCGAACAGTGGGTCAAAACCTCTGACAGCGGGACCTAAACGTGCAATACCAAATTGTTAAAAACCAAAATATTAGAATGGTTCCGGCAATTGCACAATAATGTACTATTAGACAACGGACCATGCACATGCTAACCTCGATTTTAAACCTCAGTGCTTCCCATTGTTTCCCTGCAACACATATAAGGTAGTTAGTGATCAGGTTAAGTAAGGGTTTGCATGCTATCAGTAAAATATGTTGATGAAAAATAAGCACATTGCAGATTCATCAGATTAATTCAAGCCACATGGAAAACCCATTTATCCAAACCAAGCATGATTAAGAATTCGGAAATATGGCACTTGTATATGTTTCTCATGTATTAAGTGCAGCCAAATTCGATTTATTGCTTACATGGTATACAATAACAGAATGTAGCCACAACAATTGAACATCGCATTGCAAAATTGAACCAAGCAGTTAACTCAACACCACAACAAATGAACCAAACATTAATAGAGCACCACATTGCACAATATAACATACTCCTAATAGAAGATCAGACAGTTAACCAAACCAAGCATGCTTAACAACTTGCAAATATAGCAATTGTATTTGTTTCTCATGTATTTAGTACAGCCAAATTCGATTTATTCCTCATATGGTATACAATAACAGAATGTAGCCATAGCAATTAAAGATCACATTGCAGAATTGAAACAAACAGTTAACTAAACACCACAACACAAATGAACCAAACATTAACTGAGCACCACATTGCACAATGTATAACCAAACCAAGCATGCATGACAACTTGGAAATATAAAAATTGTATTCGTTTCTCATGTATTTTGTAAAGATAAATTCGATTTATTTCTCACATGGAAGACAATACAAAATTGCAGCCTGAAGAACTGAACATCACATTTGCATAATTGAACCAAATAGTTAACTGAAGACGACAACTAATTAACAAACAATTAATAAGTGAGCACCACACTGCACGACATATAGAACATATACACTACAGCAACAGATTGCATGGTAAAATTAGATAGCACAATTCACTAGAATTTGTGAAGGAAATGCAGGAGCAGCACACGCAACGGGTAAACCGAGCATGCTTAACCGGCGTAGCTAGTAGATGGTAACGTTCTCCTCCAAGATCTGGGGGTCGGCACGAATGGCAGCCATCGCGACCTCATCCACTCGTGCGGCCATGATTTTCTTCTCCGCTGCCAAATGCTCCTTGAGATCCTGGCTATACTGCGTGCACCATGGCTTAGGGACGCACTTATTTGGTGGATGGGTCGGTGATTTGGGTCGAAGGTCTCGCACTCGCGCCGGTGGTCGGGGCATGTGGGATGTGGAAGGAGGAGGAGGAGGATGGGGGTCGGGTGTGGATTACCTACCTGGATAGGCGAGGCTGAGTAGTGTGAAGGAGGGTCGCCGGCGAGGATGCGGCGGCGCTGCAAGCAAGGAGTCAAGGTTTCAACTTGGAAAGGAAGGCGGAAACAGGAGACATGTGGCTTTTGGTAAGGGGGACGAGGTAGGGAGGTAGATATTTCCGTGGAAGCCGAAAATTTGGAATTGCTTCAGCCAAAAAACTGGCATGCAAAGTGTCATCAGAAACGGTTGCTTATTCAGAACTGTGTATGATATGTGAAGATCACAAACGATTCAGATAGCTTAACCCGTGTGTGATGAGTTTGAACGTCAAAAATTTTGGTTTGAATTTCCCTGGTTACAGTGGTCATCCACGTCAATGCATAATTTGGGTACACAAAGGATACTAACTTCTTAATTCAGCAATTAAAAAGATCTAGCCGACCTAAACATTACTCTAAAAAATTAAAGACCAGTGCTATTCATTAAACAAAACAAAGAGTACTACTATGGCTGGTGCTCGTCTATCTCCGCCGCCGCCGCCATGTCCAACTCGCGCCCGACGGTCTCCTGGGGAAGGGGCTCCATGGCATCCATCGCACCATACTCGGCAAGCATCTCGCCATCCGCGTCCGCCATCTCTTTGGAAAAGTCCACCAAGAGCTGGGCATGGGCGGACGCGATCTGGGCTTGGACGGGCTCTGTCGTTGCAAGGTATGCGGTGGAGCAACGGACGGCTGCTCGAACGCTCTCGGCGATTGCCAGCTCTTCGGCTGTGGGTTGTCGACCGTTGTCAGAGGAGCTTCATTCGATTTGTGCGGTGACCGCCAGGAGCTGGGCGTGGGCGGGCTCGACATGGTTGTGGGCGGCCTCCATAAGGGCTAAGGCCGCCACTGTGGAACGACAACTTTTGTGCCGCTCTCGCCAGTTGTTATCCACAAGCTAGATGTTGCTGCCGCCACATGAGAAGCAACAATGGCCGTTTGGGCTGCCATGGCCGCCCGGTCGCAGATTGCAGCCACGCTCATGCACCTTGTTAGCACGCGCATGGCGGTAGTGGCCGCGCTCTCGCCGGAGTGGGCCACCGAAGTTGCCCTCATGACGTGTGTCCACGTGCCCATCTTTCATTGACGACGATTGAACAGTGAAATGATATCTGGGGAGCGAGCTAGTGTGCTTAAGTTGCCGACTGTGGACCTTAGCCAACACACCTTCTCGCGTAAGCCATAGGCGTACTATACACTAACGGCGCTCTAGGATATTTTGTGTTTTATGTCACATGGTTGGTGATAATAATCTGTGTGCGATCAACTTGATTTTTCATCTTGATTTGAATTACATAATGGGTTCACAGCGGCAATGGATGGTGTTTGAATTGCTTGACCTTTTATCTGGAGTGATCATGCAACTATATGTGTGTCGTAAAAGAATTGGAATTATTCATGGTTCGTTTGAACATTTTATATATTAAATTGGTTTTCAACCCATTTTAGGTGCACAATTCAAAATTAAACTACATGAACATGCTCCGGTGCACCAACATGGGTTGTAAAATCATATATGTGTCCATGGGTTTATTCTTATCTCCCATGCAAGAAATGGGGATGAAATTCGAACACCACGGCACTGTGGCTGAAAACGTCAACGTACATGCTTTTGTAATTCTAGTAAATCAAAAATTCATCCGAAATTCATGGAACTTGGCATGCTATCATGGAGCGGCATCACCATGCCATGGTAAAATTTTTGTCCCATTTGGGTCAGGTTTGGGAATAAGCTTCACATAAACCAGAGCTTCTCACACAACAAGTGTGATGGTTTCTGAAGGGAACGTTTCACCTTTCTGGACGAAACGATATCCGTTGCCTCTTCTCGATTTCAATTTTTTCCTAGTGTCAACATAAAACAACAGGAGTGTTGTGTCAATTTTTGGGATTTTCCGGGGTTTGCTTGGACATTTTTATACATTAACTGAGTTTTCTGTGCATTCATGTGCATAATTCAAATTTGAACTGCAGGCACATGCTCAATGCATATAAATTAGTTGAAAATTTAATCTGTGTCCTTGGTTGCCTACTTAGGTCCCATGCAAAATATGGGAATGAACGTCAAACACCCTGCCACCGTCCCTCAGCCGCAAACATTGAGATGCCTGGTTTTTAAATTCTAGTAAATCCAAACTCGTCTATAATTCATGAAACTTGGCATGCCATCATGGAGCGGCATCAACATGCCGTGGTAAATTTTTTGTCCCATTTGGGGCAGGTTTGGGTATATGCTTCTCACAAACCAGAGCTTCTCACAACAAGCATGATGGTTTGGGTAGGGAACGTCCCACCTTTGGGGATGAAATGATATCCATTGCCTCTTATTGCTTCCAAAAAATTTCTCGTGTCAAAATAGAACAACATGAGTGTTGTGTCAATTTTTGTGATTTTTTCGGGGTTCGTTTGGACATTTTCATGCATTAATTGAGTTTTCAATGCATTTATGTGCATAATTCAAATTTGAACTACATGCACATGCTCCAGTGCATATAAATTGGTTGAAAAATCAAATCTGTGTCCTTGGGAGCATGCTTAGGTCCCATGCAAGAAATGGGAATGAATTTCAAACACCAGGGCATCGTTGATTGCCGGCAAAACATTGAGATGCCTGGTTTTTAAATTCTAGTAAATCCAGAACTCGTCTGAAATTCATGAAACTTGGCATGCTATCATGGAGCAGCATCAACATGCCGTGGTAAAATTTTGTCCCATTTGGGGCAGGTTTGGGAATATGCTTCTCTCAAACCAGAGCTTCTCACAACAAGCATGATGGTTTCGGTAGGGAACATCCCACCTTTGGGGACGAAACGATATCCATTCCGTCTTATTGCTTCCAAAAAATTTCTCATGTAAACATAGAACAACAGGAGTGTTGTGTCAATTTTTGTGATTTTTCGGGGTTCGTTTGGACATTTTTATGCATTAACTGAGTTTTAAATACATTTATGTGCATAATTCAAATTGAAACTACATGCACATTCTCCAGTGGATATAAATTGGTTGAAATATCAAATATGTGTCCTTGGTTGCATGCTTAGGTCCCATGCAAGAAATGGGAATGAATTTCAAACACTAAGGCACCGTTGATTGCCGGCAAAACATTGAGATGCCTGGTTTTTAAATTCTAGTAAATCCAAAACTAGTCTGAAATTCATGAAAGTTGGCATCCTATAATGGAGCGGCATCAACATGCCGTGGTAAATATTTTGTCCCATTTGGGGCAGGTTTGGGTATATGCTTCTCACAAACCAGAGCTTCTCACAATAAGCATGATGGTTTCGGTAGGGAACGTCCCACCTTTGGGGATGAAACAATATACATTGCGTCTTATTGCTTCCAAATTTTTTCTCGTGTCAACATAGAACAACAAGAGTGTTGAGTCAATTTTTGTGATTTTTCGGGGTTTGTTTGGACATTATTATGCATTAACTGAATTTTCAACGCATTTATGTGCATAACTCAAATTCAAACTACATGCACATGCTCCAGTGCATATAAATTGGTTGAAAAATCAATCCTTGGGTGCATGCTTAGGTCCCATGCAAGAAATGGGAATGAATTTCAAACACTAGGGCACCGTTGATTGCCAGCAAAACATTGAGATGCCTTGTTTTTAAATTCTAGTAAATACAAAACTAGTCTGAAATTCATGAAACTTGGCATGCTATCATGGAGCGGCATCAACATGCCGTGGTAAAATTTGTGTCCCGTTTCTGGCAGATTTGGGTATATGCTTCTCACAAACCAGAGCTTCTCACAACAAGCATGATGGTTTCGGTAGGGAACGTCCCACCTTTCGGGACAAAACGATATCCATTGCCTCTTATTGCTTCCAAAAATTTCTTGTGTCAACATAGAACAACAGGAGTGTTGTGTCAATTTTTGTGATTTTCGGGGTTCGTTTGGACATTTTTATGCATTAACTGAGTTTTCAATGCATTTATGTGCATAATTCAAATTTGAACTACATGCACATGCTCCAATCCATATAAATTGGTTGAAAAATAAAATATGTGTCCTTGGGTGCGTGCTTAGGTCCCATGCAAGAAATGGGAATGAATTTCAAACACTAGGGCACCGTTGATTGCCGGCAAAACATTGAGATGCCTGGTTTTTAAATTCTAGTAAATAGAAAACTCGTCTGAAATTCATGAAATTTGCATGCTATCATGGAGCGGCATCAACATGCCGTGGTAAAATTTTGTCCCATTTGGCGCAGGTTTGGGAATATGCTTCTCTCAAACCCGAGCTTCTCACAACAAGCATGATGGTTTCGGTAGGGAACGTCCCACCTTTGGGGACGAAACGATATCCATTCCATCTTATTGCTTCCAAAAAATTTCTCATGTAAACATAGAACAACAAGAGTGTTGTGTCAATTTTTGTGATTTTTCGGGGTTCGTTTGGACATTTTTATGCATTAACTGAGTTTTAAATAAATTTATGTGCATAATTCAAATTTAAACTACATGCACATACTCCAGTGCATATAAATTGGTTGAAATATCAAATATGTGTTCTTGGGTGCATGCTTAGGTCCCATGCAAGAAATGGGAATGAATTTCAAACACTAAGGCACCGTTGATTGCCGGCAAAACATTGAGATGCCTGGTTTTTAAAATCTAGTAAATCCAAAACTAGTCTGAAATTCATGAAAGTTGGCATCCTATAATGGAGCGGCATCAACATGCCGTGGTAAAATTTTTGTCCCATTTGGGGCAGGTTTGGGTATATGCTTCTCACAAACCGGAGCTTCTCACAATAAGCATGATGGTTTCGGTAGGGAACGTCCCACCTTTGGGGATGAGACAATATACATTGCGTCTTATTGCTTCCAAATTTTTTCTCGTGTCAACATAGAACAACAAGAGTGTTGAGTCAATTTTTGTGATTTTTTGGGGTTTGTTTGGACATTATTATGCATTAACTGAATTTTCAACGCATTTATGTGCATAACTCAAATTCGAACTACATGCACATGCTCCAGTGCATATAAATTGGTTGAAAAATCAATCCTTGGGTGCATGCTTAGGTCCCATGCAAGAAATGGGAATGAATTTCAAACACTAGGGCACCGTTGATTGCCAGCAAAACATTGAGATGCCTTGTTTTTAAATTCTAGTAAATACAAAACTAGTCTGAAATTCATGAAACTTGGCATGCTATCATGGAGCGGCATCAACATGCCGTGGTAAAATTTGTGTCCCGTTTCTGGCAGATTTGGGTATATGCTTCTCACAAACCAGAGCTTCTCACAACAAGCATGATGGTTTCGGTAGGGAACGTCCCACCTTTCGGGACAAAACGATATCCATTGCCTCTTATTGCTTCCAAAAATTTCTTGTGTCAACATAGAACAACAGGAGTGTTGTGTCAATTTTTGTGATTTTCGGGGTTCGTTTGGACATTTTTATGCATTAACTGAGTTTTCAATGCATTTATGTGCATAATTCAAATTTGAACTACATGCACATGCTCCAATCCATATAAATTGGTTGAAAAATAAAATATGTGTCCTTGGGTGCGTGCTTAGGTCCCATGCAAGAAATGGGAATGAATTTCAAACACTAGGGCACCGTTGATTGCCGGCAAAACATTGAGATGCCTGGTTTTTAAATTCTAGTAAATCCAAAACTCGTCTGAAATTCATGAAATTTGCATGCTATCATGGAGCGGCATCAACATGCCGTGGTAAAATTTTGTCCCATTTGGGGCAGGTTTGGGAATATGCTTCTCTCAAACCCGAGCTTCTCACAACAAGCATGATGGTTTCGGTAGGGAACGTCCCACCTTTGGGGACAAAACGATATCCATTGCGTCTTATTGCTTCCAAAAATTTTCTCATGTAAACATAGAACAACAGGAGTGTTGTGTCAATTTTTGTGATTTTTCGGGGTTCGTTTTAACATTTTTATGCATTAACTGAGTTTTCAATGCATTTATGTACATAATTCAAATTTGAACTACATGCACATGCTCCAGTGCATATAAATTGGTTGAAATATCAAATCTGTGTCCTTGGGTGCATGCTTAGGTCCCATGCAAGAAATGGGAATGAATTTCAAACACTAGGGCAGCATTGATTGCTGGCAAAATATTGAGATGCTTGGTTTTTAAATTCTAGTAAATCCAAAACTCGTCTGAAATTCATGAAACTTGGCACGCTTTCATGGAGCGGCATCAACATGCCGTGGTAAAATTTTTGTCCCGTTTGGGGCAGATTTGGGTATATGCTTCTCACAAACCAGAGCTTCTCACAATAAGCATGATGGTTTCGGTAGGGAACGTCCCACCTTTGGGGATGAAACAATATACATTGCGTCTTATTGCTTCCAAATTTTTTCTCGTGTCAACATAGAACAACAAGAGTGTTGAGTCAATTTTTGTGATTTTTCGGGGTTTGTTTGGACATTTTTATGCATTAACTGAATTTTCAACGCATTTATGTGCATAATTCAAATTCGAACTACATGCACATGCTCCAGTGCATATAAATTGGTTGAAAAATCAATCCTTGGGTGCATGCTTAGGTCCCATGCAAGAAATGGGAATGAATTTCAAACACTAGGGCAACGTTGATTGCCAGCAAAACATTGAGATGCCTTGTTTTTAAATTCTAGTAAATACAAAACTAGTCTGAAATTCATGAAACTTGGCATGCTATCATGGAGTGGCATCAACATGCCGTGGTAAAATTTGTGTCCCGTTTCTGGCAGATTTGGGTATATGCTTCTCACAAACCAGAGCTTCTCACAACAAGCATGATGGTTTTGGTAGGGAACGTCCCACCTTTCGGGACAAAACGATATCCATTGCCTCTTATTGCTTCCAAAAATTTTCTTGTGTCAACATAGAACAACAGGAGTGTTGTGTCAATTTTTGTGATTTTTGGGGTTCGTTTGGACATTTTTATGCATTAACTGAGTTTTCAATGCATTTATGTGCATAATTCAAATTTGAACTACATGCAGATGCTCCAATCCATATAAATTGGTTGAAAAATAAAATATGTGTCCTTGGGTGCGTGCTTAGGTCCCATGCAAGAAATGGGAATGAATTTCAAAAACTAGGGCACCGTTGATTGCCGGCAAAACATTGAGATGCCTGGTTTTTAAATTCTAGTAAATCCAAAACTCGTCTGAAATTCATGAAATTTGCATGCTATCATGGAGCGGCATCAACATGTCGTGGTAAAATTTTGTCCCATTTGGGGCAGGTTTGGGAATATGCTTCTCTCAAATCAGAGCTTCTCACAACAAGCATGATGGTTTCGGTAGGGAACGTCCCACCTTTGGGGACAAAACGATATCCATTGCGTCTTATTGCTTCCAAAAATTTTCTCATGTAAACATAGAACAACAGGAGTGTTGTGTCAATTTTTGTGATCTTTCGGGGTTCGTTTTAACATTTTTATGCATTAACTGAGTTTTCAATGCATTTATGTGCATAATTCAAATTTGAACTACATGCACATGCTCCAGTGCATATAAATTGGTTGAAAAATCAAATCTGTGTCCTTGGGTGCATGCTTAGGTCCCATGCAAGAAATGGGAATGAATTTCAAACACTAGGGCAGCATTGATTGCTGGCAAAATATTGAGATGCTTGGTTTTTAAATTCTAGTAAATCCAAAACTCGTCTGAAATTCATGAAACTTGGCATGCTTTCATGGAGCGGCATCAACATGCCATGGTAAAATTTTTGTCCCGTTTGGGGCAGATTTGGGTATATGCTTCTCACAAACCAGAGCTTCTCACAACAAGCATGATGGTTTTGGTAGGGAACGTCCCACCTTTGGGGATGAAACGATATCCATTACCTCTTATTGCTTCCAAAATTTTCTCATGTCAACATAGAACAATAGGTGTGTTGTGTCAATTTTTGTGATTTTTCGGGGTTCGTTTCGACATTTTTATGCATTAACTGAGTTTTCAATGCATTTATGTGTATAATTCTAATTTGAACTACATGCACATGCTCCCGTGCATATAAATTGGTTGAAAAATAAAATATGTGTCCTTGGGTGCATGCTTTGGTCCCATGCAAGAAATGGGAATGAATTTCAAACAGTAGGGCACCGTTGATTGCCGACAAAACATTGAGATGCCTGGTTTTTTAATTCTAGTAAATCCAAAACTCATTTGAAATTCAAGAAACTTGGCATGCTATCATGGAATGGCACCCAACATGATGTGGTAATTTTCGTGCCCATTTTGAGAGAAGGCGCACTCGAATAATGACAGCCAAGAAAGACATTTTAATATCTCAAACATTTGTATAATACAAACCTTGTGCGTTCTGTTAATCATTCACGTGATGCCACGTGTCTTGGTTTTAAAGGTTGTAGGAGGTGTCGTGCGGACAACTACTTGACCTTGATTGAACAGGAGGCATGCGAGCGCAGTCCGGTGCGCAGGCTGACCGAGAGGAGTGCAAGCTGTCCTCGAATGCGCAGGCTCACCAGGAAGAGTGCGAGTTGTATGCTGCTCAGGCTCACTGGGAAGCGAGCCCTTTGACTTGCATGGCCACCCGAATTCCACTCCGTGTGCGCTCCCCCCTCAGTGGCATGGGATGCCACCGTCGAATGCTACCTCTCAGCGCCGCCAGCTGCAGTCCTCCCACCCCACGCCCGTCGACCCCTGGACGACATGATGCATAGTGAGAGCAGGATTTGTGCATCTCTTCAATGCAAATGGTTCTTTTGGATGACCCTTGTGCAATCACTTACAAACAATTTGGTGTGATTTGCATGTCATACGTTACCATTTGTCAAACTTGAAAGATTGACATTTCTTGATCTAGTAACATTGCCATTTGTCAACCTTGTAACACTGCGATTTGTCAAAATATGAAGCTAAAATTCACTAGTAGTATCTAATTTTTGCAACTAAAACTCAGTAATTAAGCATAGATTTCATTCATAGATTAAGCATTCGTTCTTAATTTATACAAACAATTCAACTCGATAGCTAAACCGACCAAACTTTTCCCCAATTGTTGCCAACCACGTACTGAAATAGCTAGTTCAACTATATATACTAGCTAATTTTAAGTATGCTGTACAGTTCCACCACATCTATAGTCAAATGAACTGAACAAAATAGCCCATAAATACTATTACTACCGCGGAGGGGCTTTGTACTACTTCCGGCTGCCTCTCCTCTGCCGAGCGCGCTCAGTAAGAGGCGGAGGAGGAGGAGCCTATCGACGAGCTGGGCAACCACAGTACGGTGCCTGCCGCTGTTGCACCTTCAGCGACGCTCACCTCGAACGCCCTGTGCCACTCCAGATGACCCCTCTTGAAGCGGTTGTTCTCCTCATAGATCTCCTGATTCCTCGCCTCTGAGGCGGCATGTGCCACGGCAATGGTGGCGATAAGGCTCTTTGCGTGCTCGACAAGCCGCTCCTCCTCCTCCTCCTGTAGGAACTCGGTGTAGCACGCAAGGTCACTGACACACGTGCGGGCATCCACCTCTGCCTCCCGCCTTTGGGTGGCGGTGGCGGAGCGGGTGATGACCCCGGCGGTCGACGGTGGGCTGGCGGCCATGGCGGGCGACGACTGGGTGGCGGCCACGACCACCAGCTCCCACCTTCGGGCCGTGGTGGCGGAGCGGGTGATGGCCACTGTGGCTGGCAGTGGGGTGGCGGCCACGACGGCCACCTCCCGCCTTCGGGCCACCGCAGTAGAGCGGATGATGGCCTTGGCTTTCGATGGTGGTGTGGTGGCAACCGCGGTAGGCAACAACTGCCGACGTGCACCGATGGTGGAGCGCGTGGTGGGTGTTTCGCGCACACCCAACAGGGACGCCACATGCACTACACTATGCTTGGTTCTACGTCGCCGCCGCGGTGTAGCCTCCCAGCTGGAGCTGTCCTCTAATGACAGAGGAGTGGATGAGTGACGAAAATGGACCGGTGCCATTGGTGATTGTGGGAGAAGCAGACTAGATAAGCTACAGGAAGGGAGCGGAAAATGCGACGCAGCACTCGCCGGCCATGAGGGTTTTTATAGCAGGCCGGTAAGCATTGGGATTTTGGGGGATTTGACCAAGTAGGACTGGAACCTTGCGTGGGAACCTGCGAGGTTGCGCAGGAACGGGCTCACCGACGATTCAGTGGTGCCACCGTTTGGCCAAAGGAACGCCTCCGCGCGCAGCGCAAGCTTGCGCTGTAAGACGTCTACGGCAGCGGGTGACAAGATGTGCGAGAGGAGGACGAACGGCCACATACACATACGGTTAATAAAAAACGTTTGCGATTTAATTATCTACTATACACCCGTCCTGGTTTGTAAGTATGATTTAACTAATAAAATACGAATGCATGTCCCCAAAGATTATATAGTTGGATTCGTGTTTCAACATAGTTTCCAATTATATAATTTTTATAACATGCATTAACATTTTGTTGGTTAAATTTGAGGGAAAAGTATGGCACAGAATGAAATGGGACTATAGACTAGACGGAGGTGGTAGCACACAGCCGCTCTCTACGAAGCGACGCAACTGTCGGCCGGCTTGTAAGCGACCATTTCCTGCGTGTTTAACTGCTCTATGCGTGTGGTTCAGGTGGTCGCAACGAGCTCTGCTCGCATCTCGACGCGCGTTCTCTGCTCTCACGTCCCTCAAGGTGCTCTGCCCTCGTCCCTCCACGTGCGCTACCAGTGTTTGGGGCCGGGGCACGATAACACACTTTCGTGTGCATGTGGTTGCGCCGGGCGCGGCGCGACGATGCAGTTACCCGCTGCAAAAACTGTCATGCGGACGCGCCAAGAATCCATGCCGCCCGGCCCCCTTTTATTCTTGCGGCCATTTACCTTCATCTCTCGACTCACACGACACAATAAGCACACCCACGAGGACACCTACAGAGAGGACATCCAGCGGTTCCATTGGCACTCCCCATGGCTCCAATGGCGATCCCGGCGGCCGACGATGACAACGGCGGGCAGTTCACCACTCAACACATCGTGGACAGCCACGTGAGGGGGAAGGCTCTCTCGGTGGTGTAAACGAACGATCCAGTCTCGGTGGAGAGCTCCATCCAAACTATGGAGCAGTTCCTTGCCGAGGACAAGTACCAAGTTGTCGGCTTCGACCTCGTCTACACCATGGGTTGTGTCGGGCACGATCAGAAGGTTGTCATCGCCCAGTTGTGCGTGCGACATGACTTCCTCGTCAACCACTACCACTTGGCCACAACGCCTTGCGAGCGTTTCTCCTAGTTTATCAACAGCTCTGACTACAGTTTCGCTGCGTTCGACACCACCAACGATCTAAAAGCGCTCAAGGTTTCGTGCTTGAAATGCCCGAATCTTGTCAACATCCAAAGCCACTACAAGGTTTGGGGAAGGGACAAAAACAAACTGAACTCCCTGGTTGACCTCGCCTTGGCCATCATCGACCCCTACTACATGAAGATGAAGAATGAGAGAACGCCCGGCACAGTGTGTGGCATAAGAGATTGGATGAACAACATGTCAAGCACGCGGCCATGGACGCGAACACAAGCTACGAGATGTACAGGCGGATCGTTGACATGAGGAACTGTCTTCTTCCTGATCCAGACGAGGGATCGAGCCACATAGCAGCGGTGGGAGCGTCACAAGAAGTAGATGACTAGATGATCATTTCTCCTACTTTAGAATGCACACAATTGTTTATTGAGGTGTGTGCGAATGATCTCTATAGTCACTTATGTAATTGGATGTTTATTTCAGTTTTATATATACATGTTATTCTACTGTAGACAGAGCAAATCACACGGCTTGTTAGCAGCAATCGTCTGTGTTATTATCGGTCTTCGCACACATTTCTGATTACGGACATGTTTGCCGCGTATCACACACATCTTGTTTAGTTGAACCATTTCCATTGTGTTGTATAATCACACACAGTTCATCCTAATGAACCGTATGCTATATATCGCACACGCCTTCATCTGGCTGCCCATTTATTTTGTTCCTCCTCATCGCAAACAGTTAATTGAACTGAATCGTATGCCCTGCATCGCACACGCAACTAAAATCTGAACCATTTTTGATGCTTCTGTCATCACAAACATTTTGCACCTTTTTTGATGGTTTTTTACACCCCCGTTCGCGATTATGGCATCGCACATAGTTTCGTCGAAGGGTCTCTAATCACATGTCGCATTTGGACCATCCTGCAGTAGTGATCGACCGCTATCCAGCATGCATCTAGTGTATTAAGTTCATGGGGAAATCGAGTAATGCAATAAGAATGATGACATGATGTAGACAAGATCTATCTATGTAGAGATAGACCCCATCGTTTTATCCTTAGTAGCAACGATACATACATGTCTGTTCCCCTTCTGTCACTGGGATCAAGCACCGTAAGATCGAACCCACTACAAAGCACCTCTTCCCATTGCAAGATAAATAGATCAAGTTGGCCAAACAAAACCCGAAAATCGGAGAAGAAATACGAGGCTATAAGCAATCATGCATATAAGAGATCAAAGAAGATTCAAATAACTATCATGGATAAAATGATAGATCTGATCATAAACTCAAAGTTCATCTGATCCCAACAAACACACCGCAAAAAGAGTTACATCAAATGGATCTCCAAGAGACCATTGTATTGAATCAAACGAGAGAGAGGAAGCCATCTAGCTACTAACTACGGATCCGAAGGTCTACAAATAACTACTCACGCATCATCGGAGGGGAACCAATGGAAGTTGTGAACCCCTCCGTGATGGTGTGTAGATTGGATCTGGTGGTTCTGGACTCTTCAGCGCCAGGAATTGATTTTCGTCGACTCCCCTAGGGTTTTTGGAATATTGGGGCATTTATAGAGCAAAGAGGCGGTTCAGGGGGCACCCGAGGTGGACACAACCCACCAGGGCACGCCTGGGCCTCCTTCCGCGCACTGGTCGCCCAGGCGCGCCCTGGTGGGTTGTGCTCCCCTCGGAGCCCCCCAGGTGCTTCTTCGGCCCATTGGTTGTTTTCTGGTCCAAAAAATTATCCAAAAATTTTCGCTGCATTTGGATTCCGTTTGGTATTGATTTCCTGCAATGTAAAAAACATGCAGAAAACAACAACTGGCACTTGGCCCTATGTCAATAGGTTAGTACCAAAAAATGATATAAAATGATTATAAAACATCCAAGATTGATAATATAACAACATGGAACAATCAAAAATTATAGATACGTTGGAGACTTATCAGCATCCCCAAGCTTAATTCCTGCTCGTCCTCGAGTAGGTAAATGATAAAAATAGAATTTTTGATGTGGAATGCTGCCTAACATGTCATATCATATTCTTTTCTTTATAGCATGGACATTTGGATTTTTATATTGTTCAAGGCAATAGTCTAGTTTTGACATGATAATTTAAATACTCAAGCATGCCAACAAGCAACCATGTCTTTCAAAATATCAATGCTAAAATAAGCTATCCCTATCCCATTATGCTCAATCTTTGATCCATTCATGAAATACACTCGCATATTAACTACACCCAATGCTCAAGTACGATCATAGTGCCTACTAGTTGGTGCTTTATAAGAGAAGATGGAGACTCAAATTCAAAATAAAAATTGCATAAAGTAAAAGAAAGGCCCTTTGTTGTCGGTGTACAAAAGTAGGGGTCCTTTTTGTACCCCTTTACTTGTGCGCGGGCAGTCGCAGCCACACGCCTGCGACCGCGCTCGTCGGGACAGAAGAGGGAGAAAAGACCCAAGACTACCAGAGCCATGCGCCAGGCCAGGTGCATGAAAAGCAGAGGGGCAAGGTGAAACTCCCCTAGCAAGGCCCTAGCCGGGGTGGCCTTCACAGCCCCGACAAGAGCCTTGCCGGGGCAACTCCCCCAACACCAGCAGAGCCGCCACCCTTGAGCCTAAGAGTTCCGACACCGTCAACGACATCGGAACCAAGGCTCGGGAGGCGCCTCCATGGTTGCATGCAGACCTTTTTGAAGACAATGGGCCTGTGAGGCCAAGATAGGAACCAAGAAACAAGACAACAACAAGGATCCTTACCGAGGATGCCCACGAGGCCCCGGCAAGGCTCCTGCCAAAGATACCTACGAGGCGCCGGCAAGACTCTTGCCGAGGGCGCCCACAAGGCCCCGGCAAGACCCTTGCCGGGAAGATCAGCAAGACCGCGGCAAGACCTTGCTGCCCCGTCGCCACCCCAGCTCAGCGGCCGACCCACCAACTAAGCAGGTACCCACGTGGCAATACGTGGCTCCTAAGCCAACTAGTCAAGCACCTACATGGTGGCACGCAGATCTTCGTGAAGACCCTGCCACCACGCCCGCTCAGTAACCTGCCAGCCTACATGGTGCTGCATGCCTCGTTGGCCTGGATGTGTGTTGGAGCAAGGCGAAGCGGCGACTGATACGTCTCCGTCGTATCTATAATTTTTGATTGTTCCATGCCAATATTCTACCACTTTCATATACTTTTGGCAACTTTTTATAGTATTTTTGGGACTAACATATTGATCCAGTGCCCAGTGCCAGTTCCTGTTTGTTGCATGTTTTTTATTTTGCAATAAATCCATATCAAACGGAGTCCAAATGGGATAAAAACTGACAGAGATTTTTTTGGAATATATGTGATTTTTGGGAAGAAAAATCCACGCGAGACGATGCCTAAGGGGGCCACGAGGCAGGGGGGGCGCGCCCCTGACCCTCGTGGCCACCCGGTAAGGCGGTTGGTGCCCTTCCTTCGCAGCAAGAAAGCTAATATCTATCGACAGATCGTGTTAAAATTTCAGCCCAATCGGAGTTACGGATATCCGGGAATATAAGAAACGGTGAAAGGACATAATCTGAGAATGCAGAAACAGAGAGAGACAGAGAGACAGATCCAATCTCGGAGGGGCTCTCGCCCCTCCCATGCCATGGAGACCAAGGACCAGAGGGGAAACCCTTCTCCCATCTAGGGAGGAGGTCAAGTAAGAAGAAGAAGGGTGGCCCTCTCCCCCTCGCTTCCGGTGGCACCGGAGTGCCACCGGGGGCCATCATCATCACCACAATCTTCACCAACAACTTCACCGCCTTCATCACCAACTCTTCCCCCCTCTATGCAGCGGTGTAACCTCTCTCTTACCTGCTGTAATCTCTACTTAAACATGGTGCTCAATGCTATATGTCATTTCCCAATGATGTATGGCTATCCTATGATGTTTGAGTAGATCCGTTTTGTCCTATGGGTTATTTGATGATCGTGATTGGTTTGAGTTGCATGTTTTATTACTGGTGCTGTCCTATGGTGCTCTCCGTGTTGCACAAGGATGAGGGATTCCCGCTTTAGGGTTTGCAATATGTTCATGATCTGCTTATGGTGAGTGGTGTGAGTGACAGAAGCACAGACCCGAGTAAGTAGGTTGTTTGCGTATGGGATAAAGAGGACTTGGTACTTTAATGCTATGGTTGGGTTTTACCTTAATGATATTTAGTAGTTGCGGATGCTTTCTAGAGTTCCAACCATAAGTGCATATGATCCAAGTAGAGAAAGTATGTTAGCTTATGCCTCTTCCTCATATAAAATTGCAATAATGATTACCGGTCTAGTTATCGACTGCCTAGGGACGAATAACTTTCTCGTAACAAAAAGCTCTTTACTAAAACTAAATTAGTTGTGTCTTTATCTAAACATCCCCTACTTTTTATTTACGTAATCTTTATTATCTTGCAAACCTATCCAACCACACCTACAAAGTACTTCTAGTTTCATACTTGTTCTAGGCAAAGCGAACGTCAAGCGTGCGCAGAGTTGTATCGGTGGTCGATAGAACTTGAGAGAATATTTGTTCTACCTTTAGCTCCTCGTTGGGTTTGACACTCTTACTTATCGAAAGAGGCTACAATTGATCCCCTATACTTGTGGGTTATCAACGACGAATGGGACGGGCTTGGTTGCCGCCTCCGATAAAGCAAGAGGGCACCTAAGTAGCGCATTTAATGCGTTTTGTCCCGTAATGTCAGGCGATAAACTCGACTACTATACAACTTTCCACCTCCCGTGTGCCACTGTGGCAGCCGCTTTGACTATAAAAGGAGGCCCACGGCGTACTGTGAGAGGATTCAGACTTTTTGGACCCTGCACACTTTGTAGCTAGTCCAAGAACACCAGATAAACACAAACCAGCAGGAGTAGGGTATTATGCATCCCTTGTAGCCTGAACCTGGATAAACTCCCTCGTGTGTATCTTCTAAACCCGCTCTTTCCCTAGCCCCGCACCCACCAACCATAGAAGGGATTCCTTGTGATCCCATAGGTGTCGTCCTCACTGACATCTTTGGCGCACCAACTAGGGGGCGCAAGCTGTGAAAATCCGGTTTGCATGTTAGCGCATCGACTTCATCATCACCATGGCCCTCAAGAAAATGGGGACCACAGCGATCGGGTCATCTAGAGCCGGCCCATCCGCACCAGCACGAGCAGGCGACCGGGTGGCCACGATTGGTGACGAAGACGTGGCCTGCGAGCATCCACGACATTCTGGAAAGCAGCGTCGTTCAGATTCGAGACGACGAGCTGCATGCCACTGGGTTCGGGGCCGGGGCCGTGATACCCACGGGCGGCGCGACATCCTCTATGGTGCCGCAGCTGGCACCCGCGCCACGGCCTTCCCAGGCCGCGCACGATGAGCAACACCGCGACGCCGGAGCTCCCGGGCACCGCCATGGAAAGAGCCCTGTGCGCCACTCTCAAGACGCACCAAGACGGCGTACGTGCCCGGATGCCGGCGAAATCGGTGTGCGACTGCGAGACCGTGACAGAGCTCCTTCTAATTTGGTTAGAAGTTGGAGCGCGTTGCGGCCCACACGGCTTTCGCTACCGCCCACGCCAGCAGAAGCGCTGGCGCGAGTGCAACTGCTCCTCGACTTCCCCCTGCTGCGGGGAAGCTCGATGAGTACAGGCCACCATCCGAAGCCTCATAAGCTTCGCCAATAAAGACGAGCCGCTTCCAGTGGGACCCTCATGCCGGCGTTCTGTCGAGCCGGTGCATGCCGGCGGTGGGAGGACCGGAGACGCTGCGACCCTGGTGTAATCGCCTCCCCCACGGCCGCGGCAGCAGCGACGGGCTCGTCGGGCCGACGCCTGTGACCACACTTCCATAGCGTCGTCCACCCATGAACCCGCTACGACCAACATCGAGTTCTTCGAGAGCGAGCTCAGGAAGACGCTCGGACTACCATTGAGCGATGGCGGTTGGCGTGCCATTAGTCGAATCGGCGTGCAGGGCCTGCTATGGACCACCCAGCGCCGGGGATCTGGTGACCTGCCTTACGATGTAGGTTGTCCGGCCTTTACCCAAGAGCTGCGGTAGTTCTAGTGGCCCTCCCACCGCACGTTCAAGCCTGATGTTGGGAAAAGTACAACGGCAAGACTCACCTATCGGAGTTCCTCAGCATCTACACCATCACGATGCAAGCTGCCGGGGCTCACGATGACAAGGTGCTCGCCAACTACTTTCCGTTGGTGCTTAAGCCTAACGTCATGTCGTGGTTGATGCACCTGCCAATGGATTCCATCTCTTCCTGGTCGGATCTGTGCCATGAGTTTGTTGGCACCTTTACCTGAGGCCACCAAGCTCCTGGCCAGGCAAGTGACTTGCATGTCATTCCCCAGAAGGATGGCGAGTCCTTGCGTAAGTACATACAAAGATTCAGCCTTGTGCAGTACACCATCCCAAATGTTCATCCCGCCGCTGTCATCAGTGCATTCCATCAGTAACGTACGCAACCGTAAGATGCGTGAAGAGATGGCAATGAGCAAGGTCAAGGATGTAGCCGAACTTTATGTTCTGGCAGATAGATGTGCTTGGGCTGAAGAAGGAAGGAAGTACCCCCGACGAGGACGCCGGTGTGGAAACCGACTCCACAGACGAAGACGCCGCCACCCCGACGAAGAAGGACCAACACCGCAACAAGAAGCGTAAGGGAAAGACCGTGCTTCCATTGAGGGATCCGGCGACCCCGGCACCGCCAAGAAGGCCAAGGATGATGACCCCGGCAAGGAGGTTGCCGGGTGCACCGCCTGCCGGGCCTTGGCGGCCGCCGACAAGCCAGGAGGCTCCAACAAACAGTATTGCAAGATCCACCGCACCAAGGGCCATGACCTCCAAAACTGTCGACAGGTTGAGCTGCTTGTAGAAAAAATAGAAGGCTGAATATGAAAGGCAGGACAAGGAGAAGGGTCAGGATGGTGCTGAGGGGTCCGACAAGAAGCGTGGCGGCGAAGGAGGTAGCCGCAGCAAAGATAATCAACAAGAGAGGCCTGCTCGGGGCCGCGATAAGAAGGAGGAACATGATGACCATGACGAGGACGACGAGTCCAGCAAGGATGAGTTCCAGAATGCTATAGGGCCATGTGTGCAACGACGATTGCGCCTCGTTGCATACCTCTCACCGCCAACTAAAACAGTGGGCACGAGAGGTCACTACGGTGGAGCCATCGTTCGATGCCCAGAAGCCATTGAAGTTGTCCTCCACACCCATCATTTTTGACACCGAGGATCACTGATGACCCACAAGTATACGGGATCTATCATAGTCCTTTCGACAAGTAAGAGTGTCAAACCCAACGAGGAGCAGAAGGAAATGATAAACGGTTTTCAGCAAGGTATTCTCTGCAAGTACTGAAATAAGTGGTAACAGATAGTTTTGTAATGAGATAATTTGTAACGAGCAACAAATAACAAAAGTAATTAAAGTGCAGCAAGGTGGCCCAATCCTGTTTGTAGCAAAGGACAAGCCTAGACAAACTCTTATATAAGGAAAAGCGCTCCTGAGGATACATGGGAATATCGTCAAGCTAGTTTGCATCACGTTCGTATGATTCGCGTTCAGTACTTTGATAATTTGACATGTGGGTGGACCGGTGCTTGGGTGCTGTTCTTACTTGAACAAGCATCCCACTTACGATTAACCTCTATTGCAAGCATCCGCAACTACAACAAAAGTATTAAGGTAAACCTAACCATAGCATGAAACATATGGATCCAAATCAGCCCCTTACAAAGCAACGCATAAACTAGGGTTTAAGCTTCTGTCACTCTAACAACCCATCAGCTACTTATTACTCCCCAATGCCTTCCTCTAGGCCCAAATAATGGTGAAGTGTTATGTAGTCGACGTTGACATAGCACCACTAGAGGCTAGACAACATACATCTCATCAAAATATTGAACGAATACCAAATTCACATGACTACTAATAGCAAGACTTCTCCCTTGTCCTCAGGAACAAACCTAACAACTCACAAAGCATGAACATGTTCATAATCAGAGGGGTATTAATATGCATAAATGATCTAAACATATGATCTTCAACCAATTAAACCAACTAGCATCAACTACAAGGAGTAATTAACACTACTAGCAACCTACTAGCACCAATCCCGGACTTGAAGACAAGAATCAGATACAAGAGATGAACTAGGGTTATGAGATGAGATGGTGCTGATGAAGATGTTGATGGAGATTACCCTCTCCCGATGAGAGGACCATTGGTGATGATGATGGCGATGATTTCCCCCTCCGGGAGGGAGGTTTCCCCGGCAGAACAGCTCTGCCGGAGCTCTAGATTGGATCCGCCAAGGTTCCGCCTCGTGGTGGCGGAATTTCGTCCTGAAAGGTTTTTTCTTATTTTTTTCTCGACGAAAGACTTCATATAGGAGAAGATGGTCATCGTAGAGCCACCAGGGGTCCCACGAGGTAGGGGGCGCCCTAGGGGGGGGGGCCCCCCACCCTCGTGATAAGGGTGTGGGCCCCCTGGTCTTCATCTTTGGCGAGGATTTTTCATTATTTATTATAAGGTGTTCCGTGGAGTTTCAGGACTTTTGGAGTTGTGCAGAATAGGTCTCTAATATTTGCTCCTTTACCAGCCCAGAATTCTAGCTGTCGGCATTCTCCCTCCTTATGTAAACCTTGTAAAATAAGATAGAATAGCCATAAGTATTATGACATAATGTGAAATAACAGCCCATAATACAATAAATATTGATATAAAAGCATGATGCAAAATGGACGTATCAACTCCCCCAAGCTTAGACCTAGCTTGTCCTCAAGCGAAAAGCCGAAATCGAAAAATATGTCCACATGTTTAGAGATGAAGGTGTCGATAAAAATAAAATATGGGCATGAGGGCATCATGATCGTTCTTATAACAAAAATTATATAATTTTTGTCATATGATATCTAATGCTAGAGTAATAATTCAATCACAATATCAGGTATGAATCGTAAACTTCATTGAAAACTAATAAACTACAATCTCGATCATTGAAGCAATTGCAATTTATCATAACATATGAAAGAGTCAATGTATAAGAGCTTTTCAGCAAGTCCACATACTCAACTATCATATAATCTTTCACAATTGCTGACACTCACGCAATACTTATGGGTATGGAGTTTTAATCAGGCATAGACAAAGATAGGGGATTATAGTTTTGCCTCCCAATGTTTTACCTCAAAGGTAATGTCAATAGTAATAGTTCATGAAAACTCACATCCAATTAGCCATATATACCAGGAGCTTTCCAACATATTGTGCTTGCCAAAGGATAAAGTGTAAAAAGGAATGGTGAAAATCACCATGACTCTTGCATAAGGTAGAAGATAATGATAAAAGATAGGCCCTTCGCAGAGAGAAGCAGAGGTTGCCATGCGCTTTTATGGTTAGATGCACAAAATCTTAATGCGAAAGAACGTCACTTTATATTGCCCCTTGTGATATGAACCTTTATTATGCAGTCCGTCTCTTTTATTAATTCCACATCACAAGACCGTATAAAGCTTATTTCTCCCACACCAATCAATCATACATACTTAGAGAGCAATTTTTATTGCTTTGCACCAATGACAACTTACTTGAAGGATCTTATTCAATCCATAGGTAGATATGGTGGACTCTCATGGCAAAACTGGTTTAAGGGTATTTGGAAGCACAAGTAGTATCTCTACTTGGTGCTGAGAATTTGGCTGGCATGAGAGGGAAAGGCAAGCTCAACATGTTGGAAGATCCAAGACAATATAATTTATCTCAAATGTAAGAAAACATAACCCATTACGTTGTCTTCCTTGTCCAATGCCAACTCTTTAGCATGTCATATTTTAATGAGTGCTCACAATCATAAAAGATGTCCAAGATAGTATATCTATATGTGAAGACCTCTCTTTCTTTATTACTTCCTATTAATTGCAATGATGACCAAAACTATGCTTGTCAACTCTCAACAACTTTTATTCATCATACTTTTTCTATGTGAGCTCATTACTCTCCATGAGATCCATATGATCTCTTTGTTTCTTTTTATTTCTTTCTCTTTTCTTTTATTCACATAGGATCATGGCAAAACAATCAAGCCCTGGACTCAACACTAATCTTTATTATATAGCTCACGAACTCGATTACATAGAAGGATAATAAAGCAAAACTCACAACTAGATTATGCCATAAACTTTATTCTACTAGATCAAAATACTACTAATAAGATCGAACTAATATAAATGGTAAAGATAAAAGTGATGGTGATACGATACCGGAGCACTCCACCAAGCTTGGCAGTTGCCAAATGGAGTGCCCATACCCAGATACTCAATTCTTCTTTGTTGAAGGAGACGGTGGAGGTGTTGTTGATGATGCGGGCTTGTCATTCATCTTCCAAGGCATAGGTTCACCATCATAGAAAGATGATCGAGTCTCCGGAATCCTTGAATCTGCAGCCAAACTCATTCTTTTGAATCTATATTCATACTCATAGTTTTGGTTTTGCAGGTCATAGATTTGGGCTTGAAGGTGCTCGATCTTCTCATATAGCTTGAAGATGGCCTCCTTGGTGTTCTTGGCATCCGGCTTGTAGTTGTTAGTGAACTCCGCGAGCATCATGTGGCTAGCGTTGATTCCACGCTCCACCATCCCTTGGCACTTGAAAACTTGTTTCTCCATTGCTTTGAGCCTCGTCTCCACGCTTTCGATTCCCTTTGGTCCCTCAGCATCACGGATGTGCAGCAACCCATCACGCATCTCAATGGTTTGAGGGTGTCGCAGCACCTCCGCGAGGTAAGGGTTGATGACCTTCTTGAAGAACTTGTCCTTGGAAGCACTTGGGTATGTCATGATAATCTAGATCTGTCAGAAAAACAGCTCGAAACAAAAACAGGAGATTTTTGCATGATACGGTAGTCAAAACCTTCGGGAGAATATATAATATTTTTTTACCGACCAAAATATGTATCGTGAAAGAAAACAGAGTCCGGAAGGCACACGAGGTGCTCACGAGGTAGGGGGGCGCGCCCAGGGGGGTAGGGCGCGCCCTCCACCCTCGTGAGGCCCTCGTGTCCTTCCTGGACTGCTACTTAATTTTCTATTTTTCTAAATATTCCAAAACGGAGAAATATTGCCTTAAAAATTGTTTTGGAGTCGGTTTACTTACCGTACCACATACCTATTCATTTTCGGAGTCTGAAACATTGTGGAAAGTGTCCCCTATGTATTCCTCTGGGTTACGGTTTCAATGATATTGGTTTCAACATTTATGGGATTACCTGAGATATAGTGTTTGATTATTTGACCGTTTACCACCTTCGGATTTGTGCCTTCGAAGTTGTTGATTTTTATGGCACCGGAATGATAAACCTCCTCGATAACATAGGGGCCTGTCGGATTTCGGGTTTCGAACACTGGGGTGCACACGGAAACCTCGCCTTCAACCTCTCCGTCTCACTAGGATCTAGACTACTAAGGGAATCACACAAGAGACGCAAGGTTTATACTGGTTCGGGCCACCATTGTGGTGTAATACCCTACTCTAGTGTGTGGTGGACGGATTGCCTCTTGGGGGCTGGTGATGATGAACAATACAAGGAAGAACAGCCTCGCGAGGGTCTGTTCTTGGCTGGGGTGATGAACTGCTATGGGGAGTTCAGCCACCTCTCTCTATCTCTGTCTTTCTCTCTTCCTCTCTTCCATATCCCAACTGACCAACCGAACCCCTTGCTATGTGGGTGGCTAGTCCTATTTATAGAGGCCCTAGTCCTCATCCCAAATATTGAGCGGGAAGGGATCCAACAACGGCGGGCTAATTTGAAGGGGGACAGTGAGTACGTCTATCCTGACAAAAGCAGTCTACGCCTGCCAAAGGCTCTGGTGGTGACGCCGGGCTGGGCTCCATGGTGACCTCCGTCTCGTAGTCCTCCTGGTCTTGGTCTCATTGCACCGAAGTGGCAACCTTTGCCTGATGCCTCGGTACTCCGCGGATATGCTTGTCCCCTTTGCACCAAAGAGGAAAGAAGGATGTTGCGCGCACTGGCACCCGCCTGGTGCCTCGAGTCGTCATGGCTTGCGTCATGGGCACCTTGCGAGGTACCCCGCCTTGAACTCTCTGTCTCCTTGCGAGCCAGCCTGAGGAGGCTGTGCCTGAGGATGCGCCGTGTCGTCCGCCTCACGAGGCTTGGCCCCTCACGAGGGTCTTGAGCCTCGTGTTGATGAAGATGGGCTGCGCTGGGCCCCCACTTGAGCCACGCCGCAGGCCGCAGGCAGGCAAGTCTGGGGACCCCCCGTTCCCAGAACGTCGACAGTAGCCCCAGGGCCCAAGGCGCGCATGGACTTGGCCGTGCCGAGAGGCGAAAGGGCAAGGGCGAAGCGCCGCGGGCCCTAACAGCCTGCGGCCTCGGGCGCCGCGTGGCGGTTGATTGGACGTGGGTGCCTCAGCAACCACGCAGGTTGGTAAAGGAGCGGCATCTGCCCATACTTCGCCTTTTGCTCTCTCCGGTCGTTGCTCAGATCTCCTTTCTTGCACCTTCCCTTTCTTCCTCTAAACTTCCAGATCTACTCCAGCTGCGTGACCTAGGAAGCCATGGCGCCTCGCCAGCCTCCGGCCAAGGCTTGGTACTCCCCTGCTCTGGATCCGCCGAATGTGTCCAAGGCGAGCTTCGCCCAGCTGTGCCGGATGGCGACGGCGTAGGGCGTCAGCGGGACAGAGGTGTTCAAGGCCGGCTCCGCCACCCCCGAGGGCCGAGGGAGCACCTTCTACCCTCTCTTTGTAAGCTCCATTGCTGCGGGCTTGGTGCCCCCCTTCTCCGAGTTCTTCTTCTCTGTCCTCCACCATTATAACTTGCAGGCTCTGCACATCCACCCCAACTCTGTCCTTCTCCTGGCGATCTTTGCTTACTACTGCGAGGCCCACGTAGGGGTGCAGCCCTCGGTGGCCTTGCTGCGCCACTACTTCTCCCTCCGGATCTCTAGCAGTTCTCCTTCCGCGTGTGCGAGCTTCGTTGCGTATGGCAGCACCATTGCTATCTCGAGCCCCGGGAAGAGGGCTGATGGCTTCCGGAGCAAGTGGGTCTTGGTGGATGCCAGGCGCATCCACCCCCGGCTGATCTTGCCCGCGGGGCCGCCCGTGAGCTCCGGCGAGTGGTGCCGAGCGGAGCTCACGGACCCCCGCGCGGGACCGGTGTTGGAGAAGATGGACGCGGACTTGCGGCTAGCCTGCATGGCAACGGTGAAGTTGACTGGCGCGTCGCTGCTGAAGGAGTTCCTGGAGCAGCAGCTGGCTCCACTCCGGCAGTACTCCCCTCCCATGTGGAGGCCTCATCAAAGCCCCGAGGCTGTGGACGAAGAAGATGTGAGCGCGGTTCTTCAATCTCTGGTCGGGGGCGAGGTGGCAACGTTGGAGGGAGCTCCCAAGCCCTTTTTCCTTCGCAGCGACTGGAAGCAGGTGGTGAAGTCCATGCCCATTTTCAACAGGGACGGGCTCGTGCCTGCGGAATCTTCTGGAGGTCCGGTGGACGTGCCCTCCGGCGACTCCAGCGAGGAGGAGGGCGAAGAGGAGTGTGGAGAGGGGCCCGACTCTGGGGCGACCGACGGAGAGTCGAGGGCTCCCCTCCCTCGGCGCTCGCCCCGTACTCTCCGCCTTTCGCCGAGCGATGATGATGATGATGATGACGATGTCGTGCTGGGCGGCGGGAGCTCACCCCCGATCCCGAAGAAGGACAGGACCGGGCTGATCCCCGGCGGGTTTGCCCTTACCCCGAGGCAATCTGCAGTCGCGCCTTCTGCTTTCGAGGTCGACCCTTCCAGCCGGTTGTTTGGCTTGAAGCTAGGCCGGAAGCTGCCCGAGCCCACTAGCGATGACCTGTAAGCAATTGGTCCTTGTTCTTTTGTTTCTTGTTCCGCCGACGAGGCCTGATGATTTCTTCTCTTGAGTAGGCGGGCGCCCGTGGCGAAGAAGCCGAAGCGAGCTCCTGAGGCTCCATCCGCGGCAGCGCCTCCGCCTGTGAAGGGGGGTGATCGCAGTGCACGGGCTTCTCCTGCCCGGTCGCCCTCGGGAGGTCTGGCCATGCTGGCGGGGGCGAGCTCAGCCCCCATGGCCCAAGCAACTCCTGAAGTGCCTTCGTCCGGCGCCGTCGCTACGGCCGTGGAGACGCAGCGGACTCCGGCTCGGGACTCGGCGGCCTTGCCGCCGCTGCCTTCTCCTCCCGTTCTGCTGGCTGTTGCTTCCTCAGCTCTGCCTGTCATCCTGGAGCATGCCGATGCTTCTCTGTCTTCTTCCTCCATCTTGGAGCATGCCGCTGCTGAGCTGGACTGGCTGCGGCAGGACCTTCTCGGTGTCGACCATCGCCTGGTGGCCGGGCGCCTGGAACTGGCTTCGGGGTGGATTTGCTCTTATGCTTCGATCCGGGCGGCGCTGGTACAGGCCTCGACGGCCTGCGACGAGGAGAAGCGGGCCGTCCTTGAGGCGAAGATTGCTCGTGACACGGCCCTGGGAGAAGTGGTCGAAGCCCGCGATCGCTGCAAGGCGCTGGAGGATGAGCTGCAAGGCTTGCGGGGCCAGCTCACGGAGTAGGTTCGCCTTCGCCAAGAGTAGGAGAAGGGGCCGAAAGCGCGTGAGGCGGCACGCGAGGGCTCGGAGGCCAAGCTCAAGAAACGCCGCGAGCGTCTAGGCGTGTGGAAGAAGGAGCTGGAGGCAACGAAGGCCGAGCTGGAAGCCAAGGCTCAGGTCCTCGCTGAGGATCGCGTGGCCTTTGCAGACATGGAGAAGGATGCCCCCACTTCGCTGAAGATGCTTTACGAGAGCGGCTTGGACATCCCGCTAGCTGGTGATGAGGACGGTCCCGCCAAGCTGCTTCCCTTCCTCGTTAAGGCTCTTGGGGATGTCGCCCTTGGCATCGGCCCCGCGCCTGAGGCCGAGGCGCACGTCTTGTCTTCTGATGCGCTGACGCGGGTCTTCGCCCACATCTACCTCCACGATCCCAACACCGACCTCGACGGCCTGCTAGAACCGGTGAGCGGCAAGGATGCTGCCGCCGCTGTTGAAGCCGTGAAGGGGCGCGCGGAGGCGCTGCTGGAGAAGTTCCGGGCCTTTAGCACCAGGCCGAAGCAAGGCGCTGCCGACCCTGCCATTCCACGAGGCGAAGCCACCGCCGACAAGTGACTCCGTTCCATCCCTGCTCTTCCTTCAGTTCCTGCACATGCATCACGCGTCGGGGAGGCATTTAAACTTGCGTTTGGCATTGAGATGACAATATGGACTGTAATATTTGCTTTTAAGTTCCTTGAATTTTCTGTTTTTCTTCCCTACTTGCTTGTGTTCTACGCCGGCAGAGCCCGGCCCCGCGCATGCCTCACCCAACATTAGCCCCGACCGGAAACCAGGACGGGACCAAAGGACTGAGGGGCCACGTGACAAGTTAGGCTCCTGAGTCGCGATGCTCAGGAGTCCCCCTTGGTGCACGAACAACAAGTAGGGAAGCGCGATGTAGGTGTGTCTTCCGTTCTACGTCTGCAGAGCCTGACTCCGCGCGTACCTCACCCAGCATAGCCTTTTGGAACTAAGGAGTGAGGGGCTACGCAGCCAGTTAGGCCCCTGAGTCGCGATGCTCAGGAGTCCCCCTTGACGCGCGAACAGCGGGTGATGAGGCGAGATGTGAGCGTGACTACTGTTCTATGTATGTAGAGCCCGGCCCCGCGCGTACCTCACCCAGCATAGCCTTTCGGAACTAAGGAGTGAGGGGCTACGGGACCAGTTAGGCCCCTAAGTCGCGATGCTCAGGGGTCCCCCTTGACGCGCAAACGGCCTTCATACCTTGGCTCCGCTCGGGGAGAGACGCGCGACGAACCAGGCCCGAGGGGCCTGGCTGGGCGGCGTACGTCTGGGCGTGACCCAGCCATAGCCCCCATGCCCAGCCCCCTCGCGTGGCGCTCCCGAGGGGAGGCCTTGCGATGGGGCCAGCCATTGAGCTCTGGGCTCCATGAGGTTAATGTGGTCCGGAGGCCACCCTCAGTTGTTTATCACCAGCGCGGAGCATAGCGCTTCCATATGTGTACGGGCATAGCCGCTCCTCGGCAGTGTCGTCAGCCAGCGCGGAACATGGTGCTTCCATTGGTACGTGGGAGGGGGCTCCCCTCCAGGAGGAGCCCCCGGGGCGTATACAGCCCTGCCCTGACACGTGACCGGCACGGTAGGGCTAGGTGAGGTGTATCTGGGCACCCGTGAGCCAGCGCGGGACTCACGAGGCCCTACCTCTGGGCGGGTTGCGCCCGGCACTGGGCTGTATCTTGAGATGTGTCCCTGCAAAATTTGGTTAGATGCCGGTACTCTACGTCCTCGGGTCTCGGCCCTCGAGCTTGTCTCAGCCGTCGCTGGTATGCTAGGTCGCGATGCCATGGACAAGGCCAGAGGGTGAGGGCTAGAGAGCCAGTAAGAGCCCTGAGTCGCGATGCTCAGGCACCCCCCCTTTAACGTGCAAGTAGTCGACATGGAGCAAAAGGGATGCCGCGGACGGGCACCATGCAGCTAAGCGTGATAGGCAATGCATAGTTGGAAATAAACGCTAGGGGGATACACGCCGCTGGGTCTGGCCCGAACGGCTTGGGGATGATGCAGCCCGAGGGATGCCCCCAACAAGGCAAACTAACGACGGAAAGGTAAATGCAGATACATGCCACGGGGACGGACCCACGCGGCCTGGGAGTGATGCAACCCTGGGAGGGTGCTCCCAGCTGAGAACGGAACTTGAAAGATGTCACCTGAGGATGTCGTCGGCGTAGTGGCGTTGGTGCAGCAGACTTGACGGGCTGCAGAAGCCGATCCTCATGAGCCCCCAGGCCCCGGGGCCTCGGGAGGCTCCGGGGGTGCTGGTGACTCCTCGCGAGCTACCTCCATCTCTGCCAAGGCCGCGGAATGCCTGTCTTCCTGAGCCTCCACGATGCCCCTCATGAGGCGCTGGTACGCTGCAACCATGCTCGGCAGGCCGTAAGGCATGCGAACATAGCTGTGGGGTGGACCTCCGCAGCGCCCCACTTGCGAGGGCCAGAGGCGCTCTGTTGTGGCGATCTGATTGAGCCCTGGTACGTCGACGCAGACGCGCAGCCCACCATCCTCGCCTGGATGTGGGGCCACGGCTGGCAAGCGGCGGCAACCTCTCATGATCCTTGTCTCCTGTAGCTCTTGAATGGCCTCGTCAACGAACTCTTGCTGGTCTGATCTTCCTCGCCTGGCTCCCTCTCGAGGGAAACATGCTGCGAAGCATGCCTCCACATGGTGCCCAAGCGCCTCCCTCGTGACCCTGGCTAGGTCGGTGGCCCTCCAGGTGAGAGCCCCCGAGCCCTGCCTGAGGAGGGCGCCAGGCGCGCTTTCCTATGGGATGGAAGGAGGGTTCCCCTGGCCAGACACGGGCCCTAAGGGGCCTGCCTCCTGAGGGGCCGAGCCTGATGACATCTTCCCCTTCTTGGGGTGGTCTCGGGAAGCCTCCTGCTTCCGCGATCTGGGTCCTCTAGCGACGCGGCCTGATAGGCTCTCTCCAGGGAACACACTGCATCCTTCTGTTCACAGGGCACCGTGATGACGCCGCCACTTTCCTGGCATCTTGAGGACGTTGTAGCCGTGGTGAGTCGCAGCCATAAACTTGGCCAGCGCTGGGTACCCGAGGATGGCGTTGTACGGCAGGCGGATGTGGGCGACGTCGAAGTCGATTAGCTCGGTGCGGTAGTTGCTGTGAGCCCCGAAGGTGACAGGGAGGCGGACCTACCCGATCGGGACTGTGGAAACGTCGGAGATCCCGGAGAAAGGCCTGGTTGGCTGAAGCCGGTCGTAGGGCACTTGGAGGTTGTTGAATGTTTCCACGGACAGGACATTGAGCCCTGCCCCGCCATCGATGAGGGTCTTGGTGACCAGCACGTTGCTGATGACTGGGGAGCAGAGCATCGCGAGGACTCCTGCAGTGGCCGCGCACTTGAGCTGGTCTACCGAGCTGAACATGATGGGGCACGCCGACCACCTGAGGGGGCGCGTTGCTTCGAGCTCGGGGAGAACTGCATTCACTTCGCGGGCAAACTGCTTGAAGATACATTGGGAGGCTGGGGCTTGAGCTCCGCCCAGGATGCAGGTGATCGCGCGCGGCTCCTGGAAGCCCCCAGCCCCCTCGTCTTGATGGCGGTCTTCGTTCCTTCTTGGTGGAGGCGGCAGCGGAGGTAGGCCTGCATTGCCATGAGGGCGATCCTCACGAGGTTGATCCCTCTAGTATCCCTCATGAGGCAGGTCCCGCCAGCGGTCCTCGCGAGGCTAGTTGCGCCACCCCGGGGGCGGGCCGCTGTCTTCCCAGCGTCCTGGATTTCTTCCTCCTCCCCCGCCGTAGCCCCGGTCAGCACGGCCAGGGCGACGGCCGATCCTTCCTTCTCGCATGGTGCGGAGCTCTTGACATTCGTTGGTGTTGTGGGTGTGGAGGTCATGGTACACACAGTACCGGCTGCCTCTAGAGGGTTCGGGCAGATCCTTGCCCCGCTTGGTGTCTTGTTCTGCCGCGAGTACGGCAGCCCCCTTGTGCTTCGTGTCCTTGGCTTTGGGCTTCTTCTCTTCTGGGTCCGCGGCAGGCAGCTCGAGGAGGGAGAGACGTCCCTCCTCAGCCCTGGCGCACTTGTTCGCCAAGTTGAACAGCTCCAGGGAGGTGCAGAGGTCTTCGTGCATCGCCAGCTCCTCCTTCATATTGACGTCACGCACGCCACCAGAGAAGGCGGAGATGATGGCCTCTTCGGACACCTTGGGGATCTTGAGGCGCGCGCTGTTGAAGCGCTGGATGTACTTTTGCAGGGTCTCTCCAGGTTGTTGCTTGATGCGGCGCATGTCGCTCACGGCGGGCGGCCGGTCACGAGTACCTTGGAAGTTGGCGATGAAGCGGGCGCGCATCTGGTCCCAGGAGGAGATCGTGCCTGGAGCCAGATTCAGGAGCCAGGTTCGAGCTCCTTCCTTGAGCGCCATGGGGAACCAGTTCGCCATGACCTTTTCATCCCCGCCGGCAGCCTCGATGCCCAGCTCATAGAGCTGGAGGAACTCTGCGGGATCGGTTGTGCCGTCGTAGCGAGGAGGCAGGTCGGGCTTGAACTTGCCGGGCCACGCGACGTTGCGCAGCCCAGTGGTGTAGGCGTGGCAGCCCGCGGTGGCCACGAAAGGCCTCGGTTGGTGGAGAGCTTGGTCTTGAGGGTCCCCACGTGCTGCAGCTAGGAGCAGGGCGGGGTCTTGGCACGCCGGAGCTGGAGCAGGGTCGCGGCGTGCCGGAGTAGGGAGCGCCCTGGCAGCCCCTTGCGGGCGAGGATCTTCTTGGCAGCTTCGCTCTTGCTGCGCTGGCGCCTGACGGAGCGGGTTCCGCCAAGGGACCAAGCGCCTTTGAGCCATGGCATCTTCTTGGCGGGGAGGCGGCTGGTGCGCATCTGGAGCTTCGTTGCCCGCGCGGGGTGGAGTGCGGCGTAGAGGGACGGACGGCGCGGAAGAGCCCCCTGCGGCACGGACAAGCTCGGCGACGCGGTCGAGCCACTCCTCGTAGACGTCATCGACGGGGCGGTAGCGCAGGAGCTCGTTTGCCGCGATGAGCACAGCTCGAGCCTCCAAGGTTGCGCGGAGCGCGCGGGACGAAGAGCCAGCTGGTGCGAGTGACGGAGTGGCGGTGCGGCCGTCTTGCCGCATGGACGGGTGCTGAGACGATGCCTGCTGCTCGCCCCCCACTGGGCCGGTGGCGGCATTGACGGCGGGCGACAGGAACGACGAGGACGCGCACCGACGGGGGCCATCTGGGCGATGCGGGAAGCGATGGCGGCCCGGCGCTCGGCGCGGGCCCGACGAGCGTCAGACATGGATGCGACGGTCGGAGGAGAGCGGAGCGGTGGAAGACGAATTCTGGTGCACCCTACCTACCGCGCCAAATGTCGGATTTCGGGTTCCGGCAGACCCTTAAGGTTCGAACACTGGGGTGCACACGGAATCCTCGCCTTCAACCTCTCCGTCTCACTAGGATCTAGACTACTAAGGGAATCACACAAGAGACGCAAGGTTTATACTGGTTTGGGCCACCATTGTGGTGTAATACCCTACTCCAGTGTGTGGCGATGGATTGCCTCTTGGGGGCTGGTGATGATGAACAATACAAGGAAGAACAGCCTCGCGAGGGTCTGTTCTTGGCTGGGGTGATGAACTGCTATGGGGAGTTCAGCCACCTCTCTCTATCTCTGTCTTTCTCTCTTCCTCTCTTCCAGATCCCAACTGACCAACCAAACCCCTTGCTATGTGGGTGGCTAGTCCTATTTATAGAGGCCCTAGTCCTCTTTCCAAATATTGAGCGGGAAGGGATCCAACAATGGCGGGCTAATTTGAAGGGGGACAGCGAGTACGTCTATCCTGACAAAAGCAGTCTTCGCCTGCCAAAGGCTCTGGTGGTGACGCCGGGCTGGGCTCCATGGTGACCTCCGTCTCGTAGTCCTCCTGGTCTTGGTCTCGTTGCACCGAAGTGGCAACCTTTGCCTCATGCCTCAGTACTCCGTGGATATGCTTGTCCCCTTTGCACCAAAGAGGAAAGAAGGACGCTGCGCGCGCTGGCACCCGCCTGGTGCCTCGAGTCGTCATGGCTTGCGTCATGGGCACCTCGTGAGGTACCCCGCCTTGAACTCTCCGCATCCTCGCGAGCCAGCCTGAGGAGGCTGTGCCTGAGGATGCGCCGTGTCGTCCGCCTCGCGAGGCTTGGCCCCTCGCGAGGGTCTTGAGCCTCATGTTGATGAAGATGGGCCGCGCTGGGCCCCCACTTGAGCCACGCCGCAGGCAGGGAAGTCTGGGGATCCCCGTTCCCTAACTCCGACAGGGCCTTCCATTTAGAGAGAAGTTTTCCTGCAAAAAATCTTAAACGAGAGTTGTATAGAAATACATAATCACCTACATTAAACTCACGCTTTTGTATCCTTTTGTCATGCCATCTTTTAACCTTTTCTTTAAACAACTTGGCATTTTCGTAAGGTTGGGTTCTCCATTCATCAAGTGAGCTAATATCAAATAACCTCTTTTCACTGGAAAGTTTGAAATCATAGTTGAGCTCTATAATAGCCCAATATGCCTTATGTTCTAGTTCGAGAGGTAAGTGACATGCTTTTCCATATACCATTTTATACTGAGACATACCCATAGGATTTTTATATGCAGTTCTATAGGCCCATAATGCATCAACAAGTTTCTTGGACCAATTCTTTCTAGACCTATTAACAATCTTTTGCAAAATTAATTTGAGTTCTCTATTACTCAATTCTAGTTGACCACTAGACTGTCGGTGATACGGAGATGCAATTCTATGATTGACGTTATATTTAGCAAGCATTTTACGGAAAGCACCATGAATAAAATGTGAACCACCATCAGTCATTAAATATCTAGGGACTCCAAACCTCGGAAAAATAACTTATTTAAGCATTTTAATAGAAGTGTTATGATCAGCACTACTAGTTGGAATAGCTTCTACCCACTTAGTAACGTAATCAACAACAACTGAAATATGTGTATATCCATTAGAGGCAGGAAAAGGTCCCATATAATCAAAGCCCCAAACATCAAACAGTTCAATAACAAGTGAATAATTCATAGGCATTTCTTGACGTCTACTAATGTTACCAATTCTTTGACAATTATCACAAGATAGGACAAACTTACGGGCATCCTTGAAGAGAGTAGGCCAATAAAAACCGAATTGCAATACCTTATGTGTAGTTCTATCTCCCGCGTGGTGTCCTCCATATGTTTCGGAGTGGCACTTGCGTAGGATCTATTCCTGTTCATGCTCAGGTACACAACGTCTAATAACACCATCTACTCCTTCTTTATAAAGATGTGGGTCATCCCAAAAGTAATGTCTCAAATCACAAAAGAACTTTTTCTTTTGTTGGTATGTGAAGCTAGGTGGTATAAATTTAGCAACAATGTAATTAGCATAATCAGCATACCAAGGGGTACTACGAGAAGTACTTATGACATTTAATTGTTCATTAGGAAAGCTATCATCAATAGGTAGTGGGTCATCAAGAACATTCTCTAACCTAGATAAGTTGTCTGCAATGGGGTTCTCAGCTCCTTTTCTATCAACAATACGCAAATCAAATTCTTGTAGCAAGAGAACCCATCTAATAAGTCTAGGTTTAGCATCTTTCTTGTCCATAAGATATTTAATAGCAACATGATCAGTGTGGATAGTTACTTTAGAATCAACAATATAAGGTCTGAACTTATCACAAGCAAATACAACTGCTAAAAGTATGTTTTCAGTAGTAGCATAATTTCTTTGAGCATTGTCTAGAGTCTTACTAACATAATGGATAACATTTAATTTCTTATCAACTATTTGCCCTAGAACAGCACCTACATCATAATCACTAGCATCACACATAATTTCAAATGGTAAATTCCAATCAGGTGGCTGAACAATAGGTGCAGAGACTAATGCTTTCTTAAGTATTTCAAATGCTTCTACACAATCATCATCAAAGACAAACGGTACATCTTTTTGTAATAAATTAGTCAGAGGCCGAGAAATTTTCGAGAAGTCCTTGGTAAACCTCCTATAAAATCCGGCGTGACCAAGGAAACTTCTTATACCTTTGATGTCCTTGGGACATGGCATCTTTTCAATAGCATCAACCTTGGCTTTATCAACTTTATCAACTTCAATACCTCTTTCAGAAACATTATGCCCCAAGACAATACCTTCATTAACCATAAAGTGGCACTTTTCCCAATTCAAGACAAGATTAGTTTCTTCACATATCTGCAAAACTCAATCAAGATTGCTCAAGCAATCATCAAAAGAAGATCCATAGACGGAAAAGTCATCCATGAAAACCTCACAAATCTTTTCACAAAAGTCAGAGAATATAGCCATCATGCATCTTTGAAAGGTAGCAGGTGCATTACATAAACCAAAAGGCATACGTCTATAAGCAAAAGTACCAAAAGGGCATGTAAAAGTAGTCTTTGATTGATCTTTAGCTGACACAGGTATTTGAGAGAAGCCAGAATAACCATCTAGAAAGTAGTAATGTGTATGTTTGCATAATCTTTCTAGCATTTGATCGATAAAAGGTAAGGGGTAATGATCTTTCTTAGTAGCCTTATTTAATTTGCGGAAATCAATTACCATCCAATAACTGGTAATAATTCTTTGTGGAATCAATTCATCTTTATCATTAAGAACAACAGTAATACCTCCCTTCTTAGGGACACAACAAACAGGACTTACCCACTGACTATCAGCAACGGGATAAATTATACTTGCCTCTAGAAGCTTTAGTATTTCTTTTCTTACCACTTCTTTCATTTTAGGATTCAGACGTCGTTGAGGATCATGAACTGGTTTGGCATCTGCTTCCAAATTTATTTTATGTTGACATAGAGTCGGACTAATGCCTTTAAGATCATCAAGAGTATATCCAATAGTAGCACGGTGCTTCTTCAGAGTTTTCAATAATCTTTCTTCTTCATGCTCTGAAAGGTTAGCACTAATAATAACAGGATATATCTTCTTTTCATCAAGATAAGCATATTTAATATTATCAGGCAACGGTTTAAGCTCAAACACGGGATCACCCTTAGGTGGAGGAGGATCCCCTAGGATTTCAACATGCAAATTGTGTTTTAGCATAGGTTCTTGTTTAAAGAATACTTCATCTATTTCCCTTCTTTCATTCATAAACATATCATTCTCATGGTCTAGCAAATATTGTTCTAAAGGATCATTAGGAGGTACGGCAATAGAAGCAAGACCAATAATTTCATCCTTACTAGGCAATTCTTCTTCACGGTGTTGTTTACTAAATTTAGAGAAATTAAACTCATGAGTCATATCATCCAAGCCAATAGTAACAACATTCTTTTCGCAGTCTATCCTAGCATTAACTGTATTCAAGAAGGGTCTACCAAATATAATGGGACAAAAGCTATCTTGTGGAGAACTAAGAACAAGAAAATCAGCAGGATATTTAGTTTTCCCACACAAGACTTCAACATATCTAACAATTCCCATTGCTGAAATAGTATTTCTATTGGCAAGTTTAATTGTGACATCAATATCTTCTAACTCGGCAGGTGCAATTTCATGCTCGATTTCTTTATACAAGTCATAAGATATAACACTAGCACGAGCACCCATATCACATAAGCCATGATAACAATGATCTCCTATTTTAACAGAAATAACAGGCACGCCTACCACAGGTCTATGTTTATCTTTAGCACAAGGTTTAGCAATTCTAGCAGTTTCACCGCAGAACTGAATAACATGCCCATCAATATTATCAGACAAGAGCTCTTTAACAATAGCAATATTAGGTTCAACTTTAACTTTCTCACGAGGTATATATGTTTTAATATTGCTTTTACGAACCACAGTTGAAGCTTTAGCATGATCCTTTATCCTAACAGGGAAAGGTGGTTTCTCAACATAACAAGTAGGAACAATAGGATCATTATAAGTGACAGTCTTTTCTTCAACTTTAATAGGTGCAACTACTTTTAATTCTATGGGAGGATGATATTTAAACCACTTCTCCTTAGGGAGATCAACATAAGTAGCAAAAGATTCACAGAAAGAAGCTACTATCTCAGAATCAAGCCCATATTTAGTGGTCAACTTACGGAAAATATCGGTATCCATAAAAGATTTAACACAATCAAACTTAGGTGTCATACCTGACTCCTTACCATCGTCGAGGTCCCAATCTTCAGAGCTGCATTTAATTCTATCCAATAAATCTCATCTAAATCCAATAGTCTTCATCATAAAAGAGCCAACACAAGAAGTATCAAGCATGGTGCGATTATTTTCAGAAAGCCGAGCATAATTTTTTTGAAGAATTGTTTCTCTTGGAAGCTCATGATTGGGGCATGAATATAACATTCATTTAAGTCTCCCCCAAGCTTGAGCAATTCTTTCTCCTTCGCGGGGCTAAAAATTATATATATAATTGTGATCACGATGAACAAGATGCATAGGGTAATACTTTTGGTGAAATTCCAATCTCAATCTTCTATAGTTCCATGATCCCGTATCATCACATAGCCTATACCATGTCAATGCGTCTACCTTCAAAGATAAAGGGAAGATCTTCTTCTTAGCAACATCATCGGAAATACCTGCAAGCTTAAATAATCCACAAACTTCATCCACATATATTAGGTGTTCATCAGGATGCTTTGTTCAATCTCCTGTAAAAGGATTAGCTAGCAGTTTTTCTATTATACTCGAAGGATACTCATAAGGAATTTCATTTTCAATAGGTTCAGTAGGTTGAGGAGCAACTCTTTGCTCTACTTGTCGGGGTAAAGATACCCCGAACAAGCCCCTCAGAGGATTACTTTCCATAGTAAAAAGTGACAGTAAATTTCAGCACACTATATAATTTTTTCCTTACCAAATTCCACCTACCAAAGGTGCTTCACTCCCCGGCAACGGCGCCAGAAAAGAGTCTTGATGACCCACAAGTATAGGTGATCTATCGTAGTCCTTTCGATAAGTAAGAGTGTCGAACCCAACGAGGAGTAGAAGGAAATGATAAACGGTTTTCAGCAAGGTATTCTCTGCAAGTACTGAAATAAGTGGTAATAGATAGTTTTGTAGTGAGATAATTTGTAACGAGCAACAAATAACAAAAGTAAATAAAGTGCAGCAAGGTGGCCCAATCCTTTTTGTAGCAAAGGACAAGCCTGGACAAACTCTTATATAAGGAAAAGCGCTCCCGAGGACACATGGGAATGTCTTCAAGCTAGTTTTCATCACGTTCGTATGATTCGCATTCGATACTTTGATAATTTGACATGTGGGTGGACTGGTGCTTGGGTGCCGTTCTTAATTGAACAAGCATCCCACTTATGATTAACCTCTATTGCAAGCATCCGCAACTACAACAAAAGTATTAAGGTAAACCTAACCATAGCATGAAACATATGGATCCAAATCAGCCCCTTACGAAGCAACGCATAAACTAGGTTTAAGCTTCTGTCACTTTAACAACCCATCATCTACTTATTACTTCCCAATGCCTTCCTCTAGGCCCAAATAATGGTGAAGTGTTATGTAGTCGACGTTCACATAACACCACTAGAGGCTAGACAACATACATCTCATCAAAATATCGAACGAATACCAAATTCACATGACTACTAATAGCAAGACTTCGCCCTTGTCCTCAGGAACAAACGTAACTACTCACAAAGCATAAACATGTTCATAATCAGAGGGGTATTAATATGCATAAAGGATTTGAACATATGATCTTGCACCAATTAAACCAACTAGCATCAACTACAAGGAGTAATTAACACTACTAGCAACCTACTAGCACCAATCCCGGACTTGAAGACAAGAATCGGATCCAAGAGATGAACTAGGGTTTTGAGATGAGATGGTGCTAATGAAGATGTTGATGGAGATTGCCCTCTCCCGATGAGACGAGCGTTGGTGATGACGATGGCGATGATTTCCCCCTCCGGGAGGGAAGTTTCCCCGACAGAACAGCTCTGCCGGAGCTCTAGATTGGATCCGCCAAGGTTCCGCCTCATGGCGGCGGAGTTTCGTCCCGAAAGGTTTTTTCTTATTTTTTTTCTCGACGAAAGACTTCATATAGGAGAAGATGGTCATTGGAGAACCACTATGGGGCCCACGAGGTTGGGGGCGCGCCATAGGGGGGGCGCACCCCCAACCCTCATGAGAAGGGTGTGGGCCCCCTGGTCTTCATCTTTGGCGAGGAATTTTCATTATTTATTATAAGGTGTTCCATGGAGTTTCAGGACTTTTGGAGTTGTGCAGAATAGGTCTCTAATATTTGCTCCTTTTCCAGCCCAGAATTCCAGCTACCGGCATTCTCCCTCCTTATGTAAACCTTGTAAAATAAGATAGAATAGCCATAAGTATTGTGACATAATGTGAAATAACAGCCCATAATACAATAAATATTGATATAAAAGCATGATGCAAAATGAACGTAGCAATCACCCTGATCGCACAATTGTGGTTGGGTGTCTGTTGTTGTTAGTTTCACCAACAACACACAACCTCAAGGTGACAAAAGTGCTGGTTGACGGTGGGGCCGGTTTGAACTTGATATCGCCCACTATGATCTAGAGGCTGCAGATTCCTGATGGAGATCTCGAGGAGACGGGCACCTTTCAAGGGGTCAACCCGGGAATGAGCCAGTCAAAAGGCAAAATCACGCTGCCTGTTACGTTGGGGGCGAGCTGAACTATAGGACGGAGAAGATCGTTTTCGATGTCGCCAAGATCCCCTTGCCATACAATGGGATCCTTGGCTGCCTAGCGATGGCCAAGTTCATGGCGGCGTCACACTACGCCTACAACACATTGAAGATGCCGGGGCCGCTGACCATCATCGCCATTACCTCTAACAAGAAAGACGCGCTCATCTGCGCCGACCAACTCTATCGAGAGGTAGTTGCAGCAACTGCCGCTAAGGAACTTACTCCTGCCGCTCAAACCCCGGGAAGGAAGAAGGCCAGAAAGACCTCTGCCGGCAAGACCCCCTCCGGGGAGACATCTTTCGGCAAGGCCTCTTGCACCCACTCCAGCAAGCGCGCCTCTTCCAAGGCCACACCACCAGAAACCAAGAAGGTGTCTGTCAAGGAGGACGACCCGTGCGAGGATTTCACTATAAGCTCCAACCTCGACAGCAAATAGGAAAGCGCGCTCGTCGCCTTCCTGCCGGCAAATGTCGATGTGTTTGCATGGCAAGCGTCTGACATCCCCGGCGTTCCCAGGGAGGTGATTGAGCACCAACTTGTTGTCTGTCCTCATGCGCGACCCATCAAGCAAAAGGTCAGGAAGCAAGCTTTGGAGCGACAAGAGTTCATCATCAAGGAGATCAGGAGGTTGGAGGCGGCAGGCCTGGTTAGAGGAGTGCTCCACCCTACGTGGTTGGCCAATCTAGTGGTGGTGCGCAAGGAAAATGGGAAATGGAGGCTGTGTATTGACTACACAGATGTCAATAAAGCCTATCCAAAGGATCCTTTCACTCTGCCACGCATCGACCAGATTGTGGACTCCACTGCCGGGTGTGACCTGCTGTTATTCCTCGATGCTTATTCAGGATACCACCAGATCTTCATGATGACGGAAGACGAAGAAAAAGCCACGTTCATAACCCCATGTGGTACGCACTGTTTTGTACGAATGCCTTCCGGGTTGAAGAGCACTGGTTCAACCTTTGGCCGAGCAGTCCAGATTGGTTTTGAGCCCCAGCTACATAGAAATATGGAACCTTATATGGATGACATAGTGGTCAAAACCAAGAACAGGGCCACGCTCGTGCGAGATTTAGAAGAAACATTTGCAAATCTGCGCAAGATCATCCTCAAGCTGAACCCAAAGAAGTGCGTGTTTGGTGTCCCCTCTGGAAAACTTCTTGGGTTCTTTGTGTCTGAACGCGGAATCGAAGCAAATCATGACAAGATCAAGGATCGAGCAGATTGATGCGGCAAAACGGGTCAAAGACATCCATAGGCTTGCGGGCTGCATTGCTGCCCTGAGTAGGTTCATCTCCAAATCTGCTGAGCGCCCACTCCCTTTTTTCAAAGTTTTGAAAAAGGTGGGTCCAGTAAAGTGGACTCCGGAGGTAGAGATAGTGCTACAAGATTTTAAGAGGTACCTCTCTTCCACGCCAATACTTGTCGCGCCTAAACCACAAGAGCCGTTGCTACTGAAATTAGCAACAATGAATCAAGTGGTCAGCCCTGCACTAGTGGCTCAGAGGGAACTTAAGGAAGAAGCAGCAGTAGCAGCAGAGCCGTCGGATGGCGGGCCGGGGCCCTCCTCGGCAGAGCCTCACGCCGGCAAAGCGGAACACCCGGCAAGGCCCGATCCTAGCAAGGCAGAGTCTGAGCGGATGGGCGAAGTGGGACAAAAGAAGAAGGTGGTGCCGCACCCCATTTATTTTGTCAGTTACCTCTTGCAGGGGGCTAGATCAAGATATTCTGGTATACATAAGCTACTTTTCAGCATCCTCATGGCCTCGAGAAAGCTGCGTCACTATTTCCAAGCACATAAGATCACTGTCGTCACCTGCCTCCCTTTGCAACGGATTTTGCACAACCCAGATGCGACAGGGAGCATTGTGGAGTGGGCATTGAAGCTGTCGAGCTTTGGCCTCAAGTTTTAAAGTACTTCAATGATCAAAAGCTGAGCCTTGGCAGAATTCATAGCGGAATGGATTGTAACGCCCGACGAAGAGGTTCAAGAAACCACCCTTCCCGGCAGGAAGACCTGCCGTGATTGGGTTATGTACTTTGATGGTGCTTTCTCACTTCAAGGTGCTGGTGCCGGCGTGCTCTCGTTGCGCCACCGAAGAGCACCTCAAGTACATAGTCTAGATGCACTTTCCTCGGGAAAAATCAATGAACAACATGGCGGAGTACGACGGATTGCTTGCCGGTCTCAGGATCATGGCAGACCTTAGAATCAAGAATCTCATCATCAGAGGTGATTCGCAGCTCGTCGTTAAGCAAGTCAACAAGGATTACCAGAGCTAGTTGATGGAAGCTTACATGGATGAAGTGAGGAAGTTGGAAGAGTGTTTTGACGGATTGCAAGCACAGCATGTTCCTTGAGCGGAGAATGGCATTGCTAACAACCTGTCGAAGAGCACTTCCCTGAAGTTGTCTGTGTAACCAGGTACCTTTGTGCTTCAATTAACTCAACCGTCTGTCGAGCCATCAGCAGGACAAAACAAGCGAAGGAAGGCAGGCCCTAGCAAGTACTTTCCCGCCGAGCTCCCAGGAGCCGCCGGCAAGGAGGTTGCCGGGTACCCCAAGCTTGCCAAGGGGCAACCACCTCCGGTGGGGCCCCAGGCCCTGACGGTAGAGACAACTGCCCCTATGACCGAAGATGAGCCTTTAGTCCTCGCCGTCGAGCCCCAGGCTCCGGAATGGGCGCAGCACACCGTCCATTTCCTCCAAATAGGGGAACTTCCCGAGGAACAGGAAGAAGCAGAAAGAGTTGCCCATTGGTCCAACATGTACCAGTTTGTGGATAATACCTTGTACAGAAGGAGGCCAAACGGCGTGAAGCTGAAGTGCATTCCTCTAGAGGACGGACTGGAGCTGTTGGCAGAGATACATGGAGGCGTATGTGGCTCCCACATAGAGTCGAGAGCCCTTGACGGCAAGGCATTCCGGCAAGGTTTCTTTTGGCCCTCATCCCGCGTGAAGCTGAAGTGCATTCCTCAAGAGGACGGACTGGAGCTGTTGGCAGAGATACGTGGAGGCATATGTGGCTCCCACATAGGGTCGAGAGCCCTTGCCAGCAAGGCATTTCGGCAAGGTTTCTTCTATCCCACAGCCCTCTAGGATGCAACTGCACTAGTAATCAAGTGTGAAGCGTGCCAGTTCCATTCAAAGAAGCTTCATCAGTCAGCTCAAGCCTTCAAACAATCCCTCTCTCCTGGACATTTTCGGTCTAGGGGCTCAACATACTGGGCCCCTTCCCCCGTGATGTCGGGGGCTTTGAGTACTTGTACGTTGCAATCGACAAGTTCACAAAGTGGCCCAAAGTGGAAGCAGTGAGGAAGGTGACAGCACAGTCAGCCGTCAAGTTCTTCAAGGGGCTATTTTGCCATTTTGGTGTGCTGAACAGGGTCATCACTGTCAATGGCATGCAGTTCACAAGTCGCACCATCATGAAGTACATCCAGGACCTCGGCAGCAAGGTCTATTTCACTTTGCTGGCGCACCCACGGAGCAACGGCTAGGGGGTGAGGGCAAATGCTGAAGTACTACGAGGCCTAAGGACAAAGACTTTTGATAGGCTGCACAAGTGTGGAAGGCGCTGGATTGATGAGTTGCCGGCGATTCTTTGGTCGATCAGAACGATGCCAAATCGAGCCACCGACCAGACACCCTTTGCACTGGTATACGGGGCAGAAGCAGTTTCTCCCCATGAAACTCACATACGGGTCACCTCGAGTGCTCGCTTATGATGAGCTCGAGCAAGAGCAGTTGCGGTAACATGACGCGACGCTCCTTGAGGAAGATCGTCTTCGGGTGGTTGTGCGAGCTGCATGCTACCAGCAAGCCTTGCGTCGCTACCATAGCCGCAAGGTTCATGCCCGAAGTTTCGAGGAATGCGACCTTGTTCTTCGTCGCGTTCAGTCGGCCAAGAATTCCAACAAGTTGATGCCAAAGTGGGAAGTCCCTTCTCGGGTAATGTGAGTCACCAGGCCTGGCGCAGTCCGCCTGGAGACCGAAGATGGTATTCCAGTGAGCAACTCCGGGAACATCGAACATCTTCGTAAGTTTTACCCATGAGGCGCGATTGCCGGGCCTCCTGGCAAACCACCTTTTGTACAAGCCTTGCCGGCAAGGCATGTAACCCTTTGTACAGAGCGAGGCGCAGACACTGAGCATAAATGAATGAAGCGGTGGCGCCATAAGTTTTAGCAAGCGTGCTAGGTTGAGTCTCCCTTTTTGTTAGGGTTGATAGTGCTCAGCGGAACTAAACCCTAGCATAGAGGTCAAGTGTGTGTCCTTTTGTCCTTTCCAGTCCTTTATTTGGTTCGCAGGCTGCACATGCGTTTCTGCCGAACCATCTAAGAGCAGGGAGACGGACCGACATCCTCGACCCCATCAAGCCATTGCCGGGGGCTGCAGATTCAAGTATCCGACCACGGCAAGCCAAGGTTGCCGGGGGCTGCAGATTTAAGTATCCAACCACAACAAGCCAAGGTTGCCGGGGGCTATAGATTCAGAAGTCTTTTATCTCCTGTTATGCATTTCTGTATGGGACATGGATGTATGAGACTTCGTTTATTCCCGGGCCACCGTGCTCCCCCTTTCCTATGCCCAAGAACTTTTCTTTGGGCCGGAACTTGGTTGTAGTTGAGGTGACAAGGAAACAAATGAAGGGCCTAATCCTACTTCGCCCCTACCTCTGCCAAGAGCGTGAGTATGGTCGAGCTACGAAGTGGGAGGACAGCAAGGTCTACTGCCGGGCAACAGTGCTTATCTTAAGATAACAATGACTCATTCCTTGGTGTGAGCCTTGCTCACGCACAAAAGAACCCAGCAATCCCCCTTTTTCATTAATACGTTGTGAATAAGTACAACTCATATGGAATGTAAACATGAGCAAGGGGATTACAAGGTTTAAATCTGACAAAAAGCCCGGGGGCTTAAAAACTAAAAAAAGAGGACAAGATGCCCGTAATCCTTTTTTTCTCGTCCCTCTCCCCAGGAAGCGGACCAAGATAGTAGGAGGGCAAAAGGAGTGCCTAGGCGAGGTACAAGCAACAGAAGACACCAAGAGAACATCCCGACAGTCGCCAAGAAGAAGGCCGGTGATGACGGTGCCGGAAGAAGAGCTGAAAGACGAGGCAGCGGGCCGACAATACATGACGAAGGCGTTGATGCCACCATACTCCGACTTGACAGCCCGCCACCCGCCTTCTTCATCTTCCCCGTCCCTTCAACGCCAGCCGCCCAAGGCGACGACCCCGAGAAGTTCAAGGAGGTGGCAATGCAGATGATGGTGCTGCCAGCGTCGCCTAGGAATGGTGTGTCCGACGCCTAGTTGGACCCGTCATTCTCCCGCCCGCTACCCTCGTCGTCACTGTCGCTGTCCTCGTTGTCACTGTCGCCCGTGGAGGAGCTTTCGTCATCGGTCCAGTTCTCTGCATAGCACCCCAGCCTGTGTCCCGAGCACCCGAAGACCTTGATGGAGAGCAGGTTGCTCTCCGCTAGCTTGAAGTAGATGACGTGCCCATCCATCAAGCAATGGGCACACGCGTAAGTTTTCCAGCCCCGATGAAGGAGCATCACATGCGGGGCGGGGAACCTTGTGTTCACCCACATGTCGCCATGGCAACACCCTTCCTTGTGAAGCCTTAACCTTGGTGGTTGGTCGATCTCCAGCACCCTCGCAAACGCCTCGGGAAGGCGAAGGTGGCTGCACGGCGGCTTGTGCAACTGCATGATAAACTCAAGCATCGTATCCCCGACATGGCCGCTCGACAAAGTAGGAGGAGACGATGGATAAGATGGTGATGGAGATGGTGACGACGCGGGTGTCCCCCTTCCACGCCCACCTCTGCCTCGACCGCCTCGCTGATCGCGACCCCGGCCGGCACCTCTGCCTCGAGCGTGGCCTTCACCCTGGGCGTCCTTCATTGACCGCCGTAGCTCTCTGGCGGGAGGAAGACCTGGTCGCCTCCGCAGGAGAATGGCCACGACCACGCCCTCTCGCCATGGCGGTGGATGGAGGATGGAGATGAAGGGGAGGCGCGAGGAGATGCTCCTCCCCCTTCTCCTGAGTCCCCTTGTTATAGCTGAGCGGGGAAGGCTAAAAGACTGGGTCTATGCCTCTGAAGAGCCCGTTCTGGTCCGACTCTTTAAGTTGGCAACAAGTAAGGTCATCGACCGCCCTCCCCGCCCAATCAAAGGTGCGTAAAAATTGGCCACAACGTGCCTTCCCATATCCCATTCATCTGTCACCTACCCCACGTCGTGCATGCGGCATACATGGAGCAAGGGGCATGCGTAGTGGGAAATGTGGGATGACGGTTCCTAGGCAAAGAGATTAAATGAGGAGCGGCCCTGTAGTTTTAAAAGGGACACGCAAGCCGCCTCTTTACTATTCATCGCGGGATGACGTGAGCATGCTGCGGTCATTCCATGCACGACCCGCACATCACGCATTCAACATGGGTCGTGGGGAAGCGCAATTGGTGGGGGAGTTACTGCGATAAAACTCCACCACACACGCGCCCGTGCACCGCTCTGGGCCTGGACCAATAACGCTCCGCGCTTATATGTGGCCTAGGCTCGGGGGCTCCTGTCGGTGTACAAAAGTAGGTGTCCTTTTTGTACCCCTTTACTTGTGCGTGGGCAGTCGCAGCCACACGCATGCGGCCGCGCTTGGTGGGACAGAAGAGAAAGCAAAGACCCAAGACTACCAGAGCCGTGGTCGAGGCCACGGGCATGAAAAGCAAAGGGGCGAGCTGAAACTCCCCCGGCAAGGCCCTTGCCGGGGTGGCCTTCACGGTCCCGGCAAGAGCCTTGCCGGGGCAACTCGCCCAACACCAACAGAGCCGCCACCATTGAGCCTAAGGGTTCCGACACCATCAACCACATCGGAACCAAGGCTCGGGAGGCACCTCCATGGTGGCATGCAGACCTTTGTGAAGACAAAGGACCTGCGAGGCCTAGATAGGAACCAAGAAACAAGACAACAACAAGGCTCCTTACCGAGGATGCCCACGAGGCCCTAGCAAGGCTCCTGCCAAAGGTACCCACGAGACCCCGACAAAACTCTTGCCGAGGGTGCCCACAAGGCCCCAGCAACACCCTTGCCGGGAAGATCAGCAAGACCGCGGCAAGGTCTTGCCGCCCCGTCGCCACCCCAACTCAGTGGCCAACCCCCCAACTAAGCAGGTACCCACGTGGTAGTATATGGCTCCTAAGCCAACCAGTAAAGCACCTACGTGGTGGAACACGGATCTTCGTGAAGACCCTGCCACCACGCCCACTCAGCAGCCTGCCAGCCTACATCGCACTCCATGCCTCGTTGGCCTGGACACGTGTCGGGCAAGGCGAAGCGGCGACGGTCAGGACGGCCTCCGTTGTCGTCCCCGATAAAGCAAGAGGACACCTAAGTAGTGCATTTAATGTGTTTTTTCTCATAATGTCAGGTGATAAACTCGACTACCGTACAACTTTCCACCTCCTATGTGCCACTATGGCAGCACCTTTGACTATAAAAGGAGGCCCACGGCGTACTATGAGAGGATTCGGACTTTTTGGACCCTGCATGCTTTGTAGCTAGTCCAAGAACACCAGATAAACACAAACTAGCAGGAGTATGGTATTACGCATCACTTGCGGCCTGAACCTGGATAAACTCCCCCGTGCTGATCTTATAAACCCGCTCTTTCCACTGCCCCACACCCGCCTACCGTGGACGGGACTCCCTGTGATCCCATAGGTGTCATTCTCACCGACATTCGTGGAGGAAAGTAGGGATTTGTAGAGGTGCCAGAGCTCAAAGCAAAAATTGAGAGATAAAAACATTTTGAGAGGCATACTTTTCCTACCGACGAAAACTACTTAGAGTTCCCAACACTTTCCATGCTAGATATATCATAGGCGGTTCCCAAACAGAAATTAAAGTTTATTCCTTTTTCCACCATACTTTCACCTTCCATGGCTAACCGTATCCACGGGGGCCTTCCATACCAACACTTTCCAAGGTATTTATTCTGTGACAACATAAAGTAAATTCATTTTTCATTTCTGGACTGGGCATCCCTAATACCTTTGCCTTACTCTCATGCAATGACAAGTGAATAAACACTCATCGTGAGAATAACATATCTTGCATGGAAAATATTAGCCACCCCTCACCGCCTTGTTAGCAGTACGAGCACACAAAATAGAAATTTATTTTGAATATTAGAGATGGCACATAAAAATTTGCTTAGAACGGAAAAAGAATAACACATATAGGTAGGTATAGTGGACTCATATGGCAAAACTGGTTTAAAGGTTTTTGGATGCACAAGTAGTGATCATACATAGTGCAAAATGAAGGCTAGAAAAAGATTGAGAAGTGACCAACCAAGAAATGAATAATCTCATAAGCGATCATTAAGCATAATTAACACTGAATAATGCACCACAAGTAGGATATAATTTCATTGCATAATTATTGACTTTTGTGCTTGCATAGGGAATCACAAACCTTAACACCAATATTCTCACTAAAGCATAATTACTCATCAAGATGACTCACATATCACATCATCACATCTCAAAACTATTACTAAGAATCAAGTTTATTTTGTCCAATTATCCTCATGAAAGTTTTTATTATATCCTTCTTGGATATCTATCACTTTGGAACTAATTTTCATATAGTGGTGCGCGTCAGTCCTAAACAAACAGTTTTTAACTCCTTTCCGCGACGGCCTTTGGAACTGTTGCCAAGTGAGTGTGTGCGATAGGGGGTCCTTCCCAGACGACCCAGAACCCGTCGGGGATATGGAACAGTGACCCAGAGGCCTTCCAAAATGTCGTCGTGTGTGATGCAGCACACACTAAATTCTTACGCACGTGTGCTATCGGTGATTAAGCATTTCTAATGACGAAGTGAAACCATATGGTCTATCGTAACGAACCATTTGGGAAACAGTATGTAAGGCACACGGGGCAACATATGAACTATGTTCGATTTGTGCCCTATCGCACATGAGTTTTCTGCGTAACCCGTCTGCCATGCTAGACTCCATCGCACATGTTTTGCAACAATTACCGCCTGCGATAATGTTCTATCACAAACGGTTCACGATCCCCTTTGCACACATACAAGTGCTCCAGACCATTTGTGATTTTTTAGGTATCATCAATGGTTGCTCTGTGCTTTTTGTTTGGGATCCCACATGTTTCCTGAAAAAATACGATTGGGATTGTATTTTGCATTAGGCACGGTTTACTCCCAGTTCTCGTGTGCGATAACGCAATATCACAAATGGTTCCGGAGAACCTATGCACACGTAGTAGCACTGCAAATCATTTGCGATCTGCTGTGTATCACCGACGGTTCCGCTACGATTGACGTATGCTTTTCGATGTGGATCGCACACACTCATTTAGTTGAACCGCGTGCGGAGCAATTGCCAGGTTAAAACAAAAATATCCCATTTTGAATCGGCATGCAAAAAGTAAATTCACCACAATATTCAATTGAACAAATAAACAAAAATATCCCATTTTGAAACAGCACGCAAAAAGCAAATTTGCCACAATATTCAATTGAACAAATAGTGTCCATAGGAAGAACATTCATCAGATTTTGCAACAATTGCAATTGAACATATGGTAGCTAAATTCCAATGATTTGTCCACACATATATGCATTACATAATTAATCATAGTGTAGGAAATATGAAGACCTCATCAGATGGAAAACAATGGATCCATAAGTCATATGTTTAACTGCTAACTCTTACTCAATGTTTCAGGAGAACGCATGCTGAAATCTTCATTATCACTAGTGGGATTGATGAAGTGATCCAGGAAGAAGTCGCTGATAAATCTTCGAACCATCAGTAATTCACCAGCTGGGAGTGGTTCAGGGGTCCTCGGTTTTAAGATGAGCTGCAGTATTTTTAAGATCAAAATGTGCCATATGAGTGGAGTAGAAGATATTAACTAAGATAGACTTACTGGTACTAATTCACGAGGATCGTTACAACTATCAGCAGATTTGCAAATGGAGATCACGTATTTTTCCTGTTAGGAACAACCTAACCGGTGTTAGATGTATTATTTTTTCTTTGGACAAAATAGAAAGAGGTTTATTTAGAAGCTTGAACATTTGACTAGTGTAAGGAAAGGTATTTGCAGAGTGTTGGATTATTTTTACGAAAATAATGTATTTCGGTTTGTTACCAGAGAAACGGTCTCGCGCTGCAGAGGTAGTTTCCTCTTGAACAGTTTCCCTGTTTTAGTTTCCCACAATGCGAGCACACTACAGATGATGATGAATTTTCAAAACATCAATTATTGAACCAGATATGAATGCAAATTAATTTCAACATCAGAGAATTCAATACATATCCAAGAATTGCTGAAGATGCGTCAGATCCCGAGCGTTTGTCGACTCTCTGAGAAAATTGATGTAGTAAACTGTGTTCTTGTTTGGAACAATGAATACCAATATCCAGTGATTCCTACATATTAAGAAAGGCATGAACTTACGAATGATGTTGAAATCTGAAAGACAATCAGTGTATGCATGGTTGTTTACTTGACTTACCGTTCATGATATGGCCAGAGAAATGATTCTGCATGGGACGTGTTTTCGAAGATACAGACGACCGTGTTAACAGCCCAGTCCCATCGGTCCTTTTCATGTAATGTTGTGCCATTTGCTAATGCAAGATGTACGAAATACACACTCTCACTTTGTCTTCTCTGCGTGTTCAATCCCTTGAGAGGAATAAAATGCAGTTAGTTGTTTATCATTTACAGCCTTCTATGGAGAAGTTGATCAGAGTTTGTTAAGTACTTACAAAATCACGCATCTAACAAGAGTGGCATTGAGAATGTTGAAGTTGAAGAAGATATGCAAGTCCTCGAAACTCACAATTATGGAACCAGCATCGTGTTGTAAATGATCTCTCTTGTAGTGATGACCTTCTAATATTTGATCCATGCAATATTCATGTAACTTGCGGCAACTGGAGCTACACTCATCAAAGTATTTTCCAACAAGAAATGGCTGGCCATGGATGTAATTGCGTGCTTCAAGTACGCCTACTTTATTTTTAGCAAGCAAGAAACATACTTCTTCATCACCCATGGCGTCAGAAATAATATTACTCCCCGATTCGAACAATCTGCTATTAATTTGGTTCTGGGAGATGAGTGCTTTAAGTAAGAGGCAATCGTTCTCTTTACTCTTCACTCTACCGCGGCGCTTCTTGGTAATTGAAGCATTTCTGGCAGAACGTCTGGCTGCCTACACAGTAGACTGCCGAGCAGACGATGAAACTTGGACGGACTGCTTAGCAAACGGTTTATGTCTGCCGGACCGCCGAGCTGGCAGTGCTACTGTGACGGACTGCTGGGCTGTAGGAGCAGAGTCATCGGACTACTGACCATGCGTTGATGCTATGTCGGGTTTCTGCACAGGTGGTGCCAACTTGTCGGTGTGCTGAGGAGTCCGTGCCAACACGTTGGTTTGCTGAACAGGAAGTGCTGACGCATTGGTATGCTGATCACGTGCCTGCGGAGCGACGGACTGACGAGCAGTCGATTCTGGACCTACGGACTACTTAGCAGCTGGTTCTGAAGCATCAGACTACTTAGGAGTCTGTTCCACCAGGTTGGTTTGTTGAGCATGTGTTGTAGCTGGGTCTCCCCCCGCTGCTTCAGCGGCCGACATCTGAATCAGTGGTGCGTAATCAGCAGTTGTAGGCCTTGCCACTGGCTGCTTGCGAGCAGAGGATAACATGGCATGTACGCCACAAACTCGGGCCGGATGATCACAGGTTGATGCATCAGCCCGTGAGAGCTGCTGTGGCAAGGAGAGCGTCACCGGTTGAGGGACAACAGTGGTTGCTCTTGGCGGGGCTTCAGGAATCTCATCGATGAACTCTATTTCCTTTCATGGCCACTGGATGTGATGTACAGTGTTTCTCCCAAAGTCCTTTGCTCATTGAAGTCTCCTAGGACTTTCTTCAGGGCAAATTCATTGAATCCAGGTTTTATTTTAGTCACGTAGCACTTCACACAGCCTGGCTTCAATGGCACATTGTCCAAGAAGAGGCCATCTTCCAAGAAGGGTGGGCAAAACCAGGCTATTGCACATTTTAATGTACCTTCATAATGTCTAAGCACGCCCTTCAGTCTGTTTTTCATTCCAGATAGATCAGATGTAGCATCATCACAAGCCATTGCAGTCTCAGTGTCGCTGGGGTCAGCTGATGCACAGCTACTATTGTGCAGTGTTGTCGCGCAATAAGCAACATCATCCATGCCCGCCTCCTCTCCCATTTGCTAGCTATCTGTCAGTGTTAGAGTCTTTTGCATCATCATTGACTCCTGGACATACTTTCGGACAGCCGGATAAATCTCCTTCTTCAACTTTTCAAACAATGCATTCTGCTTCATTTCACTCCTCGCTCTTTTCATGCTGAGCCTCTCTTCTTTGCTGAGTGTTAAAGCCCTCTTGTGCAGGACATTAATACCTATACCCCTTGCACAACCAGGGGGCTCTTTTGTGTCCACAGCAATGGCCAGAATGTCACATGGCCCTGAGTTCATGTAGAACCTTCCAGGGATCTTGGAAGCCTCTACCATCACTTCATACAGTTTGGCGTCACGTGCGTTTTCAAAGTAATAAGTTCCATCATCACGCCTCTTTGCACGTGCCCGCAAGTAGTCTCTGGTGCGTTCGCCCTTGATTTCACTAAAGGTCGGATTCCCACCCGCCGCTACTGCTTCTTTGTCCTCCTGTTCCCATATCAGTTTCATGCCGTACTATCCTACAACACCCATACATGTGGGTGTATGTTCTTCTGAAGTTCCGGTTGCTTGAAACTCTTCGCAGCAAACTCTGGAGTTGCCCTGACCCTTTTGAATTCTGCCTAGTCTACCTTTGTATATTGGGGGTATGCGGGAATTGGGTCCTTGCCTTCACTCAAGTACAGCATGCCGGGTGCCATTCCATGATAGCATGCGAAGTTTCATGAATTTCAGACGAGTTTTGGATGTACTAGAATTTGAAAATAAAGTATCTCAATATTTTTCCGGCAATCAACGATACCCTGGTGTTTGAAATTCATTCCCATTTCTTGTATGGGACCTAAGCATGCACCCAAGGACACATATTTTATTTTTCAACCAATTTATATGCACTGGAGCATGTGCATGTAGTTCAAATTTGAATTATGCACATAAATGCATTGAAACTCAGTTAATGCATAAAAATGTCCAAACGAACCCTGAATATCAAAAAAATTGACACAACACTCCGGTTATTCTATGTTGACACGAGAAAAATTCTGAAAGCAATAAGAGGCAATGGATATCGTTTCGTCCCCAAAGGTAGGACATTCCCTACCGAAACCATCATGCTTGTTGTGAGAAGCTCTGGTTTGTGAGAAGCATATACCCAAACCTGCCCCAAATGGGACAAAAAAATTTACCATGGCATGTTGATGCCGCTCCATGATAGCGTGCCAAGTTTCATGAATTTCAGACGATTTTAGGATTTACTAGATTTTAAAAACCAGGTATCTCAATGTTTTGCCGGCAATCAACAATGCCATGGTGTTTGAAATTCATTCCCATTTCTTACATGGGACATAAGCTTGCACCCAAGGACACAAATTTGATTTTCAACCAACTTATATGCACTGGAGCATGTGCATGTAGTTCAAATTTGAATTATGCACATAAATGCATTGAAAACTCAGTCAATGCATAAAAATGTGCAAATGAACCCCAAAAAATCACAAAAATTGACACAACACTCCTGTTGTTTCTATCTTGACACGAGAAATTTTTTGAAAGAAGTAAGAGGCAATGGATATCATTTTGTCCGCAAAGGTGGGACGTTCCCAACTGAAACCATCAGGGTTGTTGTGAGAAGCTCTGGTTTGTGAGAAGCATATACCCAAACCTGCCCCAAATGGAACAAAATTTTTACACAGCCTGTTGATGCCACTCCATGATAGCATGCTAAGTTTCATGAATTTCAGACGAGTTTTGGATTTACTAGATTTTAAAAACCAGGTTTCTCAATGTTTTGCCGGCAATCAATGAAGCCCTGGTGTTTGAAATTCATACCCATTTCTTGCATGACACCTAATCATGCACCCAAGGAAACAGATTTGATTTTTCAACCAATTTATATGCACTAGAGCATGTGCATGTAGTTCAAATTTGAATTATGTACATAAATGCATTGAAAACTCAGTTAATGCGTAAAAATGTCCAAACGAACCCCGAAAAATCACAAAAATTGATACAACACTCATGTTGTTCTATGTTGACAAGAGAAAAATTTGAAAGCAATAAGAGGCAATGGATATCGTTTCGTCCCCAGAGGTGGGACGTTACCTACCGAAGCCATCATGCTTGTTGTGAGAAGCTCTAGTTTGTGAGAAGCATATACCCAAACCTGGCAAAGGGGATAAATTTTTTACCATGGCCTATTGATGCTGCTCCATGATAGCATGCCAAGTTTCATGAATTTCAGACGCGTTTTGGATTTACTATATTTTAAAAACAAGGTATCTCAATGTTTTGTAGGCAATCAATGGTGCCCTGGTGTTTGAAATTCATTCCCATTACTTGCATGGGATCTAAGAATGCACCCAAGGAAACAGATTTGGTTTTTCAACCAATTTATATGCACTAGAGCATGTGCATGTAGTTCAAATTTGAATTATGTACATAAATGCATTGAAAACTCAGTTAATGCATAAAAATGTCCAAACGAACCCCGAAAAATCACAAAAATTGACACAACACTCCTGTAGTTCTATGTTGACACGACAAAATTTCTGAAAGCAATAAGAGGCAATGCATATAGTTTTGTCCCCAAATGTGGGACGTTACCTACCGAAACCATCAAGCTTGTTGTGAGAAGCTCTGGTTTGTGAGAAGCATATACCCAAACCTGCCCCAAATGGGAGAAAACATTTACCATGGCATGTTGATGCCACTCCATGATAGCATGCCAAGTTTCATGAATTTCAGACGAGTTTTGGATTTACTAGATTTTAAAAACCAGGTATCTCAATGTTTTGCCGGCAATCAACGGTGCCCTGGTGTTTGAAATTCATTCCCATTTCTTGCATCGGACGTAAGCATGCACCCAAGGACATATATTTGATTTTTCAACCAATTTATATGCACTGGAGCATGTGCATGTAGTTCAAATTTGAATTATGCACATAATTACATTGAAACTCAGTTAATGCATAGAAATATCCAAATGAACCCTGAAAAATCACAAAAATTGACACAACACTCCTATAGTTCTATGTTGACACGAGAAATTTTTTGAAAGCAATAAGAGGCAATGGATATCGTTTCACCCCCAAAGGTGGGACATTCCCTACCGATACCATCATGCTTGTTGTAAGAAGCTCTGGTTCATGAGAAGCATATACCCAAACCTGCCCCAAATGGGACAAAAAATTTACCATGGTATGTTGATGCCGCTCGATGATAGCATGCCAAGTTTCATGAATTTCAGACGAATTTTGTATTTACTAGATTTTAAAAACCAGGTATCTCAATGTTTTGCCGGTAATCAACGGGTCCCTAGTGTTTGAAATTCATTCCCATTTCTTGCATGGGACATAAATATGCACCCAAGGAGACAGATTTAATTTTTCAACCAATTTATATGCACTAGAGCATGTGCATGTAGTTCAAATTTAAATTATTTACATAAACGCATTGAAAACTCAGTTAATGCATAAAAATGTACAAACGAACCCCGAAAACTCACAAAAATTGACACAACACTCCTGTTGTGATATGTTGACACGAGAAATTTTTTGAAAGCAATAAGAGGCAATGGATATCGTTTCGTGCCCAAAGGTGGGACTTTCCCTACCGAAACCATCATCCTTGTTGTGAGAAGCTCTGGTTTGTGAGAAGCATATACGCAAACCTGCCCCAAATGGGACAAAAAATTTACCATGGCATGTTGATGCTGCTCCATGATAGCATGCCAAGTTTCATGAATTTCAGACAAGTTCTGGATTTACAAGAATTTAAAAACCCGGTATCTCAATATTGTGCAAGCAATCAACGGTGCACTGGTGTTTGAAATTCATTCCCATTTCTTGCATGGGACATAAGCATGCACCCAAGGACACATGTTTGATTTTTCAGCCAATTTATATACACTGGAGCATGTGCATGTAGTTCAAATTTGAATTATGCACATAAATGCATTGAGAACTCAGTTAATGCATAAAAATGTCCAAACAAACCCCGAAAAATCACAAAAATTGACACAACACTCTTTTTGTACTATGTTGATACGAGAAATTTTTTTGAAAGCAATAAGAGGAAATGGATATCGTTTCGTGCCCAAAGGCGGGACATTCCCTACCAAAACCATCATGCTTGTTGTGAGCAGGTCTCGTTTGTGAGAAGCATATACCCAAACCTATCCCAAATGGGACAACAAATTTACCACGGCATGTTGATGCCACTCCATGATAGCATGCCAAGTTTCATGAATTTCAGACGAATTTTGGATTTACTAGATTTTAAAAACCAGGTATCTCAATGTTTTGCCGGCAATCAATGGTGCCATGGTGTTTGAAATTCCTTCCCATTTCTTGCATGGGACATAAGCATGCACCCCAGGAAACATATTTGATTTTTCAACCAATTTATATGCACTAGAGCATGTGCATGTAGTTCAAATTTGCATTATGCACATAAATGCACTAAAAACTCAGTTAATGCATAAAAATGTCCAAACGAACACCGAAAAATCACAAAAATTGACACAACACTCTTGTTGTTCTATGTTGACATGAGAATTTTTTTGAAAGCAATAAGAGGCAATGGATATCGTTTCGTGTCCAAAGGCGGGACATTCCCTACCGAAACCATCATGCTTGTTGTGAGAAGCCCTAGTTTGTGAGAAGCATATACCCAAACCTGTCCCAAATGGGACAAAAATTTTACCACGGCATGTTGATGCCGCTCCATGATAGCATGCCAAGTTTCATGAATTTCAGACGAATTTTGGATTTACAAGATTTTAAAAACCAGGTATCTCATTGTTTTGCCGGCAATCAACGGTGCCATGGTGTTTGAATTTCCTTCCCATTTCTTGCATGGGACATAAGCATGCACCCAAGGACACATATTTGATTTTTCAACCAATTTATATGCACTGGAGCACGTGCATGTAGTTCAAATTGAATTATGCACATAAGTGCATTGAAAACTCAGTTAATGCATAAAAATTTCCAAACGAACCCAGAAAAATCACAAAAATTCACACAACACTCTTGTTGTTCTATGTTGACATGAGAAATTTTTTGAAAGAAATAAGAGGCAATGGATATCGTTTCGTGCCCAAAGGCGGGACAATCCCTACCGAAACCATCATGCTTGGTGTGAGCTCTTGTTTGTGAGAATCATATACCCAAACCTGCCTCAAATGGGACAAAAATTTTACCACGGCATGTTGATGCTGCTCCATGATAGCATGCCATGTTTCATGAATTTCAGATGAGTTCTGGATTTACTAGAATTTAAAAACTAGGTATCTCAATGTTGTGTCGGCAATCAACGGTGCACTAGTGTTTGAAATTCATTCCCATTTCTTGCATGGGACATAATCATGCACCTAAGGACACATATTTGATTTTTCAACCAATTTATATACACTGGAGCATGTGCATGTAGTTCAAATTTGAATTATGCACATAAATGCATTGAAAACTCAGTTAATGCATAAAAATGTCCAAACAAACCCCGAAAAATCACAAAAATTGACACAACACTCATGTTGTTCTATGCTGACACGAGAAATTTTTGAAAGCAATAAGAGGCAATGGATATCATTTCGTGCCCAAAGGTGGGACGTTCCCTACCGAAACCATCATGCTTATTGTGAGAAGCTCTTGTTTGTGAGAAGCATATACCCAAACCTGCCCCTAATGGGACAAAAATTTTACCACGACATGTTGATGCCGCTCAATGATAGCATGCCAAGTTTCATGGATTTCAGACGAGTTTTGGATTTCCTAGATTTTAAAAACCAGATATCTCAATGTTTTGCCGGCAATCAACGGTGCCCTGCCGTTTGAAATTCATTCCCATTTCTCGCATGAGAAATAAGCATGCACCCAAGGACACATATTGGATTTTTCAACCAATTTATATGCACTGGAGCATGTGCATGTAGTTCGAATTGAATTATGCACATAAATGCATTGAAAACTCAGTTAATACATAAAGATGTCCAAACGAACCCCAAAAAATCACAAAAATTGACACAACACTCTTGTTGTTCTATGTTGACACGAGAAATTTTTTGAAAGAAATAAGAGGCAATGGATATCGTTTCGTGCCCAAAGGTGGGACGTTCCCTACCGAAACCATCATGCTTATTGTTAGAAGCTCTGGTTTGTGAGAAGCATATACCCAAACCTGCCCCAAATGGGACAAATTTTTTACCACGGCATGTTGATGCTGCTCCATGATCGCATGCTAAGTTCCATGAATTTCAGACGAGTTCTGGATTTACTAGAATTTAAAAACCATGTATCTCAATATTTTGTCGGCAATCAACGGTGCACTAGTGTTTGAAATTCATTCCCATTTCTTGCATGTGACATAAGCATGCACCCAAGGACACATATTTGATTTTTCAACCAATTAATATGCACTGGAGCATGTGCATGTCGATCAAATTTGAATTATGCACATAAATGCACTAAAAACTCGGTTAATGCTTAAAAATGTCCAAACAAACCTCAAAAAATCACAAAAATTGACACAACACTCTTGTTGTTCTATGTTGACATGAGAAATTTTTTGAAAGCAATAAGAGGCAATGGATATAGTTTCGTGGCCAAAGGTGGGACATTCCCTACAGAAACCATCATGCTTGTTGTGAGAAGCTCTGGTTTGTGAGAAGCATACACCCAAACCTGTCCCAAATGGGACAAAAAATTTACCACGGCATGTTGATGCCGCTCCATGATAGCATGCCAAATTTCATAAATTTTAGACGAGTTTTGGATTTACTTGATTTTAAAAACCAGGTATCTCAATGTTTTGCCGGCAATCAATGATGCCATGGTGTTTGAAATTCTTTCCCATTTCTTGCATGGGACATGAGCATGCACCCAAGGACACATATTTGATTTTTAAACCAATTCATATGCAATGGAGTGTGTGCATGTAGTTTAATTTTGAATTATGCACATAAATGCATTGAAAACTCAGTTAATGCATAAAAATGTCCAAAGGAACCCTGAAAAATCACAAGAATTGATACAACACTCCTGTTGTTCTTTGTTGACATGAGAAATTTATTGAAAGCAATAAGAGGAAATGGATATCATTTCGTGACCAAACGTGGGACATTCCCTATCGAAACCATCATGCTTGTTGTGAGAAGCTCTTGTTTGTGAGAAGTATATACCCAAACCTGCCCCAAATGGGACACAAATTTTACCACAGCATGTTGATGCCGCTCCATGATAGCATGCCAAGTTTCATGAATTTCAGACGAGTTTTGGATTTACTAGAATTTAAAAACCAGGTATCTCAACATTTTGCCGGCAATCAACGGTGCCCTGGTGTTTGAAATTCATTCTCATTTCTTGCATGAGAGCTAAGCATGCACCCAAGGACACTAATTTGTTTTTTCATCCAATTTATATGTACTGGAGAATGTGCATGTAGTTCAAATTTGAATTATGCACATAAATGCATTGAAAACTCAGTTAATGCATAAAATGTCCAAATGAACCCCGAAAATCACAAAAATTGACAGAACAATCATGTTGTTCTATGTTGACACGAGAAACTTTCTCAAAGCAATAAGAGGCAATGGATATTGTTTTGTCCCCAAAGGCGGGACGTTCCCTACCAAAACCATCATGCTTGTTGTGAGAAGCACATACCCAAACCTGCCCCAAATGGGACAACAATTTTACCACGGCATGTTCATGCCGCTCCATGATAGCATGCCTAGTTTCATGAATTTCAAACGAGTTTTTCATTTACTAGAATTTAAAACCAGGTATCTCAATGTTTGTGGCCGAGTGACGGTGGCAGGGTGCTTGATATTCATTCCCTTTTCTTGCATGGGACCTAAGCATGCAACCGAGAACACATATTTGAATTTTTAACCAATTTATATGCATTAGATCATGTGCATGTAGTTCAAATTTGAAATATGCACATAAATGCATTGAAAACTCAATTATTTGATAAAAATGTCCGAACGAACCCCGAAAAATCCCCAAAGTTAACACAACACTCCTGTTGTTCTATGTTGACACTAGGAAAAAAATTAAAAATGAGAAGAGGCAATGGTTATCGTTTTGTCCATATAGGTGAAACGTTCCCTACCGAAACCATCAGGCTTGTTGTGAGAAGCTCTGGTTTGTGAGAAGCATATACCCAAACATGCCCTAAATGGGACAAAAAAATTACCGTGGCATGTTGATGCCGCTCCATGATAGCATGGGACGAATTTTGGATTTACTAGAATTACAAAAGCAAATATGTCGATGTTTGCCGAAGAGCCACGGTGCCTGGTGTTCGAATTTCATCCCTATTTCATCCCTATTTCTTGCATGGGACATAAGGATAAACTCGTGAACAGATATATGATTTTACAACCCATGTTGGTGCATCGGAGCATGTGCATGTAGTTTAATTTTGAATTGTGCACCTGAAATGTCTAGAAAACCAATTTAATGTATAAAATGTTTGAACGAACCCTGAATAATTCCAATTATTTTACGACACACATATAGTTGCATGTTCACTGCAGATAAAAGGTGTAGTAATTCAAACACGGTCCACAGCCGGCGTCTCAAGCACACTAGCTCGCTCTGCAAATATCATTTCACTGTTCAATCATCAACGGTGAAAGATGGACATGTGGACCCGCGTCGTGAGAGCAACTTCGGTGGCCCACTCCGACGAGAGCGCGGCCGCAGCCGCCATGCACGTGCTAATAAGGTGCATGAGCGCGGCCTCAGTCTGCAACCGGGCGGCCAAGGCAGCCCAAACGGCCGTTGTGTCTTCTCAGGTGGCGGCAGCAACATCTGCCTCGGGGATAGCAACTGGCGAGAGTGGCACAACAGCTGTCCGTTCCGCAGCGGCAGCCTCAGCCCTGATGGAGGCCGCCAACGACCATGTCGAGGCCGCCCATGCCCATCTCCTGGCGGTCACCACAGAAATCGAGCAAAGCTTCTTCGACAACGGTCGGCAACCCACGGCCGAAGAGCCGGCAATCGCCGAGAGCGTTCGAGCAGCCATCCGTTCCTCCGCTGCCTTGCGACGACGGAGCCCGTCCAAGCCCAGATCGCGGCCGCCCACGCCCAGCTCATGGCGGCGTTTTCCAAAGAGATGGTGGAGGCGGATGGCGAGATGCTTGCCAAGTATGGTGCGATGGATGCCATGGAGCCCCTTCCCAGGAGACCGTCGAGCGCGAGCTAGAAATGGAGGCGGCGGTGGAGATCAATGAGCACCAGCCGTAGTAGTACTCTTTGTTTTGTTTAATTAGGAGTGTCGGTCTTTAATTTGTTAGAGTAATGTTTAGGTTAGTTAGCTCTGTTTAATTGCTAAACTTGCTCGATTAAGAAGTGTGGGTGTACTGTAGTCTCCTTTGTGTACCCAAATTATGCAATGATGTGGATGACCACTATAACCATGGAAATTCGAACCAAATTTTTTGACATTCAAACTCATCACACACGGGTTAAGCTATTTGAACCGTTTGTGATGTTCACATATCGTACACAGTTCTGAATAAGGGGCCGTGTCTGATGACACTTTGTGTGCCAGTTTTTTCGCTGAAGCAATTCCAAATGTTTGGCTTCCACAAAAATATCTACCTCCCCGCCCCCTCCCCTTACCAAAAGCCACATTCCCTTGTTTTCACCTTTCTTTCCAAGTTGAAACCTTCACTCCTTGCTTGCAGCGCCGCCTCCTCGCCGGCGACCCTCCTTCACGCTGCTCGGCCTCGCCTATCCAGGCAGGTAATCCACATCCGACCCCCATCCTCCTCCTCCTTCCACATCCCACATGCCCTGACCGCCAGCGCGACCACGACACCTTCCACCCAAATTACTGACCCGTCCACCAAATAAGCACTGCCCTAAGCCATGGTGCATGTAGTATAGCCATGATCTCGAGGAGCATTTGGGAGCTGAGAAGCAAATCGCTGCCGCATGCGCGGATGAGGTCGCAATGGCTGCCATTCGTGCCGACCCCCAGATCTTGGAGGAGCACCTTGCCATTTGCTAGCTATGCTGGTTAAGCATGCTCGGTTTACCCACTTCGTGTGCTGCTCTTGCCTTTCCTTCACAAATTCTAGTGAATTGTGCTATCTAATTTTACCATGCAATCTGTTGCTCTAGTGTATATGTTCTATATGTCGTGCAGTGTGGTGCTCACTTATTAACTATTTTGTTAATTAGTTATCGTGTTCAGTTAACTGTTTGGTTCAATTATGCAAATGTGATGTTCAATTCTTCAGGCTGCAATTTTATATTGTCTTCCATGTGAGAAATAAATCAAATTTATCTTTACAAAATACATGAGAAATGAATGCAATTGCTATATTTCCAAGTTGTCAAGCATGCTTGGTTTGGTTATACATTGTGCAATGTGGTGCTCAGTTAACGTTTGGTTCATTTGTGTTGTGGTGTTTAGTTAACTGTTTGGTTCAATTCTGCAATCGATGTGCAATAGTTGTGGGTGCATTCTGTTATTGTATACCATGTGATGAATAAATTGAATTTGGCTATAGTAAATACATGAGAAATAATCTAATGAATCTGCAATGTGCTTATTTTTCATCAACATATTTTACTGATAGCATGCGAACCCTTACTTACCCTGATGACTAGCTACCGTATATGTCTTGCAGGGAAACAATGGGAAGCACTGCGGTTTACAGTCGAGGTTAGGACGTGCATGGTCCGTTGTCTAATAGCACATTATTGTGCAATTGCAGGAACCATTCTAATATTTAGGTTTTTAACAATTTGGTCTTGCACATGTAGGTCCTGCTGTTAGAGGTTTTGACCCACTGTTCGACCCTTTTGCATATGGGGAAATGAGTTGTCCATGAATATCAATCAAATCAAGAAACTCAGAAAGATTGTTAGGATAAAGAAATTAGCGACAAAAAACAACAAGATCTTTGTTTACACAATGAAGAAGACATCAGTTCACTACAAGATGGTACTAACTATTATACCTTGCCTTTTTTTATTCCTCTGGCCCATTTCCAATATAGAGAAGATATTTATGCACATCATTGTTTTCAGGCCTTTCCAAAGTAGTTAACTGATGATTACTCTCAAACCACCTCTATGGTCAGGAGGCGAGGAAGGTTTTCATACAACACCCACGGTTCAATATTGAAGTATTCTTGAGGAGGACGAAGGACGGACGGTCAATCATCCATAGGCACTGGCCTAAAGTTGCAAAGACCTTCAACATGAATGAAGGCTCAATATTCGCCTTCCGCTTCAGCAGTTTTCCAGATAAGATACATCTGTCTATATACCATCTATGATGCTAATTTCGGAAGGTTCTACATGTTGCATGTGAAACTTGGTGCTGGTGCAGTTGTGTAATGGGGTAGCTGAGTGCTGAAGCTATATCATGTTGTACTATGATGTATTTCCATTATGAAATTCTGCTTCCTTAATAAGGAAATGAAATATATTATGTGCTTTATATGAATGTCAATTAGATTAATAAATGGATTATTGATAATAGGGCAATTAGCCAGCTAATGGAGAATTAGCCTGCTAATTGGGTTTTGCTATTCCAAACGGTTATTGAAAAAATACTATGGGCGATGACCTCAGGCAACGCACACAGTTTCTAGGAATAAACCGTGTTGGATCAATGAACAATCACACAAGACTTTCTCTTGAAAATTGTTTTCGTTAGGCCACCTTGCGCAAACATTTACCACATAAAAATTGTGTGTGATGGACAACCTTTGCCACACAGTTTCTTCTACAGACCATTTGTGATGCATTCAATAACGCAAACGATAAAATTGTTAATATCGTGTGCAATGGCAACGCTATCACAAATGATTTAATTGGAAAAATTGTGTGTGATGTACCTGTGAACGGAAACGTTTTCCTTTGAGCGACTGTGTGGGATGTACATATGAACGGAAACGTTTAACGGGGACTGACTATGTGGGATGTACTTACGACCAAATTCCGCATGTATAATTGTATTTTTTTAGCTCTACTATACGTATTTCTGTATTTGATCGCTCGCCGGTCGCACACGAACTCATTTTGCCGAGCGTGTGTGCCAGGAGGGCCATATCCCCGACGGTTTCTGGGTCGTGTGGGAAGGACCCCCCATCGCCATCACTCACTACGAGACGGTTCCAAATGCCATCACAGAAAGGGGTTAAAAACCGTTCGTATAACCCCGACGTGTACTAGTGTTAACCTCTTTTGGCAGGACATGCAGAGCTTTACACACAACTAAGAGTAGAGCTCTGGATCATATGAATGATTAAGTTAAAGCCCATCATAAAACATTCAAACTGATGTTTCAAAAATCAACATGCATGTAGGCATGATATGGCGGATCACTATTTTAACATAGCCTATTACAAGGCCATCACGCGCCCACAAGTTTGAAGCAAAGTGTTCTTCTGAGACAAGGACTCTTACACCCTGGCCTGAGACCTGCCTGGTTCATCATTGGTTTCCTTCTTGGCGAGTTGACGACTCTGGGTCATCCTGCGCTGGCTCTTCTTCTTCGGCCATCTGGAGGTCAGGTGATGTCCAGTTGATGCCGGTTAAGGGCTTGAATATGGATTTTTCATTTATAATGAGAGCCAAGTCAAGGTCAAGGCAAAGAGGTGCTTACGCCTGGCAGGAACAAGGTTCCTCGCTTCATGGGTGGGCAGCTTAATTTTGTTATTCTGGTCATCATAAGCCAGCGTGTAGTGCTTTAGATTCATCTCTTCAATCAGCTTGCACGCCACAGGCTGCATCACCCTCACGCACTTGTTAAAATCTTGTTCTTTAATGGCTGACCTGTCATCTTTAAACTTGGGGCATCTGGTGGCTATCTCTTCTGGGTCAAGTTCTATTGCCCATGCGTTGGCTTGACCTAGAGCGACGATAGCTCCAGCTCGGGTGGTTGACAATCGACACTCTTCGATTTGAGAGGGTGATGTTGAGAATTATTCTAGCACAGTCTCGGAGAAGTGTTGGAGGCTTTCTTCCACCTGACAGGGAAACAAGACTGCGTAGAGTCCCAGTGTATAGCTTCTCGAACAATGAGTATACCAGATTTAACTTCAGCAGCATGCTTTCACCAAGGTTGGCACTTCTGGAGCCTGTTCAGTTGAGGCGTAATTGTAGTGCGGTGGGTTAAAAACATTACATGTTATGAGTCGCCAGGCGAGTCCAATAAATACATAAGCTAATGAGGAGTTGGATATGAATCTTACCAAAGATGGCAGCTATCATTTTGATAATGTGTTGCTTTAAGCCGGTTAACTCTTCAGTCACCGGCTTAAGCGCAGCTTCAGCATCTTTGGCTCTCTTCTGCAGGGCAGATTTATCGGCCTCCTAGGTGTTTCTATTGGTTTCAAAACTCGCCTTGGCCTTCTCAAACTCTTCTAATGAAGTCTTTAGCCGTGACTCGGACTGGGTAGTCTTAGCCTGTTGAAGTTCAATATTTTTCTTTAAGTCAATTAATTAACTATGACTCCTTCATGACCAGCTCTTCCTGAAATGTAGTATTGAACAAAGGGTTGTTATACAATAAGCAACATCAATGACATACAAATATTTAAGTCCCAAAACACATTGCAAGAAATATCCTTGGCACCTGGGGGCTAATCTAGGTCATTTTCAATTCTTATTGAAGAGCCGGCTCATCTTATCAGATTAAGCCAGCCCTTGGGTGCTACATGTTTGATTCTATTTCAGAGGTCATTGAAGACCCGACTCATCTTATCAGATTAAGCCGGCCCTTAGGGGCTTCATGTTTGATTCTATTTCAGATGTCATTGAAGACCTGACTCATCTTATCGGATTAAGCCTACCCTTGGGGGATACATGTTTGATTTTGCGTAAAGAGATTGAAGACCTGGTTTGTCCTTGTTGGTATAAACGGGCCCTTGGGGGCTAGATGAGTATATGCATATAAATAGAAGGAAACAAATCTATTTCATACATCATATTTTTGCCTCATCAGATTGACCAGGCCAGCCTCCATGTCATGACTTGTGTGCAGGCGACTTAGGTAACCTGCATGCAGCTCGCCTGCGCTAAAATCGACATAGTTTTGTAGATCCATCTTCAATTTACCATTGTCTACGGCTGGGGGCTCTTCTTTAGCACTATGTTTGGCCAAAACAGTAGGATTCCCTGGCTCAGTATAGCCTATGTGAGTGATGATGACATCTTTAGTGGCCTTGGCGGCTTGGGGCTCGGCGGATCATGACTGCCCACCAGGTTGCTCTCAGTATGCATTGACTCAAGAGCTGACATGTCAATTTTTGGCGGCGGGTCATTGACAGGGCCTTTAGGATTTTGAACTGAAGCATCAGGGGCCTCAATCGTTTGCACTTCTGGTCCAGCAGCCCTAGGATCTTTTGTAGACCCGCCCACTTTCTGTTTTTGCCTGCCTTGGCTATGCCCCTATAGAAAGGATACAAGATATCATGAGTGTGCATTGTTACAAGTCATTTATGAACAAAGTGAAATACTTACCCATGGGCAACCTTGAAGAAAAGCATTTGAGTTTATGTAGAGTTGTCGGATGATGGAGAAGTTCCCTGATACTTTGAGTTGGAAAGATTAAGAGGTTGGTGAAAAAGACCAGTCTGCGGAAGAGAAATTCTAGGGTTATGAGGAACCTCATTTCAACGCTTGCGAGGATAAGCAGTATTGGGTAATCTAGAGTAAAGGTCTTGAGAACCATCACTCTGGGTCATACGTCTGGAGTCATGCTGGTGCTTCTTCAAAAGAAAATTGGGGTCCAAATGAGGAAGGTGATGAGAAAATCTTACTTTCCGGATGACCCGTCGGGTTTTCTTTCATGGCAAAGGATTTGAGTCAGAGGAGACAGGTATTACCTCTGTTGAAATTGCCTAGCTTGTCTCCGTGTCATCCTGTGAAGAGTCGGCATCAATAAGTTGCATAAAAAGAAGACCAAGGGAATCCGGTTCTACCTTCGAGTCATCTAGCTTGAGAAGGTCTTCTGTTGTCTGTTTTTTACGATGACCCAAAGCATGGGTCTTGGTCTTAGGTTTTTTAACCGGGGTGGCGGCTTGTGGTTTCCTAGTCCAGAAGATGGATTCAGCCTGCATAAGTGAAGAAAGAGGCTAAAAGGAGGTATAACACTGAAACTAAATTATATTGAAATAGATAAAGGTAAACACTTACAGGTGGAGCTGGGTTCTGTTTAAAGAATGGTGGCAGGCCCACTTTGTTATAGTTCTCTTGAGACTCGTCCAGCAAGGTCCTCATGGTCTTGAAGACCTCTTCAACGGTAAAGTTGTCTGTTGTGAACCGTTGAGGATCACTTGTTTCGCCAAAATATTCACACATTAGGCTGGGGCAGTGGCTTAAGGGGAGTATTTTCCATGAGACCCAGCACAGGGTTAAGTGAACCCCAAGTAGCCCGTGAGGTAATAAGGCTTTAGCCCTAGAAAGGAATGGGAGATCCATGGGATGCTCTTCTAGAATAATCTTGCTTGGCGGGTCAAAGTTCAATGGAAGGCGCTCAGCTCTAAACCCGGGCAGAGGGTTTTCGATGGCTGGTGCGGTATTATTGTAGTAAAACCAAGTGGTTACCCATCCCTTGGGGTGACTGGGTAGGATGATGGAGGGAAAGTTGTTGTCCCTCCATCTCTGAATTGAAATTCCACCTAATTCTTGACTCTGGCCGTTTTTGCATTCAGTCTAGCGGTTTATATAGAAGAACTCCTTGAAGAGGGGGATTGTGGGTGTTGTCTGAAGATAAACTTTGTAGAAGATTTGGAAGTGGCAAATATTGGACACCAATTTCAGCCCTATATCTTGAGGGTGCAGATTGAAATAATGAAGGAGGTCTCGGAAGAACCTAGACCCGGGTGGAGTAAACCCTCTGAGTATGTGATCAGTAAAGACTACAATATCATCTTCAGCTGGTGTAGGAATTACTTCTCCATTGCTGACCCGCCATCCGATCTCCCGTTGACTTGCCAAAAGGCCTAGTCTTACGAAATCATCAAGGATCTGCTTGGTAACCAAGGACCATTCCCAGTTGACCATGGTCATTTTTTGGCAGTTGAAAAATTATGGCCTGGAAGTATAAGGTGGTGAGTTGGAGCTATGCTATTGACTAAAGGTGAAGATGACAATTTAAATGACTGCAAATTAATTATGGGTACATGGTGGGTCATAGCTACGAGTGCATCACAAGCCGTTTGTGCATTGAAGGGCGCGACAGATACAACTAAGAGATACCTTAATTATAAGGTGTGATTGTCAAGTTATGAGTAGTACATTGATGAGTCGAATTGCAGAAATGTTTTCGGAGCCCGGACGGATTACATGTTATAATTAAGCCGGTTCAAAGACTGGCGGGTTATGAGATTATTATCTAAGGCATCGGAATAGCATTGGTCGGGCGGTCATATATGAATCTAAGATTGATGAAATTCAGCTAAGTGTGGGACAAACAAGTTTCACAATTTTTGCCGAAAATTTTGGAACTGCAGCTCTAAAAATAAAAAATGGCTAAACTTAAAGCATGGTAGTGGAAGAACTGAAGACCAAGTCATTTGGTTGGTTAAGGAGATGGAATCTACATAGGATATAATGGAAGGGATAAAATCTACTGCCATACTACCTATGTTTTGGTTTTTGGGGCAAGTTATATGTTCTCAAGCAATAAATGGTTGGATTGGGACGAGCTCTAAAGAACTCCGACGAACCCTATGAACAAGACTGATCTAATGTGGATCTAAGAAAGGGGAGAAGAAGTACCTGGGGATGTTGGTGAAAAGCGGAAGTATGCCTCTATGCTCTGGTCTGATCAGGTCGATGCAGCGGCCTGGATGGAGTCGTTTGCGACAGTCGTCTGGGGTTGTAGAGCTTCGACAGCGGTGGTTGACGCGAGGAGGAAGAAGACGAGAGAGGGGCTGGGTAAAAGTGAAAAGAAAGGACCCCCGTCCCTATTTATAAGGAAACAGTAAAATGGAATGCATGGAAATGAAGGGGACAACATGATTATCTCAATGGTACAGGCGCCTCGATTCTTGGAATGGCTGATTAATAAAAGATCCGTTATGACATCATGGGATTTTTTTTCTGAAATTAATAATGTGATGTCAACTTTTGTCATGGCGGGTCATGAAGGTTTGTCAGTTTAAATGCTGAAAGGGTTTAAAAAATTCACCAACCAAAGGATGAAGATTTACATGAACAGGTTCAAATCAATCTGGAGCCAAATGTCGGGGATATAACCCCACGGTGTAACCCACCCAGGAGGAGCTGGGTTATACAGTTAGTGACTTATGGCAAGGGGCCCAAGCGGGCCCAAGAAGACAAGACTTGAAGATGACGGCTCATAGGCAGGCTTATTGGAGGCCCAAGACCCGGAGGCGACTCTAGACCCGAAGGTATGAGCCGCCCGATGATGACTTGCTCTGTAAGGCAAGGAAGTTAGAACCAGAGTCGGTTACGTTGTGTGAGCCGACCTGGACTCTTGTGAGCCGCCAGACCTCGACCTCTGTATATAAAGGTGAGACCCGGGGGCGGGTTAACTGAGGAAACAACTGATTGATAGCTAGGTCAAGCGTAATCACTCCCTTGTAATCAAAACTCAAGAAATACAACTAGAACCAGGACGCAGGCTTTTACCTCGTAGTGAGGGGCCGAACCTGGGTAAAACCTTGTGTCCTTCGTCCCGCTCAACCCCTTCGAGCTAACCTACGTTGCGATGGCTCCACACCTAAGTCCTTTTACAAGGGCATCTGCCGTGTTAACTCCACAACATTTAGTCTGAGTTATATGTTTTATCTTGCAATGGATGTTACATCAAGACAGGAAACAAATGTTGCACATAACTTCTTAAGATATTGAGTAGATATGAAGTTTGATTTATGAATCATATTTAGCATTTAAAAACTTACTTAGAACTTGATACGTCTCCAACGTATCTATACTTTATTATTCTTCCATGCTATTATATTATCTATCTGGGATGTTTTATAATCATTTTATATCATTTTTTGGTACTAACCTATTAACATGGTGCCAAGTGCCAGTTGTTATTTTCTGCATGTTTTTTACAACGCAGGGAATCAATACCAAATAGAGTCCAAACGCAACCAAACTTTTTTGAGATTTTTTTGGACCAGAAGACAACCAATGGGCTGAAGAAGCATCTGAGGGTGCTCCGAGGGGAGCACAACCCACCAGGACCTCTAGGAGGCCCAGGCGCGCCCTAGTGGGTTGTGCCCACATCGGGTACCCCCTGAACCGCCTCTTTGCTCTATAAATACCCCAACATTCCAAAAACCCTAGGGGAGTCAACGAAAATCAATTCCAGCCTCCGCAGAGTCCAGAACCACCAGATCCAATCTAGACACCATCACAGAGGGGTTCACCACTTCCATTGGTGCCTCTCCGATGATGCGTGAGTAGTTCTTTGTAGACCTTCGGGTCTGTAGTTAGTAGCTAGATGGCTTCCTCTCTGTCGTTTGATTCTCAATACAATGGTCTCTTGGAGATCCATATGATGTAACTCTTTTTGCGGTGTGTTTGTTTGGATCGGATGAACTATGAGTTTATGATCAGATCTATCTTTTTATCCATGAAAGTTATTTGAATTTTCTTTGATCTCTTATATGCATGATTGCTTATAGCCTCGTATTTCTTCTCCGATATTTGGGTTTTGTTTGGCCAACTTGATCTTTTTATCTTGCAATGGGCAGAGGTGCTTTGTAGTGGGTTCGATCTTACGGTGCTTGATCCCAGTGACAGAAGGGGAACCGACACGTATGTATCGTTTCTACTAAGGATAAAACGGTGGGATCTATCTCTACATAGATAGATCTTGTCTACATCATTTCATCATTCTTATTGTATTACTCCATTTCCCCATGAACTTAATACACTAGATGCATGATGGATAGCGGTCGATGTTGAAGGAAATATGCCCTAGAGGCAATAATAAAGTTGTTATTTATATTTCCTTATATCATGATAAATTTTTATTATTCATGTTATAATTGTACTAACCAGAAACTTATTACATCTGTGAATACATAGAAAAAGAGAGTGTCACTAGTATGCCTCTACTTGACTATCATGCAACTCCCGAATACCGCACGAACACTTTGTGTGCTACCAAACGTCACAACATAACTGGGTAATTATAAAGGTGCTCTATAGGTGTCTCCGATTGTGTTTGTCGAGTTGCATAGATCGAGATTAGGATTTGTCACTCCGTCTATCGGAGAAGTATCTCTGGGCCCTCTCGGTAATGTACATCACTATGAGCCTTGTAAGCAATGTGACTAATGAGTTAGTTGCAGGATGATGCATTACAGAATGAGTAAAGAGACTTGCCGGTAACGAGACTGAACTAGGTATTGAGATACCGACGATCCAATCTCGGGCAAGTAACATACTGATGACAAAGGGAACAACATATGTTTTTATGCGGTTCGACCAATAAAGATCTTCGTAGAATATGTAGGATCCAATATGGGCATCTAGGTTCCTCTATTGGTTATTGACCAGAGAGGTGTCTCGGTCATGTCTACATAGTTCTCGAACCCTAGGGTCCACACGCTTAACGTTCGTTGATGATATAGTGCTATGTGAGTTATGTATGTTGGTGACCGAATATTGTTTGGAGTCCCGGATAAGACCACGGACATGATGAGGAACTCCGGAATGGTCTGGAGATAAAGATTGATATATGGGATAATGGTGTTTGGTCTCCGAAAGGGTTCTGGAATTCACCGGAAGGGGTTCCGGATATTTCCCGAAATGTTTGGGTACGAGAACACTTTATTTCGGACAAAGGGTAAAGCCCACAAGGTTTTTGGAAAGAGCAAAAGGAAGTTTTGCGGAGTCCAGGGGCCAGACGCCAGGGTCCCTGGCGTCTGGGTCTAGACGCCGGGATCCCTGGCGTCTGGTCCTGGAGTCCGAGAAGGACTCTTGCCTTTCGGGTGAAACCAACTTTGTGTGTGCTTTTACTCCAAGTTTTGACTCCAAGGCTCAACATATAAATAGAGAGGTAGGGCTTGTACCCAAGACACATCAAGAAACACCAAGCTGTATGCCGGCAACCCCGTCCCCTCTAGTTTATCCTCTGTCATAGTTTTCGTAGTGCTTAGGCGAAGCCCTGTGAAGTTTGTTCTTCACCAACACTGTCGCCACGCCGTCGTGCTTCCAGAGTTCATCTACTACTTCGCCCGTCTTGCTGGATCAAGAAGGCGAGGACGTCATCGAGCTGAACGTGTGCTGAACGCAGAGGTGCCGTACGTTCGGTACTTGATCGGGACGGATCATGAAGGTGTACGACTACATCAACCGCGTTGATAAAATGCTTCCGCTTTTGGTCTACAAGGGTCCGTAGACACACTCTCCCCTCTCGTTGCTATGCATCACCATGATAGATCTTGCGTGTATGTAGGATTTTTTTTGAAATTACTGCGTTCCCCAACAGATGTGTGGAGTAATACTAGTAGATGCAGGCAGGAGTCGGTCTACTAATCTTGGACGTGATGCCTATATAATGATCATTGCCTGGATATCGTCATGATTATTTGAAGTTCTATCAATTGCCCAACAGTAATTTGTTTACCCACCGTTTGATATTTTTCTCGAGAGAAGCCACTAGTGAAACCCACGGCCCCCGGGTCTCTTTCTCATATTATTTGCCTTTGCGATCTATTTTATTTGCCTTTTATTTTCAGATCTATTAAACCTAAAATAAAAAAATACCTTGCTGCAATTTATTATTATTTATTTTATTTTGCGTTCGATCTATCAATCTACTACAATTTATTCACGTCCGTTTTGCCAATTTCTGGCACCGTTAGCCGAAAGGGATTGACAACCCCTTTAATACGTCGGGTTGCGAGTTGTTGTTATTTGTGTGCAGGTGCCGTTTACGCGTTGTTGGTTGGTTCTCATACTGGTTCCATAACCTTGGTCTCATCACTAAGGGAAATACCTACCGTCACTGTGCTGCATCATCCCTTCCTCTTTGGAGAAATACTAACGTAGCTTCAAGCCGGATCAAAAGGAATTTCTGGCCCCATTGACGGGGAAGATCATCTACATATACCAGGTTCCTAATCACAAATATCATCTCCTCGCAATACACATTATTTGCCATTTGCCTCTCATTTTCCTCTCCCCCACTTCACAAAAATTTGTCGTTTTATTCGCCCTCTTTTTCATTGCCCTTTTTCTCGTCAGATCTCTTGTTTGCTTGTGTTGCCATGTGTCTTCTATTTGCTTGCATCTTCGCTTGCTAAAGATCTATTGATATGGATCATCATCGACTTGCTAATCTTTTCAAAATATCCAATTATGATGAACCAATTGCTAGTGAATTGAGTTCACTAGATTATCCTTGTGAAGTTTTGCTTGAGATTTATGAATCTGAAAATTGTGATGAAGTGTTAAATGAACAAATTTATAAAGTGATTCATGATAGCTCCTTGAATGAAAATCATGATTGCAATGATGTTATTATAAATTCTATTAATGTCACTTATGCTAATACTATGCAAAACCCCAAGCTTGGGGTAGCTAATTTTGGTATGTCGACTACTTGTTGCAATGATCATGATTGGGGTGATGATTCTTATGATCTTGAAAATTTATATACACCTCATGATGAATATGCTTGCTATAATATTGAAAGTGGGTTTGGAGGAGTGTCAACTTTTGCTAAAAATAATCCCACTTATTTGGAGAGTTTTCAATCTTATGAAATTTTTCATAAAAGTGGGCTTGGAGAGGTCATGACATTATTTAATGATAATCCCACTATTTTGGAAGAGTGTCAACTTTGCAGGCATGTGGATCATGAAGAGAAAATTTTATGTGATAGCTATATTTTTGAATTTGAGTATGATCTTACATGTAATTATTATGAGAGATGAAAATATGGTCATAGAAATTTTTAGGTTACTAAATTTCCTCTTCTTTGCATATGCTAGATATTTCGTGTCTTGATAATATGTTTGCTTGTAAAATTCCTATGCATAGGAAGAGAGTTAGACTTAAATGTGTTTGTCACATGTTTCATGATGCTCTCTTTGTGTTTCAATTGTTATCTTCCGTGTGAGCATCGCTGAAATCTTATGCCTAGCTAGGGGCGTAAAATGATAGCGCTTGTGGGAAGCAACCCAATGAATAAAATTTATTTTTGCTTTTTGTTTTCTGTTCTTGACTGTTAGTAAAATTATGCTACTATTATGATCTTGTTTTTTGTGTTTTAGTTAGTGTTTGTGCCAAGTAAAGCCTTTAGGATCTTCTTGGGTGATGGTTGATTGATCTTGCGGAAAAAAACAGAAACTTTTGCGCTCGCGAAAATAATTTTCATTTTTAACCACAGAGCGATAAAATACCAATTTCTATTGCAGTATATTTATATACAAATTTCCCAGGCCATCCTAATTTTTTAGAGTTTTTGGAGTTACAGAAGTATTCGAAATATCCAGATTGCTACAGACTGTTCTGTTTTTGACAGATTTTGTTTTCCTTGCATTGTGTGCTTGTTTTGATGGCTCTATTTTTTTCTTTGATGAGTTTTTGCCATAGAAAAGTTGGAATATAGTAGATATAATGCAAGAACAAAATATGAATTGGTTTTCTACAGCACTTATAGTAGTGATTTGTTTTCTTATACTAACGGATCTCACATAGGTTTTGTTGAATTTTATGTGATTGAATTTTTCAAGTTTTGGGTTATCTTACGATGGATGAAGGAATAAGGAGTAAGAAGAGCCTAAGCTTGGGGATGCCCCGGCATACCAAGCTATTATCCAAAAGAGAGCAAGCAACTAAGCTTGGGGATTCCCCCGAGTGGCATCCCCTCTTTCTTCTAATGACCATCGGTATTTTACTCGAAGCTATAGTTTTATTTGTCACATACTATGTGTTTTGCTTGGAGCGTCTTGTATGATATGAGTCTTTGATTGTTTTGTTTTGATTTTTAAGTCCTGATTCCTTGCTGGACACACCTATTTGAGAGAGCAAAAATTATGTCATGACTTGTTAGAATTGCTCTCTATGCTTCACTTGAATTTTTATGAGCTATGGATTGCTCCACTGCTTCACTTATATCTTTTTGAACACGGTGTGCTTTAGTATTTTTGAAGAAATGCTCTCCTGCTTCACTTAAATTAATTTGTGAGAAAGAAATTTTATGCTCATGATCATCACTTATATTTGTTTGAGCTTATCAAAAGCAACATATCACTAGTGCAGGATGCTGCTAACGCGACACTACAGTCAGAGACCCTTCTAGAAACTGTGTGCGATGCAATAATCGCAAACGGTGTTGTATGAAAACCATCAGAAATGATGCAAAACATTTGCAATGAATGATACATCAAACACGGTTCAGATTATAGTTGCGTGTGTGATGAGGGGCGTATGGTTGATCTGTACGAACTATTTGCGTTGAGACAGAACAACAGAAACGGGCAGTCAGATCAAGGAGTGTGCGATATACGGCATACAGTTCACTCTCATGAACTGTCTGCGATGAGTTAGATGAACACAAATGATTCGGCGTAACAATATGTGTGTGATACCCGACAAACAGGCTGGTAATCAGAGTTGTGTGCGATCATCATAGACAGCCCATACGGTCTTTTTTGTGAAATGTGTGCTCATTAGGGCACACAGTTCAACAAACCAACATATTGGCGATAATGTAGAAGATTTATGTCGAATACATATTACTAACCGTCTACGATGAGATTGACAGGATAAACAGAGATATATGCAGTATGCTTAATTTAGTCCTTCTTCTTCTTGTTGTTCTTGTTGGATGGCCCCGCGACATCGTCTTGGCGAGGACGCTTCTTGCCGCTGACCGTTGTCTTTTCATCGCCACCGCCGTCGTCATCATCATCCTCCTCCTCCTTGTTCGACCATTCCTCGTCCTCATCATCGTCGTCCTCTTCTTCGTCCTCCGACGGCTCCTTGTCCGTCTGGTGTTTGTATGACGACTCCGGAGGCGGCGTCCCTTCTATGAACCAGTTATAATCGAGGTCTGGGCTAGACGCCGGACTCATGGAAGACGAGCAGGATGATTCCAATGTTGACTATCATCGGGCGCCAGACTGCTGGCCGAATTGTCGTCCTCGCTATCGCTTGACATGGTTGCAGAGTGTGTGCCAGTGTGTAGCACGGCCTGCTGGGGACGATGAAGATGGTGGACACTTAAGCGGGGTATGCAGAGAAGAGGAACTACCAATTGAAGTGGGGATTGAAGCACGGGTTGACGTATTATCTAACCGCTGATATAATCAACCGCAATTATTTGTACCCAGTCGCTCCAAATTCCCGGGGTTGCGTAGGACTCCTATTGGCTGGTTTCCTTTTTCAAGATAAAACAACCAGTTTTGGTATTATGCACCGGTACCGGTACGAACGGAGTAGGATAGTTGGCAAGCAATACATTGAGCTCTTCTTATTGATAAAGCCAGTAATAATCAAACTAGAAAGAAAAAGAAAAAAGACAAAGAAAAATATCCGCATGAATCTTCGCGTAACATCAATGGCATAGGACCTAGATGTGCATTACTTATAGAGCATCAAGATGTGCTTTAGCAATACTGTCAAACAAAACCCCTAATCATCATTGCAAACAGCGCATAGAACATGGCTAATGCGACAAACACAACTAGACATGCTAGTTCCTTCTTGTATCTTGCTTTCATCTATTTACTGTGATTGATTCTTTCTTGCTTCATCATACTGATTGTACATTCCAGATCAACCAGTTTCTTCTTCAGCTTTACTTTATCTTCTGTGAGTTTGGAGATAACACTCCGATCCCTGCCATGCCATTCTTCATCCAGCCAGTTAACAAAGGCACAAGCCTCATATCCCTGCCAATGTTAAATAGTATTCTGGATGAGCAGTGGCATTAACTGAAGTAAAATGATGAACTTAATTAGCACTAACCTCTAAGGGGCAACTGAGAAACCGCCTTCCAATGTCGAATCCCTCCGTGCATGCACGTCGAGCGGGAGTGCGCCCGTGCACACAACTTAGCTTTTGGTACTTCTCGTTGGCGCAAAACTAAGAGTCGAACTCATGTTGCAGGAGTCTGGAGTCAAGCTCCGGATTCGGCGGCAGATCGCTTTCCTAGGCATGGGTGGGGGGGGTCATTTAGGACAGATTCAACAAGGATATATACTTTGGACCTGCTAAAAAATATTGGATAGATTGGAACCTGACAGGACGATTCGGATCCATAGTACACCTACCTTCTAATGAACTTAGGCAAGTGCTCGGCAGCGATAAGAGAAGGAGCAGCCACACCAAAACCATCAGTTCCACTCATCCGCATTCCCCCAATATCAGTGCCAGGCGAGGGAATTTGGAGGCTATGTACGGATTTGGGGCAAACGGGGAAACTTTGGAGATAAGCTAACGGTCGGGAACTACTAATGGCACTATATATGTTTTATATGGCACACTTTTTGTACATGTCGTTTGTGTTGGGTATTACAACGTCACACAAGATTTCTGCACCAAACCGTGTGAGAAGACAACGTAGGTTAGACACGGTTGCCGTTACATAGCCGTATGTGATGTACTACCCTGTCCATATAATTGATTTACAGTGAGATACCGTGTAAACAGCCGCTCCACGTATATCCGTAAAAAACAGCTGCTCTGCATATAGAGATGACGGTGGCGGCCTAGGCAGCGGCTACCGGAGAAGAGGTCAATCCTCGGTCGGTGCGCGGTGGCGGCGTCATAGGAGGTCAATCCTCGGTGTGCGGCGGGAGATAGGAGGAGCTCAACCATTGAGGTCGGCGGCGGCGTGATTCGAGCACATCCATCGCGGTTGATGGCAGGATAGTGGAGGTCGAACTTCAGGCGGCAGTCGCACTAAGCTTTGCTCCTCGACCCTGCTGTCTCGGCATGCTGCCGCATCGCGCTTGTCTGTCTGCTGGGTGGAGGTCGCCGCGCGGCTAATTAATTAATGTTTTCTTTTTATGAGTGGCTTAATTAAGGTATTTAATTCCTAAGTGTAGTGTTGTACTAGCACTCTGTGTGTAAATTGACTGGCCATTAATTTTTGTCATTGCACGTTTGGATAACAACATGGAGCACCCCCAGTAATTACTAAAATAAAACCTTGTGATTTATGCACGCATCTATGGGCATTAGTTAATCCGTGTATTAATGTTGTTGTTTTGTTTTTAATTACCATTCGTCCGCTGCAGATGGAACGATCTCGATGGATGAAGAATCGGAAAACCGCATATTTTATCAGTGGCATGACAGAGTTCATGAATTTGGCTGAAATACAAAGAGGAAAATTGGTGATGCGGATTACATCATGTGTCCTTGTACTGATTGTGCCAATACAGAGTCACATGAAGTTGCAGATGTCCAGATGCACTTAGTCTCTAGGGGATTCATGGATCAATATACACATTGGACCAGACACGGTGAAGAGGAGGTCATGGATGAAGATACCCAGGGCAGCGAGATGCCAAACCCTGATCAGTGTCACATGGATGTTGAATCTAACATCAGGGCAGAGGCGTCAAGCTACCAATGGAACACCGCAAAGCCGAAATGCCCACTGGAAAACCAAGACATCCGCACAGATGACGACGATCTTGATATGCCAGATTTTGCTGCTATGATTATAGATTTTGAGGGCCCATAAAAGGATTTTATTGGGTACAAGGATCTGCCAACCATTGATGCAGACTCCAAGAAAGAATTGTATCTAGGTTGCAAAAAGAAATGTTCCAGGTTGAGTGCCACCCTAGCTCTTCTCAGATTTAAAGCAGCAAATGGTCTATCAAACAAGGGCTTCACAGAGATCTTAGGTGTTTTCAAAGATATTCTTCCGGAAGATAATGTGCTCCCCAGAAGCACGAATGAAGCAAAGAAATTTTTTTGCCCATTGGAACTTGAAGTACAGAAGATACACGCTTGTGTGAATGATTGTATATTGTACCGTGGTGAGTACAAAGATTTCCGTGCATGTCCCACATGCAAGCATGCACGATACAAGCACAGGAGAGCAAAGAATAGTACAAATTCGACAACGAGATCAAGATAGGAATCCCGTTCAAGATTTTTTGGTACTTGCCTTTAATTCGAAGGTTGAGGCGTTTGTTTGCAAACCCTGGAGAGGCAAATAGGTTGCGGTGGCACCATGATGAGCGAATTGCGGATAGGTTTATGAGGCACCCGAAAGATGGGGCTCAGTGGGAATTAATCGACAACAAGTTTGGAAAATTTGCCAAGGATCCTAGAAGTATAAGGCTCGGGGAGTGTACTGATGGGATGAATCCTTTTGGCGATATGAGCACCAATCTCAACACATGGCCGGTGCTTCTGTGCATATATAACCTAGCTCCTTGGTTGTGTATGAAGAAAAAATACATTATGATGTCAATGATTATCCAAGGCCCGAAGCAACCTGGAAATGACATCGACATTTACTTTCAGCTACTGGTAGAAGAACTGCTGGCAGTGTGGATAGATGCGCCTGCTGTAAAATGTTATGATGCTTATAGAAAGGAGATTTTCAATCTACATGCGATGTTGGTGCACACCATTCAAGATATGCCGGCATTAGGCAACACATCGGGGCAGAAAACAAGGGGAGATGTAGGGTGTGTCACATGCACGGATAGGATAGCTAGCAGAAGACTTCCCAACTCGCGCAAAATAGCGTATTTGCGTCCTTGTAGGTTCTTGCGGATGAATCACCCATACCGAAAGATGAAAGCTGAATTTGATGGTATGGCAGAGGCATGTGTGGCCCCAAGTCCCTATGACGGGGAGGTGGTCCACAACATGGCTAAGAAAAATGTTGTGCTTGGCAAGAACCATCATTTGACGGTGAAACTAACACCCAAGGATCAAGTGTTTAAGAAGAAATCGGTGTTCTAGAAATTACCTTACTGGGAGATTCTATGTGTACATCACTGCATCGATGTCATGCACATAGAGAAGAACATATGTGAAAGCATCCTTGGTAGTCTGCTCAAGATTAAAGGTAAAAGAAAGGATGGTGATGGTTCACAGCTCGATATGCTTGCTGATTAATCACAACACAAGAGTGAAGCAAAAGATGATGACAAATTCATCAAAGCTCACCAGAGTTACAATTTCAGTACAAAAGAAGCAACACAGTTCTTCACCTATTTTTTGTCAGTTAAGACACCCTCTCCCTACTGCGCAAACATCAGAAGTCTCGTGGATGTGAGCTCAGGTAAAATGAAGTTGGGACACATGAAGTCACATGAGTGCCATGTAATGTTGTCACAAATCCTCCCGGTGGCCATCAGGAATCTGATGGACAAAGATATAAGAAACACACTCATTGACCTTTGTGATTTATTCAACAAACTATGGCAGAAACTTGTAGATCCTGAACAGTTGGATAATATGCAAGATGATATTGCTAGAATATTGTCCAACCTAGAGATGTTTTTCCCACCGTCATTCTTTGATGTCATGGACCATCTCACTGTGCACCTTGTCGACGAGATAAAGTATTGTGGTCCTGTGTTTCTTTGCAACATGTATCCCTTCAAGCGTCCATGGGAATACTGAAGCGCTTTTGTTGGAACCGAAACCATCCAGAGGCAAGCATCCTATAAGGTTATACCGCGGAGGAGGTGGTTGAGTTTTGCACCGAATACATGAAACAAAGACCTATAAGTTTGCCCCTCTCTCGCCACAAGAGAAGGCTGAAAGGTAAGCCGGTCCTTGCTGGCACTCAAATGGCTGCACCCAGAGAATTGGCAGAGAAAGCCCATTTGATGGTACTACTTAATAGCCCAATTCTCATCGCTTATGCCAAAGAACACTTGGCGGAGATACGCCAAAGCTTCTTAACAACGGTACCTTCATCAGAAGTGGAGATGAAGGAGCACACTGAGAAGTACGCCAAATGGCTGAAAAATCGTTTGGCACAAGGATCCATCTATGACATTGCTACATGGTTGGCACAAAAGCCATCACCTACGGTGTTGACGTACCAAGCATATGACATAAATGGATACACGTTCTACACTGAGGAACGTGATAAGAAGACCTCGTATCAGAACAACTCTGTTCGAATAGAATGCATGACTATAAATGAAGCTGATAAAAGGGTATACTGTGGAACCATCAAAGAGATTTGGGAGCTTGACTATCTGAAAGTTAAGGTGGCATTATTCAGGTGCGCATAGATCCCTCTTGGTAAGGTAAGGATTGATGAGTACAGGAAGACCTATGTTAACAGGACAATGATGGCATATCACACGGACCCATTCATTCTTGCCAGTGATGCTACCCAGATTTTCTTTGTGGAAGACGCCTTGCATAAGAACGGTCATTTAGCGATGCGTGGGAAGAGAAGGGTACTGGGTGTCGACGATATTGCCGATCAGGACGAGTACGATGAATTTGATGAGTTGCCAGCCAAGGGATCGCGCACCAGTGCAACAGAGAAGCGTAAAATCATCAAAAACCCCAAGTTCATTCGGGGTCAACTTAATGATCCCAGTTCCCCCATGTACATGGGAATTAAGCCGTAAGACTAGTATTTATGCCTACCCTGCAACTTAATTTGTTCAATTTAGAACTGTCGCGTGTACTGAATTTGTGAGTTATGCCCGGTTTTCTGTTGATGTAAGAACCGTTAATATGTTGACCTTGATATGCTGTCAGCTCAGGCAATGAATATGAACTGCTTTTTGTTATTATTGTTATTATTATTATTATTATTATTATTATTATTATTATTATTATTATTATATCATAGAGGTAGCACACTCAATCGATGTCACTACAGTATGTGTCAACAAAAATATGCAATCTGGTTTGCGAATAGCACGCGGTTCGTTGATGAAAGTTGTGCCCGACCAAACCCCGCCACCCCGCCCACGATCTGAGTTGTGCTTTCTGATTGGCTAGAACCCAAACCCCACTGATCGTACGTCTGCACCATTTGATGCTCCCAGATCGAACAACGATCCTCATCCCTTTCAACGGGACATGTAGTTCCGATTGTAATTTGATTTTTATGCACAAAATGCGCGTTAATCTCAAAAAATATCTTAAATATAGCTAATGATACATGAATCCGCCAGAAAATCAAACCCGTGGTATAATGGTGATTGCGTACCATGGAAATTTTTATAAGGCCAAATGATGAAGTCACCGACCACAGGAGTTTGAATTGACACGTCTCCTTTTGGAAAACCATGATCCTTCATGTGAGATGCTCCGGTTTGGAAGGAGCGGTCATCAAAACTTGTGCCAAACTTTACTAAATTTTTTCCACGGGGTCGTGAGAGCATGCCACAGGCACACATCGATTTTGATGATGTCCGAACTCCATTTGAATTTTCTGTAATTAAAATACCAACTAGGCCTAAGCCAGTGGCCGCACCTCGCGGCCGAAATGTTTGAAACTTCTGCCCGCTTCTCGAACAAATGGATGAAAACTCACAAAGCGACGCACAAATGATCTATACACCTTTGCTAGGCTGATAGTAAGGGGGTATCATAGCTAGTATCATGCATGCCAACTAGGCAATTTTGATGAGTTGTCATAGAATTAATTAAATGAAGAAAGAGAGGGTTAAGTATCATATCATGAAACCGTATCATAACAAATGTTATGCTACTATGTGTCATGCATGACAATATAATTAAAGTACTACATATGATACTAGCTACTCTATGATACTATGCATTAGAGCAAGTAAGTACACAATAGAGTGGCATAAGACTAGCGACAATGGGTAGTAACATAGAATGTTACTAGTCTATGTTACTACCTCTATAGTGGGGAGTAACATATGTGTAGTAACATGCAACACTTCATTTATTAGGCTATAGACCCATCTTGCCTTGAGATGTGTGATGTTACTCAAACTAGCCACAATGGGTAGTAACATAGACTAGTAACATGCCCATGTGTTACTAGTCTATGTTACTACCTCTATAGTGGGGAGTAACATATATGTGTGGTAACATGCAACACTTCATTTATTAGGCTATAGACACATCTTGCCTTGATATGTACATGTGATGTTACTCATACTACTAGTAACTAGCTATGTTACTACTTTTCTCTCTTTCTTCATTTATTGCTTGCCAAATCATCTACTTAATTTATCTAGATATGTGTGATGTTACTACCTATGTTACTCCCATTGTGGGTAGTCTCATACTATAGTAAGACTATACCCACAGTGGGAGTAACATAGGTACTAACATCACACATATCCACTTTCCTCCATTTCTTCATTTAATGCTTGTGACATCATCTATTTTATCTAGATATGTGTGATGTTACTACCTGTGTTACTCCCACTATGGGTAGTCTTCCTATAAGGAATAGAATAATATATATGTGATTATTAGTTGGAGGAAAGAGAAGAGAAGTGGACACTTGGTTAGTAGAGCCAGCTGCAACACGAGACCCAAGACACTTTGTGAGGATGTAAGATGGGCCAACTATTGATAAACTAGTATGTATATAAAACTTATTATTGTACATGCCCGCTAAGAGGTTGGCTGTATATGACATGGCAACTTCTTATAGCCGACCTTGGTTGTATTATTAACCATGCATTCTCTTAGTGAGGTAGCTAGTATATCATAGACGACTAGCTAGTATCAGACTAGCCACAGTGAGAGTAACTTCAGCAGTAACACCGACTCCAACTCAGCAAACTTTCTTATGTGGCAATAAGTTAATGAGGAGAGAGATAGTCTCAGTAACTTAGCTAGTTACTATAGCATCACATGTCCCAATGCAATATGAGTCTGTAACCTAAGAAATGAAGCTTTGCATGACGCTATACTTATGTTACTACCCACTATGAAAGTAGTAACATATATAGTCTAGGGATATGTATATGTTACTAGTGTAAAACTCTCCATTGTGGCTAGTCTCATACTCCCTCCTTTCCGGTTTAGGCTGGTTGTAATGGTATTACCATAAGCGGTATCATGCATGCCAACTAGACTTTCTGGATGATATGGCACACAAGAGAGGATGTGGTATCATATCATGATACTGTGTCATATTAAATGTTGTACTACTACTTTGTGTGATGCATGACAATTAGTAATGCAACCTAAGATGTTAACTTATGATACTATGCATTACGGAAGTAGTATCCTAGCTACACTATCATATATATCCATGCATGATACTACTAGTATATATATAATACTCCCCATTACAACCAGCCTTATAGGGCTCAATTCATAAATACGGTCATCTATGATATATACTCCCTCTGTAAACTAATATAAGAGCGTTTAGGTCACTATTTAGTAATCTAAATGCTTTTATATTAATTTACAGAGGGAGCTAGTACCACTCTATGATACTATATATGCACTATGAAGATACGTACGTAGTATCATACACTAGTATCATATGCATGATACTATACATATATAGTATATGATACTCCCCACTATATAAGGCTGGCCATAGTGGCCGACGATGTCATGCACTCAGAAATAGCAAGTATGCTTATGTGGCAAAGAATTAAATATATATAAAGAGGGTTAGAGTAACATATAGTAGGTAGATACCGTATCATGTTAAATGCGATGCTAATTTGTGTCATGCATGGCAATAAATATGATCTATGTATGATACTATACTCTATGTATTATACTATGCGCTATAATTAATTAAAGGTAGTATCATACACTAGTATCATATGTACTGTATATTCATGATACTAGTATATGACACTCTCCACTATACTCATGATTTCTTACCATGGAAAAAAATTGGAGGCAAAACGATGAACTCATGTTTTCATTTGAACAAAAATACGATGTTAAGTAATGTAAATGTTTTCAAAGAGCACACGGTTCACTCACGAAAGCCATGTGTCCACTAAACTGTGGCCGATGCACCCCCCCCCCCACCCTCACCCATCTGCCACCACTACAAAAAAAGATACATCCGTGACATTTTGGGCCAAACGAAATTTTTTTCTGTCATACTTATGAAACTTCTATGGCGACAATTGTGAAAAAACCCGGTATCATCATAGATGTGGTGGGGTCCTACTTCTATGACAAAAAATCATGACAAAAAATGGGCTTTTCGTCCTGGGTGGGCCGGAGACGTAGCTACATGACATTCTTTGGGTCGTCCATGACGGAAAAAACCATGGTAGAAGCAAGGGCGCGAATAATATCGGGGAGTTCCCGGTTACAGTGGGTGGTCAGGGGCCGAGCGATGCATGTTTTTCTCGTACACGTACACATGGGTGCGAGGCATTGGGCTCTAACTGAACCCGAGCGATTGCACTGCAGGCTACGTCTTACACCGAATCCGAGCGAGCGATTGGTCCCTTGCTGTTAACTGAAGCCGAGTGATTCCTTCACTACTGCTGCTAACTTAAGCCGATCGATGCTTCCTCTGGATGAATAGTGAGAGTTGTTGGGGGGGTTTGGATGAACAGTTCCCGGTGGGGGGTTGGATGAACAAGACCCCGTGGTAGTAGAGGCCGTTGCCGCTAGATGAACTATACCCCGATCGATCGAGCCGGTGGATGAACAAGCCCCATGGATGGCTGGATGAACAGGACCCCGTGGAAGGCTGGTTGAACAGTAGCCGGTGGAGGGCTGGTTGAACAGTATCCAATGGTGGGCTGGATGAATAGTAGCCCATGGAGGGGTGGTTGAACATGACTCCCGTGGAGAGGGCTGGTTGAACAGTAGCCGGTGGAGGAGCGCGTGGTGGAGGCTGGATGAACAGTCATAGGTGGAGGCTGGAGGAGGTCGACGGTGGAGGAACAATAGCCTGTGGAGGCTAGAGGAGGTCGACGGTCGACACGAATAGTATCCCGTGGAGTCTCGTTTTGCGGTATGCCACACCCCTCCCGATGAACAGGACCCCCGTTTCGACCGTAGCGCCCCAACACAAGTCTGTTTCCTCCATTTTGCGGTACGCCACACCCCTCCCGATCAATAGGACCCTGTTTCGACCATAGGAGGTCCAACAGGAGTCTGTTTCCTCCGTATTGCGGTACGCCAGACCCCTCCCGATGAACAGGATCCCGTTTCCAACGTGGCCGGTCGAACACAAGGCCGTTTCCTCCATTCTGTGGTACACCAGGCCTCGTTTCCATCACTTGTTCCATTCAAGCCGGGTGGCTCCCGATGAACAAAACGGGTTCTGTTGCCTCTCGATGAACTTGATGCATTCCGTTCCCTCCCCATGAGCACGACCACGATGCAGATTCTCTGTTCCGACCCAGCCACAACCATGTACATGAGCCCTGGCCGTACGTATGCGCGAGTAGGCGTTTGAGACCCCGCCCGTATATACGTACATGGCCGTATTTACTTTCTTGGACCCTGGCCGTTGTATGTACATGTACATGCTACGTGCGCGCCTCTACTACCACATGTGCGCGCCTCTAGATCGACCAGTATGTACGTACACGTTCGTGGCCAGAATGACAACGCTACATACGCTTTGATCGGGTGGGTCCCGACTGTCATTCACCTCCTTGTGTGCGAAGCTGTAACTGGTGGGTCCCAGCAGTCAGGGGGCGAATCATTTTTTTTCCCGTAATATGGATGCACTTCCTTGCGTGCGAAGATGTAGCTGGTGGGTCCCAGCAGTCAGGGGGAAACATTTTTTTGCAGAATATGGTGGCCCGTCCGGTGGGTCCCCGATGTCAGGTGGAGGAATCATTATTTTCCACGTAATATGGAGGCACTTCCTTGCTGCGGCCGTGGACCCAGCTGTTAGCCTCTCCACGTAAAGAACTCTTCCGATGGAAGTCATTCCTTGACCACGTTGACCACGCCGCGCCGAGAACACCAAGGCGGTGGACGACGGCGAGGCCTAGGAAGGGGATGACGCGGAGCCGGGGAAGACGCGACAATGGATGCCCACGCAGAGAGGAGTACGAGGGTTCACTAGTTCGACTGCGGTGCGAGGCTGCCGTCACCGCAGGGCCTCGCCAGCGGTGGGAGTAGTAGGGGGTAGTGAGGCTTCCGCGGCAGCACAGCCAGCCACGGGAGGCAGGAGCAAGCAGTCACGTCTGCACTGGTTTGGGCGCATGGTGCAAGAAGAGCAGCGATTGAAGAAGCAGCAGGACCGTTCGATTCAAATCCAACAATCACTGCTGCTAGAATCGTTTGTTGACTAAGTTGACAAGCCCTGCGTAAGCGTCCACTTAGTAGGCCCACAGGTCAGCCTCCCAACCGGTGCACCCCAGATGTGAGTGGAGGAATTATTTTTTCGCATACTAAGGCGGCAGTTGATTGCATGCGGCCAGGCCAGCGGAGGGAGTAGGGTGGGCCGGTGAAGTCTGCGCGGCATCACAGCGGGCCATAGGAGGTGGGAGCAGGCAGTCCCGTCGGTGCTAGTTTAGGCGGCTGGAGCAGGAAGATTAGAGATTGAAGAAGCATGTTGGCCGTTGGATGGATATCCAATAGTCACTACTGCTAGAATCGTGTGTTGACTGACAAAGCCTTGTGTAAACAAGCCAGCCTCAAAATCTATGGCGTGTAAAACCCATTTGCTATTATTTTTATAATTTTTACTCATTTTCTAATTCATATGGAATTTATTGCAGCCCATTTCCCATTTTTAGAATTGCTGCCCATTTTCTGGTCAGTACCAGGGTTAAAAATTGAACTAAATATGTGCAAAATTTTGAAAATTCGCAATTTTTTCCTGGGGAACAAAATATTCTTAATCCAAAAATTAGTAGCCATACCGAAACAAATTTAAAAATAAATTAGTACTATGTCATGTTAAATCCAATGAAATATAAAATATCAGTGAAGAACAAAAACAAAAAAAGAAACTAATTTCCCATTTGCTATAATTTTTTTGGAATTTTCAACACCTTTGATATTACTTTTAAAAGTCACTGACCATACTCTTTGGCCAGGCCGGAATGCATCCCTCCTTGTCTTGAAAGATTTGCAGCCCAGTAAGTCGGAGAAAACAAATAGGCCTAGCATGGGTATTCTTGAAAAAGAAATACTGGGCTACCTATTTTCCCAAAGGAAAAACTCCTGAGCTGGTCATGTTGTTAGACAGGCCGCACAGCCCAGTTTATAGCCTGCTCCTCCGAATTACTACTCAAAAATTGTGCAATTCTATCGTTAATTGATTATACGTTGAAAATGATGTGGGTCCCAGATATCAGCAGGGTGGATTAGAGTAAAAACGAGGGGTGCATCTGAGTAGTAAAGGAGGCGCTTGCTTGTGTTTGGGAGTGGACCTGGTGGATCTGTACTATCATACTAACAACTACAGTCCTCTCCCGATTAACTATGTTGACAGGGTCGGATGGTGGCGCCGCGGCGAGCGCACCAAGGCGGAGGATAAAGTGTTGTCGCCAATGTGCTGGGCTGGGTTGGACATTCTTATAGAAAAATAAAAATGTACCAAAACTATTTACGACGTTGACAATGATTTCCATGGGTCCGCTGGTTGCGGAAAAAAAATGGTGGGAGAAAGAAGACTGGTCACTATCTTTGCCTAAGAATAATATAGACTGAATGTAACGACACTATCAAAGGAAATAATATCCTCCTGTTAAATCGTGAATTTAAAGAACTGGTGCATGAGCATTTAGCTTTATTTATATATTTATATATTTACTTATTTATGTTTACGGGAACATGAGCATATACCTGGGCCGGACTCATGTGAGAGCCTCCCTTCTAGTTAATTATGGGCTCCTCTATTGGGCCTTCATCAGTGGGCTGCATGTGATCAACAAGTGGAAAATGTGTTCCGTACCAAAAATAGTATGCGCTACGTACGGTACGGGGCACTAAAGGATCGGGCCGTGCAACGACTTCCAAAACATTGTGTTTATCGTTCTAACAACAAATTTATTCAACCAACAGAAAAAATATACTACTGATTGTACATTGAAAATAGTAGCAGCAAGCAGGGCTGGGGGTGCAACAAAAGGAGTAGGCAGGCCAGAAGAGTAAAGACGCAGCTCTCTCTTCCAAACCAAACATCAGCCATCATTACAAAAGGGCTACCAAAAAAGAACAAGTGTATGCATCAAACTAAATAAAAATCCTACTACACCAAGTGTACGCATCTAACTAACTGGCTCAGTTAGACGTTACTATTTATTAAGCTGTAGAGATTGGCTGACGGCTTGAACCAGATGGGTGCCTGATGGGGGAAACTCCAACCATCAGGTCAAAGTCTGTTACTTGCGACCCTCTCTCCTACTTTGGGCTGCAGAGCGTGGATGCACATATCAGGGTATGGTGCATGTAGAGACGCATGGTACATTGTGTACACACAGTTTTGAATGATGAACGAAACCGCATTTTCATCATGATCCTTGCCGTCGGTTATCTCCTGGTTAATCGAATAATTTAGTCCAAGAAATAGAGAGCGTGTACCAAGGCTACTTACTAGCCTCCAGTCAAAAATTCCTGAAGGCCCAAACAAGCTGGGATCCTGCTCAAAGACCTTGCAGTGACTGTGATTGTATTCCGCGAAACAGCACATCCGGTACGTGCGAACAATCATCAATCATTCGCCATCGTCTGATCGAGCCAGGAACCACCTGCAACTGCCATGTCGCTTTTCTTTTAAAGGTTCTGGGATGAGGAAGGGTAGGCACACCAGGAGGCCTACAAAATCATATCAAGTTTGAGTCAAATAAAAAGGGCTCTTAATGTAGTCAATCTTAAGAACAGCTTGTTATGAGCATGAATATTTTTTCAGTAAATGTTGACAGTAATAGAAGGAAGCCATCATGATATCATAGGGAAGTAACATACTACTATAACATACGTTTGTAGCGATGACTGGAGTAGGCCAGCAATACGTCCAACCATAGAAGGAGTCGACAGTGTAAATGAAGACCTTGTGTTCAATGGCATCAGAGAACCATGGATGATGTATGATCCTGCGATGGACATGCAGATTTATCCACTTACCATAGTGACCTGTCATCTAGGCGAGACCACGATTGAAGAACGCAATTAGCCTGAAGCTTTTATAATTCGCAGATCTTCTGGGCACTTGGCAGATTACAACCTTGAGCAAATCAAACTTGGTATCATGTTGGCTACTGTAAGATTCCGAGTATTCTGGGCCGCGGTGCCAAAGCAGTGCAGTGTTAATCGAAGGAAGGGGGATCAATCGCTGGGTGTAGACCCCCACGAGCATCCAGCTGCCGCAACCATTGATGAGCACCATCCAAGACGTGTTCATACTGACCTAGTACATACCATTAATGCACTTGAGCATGATGGGGATCAGATCGCAGTCAAGGGGGTTCGTGACACGTCGTTTCCGAAGATCAGGCAGCATCAGCAAGCAAGGAGTTGGCTTAAAAAGCTCCGGCCTGAGGGCTTTGAGTAAACGGTACAACCCCGACGAGCACAGGGCGAGCGGCATGGTACTGAGATTGTCCACACGCGAAACAATGAGCTTGATTAACTCTATGGGGAGCAAATTTCGGCCACTCTTTCGGCGGACGCTGCTCGGTTCTGCCATTGTTAGTGCTTGGGTTTCGGACGAGGGAGGGAGGCGCCTAGCGGGGATGGAAGATTGGACGAGACTATGTGCGGACAAAGATGGAGAAACGAATATGTGATGCGGGACGTGGACAGGTGATGATGTCTACAACACGCCGCTTGACTTACGAGACACATACCAGCAGCATAGGGTCATATCAATGCCTGACAACTTGCTTGATTGATCACAGTACTGGTACTCCCTACATTACCTACTACAATGCCCTAACTTGCTTGAGTAGAGTAGTAGTGGAGTAGGACTGGAGGAGTAGTATATTCTAATCTAAAATAGTTACAAAGTTCAATGCCCGAGCGTGCAATGGCTATGAACCGCCATCGGTGCTAACTCCAATCCCCAGCAAACATTCACTGGGAGACGTGCAAGGGTGGCGGTTTTGTCAAATACTATGGCTTAAAAACAGGTCACCGTCGGATGGAAATCTAATGGTTATGTTTCATCAACTAGTCCCATTGTTAATGTTTAAGCGTTTTCTGCAAACTAGGGTGCTTAATTTTAGTTGATCTGCACAAAAATAGAGTTTTGAATGTCTCAAGGCCCCTCCTTGCACTACTGTTGTACACTAATGTTCATCACTAGCAGAAGGTGTATCGGGGAGACTTGGGACGATTTCCAGTATGAGGCGTCGCAGGGCCCATCTCGCCCTCGCAGCATGGCATACCATGATACTATTGCAATATTTTCTTCTATTTATTTTGTGTGTTACATCAACTAGTGCCACTATAATGTAATCACACTTTTCCATTATCTATGAAAATAGGGTTATTCACCTGCATTTTGGTGGAACTACACAAATGTACGGATGGAACCGCCATATATGCAGAGTGCGAGGTGTGCCAAATAATAATTACCGACACCAACCATGCTCCATGCACGCATTGGCATCCACCACCACCAGTGGGATGTGTAGCACTCTCTGTGGATGGATCTTTCTCGGCAGCAAATCCTCTAACCAAATACTACTAGCTAATATTGGCAGTTTTCTAGGGAGTACTCTTTTCTGAAAGAAGCACCAATCTATTTTTCTTTATTTGTAGACAGTGTCACAACTTTGACCCAAAGGTCCAGAGCTATTTAATAATGATTGGTGTAGTACTCGTAGACTGATTGTAAGCATGATTTTCATTAGTTGTCACACCGATTGTAAGCATGAGTAGATGGAAGATTAGGTTAGTGCGAAGCTTACCTTAAACCTTACCGCCACCGTTGAAATGAGGCGAGCGTCTAGGGAACCGTGGAGAATGGCGGGGAAGCGAGGTCGTGCCATCCGACCTCCTCTTGCACTAGGAGAACGAATACTCCTGTGGCTCTGGCTGGCTTTGCACCCTCACGAACGGCACACCGTACTCGATCGAGTAGTTATCCTCTGGGTGCTCGACCATCGACCTGCACGCCCACCACCTCCGCCTGACTTTCGCCTTGGGCGAATCTGTCTCCTCCATCGCCCAGAGGATATACTCGATGAACTCGAAGGACTGCGGCGTGACTGCCGCCGTGGAGTACATGTACATTGCCGCCCTCATCACCGCCATCTCGCTCTTTCGCATACATTGCCACATGGCCCTCACCGTCCTCAAAATATCCCACTCATTTTCAAACCAAGTATGGATCTCCTTCAACCTATCTAACTTTGCTTGGTCGCCGCCGGCGATCTGCCTGATTCGCAGCTGCATCCTCTTCATAAATGTCCTTCTGAGTGGTCCGGTGCTAGCTTTGCAACATGGGAGGAGAGACGGTGGTCTTGCAATAGAGAAGGGGAGAGGTGAGACGGTGGTTTTGGAATGGAAATGATGGAGAGGAGAGGAGGTGGTTTTGCAATGGAGAAAGGGAGAGGTGACATGGTGATTTTAGAATGGAGATGATGGAGAGGGGAGGAGGTGGTTTTGCAATGGAGAAGAGGGAGAGGAGCGTGCGGCAGCGATTTAGAATTGGACGAGAGGGCCGGCGCACTGTGACTGGATCAAAATCAAAATCAATTTACCCTTCAATTAAGAAAGCGACCCCACATTAACTAGTCTCCCTTTTATTCTGGGTCATAATTGACCATGATTTTCGCAAATAAGATATATGTTATACGTTGCAAAAATAATATGATTTATAAGTACATTCAGATAAGAACCAAACGATCCAATTTTTGGTGACATGCATTCACGTTTTGCTTGTCAAATACAGTACGTGGTCAAACTTTGACCCAAAATACGCAAAACAAAACAAAATACTTCCATGACCAGCGCCGCTCTTCCGCTCTTGTCCTCTTAAACCACCGCCGCTCCTCTCCTGTTCCAATCTAAATCCAGCGCCGCTCCTCTCCTCTTCCATTTCAAAATCACCGCCCCTCCTCTCCCGTTCCAATCCAAAACTAGTGTCGCTCCTCTCCCGTTCTAATCCAAAACCAGCGCTGCTCCTCTCCTCTTCCATTCGAAAACCACCACCGGCGAGTGAAGCTGCTGTGGAGAAGTAGATCGATGGAGGACTACAACCGATGCGTGAGGATCACAGACGGCAACCTTGTGAAGCTAGCTAGGATGTTGGAGATACATTCTTGGTTTGACAGCAAGGGCCAACTAGTGGCAACGGTGACATCCATGGCCAAATATCTGCAACAGAGCGAAAAGGCGGCGATACTCCCATAGGGAGTCACGCGGGAGTACATAGAGCTGCTCCTCTGGGCCATGGAGCAAACAGGTTCACCGAATCCGATCATGAGGGAGCGGTGGTGGGAGTATCGATCCTAGATGGAGCATCCACCAGAGATTGAAGGATCGAGCATCTACAGGGTGCCGTTTGTGAGGGTGTCGTGCCAGAGCGAGCCAGTGGAGTCCTCGTCGACCGAACCCAACTACAAGAGGAGAAAAATAGTTGGCCCGACGATGCTTCCTCGCCATCCTCTCCCTCGCCATTCACACCATCTCACGAGGCCGCTGTCTGCCGCCAAGGAATAGGAGGGACTGCCCCCCACCCCCAGCCCAATAGTCGGGCAGGTTGTGAATTGTCAGGAGGAGCTGAGGGTTGTTAGTATTTGCAGGTTGTGAATTGTGTTTTGTGTTGTGTATTTTGAGAGTACTTTCAGATATGAATGTCTTTTGAATTTCAGATTTGCAGTATTGAGCATATGAAGTATTTTATGAATTCTAGAGATCTATTTTTAGCACTTAAAAAAATGTAGTTTCATAGGAGTATAAAAGTGCAGACAATGTGATTCTCAGACAAGAAACTACAAATTTCAGTTTCAGATAAGAAACTCCAAGTTCAGTTTCAGATAAGAAACTGCAACTTTCAGAGGTAGAGCATTTATATTAACACGGCCTTTTCAAACAGTGTTAACATCATGTTGGAAGTTTTATTCATGGTCCAAACTGGAACTACCGGCCAGTTAACATCATGTTGATCAACATTCGTGCATAGCACAGCTTCATATGATGCACAGTCAAAAAGATATGCTATTTTCAAAATTCCCACACAATGTCGAGTGTGCGAAAAAGAGAGAAAACGAGGGACGAAGTTTTGGCAAGTGTTGGACGTGGTGTGCGTAGATAACAATTGGGACCCACATATCAATAAAGGGAGAGTCAAAAATTTTGGAGATATTTTCTCTTCTTAGGTGGAATTGAACCCGGGCGGAACAGGTGCCGGGTAGTGTCACTCGGCCACTAGGCTAGTTCAGTTGTTTTGTTACTAATAAGGCACTTCCTTTGGTGGTGATCTCCCCCTGCGCCTTTGTGCGCTCGCCGCGATGCTGCTGTATGCCGTTGTGAATATGCTGAACAAACGAGAGGAATCTGGAGAGGACTGTACGTGGAGAGGCGGACAGTCGGGACCCACCAGGTCTATGGCCATATGCAAGCAAGTGCCTCATCGAAAAAATACATCCTCCTAATGCTATACTGACGTTGGGGCCCACGGGTTTGTCAACATAGTTACATTTTTAGGTGCTTCAACGTAGTTACTATCTCTACTCTTACAAAAAACGAAGTTGGTGATGATGGTGTGCCTGCCATCCTACAATATAGGTCATCCGATTTATATCTGACAGATAGGAAGGAAACAATGGCAATTTTGTAAAAAGATACCCACACTCCTCTCCAGATTTGCAAATAAGGCCTTCCATCGTTCATCCTTTTCTCCCACAAGATAAACTACTCATACCAATGCATCTGGATGCGTGCAACGGATGGGCATCTTGCTAGTAGGAGATAAATTCACAACGAAGTTGGGGAGCTGGCAGGTATCATTTATTATCACTGGGGCAGCAAGTATCACTGGGTTTTGGGTAGCCCCATCTAGGCTTTCTTTTTCAACATGCGCAGCTCGCGACCTCGAATGGGAGGTCCATAGGCCTGTTTGTATTTTTTGAGGGCCGTCATGTATCGACCGGCCTATGGACCTCCCATCTGAGGTTTTATTTTTCCTGAAATATCGACAGCCCAATTTATGTTTTTTTTTTGAAGAAAACACATAGTTCTGTTCTATTTTTCTATATAAGAATAGGAACGCCTGGTCCAATTTATGTTTCCCCTATAACTATATTATATATATTTAAATTATTTTATATGTTATTATATATTATTGTTATTGTCATCATATATTTAACAGATACTTACATATGTAAGAAAACAATATCCCACATCTTATTAACTTATAAAAATAATTTCTTAACAATAAAATCCAAAAAAAATTTGGCAACGAAAATCCTGGTGATTGTGTACAAAAGCTTGGTAAGATTTAAGGACCAATGTAATAATAAATCACTTATTATTTAAATATATATATATATAACAAAATGCTCAGCCTCTGTTTATTTTTTGATAACATTGCTGCGCCCACCCCAACATTATAATTAGAATCAACCCGGCAAAATCATGTATTTCGAGAAAGTGCAAATTGCATGTAATTTTTTAGGAAAAAACATAAATGGGCCGCATGGACGCTACATTATTTGTTCACCTAGACCAGCTAATGGACTTTAATTCAAAAAAAAGAGATCAAATTGACTGTCAATTCTACCCTGCAAAAAAAGACTGTAAATTCTGAAAAAATGGGTTGAATAGGTGCCACATTTTTGGAGGCTGAAATCTGGGCCAATAGGTCGAAGCCAATGCAAGTCGTTGTCAACTTAGTCAACAAATGATTCTGACATCGTTTGCCATTGGATTTACATCCAATGACCGGCATCCATCTTCAATCTCTCGTCTTCTTCCTCCACCGCCGCCGGGACCACCTACTCCTGCCTCCTGCTGCTAGCAGCTCTGCTTAGCACGCTTCGCCGTGATGCGCTACTCCACTGTTGGCCAGGCCACCCCTCCACCCCTCCACACCTCATGTTCTTCTCCATCGATTGCCAAACCACATCGCACCAGAACCAGTTAAGCCTCGTACAACTCTCCGTCTGCGACTCTACTCCCGCGTCTTCCCATCTCCGGCTCGTTGCTATCCGGGGCCTCGCTGTCATCCGCCACCTTGGATGCGCTCGGCGTGGAGTGGTCAACATGGTCAACGAAGGACACCATCGGAAGTAGATTGTGCGTGGAGAGGCTGACAGTTGGGTCCATGGCCGCACGCAAGGAAATGCCTCCTTATTGCGCGCAAAATAATGATTCCTCCACCTGACAGCTGGGACCCACCGGAAGGTCCTCTATATTTCGTGAAAAAACGTTCCCACCATAGACAGGTCAGACCCACCAGCTATATCTTTGCACGGAAGGAAGTGCCTCCTTATTACGCACAAACAAATGAATACCCCCTGCTAGCTGGGACCCACAATTGTGGGAGGCTGACTTGTGGGCCAACTAAGTTGACAGGGACGGAGGGCTGTCGACTTAGTCAATATGAACGATTCTAGCTTCAGTGACCGTACGATGTCCATCCAATGGCTGTAGTGCTTCTTCAACCTCTGGTCTTCTTGCTCCAGCCGCCCAAAACAGCGCCGGTCATGCCTCGTACTCCTGCCTCCCGTGGCCGGTTGCGATGCTGCGGAGGCCTCACCGCCTCCTACTACACCCACCGCTGGCCAGGCCATCCCTCTACTCACACACACCCCCTGTTATTCTGCGGCGACGACAGCCTCACACCGCAGCGAACCAGTGAACCCTCATACTCCTCTACACGTGGGCATCCACTGCCGCGTCTTCCCCGGCTTCGCGTCCCTTTCCTAGGCCTCGCCGTCGTCCACTGCCCTGGTGCTCTTTGCACGGCGTGGTCAACATGGTCAAGGAACGGCTTCCATCAGACATGGACTATAGGTGGACAGGCTGACAGCTGGGTCCACGGCCGCAGCAAGGAAGTGACTCCTTATTATGCGGAAAATTATGATTCCTTCACCTGATAGCAGGGACCCACCGGATGGGCAACCGTATGTCACAAAAAACGTTTCCCCCTGACTACTGGGACCTACCAGCGACATCTTCACATGCAAGGAAGTGCGTCTGAAAAAAACGATTTGCCCCCCTGACTGCTGGGACCCACGAGCTACATCTTCGCACGCAAGGAAGTGCCTGACAGTCGGGACTCATCAGGTCGAAGTGTACGTAGTGTTGTCATTCTGGTCGCGAACGTGTACGTACATACTGGTCCATGTAGAGGCATGCACGTGTCGTAGTAGAGGCGTGCACGTAGCATGTACATTTATGTACAGTGGCCAGTGTGCACGAAAAAAATACGGCCACGTACGTACATATGGGCAGAGTCTCGAACGCCTACTCGCGCAAGCGTATGGACAGGGCTCGTGTACATGGCTGGGTCAGAACAGAGAAATAGTGTCGTTGTCGTGATCATGGGGGAGCCAACCGGCTTGGTACGAACGGAATGCGTCGTCGTGTTCATTGGGAGGGCTTGGACGGAACAACCGATCGAAACGAGGCCTGGCGTACCGCAGAATGGAGGAAATGGCCTTGTGTTCGACCGCCACGGTCGAAACAGGATCCTGTTCATCAGGAGGGGTCTGGCGCACCGCAAAACGGAGGAAACAGACCTCCTATGGTCGAAACGGGGGTCCTATTCATCGGGAGGGGTGTGGCGTACCGCAAAACGGAGGAAACGGACTTTTGTTGGAGCGCTACGGTCGAAACGGGGGTCATGTTCATCGGGAGGGGTGTGGCGTACCGCAAAATGGGACTCCAAGGGATACTATTCATCTCCACCGTCGACTCCCTCCAGCCTCCACGGGCTACTGTTCATCCATCGTCGACCTCCTCTAGCCTCCACCTGCGACTGTTCATCCACGGGCTCATGTTCATCCAGCCTCCATCGTGTGCTACTCTACCGGCTACTGTTCAACAGCCCTCTCCACTGGCTCATGTTCAACCACCCCTCCACAGGCTACTATTCATCCAGCCCTCCACCGTCGACTATCCATCCAGCCCTCCACGGGGTGGTCCTGTTCATCCAGCCCTCCACGGGGTGGTCCTATTCATCCAGCCCTCCACGGGGTCCTGTCCATCCAGCCCCAACCAGCTCGATCGATCGGGGTCCTGTTCATCCAAAGGCAACACCACGGGGTCCTGTTCATCCACCCCCACCGGAAACTGTTCATCCAAACCCCCCAGCAACGCTCACAGTTCATCCAGAGGCAGCATCGATCAGCTTCAGTTAGCAGCAGTAGCGAAGGAATCACTCGGGTTTAGTAACGTAGCTAGTGCAATCGCTCTGGTTCAGTTACAGGCCAATGCCTCGCTCGGGTTCAGTTAGATCCCAACGCCTCGCATACACGCGCGTACATGTACGAGAGAAATGTGCATCGCTCGGTCCCCGACCACCCACCGTAACTGGGAACTCCTCGAAATTTCCTCGCCCTCGCTTCTACCATGGTTTTTCCATCATGGACGGCCCAAAGAATGTCCTGCAGCTGCGTCTCCAGCCCGCCCAGGACAAAAAGCCCATTGTCTATAATGATTTTTTGTCATAGAAGTAGGAGCCCACCACATCTATGATGATACCTGGTTTTTTCACAATTATCATCATAGAAGTGTCATAAGTATGACAGAAAAAAAATTTCGTTCGGCCCAAAATGTCACGGATGTGTCTTTTTTTTTGTAGTGATCGTTGTTTGGACTCAGTCAACACCTCACTCACATAATAAGCCAGCCTCTGTACAGGGTACTCCTTACCCGTCTCCTCGTGCTCCACCATGATCGCCACACTGACAACTTTATTGTTTGCTGCCACGTACAGGAGCAAAGGTTCTTTCTCAACGAGAGCTGCTAGGACAGGTGGCCGCTAATTTCTTTTTGAGCTCCTCAAATGCCTTATCAGCAGCGTCACTCCAGACAAAACGATCTGTTTTCTTCATCATCTGGTATAAAGGAATCGCCTTCTCACCCAGGCGGCTTATAAACCGGCTCAAGGCTGCAATACGACCCGTCGGGTGCTGGATGTCATTAACACACGCCAGCTTAGCCAATGATGTAATAGCCTTAATTTTCTCCGGGTTAGCTTCAGTACCTCTCTCTGAGACTAGGAAACCCAAGAGCATGCCTACAGGTACACCAAAAACACACTTGGCCAGGTTAAGCATCATCCTATAGACCCGGAGATTGTCAAAAGTCTCCCTTAAGTCATCCAAGAGCGTCTTCTTTTTCCTGGATTTAACCACAATATCATACACATAAGCATGCACAGTACGCCAAATTTGATTGTGAAAGCAATTCTGAACACAACATTGATAAGTCGCGTGGGCACTCTTGAGCGCGAAATGCATAGAGACATAGCAGAAAGCTCCAAAAGGCGTGATGAAAGCCGTCTTCTCCTGGTCTTTAACCGCCATTTTGATCTGATGATAACCAGAATAAGCATCAAGGAAACATAAGCTCTCACAACCCGTCATAGCATCAACAATCTGGTCAATGCGAGATAGAGCAAATGGATCAGCTGGGCAAGCCTTGTTAAGATCAATGTAATCAACACACATACGACAGGTACCGTTTTTCTGAAGTACGAACATCGGGTTAGCCAACCACTCAAGGTGAAAGACTCAATGAAAAAACCAGCTGCCAAGAGCCGGGCCACCTCTTCTCCAATAGCCTTACCCCACTCTTCATTTAAACGACGAAGGAACTGTTTGACCGGCTTAAACTTAGGATCCATATTGAGAGTGTGCTTAGCGAATTCTCTCGTTACAGCCGGCATGTCAGAAGGTTTCCATGCAAAGATGTATCGATTCTCATGGATGAACTCGATGAGCTCGCTTTCCTATTTAGGATCCATATTAAGTTATTAACCCCTATTTGTGAACTGCTGAGATCACTCGCCAAGGACAAAGTCAACCTGCTTAGTATCATCAGCCGACTTAAACTACAATAGAGGGTCTTGCTCCATGGTGGGCTTCTTCATAGGGGTCATATCAGCCGGATCAACATTATTCTGATAAACTTAAGCTCCTTAGTTGCACAAGCTGATTTAGCATAGGCAACATCTCCTTCTTCACATTCCAATGCAATTCTTCGATCACCATGGACTATAATTGTTCCCTTATGCCCTGGCGTTTTAAGCTACAAATAAACATAACAAGGCCATGCCATAAACTTGGCGTAAGCTGGCCGTCCAAACAAGGCATGATAAGGGCTCTTGATTTTAACCACTTCAAACCATAACGTCTCTGCTCGGTAATCATAGTCATCGGCAAAAGCCACTTCCAAGGCAATCTTCCCCACTAGGTATGCCGACTTACCAGGGACCACACCATGAAAAAACTATAGATGACGGCTTAAGCTCCTTATTAGTTAAATTCATCTGGCGAAAAGTATCATAATAAAGGATATTGATACTACTGCCTCCGTCCAGGAGCACTTTAGTGAATTTATAACCCCCAACCTGAGGGCTATTACCAATGCCAGTTGACCCAGATTGTCAACCCAGGGCGGGTGATCCTCTCGACTCCATGTGATTGGCTGCACTGACCATCGCAAATATTGAGGTACCGTCAGCCCAATTGCACTAACCGCATGCTTACGAACCTTCTGATATCTCTTGCAAAGACTTGTGGTGAATACGTGGTGCTGGCCACCATTAAGCTGCTTTGGATTACTCTGGTATCCTGACTGATGCTGCTGGTTACCCTGACGAAACTATTGGTTATAACTACCCTGATCGCCCTGTCCTTGATACCCGGAATTTGAGCCACCGCCACCAAAGCCAGGCCCTTGAGATCCGGATCCTGACCCGCCTGGCGGCCCATTATTGTTGCCGTGACTTGGATTATAATTTTGGTACTCCCGCATTATGAAACAATTCTTCCATGAGTGAGTTGACGGCTGACCAGGCAGACTATGCTCTGGGCAAGGGTCATTAAGCATTGCCTCCAGATTAAATTTTGGTCCTCCGAATTGCAGCTTACCCTTGCGACGCTGATTTTTATATCCAGTGTTGGTGTTAGCTACCAGATCTGACCCGCCATTAGGTTGTCTGCGCTTACCACCGTTACCCTAGTTGTGACCATTATGCCCTGTCACGTTCTGCTGCTGACCCTTACCATTACCACTCTTCTATCCCTTGTTGGAATTCTCATCATAAGATCCAAGGTCTTTCGTAGTATCAGAGTCGACATACTTAATGAGAGCTGCCATGAGCTCCCCCATGTTGCTACAGTGACGCTTAATTAAGCCGCCCAAGCTTCTGCTTGTGGGGGGGGGGGTAACGTGACAATTCTTTCCAGAATCAGAACAGCAGGGCCCGCTGCAATGCTATCCAATGAGTGGATAATATCTAAGACTTGACGAACCCAATGGTGGGCCGATCCATCCTCCCACTATATGAAGTTGTCTAGGTCACTAATTGAAAGAGTCTGCTTACACGTTCCTTTAAAGTTGTGAATGAAACGCGCCTTCAAGCTAGCCCATGAATTGATGGAATTGGCGGGTGAGGGAGTCCTGAACTAAGGGGTCCTCAGGCGTCCAACCTATTAGACATGTGTCGGACTGATGGGCTGTGAAGATACAAAGACCGAAGACTCTACCCGTGTCCGGATGGGACTCTGCTTGACGTGGAAGGCAAGCTTGGTGTCCTAATATGAAGATTCCTTTCTCTATAACCGACCTTGTGTAACCCTAGATCCCTCCGGTGTCTATATAAACTGGAGGGTTAGGTCCATAGACATATATCCTCATAATCATAGTCGGACAGGCTAGACTTTAAGGGTTTATCCATTACGATCTCGTGGTAGATCAACTCTTGTAATACTCATATTCATGAAGATCAATCAAGCAGGAAGTAGGGTATTACCTCCATAGAGAGGGCTCGAACCTGGGTAAACATTGTGTCCCCTGTCTCCTGTTACCATCGACCTTAGACTCACAGTTCGGGACCCCCTACCCGAGATCCGCAGGTTTTGACACCAACATTGGTGCTTTCATTGAGTGTTCCACTGTACTGTCGTCAAAAGGTTTGATGGCTCCTTCAATCGTCTACAACGACGCCATCCAAGGGGAAGTCTTACTCCCCGGACAAATCTTCATGTTCGGCAGCTTCGCACTACGGGCCAACTCGCTTGCCCATCTGGAGTAGATCGAAAGCTACGCCCCTGGCCATCAGGTCAGATTTGGAAGCTTGAACTACGTCGCAGATATCCGCGGAGACTGGATCTTCGACGGATTCAAGACCACGGCAGCCGCTCCCTACCACCATGATGAACATGACATAAATCTGTCATCAAACCATACCCAGGAGAAAGTACCTATAGCTGCTCTGGCCCTAGATCCGGAGAAGATCACGCCATCCAAAGACGGGAAGCTCAACCCCGCCGCGGAAGCCGTAGACTCAGCGGCCTTGGAGCCGCACACAGATCTAACTTCAAGTGACATCTGTGTCGCTGGAACCATGTACTCGTCTTTGGCTACAGGTTCTGAACCTTGTCCGTCCACACACGTCGAGCTTGATCGGTCATCGATCGTCGAATTCAGCTCCGCGGACATCTTCCGGCACTCGCCTTTGGGTGACGTGTTAAACTCGTTAAGAGCACTATCCTTAGCGGGGGGCTCACAGCCAAATTATATCCGGTTCGAATTAGAGGCTGATGACGGAGAATTTCGCTTCCCACCCACCGCCCACTTCATAGCCACTATCGAAGACTTAACCGACACGCTCGATTATGGCTCCGACGACATCGACGGTATAGACGATGCCGGAGAACAAGAGGCCCAAAACCCGCCGTTTACCAGACGCTGGACAGCCAATGCCTCGTATGACGTATACATGGTGGATGCGCCAAAAGAGAATAGCGGTGATGACAAGGAAGATCCGGTTGAGGATAAACCTCCCGAGAAACAACCAAAGCATCGGCGTCAGCGGGGCCGCTCTAAATCACGCCACAGCAAAGACAGCAACACTGGCATAGGAGAAGACAACACTTCAGATGGTGCCGAAGACAATGAAGACCCCGTTCAACCAACTTCCGAACAGGATGAACGGGAATATGGGAAAGTTAGCCCTGGTAAACAGGCCGCACACGAAGACTCGGAGGATAGTAATTATCTTCCGCCCTCCGAGGATGAGGCAAGCCTCGGCACCGAGGATTTTATCGTGCCTGAGGAACCTCTCGAATAGGAGCGCTTCAAGCGCCAGCTAATAGCCACTGCAAGGAGCCTAAAAAAGAAACAGCAGCAACTTCAACCTGATCAAGATCTACTCAACGATAGATGGACTGATGTCTTGGCAGCCGAGGAGCACGGCCTCAAGCGACCACTCAAAAGTTACCCGAAGTGCAAATTGCTACCTCAATTCAATGACGAGGTGTTGGAGCCCAGGCCGCCAGTACACAATGCGGCTGACCGACCACCACGTGGTCGGAAGAAAGCGGCAACACAAGCCGAACACCAACCCTCCTTACCTCGTCGTAAAGGCAGAGACAAAACTGCCCAGGGATACACGTATGATCTCTAGTAGGGCCTGAAGAATAAAACAGGCCCGGCCAAATCGATCTACGGATCATGGGGCCGTGCCTCGACACGCGACGACGGCTATCAAGCCGAGCATGACAAGCCTAGTCATGCATGGGCCGAAAACTGCAGACAGACTCCATTGGAGCTACGTCGCAATGTGGCCCGATATAGAGGTGCCACACACCCTCTTTGCTTCACTCGCGAAGTAATGGGGCATGGATTACCAAAAGGGTTTAAACCCGTGAATATTGAATCATATGATGGAACAACTGATCCCGCGGTGTGGATTGAGGGTTTTCTTCTCCATATCCATATGACCCGCGGAGATGACCTCCACACCATCAAATACCTCCCGTTAAAACTCAAAGGGCCAGCTCGGCACTAGTTAAACAGTTTGCTCGAAAACTCTATTGGCAGCTGGGAGGATTTGGAAGACGACTTCCGCGACAACTTCCAAGGTACATATGTCCGGCCACCAGACGGCCATGACTTAAGCCATATAGTTCAACAGCCCGGAGAGTCAGCCAGGAAATTCTGGACTAGGTTCCTAACTAAAAAGAACCAGATCATCGACTGTTCGGATGCCGAAGCCCTAGCGGCCTTTAAACAAAACACCGCGACGAATGGCTCGCCCGCCACCTCGGCCAAGAAAATCCAAAGTCCATGGCATCTCTCACGTCACTCATGACCCGCTTTTGTGCGGGTGAAGATAGTTGGCTGGCGCCTAGCAAAAACTATGCAAGAAACGCCGGCACCTCTAAAGCCAAAAATAGCAACGACAAGTCTTGATGCAACAGACTCACGCGTCGAAACAACAATGACAACACCGATGATATGGAGGTCAATGCCGGATTCAGTGGCTCTAAGTCCAGTCAGTGGAGGAAGCCGTTCAAAAAGAACAGTTCGGGCTCATCTAGCTTGGAACGAATACTCGATCGTCCGTGCCAGATCCATGGCACCCCAGACAAACCACCCAATCATACCAACAGAGATTGTTGGGTTTTCAAACAGGTCGGCAAGTTAAATGCCGAAAGCAAGGAGAAGGGATCGCAAAGAGAGGACAACAACGAGGAGCCCTGGCCACCGAACACATGGGGACAGAAGAAGTTACCCCTCAGGTCAAAACGGTGAACATGATATACGCTACCCACATCCCCAAGAGGGAGCGCAAGCGCGCTCTCAGGGACGTCTACGCGTTAGAGACAGTCGCCCCAAAATTTAATCCATGGTCGTCATGCCCGATCACTTTCGATCGTCGGGATCATCCGACCAGTATCCGTCACGGCGGTTCAGCCGCACTGGTCCTGCACCCAATAATTGATGGGTTCAACCTGACGCGAGTCCTGATGGACGGTTGTAGCAGCCTGAACCTGCTCTATCAGGATACAGTGCGCAAAATGGGCATTAATCCATCACAGATCAAGCCCACAAAGACTACCTTCTAAGGAGTCATACCAGGTGCAGAGGCCGCTGTACGAGCTCAATCACACTAGAGGTTGTCTTCCGATCTCCGGACAACTTCCGAAGCGAGGAGTTAATCTTCGATATAGTCCCCTTTCGTAGCGACTATCACGCACTTGTTGGACGAACCGCATTTGCTTGATTCAACGCGGTGCCACACTACACTTATCTCAAGCTCAAGATGCCCGGCCCACGCGACATCATAACAGTTAATGGAAACACGAAATGCTCCCTCCGCACCGAGGAGCACACTGTTGCCTTAGCAGCAGAAATACAGAGCAGCCTTTCCAAGCAGAACCTTAATTCAGCGGCCGAGCTCCCATACACTGTCAAGAGAGTTCGGACTATTCTGCAGAAGGACAGCTTGGCTCGTACAGAGCTCGACTAGCAATTCGACCTCCGTCCCAGTCCCGGCAATTCGACCGCGCGTACATAACTACGCACTCAAAATACCATGGGCATGGATGGAGGCATAACTAGCTTGTGATCCACAATACGGCTCGACCGCCCTCGGACACACATACTTTCACTGTTTCCTTTTCCTACTTTTTTCAGGTTTCTTTTTCACAGGCGTTCCCTGACGGCTTGACCATCGGTTCTTTTCGACGGATAAATACACCAAGACGACAAGAAGCTTGGACGTACTGGGGAAATTTTAGGTGGTTTCTTTAACAATCCCTTTACCTATTTTTATAACCTACACGCAGCTCTCCCTTGCTTAAGGCATATAAATAGCCTTCTTCTTATTGCACTACTTGTATAAATGAGCTTTGATGCACTAATGAAATTGTCATGAAAATAGTTTGCAGCCCAAATTCTACATATCTAGCTTACTACCCTTTATTCTTTTTCTTTTTTGATAACTTTACCAAATAGCACCCGTACACTTTGGTACGTTTCAATTTGCGAGGGGCTTCATAGCACCCCACAACCTGGCAACAAAGTCTGAACGCTTTTTACAGTATAGTTCGGCACCCCGAATTTAGCACTATATGCATTGGCTCCGAATCATGTCTTTGGTCAATAGTTGGGTTGCCCGGCTCCTGTGCTTGCTACCTTACGTTCCGCTATATCGGTTAGGGTAGCAAAGGGAGAACTATAGCGATTGTGCCCTAGTTTACCCAGATGATCACCTCAGTAGAGAAAGCCAAAAACTAACTGTCATGATGCGGCGAGAGCCGGTCAGCTCTTCAGAGGTTTCAAATCTTTAGAGATATTTTCCGCATTACGCGAGGGATCGGTACTTACCCGACCAGGTATTTACAGCATCCTAGTTCGGATACTAGGGGCTGCGCCTATATTATTATTGTCAAACTCCTATGGCTAAGTGAGGGTGCTAAAGCCACATAGTCCGATTTCCTGGTTCGTCGCGCTAAACACCTCCTTCAAGGACCAAACAATTGGATCAAGAGTGTTTAGATTACATCCCGAACACCCCCGTACTACCTACGTGGGGGCAGAAGCCGACGACTGGCCAACTCTCATATTTCACACAACACGGCCGCGCAGGAGGTGAAATTTTTTAAATAATGAACATTATATTACATAACGACTTTGTTTCATCATACAAGGCAGAGACAACATGAATGCATTCATTTGAAAATAATGACTTACGCACATTGCGTTGCCACAACACGAGACCCCTCCAGGACGTCTTCAAAGTACCGCTCGGGCGTGCGGTGCTCCTTGCCCTCTGGCGGTCCCCCGGTCGTAAGCTTGACGGCGTCCTGCTACCTCTTGAGCACTGCGTTGGTTTTCCCTTGAAGAGGAAAGGGTGATGCAGCAATGTAGCATAAGTATTTCCCTCAGTTTTTGAGAACCATGGTATCAATCCAGTAGGAGATCATGCTCAAGTCCCACGCACCTACACAAACAAATAAGAACCTCGCAACCAACACGATAAAGGGGTTGGCAAGCCCTTCATGGTCACTTACGAGAGTGAGATCTGGTAGATATGATAAGATAATATTTTTGGTATTTTTATGATAAAGAGAAATAAAGATGCAAAGTAAAATAAACGGCAAAGGAAATAACTAAGTGTTGGAAGATTAATATGATGAAAGATAGACCCGGGGGGCATAGGTTTCACTAGTGTCTTCTCTCAAGAGCATAAGTATTACGGTGGGTAAACGAATTACTGTCGAGCAATTGATAGAATTGAGCATAGTTATGAGAATATCTAGGTATGATCATGTATATGGGCATCATGTCCGCGACAACTAGACCAAAACGATTCTGCATCTACTACTATTACTCCACACATCGACCGCTATCCAGCATGCATCTAGAGTATTAAGTTCATAAGAACAGAGTAATGCTTTAAGGAAGATGACATGATGTAGAGGGATAAACTCATGAAATATGATATAAACCCCATATTTTTATCCTCGATGGCAACAATACAATACGTGTCGTTTCCCTTTCTGTCACTGGGATCGAGCACCGCAAGATTTAACCCAAAGCTAAGCACTTCTCCCATTGCAAGAAAGATCAATCTAGTAGGCCAAACCAAACTGATAATTCGAAGAGACTTGCAAAGATAACCCAATCATACATAAAAGAATTCAGAGGAGAATCAAATATTGTTCATAGATAATCTGGATCATAAACCCACAATTCATCAGATCTTGACAAATGCACCGCAAAAGAAGATTACATCAAATAGATCTCCAAGAAGATCAAGAAGAACTTTGTATTGAGATCCAAAGAGAGAGAAGAAGCCATCTAGCTAATAACTATGGACCTGTAGGTCTGAAGTAAACTACTCACACATCACCGAAGAGGCCATGGAGTTGATGTAGAGGCCCTCCGTGATCAATGCCCCCTCCGGCAGAGCTCCGGAGAAGGCCCCAAGATGGGATATCTCGGGTACAGAAGGTTGCGGTGGTGGAATTAGGTTTTTGTGGTGCTCTTGGATGTTTGGGGGGTACGTGGGTATATAGAGGAGGAAGAAGTACATCAGTGGAACAACAAACGGCCCATGAGGGTGGAGGGCGCACCCTGGGGGTAGGCACGCCCCCTGCCTCGTGGCTTCCTCTGTTGTTTCTTGATGCCCACTCCAAGTCTCCTGGATCACGTTTGTTGAGAAAATCACGTTCCCAAAGGTTTCATTCCGTTTGGACTCCGTTTGATATTCCTTTTCGGCGAAACCCTAAAATAGGCAAAAAAACAGCAATTTGGGATGGGCCTTCGGTTAGTAGGTTAGTCCCAAAAATGATATAGAAGTGTGAAATAAAGCCCATTGACATCCGAAATAGATAATATAATAGAATGGACCAATAAAAAATTATAGATACGTTGGAGACGTATCACGTCCATCTTCGCCCACCACACCTTGACACGGGCGAAGGCCATGCACGCCCCCTCGATGTAGAATGGCCACTTGACAACGTCCAGCCGAGGGCAGGCATTCACTAGCCGCTTCACGAGCCCGAAGTAGGTGCCGGGTATAGCTTCGGCAGGCCATAGCCGGAATATTAAATCCTTCATGGCCAATTCGGCCACCCTATGCAACTCGACCAGCTGTTTTAGCTGATCGCCGAAGGGCACTGGATGTTCTCGCACAAGATATTGCGACCAGAACAGCTTCTCCATAGAGCTCCCTTCTTCGGCTCGGAAGAACTCCGCAGTGTCAGACACCCTGCGTGGCAGATCCGCAAGCATCCCTGGAGAACTCTGAATCCGGCTTAGTAAGAGATACTTCTTCTTCACATATTTGCTTTGCATAGTGAACGCCTTACCCGCCGTGATTTTGTTGGCCTCCTGGATCTCCTGGAGGGCTCCCCAGGCCTCTTCCGCACTTTGGCGGGACGTGGCGAGTTCGGTCTATTGAGCCGAAACACCGCGCTCCAAGGATTCGCATTTCTTCACCGCATCCTGGAGCTCTTGCTGGACCTCATCAAGCCGGGCCCCGTGCTTCTCACAGGCGGCATTTTCCTTGGCAGCTTTCTCCTCGGCCTGGGCCAGGGCCTGTGCTCCTACACATATCATGGCACTACAGTCAATACACATTATTTATTCTTTCCGAATATACAGCCATCCAGTACATGCCTTGCTGATCTTCTAGCTGCTTCCTCGCTTGGCCGAGCTCCTCCTCGGCCCGCTCCAAACTCTGCTTTAGCCCAGAGACTTCGCCAGTGTATGAGGTCGTGGCCACCAATGATGCCTGCTTATTCATATGAGACATATTTTAGTTAGTTTCCTCCGAAAATAAATTGATCCTCTATCCGGCTCTTCTTTCCGAACACCGGATAGTGTCTCAGGGGCTACTGTCTATATTGGGATTTTCTCTTTTGTGTCGCTTACCTCAAAACCTGTCAACAGGCTGCTACAGGCTTTGGTTAGTCCGCTCGGACTGAACCCTGTCAATCACCGTACCGATAAGGATACGGTGTTCATCCACAAATAGAAGTGCCTCGTAGCGCTTCCAGCAGATTATCCGGTGCCTCTGGTTGGACAGAGGTCACCGGCGGAATAGGAACGCCCCCTTCTTTCGAAGGAGGTTACTCGCCAAACTCCGGAGCCATGTAGGTCTCCGGACTTGTATTCGGTTGAGGGCCGAATTGAGCAAAGCCCTCATCCCCAGTCGCCATGGGGGTCTGCTCCCCCATGTGTCCGGCTGCCGATGTTCCGCCCTCAGGCGTCACCCTGGCGGCCTCCTGAACCTCTCTGTCGATGTCAACACCGGCGGATCTTGGCTAGGGGGTCCCGAACTGTGCGTCTAAGGCAGATGGTAATAGGAGGCAGGGGACATGATGTTTTACCCAGGTTCGGGCCCTCTTGATGGGGGTAAAACCCTACGTCCTGCTTGATTATTCTTGATAATATGAGTAGTACAAGAGTAGATCCACCACGAGATCAGAGAGGCTAAACCCTAGAAGCTAGCCTATGGTATGATTGTATGTTGTCCTATGGACTAAAACCCTCCGGTTTATATAGACACCGGAGGGGGCTAGGGTTTACACAAGGTCGGTTACAAAGGAGGAGATATACATATCTGTATTGCCAAGGTTGCCTTCTACGCCAAGTAAAAGTCCCATCCGGACACGATACGAAGTCTTCAATCTTGTATCTTCATAGTCCAACAGTCTGGCGAAAGGATATAGCCCGGCTGTCCGGAGACCCCCTAATCCAGGACTCATTCAGTATCCCCTGAACCAGGCTTCAATGACATCAAGTCTGACACGCCGTATTGTCTTCGGCATTGCAAGGCGGGTTCTTCTCCAAATTTTGAATGTTTGTCAAGTAGTGTCCAGCAACATAAATGTTGGACTTCTTGGCTTCTGCGCCTAATAAGGGCTATCTTCCACGCGTCAAATGAATACGAGGAGCCAGGGCGTTTTTACATTCGCCCCCTAGCCAGATAAATAAATTGTCTATTAAAGGGATGTGGATTCTTAGATCCAATCCATACCATACGCCCACATCGAGAATCCATCGGAGCGCGCTTCGGAAAAATCAACCCCGTAGCTCTAAGCCCGGTGATTGGGAGAGGTGTTCTTTCTCACACAGTTGACTAGTCGAACGACAGACTCAGGGATTTCTCCCTCCAGCATATATGGTTCCCGTCAGAGCCGGGCTCGCCACCTACAATGGCGGGGAGCAAGCGGAGAGCTTCCCCAGCCCCTCTACAGGGGAGCAGGTGTGCCTTGTTCCTTACTTATTAAGGGGACTCAGATTTCCGATTCATCCGTTCCTCCGCGGGCTCCTGGAGTTTTACGGCCTCCAACTGCATAATTTCACCCCTGCTTCCATATTACACATCACCGACTATGTCGCCCTTTGCGAGTTATTCCTGGGCTGCGAGGTTCATTTTGAGGTGTGGAAAAGGTTATTTTGCCTCGTCCCCCGCACACAGAAGGGGTCAGTTTATCTAGTGGGCGGAGCCAAAATATGGCGCATCACCGAAACCGGATACCTATCCGGTACTCCGAAGAAGACGTCCGGAGACTGGCCTTCGGAATGGTTTTATATGGAGGACGTCCCCCTTTCGAACCCTGTTCGGCGGGGTCTTCCTGAGTTCAACAATGCTCCTCTGAAGAAACGCCGAAGTTGGCGCCCACGGAGCCCCCAGGAGCTAGACAACGGAGAAGTCCTTTACCTGATGAACTGGATTAAAGCGCTGGCTCAATCAGGATTGGCAGTAATCGAGGTTATGTCAATATGCATAATGCGGGGAGTGTAGCCACTTCAATATCAAGGGCACCCCCTATGGTGTTTTAACGGGGAAGATGATGCCACCCGTTGCGGGCGTAAGGGTCCGGACAACGCTTCTGCTTTAGAAAAAATTATGTCCGAGTTGTTCAAGGGAGAGGAAGAGGAGTTCATCCGCATCAAGCCACGGGATGGATTCTCCATGTATAACCCTCCAGGCTGGGTGAGTTACATCTCCTTACTCCCATTCTTCCCGCATTCTTCGTCGTAGGTACTCACCTTGCCATTTTGCGGCAGGAACTGCAAAAAGCCATAAGGGAGGTCAACAACCCATCTCCACAACCAGAGGACCCTGACCAGGCCCTTGGTCCCAGACTCGAAGAAGATCCGGACATATTCATGGAGCTGATAGACCGGCAGTTCTATCAATTAAGTTGTGATGACGCCATGGTGGCCATTACGGCCGACTATCCCGGACTGCTTCCTGCGTCGCACATAAGAAAAACCAAAAATCCCAACTCGAAAAACTAGGATCCCCTTTTAGACACTTCACCTACCATATACGTATGGTGTTATATAGGGAAGGCATTCGGGACACCGTGCCGAACCCGCAGCAACTTGCCAACAACAGGCACCGAGGCCGGGCAGGCCAAAAAGGAAGGCGGTCAGGACGGAGACGCCAGCACAGAGGTATGACAAAAACCACACTCCGTGGTTGTCGTCTTTCTCAAAATGTAATGACGTCCATGTTTCTTGAATAGAAAAAATGCTCGCCGGAATATGTCCGATGAGGCTGCCGATCATGCTTCCACCAGTCGGGCTCCAGGACCGGACATAGAGGCGGAAGCTGACATCGGGCGGACGCCGGATACTCCCCCTACAGAGGATGTGGATTGACTATCCGCTACAAATTCAGAAGTGGAGAGCGCCATGAATCATAGGCGTCGCCGGGCCGTACTCTGTGACGCTTGCTTCTCACCGGAGGCATTTGATGCCTTCAATTCTAGAGACGCGTACCTCCGTGCTGCTTAAAATGGTCTAGCCAGAGCCATAGACCACTATGTAAGGGATGTACGGGTAAGCAACTCTGACGATTATATGTATCAGTAGCCCCTGAGACTTGAAACAGTTAGCAGAACTGATTTAAGGATCATCTATTGTGCAGGTTCTTACAGAGAAGAATACTCGACTTTCATAGGAGCTGGAGGAATGCTAGACCCAACTTCAGGCCGCCGTTGCCGCATTGAAGGAACCTAAAAAGTCCCCAGCTGGTAACATTTCTTTGGAAGAATGATAGGTACCATATAGCGTGCGTTTGTGGCTGCAGATCTAACAATAGATATTGCAGATGAATCCAGAGAGAATCCGGAGGACCAGCATGTCGTATGCTAGCTAAAGGCTGGCGAATGCGTGCTAACTGAGGTCAGGCGGGAGAAAAACAATCTCCAAGATGCCAATACCAAGCTGAGCGTGGAACTGAAGGATGTTCAAGCCCAGCTTGCGGACTCCCAGAAGGAGAATAAGCGGCTTCGACGCGGCATTTTTAGTAAGTGCTTGGATGAACCCTTAAAAGGGGGCGGCGGAGAAGCTGGCTAACAGAATTATGTCTGCAGGTATGCTGACGGGTCGTCCCACGGAGGAGATGCCCGGGTCTGCGGGTGATCTTCTACCCGAGCTCTCACGACTGCACGAACAAGTTCGGCAGGTGATGCAAGGTATTGCCCATGCCTTGTGGCCATCCGTCTCCCAGCCAGAAGGCATTGTAGAGCTTGTGGAGAAGCTCAAGGGAGCACGGCGGCGCTTCGATTATGGAAGATATCGGCCTGCTGTCAAGGTGCCAGGGAAGCCTGGGCCATGGTGAAGACGCGGTATACCAAGGCTGACCCAAACCACATGGCCGAGGTCAGACCTGTGGGGCCCGATGGGAAAGAGATCCTCGTTAGCTTAGTCTATGGGCTAGAAGAATTAGCCGCGAAGTATTCCCAATGGGATTGTAGGCTAGATAGCCTGTTGGATGGTATAGAAGAGGAATTTAGTCAGTCCACATGACTATGTAATTAAAGTGACATGTATAATGCCTTCTAGCCGGATTGTAAATCATTTGTCATGGAAGACCTTTTTGTTTCAACCTTGGGACCTGATAGTCCGGAGTGTATCCGAATACCCGCTCAGTTATATAAGAACCGGGGTATGCATGGAAACCAGGCGTAGGGGTCATTAGTGCTTGAACAGACAAGTACCCAACTAGTTATGTTATATTACATGGGTAGTAAGAAACATCTTCCAGGGAGAATAGTTCTGTTAAGGGTTCCTTTCAGTGGGTATGCATGCCCTAAAGTGCATGTCCGGACTGCGAGAGGAAACGCAGGCAAAAACCTCTAGGGGCACATATGGAAAATAAATAAAAATCATCTTTTGTTCATCGACCGAATATTCCCTTAAGAACGCAAGCTTTCGGCTTCACCCAGTCTGAGGTACACATCTGGCTGACCCGGCAGTAACAATCGCAGAGGTGCTCCCCTTATGCCCTAGCCGAATTAATGGGAACATAGGGCATAAATACAAGAGCCAGGCAACTTAGCTTGGCCAAAATTTAAGTCATATCGATGCATATAATGGCGAAGAAAAGGTACATGCGGAAGAATAACACATGCGTGGGGCATGAAGCCCAGATAAATAATTAAGCTTCTGTGTAAGAAGCCCCCAGGTATAATGGGTGCGGTTAGCGCGTCAATAGTGTGCAAGCAAGGCACAAGTTGGCCCTTTAAGGCCTTGAGAAAGAATAAAAGAAAGAAAGAGAAAAAAAGACAGATAATGTAAATGCGAAAAATGGACAGAGGAAGGAGATGAACATAGAGTCCGGCACTAGGCGTAGAATCTTCAGAGCCTGGCTGCGTTCCATGGGTTTGGCTCAAGTCGATTTGTCAGTACCCCAATTCTAAGTCACACCGATCTAGCCTGTAACACCTCATATCACTTTGCGGCCTCACGCACGGTATTCCCACGGGTGTCGCCTTACCATGGCCCGGGACCGTTTGCACCTTTTGGCTCACGTATATGATAGTGTCGCTAGCATCCATATGACAGAGAACCTGGGCCGACATGACTAGTCATGAACCCAAAGTGGCACTAACTTACGGGGACAGGCATACATGAATCAACATTGAGCATGTCGGTTAGCAGCGTGCCAATCCGGGCTATAGCACTGGGCTAACAGGACTCCGGGAACCCGAGCTATAGCAGGCTAGGCAGGACTCCGGATGTCACCGCGTGACATTTCCCCGAAGGGACAGACACAGGAATGAAGTGAATCACATGCCGGCCAGTCAAGTGTTCCGGAGCAGTAGTGCTGGGCTAGCAGGACTCCGGTGAACCGGGCTGTAGCAGACTACTATGGCTCATGGAAGCACAAGACTACATTTCCCAATAAGAGAGGCTACCAAGGATAAACAACTAGGTTGTCGGATCCCACACATACCATGCATTTCAATCATACACACAATATGCTCGATATGTGTAAATACAACATGGCATCACAACATAACTCTACGACTCAAGTATTTATTCATTAGGCTCCGAGGAGCCAATTATTACAAACATGGGTCTCATGACCCAACATACAGAGCATACAAGCAACAAGAACATGCGGAAGCTTAACTTGTCTGAGTACAGACAACTACATTGAAGAAGGTTGAGAAGCCTGACTGTCTACAAGACCCTGCCGAGGGCACAAGATCGTAGCTGAGGTAACAAGCTAAACATCGAAGTCCACACGGAACTACTAGCGAGACTGACCTCTCTACAAAATATAAATTAAGCAAACGTGAGTACAAATGTACCCAGCAAGACTTACATCAGAACTAACTACATATGCATCGGTATCAACAAGGGGGTGGTGGAGTTTAACTGCAGCAAGCCAGCTTTGACTCTGTGGCTAACCTGAACTACGACTGCAAGCAACTCTTTTGAGGTGGCGCACATGAGTCCACATATTCACCATTCAATACACCACTATGGATCCGCTCCCGTCTCCCTACAAGAAGGCCATCCATAGCACTCACACTTATCTTGCGAGTTTTAGAGTATCCACTTCAAGTTATCTATGAACTGTAGAGGCAACCCAGAAGTCCTTTACCATGGACAAGGCTATTCGAATAGATCATTTATACCCCTGCAGGGGTGTACTCCTTCACACACGCTCTCGCCACTTACCACCATCTACACGTCGTGTATCTCGGCAACCTTTAAGCGGAAGCCTGGCGAGGGAGTCGGCCACGACCTGACTAACCACAAAAGTCTCTAGTCCAGGTTTATCGCCTATTCGGGTTCCATCCGTGAGGAGATCCGGCCGGAGTTTCGCTCGCAGCCAAAATGATGTGTGCAGGGTTCCCGATACACCAAACGGGCGCCCGGTACACCGTGCCACGGTGTATCTACCGCATCATAGCCCACCCCTAGGGTCAGCACTACACACGGCCGCCAACACAAATCCTACAAACACCAAAAACTAGTTGCAACTCCTGGACAGAGGGCAAGGGCAGTTAATAAGTCGAGAGGGTCCATTGGGTTGGGCCCAATGCGTGGTAGTAGCTGTTCATGGATCACAAACACAGAACTCAGATCCTGAGAACAGTTTCAATGAGACAACCCGCCATATACTCCTACATGGCCTCTCACTACTACCTTTACCAAATCATGTTCACACATAGTAGGACATGTTCATTACTATTCCAATTCATCCCCGATGAATCAGACCTGACTGAACTCTAAGCAGTAGCAGGCAGGACAAACAAGCATAAATGAGTAGGCACATCAGGGCTCAAACAAATCCTACTCATGCTAGTGGGTTTCATCTATTTACTATGGCAATGACAGGTCATGCAGAGGAAAAGGGGTTCAGCTACCGCAACATATAACAGTTGAATCGATGTTGTTCTTATGCAGTAAAAGAGAGCAGGAGCGAGAGAGCGGGATTGTATCAAAATGAACAAGGGGGTTTTTCTTGCCTGGCACTTCTTAAGATAGTATAGCTCTTCATCGGTGTCATCGAACTCATCGTTGGAAGCACGTCTATCGAGAGGGGACAAATACCAGCAACAGAGAAGGAGAGCACAATCAATGCAATGCACAATATGATGCATGATCATGACATGTCAATATGCTGTGTTTTGAGACAATCCAACTAGCAACATGTTAAATGGAGTTGGTTTGAACCCTAGGTTCAAATTCAAACTCCATATGTGAGGGTTTAAATGCCATTTATATGATTTGTCCTAAACAGCAGCCATAAGTTGTTCTAACATGCATGAAAACGGTACATATGGATAGATTGGATTTTTTTGATCATTTTTCATATATAATTTATTTCATTCGGAGCTACGGTTGATTTTATATGATTTTTAGAAGTTTAAAACATTTTCTGGAATTTCGTATGAAAGAATAAATCCAGAAAAGGAGTTATTGCGTCAGCATGACATCCGGGTGATGTCAGCCGGTCAAAGGTGTCGACCAGGTCAAACCTGACCAGTGGGACCCACTGGTCAGTGACTCAGTCCACTAACTGAGTTAGTGCTAAACTAACCCTAACTGGGTTGTTAGCAGGGCGGGGCCCACATGTCAGTGACTTGTTTAGTTAACTAAATTAGTTAGCTCTAATTAATCTAGAGTTAACTAACCAGGGGCTTGGGCCCACATGTTAGGGGAGGTCAAACCAGTGGTCAACCCCCGGTCAAACAAGTCAAACCCGCCGGCGACTCGACGCCGGCGAGGCCAGACGCGGCGGGGCACCTCGGATTTCACCTACAGGGCACCGTTCGAGGCGCCGTTGGGCTCTAAGGCTGCGGAGCGACGAGGCGCGCCGGGTGGTGGCCGTGGGCGGTGCCGGGGCGGACAACGGCGGCGACGACGAAGACGACAGCGGTGGCCGGAGCACGGCTATGCGCGGGTGGGGTGCTGCAGCTCGAGGCGAGCGAACAGAGGTGCTAGGAAGCACCTAATGCGCAGCAGGAGCACGCCGGAGCAACTAGTAGGAGCGGAGGGGCTCAGGGGCACGGAGCTCGCCGGCCATGGCGGACGGCGGCTTCGGGTGCTCGCGGGGCAGCGGCTACGGGGCGTGCGCGAAGAAAAAGGTAGAGGGGAGCGGTTCAGTGGCTCACGGCGAGTCTTCCGGTGCAGACGGCAGGGCCGGGGAGGTGTCGGAGCGAGCGGGGCGGCGAGGCGAATCTCCGGCAACCCGAGGAGGATGAAGGGGTTGGGGACGGTGCTTCGAGGCGTCCGGCGCCGCGTGGCCCGGCGGAGAGGACAAGGGCGACGAGGCGGATCTTCTGGACTGCTCAAGGGGACGAGGGAGAGGCGATGGCCATGGTGGTGCTAGTCGGCGGCGGCGGGCGCGTTCGGTGAGGTGGGGAACGACGAGGGAGGGGCAGGGGGAAAGAGACGAGCGGGTCGGCGCGATCCGGACGATAGCGGCGAGGTGTTTCGCAGCGTCATGCTGGCCTCGGGCGGCCAGGCAGGTAGGTAGCGTGGCACGCGGGGAGCGAGCGCGTCTCGGGCACGCGCCATGTCCACTGGCGCCAGGAGGACGACGACTGGCGCTGGGCCAGTGGGCCGCAAAGTAGTGGACTGCACAGGTGAGACCAGTTACTTTCTCTCTCTCCTTTATTTCTATTTTTCTATTTTATTTTTCTCTATTTTGATTTAGTTTGAAAACTAAACCATTTATATAAATTCTGAGATGATTTGTGGGAGCTCTCTACAATATACCAGCGATCCAAAATTACTTTCAAAATAGTTGGAGCTATAAAATTAGTTATAGATTTTATTTGCTCCAACTCAAATACAATATGAATTAATTCAAAAATCCATAAATGGCCAAGAAATATGCTCATCATTTTTGGCAGAGGTTTTCACCTTTATCATAAATCATGAACATTTTCAAAGGGCATTTTGGGGTCTTTGAAAATATTTTTATTTTTATCCTAGTTGCATTTCATTTGGTTCTAGGGTTTAACAATCCCCAATTCAAATTCAAAAGAATTTAAACATGATGTAACACATGACTAGCTAGCTTAGAGCATACCAGAACTAGGGATGTGACAACTCACCCCCACTAAGCAAGAATCTCGTCCCGAGATTCAAGCGTAGGGTAAGATGGAAGGGAAACACAAACTAACACAATCTTCATGATCCAGGTGGCACTTCATAATACCGTTGATTCGATCACCATCATTGTCTCGATGTCTTGCCCCGAGAACTCCAACAAACATGACAATGAGAGGAAAGAGAAAACTCTAGAAGGATCGATCTTATCGAAGATCGAACAACTCAGGATTAACTCACGGAATGAGACATAGATACATCTCACGAGCTGAGACGTGAAGCACACATCAGGAGTGGTGGAAAGAGGTAGATGACAAGGTTCTACTGGTAGGCAAAAATCCCATGCTGAAGAGGGTGGGGCAAGATCTCAAGATAGTGATGAAATAATCACCATGATAACATAATGGGGCACCTTAGGGAAGGTGAGTCGTAGAATTATTCCCTTAAGTGGCAAAAAGAATTACTTTTGATCCATAAATCACTGAAACTCTCCATACCAGCCTAAGGCAATTCATAATGGATCATTTAAAGGAGTTCGAAAGAATGACATACTCGGCCTAGAATGGATGATGTGAACTACCTTGTTGAAGACAACGCAAGGGATGATTTTGCCTGCGCGTGCTCTCAAGAACTTGAGCATTTCCATATTCATCAAGGTTCTACCAACATCTGAGTCGAGGATCCTGGCAACACATCTTACTACCTTGACAAATAGTGATGGACAATGCAGATGCATAGAAAGACAACCCTTTCTCAGATTTCACCTTAGCGAGGCCAAGGGAACGAAATCTGGATGATTGACCGAGAGACATTTAGCACTCCGCTTCTAATGTTCTCCTTGATGTACTGGTTACCATGGTCATGCTTTAAAGAATCAACATAGCCATCAAGTAGTGGTCAGACTTCGGAATACAAAGGATCCATAAGGAACAACTTCTGGAGTAAATCCTACGAAATCCTTATGGGGAGGTGGCCAACTTCTTCAATCAAGATACTACAATATTAGGTCTTTCGACTAGGTGTGTCAGCCACGACATCCACTTTACCGGGTTACACAGAGACCAAGATTATAGTTCTTGGGAAAATGTTCCAACCATCATATCTGCCTGAGATTCAGATCTGGTTGGTGTCAGGATATTCCAGACTCATCACGACTAGAAAGAGAAATGATAGTTTGCGACACAAATCTATGAAACGACGTTGCGAGATTCTTGGGCAATGGACTATGGTAGTAAGCTCCAAAATATGAGCTGGTTTTGCTACAAACAGGTGAACACGTTGTCCGAGACAAGCGTGACCACGTGGTATTCTTATAATAAAATACTACCAAGTTCGGGTTGGGGAACCGTCATCGAGGATAACGAAGTCCTAACATAAGGCATGATTCTTAAGAAGGAACTTCTTCTCCTTGAACAAATCAATCAGTGGCTTGGTGTGCTAGGAAACACATATAGAATGGAGGCGGCCAACTTATCAAACCATAGAGTACTTTGCACATATGCGGGACTAACTTGGGAAGATTCCAGAGGAAACAAAAACAATCTTTCTCGAATCCACGGCAGCAACTTGCATCAAATACACATGAATTAGAGGAAGTCACTTCTTTCATCCGAACATATGCTTCATGAACGGGACATGAAGATAATGCTTATAAAAGTTTCCAACACTAGTGTAATGTTCAACATGAATCATGGGGGAGACAAAGTGCTGCTGATGGGCTCAACAGCGAATCTTCGGAATTTCCATATCACTGGACTTCCACCATCATGTGAACACGGTGATAGCATTGGTCAGACCAAAATATGTAATGGTGTATGCTCGAGGGATCAACCATGAGTAAGACAACATTACGAACATCGTTGGTTCTGATTTGACTTGACAATAGCCCATACTCAAGTCAAAGTTTTCACAAGGCAATAGATCCAACAACTGATCACGAGGACCAATCAATGGAGATATCATCTTTCTTCAACACACACAGAAGATATCCCTTAGATATGAACTAAGTTAAGCAAAGCTTCTACCTTCCAACTCTCCAAGTTGTTGTCTAGCTCAACCAACTAGCTCAGGGATATCCAACCGCACTAATCTGGGTTTGATGCCGCTCATGATAAGACCATTTTCTCGCTCGACTTGGTCGTTGGTTTGTGGGTGATAGACAGAAGCATAATTGAGCTTTATGCCCGTGTTGCTGCACTAGAGTTTTACCTCGTCGGCCGTAAAGTTCATGCCGTTGTCAGTGATGTTGCTGTGGGGGACGCCATAACGGTGCACAACCCCGGATATGAAGTCTATCACCGGTCCGGATTCGGCCGTTTTAATAGGTTTGGCTTCTATCCATTTGGTGAATTTATCCACCATGACCAGTAAGTATTTTTTTTCTTATGGGTTCCCCCTTTAAGGGGTCCAACCATGTCAAGCCCCCAGACCGCGAAGGGCCAGGTAATGGGGAATGTTTGGAGGGTGGTGGGTGGCATGTGGCTTTGGTTTGCAAAAAGCTAGCAACCGACGCAGCGTTGGACCAAGTCCTGTGCATCTACCCGGGCCGTCGGCCAATAAAAACCTGTACGGAAGGCCTTGCTTACAAGGGCCCGGGCAGCAGCGTGGTGGCTACCGAGTCCGGCGTGAATTTCTGCCAAAAGTTTCCGCCCTTCCTCTTCGGAGATGCACCTTTGAAGGACTCCGATAGAGCTTTTTTTATACAGCTCTCCCTCATGGACCCTGTAGGCTTTAGATCGCCGCACTATGTAGCGTGCCTCATTTTGGTCCTCGGGAAGTTCCTGCCTAGTTAGGTAGGCCAGGAATGGTTCTATCCACGGGGCGGTGATGGCCATTATTACGTGAGCTGAAGGTGTAATTTCGGTGGCAGAGCCTCCGATTATGTCAGAGTGTTCGGCATCGAGCATTTTGGTCGGGTCTGGACTATTGTTACCGGTGTCCCCTTCCCATACCACGGATGGCTTAAACAACCTTTCCAAAAAGATGTTTGGGGGATCGCATCGCGTTTTGCGCTGATGCGGGCGAGGATATCCGCCGCCTGATAGTTTTCCCGAGCCACATGGTGAAATTCGAGCCCCTCGAACCGAGCTGACTTCTTTAGGACGGAGTTTCGATAGGCCGCCATCTTCGGATCCTTGACATCGAAGTCTCCATTTATTTGGGATATTGCGAGGTTCGAATCTCCGCGCACCTCCAGGCGTTGAATGCCCATTGAAACTGCCATCTGGAGACCATGTAACAGGGCTTCGTATTCGGCTGCGTTGTTGGAGTCTGTATACAGTATCTGTAGTACGTATTGAACTATATCTCCGGTTGGGGACGTCAGGACGGCGCTAGCCCCCAGACCAGCCAGCATTTTGGAGCCATCGAAGTGCATGATCCAATTGGAGTGTGTGCCGTACTCTTTAGGGAGTTCGACTTTCATCCATTCGGCGACAAAGTTGGCCAATACTTGCGATTTAATGGCTCACCGGGGTTTGTATGTTATGTCGAATGGGAGGAGCTCAATGGCCCATTTGGCAATCCGGCCCGTGGCGTCGTGGTTGTTTATAATATCATTACGTGGCACTTCCGAGACTACTATAATTGAACACTCTTGAAAGTAGTGTCGCAGCTTCTGGGATGCCATGAATACCGCATATGCTATCTTTTGATAATGTGGGTATCGTGATTTGCATGGAGTGAGGACAGTGGATACATAATATACCGGCTTTTCAAGGGGGAATTTATGTCCGTCCGCTTCTGGTTCGACGACGAGCACTATGCTTACAACCTGTTGAGTTGCCGCAATGTACAAGAACATTGGTTTGCCGATGTTTGGCGCAGCCAGGATTGGGTTGGTTGCCAGTATGGCTTTTATTTCTTCCAATCCGGTTGTGGCAGCGTCCGTCCACTCGAAGTGTTCGGTGCGCCGAAGGAGGCGATAAAGGGGTAATGTCTTTTCTCCTAAGCGGGAGATAAAGCGGCTCAGAGCCGCCACACATCCAGTTAATTTCTGGATTTGTTTGAGGTCTGTTGGGGTAGCCAACTGTGACAGAGCTCAGATTTTGGCCGGATTAGCTTCAATTCCTCTACTGGAGACAATGAAGCCCAGGAGCTTTCCAGCTGGTACGCCGAAAACGCATTTTTCCGGATTGAGCTTGATGTCGTATTTTCGGAGGTTGTCAAATGTGAGCCTCAAGTAGTCTATTAGAGAGTCGATGTGCTTGGTTTTAATGACCACATCATCTATGTATGCCTCTACTGTTTTGCCGACCTGTTTCTCCGGACATGTCTGAATCATGCGCTGATATGTTGCGCCGGCATTTTTGAGCCCGAAAGGCATTGTGTTGAAGCAGAAGGGGTCGTATGGTGTGATAAATGCCGTTGCGGCTTGGTCGGACTCCGCCATCTTGATTTGGTGGTAGCCGGAGTATGCGTCGAGGAAACACAATGACTCGTGTCCTGCGGTAGCATCGATAATTTGATCAATGCGGGGGAGGGGGAAGGGATCCTTTGGGCAGGCCTTATTGAGGTCCTTAAAATCAACACACATGCGCCAGGATTTGTCCTTCGTTGGTACCATCACTAGGTTTGATAGCTAGTCTGGGTTTTTTATTTCTCTAATGAATCCGGCCTCTAATAACTTGGCTAGTTCTTCTCCCATAGCTTGTCTCTTCGGTTTAGAGAAACGCCGAAGAGTCTGCTTGACCGGCTTAAATCCCTTTAGAATATTGAGGCTGTGCTCGGCCAGCCTGCGTGGGATTCCTGGCATGTCTGAGGGGTGCTAGGAGAATATGTCCCATTTCTCACGCAGGAACTCTCGTAGTGCGGCGTCCACGGCGGGGTTTAACTGTGCCCTGATGGAGGCTATTTTTGTAGGGTCCGTTGGGTGGACTTGGAATTTGACTATTTCATCCGCTGGTTTAAAAGAGGTGGACTTGGATCTCTTGTCAAGTATCACGTTGTCCCTATCCACTATGGAGCATAGTGCAGTTAATTTCTCGGCCGCAAGGGCTTCGGATAATGCCACGAGGGCCAATGCGACTGTTTTGTTTTCGGCGCAGAGCGTTGTGTCCCGATCACTAGCGAGAGTGATGATTCCGTTGGGCCTGGGCATTTTGAGCTTCATGTACCCATAATGGGGTATGGCTTGGAAGATTGTGAACGCCTCCCGCCCTAAAAGGGTGTGGTATCCACTACTGAACGGGGCCACTTGGAATGTAATTTCTTCAGACCTATAGTTCTCCACCGTGCCGAATACCACATCTAGTGTGATTTTCCCAGCACAGCGTGCTTCCCAACTGGGGATGATTCCTCTAAAGGTTTTGCTACTTTGCTCAATGCGATTCCAGTCTATTTCCATTTTTTGAAGAGTTACCTCATAGATGAGGTTTAATCCACTGCCTTCGTCCATGAGTACTTTGGTGAGTCGAAAGCCGCCCACAATTGGACTGAGGACCAGTGCAGCTGGTGCTTGGGCTGTTCGTAATTTAGGTTCGTCACTGGCATTGAAGGTAATATCCATGTCGTTCCATGGATTTATGGCTGCCACGTGGCAGATTTCGGCAATGCTGCGAAGTGTTCGCTTGCGCCTATTATTTGATGCGAAGGTCTCAAAGACTGCTAATATCGTATTGTTATCCCTGGGATGGTGCTCTGTGGCATCTGGGATGATAAGATCCTCGCCGCTTTTGGCCACCTGCCAGAGAATCCAACATGCTCTAGGGCTGTGTGTTGGTATGGTATCCACTGTACTATGAATTTTGCAGGGTCCGTTGAGCCATCCCTCCAATACGGTTCCATGCCCTATAGAGGGTTTTTGCTTCTTTGTAATTAACTCGGGTGTCTTATGGTAGTGCACCCTTTTACTTTGGACCGGGTGTATATTCGGAGCCAGATTATCCCAAAATTTCGTTTCGGTTTTCCAGGCACTTTCCATCGCACAGTACTTTCGTACTATGGACACCAAGTCGGCGAAGTGTGATATGTCACGGCGACTTATGGTGTTAAGGATTCCCTTGTCCGTGCAGTTATTGCAGAAAAACGAGACTGTGTTTTCCTCGCGGTAGTCCTTAACCTTGTTCATCACAAGGAGGAATCTGGCCCAATAATGATATACCGTTTCATGGGGCTCTTGCCTGATGTGGGAAAGATCGTTTATGTCTGGGTGGGTGGGTGTATTTGAGTTCGAACCCTTACCCGATCTGAGACCCAGGGGCCAAGGTGTTTCCAATCTTGGAAGTTCGGTTTCCGGGATGTTGCCCAATAAGTCTGCCCCCCTGCCTGACTCTAGGTTCAGGGCTTGGGTGATGTCCTCCCGTAAACGGGTATCTGGCTCGGAGAGCTCAGGAATCCGGACATAGTTAGTCCTCAAGATAGAGGAAGAATCAACGCATTGTTCCTCCACCACCGCAACATGATGGGTGACCGGTTGAGAGTTAATCTCCCTTTGATCGGGTTTAAGCCCAATCCGATCATAGTCCGTAGCGACTCCCAAGGCAGCGATGCAATGCAAGAGCTCGTTTAGGGAAGAGAGCTCCATTGGATCCATCTGCTCGGCGAATTCCGTGCCGACGTGGAGGCTGTTTTCGATAACCCGAAAAGTCATCGTCGGTGCAGTAGCCGAACGGGCGGTCATGATGAAACTGCCTAGCCGGAGAGTTTGGCCGACAGCCAGGGCTCCCCCGGCGGTAATGTTGTTTTTAACAATGAGACAAGGCATCCTTTCTTACGGCGACGACATAGTGGAACTCTCAATGAAAGCACCAATGTCGATGTCAAAACCGGTGGATCTCGGGTAGGGGTTCCCGAACTGTGCGTCTAAGGCAGATGGTAACAGGAGGCAGGGGACACGATGTTTTACCCAGGTTCGGGCCCTCTTGATGGAGGTAAAACCCTACGTCATGCTTGATTATTCTTGATAATATGAGTAGTACAAGAGTAGATCTACCACGAAATCAGAGAGGCTAAACCCTATAAGCTAGCCTATGGTATGATTGTATGTTGTCCTATGGACTAAAACCCTCCGGTTTATATAGACACCAGAGGGGGCTAGGGTTTACACAAGGTCGCTTGTCCTTGCTTGCCTTCTACGCCAAGTAAAAGTCCCATCCGGACACGAGACGAAGGAGAGTGAGCGGCCGACGGTGACTCGTCGCCGCCCTTGGCCGTGGGAGAGTGAGCGGTCGGCGGTGACTCGTGATACATCTCCAACGTATCTATAATTTTTGATTGCTCCATGCTATATCATCTACTGTTTTGGATGTTTATGGGCTTTATTATACACTTTTATATCATTTTCGGGACTAACCTATTAACCTCGAGCCCAGTGCCAGTTTCAGTTTTTTTGCCTATTTTAGGGATTCAAAGAAAAGGAAAATCAAATGGAGTCCAAATGACCTGAAACTTCACGGAACTTATTTTTGGATCAGAAGAAGCCCCGAAGACTTCCAGTCTACGTAAGGGAAGATTCAAGGAGGCATGAGGTAGGAGGGCCTGCCCACCCCCCTGGGCACGTCCTCCACCCTCGTGGGCCCCTCGTGGCCCCCCTGACGTACTTCTTCCGCCTATATATCTCCATATACCCTAAAACTACCGGAGAGCACAATAGATCGGAAGTTGCGCCGCCAGAAGCCTCCGTAGCCAACGAAAACCAATCTAGACCCGTTCCAGCACCCTGCCGGAGGGGGAAACCTCTCCGGTGGCCATCTTCATCATCCCGGTGCTCTCCATGACGAGGAGGGAGTAGTTCTCCCTCGAGGCTGAGGGTATGTACCAGTAGCTATGTCTTTGATCTCTCTCTCTCTATCTCTCATGTTCTTGATTTGGCACGATCTTGATGTATCGCGAGCTTTGCTATTATAGTTGTATCTTATGTTTCTTCTCCCCCTCTACTCTCTTGTAATGGATTGAGTTTCCCCTTTGAAGTTATCTTATCGGATTGATATTTAAAGATTTGAGAACACTTGATGTATGTCTTGCCGTGCGTATCTGTGGTGACAACGGGATATCACGTGATTCACTTGATGTATGTTGTGGTGACCAACTTGCGGGTTCCACCCATGAACCTATGCATAGGGGTTGGCACACGTTTTCATCGTGATTCTCCGGTAGAAACTTTGGGGCACTCTTTGAGGTTCTATGTGTTGGTTGAATACATGAATCTGAGATTGTGTGATGCATATCGTATAATCATACCCACGGATACTTTAGGTGACATTGGAGTATCTAGGTGACATTAGGGTTTTGGTTGATTTGTGTCTTAAGGTGTTATTCTAGTACGAACTCTAGGGCTGTTTGTGACACTTGTAGGAATAGCCCAACGGATTGATTGGAAAGAATAACTTTGAGGTGGTTTCGTACCCTACCATAATCTCTTCGTTTGTTCTCCGCTATTAGTGACTTTGGAGTGACTCTTTGTTGCATGTCGAGGGACAGTTATGTGATCCAATTATGCTATTATTGTTGAGAGGACTTGCACTAGTGAAAGTATGAACCCTAGGCCTTCTTTCAACGCATTGCAATACCGTTTACGCTCACTTTTATCATTAGTTACCTTGCCTTTTTTATAATTTCAGATTACAAATACCTTTATCTACTATCCATATACCACTTGTATCACCATCTCTTCGCTGAACTAGTGCACCTATAGAATTTACCATTGTATTGGGTGTGTTGGGGACACAAGAGACTCTTTGTTATTTGGTTGCAGGGTTGCTTGAGAGAGGCCATCTTCATCCTATGCCTCCTACGTATTGATAAACCTTAGGTCATCCACTTGAGGGAAATTTTCTACTGTCCTACAAACCTCTGCACTTGGAGGCCCAACAACGTCTACAAGAAGAAGGTTGTGTAGTAGACATCAACTCGCTGGCCATCGCCTTCGAATCCAACGTACCTCTTGATGAGGATCGCTGGGAGCTGTCATGGGCCGGGATGCAATGGCATCATTTAAACATATTAATATCATGAAGCAAGAGAGGTCAGATGTAGGGACGTATGCTGGTTTTTAGTACTTACGACGCGGCCATGGGCTTGTTTTGGTGGCGTCGCTCTTGGCTCCTGTCAACGTCCCATGCGGTGTTATCCGCAAAGGGACCCTTCCCCCTCTTGGGCGCCTCTACCTCCAGATTTGTGGAGGCCGCCCTCTTCTTCCTCCCCCTATGAGTGGGAGAGGTGCTTTCTTCCTCCTCCTCATCATCGTCTTCGGCGGTGGAGGAGTGAGTCTTGTCTTCGGATGACACGTCCGAAGCTCCCTTGCAGCAGGGGCCACTCCGGACACCCTTGGCCTTCTTCTTGGCCGTCTTCTCCGGCGCCTTATAGGGCGCCGGTACCAGCATCTTCGCCAGGAGCGGGATGACTAGTTCCTCGGGTAGCTGAGCTGAACATTGAATGTGCTCTGCTCTCTTTGTCCATACCTGAAACAATAAAGTTCAGATATCCTCCTTGAAACAAGCAAGTAGAGGATGCGTCTAGAGACGTGAAAGGCTTACCTCATTGGCAGAATGGGTAATGTCGTGCCCACGATCCGAGTCTATGGCTGGCGGCGTCTCGTTGCCCTTAAAGAGCAACTTCCAGGCATCTTCGTGAGTGGTTACGAAGAGCCTTTCCAAGGTTTGGTGCTTCTTCGGGTCGAATTCCCATAAGGGGTAGCTTCGGGTTTGCCATGGGAGAATCCGGCGAACTAGCATCACCTGGATTACATCGACGAGCTTGATGTTTTTATCCACCATGCTTTGAATGCGTGTTTGCAGCTCCATCAGCTCATCCGACGAAGACCAATTTGGGCCCTTCTCCATCTAGGAGGTGAGCTGCACTGGCACTCCGGACTTGAATTCGGAAGCCGCGACCCAAGTGGCGTCGCGAGGCTCTGTGATATAGAACCGCAGTATCTGCCACTCCGTGACGGTCTCCACAAAAGTACCCTTGGGCCATGTGACATTGGGCAGCTTGCTCACCATGGCGCCTCCACACTCCGCATGCTGGCCATCCACCACCTTTGGCTTCATGTTTAAAATCTTGAGCCATGGTCTGAAGTGGGGTTGGATGTGGAGGAAGGCCTCGCACATGACAATGAATGTCGAGATGTTGAGGAAAGAGTTCAGGGCTAGGTTATTGGAATCTAGCCGGTAATAGAACATAAGCCTGCAGACGAAAGGGTGGAGACGAAACCCTAACCTGCGGACAAAATGAGGGATGAGCACCACCCTCTCGTTGGTCTTCGGGGTGGGGACGATTTGCCCCTTGGCTAGAAGCTGGTGGGAGATTTCTTTCGCTAGATACCCGGCCTCCCGAAGCTTGGTGATGTACTTCTCCCTAACGGAGGAGGCCATCCACTTACCTTACCCTCCAGATCCAGACATGGCTGAGTGCATCCTTGAGGCGGAAAGAATGAGGACTTGGGCGCTGGAGCTCAAGAATGGAATGGCAGAGGAAGAGAGAAGGCGTGGGTGAAGAAAGGGAATCCTTATCTCCTAATAAAGGCGGTGAATATCAAGCGCCTCCCCACTCGCCTGTTCCCAAGGGTTGTGTAAACGGCATGGTTATATTACCCACGCCCGTATTGATGAGAATCCCGCAATAAGGGGACACGATCTCTGCTTCGACAAGACGTGCCAATGAAAACCGCATCTCGAAACATGGAACGGCAGACGGAAAATAGTTCGAAATGATGACCAAGCAGATGTGATGTCACATTACAAAAAGTTGTCAGCGGATTGGACTCGGGCAATATTATATTCGCTGCGGCTGTGTGTGGTACTTGTGTTGCAGATCCGTACACGTTCATTGCGTCCGAATACTTTCTTGGAGTATTCGGAGAGGGGAATGATACGTCTCCAATATATCTATAATTTTTGATTGCTCCATGCTATATTATCTTCTGTTTTGGACATTATTGGGCTTTATTATCCACTTTCATATTATTTTTGGGACTAACCTATAGACCCAGAGCCCAGTGCCAGTTCCTGTTTTTTCCCTTGTTTCAGTGTTTCGAAGAAAAGGAATATCAAACGGAGTCGAAACGGAACGAAACCTTCTGGAGAAGTTATTTTTGGAAGGAAAGCAACCCGGGAGACTTGGAGTCCATGTCGAGAAAGAAACAAGGAAGCCACGAGGTAGGGGGCGCGCCCACCCCCCTAGGGCACGCCCTCCACCCTCGTGGGCCCCTTATGGCTCACCGGATGTACTTCTTCCTCCTATATATCTCCATATACCCTAAAACGATCGGGGAACACAATAGATCGGGAGTTCAGCCGCATCGTAGCCACCAAAAACCAATCTAGACCCATCCCGGCACCCTGTCGGAGGGGGAATCCCTCTCAGGTGGCTATCTTCATCATCCCGGCGCTCTCCATGACGAGGAGGGAGTAGTCCACCCTCGGGGCTGAGGGTATGTACCAGTAGCTATGTGTTTGATCTCTCTCTCTCTCTCGTCTTCTTGATTTGGCACGATCTTGATGTATCGCGGGCTTTGTTATTATAGTTGGATCTTATGTTTCTTCTCCCCCTCTACTCCCTTGTAATGGATTGAGTTTTCCCTTTGAAGTTATCTTATCGGATTGAGTGTTTAAAGATTTGAGAACACTTGATGTATGTCTTGCCGTGCGTATCTGTGGTGACAATGGCATATCACGTGATTTACTTGATGTATGTTTTGGTGATCAACTTGCGGGTTCCGCCCATGAACCAATGCATAGGGGTTGGCACACATTTTCGTCGTGATTCTCCGGTAGAAACTTTTGGGCACTCTTTGAGGTTCTATGTGTTGGTTGCATAGATGAATCTGAGATTGTGTGATGCATATCGTATAATCATACCCACGGATACTTGAGGTGACATTGGAGTATCTAGGTGACATTTGGGTTTTGGTTGATGTGTGTCTTAAGGTGTTATTCTAGTACGAACTCTAGGGCTGTTTGTGACACTTATAGGAATAGCCCAACGGATTGATTGGAAAGAATAACTTTGAGGTGGTTTCGTACCCTACCACAATCTCTTCGTTTGTTCTCCACTATTAGTGACTTTGGAGTGACTCTTTGTTGCATGTTGAGGGATAGTTATATGATCCAATTATGTTATTATTGTTGAGAGGACTTGCACTAGTGAATGTATGAACCCTAGGCCTTGTTTCAACGCATTGCAATACCGTTTACACACACTTTTATCATTAGTTAACTTGCTGTTTTTATATTTTCACATTACAAAAACCTATATCTACTATCCATATACCACTTGTATCACCATCTCTTCGCCGAACTAGTGCACCTATACAATTTACCATTGTATTGTGTGTGTTGGGGACACAAGAGACTCTTTGTTATTTGGTTGCAGGGTTGCTTGAGAGAGACCATCTTCATCCTATGCCTCCTACGGATTGATAAACCTTAGGTCATCCACTTGAGGGAAATTTGCTACTGTCCTACAAACCTCTGCACTTGGTGGCCCAACAATGTCTACAAGAAGAAGGTTGTGTAGTAGACATCAGGGAACCCGCCTTGCAATGCCGAAGACAATCTACGCACCAGACACCTCGACATTGACGCCTGGTGCAGGGTCTACTGAGGGAGTCCTGGACTAAGGGGTCCTCGAGCGTCCGACCTATTAGACATGGGATGGACTGATGGGCTGTGAAGCTACAAAGAACGAAGACTCTACCCGTGTCCAGATGGGACTCTCCTTGACGTGGAAGGCAAGCTTGGCGTCCGAATATGAAGATTCCTTTCTCTGTAACCGACCTTATTTAACCCTAGATCCCTCTGGTGTCTATATAAACTAGAGGGCTAGGTCCTTAGACATATATCCTCATAATCATAGCCAGACAGGCTGGACTTTTAGGGTTTAGCCATTACGATCTCGTGGTAGATCAACTCTTGTAATACTCATATTCATCAAGATCAGTCAAGTAGGAAGTAGGGTATTACCTCCATAGAGAGGGCCCGAACCTGGGTAAACATTGTGTCCCATGTCTCCTGTTACCACCGACCTTAGACGCATAGTTCGGGACCCCTACCCGAGATACACCGGTTTTGACACTGACAGTGGGTAATCCTTTCAGCCAGGTACGAGCCAGTACATCCAACATCATGGTGAAGTACTTGGCACATACCTCATCATTAACATCCAGCATGTCCATAGCTAGTTCATAGCTTTCAATCCAAGACTCGGGTGGAAGATCAGCTGTGTAGTTGGGCACCTTACTAGGACCCTTAAAATCCTTGGGCAAATGCTCGTTGCGTAGAGCCGGTACTAGACACGGCACACCAACTATCCTGGGAGTCATCCCAGCCTCTATGGATGCTGAAGGGTTTACTAGAAACTGTTGATGAGTCCCGTGTAGAGCCGCCAGTTGCGCCTCACGACGGGCTCTAACCTGATCCACAATGGCCTGAGCATATGGTCATCTCTGGGCGGGTTAGGTCGATGGGGTAGGTCATCATCACGAGGCGGGTTACAATGCCGCTCACTGCTGGAAACCACCGGTGACTCAATGCACCAGCTGTAGCTCTTGGGCGGGGAGTTGATGTTGGGGAACGTAGCAGAAATTCAAAATTTTCCTACGTGTCACCAAGATCTATCTATGGGGAAACCAACAACGAGGGGAAGGAGAGTGCATCTACATACCCTTGTAGATCGCTAAGCGGAAGCGTTCAAGAGAACGGGGTTGAAGGAGTCGTACTCGTCGTGATCCAAATCACCGGAGATCCTAGTGCTGAACGGACGGCACCTCCGCGTTCAACACACGTACAGCCCGACGATGTCTCCCATGCCTTGATCCAGCAATGAGAGAGGGAGAGGTTGAGGAAGACTCCATCCAGCAGCAGCACAACGGCGTGGTGGTGGTGGAGGAGCGTGGTGATCCAGCAAGGCTTCGCCAAGCACTGCGAGATATGAGGAGAAAGAGAGGGATAGGGCTGCCCCAAGAAAGAGAGAAACTCCTATATATTGGGCAGCCCAAACCTCAACTATATATAGTGGGAGGGGAGGGGCTGCACCCCCACCTAGGGTTCCCTCCCTAGGGGTGGCGGCAGCCCCCTAGATCCCATCTAGGGGCGGCCAAGGGGAGGGGAGAGGGGGAGGCGCACCAGGGTGGGCCTTAGGGCCCATCTTCCCTAGGGTTTGCCCCCTTCCCCTCTTCCTTGCGCCTTGGGCCTTGGTGGGGGAGGGGGGTGCACCAGCCCACCTGGGGCAGGTCCCCTCCCACACTTGGCCCATGCAGCCCTCCGGGGCTTGTAGCCCCACTTGGTGGACCCCCGGGACCCTCCCGGTGGTCCCGGTATGTTACCGATAAAACCCGAAACTTTTCCGGTGATCAAAACAGGACTTCCCATATATAAATCTTTACCTCCGGACCATTCCGGAACTCCTCGTGACTTCTAGGATCTCATCCGGGACTCCGAACAACATTCGGTAACCACATACAAACTTCCTTTATAAACCTAGCGTCATCGAACCTTAAGTGTGTGGACCCTACAGGTTCGGGAACCATGCAGACATGACCGAGACATTCTCCGGTCAATAACCAACAGCGGGATCTGGATACCCATGTTGGCTCCCACATGCTCCACGATGATCTCATCGGATGAACCACGATGTCAAGGACTTAATCAATCCCGTACACAATTCCCTTTGTCTATCGGTACAATACTTGCCCGAGATTCGATCGTCGGTATCCCGATTCCTTGTTCAATCTCGTTACCGGCAAGTCTCTTTACTCGTTCCGTAACACATCATCCCGTGATCAACTCCTTGATCACATTGTGCACATTATGATGATGTCCTACCGAGTGGGCCCAGAGATACCTCTCCGTTTACACGGAGTGACAAATCCCAGTCTCGATTCGTGCCAACCCAACAGACACTTTCGAAGATACCTATAGTGTACCTTTATAGCCACCCAGTTACATTGTGACGTTTGGCACACCCAAAGCACTCCTACGGTATCCGGGAGTTGCACAATCTCATGGTCTAAGGAAATGATACTTGACATTAGAAAAGCTTTAGCATACGAACTACATGATCTTTTGCTAGGCTTAGGATTGGGTCTTGTCCATCACATCATTCTCCTAATGATGTGATCCCGTTATCAATGACATCCAATGTCCATGGTCAGGAAACCGTAACCATCTATTGATCAACGAGCTAGTCAACTAGAGGCTTACTAGGGACATGGTGTTGTCTATGTATCCACACATGTATCTGAGTTTCCTATCAATACAATTCTAGCATGGACAATAAACGATTATCATGAACAAGGAAATATAATATTAATCAATTTATTATTGCCTCTAGGGCATATTTCCAACAGTTGAATGGACAAGCTACGACTATATGAATAAGCCATCTGCTATGCTACAGCTGTCTAAAGAAGCTCCACCGCATTCCGGGTCTCTATCATCGCTGGAGACTCGCCTTCGATCAGGATAGCTGCCAGCCATGTGGCTACTGTTATCTTATTATCCACCGGGTTAGAATAGTGGCCAGAAGGTGTCGGAACCCATTGAGGTGGGGTCATCCCTACGGCGCGGGTCTGCCACATGAGGTTGAGCCGCCGCTCCGGTTCCTGGCGCCTCAGCAACCCGGGTTATGCCAGGCGGGTTACTCATTCCTGCCCCAGGTGTGTTAAAAAGATTTCATCCCTCAAACTATGAAGGTAAGCGGCTCTGATGCCTCCTTCGAAGAACAACATTGGATGTGTTCTGATCTAGACTCAGACGAAAAGCTTCTGCTCTTATCCACTTTGACTCGGCCTCCAATGAGGCCCGCTCTGTTGCCATCGTGGCATTCTCTGCATTAAGATCCTCTCGGGCCTTGGCCACCTCGTCCCGCACCTTTGCAACCTCCAAATTATGTTGCGCTTGATTCGCCGAAGTTACCTCTGCAGCTAACAGAGATGCCAAAGCATCCAAGAGTTTAGATAAGACTTGAGCCGGCGGCCATACTGAGCCACTCGCCCCAGCTGTCATAGAAGCAGTTGATCCAGATGTCATAGCCGCAACCGTTGACGAATTTAGCATTGGTTGCATACCAGCCATAAAAATAGTAGCCCTGCTCGGCGGCTCATAGGGATCTGAAATATTGTCACCATTGGAATAGCCCCCAAGCCCGCCATCTTGAAGCTGATAGATTGGTTCGGTTTCTCCAGTCGAGGACTCATCACCTAAATAGATGGCTGTCTCTCCACCAGATGCAGACCCTTCCTCAAGATCCTCCCCATGAACAAAGACGTGCTTCCGGCTGGGTTGACCCCTGGCGGGTTGCGCACCGAGCCATCTCGATGATGTCAGTGTAGGCATCCGGCTCAGGCTCTGACTCGCCGATTTTGCTGATGAAGACGTGAATTCCACCAAAGGGGACCCGGTACCTGTACTCGATTGAGTCAGCCTCGGCACCCCAGCCAGCGTCGTTGATGTAGATCTTGCCGCGGCGACTCCTGGTCATTCGACCCATGGCGTATCATTCGATCCCTGAGAATTTTCCCTTCAAGAACTCGAAACCACCGTTCTCTACCCCATGGTGGGCACGAACTATCATGGATTTAACATGGCAGATGCCCTTGTAAAAGTACTTTGGTGTGGAGCCATCGCAACATATGTTAGCTCAAAGCAATTGAGCGAGACGAAGGACACAAGGTTTTACCCAGGTTCGGCTCCTCACTACGAGGTAAAAGCCTGCGTCCTGGTTCTAGTTGTATTTCTTGAGTTTTGATTACAAGGGAGCGATTACGCTCGACCTAGCTATCGATCAGTTGTTTCCTCAGTTAACCCGCCGTTGGATCCCGCCTTTATATACAGAGGTCGAGGTCCGGCGGCTTACAAGAGTCCAGGTCGAGTCACACAATGTAACCGACTCTAGTTCTAACTTCCTTGCCTTACAGAGCAAGTCATCATCGGGCAGCTCATACTTTCGGGTCTAGAGTCGCCTCTGGGTCTTGGGCCTCCAATAATCCTGCCTATGAGCCGTCTTCTTCACGTCTTGTCTTCTTGGGCCCTCTTGGGCCCATTGCTATAAGTCGCCAACTTTATAACTTGGCTCCAACTGGGTGAGTTACACCGCGGGGTTATATCCCCAACACTAAATGAGCTAATAGTTCATAGTTCAATATTTGCAAGTGAAGTTATGCCATGCATATGCCCCATGTTATGTGCAATCAGGTGTTTGTCCTTATTGGACGCCGGTTGCACTCTTCCATTTTCAATTTGCTTTGGAGTTTCTATCACCCAATTGAATCTTTGGTGTATTTTGTGTTATCGTTTGAGCATATCAGTCAAGCCCAACTCCTTGTCCATATCTAGCTATTTACGTTTATCAAAGAAATTGCAATATACTATTGTGCTATAACTTGCATCAAAGACGAATATATGTTCTAAATTGAATGACCCAGTGGGTCACTTTCCTGTAACTCTATCATGTCTGGTAGTTGGAATCCTAGTTGGAGGTTGTGAAGCCATGGTTGGAGGTTGTGAAGCCATAGAAGGCGGGTTCCACTACATTTGGATATCAGCAAAAGGTAATCTCTCCTCGCTCAATCCCTTAACAGTTTATCACCCCATGGCTTCCCTCTTATCCTTCTCCGATAGCGCCTTCGTGTGCCCGGAGTGGGAATTGGTGGGTAGATCGGATCGATCATGTATATTGTAGTTGTAGGGGCGCAAATTCCTTAGAGGTAGGTGAAATTATGTCGTTGAGAAAAATGACACCAACACTCATTAGTTATGCCAGATGGTGCCCTTCTGCATCTTTCATCTGTAGTCCATGGTGGAAAACTGCCACTAGAGGGGAGACAGACGACTACTCCATCGATAAGTTGGTCTGGTCGGCTAATCTAGTGGTTTGTGGAGCTATAATCCCCTTCTCTCTACCACATCAGGGTATCGGATTCGGCTCTAGCCCTCACAGATCCCAAGCCCAAGAGATACAAGCTGGCTTCAGTACTATCTCATCAAGATCTTATTCCGTTGGAGTTACATACCAATCAATGAAAGACTCTCGTGAGCATCAAGGGTGACCAGGGGGGAACACAGGCCTCTGGAGGATGTAGGCAATGGGCGTGCTACTATAGTAATGCGCATGCTATGAAGGTGCAATTGCACACAGATAGACGTGCGTGGGACTATAATCGTGTGTGGTCGGCATGCATGCAGTTGTAGTTATGCGCGGGAGACACACCTGAAGTTGCGCCCAAACAAACATGTGATAGTTGCATGCAAGCTGACAAATGTGCAGTTGTGCAGAAACCACGGAGGGGTACGTTTGCGCAGACGACCAAACATAGATTTCTTGTTACATGTGAAAACACAAAAATAAGAATAAGTAACAGTAATGAGGAAGGCGATGTAAAACGTGCACTAAATACACACAAAAAAGGTGAATCACCGGTAGATCTGATGCTTTAGAATGTAGTTGAGAAATATCAATTACGTTTCCTTTAGACTGGTCACAATGGGAAATATCACATACAAATATGATTCATATGATACTAATGTATAATACTACTTTTATAATGCATATCATTTTAGCTTGGTACTCCCTTCTTCCGGGTTTATTAGGCCCTCTTTCATTTTGAGCCAAAGTTTGATCATTATTTTAACAACAAAATATAAATTATGTGTCACAAAAATTATATTGTACCACATAAATCTAACAATATACTTTGCATAATGTGGACTATTTGGTGGACTTCCAAATTATTTGCCTGTTAGGTAACATAGAAAACCTTTCATTAAGATATGAACAGACCCCTACTTGAGCTACTACAATATCTCAATTCATAGCATGAAAGCTTGTTTAGATACACTTGATTAGATATTCCAAGTTGTGGGTTGATCTCCAAAGAAGCTTGTGAAGATTTGGGGGGCTATGTCGAGGTTTACCACTGGAGATTTGAGCTCCTACTTTGTGTGGGAATCTCAAAGGAGAAGAAGGCGAGACTTTGTGTTGTTGGTGGTACTTGGTGTTCGCCATGACTCTCCAACGGAGATTATAACTCCCCCAAGAGTGTGAACTTGGGATAAATGAAAACTAAAATTTTGTAGTCGCCTATTTTCAGTGGAAATGACACCTATGGAACCACTGGGATCCCTTCTACGGTTGGCGGGCGCGGAGTTGTGCAAAGAGCGGGTCTGGCAGCCAGCACAAAGATCGTTTACCCAGGTTCGGGCCGCAAGGATGCGTAATACCCTAATCCTTCTTTGGTGTATATTTGAGTGTTCTTGGGCTTTCGAATTAGCTGCGGTGCATGCGTAGTCCAAAAGATCTGAATCCTTCTCCACTACGCCTCAAGCCTCCTTTTATAATAAAAAAGGGGTCGCCACAATGGCACACAGGAGGTGGAAAGGTATACAGTGTACAAGCTTATCGCCTATCATTACGGGACAAGGCGCATTAAATGCGCCCCTTAGGTGTCCCATTTGCTTTATTGGGGACGACAACGAGGCCCGTCCCGTCCGTTGCCGCTCCCCCTCGCTCGGACACGCGTCCATGCCAACGAGGCATGCAGCGCCACGTAAGCTGGAAGGCTGTTGAGATGGCGTGGTGGTAGGGTCTTCATGAAGATTTTCATGCCGCCACGCTGGTGTTTGGCTAGTTGGATTAGCTTCCACGTACTGCCACGTGGGTACTAGCCTTAGTTGGTGGGTTGGCTGCTGAGCTGGGGCGGCGATGGGGCGGCAAGGTCTTGTCGCGGTCCCGCGTATATTCCCAGCAAGGTTCTTGCTGGGGCCTTGCAAGCGTTTTCAGCAAGGAGCCTTGTCGGGGCCTCGGGGGCATCCTTGGCAAGGGGGCTTGCGATTGTTTTGTCTTCCGGTTATCGTCTAGTCTGGTGGGCTCTTTGTCTTTCACAAAGATCTGCATGCCAACTATGCAGGTGCTTCCCGAACCTTAGTTCCAATGTTGTCGATGCTGTCGGTACTCTTAGGCTCAAGGGTGGCCGCGATGTTGGCGTTGGGTGAGCTGCCCCAGCAAGGCTCTTGCCGGGGCTACGTAGGCCGCCCCGGCAAAGATCTTGCCGGGGAAAAACCCGTTTTGCTTCTTCGTCTTCTGTACCCCAGGCTGGAGCACTGCTCTGTTATTCTTGTGCTTTTGCTTCCTCCCTTTGCCCCGCTAAGTGTGGCCGCAGGTGCGGCTCTGACTGCTCGTGCATAAGTAGAGGGTAAAAAAGGAGAGCCCCTACTTTTGTACACCAACACCTATTCACCCCCCAGTCGACATCTTAGATCCTTCAGTTAACAACATTTTTGCAAATTCATAATCCATCAAGCGATCTTCTAGAAGCATTCTGTGAGTAATCGGCAGGTGTACACGTACATTTTAGAACAGTTTCCCCCAGATGAGAACATACATATTTGATAATCGCTAGCTCTTTTTTTCCGTATATAAATTGAGTCATGGACCATTGATTTCCCCAATTCACTCCACAAATTCTCTATATAAGCCAATCATGAATCTCTAACCCTAGAGACTCCCTCTCCCCTCCCAAAACCCTCGCATCCTCCCCGCCGCCAAGTTTTTGTTACCCTTAGCATTAGTACAACCATGTGAGATCTTCCCTCATAAATTGTGGCTTATAAATCCAAGAGCAGCACCAACACCACAGTTCACCTCGTCCTTCCTCGTCATCATCTCCATTGGTTCATCATTAGGTTTGGATTCGTTGCCTCCCAAGATAAAAATTTCCCACCTATAGTCACTGCCATCATCGGGCTTTCCTCGTGAACCCTCTTGGTGTCTCTCTCGCTACCTCTTCTATCCACGGCTAACCCATGAACACCCTTAGTTTGACTCCTAGGATCTATTGAATCCTAAATCAAACTTAAAGCCCCCTGGAGAGATGAAGACAAAGTTGACGTGAAAAAAATGAAGGTATAAACCCTTACAAATACAAATATATTTAGCAATATGTGTAAATATTATTCGTATTTCTTGGCTTAAGATGTTCTTATAATTGTGTTTCCTGGATTTGTTTGGATAAACATTTACCACAACAACAACATCATGCGTAATCCCTTTTATTTGGTAACATTCAAAAGATCACACATTTTTCACTTCTCCGTAGGATTGTTGTATTTCCTCCTTCCTTCCTTCCTTCTTCTTATAATTTCTTGTTTTTGCCGCAAAAAAATATTCATGTGTTAGGTAGCTTTTACCTTCTATATGTATGTGTAGATCACACATTTTTCACAATAGTTGCAGTCTCTTCCTTGCTTTCTTTTTGTTATATTCATCTTGACGAGGAAAGTCTGTTCAGTTGACGAAGCGTGATATCAAGTGTTGACCATCGCATAACCCTAGCCACCATGTAAAAGCTAACATATGTGTTTCTTTAGAAAATGAGAACTTCATCACCCCAACCTTTGTAGCAACTAGCATGCATGCAACCATGTTATTGTAAAATCAATAAACCGGTCAAAAAAGATCTAGTATATGAGTGGATAGAGTAATAAATTAAAAAGGGCAAACAGGTTGCACCAATTCCTAACACAATATATTTTTCTTGTAAGATCAATGTTTTGCCAGTAAAAAGAAGACATCGAGTTGCTTACTAGCCTCACCAACGGTGGGCCCGACAACCTGAGGTAGATCTTCCAATCTACCTTAGCGCATGTACAATGGTCCTATGTTAGGAGAATCATGTAGGATAAACGTTGAGGTAGAGGAGAGAGAAACCATAAGAAAAGACTTGTCTTCTCTTATTTAAGAGATGATCTGGTAGCACCATTGTCTCAACACGTTTTTTGGAATAACTAGTTATTGAGGATAAGACTAAGAGATAACTCATTATAGATATATTTTTATTGTTATATCTAAATTATATTCAAGGCTTAAGATAAGTCTCTCTTATCAACTAATGTACATGCCCTTAATAAAACCGTTCTTTGGTCATTTGCACAAAAACCAATTATCAAAGATCAACAAGTATTTGGTGGACTTCCAATTTTTTTGTCTGCGAGGTAACATGAAAAACCTTCCATTAAGATATGAACACACCCCTACTTGCGCTAGGCCAACATCTCAATTCATCCATTCCTTTAGTATAGAAGCTTGTTTCACTTTTTTTACCAAAGTCTAAGTAATTTATATTTTGTGTATAATGCCAATTTTCATAAGGTATATGTGCACCACTTTACTGGTATTGTTGATATACTCCATTATTTTGTTAATCCCATTTATATGAATTGCGGTTCCTAACATACTTACCCGCATGAACAACCATCTTATATGTTTCTCACATATGAAATGAATCCAAGTGTGAATTCTTCTAGTTTGATTTCGCAAAATGTGATTCCTAACATTTTTATCCACCTGTGTCGTATGTTGCCCATATTCGCACACTTCTTTCTTTATTAACCTTCGTTCACCTAATTGTGATTCTTAACATTTTTACTCGCATGTAACAACTGTCTCATATGTTGCTCACATGGCCACATTACACCTGATTGTGATTCCTGCCATTTTTAGTTTTTCACCAGCATGTAACAATTGTCGCATATGTTGCTACATATGAAATCAATCCAAGTGTGAGTGTGTGGCACTCTTCTACTTTTGATTTGTTTCAAATTGTGTTTCCTATAGTTTTTACCCATCGAGCACTATCTAGCATGCATCTAGGGTATTAAGTTATAAAAAAACAGAGTAACGCCTTAAGCAAGATGACATGATCTAAAGAAAGTAAACCCAAAAAATATGAATAGACCCCATCTTTTTTTCCTTAATGGCAACAATACGAATACGTGTCATGTCCCTTTCTGTGACTAGGATTGAGCACCGCAAGATTGAACCCATCACAAAGCACATCTCTCATTGCAAGAAAAATCAATCTAGTTGGCCAAAACCAAACAGATAGATCATAGAGTAATACAATGCTATAACAATAATGCATAAAAGAATTTAGAGAAGACTCAATTAACATTCATGAATAATCTGATCATAAATCCACAATTCATCGGATCCCAACAAACACACCACAAAATAATATTACATCGGATAGAACTCCAAGAATATCGAGGAGAACATTGTATTGAAGATCAAAGAGAGAAAGAACTCATCTAGCTACTAGCTATGGACCCGTAGGTATGTGGTGAACTACTCATGCATCATCAGAAGGGAAACAAGGATGATGTAGAAGCCCTCCGTGATCCATTCCCCCTTTGACAGAGTACCGGAGAAGGCCTCCAGATGGGATCTTGGAAGCACAAAAACTTGCGGCAGTGGAAAAAGTGTTTCGGGTGGCTCTCTAATGTATTGTCAATATTTGAGACTTTATAGAGGTGGAATTAGGTCAAGATGTGCCATGAGGGGCCCATGATACGTCTCCAAAGTATCTATAATTTTTTATTGTTCCATGCTATTATATTATCTGTTTTGGATGTTTTATATGCATTAAAAGGCCATTTTATATGATTTTTGGGACTAACCTATTAACCTAGAGCCCAGTGCCAGTTTTTGTTTTTTCCTTGTTTTAGAGTTACGCAGAAAAGGAATACCAAACAGAGTCCAAACGGAATAAAACTTTCTCGATGATTTTTCTTGGACCACAAGACACTCGGGAGACTTGGAGTGCAAGTCAGAAGAGCCACAAGGCGGCCACAAGGGTGGAGGGCGCGCCCAGGGGGTAGGGTGCGCCCCCGACCTTGTGGGGCCCTTCGTGACCCCCTGACCTAGATCTTCCTCCTATATATTCTCAAATACCACAAAAACTAAGGCGTTACTCCATTCTTGTTGTCTTGCTTAAGGTGTTACTCCGTTCTTTATGAACTTAATACTCTAGATGCATGATGGATAGTGGTCGATGTGTGGAGTAATAGTAGTACATGCAGAATCGTTTTGGTCTACTTGACACGGACGTGATGCCTATATTCATGATCGTTGCCTTCGGTATCGTCATAACTTTGCGCTTTTCTATCAATTGCTCGGCAGTAGTTTGTTCACCCACCGTAATAATTTCTATCTTGACAGAAGCCTCTAGTGAAACCTATGGACCCCGGGTCTATTTTCCATCATATAAGTTTCTGTTCCATAATTTTAGTTTCCGATTTACTTTCTTTGCAATCTTTTACCTTCCAATCTATAAGCCAAAAATATTACTTTACCGTTTATCCATCTCTATCAAATCTCACGTTGCAAATAACCGTGAAGGGATTGACAACCCCTTTATCGCGTTGGGTGCAAGGTTGGTGTTTGTTTGTGCAGGTATTCGGTGGCTTGTTGCGTTGTCTCCTACTGGATTGATACCTTGGTTATCAAAAGCTGAGGGAAATACTCAATCTACTTTGCTGCATCACCCTTTCCTTTTTAAGGGAAAAACCAATGCAAGCTCAAGAGGTAGCAGCCCACAAGCCCAGGGGCGCGCCTGGTGAGCTTGTCACTCCCTCGTGGCTCATCTGGTCTTCTCCCGAACCTTCTAGGGTCTCTCTTGGTCCAGAAAAAACCATCAAAAAGTTTCATAGAGTTTGGACTACGTTTGGTACTGATTTCCTGAAAATCCAAAAACAAGCAAAAAACAACAACTGGCACTGGGCACTAGGTTAATAGGTTAGTCCCAGAAAATGATATAAAATTGCATATAAAACATCTAGGATTGATACTATAATAGCATGGAACAATAAAAAATTATAGATACGTTGGAGATTTATCAGTGGGCGCTGTTCAAGAGGCTTTGCGTGATTCTCCTATTGGTTTGATAAATCTTGGTTCTCATTGAGGGAAATACTTATATCTACTGTACTGCATCTCACCTCCCTTTTTGGAGAAAATCCCAAACGCAACTCACAAGTAGCATTGATCTTGTTATTCTTGGAGTTGTGAGGACTCCTAGACATTTGGAATACTTATGGAAGAATCCAAGTTTTGGACCAAATAAGTTTGTGAAGATTTGGAGGCTACCTCAGGTTTGAGCTCCTACTTTGTGTGGGAAGCTCAAAAGAGAAGAAAGCGAGACATTGTGTTGTTGGTGGTACTTGGAGTTTGCCACGCCTCTCCAACGGAGGATAGAACTCCCACAATAGTATGAAATTGGGATACATCCTTCGTCTCTGACTTGTGGTTATCTCTTCTTCACCTTTACTTTTGTAAATTATTTCTATCTCTATTTATATATGTATCTTGTGTTGCTAGCTTTACCCTATCATATAGGTTGTATCACATAGTTGCACATTTATAGATCTAACTTCACCCACATTCCCCTGAATTTGAAAATAAAAGATAAACTTTGTAGCCGCCTATTCACCCCCCCCCCCCTTGAGTCGACATCTTAGATCATTTAGTTAACAACATGTGTTGCAAACTATTAATTTATTGAGCGATCTCTTAGAAGCATTCATCTCAGTTATCGCCAAGTGTAACATTTTAGACCCATTCCTCTAAAATATGAACATTCCTATTTGATAACCGTTTGATATTTGTTGCCATATCAATTGAGTTATGGACCATTGATATTCCCCATTCACTCCACCAGTGCTCTATATAAGCCAAACATGAATCTCTCACCCTTGTTACTCCCCATCCCCGCACCCAACACGCACATCCTCCCCGCCATGTTGTTGGTGTTACCCTTAATGTTAGTACAACCACACGAGATCTCCCCTCCTAAATTTTGGGATCTAAAATGAAGAGCGGCAATGACACCAGACTTCATCTCATCCTTCCTTGCCTGCTCGTCGTTGTTCTATTTGTCACCTTCATCCTTAGGCTTGGATTCCTCGCCGCCCATGATAAAATTCACCACCTATTATCATTGCCACCACCAGGCTTTCCTCATGACCCCTCTTGGTGTCTCTCTCGCTATCTCTCCTACCCAATGTTAAGCCATCAACACCGTTATTTTGAACCCTAGAAGCTATTGGGCCCTAAATCAAACTTTTATGCTTGCCCCTGAAAAAAGCTCCATGGAGATGAAGACAAAGTTGTTGTGAATAAAATGAAGGTATACAATCTTACAAATACAAAATATATTAAGCAATATGTTTATATATTAGTCGTATAATCATCTCATCAATTTGAGTTTGCGAATAAAGATGTTCATATAATTGTGTTCCCTGGATTTTTTGGATGAAAATTTATCGCGGCAACATCAAGACCAATCACTTTTCTTTGGTATGGTTCGAGAGATCACACATTTTTCACATCTCTATAGGATAGTTGTGTTTCCTTCCTTCTTCTTTCTTCTTGTTGTAGTCACTTGTTTTTCCCACAAAACAAACTATTCAGGTGTTCACTAGCTTTTACTGTCTATATGTATGTGCAGATCTTATTATCACATCTTCGTGCAATAGTTCCTTTTCCTCCCTTCCTTCTTTTTGTTTGTTATAGTCACATTGACGAGGAAGAGTTGTATGATTGACGAGACATGATGTCGAGTGTCTACCACCACATAACCCTAGCCACTATGTAAGAGCTGATGTCGGTGTCAAAACCGGCGGATCTCGGGTAGGGGGTCCCGAACTATGCATCTAGGCCGGATGGTAACAGGAGGCAGGGGACACGATGTTTTACCCAGGTTCGGGCCCTCTTGATGGAGGTAAAACCCTACGTCCTGCTTGATTAATATTGATGATATGGGTAGTACAAGAGTAGATCTACCACGAGATCAGAGAGGCTAAACCCTAGAAGCTAGCCTATGGTATGATTGTTCTTCGTCCTATGGACTAAAACCCTCCGGTTTATATAGACACCGGAGAGGGCTAGGGTTACACAGATTCGGTTACAATGGTAGGAGATCTACATATCCGTATCGCCAAGCTTGCCATCCACGCCAGGGAAAGTCCCCTCCAGACACGGGACGAAGTCTTCAATCTTGTATCTTCATAGTCCAGGAGTCCGGCCAAAGGTATAGTCCGGCTATCCGAACACTCCCTAATCCAGGACTCCCTCAGTAGCGCCCGAACTAGGCTTCAATGATGACGAGTCCGGCGCGCAAATTGTCTTCGGCATTGCAAGGCGGGTTCTTCTCCGAATTCCATGTACCTGTTGAACAGTCTCCGGTTTCTTGTAAATGTAGTGCTCCTTGGCTTCTACGCCCAATAATGGCCGTTTTCCACGTGTCAAACGAATACGAAAAGTCAGGGTGTTTTTTATATTTACACCCCTAGCCGCGTGAATGATCCGCCTATTTAAGGGGGCGAGGATTTAGATCCAAACCACACCTTCTCCCTTCCGCGAGTATTCATCAGAGCGTATCCGACAGAGGTTCATTCCATCATGGCTGGCCGCCGCAGCTCCTCCTCTCGCCCTTCCAGCCCTCAGCCTGGAGATTGGAAGAGGTGCTCCATCCCGCACAGCGAGCTAGTGACGCTCCGGACCACGGGATTTCTCCCCCCGGCCTATATGGTCCCGGTTCGAGCCGGACTTGCCACCTATAATGGCGGAGAGCAAGCGGAGAGCGCCCCCAATCCCTCCAAAGGAGAGCGGGTATGCCTTGCCCCTTACTTAATAAGAGGGATCGGATTTCAAATTCATCTATTTCTCTGGGGGCTTCTGGAGTTCTATGGCCTCTAGCTGCACAACCTCACACCTGCCTCCATATTGCATATCGCGGGCTTTGTAGCCCTTTGCGAGCTGTTCTTGGGCTGCGAGGCTCATTTCGCGCTATGGAAAAGGCTATTCTGCCTTGTGCCCCGCTCTAAGGAGGGGTCAATATATCAGGTGGGCGGAGCCGAAGTGTGGCGCATCGCCGGGACTGGATATCTATCCGGAACCCCAAAGAAGGCGTCCGAGGACTGGCCTTCGGAATGGTTTTATATAAAGGACGTCCCGCTGCCGGATCCTGTCCGGATCGGCCTCCCTGAGTTCGTCAGTGCTCCCCTAAAGAAGCGCCTAAGTTGGCGTCCACAGAGCCCTCAGAGGGAAAGTGACAGGGTGTAGGATCGAAAGTATGTCTAGAGGGGGGTGATTAGACTACTTGACCAAATAAAAACTTAACCTTTTCCCAATTTTAGTCCTTGGCAGATTTTAGCTATTTTAGGACAAGTCAAGCAATCATCACACAATTCAAGCAAGCATGCAAAGAGTGTATTGGCAGCGAAAAGTAAATCATACAACTTGCAAGAATGTAAAGGGAAGGGTTTGGAGAATTCAAACGCAATTGGAGACACGGATGTTTTTCCCATGGTTCGGATAGGTGGTGCTATCCTACATCCACGTTGATGGAGACTTCAACCCACGAAGGGTAACGGTTGCGCTAGTCCATGGAGGGCTCCACCCACGAAGGGTCCATGAAGTAGCAACCTTGTCTATCCCACCATGGCCATCGCCCACGAAGGACTTGCCTCACTAGCGGTAGATCTTCATGAAGTAGGCGATCTCCTTGCCCTTACAAACTCCTTGGTTCAACTCCACAATCTTGTCGGAGGCTCCCAAGTGACACCTAGCCAATCTAGGAGACACCACTCTCCAAGAAGTAACAAATGGTGTGTTGATGATGAACTCCTTGCTCTTGTGCTTCAAATGATAGTCTCCCCAACACTCAACTCTCTCTCTCATAGGATTTGGATCCGGTGGAAAGAAGATTTGAGTGGAAAGCAACTTGGGGAAGGCTAGAGATCAAGATTCATATGGTAGGAATGGAATATCTTGGTCTCAACACATGAGTAGGTGGTTCTCTCTCAAAACATATGAGTTGGAATTGTGTACGTGTTCTGATGGCTCTCTCCACGAATGAAGAGGAGGTGGAGGGGTATATATAGCCTCCACACAAAATCCAACCGTTACACACAATTTACCAATCTCGGTGGGACCGAATCAACAAACTCGGTCAGACCGAAAAGGTAAACCTAGTGACCATTAGAGATTTTCAGTGGGACTGACATGCAACTCGGTAGGACCGATTCTGTTAGGGTTTGGGCATAACGTAATCTCAGTGAGACCGATTACACAAACTCGGTGAGACCGATTTTGGTAATTAGCTAACCAGAGAGTTGATCAGGCAAACTCGGTGGGACCGATTTGCTCTTTCGGTGAGACCGAAAAGTTACAAAAGGGAAACACAGAGTTTACATTGCAATCTCGGTGGGACCGATCCGCACTTTCGGTGAGACCGAAAAGTTACGAAAGGGAAACAGAGAGTTTGCAATCCCATCTCGGTGAGACCGAGATCCCTATCGGTAGAACCAAATTGCTAGGGTTTGGCAGTGGCTTATCACAAGTGAAACTCGGTGGCGCCGGATAGAAAGAATTGGTATGACCGAGTTTGGCTTAGGGTTGAGGTCATTTGTGGATATGGGAAAGTGGTTGAGGATTTTGGAGCATATCACTAAGCACATGAAGCAAGAGGCTCATTAGGCAACACCTCATCCCTCGTTGATTGTATTGGCTTTTCCTGAAGACTCAATGTGATCTTGGATCACTGAAATATAAAATGAAGAGTCTTGAGCTTTTGAGCTTGAGCCAATCCTTTGTCCTTAGCATTTTGAGGGTTCCACTCTCACATCCATGCCATGCCAATCATTGAGCTTTCCTGAAATAATCATCTTGGAATAGCATTAGCTAAATGAGCTATATGTTGTTATGAATTACCAAAACCACCTAGGGATAGTTGCACTTTCAATCTCCCCCTTTTTGGTAATTGATGACAGCATATAGATCAAAGCTTCGACAAATGATAATAAGCATGAAATATATCATCGCTTTGAGAAGTATGTGATAAGTAAGAGCTCCCCCTAAATTTGTGCATATTTAAAATTTGCTTTGGACTGCAAATGCACAGAGAGTTAGAGTCATGGGTTACTCTTCCATGTCACATACATCTTGGTGGAGCGCTTAAAATGATAAGAATGAAATACATGCACTTATCACCGAGAATAGTGAATGATCACATAAGATAGATAGGATGATAGCATTAAGCAAGCATTAAGTGTAGCTTATGATCAAACACACGATCATCAATGTCTCACGGATAATGACGTAGTATCTCACACAAAAGCAAACGAAGTTCGAAAAACCACCAAATAAAACAAGAGAGAATAAAAGCAACACTCTCTCTCGAAGCCTATGATCTATACATTTTCTCCCCCTTTGGCAACAAGTTACCAAAAAGTTCCTAGAAAATGCATAGTGCTAAGTCGACACTCAGGCTTGATCCTCAGGTGGTGGTGGAGTCCGGATCACTCCAAGGACGAAGGCTTCCGTAGATGCTGAAGTAGACGCTGGAGTTGGAGCTGAAGTAGATGCTGGAGCTGGTGGAACTGAGGCTGTGGCTAGTGCAGAAGTGGTGGCTCTGGAGTCAACAACTGGCACTGTAGACGACCTCGGACATCGTGGCACTCTGGCAAAAGCATCAGTTGTAGTCTTGCCTCTCCTCTCCTGCATGTCATCCTGGAGCTGCTCCACTACAGTCTGAATCTCTGTCACTTTGACATCCAAGTCATAGAACTTTTGTTCCATGATCCTCTCTAAGCTTGCCTGGTTTTGAGTTAGGGTGGCTAGTCCTTCTCAATTCGCAGGGTGGATGAAATCAAGTAACCAAGCTGCTCTTGTTTGGTTTTCAAGAAATATTCAGATGCCTCCTCTTGAGTAGGCATCTTGGCAGCTTTCTCCTTCCTCGCTTTCTCCTTCTTGGCTTGAGCTTGGGCAGACGATGGCTCATTCTCAGTCATAACAACTTGGTTATCTTCAAAATCTGGACGGATGGGCAGGTGCTCCTTGTCCAATAAATATATGCCCGTGCCCATCTTGGAGTTAATGAGCTCCTGAATCTGTGGGGCATATCCACAGCTCCTCTTCTGGTCTGCTGTTGTCCTCTTGATTGTTTCTATCATAAGGCTCATGACTTTGAATTTTTGTGGCACGTCAAAGATATGAAGCAAGTTGATTGCATGGCCTCTGATCATCTTGTGATCTCCAGACTTGGGCAATAAGGTGTGCCTCAGTATCCAATTGATTGTTGGCAGCCAAACTTGAAGGTGTCAAGTGCTTCATTTGGAATCTCCTTGTACATGTTTGACATTGAGTTGTGGTCCATCTTCTTCTTGGCGTAAACGTCCAAGTCATCTGCTTGCTCCTCCGGGGCATTAATCAGCTGAGCCCATTCAGCAACTGTAGACTGGTACCTCGTACCCTCTGACATCCAAATTATCCTACCATCTGGATAAAAATGGGCTATGGAGTAGAACTGCATGATGAGTTCCACGTTCCACTTTGTGAGCTTCTGCCCAACAAAGTCCTCTACTCCACACGCCTTGAAGCTGTCCTGCACTCTAGTGTAGTACTCTTCGTTGTCCTTGATGTATTGCCAATCGACCCATCTCATATCATAGACTATTGGCTTCTTGTCTAGCAGCACTGTCTCATAAAAATCTTGCTGCTCCTTGGTGTGAAACCTGTAGTCAACTGCAGTCCTTCTCCTTGAAGCATACGGGTCTGCTTCTCTCCACTTCCGGAGCCCTGAATCTCTCCTGAGTTTCATATCCTCAGCCACAGGATGAGCATCGTTGTGGTCTGGGATCTTGGGCTTGAGCTTTCTAAGAACATTCTCTTCCTCTTCTTTTGCAGCTTCAGGCACTGGGGCCTTGTTCTTCTCAGTAGCTGGGATGCTTCTTGTATTTCTCTTTGGCTTTGGCTTTGGAGCTGGCTTGGCCTTGGAAGCAGCTGCCCCTGATCTTATGGCATCACCCATCAGCTTGGGTGCCTTTGGTGCTGGTGCAGCTACCTCTTCTTCTTCCTCCTCATCTTCCATGATGGAAGCTTTGCCAAGCACTCTGGCTATAGTTTTCTTCACCCTTTCTTTCCACTTCTTACCTTCAGCAGCAACTGGCTCTATGGGAGTGGGCTTCTCAGATGAAGCTCTGGCCTTTGACATTGGCTGCCTGCCTGCTGGCCTTTTGATCTTCATCCCTGGTTTTATGCCCTGTGCTGGCTCAACTCTCTTGGAAGTTGCTTCCTCTTCTGCCACATAATCCTCATCTTTTGAATCAGAGGTTCTCTTCTTTCTCTGTCTTGTGGCAGTTTTAGGCAGATTGCTAGGGGTGCTCCTGCTGCCATCATCTGAGGAACTTGAGGGACTAGTGCCCTCACTCATCTGCACTTTCTGCTCTAACAAGTTCTGGCTATCACTTTGGTCTAACATGATGCAAACTCTGACTGCTGACCAAGTGAATAGGTTATAGATGAGATAGAGTGTATGACCATCACAAAATGCAGAGATTTTTGCAAAAGAATAATTCAAAAACTTAGTTTTAGTTTCCCACTGAAAGCATCTCGGATCTACCGATTTCTAAACTCGGTGATACCGAAGCAGTTTTGGAACCTAAACTAGTGAACTCAGTCAGACCGAGTCACAGTTCGGTGGCACCGAGACTGCTAGGGTTTCACAGAGTTCCAAAATTGGTCACACCGATAAGTAATTCTCGGTCAGACCGAGTCTCAGTTGTGCAATGGCATAAGCCAAATCGGTGGGACCGAGTTTTTCAACTCGGTGGGTCCGAGATGGTTTCGGCGGAAACCTAACCCTAAAATTTTTGAATTAAACCTAATGTACGAGTTCATTGACTGGACAGGAGCTTATCAAACGTGGCAAGAATCATGATGATCACAATGTGCTAGGAATCGGATCGGGGAATAGCACAAAGATCGAGTCCATACCCTAGTTCGGCGGAGACTCGCTACGGCGGCAATGGCGGGGTAGAATTCCCGTTGACAGCGACAGAGACCAGCGACTGGAGGCGGCTGGCGGCGAGGAGACGATCCGGAGACCAAGTTGGCAGAGCAGGCTATCGCGCGGACGAAGGGGTTCGGAGAAATTTCCAAATTTTTGCCCGTGACTATATATAGCCCGACCCTGTCGGTGTGACCGAGTGGAACAACTCGGTGGCACCGAGATGCAAAACTGTATACAGTTGTTGCAACTCGGTGTGACCGAATGGTTCAAATCGGTTGCACCGAGATTGAAAACCTAGATCAACTTAATGATCTCGGTAGGACCGAAAGTAGGGAATCGGTTAGACCGAGAATCACAAAGAGGTTTTGGAAGTTTAAGTCTATGACGAATCGGGGACTCCGACCGCTCCTCACACAGAGTGGTTCGAATCTGACTTGATCAAATTTTGTGATGTAGCATGAATAGAGTTTGAGACGAGAAAAGCATAGATAGCTAGAGGAGGTTCTTAGGCATTCTTGTCCATCCACTTGGCAAAAGGAAATAAAGCCAAACAATCAAAACAACAAGTGGATGTCCTCGAATGAGTAAAATATGCAACCAACATGCTCACACAATAAGATGGCAAATGAAATATGTGACAAAGCATGCACAACCAATTCTAGCATCTATCAAGCAATTTGCGATGACTAGGTCATCTATATATGAGTATATTGACTTAAGAGTCAAGTGAGAACACTTGATCATAGGTCATACTCATCGTTTAAGCTCAAGTGGGGTTACCACTTTTACATAAAGCATTGTTGTGTTCACATCTTTAGAGTTGCTTTAGCTCAAGTCTTAGAGTAAAGCTCCCCCTAGATGTGATATCCCCCCTAAGAGGGATGAACTAACCTTGGGTTTTGTCGATGATGACTTCATGTAGATGTTGAAGATGTGGATGCTCAATGTTGATGTAGATCACGTGGAGCTATCCATTTGAGTGAATTGCACTTTCAATAACTACATGGGTTAGTCCCACAAGGAACAAACAAGGATATCCATAGACATAGAGTGATGCACACACAAGATGATGTCCATGAAAACTTTTAGGTTACCTTGTCCCTTGTCTTACCAACAAGAGGGTTTGAGACTCCTTGAACTAGTGCAAGATGTGGAAGTTGATTGCACTTGTTCTTGCCAAAATGATAAGAGTGAAGTATGTTGGCGGAGTCACCCTCAAGAACTCTCTAGTTCTTCTTCTTTTGGATCCACACCATCTTGATGGGAATCCTTGGAGTTGTAGTCGTACTTGATGAAGTGGAACTTGAAGTGGTCTTGGGAATCCACTTGACTAAGGTCTTAGGAGCTTCTTCAAATGCATGAATATCCTCTTGAAGCTTGTCCTTGCCTTTTTGCTTGTAGTCTTGTGGTGGAAGATCATCTTGAGCTTGTGTCCCCTTGAAGGAAGTATCATACTTCTCTTGTTGAGGAACAAACTTTGTCTTGGGGTATTGATCTTCTTCCCACTCAACTCCATTGGCATTCAACTTTCGTTCAAAACCAACACCTTGATTCTTCCGGTGCATTCCTTGCTTGCGCACAATTTCCTCGAATTCCTTACTCCCGACAAGGCTTTTGTACACTCCTTTCTCTATAATTTCCTTCAATAAGCTATTTTCTTGCTCAACTGTAACTTGTCTAAGAGAATCATTAGTGGAATCAAGAGAATTACTAGAAGCAACAATATTGGATTTAGCATGATCATTGTTACTACTAGAGGAAGAATCTTTCTTGTTCTTGTTACTAGACTTGACTTGAGGCATGTAAGTGGATAAGAGTAAACACTTGGCAATGTAAGAAGAACTTTTCTTGCGGAGATCATCATTGATTGCTTTTAAAAACTCATGCTCTTGCAAAAGATTGAGCTTTTCAAAGCGTAATTTCGCATGAGCTCTTAAAAGTTCTCGATGATCTTCAAAGATAGTTTCATGAGCTAACTTAAGAGTGTTTAGTTCTTTAGTTAGAGCCTCAATCTTCTCCTTATCATTGTAATTCGTTTTATCTTGATTAGCATGATTAATTGACGTTTCATCATAGTATTCATCACTAGAGTTGTCAACAAGCAAATCATCATCACCTAGCAAGTCAACTTCATCACTATTAAAATCAACATACTCGGGGTGTGTTACCTTAGGACCTTTGGCCATGAAGCATCTTCCAATTCCTTCATTTGGTGAGTCAAATATGTCGTAGGAGTTGGATGACACAAGTGCTAGACCGGCAACACCTTCATCTTGAGTATCTTCGGAGTCGGAGTTATAACTTCTCTTGGAGTGGCTGTCGGTGTCGGAGCCGGATACCCATTCACCAACATGAGCTTGATGTATTCGTTTTGTGTAGCTCCTTGATGATTTTTCCTTCCTTTCCGAATCCTTGCTTCTCCGTGAGTATCTTCGTTCATAACGATCATCTCTACTCCTTCTCTCTCTTGGTGGTGATTCTTTGCTTCTTCTTTGTGGAGAATCTTCTCTTCTCTTGTAGGGAGCCGTACACTCATTGGAATAGTGTCCGGGTCTTCCACAATTGTAGCAGTTTCACTCTCTACTAGAAGATCTTTTGTCATTGTAGGACCTTGACTTGAAGCTTCTATCTTTGCTTCTACTCTTGTAGAACTTGTTGAAGTTCTACACCATTAAGCTCAATTCTTCGTTGAAGTTTTGTTTCTCACTTGATGATGTAGGGGCTTCACATGAGGCTTTGTAGGCACCACTTGATTTGTTGTGAAGTTCCTCTTTATCCTTAAGTGACATCTCATGAGCAACAATTCTTCCAATCACTTCCATTGGCTTGAGATCTTTGTAATTGGGCATCATTTGGATCAATGTGCACACGGTATCATATTTTCCATCCAAGGCTCTTAGAATCTTCTTGATGATGAATCTATCGGTCATCTCTTCACTTCCTAAGCCGGCAATCTCATTTGTGATGAGAGCAAGCCTAGAGTACATTTCAGCGAAACCTTCACCATCCTTCATTTTGAACTTGTCAAGTTGACTTTGAAGCACATCCAACTTGGATTCCTTGACGGAGTCGGTACCTTCGTGCATATCAATCAAAGTGTCCCAAATTTCCTTTGCATTCTCAAGACGGCTGATTTTGTTGAATTCTTCGGGGCACAATCCGTTGAAGAGAATATCACAAGCTTGAGCATTGTATTGAAACATCTTCAACTCATCCCCGGTAGCTTCACGGTTTGGTTCTCTCCCATCAAAAAGTCACCTTGCAAACCAACACACACAATAGCCCAAACGGCGGGGTTATGTCCAAGAATATGCATTTTCATTTTATGCTTCCAACTAGCAAAATTAGTACAATCAAAGTAAGGACCTCTATGGTGATAATTTCCCTCACTAGACGCCATACTCTCCTAGGTTGTGAAACCAAGGCTATGACCCCCAAAAGCTATGAAGATCAAAGCAAATGGAGACCAAAGCTCTGATACCACTTGTAGGATCGAAAGTATGTCTAGAGGGGGGGTGATTACACTACTTGACCAAATAAAAACTTAACCTTTTCCCAATTTTAGTCCTTGGCAGATTTTAGCTATTTTAGGACAAGTCAAGCAATCATCACACAATTCAAGAAAGCATGCAAAGAGTATATTGGCAGCGGAAAGTAAAGCATACAACTTGCAAGAATGTAAAGGGAAGGGTTTGGAGAATTCAAACACAATTGGAGACACGGATGTTTTTCCCGTGGTTCGGATAGTTGGTGCTATCCTACATCCACGTTGATGGAGACTTCAACCCACGAAGGGTAACGGTTGCGCGAGTGCACGGAGGGCTCCACCCACGAAGGGTCCACGAAGTAGCAACCTTGTCTATCCCACCATGGCCATCGCCCACGAAGGACTTGCCTCACTAGCAGTAGATCTTCACGAAGTAGACGATCTCCTTGCCCTTACAAACTCCTTGGTTCAACTCCACAATCTTGTCGGAGGCTCCCAAGTGACACCTAGCCAATCTAGGAGACACCACTCTCCAAGAAGTAACAAATGGTGTGTTGATGATGAACTCCTTGCTCTTGTGCTTCAAATGATAGTCTCCCCAACACTCAACTCTCTCTCATAGGATTTGGATCTGGTGGAAAGAAGATTTGAGTGGAATGCAACTTGGGGAAGGCTAGAGATCAAGATTCATATGGTAGGAATGGAATATCTTGGTCTCAACACATGAGTAGGTGGTTCTCTCTCAGAACATATGAGTTGGAATTGTGTATGTGTTCTGATGGCTCTCTCCACGAATGAAGAGGAGGTGGAGGGGTATATATAGCCTCCACACAAAATCCAACTGTTACACACAATTTACCAATCTCGGTGGGACCGAATCAACAAACTCGGTCAGACCGAAAAGGTAAACCTAGTGACCGTTAGATATTTTCGGTGGGACTGACATGCAACTCGGTAGGACCGATTCTGTTAGGGTTTGGGCATAACGTAATCTCGGTGAGACCGGTTACACAAACTCGGTGAGACCGATTTTGGTAATTAGCTAACCAGAGAGTTGGTCAGGCAAACTCGGTGGGACCGATTTGCTCTTTCGGTGAGACCAAAAAGTTACAAAAGGGAAACACAGAGTTTACATTGCAATCTCTGTGGGACCGATCCGCTCTTTCGGTGAGACCGAAAAGTTACGAAAGGGAAACAGAGAGTTTGCAATCCCATCTCGGTGAGACCGAGATCCCTATCGGTAGAACCGAATTGCTAGGGTTTGGCAGTGGCTTATGACAAGTGAAACTCGGTGGCGCCGGATAGAAAGAATTGGTATGACTGAGTTTGGCTTAGGGTTTAGGTCATTTGTGGATATGGGAAAGTGGTTGAGGATTTTGGAGCATATCACTAAGCACATGAAGCAAGAGGCTCATTAGGCAACACCTCATCCCTCCTTGGTAGTATTGGCTTTTCCTAAAGACTCAATGTGATCTTGGATCACTGAAATATAAAATGAAGAGTCTTGAGCTTTTGAGCTTGAGCCAATCCTTTGTCCTTAGCATTTTGAGGGTTCCACTCTCACATCCATGCCATGCCAATCATTGAGCTTTCCTGAAATAATCATCTTGGAATAGCATTAGCTCAATGAGCTATATGTTGTTATGAATTACGAAAACCACCTAGGGATAGTTGCACTTTCACAGGGACGTTATTTACCTGATGGGCCGGATAAGGTTGTTAGCTCATTCCGGACTGACCATGATCGGGGTCATGGCCGCATGCATCATTCGAGGGGTGCAACCGCTTCAGTATAGAGGCCGCCCATGTGGGACTTCAACGGGGAGGACGACGCCACCCGCTACGGTCGTAAGGGGCCGGATTCGGCTGCCGCTCTAATAAAGACCTTGTCCGCTTTGTATAAGGGAGAAGAGGAGGAATTTCTCCGCGTCAACCCACGGGGTGGATTTTCTATGTACAATCCCCCAAGTTGGGTAAGTGGACACTTTTACTTGCCCATCCGTTTTATATTCCCATTGTTAAATTTTCAGTTTACCAACTTCAACGCAGGAACTGCGCCAGGATGTTAAAGAAATAAACAGCCCTCCTCCACAACCCAAGGATCTGGGACGGTCCCTCGACCCGGCCTCTCAAGAAGATCCGGTCTTATCTGTGGAACTGATTGATGGAGTCTTTCATCAATTGAGCAAGGACAACGCCTTGGTGGCCATTACGACCGATTATCCAGGCCTACTCCCAGCCTCACAGGTAACTGAGACCGGAGTCCCAGCACTTCAAAAAGGGATCTGTCCTCGTGTGTTTTCGATTGCCGTATGACAACCGTGTTTTGCAGGGGAGGTCCTTGAGACAGGAGGCCGAGCCTGCGGCGACTAGCCAACGAGGGGCGGCAAGGCCCCGCGAGCTGAGAAGAAGTGCGGTCCGGACTGAGGCACCAGGGCAAAGGTATAGCGCGCCACCTTATTCCTAGGTGTTATTCCTTCGAGGCATATTAATGCTTGTGCTCTCTTCAGGACGAAGAGACCTCGCCGTACTATATCCGAAGAGGCTGCCAATCGCGCCTCCACTAGCCAGGCTCCAAAGCCTGGTCTGGAAGCGGAGGCAAACACGAGGCGTGCACCGGACGCTCCTCCGACGGAGGATGCGGACAGGCTGTCTGCCACCAATTCTGAGGTGGAGAGTGCCATGAACCACAGGCGTCACCGGACAGTTCTTCGCGACGCTTGTTTCTCCCAAGAGGCATTAGATGCCTTCAATTCGGGAGACGCGTACCTCCGTGCCGCTCAAAATGGTCTCGCAGAGCCACGGAGTAGTATGTGGAAGACATACGGGTAAGAAAATTCTGGTAATTATATATATGTACCAGTAGCCCCCGAGACTTGAAACAGTTAGAATAACTGATTTAAGGATCATCTATTATGCAGGTTCTAACAGAAAAGAATGCCCTGCTATCCTTGGAGCTGGAAGAGTGCAATGCCCAACTTGAGGCCGCACTAGCCGCGGCAGGGGAGCCCAAGGAGACCCCCTCTAGTAATATACGCTTTGAAAGATAAGTATTTTGCGAAGTGTGGCGTGGGAGCAAATCTGACAAATCAAATTGCAGATGGTGCCGGATTAAATCCGGAAGTGCAACAACTCCGACGCCAGCTGACGGCTGGTGAGAGCGTGCTGACAAAGGTGAGGCGGGAGAAGAACGATCTCCAAGGTGCCAACACCAAGCTGGGTGTTGAACTGAAGGACGTTCGTGCCCAGCTGTTGGACTTCGTGAAGGAGAATCAGCGGCTTCGACGCGGCATATATAGTAAGTGCTTAAATGAACTTTGAAAAAAGAGTTCAGCAAGGAACTCGACTAACAGAGTAATATATGTAGGTATGCTAACAGGTCATCCTGCAGAGGAAATGCCCGGTTCTACGGGTGACCTTCTTCCCGAGCTCTCACAACTGCACGAGCGAGTTCAGCAAGTGATGCAAGGCGTCGCACAGGCTTTGTGGCCATCCGTCTCCATGCCCGAAGGCCTTGGAGAGCTTGTAGAAAAGCTGAAGGGAGCGCGGCGGGGCTTTCAATTGTGGAAGATGTCGGCCAGCCGTCAAGGCGCCAGGGAGGCCTGGGCCATGGTGAAGACGCGGTACACGAAGGCTGACCCAAACCACATGGCCGAGGTCGGACCCATGGGGCCCGATGGGAAGGAGATCCCTGTGAGCTTAGTATATGGCGAAGTAGAGTTGGCCGCAAAGTATTCCCGACAGGACTGTAAACTAGAAAGCCTGTTAGATGGTATTGAAGAGGAATACAATCAGTCAGATTGACTATGTAATTTTAATTGACATGTGTAATGCCTTCTAGCCGGATTGTAGACGTTTGTCATGGCCGACCTTTTCGCTTCAACCTCGGGACCTGACGGTCCGGAGTGTGTCCGAATACCCTCTCGGTTATATAAGAACTGGGGTATGCATGGAGACCAGGCGTAGGGGTCATTAGTGCTTGAACACACAAGTGCCCACTAGTTATGTTATATTACATGGTTAGTAAGAGACATCTTCCAGGGAGAATAGTTCCGTTAGGGGTTCCTTTCCCTGGGAGGCATGCCCTAAAGTGCATGTCCATTCTGTGAAAAGAGGCGCAGGAAAAACATCTGGGGGCGTATAGATAAAAAAAAGATCATCTTTAGTTCACCGACCGAATATTCCCTTAAGAACGCTAGCTTTCGGCTTCACCCAGTCTGAGGTACACATCCGGCTGACCCGGTAGTAACAATCGCAGTGGTGCTCCCTTTACCACCTAGCCGAACAATCGGGAACGTAGGGGTAAGCACAGGAGCCAGGCAACCCAGCTTGGCCAAAACTTAAGTCATATCGATGCATATCATGGCGAATAAAAGGTACATGCAGAAGTGTGACACATGTGTTGTGCATGAAGCCTGTATAAATAAGCTTCTATTTAAAGAAGCCCCCAGGTTTAATGAGCGTGGATAGCGCGTCATTTATGAGCCTTTAAAGGCTATAAGAGAGAGAGAGAGGAGAAGGAGAGAAATGTAAGACAGAAAGTATGTAAAAAATGGACAGAGGAAGGAGACGAACAAAGAGTCCGGCGCTAGGCATAGAATCTTCGGAGACGGGCTGCGTTCCATGGGTTCGGCTTGAGTCGGCTATCCGATGCATCTCGTAGGCGGTTCGCTCCACCAGTCAGGACTTGGTCAATTATGAAGGGACCTTCCCAATTGGGCTTGAGTTTGTCCTTTTTTTGTCCGGCAGGCGTAGAACTAATTCGCCAACGTTGTAATTTTTGGCCCGTACTTCTCTGCTTTGGTATCTTTGAGCCTGCTGTTGATAGAATGCAGAACGGGCTTTTGCCACGTCTCGCTTTTCCTCCAAGGCATCCAAACTGTCCTGCCGATCGAGCTCGGCTTCTCTTTCTTCGTACATGCGCACTCGAGGTGAGTCATGAATTATGTCGCAGGGCAAAACTTCCTCTGCACCGTACACCATGAAGAATGGTGTGTATTCGGTGGTGCGATTCGGCGTGGTCCGCAGCCCCTAGAGTACGGAGTCGAGCTCCTCTACCCAGTGCGTATTAGATTCCTTGAGGGACTGCACTAATCATGGTTTGATGCCACTCATCATAAGACCATTTGCACGTTCGACCTGGCCGTTGGTTTGTGGGTGATAGACGGAAGCATAATCGAGCTTGATGCCCATGTTTTTGCACCAGAGTTTTAACTCATCGGCCGTAAAGTTCGTGCCGTTATCAGTGATGATGCTGCGGGGGACACCGTAATGGTGTACAACCCCGGATATAAAGTCTATCACTGTTCCGGATTCGGCCGTCTTAATAGGCTTGGCTTCTATCCATTTGGTGAACCTATCCACCATGACAAGTAAGTATTTTTTCTTGTGGGTTCCGCCTTTAAGGGGTTGAACCATGTCAAGCCCCCAGACCACGAAGGGCCAGGTGATGGGGATAGTTTGGAGGGAGGTGGGTGGCATATGGCTTTGGTTTGCAAAAAGCTGGCAACCGACGCATCGTTGGACTAAGTCCTGGGCATCTGCCCAGCCCGTCGGCCAATAAAAGCCTGTATGGAAGGCCTTGCTTACAAGGGATCGAGCTGCAGCGTGATGTCCACCGAGTCCGGCATGAATTTCAGCCAGGAGGTTCCGCCTTCCTCTTCGAAGATGCACCTTTGAAGGACTCCGGTAGTGCTTTTCTTATAAAGCTCTCCCTCATGGACTTTATAGGCTTTAGATCGCCGCACTATGCAGCGTGCCTCATTTTGGTCCTCGGGGAGTTCCTGCCTGGTAAGGTAGGCGAGGAATGGTTCTATCCACGGGGCGATGACGGCCATTATTACATGGGCTGAAGGTGTTTATTTCATTGGCAGAGCCTCCAATTATGTCAGAGTGTTCGGTGTCGGGCAGTGCGGTTGGGTCCGGGCTGTTATTGCCAGGTTCCCCTTCCCATACTACGGACGGCTTGAACAGCCTTTCCAAGAAGATGTTGGGGGGGACTACATCGCGTTTTGCGCCGATGCATGCCAGGACATCTGCCGCCTGATTATTTTCCCGGGCTATATGGTGAAGTTCGAGGCCTTCGAACCGAGCTGACATTTTTAGGACGGAGTTGCGATAAGCTGCCATTTTTGGATCCTTGGCATCAAAGTCTCCATTTATTTGGGATATTGCGAGGTTCGAGTCCCCGCGCACCTCTAGGCGTTGAATGCCCATGGATACTGCCATCCGGAGACCATGTAAAAGGGCCTCATATTCGGCTGCGTTGTTGGAGTCTGTGTACATTATTTGGAGTACATGTTGAACTGTGTCTCCTGTGGGGGATGTCAAAACAACGCCAGCCCCTAGACCGGCCAACATTTTGGAGCCGTCAAAGTGCATGACCCAGTTTGAATATGTGACGTACTCATTAGGGAGTTCGGCCTCCGTCCATTCTGCGACGAAGTCGGCCAAAACTTGCGACTTGATAGCTCGCCGTGGCTTGTAAGTTATGTCGAACGGGAGGAGCTCAATGGCCCATTTTGCAATCCGGCCCGTCGCGTCGCGGTTGTTTATAATATCGTTAAGTGGCACTTCCGAGGCTACTGTTATTGAACACTCTTGAAAGTAGTGTCGCAGCTTCCGGGATGCCATAAATACCACGTATGCAATCTTTTGATAATGCGGGTACCATGACTTGCACGGAGTAAGGACAGTGGACACATAATAGACCGGCTTTTGAAGGGGGAATTTGTGTCCGTCTGTTTCTCGTTCGACGACGAGCAATGCGCTTACGACCTGATGGGTTGCTGCAATGTATAATAGCATTGGTTCGCCAATGTTTGGCGCGGCCAGGACTGGGTTTGTTGCCAATATGGATTTTATTTCGTCGAGTCCGGCCGTGGCTGCATCCGTCCACTCGAAGTGTTCGGTGCGCCAAAGGATGCGGTAAAGGGGTAGGGCCTTTTCTCCTAAGCGGGAGATAAAGCGGCTTAGAGCTGCCACACATCCGGTTAATTGTTGTATTTGTTTGAGGTCCTTCGGGATATCTAATTGTGACAGTGCTCGGATCTTGGCTGGATTTGCTTCAATTCCTCTACCGGATACAATGAAGCCCAAGAGCTTTCCGGCTGGAATGCCGAAAACGCATTTTTCCGGGTTGAGCTTGATATCGTATGTTCGGAGGTTATCGAATGTTAGCCTCAAGTCGTCTACTAGAGATTCGACATGTCTTGTTTTAACGACCACATCATCTACGTATGCCTCCACTATTTTGCCGATCTGGTTTGTGAGACATGTCTGAATCATGCGCTGATATGTTGCGCCGGCGTTTTTGAGCCCGAAGGGCATTGTGTTGAAGCAGAATGGGTCGTATGGTGTGATGAATGTCGTTGCGGCTTGGTCTGACTCTGCCATCTTTATTTGATGGTAGCCGGAGTATGCGTCGAGGAAACACAATGAATCGTGTCCTGCGGTAGCGTTGATAATTTGATCGATGCGGGGGAGAGGGAAGGGATCCTTTGGGCAAGCTTTGTTAAGGTCTTTGAAATTAACGCACAGGCGCCAGGATTTGTCCTTCTTTGGTACCATCACCAGGTTTGCTAGCCAGTCCGGATGTTTTATATCCTTGATGAATCCGGCCTCCAATAGCTTGGCTAGTTCCTCTCCCATGGCCTGTCTCATAGGTTCAAAAAACGCCGAAGAGCCTATTTGACTGGCTTGAATCCTTTTAGGATATTTAAGCTGTGTTCGGCCAGCCTGCGTGGGATTCCTGGCATGTCTGAGGGGTGCCAGGCGAAAATGTCCTAGTTCTCTCGTAGGAACTCTCGCAGTGCGGCGTCTACATCAGGGTTTAACTGTGCCCCGATGGAAGCTATTTTATTGGGGTCCGTTGGATGGACCTGGAATTTGACTATTTCATCCGCCGGTTTAAAGGAGGTGGACTTGGATCTTTTATCGAGTATCACATCGTCCCTATTCACCATGGAGCGCAGCGTAGTCAGTTCCTCAGCCGCTAGGGCTTCGGATAGCGCCTCGAGGGCCAGTGCGGCTGTCTTGTTTTTGGTGCAGAGTGCTATGTCTGGATCACTAACGAGAGTGATGATTCCGTTAGGCCCGGGCATCTTGAGCTTCATGTACCCGTAATGGGGTATTGCTTGGAAGACTGTAAACGCTTCCCGCCCTAGCAGAGCGTGATATCCGCTACTGAACGGGGCCACCTGGAACGTGACCTCTTCGGACCTCTAATTATCCAGCGTGCCGAACACCACATCTAGTGTGATTTTTCCTGTACAACGCGCTTCCCGACTGGGGATTATTCCTCTATAGGTTGTGCTGCTTTGCTCAATGCGGTTCCAGTCTATTTCCATTTTTTGAAGGGTTTCCTCATAAATGAGGTTCAATCTGTTGCCGCCATCCATGAGTACCTTGGTAAGACGAAAGCCGTCCACTATTGGAGTGAGGACCAATGCGGCTGGTGCTCGGGCTGTTCGAAATTTAGGTTCATCACTGGCGTTAAAAGTAATAGCCGTGTCACTCCATGGGTTTATTGTTGCTACTTGGTAGACTTCGGCAAGGCCGCAGACTGTTCTTTTTCGCATATTATTTGATGCGAAAATCTCGAAGACTGTTAATACCGTACTGGTTTCTCTGGGGTGGCTTTCTGTGGCTTCTGGAATTAGAAGATCTTTGCCAATTTTTGCCACCTGCCGGAGTATCCAATATGCTCTAAGGCTGTGAGTTGGTGTGGCGCCCTCTGCACTATGAATTTTACAGGGTCCATCAAGCCATCCTTCCAGTACGGTTTCGTGCCCTGTAGAGGGCTTTTGCTTTTTGGTATTGAACCCGGGTGTCTCACGATGATGCACCCTTTTATTTCGGACCGGGTTTGTATTCAAGGCTGGATTGTCCCAAAATTTTGTTTCGGTTTTCCAGGCGCTTTCCATCGCGTACTACTTTCATACTATGGACGCCAAGTCAGCAAAGCGTGTAATATCACGGTGACTTATGGCGTTGAGGATTCCCTTGTCCGTGCAATTATTGCGAAAGAATGAAATTGCGTCTTCCTCGCGGCAGTCCTTTATCCTGTTCGTAACCAGGAGGAATCTGGCCCAGTAATGATGTACTGTTTCTTCGGGCTCTTGCCTAATTTGTGATAGATCGCTTATGTACGGGTGGGTGGGCGGAATCAAATCCGAAACCTCACCCAATCTGAGAGCCAGGGGCCAAGGAGTTTCCGAACTCGGAAGTTTGGATTCTTGGATGCTGTCCAATGAATCTAGCCCGTCACCTGACTTTAAGTTCAGGTCTTGAGTGATGTCCTCCCCTCCGCAGGTATCCGACTTGGAGGGATCGGGAACCTGGACATATCTAGTCCATAAGAAAGATGAAGGGTCGCCGCACTGTCCCTCTACCACGGCAACGTGATGGTTGACCTGGGGGGAGTTAATCTCTCTCAGATCGGGTTTAGACCCAATCTGGTCATAATCCGTAGCGACTCCCAGGGAGGCGAAGCGATCCAAGAGCTCGTTTAGGGAAGAGAGCTCCATTGGATCTAGCTGCTCGGCGAATTCCGAGCTGACGTGAAGATTGCTTTTAATGACCCGAGAGGTCATCGTCGGTGCAACAGCCGAACGGGTGGTCATAAGGAAACCACCTAGCCTGAGAGTCTAGCCGACAGCCAAAGCTCCCTTAGCAACGGTGCCGTCTTTAAAGACGGGATGAGGCATCCTTCCTGATGGTGACGGCACAGAGGAACTCTCAATGAAAGCACCAATGTCGGTGTCAAAACCGGCGGATCTCGGGTAGGGGATCCCGAACTGTGCGTCTAGGCCGGATGGTAACAGGAGGCAGGGGACAGGATGTTTTACCCAGGTTCGGGCCCTCTTGATGGAGGTAAAACCCTACGTCCTGCTTGATTAATACTGATGATATGGGTAGTACAAGAGTAGATCTACCACGAGATCACAGAGGCTAAACCCTAGAGGCTAGCCTATGGTATGATTGTTGTTCGTCCTATGGACTAAAACCCTCTGGTTTATATAAACATCGGAGAGGGCTAGGGTTACACAGAGTCGGTTACAATGCTAGGAGATCTACATATCCGTATCGCCAAGCTTGCTTTCCATGCCAAGGAAAGTCCCTTCCGGTCACGGGACGAAGTCTTCAATCTTGTATCTTCATAGTCCAGGAGTCCGGCCGAAGGTATAGTCCGGCTATCCGGACACCCCCTAATCCAGGACTCCCTCAGCTGACATATGTGTTCCTTTAGAAAATTCAAACTTCATTAACCCCAACCTTTCTAGCAACTAGGATGTGCGTAACCATATTATTATAAAACCAATAAAACGGGAAGAAAAGATCGAGTATATGAGTGAACAGAGCAAGAAATTGAAAAGGGCAAATGGGATGTGCCAAGTCCTGACATAATATCTATTTCTTGTAAGATCAATGTTTTGCAATAAAAAGAAGACACTGAGGGTCTCACTTGCTTCATCAATGGTGAGATCGATAACCTGAGTTAGATCTTCAACTCTACCTTGATAAACCGTCATTTGATCATTTTCACAAAAATAAATTATCAGAGATCAAAAACTATTTGGTGGATTTCCAATTATTTTTGCTTGCGAGGTAACATAGAAAAACTTTCATTAAGATATGAGCAGACCACTACTTGAGCTACTACAACATCTCAATTCACCCATTCTTTTAGCATGAAAGCTTGTTTAGACACACTTGTTTAGGTATTCCAAGTTGTGGATTGATCTCCACAGAAGTTTGTGAAGATTTGGGGGCTACCTCGAGGTTTACCACTAGAGATTTGAGCTCCTACTTTGTGTGGGAATCTCAAAGGAGAAGAAGGCTAGACTTTGTGTTGTTGGTGGTACTTGGTCTTCGCCATGAATATCCACCGAAGATTATAACTCCCCTAACAGTGTGAACTTGGGATAAATCATTCGTCTCTGACTTGTGGTTATCTCTGCCTCCACCATTACTTTTGTAAGTTATTGCTAGCTTTGCTTACTTGCGCATCTAATGTACCTAGCATTATCCTATCATACATGTTTGTATCATGTATTTTCACATGTACATAACTAACTTCATCCACATTCACCTAGCCCTAACAACATTTTGGTAAACTAATAATCCATCAACCGATTTCCAAGAAGCATCATGTGAGTAATCTCCAGGTGTACATGTACATTTTAGAACATTTCCCCTTAGATATGAACACACATATTTGATAACCGTTGGTTCTTTGTTTCCATATATAAATCGAGTCATGGACCGTGATTTTCCCAAGTCACTCCACAAATTCTCTATATAAGCCAATCATGAATCTCTAACCCTAGAGACTCCCTCTCCCCTCCCCCAATGCTCGCGTCCTCCCCGTCGCCAAGTCTTTCTTACCCTTTGCGTTAGTACAACCATGCAAGATCTCCCCTCATAAATTGTGGCCTCTAAATCCAAGAGCAGCACCAACACCACACTTCACTGCGTCCTTCCTTGCCTGCTCATCGTCTATTTGTCATCGCCATCATCTCCCTTGGTTGATCGTTAGGTTTGGATTCGTTGCCTCCCAAGATAAAATTTCCCACCTATAGTCATTGCCACCATCGCGCTTTCCTCATGACCCCTCTTGGTGTCTCTCTCGCTACCTCTCCTATCCAACGCTAACCCATCAACACACATATTTTGACTCATAGGATCTACTGAATCCTAAATCATAACTTGAAGCTCCCTGGAGAGACGAAGACAAAGTTGACGTGAAAAAAATGAAGGTATAAACCCTTACAAATACAAATATATTTAGCAATATGTGTAAATATTAGTCGTATTTCTTGGATAAAGATGTTCTTATAATTATGTTTCCTTGATTTGTTTGGATAAACATTTACCGCAACAACAACATCCTGATTAATTCCTTTTGTTTGGTAACATTCAGGAGATCACACATTTTTCGCATCTCCGTAGGATTGTTGTATTTCCTCCTCCCTTCCTTCCTCCTCCTCCTCCTCCTCCTTCTCTCCGTAGGATTGTTGTATTTCCTCCTTCCATCCCTCCTCCTTCCTTCCCTCCCCCTTCCATCCCTCCTCCTCCTGCTTCTTCTTATAATTGCTTTTTTTCCCGCAAAACAAAGTAGTCATGTGTTCAGTAGCTTTTACCATCTATATGTATGTGTAGTTCTTGTTATCACATCTCTATACAATAGTTGCATTCTCTTCCTTGCTTTCTTTTTGTTATATTCATGTTGACGAGCCGTGATATCAAGTGTCGACCACCGCATAACCCTAGCCACCATGTAAAAGCTAACTTATGTGTTTCTTTAGAAACTAGGAACTTCATTACCCCCAACCTTTGTAGCAACTAGCATGACTGCAACCATGTTATTATAAAATCAATAAACCGGTGAAAAAAGATCTAGTATGCGAGTGGATAGAGTAAGAAATTGAAAGGGGCAAACATGTTGCACCAATTCCTAACATAATATCTTGTTCTTGTAAGATAGATCTTTTGCTAGTAAAAACAAGACACCGAGTTGCTTACTAGCCTCACCAACAGTGGGCCCGACAACCTGAGTTAGATCTTTGACTCTATCTTAGGGCATGTACAATGGTCCTATGTTAGGAGTACCACGTAGGATAAACATTGAGGTAGAGGAGAGAGAAACCATTAAAAAAGGCTTGTCTTCTTTTATTTAAGAGATGATCTCTTAGCACCATATGTCTCATCACGTTTTTAGAAATAACTAGTTATTGAAGATAAGACTAAGAGATGACCCACTATAGATATGTTTTTATTGTCATCTCTAAATTATATTCAAGGCTTAAGATAAGAGTGCCTTATCAACCACTGTACATGTCCTTAATAAAACCGTTCTTTGGTCATTTGCACAAAAACAAATTATCAAAAATCAATAAGTATTTGGTGGACTTCCATTTTTTTTGTCTGCAAGGTAACATGAAGAACCTTCCATTAAGATATGAACACACACCTACTTTAGTATGGAAGCTTGCTTCATTTTTTAGCACGGTCTAAGTAATTTATATTTTACGTATAATGCCCATTTTCATAAGGTATATGTGTACCACTTTACTAGTATTGTTGACATATTCCATTATTTTTTAATCCCATTTATATGCATTGCGGTTCCTAACATACTTACCCACATGAAACAACCATCTCATATGTTTCTCACAGATGAAATGAATCCAAGTGTGAATTCTTCTAGTTTGATTTCGGAAAATGCGATTCCTAACATTTTTATCCACATGTCTCGTATGTTGCCTATATTCGCACACTTCTTTCTTTATTCACCTTTCCTAAAAAAAAACCCGTTCACCTAATTGTGATTCTTAACATTTTTACTTGCATGTAAACTGCCTCATATGTTGCCTACATAGCCATTTTTACCAGCATGTAACAATTGTCGCGTATGTTGCTACATATGAAATCAATCCAAGTGTGAGTGTGTAACACTTTTCTATGTTTGATTTGTTTCAAATTGTGTTTCCTGCCATTTTTACACGTATGCCTGCGAGGACTTCGTATATATAGAGTCCCAACGTTACCATGCTCCATCCTACCTTCCCATGGCCACGCTCTCGCCTGGGCAGCGGCAGCAGCCGGGCATGGACCGCCTCAGTGCGCTGCCCGACGAACTCCTTGTGACCATCCTGGATGGCCTAGACACCCGCTCCGCGCTCGCCACCACCGTCCTAGCCAAGCGCTGGACGCACCTCCCCCGCCTCCTCAGCGCACTCGAGTTTAGGGTCACCGACATGTTCCCACCGCCGGTGTACCAACAGTCTCCCGTCTTCCTGAAGCAATACGCGCCGGCCGTCATGGCCAGGTACAACGACGCCATTGACAGATTCATGGAAGCGGCCCACGCCGACGGTAGCTATATCCCCCAGCCCGGCAGGAGGCTCCGGCTCGAGTTCTTCGACCCGGACGAACCTGCTTTCGTTGACTGCCTGATCGGCACAGCGGTCAGAAGCTGGGGCGTGGAGGACCTGGAGGTCATAGTCAAGCCGGTGGCACGCCATATCGCTTACTTCTTCCCACAGCATTACCTCGACGACGAGTCGGCGCAATTCATCCGCAGCCTCACTCTGGGAGGTTGCAGCCTCCTCCCGCCGCTGCACAGGTACGGCAAGCTCACTGCGCTTGTCCTTCAGGATATCAGCCCATCGGTGCCTGTGGCGGCCTACGCCGGTGTGTTTTCCAGGTGCCCGGGGCTGCGGTCCGTGCACCTCAGGCACTGTCACCCCGAAACCGACAACAACATACCCAGCGGCATGGAGGTGGACGCGCCGGCGTCGGGGATCATTGAGCTCGTCGTCTACAACTGCTCGTTCCAGGCGATCCGGCTGCTGGCTCTCCCGGCGCTGGAGCGCCTGGAGTGCAGCGGCAGCCCCGTCAGTCTGGCATTCGGCATACTCCCGCGCCTGGCGCACGTAGTCCTCAGCCTAGGATTCTTCATCCTGGAAGGCGACCCCTGGGACGACCGGTACGGCGACTATACGCTCGACGAGCTCCTGGTGGCGGTTAACCCTGCGGCCGTGACGGTCACGGACCTCGTCCTCCGGTTCAGGGGTACCTACAGGTGGGTGGAGCCGTGGCTCGACGGCGTGACGCCGTTCCCCGTCCTGCGCAGGCTGCTGGTGGCGGATGTGCCTTCCAACTGGGACGTGTCGTGGGCGTACCTCCTCCTCGAGGCGGCGCCGTCGCTCGAAGTCTTCCACGTGAGCGTCACCCCCTGCGCCGAGGACTCGCAGCGCGACGTCCACATCATGTGGCGTCCGTCGAAGTACCGTCACCGTCACCTCAAGGAGCTGGTGATCGTCGGGTTCGAGCTGACGCCGACGCAGGCGTGCCTGGTCAGGCTCGTCATGAAGACGTGCGAGGCGCTGAGGCGCGTCGTGCTGATGAAGGGCGGCCGCATCGAGGACAGGGGACTCGGGGGCGGCTGGGAGGTGGTGGCGCCGCAGGAGAACGGCTGGAGCGACGACGAGAAGGTGGCCGCGGAGAGGGCGATCAAGAAAGTCAGATACTTCAAGCTGTACGGTCATCTGTTCTTTGCATGAGTTCGAGAGTTCTTCCGCCACTAATGCTACATCAACGGGCTTTTACGGGGGTGTTATTACTTGGCAAGTTGCCATTGAATTAAAAGGGAGAGAAACGGCCCCACCCACCTGAAACTCCGCGGGGGGGGGGGGGGGGGGGGGGGGGTAGAGAATTAAGGAAAGGCCCCGTAAAAGCAAGTAAAATGCCTGTGAGTTTAGCATTTTCGGTTCTTCCGCTTTGTAGGCGGCAATTTAGATTCGAGACTTCTTTTCCGACTGTGAGTTTGGCTCATCGTATGTTTTAATTTAAGTTAATGTCGGATCTGTTTGTCGAACGGTTAAAGCATTTGTCGAACGGTTAAAGCAAAGGGAATGATTTCCATTCATTCCGTCTCTTTCCACAACAAATTATTGCGGTGATTGATTTACTGAATAATGTATGCATGCATATCTCTGAACTGAATATTTTGTTTTGCTTTGTGGGTGGAAGTATCTTGTGGCAACCTTGTTTCTGAATAAAATGCATAGGTTAGAAATAAACTGCTTTAAGATCATAGAGCAGGCAATTGTACGTCTAACTTATCGGCCACGGTAGTACTTTTACTGTATTTGCAACAATACATTCTAACCAGAGCAACAGGTTCAGAGCCCTTGATCATGACAACTTCAAAACAAGCAAACACATTGCATATATTCTGTGAAGCCTATGTGCAGATGCAGGTTAGACCAATACACAAATACGCAAACCAATAATTATATTGAGCACTCAATTCTTGGTAGTATGGAAATGATACTGTGTTTGCTCTGTAAATAAATGATAGGCTTGAACCATGCTACTCTGAAAACAGAGAGAAAGAACCTGCAGTCTTAGTTTTCCATAGAGAACTAGCTACGGTAGACGACGAGCTAACTATATAGCAAAGAACAGGTCTTTTGGTTTGTGAATTGGTTTTTTGATTACATGCTTGGCTGTGTAAAGTGTACAATAAGAAAATACTGAACTGAAAGATGCATAGATTAGATCCTAAAGAGATGACCCTGTTGTACAGTTGATCAGTTGAACCTGGAGTAGTAAATATCTAAGCTTTATATTCAGATTTCAGGAAAAGAATTTTTTTTGACATCAAGTACTCTTTATTGCAAGGTGATCACCATATTATCTTTTACAAAAGTATCAACAATCTCTATGGATGGATCTCTAGGAGCATGCTCAAAAATAATATACGGAAAATCACATGCAAGGTGATATATATCACCAAAAACTCCCGCCGATAGACTGAAAGAGTGACCTCCATTCTGCATTGTCTCTATCACTTCAACGTTGTCGGAGTTCTGGAAAAGAACTTGAAACTACAGAGCTACCACCAGGTTTTCTAAAATGACCAAATCAGCATACTAGTGTCTCGGCCTTTTACTTAAACCTTGTAGGACCATACTGAACCGAATAGTTAGGATTTAGTCCTAAAGCTCTCACACCAGAATCTCACCACTTAATTAACCATGCCTCCATGGAGAAATGTACCACGGGAAAAGGAAGGCAAAGCACATAGTCTGCCTTGGCTAAATATAAACCACGCAGCTACACAACCTGCCTTGCCTGTCTCTGGATAGCTAACCCCTTTTATACTTTGTGCTGTTAGTTTTTTTTCGAAAAGAAGGAATACCCCTCGGCCTCTGCATCAAGTAATGCATACAGCCATTTAATTATTATTTAAAAGTTCATCATCCGGTCGCAATAAATACCACACATAGCTGCCCCATGGGCAAACAATGAAGAAAAAAACTTGTAGAAAAATGAGCGTCATGCATCACAAATCCTACTAGTAGCCCGCCAACCAAATCCGTTGAACAAATCTCGAGAGACCATCTCCCATCGGTTAGTGAACCAAAATTAGAACAAAGTATAAAAAGTTAGATGGAGCAATTATTATTCTTAAGAAAAATGCATCTGTGACGCCCATGGAGGATGATGGTCCTAATGGTCTGTAAGTACCCTCATTACAAGGTTATCGTGCTGACCTTGCACCTGAGAAAACTCTTTTCAATGTGAGGCGGGCCTTCAAACAACCAAGCGGACTGTACGGAAGGCCTTGTTAAGAAATCGCGAAAGCCTACTAAAATAGTATGATATGTCTGTGATACACCACAACACACGTCATCGCTTCCACAAAAGTTTGGCTAATGAGAGGCATTTTCTGGAATAGCAGAGGTCTTGGGGACATGGCTGAGCATCGTTTCTAGCAAAAATTTGTTCGGAGCAAAATTTAGACTTTATTGCCTTCTTAGAGACCAGAAAACTAATTTTGCAGCCCCTTTTTTGAGTCACCTCTATGGTGGTGTTGATTTTGTCAGGTATTGTCTTCCTCACCACAAATCTCAGAGGATTCATATGACCGCGTTCGGTCGTTGGCCAGCCGCCATGTGGGACCGTGATGAACACCAAAGGGACACGCGGCGCGTTCGCTTCGTGTCCGCGCCGACGCATTTCAGACCCAAATTTGAGCATGAAATGGATCGGCGCGGACATGAAGCGGGCGCATTTTGAATTTGGGTCAACGCGTTGGGCCGGTGTTTTGTTCCGAGACGACCCAAACAGACATGGACAGACGAAATGAGTCGTCCGATTGGATTTTCTCTAACCCACACTGTGGGGCTTCTCTCTATGCCCTCCCTCTGAGCTCAACGCCTTTCGTCGTCTCCAATGTTTGTGTTTGTGTCACTAACGCACTGTATTCCGAAGCATCTCTCAGCGCGTCTCGTCGTCTCCGCTCTCTCCTTGTCGAGTCCTCTGCCGTCGATCTTTTCCGATGCGGCTCGGCCTAGCTGTTCTAAAAATTTGCTCTCCGCCTGTGCGGAGCAGCTACATGTGATCCAGTTTAAGACTGCGAAGATTGATTTCCCCCAAATGTCTCGCTCGTTGTGCGAGTTTTTTTGATTCAGTCGATGATGGTTCAGGTTCTACAAGTGATGAGTGTCAATTTCAGTTCATGTGCTCATCACCAAAGCTGTGCGGGGAGAAACTATGTATCTAAGGAATCTAGCCCTTGTCACAGCATTGGTGGCTCAAGTTTTCGGGGGAGCTGCTGTCGATTCTGATTTTATCAGGACAACGCTAGTGCTTAGTCCTGATTAATGCTTTTTATTTCCTCTTGTTTCTTCAGTTGTTCCTGCATATAATTTTGTTGATCTGGTAAGCCTAGTCATTCTTAGTTGTAGTCAGAATTAGTTTTACCTAGTTCTAGCCTATGTTTAGTCCTATTTAGTTGTAAACAAACCAGATGAATGGTATGAACAATGTTCTGGATCTGCAATGCTTAGTTATACATAGTTATAGTTAGACTATATCATCTTAAGTTGCAGTGTGTTCTAATTACACTACTATGCTGGCACACTGCACACTAGTACTACCTCTATCCCAAAATAAGTGACTCAACTTTGTATTAGCTTTAGTACAAAGTTAATACAAAGTTGAGTCACTTATTTTGGGACGAAGGAAGTATTATTCTTCAGTCTCAGTATGCAGCTCATTTGCAGTTTCAGTTTCAGCTTTGTCTTTCTCTGTTACTCAGTCTTCGTTTATTCATCGGTGTTTTACATTTTCCACCCTATTTAATTCTTAATCTTCTCAGTTCTATCTAGTTTCGGTCAGTCAAATGTGTTAGTTCTATGTACTTATGGTTTAGTTTTAGTCTACACTCTTCTTAGTCCGTATTTCTGTTTTTCTTCAAGTTTCAGTCTTTAAATAGGAGCGTCCTGCTTAAGTGGTTCAAGATAGGCTCGGTCATTGTTTGTCAATATTTTTTTAGTCTTTTATTACTTACTCCCTCAGTCCCATAATGTAAGATGTTTTTTTGACACAGTGTCAAAAAACATCTTATATTATGGGACGGGGGAGTAATTCTATCTGTTTTCATTTTTCGGACTTTGTAGTTCTTAGTATTTGATTAGTGTCATTGTTTATCAGTCATCAGTCTCCTGTGGTTATGGTTTAGGACTAAATATTTTTAATTTAGTTTTACTCTTCACTCTTTTTATTCAACATTTTAGTTTTTCTTCAGATTTCAGTCTGTAAACAGGAGTGGCCTCATTTGCATCCTTCTTCAGTCATGTTCCTCATGGGTCTTCTCTTTTAGTAGTTGATTAGTGTTTTTTGTGTACCATATGTTGCTGTCAATCATCAGTCATTAGTTTTATTGATCTTTCTTTTCAATATTTCACTCTTCAGTTGCCATTTCTTCTTTCCATAGTGATATGGCTCGGTCCCTCTTTGGTTAGTCTTTGCCCTTCATCTAAGCGGGTTGTAAAGAGGTGTTTTAATCAGTCATTTAGTATTCTTCAGTCTTTATTTTCAGTTCTCCATTCTTATTCATTCCTTCTGTCCTTAATTTTCTTTGTCTTTCATTCCTCAAATCCTTACTTCTCATAATTAATTTTATTTCATTTTTTTATCTTCAACCAACAGTTTTCATTCCCTGTGCTAGTTACTCTTCAGTCCCATCAGTATCATTATCTTGTTATTGTTATTTTTCTGCAAGATATCACTATTTAGTCGTATTTTCTTATTTCTATAGTATTCATTTTTTTTCATTGTAGAGGAGTAGATAACAGTCTCTCTCTGGTTGATTGATGTACATATATCTACTCCCTCCGTTCCTAAATATAAATCTTTTTAAAGATTACATTACAAACTATATAGAATGTATATAAACATATTTTAGAGTGTAGATTCACTCATTTTGCTCCATACATAGTCTATAGTGGTTTAGAAACGAAGGAAGTAGTAAATATCTGTGGTTCATATCTAATAAATGAAAGAGTAAGGAAATGATGTTGATTAGTTTCACTCTTCCAGTTTTCTTACTTGTCTCTGGTACATATCTACTCCCTCCGTCTTAAAATAAGTGTCTTAAGCTTAGTACAAATTTATATTAAAGCTAATACAAAGTTAAGACACTTATTTTAGAACGAAAAGAGTAATTAACTACTCTCTTTATAAACAAATGTAAGCGTTTTATAATTATTGACAGAGGGAGCAATAATTTCTGTATTTCCAACTCTGCTTGGCACCAAGCTTTCACGGCTGTTGTACGAGATTGTGTTGGGCTCGAGTGGTAGATCAACTCTCTCTCTCTCTCTCTCTCTCTCTCTCTCTCTATTGTGTAATGGTAAAATAAGGAAACGATGTCCATTAATTTTACTCTTCCATTTTTTCTTACTTGTCTCCAGTACACATTTTTATAAAGGGCGTTTTATTATTTAAAAAATGTAGCATCAAACAGATACAAAGCATTATGAGTACCGCACGACTTCTGCATAACTAAGATGCACACAATCAATTCTAAAAAGTTTGACTGAAAAAAAAACAAAACCGACAAAACGGCAACAGTAAAGTCCTATAGACCGACACTATGCCTATGGCAAGAGTAGTGGTGGGTCAATCCGGAGGTTATGCTGCCACCCGATGTTGGGAAAAAAAACCCTCCATATCCACCTGCTTCAATCGCGTACACACCGCCTTGAACAACGGTTGGTACTCCGCTCGCTGTAGCGTAGACCACGTACGAAGCGAGTGCGTACACCGGAAAATAACCTGTAGAGGAGAAGCGTTCTTGTCACTAAAAACCAAATCATTTCTACATAGCCATAACGACCACATTAAGGCATACGCTCCCATCCTTATTAGCGTTTTCAACCTATTTGGAATACCGTCCAACCAATGACCAAAAATATTGGCAACACTTGTGGGTGGATACAAATTTGACGCTATTTGGATGACTGATCACGTAGAACATGCAAACTTGCATTGGAAAAAGAGGTGTTTGATTGTCTCGTCATGAGTACAAAAACATCACTTCTTACTCCCTTGCCAGTTGCCCATGTGAGGTTGTTTTTGGTTAGCACCACTCCCCGAAGATATCACATGAAGATTTTGACCTTTAGTGCAATCATCGACTTCCATAGTTTCTTATTATTATTCACCGGTACGTCAGAGTGCGTGAGTGCATGGTACATGGAGTCTACTGTGAAAGATCCCAATGTAGAGGTTCCAGCGAAACACATCTCGGCCTTGTGTCGGGTTAATGGAATCCAGCCCGGACAATAGATTATGCCATGACGTAAGGCGAGGCCCAATCAAATGCCGCCTGAACGAAATATTCGGTGGGGATGAACTGAGCACTTGCGCAATAGTATTCTTCTTCTTGCGAGCGATGGTGTACAAGGTTGTATATTGTTCTCGAAGACTGGAATTGCCTAGCTATATGTCTTCCCAAAAACGAATCTCTAACCCGCGGAAAACTCAAAGCGAAAAAGATGTTTCTTTGCCGCCATTACGCCAGCCCAAAAGTGAGAGTCTCCGGGTTTCCAATATGCCTGAGACACCGCTATTGGATGTGGGGTTCCGGCAAACCCTTAAGATTCGAACACTAGGGTGCGCGCGAAGTCTTTTCCTCCCATCGATCTACGCCCTAGCTCGCTAAGATCTCGCGGACGAACTCGACGCACTCGCAACACAGAAAGACACAAGATTTATACTGGTTCGGGCCACCGTTGTTGTAATACCCTACTCCAGTGTGGTGGTGGTGGATTGCCTCTTGGGCTGGTGATGAACAATACAAGGGGAAGAACAGCCTCCTAAGGTTGAGGTGTTCTTGTGCTTGGCCAACTTGTGTGGGTAAGAGTGATCTAAGATGTCCACTCCCGCCTATGGTGGTGGCTAGTCCTACTTATAGAGGCCCTGGTCCTCTTCCCAAATCTTGAGCAGGAAGGGAGCTAACAATGGCGGGCAAATTTGAAGGGGGACACCTAGTACAAGCTATCCTGACAAAAGGTGGTCTGCGCCTGCGAAAGGCTCTGGTGGTGACGCCGTCTTGGGCTCCATGATGACCTCCATCTTGCCGTCCTTCTGCTCTTGGTCTTGTTGCACCAAAATGGCAACCTTTGCCTGATGCCTCGGTACTCCTCGCCTGCGCTGGTTTCCTTAGCACCAAAGAGGAAACAAGGAAGTTGTGCGCGCTGGCGCCCGCCTGGCGCTCGCCTGGTGTCGATTGTCATGGCTTACGTCACGAGAGCCTCGTGGGGTTCACCTCGCCTTGATGTCTCCGCTCCTCGTGAGCCTGCCTGACTAGGCCACTCCGGAGGAGGTCTTGTGTCATCCGTCTCGCGAGGTTTGGCCCCTCGCGAGGGTCTTGGATGCGTTGCTGATGAAGGTGGGTCGTACGGCCTGCTAGCTTAGCCATGCGGCGGGCCGCAGGCAGGCAAGTCTGGGGACCCCCATTCCCAGAGCGCCGACAGTAGCCCCCGGGCCCATGGTGCGCTTGGGCTTGGCTTTGCGGCGAAGCCAAGGGTCAAGCACGGAGCATTGCGGGCCCCAAAAGCCTGCGGCCTCGGTTGACGCGTGGCGGCTGATTGGACGTGGGTGTCTCCACTTCCCCATGCTGCCTCGGTAACTGCACGACTTAACGAGTCCCTGCGACATGCAAGGAAAACTATCATTACCTGTGATCGTGGGAGGTGCCGATTGGCCTTCTCTTGCTATAAATGGGGAGGGGACGGAGGCCCCCGTTGCCCATCCCTTCCTTGCTCGCATGCTTCTTTCGCCGCGAGGGGATGGCGCCTATCAGAAGGTTCTCCGCCGAAGAAAAGGGGAAGGCCCCCCGAGATATCTCGGAGCAACTTCCGTCGAAGAAGAGGTCGATCCATCGCCGCGAAGAAGCGGCGATGCAGGTGGTGGATAGGCCTTGGTGTGAGCGGCCTCCCCCAGGGTATCCGCTTCCACTGTATGCCCAAGCCAAGGACCCTGGAAGGCGGAGGGACGAGCAGCGCCGCCGGCGCCGCGCCGCGGCGATGCACGCCGTCGCCTCAGGAATTCACGTCGCGGACTCCTCGCGCGAGCTGGTGCTGTGGGCGCCGATGCCCCCAAGCTCTTGGATCTGCTTCCCGCGATTCTTCTCTGATGTGATGTCGCCGAGGGGGCCTCTCGAGCTTTGGTTGCAGCATGTCGTCTGTGGTGCTCCGGCGACGGGAGCGGAGATCGAAGCGGTCCCCACCGGCAAGATCTTCATGACTCGTGGCTGGGGCGAGATCGCGCAGGTCTGCCACGTGAGGGGCGCCCTCGCAAACCATCTCGAATACGACGGCGTCTCCACCCTCTTCTTCAAGGTCTTCGATGCCGAGGGCCACCGCCTGGAGTGCTACTCCGGAGAGGAACGCGAGGCTGATGCGCACTCCGCTTGCGACCACTCCAGCAGCAGCAGCCCTTGGGAGTCCAGCAGCTCTCATGAGCTCTACGAGACTCCGGAGACGAGCGGCAACAGCTATGTGCCCCCGAGCTCTCGCCGCGCTCAGAGCAGTGCTGCCGCGTCCCGCCGTCGCCACCGCTGATCTGGATGGGGCTGGCGCCGGCCTCCCGTGGCCCACTATTGATGATGGCGTCTGCCACGGGAGGGTGTAGATAGTATCCTCCTTAGTTTCAGCTTTTGTTTCCTGCGAAGAATCATGAAGCGCCCCGTGGGGGCATGTAAGGGTCTGTACTTCCCTGTTATGAAGATTTGATGAACACACGTCCCGTTAAGGCTTGGTCCCCCTTCTCTTTCCTCGCAATGGCTTGTTGCTCTACACCGACGGGTCCTGATCCCCAGGCAGGCTACAACCGTCGCTGGTATGCCAGGTCGCGTGCCGTGGTCAAGACCAGGAGGTGTGCGGCCCAAGTTCTAGTAAGAGCCCCTGAGGTGCGATGCTCAGGAGGTCCCCCTTAGCGCTCAAGCGGCCATGGTAAGGGAATAAAGGGACTTGACGTGGCCGGCATGTGTTTCACTTCGTCCCTATGTCTGTCCCTTCGGGGAAATGTCACGCGGTGATCTCCGGAGTCTTGTCTAGCCTGCTACAGCCCGGGATCCCTGGAGTCCTGTTAGCCTAGTGCTACAGCTCGGAATCACTCGTTGATGACCGACATGTTCGATGTGATTCATGTATGCCTGTCTCCATAGGTCTGTGCCGCTTTGGGTTCACGACTAGCCATGTCGGCCCGGGTTCTCGGTCATATGGATGCTAGTGACATTGTCATATACGCGAGCCAAAAGGCGCAAATGGTCCCGGGCCATGGTAAGGCAACACCCGTGGGATACCGTGCGTGAGGCCGCAAAGTGATATGAGGTGTTACCAGCTAGATCGATGTGGCTTAGAATCGGGGTCCTGACAGTGTTGGCATCAGAGCCGGACTGCCTGTAGGTTCGTTGAGCCAAACTGGTCGATGTCGAGTCTAGAAATGCTTTAGTTATATGTAAGGGAATTGATTGTGGGAGGGAACGTAAGGTTCTTTTACTCCTTTACCCTATGCCTCTGATCTGAGTCATTCTCTTCTCATTCAACGTGGGTTAAGGACTAGGCTCTCCTCTTCTATCAGGTTCACGTGTTACTAATCCGTAGTAGTTTATAGGATTATTGCTACGAGTCCCAGTCCAGTTTCTACTATTTTAGTATGTTGCTATTTGAACCAGAACCTTGATATGATGCTGTTGAGCGGTATTGTGAACTGTTGTGGATGTCTCAAATCTTTTTCTGAGCATTTACAGCCGTTATGCTGTCCAATTTTCCCTAGGAATTCTGATGTCTTTATCTTGTGGTTGTGCTTTCAGATGGCCAACCGTTCTCAAAACCAAGTGGTTCGCCTGACCAGGTGCCTCGACGTGCCCGGTCATACTGCTATGTTAGTCCAGGTCATGATCGAGACAGGATACCGTTGGTATCCCGAATACACTGTCGAAGAGCAGTTCCGCGACTTTAATCAAAGCCAGTATTTCTGCACCGTCAGGATATTTCCTTCCTATCCTGGATCTACCGAGCCCCTTCACTGTTCCTATGGACTCGGGGTTACCGTTGAGATGGCTGTGCAGGATGCTGCCTACTCCATGATGACCATCTTGCGAGTCCGGACTGGCCTGCTTCGGAACACTGATTTCCGTTACATGCCAGCTTCACTTCCGGGAGCGCAAGGGTATCTTCAGGCTATCTATGCTGACTCCACTCAGGAGGACTCATTAACTCGTACCACCGCGGAGATGCTCGAAGATAAGGACCGAGAGAATCGGGCCTTGAGGCTGGAGCTTTTTAATACTCGTGCTGATCATTGGGCCACATTGACTCGGTTTGCACCTGCGGTGCAAGCTGGATGTATGGATACAAGGGATTTGTATCCTGTGAGATCAGCTCTGCCAGACATGGTGGATTGGCGTGATGTGGGAGGCGTCACCCCACCCCGTGGTCCCCGCAGGCCACCGTTTGTTGGTCCAAGACCTCATCCTAGCCCCTATGGTCCACAGGCTCCTCGGGACCGTCTGTTTCCGGATGATCACGTTGAACTTCCAGGCTATGGAGGTGACTTCTATGAGGACTACTACGGAGTTGTCTGAGTTAGTAGTAGTACCACTAGTATTGTAGTAGTTGTATCTCCACTGTCCCGCGTGACTTGTGGAATATGACTTGGCGTGTAATCGTTTCCGGAGGTGTAGACAAATAATGTATAGGAACTCGGAATGCCTCCGATGAGATGTAACGTCTACCTTCATAGTTGTACTGTAGCATGGGCTTGTACTAAACTATGTATGACGAGTATGACCGTTGGTGTATATATGGCAGTTTTATATTACCATGGCATACGAATGAGCATCTCTGCATTCCGTGTTATCCTTTACATTCTGCACTTCCTTGTTAAGTTTGAGCCATCCTTGTCTAAACCGTTGTCTTGTTTCCTCCTAGGATGGTCAACACCCGCGGCAACCCTGCTGTTCCGGAGCGGGGGGAAGCCAGTGCAGCTAGAGGTGAAAATCTGCCTCACCCGCCTTCTCTGGCCGAAGTGATGCTAGAGGCGGAAAGAAACAAGCGTGAGACCAACCGCCTGCTGGAGCGGATTGAGCAGAACACTGCATGCCACCCACGAAATGACTTGGTGTCAATCAATGACTTTATCAAGCTGTACCCACCAAAGTTTAACCATTCCGTCGAGCCCCTCGACGCGGATGATTGGCTTCGCAGCATCACCCACAAGCTATGTTCTACCAACGTAGCCGAAGCCAACAAGGTTACCTATGCTGCCTATCATCTCGAGGGCCCCGCTAGCCATTGGTGGGAAAACTACGAAGCTATGCGCCCGGTCGGTCAAATCACTACCTGGGCTGAGTTCAGCGAGGCTTTCCGTGAGCATCACATTCCGGAAGGTCTCATGGATCGCAAGAGGGAGGAGTTCTGCAACTTCACCCAAGGAAGGCTGACTGTGGATGCATATAGCCGAGAATTTGGGAACCTGGCACGCTATGCTCCTGAAGAGGTTTCTACTAACGCCAAGAAACAGGCAAGGTTCCGCAAGGGACTTAGCCCTAAGCTTCGCCGCGATCTCCGTCTACACGAGTGCACATCCTTTCAGAAGTTGGTCAATAAAGCTATCAGTGCTGAGACAGGCCAGACTGATTATGACGCTTCATGCAAGCACTCCCGTGATTTTGGGTCTTCATCCGGCTCTGGAGCTCAGAAGCGCCGGGTGTGGATTCCAAGCACGGCACTGCCACCCAGATTCACCCCGAGGCCATCCTTTGAGGCGCCTCGTCCCAACCAGCAACTTGCACCGCCCAAGCCCTATGGTGGCCCCGCTGCTAATGTTGCTCCACGCCCCACTGTGGTAACATGCTTCAAGTGTGGAGAACCGGGTCACTATAGTCGGGAGTGTCCCTAGAACAACCCCAATCAAGCTAGAAAGTCCATTGGCCATGGTAAGCCCACGGGAAAGACTTTCTACGCCAAGCAGGCCACCACTGCACGTGGCCATGTCAATTATGTTTCAGCCGAAGAGGCTCATGAGGATCCCAACGTCGACCTTGGTATGCTCCTTGTTAACTGCCATCCGGCATCTGTTCTTTTCGATACTGGAGCATCTCATTCATTCATATCCGAGAATTATGCCCGATTGCATAACACGACATTCTGTGATATGCCCTCCACCATGGAAATTCAAACCCCTGGCTCTAGATGGCAAACGTCTAGGGTAAGCCATGGGAACGAAATTCTTGTCGATAGGCTTGTCTTCCTTGCATCTTTAATAGCTCTCAAGTCCTCTGACATAAACATCATCTTGGGTATGGACTGGATGTCGGCTCATTATGCCAAGATCGATTGTGCCACTAGAACCGTTCAACTTACTCACCCCTCGGGCAAGACAGTTAATGTCTTAACTCGAGTGGCCAAGCGCCAACTTTATTCCCTCAATGCCAACCCTCTTCCAGACCTTGAGGACGTTCCGGTAGTCCGAGACTTTCCGGATGTCTTTCCAGAAGAACTGCCAGGCGTTCCACCCGACAGGGATGTGGAGTTTGTAATAGACCTTGTTCCGGGAACCGTTCCAATTTCTAGAATCAATGACCTGTATGATCAGCTCGCTGGATCCTCAGTCTTCTCCAAGATGGATTTGCGGTTGGGCTACCATCAAATCAAAATCAGAAACGGGGACATTCCCAAAACGGCCTTTGTTACTCATTATGGCCAATACGAGTACACCGTCATGTCCTTCGGTTTAACCAATGCCCCGGCCACCTTCTCCCGGTTAATGAACTCGGTTTTCATGGAGTACTTGGACAAATTCGTCGTAGTATACCTCGATGACATACTCATCTACTCCAAGAATGAAGAGGAACATGCCGAACATCTAAGGCTGGTATTGATGAAACTTCGAGAGCATCGCCTTTATGCCAAATTCTCCAAGTGTGAATTTTGGTTGCCAAAAGTGACCTATCTAGGCCATGTAATCTCTGGTAAGGTTATTGCTGTCAATCCCGAGCGAGTTCAAGCCGTCCTTGATTGGACTCCACCTGAAACGGTCAAGCAAGTTCGGAGTTTCCTTGGCCTAGCGAGCTATTGCCGCCGCTTCGTCGAGAACTTCTCCAAGGTTGCTAAACCTCTAACTGAACTCCTCAAGAAAGATAAAAAGTTCGAGTGGACTCCATAGTGCGAGTTCAGTTTTCAGGAACTGAAAAGACGCCTGACATCTTCTCCTGTACTGGTACCACCAGATTTCTCCAAGGACTTTATTATCTATTGCGACGCCTCGCGACAAGGACTAGGTTGCATACTCATGCAGGATCGTCAGGTCATTGCCTATGCTTCACGTCAATTACACCCACATGAGGAAAATTATCCCACACATGATCTAGAGCTTGCAGCTGTAGTCCATGCACTCAAAACCTGGCGACATTACCTTCTCGGTAATCGTTGCGAGATCTTCACCGATCACCAAAGTTTGAAATATATCTTCACCCAACCAGATTTGAATCTCAGGCAAAGACGTTGGGTCGAGTTGATCTCGGATTACGACTTAGGAATAACTTACACCCCGGGCAAAGCCAATGTCATGGCTGATGCGCTAAGCCGTAAGTCCTATTGTAACAATCTGATGTTACAACAAAGTCAACCACTTCTCCATGAGGAATTTCGTAAGCTAAATCTTCACATTATTCCTCAAGGGTTCCTTTCCACCCTGGTGGCGAAACCTACCCTTATGGATCAAATCGTAACCGCTCAGCGGTATGACAAGGGCATATCCCGGATTAAGGAAAACATTGCTAGCGGAGTTGCTAAATGTTTTTCCATGGATGAAAAAGGTGCTGTCTTCTTCGAGAACCGTCTGGTGGTTCCCAAGAAACAACATCTACGCCAGATGATCCTTAAGGAAGCTCATGAATCCCCTCTCACCATTCATCCCGGTAGTACTAAGATGTATCAGGATCTACGCCAGAGGTTTTGGTGGACTAGGATGAAGAGAGAAATCGCTCAATACATTGCTAATTGCGACGTTTGTCGTCGTGTTAAAGTAGAGCATCAACGGCCTGCTGGCACCCTTCAACCTTTGGCTATTCCTGAATGGAAATGGGACAAAATCAGTATGGATTTCATCACTGGGTTTCCCAGGACCAAGAGAGGAAATAATGCCATCTTCGTTGTGATCGACCGACTTTCCAAAGTAGCCCATTTTCTACCTGTTCGTGAGAGTATCACCGCTAGCCAGCTAGCTGACTTATACATCTCTCGAATAGTGTCTATTCATGGTGTCCCATTGGAAATTAACTCAGACCGTGGAAGTCTCTTCACCTCTCGATTTTGGAAAAGCTTCCAAAATGCTATGGGAACTCATCTCTCCTTTAGCACCGCCTTCCATCCTCAATCAAGTGGTCAAGTAGAGCCAGCCAATCAAATTTTGGAAGATATGCTCCGAGCTTCTGTTATCTCGTTCGGAATGAGTTGGGAGAAATGCCTTCCATTCGCGGAGTTTGCTTATAACAATAGTTATCAAGCTAGTTTGGGCAAAGCTCCCTTCGAAGTTCTCTATGGACGAAAATGTCGAACGCCTCTTAACTGGTCAGAAACCGGGGAAAGACAACTCTTTGGCCCGGATATGATTCAGGAAGCAGAAGAGCAGGTTCGCGTTATTCGTGAGAAATTGAAAACAGCCCAATCTCGCCAAAAGAGTCAATATGATCGTAAACATAAGCCTATGACATTTGAAGTTGACGAGAAGGCTTACCTTCGGGTTACCCCGTTAAAGGGAACCCATCGCTTCGGTATCAAGGGCAAATTGGCTCCTCGGTACATTGGACCCTTTCGCATTCTTGCCAAACGAGGAGAAGTTGCCTACCAATTGGAACTACCTCCGCATCTTTCCAGAGTTCATGATGTCTTCCACGTTTCACAACTCAGGCGTTGCTTTGCGGATCCTATCCGTGGAGTGGACCACGAAACGCTTGATTTACAAGATAACCTTTCTTATCGGGAATACCCCGTTCGTATCCTTGATCAAGCCGAGCGTACCACTCGATGTCATAATATCAAGTTTCTCAAGGTTCAATGGTCACACCATTCCGAGGAAGAAGTCACTTGGGAAAGGGAGGATCGTCTTCGACTCGAGTACGCCACCTTCTTTCCAGATGATCCTAAATCTCAGGACGAGATTCTATTGAGTGGGGGTGAGTTGTCACACCCTAGCTAGACCATGCATTAGAGTGTGCATCATGTTTACTTTCATCAGAAACATGAAATGGGGAAGGCAGAACCCCCAGCACCCCCCTGAAATCAACTAGGGTTTACTAAAAATAAATTCAATGAACCTGAAATGCCCTTATAAAATGCTCACCCTCTTTGCCTTGGGTTAGAACCTTTGGGAAAATAGGTGCACATTTTTCTAGGTCAACAGAAGGTCACTGATTTAATTCATAAATATTTGAATTTGGGCATTTAAATGCTATTAAATAATTCAAATGCTCAAATAATGTTGGAATTGGGCCACTGAAATAATTCAGCAAGTGTCCATGAATATTTTCAGGATTTTATAAAATGATTTAGTATTTAAACTAAATCAAAACAAAATAACAGAAATAGAAAACAGAAATAAATAAAAGAGGGAAGGCCACTGGGCCACTTACCTGGACCTACCTGGCCCAACTCCAGCTGGTGGCCCAGCCCACCAACGCTGCCCCCTGTCGTCTCCCTCCTCGGACAGAAAGACAGGGGCGTGTGCTCGACGCCCGCCGGCACGCGCGCGAGCCACCTCCACCCTGCCTGGCCACCTCCTGCTTCCCGACCCCTCTAGACGAGCGCCACGCAGCCCCTGGAACCCCTCTCGCTCACTCTCTCGTCCCCATTTTCTCCTCTGGCTCCCTCTCTCTTCCACCGAGCGGAGCTCGTCTACGGCGTACCCCTCTCGCTCACTCTCTCGTCCCCATTCTCTCCTCTGGCTCCCTCTCTCTTCCACCGAGCGGAGCTCGTCGCCGCCGTACGCCGTAGACGTAGCCCCCGTGCTCCCCTCACCCTTCCGCCGAGTCCAGAAGCACCCCCGAAGCCTCCTCGTCCTCCCAATCGAGCTAGAAGACGCCAGGAGGCCCTGTTTCATCGTCATCGTGGTCATCTTTAATCTCGGGCACCCGAGCTCCTCGCCGTCGATTCGCGCCGTCAAGGACGTCCCCGAGCCCGCTAGCCATCCCTACGGCACCGCTGTGAGCTCCCGATCCTTTCCCCCTTAACCACGCCGTCGTTTTCACCCCGTAGCTGCTGCCCCGCGAGCACCCGAAGCTCGCCGCCGCTGAGCCTCGACGCCGTCGTGGCTAGAGCCACGGTAGCTCGAAGCCGAGCACACTGTTGTGCTCAGCACGCTTCCAGGAGCCGGGCGCGCCCACCCGTTCGACCTGCTGTGCCCCCTAGTGCCAACCCCAACCTTGCCCGAACTCCGGCCGCCGCCGAGGTCGACGCCGTGCTCAGCTCCGGCCACCTCGCGGCCTCCCGTCCGTTCCTTTGGATGCGGACGAGCAAGAGCTCCTCCCTAGTGCCCCCAGCGCGCCAAACCACCGCCTGTAGCGCAATCCCGACGCGGACGCCGCCGCGATCTGAGGTCGCCGGCGGCTAAACACCGGTAGCTGACGTGGCCGTCATTAGCGGTTAATTATCCCACTAACCAACCCCTCTAGAGCCACTGCCATGTGGGCCCTAGTGCATAATTAGTTAGTTAACTACTCTGTTAGATTAGCACCGGTCTCAGGAGGGCCCCACCTGTCATTTTGACTTTGCCATGTCACCGTTGACCTGGTCCCACATGTCAGCCACAGAAGCCAGCTAGGGTCACTGACCAGTGGACCCCACTGGTCGGGTTTGACCTATACCGTGCCTTTGACTTGCTGACGTCATGCTGACGCAAGACTGACGCAGTAACTCTTTTCTGGATTTAATTTTATATAGAAAATTCCAGAAAATTGCCTAAACTTCAAAAATTCATAGAAATTCAACCATAACTCCAAATGAGACAAATTATATATGAAAAATTATCAGAAAAATTCAATCTATCCATCTGTAATGGTTTCATGCATGACAAAACAAGTTTACCCTACTGTTTAAGCAGAATAAGGAAATGCCCTATAAATGCAATAATTAATGAGCTAATATTTGAATCTTGGATTCAAATGAGTTCACCCCTTTCTGTTTTAGCTTGCATTAGACCAAAACACATTCATATTACCATGTCATAGCAAGCATCATATTGTTGCATATCGTCATGTGTTGATTGAGCTCGGTTGTGTTCTTCGTGGTAGGTTCTGCCTCCGAGGATATTCACGAGTATCCAACTGAAGGGCAGTATCCCGTTACCACTCCATCAGGCAAGCAACCATTGATCATTCCGATACAACCCATATTCTCGCTCCTGCTCTTGTTTACTGCATTAAGACAACACGATTCAAACTGCTGTGTGCTACGGTAGTTGAACCCTTATCCTCTGCATGACCTGTCATTGCCACAGTAACTAGATGAAACCCACTAGCATGTGTAGGAGTTGATTGAGCCATGTTTTGTGATTCCTACCTTGCTATGCCTGCTATGCTTAGAGTTGTGTCAGGTCTGGTTCATCTGGGTGATGGGCTAGAGTGAAATGCTTGTGTCAGTAATATGTGTGATGTGTTGAACATGATTTGGTAAAGGTATCGATGAGCGGCCATGTAGGAGTACATGGTGGGTTGTTTCATTGAGGCCGCCCCTAAGAACTGAGATCTGTATGTGTGATTTAAGATTCAGCTACTACCATGCATTGGGATCCTTAATTGACCCTCTCGGCTTCTTAGCCACCCTAGTACTCTGTCCAGGAGTTGCAAATAGTTTCTGGTGTTTGTAGGATATGTGTTGGCGGCTGTGCATAGCGCTGACCCTAGGGGTGGGCTATGTTGTGGTAGATACACCATGGCCGGGTGTACCGAGTCACCCGTTTGGTGTCTCGGGAACCCTGTTCACATCGTTCGGGGCTGTATGTGGAAACCTCGGCCGGACTCCCAGCGGATGGAACCTGGATAGGCGATAAGCCTGGACTAGGGGCTTAGGTGTTTAGGTAGGCCATGGCCGACACCCTCGCTGGGCTTCCGCTTGTAGGTTGCCGAGTACATGTCGTGTAGACGGCGGTAAGCGGTGAAAGCGTGTATGACGAAGTACACCCCTGCAGGGTATAAAACTATTCGAATAGCCGCGTCTGCGGTAAAGGACTACTTGGTTGCCTATACAGTTCAAAGACAAGTTAATGGTTACTACTAAAAGACTCAAGATAAGTGTGAGTACCGAGGATGGCCCTCTCGCAGGATACGAGGGAGGATCCATGGTGGAGTATTGTGTGGGTGAGTAGTGGACTCGTGTGCGAAAACTATTTTACTAAAGAGGTTCCGTAGGATAGCTTAGCCAAGAGTCAAAGCTGGCTTGCTGCATAAACCCCACCACCTTCTTGAGAATGAGCATGTATAGTAGGTTCTGATGTAAGACTTGTTGAGTACCTTTGTACTCATGTTTGCTTATTTATTGTTTTCAGACGACAACACTGCCCCCTCCGATGGGTTTTACGTAGACCTTGACATCGACGAGTGACTAGCCACCCAGGTGGTGATCCCGGCCATGGAGGGCCCTATGTAGATAGACAGGCTTCGAGAAGCTTTCTTTCTTTATAGAGTCTGTACTCAGACTAGTTGCTTCCGCATGTGCTTGTATGATTGTATGACTTGAGTGTCGGGTCATGTGACCCCTATCTGTATGAATATGTTATGTATGGCTCCCTGGAGCCTTTAAATAAAGTACTTGAGTTGTAGAGTTTTGTTGTGATGCCATGTTGTATGTACTCATATCGGGCATATTGTGTGTATGATTGAAATGCTTGGTATGAGTGGGATCCGACAATCTAGTTGTTTGTCCTTCGCAGCCTTTCTTATGGGGAAATGTAGTCTAGTGTTCCTCGAGCCATAGTAGTCCGCTACAGCCCGGTTCACCGGAGTCCTGCTAGCCCAGCACTACTGTTCAGGACACTTGACTGGCCGGCATGTGTTTCACTTCGTCCCTATGTCTGTCCCTTCGGGGAAATGTCACGCGGTGATCTCCGGAGTCCTGTCTAGCCTGCTACAGCCCGGGATCCCCGGAGTCCTGTTAGCCCAGTGCTACAGCCCGGAATCACTCGTTGATGACCGACATGTTCGATGTGATTCATGTATGCCTGTCTCCATAGGTCTGTGCCGCTTTGGGTTCACGACTAGCCATGTCGGCCTGGGTTCTCGGTCATATGGATGCTAGCGACATTGTCATATACGCGAGCCAAAAGGCGCAAACGGTCCCGGGCCATGGTAAGGCGACACCCGTGGGATACCGTGCGTGAGGCCGCAAAGTGATATGAGGTGTTACCAGCTAGATCGATGTGGCTTAGAATCGGGGTCCTGACAATGATGCAGCCCGAGGGGCGCCCCCAGCAAGGTAAGCTAAAGACATAAGCAAATGGGATATGTGCCGTAGGGACGGACCCACACAACCTGGGAATAATGCAGCCCAAGGGGCACTCCCAGCTTAAACGAGCTTGGAAGATGTCACATGGTTCTATAGACAAAGCAGAGTTGGTGCAGCTGAAGGCGCGCGTCGAAGAAAGGACTCCTCATGAGCCACCGGAGACCTAAGCCTCGGGAGACTCTGGGGGCTCGGGAGGCTTCCTGAAGACCGTCTCCATTCCCTCTAGGACGACGCGGTACCTGCCCTCTTGAGCCGCCAGGTCACGCCGCATGGGGCACTGATAGGCCGACGCCACGCTCGGCAAGACGAGGGGCATGCGAACGTAGCTGTGTGGCGGGCTCTCGCAACGGCCCACACGCGAAGGCCAGAAGCGCTCCTGAGACGCGGCCCTGTTGAGCCCTGGGACATCGGCGTAGACACGCAGCTCAGCACCCTCGCCTGGGTGGTGAGCCGCGCCTTGTGAGCGGCTGTCGCCGCGCAAATTTGAAGGGGGATGGCTAGTACAAGCTATCCTGACAAAAGGTGGTCTGCGCCTGCGGAAGGCTCTGGTGGTGACGCCGTCTTGGGCTCCATGATGACCTCCGTCTTGCCGTCCTTCTGGTCTTGGTCTTATTGCACCCAAATGGCAACATTTGGCTGATGCCTCGATACTCCTCGCCTGCGCTAGTTTCCTTAGCACCAAAGAGGAAACAAGGACGCTGCGGGCGCTGGCGCCCGCCTGGTGTCTATCGTCATGGCTCACGTCACGAGAGCCTCGTGAGGTTCGCCTCGCCTGATATCTCCGCTCCTCGTGAGCCTGCCTGACTAGGCCGCTCCTGAGGAGGTCTTGTGTCGTCCTCCTCGCGAGGCTTGGCCCCTCGCATGGGTCTTGGATGCCTTGTTGATGAAGATGGGCCGTACGGCCTGCTGGCTTAGCCACGCAGTGGGCCGCGGGCAGGCAAGTCTGGGGACCCCCGTTCCCAGAACACCGACAGTAGCCCCCAGGCCCAAGGCGCGCTCGGGCTTGGCTTCGCGGCGTAGCCAAGGGCAAAGTACGGAGCACCACGAGCCCCAAAAGCCTGTGGCCTCGGTCGACGCGTGGCGGTTAATTGGACGTGGGCGTCTCCACTTCCCCACGCTACCTCGACAACTGCACGACTTGACGAGTCCCTGCGACATGCAAGGAAAACCATCATTACCTGCAATCGTGGGAGGTGCCAGTTGGCCTTCTCTTGCTATAAATGGGGAGGGAGCAGAGCCCTCGTTGCCCATCTCTTCCTGCCTTGCCCCTGTTTTCTTCCTCGCTCCATTGCTCGTTGTGCCACCAATGGCGCCACGAAGGAAGTTCTCCATCGCTGAGAAGGGGAAGGCCCCTCGCGAGGGGCCCGGCTCGCCGGCGCCCAAGCGTGGACGTGGCCGTCAGCGCAAGCACGCCACGTCCCATGGCGCGGCCCACTATCGGAGCGGCACCACGGCACGCGGAGGGGCTCGTCCCAGCCATGGTGATCCAGTGGATGAGGGGAGGCGTGCTTTGGTGGCGCGACACCCCCGTCCGCGTTTCCACATGGTGGAGGCATCGCCGGAGTTTGTCGTCTGGTCGGAGAATCCGGCCGGCAACTGGCTCCAACTTCCGCGCTTCTTCGCCGACGAGCTGCCGGCCTCTGGTCCAGGCGGACTTTGGCTGCAGGCGGATGGTTGCTGTAGCAAGGCCTCTTGGGTTCCGGTCGCGACTTCTGCCGCGGGCAACATAGCCCTAGCCCGCGGTTGGCAGACGTTCGCCCGCACACGCGGCTTGGGCCGGTGGTGCGCCCTCCACTTCAAGTACGACGGCGAATCAACCCTCTACATGAGGGTATTTGGGGAAGATGGTCGTCGCGCCGGGTGCTGCCCCGAGGCAAATGATGGTGAGGAGGTGCTTGGTCTCGGGGACGGTTGCGACGAGGATGAGGGCGAGCCTGCCCTTGGGGGCGGCTGTGTCTTGTCCAGCTACAGCGGCTCTTCCTCCGGTGAGAGCTCCAGCAGCCGTGGCCACGACCAGCCGCCGCATCGCTGCGTCCGCTTTGAAGGCGGCAGTGGGTCATCTCGTCGCCGCGCCTCCGTGAAGCGCGCAGAAGGATCCGGCTAGGCTCGGGGTGCCGCTAGGGGTCCGCCTCCATAGATTTCCGCAACGCAGGTTTTGTTTTACTCTTTTTCCTGCATCAAGAATGTAACCAGTTTGGGCCCAGTGGCGTGTAACGAACTATGGTTCCTCGGTTGTGGCACCGTTCATGTTGTGTCGTTATTTCATGCAAAGATGACTTAACCTGGTATATCCGGGACACCCTCTTCCTCACGAGGCGCTCATTTCCTCGCGTCCATCTTGCCTTGGCGGCCTGCATTTGCTCGGGAACTGCAAAAGCTCGTTAGGAAGTGTGTGAAAAGATTTGCCGTTCGCCCTGGCCCTGACCTGGCGCCTTGTATCGCAGTACCCGAGGGGCACGGACTAGGAGAGGCACGCCAGCTTTTGGGCTCAAATGAGGGTGGCTCGCGAGAAGGCAGAGAAGGGAGAAAATGCTCACGAGGGCACCTGCCCAGCCCCCTCGTGAGGCATGCAAGAGAGAGAACACGAGCTAACTCGACCCGGAAAAACGCGGCGAGAGGCGAGGGGGTTAAATCAGCAAGGAATGCCAAATGCAAATTTCGTTTTAAGGAAAAGGAAGCCAAATGCAGAAAGCAAATGAAAAGCCACGTCCGACACCTATTCTAGTTTTCAAGTCTTCTCACCAGCGCGGATCTAAGTGCTGCCACAAGGAGTGGGCGGGAGCCCCAGAGCCTGAGGCTGGCACTCCTGAGACTCCTGGGCGTGTAAAACCCCAACTCATTATTACGTGAGAGTGTCACGGGCGGCGATTCTTCACAGGCACCGGGCCTTGCTTCATAGGCTCTGGGCCTTACTTCATGGGTAAAACTTCCAGAGGTGCTGGATGTTCCAGGCGTTTTGGACTGGTACTCCGTCTTGTGTCTCCATGCGCACGGCGCCATGCCTGGAGATGTGGATGACCTTGAACGGCCCCTCCCACATTGGTCAAAGCTTATGCAGCCCTTCCCTAGAGAGGACCCGCCTCAGGACCAGGTCTCCCATCTCGAGTGTCCTAGAGTGGATGTTGCGGCAGTGGTATCGCCGCAGTGCTTGCTGGTACCTCGCCACTCGTAGCGCAGCTTCACGGCGACGTTCCTCCCCCAATACGAGGTCCATCCCCCATGTGGTGTCCTGCTGCGCTTCGTCGAATGCCAGGACCCATGCAGAGCGATGCTTGACCTCGTGAGGGAGGACCACTTCAGCTTCGTAGATGAGGAAAAATGGAGTCTCTCCCGTTGGCTTGGTGGCAGTGGTCCGGATGGACCACGGCACGGACTGGAGCTCGTCGTGCCAGCCCCTGCTGCAGGCCTCCAGCTTCTTCTTGAAGGTCCTGGTCTTGAGGCCCCTCAGGACCTCCGCGTTAGCACGTTCGGCCTGGCCATTGCTCCTCGGGTGGGCCACCGAAGCGTAGCAGATCTGCGTTCCAAGGTTAGCACAGTAGGTTTTGAAGAGGTTGCTAGTAAACTGCGAACCGTTATCTGTGATGATGTGGTTGGGGACCCCGAAGCGGCTCACGAGGCCCTTGATGAACTTGACAACAGAGCCGGCTGGGATGGTACGAACGGCTTCCACTTCCGCCCACTTGGTGAACTTGTCGATGGCGACGTAGAGGTAACGGTAGCTCCCTGGTGCTCGAGGGAACGGGCCTAGGACATCCAGCCCCCAGACCACGAACGGTCATGTGAGCGGGATAGTTTGAAGTCCCTGAGCAGGTTGATGGATTTGCTTGGCGTGTAATTGGCAAGCTTCGCAAGACTTCACCAGCTCGGTTGCGTCGTTGAGTGTTGTAGGCCAGTAGAATGCATTAAGGAACACCTTGCCGACGAGGGTCCGTGACGACGAGTGGTGTCCGCAGTCCCCGCCATGTATGTCAATTAGCAACTCCTTTCCTTGGTCACTAGATATGCAGCACAGTGTGACATTGTTCGGTCGCTTCCTATATAACTCGCCATCTTGGATACAGTATGTCGTGGCTTGCCGGCCACGCGCTCCGCCTCCTCTTCCTTCTCCGGCAACGTCCCACGCGTTAAGTACTCCTTAAATTCCTTGGTCCAGCATTCCTCCTGTCGTCTCACGCACGAATGATGTCGCTCACTAGGCTTTGACTGCCAAAGCAATGTGGGTGTTCGCGGGCCGCGCCTCAGCTTCCGTCCGCAACTGCCCCACCACTCGCCCGCACTGGTACAGGCCGTTCGGCTCCCGATGAACCGAGCGCCATGATCTTCTTCTTCTTGGGAGCCATGGCGATGAAGAACTGCTAAACTAACTGGTAGACCAAATTTTCACAACTGCGCCCCTACCTGGCGCACCAAAGATGTCGGTGGAAACAACACCTATGGAACAATTGGGATCCCTTCTATGGTTGGCGGACGCGGGGTTGTGCAAAGAGCGGGTCTAGTATCCAGCACAAAGATCGTTTACCTAGGTTCGGGCCGCAAGGATGCATAATACCCTAATCCTGCTTTGGTATATATTTGAGTGTTCTTGGGCTTTCGAACAAGCTGCGGTGCCTGCATAGTCTAAAAGATCTGAATCCTTCTCCAGTACGCCTCGGGCCTGCTTTCATAGTAAAAACGGGTTGCCACAGTGGCACACAGGAGGTGGAAAGGTATACCGTGTACAAGCTTATCGGCTGTCATTACGGGACAAGGTGCATTAAATGCACTCCTTAGGTGTCCCGTTTGCTTTATTGGGGACGACAACGAGGCCCGTACCGTCCGTCGCCGCTCCGCCTTGCTCCGACACGCGTCCAGGCCAACAAGGCATGCAGCGCCACGTAAGCTGGCAGGCTGCTGAGATGGCGTGGTGGTAGGGTCTGCACGAAGATTTGCATGCCGCCACACTGGTGATTGGCTAGTTGGATTAGCATCCACGTACTGCCACGTGGGTACTAGCCTTAGTTGGTGGGTTGGCCGCTGAGCTAGGGCGGCGATGGGGCGGCAAGGTCTTCTCGCGGTCCCGCGTATATTCCCGACAAGGTTCTTGCCGGGGCCTTGCGAGCGTTTTCGGCAAGGAGCCTTGTCGAGGCCTCGGGGGCATCCTCGGCAAGGGGGCTTGCGATTGTTTTGTCTTTTGATTATCGTCTAGTCTGGTGGGCTCTTTGTCTTTCACAAAGATCTGCATGCCAACTATGCAGGTGCTTCCCGAACCTTAGTTCCAATGCTGTCGATGGTGTCGGTACTCTTAGGATCAAGGGTGGCCGCGATGTTGGCGTTGGGTGAGCTGCCCCGGCAAGGCTCTTTCCAGGGCTGCATAGGGCGCCCCGGCAAGGATCATGCCGGGGAAAAACCCGTTTTGCTACTCCATCTTCTGTACCCCTGGCTGGAGCGCTCCTCTGTTATTCTTGTGCTTCTGCTTCCTCCCTTTGCCCCGCTAAGTGTGGCCGCAGGTGCGGCTCTGACTGCCCGTGCATAAGTAGAGGGTAAAAACGAGAGCCCCTACTTTTGTACACCAACACCTATTCACCCCCCCCCCCAGTCGACATCATAGATCCTTCAGTTAACAACATTTTTGCAAACTCATAATCCATCGAGCGATCTTCTAGAAGCATTCTGTGAGTAATCGGCAGGTGTACACGTACATTTTAGAACATTTTCCCCCAGATGAGAACGTACATATTTGATAATCGCTGGTTCTTTGTTTCCGTATATAAATCGAGTCATGGACCATTGATTTTCCCAATTCACTCCACAAATTCTCTATATAAGCCAATCATGAATCTCTAACCCTAGAGACTCCCTCTCCCCTGCCGAAACCCTCGCATCCTCCCCGCCGCCAAGTTTTTGTTACCCTTAGCATTAGTACAACCATGTGAGATCTCCCCTCATAAATTGTGGCTTCTAAATCCAAGAGCAGCACCAACACCACAGTTCACCTCGTCCTTCCTCGTCATCTCCATTGGTTCATCATTAGGTTTGGATTCATTGCCTCCCAAGATAAAAATTTCCCACCTATAGTCACTGCCACCATCTGGCTTTCCTCGTGAACCCTCTTGGTGTCTCTCTCGCTACCTCTTCTATCCACGGCTAACCCATGAATACCCTTAGTTTGACTCCTAGGATCTATTGAATCCTAAATCAAACTTAAAGATCCCTGGAGAGATGAAGACAAAGTTGACGTGAAAAAAATGAAGGTATAAACCCTTACAAATACAAATATATTTAGCAATATGTGTAAATATTATTCGTATTTCTTGGCTTAAGATGTTCTTATAATTGTGTTTCCTGGATTTGTTTGGATAAAAGTTTACCACAACAACAACATCATGAGTAATCCCTTTTGTTTGGTAACATTCAAAAGATCACACATTTTTCACTTCTCCGTAGGATTGTTGTATTTCCTCCTTCCTTCCTTCCTTCCTTCCTTCCTTATTCTTATAATTTCTTGTTTTTCCTGCAAAAAATATTCATGTGTTAGGTAGCTTTTACATTCTATATGTATGTGTAGTTCTTGTTATCAGTACAATAGTTGTAGTCTCTTCCTTGCTTTCTTTTTGTTATATTCATGTTGACGAGGAAAATCTGTTCAGTTGACCAGGCGTGATATCAAGTGTTGACCACCGCATAACCCTAGCCACCATGTAAAAGCTAACATATGTGTTTCTTTAGAAAATGAGAACTTCATTACCCCCAACCTTTGTAGCAACTAGCATGCGTGCAACCATGTTATTGTAAAATCAATAAACCGGTCAAAAAAGATCTAGTATACGAGTGGATAGAGTAATAAACTAAAAAGGGTAAACAGGTTGCACCAATTCCTAACACAATATATTTTTCTTGTAAGATCAATGTTTTGCCAGTAAAAAGAAGTCATCGAGTTGCTTACTAGGCTCACCAACGGTGGGCCCGACAACCTGAGGTAGATCTTCCAATCTACCTTAGCGCATGTACAATGGTCCTATGTTAGGAGAATCACGTAGGATAAACGTTGAGGTAGAGGAGAGAGAAACCATAAGAAAAGACTTGTCTTCTCTTATTTAAGAGATGATCTGGTAGCACCATTGTCTCAACACATTTTTTGGAATAACTAGTTATTGAAGATAAGACTAAGAGATAACTCATTATAGATATATTTTTATTGTTATATCTAAATTATATTCAAGGCTTAAGGTAAGACTCTCTTATCAACTACTATACATGCCCTAAATAAAACCGTTCTTTGGTCATTTGCACAAAAACCAATTATCAAAGATCAACAAGTATTTGGTGGACTTCCAATTTTTTTGTCTGCGAGGTAACATGAAAAACCTTCCATTAATATATGAACACACCCCTACTTGAGCTAGGCCAACATCTCAATTCATCCATTCCTTTAGTATAGAAGCTTGTTTCACTTTTTTTACCAAAGTCTAAGTAATTTATATTTTGTGTATAATGCCAATTTTCATAAGGTATATTTGCACCACTTTACTGGTATTGTTGATATACTCCATTATTTTGTTAATCCCATTTATATGAATTGCGGTTCCTAACATACTTACCCGCACGAAACAAGCATCTCATATGTTTCTCACATATGAAATGAATCCAAGTGTGAATTCTTCTAGTTTGATTTCTCAAAATGTGATTCCTAACATTTATCCACATGTGTCGTATGTTGCCCATATTCGCACACTTCTTTCTTTATTAACCTTCGTTCACCTAATTGTGATTCTGAACATTTTTACTCGCATGTAACAAAAGCCTCATATGTTGCCCACATGGCCACATTACACCTGATTGTGATTCCTGCCATTTTTAGTTTTTCACCAGCATGTAACAATTCTCGCATATGTTGTTACATATGAAATCAATCCAAGTGTGAGTGTGTGGCACTCTTCTACTTTATTTGTTTCAAATTGTGTTTCCTATCATTTTTACCCATCGAGCACTCTCTAGCATGCATCTAGGGTATTAAGTTATAAAAAAACAGAGTAATGCCTTAGGCAAGATGACATGATCTAGAGAAAGTAAACCCAAAAAATATGAATAGACCCCATCTTTATATCCTTAATGGAAACAATACGAATACGTGTCATGTCCCTTTCTGTCACTGGGATTGAGCACCGCAAGATTGAACCCATCACAAAGCACATCTCTCATTGCAAGAAAAATCAATCTAGTTGGCCAAAACCAAACAGATAGATCATAGAGTAATACAATCTTATAACAATAATGCATAAAAGAATTTAGAGAAGACTCAATCAATATTCATGAATAATCTGATCATAAATTCACAATTCATCGGATCCCAACAAACACACCGCAAAATAATATTACATCGGATAGAACTCCCAGAATATCGAGGAGAACATTGTATTGAAGATCAAAGAGAGAAAGAACTCATCTAGCTACTAGCTATGGACCTGTAGGTATGTGGTGAACTACTCATGCATCAATGGAAGGGCAACAAGGATGATGTAGAAGCCCTCCGTGATCCCTTCCCCCTTCGACAGAGTACCAGAGAAGGCCTCCAGATGGGATCTTGGAAGCACAAAAACCTGCGGCGGTGGAAAAAGTGTTTCGGGTGGCTCTCTAATGTATTGTCAATATTTGAGACTTTATAGAGGTGGAATTAGGTCAAGATGTGCCATGAGGGGCCCATGATATATCCCCAACGTATCTATAATTTTTTTATTGTTCCATGCTATTATATTATCTGTTTTGGATGTTTTATATGCAACAAAATGCCATTTTATATGATTTTTGGGACTAACCTATTAGCCTAGAGCCTAGTGCCAGTTTTTGTTTTTTCCTTGTTTTAGAGTTACGCAGAAAAGGAATACCAAACAGAGTCCAAACAGAATAAAACTTTCTCGATGATTTTTCTTGGACCAGAAGACACCCGGGAGACTTGGAGTGCAAGTCAGAAGAGCCACAAGTCGGCCACAAGGGTGGAGGGCGCGCCCCCGACCTTGTGGGGCCCTCGGTGACCCCCTGACCTAGATCTTCCTCCTATATATTCTCAAATACCCCAAAAACTAAGGTGTTACTCCGTTCTTGTCTTCTTGCTTAAGGTGTTACTCCGTTCTTTATGAACTTAATACACTAGATGCATGCTAGATAGCGGTCGATGTGTGGAGTAATAGTAGTACATGCAGAATCGTTTTGGTCTACTTGACATGGACGTGATGCCTATATTCATGATCGTTGCCTTCGATATCGTCATATCTTTGCGCTTTTCTATCAATTGCTCGGCAGTAATTTGTTCACCCACCGTAATAATTTCTATCTTGAGAGAAGCCTCTTGTGAAACCTATGGACCCCGGGTCTATTTTCCATCCTATAAGTTTCTAGTCTATAATTTTAGTTTCCGATTTACTTTCTTTGCAATCTCTTACTTTCCAATCTATAAGCCAAAAATATTACTTTACCGTTTATCCATCTCTATCAAATATCACGTTGCAAATAACCGTGAAGGGATTGACAACCCCTTTATCGCGATGGGTGCAAGGTTGGGGTTTGTTTGTGCAGGTATTCGGTGGCTTGTTGCGTTGTCTCCTACTGGATTTATACCTTGGTTCTCAAAAGCTGAGGGAAATACTTACTCTACTTTGCTGCATCACCCTTTCCTTTTTAAGGGAAAAACCAATGCAGGCTCAAGAGGTAGCAGCCCACAAGCCCAGGGGCGCGCCTGGTGAGCTTGTCGCTCCCTCGTGGCTCATCTAGTCTTCTCCCGAACCTTCTAGGGTCTCTCTTGGTCCAGAAAAAACCATCAAAAAGTTTCATAGAGTTTGGACTATGTTTGGTACTGATTTCCTGAAAATCCAAAAACAAGCAAGAAAACAACAATTGGCACTGGGCACTAGGTTAATAGGTTAGTCCCAAAAAATGATATATAATTGCATATAAAACATCTAGGATTGATACTATAATAGCATGGAACAATAAAAAAATTATAGATACATTGGAGATTTATCAGTGGGCGCTGTTCAAGAGGCTTTGCGTGATTCTCCTATTGGTTTGATAAATCTTGGTTCTCAATGAGGGAAATACTTATATCTACTGTACTGCATCTCACCTCCCTTTTTGAAGAATCCAAGTTTTGGACCATATAAGTTTGTGAAGATTTGGAGGCTACCTTAGGTTTGAGCTCCTACTTTGTGTGGGAAGCTCAAAGAGAAGAAAGCGAGACATTGTGTTGTTGGTGGTACTTGGAGTTTGCCACGCCTCTCCAACGGAGGATAGAACTCCCACAATAGTATGAAATTGGGATAAATCCTTCGTCTCTGACTTGTGGTTATCTCTTCCTTCACCTTTACTTATGTAAATCATTTCTATCTCTGTTTATATATGTATCTTGTGTTGCTAGCTTTACCCTATCATATAGGTTGTATCACATAGTTTCACATTTATAGATCTAACTTCACCCACATTCCCCTGAATTTGAAAATAAAAGATAAACTTTGTAGCCGCCTATTCACCCCCCCCCTTGAGTCGACATCTTAGATCATTCAGTTAACAACAAGTGTTGAAAACTAATAATTTATTGAGCGATCTCTTGGAAGCATTCATCTCAGTTATCGCCAAGTGTAACATTTTAGACCCATTCCTCTAAAATATGAACATGCCTATTTGATAACCGTTTGATATTTGTTGCCATATCAATTGAGTTATGGACCATTGATATTCCCCATTCACTCCAACAGTGCTCTATATAAGCCAAGCATGAATCCCTAACCCTAGATACTCCCCATCCCCGCACCCAACACACACATCCTCCCCGCCATGTTGTTGTTGTTACCCTTAATGTTAGTATAACCACACGAGATCTCCCCTCCTAAATTGTGGGATCTAAAACAAAGAGCGGCAATGACACCAGACTTCATCTCATCCTTCCTTGCCTGCTCGTCGTCGTTCTATTTGTCACCTTCATCGTTAGGCTTGGATTCCTCGTCGCCCATGATAAAATTCACCACCTATTATCATTGCCACCACCAGGCTTTCCTCATGACCCCTCTTGGTATCTCTCTCGCTATCTCTCCTACCCAATGTTAAGCCATCAACACCGTTATTTTGAACCCTAGAAGCTATTGGGCGCTAAATCAAACTTTTATGCTTGCCCCTGAAAAAAGCTCCATGGAGATGAAGACAAAGTTGTTGTGAATAAAATGAAGGTATACAATCTTACAAATACAAAATATATTAAGCACTATGTTTATATATTAGTCGTATAATCATCTCATTAATTTGAGTTTGCGAATAAAGATGTTCATATAATTGTGTTCCCTGGATTTTTTGGATGAAAATTTATCGCTGCAACATCAAGACCAATCCCTTTTCTTTGGTATGATTCGAGAGATCACACATTTTTCACGTCTCTATAGGGTAGTTGTGTTTCCTTCCTTCTTCTTTCTTCTTGTTGTAGTCACTTGCTTTTCCCACAAAACAAACTATTCAGGTGTTCACTAGCTTTTACTGTCTATATGTATGTGCAGATCTTATTATCACATCTTCGTACAATAGTTGCTTTTCCTCCCTTCCTTATTTTTGTTTGTTATAGTCACATTGACGAGGAAGAGTTGTCTGATTGACGAGACATGATGTCGAGTGTCTACCACCACATAACCCTAGCCACTATGTAAGAGCTGATGTCGGTGTCAAAACCGGCGGATCTCGGCTAGGGGGTCCCGAACTGTGCGTCTAGGCCGGATGGTAACAACAGGCAGGGGATACGATGTTTTACCCAGGTTCAGGCCCTCTTGATGGAGGTAAAACCCTATGTCCTGCTTGATTAATATTGATGATATGGGTAGTACAAGAGTAGATCTACCACGAGATCAGAGAGGCTAAACCCTAGAAGCTAGCCTATGGTATGATTGTTGTTCGTCATATGGTCTAAAACCCTCCGGTTTATATAGACACCGGAGAGGGCTAGGGTTACACAGAGTCGGTTACAATGGTAGGAGAACTACATATACGTATCGCCAAGCTTGCCTTCCACGCCAAGGAAAGTCCCTTCCGGACACGGGACGAAGTCTTCAATCTTGTATCTTCATAGTCCAGGAGTCTGGCCGAAGGTATAGTCCGGCTATCCGGACACCCCCTAATCCAGGACTCCCTCAGTAGCCCCCGAACCAGGCTTCAATTACGACGAGTCCGACGCGCAAATTGTCTTTGGCATTGCAAGGCGGGTTCTTCTCCAAATTCCTTGTACCTGTTGAACAGTGTCCGGTTTCTTCTAAATGTAGTGCTCCTTGGCTTCTACGCCCAATAATGGCCGTTTTCCACGTGTCAAACGAATATGAAAAGTCAGGGTGTTTTTTATATTTTCACCCCTAGCCGCGTGAATGAGCCGCCTATTTAAGGGGACGAGGACTTAGATCCAAACCACACCTTCTCCCTTCCGTGAGTATTCATCAGAGCGTATCCGACAGAGGTCCATTCCATCATGGCCGGCCACCGCAGCTCCTCCTCTCGCCCTTCCAGCACTCAACCTGGAGATTGGAAGAGGTGCTCCATCCCGCACAACGAGCTAGTGACGCTCCAAACCAAGGGATTTCTCCCCCTGGCCTATATGGTCCCGGTTCGAGCCGGACTTGCCACCTATAATGGCAGACAGCAAGCGGAGAGCGCCCCCAATCCCTCCAAAGGAGAGTAGGTATGCCTTGCCCCTTACTTAATAAGAGGGCTCAGATTTCCAATTCATCCGTTTCTCCGGGGGCTTCTGGAGTTCTATGGCCTCCAGCTGCACAACCTCACGCCTGCCTCCATATTGCATATCGCGGGCTTCGTAGCCCTTTGCAAGCTGTTCTTGGGCTGCGAGGCTCATTTCGCGTTGTGGAAAAGGCTATTCTGCCTGGTGCCCCGCTCTAAGGAGGGGTCAATATATCAGATGGGTGGAGCCGAAGTTTGGCGCATCGCCGGGACCGGATATCTATCCGGAACCCCAAAGAAGGCGCCCGAGGACTGGCCTTCGGAATGGTTTTATATAGAGGACGTCCCGCTGCTAGATCCTGTCCGGATCGGCCTCCCTGAGTTCGACAGTGCTCCCCTAAAGAAGCGCCTAAGCTGGCGTCCACGGAGCCCTCATAGGGAAAGTGACAGGGACGTTATTTACCTGATGGGCCGGATAAGGTTGTTAGCTCATTCTGGACTGACCGTGATCGGGGTCATGGCCGCATGCATCATGTGAGGGGTGCAGCCGCTTCAGTATAGAGGCCGCCCCATGTGGGACTTCAACTGGGAGGACGACGCCACCCGCTACGGTCGTAAGGGGCCGGATTTGGCTGCCGCTCTAATAAAGAACTTGTCCGCTTTGTACAAGGGAGAAGAGGAGGAATTTCTCCGCGTCAACCCACGGGGTGGATTTTCTATGTACAATCCCCCAAGTTGGGTAAGTGGACACTTTTACTTGCCCATCCGTTTTATATTCCAATTGTTAAATTTTCAGTCTAACGACTTCAACGCAGGAACTGCGCCAGGCTGTTAAAGAAATAAACAGCCCTCCTCCACAACCCGAGGATCCGGGACGGTCCCTCGACCCGGCCTCTCAAGAGGATCCGGACTTATCTGTGGAGCTGATTGATGGAGTGTTTCATCAATTGAGCAAGGACAACGCCTTGGTGGCCATTACGGCCGATTATCCAGGGCTACTCCCAGCCTCATAGGTAATTGAGACCGGAGTCCCAGCACTTTGAAAAGGGATCTGTCCTCGCGTGTTTTTGATTGCCGTATGAGAACCGTGTTTTGCAGGGCAGGTCCTTGAGACAGGAAGCCGAGCCTGCGGCGACTAGCTAACGATGGGCGGCAAGGCCCCGCGAGCTGAAAAGAAGTGCGGTCCGGACTGAGGCACCGGCGCAAAGGTATAGCGTGCCACCTTATTCCCAGGTGTTATTCCTTCGAGGCATATTAATGCCCGTGCTCTCTTCAGGACGCAGAGACCTCGCCGGACTATATCCGGAGAGGCTGCCAATCGCGCCTCCACCAGCCAGGCTCCAAAGCCTGGTCCGGAAGCGGAGGTGAACACGAGGCGCGCACCGGACGCTCCTCCGACAGAGGATGCGGACAGGCTGTCTGCCACCAAGTCTGAGGTGGAGAGTGCCATGAACCACAGGCGTCAGCGGACAGTTCTTCGCGACGCTTGTTTCTCCCAAGAGGCATTAGATGCCTTCAATTCGGGAGACGCGTACCTCCGTCCGCTCAAAATGGTCCAGCCAGAGCCACGGAGCAGTATGTGAAAGACATACGGGTAAGAAAATTTTGGTAATTATATATATGTACCAGTAGCCCCCGAGACTTGAAACAGTTAGAATAACTGATTTAAGGATCATCTGTTATGCAGGTTCTTACAGAAAAGAATACCCTGCTATCCCAGGAGCTGGAAGAGTGCAAAGCCCAACTTGAGGCCGCACTAGTCGCGGCAGGGGAGCCCAAGGAGACCCCCCCTGGTAATATACGCTTCGAAAGATAAGTATTTTGCGAAGTGCGGCATGGGTGCAAATCTGACAAATGAAATCGCAGATGGCGCCGGATTAAATCTGGAAGTGCAACAACTCGGACGCCAGCTGAAGGCTGGTGAGAGCGTGCTGACAAAGGTGAGGCGGGAGAAGAACGATCTCCAAGATGCCAACACCAAGCTGTGCATTGAACTGAAGGACGTTCGTGCCCAGCTGTTGGACTCCGTGAAGGAGAATCAGTGGCTTCGACGCAGCATATATAGTAAGTGCTTAAACGAACTTTGAAAATAGAGTTCGGCGAGGAACTCAACTAACAGAGTAATGTTTGTAGGTATGCTAGTAGGTCGTCCTGTAGAGGAAATGCCCGGTTCTACGGGTGACCTTCTTCCCGAGCTCTCACAACTGCACAAGCGAGTTCGGCAAGTGATGCAAGGCGTCGCCCAGGCTTTGTGGCCATCCGTCTCCATGCCCGAAGGCCTTGGAGAGCTTGTAGAGAAGCTGAAGGGAGCACGGCGGCGCTTCCGATTGTGGAAGATGTCATCCTGCCGTCAAGGCGCCAGGGAGGCTTGGGCCATGGTGAAGACGCGATACACGAAGGCTGACCCAAACCACATGGCCGAGGTCTGACCCGTAGGGCCCGATGGGAAGGAGATCCCTGTGAGCTTAGTATACGGCCAAGTAGAGTTGGCCGCAAAGTATTCCCAACAGGACTGTAAACTAGATAGCCTATTAGATGGTATTGAAGAGGAATACAATCAGTCAGATTGACTATGTAATTTTATTTGACATGTGTAATGCCTTCTAGCCGGATTGTAGATCGTTTGTCATGGCCGACCTTTTCGCTTCAACCTCGGGACCCGACGGTCCGGAGTGTGTCCGAATACCCTCGCGGTTACATAAGACCTGGGGTATGCATGGAGACCAGGCGTAGGGGTCATTAGTGCTTGAACAGACAAGTGCGCAACTAGTTATGTTATATTACATGGTTAGTAAGACACATCTTCTAGGGAGAATAGTTCCATTAGGGGTTCCTTTCCCTGGGAGGCATGCCCTAAAGTGCATGTCCATTCTGCGAAAAGAGGCGCAGGAAAAACATCTGGGGGCGTATAGATAAAAAAAGATCATCTTTAGTTCACCGACCGAATATTCCCTTAAGAACGCTAGCTTTCGGCTTCACCCAGTCTGAAGTACACATCCGGCTGACCTGGCAGTAACAATCGCAGAGGTGCTCCCTTTACCACCTAGCCGAACAATCGGGAATGTAGGGGTAAGCACAGGAGCCAGGCAACCCAGCTTGGCCAAAATTTAAGTCATATCGATGCATATCATGGCGAATAAAAGGTACATGCGGAAGTGTGACACATGTGTTGGGCATGAAGCCTGTATAAATAAGCTTCTGTTTAAAGAAGCCCCCAGGTTTAATGAGCGCGGAGAGCGCATCATTTTATGAGCCTTTAAAGGCTATAAGAGAGAGAGAGGAGAAGGAGAGAAATGTAAGACAGAATGTATGTAAAAAATGGACAGAGGAAGGAGACGAACACAGAGTCCGGTGCTAGGCATAGAATCTTCGGAGACGGGCTGCGTTCCATGGGTTCGGCTCGAGTCGGTTATCCGATGCATCTCGTAGGCGGTACGCTCCACCAGTCAGGACTTGGTCAATTATGAAGGGACCTTCACACTTGGGCTTGAGTTGGTCCTTTTTTTGTCCGGCAGGCGCACAACTAATTCGCCAACGTTGTAATTTTTGGCCCGTACTTCTCTGCTTCGGTATCTTCGAGCTTGCTGTTGATAGAATGCGGAACGGGCTTTTGCCACGTCTCGCTCTTCCTCCAAGGCGTCCAAACTGTCCTGCCGATCGAGCTCGGCTTCTCTTTCTTCGTACATGCGCACTCGAGGTGAGTCATGAATTATGTCGCAGGGCAAAACTACCTCTGCGCCGTACACCATGAAGAATGGTGTGTATCCGGTGGTGCGATTCGGCGTGGTCCGCAGCCCCCAGAGTATGGAGTCGAGTTCCTCTACCCAGTGCGTATTAGATTCCTTGAGGGACCGCACTAATCTGGGTTTGATGCCGCTCATGATAAGACCATTTGCATGTTCGACCTGGCCGTTGGTTTGTGGGTGATAGACGGAAGCATAATCGAGCTTGATGCCCATGTTTTTGCACCAGAGTTTTACCTCATCGGCCGTAAAGTTCGTGCCATTATCAGTGATGATGCTGTGGGGGACGCCGTAACGGTGTACAACCCCGGATATAAAGTCTATCACTGGTCCGGATTCGGCCGTCTTAACAGGCTTGGCTTCTATCCATTTGGTGAACTTATCCACCATGACCAGTAAGTATTTTTTCTTGTGGGTTCCGCCTTTAAGGGGTCCAACCATGTCAAGCCCCCAGACCGCGAAGGGCCAGGTGATGGGGATAGTTTGGAGGGCGGTGGGTGGCATATGGATTTGGTTTGCAAAACGCTGGCAACCGACGCATCATTGGACTAAGTCCTGGGCGTCTGCCCGGGCCGTCGACCAATAAAAGCCAGTACGAAAAGCCTTGCTTACAAGGGACCGAGCTGCAGCGTGATGTCCACCGAGTCCGGCATGAATTTCAGCCAGGAGGTTCCGCCCTTCCTCTTCGGAGATGCACCTTTGAAGGACTCCGGTAGTGCTTTTCTTATAAAGCTCTCTCTCATGGACTTTATAGGCTTTAGATCGCCGCACTATGCAGCGTGACTCATTTTGGTCCTCAAGGAGTTCCTGCCTGGTAAGGTAGGCGAGGAATGGTTCTGTCCGCTGGGCGATGACGGCCATTATTACGTGGGCTGAAGGTGTTTATTTCATTGGCAGAGCCTCCAATTATGTCAGAGTGTTTGGTGTCGGGCAGTGCGGTTGGGTCCGGGCTGTTATTGCCAGGTTCCCCTTCCGATACTACGGGCGGCTTGAACAGCCTTTCCAAGAAGATGTTGGGGGGGACTACATCACGTTTTGCGCCGATGCGTGCCCGGACATCTGCCGCCTGATTATTTTCCCGGGCTATATGGTAAAATTCGAGGCCTTCGAACCGAGCTGACATTTTTAGGACGGAGTTGCGATAAGCTGCCATTTTTGGATCCTTGGCATCAAAGTCTCCATTTATATGGGATATTGCGAGGTTCGAGTCCCCGCGCACCTCTAGGCGTTGAATGCCCATGGATACTGCCATCCGGAGACCATGTAAAAGGGCCTCATATTCGGTTGTGTTGTTGGAGTCTGTGTACATTATCTGGAATACATATTGAACTGTGTTTCCTGTGCGGGGACGTCAAAACGACGCCAGCCCCTAGACCGGCCAACATTTTGGAGCCGTCGAAGTGCATGACCCAGTTTGAATATGTGTCGTACTCTTTTGGGCGTTCGACCTCCGTCCATTCTGCGACAAAGTCGGCCAAAACTTGCGACTTGATAGCTCGCCGTGGCTTGTAAGTTATGTCGAACGGCAGGAGCTCAATGGCCCATTTTGCAATCCGGCCCGTCGCGTCGCGGTTGTTTATAATATCGTTAAGTGGCACTTTCGAGGCTACTGTTACTGAACACTCTTGAAAGTAGTGTCGCAGCTTTCGGGATGCCATAAATACCGCATACGCAATCTTTTGATAATGCGGGTACCGTGACTTGCATGGAGTAAGGACAGTGGACACATAATAGACCGGCTTTTGAAGGGGGAATTTGTGTTCGTCCGATTCTCGTTCGACGACGAGCACTGTGCTTAAGACCTGATGGGTTGCTGCAATGTATAATAGCATTGGTTCGCCAATGTTTGGTGCGGGCAGGACTGGGTTTGTTGCCAAGATGGCTTTTATTTCGTCGAGTCCGGCCGTGGCTGCATCCGTCCACTCGAAGTGTTCGGTGCACCGACGGAGGCGGTAAAGGGGTAGGGCCTTTTCTCCTAAGCGGGAGATAAAGTGGCTTACAGCCGCCATGCATCCGGTTAATTTTTGTATTTGTTTGACGTCCTTTGGGATATCCAATTGTGACAGAGCTCGGATCTTGGCTGGATTTGCTTCAATTCCTCTACCGGATACAATGAAGCCCAAGAGCTTTCCGGCTAGAACGCCGAAAACGCATTTTTCCGGGTTGATCTTGATGTCGTATGTTCGGAGGTTATCGAATGTTAGCCTCAAGTCGTCTACCAGAGATTCGACATGTCTTGTTTTAACGACCACATCATCTACGTATGCCTCCACTGTTTTGCCGATCTGGTTTGCTAGACATGTCTGAATCATGCACTGATATGTTGCGCCGGCATTTTTGAGCATGAAGGGCATTGTGTTGAAGCAGAATGAGCCGTATGGTGTGATGAATGCCGCTGCGGCTTGGTCTGACTCTACCATCTTTATTTGATGGTAGCCGGAGTATGCGTCGAGGAAACACAACGAATCGTGTCCTGCGGTAGCGTCGATAATTTGAACGATGCGGGGGAGAGGGAAGGGATCCTTTGGGCAAGCCTTGTTAAGGTCTTTGAAATTAACGCACAGGCGCTAGGATTTGTCCTTCTTTGGTACCATCACCAGGTTTGCTAGCCAGTCCGGATGTTTTATATCTTTGATGAATCCGGCCTCCAATAGCTTGGCTAGTTCCTCTCCCATGGCCTGTCTCTTAGATTCGGAAAAACACCGAAGAGCCTGTTTGACTGGCTTGAATCCTTTTAGGATATTTAAGCTGTGTTCGGCCAGCCTGCGTGGGATTCCTGGCATGTCTGAGGGGTGCCAGGCAAAAATGTCCCAGTTCTCTCGTAGGAACTCTCGAAGTGCGGCGTCTACATCAGGGTTTAACTGTGCCCCGATGGAAGCTGTTTTATTGGGGTCCGTTGGATGGACCTGGAATTTGACTATTTCGTCCGCCGGTTTAAAGGAGGTGGACTTGGATCTTTTATCGAGTATCACATCGTCCCTATTCACCATGGAGCACAGCGCAGTCAGTTCCTCAGCCACTAGGGCTTCGGATAGCGCCTCGAGGGCCAGTGCGGCTGTCTTGTTTTCGGCGTGGAGTGCTATGTCCGGATCACTAACGAGAGTGATGATTCCGTTAGGCCCGGGCATCTTGAGCTTCACGTACCCGTAATGGGGTATTGCTTGGAAGACTGTAAATGCTTCCCGCCCTAGCAGAGCGTGATATCCGCTACTGAACGGGGCCACCTGGAACGTGACCTCTTCGGACCTGTAATTATCCGGCATGCCGAACACCACATCTAGTGTGATTTTTCCTATACAACGCACTTCCCGACTGGGGATTATTCCTCTAAAGGTTGTGCTGCTTCGCTCAATGCGGTTCCAGTCTATTTCCATTTTTTGAAGGGTTTCCTCATAAATGAGGTTCAATCCGCTGCCGCCATCCATGAGTACCTTGGTAAGACGAAAGCCGTCCACTATTGGACTGAGGACCAATGCGGCTGGTGCTCGGGCTGTTCAGAATTTAGGTTCACCACTGGCGTTAAAAGTAATAGCCGTGTCACTCCATGGGTTTATTGTTGCTACTTGGTAGACTTCGGCAAGGCCGCGGAGTGTTCTTTTTACATATTATTTGATGTGAAAGTCTCAAAGACTGTTAATACCGTACTGGTTTCTTTGGGGTGGCTTTCTGTGGCTTCTGGAATTAGAAGATCTTCGCCAATTTTTGCCACCTGCCGGAGTATCCAACATGCTCTAAGGCTGTGAGTTGGTGTGGCGCCCTCTGCACTGTGAATTTTACAGGGTCCATCAAGCCATCCTTCCAGTACGGTTCCGTTCCCTATAGAGGGCTTTTGCTTTTTGGTATTGAACCCGGGTGTCTGACGATGATGCACCATTTTATTTCGGACCGAGTTTGTATTCAAGGCTGGATTGTCGAAAATTTTGTTTCGGTTTTCCAGGCGCTTTCCATCGCGCAGTACTTTCGTACTATGGACGCCAAGTCAGCAAAGCGTGTAATATCACAGTGACTTATGGCATTGAGGATTCCCTTGTCCATGCAATTATTGCGGAAGAAAGAAATTGTGTCTTCCTCGCGGCAGTACTTTATCCTGTTCGTAACCAGGAGGAATTTGGCCCAGTAATGATGTACTGTTTCTTCGGGCTCTTGCCTAATTTGGGATAGATCGCTTATGTACGGGTGGGTGGGCGTAATCAAATCCGAAACCTCACCCAATCTGAGACCCAGGGGCCAAGGAGTTTTCGAACTCGGAAGTTTGGATTCTTGGATGTTGTCCAATGAATCTAGCCCGTCACCTGACTTTAAGTTCAGGTGTTGAGTGATGTCCTCCCCTCCGCGGGTATTCGACTTGGAGGGATCGGGAATCTGGACATATCTAGTCCTTAAGATAGATGAAGGGTCGCCGCACTGTCCCTCTACCACGGCAACGTGATGGGTGACCTGGGGGAGTTAATCTCTCTCAGATCGGGTTTAGACCCAATCTAGTCGTAATCCGTAGCGACTCCCAGGGCGGCGAAGCGATCCAAGAGCTCGTTTAGGGAAGAGAGCTCCATTGGATCTAGCTGCTCGGCGAATTCCGAGCTAACGTGAAGATTGCTTTTAATGACCCGAGAGGTCATCGTCGGCGCAGCAGCCGAACGGGTGGTCATTAGGAAACCACCTAGCTTGAGAGTCTGGCCGACAGCCAAAGCTCCCTTAGCAACGGTGCCGTCTTTAAAGACGGGATGAGGCATCCTTCCTGATGGTAATGGCACAGAGGAACTCTCAATGAAAGAACCAATGTCGGTGTCATAACCGGCGGATCTTGGGTAGGGGGTCCCGAACTGTGCGTCTAGGCCGGATGGTAACAGGAGGCAGGGGACATGATGTTTTACCCAGGTTCGGGCCCTCTTGATGGAGGTAAAACCCTACGTCCGGCTTGATTAATATTGTTGATATGGGTAGTACAAGAGTAGATCTACCACGAGATCAGAGAGGCTAAACCCTAGAAGCTAGCCTATGGTATGATTGTTGTTCGTCCTATGGACTAAAACCCTCCAGTTTATATAGACATTGGAGAGGGCTAGGGTTACACAGATTCGGTTACAATGGTAGGAGATCTACATATCTGTATCGCCAAGCTTGCCTTCCACGCCAAGGAAAGTCCCTTTCGGACACGGGACGAAGTCTTCAATCTTGTATCTTCATAGTCCAGGAGTCCGGCCAAAGGTATAGTCCGGCTATCCGGACACCCCCTAATCCAGGACTCCCTCAGCTGACATATGCGTTCCTTTAGAAAATTCAAACTTCATTAACCCCAACCTTTCTAGCAACTAGGATGTGCGTAACCATATTATTATAAAACCAATAAAACGGGAAGAAAAGATCGAGTATATGAGTGAACAGAGCAAGAAATTGAAAAGGGCAAATGGGATGTGCCAAGTCCTAACATAATATATATTTCTTGTAAGATCAATGTTTTGCAATCAAAAGAAGACACCGAGGGTCTCACTTGCTTCATCAATGGTGAGATCGATAACCTGAGTTAGATCTTCATCTCTACCTTGATAAACCGTCATTTGATCATTTTCACAAAAATAAATTATCAGAGATCAAAAACTATTTAGTGGATTTCCAATTTTTTTGCTTGCGAGGTAACATAGAAAACCTTTCATTAAGATATGAGCAGACCACTACTTGAGCTACTGCAACATCTCAATTCACCCATTCTTTTAGCATGAAAGCTTGTTTAGACACACTTGTTTAGGTTTTCCAAGTTGTGGATTGATCTCCACAGAAGTTTGTGAAGATTTGGGGGCTACCTCGAGGTTTACCACTAGAGATTTGAGCTCCTACTTTGTGTGGGAATCTCAAAGGAGAAGAAGGCTAGACATTGTGTTGTTGGTGGTACTTGGTCTTCGCCATGAATCTCCACCGAAGATTATAACTCCCCCAACAGTGTGAACTTGGGATAAATCATTCGTCTCTGACTTTTGGTTATCTCTGCCTCCACCATTACTTTTGTAAGTTATTGATAGCTTTGTTTACTTGCGCATCTAATGTACCTAGCATTATCCTATCATACAGGTTTTTATCATGTATTTTCACATGTACATACTAACTTCATCCACATTCACCTATTGCAAATAAAAGCTAAAATTTTGTAGTCGCCTACCCTCCCTAACAACATTTTGGTAAACTAATAATCCATCAACCGATCTCCTAGAAGCATCATGTGAGTAATCTCCAGGTGTACATGTTTTAGAACATTTCCCCTTAGATATGAACACACATATTTGATAACCATTGGTTCTTTGTTTCCATATATAAATCGAGTCATGGACCGTGATTTTCCCAATTCACTCCACAAATTCTCTATATAAGCCAATAATGAATCTCTAACCCTAGAGACTCCCTCTCCCCTCCCCCAATGCTCGCCACCATCGGGCTTTCCTCATGACCCCTCTTGGTGTCTCTCTCGCTACCTCTCCTATCCAACGCTAACCCATCAACACACATATTTTGACCCCTAGGATCTACTGAATCCTAAATCATAACTTAAAGCTCCCTGGAGAGACGAAGACAAAGTTGACGTGAAAAAAATGAAGGTATAAACCCTTACAAATACAAATATATTTAGCAATATGTGTAAATATTAGTCATATTTCTTGGATAAAGATGTTCTTATAATTATGTTTCCTTGATTTGTTTGGATAAACATTCACCGCAACAACAACATCCTGATTAATTCCTTTTGTTTGGTAACATTCAGGAGATCGCACATTTTTCACATCTCCGTAGGATTGTTGTATTTCCTCCTCCCTTCCTTCCTTCCTTCCTTCCTCCTCCTCCTCCTCGTCCTCCTCCTCCTCCTTCTCTCCGTAGGATTGTTGTATTTCCTCCTTCCTTCCCTCCTCCTTCCATCCCTCCTCCTCCTGCTTCTTCTTATAATTGCTTGTTTTTCCCACAAAACAAAGTATTCATGTGTTCAGTAGCTTTTACCATCTATATGTATGTGTAGTTCTTGTTATCACATCTCTGTACAGTAGTTGCATTCTCTTCCTTGCTTTCTTTTTGTTATATTCATGTTGACGAGCCATGATATCAAGTGTCGACCACCGCATAACCCTAGCCACCATGTAAAAGCTAACTTATGTGTTTCTTTAGAAACTAGGAACTTCATTACCCCCAACCTTTGTAGCAACTAGCATGACTGCAACCATGTTATTATAAAATCAATAAACCGGTGAAAAAAGATCTAGTACGCGAGTGGATAGAGTAAGAAATTGAAAGGGGCAAACATGTTGCACCAATTCCTAACATAATATCTTGTTCTTGTAAGATAGATCTTTTGCCAGTAAAAACAAGACACCGAGTTGCTTACTAGCCTCACCAACAGTGGGCCCGACAACCTGAGTTAGATCTTTGACTCTACCTTAGGGCATGTACAATGGTCCTATGTTAGGAGTACCACGTAGGATAAACATTGAGGTAGAGGAGAGAGAAACCATTAAAAAAGGCTTGTCTTCTTTTATTTAAGAGATGATCTCTTAGCACCATATGTCTCATCACGTTTTTAGAAATAACTAGTTATTGAAGATAAGACTAAGAGATGACCCACTATAGATATGTTTTTATTGTCATCTCTAAATTATATTCAAGGCTTAAGATAAGACTGCCTTATCAACCACTGTACATGCCCTTAATAAAACCATTCTTTGGTCATTTGCACAAAAACAAATTATCAAAAATCAATAAGTATTTGGTGGACTTCCATTTTTTTTGTCTGCAAGGTAACATGAAGAAGCTTCCATTAAGATATGAACACACCCCTACGTGAGCTTGGGCAACATCTCAATTCATCCATTCCTTTAGTATGGAAGCTTGCTTCATTTTTTAGCACGGTCTAAGTAATTTATATTTTGCGTATAATGCCCATTTTCATAAGGTATATCTGTACCACTTTACTAGTATTGTTGACATATTCCATTATTTTTTAATCCCATTTATATGCATTGCGGTTCCTAACATACTTACCCACATGAAACAACCATCTCATATGTTTCTCACAGATGAAATGAATCCAAGTGTGAATTCTTCTAGTTTGATTTCGCAAAATGCGATTCCTAACATTTTTATCCACATGTCTCGTATGTTGCCTATATTCGCACACTTCTTTCTTTATTCACCTTTCCTAAAAAACCCGTTCACCTAATTGTGATTCTTAACATTTTTACTCGCATGTAAACTGCCTCATATGTTGCCTACATGGCCATTTTTACCAGCATGTAACAATTGTCGCGTATGTTGCTACATATGAAATCAAACCAAGTGTGAGTGTGTAACACTCTTCTATGTTTGATTTGTTTCAAATTGTGTTTGCTGCCATTTTTATCCGTATGCCTGCGAGGACTTCCGTATATATAGAGTTCCAACGTTACCATGCTCCATCCTACCTTCCCATGGCCACGCTCTCGCCTGGGCAGCGGCAGCAGCCGGGCGTGGACCGCCTCAGTGCGCAGCCCGACGAACTCCTTGTGACCATTCTGGATGGCCTAGACACCCGCTCCGCGCTCGCCACCACCGTCCTAGCCAAGCACTGGACGCACCTCCCCCGCCTCCTCAGCGCACTCGAGTTTACGGTCACCGACATGTTCCCACCGCCGGTGTACCAACAGTCTTCCGTCTTCCTGGAGCAATACGCGCCGGCCGTCATGGCCAGGTACAACGACGCCATTGACAGATTCATGGAAGCGGCCCACGCCAACGGTAGCTATATCCCCCAGCCCGGCAGGAGGCTCCGGCTCGAGTTCTTCGACCCGGACGAACCCGCTTTCGTTGACCGCCTGATCGGCACAGCGGTCAGAAGCTGGGACGTGGAGGACCTGGAGGTCATAGTCAAGCCGGTGGCACGCCATATCGCTTACTTCTTCCCACAGCATTACCTCGACGACGAGTCGGCGCAATTCATCCGCAGCCTCACTCTGGGAGGTTGCAGCCTCCTCCCGCCGCTGCACAGGTACGGCAAGCTCACTGCGCTTGTCCTTCAGGATATCAGCCCGTCGGTGCCTGTGGCGGCCTACGCCGGTGTGTTTTCCAGGTGCCCGGGGCTGCGGTCCGTGCACCTCAGGCACTGCCACCCCGAAACCGACAACAACATACCCAGCGTCATGGAGGCAACATATGAGGCAGTATGGTGGGCGTACCTCCTCCTCGAGGCGGCGCCGTCGCTCGAAGTCTTCCACGTGAGCGTCACCCCCTGCGCCGAGGACTCGCAGCGCGACGTCGACATCATGTGGCGTCCGTCCAAGTACCGTCACCGTCACCTCAAGGAGCTGGTGATCGTCGGGTTCGAGCTGACGCCGACGCAGGCGTGCCTGGTCAGGCTCGTCATGAAGACGTGCGAGGCGCTGAGGCGCGTCGTGCTGATGAAGGGCGGCCGCATAGAGGACAGGGGACTCGGGGGCGGCTGGGAGGTGGTGGCGCCGCAGGAGAACGGCTGGAGCGACGACGAGAAGGTGGCCGCGGAGAGGGCGATCAAGAAAGTCAGATACTTCAAGCTGTACGGTCATCTGTTCTTTGCATGAGTTTGAGAGTTCTTCCGCTTTGTAGGCGGCAATTTAGATTCGAGACTTCTTTTCCGACTGTGAGTTCGGCTCATCGTATGTTTTAATTTAAGTTAATGTCGGATTTGTTTGTCGAACGGTTAAAGCATTTGTCGAACGGTTAAAGCAAAGGGAATGATTTCCATTCATTCCGTCTCTTTCCACAACAAATTATTGCGATGATTGATTTACTGAATAATGTATGCATGCATATCTTTGAACCGAATATTCTGTTTTGCTTTGTAGGTGGAAGTATCTTGTGACAACCTTGTTTCTGAATAAAATGCATAGGTTAGAAATAAACTACTTTAAGATCATAGAGCAGGCAATTGCACGTCTAACTTATTGACCACGGTAGTACTTTTACTGTATTTGCAACAATACATTCTAACCAGAGCAACAGGTTCAGAGCCCTTGATCATGACAACTTCAAAACAAGCAAACACATTGCATATATTCTGTGAAGCCTATGTGCAGATGCAGGTTAGGCCAATACACAAATACGCAAACCAATAATTATATTGAGCACTCAATTCTTGGTAGTATGGAAATGATACTGTGTTTGCTCTGTAAATAAATGATAGGCTTGAACCATGCTACTCTGAAAACAGAGAGGAAGAACCTGCAGTCTTAGTTTTCCATAGAGAACTAGCTACGGTAGACGACGAGCTAACTATATAGCAAAGAACAGGTCTTTTGGTTTTTGAATTGGTTTTCTGATTACATGCTTGGCTGTGTAAAGTGTACAATAAGAAAATACTAAACTGAAAGATGCATAGACTAGATCCTAAAGGGATGACACTGCTGTACAGTTGATCAGTTGAACCTGGAGTAGTAAATATCTAAGCTTTATATTCAGATTTCAGGAAAAGAATTTTTTTTGACATCCAAGTACTCTTTATTGCAAGGTGATCACCATATTATCTTTTACAAAAGTATCAACAATCTCTATGGATGGATCTCTAGGAGCATGCTCAAAAATAATATACGGAAAATCACATGCAAGGTGATATATATCATCAAAAACTCCCGCCGATAGACCGAAAGAGTGACCTCCATTCAGCATTGTCTCTATCACTTCGACGTTGTCGGAGTTCTGGAAAAGAACTTGAAACTACAGAGCTACCACCAGGTTTTCTAAAATGACCAAATCAATATACTAGTGTCTCGGCCTTTTACTTAAACCTTGTAGGACCATACTGAACCAAATAGTTAGGATTTAGTCCTAAAGCTCTCACACCAGAATCTCACCACTTAATTAACCATGCCTCCATGGGGAAATGTACCACGGGAAAAGGAAGGCAGAGCACATAGTTTGCGTTGGCTAAATATAAACCACGCAGCTACACAACCTGCCTTGCCTGTCTCTGGATAGCTAACCCATTTTATACTTTGTGCTGTTAGTTTTTTTTCGAAAAGAAGGAATACCCCTCGGCCTCTGCATCAAGTAATGCATACAGCCATTTAATTATTATTTAAAAGTTCATCATCCGGTCGCAATAAGTGCCACACATAGCTGCCCCATGGGCAAACAATGAAGAAAAAAATCATAGGAAAATGAGCCTCATGCATCACAAATCCTACTAGTAGCCCGCCAACCAAATCCGTTGAACAAATCTCGAGAGACCATCTCCCATCGGTTAGTGAACCAAAATTAGAACAAAGTATAAAAAGTTAGATGGAGCAATTATTATTCTTAAAAAAATGCATCTGTGACGCCCATGGAGGATGATGGTCCTAATGGTCTGTAAGTACCCTCATTACAAGGTTATCGTGCTGACCTTGCACCTGAGAAAACTCTATTCGATGTCAGGCGGGCCTTCAAACAACCAGGCGGACTGTACGGAAGGCCTTGTTAAGAAATCGCGAAAGCCTACTAAAATAGTATGATATGTCTGTGATACACCACAACACACGTCATCGCTTTCAGAAAAAGTTTGGCTAACGAGAGGCATTTTCTGGAATAGCAGAGGTCTTGGGGACATGGCTGAGCATCGTTTCTAGCAAAAATTTGTTCGGATCAAAATTTAGACTTTATTGCCTTGTTAGAGACCGGAAAACTAATTTTGCAGCCCCTTTTTTGAGTCACCTCTATGGTGGTGTTGATTTTGTCAGGTATTGTCTTCCTCACGACAAATCTCAGAGGATTCATACGACCGCGTTCGGTCGTTGGCCGGCCGCCATGTGGGACCGTGATGAACACCAAGGGGACACGCGGCGCGTTCGCTTTGTGTCCGCGCCGACGCATTTCAGACCCAAATTTGAGCATGAAATGGATCGGCGCGGACATGAAGCAGGCGCATTTTGGATTTGGGTCAGCGCGTTGGGCCGGTGTTTTGTTCCGAGACGACCCAAACAGACATGGGCAGATGAAATGAGTCGTCTGTAACACCCTCGATGCGGCTATATCTCCCACATGTCGAGGCACGACATAGAGGCATAGCCGCATTGAAAGCAATGTCGCAAGTCGGGAAATCATCACACATCCCATATACATAAATAATATAAAGGGGTGGAACATAGTTGGCTTACACTCGCCACGTCACATCAAAGTACATAAATAACATCCATCATACAATTCACTCATGGCCCGACTACGGCGCCAAAATAGAAAAGACCCCCAACATGCGACAAGGCCCTGAATCTAACCCCGAGTAGGCACCACTACTGATCATCAGGAAAAGACACATAGTATCGCCGAGAGTCCTCGTCGTACTCCCACTTGAGCTCGAGCGCGCCATCTGGAGCCGTATCATCTGTCCCTGCATCTGGTGTAATAGTAATCTGTGAGCCACAGGGACTCAGCAATCTCGCACCCTCGCGATCAAGACTATTTAAGCTTAATAGGTAGGAAAGGGGTAATGTATAAGTGGAGCTGCAGCAAGCGACTAGCATATATGGTGGCTAACTTATTCGCAAAAGAGAGTGAGAAGAGGAGGCAAAGCACGAGCGGAAAACTAGAGAGCAACCTGCGCAAACATAACTCCAACGCCGTGTCCACTTCCCGGACTCCGCCGAGAAGAGGCCATCACGGCAACACACTCAGATGATTCATTTTAATTAATTAAGGTTCAAGTTATCTACAACCGGACATTAACAAATTCCCATCTGCCCATAACCGCGGGCACGGCTTTCGAAAGATCAATCCCTGCAGGGGGGTCCCAACTTAGCCCATAACAAGCTCACACGATCAACGAAGGAACAGACCTCCACCCAAGACACACCGATCAGACTCGGTATCTCGGTACAACAAAATGATTCGACAGGCCAAAACTAGTCCAGCAACACTGCCCGAATGTGCCGACAAATCCCGATAGGAGCTGCACGTATCTCGTTCTCAGGGCACACTCAGATGAGACATCCTACGAGTAAAACCAACCCTCAAGTTGCCCCGAGGTGGCCCCGCAGTCTACTCGGTCGGACCAACACTCAGAGGAGCACTGGCCCGTGGGGGGGCTAAAATAAAGATGACCCTCGGGCTTCGGAAACCCAATGGAAAAAGAGGCTAGGTGGCAAATGGTAAAACCAATGTTGGGCATTGCTGGAAAGCTTTAATCAAGGCGAACTATCAAGGGGTTCCCCATTATAGCCCAACCGCGTAAGGGACGCAACAATCCGGGAACATAACACCGATATGACGGAAACTAGGGCGGCAAGAGTGGAACAAAACACTAGGCGAGAGGCCGAGCCTTCCACCCTTTACCAAGTATATAGATGAATTAAGATAACATAGCAAAATAATGGTATCCCAACAAGTAAATAAATGTTCCAACAAGGAACGGCTCCAATCTTCACCTGCAACAATCAACGCTATAAGAAGGGCTTAGCAAAGCGGTAACATAGCCAATCAACGGTTTGCTAGGACAAAGGTGGGTTAGAGGCTCAATCATGGCAATTGGGAGGCTGACAAGCATGTGGTAGGCATCGTAGCATTGGCATAGCAAAAGAGCGAGCAAACTAGCATAGCAAAGATAGTAGTGATTTTGAGGGTATGATCATCTTGCCTGCACAGTTGTCAGAGTTGACTGGATCCTTAAAAGCAAACTCAACGGGCTCCTCGTTAGCGAACTCGTCTCCCAGCTCTACCCAACAACACAAACAAGCAACAAGGATACAATCAACCACGTGCAAGGGCAACCAATAATATGCAAAGATGGCATGCTATGCGGGATGCGCTGCGGGATGCAAAAATGCAAGACGTGACAGGAAATGCATGAACCTGGCCTCAACTTGGATAACCAAGCGTGCCACTGGATAGAGGGGAAGAAATCCCCTGAAAACGATATAAAGATCATAGGAATCGGAGCTACGGTTTGGAAATGGCAAGCGTTTTACGAAACGAGCCGATCTGCGATTAACAGCAAGTAGGCTCCTAAATGCAACGAAATGAACATGCTATAGCCACCAAACATGAAAACAAATTGCATGGCAGGGTTGTACACAAGATGCTTAACAAATCACTAGGACTGAGCCATAGGAAAATTCATCCATTAAGGGTTCAAACAAGCATGGCAAAACTGAATAAGCAAAACAGATTTCAGACTTAGCGAAATTAACGCTAGTCTGAAATTTCAGACCACGATGCTCTCTTCGGAGCAGCAAAACAACATGAAACATAACCTGAACATGGCAAGTAAGAGCATGGCATGGAGCTACTCAACAATCTTAACAAAACACCCAAAGTGACCTGGGGCCAAAAGTGTCCACAAAATACTCTACCGAGCACACGAACATAGATGAAACACAATCAGTTTTCAGACTTGGTGAAAACTGAGACATGCTGAAACCATAACTCACGGAGGCATGTAAACGAGCTCGATGCACTCACTACGGTGCAAGTCATGGCAAGGCAAGCATATATCCATAAAGAAGGCACAAAATGATAGCTAGATATGGCAAGAACAATGGCATAGCATGCATGTATCACTAACAATAGCACCGGCAAAATCGCAAAAGAGTTCACGATCTGCCCAAATTAACAACAATGCAAAAGTTAAGCTCGATTGAGTCAACCTAGGGTGCTCCAACATAACAAGTAAAGACAAGGATGGATAAAGCACAACAAGAATAACAAATGTCCCTTACTGATCAGCCTCAAAAGAGGCACGGACCACTAGGAAACAAGTTGGACATATGGCATCATGAACTAAAACATCCCAGACTTAGTGAAAATCACTAAGTCCCTGAAATCAGCAATCTCAGGTACCCCTCTTTGCAAGCTTGCACAAGACACCACACACATCCTCAAAATGCATGGGTGGCACCTATGGAAAGAAGACAAAATGCTTAACAATTCATCCCAAAGGGGCACAGGCATATCATGCACACAATAATCATGGCAAAAATGACAAAAGTCAATGATGAGCTAACGGATCTGCAATTTAACTCATGATGCCTCCTTCTAACAGCATTTTGGGCATCAAGACGAACTCAAATGCAAATGATGCAATGGAATGAAACGATGTACTCGTCGAGACGTAGATTTTGATATATCATATGTCCAAAGCGGAGCTACGGATGCGGAGATATGGCAGGTCAAACTTAGCACAAAAATCAGGGGGGAGAAAGGAGAAAGTCAACCGTCAGTGGATCTCAGATCTAGGGTTCGTCCGGCGCGCGAACCGAGGTGCTCCGGCGAGCTCGAACCAGCTCCGGCGAGGTGGTGGCCGAGGCGGCCGGGTGAGGTGCGCCGGCGACGAGGGCACGGCGGAGGAGTGCGGCGGCCGGGCGAAGGCGTGGCGAGGCGGCGGCGTCCCGGCGGTGGAGGCGTGGTGCGGGCTCCGGCCTACTCCGGTCGGCGGGGCAGCGAAGTCCGATGCGGCGGCGCGCGGCCTCCGGCGCGGCGGCGCGCGGCGGAGCGCGGGAGGAAGACGGGCGGCGGCGAACCGGGCTTGCGGGGGCTTCCCGTGGGCCTGGCGGGCCCAGCGGCGGCGATGTGGGCGCGGCCCACGTGGTGCGCTGCGAGTGGCGGCGGGGTGGATCGGACGTTGTCCGGCGCGGCCGGACACGTCCGTCGGCGGCGGAGGAGGGAGACGTTTTTTTTGGACTAGGGATTTGGACGTGGGAGACGAGATCCGAAATGGAGTGGTATTTATAGGCATAGAGGGAGCTAGGAGAGTCCAAATGAGGTGCGGTTTTCGCCCACGCGATCGTGATCGAATGACCGAGACGATGGAGCAGAGTTTGGTGGGTTTTGGGCCAAATTGGAGGGGTGTTGGGCTGCAACACACACGAGGCCTTTTCGGTCCCTCGGTTAACCGTTGGAGTATCAAACGAAGTCCAAATGACCCGAAACTTGACAAGCGGTCTACCGGTACTAAACCAAGGCCGCATGGCAAGTCTCGGTCCAATCCGGAGATGTTTAATCCCCACACATGAAAGAAAGCTAGAAATGGCCACCGGAGGAGAACGAAGCGCCGGAATGCAAAACGGACAACGGGGAAAATGCTCGAATGCATGCGATGAACATGTATGCAAATGCAATGCACGTGATGACATGATATGAGATGCACGAAAACAAAAACAGCACACGGAGACAAAGACCCGAACCCGAGAAATAAATATAACTTAATGCCGGAAACGGCAAGAGTTGGAGTACAAATTGGGAAAGTAATATCTGGGGCGTTACAACACTCCACCACTACGAAAAGATCTCGTCCCGAGATCTAGGACTGAAAGAACTCCGGGTACTCAGAACGGAGGTGATCCTCGCGTTCCGAGGTAGCTTCACGGTCGGAATGGTGTGACCACTTGACTTTGAGAAATTTGATTGACTTGTTGCGAGTCCTGCGTTCTGTCTCTTCAAGGATTGCAACTGGGTGCTCACGATAGGAGAGATCTTCTTGGAGCTCAATGTCCTCGAAGTTGATGGTGCATTCAGGCGTCTTGAAGCACTTTCGGAGTTGGGAGACATGGAACACATCATGAACATTAGCAAAGTTTGCAGGAAGCTCGAGTTGATAGGCGAGGTTGCCTCTCTTGCTGACAATCTTGAAAGGTCCGACGTATCTAGGGGCAAGCTTCCCTTTGATACCGAAGCGACGAGTCCCTTTCATAGGAGAGACGCGGAGGTAAACATGATCTCCGATCTCGAAAGCCAAATCACGGTGCTTACTATCATAGTAGCTCTTCTGGCGGGATTGGGCTGCTTTGAGGTTATCACGAATGACCTTGCACATTTCTTCTGCCTCTGTGATTAGGTCATTACCCAGCAGCTGACGTTCACTGGATTCAGACCAGTTGAGCGGGGTACGGCATTTTCTACCATACAGAATTTCAAATAGGGCCTTGCCCGAACTTGCTTGGAAACTGTTGTTGTATGAGAATTCAGCATAAGGAAGACAATCCTCCCACTTCATGCCGAAGGAGATAACACAAGCCCTGAGCATATCTTCCAGAATCTGGTTGACACGCTCGACTTGACCGCTTGTTTGGGGATGGAAAGCAGTGCTGAAGCGGATGTTGGTGCCCATGGCCTTCTGAAAAGAATCCCAAAACTTGGAGGTAAAAATGCTGCCACGGTCTGAAGATATCACTTGAGGAATACCGTGCAGAGAGACAATTCGAGAGGTGTAGAGTTCCGCCAATTGAGCTGCAGTGATTGAATCTTTGATAGGCAGAAAGTGAGCCACTTTGGTGAGCTTGTCGATGACAACGAATATAGCATCATTGCCACGCTTGGACTTTGGAAACCCAGTCACGAAGTCCATTTCAATGTGGTCAAACTTCCATTCTGGAATGGGAAGAGGTTAAAGGAGACCTGCTGGCCTTTGGTGTTCTGCCTTCACTCTTCTGCAGACATCACATTCATTCACGAATTGAGCGATCTCGCGCTTCATTCGAGTCCACCAATAAGTTTGCTTGAGATCCTGATACATCTTCGTGCTCCCAGGGTGGATGGAGAGGAGAGAATTGTGAGCCTCGTTCATGATCACTTTACGAAGTTCTCCTTTGGGCACAACAATTCGATCCTCGAAGAAGAGAGTGTCCTTGTCATCAAGTCGGTAGCACTTGTGCTTGGACTGACTCTTTGCAATACCAATCTTCACCTTTTTCACCATAGCATCAAGAAGCTGGGCTTGGCGAATCTGGTCTTCCAAGGTAGGAGAGACTTGAAGGCTGGCGAGGAAACCTTGAGGAACAATTTGCAGATTAAGTTTGCGGAAAGCATCACAAAGCTCGGGTTGATAAGGCTTGAGAATCAGACTGTTGCAATATGCTTTTCTGCTCAAAGCGTCAGCAATCACATTGGCCTTGCCTGGAGTATACTCGATACTCGGATTGTACTCTTGAATCATTTCGACCCATCGAGTTTGCCTGAGGTTGAGATTAGGCTGGGTGAAGATGTACTTGAGACTCTTGTGATCAGTGAAAATGTCCACTTTTCTTCCCAAGAGAAGATGTCTCCAAGTCAATAAAGCATGCACAACTGCCGCCAACTCGAGATCATGAGTGGGGTAGTTCTTCTCATTAGGCTTCAACTGGCGAGAGGTATAAGCAACAACTTTCTTCTCTTGCATCAGTACAGCACCGAGACCTTGGAGAGAGGCATCACAAAAGACCTCGTACGGCTTGGTTTCATCAGGCGGAGTCAGAACTGGAGCAGTGATCAACTTCTCTTTCAAAGAGTTGAAAGCAATATCACACTCCGGAGACCAAACGTACTTGACGTGCTTCTGAAGAAGATTTGAGAGAGGCTTCGCGATCTTGGAAAAGTTTTCAACGAATCTTCGGCAGTAGCTTGCGAGACCGAGGAAGCTACGGAGTTGCTTCACGTTCTGAGGAGGTTCCCAATTAACAATTGCAGACACCTTCTCACGATCCATGGAAATGCCCTTGGCAGAGATGATATGGCGAAGATAAAGCACCTCATCGAGCCAAAATTCACACTTGGAGAACTTGGCGTAGAACTGATGTTCCCGGAGCTTGTCAAGAACCAAACGCAAGTGCTTGGCATGATCTTCCTTGTTCTTTGAGAAAACCAGAATGTCGTCGAGATAGACCAAAATGAAGTCATTGGTGTAGGGGTTGAAGATGAAGTTTATCATGCGATAGAACGTCGGAGGAGCGTTGGCGAGGCCAAAATACATGACAGTGTATTCATATGACCCATAGCTTGTCCTGAAAGCCGTCTTGGGGATATCTTGCTCACGAATGCGAATTTGATGATAACCCATACGAAGATCAAGCTTGGAGAATACTTGGGCACCCTTGAGTTGTCCGAATAGCTCATTGATGTTGGGAAGTGGATATTTGTTCTTGATGGTCTTCTTGTTCAATGGACGATAATCAACACAAAGTCGGTCCGTTCCATCCTTCTTCTTCACAAAAAGAACACCACAACCCCACGAAGAAGTACTAGGCCGAATGAGACCCATTCTTTCTTGAACATCGAGTTGTTTCTTCAACTCCTTCAACTCTTCGGGGCCGAGCTTGTAGGGACGTTTGCACACAGGTTCCGTACCGGGCTCAAGTTCAATAACAAATTCAATCGGCCGGTGCGGGGGCATCCCTGGAAGTTCTTCTGGGAAGGCGTCTTGATACTCACAAACAACCGGAATCTGCGAAATAGCATCCAATTCACCCTTCTCATTGAGAGAAAACAACCGAATGGTATTATCCCGAGCAGCAAAGACAATGACATCCTCAGACGAATGAGTCAGTTGAATCTGCCTGGCTGCACAATCGAGATGAGCCTTGTGTTTAGAGAGCCAGTCCATCCCAAGAATAAGATCGATATCAGAATGACCAAGAACCACCGGAGAAGAGAGAAACTTGTAATCGCCCAATGTGGGTTGGGTGGGTGGGATGAACCACTGCCACCTTTGCTCTTCTGCTGATACGGCTGACAGAACGGAGGAGGAGGAAGCCAATACTTCTGCTGCTTGGCCACTTGAGTAGAGGAAGAAGGTGTAGTGTCTCTGACTCGCTTCCTGGAAGCATCACACCTCAACTGAGCAACCTCTTGCTTCAGTGCCATGTTGTAAAACTCATCGTATCTCAACGGCTCGAAGAGGACAAGAGCGAGCTGAATTTCTTCACGAAGACCACCCCTGAACTGATAGATCATGCTCTTCTCATCAGGAACATCCTGCTTGGCAAAACGGGCGAGCTTCTGGAACAACTTGTTGTAGTCATAGACAGACAAAGAGCCTTGCTTCAGATTGCGGAATTCCTCACGTTTGCTTTCAGTCACACTCTGAGGAATGTGATGAGCTCGGAAATCACGACAGAAATCATCCCAAGTGATCAAACGTCTACCTCTGGAATCCTGGTACTGCTGGAACCACTCTGTGGCCTGATCTTTGAGCTGGAAAGAAGCGAACTTGACGAAATCTTCAGGTCTGACGTTGCTGCATTCAAAATGCTTGCCCAGATCGACTAACCAGTCATCAGCATCGGTAGCCTCAACACAGTTGCTGAACGTCTTTGGACCATTTGCGAGGAACTGGTTCAGAGTAGCATAATGGTTCTGATTGTTGCCTTGATTCCCTTGACTGCCTTGATTCCGCTCTTGGAGGATTTGCATGATCAACTGTGTATTTGCATTAGTTGCAGCCATCACAGCTTGCCAAGCCTCTGGAGGCGGTGGAGGTGGTGGCGGATCAGGGTTCGGAGTCGTGCGCGTTGGAGGAGCCATCCTGAACAGGTTGACCACCATTAGCACACAAATAGAGAAATATTGAAGCTGAATCCAACGGAAAGAAAATTGCAACATAAAGTCTTCACATCCGAACAAAATGAACAAATGCACTTCTCTTGAAGTGGTCACATATTCCTAAATTGCGAAGCCACGAAGAATCAGGTAGAATGGGTACATCAACGAGGGATGGAATCAACATATGACGTCGAAGCAGAACGAATACCACAACTGAAAATAAAACCAAGGGTTGGCTTGCGAAATAAGCCGGAACAAACACATGATAGAAATTCCGTCCGAAGTTTTCGTGGTGGGACCGACACGGGCTCGATCGTACAACACCATCATGTACAAGGCAGTGCACATGACATACGAAGCGTCCCCGAGTCAGCATAGCCAAGGACTCTTTAAGACACAACGAGACCACTGTAAAATCGACCGTGAATAGGCGAACCACTAGACGTCGAACCCCAATTTCATATCATACATTTGTCGGAAGGATATCCTAAGAGCTACTTGAATTCTCACCTATGAAACTCCCGAAACTTTCCGGTTATGCAAATCAAGTGTTGGGGATACAGGGGAAGCATAATATCTCACCCAAGCTAGCAAATCCTACATCCAGCTGTATCCATCCTTCAACACATAACCAAGAAACCTTCGGAAACCATCTACCTCAACCTTCGAAAAGCATCCGTTATACAAGTTATGGCGATACTCCCGAACTCCCGCCCCAGTACTGGGTGGCGTCGAGGTTATCTCACCAACGAACTGCATAAAGGAGATTTTCGATGTCGCACACATATCTCTAGTATACCAGAATTGCAACGATAGAATTATGATGACAACACCTCAGAGCTCAACTCCCCGGGACACTTCCACTAAACCCCTGACAGGAGGCACCAAGACAGTATTCTCATCATAAGCCATCGGAACAAAACCAAGATACTCGCGTGATCCTAAATTTTTTTTAGTGAAATTTGAGAAGAGAAGAGTCAAAACTCTACATCAGGATGCCATACCAGAGCGATGAGGAGACTGGGAAGTAAAAAGAATTCCTAAGCTCTCCGATATATATAATTCCTAAGGACTCAAAACATTTTTCTAGACACAACTCGGCTGCTAAAAACGATCAAGCAATGGGGCTCCTAAGGTCGGGGAAGGCTCTGATACGAACTTGTAACGCCCTTGATGCGGCTATATCTCCCACATGTCGAGGCACGACTTAGAGGCATAGCCGCATTGAAAGCAATGTCGCAAGTCGGGAAATCATCACACATCCCATGTACATAAATAATATAAAGGGGTGGAACATAGTTGGCTTACACTCGCCACGTCACATCAAAGTACATAAATAACATCCATCATACAATTCACTCATGGCCCGACTACGGCGCCAAAATAGAAAAGACCCCCAACATGCGATAAGGCCCTGAATCTAACCCCGACTAGGCACCACTACTGATCATCAGGAAAAGGCACATAGTATCGCTGAGAGTCCTCGTCGTACTCCCACTTGAGCTCGAGCGCGCCATCTGGAGCCGTATCATCTGTCCCTGCATCTGGTGTAATAGTAATCTGTGAGCCACAGGGACTCAGCAATCTCGCACCCTCGCGATCAAGACTATTTAAGCTTAATAGGTAGGAAAGGGGTAATGTATAAGTGGAGCTGCAGCAAGCGACTAGCATATATGGTGGCTAACTTATTCGCAAAAGAGAGCGAGAAGAGGAGGCAAAGCACGAGCGGAAAACTAGAGAGCAACCTGCGCAAACATAACTCCAACGCCGTGTCCACTTCCCGGACTCCGCCGAGAAGAGGCCATCACGGCAACACACTCAGATGATTCATTTTAATTAATTAAGGTTCAAGTTATCTACAACCGGACATTAACAAATTCCCATCTGCCCATAACCGCGGGCACGGCTTTCGAAAGATCAATCCCTGCAGGGGGGTCCCAACTTAGCCCATAACAAGCTCTCACGGTCAACGAAGGAATAGACCTCCACCCAAGACACACCGATCAGACTCGGTATCTCGGTACAACAACATGATTCGACAGGCCAAAACTAGTCCAGCAACACCGCCCGAATGTGCCGACAAATCCCGATAGGAGCTGCACATATCTCGTTCTCAGGGCACACTCAGATGAGACATCCTACGAGTAAAACCAACCCTCAAGTTGCCCCGAGGTGGCCCCGCAGTCTACTCGGTCGGACCAACACTTAGAGGAGCACTAGCCCGTGGGGGGGCTAAAATAAAGATGACCCTCGGGCTCCGGAAACCCAAGGGAAAAAGAGGCTAGGTGGCAAATGGTAAAACCAATGTTGGGCATTACTGGAAAAGCTTTAATCAAGGCGAACTATCAAGGGGTTCCCCATTATAGCCCAACCCCGTAAGGGACGCAACAATCCGGGAACATAACACCGATATGACGGAAACTAGGGCGGCAAGAGTGGAACAAAACACTAGGCGAGAGGCTGAGCCTTCCACCCTTTACCAATTATATAGATGAATTAAGATAACATAGCAATATAATGGTATCCCAACAAGTAAATAAATGTTCTAACAAGGAACGGCTCCAATCTTCACCTGCAACTATCAACGCTATAAGAAGGGCTTAGCAAAGCGGTAACATAGCCAATCAACGGTTTGCTAGGACAAAGGTGGGTTAGAGGCTCAATCATGGAAATTGGGACGCTGACAAGCAAGTGGTAGGCATCGTAGCATTGGCATAGCAAACGAGCGAGCAAACTAGCATAGCAAAGATAGTAGTGATTTCGAGAGTATGATCATCTTTCCTGCACACTTGTCAGAGTTGACTGGATCCTCAAAAGGAAACTCAACGGGCTCCTCGTTAGCGAACTCGTCTCCCTGCTCTACCCAACAACACAAACAAGCAACAAGGATACAATCAACCACGTGCAAGGGCAACCAATAATATGCAAAGATGGCATGCTATGCGGGATGCAAAAATGCAAGACGTGACAGGAAATGCATGAACCTGGCCTCAACTTGGATAACCAAGTGTGCCACTGGATAGAGGGGAAGAAATCCCCTGAAAACTATATAAAGATCGTAGGAATCGGAGCTACGGTTTGGAAATGGCAAGCGTTTTACGAAACGAGCCGATCTGCGATTAACAGCAAGTAGGCTCCTAAATGCAACGAAATGAACATGCTACAGCCACCAAACATGAAAACAAATTGCATGGCAGGGATGTACACAAGATTCTTAACAAATCACTAGGGCTGAGCCATTGGCAAATTCATCCATTAAGGGGTTCAAACAAGCATGGCAAAACTGAATAAGCAAAACAGATGTCAGACTTGGCGAAATTAACGCTAGTCTGAAATTTCAGACTACGATGCTCTATTCGGAGCAGCAAAACAACATGAAACATAACCTGAACATGGCAAGTAAGAGCATGGCATGGAGCTACTCAACAATCTTAACAAAACACCCAAAGTGACCTGGGGCCAAAAGGGTCCACAAAATACTCTACCGAGCACACGAACATAGATGAAACACAATCAGTTTTCAGACTTGGTGAAAACTGAGACATGCTGAAATCATAACTCACGGAGGCATGTAAACGAGCTCGATGCACTCACTACGGTGCAAGTCATGGCAAGGCAAGCATATATCCATAAAGAAGGCAGAAAATGCTAGCTAGACATGGCAAGAACAATGGCATAGCATGCATGGATCACTAACAATAGCACCGGCAAAATCGCAAAAGAGTTCACGATCTGCCCAAATTAACAACAATGCAAAAGTTAAGCTCGATTGAGTCAACCTAGGGTGCTCCAACATAACAAGTAAAGACATGGATGGGTAAAGCACAACAAGAATAACAAATGTCCCTTACTGATCAGCCTCAAAAGAGGCACGGACCACTAGGAAACAAGCTGGACATATGGCATCATGAACTAAAACATCCCAGACTTAGTGAAAATCACTAAGTCCCTGAAATCAGCAATCTCAGGTACCCCTCTTTGCAAGCTTGCACAAGACACCACACACATCCTAAAAATGCATGGGTGGCACCTCTGGAAAGAAGACAAAATGCTTAACAATTCATCCCAAAGGGGCACAGGCATATCATGCACACAATAATCATGGGAAAAATGACAAAAGTCAATGATGAGCTAACGGATCTGCAATTTAACTCATGATGCCTCCTTCTAACCGCATTTTGGGCATCAAGATGAACTCAAATGCAAATGATGCAATGGAATGAAATGATGTACTCGTCGAGACGAAGATTTTGATATATCATATGTCCAAAACGGAGCTACAGATGCGGAGATATGGCAGGTCAAACTTAGCACAAAAATCAGGGGGGAGAAAGGAGAAAGTCAACCGTCAGTGGATCTCAGATCTAGGGTTCATCCGGCGCGCGAACCGAGGTGCTCCGGCGAGCTCGAACCAGCTCCGGCAAGGTGGTGGCTGAGGCGGCCAGGTGAGGTGCGCCGACGACGAGGGCACGACGGAGGAGTGCGGCGGCCGGGCGAAGGCATGGCGAGGCGGCGGCGTCCCGGCGGTGGAGGCGTGGTGCGGGCTCCGGCCTGCTCCGGTCGGCGGGGCGGCGAAGTCCGATGCGGCGGCGTGCGGCCTCCGGCGCGGCGGCGCGCGGCGGAGCGCGGGAGGAAGATGGGCGGCGGCGAACCGGGCTTGCAGGGGCTTCCCGTGGGCCTGGCGGGCCCGGCGGCGGCGATGTGGGCGCTGCCCACGTGGCGCGCTGCGAGTGGCGGCGGGGTGGATCGGACGTTGTCCGGCGCGGCCGGACACGTCCGTCGGCGGTGGAGGAGGGAGACGTTTTTTTGGACTAGGGTTTGGACGTGGGAGACGAGATCCGAAATGGAGGGGTATTTATAGACATAGAGGGAGCTAGGAGAGTCCAAATGAGGTGCGGTTTTCGCCCACGCGATCGTGATCGAACGACCGAGACGATGGAGCAGAGTTTGGTGGGTTTAGGGCCAAATTGGAGGGGTGTTGGGCTGCAACACACACGAGGCCTTTTCGGTCCCTCGGTTAACCGTTGGAGTATCAAACGAAGTCCAAATGACCCGAAACTTGACAAGCGGTCTACCGGTAGTAAACCAAGGCCGCATGGCAAGTCTCGGTCCAATCCGGAGATGTTTAATCCCCGCACACGAAAGAAAGCTAGAAATGGCCACCGGAGGAGAACGAAGCGCTGTAATGCAAAACGGACAACGGGGAAAATGCTCGAATGCATGCGATGAACATGTATGCAAATGCAATGCACGTGATGACATGATATGAGATGCACGAAAACGAGAACAACACACGGAGACAAAGGCCCGAACCCGAGAAATAAATATAACTTAATGCCGGAAACGGCAAGAGTTGGAGTACAAATTGGGAAAGTAATATCTGGGGCGTTACATCGTCCTGTTGGATTTGCTCTAACCCACACTGTGGAGCTTCTCTCTATGCCCTCCCTCTGAGCTCAACGCCATTCGTCGTCTCCAATGTTTGTGTTTGTGTCACTGACGCACTGTATTTCGAAGCATCTCTCTCCTTGTCGAGTCCTCTGCTGTCGATCTTTTCCGATGCGGCTCGGCCTAGTTGTTCTAAAAATTTGCTCTCTGCCTGTGCGGAGCAGCTACATGTGATCCGGTTTAAGACTGCGAAGATTGATTTCCCCCAAATGTCTCGCTCATTGTGCGAGTTTTTTTTGATTCAGTCGATGATGGTTCAGGTTCTACAAGTGATGAGTGTCATTTTCAGTTCATGTGCTCATCACCAAAGCTGTGCGGGGAGAAACTATGTATCTAAGGAATCTAGCCCTTGTCACAGCATTGGTGGCTCATGTTTTCGGGGGAGCTGCTGTCGATTCTGATTTTATCAGGACACGCTAGTGCTTAGTCCTGATTAATGCTTTTTATTTCCTCTTGTTTCTTCAGTTGTTCCTGCATATAATTTTGTTGATTTGGTAAGCCTAGTCATTCTTAGTTGTAGTCAGAATTAGTTTTACCTAGTTCTAGCCTATGTTTAGTCCTATTTAGTTGTAAACAAACCAGATGAATGGTATGAACAATGTTTTGGATCTGCAATGCTTAGTTATACATAGTTATAGTTAGGCTATATCATCTTAAGTTGCAGTGTGTTCTAATTACACTACTACGCTAGCACACCGCACACTAGTACTACCTCTATCCCAAAATAAGTGACTCAACTTTGTACTAGCTTTAGTACAAAGTTAATACAAAGTTGAGTCACTTATTTTGGGACGGAGGGAGTATTATTCTTCAGTCTTAGTATGCAGCTCATTTGCAGTTTCAGTCTCAGCTTTGTCTTTCTCTGTTACCCAGTCTTCGTTTATTCATCGGTGTTTTACATTTTCCACCCTATTTAATCCTTAATCTTCTCAGTTCTATCTAGTTTCTATCAGTCAAATGTGTTAGTTCTATGTACTTATGGTTTAGTTTTAGTCTACACTCTTCTTAGTCAGTATTTTTGTTTTTCTTCAAGTTTCAGTCTTTAAATTGGAGCGTCCTGCTTAAGTGGTTCAAGATAGGCTCAGTCATTGTTTGTCAATATTTTTTTAGTCTTTTATTACTTACTCCCTCAGTCCCATAATGTAAGACGTTTTTTTGACACAGTGTCAAAAAACGTCTTATATTATGGGACGGGTGAGTAATTCTATCTGTTTTCATTTTTCGGACTTTGTAGTTCTTAGTATTTGATTAGTGTCACTGTTTATCAGTCATCAGTCTCCTGTGGTTATGGTTTAGGACTAAATATTTTTAATTTAGTTTTAGTCTTCACTCTTTTTATTCAACATTTTAGTTTTTCTTCAGATTTCAGTCTGTAAACAGGAGTGGCCTCATTTGCATCCTTCTTCAGTCTTGTTCCTCATGGGTCTTCTCTTTTAGTAGTTGATTAGTGTTTTTTGTGTACCATATGTTACTATCAATCATTAGTCGTTAGTTTTATTGATCTTTCTTTTCAATATTTCACTCTTCAGTCGTCATTTCTTCTTTCCATAGTGATATGGCTCGGTCCCTCTTTGGTTAGTCTTTGCCCTTCATCTAAACGGGTTGTAAAGAGGTGTTTTAATTAGTCATTTAGTATTCTTCAGTCTTTATTTTCAGTTCTCCATTCTTATTCATTCCTTTTGTCCTTAATTTTCTTTGTCTTTCATTCCTCAAATCCTTACTTCTCATAATTAATTTTATTTCATTTCTTTATCTTCAACTAACAGTTTTCATTCCCTGTGCTAGTTACTCTTCAGTCCCATCAGTATCATTATCTTGTTATTGTTATTTTTCTGCAAGATATCACTATTTAGTCGTCTTTTCTTATTTCTATAGTATTCATTTTTTTCATTGTAGAGGAGTAGATAACAGTCTCTCTCTCTGGTTGATTGATGTACATATATCTACTCCCTCCGTTCCTAAATATAATTTTTTTTAAAGATTACATTACAAACTGCGCAAATAGGTGAAAGCGTCTTACCCATCGTGGGGGCACTGTTGCGTGTTATAAAGGCCAGGGGCGCACCTCCCTGGATAGCGCATACATCAGTTGAGATTACAAGCTTGAGAAGAAAGAAAGAGGTAGAGATAAGGACTCTAGTTAAGATAAATGTCCTTCCTAACTACCTAGCATATATGCGCAAGTAATGCAATCTCCTGCCACACTACAACACGTATACAATTGTGTTTAACACCCTCCCTTAATCACAACTTCATCAAGTTGAGATTATGCTTAAAATCTTCAAAGCTTCGTGTGGGAAGAGGCTTTGTGAATCCATCTGCTATTTCGTCCTTGGAATGCACAAACCGTATGTCAAGTTTCTTCTGAGCCACTCGTTCTCTGACAAAGTGAAAATCAATTTCAATGTGTTTAGTCCTGGCATGAAAAACTGGATTTGCAGATAGGTATGTGGCACCCAGATTGTCACACCATAAACATGCAGCTTGAGTAGTTTTTACACCAAGTTCCTTCAGCAGTGATTGCACCCATATGATCTCAGCTGTTGCATTTGCCAATGCTTAGTATTCTGCATCTGTACTAGATCGAGAGATAGTTGCCTGTTTTCTTGCACTCCATGAAATTAAATTTGGACCAAAAAATACTGCAAAGCCACTAGTTGACCGCCTGTCATCCAGGCAGCCTGCCCAGTCTGAATCTGAGAAAGCACTCAAATGTGTAGATGATGACTTACTAAAATTCAGACCAATATTGAGAGTATTCTTGACATATCGAACTATACGCTTTGCAGCAGTTGAGTGAACTGTGGTGGGTGCATGAAGAAACTGACAGACCTTATTAACAGCAAAGGAGATATCAGGCCGTGTAAGTGTCAAATATTGAAGCGCACCTACCGGACTCATGTATCTTGTGCTATCATCTTGACCCAAAGGCTGCCCTTCTGTAAGGGACAATTTTTCTGAACTTGATAATGGAGTAGGCGAGGGTTTACACCCTTGCAAACCAGCCTTTTTTGCCAAATCTGTTGCATACTTTTCCTGAGAGAGATGAAGACCATTATCATGTTTCTTCACTTCTATCCCTAGGAAATAATGCAAGTCTCCAAGGTCCTTGAGAGCAAATTGTGCACTTAGATCCTTCAATAAGCCTGTGATAGCCTCATCAGATGAACTTGTGACAATAATATCATCAACATAGATGAGAACAAATATATGAGTGTTGCATTTGTTGTAAATGAACAAAGATGTATCAGACTTTGAAGGGATGAAACCAAGTGCTTGCATTTTGTGACTTAACCGTGAGTACCATGCCCGAGGAGCCTTCTTCAATCCATGCAAGGCTTTGTCAAGTTTACATATATGAGAAGGTGCATTCTTGTTTCCAAACACAGGAGGTTGTTTCATGTACACTTCCTCTTCCAGAACACCATGCAAAAACGCGTTCTGAACGTCTAGCTGTCTAAGACTCCATCCCCTGGAAACAGCAATGGATAACACAAGACGGATAGTGGCAGCTTTTACAACTGGACTAAAAGTATCCTCATAGTCAATGCCATACCGTTGTTTAAAACCTTTTGCTACAAGTCTTGCTTTGTAACGATCAATAGTGCCATCAGATTTTCTCTTAATCCTAAAAACCCACTTGCAGTCAATAAGGTTTTTACCTTGCCGTGGAGGAACCAAGTGCCATGTGTTGTTCATCTTTAAAGCCATGTACTCTTCTTTCATTGCTTGTTTCCAATTTTCATCACCAAGGGCTTCCTCAAGTGAATACGGCTCGCCTGGCTCACCTGTAGAGCAGATCATGCCAAATTTTGTCATACGTTTGTAATTTACTGGTTGTATTACCCGCTGCTGGAGACGAGTACGTCGTGACGTAGTTGGCTCTAGCGCAGAAGATCCCGTGGGAGCTGCAGCTTCGGATCCCGGAGTGGATTCGGTAGGATCCACAGCAGCCGCACCAGAAACAGAGACCAGATCCTCTGTGCGCGGAGACGAGGCAGTGACATGGGGCGGAGTCACATGTGCCATAGAAGATCCCGTCGGACAGGGCTCGTCCCGCAGCAATGATGACGCTGGTCCCCCGCGTGCGCCAGGTGTGGAGCCCGTTGGGCCCGGGCCAGTTGGCCGACGCAGATCCCGCCACTTGTAGCAGACAGGCTGAGGCGGAAAGCGACCGCCCGTGGGCCCTGGCGAGTGCGGGCCGGCGCCTCCGGCCGCTGACTGCCGCGTGGTGCAAGCGGTCCACCTGCTGTCGTGCGGTCGGGCGCTGAAGGAGAAGCGGAGGGCTCGGGCGCGGAATCTGAGGGAGATCCGCGTGACCGAGCTGCGGGCGGCGATCCCGAAGCGGATCCGGCTGGCAGGTCTGCCACACCTGAATGCGGCGATCCCAAGGGAGATTTGCTCCCCAAGTCCTGGCACATGAAATATGGCCCTGTTGGGCGATTTTCTTCATTATTTTCGACTCCGTTTTCTTCAACGTAGCTTCCTGTGTCATCACACAACTCATGCAACGTGGTAAGAGGGTTAGTCACGGTAGTATCATCAGAGTTATACTCCCCATTAGCAAAGCCGGTTAGGTTTGGAGGCAAAAGAAGAATTTCTTTCCGAAGTAACGCACCGGCGTTTGGGTGTAACTCAGCGAAAGGAAATTTGGTTTCATCGAATACAACATCACGGGATATGTAAACTAGACCAGTAGAGACATCTAGACATTTGACCCCCTTGTGTTGAGAGCTATACCCGAGAAAGACACATTGTTTTGAGCGAAACATGAGCTTGCGAGAGTTGTAGGGTCGAAGATTAGGCCAACAGGCACACCCAAACACACGAAGTGATGTGTAGTCGGTTTGACATGAAGGAGTCGTTCGGTGGGTGTGTCGTTGTTGATAACTCGACTAGGAAGCATGTTGATAATGTGAACGGCCGTGAGAAACGCTTCGTCCCAAAATTTAAGGGGCATAGAAGCGCCGGCAAGAAGAGCTAGACCAACCTCAACTATGTGCCTATGTTTGCGTTCGGCCGATCCATTTTGTTGGTGAGCGTGAGGGCATGACACATGATGGGATATGCCAAGAGTTTGAAAGAAGGAGTTGAGCTTCTCATACTCCCCCCCCCTAGTCGGATTGGACAGCAATAATTTTGCTGTCAAACTTGCGTTCTACAAGTGCTTGAAATTTTTTGAACACTTGAAAAACATTGGATCTTTTCTTGAGAAGGTAAATCCAAGAAAATTTGCTATAGTCATCAATAAAGCTAACATAGTATGTGTGTCGACCAACCGAGGTCGGGGCAGGACCCCAAACATCAGAGAATATCAATTGCAAAGGTTGAGTGGAAACACTAGTAGATATAGGGTAAGGTAATTGATGACATTTTGCTCTTTGGCAAGAATCACAAATAGTTTCAATATTTCGCTCACCAACAAATGGGAGCTTATTTTTCCTAAGCAAATGTTCAACCAAAGAAAAAGATGCATGTCCTAAATGATCGTTCCATAGTGTGGACGAAAGCTTGATAGCACCACAAGCTTGTTTATTTGATCTTCTAAACTCCGGAATCAACGGGTAATGCCCTCGAACACATCTACCTCAATAAAGAATTTTCCTCGTGGCCTGATCCTTGATCAAAAAGAAGAAAGGATGGAATTCAATGAATACATGATTATCAATGGTAATGCGATGAACGAAGAGAAGATTTTTGTTGGCACTAGGAACATGCAAAAATTTTCTAAGGTGAATCTTGCGAGAAGAGGTACGTATAATCGAATAACCTATGTGACTTATCCTCATACCTGCACCACTTGCCGTGTGAATTTGGTCTTTTCCATGATATTTCTCACGAAAAGTCACCTTCTCAAGTTCTCCCGTGAGGTGGTTGGTAGTGCCGCTGTCAAGATACCAATTAGTATCAACGCCATATGACCCATCAGCAGCGGCAGCTACCTTGTCATCTTCATCAGAGGAGGCATCGTCTTCATCGAAACGATACCAGCAGTCCTTGGCTGTGTGGCCAGGCTTGCCGCAGATCTGGCAACGAACGGCATCAGGACGTGATCTGCCCCGAGCCACCGCCGCTGCCACCCCTGCCGCGACGACCCCTGTTGTTGGTGTAGTTGGGACGTCCACCGCAAGAAGAGTTGCTGGAGCCGCTGCCACCTTGCTTGCCCTTGTGTCGAGGGGGGCCGCGAGAGCGCGAGGAGTACCCGCCGCGCCCGCGAGTGGCGGCATTGGCCGAAGACTTGAAGCCGCCGCCGGTGATGTGGAACTGTGCCACACGCTGATCAAAGTTGCTCAGCATGGAGTATAGCTCGTCGATGGAGACCGGCGTGACATGGGTGTCGAGGGAGGAGACGAGGGGCTAGTAGTCCATATCCAGCCCATGCAGCAGGTAGGAGATGATCTCATCATCCTGGATGGGCTTGCCGGCCACGGCGAGTTCATCGGCAAGGCCACGCATATGGGCGTAGTATGCAACAACCGATTGGGTGCCCTTCTGTGCATTGATCATGGCAGTGCGAATATTGTTTACACGGCTCAAAGATTGAGAAGAAAACATGCCTGCAAGTGCCACCCAGAGGGCATGCGTGGTGGTGACCCTGGTCACCGCGATCAGCACTTCCTTGGAGAGATTGTTGAGGAGGTAGCCGAGAACTTGTTGATCCTCCTTCACCCAGATGGGATGGAGAGGGTTTAGCTCAGACGACTCCTTGCGTTCCTTGTCCTTGGTGACGAGGAGGCGGGTGGGTTCCGGCATCGTCCCATCAACGTAGCCGAAGAGCCCGGCTCCCTTCAGCTGCGGCGTAACCTAAGTTCGCCATAGGACGTAGTTCGTCCGGGAGAGCTTCTCCGTGACCTGACCGAGATTTCTTGGGGCGGCGCTGGAGGAAGACATGGCTTGCGACTATGGAGCAGCTAGGGTTTGTTAGAGGAGGCTCTGTATACCATGTGCGAATAGGCGAAAATGTCTTACCCATCGTGAGGGCGCTGTTGCGTGTTATAAAGGCCAGGGGCGCACCTCCCTGGATAGCACCTGCAGCAGTTCAGATTACAAGCTTGAGAAGAAAGAAAGAAGTAGAGATAAGGACTCTAGTTAAGATAAATGTCCTTCCTAACTACCTAGCATATATGCGCAAGTAATGCAATCTCCTGCCACGCTACAACACGTATACAATTGTGTTTAACACAAACTACATAGGATGTATATAAACATATTTTAGAGTGTAGATTCACTCATTTTGCTCCGTACATAGTCTATAGTGGTTTAGAAACGGAGGAAGTAGTAAATATTTGTGGTTCATATCTAATAAATGGAAGAGTAAGCAAATGATGTTGATTAGTTTCACTCTTCCAGTTTTCTTACTTGTCTCCGATACATATCTACTTCCTCCGTCTTAAAATAAGTGTCTTGAGCTTAGTACAAATTTGTACTAGAGTTAATACAAAGTTAAGACACTTATTTTAGAACGAAGGGAGTAATTAACTACTCTCTCTATAAACAAATGTAAGACGTCTTATATTTATTTACAGAGGGAGCAATAATATCTGTATTTCCAGCTCTGCTTGGCACCCAGCTTTCACGGCTGTTGTACGAGATTGTGTTGGGCTCGAGTGGTAGATCAACTCTCTCTCTCTATCTCTCTCTTGTGTACATATCTAGTAAATGGTAGAGTAAGGAAACGATGTCCATTAATTTTACTCTTACATTTTTTCTTACTTGTCTCCAGTACACATTTTTTATAAAGGGCATTTTATTATTTAAAAAATGTAGCATCAAACAGATACAAAGCATTATGAGTGACACACGACTTCTGCATAACTAAGATGCACACAATCAATTCTAAAAAGTTTGACAGAAAAAAACCCGACAAAACGGAAACAGTAAAGTCCTATAGACCGACACTATGCCTATGTCAAAAGTGGTGGTGGGTCAATCCGGAGGTTATGCTGCCACCCCATGTTGGGAAAAAACCCTCCATAGCCACCTGCTCCAATCGCGTACACACCGCCTTGAACAACGGCTGGTACTCCGCTCGCTGTAGCGTAGACCACGTACGAAGCGAGTGCGTACACCGGAAAATAACCTGTAGAGGAGAAGCGTTCTTGTCACTAAAAACCAAATCATTTCTACATAGCCATAAGGACCACATTAAGGCATACGCTCCCATCCTTATTAGCATTTTGAACCTATTTGGAATACCGTCCAACCAATGACCAAAAATATTGGCAACACTTGTGGGTGGATACAAATTTGACGCTATTTGGATGACTGATCACGTAGAACATGCAAACTTGCATTGGAAAAAGAGGTGTTTGATTGTCTCGTCATGAGTACAAAAACATCACTTCTTACTCCCTTGACAGTTGCCCATGTGAGGTTGTTTTTGGTTTGCACCACTCCCCGAAGATATCACACGAAGAGTTTGACCTTTACTGGAATCATCGACTTCCATAGTTTCTTATTATTATTCACCGGTACGACAGAGTGCGTAAGGCGAGGCCCAATAAAATGCCGCCTGAACGAAATATTCGGTGGGGATGAACTGAGCACCTGCGCAATAGTATTCTTCTTCTTGCGAGCGATGATGTACAAAGTTGTATATTGTTCTCGAAGACTGGAATTGCCTAGCCATATGTCTTCCCAAAAACGAATCTCTGACCCACGAAAGACTCAAAGCGAAAAAGATGTTTCTTTGCCGCCATTACGCCAGCCCAAAAGTGAGAGTCTCCAGGTTTTCAATATGCCTGAGACACCGCTGTTGGATGTGGGGTTCCGGCAAACCCTTAAGATTCGAACACTAGGGTGCGCGTGAAGTCTTTTTCCTCCCACCGATCTACGCCCTAGCTCGCTAAGATCTCGCGGACGAACTCGACGCACTAGCAACACAGAAAGACACAAGATTTATACTGGTTCGGGCCATCGTTGTGGTGTAATACCCTAATCCAGTGTGGTGGTGGTGGATTGCCTCTTGGGCTGGTGATGAACAATACAAGGGGAAGAACAGCCTCCTGACGTTGAGGTGTTCTTGTGCTTGGCCAACTTGTGTGGGTGAGAGTGATCTAAGATGTCCACTCCCGCCTATGGTGGTGGCTTGTCCTACTTATAGAGGCCCTGGTCCTCTTCCCAAATCTTGAGCGGGAAGGGAGCCAACCATGGCGGGCAAATTTGAAGGGGGACACCTAGTACAAGCTATCCTGACAAAAGGTGGTCTGCACCTGCGAAAGGCTTTGGTGGTGACGCCGTCTTGGGCTCCATGATGACCTCCGTCTTGCCGTCCTTCTGGTCTTGGTCTTGTTGTGCAAAAATGGCAACCTTTGCCTGATGCCTCGGTACTCCTTGCCTGCGCTGGTTTCCTTAGCACCAAAGAGGAAACAAGGAAGCTGTGCACGCTGGCGCCGGCCTGGCGCTCGCCTGGTGTCGATCGTCATTCCTTATGTCACGAGAGCCTCGTGGGGTTCGCCTCGCCTTGATGTCTCCGCTCCTCGTGAGCCTGCCTGACTAGGCCACTCCGGAGGTGGTCTTGTGTCATCCGCCTCGCGAGGTTTGGCCCCTCACGAGGGTCTTGGATGCGTTGCTGATGAAGGTGGGTCGTACGGCCTGCTAGCTTAGCCATGCGGCGGGCCACAGGCAGGCAATTCTGGGGACCCCCGTTCCCAGAACTCCGACAGTAGCCCTCGGGCCCAAGGTGCACTTGGGCTTGGCTTCGCGGCGAAGCCAAGGGTCAAGCACGGAGCATTGCGGGCCCAAAAGCCTACGGCCTCGGTTGACGCGTGGCGGCTAATTGGACGTGGGCGTATCCACTTCCCCATGCTACCTCGGTAACTGCACGACTTGACGAGTCCCTGCGACATGCAAGGAAAACTATCATTACTTCTGATCGTGGGAGGTGCCGGTTGGCCTTCTCTTGCTATAAATGGGGAGGGGGCAGAGGCCCCCGTTGCCCATCCCTTCCTTGCTTGCTTGCTTCTTTCTCCTTGCTCCGTTGTTAGCTTCTTCTTCCTTGTTTCGTCGCTAGCACCAATGGCGCCAATCAGAAGGTTCTCCGCCGAAGAAAAGGGGAAGGCCCCCCGAGATATCCCGGAGCAACTTCCGCCGAAGAAGAGGTCGATCCATCGTCGCGAAGAAGCGGCGATGCAGGTGGTGGATAGGCCTTGGTGTGAGCGGCCTCCCCCAGGGTATCCGCTTCCACTGTATGCCCAAGCCAAGGACCCTGGAAGGCGGAGGGACGAGCAGCGCCGCCGGCGCCGCGCCCGGGGTCGCCCCGCCGCTGGTGCTGTGGGCTCCGATGCCCCCAAGCTCTTGGATCTGCTTCCCACGATTCTTCTCCGATGTGATGCCGCCGAGGGGGCCTCTCGAGCTCTGGTTGCAGCATGTCGACTGCGGTGCTGCGGCAACGGGAGCGAAGATCGAAGCGGTCCCCACCGGCAAGATCTTCATGACTCGTGGCTGGGGCGAGATCGCACGGGTCTGCCACGTGAGGGGCACCCTCGCGATCCATCTCGAATACAACGGCGTCTCCACCCTCTTCTTCAAGGTCTTCGATGCCGAGGGCCGCCACCTGGAGTGCTGCTCCGGAGAGGAACGCGAGGCTGATGCGCGCTCCGCTCGCGGCCACTCCAGCAGCAACAACCCTTGGGAGTCCAGCAGCTCTCATGAGCTCTACGAGACTCCGGAGACGAGCAGCGACAGCTATGTGCCCCCGAGCTCTCGCCACGCTCGGAGCAGTGCTGCCGCGTCCCGCCGTCGCCGCCGCTGATCTGGATGGGGCAGGCGCCGGCCTCCCGTGGCCCACTGTTGATGATGGCGTCTGCCACGGGAGGGTGTAGATAGTATCCTGCATAGTTTCATCTTTTGTTTCCTGCGAAGAATCATGAAGCGCCCCGTGGGGGCATGTAAGGGTCTGTACTTCCCTGTTATGAAGATTTGATGAACGCGCGTCCCGTTAAGGCTCGGTCCCCCTTCTCTTTCCTCGCGATAGCTTGTTGCTCTACACCGACGGATCCCGATCCCCAGGCAGGCTACAGCCGTCGCTGGTATGCTAGGTCGCGTGCCGTGGTCAAGACCAGGAGGTGTGCGGCCCAAGGTCTAGTAAGAGCCCCTGAGGCGCGATGCGCAGGAGGTCCCCCTTAGCGCTTAAGCGGCCACGGTAAGGGAAGAAAGGGAGTTGACGTGGCCGCAACGGGATTGCAGCAAGGCGTGAGTATCCATAAGGCCCAGACATTTAGCCGATCCGAGGGCGAGACTTATCTTGTGAACTTCGTGGCGATTCCCGATGTTGCGTTGGGGCTGCGCGCCAACTTGCGCGGCATAGCCAGGCCGGCCCATACAAGTTTCCCTCCTCCCATGCTCTCCTTAGTGCTCTGCGTCCTCAGGTCCCGGCCCTCGAGCGAGCTCAGCCGCCGCTGGTATGCCAGGTCGCGATGCCGTGGTCAAGGCCAGGGGGTGAGGGCTGGAGAGCCAGTAAGAGCTCCTGAGTCGCGATGCTCGGGAGCCCCCCTTTAACGCGCAAGCGAATTGCATGAGTTAAAAGGAGACTCGTGGTGCTGCCTGCCATCTTCCCCGCGAGGTCCCTGTGGATAGGCGCAAGAAGAACATGGTTTGCCGTTACAGCCGCCAGCCTGCCGCTGGTTGGTCCGGATGAAGTGAAGGCACCGAGGGCCTGGTGAGGTGACGTGCGCGGGGCGTGCCGCGAGCCAGAGCTCGACCGCTCAGATTTGTCGACGTGGCAGGGACGGACCCATGCACCAGCGCCGTGACTGTGAGGAGGCCCCGTGGGAGGTGATGATCGACCAGGTGATAACCGCGGGCAGGTTAAGCAGGGAAGGCAAATCAGCTTGGGTAAATGTAGGAATATACACGCCACTGGGTCTGGCCCGACCGGCTTGGGGATGATGTAGCCCGAGGGGCGCCCCCAGCAAGGTAAGCTAAAGACATAAGCAAATGGGATACATGCCATAGGGATGGACCCACACGGCCTGGGAATAATGCAGCCCAAGGGGCGCTCCCAGCTTAAACGAGCTTGGAAGATGTCACCTGGTTCTATAGACGAAGCAGAGTTGGTGCAGCTGAAGGCGTGCGTCAAAGAAAGGACTCCTCATGAGCCACCGGAGACCTGAGCCTCGGGAGACTCTGGGGGCTCGGGAGGCTTCCTGAAGACCGTCTCCATTCCCTCTAGGACGACGCGGTACCTGGCCTCTTGAGCCGCCAGGTCACGCCGCATGGCACGCTGATAGGCCAACGCCACGCTCGGCAAGCCGAGGGGCATGCGAACGTAGTTGTGTGGCGGGCCCTCGCAACGGCCCACACGCGAAGGCCAGAAGCGTTCCTGAGACGCGGCCCTATTGAGCCCTGGGACGTCAGCGTAGACACGCAGCTTAGCACCCTCGCCTGAGTGGTGAGCCGCGCCTTGTGTCGGCTGTCGCCGTGCAAATTTGAAGGGGGACAGCTAGTACAAGCTATCCTGACAAAAGGTGGTCTACGCCTGCGAAAGGCTCTGGTGGTGACGCCGTCTTGGGCTCCACGTTGACCTCCGTGTTGCCGTCCTTCTGGTCTTGGTCTTATTGCACCCAAATGGCAACATTTTCCTGATGCCTCGGTACTCCTCGCCTGCGTTGGTTTCCTTAGCACCAAAGAGGAAACAAGGATGCTGCGGGTGCTGGCGCCCACCTGGTGTCTATCGTCATGGCTCACGTCACGAGAGCCTCATGAGGTTGTCCTCGCCTTGATATCTCCGCTCCTCGTGAGCCTGCCTGACTAGGCCGCTCTAGAGGAGGTCTTGTGTCGTCCTCCTCGTGAGGCTTGGCCCCTCGAGTGGGTCTTGGATGCCTTGTTGATGAAGATGGGCCGTACGGCCTACTGGCTTAGCCACATAGTGGGCCGCGGGCAGGCATGTCTGGGGACCCCCGTTCCCAGAACACAGATAGTAGCCCCCGGGCCCAAGGCGTGCTCGGGCTTGGCTTCGTGGCGAAGCCAAGGGCCAAGTACGGAGCACCACGAGCCCCAAAAGCCTGTGGCCTCGGTCGACGCGTGGCAGTTAATTGGACGTGGGCGTCTTCACTTCCCCACGCTGCCTCGGCAACTACACGACTTGACGAGTCCCTGCGACATGTAAGGAAAACCATCATTACCTGCGATCGTGGGAGGTGCCAGTTGTCCTTCTCTTGCTATAAATGGGGAGGGGGCGGAGCCCTCGTTGCCCATCTCTTCCTGCCTTGCCCCCGTCTTCTTCCTCGCTCCATTGCTCGTTGTGCCACCAATGGCGCCACGAAGGAAGTTCTCCATCGCTGAGAAGGGGAAGGGCCCTCGCGAGGGGCCCGGCTCACCGGCGCCCAAGCGTGGACATGGCCGTCCACGCAAGCACGCAACGTCCCGTGGCGCGGCCCACTATCGGAGCGGCGCCACGGCACGCGGAGGGGCTCGTCCCACCCATGGTGATCAAGTGGATGAGGGGAGGCTTGCTTTGGTGGCGCGACACCCCCGTCCGCGTTTCCACATGGTGGAGGCGTCGCCGGAGTTTGTCGTCTGGTCGGAGAATCCGGCCGGCAACTGGCTCCAACTTCCGCGCTTCTTCGCCGACGAGCTGCCGGCCTCTGGTCCAGGCGGACTCTGGCTGCAGGCGGATGGTTGCTGTAGCAAGGCCTCTTGGGTTCCGGTCGCGACTTCCGCCGCGGGCAACATAGCCCTAGTCTATGGTTGGCAGACGTTCGCCCGCGCGCGCGGCTTGGGCCGGCGGTGCGCCCTCCACTTCAAGTACGACGGCGAATCAACCCTCTACGTGAGGGTGTTTGATGAAGATGGTCGCCGTGCCGGGTGCTGCCCCAAGGCAAACGATGGTGAGGAGGTGCTTGGTCTCGGGGACGGTCGCGAAGAGGATGAGGGCGAGCCTGCCCTGGGGGCGGCTGTGTCTTGTCCAACTACGGCGGCTCTTCCTCCGGTAAGAGCTCCAGTAGCCGTGGCCACGACCAGCCGCCGCGTCGCCGCGCCCGCTTTGAAGGCGGCAGTGGGTCATCTCGTTGCCACGCCTCCGTGAAGCGCGAAGAAGGATCCGGCTAGGCTCGGGGTGCCGCTAGGGTTCTGCCTCCGCAGATTGCTGCAACGCAGAGTTTGTTTTACTCTTTTTCCTACATCAAAAATGTAACCAGTTTGGGCCTAGGGGCGTGTACCGAACTTTGGTTCCTCGGTTGTGGCACCGTGCATGTTGTGTCGTTATTTCATGCAAAGATGACTTAACCTGGTATATCCGGGACACCCTCTTCCTCACGAGGCGCTCATTTCCTCGCGTCCATCTTGCCTTGGCGGCCTGCATTTGCTCAGGAACTGCAAAAGCTCGATAGGAAGTGTGTTGAAAGATTTTCCGTTCTCCCTGGCCCTGACCTGGCGCCTTGTATCGCGGTACCCGAGCGGCATGGACTAGGAGAGGCACGCCAGCTTTTGGGCTCGAACAAGGGTGGCTCGCGAGAAGGCAGAGAAGGGAGAAAATGCTCGCGGGGGCACCTGCCCAGCCCCCTCGCGAGGCATGTGAGAGAGAGAACACGAGCTAACCCGACCCAGAAAAACGCGGCGAGAAGCGAGGGGGTTAAATCAGCAAGGAATGCCAAAAGCAAATTTCGATTTAAGGAAAAGGAAGGCAAATGCGGAAAGCAAATGAAAAGACACGTCCGGCACCTATTCTAGTCTTCAAGTCTTCTCACCAGCACGGAGCTAAGTGCTGCCACTAGGTGTGGGCGGGAGCCCAGGGCTTGAGGCTGGCACTCCTGAGACTCCTGGGTGTGTACAACCCCAACTCATTATTACGTGAGAGTGTCAGGGGTGGCGATTCTTCATAGGCACCTGGCCTTGCTTCACAGGCTCTGGGCCTTGCTTCATGGGTAAAACTTCCGGAGGTGCTGGATGTTCCAGGTGTTTTGGACTGGTACTCCATATTGTGTCTCCATGCACACGGCGCCACGCCTGGAGATGTGGATGACCTTGAACGGCCCCTCCCACATTGGTGAAAGCTTATGCAACCCTTCCCTAGAGAGGACCCGCCTCAGGACTAGGTCTCCTGTCTCAAGTGTCCTAGAGTGGATGTTGCGACAGTGGTATCGCCGCAGTGCTTGCTGGTACCTCGCCACTCGTAGGGCAGCTTCACGGCGATGTTCCTCCCCCAACACGAGGTCCATCCCCCGTGTGGCGTCCTGCTGCGCTTCGTCAAACGCCAGGACCCATGCAGAGCGATGCTTGACCTCATGAGGGAGGACTGCTTCAGCTCCATAGATGAGGAAGAATGGAGTCTCTCCCGTTGGCTTGGTGGCAGTGGTCCGGATGGACCACGACACGCACTGGAGCTCATCGTGCCAGCCCCTGCCGCAGGCCTCCAGCTTCTTCTTGAAGGTCCTGGTCTTGAGGCCCCTCGCGACCTCCGTGTTAGCACGTTCGGCCTGACCATTGCTCCTGGGGTGGGCCACCGAAGCGTAGCAGATCTGCGTTCCAAGGTTAGCACAGTAGGTTTTGAAGAGGTTGCTAGTAAACTGCGAACCGTTATCTGTGATGATGCGGTTGGGGACCCCGAAGCGGCTCACGAGGCCCTTGATGAACTTGACAGCAGAGCCGGCTGGGATGGTACGGACGGCTTCCACTTCCGCCCACTTGGTGAACTTGTCGATGGCGACGTTGAGGTAATGGTAGCTCCCTGGCGCTCGAGGGAACGGGGCTAGGACATCCAGCCCCCAAACCGCGAACGGTCATGTGAGAGGGATAGTTTAAAGTCCCTGAGCACGTTGATGGATTTGCTTGGTGTGGAATTGGCAAGCTTCACAAGACTTCACCAGCTCGGTTGCGTCGTTGAGTGTTGTAGGCCAGTAGAATGCACTGCGGAACACCTTGCCAACGATGGTCCGTGACGACGAGTGGTGTCTACAGTCCCCGCCATGTATGTCAATCAGTAACTCCCTTCCTTGGTCGCTAGATATGCAGCACAGTGTGACATCGTTCGGTCGCTTCCTATATAACTCGCCATCTTGGATACAGTATGTCGTGGCTTGCCGGCCACGCGCTCCGCCTCCTCTTCCTTCTCCGGCAACGTCCCACACGTTAAGTACTCCTTAAATTCCTTGGTCCAGCATTCCTCCTGGGGATCGAGCGCCAAGAGTAGCCGAGCTCCGGAGGTTGGTCCACAGGCCGGGGCTCCCGCGGTCGGAGGCTGCGGGAGCTCCTCCCGAGGGTGAGTCGTGCTTGAAAGAGGTGGCACAGCTGATGGCTTGAAGAGCCGCTCCTCAAAGACGCATGGCTCTTGCGGTTGCCGCTTGGACGCTCTCCTAGCGATGTCGTCGGCTTCCTTGTTGGTGCCCCGGGGCACGTGCTACAGCTCCAGGCCCGAGAAGTGTTTCTCCATCTTACGCACCTCCGCGAGGTAGGCCTCCACATGCTCGTCCTTCGTCTCATACACCTTGTTGGAGAAGTTGACGAGGAATTGTGAGTCGCCTCTGACAGTGAGGCGCTTCACCCGTAGGGCCGCAGCAGCCTTCATGTTGGCTATGAGACCTTCGTATTCTGCGATGTTGTTGGAGACCTTCTCGCCGTGCTGAAAGCAGAACTGCATGGCGTAATAGAGCTTGTCCTGGGTGGGCGAGATGAGCATTGTTCCAGCCCTCGCGCCCTGGTGTGCGAAGGCACCATCAAAATACATGATCCAACTGTCCGGAGCCTTACTTCCTAGGGAGGTGGACCGGTCTTCTCCTTCCTCAAGTGTCGGGGCATCCGTCCATTCTGTCACAAAGTCAGCAAGTGTGGCCCCCTTGATGATCCTCGTAGTGCTGGACTCCAACTGGAACGCTTTCAACTCTATGTTCCACTCTGCGACCCTTCCGGCTGAGTTAGGGCTCCTTAGTGTCCTTTCCAGTGGGTAGGCTGAGACGACCTTGATGGGGTGGCCCTGGAAGTAGTGTCGCAGCTTGCGCAGGCTCTCGAAGGTCTCCTCCACGTCTTGAATCAATGTCCTTGCCTCGCGAGACTTGACCACTATGTCATCGACGTAAGCCTCTACGTTCCTCCCGAGCCGCTGCCCCAGAGCGATGTGCATCAACCACTTAAAGGTCACGCCCACGTTGCACAACCCGAAGGGCATGCAGGTGTAGCAGTACACCCCGCATGGTCTCAGGAAGGCCGTCTTCTCCACATCTTCCACAGCCATCTTGATTTGATGATACCCTGAGAACACATCTAGGAAGCACAACAGGTCACACTCGGCGGTGGAGTCAACGATCTGGTCGATGCGCGGGAGTGGGAACGGGTCTTGAGGGTAGGCTTTGTTAAGATTAGTGAAGTCGACGCACATCCGTTCCTTCCCACCTTTTTTCGGCACCACGATAGGGTTCACCAGCCACTCGGGGTATCGGACCTCTTGGATGGCACCTGCCGCTTCCAGCTTCCGTATCTCTTGGACGATGAAGGCCTGCTTCTCAGTGGAGTGCCGCCTTGCTCGCTGCTTCATGGGGCGGATGTTGGGGCATACCCTTATATGATGTTGGATCACCTCCCTCGGGACCCCTACCAGTTGATTGGGCTCCCACGCGAATATCTCCTTGTTCGCGCACAAGAACCTCAACAGGGCTTCTTCTTGTTCCGGGTCAAGGCTGGATCCTATGGTAAAGGTGGCTCCCGAAGACCCGTCCTCCCTGACCGATACCTTCTTGGTTTCCGCCTTGTCTTGGGTGAACATCTCCTTCTTCTTGGTGGGCGCGGCCTCCCTGGCCTCGGGGGCACCGCCGTCGGCGGGTTGTGCTGCTGCCACGGTCTTGTAGGTGAGCCTGAGCGCCATCACAGCCTCCTTAGTGTCCCCCTTGATGGTGAGGACGCCCTTGCTCCCTGGCATCTTCATGAGGTTGTAAGCCGGGTGAGTCGCCGCCATGAACTAAGCGATAGTCGGGTACCCGAGGATGGGGTTGTACGGGAGACCGATGCGAGCGATGTCGAAGTCCGCCAGCTCGGTGCAGTAGTTGTTGCGTGTGCCGAAGGTGACAGGGAGGCAGATCTGTCCCAGGGTGTGGGCAGCTCCAACGCCCACTCTCGAGAAGGGCTTATTGAGGCCGAGCCGCTCGAGTGGCACGTGGAGAAGGCTGAAGGCTTCTACGAAGAGCAAGTTGAGGCCAGCGCCACCGTCGATGAGGGTCTTGGTGACGGCCACATTGCAGATGGTGGGCGTGCAGAGCATCGGGAGCATTCCGGAGCCAGAGGTAAGGTCGGCCTCTGGCGCAGCCCAGCCCGGCGGAGCCCCCGGGCACCTGGAGGTGGCCCCAATCTGACGGAGGAATGGCTTGGTGTGGCGGTCTGATGGTGGTGCTTGAGAGCCGCTGAGCAGGGCCGCGACTGCGCGGTGCGCCGGCACCACGTAGCGAGAAGTGAAGAGATCGCGGAGCTCCTCCCAAGATGCCACCATGGATCTAGGAAGCTTGAGCAGCCAGGCGCGTGGCTCGCCGGCAAGGGCCACGGGAAGCCACTTGGCCATGACCATGTCATCACCCGCGGCTTCGAGGACGGCCTCCTCGTACGCCAGCAGGAAAGCTAACGGGTCCGCCGCGCCGTCGTAGCGCGGCGGCATCTCAGGCCTGAACTTGGGCGGCCACTGCACCCGCCGCAAGGCGGGGGGCAGGGCTCGGAGCCCCCTGGCCCCGTTGTCAACGCTGACCATCGGAGTCGGCAGCATGGCGCCTGCCATGTGGGCGGAGCGCGGTGGCAACGGAGCGCAGATCGACGGAGGGGAAGCTACGGTGGACCCCTACCTGGCACGCCAAATGTCAGATGCGGGGTTTCGACAAACCCTTAAGGTTCGAACACTGGGGTGCGCGCGAAGTATTTTCCTCCCACCGATCTATGCCCTAGCTCGCTAAGATCTCGCGGATGAACTCGACGCCCTCGCAACACAGAAAGACACAAGATTTATACTGGTTCCGGCCACCGTTGTGGTGTAATACCATACTCCAGTGTGGTGGTGGTGGATTGCCTCTTGGAGTGGTGATGAACAATACAAGGGGAAGAACAGCCTCCTGAGGTTGAGATGTTCTTGTGCTTGGCCAACTTGTGTGGGTGAGAGTCATCTAAGATGTCCCCTCCCCCCTATGGTAGTGGCTAGTCCTATTTATAGAGGCCCAGGTCCTCTTCCCCAAATCTTGAGCGGGAAGGGAGCCAACAATGGCGGGCAAATTTGAAGGGGGACAGCTAGAACAAGCTATCCCGACAAAAGGTGGTCTGTGCCTGTGAAAGGCTCTGGTGGTGACGTTGTCTTGGGCTCCACGATGACCTCCGTCTTGCCATCCTTCTGGTCTTGGTCTTGTTGCACCAAAATGGCAACCTTTGCCTGATGCCTCGGTACTCCTCACCTGTGCTGGTTTCCTTAGCACCAAAGAGGAAACAAGGACGTTGTGCACGCTGGCGCCCGCCTGGCGCTCGCCTGGTGTCGATCGTCATGGCTTATGTCATGAGAGCCTCGTGAGGTTCGCCTCGCCTTGATGTCTCCGCTCCTCATGAGCTTGCCTGACTAGGCCGCTCCAGAGGAGGTCTTGTGTCGTCCGCCACGCGAGGCTTGGCCCCTCGAGACGGTCTTGGATGCCATGCTGATGAAGGTGGGCCGTACGGCCTGCTAGCTTAGCCATGCGGCGGGTCGCAGGCAGGCAAGTCTGGGGACCCCCGTTCCCAGAACGCCGACAATCGCCTTTTGGCCTAAATACTTGTTGCGTAGCATGGTTTGCCAAACACCATCCTCAGTAAGTAGTTTGAACAACCTTGGTCTTTCGGTCAGTCTGTATTTTTTCTTTTCCCCGTCTCCTTGCCAAAAGAATCTGGATCTAAAATAGCCCAATCTTTGCAAGACCCCTTTTGGTAGTTGAAAGAAAGAAATCATATAGAGAACCATATTTGTGAGGACGGAATTAATCAAAACTAACCGTCCCCCAATTGAGATCAGCTTTCCTTTCCAACTGCTCAACCGTTTCTCTAAACGCTCCTCTACATGCTTCCACTCCACAATAGTGAGACGCCGATAGTGAATCGGTATTCCCAAATACCTAATCGGTAATTGTCCATGCGTGCAACCAAATAGGTCAGCATAATCGGCCACCGACTCAATGGTTGCTCCGAAGCAGAACAATTCGCTTTTATGTAAGTTAATTTTAAGACCCAACATTTGCTCAAACGCCGAAAGCAATTGTTTCATGATTCGAGCCTAGTCCAGGTCATGTTCCATAAAAAGAATTGTGTCATATGCATATTGCAGAATAGAGAGGCCACCATCCACAAGGTGTGGCACTATACTGCAATCTGGCCATCCTGCTTAGCACGCTCAATCAGAATAGTCAACATGTCAGCAACAATGTAGTCACCCTACCGTAGTCCTTTTTTTGTGTGGAAGTAATGGCCTACATCATCATTGACTTCGATGGCCACACTACCTCTAGTTACAAAGTTTTGGATCCACTGGCACCATTTGCCAGAGAAATCTTTCAACCTTAGGGCCTGTTGGAGGAAAGACCATTTGACCTTGTCATACGCTTTTTCATAGTCAATTTTGAATACTACTCCACTCATGTTTTTCCGGTGCATTTCATGAACGGTCTCATGCAGGATTACAACCCCATCGAGTATATTCCTTCCTTGCATGAACGTCGTTTGAGACAATCGGACCACATGTTCAGCCATCGAGTTTAACCAATTTGTAGCCACTTTTGCTGAAAGTCTTAAAGCTGACATTAAGGAGGCATATTAGTCTGAAATTTGGATCCGTTCGGCCTCCTTAACCTTCAGCAACAATACAATCTCACCAAAGTTAAGCTTGAATAGATCAAGTCTATTGGCATGAAGACAACTGAACATTTCTAGAAGGTAAGTCTTGATGATATCCCAGAAATTCTGATAGAATTCTGTAGGGAAGCCATCAAGTCCTGGAGCTTTGTTGTGTTCCATTTGGAACACCGCCGCTCTCACCTCCTCTTCTAAGAATGGTGCCGTAAGGATATCGTTTTCTTCTGCCATGACCTGTAGAATATCATCTGTTCGAGTCTCGTCAAGGGTGATGTTCCCTCAGCCGTCGCCCCGAACAGATATTTGTAGTATTTTGTGATGTACCTTTTGAGCTCTTCCTGATCATCGATCCGCCCCTCATCTTGTTGGAGACTGTAAATACATTTCTTCCTATGTCGCCCATTGGCAATAAATTGGTAGTATCTTGTATTACTATCACCCATCAAAATGAAGTCAGCTTTAGATCTCTTGTAGTATTTAATTTCCTCTTCTCGCAAAAGCCTAGCCACCTTCTCATTAGATTGATTTTTCAATTCAATCTCTTGTTGAGATATGGTGCGTGTCTCTGCAATCTTGTCGAGCTCGTTAATAATGGTGGAGAGCCGTTGTTTTTTCTTTTTTATATATTTTGTTGGTGTGTGCCCATCCAGTGAGCTGTGGCCTCATGGCCCTTATTTTAAAGTTCCATCTCTGAATCGGTGTACGACCAATGGCAGGCCACTCCCAAACATTCTTAACTATGTCCACAAATCCTTCCCTATGCAGCCATTCCAATTCAAATTTGAAGGGGCGATAATAGTGGATTTGTAGAGTTAGAATCTAGAATTATGGGTGGATGATCCGATAATGCCTCGATACGCTATAGGGCTCGCACAGTTACGAAACAAAATTTTTGTTCCCATTCGGTGTCCGTGAGTACCCTATCAAGCTTCTCGTATGTCGGCACAGATCGATTATTAGCCCAGATGGACTGTCGCCCTGACATAATGGCCCCTCAAAGATCCAAACTGTCTATCACAACATTGAATAGAGAAGGCCAATGGGTGTCAAAGCGGTCATTATTTTTTCTCTTCCTGGTACCTAAGGATATTAAAGTTCCCTCCAATCAACATTGGATATGGGTTATCCTTAGCCAGGTTCACCAATTCCCGAAGAAAAGCCGCTTTTATGTTCATCTTGGGCAGCCCCATAGGCAGTGACGAGAGTCCATGTGAAATTATCAGGCCTATTTCCTAGGTGAAACTTTATATGAAATTCACCGATCGAAAAGGCTAAGAAGTCCATGACTGACGTCAGTATCCCAAGAAGGATTCCTCCAGACCTTCCACGAGCTGGTAGACTCTGCCATGTGTAGTCGAAACCACCCGATAGGTGATTGAGGACATGCGGGCGAAAGTCACACTTACCAGCCTCAGAAACTGCCACAAAATCCAATCCATGTTCCTGAACACAATCACCAACGTGTTTATGTTTAGCCAAGTTTGAGAGACCTCTGCTATTCCAAAACCTGTCTCTCATGTGGAAACTCGTATCGTTGTGGAGCTCTTCGCCTTCTTGTGTGGGTTTTGTTTCCTTTTAGAGGAGTGCGATTTAGATTTCCACGTGGACACTATGAAGTCACAAAACATGGACCCAGGTCTTGCGTCATCCAATCCAACCTCAGTAACCTCACCAACCAAGTTGGAGATAAGTGGGCCATCATATTTGGCATCCGCTTCATCATCCTCATTGGTTTCAGGGTTCGGTAATGTGGTAGGACAATTCGGAGAAACCTTTAATCGGTCAATCCCCATATATTTAAGTACCCCATCGACCGATTAATTTCATTTTCATTCTTTCCCATAGATACACCAACATTCTTTAAGGTAGAACAAATGTGAGTTCCTGAAAAGGAAAGAAAAGATTGAGCGGACGAGGTACCTGTCGTTGGGTCCAAGTTCCTTGAAGCCTAGCGGCGCATCGCCTTTGCGAGAAAATGCTCATCGATCGGAGAAGAACCATCAACAGAGAGAGCGTGAAGGTTACTACATCGAACGGGTGTAGCCTGCACTCCAGACATACTACCCATCGGCATCGATAGCAGAATTGTTAGAAAAGTATGGATGGTTGTAGAGGTCGGTGAAGAGGGACGCGCCCCGGGACCCACTGGAACGACCGCGGCGAGTGCTGAGGCTGACAAACTCGCATGTTCTACTGCTTGTACTAGAGGAACCACGGCACCTGTCGCGCGAACCAGAGACTTTGGTAGTGCCATGGTCGAAGAAACTGGCGCACGAACTGAAACCGGAGCAGCAGTATGGGCAGCTGCTACCTCTTGAGCATGCGTTGGTTTTCCCTTGAAGAGGAAAGGGTGGTGCAGCAAAGTAGCGCAAGTATTTCCCTCAGTTTTGAGAACCAAGGTATCAATCCAGTAGGAGATAACACGCAAGTCACCTAGTACCTGCAAAAACAATCAAGAACCATGCAACCAACGCGATAAAGGGGTTGTCAATCCCTTCACGGTCACTTGCGAAAGTGAGATCTGATAAAGATAGTAAGATAAATATTTTTGGTATTTTTGTTGTATAGATTGGAAAGTAAAGATAGCAAAATAGTAAATGAGATGCGATGTAAATAAAAAGAGATGCAATATAATAAGGAAGAGACCCAGGGGCCATAGGTTTCACTAGTGGCTTCTCTCATGATAGCATGTATTACGGTGGGTGAACAAATTACTGCCGAGCAATTGATAGAAGAGAGCATAGTTATGAGAATATCTAGGCAATGATTATGAATATAGGCATCACGTCGTGTTAAGTAGACCGAAACGATTCTGCATTTACTACTATTACTCCACACATCGACCGCTATCCCGCATGCATCTAGAGTATTAAGTTCATAAGAACAGAGCAACGCTTTAAGCAAGATGACATGATGTAGAGGGATAAAATCAAGCAATATGATATAAACCCCATATTTTTATCCTCGATGGCAACAATACAATACGTGCCTTGCTGCCCCTACTGTCACTGGGAAAGGACACCGCAACATTGAACCCAAAGCTAAGCACTTCTCCCATTGCAAGAAAGATCTATCTTGTAGGCCAAACTAAACTGATAATTTGAAGAGACTTGCAAAGATATCAAATCGTGCATATAAGAATTCAGAGAAGAACCAAATATTATTCATAGATAAACTTGATCATAAATCCACAATTCATCGGATCTCGGCAAACACACTGCAAAAAGTATTACATCGAATAGATCTCCAAGAACATCGAGGAGAACTTTGTATTGAGAACCAAAGAGAGAGAGTAGGCCATCTAGCTAATAACTATGGACCCGAAGGTCTGTGGTAAACTACTCACACATCATTAGAGAGGCTATGGTGTTGATGTAGAAGCCCTCCGTGATCGAATCCCCCTCCGGCAGATTGCCGGAAAAGGCCCCAGATGGCATCTCACGGGTACAGAAGGTTGCGGCAGTGGAAAAGTGGTTTCATGGCTCCCCCTGATGTTTTTAGGGTATAAGTGAAGGAAATATGCCCTAGAGGCAAGAATAAAGTTGTTATTTATATTTCCTTATATCATGATAATGTTTATTATTCATGCTAGAATTGTATTAATCGGGAACTTAGTACATGTGTGAATACATAGACAAACAGAGTGTCACTAGTATGCCTCTACTTGACTAGCTCGTTGAATCAATGATGGTTATGTTTCCTAACCATGTACACGAGTTTTCATTTGATTAACCAGATCACATCATTAGAGAATGATGTGATTGACATGACCCATCTGTTATCTTAGCACGATGATCGTTTAGTTTGTTGCTATTGCTTTCTCCATAAATTATACATGTTCCTATGAGATCATGCAACTCCCGGATACCGGAGGAACACTTTGTGTGCTCTCAAATGTCACAACATAAGTGGGTGACTATAAAGATGCTCTACAGGTGTCTCCGATGGTGTTTCTTGAGTTGGCATAGATTGAGATTAGGATTTGTCACTCCGAGTATTGGAGAGGTATATCTGGGCCCTCTCGGTAATGCACATCACTATAAGCCTTGCAAGAAATGTGATTAATGAGTTAGTTGCGGGATGATGCATTACGGAACGAGTAAAGAGACTTGCCGGTAATGATATTGAACTAGGTATTGAGATACCGACGATCGAATCTCGGGCAAGTAACATACCGATGACAAAGGGAACAACGTATGTTGTTGTGCGGTTTGACCGATGAAGATCTTCATAGAATATGTAGGAACCAATATGAGCATCCAGGTTCCGCTATTGGTTATTGACCGGAGATGAGTCTCGGTCATGTCTACATAGTTCTCGAACCCGTAGGGTCCGCACGCTTAACGTTCGGTGACGATCAGTATTATGAGTTTATGTGTTTTGATGTACCGAAGGTAGTTCGGAGCACCGGATATGATCACATACATGACGTGGAGTCTCTAAATAGTCGAGACATAAAGATTGATATATTGGACGGCTATATTCGGACTCCCTGAAGTGTTCCGGGTGATTTCGGAGAAAACCAGAGTGTCGGAGGGTTACCGGAACCCGCTCCCCCCCCCCCGAGGAACTAATGGGCCACATGGGCCTTAGTGGAGAGAGAGAGGGCCGGCCAGGGCAGGCCGCGCACCCCCTCCCCCTCTAGTCCGAATTGGACTAGGGGAGGGGGGGGCGGCGCCCCCCTTTCCTTCTCCCTCTCCTCCTTCCTTTCCCCCTCATAGTAGGACTAGGAAAAGGGGAGTCCTTCTCCTACTAGGAGGACGACTCCTCTCCTAGAGCGCCCCAAGGGCCGGCCGGCTTCCCCCCCCCCTTGCTCCTTTATATATGAGGGCAGGGGCACCCTAGAACATACAAGTTGATCATTGATCTCTTAGCCGTGTGCGGTGCCCCCCTCCACCATAATCCAGCTCGGTCACATCGTCGTAGTGCTTAGGCAAAGCCCTGTGCCGGTAGCTTCATCATCACCATAATCCCACCGTCGTGCTGACGAAACTCGATCTCCCTCGACACTCAGCTGGATCAAGAGTTCATGGGACGTAACCGAGCTGAATGTGTGTAGATCGCGGAGGTGCCTTACTTTCGGTACTAGGATCGGTCGGATCATGAAAATGTATGACTACATCAACCGCATTGTCATAACACTTCCGCTTACAGTCTACGAGGGTACATGGACAACACTCTATCCCCTCTTGTGGCTATGCATCACCTAGATGGATCTTGCATGTGCGTAGGAAAATTTTGAAATTACTGCGTTCCCCAACAGTGGTATCAGAGCCAGGTCTATGCATAGATTTTATATGCATGAGTAGAACACAAAGGAGTTGTGGGCGTGGGTAAATACATATTGCTTGTCGTCACTAGTTTATTCTTGATTCAACGTATTGTTGGATGAAGCGGCTCAGTCCGACATTACGTGTACGCTTACGTGAGACTGGTTCTACCGACGTGCTTTGCACACAGGTGGCTGGTGGGTGTCAGTTTCTCCAACTTTAGTTGAATCAGTTCAATGAACAGGGTTTTTCCCGAAGATCAAAAAGCAATCACTATACCGCGTTGTGGTTTTTGATGCGTAGGTAAGAACAGTTCTTGCTCAGCCCATAGCAGCCACGTAAAACTTGCAACAACAATGTAGAGGATGTCTAACTTGTTTTTGCAGGGCATCTTGTGATGTGATATGGTCAAGAAATGATGCTAAACTTTATTGTATGAGATAATCATGTTTTGTAACACAGTTATCGGCAATTGGCAGGAGCCATATGGTTGTCGCTTTATTGTATGAAATGCAATCGCCATGTAATTGCTTCACTTTATCACTAAGCGGTAGCGATAGTCGTAGTAGCAATAGTTGGCGAGATGACAACGATGCTTAGATGGAGATCAAGGTGTCAAGCCGGTGACGATGGTGATCTTGACGGTGCTTTGGAGATGGAGATCAAAGGCACAAGATGATGATGGCCATATCATATCACTTATATTGATTGCATATGATGTTTATCCTTTATGCATCTTATTTTGCTTAGTTTGGCAGTAGCATTATAAGATGATCTCTCACTAAATTTCAAGGTATAAGTGTTCTCCCTGAGTATGCACCGTTGCTACAATTCGTTGTGCCGAGACACCATGTGATGATCGGGTGTGATAAGCTATACGTTCACATACAATAGGTGCAAGCCAGTTTTGCACACACAAAATACTCAGGTTCAACTTGACGAGCCTAGCATATGCAGATATGGCCTCGGAACATTGAGACCGAAAGGTCGAGCGTGAATCATGTAGTAGATATGATCAAGATAGTGATGTTCACCATTGAAAACTACTCCATCTCACGTGATGATCGGACATGGTTTAGTTGATATGGATCACGTGATCACTTAGATGATTAGAGGGATGTCAATCTAAGTGGGAGTTCTTAAGTAATTTGATTAATTGAACTTTAATTTATCATGAACTTAGTACCTGATAGTATTTTGCATGTCTATGTTGTTGTGGATAGATGGCTCGTGTTGTTGTTGCGTTGAATTTTAATGCGTTCATAGAGAAAGCTAAGTTGAAAGATGATGGTAGCAACTACACGAACTGGATCCGTAACTTGAGGATTATCCTCATTGCTGCACAGAAGAATTACGTCCTGGAAGCACCGCTAGGTGACAAACCTGCTGCAGGAGCAACACCAGATGTTGTGAACACCTGGCAGAGCAAAGCTGATGACTACTCGATAGTTCTGTGTGCCATGCTTTACGGCTTAGAACCGGGACTTCAATGACGTTTTGAACATCATGGAACATATGAGATGTTCCAGGAGTTGAAGTTAATATTTCAAGCAAATGCACGGATTGAGAGATATGAAGTCTCCAATAAGTTCTACAGCTACAAAATGGAGGAGAATAGTTCTGTCAGTGAACATATACTCAGAATGTCTGGGTACCACAACCACTTGACTCAGCTGGGAGTTAATCTTCCTGATGATAGTGTCATTGACACAGCTCTTCAATCGCTGCCACCAAGCTACAAGAGCTTCATGATGAACTATAATATGCAAGGGATGGATAAGACAATTCGTGAGCTCTTCACAATGCTAAAGGCTGCGGAGGTAGAAATCAAGAAGGAGCATCAAGTGTTGATGGTCAACAAGACCACCAGCGTAACGCCCTCGATGCGGCTATATCTCTCACGTGTCGAAGCACGACTTAGAGGCATAAGCGCATTGAAAGCAATGTCGCAAGTGAGGTAATCTCCACACAACCCATGTAATACATAAGGGAACGGGATACATAGTTGGCTTATAATCGCCACTTCATACAATACATGAATAAAGCATTAAATCATCCAGATACAATCAAGGTCTGACTACAGAACCAAAATAAAAGAAGACTACCCCAAATGCTACACAGATCCCCGATCGTCCCAACTAGGCTCCACTACTGATCAACTGGAACCGGAACAACATAACGAACACGAACTTCATCGAGCTCCTCCTTGAGCTTGGTTGCGTCACCTGCACGGTATTAACGGCACTTGCAAACTGGTTTTGGAAGTATCTGTGAGTCATGGGGACTCAGCAATCTCGCACCCTCGCGATCAAGACTATTTAAGGTTATAGATAGGGTAAAAGGTATGAGGTGGAGCTGCAGCAAGCGACTAGCATGTATGGTGGCTAACATATGCATACGAGAGCGAGAAGAGAAGGAAAAAGCACGGTCGAACAACTATGATCAAGAAGTGATCCTAGAACAACCTACGTCAAGCATAACTCCAACACCGTGTTCACTTCCCGGACTCCACCGAGAAGAGACCATCATGGTTACACACGCGGTTGATGTGTTTTAATTAATATCAACTTCAGGTTTTCTACAACCGGACATTAACAAATTCCCATCTGCCCATAACCACGGGCACACCTTTCGAAAGTTCAAATCCCTGCAGGGGTGTCCCAACTTAGCCCAACACAAGCTCTCATGGTCAACGAACGATATTCCTTCTCCCAAGACAATCCGATCAGACTCGGCATCCCGGTTTCAAGACATCCTCGACAATGGTAAAACAAGTCCAGCAACACCGCCCGAATGTGCCGACAAATCCCGATAGGAGCTGCACATATCTCGTTCTCAGGGCACACTCAGATGAGACTAGCTACGAGTAAAACCAACCCTCAAGTTTCCCCGAGGTGGCCCCGCAAGCAGCTCAGTCGGACCAACACTCAGAGGAGCACTGGCCCTGGGGGGTTTAAATAAAGATGACCATTGAGTCTGCAGAACCCAAGGGAAAGAAAAGGCTAGGTGGCGAATGGTAAAACCAATGTTGGGCATTGCTGGAGGAGTGTTATTCAAGGTGAACTGTCAAGGGGTTCCCATGATATCCCAATCGTGTAAAGAACGCAAAATCCGGGAACATAACACCAATATGACGGAAACTAGGGCGACAAGAGTGGAACAAAACACCGGGCATAAGGCCGAGCCTTCCATCCTTTACCAAGTATATAGATGCATTAATTAAATAAGAGATATTGTGATATCCCAACAAACTATCCATGTTCCAACAAGGAACAAACTCCAATCTTCACTTGCAACTAACAACGCTATGAGAGGGGCTGAGCAAAGCGGTAACATAGCCAAACAACAGTTTGCTAGGACAAGGTGGGTTAGAGGCTTGGATTAACAATATGGGAGCCATGATAAAGCAAGTGGTAGGTATCGCAGCATAGGCATAGCGAAAGAGCGAGCAACTAGCAAGCAAAGATAGAAGTGATTTCGAGGGTATGGTCATCTTGCCTGAAATCCCGCAAGGAAGAAGAACGAGTCCATGAAGAAGACAAACAGACATAGTCAAACGGGTCCTCACAAACGCGATGTTATCGGAACCAACCCGAAGAAGCAACACCGGAAAAAGCACACAACATAGTAAACAACCAACACATGAACATGGTATGATATGCGGGATGCGATATGTGATGCATATGCATGATTTGGAAAGGAATGATTGAACCTGGCCTCAACTTGGAAAACCAAGAGTGCCACTAGAAAGAGGAGTTGATTTCGGTTGAAGTCGATATAAAGATCACCGGAATCGGATGCACGGTTTGGAAATGGCAAGCAAAACAAATATGGCACCGGTCTGCGATAATCAGCAAGTGACCAACTAAATGCATCAAGATAAATATGCTACAGCACTCTAACATGACAACAAAATACATGGCAGGGATCCACTCATGAAGCTTGACAAAAGATGAACACTGAGATACGGCTAATTCATCCATTAAGATGTTCGAACAAGCATGGCAAAAGTGCAAAAGATAACAGGTTTCAGACTTTGTGAAATTAACACAAGTCTGGAATCTATCATCAGGAAGCAATATTTAGAGCATGATAAATATATGCTACAGGAACATATCATGGCAAAGAAAGGCATGGAATGAAGCTACTCAAAGCACTTAACAAAAGTCCCTTAGTGACGTTCAGCCAAAAGGGATCAGAAAATACAATTGCAAGCATGTGAACATAGCAAAAACACAAACAGATTCAGACTTAGTGAAAAACTGGAGCACGCAAAACAGTTAATGAGTAGGCATGTTTACGAGCTCGATGCACTCACTACAGAGCATGGCTTGACAAACTAAGAATACACCCATGAAGAAGAAATGGCATTGGAGCTAGACATGGCAAGAACAACAACATAGCATGCACGGATCAATAGCAACATCCTCGGCAAAATCGCTAAACATGTCAAGAATCTGACAGGATCAATTTATAGCAAAAGTAGAGCTCGATTGAGTCAAGCTAGGTTGCTCCATAAATGCAAACAAAGTCATGTATGGATAGAGCACCACAATGTTAACAAAACATCCTTACTGATCATCCTCAAAAGAGGCACGGATCACTAGGAAACAACATGAACATATGGCATAACAACAAAATCAGGACAAGGAATTAGTGAAATTCTAAGTCCCTGAAATCAACATCAACGATTACGCTACTTTGCAAGCTTGTGCTATTCACCACAAAGATCACAAAAATACATGGCATACACCCCTGTAAAGATGGCATGGCATTTAATAAAACACATGTAGAGCTCAGTATCATAGCATGTACACATTAATAATGGCAAAAATGACAAAAGGCCATTTGCTGAAACAGATCTGACAAATTCATCTCATAGCCCTCTTCCAACATCATTTCGGGCATCAAGATGAGCTCAAATGAAAATGATGCAATGAGATGAAATGATGTACTCGTCGAGACGAACATTTTGATATGCTACATGCACGAATCGGAGCTATGATGGAGTTATGATGCGATGAAGATTGCGTAAAAATTAGGGTTTAGGAGGGAAAAGTCAACCGAGGAGGATGGATCCAGATCTGGATCTCAGATCACTGTAGCGGCATGGACTTCGAAGTTCACCGGAGCTCTTGACGGAGTTGAAGAAGAGGGCATCGGCATGGGCGCGGAGCTCGCCGGAGAGAGCGTCGGGGCGGCGGTGCGAGGCGGCATCGGCGAGGAGCGGTGGCGGCGCCGGAAGCGGTGAAGGGCGGCGGGGCGGTGGCCACTGGTGACGATGCATGGCGGCGGCGCGGCGCCCGGAGCGCGCCAGCTCGGTGGAGGAGGAGCGGAGCGCCGACGGGTAGCGGACGGGCGGCGCGGGATCCGGCTCCCATCGGGCGGCAGCAGTGGCGGAAGGACCCGGGCGGGGAGGGCCGGATCTGGGCGGTGAGGGCCGGATCTGGGCGCCTCGGGCCCGGCGGCGCAGGGACAGCGGCGGTGGACAGGTGGCGCACCGCGGTTGGACGCGGACGACAGGGCGGACATGTCCGGGCGTGGTGGGATGCTTTTGTCCGGGAGCGCGAGGAGCGGTCTAGGGTTTGTCTGCGCGAGAATTTCGGAGGGAGGCACATATATATAGGTAGAGGGAGCTAGGAGAGTCCAAATGAGGTGCAGTTTTTGGCCACGCGATCGTGATCGAATGACTGAGAGTATGGAGATGGTTTTGGTGGGTTTGGGCCACTTTGGAGGGGTGTTGGGCTGCAACACACACGAGGCCTTTTCGGTCCCTCGGTTAACCGTTGGAGTATCAAACGAAGTCCAAATGGTACGAAACTTGATAGGCGGTCTACCGGTAGTAAACCCAGGCTGCATGACAAGTCTCGGTCCAATCCGAGAACATTTAACACCCACACACGAAAAGAGGTAGAAAGGGACACTGGGTGACATAGAAGCGCCGGATTGCAAAACGGACAACGGGGAAAATGCTCGGATGCATGAGACGAACATGTATGCAAATGAAATGCACATGATGACATGATATGAGATGCATGACACGCAAGCAATGACAAGGCAACGACAGCGAATAACTGGAAGACACCTGGCACATCGGTCTCGGGGAGTTACAACACTCCACCACTACAAGAGGAACTCATCTCGAGATCTAGAATGGCACCGGAGGGACAACGGAAGAGAAAGAGAAGAGGTAAAACTAAGTTGCTTCTTTCACAAACGAGTGAAACCACGAGCCTTGAGAGGTTGAACAAATTGAAACAAAGAAAGCAACGGGAAAGAGCGAAGTTGAAAGCACTCCACTAGGAAAAGGAGCAAGGAAGAAAAAATTCGAACAACACTCTGGTTGGAAAGATATGCAAGGCTTGGTAAAAATGAAAGAACTTGAGCAGCGGGCACAACACTCTGGTTAAATGGATGAGCATGAAAAGAACAAGGTCCAGACAAGAACAAGAAGAAGGGTAGCAGAGAGCAACATCACAATGCCTCAGGAAGAAAAGAGAGAATGGAATGGAATGAACGAAGTAGAAAACAAGAACTTGGCTTTGATACCAACTTGTAATGCCCTAGATGCGGCTATATCTGTCACATGTCGAAGCGTGACTTAGAGGCATAACCGCATTGAAAGCAATGTCGCAAGTGAGGTAATCTTCACACAACCCATGTAATACATAAGGGAATGGGATACATAGTTGGCTTACAATCGCCACTTCACACAATACATGAATAAAGCATTACATCATCCAGATACAATCAGGGTCCGACTACGGAACCAAAAGAAAAGAATACTACCCCAAATGCAACACAGATCCCCAATCATCCCAACTGGGCTCCACTACTGATCAACTGGAACCGGAACAACATAACAAACACGAACTTCATCGAGCTCCTCCTTGAGCTTGGTTGCGTCACCTGCAAACTGGTTTTGGAAGTATCTGTGAGTCACGGGACTCAGCAATCTCGCACCCTCGTGATCAAGACTATTTAAGCTTATAGGTAGGGTAAAAGGTATGAGGTGGAGCTGCAGCAAGCGACTAGCATATATGGTGGCTAACATACACAGACGACAGCGAGAAGAGAAGGCAAAAGCACGGTCGAACAACTATGATCAAGAAGTGATCCTAGAAAAACCTACGTCAAGCATAACTCCAACACCGTGTTCACTTCTCGGACTCCGCCGAGAAGAGACCACCACGGTTACACACGCGGTTGATGTGTTTTAATTAATATCAACTTCAGGTTTTCTACAACTGGACATTAACAAATTCCCATCTTCCCATAACGGTGGGCACGGCTTTCGAAAGTTCAAATCCCTGCAGGGGTGTCCCAACTTAGCCCATCACAAGCTCTCACGGTCAACGAAGGATATTCCTTCTCCCAAGACAATCCGATCAGACTCGGCATCCCGGTTATAAGACATCCTCGACAATGGTAAAATAAGTCCAGCAACACCGCCCGAATGTGCCGACAAATCCCGATAGGAGCTGCACATATCTCGTTCTCAGGGCACACTCAGATGAGACTAGCTATGAGTAAAACCAACCGTCAAGTTTCCCCGAGGTGGCCCCGCAGGCAGCTCAGTTGGACCAACACTCAGAGGAGCACTGGCCCAGGGGGGTTTAAATAAAGATGACCCTTGAGTCTGCAGAACCCAAGGGAAAGAAAAGCTAGGTGGCAAATGGTAAAACCAATGTTGGGCATTGCTGCAGGAGTTTTATTCAAGGCGAACTGTCAAGGGGTTCCCATTATAACCCAACCATGTTAGGAACGCAAAATCCGGGAACATAACACCGATATGACAGAAACTAGGGCGGCAAGAGTGGAACAAAACACCAGGCATAAGGCCGAGCCTTCCATCCTTTACCAAGTATATAGATGCATTAATTAAATAAGAGATATTGTGATATCCAAACGAACTATCCATGTTCCAACAAGGAACAAACTCGAATCTTCACCTACAACTAACAACGCTATAAGAGGGGCTGAGCAAAGCGGTAACATAGCCAAACAACAGTTTGCTAAGACAAGCTGTGTTAGAGGCTTGGCTTAACAATATGGGAGGCATGATAAAGCAAGTGGTAGGTATCGCAGCATAGGCATAGCAAAAGAGCGAGCAACTAGCAAGCAAAGATAGAAGTGATTTCGAGGGTATAGTCATCTTGCCTGAAATCCCGCAAGGAAGAAGAATGAGTCATTGAAGAAGACAAACGGACATAGTCGAACGGGTCCTCACAAACACGACATTATCGGAACCAACCCGAAGAAGCAACACCGGAAAGAAGCACACAACAAAGTAAACAACCAACACGTGAACATGGTATGATATGCGGGATGCGATATGTGATGGATATGCATGATTTGGAAAGGAATGATTGAACCTGGCCTCAACTTGGAAAACCAAGAGTGCCACTAGAAAGAGGAGTTGATTTTGGTTGAAATCGATATAAAGATCACCGGAATCGGATGCATGGTTTGGAAATGGCAAGCAAAACAAATATGGCACCGGTCTGCGATAATCAGCAAGTGACCAACTAAATGCATCAGGATAAATATGCTACAGCACTCAAACATGACAACAAAATACATGGCAGGGATCCACTCATGAAGCTTGACAAAAGGTGAACAATGAGCTACGGCTAATTCATCCATTAATAGGTTCAAACAAGCATGGTAAAAATGCAAAAGATAACAGGTTTCAGACTTAGTGAAATTAACACAAGTCTGGAATCTATCATCAGGAAGCAATGTTTAGAGCATGATAACTATATGCTACAAGGGCAAAGCAAGGCATGGAATGAAGCTACTCAAAGCACTTAACAAAAGTCCCTTAGTGACCTTGAGCCAAAGGGGATCAGAAAATACAATTGCAAGCATGTGAACATAGCAAAAACACAAACAGATTCAGACTTAGTGAAAAACTGGAGCATGCAAAACATTTAACGAGTAGGCATGTTTACGAGCTCGATGCACTCACTACAGAGCATGGCTTGAAAAACTAAGAATACACCCATGAAGAAGAAATGGCATAGGAGCTAGACATGGGAAGAACAACAACATAGCATGCACGGATTAATAGCAACATCCTCGGCAAAATCGCTAAACATGTCAACAATCTGACAGGATCAATTTATAGCAAAACTAGAGCTCGATTGACTCAAGCTAGGTTGCTCCATAAATGCAAACAAAGTGATGGATGGATAGAGATCCACAATGTTAACAAAACATCCTTACTGATCATCCTCAAAAGAGGCACGGATCACTAGGGAACAACATGAACATATGGCATAACAACAAAATCAGGACAAGGACTTAGTGAAATTCTAAGTCCCTGAAATCAGCATCAACGATTACGCTACTTTTCAAGCTTGTGCTAGTAACCACAAAGATCACAAAAATACATGACATACACCCCTATAAAGATGTTATGGCATTTAACAAAACACATGTAGAGCTCAGGATCATAGCATGTACACATTAATCATGGCAAAAATGACATAAGGCCATTTGCTGAAACAGATCTGACAAATTCATCACATAGCCCTCTTCCAACATCATTTCGGGCATCAAGATGAGCTCAAATGAAAATGAGGCAATGAGATGAAATGATGTGCTCGTCGAGACGAACATTTCGATATGCTACACACACGAATCGGAGCTACGATGAAGTAGTTATGATGCGATGAAGATTGCATAAAAATTAGGGTTTAGGAGGGAAAATTCAACCGAGGAGGATGGATCCAGATCTGGATCTCAGATCACTGTAGCGGCACGGACTTCGAAGTTCACCGGAGCTCTTGCCGGAGTTGAAGAAGGGGGCGTCGGCGTGGGCGCGGAGCTCGCCGGAGAGAGCGTCGGGGCGGCGGCGCGAGGCGGCATCGGCGAGGAGCGGTGGCGGTACCCGAAGGGGCGAAGGGCGGCGGGGCGGTGGCCACCGGCGAAGATGCGTGGCGGCGGCGCGGCGCCCGGAGCGCGCCAGCTCGGCGGAGGAGGAGCGGAGCGCCGACGGGTAGCGGACGAGCGGCACGGGATCCGGCTCCCATCGGGCGGCAGCGGTGGCGGAAGGACCCGGGCCGGATCTGGGCGCCTCGGGCCCGGCGGCGCGGGGACGGCGGTGGTGGACAGGTGGCGCGCCGCGGTTGGATGCGGACTACAGGGCGGACATGTCCGGGCGCATTGGGATGCTTTTGTCCGGCGGCGTGAGGAGCGGTCTAGGGTTTGTGTGCGCGAGAATTTCGGAGGGAGGCACATATATATTGGGAGAGGGAGCTAGGAGAGTCCAAATGAGGTGTGGTTTGCAGCCACGCGATCGAGATCGAACGACCGAGAGGATGGATGGGGGTTTAGGTGGGTTTTGGGCCACTTTGGAGGGGTGTTGGGCTGCAACACACACGAGGCCTTTTCGGTCCCTCGGTTAACCGTTGGAGTATCAAACGAAGTCCAAATGGTACGAAACTTGACAGGCGGTCTATTGGTAGTAAACCCAGGCTGCATGACATGTCTCGGTCCAATCCGAGAACGTTTAACACCCGCACACGAAAAGAGGTAGAAAGGGACACCGGGTGACATAGGAGCGCCGGATTGCAAAACGGACAACGGGGAAAATGCTCGGATGGATGAGACAAACATGTATGCAAATGAAATGCACATGATGACATGATATGAGATGCATGACATGCAAGAAATGACAAGGCAACAACAGCGAATAACTGGAAGACACCTGGCACATTGGTCTCGGGGCGTTACAACCAGTTTCGAGAAAAGGGGTAAAGGGAAGAAGGGGAACTACAAGAAGAACAGCAAGCCAGTTGCTGCTCAAGTGAAGAAACCCAAGTCTGGACCTAAGCATGAGACTGAGTGCTTCTACTGCAAAGGGACTGGTCACTGGAAGTGGAACTGCCCCAAGTATTTGGTGGAGAAGAAGGATGGCAAAGTGAAAGGTATATTTGATATACATGTTATTGATGTGTACCTTACTAATGCTCGCAGTAGCGCCTGGGTATTTGATACTGGTTCTGTTGCTAATATTTGCAACTCAAAATAGGGGCTACGGATTAAGCGAAGATTGGCTAAGGACGAGGTGACGATACGTGTGGGAAATGGTTCCAAAGTCGATGTGATCGCCGTCGGCACGCTACCTCTACATCTACCTTCGGGGTTAGTTTTAGACCTAAATAATTGTTATTTGGTTCCAATGTTGAGCATGAACATTATATCTGGATCTTTTTTGATGCGAGACGGTTATTCATTTAAATCATAGAATAACAGTTGTTCTATATATATGAGTAATATCTTTTATGGTCATATCTTTTATGGTCATGCACCCTTGATGAGTGGTCTATTTTTACTAAATCTTGATAGTAGTGATACACATGTTCATAGTATTGAAGCCAAAAGATGCAGAGTTGATAATTATAGTGCAACTTACTTGTGGCACTGCCATTTGGGTCATACTGGTGTAAAGCGCATGAAGAAACTCCATTCTGATGGACTTCTGGAATCACTTGATTATGAATCACTTGGTACTTGCGAACCATGCCTCATGGTCAAGATGACTAAAACTCCATTCTCCGGAACAATGGAGCGAGCAACAAAGTTATTGGAAATCATACATACTGAGGTATGTGGTCCAATGAACATTGAGGCTCGCGGCGGATATCATTATTTTGTCACCTTCACAGATGATTTGAGCAGATATGGGTATATCTACTTAATGAAACATAAGTCGGAAACATTTGAAAAGTTCAAAGAATTTTAGAGTGAAGTGGAAAATCATCGTAACAAGAAAATAAAGTTTCTACGATCTGATCGTGGAGGAGAATATTTGAGTTACGAGTTTGGTCTTCATTTGAAACAATGCGGAATAGTTTCGCAACTCACGCCACCCGGAACACCACAACGTAATGGTGTGTCGGAATGTTGTAATCGTACTTTACTAGATATGGTGCGATCTATGATGCCTCTTGCTGATTTACCGCTATCACTTTGGGGTTATACTTTAGAGACAGTTGTATTCACGTTAAATAGGGCACCATCTAAATCCCTTGAGACGACACCTTATGAACTGTGGTTTGGCAAGAAACCCAAGTTGTCATTTCTTAAAGTTTGGGGCTGCGATGCTTATGTGAAAAAGCTTCAACCTAATAAGCTCGAACCCAATTCGGAGAAATGTGTCTTCATAGGATACCCAAAGGAGACTGTTGGGTACACCTTCTATCACAGATCCGAAGGCAAGATATTCGTTGCTAAGAATGTATCCTTTCTAGAGAAGGAGTTTCTCTCAATAGAAGTGAGTGGGAGGAAAGTAGAACTTGATGAGGTAATTGTACCTGCTCCCTTATTGGAAAGTAGTTCATCACTGAAATCAGTTCCAGTGATTCCTACACCAGTAAGTGAGGAAGCTAATGATGATGATCATGAAACTTCTGATCAAGTTACTATCGTACCTCGTAGGTCAACCAAAGTAAGATCCGCAATAGAGTGGTATGGTAATCCTGTTCTCGAGGTCATGTTACTAGACCATGGCGAACCTACGAACTATGAGGAAGCGATGATGAGCCCAGATTCCGCAAAATGGCTTGGGCCATGAAATCTGAGATGGGATCCGTGTATGAGAATAAAGTGTGGACTTTGGTTGACTTGCCCGTTGATTGACAGGACATAGAGAATAAATGGATCTTCAAGAAGAAGAATGACGCTGACCGTAATATTACTGTTTACAAAGCTCGACTTGTTGCAAAAGATTTTCGACAAGTTCATGGAGTTGACTATGATTAGACCTTCTCACCCGTAGTGATGCTTAAGTCCGTTCGAATCATATTAGCAATTGCCGCATGTTATGAATATGAAATTTGTCAAATGGATGTCAAAACTACATTCCTTAATGGATATCTTAAAGAAGAATTGTATATGATGCAACTGATACGTCTCCAACGTATCTATAATTCTTTATTGCTCCATGCTATATTATCTACTGTTTTGGACATTATTGGGCTTTATTATCCACTTTTATATTATTTTTGGGACTAACCTATTAACCAGAGGCCCAACCCAAAATTGCTGTTTTTTTTGCCTGTTTTAGGGTTTCGAAGAAAAGGAATATCAAATGGAGTCCAAACGGAATGAAAACTTCGGGAACGTGATTTTCTCAACAAACAAGACCCAGGAGACTTGGACCCTACGTCAAGACACAAAAGAGGAGGCCACGAGGTAGGGGTGCGCATACCCCCCCCCTCCCAGGCACGGCCTCCACCCTCGTGGGCCCCATGTTGCTCCACCGACGTACTCCTTCCTCCTATATATACCTACATATCCCCAAACGATGAGATACGGAGCCAAAACCCTAATTCCACCACAGCAACTTTCTGTATCCATGAGATCCCATCTTGGGGCCGGTTCCGGAGCTCCGCCGGAGGGGGCATCGATCACGGAGGGCTTCTACATCAACACCATAGCGTCTCCGATGAAGTGTGAGTAGTTTACCTCAGACCTACGGGTCCATAGTTATTAGCTAGATGGCTTCTTCTCTCTTTTTGGATCTCAATACAATGTTCTCCCCCTCTTTTGTGGAGAACTATTCGATGTAATCTTCTTTTTGCGGTGTGTTTGTTGAGACCGATGAATTGTGGGTTTATGATCAAGTCTATCTATGAATAATATTTGAATCTTCTTTGAATTCTTTTATGTATGATTGGTTATCTTTGCAAGTCTCTTAGAATTATCAGTTTGGTTTGGCCTACTAGATTGATCTTTCTTGCAATGGGAGAAGTGAATAGCTTTGGGTTCAATCTTGCGGTGTCCTTTCCCAGTGACAGTAGGGGCAGCAAGGCACGTATTGTATTGTTGCCATCGAGGATAACAAGATGGGGTTTTCATCATATTGCATGAGTCTATCCCTCTACATCATGTCATCTTTCTTAAGGAGTTACTCTGTTTTCATTAACTTAATACTCTAGATGCATGCTGGATAGCGGTCGATGAGTGAAGTAATAGTAGTAGATGCAGGCAGGAGTCGGTCTACTTGTCTCGGACGTGATGCCTATATACATGATCATACCTAGATATTCTCATAACTATGCTCAATTCTGTCAATTGCTCAACAGTAATTTCTTCACCCACCGTAGAATACTTATGCTCTCGAGAGAAGCCACTAGTGAAACCTATGGCCCCCGGATCTATCTTTATCATATTGATCTCCTATCACTTAGTTATTTCCTTTGCTTTTTACTTTGCCTTTATTTTACTTTCCATATTTATCACAAAAATACCAAAAATATTATCTTATCATATCTATCAGATCTCACTCTCGTAAGTGGCCATGTAGGGATTGACAACCCCTATTCGCGTTGGTTGCGAGGATTTATTTGTTTTGTGCAGGTATGAGGGACTCGCGCATAGCCTCCTACTGGATTGATACCTTGGTTCTCAAAAACTGAGGGAAATACTTATGCTACTTTTCTGCATCATCCCTTCCTCTTTGGGGAAAACCAACGCAGTGCTCAAGAGGTAGCAAGAAGGATTTCTGGCGCTGTTGCCGGGGAGGTCTACGCAAAAGTCAACATACCAAGTACCCATCACATACCCTTATCTCCTGCATTACATTATTTGCCATTTGCCTCTTGTTTTCCTCTCCCCCACTTCACCCTTGTCGTTTTATTTGCCCTCTCTCTCTCTATCCTCCCTCTCTTTCTCCATTTGCCTCTTTTCGCCCGCTTGCTTTTTGTTTGCTTGTGTGTTAGTTTGCTTGCTTGTCACGATGGCTCAAGATAATACTAAATTATGTGACTTCACCAATACCAACAACAATGATTTTATTAGCACTCCGATTGCTCCTCTTACCGATGCTAAATCTTGTGAAATTAATACTGCTTTGTTGAATCTTGTCATGAAAGATCCGTTTTCCGGCCTTCCTAGTGAAGATGCCGCTACCCATCTAAATAGCTTTGTTGATTTGTGTGATATGCAAAATAAGAAAGATGTGGATAATGATATTGTTAAATTGAAGCTATTTCCTTTTTCTCTTAGAGATCGTGCTAAAGCTTGGTTTCCGTCTTTGCCTAAAAATAGTATTGAATCATGGAACAAGTGCAAAGATGCTTTTATCTCTAAGTATTTTCCTCCCACTAAGATCATCTCTCTTAGAAACGATATTATGAATTTTAAGCAACTTGATCATGAACAGGTTGCACAAGCTTGGGAGAGAATGAAACTAATGATACGTAATTGCCCTACTCATGGTTTAAAATTGTGGATGATTATACAAAAATTTTATGCCGGATTGAATTTTGCTTCTAGAAATCTTTTAGATTCGGCCGCGGGAGGCACTTTTATGGAAATCACTTTAGGAGAAGCTACTAAACTCCTAGATAATATTACGGTTAATTATTCTCAATGGCATATTGAAAGATCTACTAATAAAAAGGTGCATGCGATAGAAGAAATTAATGTTTTGAGTGGAAAGATGGATGAACTTATGAAATTATTTGCTAATAAGAGTGTTTCTTCTGATCCTAATGATATGCCCTTGTCTACTTTGATCGAGAATAATAATGAATCTATGGATGTGAATTTTGTTGGTAGGAACAATTTTGGTAACAATGCGTATAGAGGAAATTTCAATCCTAGGCCTTATCCTAGTAATCCCTCTAATAATTATGGTAATTCATACAACAATTCTTATGGAAATTATAATAAGATGCCCTCTGATTTTGAATCTAATATTAAATAATTTATTACTTCGCCAAAGAATTTCAATGCTTTGATTGAAGAAAAATTGCTTAAGATTGATGATTTGGCTAGGAACGTTGATAGAATTACTCTTGATGTTGATTCTTTGAAACTTAGATCTATTCCACCTAAGCATGACGTCAATGAGTCTCTCAAAGCCATGAGAATTTCCATTGATGAGTGCAAAGAAAGAACCGCTAGGATGCTAGCTAAGAAAGATGCCTTTATAAGAGCGTGTTCTTCTCATTCCTATGAAAATAAAGATGAAGATCTAAAAGTTATTGATGTGTCCCCTATTAAATCTTTGTTTTGCAATATGAATCTTGATAATGATGGGACTGAATATGATCCACCTTTACCTAGAAGGCGTTCCAAGAATTCGGAATTATTTGATCTTGATGCTAAAATTGATAAAAGTGGGATTGAAGAAATTAAAACCCTAGATGTTGCTAAACCCACTATTATGGATTTCAAGGAATTTAACTATGAAAATTGTTCTTTTATTGATTGTATTTCCTTGTTACAATCCGTGCTAAATTCTCCTCATGCTTATAGTCAAAATAAAGCGTTTACTAAACATACCGTTGATGCCTTGATGCAATCTTATGAAGAAAAACTTTAATTGGAAGTTTCTATCCCTAGAAAGCTTTATGATGAGTGGGAACCAACAATTAAAATTAAAGATCATGAATGCTATGCTTTATGTGATTTGGGTGCTAGTGTTTCCACGATTCCAAAGACTTTGTGTGATTTGTTAGGTTTTCGTGATTTTGATGATTGCTCTCTAAACTTGCACCTTGCGGATTCCACTATTAAGAAACCTATGGGAAGAATTAATGATGTTCTTATTGTTGAAAATAGGAATTATGTGCCCATAGATTTTATTGTTCTTAAAATAGATTGCAATCCTTCATGTTCTATTATTCTTGCTAGACCTTTCCATAGAACGATTGGTGCAATTATTGATATGAAGGAAGGAAATATTAGATTCCAATTTCCATTAAGTAAAGGCATGGAACACTTCCCTAGAAAGAAAATTAAATTACCTTATGAATCTATTATGAGACCCACTTATGGATTGCCTCCCAAAGAAGGCAATACCTAGATCTATCCTTGCTTCTTATGCCTAGCTAGGGGCGTTAAATGATAGCGCTTGTTGGGAGGCAACCCAATTTTATTTTTATTCCTTGCTTTTTGCCCCTATTTAGTAATAAATAATTTATCTAGCCTCTATTTTGGTTGTGTTTTTTGTGTTTAATTAGTGTTTGTGCCAAGTGGAACCGTTGGGAAGACTTGGGGAAAGTCTTGTTACACTTGTTGTAAGAAACAGAAACTTTAGCGCTCACGGAACTGCTGTCATTTTTATTTGGAGAGTGCTATTTAGTTAATTCTGCAGATGATAAATAGATAAATTCCTCACGTCCAGCAATTTATTTTAGAATTTTTGGGATTCCAGATCTTGCGCTAGCTACAGATTACTACAGACTGTTCTGTTTTTGACAGATTCTGTTTTTCGTGTGTTGTTTGCATATTTTGATGAATCTATGGCTAGTAAAATAGTTCATAAACCAGAGAAGTTGGAATAAAGTAGGTATGACACCAATATAAATAAATAATGAGTTCATTACAGTACCTTGAAGTGGTATTTTGTTTTCTTTCGCTAACGGAGCTCACGAGATTTTCTACTTTAAGTTTTGTGTTGTGAAGTTTTCAAGTTTTGGGTAAAGATTTGATGGATTATGGAACAAGGAGTGCCAAGAGCCTAAGCTTGGTGATGACCATCGCACCCCCAAGATAATCTAAGGACACCTAAAAGCCAAAGCTTGGGGATGCCCTGGAAGGCATCCCCTCTTTCATCTACTTCTATCGGTAACTTTACTTGGAGCTATATTTTTATTTGCCACATGATATGTGTTTTGCTTGGAGCGTCTTGTATGATTTGAGTCTTTAATTTTTAGTTCACCACAATCATCCTTGCTGTACACACCTTTTGAGAAAGCCATGCATAATTTAAAATTTGTTAGAATACTCTATGTGCTTTGCTTATATCTTTTGAGTTATATAGTTTTGCTCTAGTGCTTCACTTATATCTTTTAGAGCACGGTGGTGGATTCGTTTTATAGAAACTATTGATCTCTCATGCTTCACTTAGATTATTTTGAGAGTCTTAAATAGCATGGTAATTTGCTTAAAATCCTAATATGCTTGGTATACAAGATTAATAATAAAACTTTCTTATGAGTGTGTTGAATACTATGAGAAGTTCAATGCTTGATAATTGTTTTGAGATATGAAGATGGTGATATTAAAGTTGTGCTAGTTGAGTAGTTGTGAACTTGAAGAATACTTGTGTTAAAGTTTGTGATTCCCGTAACATGCACGTACGGTGAACCGTTATGTGATGAAGTCAGAGCATGATTTATTTTTTGATTGTCTTCCTTATGAGTGGCGGTTGGGACGAGCGATGGTCTTTTCCTACCAATCTATCCCCCTAGGAGCATGCGCGTAATACTTTGCTTTGATAACTTGTAGATTTTTGCAATAAGTATATGAGTTCTTTATGACTAATGTTGAGTCCATGGATTATACGCACTCTCACCCTTCGACCTTTGCTAGCCTCTATAATACCGCACACCTTTCACCGGTATCATACACCCACCATATACCTTCCTCAAAACAGCCACCATACCTACCTATTATGGCATTTCCATAGCCATTCCGAGATATATTGCCATGCAACTTTCCACCGTTCCGTTTATTATGACACACTCCATCATTGTCATATTGCTTAGCATGATCATGTAGTTGACATCGTATTTGTGGCAAAGCCACCATTCATAATTCTTTCATACATGTCACTCATGAGTCATTGCATCCCGGTACACCACCGGAGGCATTCATATAGAGTCATATTTTGTTCTAAGTATCGAGTTATAATTCTTGAGTTGTAAGAAAAATAAAAGTGTGATGATCATCATTATTAGAGCATTGTCCCAGTGAGGAAAGGATGATGGAGACTATGATTCCCCCACAAGTCGGGATGAGACTCCGGATGAAAAATAAAAAAAGAGAAAGAAAAGAGGCCATAAAAAAGAGAAAAGTCCCAAATAAAAAAATATGAGAGAAAAAGAGAGAAGGGACAATGTTACTATCCTTTTACCACACTTGTGCTTCAAAGTAGCACCATGATATTCATAGTAGAGAGTCTCTCATGTTATCACTTTCATATACTAGTGGGAATTTTTCATTATAGAACTTGGCTTGTATATTCCAATGACGGGCTTCCTCAAATTGCCCTTGGTCTTCATGAGCAAGCAAGTTGGATGCACACCCACTTAGTTTCTTTTTGAGCTTTCATATACTTACAGCTCTAGTGCATCTGTTGCATGGCAATCCCTACTCACTCACATTGATATCTATTGATGTGCATCCCCATAGCTTGTTGATACGCCTAGTTGATGTGAGACTACCTTCCCCTTTTTGTTTTCTCCACAACACTATTCTATTCCACCTATAGTGCTATGTCCATGGCTCATGCTCATGTGTTGCATGAAAATTGAAAAAGTTTTGAGAATGATAAAAGTATGAAACAATTGCTTGGCTTGTCATTGGGGTTGTGCATGATTTAAATATTCTGTCTGGTGAAGATGGAGCATAGCCTGACTATATGATTTTGTAGGGATAACTTTCTTTGGCCATGTTATTTTGAGAAGACATAATTTCTTTGTTAGTATGCTTGAAGTATTATTATTTTTATGTCAATATTAAACTTTTGTCTTGAACCTTTCAGATCTGAATATTCATACCACAATTAAGAAGAATTACATTAAAATTATGCCAAGTAGCACTCCGCATCAAAAAATTTGTTTTTATCATTTACCTACTCGAGGACGAGTAGGAATTAAGCTTGGGGATGCTTGATATGTCTCCAACGTATCTATAATTTTTGATTGCTCCATGCTATAATATCTACTATTTTGGAGATTATTGGGCCTTATTATACACTTTTATATTATTTTTGGGACTAACCTATTAACCGGAGGCCCAGCCCAGAATTGTTGTTTTTTGCCTGTTTTAGGGTTTCGAAGAAAAGGAATATCAAACGGAATGAAACCTTCGGGAACGTGATTTTCTCAACAAACAAGACTCGGGAGACTTGGACCCTACGTCAAGACACAAAAGAGGAGGCCACGAGGCAGGGGCGCGCCTACCCCCCCCCCCCCCCCCCCCCGGCGCGCCCTCCATCCTCGTGGGCCCCCTGTTGCTCCACCGACGTACTCCTTCCTCCTATATATACCTATGTATCCCCAAACGATCAGATATGGAGCCAAAACCCTAATTCCACCACCGCAACTTTATGTATCCACGAGATCCCATCATGGGGCCTGTTCTGGAGCTCCGCCGGAGGGGGCATCGATCACGGAGGGCTTCTACATCAACCCCATAGCCTCTCCGATGAAGTGTGAGTAGTTTACCTCAGACCTACGGGTCCATAGTTATTAGCGAGATGGCTTCTTCTCTCTTTTTGGATCTCAATACAATGTTCTCCCCCTCTCTTGTGGAGAACTATTCGATGTAATCTTCTTTTTGCGGTGTGTTTGTTGAGACCGATGAATTGTGGGTTTATGATCAAGTCTATCTATGAATAATATTTGAATCTTCTCTGAATTCTTTTATGTATGATTGGTTATCTTTGCAAGTATCTTCGAATTATTAGTTTGGTTTGGCCTACTAGATTGATCTTTCTTGCAATGGGAGAAGTGCTTAGCTTTGGGTTCAATCTTGCGGTGTCCTTTCCTAGTGACAGTAGGGGAAGTAAGGCACATATTGTATTGTAGCCATCGAGGATAACAAGATGGGGTTTTCATCATATTGCATGAGTCTATCCCTCTACATCATGTCATCTTGCTTAAGGCGTTACTCTGTTTTCATTAACATAATACTCTAGATGCATGCTAGATATCGTGCGATGAGTGGAGTAATAGTAGTAGATGCAGGCAGGAGTCGGTCTACTTGTCTCGGACATGATGCCTATATACATGATCATACCTAGATATTCTCATAACTATGCTCAATTCTATCAATTGCTCAACAGTAATTTGTTCACCCACCATAGAATACTTATGCTCTCGAGAGAAGCCACTAGTGAAACCTGAAAGTGTTAGTGATCGACAAGAGGGGGGTGAATAGGCGATTTTTATGAAAGTCTTCAAAACAGGGAAGTTTTGAAGACAAACAATAGAAGTAAACCTATTACCACGCAGCGGAAGGTAGACTACACTAGGCAAACCTTAGTCAGGTAATCAACGAAGTGAAAGCACAATGACTAATAGAAGCTAGGCAGTAAGGATCGGGTAGGAAGATATTGTGAAGCCAATCAGAACAAGCAGTCACTCAGTGAAGACAAAAGATAATGCAATCATGCAATGACTTCACAAGGACCAACAGTAAGTAAAGGGAAGGGAAGGATGAAACCAGTGACTCGTTGAAGAAAATGATTTGTTGGACCAGTTCTGGTTGCTGTGACAACTGTACGTCTGGTTAGGGCGGCTAGGTATTTAAACCTGAGGACACACAGTCCCGGACACTCAGTCCCGAACACGCAGCTCAGAACCCTTAGTCCTCACCGTATTCCCCTTGAGCTAAGGTCACGCAGACCTCGCCCAATCACTCTGGGAAGTCTTCAAGGTAGACTCCCAAACCTTCACAGACTTCGTTCACCGGCGATGCACAATGACTCTTGGATGCTCAGAACACGACGCCTAACCGGCTGGAGGATTCACAGTCCTCAAGTGTAATAAGTCTTCAGATCACACAGACAGGACGACTTAAGTGATGCCTAACACTCTTTGGCTCTGGGTGGTTAGGACTTTATCCTCACAAGGAATTCTCTCTCAAAGGCTTTGAGGTGGGTTGCTCTCAAACGACAACAGCCGTACTTTCACTCTGAGCAGCCAACCGTTTATGGTTTTAGGGGTGGGCTATTTATAGCCACTAGGCAACCCGACCTGATTTGTCCGAAATGACCCTGGGTCACTAAGGAACTGACACGTGTTCCAACGGTCAGATTTCAAACACACACGACAACTTTACTTGGGCTACAAGCAAAGCTGACTTGTCCAACTCTGGACAAGATTTGCTCTCATAGTCTTCACTCAAAGACATAGGATTTTGGTTAAGCATCACTTCAGTCATTCTGACTGGTTTTCTTGGACCGAACTTAACAGTACGGTGGTTCCTATGACTCAACAAAGAAGAAAAAGAACTACGAAAGATCTAAGTCTTCGCGCTCCATAGTCTTCATGCGATGTCTCCTCTTGTCATAGTCTTCAAGGTGAATGTCTTCACTTACCACCTTTGACTTTAGTGTCTTCATACATTTTTAGGGGTCATCTCTGGTAGGAAAACCGAATCAATGAGGGACTTCTACCTGTGTCATCCTGTAATTCTCACAAACACATTAGTCCCTCAACTAGGTTTGTCGTCAATACTCCAAAACCAACTAGGGGTGGCACTAGATGCACTTACAATCTCCCCCTTTTTGGTGATTGATGACAAACTAGTTGAAGTTTTCAACAGGGAATATAATATGTGAAATTGTAAAGGATAAGGAATTGTCTGCATAAGTTGCAAGGGCTCCCCCTGAAGATGTGCATATAAGTAATTTGCTTTTGGAATGCAAATGCACATGGCAGGTTATACTTGTGGAGATCCTCTTCAACTTATGATGACAGTTCATCATGCATGAACAGTATTGTGAAGATAATGACATGCATAATGAGAAATGGACGTCTGCAAAATGATCTAAGTGCGGAATTTATCGTCGCACATGCGGAATTTATCATCGCATCACAAAATAGCAAATAAGTAGCAGACGACCATCGAGTTCAAGTGTTACAACTCAAAGAACCAAATGTATCAAAACGAGAGTTGTAAACACTAGACAAAACATAAAGTAACCGCCCATATGTACCCGCTTGAAGACTATCAAACTCGTATGCTTCTCCCCCTTTTGTCAGTGAGGACCAAAAAGGTTTGAAGACATAGAGCATCTACTCGTTCCCATGAAGAGTAGGTGAAGCAGCAGGGTCATCAGTGGTGTTCGGCGGTGCAGAAGAACTTGGGGTAGTGTCGAGGCGTGCAGAAGGAGGGGGCGGTGAAGTGGCATCATCTTCGTCCTCGATCACTCTGGCATTCACAGTTGCCACAGAGGAAGAGAACTCAGAGTCTTCAAGAGATGGAGTTCGTCACAGCACAGTCTTTTGGGGAGGTGTGGAGTCAAACTTGAACCGTTCAGAGAAGCCATCCTCTTGAACATCATGCTCAGAACACATAAGCGTTAGCCCTTTCCATGTACGCCGACAGGTTTCATGGGCAACAAAGGCATTCTTGGTGGCAAGATTGCGAATGCGGTTGACATCCACCAAGAGGCTATGCATTTGGCGCTTCAGCCAGTAATGATGCCTATCCTATTTCTGATGAAGAGCAACCAGAAGCTCTCGGTCATTGAGAACACGAGATCGCTTCCTGGGTCGTTGGGCAATAGTGTTGTCAGTGGCTTCAGTAAGGGCACGATGAGGTGCACATGTAGTACCAGCCAGGGGATAAACATGAGTGACTGCTTCAACTCCTTCAATGTTCTGAGTGAAACTTTGATGCTCTACATTCTGAAGACTAAGAGGTTCCTTGGTAGGCTCTGGATAAATGGCTTCAACGGACATATCCACATCAGGCAGAAAGATCCGATGATTGTGAGCAGATGGTTGATATGAGATAGCTGAGTGGAGTTTAATCAGCCGCATTATCCATGGAGCGTAGAACTTCAAGCCAAAAAGATCAGATCCTGATGCAGCAAGTTGGCGGATGAAGAAGTCTTGTGCATTGAAGCATTTGCCATGAAGAATATAGAAGACCAAGGTCTTCATTGCACCTTCCAGCTTTGCATGCGGAGAATGTCCTTTGATGGGCCAGAGAGTTCGCCTTATAATGTGATAGATGGTCCTTGGCAGATACTCCAGGTCTTCAACAAGTAACTCCTTGGGATATGCATCGTCTTGTGGCAAAGGCTTCATCATACTGAGCATCTGACTCATGTTTGGTTCAGGCTTCTGAAAGATGCTCTCCATAGCTTCACTGTGAAGTTGACATCCAGGTTCATAGAGATCTCTAGGAGTGGGCAGACCAGTGAGCTCAATGATATCAAGGGCTTTGGCTTCGTGATGAACATTTCCTGTCATCCACTCAAGGACCCAAGTCTTCGGATCTCTGTTGTAACCACGTATGTGAAGTGTGGCATAAAATTGGAGCAGCAAATCTTCATTCCAGTGCTCTTGGTCAGTGATGAAAGGCAATAATCCCACCTCTTTGAAGCAATCCAGAGCTTCTTCCAAGCAGGGCAGACCAGCTATTGCTTCGGTGTCAAGACACATATGTGGGAAGATGCGACCTTGATTGTACAGAATGCAGGAGTAATAGCTTCACTACGGATAGCTCCAGAACCGATCAGAAGATATTCGTTCCCTTGAGTAGGGGTTCTTGGAGCTATTGAAGAAGGTGTTGTCTACTTTGAAGCCGTTGACATTGAAGGATCCAGGTGCTGATGCAGGACCTAGAAACCTGGGCAACCTTGGCATTGGCTTCTGTACCTGAGGCCTATGCTCAATATGATAGTCAAACTGAGGACCAGCAGCAGGCCTAGGAACAGAAGCAGTAGCATCATTGGCTTCGCTGACTTCTGGTTCTTTGGTTGGTGTAGGCTGCACATTTGCCTCAGTCATGACAGTGTCAGTGGCTTCATTCGTGTTGGTGGTGGCAGCCTCAAGATTTTCTACCTCCACTTGATGAGCTGGAGGGTCGGGCACAGACACATTCTCCTCGAGAACAGCTTCTTCAATAGTTGGGGGAGTGGGGACACGTTCTTCTTCTTGGGTGTCATCGGCTGATGCAGCCGGAATGTCTTCAGCAGCTTTAGCTTCAGACTCGGAGACTGGAGGCCTTGGTCCTTTGCGAAGCCTGCGTAACGCTGGCGACGCCTTTGGAGATGGAGTTGGCTGGGCCTCAAGGTCATCTTCTTCTTGTTGTTGTGGGTGATCAGCCCATGATGCATCCTGAGCAGTTGGCGTCAGAGGACGACCAATGCTGATGAGTTTGTTGTGCGTAAGCACAGGCGATGATACCTGTTGGTGCTCGGTCTGAGGAAGAACTACATCATCTTCAACATGGTCATGGTGACCAATGTCTTCAGCTGCGGTGGGATCGGCTACTGGAATGTCTTCAGCTTCATGAGCCTTTGTGAAAGCAGGCTCATGCACAGTCAGTTGGCGCTCTTGATGTTCAGCGGCAGGGCGAATCATGGAGATAGGTTCAACAACCAGGGGCTCTGTGGGAGCAGCCCGTTCCTTCTTGGTCTTCCGCTTCTTCTTGGAGGGAGCAGCAGCAGAGGCTTCAGGATGTTTCCTCTTTCTGGCTTCAGCCTCAGCAGTTCTCGTCTTCTTCAGTTCTAAAGCGGTAGACCTGGCTTTTGGCTTCGAGCTAGTCATGCTGGTTGGGAAGACAATGGGATGTGCTTCCGGCCTTGGTGCGTCGGGTTTGGCCATAGCGGGCTTCTTCTTCTTTTGCTTTGCAGCCATCCTAGGGTCGATGCCAGGACGCCCAAGGGCCTTACGCATCTCAGCCAAATTGTAGGCTTGCACACACTTGTCAGCCAGGCTCTTCATGCGCTCACGAGAACCTTGAGCTTCTTCACACTTCTTGAGGAAGGCTTCTTTGAGCTCGTGCAGCATGATCTTGAAGTTCTTGACCTCTTGCACACTGAGCTTGGCCATATGCTTCTTGAACTGAGCTTTCTCAAAGTCAATCTTCTACTTCAGTTCAACGATGCGCTGGGCTATAGCTAACTCTGAAGCAATGGCGCCATGGAAGGCAACACTGAGGCCAATGGGAAGTTGCAGATCTTCAAAGCTGAGGTTGGGCGTGTCAAACCACTCATCAATGAAGTCGTGGATGATTGCCATGTCAAAGAGAGGCAAATTGTTGAAGATTTCTGCTTCTTCTTTGCTCTTGATCAGTTGCTCAAGAGCATCATCTGCAAGATCTTCATCACTGGCTAGATCAATGGCATCGTTGCGCAGAATAGCAGCATCAGTAAGTTCTTGGCTAGTGTGTGGCAGAGGCATCTTGACTTTCTGGGGCTTGGAGATGCGTGACAGATCTTCAGGCTGCACACTGTCTTCAGGAGGTGTAGTAGCCAGTGGCTTCGCCCGTGAGATTTTTGGTGCTGAGGCAGGCTTTGAAGCTTTAGGCTGCTTCAGTTTCTTTGGCTTCGGCGCTGCAGGCGCTTCATCAGATTCAGTGTCATCTGCAGGCTCATCCACGGCTGTCCCTTGAACCAAGATATGAGTGATGAGACCTTCTAGGTTGTAGAAGGGCCCAACAAGATTGGGTTCAGCTTCGCGGGTGCCATCGGCATGGGGAGCGGAGGGACCAGGGTTGAAGTCTAGTCCCAATGACTTCTTGTTCTGCTTCGCCGAATTCTGGGCAAACTGGATGTTGCGCTTGAACAGATTGTCGTCACGACACCATAGCAGTGACGATGGGTCAGCATCCGCAGCCTGTGGTCCAAGGACCATGCAGGGATAGAAGCCTTGTTCAATGGCTTCATCTCGGGACCTGGATTCGTGTCTTGCGTTGATTGTAATCCTCTTCAGGATCTGTCTTGTACAGCTCTGAGAGGTCATCGGGAAGATCTCTTGATGTTTTTCCTCGACGCTTTCTGCCACCCTTCCTTGCTGATTTCTCTGCAGCCATGAACTTTAAACTGAATGGCTTCAATATGTTCAAAGGCTTCAAAGGCTTTTGCTTGCTGGACAAACAGGAACTGGCTTCAGGAGAATTTATATGATGCTGTAAGAATTCTGCAAATGAATGCAGACTATGAGAACCAAGGGATTCTCCCACGGACATGTACCTGTGACAGCATTAAGGTGCGAGGGAAGGGGAAGAGTCATATGCATTCTCAGAAGATTTTGAAGATAAATCAGTTTAGAAGACATTGACCTCATTGTGCGAGGACATTCACTCATAGATAAGGAGTTGGTTCTAGATTTGTATGAATCCACGGATCAGTACAAGTGAGGAATCTAACTACTTTGTGAAGTATAAGTGAATATACTAGGCATATTATGAGATGCAGTATGAAATAGATCCAACTTGTGTGAACAGAAACTGCTTGTGGTAGAAAGTGACGAATCTATAGGATCAAAGGGGCCGTAAAAAGGAAGTTTTATTTACCACACGAAGAACTGCTAGACGGAGTGGAGGAGGAGGCTGAGCAGTTTGATCGTCCGTGCCCTAACATGGCGACGGAGGACACCTACGGCGATGGCGGAGAAGACGATGTCCGCGGTCGGCGTGAAGACGGCGTCAAAGAGGTTGCGGCAGCTAAGCGCTTCGTCGCTGGCGTCGTCGAGGGCTAGCGGTGGCGCTAGGGTTCGTGCGAGAGTGAAAGAAAGGATAATGACTGAGGTGAGGCGTGTACTTATAGAGACAGGGACTGGGACGGCTCAGTGTTATTACACAGGTGCCCCTGGCAATTCACATCTGAGGAACACGTGGCCATCATGCAGCATATCGGAGGTTGTTCCACGTCCCACGCATGCCTGGATTGTCGGGTGGTCGTTCCCACTTCTCCGGGTTTCAGGTGAAGGAATTAGCATTGAAAACGGACTTAATGTTTGTCTCTGTATCTTCTGCTGACAAGGACGCAGAGAAGACATTCGACAGCTTCAATAGAATGCATATGATTTGGAGAGATAGAGTTTGAGATAGAAAGCATAGGGAGGTTAGGGTCCGATCACATTCACTTAGTTCAAAAGATTCAACAAGAAGACATAGCTATAAGTGAATGCTGTAGAGGACAGAACACTAGTACATATATATATATATATGATCAACATAATGAAGATAATCATGAAGACATGTTGGGATTGAAGCCAAACCAAATGTGAAGACATAGCAAATGTAACGCCATGAGTGAAATACTTCAAACAGAACATTTGGTGGTGGCGTTACCCACCGTATAGGAAGTTTTAGACCCGGACACGGCGCACAATTATCATGGCGCTCCGATCAAATTCCTCATTAATGTATTCACACTTAGAATGTATGTCTTCATTGATTGAAGATATACTTTACTTCGTGTGTTGCACATCTAAGTCATCAATATGCATAAGTGTTAGGATGTGTGCCTGATCACAGGACATTTGAGGATTCCAAGATATTTAGCTCACACCGTAACTTGCAAAATCTCTTCTCATCCAAGGGCTTGGTGAAGATATCTGCCAATTGCTCTTCAGTGTTGACGTGTATGATATCAATATCTTCCTTCACAACATGATCTCTGAGAAAGTGATGACGAATCTCAATATGCTTTGTCTTCGAGTGCTGAACTGGGTTGTTGGCAATCTTGATGGCACTTTCGTTGTCGCAGTAGAGTGGCACTTGCTTTAGATGAATGCCATAGTCTTTGAGTGTTTGCTTCATCCACAGAAGCTGAGCGCAGCAAGATCCAGCAGCAATGTATTCAGATTCAGTAGTGGAGAGAGATACACAGTTCTGCTTCTTTCAAGACCAACATAGAAGTGATCGTCCCAGAAAATGGCATGTGCCTGATATAGACTTGTGATCCACCTTGTCACCAGCATAATCAGCATCCGAGAATCCAACCAGATCAAACTCTAAGCCCTTTGGATACCATAATCCTAGAGTTGGGGTGTAAGCGAAATATCGAAGAATTCGCTTCACAGCTAAGTGATGCGATTCCTTTGGTGCCGCTTGGAATCGAGCACACATGCAAACACTAAGCATAATATCTGTCCTAGATGCACATAGATAAAGTAAAGAACCAATCATGGAGCGGTATACCTTTTGATCGAACTCTTTATCATTGTCGTCGGGACCCAGATGATGTTTGGCTGGCATTGGCGTCGTGAAGCCTTTGCAGTCTTGCATACCAAACTTCTCCAGGCAATCTTTGAGATTCTTCTCTTGAGATATAAAGATGTCGTTGCGTTGCTGACGTATTTGAAGACCAAGGAAGAACTTCAGCTCACCCATCATGGACATCTGATATTGCTCTTGCATCATATATCGAAACTCTTCACTGTATTTCTGATTGGTGCAGCCGAAGATAATGTCATCCACATATATTTGGCACACAAACAGTTCACCATCATATGTCTTCGTGAAGAGAGTGGGGTCGAGGGAACCAGATTTGAAGCCTTTGCTCTTCAGGAAGTCTTTGAGTGTGTCATACCAAGCCCGAGGAGCTTGTTTTTGAGGCCATATAGTGCCTTGTTGAGCTTGTATACCATGTCAGGATGTTTTGGATCATCAAAGCCAGGCGGTTGTGCAACATACACTTCTTCTTCAATCTTTTCATTGAGAAAAGTGCTCTTCACATCCATTTGATATAGAAGTATGTTATGATGATTTGCATAGGCCAACAGTATCCATATGGCTTCAAGTCGAGCCACAGGAGAAAATGTTTCATCGAAGTCAATCCCTTCAACTTGAGTATATCCTTGAGCAACGAGACGAGCTTTGTTTCTAACAACTTGACCATGCTCATCTTGCTTGTTGCGATATATCCATTTGCTGCCTATTATATTGTGCTTCCGAGGATCAGGACGCTTAACCAATTCCCATACATTATTCAGCTCAAACTATTGAAGCTCTTCTTGCATAGCTTGAATCCATTCAGGTTCCATGAAGGCTTCTTCAACTTTCTTGGGTTCTGTTATTGAGGCGAATGCGAAGTGTCCACAGAAATTTGCTAGTTGTGTTGCACTTGAACGAGTGAGTGGACCTGGTGCATTGATGCCATCAATTATTCTCTCAATCTGCACTTCATTTGCAACACGAGGATGTACAGGACGAAGGTTTTGCTCTTGCTGATCATTGTCATTGTTAGAGGGATTGTCTTCAGGCTGAGCATTGTCTTCAGGTTGATCAGGTGCGGAGATGATAAGTTCCTATTCAGGTTGAGCTTCAGAAGGTATGATTTCTCCAGTTCCCGTAAGTTTGATTGATTCACTGGATGGAACTTCATCTAGCACATTTGGCAGGCGCTCTCTTTGTGAGCCGTTAGTCTCATCGAACCGCACACCCACTATTTCAACCACTTTATAATGAAAGAGATTGAAGACTATGTAGGAGTGTGAATCCTTTCCATATCCAAGCATAAAACCCTCATGTGCTTTTGGTGCAAATTTTGAAGTGTGATGTGGATCCTTGATCCAGCACCTGGCGCCAAATACTCTGAAGTAACTGACATTTGGCTTCTTGCCAGTAAGGAGCTCATAAGATGTCTTGTTCAGAAGCTTGTGAAGATAAACATGGTTGATTGTATGGCATGCAGTATCAATGGCTTCAGGCCAGAACTTTCTTGGAGTCTTGTATTCATCAAGCATCGTTCGGGCCATCTCAATAAGTGTTCTGTTCTTGCGTTCGACGACGCCATTCTGCTGTGGCGTGTATGGAGCTGAGAATTCATGTGTGATGCCCAAAGTATCAAGATATGTATCCAGGCCAGTGTTCTTGAATTCAGTTCCATTGTCACTTTTGATGTGTTTTATCTTGGCGCCATAGTTGTTCATTGGTCGATTAGCGAAGCGTCTGAAGACATCCTGCACTTCAGTCTTGTAGAGGATTATATGCACCCAAGTATATCTAGAATAATCATCAACAATGACAAAGCCATAGAGACAAGCAGTAGTAGTAAGAGTTGAGTAATGAGTGGGACCGAAAAGATCCATGTGGAGCAGTTCGAAGGGTCGATTCGTTGTCATGATTGTCTTCGAGGGATGCTTGGCCCTCGTCATCTTTCCTGCTTCACAGGCACTGCATAAGTGATCTTTCATGAACTTGACGCCCTCGATGCCTATGACATGCTTCTTCTTTGCAAGGGTGTGCAGGTTCCTCATGCCAGCATGGCCTAGCCTCTGATGCCAGAGCCAGCATTCTGAAGCTTTTGCTAGAAGACATATGGCAAGTTGTGGTCCTGCTGAGAAATCTACCACGTACAAATCATCTTTCCGATACCCTTCAAACACTAGAGACTTGTCAGATTCCATTAGAACAAGGCAACGATATTTTCCAAACATCACAATCATGTTTAAATCGCAAAGCATTGAGACAGACATTATGTTGAAGCCAAGGGATTCAACAAGCATGACTTTATACATGTGTTGATCCTTTGAGATTGCAACTCTACCTAGACCCAATACCTTACTTTTACCAGTGTCAGCAAATGTGATGTGACTTTTGTCGGATGGACGTAAGGTTGAGTCCATAAGAAGGCTTCTCTTGCCAGTCATGTGATTGGTACACCCACTATCAATAATCCATTCTGAAGCTGCTGGTGTCATAGTGCAGTTAGGGGGATAGGCTTGATGAAGAGAATTGTGAAGCAAAAACATTTGACGAACCAGTGGGTTATGAAAGCTTAGATCGAGATTTGGACTGATAGGGCGAGTAGCAAGCGATTCAGGAACAAAGTACATAATAAGACCATTTGGGCATTTGATCTTGCGCCCTACAAGATGTTTAAGGTCCCCAGCAATAGCGTCAAACGATTTTGGTTTTCTGCTGGAGACCTTTCCCTGCAAAAGAGAGTTAAGCTTTCTTAGCCACCCACATCTTCAAGGGTGGCTTTGAAGCAGTGAGCCTAAGTGCAGCATCTGAGAACTTTGGCTTTGGAGCGCTAGCAAAAAGTCTTGCAGGTGGACAATAGTACTCATAAGAATAAGCAGAATAGTTCTTGGTCTTATGAACATGGCGGTTTGATGAACCGCGCTCATATTCATAGGCCTGAGTATGGCTTCCCTGCAAAACATTTGCGTTAGTGCGACTCCGGTGAGTCCTCTGTCTGTATGAAGCCTTTGGACCATATAAAGCCTGTGGTCTGGGGTTTGTCTTCTTCACCTGTGGTGTCATGATGACATTCATAGGAAGATTCTCCAAACACCTTTTCAGCACCCAGATCTTCTTCATAGGCGGTCCATTCCTGCAGTTAGTACCAATATACCTGGCAAACACTTCACCATTCTGATTCTTAAACAGTTTGTAGTTTGCATCAAAGGATTCATCAATAACAATGGGATTAGCACAAGTGAAGCCAGATAGGGTGGATGGATCCACTGAAGGTTCCTTTGCAGCAACCCATGTGGTTTTGGGGTACTTCTCAGGTTTCCAGTAAGAGCCATCGGCATTCATTTTCCTTTCGAACCCAACACCCTCTTTCCTAGGGTTTTGGTTCAGGATCTGCCTTTTGAGGACATCACATAGTGTCTGATGCCCTTTGAGACTTTTGTACATCGCTGTTTCAAGCAGTGTCTTCAACCTAGCATTCTCATCAGCAATGGCAGTGGTATCCTCAGCAGAGGGGTTAGTTACCAGATCAACAGGTGAAGATATTGCAACAGTAGCAGCAGTAGAACATTCAGCAACAGAAGTAGCATTATCGCAATCAATGCATTTAAGACATGGTGGTTCAAGTCCTTCCTGAGCTGAACTGATCTGTTTGGCGCGAAGTGACTCGTTTTCCTTTTGAAGATCTTCATGAGCCGCTCTCAATTTCTCAAGGTCTTGTTTCCTTTGAAGATAATCATAGGAAAGCCTTTCATGAGTTGTTGAGAGCGTTTCATGACGACTTTCAAGTTCCTCATACTTAACGTGAAGATTTTTTATGTCTTCAATTAAGGACTGAGATCGAGTCATTTCAGCATCTAATAGATCATCGCTTTTGTCTAACAGTTTTTGAATGTGTTCCATAGCTTTTTGTTGTTCAGTTGCAATTTTAGCAAGTGTTTTGTAGCTAGGTTTGGAATCACAATCAGATTCATCGTCACTGGATGTTTGATAGTGAGTAGTGCGTGTGTTTACCTTGGCACCGCGTGCCATGAAGCAGTAGGAAGGAGCGGAGTAGTCCTTGTCATTCGCATCGGTGTCGGTGATGAAGTCATTGTCTTCAGTGTTGAAGATGGACTTGGCAACGTATGCTGTAGCCAGACTCGCAATGCCAGAATCAGACTCCTCCTCGGACTCCATTTCCTTGCCAACAAATGCACGTGCCTTGCCAGATGAGTTCTTCTTGTGTGATGAACACTTTGAGGAAGACTTGGAAGAAGACTTTGAGTATTTCTTCTTCTTGTTGTTGTCAGAATCATACTCTTTGCTCTTCTTCTTCTTGTTGTTCTCATTGTCCCACTGTGGACACTCAGAGATGTAGTGGCCAGGTTTCTTGCACTTGTGACATGTTCTCTTCTTGTAGTCATGAGCAGAAGCTTCATCATTCCTTGAGCTTGATCGTGAAGACTTTCTGAACCCTTTCTTCTTGGTGAATTTTTGGAACTTCTTCACGAGCATAGCAAGCTCCTTTCCAATGTCTTCAGGATCATCAGAGAACTGCTGTCGGATTCTTCTTCAGATGAGGAGACAGCTTTTTCCTTCAAGGCACGAGTTCACCCATAGCTGGGACCGTAGATGTCTCTTTTCTCAGAAAGCTGAAACTCGTGTGTGTTGAGCCTCTCAAGTATGTCAGACGGACCGAGTGTCTTGAAATTAGGGCGTTCTTGAATAATCAGGGCTAGGGTGTCAAACGAACTATCAAGTGATCTTAGGAGTGTCTTGACGACTTCATGCTTGGTGATCTCAGTGGCGCCGAGGGCTTGAAGCTCATTTGTGATGTCAGTGAGTCGATCGAACATGAGCTGGACATTCTCATTGTCATTTCTCTTGAAGCGGTTGAAGAGGTTGCGAAGGACACTGATTCTTTGATCTCTCTGCGTGTAGACGCCTTCATTGACCTTAGAGAGGCAGTCCCAGACTATCTTGGAGGTCTCCAACACACTCACACGGCCATACTGTCCTTTGGTCAGATGACCACAGATGATATTCTTGGCAGTAGAGTCCAGTTGAACGTACTTCTTGACATCAGCAGCAGTGACACCTTCTCCAGCCTTGGGAACGCCGTTCTTGATGACATACCATAGGTCGACATCAATGGCTTCAAGATGCATGCGCATCTTATTCTTCCAGTAGGGATATTCAGTTCCATCGAAGACGGGGCACGCAGCAGAGACTTTGATTATCCCTGCAGTCGACATAGCTAAAACTCCAGGTGGTTAAACCGAATCACACAGAAGAAGGGAGTGATCGACTAGAGGGGGGTGAATAGGCGATTTTTATGAAAGTCTTCAAAATAGGGAAGTTTTGAAGACAAACGATAGAAGTAAACCTATTACCACGCAGCGGAAGGTAGACTACACTGGGCAAACCTTAGTCAGGTAATCAAGGAAGTGAAAGCACAATGACTAATAGCAGCTAGGCAGTAAGGATCAGGTAGGAAGATATTGTGAAGCCAATCAGAACAAGCAGTCACTCAGTGAAGACAAAAGATAATGCAATCCTGCAATGACTTCACAAGGACCAACAGTAAGTAAAGGGAAGGGAAGGATGAAACCAGTGACACGTTGAAGACAATGATTTGTTGGACCAGTTCCAGTTGCTGTGACAACTGTATGTTTGGTTAGGGCGGCTAGGTATTTAAACCTGAGGACACACAGTCCCGAACACTCAGTCCTGAACACGCAGCTCAGAACCCTTAGTCCTCACTGTATTCCCCTTGAGCTAAGGTCACGCAGACCTCGCCCAATCACTCTGGTAAGTCTTCAAGGTAGACTCCCAAACCTTCACATACTTCGTTCACCGGCGATCCACAATGACTCTTGGATGCTTAGAACGCGACGCCTAACCGGCTGGAGGATTCACAGTCCTCAAGTGTAATAAATCTTCAGATCACATAGACAGGACGACTTAAGTGATGCCTAACACTCTTTGGCTTTGGGTGGTTAGGACTTTATCCTCGCAAGGAATTCTCTCTCAAAGGCTTCGAGGTGGGTTTCTCTCAAACGACAACGGCCGTACTTTAACTCTGAGCAGCCAACCGTTTATGGTTGTAGGGGGTGGGCTATTTATAGCCACTAGGCAACTTGTCCAACTCTGGACAAGATTCGCTCTCATAGTCTTCACTCGAAGACATAGGATTTTGGTTAAGCATCACTTTAGTCATTCTAACTGGTTTTCTTGGACCCCACTTAACAGTACGGTGGTTCCTATGACTCAACAAAGAAGAAAAAGAACTACGAAAGATCTAAGTCTTCGCGCTCCATAGTCTTCATGCGATGTCTTCTCTTGTCATAGTCTTCAAGGTGAATGTCTTCACCTACCACCTTTGACTTCAATGTCTTCATACATTTTTAGGGGTCATCTCTGCTAGGAAAACCGAATCAATGAGGGACTTCTACCTGTGTCATCCTGCAATTCTCACAAACACATTAGTCCCTCAACTAGGTTTGTCATCAATACTCCAAAACCAACTAGGTGTGGCACTAGATGCACTTACAAAACCTATGGCCCCCGGGTCTATCATTATCATATTGATCTCCTATTACTTAGTTATTTCCTTTGGTTTTTACATTGCCTTTATTTTACTTTGCATCTTTATCACAAAAATACCAAAAATATTATCTTATCATATCTATCAGATCTCACTCTCGTAAGTGGCCGTGTAGGGATTGACAACCCCTATTCGCGTTGGTTGTGAGGATTTATTTGTTTTGTGCAGGTATGAGGGACTCGCGTGTAGCCTCCTACTGGATTGATACCTTGGTTCTCAAAAACTGAGGGGAAATACTTACGCTACTTTGCTGCATCATCCCTTCCTCTTCGGGGAAAACCAACACAGTGCTCAAGAGGTGGCAGCAACCGGAAGGTTTTGTCGATCCAAAAGGTGCTAACAAAGTGTGCAAGCTCCAGCGATCAATTTATGGATTGGTGCAAGCCTCTCAGAGTTGAAATATACGCTTTGATAGTGTGATCAAAGCATATGGTTTTATATATACTTTTGGAGAAGCCTGTATTTACAAGAAAGTGAGGGGGAGCTCTGTAGCATTTCTGATATTATATGTAGATGACATATTGTTGATCGGAAATGAGACTGAATTTCTGAATAGCATAAAAGGATACTTGAATAAGAATTTTTCATTGAAAGACCTCGGTGAAGCTGCTTATATATTGGGCATCAAGATCTATAGAGATAGATCAAGGCGCTTAATTGCACTTTCACAAAGCACATACCTTGATAAAGTTTTGAAGAAGTTCAAAATGGATCAGGCAAAGAAAGGGTTCTTGCTTGTGTTACAAGGTGTGAAGTTGAGTCAGACTCAATGCCCAACCACTGCAGAAGATAGAGAGAAAATGAAAGGCATTCCCTATGCTTCAGCCATAGGTTCTATCATGCAATGATGTGTACCAGACCTGATGTGTGCCTTGCTATTAGTTTAGCAGGGAGGTACCAAACAAATCCAGGAGTGGATCACTGGACAACGGTCAAGAACATCTTGAAATACCTGAAAAGGACTAAGGATATGTGTCTCGTTTATGGAGGTGACAAAGAGCTCGTCGCAAACGGTTACGTTGATGGAAGCTTTGACACTGATCCGGATGACTCTAAGTAACAAACCGGATACGTATTTTTATTAATGGTGGAGCTGTTAGTTGGTGTAATTCCAAGCAGAGCATCGTGGCGGGATCTACATGTGAAGCGGAGTACATAGCTGCTTCGGAAGCAGCAAATGAAGGAGTCTGGATGAAGGAGTTCATATCCGGTCTAGGTGTCATACCTAGTGCACCGGGTCCAATGAAAATCTTTTGTGACAACACTGGTGCAATTGCCTTGGCAAAGGAATCCAGATTTCACTAGAGAACCAAGCACATCAAGAGACTGTCAGGACCCCGATTCTAAGCCACATCGATCTAGCCGGTAACACCTCATATCACTTTGCGGCCTCACGCACGGTATCCCACGGGTGTCGCCTTACCATGGCCCGGGACCGTTTGCGCCTTTTGGCTCGCGTATATGACAATGTCGCTAGCATCCATATGACCGAGAACCCGGGCCGACATGGCTAGTCGTGAACCCAAAGCGGCACAGACCCATGGAGACAGGCATACATGAATCACATCGAACATGTCGGTCATCAACGAGTGATTCCGGGCTGTAGCACTGGGCTAACAGGACTCCGGGGTTCCCGGGCTGTAGCAGGCTAGGCAGGACTCCAGAGATCACCGCGTGACATTTCCCCGAAGGGACAGACATAGGGACGAAGTGAAACACATGCCGGCCAGTCAAGTGTCCTGAACAGTAGTGCTGGGCTAGCAGGACTCCGGTGAACCGGGCTGTAGCGGACTACTATGGCTCGAGGAACACTAGACTACATTTCCCCATAAGAAAGGCTGCGAAGGACAAACAACTAGATTGTCGGATCCCACCCATACCAAGCATTTCAATCATACACACAATATGCCCGATATGAGTACATACAACATGGCATCACAACAAAACTCTACAACTCAAGTACTTTATTTAAAGGCTCCAGGGAGCCATACATAACATATTCATACAGATAGGGGTCACATGACCCGACACTCAAGTCATACAGTCATACAAGCACATGCGGAAGCAACTAGTCTGAGTACAGACTCTAGAAAGAAAGAAGGCTTCTCGAAGCCTATCTATCTACATAGGGCCCTCCATGGCCTGGATCACCACCTGGGTGGCTAGTCACTCGTCGACGTCAAGGTCTACATAAAACCCATCGGAGGGGGCAGTGTTGTCGTCTGAAAACAATAAATAAGCAAACATGAGTACAAAGGTACTCAGCAAGTCTTACATCAGAACCTACTATACATGCTCATTCTCAAGAAGGTGGTGGGGTTTATGCAGCAAGCCAGCTTTGACTCTTGGCTAAGCTATCCTACAGAACCTCTTTAGTAAAATAGTTTTCGCACACGAGTCCACTACTCACCAACACAATACTCCACCGTGGATCCTCCCTTGTATCCTGCGAGAGGGCCATCCTCGGTACTCACACTTATCTTGAGTCTTTTAGTAGTATCCATTAACTTGTCTATGAACTGTATATGCAACCAAGTAGTCCTTTACCGCGGACGCGGCTATTCGAATAGTTTTATACCCTGCAGAGGTGTACTTCGTCACACATGTTTCCACCACTTAGTGTCTGCACACGAAATGTGCTCGGCAGACTTCAAGCGAAAACCGACGTGGGTGTAGACCACGACCTGACTAACCTCACAAGTCTCTAGTCCAGGGTCATCGCCTATTCAGGTTCCATCCGCAAGGAAATCCGGCCGAGGTGTCCTCAACGGCCCCGAACGATGTGAACAGGGTTCCCGAGACACCAAACGGGTGACTCGGTACACCTGGCCACGGTGTATCTACCGCAACATAGCCCACCCCTAGGGTCAGCGCTACGCACGGCCGCCAACACATATCCTACAAACACCAGAAACTAGTTGCAACTCCTGGACTGAGGCGAGAGGGGTCAGTAAGTCGAGCGGGGTCATATTTCAGGGCCCAATGTGTGGTAGTAGCTGAATCTTAAATCACGCATACAGAACTCAGTTCTTAGGGACGGCCTCAATGAAACAACCCACCATGTACTCCTACATGGCCTCGCATCGATACCTTTACCAAAACATGTTCAACACATCCCACATATCACTAACACAAGCATTTCACTCTAGCCCATCACCCCGATGAACCAGACCTGACACAACTCTAAGCATAGCAGGCATAGCAAGGTAGGAATCACAAAACATGGCTCAATCAACTCCTACACATGCTAGTGGGTTTCATCCAGTTACTGTGGCAATGACAGGTCATGCAGAGGATAAGGGTTCAACTACCGTAGCACACAACAGTTTGAAATGCGTTGTCTTAATGTAGTAAACAAGAGCAGGAGCGAGAACATGGGTTGTATCGGAATGATCAATGGTTGCTTGCCTGATGGAGTGGTAACGGGATACTTCCCTTCAGTTGGATACTCGTGAATATCCTCGGAGGCAGAACCTACCACGAAGAACACAACCGAGCACAATCAACACATGACGATATGCAGCAATATGATGCATGCTATGACATGGCAATATGGATGTTTCTTGGCCTAATGCAAGCTAAAATAGAAGGGTAATTTCTTATTTGAACCAAAGGTTCAAGTGTTAGCTCATTTGACATGATCATATTAGTGCATCACCTTATATTGCATAAACAGTAGGTTTAACTTGTTCTGACATGCATGAAACCAGTACCAATGGATAGCTTGGATTTTTCTGATCATTTTTCATATATAATTTGTCTCATTTGGAGTTATGGTTGAATTTCTATGAATTTTTGAAGTTTAGGCAATTTTCTGGAATTTTCTATATAAAATTAAAACCAGAAAAGAGTTACTGCGTCAGCCTTGCGTCAGCATGACGTCAACAAGTCAAAGGCAGTGTCCAGGTCAAAAGAGTTACCATGTGACCCTAGCTGGTTTCTGTGGCTGATGTGTGGGACCAGGTCAACTGTGACGTGGCAAAGTCAAACTGACAAGTGGGGCCCTCCTGAGACCGGTGCTAATCTAACAGAATAGTTAACTAACTAATTAAGAACTAGGGCCCACATGGCAGTGGCTCTAGAGGGGTGGTTAGTGAGTTAATTAACCGCTAATGACGGCCACGTCGGCTACCGGCGTTTAGCCGCCGGCAACCTCAGATCGCGGCGGCGTCCGCGTCGGGATTTCGCTACAGGTGATGGTTTGGTGCGCTGGGGGCACCAGGGAGGATCTCGTGCTCGTGCGCATCTAGGGAGACCAACGGGAGGTGCGGGGGTGGCCGGAGCTGACGGCGGCGAGCTCTTTTGCGGCCGCTGGAGTTCGGGCAAGGTCGGGGTTGGCACTAGGGGGCACAGCAGGTCGAATGGGTGGGCGCGTTAGGCTCCTGGGGACACGCTAAATGCTGTGGTGCGCTCGGACGCATGCTTGCACGGCCGTAGCCAGGACGGCGTCGAGGCTCAGCGGCGGCGAGCTTCGGGTGCTCGCGAGGCAACAGCTACGGGGCGAAATCGACGGCATGGTTAAGGGGGAAGGGATCGGGAGCTCACAGCGGTGCTGTAGGGATGGCTAGCGGGCTCGGGGACGACCTTGACGGCGCGAATCGACGGCGAGGAGCTTGGGTGCCCGAGGTTGAAGATGACCACGACGGCATCGAAACAGGGCCTCCTGGCGTCTTCTAGCTCGATTGAGAGGACGAGGAGGCTTCGGGGGTGCTTCTGGACTCGGCAGGAGGGTGAGGGGAGCACGGGGGCTGCGTCTACGGCGTACGGCGGCGACGAGCTCCGCTCGGTGGAAGTGAGAGGGAGCCAGAGGAGAGAATGGGGCGAGAGAGTGAGCGAGAGGGGTTCCAGGGGAGGCGTGGCGCTCGTCTAGGGGGGTCGGGAAGCAGGAGGTGGCCAGGCAGGGTGGAGGTGGCGCGCGCGCGTGCCGGCGAGCGTCGGGCACACGCCCTCGTCCTTCTGTCTGAGGAGGGAGACGACAGGAGGCAGCGGTGGTGGGCTGGGCCGCCAGCTGGAGATGGGCCAGGTAGTCCAGGTAAGTGGCCCAGTGGCCTTCCCCTCTTTTATTTATTTCTATTTTCTATTTCTGTTATTTTGTTTTGATTTAGTTTAAATACTAAATCATTTTATAAAATCCTGAAAATATTCAGTGGCCCAAAAAATAGTTCCAACATTATTTAAGCATTTGAATTATTTAATAGCATTTAAATGCCCAAATTCAAATATTTATGAATTAAATCAGTGACCTTCTGTTGACCTAGAAAAATGTGCACCTATTTTCCCAAAGGTTTTAACCCAAGGCAAAAAGGGTGAGCATTTTAGAAGGGCATTTCAGGTTCATTGAATTTATTTTTAGTAAACCCTAGTTGATATCAGGGGGGGTGCTGGGGGTTCTGCTTTCCCCATTTCAAATTTCTGATGAAAGTAAACATGATGCACACTCTAATGCATGGTCTAGCTAGGGTGTGACAACTCACCCCCACTCAATAGAATCTCGTCCCTAGATTTAGGATCATCTGGAAAGAAGGTGGGGTACTTGAGTCGAAGATGATCCTCCCTTTCCCAAGTGGCTTCTTCCGCGGAATGGTGTGACCATTGAACCTTGAGAAACTTGATATTATGACGTCGAGTGATACGCTCGGCTTGGTCAAGGATATGAACGGGGTATTCTCGATAAGAAAGGTTATCTTGTAAATACAGCGTTTCGTGATCCACTCCACAGATAGGATCCGCGAAGCAACGCCTGAGTTGCGAAACGTGGAAGACATCGTGAACTCTGGAAAGATGCGGAGGTAGTTCCAATTGGTAGGCAACTTCTCCTCGTTTGGCAAGAATGCGAAAGGGTCCAATGTAACGAGGAGCCAATTTGCCTTTGATACCGGAGCGATGGGTTCCCTTTAACGGGGTAACCCGAAGGTAGGCCTTCTCGTCAACTTCAAATGTCATAGGCTTATGTTTGCGATCATATTGACTCTTTTGGCGAGATTGGGCTGTTTTCAATTTCTCACAAATAACGCGAACCTGCTCTTCTGCTTCCTGAATCATATCCGGGCCAAAGAGTTGTCTTTCCCCGGTTTCTGACCAGTTAAGAGGCGTTCGACATTTTCGTCCATAGAGAACTTCGAAGGGAGCTTTGCCCAAACTAGCTTGATAACTATTGTTATAAGCAAACTCCGCGAAGGGAAGGCATTTCTCCCAACTCATTCCGAACGAGATAACAGAAGCTCGGAGCATATCTTCCAGGATTTGATTGACTCGCTCTACTTGACCACTTGATTGAGGATGGAAGGCGGTGCTAAAGGAGAGATGAGTTCCCATAGCATTTTGGAAACTTTCCCAAAATCGAGAGGTGAAGAGACTTCCACGGTCTAAGTTAATTTCCAATGGGACACCATGAAGAGACACTATTCGGGAGATGTATAAGTCGGCTAGCTGGCTAGCGGTGATATTCTCACGAACAGGTAGAAAATGGGCTACCTTGGAAAGTCGGTCGATCACAACGAAGATGGCATTATTTCCTCTCTTGGTCCTGGGAAACCCAGTGATGAAATCCATACTGATTTTGTCCCATTTCCATTCAGGAATAGCCAAAGGTTGAAGGGTGCCAGCAGGCCGTTGATGCTCTGCTTTAACACGACGACAAACGTCGCAATTAGCAATGTATTGAGCGATTTCTCTCTTCATCCTAGTCCACCAAAACCTCTGGCGTAGATCTTGATACATCTTAGTACTACCGGGATGAATGGTGAGAGGGGATTCATGAGCTTCCTTAAGGATCATCTGGCGTAGATGTTGTTTCTTGGGAACCACCAGGCGGTTCTCGAAGAAGACAACACCTTGTTCATCCATGGAAAAACATTTAGCAACTCCCCTAGCAATGTTTTCCTTAATCCGGGATATGCCCTTATCACGCTTTTGGGCAGCTATGATTTGATCCATAAGGGTAGGTTTCGCCACCAGGGTAGATAGGAATCCTCGAGGAACAATGTGAAGGTTAAGCTTACGAAATTCCTCATGGAGAAGTGGTTGACTTTGTTGTAACATCAGGTTGTTACAGTAGGACTTACGACTTAGTGCATCAGCCATGACATTGGCTTTGCCGGGGGTGTAAGTTATTCCTAAGTCGTAATCCAAGATCAGCTCGACCCAACGTCTTTGCCTGAGATTCAAATCTGGTTGGGTGAAGATATATTTCAAACTTTGGTGATCGGTGAAGACCTCGCAATGATTACCTAGAAGGTAATGTCGCCAGGTTTTGAGTGCATGGACTACAGCTGCAAGCTCTGGATCATGTGTGGGATAATTTTCCTCATGTGGGTGTAATTGCCGTGAAGCATAGGCAATTACCTGACGATCTTGCATGAGTATGCAACCTAGTCCTTGTCGCGAGGCATCACTATAGATAATAAAGTCCTTGGAGAAATCTGGTGGTACCAGTACGGGACCAGATGTCAGGCGTCTTTTCAGTTCCTGAAAACTGAACTCGCACTATGTAGTCCACTCGAACTTTTTATCTTTCTTGAGGAGTTCAGTTAGAGGTTTAGCAACCTTGGAGAAATTCTCGACGAAGCGGCGGCAATAGCTCGCTAGGCCAAGGAAACTCCGAACTTGCTTGACCGTTTCAGGTGGAGTCCAATCAAGGACGGCTTGAACTCGCTCGGGATTGACAGCAATACCCTTACCAGAGATTACATGGCCTAGATAGGTCACTTCTGACAACCAAAATTCACACTTGGAGAATTTGGCATAAAGGCGATGCTCTCGAAGTTTCATCAATACCAGCCTTAGATGTTCGGCATGTTCCTCTTCATTCTTGGAGTAGATGAGTATGTCATCGAGGTATACTACGACGAATTTGTCCAAGTACTCCATGAAAACCGAGTTCATTAACCGGGAGAAGGTGGCCGGGGCATTGGTTAAACCGAAGGACATGACGGTGTACTCGTATTGGCCATAACGAGTAACAAAGGCCATTTTGGGAATGTCCCCGTTTCTGATTTTGATTTGATGGTAGCCCAACCTCAAATCCACCTTCGAGAAGACTGAGGATCCAGCGAGCTGATCATACAGGTCGTTGATCCTGGGGAGCGGGTATTTGTTCTTGATGGTGACCAGATTGACAGGTCGGTAATCCACAACCATTCGATCCGTTCCATCCTTCTTCTTGACGAAGAGGACGGGGAAAGCCCAAGGAGAGGAGCTAGGACGGATGAACCCCTTGTCCAAGGACTCATCGAGTTGGTTCTTAAGCTCGGCTAGTTCTAAGGGTGCCATCTTGTAGGGTCTTCTAGCAATTGGAACGGTTCCTGGAACAAGGTCTATCACAAACTCGACATCCCTGTCAGGTGGAACACCTGGCAGTTCTTCTGGAAACACATCCGGGAAGTCTCGGACTACCGGAACGTCCTCAAGGTCTGGAAGAGGGTTGGCATTGAGGGAGTAAAGTTGGCGCTTGGCCACTCGAGTTAAGACATTAACTGTCTTGCCCGAGGGGTGAGTAAGTTGAACGGTTCTAGTGGCACAATCGATCTTGGCATAATGAGATGACATCCAGTCCATACCCAAGATGATGTTTATGTCAGAGGACTTGAGAGCTATTAAAGATGCAAGGAAGAGAAGCCTATCGACAAGAATTTCGTTCCCATGGCTTACCCTAGACGTTTGCCATCTAGATCCAGGGGTTTGAATTTCCATGGTGGAGGGCATATCACAGAAGGTCGTGTTATGCAACCGAGCATAATTCTCGGATATGAATGAATGAGATGCTCCAGTATCGAAAAGAACAGATGTCGGATGGCAGTTAACAAAGAGCGTACCAAGAACGACGTTGGGATCCTCATGTGCCTCTTCGGCTGAAACATAATTGACATGGCCACGTGCAGTGGTGGCCGGCTTGGCGTAGAAAGTCTTTCCCGCAGGCTTACCACGGCCAACGGACTTTCCAGCTTGATTAGGGTTGTTCTGGGGACACTCCCGACTATAGTGACCCGGTTCTCCACACTTGAAGCATGTTACCACAGTGGGGCGTGGAGCAACATTAGCAGCGGGGCCACCATAGGGCTTGGGCGGTGCGAATTGCTGGTTGGGACGAGGCGCCTCAAAGGATGGCCTCGGGGTGAATCTGGGTGGCAGTGCGGTGCTTGGAATCCACACCCGGCGCTTCTGAGCTCCAGAGCCGGCTGAAGACCCAAAATCACGGGAGTGCTTGCGTGAAGCGTCATAATCAGTCTGGCGTGTCTCAGCACTGATAGCTTTATTGACCAACTTCTGAAAGGATGTGCACTCGTGTAGACGGAGATCACGGCGAAGCTCAGGGCTAAGTCCCTTGCGGAACCTTGCCTGCTTCTTGGCGTCAGTAGAAACCTCTTCAGGGGCATAGCGTGCCAGGTTCCCAAATTCTCGGCTATATGCATCCACAGTCAGCCTTCCTTGGGTGAAGTTGTAGAACTCCTCCCTCTTGCGATCCATGAGACCTTCCGGAATGTGATGCTCATGGAAAGCCTCGCTGAACTCAGCCCAGGTAGTGATTTGACCGACCGGGCGCATAGCTTCGTAGTTTTCCCACCAATGGCTAGAGGGGCCCTCGAGATGATAGGAAGCATAGGTAACCTTGTCGGCTTCGGCTACGTTGGCAGAACGTAGCTTGTGGGTGATGCTGCGAAGCCAATCATCCGCGTCGAGGGGCTCGACAGAATGGTTAAACTTCGGTGGGTACAGCTTGATAAAGTCATTGTTGACACCAGGTCATTTCGTGGGTGGCGTGCAGTGTTCTGCTCAATCCGCTCCAGCAGGCGGTTGGTCTCACGTTTGTTCCTTTCCGCCTCCAGCATCACTTCGGCCAGAGAAGGCGGGTGAGGCAGATTTTCACCTCTAGCTGCACTGGCTTCCCCCCGCTCCGGGACAGCAGGGTTGCCGCGGGTGTTGACCATCCTAGGAGGAAACAAGACAACGGTTTAGACAAGGATGGCTCAAACTTAACAAGGAAGTGCAGAATGTAAAGGATAACACGGAATGCAGAGATGCTCATTCGTATGCCATGGTAATATAAAACTGCCATATATACACCAACGGTCATACTCGTCATACATAGTTTAGTACAAGCCCATGCTACAGTACAACTATGAAGGTAGACGTTACATCTCATCGGAGGCATTCCGAGTTCCTATACATTATTTGTCTACACCTCCGGAATCGATTACACGCCAAGTCATATTCCACAAGTCACGCAGGACAGTGGGGATACAACTACTACAATACTAGAGGTACTACTACTAACTCAGATAGCCCCGTAGTAGTCCTCATAGAAGTCACCTCCATAGCCTGGAAGTTCAACGTGATCATCCGGAAACAGACGGTCCTGAGGAGCTTATGGACCATAGGGGCTAGGATGAGGTCTTGGACCAACAAATGGTGGCCTGCGGGGACCACGGGGTGGGGTGATGCCTCCCACATCACGCCAATCCACCATGTCTGGCAGAGCTGATCTCACAGCATACAGATCCCTGGTATCCATACATCCAGCTTGCACCGCAGGTGCAAACCGAGTCAATGTGGCCCAATGATCAGCACGAGTATTAAAAAGCTCCAGCCTCAAGGCCCGATTCTCTCGGTCCTTATCTTCGAGCATCTCAGCGGTGGTACGAGTTAATGAGTCCTCCTAAGTGGAGTCAGCATAGATAGCCTGAAGATACCCTTGCGCTCCCGGAAGTGAAGCTGGCATGTAGCGGAAGTCAGTGTTCCGAAGCAGGCCAGTCCGGACTCGCAAGATGGTCATCATGGAGTAGGCAGCATCCTACAAAGCCATCTCAACGGTAACCCCGAGTCCATAGGAACAGTGAAGGGGCTCGGTAGACCCAGGATAGGAAGGAAATATCCTGACGGTGCAGAAATACTGGCTTTGATTAAAGTCGCGGAACTGCTCTTCAACAGTGTATTCGGGATACCAACGGTATCCTGTCTCGATCATGACCCGGACTAACATAGCAGTATGACCGGGCACGTCGAGGCACCTGGTCAGGCGAACCACTTGATTTTGAGAACGGTTGGCCATCTGAAAGCACAACCACAAGACAAAGACATCAGAATTCCTAGGGAAAATTGGACAGCATAACGGCTGTAAATGCTCAGAAAAAGATTTGAGACATCCACAACAGTTCACAATACCGCTCAACAGCATCATATCAAGGTTCTGATTCAAATAGCAACATACTAAAATAGTAGAAACTGGACTGGAACTCGTAGCAATAATCCTATAAACTACTACGGATTAGTAACACGTGAACCTGATAGAAGAAGAGAGCCTAGTCCTTAACCCACGTTGAATGAGAAGAGAATGACTCAGATCAGAGGCATAGGGTAAAGGAGTAAAAGAACCTTACGTTCCCTCCCACAATCAATTCCCTTACATATAACTAAAGCATTTCTAGACTCGACATCGACCAGTTTGGCTCAACGAACCTACAGGCAGTCCGGCTCTGATGCCAACGCTGTCAGGACCCCGATTCTAAGCCACATCGATCTAGCCGGTAACACCTCATATCACTTTGCGGCCTCAAGCACAGTATCCCACGGGTGTCACCTTACCATGGCCCGGGACCGTTTGCGCCTTTTGGCCCGCGTATATGACAATGTCGCTAGGATCCATATGACCGAGAACCCGGGCCGACATGGCTAGTCGTGAACCCAAAGCGGCACAAACCCATGGAGACAGGCATACATGAATCACATCGAACATGTCGGTCATCAACGAGTGATTCCGGGCTGTAGCACTGGGCTAACCGGACTACGGGGTTCCCGGGCTGTAGCAGGCTAGGCAGGACTCCGGAGATCACCGTGTGACATTTCCCCGAAGGGACAGACATAGGGACGAAGTGAAACACATGCCATCTAGTCAAGTGTCCTGAACAGTAGTGCTGGGATAGCAGGACTCCGGTGAACCGGGCTGTAGCGGACTACTATGGCTCGAGGAACACTAGACTACATTTCCCCATAAGAAAGGCTGCGAAGGATAAACAACTAGATTGTCGGATCCCACCCATACCAAGCATTTCAATCATACACACAATATGCCCGATATGAGTACATACAACATGGCATCACAACAAAACTCTACAACTCAAGTACTTTATTTAAAGGCTCTAGGGAGCCATACATAACATATTCATACAGATAGGGGTCACATGACCCAACACTCAAGTCATACAGTCATACAAGCACATGCGGAAGCAACTAGTCTGAGTACAGACTCTAGAAAGAAAGAAGGCTTCTCGAAGCCTGTCTATCTACATAGGCCCCTCCATGGCCTGGATCACCACCTGGGTGGCTAGTCACTCGTCGACATCAAGGTCTACGTAAAACCCATCGGAGGGGGCAGTGTTGTCGTTTGAAAACAATAAATAAGCAAACATGAGTACAAAGGTACTCAGCAAGTCTTACATCAGAACCTACTATACATGCTCATTCTCAAGAAGGTGGTGGGGTTTATGCAGCAAGCCAGCTTTGACTCTTGGCTAAGCTATCCTACAGAACCTCTTTAGTAAAATAGTTTTCGCACACGAGTCCACTACTCACCAACACAATACTCCACCGTGGATCCTCCCTTGTATCCTGCGAGAGGGCCATCCTCGGTACTCACACTTATCTTGAGTCTTTTAGTAGTATCCATTAACTTGTCTATGAACTGTATATGCAACAAAGTAGTCCTTTACCGCGGACGCGGCTATTCGAATAGTTTTATACCCTGCAGGGGTGTACTTCGTCACACATGTTTCCACCACTTAGCGTCTGCACACGAAATGTGCTCAGCAGACTTCAAGCGAAAACCGACGTGGGTGTAGACCACGACCTGACTAACCTCACAAGTCTCTAGTCCAGGGTCATCGCCTATTCAGGTTCCATCCGCAAGGAAATCCGACCGGGGTGTCCTCAACGGCCCCGAACGATGTGAACAGGGTTCCCGAGACACCAAACGGGTGACTCGGTACACCCGGCCACGGTGTATCTACCGCAACATAGCCCACCCCTAGGGTCAGCGCTACGCACGGCTGCCAACACATATCCTACAAACACCAGAAACTAGTTGCAACTCCTGGACTGAGGCGAGAGGGGTCCAGTAAGTTGAGTGGGGTCATATTTCAGGGCCCAATGTGTGGTAGTAGCTGAATCTTAAATCACGCATACAGAACTCGGTTCTTAGGGACGGCCTCAATGAAACAACCCACCATGTACTCCTACATGGCCTCTCATCGATACCTTTACCAAAACTTGTTCAACACATCCCACATATCACTGACACAAGCATTTCACTCTAGCCCATCACCCCGATGAACCAGACCTGACACAACTCTAAGCATAGTAGGCATAGCAAGGTAGGAATTACAAAACATGGCTCAATCAACTCCTACACATGCTAGTGGGTTTCATCTAGTTACTGTGGCAATGACAGGTCATGCAGAGGATAAGGGTTCAACTACCGTAGCACACAGCAGTTTGAAACGCGTTGTCTTAATGCAGTAAACAAGAGCAGGAGCGAGAACATGGGTTGTATCGGAATGATCAATGGTTGCTTGCCTGATGGAGTGGTAACGGGATACTGCCCTTCAGTTGGATACTCGTGAATATCCTCGGAGGCAGAACCTACCACGAAGAACACAACCGAGCACAATCAACACATGACGATATGCAGCAATATGATGCATGCTATGACATGGCAATATGGATGTGTCTTGGCCTAATGCAAGCTAAAACAGAAGGGTAATTGCTTATTTGAACCAAAGGTTCAAGTGTTAGCTCATTTGACATGATCATATTAGTGCATCACCTTATATTGCATAAACAGCAGGTTTAACTTGTTCTGACATGCATGAAACCAGTACCAATGGATAGCTTGGATGTTTCTGATCATTTTTCATATATAATTTGTCTCATTTGGAGTTATGGTTGAATTTCTATGAATTTTTGAAGTTTAGGCAACTTTCTGGAATTTTCTATATAAAATTAAATCCAGAAAAGAGTTACTGCGTCAGCCTTGCGTCAGCATGATGTCAGCAAGTCAAAGGCAGTGTCCATGTCAAACCCGACCAGTGGGGTCCACTGGTCAGTGACCCTAGCTGGTTTCTGTGGCTGACGTGTGGGACCAGGTCAACTGTGACGTGGCAAAGTCAAACTGACAGGTGGGGCCCTCCTGAGACCGGTGCTAATCTAACAGAATAGTTAACTAACTAATTAAGCACTAGGGCCCACATGGCAGTGGCTCTAGAGGGGTGGTTAGTGAGTTAATTAACCGTTAATGACGGCCACGTCGGCTACCGGCGTTTAGCCGCCGGCGACCTCAGATCGCGGCGGCGTCCGCATCGGGATTTCGCTACAGGCGATGGTTTGGCGTGCTGGGGGCACCAGGGAGGAGCTCGTGCTCGTGCGCATCTAGGGAGACCAACGGGAGGTGCGGGGGTGGCCGGAGCTGACGGCGGCGAGCTCTTTTGCGGCCGCCGGAGTTCGGGCAAGGTCGGCGTTGGCACTAGGGGGCACGACAGGTCGAATGGGTGGGCGCGTTAGGCTCCTGGGGACGCGCTAAATGTTGTGGTGCGCTCGAACACGTGCTTGCACGGCCGTAGCCACGACGGCGTCGAGGCTCAGCGGCGGCGAGCTTCGGGTGCTCGCGGGGCAACAGCTACGGGGCGAAATCGACGACGTGGTTAAGGGGGAAGGGATCGGGAGCTCACAGCGGTGCCGTAGGGATGGCTAGCGGGCTCGGGGACGACCTTGACGGCGCGAATCGACGGCGAGGATCTCGGGTGCCCGAGGTTGAAGATGACCACGACGGCGTCGAAACAGGGCCTCCCGGTGTCTTCTAGCTCGATTAGGAGGACGAGGAGGCTTCGGGGGTGCTTCTAGACTCGGCAGGAGGGTGAGGGGAGCACGGGGGCTGCGTCTACGGCGTACGGCGGCGACGAGCTCCGCTCGGTGGAAGTGAGAGGGAGCCAGAGGAGAGAATGGGGCGAGAGAGTGAGCGAGAGGGGTTCCAGGGGAGGCGTGGCGCTCGTCTAGGGGGGTCGGGAAGCAGGAGGTGGCCAGGTAGGGTGGAGGTGGCGCGCGCGCGTGCCGGCGAGCGTCGGGCACACGCCCTGGTCCTTCTGTCCGAGGAGGGAGACGACAGGAGGCAGCGGTGGTGGGCTGGGCCGCCAGCTGGAGATGGGCCAAGTAGTCCAGGTAAGTGGCCCAGTGGCCTTCCCCTCTTTTATTTATTTCTGTTTTCTATTTCTATTATTTTGTTTTGATTTAGTTTAAATACTAAATCATTTTATAAAATCCTGAAAATATTCATGGACACTTGCTGAATTATTTCAGTGGCCCAAAAAATAGTTCCAACATTCTTTGAGCATTTGAATTATTTAATAGCATTTAAATGCCCAAATTCAAATATTTATGAATTAAATTAGTGACCTTCTGTTGACCTAGAAAAATGTGCACCTATTTTCCCAAAGGTTTTAACCCAAGGCAAAAAGGGTGAGCATTTTAGAAGGGCATTTCAGGTTCATTGAATTTATTTTTAGTAAACCCTAGTTGATATCAGGGGGGGGTGCTGGGGGTTCTGCTTTCCCCATTTCAAATTTTTGATGAAAGTAAACATGATGCACACTCTAATGCATGGTCTAGCTAGGGTGTGACAGAGACGCTTCAATTCCATCCACGATCAAGTCAATGAGGGAGACATAGAGATTTGTAAGATACATACGGATCTGAATGTTGCAGACCCGTTGACTAAGCCTCTCTCACGAGCAAAACATGATCAGCACCAGGACTCCCATGGGTTTTAGAATCATTACAATGTAACCTAGATTATTGACTCTGGTGCAAGTGGGAGATTGAAGGAAATATGCCCTAGAGGCAATAATAAAGTTGTTATTTATATTTCCTTATATCATGATAAAAGCTTATTATTCATGCTAGAATTGTATTAACCGGAAACTTAGTACATGTGTGAATACATAGACAAACAGAGTGTCACTAGTATGCCTCTACTTGACTAGATCGTTGAATCAATGATGGTTATGTTTCTAACCATATACATGAGTTGTCATTTGATTAACGGGATCACATCATTAGAGAATTATGTGATTGACATGACCCATCTATTAGCTTAGCACAATGATCTATTAGTTTGTTGCTATTGCTTTCTCCATAACTTATACGTGTTCCTACGAGATCATGCAACTCCCGAATACCGGAGGAACACTTAGTGTGCTATCAAATGTCACAACGTAACTGGGTGACTATAAAGATGCTCTACAGGTGTCTCTGATGGTGTTTGTTGAGTTGGCATAGATCGAGATTAGGATTTGTCACTCCAAGTATCGGAGTGGTATCTCTGGGCCCTCTCGGTAATGCACATCACTATAAGCCTTATAAGCAATGTGAATAATGAGTTAGTTGCGGGATGATGCATCACGGAACGAGTAAAGAGACTTGCCGGTAACAAGATTGAACTAGATATTGATATATCGACGATTGAATCTTGGGCAAGTAACATACTGATGACAAAGCGAACAACGTATGCTGTTGTGCGGTTTGACCAATGAAGATCTTCGTAGAATATGTAGGAACCAATATGAGAATCCAGGTTCCGCTATTGGTTATTGACCGGAGATGAGTCTCGGTCATGTCTACATAGTTTTCGAACCCGTAGGGTCCGCACGCTTAATGTTCGGTGACGATCGGTATTATGAGTTTATGTGTTTTGATGTACCAAAGGTAGTTCGGAGTCCCGGATATGATCACGGACATGACAAGGAGTCTCCAAATGGTCGAGACAAGAAGATTGATATATTGGACGGCTATATTCGGACACCAGAAGTGTTCTGGGTGATTTCGGAGAAAACCGGAGTGTCAGAGGGTTACCGGAACCCCCCCCCCCCCCCGGGGGGAACTAATGGGCCACATGGGCCTTAGTGGAGAGAGAGAGAGCGAGAGGGCCTGCCAGGGTAGGCCGCATGCCCCCTCCCCCTCTAGTCCCAATTGGACTAGGGAAGGGGGGGCCGGCGCCCCCCTTTCCTTCTCCCTATCCTCCTTCCTTTCCCCCTCCTAGTAGGACTAGGAAAAGGGGAGTCTGATGACCTACAAGTGTAGGGGATCTATTGTAGCCTTTTCGATAAGTAAGAGTGTCGAACCCAATGAGGAGCAGAAGGAAATGATAAGCAGTTTTCAGTAAGGTATTCTCTGCAAGCACTGAAATTGTCGGTAACAGATTTGTGATAAGGTAATTTGTAACGAGTAGCAAGCAATAAAAGTAAATAAGGTGCAGCAATATAGCCCAATCCTTTATGTAGCAAAGGACAAGCCTAGACAAACTCTTATATGAAGGAAAGCGCTCCCGAGGACACATGGGAATTATCATCAAGCTAGTTTTCATCGCGATCATATGGTTCGCGTTTGGTACTTTGATAATTTGATATGTGGGTGGACCGGTGCTTGGGTATTGTCCTTACTTGGACAAGAATCCCACTTATGATTAACCCCTATTGCAAGCATCCGCAACTAGAACAGAAGTATTAAGGTAAACCTAACCATAGCATGAAACATATGGATCCAAATCAGCCCCTTACGAAGCAACGCATAAACTAGGGTTTAAGCTTTTGTCACTCTAGCGACACATCATCTACTTATTACTTACCAATGCCTCCCTCTAGGCCCAAACAATGGTGAAGTGTCATGTAGTCGACGTTCACATGACACCACTAGAGGGATGACAACATACATCTCATCAAAATATCGAACGAATACCAAATTCACATGACTACTAATAGCAAGACTTCTCCCATGTCCTCAGGAACAAACTTAACTACTCACAAAGCATATTCATGTTCATAATCAGAGGGGTATTAATATTCATATTGGATCTGAACATATGATCTTCCACCAAGTAAACCAACTAGCATCAACTACAAGGAGTAATCAACACTACTAGCAACCCACAGGTACCAATCTGAGGTTTGGATACAAAGATTGGATACAAGAGATGAACTAGGGTTTGAGATGAGATGGTGCTGGTGAAGATGTTGATGGAGACAGACCCCCTCCCGGTGAGAGGATCGTTGGTGATGACGATGGTGATGATTTCCCCCTCCCGGAGGGAAGTTTCCCTGGCAGAACAGCTCCGCCGGAGCCCTAGATTGGTTCCGCCTTGTGGCAGCGGAGTTTCGTCCCATAAGCTCGCTTATGATTTTTTTCTCGGACCAAAGACCTCATATAGCAGAAGATGGGCATAGGAGGGCCACCAGGGGGGCCACGAGGCAGGGGGCGCGCCCCCACGCTCGTGACCAGGGTGTGGCCCCCCTCTGGAACTTTCTTCGCTCAGTATTTTTTATATATTCTGGAAATAACTTCCATGAAGTTTCAGGACTTTTGGAGCTGTGCAGAATAGGTCTCTAATATTTGCTCCTTTTACAGCCCAGAATCCCAGCTGCCGGCATTCTCCCTCTTCATGTAAACCTTGTAAAACAAGAGAGAATAGGTATAAGTATTGTGACATAATGTGTAATAACAGCCCATAATGCAATAAATATCGATATAAAAGCATGGTGCAAAATGGGCGTATCAACTCCCCCAAGCGTAGACCTCGCTTGTCCTCAAGCGAAAGCCCAAATCGAAAAATATCTCCACATGTTTAGAGATAGAGGTGTCGATAAAAATAAAATACGGACTTGAGGGCATCATGATCATACTTAGAACAGTAATATATATATATATATATATAGTCATATGATCTCTTATGCTAAAGTAACAATTCAATGACAATTTCAAGTATGAATCATAAGCTTCATTGAGAACCAACAAACTATAATCTCAGTCATTGAGGCAATTGCAAGCTATCATAACATAGGAAAGAGTCAATATAAGAGCTTTTCAGCAAGTCCACATACTCAACTATCATTTAGTCTTTCACAATTGCTAACACTCACGCAATATTTATTGGTATGGAGTTTTAATCGGACAAATAGAAAGAGAGGGTCTTATAGTTTTGCCTCCCAACGTTTTACCTCAAGGGTAATGTCAGCAATAATAACTCATGCAGGCTCACATCCAATTTTCTATATGTATCTGGATCTTTCCAACACAATGTGCTTGCCAAAGGATAAAATGTAAAAAAGGAAAGGTGAAGATCACCATTACTCTTATGTAAGGTAGAAGATAAAAGTAAAATATAGGCCCTTCGCTGAGGGAAGCAAAGGTTGTCATGCACTTTTATAGTTGGATGCACGAAATCTTAATGCAAAAGAACGTCACTTTATATTGCCACTTGTGATATGGACCTTTATTATGCAGTCTGTCGCTTTTATTTCTTCCATATCACAAGATCGTATAAAGCTTATTTTCTCTGCACTAATAAGTCATACATATTTAGAGAGCAATTTTTATTGCTTGTACCAATGACAACTTACTTGAAGGATCTTACTCAATCCATAGGTAGATATGGTGGATTCTCATGGCAAAAACGGGTTTAGGGATATTTGGAAGCACAAGTAGTATCTCTACTTGGTACAAAGAAATTGGCTAGCATGAGAGGGAAATGCAAGCTCAACATGTTGGATGATCCATGACAATATAATTTATCTCGGATGTAAGGAAACGTAACCCATTATGCTGTCTTCCTTGTCCAACGTCAACTCTTTAGCATGTCATATTTTAATGAGTGCTCACAATCATAAAAGATGTCCAAGATAGTATATTTATATGTGGATCTCTCTTTCTTTATTACTTCCTATTAATTGCAACGATGACCAAAACTATGTTTGTCAACTCTCAACAACTTTTATTCATCATTCTCTTTATAAGTGACCTCATTACTCCCCATAAGATCCATATGATCTCTTTTTTCTTTTTATTTCTTCTCTTTTATTTTATTCCCTCAAGATCATAGCAAGATAATCAAGCCCTTGACTCAACACTAATCTTTATTATATATAGCTCATGGACTCGATTACATAGAAGGATCATAAAGGAAAACTCACAACTAGATCATACTAAAACTTTATTCTACTAGATCAAGATATTATCAAAAGGATCAAACTAATAAAAACGGTAAAGATAAAAGTTATGGTGATACGATACCAGGACACTCCCCCAAGCTTGGCAGTTTCCAAGGGGAGTACCCATACCCGATGCTCAGTTCTTCTTTGTTGGTGAAGAAGATGATGGTTTTGTTGATGGCGTAAGGTTCTTCCTTAATTTGCGCTTGAGGACAGAGTTTTGATCCCTCGGGTCATCGATTTCCTGCTCCAGGCTTAGTATCTTTTTTCATAATTCCTGGTTGTTTTCCTGCAAGAGGCAAAAAGGGATAAACTCAATCTTAGGTTTCTTTACTCTATCCGGGAGGCTTGACTTTTTGAACTCCACATGCATGTCCCCAGGTTGAGGTAGTGGGACTTCATCTTCATCTGAGCTCGTCTCCTCCTTTCCCCTAGGTTCATAGTCCTCTTCTTCTTCCGTAGTCCAACCACAATGCTCTACATCCCCATAGACCTTGGGATCTGTAAGGTAATCAGCCACATAGCTTTCTCCTTCCGAATCCTGGGATGACATGTTGCTCAAATCTGCAGCAGAACAACTTGAAACAAAGATAGGAGATTTTTGCGTGATATGGTGGTCAAAACCTTCGGGATGTTATACAATGAATTTTTACCAACCAAAAGAAGCATCGTGCAAGAAAACGGACTCCGGAGAGCGCACGAGGTGCCCATGAGGTAGGGGGCGCTCCCAGGGGGTAGGGCGCGCACTCCACCCTCGTGGAAGCCCCGTGTCCTTTCCGGTCTGCTTCTTATTTTCCTATTTTTTATATATTCCAAAACAGAAAAATATTCCCATTAGAACTGTTTTGGAGTCAGTTTACTTACCGTACCACGTACCTATTCCTTTTCGGAGTCTGAAACATTCCGGAAAGTGTCCCTTATGTATTCCCCCGGGGTTATGGTTTCAATAATATTAGTTTCAACATTTATAGGATTACCTAAGATATAATGTTTGATTCTTTGGCCGTTCACCACCTTCGGATTTGTTCCTTCAAAGTTTTTGATTTTTATGGCACCGGAACGATAGACCTCCTCAATAACATAAGGACCTTCCCATTTAGAGAGAAGTTTGCCTGCAAAAAATCTTAAACGAGACTTGTATAGCAATACATAATCACCTACATTGAACTCACGCTTTTGTATCCTTTTGTCATGCCATCTTTTAACTTTTTCTTTGAACAGTTTGGCATTCTCATAGGCCTGGGTTCTCCATTCATCAAGTGAGCTAATGTCAAATAACCTCTTCTCACTGGCAAGTTTGAAATCATAATTGAGCTCTTTAATGGCCCAATATGCCTTATGTTCTAGCTCAAGAAGTAAGTGACATGCTTTGCAATAAACCATTTTATACGGAGACATACCCATAGGATTTTTATATGCAGTTCTATAAGCCCATAATGCATCATCAAGTTTCTTGGACCAATTCTTTCGAGATCTATTAACAGTCTTTTGCAAAATTAATTTGAGCTCTCTATTACTTAATTCTACTTGACCACTAGACTGTGGGTGATATGGAGAAGCAATTCTATGATTAACATCATACTTAGCAAGCATTTTATGTAGCGACCAGACCTCAAACAGTCTGATCTCTGTGTATAAGTGTCATCCCTGGATCGGTAATGCTGACACACATAGTACTTGTAGGATTTATAACAGAGTGGCAATCACACACTTATTACATCGAATGTCTCAAAAGAGAACTTATTATAATAAATATGGCTTAAGGCCATCTAATACGATAACAATAGAAGGCTTGGAAGATAAAGTGAGTCCATCAACTCCAATGGCATCACTGAGTGAAAGATCACGACCTAAGGCTCCTTACTCATCGTCTGAAAAGTCTACAACATGATACGTTGCAGCCCGAAAACGGGTCAGCACATAGAATATGCTGGCAAGGTAACACAAGAGAGTAATGAACAATGTAAAGCTATCACTATATGCGTATATGGCTGGTGGAGGCTGTATGGTTAATAGGTTTTGCGAGAAGCTAATTTTTCCCTACTGCAAAGGAATATATTTTATTTAACTATCATGGTAGTTGTTAAACAATGAGAAGGTTCACCCAACTCAATCCCAATTAAAAGTAATCATCATTAAACCCAATCAAATTAAATTAAGAGTGATGAGATCCACATGATAATCCAAGAACTAGATACTCAAGACGTCCATAACCGGGGACATGGCTAACCATGATTAGTTTGTACACTCTGCAGAGGTTTGTGCACTTTTCCCCACAAGACTCGATCTCCTCTGTTGGATTTCTCGCACTACAAGGTGTTTGAGAAACGGATGGCTGAGGCACAGTCTTTCAGAAGCGTTAGCACCTTACGATGGGTAGACCGGTACACCTACGTCCCCTACATCTGCTAGTCTACCATTGTAAGAGTTCACACGACTTAATCAACTATGCCAGAGCCCATAATGGCATGTGGCTGGACACAGAAGTTTCCAGCATGAATAATCTTATGATCCCTTTGAGCTTGGGTGGCGGTCCATAGGAGAATCACACGGTACCCCGAGATTTCCAAAAATACAGGCAATCACTGGGTCCCCCAGGTGCCTCAATCCACCCAGATGTGTATTGAAGTTGCCACCTTAAGATAACCTTTAATTAAACAATCTCACATCTGTCATGAATACACTCAAACCCAATCCACGTCTACAAGTATAGCATAGCAATATAAGCAACGTAGAAGTAACTCACAGGGTTTGATAATAAATAGGTGAATAGGTACTACCTCATCTACTTCCCAAACCCAAAATTTAATTCAGATCCTAACCATGCAATGTTTGAGGGTTGATCTAATGCAATGAAAACTGGGTAGTAAGAGGTATGATCAAAGTATTACTTGCCTTGCTGATGATCCATGAAACCTAGAGACTCGATGTAGCACGCTTCGCACTCCGGGTACTCTATCGCAATCAAACAAGCATAAAATAAACAATCAAGCAAAAGCACGGGTAAAACTCAAATAAGAGATCTAACCAGAAAGTTCAACTTAAGAACTCCGGTTGGCAAAAAGAATCAAATCAAACGAAGCAAAAAAACTCAAACCGCGAGAAAAACTTGTTTAAGTTGATTAAACGGAAAGAGGGTTTCGAGACGAAACTCTAGGCGCTTGAATCGCCTGATTCCGATAAACGAGCGAAAAGTTATACTAAAATGAAAATCGGATCAGAAATCACGATTGAAAATAATCACGGAAAATCCGAGAAAAAGAAAAACTGACGAATAGGCTAACGAACAAAGGTTCGTTGTCTGCGGCTAAATGGTGAAAACCGTTCGTAAAACCAAACGTAAAAGCGGGTGTTTGCTAAATAACTAAACCGAAGAAAAATAAACCGAACCGGAACTAAAAAACGATTCTAGGGTTTACGAAATGAAACCGATCGGTTTTTTAAAAAAACTAGCGACGGTTACCTCGAACTTTGGCGGGCGGCGGCGGCAAGCTCTAGCGAGGCGGCGCGGGGCGGCGCGGGTGGCGGGCCGGCGGCGCGGGTGGCAGCGCCTAGGGTTAGGGTTCGGGTGGCGGGGCGGGTTGAACGGGCCTCGGGGCGGCGGCTTTAAAAGGCCGGCCCGAGAAGTCCTGGCCGAATACGGCCCTAAGTCGGTTGGCTTTTTTACAATAATTTCGACGTGTAGAAAAAGAAAGAAAAGAAATACTAAACCGACTCCAAAAATCCTGAAATAAATTTTCCCCGTCCTCTAGAAATAATCCAGACAAGGTGAACATTTATTTGGGCCTAAAATACAATTTTGAAAAACACACCTGTTTCCTAATTCAAATAAAATAGCGACAAAACTCCGAATAAAAAAATCTTATTTGATTTTAATATTAAATCTCTGATATTTCTTTATTTTGAGGAAGCCATTTTATCCTCTCTCTTTTATTTTTTTATTCAGAGAAAAATAATTAAAATCAAACGATCCTCTTTTCATAATTCGAGAAAATCTCAAATATGCAAATAACGAAATCCCGAACTCTCTCCGTGGGTCCTTGAGTTGCGTGGAATTTCTAGGATCAACCAAAATGCCATAAAACATGATATGCAATGATGATCTAATGTATAACATTCCAAATTGAAAAAATGTGAGATGTTACATTTTATGAAAGGCACCATGAATAAACTATGAACCACCATCAGTCATTAAATATCTAGGGACTCCAAACCTCGGAAAAATAACTTCTTTAAGCATCTTAATAGATGTGTTATGATCAGCACTACTAGTTGGAATAGCGTCTACCCACTTAGTAACGTAATCAACGGCAACTAAAATATGTGTATACCCATTAGAGGAAGGAAACGGTCCCATATAATCAAAGCCCCAAACATCAAATGGTTCAATAACAAGTGAATAACTCATAGGCATTTCTTGACGTCTACTAATATTACTAATTCTTTGATATTCATCACAAGACAAGACAAACTTACGGGCATCCTTTAAGAGAGTAGGCCAATAAAAACCGGATTGCAATACCTTGTGTGCAGTTCTATCTCCAGCATGGTGTCCTCCATAGGCTTTAGAGTGACACTTGCGTAGGATCTATTCATGTTCATGCTCAGGTATACAACGTCTAATAACACCATCTACTCCTTTTTTATAAAGATTTGGGTCATCCCAGAAGTAATGCCTTAAATCATAAAAGAACTTTTTCTTTTGCTGGTATGTGAAACTAGGTGGTATAAATTTAGCAACAATGTAATTAATGTAATTAGCATAATCAGCATACCACGGAGCAATACGAGAAGCATTTATGACATTTAATTGTTCATCAAGAAAGCTATCATCAATAGGTAGTGGGTCATCAAGAACATTCTCTAACCTATACAAGTTATCTGCAACGGGGTTCTCAGCTCCCTTCCTATCAATAATATGCAAATCAAATTCTTGTAGCAGGAGAACCCATCTAATAAGTCTAGGTTTAGCATCTTTCTTTTCCATAAGATATTTAATAACAGCATGATCAGTGTGAATAGTTACTTTAGAATCAACAATATAAGGTCTGAACTTATCACAAGCAAATACAACTGCTAAGAATTCCTTTTCAGTAGTAGCATAATTTCTTTGGGCATTGTCTAGAGTTTTACTAGCATATTGTATAACATTCGATTTCTTATCAACTCTTTGTCCTAGAACATCCCCTACAGCATAATCACTAGCATCACACATAATTTCAAAGGGTAAATTCCAATCAGGTGGTTGAACAATAGGTGCAGAAATTAATGCTTTCTTAAGTATTTCAAATGCTTCTACACAATCATCATCAAAGACAGAAGGAATATATTTTTGTAATAGATTAGTCAGAGGCTGAGAAATTTTTGAGACTTCCTTAATGAACCTCCTATAAAAACCAGCATGACCCAGAAAACTTCTTATACCTTTGATGTCCTTGGGACACGACATCTTTTCAATAGCATCAACTTTAGCTTTATCAACTTCAATACCTCTTTCAGAAATTTCATGCCCCAAGACAATACCTTCATTAACCATAAAGTGGCACTTCTCCCAATTCAAGACAAGATTAGTTTCTTCACATCTCTGCAAAACTCGATCAAGGTTGCTCAAGCAATCATCAAAAGATGATCCATAAATGGAGAAATCGTCCATGAAATCCTCACAAATCTTTTCACAAAAGTCAGAAAATATAGCCATCATGCATCTTTGAAAGGTAGCAGGTGCATTACATAAACCAAAAGGCATACGTCAATAAGCAAAGGTACCGAAAGGGCAAGTAAAAGTGGTCTTAGCTTGATCGTCAGCTGACACATGTATTTGAGAGAAGCTAGAGTAACCATCTAGAAAGCAAAAATGTGTATGTTTAGATAATCTTTCTAGCATTTGATCAATAAAAGGCAAAGGGTAATGATCTATTTTAGTAGCTTTATTTAATTTGCGGAAATCAATTACCATCCTATAACATGTAATAATTCTTTGTGGGGTCAATTCATCTTTATCATTAGGAACAACGGTAATACCTCCCTTCTTAGGGACACAATGGACAGGATTTACCCACTGACTATGAGCAATGGGATAAATTATACATGCCTCAAGGAGTTTTAATATTTCCTTTCTTACCACTTCTTTCATCTTAGGATTTAGCCGTCGTTGGTGATCAATAACTGGTTTGGCATCCTTCTCCAAATTTATTTTGTGTTGACATAGAGTGGGACTAATGCCCTTAAGATCATAAAGAGTATATCCAATAGCAGCACGGTGCTTCTTCAGAGTTTTCAATAATTTATTTTCTTCATGCTCTGGAAGGTTAGCACTAATAATAGCAGGATATATCTTCTTTTCATCAAGATAACCATATTTAAGAGTATCGGGTAACGGTTTAAGCTCAAACACGGGATCACCCTTGGGTGGAGGAGGATCCCCTAGGATTTCAACAGGCAAGTTGTGTTTCATAATAGGTCCTTGTTTAAAGAACACTTCATCTATTTCCCTTCTTTCAGTCATGAACATATCGTTTTCATGGTCGAGCAAATATTGTTCTAAAGGATCATTAGGAGGCACAATAATAGAAGAAAGACCAATAATTTCATCCTTACTAGGTAATTCCTCATCATGGGGTTGTCTACGAAGTTTAGAGAAGGTAAACTCATGAGACATTTCACCCAAACCAATAGTAACAACATCCTTTTCGCAGTCTATCCTAGCATTAACAGTATTTAAGAAGGGTCTACCAAATATAATGGGACAAAAGCTATCTTGTGGGGAACCAAGAACAAGAAAATCAGCAGGATATTTAACCTTCCCACACAAGACTTCAACATCTCTAACAATCCCAATTGGTGAAATAGTGTCTCTATTGGCAAGCTTAATTATAACATCGATATCTTCTATCTCAACAAGTGCAATATCATGCATAATTTCTTTGTATAAGGTATGAGGTATTGCACTAGCACTAGCACCCATATCACATAAGCCACGATAACAATGATCTCCTATTTTAACAGAAATAACAGGCATGCCTATAACAGGTCTATGTTTATCCTTAGCACCAGGCTTAGTAATTCTACCAGTTTCTTCACAAAAATAAATAACCTGCCCAACAATATTATCGGCTAAGAGATCTTTAACCATAGCAATATTAGGTTCAACTTTAATTTGCTAAGGGGGTTTGTGTGTCCTAATATTACTCTTGTTGACTACAGTTGAAGCTTTAGCATGATCCTAAATTCTAACAGGGAAAGGTGGTTTCTCAACATAAGCAGTGGGAACAACAGGATCATCACAAGTGATAGTTTTTTCTTCAACTTTAATAGGTGCAACTACTTTTGTTTCAATGGGAGGATTATATTTAAACCACTTCTCCTTAGGGAGATTAACATGAGTAGCAAAAGATTCACAGAAAGAAGCTACTATCTCAGAGTCAAGTCCATATTTAGTGCTAAACTTACGGAAAACATCAGTATCCATAAAATATTTAACACAATCAAACTTAGGTGTCATACCTGACTCCTAACCTTCGTCGAGATACCAATCTTCAAAGTTGCGTTTAATCCTCTCTAATAAATCCCATCTGAATTCAATAGTCTTCATCATAAAAGAACCAGTACAAGAAGTATCGAGCATGGAGCGATTGTTGTCAGAAAGCCGAGCATAAATTTTTTGAATAATCATTTATCTTGAGAGCTCATGATTGGGGAATGAATATAACATTGACTTAAGCCTCCCCCAATCTTGAGCGATGCTTTCTCATTCACGAGGCCAAAAATTATATATATATATATATATATATATATAATTACGATCACGATGAACAAGATGCATAGGATAAAACTTCTGGTGAAATTCCAATTTCAATCGCTTATAGTCCATGATCCCTTATCATCACATAGCCTATACCATGTCAATGCGTCTCCCTTCAAAGATAAAGGGAAGATCTTCTTCTTGATAACATCATCGGGCATACATGCAAGCTTAAATAATCCACAAACTCCATCCACATAGGTTAAGTGTAAATCGGGATGCAATGTTCCATCTCCTGCAAAAGGATTAGCTAGCAGTTTCTCTATCATACCCGAAGGAATTTCAAAGTAAACATTTTCAGTAGGTTCAGTAGGTTGAGGGGTAACTAATTGTGGTTCCGGACGAGGTGAAGATACCCCGAACAAAGCCCTCAAAGGATTATGTTCCATAGTAACAAGTGACAGTAAATTTCAGCACACTATATAAATTTTTCCTTACCAAATTCCACCTACCAAAGGCGCTTCACTCCCCAGCAACGGCTCCAGAAAAGAGTCTTGATGACCCACAAGTGTAGGTGGTCTATCGTAGCCTTTTTGATAAGTAAGAGTGTCGAACCCAACGAGGAGCGAAAGGAAATGATAAGCAGTTTTCAGTAAGGTATTCTCTGGAAGCACTGAAATTGTCGGTAACAGATAGTTTGGTGATAAGATAATTTGTAATGAGTAGCAAGAAATAAAAGTAAATAAGGTGCAGCAAGATGGTCCAATCTTTTATGTAGCAAAGGACAAGCCTGGACAAACTCTTATATGAAGGAAAGCGCAACCGAGCACACATGGGAATTATCGTCAAGCTAGTTTTCATCACGATCATATGGTTCGCGTTCGGTACTTTGATAATTTGATATGTGGGTGGACCGGTGCTTGGGTACTGTCCTTACTCGGACAAGCATCCCACTTATGGTTAACCCCTATTGCAATCATCCACAACTACAACAGAAGTATTAAGGTAAACCTAACCATAGCATGAAACATATGGATCCAAATCAGCCCCTTACGAAGCAACACATAAACTAGGGTTTAAGCTTCTGTCACTCTAGCAACCCATCATCTACTTATTACTTCCCAATGCCTCCCTCTAGGACCAAACAATGGTGAAGTGTCATGTAGTCGACGTTCACATGACACCACAAGAGGGATGACAACATACATCTCATCAAAATATCGAATGAATACCAAATTCACATGACTACTAATAGAAAGACTTCTCCCATGTCCTCAGGAACAAACATAACTACACACAAAGCATATTCATGTTCATAATCAGAGGGGTATTAATATGCATATTGGATCTGAACATATGATCTTCCACCAAGTAAACCAACTAGCATCAACTACAAGGAGTAATCAACACTACTAGCAACCCACAGGTACCAATCTGAGGTTTGGATACAATGATTGGATACAAGAGATGAACTAGGGTTTGATATGAGATGGTGCTGGTGAAGATGTTGATGGAGATTGACCCCCTCCCGATGAGAGGATCGTTGGTGATGACTATGGTGATGATTTCCCCCTCCCGGCGGGAAGTTTCCCCGGTAGAACAGCTCCGCCAGAGCCCTAAATTGTTTCCGCCAAGGTTCCACCTCGTGGCGGCGGACTTTTTTCCCATAAGCTTGCTTGTGATTTTTTTCTCGGACCAAAGACCTCATATAGCAGAAGATGGGCATCGGAGGGTGTGGGCCCCCTCTGGAACTTTCTTCACTTAGTATTTTTTATATATTCTAGAAATAACTTCCATGAAGTTTCATGACTTTTGGAGCTGTGCAGAATAGGTCTCTAATATTTGCTCCATTTCCAGCCCAGAATCCCAGCTGCCGGCATTCTCCCTCTTCATGTAAACCTTGTAAAACAAGAGAGAATAGGCATAAGTATTGTGACATAATGTGTAATAACAGCCCATAATACAATAAATATTGATATAAAAGCATGATGCAAAATGGACGTATCAGAGTCCTACTCCTACTAGGAGGAGGACTCCTCCTCTCTGGCGCGCCCCAAGGGCCGGCTGGCCTCCCCCTTGCTCCTTTATATACGGGGGCAGGGGCACCCTAGAACATACACGTTGATCATTGTTCTCTTAGCCGTGTGCGGTGCCCCCCTCCACCATAATCCATCTCGGTCATATCGTCATAGTACTTAGGCGAAGCCCCGCGCTGGTAGCTTCATAATCATCGTCATGACGCCTTTGTGCTGATGAAGCTCTCCCTCGACACTCAGCTGGATCGGGAGTTCGTGGGACATCACCGAGCTGAACGTGCACAGATCACGGAGGTGCTGTACTTTCTGTACTAGGATCGGTCGGATCATGAAGATGTATGACTACATCAACCGTGTTGCCATAACGCTTCCGCTTACGGTCTACGAGGGTACGTGGGCAACACTCTATCCCCTGTCATTTCTATGCCTCACCTAGATGGATCTTGCATGTGTGTAGGAAAATTTTGTAATTGCGGCATTCCCCAACAATAAGAGTATATATAGGCGAAAGAAGTACGTCGGTGGAGCTCCATGGGGCCCACGAGGATGGGGGCGCACCTACCCCCCTGTGTGCGCCCTCCTATCTCGCCGATGCGTCATGGAGTTCCAGACTTCCAATCCAAGTCTCTCGGTTTGCGTTTGTTCCAAGAAAGATCCTCGCGAAGGTTTCGTTCTATTTGGATTCCGTTTGATATTCCTTTTTTACTAAACACTGAAATAGGCAAAAAAAACATAAACTAGCACTGGGCCTCCGGTTAATAGGTTAGTCCCAAAATAATATAAATGAGCATATTAAAGCCCATTAAACATCCAAAACAGATAATATAATAGCATGAAACAATCAAAAATTATAGTTACGTTGGAGACGTATCAAGCATCCCCAAGCTTCATTCCTGCTCGTCCTCGAGTAGGTAAATGATTAAAAACAGAATTTTTGATGTGGAATGCTACCTAACATAATTTTCAATGTAATTTTATTTATTGTGGAATGAATGTTCAGATCTGAAAGATTCAAGACAAAAGTATAATATTGACATAAAAATAATAATACTTCAAGCATACTAACCAAGCAATTATGTCTTCTCAAAATTACATAGCCAAAGAAAGCTCATCCCTACAAAATCCATGCTTCTTTTTCGTCACACAAAATGCTCCCGTCATGCACAGCCCCGATGACAAGCCAAGCAATTGTTTCATACTTTAGCATTCTCAAACTTTTTCAACTTTCACGCAATATATGAGCGCGAGCCATGGACATAGCACTATAGGTGGAATAGAACGGTGGTTGTGGAGAAGACAAAAAGGAAGAAGATAGTCTCACATCAACTAAGAGTATCAACGGGCTATGGAGATGCCCATCAATAGATATCAATGTGAGTGAGTAGGGATTTCCATGCAACGGATGCACTAGAGCAATAAGTGTATGAAATCTCAACAAAAGTAACTAAGTGGGTGTGCATCCAACTTGCTTGCTCACGAAGACCTAGGGCAATTTGAGGAAGCCCATCACTGGAATATACAAGCCAAGTTCTATAATGAAAAATTCCCACTAGTATATGAAAGTGACAACATATGAGACTCTCTATCATGAAGATCATGGTTCTACTTTGAAGCACAAGTGTGGAAAAAGGACAGTAACATTGCCCCCTCTCTCTTTTTATCTTATTTTTTGGGGCCTTCTCCTTATCATTTTTTGGCCTCTTTTTCCGTCCAGAGTCTCATCCCGACTTGTGGGGGAATCATAGTCTCCATCATCCTTTCCTCACATGGGACAATGCTCTAATAATGAAGATCATCACACTTTTATTTACTTACAACTCAAGAATTACAACTCGATACTTAGAACAAAATATGTCTCTATGTGAATTCCTCCGGCGGTGTACCGGGATGTGCAATGAATCAAGAGTGACATGTATGAAAAATTATGAATGGTGGCCATGCCAGAAATACGATGTCGGCTACATGATCATGCAAAGCAATATGACTATGATGAAGCGTGTCATAATCAACGGAACGATGGAAAGTTGCATGGCAATATATCTCAGAATGGCTATGGAAATGCCATAATAGGTAGGTATGATGGTTGTTTTGAGGAAGGTAAATGATGGGTTTATGGTACCGGCGGAAGTTGCGCGGCACAAGAGAGGCTAGCAATGGTGGAAGGGTGAGAGTGCGTATAATTCATGTACTCAACATTAGTCATAAAGAACTCACATAGTTGTTGCAAAAATCTACAAGTCATCAAAACCAATCACTACGTGCATGCCCCTAGGGGGATAGACTGGTAGGAAAAGATCATCGCTCGTTCCCGACCGCCACTCATAAGGAAGGCAATGAAAGAACACCGCATGCTTCAAATTTGTCATACAACGGTTACCATACATGCATGCTACGGGACTTGCAAACCTCAACGCAAGTATTTCTCAATTTCACAAATACTCAACTAGCATGACTCTAATATCACCATCTTTATATCTCAAAATAATTATCATTTATCAAACTTCTCATAGTTTTTAATGCACTCTATATGAAAGTTTTTATTATACCCATCTTGGATGCCCATCATATATTAGGACTAATTTTATAACCAAAGCAAATTACCATGCTGTTCTAAAAGACTCTCAAAATAATATAAGTGAGGCATGAGAGATCAACAATTTATATTAAATAAAACCACCACCATGCTCTAAAAAGATATAAGCGAAGCACTAGAGCAAAATTATCTAGCTCAAAAGATATAAGTGAAGCACATAGAGTATTCTAATAAATTCCATGTGTGTCTCTCCCAAAAGGTGTGTACATCAAGGATGATTGTGTTAAAGTAAAAAAGCAAAGACTCAAATCATACAAGACGCTCCAAGCAAAACACACATCATGTGGTGAATAAAAATATAGCCTCAAGTAAAGTTACCGATAGACGAAGACGAAAGAGGGGATGCCTTCCGAGGCATCCCCAAGCTTAGGCTTTTGGTTGTCCTTGAATTTTACCTTGGGGTGCCTTGGCATCTCCAAGCTTAGGCTCTTGCCACTCCTTGTTCCAAAATCCATCAAATCTTTACCCAAAAACTTGAAAACTTCACAACACAAAACTCAACAGAAAATCTCATGAGCTCCATTAGTATAAGAAAACAAACCACCACTTTAATGTACTGTAATTAGCCCATTCTTTATTTATATTGGTGTTAAACCTACTGTATTGCAACTTCTCTATGGTTCATACCCCCTGATACTACCCATAGATTCATCAAAATAAGCAAACAATACACGAAAAATAGAATCTGTCAAAACAGAATAGTCTGTAGTAATCTGGAGGTTCCCAATACTTATGTAACTCCAAAAATTCTGAAAAATCAGGAAAACCTAAATAATTTGTATATTGATCTACTGCAGTTGGAATTGGTATTTTATCGCTCTATGGTAAAAAAATAAAAATTATTTGCGTGAGCACATACTTTATGTTTTTTCAGCAAGATCAAACAACAATCACCCAAGAAGATCCTAAAGGCTTTACTTGGCACAAACACTAATTAAAACATAAAAAGCACAATCATAACAGAGGCTAGATAAATTATTTATTACTAAACAGGAACAAAAAGTAAAGGACAAAAATAAAATTGGGTTGCCTCCTGATATGTCTCCAACGTATCTATAATTTTTTATTGCTTCATGCTATTATATTATCTGTTTTGCATGTTAATGGACTTTATTTTACACTTTATATCATTTTTGGGACTAAACTATTAACCAAAGGCCCAGCCCAAATTGTTGTTTTTTTCCTATTTCAGAGTTTCGTAGAAAAGGAATATTAAACGAAGTCCAAACGGAATGAAACCTTCGGGAACGTGATTTTCTCAAAAAATGTGATCCAGGAGACTTGGAGTGGTCGTCAAGAAACAATTGAGGAGGCCACGAGGCAGGGGGCGCGCCTACCCCCTGGGCGCGCCCTCCACCCTCATGGGCCCCTTGTTGCTCCACCGACCTACTTCTTCCTCCTATATAAGTCCACGTACCCCTAAAACATCTGGGAGCACCACGAAAATCTAATTCCACCACCGCAACCTTCTGTACCCGAGAGATCCCATCTTGGGGCCTTTTCCGAAGCTCCGCCGGAGGGGGCATTGATCATAGAGGGCCTCAACATCAACTCCATGGCCTCTCCGGTGATGTGTGAGTAGTTTACTTCAGACCTTCGGGTCCATAGCTAGTAGCTAGATGGCTTCTTCTCTCTCTTTGGATCTTAATACAAAGTTCTCCTCGATTCTCTTGGAGATCTATTCGATGTAATCTTCTTTTGCGGTGTGTTTGTCGAGATCCGATGAATTGTGGGTTTATGATCCAGATTATCTATGAACAATATTTGACTCTTCTCTGAATTCTTTTATGTATGATTGGTTTATCTTTGCAAGTCTCTTCGAATTATCAGTTTGGTTTGGCCTACTAGATTGATCTTTCCTGCAATGGGAGAAGTGCTTAGCTTTGGGTTCAATCTTGCGGTGCTCGATCCCAGTGACAGTAGGGGAAACGACATGTATTGTATTGTTGCCATCGAGGATAAAAAGATGGGGTTTATATCATATAGCATGAGTTTATCCCTCTACATCATGTCATCTTGCTTAAGGTGTTACTCTGTTCTTATGAACTTAATACCCTAGATGCATGCTGGATAGCGGTCAATGTGTGGAGTAATAGTAGTAGATGCAGGCAGGGGTCGGTCTACCTGTCGCGGACGTGATGCCTATATACATGATCATGCCTAGATATTCTCATAATTATTCGCCTTTCTATCAATTGCTCGACAGTAATTTGTTCACCCACCGTAATACTTATGCTATCTTGAGAGAAGCCACTAGTGAAACCTATGGCCCTAGGTATATTTTCCATTATACAAGTTTCCAATCTATTTTATTTTGCAATCTTTACTTTCAATCTATAATATAAAAATACCAAAAATATTTATCTTATTATTATTATCTCTATCAGATCTCACCCTTGCAAGTGGCCGTGAAGGGATTGACAACCTCTTTATCATGTTGGTTGCGAGGTTCTTATTTGTTTGTGTAGGTGCGAGGTGACTCGCGCGTGGTCTCCTACTGGATTGATACCTTGGTTCTCAAAAACTGAGGGAAATACTTATGCTGCTTTACTGCATCACCCTTTTCTCTTCAAGGGAAAACCAACGCAGTGCTCAAGAGGTAGCAAGAAGGATTTCCGGCGCCGTTGCCGGGGAGATCTACGCCAAGTCAAGACATACCAAGTACCCATCACAACTCCTATCCTCCACATTACATTATTTGCCATTTGCCTCTCATTTTCCTCTCCCCCACTTCACCCTTGCCATTTTATTCGCCCTCTTTTTCTGTTCCCCTTCTCTTTTTCTATTTGCCTTTTTGCTTGTTTCTTGTTTGCTTGTGTGTTGGATTGCTTGTTTGTCACGATGGCTCAAGATAATACTAAATTATGTGACTTTGCCAATACCAACAATAATGATTTTATTAGCACTCCTATTGCTCCTCTTACCGATGCTGAATCTTGTGAAATTAATACTGCTTTGCTGAATCTTGTCATGAAAGATCCGTTCTCTGGCCTTCCTAGTGAAGATGCCGCTACCCATCTAAACAACTTTGTTGATTTGTGTGATATGCAAAAGAAAAGGATGTGGATAATGATATTGTTAAACTTAAGCTATTTTTGTTTTCGCTTAGAGATCGTGCTAAGGATTGGTTTTCATCTTTGCCTAAAAATAGTATTGATTCATGGAATAAGTGCAAAGATGATTTTATCTCTAAGTATTTTCCTCCCGCTAAGATCATCTCTCTTAGAAACGATATTATGAATTTTAAGCAACTTGATCATGAACATGTTGCACAATCTTGGGAGAGGATGAAATTAATGATACATAATTGCCGTACACATGGTTTGAATTTATGGATGATTATACAGAATTTTTATGTCGGATTGAATTTTGCTTCTAGAAATATTTTAGATTTGGCCATGGGAGGCACTTTTATGGAAATCACTTGAGGAGAATCTACCAAACTCCTAGATAATATTATGGTTAATTATTCTCAATGGCACACTGAAAGATCTACTAATAAAAAAGTGCATGCAATTGAAGAGATTAATGTTTTGAGTGGAAAGATGGATGAACTTATGAAATTGTTTGCTAATAAGAGTGTTCCTACTGATCCTAATGATATGCCTTTGTCTACTTTGATTGAGAATAATAATGAATCTATGGATGTGAATTTTGTTGGTAGGAACAAGCGTATAGAGGTAATTTTAATCCTAGGCCGTTTCCTAGTAATTCCTCTAATAATTATGGTAATTCCTACAACAATTCCTATGCAAATTATAATAAGATGCCCTATGATTTTGAATCTAGTATTTAAGAATTTATTACTTCGCAAAAGAGTTTCAATGCTTTGATTGAAGAAAAATTGCTTAAGATTGATGAGTTGGCTAGGAACATGGATAGAATTTCTCTTGATGTTGATTCTTTGAAACTTAGATCTATTCCACCTAACCATGATATCAATGAGTCTCTCAAAGCCATGAGAATTTCCATTGATGAGTGCAAAGAAAGAACCGCTAGGATGCGTGCTAAGAAAGATTGCTTTGTGAAAGCGTGTTCTTCTTGTTTTCATGGTAATAAGGATGAAGGTCTAAAAGTTATTGATGTGTCCCCTATTAAATATTTGTTTTTAAATATGAATCTTGGTAATGATGGGACTGAAGATGAGTCAACTTTAGTTAGAAGGCGTCCCAAAAATTTGGAGTTTTTTTATCTTGATGCAAAAATTGTTAAAAGTGGGATTGAAGAGGTTAAAACTTTAAATAGCAATGAACCCACTATCTTGGATTTCAAGGAATTTAATTATGATAATTTCTCTTTGATAGATTGTATTTCCTTGTTGCAATCCGTGCTAAATTCTCCTCATGCTTATAGTCAAAATAAAGCTTTTACTAAACATATCGTTGATGCTTTGATGCAATCTTATGAAGAAAAACTTGATTTGGAAGTTTCTATCCCTAGAAAACTTTATGATGAGTGGGAACCTACAATAAAAATTAAAATTAAAGATCATGAGTGTTATGCTTTCTATGATTTGGGTGCTAGTGTCTCCACAATTCCAAAAACTTTGTGTGATTTGCTAGGTTTCCGTGATTGTGATGATTGTTCTTTAAACTTGCATCTTGCGGATTCCACTATTAAGAAACCTATCGGAAGGATTAATGATGTTCTTATTGTTGCAAATAGTAATTATGTGCCCGTAGATTTCATTGTTCTTGATATAGATTGCAATCCTTCATGTCCTATTATTCTTGGTATACCTTTCCTTAGAACGATTGGTGCAATTATTGATATGAAGGAAGGGAACATTAAATTGCAATTTCCATTAAGGAAGGGCATGGAACACTTCCCTAGAAAGAAAGTTAAATTACCATATGAATCTTTTATGAGAGCCACTTATGGATTGCCTACCAAAGATGGCAATACCTAGATCTATCTTCGCTTTTATGCCTAGCTAGGGGCGTTAAATGATAGCGCTTGTTGGGAGGCAACCCAATTTTATTTTTATTCCTTGCTTTTTTCTCCTGTTTAGTAATAAATAACTTATCTAGCCTCTGTTTTGGTTGTTTTTTTTTGTGTTTAATTAGTTTTTGTGCCAAGTAGAACCATTGGGAAGACTTGGGGAAAGTCTTTTTGGTCTTGCTGTAAAAAACAGAAACTTTAGCGCTCACAAGAATTGCTGCCATTTTTATTTGGAAGGTGCTATTTAATTAATTATTATTGAAGATGGTTAATAGATAAATTCCTCACGTCCAGCAATTTATTTTATAATTTTTGGGGTTCCAGAAGTTTGCGTTAGCTACAGATCACTACATACTGTTATATTTTTGACAGATTATGTTTTTCTTGTGTTGTTTGCTTATTTTGATGAATCTATGGCTAGTAATGGAGTTTATAAACCATAGAGAAGTTGGAATACAGTAGGTTTAACACCAATATAAATCAAGAATGAGTTCATTACAGTAACTTGAAGTGGTGTTTTGTTTTCTTTCGCTAACGGAACTCACGAGATTTTCTATTTTGAGTTTTGTGTTCTCAAGTTTTCAAGTTTTGGGTAAAGATTTGATGGATTATGGAACAAGGAGTGCCAAGAGACTAAGATTGGGGATGCCCATGGCACCCCAAGGTAAAATTCAAGGACACCAAAAATCCTAGGCTTGGGGATGCCTCGGGAGGCATCACCTCTTTTGTCTTCGTCTATTGGTAACCTTACTTGGAGCTATATTTGTATTCACCACATGATATGTGTTTTGCTTGGAGCGTCTTGTATGATTTGAGTCTTTGCTTTTTAGTTTACCACAATCATCCTTTCTGCACACACCTTTTGAGAGAGACTCACATGATTTGAAATTTATTAGAATACTCTATGTGCTTCATTTATATCTTTTGAGCTATATAGTTTTTGCTCTAGTGCTTCACTTATATCTTTTAGAGCACAACGGTGGTTTATTTTATAGAAATAGTTGTTATCTCATGCTTCACTTATATTATTTTGAGAGTCCTTTAGAAAAACATGGAAATTTTCTTGTAGGAATAATATAGAAACTTCCATAGAAGTGCATTGAATACTATTGTCGGGTTTCGGGTTCTGGCAGACCCTTAAGGTTCGAACTCTGGGGTGCGCACGGAGATCTTTCCCCTGCCGACTCGCGCTTCTATGGCTCGCAAGAAATAGGCTGGAAAGAAGAACACACAAAGGACACGAGGTTTATACTGGTTCGGGCCACCTGTCGGATTTCGGGTTCCGGCAGACCCTTGAGGTTCAAACATTGGGGTGCGCACGGAGATCTCTCCCCTACCGATCTATGTCCGATCCTCTCATGCAAACTAAGATGAAAATGATGAAAAACACAAGAGACACTAGGTTTATACTGGTTCGGGCCACCGTTGTGGTGTAATACCCTACTCCAGTGTGTGGTGTGGTGGATTGCCTCAGGGGCTGATGATGGACAGTACAAGGGAAGAACAGCCTCGCGAGGGGTGTTCTTGAGCTGGTGCGGTGTGTTCTACTTAGTCTCTACTGGGTTTTCTTTCTCTCTGCTCAGGTTCTACCAGATCTCTCTCTCTCTATCTTTCTCTCTTCTTCTTCTGGGTGTCCCCCTTCCTTTGTGGAGGCTAGCTCTATTTATAGAGGCCCTGGGCCTCTCCCCGAATAATTGAGCGGGAAGGGCGCCAACACTTGGCCATTTTGAAGGGGAACATCTAGTACAAGTTACCCTGAGCAAAGGTGGTCCTCGGCTGCCAAAAGCACTGGTGGTGACGCAGACGGTGACCTCCATCCGGCCGTCCGGCTGGTCTTGGTCTCGTTGCACCGGAATGGTAACCTTTGCCTGATACCTTGGCCTGTGCTTGCCCCCTTTGCACCAAAGGGGAAACAAGGACCCTGCGCAGGCCGGCGCCCGCCTGGCGCCCGCCTAGCCTTGATCGTCATGGCTTGCGTCACGGGATCCTCGCGAGGTACCCTTGCATTGATCTCTTCGCCTCCTCGCGAGCCTGCCTGATGAGGCCGCTCTCTTGAGGAAGCTTCCTATCATCCGCCCCGCGAGGCTTGGCCCCTCGCGAGGGTCTTGAGCTTGTGTTGATGAAGATGGGCCGCGCTGGGCCCCCACTTGAGCCATGCCGCAGGCCGCAGGCAGGCAAGTCTGGGGACCCCCATTCCCAGAACGCCGACAGTAGCCCCCGGGCCCAAGGTGCGCCCGGGCTTATCTTAGCAGAGAAGCGAAGGGGCAAGCACGAAGCGTCGCGGGCCCTAACAGCATGCGGCCTTCGGCGCCGCATGGCGGTTGATTGGATGTGGGCGCCCGCACTTCCCACGACGCCTCAGCAACTGCACGACTGACAAAAGGGGGTGCCCGGGCCAGGCTTACTTGCCCTGCTCTCGTCCGCCTTGCCCTAGATCCCCTTTCTCGCTTTCCTCCTTCTTGCTCCCGAAATCCTCCAGATCTGTCTCAATCCTTCGCATCGGGCACGCCATGGCGACTCGCAAGGGGAGCACCTTCTACCCGTTCTTCATGAGCGCCATTGTCCCCGGTTTGGTGCCTCCTTTCTCTGAGTTCTTCTATGTCGTTCTCCGCCAATACAACTTGCAGGCCCTGCATCTCCACCCCAACTCCGTCCTTCTCCTAGTGATTTTCGCCTGCTATTGCGACGCTCATGTTGGTGTGAAGCCCTCGGTGGCCTTGCTATGCCACTTTTTCTCCCCCGGGTTTCTGGCGCTCAGGTCTCCGCATGCACGAGCTTCATTGCATATTCCAGCTCCAACGCCATCTCGAAGCCTGGGAAGAGGATCGAAGGCTACCGAAGCAAGTGGGTCATGATGGATGTGGGGCGCCTCCACCCTCATCTGGTATTGCCCACGGGGCAACCTAAGTCCGTTAACGCATGGTCCCGTGCGGAGCTCGTCGACCCTCGCGCGAAGGCGGTCTTGAGGAGGATGAATGCGGACCTGAGGCCAAGCAACTTGGGGGCGGCGAAGCTGACCGGGGCCACGCTCCTGAGGGAGTTCTTGGAGCACCGGGTGGCTCCGCTCCAGGAGCACTCGCTCCCACTGTGGAGGCTTGAAGGAGCAGACGCCGCCCTGCGCCTGAGCTCCGAGGCCCTGACCGATGAGGATCTGACTGCGGCCCTCCATTCCTTGGTTGGGGGAGACGTGGCGAGCCCAGAGGGCGCCCCCGTCCCCCTGTTCCTTCATGACGACTGGGAGCTGGTGGTGAACACCATGCCCACCTTCAGAAGTGAGGGGTTGGTGCTAGCGGCAGCTCCCGAAGATCTGGCGGTGTTGGCGATGGTGAACTTGTCCTCCGGGAGCTCCAGCAGGGAAAAGGGGGAAGAAGAGGCGGAGGAGGAAGCGTCCAACTCGGAGGAGACTGGCGAGGATTGGGGGGAGTCCTTCCCCCGGCGCAGGTCCCAGGCCCTCCATTCCATGCCGGACGACGACGAGGCCAGCGCCAGGCGAGGAAGGGAGGGCTCTTCCTCGGTCACGAGGAAGGGAAGGTCGAGCCTGGTTCCCCCAGGGTCTGCTCTGGTCCCTGGGGGTCCAAGGCCAGCTCCATCCCTCCTGACACGCCTTCTACTTCCGGGCCCTCCAAGGATGACCCCCACTGCAGGCTCTCAGGCTTCAAGTTTGACCGGAAGTTGCTTGAGTCCATGGACGACGTCCAGTAAGTGCTCGATTCGTGCTCTTCTTGGTTTCTGCCGCTGAAGCTTGACGTTTGCGCTCTTTTACCAGGCCGGCACCTGCTGCCAAGAGGTTGAAGGAGGCCTCTGCGGCCCCGCTTGGGGCGAATACGTCTGCCGGGGTGACGCCTTCGGCTGTTGGGGGAGAGGACGGCGAGGCCCGCGCCCCTCTGACCCAACCGCCCTCGCAAGGCCAACTAGGGCACCCCGGCGAGGAGTCAGCCCTTGTGGCCCCGCTAGACCTGGAGTCGACTATGCCCGACGCTGCGGCCGTGGCAGCCAAGGCTCAGGAGGTCCCTTCCTGCCAAGTAGTGGTCACGCTGCCATCTTCTCCGCCTGCTCCATAGGTTCTTGTCTCTTCTGCTCCCTCCGCCGCTGTCCTAGACCAGGTTGCCAATGAGCTGAGCCAACTGCGGGAGGATCTCTTGAGCGCGGACCCTCGTCTGGTGGTCGGGTGTCTAGAGTTGGCCTCTGGCTAGGCCCGTTCTGCTGCTTCCGTCCGAGTGGTGCTGAGCCAGGCCGTGTCGTCCTCCGACGAGGAGAAGCGGGCCGCTAACCAAGCCAAGGCCGCTCACGACGCTGCCCTGGGCGATGCTGCAGCCGCCCAGGGCCGCTGCAAGATGCTTGAGGCCGAGCTGCAAGGCCTGCGCGACGAGCCCGCCAAGGAGGTGCACAGCCGCCGGGAGATGGAGAAGGAGATGAAAGCTAGGAAGGCCGCCGCCAAGGACCGGGACGCCAAGCTTGATGACCGCCACAGCCGACTGGAGATGCTGGAGCGGTCGCTGAAGGCGGAGAGGACCGAGCTGGACGCCAAGGCGAAGGTCCTGACGGAGGACCGGGTGGCCTTCGCGAAGCTGGAGAAGAAGGCTCGTGGCATACTGACGATGTTGTATGAGAGCGGCCTGGAGGAGCCGTTGGCTGGTGAGGAGGACGGCCCCGCCAAGCTGCTCCCCTTCCTGGTTGATGCGCTTGAGGACATCGCGGACGGCCTTGGCCCCACGGTTGAGGCCGAGGCATGTGCCCTGTCTTCTGCGACGCTGACGCGTGTCCTCAGCCATGTCTACCTGCGCGACCCCAACGTCGACTTCGACAGCATACTGGAGCCCGTGAGCGGTGACCGTGCCGCTGCCGCCGCTGAGGCCGTGAGAGGCCGAGCCGAGGTTTTTCGGGGGAAGTTCCGCTCCCCCAGCGTCCTGCCCGGGCGCGGTGCCGCCGGCCTCGCGACCTCGGGAGGCGAGGCCGTCCCGCGTGACTCCACCACAAGTGACGGTGTTACTGGGGGTGATCCCTTCGCGACTTCCATCCTGTTTTATTCCTGCACATGCACCATGCCTCACGGAGGCATTTAAACTTGTGTTTGGCATTGTGGAACAATCTTATGGCTTGTAATATTTTCTTTGAATTCCCTGGAATTTGCATTTTCCTCTCCTACTTGCTTACGCTCTACGTCGGCAGGGCCCGGCCCCGCGCGTACCTCACCCAGCATTAGCCCCGACCAAAAACCAAGGATGGGACTAAGGAGTGAGGGGCTACGTGGCAAGTTAGGCTCCTGAGTCGCAATGCTCAGGAGTCCCCCTTGATGCGCAAGCAACAAGTAGGGAAGGGGGGAGCGAGAAGTGGATTGGCCATTCTACGTCGGCAGGGCCTGGCCCCGCGCGTACCTCACCCAGCGTTAGCCCCGACCGGAAACCATGGACGGGACTAAGGAGTGAGGGGCTACGTGGCAAGTTAGGCTCCTGAGTCGTGATGCTCAGGAGTTCCCCTTGACGCTCAAACGGGTTTCGTACCTTGGCTTCGCTCGGGGAGTGGCGTGCGACGACCAGGTCCAAGGGACCTGGCTGGGCGGCGTGTTCTCGGGCGAAGCCCGGGCGTAGCCCCCATGTCCAGCCCCCTCGCGCGGCACTCCCGAGGGGAGGCGTTGCGATGGTGCCGGACACTGAGCTCTGGGCTCCTTGAGGTTGGTACGGCCATGGGCCGCCCTCAGTTGTTTATGACCAGCGCGGAGCATAGCGCTTCCGTATGTGTACGGGCATAGCCGCTCCTCGGCAGTGTCGTCAGCCAGCATGGAGCATGGTGCTTCCACTGGTGTGTGGGAGGGGGCTCACCTCCGAGAGGAGCCCCCGGGGCGTGTACAGCCCCGCCCTGACACGTGGCCGGCATGGTAGGGCTAGGAGAGGTGTATCTGGGCACCCGTGAGCCAGCGCGGGACTCACGAGGCCCTACCTCGAGGCGGGTTGCGCCTGGCTCTGGGCCTTTATCAATTGGTGTGTTCCTGTAGGGTTGTTAGAATGCAAATGGTCTACGTCCTCAGGTCCCGGCCCTCGAGCGAGCTCAGCCGCCGCTGGTATGACAGGTCGCGATGCCGTGGGTCAAGGCCAGGGGTGAGGGCTGGAGAGCTAGTAGGAGCCCATGAGTCGCGATGCTCAGGTAACCCCGCCCCCTTTTAACATGCAAGCGCTTTGCATGACGACAAGCAGTAGGTGATAATTATGCGAATCAGATTAAGCGTGAAAAAACAACTTCACCCTAAGGTAAATGCTGGAAAAGCAACTACCGCTGGATCGGGCCTGAGTGGCGTGGGGATGATGCAGCCCAAGGGGCGCCCCCAACAAGGTAAGTAAAGAGCATAACCAAAATGGATACATGCTGGGGGGATGGACCCACGCGGCCTGGGAATGGTGCAGCCCTGTGGGCGCTCCCACCTGAAAGTAGAACTCTGAAAGATGTCACCTGGTGCTGTTGAAAATGAAGTGATGTTGAGGATGTGAGCGATACGCGGTGAAGAAGTTGGCCCTCATGAGCCCCCAGGCCTAGGGGCCTCAGGAGGCTCCGGTGGCACGTGCAGTTCTTCGGGGACCATCGCCACCTCCGCCAGGACCGTGCGATGCCTGCCCTCCTGAGCCTCCAGAATGCTCCTCAACAGGCGCTGATGTGCGGCGACCGCGCTCGGCAGGCCGAAGGGCATGCGAACGTAGTTGTGTGTTGGTCCCTCGCAGCGCCCTATGGCCGAAGGCCATTGGCGCTCCTGGGACGCAGCTCGGTTGAGCCCTGGTACGTCGACGCAGGCGCGCAGTCCTCCATCCTCGCCTGGGTGTGGGGCCATGGCAGGTAAGCGGCGGCTGCCGCGCATGACTCTGGACTCTTGTAGCTCATGGGTGTTTCTTGCGATGAACTCCTGACGGTTTGGTCTCCTTTGACTTGTCCCTTCCTAAGGGAAGCGTGCTTGAAAGCACCCCTCCAAGTGGTGCTCGAGCGCCTCCCCCGGGACCTTGGCAAGGTCGGCGGCTCTCCAAGAGAGAGCCCCCAAGCCCTGCCTGAGGAGGGCGCCGGGCGCGCCTTCCTATGCGTGAGGGTGGCGCTCCCTGGTCGGGCGCGAATCCTGATGCGATACCTCCAGAGGTGCCTACCTCCTTGTGGTTCGGGCCACGTGAGGTCTTCTTCTTCTTGAGGGTCGCCTCGGGAGGCCTCCCGCTCCCGTGATCTGGTTCTTCGATTGCTGCGGCTTGGAACGCACGCTCAAGCGAGCACACTGCGTCCCTTTCTTCACAAGGTACGGTGATGACTCCACCACTTCCTGGCATCTTGAGGACATTGTAACCATGGTGAGTCACCACCATAAACTTGGCTAGGGCTGGGTACCCAAGGATGGCGTTGTACGGCAGGCGGATGTGAGCGACGTCGAGGTCGATGAGCTCGGTGCGGTAGTTGTTGCGTTGCCCGAAGGTGACCGAAAGGCAAACCTGCCCAATTGGAACAGTGGAACCATCGGTGACTCCTAAGAAAGGCTTGGTCGGCTGAAGCTGGTCGTACGGCACTTGGAGATTGTCGAACATCTTGATGGACAGGACGTTGAGTCCTGCCCCGCCATCGATGAGGGTCCTGGTGACCTGCACGTTGCTGAAGACTGGGGAGCAAAGCACCGGGAGGACTCCGGCCGTTGACGCACACTTGAGCTGGTCTGGGGAACTGAATGTGATCGCGCACGAAGACCACCTGAGAGGGCGCGTGGCCTCAAGCTTGGGAAGGACTGCATTCACCTCGCGAGCAAACTGCTTGAAGATGCGCTGTGAGGCTGGGGCCTGGGCACCACCCAAGATGCAAGCAATTGCACGCGGCTCTTGGAAGCCTCCAGCCCCATTGTCTTGGTGTTGGTCTTCGTTCCTCCTTGGTGGAGGCGGCAGAGGAGGGAGGCCTGCGTTGCCGTGCGGGTGGCCCTCACGAGGCTGGTCCCTCCAGCCTCCCTCGCGAGGCTGGTCCTGCCAAAAGTCCTCGCGAGGGTGGTCACGCCATCCCTGGCGAAGGCCACGGTCTTCCCATCGTCCGCCGCCTCTTCCTCCTCCTCGGCCATAGCCCCTGTCGTGGCACTCTGGGCGTCGGCCAATCCGCCCATCTCGCACGGCTCTGAGCTCTTGACATTCGTTGGTGTTGTGGGTGTGGAGGTCGTGGTACACGCAGTACCGTCCGCCCTTGGATGACTCAGGCTGGTCCCTGCCTCGCTTGGTGTCTGGTTCCGCTGCTAGCATGGCAGCCCCCTTGTGCTTCGCGTCTTTGGCCTTGAGCTTCTTTTCTTCCGGGTCGGCTGTCGGAAACTCGAGGAGGGAGAGACGCCCTTCCTCAGCCCTAGCACACTTGGTCGCCAAGTTGAACAGCTCCAGGGATGTGCACAGGTCTTCATGGATTGCTAGCTCTTCCTTCATCTTGACGTCGCGCACGCCGTCGGAGAAGGGTGAGATGATAGCTTCTTCAGTCACCTTGGGGATCTTGAGGCGAGCATAGTTGAAGCGCTGGATGTACTTCTGCAGGGTTTCTCCCAGCTGTTGCTTGATGCGGCGCAGGTCGCTCACGGCCGGGGGCCGGTCGCGTGTGCCCTGGAAGCTGGCGATGAAGCGGGTGCGCATCTCGCTCCAGGAGGAGATCGTGCCGGGAGCCAGGTTCAGGAGCCAGGTGCGGGCGCCGTCCTTGAGCGCCATGGCGAACCAATTCGCCATGACCTTTTCATCTTCGTTGGCGGCTACAATGCCCAGCTCGTAGAGCTGCAGGAAATCTGCGGGGTCCGCTGTGCCATCGTAGCAGGGAGAGAGGTCAGGCTTGAACTTGCGTGGCCATGTGACGCCGCACAGCTCGGGGGTGAAGGCGAGCCAACCCACCGTGGCCACCGGCGCCCTTTGCTAGTGCTGGACTTGTTCTTGTGGGTCACCACGCGCCGCCACTGGGAGCAGCACGGGGTCTCGTCATGGAGGCACTGGGGCGCGATCTTGGCGTGCCGGCGCTGGGAGCGCGCGAGCACCTTCCCGGGGACGTGGGATCTCTTGGAAGCTCCCTTCTTGCTGCGTAGGCACCGGACATGGAGGGTCCCGCCCTGGGGCTGCGCGCCTTGGAGCCAAGGCACCTTCTTGGGGAGGAGGCGGCGGAGGGGCCTCCTGATACTTGCCCCCTACGCGGGATGGAGGGCGAAGCAGCGAGAGGGACCGCAAGGGGGAGCCCCCTGCGGCACTGACGAGCTCGGTGATGCGGGCGAGCCAGTCCTCGTAGAGGTCATCGACGGGGTGATAGTGGAGGAGCTCCCGTGCGAAGAGCAGTGAGGCATGCACATCCATGGGTGCGCGACGGGCGTGGGACGACGAGCCAGCTAGAGTCAGCAACGGGGTGGCGGTGCGGCCATCCCGCCGCACCGCAGGATGCTGGGACAAGGCCTGCTGCTCGTTCCCCACCGGGCCGGTGGCGGCGTTGGCGGAGGGCGACGGGGAACGACGTGGGGGGCCGCCGACGGGCGCCGTCTGGGCGACGCAAGTGGCGCGAGCAACCCAGCGCTCGGCACAAGCCCGGCGAGCGTCAGCCATGGACACGACGGAAGATCACACGCGAGGGGTGTTCTTGAGCTGGTGCGGTGTGTTCTACTTAGTCTCTATTGGGTTTTCTTTCTCTCTGCTAGGGCTCTACCACATCTCTCTCTCTCTTTCTCTCTCCTTCTTCTAGGTGTCCCCTGGGTGTCCCCCTTCCTTTGTGGAGGCTAGCTCTATTTATAGAGGCCCTGGGCCTCTCCCCAAATAATTGAGCGAGAAGGGAGCCAACACTTGGCCATTTTGAAGGGGAACATCTAGTACAAGTTATCCTGACCAAAGGTGGTCTTCGGCTGCCAAAAGCACTGGTGGTGACGCCGTCTTGGGCTCCACGGTGACCTCCGTCCGGCCGTCCAGCTGGTCTTGGTCTCGTTGCACCGGAATGGTAACCTTTGCCTGATACCTTGGCCTGTGCTTTCCCCCTTTGCACCAAAGCGGAAACAAGGACCATGCGCAGGCCGGCGCCCGCCTGGCCTTGATCGTCATGGCTTGCATCACGGGATCCTCGCGAGGTACCCTTGCATTGATCTCTCCGCCTCCTCGCGAGCCTGCCTGATGAGGCCGCTCTCTTGAGGAAGCTTCATGTCGCCCGCCCCGCGAGGGTCTTGAGCTTGTGTTGATGAAGATGGGCCGCGCTGGGCCCCCACTTGAGCCACGCCGCAGGCCGCAGGTAGACAAGTCTGGGGACCCCCGTTCCCAGAACGACGACACCACCGATGTGGTGTAATACCCTACTCCAGTGTGTGGTGTGGTGGATTGCCTCAGGGGCTGATGATGAACAATGCGGGAGGAAGAACGGCCTCGCGAGAGGTGTTCTTGAGCTGGTGCAGTGTGTTCTACTTGGTCCGGATCTCTCTCTCTCTTTCTCTTCTCTCTTTCTTTCTCTTTCTTTCTCTCTTCTTTCTTCCCTCTTCTTTTTTCCTCTCTCTTCGGGGGCTAGTCCTATTTATAGAGGCCCTGGTCCTCTTCCCAAATAATGAGCGGGAAGGGTGCCAACAATTGGCCATTTTGAAGGGGAACATCTAGTACAAGTTATCCTGACCAAAGGTGGTCTTCGGCTGCCAAAAGCACTCGTGGTGACGCTGTCTTGGGCTCCCCGGTGACCTCCGTCCTACCGCTCTGCTGGTCTTGGTCTCGTTGCACCAGAATGGCAACCTTTGCCCGATGCCTTGGCCTATGCTTGCTCCCTCTGCACCGAAGGGGAAACAAGGACAGTGCGCAGGTCGGCGCCCGCTTAATCTCGATCGTCATGGCTTGTGTCACGGGCTCCTCGTGAGGCACCCCGGCCTTGATCTCTCCGCCTCCTCGCGAGCCTGCCAGATGAGGCTGCTCCTGAGGAAGCCTCCTGTCGTCTGCCCCGCAAGGCTTGGCCCCTTGTGAGGGTCTTGAGCTTGAGCTGATGAAGCTAGGCCACACTGGGCCCCCACTCGAGCCACGCCGCAGGCCGCAGGCAGGCAAGTCTGGGGACCCCCGTTCCCAAAACACCGATAGTAGCCCCCAGGCCCAAGGCGCGCCCGGGCTTTGCTTAGCAGAGAAGCGAAGGGGCAAGTGCGAAGCGCCGCGGGCCCCAATAGCCTGGGGCCTTGGGCACCGTGTGGCGATTGATTGGATGTGGGCGTCCGCACTTCCCCATGACGCATCGGCAACCACTCGATTTGACAAGTCCCTGCATGCAGAGAAATGGGTCATGATTACCTGCGATCATGGTGGCCGGCGGCTGGCCTTCTCCGGCTATAAGTACGGGGCCGCATGAGCCTCGTTAGCTTATCCCTTCCTACTACTCCTTTCCTTCCTCTTCCTCGTCCTTGCTTCTCCTTACACCAATGGCACCAATCTGCCAGTTTTCTGCAGAAGAGAAAGGAAAGGCCCCCCGAGAAGGTCCTGACCCTCTTCCGCGGAAGAAACGGCTAGTCCCCTGCCGCCAAGATGAGGGTGCTTGGCAGGAGGCGACGAGGCCCTGGTACGAGCGGCCGCCGCCTGGATTTCCACTGCCCTTGTACGCCCGAATCGAGGGCCCTGGGGAAGAGGGCGTCGAGCGACACTGACGGTGCCGCCGCCGACGCCGGCGAGTCACGGCGGTGCACGTCGTTCCTCCTGGAGTCCATGCCGAGGGCTCCTCATGTGAGCTCGTGCTTCACCCTGCCATACCCCCATGCTCTTGGATCCGCCTTCCTCCCTCCTTCGCCTTCGAGATGCTGTCGAGCGGGTCACTGGAGCTCTGGCTGTAGCACGCCGACTGCAGCACCCTCGCGACCGGAGTGGAGGTCGCGGTCGTCGCTTCGGGCAAGGTCTACATGACCCGGGGCTGGGGTGAGATTGTCGGGACCCCGATCCTAGGTCACACTGATCTAGCATGTAACACATCATATTACTTTGTGGCCTCACGCACGGTATTTCCACGGGTGCCACCTTACCTGGCCCGGGACCGTTTGCGCCTTTTGGCTCACGTATATGATAGTGTCGCTAGCATCAATATGACAAAGAACCCGGGCCGACATGGCTAGTCGTGAACCCAAAGCGGCACTACCCCATGGGGACAGGCATACATGAATCAACCTCGAGCATGTCGGTCAACAGCGTGTGAATCCGGGCTGTAGCACTGGGCTAACAGGACTCCGGTAACCCGGGCTGTAGCAGGCTAGGCAGGACTCCGGATGTCACCGCGTGACATTTCCCCAAAGGGACGGACATAGGAACGAAGTGAATCACATGCCGGCCAGTCAAGTGTCCTGAACAGTAGTGCTGGGCTAGCAGGACTCCGGTGATCCGGGCTGTAGCGGACTACTATCGCTCAGAAGCACTAGACTACATTTCCCCATATGATAGGCTGCCAAGGATAAACAACTAGATAGTCGGATCCCACACATACCAAGTATTTCAATCATACACACAATATGCTCGATATGTGTGAATACAACATGGCATCACAACATAACTCTACAACTCAAGTATTAATTCATTAGGCTCCGAAGAGCCAGATATTACAAGCATGGGTCTCATGACCCAACAATCATAGCATACAAATCAAACACATGCGGAAGCTCAACATGTCTGAGTACAGACATCTATAAATGAAAAAGGCTAAGAAGCCTGACTATCTACCAAATCCTGTCGAGGGCACAAGATCCTAGCTGAGGTATCAAGCTAAATGTCGAAGTCCACGCGGAACTACTAGCGAGACTGAAGTCTCTCTGCAAAACATAAATTAAGCAAACGTGAGTACAAAGGTACTCAGCAAGACTTACATCAGAACTAAACTACATATGCATCGGTACCAACAAGGGGGGTGGTGGAGTTTAACTGCAGCAAGCCAGCTTTGACTCAGTGGCTAACCTGAACTACGATTGCAAGCAACTCTTTTGAGGTGGCGCACACGAGTCCACATATTCACCAATCAATACACCACTATGGATCCGCTCTCGTCTCCCTACGAGAAGGCCATCCATAGCACTCACACTTATCTTGCGAGTTTTAGAGTATCCACTTTCACTTGTCTATGAACTGTTATAGGCAACCCAGAAGTCCTTTACCGTGGACACGGCTATTCGAATAGATCATTTATAACCCTGCAGGGGTGTACTTCGTCACACATGTTTCCACCACTTAGCGTCTGCACACGACATGTGCTCGGCAGACTTCAAGCGAAAGCCGACGTGGGTGTAGACCACGACCTGACTAACCACACAAGTCTCTAGTCCAGGTTTATCGCCTATTCGGGTTCCATCCGCGAGGAGATCCGGTCGGAGTTTCGCTCACAGCCCCAAACGATGTGTGCAGGGTTCCCGAGACACCAAACGGGCGCCCGGTACACCGTGCCACAGTGTATCTACCGCATCATAGCCCACCCCTAGGGTCAGCGCTACGCACGGCCGCCAACACATATCCTATAAACACCAGAAACTAATTGCAACTCCTGGACAGAGGACGAGAGGGGTCAGTAAGTCGAGCGGGGTCATATTTCAGGGCCCAACGTGTGGTAGTAGCTGTTTCATGGATCACAAACACAGAACTCAGTTCCTGAGGACGGTTTCAATGAGACAACCCACCATGTACTCCTACATGGCCTCTCACTGCTACCTTTACCAAATCGTGTTCACACACTTAGCTCTCAACAGTAGGACATGTTTACACACCTCCGATTCATCCCCGATGAATCGGACCTGACTCAACTCTAAGCAGTAGCAGGCATGACAAACAAGCATGAATGAGTAGGCACATCAGGGCTCAAACAACTCCTACTCATGCTAGTGGGTTTCATCTATTTACTGTGGAAATGATAGGTCATGCAGAGGATAAGGGGTTCAACTACCGCAACAAGTAACAGATGAATCGTTGTTGTCCTAATGCAGTAAAAGAGAGCAGGAGCGAGAGAGGGGGATTGTATCGGAATGAACAAGGGGGTTTTGCTTGCCTGGCACTTCTGAAGATAGTATAGCTCTTCATCGGTGTCATCGGTCTCATCGTCGGAACGAATGTCTACCGAGAGGGAGCAACCACCGACAAACACAAAAAGGGAACCACAATCAATGCAATGCACATACATATGAATGATATGTCATATTAAGGTACTGAATTGACCTAGTGCAACAGTTAGCCATGTTCATTGAAGTGGAATTCAAACCTATAGCAAATTCCAACTCCAAAACTATTTACCATTTATTCCATAATCATGAATTGTCCTATTCAGTGATGTTAACTTGTTCAAACATGCATGAAAATGGTACAGATGGATTCCTTGAATTTTTTCTGATAATTTTACATATATAATTTATCTTATTTGGAGTTACGGTTGAATTTCTATGATTTTTCAAAGTTTTGGATATTTTCTGAAATAAATAAATCATTTAAGATTTATTTAAATCCCAGAAAAGGATTACTGCATCAGCTTGACGTCATGATGATGTCAGCAAGTCAACAGGGCCGCCCAGAGTCAAACCTGACAGCTGGGACCCACGGGTCAATGTAACAGGGCTAGTTTGGGTGGATGACATGTGGGACCAGTCAACTGCCAAGTCAGCACGGTCAACTCTAGCGCGTGGGTCCCACTGGGTTATGAACTAAACTAAACAGAGAATTAAATTAAACTAAACAGGCATGAGGCCCACTGTCATTGACCTTGAGGGTTAATTAACGGGGCTGTTAGCTGCTAATGACGGGACACGTCAGCGTCACCGGGATCTCGCCGCCGGCGACCAAAACGACGATAGCGCGGCTCGGAAACGCGCTACGGGCGACGGTTTGGTTTGCTGAGGGTACCAGGGCATAGCCCTTGCGCTCGCGCATCCAGCAGAGCCAGCGGCGGGTCGCGGGGTGGCCGGAGCTCGCCGGAAACAAGCTCACGGCGGCGGCCGGAGTTCGGCAACAACGGTGTGGGCGGTGCGGGGCACGGGAGGAGGAGCTGGTGGGAGCTGCGTGTTCCTGGGAAGGCACCAAACGCGTTGACGCGATCAGGCACGAGCTATGGTGGCTAAAACGACGGCGGCACCATGGATGGCGGCGATGAACTCTCGGCTCCGGCGGAATCGAGCTAGCGGAGAGAAACGGAGAGGGGGCGAGCATAGGGAAGGTGCAGGAGCTCACAAGGGGTCGGAAGAGAAACTCAGCGGGCTCGGGGAAGCTTCTGCGACGGCGAATTGATGGCGGCGATCTCGGTCGGCCGTGGTTGGAGATGATGTTGAGGGCGTTCCTTCGGGGCTCTCCTGGTGGCGTGAGTTGGTGAGGAGGTTTGCGACGAGGTGCAGGAGCTCGGGAGCAACTCGGGGCATCGTCGGGACGGCGGTGGTCGCGGCAAATTGCGTCGGTGACGACGAGCTCCGCTCGGGTGTGCTCGGGAGAGGAAGCAGAGGGTGAGGGAGAGAGCAGAGAGTGAGGGAGAGGAACGAGGGGGCTGCGGGGCATCTTCTGACGCGTCGGGGGCGCCTCGGTGGCAAGCAGGAGGTGGAGCTCGGGCGCACGCGCTCGCCACGCACCTGCTTCTCCTTCTGGCAGAAGGTGGAAGAAGCAGGCAGCGCTGGCTGGGCTGGGCCAGTTGGCTGGGCCGGCCAGCTACGGTGCTGGGCCGCACAGGTAGGTGGGCTGCTCAGGTGAGGCCAGGTAGGTTCCTTTCTCCTCTCTCTGCTTTTTTCTAATTTATGTTCTGTTTTCTATTTTTGCTATTATGTTTTGATTTAGTTCAAGACCAAACCATTTTCAAAATTCATAAAAATAATTGTGTGAACTAAATGGACTTATCCAAATCCACACAACAATTTTCAGAATTATTGAACATATATTTATTATATAATAAATATAGATCCAATTCAAATATTTATTGGATTAAATCAATGGCCCAAAATAATTGCTTCTGAGATTCTAAAAATATTGGTTTGAACTTTGTCCCTTGCCAATATTTCTAGAGATTCACATGAACATTTTCTTGGACTTCTTTGAAAAGATTTTAATGTTGATTATTTTTGAGGTGATTTATGAGGGTTTCAACTAACCTCAACTCAACTATCATAATGATTTAATTCAATGATCAAAATGTCCTGGAAAAATATGCATCATCTCTGGTAGAGGCTTTCACCTTTTCCCATAAATCATGAACATTTTAAAAGGATATTTTGAGGTCATTGAAAATATTTTGGTTGAACCTATTTGAATTGCATTTGGTGCTAGGGTTTACCAATCCCCATTTCAAATTTAATTGAAAAATAAACATGATGCATGGATGCTTGTGCAACTATTTGCAAACAAATTCTAGGGCTGTGACAGAGATCGTCCGGGTCTGCCAGACGGAGGGTGCCCTCGTAATTTATCTTGAATACGATGGCACCTCCCTGATGTTCTTCAAGGTCTTCGATGCTGAAGGACGCCGGTTGGAGTGCTGCCCCAAGGAAAGCGGCAAGGGCATCGGACTGGCGAGGACCTAGCCTGCCCATCGGCCCTCCAGCAGCTCTTCAGGCGGCAGCGGAGGAGCTGGGGAATCCGAGCTCGCGCCGTGCTCAGAGTAGGGCAACTGCATCGGGTCGCCGACACCACTGATCTGGGTGGGGTTGGCGCCGGCGCCGGGCAGTCCACTATTGATGATGGCGTCGCTTGTGGAGGCGCGGGCAATTAGCGTTCCTTAGGATTAGCACCTTTTGTTCCCTGCGAGGAATCGAAGCAACACTCCGCGGGGGTATGTAAGGCGCCTGCCATGTGTTTTGCGAACATTATATCCCTAATATGAATCGATGCGAGATGCTTGTCCTGTCCCGGCTCGGCTCCCCCTTTCTATCCTCACGAGGACTTAGCGCTCTACGCTGACAGGTCCCAGTCCCCAGGCAGGCTTCAGCCGTCGCTGGTATGCCAGGTCGCGATGCCGTGGTCAAGGCCAGGAGGTGAGCGGCCCGAGGTCCGGTAAGAGCCCCCGAGTCGTGATGCTCGGGAGGTCCCCTTTAGCGCTCGAGCAGCCCTCGCTGGGCGAGAAAGGAAGGCAATGTCGTCGTGACAGAGCTGCACTAGGCGAGGGTTTGGTGCTGCGTTGGTCCAGCTCCTGTAAGGGCGTGACTTATCTTTTGAGTTTGGGGTAGTTCTTCGATGGGGCGTCCAGCCCGAGTGGCGGTAGCTGAGGTGCTGCTAGGTTAGGTCCTCGCGAGCTTCTTCCCACTTCCCCACACTTTCCTTAATGCTCTACGTCCTCAGGTCCCGGCCCTCGAGCGAGCTCAGCCACCGCTGGTATGACAGGTCGCGATGTCGTGGGTCAAGGCCAGGGGGTGAGCGCTGGAGAGCCAGTAGGATCCCATGAGTCGCGATGCTCAGGCACCCCCCTTTTAACGTGCAAGTGATCCATGCCAGAGAGAGGGAGAGATAGCCCGTGATGTCCCCAATGTTGCTCCTGGAGTGGGTCCTGCATACCAATCACAAGGAGAGACAAGACCTGTCGCTACGGTTGCCAGCCAACCATTGGTCGCTCTGAGGGAGTGATTGGGGCACTCAGGGCCTGGTGAGGTGGCGCCTTGTGGGGCTGCCGCGGCCCGAGCTCAACCACTCAGATTTATCAGCGTTGCAGGGACGGACCCATATGCAGACGTCATGCCAGAGCGAGCGGCTCCATGGGTAGGTGTCAATCAAGCAGGCGATTAGGTCGGGTATGTTAAGTACGAAGGAGCAAATCCGTTTCAAGTAGATGCGGGAAAAGCAAACGCCGCTGGGCCAGGCCCGTGCAGCTTGGGGATGATGCAGCCCGAGGGGCGCCCCCAACAAGGTAGGTAAAGAGCATAAGCAAAACGGATACGTGCCGCAGGGACGGACCCACGCGACCTGGGAACGACGCGGCCCTGTGGGCTCTCCCAGCTAAAAATGGAACTTGAAAGATGCCACCTGATGCCGTTGAAGATGAAGTGATGCCGAAGAAGTGGGCGACGCGCGGTGAAGACGTCGACCCTCACGAGCCCCCAGGCCCAGGAGCCTCGGGAGGCTCCAGGGGCACGGGTAGGTCTTCGAGGGCCATCTCCACCTCCGCCAGGACCGCACAATGCCTGACCTCCTGAGCCTCCAGAATGCTCCTCAGCAGGCGCTGATGAGCGGCGACCGCGTTCGACAGGCCGAAAGGCATGCGAACGTAGCTGTGAGGTGGACCCTCTCAACGCCCCACGCGCGAAGGCCAAAGGCGCTCCTGAGATGCGACTCGGTTGAGCCCTGGCACGTCGATGCAGACGTGCAGCCCACCATACTCGCCTGGATGTGGGGCCACGGCGGGCAAGCGCCGCCTATCGCGCATGACTCTCGACTCCTGTAGCTCCTGGCTGTTTCCTGCAATGAACTCCTGAGGGTTTGGTCTTCCTTGCCTCGTACCTTCCTGAGGAAAACGTGCCTGGAAGCAACCCTCCAAGTGGTGCCCGAGCGCCTCCCTTGTGACCTTGGCAAAGTTGGTGGCTCTCCAAGAAAGAGCCCCCGAGCCCTGCCTAAGGAGGGCGCCGGGCACGCTTTCCTATGAGACAGAGGGTGGCGCTCCCCGAACGGGCGTGAATCCTGACGCAACGCCTCTGGAGGCGCCTGCCTCCTTATGGCTTGGGCCAGGCGAAGCCTTCTTCTTCTTCAGGGTCGCCTCGGGAAGTCTTCCGCTCCTGTGATATGTGTCTTCGATTGCTGCGGCCTGGAACGCACGCTCAAGTGAACACACCGCGTCCCTTTCCTCACAGGGTACGGTGATGACTCCACCGCTTCCGGGCATCTTGAGGACATTGTAGCCATGGTGAGTCACTGCCATGAACTTGGCTAGGGCTGGGTACCCGAGGATGGCGTTGTATGGCAGGCGAATGTGGGCGACGTCGAAGTCAATGAGCTCGGTGCAGTAGTTGTTGCGCTGCCCGAAGGTGACTGGTAGGCGAACTTGCCCTATCAGAATGGTGGAACCATCAGTGACTCCTGAGAAAGGCTTGGTCGGCTGGAGCTGATCATACGGCACTTGGAGATTGTCGAATGTCTCGATGGGCAGGACGTTGAGTCCTGCTCCGCCATCAACGAGGGTCCTGGTGACCTGCACATTGCTGATGACTGGGGAGCAAAGCATCGGGAGAACTCCGGCCATTGCCGCGCACTTGAGCTGAATGTGATGCCGCACGCAGACCACCTGAGAGGGCGCGTGGCCTCAAGCTTGGGGAGGACTACATTCACCTCGCGAGCAAACTGCTTGAAGATGCGGTGTGATGCTGGGGCCTGGGCGCCACCCAAGATGCAAGCGATTGCGCGCAGCTCCTGGAAGCCCCCAGCCCCCTCGTTTTGATGTTGGTCTTCGTTCCTTCTTGGTGGTGGCGGTAGAGGAGGGAGGCCTGCGTTGCCGTGTGGGCGATCCTCACGAGGCTGATCCCTCCAGCCTCCGTCGCGAGGCTGGTCCTGCCAGCGATCCTCGCGAGGTCGGTCACGCCACCCTTGGCGAGGGCCACGGTCTTCCCATCATCGTCCACCTCTTCCTCCTCCTCGGACATAGCCCCTGTTGTTGCGCTTGGGGCGTCGGCCGATACGCCCATCTCGCACGGCCTTGAGTTCTTGGCATTCGTTGGTGTTGTGGGTGTGGAGGTCGTGGTACACGCAGTATCGGCTGCCCTTGGATGACTTAGGCTGATCCCTGCCTCGCTTGGTGTCTGGTTCCGCTGCGAGCACGGCAGCTCCCTTACGCTTCACGTACTTGGCCTTGGGCTTTTTCTCTTCTGGGTCGGCAGCTGGGAGCTCCAGGAGGGAGAGGTGCCCTTCCTCAGCCCTGGCGCACTTGGTCTCCCAGTTGAACAGCTCCAGGGATGTGCACAGGTCTTCATGGATTGCCAGCTCCTCCTTCATCTTGATGTCGCGCACGCCATTGGAGAAGGCTGAGATAATGGCTTCCTCAGTCACCCTGGGGATCTTGAGGCGAGCGTTGTTGAAGCGTTGGATGTATTTCTGCAGGGTTTCCCCTGGCTGTTGCTTGATGCGGCGCAGGTCGCTTATGGCCAGGGGCCGGTCGCGAGTGCCCTGGAAGTTGGCGATGAAGCGAATGCGCACCTCGTCCCAGGAGGAGATCGTGCTGGGAGCCAGGTTCAGGAGCTAGGTGCGGGCGCCGTCCTTGAGCGCCATGGGAAACCAGTTCGCCATGACCTTTTCTTCTCCATTGGCGGCTTCGATGCCCAGCTCGTAGAGCTGCAGGAATTCCGCGGGGTCTGTCGTGCCATCGTAGCGAGGGGGCAGATCAGGCTTGAACTTGCCTGGCCATGTGACGGCGCGTCGGTCGGGGGTGAAGGCGCGGCAGCCTGCTGTGGCCACCGGCGCCCTTTGCTGGTGCTGGGCCTGCACCTGGTGATTACCACGCGCTGCCGCTTGGAGCAGCGTGGGGTCTCGGCATGGAGGCGCAGGGACGCGATCTTGGCGCGCCGTTGCTGGGAGCACGAGAGCACCTTCTTGGGGACGAGGGATCTCTTGGCAGCTCCCTTCTTGCCGCACACGCGCCGGACGTGGAGGGTCTCGCCCTGGGGCTGCGCGCCTTGGAGCCAGGGCGCCTTCTTGGGGAGGAGGTGGCGGAGGTGTTGGGGAACGTAGTAATTTCAAAAAAAATTCCTACGCACACGCAAGATCATGGTGATGCATAGCAACGAGAGGGGAGAGTGTGATCTACGTACCTTGTAGACCGACAGCGGAAGCATTAGCACAACGCAGTTGATGTAGTCGTACGTCTTCACGGCCTGATAGATCAAGCACTGAAACTACGGCACCTCCGAGTTCTAGCACACGTTCAGCTCGATGACGATCCCCGGACTCTGATCCAACAAAGTGTCGGGGAAGAGTTCCGTCAGCACGATGGCGTGGTGACGATCTTGATGTTCAACTGTCGCAGGGCTTCGCCTAAGAGCCACTACAATATTATCGAGGAGTATGGTGGAAGGGGGCACCGCACACGGCTAAGAAAACAATCACGAGGATCAACTTGTGTGTCTAGGGGTGCCCCCTGCCCCCGTATATAAAGGAGCAAGGGGAGGAGGCCGGCCGGCCCTAGGGCGCGCCAAGGAGGAGGAGTCCTCCTCCTAGTAGGAGTAGGACTCCCCTCTTTCCTACTCCTACTAGGAGGGGGAAAGGAAGGGGGAGAGGGAGAAGGAAAGGGGGCGCCGCCCCCCCCCCCCCTCTCCTAGTCCAATTCGGACCAGAGGGTAAGGGGGCGCGCGGCCCACTCTAGCCGCCCCTCTCTCTCTCCACTAAGGCCCATAAGGACCATTACTTCTCCAGGGGGGTTCCGGTAACCCTCCGGCACTCCGGTTTTCTCCGAAATTACCTGGAACACTTCCGGTGTCCAAATATAGCCGTCCAATATATCAATCTTTATGTCTCGACCATTTCGAGACTCCTCGTCATGTCCGTGATCACATCCGGGACTCCGAACTAACTTCGGTACATCAAAACTCATAAACTCATAATATAACTGTCATCGAAACCTTAAGCGTGCGGACCCTACGGGTTCGAGAACAATGTAGACATGACCGAGACATGTCTCCGTTCAATAACCAATAGTGGAACCTGGATGCTCATATTGGCTCCCACATATTCTACGAAGATCTTTACCAGTCAGACCGCATAACAACATACGTTGTTCCCTTTGTCATCGGTATGTTACTTGCCCGAGATTCGATCGTCGGTATCTGAATACCTAGTTCAATCTCGTTATCGGCAAGTCTCTTTACTCGTTTCGTAATACATCATCTCACAACTAACTCATTAGTTGCAATGCTTGCAAGGCTTATGTGATGTGCATTACCGAGAGGGCCCAGAGATACCTCTCCGACAATCGGAGTGACAAATCCTAATCTCGAAATACGCCAACCCAACATTTACCTTTGGAGACACCTGTAGAGCTCCTTTATAATCACCCAGTTACGTTGTGACGTTTGGTAGCACACAAAGTGTTCCTCCGGCAAACGGGAGTTGCATAATCTCATAGTCATAGGAACATGTATAAGTCATGAAGAAAGCAATAGCAACATACTAAACGATCGGGTGCTAAGCTAATGGAATGGGTCATGTCAATCACATCATTCTCCTAATGATGTGATCCCGTTAATCAAATGACAACACATGTCTATGGTTAGGAAACATAACCATCTTTGATTAACGAGCTATTCAAGTAGAGGCATACTAGTGACGTTTAGTTTGTCTATGTATTCACACAAGTATTATGTTTCCGGATAATACAATTCTAGCATGAATAATAAACATTTATCATGATATGAGGAAATAAAATAATAACATTATTATTGCCTCTAGGGCATATTTCCTTCAGTCTCCCACTTGCACTAGAGTCAATAATCTAGATTACACAGTAATGATTCTAACACCCATGGAGATTTGGTGCTGATCATGTTTTGCTCGTGGAAGAGGCTTAGTCAATGGGTCTGCAACATTCAGATCCATATGTATCTTGCAAATCTCTATGTCTCCCACCTGGACTAGATCCCGGATGGAATTGAAGCGTCTCTTGATGTGCTTGGTTCTCTTGTGAAATCTGGATTCCTTTGCCAAGGCAATTGCACCAGTATTGTCACAAAAGATTTTCATTGGACCCGATGCACTAGGTATGACACCTACATCAGATATGAACTCCTTCATCCAGACTCCTTCGTTTGCTGCTTCCGAAGCAGCTATGTACTCCGCTTCACATGTAGATCCCGCCACAACGCTTTGTTTAGAACTGCACCAACTGACAGCTCCACCGTTTAATGTAAACACGTATCCGGTTTGCGATTTAGAATCGTCCGGATCAGTGTCAAAGCTTGCATCAACGTAACCATTTACGATGAGCTCTTTGTCACCTCCATATATGAGAAACATATCCTTAGTCCTTTTCAGGTATTTCAGGATGTTCTTGACCGCTGTCTAGTGATCCACTCCTGGATTACTTTGGTACCTCCCTGCTAGACTTATAGCAAGACACACATCAGGTCTGGTACACAGCATTGCATACATGATAGAGCCTATGGCTGAAGCATAGGGAACATCTTTCATTTTCTCTCTATCTTCTGCATTGGTCGGGCATTGAGTCTTACTCAATTTCACACCTTGTAACACAGGCAAGAATCCTTTCTTTGCTTGATCCATTTTGAACTTTTTCAAAATTTTGTCAAGGTATGAGCTTTGTGAAAGTCCAATTAAGCGTCTTGATCTATCTCTATAGATCTTAATGCCCAATATGGAAGCAGCTTCACCGAGGTCTTTCAATGAAAAACTCTTATTCAAGTATCCCTTTATGCTATCCAGAAATTCTATATCATTTCCGATTAGTAATATGTCATCTACATATAATATCAGAAATGCTGCAGAGCTCCCACTCACTTTCTTGTAAATACAGGCTTCTCCAAAAGTCTGTACAAAACCAAATGCTTTGATCACACTATCAAAGCATTTATTCCAACTCCGAGAGGCTTGCACCAGTCCATAAATGGATCGCTGGAGCTTGCACACTTTGTTAGCTCCCTTTGGATCGACAAAACCTTCCGACAGCATCATATACAACTCTTCTTCCAGAAATCCATTCAGGAATGCAGTTTTGACATCCATCTGCCAAATTTCATAATCATAAAATGAGGAAATTGCTAACATGATTCGGACAGACTTAAACATCGCTACGGGTGAGAAGGTCTCATCGTAGTCAATCCCTTGAACTTGTCGAAAACCTTTTGCGACAAGTCGAGCTTTGTAGACAGTAACATTACCGTCAGCGTCAGTCTTCTTCTTGAAGATCCATTTATTCTCAATTGCTTGCCGATCTTTGGGCAAGTCAACCAAAGTCCACACTTTGTTCTCATACATGGATCCCATCTTAGATTTCATGTCTTCAAGCCATTTTGCGGAATCTGGGCTCATCATCGCTTCTTCATAGTTCGTAGGTTCATCATGATCTAGTAGCATGACTTCGAGAACAGGATTACCGTACCACTCTGGTGCGGATCTTACTCTGGTTGATCTACGAGGTTCAGTAGTATCTTGTTCTGAAGTTTCATGATCATTATCGTTAGCTTCCTCACTAATTGGTGTAGGTGTCACAGAAACCGATTTCTGTGATGTACTACTTTCCAATAAGGGAGCAGGTACAGTTACCTCATCAAGTTCTACTTTCCTCCCACTCACTTCTTTCGAGAGAAACTCCTTCTCTAGAAAGTTTCCGAATTTAGAAACAAAAGTCTTGCCTTCGGATCTGTGATAGAAGGTGTATCCAATAGTTTCCTTTGGATATCCTATGAAGACACATTTCTCCGATTTGGGTTCGAGCTTATAAGGTTGAAGTTTTTTCACATAAGCATCGCAGCCCCAAACTTTCAGAAACGACAACTTTGGTTTCTTGCCAAACCATAGTTCTTAAGGCGTCGTCTCAACGGATTCTGATGGTGCCCTATTTAATGTGAATGCAGCCGTCTCTAGAGCATAACCCCAAAATGATAGCGGTAAATTAGTAAGAGACATCATAGATCGCACCATATCAAGTAAAGTACGATTACGACGTTCGGACACACCATTACGCTGTGGTGTTCTGGGTGGCGTGAGTTGCGAAACTATTCCGCATTGTTTCAAATGTACACCAAACTCGTAACTCAAATATTCTCCTCCACGATCAGATCGTAGGAATTTCATTTTCTTGTTACGATGATTTTCAACTTCACTCTGAAATTCTTTGAACTTTTCAAATGTTTCAGACTTATGTTTCATTAAGTAGATATACCCACATCTGCTTAAGTCAATTGTGAAGGTGAGAAAATAACGATATCCGCCACGAGCCTCAACATTCATCGGACCACATACATCTGTATGTATGATTTCCAACAAATCTGTTGCTCTCTCCATAGTATCGGAGAACGGTGTTTTTGTCATCTTACCCATAAGGCACGGTTCGCAAGTACCAAGTGATTCATAATCAAGTGGTTCCAAAAGTCCATCAGTATGGAGTTTCTTCATGCGCTTTATACCGATATGACCTAAATGGCAGTGCCATAAATAAGTTGCACTATCATTATCAACTCTGCATCTCTTGGCTTCAACATTATGAATATGTGTGTCACTACTATCGAGATTTAATAAGAATAGACCATTCTTCATGGGTGCATGACCATAAAAGATTTTACTCATAAAAATAGAACAACCATTATTCTCTGATTTAAATGAATAACCGTCTCGCATCAAACAAGATCCAGATATAATGTTCATGCTCAACACTGGCACCAACTAACAATTATTTAGGTCTAATATTAATCCTGAAGGTAGATGTAGAGGTAGCGTGCCGACCGCGATCACATCGACTTTGGAACCATTTCCCACGCGCATCGTCACCTCGTCCTTAGCCAATCTTCGCTTAATCCGTAGTCCCTGTTTCGAGTTGCAAATGTTAGCAACAGAACCAGTATCAAATACGCAGGTGCTACTGCGAGCATTAGTAAGGTACACATCAATAACATGTATATCGCATATACCTTTGTTCACCTTGCCATCCTTCTTATCCGCCAAATACTTGGGGCAGTTCCGCTTCCAGTGACTAGTCTGCTTGCAGTAGAAGCACTCAGTTTCAGGCTTAGGTCCAGATTTGGGTTTCTTCTCTTGAGCAGCAACTTGCTTGCTGTTCTTTTTGAAGTTCCCTTTCTACTTCCCTTTGCCCTTTTTCTTGAAACTAGTGGTCTTGTTGACCATCAACACTTGATGCTCCTTCTTGATTTCTACCTCCGCAGCTTTCAGCATTGCGAAGAGCTCGGGAATAGTCTTATTCATCCCTTGCATATTATAGTTCATCACGAAGCTCTTGTAGCTAGGTGGCAGTGATTGGAGAATTCTGTCAATGATGCAATCATTTGGAAGATTAACTCCCAATTGAATCAAGTGATTATTATACCCAGACATTTTGAGTATATGCTCACTGGCAGAACTATTCTCCTCCATCTTGCAGCTATAGAACTTATTGGAGACTTCATATCTCTCAATCCGGGTATTTGCTTGAAATATTAACTTCAACTCCTGAAATATCTCATATGCTCCATGACGTTCAAAACGTCGTTGAAGTCCCAATTCTAAGCCGTAAAGCATGGCACACTGAACTATCGAGTAGTCATCACCTTTGCTTTGTCGGACGTTCATAACATCTGGTGTTGCTCCAGCAGCAGGCCTGGCACGCAGCAGTGCTTCCAGGATGCAATTCTTCTGTGCAGCAATGAGGATAATCCTCAAGTTACGAACCCAGTCTGTGTAATTGCTACCATCATCTTTCAACTTTGCTTTCTCAAGGAACGCATTAAAATTCAACGGAACAATAGCACGGGCCATCTATCTACAATCAAACATAAACAAGCAAGATACTATCAGGTACTAAGTTCATGATAAATTTAAGTTCAATTAATCATATTACTAAAGAACTCCCACTTAGATAGACATCCCTCTAATCCTCTAAGTGATCACATGATCCAAATCAACTAAACCATGTCCGATCATCAAGTGAGATGGAGTAGTTTCATTGGTGAACATCACTATGTTGATCATATCTACTATATGATTCACGCTCGACCTTTCGGTCTCCGTGTTCCGAGGCCATATCTGTATATGCTTGGCTCGTCAAGTATAACCTGAGTATTCCGCGTGTGCAACTGTTTTGCACCCATTGTATTTGAACGTAGAGCCTACCACACCCGATCATCACGTGGTGTCTCAGCACGAAGAACTTTCGCAACAGTGCATACTCAGGGAGAACACTTCTTGATAATTAGTGAGAGATCATCTTAAAATGCTACCGTCAATCAAAGCAAGATAAGATGCATAAAAGATAAACATCACATGCAATCAATATAAGTGATATGATATGGCCATCATCATCTTGTGCTTGTGATCTCCATCTTCGAAGCACCGTCATGATCACCATCGTCACCGGCGCGACACCTTGATCACCATCGTAGCATCGTTGTTGTCTCGCCAATCTTATGCTTCCACGACTATCGCTACCGTTTAGTGATAAAGTAAAGCATTACATCGCAGTTGCATTGCATACAATAAAGCGACAACTATATGGCTCCTGCCAGTTGCCGATAACTCGGTTACAAAACATGATCATCTCATACAATAAAATTTAGCATCATGTCTTGACCATATCACATCACAACATGCCCTGCAAAAACAAGTTAGACGTCCTCTACTTTGTTGTTGCAAGTTTTACGTGGCTGCTACGGGCTTAAGCAAGAACCAATCTTACCTACGCATCAAAACCACAACGATAGTCTGTCAAGTTGGTACTGTTTTAACCTTCGCAAGGACCGGGCGTAACCACACTCGGTTCAACTAAAGTTGGAGAAACTGACACCCGCTAGCCACCTTTGTGCAAAGCACGTCGGGAGAACCGGTCTCACATAAGCATACGCGTAATGTCGGTCCGAGCCGCTTCGTCCAACAATGCCGCCGAACCAAAGTATGACATGCTGGTAAGTAGTATGACTTATATCGCCCACAACTCACTTGTGTTCTACTCGTGCATATAACATCAACACATAAAACCTAGGCTCGGATGCCACTGTTGGGGAACGTAGTAATTTCCAAAAATTTCCTACGCACACGCAAGATCATGGTGATGCATAGCAACGAGAGGGGAGAGTGTGATCTACGTACCTTGTAGACCAACAGTGGAAGCGATAGCACAACACGGTTGATGTAGTCATACGTCTTCACGGCCTGATCGATCAAGCACCGAAACTACGGCACCTCCGAGTTCTAGCACACGTTCAGCTTGATGATGATCCCCGGACTCCGATCCAGCAAAGTGTCGGGGAAGAGTTCCGTCAGCATGACGACGTGGTGACGATCTTGATGTTCAACTGTCGCAGGGCTTCGCCTAAGCACCACTACAATATTATCGAGGAGTATGGTGGAAGGGGGCACCGCACACGGCTAAGAAAACGATCACGAGGATCAACTTGTGTGTCTAGGGGTGCCCCCTGCCCCCGTATATAAAGGAGCAAGGGGAGGAGGCCGGCCGGCCCTAGGGCACGCCAAAGAGGAGGAGTCCTCCTCCTAGTAGGAGTAGGACTCCCCTCTTTCCTACTCCTACTAGGAGGGGGAAAGGAAGGGGGAGAGGGAGAAGGAAAGGGGGCGCCCCCCCCCCTCTCCTAGTCCAATTCGGACCAGAGGGGAAGGGGGCGTGTGGCCCACTCTAGCCGCCCCTCTCTCTCCACTAAGGCCCATAAGGCCCATTACTTCTCCTGGGGGGGGTTCCGGTAACCTCCGGCACTCCGGTTTTCTCCGAAATTACCCGGAACACTTCCGGTGTCCGAATATAGCCGTCCAATATATCAATCTTTATGTCTCGACCATTTCGAGACTCCTCCTCATGTCCGTGATCACATCTGGGACTCCGAACTAACTTCGGTACATCAAAACTCATAAACTCATAATATAACTGTCATCGAAACCTTAAGCGTGCGGACCCTATGGGTTCGAGAACAATGTAGACATGACCGAGACATGTCTTCGGTCAATAACCAATAGCGGAACCTGGATGCTCATATTGGCTCCCACATATTCTACGAAGATCTTTATCGGTCAGACCGCATAACAACATACGTTGTTCCCTTTGTCATCGGTATGTTACTTGCCCGAGATTCGATCGTCGGTATCTGAATACCTAGTTCAATCTCGTTATCGGCAAGTCTCTTTACTCGTTTCGTAATACATCATCTCACAACTAACTCATTAGTTGCAATGCTTGCAAGGCTTATGTGATGTGCATTACCGAGAGGGCCCAGAGATACCTCTCCGACAATCGAAGTGACAAATCCTAATCTCAAAATACGCCAACCCAACATTTACCTTTGGAGACACCTGTAGAGCTCCTTTATAATCACCCAGTTACGTTGTGACGTTTGGTAGCACACAAAGTGTTCCTCCGGCAAACGGGAGTTGCATAATCTCATAGTCATAGGAACATGTATAAGTCATGAAGAAAGCAATAGCAACATACTAAACGATCGGGTGCTAAGCTAATGGAATGGGTCATGTCAATCACATCATTCTCCTAATGATGTGATCCCGTTAATCAAATGACAACACATGTCTATGGTTAGGAAACATAACCATCTTTGATTAACGAGCTAGTCAAGTAGAGGCATACTAGTGATGTTTAGTTTGTCTATGTATTAACACAAGTATTATGTTTCCGGATAATACAATTCTAGCATGAATAATAAACATTTATCATGATATGAGGAAATAAAATAATAACATTATTATTGCCTCTAGGGCATATTTCCTTCAGTCTCCCACTTGCACTAGAGTCAATAATCTAGATTACACAGTAATGATTCTAACACCCATGGAGATTTGGTGCTGATCATGTTTTGCTCGTGGAAGAGGCTTAGTCAATGGGTCTGCAACATTCAGATCCATATGTATCTTGCAAATCTCTATGTCTCCCACCTGGACTAGATCCCGGATGGAATTGAAGCGTCTCTTGATGTGCTTGGTTCTCTTATGAAATCTGGATTCCTTTGCCAAGGCAATTGCACCAGTATTGTCACAAAAGATTTTCATTGGACCCGATGCACTAGGTATGACACCTAGATCAGATATGAACTCCTTCATCCAGACTCCTTCGTTTGCTGCTTCCGAAGCAGCTATGTACTCCGCTTCACATGTAGATCCCACCACAACGCTTTGTTTAGAACTGCACCAACTGATAGCTCCACCGTTTAATGTAAACACGTATCCGGTTTGCGATTTAGAATCGTCCAGATCAGTGTCAAAGCTTGCATCAACGTAACCATTTACGATGAGCTCTTTGTCACCTCCATATATGAGAAACATATCCTTAGTCCTTTTCAGGTATTTCAGGATGTTCTTGACCGCTGTCCAGTGATCCACTCCTGGATTACTTTGGTACCTCCCTGCTAGACTTATAGCAAGACACACATCAAGTCTGGTACATAGCATTGCATACATGATACAGCCTATGGCTGAAGCGTAGGGAACATCTTTCATTTTCTCTCTATCTTCTGCATTGGTCGGGCATTGAGTCTTACTCAATTTCACACCTTGTAACACAGGCAAGAATCCTTTCTTTGCTTGATCCATTTTGAACTTTTTCAAAATTTTGTCAAGGTATGAGCTTTGTGAAAGTCCAATTAAGCATCTTGATCTATCTCTATAGATCTTAATGCCCAATATGTAAGCAGCTTCACCGAGGTCTTTCAATGAAAAAGTCTTATTCAAGTATCCCTTTATGCTATCCAGAAATTCTATATCATTTCCGATTAGTAATATGTCATCTACATATAATATCAGAAATGCTGCAGAGCTCCCACTCACTTTCTTGTAAATACAGGCTTCTCCAAAAGTCTGTACAAAACCAAATGCTTTGATCACACTATCAAAGCGTTTATTCCAACTCCGAGAGGCTTGCACCAGTCCATAAATGTATCGCTGGAGCTTGCAAATGCTTTGATCACACTATCAAAGCATTTAGGAAACATAACCATCTTTGATTAACGAGCTAGTCAAGTAGAGGCATACTAGTGACGTTTAGTTTGTCTATGTATTCACACAAGTATTATGTTTCCGGATAATACAATTCTAGCATGAATAATAAACATTTATCATGATATAAGGAAATAAAATAATAACATTATTATTGCCTCTAGGGCATATTTCCTTCAGGAGGCGCCTCCTGTTCCTCGCCCCCTGCGCGGAATGGAGGGCGAGGCAGCGAGAGGGACGGCAAGGGAGAGCCCCCTTCGGCGTTGACGAGCTCGGTGATGCGGGCGAGCCAGTCCTCGTAGAGGTCGTCGACGGAGCGCTAGTGCAGGAGCTCTCTTGCCAGGATCAGCGCGGCATGCGCGTCCGTGGGGGTGCGACGGGCGTGGGTCGACATACCGGCTGGAGTCAGTGACGGGGTTGCGGTGCGGCCCTCCCGCGGCACCGAAGGATGCTGGGACGATGCCTGCTGCTCGTTCCCCGCCGGGCCGGTGGCGGCATTGGCGGCAGGCGATGGGAAACGACGAGGGCGTACGCCGACGGGCGCTGTCTAGGCGATGCGGGTGGAGAGAGCAACCCGGCGCTTGGCGCGAGCCCGACGAGCGTCAGCCATGGACACGACGGAAGATCACACGCGAACAGCGGAAGTAAGATTCTGGCGCACCCCTACCTGGCGTGCCAAATGTCGGGTTTCGTGTTCCGGCAGACCCTTAAGGTTCGAACTCTGGGGTGCACACGGAGATCTTTCCCCTACCGACTCGCGCTTCTATGGCTCACAAAAATCTAGGCTGGAAAGAAGAACACACAAACGACATGAGGTTTATACTGGTTCGGGCCACCGATGTGGTGTAATACCCTACTCCAGTGCGTGGTGTGGTGGATTGCCTCAGGGGCTGATGATGAACAATACAGGGGGAAGAACAGCCTCGCGAGAGGTGTTCTTGAGCTGGTGCAGTGTGTTCTACTTGGTCCAGATCTCTCTCTCTCTCTTTCTCTTCTCTCTTTCTTTCTCTTTCTTTCTCTCTTCTTTCTTCCCTCTTCTTTTTTCCTCTCTCTTCGGGGGCTAGTCCTATTTATAGAGGCCCTGGTCCTCTGTAACACCCCGAGACCGATGTGCTAGGTGTCCTCCAGTTATTCGTTGTTGTTGCCTTGTCATTGCTTTCGTGTCATGCATTTCATATCATGTCATCATGTGCATTTCATTTACATACATGTCCGTCTCATGCATCCGAGCATTTTCCCCGTTGTCCGTTTTGTAATCCGGCGCTTCTATGTCATCCGGTGTCCCTTTCTACCTCTTTTCGTGTGCGGGTGTTAAACGTTGTCAGATTGGACCGAGACTTTCCATACGGCCTTGGTTTACTACCGGTAGACCGCCTGTCAAGTTTCGTACCATTTGGACTTCGTTTGATACTCCAACGGTTAACCGAGGGACCGAAAAGGCCTCGTGTGTGTTGCAGCCCAACACCCCTCCAAAGTGGCCCAAAACCCACCTAAAACCCCTCCATCACCTCGGTCGTTCGATCACGATCGCGTGGCCGAAAACCGCACCTCATTTGGACTCTCCTAGCTCCCTCTACCTATATATATATGTGGCCTCCCCCAAAAATCCGCGGTACAAACCCTAGATCCCACCTCCTCGCACCGACGGACACATCCGCCGCCGCGCCGGACATGTCTGCCACGCTTCCCCCAGCCACTCTCCTCCTGCCACGTGGCAACCTGGCACCCGCCGCCGCCGCGGCCCGCGGAAGCCCGCTGCCGGCCCTCCCATTGCCCGACCGGGCCCCGCGCCTCCTCGCCACGCCCCGCCGCCACCAACCATCGCCGTCGCCGCCTCCTGTGACGCCGACCACCACTGCCTACACCATCTCCGGCCGTCGCCTCCATCCTACTCCTCCGCCGGTGCCGGCCCGCCTCCCCTCGCCGGCGCAGCAGCTCCGGCCACCGCGGCTCTGCGTCGCCTTGTCGTCCGTACCACGCCGGCCCCGCCTTGCTCCGGCCACTGCACGCCGGCACCGTCCCGGAGCTCCGCCATCTCCGGCCGCTGCCGCCGTCATCAATTCCGGCGAGAGCGCTGCTGCCTCGAAATCCGCGCCCGGCTGGATCTGGATCTGGAGATTTTGAATCGGGTTTTCTTTTCCCTTCGAACCCTAATCTTTTTGCATTTTTCATCGCATCGTAACTCCCTCACCGTAACTCCGATTCGTGCGTGTAGCATATCAAAATGATCGTCTCGACGAGTACATCATTTCAAGTCATTGCATTATTTTCATTTGAGCTCATCTTGATGCCCGAAATGCTGTTGGAAGAGGGCTATGTGAGGAATTTGGCAGATCTGTTTCATCAAATAGATATTTGTCATTTTTGCCATGATTAATGTGTGCATGCTAGGATCCTGAGCTCTACATGTGTTTTGTTATATGCCATGCCATCTTTACAGTGGTGCTTACCATGTATTTTTGTGATATGTGCGGTGACTAGCACAAGCTCGCAAAGTAGCGTAATCGGTAATGCTGATTTCAGGGACTTAGAATTTCACTAAGTCCTTGTCCTGATTTTGTCGTTATGCCATATGTTCATGTTGTTTCCTAGTGATCCGTGCCTCTTTTGAGGATGATCATTAAGGATGTTTTGTTAATATTGTGGTGCTCTATCCATCCTTGTCTTTTATTGCATTTATGGAGCAACCTAGCTTGAGTCAATTGAGCTCTACTTTTGCTATTTCGTGAATCCAGGCAGATTGTTGACTTGTTAGCGATTTTGCCGAGGTTGTTGTTATTGATCCGTGCATGCCATGTTGTTGTTCTTTCCATGTCTAGCTTCTATGACATGTCTTCTTGATGGGTGTATGCTTAGTTTGTCATGCCATGCTCTGTAGTGAGTGCATCGAGCTCGTAAACATGCCTACTCGTTAACTGATTTGCATGCTCCAGTTTTTCACAAAGTCTGAGATCTGTTTATGTTTTTGCCATGTTCACATGCTTGCAATTGTATTTTCTGATCCCTTTTGGCTCAAGGTCACTAAGGGACTTTTGTTAAGTGCTTTGAGTAGCTTCATGCGATGCCTTGCTTTGCCATGTTAAGTTCCTGTAGCATGTAGTTTTCATGCGCTAAAGTGTGCTTCCTGATGATAAATTCCAGACTTGTGTTAATTTCACTAAGTTTGAAACCTGTTATCATTTGCACTTTTGCCATGCTTGTTTGAACCTGTTTATGGATGATTTAGCCGTAGCTCAGTGTTCATCTTTTGTCAAGCTTCATGAGTGGATTCCTGCCTTTTTTTTTGTTACTATGTTTGAGTGATGTAGCATATTTATCTTGATGCATTTAGATGGATACTTGCTGATTATCGCAGACTGGTGCCATAATTGTTTTGCTTGCCATTTCAAACCGTGCATCCGATTCCGGTGATCTTTATATTGATTTCAACCGAAATCACCTCACCTTTCCAGTGGCACTCTTGGAATTCCAAGTTGAGGCCAGGTTCAATCATTCCTTGTCAAATCATGCATATGCACCGCATACCGCATCCCGCATATCATACCATGTTCATGTGTGGTTTGTTTACTACGTTGTGTGCTTCTTTCCGGTGTTTTCTTCTTCGGGTTGGTTCCGGTAATGTCGTGTTTGTGAGGACCCGTTCGAATACGTCCGTTTGTCTTCTTCATGGACTCGTTCTTCTTCCTTGCGGGATTTCAGGCAAGATGACCATACCCTTGAAATCACTTCTATCTTTGCTTGCTAGTTGCTCGCTCTTTTGCTATGCCTATGCTGCGATACCTACCACTTGCTTATCATGCCTCCCATATTGTTGAACCAAGCCTCTAACCCACCTTGTCCTAGCAAACTGTTGTTTGGCTATGTTACCGCTTTGCTCAGCCCCTCTTATAGCGTTGTTAGTTGCAGGTGAAGATTGAAGTTTGTTCCTTGTTGGAACATGGAGATGTTGTTCCTTGTTGGAACATGTTTACTTGTTGGGATATCACAATATATTTTATTTAATTAATGCATCTATATACTTGGTAAAGGGTGGAAGGCTCGGCCTTATGCCTGGTGTTTTGTTCCACTCTTGCCGCCCTAGTTTCCGTCATATCGGTGTTATGTTCCCGGATTTTGCGTTCCTTACGCGGTTGGGTTATAATGGGAACCCCTTGATAGTTCGCTTTGAATAAAACTCCTCCAGCAAGGCCCAACCTTGGTTTTACCATTCGCCACCTAGCCTCTTTTTCCCTTGGGTTAGGCCAGCCCAAGCTAACCCAAGGGTCATCTTTATTTTAACCCCTCCCCCCCGGGCCAGTGCTTGTCTAAGTGTTGGTCCGAAACAGAGCCACTTGCGGCGCCACCTCGGGGAAACTTGAGGGCTGGTTTTAGCTGTACGTAGTGTTCATCCGGTGTTGCCCTAAGAACGAGATATGTGCAGCTCCCATCAGGATGTCGGCGCATCGGGTGGTCTTGCTGGACTTGTTTTACCATTGTCGAAATGTCTTGTAACCGGGATTCCGAGTCTGATCGGGTCTTCCTGCTAGAAGGAATATCCTTCGTTGATCGTGAGAGCTTGTGATGGGCTAAGTTGGGACACCCCTGCAGGGATTTGAACTTTCGAAAGCCGTGCCCGCGGTTATGGGCAGATGGGAATTTGTTAATGTCCGGTTGTAGAAAACCTGAAGTTGACCTTAATTAAAATGCATCAACCGTGTGTGTTACCGTGATGGTCTCTTACCGGCGGTGTCCGGGAAGTGAACACGGTGATGGAGTTATGCTTGACGTAGGTTGTTCTAGGATCACTTCTTGATCATAGTTGTTCGACCGTGCTTTGCCTTCTCTTCTCGCTCTCATTTGCGTATGTTAGCCACCATATATGCTAGTCGCTTGCTGCAGCCTCACCTCATACCTTTTACCCTTCCTATAAGCTTAAATAGTCTTGATCGCGAGGGTGTGAGATTGCTGAGTCCCCGTGACTCACAGATACTTCCAAAACCAGCTTGCAGGTGCCATTGAACCGTGCAGATGACGCCACCAAGCTCAAGGAGGAGCTCGATGAAGATCTTGCCCTTTGTGTTGTTTCTTTCTAGTTGATCAGTAGTGGAGCCCAGTTGGGGTCAACCCGGGGATCTGTGTAGCTTTTGGGGTAGTCCTCTTTTATTTTGGTTCCATAGTCGGACCTTGATTGTATCTGGTTGATGTAATGCTTTATTCATGTATTGGTGTGAAGTGGCGATTGTAAGCCAACTATGTATCTTTTTCCCTTATGTATTACATGGGTTGTGTGAAGATTACCTCACTTGCGACATTGCTTTCAATGCGGTTATGCCTCTAAGTCGTGCTTCGACACGTGGGAGATACAGCCACATCGAGGGCGTTACATCATCTTCCCAAATAATGAGCGGGAATGGCGCCAACAATTGGCCATTTTGAAGGGGAGCATCTAGTACAAGTTATCCTGACCAAAGGTGGTCTTCAGCTGCCAAAAGCACTGGTGATAACACCGTCTTGGGCTCCACGATAACATCCGCCCTGCCGCTCTGCTGGTCTTGGTCTCGTTGCACCGGAATGGTAACCTTTGCCCAATGCCTTGTCCTGTGCTTGCTCCCTCTGCACCGAAGGGGGGAACAAGGACACTGCGCAGGCCCGCGCCCGCCTAATCTCGATCGTGATGGCTTGCGTCACAGGCTCCTCGCGAGGCACCCCTGCCTTGATCTCTCCGCCTCCTCGCGAGCCTGCCAGATGAGGCTGCTCCTGAGGAATCCTCCTGTCGTCTGCCCCGCAAGGCTTGGCCCCTTGCGAGGGTCTTGAGCTTGAGCTGATGAAGCTGGGCCGCACTGGGCCCCCACTCGAGCCACGCCGCAGGCCGCAGGCAGGCAAGTCTGGGGACCCCCGTTCCCAGAACGCCGACAACTATGAGAAGTTTGATACTTGATAATTGTTTTGAGATATGGAGAAGGTGATATTAGAGTCATGCTAGTTGAGTAGTTGTGAATTTGAGAAATACTTGTGTTGAAGTTTGTGATTCCCGTAGCATGCACGTATGGTGAACCGTTATGTGATGAAGTCGGAGCATGATTTATTTATTGATTGTCTTCCTTATGAGTGGCGGTCGGGGACGAGCGATGGTCTTTTCCTACCAATCTATGCCCCTAGGAGCATGCGTGTAATACTTTGTTTCGATAACTAATATATTTTTGCAATAAGTATGTGAATTCTTTATGACTAATGTTGAGTCCATGGATTATACGCACTCTCACCCTTCCACCATTACTAGCCTCTCTAGTATCAGGCAACTTTCGCCGGTACCATGAACCCACCACTTACCTTCCTCAAAACAGCCACCATACCTACCTATTATGGCATTTCCATAGCCATTCCGAGATATATTGCCATGCAACTTTCCACTGTTCCGTTATTATGACACGCTTCATCATTGTCATATTGCTTGCATGATCATGTAATTGACATCGTATTTGTGGCAAAGCCACCGTTCATAATTTCATACATGTCACTCATGCATCACTGCACATCCCGGTACACCGCCGGAGGCATTCACATAGAGTCATATTTTGTTCTAAGTATTGAGTTGTAATTCTCGAGTCGTAAGTAAATTAAAGTGTGATGATCATCATTATTAGAGCATGGTCCCAGTGAGGAAAGGATGATGGAGACTATGATTCCCCCACAAGTCGAGATGAGACTCCGGACGAAAAAGAAGAAAAGAGGCCAAAAAGAAAAAAAAGAAAAAAAGAAGGCCCAAACAAAAAAAGAGAGAAAAAGAGAGAAGGGACAATGTTACTATCCCTTTTCCACACTTGTGCTTCAAACTAGCACCATGATCTTCGTGATAGAGAGTCTCCTATGTTATCACTTTTTTATATACTAGTGGGAATTTTACATTATAGAACTTGGCTTGTATATTCCAATGATGGGCTTCCTCAAAATTGCCCTAGGTCTTCATGAGCAAGCAAGTTGGATGCACACCCACTAAGTTCTTTTGTTGAGCTTTCATACACTTATAGCTCTAGTGCATCCGTTGCATGGCAATCCCTACTCACTCACATTGATATCTATTGATGGGCATCTCCATGGCCCGTTGATACGCCTAGTTGATGTGAGACTATCTTCTCCTTTTTGTCTTCTCCACAACCACCACTCTATTCCACCTATAGTGCTATATCCATGGCTCACGCTCATGTATTGCGTGAAGATAGAAAAAGTTTTGAGAATGTCAAAAGTATGAAACAATTGCTTGGAATGTCATCGGGGTTGTGCATGATTTAAATATTTTGTGTGGTGAAGATAGAGCATAGCCAGACTATATGATTTTGTAGGGATAACTTTCTTTGGCCATGTTATTTTGAAGTATTATTATTATTATGTCAATATTAAACTTTTACCTTGAATCTTTCAGATCTAAACATTCATGTCACAATAAAGAAAAATTACATTTAGAAATATATTAGAAAGCATTCCATATCAACATTCTTTTTTATCATTTACCTACTCGAGGACGAGCAGAAATTAAGCTTGGAGATGCTTGATACGTCTCCAACCTATCTATAATTTTTGATTGCTCCATGCTATTATATTATCTGTTTTGGATGTTAATGGGCTTTATTTTACACTTTTATATAATTCTGGGACTAACCTATTAACCGGAGGCCCAGCCCAAATTGCTGGGGTTTTTTTTTGCCTATTTCAGTGTTTCGTAGAAAAGGAATATCAAACAAAGTCCAAACAGAATGAAACCTTTGGGAATGTGATTTTCTCAACAAACATGATCCAGGAGACTTGGAGTGGGCGTCAAGAAACAATCGAGGAGGCCACGAGGCAGGGGGCGCGCCTACCCCCTGGGCGCGCCCTCCACCCTCGTGGGCCCCTCGTTGCTCCACTGACCTACTTCTTCCTCCTATATAAGTCCACGTACCCCGCAAACATCCGGGAGCACCACGAAAACCTAATTCCACCACCGCAACCTTCTGTACCCGAGAGATGCCATCTTGGGGCCTTTTCCGAAGCTCCGCCGGAGGGGGGCATTGATCACAGAGGGCCTCTACATCAACTCCATGGCCTCTCCGGTGATGTGTGAGTAGTTTACTTCAGGCCTTCGGGTCCATAGCTAGTAGCTAGATGGCTTCTTCTCTCTCTTTGGATCTCAATACAAAGTTCTCCTCGATTCTCTTGGAGATCTATTCGATGTAATCTTCTTTTGCGGTGTGTTTGTCGAGATCCGATGAATTGTGGGTTTATGATCCAGATTATCTATGAACAATATTTGATTCTTCTCTGAATTATTTTATGTATGATTGGTTTATCTTTGCAAGTCTCTTCGAATTATCAGTTTGGTTTGGCCTACTAGATTGATCTTTCTTGCAATGGGAGAAGTGCTTAGCTTTGGGTTCAATCTTGGTGCTCGATCCTAGTGACAATAGAGCAAACGAGACGTATTGTATTGTTTCCATCGAGGATAAAAAGATGGGGTTTATATCATATTGCATGAGTTTATCCCTCTACATCATGTCATCTTTCTTAAGGCGTTACTCTGTTCTTATGAACTTAATACCCTAGATGCATGCTGGATAGCGGTCGATGTGTGGAGTAATAGTAGTACATGCAGGCAGGAGTCGGTCTACTTGTCGCGGACGTGATGCCTATATACATTATCATGCCTAGATATTCTCATAATTATTCGTCTTTCTATCAATTGCTCGACAGTAATTTGTTCACCCACCGTAATACTTATGCTATCTTGAGAGAAGCCACTAGTGAAACCTATGGTCCCTGGGTCTATTTTCCATTATACAAGTTTCCAATCTATTTTATTTTCCAATCTTTACTTTCAATCTATAACATAAAAATACCAAAAATATTTATCTTATTATTATTATCTCTATCACATCTCACTCTTGCAAGTGGTCGTGAAGGGATTGACAACCCTTTATCACGTTGGTTGCGAGGTTCTTATTTGTTTGTGTAGGTACGAGATGACTCGCGCGTGGTCTCCTACTGGATTGATACCTTGGTTCTCAAAAACTAAGGGAAATACTTATGCTGCTTTACTACATCACCCTTTCCTCTTCAAGGGAAAACCAACGCAGTGCTCAAGAGGTAGCACCTCCCAACAAGCGCTATCGTTTAATGCCCTAGCTAGGCATAAAAGCAAGAATAGATCTAGGTATTGTCATCTTTCGTATGCAATCCATAAGTGGCTCTCATAATTGATTCATAAGGCAATTTAATTTTCTTTCTAGGAAAGTATTCCATGCCTTTCCTTAACGGAAATTGGAATCTAATATTTCCTTATTTCATGTCAATAATTGCACCAATAGTTCTAAGGAAAGGTCTACCAAGAATAATAGGACATGTAGGATTGCAATCCATATCAAGAACGATGAAATCTACGGGCACATAATTCCTATTTGCAACAATAAGAACATCATTAATCCTTCCCATAGGTTTCTTAATGGTGGAATCCGCAAGGTGCAAATTTAAAGAACAATCATCAAATTCACAGAAACCTAACACATCACACAGAGGTTTTGGAATCATGGAAACACTAGCACCCAAATCACACAAAGCATAGCATTCATAATCTTTAATCTTAATTTTAATAGTAGGTTCCCACTCATCATAAAGTTTTCTAGGGATATAAACTTCTAGTTCAAGTTTTTCTTCGTAAGATTGCATTAAAGCATCAACGATACGTTTAGTAAAAGCTTTATTTTGGTCATAAGCATGAGGAGAATTTAACACGGATTGCAACAAGGAAATACAATATATCAAAGAGCAATTATCATAATTAAATTCCTTGAAATCCAAAATAGTGGGTTCATTGCTATGTAAAGTTTTGACCTCTTCAATCCCACTTATATTAAAATTTTGCATCAAGATCTAAAAACTCTGAATCATTGGGACGCCTTTTAACTAAAGTTGACTCATCTCCAGTCCCATCTTTATCAAGATTCATATTGGAAAACAAAGATTTAATAGGAGACACATCAATCACTTTTAGATCTTCATCATTATTATCATGAAAACTAGAAGAACACGCTTTCACAAAGCAATCTTTTTTAGCACACATCCTAACGGTTCTTTCTTTCCAATCATCAATGTAAATTCTCATAGCTTTGAGAGACTCATTAATGCCATGCTTAGGTGGATAGATCTAAGTTTCAAAGAATCAACATCAAGAGAAATTATATCCACGTTCCTAGCCAACTCATCAATCTTAAGCAATTTTTCTTCAACCAAAGCATTGAAATTCTTTTGCGAACTCATAAATTCTTTAACACTAATCTCAAAATCAAACGGAATCTTATTAAAATTTCTATAAGAGTTGTTCTAGGAATTACCATAATTATTAGAGGAATTACTAGGAAACGGCCTAGAATTAAAATTTCCTCTATACGCGTTGTTACCAAAATTATTCCTACCAACAAAATTCACATCCATAGATTCATTATTATTCTCAATCAAAGTGGACAAAGGAATATCATTAGGATCAGAAGAAACACTCTTATTAGCAAACAATTTCATAAGTTCATTCATCTTTCCACTCAAAACATTAATATGTTCAATCGCATGAACTTTTTTACTAGTGGATCTTTCGGTGTGCCATTGAGAATAATTAACCATAATATTATCTAGGAGTTTAGTAGCTTCTCCTAAAGTGATTTCCATAAAAGTGCCTCCCGCAACAGAATCTAAAAGATTTCTAGAAGCAAAATTTAACCCGGCATAAATTTTTTGTATAATCATCCATAAATTCAAACCAGGTGTAGGGCAATTACGTATCATTAATTTCATCCTCTCCCAAGCTTGTGCAACATGCTCATGATCAAGTTGCTTAAAATTCATAATATCGTTTCTCAGAGAGATGGTCTTAGCGGGAGGAAAATACTTAGAGATAAAAACATCTTTGCACTTATTCCATGAATCAATAATATTTTTAGGCAAAGAAGAGAACCAAGTTTTAGCACGATCTCTAAGAGAAAACGGAAATAGCTTCAATTTAACAATATCAATATCCACATATTTCTTCTTTTGCATATCGCACAAATCAACAAAGTTGTTTAGATGGATAGCGGCATCTTCACTAGGAAGGCCAGAAAATTGATCTTTCATCACAAGATTTAACAAAGCAGCATTAATTTCACAAGATTCAGCATCGGTAATAGGAGCAATCGGAGTGCTAATAAAATCATTGTTGTTGGTATTGTAAAAGTGACATAATTTAGTATTATCTTGAGCCATCGTGACAAACAAGCAATCCAACACACAATCACACAAGAAGGGAGCAAAAAGAGACGAACGGAAAATGGGTGAATAAAACGGCAAAGGTGAAGTGAGGGAGAGGAAAATGAGAGGCAAATGGAAAATAATGTAATGCGAGGGAAAGGAGTTTATGATGGGTACTTGGTATGTCTTGACTTGAGCGTAGATCTCCCTAGCAACGGCGCCAGAAATCCTTCTTGCTACCTCTTGAGCATGCGTTGGTTTCCCCTTAAAGAGGAAAGGGTGATGCAGCAAAGTAGCGTAAGTATTTCCCTCAGGTTTGAGAACCATGGTATCAATCCAGTAGAAGATAACACGCAAGTCACCTAGTGCCTACACAAACAATCAAGAACCTCCCAACCAACGTGATAAAGGGGTTGTCAATCCCTTCACGGTCATTTGCGAAAGTGATATCTGATAAAGATAGTAAGATAGATATTTTTGGTACTTTTGTTGTATAGATTGGAAAGTAAAGATAACAAAATAGTAATCGAGATGTGATGTAAATAAAAAGAGATGCAATATAATAAGGAAGAGACCCGGGGGCCATAGGTTTCACTAGTGGCTTCTCTCATGATAGCATGTATTACGGTGGGTGAACAAATTACTACCGAGCAATTGATAGAAGAGCGCATAGTTATGAGAATATCTAGGCAATGATTATGAATATAGGCATCACGTCCGTGTTAAGTAGACCGAAATGATTCTGTATCTACTACGATTACTCCACACGTCGACCGCTATCGAGCATGCATCTAGAGTATTAAGTTCATAAGAATAGAGTAATGCTTTAAGCAAGATGACATGATGTAGAGGGATAAACTCAAGCAATATGATACAAACCCCATCTTTTTATCCTCGATGGCAACGATACAATACGTGCCTTGCTGCCCCTACTGTCACTGGGAAAGGACACCGCAAGATTGAACCCAAAGCTAAGCACTTCTCCCATTGCAAGAAAGATCTATCTAGAAGGCCAAACTAAACCGATAATTCGAAGAGACTTGCAAAGATATCAAATCATGCATATAATAATTCAGAGAAGAACCAAATATTATTCATAGATAAACTTGATCATAAATCCACAATTCATCGCATCTCGGCAAACACACCGCAAAAAGTATTACACCGAATAGATCTCCAAGAACATCGAGGAGAACTTTGTATTGAGAACCGAAGAAAGAGAAGAAGCCATCTAGCTAATAACTATGGACCCGAAGGTCTGTGGTAAACTACTCACACATCATCGAAGAGGCTATGGTGTTGATGTAGAAGCCCTCCGTGATCAAATCCCCCTCCGGCAGATCGCCGAAAAAGGCCCGAGATGGCATCTCACGGGTGCAGAAGGTTGCGACGGTGGAAAAGTGATTTCGTGGCTCCCCCTGATGTTTTTAGGGTATAAGAGTATATATAGGCGAAAGAAGTATGTCGATGGATGATACGTCTCCATCGTATCTACTTTTCCAAACACTTTTGCCCTTGTTTTCGACTCGAACTTGTATGATTTGAATGGAACTAACCCGGACTGACGTTGTTTTCAGCAGAATTGCCATGATGTTGTTTTATGTGCAGAAAACAAAAGTTCTCGCAATGACCTGAAACTCTACGGAATATCTTACAATAAATAATAAAAAATCCTCGCCAAAGATGAAGACCATGGGGCCCACACCCTTTCCACGCGCCCCCTACCTCGTGGGCCCCCTGGAGACCTCCCGACTCCAACTCCAACTCTATATATCTGCTTTCGAGGAAAAAATACGAGAGAAGATTTCATCGCCTTTTACGATACATAGCCGCCGCCAAGCCCTAAAACCTCTCAGGAGGGCTGATCTGGAGTCCGTTCGGGGCTCCGGAGAGGGGGATTCGTCGCCATCGTCATCATCAACCATCCTCCATCACCAATTTCATTATGCTCACCGCCGTGCGTGAGTAATTCCATCGTAGGCTTGCTGGACGGTGATGGGTTGGATGAGATTTACCATGTAATCGAGTTAGTTTTGTTAGGGTTTGATCCCTAGTATCCACTATGTTCTGAGATTGATGTTGCTATGACTTTGCTATGCTTAATGCTTGTCACTAGGGCCCAAGTGCCATGATTTCATATCTAAACCTATTATGTTTTCATCAATATATGAGGGTTCTTGATCCTATCTTGCAAGTCTATAGTCACCTATTATGTGTTATGATCCGTTAACCCCGAAGTGACAATAATCGGGATACTTACCGGTGATGACCGTAGTTTGAGGAGTTCATGTATTCACTATGTGCTAATGCTTTGTTCCGGTTCTCTATTAAAACGAGGCCTTAATATCCCTTAGTTTCCATTAGGACCCTGCTGCCACGGGAGGGTAGGACAAAAGATGTCATGCAAGATCTTTTCCATAAGCATGTATGACTATATTCGGAATACATTCCTATATTACATTGACGAATTGGAGCTAGTTCTGTGTCACCCTATGTTATGACTGTTACATGATGAACCGCATCCGGCATAATTATCCATCATTGATCTGATGCCTACGAGCTTTCCATATACCGGTTTACGCTTATTTAATTTCCCGTTGCTATTGTTACAATCACTACAAAATACTAAAAACATTACTTTGCTTTCGTTACTCTTTTGTTACCGTTACCATCACTATCATATTACTTTGCTACTAAACACTTTGCTATAGATACTAAGTTTCCATGTGTGGTTGAATTGACAACTCAGCTGCTAATACTTGAGAATATTCTTTGGCTCCCCTTGGGTCGAATCAATAAATTTGGGTTGAATACTCTACACTCGAAAGCTGTTGTGATCCCCTATACTTGTGGGTTATCAAGACTAATTTCTGGCACCGTTGCCGGGGAGCATAGCTCTATTCTTTGAGTCACTTGGGATTTATATCTGCTAGACACTATGAAGAATTTGAAAGACGCTAAGACAACAATTTATCCCTCAACTACGAGGGGAGGTAAGGAACTGCCATCTAGCTCTGCACTTGATTCACCTTCTATTTTGAGTAAGCTTGCGACACCTACACCTGCTTCTACTATTCGTTCTGATATGTCGCATGTTATTGATGATGCCACTTCTGCTATGCATGACACTTATGATGAAACTACTTCTATGCTTGATACTACTGTGCCACTTGGTGATTTTCTCGAGGAACAACTTGCTAGGGCTAGAGAGATTGAAAATATTGAATCCGATTATGATGATGAAAGTGATGATGAAGAATCACTTGTTATTCCTAAGGGTTATTTATTTGATCAAGAAGCTTCTTTAGCCATTTTATCTTGCAAAGATAGATATGAACTCAAAAGGTTATTAGCTAAATGGAATAAGCAATCTCTAAATGCTAGGATGAAACCTGACCCTGCTTTTGCTACTTCACCTATTTGTGTTACTGATAAGGATTATGAATTCTCTGTTGATCCTGATATAATTACTTTGGTTGAATCTGATCTTTTTCATGGCTATGAATCTGAAACTGTTGTGGCACATCTTACTAAATTAAATGATATAGCCACCCTGTTCACTAATGATGAGATATCTCTCTACTTTTATATCCTTAAAATATTTACATTCTCATTAAAGGGTGATGCTAAGATATGGTTTAATTCTATTGATCCTGATTGTGTGCATAGTCCCCAGGATATGATCTATTACTTCTCTGCTAAATATTTCCCTACTCATAAGAAACAAGATGCTTTAAAGGAAATATACAACTTTGTGCAAATTAAAGAAGAGAGTCTCCCACAAGCTTGGGGGAGGCTTCTCAAGTTACTTAATGCTTTGCCTGATCATCCTCTTAAGAAAAATGAAATACTTGATTCTTTTACAATGGACTAACCGATGCTTCCAGAGATTACCTGGATAGTTGTGCTGGTTCTCTTTTCAGGGAAAGAACACCGGAAGAAGCTGAAATCTTATTGAATAATATGTTGACAAATGAAAATAATTGGGCACCTCCTGAGCCAGCTCCTGCTTCAATTAATAATCCTAATCCTAAACCAACTCCGAAGAAGAGAGGTGTTCTATTTCTCAGTCCCGAAGATATGCAAGAGGCAAAGAAATCTGTGAAAGAAAAAGGTATTAAAGCTGGAGATGTTAAGAATTTACCTCCTATTGAAGAAATACATGGTCATAATTTACCGCCTACCGAAGAAACATATGATCTTGATCCTTTATTTATCGAAGAACCTCTAGACCTCGATAACCCGACACAGGTAGTAAAGGTAAATTCTCTCTATAGATATGATAAAGCTAAAATCCCTCCTGCTAAAATTGCTAGTCAATGCTTGGATGAATTTGATAATTTTATGTTTAAGCAAGAAGACTTCAATGCTTATTTTGGTAGACAATTAAAACAAGATGCTGATATGATTAAATACTTGGGTGATTATATGGCTAATATTAGAGGTGAACTTAAACTTGTTAGCAAACATGCTTCTATGGTTACCACTCAAGTAGAACAAGTACTTAAAGCTCAAAAAGAATTGCTCAATGAGATGAATAGTAAGAAAAATAATTGTGCTGTTAAAGTGGCTACTAGAACTGGTAGAATAACTCAGGAACCTTTTTTATCCTGAAGGCCACCCTAAGAGAATTGAGCAAGATTCTCAGAGAAATAATATTGATGCACCTAGTTCTTCTAAAAGGAAGAAAAAGAAAAATGATAGAACTGTGCAAACTTCTAGTGAACCTATTGCTGAACCACCTGATAATCCAAATGATATCTCTATGTCTGATGCTGAAACACAATCTGGCAATGAACATGAACCTAATGAAAATGTTAATGATGATGTTCATAGTAATGCTCAACCTAGTAATGATAATGATGTAGAAATTGAACCTGTTGTCGATCTTGATAACCCACAATCAAAGAATCAACGTTATGATAAGAAAGATTTTGTTGCTAGGAAACATGGTAAAGAAAGAGAGCCATGGGTTCAGAAACCCATGCCTTTTCCTCCCAAACCATCCAAGAAAAAGGATGATGAGGATTTTGAGCGCTTTGCTGAAATGATTAGACCAATCTTTTTGCGTATGCGATTAACTTATATGCTCAAAATGAATCCTTATGCTAAGTACATGAAAGATATTGTTACAAATAAAAGAAAGATAACAGAAGCTGAAATTTCCACCATGCTTGCTAATTATACTTTTAAGGGTGGAATACCAAAGAAACTTGGAGATCCAGGAGTACCTACTATACCATGCTCCATTAAAAGAAACTATGTTAAAACTGCTTTATGTGATCTTGGAGCCGGTGTTAGTGTTGTGCCTCTCTCTTTATATCGTAGACTTGACTTGAATAAGTTGACACCTACTGAAATATCTTTGCAAATGGCTGATAAATCAACTGCTATACCTGTCGGTATTTGTGAGGATGTGCCTGTTGTGGTTGCAAACGTTACTGTTTTAATGGACTTTGTTATTCTTGATATTCCCGAGGACGATAGTATGTCTATTATTCTTGGAAGACCATTTTTTTGAATACCACAGGGGTTGTTATTGATTGCACTAAAGGCAATGTCACTTTTCATGTTGATGGTAATGAGCATATGGTACACTTTCCGAGGAAACAACCTCAAGTTCATAGTATCAATTCTATCGGAAAAATTCCATTGATTATATTTGGAGGTTTTGAATTTCCTTTTCCAACTATCAAGAAGAAATATGATATTCTTATTATTGGGGATGTGCATATCCCCGTTGAGGTAACATAGTGTTATTCGAAATTTCTCCGGTTCCATGTTATTCGGAATGAGTTCGTTAACAAGACTTGATCAACCTTGTTAGTGGATTCCTTTTGATGATCATGAGATGGATGAAACTAGAAGCACAACCTTCTGTACCCTCTCTATACTTTCTGTTATTTAGTTGAATTAAAGTAAAAATAAATAATTTTCTGTCTGTTATCAGATTATCCGTGTAATATAAAAATACCTCGAAAATAAAAGTTTTCCAAATGCCCTGAAAATTAAATATGATTTTTTCTAGAATATTTGAGGATTTATGGAACAAAGAACACACCAGGGGGGGAACCACCTTGCCACAAGGGTGGAGGGTGCGCCCACCCCCCTAGGGCATGCCCCCCTGCCTCATGGGCCCACGGTAGCCCTCCTCCACTTATTCTTGCACTCATCCTCTTCTTCTTCCTCCCACAAACACGAAAAACCAACTCAAGCATGAGTTCCAGCCCTCTTTGCTGCCATTTTCGATCTCCTTGCACAAAGCACCTCTCACAAAACTGCTTGGGGAGATTGTTCCTTGGTATGTGACTCCTCCATTGGTCCAATTAGTTTTTGTTCTAGTGCTTTATTCATTGCAAATTTTTGCTTCTTAGGTGACCCTATTCTTGAGCTTGCATGTCAAATTTATATGGTCAAAAGTAGTTTTGATGCATGATATAGGCTCTAGGCACTTGTAGGAGTAATTGCTATCAATATTATTGAGTTTGGTTTACTTTTATTTTGAAGTTACTAAAAAAATTCAGAATTTTTCAGAGGAAGAAATATGCTTAGGAAAATGTTCCAAGGTGGTTCTTCAAGGAAGCAAGGACCCAGGCTTGCAATGCGTGATGTTGATGAAGAGCCGCCAAGAGACGCTCCAGTACGTCCTTGTGAGTGGCCTTCTGAAAATTTTATGGATCGAGCGGGAATTAAAGAAGAATTTAACGCATATTTGCGTAATGCTAGTCTTGAGGACTTTGAGGCAGACAAATGCTTCCAGTATCATGATCTCACAAGCTCTTTTGTGAGGAGGTTTGAGTATTCATCTTCGCGTAATTCTCCATCAGTCTTGTTTGATCTTTATGACAAATCTTATACCATGGACTTAGAGGATATCACTTTTGCTTGCAAACTTCCACAATGGGGTAGTGTTAGGGATCCCCCTAAATATGAATTTAGAAACTTTCTTGCCAGTATAATTATAGGGGAATCTAGAGATATAACGCAAGCTACCATATGGAGCATTCACTTTCCTGCTATACATTATTTTGCTCTCTTCATAGGTAGGTGCATAAATGCTAAGGATGAAGCATGTCACATGTGTGTCCCTGACCTTAGCATTCTTAGGAGTGCTGTGTCAGGAGACCAATCTTATCATATGGGAGCCATTGTACCTCATAGGTTGCATCATAATAGATATAATGGAGATTTCTTTGGAGGAATTTATGCAACCCACTTAGCTAAATATATTGACATACACGTTCGTGAAGGAGACATGGAGTTGCCTCCTGCTTATTTAGATTTTGATTCTATGGTTTCTCACCATTTTGTTGAGAGGAACGAACCACCTCTCCAGTACCGACTAATCTTTGACAGACGCCGTGCTGTCCGTATTACTCTCCCTGCTCCTGCTTTCTTTGATTATCAGGCAAGAGGAGGATATACTATTACTAGAGAGGAGGCAGATGAGTATGAGAGGAGAGCGGAGGCCACGCATCGCCACACTGCAGCTCAGGAGGCGATAGCCGCTGCATCACAGTACGACCCCAACAACTATTATTATGGATATCAGCCAGGCCAGCCATGGCCATAGACCAACTTAGGCCAAAAGCCTAAGCTTGGGGGAGTACGTATTTCTCACCGACATTACATTTATGTTCACACACACTCATTGCTAGATGTCGGTGCTCATACTTTTTCATTGTATCATTCATGCTAGTTTATTTCCTTTTATGATTTCTTCTTGTGTGTTTAATAGACCTTAAGAAAAACCAAAAAAAATTAGTTGTGGCTTTTAATTAATTTAATTTCCATGCTTGTAGTAGTAATTAAAAAAGAAAACCCAAAAATATTTCTTGTTCTTCTTTTGCTTGTTGGGAGCTTTCCCGTGTAAATAGTTTTATTTCTTTTTTTCTTTGGGGGTCGATAGGAGAAGACCATAATTAAATTGTTGAAATGGCTCTTATATGCATTATTGTTTATCTGACAAAAGAGCCCATATTGCCTTGTCTTCTCCTGTTTATTGAATGCTCGCAGATTCCAGCTTAGTCTAATGCATGTGCACTCCTATTATTATTCACATCATTCGGGCGTGCAAGTGAAAGGCAATTATGATGATATATGATGGACTGACTGAGAGAAGAAAAGCTGGTATGAACTCGACCTCTTTTGTTTTTGTAAATATGATGAGTTCATCATTCTTGATTCAGCTTGTTATGAATAAACATGTTTGCAATGACAATTAGAGATCATAGTTGCTTGTGCCATGCTTGATTAGCTATGAGTTATAATGGTTTACCTTGCGTGCCAACATGCTATTGAGATGGTTATGATGTGGTATGATGGGGTGGTATCCTCCTTTGAATGATTTAAGTGACTTGACTTGGCACATATTCACGCATGTAGTTGAAACAAATCAACATAGCCTTCACGATATTTATGTTCATGGTGGATTATATCCTACTCATGCTTGCATCCAATGTTTATTAATTTTAATGCATGTACATGGCTGTTGTCGCTCTCTAGCTGGCCGCTTCCCAGTCTTTTGCTAGCCTTCACCTGTACTAAGCGGGAATACTACTTGTGCATCCAATCCCTTAAACCCCAAAGTTATTCCAGATGAGTCCACTATACCTTCCTATATGCGGTATCTACCTCCGTTCCAAGTAAATTTGTATGTGCCAAACTCTAAACCTTCAAATAATCATCATATTTTGTATGCTCGAATAGCTCATGTATCAACTAGGGATGCATGTATCTTCCATGCTAGGCGGGTTATTCTCAAGAGGAGTGGACTCCGCTCCTCACTCACGAGAAAATGGCTGGTCACCGGGATGCCCAGTCCCATGCTTTATGCAAACTAAATCAAAAATAATTGCAAAACAAAACTCCCCCTGGGACCTGATGTATGTTGGAGGCACTCATTGTTTCGAGCAAGCCATGGATTGATGTTTGTTGGTGGAGGGGGAGTATAAACTTTACCATTCTGTTTGGGAACCGCCTATAATGTGTGTAGCATGGAAGATATCACCATCTCTTGGTTGTTATGTTGACAATGAAAGTATACCGCTCAAAATATTATTCACCTCTATTTCAAAACCGAGCTCTGGCACCTCTACAAATCCCTGCTTCCCTCTGCGAAGGGCCTATCTATTTACTTTTATGCTGAGTCATCATCCTCTTATTAAAAAGCACAAGTTGGAGAGCGCCGCTGTCATTTGCATTCATTATTGTTAGTTTTCATTGGGTGTGACTATGATTGGATCTCTTTTACCATGAATTACAATGTCTAGTCAGTCCTTGATCTTTAAAGGTGCTCTGCATTTATGTTTTGCGGTCTCAGAAAGGGCTAGCGAGATACCATCTTGTTATATCATATTATGATTGTTTTGAGAAAGTGTTGTCATCTTAGATTTATTATTATGGCTTGCTAGTTGATTATGCTATTGATATGGGTAACCATGAGACCTGAAAATTATTGCAAATGTGGTTAGTTATAATCTTTGCTGAAAACTTGAATGCTAGCTTGACATATTTACAACAGCAAGAGCAAACAGAGTTTGTAAAAATTTTCTTTATTTCTTTCAGTTTTTCAACTGAATTGCTTGAGGACAAGCAAGGGTTTAAGCTTGGGGGAGTTGATACGTCTCCGTCGTATCTACTTTCCAAACACTTCTGCCCTTGTTTTGGACTCTAACTTGTATGATTTGAATGGAACTAACCCGGACTGACGATGTTTTCAGCAGAATTGCCATGATGTAGTTTTACGTGCAGAAAACAAAAGTTCTCGGAAGGACCTGGAACTCTATAGAATATCTTACAATAAATAATAAAAAATCCTCGCCAAAGATGAAGACCATGGGGCCCACACCCTTTCCACGAGCCCCCTACCTCGTGGGCCCCCTGGAGACCTCCCGACTCCAACTCCAACTCTATATATCTGCTTTCAGGGAGAAAAAAATAGGAGAGAAGATTTCATCGCGTTTTACGATACGGAGGCGCCGCCAAGCCCTAAAACCTCTTGGGAGGGCTGATCTGGAGTCCGTTCGGGGCTCCGGAGAGGGGGATTCGTCGTCATCGTCATCATCAACCATCCTCCATCACCAATTTCATGATGCTCACTGCCGTGCGTGAGTAATTCCTATCGTAGGCTTGCTGGATGGTGATGGGTTGGATGAGATTTACCATGTAATCGAGTTAGTTTTGTTAGGGTTTGATCCCTAGTATCCACTATGTTCTGAGATTGATGTTGCTATGACTTTGCTATGCTTAATGCTTGTCACTAGGGCCCGAGTGCCATGATTTCAGATCTGAACCTATTATGTTTTCATCAATATATGAGAGTTCTTGATCCTATCTTGCAAGTCTATAGTCACCTATTATGTGTTATGATCCGTTAACCCCGAAGTGACAATAATCGGGATACTTACCGGTGATGACCGTAGTTTGAGGAGTTCATGTATTCACTATGTGCTAATGCTTTGTTCCAGTTCTCTGTCGGATTTCGAGTTCCGGCAGAACCTTGAGGTTCGAACACTGGAGTGCGCGCGGAGATCTCTCCCGTACCGATCTACGTCCGATCCTCTCATGCGAACTAAGATGAAAATGATGAACAACACAAGAGACACGAGGTTTATACTGGTTGGGGCCACCATTGTGGTGTAATACCCTACTCCGGTGTGTGGTGTGGTGGATTGCCTCTGGGGCTGATGATGGACAGTACAAGGGAAGAATAGCCTCGCGAGAGGTGTTCTTGAGCTGGTGCAGTGTGTTCTACTTAGTCTCTACTGGGTTTTCTCTCTCTTTGCTAGGGTTCTACCAGATCTCTCCCTCTCTTTCTTTTTCTGGGTGTCGCCCTTCCTTTGTGGAGGCTAGCTCTATTTATAGAGGCCCCGGGCCTCTCCCCGAATAATTGAGCGGGAAGGGCGCCAACACTTGGCCATTTTGAAGGGGAAGATCTAGTACAAGTTAGCCTGACCAAAGGTGGTCTTCGGCTGCCAAAAGCACTGGTGATGACGTAACCTTTGCCTGATACCTTGGCCTGTGCTTGCCCCCTTTGCACCATAGGGGAAACAAGGACCCTGTGTAGGCCGGCGCCCGCCTGATGCCCGCCTGGCCTTGATCGTCATGGCTTGCATCACGGGATCCTCGCGAGGTACCCTCGCATTGATGTCTCCGCCTCCTCGCGAGCCTGCCTGATGAGGCCGCTCTCTTGAGGAAGCTTCCTGTCGTCCGCCCCGCGAGGCTTGGCCCCTTGTGAGGGTCTTGAGCTTGAGCTGATGAAGATGGGCTGCGCTGGGCCCCCACTTGATCCACGCCGTAGGCCGCAGGCAGGCAAGTCTGGGGACCCCCATTCCCAGAACGCCGACAGTAGCCCCCGGGCCCAAGGCGCGCGCGGGCTTGGCTTAGCAGAGAAGAGAAGGGGCAAGCACGAAGCGTCGCGAGCCCTAATAGCCTGTGGCCTTGGGCACCGTGTGGCGGTTGATTGGGCGTGGGCGTCTGCACTTCCCACGACGCCTTGCTACGCGCCCGGCTAAACGGACCCATAGTTGCACACAGTTGTTCCTCCTTTGGCTGCCCGCTCGCCTCCTACCTTTCCTTCTTCTCCGAGCTCCAACCTCCGCCGCCAATCCAGCTCGAGCTCTTCCCCTTCCCCAACGCCATGGCGCCGACGAAGAAGGGAAGGGAGAAGAAGCCCGCGCCTTCGTCCTGCGCACCTCCAGCGGCGGCCCCCGCCGTCGATCGGTCAATCATACTCAACCTGGAAGCCTTGGACAAGGTCCACTCCGCCCTCGCTTCCATCTTCAACGAGTGCGGCCGGACTATAGTTTGGCCCGCATCCCGCGCCTTTCTTGCTAGCACCGTCACGGAGGTCTGATTCTTCGCCGATGCCTTATGGGCGGGTCTGGTTCCCCCCTTTTTTGCTTTCTTCAATGATGTGCTCTCCCATTATTAGATCCACATGATGCACCTCGGGCCGAAGTCCATTACCCTTTTGGATGTCTTTGCTTTCGTGTGCGAGGCGATGATAGGCATCCCTCCTTCTGATGCCCTGCTGCGCCACTTCTTTTGTCTGCGCTTGAGCGATCCCACCCAGTGCTCGGGATGTGTAAGCTTGTTCGCCGTGCCTGAAACGGCTGCTTCAGGGATTGACTTCAGCCTTCCGCCTTCTCAGGCCAGGTTCAGAGAGCGGTGGTTGTACGTGGACGTCGGGATGCCCAGCCCCTTGTTCTCACACCCGACCTTGCCTTCTGTCCCAACCTAGGCTGGGGTCATGAACTGCTCGCGAGCCCCCGGCTCACTTTTGTCTGGCGCCGCTTCGAAAGTTTGAGGGCTCACAATGTGACAGGGCCTAAGGTAGTGAGGGAGTTCCTTCTGTGTCGCCTTGCTCCTCTGCAGCGCCACTCTCGCCGGATGTGGGACTTTGCGGGGCGCGGAGACCGCATGCGGCTTCAAGAGGAGGATTTGGTGCCCGAAGTGCTGCGGACGGTGCTCTGGGTTCTGACTGGTGATCCTTCCCCAGGCAGCCTACGGAGCGGTGGCATTCTTCTGTACCTTTGTTCCGGCAGGGCTGATTTCGTGAAGCAGATGCCCAGCTTCGACGAGTGGGGGCTACGCCCGGCTGGCCTCTCGGGCCGCGCGAGAACCCAGTTGTCGTGGTTGTTCCCCCTGCCACCCACAGCGATCCCTCCTCAGGAGACAGAGCGGGGAGAGAGCCGACGGGAGCTGAGGTGGCTGATGTCGAGGTTGTGGCGCCGCGTGGAGCCTCGGAGGCGACGTCTCCCGAGGCCCGCCCTGGGGCGGCGGTTGATGCAGGGTTTCGGCCTTAGGCTCCTGAGGACGGGGCTCCCGAGCCCCCAGCCGTTCTTCGCGAGGCGACGCCCGACGGTGCCCCCAAAGCTGACTCCTCCGGCACCGACAATCCTGAGGCTTCTTCTGCGCCCCAGGCCGACCCCCGCCCCAGGCGCTCAGGTCGGTTTTGTGTAGACTTCGAGGCACTTCGCAAGAGGAAGGAGGCCTCAGGCGGCAGCGACCGCCCTTGCCGCTTGTTGCAGCGCGGGAAGTACTTTGCCATGGACGAGTAAGCCTTCTTCTTTCCCTGCTCATTTGCTATGTTATCCTTGTGGCTGATTGTTGCCCTTCAGGTCCCGCCTTGCTGAGTCCGTCGAATTGACCTAGGAGCCGGCCCCTGCAGCTTTGCCCCCTTTGCTGGCTCCGGTTCCGCCGAGCTCGGGTGGCGCCCTCGCCACTGGACTGGTTGGTGGGGTGATCTGCTCCGTAGGGCGCCTTGAGCTTGCTCGCCCGACGCCCTTTCTTCGCGAGTCTTCTTGGGGCGCGTCAGGCTTGCCCCGCGCCCCTTCTCTGGTCATAGAAGGCGAATGGCTGAGGTCTGTCCTTGGCTCCTCCTCCGTGGGTGGATCGACGCCGGGCCGGATTCTCAGGGCGGTCCATCTGGCGACGGCTGGGGCGGCAGCCCCCTGCCCCACGCCTGGAGGGGGCTTACCGCCTCGGGGCCCTCTGCATGCTCCAGCGGAAGAGGGTGATGTGGAAGATGTGCTCAGGCGCGCTCGGGAGCGTCGTGCCCTTCATGAAGGGTTCCTCCAGGGGGCAGCGGACGCGGTGAACCGGGTCGGAGCAGAGCTTGCTGCCGAGGATGCGTGCCTCGAGGCTGAAGGCCTGCGCCTTGCTGAGGAGAGGTGCAAGCTGAAGGTCGCCATTGCCCTCGTGTGGCCTTGACAACGCGAAGGCCGAAGCGTCGCTAGCGGCTTCATGGGAGGCCTGCTCCCGGGCCGTCGAGGAGGCTCGGGAGGCAGACCGACGACGCCGGGATGCGGAGGAGCGCGCATGGGACCTCCAAGCCCGGAGCAACTCCCTGGAGCAGCAAATAGAGCTGCGCCACGCGGCCCTTGGGTCGATGCAGGAGGCCGCCGTTGACCGGGCGGAGCTCCAGAGGCGCGAGGAGGCGCTGACGCTCGAGGCCGACGAGCGCAGCCTTGAGCTAGAGCGGTTGGAGACGAGGGAGCACCTGGCAGCCCAGGCGGAGGACGACGTTGCGGCGCGCGAAGCCCGGGTCCAGGAAGAGGTCGACCGCCGTGTGGCGGGAGCTCGCTCGGTCCTCGAGCGCAAACACGAGGCGAGGTTGATGTTGATCGGGGCCGAGGCTGAGGGCAGGACAGCGGCCATCAAGGCCAAGTTGGTTGAAGAGACGCGGCGCGCAGATTCCTCCGCAGTCGCCCTTGGTGCGGCGTAGGCGGAGCTGTCCTCTTCCCAGGCGGAGCTGCTTCTTCTTCAATGGAGGGTCGATGAAGCCGAGGCTGTCGTGCAGCAGAGTGAGGACGAGCTCCGTCGGCGGCGGGTTCTGGAGCACGTGCACACCCCATGCTTCAAACGCTCCGAGAAAGGGCCAACACAGCTTTGGGCTACATCTGCGAGGCTACCGCTAGGGAGCCGCGCGAGGTCAACTACGCCGGCAACCTTCAATTTTTCATCGATGTGGTGACGCTCCTGGAGAACCGGTCCGAGAGGTCCCGCTGGCTTGTCGAAGAGAGGAGCCGATCCTTGCTTGGGCGTGCCTTCTCCCGCGTCTTCAGCCATCTGCAGGACAGGGACCCCCACTTCGACTTCGACGCTTCCATCGCACCCGTGCCCATTGCCGTCCGGGGCGACCTGGCGCGGTGGGTGGATGACAAGGTGGACACCCTCTTCAGGGCCTTTGCATCCGATGACGACGGCGTGGTTGTGCGAGCCAATGAAGGCGATGTTGTGGACGAGCCTGGCGCTGATGGAGATGCCGGCGGCGCCAGTGATGCCTCCGAGGATGCCCAAGACGCGGTGAGTGATATGTCCGACTGACCGCATGTCTCCGCAGATTATCCTGCATGAAGGAGACTCGGGCTTGGCCTTGAAGAATGTAAGAGCATTTTGGGAGGGGAGGCCCCTCATGTAAAGATTTGTAATCCGTACTTTGGTGAGCACAACGTTATGCGTGAGTTTAGTCGCTAGCCCGGTGATGGTTCGGTTGATTCGTTTACCTTCCGGCCCTGGCGTGCCCTGAGCGGGCCTGCGGGGGGATGCTATGCCTCCGACGTCTTTCGATTATCCTGCTGATCCTGTGACGAGGACCTCCGGAGAGGGTGCGGAGGCAGTGGTCCCGGCTGTAGGCGTGCCTGGCCCAGCCCGGCTCACGAGGGGCTCGTGAGGGGGGGCAGCTGACACTAGCTTGGGGCACAAATCCGAAACCAGAACGCGAGATATTGCTTGAACGAGACTAAACACCCCTTCCCCGGATGCATGCAAGCTTCGAACTCAAATCCAACTTAAATCCAACCGAAGAAACTTGCCTACAAGGAAGAAGCAAAAAAGCAAGAAGGCAGAAGAAAAGCAAAAAAGCCGCGTCCGGCACCTAGTCTAGTCTTTGACGTCTTCTCACCAACGCGGAGCTAAGTGCTGCCACTGGGCGTGGGCGGGAGCCCCAGGGCCTGAGGCCGGCGCTCCTGAGACTCCGGGACGTGTACAGCCCCACTCATTATTACGTGAGAGTGTCACGGGACGGCGAGCTTCACAGGAACTGGGCCTTCTTCACAGGTACCGGCTTTGCTTCATATCGCCAGGCGAGGGACCCGCCTTGCGCCTCACTCTGCCACCATTGACGGCGACCGGAAACCAAGGACGACGCTAATGGGGTAGAGCGGTCGCCATCGGTTCCCCCGACGACCACGGGTCCTCCGCCGGGGGCAGGCCATTGGGCACCTCCCCGACGGAGGGCCTACCTCCTGAGAACACCTTGGCCCGACCGCCGCGAGGGTGAGTCTGGATCTTGGCCCCTTTCCTGCAGCCCCCTGCACCCTCCTCCTGAGGGATAAGAGGCTGCAGCGTTGGGGCAGCCATCCGCTGCGGCGACCTGTACCTCCTGCGACCCATGGTTAGCATAAGCTTGATCCTGAGGGATGAGTGGTACCCGATAGTTGCTGCTGTCGGCGTGATTGTTGATGCTCTCTTGGGGTTCTTTAAAGAGCTCGGCTTCCGGTGCCTCCTCGTCCCAGCCGGGCCCGAGGAACGAGTCGTGGCCTCCTTCCAGCTCGCGCCCTTGATCCACCATGCGGGGTACATAGGCCTCTGGGGCGACCACCTCATGGACCTCGCTGTAGCGCCCCGTATGCCACGCAGTCTGGCTTGGGGCGTCGCCTTGTATGTGATGACACGGTGGTCCGCCGAGGCCAAAGGCCGCGGCGCGCATCCCTTCACCGGCCTAGGGAGGGGCCGGTGCGATCAGCCGCCCGGTGCTGGCGGAGGTGTTGGCGCTGGACCGGCCCTGGGGCCCGCCTGAAATCGCGTGGGCGCACATAATGCCGTCGTGCGACCTGTCCTGGATCTGGGGCGGTAGCTGGATGAAGAAAAGGGGCGCTCCTGAGGCGGCGGTGTCCAGGAGCTCGGCCACTCGCTCCAACAACACGTCGCGGCCGCCTTCCAGCAAGCGGCACCGTAGTAGCTCTCGGGCCACCGTGAGCGCGGCCCTGGAGTTTGCCTGCTCCCGTCGGGTGTATGGCGCCGTGGCAGCGGCGTGGTTCGAGGCCCTTGCTGCGGCCTGCACTTGCCGTGGCGTGAGGACAGGCGGCGTCTGGGCGCGTCGCCTGCGTCCCGCAGCGCCCTGCGGAGCACGAGCTACCTGAGGCGCAAGGTTGAGGTCGCCCTGAGACGGCGGCACGGAGTGGGCGGGCCACGCCGCCCAGCGGTTGGCACTGGCAGCCGGGTTGCTTGACATATGGGTGGAGAAGCGGCGGAACGCGACGCGGAAGAAGGACTCCGGCGCACCCCTACCTGGCGCGCCAAATGTCGGATTTAGGGTTCCGGCAGACCCTTAAGGTTCGAACACTAGGGTGCGCGCGGAGATCTCTCCCCTACCGATCTACGTCCGATCCTCTCGTGCGAACTAAGATGAAAATGATGAACAACACAAGAGACACGAGGTTTATACTGGTTCGGGCCACCGTTGTGGTGTAATACCCTACTCCAGTGTGTGGTGTGGTGGATTGCCTCTGGGGCTGATGATGGACAGTACAAGGGAAGAACAGCCTCGCGAGAGGTGTTCTTGAGCTGGTGCGGTGTGTTCTACTTAGTCTCTACTGGGTTTTCTCTCTCTCTGCTAGGGTTCTACAAGATCTCTCCCTCTCTTTCTTTTTCTGGGTGTCCCCCTTCCTTTGTGGAGGCTAGCTCTATTTATAGAGGCCCCGGGCCTCTCTCTGAATAATTGAGCGGGAAGGGCGCCAACACTTGGCCATTTTGAAGGGGAACATCTAGTACAAGTTAGCCTGACCAAAGGTGGTCTTTGGCTGCCAAAAGCACTGGTGATGACGCCGTCTTGGGCTCCACGGTGACCTCCGTCCTGCCGTCCGGCTGGTCTTGGTCCCGTTGCACCGGAATGGTAACCTTTGCCTGATACCTTGGCCTGTGCTTGCCCCCTTTGCACCAAAGGGGAAACAAGGACCCTGTGCAGGCCGGCACCCGCCTGGCGCCCGCCTGGCCTTGATCGTCACGGCTTGCATCACGGGATCCTCGCGAGGTACCCTAGCATTGATCTCTCCGCCTCCTCGCGAGCCTGCCTGATGAGGTCGCTCTCTTGAGGAAGCTTCCTGTCGTCCGCCCCACGAGGCTTGGCCCCTCGCGAGGGTCTTGAGCTTAAGCTGATAAAGATGGGCCGCGCTGGGCCCCCACTTGAGCCACACCGCAGGCCGCAAGCAGGCAAGTCTGGAGACCCCCGTTCCCAGAACGCCGACATTCTCTATTAAAAGGAGGCCTTAATATCCCTTAGTTTCCATTAGGACCCCGCTGCCACGGGAGGGTAGGACAAAAGATGTCATACAAGTTCTTTTCCATAAGCATGTATGACTATATTCGGAATACATGCCTACATTACATTTACGAATTGGAGCTAGTTCTGTGTCACCCTATGTCATAACTGTTACATGATGAACCGCATCCGGCATAATTATCCATCATTGATCCGATGCCTACGAGCTTTTCATATACTGGTTTACGCTTATTTACTTTCCCGTTGCTATTGTTACAATCATTACAAAATACTAAAAACATTACTTTGCTTTCATTACTCTTTTGTTACCGTTAACATCACTAGCATACTACTTTGCTACTAAATACTTTGCTGCAGATACTAAGTTTCCAGGTGTGGTTGAATTGACACTCAGCTGCTAATACTTGAGAATATTCTTTGACTCTCCTTTTGTCGAATTAATAAATTTGGGTTTGAATACTCTACCCTCGAAAGCTGTTGTGATCCCCTATACTTGTGGGTTATCAGTGGAGCTCCATGGGGCCACGAGGATGAGGGGCGCGCCTACCCACCTGGGCGCGCCCTCCTATCTCGTGGATGCCTCACGGAGTTCCAGACTTTCATTCCAAGTCTCCCGGTTTGCGTTTGTTCCAAGAAAGATTCTCGCGAAGGTTTCGTTCCGTTTGGATTCCGTTTGATATTCCTTTTTTATGAAACACTGAAATAGGCAAAAAAACAGAAACTGGCACTAGACCTCCGGTTAATAGGTTAGTCCCAAAAATAATATAAAAGGACATATTAAAGGCCATTAAACATTCCAAACTGATAATATAATAGCATGAAACAATAAAAAATTATACATACGTTAGAGACTTATCAGCGGCTGGCGGCGCGTCCGGATCCATTTTCGGCTGCAGCAGCACTGGGCACATCTAAGCAACTCTAAACCCCGGGTCGGGCGGTGGCGGCGTGTTGGCGTCGTAACCTTTTTGGAGGCGCCGCCTTGAAGCTCATGGTTCGTCATTTACGGCTTCATCTCTTCGCGGTGACGTGTTCACGTTGTAGTGTTAGGGGTGATGTTGCTGCGCTTGGCTCCTATGTATCCCGCCTTGAGTGTGTGCGTGTGTTGTTGTAGGGTGTGTTTGTACTTGGACTATGGTTGATCTTTGCTTTATATATAAAGCGGGATAAAAGCCTTTTTCGATAATCATATATAGTGTCACCATATTTTTGATCCATCGTGTAGTCGGGATGGCAAGCCATAATCTGGATATATACCTTTTGGCAGTCGATCCCTTCTTCTAGTGTTATCATCTAGCATTCTAGCAGAAGTTAGAAGACTTATTGACAAGCTATTGTACATAACTAAGCAGGAGTCTCATTCCTTTAATCTGTCATCATTCGTTGCAGCAATTTTTTTTCACAGGACACTGTGATGAGAGCTAGTTTCAATTGGTTATATCAGCTGTTGTGATACACCAGTTCAGCGATGGCCGATGGGTGTCTTCTCATGTTTCTGAATAATCGTTTCTTAAGGTTAGTTTTTGGGAGTTTTGTTGCAATTTTAGTCAGTGCTCTGTGTAGTTTCGAAGTCGTTGAAATTAGCTATGTTTCTAAAGTTTTATATTTTTTCTATTTCGGTAGGAATAGGGCTTGGCACAAGTGCTTGTACATATAAAAGCAATTTCAATGGGACGACCCATTTCGTCCACGACCGTTCGTTTGGGTCGGCGCGGACACAAAAGGCGGCCCAACGTGCCGACCCAAATGGATGCGCGTCTGTTTTTCGTCCGCGGACGATCCATTTCCGGCCCTTTTTTAGTCTGATACTCTGATTTGCGTCGGCGAGGACACGCGACGGACGCGCGTGCGCTCACCTACTCCTGTTTTCGGGCCCGCTGGTCTGTGGCACATTGGCCTCCCTGCAACCCTCGCCTCACCTCCTCCGTCACCGACGCCACCGCCCATTTTTGCTGGCGACTCTTCCAGCTGCCGCCGCCTCCACATCCGTCCAGCATGCCGCCCCAGCCCCCAGTCGCCCCCCGTCGTCGTTGTTTTGCCGCCGGGGAGCAAACTGGTTCCCGCCGCCGCTTCCCCCACCGCACAGCCGCCCGCGACCAAGAAAACGCCTCGTCGCCCCCGCCACATCCGACCGGCACGCTCGTCGGACGCCGTCACACTCGTCGGACGCCGGCAGGGCAGCTAGCTGGTCTGTGGGCGCCGCATCTCCCCTCGCCGGTCGTCTCCTTCTTCGACGCCCGCAAGCTGTTCGACAGTTTGACAAGGTTCGACAGTTTGCCAGCCGGCCACGCCTGCACATATGGGTCGGCTGCGCGCCGACCCATATGAAAAACAGGACGGATGCTGGGCGGGCGGCCAACCCAAACGGACAAAAAGCGGACGAAATCACTGTCCGTTTGAGTCGGCCCGTTGGAGTTGCTCTAATCTCCGCATTTTGCGTGTTTTTATGAAAGCGGTTTGTATGTGTTCCATCACATCAGAGAAGATTCACATGTATGTCTTTTGTGTTTGTGTTTTCAGCCACATTTTTCATTTTTGTGGAAGCACACCGTAGAAGTTTATAATGGATGTGGCTAGTCTAAATAATAATGTTGTCGACAAGCATTACCAACTTGTATATTACACATAGCAACAATAAACCCTCAATTGGGGATAAATCAACGTGCCACATCCTGTAAGTCTGATTTCAGGTCAGCTCCTTTTCTCTTCCATTTTTTTTTCAAATTCCGCTGTGCTATTCAGTTTTTCTTTTTGAGAAGACCTGTGATATTCAATTTGGGCACGTTTGGTTCCACACAAAATCCCAATCAGACTTGATACATGCAGCGTCTTTTTTATGTTCGGCTGTTTGGTTACCCATGTATACTATTATGGCTGCATCACACGATTCTTAAAGCACTTTTGGGCCAGACTCGCTAGAAACTGCCCTGGCTCATGTGATGGGACGAAGCGCACATGGGTTGCATACAGCGACTCAAAGATCAGCACCACGTGTCAACCCCTTATTAGACAAAAATTCCGACCTAAACTAAAAACAAAATCTGTGGACTGATTGCTAGTCAGTTCCAGAGTTATTGCGTTCTTCCTTTATTTTTCCTCCTTTCCCCCTTTGTCCTCTACCACTCATAGCTAGCTAGTTCATGTATCTGAAGTATTTTTCGACGACCATGTCGATGATGACCTTGTAGGCACTGGAGCTGGGGTGGTAGCTGTCCCAGAAGACGTATTTGGCGGGTTCGGCGCAGACCGGGCTGGCGAAGTTGCAGAGCACGGCTACCGCCAGCCCAAGGAAACCGCAGCACGAGTCCTTGGCGTTCTTGAACCCGAGCGCCTCGTGCCGGTGGATCACGTCCTCAAAGATGGCGTAGAGGTCGATGAATGTGAGCGTGACGCCGGGGAGCTTGGCGCCGAGCATGGCCATCTTTTCCCTGACCTTGTTGTTGAACATGCCGGCTAGCTGGTTACGATCCGTGGCGCACTGCCGCCGGATCCCGCCAGAGAGAATGCGCTGCGACGGCAAGCAGCCCACCGGCGGCACTCCCGTCAGGGCGATCCTCTTGGCGCCGAGGCTGACGAGGGTCTGGATGTAGGAGATGGCGCGCTGGACCATGAGGTCGCTGTACTGCTCTACCGACATGGGGTCCCCGAAGGTGAAGTGCTCCACGATGTCGTTGCTGCCCCACACGAGGAGGTAGAGGGCCTTGTCCGGGATAGTCCCCACCTTGGCCTTGTACTCCAGGAACATCTTCAGCTGCTGCTCCATCGACAGCGCCGACTGCATGCATACAGACAGGGATCTCGATCAACTGTAGATATGATTTGCATGCATGCATGCGTGCCTACATCGACCTAGCTAGCTCCATGCATCGCGAGCTCGTGTACGTTGTCATGTGTGGTGAACGCGTACGTACGACGACGTACCATGGTCTTGCAGGTGGCGTTGTCGTAGCCGCTCCCGGCCGATGCGAAGCTGACACCGGTCTTGAGGTCGTCGAGGGTGAGGTCCTTCTTCAGGTACGGCGGGACATTCTCCTTCACACCAAGTGCCGCCGCTGCATTTACAAAACCATTGTGATCCACACTGACTGATACTATCTCAATTATACTTCCTCCGTCCCAAAATAAGTGACTCAACTTTATACTAGCTTTAGTACAAAATTAGTACAAAGTTAAGTCACTTATTTTGAGACAGAGGGAGTATGTAATTGCCGTATATATGTGTGTGATCGGTGATACATACGTACCTAGGAAGTCAACACTGATCCTACCGTCCGTGAACCGGCCGGTGGCCTTGTGCCCGGGGAAGTCCCTGCCGTAGGGCGGGAAGTTGGCCCTGACGATTGTCCTGATATAGTTGTTGTTACCTGTGTCTATAATCGAGTCACCAAAAGCAAGGATCGCGGGGTATTTAAGCGGCCCGGCAGTAGCCGGGGGAGCTGTGGGAACCTTCGGCGGCACCGGCACCGGCACCGGAGGAGGTGCTGCCGCACGCACCCCGGTGATGACTCCGGCGAGAACTAGCAGGGCGGGGATCATGTTATACATGGTGGTGAACGCCTAGAACCGTGGACGCACACTATTTGAGACTGGTATGTGGTGTCCGCCATGGTAGATAAATAGGCCGTGTCCTACTCGTTCCACCAAGTGATTTGGTCTAAAAGAACACGGCAGTTGCATGCAAGATCAGCAAGACCCGGGGTGCTCACCCGCATGTCCTTGTAGGTTGACATTTGTGCAGTGATGCGATACTTGCTCTTCTTCTTTGTCTCGGGACGGTCGCTAAATTTGGCAGGTCCACCTAGGCCTAGGCAGGGAAAATTCATGAGTCAATTACACCATCTATGTCTAAAATTGGCGAAAAGTCAATTTAGTGCTATAACTTGCGATGTACATTGAACCGTGCAACTACTTGGCTTCCATGAGCATATCGTGCTTGTGACAAAATTAATTCTTATATTAGTTTGACAAAATAGCCAGCAATGACAAATAAAAAATATACTACATTTATTCACAAGGAGAAACACCTGCACAGTAGATTTGGTGAGTATTTTCTTTGCTCTGCAGCTTCACATGGACAATAGCATTGATGGACCCATGTGCTTCCTTATCATCTGTATGAACTATCAGACTCAAAAACAGAAATCCTGACAACAGACAGATAAGGATCACAACCAAATCACGATAAACATCATGTTGCCTCCTATGAATACATTTTTAAAAAATGATACGAAAGGTAAAGATACATATAAAGTACACCACCACCTAACAAATCAAACCAAGGCAGGGGATAATCAGCTGAGTATGAAAGTCTTCTCAATTTGATGCATGTTATCCCAGGGCAGCAGATATTTCTCTCCAGACACGTCTTCTGAAGAAATAAACCCTAATTTGCAGATCTTGGACATTTTGTCATTACTTCATCAGTCAGTGTGACGAGAGAGCAGTGAATATTCCATAACCAGCAAAACCAAGGCCAAACAGAAGGAAGCCGTAGTCCAGCACTCTTCTCCATAGGCTCATTGACGATCCTACGATGTTGAGGTGGAAGAAGGTAGGTAGCACAAAGGAGAGCAGCGCACAGACGGTGCACCCAACAAAGGAGACGAAGGACCCAAATGCAGGTATGCAGGATGCCATCACAGTTAAAATAGTCACCATGATGATGCGGCTCGAGTGCAGGCCTAGCCACTCGGCACCAGGAACCCCGTGGGAGAGCTTCTGGAAGCATCCACTTGATCTGAGCCTTGTCTCCACAATCTCGTGAATCGGGTGCATCATAACTGGGAATGTGAATGCTAGTGCAATGCATAGGCCAACCTGCCAGTAGATTTTTTGAACTTTTAGGATACAAAGATCACTACTCCAGCATGTTAGATATCATGCGGCAATAAGATTTACAATTTTTCAAATCTCAAAATATAATAGATTCACACTTGAATCATACTTTATGACCTTATACCACCAATTATCAAGTACTGGGGCTACAAAATATTTGACTAGAAGCAATAGCATATTTCAACAAACAATTACACGATATAGATTATGAAAATTGCACTAACCTTAACAGCAGCAGATGACCAACTATTGGGAAGATTAAGTGTTATGATGTCCTTGGTAGCCTCACCATAGGCCAAGTACCCACATACTCCAAAACATGCATACACAACTATGATGCCCACAACTGCTTGAGAAAGCACCCAACGGAACTTTCTACGTTCCGCCATTGATGATTCTAGTGCCAGTGTCATGCTGAATCCTTCAAAGCAGAAGACCGCGACTCCAAAAGCGAAAGGTATCGCCAAAACTCCATTAAAAGCACTTCTATTTGCAAAAGGATGATCAATTAGTTGAAGATCTTTTCTGATAACCATTGCCACCGCTAGGACATTGCACACATCAGCAAATATACTGAATGGTGAAAGAGAGGATAGTGAAAGAATGAAGGACAACGCGATTTGCACAGGCAATAGGACGGCAAAGATGAAGCCAGCTGGTGACATCGACTGGCTAAACACGGAATGCAGATTTTCACCAATGAATACTAGGTAAGCTACAGAACCACCCGCTTGTGAGATAAGAATGAGAATTTCCGTCAAGCACCGACCTATAGTCCCAAAGCACTTCTCACCAAAATCTCCATATGTATAATTCTTTGGTTCATCAGTTTCTTCCTCTTGCAATTTATCTTTACAGTCCACCTTCAGAATAGAAATCGAAACAAGTAAATTAAGCAGCTAAAAAGTTGTTGCTATCAAAACAGAAGTTCATAACATTGTAAAAATCATAGATGTGGCACAGTACATACACGATTCATTTTTTATCATACCATCAGTGTGCTGATCAATGTGAAGTATAAACACAAATTAACAGGCAAAGTCCTGTTCAACAGATTCAACACACTGAAGAAGCAACGAACAGTAACAAAGTTCAGAAAGTATGACCATTCAATTTAACTAGAATGTGAGAGGAGAAACTACCACGTTTACAGAAATACTACCAAGAACAGGCTAACGGCTTAATGCCATAAGGCTGGTCATGACCATGAATAAGGCTTCCATTCTGACACTATTCCTGGAGTGCTTCGGACTACATGATTCATTTGGTTTTATTTCTTATTATTTGTGCAAAATCCTGACCGACCCTGGTTACCGTTCCTGTTATACTGGAGACAATATGGGACCATATTTTTCTGATGGGAAATGGAACGAAAATACTGAAAGTGGCAAGCCTCTTTACTTTAAAGTTGGGCAGTGGGCACAGGATATCCCCATCTGAAAAATCAATAGTGTCCTTAAACACGAAGACGCAAAAAATTTATCCCGAGTGACCAAATACTCTACCCTGTCGCTAATATAGTACTTCTAGCGTATGAATGATGACAACAACATGGTAGTACGGCTACGATTAATCTTCAATCGAAACGTAAATACAGACACCATGCAATTTGGCATGGACAGCAAGTCCCAATCTGCTTAAGCTGAATGCAATGCAGGATGTGGCCGTAGAACGGTAGAAGTAGTAGTATTTAGATGGCATCCGGTAGTGTTAGTGCGAGGTACGGTACTGACGAGGAGGAGCATGCAGTAGAGCGTGGCGAATCCGGCGGCGGCGACGCCGAGGGATCCGGCGACCCAGCCGGCGGCTCGGAAGGCGTAGGGCAGGCCGAGCACCCCCGTGCCCACAATGGACACCACCACGTTGCCCAGCGTCTGCGCCCAGGTTGCTCCTCCCCAGCCTCCACGCCGTCTCCCATCCTCCCGCGCCAGCAGCGGCGCAGCCGCCCCCTTCGCCTCAGCCATCCCCAGCAACAACCGTGGCGGCGGCGACGCAGAGACAAGAGAAGTAGCGGAGCTTTTCGAAGTGAATTTTGATTTTGGAATCTGGTTTGGCGCACGAGGGAACGAGAGGAGGAGCCGTCGTTGTACTACCGTGGTCCGTGGATGGTGAGCGGGATGGGATCACGTTGGAGCTTTCTGGATATCTGTCGGACGCAAAAGCTTCGCTCACACGCGAATCGATACTGAGTGCTACAACCTGTGTTGCATGATCAGTTTACAATCCGTTTGGTTATATGAACGGGATTTCGTATCTGTGGCCTGATTTAGCCGAATGAATCTACATCTATATCTTATATCTACTAATACAATGCTCGTGCGTTGCCACGAGCTTTTTAAATTTTTTTCTGATTGCATACATAAGCATAATGCACTTTCAATTTCACATGTATAGAAAAAATTTACAGTAACAATCGAAAAATGTACTTGGTGCAATGTATTTTCATTATTCCACTTCACTTGCATCTCCTAAAATATCAGGAATATTGTCTTCAACTTCCTTCGCACAGTACTTGAACAATTATAGTAAAAAAAAATTCATTGACTTGTAACCATCCTGCATGAGTACTTCATACAGTTAGCATGAAGATTTCACATGAAAAATGTAAGAACATGCAAACATAGAGTACTCCACTTGTAAATTGGATGAACCAATTTTTTACCATTCCATGAGAGCATATTAAAATCAAAAACAAAATAACTCAACACATACTGCAATAAATAAATATTTATTATCTCGATTATAATGATGATAAATAATTGTATGTATCTTGAATTTAAAAATAGAATAGACAAATATGAACGGCCTCCCACAAAAAGGAAAAGCCACTCCTCGCCTCTCACCACAAAATCAAAAATCTTACTAGCTCATCATGATCATGTTCTATTGAAAAAAAATCTGAGTTTTATGGATATATGATAGTCCTCATTGCAATTAATGTCACTAAATTTCTCAATCCATCAATCATGAGCAAGTGCAAAAGTTAATGAATCTAAGTTGAGTGAAATAAGGAAGGATTAAATGAATGAACAAATAAATCGTGCACATGCCTTGATCACTTCTTCTCTGCCCGAAAATGGAACCCAATACATTCTGATGCAACATTGCATTGCTCCACGGGAATCAATTAGCCTTCTCACTTGCATTGAGGAGCCCCATTTGGCCATTTATTTCGCCGCCGGCCTCAACATCACCCTTGATATCTGTCCGCCAGGTCTGTCATGAAGCCATGCCCACCATGTTTCACTGCATCTTACATTACTCCTCACATAACATAAGTAAGTACTATTGTTGAAGCATGCATACCAATCGTTAGATCGAGCACATCCAAACATTTGCGATCCACCACTTTTTCACCCTCCCCTCTCTCCACGAGACATCTCCCATACCGCATCAACAACACTCCCCTCATCACACGTCCAGCATGGGTCGCCGCCCCTCACGGGAATCAACTGAATATTATAACGGAAAAACTAAAAGCCTGGAAACATAAACCAATGCATCCATCCACAAAATAAGCTCTACTTGATGACAACCAATGATGAAAAGCTGAATTATTTTGATCATATCCAGTCTAATAGGAGATTACATGGGTTGCAAAATCCACAGATAATCGCACAAGGCATTCTAAATTTTTAAATACCACAATTATCACAATAATGAAAATAAAGCTAGGGATATTGAAAAGTGTAAGGCAGTAGCGCTCTATCTCTCCGGTATTGTTCAATGGATAGGGATGCTCCCAGGCATTATTGTTATCTTGAAAGAAAATCTGGCTTGAATGAATTCTTTGGTCATAGAAAGCGTCGGAGCTCCTTGAACCTACATATTGCACTAATCAAGTTCTTTGCTCCGTTGATGTCTGGGTTGAAGTATTATCCGAGACTGATTAGTTGTAAAAGAATTTGCATCTGCAGACAACGTAAAATACAATAGCAGGAAGCCAGAAGCAAAATAGTGAAGTGCATACAATCAGAGGGATGTTGCCTCCAGAAATCCCTAGCGAGAGACACTGGTCTTCTACCCCACATTACATATGTCAAAAGATAGTACGCATAATTTTAACTCATTTAGTTATCTAGCTGACCAGATCAATTGTAAGCATTACGTGGTTCTTATTTCAGTGAAAAGGAATTTCGTTGAATAGTGAACTTAATTGGTATAAAAGAACCATAATATGGGTTGTGCCTAAACCACAAAAGATTTTTATAGGAGATCAGAATAAAATACGTGTAATAACTCACTAAGAATCTTCTCTGTTCTTACTATTTAGGGATACCAACTCTTTGAGTAACAGAGTAATAATAGGACATTGCCTAGCTCAATTCACGTGAGCTAGATTGACACACTATTGCTGCAGCCAGAGGTGATATCCAATGCAATGGGTGGGGTGAAATTCTTGACAACAGCCTGCAATCAGGTAATGAAGGACCATTTGATGACTATAAACTTGACAGTAAAGACATCTTCAACCTTTGGAAAATTAGATACTGATCAAAAAAACCTATGGCCTCATCCCGGACATTAATATTAAAACCATCATTTTAGATTTCTGAAGTTGCAACATATTTCATGGAAGTTGCTATATGAAGATAAACCTTACAATCATATTTTTTTTCTCGTACCATATCAATTGGGCATCATGCAATATTACAGAAGATCGTTCAAGTCTATCGTGTGTATTTACAAAAAAGAGCAAACATTGCAGTAAATTTTTGTGATGAAATAATATAAAAGAGGTTCTGGAACATACATCTTCGTTTCTTCTAAGCCTCGGTAGAAGCATGGTTGCTTGCATTTGAGATGCAAGGAAGAAGAAAACGACATTCCGAAAGGGCACCACATGCCTCACCTGATTGATAAACTCAGAAGCATCTCAACTAACAATTGAAAAAGGTGTCGCCAAATAGAATCTCACATATAAAACTATAAGCATAAATAACAAGCAAGGCAAAATCAAAAGAAATAAAAAATCTGTGAAGCACATTATACTTTTACATTAGATCCTATAGATATTGCAAAGACAAGAGAAATGGTCAGCATGGCAATATTGTCCGATGGTCAAATAATCCCAAAATGATACATTGAGAAATCTATATTGGACTTCCAATTTATAGAAGAATGTGAAAGAAAACTTAGTTAGACTTTTACACAATGCTCATTTAACTTGTGACGGAAAAAATTATGCCATCATAACTCAATTCTAATATATACAACTCCAATGGTGCAGGCAACATTGCTATGGGCTACGATGTATATAAATTGCCCGTATGTTGCATCGGGGGCTTACATATTCTAATGGGTCAATACCAATGGTGGATAACATATACCTTAGGACCCTTTGCACACCAGGTGGCATTGTTGACTTCTTTATAATTAACGCATTGTCGTTCTTCTTCTCCCTGTAGAGCTGGCGGCCAACGGCGATGAGCTCCGCCTTCTTATTCTCACTGTTGCGGCCGTCCTTATCGTCCTTGTTGATTGGCTCCATCAACAATCCATTGTTCTTCTCGACCATCCTTTAGCACTCTAGCAACTGTATGGCGAGCTAGTCGTCGTTATTGATGTCGGAGAAGCCAACAAGGCCAAGAGGTTGTTGATGTTCGTGCTCTCCTCCCATGGTCATTATCACCGTTGCTGGGAGTGCCATTAATCAACGACAACCACATTACGAACTCATTCTTCATGTTCATCTCCTCCTCCTAAGTACACTATAGTCAAGGACAACCATGACTATACGAGTGGCAGGAGACATATTAGTTTACCTTCGTGTACTTTTCATCTGTCATAATGAAACTTTGAAACTTATATTCCATTTAATTCTATTTGGCATCTTAAACAATACATGAACAAACTACTCGAGATCAAAGAGTAGCACAATAAAAATACTACTTACATCTAAGAGAAAGGCTACATCAAGTAGTAGAAACTGCATGGCATGTGTGCTAACCTGGTCTGGATGATGTGAGTTAATAATATTGAACCCCTCTTATGTCTATGCTGCCCCTCTCAAACATCTGCAACCAAAAATAGATGAGACCCATATATTAAGACTACAAAAACGAAAGATGAAACATGTAAGGGCATTTGGGCATAGTACAGAAACACACTGACCAGTCGCTTTGTTTGAGGATCAAGAACAAAACATGAGAGCTTCTCTCATCAATTACCTCGGCAGAAGCTTCATACATCTCTGATTTGTCAAGCGCCTTCCACATTCATGCGGCTGAAAAACTTCCCGCTCCCACCTGCCCCGTCTTGCATTGATGAAGACCCAGGCTGAGCTTTGCTCCGCCGCGCACTCACTTCCGGTCAAGTACGCCAACACTGGAAGGGGGAGATGTTGGAGATTAAGAGGGGATTGAGGAAATGGATCCTCACATCAGTGAGGCGCGCGGTGCATGTGCATCTGTGCCGAGTTTGATCTAGCTACAAAAAAAGGAACATAAGCATATGTCAAAGTAAAAGTAAAATGACCATATACATTATATCTAAATTATATTCTTTCCTTCCCTAAGTAAATAAATAAATATACTATCCTGCATATCGTCTCACAGGTATTAAGAACCTAGCATTTTCTGCTCATGCATTGGATCTAAAACTTAAATTATGTAAGAAGACCACAGTAAACAAAAAACAAAAGCTTTTCTAAGTCGGTCTTGCCTTCATTACTATTTCTACCGATGCTTCTAGTTCCACACTTCTTCCTACAATATTGATGCAGTCGTTAAACCCTGCAATATCAGCATCGAAAAATAAATACAGGATAAATAAAAACACAAAAGTAAATCGTTCAAGAGAAATTGCGGTACCAAATTTGAACTTTTCAACACTCAGAGCATGTTCGAACTATTTGTATCACACTGTATACAGAATACAGAACCATGTCATGCATGACGCCGTGCCTTAGCTGTACACTGGCGCCACCTCCTCCATATGTGGTGTTCGGTGGCGCAGGATACAGGTGTGCGTGTGAGTTAATCATGTGTGAGTGGGGCCTGTGTGCCGGCTGGGTAATGTACTTGGTCTGAACTTGTCACTGAACAAAGGTAAATCTGAATTAAGGAAATACAGTTCTGAATTCCTCCTACTGTTTCTCTTCTCTTCTTGCTCAGTCAGGCAAAAAGGAGAGAGACCTGAAGCCACTCCTCGCCTCTCACCACACAAGCACATCACACATCAAACAAAATACGATGAACAAATTGATGGATCGATATGGTTGCTTCACTTTACTTCCTAATAAGTGGATATCTTTTCCTGAACAAATTGACTGCTGATTTCAGGCAGTAGGATAGATGTTAAGCAAGCAAATATATAAACCCGAGAGCACAAGACAAGATCATGCACGTATTGTAAAAGGGAAGATGTGAATTACTTACCAACGTATCCAAACGAAGCAGATCGAAGACACCGTACGTACATATACAAATCCGATGAGCAACACCAAAATCACTTAAGTACGCATCCAAATTAACCTTGATGGGGAAGGAAGGAAATTGAGATGGAGAAAGCACCTTACCTTGGCTGTGGCTGGAACGGTCACGACGGCGGCGGCTAGCAAGGTATTCGCGGGCGCTCGCTCTGGAAATGGACGGAGCCCAGGAGGCGCCTCGCCTTGACGCGCGTGGCGGGTTCCTCACGGCGCGGAACACTCCTCCTGCCCGGTGGCGGGGTCATTGGCCAAGCGGCGTCGGACGGAGTCCACGAGGCCCTCGCCTCGGCGCGCATGATAGGTTCCTCCAGGCGAAGGGATGGAGCGCCGTACGCTTCGCCGCCGGCGACAAGCTTGGAGGGAAGACAGGGATGGAGCGGCGGCGGCGGCGGCGGGATGGATCTGCGATGGCGAAGGATGGAGGGCACCGGCGAAGGGATCTGGTGTGCGACTGGTGCGTGCGACTGCTCGCTCGAGGGCAGAAGGCCTCGCTCGGGCGATTCGTTATCGGATTTTTTTTCGCTGGTTAATTTTTGCCGGTTTTTTTTCGCTGGTTAATTGTTGCCGGTTTGTCCGTATCATATGGGTGCGACAGGAGGTTTTGGCGCGTGGGGGCGGGTTAGGGACTCGGCCTTGAGGGTTTTTTTTTGTTCCACGCGGCTGAGCGGGAGGTGGGAGCAGGTACTAAAAAAGACCGGGTGAGGTGGGACGAAAATAAAACCCGAAACGCGACCTACCAACTGAGACATTAGGAGTAGAGATACCAATATAAAAAACTCAAAGGGGTATATCCAACTGATCCCGGCCATCGAACAAAGTTAATCCAACGATCTAGACTGCTCCAATGGCGAGCGTTAAACATATTTAACGTGCAATTCATACCAAATATTGCACTAATCACAGGATTAATACACAAATAATAGCATGCCTAATATTCACGTGCAATTAATATATTGCCTAAATATTAACGTGCGTGGCACGTGCGCATTTACTAATCTATATCTATACTTAATATAAAAAAAACCAAAGGAGCATATCCAACTGATCTCAGCCATTGAACTAAGTTAATCCAACGACCTAGACTGCTCCAATGGCGAGCGTTAAACGTGTTTAACATGTAATTAATATCATACCATATTACACTAATCACAGGATTAACACATAAATAATAGCATACCTAAAATCCGCGCGCAATTAATATATTGCCTAAATATTTAACATGTGTTGCACGTGCGCATTTACTAGTCAATATAAAAAACCTAAAAAGACAGATTCAACTGATCTTGGTCATCGAATTAAGTCAATCCAACGATCTAGACTGCTCCAATGACGAGCGTTAAACGTATTTAACATGCAATTCATACCAAATATTGCACTAATCATAGGATTAATACACAAATAATAGCATGCCTAATATCTGCATGCAATTAATATATTGCCTAAATATTAACGTGCATTGCATGTGTGCATTTACTAGTACCCGTTAAAAACACATGTTTTTCACTCCCCTTCCGCATGGCTGAGTAGAAACACACCTAATGCTTAGTTGGATATATTCGGAAAAAATGATGTTTAGTTGGAAGCCTGTGGTATGCAGATGTGAAGTGTTGTTTGGTTATACACAAGACATGCGGTCTGGTAAAATCTCTTGTTGAAGTGGTGAGGTTACGAACATTCAGCCTTTTGCACAACATAGTCGTAAGCGCTCAAGATAGTCATATGCAAAAGTCTTAGACCATAGTCATATGTCTCAAGGTCTTCAACTAATAATTCAACGTTAAAGTAAACTAACACGCAACAGAAAAGATAATAACCTAAAGGTCCAAGGCAATTGTCTCCTGTGTGGATTTCACTTGGCCATCACCTCAACACCATTGGTGTCGAAGACGACCACTTGAAGATCTCGGGAGTCACTACCTTAAAGGTCACAAGGTACCCCAGTCTTCAACTGATGAGCTAGGGCGAAGGGGCACATCCTTTTATCAAGGGTGAGCCAACTATTGATCGCACTGTTAGGACCCGATCCTAAGTCACACCGATCTAGCATGTAACACATCTTATCACTTTGCGGCCTCACGCACGGTATCCTCACGGGTGTCACCTTACCTGGCCCGGGACCATTTGCGCCTTTTGGCTCACGTATATGATAGTGTCGCTAGCATACATATGACATAGAATCCGAGCCCACATGACTAGTTGTAAACCCAAAGTGGCACTAACTTATAGGGACATGCATACATGACCCAGCAATGCACGTGTCGGTCAGCAGCGAGTGAATCCAGGCTGTAGCAAGCTAACAGGACTCTGGTAGACACCGCGTGACATTTCCCCGAAGGGACAGACACATGAGCAAAGAAGGACACATGTCAATCATCCATGTGTTCCGGAGCAGTATCAAGCTACCATGGCTTAGTGGGACCACCAGGAGACATTTCCCCATAAGAGAGGCTACCAAGAATAATAACTAGGTTGTCGAATCCCACACATACCAAGCATTTCAAAAGAATACACACAATATGCTTGATATGTGCAAATACAACAAGGCATCACAACAAAACTATGTGACTCAAAGTATTTATTCAATAGGCTCCGAGGAGCCAGATATTACAAACATGGATCTCATGACCCAACATTCAAGTCATACAAGCAACAAGCACAGGCGGAAGCATAAACATGTCTGAGTATAGACATCTGAAAAGAAAGAAGGCAATAAAGCCTGTCTATCTATAAGACCCTCCAAAGGAGCCAGACCTCTATCTGGGATCCCAAGCTAATTGTCGAAGACCACGTGGAACTACTAGTTAGACTGAAGTCTCTCTGCAAAATAAATAAATAAAGCAAACGTGAGTACAAATGTACCCAACAAGACCTACATTAGAACTAACTACTTATGGATCAGTATCAACAAAGGGGGTGGTGGAGTTTAACTGCAGCAAACCAGTTTTGACTCGGTGGCTATCCTGTACTACGAGTACTTCCTTTGAGGTGGCGCACACGAGTCCACATATTCACCATATCAATACACCACTATGGATCCGCTCTCGTCTCCCTACGAGAAGGCCATCCATAGCAATCATGCTTATCTTGCGCATTTTAGATATTCACTTCCAGTTATCTATGAACAATGTAAGCGTTCCAAGTGGTCCATATCCGCGGACACGGCTATTCGAATAGATCATTTATAACCCTGCATGGGTGTACTTCTTCACACACGCTCCCACCACTTATCACCATTTACACGACATGTACTCGGCAACCTTCAAGCGGAAGCCCAGCGAGGGTGTCAGCCACGACCTGACTAACCACACAAGTCTCTAGTCCAGATTTATCGCCTATTCGGGTTCCATCTACAAGGAAATCCGGCCAGGGTTTCCACTACAACCCCAAACAATGTGTGCAGGGTTCCCGAGCCCACCAAACGGGTGCCCTGGTACACCGTGCCACGTTCCTACTACATCACAGCCCACCCCTAGAGTCAGTGCTATGCACGACCTCTAGCATACTACAAACACCAAAAACTACTTGCAACTCCTAGACAGAGGATAAGGCGATTAATAAGTCGAGAGGGTCCATTCGCTACTTCAGGATGCTGCTAAAGTGACACTACGATCAGAGACCCTTCGACGAAACTGTGTGTGATGCAATAATCACAAACGATGGTGTAAAATAACCATCAAAAAGGTGCAAACTGTTTGCGATGGTGGGCACATCAAACATGGTTCAGATTTTAGTTGCGTGTGTGATGCTGAGCATATGGTTGATCCATACGAACTGTTTGCGATTAGACAGAACAACAGAGATGGGAAGCCATATCAATGTGTGTGCGATATACGTCATACAGTTCGCTCCGATGAACTGCTTGCGATGATCGAGGTGAACGCAAACGATTCAGCGTAACAAGATGTGTGTGATACCCGCCCGGCAAACAGGTTGGTAATCAGAATTATGTGCGATCATTATAGACAGCCCATACAGACTTTTTTGTGAATTGTGTGCTCGTCAGGGCACACAGTTCAACAAACCAACCTGTGGGCGATAATGTAGAAGATCTCTGTCGAATACTTATTACTAACCGTCTGTGATGAGATTGACAGGATAAACAGAGATAACAAATTAATATGAGCGAACGGAAACAGGGATATGTACAGTCTGCTTAATTTAGTCCTTGTTGTTGTTGTTGTTGGATGGCCCCACGACATCGTCTTGGCGAGCACGCTTCTTGCCACTGATGGTTGGCTTTTCATCGTCGCCGCTGTCGTCATTGTCATTGCTATCATCGTCCTCCTCCTCCTTGTTCGACCATTCCTCCTCCTCATCGTCGTCGTCCTCTTCTCCGTCCTTTGACGGCTCCTCGTCCATCTGGTTGTCATCTGACGACTCTAGAGGCGGCGTCCCTTCCATGATCCAGATATAATCAAGGTCTGGGCTCGACGCCAGACTCATGGAAGACGAGCGGGATGATTCCAATGTTGACCTATCATCGGGCGCCAGACTACTGGCCGAACTGTCGTCCTCGCTGTCGCTCGACATGGCTGCAGAGTGTGTGCCAGTGTGTAACGCGGCCTGCCGGGGATGATGAAGATGGTGGACACTTAAGCAGGGTATGTAGAGAAGAGGAAATGCCAATTGAAGCGGGGGTTGACATATTATCTAACCGCTGATATAATCAACCGCAATTATTTGTACCTAGTCGCTCCAAATTCCCGGGGTTGCGCAGGACTCCTATTGGCTGGTTTATTTTTTCAGGACAAAAAGATGGAACGAGTTTTGGGATTATGTACCGGTACTGGTACGAACGGAGTAGGACAGTTGGCAAGCAATACATTGAGCTTTTCTTATTGATAAAGCCAGTAATAATCAAACTACAAAGAAAAAGGAAAATATCTGCATGAATCTTCGCGTAACATCAATGGCATAGGACCTAGATGTGCATTACTTAGAGCACATCTATATGTGATTTAGCAATACTGTCAAACAAAACCCCTAAACTTCATTGCAAACAGTGCATATAACATGGCCAATGCGACAACCAAAACTACACATGCTAGTTCCTTCTTGTCTCTTGCTTTCATCTGTTGCTTGTGATTGATTCTTTCTTGCTTCACCGTACTGATTGTACATTCCAGATCAGCCAGTTTCTTCTTCAGCTTTACATTATCTTCTGCGAGCTTGGTGATAACACTCCGATCCCTGCCATGCCATTCTTCATCCAGCCAGTTAACAAAGGCACAAGCCTCATATCCATGCCAATGTTAAATAGTATTTCGGATGAGCGGTGGCATTAACTGAAGTAAAATGATGAACTTAGCACTAACCTCTAAGGGGCAACTGAGAAACCGTCTGCCAATGTCAAATCCCTCTGTGCATACACGTCGAGTGGGAGTGTGCTCGTGCACACAACTCAGTTTTTGGTACTTCTCGGTGGCGCAAAACTCGGAGTCGAACTCGTGTTGTGGGAGTCTGGAGTCATGCTCCGGATCCGGTGCCAGATCGCTTTCCTGGGGGGGAGTGGAGGGTGTCATTCAAGACGGATTCATCAAGGACTATACTTTGGACATGCTAAAAAGATCGGGATAGATTGGAACCTGACAGGACGATTCGGATCTGTAGTACACCTGCCTTCTGATGACCTTAGGCAAGTGCTCGGCGGCGACCACCGTCGTGCCAGCGATACGAGCAGGAGCAGCCACACCGAAACCATCAGCACCACTTGTCCGCATTCCCCCAATGTCAGCGCCATGCGAGGGAATTTGGAGGCTATGTAGGGATTTGGGGGAAATGGAGAAACTGTGGGGATAAGCTAATGGTCGGGAACTACTTATGGCACTATATGTTGTATATGGCACACTATTTATACATGTTATTTGTGTTTGGTATTACAACGTCACACACTATTTCCGCACCAAACTGTGTGAGAAGACAACGTAGGTTAGACACGGTTGCCGTTACATAACCGTAGGTGATGTACTACCCTGCCCATATAATTGAGTTACAGTGATACCGTCTAAACAACTACTCTGCGGATATCCGCCAAAAAATAGCTGCTCTGCCTATAGAGATGGCGGTGGTGGCCTAGACAGTGGCTACCGGAGAATAGATCAATCCTCGGTCGGTGGGCGGTGGCGGCGTCATAGGAGGTCAATCCTCGGTCTGCGTCGGGAGATAGGAGGAGCTCAACCATTGAGGTCCGCGGCGGCGTGATTCGAGCACATCCATCGCAGTCGATGGCGGGATAGTGGAGGTCGAACTTCAGGCGGCAGCTGCACTAAGCTTTGCTCCTCGACCCTGCTGTCTTAGTGTGCCGCCGCATCGCGCTTCCCTGTCTGCTGGGTGGAGGTCGCCGCGCAGCTAATTAATTAAGGTATTCTTTTCGTGAGTGGCTTAATTAAGGTATTCAATTCCTAAGGGTAGTGTTGTATTAGTACTCTGGGTGTAAATTGACTGGCCATTAATTTTTTTCATTGCGCGTCTGGATAACAACATGGAGCGCCCTCAGTAATTACGAAAATAAAACCTTGTGATTTATGCATGCATCTTTGGGTAGCAGTTAATTCGTGTATTAATGCTGTTGTTTTGTTTCTAATTACCATTCGTGTTGTGCAGATGGAACGATCTCGATGGATGAAGAATCGGAAAACCGCATATTTTATCAGTGGCGTGACATAGTTCATGAATTTGGCTGAAAGTACAAAGAGGAGAATTGGTGATGCGGATTACATCTTGTGTCCATGTACTAATTGTGCCAATACAGAGTCACATGAAGTTGCAAATGTCCAGCTGCACTTAGTCTCTAGGGGATTCATGGATGGATATACACGTTGGACCAGACACGGTGAAGAGGAGGTCATGGATGAAGATACCTAGGGCAGCGAGATGCCAAACCCCGATCAGTGTCACATGGATGTCGAATCTAACATCGGGGCAGAGGCGTCAATCTACCAATGGAACACCGGAAAGTCGAAATGCCCACTGGAAAACCAAGACGTTGATGCAGATGATGACGATCTTCATATGCCAGATATTGCTGCTATGATTGCAGACTTCGAGGGCCCAAAAAGGATATGATTGGGTACAAGAATCTGCCAACCATTGATGCGGACTCCAAGAAAGAATTGTATCCAGGTTGCAAAAAGAAATATTCCAAGTTGAGTGCCACCTTGGCGCTTCTTAGATTTAAAGCAGCAAATGGTCTATCAAACAAGGGCTTTACAGAGATGTTAGGTCTTTTCAAAGAAATTCTTCCGGAAGATAATGTGCTCCCTAGAAGCATGAATGAAGTGACGAAAATTGTTTGCCCATTGGAACTTGAAGTACAGGAGATACACGCTTGTGTGAGCGATTGTATATTGTACCGTGGTGACTACAAAGATTTGCGTGCATGTCCCACATGCAAGCATGCATGATACAAGTGCATGAGAACAAAGGACAAGTATAAATTGGACGACGAGATCAAGACAAGAATCCCGTTCAAGGTTGTTTGGTGCTTGCCTTTAATTCCAAGGTTGAGGCGTTTTTTTGCAAACCCTAGAGAGGCAAAGAGGTTGCGGTGGCATCATGATGAGCGAATTGCGGATAAGTTTAAGAGGCACCCGAAAGATGGGGCTCAGTGGGAATTAATTGACAACAAGTTTGAAAATTTTCCAAGGATCCTAGAAGTATAAGCCTCGGGGAGTGTACTGACGGGATGAATCCTTTTGGCGATATGGACACCAATCACAACACATGGTCGGTGCTTCTGTGCATATATAACCTAGCTCCTTGGTTGTGTATGAAAAAATACATTATGATGTCAATGATTATCCAAGGCCCGAAGCAACCTGGAAATGACATCGACATTTACTTCCAGCTACCGGTAGAAGAACTGCTGACAGTGTGGATAGATGCGCTTGCTGTAAAATGTTATGATGCTTACAGAAAGGAGATTTTCGATCTACATGCGATGCTGGTGCACACCATTCAAGATATGCCAGCATTAGGCAACACATCGGGGCAGAAAAACAAAGGGAGATGTAGGGTGTGTCACATGCATGGATAGGACAGCTAGCAGAAGACTTCACAACTCACACAAAACCGTGTATTTGCATCATCGTTGGTTCTTACGGAAAACTCACCCATACTGAAAGATGAAAGCTGAATTTGATTGTATGGTAGAGGTAGGTGTGGGCCTAAGAACCTATGAAGGGGAGGTGGTCCACAACATGGCTAAAAGATTAATGTTGTTCTTGGCAAGAACCACCCTTTGACGGTGAAACAAACACCCAAGGGTCAAGTGTTTAAGAAGAAATCGGTGTTCTGGAAATTACCTTACTGGGAGATTCTACGTGTACGTCACTGCATCGATGTCATGGACGTAGAGAAGAACATATGTGAAAGAATCCTTGGTACTCTGCTCAAGATTAAAGGTAAAAGAAAGGATGGTGACGGTTCATTGCTCGATATGCTTGCTAATCAATCAGAACGCAAGAGTGAAGCAGAAGATGATGACAAATTCATCAAAGCTCGCCAGAGTTGCAATTTCAGTACAAAAGAAGCAACACAGTTCTTCACCTATTTGTTGTCAGTTAAGACACCCTCTTCCTACTGCGCGAACATCAGAAGTCTCGTGGATGTGAGCTCAGGTAAAATGAAGTTGGGACACATGAAGTCACATGATTGCCACGTAATGTTGACACAAATCCTCCCAGTGGCCATCAGGAATCTAATTGACAAAGATATAAGGAACACACTCATTGACCTCTATGATTTCTTCAACCAACTACGGCAGAAAGTTGTAGATCCTGAAGAGTTGGATCATATGCAAGATGATATTGCAAGAATATTGTCCAACCTAGAGATGTTTTTCCCACCGTCATTCTTTGATGTCATGGTCCATATCACTATGCACCTTGTCGACAAGATAAAGTATTGTGTTCCTGTGTTTCTTCGCAACATGTATCCCTTCGAGCGGTTCATGGGAATACTGAAGCGCTTTTGTCGGAACCGAAACCATCCAGAGGCAAGCATCCTACAAGGTTATACCGTGGAGGAGGTGGTTGACTTTTGCACCAAATACATGAAACAAAGACCTATAGGTTTGCCCCTCTCTCACCATGAGGGAAGGTTGGAAGGTAAGCCGATCCTTGCTAGCACGCAAATGGCCGCACCCGGAGAATTGGCAGAGAAAGCCCATTTGACGGTACTGCTTAACAGCCCAGTTCTCAGCGCTTATGCCGAAGAACACTTGGCGGAGATACGCCAAAGCTTCTTACCAATGGTGCCTTCATCTGATGTGGAGATGAAGGAGCATACTAAGAACTACGCTGAATGGCTGAAGAATCATTTGGCACAAGGATCCATCGATGACATTGCTACGTGGTTGGCACACAAGCCATCACCTATGGTGTTGACGTACCAAGCATATGACATAAATGGATACATGTTTTGCACTGAGGAACATGATCAGAAGACCTCATATTAGAACAATTCTGTTCGAATAGAATGCATGACTGTAAATGAAGCTGATAAAAGGGTACACTATGGAACCATCAAAGAGATTTGGGAGCTTGACTATGTGAAAGTTAAGGTGGCATTATTCAGGTGCGCATGGATCCCTCTTGGTCAGGTAAGGATTGATGAGTATAGGAAAACCTGTGTTAACAGGACAACGATGGCATATCACGTGGAACCATTCATTCTTGCCAGCGATGCTGCCTAGATTTTCTTTGTGGAAGACCCCTTGCATAAGAACTGCCATGTAGTGATGCATGGGAAAAGAAGGGTACTGGGTGTCGATGATGTTACCGATGAGGACGAGTACGATGAATTTGATGAGTTGCCAGCCAAGGGATCACGCACCCGTGTAACAGAGAAGCGTAAAATCATCATCAAATCCAAGTTCATTTGGGGTCAACGTAATGATCCCAGTTCCCCCATGTACATGGGAATTAAGCCATAAGACTAGTCTTTATGCCTACCCTGCAACTTAATTCGTTCAATTTAGAACGGTCGCGTGTACTGAATTTGTGAGTTATGCCTGGTTTTCTGTTGATGTAAGAACCGTTAATATGCTGACCTAGATATGCAGTCAGCTCAGGCAATGAATATGAACTATTTTTTGTTGTTATTATTATTATTATATCATAGAGGTAGCACACTCAATTGATCTCACTACAGTATGTGTGAACAAAAATATGCAATCTGGTTTGCGAATAGCACACGGTTCATTGAGGAAAGTCGTGTGCCGACCAAACCCCGCCCACGATCTGAGTTGTGCTTTCTGATTGGCCAGAACCCAAACCCCACGGATTGTACATCTGCACCGTTGGATGCTCCCAGATCGAACGACGATCCTCATCCCTTTCGACAGCACATGCAGTTCCGGTTGTAATTTTATTATTATGCACAAAATGCAAAAAAGTCTTAAATATAGCTAACGATACTTGAAATGCGCCAGAAAATCAAACCCGTGGTATAATGGTGACTGCGTACCCTGGAAATTTTTATGAGGCCAAACAATGAAGTCACCGGCCACAGGAGTTTGAATTGACACGTCTCCTTTTGGAAACCATGATCCTTCATGTGAGATGCTTCGGTTTGGAAGGAGCGGTCATCAAACCTTGTGCCAAACTTTACCAATTTTTTTCCACGGGGTCATGAGAGCACGCCATGGGCACAAATTGATGTTGACGATGTCCGAACTCCATCTGAATTTCCTGTAATTAAAATACCAACTAGGCCTACGCAAGTGGCCGCACCTCGCGGCCGGAATGTTTGAAACTTCTCCCTGCTTCTCGAACAAACAGATGAAAACTCACAAAGCGACGCAGAAATGATCTGTAAACCTTCTTTGCTAGGCTGATAGTAAGGGGGTATCATAGCTAGTATCATGCATGCTGCTACCTCTTTTAGCACTGCATTGGTTTTCCCCGAAGAGGCAGGGATGATGCAGCAAAGTAGCGTGAGTATTTCCCTTAGTTTTTGAGAACCAAGGTATCAATCCAGTAGGAGGCTACGCGCGAGTCCCTCGCACCTGCACAAAACAAATAAATCCTCGCAACCAACGCAAATAGGGGTTGTCAATCCCTATAGGGCCACTTACGAGAGTGAGATCTGACAGATATGATAAGATAATATTTTTGGTATTTTTATGATAAATATGCAAAGTAAAATAAAGGCAAAGTAAATAACTAAGTAGTAGGAGATTGATATGATAAAGATAGACCCAGGGGCCATAGGTTTCACTAGTGGCTTCTCTCGAGAGCATAAGTATTCTACGGTGGGTGAACAAATTACTATTGAGCAATTGACAGAATTGAGCATAGTTATGAGAATATCTAGGTATGATCATGTATATAGGCATCACGTCCGAGACAAGTAGACCGACTCCTGCCTGCATCTACTACTATTACTCCACTCATCGACCGCTATCCAGCATGCATCTAGAGTATTAAGTTAAAAACATAGTAACGCCTTAAGCAAGATGACATGACGTAGAGGGATAGACTCATGCAATATGAAGAAAACTCCATCTTGTTATCCGTCCTCGATGGCAACAATACAATACGTGCCTTGCTGCCCTTACTGTCACCGGGAAAGGACACCGCAAGATTGAACCCAAAGCTAAGCACTGCTCCCATTGAAAGAAAGATCAATCTAGTAGGAGAAACCAAACTGATAATTCGGAGAGACTTGCAAAGATAACCAATCATACATAAAAGAATTCAGAGAAGATTCAAATATTATTCATAGATAGACTTGTTCATAAACCCACAATTCATCGGTCTCAACAAACACACCGCAAAAAGAAGATTACATCAAATAGATCTCCACAAGAGAGGGGGAGAACATTGTATTGAGATCCAAAAAGAGAGAAGAAGCCATCTAGCTACTAACTATGGACCCGTAGGTCTGAAGTAAACTACTCACACTTCATTGGAGGGGCTATGGTGTTGATGTAGAAGCCCTCAGTGATCGATGCCCCCTCCGACAGAGCTCCGGAACAGGCCCCAAGATGGGATCTCGTGGATACAGAAAGTTACAGCGGTGGAATTAGGGTTTTGGCTCCGTATCTAATTGTTTGGGGGTACGTGGGTATATATAGGAGGAAGAAGTATGTCGGTGGAGCAACAGGGGGCCCACGAGGGTGGAGGGTGCGCCTGGGAGGGTAGGCGCGCCCCCTACCTCGTGGCCTCCTATTACGTTTCTTGACGTAGGGTCCAAGTCTCCTGAGTTGTATTCGATGAGAAAATCACGTTCCCGAAGGTTTCATTCCGTTTTGACTCCGTTTGATATTCCTTTTCTTCGAAACCCTAAAACAGGCAAAAAACAACAATTCTGGGCTGGGCCTCCGGTTGATAGGTTAGTCCCAAAAATAATATAAAAGTGGATAATAAAGCCCAATAATGTCCAAAACAGTAGATAATATAGCATGGAGCAATCAAAAATTATAGATACGTTGGAGACGTATCAAGCATCCCCAAGCTTAATTCCTGCTCGTCCTCAAGTAGGTAAATGATAAAAACATAATTTTTGATGCGGAGTGCTACTTGGCATAATTTTAATGTAATTCTTCTTAATTGTGGTATGAATATTCAGATCCGAAAGATTCAAGACAAAAGTTCCTATTGACATAAAAACGATAATACTTCAAGCATACTAACAAAGCAATTATGTCTTCTCGAAATAACATGGCTAAAGAAAGTAATCCCTACAAAATCATATAGTCTGGCTATGCTCTATCTTCACCACAAAAAATATTTAAATCATGCACAACCCCGATGACAAGCCAAGCAATTGTTTCATACTTTTGACATTCTCAAAACTTTTTCAATCTTCACGCAATACATGAGCGTGAGCCATGGATATAGCACTATAGGTGGAATAGAGTGGTGGTTGTGGAGAAGACAAAAAGGAGAAGATAGTCTCACATCAACTATGCATATCAACGGGATATGGAGATGCCCATCAATAGATATCAATGTGAGTGAGTAGGAATTTCCATGCAACGGATGCACTAGAGCTATAAGTATATGAAAGCTCAAAAAGAAACTAAGTGGGTGTGCATCCAACTTGCTTCCTCATGAAGAGCTACAATTTGAGGAAGCCCATCATTGGAATGTACAAGCTAAGTTCTATAATGAAAGATTCCCACTAGTATATGAAAGTGATAACATGAGAGACTCTCTACTATGAAGATCATGGTGCTACTTTGAAGCACAGGTATGGTAAAAGGATAGTAACATTGTCCCTTCTCTCTTTTTCTCTCTTTTTTATTTTTTTTATTTGGGCCTTTTCTCTTTTTATGGCCTCTTTTCTTTCTCTTTTTTTATTTGGGCCTCTTTGGCCTCTTTTATTTATTTTTCGTCCGGAGTCTCATCCCGACTTGTGGGGGAATCATAGTCTCCATCATCCTTTCCTCACTGGGACAATGCTCTAATAATGATGATCATCACACTTTTATTTTTCTTACAACTCAACAATTACAAATCGATACTTAGAACAAAATATGACTCTATATGAATGCCTCTGGCGGTGTACCGGGATATGCAATGATGCATGAGTGAAAAGTATGGAAGAATTATGAACGGTGTCTTTGCCACAAATACTATGTCAACTACATGATCATGCTAAGCAATATGACAATGATGAAGTGTGTCATAAACGGAACGGTGGAAAGTTGCATGGCAATATATCTCGGAATGGCTATGGAAATGCCATAATAGGTAGGTATGGTGGCTGTTTTGAGGAAGGTATATGGTGGGTGTATGATACCGGCGAAAGGTGCGCGATATTAGAGAGGCTAGCAAAGGTGGAAGGGTGAGAGTGCGTATAATCCATGGAATCAACATTAGTCATAGAGAACTCATATACTTATTGCAAAAATCTACAAGTTATCGAAGCAAAGTATTACGTGCATGCTCCTAGGGGATATATTGGTAGGAAAAGACCATCGCTCGTCCCCGACTGCCACTCATAAGGAAGACAATCAATAAATAAATCATGCTCCGACTTCATCACATAACGGTTCACCATACGTGCATGCTACGGGAATCATAAGCTTCAACACAAGTATTTCTCAAATTCACAACTACTCAACTAGCATGACTTTAATATCACCATCTCCATATCTCAAAACAATTATCAAGTATCAAACTTCTGACAGTATTCAACACACTCATAAGAAAGTTTTATTATTAATCTTGCATACCAAGCAGATTAGGATTTTAAGAAAATTACCATGCTATTAAGACTCTCAAAATAATCTAAGTGAAGCATGAGAGATCAATAGTTTCTATAAAAAAAATCCACCACCGTGCTCTAAAAGATATAAGTGAAGCACTAGAGCAAAATTATATAACTCAAAAGATATAAGCGAAGCACATAGAGTATTCTAACAAATTCCAAATCATGTATGGCTCTCTCAAAAGGTGTGTACAGCAAGGATGATTGAGGTAAACTAACAAGCAAAGACTCAAATCATACAAGACGCTTGTCGGTGTCAAAACCGGCGGATCTCGGGTAGGGGGTCCCGAACTGTGCGTCTAGGCCGGATGATAACAGGAGGCAGGGAACACGATGTTTTACCCAGGTTAGGGCCCTCTCGATGGAGGTAAAACCCTACGTCCTGCTTGATTAATATTGATGATATGGGTAGTACAAGAGTGGATCTACCACGAGATCGAGGAGGCTAAACCCTAAAACCTAGCCTATGGTATGGTTGTTGTATAATGATGATCTTCTACGGACTAGAACCCTTCGGTTTATATAGACACCGGATAGGGTTAGGGTTACATAGAGTCGGTTACAATGGTAGGAGATCTCAAATATCCGCATCGCCAAGCTTGCCTTCCACGCCAAGGAAAGTCCCATCCGGACACGGGACGGAGTCTTCAATCTTGTATCTTCATAGTCCAGGAGTCCGGCTGAAGGTATAGTCCGGCTACCCGAACACCCCCTAATCTAGGACTCCCTCAGTAGCCCCCGAACCAGGCTTCAATGACGATGAGTCCGGCGTGCAGATTGTCTTCGGCATTGCAAGGCGGGTTCTCCTCCAAATTCCGTGTACCTGTTGAATAAAGTCCGGTTTATTGTAAATGTTGCGCTCCTTGGCTTGTACGCCCAATAATGGTCGTCTTCCACATGTCAAACGAATGCGAAAAGCCGGGGCGTTTTTACATCCACACCCCTAGCCATATAAATGAGCCGCCTATTTAACTGGATGGGAATTCAGGTTCAAACCACATTTTCTCCTCTCCGCGAGTTATCATCAGAGTGCTTCCAGCAAAGGTCCATTCCAACATGTCCAGCCGTCGCAACTCCTCCCCTCGCCCCTCCGGTCCCAAACCCGGGGACTGGGAGAGTTGCACCATCCCGCACAGCGAGTTAGTGTCGCTTCAGGCCAATGGATTTCTTCCCTCGGCATACATGGTCCCAGTCCGAGTTGGTCTCGCCACCTACAATGGCGGAAAACAAGCGGAGAGCACCCCCAATCCTTCTAAAGGAGAGCCGGTGTGCCTCATCCCCTATCTAATAAGGGGACTGGGATTTCCAATTCATCCATTTCTCTGCGGGCTTCTGAAGTTTTACGGTCTCCAGCTGCACAATCTCACGCCCGCCTCCGTATTACACCTCGCGGGTTTCGTTGCCCTTTGCGAGCTATTTTAGGCGTTGAGGCTCATTTCGCGCTGTGGAAGAGGTTATTCTGCCTGGTGCCCCGTTCTCAAGAGGGGTCTATCTATCAAGTGGGCAGAGCCGAAGTATGGCGCATCGCCGGGACCGGATACCTATCCGGAACCCCGAAGAAGGCGTCCGAGGACTGGCCTTCGGAATGGTTTTACATAGATGACGTCCCGCTACCGGACCCTATCCGGGTCGGTCTCCCCGAGTTCAACAATGCCCCATTGAAGAAACGCTTGAGCTGGCGTCCATGGAGCTCTCAGAGAGAAAGTGACAGAGACGTCTGTCGGCGTTCTGGGAACGGGGGTCCCCAGACTTGCCTGCCTGTGGCCTGCGGCGTGGCTCAAGTGGGGGCCCAACATGGCCTATCTTCACCAACACAAGACTCAAGACCCTCGCGAGGCGGACGACATGGCGCATCCTCAGGCGCAGCCTCCTCAGGCTGGCTCGCGAGGAGACGGAGATATCAAGGCGGGGTACCTCGCGAGGTGCCAGTGACGCAAGCCGTGACGATCGAGGGTGCCAGGCGGGCGCCAGCGCGCGCAGCGTCCTTCTTTCCTCTTTGGTGCAAAGGGGGCAAGCGCAGCCGCGGAGTACCGAGGCATCAGGCAAAGGTTGCCATTTCGGTGCAACGAGACCAGGACCAAGCGGACCACGAGACGGAGGTCACCATGGAGCCCAGCACGGCGTCGCCGCAGAGTCTTTCGCAGGCGAAGACCACCTTTAGTCAGGATAGATGTACTTGTTGTCCCCCTTCAAATTAGCCCGCCATTGTTGGCTCCCTTCCCGCTCGATATTTGGGAAGAGGACCAGGGCCTCTATAAATAGGGACTGGCCACCCACATAGCAAAGGGTTCGGTTCGGCGCGTGGATCCGGCCAGCAGGAAGAGAGAGAGAGAGAGAAAGAGGTGACTGAACTCCTCCCAGCAGTTTGTCGCCCCAGCCAAGAACAGACCCTCGCGAGGCTGTTCTCCCTTGTATTGTTCATCATCACCAGCCCTAGGAGGCAATCCATCCACCACACACTTGAGTAGGGTATTACACCACAACGGTGGCCCGAACCAGTATAAATCTTGTGTCCCTTGTGTGATTCCTTTCGTAGTTTAGATCTTTGTGAGACGGGGAGGTTGAGGACGTGATTTCCGCGCGCACCCCAGTGTTCGAACCTTAAGGGTCTGCCGGAACCCGAAATCCAACATTTGGCGCGCCAGGTAGGGGTGCGCCGGAATCTGTCTTCCATCGCTCCGTTCTCCTCCGACCGTCGCATCCATGTTCGACGCTCGTCGGGCCCGTGCCGAGCGCCGGGCCGCCATCGCTTCTCGCGTCGCCCAGACGGCCCCCGTCGGTGGGCGTCCTCGTCGTTCCCTGTCGCCCTCCGTCAACGCCGCCACCGGCCCGGCGGGGGGTGAGCAGCAAGCATCATCTCAACACCCGTCCGTGCGGCAAGACGGCCGCACCGCCACTCCATCGCTCGCACCGGCCGGTTCTTCGTCCCGCGCGCTCCGCGCACCCTTGGAGGCTCGAGCTGCGCTCCTCGCGGCAAACGAGCTCCTGCGCTACCGCCCCGTCGACGACGTCTACGAGGAGTGGCTCGACCGCGTCGCCGAGCTTGTCCGTTCCATCCGTCCCTCTGCGCCACACTCCGCCCCGCGCGGGCAACGAAGCTCCAGAGGCGCACCAGCCGCCTCCCCTCCAAGAAGATGCCATGGCTCCAAGGCGCTTGGCCCCTGGGCGGAACCCGCTCCGTCAGGCGCCAGCGCAGCAAGAGCGGAGCTGCCAAGAAGTTCCTCGCCCGCAAGGGGCTGCCAGGGCGCTCCCTGCTCGGGCACGCCGCGCCCCTGCTCCAGCTCCGGCATGTCAAGACCCCACCTTGCTCCTAGCTGCAGCGCGTGGGGACCCTCAAGACCAAGCTCTCCACCAACCGAAGCCTTACGTGGCCACCGCGGGCTGCCACACCTACACCACTGAGCTGCGCAGCGTCGCGTGGCCCGGCAAGTTCAAGCCTGACCTGCCTCCTCGCTACGACGGCACGACTGATCCCGCAGAGTTCCTCCAGCTCTATGAGCTGGGCATCGAGGCTGCCGGCGGGGATGAGAAGGTCATGGCGAACTGGTTCCCCATGGCGCTCAAGGAAGGTGCTCGAACCTGGCTCCTGAATCTGGCCCCAGGCACGATCTCCTCCTGGGACTAGATGCGCACCCACTTCATCGCCAACTTCCAAGGTACTCGCGACCGGCCGCCCGCCGTGAGCGACATGCGCTGCATCAAGCAACAACCCGGAGAAACCCTGCAAAAGTACATCCAGCACTTCAACAACGCGTGCCTCAAGATCCCCAGGGTGTCCGAGGAGGCCATCATCTCGGCCTTCTCCGATGGCGTGTGCGACGTCAAGATGAAGGAGGAGCTGGCAATGCACGAAGACCTCTGCACCTCCCTGGAGCTGTTCAACTTGGCGAACAGGTGCGCCAGGGCTGACGAGGGACACCTCTCCCTCCTCAAGCTGCCTGCCGCAGATCCAGAAGAGAAGAAGCCCAAGGCCAAGGACGTGAAATGCAAGGGGGATGCCGTACTCGCGGCAGAACCAGACACAAAACGGGGCAAGGATCTGCCCGAACCCTCCAGAGGCAGCCGGTAATGTGTGTACCATGACCTCCACACCCACAACACCAATGAATGTCAAGAACTCCGCGCCGTGCGAGAAGGAAGGGTCGGCCATCGCCCTGACCGTGCTGACCGGGGCTACGGCCGAGGAGGAGGAAGAAACCCAGGACGCTGGGAAGATCACGGCCCACGCCCGGGGTGGCGCGACCAGCCTCGCGAGGACCGCTGGCGGGACCTGCCTCGTGAGGGAGACTGGAGGGATCAGCCTCGTGAGGATCGCCCTCATGGCAACGCAGGCCTACCTCCTCTGCCACCTCCACCAAGAAGGAACGAAGACCGCCATCAAGACGAAGGGGCTGGGGGCTTCCAGGAGCCGCACGCAATCGCCTGCATCCTGGGTGGAGCTCAAGCCCCAGCCCCCCAACACATCTTCAAGCAGTTTGCCCGCGAAGTGAATGCAGTTTCTCCCCAAGCTCGAAGCAACGCGCCCCCTCAGGTGGTTGGCGTGCGCCATCACGTTCAGCTCGGCAGACCAGCTCAAGTGCGCAGCCACGGCCGGAGTCCTCCCGATGCTCTGCTCCCCAGTCATCAGCAACGTGCTGGTCACCAGGACCCTCATCGATGGAGGGGCAGGACTCAACGTCCTGTCCGTGGAGACGTTCAACAACCTCCAAGTGACCTATGACCAGCTTCAGCCGACCAAGACTTTCTCCGGGATCACCGACGGTTCCACAGTCCTGATCGGGCAGGTCCGCCTCCCTGTCACCTTTGGGGCTCGCAGCAACTACTGCACCGAGCTCATCGACTTCGACGTCGCCCACATCCGCCTGCCGTACAACGCCATCCTCGGGTACCCAGTGCTGGCCATGTTCATGGCTGCGACTCACCACGGCTACAACGTCCTCAAGATGCTAGGAAGTGGCGGAGTCATCACGGTACCCTGTGAAGAGAAGGATGCAGTGTGTTCCCTGGAGAGAGCCTATCAGGCCGCGTCGCTAGAAGACCCAGATCGCGGAAGCAGGAGGCTTCCTGAGACCACCCCCAAGAAGAAGAAGACGTCGTCAGGCTCGGCCCCTCAGGAGGCAGGCCCTTCAGGGCCCGTGTCTGCCCAGGGGACCCTCCTTCCATCGCATAGGGAAGCGCGCCTGGCGCCCTCGTCGGGCAGCGCTCGGGGGCTCTCACCTGGAGGGCCACCGACCTAGCCAGGGTCACGAGGGAGGCGCTTGGGCACCATGTGGAAGCGTGCTTCGCGGCACGTTTCCCCCGGGAAGGAGCCAAGCAAGGAAGGCCGGACCAGCACGAGTTCGTCAGCAAGGCCATTCAAGAACTATAGGAGCCAAGGATCATGAGAGGTTGTCGCCGCCTACCAGCTGTGGCCCCACATCCAGGCGAGGATTGTAAGTTTGTGTTGTGAACTTTCCCACCTGTCCTAACCAAGTTGTCTAGTAGCCTACTAACGGTCTCTAACCTAGGCCTGTGGATTTGCATTAGCTGTATAGCAGTTTTGGTCGCCCTGGCATTTCGTCGAACGAGTGCCGTGCATGCCCGGAGCGCGAGCAGAGCACGCGTTTTTCACGTGCTCGCGCCCGAGCCAGCACGCCCCTGGATAAACTTCCCCGAGCTCGTCCTGATCCTCTCCCTCTCGCCACGTCACGCCAAAGGCCCCGACCGCCCCCTAGCGCCCTACAACGCCGCCACCAGAGCCCTCTTGGCGGCACGCCCGCGGCCGCACCCGCTCCTGCCATGGTCGGCACCGCCCCGACCGCCACAGCGCGCCAGCTCGCCTCCATGGACAGTGTAGCATTCGTCGGTAGCTCCTGGAGCCGACCAGCCACCGCCACGTCGCCCTGCAGCACAGAGAGGCGGTTCGCCACCGTTCTTATCCCCGGCCGCCGCAAACCGACTTGGACGTGCTATAAAGGGAGGTCCCCGAACTCCCCCGAGCATGCAGGCAACCTCAGGCCACCCTAATAGCACTCCTCTAGCTCGCATTTGACCCAGTGAGGCTTTCTTCCCCGTCTCCGGCAACTCCAGCTGCCGCCACTGCCCCGGCCGTTCCGGCGCCACCAAGGCCTCCCCCTCTCCGTTCTCTTCACCAAGAACTTCCCCTTCCTCCCACGAACCCAACCCCCTGCTCAATTTTGATCGGGAGCCACCGCAGCCCCATAATCACTTTGCCCGACGGCCACCGTCCGCCGCGAAGCTCGCCGCCGGCAGCTCCCTCCGTCCCCTCCTGCCTGACGACCACCGGGAGGACCGCCCTTGAGTGGCGGATCCATCCCCGCCCTCGGGACCCTGAAAGGAGACGCCAATCGCCGGCGACGATCGCCGGAGTCCCACCCCCTCTCGGGCAGAGGAAGGAGAGGGAAAAGAAGACTAGTCAAACCTGACCAGTGGGCCCCCTGGACCCACTGTCAGTGACCCACCCCACCGCCACGCGTGTTAAGTGAAGGCGTATAACTCCCCAGTACGTTTTCCCTGCACCGAAAGCGTATGTCCTTCTGAAACGTTTTCTTTTTGTTTTATTTTTAAAAATAGTTTTTGACCACAACTTTGACTGCCTATAACTTTTTAAATATAACTCCAAATGAATTGATTCTTTTTCCTACATCTCTCAAATTCTGTCTAGTTTATTTTAAGATTTATTTATTTAAAAAAATTCCAAACCACTTTTTTGTACTGTTTTTGAAATATGTGTTATTTGCATATTTTTGAAAATAGGATTTTGGAAGAGGAGAAAACTTTCAAAAGTTTTGGAGAGCACCTCACCCCTCCACAACTTGAAGACAAGCATTCTGAACCCCGGAAGAATATTTTTGGTGTGTTAGTTGACACGTTTATAACACCACCTTATTTCGGAGAACTTGTTATTTCATGTGATATGATCATTTTGCATGGATGCATATTAGTGATTTCCTTGCTGTTGGAAATGAATATACTTGTGATGGTAATCATCCTCATGTGCCTTGCATGCATGCCAGAAAGGAATCCGAGAAAGCCTCTGCCTTGGGTAGGAGTGAGCTTGTCGCCGGTCCCCGTCAGGACGGTTATGTCCGGTGTGGCATAGTAAGGTATAATGGGTGGTGATTTCGTCGGTTGAAATATATTTGATATACATGTCATGCAGGAAACTCATAAGCCTCCTGAGTCGGCCATAGATCGAGTCTTGTTCCGGTAACCCCCATACTTGTTTCGTACTGCCACTGGTCCCTACCGTAGGTGGGGTATGGTTCAGTAAGTTGTTAACCCTTGTCTTGGCACACACCGTACAGAGAGGCCATGGTGGAAGATATCGGCTGTAGCCGGTAGGCATGCCACCTGGTCCGGGGGCATGGGTGTATCCGGTTGGGACCGAGAGGGGGGCACCCCTTAGAGCGCGCGATAGAAATTTGATCCCATGCTACGCGAGGTTGTAGCCTCCCCACTTAGAGTTTTGCTTAACAAGTGTCGTGGGTGATTCCAGACACGAGTAAAAGCTGGTGTGTGCAAGTCAGGTGTGTTTCAATTAAAAGACCGTAGACGGAATTAGTCCGATGGACTAAAGGAATCCGTTACTCGTGGGTAAAGAGTACACTCTCTGCAGAGATATTAATCCTATTCGAATAGCCGTGTCCATGGTTAAGGATTACAGTCTGGGATGGGTCAAGTGTCGGTCTTAGTGTCGGTCTTCGGAGGAGAAACCACTAAACTCGAATATTGATGATGACATGTGATATATGATGGTTATGGTTGTTATCATTATGGACTAACCGTTTGCATTGTTTGAAATAATGAATATCCCTAGGACGGTACCACCTCCTGGACATTCACTATGATTATAAGCCCTTTATGCGGCGTCGCTCAGACGCCCGACTGTGGCATGTTTGTTATTTCATTTTCATATAAGCCCTTTATGCGGCGTCGCTCAGACGCCCGACTATGGCATGTTTGTTATTTCATTTTCATATAAGCCCTTTATGCGGCGTCGCTCAGACGCCCGACTGTGGCATGTTCGTTATTTCATTTTCATATAAGCCCTTTATGTGGCGTCGCTCAGACGCCCGACTGAGGCATGTTTGTTATTTCTTTTTCTCATAAGCCCTTTATGTGGCGTCGCTCAGACGCCCGACTGTGGCATGCTTGTTATTTTATTTACTTTATAAGCCCTTTATGTGGTGTCGCTAAGACGCCCGATTGAGGCATGCTCACTTTTACTATCCTTTCGAGACGTCGCTTCAGACATCCGATCGGTGCATTTTATTACTATTCTGTCATTACATATTCCGGTTGCACATAAATAACCTGCTTGCATGCATCAAGGTTTTATTTATGACTGACGATGTGATCATAGAATATTTCAGTGTATGTTGATCAATGATATTATGCCTGTGTTCTTAATGTTTGCGAGTACATTCAAAGTACTCACTGGCTTGTCCCTGGCTATTGTCTTGGCCAGATTGCTTGCTTGAAGAGGAGCGTGGCGATGACAGCCTCGGGACCTAAGCAACGGTGATAGCAGCCTCGCGAAGATAGGAGTTAACCTGGTCAGCTGTTCCTGTGGGAAATGGAGTCCCATAGACCGTGGTGATCCACAAACCGCTTTCGCCCTCAACCACTAGAACCATTTGATGTACTCATAGGCCATAATGAATTTCTGTATCAAGTTGGTGCCTCATTAGCTAACAGTAATCCTGGGGCTGGTGAGCACAAGGGCCATTTTCTGGAAATTATACCCCGGAAAACCGGTCGTGACACATCTCAATGCCAAACGCAAGTTTAAATGCCTCCCCGAGGCATGATGCATGTGCAGGAACTGAAAGAAGAGCAGGGATGGAACGGAGTCACTTGTCGGCAGTGGCTTCGCCTCGTGGAACGGCAGGGTCGGCAGTGCCTTGCTTCGGCCTGGTGCTGAAGGCCCGGAACTTCTCCAGCAGCGCCTCCGCGTGCCCCTTCACGGCTTCAACAGCGGCGGCAGCACCCTCGCCGCTCACCGGTTCCAGCAGGCCGTCTAGGTCGGTGTCGGGATCGCGGAGGTAGATGTGGGCGAAGACCCGCGTCAGCACAGCCGAAGACAGGACGTGCGCCTCGGCCTCGGCCGCAGGGCCGATGCCAAGGGCGACATCTCCAAGAGCCTTAACCAGGAAGGGAAGCAGCTTGGCGGGGCCATCCTCATCACCAGCTAGCGGGCTGTCCAGGCCGCTCTCGTAAAGCATCTTCAGTGAAGCGCGGGCGTCCTTCTCCATGTCCGCGAAGGCCACGCGATCCTCGGCGAGGACCTGAGCCTTGGCGTCCAGCTCGGCCTTCGTCACCTCCAGCTCCTTCTTCAACGCGCCTAGGTGGTCGCGGCGCTTCTTGAGCCTGGCCTCCTGGTCCTCGAGCGCCGCCTCGCGCGCCTTCGCCCCCTTCTCCAGCTCTTGGCGCAGGCGGACCTCCTCCGTGAGCTGGCCCCGCAAGCCTTGCAGCTCGTCCTCCAGCACCTTGCGACGGCCGCGGACTTCAACCACCTCTCCCAGGGCCGCGTCACGAGCAGCCTTCGCCTCGAGGGTGGCCTCCCTCTCTCCGTCGTAGGCCGTTGAGGCCTGAACCAACGCCGCCCGAATCGAAGCATCCGAGCGAATCCACCCCGAAGCCAGTTCCAGGCGCCCGGCCACCAGGCGAGGGTCGGCGTCGAGAAGATCCTGCTGCAGCCGGTCCAGTTCGGCGATGGCACGCTCCAAGATGGAAGAAGACGGAGTAGCATCGGCACGCTCCAGGACAACAGGAGGAGCTGTGGAAGCAATGGCCAGTAGAACGGGAGGAGAAGGTAGCGGCGGCGAGGCCGTAGTGTCCCGAGGCGGAGCCCGCTACGCCTCCATAGCCGTAGCAGCGGCGCCAGACGAGGGCACCTCCGGAGTCACTTGGGCCATGGGGGCGGCGCTTGCCCCAGCCAGCTCGGCCAAACCTCGCAAAGATGCGCGGGCAGGAGAGGCCCGCGCGTCACGATCTCCCTCCCCTGCAGGCGAAGGCGTCGCCGCAGGTGGGACCTCAGGAGCCACCTTCGGTTTCTTCACCACGGGCGCCCGCCTACTCAAGAGAAGCAATCATCAAGCCTCGTCGGCGGAACAAGAAACAAAAGAACAAGGATCAAGCGCTTATGGGTCGTCGCAGGTGAGCTCGGGCAGCTTCCGGCTCAACTTCAAGCCAAATAGCCGGCTGGAAGGGTCGACCTTGGAAGCAGAAGGCCCGACTGCAGACTGCCTCGGGGTAGGGGGAGACCCGCAGGGGATCAGCCCGGTCCTGTCCTTCTTCAGGATCGGGGGCGAGCTCCCGCTGCCCAGCACCTCATCATCATCATCATCATCATCATCATCATCATCATCGCTCGGCGAAAGGCGGAGAGTACGGGGCGAGCACCGAGGGAGGGGAGCCCTCGACTCTCCGTCGGTCGCCCCAGAGTCGGGCCCCTCTCCCCGCTCCTCTTTGCCCTCCTCCTCGCTGGAGTCGCCGGAGGGCACGTCCACCGGTCCTTCAGAAGCCACCGCGGGCACGAGCCCGTCCCCGTTGAAAACAGGCATGGACTTCACCACCCGCTTCCAGTCATCATGAAGGAACAAGGGCTTGGGAGCACCCTTCGGCCTTGCCACCTCGCCCCCGACCAGAGATTGGAGAACCGCAGTCACATCCTCTTCGTCCACAGCCTCGGGGCACAGATGAGGCCTCCACATTGGAGGAGAGTACTCCCGGAGCGGGGCCAGCTGGTGCTCCAGGAATTCCTTCAGCAGCGACGCACCGGTCAACTTTGCCGTCGCCATGTTGGCCGGCCTCAGGTCCGCGTCCATCTTCTCCAACACCAGTTTCGCGCGGGGGTCGGTGAGCTCCGCTCGGCACCAGTCGCTGGTGCTCACGGGTTGCTCCGTGGGCAAGATCAGCCGAGGGTGGATGCGCCTGACATCTGCCAAGACCCACTTGCTCCTGAAGCCCTCAATCCTCTTCCCAGGATTCGAGCTGGCAATGGTGCTGCCATACGCGACGAAGCCCGCGCACCCAGATAGAGAGCTGCCGGAGACCCGGAGGGACAAGTAGTGGCGCAGCAAGGCCACCGAGGGCTGCACCCCTACATGGGCCTCGCAGTAGTAAGCGAAGATCGCCAGGAGAGGGACAGAGTTGGGATGGAGATGCAGAGCCTGCAAGTTGTAGTGGCGGAGGACAGAGAAGAAGAATTCGGAGAAGGGAGGCACCAGGCCCGCAGCAATGGAGCTTACAAAGAGAGGATAAAAGGTGCTCCCTCGGTCCTCACGGGTGGCGGAGCCGGTCTTGAACACCTCTGTCCCGTCGATGCCCTGCGCCGCCGCCATCCGGCGCAACCGAGCAAGGCTCGCCTTGGGCACATTCAGCAGGTCCAGAGCAGGAGAATACCAAGCTTCGGCCGGAGGCTGGCGAGGTGCCATGGCTTCCTAGGTCGCGCAACCGGAGCAGACCTGGAAGTTTGGAGGAAGAAAGGGGAGGCACAAGAAAGGGGATCTGAGCAGCAACCGGAGAGAGCAGGGGCGAAGTCTGGGAAGATGCCTCTCCCTTGTCAACCCACGCAGTTGCTAAGGCACCCACGTCCAGTCAACCGCCACGCGGCGCCCAAGGCCGCAGGCTGTTAGGGCCCTCGGCGCTTCGCCCTTGCCCTTTCGCCTCTCGGCACGGCCAAGCCCATGCACACCTTCGGCCCGGGGGCTACTGTCGGCGTTCTGGGAACGGGGGTCCCCAGACTTGCCTGCCTGCAGCCTGCGGCGTGGCTCAAGTGGGGGCCCGACATGGCCCATCTTCACCAACACAAGACTCAAGACCCTCGCGAGGGGCCAAGCCTCGCGAGGCGGACGACACGGCACATCCTCAGGCGCAGCCTCCTCAGGCTGGCTTGCGAGGAGATGGAGATACCAAGGCGGGGTACCTCGTGAGGTGCCAGTGACGCAAGCCGTGACGATCGAGGGTGCCATGCGGGTGCTAGCGTGCGCAGCGTCCTTCTTTCCTCTTTGGTGCAAAGGGGGCAAGCGCAGCCGCGGAGTACCGAGGCATCAGGCAAAGGTTGCCACTTCGGTGCAATGAGACCAGGACCAAGCGGACCACGAGACAGAGGTCACCATGGAGCCCAGCACGGCATCACCGCAGAGTCTTTCGCAGGCGAAGACCACCTTTAGTCAGTATAGATGTACTTGCTGTCCCCCTTCAAATTAGCCCGCCATTGTTGGCTCCCTTCCCACTCGATATTTGGGAAGAGGACCAGGGCCTCTATAAATAGGGACCGGCCAGCCACATAGCAAAGCGTTCGGTTCGGCGCATTGATCCGGCCTGTAGGAAGAGAGAGAGAGAAAGATGTGACTGAACTCCTCCCAGCAGTTCGTCGCCCCAACCAAGAACAGACCCTCGCCAAGCTGTTCTCCCTTGTATTGTTCATCGTCACTAGCCCCAAGAGGCAATCCATCCACCACACACTGGAGTAGAGTATTACACCACAACGGTGGCCCGAACCAGTATAAATCTTGTGTCCCTTGTGTGATTCCTTTAGTAGTTTAGATCTTTGTGAGATAGGGAGGTTGAGGACGTGATTTCCGCACGCACCCCAGTGTTCGAACCTTAAGGGTCTGCCGGAACCCAAAATCCGACAACGTCCTTTACCTGATGGGCCGGATAAGACTGTTGGCTCATTCCGGACTAACCATGATTGGAGTCATGGCCGCATGCATTATGCAGGGGGTGCAGCCGCTTCAATATACACGCCACCCCATGTGGGATTTCAACGGGGAGGATGACGCCACCCGTTATGGTCGTAAGGGGCCGGCCTCAGCCGCCGCCTTAGTAAAGATCTTTTCCTCTTTGTACAAGGGAGAAAAGGAGGAATTCCTCCGCGTCAATCCGCAGGCCGGATTCAGTATGTACGATCCTCCAAGTTGGGTAAGTGAACAATTGTGCTTGCCCGTTCATTTTATACTCCCACGGTTAGACCGGTAGTCTAATGATTTCAATGCAGGAACTATGACAGGAGGTAAAGGATATAAACAGCCATCCTCCACATCCCGAGGACCCAGAACGGTCCCTCAATCCGGACTCCGAAGAGGATCCGGACATATCGGTGGAGCTTATTGACGGGGTGTTCTATCAGCTAAGTAAGGACGATACCTTGGTGGCCATTACGGCGGATTACCCAGGGTTAATCCCGGCCTCCCAGGTGACGGAAACCGGAGTCCCATTCCCTTAAAAGAGATTCCACTCTCACGTATTCCGGTGTTTTTGATGACAACCGTGTTTTGCAGGGGAGATTTCCGAGGCAGGAGGCCGAACCTGCAGCGGCTAGCCGACGAGGGGCCCCAGGGCCCTGTGGGGCAAAAAGGAATGTAGTTCGGACTGAGATGCCGGCGCAAAGGTATAGTGCACCCTATGTTTCCCTAGAGTTATTCTGTCAGGGCATATTAACGTTCGTGCTATCTTCAGAACAAAGAGACCTCGCCGGACTACATCCGGAGAGGTTGCCAATCGCGCCTCCACCAGCCAGGCTCCAACGTTAGGCCAGGAAGTGGAGGCGAGCACAAGGCGCGCACCGGACGCTCCTCCGACAGAGATGAGGACAGGCTGTCTGCCACAAATTCTGAAGTGGAGAGTGCCATGAACCACATGCGTCGCCGGACAGTTCTACGCGACGCTTGTTTTTCCCAAGAGGCTTTAGATGCCTTTAATTCGGGAGATGCGTACCTCTGTTCCGCTCAAAATGGTTTAGCCAGAGCCACGGAGCAGTATGTAAAAGACATACGGGTAAGAAAATTTTGGTTAAATATATATATATATGCCAGTAGCCCCCAAGACTTGAAGCAGTTTAGAGCAACTGATTTAAGGATCATTTAATATGCAGATTCTTACAGAGAAGAATACCGTACTGTCCCAGGAGCTGGAAAAGTGCAAGGCACAACTAGAGGCCGCACTAGCCGCAGCAGGGGAGCCCAAAGAGACCCCCTCAGGTAAGATACACTTTGAAAGATTAGTATCGTGCGGTGTGGGTGCAAATCTGACAAATCATATTGCAGATGGCGCTGGACTATATCCGGACAAACAACAACTCTTACGCCGGTTAAAGGCCGGTGAGAGTATGTTGACAAGGGTGAGGCTGGAGAAGAATGATCTTCAGGATGCCAACACCAAGCTGGACGTCGAACTTAAAGATGTTCGTGGCCAGCTGTCGGACTCCATGAAGGAGAATCAGCGGCTTCGACGCGGCATATTTAGTAAGTGCTTGAACGAACTTTGAAAAAAGAGTTCGGCGAGGAAGTCGACTAACAGAGTAATGTATGTAGGTATGCGCATAGGTCGTCCTACAGAGGAGATGCCTGGTTCTATGGGTGACCTTCTTCCTGAACTCTTGCAACTGCACGAGCGAATTCGGCAGGCGATGCAAGGTATTGCCCAGGCCTTATGGCTTGCCCACTCCGTGCCCGAGGGCCTTGGAGAGCTTGCGGAGAAGCTGAAGGGAGCTCGGCGGCGCTTCCAATTGTGGAAGATATCGGCCTGCCGACAAGGCGCTAGGGAGGCCTGGGCCATGGTGAAGACCCGTTTTATGAAGTCTGACCCAAACCACATGGCCGAGGTCGGACCAGTGGGGCCTGACGGGAAGGAGATCCCTGTAAGCTTAGTGTACGGCCAAGTAGAGTTGGCCGTGAAGTATTCCCAGCAGGACTGTAAATTAGACAGCCTGTTAGATGGTATAGAAGAGGAATACAATTAGTCAGAATGACTGTGTAATTTTGAATTGACATGTGTAATGCCTTCTAGCCGGATTATAGATCGTTTGTCGTTGCCGACCTTTTCGCTTCAACCTCGGGACCTGACGGTCCGGAGTGTGTCCGAATACCCTAGCAGTTATATAAGAACTGGGGTATGCGTGGAGACCAGGCGTAGGGGTCATCAGTGCTTTATCAGACAAGTGCCCAACTAGTTATGTTATATTACATGGTTAGTAAGAAACATCTTCCAGAGAGAATAGTTCCGTTAAGGGTTCCTTTCGCTGGGAGGCATGCCCTAATGTGCATGTCCGGACTGCGTGAAGAGACACAGAAAAAGCATCTGGGGGCGCATAAAATCAGTAGAAAAGATCATCTTTTATTTCACCGACCGAATATTCCCTTAAGAACGCTAGCTTTCGGCTTCACCCAGTCTGAGGTACACGTCCGGCTAACCCGGCAATAACAATCGCAGAGGTGCTCCCTTTACCGCCTAGCCGAACAATCGGGAACGTAGGGGTAAGCACAGGAGCCAGGCAACCCAGCTTGGCCAAAACTTAAGTCATATCGATGCATATAATGGTGAAGAAAAAGGTACATGCGGAAGTTTGACGCATGTGTTGGGCGTGAAGCCCGTATAAATAAGCTTCTGTTAAAGAAGCCCCCAGGTTTAATGAGCGCGAGTGGCGCGTCACTATATGAGCCTTTAAGGGCTATAAAAGAAAAAATGGGAAGGAGAGAAATGTAAGACAGAAAATTCAACAAGGAATGGACAGAGGAAGGAGACGAACACAGAGTCCGGCGCTAGGCATAGAATCTTTGGAGACGGGCGGCATTCCACGGGTTTGGCTCGAGTCGGTTGTTCGACGCATCTCGCAGGCGGTACGCGCCACCGGTCAGGACTTGGTCGATTATGAATGGACCTTCCCACTTGGGCTTGAGTTTGTCCTTTTTCTTATCCGGCAGGCGTAGAACTAGTTCGCCAACATTGTAATATTTGGCCCGTACTTCCCTGCTTTGATATCTTCGGGCCTGCTGTTGATAAAATGCGGAACGGGCTTTTGCCACGTCACGCTCCACCTCCAAGGCGTCCAAGTTGTCCTGCCGATCGAGCTCGGCTTCTCTTTCTTCGTACATGCGCACTCTAGGTGAGTCATGAATTATGTCGCCGGGCAGAACTGCTTCTGCGCCGTACACCATAAAAAATGGTGTGTATCCGGTGGTGCGATTTGGCGTGGTCCGCAGCCCCCATAGCACGGAGTCAAGCTCCTCTACCCAGTGCGTGTTAGATTCCTTGAGGGACCGCACTAGTCTGGGTTTAATGCCGCTCATGATAAGACCATTTGCACGTTCAACCTGGCCGTTGGTTTGTGGGTGATAGACGGAAGCATAATCGAGCTTGATGCCCATGTTTTTGCACCAGAGTTTTACCTCGTCAGCGGTAAAGTTTGTACCGTTATCGGTTATGATGCTGTGGGGGACACCATAATGGTGTACAACCCCGGATATGAAGTCTATCACCGGTGCGGATTCGGCCGTTTTAACAGGCTTGGCTTCTATCCATTTGGTGAATTTATCCACCATGACCAGTAAGTATTTTTTCTTATGGGTTCCACCTTTAAGGGGTCCGACCATGTCAAGCCCCCAGACCGCAAAAGGCCAGGTGATGGGTATAGTTTGGAGTGCGGTGGGTGGCATATGGCTTTGGTTGGCAAAAAGTTGGCAACCAGCGCATCGTTGAACTAGGTCCTAAGCGTCTGCCCGGGCCGTCGGCCAATAAAAGCCTATACGGAAAGCCTTGATAACAAGGGACCGAGCAGCGGCGTGGTGACCACCGAGTCCGGCGTGAATTTCAGCCAGAAGGTTCCGCCCTTCCTCTTCGGAGATGCACCTTTGAAGGACTCCGGTAGTGCTTTTCTTATAAAGCTCTCCCTCATGGACTCTGTAGGCTTTAGCTCGCCGCACTATGAAGCGGGCCTCGTTTTGGTCCTCCGGGAGTTCCTGCCTAGTAAGGTAGGCTAGGAATGGTTCTATCCACGGGGCGATAACCACCATTATTACGTGGGCTGAAGGTGTAATTTCATTGGCAGAGCCTCCAATTGTGTCAGATTGTTCGGCGTCGAGTGGTGCGGCTGGGTTCGGGCTGTTGTTTGCGGGTTCCCCCTCCCATGCTACGGATGGCTTGAACAATATTTCCAAAAAGATGTTGGGGGGGACTGCATCGCGTTTTGCTCCGATGCGTGCTAGGACGTCCGCCACTTGATTGTTTTCTCGGGCTATATGGTGAAACTCCAGCCCTTCGAACCGAGCTGACATTTTTAGGACGGCATTGCGGTAAGCTGCCATTTTTGGGTCCTTGGCATCGAAGTCTCCATTTATTTGGGATATCGTGAAGTTTGATTCCCCGCGTACCTCTAGGCGCCGGATACCCATGGATACTGCTATCCGGAGGCCATGTAGGAGGGCCTCATATTCGGCTGCATTGTTGGAATCCGTGTACATGAGCTGGAGCACATATTGGACTGTGTCTCCTGTGGGGGACGTCAGGACGACGCCGGCCCCCAGTCCGGCCAACATTTTGGAGCCGTCGAAATGCATAATCCAGTTTGAATATGTGCCGTACTCTTTAGGGAGCTCGGCCTCCGTCCATTCTGCAACGAAGTCGGCCAAAACTTGCGATTTAATAGCTCGCCGTGGCTTATAGGTTATATCGAATGGGAGAAGCTCGATGGCCCATTTTGCAATCCGGCCCGTTGCATCGCGGTTGTTGATGATATCGTTGAGTGGTACTTCCGAGGCTACTGTTATGGAACACTCTTGAAAGTAGTGTCGTAGCTTCCGGGATGCCATGAATACCGCGTATGCAATCTTTTGATAATGCGGGTACCGTGATTTGCATGGAGTGAGGAAAGTGGACACGTAGTAGACCGGCCTTTGAAGGGGGAATTTGTGTCCGTCCGTTTCCCGCTCGACAACGAGCACTGCGCTGACAACTTGATGTGTTGCTGCAATGTACAATAACATTGGTTCGCCGGTGTTTGGCACGGCCAGGACTGGGTTTGTTGCCAATATGGCTTTTATTTCATCAAGTCCGGCCGTGGCGGCATCCATCCACTCGAAGTGTTCGGTGCGCCGAAGGAGGCGATAGAGGGGTAGTGCCTTTTCTCCCAAACGGGAGATGAAGCGTCTTAAAGCCGCCACACATCCGGTTAATTTTTGTATTTGTTTAAGGTCCTTTGGGACATCCAATTGTGACAAAGCTCGGATCTTGGCTGGATTTGCTTCAATTCCTCTACCGGATACAATGAAGCCCAAGAGCTTTCCGGCTGGAACGCCGAAGACGCATTTTTCCGGGTTGAGCTTGATGTCATATTTTTGGAGGTTATCGAATGTAAGCCTCAAGTCGTCTACTAGAGATTCGACATGTCTTGATTTGATGACCACATCATCCACGTACGCCTCCACTGTTTTGCTGATCTAGTTTGCCAGACATGTCTGGATCATGCGCTGATATGTTGCGCTGGTGTTTTTCAGCCCGAAGGGCATTGTGTTGAAGCAGAATGGGCCGTATGGTGTGATGAATGCTGTTGCAGCTTGGTCTGATTCTGCCATCTTGATTTGATGGTAACCGGAGTATGCGTCGAGGAAACACAACGAATCGTGTCCTGCATTGGCATCGGTAATTTTATCGATACGGGGGAGGGGAAGGGATCCTTTGGGCAAGCCTTGTTAAGGTCTTTAAAGTCGACACACAGGCGCTAGGATTTGTCCTTCTTTGGTACCATCACCAGGTTTGCTAGTCAGTCCGGATGTTTTATGTCTCTGATGAATCCGGCCTCCAATAGCTTGGCTAGCTCCTCTCCCATAGCCTGTCTCTTGGGTTCAGAAAAACGCCGAAGGGCTTGTTTGACAGGTTTAAATCCTTTTTGGATATTTAAGCTGTGTTCGGCCAGCCCGCGTGGGATCCCTGGCATGTCTGAAGGGTGCCAGGGGAAGATGTCCTAGTTCTCTTGTAGGAATTCTCGCAGTGCGGCGTCTACATCAGGGTTCAGTCGTGCCCCGATGGAAGCTGTTTTATTGGGGTCCGTTGGATGGACCTGGAATTTGACTATTTCGTCAACTGGCTTGAAGGATGTGGATTTGGATCTCTTGTCGAGTATCACGTCGTCCCTGTTAACCATGGAGCGCAGCGCAGTCAGTTCCTCGGCCGCTAAGGCTTTGGATGGTGCCTCAAGGGCTAATGCGGCTGTCTTGTTTTCGACGCGGAGTGCTATGTTCGGATCACTAGCTAGAGTGATAATTCCGTTCAGCCCGGGCATCTTAAGCTTCATGTACCCGTAATGGGGTATTGCTTGGAAGATTGTGAATGCTTCCCGCCCTAGTAAAGCGTGATATCCTCTCTTAAACGGGGCCACCTGAAACGTGACTTCTTCGGACCTGTAGTTATCCGGCGTGCCGAACACCACATCTAGTGTGATTTTTTCTGTGCAGCGCGCTTCCCGACTGGGGATTATTCCTCTAAAGGATGTGCTGCTTCGCTCGACGCGGTTCCAGTCTATTTCCATTTTTTGAAGGGTTTCCTCACAAATGAGGTTCAGTCCGCTGCCTCCATCCATGAGCACCTTGGTGAGGCGAACGCCGTCCACTGTGGGGCTGAGGACCAATGCGGCTGGTGCTCAGGCTGTTCGGAATCTAGGTTCATCACTTGCGTTGAAGGTAATGGTAGTGTCGCTCCATGGATTTATTGTTGCAACTTGATAGACTTCGGCGAGGCTGCGGAGTGTTCTTTTTCGCACATTGTTTGATGCGAAAGTCTCAAAGACCGTGAGAACGGTACTGGTGTCCTTGGGCTGGCTTTCTGCGGCCTCCAGAATTAGGAGGTCCTCACCGATTTTGGCCACCTGTCGGAGTATCCAACATGCTCTAAGGTTGTGAGTTCGTGTGGCGTCCTCTATACTATGAATTCTACAGGGTCCATCAAGCCACTTTTCCAGTACGGTTCCATGCCCTGTAGAAGGTTTTGGCTTTTTGGTGTTTATCCCGGGTGTCATATGATGATGCACCCTCTTAGTTCGGACGGGATTACTACACAAGGCCGTATTATCCCAAAATTTTATTTCGGTTTTCCAGGCGCTTTCCATTGCACAGTATTTTTGTACTATGGGACGCCAAGTCAGCGAAGCGTGTAATATCACGGCGACTTACGGCGTTGATGTAAGTGCATCTAGTGCCACCCCTAGTTGGTTTTGGAGTATTGACGACAAACCTAGTTGAGGGACTAATGTGTTTGTGAGAATTGCAGGATAACACAGGTAGAAGTCCCTCATTGATTCGGTTTAGCTACCAGAGATGACCCCTAAAAATGTACGAAGACATTGAAGACAATGATGGTTTATGAAGACATTCATGTCGAAGACAATGACACGTGAAGACTCCCCATGAAGCCTATGGAACTCGAAGACTTAGATCCTTCGTAGTTTTACTTCATTCATGTTGTGTCATAGGAACCACCGTACTGTTAAGTGGGGTCCAAGAGAACCAGTCTGGATGACTGAACTGATGCCTAATTCAAATCCTATGTCTTCAAGTGAAGACAATGAGAGAAAATCTTGTCTAGAGTCAGACAAGTCAGCTTTACTTGTAGCCCAAGTAAAGTTGCCGTGTGAGTTCGAAATCCGACCGTTAGTACACGTGTCAGTTCCTTAGTGACCCAGGGTCATTTCGGACAAATTAGGTCGGGTTGCCAAGTGGCTATAAATAGTCCACCCCTACAACCATAAACGGTTGGCTGCTCAGATTTCAGTGCACGGCTTTTGTCGTTTGAGAGCAACCCACCTCGAAGCCTTTGAGAGAAAATCCCTAGCGAGGAGAAAAGCCCTAACCACCCAGAGCCAAAGTAATTGGGCATCACTTAAGTCTTCTTGTCTGAGTGATCTGAAGACTTATTACACTTGAGGACTTTGCATCCTCCAGCCGGTTAGGCGTCGCGTTCTGAGCATCCAAGAGAAATTGTGGATTGCCGGTGAACGAAGTCTGTGAAGGTTTGGGAGTCTACCTTGAAGACTTACCAGAGTGATTGGGCGAGGTCTGTGTGACCTTAGCTCAAGGAGAAAACAGTGAGGACTGGGTGTCCTGAGCTGCGTGTTTAGGACTGGGTGTCCGGGACTGTGTGTCCTTTGGTTTAAATACCTAGCCGCTCCAACCAGACGTACAGTTGTCACAGCAACTGGAACTGGTCCAACAAATCATTGTCTTCAACGTGTCACTGGTTTCATCTTCACCTCCCTTTACTTACCAGTATGCATTGTGAAGCCATTGCATGCTTGCTTTATCTTCTGTCTTCACAACTTGACTGTATGATTTGTTTGGCTTCATAACTTCTTCCTACCTGATCCTCATTACACTGAAGCTGTTTGTCATTGTGCTTTCACTGTATTGTATACTTGACTATGGCTTGCATTGTGTAATCTAACTTCTGCTGCATAGTGATAGGCTTGTCCACTCTGTTTGTCTTCATAACTTCCACGTTTTGAAGACTTTCATAAAAATCTCCTATTCACCCCCCTCTAGTCGATATAACGCACTTTCAATTGGTATCAGAGCAAGGTGCTCCCTTGTTCTGTGTGATTCAGTTTAACCACCTGGAGTTTTAGCTATGTCGACTGCAGGGATAATTAAAGTCTCCGCTGCGTGCCCCGTCTTCGATGGAACTGAATATCCCTACTGGAAGAATAAGATGCGCATGCATCTTGAAGCCATTGACGTCGACCTATGGTATGTCGTCGAAAACGGCGTTCCCAAGGCTGGAGAAGGTGTCACTGCTGCTGATGTCAATAAGTTCACTCAACTAGACTCTACTGCCAAGAATATTATCTGTGGTCATCTGACCAAGGGACAGTATGGCCGTGTGAGTGCCTTGAAGACATCCAAGCTGGTTTGGGACTGGCTCTCCAAGGTCAACGAAGGCATCTCAACCCAGAGAGATCAGAGAATCAGTGTTCTTCGCAACCTCTTCAACCGCTTCAAGCGAAATGACAATGAGAATGTCCAGCACACATTTGACCGGCTCACTGACATCACAAATGAGCTTCAAGCCCTTGGCGCCACTGAGATCACCAAACATGAAATCGTCAAGACGCTACTGAGATCACTTGACAGCTCGTTTGACATCCTAGCCCTGATGATTCAAGAACGTCCAGACTTCAAGACACTCGATCCATCTGACATACTTGAGAGGCTCAACACACATGAGTTTCAGCTTTCTGAGAAAAGAGATATCTACGGTCCGAACTATGGGCGAACTCGTGCCTTGAAGGCAAAAGCTGTGTCCTCATCTGAAGAAGAATCTGACAGCAGTTCTGATGACCCTGAAGACATTGGAAGGGAACTTGCAATGCTAGTGAAGAAGTTCCAGAAATTCGCCAAGAAGAAAGGCTTCAGAAAGTCTTCACGATCAAGCTCAAGGAATGATGAAGCTTCTGCTCATGACTACAAGAAGAAAACATGTCACAAGTGCAAGAAAACTGGACACTTCATCTCTGAGTGTCCACAGTGGGACAATGAGAGCAGAAAGAGGAAGAAGAGCAAGGAATATGACTCTGACGATAAGAAGACGAAGAAATACTCAAAGTCTTCTTCCAAGTCTTCCTCAAAGTCTTCATCACACAAGAAGAGTTCATCTGGCAAGGCTCGTGCGTTGTTGGCAAGGAAATGGATTCAGAGGAGGAGTCCGCTTCTGAGGAGGCAGAGGTGGAGTCTGAGGAGGAGTCTGATTCAGGCATTGCGAGTCTGGCTACAGCCTACGTCGCCAAGTCCATCTTTAACACTGAAGACAATGACTTCATCACCAACACCGATGCAAATGACAAGGACGACTCTACTCCTACCTACTGCTTCATGGCACGTGGTGCCAAGGGAAACACACGCACTACTCACTATCAAACATCCAGTGACGATGACTCTGATTGTGATTCAAAACCCAGCTACAAAACACTTGCTAAAATTGCAACTGAACAACAAAAGGCCATGGAACATATTCAAAAACTGTTAGACAGAAGCGATGATCTGTTGGGTGCTGAAATGACTCGTTCTGAATCCTTAATTGAAGACATAAAAAATCTTCATGTTAAGTATCAGGCACTCGAAGATCGTCTTGAGACTCTCTCAACTACTCATGAAAAGCTTTCCTATGATTATCTTCAAAAGAAGCAAGATCTTGAGAAGTTGAGAGCGGATCATGAAGATCTTCAAAAGGAAAACGAGTCACTTCGAGCCGAACAGATCAGTTCTGCTCAGGAAGGATTTGAACCACCATGCCTTAAATGCATTGAGCATGATAATGCTACTTCTGTTGCTGAATGTTCCACTGCTACTGCTGTTGCAATATCTTCAACTGTTGAAGTGGTAACTAACCCCTCTGCTGAGGATACCACTGCTATTGCTAATGAGAATGCTAGGTTGAAGACATTGCTTGAAACAGGGATGTACAAAAGTCTCAAAGGACATCATACATTATGTGATGTCCTCAAGAAGCAGATTCTGAACCGAAACCCTAGGAAAGAGGGTGTAGGGTTCGTGAGGAAATTTAATGCAGATGGATCTTACTGGAAACCTGAGCAGTACCCCAAAACCACATGGGTTGCTGCAAAGGAATCCTCGGCAGATCCATCCAATCTATCTGGCTTCACTTGTGCTGATCCTATTATCATTGATGAATCCTTTGATGCGAACTATAAACTGTTTAAAAAACAGAATGGTGAAGTATTTGCCAGGTACATTCGTACTAACTGCAGGAATGGACCGCCTATGAAGAAGATCTGGGTTCCAAAAACGTGTCTGGAGAATCTTCCTGTGAATGTCCTCATGACGCCTCACATGAAGAAGACAAACCTCAGACCAAAGGCTTCATATGGTCCAAAGGCTTCATACAGGCAGAGGACTCACCTGAGTCGCACTAACGCAAATGTTTTGCAGGGAAACCATGCTCAGGCATATGAGAGCGGTTCTTCAAACCGTCATGCTCATATGACCAAGAACTATTCTGCCTATTCTTATGAGTACTACTGCCCACCTGCTAGACTATTTGCTAGGGCTCCAAAGCCAAAATTCTCAGATGCTGCACTTAGACTTATTGCTTCTAAGCCACCCTTCAAGATGTGGGTGGTTAAGAAAGCTTAACTCTCTTTTGCAGGGAAAGGTCTCTAGCAGAAAACCAAAATCTTCTGATGCTATTGCTGGGGACCTTAAAAATCTTGTGGGGCGCAAGATCAAATGCCCGAATGGCATCACTATGTATTTCATACCTGAATCGCATGCTACTCTCCCTACTTGTCCTAACCTGGATCTAAGTTTTCATAATCCACTGGTTCGTCAAATGTTTTTGCTTCACAATACTCTTTGTGAAGCCTATCCCCCTAACTGCACTATAGGGGTACGACACCAGTGACTTCAGAGTCTTCAGAATGGATTATTGACAGTGGGTGTACAAATCACATGACTGGCAAAAGAAGTCTCTTTATGGACTCAACCTTACGTCCATCTGACAAGAGCCACATCACATTTGCTGACACTGGTAAAAGTAAGGTATTGGGTCTAGGTAGAGTTGCAATCTCAAAGGATCAACACATGGATAAAGTCATGTTTGTTGAATCCCTTGGCTTCAACTTAATGTCTGTCTCAATGCTTTGCGATTTGAACATGATTGTAATCTTTGGAAAATTTCGTTGCCTGGTACTAATGGAATCTGACAAGTCTCTAGTGTTTGAAGGGTATAGGAAAGATGATTTGTATGTGGTAGATTTCTCAGCAGGGCCACAGCTTGCAGTATGTCTTCTCGCAAAGGCTTCAGAATGCTGGCTTTGGCATCGGAGGCTTGGGCATGCTGGCATGAGGAACCTCCACACCCTTGCAAAGAAGAAGCATGTCATAGGCATCGAGGGCGTCAAGTTCAAGAAAGATCACTTATGCGGTGCCTGTGAAGCAGGGAAGATGACAAGGGCAAAACATCCTTCGAAGACAATCATGACCACTACTCAACCCTTCGAACTGCTTCACATGGATCTCTTTGGTCCCACTCACTACTCAACTTTTTCCACTACTGCTTGCCTCTATGGCTTCGTCATTGTTGATGATTACTCTAGATATACTTGGGTGCACATAATCCTTTACAAGACTGAAGTGCAGGATGTCTTCAGACGCTTCGCAAATCGGGCTATGAACAATTATGGCGCCAAGATAAAGCACATCAGAAGTGACAATGGCACTGAATTCAAGAACACTGGCCTTGACACATATCTTGATACATTGGGCATCACTCATGAATTCTCAGCTCCGTACACGCCACAACAGAATGGCATCGTTGAACGCAAGAACAGAACACTCATTGAGATGGCCAGAACAATGCTAGATGAGTACAAGACTCCAAGAAAATTCTGGACTGAAGCCATTGACACTGCATGCCATACTATCAACCGTGTATATCTTCACAAGCTTCTGAACAAGACATCTTATGAACTTCTAACTGGCAAGAAGCCAAATGTCAGTTACTTCAGAGTATTTGGATCAAGATGCTGGATCAAGGACCCTCACCACACCTCAAAATTTGCTCCAAAAGCACATGAGGGCTTTATGCTTGGATATGGAAAGGATTCACACTCCTACAGAGTCTTCAATCTCTTTCACTACAAAGTGGTTGAAACAGTGGATGTGCGGTTCGATGAGACCAATGGGTCACAAAGAGAGCAACTGCCAAATGTGCTAGATGAAGTTCCAGCCAGTGAATCAATCAAGCTAATGGGAACTGGAGAAATTATACCTTCTGAAGCTCATCCTGAAGAAGAACTTATCATCTCAGCACCTGATCCACACGAAGACAATGCTCAGCCTGAAGACATTCCTCCCCATGACAACGTAGATCAGCAAGAGCAAAGTCTTCGACCCCTACATCCTCGTGTTGCCAATGAAGTGCAGATTGACAGAATAATTGATAGCATCAATGCACCTGGTCCACTGACTCATTCAAGGGCAACTCAACTGGCAAATTTCTGCGGACACTTCGCATTCATTTCAATCACAGAACCCAAGAAAGTTGATGAAGCTTTTATGGAACCTGAATGGATTCAAGCTATGCAAGAAGAGCTTCAACAGTTTGAGCTGAACAATGTATGGGAGTTGGTTAAGCGTCCTGATCCACGGAAACATAACATAATAGGCACCAAATGGATATACCGCAACAAGCAAGATGAGCATGGCCAAGTCGTCAGAAACAAGGCTCGTCTCGTTGCTCAAGGATATACTCAAGTGGAAGGCATTGACTTCGATGAAACATTTGCTCCTGTTGCCAGACTTGAAGCCATCCGTATACTGCTGGCCTATGCAAACCATCACAACATAATTCTGTATCAAATGGATGTGAAGAGTGCTTTTCTCAATGGCAAAATTGAAGACGAAGTGTATGTTGCACAACCACCTGGGTTTGAAGATCCAAAACATCCTGACATGGTTTACAAGCTCAATAAGGCACTATATGGCCTCAAACAAGCCCCTCGGGCCTGGTATGATACACTCAAATACTTCCTGAAGAGCAAAGGCTTCATACCTGGTTCCCTAGATCCCACTCTCTTCACGAAGACATATGATGGTGAACTGTTTGTGTGCCAAATATATGTGGATGACATTATCTTCGGCTGCACCAATCAGAAGTACAGTGAGGAGTTCGGATATATGATGCAAGAGCAATATCAGATGTCTATGATGGGGGAGCTGAAATTCTTCCTCGGTCTTCAAATACGGCAACAACGCAATGGCATCTTCATATCTCAAGAGAAGTATCTCAAAGATTGCCTGAAGAAGTTCGGTATGCAAGACTGCAAAGGCTTCACAACACCAATGCCAGCCAAACATCATCTGGGTCCTGACGACAATGGTAAAGAGTTCGATCAAAAGGTATACCGCTCCATGATTGGTTCTTTGCTTTATTTATGTGCATCTAGGCCAGATATTATGCTTAGTGTTTGCATGTGTGCTCGATTCCAAGCGGCACCAAAGGAGTTGCATCACTTAGCTGTGAAGCGAATTCTTCGATATTTGGCTCACACCCCAACTCTAGGGTTATGGTATCCAAAGGGCTCAGAGTTTGATCTGGTTGGATTTTTGGATGCTGATTACGCTGGTGACAAGGTTGATCGGAAGTCCGCGTCAGGCACATGTCACTTTCTGGGCCGATCACTTGTATGTTGGTCTTCAAAGAAGCAGAACTGTGTATCTCTCTCCACTGCTGAATCTGAATACATTGCTGCTGGATCCTGCTGCGCTCAGCTTCTATGGATGAAGCAAACCCTCAAGGATTATGGCATTCATCTGAAGCAAGTGCCACTTTACTGCGACAACGAAAGCGCCATCAAGATCGCCAACAACCCAGTTCAGCACTCGAAGACAAAGCACATTGAAATTCGTCATCATTTTCTCAGAGATCATGTTGCAAAGGAATACATTGATATCATACACATCAACACTGAAGAGCAATTGGCAGATATCTTCACCAAGCCCTTGGATGAGAAGAGATTTTGCAAGTTACGGTGTGAGCTAAATATCTTGGAATCCTCAAATGTCCTGTGATCAGGCACACATCCTAACACTTATGCATGTTAATGACTTGGATGTGCAACACACGAAGTAACGTATGTCTTCTATCAATGAAGACATACATTCTAAGTGTGAATACATTAACATGGAATTTGACTTCGGAGCGCCACGATAATTGTGCGCCGTGTCTGGGTCTAATACTTCCTATACGGTGGGTAACGCCACCACCAAAATTCCTGCTTGGAGTGTCTCACTCATGGCGTTACACTTGCTATGTCTTCAAATTTGGTTTGGCTTCAATCTAAATTTGTCTTCATGATTATCTTCACTATGTAGATTATATATATGTACTGGTGTTCTGTCCTCTACAGCATTCACTTATAGCTATGTCTTCTTGTTTGAATCTTTTGAACTAAGTGAATGTGATCGGACCCTAACCTCTCCATGCTTCCTACCTCAAACTCTATCTCTCCAAGTCATATGCATTCTATTGAAACTGTCGAATGTCTTCACTGCATCCTTGTCAGCTGAAGACACGGAGACAAACTTTAAAACCATTTTCAAAGTTATTACATCAACAAGAAATCCAGAGAAGTAGGAACGGCACCCGACAAACAAGGCGTGCGTGGGGGGTGGAACTGCCCCCACAATACCGCATGCTGGGCACATACTGATCAGATGCGAATCGTCGGGGGCACCTGAGTAATAGCGCAGTGCCACCCATATCCCTATAAATACACGATTCACTGCGGTCATTATCTCTTCTTCCACCCTCGCACGAACCCTAGCGCCACCGCTAACTCTCAACGACGCCGACGACGAAGTGCTTCACTGCCGCAACCTCTCCGACGCCATTTTCACGCCGACTGCGGACATCGATCTCTCCGCCGTCGCCGTAGGTGTCTTCCGTCGCCAAATTAGGGCACGGAGGATCGAACTTCTCGGCCTTAACTCTCACCTCGTCTAGCAGTTCCAAGTGTGGTAAATAAAACCTCTTTTTACAGCCTCTTTTGATCCTATAGCTCAGTCACTTTCTGTCATAAGAGGTTTCTATTCACACAAGTTTCATCTCTCTCATCTGCATCTCATAACTTGCCTAGTATATTCACTTGTTCTTCATGAAGTAGTTAGATTCCTCACTTGTACTGATCTATGGGTTAGTACAAATCTGGAACCAACTTCTTTTCTATAAAGTGAATGTCTTCGCATGATGAGGTCAATACCTTCTAAACTGATTTGTCTTCAAAATCTTCTGAGAATGCATATGACCTCTTCCCCTTCCCTCGCACCTTAATGCTGTCACAGGTACATGTCCGTGGGAGAATCTTTTGGTTCTCATAGTCTGCATTCATTTGTAGAGTTCTTACAGCGTCATCAATTCTCCCGAAGCAAGTTCCTGTTGGTCAAGCAAAAGGAAGCCTTTGAAGACTTTGAATCTCTTGAAGCCTTCCAAGTTAAGCTTCATGGTAGCAGAAAAACCAGCAAGGAAGGGAGGCAGACAGAGACGTGGTGAAACGTCTAAAGATCTGCCTAAAGACTTGGCAAAAATGTACCAAACTAATCCTGAAGAGAGCTATGGTCAGCGCAAGACACGAATCCAATGGATTCAAAGATATTGGGCAGAGCAGTGGTTCCAATACCGCTTCGTCACCAAGGAATATGCAGAGAAGTGCGCCATCAAGAGACCATGGGGAGATGTATTGTACAAAAATCTCGTACCCCGGTCCAGAGACGAAGCCATTGCTCAAGGCTTCTTTCCATGCATGGTCAGAGGACCACAGCCAGCTGACGCACATCCGTCATCACTTCTCTGGTGTCGCGATGACACTCTGTTCAAGTGCAACTTCCAATTTGCTCAGAACTCTGCGAAGCAAAACAAGAAGGAGTGAGGGTTGGACTTCAACCCTGGTCCCTCTAAACCAAGGGCAGATGGCACACGCGACGCAAATCCCAATATCATCGGGCCGTATGCCAATCTTGAAGGCCTCATCACTCGCATTCTAGTCCAAGGGACTGCTGTGAACGACCCTCCAACATACACTGAGTCTGATGACGCTCCTGCTGCACCGGAGCCGAAGCGGACGAAGAAGAAGCCAAAAGCTTCAAAGCCAGCTGCCTCTCCCAAGATCTCCAGAGCGAAGCCATTGGCCACTGCACCTCCTGAAGCAAGTGTGCAGTCTGAAGACTTATGACGAGTCTCCAAGCCCCAAGAAGCCAAGAAGCCTCAGCCACACACTGGCAAAGAGCTCACTGCCGCTGCCATTCTGCGCTGCGAGGCCATTGATCTGTCAAGTGACGAAGATCTTGCCGATGACGCTCTTGAGCAGCTCATCAAGAGCAAGGAGGAGGCTGGAATCTTCAACAATCTGCCTCTGTTTGATGCAGCAATCATCCACAACTTCATTGATGAGTGGTTTGATACACCCAACATCAGCTTCGATGATCTGCAGCTGCCCATAGGCCTCAGCGTCACCTTCCAAGGCGCTATTGCTTCAGAACTTGCAATTGCCCAGTGCATTGTTGAATTGAAGCAAAAGATTGATTTTGAAAAGGTACAGTTCAAGCAGAATATGGCCCAGCTCAGCGTCCAAGAAGTCAAGGACTTCAAGGTCATGCTGCACGAGTTGAAGGAAAACTTTATGAAGAAACGTGCAGAAGCTCAAGGTTCGCGTGAGCGCATGAAGACTTTGGCTGACCTCTATGTGCAGGCCTACAATGAGGCCGAGAAGCGCAAGGCACTTGGGCGTCCCGGCATCGACCCCAGGATGGCCGCGAAGAAAAATAAGAAGCCCACTATGGCTGAACAAGAGGCACCAAGGGAAGAAGCTGTTCCGATTGTCTTCCCCGCTGCTAAGACTGGCTCGAAGCCAAAGCACCGCTCAACCGCTTCAGAGCGTAAGAAGACAAGGACAGCCGAAGCTGAAGCAAGGAAGAGGAAACACCCTAAAGCCTCTCCTTCTGACCATACCCTCAAGAAGCGCAAGACCAAGAAATCTCGGGCTGCTCCCATAGAGCTCCTGATAGTCGAACCCCTCTCCGTCCGCTTTCCTAACGAAGATCGTCAGTTGACCGTGCATGAGCCTGCTTTCACAGAGGCTCCGCACGCTGAAGACATTTCAGCAGCCGACCCCAACGCTGCTGAAGACATTGGTCTCCAAGACAATGTGCAAGGTGATGCAGTCCTTCCTCAGCTTGAAACAAGCGAAATGATCAGCATTGGTCGTCCCTTGACGCCAATCACCCAAGATGCATCATGGGCAGATTGCCCGCAGGAGGAATAGAATGAGCCCCATCCCACTGCAACTCCATCGGCGTCGCCTGCATTCCGTAGGCTTCGCAAAGGGCCAAGGGCTCAAGCTGCTGACGACATTCCGGCTGCATCACCCGAAGACCATGAAGAAGAACCTCAAGCTCCATCTCCCCCGAACCAACAGGAAGAAGTTCTTAAGGAGAACACACCTGAACCACGTGTTGAGGCTGAAGTCCCTGAGGCTGCCACAACCAACGCTGAAGCCATTGTGGAGCCCGACCAACCAACAGCTTCAAGAGACACTGAAGCTACTGCATCAGAACCTTCTGTACCTGAGTCTGCTGCCGGTCCACAGTTCAACTATCATGTTGCGCACAGGCCCAGGTCCAGAAGCCAATCCCATGACTGCCAAGGTTCCCAGGTCCTGCATCAGCTCCTGGCTCCTTTAATGTCAATAGCTTCAGGGCGGACAACACTTTCTTCAACAGCTCCAAGAACCCTTATTCACGGGAATGGATTGTATCAGATAGGTTCTGGAGCTACCCACAGCGCAGCTACTACTCCTGCGTCCTCTACAACCAAGGTTGTATCTTTCCTCACCAGCGCCTTGAGGTTGAAGCTATTGCTGGTCTGCCTGGTCTGGAAGAAGCACTGGATTGCTTCAAGCAAGTTGGCATGCTGCCGTTTATCACTGATGAAGAGCACTGGAATGAAGAGCTTCTGCTCCAGTTCTATGCCACATTGCATATCAAAGGCTACAACAGAGATCCGAAGACTTGGGTCCTGGAGTGGATGACCGGAAATGTCCATCATGAAGCCAATGCATTCAATATCATTGAGCTTACCGGCCTACCCACTCCTGGCGAACTCTTCGAAGAAGGCTGCCAACTCCATGCTGAAGCAATTGAGAGCATATTTCAGCGACCTGAGCCCAATATGAGTCAGATGCTCTCAATGGTGAAGCCATTGCCTCTGGATGCACCTTATCCAACTGAGTTCTTCATTGAAGACTTAGAGTACCTGCCCAGAACTATCTATCACGTCGTCAGGCGGACTCTATGGCCCATTAAGGGGCACTCTCGATATGCCAAGGTTGAAGGTGCCATGAAGACTCTCATCTTATGTATCCTGCATGGCAAATGCTTCAACGCCCAGGATCTCTTTATACGCCAACTTGCAGCGTCTGGCTCAGATCTCTTTGGTTTGAAGATTTATGCTCCATGGGTTATGAGGCTAATCAAGCTCCACTCTGCTATCTCCTATCAGCCCTCTGCCCGCAACCATAGAATCTTCTTACCTGATGTGGACACCTCTGCTGAAGCCATCTATCCTGAGCCTGCCAAGCAACCACTCAGTCTTCAGAATGCAGAACACCAAAGCTTCACTCAGAATGATGAAGGTGTTGAAGCCATCTCCAGAGTGTATCCAATGGCTGGCACCACACGTGCCCCTGCATCAACTGAAGCCACTGACAGCACAGCTGCACAAAGACCCAAGAAACACGCTCGTACACTCATTGACCGTGAACATCTTGTGGCTCTGCACCAAAAGCAAGATAGGCATCATGACTGGCTCAAAAGGCAGATGCGCAGTATCATGCAAGACGTCAATCGCATCAGAAATCTGGCCACCAAGAATGCCTTTGTCGCACATGAAACCTGTCGCCGCACTTGGAAAGGCCTCACCATGATGTGCACTGAAGCTGAACTTCAAGAGGATGGCTTCAAAGAAAGATTCAAGTTTGACTCCACACCCCCAGAAGAGCTGTGCTGCGCGGAACTCCGTCGCTTGAAGAATCAGAGTTCTCTTCCTCTGCTGCCACAGTGACTGGATAAATCATTGAGGAAGAAGACGACACTACATCACCACCACCTTCTTCAGCGCGCGTCGACCCTGCACCAAGCTCGTCAGCACCACCAAACGCCTCCACCGACCCTGCTGCGCCTGGGAACGCGTACAAAACTCTATGTCTTCAAACCTTTTTGGTCATCACTGACAAAAGGGGGAGAAGCATATGATGTTTATAGTCTTCAAGCGGGTCAATAATATGGGCAGGTGCTTTATATTTTGCATTTTGCTTCGTGCTTACAACTCTCATTTTGATACATTTGGTTCTTTGAGTTGTAACACTTAAACTTGATGGTCGTCTGCTACTTGTTTGCCACTGTGTTTGTGCGAAGATAAATTCCGCATGTACGACGATAATTTCCGCACTTATATCATTTCGCAGACGTCCATTTTTCATTATGCATGTCATTCTCTTCATATACCTTTACATGCATGGTGGATTGTTGTCATAAGTTGAAGTGGATTTCCACAAGTACAACCTGCTATGTGCATTTGCGTTCCAGAAGCAAATCACTTATACGCACATCTTCAGGGGGAGCCCTTGCAGCTTATGAAGACAATTCCTTTACAATTTCACAAATTATATTCCCCGTTGAAAACTTCAACTAGTTTGTCATCAATCACCAAAAAGGGGGAGATTGTAAGTGCATCTAGTGCCACCCCTAGTTGGTTTTGGAGTATTGACGACAAACCTAGTTGAGGGACTAATGTGTTTGTGAGAATTGCAGGATAACACAGGTAGAAGTCCCTCATTGATTCGGTTTAGCTACCAGAGATGACCCCTAAAAGTGTACGAAGACATTGAAGACAATGGTGGTTTATGAAGACATTCATGTCGAAGACAATGACACGTGAAGACTCCCCATGAAGCCTTTGGAACTCGAAGACTTAGATCCTTTGTAGTTTTACTTCATTCATGTTGTGTCATAGGAACCACCGTACTGTTAAGTGGGGTCCAAGAGAACCAGTCTGGATGACTGAAGTGATGCCTAATTCAAATCCCATGTCTTCAAGTGAAGACAATGAGAGAAAATCTTGTCCAGAGTCAGACAAGTCAGCTTTACTTGTAGCCCAAGTAAAGTTGCCGTGTGAGTTCGAAATCCGACCGTTAGTACACGTGTCAGTTCCTTAGTGACCGAGGGTCATTTCGAACAAATCAGGTCGGGTTGCCAAGTGGCTATAAATAGTCCACCCCTACAACTATAAACGGTTGGCTGCTCAGATTTCAGTGCACGGCTTTTGTCGTTTGAGAGCAACCCACCTCGAAGCCATTGAGATAAAATCCCTAGCGAGGAGAAAAGCCCTAACCACCCAGAGCCAGAGTAATTGGGCATCACTTAAGTCTTCTTGTCTGAGTGATCTGAAGACTTATTACACTTGAGGACTGTGCATCCTCCAGCCGGTTAGGCGTCGCGTTCTGAGCATCCAAGAGAAATTGTGGATTGCCGGTGAACGAAGTCTGTGAAGGTTTGGGAGTCTACCTTGAAGACTTACCAGAGTGATTGGGCGAGGTCTGTGTGACCTTAGCTCAAGGAGAAAACGGTGAGGACTGGGTGTCCTGAGCTGCGTGTTCAGGACTGGGTGTCCGGGACTGTGTGTCCTTTGGTTTAAATACCTAGCCGCTCCAACCAGACGTACAGTTGTCACAGCAACTGGAACTGGTCCAACAAATCATTGTCTTCAACGTGTCACTGGTTTCATCTTCACCTCCCTTTACTTACCAGTATGCATTGTGAAGCCATTGCATGCTTGCTTTATCTTGTGTCTTCACAACTTGACTGTATGATTTGTTTGGCTTCATAACTTCTTCCTACCTGATCCTCATTACACTGAAGCTGTTTGTCACTGTGCTTTCACTGTATTGTATACTTGACTATGGCTTGCGCTGTGTAATCTAACTTCCGCTGCATAGTGATAGGCTTGTCCACTCTGTTTGTCTTCATAACTTCCACGTTTTGAAGACTTTCATAAAAATCGCCTATTCACCCCCCTCTAGTCGATATAACACACTTTTAGTTGAGGATTCCCTTGTCCGTGCAATTACTGCAAAAAATTGAGATTGCGTCTCCCTCGCGGCAATCCTTTATCCTGTTCATAACCAGGAGGAATCTGGCCCAGTAATGATGTACTGTTTCCTCGGGCCTCTGCCTGATTTGGGAGAGATCGCTTATGATCGGGTGGGTGGGTGTCGTTGAACCTGAAACCTCACCCAATCCAGGATTCGGAGGCCGAAGAGTTTCCAAACTCTCAAGTTCGGATTCTTGGGTGTTGTCCATTGAATCTGGCCCGTTGCCTGATCCTAAGCTCAGGTCTTGAGTTACATCCTCCCCTCCGCAGGTATCCGGCTTGGAGGGGTCGGGAATTCGGACGTAGCTAGTCCTTAGAATAGATGAAGGGTCGCCGCACTGCGCCTCTACCACGACAACGTGGTGGGTGACTTGGGGAGAGTTAATTTCTCTTAGATCAGGTTTAAGCCCAACCTGGTCATAATCTGTAGCGACCCCCAGGGCGGTGATGCAATCCAAGAGCTCGTTTACGGAAGAGAGCTCCATTGGATCTAGCTGTTCGACGAACTCCGAGCTGACGTGTAGGTTGCTTTTGATGACCCAAGAGGTCACCGTTGGCGCAACAGCCGAACAGGCGGTCATGAGGGAACCATCTAACCGGAGAGTTTGGCCGACAGCCAAGGCTCCCTTAGCGATGGCGCCGTCTTTAAAGACGGGAGGAGGCATCCTTCCTGATTGCGACGGCACAGAGGAACTCTCAATGAAAGCACCAATGTTGGTGTCAAAACCGGTGGATCTCGGGTAGGGGGTCCCGAACTGTGCGTCTAGGCCGGATGATAACAGGAGGCAGGGAACACGATGTTTTACCCAGGTTCGGGCCCTCTCGATGGAGGTAAAACCCTACGTCCTGCTTGATTAATATTGATGATATGGGTAGTACAAGAGTGGATCTACCACGAGATCGAGGAGGCTAAACCCTAAAAGCTAGCCTATGGTATGGTTGTTGTATAATGATGATCTTCTACGGACTAGAACCCTCCGGTTTATATAGACACCGGATAGGGTTAGGGTTACATAGAGTCGGTTACAATGGTAGGAGATCTCGAATATCCGCATCGCCAAGCTTGCCTTCCACGCCAAGGAAAGTCCCATCCGGACATGGGACGAAGTCTTCAATCTTGTATCTTCATAGTCCAGGAGTCCGGCTGAAGGTATAGTCCGGCTACCCAAACACCCCCTAATCCAGGACTCCCTCAACGCTCCAAGCAAAACACATATCATGTGGTAAATAAAAATATAGCTCCAAGTAAAGTTACCGATAGAAGTAGACGAAAGAGGGGATGCCTTCTGGGGCATCCCCAAGCTTTGGCTTTTGGCTATCCTTAGATTATCTTGGGGGTGCCATGGGCATCCTGAAGCTTAGGCTCTTGGCACTCCTTGATCCATAATCCATCAAATCTTTACCCAAAACTTGAAAACTTCACAACACAAAACATAAAGTAGAAAATCTCATGAGCTCCGTTAGCGAAAGAAAACAAAAGACCACTTCAAGGTACTGTAATGAACTCATTATTTATTTATATGGGTGTTATACCTACTGTATTCCAACTTCTCTATGGTTTAAAAACTATTTTACTAGCCATAGATTCATCAAAATAAGCAAACAACACACGAAAAAGAGAATGTGTCAAAAACAGAACAGTCTGTAGTAATCTGTATCTAGCGCAAGATCTGGAACCCCAAAAATTCTAAAATAAATTTCTGGACGTGAGGAATTTATCTATTAATCATATGCAAAAAGAATTAACTAAATATCACTTTTCAAATAAAAATTACAGCAGTTCTCGTGAGTGCTAAAGTTTCTGTTTTTTACAGCAAGTTCAACAAGACTTACCCAAGTCTTCCCAACGGTTCTACTTGGCATAAACAGTAATTAAACACAAAAAAACACAACCAAAACAGAGGTTAAATAATTTATTTATTACTAAACAGGATAAAAAAGCAAGGAATAAAAATAAAATTGGGTTGCCTCCCAACAAGCGCTATCGTTTAACGCCCCTAGCTAGGCATAACAAGCAAGAATAGATCTAGGTATTGCCATCTTTGGTAGGCAATCCATAAGTGACTCTCATAATAGATTCATAAGGTAATTTAATTTTATTTCTATGGAAGTGTTCCATGCCTTTCCTTAATGGAAATTGGAATCTAATATTTCCTTCCTTCATATCAATAATTGCACCAATCGTTCTAAGGAAAGGTCTACCAAGAATAATAGGACATGAAGGATTGCAATCTATGTCAAGAACAATAAAATCTATGGGCACATAATTACTATTTGCAACAATAAGAACATCATTAATTCTTCCCATAGGTTTCTTAATAGTGTAATCCGCAAGGTGCAAGTTCAGAGAGCAATCATCAAAATCACGGAAACCTAACAAATCACACAAAGTCTTTGGAATCGTGGAAACACTAGCACCCAAATCACATAAAGCATAGCATTCATGATCTTTAATTTTAATTTTAATAGTTGGTTCCCACTCATCATAAAGTTTTCTTGGGATAGAAACTTCCAATTCAAGTTTTTCTTCATAAGATTGCATCAAGGCATCAACGATATGTTTAGTAAACGCTTTATTTTGACTATAAGCGTGAGGAGAATTTAGCACGGATTGCAACGAGGAAATACAATAAATCAAAGAGCAATTTTCATAGTTAAATTCCTTGAAATCCATAATAGTGGGTTTAGCAACATCTAGGGTTTTAATTTCTTCGATCCCACTTTTATCAAATTTAGCATCAAGATCAAAAGATTCAGAATCCTTGGAATGCCTTCTAGGTAAAGGCGGATCATATTTAGTCCCATCATTATCAAGATTCATATTGCAAAACAAAGATTTAATAGGGGACACATCAATAACTTTTAGATCTTCATCATTATTTTCATAGGAACTAGAAGAACACACTTTTATAAAGGCATCTTTCTTAGCACGCATCCTAGCGGTTCTTTCTTTGCACTCATCAATGGAAATTATCATGGCTTTGAGAGACTCATTGATATCATGCTTAGGTGGAATAGATCTAAGTTTCAAAGAATCAACATCAAGAGCAATTCTATCAATGTTCCTGGCCAAATCATCAATCTTAAGCAATTTTTCTTCAATCATAGCATTAAAATTCTTTTGCAAAGTAATAAATTCTTTAATATTAGATTCAAAATCAGAGGGAATCTTATTATAATTTCCATAAGAATTGTTGTAGGAATTATCATAATTATTAGAGGGATTACTAGGATAAGGCCTAGGGTTGAAATTTCCTCTATACGCGTTATTACCAAAATTGTTCCTACCAACAAAATTCACATCCATAGATTCATTATTATTCTCAATCAAAGTAGACAAGGGCATATCATTAGGATCAGAAGAAACACTCTTATTAGCAAATAATTCCATAAGTTCATCCATCTTTCCACTCAAAACATTAATTTCTTCTATCGCATGCACCTTTTTATTAGTAGATCTTTCAGTATGCCATTGAGAATAATTAACCATAATATTATGTAGGAGTTTAGTAGCTTCTCCTAAAGTGATTTCCATAAAAGTGCCTCCCGCGGCCGAATCTAAAAGATTTCTAGAAGAAAAATTCAATCCAGCATAAAATTTTTGTATAATCATCCATAAATTTAAACCATGAGTAGGGCAATTACGTATCATTAATTTCATTCTCTCCCAAGATTGTGTAACATGTTCATGATCAAGTTGCTTAAAATTCATAATATCGTTTCTAAGAGAGATGATCTTAGAAGGAGGAAAATACTTAGAGATAAAAGCATCTTTGCACTTGTTCCATGAATCAATACTATTTTTAGGAAAAGACGAAAACCAAGCTTTAGCACGATCTCTAAGCGAAAAAGGAAATAGCTTCAATTTAACAATATCATTATCCACATATTTCTTATTTTGCATGTCACACAAATCAACGAAGCTATTTAGATGGGTAGCGGCATCTTCGCTAGGAAGGCCGGAGAACAGATCTTTCATAACAAGATTCAGCAAAGCAGCATTAATTTCACAAGATTCAGCATCGGTAAGAGGAGCAATCGGAGTGCTAATAAAATCATTGTTGTTGGTATTGGTGAAATCACACAATTTAGTATTATCGTGAGCCATCGTGACAAGCAAGCAGACTAACACACAAGCAAACAAAAAGCAAGCGGGCAAAAAAAGGCAAATAGAGAAAGAGGGGGAGGATAGAGAGAGAGGGCGAATAAAACGGCAAGGGTGAAGTGGGGGAGAGAATAACGAGAGGAAAATGGCAAATAATTTAATGCGGGAGATAAGGGTATGTGATGGGTACTTGGTATGTTGACTTTTGCGTAGACCTCCCCGGCAACGGCGCCAGAAATCCTTCTTGCTACCTCTTTTAGCACTACGTTGGTTTTCCCCGAAGAGGAAGGGATGATGCAGCAAAGTAGCGTAAGTATTTCCCTCATTTTTTGATAACCAAGGTATCAATCCAGTAGGAGGCTACGCGCGAGTCACTCGCACCTGCACAAAACAAATAAATCCTCGCAACCAACGCAAATAGGGGTTGTCAATCCCTATAGGGCCACTTAAGAGAGTGAGATCTGATAGATATGATAAGATAATATTTTTGGTATTGTTATGATAAAGATGCAAAGTAAAATAAAGGCAAAGTAAATAGCAAAGCAAATAACTAAGTAGTAGGAGATTGATATGATAAAGATAGACCCGGGGTCCATATGTTTCACTAGTGGCTTCTCTCGAGAGCATAAGTATTCTACGGTGGGTGAAAAAATTACTGTTGAGCAATTGACAGAATTGAGCATAGTTATGAGAATATCTAGGTATGATCATGTATATAGGCATCACGTCCGAGACAAGTAGACCGACTCCTGCCTGCATCTACTACTATTACTCCACTCATCGACCGCTATCCAGCATGCATCTAGAGTATTAAGTTAAAAACAGAGTAACGCCTTAAGCAAGATGACATGATGTTGAGGGATAGACTCATGCAATATGAAGAAAACCCCATCTTGTTATCCTCGATGGAAACAATACAATACATGCCTTGCTGCCCTTACTGTCACCGGGAAAGGACACCGCAAGATTGAACCCAAAGCTAAGCACTTCTCCCATTGCAAGAAAGATCAATCTAGTAGGCCAAACCAAACTAATAATTCGAAGAGACTTGCAAAGATAACCAATCATACATAAAAGAATTCAGAGAAGATTCAAATATTATTCATAGATAGACTTGATCATAAACCCACAATTTATCAGCCTCAACAAACACACCGCAAAAAGAAGATTACGTCGAATAGATCTCCACAAGAGAGGGGGAGAACATTGTATTGAGATCCAAAAAGAGAGAAGAAACCATCTAGCTATTAACTATGGACCCGTAGGTCTGAAGTAAACTACCCACACTTCATCGGAGGGGCTATGGTGTTGATGTAGAAGCCCTCCGTGATCGATGCCCCCTCCGTCGGAGCTCCGGAACAGGCCCCAAGATGGGATCTCATGGATACAGAAAGTTACGGCGGTGGAATTAGGGTTTTGGCTCCGTACCTGATCGTTTGGGGGTACGTGGGTATATATAGGAGAAAGAAGTACGTCGATGGAGCAACAGGGGGCCCACGAGGGTGGAGGGGCGCCTGGGGGGTTAGGCGCGCCCCCTACCTTGTGGCCTCCTGTTACGTTTCTTGACGTAGGGTCCAAGTCTCCCGAGTTGTATTCGATGGGAAAATCACGTTCCCGAAGGTTTCATTCCGTTTGGACTCCATTTGATATTCCTTTTCTTCAGAACCCTAAAACAGCCAAAAACATCAATTCTGGGTTGGGCCTCCGGTTAATAGGTTAGTCCCAAAAATAATATAAAAGTGGATAATAAAGCCCAATAATGTCCAAAACAGTAGATAATATAGCATGGAGCAATCAATAATTATAGATACGTTGGAGACGTATCACATGCCAACTAGGCAATTTTGATGAGCTGTCATAGAATTAAATGAAGAAAGAGAGGGTTAAGTATCATATCATGAAACCGTGTCATAATAAATGCTATGCTACTATGTGTCATAAGTAGGCTATAAGGAAAGAGAAGAGGAGAGAGAAGAGAAGCGAGCTCTTGGTTAGTAGAGCCAGCTGCAACACGAGACCCAAGACTCTTTGTGAGGATGTAAGGTGGGCCAACTATTGATAAACTAGTACGTATTTAAAACTTATTATTGTACATGCCGGCTAAGAGGTTGGCTGTATATGACATGGCAACTTCTTATAGCTGACCGTTGGCTGTATTATTAACCAAGCTCTTAGTGAGGCAGCTAGTATATCATAGAGTAGCTAGTATCATACTCCCTCCTTTCCGGTTTAGAGGGCTTAATTAAAAAATCTCACCAACCAAGGTAGATGGTGAGTGGTGGAATATTTTTGTAGTTTGCAAAAACACCCAATTAATGCTTTTGTTTTCCTCAAAAAATTATGTTTACCAAGGTATTAATTGTTGGGGAACGTAGCATGCAATTTCAAAAAAATTCCTACGATCACGCAAGATCTATCTAGGAGATGCATAGCAACAAGAGGGGGAGAGTGTGTCCACGTACCCTTGTAGACCGAAAGCGGAAGCGGTAGGTTAACGCGGTTGATGTAATCGAACATCTTCATGATCCAACCGATCTAGTACCGAACATACGGCACCTCCAAGTTCAACACACGTTCAATTCGATGACGTCCCTCGGACTCTTGATCCAGCAGAGGGTCAAGGGAGAGTTCCGTCAGCACGACGGCGTGGTGACGGTGATGGTGATGTGATCCGCGCGGGGCTTCACCTAAGCACTACGACGGTATGACCAGATGAGTAAACTGTGGAGGGGGGGCACCGCACACGGCTAATAGAACAATTGATGTGCCTTTGGGGTGCCCCCGCCCCCGTATATAAAGGAGGGGAGGAGGAGGCGCCTGTTGGGAAACTAGTAGAAATTCAAAATTTTCCTACGTGTCACCAAGATCTATCTATGGAGAAACCAGCAACGAGGGGAAGGAGAGTGCATCTACATACCCTTGTAGATCGCTAAGCGGAAGCGTTCAAGAGAACGGGGTTGAAGGAGTCGTACTCGTCGTGATCCAAATCACCGGAGATCCTAGTGCCGAACGGACGGCACCTCCGCGTTCAACACACGTACAGCCCAGTGACGTCTCCCATGCCTTGATCCAGCAAGGAGAGAGGGAAAGGTTGAGGAATACTCCATCCAGCAGCAGCATGACGGTGTGGTGGTGGTGGAGGAGCATGGTACTCCGGCAAGGCTTCGCCAAGCACCGCAAGAGACGAGGAGGAGAGAGGTAGGGCTGCGCCAGGGAGAGAGGAACTCGTGTGTGTTGGGCAGCCCAAACCTCAACTATATATAGGGGGGGAGGGGCTGCGCCCCCACCTAGGGTTCCCTCCCTAGGGGTGGCGGCAGCCCCCTAGATCCCATCTAGGGGCGGCCAAGGGGAGGGGAGAGGGGGAGGCACACCAGGGTGGGCCTTAGGGCCCATCTGCCCTAGGGTTTGCTCCCTTCCCATCTTCCTTGCGCCTTGGGCCTTGGTGGGGGGGGCGCACCAGCCCACCTGGGGCTGGTCCCCTCCCACACTTGTCCCATGCCGCCCTCCGAGGCTTGTGGCCCCACTTGGTGGACCCCCGGGACCCTCCTGGTGGTCCTGGTACGTTACCGATAAAACCCGAAACTTTTCCGGTGACCAAAACAGGACTTCCCATATATAAATCTTTACCTCCGGGCCATTCCGGAACTCGTCGTGATGTCCGGGATCTCATCCGGGACTCTGAACAACATTCGGTAACCACATACAAACTTCCTTTATAACCCTAGCGTCATCGAACCTTAAGTGTGTAGACCCTACGGGTTCGGGAACCGTGCAGACATGACCGAGACGTTCTCCGGTCAATAACCAACAGCGGGATCTGGATACCCATGTTGGTTCCCACATGTTCCACGATGATCTCATCGGATGAACCATGATGTCGAGGATTCGATCAATCCCGTATTCAATTCCCTTTGTCTAGCGGTATTGTACTTGCCCGAGATTCGATCGTCGGTATCCCGATACCTTGTTCAATCTCGTTACCGGCAAGTCTCTTTTACTCGTTCGTAACACATCATCCCGTGATCAACTCCTTGGTCACATTGTGCACATTATGATGATGTCCTACCGAGTGGGCCTAGAGATACCTCTCCGTTTACACGGAGTGACAAATCCCAGTCTTCATTCGTGCCAACTCAACAGACACTTTCGGAGAAACCTGTAGTGTACCTTTATAGCCACCCAGTTACGTTGTGACATTTGGCACACCCAAAGCAGTCCTACGGTATCCGGGAGTTGCACAATCTCATGGTCTAAGGAAATGATACTTGACATTAGAAAAACTTTAGCATACGAACTACATGATCTTGTGCTAGGCTTAGGATTGGGTCTTGTCCATCACATCATTCTCCTAATGATGTGATCCCATTATCAATGACATCCAATGTCCATGGTCAGGAAACTGTAACCATCTATTGATCAACGAGCTAGTCAACTAGAGGCTTACTAGGGACATGGTGTTGTCTATGTATCCACACATGTATCTGAGTTTCCTATCAATACAATTCTAGCATGGATAATAAATGATTATCATGAACAAGGAAATATAATAATAATCAATTTATTATTGCCTCTAGGGCATATTTCCAACAGTTTCCCACTTGCACTAGAGTCAATAATCCAGTTCACATCGATATGTGATTAACACTCAAGGTCACATCCCCATGTGACTAACACCGAAGAGTTTACTAGAGTCAATAATCTAGTTCACATTACCATGTGATTAACACTCGATGAGTTCTGGGTTTGATCATGTTATGCTTGTGAGAGATGTTATAGTCAACGGGTCTGAATCTTTCAGATCCGTGTGTGCTTTACAAATCTCTATGTCATCTCCTAGATGCAGCTACCACGTTCTATTTGGAGCTATTCCAAATAATTGTTCTACTATACGAATCCAGTTTACTACTCAGAATAATCTGGATTAGTGTCCAAGTTTGCATCGGCGTAACCCTTTACGACGAACTCTTTTACCACCTCCATAATCGAGAAAATTCCTTAGTCCACTAGTTACTAAGGATAACTTTGACCGATGTCCTGTGATCCATTCTTGGATCACTCTTGTACCCCTTGACTGACTCATGGCAAGGCACACTTCAGGTGCAGCACATAGCATAGCATACTGTAGAGAGCCTATGACAAACGCATAGGGGACGACCTTTGTCCTTCCTCTTTCTTCTGCCGTGGTCGAGCTTTAAGTCTTAACTTCATACCTTACAACTCAGGCAAGAACTCCTTCTTTGACTGATCCATCTTGAACACCTTCAAGATCATGTCAAGGTATGTGCTCATTTGAAAGTACCATTAAGCGTTTTGATCTATCCTTATAGATCTTGATGCTCAATGTTCAAGTAGCTTAATCTAGGCTTTCCATTGAAAAACACTTTTCAAATAACTCTGCATGCTTTCCAGAAATTCTACGTAATTTCCGATCAACAATATGTTAACAACATATACTCATCAGAAATTCTATAGTGCTCCCACTCACTTCTTTGGAAATACAAGTTTCTCATAAACTTTGTATACACCCAAAACTTTGATCATCTCATCAAAGCATACATTCCAACTCCGAGATGCTTACTCCAGTCCTTAGAAGGATTGTTGGAGCTTTGCATACTTGTTAGCATCTTTCAGGATTGACAAAACCTTCTGGTTGTATCACATACAACCTTTCCTCAAAAAAAAACGTCGAGGAAACAATGTTTTGATATCCTATCTGCAAGATTTCATAAATAATGCAGTAATCGCTAATATAATTCCAACAGACTCTTAGCATCGCTACGAGTGAGAAAGTCTCATCGTAGTCAACTCCTTGAACTTGTCAGAAAACATCTTAACGACAAGTCGAGCTTTCTTAATGGTGGTACTTACTATCATTGTCCGTCTTCCTTTTAAAATCCATATGTACCTAACAGCCTTACGACCATCAAGTAGTTCTTCCAAAGTCTACACTTTGTTTTCATATATGGATCCTCTCTCGGATTATATGGCTTCAAGCCATTTTGGAATCCAGGCCCACCATCGCTTCTCCATAGCTCGTAGGTTCATTGTTGTCTAGCAACATGACTTCCAAGACAGGATTACGTACAACTCTGAAGCAGTACGCATCCTTGTCATCCCACAATGTTTGGTAGTGACTTGATATGAAGTTTCATGATCACTATCATAAGCTTCCACTTCAATTGGTGTAGGTGCCACAGGAACAACTTCCTGTGCCCTGCCATACACTAGTTGAAGAGACGGTTCAATAACCTCATCAAGTCTCCACCATCCTCCCACTCAATTCTTTCGAGAGAAACTTTTCCTCGAGAAAGGACCCGATTCTAGAAACAATCCCTTATTGCTTTCGAATCTGAGACAGGAGGTATACCCAACTGTTTTTGGTGTCCTATGAAGATGCATTTATCCGCTTTGGGTTCGAGCTTATCAGCCTGAAACTTTTCACATAAGCATCGCAGCCCCAAACTTTTAAGAAATGACAGCTTAGGTTTCTGTAAACCATACGGTGTCATCTCATCGGAATTATGTGGTGCCCTATTTAAAGTGAATGTGGTTGTCTCTAATGCCTAACCCATAAACTATCGTGGTAATTCGATAAGGGACATCATGGTATGCATCATATCCAATACGGTGCAGTTATGATGTTCGGACACACCATCACACCATGGTGTTCCTGGCTGTATTGGTTGTGAAACAATTTCCACAATGTCTTAATTCTATGCCAAACTCGTAATTCAAATATTCATCTCTACGACCATATCATAGACATTTTATCCTCTTTTCACGACGATGTTCAACTTCACTCTGAAATTACTTGAACCTTTCAATAATTCAGACTTATGTTTCATCATGTAAATATACTCAGTATCTACTCAAATCATCTGTGAAGTAAGAACATAACGATATCCACTACATGCCTCATCACTCATTGGACTGCGCACATCAAGATGTATTACTTCCAACAAGTTGCTTTCTTGTTCCATTTTACTGAAAACGAGGCTTTCAGTCATCTTGCCCATGTGGTATGATTTGCATGTCTCAAGTGATTCAAAATCAAGTGAGTCCAAACGATCCATCTGTATAGAGTTTCTTCATGCATATCTACCAACAAACATGGTTCGCATGTCTCAATCCTTTCAAAAATGAGTGAGTCCAAAGATCCATCAACATGGAGCTTCTTCATTCGTTTTATACCGATATGACTTAAGTGGCAGTGCCACAAGTAGGTGGTACTATCATTACTATCTTATATCTTTTGGCATGAACATGCGTATCACTACGATCGAGATTCAATAAACCATTCATTTTAGGTGTAAGACCATTGAAGGTGTTATCCAAATAAACAGAGTAACCATTATTCTCCTTAAATGAATAACCGTATTGCGATAGACGTAATCCAATCATGTCTATGCTCAACACAAACACCAAATAACAATTATTTAGGTTTTAATACCAATCTCGATGGTAGAGGGAGCGTACGATATTTGATCAACCTTGGAAACACTTCCAACACATATCATCATCTCACCTTTTAGCTAGTCTCCGTTTATTCCGTAGCCTTTTGTTTTGAGTTACTAACACTTAGCAACCGAACCGGTATCTAATACCCTGGTGCTACCAGGAGTACTAGTAAAGTACACATTGTAATGCATATCCAATATACTTCTGTCGACCTTGCCAGCCTTCTCATCTACCAAGTATCTAGGGTGGTTCTGCTTCAGTGACTATTCCCCTTATTACAGAAACATTTAGTCTCGGGCTTGGGTTCAACTTTGGGTTTCTTCACTAGAACAGCAGCTGATTTGCCGTTTCATGAAGTATCCCTTCTTGCCCTTGCCCTTCTTGAAACTAGTGGTTTCACCAACCATCAACAATTGATGCTCCTTCTTTATTTCTACTTTTGTGGTGTCAAACATCGCGAATATCTCAAGGATCATCATATATGTCCCTTATATTATAGTTCATCACGAAGCTCTAGCAGCTTGGTGGTAATGAGTTCGGAGAAACATCACTATCTCATCTGGAAGATCAACTCCCACTTGATTCAAATGATTGTTGTACTCAGATAATCTGAGCACAAGCTCAACAATTGAGCTTTTCTCCCTTAGTTTGCAGGCTAAGAAATCGTCGGAGGTCTTATACCTCTTGACGTGGGCACGAGCCTGAAATCCCAATTTCAGCCCTCGAAACATCTCCTATGTTTCGCGATGTTTCAAAACGTCTTCGGTGCCTCAACTCTAAACCGTTTAACTGAACTATCACGTAGTTATCAAAATGTGCATGTCAGATATTCGCAACATCCACAGACAACATTCGAGGTTCAGCACACTGAGCGGTGCATTAAGGACACAAGCCTTCTATGAAGCAATGAGGAAAATCCTTAGTTTACGGACCTAGTCCGCATAATTTCTACTATCAACTTTCAACAAAATTTTCTCTAGGAACATATCTAAACAGTAGAACTGAAGCGCGAGCTACGACATAATTTGCGAAGACCTTTTGACTATGTTCAGGATAATTAAGTTCATCTTATGAACTCCCACTCAGATAGACATCCCTCTAGTCATCTAAGTGATTACATGATCCGAGTCAACTAGGCCATGTCTGATCATCACGTGAGACGAACTAGTCAACATCGGTGAACATATTCATGTTGATCGTATCTTCTATACGACTCATGCTCGACCTTTCGGTCTCTCGTGTTCCGAGGCCATGTCTGTACATGCTAGGCTCGTCAAGTCAACCTAAGTGTTTCGCGTGTGTAAATCTGGCTTACACCCGTTGTATGTGAACATAAGAATCTATCACACCCGATCATCACGTGGTGCTTCGAAACGACGAACTTTCACAACGGTGCACAGTTAGGGGGAACACTTTCTTGAAATTTTAATGAGGGATCATCTTATTTACTACTGCCGTTCTAAGTAAACAAGATGCAAAAACATGATAAACATCACATGCAATCAAATAATAGTGACATGATATGGCCAATATCATATAGCTCCTTTGATCTCCATCTTGGGGCTCCATGATCATCTTGTCACCGGCATGACACCATGATCTCCATCATCGTGTCTCCATGAAGTTGCTCACCAACTATTACTTCTACTACTACAGCTAACGGTTAGCAATAAAGTAAAGTAATTACATGACGTTTATGTTGACACGCAGGTCATAAATAAATTAAGACAACTCATATGGCTCCTGCCGGTTGTCATACTCATCGACATGCAAGTCGTGATTCCTATTACAAGAACATGATCAATCTCATACATCACATATCATTCATCACATTCTTCTTGGCCATATCACATCACATAACATACCCTGCAAAAACAAGTTAGACATCCTCTAATTGTTGTTTGCATGTTTTACGTGGCTGCTATGGGTTTCTAGCAAGAATGTTTCTTACCTACGCAAAAACCACAACGTGATATGCCAATTGCTATTTACCCTTCATAAGGACCCTTTTCATCGAATCCGATCCGACTAAAGTGGGAGAGACAGACACCCGCTAGCCACCTTATGCAACTAGTGCATGTCAGTCGATGGAATCAGTCTCACGTAAGAGTACGTGTAAGGTCGGTCCGGGCCGCTTCATCCCATGATGCCATCGAATCAAGATAAGACTAGTAACGGTAAGCATATTGAACAAAATCAACGCCCACAACTACTTTGTGTTCTACTCGTGCATAGAATCTACACAATAGACCTAGCTCATGATGCCACTGTTGGGGAACGTAGCAGAAATTCAAAATTTTCCTACGTGTCACCAAGATCTATCTATGGAGAAACCAGCAACAAGGGGAAGGAGAGTGCATCTACATACCCTTGTAGATCGCTAAGCGGAAGCGTTCAAGAGAACGGGGTTGAAGGAGTCGTACTCATCGTGATCCAAATCACCGGAGATCCTAGTGCCGAACGGACGGCACCTCCGCGTTCAACACACGTACAGCCCGGTGACGTCTCCCATGCCTTGATCCAGCAAGGAGAGAGGGAGAGGTTGAGGAAGACTCCATCCAGCAGCAGCACGACGGCGTGGTGGTGGTGGAGGAGCGTGGTACTCCGGCAGGGCTTCGCCAAGCACCGCAAGAGACGAGGAGGAGAGAGGTAGGGCTGCGCCAGGGAGAGAGGAACTCATGTGTATTGGGCAGCCCAAACCTCAACTATATATAGGGGGAGGGGAGGGGCTGCGCCCCCACCTAGGGTTCCCTCCCTAGGGGTGGCGGCAGCCCCCTAGATCCCATCTAGGGGCGGCCAAGGGGAGGGGAGAGGGGGAGGCGCACCAGGGTGGGCCTTAGGGCCCATCTGCCCTAGGGTTTGCTCCCTTCCCCTCTTCCTTGTACCTTGGGCCTTGGTGGGGGCGCACCAGCCCACCTGGGGCTGGTCCCCTCCCACACTTGGCCCATGCCGCCCTCCGGGGCTTGTGGCCCCACTTGGTGGACCCCCGGGACCCTCTCGGTGGTCCCGGTACGTTACCGATAAAACCCGAAACTTTTCCGGCGACCAAAACAGGACTTCCCATATATAAATCTTTACCTCCGGGCCATTCCGGAACTCGTCGTGATGTCCGGGATCTCATCCGGGACTCTGAACAACATTCGGTAACCACATACAAACTTCCTTTATAACCCTAGCGTCATCGAACCTTAAGTGTGTAGACCCTACGGGTTCGGGAACCATGCAGACATGACCGAGACGTTCTCCGGTCAATAACCAACAACGGGATCTGGATACCCATGTTGGTTCCCACATGTTCCATGATGATCTCATCGGATGAACCACGATGTCGAGGATTCGGTCAATCCTGTATTCAATTCCCTTTGTCTAGCGGTATTGTACTTGCCCGAGATTCGATCGTCGGTATCCCGATACCTTGTTCAATCTCATTACCGGCAAGTCTCTTTTACTCGTTCCATAATACATCATCCCGTGATCAACTCCTTGGTCACATTGTGCACATTATGATGATGTCCTACCGAGTGGGCCCAGAGATACCTCTCCGTTTACACGGAGTGACAAATCCCAGTCTTGATTCGTGCCAACCCAACAGACACTTTCGGAGATACCTGTAGTGTACCTTTATAGCCACCCAGTTACGTTGTGACATTTGGCACACCCAAAGCAGTCCTACGGTATCCGGGAGTTGCACAATCTCATGGTCTAAGGAAATGATACTTGACATTAGAAAAACTTTAGCATACGAACTACATGACCTTGTGCTAGGCTTAGGATTGGGTCTTGTCCATCACATCATTCTCCTAATGATGTGATCCCGTTATCAATGACATCCAATGTCCATGGTCAGGAAACTGTAACCATCTATTGATCAACGAGCTAGTCAACTAGAGGCTTACTAGGGACATGGTGTTGTCTATGTATCCACACATGTATCTGAGTTTCCTATCAATACAATTCTAGCATGGATAATAAATGATTATCATGAACAAGGAAATATAATAATAATCAATTTATTATTGCCTCTAGGGCATATTTCCAACAGCGCCGGCCTAGAGGGGGCGCGCCAAGGGGGGAGTCCTACTAGGACTCCTAGTCCTAGTAGGATTCCCCCCTTTTCCTTTCTTCACCGGAGTGAAAAGGAAGGAGAGGGAGAGGGAGCCACCTCCCAGCGGGCTTCCCTCTCTCTCCCCTAGGCCCATGTGGGCCAAATACTTCCCCGGGGGGTTCCGGTAACCCCTCGGTACTCCGGTAAAATACCCGAATCACTCGATACCATTTCGATGTCCAAATACTACCTTCCAATATATGAATCTTTACCTCTCGACCATTTCAAGACTCCTCATCATGTCCGTGATGTCATCCAGGACTCCGAACAAACTTCGGGCACCAAAACACATAACTCATAATACAAATCGTCATCAAACGTTAAGCGTGCGGACCCTACAGGTTCGAGAACTATGTAGACATGACCGAGACACATCTCTGGTCAATAACCAATAGATGAACCTTGATGCTCATATTGGTTCCTACATATTCTACGAAGATCGTTATTGGTCAAACCGCAATAACAACATACGTTATTCCCTTTGTCATCGGTATGTTAGTTGCCCGAGATTTGATCATTGGTATCATCATACCTAGTTCAATCTTGTTACCGGCAACTCTCTTTACTCGTTCGGTAATACATCATCCCGCAATTAACTCATTAGTTACATTGCTTGCAAGGCTTATAGTGATGTGCATTACCAAGAGGGCCCAGAGATACCTCTCTGATACTCAGAGTGAAAAATCCTAATCTTGATCTATGCCAACCCAACAAACACCTTCGGAGACACCTGTAGAGCATCTTTATAATCACCTAGTTACGTTGTGACATTTGATAGCACACAAGGTGTTCCTCCGGTATTCGGGAGTTGCATAATCTCATAGTCGGAGGAATATGTATAAGTCATGAAGAAAGCAATAGTAATAAAACTTAATGATCATTATGCTAAGCTAACGAATGGGTCTTGCCCATAACATCATTCTCTAATGATGTGATCCCGTTCATCAAATGACAACACATGTCTATGATCAGGAAACTTAACCATCTTTGATTGACGAGCTAGTCAAGTTGGGGCATACTAGGGACACTCAGTTTTGTCTATGTATTCACACATGTACTAAGTTTCCAGTTAATACAATTCTAGCATAAATAATAAACATTTATCATGATATAAGGAAATATAAATAAAAACTTTATTATTGCCTCTAGGGCATATTTCCTTCAGTCTCCCACGTGCACCGGAGTCAATAATCTAGATTACATACTAATGATTCCAACACCCATGGAGTCTTGGTGTTGATCATGTTTTGCTCGTGGAAGAGGCTTAGTCAACAGGTCTGCAACATTTAGATCCGTATGTATCTTGCAAATCTCTATGCCTCCCTCCTTGACTTGATCGCGGATGGAACTGAAGTGTCTCTTGATGTGTTTGGTTCTCTTGTGAAACCTGGATTCCTTTGCCAAGGCAATTGCTCCAGTATTGTCACAAAAGATTTTCTTTGGACCCGATGCACTAGGTATTACACCTAGATCGGATATGAACTCCTTCATCCAGACTCCTTCATTTGCTGCTTCCGAAGCAGCTATTTACTCCGCTTCACACGTAGATCCCACCATGATGCTCTGTTTGGAACTACACCAACTTAAAGCTCCACCATTCAATATAAATAAGTATCTGGTTCGTGACTTAGAGTCATCCAGATCAGTGTCAAAGCTTGCATCGACGTAACCATTTACAACAAGCTTTTTGTCACCTCCATAAATGAGAAACATATCCTTAGTCCTTTTCAGGTATTTCAGGATGTTATTAACTTTTGTCCAGTGATCCACTCCTGGATTACTTTGGTACCTCCCTGCTGAACTTATAGCAAGGCACACATTAGGTCTGGTACACAGCATTGCATACATGATAGAACCTATGGCTGAGGCATAGGGAATGACTTTCATTTTCTCTCTATCTTCTGAAGTGGTCGGGCATTGAGTCTGAATCAACTCCACACCTTGTAACACAGGCAAGAACCCTTTATTTGACTGGTCCATTTTGAACTTATTCAAAACTTTATCAAGGTATGTGTATGTGCTTTGTGAAAGTCCAATTAAGCGTCTTGATCTATCTCTATAGATCTTGATGCCCAACATATAAGCAGCTTCACCGAGGTCTTTCATTGAAAAATTCTTATTCAAGTATCCTTTTATGTTATCCGAAAATTCTGCATTATTTCCAATCAACAATATGTCATCCACATATAATATTAGAAATGCTACAGAGCTCCCACTCACTTTCTTGTAAACACAGGCTTCTCCAAAAGTCTGTATAAAACCATATGCTTTGATCACACTATCAAAGTGTATATTCCAACTCTGAGATGCTTGTACCAGTCCATAAATGGATCGCTGGAGCTTGCACACTTTGTTAGCACCTTTAGGATCGACAAAACCTTCTGGTTGCATCATATACAACTCTTCTTTAAGAAATCCATTATGGAATGCAATTTTGACATCCATTTGCCAAATTTCATAATCATAAATTGCAGCAATTGCTAACATGATTCGGATAGACTTAAGCATTGCTACGGGTGAGAAGGTCTCATCATAGTCAACTCCTTGGACTTGTTGAAAACCTTTCGCAACAAGTCGAGCTTTGTAGACACTAACATTACCGTCAGCGTCAGTCTTCTTCTTGAAGATCCATTTATTTTCTATGGCTTGGCGATCATCAGGCAAGTCAACCAAAGTCCACACTATGTTCTCATACATGAACCCCATCTCAGATTTCATGGCCTCAAGCCATTTCACGGAATCTGGGCTCATCATCGCTTCCTCATAGTTCGTAGGTTCGTCATGGTCTAGTAACATGACTTCCAGAACAGGATTACCGTACCACTCTGGTGCAGACCGTACTCTAGTTGACCTACGAGGTTCGGTAGTAACTTGATCTGAAGTTTCATGATCATCATCATTAGCTTCCACACTAATTGGTGTAGGAATCACTGGAACTGATTTCTGTGATGAACTACTTTCCAATTCAGGAGAAGGCAATTACCTCATCAAGTTCTACTTTCCTCCCACTCACTTCTTTCGAGAGAAACTCCTTCTCTAGAAAGGATCCATTCTTAGCAACAAATATCTTGCCTTCAGATCTATGATAGAAGGTGTACCCAACAATTTCCTTTGGGTATCCTATGAAGATGCATTTCTCCGATTTGGGTTCGAGCTTATCAGGTTGAAGCTTTTTCACATAAGCATCGCAGCCCCAAACTTTAAGAAACGACAACTTAGGTTTCTTGCCAAACAACAGTTCATATGGTGTCATCTCAATGGATTTAGATGGTGCCCTATTTAACGTGAATGCAGCCGTATGTAAAGCATAACCCCAAAACGATAGTGGTCAATCGGTAAGAGACATCATAGACCACACCATATATCTAATAAAGCACGGTTACAACGTTCGGACACACCATTACGATGTGGTGTTCCAGGTGGCGTGAGTTGCAAAACTATTCCACATTATTTCAAATGAAGACCAAACTCATAACTCAAATATTCACCTCCACGATCAGATCATAGAAACTTTATTTTCTTGTTACGATGATTTTCCACTTCACACTGAAATTCTTTGAACTTTTCAAATGTTTCAGACTTATGTTTCATTAAGTAGATATACCCATATCTGCTCAAATCATCTGTGAAGGTAAGAAAATAATGATACCTGCCGCGAGCCTCAACACTCATCGGACCGCATACATCAGTATGTATTATTTCCAATAAGCCAGTGGCTCGCTCCATTGTCCCGGAGAACAGAGTTTTAGTCATCTTGCCCATGAGGCATGGTTCGCAAGTATCAAGTGATTCATAATCAAGTGATTCCAAAAGCCCATCAGCATGGAGGTTCTTCATGCGCTTTACACCAATATGACCTAAACGGTAGTGCCACAAATAAGTTGCACTATCATTATTAACTTAGCATCTTTTGGCTTCAATATTATGAATATGTGTATCACTACAATCGAGATTCAACAAAAATAGACCACTCATCAACGGTGCATGACCATAAAAGATATTACTCATATAAATAGAACAACCATTATTCATTGATTTAAATGAATAACCGTCTCACATCAAACAAGATCCAGATATAATGTTCATGCTCAATGCTGGCACCAAATAACAATTATTTAGGTCTAAAACTAATCCCGAAGGTAGATGTAGAGGTAGCGTGCCGACGGCGATCACATCGACCTTGGAACCATTTCTGACGTGCATCGTCACATCGTCCTTAGCCAATCTTTGTTTAATTCGTAGCCCCTGTTTCGAGTTGCAAATGTGAGCAATAGAACTAGTATCAAATACCCATGCGCTACTACGAGCATTAGTAAGGTACACATCAATAAGATGTATATCAAATATACCTTTCACTTTGCCATCCTTCTTATCCGCCAAATACTTGGGGCAGTTCTGCTTCCAGTGACCAGTCCCTTTGCAGTAGAAGCACTCAGTTTTAGGCTTAGGTCCAGACTTGGGTTTCTTCCCTTGAGAAGCAAGTTGCTTGCTATTCTTCTTGAAGTTCCCCTTCTTCCCTTTGCCCTTTTTCTTGAAACCAGTGGTCCCGTTAACCATCAACACTTGATGCTCCTTCTTGATTTCTACCTCCGCAGCCTTTAGCATTGCGAAGATCTTGGGAATTGTTTTTTCCATCCCTTGCATATTATAGTTCATCACTAAGCCTTTATAGCTTAGTGGCAGTGATTGAAGAACTCTATCAATGACACTATCATCAGGAAGATTAACTCCTAGCTGAGTCAAGTGGTTATGGTACCCAGACATTCTGAGTATGTGTTCACTGACAGAACTATTCTCCTCCATCTTGCAGCTATAGAACTTGTTGGAGACTTCATATCTCTCAACTCGGGCATTTGCTTGAAACATTAACTTCAACTCTTGGAACATCTCATATGCTCCATGACGTTCAAAACGTCTTTGAAGTCCTGATTCTAAGCCGTAAAGCATGGCACACTAAACTATCGAGTAGTCATTAGCTTTAGTATGCAGATGTTCATAACGTCCGGAGTTTCTCCTGCAGTGGGTCTTGCACCTAGCGGTGCTTCCATGACATAATTCTTCTGTGCAGCAATGAGGATAATCCTCAAGTTACGAACCCAGACCATGTAGTTTTTACCATCATCTTTCAACTTAGCTTTCTCTAGGAACGCATTAAAATTCAAGGGAACGGTAGCACGGGCCATTGATCTACAACAACATAGATATGCAAAAAAAACTATCAGGACTAAGTTCATGATAAATTAAGTTCAATTAATCATATTACTTAAGAACTCCCACTTAGATAGACATTCCTCTAGTCATCTAAATGATCACGTGATCCATATCAACTAAACCATGTCTGATCATCACATGAGATGGAGTAGTTTTCAATGGTGAACATCACTATGTTGATCATATCTACTATATGATTCACCTTTGACCTTTCGGTCTCAGTGTTCTGAGGCCATATCTGCATATGCTAGGCTCATCAAGTTTAACCCAAGTATTCTGCGTGTGCAAAACTGGCTTGCACCCATTGTATGTGAATGTAGAGCTTATCACACGGGACCATCACGTGGTGTCTCGGCACGACGAATTGTAGCAACGGTGCATACTCATGGAGAAAACTTATACCTTGAAATTTAGTGAGGGGTCATCTTATAATGCTACTGCCGTACTAAGCAAAATAAGATGCATAAAAGATAAACATCACATGCAATCAAAATATGTGACATGATATGGCCATCATCATCTTGTGCCTTTGATCTCCATCTCCAAGGCACCATCATGATATCCATCGTCACCGGCTTCACACCTTGATCTCCATGATAGCGTCGTTGTCATCTCGCCAACTATTGCTTCTATGGCTATCGCTATCGCTTAGTGATAAAGTAAAGCAATTACATGGCGATTTCATTTCATACAAGAAAGTGACAACCATAAGGCTCCTACCAGTTGCCGATAACTTCTACAAAACATGATCATCTCATACAACAATTTATATCTCATCACGTCTTGACCATATCACATCACAACATGTCCTGCAAAAACAAGTTAGACATCCTCTACTTTGTTGTTGCAAGTTTTACCTGGCTGCTATGGGCTTCTAGCAAGAACCGTTCTTACCTACGCATCAAAACCACAACGATTTTTCATCAAGTGTGTTGTTTTAACCTTCAACAAGGACCGGCTATAGTCAAATCCGATTCAACTAAAGTTGGAGAAACAGACACCCGCCATCCACCTGTGTGCAAAAACACGTCAGAAGAACCGGTCTCATGAATGTGGTCATGTAATGTTGGTCCGAGATGCTTCATCCAACAATACCGCCGAATCAAAATAAGACGTTGGTGGTAAGCAGTATGACTATTGTCGCCCACAACTCTTTGTGTTCTACTCATGCATATCATCTACGCATAGAACCGGCTCGGATGCCATTGTTGGGGAATGTAGCATGCAATTTCAAAAAATTTCCTACGATCACGCAAGATCTCTCTAGGAGATGCATAGAAACAAGAGGGGGGGAGTGTGTCCATGTACCCTCATAGACCGAAAGCGGAAGCATTAGGTTAACGCGGTTGATGTAGTCGAACGTCGTCATGATCCAACAGATCTAGTAGCGAACATACGGCACCTCTGAGTTCAGCACACGTTCAGCTCGATGACGTCCCTCAAGCTCTTGATCCAGCAGAGGGTCGAGGGAGAGTTCCATCAGCACGACGGCTTGGTGATGGTGATGGTGATGTGAGCTGCGCAGGGCTTTGCCTAAGCACTACAACACTATTACTGGAGGAGTAAACTGTGGAGGGGGGCATCTCACACGACTAATAGAACAATTGATGTGCCTTTGGGGTGCCACCGCCCCCATATATAAAGGAGGGGAGGAGGAGGCGGCCGGCCTAGTGGGGGCGCGCCCAGAGGGAGTCCTACTAGAACTCCTAGTTCTAGTAGGATCCCCCTTTTCCTTTCTTCACTGGAGGGAAAAGGAAGGAGAGGGAGAGGGAGAGGAAAGGGGGGCCGCGCCCCCTCCTCCTTTTCCTATTCGGACTCCCTAGGAGGGGGGCGCACGCCACCACCCCCCCCCTCCCCCGCGGGCTTCCCCCCTCTCCCCTAGGCCCATGTAGGCCCAATACTTCCCCGAGGGTTCCATTAACCCCTCACTACTCCGGTAAAATAACCGAATCACTCGGAACCATTCCGATGTCCAATTACTACCTTCCAATATATGAATCTTTACCTCTCGACCATTTCGAGGCTCCTCGTCATGTCCGTGATCTCATCCGGGACTCCAAACAAACTTCAGTCACCAGAACACATAACTCATAATACAAATCATCATCGAACATTAAGCGTGCGGACCCTACGGGTTCGAGAACTATGTAGACATGACCGAGACACATCTCTGGTCAATAACCAATAGCGGAACCTGTATGCTCACATTTGTTCCTACATATTCTACGAAGATCTTTATCGGTCAAACCGCAATAACAACATACGTTATTCCCTTTGTCATCGGTATGTTACTTGACCGAGATTAGATTATCGGTAGCATCATACCTAGTTTAATCTCACTACCAGCAATTCTCTTTACTCATTCCGTAATGCATCATCTCGCAACTAACTCATTAGTTACATCGCTTGCAAGGCTTATAGTGATGTGCATTACCGAGAGGGCCCAGAGATACCTCTCCGATACTCGGAGTGACAAATCCTAATATTGATCTATGCCAACCCAACAAACACCTTCGGAGACACCTGTAGAGCATCTTTATAATCATCCAGTTATGTTGTGACGTTTGATAGCACACATGGTGTTCCTTCAGTATTCGGGAGTTGCATAATCTCATAGTCAGAGGAACATGTATAGGTCATGAAGAAAGCAATAGCAATAAAACTTAACGATCATTATGCTAAGCTAACGGATGGGTCTTGTCCATCACATCATTCTCTAATGATGTGACCCCATTCATCAAATGACAACACATGTCTATGGTCAGGAAACTTAACCATCTTTGATTAACGAGCTAGTCAAGTAGAGGCATACTAGGGACACTCAGTTTTGTCTATGTATTCACACATGTACTAAGTTTCCGGTTAATACAATTCTAGAATGAATAATAAACATTTATCATGATATAAGGAAATATAAATAACAACTTTATTATTTCCTCTAGGGCATATTTCCTTCATTAATTGCAATACATGCATGCATAAAGTACATGCATTGGTCAATTTTCTCTTAATACTTGCATGCAATGATTTAATGCACCTTGGAATCTAAACATGTGATGGGGAACAACCAAATTGAGCCTTATAAAATGGAAAAACTAAAATTTTGAGATAAGCCTATAAATCGGAAAGGAGGGAGTATATATGCATGATACTAGTATATGATCGGTAATACCTCTGTAATGCGCGCATGCATAGTATCGTAAGTTAGCATCTTAGGTTGCCTTATTAATTGCCATGCATGACACAAAGTAGTACAACATTTAATATGATACGGTATCATGATATGATACCACACCCTCTCTTTCCTCATTTAACTGTGTGCCACATCATCCAAAAAGTCTAGTTGGCATGCATGATACCGCTTGATACTCCCATATTACGACCTACCTTAGGGTGGCCAGAGTGGGGGTATCATAGCCGGTATCATGCACCCGGGAATAGCAAATATGATGATGTGTGGCAAAGAAGCGGTAACATAGGTAGATACCGTAACATATATTATAAATGCTATACTACTTTGTGTCATGCAAGGCCATAAATACGTTCATCTATGATATATACTACTCTATGATACTATATATGCACTATGAAGGTATGTACGCAGTATCATACACTAGTATCATATGCATGATACTATATATAGTATATGATACTCCCCACTATATAAGGCTGGCCATAGTGGTGGTATCATAGCCGACGATGTCATGCACTCGGAAATAGCAAGTATGCTGATGTGGCAAAGAATTAAATATATATAGAGAGGGTTAGAGTAACATATAGGTAGATACCGTATCATGTTAAATGCGATGCTAATTTGTGTCATGCATGGCAATAAATATGATCTATGATACTATACTCTATGTATTATACTATACGCTATAATTAATTAAAGGTAGTGTCATACACTAGTATCATATATATATGCATGATACTACTAAATGACACTCCACTATGAGTAGCCTAAGTATATATAGCCTAACTAAAACACCCACATGTAGTTGTAGTAGGGTTTTTGACTTTATTTTATTATATGCACTAAAATGCAATGCAAGGTAAGTGCAAAGAATGACTTAAACATAGCAGACGACCAAAAATGGGCCGGAATGATGTAGCTAGTAACTGACGATTTGTAGTCCAAAGTGCCGCATCTCCTTTTGGAAACTATGATCCTTCTTGTGAGATGCTCTGGTATGGAAGGTGCGAGCACCAAAACTTGTGCCAAACTTTACCAAATCTGTTCCATGCGATTGTCAGAGCACGCGACTGTGACACAACGATTTTCGTTATTTTCCGGACTCTATATGCATTTCCTGAAATTAAAATACCAACAAGGCTACGCCTCTAGCCGCACCCTGCGGCCGAACTATTTGAAGTTTTTCCCTGTTTCTCGCATAATGAATGAAAACTCGCAAAGCGACACACAAATGATCTTGCTAACATGCACATGTAGTTGCGACTATACACACACACACACACACACAAATGAGATCTTTTTTGCATATTCAAAGTTTGATATTGCTAGCGAGGCCCGCTGCCTGGTAAAATGTACCAAAAAATCAAACCATAGGGTACAATCGTGATTTCTTACCATGGAAAAAAATTGGAGGCGAAACGATGAACTCATGTTTTCATTCAAATAGAAATGTGATGTTAGGTAATGTAAATGTTTTCAAATAGCACATGGTTCACTCACAAAAGCCGTGTGTCCACTAAACCGTGGCCGATGCCCCCTCTGCCACGCGTGCGATCTGAGTCGTGTGTTCTGATTGGCCAGAACCCAAACCCCACGGATCGTACGTATGCACCGTTGGATTCTCCTTGATTGAACGGCGATCCTCATTCCTTTCGACAACACATGTAAATGTTTTCAAATAGCCCCTCGCAAAAAATGTTTTCAAATAGCACATGATTCACTCACGAAAGCCGTGTGCCTACCAAACCGTGGCCGATGCCCTCCCTTTGCCACGCGCACAACTGAGTCGTGCATTCTGATTGGCCAGAACCCAAACCCCACAGATCGTACGTCTGCACTGTTGGACGCTCCTAGATCAAACGACAATCCTCATTCCTTTCGACAGGAAATGCAGTCCGGCTAGGAATTGATTTATATGCCAAAATGCACGGTAAATGCCAAAAAATGTCTTACATATAGCACACGAGACCTGAAATGCGCCAGCAAATGAAACCTGTGGTATAATTGTGATTGCTTTATGTGGGAAAAAATTAGAGGCAAAACGATGAACTCACCTTCAAACAAAAATATTCTCTTTGTGCACACAAGCGCTTAGAGGCAACCGTTTACATAGGCCTTTCCGCATGCGCAGCTACCGGGGATATTTTTCACCCTTTTCACCTAGGCTGCCAACCCCCCCCCCCCCCCACTGTCCGCCCGCGTTTCACTCAACTAGTCCACCCAATCTCCATCGCCAGCTCCCCCTCCCCCAGATCCACAAGAGAACCCTCTCTGGTGCCGCCGTGCTCACCTCGGTTGTGTGCCCGCACTTCAGCGTTAAGCCTACCTCCACTGCCGTTCCCAACACACGGCGGCCCGCACCTCGCCGTCTTCTTTTGCTCGCCAGCCACCCTCGAGCACATCAATGTACTAACCCTCGCCTCTCCTGTGGTCTGGCCGGGTTTGCATTGAGAAGCATGTTAGTTACTGCTCTCCATCGCGGTGATGCATATTTCCTCGCAATCCCTCTTCCTACTTCGTTCCGTGTGTTCCCAAATTGGTTATAAAATAACAGAGAGCGTACATATGTTCATTATCTACCTTCCTTACTACATATAAGTTGTATTTGTTCCAATAAGTTACTGCCTATTTACAGATCGTGGGTGCCCGAGTCACACAAACTTAACAAATTAGCCGTACATTTTCTAAATTATTACATGGCATGTTAGAAAGCTTGATACAAAGTTGTTAGTTTTATGCTTATCCTCCTTTCCCGAGTTTTGCATGTGTTCTCTGTAGATGCCGAGTAGCAGCGACAACACTCATGCTTCAGGCGATGTATCTTCATCTGATTCGGACAACCCTAGGTCTTTAACAGATTGTGAGGGATCAAGTAATCTTGAATGGGATAGAGCTGCAACAATTACCCTTCCGGTCAGGACATAGAGGATGCTCCAAGGAATCCCACACACCAGCCTAAAGGTGTATATGAAGTAACCGAGATTGATTTAAAGTCTTGTGCTCCAACTAAACCAGATAAAGCATGCACGAGGTTTAGGAGTGTGTGTGGATTTGTTGGCAGGGCAAGGCTCAACATTAATCTACCGGGGTTTCGGAAGGCTGGCATAGAAACACAGCGAAGGATAGTCCAGGATATCATGGATCACTTCAACATTCCAGAGCGGTGGAGAATGCAGGTGGAACACGCTGCACTGAAGAAGCCTAGGGATGCTTGGAGAAATTGGAAGCACGTGCTATACAAGAAGTACTTGAGTGAAGGCAAGGACCCAATCCCCACATACCCCCAAATTACAAAGGCAGACTGCGCAGAATTCAAAAGGGTCAGGGTAACTAAAGAGTTTGCTGAGAAGAGTTTCAAGCAATCGGAACTTCAGAAGAAGAACATACACCCCCACCGTATGGGTGTGGCAGGATACTATGGCATGAAACTGATATGGGACTAGAAGGACAAAGAATCAGTAGCGGCGGGTGGGAATCCAGCCTTTAGTGAAATTAGGGGCCAACGCTCTAGAGACTACTTGCGGGCACGTGCAAAGGGGCATGATGATGGAACTTATTACTTTGAAAACTCACGTGACGCCGAACTGAGGCTTCCAAGATCCCTGGAAGGTTCTACAGGAACTCAGGGCCATGTGACATTTTGTCCGTTGCTTTGGAAACAAAAGAGCCCCCTGGTAGTGCAAGGGGTATAGATGTTAATGTCCCGCACGAGAGGGCTGTCACACTCACCAAAGAAGAGAGGCTCAGCATGAAAAAAGCGGCAATGATCAAGTGCAGGGTGAGGCTACTGAAATACATGGAGATGTTGTAGAACAAGTGGAACCTGTCGAAGAACCTGTTCAGTCACAAGAGTCTATGGTGTTGCAACTTTTTGATGATTTTGTCAACAATGGCAATGCTCCTGATGATCTGCCAAATGCATCTATTGTTCCCCTTCATCCACATGCAGATCATCCTCCAGCTCAACAGATTATGCATGTTGAACAAGTTCTGACAGTCTTTGGGCCGGTTCTGCCTCCTCAGATGCAACAGACTCGTACCTTTTGCAGCCTCATGCACCACTTTGACTCTGCAGTTGTTTTCAAGCCTTTGTAGATGCCTCTGTTTTCAGTGCTTAAGCGATCTTGGGATGCTGGCTTCTCTGATGGAGTTCTGAAGTTCAATCTGCTGCTACCCTCAACTGCTCCTAAGATTGTTCGTAAGTTTTCGCCAGTCAAATGGCCTGTTGCTCGAGCTCTTTGTTTCGATGAGCCCTCTAAACTTTCTGAACCTGTGACAGAGAAGTTTTAGTTTTTTGCGGTGACTGTCACCAACAACAAGAGAGCTCATAAATCCTCTACTCGACCAGTTTTGGTTAACTCTCAGGTTCGTCGCAGTGCCAGGCTTAGTGCTTTACGTGATGGTTTCCGTAAGCGCCGCCACAATCACCCAACCCGCAGCATGTGATGCGCTCCAAGAAGCGCAGAACCATCACTCAGCCTGCCACCCCGACACCATCCGCCTGCAATGAATCCGTGGTGCCTCCTCCAACGACCATCTCTGATATCTAGCGCATTGGAGCAAGGCTACGTATTGCCCCTAAGAAGATCACGGTGGATAAGCTTGTTGTTGATCCTTCTGATGCTAGCTCAAGCAAGAGTTCTGATGATAAGTGAATTTTGAGCATCTTGGGTCACTGGCGAACCTGTTTAATCACCACTTATCTCTACTTATGTTCTTTTGCGTTGAACTCTATGGTTTTATTAGATGGATGTTGTAGGTCATTGCATGACCTGCTTTTGCTTTTATTTCCTATGGTCTGTAATGAATCAAACCATCTTTAGAGACTCGAAGATCTTGTGTTGGAATGGGCGTGGTCTTAATTCAGAAGTGCGACAACTTGCAGTCAAGCGGAAGATAGATGAAAGTGGGTGTTCTATTGTATGTTTATAGGAAACCAAATGCATGCATATTGATCAATGTTTTCTTAGGAAATTTTGTCCTCGGCGTTTTGATAATTTTGTGTATATGCCATCGGTTGGTGATTCTGCTGGTCTTGTGGTTATTTGTAACTCCACCTTCTTCTCTGGAAAATTAGTTGAAGCTCGTTCTTATGGCATTATTATGGAATTTACTTCCACGCACACATCTGAAGTTTGGACATTGGTGTCAGTTTATGGTCCGTGTCAGAATCCAACACCCGATGATTTTCCTCAATGGTTATATAATCTGAACATACAATTTGAAGAGAAATGGCTACTGCTTGGTGACTTTAACTTCATGCGCTCTTTGGAAAACCAAAACTTGCATGGGGGTAATGTAAACAACATCTTCCTTTTTAATGAAATAATTGGTCATCCATGGCTAGTGGAGTTGCCAATCAAAGGAAGACAGTATACCTGGTCCAATATGCAAACAAATCCCCTTCTCGAGCAAATTGACTGGTTTTTCACCTCGGTCTCTTGGAGATCTGATCATCCTAATACTATGGTCATGCCTCTTGCACGGACGGCATCAGATCATGTGCCTTGTGTGGTTTCAGTTGCCACATCTATCCCCAAGGCCAAAGTCTTTCAATTTGAGAACTATTGGGTGAACATGCCAGGGTTTTTAGATTGTGTATCTGAGGTTTGGAATAAACCTGTAAGGAAAAGTTCTGCTGCTGGTGAAATCTTGGCCAAATTCAAAGCTCTATGTTATGCTCTTAAGAGGTGGCATGTGAGTCTTTCCACGGTTAAAACCCTAATCATGGACTGTAACAAGGTGATATTGTATTTTGATGGTTTGGAAGAACTCAGATCACTTACTTGGCCAGACATGAACTTCAGAAGGATTTTGAAGCTTCATTTGGAGGAAATTCTTAGATTGCAATTTATATATTGGAAGCAGTGATGTACCATCTGATCAATCAAAGTTGGCAAGGAAAACACCAAATTTTTCCATGCCATGGCTACTGAGAGATATCATAGAAACACCATCTCCTCCATTAAAAATGTTGCATGCGATGTGGTGTCTGATCACCAATAGTTAGCCTCCATGTTTTGGGTTGATTTCAAGCAACGCATGGGCCAATCCAAGGGCATACACATGGGCTTTGATCTTGACAGTCTTCTAACTAGAGTTGATGGACTTGATGAACTATCTAGGCCTTTCATAGAAGCTGAGGTGGACGAGGTGATCAAACATATGCCACAGATCGTGCTCCTGGGTCGGATGGGTTTACATGTCTCTTTTTGAATAGGTGCTGGAGTGTTCTCAAGGATGATTTTATGTAGTTGGTCAAGGAATTTTATGATGGAAAATGCAATTTGGAGTGTCTTAACACTTCCCTCATTGCTCTCATACCGAAGAAGTTGAGCCCTGAATTTGTTGGTGATTTTCGGCCAATGTCACTAACAAACACATTTTTAAAGTTTCTAACCAAGCTCTTGGCGAATTGTTTGCAGAAAGTTATACTCCAATGCATCCACCGTAACCAGTATGGATTTCTAAAATGTTGCTCTATACAAGACTGCCTAGCGTGGTGGTTTGAATATATACACCAATGTAAAGCTTCTAAGAGACCTATTGTCCTTTTAAAGCTGGATTTCACCAAAGCTTTTGATACGATCGAACATGAAGCCATACTCAGAATTCTGTGATGTAAGGATTTTGATGATCGTTGGAATGGTTGGATCAGCAGGTTGCTATCGTCTGGCTCTTCTTTGGTCCTACTTAATGGGGTTCCCGGTCAGCATTTTAACTATAAAAGTGGAGTTCGCCAAGGTGACCCGTTATCCCCCCTGCTGTTTGTAATTGCAGTTGATCTCCTGCAATCTATGGTAAACGACATGTGCAGCCATAATATCCTCACCATGCCAATCCCAACACGGTCTAACAATTATCCTATAGTTCAATACGCTGATGGTACCCTTATTGTTCTGCCTGCTATTGACAGCCAATTAATGGTACTCAAAGATATGCTGCAGAGTTTTGCAGACTCCACGGGTTTGCGTGTCAACTTCAGTAAATTCTCTTTGATCCCAATGAACATGTCTGATGAAGAAGGAGTCATAATTGCTAGTCTATTAGGGTGTTCAGTTGGCTCGATGCCCTTCACGTATCTGGGATTACCAATGGGCACCTCCAGGCAAACCATTTATGATCTGATACCTCTTGTTGATCGCATTGAAAGAAGGTTGTCTGCATCTTCTTGTCTGCTTAATCAGGGCAATAGACTGCAGCTCCTTTAGTCTGTCCTCATGTCCATGACCATATACTTTCTGTGCTCTTTGTCTATACCTTAGGGTATTCTCAAGAAAATTGAAAGGATAGAGAGGCAGTGTCTTTGGAGAGGAAATACTAACACCCCTAGACAATCTTTGGCTGCTTGGGATTTAGTATGTAGACCAAAGAAGTATGGTGACCTTAGAGTTGTCGGGGGTTTGGTGCGACATATGCCAATGGATGGCTTATCATGGTGGGGGTGAGTAGAACATCGCCGGTGCCTGGAAACGGGATGAGGCGAAGACATGCACGCCGGCGAATCTTACCCAGCTTCGGGGCTCTCCGGGGTCTCCGCATGATCACTATGGCAAAGTGCTTACACGGTTGCTCCTTGAGCTGTTTCTGGTGGTAGAAGAGGGCAAGGCTAGCTCTCTCCTTCTATCTGGTATGGTCTAGAGCTACTGGGATCCAACCCTTTGCATGGGTGCCCTGGGGGTTTATATAGGCCTACCCCCCAGGGGTACAATGGTAATTCGACTGGGCGCGGGCCCAGCCGTCAGTGCCTCCGACCTCCGACTTCTCTGCCGACTGCTGGGGCCCGCCGACTGGTCTGGTACAGAGCTGACAGGCCGCGTCCGCCGTGGGCGGGTCTTGCCGGCTGCTGATTACTGTAGCCGTGCTTCTGATGACGCCGACTTGGTCATGGGGTCGTGGCAACAGCCCCGCCGCCTGGCGGGCGATCACTGTGGCCACTCCCCATCTCATCTTGATTAATGGCGCGTGGGCCCCAGGGGAGGGCTCTTCCGACTCCCCCAGGCCGACTCCCGACGGGTCCGACTGGCGGTTCTCCCGAGGTCTCGCTGACTGGTGGGCCCCGCTGCCTCCAGGCCGTATAGACAAGCCGTCGTGGGCGCAGGACTTGGTACTATGGTGCTGATGTCAGGGTCGGTCGGGCAACAATGCCACGCCGCACGGAGATCTTCCCGGGTATGGCGTGCTGTGGCCATGCCTGCCCTTGGTAAGGGGCGGGGAGTGGGCTTCACTGTAGCCACGCCCCTGCCCCATCCCCTTCGATGAGGTCATGGTTTGTTGGAGTCGCCGGCCGACTCCCCAAAGCCGGCTTCTCTGGAAGTCGTCCCTGGGACTCGGCCGCGAGCGGGCAGTCGGCCGCCCTGCCGTCGACTCCTCAGGAGGCGGCTCTTCGCCCCGGGGTCTTGAGGGGCGCAGCCTGCCCCGATGTTTTGAGAGGTTATGGGACTCGGGTTGGCCTACCCGTGGCCCATTACTCCGACAGTAGTCCCCGAAGCTGGTGAGGCGCCGCGGACGATCGGCCGAGAAGCCTCAGCAGTTTCTCTTTCCGGGTGCTCAACACATGGTCTTTGATTGACTTCTGCCGGGCCGTCTAGAAGGAGTCGGACTTGCCCAACTTGGACTCACTCAATTCCGACTTGCTCAGTAGTTCGAACATCGTGGCGGGATTTCAAGTGGCGTGCTAGCTAAGCCTCCAGGCCGCCGCCTGTTCTTGGCCTGTCACGCGAGGGCACGTGGCCAGGCCATCCTGCCAGCCTACGCGCGCGACGGGATAGGCCCATAGTCGGGGCCCGCCACTACCGCGCCTCGGCGCCCGAGCGGATCCGCTGCGGCCCCGGTGGACGGTTGGGATTCCTGTGGAGTTACTGCACGCAGTAACTTTACATGGATCGTGGGGGTCGTGGGGTTGTGGGCGCAGTAAATCCCCACGTCCGCCCCCTCGGCTTCGCAGCCCACGGGGCTATAAGTAGGGGGGAGGAGGGGGGCACGCGCGCCCCTCCTTCCCACTACCCCTCGTTATCTTCCTCCTCGCCGCTCCTCGCTCTCCTCCTTCCTCTTCTCTTCTTCGCTCCGCCGCACACCCAAGCTCCGGTGAACGCCACGGTGACAGCTCGCGATGAGTTCTTCCTCCGCTGCCGCTCCTCCCCTAGTGCGCTCCGGGACCTGGGACGGTTCCTAAGTTCATGAAGACCACATTGAGTTCCTCCGCCGGACCTGTCGGCTTCCCGGCGAGGATCGCATGCAGGTGCGTCTTGCACCGGAGGGGGAGATTTCCCCCGCACCGTAGGACGGCGAGCGGGTCATCTTCCGCTCGCACTGCCTGCGCAGGCTGGGGCTGCCGGCGAGCAGCTTTTTCTGGTCTTTCATGGAGCTCTACGGCCTCCAGCCGCACCACCTCACCCCCAACACAGTGGTGCCACTGTCCGCCATCGTGGCCTTGTGCGAAGGCTTCCTCGGAGTCCTCCCCACCCTCGAGCTCTAGGGGGAGTTCTTCTTCTCCAAGCTCGGCACCCAGGCCGCGGGTGTGCCGGCTCAATGCGGCGCCTTCATCGCCGTGCGAAGATCAGGAGCCGACAACCCCTTCCCCTCCATCTCGCTGATAAAGTCGGTGAAGATGTGGCAGAGATCGTACTTCTACGTCAGGAACGTCGCCACGAGGGGCGACTGGGTCAATCTGCCGGCTTTCGAAGCCAGCCCGCCGGCTGGGAGACTACCCAACTGGTCATACCGGGCCAGGTCGCTGACGTCTGCGGGAGCCGGCGCCATCACGCAACTCCGAGTGCTGACGTAGTCGGAGGGCCTGACTGGTCCGGACTTGCTGGCCGCCTTCGTGTCGCGCCGAGTTCTTCCACTCCAAGGCCGCTCTCACATGATATGCCAGATGAGCGGGCGCTGCGACCCGAGTCGGATGTGCACCAAGGACATGCCTCACGAAGAGGTGGCCCTCATGGTGAACTACCTCTCGGACAGCAGGCTCCCGGAGGACTGGCGATTCGGCAAGGAGCCATACTCCCGCGCCGACCCCCCGCCCGTGGTGAGTCACCTTTCTTTTCTTTCTTTAGATTGTCTTCTTCTTGCCGAGTTTTGTTTTGACTAGTCGGCTTTGGTTAGAATCCCCTTCTTCACCCACCAGCCAGCACCTCGGGACCGGCCCATGAGCTCGTCACCGACCGGGCGGAGAGCAACATCAACGACCCCGATCTGGGGGCGGCGGCTCTGGAAGACGACACCGAGGGAGGAGGAGGGACAGCAGGCGACTTCAGGCCCTCGGCTACCTTCGCCGACTGGCCTGAAGACAACGCCAAGCAAGAAGTCGCCCCTCGCCATCGGCCAGGAGCCAGCTAGCCTGGCGCGGGCTCTTCTGCCGCGCCGGGCGCTCTAGGCGGCGGGAAGAAGCGTAGGGCCGCGCCGACTTTGTTCGGTAGTCGGCCAAAGAAGCCCAAGGGCTCGGCTGCGGCGACCCGGCCGGACGAGGCAGCCGCGAAGGCCATCCGCTTCCGTAAGGAAGTGAAGAAGCCGCCGTTGGTCTCCGCGTAAGTATTCTGTCTTCAAAGTTTTATTCTTTCTTCATGATTTGTCTGAGTCTCTGCTTGCCCCTCTTTCTTCAGGGCTCCCCTCTGCCTTGAGCGGGTTGCCGCCGCCTCCGTCATGGGGTCAGCGGAGACGTCCGCCACCACTCGGCAGATTGACCCCGCTGCTGACCTCCGGGAGGCGACGGAGCGGAATGCGCAGGAGAGGCGCAACAAAGAAGAGGCCCTCCGCCTGGAGAAGGCGGAGGCCGACAGGGCGGAGGCCTCCACTAAGAAAAAACTAGCGGAGGCTGAAGCCACGGCGAAGTAGCGGGCTGAGGAAGCCGCGCGCCGCCAGTCGGCTTTGCTCGTTACCCCGCTGAACTTTGTGCCGCTGCCTCCGGAGTTCACGGGGCAGACCGGAGAAGCCGGCAAGGAGAACCTCATTGAGGAGAGGGAAGGCGGCGACCCCTCTACTCCGAATGCAAACGTTCCGCCACCGCCTCCGCCGCCGTCTGAAGGCGCGCAAGGCAAGCAGCCAGCGGACCCTCCGGTGCCGCTGACCGAAGACGAGGCCGTGGTGAGGCTACTCCTCCAGGTCGGCTCGCCAATGCACCATCGTCTGGAGAAGGCGACTTCAGCACCCCGCCCCCCTGGAAGCCGGCACCGCCAGCTCGGCGGCCCCAGACGCCGAAGCGACGAGCACCGCACCTGTTGGGTGGGTGCGAGGAGGCAGCACAGGGCCACTGAACCGGGCGCTCCTGGACGTCCAGGCGAAGCTCTGTGCTGAGGGCGACGCTCTCCAGAGTTGCACCAAGGCATTCCTAGCATCACGGGCAGCCGTCCGGGTATGTTTTTTTCCGTTAGTCTTTGTTTTCTTGTTCTTCTCTGTGGGGGCACGCTAGCGCACCCACTGGGTGTAGTCCCCGAGTTTCTGGGTACTAACTTTGTCTGAAATGCTTGTCGCAGGATTACCACAACCTCCGCGTCACTGCCTTCAACCGTAACATTGAAGAGCTGGGCAAGCGGACCGCCGACTTGGCGGAGAGCCGGAGTAAGTCCCTCTTTTTCTTCTCTGCGGGGGCACGCTAGTGCACCCACGGGCTGTAGTCCCCGAGATTCGGGCCGACTGCTGAGCAGTCGGGCCGGATCTCCCCAGTGACCTACTTTATTGACGACTGTTGTCTTTCTTCCTTTCCTTCAGGAGCCAACGCAGCTCTTCAACAGCAGCTGAGCGAAGCCAACTCCACCCTGCTCGCCAAAGGGGAGGAGTGCAGCAAGCTCGCCACAGAGCGTGATCTGCTGGCCACTCAGTTGGCAGAGCACAAGGAGCTGCTTGCAAAGTCGCAGAGGGAGGTGGAGGAGACGGAAACCGCCCTCTTGGCCGAGTTCGTGAGCGAGCGCTCCTCCTGGTCTGACAAGGAGGCGATGCTGTCCTCCGGCTTCCACGAGATTGAAGACATCGTTGATGGTGAGTCTCTTTATTTTCTATCTTCGAGCTGCCGACTTAGATCGTGCCGACGCCTGGTTTTTGACTTGCTTCTTTGTTTCTTCGTGTCTTTGCAGACTTCTTCCCTAGGCAGTCGCAGGCCGCTATCCAAGCCATTGAGGCCGACCGTGAAAGTCGGAGGGCGGAGGGCGCAGAGATCGCCGCCGATGCCCCCCGAACTCTTGACGAGAACATCTTGAGCATCGAGGCTCGCCTCCGGCCGGCTCACCGGATGCTGCGCCGGCTTCAGCGTGTCGGTGCCCAGGCAATTTCTTCCCTTTGGCCGGATATGCAGGCTCCACGCACCCCCAACCTGACGCCCAACTGGTTGGAGGTCACGGCTGGTCGTCTTGAGGCCTAGAAGGGCTCTTTGGCCCGGGCTGGAGCGCGCCGGGCCTTGGAGTTCGTCAAGGCGTGGTACCCGGGGCTGGATCTAGACGGGTTGGCCACGCTTCGGTCGGAGGCCCAGCCAGAGCTGGCGGCTGCGGAAGATGCCCTCGTCAAATGTGCTACGGCGATCGCCGAGTACACCGACACCAGCATCTTCGTTCCCGAGCGGTCTGAAGACGGCGAGGAGGTACCGCCGGAGTGGTTTGGGATGAACCCAGACTACGGCGAAGACTCGGCGGAGGTGATTGGCTCCAGCGTCGAGGAGGAGGACGAGGCGGGGGATGGGGGCGAGGTGGAGGCACCAGAAGATGGAGCAGACGGCTAGTCTCAGCCCGACCGCGCCTCCAGCAACGAGCCGCGTGCGACAGACCCGACTGCTACCGGAGGCGATCAAGCCAAGACTAGCCAGTCGGCCGCCCCAACGCCTGACGCTGGCGCCTCCTCCGACCCTCCGAATCTGTCTGCTGCCTCCTGAGCTGCCGCTGTATCTTTTATTTTATCTGCTTCAGTAGTCTTTGAAGAACTTGTTATTTCGCACAATTCCACCCGCGGGGTGTATTTTGGAACTCTACTCGACAATTCGGCCAAGGGCCTATGTTATGTAAATATATATATATATATATATATATATATATATATCTTTTCTTGCTCGTTGTTCTTTTGGCTTTTTTCCTTTGCCGCTTTCTCTTAGTTGCATGCCTTGCCAATCGGACAGCCGCTCTGCGGACTGTCGCTAGATCAAGTGCCAGGCTACTTTGGGAAAGCAAGTACTTAGCCGTTTTCAAGATTGTTTGAGCAAGTTGGATAGAAGGCGACAATCCGACTATCCGAGAGTTGGTTTGCGAGAAAGGCTGGAAGCCGTCTTGAGCTATGTTTTATGCTTTGAGTCATGAACCCTTTTTCATGCGAACACCCATTCTGCCTTACCTCTGCCCACCGTACAGCCGCTCTGCGAGCTGCGGCTTCTGACAGAAGACGGCTTAGGTATTACACACTACTTGTCCGGCTACAGGAAGCATTTCATAGTGCAAGGCGGCAAGTCCCCGGGCCGACTTGTCGAGCCCGATGCCAAGCGGCATGACAAAGAGTAACATACTTGTAGGCATAATTTTTATCATACAGACAAAAGAGGGCAGTCCCCGAGCTCGTCTCGGGGGGCCCGAAGTCTTGGTACTTTAATACAAAAGGTAGCGTGGTACATACTGCATCAACTGTAAAATCTTCGGAGGATATTTGCATTCCATGGCCGCTCTGTCTCCTTGCCAGAGTCATCCCTCTTGCGTGCTCTGGGCTTCTGAGCGTCGATCAGGTAGTAGGAATCATTGCCCAGTACTTTGCTGATGATGAAAGGGCCGGCCGGGCAACAGTGCCACGCCACACGGAGATCTTCCCGGGTACGGCGTGCTGTGGCCATGCCTGTCCTTGGTAAGGGGCGGGGAGTGGGATTCACTGTAGCCATGCCCCTACCCCGTCCCCTTCGATGAGTTCATGGTTTGTTGGAGTCGCCGGCCGACTCCCCAAAGCCGGCTTCTCTGGAAGTCGTCCCTAGGACTCGGCCGCGAGCGGGCAATCGGCCGCCCTGCCGTCAACTCCTCAGGAGGCGGCTCTTCGCCCCGGGGTCTTGAGGGGCACAGCCTGCCCCGATGTTTTGAGAGGTTATGGGACTTGGGTTGGCCTACCCGTGGCCCATTACTCCGACAAGAGTCATTCATTTGGGGGTGCAAAATGAAGCCCTTCTAATCAAGCACCTGTTCAAGTTCTTTAACAAGATGTTCCTTGGGTTAATCTTATATGGGACTCATACTATCACTCATCAGCTCCACAAGTTACTCAGCTTTGTGGATCTTTTTGGTGGCAGGATCTGCTGAAACTGTATGACAAATTTTGCAACTTAGAAACTCCACATGTGCATGCAGGGGACACGGTAGTGTTCTGGCTTGATCGATGGCAAATTGGTAACAGGTCTATTACCCTTAGAGATCGTTTCCCAAGGCTTCATTCTTTTGCCATCGATGATATGATAACTGTCAAGGATTTTTTTGATTTCCAATCGGTGGTTGAGGGTTTCCATCTCCCTCCGTCTTCAGAAGCCTATCTGGAACTAACTCAACTCCAAGCCTTGTTACAACCTATCAGGCTAGATCTTCATGCGAAGGATATTTGGAAATGGCCATCTAATCGGGGGAGTTTCAATCTAAGATCTACTATGATTTCACCTTCTCTCATTTGGTGATTGACCCCATCGTCAAGTGGATATGGAAATTCTCATTCACACTCAAGATCAAGGTTTTTGGGTGGCTTTTATTGATGGATCGTCTTAACACAAGGGACATGATGCAACAGAGACATTGGAATGTCCAGGATGATACTTGTGTTCTATGTCAATCTTCCATGCATGAAGACAGAGTTCATCTCTTCTTCTTGATACATCTCCAACGTATCTATAATTTTTGATTGCTCCATGCTATATTATCTACTATTTTGAATGTTTATGGGCTTTATTATACACTTTTATATCATTTTTGGGACTAACCTACTAACCCAGAGCCCAGTGCCAGTTTCTGTTTTTTCCCTGTTTTAGGGTTTCGAAGAAAAGGAAAATCAAACGGAGTCCAATTGACCTGAAACTTCACAGAACTCATTTTTCGAAGGAAAGAAGCCCAGAAGACTTGGAGTGCACGTCGGGGGATCTGCGGGGAGGTCACGAGGCAGGGGGCGCGCCCACTCCCCGTGGGCGCGCCCTCCACCCTCGTGAGCCCCTCGTGCCCCCCTGACGTACTTCTTCCGCCTATATATCTCCATACACCCTAAAAACATCCGTGAGCACAATAGATCGGGAGTTCCACCGCGAGAAGCCTCCGTAGCCACCGAAAGCCAATCTAGACCCGTTCTGGCACCCTGCCGGAGGGGGCAATCCTTCTCCGATGGCCATCTTCATCATCCCGGTGCTCTCCATGACGAGGAGGGAGTAGTTCTCCCTCGGGGCTGAGGGTATGTACCAGTACCTATGTGTTTGATCTCTCTCTCTCTCTCTCGTGTTCTTGAGATGATACGATCTTGATGTATTGCGAGCTTTACTATTATATTTGGATCCTATGATGTTTCTCCCCCCTATACTCTCTTGTAATGAATTGAGTTTCCCCTTTGAAGTAATCTTATTGGATTGAGTCTTTATAGATTTGAGAACACTTGATGTATGCCTTGCCATGGATATCTGTGGTGACAATGGGATATCACGTGATTCACTTGATGTATGTTTTGGTGATCAACTTGCGGGTTCCGCCCATGAACCTATGTATAGGGGTTGTCACACGTTTTCGTCGTGATTCTCCAGTAGAAACTTTGGGGCACTCTTTGAGGTTCTATATGTTGGTTGAATAGATGAATCTGAGATTGTGTGATGCATATCGTATAATCATACCCACGGATACTTGAGGTGACATTGGAGTATCTTGGTGGCATTAGGGTTTTGGTTGATTTGTGTCTTAAGGTGTTATTCTAGTACGAACTCTAGGGCTGTTTGTGACACTTATAGGAATAGCCCAACGGATTGATTGGAAAGAATAACTTCGAGGTGGTTTCGTACCCTACCATAATCTCTTCGTTCGTTCTCCTCTATTGGAGTGACTCTTTGTTGCATGTTGAGGGATAGTTATGTGATCCAATTATTTTATTATTGTTGAGAGGACTTGCACTAGTGAAAGTATGAACCCTAGGCCTTATTTCCACACATTGCAATACCGTTTACACTCACTTCTATCATTAGTTACCTTGCTGTTTTTATAATTTCAGATTACAAATACTATTATCTACTATCCATATTGCACTTGTATCACCATCTCTTCGCCGAACTAGTGCACCTATACAATTTATCATTGTATTGGGTGTGTTGGGGACACAAGAGACTCTTTGTTATTTGGTTGCAGGGTTGCTTGAGAGAGACCATCTTCATCCTACGCCTCCTACGGATTGATAAACCTTAGGTCATCCACTTGAGGGAAATTTGCTACTATCCTACAAACCTCTGCACTTGGAGGACCAACAACGTCTACAAGAAGAAGGTTGTGTAGTAGACATCAAGCTCTTTTCTGGCGCCGTTGCCGGGGAGGTGAGTGCTTGAAGGTATATCTTTAGATCTTGCAATCGAGTCTTTTAGTTTCTTGTTTTATCACTAGTTTAGTTTATAAAAGAAAATTACAAAAAAATGGAATTGAGTTTGTCTCATACGCTTCACCTTTTTAATATCTTTCGTGAGTATGATGGAAAGGATAATTGTGCTCAAGTGCTATAAGAAGAATGCATTAGAATGTTTGGAACTAAATATTTGAATGATGAGCATGATTGCAATGTTGTTAGTACAAATTCTTTGAATATCCATGACACTAATGATGATTGCACTAGTTATGATGAAAATGTCTCCTATAAACATGTCAATTTTTGTGGAGTGAATTGGGTTTGTAAGTACACACCAAATAGAGAAGATAAATATTGCAAGAAGCACAAGTACTTAGAAACTAAATTGTTGCAAGAAGAGCTAGATGATTGTGCTGAAAATTCAAATTTTCTTGGCCGTACTTGTGAGCTTTGTAATGAACATGATCATTTAATTATCCGATGCAAATTCTTTCATGATCTAATAGTGTCCAAGAATTGTGATGACTTGATTTCCCTTGCACATTATAATGAACTTAGTTTGCTTATGGGATACAAAGAAATGAAACGTATAACTAAGGATATTCCAAAATTTTCCCTTGATAGAGTTCTTCATTTTGACCTAGAGGAAATTTATATGTATTGTGCGGTGAATTGCATTGAAAATCCTTATATTGCCAATTACATAAAGAAAAGAAAACAAATAGAAGATGAAGAGAATACTAATGAAAGGGAAGAGCCTTCCCAATATCCTCCTATTAATTCTTATGATGAATCAGGTAACGAGGAGGAGCCTCCTATTCAACCAATCTCATTAATAAGGAGCTCCAAAAAGAGGATTGAACCCACACATGATGTGGTGAAGAAGAAGAAAAGAAAAAGGAAGAGAGGTAAAAAGATATCTATCCCAAATAATGCTGCTCCTATTACTATTGTGCCTCATGAAAATATAATTGAGGAAGATAATGATACTTCCTATGATCTTGAAAATCTTTTTGGCACTTGCTTGGAAGAATATGATAATTGCTATACTATGTGTACTATCTATACTCTTAATGATGAGAGTGATTATGCTTATGATATGAAAAGGCCCAAGCTTGGGGATGCTATGTTTGATGAAGATGATGTTTTTGAGAATATATTTGCTGCAATTAATGTTTGTCCCAAGCTTGGGGATGCTACGCTTAATGAAGATGATATTTTTAGTCTCCCAAGTTTTAATATGCAAATTTATAATAATGATAGCATGCCTCCTACTTATGATGATTATTGTGATGATACTTATGCTATAAAAAGTAGTGATTATATTTATAAAACTTGTCATTTACCCCTTCTCTGAACATTACTCTTTTAATGTGGAAACAATTTATAGTATCCAAGTCTCTTATGATACTCCCACTATCCCGAATGAGAAGAATTTTGCTTATGTGGAGAGTAATAAATTTCTATGCTTATAGATCATGAAAAGAATGCTTTAGGTGCTGGTTATATTGTTGAATTCATTCATGATGCTACTGAAAATTATTATGAGGGAGGAACATATGCTTGTAGGAATTGCAATAATATCAAGTTTCCCCTCTATGTGCTTAAAATTTTGAAGTTATGCTTGTTTTATCTTCCTATGCAAGTTGATTATTGTTCCCATAAGTAGTTTTCTCACAAAACCCCTATACATAGGAAGTGGGTTAGAATTAAATGTGATAGTCATATTCTTCATGATGCTCTCTTTATGTTTCAATTCTTATCTTTTATGTGAGCATCGTTGAAATCATCATGCCTATCTAGGGGTGTTAAACGATAGCGCTTGTTGGGAGGCAACCCAATTTTATTTTAGTTCCTTGCCTTTTGTTCCTGATTAGTAATAAATAATTCATATAGCCTCTGTTTAGATGTGGTTTTATTCTTTTAATTAGTGTTTGTGCCAAGTAGAACCTTTGGGAAGACTTGGGGAAAGTCTTGTTGATCTTGCTGTAAAAAAACAGAAACTTTAGCGCTCACAAGAATTGCTGCCATTTTTATTTGGACAGTTCTATTTAGCTAATTCTTTTTGAAGATGATTAATAGATAAATTCCTCAGGTCCAGCAATTTATTTGAGAATTTTATGAGTTCCAGAAGTATACGTTTGATCCAGATTACTACAGACTATTCTGTTTTTGACAGATTCAGTTTTTCGTGTGTTGTTTGCTTATTTTGATGAATCTATGGCTAGTAAAATAGTTTATAAACCATAGAGAAGTTGGAATACAGTAGGTTTAACAGAAATATAAATAAATAATGAGTTCATTACAGTACCTTGAAGTGGTGATTTATTTTCTTATACTAACGGAGCTTACGAGTTTCTGTTAAGTTTTGTGTTGTGAAGTTTTCAAGTTTTGGGTAAGGATTCGATGGACTATGGAATAAGGAGTGGCAAGAGCCTAAGCTTGGGGATGCCCAAGGCACCCCAAGGTAATATTCAAGGACAACCAAGAGCCTAAGCTTGGGGATGCCCCGGAAGGCATCCTCTCTTTCGTCTTCGTTCATCGGTAACTTTACTTGGAGCTATATTTTCATTCACCACATGATATGTGTTTTGCTTCAAGCATCAATTTATTTTGTTAGGATTTGCTTGATGTTATTTATAACAATGTTTTGCATCTTTTATTTCAATAAAAGTGGCATTGATAGTCTTTACTATGCCTATTTTAGAAGTCCACATGTTGCTGTTTGAAAACAGAAAGTTTACCGCTGTTGCAATAATTCCCTAGAAAAAGTCAGAATGTGATAAAATGTTGAAACCTTTTGCATATTAAGCTCTGATAAATTTACTAAAGTGGGAATTTTCTTTCATAATTTTTGGAGCTAGGGAAGTATGGATATTTCTGCATTATTTACAGACTGACCTGTTTAGGAAGATTGCTGTTATGTTTGCATTGTTTGCATATGTTTGCTTCTTTAATGATTCTATTTGAGGATAGGACTATTAAATATGCAGAGGAATTTAGTATGAAATGTTGAATAATAATTTTAGGGGTTTTATACAGTAGAGTATGATAAGGTTTTGGCAATGGTTTATACTAACCTATCTCACGAGTCCTTGTTGAGTTTTGTGTGGATGAAGCTTTTGAGATTTAGGGAGACCTTGAAAAGAGAGGAATTAAGGAGACACAAAAGCTAAAGCTTGGGGATGCCCAAGGCACCCCAAGATAATATTTCAAGAAGTCTCAAGCATCTAAGCTTGGGGATGCCCCGGTTGGCATCCCACCTTTCTTCTTCAACAACTATCGGTTAGTTTCGGTTGATCCTAAGTTTTTGCTTCTTCACATGATGTTTTCCATTCTTAGAATGTCATTTTCTTTTGCTTTGCTTGCTGTTTGAATAAGATACCAAGATCTGAAATTATTAAATGTTAGAGAGTCTTCACGTAGTTGCATAATTATTCGACTACATATTGATCTTCACTTATATCTTTCGGAGTAGTTTGTCATTTGCTCTAGTGCTTCACTTATATCCTTTTAGAGCACGGTGGTGGTTTTATTTTATAGAAATAGATGAACTCTCGTGCTTCACTTATATTATTTCTAGAGTCTTAGATAGCATGGTAATTTGCTTAAATAATCCTAATATGCTAGGCATTCAAGAATAGTAAAAACTTTCTTATGAGTGTTTTGAATACTAAGAGAAGTTTGATGCTTGATGATTGTTTTGAGATATGGAGGTAATAATATCAAAGTCGTTCTAGTTGAGTAGTTGTGAGTTTGAGAAATGCTTGAGTTGAAGTTTGCAAGTCCCGTAGCATGCACGCATGGTAAACGTTGTGTAACAAATTTGAAACATGAGGTGTTATTTGATTGTCCTCCTTATGAGTGGCGGTCGGGGACGAGCGATGGTCTTTTCCTACCAATCTATTGCCCTAGGAGCATGCGCATAATACTTTGGTTTTTGATGGCTTGTAGATTTTTGCAATAAGTATATGAGTTCTTTATGACTAATGTTGAGTCCATGGATTATACGCACTCTCACCCTTCCATCATTGCTAGCCTCTACGGTACCGTGCATTGCCCTTTCTCACATCAAGAGTTGGTGCAAACTTCGCCAGTGCATCCAAACCCCGTGATATGATACACTCTTTCACACATAAACCTCCTTATATGTTCCTCAAAACAGCCACCATACCTACCTATTATGGCATTTCCATAGCCATTCCGAGATATATTGTCATGCAACTTTCCACCATCCAGTTTATCATGACACATTCGTCATTGTCATATTGCTTAGCATGATCATGTAGTTGACATAAGTATTTGTGGCAAAGCCACCGTTCATAATTTTTTCATACTTATCACTCTTGATTCATTGCATATCCCGGTACACCGCCGGAGGCATCCATATAGATTCATACTTTGTTCTAGTATCGAGTTGTAATCATTAAGTTGTAAATAAATAGAAGTGTGATGATCATCATTCAATAGAACATTGTCCCAAAAAAAAGAGAAAGGCCAAAGAAAAAAAAAAGAAGGCCCCAAAAAAGGAGAAAATAAATTAAAAGGGGCAATGCTACTATCCTTTTTTCCACACTTGTGCTTCAAAATCTTCATGATAGAGAGTCTCGTGTTTTGTCACTTTCATATACTAGTGGGAATTTTTCATTATAGAACTTGGCTTGTATATTCCAACAATGGGCCTCCTCAAGTGCCCTAGGTCTTCGTGAGCAAGCAAGTTGGATGCACACCCACTTAGTTTCTTTTGTTGAGCTTTCATATATTTATAGCTCTAGTGCATCCGTTGCATGGCAATCCCAACTCCTTGCATTAACATCAATCGATGGGCATCTCCATAGCCCATTGATTAGCCTCGTTGATGTGAGATTTTCTCCTTTTTGTCTTCTCCACATAACCCCCTCATTATTCTATTCCACCCATAGTGCTATATCCATGGCTCGCGCTCATATATTGCGTGAAAGTTTATAAGTTTGAGATTACTAAAGTATGAAACAATTGCTTGGCTTGTCATCGGGGTTGTGCATGATGAGAGAATTCTTGTGTGACGAAAATGAAACATGACTAAACTATATGATTTTGTAGGGATGAACTTTCTTTGGCCATGTTATTTTGAGAAGACATAATTGCTTAGTTAGTATGCTTGAAGTATTATCATTTTTATGTCAATATGAACTTTTGTCTTGAATGTTTTGGATCTGAATATTCATACCACAATTAAGAAGAATCACATTGAAATTATGCCAAGTAGCACTCCGCATCAAAAATTATGTTTTTTATCATTTACCTACTCGAGGACGAGCAGGAATTAAGCTTGGGGATGCTCATACGTCTCCAACGTATCTATAATTTTTGATTGTTCCATGCTATATTATCTACTGTTTTGAATGTTTATGGGCTTTATTATACACTTTTATATCATTTTTGGGACTAACCTATTAACCCAGAGCCTAGTGCCAGTTTCTGTTTTTTTCCCTATTTTAGGGTTTCGAAGAAAAGGAAAATCAAACGGAGTCCAATTGACCTAAAACTTCATGGAACTCATTTTTGGAAGGAAAGAAGTCCAGAAGACTTGGAGTGCACGTCGGGGGATCTGCGAGGAGGCCACGAGGCAGGGGGCACGCCCACCCCCCGTGGGCGCGCCCTCCACCCTCGTGAGCCCCTCGTGGCCCCCCTGACGTACTTCTTCCGCCTATATATCTCCATATACCCTAAAAACATCCGTGAGCACAATCGATCGGGAGTTCCGCCACCAGAAGCCTCCGTAGTCACCGAAAGCCAATCTAGACCCGTTCCGGCACCATGCCGGAGGGGGCAATCCTTCTCCGGTGGCCATCTTCATCATCCCGGTGCTCTCCATGATGAGGAGGGAGTAGTTCTCCCTCGGGGCTGAGGGTATGTACCAGTAGCTATGTGTTTGATCTCTCTCTCTCTCTCTCTCTCTCTCGTGTTCTTGAGATGATACGATCTTGATGTATCGCGAGTTTTACTATTATATTTGGATCCTATGATGTTTCTTCCCCCTCTACTCTCTTGTAATGAATTGAGTTTCCCCTTTGAAGTAATCTTATTGGATTGAGTCTTTATAGATTTGAGAACACTTGATGTATGTCTTGCCGTGGATATCTGTGGTGACAATGGGATATCACGTGATTCACTTGATGTATGTTTTGGTGATCAACTTGCGGGTTCCGCCCATGAACCTATGCATAGGGGTTGGCACACGTTTTCGTCGTGATTCTCCAGTAGAAACTTTGGGGCACTCTTTGAGGTTCTATATGTTGGTTGAATAGATGAATCTGAGATTGTGTGATGCATATCGTATAATCATACCCACGGATACTTGAGGTGACATTGGAGTATCTAGGTGACATTATGGTTTTGGTTGATTTGTGTCTTAAGGTGTTATTCTAGTACGAACTCTAGGGCTGTTTGTGACACTTATAGGAATAGCCCAACGGATTGATTGGAAAGAATAACTTTGAGGTGGTTTCGTACCCTACGATAATCTCTTCGTTCGTTCTTTGCTATTAGTGACTTTGGAGTGACTCTTTGTTGCATGTTGAGGGATAGTTATGTGATCCAATTATTTTATTATTGTTGAGAGGACTTGCACTAGTGAAAGTATGAACCCTAGGCCTTATTTCCACACATTGCAATACCGTTTACGCTCACTTTTATCATTAGTTACCTTGCTGTTTTTATAATTTCATATTACAAATACTATTATCTACTATCCATATTGCACTTGTATCACCATCTCTTCACCAAACTAGTGCACCTATACAATTTATCATTGTATTGGGTGTGTTGGGGACACAAGAGACTCTTTGTTATTTGGTTGCAGGGTTGCTTGAGAGAGACCATCTTCATCCTACGCCTCCTACGGATTGATAAACCTTAGGTCATCCACTTGAGGGAAATTTGCTACTGTCCTACAAACCTCTGCACTTGGAGGCCCAACAACGTCTACAAGAAGAAGGTTGTGTAGTAGACATCACTTCTCTTGCAATTTCAGTCAGAGAGTTTGGAATTATCTTGGGATTACTTGGCAGGCCCTACCTAACCAGTCCACTTTTATGATGGCTTCAGCTTCTAGAAAGGAATTCAATAAACCTTTCTTCTCTGAGGTGGTTTTTCTGCAGCTTGGAACATCTAGACACAAAGGAATGGGAAAATCTTCAGAAATGAGACACCTTGCTTCAGATCATGGAGGAGGAATTTTGTGCATGACCTCTCTCTCTGTTAGCTCATAGGATCAAATGTAAATATAGAGATAGATTGTTAGCTTGGATAGCCTCTCTCCCTTAGTCATCTTTGTAAGTATTTTCTTTTGTTTTCATCCTTTGTACAGTGTACTCCTTTTATTTATTGATGAATAAAGAGCTGTGAGGCTGTTGCCTTGCAGTACATAGTCAAAAAAGGCGAGGAGTGAAATGAAGCAGAATGCATTGTATGAAAGGTTGATGAAGGAGATTTATGCGGCTATTCGAAAAGATGTTGAGGAGTCAATGATGATGTAGAAGACCCTAACACTGACAGATAGCCAACAGATGGGAGGGGAGGTGGGCATGGAGGATGCTGCTTATTGCGCGACAACACTGCACAAGAGTAGTTGTGCATCAGCTGACCCCAGCGACACTGAGACTGCAGCTGCTCGTGATGATGCTATATCTGATCTATCTGGAATGAAAGATAGACTTAAGGGTGTGTTTACACATTATGAAGGTACATTAAAATGTGCAACAACTTGGGTTTGCCCACCCTTCTTGGAAGATGGCCTCTTGTTGGACAATGTGCCATTGAAGTCGGACTGTGTGAAGTGCTACGTGACTGAAGTAAAGCCTGTATTCAATAAATTTGCCCTGAAGAATGTGCTAGGAGACTTCGATGAGCAAAGGACCTTGGGAGAAACACTGTTACATCACATCTAGTGGCCATGAAAGGAAATAGAGTTCATCGATGAGATCCCTGAAGCCCCGCCAAGAGCAACCACTATCGCCCCTCAGCCGGTGACGCTCTCCTTGCCACAACATCTCTCGTGGGCTGATGCATCAACCTATGATCCGCCGAACCGACTTTGTGGCATACATGCCATGTCATCCTCCTCCCCAAAGCAGCCAGTGGCAAGGCCTACAACTGTTGAAGACGCACCACCGTTTCAAATGCCGGCCGCTGAAGCAGCGGGGGGAGACCCAGCTGCAGTGCATGCTCAGCAGACCAACCTGGTGGAATGGACTGCTAAGCAGTCTGATGCTTCAGAACCGCCTGCTAAGCAGTCTGTAGGTCCAGAACCGACTACTCATCAATCCGTCGGTCCGCAGTCGTGTGTGTGCGAGATGCGGAAACTTCTTACCCTTGTTGGAGGAGATGGCTACGTGTTTATAGGCAGGGGCTTAATAACCCTATTGCGCATACAAGAGAGGTTGAGATATTACAAGAGAATACAATCTTGGAGAGAAACAAATAGAGATGGTTACAATAGATAGATATAAGAGCTAACTACCAAGTCTATCTCTAAGCCGGTCATATATCTCCTTGGACAGCTGTGACAGGTGCAATGACATGTTTAACACCCTCCCTTAATCACAACTTCATCAAGTTGAGATTATGTTTGAAGTCTTCAAAGCTTCTTGTAGGCAAAGGTTTTGTGAATCCATCTGCAATTTGATCTCTGGAATGCACAAACCTAATGTCAAGTTGCTTCTTGGCAACTCTTTCTCGTACAAAGTGGAAATCTATCTCAATATGCTTGGTTCTGGCATGAAAGATAGGATTAGCAGATAGGTAAGTGGCACCAAGGTTATCACACCACAAACATGGAGCTTGGGTACTTCTGACACCAAGTTCCTTCAACATGGATTGTACCCATATAATCTCAGCTGTAGCATTAGCTAACGCTTTGTACTCTGCTTCTGTACTGGACCTGGAAACAGTAGCTTGTTTTCTTGCACACCATGAAATCAAGTTAGAACCAAAGAATACCGCAAAGCCACCAGTTGAGCGTCTATCGTCTAGACATCCTGCCCTATCTGAATCTGAGAAAGCACTAATAAGTGTTGATGGTGACTTGCTAAAATTGAGACCAAGATTGAGAGTGTTCTTGACATATCTAACTATACGTTTTGCAGCAGTCCAATGAACTGTAGTGGGTGCATGAAGAAACTGGCAAACTTTGTTAATAGCAAAAGATATATCAGGTCTAGTGAGTGTCAAGTATTGCAGTGCTCCTACTAGACTTCTATACCTTGTGCTATCATCTTGATTTAAGGGTTGTCCTTATGTAAGAGACAATTTTTCTGAGCTTGATAATGGAGTAGGTGAAGGTTTACAACCTTGAAAGCTAGCTTTCTTAACCAGATCTGTTGCATACTTTTCCTGAGAGAGATGAAGTCGATCATCATGTTTCTTCAACTCAATTCCTAAAAAATAATGCAAGTTTCCAAGATCCTTGAGTGCAAATTCTGACCCAAGATCCTTCAAAAGTCCTGTTATGACCTCATCTGAAGAGCTTGTGACAATAATGTCATCAACATATATAAGAACAAATATATGTGTGTTGTACTTGTTGTAAATGAACAATGAGGTGTCAGACTTAGAAGGAATAAAGCTAAGAGTTTGCATTTTGTGACTGAGACGAGAGTACCACACCCGTTGGAGCCTGCTTCAGTCCATATAATGACTTGTCAAGTTTGCACACATGAGAAGGTGCATTCTTGTTCAGAAACCCAGGAGGTTGCTTCATGTACACTTCCTCTTCCAGAACACCATGGAGAAACGCGTTCTGTACATCTAGCTGTCTGAGACTCCAGCCCCTGGAAATAACAATAGACAAAACCAGGTGAATGGTGGCAGCTTTTACAACATGACTAAAGGTGTCCTCATAGTCTATACCATAACGCTGTTTAAAACCTTTTGCAGTGAGTCTTGCCTTATAGCGATCAATAGTTCCATCAGATTTTCATTTAATTCCGAATACCCACTTGCAGTCAATGAGGTTTGTACCTTGCTGTGGAGGAACCAAATGCCAAGTCTTATTTTTCTGTAATGCCATGTACTCTTCATCCATGGCCTTTTCCATTTTTCATCACCAAGTGCCTCTTCAAGCGTGTGTGGTTCACCTGTGGAACAAACCAACCCATATTTGGTTACATGCTTATAATTAACAGGTTGGATTACCCCTTTTTGTAGTCGTGTGCGGTGTTGGGACGATGTTGCTGAAGCTTATGCCACAGAAGATCCTATGACATGCACCGAATCTACTGTTGCAGCTGATCCCGAGGTGGATTCTGACACAGCGCCAGCCGGATCCACCTGAGCTTGATCTTCTGTGGTAGCCGAAGGAGTTCTGCATGGCGCAATGGCCACAGAAGATCCGGCCATGCATGCCTCATCACTATCGCGTGATGGCGCATAAACACGGGGTTCTGCGCCTGTCCCCGCGCCTGTCGAGCGGGCCGCTTCGCGCCGCTTGTAGCAAAGCGGCTGGACCAGGAACCGCGTCCCAGTGGAGCCACCTACGGGCCGCCAGGTATCGATGCCGGAGCCGCTCCCGCCCGAGCGCCCGATCGCACCTGACGAGGAAGCCGTCGCGGATTCGGAGGCGGATTGCCCTGGCCTGCTTAGCGCACCTGCACGTGGTGATCCCGAAGACAATGCGCCTGGCGTGTCTGACGGTGCAGATCCCAGGGAGGATTTGTTCCCTGCGCTTGGACACATGCGATATGGCTGTGTTGAGGCGATTTCTTCATCATTTTGGCCTCGGTTTCTTTCTGCATGTTCTCCTGCGTCATCACAAGGCTCATACATGGGATTAGTCAGTAGTTGATCATCACAGTTATTACCCCCTTGATCAATGCCGGTGAGATGAGGAGACAAGAGAAGGATTTCTTTGCGAAGAAGGGCTCCGGTGTTTGGGTGTAGATCAGAAAAAGGGAACTTTGTTTTGTCGAAGACTACATCACGGGATATATAAACACGACCAGTGGCAACGTCAAGGCATTTAACACCTTTGTGTTGGGCACTGTACCAAATAAATACACACTATTTTGACCTAAACATAAGCTTCCTATTGTTACAGGGACGGAGATTCGGCCAGAAAGCACAGCCAAAGACGCGAAGGGATTTGTAGTCGGGCTTAGTGTTGAGAAGCCGTTCCATGGGAGTTTCGTTGTGTATGACACGACTAGGAAGCATGTTAATAATATGCACGACGGTCAAAAAGGCTTCGTCCCAAAACTTAAGGGGCATAGAAGCACCGGCTAAAAGAGCAAGACCAACTTCAACAATATGGCGGTGCTTGCGCTCAGCCGATCCGTTTTGTTGGTGAGCGTGTGGACACGACACGTGGTGTGAAATGCCAAGAGTTTGGATGAAGGAATTCAACTTTTCGTATTCCCCTCCCCAGTTTGATTGGACAGCAATGATCTTATGATCAAACTTGTGTTCTACTAACACTTGGAAATTCTGAAACACTTGGAAAACATCGGATCTTTTCTTAAGAAGATAAATCCAAGAGAATTTACTGTAGTCATCGATGAAACTAACATAATACGTGTGTCGACCAACAGAACTAGGGGTAGGGCCCCAAACATTTGAGAAGATTAATTGCAAAGGTTGAGTAGAAACACTAGTAGAGATAGGGTATGGAAATTGATTACATTTTGCTCTTTGGCAAGAATCACAAATACTTTCAGTATTACGCTCTCCAACAAATGGGAGCTTATTCTTTCTAAGCAAATGTTCAACCAAAGAAAAAGAAGCATGTCCTAAGCGATCATGCCATCGTGTGGAAGATAATTTGATGGCACTGTAGACTTGTTTATTGAATCTTGTAAACTCCGGAAGCAATAGGTAAAGCCCTCAAACACATCTACCTCCATAGAGTACTTTCTTCGTGACCTGATCCTTGATCAAAAATAAGAAAGGGTGAAACTCAAGGAAGACATGGTTATCAATGGCAATTCTGTGAACAGAAAGGAGATTCTTATGAGCACTAGGGACATGCAAGATTTTCCTAAGGTGTATTTTTGCGATGAGGGGTATGTATAACTGAATGACCAACATGACTGATCCTTATACCTGCACCGTGGTACTTTTCACAGAGAGTCACTTTTTCTAGCTAACCAGTGAGATGGTTGGTGGCGCCGCTGTCGAGGTACCAGTTGGTGTCGATACCGTAGGAGCCATCTGCCGCTGCCGCGACCTTTTCATCATCTTGGAAGTCTTCCTCGTCCTCGTCATAGCGGTACCAGTAATCCCTAGTAGTGTGACCAGGTTTGCCACAGATTTGGCACCGCGGAGCATCGGGACGGGTCCTGCCAGAGCCACCACCGCGGCGTCCTTTGTTGCCAAACAGCCACCTCCACCACTAGTGGGGAGTGCACCACCTGCCCTCCCCTTGCCACGGGAAGGAGCACGATAGCGAGAGCCACCACCGCGTCCACGGGTGGCAACATTTGCTGAAGATTTGAAGACGCCATCGCCTAATCCGTGGAACTACGCCATGCGTTGGTCAAAGTTGCTGACCATGGAGAATATTTCATCAAGGGAGGCGGGTGTGACACGCGCGTCGAGGGCCGAGACGAGGGGCTGGTACTCCATATCCAGCCCATGCAAGATATACGAGATGAGCTCGTCATCCTAGATTGGTTTGCCAGCGGCGGCGAGCTCGTTCGCGAGGCTGCGCATGGAGGCGAAGTAGGCGGCGGCGTTCTGGTTGCCCTTCTGCGCGTTGACGAGGGAGGTGCGGATGTTGTTGACACGGCTCAGCGACTGCGACGAGTACATGCCCGCCAGCGTCGTCTAGAGTGCCTGCGCCGTGGTGACCGTGGTCACCGTGATGAGCACCTCCTTGGAGAGGTTTCTCAGCATATAACCGAGCACCTACTGGTCCTCCTTGACCCAGATTGTGTGGAGAGGGTTGGGCTCGAAAGTCTCCTTGCCGTCCTTGTCGTCCTTGGCGGCGAGAAGCTTGGCCGGCTCCGGCGAGGTGCCTTCAACATAGTTGAATACACCGGCGCCACGCAACTGCGGCGTGATCTGTGTGCGCCATAGCACGTAGTTCGTGCGGGAGAGTTTCTCAATGACCTGCCCATTGAGGCTAGGGTGAGATGTGCCGGAGGAGGAAGACATGGTGTAGGGCACGATTGGAAATCGGGAGAAGCTAGATGGGAAGTAGGAAGGCTCTGATTACCATGTGCGAGATGCGGAAACGTCTTACCCTTGTTGGAGGAGACGACTACGTGTTTATAGGCAGGGGCGCAATAACCCTGTTGCGCATACAAGAGAGGTTGAGATATTAAAGGAGATTACAATCTTGGAGAGAAAGAGATAGAGATGGTTACAATAGATAGATATAAGAGCTAACTACCAAGTCTATCTCTAAGCCGGTCATATATCTCCTTCGACAGCCGTGACCAGTGCAATGACCTGTTTAACAGCGTGATCAGCATACTAATGGGTCAGCACTTCCTGCTCAGCAAACCAACGCGTTGGCATGGCCTCCTCAGCACACCGACAAGTTGGCACCACATGCACAGAAACCCGACATAGCTTCAACGCATGGTCAGCAGTCCGGTGCCTCTACTCCTATAGCCCAGCAGTCCGTCACGGCAGCACAACCAGCCCAGCGGTCTGGCATAGATAAACCGTCTGCTAAGCAGTCCGTCCAAGCTTCACCGTCTGCTCGGCAGTCTACCTTGCAGGCAACCAGATGTTCTGCCAGAAATGCGTCAAGTACCAAGAAGGAAGTGGCCAAAAAGGCTACACCCCCGAGGAAGCGCAGTGGGAAAGTGAAGAGGAAAGAAAACGATTGCCTCTTACTTAAAGTACTCATCGCCCAGGACCAAATTAACAGTAGCTTGTTTGAATCGGGGAGTAATATTATTTCTGACGGCATGGATGATGAAGAAGTACGTTTGTTGCTTGCTAAAAGTAAAGCAGACGTACTTCAAGCACGCTATCACGTCCATGGCTAGCCATTTCTTGTTGGCGAATACTTTGATGAGTGCAGCTCCAGTTTCCGCGAGTTACATGAATATTGCATGGATCTAATGTCAGAAGGTCATCATGGTTTGCCAGTCCACTACAACAGAGAACATTTTCGACACGATGTTGGTTCCATCAATGTGAGTTTCGAGGATTTACATCTCTTCTTCAACTTCAACGAGCTGGATGCCACTCTTGTTAGATGCCTGATTTTGTAAGTACTTAACAAATTCTGATCAACTTCTCCATACAAGGCTATAAATGATAAACAACTAACTGCATTTTATTCCTCTGAGGGGATTGAATGCCCCGAGAAGAAAAAGGGAGAGCGTGTATTTCATAGATCCTGAAGTAGCAAATGGCACAACAATACATGGTAAGGACCTACGGGATTGGGCCGTTAACATGGTCGTCAGTCTCTTCGAAAACACGTCCCATGCAAAATCATTTCTCTGGCCAAGTCATGAACAGTAAGTCAAGTAAACAACCACGCATACACTGATTGTCTTTCAGATTTTGACATAATTCGTAAGTTCATGGCTTTTTTAATATGTAGCAATCACTGGATATTGGTATTCATTGTTCCAAACAAGAACACATTTTACTACATCGATTCTCTCAGAGAGTCAACAAACGCTCATGATCTAACGCATCTTCAGCAATTCATGGATAGGTATTGAATTCTGTGATGTTGAAATTAATTTGCATTCATGTCTGGTTCAATAATTGATGTTGTCAAAATTCATCTTCATTTGCAGTGTGCTCGCATTGTGGAAAACTAAACCAGGGAACCTATTCAAGTGTAACGCCCCGAGACCGACGCTTCAGACGTCTTCCATGTTTTTCGTTGTCGTCGGGTGTTTTATTTGTTTGTTGCATTTCATCATGTCATCATTGTTTGCATTGGATCGTGCCTCTTGCCATTTTGCATTTCATCATAATCACCATGTGCATTGCATTCTTCATGATGTTGTCCTGCTCTATTCTTGTCATTTGTATCAACCCCTTCCCATCTCTTTCAAATCTACCCATGTGTCATCACCGCTTTCTTCCTTCTTATTCCTTTCATTTTTGCGAGTGCCATTTTCTGTCATCCATAAATGTTCATTCTTTTCCTATAAATCATACAACTTTCCTTCAACCTCTCTGCCAAATTTCGTCTCATTTGGCGTTGTTTTGGTTGGATTCAAAAATGACTCAAGTTTGAATCTAATTCAAACTTGAATTATTTTTCTCTCCTTAAAAATGCCCAAACAAGTTTATTCAAATCCTTCATAATTCCAGGAGTCTAGAAATATTATCACTTCTTTCAAATTCATCCCTTATATCCCTGCTCATTCCTGTTTTATTTTCTGTCTGAGGAAATCAAATAAAGAGAGAAGAGAGAACCAGGCCGGCCCATTTGCCTCTAAGCCCAATTCAGCTTTCTAGACCAGCCCCTTTCTTTCCTCTCCCTTTTCTCTCTTTGCTTTTTTTTCATGTTAGGTGAGGAGGCCAGCAACATAAGCCCATCTCCCGGGCCATTTGCACCTCTCGGCCCAAGGCCTCCCGCAGCCTCCTAGGCCAACAGGCCTAGTTTCCTAACCCTAGCTATTCGATCGCTAAGTCGATCGATCCCATCTCTCGTTCCCTCCTCCTCCCGTTCATTTTCCTCAGCGCCGCCACCACACATGCATCGAGCATCAGGAGAGCGCCCGCGCTCGATCCCGTGGCCGCGCTTACCTGTCGCCGTTGCAGCTCCATCCCCGCAGCCCTCCTCGCTCGGTCTTGAGCGCCCCAGCGCCGCACCTCGCCGCCGCTTGCTCCGGCGACTAGCAGGACGCTGCCGCAGCGCCGACCAGCCCCGGTCGACCTCCTCCCTCACGCGCAGCTCGCCTCCCGCCTCCTTCATCTTCTGCTCCTCCACGTCGTCTTCCGCACCCCGGCCTCCTCGTCATCGCTTCGTCCGTCCCCGGCCACCGGTGCCCTCGCCGGAGCCTCCTTGCCTCGCCCGCCGGCGAGCCCCTTCCCTGACGCCCCCGTACTCTGCTCGCCTGCTTCCCCTATTTCTCCTTCCCACGCGCCAACTCCTTTCTCCCTCGCGCCAAAGACTTGCTGCTGCCTGCGTTTCGCCCATCACTTGCAGCTGACAGAGCAGGACCTCCTCGTCGTCGCTCTGCCTCCACCAGCAGCCTCCTGCTGCCTGTCATCTCCATGGCCTTGAGGAGCCGCCCAAGTTGCGGGTTGTTTTGGCCCTTGCATATCTCTGTTGAACCGAGGAGACTAGCACCGCCAAGTCCAAGGACAATCCCCGAAGCCCCTGGACGCCATGTACCACAACCATTGCGTTCCATTTCATCCTTGTCAAGTACCTATGGACGCCAAGTACAATGATGTCGGCGCCCCTCAAGTTTGGCTACACGAAAACACCAAGTATCCCTTCATATCGGCAAGATACGCAAGTCGGACCCCGAACGATCGACGACTCGTGGACCATGTACAACTACTGTCGCCTTGGGTTTCGTCAAGTTCCTCGCCATGACTGAGCGTCTATGAACCGTGTACAACTACCGTCTCCGAAGAACCGTATAACGGAACCGTCAAGTTTGACTATGACTTGTGTACGACTACGCAGGATTCCTCAGACGTCAAGTTCAACGATGCATCAAGTTCCTTGCCGTGACCCCAAACATCTAAGGAAACTCATGCAATGATAAACATGTAATACTACCCTCGCCGTGGACCAATTGTACAACTACTTCCGTCTACATCCCTTCGAACCCGAACCGTCCCGAACTGCGCACTTCGAAGGTATAACCGACGAGACGATAACCCGTGGATGTATGCTTGCAATGTTTGAGATGCTCGTGTTTGCACCATGTCCGAATTGTCACTCGTTTCCTTGTCGCCGACTCGTGGGAACCCGGTATGCGGGACCACCCCACCATCCTTGCATGACACGCTCCTGTTACTTTTCCTTTTGCACCGGTATCTCCATGATCTACCGGAACCGATTTGTTGTCGTGGCACCCTTTTCGTTTCCGCCACGATGAAAAATGCTTCATATTATGCTCATGTCAACTTTTAATAAAAATTGCATAAACTTGCACATGTCATCCACATCATGATAATAACTTTCAAAATGTTTAAAATTGTTTTTGCATTAAATTGCTAAATGCATATTTGGATTTACCGGAATTGTTGTTTGATGTTTTCGGCCCCATTTAAATTGCTTAGATAGTTAGTTTGTTTATACTTCACCCTCTTGCCATGTTAACCAACATTTAATATTGTTGAGTACCTAACCGGGAGTGAACTAAATAATTGTTGTGGTGTTCCGTCAACTCCACTTAATTTGTAGTTTTGCTTGTGCACTTTGCCATGCCATGCCTCTTTAAACCAGACATGCATCATACTTGGTTGTGCATCATGCCATGTTTATGTGATGGTTGTTTACTATGTTGCTTGCATCTTTTCGGGTTGCTTCTCTCGTTAGCTTCGGTTCCGTTCCGGAGTTGTGAGGATCCGTTCGACTACGTCCGTTTGTCTTCTTCATGGACTCATTCTTCTTCCTTGCGGGATCTCAAGCAAGATGACCATACCCTCAAAATCACTTCTATCTTTGCTTTCTAGTTGTTTGCTCTATCGCTATGTCGCGCTACCTACCACTTGTTATATCATGCCTCCCATATTGCCATGTCAAGCCTCTAACCCACCTTTCCTAGCAAGCCGTTGTTTGGCTATGTTACCTCTTTTGCTCAGCCCCTCTTATATCGTTGCTAGTTGCAGGTGAAGTTGAAGTTTGTTCCATGTTGGAACATGGATATGTTGGGATATCACAATATCTATTATTTTAATTAATGCATCTATACACTTGGTAAAGGGTGGAAGGCTCGGCCTTATGCCTGATATTTTGTTCCACTCTTGCCGCCCTAGTTTCCGTCATACCGGTGTTATGTTCCTTAATTTTGCGTTCCTTATGCGGTTGGGTGTTATGGGAACCCCTTGATAGTTTGCTTTGAATAAAACTCCTTCAGCAAGGCCCAACCTTGGTTTTAACATTTGCCACCTAAGCCTTTTTCCCTTGGGTTCTGCAGACTCAAGGGTCATCTTTATTTTAACCCCCGGGCCAGTGCTACTCCGAGTGTTGGTCCAAACTGGGCGATGTCCAGCGCCCCCTGGGCAACCAGGGTTTATGCCAACCCGACGTCTTGCCCATCCGGTGTGCCTTGAGAACGAGATACATGCGACTCCTATTGGGATTTGTCGGCACATCGGGTGGCTTTGCTGGTCTTGTTTTACCATTGTCGAAATGTCTTGTAACCGGAATTCCGAGTCTGATCGGGTCTTCCTAGGAGAAGGAATATCCTTCGGTGACCGTGAGAGCTTATGATGGGCTAAGTTGGGACACCCCTGCAGGGTTTTGAACTTTCAAAAGTCATGCCCGCGGTTATGGGCAGATGGGAATTTGTTAATATCCGGTTGTAGAGAACTTGACACTTTACTTAATTAAAATGAATCAACCGCGTGTGTAGCCGTGATGGTCTCTTCTCGGCGGAGTTCAGGAAGTGAACACGGTCTTGTGTTAAGCTTGAACATAAGTAGCTTTCAGGATCACTTCTTGATCACTTCTAGCTTCTCGACTGAGGGAGTCCTGGATTAGGGGGTGTCCGGATGGCCGGGCTATACCTTCAGCCGGACTCCTGAACTATGAAGATACAAGATTGAAGACTTCGTCCCGTGTTCGGAAAGGAATTTCCTTGGCGTGGAAGGCAAGCTTGGCGATACAGATATGTAGATCTCCTACCATTGTAACCGACTCTATGTAACCCTAACCCTATCCGGTGTCTATATAAACTGGAGGGTTTTTAGTCCGTAGGGCAACACATTAAAACACAATCATACCATAGGCTAGCTTCTAGGGTTTAGCCTCTCTGATCTCGTGGTAGATCTACTCTTGTACTACCCATATCATCAATATTAATCAAGCATGACATAGGGTTTTACCTCCATCGAGAGGGCCCAAACCTGGGTAAAACTCCGTGTCCCTTGCCTCCTGTTACCATCCGGCCTAGACGCACAGTTCGGGACCCCCTACCCGAGATCCGCCGGTTTTGACACCGACATTGGTGCTTTCATCGAGAGTTCCTTTGTGTCGTTGCCGTCAGGCTCGATGGCTCCTACGATCATCAATAGCGATGCAGTCCAGGGTGAGACCTTCCTCCGCGGACAGATCTTCGTCTTCGGCGGCTTCGCACTACGGACCAATTCACTTGGCCATTTGGAGCAGATCGAAAGCTACGCCCCTGGCCGTCAGGTCAGATTTGGAAGTTTAAACTACACGGTTGACATCCGCGGGGACTTGATCTTCGACGGATTCGAGCCACTGCCGAGCGCGCCGCACTGTCACGATGAGCATGATCTAGCTTTGCCGCCGAACAGTGCCCTGGAGGCCGCACCTGCATCGGCTTCGATCCTTAATTTGGAGCCTACTGCGCCGATCGAGGATGGGTGGTTGGACGCCGCCTCGGGGGCTGCGATCCCAACAGCAATCGAGCCGAACACCAGCCCCGCACTCCGTGAGACTCGTGACTCCAGGGAGCCGGACTCCTCTCCGGACTCCGAACCCTCCGCGCCCCTGCCGATCGAATCCGATTGGGCGCCGATCATGGAGTTCACTGCCGCGGACATCTTTCAGCACTTGCCTTTCGGCGATATTCTGAAGACACTGAAGTCTCTCTCTTTATCAGGAGAGCCCTGGCCGGACTACGGTCAGCAAGGTTGGGGTGCGGACGATTTAACCGACATGCTCGACTTCGATTCCGAAGACATCGACGGTATGGACGCTGATGAAGGAGATGATGAAGAACCAGCGCCTATTAGGCCCTGGAAAGCCACCTCGTCATATGACATATACATGGTGGACACCCCAAAAGAAGAAGATGGCGATGGAACAACGGAGGATGACCCCTCCAAGAAACAGCCTAAGCGTCGGCGTCAGCGGCGCCGATCAAAATCCCGCCAAAACAAATACGGCGATTCCAGCACGGGAGATAATAATACTCCGGAGAGTGCCGAAGAAAACCCCCTCCATCAAGATTTAGCACATGAGGATGGAGAAACCAGCCCTCATGAGAGAGCGGCAGACAGTGAGGTCGAGGACGATAATTATATGCCTCCCTCCAAAGACGAGGCAAGCCTCGATGATGATGAATTTTTCATGCTAGAGGATCCCGTCGAGCAAGAGCGTTTTCAACGCAGGCTTATGGCCACGGCAAGAAGCCTCAAGAAAAAACAGCAACAGCTTAGAGCTGATCAAGATTTGGTAGTCGACATATGGACTGAAGTCCTTGCGGCCGAAGAGCATAAACTCGAACGCCCCTCCAAGAGCTACCCAAAGCGCAGGTTGCTACCCCGACTAGAGGAGGAAGCACTTAAACCTGCATCACCTGCACTCGATACGGCCGATCGGCCACCTCGTGACCGCGATAGAGAGGCCTCTCGGCCCTCCACTCAAGCCGCACCCCGTACCAAGGCATGGGAAAATGCGCCGGACCTACGAGATATGTTGGAGGACAAGGCAAGGCAAACAAGATCGATCTACGGATCGCGTGGGCGCCCCACGACTCGAGACGGTAACCGTCACGCCGGCCATAAATTCGGCACGGCCGAACACAGTAGACAAAGCTCATTGGAGCTACGTCGTGATATAGCCCAATACAGAGGCGCCGCAAACCCACTATGCTTCATAGACGAAATAATGGATCATCAAATTCCCGAGGGTTTCAAACCCGTAAACATCGAATCATATGATGGCACAACAGATCCTGCGGTATGGATCGAGGATTATCTCCTTCATATCCACATGGCCCGCGGTGATGATTTCCACGCCATCAAATACCTCCCACTCAAGCTTAAAGGACCAGCTCGGCATTGGCTTAATAGCTTGCCAACAGGATCAATCAGTTGTTGGGAGGACCTGGAAGCCGCATTCCTCGATAATTTCCAGGGCACTTATGTGCGACCCCTAGACGCCGATGACCTAAGTCACGTAATTCAGCAGCCAGAGGAATCGGCCAGGCAATTCTAGACACGGTTCCTAACAAAGAAAAATCAATTAGTCGACTATCCGGACGTTGAGGCCCTAGCAGCCTTCAAGCACAACATCCGTGACGAGTGGCTTGCCCAGCACCTTGGACAGGAAAAGCTGAAATCCATGGCAGCACTCACGACACTCATGACCCGCTTTTGCGCAGAGAAGACAGCTGGCTTGCTTGTAGCAACAACATGACCAAGAACCCTGGTAATTCGGATACGAGGGACACTAGTGGCAGGTCGCATCGCAACAAGCAGAAGCGCCGCATTAACGGCGACAACGCTGAGGATACGGCAGTTAATGCCGGATTCAGAGGCTATAAATCCGGTCAGCGGAAAAAGCCATTCAAAAGAAATCCTAGGGGCCTGTCCAGTTTGGACCGAATACTCGACCACTTGCGCCAGATACATGGCACCCCCAAAAAGCCAGCCAATCACACCAACAGGGATTGTTGGGTGTTCAAGCAGGCAGGCAAGTTAAATGCCAAAAATACAGACAAGGGGCTGCATAGCGATGATGAGGAAGAGCCCCGGCCGCCGAACAACAATGGGCAGAAGGGTTTTCCCCCGCAAGTGCGAACGGTGAACATGATATACGCAACCCACATCCCCAAGAGGGAGCGGAAGCGCGCGTTAAGGGACGTATATGCGATAGAGCCAGTCACCCCAAAGTTCAACCCATGGTCCTCCTGCCCGATCACCTTTGATCGAAGGGACCATCCCACTAGCACCCGTCATGGCAGATTCGCTGCATTGGTTCTAGACCCAATTATTGACGGATTTCATCTCACTAGAGTCCTTATGGACGGCGGCAGTAGCCTGAACCTGCTTTACCAGGATACAGTGCGGAAAATGGGCATAGATCCCTCGAGGATTAGGCCCACCAAAACGACCTTTAAAGGCGTAATACCAGGTGTAGAGGCCAACTGTACAGGCTCAGTCACACTTGAAGTGGTCTTCGGATCTCCGGATAACTTCCGAAGCGAGGAGCTAATCTTCGACATAGTCCCATTCCGCAGTGGCTATCACGCACTGCTCGGACGAACCGCATTCTCCAAGTTCAATGCGGTACCGCACTACGCATACCTTAAGCTCAAGATGCCAGACCCTCAAGGAGTAATTACGGTCAATGGAAACACCGAACGCTCCCTCCAAACGGAGGAGCACACGGCGGCCCTTGCAGCGGAAGTACAAAGCAGCCTCTCCAGGCAGTTCTCCAGTCCGGCCATTAAACGTCCGGACACCGTCAAGCGCGCCCGGAGTAACCTACAACAAGACCGCCTGGCACGCTCCGAGAAGGCGTAGCAATGCGGCCCCAACCACAGCCCTCGCAAAAAGGCGACACCAGTACTTCGCGTAGATAACTACGCTCTAGAAATACCATGGGTACAGGGGGAGGGGCACCATCACGGCATGCCCAAAACACGGCTTAAACCGCACCAGGGGCTGCCGATTTTTTAATTTTCTCTTACTTTCAGGACTCCACTCTTCGGAAGGCCTGTTCGGCAGTTCAATTGCCGCACAAACGATGCAAGAACCAGGGAAGTAGACAAGCCATGCCACATTACGGTACTCCCAGGTGGTCTCTATCACGAGCAGTATACCTGTTTCGCATACCATTCCACAGCCTGCCCCTGGAACGGACATGTTAAAATAGTCCAACCTTTTGCTTATCACATTTTTTGTATCGTTCTGCTTCGATCACAGCCCTTTTTAATAAGCAAATGCATAGCTTTTGTCTATTTTTGCATTACCTTTTTTTTACAAATATATGTTCCTTAACGACATGTTGCACCCGTACACTTTGGTACGGCCAAAATACGACAGGGGCTTTAGTACCCCTCAATATGGTGTGAGAAGTCCGAACACTTTAACAAGTGCGGCACCCCGAACTTATAGCATTATATGCATCGGCTCCGAATCATGTCTTTGGTCTAATGTTGGGTTTGCCCAGCTCCTATGTTTTGGTGCCTTATGTTCCGCTATATCGGCTAAGGTAGCACTAGGAGAACTACTGCGATTGTGCCCCAGTTGAGCTGGGTCGAGCACCTCAGTAGAGAAAGCTAAAACTGACTGTCATGATGAAGTAAGAGCTGGTCGCTGTTCGAGAGGTTTTTTCGAGTCCCTAAAGACTTATGCCGCTTAGAGCGAGGAGCCGGCTCTGTCCGGCCAAGGCATGGATAGCGCCCCGAACTCGGTCTTCCGAATACCAGGGGCTTCGCCGAAATTTAAAATTATAGAATTCTATGGCTAAGTGAGAGTGTTCACACATTATAGTCTGATTGCCTTGTTCGTTGGGCTGAGCGCCTCCCTCGAAGGACCCAAACATGGGAGAAAGAGCGCTCAGGTTTATCCCCGAACACCCCAACACTAGCGGCACGGGGGAAGAAGCCGACGACTCGCCATCTCTCAGAATTGAGAAACAGCCGCACAGAAGGTAATATTTTAAATTCCAACAGCATTGCTTAGCGCATATGAACAAGTTTTCAGCGCACAGGACAAAACGAGCAAGTTTCACTCAAAAATTACATCCCTAGAACATTCATCCGCCACAAGGCAGGCACCCTTCAGAACATCCTTATAATAATTCTCGGGCTTGCGATGCTCTTTCCCCGGCGGTGGCCCGTCCTTCACAAGCTTCTCAGCATCCAGCTTGCCCCAGTGCACCTTAGCACGGGAAAGGGCCCTACGGGCACCTTCAATGCAGACGGAGCGCTTGATGACTTCGAGCCTTGGACAGGCCTCCACCAGCCACCGCACTAGCCCGAAATAGCTCCCAGGCTGAGCCTCTCCAGGCCACAGCCGAACTATGAGGCCCTTCATGGCCTATTCGGCCGCCTTGTGGAGCTCGACCAGTTGCTTCAGCTGGTCGCTCATGGGCACGAGGTGTCCGGCCTCAGCATACTGAGACCAGAACACCTTCTCTGTCGAGCTGCCCTCCTCAGCTCGATAGAATGCGGCGACATCGGACACACTCCGGGGAAGATCTGCGAACGCCCCTGGAGAGCTCCGGATTCAGGTAAGTAACAAGTAACTCATGTTTATGTATTTGCTTTGCATAAAGAATGCCTTACCCGCCGCTATCTTCTTGACCTCATCCAACTCTTGGAGGGTCTTCTGGGATTCAGCCTTGGCAGACTTGGCATTTTCAATAGCCGCCGCAAGCTCGGACGCTCGCGTCTTTGAGTCTAGCTCCAAACTCTCATGTTTTTTCATGAGAACCTGGAGCTCTTGCTGCACCTTGCCAACCTGGGCCTCGTACTTCTCCCGCTCGGTGCGCTCCGTGGCCGCCCTCTCCTCGGCCTCGACCAGTGCTTGCTTAAGGGTCGCCACCTCAGACGTGGCCCCTACAATAGCCATGATAATCCTGTCATTTTTTGCAATTGCACCTTTTTATATATATTTAACCAAGGTATTTCTTACCTTCATTGTCCTCAAGCTGCTTCTTGGCACGCCCGAGCTCTTGCTCAGACCGCTCGAGGTTCTGCTTTAGTGCGTCCACTTCCGCAGTCAGTGTGGCGGACGCAAGCAGAGAAGCCTGCATACACATATTGGCTCCTTTTTGTTAGACTCCTGTGACTTTTATTTGATCCTCTATTCGGCTTTTCTTCCCGAACGCCAAACAGAGCATTAGGGGCTACTGTCTATACGGTAATATTATTTACACATTCTTTACTTACCTCAAAGCCTATTAAAAGGCTAGTACAAGCTTCAGTCAGTCCGCTCTTGGCGGACTGAACCTTCTGGACCACCGCACTCATAACGGTGTAGTGCTCCTCGTCGATGGAGGCGCCTTGGAGCGCCTCCAACAGATTGTCCGGCGCCTCCGGTTGGAAGGGGGTCACCGGCATGGTGGGCTTGCTCCTCTTGGGAGGAGGTCCCCCACCGGACTCTGGAACCTTTGAAGGTTCCAGAGCGGTGTTCGGCCTAGAGCCGAACTTGGAGCCCTGGGGGGTTTCATCCCCTTTACTTCTGGAGTCCGGGAGGTCGCCTTGCGGCGCCTCCAGGACCACCTCCTCCCGGCTTGGAACCTGTTGAGACAGCACTTCGGCGTCGTCCGTAGGGCGGGGGGAGGAAGCCGTCGGAAGTGAATTCACATTCGACGAGTCCAGTGAACCGCTTGACGATGCGTCGAGCCAGTCTTTGGGTGGGCTGCATAATCATATTCGACATAAGGGAAAGTTGTGCAATAAAGGAATACCATGAATTACTCTGGTATCCGGATACTTACGATTTCGCCAGGGGCTTGGCCCTGGTCGTCCACTCTTCTCCGCCGTCGTCGGCGTCGGTGGAGTAGTCCGGAGGAAGAGTTCTCCCCTTCTTGGACCCTCCGGCCTCCCCAGAGAGGGCGGCCTTCCTTTTTTTCTCTGCTCCCGCTGGAGGGGGAGAGGTCTCTTCTTCTTCCTCCTCGTCTTCATGGGAGGAGTGCGTCTTGGAGCCGTCGGATGATGGATCCGACGCCTCCTGGCACCGGGCACTCTTTCGAGTCCCCGTGGCCTTCTTCTTGGCCTTCTTCTCCGGCACCACATAGGGTGCCGAAACCAGCAGCTTCGCCAAGCGGGCATCAGCTGGGTCTTCGGGCAAAGGAGCCGGACAGTTGATTTGTCCGGATGTCTCTTGCCAATCCTGTTAAAGGCAAGGGAGCTTAGATCCCGCATGGAGTCAAACTATGAAAAACTGATACCCTGTAGAAGGTAAAAATAGCTTACCGCACGAGCGTGACACTGCGTGCTGAATCCGCGATCCTCGGTGGCGGATGCGGGGGCCTCGGCGCCTTTGAAAAGCACCTTCCAGGCATCTTCGTACGTCGTGTCGAAGAGCCTACTCAGAGTTCGGTGCCGCGCCGGGTCGAACTCCCACAGGTTGAAAGCCCGTTGTTCACACAGGAGGATCCGGCGGATGAGCATGACCTGGACTACGTTGGCAAGCTTGAGCTACTTGTCCACCAGGGTTTGGACGCATGTTTGGAGTCCGGTCAGCTCTCCTTTTTTACCCCATGACAGGCCCGTCTCTTTCCAGGATGTGAGCCGCGTTGGGGGTCCGGATCGGAACTCGGGGGCTGTGACCCACTTAGGGTCGTGCGGCACGGTGATGTAAAACCACCATGATTGCCACCCCTTCAGGGTCTCCACAAAGGAGCCCTCGAGCCATAAGATGTTGGGCATCTTGCCCACCATGGCGCCTCCGCACTCCGCCTGGTTGCCGCGCACCACCTTCAGCTTGACATTAAAAGTCTTGAGTCATAGGACGAAATAGGGGCGGATGCGGAGGAAGGCCTCGCACACGACGATAAACGCCGAGATGTTGAGGACAAAGTTCGGGGCCAGATCGTGGAAATCCAAGCCATAGTAGAACATGAGCCCCCGGACAAAAGGGTGGAGAGGGAAACCCAGTCCGCGGAGGAAATGGGGGAGGAACACCACCCTCTCATGGGGCCTAGGGGTAGGGATGAGCTGCCCCCCTTAGGGAAGCCGGTGCGCAATGTCGTTGGACAAGTATCCGGCCTTCCTTAGTCTTTTGATGTGTCCCTCCGTAACGGAGGAGACCATCCACTTGCCTCCCGCTCCGGACATGGCTGGAGAAGGTTGAGGTGGGGAGTGCGGACTTGGGCGCTGGAGCTCGAGTACGCGAAAATGGATAGGCAAAGGAGGAAGAAGGCATAGGTGAAAAGGTGGATCCTTATCCCCTTATATGGGTGGACGCGCCTACGTGTCCCCACCAGCCTGGTAAAACTCGCTTATCTCCCAAGTGCCGTAATCAATGGCGCGGTTGGGTTACCCACGCCCGTATTGATGAGAATCCTGGAATAAGGGGACACGATATCTGCTTTAACAAGACGTGCCAAGGAATCCGCCTCGCATAACACGCTGAGATGGGACAGTAAAACGATTCGAATAAAAGCTTGGCCGTGGTGTGATGTCACACTACGGAATACGTCAGCAGATTAGATTTGTGTAAATATTATTCTCTCTATGGCAATATGTGGAAATTTATTTGCAGAGCTGGACACTATCTTTGTGTTCAAAATCTTCTATGAAATACTTGGAGGAGGAACCCGCCTTGCAATGCCGAAGACAATCTGCGTGACGGACTCGTCGTCATTGAAGCCTGGTTCAGGGGCTACTGAGGGAGTCCTGGATTAGGGGGTGTCCGGATGGCCAGACTATACCTTCAGCCATACTCCTGGACTATGAAGATACAAGATTGAAGACTTTGTCCCATGTCCGGAAGGGACTTTCCTTGGCGTGGAAGGCAAGCTTGGCGATACGGATATGTAGATCTCCTATCATTGTAACCGACTCTATGTAACCCTAACCCTATCCGGTGTCTATATAAACCGGAGGGTTTTTAGTCTGTAGGACAACACATTAAAACACAATCATACCATAGGGTAGCTTCTAGGGTTTAGCCTCTCTGATCTTGTGGTAGATCTAGTCTTGTACTACGCATATCATCAATATTAATCAAGCAGGACGTAGGGTTTAGCTTCATCGAGAGGGCCGGAACCTGGGTAAAACTTCGTGTCCCTTGCCTCCTGTTACCATCCGGCCTAGATGCACAGTTCGGGACCCCCTACCATAGATCCACCGGTTTTGACACCGACATCGACCATTGCGTTGCTTCTCTTCTCGCTCTTATTTGCGTATGTTAGCCACCATATATGCTTAGTGCTTGCTGGAGCTCCACCTCATTACCTTTCCCTACCCATAAGCTTAAATAGTCTTGATCTCGCGGGTGTGAGATTGCTGAGTCCTCGTGACTCACAAATACTTCCAAACAGTCGCAGGTGCCGATGATACCAGTGCAGGTGACGCAACCCAGCTCAGATGGGAGCTCGATGAAGTCCTTGATCGTTGTTTTGTTTCGTTTCCTTTTGATCAGTAGTGTAGCCCAGTTGGGACGATTGGGGATCTAGCATTTGGGGCTTTCTTCTTTTATTTTGGTTCCGTAGACGGACCTTGATTGTACTCTGGATGATGTATGTTTAACTTGTAATTGTGTGAAGTGGCAATTGTAAGCCAACTCTTTATCCCTTTCTTATTTAGTACATGGGATATGTAAAGATTACCCCACTTGAGACATGCCTACCATGCGGTTATGCCTCTAAGTCGTGCCCCGACACGTGGGAGATATAACTGCATCATGGGTGTTAGATCAAGAGGGAACTACCTCTGCAGCGCGAGATCATTTCTCTGGTAACACACCCAAATCCGTTATTTTCGGAAAATTTATCCAACAGTCTGCAAATACCTTTTCTTACGCTAGTCAAATATTCAAGCTTCTAAATAAACCTCTTTCTATTTTGTCCAAAGGAAAAATAATACATCTAACACCGGTTAGGTTGTTCCTAACAGAGAAATACATGACTAATTATGTACAAGAAATTTCAGTGTCCTCAGCAAGAAGCAGGGACCAACATTTGTGGATACTATGTTTGCAGACACATGATCTCCATCTGCAAATCTGCTGATAGTTTTGACGATCCTCGCGAATTAGTACCAGTAAGTCTATCTTAATTAATATCTTCTACTCCACTCATATGGCACATTCTGATCTTAAAAATACTGCAACTCATCTTAAAACCGAGGACCCCTGATCCGCTCCTGGCTGGTGAATTGCTGATAGTTCGGAGATTTATCAGCGACTTCTTCCTGAATCACTACATCAATCCCACTGGTGATAATGAAGATTTCAGCATGCCTTCTCCTGCAACATTGAGTAAGGGTTAGCCACTAAGCAAATGTCAAACGTAGCGGAACCGTCGGTGATACACAACAGATCACAAATGATTTGTAGCACTACTACATGTGCGTAGGGTCTCCGGAACCATTTGTGATATCGCGTTATCGCACACGAGAACTCGGAGTAAACCGTGCCCAATGTAAAATACAATCCCAGAGTAATTTTTTCAGGAAACGTGTGGGATCACAAACAAAAAGCACATGTCACTCTTGCGGCAACCGTCGGTGATACCCAACAAATCACAAACGGTCTGCAGCACTTGTATGTGTGCAAAGGGGCTCCTGAACCATTTGTGATAGAACATTATCACAGACGGTAATTGTTGGGAAATGTTTGCGGTGGTGTCTTGCAGGGCAGATGGTTTATGCAAAAAACTCGTGTGCGATGGGGCACAAATCACACACAGTTCATATGTTGGCCCGTGTGCCTAACATACTATTTCCCAAACGATTGATTATGACAGACCGTATGGTTTCACTGCGTCATTAGGAACGTTTAATCAGCGATACCACACGTGCGGAAGAATTTAGTGTGTGCTGCATCGCACATGATCACATTTTGGAAGGCCTCTGGATCAATGCTCCATATCCCCGATGGTTTCTGGGTCGTGTGGGAATGACACCCTATCACCCACACTCACTTGGCGACAGTCCCAAATGTCGTCGCGGAAAGGGGTTAAAAACCATTTGTATAGCACCGACGTGTACTAGTGATTGGTTTCGGGCCCAACATGTGGTAGTAACTGTTCTTGGATCACAAACATGGAACTCAGTCGTGAGGATAGTTTCAATAAGACAACCCACCATGTACCCCCTACATGGCCTCTCATCGCCACCTTTACCAAATCATGTTCACACACTTAGCTCTCAACAGTAGGACATGTTCATCACCATTCCAATCCATCCCAGATGAATCAGACCTGACACAACTCTAGGCATAGCAGACATAACAAGCAAAACATGACTGAGTAGGAACATCATGGCTCAAACAACTCCAACTCATGCTAGTGGTTTCAACTATTTAATGTGGCAAAGACAGGTCATGTAGAGGAAAGGGGTTAAGCTACCGCATCATGTAACAGTTGAAACGTTGTTCTCCTAATGCAGTAAAAGAGAGCAAGAGCGAGAGAGTGGGATTATATCAAAAATTTCAATGGGGTTGCTTGCCTGACACTTCTGAAGATAGTATAGTTCTTCATCAGTGTCATCGAACTCATCGTCGGAACTACGTCCACTGAGAGGGAACAAACACCAGCAAACAAGAGGTAACAAAATCAACGCAATGCAACAATATGATGCATTATGATGACATGGCAACATAATGTTCATTGACCTAATGCAACTAGCAATCATATTAAATGAAGTCGGTTTGAACCAATGTTTCAAATTCAAACTCCACATGTAGTTATTTAAATGTCATTTTTAGTTTTCCTAAACAGTAGCCAAAAGTTGTTCTAACATGCATCGAAATGCCATAAACATATTCTTTGGATCTTTCTGATCATTTTCATATATAAATTATTTCATTTTGACCTACGATTTATTTACTATGATTTTAGAAGTTTAGGCAAATTTCTGAAAGCAAATAAATCATTTAGATTTATTTAAATTCTAGAAATAGTTACTACGTTAGCATGACGTTGGTGTGACATCAGCAAGTCAACTAGAGCCAGCCTAGGCCAAGCCTGACCAGTGGGGCCCGCATGTTAGTGTCTTAACTAGTTAACACGAGCTGTTAGTGCTAATTAACTAATTAACCTATCTAACCCAGAGGCTGGGGCCACATGTCAGCAACTCATGGTGAAGTCAAACCTAGTCAACCAGAGTCAAACTCGCCGGAGTCGACCCGCGGCTCATCGCCGACGAGGCCAGAGACGGCGGAGGGGCTCGGAATTTGTCCTCCAGCGACCAAATCGACGGTCGAGCCCATCTACGAGGAGCTGGGGCTCATGCACACCCATTGCAGCAAGCGGCATCAGCTAGGATGCGTTGTAACGATAGCGCGATGATGTCAGTGATGGCCGAAACACGGCGATCACGGGATCAACGCTGCGCGTGCAATTCGACTATCACTTGCCTCCTACGGCATCTGCGCGAGCTCACTAAGCCATTGGACACACTCGCTAGACCAGAGGGTCGCCGGAGCATCATCAGAGATGAGCTCAGGCGGCGGCGCTCCTCGGCCATGGCAGGGCTGCGGTTAACAGACATGGAAAGGGGGAGCATGGGGGGAGGTGCGGGAGCTCACAAGGATGCAATGGAGAGGGTCAGCAGGCTCGGGGGCGCTCGGAGGTTGGCGAATCGAGCGACGACATTCGTCGGAGCAGACGAGAAAGTGGCGATGGTGACGAGGCTGCAGGGCATCCACGGGCGCATTCTTCGGATTGGAGCTTCACGACGTCGAGGCAGATCTATAGGTCACAGCCACGGGGCAAGGGGACGGCAGAGGGCACGGTGCTTTCCGGTGGTGGGATCTGGCTAGTTCGGGCGGCCATGAGAGAGAGAGAGAGAGAGAGAGAGAGCAGGAGGGGAGGGGAGAGGCTACGGGTGCGAGAGAGAGAGAGAGAGGTTAGGGGGTCGTGGCGATGCACAGAGAAATCCAGGGCAGCGAGGGGCCAGGCAGGCAGGGAGGAGGTGGCGAGCACGTGCACGTTGCGCGTTGACCATGCGCCTCGCATCCTTCTAGCGCGAGGTGGGAGACGGTGGCGGCATTGGTGGGCTGGGCCGCCAGCAACAGTAGCAGGCCGGATGATGAGCGCCAGGTAAGGTTTGCTCTGTTTTATTTTTCATGTTCTGTTTTCTTTTTCTTTATTTAGACAAATTCAAACAATGCCAAAAAGTTTCTCAAATATTATGATATAGATATGGACCTAGCCAAATGCACAATAATTCATTCTAGAAGCATTTGAATTTATATTCTAAATATATGGATATAAATTCAAACTCAAATATAATAGTGATTTAAATTCAGTGACCAAAATATTACACAAAAATGTTCACTATTTTTGGTTTGGTCTCAAACCTTGTCAAAATTATCAAACATTGATGAAGGGCATTTTGGGTTCATTGAATTAGATTTTAGGGTTCTTTTTCCTTTATTAAAATAATTTTGAGGCTTTGAATATTCCTCAATCTAGTATCTTGAATTCGACATAATGCATGATGCTCACTGGTGTAACTAATTACAAGAAAAGTCTAGGGTTGTGCTACTTCTTGAGCTTGAAGAGGAAAGGGTGATGCAGCAAAGTAGAGATAAGTATTTCGCTCAGTTAGAGAAGCGAGGTGTCAATCCAGTAGGAGGTACAAGCAAGTCCCCAATCTATGCACCTGCACAAACAATCAAACACTTGCACCCAACATGATAAAGGGGTGGTCAATCCCTTCACGGTCAATTGCAAAGGTGAGATCTGATAGAGATAGATAAAACTAAACAAAATATAAAATATTTTTGGGTTTTTGGTTTATAGATATGAAAATAAAAGATTGCAAAATAGTAGATCGGAAACTAATAGGATGGAAAATAGACCCAGGGGCCATAGGTTTCACTAGAGGCTTCTCTCATGAAGGCAAACGGTGGGTGAACAAATTACTGTCGAGCAATTGATAGAAAAGCGCAAAGTTATGACAATATCCAAGGCAATGATTATGCATATAGGCATCACGTCCGTGTCAAGTAGACCGACTCCTGCCTGCATCTACTACTATTACTCCGCACATCAACCGACTCATGCCTGCATCTAGAGTATTAAGTTCGGGAGAATAGAGTAATGCATTAAGTAAGATGACATGATGTAGATGGATAAACTCAAGCAATATGATGAAACCCCCATCTTTTTATCCTTGATGGCAACAATACAATACATGCCTCGCTACCCTTACTTTGTCACTGGGTGAGGACACCGCAAGATTGAACCCAAAACTAAGCACCTCTCCCATTGCAAGAAAAACCAATCTAGTTGGCCAAACAAAACCGATAATTTGAAGAGAAATACAAAGATATCAAATCATGCATATAAGAATTCAGAGAAGATTCAAATAATATTCATAGATAATCTGATCATAAATCCACAATTCATCAGATCTCGACAAACACACCGCAAAAGAAGATTACATCGGATAGATCTCCAAGAACATCGAGGAGAACATGGTATTGAGAATCAAAGAGAGAGAGAGAAGAAGCCATCTAGCTACTAGCTATGGAACCGTAGGTCTGAGGTAAACTACCCACGCTCCATCGGAAGGGCAATAGGGTTGATGTAGAAGCCCTCCGTGATCGAACCCCCCTCCGACGGGTTTTCAAAAAAGGCCCCAAGAAGGGATCTCACGGGTATAGAAGGTTGCAGCGGTGGAAAAGTGGTTTCATGGCTCCCCTGAAGGGTTTTGGAATATATGTGAATATATAGGATGATGGGCTAGGTCAGATCAGTCCCAAGGGGCCCACGAGGCAGGGGGCGCGCCCTCCACCCTTACCGCCGCCTCATGGCTCTTCTAACTTGCACTCCAAGTCCCCTGGGTGTCTTCTAGTCCAAGAAAAATCATCATGAAGTTTTATTCCGTTTGGACTCCATTTGGAATTTGTTTTCTGCGAAACTAAAAAACAAGAAAAAACAGAAACTGGCATTCGGCTCTAGGTTAATAAGTTAGTCCCAAAGATAATATAAAATAGCATAATAATGCATATAAAACATCCAAAAGAGATAATATTGTAAGTGCATCTAGTGCCACCCCTAGTTGGTTTTGGAGTATTGACGACAAACCTAGTTGAGGGACTAATGCGTTTGTGAGAATTGCAGGATAACACAGGTAGAAGTCCCTCATTGATTCGGTTTTCCTACCAGAGATGACCCCTAAAAATGTATCATCAAGATCAATCAAGCAGGACGTAGGGTATTACCTCCATCGAGAGGGCCCGAACCTGGGTAAACATCGTGTCCCCTGCCTCCTGTTACCATCCGCCTTAGACGCATAGTTCGGGACCCCCTACCCGAGATCTGTTGGTTTTGACACCGACATTGGTGCTTTCACTGAGAGTTCCACTATGTGTCGTCATCATAAGGAGGGATGGCTCATATCGTTGTCAAGGACAACATCACCTCTGGGGAGCCCTGGCTGTAGGCCAAACTCTCCGACTAGGCGGCTTCGTCATGACCGCCCGCTCGGCCGCTGCACCGACGATGACTTCTCGGGTCATCAAAAATAGCCTCCAAATCGTCTCGAAATTCAATGAGCAGATGGATCCAATGGAGCTCTCCTCTTTGAACGAGCTCTTGGATCGCATGGCCGCTCTGGGAGACACTACGGACTACGATCGGATTGGGTAAAACCCGACCAAAGGGAGATCAACTCTCCACCGGTCACCCATCAGATAGCGGTGGTGGAGGAGCAATGCGGCGATTCTCCCTCTATCCCGAGGATGAACTATGACCGGACTCTCGAGCTCTCCGAGCCGGATACCCGCCCATGGGAGGACATCGCCCTAACCCTGAACCTAGAATCAGGCTGCATGCCGAACCTGCGGGGCAACATCCCGGAGCCCGAACTTCCAAGATCGGAAACTCTCCCGCCCCGGGGTCTCAGATTGGGTCAAGGTCTGGACTTAAATCCACCCACCCAACCAGATACAAACGATCTTTCCCACATTAGGCAAGAGCCCCAAGAGATAGTACATCACTTTTGGGCCAGATTCCTCCTTGTAATGAACAAGGTCAAGGACTGTCGCGAGGAAGATGCAATTTCATTCTTTTCCAACAATTGCACGGACAAGGGAATCCTCAACGCCATAAGTCACTGTGACATAGCACACTTCGCTGACTTGGCGGCCATAGTACGGAAGTACTGTGTGATGGAAAGCGCCTGGAAAACCCAAACAAAATTTTGGGATAATCCGGCTCTGACAAAACCCCCAGTCCAAACTAAAAGGGTGCGCTCTCATAAGTCGCCCGACTCAATTACAAAGAAGCAAAAGCCCACTACAGGGCATGGAACCATATTGGAGGGATGGCTTAATGGGCCCTGCAAAATTCATAGTACAACACATACCATACCAACACACAACCTTAGAGCATGTTGGGTACTCCGACAGGTGGCCAAGAGCGGTGAGGATCTCCTCATCCAAAACACCTCAGAGCACCATCCCGTGGATAACAATACAGTATTGACAGCCTTCGAGACCTTCGCCTCAAATAATAGGCGTAAGAGAGCACTCCGCAGCCTTGCCGAAGTCTGTCACGTGGCAGCAATAAATCCATGGAGCGACACGGCTATCACCTTCAATGCCAGTGACGAACCTAAATTCCGAACAGCCCGAGCACCAGCCGCCTTGGTCCTCAGTCCAATTGTGGACGGCTTTAGGCTCACTAAAGTGCTCATGGACGGCAGCAGCGGATTAAACCTCATTTATGAGGAGACTCTTCGAAAAATGGAAACAGACAGAAATCGCATTGAGCAAAGCAGCACGACCTTCCAAGGAATCATCCCTAGTCGGGAGGCACGTTGCGCTGGGATAATCACACTAGATGTGGTATTCGGCACTCCGGAGAATTACAGGTCCAAAGAAATTACATTCCAAGTGGCCCCGTTCAGTAGCGGATACCACGCCCTTCTAGGGCGGGAGGCATTCATGATCTTCCAAGCCATACCCCATTACGGGTACATGAAGCTCAAAATGCCCGGGCCCAATGGAATCATCACTCTAGCTAGTGATCCGGACATAGCACTCCGCGTCGAGAACAAAACAGCCGCACTGGCCCTCAAGGCATTATCCGAAGCCCTTGTGGCGGAGGAATTAACCGCGCTGCGCTCCACAGTGGACAGGGACGACATGACACTAGACAAAAGACCCAAGCCCACTTCTTTTAAACTAGCGGATGAAATAGTCAAATTCCAAGTCCATCCAACGGACCCCACAAAAAAAGCATCCATCGAGTCACAGTTAAACCCCGCTGTAGACGCTGCACTACGGGAGTTCCTGCGCGAGAATTGGGACATATTCACCTGGCATCCTTCAGACATGCCAGAAATCCCCCGCAGGCTGGCCGAGCATAGCCTTAACATTCTAAAGGGATCCAAGCCGGTCAAGCAGACTCTTCGGTGTTTCTCCGAACCTAAGCAACAAGCCATGGGAGAGGAGCTAGCCAAGTTACTGGAGGCCAGATCCATTAGAGAAATAAAGCATCCGGACGGGCTAGCAAACCTGGTGATGGTACCAAAGAAGGACAAATCCTGACGCCTATGCGTCGACTTCAAGGACCTTAATAAGGCTTGCCCAATGGATCCCTTCCCCTCCCTCGCATCGATCAAATTATCGACGCTACCGCAGGACACGACTCATTGTGCTTCCTTGACGCATACTTCGGTTACCACCAAATTAAGATGGCGGAGTCCGATCAAGGCGCAACGGCATTTATCACTCCATACGGCCCCTTCTGTTTTACCACAATGCCCTTCGGGCTCAAAAACACTAGCGCAACGTATCAACGCATGATTCAAACATGTCTGGAAAAGCAGATCGGCAATACAGTGGAGGCATACATCGACGATGTGCTCGTTAAAACCAGACATGTCGACTCCTTAATAGATGCCTTGAGGCTCATGTTTGACAATCTCCAAACATACGACATTAAGCTCAATCAGGAAAAATGCATTTTCGGCATACTCGCCGGAAAGCTCCTGGGCTTTATCGTCTCCAGTAGAGGAATTGAGGCAAATCCGGCTAAGATCCGGGCTCTGTCGCAGTTGGCTATCCCAACTGACCTCAAGCAAATCCAGAAGTTAACTGGATGTGTGGCTGCCTTAAGCCGCTTTATCTCCCGATTAAGAGAAAAGGCACTCCCCCTCTATCGCCTTCTTCGGCGCACCGAACACTTCGAGTGGACGGATGCAGCCATGGACGGATTGGAAGAAATAAAAGCCATCTTGGCCACCAACCCAATCTTGGCCGCGCCAAATGTCGGCGAACCAATGTTGTTATATATAGCGGCAACTCACCAAGTTGTAAGCGCAGTGCTCGTCGTCGAACGAGAGACGGACAGACATAAATTCCCACTTCAAAAGCCGGTATATTATGTATCCACTGTCCTCACTCCATGCAAATTACGGTACCCACATTATCAAAAGATAGCATATGCGGTATTCATGGCATCCCAGAAATTACGACACTACTTTCAAGAGTGTTCAATTACGGTGGCCTTAGAAGTAGCACTCAATGACATAATAAACAACCGCGATGCCACGGGCCGGATTGCCAAATGGGCTATCGAGCTCCTCCCGATCGACATAACATATAGACCACATTGAGCCATTAAGTCGCAAGTACTGGCCGATTTCATCGCCGAATGGACAGAAGCCGAACTGCCTAAAGAGTACGGTGCATACTCCAATTGGATCATGCACTTCGACGGCTCTAAAATGCTAGCTGGTCTGGGGGCTAGCATCGTCCTGACATCCCCCACCGGAGATACAGTGCAATACATACTCCAAATACTATACACAGACTCCATTAATGCAGCCGAATACGAGGCCCTATTACACGGTCTCCGGATGGCAGTTTCCATGGGTATTCAACGCCTGGAGGTGTGTGGGGACTCGAACCTCGCAATATCTCAAATAAATGGAGACTTCGATGCCAAGGATCCGAAAATGGCGGCATATCGCAACGCCGTCCTCAAAATGTCAGCTCGGTTCGAGGGGCTTGAATTCCACCATGTGGCTTGGGAAAACAACCAGGCGACGTATCCTCGCCCGTATCGGTGCTAAGCGCGACCCTGTCCCACCTAACATCTTCCTGGAAAAACTGTTTAAGCCATCCGTGGTATGGGAAGGGGACACCGGTAACAATAGTACGGACCCGGCCACAACACCAGATACCGAACACTCTGAAACAATCGGAGGCTCTGCCATCGAAATAACACCTTCAACCCACATGATAATGGTCGTCATCGCCCCGTGGACAGAACCATTCCTGGCCTACCTATCCAGGAAGGAACTACCCGAGGACCAACATGAGGCACGCTGCATAGTGCGGCGATCTAAAGCCTACAAGGTCCACGAGGGAGAGCTTTATAAGAAAAGCACTACCAGAGTCCTTCAAAGGTGCATCTCCGAAGAGGAAGGGTGGAAGCTTTTCACAGAAATCCATGCTGGACTCGGCGGCCATCATGCCGCAGCCTGGGCCCTTGTAAGCAAGGCCTTCCGTACAGGTTTCTATTGGCCGACGGCCCGAGCAAATGCACAACATCTGGTCCAACATTGCGTCGGTTGCCAGCTTTTTGCAAACCAAAGCCATATGCCGCCTACCGCTCTCCAAACAATCCCCATTATTTGGCCCTTTGCGGTGTGGCGGCTTGATATGGTCGGACCCCTTAAAGGGGGAACCCATAAGAAAAAATACTTACTGGTCATGGTGGATAAATTCACCAAATGGATAGAAGCCAAACCTGTCAAAACGGCTAAATCCGGACCGGTGATAGACTTCATATCTAGGGTTGTACAACGTTATGGCATCCCCCATAGCATCATCACTAACAACGGCACGAACTTTATAGCCGACGAGGTAAAACTTTGGTGCAGCAACATGGGCATCAAGCTCGATTATGCTTCTGTCTATCACCCGCTAACTAACGGTCAAGTCGAGCAAGCAAATGTTCTTATCATGAGCGGCATCAAACCCAGATTAGTGCGGTCCTTAAAAGAGTCAAACACACACTGGGTAGAGGAGCTCGACTCTGTACTATGGGGGCTGCGGACCACGCCGAATCGCACTACCGGATACTATCAGAGTAATGGGCCACGGGTAGGCTAACCCAGGCCTAGAACCTTTCAAGACATCGGGGCAGGCTGCACCCCTCAAGACCCCAGGACAAAGAGCCGCCTTCTGAGAGTCGGCTGCGAGGCAGCCGACTGCCCACTCGCGGCCGAGTCCCGAGGACGACTTCAGGACGAGCCGACTCCTGACTGGCGACTTCCAGAGAAGCCGGCCATGGGGAGTCGGCCCGCGACGCCAAGAACCCCCATGCCCTCATAAAGAGGGACGGGATGGGGAGTGGCCACAGTAAGGTCCACTCCCACCCTTTTCCAAGGGCAGGCGTGGCCACAGTACGCCGTACCCGCGGAGATCTCCGCCCGGCTCGACACTGTTGCCATGCCGGCCCTGATGTCAGCCCCAGAGGGCGGAGTCCTATGCCCACGACGGCCTGCCGGTACGCCCGAGGGACGACGGGTCCCACCAGTTGGTGGGCGTACGGAAGAAGGCGAGAGCGCCACCAGTCGGCCCAGTTGGGAGTCAGCCCCCAGGAGTCGGCCGGCCCCTCCCACGGCCCCACGCGCCATTAACCAGACGCGACAGGGAGTGGCCACAGTGATCGCCCGCCAGACGGTGGAGCTGTTGCCAAGACCCCATGACCGAGTCCGCGTCATTAGAGGCACAGCTACAGTAATCTACAGTCGGCAAGACCCGCCCGTGGCGGACGCGGCCTATCGGCTCAGTACCGAGCCAGTCAGTGGGGCCCACCAGTCGATGGGCCCCAGGAGTCGGCGGATAAGACGGCGGCCAGAGAGACTGATGGCTGGGCCCGTGTCCAGCCGGATTACCATTGTACCCCTGTGGGGTAGGCCTATATAAACCTCCAGGGCACCCATGCAAAGGGTTGGAATCCATTAGCACTAGACAGAATCATAGAGGAAGGAGAGAGCTAGCCTAGCCTTCTCCTACCTCCAGGAAACAACTCAAGGAGCAACCGCGTACACACTTTGCCATAGTGATCATGCGGAGACCCCGTAGAGCAGTAGTAGGGGTATTATCTCCACGGAGAACCCTGAAGCTGGGTAAGATTTGCCGGCGTGCATGCCTTCGCCTTATCCCGTTTCCAGGCACCGGCAACGTTCTACTCGCCCCCACCATGATAAGCCATCCATTGGCATATGTCGCACCCAACCCCCGACATTTGGCGCCCACCGTGGGGCCTGGTGCACCATCGTTCGGAGACCTGCTCTGGACGGGAACCCTTTTTCTCCCTGGCGAGCGCAGCCAGCCTGGCACGCCAGACGGAGTTTGCGCCGACGCGCTGCACGACGCTGAGATCGCCTGCGGAGCCAGCTGCCTCGCCGATCTTGTCGGCGAGGTTCGCCTCTCCGACGAGCCTGCATCCGACACAAGCACGGGCGGCCCCGAGAGCCTCCTCATGGGCCTCCTTGACCAACTCCACGTCGCCGGCGAGCCTGCCGTGGACTTGGAGTCTGTAGGCTCCACCGACCCGATGCTGGTCGACTCCGACACCGCGTCACTCGACGCGTTCCCCACCAATGTGGTGGTCTATGACGAGCCGCTCCCTCGCACGGAGAGCGACGGAAGCACTGTCACAGAGGTGCTCGTCATCAGTCATGACGAGCATCCCAGCGGAGGAGCGCGTGACCCACTTGGCGTGGCACTGCAAGACCTGACCGCGCCCATTCCGGAAGACGCTAACGCAGAGACGCTGGAGGCACGCCGCCTCTAGCTCGTCGAAGGCGCGAAGAAGCTGGCTAGCATGAGACGCTTGTCAGAAGCCTACCAGCGTGAGATGGACCGCGCTGTGGGTGGCTTGCCAGCCCCAGCTGGGCCCAACCGCTTAGGCACGGTCCAGCAGCGCGGCGTGGCCATCGCCAACCTATTCGGGGCAAATCGCCCTGTATACGCCACGCCTGCGGAGAACATTCGAGCCGCCCAGGCGGAGGCGGACGAGCTAGACAACTTCGAGGGCGAAGAGCACTGCCTGATGACGGAGCGAGTCCACCGGCTCCTCGACGCGGCTGCCGCACAGAACGAGGCCGGCTGCCGCACAGAGGCACTGCAGTGACAAAACGATGACCCGCCTCCACGTCGAGACCAAGGCGCGACGTCTCGGACGCCGACTGGCGGCGCCCGAGGAAGTAAAGACAAGGATCCGGCTGTCAGCCGCAGTTGGACTCGCATTACCATAGAGCGCGACCAAGACGGCCGCCCAAGAGCAGTAGAATGACGGGACGACTGTCCGCCTCCTCCTCCTCGCAAGGAAAGGCGAGTCTCCCCGCCACCTGTTGACCATCCGACTCTCGGCGACCGCCTTGGCCGCCGAGAGGGAGTCGGAGAAAACGACGCCCGCCACCGGATCGACCGACTTCACCGATCCCTGGCGCTGGAAGAAGAAGACGAGTTAGGTTCGCCTTGTTTCGGGCCCCGCATTCGAGACGAGCCCTTTCCCAAAGGGTTCACGCTCCCAAGAGACACGCCCAAGTACACCGGCTCTGTGAAGCCAGAGGACTGGCTGGTTGACTACTCCACGGCCGTCAACATAGGGAACGGCAACAAGCGTGTTGCCGTAAAATACGTTCCGCTCATGCTCTAGGGCACGGCCCAGACATGGCTGAAGAACCTGAAGCCCCGCAGCATCAACAGTTGGGTCGATTTCACCGATGCATCCGTCCGCAACTTCACAAGCACGTACAAGCGTCCTCCCAAGCCTCGTCGGCTTCCTTGTGCATGCAAGGCCCCAACGAGTCGACTCGCGACTACCTCACGTGTTGGGCCGAGCTTCAGAACTCCTGCGAGGGCGTGCACAAGGTGCAGGCTATCAAGTACTTCACCGCTGGGTGCAGAGAAGGCACCCTCCTCAAGCACAAGCTCCTTTGCGACGAGCCAGAAACCCTCGATGATCTGCTGATCATAGCAGACAAGTATGCCATGGCCGACTCCTCCATGAAGGCGGAGATTCAAGTTAGTGCGACTGGCAAAGTGGCCCCTCAAGCTCCTAGAACTCTAGCTGGAGACGCCAGTCGGCGACAATAGCAGAGCGACCACAAGCTCAAGGCCCCATAGCCGGCTTCTAGCAGCCGGCAGGTGGCGATAGTCGAAGACCAGCAGCCAGAAGGGCATCCTCCACCCAAGCGACAGAAAGGCGGCAAGTTCAACTGGTTGCCAGCTTTCTCATACGAGCAGACTCTGGATGGTCCTTGCAAGTTCCACAGCGGCGCGAAGCCGTCGAATCACACTACCCGGAAGTGCCACTGGCTCACCAGGATCGCCAAAGGAGACGGCCTCGTGCCTCCCCCACCTGCTAGGCAGCCGCCTCCGCCCCAGCAGCCGGCTGTCAGGCCAGTTGGCGCAGTACAAGACGAGTACCTTGAAGAGCACGGAGCCTATGTGGTATTTACCAGCGTGGCTGATGATCGACGCAGCAGGCGGCTGCAGCAGCAAGAGTTGAATGCAGTAGCATTAGAGACATTAGAATTCATGCACTGGTCCGAGAAGCCTATCAGGAGGAGCAGAGCTGATCACCCAGAGGTGATGCCGAGTCCGGGCTCCTATGCCTTGGTCTTGGATGCCACCTTTGCCACAGATAGACGAGCTGCTCGTTTCTCACGAGTTCTGATAGACGGAGGCAGCAGCATCAACATCCTGTACAAGGATACCATGGAGAAGTTAGGAATCAAGCAAAGACATCTTCAGAACAGCCGGACTGTATTCCACAGCATTGTTCCTGGCCTTTCCTGCTCACCAATCGGCAAGATCCTGATGGACATCCTCTTTGGAGACAAAGATCACTTCCGCCGAGAGTCAGTTTGGTTTGAGGTGGTGGATCTCGAGAGCCCATACCATGCATTACTTGGCCTACCCGCCCTGGCCAAGTTCATGGCGGTCCCCCACTACACCTACCTCAAGATGAAGATGCCTAGTTCCAAGGCGACTATCAGAAGTCGTCTGCCTGTGCGGCTGAAAGTAGTCGGTTGGCCGAGTCCCTGGTGATCGCGGCTGAGAAGAGGCTCCTTGACCGGGTTGTGGCGATGGCCGGCAAGCAGCTAGAGGTGTCACCTAACCCCAAGGAGTCGGAGGCTGAGGGTTCGTTCAAGCCGGCCAAAGAGACAAAGAAGATACCATTGGATCCGGAGCACCCAGAGAGGTACGCTGTCGTAGGTGCAACCCTCGACAGCAAATAGGAAGGCGAGCTCGTCGATTTCCTCCGTGAGAATCGGGACATCTTCGCATGGTCCCCCAAAGACATGCCAGGTGTACCGACGGAATTCGCCGAGCACAAGTTACATGTCCGATCTGATGCGAAGCCAGTCAGGCAGCCCTTGTGCCGCCTATCAGAAAAAAAAGGGAAGAGTTGTCGGAGAAGAGATAGCCCGACTCCTGGCAGCCGGCTTCATTATGGAAGTATTCTTTCCAGAGTGGCTAGCCAACCCGGTCCTGGTACTGAAGAAGAACAAGCAGTGGCGAATGTGTATTGACTACACAAGCCTCAACAAGGCTTGCCCCAAGGACCCGTTTGCTTTGCCAAGAATTGATCAGGTGATAGACTCCACAGCCGAATGCGAGCTATTGAGCTTCTTGGATGCATATTCAGGATATCACCAGATCAAGCTGAACCCGACAGACAGACTGAAGACCGCCTTCATCACACCGTTTGGAGCCTTCTACTACCTAACCATGACGTTCGGCTTGAGGAATGCCGGTGCCACCTTTCAGCGTTGCATGCAGAAGTGCCTCCTCAAGCAACTCGGCAGAAACGCCCACGTTTACGTGGACGATGTGGTGGTGAAGACGGAGAAGCATGGAACACTGCTGGAAGACCTCAAGGAGACTTTGAGAACCTACGCCAATTCCAGATCAAGCTCAACCCTGAGAAGTGCGTCTTTGGAGTACCAGCCGGCCAACTCCTTGGCTTCCTGGTCTCTAAACGCGGCATAGAGTGCAACCCTGTAAAGATCAAGGCCATTGAGAGGATGGAGGTACCCAGCCGACTACTGGACGTGCAAAAGTTCACTAGCTGCTTGGCGTCCATCAGCCGATTCATTAGTCGGCTGGGCAAGAAAGCTCTCCCCTTATACCAGCTCATGAAGAGGACCACTTTTTCCGAGTGGAACCACAAGGCGGACGATGCTTTTCTCCAGTTGAAAAAGATGTTGACTACTCCACCCGTTCTGGCGGCTCCGACTCCTAAGGAGCCAATGCTCCTATACATCGCCGCCACCAGCCAGGTAGTCATCATAGTCATTGTAGTGGAACGCAAGGAGGAAGGCAAGGCACTACCTGTCCAGAGACCGGTATATTACCTGAGCGAAGTGCTGTCGACCTCCAAGCAGAACTACCCCCACTACCAGAAGATGTGCTATAGCATGCACTTTGCCGCCAAGAAATTGAAGCCTTACTTTCAAGAGCATCCAATCAATGTGGTCTGCACGGCCCCATTTGCCGAGATCATCGGAAGCCGAGATGCTTCTGGCCGAGTGGCCAAATGGGCCATAGAGTTGGCTCCCTACACCATCTACTACCAGCCCCGCATCGCCATCAAGTCACAAGCACTGGCCGACTTCCTCGTCGACTGGGCCAAGACCCAGTACCTACCACCAGTGCCCGACTCCACCCATTGGCGGATGCATTTCGACGGCTCCAAGATGCGCACCAGCTTGGGAGCAGGCATTGTCTTCACTTCTCCTAAGGGCGACAAGCTCAAATACGCACTGCAAATCAACTTTGCCGCCTCCAACAACGTCACCGAATATGAGGCACTCATTCACGGTCTCCGGCTTGCCAAAGAACTTGGCATTCACCGGATCCTGTGTTATGGCGACTCTGACTTAGTGGTCCAGCAGTCGTCTGGCGACTGGGATGCCAAAGATGCAAACATGGCGAGTTATCGTTTCCTCGTGCAGCAACTCAGTGGACATTTCGAGGGGTGCGAGTTCCTCCATGTGCCAAGAAGCGACAACGACCAAGCAGATACCCTGGCACGAATCGGCTCCACCCGCCAAGCAATACCATCCGGCATCGCCCTTCAACGCCTCCTCAAGCCGTCTGTCAAGCCTTCACCAGAATCAGACTCCATCTTTGTGCCGGCTCCTCCCGAGGAAGTCAGATCCGACTCAGAGCTCCGGCAGATGGTACGAGGATTTTGGCAGATGGCTCCAAAGCCTCCACAGTCGAAGCCGGCCCAGGGACTGCAGAACCCGGCCCGGGGACTGCGGTGGCCAGCCCGAAGACTCCAGAACTCGGCCCGAGGGCTGCACCAGTCGGCCCGGGGACTTCATTAATCCAGCAAGCGGTTGCTGACTCTAGCCCGCCGCCTCCCAGCCCAGCCGCCCTCATCCAAGTCGCAGTTCTGGCAGTCGAAGAAATAGCAGCACCCTCATGGGCCCAGCCCATCCTCAAATTCCTGGTGAGCAAAGAGCTGCCGACTGATGAGATCTTAGCTCAGCAAGTACAACGCCGAGCAGCAGCCTACACCATAGTCAACAGAGAGCTGGTCAGGTGCAGCGTCACTAGTGTCTACCAACGCTGCATAGAGCCAGAGCAAGGCCAAGCAATTCTCAAAGACATCCATCAAGGCGAGTGCGGCCACCATGCGGCTTCAAGAGCGCTCGTCGCCAAAGCCTTCCGACACAGTTTCTTTTGGCCAACGGCCTTAGAAGAGGCCAAGGAATTGGTCCAAAAATGCAAAGGGTGCCAGAAGTTCCGCTCCAAGCCGCATCAGCCGGCTTCCGCACTCAAGACCATCCCCATTGCCTGGCCCTTCACAGTTTGGGGCCTAGACATGGTGGGACCATTCAAGACGGCACGAGGTGGCTTAACTCACTTACTTGTCGCAGTGGACAAGTTCACCAAGTGGATAGAAGGGAAGCCAATCAAGAAGCTGAATGGTCCGACTGCCGTGACTTTCATTTCTGACATCATAATTCGGTACGGCGTACCACACAACATCATCACCGACAATGGCACGAATTTTGCTAGAGGTGCCTTGGCCCATTTCTGCGCGACACAGGGCATCCGACTGGACCTAGCATCCGTCGCCCATCCATAGTCAAACGACCAGGTGGAGCGAGCAAACGGCCTCATCCTGTCCGGCATCAAGCCCCGACTGGTCGAGCCTCTAGAGCGCTCGGCTGGCTGCTGGCTCGATGAGTTGCCAGCCGTCCTCTGGAGTCTGCACACGACTCCAAACAAGTCAACCGACTTCACGCCTTTCTTCCTCGTCTACGGTGCTGAAGCCGTCATCCCAACGGACATAGAGTTCGATTCCCCGCGAGTCACCATGTACACCGAGGAAGAAGCAAAAGAAGCACGTCAAGACGGCGTCGATCTGCTGGAAGAGGGCCGGTTGTTGGCACTCAGCCGGTCCAGCATCTACCAGCAGAGCCTGCGCAGATACTACAACAGGAAGGTCAGGCCGAGATCTTTCCAAGAGGGCGACCTTGTGCTCTGACTGATCCAGCGAACAGCCGGCCAACACAAGCTGTCGACGCCTTGGGAAGGCCCCTTCATCATCAGTAAAGTGCTGGGCAACGACTCCTACTACTTGATCGACGCTCAAAAGCCCCGAGCACGCAAGAGGGACGACTCCGGCAAAGAGACAGAGCGGCCATGGAATGCAAATCTCCTCCGAAAATTTTACAGTTAAACGCAGTATGTACCACGCTACCTTTTGTATTAAAAGTACCAAGACTTCGCCCCCCCCGAGAAGAGCTCGGGGACTGCCCTCTTTTATCTATATGATAAGAATTATGCCTTCGAGTATACTACTCTTTGTTATGCCACTTGGCACCGGGTTCGACTAGTCAGCCCGGGGACTTGCCGCCCTCCGCTATGAAATGCTTCCTACAGCCGGACAAGTAGTGTGTGGCGCCTAAGCCGTCTCCTGTCAGAAGCCGCAGCTCGCAGAGCGACTATCCGGTGGGCAGGAGTAAGGAAGAATGGGCGTCCACATGAAAAATGGCTAAGGACTCAAAGCATAAACATAGCTTAAAGCCGGCTTCCAGCCTTTTTTCGCAAACCGACTCTTGAACAGTCGGCTTGCCGCCTTCTATCTGACTTGCTAAACAACTCTAAAACGGCTAAGTACCTGCCTTCCCGAAGTGACCAAGAATTTGATCCAGCAGTAGTCCGCAAAGCAGCTGTCCGACTGACAAAGACGACAACTGAGGGAAGGCGGCAATGGAAAAAGCCAAAAGAGCAATGAGCCAGAAAAGATAGAAGTCGGATGAATATTTACATAACAAAGGCCCTTGGCCGAACCTTCGAGCAGAAGTTCAAAATACACCCCGCGGGTGGAATTGTGCGAATTAACAAGTTCTTCAAAGACTATTAAAACAGATAAAACAAAGAGAAGGTGGCAGCCCAGGAGGCGTCAGACGGGTTCGGAGGATCGGAGGAGACGGTGGTGTCGCATGTTGGGGCGGCCGGTTGGGCGGTCTCGGCTTGATCACCTCCGACGGCAGTCGGCTCAGGCGGGCATGGATCGTTGCTAGAGGCACGGTCTAGCTGAGGCTGGCCGTCCGCTCCGTCTTCCGGTGCCTCCGTCTCGCTTCCGTCCTCCGCCTCGTCTTCCTCCTCGATGCTGGAGCCGATCACCTCCGCCGAGTCCTCGCCGTAGTCTGGGTTCATCCCAAACCACTCCGGCGGTACCTCCCCACCGTCTTCAGCCCGCTCGGGGACACAGATGCTGGTGTCGGTGTACTCGGCGACCGACGCCGCACGCTTGACAAGGGCGTTTTCCACGGCTGCCAGCTCCGGCTGGGCCTCTAATACCACGCCTTGACGAATTCCAAGGCTCGTCGCGCTCCAGCCCGGGTCGAGGAACACTTCCAGGCCTCAAGACGGCCAGCCGTGACCTCCAGCCAGTTAGCAGTCCGACTGGGGGTGCGCATAGCCTGCACGTTTGGCCACAGGGCAGCGATCGCTTGGGCGCCGACATGTTGAAACCGGTGCAGCATCCGGTGGGCCGGCCGCAGACGAGCCCCAATGCTCAGAATATGCTCGTCAAGGGTCCGGGGGGGGGGGGGGGGGGGCGTCGGCGGCGATCTCCACGCCATCTGCCCTCCGCTCCTTGCGGTCAGCCTCGATAGCTTGAATGGCGGCCTGCGAGTGGCCGGGGAAGAAGTCTGCCAAGACGGAAAGAATGAAGAACAAGTCAAAAAACTAGGAGTCGGCTCGACCTATAGTCGGCGGCTCGAAGAAGAAAAGCAAAGAAGCTCACCGTCGACGAGGTCCTCGATCTCATGGAAGCCGGAGGCCAGCATTGCCTCCTTGTCAGTCCAGGAGGAGCGCTCGCTCGCGAACTCAGCCAGGAGGGCGGCCTCATCTTCTTCCGCCTCCTTCTGCGTCTTCTTAAGCAGCTCCTTCTGCTCTGCCAATTGTGCGGCCAGTAGATCGCGCTCTGCGGCGAGCTTGCTGTACTCCTCCCGTTGGTGCGCAACACGGTGTTGGCTTCGCTCAGCTGATGTTGAAGAGTGGCATTGGCCTCTGAAGAGAAAGAAGAAAGAAGGCGTTAAGTCATCAACAAAGAAGGTCACCGGGGAGATCCGGCCCGACTGCTCAGCAGTCGGCCCAAATCTCGGGGACTACAGCCCGCGGGTGTGCCACCGCGCCCCCACAAAAAAGAAAAATGACTCACTCCGGCTCTCCGACAAGTCGGCGGTCCGCTTGCCCAGCTCTTCAATGTTGCGGTTGAAGGCGGTGACACGGAGGTTGTGATAGTCCTGCGACAAGTATTTCACACAAAAGTTAGTACCTGAAACTCACCAATTGGAGTTCCGGGCCGCCTGCTCAGCAGCCGGCCCGAAACTCGGGGACTACACCCAGTGGGTGCACTGGCGCGCCCCCACAGAGAGGAACAAGAAAACAAAGACAAAGGAGAAAGCATACCCGGATGGCTGCCCGCGACGCCAGGTGCGCCTTCGTGCAGTTTTGGATAGCGTCGCTCTCAGCTCGCAGCTTTGTATGGACATCCAGAAGCGCCTGGTTTAGCGGGCCCGTGCCGCCTCCTCGCACCCACCCAATGGGCGTGGCGCTCGTTGCTTCGGCGTCTAGGATCGTCGAGCTAGCGGTGCCGGTCTCCAAGGGGCGTGGCGCCGAAGTCGCCTTCTCAAGACGGCGGCGCGCTGGCGAGCTGACTTGAGGGAGTAGCTTAGCCATGGCCTCGTGTTCAGTCGGCAGCAAGGGTGGGTCCGCCGGCTGCTTGCCTTGCGCGCTCGTAGACGGCGGCGGGGGCGGTGGTGGCGGCACGACCGCGTCCGGCATGGAGGCGTCGCCACCGGCTTCCCCTGACTGCCCCGTGAACTCCGGGGGCGGCGGCGCAGAGTTCAGAGGGGTGACGAACAACGCCGATCGCCGGTGCGCGACCTCCTTAACCTGCCGCCTTGCCGTGATGGCGGCTTCGGCCTCCTCCAACTTTTTCAGGGCGGAGGTCCCCGCCTTATCAGCCTCCGCTTTCTTCAGGCGGGCGGCCTCTTCCTCCTCGTGCTTCTCCTACGCGTTCCGCTCCGTTGCCTCCCGAAGGTCGGCTGCGGGGTCAATCTGCCGAGTGGAGGTAGAAGTCTCCGCCGACCCCATAACGGAGGCGGCGGCAACCCTCTCAAGAGTGAGGGGAGCCCTGAAGTGAGGGAAGCATATGAAAGACTCAGACAAGATCAACAAAGAGAGAGTAAAGATAAGGGACGGAGGCGCTTACGTAGAGACCAGCGACGGCTTCTTCACTTCCTTGCGGAAGCGGTTGGCTTTCGCGGCTGCCTCTTCCCGTTTGGTCGCGGCAGCTGCTCCCTTAAACTTCTTCGACCGTCCACCAAGTGTACTTGGCCCGGCCCGGCGCTTCTTCGCGCCGCCTTGAGCGTCCAAGATGGCGGAGGAACTCGCGCTTGGCTGGCCAGCCTTTGGCTGGTGACGCGGGGCGACTTCCCCCTCGGCATCGTCGTCAGGCTAGTCAACGAAAGTGGCCGTAGGCCTGGAGCCGCCTACTTCTCCTCCTCCTCCCTCGGCGTCGGCCTCCATGGTCGCCGCCCCCAAGTCAGGATCGTCGACGTCGCTCTCCGCCCGATCGGGGACAAACTGACGAGCCGGCCCCGTGGTGCCGGCCGAAGGAGGGACGAGAGGGTTCTGATTCAAAACAAAAACGGTCATACTGGACAAGTCGGACTCAGCAACAAAAGAAACAGAAGACATAGGAAGACGACTTACAATAGGCGGGGGTTGGCGCGTGAGTACGGCTCCTTGCCGAACCGCCAATCCACCGAGAGACTGCAGTTCATGATGTAGTTCACCGTGTCCGCCACCTCCATGTGAGGCATGTCCTTGGAGCACATTCGACTGGGGTCCCGATGACCGCTCATCTGGCAGATCAGGTGAGGTCGGCCTTGGAGTGGGAGGACTCAGCGCGCCACGAAGGCGGCCAGCAAGTCGGCCCCAGCCAAGCCCTCCGACTGCATCAGCACTCGAAGTCGCGCGATGGCGGCGGCACCAGTAGGAGACAACATCCTGGCTCGGTGTGACCAGCTGCGGAGCCTTCTAGCCGGCGCGCCGGCTTCGTAAGCTGGCAGGTTGACCCAGTCGCCTTCTGGGATGACATTCTTCACATAAAAATAGGACTGCCGCCACATCTTCACCGACTTAATCAGTGCGATGGTGGGAAATGGATTGTCGGCCACTAATCTCCGCATCGCGATAAACGCACCGCACTGGGCCGGCACGCCGGTGACGTGTGTGCCGAGCTTGGACTGGAAGAACTCACCCCAGAGCTCGATGGTGGGAAGAACGCCGAGGAAACCATCGCACAAGGTGGCAAAGGCAGCCAACAGCACCACCGTGTTCAGAGTAAGGTGGTGCGGCTGGAGTCTGTGGAACTCCAAGAAGAAGCGGGAGAAGCCACTCGCCGGCAGCTCCAGGCCGCGCATAAGGTGCGAGCGGAATATGACCCGCTCGCCCTTTGTGGATTTCAGGTTCCAGCAGACCCTTGAGGTTCGAACACTGGGGTGCGTGTGGAGATTTCACCTCCTACCTACCGGCACCCCTCCGCCATGCTAGGATCAGAACTACGGGAAGAATAGCACAAGAGACACAGGGTTTATACTGGTTCGGGCCACCGTTGTGGTGTAATACCCTACTCCAGTTTGTGGTGTGTGGATTGCTTCTTGGGCTGATGATGATGAACAATACAAGGAAGAACAGCCTCGCGAGGGTCTGTTCTTGGCTGAGGCAATGAACTGCTGGGAGGAGTTCAGTCACCTTTCTCTCTCTCTCTCTCTCTCTCTCTCTCTCTCTCTGCTTCCGACCTTTCTAACGAGCCTCTTCCTTCCTACCTTCCAACCCCCTTGCTCTGTGGGTGGCTGGTCCTATTTATAGAGGCCCTGGTCCTCTTCCCAAATATTGAGTGGGGAAGGGAGCCAACAATGGCGGGCTAATTTGAAGGGGGACAGCAAGTATCAACTATCCTGACAAAAGTAGTCTTCGCCTGCGCAAAGCTCTGGTGATGACGCCGTCTTGGGCTCCACGGTGACCTCCGTCTCGTAGTCCTCCTGGTCTTGGTCTCGTTGCACCGAAATGGCAACCTTTGCCTGATGCCTTGGTACTCCGCGGCTGCGCTTGCCCCCTTTGCACCAAAGAGGAAAGGGGGACGCTGCGTGGGCTGGCACCCGCCTGGCGCCCTGAGTCGTCATGGCTTGCGTCACGGGCACCTCGTGAGGTACCCCGCCTTGATCTCTCCGCCTCCTCGCGAGCCAGCCTGACGAGGCCGTGCCTGAGGAGGCTCCGCGTCGTCCGCCCCACGAGGCTTGGCCCCTCGCGAGGGTCTTGAGTTTGTGTTGGTGAAGATGGGCCGTGCTGGGCCCCCCCTTTGAGCCACGCCGCAGGCCGCAGGCAGGCAAGTCTGGGGACCCCCGTTCCCAGAACGCCGACAGTAGCCCCCGGGCCCAAGGCGTGCCCGGACTTGGCCGTGCAGGGAAGCGGAAGGGCAAGAGCGAAGCGCCGCGGGCCCTAACAGCCTGCGGCCTTGGATGCCACGCAGCGGTTGACTGGACGCGGGCGCCTTAGTGACCGCGCGAGTTGATAAGGGAGTGGCATCCGCCTAGGCCCTTCTTCTTGCTTTCCCCGGTTGCTGCTCAGATCCCCTTTCTTGCGCCTCTTCTCCCTTCCTCCGAAATCTCCAAATCTGCTCTGACCGCGCGGCCTAGGAAGCCATGGCGCCTCGCCAGCCCCTGGCCGCAGCGTGGTACTCGTCTGCCCTGGACCCGCCGAACGTGTCGGAGGCGGGCCTTGCCCGGTTGCGCCGGATAGCGACGGCGCGAGGCATCGACGGGGCAAAGGTGTTCAAGGCCAGCTCCGCCACCCCTGAGGGTCAGAGGAGCACCTTCTATCCGCTCTTCGTAAGTGCCATTGTTGCTGGCCTAGTGCCTCCCTTCTCCGAGTTCTTCTTCTCCGTCCTCCGCCATTACAAGCTACAGGCTCTGCATCTCCATCCCAACCCCGTCCTTCTCCTCGCGATCTTCGCTTATTACTGCGAGGCCCACGTTGGGGTGCAGCCCTCAGTGGCCTTGCTGCGCCATTACTTCTACCTCCGGACCTCTCGCGGTCCTGCTTCCGCGTGCGCGAGCTTCGTCGCGTACGGTGGCGCCATTGCCATCTCGAAACCTGGGAAGAGGATTGAGGGCTTCAGGAGCAAGTGGGTCTTGGTGGATGCTGAGTGCATCCACCCTCGGCTGATCTTGCCCACGGAGCAGCCCACGAGCTCCAGCAACTGGGGTCGAGCGGAGCTCACGGATCCTCGCGCGAAGATGGTGTTGGAGAAGATGGACGCGGATCTGAGACTGGCCGACATGGCGGCGGCGAAGCTGACCGGCACGTCGTTGCTGAGGGAGTTCCTGGAGCACCAGCTGGCTCCGCTTCGGCGGTACTCGCTTCCAATATGGAGGCCCCGTCCTAGCCCCGCGGCCTGGGCCGACGGAGACCTGGCTGCGGTTCTCCAATCTCTAGTCGGGGGCAATGTGGCGAGGTTGGGGGGGGGGGCGCTCCTACGCCCTTGTTCCTCCGTGATGACTGGGAGCGGGTAGTGAAGTCCATGCCCGTCTTCAATGAGGAAGGGCCCGTGCCCCTGGAGGCTCCCAAGGGACCGGTGGCTGTGCCCTCTGACGACTCCAGCGAAGAGTAGGAAGGAGGGGAGCGGGGAAGAGGGCCTGACTCCGAGGCTACTGACAGAGAGTCAAGGGCTCCCCTTCCCCGGTGCAAGTCCCGCGCTCTCCGCCTCCCTCCGAGCGATGACGACGAGGACGACAACATGGACGACGACGAGCAGGACGACGGGAGCTCACCCCCGATCCCGAAGAAGGACAGGACCGAGCTGATCTCCCGCGGGTCTGCCCCGGCCCTGGGGCGGGCCGCAGACGCACCTTCCGCCTCCAAGCTTCCCGAGGTTGACCCTTCGAGCCGGCTTACAGGCTTCAAATTTGACCGAAGGCCGCTTGGGCTTACTGGCAACGACCTGTAAGTGTTCGACTCTTGTCTTTATTTCTTGCTCTGCCTCTGAGGCTTGACATTCGCATCCCTTGGATAGGCTGGCGCCCGCAACAAAGAAGTTGAAGGGGCTCCTGAGGTTCCATCCGTGGCAGCGCCCCTGAAGGATGGTGACCGCGACGCCCAGGCTTCTCCTGCCCGGTCGTCCTCGTGAGGCCTGGCTGAGCCGGCTGGGGCGAGCTCAGCCCCCACGGCCCAAGTGGCTCCTGAGGTGCTCTCGCCTGCCGCCGCCACTACAGCTGCCGGGGCGTGGCAGACTCCGCCTTAGGATGCTGCGGCCGCGCTGCCGCCTTCTCCTCCTACTCCACCGGCTGCTGTCTCTCCGACTCCTTCTGCCATTCTGGATCGTGCTGTTGCTGAGCTGGACCGACTGCGGCAGGATCTTCTTAGCGCCGACCCCCGCTTGGTGGCCGGGCGCCTGGAGCTGGCTTCTGGATGGGTTCGCTCGGACGCTTCAATTCGGGCGGCGCTGGTCCAGGCCTCGACGGCATGCGACGAGGAGAAGTAGGCCATCCTTGAGGCGAAGGCTACTCGCGATGCAGCCCTAGGAGAGGTGGTCGACGTCCGTGGTCGCTGTAAGGCACTGGAGAACGAGCTGCAGGGCCTGCGGGATCAGCTCGTGGAAGAGGTCCGTCTTCACCAAGAGCAGGAAGAAGGCGTGAAGGCTCGCGAGGCGGCCGTCGAGAGCTGGGAGGCTAAGCTCAAGAAACGCCGCGACCGCCTAGGCGCGCTGGAGCAGGAGTTGGGGGCGAGGAAGGCCGAGCTGGACGGCAAGGCCCTGGTCCTTACCGAAGACCGCGCGGCCTTCACGGAGCTGGAGGCGAAGGCTCGCTCCTCGCTGAGGACGCTTTACGACAGCGGCCTAGAGAGCCCGCTGGCCGGCGCCAAGGACGGCCCCGCCAAGCTACTTCCCTTCTTGGTCCACGCTCTTGAAGATGTCGCCCTTGGCTTTGGCCCCACGGCCGAGGCCGGGGCGCGTGTTATGTCTTCTGCAGCACTGACGCGGGTCCTCACCCACATCCACCTTCGCAATCCCGGTTTCGACCTCGACAGCCTGCTGGAGCCCGTGAGCGGCGAGCGTGCCGCGGCTACTGCCGAGGCCGTGAAGGGTCGCGCAGAGGCTCTGCTGGGGAAGTTCCGGGCCATCAGCACCAAGCCGGAGCAAGGCGCTGCCGACCCCGCTGCTCCGTGAGGCGAACCCACTCCGCGCTGCTCCCCCGCCGCCAAGTGACTCCATCGTGGCTCCTGTCCTGCTTTTAATTCCTGCACATGTATCATGCCTCGGGGAGGCGTTTAAACTTGCGTCTGATATTGGGATAACAGTGTGGACTGTAATATTTGCTTTCGAATTCCTTTGAAATTTGCGCTTTTCCTTCCTACTTGCTTATCTTGTACGCCGGCAGGGCCCGGCCCCGCGCATACCTCACCCAGCAATAGCCCCGACCGGAAACCAGGACGGGACCAAGGAGTGAGGGGCTACGTGACAAGTTAGGCTCCTCAGTCGCGATGCTCAGGAGTCCCCCTTGGCGCACGAACAGCAAGTAGGGAGGCATGATGTAGGTGGATCTATCATTCTACGTCTGCAGAGCCCGGCTGCGCGCGTGCCTCACCCAGCAATAGCCCCGACTGGAAACCAGGACGTGACCAAGGAGTGAGGGGCTACGTGACCAGTTAGGCTCCTGAGTCGCGATGCTCGGGAGTCCCCCTTGACGCACGAACAACAAGTAGGGAGGTGTGATGCGAGTGGATCTATCATTCTACGTCTGCAGAGCCCGGCCGCGCGCGTGCCTCACCCAGCAATAGCCCTGACCGGAAACCAGGACGGGACCAAGGAGTGAGGGGCTACGCGACAAGTTAGGCTCCTCAGTCGCGATGCTCGGGAGTCCCCCTTGGCGCACGAACAACAAGTAGGGAGGCATGATGTAGGTGGATCTATCGTTCTACGTCTGCAGAGCCTGGGCGCGCGCGTGCCTCACCCAGCAATAGCCCCGACCAGAAACCAGGACAGGACCAAGGAGTGAGGGGCTACGTGACCAGTTAGGCTCCTGAGTCACGATGCTCAGGAGTCCCCCTTGACGCACGAATAGCAAGTAGGGAGGTGTGATGCGAGTGGATCTATCGTTCTATGTCTGCAGAGCCCGGCCGCGCGCGTGCCTCACCCAGCAATAGCCCCGACCGAAAACCAGGACGGTACCAAGGAGTGAGGGGCTACGTGACCAGTTAGGCTCCTGAGTTGCGCTGCTCAGGAGTCCCCCTTGACGCCCAAACGGCCTTCATACCTTGGCTCCGCTCGGGGAGAGGCGCGCGACGAACTAGGCCCGGGGGACCTGGCTGGGCAGCGTGCGTCTGGGCGTGACCCGGGCGCAGCCCCTGTGCCCAGCCCCCTCGCGCGGCACTACCAAGGGGAGGCGTTACGATGAGGATAGACACTGAGCTCTAGGCTCCCTGAGGTTGACGCGGCCCGGAGGCCACCCTCAGTTGTTTATCACCAGCGCGAAGCATAGCGCTTCCGTATGTGTACGGGCATAGCCGCTCCTCGGCAGTGTCGTCAGCCAGCGCGGAGCATGGTGCTTCCACTGGTACGTGGGAGGGGGCCCCCTCCGGGAGGAGCCCCCGGGGCGTGTACAGCCCCGCCCTGACAAGTGGCTGGCATGGTAGGGCCTGGCGAGGTGTATCTAGGCACCCATGAGCCAGCGCGAGACTCACGGGGCCCTACCTCTAGGCGGGTTGCGCCTGGCACTGGGCCTTATCTTGTGTTGTGTCCCTCCAAGTCTGGTTAGATGCCTGCACTCTACGTCCTCGGGTCCCGGCCCTTGAGCTGGTCTCAGCCGTTGCTGGTATGCCAGGTCGCGATGCCGTGGTCAAGGCCACAGGGTGAGGGCTGGAGAGCCAGTAAGAGCCCTGAGTCGCGATGCTCAGGTACCCCCCCTTTAACGTGCAAGTGGTCAGCATGGAGAAGAAGAGGTGCCGTGGACCGGCATCAAATAATCAAGCATGGTGGTTCTAACGCATAACCGGAAATGAACGCAAATGGGATACACGCCGCTGGGCCTGGCCCGAGCGGCTTGGGGATCATGCAGCCCGAGGGGCGCCCCCAACAAGGTAAGCTAACCAACGCGAAATGAAAAGAGATACACACCGCAGGGACGAACCCACGCGGCTTGGGAATAATGCAGCCCTGGGGACACTCCCAACTAGAAGTAAAACTTGAAAGATGTCACCTGATGATGTTGAAGACGAAGGGGTGTTGGTGTAGCAGACTCGGTGGGATGTGGAAGCCGATCCTCATGAGCCCCCAGGCCCAGGGGCCTCGGGAGGCTCATGAGGCGCTGGCGGTTCCTCGCGGGCCATCTCCATCTCCGCCAGGGCTGCGGAGCGCCTGGCCTCATGGCCTCCGTGATGCCCCTCATGAGGCACTGGTGCGTGTCAGCCGCGCTCGGCAAGCCATAAGGCATGCGAACGTAGCTGTGGGGTGGACCTCCGCAGCGCCCCACTCGCGAGGGCCAGAGGCGCCCCAGGGAGGCGACTCGCTTGAGCCCTGGTACGTCGATGCAGACGCGTAGCCCGCCATCCTCGCCTGGATGGGGAGCCACTGCTGGTAGGCGGCGGCCGCCTCTCATGACTCTTGACTCCTGTAACTCCTGAATGGCCTTGGTGACGAACTCCTATGGGTCTGGATCTCCTTGCCTTGCTCCTTCTTGAGGGAAACGTGCTTCGAAACACGCCTCCATGTGGTGCCCAAGCGCCTCCCTCGTGACCCTAGCTAGGTCAGTGGCCCTCTAGGGGAGAGCCCCCGAGCCCTGCCTGAGGAGGGCGTTGGGCGCGCTTTCCTATGTGATGGAAGGAGGTTCCCCCTGGGCAGGCACGGGCCTAGAGGGGCCTACCTCCTGAGGGGCCAGGCCGGCGACGTCTTCTTCTTCTTGGGGGCGGCCTCGGGAAGCCTCCTGCTTCCGCGATCCGGGTCTTCCAGTGATGCGGCCTGAAAGGCTCGCTCTAGGGAACACACCGCTTCCTGGCATCTTGAGGACGTTGTAGCCGTGGTGAGTTACGGCCATGAACTTGGCCAGTGCTGGGTACCCAAGGATGGCGTTGTACGGCAGGCGGATGTGAGCGACGTCGAAGTCGATGAGCTCGGTGCGGTAGTTGTCGCGTGCCCCAAAGGTGACAGGGAGGCGGACCTGCCCGATCGGGACCGTGGAGCCGTCGGTGATGCCGGAGAAAGGCTTGGTTGGCTGGAGTTGGCTGTAGGGCACTTGGAGGTTGTTGAATGTCTCTACGGACAGGACATTGCGCCCTACCCCACCATCGATGAGGGTCTTGGTGACCACCATGTTGCTGATGATTGGGGAACAAAGCATCGGGAGGACTCCGGCTGTTGCCGCACACTTGAGCTGATCTGTTGAGCTGAACATGATGGTGCACGCCGACCACGTGAGAGGGCGCGTGGCTTCGAGCCTGGGGAGGGCTGCATTCACTTCACGGGCGAACTGCTTGAAGATGCGTTGAGAGGCCGGGGCTTGTGCTCCGCCCAGGATGCAGGCGATCGCGCGCGGCTCCTGGAAGCCCCCAGCCTCCTCGTCCTGGTGGCGGTCCTCATTTCTCCTTGGCTGCGGCAGCAGCAGTGGGAGGCCTGCGTTGCCTTGCGGGCGATCCTCGCGAGGTTGATCCCTCCAGCCTCCCTCGTGAGGCGGGTCTTGCCAGCGATCCTCGCGAGGTTGGTCACGCCACCCCTGGCGCGGGCCACGGTCTTCCCAGCGTCCTACGTTCCTTCCCCCTCCTCGACCGTAGCCCCGGTCACCGCGGTCGAGGCGACGGCCGATCCTTCCTTCTCGCACGGCTCGGAGTTCTTGGCAGTCGTTGGTGTTGTGGGTGTGGAGGTCGTGGTACACGCAGTATCGGCTGCCCTTGGGAGGTTCGGGCTGATCTCTGCCCCGCTTGGTGTCTGGTTCTGCCACGAGCACGGCAGCCCCCTTGCACTTCACATCCTTGGCCTTGAGCTTCTCTTTTGGGTCTGCGGCAGGCAGCTCGAGGAGGGAGAGACGCCCCTCCTCAGCCCTGGCGCACTTGTTTGCCAAGTTGAACAGCTCCAAGGAAGTGCACAGGTCTTCGTGCATCGCCAGTTCCTCCTTCATCTTGACGTCGCGCACGCCGTCGGAGAAGGCTGAGATGATGGCCTCTTCAGTCACCTTGGGAATCTTGAGGCGTGCGTTATTGAAGCGCTGGATGTACTTCCGCAGGGTCTCCCCGGGCTGTTGCTTGATGCGGCGCATATCGCTCACGGCGGGTGACCGGTCGCGAGTACCTTGAAAGTTGGCGATGAAGCGGGTGCGCATCTCTTCCCAGGAGGAGATTGTGCCTGGAGCCAGGTTCAGGAGCCAGGTGCGGGCCCCGTCCTTGAGCGCCATGGGAAACCAGTTTGCCATGACCTTCTCGTCTCCGTTGGCAGCTTCGATGCCCAGCTCGTAGAGCTGGAGGAACTCCGCAGGGTCGGCCGTGCCGTCGTAGCGAGGAGGCAGGTCTGGCTTGAACTTGCCGGGCCACGCGACGCTGCATAGTTCGGTGGTGAAGGCACGACAGCCTGCTGTGGCCACGGGAGGCCTTGTGTGATGGAGAGCCTGGTCTTGCATGTCCCCATGCGCCAGAGCAGGAGGATGGTCGCGACGTGCTGGAGCAGGGAGCGCCCGAGCAGCTTCTGGCGGGCGAGGGACTTCTTGGCAGCTCTGTTCTTGCCGCGCTGGCACCTGAGGGAGCGGGTTCCGCCCAGGGGCCGCGCGCCTTGGAGCCATGGCATCTTCTTGAGGAGGAGGCGGCCGGGGCGTCGCCGGAGCCTCTTCGCCTGTGCGGGGTGGGGTGCGATGCGGCGGAATGGACGGCGCGGAAGAGCTCCCTGCGGCGCGGACGAGCTCGGTGACGTGGTCGAGCCATTCTTCATAGACGTCGTCGACTGGAAGGTAGCGCAGGAGCTCGTTTGCTGCGATGAGTGCAGCTCAAGCCTCCATGGGCGCGCGGAGCACGCGGGACGAAGATCCAGCTGGGGCGAGCGAGGGAGTTGCGGTGCGGCCGTCTTGGCGCACGGATGGATGCTGAGACGATGATTGCTGCTCGTCCCCCGCCGGGCCGGTGGCGGCGTTGACGGCAGGTGACGAGGAACGGCGAGGACGCCCGCCGACGGGGGCTGTCTGGGCGACGCGGGAAGCGAGGGCGGCCCGGCACTCCGCGCGGGCCCGACGAGCGTCAGACATGAGCGTGATGGTCGGAGGAGAACGGGGTGATGGAAGACGAATTCCGGCGCCCCCTACCTGGCGCGCCAAATGTCGGATTTCGGGTTCCGGCAGACCCTTGAGGTTCAAACACCTCCTACCTACCGGCACCCCTCCGCCATGCTAGGATTAGAACTACGGGAAGAACAGCACAAGAGACACAAGGTTTATACTGGTTCGGGCCACCGTTGTGGTGTAATACCCTACTCCAGTTTGTGGTGTGTGGATTGCCTCTTGGGCTGATGATGATGAACAATACAAGGAAGAACGGCCTCACGAGGGTCTGTTCTTGGCTGAGGCGATGAACTGCTGGGAGGAGTTTAGTCACCTCTCTCTCTCTCTCTCTCTCTCTCTGTGCTTCCGACCTTTCTAATGAGCCTCTTCCTTCCTACCTTCCAACCCCCTTGCTCTGTGGGTGGCTGGTCCTATTTATAGAGGCCCTGGTCCTCTTCCCAAATATTGAGCGGGAAGGGAGCCAACAATGGCGGGCTAATTTGAAGGGGGACAACAAGTATCAACTATCCTGACAAAAGTAGTCTTCGCCTGCGCAAAGCTCTGGTGATGACGCCGTCTTGGGCTCCACGGTGACCTCCGTCTCGTAGTCCTCCTGGTCTTGGTCTCGTTGCACCGAAATGCCAACCTTTGCCTGATGCCTTGGTACTCCGCGGCTGCGCTTGCCCCCTTTGCACCAAAGAGGAAAGGGGGGCGCTGCGTGGGCTGGCACCCGCCTGGCGCCCTGAGTCGTCATGGCTTGCGTCACGGGCACCTCGTGAGGTACCCCGCCTTGATCTCTCCGCCTCCTCGCGAGCCAGCCTGACGAGGCCATGCCTGAGGAGGCTCCGCGTCATCCGCCCCACGAGGCTTGGCCCCTCGCGAGGGTCTTGAGTTTGTGTTGGTGAAGATGGGCCTTGCTGCCCCCCCCCTTTGAGCCACGCCGCAGGCCGCAGGCAGGCAAGTCTGGGGACCCCCGTTCCCAGAACGCCGACACCCTCCTCCGGCACCGGCGATATTTCCCCCTCCGGCATGAGGCGGACCCGCACTAAGACCCTGCCGGGCAGCCGCCGTGTCTTGCGGAGGATCTCGACGTCATCGTCATCAACCTCGGAGCTGTCCCACACTCCGGAGCGCACAGCAGGAGGCGCGGCGGCGGAGGAAAAGCTCATCGCTGCGGGCACGGCGTGGTTCAGAGCAGCAGCGGCGAGAGGAAGAAGAAGCAAGAAGGAGTGAAAGGGAGTAGGGAGGACGGGTGCGCGTGCTTCGCCGCCCCCTCCCCCCGCCTACTTGTAGGCTCATGGGCTGAGAAGCCGAGGGGGCAGTCGTGGGATGAATTGCGCCCAGGACCCCACGGCCCCCATGATTTACCACACGAAGTTACTGCGTGCAATAACCGCGCGGGAACCCCAACCGTTCGCACGGCAACAACGGATCCGTTCACATGCTGAGGCGCGGTAGTGGCGGGCCCCGCCTGTAGGCCTGTCCCGTCGCGCGCGTGGGTGGGCAGACTAGCTCAGCCACGTGGCGCCTCGCGATGGGTCCACAATGGGCAGAAACCCGGAGGCTTATTAGGCACGCCGCTTGGACTCCGCCGCGACGTCCAAACTATTTTAGGGGCAAGTCGGCCTTAAGCATTCCGACTCCAACTAGTCGGCTTGACAGAAGACGGCTAGCGAGGCCCAGATCCAACCGTCGGAAAGAAGAAACTGGTGAGGCTCCTCGACATATCGCCCTCAGTGCCTCACCAGCTTCGGGGACTACTGTCGGAGTAATGGGCCATGGGTAAGCTAACCCAGGCCTAGAACGTTTCAAGACATCGGGGCAGGCTGCACCCCTCAAGGCCCCAGGACAAAGAGCCGCCTTCTGAGAGTCGGCTACGAGGCAGCCGACTGCCCACTCGCGGCCGAGTCCCGAGGACGACTTCAGGATGAGCCGACTCCTAACTGGCGACTTTCAGAGAAGCCGGCCATGGGGAGTTGGCCCGCGACGCCAACAACCCCCATGCCCTCATAAAGACGGACGGGACAGGGAGTGGCCATAGTAAGGTCCACTCCCACCCTTTTCCAAGGGCAGGCATGGCCACAGTACGCCGTACCCGAGGAGATCTCCACCCAGCGCTACACTGTTGCCATGTCGGCCCTGACGTCAGCCCAAAGGGCGGAGTCCTATGCCCACGACGGCCTGCCGGTATGCCCCAGGGACGACGGGTCCCACCAGTCGGTGGGTGTACAGAAGAGGGCGAGAGCGCCACCAGTCAGCCCAGTTGGGAGTCGGCCCCCAGGAGTCGGCCGGCCCCTCCCACGGGCCCCACGCGCCATTAACCAGACGCGACAGGGAGTGGCCAGAGTGATCGCCCGCCAGACGGCGAAGCTGTTGCCACGACCCCATGACCGAGCCCACGTCATTAGAGGTACAGCTACAGTAATCTACAGCCGGCAAGACCCGCCCGCGGCGGACGCGGCCTGTCAGCTCCGTACCGAGCCAGTCGGTGGGGCCCACCAGTCGGCGGGCCCCAGGAGTCGGCGGATAAGACGGCGGCCAGAGAGACTGACGGCTGGGCTCGCGTCCAGCCGGATTACCATTGTACCCCTGGGGGGTAGGCCTATATAAACCCCCTAGGGCACCCATGCAAAGGGTCTGAATCCATTAGCACTAGACAAAATCATAGAGGAAGGAGAGAGCTAGCCTAGGCTTCTCCTACCTCTAGGAAACAACTCAAGGAGCAACCGCGTACACACTTTGCCATAGTGATCATGCGGAGACCCCGCAGAGCAGCAGTAGGGGTATTATCTCCACATAGAGCCCCGAAGCTGGGTAAGATTCGCTGGCTTGCATGCCTTCGCCTTATGCCGTTTCCAGGCACTGGCAATGTTCTACTCGCCCCCACCATGATAAGCCATCCTTTGGCATATGTCGCACCCAACCCCCGACAGATACACACCGTTTTTTATGGTGTACGGCGCAGAGGCGGTTCTGCCTTGCGACATAATTCATGACTCAGCTCGAGTGCGCATGTACGAAGAAAAAGAGGCCGAGCTCGATCGGCAGGACAGTTTGGACGCCCTGGAGGAGGAGCGCGACATGGAAAAAGCCCATTCCGCATTCTATCAGCAACAGGCTCGAAGGTATCAAAGCAGAGAAGTACGAGCCAAAACCTATAACGTTGGTGAACTAGTCGGAGAAGAAAAAGAACATGCTCAAGCCCAAATGGGAAGGGCCCTTCATTATTGACCAGGTTCTGAACGGTGGAGCATACCGTCTGTGGGATGCATCGGACAATCGACTCGAGCCAAACCCATGGAACGCAGCCAGACTCCGAAGAGTCTACGCCTAGTGCCAGACTCTATGTTCGTCTCCTTACCCCCGTCAATTTTTTGCATATTCGTTATCTGTCTTTTCTCTCTTTCTCTCTTCCTTTTTCTTCTCCTCAATGCCTTAAAAGGCTAACTTGTGTCTTGACTAAACAATCTTGACGCGCTAAACCACGCTCATTATACCTAGGGGCTTCTTATATAGAAGCTTAATATAACTATTTTTCTGGGCTTTTATGCCCCACACATGTGTTATTATTCCGCATGTACCTTTTTTCGCCATTATATGCATCGATATGGCTTAAGTTTTGGCCTAGCTGGGTTGCCTGGCTGTTGTATTTATGCCCTACGTTCCCGTTAATTCGGCTAGGGCATAAGGGGAGCACCTCTGCGATTGTTACTGCCGAGTCAGCCGGATGTGTACCTCAGACTGGGTGAAGCTGAAAGCTAGTGTTCTTAAGGGAATATTCGGTCGGTGAACATAAGATGACTTTTATTTATTTTGATACATGCTCCCAGACATTTATAGCCTGCGTCTCTTTTCGCAGTTCGGACATGCACATTAGGGCATGCGTACCCAGGGAAAGGAACCCTTAACGGAACTATTCTCCCTGGAAGATGTTTCTTACTATCCATGTATATAACATAGCTAGTTGGGTACTTGTCTATTCAAGCACTTATGACCCCTACGCCTGGTTTCCATGCATACCCCGGTTTTTGCATAACCGAGCGGGTATTTGGATACACTCTGGACTATCAGATCCAGAGGTGAAGCAAAAAGGTCCGCCATGACAAATGATTTACAATCCGTCTAGGGACATTATATATGTCACTTGAAGTACGCAGTCACTAAGACTGATTAAATTCTTCTTCTATACCATCCAACAGGCTGTCTAGCCTACAATCCTGTTGGGAATACTTTGCGGCTAATTCTACTTGGTCATACACCAAACTGACGGGGATCTCTTTCCCATCGGGCCCCACAGGTCCGACCTCGGCCATGTGGTTTGGGTCAGCTTTGGTATATCGCGTCTTCACCATAGCCCAGGCTTCCCTTGCACCTTTTCAGCAGGCCGATATCTTCCATAATCGGAAGCGCCGCCACGCTCCCTTGAGATTCTCTATAAGCTCCCCCATGCCTCGTGGCAGGGACGCGGATGGCCACAAGGCTTGGGCAATACCCTGCATCACCTGCCGAACTTGTTCGTGCAGTTGTGAGAGCTCTGGTAGAAGATCACCTGCAGACCCGAGCATCTCCTTCGCGGGATGACCCGTTAGCATACCTGCAAACATAACTCTATTAGCCGGTTTCTTTGCCGAACTCCTTCCAAAGTTCATTCAAGCACTTATTGAAAATTCCGCGTCGAAGCCGCTTATTCTCCTTCACTCCGTCCGCAAGCTGGGCTCGGACATCTTTCAGTTCCATGCCTAGCTGGATATTGGCGTACTAGAGATTATTTTTATCCTACCTGACTTGCGTAAGCACGTGCTCGCCAGCATTTAGCTGTCGATTAGCACATTCCGCATTCATCGGCACGGCCTCCGGATTCACTCCGCGGTCATCTGCAACATCTATTGTTAGATTTGCATGCATGTCGCATACTATCTGGTACCTGTCATTCTATGCAATGGAAACAAGTATTACCAGAGGGGCCCTTCTCGGACTCCTTCAACGCGGCAACAGCGGCCTGTAGCTGGGCTTTGCACTCTTCGAGCTCTTGAGACAATTGGGAATTCTTCTCTATAAGAACCTGCAAAAATAATGATCCTTAAATCAGTTGTGTCAACTGTTTCAAGTCTCAGGGGCTATTGATATATATATAATCGTCAGATTTTCTTATCTGTATATCCCTTACATAATGGTATGCGTCTCCTGAGTTGAAGGCATCGAACGCCTCTTGGGAGAAACAAGCGTCACGGAGTACGACCCGGCGACGCCTGTGATTCATGGCGCTCTCCACTTCAGAATTTGTAGCAGATAGTCTATCCGCATCCTCTGTAGGAGGAGCATCCGGTGTTCACCCCGTGTTAGCTTCCACCTCTATGTCCGGCCCTGGAGCTCGACTGGTGAAGGCGTGACCGGCAACCTCTCCGGATATAGTTCGGCGAGCGTTTTTTCTACTAGGAAACATGGACGTCATTATATTTCAAGAAATACGACAACCACGGAGCGAGGTTTTGTATCATACCTCTGCGCCGGCGTCTTAGTCCTGACCGCCTTCCTTTTTGGCCTACCCGGCTTCGGTGCCCCTTGTTGGCGAGTCACTGCGGGTTCGGCGTGGTGTCCCGAAGGCCTTCCCTGTAAAACACCATATGTGTACTGTAGGTGAAGTGCATAAAAGGGGATCCTTCTCGGAAGTTGGGACTCCAGTTTTTTCTTACATGTGATGCAGGGAGTAGCCAGGATAGTCGGCCATGATGGCCACCATGGCGTCATGGCAGCTCAATTGATAGAATGTCCTGTCTATCAGCTCCACAAATATGTCCGGATCCTCTTCATGTCCGGGATCGAGGGCCCGGTCAGGGTCCTCCGGTTGTGGAGGAGGGATGTTGACCTCCCTTACAACTTTTCGTAGTTCCTGCCGTGAAACAGCAAGGAGAGTATTTACGACGAAGAATGCAGGAAGGTTGGGAGTAAAGAGTGACAGCTCACCCAGCTTGGAAGGTTGTACATGGAGAATCCATCCTGTGGCTTAATACGGATGAACTCCTCTTCCTCTCCCTTGAACAACTCGGACAGAATTTTCGCTAGAGCAGCAGCAGAGTTCGGTCCCTTGCGCCCGCAGCGGGTGGCATCATCTTCCCCGTTAAAGCACCACAGGGGTGCCCTCGATATTGGAGTGGCTGCACCCCCCGCATTATGCATATTAACATAACCTCGATTATTGTCAATCCTGATTGAGCCAGCACTTTAATCCGGTCCATCGGGTAAAGGACTTCTCCGTTGTCTTCCTCCTGGGGGCTTCGTGGGCGCCAGCTTCGGCGTTTCTTCAAAGGAGCATTGTTGAACTCGGGAAGACCCCTCCGAATAGGATCTGGAAGGGGGGCGTCCTCCATGTAAAACCACTCCGAAGGCCAGTCTTCGGACGTCTTCTTCGGGGTACTGGATAGGTATCCGGTCCTGGCGATGCACCATATTTTGGCTCCTCCCACTTGATATAGCGACCCCTCCTGTGTGCGGGGCACAAGGCAGAATAGCGTCTTCCACAGCTCGAAATGAGCCTCGCAGCCCAAAAACAGCTCACAAAGGGCAACATAACCAGCGATGTGTAATATGCAAGCGGGGGTGAAATTATGCAACTGGAGGCCGTAAAACTCCAGGAGCCTGCAGAGGAACAAATGGATCGGAAATCCAAGTCCCCTTAGTAAATAAGGGACAAGGCATACCCGCTCCCCCTTGGAGGGATTGGGGAAGCTCTCCGCTTGCTCCAAGCCATTATAGGTGGCGAGCCCGGCTTGAACGAGGAGCTGCGATGGCCGGCCATGTTGGAGTGGATTTTTCCGAGCGCGCTCCAATGGATACTCGTCGTGGGAGGATGGTGTGGTTTGGATCTAAGAATCCCCGTCCCTTTAATAGACAATTTATTTACATGGCTAGGGGGGCGAATGTAAAAACGCCCTGGCTCCTCGCATTCGCACGACACGTGGAAGATAGCCCTTATTGGGCGCAGAAGCCAAGAAGTGCAACATTTATGGGGAGCCGGACACTACTCAGCAGATATTTGGAATTTGGAGAAGAACCCGCCTTGCAATGCCAGAGACAAACTGCGCGCCGGACTCATCGTCATTGAAGCCTGGTTTGGGGGCTACTGAGGGAGTCCTGGATTAGGGGATTTTTGGACAGCCGGACTATATCCTTTGGCCGGACTGTTGGACTATGAAGATACAAGATTGAAGACTTCCTCCCGTGTCCGGATGGGACTCTTGTTGGCATGGAAGGCAAGCTTGGAAATACGGATATGTAGATCTCCTCCCTTGTAACCGACTTTGTGTAACCCTAGCCCCCTCCGGTATCTATATAAGCCGGAGGGTTTAGTCCGTAGGACAACAACAATCATACCATAGGCTACACTACAAAAAAAGACACATCCGTGACATTTTGGGCCGAACGAATTTTTTTCCTATCATACATATGACACTTCTATGACGATAATTGTGACAAAACCCGGTATCATCATAGATGTGGTGGGCTCCTACTTCTATGACAAAAAATCATGACAGAAAGTGGCCTTTTCGTCCCGGGCGGGCCGGAGATGCAGCTGCATGACATTCTTTGGGCCGTCCATGACGGAAAAAACCGTGGTAGAAGCGAGGGGGAGGAAAATTTCGGGGATTTCCCTGTTACGGTGGGAGGTCAGGGGACGATCAATGCGCGTTTCTCTCATACACGTACGCACGTGTGTGCAAGGCGTTGGCTCTAACTTAACCCGAGCGATTGCACTGCAGGCTATGCGTTATTGAACCCGAGCGATCGATCGATGGCTGTTAACTGAACCCGATCGAGCGATTCCTTCGCTATTGCTGCTAACTGAAGCCGACCGATGCTGCCTCTGGGATGAACAATGAGCGTCGGGGGGGGGGGGTTGGATGAACAATGAACGGTGGTGTTGCCTCTGGATGAATAGGACCCCGTGGTGTGGTGGAGGGCTGGATGAACAATAGACGATGGAGGGGTGCCCATGGAGGGGTGGTTGAACAGGACCCTGTGGTGTGGAGGGCTGGATGAACAGTAGACGGTGGAGGGGTGCCCGTGGAGGGGTGGTTGAACAGTAGCCGGTGGAGTAGCGCGCGGTGGAGGTTGGATGAACAGGAGCCCGTGGAGGCTGGAGGAGGTCGATGGTAGCCCATGGAGGCTAGAGGAGGTCGACGGTAGCCCGTGGAGGCTGGAGGAGGTCGACGGTGGAGATGAACAGTATCCCATGGAGTCCCGTTTTGCGGTACGCCGCACCCCTCCCGATGAACAGGACCCCCATTTCAACCGTAGCGCTCCAACACAAGTCCGTTTCATCCGTTTTGCGGTACGCCACACCCCTCCCGATCAACAGGACCCTCGTTTCGACCGTAGGAGGTCCGTTTCCTCCATTTTGCGGCACGCTAGACCCCTCCCGATGAACAGGATCCCGTTTCGAACGTGGCCGGTCGAACACAAGACCATTTCCTCTGTTTTTCGGTACGCCAGGCCTCGTTTCCATCACCTATTCCGTCCAAGCCCTCCCGATGAACACGACCACGCATTCTGTTCCGACCCAGCCGGTTGGCTCCCACGCGTTCCGTTGCCTCCCGATGAACACGACGCATTCCGTTGCCTCCCCATGAACATGACGACGCTGCTGCCTCCCCATGAACATGACGACGACGCTGTTTCTGCGTTCCGACCCAGCCATGTACACGAGCCCTAGCCGTACGTATGCGCGAGTAGGCGTTCGAGACCCCGCCCATATGTACACATACATGGCCATATTTTATTTCTTGCACCCTGGCCGCTGTATGTACGTGTACATGCTACATGGCGCCTCTACTACAACACGTACGTGCCTCTACTACGACACGTGCGCGCCTCTACATCCACCAGTATATATGTACATACACGTTCACGACCAGAATGACAATGCTAAGTACGCTTCGACCAGGTGGGTCCCGACTGTCAGGCACTTCCTTGCCTGCGAAGATGTAGCTGGTGGGTCCCAACAGTCAGGGGGGCGAATCGTTTTTTTCCCGGACGCACTTCCTTGTGTGCGAAGATGTAGCTGCTGGGTCCCAGCAGTCAGGGGCAAACTTTTTTTTTCATGAAATACGGTGGCCCGTCTGGTGGGTCCCCGCTGTCAGGTGCAGGAATAATTATTTTGCACATAATAAGGAGGCACTTCCTTGCTGCGGCCGTGGACCCAGCTGTCAGCCTCTCCACGTACAGTCCACGTCTGATGGAAGCCGTTCCTTGACCACGTTGACCATGCCGCGCCGAGAGCACCAGGGTGGTGGATGACGGCGAGGCCTATGAAGGGGACGATGCGGAGCCGGGGAAGACGCGACAATGGATGCCCATGCGTAGAGGGGTACGAGGGTTCACTGGTTCGTTGTGGTGTGAGGCTGCCGTCGCCGCAGAATAATAGGGGGTGTGGGTGAGTAGAGGGATGGCCTGGCCAGCGGTGGGAGTAGTAGGGGGCGGTGAGGCCTCCGCCGCATCGCAGCCGGCCATGGTAGGCAGGAGCACGAGGCACGGCCAGTGCTGGTTTGGGCGGCTGGAGCAAGAAGACCAGATGTTGAAGAAGCACTATGGCCGTTGGATGGACATCATATGGTCACTGCAGCTAGAATCGTGCATATTTACTAAGTTGACAAAGCCCTCCTTCCCCGTCAACTTAGTAGGCCCACAAGTCAGCCTACCACTATACTGCGTCCCAGCTAACAGGGGGAGTATTCATTTTTTTTGTGCGTAATAAGGAGGCACTTCCTTGCGTGTGAAGATATAGCTAGTGGGTCCGAGCTATCAGCGGCGGTAACGTTTTTTTCGAGAAATACAGAGGCCCTTTCGGTGGGTCCCTGATGTCAGGTGGAGGAATCATTATTTTGCGCGTAATAAGGAGGCATTTCCTCGCGTGCGGCCATGGACCCAGCTGTCGGCCTCTCCACGTACAGTCCACTTCAGATGCATGTCGATCGTTGACCACGTTGACTAGGCCGCGCCGAGAGCACTAGGGCGGTGGATGACGGCGAGGCCTAGGAAGGGAACGACACGGAGGGTGAGTAGAGGGATGGCTAGGCCAGCGATGGGAGTACGGTGGGGCGGTGAGGCCTGCACGGCAGCAGAGTCGACCGCGGGAAGGAGGGAGCACATAGTCCCGCTGTAGGATCGAAAGTATGTCTAGAGGGGGGGTGATTAGACTACTTGACCAAATAAAAACTTACCCTTTTCCCAATTTTAGTTCTTGGCAGATTTTAGCTATTTTAGGACAAGTCAAGCAATAATCACACAATTCAAGCAAGCATGCAAAGAGTATATTGGCAGCGGAAAGTAAAGCATGCAACTTGCAAGAATGTAAAGGGAAGGGTTTGGAGAATTCAAATGCAATTGGAGACACGGATGTTTTTCCCGTGGTTCGGATAGGTGGTGCTATCCTACATCCACGTTGATGGAGACTTCAACCCACGAAGGGTAACGGTTGCGCGAGTCCACGGAGGGCTCCACCCACGAAGGGTCCACGAAGAAGCAACCTTTTCTATTCCACCATGGCCATCGCCCACGAAGGACTTGCCTCACTAGCGGTAGATCTTCACGAAGTAGGCGATCTCCTTGCCCTTACAAACTCCTTGGTTCAACTCCACAATCTTGTCGGAGGCTCCCAAGTGACACCTAGCCAATCTAGGAGACACCACTCTCCAAGAAGTAACAAATGGTGTGTTGATGATGAACTCCTTGCTCTTGTGCTTCAAATGATAGTCTCCCCAACACTCAACTATCTCTCATAGGATTTGGATCTGGTGGAAAGAAGATTTGAGTGGAAAGCAACTTGGGGAAGGCTAGAGATCAAGATTCATATGGTAGGAATGGAATATCTTGGTCCCAACACATGAGTAGGTGGTTCTCTCTCAGAACATATGAGTTGGAAGTGTAGATGTGTTCTGATGGCTCTCTCCACGAATGAAGAGGAGGTGGAGGGGTATATATAGCCTCCACACAAAATCCAACCGTTACACACAGTTTTCCAATCTCGGTGGGACCAAATCAGAAAACTCGGTCAGACCGAAATAGTAAACCTAGTGACCGTTAGAGATTTTCGGTGGGACTGACATGCAACTCGGTAGGACCGATTTTGTTAGGGTTAGGGCATAACGTAATCTCGGTGAGACCGATTACACAAACTCGGTGAGACCGATTTTGGTAATTAGCTAACCAGAGAGTTGTTTAGGCAAACTCGGTGGGACCGATTTGCTCTTTTGGTGAGACCGAAAAGTTACAAAAAGGAAACAGAGAGTTTACATTGCAATCTCGGTGGGACCGATCCGCTCTTTCGGTGAGACCGAAAAGTTACGAAAGGGAAACAGAGAGTTTGCAATCCCATCTCGGTGAGACCGAGATCCCTATCGGTAGAACCAAATTGCTAGGGTTTGGCAGTGGCTTATGACAAGTGAAACTCGGTGGCGCCGGATAGGAAGAATCGGTAGGACCGAGTTTGGCTTAGGGTTTAGGTCATATGTGGATATGGGAAAGTAGTTGAGGGTTTTGGAGCATATCACTAAGCACATGAAGCAAGAGGCTCATTAAGCAACACCTCATCCCTCCTTGATAGTATTGGCTTTTCCTAAAGACTCAATGTGATCTTGGATCACTAAAATATAAAATGAAGAGTCTTGAGCTTTTGAGCTTGAGCCAATCCTTTGTCCTTAGCATTTTGAGGGTTCCACTTTCACCATCCATGCCATGCCAATCATTGAGCTTTCCTGAAATAATCATCTTGGAATAGAATTAGCTCAATGAGCTATATCTTGTTATGAATTACCAAAACCACCTAGGGATAGTTGCACTTTCAATCTCCCCCTTTTTGGTAATTGATGACAACATATAGATCAAAGCTTCGACAAATGATAATAAGAATGAATTACATCGTTGCTTTGAGAAGTATGTGATAGGTAAGAGCTCCCCCTAAATTTGTGCATATTTAAGATTTTCTTTGGACTGCAAATGCACAAAGAGTTAGAGTCATGGGTTACTTTTCCATGTCACATACATCTTGGTGGAGCGCTTAAAATGATAAGAATGAAATACATGCACTCATCACCAAGAAAAGTGAATGATCACATAAGATAGATAAGATAATAACATTCACCAAGCATTAAGTGTAGCTTATGATCAAACACATGATCATCAATGTCTCACAAGCATATCAAAGTATCTCAACCAAAAGAAAACAAAGTTCGAAAAACCACCAAATAAAGCAAGAGAGAAAAGCAACACTCTCTCTCGAAGCCTATGATCTATACATTTTCTCCCCCTTTGGCAACAAGTTACCAAAAAGTTCCTAGAAAATGCATAGTGCTAAATCGACACTCAGGCTTGATCTTCAGGTGGTGGTGGAGTCCGGATCACTCCAAGGACGAAGGCTTCCGTAGATGTGGTTGGAGTTGGAGCTGAAGTAGATGTTGGAGTAGGTTGGGCTGGTGCTGCGGCTGGAACTGAGGCGGTTGCTCTTGTGTCAGGAACTGGCACTGCAGACGACCTCGGACCTTGTGGCACTCTGGCAAAGGCATCAGTGGTTGTCTTCCCTTTCCTCTCCTGCATGTCATCTTGGAGCTGCTCCACTACAGTCTGAATCTCTGTCACCTTGATATCCAAGTCATAGAACTTTTGTTCTACGATTCTCTCTAGGCTTGCCTGGTTCTGAGTTAGGGTGGCCAGTCCTTTCTCAATCCGCAGGGTGGATGCAATCAAATAACTGAGCGGCTCTTGCTTGTTCTTCAAGAAGTACTCAGATGCCTCCTCTTGAGTAGGCATCTTGGCAGCTTTCTCCTTTATTGCCTTCTCCTTCTTGGCTTGTGCATGGGCTGAAGATGGTTCATCTTTGGTCATCACAACTTGGTTGTCCTCGAACTCTGGATAGATAGGAAAATGTTCCTTGTCCAACAAGTATGTGTTTGTGCCCATTCTTGAGTTAATCAACATCTGGATCTGAGGGGCATATCCACAGCTCCTCTTCTGATCTCCTGCAGTCCTCTTGATTGTCTCTACCATGAGGCTCATGACCTTGAATTTCTGAGGCACATCAAAGATATGTAGCAAGTTAATGGCATGACCTCTGATCATCCTGTGATCTCCAGACTTGGGCAAAAGTGTGTGCCTAAGAATCCAGTTTATGGTTGGCAGCCCTGACAGAAGATAATGCACTGAGCCAAACTTGAACGTATCAAGTGCTTCATTTGGAATCTCCTTGTACATGTTTGACATTGAGTTATGATCCATCTTCTTCTTGGAATAGACATCCAAGTCATCCTCATGCTCTTCTGGGGCATTGATCAGCTGAGCCCATTCAGCAACTGTAGATTGGTACCTCGTACCTTCTGACATCCAAACAATCCTCCCATCTAGATAAAAATATGCTGTGGAGTAGAACTGCATGATAAGTTCCTCGTTCCACTTTGTGAGCTTCTGCCCAACAAAGTCCTCTACTCCACATGCCTTGAAGTTGTCCAGCACTCCAGGGTAGTGCTCTTCATTCTCCTTGATATATTCCCAGTTGACCCATCTCATATCACAAACTATGGGCTTCTTGTCAAGCAGCACTGTCTCATAGAAATCCTACTGTTCCTTAGTGTGGAACCTGTAATCAACAGCAGGCCTCCTCCTGATAGCATAGGGATCTGCTTCTCTCCACTTCCTCAGCCCCGAGTCTCTTCTGAGCTTCATATCCTCAGCCACAGGATGCGCATCATTATGGTCTGGGATCTTGGGCTTGAGCTTTCTCAGAACATGTTCTTCATCTTATTCCTCAACAACAGTCTCAGGCACTGGGGCCTTGTTCTTCTCAGCAGCTGGGATGCTTCTTGTATTCCTCTTTGGTTTTGGCTTTGCAGCTGGCTTGGCCTTGGAAGCAGTTGCCCCTGATCTTAGGGCATCACCCATCAGCTTGGGTGCCTTAGGTGCTGGTGTAGCAACCTCTTCTTCCTCTTCCTCTTCTTCCATGATGGAAGCCTTTCCAAGCACTTTGGCTACGGTCTTCTTGACCCTTTCCTTCCTTTTCTTTCCTTCAGCAGCAACTGTCTCTATGGGAGTGGGCTTCTCAGGAATTTGAGTTGAGGCTCTGGCCTTTGGCATAGGCTACCTGCCTGCTGGCCTTTTGACCTTCATCCCTAGCTTTATGCTCTGTGCTGGGCCATATTCTTTATTGAGCACAGTTCTCTTTGATGTGGCTTCCTCTTCCTCTGCCACATAATCTTCATCCTCAGAATCTGAAGTTCTCTTCTTCCTCTGTCTTGTGGCAGCTTTTGGCAGGTTGCTAGGGGTGCTCCTGCTGCCATCATCTGAAGAACTGGAGGGACTAGTGCCCTCACTCATTTGCACTTGCTGCTCTGACAGATTCTGGCTACCACTTTGGTCTGACATGATGAACAAGCTGACTGCTGACCATGTGAACAGTTTATAGATGAGGTAGAGTGGATCAGCATCACAAAATGCAGAGATTTTTGCAAAAGAATGATTCAAAAACTTAGTTTTAGTTTTCCACAGAAAGCATTTTGGATCTACCGATTTTTAAACTCGGTGACACCGAAGCAGTTTTTGGAACCTAAACTAGTGAACTCGGTCAGACCGAGTCACAGTTTGGTGGCACCGAGACTGCTAGGGTTTCACAAAGTTCCAAAATCGGTCACACCGATTAGTAATACTCGGTCAGACCGAGTCTTACTTGTGCAATGGCATGAGCCAAATCGGTGGGACCGAGTTTTTCAACTCGGTGGGTCCGAGATGGTTTCGGCGGAAACCTAACCCTAAAATTTTCGAATCAAACCTAATCTACGAGTTCATTGACTGGATAGAAGTTTATCAAACGTGGCAAGAATCATTATGATCACAATGTGCTAGGAATCAGATTGGGGAATAGCACAAAGATCGAGTCCGTACCCTAGTTCGGCGGAGACTTGCTACGGCAGCAACGACGGGGTTGATTCCCGTTGACGGCGACGGAGACCAGCGACTGGAGGCGGCTGGCGGCGAGGAGACGATCCGGAGACCATGTTGGCAGAGCGAGCTATGGCGCGGGCGAAGGGGTTCGGAGAAATTTCCAAATTTTTGCCCGTGACTATATATAGCCCGACCCTGTCGGTGTGACCGAGTGGAACAACTCGGTGGCACCGAGATGCAAAACTGTATACAGTTGTTGCAACTCGGTGTGACCGAATGGTTCAAATCGGTTGCACCGAGATCGAAAACATAGATCAACTTAATGATCTCGGTAAGACCGAAAGTGGGGTATCGGTCAGACCAAGAGTCACAAGGAGGTTTTGGAAGTTTAAGTCTATGACGAATCGGGGACTCCAAGTGCTCCTCACACATAGTGGTTCGAATCTGACTTGATCAAATTTTGTGATGTAGCATGAATAGAGTTGGAGACGAGAAAAGCATAGATAGCTAGAGGAGGTTCTTAGGCATTCTTGTCCATCCACTTGGCAAAAGGAAATAAAACCAAATTGTCAAAACAACAAGTGGATGTCCTCGAATGAGTAAAATATGCAACCAACATGCTCACACAATAAGATGGCAATTGAAATATGTGACAAAGCATGCACAACCAATTCTAGCATCTATCAAGCAATTTGCGATGACTAGGTCATCTATATATGAGTATATTGACTTAGGAGTCAAGTGAGAACACTTGATCATAGGTCATACTCATCGTTTAAGCTCAAGTGGGGTTACCATTTTTACATAAAGCATTGTTGTGTTCACATCTTTGGAGTTGCTTTAGCTCAAGTCTTAGAGTAAAGCTCCCCCTAGATGTGATATCCCCCCTAAGAGGGATGAACTAACCTTGGGTTTTGTCGATGATGGCTTCATGTAGATGTTGAAGATGTGGATGCTCAATGTTGATGTAGATCACTTGGAGCTATCCATTTGAGTGAATTGCACTTTCAATACCTACATCGGTTAGTCCCACAAGGAACAAACAATGATATCCATAGACATAGAGTGATGCACACACAAGATGATGTCCATGAAAACTTTTAGGTTACCTTGTCCCTTGTCTTACCAACAAGAGGGTTTGTGACTCCTTGAACTAGTGCAAGATGTGGAAGTTGATTGCACTTGTTCTTGCCAAAATGATAAGAGCGAAGTATGTTGGCGGAGTCACCCTCAAGAACTCTCTAGTTCTTCTTCTTTTGGATCCACACCATCTTGATGGGAATCCTTGGAGTTGTAGTCATACTTGATGACGTGGAACTTGAAGTGGTCTTGGGAATCCACTTGACTAAGGTCTTAGGAGCTTCTTCAAATGCATCAATTTCCTCTTGAAGCTTGTCCTTGCCTTTTTGCTTGTAGTCTTGTGGTGGAAGATCATATTGAGCTTGTGTCCCCTTGAAGGAAGTATCATACTTCTCTTGTTGAGGAACAAACTTTGTCTTGGGGTATTGATCTTCTTCCCACTCAACTCCATTGGCATTGAACTTTCGTTCAAAACCAACACCTTGATTCTTCCGGTGCATTCCTTGCTTGCGCACAATTTCCTCGAATTGCTTACTCCCGACAAGGCTTTTGTACACTCCTTTCTCTATAATTCCCTTCAATAAGCTATTTTCTTGCTCAAGTGTAACTTGGCTAAGAGAATCATTAGTGGAATCAAGAGAACTACTAGAAGCAACAATATTGGATTTAGCATGATCATTGTTACTACTAGAGGAAGAATCTTTCTTGTTCTTGTTACTAGACTTGACTTGAGGCATGTAAGTGGATAAGAGTAAACGCTTGGCAATGTAAGAAGAACTTTTCTTGCGGAGATCATCATTGATTGCCTTTAAAAACTCATGCTCTTGCTCAAGATTGAGCTTTTCAAAGCGTAACTTCTCATGAGATCTTAAAAGGTCTCGATGATCTTCGAAGATAGTTTCATGAGCTAACTTAAGAGTTTTTAGTTCTTTAGTTAGAGCCTCAATCTTCTCCTTATCATTGTCATTCGTTTTATCTTGATTAGCATGATTAATTGATGTTTCATCATAGTATTCATCACTAGAGTTGTCAACAAGAAAATCATCATCACCTAACAAGTCATCTTCATCACTATTAAAATCAACATACTCGGGGTGTGTTACCTTAGGACCTTTGGCCATGAAGCATCTTCCAATTCCTTCATTTGGTGAGTCAAATATGTCGTAGGAGTTGGTTGACACAAGTGCTAGACCGGCAACACCTTCATCTTGAGTATATTCGGAGTCGGAGTGATAACTTCTCTCGGAGTGGTCTTCGGAGTTGGAGCCGGATACCCATTCACCAACATGAGTTTGATGTCTTCGTTTTGTGTAGCTCCTTGATGATTTTTCCTTCCTTTCCGAATCCTTGCTTCTCCATGAGTATCTTCGTTCATAATGATCATCTCTACTCCTTCTCTCCCTTGGTGGTGATTCTTCTCTTTTGCTTCTTCTTTTTGGAGAGTCTTCTCTTCTCTTGTAGGGAGCCGTACACTCATTGGAATAGTGTCCGGGTCTTCCACAATTGTAGCAGTTTCGCTCTTGACTAGAAGATCTTTTGTCATTGTAGGACCTTGACTTGGAGCTTCTATCTTTGCTTCTACTCTTGTAGAATTTGTTGAAGTTCTTCACCATTAAGCTCAATTCTTCATTGAAGTTTTGTTTCTCACTTGATGATGTAGGGGCTTCACATGAGGCTTTGTAGGAACCACTAGATTTGTTGTGAAGTTCCTCTTTATCCTTAAGTGACATCTCATGAGCAACAATTATTCCAATTACCTCCGTTGGCTTGAGATCTTTGTAATTGGGCATCATTTGGATCAATGTGCACACGGTATCATATTTTCCATCCAAGGCTCTTAGAATCTTCTTGATGATCAATCTATCAGTCATCTCTTCACTTCCTAAGCTGGCAATCTCATTTGTGATGAGAGCAAGCCTAGAGTACATTTCAGTGACACCTTCACCATCCTTCATTTTGAACTTGTCAAGTTGACTTTGAAGCACATCCAATTTGGATTCCTTGACGGAGTCGGTACCTTCGTGCATATCAATCAAAGTGTCCTAAATTTCCTTTGCATTCTCAAGACGGCTGATTTTGTTGAATTCTTCGGGGCACAATCTGTTGAAGAGAATATCACAAGCTTGAGCATTGTATCGCAACATCTTCAACTCATCCGCAGTAGCTTCACGGTTTGGTTCTCTCCCATCAAAGAAGTCACCTTGCAAACCAACACACACAATAGCCCAAACTGCGGGGTTATGTCCAAGAATATGCATTTTCATTTTATGCTTCCAACTAGCAAAATTAGTACCATCAAAGTAAGGACCTCTACGGTGATAATTTCCCTCGCTAGACGCCATACTCTCCTAGGTTGTGAAACCAAGGCTATGACCACCAAAAGCTATGGAAATCAAAGCAAATGGAGACCAAAGCTCTGATACCACTTGTAGGATCGAAAGTATGTCTAGAGGGGGGGTGATTAGACTACTTGACCAAATAAAAACTTAACCTTTTCCCAATTTTAGTTCTTGGCAGATTTTAGCTATTTTAGGACAAGTCAAGCAATCATCACACAATTCAAGCAAGCATGCAAAGAGTATATTGGTAGCGGAAAGTAAAGCATGCAACTTGCAAGAATGTAAAGGGAAGGGTTTGGAGAATTCAAACGCAATTGGAGACACGGATGTTTTTCCCGTGGTTCGGATAGGTGGTGCTATCCTACATCCACGTTGATGGAGACTTCAACCCATGAAGGGTAACAGTTGCGCGAGTCCACGGAGGGCTCCACCCACGAAGGGTCCACGAAGAAGCAACCTTGTCTATTCCACCATGGCCATCGCCCACGAAGGACTTGCCTCACTAGCGGTAGATCTTCACGAAGTAGGCGTTCTCCTTGCCCTTACAAACTCCTTGGTTCAACTCCACAATCTTGTCGGAGGCTCCCAAGTGACACCTAGCCAATCTAGGAGACACCACTCTCCAAGAAGTAACAAATGGTGTGTTGATGATGAACTCCTTGCTCTTGTGCTTCAAATGATAGTCTCCCCAACACTCAACTCTCTCTCATAGGATTTGGATCTGGTGGAAAGAAGATTTGAGTGGAAAGCAACTTGGGGAAGGCTAGAGATCAAGATTCATATGGTAGGAATGGAATATCTTGGTCTCAACACATGAGTAGGTGGTTCTCTCTCAGAACAAATGAGTTGGAAGTGTAGATGTGTTCTGATGGTCTCTCCACGAATGAAGAGGAGGTGGAGGGGTATATATAGCCTCCACACAAAATCCAACCGTTACACACAATTTTCCAATCTCGGTGGGACCGAATCAGAAAACTCGGTCAGACCGAAATAGTAAACCTAGTGACCGTTAGAGATTTTCGGTGGGACTGACATGCAACTCGGTAGGACCGATTTTGTTAGGGTTAGGGCATAACGTAATCTCGGTGAGACCGATTACACAAACTCGGTGAGACCGATTTTGGTAATTAGCTAACCAGAGAGGTGGTCAGGCAAACTCGGTGAGACCGATTTGCTCTTTCGGTGGGACCGAAAAGTTACAAAAAGGAAACAAAGAGTTTACATTGTAATCTCGGTGGGACCGATCCGCTCTTTCGGTGAGACCGAAAAGTTACGAAAGGGAAACAGAGAGTTTGCAATCCCATCTCGGTGAGACCGAGATCCCTATCGGTAGAACCGAATTGCTAGGGTTTGGAAGTGGCTTATGACAAGTGAAACTCGGTGGCGTCGGATAGGAAGAATCGGTAGGACCGAGTTTGGCTTAGTGTTTAGGTCATATGTGGATATGGGAAAGTAGTTGAGGGTTTTGGAGCATATCACTAAGCACATGAAGCAAGAGGCTCATTAAGCAACACCTCATCCCTCCTTGACAGTATTGGCTTTTCCTAAAGACTCAATGTGATCTTGGATCACTAAAATATAAAATGAAGAGTCTTGAGCTTTTGAGCTTGAGCCAATCCTTTGTCCTTAGGATTTTGAGGGTTCCACTTTCACTATCCATGCCATGCCAATCATTGAGCTTTCCTGAAATAATCATCTTGGAATAGCATTAGCTCAATGAGCTATATGTTGTTATGAATTACCAAAACCACCTAGGGATAGTTGCACTTTCACCCGCCGGCGCTTGTTTGAGCGGCGGGAGCAGGAAGAGCAGAAATTGAAGAAGCACGACGACCGTTGGATGGCCATCCAACAGTCACTGCTTGTGCATCAACCTTTTTTAGGAAATTCTCAAATCTGTGGAAAATAGCATACAACCCATCGGCCATTATTTCTAATAATTTACAGCCCATTTGCTAATTATTAAGGTTTTTTTGGAGCCCATTTATTTTTGTTAGCATTACATCCCATATTGTGGCCACGGTTAAAAAATTATATGAAATTTTGCATATTTCGGTGCGGTCCGAACTGTTTTTAATCCCGAAATTTCGACTCACATTCAAACTGATTTTAAAAATAAATGTATATCAATATAAAATCCAACAAATTCTCCACGCATCAAAATTAATGTAATTTAAAATCTCGAAATGAAAAAAAGATATTTGAAACTAATTGCCGGTTTGATGTGTTTTAAAAATGTACAACCCATTTCTCATTACTGATGGGCCATTTTCCCGGCCAGCCAAATGGAAGCTCTCCTTGTCTTGAAAGATTTGCAGCCCTACAGGCCTGACAAAGCGACTTACTTGGCAAATCACAAAAAACTGGGCTGTGGCCATGGACCCAGTTGTCAGTCTCTCCACGTACAGTACTCTCCCGATGGAATGTCGTTGACGAAGTTGACCACGCCGCGCCGAGAGCACCAAGGCGGTGGATGACGACGAGGCCTAGGAAGGGGACGACGCGGAGCCGGGGAAGACATGGCAGTGGATGCCCACGTGGAGAGGAGTACGAGGGTTCACTAGTTCGGCTGCTGTGTCAGGCTGCCATCGCCGCAGGGCCTAGCTAGCGATGGGAGTAGTAGGGGGCGATGAGGCCTCAACGGCAGCACAACCGGCCACTGGAGGCAGGAGCAGGCGGTCTCCTCGGCGCTGATTTGGGCGGCTGGTGCAAGAAGAGCAACGATTGAAGAAGCAACAGGACCGTTCGATTCAAATCCAACAGTTACTGCTGCTAGAATCGTTTGTTGACTAAGTTGACAAGCCCTGCATACGCGTCAACTTAGTAGGCCCACAGGTCAGTCTCCCAACCGGTGCGCCCCAGATGTTAGTGGGAGGAATATTTTTTTCGCGTAATAAGGAGACAGTTGATTGCGTGTGGCCAGGCCAGCGGAGGGAGTAGGGTGGGCCGGGGAAGCCTGCACGGCATCACAGCGGGCCATAAGAGGAGGGACCAGGCAGTCCCATCGGCGCTAGTTTAAGCAGCTGGAGCAGGAAGATCAGAGATTGAAGAAGCACGTCGGTCGTTGGATGGACATCCAACAGTCACTGCTGCTAGAATCGTGTGTTCACTAACAAAGCCTTGCGTAAACAAGTCAGCCTCGAAATCTGTGGCGTGTACAACCCATTTGCTATTATTTTTATAATTTTTACTCATTTTCTAATTCATATGGAATTTATTGCAGCCCGTTTTCCATTTTTAGAATTGCTGGCCATTTTCTGGTCAGTACCAGGGCAAAAAAAACTAAATATGTGGGAAATTTTGAAAATTCACAAATTTTTGCTAGGAACGAAATATTCTTAATCCAAAAATTAATAGCCATACTATTTTTTTAAAAATAAATTAGTACTATGTCATATTTTTAAGATATTAGTGAAGAACAAAAACAAAAAAAGAAACTTATATCCCATTTGCTATATTTTTTTTGGAATTTTCAACCCCTTTTGATATTAATTTTAACAAACATTGACCATACTCTTAAGCCAGGCTGGAATGCATCCCTCCTCATCTTGAAAGATTTGCAGCCCAGTAATTCGGAGAAAACAAATAGGCCTAGCTTGGGTATTCTTCAAAAAGAAATACTGGGCTATCTATTTTCCCAAAGAACTGGTGCATGAGCATTTAGCTTTATTTATTTATTTATTTACTTATTTACTTATTTATGTTTAGGGGACCATGAGCATGTACTTGGGCCAGATTCATGTGAGAGCCTCCCTTCCAATTAATTATGGGCTTCTCTATTGGCCTTCATCAGTGGGCTGCATGTTATCAACAAGTGGAAAATGTGTTCCGTACGAAAAATAGTATGCGCTACGTACGGTACGGGGCACTAAAGGATCGAACCGTGCAACGACATCCAAAACATTGTGTTTGTCATTCTAACAACACATTTATTCAACCAACAGACGAAATATACTACTAATTGTACATTGAAAACAGCAGCAACAGCAACCAGGGCTGGGGTGCAACAGAAGCAGTAAGCAGGCCAGAAGAGTGAAGACATAGCTCTCTCTTCCAAACCAAACATTAGCCATCATTACAAAAGGGCTACCAAAAAAGAACAAGTGTATGCATCAAACTAAATAAAGATCCTACTACTCCAAGTGTACGCATCTAACTAACTGGCTCAGTTAGATGTTACTTTTTATTAAGCTGTGGAGATTGGCTGACGGCTTGAAGCAGATGGGTGCCTGACGGGGGAAACTCCAGCCAGCAGGTCGAAGTCTGATACTTGCGACCCTCTCTCCTACTTTAGGCTGCAGAGCGTGGCGGCACATATCAGGGTATGGTGCATGCAGAGACGCATGGTATGCTGTGTACACACAGTTTTGCCTGATGAACGAAACCGCGCTGCCATCATGATCCTTGCCGTCGGTTATCTCCTGGTTAATCGGATAAGTCAGTCCGACAAACAAAGAGCATGTACCAAGGCTACTTACCAGCCTCTAGTCAAAAATTCCTGAAGGCCCAGAGAAGCTGGGATCCTGCTCAAAGACCTTGCAGTGACTATGATTGTATTCCGCGAAACAACACATCCGGTACGTGCGAACGATCATCAATCTTTTGTCGTCATCTGATCGAGCCAGGAACCACCTGCAACTGCCATGCCGCTTTTCTTTGAATGGTTCTGGGATTAGGAAGGGTAGGGACACCAGGTGGCCTACAACATCATATCAAGTTGGAGTCAAATAAAAAAGGGCTCTTGATTTAGTCAATCTTAAGAACAGCATGTTATGAGCATGAATATTTTTTCAGCAAATGTTGACAGTAATATAAGCAAGCCATCATGATATCATAGGAAAGTAACTTACTATTGTAACAGCCGTTTGTAGCGATGACTGGAGTAGGCCAGCAATAGGTCCAACCATAGAAGGAGTCAACAGCGTAAATGAAGCCCTTGTGTTCAATGGCATCAAAGAACCATGGAGGATGTATGATCCTGCGATGGACGTGCAGAGATACAGATAAGAATAGAGACTAGGGAGGAGCACCATCTACTGCTCCGTGGGCTACTCCTACGTTCCATTCGGCGGCCGCAACGTCCCCTACAGCCACTCCCTCCTGCGCTCCATTCGGCGGGCACTGTTGAAATTTGGGGGGCGCACTCTCGCGACTGCTAGCAGCGAAGACTTCACCGACGATGACTTTTCCCCCGACCTCGGCAACCTCCTCCTCAACAACACGGTGACAACCTCAACGCCAATGGTGCCGCTCCCGTTGCATCGTATGTGTTTCTGTCCTTCCTGTTCGAAATCGTGGTAGAATTCATGTTTCTAGTCTGTGTCCCAGATTTGATCTGTTCATCTACTATGCTAGTCCGCATGATTAGTTTCATCTTTGTTATAGCCGTCATGATTTATTTTGTAGTAAATCTCGTAGTAACTTGCTCATATATTCAACTGGCGGAACGTCCCCTACAGTCACTCCCGTTTCATGGAGGGCCTGGTCGTGGCCTCCAAGGAGCCCTTCATCTAGTGCTATGAGTGCCCGGTGCCGTTTTGGGGCTCGCCGGCGGACATCGTGCATCACCTGACGTAGGCGTGCGGCAATTACTACTGGCCCTTGGCGAAGAACATCAAGTATGAGACGTGCTACCCGTTCACCGTTTCGGAGTCGCTGTAGGATCAGCGCCGCCTGCTAGTCTCGGAGGAAGACGACAGCGTCTTCCTCTTGATCGTGGCCACCGGCAAGGCCCGCGTAGGCCGCCGCCACATCTTTGTAGTGTGCGTCAGGGGCGACACCACTGACGCTAACACAGACACGAGGCCTATGTTCCCGTGCATGCTCACTATTACTACCCCTTGGATGTCACACCCTAGCTAGATTGTGCATTAGAGTGTGCATCATGTTTACCTTTATCAGAAAATTGAAATGGGGAAAGCAGAACCCCCAGCACCCCCCTTGAAATCAACTAGGGTTTACTAAAAATAAATTCAATGAACCTGAAATGCCCTTCAAAAATGTTCACCCTCTTTGCCTTGGGTTAGAACCCTTGGGAAAAATGGTGCATATAATTTTAGGTCAACAAAAGGGGCATTGATTTAATTCATAAATATTTGAATTTGGGCATTTAAATGCTATTAAATAATTCAAATGCTCAAATAATGTTGGAACTATTTTTTGGGCCACTGAAATATTTCAGTAAGTGTCCATAAATATTTTCAGGATTTTATAAAATGATTTACTATTTAAACTAAATCAAAACAGAATAACAGAAAAAAAGAGGGAAAGGCCATGGGCCACTTACCTGGCCCATCTCCAGCTGGCAGCCCAGCCCACCCCGCTGCCTCCTGTCGTCCCGCTCCTCGGACAGAAGGACGCGGGCGTGTGCCCGACGCTCGCTGGCACGCGCGCGCGCCACCTCCCCCCCCTGCGCGCCACCTCCTGCTTCCCGGACTCCCTCCCAATGCCACGGAGACGGCCACGCACCCCCCTGGCCCTCTCATTCCTCCTCCCCCGTGCTCATCTCCTCCTCTGGCTCTCCCCCTCTCTTCCACAGAACGCGGCCGTCGCCGCCGACGAGAACCACCACGGCCACAGCCACCCCCTCGCCCCTCGGTTGTGCCCACGAGCTCCGCAACGTCGTCCTCGACCCCCTCACCGAACCACGCCCCGCCGGAAGCCCTGCATCGTCGACTTCGAGCTCTTCTTCAACATCGGCCACCGTGGATCGCCGCCGTCGAATTTGCGGCAACCGAAGCTTCCCCGAGCCCATTGAGCTGCTCTGCGAGATCACCGTGAGCTCCTGCACGTTTTGCCCCTAACCCCGTGGCTTGCCGCTCGCCGTAGCCGTCGTTTCGTAGCTGGCCGTAGCACGCCGCCGCCTGAGCTCGTCGTCGGCGCAGCTCCGGTGACCATTAGGTCACCCCGGCGTGCCTAACCTACTCCCCGCATCGCGTAGCGCTCCGCTAGCCCATTGCCTCGCTCGTTAGGACACCACAGCGCTAACCCGCACCAGCCCCTAACTCCGGCCACCGCCGCGAGCTTGCCTCCGTCGAGCTCGGGCCATCTCAGCCCCTGCCATGTGCACAGATGGATGCGGGCGAGTCCCAGCTCCGCGTAGATGCCCTCCGTTGGCCATTTGGTCGCCGGAGGAGGAATTCCGAGCCCCTCCGCCGTCTCTGGCCTTGCCGGCGACGAGCCGCGGGTCAACTCCGGCGTGTTTTGACCCCGGTTGGCTGGGTTAACTCCCCCCCTGACTCACTGACGTGTGGGCCCAGGCGCCTGCTTAATTAGTGTTAGGTTAGTTAGTGTTAATAAACTTAGCTAATTAGATGAGCCACTGACATGCGGGCCCCGCCCGGCTAACTAAGTTAGTTAGGGCTAATTAACTTGGTTAGTTGATTGTGTCACTGACCAGTGGGCCCCACTGGTCAGGTTTGACCTGGAGACGCCCAGTTGACCTGCTGACATCAGGGTGATGTCATGCTGACGCAATAACTCTTTTTCTGGATTTAATTTTATATAGAAAATTCCAGAAAATTGCCTAAACTTCAAAAATTCATAGAAATTCAACCATAACTCCAAATGAGACAAATTATATATGAAAAATTATCAGAAAAATCCAAGCTATCCATTGGTACTAGTTTCATGCATGTTAGAACAAGTTAAACCTACTATTTATGCAATATAAGGTGATGCACTAATATGATCAAGTTAAATGAGCTAACACTTGAACCTTTGGTTCAAATAAGCAATTACCCTTCTGTTTTAGCTTGCATTAGGCCAAGACACATCCATATTGCCATGTCATAGCATGCATCATATTGTTGCATATCGTCATGTGTTGATTGTGCTCGGTTGTGTTCTTCGTGGTAGGTTCTGCCTCCGAGGATATTCACGAGTATCCAACTGAAGGGCAGTATCCCGTTACCACTCCATCAGGCAAGCAACCATTGATCATTCCGATACAAACCCATGTTCTCGCTCCTGCTCTTGTTTACTGCATTAAGACAACACGATTCAAACTGCTGTGTGCTACGGTAGTTGAACCCTTATCCTCTGCATGACCTGTCATTGCCATAGTAACTAGATAAAACCCACTAGCATGTGTAGGAGTTGATTGAGCCATGTTTTGTGATTCCTACCTTGCTATGCCTGCTATGCTTAGGGTTGTGTCAGGTCTGGTTCATCTGGGTGATGGGCTAGAGTGAAATGCTTGTGTCAGTAATATATGGGATGTGTTGAACATGTTTTGGTAAATGTATCGATGAGAGGCCATGTAGGAGTACATGGTGGGTTGTTTCATTGAAGCCGTCCCTAAGAACTGAGTTCTGTATGCGTGAATTAAGATTCAGCTACTACCACACATTGGGCCCTGAAATATGACCCCGCTCGACTTACTGACCCCTCTCGCCTCAGTCCAGGAGTTGCAACTAGTTTTTGGTGTTTATAGGATATGTGTTGGCGGCCGTGCGTAGCGCTGACCCTAGGGGTGGGCTATGTTGCGGTAGATACACCATGGCACGGTGTACCGAGTCACCTGTTTGGTGTCTCGGGAACCCTGTTCACATGGTTCGGGGCCGTTGAGGACACCCCGGCCGGATTTCCTTGCGGATGGAACCTGAATAGGCGATGACCCTGGACTAGAGACTTGTGAGGTTAGTCAGGTCGTGGTCTACACCCACGTCGGTTTTTGCTTGAAGTCTGCCGAGCACATTTCGTGTGCAGACGCTAAGTGGTGGAAACATGTGTGACGAAGTACACCCCTGCAGGGTATAAAACTATTCGAATAGCCGTGTCCGCGGTAAAGGACTACTTGATTGCATATACAGTTCATAGACAAGTTAAAGGATACTACCAAAAGACTCAAGATAAGTGTGAGTACCGAGGATGGCCCTCTCGCAGGATACGAGGGAGGATCCATGGTGGAGTATTGTGATGGTGAGTAGTGGACTCGTGTGCGAAAACTATTTTGCCAAAAGGTTCCGTAGGATAGCTTAGCCAAGAGTCAAAGCTGGCTTGCTGCATAAACCCCACCACCTTCTTGAGAATGAGCATGTATAGTAGGTTCTGATGTAAGACTTGCTGAGTACCTTTGTACTCATGTTTGCTTATTTATTGTTTTCAGACGACAACACTGCCCCCTCCGATGGGTTTTACGTAGACCTTGACGTCGACGAGCGACTAGCCACCCAGGTGGTGATCCAGGCCATGGAGGGCCCTATGTAGATAGACAGGCTTCAAGAAGCCTTCTTTCTTTCTAGAGTCTGTACTCAGACTAGTTGCTTCTGCTTGTGCTTGCATGACTGTATGACTTGAGTGTCGGGTCATGTGACCCCTATCTGTATGAATATGTTATGTATGGCTCCCTGGAGCCTTTAAATAAAGTACTTGAGTTGTAGAGTTTTGTTGTGATGCCATGTTGTATGTACTCATATCGGGCATATTGTGTGTATGATTGAAATGCTTGGTATGAGTGGGATCCGACAATCTAGTTGTTTGCCCTTCGCAGCCTGTCTTATGGGGAAATGTAGTCTAGTGCTCCTCGAGCCATAGTAGTCCACTACAGCCCGGTTCACCGGAGTCCTGCTAGCCCAGCACTACTGTTCAGGACACTTGACTGGCCGGCATGTGTTTCACTTCGTCCCTATGTCTGTCCCTTCGGGGAAATGTCTCGCGGTGATCTCTGGAGTCCTGTCTAGCCTGCTATAGCCCGGGATCCCCGGAGTCCTGTTAGCCCAGTGCTACAGCCCGGAGTCACTCGTTGATGACCGACATGTTCGATGTGATTCATGTATGCCTGTCTCCATAGGTCCGTGCCGCTTTGGGTTCACGACTAGCCATGTCGGCCCGGGTTCTCGGTCATATGGATGCTAGCGACATTGTCATATACGCGAGCCAAAAGGCGCAAACGGTCCCGGGCCAGGGTAAGGCGACACCCGTGGGATACCGTGCGTGAGGCCGCAAAGTGATATGAGGTGTTACCGGCTAGATCGATGTGGCTTAGAATCGGGGTCCTGACAGCGTTGGCATCAGAGCCGGACTGCCTGTAGGTTCGTTCAGCCAAACTGGTCGATGTCGAGTCTAGAAATGCTTTAGTTATATGTAAGGGAATTGATTGTGGGAAGGGACGTAAGGTTCTTTTACTCCTTTACCCTATGCTTCTGATCTGAGTCATTCTCTTCTCATTCAACGTGGGTTAAGGACTAGGCTCTCTTCTTCTATCAGGTTCACGTGTTATTAATCCGTAGTAGTTTATAGGATTATTTCTACGAGTTCCAGTCCAGTTTCTACTATTTTAGTACGTGGCTATTTGAATCAGAACCTTGATATGATGCTGTTGAGCGGTATTGTGAACTGTTGTGGATGTCTCAAATCTTTTTCTGAGCATTTACAGCCGTTATGCTGTCCAATTTTCCCGAGGAATTCTGATGTCTTTGTCTTGTGGTTGTGCTTTCAGATGGCCAACCATTCTCAAAATCAAGTGGTTCGCCTGACTAGGTGCCTCGACGTGCCCGGTCATACTGCTATGTTGGTTCGGGTCATGATCGAGACAGGATACCGTTGGTATCCCGAATACACTGTTGAAGAGCAGTTCCGCGACTTTAATCAAAGCCAGTATTTCTGCACCGTCAGGATATTTCCTTCCTATCCTGGATCTACCGAGCCCCTTCACTGTTCCTATGGACTCGGAGTTACCATTGAGATGGCTGTGCAGGATGCTGCCTACTCCATGATGACCATCTTGCGAGTCCGGACTGGCCTGCTTCGGAACACTGACTTCCGTTACATGCCAGCTTCACTTCCGGGAGCGCAGGGGTATCTTCAGGCTATCTATGCTGACTCCACTCAGGAGGACTCATTAACTCGTACCACCGCTGAGATGCTCGAGGATAAGGACCGAGAGAATCGGGCCTTGAGGCTGGAGCTTTTTAATACCCGTGCTGATCATTGGGCCACGTTGACTCGGTTTGCACCTGCGGTGCAAGCTGGATGTATGGATACCAGGGATCTATATCCTGTGAGAGCAGCTCTGCCAGACATGGTGGATTGGCGTGATGTGGGAGGCATCACCCCACCCCTTGGTCCCCGCAGGCCACCGTTTGTTGGTCCAAGACCTCATCCTAGCCCCTATGGTCCACAGGCTCCTCAGGACCGTCTGTTTCCGGATGATCACGTTGAACTTCCAGGCTATGGAGGTGACTTCTATGAGGACTACTACGGAGCTATCTGAGTTAGTAGTAGTACCACTAGTATTGTAGTAGTTGTATCCCCACTGTCCTGCGTGACTTGTGGAATACGACTTGGTGTGTATTCGATTCCGGAGGTGTAGACAAATAATGTATAGGGACTCGGAATGCCTCCGATGAGATGTAACATCTACCTTCATAGTTGTACTATAGCATGGGCTTGTACTAAACTATGTATGACGAGTATGACCGTTGGTGTATATATGGCAGTTTTATATTACCATGGCATACGAATGAGCATCTCTGCATTCCGTGTTATCCTTACATTCTGCACTTCCTTGTTAAGTTTGATCCATCCTTGTCTAAACCGTTGTCTTGTTTCCTCCTAGGATGGTCAACACCCGCGGCAACCCTGCTGTCCCGGAGCGGGGGGAAGCCAATGCAGCTAGAGGTGAAAATTTGCCTCACCCGCCTTCCCTGGCCGAAGTAATGCTGGAGGCGGAGAGAAACAAGCGTGAGACCAACTGCCTACTGGAGCGGATTGAGCAGAACACTGCACGCCACCCACGAAATGACTTGGTGTCAATCAACGACTTTATCAAGCTGTACCCACCAAAGTTTAACCATTTTGTCGAGCCCCTCAACGCGGATGATTGGCTTCGCAGCATCACCCACAAGCTACGTTCTGCCAACGTAGCCGAAGCCGACAAGGTTACCTATGCTGCCTATCATCTCGAGGGCCCCGCTAGCCATTGGTGGGAAAACTACGAAGCTATGCGCCCGGTCGGCCAAATCACTACCTGGGCTGAGTTCAGCGAGGCTTTCCGTGAGCATCACATTCCGGAAGGTCTCATGGATCGCAAGAGGGAGGAGTTCTGCAACTTCACCCAAGGAAGGCTGACTGTGGATGCATATAGCCGCGAATTTGGGAACCTGGCACGCTATGCTCCTGAAGAGGTTTCTACTGACGCCAAGAAGCAGGCAAGGTTCCGCAAGGGACTTAGCCCTGAGCTTCGCCGTGATCTCCGTCTGCACGAGTGCACATCCTTCCAGAAGCTGGTCAATAAAGCTATTAGTGCTGAGACCGGCCAGACTGATTATGATGCTTCACGCAAGCACTCCCGTGATTTTGGGTCTTCATCTGGCTCTGGAGCTCAGAAGCGCCGGGTGTGGATTCCAAGCACCGCACTGCCACCCAGATTCACCCCGAGGCCATCCTTTGAGGCGCCTCGTCCCAACCAGCAATTTGCACCGCCCAAGCCCTATGGTGGCCCCACTGCTAATGTTGCTCCACGCCCCACTGTGGTAACATGCTTCAAGTGTGGAGAACCGGGTCACTATAGTCGAGAGTGTCCCCAGAACAACCCCAATCAAGCTGGAAAGTCCGTTGGCCATGGTAAGCCCGCGGGAAAGACTTTCTACGCCAAGCCGGCCACCACTGCACGTGGCCATGTCAACTATGTTTCAGCCGAAGAGGCTCAAGAGGATCCCAACGTCGTCCTTGGTACGCTCCTTGTTAACTGCCATCCGGCATCTGTTCTTTTCGATACTGGAGCATCTCATTCATTCATATCCGAGAATTATGCTCGGTTGCATAACACGACATTCTGTGACATGCCCACTTCCATGGTAATTCAAACTCCGGGTTCCAAATGGCAAACTTCTAGGGTAAGCCATGGGAACGAAATCCTTGTCGATAGGCTTGTTTTCCTTGCATCTTTAATAACTCTCAAGTCCTCCGACATAAACATCATCTTGGGTATGGACTGGATGTCGGCTCATTATGCCAAGATCAATTGTGCCACTAGAACCGTTCAACTTACTCATCCCTCGGGCAAGACAGTTAATGTCTTAACTCGAGTGGCCAAGCGCCAACTTTACTCTCTCAATGCCAACCCTCTTCCAGACCTTGAGGACGTTCCGGTAGTCCGAGACTTCCCGGATGTGTTTCCGGAAGAACTGCCAGGTGTTCCACCTGACCGGGATGTCGAGTTTGTGATAGACCTTGTTCCAGGAACCGTTCCAATTGCTAGAAGACCCTACAAGATGGCACCCTTAGAACTAGCCGAGCTTAAGAACCAACTCGATGAGTCCTTGAACAAAGGGTTCATCCGTCCTAGCTCCTCTCCTTGGGCTTGCCCCGTCCTCTTCGTCAAGAAGAAGGATGGAACGGATCGAATGGTTGTGGATTACCGACCTGTCAATCTGGTCACCATCAAGAACAAATACCCGCTTCCCAGGATCAACGACCTGTATGATCAGCTCGCTGGATCCTCAGTCTTCTCCAAGATGGATTTGAGGCTGGGCTACCATCAAATCAAAATCAGAAACGGGGACATTCCCAAAACGGCCTTTGTTACTCGTTATGGCCAATACGAGTACACCGTCATGTCCTTCGGTTTAACCAATGCCCCGGCCACCTTCTCCCGGTTAATGAACTCGGTTTTCATGGAGTACTTGGACAAATTCGTCGTAGTATACCTCGATGACATACTCATCTACTCCAAGAATGAAGAGGAACATGCCGAACATCTAAGGCTGGTATTGATGAAACTTCGAGAGCATCGCCTTTATGCCAAATTCTCCAAGTGTGAATTTTGGTTGTCAGAAGTGACCTATCTAGGCCATGTAATCTCTGGTAAGGGTATTGCTGTCAATCCCGAGCGAGTTCAAGCCGTCCTTGATTGGACTCCACCTGAAACGTTTAAGCAAGTTCGAAGTTTCCTTGGCCTAGCGAGCTATTGCCGCCGCTTCGTCGAGAATTTCTCCAAGGTTGCTAAACCCCTAACTGAACTCCTCAAGAAAGATAAAAAGTTCGAGTGGACTCCACAGTGCGAGTTTAGTTTTCAGGAACTGAAAAGATGCCTGACATCTGCTCCCGTACTGGTACCACCAGATTTCTCCAAGGACTTTATTATCTATTGCGACGCCTCGCGACAAGGACTAGGTTGCATACTCATGCAAGATCGTCAGGTAATTGCTTATGCTTCACGGCAATTACACCCACATGAGGAAAATTATCCCACACATGATCTAGAGCTTGCAGCTGTAGTCCATGCACTCAAAACCTGGCGACATTACCTTCTCGGTAATCGTTGCGAGATCTTCACCGATCACCAAAGCTTGAAATATATCTTCACCCAACCAGATTTGAATCTCAGGCAAAGACGTTGGGTCGAGTTGATCTCGGATTACGACTTAGGAATAACTTACACCCCTGGCAAGGCCAATGTCATGGCCGATGCACTAAGTCGTAAGTCCTACTGTAACAACCTGATGTTACAACAAAGTCAACCACTTCTCCATGAGGAATTTAGTAAGCTTAATCTTCACATTGTTCCTCAAGGATTCCTATCTACTCTGGTGGCGAAACCTACCCTTATGGATCAAATCATAGCTGCCCAAAAGAGTGATAAGGGCATATCCCGGATTAAGGAAAACATTGCTAGCGGAGTAGCTAAATGTTTTTCCATGGATGAACAAGGTGCTGTCTTCTTCGAGAACTGCCTGGTGGTTCCCAAGAAACAACATCTACGCCAGATGATCCTTAAGGAAGCTCATGAATCCCCTCTCACCATTCATCCCGGTAGTACTAAAATGTATCAAGACCTACGCCAGAGGTTTTGGTGGACTAGGATGAAGAGAGAAATCGCTCAATACATTGCCAATTGCGACGTTTGTCGTCGTGTTAAAGCAGAGCATCAACGGCCTGCTGGCACCCTTCAACCTTTGGCTATTCCTGAATGGAAATGGGACAAAATCAGTATGGATTCATCACTGGGTTTCCCAGGACCAAGAGAGGAAATAATGCCATCTTCGTCGTGATCGACCGTCTTTCCAAAGTAGCCCATTTCCTACCTGTTCGTGAGAGTATCACCGCTAGCCAGCTAGCTGACTTATACATCTCCCGAATAGTGTCTCTTCATGGTGTCCCATTGGAAATTAACTCAGACCGTGGAAGTCTCTTCACCTCTCGATTTTGGGGAAGTTTCCAAAATGCTATGGGGACTCATCTCTCCTTTAGCACCGCCTTCCATCCTCAATCAAGTGGTCAAGTAGAGCGAGTCAATCAAATTCTGGAAGATATGCTCCGAGCTTCTGTTATCTCGTTCGGAATGAGTTGGGAGAAATGCCTTCCATTCGCGGAGTTTGCTTATAACAATAGCTATCAAGCTAGTTTGGGCAAAGCTCCCTTCGAAGTTCTCTATGGACGAAAATGTTGAACGCCTCTTAACTGGTCAGAAACCGGGGAAAGACAACTCTTTGGCCCGGATATGATTCAGGAAGCAGAAGAGCAGGTTCGCGTTATTCGTGAGAAATTGAAAACAGCCCAATCTCGCCAAAAGAGTCAATATGATCGTAAACATAAGCCTATGACATTTGAAATTGACGAGAAGGCTTACCTTCGGGTTACCCCGTCAAAGGGAACCCATCGCTTCGGTATCAAAGGCAAATTGGCTCCTCGTTACATTGGACCCTTTCGCATTCTTGCCAAACGAGGAGAAGTTGCCTACCAATTGGAACTACCTCCGCATCTTTCCAGAGTTCACGATGTCTTCCACGTTTCGCAACTCAGGCGTTGCTTCGCGGATCCTGTCCGTGGAGTGGACCACGAAACGCTTGATTTACAAGATAACCTTTCTTATCGGGAATACCCCGTTCATATCCTTGATCAAGCCGAGCGTACCACTCGACGTCATAATATCAAGTTTCTCAAGGTTCAATGGTCACACCATTCCAAGGAAGAAGCCACTTGGGAAAGGGAGGATCGTCTTCGACTCGAGTACCCCACCTTCTTCCCAGATGATCCTAAATCTCGGGACGAGATTCTATTGAGTGGGGGTGAGTTGTCACACCCTAGCTAGATTGTGCATTAGAGTGTGCATCATGTTTACCTTTATCAGAAAATTGAAATGGGGAAAGCAGAACCCCCAGCACCCCCCTTGAAATCAACTAGGGTTTACTAAAAATAAATTCAATGAACCTGAAATGCCCTTCAAAAATGTTCACCCTCTTTGCCTTGGGTTAGAACCCTTGGGAAAAATGGTGCATATAATTTTAGGTCAACAAAAGGGGCATTGATTTAATTCATAAATATTTGAATTTGGGCATTTAAATGCTATTAAATAATTCAAATGCTCAAATAATGTTGGAACTATTTTTTGGGCCACTGAAATATTTCAGTAAGTGTCCATAAATATTTTCAGGATTTTATAAAATGATTTAGTATTTAAACTAAATCAAAACAGAATAACAGAAAAAAATAAAGAGGGAAAGGCCATGGGCCACTTACCTGGCCCATCTCCAGCTGGCGGCCCAGCCCACCCCGCTGCCTCCTGTCGTCCCCCTCCTCGGACAGAAGGACGCGGGCGTGTGCCCGACGCTCGCCGGCACGCGCGCGCGCCACCTCCCCCTCCTGCGCGCCACCTCCTGCTTCCCGGACTCCCTCCCAATGCAGTGGAGACGGCCACGCACCCCCTGGCCCTCTCATTCCTCCTCCCCCGTGCTCATCCCCTCCTCTGGCTCTCCCCCTCTCTTCCACAGAACGCGGCCGTCGCCGCCGCCGAGAACCACCACGGCCACAGCCACCCCGTCGCCCCTCGGTTGTGCCCACGAGCTCCGCAACGTCGTCCTCGACCCCCTCACCGAACCACGCCCCGCCGGAAGCCCTGCATCGTCCACTTCGAGCTCTTCTTCAACATCGGCCACCGTGGATCGCTGCCGTTGAATTCGCGGCAACCGAAGCTTCCCCGAGCCCATTGAGCTGCTCTGCGAGATCACCGTGAGCTCCTGCACGTTTTGCCCCTAACCCCGTGGCTTGCCGCTCGCCGTAGCCGTCGTTTCGTCGCTGGCCGTAGCACGCCGCCGCCTGAGCTCGTCGTCGGCGCAGCTCCGGTGACCATTAGGTCACCCCGGCGTGCCTAACCTACTCCCCGCATCGCGTAGCGCTCCGCTAGCCCATCGCCTCGCTCGTTAGGACACCACAGCGCTAACCCGCACCAGCCCCTAACTCCGGCCACCGCCGCGAGCTTGCCTCCGGCGAGCTCGGGCCATCTCAGCCCCTGCCGTGTGCACAGATGGATGCGAGCGAGTCCCAGCTCCGCGTAGATGCCCTCCGTTGGCCATTTGGTCGCTGGAGGAGGAATTCCGAGCCCCTCCGCCGTCTCTGGCCTTGCCGGCGATGAGCCGCGGGTCAACTCCGGCATGTTTTGACCCCGGTTGGCTGGGTTGACTCCCCCCTGACTCACTGATGTGTGGGCCCAGGCGCCTGCTTAATTAGTGTTAGGTTAGTTAGTGTTAATAAACTTAGCTAATTAGATGAGCCACTGACATGCGGGCCCCGCCCGGCTAACTAAGTTAGTTAGGGCTAATTAACTTGGTTAGTTGATTGTGTCACTGACCAGTGGGCCCCACTGGTCAGGTTTGACCTGGAGACGCCCAGTTGACCTGCTGACATCAGGGTGATGTCATGCTGATGCAATAACTCTTTTTCTGGATTTAATTTTATATAGAAAATTCCAGAAAATTGCCTAAACTTCAAAAATTCATAGAAATTCAACCATAACTCCAAATGAGACAAATTATATATGAAAAATTATCAGAAAAATCCAAGCTATCCATTGGTACTGGTTTCATGCATGTCAGAACAAGTTAAACCTACTGTTTATGCAATATAAGGTGATGCACTAATATGATCAAGTTAAATGAGCTAACACTTGAACCTTTGGTTCAAATAAGCAATTACCCTTCTGTTTTAGCTTGCATTAGGCCAAGACACATCCATATTGCCATGTCATAGCATGCATCATATTGTTGCATATCGTCATGTGTTGATTGTGCTCGGTTGTGTTCTTCGTGGTAGGTTCTGCCTCCGAGGATATTCACGAGTATCCAACTGAAGGGCAGTATCCCGTTACCACTCCATCAGGCAAGCAACCATTGATCATTCCGATACAAACCCATGTTCTCGCTCCTGCTCTTGTTTACTGCATTAAGACAACACGATTCAAACTGCTGTGTGCTACGGTAGTTGAACCCTTATCCTCTGCATGACCTGTCATTGCCACAGTAACTAGATAAAACCCACTAGCATGTGTAGGAGTTGATTGAGCCATGTTTTGTGATTCCTACCTTGCTATGCCTGCTATGCTTAGGGTTGTGTCAGGTCTGGTTCATCTGGGTGATGGGCTAGAGTGAAATGCTTGTGTCAGTAATATATGGGATGTGTTGAACATGTTTTGGTAAAGGTATCGATGAGAGGCCATGTAGGAGTACATGGTGGGTTGTTTCATTGAAGCCGTCCCTAAGAACTGAGTTCTGTATGCGTGAATTAAGATTCAGCTACTACCACACATTGGGCCCTGAAATATGACCCCGCTCGACTTACTGACCCCTCTCGCCTCAGTCCAGGAGTTGCAACTAGTTTCTGGTGTTTATAGGATATGTGTTGGCGGTCGTGCGTAGCGCTGACCCTAGGGGTGGGCTATGTTGCGGTAGATACACCGTGGCACGGTGTACCGAGTCACCCGTTTGGTGTCTCGGGAACCCTGTTCACATCGTTCGGGGCCGTTGAGGACACCCCGGCCGGATTTCCTTGCGGATGGAACCTGAATAGGCGATGACCCTGGACTAGAGACTTGTGAGGTTAGTCAGGTCATGGTCTACACCCACGTCGGTTTTCGCTTGAAGTCTGCCGGGCACATTTCGTGTGCAGACGCTAAGTGGTGGAAACATGTGTGACGAAGTACACCCCTGCAGGGTATAAAACTATTCGAATAGCCGTGTCCGCGGTAAAGGACTACTTGATTGCATATACAGTTCATAGACAAGTTAAAGGATACTACTAAAAGACTCAAGATAAGTGTGAGTACCGAGGATGGCCCTCTCGCAGGATACGAGGGAGGATCCACGGTGGAGTATTGTGATGGTGAGTAGTGGACTCGTGTGCGAAAACTATTTTGCCAAAAGGTTCCGTAGGATAGCTTAGCCAAGAGTCAAAGCTGGTTTGCTGCATAAACCCCACCACCTTCTTGAGAATGAGCATGTATAGTAGGTTCTGATGTAAGACTTGCTGAGTACCTTTGTACTCATGTTTGCTTATTTATTGTTTTCAGACGACAACACTGCCCCCTGCGATGGGTTTTACGTAGACCTTGACGTCGACGAGTGACTAGCCACCCAGGTGGTGATCCAGGCCATGGAGGGCCCTATGTAGATAGACAGGCTTCGAGAAGCCTTCTTTCTTTCTAGAGTCTGTACTCAGACTAGTTGCTTCCGCTTGTGCTTGCATGACTGTATGACTTGAGTGTCGGGTCATGTGACCCCTATCTGTATGAATATGTTATGTATGGCTCCCTGGAGCCTTTAAATAAAGTACTTGAGTTGTAGAGTTTTGTTGTGATGCCATGTTGTATGTACTCATATCGGGCATATTGTGTGTATGATTGAAATGCTTGGTATGAGTGGGATCCGACAATCTAGTTGTTTGCCCTTTGCAGCCTGTCTTATGGGGAAATGTAGTCTAGTGCTCCTCGAGCCATAGTAGTCCGCTACAGCCCGGTTCACCGGAGTCCTGCTAGCCCAGCACTACTGTTCAGGACACTTGACTGGCCGGCATGTGTTTCACTTCGTCCCTATGTCTGTCCCTTCGGGGAAATGTCTCGCGGTGATCTCTGGAGTCCTGTCTAGCCTGCTACAGCCCGGGATCCCCGGAGTCCTGTTAGCCCAGTGCTACAGCCCGGAGTCACTCGTTCATGACCGACATGTTCGATGTGATTCATGTATGCCTGTCTCCATAGGTCCGTGCCGCTTTGGGTTCACGACTAGCCATGTCGGCCCGGGTTCTCGGTCATATGGATGCTAGCGACATTGTCATATACGTGAGCCAAAAGGCGCAAACGGTCCCGGGCCAGGGTAAGGCGACACCCGTGGGATACCGTGCGTGAGGCCGCAAAGTGATATGAGGTGTTACCGGCAAGATCGATGTGGCTTAGAATCGGGGTCCTGACATACTACCCCTTGGAGGTACGTGCACAGCAACACTGCCTACGCCAAGCATACTTGGACTCTGCCGAGCTGGGACCTTCCCGCCGATGTGGACATGGAAAACCCATGGTTTTATTTGAACTCCAACAATGTGCATGGGGACCCCAAGGATGTTCACCTGGACATCTGCATTTTCAAGTTAAATGTTGATCATTACTCTTTGCTCAATGCAATCTGTTGTCTAAGCATGTGGAGACTTCCATGCAGGATCTTGCTCTATTGGAGTATCATGCATGAATAAAAGTGTATCCATTTATGGTTTAGTCTGGAATCTTCCATGTATGAATTTTTACTACAGTACTGGTGAAAGACTTACGATGAACCATTTCTTACATCTCCTCTGCCCGCTTGCAAGTCATCCTGATTTAATACCTCCGTCTAGGTGTATAAGGGCATGGTTAATATTACTTAATAGTATATCCAACTGTTGACTATAAGAAAGTGCCATGTCATCTGTAGCCAACATGTATAACAATTGATACTCAAAAACTAATTCTTAAAGATCATTTCTTGCAAAGCACAATAAGTGTTATTTCTTCATAAGTTTTGGATGCAGGTTGAACAGTTGAACGCTTTTGTTTGCAAAAGATACCTTTTTATCTATTTCACCCGGATGTTTGTGAGCTCTAGAGATGAAATAATATCCAAAGAAACCTATAGATACCCGTTACACATGAGATGACCCCCACATCCTTTGTCAAAATAAACAACTCCCCAATCAATGCATTTCACTCTTCGGTGCAACGCACGGGCACCTTACTACTATAGATTAGTACGAACAAAAATTGAACTAACATTATATATAGTACGATAAATGCTGAGGCATGTCACCTAAAATTATATCATTCAAAAATATGTTCAAATATGAATCCAACGATATAGTTTTTGTTGACATGCACTAACATTTTGTCAGTTAAATCTTCAGTCAAATTCAATGGGGGACTAATAAACCATGACCGATGTAGTACAAGTGTAGAGGAAGGCGCTGCATGGGAGTCTCACTTCTCACCCCTCTCGTGGCACGGCAATAAAGCCATCATATCAAAAAACCCAACCACTCCCAGTAATAAGTGGCCTGGTAAAATAAACGGACAAGCAACCATCACATCCCTCTATCTTTTTTGCATTTCATCTCTCTGCATTTACTTTCTCCGATTAATCTCGTACACTCGATCCCTAGCTACTACTCCTAGGGCCAGTTCTTTTGGCGGCTTCCCCAGCTTTTCCCACAAGACTAGTCACAGTGGAGAGTAATAATAAGGCGCCCCACTCATTTATTTGGGCTTCTAAACTACTACTCCGTCCTGGTTTATTCCTCACCATTGTAATTTGTGCTAAATTTTGATGAAAGATTTAACTGGTTTATTCCTCACCATTGTAATCCCTCCGTCTTACGAAAACCAAATAATCCCAAAACACTTAGCCATGGTGCATTAACTTCTACCTCGTTTCTTGTTTCTTGACATATCAACCAATAAGAGATAAAGAGTGTGCATGCTTTTAATGACTTGAGATATCAAACACGGCATGCAGTGGTTAGTTCATTGCATGCAATACTATTAATTAGCAAATAAACATTAACGTTTCTCGTTTACTCCTCCTCCTTAGTCACGGTGCACAGCCTAAGATGACTTACTCACCTAGACGGATGGAGTAGTGCATGTGACATGCACTAACATTTCATTAGTTAAATTTATGATCAAAATTTGACATAGATTACAATGGGGACCAATAAACCAGGATGGAGGTAGTAGTTATGGGATTACTAATCTAGAAGCCTAAAAGAACTGGCCCCTGGTACTCCTACTAGTAGTAGTACTCAAGTTGGAATTCCAATTGCATGATACAACTTGTTAGGCCAAAAATTCGATACAGTGTGTAGGAAGCGGTTTGGGAATTTGCATGCCTTTCCAACCAGTGAGATACTCCGTACAAAGTACGACAGAGAAATAACCACAGAGAAGGAAGCTAAAAGTAAACAATCAAACAAGCATTTTTGCTTTTGTTCTGCATTGAATCGTTTCACAAGCTTGACTAGTGCTGTTTTTCTACTTTTACAAAAACCACATCGTAATGTTAAAACGTGCATTTGCACGTACATAAGTAATAGTAGTACTCCCTCTGTCTAGGTATATAAGTCTTCCCTCCTTCTTGGTCACGGTGCACAACCAAAGATGACTTATTTACCTGGACAGAGGGAGTAGCACAGTCTGCAAGCATATATCGAGAGAGACGTGTAGTACGATAGTATATAGTAAAGTTTTTGCTATATGCACATACTTGCAAAATGCGTACGAATACACAAGGTTTCTAAACTTTCCCTTTTACACACTTAATTAAGGATGCTAAAAATTTCTGAACATTCGGGATTTATCATTTGCGTCCCTAAACTAATGAGATCTCCTTACGAAACAAAAATGATACTCCTCCTAAAAGCCACAACGCTCGCAGGAGCGCTTGCGGCGCGCCACGAGTGCCCTGGTGTGCGGCCGTTTCCCAGCGCACCGACACAACGCCTCTGAGGGAGTCCTGGATTAGGGGGTCTCCGGACAGCCGGACTATATCCTTTGGCCGGACTGTTGGACTATGAAGATACAAGATTGAAGACTTCGTCCCATGTTCGGATGGGACTCTACTTGGCGTGGAAGGCAAGCTAGGCAATACGGATATGTATATCTCCTCCTTTGTAACCGACCTTGTGTAACCCTAGCCCCATCCGGTGTCTATATAAACCAAAGGGTTTTAGTCCGTAGGACAACATACAATCATACCATAGGCTAGCTTCTAGGGTTTAGCCTCTCCGATCTCGTGGTAGATCAACTCTTGTACTACTCATATTATCAAGAATAATCAAGCAGGACGTAGGGTTTTACCTCCATCAAGAGGGCCCGAACCTGGGTAAAACATCATGTCCCCTGCCTCCTGTTACCATCCGCCTTAGACGCACAGTTTGGGACCCCTACCCGAGATCCGCCGGTTTTGACACCGACATTGGTGCTTTCATTGAGAGTTCCTCTGTGTGGTCGCCGTTAGGCTTGATGGCTCCTTCGATCATCGATAGCGATGCAGTCCAAGGTGAGACTTTTCTCCCCGGACAGATCTTTGCGTTCGGCGGCTTCGCACTACGGGCCAACTCGCTTGGCCATCTGGAGTAGATCGAGAGTTACGCCCCTGGCCACCAGGTCAGGTTTGGAAGCTTAAACTACACGGCCGATATCCCCGGAGACTTGATCTTCGACGGATTCGAGCCCCTGCCTTGTGCGCCACACGGTCACGATGAGTATGATTTAGCTCTACCATCGGACAGTGTTCAGGAGATCGCACCGGTAACCGCTCCGACCCTCAATTTGGAACCAGCTGCGTCATCCATGGACGGGTGGATAGACCCCGCCACGGAGGCCGCACTCTCATCAGCAATCAAGCCGAGTATTGAACTTACCCTTCACGAGAGCCATGACACCGAACTACCGGATTCCTCCCCGGCCACGGACTCCCAACCGCCTGCGCCCGTGCCTATCGAATCTGATTGGGCGCCGATCATGGAGTTTACCTCCGCGGACATCTTTCAGCACTCGCCCTTTGGCGACATACTGAACTCATTAAGGTCTCTCTCCTTGTCAGGAGAGTCTTGGCCGAACTATGTCTGGCAGGATTGGGATGTGGATGACGAAGAAGTTCGCTGCCCACCCACCACCCACTTAGTAGCCACTTTCGACGACTTAACCGACATGCTCGACTTCGACTCCGAAGACATCGACGGTATGGACGACGATGCGGGAGGCAAAGAGGAACCACTGCCCACCGGGCACTGGACAGCCACCTCATCATATGATATATACATGGTGGACACACCCAAAGAAGGCAATGGCGACGAGACAGCGGAGGATGACCCCTCCAAGAAGCAACCCAAGCGCCGGCGTCAGCGGCGCCGCTCTAAGTCTCGCCAAAGCAAAAGCGGTGACCCCAGCACAGGAGATAATAGCACTCCGGACAGTGCCGAAGATGACAACAATCCCCTCCACCAAGATTTAGGGCAGGAGGATGGAGAAGCCAGCCCTCCAGAGAGAGCGGCAGATGGAGAATCGGAGGATGATAATTACATGCCTCCCTCCGAAGACGAGGCAAGCCTCGATGATGACGAATTCGTCGTGCCTGAGGATCTCGTCGAACAAGAGTGCTTCAAGCGCCGGCTTATAGCCACGACAAATAGCCTTAAGAAAAAGCAACAGCAGCTTCAAGCTGATCAAGATTTGCTAGCTGACAGATGGACTGAAGTCCTTGCGGCCGAGGAATATAAACTCGAACGCCCCTCCAAGAGTTACCCAAAGCGTAGGTTGCTACCCCGACTGGAGGAGGAAGCACTCAAACCTACATCTCCAGTATATGATGCGGCTAACCGGCCACCTCGTGGCCGCGGCAGAGAGGCATTTCAGCCAAAAGCTCAGCCCACACCCCGACGCCACTCAAATAAAAATGACAAGGCACAGGGAAACATGCTAGACCTGCGAGACGTATTGGAGGACAAAGCAAAACATGCAAGATTGATCTACATACCACGAGGGCGCGCCACTATGCGAGATGATAACCGTCATGCTGGATACAGTAAAAGTAAATCTGGTTGGGCCGAACACAGCAGGGAAGACTCATTTGAGCTGCGTCGCAATATAGCCCAGTACAGATGCGCCACACACCCCCTATGCTTCACAGACGAAGTAATAGATCACCAAATCCCAGAGGGTTTCAAACCCGTAAATATCGAACTATACGATGGCACAACAGATCCTGCGGTATGGATCGAGGATTTCCTCCTGCACATCCACATGGCCCGCGGTGATGATCTACACGCCATCAAATACGTCCCACTCAAGCTCAAAGGACCAGCTCGGCATTGGCTCAATAGATTGCCAGCAGAATCCATTGGATGTTGGGAAGATCTGGAAGCCGCATTCCTCGACAACTTCCAGGGCACTTATGTGCGACCGCCAGATGCCGATGACTTGAGCCACATAATTCAGCAGCCAGAGGAATCAGCCAGGCAATTGTGGACATGGTTCCTAACAAAGAAGAACCAAATAGTAGACTGTCGGGATGCCGAAGCCTTCGTAGCTTTCAAGCACAGCGTTCGAGACGAATGGCTCGCCAGACACCTCAGCCAAGAAAAGCCAACAACAATGGCAGCATTAACAAGCCTCATGACCCGCTTTTGCGCGGGCGAGGACAGCTGGTTAGCCCGATGCAGCACTAGCAACCCAAGTACATCCGAAGTCAGGGACGGAAACGGGAAATCACGACGCAGCAAAAAAAAGCGCCGGAATAAAGAAGACAGCCCGAAGAGCATGGCGGTAAACGTCGGATTCAGAAGCTCTCGGCCAGGTCAGCAAAAGCCGCCCTCCAAAGGCAACAGAGACGAACTATCCAGCCTAAACAAGATTCTGGACCAAATATGTTAGATCCATAGTACCCCCGGCAAACCTGCAATTCCTACCCATAGAGAATGTTGGGTCTTCAAGCAGTCCGGCAAGCTCAACGCCGAACATAAGGGGCAGGATACACCAAGCGAAGACGAGGACGAGCCTCGCAAGCAAAGCACTGGGGAACAAAAGAAATTCTCACTAGAAGTCAAAACAGTCAATGTGTTACACATAATAAAGGGGAGAAACAAAGCGGCACTCCCAGAGACACATGCCCTAGGGCCTATCACCGCGGAATTCTGCCACTGGTCGTCCCAACCGATCACTTTTGACCATCGGGATTACTCAGCAAGTGTCCGGCGTGTAGGATGGGCTGCCTTGGTATTAGACCCAATAATTGACGGATACCACTTCACACGAGTTCTGATGGACAACGGCAGCAGTTTAAACCTGATATATCACGACATAGTACACAACATGGGGATAGACCCAGCAAAAATTAGCCATAGCAATACTACCTTTAAAGGAGTAACACTAGGCCCAGAAGCCCATTGCACGGGCTCCCTGTGACTAGAGGTTATATTCGGCTTTCCCGATAACTTCCGCAGCGAAAAGTAAACCTTCCACATCGCTCTGTTCCAAAGTGGCTATCAAGCTTTACTCAGACGCGAAGCTTTCGCTCGCTTTAACGCAATACCACATTACGCTTCTCTTATGCTTAAGATGCCCGGCCCACGCGGCATAATTATGGTAAATGGAAACATTGAGCACTCCTTGCACGCGGAAGACCGTGCGGCTGCCTTGGCAGCCGCACGCTAAACGGCCTCACCAACTGAAGCATCTGACAGGTCGTAAAGACCACGGACGCGATTAGACGAGTCCGGCGCAATTATATGTAATTGATACAGGTTTGATGGCTATACCCGTATTACAATACAAGGGGCTCAACGCGCATAAACAAGTGGCAATTAGGCTCAACTGTACTCATCTTGAACTGTACATATTTTCTTTAGTACAACCTAACTTTTTGCATGACAACTTTTCAACTAAGTTCCTCTCTTTTACAGATGACCATCATGCTACACCCGTCCAGGATACGGCACAACGGAGACACAGGCGCAGACGTGCATCAGGGACCCGTTCCAAGGATTCTTTTTAGATTAAGACCCTACGTAAACCTTTTTACTGTCTCTTGTTGATACACATCCCCCGGATTCTCAGTACAATTGAGAAGGATGCTGACGTATTGGCATGTGGCCACGTCAGAATATTGCACGTACCTGGACACCAGGGGCTTATTACAAAGGGCACTATTTAGGCCCGGTTTACACCATAAAGACCGAATACCATAGGGAGTGTTCGGCGTCACGAGTTTGGCCTTATATGCATCAGCTCCGAATCATGTCTTTGGTCAAATGTTGGGTTTGCCCGGCTCATGTGTTTTGCTGCCTTATGTTCCGCTCTATCGGCTAAGGCGGCACCAGGAGAACTACTGCGATTGTGCCCTGGTTCATCCGGACGAACACCTCAGTAGAGAAAGCCGAAAACTGACTATCATGATATAGCGTGAGACTGGTCAACCACTCAATGACCTACCGGAATCTTCAGGATTCCTCCGCCTTAACGAAGGGCTGTTTCCCGGCCAGGCATGTACGCACCCCGAATTCAGAGGAGTGCGGAGCCACCAGGGCTATATAGTATCCCAACTGTCAAACTCCTCTGGCTAAGTGAAAGTGTTAAAGCATTATAGTCCGGTTGCCTAGTTCGCTACGCTATCACCTCCTTAATGGACCAAGACGTTGGATCAAGTGTGAACATGCGTCTTCTACGAACACCCCCACATTATATGTGTGGGGGCTGAAGCCGACGACTGCAATCTTTCAGGTTATATACGTATATACATAAACGGACGCACATGAGGCATCACAATACTTTCGGGAAAAAGTATAAATATAGCCTTGATAAACTTAATAAAACATTGTTTTTACAATGGGAATACATGTCATTCAAACATAATATTCTTCGATCAATGGGCCTCTATTGAACAAGCGCCTTCAAGAACTTCTTCCAAATAGTGCTTCGCAGCCACTCGGCCTATGGCCGAACCCTGCGCCGCGACAGTGGTGGCATCCATTTCCGCCCAGTATGTTTGACACGGGCAAGGGCCATCCGCGAGCCTTCTATGCACGCCGACCTCTTCATCGCATTAATGCGCGGCACCACACCAAGGAACTGTCGCACCAAACTAAAATAGTTGTCCGGCTTTGGCCTTTCCGGCCACAAATGATCCACAACAGACCTCATGGCGAGTCCGGACAATCTATTCAGCTCGGTCCATTCAGCAAGCCTATCAGTCAATGGAAGCGGACTCTCTGGAACATTAAATTGTGACCAGAATAGCTTGTCCACTTCATGATCTGTTTGATCTCGGAAGTATTCAGCCGCATCGACAGCACTCGCCGCCAAGTCCAGATATGCGTCCGCCTAATTCCACAGCCGGTCCAGAGGGGCATACTGAGGATGTCCAAGCTTCCTCCGCGGCTTGAAGGGTTTCCCAGCCGCGATATCCCCGGCCTGACGTAGTTCCTCCTGCTTCGCTCTCATCGCAGAGCGGGTGTCTTTGGTCACCATCGTGGCCTTTTCCAGGTCCGTCGCCTTCGCCCGGTTTTCTTCTTCAAGAAGCTGGCAACGGTCGGCAGTGTATTTTATCTTTACAGCCATCTTGGACATTTTCTCTTTGCTCTCGCAATGCGCGGCCTTTTCAGCTCTTAACTCTTCAGCCGCCTTTAAAGCGGCCGCATTACTACTCCTTGCTTGCTCCTTGGCTCGGGCAAGCTCCGCCCGAAGGGTCTCCACGGTGGCAGCTCCATCTGCAGTCACAACATGTTAAAGACACTGGCATCATGCTGCTCTTATTATGTGACGGTCACCAGAAAATCACTCACCATGTGCCTCGTCAAGCCGCTTGTTGACAAGCACAATGTCGGCATCTGCCGTATCCAGTTGCCGCTTTAGTCCGGCAAACCCATCAGTCTGGCTAGCCACCGGAGCTTCAACCACCTGCACATAAAGGCGGTCTGGTTATTACCTGGGACTACGATCCTCTGTTTGCCGCTGTTCTCAATGACAACCACAGTCTCAGGGGCTACTATGTACACAGGGCACACCTTAAAATGTGCGGTACTGTCAAAAATGTACATCATTTCACGTACCTCAAAACCCGTTAGTAGACTCATAAAGGCTTCATGCAACCCGCTTTCGACGGACGAAATCCTTTCAATCACTATACCCATCAACGTATGGTGCTCTTCTGAGATAGTCGCTCGCTCTAGCAGATCCCTCAGTCCGTCCGACCGCATACTAGACAGTGCCGGACTCTTTTGGTTGCTCTCTTCAAGAGCCAGATACTGGGGACTTCGTGTGGCCATAGGATTATCTTCTGGCCTCGCCGGATCCGGAGAGACCCTCCGCGACGACACTTCAAGGTCACCCGCTTCTTGAGCTGGGGAGTCCGGGGGAGGCGTTTCGCTCTCCATCATCTCCGGAAGAAGATCCCCTAAAGACGAGCTCTTCTGAGAAGGGCTAAGATCCGAACTACAAGATAAATGCTTCAGTTATTTTCCTCAGACGTAAGGTAGGATATCTTCACTATTAAGTACTTTTTGATTACTTATAGCTCGTTAGAGGGCTGATCCCCGCGCGGACATTGTGCGGCAAGAGCACCCTCCGAGGCAGGACCCTCTGGTGGAGATTTCTTCTCCCGTTTGGAAACCTTGATTTCCGGATCTTCAGAGGTAGTCCTCTTCCTTCCCCGGGGCGAGAGAATGTCAGATTCTTCCCCTGGGTTGTCCTCCCTCACAGAGGCGCTCATTCCCTCGGTTGGAATAGGTAGCGGTGGAGGCCCGCTTTCGCCCTATTTATTCCCCCCTTCATCTTCCTTTGATGGCACCAGGCAAGGTGCTGGCTCGAGCATCTTTTCCAGCACCGGATTGTCCAAACCTTCAGGAAGGGGGGCCGAACACCCGATCATCTTCGCCTTTGTTATCTAGTCTTGGTCAAAGAGTGATTCTTCATAATGATGTCATGATAAAAAAGGACAGTGTGTTCGGCCATGGGATTATTTACTTGGGCCGCGGTGCGGTTGCTGCTCAGGCCCACATCCTCAGTAGTGTCTGGACACTCTATTTGGGGTCCGAAGAACGATTTGTACATCTCCTTGTGCGTCAGGCCGAGGAAATTCTGAATAGTGCGCGGTCCTTCCAGGTTGAATTCCCACATGCGGAAGGGCCGTCGTTTGCAAGGCTGGACTCGACGAACTAGCATGACTTGCATTACCATAACCAGACAGAAATCTCCCTTGAAGAGATCTCGGATGCGGCTTTGCAGTATGGGCACGTCCTTGCCTGGGCCCTAGCTCAGCCCCCTGTTGATCCATGACATTAGTTGTGGTGGAGGGCCCGAGCAAAAGGTGGGGGCGGCTACCCACTTGGCACTTCGGGGAGCTGTGACGTAAAACCACTCCCGTTGCCGCAATCCCGAGACCTCTGGAAAGGAGCCCTTCAGCCATGGAGCACCAGCAATTTTGCTTATTAGAGCACCTCCGCACGCTGCGTACTGCCCCTCGACCATCTTCAGCTTCACATCAAAGTTCTTGAGCCACAGGCCGAAGTGAGGGGTAATGCGAAGGAAGGCCTCACAAATGACAATAAATGACGAGATGGAAGGAGGGAATCCGGGGCTAGGTCATGAAAATCCACCCCGTAATAGAACATAAGACCCCTAACAAAGGGATCCAGAGCGAGGCCTAGTCCTCGGAGGAAGTGGGAGACGAACACAACACTCTCGTTGGGTTCGGGAGTAGGGATGACCTGCCCTCGGGCGGGCAGCCTAGGCGAAATTTTGGCGGTCAGGTATCTGGCTCCCTCAAGTTCTTGATATCCTCCTCCGTGACGGAGGAAGGCATCCACCGACCTTGAAGGCTAGATCCGGACATGATTGAAGTCTGAAGCACCTGACCTAGGCTTTGGGTGTTAGAACTCAAGGCGGGGGAAGGATTCGATTGAGCACAGGAGGGAAGAAGTAAAAGCCTTGTCCCTTTATAAAGAGGGTGAATATCAAGCGTCCTCCTCGTGGCCATTTGGGACTTGCCTAAAATCTAGGAGTCCTAGGCACAGTTGGGTTACCCACATCCGTATTAATGAGAATCCCATAATAAGGGGAACATGATCTCTGCTTTGACAAGACGTGTCAAGAAAAAGCCTCGCGTTATGTGCGGGGCTGGTTAAGGAAAAACGTTTCGAATAGTTACCAGGCCATGGCATGATGTCATGCTGCCAAAACATGTCAGCAGATTGGATTTGTGGAAATATTACTCTCTCTACGGTGGTATATGGAACTTATTTTGCAGGGTCGGACACTATCCTTGTATTCAAACTCTTCTATGGTGTATTCGGAGGAGGAACCCGCCTTGCAATGCCGAAGACAACACTGTGCGCCGGACTCATCGTCATTGAAGCCTGGTTCAGGGGCTACTGAGGGAATCCTGGATTAGGGGGTCTCCGGACAGCCGGACTATATCCTTTGGCCAGACTGTTGGACTATTAAGATACAAGATTGAAGACTTCGTCCCGTGTCCGGATGGGACTCTACTTGGCGTGGAAGGCAAGCTAGGCAATACGGATATGTATATCCCCTCCTTTGTAACCGACCTTGTGTAACCCTAGCCCCCTCCGGTGTCTATATAAACCGAAGGGTTTTAGTCCATAGGACAACATACAATCATACCATAGGCTAGCTTCTAGGGTTTAGCCTCTCCGATCTTGTGGTAGATCAACTCTTGTACTACTCATATTATCAAGAATAATCAAGCAGGACGTAGGGTTTTACCTCCATCAAGAGGGCCCGAACCCGGGGAAAACATCGTGTCCCCTGCCTCCTGTTACCATCCGCCTTAGACGCATAGTTCGGGACCCCCTACCCGAGATCCGCCGGTTTTGACACCGACATCCTCTTCCTCAGCCTCGCAACTCGCGGGGTGCTGATTGGCGGCTTGCCGGCGGGCGAGCACGATCTCACCGGTGTGGTGATCCGGCGCCAACAGGTACTCCTCACTGGAAGGGTGCACCCAGTCCACTTACCGCCAATCGTAGATGAGGCGCTTGGCCCGACTGCACTCAGGGAGTTGGCACGGGCGTCCTCCGCCACCCTCACGGCCCTCGCACGAGCCTTCTGCCAAAGAGCCAATCGCCCGACTCTCTCGGACGCGACATAGGCCACCCAAGCAGCTTGTTCCGCGGTGCGCTTCTCTTCCTCGGCCTTCTTCTCCGCCTCTATTTTGGCGCGCTCTGCTGGAGGCAAAGCCTCCCACAAGGCGACATCCATTTCTTTCCGAAGCTCCTCAAGGCTGGGGCGGGGGCTCGGTGGGCAGCATGGCGTTCTCCTCGTAGCGGGGAGCAGACGTGTCCTCCGGCGCGCGTGCTGGGGAGATTGGAAGGCCGACACGTCCACCTCGACGCGTCGCGGCGAGGAGCGGAACATCGATGCGTCCTCCTCGACTAGTGGCGGCGAGGAACGAAATGGCGACGCTTTGCGTCGCCGCGAGGTGCGGAACACCGACGCGTCCTCCTCGACTAGTGGAGGCTGTCGGCGTTCTGGGAACGGGGGTCCCCAGACTTACCTGCCTGCGGCCTGCGGTGTGGCTCAAGTGAGAGCCCAACGTGGCCCATCTTCATCAGCCCAAGCTCAAGACCCTCGCAAGGGGCCAAGCCTCGCAGGGCGGACGACAGGAAGCTTCCTCAAGAGCCGCCTCATCAGGCAGGCTCGCGAGGAGGCGGAGAGATCAATGCAAGGGTACCTCGTGAGGATCCCATGACGCAAGCCATGACGATCAAGGCCAGGCGGGCGCCAGGCAGGCGCCGGCCTGCGCAGGGTCCTTGTTTCCCCTTTGGTGCAAAGGGGGCAAGCACAGGCCAACGTATCAGGCAAAGGTTACCATTCCGGTGCAACGAGACCAAGACCAGCCGGACAGCCGGACGGAGGTCACCGTGGAGCCCAAGACGACGTCATCACCAGTGCTTTTGGCAGCAGAAGACCACCTTTGGTCAGGATAACTTGTACTAGATGTTCCTCTTCAAAATGGCCAATTGTTGGCACCCTTCCCGCTCAATTATTCGGGGAGAGGCACAGGGCCTCTATAAATAGATCTAGCCTCCACAAAGGGAGAAGAGGGAAAAGAGAGGGAAACACCCAGGATAAAGAGGAGTAGAAACCCAGTAGAGACTAAGTAGAACACACCGCACCAGCTCAAGAACACCCCTCGCAAGGCTGTTCTTCCGTTGTACTGTCCATCATCAGCCCCAGAGGCAATCCACCACACCACACACTGGAGTAGGGTATTACACCACAACGGTGGCTGGAACCAGTATAAACCTCGTGTCTCTTGTGTTGTTCAACATTTTCATCTTAGTTCGCACGAGAGGATCGGACGTAGATCGGTAGGGGAGAGATCTTCGTGCGCACCCCAGTGTTCGAACCTCAAGGGTCTGCCGGAACCCGAAATCCGACATTTGGCGCACTAGGTAGGGGTGCGCCGGAGTCCTTCTTCCTCCGCTTCACGTTCCACCGCTTCGCCACCCAGATGTCAAGCAACCCGGTTGCCAACGCCGACCAAGGGCGGCGTGGCCCGCCCACACCGTGTCGCCGTCTCAGGGCGACCTCAACCTTGCGCCTCAGGGAGCTCGGGCTCCGCAGGGCGCTACGGGACGCGGGGGACGCGGCCAGACGCCGCCTGCCCTCACGCCACGGCAGGTGCGGGCCGTAGCAATGGCCTCGAACCACGCCGCTGCCATGACACCATACACCCGACGAGCGCAGGCGAACTCTAGGGCCGCGCTCATGGTGGCCCGAGAGCTACTATGGTGCCGCTTGCTGGAAGGCGACCGCGACGTGTTGTTGGAGCGAGTGGCCGAGCTCCTGGATGTCGTCGCCTCAGGAGCGCCCCCTTTCTGCATCCAGCTGCCGTCCCAGATCCAGGACAGGTCGCACGACGGCATTATGTGCGCCCACATGATTTCAGGCAGGCCCCAGGGCCGGTCCAGCGCAAACACCTCCGCCAACACCGGGCGGCGGATCGCGCCGGCCCTTCCCCAGGCTGGCGAAGGGATGCACGCCGCGGCCTTTGGCCTCGGCGGACCACCGCGTCATCACATACAAGGTGACGCCCCAAGCCAGACTGCGTGGCATGTGGGGCGCTACAGCAAGGTCCACGAGGTGGTCGCCCCGGAGGCCTATGTACCCCGCATAGTGGGTCAAGGGCGCGAGCTGGAAGAAGGTCCCGGCTCGTTCCTCGGGCCCAGCTGGGACGAGGAGGCGCCGGAAGCCGAGCTCTTTCAGGAACCCCAAGAGAGCATCGACAATCGTGCTGACATCAGCAACTATCGGATACCACTCATCCCTCAGGAGCAAGCTTACGCTAACCATGGGTCGCAGGAGGTACAGGTCACTGCAGCGGATGGCTGCCCCAACGCTGCAGCCTCTTATCCCTCAGGAGGAGGGTGCAGGGGGCTGCAGGAAACGGGCCGAGATCCGGGCTCACCCTCGCGGCGGTCGGGTCAAGGTGTTCTCAGGATTTAGGCCCTCTGCCGGGGAGGTGCCCCATGGCCTGCCCCCGGCGGAGGACCCGTGGTCGTCAGGGGAACCGCTGGCGACCGCTCTACCCCATTGGCGTCGTCCTTGGTTTCAGGTCGCCGTCAATGGCGGCAGAGTAAGGCGCAAGGCGGGGCCCTCATCTAGCGATATGAAGCAAGGCCGGTACCTGTGAAGAAGGCCCAGTGCCTGTGAAGCTCGACGCCTCGTGACACTCTCACGTAATAATGAGTGGGGCTGTACACGCCCCGGAGTCTCAGGAGCACCGGCCTCAGGCCCTGGGGCTCCCGCCCACACCCAATGGCAGCACTTAGCTCCGCGCTGGTGAGAAGACGTCGAAGACTAGACTAGGTGCCGGACGTGGATTTTTTGCTTTTCTTCTGCCTTTCTGCTTTTTTGCTGCTTCCTTGTCGGCATGTTTCTTCGGTTTGGATTTAAGTTGGATTTGAGTTCGAAGCTTGCGTGCATTCGGGGACGGGGTGTTTAGTCACGTTCGAGCATTCTCTCGCGTTCTGGTTTCGGATTTACGCCCCAAGCTAGCGTCAGCTGCCCCCCTCACGAGCCCCTCATGAGCCGGGCCGGGCCAGGCATGCCTATAGCTGGGACCACTGTCACGACACCCTCTCTGGAAGTCCTCATCACAGGATCAACATGTTAATCGAGGGACGCCGGAGGAGTAGCATCCCCCCCGCAGGCCCGCTCAGGGCACGCAGGGGCCGGAAGGTAAACAAATCAACTGAACCATCACCGGGCTAGCGACTGAACTCACGCATAACATTGTGCTCACTAGAGTACGGATTACAAATCTTTACATGAGGGGCCTCCCCTCCCAAAATGCTCTTATATTATTCAGGGCCAAGCCCGAGCCTTCTTCATGCAGGATAAATTGCGGAGACATGCGATCAGTCGGACATATCACTCAGCGCGTCTTCTGGGGCATCCTCGGAAGCGTCACTGGCATCACTGATGTCGTCGCCCCCACCACCTGCGTTTCCGTCAGCGCCAGGCTCATCTATAACGCCGCCTTCGTCAGCGCCCATGACCACACCATCGTCATCAGACACGAAGGCCCTGACAAGGGCGTCCACGTTGTTCTCCACCCACTGCGCCAGGTCGCCCCGGACAGCTATGGCCACAGGCGCGATGGCAGCGTCAAAGTCGAAGTGGGGGTCCATCTCCTGCAAATGGCTGAAGACACGGGAGAAGACTCGCCTGAGCAGGGCTAGGCTCCTCTCCTCAACAAGCCCACGGGCTCTCTCGGAACGATCCTCCAGAAGCGTCACCACGTCAGTGAGGAACCGAAGATTGCCTGCGTAGCTGGCCTCGTGCGGCTCCTTAGTGGCAGCCTCGCAAATCTCGCCGAAGGCTGAGTTGGCCCTCTCCCTAAGCGTCTAAAGCATGGGAGCATGCTCGTGCTCCAGAACCCTCCGCTGGCGGATCTCGTCCTCGTTCTATCGCGCGATGGCCTTGGCGTCATCGACCCTCCGTTGAAGAAGAAGTAGCTCCGCCTGGGAAGAGGACAGCTTCGCCTGTGCCGCACCAAGGGCGGCTACGGAGGAATCCGCACGCCGCGTCTCTTCAACCAACTTGGCCTTGATGGCTGCTGTCCTGCCCTTAGCCTCGGCCCCGATCAGCATCAACCTCGCCTCGAATTCGCGCTCGAGGACCGAGCGAGCTCCCGCCACACGGCGGTCGACCTCTTCCTGGACCCGGGCTTCGCGCGCCGCAACGTCCTCCTCCGCCTGGGCCGCCAGGTGCTCCCTCGTCTCCAACCGCACCATGTCAAGGCTGCGCTCGGCAGCCTCGAGCGTCAGCGCCTCCTCGCGCCTCTGGCGCTTCGCCCGGTCGACGGCGGCCTCCTGCATCGACCCAAGGGCCGCGTGGCGCAGCTCTATTTGCTGCTCCAGGGAGTTTCTTCGGGCTTGGAGCTCCCATACGCGCTCCTCCGCATCCTTGCGTCGTCGGTCTGCCTCCCGAGCCTCCTTGACAGCCCGGGAGCAGGCCTCCCGCGAAGCCGCTAGCGACGCTTCGGCCTTCACGTTGTCGAGGTCATGTTGATGACACGCGAGGGCAATGGCAACCTTTAGCTTGCGCCTCTCCTCAGCAAGGCATGGGCCATCAGCCTCGAGGCGCGCATCCTCGGCAGCAAGCTCTGCTACGACCCGGTTCATCGCGTCCGCCGCCCCCTGGAGGAACTCTTCACGAAGGGCATGACACTCCCGAGCGCGCCTGAGCACATCTTCGACATCACCCTCTTTTGCTGGAGCATGCAGAGGGCCCCGAGGCGGTAAGCCCCCTCCAGGCGTGGGGCAGGGGGCTGCCGCCCCAGCCGTCGCCGGACGGACCGCCCTAAGAGTCCGGCCCGGCATCGATCCACCCACGGATGAGGAGCCAAGGATAGACCTCAGCCATTCGCCTTCTATGACTAGAGAAGGGGCGCGGGGCAAGCCTGACGCGCCCCAAGAAGACTCACGAAGAAAGGGCATCGGGCGAGCAAGCTCGAGGAGCCCTATGGAGCAGATCACTCCACCAACCGGTCCAGCGGTGAGGGCGCCACCCCAGCTCGGGGGACCCGGAGCCAGAAAAGGGGGCGAAGCTGCGGGGGCCGGCTCCTGGGTCGACTCGGCAGACTCAGCAAGGCAGGACCTGAAGGGCCACAATCAGCCAGAAGGATAACAGAGCAAATGAGCAGGGAAAGAAGAAGGCTTACTTGTCCATGGCAAAGTACTACCTGCGCTTCAACAAACGGCAACGGCGGTCGCTGCCGCCTGAGGCCTCCTTCCTCTTGCGAAGGGCCTTGAAGTCTACACGAAACCGACCCAAGCGCCTAGGGCGGGGGTCGGCCTGGGGCGCAGAAGAAGCCTCGGGATTGTTGGTGCCGGAGGAGTCAGCTTTGGGGGCACTGTCGGGCGTCGCCTCGCGAAGAACGGCTGGGGACTTGGGAGCCCCGGCCTCAGGAGCCGAAGGCCAAAACCATGCTTTAACCGCTGCCCCAAGGAGGGCCAAGGGAGACGTCGCCTCCGAGGCTTCACGCGGCGCCACCACCTCGACATCAGCCACCTCAGCTCCCGTCGGCTCTCTCCCCGCTCTGTCGCCTGAGGAGGGACTGCTCTGGGCGGCGGGGGAACAACCACGACAACTGGGTTCTCGCGTGGCCCCGTGAGGCCAGCCGGGCGCAGCCCCCACTCGTCGAAGCTGGGCATCTACTTCATGAAATCAGCCCTACCTGAACAAAGGTATAGAAGGACGCCACTGCTCCATAGGCTGCCTGTGGAAGGATCACCAGTCAAGACCCAAAGCACCGTCCGTAGCACTTCGGGTGCCAAATCCTCCTCCTGAAGCCGCATGCGGTCTCCGCGCCCCGCAAAGTCCCACATCCGGCGAGAGTGGCGCTGGAGAGGAGCAACGCGACACATAAGGAACTCCCTCACCACCTTGGGCGCTGTCACATTGTGCACCCTCAAACTTTTGAAGCGGCGCCAGATGAAAGCGAGCCGGGGGCTCGCGAGCAGTTCATGACCCCAGCCTGGGTTGGGAACAACAGGCAAGGTCGAGTGCGAGAGCAAGGGGCTGGGCACCCCGACGTCCATTTATAGCCACCGCTCTCTGAACCTGGCCTGAGAAGGCGGAAGGCCGAAGTCAATCCCTGAAGCAGCCATCTCAGGCACGGGGAAGAATCTTACACACTTCGAGCACTAAGTGGTATCGCTCAGGCGCAGAGAAAAGAAGTGGCGCAGCAGGGCAACAGAAGGAGGGATGCCTATCATCGCCTCGCACACGAAAGCAAAGACAACCAAAAGGGTAATGGACTCCGGCCTGAGGTGCATCATGTGGATCTGATAATGGGAGAGCACATCATTGAAGAAAGCAGAAAAGGGGGTAATCAGACCCACCCATAAGGCATCGGCGAAGAATCGGACCTCTGTGACGGTCCTAGCAAGAAAGGCGTGGGATGCGGGCCAAACTGTGGTTCGGCCGCACTCGTTGAAGATGGAATCAAGGGTGGAGTGGACCTTGTCCAAAGCTTCCGGGTTGAGTATGATTGACCGATCGACGGCAGGGGCCCTCGCTGGAGGTGCGCAGGACGAAGGCGCGGGCTTCATTCCCCTTCCCTTCTTCGTCGGCGCGATGGCGTTGGGAAGGGGAAGAGCTCGACCCGGATTGGCGGTGGAGGTTGGAGCTCGGAGAAGAAGGAAAGGACGTTTTGGGTCCTGTATTTCTACACAATATGTTCCCCTTTGAGAGGTTCGTCGGAGAAGAAATATGTTCATAACCGTGCTAGGCCAGAAGGAAGCATCTCCAAGGGCCATGAAAATGAGGAGGTCATTGAGTTTTGTATTGACTTTATTCCTGACCTTAAGTCGATTGGTGTTCCTGAATCACGGCATAAGGGCAGACTGGATGGAAAAGGCACGCTAGGAGGGGAACAAATAATATGTAAGGACGGACATTCTCTCACTGAAGCACACTACACAGTTCTACAGTATTCCGCCTTGGTGGCTCCGTATATGGATGAACACAATAATTTGCTACGCTCCAAACACCCGGAGCGGTCTGATGACTGGATTACACGTGAACAAACCAGGAGTTTCGCCAGCTGGTTGCAGACACATACCATGCATGACGCCTCTATTGAAGATGACCTGTACTTGCTGTCCCAGTTACCATCTTCGAATATAATGACTTTCAACGGGTACGAGATAAATGGTAATACATTTTACACGATCGCCCAAGATAAGAATAGCACCAACCAAAACAGTGGTGTCCTCTTTGATGCAGAAACCAAGACGGAAAAGGAAACATATTATGGTTATATACAGGACATATGGGAACTTGACTATCGACGTGGTTTGAAGGTCCCTTTGTTTCGGTGCAAATGGGTCAATATGATACGAGGCGGGGTAATGGAAGACCCGCAGTTTGGAATGACAACAGTGGATCTCAACAATCTTGCGTATGCAGGCGAACCATTCGTCCTAGCCAATGATGTGGCACAGGTTTTCTATGTGACGGACATGTCTACCAAGCTGAGAAAAAGGAAAGATAAGGAAGCGAATGCATCGTACGATGAGCCAAAGCGGCACATAGTTCTTTCTGGGAAGAGAAACATCGTGGGAGTGGATGACAAGACAGACATGTCAGAAGATTATGAAAAGTTTGATGAAATTGCTCCATTCGCAGTGAATATTGACCCGAGCATCTAGTTAAATGATGAAGATTTTCCATGGCTACGGCGCAAAGGGACACACGCGAAGAAAAAGTTTCACACCCAAAGATCTGGGATGTGATCGGCTTCACTATCATCACTTTCTTTTGTGTTTCACACCCAGGAGGGAATCTCTGTAATAGTTAGGGTAGCTAGTTATGTGTTTTGGCATTTGAAACGTGAAGAAATTTTATGTGCAAGCAAATTCTTTCATGCATTTACAGATTTTTTTCAGCTAAATGACCCTGAAATTGAAAAGCATGTCAAATGAACTCAGAAAAGGTTGAAAGTTGGCATGGTATCATAATTCACCCACATAGCATGTGCAAAAAAGTAGAGAGGGTTACCGCAAAAACTGGATGCACTTCGTGTACAAAATGGACAATCTCTTTCGAAGTATCAGGGTTTCAGACGAAAACTCATCCATTACAAAGGCATTTCATTTTTTAAATAACCTAAGCATTACCAAATTGAATATAATGATAAAACACACTAATATTAAACATAAGAAAAAAGAATCACTGAAAAATCTATTTTCAAAGTTAAGTTATTCACAAACTAGTGATTCACACAAATTTCGAATAATTCAAAATTTAAACTATTCAAATTTGTAAACTACTGGTACTAACAGAAAGTTTGTAATTTTTTGTACCTAAAGCAAAAATATTCACAAACAAACTCTAAATACAGCAAAAAACAACTCTTAAATAAATAAAACAAAAATAAATAAAGCAAAAAAATAAGAAAAAAAGCCCACCTACTAGGCCACAGCGGCCTGCATACGACTAGAAATCCAAATTCTAGTTGGGCCAGGATGCAGGCCCGCTAGCCCAGTAGGCCCAAGAGGGCATCGCAGAAGAGGTAGGCCCAGAAGGCCTGCTTAAGAGAGGAGCTCGAGACAGCAGCGACGGCGGGGCTTATAAGCAGGTGCGAGTGCCCCTCGGCTAGCGAGGTGGGACTAAACTTTTGCGCCCCTTGCCTGGCAGCGCACACCCTTTAGTACCGGTCGTGGCTCCAACCGGTACTAAAGGAGAGGGGTCTTTAGTACCGGTTGGAGCCACCACCCGGTACTAAAGGGGTGTCGTTCCCGTCGCTTGGCCTGGCCAAAACAGACCTTTAGTACCGGTTGGTGGCTCCAACCGGTACTAAAGGTTGTTCTATATAAGAAAACACTTCAAAAAAATTGTCAGTTTCTCATCTCTCCCTGCTTCTTTCTCCTCTGCCCCGTCGCCCCTCATCGCCAAACCCCGTCGCCGTCCGTCGCCGTCCCCGTCCCCGTCGTCCCCGTCACCGCGTCCCGCCCCGTCCTCCTATCGTCCCCGCCCGACCCGTCCTCCCGTACGTCGTCCCCGCTCGGCCCGTCCCCGTCCCCATCGTCGCCGCCCCGTCCCCGCCGTCGCTGCCCCGTCTCCTTCTCCGTCCCCGCCGTCGCCCACCGTCGTCGCGCCTCGCCGGTGAGCTGTGCCCCGGCCGCCAACCACACACACACACACACATTATTAGAAATGTTAGTTATAGAATTATTAGAAATGTTAGTCTTAGTTATGGAAATGTTAGTTATATAGAAATGTTAGTTATATAGAAATATTAGAAATGTTAGTTATATAGAAATGTTTTTTAGTTATAGAAATATTAGAAATGTTAGTTTTAGTTATAGAAATATTAGAAATGTTAGTTTTAGTTATAAAATTTAGAATTTGCATATATGAAATCACAATCCATCATTTAAAAATTTTTACTTTACTTTTGCAGCATATAGTATTTGTTGTCGACGATGCTCGGCCCGCATCCTCGCCGTCGACCCGTTCGCGATGACGTCCTGCTTCAGAGGACCCATGTCTGGGACTGGGCTCCGCCGGGCTGGCACTGGGAGGTGCTACCTTCAAGGGCGTGACGCTTGGTGAGGAACCCGGCCCCGGGTCCCATCGTCGACCCTCATCTCCTTTGGTGGCGTTCGCGTGGGCCACTTTAGGTGCAGAGGGAGCTGGCCCCGCCGGAGGTGGTACGTCGCCGTGTCAGGGAGGAGGACGAGCACATCCATCGCTACATGGCTGCTATGGACATCAGGTTCTCCTATACCTGGCAGGTTCTTTTGGGAGATCACCCGAGCTATGATCCAGTGATGGTTCCTTCTCTTTGGGTGTCCACCGTCCGCACCTCAGGAACCGCGAGTGGCCTAGATTACTCTGTAGTATTAGATCTTTATTAGCTTTCTAGCTAGCTAGCTAGTGATGTATTCGATATTATATCTATTATTCGAGACGATGTATTCGAGATTATATCTATTATTCAAGACGACGTATTCGAGATTATATTCGATGATGCTTATTATGTACTATGATTGATTCAGTTTTTCCTTATTAATTGATTGCGTCCATGCATTGTAATTTGAATATATTTCTTTTGGATTAGTTAAAAAACCTATGGCGGACAATACTGGCAGAGAGGGAGAAGAGGCCCTGTTCAATATCATATGCAATCCTCGCGGGCCAGATGATGATCAGAATGAAGAAGATTATGATGGCTCCGAATATCTAAACAACACCAGGGAGGGTGATATGATATTCGATCGCGACGACCGAATTGATGAAGTCATGAACTATGAACATGACAAAGAAAATGTTGATCTTGAAACAACAAAGACCTGCGAGGTATATATATTTATATAAGCACGCATCTGGTGATCATCACGTGTTTTAAATGACTTGAAGATATATTAACGAATCGATCTTTCTTCTTTCAGCCATCCGGATCAAGCAAATCTTCAGGCAACAGGAAACGTGGCCTGAACAAAAAGTTGAAGGAGGGCGTAAAGTACAATATCGAGGCCATCAGACCTAATGGCGAACCATTAGCGCCTAAGAAGATTGCGGACAAGTTCATTCGTCAGTGCGGAGTTCTTGCGAAGGACCAACTCCCGATCTCCCTTCAAGAATGGAGAGAGCCAGCAAAGCCACGTCCAGGAGTTACTTTTGTCGACGATAGACAAAAACTTCTGCTTTGGGAAATGCTCATGGAACATTTCACCCTACCAGATCATTTCACATATGCAGATGTGGAGAAAGTCAAGGATGCTGCTCTTAGGAAGATGGCGGTTGCATTCAAGAACCACAAGATTCGTGAATGGGCCAAGTACGTCAACGGAGGAAGGAAGACTCCAGTATTCGAGGGAACACTAGAGAAGCAAAGTGCTCATTGGGACAATTTCATGAAATTCAAGGATTCAGAATTATGTAAGGAACGGTCAAGAATAACTAAGGCCAATGCCGCAAAAAAGGATAAGTTCCATAAGCTGGGGCCAGGTGGCTATGCGGTGGGAATGCCTAAGTGGGATAAGTCTGAGAAAGAGATGCTGGATGCAGGTGTCACTCCATAAACATTGAGCTGGCCCCCAGGTGCAGGACTTGGTTCTATGCGCATGGGGGGAGTTGGACCCGAAGACAGGCAAAGTTTCAAAGAAGGCATGTCTGGACGCAGCCGAAGATAAGCTACTTGTTGCAATAGAAGAGGCTCGATCGGGGTTGTTCGAGCCCAACAGAGAGAACGACGAGCTTACGTGTGCCCTGGGAAATCCTAAACACCCAGGAAGAACACGAGGCATGGGCTCTATTCCGTGGTATGAGGGGTTTTCGGACTGGAACGCGGACTACAGAACCCGTGCGAGAAAGAAGATGGGACAATTTTGTTGTTGCCACTCTAGATTTTGCCAATTTTCCTTATGCCACTTTAGATTTTGACATTTCACTTTTGCCGCTCTTAGTTTTTGACAATTATCTGAATTGCCATTCCGGTGGCAAAAGCAAAAATTTCGAAGTGGCAATTGTGATACATTTCAAAAGTTAAGAGTGGCAAAAATGAAATAAAATTATTCTGCTTTTGCCACGGAATGGCAATTGTGATAATTTTCAAAAGCTAAGAGTCGCAAAAGTGAAATGTCAAAATCTAGTATGGTATAAGGAAAATTGGCAAAATCTAGAGTGGAAAAAACAAAATTTTCCCAAAGAAGATTGCGGAGGAGAAGAAGAGGAAGATGGAGGAGGAGTAGAGGAAGCTAGACTATGAACGCCTTCAAGGCCTAGAATCAGCGCACACGGACTTGGCAGTAAAATTCCAGTGGCAGCAGGAGTAGATCGACTCACTTAGCCAGCAAAGGGGGTCTCAACAGCTAGCGGATGATCCACCATTGGATAGCACCGTCCCATCCATGCCGAGAAGTAGCATGGGTTCCGCCCCGGGCAACGCATTGCTGGATAGCTACCTAGTGGATGACATCATGGAGAACACTAACTGCAAGCTACACTTCAAAATGAAGAACATATCCATGAAGGTGGCGGACGCCCTTGCTTTTACAAATCCCCCCGAGGCAACCTTCCATTGCAACCCGATTCCAGCGGGCTATGCTCGTGTCTTGGTTGATGAGGTGGTGGACCAATATTCGGGGCTAGAGCTTGACATTCCTGGAGGTGACGATGAGCACACACTAGGAGAGGCCAACCATCGTATCATCCTATGGAGAAAGGATTGCATCATCTTTCGAAGGCCACCGACAACGCGTCATCCTACTCCTCGTCGCAATCCGCCGCCGAGTCAGCAGACTCCCGCTCTTCCAAGTCCACCAACGTGTCAGGCCACTCCTCCTCCAAGTCCGGCACAGCTTCAGGCCACTCCTCCTCCTCCAAGTCTGGCAAAGCATCAGGCCACTCCTCCTCCAAGTCCGGCACAGCTTCAGGCCACTCCTCCTCCAAGTCCGGCACAACTTCAGGCCACTGATCCTCCTCCAACTCAGCCACATCAGCCTTCTTCGCCGCCTCGGCAGTCACGGAAGAGAGCCGCCTCAGCTATTGTGCGTAGCGGTACAAGTCGAGGTAGTACTGGAGGTACAAGCGGAGGCAAGCCATTTCAATATGGTCCAAGCCTCGCGCCTCTTCCGCAGAGACCTTACGACAAGTCTGAGGAGGAAAACGTAGCCATATCGAAGGCCGAGGTGGAAGCCCATTTTGCACCGAAACCGCCACCGCCGCCAAGGGAGAAAGTGCATGTGGAAAAGATTGACCACTTCATTCTTATGGCTAGAGCACCAGCTCCCAAGCCAGTTGACACAGACTATGAGCGCCACATCAAGAAGTTGAATCGAGCACGTCTACAGAAAGAGGTGAGCTCGAGCTCGAGCAAATCAGCTGGCAAAAGGAGCGGTAAAACCGTTCCCCAGCTGGGAGAACAGGCGGCGCAATCAATCCCCCCGCTTGTTCTGCCAACAACACATGAGAGTAGGTGCACCCAATATTATTGTGGGCAAACCGTTAACGCTCCCGGGGTGGGCGATGTGGTAATAACCGAGGAGCATATTGCGCAGGTTCAATCGATCGGGATCACTGTTGGACAACTCCTTGATATCGAGCCCATGTCTCCGACTAGAGAGGAGGAAATACAACGGAAATATGCTCGGGGCCAACCTTTGGTCGAGCCAGAGGAGGTCAATAAGCTCCCCACGAGAATGTATGAATTCCATAAATGGTACATGGACATTACCAGGATTTCCAATCGAGAGTCCCTCATGGTGAATGTCAACAAGGATCATTACTACCATGAGAAAGTTGTGACCGTTGAGTATTCAGAACTATTTCAGCTATACAATAAAGATGCACTCGACAAATATATCGTCAGTTGCTATTGTCTATAAGTGATTTCTTTCTGTAATTTAAGTCTCAAGCTAGCTGTAGTGATCATTTTGATCGATCATTACCTGTAATTATCCTCACTATATTCTTTTCTGTGGTATTATGCAGGATGAAGATTTATGAAATGAAAAAAAGGTGGACGCTATGGCATTGGGTTCGTTGACCCAAATACCATTAATGAATACACATGGAAAATAGATCCATATCACAAAAAAGTGTAGAGGAAAGCATGGTACAGTTCTTCAAGGAACTCAAATACAATGAAGATATACTACTTCCTTACAACTTCCAGTGAGTCACACTGTCTTGTACTACAAATTCTGTTTTTCCCTACTAGCTAGCTACATGTTTTTGCTTACATATGCCCGCTTAATTAAGACATGCAAATGTGTGTGCATGCAGATTTCACTAGATCTTGTTAATCATTAAAGTTGATGAAGGAACAGTTGAAGTACTAGACTCACTACTTAAGAAAGAAAGTGACTACACCATCGTGAAGGGGATAGTCAACAGGTAATTTCAATCATTATTAACTATATCTCGGCCTATTTAATTAGTTCGTCATTTCCTGATAACAACTATTTAATAACCCATTTATTCATTTTCTTTGTCGGCGGGCAGGGCTTGGGCAAAGTTCATCAGGGCCACTCTAGGCCCATGGAAACAAAATCTGAAATGGTATCGGCCCAAGGTAAGTAATTAAGTAGTACTAGCTAGCTGCCATCTCTTTAATTATCATGCTTGATTAATTATTATCTGATCAAATTCCATTCTCATAAAGGCCCGGAAGCATGTGTCGGGGAATGATCTATTTGCATACTACGTTTGCGAGAACATTCGCATCATGGCGTCCGAAAGGAGCAAATCTCAAAGACACGAGTGGGTACGATATCGATTGTCAGAACACTATTCACAATTTTTACACCATTATCGATATCTAGTCACACAACTAATACACATGCATATTGATCTCCTTCTTAACAGTTTAAAGAGGTGCGGGACAAGCTCCTAGCACAGGACCGCATAGAAGCAATTCAAAGGGAAATAGCGGGATTTTTGCTCGACCAGGTCATAGATCCCAAAGGAGAATACTATTACCCGCTACCGCCCCCATGAACCACTTGCAATTGTTATCGTGCTCCGAAGGCACCAATTAGCTAGGCTAATGCCACTGGCTCCGAAGGCACCAATTAGGAGAAATTATATATATATATATATATACATGTGTGTATATATGTGTGAATTAATTAATGGTGGTTGTGAGACATTCGATGATATATATATATATATAATGATCGATTCTACTAGAAATTATATTTATATATATGCATAATGTGTACAATATGTATTATCGTAAAATACCAGCAAACGAAAAATAATTAAATGGAAAACACAAAATTAAATGAAAAAGAAATCATAAACCCAAACCCCCCCAACCTTTTAATACCGGTTGGTGACACCAACCGGTACTAAAGGGCTCCCTGCCCCCGAAGCTGGCTCGTGCCACGTGGTTTCCCTTTTGCACCGGTTCGTGCTGACCGGTAATAAAGGGGGGCCTTTAGTGCCTACACTTTAGCACTGGTTACCAAACAGGCACTAAAGGGCCTTACGAACTGGTGCTGTTGCCCGGTTCTGCACTAGTGATTACTGATCCATACATTTTAGTAGAACATAATTTGGTTAATTTTTTCGAATTCAACCTTAAGATTTCGAGATCGCTGTATTTGTAAATCATATTATACATATAAAGGAGCAGAATTCTTTGTTGTGCTTTTGAAAGTATATATAAAAAAAATGATGTATATAGAATGTAATTCCAATTGAAAATGGATCCCGCCCGAAAAAAATAGAATACAAACGGGATTCGAATTGAGTTGGCACGGTAAACATGCACTCTGCAAAATTTGAACGAAGCGGGGAAAGTTGCAGTAACCGCCTGAAACCAAAATCTGCAAGATGCAAATCACTACTGCCTATCCCTGCCACGCAAAGCCTATCTGCTGGATTTCCATAGGTTTCGATAGGGGTAGGTTTGTAATTTCACCCAAACGTGACGTAGCCGCCTCTCACCCGGATTCATACACGGTGGGCGCCAAAACAAAGTGTGTCCTCGGCCGAAATCGACTCCCTCCCCGATTCATATTCATACACGGTAGGCGCCAAAAACAAACTCTCGTCGGCAAATATTCGGTGTATGCGAGATTACCGTCCTATCCCCAACCGACAAATGTTGCTGTGATGTAGTAGTAGAAATTTGAAACGGGGGCTAAGTTTGTAAATTTCCTCGCATTTGAGACAAGCGCGCCCTGAATACATGGTTCCCCCTTCCTCTCTACCTCCCTTTTCCCCATTCGTACTCCGTGGGCACCAAAACACCCTCTCCACCCCACCCTCCTCCGTCCGCCGCTGTCCGCCACCCCATCCACCGCCGTCCTCCTCCACCATGCCGGAGCTGATACCCCGATGCCGCCGTCCATTACAAGAGATCGACCTCTCTCATCCACGGCTTCGGACCGGGATCCTTGCATCCCGTCCTCTCGCTTCATCCCCGCCGTCGTCCACCTTGTCGGCGCCGCTCCTACGACCGTCTCGTCCACCGCGCCCCGCCGCCACCATCTACCCTCCTAGACCTGCTTCCACGCTGCCGACAGCCATCGCTACCACAGCACCGTCAAATTCTCAGCAGATGCGTACACGACGCCGCACCAGAGGCGGTACTCTTTTGTATCTGCTCAACTTATTTATCACAGCAAGAAAATAGATCGCCACTGCTTTACTCTAATTTCTTGTCTTGGTTGCGAAGTTGCCTTTGTCCGGTTTGCACCTTCAGATCCGCCATGGCACCTCAACACTATACTCTCAATTCTTATGGTTTTCCCCTTTTATATTCCACACTAGTTAAATCACAGTAGACTAAATTTCAAAATTGGGTTAGTTGATTTTTCAGAGCTCGCCAGAGTTCGGCGGTGCGATCGAAGGAGCTCAGGTGGTTGTGGGGCCTCGCCTATCGAAGAAAACTCGATGCGGGTGGGGGTTGGGGCAGGGGTGGGGGTGGCGGAGGAACACAGGCGGTGGGGGCCGGTGGTCCGGCCGGCGGCCCGTGCAGTGTTCTATATGGGAAGAATCGGAGACGAGGAAGAAGAAGGGTTAGGAGACGTAGGATCTTCATCCAACCGCGTGAAATGGTCGAGAGACAGCTGGGAGTTGCATTCTTAATGCGCTCTGGTTCATCATGTGTGGGCACTGCGCAACCAACATTTTATTATCCAAAATCTGCTTGCTCTTCTTTACCATGTTCCTCTTCCGTTCTTCTTTAATATGTACTATCTCCGTTCCTAAATACAAGTCTTTGTATAGATTCCACCATGGACTACATATGGGGCAAAATGAGTTATTCTACACTCTAAAATGTATCTGGATACATTTGTATGTGATCCATAGTGGAAATCTCTACCAAGACTTATATTTTGGAAAGGAGGGAGTATGATAGTAGTACAGTATGTTCCTTGTACTGAAGATGAGCAGGGACATTTGCAGTGTAGAGGTCTATACGGTCCGTTGTGATGGACACTTTGAGCCTCTTTGATTCGTAGGATCTTGTAAACATAGGAATAGGATTTGTAGTGGCCTTCCCACTTGAATCCTATAAGAATAGCACGGAAATGCGGGGAGCTGTGTCGCCTTTGGGAGTTACACTGATACTAACAGTACCGCACCTTCACTTGAAGAGAGCTGGTATCTGAAGCCTTTCTAGCCGTACCGACAATACTAGCACATATATTCCAGCAAGTTCCAGTTTGCTGATTTTACTCTGATGCTTAAGGTTTTCCCGTTATATCTACACTATGATTTGTGTAGCTGCTTTGTGTCACACTAGCAGCAGTCCACTCTTGAAGCTAAACACTGCAATGACTTGCAAAATTGGCACCAAGGCATTGAGTGCCATTCAGGATGCAATGAAACTCGTACGCTCCCCACCTGTTGATTCTTGTTCAGAATATGATCCTAATGACTATTCTAACCTCGAGGAGTCAGAGGCAGATGGCCTGTCCTGTTCACCCATCAAGGTGCCTGTTCTAATTTGGCAATGTTTCATTGATTGCGGTTATCTTGCATATGTTGTGTTGCATTTCTTCTACTTTGTTGCACAGCCATCTACTTAGTTTACTCATCATATATGTCAAGATGCCATGCCCATCCATTATCAATACATATTCCATCTATCATCATACCATGTTTTTCCACTTGAATGTTGTTCTTGTGCATCAGACATCAAAAAGGAAGAGGGTGATTGCCGAACCTGAAGGAGCACCAGCAAAGTCCTTGAAAAACATGGTGGTGCCAGAGAAATTAGACATCACCCCACTTATATTGGTTGTACAACCAGTGACACAAAACGTAGGACCGATTCCAGCAGACTGTACCCATACTTCACTGTCCACACGACTAGCCCCACCACACAGGACCTACACTCTAGCAAAAGGTATACCGATTTCATTTGCCATAGCACCAGCTGTACCACAGAAAAATCTCACTCCAGCAAAAAGTACAGCAAGTCCACCGGCCGAAGACCTATCCCAACTGCAGAGACGGCCAATTCCTGCAGATTGGAACCTCATTCCATTTATTCCCAGTTTAAAAGACAATGCTTTCAATGTTGTTAGGGACTACGTGCATATATTCCCATCATGGGAAGATTATTGTGAAGACAAACACCATTTTCACATCTTCCTGTCCAACTTACGTGTAACTGCTATTATTCATGGTTATTATTTTCCTATTTTCTACTGATTGAACACATCAATGATTTACATTACATTGTTGTAACTAGGCGAGGGTCAATCTAGATAGTCATGATGAGCACAGCTTGCTTGTGCTTTTCAAGGAAGCATTGCAGGAGTATCGGTGTTACCTGGGGAAATCACACCTTGATGGGAAGTCTATAAACGAATTTCCGGTGAAGTCTCCTGTGCTAAATTTAGAAGACATTGAATGGAAAAACATTGTTATGCACTGGTATCATTCCCAGGATGAGGTACTATCTATGAAATCCCATGACAATTTGAATTTCTACTTTTCCGCATGTGCCTTACGGATATTTTTGCAGGAAATCTGCTCGAAGAAGAATTCCGTTTGACAAGAACGACAGGATATCGCAAATATGCTGCCTGCTGCTTTGCTCTTATTAGTACCTGTTGTCCTGTATCACTGTACTTGCATACATACCTGGTTCATTAGGTGACAGCAGTATGCATGATAGCTAGCTTATCAATTGTTCGCTCCAAATTATCGGATCTGTATGAATGGTTACATTAGTGTAGAACATATCCAATGCCAATGTTTTTTAGCTCTACATTGTTCTTGTAAGTACATGTTGTCCTTTATCAATGTACTTATAATGACAGGTAGTTGTTCATGTACCATAACTCTGCAGCTTATTTTCCTTTGCCCTCCATTTTCTACACATCAGATCTATATTTACTCTTACCATAAGGCTGGTACCGAAGAAGTTTAGCTGTGCATTGCTCTTCGCTGTACCTTTTGCCTATATCGCTGCACTTACATTTATAGCTACTTGGTTATGTAGCATCACTCTTCATCTTATCTTAAATATTCTCCATTTTTTCGTATATTATCACATCTATATTTACTCTTAACAAAATGTAGAATAAAGGCAATGCTTTTGAAGAAGATTCTGTGGTAAACTTCTTGAATTGCCCCCCCATTAGCATGGACAAGGCCTTTCTAGAACCTGTCTTCACCAATAATGTAAGTTTTTCCATCTCAATCCTTCAAACTTTGTTGTATATATTTGGTTAGGCATGACTCCAACAGCTGTTTATTTTTGGTGTTTGCACCAAATTGCTTGTTTAAATTTTATTATGTAGTTCATAAACAAAAGTTTGTCCGTTCTCAATTTAAGTTTTCAGTTGCACAACCAAGTTCCTTCTTCATACCATGTAAATTAAACTATACAGAGCAAGTGATCTTCTTTTGCACTGCATGTATGCTTCTGTTCTTCATCCGTAATCCAGTGGTGTGGTGAACCTACCCACTACAGCACAATGTCATATTCTACAATGTCTTAACTATGAACAATGTCATATCATTCTACTATTATTTAAACCGTCTCTTTATTTGCCAATCTGAAATGGTATAAATTGACAGCACACTAACCATTGATAATTATGAGTTCTTGATCTGTAATCCAGTGGTGTCGTGAAGCTGCCAACTCCTTCACAATGTCATTTCCTGCCATGCCTTGACCTGAACAATACCATATTGTGTTAATGCAATTTTAAACTGTGTCACTTTATTCATCAGTAAGAAATGTGATAAATTGTCAGCACTGATACTTTTATGTGCAAAACCTGTCATCTGTCTTCTTGTTTATCTTCCAGAGTGAGGAAGATATAAGTGTTGAACAAGTGTAGTCTCATCATGTTGCCCAGCTGCTTGCGCTGCAGCTCCCCAGCAGGGCTAACCTTTCTTGAACTCTATTGAAGTGCTGTCGGTTTTGTATATTATTTTGTCGGCGTGTTTATTTGCACTGGTGGCGATCTTTGATGCCCAGTGTATGTAATCTGTTGTCTGCTTGTGCTTTATTATCATAGTGGCGAATTTTGATGCCCAGTGGATGTAATATACCGTAATTTCTTTATTATATAGTCTAGGTTTTTTCTTATTCACGATGCTGCAGTTATTTTACTGTATATATATATATATATCATGTCTTCGCAGTAAACCGGCCAAACCGTAAAATTACGGTACATAATCGGGCAGTCATGCAATCACGATGTAGGTTGGGCCTGAAACGTGCCGAACAGCTCACGGGCCGGCAGCAGCCCGAAATGAACCCCAACCCATGATTATGCGAATCAAATCATGGGCTTTTAACAGGCCAAAATTGTCTCGGTCCTTGTTTGGCCCAATCAGATATCGGCTGCGAGCAGGCCGAATGCAAACCGGGCCGTAGTTAGGCCCAACTATATGACGAGCTTTTAACAGGCCGAAATTAATATAGGGCCGAAATGTTAAACGAGCCCTTAACAGGCCAAAACTAATATTAGGCCGAATTACTAAGTGGGCCTTTAGCAAGTGGGCCAAAAGCATAGTGTCCAGTTGATAGCCCGAATCTGATATGGGCCATAATTGAGCACAAAGCCTCTTAAAGGGTCGGACCTGATCTAGGCCGTAATTTGGCCCAGAATGTGGTAGGCTTTTAACGGGCCAGATCTCATATGGGCCACTATTAGGCCGGAGCGTGGCAGGCCATTAATGGACCAGATTATATATGGGCTGGCATTTGGCCCAAAACATGGCTGCCAGTTAATGGGCCGGCCTACTAGGGTCCTCAAAATCTTGTGGGCCTACAGCTGGGCCGGCCCATTAATGTCGGCGAAATCTCATGGGCCTTTAGCTGGGCCGGCCCATTATGATCCGCAAGAATCTTGTGGGACTTTACCTTGGCCGGCCCATTATGGCACACAAAAATCTTGTGGGCCTTTACCTGGGTCGGCCCATTATGGCCCGCAAAATCTTGTGGGCCTTTAGCTAGGCCAGCCCATTATGGTCCGCAAAATCTCGTGGGCCTTTAGCTGGGCCGGCCCATTAGGGTCCGCAAAATCTTATGGGCCTTCAGTTGGGTCGGCCCATTTAAACTTGATGGGCCGGTCCACGTGTCAACATATCATAGGCGCGTCTAGCCAATGATGATTTTACACATGGAAAATCCCCATTGGTCGGGGATTTTAACGGGTTATCGAATCCAAAATCCGACCCGATAGCTTAACGGTGTTCCGTTATGGTGGATGCCACATGTCGACCACCCTTGATGAAAGCACTCCTGTGACGCGCGATTTATCGTCAATGAAGTGGACACTTCCGTGATGATAATTTTGGTAATGTCATGGAACACTTCTACGACAGCACAGGTATGACTATCTTGATTCTGTCATAAATTTGTCATGGATGTACATGCATGACAAAAACGCGACCTACTGTGACAAACACGTATCATCACGGATGTGTATTTTTTGTAGTGCTTCTAGGGTTTAGCCTCTACGATCTCGTGGTAGATCAACTCTTGTAATACTCCTATCATCAAGATCAATCAAGCAGGACGTAGGGTATTACCTCCATCGAGAGGGCCCGAACACGGGTAAACATCGTGTCCCCTGCCTCCTGTTACCATCCGCCTTAGACGCACAATTCGGGACCCCCTACCCGAGATCCGTCGGTTTTGACACCGGCAAAGGGTCTGGAAGGTGTGCCCAAGAAAAAGGAGAGGAAGAGACCGAGGAAGATACACTCAGCTGCCTACAAACAAGCCAGAGCACATAGCAGCCAGACGGTGGATTTTAAGGAGCGTGTACCCATCAAAGGTGCGGCCATGTTCCATGTCACAGGAGAGCCGATGCTACCGCCGAAACCGCTGGAGGCACTATCAGGGGATCTCAGGAGACTGCACAACCATGTGCCATCGACTGAGAAAATCCTACTAGCCTTGAAGGATATAGGATATCCGACATACGCAGCTCATGTGCCCGAGGGGAAGTGCTACGTCGACACATGACCCACGGAGGTGTTCTTCCTGCGGTTTGACCATATCTTCGAGATTTTTCTAACAACGCAGCTAGATTTTACAATCGTCTGCCTTTTGCGCTACATATGAGCTCTGTCATGAAGAGAGAAGAAGTCTCACAAATCTACATGGCGGATCTGTACTACATGCACGAGTCCTTGACTCTCGGCGACTTTGAGCGTGAAACTGCTAGGGAGTACCTCCAAAACTTCATGGTACAGAATAAGGACCAGGAAATTGTCCTCCTGCCTTATCATCCAAAGTAAGTCAGTGATGTCTACTACACAACCTTCTTCTTGTAGACATTGTTGGGCCTCTAAGTGCAGAGGTTTGTAGGATAGTAGCAAATTTCCCTCAGGTGGATGACCTAAGGTTTATCAATCCGTGGTAGGCGTAGGATGAAGATGGTCTCTCTCAAGCAACCATGCAACCAAATAACAAAGAGTCTCTTGTGTCCCCAACACACCCAATACAATGGTAAATTATATAGGTGCACTAGTTCGGCGAAGAGATGGTGATACAAGTGCAATATGGATAGTAGATAATGGTTTTTGTAATCTGAAAATATAAAAATAGGAAGGTAGCTAATGATAAAAGTGAGCACAAACAGTATTGCAATGAGTTGAAACAAGGCCTAGGGTTCATACTTTCACTAGTGCAAGTTCTCTCAACAATAATAACATAATTGGATCATATAACTATCCCTCAACATGCAACAAAGAGTCACTCCAAAGTCACTAATAGCGGAGAACGAACAAAGAGATTATGGTAGGGTACGAAAGCACCTCAAAGTTATCCTTTCTGATCGATCTATTCAAGAGTCCGTAGTAAAATAACACGAAGCTATTCTTTCCATTCAATCTATCATAGAGTTCGTACTAGAATAACACCTTAAGACACAAATCAACCAAAACCCTTATGTAACCTAGATAATCCAATGTCACCTCAAGTATCCGTGTGTATGATTATACGATATGCATCACACAATCTCAGATTCATCTATTCAACCAACACAAAGAACTTCAAAGAGTGCCCCCAAGTTTCTACCAGAGAGTCAAGACGAAAACGTGTGCCAACCCCTATGCATAAATTCACAAGGTCACGGAACTCGCAAGTTGATCACGAAAACATACATCAAGTGGATCACGTGATATCCCACTGTGAGCACAGATAAGCACATTCAAGACATACATCAAGTGTTCTCAAATCCTTAAAGACTCAATTCGATAAGATAACTTCAAAGGGAAAACTCAATCCATCACAAGAGCGTAGAGGGGGGGGGGGAACATCATAAGATCCAACTATAATAGCGAAGCTCGTGATACATCAATATCATACCACCTCAAGAACACGAGAGAGAGAGAGAGAGAGAGAGAGATTAAACACACAACTACTGGTACATACTCTCAGCCCCGAGGGTGGACTACTCCCTCCTCATCATGGAGAGTGCTGGGATGATGAATATGGCCACCGAAGAGGGATTCCCTCCTCCGGCAGGGTGCGGGGAATGGGTCTAGATTGGTTTTCGGTGGCTATGGAGGCTTCTGGCGGCGGAACTCCCGATCTATTCAGTTCTCCGATGTTTTTAGGGTATATGGACATATATAGGTGAAAGAAGTCTGTCAGGGGAGCCACGAGGGGCCCACAAGGGTGGGGGCGCGCCCAGGGGGTAGGGCGCGCCTCCCTGCCTCGTGGCTTCCTCGAAGATTCCCTGACGTCTACTCCAAGTCTCCTGGATTGCTTCCTTTCCAAAAGTAACTCTCCCGAAGGTTTCATTCCGTTTGGACTCCGTTTGATATTCCTTTTCTTCGAAACACTGAAATAGGAAAGAAAACAACAATTTGGGCTGGGCCTCCGGTTAATAGGTTAGTCCCAAAAATAATATAAAAGTGTATAATAAAGCCCATAAACATCCAAAATAGATAATATAATAGCATGGAACAATAAAAATTTATAGATACGTTGGAGACGTATCAGCATCCCCGAGCTTAATTCCTGCTCGTCCTCGAGTAAGTAAAAGATAAAAACAGAATTTTTGATGTGGAATGCTACCTAACATATTTATCCAAGTAATTCTATTTATTGTGGCGAGAATATTCAGATCCATAAGATTCAAGACAAAAGTTTAATATTGACGTGAAAATGATAATACTTCAAGCATACTAACAAAGTAATCATGTCTTCTCAAAATAACATGGCCAAAGAAAGCTATCCCTACAAAATCATATAGTCTGGCTATGCTCCATCTTCATCACACAAAATATTTAAATCATGCACAAACCCGATGACAAGCCACTCAATTGTCTCATACTTTTGATGTTCTCAAAGTTTTTCAATCTTCACGCAATACATGAGTGTGAGCCATGGACATAGCACTATAGGTGGAATAGAATGGTGCTTGTGGAGAAGACAAAAATGAGAAGATAGTCTCACATCAACTAGGCGTATCAACGGGCTATGGAGATGCCCATCAATAGATATCGCTGTGAGTGAGTAGGGATTGCCATGCAACGGATGCACTAGAGCTATAAGTGTATGAAAGCTCAAAAAGAAACTTAGTGGGTGTGCGTCCAACTTGCTTGCTCACGAAGACCTAGGGCAATTTTGAGGAATCCCATCATTGGAATATACAAGCCAAGTTCTATAATGAAAATTCCCACTAGTATATGGAAGTGACAACATAGGAGACTCTCTATCATGAAGATCATGGTGCTACTTTGAAGCACAAGTGTGGTAAAAGGATAGTAGCATTGCCCCTTCTCTCTTTTTCTCTCATTTTTTTGTTTTTTTGTTTTTTGGGCCTTCTCTTTTCTGGCCTCTTTTTTTGTCCGGAGTCTCATCCCGACTTGTGGGGGAATCATAGTCTCCATCATCCTTTCCTCACATGGGACAATGTTCTAATAATGATGACAAGCACACTTTTATCTACTTACAACTCAAGAATTACAACTCGATACTTAGAACAAAATATGACTCTATATGAATGCCTCCGGCAGTGTACCAGGATGTGCAATGACTCATGAGTGACATGTATGAAAGAATTATGAACTGTGGCTTTGCCACAAATACGATGTCAACTACATGATCATGCAAAGCAATATGACAATGATGGAGCGTGTCATAACAAACGGAACGGTAGAAAGTTGCATGGAAATATATCTCGGAATGGCTATGGAAATGCCATAATAGGTACGTATGGTGGCTGTTTTGAGGAAGGTATATGGTGGGTTTATGGTACCGGTGAAAGTTGCGCGATACTAGAGAGGCTAGCAATGGTGGAAGGGTGAGAGTGTGTATAATCCATGGACTCAACATTAGTCATAAAGAACTCACATACTTATTGCGAAAATCTATTAGTTATCAAAACAAAGTATTATGCACATGCTCCTAGGGGGATAGATTGGTAGGAAAAGACCATCGCTCGTCCCCGATCGCCACTCATAAGGAAGACAATCAATAAATAAATCATGCTCCGACTTCATCACATAACGGTTCACCATACATGCATGCTACCGGAATCACAAACTTCAACACAAGTATTTCTCAAATTCACAACTACTCAACTAGCATGACTCTAATATCACCATCTCCATATCTCAAAACAATTATCAAGTATCAAACTTTTCATAGTGTTCAATGCACTTCTATAAAAGTTTTTATATTATTCCTAAAATAAAATTTCCATGTTGTTCTAAAGGACTCTCAAAATAATATAGGAGAAGCATGAGAGTTCAGCTATTTCTTCAAAATAAAACCACCGCCGTGCTCTAAAAAGATATAAGTGAAGCACTGGAGCAAATGACAAACTACTCCAAAAGATATAACTGAAGATCAATGAGTAGTCGAATAATTATGCAACTATGTGAAGACTCTCTAACATTTAATAATTTCAGATCTTGGTGTTTTATTCAAACAGCAAGCAAAACAAAATAAAATAAAATGACACTCCAAGCAAAACACATATCAGGTGGCGAATAAAAATATAGCTCCAAGTAAAGGTACCGATGAACGAAGACGAAAGTGGGGATGCCAGCCGGCGCATCCCCAAGCTTAGGCTTTTGGTTGTCCTTGAATATTACCTTGGGATGCCTTAGGCATCCCCAAGCTTAGGCTCTTGCCACTCCTTATTCCATAGTCCATCGAATCTTTACCCAGAACTTGAAAACTTCACAACACAAAACTTAACAGAAAACTCATAAGCTCCATTAGTATAAGAAAATAAATCACCACTTAGGTACTATTGTGAATTCATTCCAAATTCATATTGATGTAATATCTACTGTATTCCAACTCATCTATGGTTCATACCATCCAATACTACTCATAGATTCATCAAAATAAGCAAACAACACATAGAAAATAGAATATGTCAAAAATAGAACAGTCTGTAGTAATCTGGATCAAACATATACTTCTGGAACCCCAAAAATTCTAAAATAAATTGATGGACGTGAGGAATTTATCTATTAATAATCTGCAAAAAGAATTAACTAAATAGCACTCTCCAATAAAAAGGCATCAAATCTCGTGAGCGCTAAATTTTCTGTTTTTTACAGCATGATCGCAAAGACTTTCCCCAAGGTTTCCCAAAGGTTCTACTTGGCACAAACACTAATTAAAACATAAAACCACATCTAAACAGAGGCTAGATGAATTATTTATTACTAGGAGAAAAAATCAAGGAACAAAAATAAAATTGGGTTGCCTCCCCACAAGCGCTATCGTCTAACGCCCCTGGCTAGGCATGATGATTCAATGATGCTCACATAAAAGATAAGAATTGTAACATAAAGAGAGCGTCATGAAGAATATGACTAGCACATTTAAGTCTAACCCATTTCCCATGCATGGGGATTTTGTGAGCAAACAACTTATGGGAACAAGAATCAACTTGCATAAGAAGGTAAAACAAGCATAACTTCAAGATTTTCAACACATAGAGAGGAAACTTGATATTATTGCAACTCCTACAGGCATATATTCCTCCCTCATAATAATTTTCAGTACCATCATGAATGAATTCAACAATATAACTATCACATAAAGCATTCTTTTCATAATCTACAAGCATGCAAAGTTGACACTCTTCCAAACCCACTTTCATAATTATCACAATAAGATTCAATACCCTCCAAACTAGTGGGATCATTACTTCCTAAAGTTGACACTCTTCCAAACCCACTTTCATCAATATAATCATCATAAATAGGAGGCATGCTATCATCAAAATAAATTTGCTCATCAAAACTTGGGGGACAAAAAATATCATGTTCATCAAACATAGCATCCCCAAGCTTGTGGCTTTGCATATCATTAGCATCAAGGATATTCAAAGAATTCATACTAATAACATTACAATCATGCTCATCATCCAAAGATTTAGTGCCAAACATTTTAATACATTCTTCTTCTAGCATTTTGGCACAATTATCGGAATCCTTATTTTCATGAAAGATATTAAAAAGATGAAGCATATGAGGTACCCTTAATTCCATTTTTTTGTAGTTTTCTTTTATAGACTAAACTAGTGATAAAACAAGAAACAAAAAGATTCGATTGCAAGATCTAAAGATATACCTTCAAGAGCTAACCTCCCCGGCAATGGCGCCAGAAAAGAGCTTGATGTCTACTACACAACCTTCTTCTTCTAGACGTTGCTGGGCCTCCAAGTGCAGAGGTTTGTAGGACAGTAGCAAATTTCCCTCAAGTGGATGATCTAAGGTTTATCAATCCGTGGTAGGCGTAGGATGAAGATGGTCTCTCTCAAGCAACCCTGCAACCAAATAACAAAGAGTCTCTTGTGTCCCCAACACACCCAATACAATGGTAAATTGTATAGGTGCACTAGTTCGGCGAAGACATGGCGATACAAGTGCAATATGGATAGTAGATAATGGTTTTTCTAATCTGAAAATATAAAAACAGCAAGGTAACTAATGATAAAAGTGAGCACAAACAGTATTGCAATGAGTTGAAACAAGGCCTAGGGTTCATACTTTCACTAGTGCAAGTTCTCTCAACAATAATAACATAATTGAATCATATAACTATCCCTCAACATGCAACAAAGAATCACTCCAAAGTCACCAATAGAGGAGAACAAACAAAGAGATTATGGTAGGGTATGAAACCACCTCAAAGTTATCCTTTCTGATCGATCTATTCAAGAGTCTGTAGTAAAATAACACGAAGCTATTCTTTCCGTTAAATCTATCATAAATTTCGTACTAGAATAACCCCTTAAGACACAAATCAGCCAAAACCCAAATGTCACCTAGATACTCCAATGTCACCTCAAGTATCCGTGGGTATGATTATACGATATGCATCACACAATCTCATATTCATCTATTCAACCAACACAAAGAACTTCAAAGATTTCCCCAAAGTTTCTACCGGAGAGTCAAGATGAAAACGTGTGCCAACCCCTATGCATGAGTTCACGAGGTCACGGAACTCAGAAGTTGATCACCAAAACATACATCAAGTGGATCACGTGATATCCCATTGTCAGCACAAATAAGCACATGCAAGACATACATCAAGTTTTCTCATATCCTTAAAGGCTCAATCCGATAAGACAACTTCAAAGGAAAACTCAATTCATCACAAGAGAGTAGAGAGGGGAAACATCATAAGATCCAACTATAATAGAAAAGCTCGCGATGCATCAAGATCGTACCACCTCAAGAACACGAGAGGGAGAGAGAGAGATCAAACACATAGATACTGGTACATACTCTCAGCCTCGAGGGTGGACTACTCCCTCCTCATCATGGAGAGCGCCGGGATGATGAAGATGGCGACCGGAGAGGGATCCTCCCTCCGGCAGGGTGCCAGAACGGGTCTAGATTGGTTTTCGGTGGCTATGGAGGCTTCTGGCGGTGGAACTCCTGACCTATTCTGTTCTCCAATGTTTTTAGGGTATATGGACATATATAGGCGAAAGAAGTCAGTCAGGGGAACCATGAGGCTCCCATGAGGGTGGGGGGCGCTCCTAGGGGGTAGGGCACACCTCCCTGGCTCGTGGCTTCCTCGAAGCTTCCCCGACATCTACTCCAAATCTCCTAGATTGCTTCCGTTCCAAAAATAACTCTCCCGAAGGTTTCATTCTGTTTGGACTCCATTTGATATTCCTTTTCTTCGAAACATTGAAATAGGCAAGAAAACAACAATTTGGGCTTGGTCTCCGGTTAATAGGTTAGTCCCAAAAAGAATATGAAAGTGTATAATAAATCCCATAAACATCAAAAACAGATAATATAATAGCATGTAACAATCAAAAATGATAGATACGTTGGAGACGTATCGACAACCCTTTCGTACATTTCAATCATTCCTTCTTGCTCATGTGGAGAATAATTTGAGGTGTCTTTTCCCCGCAGGAATGGGCACGCAGTCCTTATCGTTCTTTACCCGCGAGTCTCCCATGCCGTGTATTTTGACCCTAGCAGAAACTACGAGAAGAAGGACTACACCCACATAATGAATATTCTAGATGATGCTCTCTAAGGCTTCAGCATTAGGGGTGGCCACCTGCAGATCAGGAAACAACGGAACAAGAAGATGGGTTTCTCGCATAAAACTAACTTCTCCTGCATCCATGTCCCAAAACCAAGCAAGAAAGATGGATTCTACATCCTCCATCTCATGATTGAGTTCAGCATGGATCACCAAAAGCTTCGCATGACAAGCAAACACGATGATCCTATCCGCGAGTGGGTAGAATCTCATGGAGAAGCGGATTATAAACTTAGAGATGACTTCTTTCGCATCCATAGGGAAATTGCGACGATCATCATGAAAGAAGTCGTCGATGAGAAGGGGATGTTCCACCATGGCACTATATCGCGAGCTGACGTCCGAACTCGCATAGGCATGCAACGTCATGACCTCACGCCATTCAAAAAGCTAGGGTAAATCCTTGATGATATGGAAGGATGGAACTTCTAGTGATTTACGATGTCAATGATGATGATATGTGTCGGTTCAACTTGTAAACTTTCTGTAGCGATGAAACTTTGTGATGTCTACGGTCCCTACCGAACTTGCGTAACGCTACTTTGTTAGTTTGGGTACGATGACCTGCATACCTCTAGTTAATTGGTTTGCATACTATATGTTGCATCTAGTTGCTAACCATTTCTTTTTCGTGTTGCTCTAGTATATTTTGTTGCGTATGATTGTACATTCTATTGATGAAGATGCATCTCTAACAGGTACCTAGATTCTTGATGGCGAAGAAGCAGTGCTATGTCATGTACAAAGGGAAGGTTTCGAGAGTGTACAACAAGTGGCCTGAGTGTCAGGCACAAGTGGATGGGGTCTTGGGCGCCAGCCATAAAGGCTTCAAAAGAAGACAAGAAGCCGAAGCTAGTTACTTGAGGTTGACGCTAGCGCGACAGAGGACTCGTAACCGCCGCCTCATGTACTACATAGTTCCGCTCTCACTCATAGTGATAACTTTTCTCGCGTATATCATTATTTAGATGGATGACGATGTAGTTGCAAGTATTCGAGACTTGTATTGCTATTTTCGAGATGATGACGAGAGACCACTTTGTGTTGGATGATGATTATGATCATGACATGATTTGATGAGACTATTTGTATGTATATGCTATGATTACATTTGTATGTGTATGATATGCTAGAGATTATTATATAAAGCCCTAAACAAAATTCAGCAGCACAAAATATGGAGCAGAAAAAAATTTCAAAAACTAATAACAGTAGCGCGGGGTATGGCTTTAGCAGCAGTGAGTTCTTAATAGTAGCACTCTTTGTTCAAGGGGGCTGCAACTACTAGCAACAGCGCTTGTTGTAGACCATCGTTGTTGGTATCCCTAGGTAGCAGTAGTGCGGGTCAACCGCACTACTGTTAAGCATTAGCTGTAGCACCGTATCAGTAGTGCGTCTACCCGCGCTACTGATAAGCATTTAACCTGCGCTACTGCTACGCTTTTCCCTAGTAGTGATTGCTAGGAGTATTGATTTCACACATCACGGTTCAATTGTCGGCACTCCTTTTACAACAACACGAGGACCGAGGAATGAATAATGATGGCAAGAAGTATCACTGCATCAAGATTTCATAGGATAGTGTGCAATTCCCAACATATTCTTGACATAAAGAAGGTAATGCTCCAGGATAGAACAGAACAAAAGCTGGTTAGGCATTTTGATCTGTGGGGTACAACTGCTTTGACCCAATCCTAGAAATGGATAAGGTACCGAAGTTTGTTTCTCCTAGTCATTCCGGAATAGAATGGCTTGATGGACCAAAGGAATAATAGGCAATGATGGACATGAATGCACAACTACTCCTAACTATCACTACTGCATGATGCTGCTAACGTGACATTACGATCAGTGACCCTTTGAGAAACTGTGTGCGATGCAATAATCGCAAACGGTGATGTATGAAAACCGTCAGAAATGTGTAAAACATTTGCGATGACTCATGCATCAACACGATTCAGGTTTTAGTTGCGTGTGCGATGAAGGGCATACGGTTCAATTCAATGAACTATTTGCGATGAGGAGGAACAAAAGAAACGGGCAGCCAGATGAAGGCGTGTGTGATACACAGCATACGGTTCACTTGGATGAACTGTTTGTGATTAGGCAACACAAAAGATACGGTTAGCCAGATCAAAGGTGTGTGCGATATACAACATGCGGTTCACTCGAAAGAACTGTTTGCATTGAGACATGAGAACAGAAATGGTTCAACTTAACAAGCTGTGTGCGATACGCAGCAAACAGGTCTTTAATCAGAAATGTGTGTGAAGACCGATAATAACAAAGACGGTTGCTGCTAATAATACGTGTGTGGTGTGTGATGGGATTGCATATAGAACAACAACATATATATATATATATATATATATATATATATATATATATATATAGACACACACACTTATAAGGACATGCTTGCATAACCAAATTAAAGATCCACTTACATAGGTGGCTACTACAACCATGGCATTTGCACACACCAAAGTAAACTATTACATGCATAATTACGTAGGTGGCTACTACACACATGACATTTCCACACACACCAATAAAGTAAACTATATATTACATGCATGATTAAGTAGCATAAACGATCATTTTATCATCATCTACTTCTTGTGACGCTTGCTCTTCTTGTGGCTCGATCCGGGCTCATCGATTTGGGTAACGAGGCACTTCCTCATGTCAACGATCCGCCTGTGCATCTCGTAGCATGTGTACATGCTCTTGGACACGAACCTGAGGTGAGGTTCATCCAGTTTCCGCATCCATGCCTGTGTCAGGATACAGGGACTTGTTCTCTGGGCATCTTGCTTCATCTTTTCGTAGGGGTCGATGATGGCCGAGGCGAGTTCGACCAGGGAGTCTTGCTTCGTGCTGCCCCAGACCCTATAGTGGTCATGGATTTCGACAAGGTTCTTGCAGGCCAAGCCTGTAACACTGAGTGCTTTTACATCGTCTTTGGTATCCACCGTGGCGAACTTGTAGTCGGTGCCGTTGAAAAACCTGTTGAAACGGTCGCAAGGCTCTGTGGCCATGAAGTAGTGGTAGATGAGGACATGATGGCGCACGCACAATTGGGCGACGACAACCTTCTGATCTATACCAGGACGGCCAGCGGTGTACTGGAGGTCGATGCCGACCACCTTTTACTTGTGTCTCCAGCAAGAAACTTGTCAACGCTGTTGATGTAGTCATCCACCACAGCCAGGTCGATGGTGTACACCATCGAGAGATCCGTCTCCCTCACGTGGGTCTCCACTCTATGCTCACCGAACTCCATTGGAGCGCCGCTGGACATCCCCTCTCTATGTGTCATCGTGGGTGTGCTTGTTTTGTTGTGGGGCACGATCGAAAGGTTGAAGAGACTAAGGTTATAATGGCCGCGGGAATTAAAGGGGAAGCCGGACGGCCAGGAATATCGGCAGGCCCTGATGGCGGTTCTAATTTGCAGCATGTAACTCCATCGTGCCACACATAACTACATCGCGTGGGAACGCGCGCGGTGCAACCGCATGCATATGGGGCCCCCGACATGATCGTGCGCACGCCCAACAGCTGGTAGAGCCCGCGCGGAGGGACGCGAGTAGAGCGTTCCGCGGTCGCCTCAAGGAAAAGCTGTCCACAAGACGAGCGCGTCGACGAATGCGATCAGAGCGCCCTAACAGACGCGACAGAGCGCGCCCCGATGCGTAAGTATGAGCACAGCATGCTGCGGCGCCTAACGGCGAGCAAAGCTTGCCAAGGGACGCGAGTAGAGGACGGCACGGTGATACGTGGAAAATAAGATGAACTATGCGAGCGATGTCGGAGACATGAAGCACGAATCAGATTAGACTTGCGTGTGTGATACGTGGCAGACAGTTGATCTATCAGAGTTGTTTGTGATGGAATAAGCTGTGTGTGTTGCGAGCAAACGCTTGCTAGTGTATAACCTTAAATTTTACCAAAAAAGTGTTAATGCATGTTACAAAAATTGTATAACTGGAAACTATGTTCAAATACGACTCCATCGATATAATCTATGGCGACATGCATTCGTATTTTATTAGTTAAATCCTACTTATAAACCAGGACGGAGTATAGCAGGTAATTAAATCACAATCGTGTACGTGTCCTCTCGTCCTCCCCTCGCACGTCTTGTCATCCCGCTGCCGTAGACGGCTTACAGCGCAAGCTTGCGTAGCATGCGGGAGCGTTCTTTTGGCCAAACGGTGGCGCCAATGAATCATTGTTGAGCCCGTTCCCACGCAACCTCGCAGGTTCCCGCGCAATCTTCTCGCCCGACTCGGTGAAATCCCCCAAAATCCCAATGCTTACCGGCCTGCTATAAAAACCCTCACAGCCGGCGAGTCCTGCGTCGCATTTTCCCCTCCCTTCATGTAGCTTATCTCATCTGCTTCTCCCACAATTGCCAATGGCACTGGTCCGTCATTGTCGCTCAGCCACTCCGCCTTCATTAGAGGACAGCTCCAGCTGGGAGGCTACACCGCGCCGGCGGCGCAGTCCCCGGCGTAGTGTAGTGCGCGCGACGTCCCTATTGGGTGTGCGCGAAAGACCCACCACACGCGCCACCACCGCTGCCCGTCAGCAGCTGTTGCCGGCCTCCGTTGCCGCCACACCATCGTCGAGAGCCAGGGCCATCTCCCGCTCCGCCGCCGCGGCCCGAAGGCGGGAGGTGGCCATCATGGCCGCCACCCCATTGCTGGCCACCGTGGCCATCACTCGCTCCGCCACCGCGGCCCGAAGGCGGGAGGTGGTGGTCGTGGCTGCCATCCCATCATCGGCCGCCGTGGCCGCCAGCCCACCGTCGACCGCTGGGATCATCACCCGCTCCGCCACCGCCGTCCGAAGGAGGGGGGCAGAGGTGGAGGCCCACACGTGCGTCAGCGACCTTGCACATTACATCAAGTTCCTGCGGGAGGAGGAGGAGCGCCTAGTCGAGCATGCAAAGAGCCTTACGGCAGCCGTGGCCACATCACACACCGACGCAAAAGCCGAGGAATCAGGAGACCTACGAGCAGTCTGGCCGTTTCGAGAGGGATCGTTTGGAGCGATAGTGGGCGTTCAAGATGGCGAGCGTTACTCAACGTGCAGCAGCGGAAGGCACCGTATTGCATTTGTCCCGCTCGTCGTTAGGCTCCTCCTCCTCCTCCTCCTCTGCCTCTTACTGAGCACGCTCGGCAGAGGAGAGGCTGTCGGAAGTAGCACAAAGCCCCTCCGTGGTAGTAGTAGTATTTAGGGGCTATTTTGTTCAGTTCATATGACTATAGATGTGTGGTCGAATTGTACAACGTACTTAAAATTAGCTAGTATATATAGTTGAACTAGCTATTTCAGTACGTGGTTGGCAACAATTGGGGATAAGTTTGGTCGGTTCAACTGTCGAGTTGCACTGTTTGTATAAATTAAGAACGACTGCTTAATCTATGAATTAAATCTATGCTTAATTACTGAATTTTAGTTGCAAAAATTACATAGTGCTAATGATTTCTAGCTACATATTTTGACAAATCGTAGTGTTACAAGGATTGACAAATGGGAACGTTACTAGATCAACAAATGTAAATCTTTCCAGTTTGACAAATGGCAACATACCCAATATTACGCTACTTTGCTGCATCACCTTTCCTCTTCAAGGGAAAACCAACGCATGCTGAAGAGGTAGCAAGAAGGATTTCTGGTGCCATTACCGGGGAGATTTGCACCAAGTCAAGTCAAGAGTTGATCTCCCGTCAACTAGCCATTTCTGGCACCGTTGCCGGGGAGATCTACGCCAAGTCAATACATACCATGTACCCATCACAAAATCTTATCCCTCGCATTACATTATTTGCCATTTGCCTCTAGTTTTCCTCTCCCCCACTTCACCCTTGCCGTTTTATTCGCCTCTTTCCCGTTTTCCTTTCTTTCACCATGGCCAAATCAAAAAGGGGTAAGGGTTTTCTCCCGAGTTCTAGTACTTTGGATATACCCTCTGTCCTTTCTAAGCTCATAAATAATGATGCTATGGAAAGACCTACCGGGGTTATCAATGAGAGTTTGGATAATTTCGATGAAGATGATCCCGGAATTTTTTGTTATTTGCTTGATGAGTCTTTGAAGATGCTTGGGATAGGTTATTAAGGATCCGAGCTAGCTATGTGCCCCTATATCAAATTGAGATATACCTAAAAAGCTTTTATGTTGGCTTACCCTCCTCGTTTAAGCAAGTTGTAGATTCTATTTTTGAAGAAGGTTTTCTTAAGGGGGATGCCATAGATACCTATGAAAAGATGAAAACTATATTTGGGCACCCCATGAGTGAGAGGGTTGAATCCACCTCTCTTTTGTGCTTTTATGAAAATTAAATTATTAAAGAGATGAAGGCTAGCTTAGATGCAAATTTTTGTAGCGTGCTTAATCTTTCCTCCACCATTAATGGCCATGTGCTTTCTCAAAATAGAAAGATAAATGATATATATAAGAAATTTTCTCTTTTCTTTCCCAACACCAAAGATGACAACACCTAGATCTATCCTTGTTTTTATGCCTAGCTAGGGGCGTTATACGATAACGCTTGTTGGGAGGCAGCCCAATTTTATTTTTGTTCCTGTTTAGTAATAAATAAATCATCTATCCTCTGTTATGATTGTATTTTTTATGTTTTAATTAGTGTTTGTGCCAAGTAAAGCCTTTAGGATATTCTTGGATGATTGTTATTTGATCTTGCTGAAAAATAGAAAGTATGCGCTCACGAGAATAATTTTCATTTTTAACCGGAGAGCGATAAAATAACAATTCCAACTGTACTAGATCAATATACAAATTATTTAGGATGTCCTAAATTCTCAGGATTTTTGGAGTTACATAAGTATTCGAAACGTACAAATTACTACAAACTATTCTGTTTTTGACAGATTCTGTTTTTTCGTGTGTTGTTTGCTTATATTGATGAATCTATGGCTAGTATCGGGGGGTATGAACCATACAGAAGTTGGAATACAGTAGGTTTAACACCAATATAAATAAAGAATGAGTTCATTACAGTTCCTTAAAGGGGTGGTTTGTTTTCTTATATTAACGGAGCTCATGAGATTTTCTGTTGAGTTTTGTGTTGTGAAGTTTTCAAGTTTTTGGGTATAGATTTGATGGATTTCGGAACAAGGAGTGGAAAGAGCCTAAGCTTGGGGATGCCCAAGGCACTCCAAGGTAAAATCAAAGGACAACCAAAAGCCTAAGCTTGGAGATGCCCCGGAAGGCATCCCCTCTTTCGTCTTCATCTATCGGTAACTTTACTTGAGGCTATATTTTTATTCACCACATGATATGTGTTTTGCTTGGAGCGTCTTGTACGATTTGAGTCTTTGCTTTTTAGTTTACCACAATCATCCTTGCTTTATACACCTTTTGGAGACACACACATGAATCAGAATTTATTAGAATACTCTATGTGCTTCACTTATATCTTTTGAGCTAGATAATTTTGCTCTACTGCTTCACTTATATCTTTTTAGAGCATGGTGGTGGTTTTATTTTATAGAAATTATTGATCTCTCATGCTTCCCTTATATTATTTTGAGAGTATTTTAGAATATCATGGTAATTTTCTTTGTTTATGAAATTAGTCCTAATATGATAGGCATCCAAGATGGGTGTAATAAAAACTTTCATATAGAGTGCATTAAATACTATGAGAAGTTTGATTCTTGATAGTTGTTTTGAGATATAAAGGTGGTAATATTAGAGTTGTACTAGTTGAGTAATTATGGAATTGAGAAATACTTGTGTTGAAGTTGGCAAGTCCCGTAGCATGCACGTATGTTAAACGTTGTGTGACAAATTTGAAGCATGGGGTGTTCTTTGATTGCTTTCCTTATGTGTGGCGGTCAGGGACGAGCGATGGTCTTTTCCTACCAATCTATCCCCCTAGGAGCATGCGCGTAGTGCTTGGTCTTGATGACTTGTAGATTTTTGCAATAAGTATGTGAGTTCTTTATGACTAATGTTGAGTCCATGGATTATACGCACTCTCACCCTTCCATCATTGCTAGCCTCTTCGGTATCGTGCATTGCCCTTTCTCACCACGAGAGTTGGTGCAAACTTCGCCGGTGCATCCAAACCCCGTGATATGATACGCTCTATCACACATAAGCCTCCTTATATCTTCCTAAAAACAGCCACCATACCTACCTATTATGGCATTTCCATAGACTTTCCAAGATATATTGCCATGCAACTTTCCACCGTTTTGTTTATTATGACACACTCCATCATTATCATATTGCTTTGCATGATCATGTATTTGACATCGTATTTGTGGCAAAGCCACCTTCATAATTCTTTCATACATGTCACTCTTGATTCATTGCATATCCCGGTACACCGCCGGAGGCATTCACATAGAGTCATATTTTGTTCTAAGTATCGAGTTGTAATTCTTGAGTTGTAAGTAAATAAAAGTGTGATGATTTTCATTATTAGAGCATTGTCCCATGTGAGGAAAGGATGATGGAGAATATGATTTCCCCACAAGTTGGGATGTGATTCCGGATGAAAAAAAGAGGCCATAAAAAAAGAAAAATGGCCCAAAGCAAAAAATGAGAGAAAAAGAGAGATGGGGCAATGTTACTATCCTTTTACCACACTTGTGCTACAAAGTAGCACCATGATCTCCATGATAGAGAGTCTCCTATTTTGTCACTTTTATATACTAGTGGGAATTTTTCATTATAGAACTTAGCTTGTATATTCCAATGATGGGCTTCCTCAAAATGCCCTAGGTCTTCATGAGCAAGCAAGTTGGATGCACACCCACTTAGTTTCTTTTGTTGAGCTTTCATATATTTATAGCTCTAGTGCATCTGTTGCATGGCAATCCCTACTCCTTGCATTGACATCCATTGATGGGCATCTCCATAGCCCGTTGATTAGCCGCGTCAATGTGAGACGCTTTCCCTTTTTGTCTTCTCACACAACCTCCATAATCATATTCTATTCCACCCATAGTTCTATGTCCATGGCTCACGCTCATATATTGCGTGAAAGTTGAAAGAGTTTGAAAATGCTAAGTATGAAACAACTGCTTGGCTTGTCATCGGGGTTGCGCATTATGGGAGCATTTTGTGTGACGAAAATGAAGCATGGCCAAACTATATGATTTTGTAGGGATAAGCTTTCTTTGGCTATGTTATTTTGATAAGACATAATTGCTTGGTTAGCATGCTTGAAGTATTATTATTTTTATGTCAATATTAAACTTCTGTCTAGAATCTTTTGGGTTTAAACATTCATGCCGCAATAAAGAGAATTACATTGAAAATTATGTTAGGTAGCATTCCACATCAAAAATTCTGTTTTTATCATTTACCTACTCAAGGACGAGGAGGAATTAAGCTTGGGGATGCTTGGTACGTCTCCAACATATCTATAATTTTTGATTGTTCCATGCTATTATATTATCTGTTTTGGTTGTTTAATGGGCTTTATTATGCACTTTTATATTATTTTTTGGACCACCCTATTAACCGAAGGCCAAATACAAATTGTTTTTTTGCCTATTTCAGTGTCTCGCGGAAAAGGAATATCAAATGGAATCCAAACGGAATGAAACCTTTGCGAGGATCTTTTTTTTGGAACAAACGCAATCCAGGAGACTTAGAGTGGAGGTCAAGGAAGCAACGAGGCGGCCACGAGGTAGGGTGGCCCCCCAGGGGGAAGGCGCGCCCCCACCCTCGTGGGCCCCTCGTGGCTCCACCTAATGAAGCTATATACCTAGGGTAGGGGCACGGACCTGTCCTAAAGAGACCTACCCGATGACATCCCTAGAAGATGTCACCTTTCAATCGACTTGAAGGTATCCCACTAGACGGGTTGAAGACACTCGACCAAGAAGCTGTCACTCGACCAAGAAGCCAACCACTCGACTGCCAGAAGACCTAAAGTCACTCCGCAGGCAAACGGTCGGCTATTAAGTAGTCTTTATGGTCATTATAGCACTTTATTAGGGGCGTTACCAGTAACGCCCAACCTTAAATGTACCTAAACCCCTGCATTACTGAGGGCAGGAGGGGCCGGCGAACTCTATATAAGCCACCCCCCTCCTTAGTAAGAGGGGTTCGCACCCCTGTTATCTTCATACGCATAATCCAATCGACCGCCTCCGGGCACCGAGATGTAGGGCTGTTACTTCCTCCGAGAAGGGTCTGAACTCGTAAACCTTGCGTGCTTAGAACTTCCCAATAGCTAAGATCTAGCCTCTCCATACACAACCCCCTACTTTACTGTCAGACTTAGAACCACGACAGTTGGCGCCCACCTTGGGGCCGAAGTCTTAGCGCCTAATTGGAGAAGTTGCGATTTTTCCGATCCATTTGATCATGGTTTCCTGCGGAGTTTTGGTAGAGGGCCACGAGATCCGTCTCGGCGCGCTCACCTTGATTGCCGACGACTCCGCCTGGCTTCAGGAGGCGCCGCTCGACATCGACATGCTCCCCGTCCGCGGTGCGACGCACTTCCGCGCATGCATTCGTGGCATCCTCCTATGGCAGCCGTCGACCCAGTATCAGTCGGCCCCCGTGTCGTCTCCCTGCCCCGTCTCCCACCAGCGCAAGCGCTCAGGTCGGTCGAGACTCCAGCGGTGGGTGAGGCACGTCGTGGCACGCCAGTCGGCGGCCCCACAAGTCACGGCAATCGAGCCCGACGAATCCCTCTGCGGCCTGTTCGACTGGCTCCGCGGAGACCGCATCTGAGTGCAATAGCGGCGACCCTTTGGCTGAGGTTCTGGCGGTCGAGGGAACACACAGTCCTCCCGGATTCCCTCGCGCTGATGGGGGCGCGGGTGGAGGCGACCCGTCGCATCCCCACGACGAGTACCTCCCCGAACCTCTCACGTCATTGCAGCGAGAGGAGCTTCGCCATCGGAACATGGATGCGCTCCACATTCCTATTGTTGGAGAAACCCCCGAGGCCCGGGCCTTGGAGGACGTGCGCTTGGCTAACCTGGCCAAGCGCACTCGACTGGAGAATCTCCAGCGAATACTCGACGAGCAAGCGCGTCAGCGGGCTCCCGAGTCCAGTCGACGTCAACAAGCTCCAGAGCCCAGTCGGCGTCAGCTCTTCCCGCCGCCGCAGGTATACCGAACCCCGGTTCAGAATTTGGCCACTGCGGCCCGTATAGCAGAGTCAATTCAGCCCTCCCAGTCGGAGGCTGGCAGGGGCTTGTTGCAGATCAGAGCGTTGCTCCGAGCGGCGGGAAACCAGAATTCCGCTGTTTCTCAGTCGCGGAATAGGATCCACAGTCGATCCGTTGCAACAGAGACAATCCAGTCTGCTCACAGCCCGAGATTGCCGCCGAGGAGTGAGGGACGTGGTGACCAGCATGATCAGTACAGGAGGAATGAACAATATGATCACCAATTCAATCGCGATGATCAACGTCGAGTGCCAACCCCTCCCTTGAGGAGTGGGTCGCATGCGCCTCGACGGCAAGATGACAGACGCCCTCATAACGTTGGGCAGAGGATTCCAGTCAACCCCAGGGACCCAGGCTTTGATGCGAGATCCATCCTCGTTCAAGGCTTGGTTGATAGGAACAGAGCTCATCGAGAAGGCCACGACAGAGACGCGCCTGCCAGCAGCAGAGTACGTGCTTCGGGGCCAGAGTGTTTCAGTCGAGCCATCAGAGCCGTAGTGATCCCCCCAACTTCAGGCTGGCGACTGGAGTCAGCAAGTTCACCAGTGAATCTAAGCCTGACACTTGGCTCGAAGATTACCGAGTGGCTGTGCAGATTGGCGGTGGCAATGATGAGGTGTCCATGAAGCATTTACCTCTCATGTTAGAAGGCTCAGCTAGAGCGTGGCTGAATCAGTTGGCTCCCAGCAGCATCTACACTTGGGAGGACCTCTCCCGAGTGTTTGTCACAACCTTTGAAGGAACTTGCAAGCGGCCTGCAGGCCTTACAGAGTTGCGATCCTGCGTACAGAAGCCGAATGAAACACTGAGGGATTACATCCAGAGGTGGATCACACTGCATCACACGGTTGAGAATGTGCCAGACCATCAGGCAGTTTGTGCCTTCATGGAAGGCGTTAAATACAGAGAGTTGAATCTGAAGTTCGGTCGAGCTGGAGAAATGTCTCTGAATCGGATGATGGAGATTGCCACCAAGTACGCTAATGGTGAAGACGAAGACTGACTCTGAAGCGGCAAGCTCAAGGCAGTCGCCCAAGAAACCAGAGGAAACTCCAGTCGGAAACAGAAGCGGAAGGCCGAGCCAGCCGCTCCTGGGGAGGCCCTGGCCGTAGCCCAAGGAAACTTCAAGGGAAAACCCAAGGGCACCTGGAAGCCCAAAAAAGTCAAGGATCAAGATGGGAATGATGTTTTGGATCTGCCATGTCACATCCACACCAAGAAAGATGAAGAGGGTGATTTTATTTACCCCAAGCATACCACTCGACAGTGCCGGCTCCTGATCCAGCAGTTTCAGGGCAAGCAGCCCAAGGATAAAGAAAAAGAGCCAGACAGGGTTGAGGACAAGGATGATAGTGACGTTGGATACCCCCAGGTCAATTCCACCCTGATGATTTTTGCCGATGTCGAAAGCAAAAGTCGACTGAAAGTCATTAACCGTGAGGTGAACATGGTTGCTCTGGCAACACCTAGTTACCTGAAGTGGTCTCAGACTGCCATCACATTCGACCAGTCTGATCACCCGACGCACATTGCCACCCCTGGGAGGCGAAAGGAATGGGCATTCCGATGTCCAGACTCAGTACCAGTAACATGAGCTTCCACGGAGTGATTCCTGGGAAGAAAGCCGAGTCACTCGGCCAGATTGCTCTTGATGTGGTTTTTGGTGATTCAAAGAATTACCGCAAGGAAAAGTTGACATTCGAGGTTGTGGACTTCTAAAGTGCTTATCATGCCATTTTGGGCAGGCCAGCTTACGCACGCTTCATGGCTCGACCATGTTACGTGTATCTCAAACTGAAGATGCCTGGCCCCAAAGGTGTGATCACTGTTACGGGCAACTGAAAGAAACCAGAAGAGTGTTTTCAGAAGGGATCAAAGATCGCTGATGCTCAGATGGCAGTGGTTGAGCTGAAAGAGTACCAAAAGACTGCCGATCCGAGTGAATTGCTGCGAGCTAAGAAGCCTGCTTCAGAATTAGCTTTTCAGTCGTCTGGTGAAACAAAGACAGTCCACATTCACCCGACCGACCCCGACGCTGCTCCAACTCACATCTCGACGATGCTCGACTCCAAATTGGAAGAAGCACTCATCCAGCTCCTCCGTGAGAATTGGGACATCTTCGCATGGAAACCCTCTGACATGCCTGGAGTTCCCAGAGGGCTGGATGAGCACCGTCTACGAGTCGACCCAAAATTCAAGTCTGTGAAGGAACATCTTCGACGGTCCGCCGTCCAGAAGAAGCAAGCCGTCGGCGAGGAGGTGGCTCGGCTCTTAGCAGCGGAGTTCATTCGAGAGATTTAGCACTCCGAGTGGCTCACCAATGTCGTCATGGTCCCCAAGAAGGACAAGTCACTTCGCATGTGCATTGATTTCAAACATATCAATCGGGCCTGCCTGAAAGATCATTTTCCTCAACCTCGCATCGACCAAATAGTTGACTCGACTGCGGGGTGCGAGAGATTGTCTTTTCTAGATGCCTATTCCAGGTACCATCAGATCCGTCTGTATGGGCCCGACGAGATCAAAACGGCTTTCATCACTCCATTCGGATGCTTCTGTTACGTCACCATGCCGTTCGGCCTCAAGAACGCCGGAGCCACATTCATGAGAATGATTCAGAAGTGTTTACTTACTCAAATCAGTCGGAATGTGGAGGCATACATGGATGATATTATGGTCAAGTCCCGGAAAGGTTCCGACCTACGGGCTGACCTTGCTGAAACCATTGCCAACCTCAGGAGGTATGATATCAAGCTCAAACCATCAAAGTGCACTTTCGGAGTTCCAGGTGGAAAGTTACTCGATTTTCTTGTTTCCGAATGGGGGATCGACGCCAATCCTGAAAAAATTGGCACCATACTCCGGATGAAGCGTCCTGTACGCGTGCACGATGTCCAAAAGCTTACAGGCTGCTTGGCCGCTTTAAGTCGATTCATTTCTCGTCTCGGTGAAAAGGCGTTGCCTCTTTACCGACTGATGAAGAAGTCTGACAAGTTCAAGTGGACTCCAGAAGCTGATGCAGCATTTGCAGAGCTCAAAGCTCTGCTCTCCACCCAGCCGGTGCTTGCTGCCCCAATCAGCAAAGAGCCTCTGCTGCTTTACATTGCAGCCACAGGACAAGTTGTCAGTACATTGCTTACAGTCGAGCGGGAAGAGGAAGGAAAGGCCTTCAAAGTTCAACGCCTAGTATATTATGTGTCTAAAGTTTTGACCCCTTCAAAACAAAGATACCCTCACTACCAGAAGCTTGTATATGGGATTTATATGACCACGAAGAAAGTTGCACATTACTTCTCTGACCACTCCATTACAGTCGTCAGCGACGCCCCACTATTAGAGATTCTGCATAACAGAGACGCAACTGGTCGAGTGGCCAAGAGGGCGATTGAACTCCTTCCCTTAGATATCATGTTTGAAGCAAAGAAGGCTATCAAGTCCCAAGCAATCGCAGATTTCATCGCCGAGTGGATTGAACAGCAACTTCCGACTCAAGTTCGCTCGGAGCACTGGACCATGTTCTTCGATGGGTCTAAGATGCTAAATGGTTCCGGTGCCGGGGTAGTCCTAGTCTCCCCCCGAGGAGATAAGCTCAGATATGTTCTCTAGATTCACTTCAATTCCTCCAATAATGAAGCAGAATATGAAGCGCTTTTGTATGGGTTGCGCATGGCCATTTCACTCGGTGTCCGTCGCCTCATGGTCTATGGCGACTCAGATTTGGTGGTAAATCAAGTGATGAAGGAGTGGGACGTCAGAAGTCCGGCAATGACTAGTTATTGCAATGCAGTGTGAAAGCTTGAAAAGAAATTCGAGGGGTTAGAGCTCCATCACGTCCCTCGACTGAAAAATCAGGCAGCTGACGATTTGGCAAAGATAGGCTCCAAGAGAGAGGCCATTCCCAGCAACATGTTCCTGGAACACATTCACTCGCCGTCAGTCCAAGAGGATCCTTTTACAGAAGAAGCCCCGCAGCCAAAAAGTGCCACAGATCCGACTGAAGTCGAAGTTCCTACTGTGGTCGACCTAATCATGGAGGTCCTGGCAATCACTCCCGACTGGACGATACCGTACATCACGTATATCCTAAGGAAAGAACTCCCGGAGGACGAGGAAGAGGCTCGCAGATCGTCCGCCGATCCAAAGCCTTCACAGTGATAAGGGGACAGTTGTATAGAGAAAGCGTGACTGGTATCGGTCAGAAGTGCATAACACCAGAAGAAGGTCGGATAATCCTTGACAATATCCACTCGGAGACCTGTGGTCACCATGCGTCCTCTCGGACCATTGTGGCTAAAGCATACCGAGCGGGATTTTACTGGCCAAGGGCAAATGAGATGGCAAAAGAGATAGTCGACAAGTGTGGAGGGTGCCAGTTCTACTCCAACATGTCACACAAGCCTGCATCAGCCCTGAAGACCATTCCACTCCTCTGGCCCTTCGCGGTCTGGGGACTGGACATGGTTGGTCCACTGAAAACAGGCAGGAGTGGCTTCACTCATGTGCTTGTGGCAGTCGACAAATTTACCAAATGGATTGAAGCCAAGCCCATCAAGAATCTTGATGCTTGCACTGCTATCAGTTTCTTCAGAGGGTTAACATTCAGATATGGAGTCCCGCATAGCATCATCACTGACAATGGGTCAAACTTTGATTCAGACAAGTTCAGAGCTTTTTGCGCCTCTCAAGGCACACGAGTCGACTATGCGTCGGTCGCCCATCCCCAGTCGAATGGACAAGCTGAGAGAGCAAATGGTCTGATCCTTAAAGGACTAAAACATCGACTAATGCGTGATCTCAAGCACGCGGCAGGTGCTTGGGTCGACGAGCTTCCGTCAGCTCTGTGGGGATTGAGGACCACCCCAAACCGGTCGACTGGAAGAACTCCATTCTTTCTGGTTTATGGAGCCCAAGCAGTTCTGCCGAGTGATCTTCTTCACAACGCACCCCGAGTCGAACTCTATACCGAAGATGAAGCAGAACAAGCCCGGCAAGACGCAGTCGACCTCCTAGAAGAAGAAAGAGAGATGGCCATGATCAGATCGACCATTTATCAGCAAGACTTGCGTCGATTCCACGCCAGGAATGTCAAGAGCCGAGCCTTCCAAGAAGGAGATTTGGTCCTCCGAGTGGATCAACAGAAACCACACAAGCTTGCTCCTACTTGGGAAGGCCCCTTCATCGTCACAAGAGAGCTCCATAATGGAGCGTATCACCTCTACAATGTTGATCGCCAGATCGACGAGCCACGAGCTTGGAACGCTGAACTACTCCGCCCCTTTTACACTTAAGTTCTCCCTTAGACGGGATGTAATAAGATTTTTTTTTCTGCAGTTCATTTTTATCAAAGACAAGAGTGTTCCAATAATTGCTGTCACTTTTGTTTGCATACAAAATCCCCTAGTGGGTGACTTGGCTGTGAATCCGTTTCGCCTAAGTTTGAAAAATCCTACCGAGTGGAGAGAAATCCTCCCACTCGGGGGCTTAGCTGCAGTCCAGTACTCGCCTAAGTTCTCCCACTTCGAGACTTAGCTGCAGTCAGGCACTCGCCTAAGTTCGAGAAAATCCTACCGAGTGGAGAGCAATCCTCCCACTCGGGGGCTTAGCTCCAGTCCAGTACTCACCTAAGTTCTCCCACTTCGAGACTTAGCTGTAGTCAGGCACTCGCCTAAGTTTGAGAAAATCCTACCGAGTGGAGAGCAATCCTCCCACTCGGGGGCTTAGCTGCAGTCCAGTACTCGCCTAAGTTCTCCCACTTTGAGAATTAGCTGCAGTCAGGCACTCGCCTAAGTTCGAGAAAATCCTACCGAGTGGAGAGCAATCCTCCCACTCGGGGGCTTAGCTGCAGTCCAGTACTCGCCTAAGTTCTCCCACTTTGAGACTTAGCTGCAGTCAGGCACTCGCCTAAGTTCGAGAAAATCCTACCGAGTGGAGAGTAATCCTCCCACTCGGGGGCTTAGCTGCAGTCCAGTACTCGCCTAAGTTCTCCCACTCAGAGGCTTAGCTGCAGTCCAGCAATCGCCTAAGTTTGAAAAAATCCTACCGAGTGGAGAGCAATCCTCCCACTCGGGGGCTTAGCTGCAGTCCAGCACTCGCCTAAGTTTGAAAAAATCCTACCGAGTGGAGAGCAATCCTCCCACTCGGGGGCTTAGCTGCAGTCCAGTACTCGCCTAAGTTCTCCCACTTTGAGAATTAGCTGCAGTCAGGCACTCGCCTAAGTTCGAGAAAATCCTACCGAGTGGAGAGCAATCCTCCCACTCGGGGGCTTAGCTGCAGTCCAGTACTCGCCTAAGTTCTCCCACTTTGAGACTTAGCTGCAGTCAGGCACTCGCCTAAGTTCGAGAAAATCCTACCGAGTGGAGAGTAATCCTCCCACTCGGGGGCTTAGCTGCAGTCCAGTACTCGCCTAAGTTCTCCCACTCAGAGGCTTAGCTGCAGTCCAGCAATCGCCTAAGTTTGAAAAAATCCTACCGAGTGGAGAGCAATCCTCCCACTCGGGGGCTTAGCTGCAGTCCAGCACTCGCCTAAGTTTGAAAAAATCCTACCGAGTGGAGAGCAATCCTCCCACTCGGGGGCTTAGCTGCAGTCCAGCACTTGCCTAAGTCCTCCCACTTTGAGACTTAGCTGCAGTGAGGCACTCGCCTAAGTTCGAGAAAATTCTACCGAGTGGAGAGCAGCCCTCCCACTCGGGGGCTTAGCTCCAGTCCAGTACTCGCCTAAGCTCTCCCGCTAAGAGACTTAGCTGCAGTCATGCACTTGCCTAAGTTTGAAAAATCCTACCGAGTGGAGAGCAATCCTCCCACTCGGGGGCTTAGCTGCAGTCCAGTACTCACCTAAGTTCTCCCACTTTGAGACTTAGCTGCAGTCAGGCACTCGCCTAAGTTCGAGAAAATCCTACCGAGTGTAGAGCAATCCTCCCACTCGGGGGCTTAGCTGCAGTCCAGTACTCGCCTAAGTTCTCCCACTCGGAGGCTTAGCTGCAGCCCAGCACTCGCCTAAGTTTGAAAAAATCCTACCGAGTGGAGAGCAATCCTCCCACTCGGGGGCTTAGCTGCAGTCCAGCACTCGCCTAAGTTCTCCCACTTTGAGACTTAGCTGCAGTCAGGCACTCGCCTAAGTTCGAGAAAATCCTACCGAGTGGAGAGTAATCCTCCCACTCGGGGGCTTAGCTGCAGTCCAGTACTCGCCTAAGTTCTCCCACTCAGAGGCTTAGCTGCAGTCCAGCACTCGCCTAAGTTTGAAAAAATCCTACCGAGTGGAGAGCAATCCTCCCACTCGGGGGCTTAGCTGCAGTCCAGCACTCGCCTAAGTTTGAAAAAATCCTACCGAGTGGAGAGCAATCCTCCCACTCGGGGGCTTAGCTGCAGTCCAGCACTCGCCTAAGTCCTCCCACTTTGAGACTTAGCTGCAGTGAGGCACTCGCCTAAGTTCGAGAAAATCCTACCGAGTGGAGAGCAGCCCTCCCACTCGGGGGCTTAGCTCCAGTCCAGTACTCGCCTAAGCTCTCCCGCTAAGAGACTTAGCTGCAGTCAGGCACTTGCCTAAGTTTGAAAAATCCTACCGAGTGGAGAGCAATCCTCCCACTCGGGGGCTTAGCTGCAGTCCAGTACTCACCTAAGTTCTCCCACTTTGAGACTTAGCTGCAGTCAGGCACTCGCCTAAGTTCGAGAAAATCCTACCGAGTGGAGAGCAATCCTCCCACTCGGGGGCTTAGCTGCAGTCCAGTACTCGCCTAAGTTCTCCCACTCGGAGGCTTAGCTGCAGTCCAGCACTCGCCTAAGTTTGAAAAAATCCTACCGAGTGGAGAGCAATCCTCCCACTCGGGGGCTTAGCTGCAGTCCAGCACTCGCCTAAGTTTGAAAAAATCCTACCGAGTGGAGAGCAATCCTCCCACTCGGGGGCTTAGCTGTGTCCAGCACTCGCCTAAGTCCTCCCACTTTGAGACTTAGCTGCAGTCAGGCACTCGCCTAAGTTCGAGAAAATCCTACTGAGTGGAGAGCAGCCCTCCCACTCGGGGGCTTAGCGGCAGTCCAGTACTCGCCTAAGCTCTCCCGCTAAGAGACTTAGCTGCAGTCAGACACTCGCCTAAGTTTGAAAAATCCTACCGAATGAAGAGCAAACCTCCTGCTCAGAGGCTTAGCAGCAGTCCAGTGCTCGCCTAAGTACAGGACTCGACCCAATCCGCAAGAAGTTATGCCACAAATACAAATGGTATTCCGAGCGAAGATCAAGTTCCACTCGACAGATCAAACCGCGAAGATATTCAACAAAAAATCAAGTTCGGATAAAGCCTAAAAGGTCCCAGACCTCAGATCAAAGTACTCGAGCCCTCGGCTCGGCAGAGTTTAACGGTTACAAATCCACTCGGCATTCCGAAGCAAATTTAAGGAGAAGCATAAAAGTTTTTCATTCCTCAGGCGGAGGACTGGCAGGGGCGACGAACTCATCCAAGTCGATCCTGTCTGCAATACGGGTGGCAGCAGCAATAAAGGTCTCCATGAAGTCTTGAAAGCTGTGCCTCTTGGTATTGGCGACTTGGATGGCGGCCAGCTTCTCTTCTCGCGCCTCCTTGCAATGGACGCAGACTAGAGACAGTGCCACATCAGCGCTGCACCGAGCAGAAGACTTCTTCCACTCCTGCACTCGGTCAGGGATTCCGTTAATTCGAGTCATCAGAGACTCGAGATCGTTCTGGAGCGTAGACTCTGGCCAAAGTGTCGGGTCGATCCGTGACATGGCAACCTTCAGCCGAGCCAAGTAATCCATGACGCCATCAATGTGAGATTCCAGTCGGAGCAGATTCATGGCAGCTTCATCATTCACCGGAGAGTTGATTGGATCCAAACCTGTTTCAATCCGCCCAGTCTCCTCCTCAAAGTTCTGGCAAAGCTCTACATACACGATCCAAGGATAAGTCAATTTTCATAGACTGAGTCGACACAAAAAGAAAACCAGTCGGAATTGAACGTGCACCTTCAAGCTTGATGTACAACTTCTTGGCCAGGCTCCTCAAGTAGCTCTCCAGGTCGTCCCTCGTACGAACGACGCCTTCCATCTTCTCGTTCAGGGCGAGGTTCTCCTTCTTCCAATGTGTGCACTCCCTGTTGGCTTCATTCAGAGCGGTCTTCAGCTTGGTATTCTCTTCTTCTAATTGGCCGGCCGAAGCCAACTTCTGTTCAGCCAGAGCGATCTTGTCATCAGCCTCCATGCGGGCAGCAGCCAAGTCCTGATCCTTCTTCGCCAGAGCCTCGCTCAGTTCTCCTGCAAAAGAAATGATGATTGGTTCAGAAACAGCAGAAGGGTACTCAAGCCTAAAAACAAAACCAGTCGACAAAGTCGTCTTACCAGCGGCGCCGTCTCTGACCTTCTGCAGCTCCGTTCTGGCCAGCTCCAGATCAAGGTTCAGTTGAATCCGCTGCTTCTCCAACTCAGTATAGCGAGATGAAAGTTCGCAGGATTTCTGTAAAAACAAAAGTCAGTCGACAGACGTCCAAGACAATGGCGACGTTTCTAAGACCACAGCCGAATCAAAAACATTCGACAGTAGTCTCGGGGACTACACCCAGTGGGTGCACTCAGCGTGCCCCCACTGGTTCGACCAAAAAAAGGCGAGAAGAGAGAAAGTCTACTGCCCGCAGTCGACCGGATACAGTTCCATTCGACATGGCTTGACCAGACCGAGTGAAGAAATACAGATACAGTAACACAATGTAAAGACTACAGTCGACTGCCAGCAGTCCACCGTAGTCTCGGGGACTACACCCAGTGGGTGCACTCAGCGTGCCCCCACTCGTCCAAGAATTGGCAAACACACGCAGTGGGTGTACAGATAAAGATACAAAAGATCTTCAGAAAAAAGAGAGACTCTTCAAACGATAAAGTGTCGAGTCGACTGACCTGGACGATGCTCTGAAGAGCCGAACTCGCGTCATAGGCTGCTTGGCTGGCCTCCCGAGCCATCTTCACTTGCTCCATCATGACCCCCGCCTGGCGTATAGCCTCCTTTGCAGCAGCCGCTTGGTCCTCAGGGACGGGGTATGCAACAAAAAGCGAAGATGGATCCGCAGTCGACGCCGAAGGCCGCACACTCGACAAAGAGTTGGCGAAAGTCACAGAAGCCCGAGTGGTGTTGCCACCATCCCGAGCCATGGTCTCGGACTCCGAAGTAGGCTAGGGAGTCTTGTCAGCTGACGACCTCTTGTTCCTCCTCATCCTCATTGGTTCGTTGTCGTCGTCATCCGGGAGGTCGATAACATGAGGAGGGGCTGCAAGGGAAACATTCAATCGACCAGAATTACAAGAAATGACCAGTTGACTCAAAAACAGAACGTCAGTAATCATACCAGGGTTGGAGGTAACAGCATCCCCCATCTCTTGGTCGTCATCCTTGGCGGAGACCACAGAAGTAGCAGCGCTGCAAATCTCGAAAAGTCAGTCAGTTGGCTCAATGAATCGACCAAGGATCCGTCCACGGCGACGAAGGAAAACAAGCTTTATTACCCAGAAATGGTAGGGACAGCTATCTTCATCTTGGGCAGAGCCTTGGGCGGCTTGGACAGTGTCGTGTGTGGGTGCTTGGGAACCTTCCCAGTCGGCATTGGAGAAGAGGTCCGAGGGTGTTTTGACGACGGCCCAATGGAGGAAGTCGCCTTACCACGTTCCTGCGCTGGGTCGTGTGCGAGCTTGGATCGCCTCTCCGGGCGGGGGGGGGGGGTTCAACCTCCTCCTCCTCCTCCTCCTTGTTGAGAAGATGTCGTCGCCTCCCTCTCCTTCACCATCAGACTCCCACTCACCTTGGTCATCCCCGCTCTCGCCTCCGCTCGCCTCCCCTTCCTTAGTCGACCCCTGTGCCCCGTTGGGCGTCGAGTACATCTAGGTGGCCGCCTGGAAAACAGCAGACAAGACGAAAGTCAATCGACCTACTCAAAGAAGACCAACGCAAAAAACAAGATTTCAGTCGGGAGCATAAAGACATACCTGGTCCACTTCATACAAATTGTCGAGTGGAATGACCCTCCTGGCTCCTCGAGGGTTGTCTTTGTTCCCCGTGATGCTCGACAGCCACCCCTCCAGCATCTCGTCAGTGACCTCCTCCGGGTGGATCCGAGTGGTGTCCTCGAGGCCTGAGTACAGCCACATCGGGTGGTCACGAGCCTGGAGCGGTGGGATTCACCTCTTGAGGAAGACTTCCAGCAGATCCATTCCAGTCACACCCTCACGGACAAGCTCAACCACTCCACTCGCCAGCACCTTGACCTGGGCCTTTTCTTCCGGCATCACCTTTAGAGAAGTAGGTTTTTTGGCTCGGTCGAGAGAGAAAGACGGGAGACCAGTCGACTGCCCTGGGGTCGCCTGGTCCTGGCAGTAGAACCAAGTTGCCTGCCAACCTCAGACCTACTCCGGGAAAGTAATGGATGGAAAACAGCTCTTTCCCCTCGTTTGGATCGCCAAGCCCCCGCACAACTGGATCACTTGCGTCCTCTCATCACTCGACTTGGCCTTCTTGACCGACTGAGAGCGACAAGTAAAGATGTGCTTGAAAGGCCCCCAATGTGGGCGGCAACCCAAGAGCGCCTCACACATGGAAATGAAAGAAACGAGGTAGACAATGGAATTTGGAGTAAAGTGATGGAGCTGCGCTCCGAAGAAGTTCAAGAAATTTTGGACGAAAGGATGGGGCGGCAGAGAAAACCCTCGGTTGATGTGAGTGGCCAGGAGCACGCAATCACCATCACGGGGTTGAGGTTCGATCTCTCCCCCCGGAAGACGCGCGGCTTTGTGGGGAAAGGCTCCCCCTTCGACCATGTCGTCGAGATCCTCTTGCCGGAGCACCGACGGCATCCAGTCGCCCTGGATCCAACCTTTGGGTAGGGCGGTCCTGGAGGAAGATCTGCCACGTGCAGACCTCTTCCCTTTCCCCGCTGCCGCCGCCTTCTTCGCGCGCTCCAGAGCAGTCGTCTTGCCCTTCACCATCGTCGCCGGCGAAATCTCGAATGGGTTTGCGGCGCTAGGGTGAGAGCGGAGGTGGCGGAAGAAGTTGCGAAGGGAGAGAGGAAGAAGAAAGAAGGAGAAGTACGCGCACTGATGGGAAGCTCCTAGCCGGCAACTTATAAGGGGCCGCTCCCGAGTGGCTGACCGGTGGGCCCAGGCTATCCAGTCAAATCCCACAGCAGGCGCGCCCGCAGTACGTGGCGAAAAAGGCGACGCAGGGATCGCGGAGCCTCTGCTTTATCACTTCCGATTACTGCGGCCGCCCCCGTCCCGCGCGCTTCCCAAAAAATCCGAATCCCGTGACATCCGTTGGCTGGAGAACAACTCATCAAAACAGAAGACCCCGCTCGCACCAGCGCTCGATATGTCACAGGTAAAGAAATCCACTTGACGAAAGGCCTGGAATGGATCGAGGCGACTAGAAGAGGTTGATGACGTCATCCGTGACGGCCGACCCAGAACGAGGCACTCATGTAGCCCAAAGAACCAGTCAGAAAGATCACCAACTATCTCCCGCTCTAACCTCGATCCATTCGGGGGCTAATGATGAAGCTATATACCTAGGGTAGGGGCACGGACCTGTCCTAAAGAGCCCTACCCGAGGACATCCCTAGAAGATGTCACCTTTGAACCGACTTGAAGGTATCCCACTCGACGGGTTGAAGACACTCGACCAAGAAGCTGTCACTCGACCAAGAAGCCAACCACTCGACTGCCAGAAGACCTAAAGTCACTCCGCAGGCAAACAGTCGGCTAATAAGTAGTCTTTATGGTCATTATAGCACTTTATTAGGGGCGTTACCAGTAATGCCCAACCTTAAATGTACCTAAACCCCTGCATTACTGCGGGCAGGAGGGGGCCGGTGAACTCTATATAAGCCACCCCCCTCCTCAGTAAGAGGGGTTCGCACCCCTGTTATCTTCATACGCATAATCCAATCGACCGCCTCCGGGCACCGAGACGTAGGGCTGTTACTTCCTCCGAGAAGGGCCTGAACTCGTAAACCTTGTGTGCTTACAACTTCCCAATAGCTAAGATCTAGCCTCTCCATACACACCCCCTACTTTACTGTCAGACTTAGAACCACGACACCACCGACCTACTTCTTTCGCCTATATACACTCTTATGCCCTGAAAACAACCTGGGGAGCCACAAAACCACTTTTCCATTGCCGCAACCTTCTGTACCCGTGAGATCCCATCTGGGGACCTTTTTCGGTGATCTGCCAGAGGGGGATTCGATCACGGAGGGCTTCTACATCAACACCGTAGCCTCTCCGATGATGTGTGAGTAGTTTACCAAAGACCTTCGGGTCCATAGTTATTAGCTAGATGGCTTCTTCTCTCTCTTTGGATCTCAATACAAAGTTCTCCTCGATGTTCTTGGAGATCTATTTGATGTAATTCTTTTTCCGGTGTGTTTGCCGAGATCCGATGAATTGTGGGTTTATGATTAAGATTATCTATGAACAATATTTGATTCTTCTCTGAATTCTTATATGCATGATTTGATATCTTTGCAAGTCTCTTCGAATTATCAGTTTGGTTTGGCCTACTAGATTGATCTTTCTTGCAATGGGAGAAGTGCTTAGCTTCGGGTTCAATCTTGCGGTGTCGTTTCCCAGTGACAGCAGGGGCAGCAAGGCACGTATTGTATTGTTGCCATCGAGGATAAAAAGATGGGGTTTATATCATATTGCTTGAGCTTATCCCTCTACATCATGTCATCTTGCCTAATGCGTTACTATGTTCTTATGAACTTAATACTCTAGATGCATGCTAGATAACGGTCAATGTGTGTAGTAATAGTAGTAGATGCAGAATCGTTTCGGTCTACTTGTCATGGACGTGATATCTATGTTCATGATCATGCCTAGATATTCTCATAACTATGCGCTTTTCTATCAATTGGTCAGCAGTAATTTTTTCACCGACCGTAATATATGATATCTTGAGAGAAGCCACTAGTGAAACCTATGGCCCCCGAGTCTACTTTACATCATATTATTTTCCCATCAACTAGCTATTTCTGTCGCCGTTTATTTTGCAATTTGTACTTTTCAATCTATACAACAAAAATACCAAAAATATTTATCTTATTATCTCTATCAGATCTCACTTTCGCAAGTGACCATGAAGGGATAGACAACCCCTTTATCGCGTTGGTTGCGAGGTTCTTGTTTGTTTTTGCAGGTACTAGGCAACTTGCGTGTAGTCTCCTACTGGATTGATACCTTGGTTCTCAAACGCTAAGGGAAATACTTACGCTACTTTGCCGCATCACCCTTTCCTCTTCAAGGGAAAACCAATGCATGCTCAAGAGGTAGCATGAACGCATGAATTAGCATGTCGAACAAGTTCAACATATTTGTTTCGAGTAACCTATGCATAAGAGGAAGGACTGGCAGATCCACAATGTAGAATCCAGAACTCATCAAGAGTATTCTTATTGTGATCTTTTGGTTCCAAAGAACTTCTGCCAAGGATGGTTCAAGGTATTTGGAAGAATGATATACCATGAACCTCGAGGACTATCACAAAGGTTGCTAATATCCTAAAGGAACGAGCAAACACTATCAACATGAAGTGAGTAGAGTGAATCTTGGGTTCAAGAACCCAAAAATATAATACCTACATACTAAATAACATCACGAGATGCTTTCGAGAATGGTGGCCAGAATTATCACACTGGGAACACAAATCATGTCTAGATTACTAGGTGGTTCTCTAAGATACCCTAGTGTCATAATAATAGCCTCAAAATATATGTCGAGGCAATGGAGTACCTCAACACACCGATTAGTGTGCTCAATCAGACCCAAAAGGACATCGGGAACAGGAAGGAAAGATTTGCAAATGCATTAGATTGTTTAGAAACCTGGGATGAGTCGGATATCATACCGGCTGTAAATGCTCAAAAAGTTTTGAGATATAAATCCAGCAAAATGGTGGCATGACCACTCAACATCACAATATCAAGGTTCTGAGACCAACTATTAACACACAAAAGTAGTAGGATCTGAACTGAGCCTTGAATCCATCATTCCTGTAAGTCTCCAACATAGTAACTCGTCCTCCTGATAGATAGATGAGGAAGCCTAGTTCTTAACCCCGTAGAAAAGGAGAGGGTGACTCAGATCAGAAGGACATAAGGTAAAGGAGTAAAAAAAGCCTTACGTTCCCTTCCACAATCAATTCACTTATATAACTAAAGCATTTCAAGACTCGACTTCAACTAGTTTGGCTTGGTAATCCTATAGGTAGTCAAGCTCTGATACCAACGCTGTCAGGACCCCGATCCTAAAGCACACCGATCTAGCATGTAACACTTCTTATCACTTTGCGGCCTCACGGACGATATCCCCACGGGTGCCACCTAACCTAGCCTTGGACCATTTGCGCCTTTTGGCTCACGTATATGATGGTGTCGCTAGCATCCATATGACAGAGAACCCGGGATGACATGACTAGTCATAAACCCAAAGTGGCACTAACTTACAGGGACATGCATACATGCCCCAGCAATGCACGTGTCAGTCAGCAGCGAGTGAATCCAGGCTGGAGCAAGCTAACAAGACTCTAGTAGACACCGCGTGACATTTCCCTGAAGGACAGACACATGAGCAAAGAAGCACACATGCCGATCATCCCATGTGTTCCAGAGCAGTAGCAAGCTACCATGGCTCAGTGCAAGCACCAGGAGACATTTCCCCATAAGAGAGGCTACCAAGCATAAACAACTAGGTTGTCGGATCCCACACATACCAAGAATTTCAAAGGCATACACACAATATGCTCGATATGTGCAAATACAACAAGGCATCACAACAAAACTCTATGACTCAAAGTATTTATTCAATAGGCCACGAGGAGCCAGATATTACAAACATGGTCTCATGAACCAGCATTCAAGTCATACAAGCAACAAGCACATGCGGAAGCATAAACATGTCTAAGTATAGACATCTGAAAAGAAAGAAGGCTAGAAAGCTTGTCTATCTATAAGACCCTGCAAAGGAGCCAGACCTCTGTTAGGGATCCCAAGCTAATTGTCGAAGCCCACGTGGAACTACTAGTGAGACTGAAGTCTCTCTGCAAAAAATAATAATTAAGCAAACGTGAGTACAAATGTACCCAACAAGACTTACATTAGAACTAACTACTTATGCATCAGTATCAACAAAGGGGGTGGTGGAGTTTAACTGCAGCAAGCCGGCTATAACTCGGTGGCTATCCTGTACTATGAGTACTTCCTTTGAGGTGGCGCACACTAAGGGAGTCCTAGATTAGGGGGTCCCCGGGCGTGCGGGCTATGTGACGTGGGCCGGACTGGTGGGCCATGTATATACAAGATAACAGGCTTCCCCCCGTGTCCGGATGGGACTCTCGTTTGCGTGGATGGCAACCTTGGTGTTCGGATATGAAGATTCCTTTCTATGTAAACCGACTCTATATAACCCTAGGCCCCTCTAGTGTCCATATAAACCGGAGGGTTTAGTTCGTAGAGGCGATCACAACCATACAGGGTAGACATCTAGAGTTTAGCCATTGCGATCTCGAGGTAGATCAACTCGTGTAACCCCTATACTCATGAAAGTCAATCAAGCAGGAAGTAAGGTATTACCTCCATCAAGAGGGCCCGAACCTGGGTAAAAATCGTGTCCCCTGCCTCCTGTTACCTTCGATCCTCAGATGCATACTTTGGGACCCCCTACTTGAGATCGGCCAGTTTTGACACCGACATTGGTGCTTTCATTGGGAGTTCCTCTGTGTTGTCGACAGAAGGTTCGATGGCTCGTTTGATCATCTACAATGATGCTGTTTCAGAGGAGACTTTCCTCCCCGGCCAAATCTTCATATTTCGCGCCTTCACACTGCGCGCCAACTCGATTGGCCACCTCGAGCAGATTGACAGCTACACCCCTGGTCATCAGATCGGTTTCGGGAACCTAAACTATGTCGCCAATATCCAAGGAGACTTGATCTTTGAAGCATTCGCAGCCCCGACCGCTGCCCTGGCCTTAGATCCAGAGCGGACCATCGGGTCCGAAGACGGGAATTTGGAGCCCACCGGACTCCCTGCAATTATGGAACTTGCTACTGGAGATCCGAAGGGGACGGTGTCATCGGCTAACCCGAAGACGAACCGAACTCCCCTTGTCGCTAAAGCGCCGGACTCTCCCTCAGACTCTAAATCCGAACTCTCTAGGTCCGCGACAAGCGGGCGTGGTCAAGAGGCCCTCACCCCGGTCGGCCCAGCAGACTCTCGCTTCTCTGTCCAAACCTCGCTCCTAAACGAGGCTCTGGACTTAATGTGATCCCTCGCCATTACAGAGGAATCGTTTTCGAGTTACACCCAACCCGGACTAGGGGCTGAGCGTGGGGAATTTTACGCCCCACCCACCACCCACTTCATAGACACTTTCGAAGATCTAACAAACATGCTGGACTACGCCTCCGAAGACATAGATGGTATGGATGACGATGCCGGAGACGATCAAGGCCAAAACCCTCCATTTACCAGACGTTGGACGGCCACCTCCACATATGACATATACATGGTGGTTACACCCAAAGAGGATAACGAAGACGGCAAGAAGGATTAAATTGAGGACAAGCCTACCAAAGCACCTCCAAAGTGTCGACGTCAGCGATGCCTCTCAAAATTGCGTCGCGAAAAAGACAGCAATACCGACACTCCAGAGAATGCCAGAGACCCCGAAGCCCCTGTCGAGCCAACATCCAAACAAGATGATTGGGAGGATGGGAAAGTTAACCCCGATGATCCAATCAGGAATGAGGACTCGGAGGATAGTAACTACCTGCCGATCTCCGAGGAGGATGTGAGCCACGGCGTCGAAGATTTCATCGTGCCGGAGGAACCCCTTGAACAAAAGCGCTTTAAGCGCTGGCTAATCACCACTACAAGAAGCCTGAAAAAGAAGCAGCGGCAGCTTCAAGCTGATCAGGGTTTATTCAATGATAGATGGACTAATGTCCTGGCAGCCGAGGTGTACGGCCTCGAACGCCCAACTCAGAGTTACCCGAAGTGCCAGCTATTACCACAATTTGACGACGAGGCCTTTGAGCCAATACCGCCAAAGCACAAAACTGCCGACGGACCTGACCGACCACGACGTGCATGGGACAGACCGGCTACCCATGTCGAACACCGGCCCGCGCCAGCCCGCCGTCAAGGCACGGAGGCAGCGGCCTCGGGCTATACCTATGACCTACGTAAGGACCTGGATAGTAGATCCGGTCAGACAAGATCAATCTACGGGTCAAGGGGGCGTGCTCCAACACGAGAGGACGACCATCATGCCTGGTATGACAGGCATAACCTCACTCATGCTGAGAACCACATTTGGACTTCATCCGAACTGTGCCGCGACATCTCTCGATACAGAGGCGCCACATACCCCTTATGCTTCACCGATGAGGTTATGGAGCACCAGTTCCCCGAAGGTTTTTAACCTATGAACATCGAATCATACGATGGTACGACGGATCCCGCAGTATGGATCAAAGATTTTCTCCTCCACATTCACATGGCTCGCGGTGATGACCTCCGTGCCATCAAGTACCTGCCCCTAAAACACAAGGGGCCAGCACGGTACTGGCTGAATAGCCTCCCAGAAAACTCTATTGGAAGCTGGGAAGACTTGGAGCACACCTTTAGAGACAACTTCCAACGCACCTATGTTCGGCCTCCAGACGACGATAACCTTAGTCACATAGTCCAGCAATCCGGAGAGTCAGCCTAGAAACTCCAGACCAGGTTCTTAATTAAAAAGAACCAAATTGTGGATTGTCCAGACGTTGAAGCCCTCGCGGGCTTTAAACACAGCATCCGAGATGAATGGCTCGCCAGACACCTCGGCTAAGAAAAGCCAAAGTCCATGACAGCCCTTACCGCACTTATGACCCGCTTTTGCACGGGAGAAGATAGTTGGCTTACTCGTAGAAGCAACAACACTAGCGACCCTGACACCTCCAAAGCTAGGGATGGCAATTCCAAGCCACGATGCGACAAGCACAAGCGTCAAAGTAACAACCAAGATATCGACGACACGGAGGTTAACGCCGGATTCAGTGGCTCTAAACTCGGTCAGCGGAAGAAGCCATTTAAAGGAAATAGAGATGGTCCATCTAGTCTGGAGAGAGTACTCGATCGGCCTTGCCAGATTCATGGCACCCCCGATAAACCTGCCAATCACACCAATAGAAATTTATGGGTCTTTAAACAGGCTGGCAAGCTCAACGCCGAACACAAGGGGAAAGGGCCGCCCAACGAGGACGACGATGAAGAGCCTCACCCACATAAGACAGGGGGACAGAAGAAATTTCCCCCCGAGGTCAAAACGGTGAACATGATCTACGTCACTCACATCCCTAAACGGGAGCGCAAGCGCGCATTAAGGGACGTCTACGCCATAGAGCCAGTCGCCCCAAAATTTAACCCATGGTCAGCATGTCCGATCACTTTTGATTGCAGAGACCATCCGACCAGCATCTGTCACGGAGGTTGGGACGCATTGGTTCTTGATCCAATTATCAACGGATTCCACCTCACGCGAGTCCTTATGGACGGTGGCAGCAGTCTCAATCTGCTTTTTCAGGACACTGTTCATAAAATGGGCATCGATCCATCAAGAATCAAGCCCACTAAAACCACCTTTAAAGGGGTAATACCCGGCGTAGAGGCCTGTTGCATAGGATCCATAATGCTGGAAGTCATCTTCGGCTCACCGGATAACTTCCGGAGCGAAGACCTGATCTTCAACATTGTCCCGTTCCGTAGTGGCTATCATGCACTACTCGGACGAACCGCTGTCGCCCGTTTCAATGCAGTCCCGCACTACGCTTATCTCAAGCTTTAGAAGCCTGGACCACGTGGCATTATGACAGTCAATGGAAACATGGAGCGCTCCCTTCATACAGAGGAGCATACCACGGCCCTTGCGGCCGAGGTGCAGGGTGGCCTTGCTAAGCCAAAAACCACACTGGCAGTCAAGCCCCTAGACAATGTTAAACCAGTCCAGTCAACCCTGCAGAACGCCAGTCCGGCTCATCTAGAGCTAGATTAGCAATTCGGCCTCCGCCAATGCCCCAGCCTGATAGCGGCATACGTACCACGCGTACATAACTACACATTAAAAATACCATGGGCAAAGATGGAGGCATGCTAAACGTAGGGTCCATGATACGGCTTGACCCTATCCGGACCCACATATTGCTCCAACATTTTTTTAATTTTTTTCAGGTTCTTTATAGCCCACATCAATTTCTGGAGCTAACAAGGGCCCCCTTCTAGGCATCTTATACATACTCGGTTGTCGATCCTCTCAAAGGATCCTACACCAAGGTGAAAAGCGGCGCAGACATGCGGCAGAATGTCCAAAGGATCTTCTAGACAATCTTTTCAAATTTAGGACCTGTATACCGCTTTCCCTTGTTCTCGGCATGGAAAATAGCCGTGATACTTCTGGCACCTTCTATAAAAATACATTTTGACATACTAATCAGATTATAACAGAAACAGTTTCACCCAGCCTTGTTTGGTATTGGCCCCTTTTTCTCTGTTTTCCCACTTTGCGTTCAAATTGGCATATACACCTTGGTACGACCTAAATCGCCAGGGGCTCTACTCAAACCATATACATATCTTTAGCAATAGAAAGTCCGAACACTCTTAGAGTATACTTCGACGTCCTAAATACTGCATTATATGCATCGGCTCCGAATCACATCTTTGGTAAATAGTTGGGTTTCCCGGCTCGTGTGCTTGCTACCTTATCTTCCGTTTTCAGCTAAGGTAGTAAAGGGAGAACTACTGCGATTGTGTTTCCGGCTGGCCCGGTTAAGCACCTTAGTAGAGAAAGCCGAAAACTGACTGTCGTGATGTGGTGAGAGCTGGTCAGTAACTCGGTGACTTACTAAATCTCTAGCGATTTCTACCATATTACACGAAGGGCTGACCATTTTTTCAGTCACGCGTCTAAAGGCACCTAAGTTCGATAGCCGCATCCGCACCAGGGGCTATCTTACAACCCCATCGTCAAACTCCTATGGCTAAGTGAGAGTGGTAAAACAACATAGTCCAATTGCCTCATTTGCTCCATTGACACCTCCTTTAAGGACCAGGACGTTGGGTTAACGTGTGGTCCATATCCACTTCTAGTTATCTACGAACAATGTAAGCGTTCCAAGTGGTCCATATCCGTGGATGCAGCTATTTGAATATATCATTTCAAACCTTGCAGGGGTGTACTTCTTCACGCATGCTCCCACCACTCATCACCATTTACACGACATGTACTCGGCAACCATCAAGCAGAAGCCCAGCGAGGGTGTCGACCACGACCTGACTAACCACACAAGTCTCTAGTCTAGGTTTATCACCTATTTGGGTTCCATCCACAAGGAAATCTGGCTGGGGTTTCCACTATAGCCCCAAACGATGTGTGCAGGGTTCCCAAGCCCACCAAACGGGTGCCCCAATACACCGTGCCATGTGCCTACCGCATCACAACCCACCACTAGGGTCAGCGCTGTGCACGACCTCCAGGATACTACAAACACCAGTAACTACTTGCAACTCATGGACAGGGGAAAAGGCGATTATTAAGCCGAGAGAGGATCCATTGATTTCGGGCCCAATTCATGGTAGTAACTGTTCTTGGATCACAAACATGGAACTCAGTTCCTGAGGACGGTTTCAATGAGACAACCCACCATGTACCCATTCACACGTCTTCAACGTATGTATAATTTTTGATTGTTCCATGCTATTATATTATCTGTTTTGGATGTTTATATGCATTAATATGCTATTTCATATTATTTTTGGGACTAACATATTAACCTAGAGCCCAATGTTAGTTTCTGTTTTTTCCTTGTCTTTGAGCTTCGCGAAAATGGAATACTAAACGGAGTCCAAACAGAATAAAACTTCAAGATGATTTTTCATGGACCAGAAGACACCCAAGGGACTTGGAGTCCAAGTCAAAAGAGCCACGAGGCGGCGGCAAGGGTGGAGGGCGCGCCCTAGGGGGGCGCACCCCCTACCTTGTGGGCCCCTCGGTGACTCCTTGACCTAGATCTTCGTCCTATATATTCACATGTATTTCAAAACCCTTAGAAGTATCCATGAAAACACTTTTCCACCACCGCAACCTTTTGTTCCCATGAGAACTCATCTTGGGGCATTTTCCGGCATACTGTCGTAGGGGGATTCGATCACGGAGGGCATCTACATCAACTCCATTGCCGTTCCGATGAAGCGTGAGTAGTTTACCACAGACATATGGGTCCATAGCTAGTAGCTAGATGGCTTCTTCTCTCTCTTTGATTCTCAATACCATGTTCTCCTCGATGTTCTTGGAGATCCATCCGATGTAATCTTATTTTGCGGTGTGTTTGTCGAGATCCAAAGAATTGTGGATTTATGATCAACTTATCTATGAATATTATTTGAATCTTCTCTGAATTCTTACATGCATGATTTGATATCTTTGTATTTCTCTTGGAATTAATGGTTTGGTTTGGCCAACTAGATTGTTTTTTCTTGCAATGGGAGAGGTGCTTAGCTTTGGGTTCGATCTTGCGTGATTTCACCCAGTAAAAAGTAGGGGTAGCGAGACACGTATTGACTTGTTGCCATCGAGGATAAAAAGATGGGTTTTCATCATATTGCTTGAGTTTATCCCTCTACATCATGTCATCTTACTTAAAGCGTTACTCTGTTCTCTTGAACTTAATACTCTAGATGCAGGCAGGAGTCGGTCGATGTGTGGAGTAAGAGTAGTAGATGCAGGCAGGAGTTAGTCTACTTGACACGGACATGATGCCTATATTGCATAACCATTGCCTTGCATATCGTCATAACTTTTTGCTTTTATATCAATTGCTCGACAGTAATTTGTTCACCCACCATATTATTTGCCTTCATGAGAGAAGCCTCTAGTGAAACCTATGGCCCCGGGGTCTATTTTCCATCTTATTAGTTTCCGATTTACTATTCTTGCAATCTTTTATTTTCATATCTATAAACCAAAAAACCCAAAAATATTTTATATTTTGTTTAGTTTTATTTATCTTTATCAGATCTCACCTTTGCAAGTGACCGTGAAGGGATTGACAACGCCTTTATCGCATTTGGTGCAAGTGTTTGATTGTTTGTGCACGTGCATCTGTTGGGGACTTGGGCGTTTCTCCCACTGGATTGGTACCTTAGCTATTAATTGAGGGAAATACTTATCTCTACTATGCCGCATCACCCTTTCGTCTTCAAGGAAAAAACCTACTCAAGCTCATGAAGTAGCAGGAAGAATTTATGGCACCGTTGCAGGGGAGATCTACGCCAAGCCTACCAAGTACCCATCATATACTCTCTCTCTTACATTACATTATTCTCCATTCGCCTCTCGTTTTCCTCTCCCCCACTTCAAAAACAATATTCGAAAAGATTTTCCCTTTTCTTCGCCCTTCTTCCATTCGTCTTTTCGTTTGCTGATGTGTTAGATTGCTAGCTTTGTCATGATGGATCAAGAGAATACCAAATTGTGTGACTTTTCCAAAACTAATAATAATGATTTCATTGGTACTCCGATTGCTCCCACCACTAGTGCGGAATCTTATGAAATTAATGCAGCTTTCCTGAGTCTTATTATGAAAGATCAATTTTCCAGCTTTCCTAGTGAAGATGCCGCATCCCATCTAAATAATTTTGTTGAGTTGTGTGATATGCAAAAAAAGAAAGATGTGGATAATGATATTGTTAAATTGAAGCTATGTCCATTCTTACTACGAGATCGTGTTAAAACTTGGTTTTCATCTTTGCCTAAGAATAGTATTGATTCATGGAATAAGTGCAAAGATGCATTTATTTCGAAGTACCCGCTAAGATCATCTCCCTTAGGAATGATATTATGAATTTTAATCAACTTGATCATGAACATGTTGCACAATCTTGGGAGAGGATGAAATTGATGATACAGAATTGCCCTACTCATGGTTTAAATTTGTGGATGATCATACAAATTTTTTATGCCGGATTGAATTTCTTCTAGAAATCTTTTAGATTCGGCCACGGGAGGTACTTGTATGAAAATTACTTTAGGATAAGCTACTAAACTCCTATATAATATTATGGTTAATTATTCTCAATGGCATACCGAAAGATCTTCCACTAGTAAAAAGTGCATGAGATTGAAGAAATTAATGTTTTGAGTGGAAAGATGGATGAACTTATGAAATTATTTGCTAGAAAGAGTGCTCCTATTGATCCTAAGGATATTTCTTTGTCTACTTTGATTGAGAATAACAATGAATCTATGGATGTGAATTTTGTTGGTAGGAACAATTTTGGTAATAACGCGTATAGCGGTAATTTCAATCCTAGGCTATTCCCTAGTAATTCCTACAACAATTCTTATGGAAATTATAATAAGATACCCTCTGATCTTGAGAATAGTATGAAAGATTTTATGAGTTTGCAAAAGAATTTCAATGCTTTGGTTGAAGAAAAATTGCTTAAGATTGATGATTTGGCTAGGAACATTGATAGAATTTCTCTTGAGATTGATTCTTTGAAAATTAGATCTATGTCACCCAAGCATGATATTAATGAGTCTCTTAAATCCATGAGAATTTCCATTGATGAATGTAAAGAAAGAACTGCTAGTATGCATGCTAACCGAGATTGGTTTGTAAAAGAGTGTTCTTCTAGTTTTTGTGAAAATAATGATGAAGATCTTAAAGTGATTGATGTGAGTCCTATTGAATCTTTGTTTTCTAAAAGAAATTGATAAAGATGGGACTGGTGATGAGTCTACTTTAGCTAGAAGGCATCCCAATGATTCAGAGTTTATAGATCTTGATGCAAAAATTGATAAAAGTGGGATTGGAAAGGTCAAAATTTAAGTAGTGATGAACCCACTCTTTTGGATTTCAAGTAATTTAATTATGATAATTGTCCTTTAATAGGTTGTAATTCCTTGTGGCAATCCATGTTGAATTCTCCTCATGCTTATAATCAAAATAAAGCTTTTACTAAACATATCGTTGATGCTATGATGAAATCTTTTGAAGAAAAAAACTTGAGTTGGAAGTTTCTATCCATAGAAAGCTTTATGATGAGTGGGAACCTACTATTAAGACTAAGATTAAAGATTATGATTGCCATTCTTTGTGTGATTTGGGTGCCACCATTTCCATGATTCCGAAAACTTTATGTGATGTGTTAGGTTTCTGTGAATTTGATGATTGTTCTTTAAATTAGTATCTTGCGGATTCCACTATTAAGAAACCTATGGGAAGAATTAATGATATTCTTATTGTTGAAAATAGGAATTATGTGCCCATAGATCTCATTGTTCTTGATACAGATTGCAATCCTACATGTCCTATTATTCTTGGTAGACCTTTCCTTAGAACGATTGGTGCAATTATTGATATGAAAGAAGGAAACATTAGATTTCAATTTCCGTTAAGGAAGGGCATGGACCACTTCCCTAGAAAGAAAATTAAGTTTCCATATGAATCTATTATGAGAGCTACTTATTGATTGCATACCAAATATGACAATACTTAGATCTATGTTTTTGTACCTAGCTAGGGGCGTTAAACAATAGCGCTTGTTGGGAGGCAACCCAATTTGACTTTTGTTCTTGCTTTTTTGGTTCTATTTTCCAATAAGTAATTCATCTAGCCTCTAGTTAGATGTGTTTTTGTGTTTTAATTAGTGTTTGTGCCAAGTAAGACCTTTGGGATGGCTTATGGTGATAATTGATTTGATCTTGCTGAAAAATAGAAACTTTTGCGCCCAGGAACATAATTCTCATTTTTAACAGAAGCATGATAAAATACTAATTATTTTTTGCAGAAGATTAACATACAAATTGTCCAGGTTGTCCTAAGTTTTAAGAATTTTTGGAGTTAGAGAAGTATTAGAGAGTTACAGATTAATACAAACTGTTCTGATTTTGAAAGATTCTGTTTTCTATGTGTTGTTTGCTTATTCTGATGAATCTATGGGTAGTATTGGGGGATATGAACCATAGAGAAGTTTTAATAGAGTAGATATTATACCAGTATAAATAAAGAATGAGTTCATAGCAGTACCAAAAGTGGTGATTTATTTTCTTATACTAACGGATCTCGTGAGATTTTCTGTTGAGTTTTGTGTTGTGAAGTTTTAATGTTTTGGGTAAGGATTTGATGGACTATGGAATAAGGAGCGGCAAGGGCCTAAGCTTCAGGATGCCCAAGGCAACCCAAGGTAATATTCAAGGGAAACCAAGAGCCTAAGCTTGGGGATGCCCCAGAAGGCATCCCCTCTATCGTCTTCGTCTATCGGTAATTTTACTTGAGGCTATATTTTTATTCACCACATGATATGTGTTTTGCTTGGATCGTTGTTGGATTTAGGGTTCCGGCAAAACTCTTGAGGTTCGAGCACTGAGGTGCGCACGAAGATCTCTCCCCTAGCTCACGCCCTCACCACAATCTCAGAGCTAAGCACATCGAACTCGCAAAACAAAGGACACAGGGTGTATACTGGTTCGGGCCACCGTTGTGGTGTAATACCCTACTCCAGTGTGGTGTGGTGGATTGCCTCTTGGGCCGAGGATGAACGGGTACAAGGGAAGAACAGTCTCCTGAGGAGAGGTGTTCTTGAGCTCGATGAGCTGGTGTGTTTGAGGGTGAACTGAATGCTTTTTTTGCTATGGTGGTGGCTAGCCCTAATTATTGAGGCCCTAGTCCTCTTCCCAAATGCAGGCGGGACGGGATGCCACAACGGCCAAATTTGAAGGGATAAAACTAGTATAAGTTATGCTGAATAAAGGTGGTCTTCGCCTGCCAAAGGCTCTGGTGGTGACGCCTTCCTGGGCTCTATGGTGACCTTCGTCCTGCCGTCCTGCTGGTCTTGGTCTCGTTGCACTAATATGAAAGCCTTTGCCCGATGCCTCGAGACTCCTCGCCTGCGCTTGCCGCTTTAACACCAAAGAGGAAGCGAGGACACTGCACGCTGGCGCCCACCTGGCCTTGGTCATATCGCGAGGTGCCCCTTGCCTTGATCTCTCCGCCCCTCGTGAGCCAGCCTAGTGAGGCCGCCCTCGAGGAGGTCTTGCGTCGTCCGCCTCGCGAGGATTGGCCCCTCGCGAGGGTATCGGGTGTTTTGCTGGTGAAGTTGGGTCGTACAGGCTGTTGGTGGAGCCACGTCGTGGGCCGCAGGTAGGCAAGTCTGGGGACCCCCGTTCCTAGGACGCCGACAGTAGCCCCCGGGCCCAAGGCATGCTCGGACTTGGCTTCGAGGCCAAGCCATGGGGCCAGTGCAGAACGACGCAGTCCCCAACAACCTACGACCTTGGTTGACGTGTGGTGATTGATGGGACGTGGGCGTCTCCGCTTCCCCATGCTGCCTTGGCAACTGCCTGACTTGACGAGTCCCTGCTGAATGCAGAGTAAAATCATCATTACCTGTGATCGTGGGGATCTCCCGCTATAAATGAGGAGGGGGCAGAGCCCCCGTCGCTCATCCCTTCCTGCTCCGCTTGCTTCTTCTCCCTTGTGTCATCGCTAGCAGTGACACTCATGGCACCAATATGGAAGTTCTCGGCCGCAGAGAAGGGAAAAACCCCCCGTGACGAGACCGGGCCACTTCCACTAAAGAAGAGGCTGGCCCACCGCCGCGACGTAGTCGTGAGGCCGGAGATGTCGATGCCTTGGTGCGAGTGGCCACCTCCCGGGTATCTGTTGCCTCTGTACGCCCCAACCGAGGGCTCCGAAGGGAGAGGCAGCAAGCGGCGCCGCCCACCCCGTGGCCGTGGTCGCAGCGCCGTGGTGACACACGCCGTCGCCCCAGGAGCGCACACCGTGTACTCCTCGCGCGAACTCATGATGTGGGCGACGATGCCTCCACGCACTTGGATTCGCTTTCCGCAGTTCTTCTCCCAGAGATGCCGCCGAGGGGCCCCCTCAAGCTTTGGCTGTAGCATGCCGACTGCGACGCCCCGGCAACTGGAGCGAATGTTGAAGCCGTCTCCCGAGGCAAGATTTTCAAGACCTGTGGCTGGGGCGAGGTTGCTCGAGTCTGCCATGCGGAAGGCGCCCTCGCCATCCATTTTGAGTACGACGATGCCTCCACAGTGCTCTTCAAAGTCTTTGACGAGGAATGCCGCCACCTGGAGTGTTATCGAGGAGGGGGTCATCGGGGCGGCGCAACGACCAACGCCGAGCCTGCCGCTGGCTTCGCCAGTAGCTCCTCCAGCAGTAGCGGCGACTCCTGGTGGTCTAGCGATTCTCCCAAGCCCGATGAGACTCCGGAGATGAGCGACGACAGCTACGTGCCCCGAGCTCCCGCTGTTCCCGGAGTGCGGCCGCAGCATCCGGCCGCCGCTACCGCTGATTTGGATGAGGTTGGTGCCGAACTCACGTAGCCCACTTTTGATGATGGCGTCAGCCGCGCTGGCACGTGTTGATAGGGCCCCTAGAAACTACCTTCTTTTGTTCCCTGCAAGGAAACGAGATGGACCCGGCGGGGGCGTGTAAAGGGTCTGTAATGTCTTTTGTTGATATTATCCTCATTATGAAAATTTGTGAACACATGTCCTATTTCGGCTCGGTCTCCCCTTTCCTACCCCGTGGCAGCTTGGTGCTCTACGCCGACAGGTCCCGGTCCCCAGGCAGGGTGCAGTAATCACTGGTATGCCAGGTCACGATGCTGTGGTCAAGGCCAGGAGGTGAGCGGCCCGAGGTCTCCCCTTTAGCGCGCAAGCAGCTACCTAAAGGTGGGAAAAGGAGGCAACGTCACCGCAACAGGGCCGCGAGAGGTGGGAATCTTATGTCGTAGCGCTCGGCTGACCCGGGTGTGAAACTTATCTTGGTAGTCCAGAGTTGATTCCTTGTGCAGCGCTAGGCTTGCGCGTCGACGGCCATAGTGTAGCTAGGTTAGGCCCGTGCGTGCCTTCCCCTCTTCTCCACGCTCTTCTATGTGCTCTATGTCCTCAGGTCCCGCCCCTTGAGCGAGCTCAGCCGCCGCTGGTATGCCAGCCCGCGGTGCCGTGGTCAGGGCCAGGGGGTGAGGGCTGGAGAGCCAGTAAGAGCTCATAAGTCACAATGCTCAGGAGCCCCCCTTTTAACGCGCAAGTGAATTGCATGGGAGAAGAGGGAGCCCGCGGTACTGCCTGCTGTTGTCCTCAGGAGGTTCCTGCAGGTTAGCGCGAGGAGGGACACAAATTTCCACTATGATTGCCGGTCTGCCACAGGTCGCTCTGGAAGAAGATGAAGGCACTGAGGGTCTTGTGAGGTGACATGCGCAGGCGTGCCGCGAGCCAGAGCTCAACCGCTCAGATTTGTCAGTGTTGCAGGGACGGACCCGAGCATAAGCGCCGTGCCAGCGTGAGTAGCTCCCATTGCGGGACGAGCATGGGGCAGATCGGCGACGCGGGCGGTCACGATGGGTGACAATTAAGCAGGTGATGACAATAAATAAGTCATGCATGGGAACCAGCTAGCTTAGATAGATGTGAGAACGATACATGCCACTGGGACAGACCCGAGCGGCCTGGTGATGATGCAGCCCAAGGGGCGCCCCCAGTAAGGTAAGCTAAAGATGCAAGAGGGTACACGCCGCAGGGACAGGCCCATGCGACCTAGGAATAATGCAGCCCGAGGGGCGCTCCCAGCTGAATGAACTAGGAAAATGTCACCTGGTTTTGTTGCCGAAGGAGCGTTGGGGTAGCTGAAGGCGTGCGTTGAAGAAGTCGCTCCTCACAAGCCGCCAAGACCGTGAGCCTCGGGAGGCTCTGGGGCTCAGGTGGCTCCCTGAGGACCGTCTCCATCTCCGCCAGGACCGCGTGATGCTTGGCCTCCTGGGTTGCCAGGATGCTCCGTAGGTTGTGCTGGAAGGCGGCTGCCACACTCGGCAGGCCAAGCGGCTTGCAAACATAGCTGTGAGGTGGACCCTCGCACCGGCCAGCACGAAGGCCGGAAGCGCTCCTGAGATGCGGCCCGGTTGAGCCTTGGGATGTCGATGCAGACACGCAGCTCACCACCCTCGTCTGGATGGGGAGCTGCGCCAGGTGGGCTGCTGTTGCTGCATATTGCCCTTGCTTCCTGAAGCTCCAAGGTGGCCTTGACGATGAACTCCTGAGCGCCGGACGCTCCTCGCCCGGTGCCCTCCTGAGGGAAATGTGTCGCGAAGCACGCCTCCACGTGGTTCCCAAGCGCCTCCCTCGTGATGTTGGCCAGGTCGGAGGCCCTCCAGAAGAGAGCCCGCGAGCCCTGCTCGAGGAGGGCACCGGGTGCACCTTCCTATGCGAGGGAGGGAGGCGCCCCAGGCGTGGGCACAGATCCTGAGGCGGTGCCATTAGTGACACCGCCCCTTAGTCCCTGTGCGTAGTAGCTTTTTCTTCTTCTTGTGGGTGGCTTCTAGATTGCTGTCAAGGTCTTCGATTGTTGTGGCTTGGAAGGCGTGCTCGAGGGAGCACACCGCATCTCTTTCTTCGCAGGGGACTCTGATGAATCCACCGCTTCCTGGCATCTTGAGAACGTTGTAGCCATGGTGGGTCAGTGCAATGAATTTGGCTAATGTTGGGTTCCTGAGGATGGCATTGTACGACAAACGGATGTTGTAAGTGCATCTAGTGCCACCCCTAGTTGGTTTTGGAGTATTGACGACAAACCTAGTTGAGGGACTAATGTGTTTGTGAGAATTGCAGGATAACACAGGTAGAAGTCCCTCATTAATTCGGTTTTCCTGCTAGAGATGACCCCTAAAAATGTATGAAGACATTGAAGTCAATGGTGGTATATGAAGATATTCACATTGAAGACTATGACAAGAGAAGACAACACATGAAGCCTATGGAGCTCGAAGACTTAGATCTTTCGTAGTTATTTTTCATTTGTGTTGAGTCATAGGAACCACCGTACTGTTAAGTGGGGTCCAAGAGAACTAGTCGGAATGACTGAAGTGATGCCTAACCAAAAAAAACCTATGTCTTCAAGTGAAGACTATGAGAGCGAATCTTGTCCAGAGTCGGACAAGTCAGCTTTACTTGTAGCCCAAGTAAAGTTGCCGTGTGAGTTTGAAATCTGACCGTTGGAACACGTGTCAGTTCCTTAGTGACCCAGGGTCATTTCGGACAAATCAGGTTGGGTTGCCTAGTGGCTATAAATAGCCCACCCCCTACAACCATAAATTGTTAGCTGCTCAAATTTAGAGTACGGCTTTTGTCGTTTGAGAGCAACCCACCTCGAAGCCTTTGAGAGAGAATTCCTTGCGAGGATAAAGCCCTAACCACCCAGAGCCAAAGAGAATTAGGCATCACTTAAGTCTTCTTGTCTGAGTGATCTGAAGACTTATTACACTTGTGGACTGTGCATCCTCGAGCCGGTTAGGCGTCGCGTTCTGAGCATCCAAGAGACATTGTGGTTGCCGGTGAATGAAGTCTGTGAAGGTTTGGGAGTCTACCTTGAAGACTTACCAGAGTGATTGGGCGAGGGCTGTGTGACCTTAGCTCAAAGGGAATACGGTGAGGACTGGGTGTCCTGAGCTGCGTGTTTAGGACTGGGTGTCCGGGACTATGTGTCCTTTGGTTTAAATACCTAGCCGCCCTAACCAGACGTATAGTTGTCACAGCAACTGGAACTGGTCCAACAAATCTTTGTCTTCAACGAGTCACTGGTTTCATCTTTCCCTTCTCTTTACTTACTGTTACTCTGTGTGAAGTCATTGTATGTTTGCTCAATCTTTTGTCTTTACTGAGTGACTGTGTGATCTGTTTGGCTTCTTAATATCTTCCTGCCTAATCCTTACTACCTAGCTACTATCAGTCATTGTCCTTTCACTTCATTGAATACATGACTATGGTTTATCTAGTGTAGTCTAACTTCCGCTGCATGGTAATAGGTTTATTTCTATCGTTTGTCTTCGAAACTTCCATGTTTTGAAGACTTTCATAAAAATCGCCTATTCACCCCCCTCTAGTCGATATAACGCACTTTCAATTGGTATCAGAGCAAGGTGCTCCCTTGTTCTGTGTGATTCGGTTTAACCACCTGGAGTTTTAGCTATGTCGACTGCAGGGATAATTAAATTCTCTGCTGCGTGCCCGGTCTTCGATGGAACTGAATATCCCTACTGGAAGAATAAGATGCGCATGCATCTTGAAGCCATTGACGTCGACCTATGGTATGTCGTCAAGAACAGCGTTCCCAAGGCTGGAGACGGTGTCACTACTGCTGATGTCAAAAGTTCGTTCAACTGGACTCTACTGACAAGAACATTATCTGTGGCCATCTGACCAAAGGACAGGATGGCCGTGTGAGCGCTTTGGAAACATCTAAGCTGGTCTGGGACTGGCTCTCCAAGGTCAACGAAGGCATCTCAACCCAGAGAGATTTGAGAATCAGCGTTCTTCGCAACCTCTTCAACCGCTTCAAGCGAAATGACAATGAGAATGTCCAGCTCACATTTGACCAACTCACTGACATCACAAATGAGCTTCAAGCCCTCGGCGCCACTAAGATCACCAAGCATGAAGTCGTCAAGACACTACTGAGATCACTTGATAGTTTGTTTGACACCCTAGCCCTGATGATTCAAGAACGGCCTGATTTCAAGACACTCGATCCGTCCGACATACTTGAGAGGCTCAACACACATGAGTTTCAGCTGTCTGAGAAAAGAGATATCTACGGTCCAAAGTATGGGCGAACTCGTGCCCTGAAGGCAAAAGCTGTCTCCTCATCTGAAGAAGAATCTGACAGCAGTTCTGATGATCCTGAAGACATTGGAAAGGAACTTGCTATGCTTGTAAAGAAGTTCCAAAGATTCACCAAGAAGAAAGGCTTCAGAAAGTCTTCACGATCAAGCTCAAGGAATGATGAAGCTTCTGCTCATGACTACAAGAAGAAAACATGTCACAAGTGCAAGAAAACTGGCCACTTCATCTCTGAGTGTCCGCAGTGGGACAATGAGAACAAAAAGAAGAAGAAAAGCAAGGAATATGACTCTGACGACAAGAAGAAGAAGAAATTCTCAAAGTCCTCATCCAAGTCTTCCTCAAAGTCTTCATCACACAAGAAGAGTTCATCTAGCAATGCACGTGCCTTTGTTGGCAAGGAAATGGATTCAGAGGAGGAGTCTGCTTCTGAGGAGGCGGAGGTGGAGTCTAAGGAGGAGTCCGATTCTGGCATGGCAAGTCTGGCTACAGCATACGTTGCCAAGTCCATCTTCAACACTGAAGACAATGACTTCACCACCGACGCCGATGCAAATGACAAGGACGACTCTGCTCCTACCTACTGCTTCATGGCATGCGGTGCCAAGGTAAACACACGCACTACTCACTATCAAACATCTAGTGACGATGACTCTGATTGTGATTCAAGACCCAGCTACAAAACACTTGCTAAAATTGCAACTGAACAACAGAAAGCCATGGAACATATTCAAAAACTGTTAGACAAAAGCGATGATCTATTGGGTGCTGAAATGACTCGATCTGAATCCTTAATTGAAGACATAAAAAATCTTCACGTTAAGTATGAGGACCTTGAAAGTCGTCATCAAATGCTCTCAACAACTCATGAAAAGCTTTCCTATGATTATCTTCAAAGGAAGCAAGATCTTGAGAAATTGAGAGCGGCTCATGAAGATCTTCAAAAGGAAAACGAGTCACTTCGCGCCGCACAGATCAGTTCCTCTCAGGAAGGATTTGAACCACCATGTGTTAAATGCATTGAGCGTTATAATGCTGCTTCTGTTGCTGAATGTTCTACTGCTGCTACTGTTGCAATATCTTCAATTGTTGATGTGGTAACTAACCCCTCTACTGAGGATACTACTACGATTGCTGATGATAATGCTAGGTTGAAGACATTGCTTGAAACAGGGATGTACAAAAGTCTTAAAGGGCATCAGATACTATGTGATGTCCTCAAAAGGTAGATTCTAAACCGAAACCCGAGGAAAGAGGGTGTCGGGTTCATAAGCAAAATGAATGCTGATGGCTCTTACTGGAAACCCGAGCGGTATCCCAAAACCACATGGGTTGCTGCAAAGGAACCTTCAGCAGATCCATCCGGTCTATCTGGCTTCACTTGTGCTAACCCCATTGTCATTGATGAATCCTTTGATGCAAACTATAAACTATTTAAGAATCAGAATGGTGAAGTGTTTGCCAGGTACATTGGTACTAACTGCAGGAATGGACCGCCTATGAAGAAGATCTGGGTGCCTAAAAGGTGTTTGGAAAATCTTCCTGTGAATGTCATCATGACACCACAGATGAAGAAGACAAACCCCAGACCATAGGCTTCATATGGCCCAAAGGCTTGATACAGACAGAGAACTCATCTGAGTCGCACCAATGCAAATGTTTTGAAGGGAAACCATACTCAGGCCTATGAATATGAGCGCGGTTCATCGAACCGCCATGTTCATAAGACCAAAAACTATTCTGCTTATTCTTATGAGTATTATTGTCCACCTGCGAGACTTTTTGCTAGGGCTCCAAAGCCAAAGTTCTCATATGCTGCACTTAGACTTATTGCTTCTAAGCCACCCTTGAAGATGTGGGTGGCTAAGAAAGCTTAACTCTCTTTTGCAGGGAAAGGTCTCCAGCAGAAAACCAAAATCGTCTGACGCTATTGCTGGGGACCTTAAACATCTTGACAAGATCAAATGCCCGAATGGCATTACTATGTACTTCATTCCTGAATCGCTTGCCACTCTCCCTATTAGTCCTAATCTAGATCTAAGTTTTCATAACCCACTAGCTCGTCAAATGTTTTTGCTTCACAATTCTCTTCGTGAAGCCTATCCCCCTAACTGCATTGTAGGCTACGGCACCAGCGTCTTCAGAATGGATTATTGACAGTGGGTGTACAAATCACATGACTGGCAAAAGAAGCCTTCTTATGGACTCAACCTTACGTCCATCCGACAAGAGCCACATCACATTTGCTGACACTGGTAAAAGTAAGGTATTGGGTCTAGGTAGAGTTGCAATCTCAAAGGATCAACACATGGATAAAGTCATGCTTGTTGAATCCCTTGGCTTCAACTTAATGTCTGTCTCAATGCTTTGCGATTTAAACATGATCGTAATATTTGGAAAATATCGCTGCCTTGTTCTAATGGAATCTGACAAGTCTCTAGTGTTTGAAGGGTATCGGAAAGATGATTTGTACGTGGTAGATTTCTCAGCAGGGCCACATCTCGCCGTATGTCTTCTAGCAAAGGCTTCAGAATGCTGGCTCTGGCATCGGAGGCTTGGGCATGCTGGCATGAGGAACCTCCACACCCTTGCAAAGAAGAAGCATGTCATAGGCATCGAGGGCGTCAAGTTCAAGAAAGATCACTTATGCGGTGCTTGTGAAGCAGGAAATATGACGAGGGCCAAACATCCCTCGAAGACAATCATGACCACTACTCGACCCTTCGAGCTGCTTCACATGGATCTTTTCGGTCCCACTCATTACTCAACTCTTACTACTACTGCTTGTCTCTATGGCTTTGTCATTGTTGATGATTATTCTAGATACACTTAGGTGCATATAATCCTTTACAAGACTGAAGTGCAGGATGTCTTCAGCCGCTTCGTCAATCGAGCAATGAACAACTATGGCGCCAAGATAAAGCACATCAGAAGTGACAATGGCACTGAATTCTAGAACACTGGCATTGATACATATCTTGATACCTTGGGCATCACACATGAATTCTCAGCCCCATACATGCCATAGCAGAATGGCGTCGTCGAACGCAAGAACAGAACACTCATTGAGATGGCCAGAACAATGCTAGATGAATACAAGACTCCAAGAAAATTCTGGCCTGAAGCCATTGATACTACATGCCACACAATCAATCGTGTTTATCTTCACAAGCTTCTGAACAAGACATCATATGAGCTCCTCACTGGCAAGAAGCCAAATGTCAGTTACTTCAGAGTATTTGGCGCAAGGTGCTGGATCAAGGACCCACATCACACTTCAAAGTTTGCCCGAAAAGCACATGAGGGTTTTATGCTTGGATATGGAAAGGATTTGCACTCCTACAGAGTCTTCAACCTTTTTCATTATAAAATGGTTGAAATAGTGGATGCGCGGTTCGATGAGACTAATGGTTCACAAAGAAAGGACCTGCCAAATGTGCTAGATGAAGTTCCGTCCAGTGAATCAATCAAGCTAATGGGAACTGGAGAAATCATACCTTCTGAAGCTCATCCTGAAGAGGAACTCATCATCTCCACACCAGATCAACCTGAAGACAATCCCTCCAACAACGACAATGATCAGCAAGAGCAAAGTGTTCGCCCTGTACATCCTCGTGTTGCCAATGAAGTGCAGATTAAGAGAATAATTGACAGCATCAGTGCACCTGGTCCGCTCACTCGATCAAGGGCAACTCAGCTGGCAACTTTCTGTGGGCATTTGTCATTCATCTCAATAACAGAGCCCAAGAAAGTTGAAGAAGCCTTCATGGAACCTGAATGGATTCAAGCTATGCAAGAAGAGCTTCAATAGTTTGAGCTGAATAATGTATGGGAACTAGTTAAGCGTCCTGATCCACGGAAGCACAATATAATAGGCACCAAATGGATTTACCGCAACAAGCAAGATGAGCATGGTCAAGTTGTCAGAAACAAAGCTCGTCTCGTTGCTCAAGGATATACTCAAGTGGAAGGCATTGACTTCGATGAAACATTTGCTCCTGTGGCTAGACTTGAAGCTATACGTATACTGCTGGCCTATGCAAATCATCATAACATACTTCTATATCAAATGGATGTGAAGGGTGCCTTTCTTAATGGCAAGATTGAAGAAGAAGTGTATGTTGCACAACCGCCTGGCTTTGAAGATCCAAAACATCCTGACATGGTATACAAGCTCAAAAAGGCACTGTATGGCCTCAAACAAGCCCCCCGGGCCTGGTATGGCACACTCAAATATTTCCTGAAGAGCAAAGGCTTCATACCTGGTTCCCTAGACCCCACTCTCTTCACGAAGACATATGATGGTGAACTGTTTGTGTGCCAAATATATGTGGATGACATTATCTTCGGCTGCACCAATCAGAAGTACAGTGAAGAGTTTGGATACATGATGCAAGAGCAATATCAGATGTCCATGATGGGAGAGCTGAAGTTCTTCCTCGGTCTTCAAATATGACAGCAACGCAGCGGCATCTTCATATCTCAAGAGAAGTATCTCAAAGATTGCCTTAAGAAGTTCGGTATGCAAGACTGCAAAGGGTTCATGACGCCAATGCCAGCCAAGCATCATCTAGGTCCTGACAACAATGGTAAAGAGTTCGATCAAAAGGTATACCACTCCATGATTGGTTCCTTGCTTTATCTATGCACATCTACGCCAGATATTATGCTTAGTGTTTGCATGTGTGCTCGATTTCAAGCGGCACCAAAGGAGTCGCATCACTTAGCTGTGAAGCGAATTCTTCGATATTTGGCTCACACCCCAACTCTAGGATTATGGTATCCAAAGGGCTCAGAGTTTGATCTGGTTGGATTCTCGGATGCTGATTATGCTGGTGACAAGGTGGATTGCAAGTCTACATCAGGCACATGTCATTTTCTGGGACGATCACTTTTTTGTTGGTCTTCAAAGAAGCAGAACTGTGTATCTCTCTCCACTGCTGAATCTGAATACATTGCTGCTGGATCTTGCTGCGCTCAGCTTCTGTGGATGAAGCAAACCCTCAAGGACTATGGCATTCATCTGAAGCAAGTGCCACTCTACTGCGACAATGAAAGTGCCATCAAGATTGCCAACAACCCTGTTCAGCACTCGAAGACAAAGCACATTGAAATTCGTCATCACTTTCTCAGAGATCATGTTGTGAAGGAAGATATTGATATCATACACGTCAACACTGAAGAGAAATTGGCAGATATCTTCACCAAGCCCTTGGATGAGAAGAGATTTTGCAAGTTACGGTGTGAGCTAAATATCCTGGAATCCTCAAATGTCCTGTGATCAGACACACATCCTAACCCTTATGCATATTGATGACTTAGATGTGCAACACACGAAGTAAAGTATATCTTCAATTAATGAAGACATACATTCTAAGCGTGAATACATTAAAGTGGAATTTGACTTCGGAGCTCCATGATAATTGTGCGCCGTGTCTGGGTCTAATACTTCCTATACGGTGGGTAACGCCACCACCAAATGTTCTATTTGAAGTGTTTCACTCAAGGTGTTACCTTGCTATGTCTTCACATTTGGTCTGGTTTCAATCTCAACACATTTTCATGATTATCTTCACTATGTTGAATATATATATATATATATATGTATATACTAGTGTTCTGTCCTCTACAGCATTCACTTATAGCTATGTCTTCTTGTTGAATCTTTTGATCTAAGTGAATGTGATCGGACCCTATCCTCTTTGTGCTTTCTATCTCAAACTCTATCTCTCCAAGTCATATGCATTCTATTGAAACTGTCGAATGTCTTCTCTACGCGTCCTTGTCAGCTGAAGATACAGAGACAAACCTTAAGTCCGTTTTCAATGCTCATTCCTCCACATGAAACCCGGAGAAGTAGGAACGACCACCCGACAATCCAGGCGTGCGTGGGACGTGGAGCAAACTGCATGATGGCCACGTGTTCCTCAGATGTGAATCGCCAGGGGCACCTGTGTAATAACACAGTGCCGCCCCTGTACCTATAAATACACCCTTCACAACGGTCATTATCTCTTCTTCGACTCTCGCACAAACCCTAGCGCCACCGCTAGCCCTCGACGACGCCGGCAACGAAGCGCTTCACTGCCGCAACCTCTCCGACGCCGTCTTCACGCCGACCGCGGACATCGTCCTCTCCGCCGTCGCCGTAGGTGTCCTCCGTCGCCAAGTTAGGGCACGGAAGATCAAACTGCTCGGCCTTCTCTTCCACTCCGTCTAGCAGTTCCAAGTGTGGTAAATAAAACTTCTTTTTACGGCACCTTTTGATCCTATGACTTTGTCACTTTCTACCATAAGAAGTGTCTATTCACACAAGTTAGATCTCTTTCCTACTGCATCTCAAAACATGCCTAGTATATTCACTTATGCTAACAAGTAGTTAGATTCCTCACTTGTACTGATCTCTGGATTCGTACAAATCTGGAACCAACTCCTTATCTATGAGTGAATGTCTTCGCACGATGAGGTCAATGTCTTCTAACCTGATTTATCTTCAAAATCTTCTGAGAATGCATATGACCTCTTCCCCTTCCCTCGCACCTTAATGCTGTCATAGGTACATGTCCGTGGGAGAATCCCTTGGTTCTCATAGTCTGCATTCATTTGCAGAATTCTTACAGCATCATATAAATTCTCCCAAAGCCAGTTCCTGTTTGTCCAGCAAAAGAAAACCTTTGAAGCCTTTGAACGTTTTGAAGCCTTTCAGTTTGTAGTTCATGGCTGCAAAGAAGTCAATAAGGAAGGGTGATAGACAGCATCGTGGGGGAACATCAAGAGATTTGCCTGATGACCTCTCAGAGCTGTACAAAACAAATCCTGAAGAGGATTATAATCAACGCAAGACCCGAATCCAATGGATTCGAAGATATTGGGTAGAATAGTGGTTCAAATACCGGTTTGTGACCCAGGAATATGCTGAGAAAAATGCCATCAAGAGACCGTGGGGAGATATCCTGTACAAGAATCTTCAACCCAGGTCCAGAGAAGAAGCCATTGAGCAATGCTTCTATCCCTGCATGATCCGTGGGCCACAGCCTGCAGATGCACACCCATCGTCACTACTCTAGTGTCATGACGACAATCTGTTCAAGCGCAACTTCCAATTTTCCAAGAACTCAGCGAAGCAGAACAAGAAGTCTTTTGGGTTAGACTTCAACCCTGGTCCTTCTGCTCTAAGGGCTGACGACACACGCGATGCAGAACCCAATGTCGTCGGTCCTTTCTACAATCTGGCAGGTCTCATCACCCATATCTTGGTTCAAGGGATAGCCGTGAATGAGCCTGTTGCTGACGCTGAATCAGATAAAGCGCCTGCAGTGCCAACGCCTCAGAAGTCGAAGAAGCCTAAAGCTTCAAAGCCTGCCCCTTCACCAAAAATCTCACGGGCAAGGCCACTGGCAACTACACCTCCTGAAGACAGTGTGCAGTCTGAAGACTTGTCACGCGTCTCCAAGCCCCAGAAGAGCAAGATGCCTCTGCCACACACCAGCCAAAGCTCACAGCTGCTGCCATTCTGCGCAATGATGACATTAATCTGTCAAGCGACGATGATCTCGTAGATGACGGTCTTGAGCAACTCATCAAAAGCAAGGAAGAAGAAGAAATTTTCAATGATCTGCCGCTCTTTGATGTCACAATCATTCACAACTTCATTGATGAATGGTTTGACATGCCAAACATCAGCTTTGATGATCTGCAGCTACCCATTGGCCTCAGTGTCGCCTTCCATGGCGCCATTGCTTCAGAACTAGCCATCGCCCAGCGCGTTGTTCAACTGAAGCAAAAGATTGACTATGAAAAGGCTCAGTTCAAGAAGCATATGGCCAAGCTCAGCGTGCAAGATATGAAGAACTTCAAGATCATGATGCATGAGCTCAAGGAAGCCTTTCTGAAGAAACGTGCAGAAGCTCAGGGTTCGCGTGAGCGCATGAAGACTCTGGCTGACAGATGTGTGCAAGCCTACAATGAGGCTGAGAAGCGCAAGGCACTTGGGCGTCTTGGCATCGACCCCAGGATGGCCGCAAAGAAGAAGAAGCCTGTTACGGCTGAACTCGATGCACCAAGGCAGGAAGCAGTTCTGATTGTCTTCCCCACAAGAATGACTGGCTCGAAGCCAAAAAGCCAGTCAACAGCTTCAGAGCTCAAGAAGACGAGGACTGCTGAGGCTGAAGCGAGGAAAAGGAAATATCCTGAAGCCTCTCCTACTGCCCCCTCCAAGAAAAAGAGAAAGACCAAGAAAGATAGGGCTGCTCCCATAGAGCCCTTGGTTGTTGAACCCATTTCCATGGTTCACCCCGACGCCAATCCACAAGAACGCCAACTGACCATCCATGTGCCTGCTTTCACAAAGGCTCATGAAGCTGAAGACATTCCAACAGCTGATCCCATCGCTGCTGAAGACATTGGTCAACATGACAATGTAGAAGATGGTGCAGTCCTTCCTCAGTTCGAGAATAGCGAACTCATCAGCATTGGTCGTCCTCTGACGCCAATCGCTCAGGATGCTTCATGGGCGGATCGCCCACAAGAGGAAGAAGGCAATGAGGCCTAGCCAACTCCATCTGCACATGCGTCGCCTACGTTGCGCCGGCTTCGCAAAGGTCCAAGGCCTCAAGTCTCTGCTGAAGACATTCCGGCTGCATCAGTCACGGAAGAAGAAGTTCCACAAGTTCCCAACCCCCTGTCCCATCAAGAAGTAGTTCTCGAGGAGAACGTGCTTGTGACCGACCCTCCTGCTCATCAAGTGGAGGATGAAAATCTTGAGGCTGCCACAACCACCAAAGAAGCTAATGTGGAGCCCTCCCCACCAAAAGCATCCGAAGACAGTGAAGCCACTGATCTTGACACTTCTGTTCCTGAGTCTGCTGCCGGTCCTCAATTCGAATATCACGTTGAGCACAGGCCTCAGGTCCAGAAGCCAATCCCAAGATTGCCAAGGTTCCCAGGTCCTGCATCAGCACCTGGCTCCTTCAATATCAATGGCTTCAGAGCGGACAACACATTCTTCAAAAGCTCCAGGAACCCCTACTCAAGGGAAAGGATATCATATGATCGGTTCTGGAGCTATCCTCAGCGAAGCTATTACTCATGCATTCTCTACAACCAAGGTTGCATCTTCCCACACAAGCGCCTTGACATTGAAGCTATAGCTGGTCTGCCTTGTCTGGAAGAAGCTTTGGATTGCTTCAAGGAAGTTGGACTGCTTCCGTTCGTTACTGACCAAGAGCATTGGAATGAAGAGCTGCTCCTCCAATTCTATGCCACACTTCACATTCGAGGGGATAGCCGAGATCCGAAGACTTGGGTCCTGGAGTGGATGACTGGAAATGTTCATCACGAAGCAAAAGCCCTTGACATCATTGAGCTCACTGGCTTGCCCACTCCTGGCGATCTCTTCGAGCATGGCTGTCAGCTACACAGTGAAGCTATTGAGAGCATCTTCAAGAAGCCTGAACCTAATATGAGTCAGATGCTCAGCATGATGAAGCCATTGCCCCAAGATGTTGCTTATCCCACGGAGTTCTTCATTGAAGACCTTGAGTATATGCCAAGAACCATCTATCACATTCTCAGGCGGACTCTCTGGCCCATCAAAGGGCACTCTCCACATGCCAAGCTTGAGGGTGCAATGAAGACATTGGTCTTCTGTATTCTTCATGGAAAATGCTTCAATGCACAGGATTTATTCATTCGCCAACTTGCTGCATTAGGCACTGATCTGTTTGGCTTGAAGTTCTACGCCCCATGGGTAATGCGGCTAATCAAACTTCACTCTGATATCTTATATCAGCCATCAGCTCGCAATCATCGCATTTTTCTTCCTAATGTGGATATCTCAATTGAGGCCATCTATCCTGAGCCTGCCAAGGAACCTCTAAGTCTTTAGAATGCAGAGCATCAGAGTTTCACGCAGAACATTGAAGGCGTTGAAGCAGTCACTCGGGTGTATCCTTTGGCTGGCACTACACGTGCACCACACCCTGCTTCCACTGAAGCAACTGATAGTACAACTGCTCCAAGACCCAAGAAGCGCACTCGTGTTCTCAATGACTGAGAGCTTCTTGTGGCCCTTCATCAAAAATAGGATAGGCATCATGACTGGCTGAAGCGTCAGATGAAAAACCTCTTGGTGGATGTTAATCGCATTCGAAATCTTGCCACCAAGAATGCTTTCGTTACCCATGAAACCTGTCGCTGCACATGGAAAGGGCTAACGATGATGTGTTCTGAAGCTGATCTTCAAGAGGATGGCTTCACTGAGCGATTCAAGTTTGACTCCACACCTCCTAGAAGGGCTGTGCTGCGAGGAACACCATCCCTTGAAGACTCTAAGTTCTCTTCCTCTGCTGCAACAGTGACTGCCAGAGTTATCGAGGATGAAGATGATACTACTTCACCGCCACCTCCTTCAGCACACCTCAAATCTGCTCCAAGCTCTTCTGCACCGCCAAACACTACCGAAGACCCTGCTACTTCACCTACTCCTCATGCTAACGAGTAGATGCTCTATGTCTTCAAACCTTTTTGGTCCTCACTGACAAAAGGGGGAGAAGCATATGAGGTTGATAGTCTTCAAGCGGGTCCATATGGGCGGGTGCTTTATATTTGCTTCATGCTTACAACTCTCGTTTTGCTACATTTTGTTCTTTGAGTTGTAACACTTAAACTGGTCGTCTGCTACTTATTTGCTAACTTGTTTTGCGATGATAAATTCCGCATGTGCGACGATAAATTCCGCACTTAGATAATTCTACACACGTCCATTTTTCATTATGCATGTCATTATCTTCATATACTTTCACATGCATAGTGGATTTTCATCATAAGTTGAAGTGGATCTCCACAAGTACAACCTGCCATGTGCATTAGCATTCCAAAAGCAAATTACTTATATGCACATCTTCAGGGGGAGCCCTCGCAACTTATGAAGACAATTCCTTATCCTTTAAAATTTCACAGATTATATTCTCCGTTGAAAACTTCAACTAGTTTGTCATCAATCACCAAAAAGGGGGAGATTGTAAGTGCATCTAGTGCCACCCCTAGTTGGTTTTGGAGTATTGACGACAAACCTAGTTGAGGGACTAATGTGTTTGTGAGAATTGCGGGATAATATAGGTAGAAGTCCCTCATTGATTCGGTTTTCCTACCAGAGATGACCCCTAAAAATGTATGAAGACATTGAAGTCAATGGTGGTATATGAAGATATTCACATTGAAGACTATGACAAGAGAAGACACCACATGAAGCCTATGGAGCTCGAAGACTTAGATCTTTTGTAGTTCTTTTTCATTTTTGTTGAGTCATAGGAACCACCGTACTATTAAGTGGGGTCCAAGAGAACCAGTCAGAATGACTGAAGTGATGCCTAACCAAAAAAAACCTATGTCTTCGAGTGAAGACTATGAGAGCAAATCTTGTCCAGAGTCAGACAAGTCAGCTTTACTTGTAGCCCAAGTAAAGTTGCCGTGTGAGTTTGAAATCTGACTGTTGGAACACGTGTCAGTTCCTTAGTGACCCAGGGTCATTTCGGACAAATCAGGTCGGGTTTCCTAGTGGCTATAAATAGCCCACCCCCTACAACCATAAACGGTTGGCTGCTCAGATTTAGAGTACGGCTTTTGTCGTTTGAGAGCAACCCACCTCGAAGCCTTTGAGAGAGAATTCCTTGCGAGGATAAAGCCCTAACCACCCAGAGCCAAAGAGAATTAGGCATCACTTAAGTCTTCTTGTCTGAGTGATCTGAAGACTTATTACACTTGAGGACTGTGCATCCTCCAGCCGGTTAGGCGTCGCGTTCTGAGCATCCAAGAGACATTGTGGATTGCCGGTGAACAAAGTCTGTGAAGGTTTGGGAGTCTACCTTGAAGACTTACCAGAGTGATTGGGAGACGTCTATGTGACCTTAGCTCAAGGGGAATACGGTGAGGACTGGGTGTCCTGAGCTGCGTGTTCAGGACTGGGTGTCCGGCACTGTGTGTCCTTTGGTTTAAATACCTAGCCGCCCTAACCAGACGTACAGTTGTCACAGCAACTGGAACTAGTCCAACAAATCTTTGTCTTCAACGAGTCACTGGTTTCATCTTTCCCTTCTCTTTACTTACTGTTACTCTGTGTGAAGTCATTGTATGTTTGCTCAATCTTTTGTCTTCACTGAGTGACTGTGTGATCTGTTTGGCTTCTTAATATCTTCCTGCCTGATCCTTACTACCTAGCTACTATCAGTCATTGTCCTTTCACTTCATTGAATACATGACTATGGTTTATCTAGTGTAGTCTAACTTCCGCTGCATGGTAATAGGTTTATTTCTATCGTTTGTCTTCGAAACTTCCATGTTTTGAAGACTTTCATAAAAATCACCTATTCACCCCCCTCTAGTCGATATAATGCACTTTCAGATGTGGGCGACGTCAAAGTCAACGAGCTCGATGTGCTAGTCGTCACGCTGACCGAAGGTGACAGGGAGATGAACTTGCCCTATCGGGGTGGTGGAGCCATCGGTCACTCCTTAGAAGGGCTTAGTAGGCTGCAGCTGATTATAGGGTACTTGAAGGCTGTTGAACGTCTCGACGGATAGGACGCTGAGCCCCATGCCGCTGTCGATGAGGGTCTTGGTGACTTGGACAATGCTGATGACGGGTGAGCAAAGCATCAGGAGGACGCCGTTGGTCGCCGCGCATTTGAGCTGGTCCGCCGAGCTAAAGGTGATGGCGTACTTGGACCACCTGAGCGGGCGCGTGGTCTCGAGCCTGGGGAGGGGTGCATTCAAACCTTGAAGATGCACTAGGAAGCCGAGGCCTGAGCACCACCCAAGATGCAAGCGATGGCGCGCGGTTCCTGGAAGCCCCCAGCCCCCTCGTCTTGATGGTGTTCGTCGTTCTTTCTTCGCGGTGGCGGCAGCGGAGGGAGGCCAGGATTGCCTTGAGGGCGGTCCTCGCGAGGCTGGTCGCGCCAAGCGCCCTCACGAAACTGCTCCTGCCAGTGGTCCTCGCAAGGCCGGTCGCGCCACTCCTGGCAGGGGCCGCGATCGTCCCAGCGTCCTCCACCTCGTCCTCCTCCTCGGTCATAGCCCCGGTCGTTGCGCTCGGGGCATCGACCAAAGCGTCCAGCTCGGATGGCCCCGAGGTCTTGACAATTGTTGGTGTTGTGGCTGTGCACATTGTGGAAGGCGCGGAATGGACGACTGCCCTTGGACGACTCAGGGTGGTCCCGGCTGCGCTTCGTGTCCGACTCTGCCGCGAGTACGGCTATTCCCTTGCGCTTCACGTCCTTGACCTTGGCCTTCTTCTCCTTTGGGTCGGCAGCAGGGAGCTCGAGGAGGGAGAGACGCCACTCCTCAGCTCTTCCACCCTTGGTTGCTATGTTGAACAGATCCAGAGTCGTGCATAGCTCCTTGTGGATAGCGAGCTCCTCCTTCATCTTGATGTCACGGACGTCATCAGAAAACGCTGAGATGATGGCCTCGTCCGTCACCTTGGGGATCTTGAGACAAACGCTATTGAAGCGCTGGATGTACTTCTACAGGGTCTCTCCCGGCTGTTGCTTGATGTGGCCCAGGTCACCTGCGGCCGGAGGACGGTCGCTAGTGCCCTGGAAGTTGGCGGTGAAGTGGTTGTGCATCTCACCGCAGGAGGAGATTGATCCCGCGGGCAGGTTCAAGAGCCATGAGCGGGCGCCATCCTTGAGAGCCATGGGAAACCAGTTCGCCATGACCTTTTCGTCGCCGTTGGCCACCTCGATGCTCAGTTCGTAGAGCTGCAGGAACTCCATGGGGTCGGGGGTGCCATCGTAGCACGGAGGCAGATCCGGCTTGAACTTGCCTGGCCAGACGATGGTGCGCAGCTCGAGAGCAAAGGTGCGGCAGCCTGCGATGGCCACCGGGGCCCTCTGTAGGGGCGGAGCCTGCCCTTGATGTCCGCGCTTCGCCGCCGCAGGCGGCACGCGGTCTTGTCATGGCGGCGCCGGGAGCGCTGGAGCATTTTCTTGCGGCCGGGGAACCTCTTGGCATCTTCCTTCTTCGTGCGCGGGCACACAGTATGGCGGATCACGCCGCGGGACCACGCGTCCTGGGGCGAGGACACCGTCTTGACACGGAGGGGGCGGTGGCGCTCCGTGAGCTGCGCGTCTTGGCAGGAGGGCGCCTTCTTGATGCGAAGGCGGCAGAGGCACTCCGTGAGCTACATCACCCGCGGCTGGAGGTGGGCGAGGCAGCAAGAGGGATGGTGCAGGGGAGCCCCCAGCCGCGCTGACAAGATCGGCGATGCTGAAAGTGCGTTATATCGACTAGAGGGGGGGTGAATAGGCGATTTTTATGAAAGTCTTCAAAACGTGAAAGTTATGAAGACAAACAGTGAAGATATGCCTATCACTATGCAGCGGAAGTTAGATTACACAAGCAAGCTAAGGTCAAATATTCAATAGAGTGAAAGCACAGTAACAATAGCTTCAGTGTAATTAGGATCAGGTAGGAAGAAGTTATGAAGCCAATCAAATCATACAGTTATGTTGTGAAGACAAAAGATAGAGCAAGCATGCAATGGCTTCACAATGAATAACAGTAAGTTGAAGGGAAGTGAAGATGAAACCAGTGACACGTTGAAGACAATGATTTGTTGGACCAGTTCCAGTTGCTGTGACAACTGTACGTCTGGTTGGAGCGGCTAGGTATTCAAACCAAAGGACACACAGTCCCGGACACCCAGTCAAGGACACTTAGTCCAAGACACCCAGTCCTCACCGTATTCTCCTTGAGCTAAGGTCACACAGACCTCGCCCAATCACTCAGGTAAGTCTTCAAGGTAGACTCCCAAACCTTCACAGACTTCGTTCACTGGCAATCCACAATTACTCTTGGATGCTCAGAACGCGACGCCTAACCGTCTGGAGGATACACAGTCCTCAAGTGTAATAAGTCTTCAGATCACATAGACAAGAAGACTTAAGTGATGCCAAATTTCTCTGGCTCTGGGTGGTTAGGGCTTTTCTCCTCACTAAGGATTTTCTCTCAAAGGCTTCGAGGTGGGTTGCTCTCAAACGACTAAAGCCGTGCACTGAAATTTGAGCAGCCAACCGTTTATGGTTGTGGGGGTGGGCTATTTATAGCCACTTGGCAACCCTGACCTGATTTGTCCGAAATGACCCTGGGTCACTAAGGAACTGACACGTGTACTAATGGTCGGATTTTGAACTCTCACGGCAACTTTACTTGGGCTGCAAGTAAAGCTGACTTGTCTGACTCTGGACAAGATTTTCTCTCATTGTCTTCACTCGAAGACATAGGATTTGAATTAGGCATCACTTCAGTCATCCTGACTGGTTTTCTTGGACCCCACTTAACAGTACGGTGGTTCCTATGACACAACATGAATAAAGTAAAGCTACGAAGGATCTAAGTCTTCGAGTTCCAAAAGCTTCATGGGGAGTCTTCATATGTCATTGTCTTCGACACGAATGTCTTCATGAACCACCATTGTCTTCAATGTCTTCGTACATTTTTGGGGGTCATCTCTGGTAGCTAAACCGAATCAATGAGGGACTTCTACCTGTGTTATCCTGCAATTCTCACAAACACATTAGTCCCTCAACTAGGTTTGTCGTCAATACTCCAAAACCAACTAGGGGTGGCACTAGATGCACTTACAATCTCCCCCTTTTTGGTGATTGATGACAAACTAGTTGAAGTTTTCAACGGGGAATATAATTTGTGAAATTGTAAAGGAATTGTCTTCATAAGCAGCAAGGGCTCCCCCTGAAGATGTGCATGTTAAGTGATTTGCTTCTGGAATGCAAATGCACACAGCGGGTTGTATGTGTGGGAATCCGCTTCAACTTATGATGACAATTCATCATGCACGTAAAGATATATGAAGATAATGATATGCATAATGAAAAATGGACGTCTACGAAATGATAAGAGTGCGGAAATTATCGTCGTACATGCGGAATTTATCTTCGCAAGAATCAAAGTGGCAAACATAGTAGCAGACGACCATCAAGTTTAAGTGTTACAACTCAAAGAACCAAAAGGAGCAAAACGAGAGTTGTAAACACGAAGCAAAATGCAAAATAAAGCACCCGCCCATATTATTGACCAGCTTGAAGACTATAAACATCATATGCTTCTCCCCCTTTTGTCAGTGATGACCAAAAAGGTTTGAAGACATAGAGTTTTCTATGCGTTCCCAGGCGCAGCAGGGTCGGTGGAGATGTTTGGTGGTGCAGGCGAGCTTGGGGCAGTGACGACGCGCGGTGAAGACATTTGTGGTGATGTAGCGTCGTCTTCTTCTTCAATGATCTTGGCAGATACTGTGGCAGCAGAAGAAGAAAAATCCGAATCTTCAAGAGATGGTGTGCTTCGCATCACAGCTCTTCTGGGAGGTGTGGTATCAAACTTGAAATGCTCTTTGAAGCCATCCTCGTGAAGATCAGCTTCTGGGCACATCATGGTGAGGCCTTTCCAAGTGCGGCGACAGGTTTCGTGTGCGACGAATGCATTCTTGGTTGCCAGATTTCGGATGCGATTGACGTCTTTCATGATGCTTTTCATCTGCCGCTTGAGCCAGTCATGATGCCTATCTTGTTTTTGGTGGAGAGCCACAAGAAGTTTCCGATCAGTGAGCGTACGGGCACGTTTCTTGGGTCTCTGTGCAGCTTCGCTGTCAGTGGCTTCAGTGGATGCAGGGGCACGTGTGGTGCCAGCCATTGGATAGACTCTGGAAATGGCTTCAACACCTTCAACATTTTGAGTGAAGCTCTGGTGTTCTGCATTCTGAAGACTTAGTGGCTGTTTGGCAGGCTCAGGATAAATGGCTTCAGCTGAGGTGTCCACATCTGGTAAGAAGATCCTGTGGTTGCGGGCTGAGGGCTGATAGGAGATTGCAGAGTGAAGCTTAATCAGCCTCATCACCCAGGGAGCATAGATCTTCAAGCCAAACAATTCTGTGGCTGACGCTGCAAGTTGACGGATGAAGAGATCCTGTGCGTTGAAGCATTTGCCATGCATAATACAGAAGATGAGAGTCTTCATGGCACCTTCAAGCTTGGCATACCGAGAGTGTCCCTTAATGGGCCAGAGAGTCCGCCTTATGATATGATATATGGTTCTAGGCAGGTACTCTAAGTCTTCAACGAAGAACTCAGTTGGATAAGGTGCATCATGTGCCAATGGCTTCATCATGGAGAGCATCTGACTCATATTTGGTTCTGGACGCTGAAATATGCTCTCAGTTGCTTCAGCACGGAGTTGGCATCCTTCTTCAAAGAATTCGCCAGGTGTGGGAAGGCCAGTAAGCTCAATGATGTCGAAAGCTTTGGCTTCATGATGGACATCTCCTGTCATCCACTCCAGGACCCATGTCTTCGGATCTCGGTTGTAGCCTTTTATATGCAGAGTGGCATAGAATTGAAGCATAAGCTCTTCGTTCCAGTGCTCTTCGTCAGTGATGAACGGCAGTAGACCCACTTGCTTGAAGCAATCAATGGCTTCTTCCAAACCAGGCAGACCAGCAACAGCTTCAACCTCAAGGCGCTGGTGGGGAAAGATGCGGCCTTGGTTGTATAGAATGCATGAATAGTAGCTGCGCTGTTGATGGCTCCAGAACCTATCTGATGCAATCTGTGCCCTTGAATAAGGGTTCGCGGAGCTGTTGAAGAACGTGTTGTCTGCCCTGAAGCTGTTGACGTTGAAGGAACCAGGAGCTGATGCAGGACCTGGGAACCTTGGCAGTCGTGGAATTGGCTTCTGAACCTGAGGCCTGTGCGCAATGTGATAGTTGAATTGCGGGCCGGCAGCAGACTCTGGTGCAGAAGGTTCAGGGTCAGCAGTTTCAGTATGTGCTGAAGCTATTGTCGGAGAGGGCTCCACATTGTCTTCAGCATTGTGTGTGGCAGCCTCAATGTTTTCATCCTCAATACGTGCAGTGAGAGGAACAGACTCAGGCACGTTCTCTTGGAGAACGGCCTCTTGTTGGGGTGGTGGAGTTGGAGCTTGGGGTTCCTGTGGTGCTTTCTCATTGTCTTCGGCTGATGCAGCCGGAATGTCGTCAGCAGCTGGAGCCCTTGGTCCTCTGCGAAGCCTACGGAATGTACGCGATGCTGGTGGAGTTGTAGTGGTCTGGGGCTCATCCTCTTCCTCCTGTGGGCGATCTGCCCACGATGCATCTTGTGTGATTGGCGTCAAGGGACGACCAATGCTGAGCAATTCACTCGATTCGAGCTGAGGAAGGACTGCATCATCTTGTACATTGTCTTCTAGACCAATGTCTTCAGCAGCGGTGGGGTCGGCTGCCGGAATGTCTTCATCACGCTGAGCCTCGGTGAGAGCAGGCTCATGGACGGTCAGCTGACGATCTTCATCAGGACGGCGAACGGAAAGGGGTTCAACTATCAAGGGCTCTGTGGGAGCAGCCCGAGACTTCTTGGACTTGCGCTTCTTGGTGGTGGGGTCTGAAGGAGAGGCTTCAGAGTGTTTCCTCTTCCTTGCTTTGGCTTCGGCTATCCTTGTCTTATTAAGCTCTGAAGCGGGTGAGCGCTTTGGCTTCGAGCTAGGCTTGGCGGTGGGGAAGACAGTTGGAATAGCTTCTTGGCGTGGGGCCTCTTCTTCAGCCACGGTGGGCGTCTTCTTTTTCTTGGCGGCCATCCTGGGGTCGATGCCGGGACGCCCAAGTGCCTTTCGCTTCTCGGCCTCGTTGTAGGCCTGTACGCAGAGATCAGCCAAATGCTTCATGCGCTCGCGTGAGCCCTGAGCCTCTGCACGTTTCTGCATGAAGTTTTCCTTCAGCTCATGCAGCATGACCTTGAAGTCTTTGATCTCTTGGACGCTGAGCGTGGCCATGTTCTGCTTAAACTGAGCCTTCTCAAAATCTATCTTTTGCTTCAGTTCCACGATGCGCTGGGCAATAGCGAGTTCTGAAGCGATAGCTCCTTGGAAGGCCACGCTGAGGCCAATGGGCAGCTGCAGATCATCAAAGCTGATGTTGGGCGTGTCAAACCACTCATCTATGAAGCTGTGGATGATTTTTGCATCGAACAGAGGCAGATTGTTGAAGATTTCAGCCTCCTCCTTGCTCTTGATGAGCTGCTCAAGAGCGTCATCACCAAGATCTTCGTCACTGGACAGATCAATGGCTTCCCAGCGAAGAACGGCAGCGACAGTTAGCTCTTTGCTGGTGTGTGGCTGTGGTTTCTTTGCATCTTGAGGCTTGGAGACTCTTGATAAGCCTTCAGACTGCACACTGGCTTCAGGAGGTGCAGTGGCCAATGGCTTCGCTTTGGAGATCTTGGGGGAGGTGACTGGTTTGGAAGCTTTTGACTTTTTCTTCATCTGCTTTGGCTCTGGGGCAGCAGGAGCATCATCAGACTCAGTGTCTGCTGGAGGGTCGTTCACGGCAGTCCCTTGGACTATAATGTGAGTGATGAGGCCATCGAGATTGGCGAATGGCCCGATGACATTGGGATTAGCGTCGCGTGTGCCATCTGCCCTTGGTCTGGAGGGACCAGGTTGAAGTCCAATCCAAACTCCTTCTTGTTTTGCTTCGCGGAGTTCTGGGCAAATTGGAAGTTGCGCTTGAACAGAGTGTCATCGCGACACCAGAGAAGGGACGATGGATGTGCATCAGCTGGCTGTTGTCCCCTGACCATGCATGGAGAGAAACCTTGAGCAATGGCTTCGTCTCTGGTTCGGGGTACGAGATTCTTGTACAAGGCATCTCCCCATGGCCGCTTGATGGCGCACTTCTCTGCATATTCTTTGGTGACGAAGCGGTATAGGAACCACTGCTCTGCCCAGTACCTGCGAATCCATTGGATTCGTGTCTTGCGCTGAGCATAGGTTTCTTCAGGATCTGTTTGGTACGTTTCTGCCAAATCTGCAGGCAGATCCTTTGATGTGTCACCCCGTCTTTGCCTGCCTCCCTTCCTTGATGGTTTCTCGGATGCCATGAAGCTTAACTTGGAAGGCTTCAAAAGTTTCAAAGGCTTCAAAGGTTTCAAAGGCTTCAAAGGCTTCCTTTTGCTTGACTAACAGGAACTTGCTTCGGGTGAATTGATGTGACGCTGTAGGAATTCTGCAAATGAATGCAGACTATGAGAACCAAAAGATTCTCCCACGGACATGTACCTGTGACAGCATTAAGGTGCGAGGGAAGGGGAAGAGGTCATATGCATTCTCAGAAGATTTTGAAGATAAATCAGTGTAGAAGACATTGACCTCATCATGCGAAGACATTCACTTTATAGAAAAGAAGTTGGTTCCAGATTTGTACGAACCCATAGATCAGTACAAGTGAGGAATCTAACTACTTCATGAAGAACAAGTGAATATGCTAGGCAAGTTATGAGATTCAGACAAGAGGAATGAAACTTGAAGGAATAGAAACCTCTTTTGGCAGAAAGTGATGGATCAATAGGATCAAAAGAGGCTGTAAAAAGCTTGTTATTTACCAGACTTGGAACTGCTAGACGAGAAGAGAGGTGAGGCCGAGCAGTTTGATCCTCCGTGCCCGAACTTGGCGACGGAAGATGCTTAGGACGACGGCGGAGAGACTGGTGGCCGCGGTCGGCGTGAGAACGGCGTCGGAGAGGTCGCAGTAGTGAAGCACTTCGTCGCCGGCGTCGTTGCGAGTTAGTGGTGGTGCTAGGGTTTGTGCGAGGGAGGAAGAAGAGATAATGACCGCAGTGAAATGAGTACTTATAGGGATATGGGCGACACTGCGCTATTACTCAGGTGCCCCTGGCGATTCGCATCTGATCAGTACGTGGCCAGCATGCGGAATTGTGGGGGCAGTTTCACCCCACGCACGCCTGGTTTGTCGGGAGAGGTTCCTACTTCTCCAGAATTCTAGTTGATGGACAGACATTAAAAGCTGTTTTAAAGTTTGTCTCTGTGTCTTCATCTGACAAGGATGCAGTGAAGACATTCGACAGTTTCAATAGAGTGCATATGACTTGGAGAGATAGAGTTTGAGGTAGGAAGCATGGAGAGGTTAGGGTCCGATCACATTCACTTAGTTCAAAAGATTCAGCCAAGAAGACATAGCTATAAGTGAATGCTGTAGAGGACAGAACACCAGTGCATATATAATCAACATAGTGAAGATAATCATGAAGACATGTTGAGATTGAAGCCAAACCAAAATGTGAAGACATAGCAAATGTAACGACATGAGTAAAACACTTCACGCAGAAAAATTTTGGTGGTGGCGCTACCCACCGTATAGGAAGTATTGAACCCAGACACGGCGCACAATTATCGTGGCGCTCCGAGGTCAAATTCCACGTTAATGTATTCACACTTAGAATGTATGTCTTCATTGATTGAAGATATACGTTACTTTGTGTGTTGCACATCTAAGTCATCATCATGCATAAGTGTTAGGATGTGTGCCTGATCACAGGACATTTGAGGATTCCAAGATATTTAGCTCACACCGTAACTTGCAAAATCTCTTCTCATCCAAGGGTTTGGTGAAGATATCTGCCAATTGCTCTTCAGTGTTGACGTGTATGATATCAATGTCTTCCTTTGTAACATGATCTCTGAGAAAATGATGAAGAATTTCAATGTGCTTTGTCTTCGAGTGCTGAACTGGGTTGTTGGCGATCTTGATGGCGCTTTTGTTGTCGCAGTAAAGTGGCACTTGCTTCAGATGAATGCCATAATCCTTGAGGGTTTGCTTCATCCATAGAAGCTGAGCGCAGCAGGATCCAGCAGCAATGTATTCAGATTCAGCAGTGGAGAGAGATACACAGTTCTGCTTCTTTGAAGACCAGCAGACAAGAGATCGGCCTAGGAAATGACATGTGCCTGATGTGGATTTCCGATCAACCTTGTCACCAGCGTAATCAGCGTCCGAAAATCCAACTAGATCAAACTCTGAGCCCTTTGGATACCATAGCCCTAGAGTTGGTGTGTGAGCCAAATATCGAAGAATTCGCTTCACTGCTAAGTGATGTGACTCCTTTGGTGCCGCTTGAAACCGAGCACACATGCAAACACTAAGCATAATATCTGGCCTAGATGCACATAAATAAAGCAAAGAACCAATCATGGAGCGGTATACCTTTTGATCGAACTCTTTACCATTGTCGTCAGGACCCAGATGATGTTTGGCTGGCATTGGTGTTGTGAAACCTTTGCAGTCTCGCATACCGAACTTCTTCAGGCAGTCTTTGAGATACTTCTCTTGAGATATGAAGATGCCATTGCGTTGTTGCCGTATCTGAAGACCGAGGAAGAACTTCAGCTCCCCCATCATGGACATCTGATATTGCTCTTGCATCATATAGCCAAACTCTTCACTGTACTTCTGATTTGTGCAGCCGAAGATAATGTCATCCACATATATTTGGCACACAAACAGTTCACCATCATATGTCTTCGTGAAGAGAGTGGGATCCAGGGAACCAGGTATGAAGCCTTTGCTCTTCAGGAAGTATTTGAGTGTGTCATACCAGGCCCGAGGGGCTTGTTTGAGGCCATACAGTGCCTTTTTGAGCTTGTATACCATGTCAGGATGTTTTGGATCTTCAAACCCTGGTGGTTGTGCAACATACACTTCTTCTTCAATTTTGCCATTGAGAAAGGCACTTTTCACATCCATTTGATACAGGATTATGTTGTGATGATTTGCACAGGCCAGCAGAATACGGATGGCTTCAAGTCTGGCCACAGGAGCAAATGTTTCGTCGAAGTCGATGCCTTCCACTTGAGTATATCCTTGAGCAACGAGATGAGCCTTGTTTCTGACGACTTGGCCATGCTCATCTTGCTTGTTGCGGTATATCCATTTGGTGCCTATTATGTTATGCTTCCGTGGATCAGGACGCTTAACCAACTCCCATACATTATTCAGCTCAAATAGTTGAAGCTCTTCTTGCATAGCTTGAATCCATTCAGGTTCCATAAAGGCTTCTTCAACTTTCTTGGGTTCTGAAATTGAGACAAATGCGAAGTGCCCACAGAAATTTGCCAGTTGAGTTGCCCTTGAACGAGTCAGTGGACCAGGTGCATTGATGCTATCAATTATTCTGTCAATCTGCACTTCATTGGCAACACGAGGATGTAGGGGTCGAAGACTTTGCTCTTGTTGATCTACATTATCATGGGGAGGTATGTCTTCAGTCTGAGCATTATCTTCAAGTGGATCAGGTGCTGAGATGATAAGTTCTTCTTCAGGACGAGCTTCAGAAGGTATAATTTCTCCAGTTCCCATTAGCTTGATTGCTTCACTAGCTGGATCTTCATCTAGCACATTTGGCAGTTGTTCTCTTTGAGATCCATTGGTTTCATCAAACCGCACATCCACTGTTTCAACCACTTTGTAGTGAAAAAGATTGAAGACTCTGTAGGAGTGCGAATCCTTTCCATATCCAAGCATGAAGCCCTCATGTGCTTTTGGAGCAAATTTTGCTGTGTGTTGAGGGTCCTTGATCCAGCATCTCGATCCAAATACTCTGAAGTAACTTACATTTGGCTTCTTGCCAGTCAGAAGTTCATAAGATGTCTTGTTCAACAGCTTGTGAAGATACACACGGTTGATAGTATGGCATGCAGTGTCAATGGCTTCAGTCCAGAATTTTCTTGGTGTCTTGTACTCATCTAACATTGTTCTGGCCATCTCAATGAGTGTTCTGTTCTTGCGTTCGACGATGCCATTCTGTTGTGGAGTGTATGGAGCTGAGAATTCATGAGTGATGCCCAATGTATCAAGATATGTGTCAAGGCCGGTGTTCTTGAATTCTGTGCCATTGTCACTTCTGATGTGCTTTATCTTGGCGCCATAATTGTTCATTGCCCGATTTGCGAAGCGTCTGAAGACATCCTGCACTTCAGTCTTGTAAAGAATTATGTGCACCCAAGTATATCTAGAGTAATCATCAACAATGACGAAGCCATAGAGGCAAGCAGTAGTGGAGAAAGTTGAGTAGTGGGTAGGGCCGAAGAGATCCATGTGAAGTAGTTCGAAGGGTTGAGTAGTGGTCATGATTGTCTTCGAAGGATGTTTTGCCCTTGTCATCTTCCCAGCTTCACAGGCACCGCATAAGTGATCTTTCTTGAACTTGACGCCCTCGATGCCTATGACATGCTTCTTCTTAGCAAGGGTGTGGAGGTTCCTCATGCCAGCATGCCCAAGTCTTCGATGCCAAAGCCAGCATTCTGATGCCTTTGCGAGAAGACAAACTGCAAGCTGTGGCCCTGCTGAGAAATCTACCACATACAAATCATCTTTCCGATACCCTTCAAACACTAGAGACTTGTCAGATTCCATTAGTACCAGACAGCGATATTTTCCAAAGATTACAATCATGTTTAAATCGCAAAGCATTGAGATAGACATTAAGTTGAAGCCAAGGGATTCAACAAACATGACTTTGTCCATGTGTTGATCCCTTGAGATTGCAACTCTACCTAGACCCAGTACTTTACTTTTACCAGTGTCAGCGAATGTGATGTGGCTCTTGTCAGATGGACGTAAGGTTGAGTCCATAAAGAGACTTTTCTTGCCAGTCATGTGATTTGTACACCCGCTGTCAATAATCCATACTGAAGACTCCGAAGTTACTGGTGTCGTACCCTACAGTGCAGTTAGGGGGATAGGCTTCACCAAGAGTGTTGTGAAGCAAAAACATTTGACGAACCAGTGGATTATGAAAACTGAGATCCAGGTTAGGACAAGCAGGGAGAGTAGCATGCGATTCAGATATGAAATACATAGTGATGCCATTCGGGCATTTGATCGTGCGCCCCACGAGTTTTTTAAGGTCCCCAGCAATAGCATCAGAAGATTTTGGTTTTGAGCTGGAGACCTTTCCCTGCAAAAGAGAGTTAAGCTTTCTTAACCACCCACATCTTCAAGGGTGGCTTAGAAGCAATAAGTCTAAGTGCAGCATCTGAGAATTTTGGCTTTGGAGCCCTAGCAAATAGTCTAGCAGGAGGACAATAGTACTCATAAGAATAGGCAGAATAGTTCTTGGTCATATGAACATGACGGTTTGACGAACCGCTCTCATATTCATATGCCTGAGTATGGTTTCCCTGCAAAACATTTGCGTTAGTGTGACTCAGGTGAGTCCTCTGTCTGTATGAAGCCTTTGGACCGTACGAAGCCTTTGGTCTGGGGTTTGTCTTCTTCATGTGAGGTGTCATGAAGACATTCACAGGAAGATTTTCCAGACACGTTTTTGGAACCCAGATCCTCTTCATAGGCGGTCCATTCCTGCAGTTAGTACCAATGTACCTGGCAAATACTTCACCATTCTGATTCCTAAACAGTTTATAGTTTGCATCAAAGGATTCATCAATGATAATTGGATTAGCACAAGTGAAGCCAGATAGATTGGATGGATCTAATGAGGATTCCTTTGCAGCAACCCATGTGGTTTTGGGGTACTGCTCAGGTTTCCAGTAAGAGCCATCTGCATTAATTTTCCTCACGAACCCAACACCCTCTTTGCTAGGGTTTCGGTTCAGAATCTGCTTCTTGAGGACATCACATAGTGTCTGATGTCCTTTGAGACTTTTGTACATTCCTGTTTCAAGCAATGTCTTCAACCTAGCATTTTCATCAGCAATCGCAGTGGTATCCTCAGCAGAGGGGTTAGTTACCACTTCAACAGTTGAAGATATTGCAACAGCAGTAGCAGTGGAACATTCAGCGACAGAAATAGCATTATCACGCTCAATGCATTTAAGGCATGGTGGTTCAAATCCTTCCTGAGCAGAACTGATCTGTTCGGCTCGAAGTGACTCGTTTTCCTTTTGAAGATCTTCATGATCCGCTCTCAACTTCTCAAGATCTTGCTTCTTCTGAAGATAATCATAGGAAAGCTTTTCATGAGTAGTTGAGAGAGTCTCAAGACGATCTTCGAGTTCCTGATACTTAACGTGAAGATTTTTTGTGTCTTCAATTAAGGATTCAGAACGAGTCATTTCAGCACCCAACAGATCATCGCTTCTGTCTAACAGTTTTTGAATATGTTCCATGGCCTTTTGTTGTTCAGTTGCAATTTTAGCAAGTGTTTTGTAACTGGGTTTTGAATCACAACCAGAGTCATCGTCACTAGATGTTTGATAGTGAGTGGTGCGTGTGTTTACCTTGGCACCACGTGCCATGAAGCAGTAGGTGGGAGTAGAGTCGTCCTTGTCATTTGCATCGGTGATGGTGATAGAGTCATTGTCTTCAGAGTTGAAGATGGACTTGGCGACATAGGCTGTACCCAAACTTGCAATGCCTGAATCAGACTCCTCCTTAGACTCCACCTCTGCCTCCTCAGAAGCGGACTCCTCCTCTGAATCCATTTCCTTGCCAACAAACGCACGAGCCTTGCCAGATGAACTCTTCTTGTGTGATGAAGACTTTGAGGAAGACTTGGACGAAGACTTTGAGTATTTCTTCGTCTTCTTATCGTCAGAGTCATATTCCTTGCTCTTCTTCTTCTTTCTGTTCTCATTGTCCCACCGTGGGCATTCAGAGATGAAGTGTCCAGTTTTCTTGCATTTGTGACAAGTTTTCCTCTTGTAGTCATGCGCAGAAGCTTCATCATTCCTTGAGCTTGATCGTGAAGACTTTCTGAAGCCTTTCTTCTTGGTGAATTTCTGGAACTTCTTCACTAGCATTGCAAGTTCCCTTCCAATGTCTTCAGGATCATCAGAACTGCTGTCAGATTCCTCTTCAGATGATGACACAGCTTTTGCCTTCAAGGCACGAGTTCGCCCATAGTTTGGACCGTAGATATCTCTTTTCTCAGAAAGCTGAAACTCATGTGTGTTGAGCCTCTCAAGTATGTCAGACGGATCGAGTGTCTTGAAGTCTGGACGTTCTTGAATCATCAGGGCTAGAATGTCAAATGAACTGTCAAGTGATCTTAGCAGCGTCTTGACGATTTCATGTTTGGTGATCTCAGTGGCGCCAAGGGCTTGAAGCTCATTTGTGATGTCAGTGAGCCGGTCAAATGTGTGCTGGACATTCTCATTGTCATTTCGCTTGAAGCGGTTGAAGAGATTTCGAAGAACACTGATTCTCTGATCTCTCTGGGTTGAGATGCCTTCATTGACCTTGGAGAGCCAGTCCCAGACTAGCTTGGATGTCTTCAAGGCACTCACACGGCCGTACTGTCCCTTGGTCAGATGACCACAGATAATATTCTTGGCAGTGGAGTCCAGTTGAGTGAACTTCTTGACATCAGCAGCAGTGACACCTTCTCCAGCCTTGGGAACGCCGTTTTCGAAGACATACCATAGGTCGACGTCAATGGCTTCAAGATGCATGCGCATCTTATTCTTCCAGTAGGGATATTCAGTTCCATCGAAGACGGGGCACGCAGCGGAGACTTTAATTATCCCTGCAGTCGACATAGCTAAAACTCCAGGTGGTTAAACCGAATCACACAGAACAAGGGAGCACCTTGCTCTGATACCAATTGAAAGTGCGTTATATCGACTAGAGGGGGGGGGGGTGAATAGGCGATTTTTATGAAAGTCTTCAAAACGTGAAAGTTATGAAGACAAACAGTGAAGATATGCCTATCACTATGCAGCGGAAGTTAGATTACACAAGCAAGCTAAGGTCAAATATTCAGTAGAGTGAAAGCACAGTAACAATAGCTTCAGTGTAATTAGGATCAGGTAGGAAGAAGTTATGAAGCCAATCAAATCATACAGTTATGTTGTGAAGACAAAAGATAGAGCAAGCATGCAATGGCTTCACAATGAATAACAGTAAGTTGAAGGGAAGTGAAGATGAAACCAGTGACACGTTGAAGACAATGATTTGTTGGACCAGTTCCAGTTGCTGTGACAACTGTACGTCTGGTTGGAGCGGCTAGGTATTCAAACCAAAGGACACACAGTCCCGGACACCCAGTCAAGGACACTTAGTCCAAGACACCTAGTCCTCACCGTATTCTCCTTGAGCTAAGGTCACACAGACCTCGCCCAATCACTCAGGTAAGTCTTCAAGGTAGACTCCCAAACCTTCACAGACTTCGTTCACCGGCAATCCACAATTACTCTTGGATGCTCAGAATGCGACGCCTAATCGTCTGGAGGATACACAGTCCTCAAGTGTAATAAGTCTTCAGATCACACAGACAAGAAGACTTAAGTGATGCCCAATTTCTCTGGCTCTGGGTGGTTAGGGCTTTTCTCCTCACTAAGGATTTTCTCTCAAAGGCTTCAAGGTGGGTTGCTCTCAAACGACAAAAGCCGTGCACTGAAATCTGAGCAGCCAACCGTTTATGGTTGTGGGGGTGGGCTATTTATAGCCACTTGGCAACCCTGACCTGATTTGTCCGAAATGACCCTGGGTCACTAAGGAACTGACACGTGTACTAACGGTCGGATTTTGAACTCTCACGGCAACTTTACTTGGGCTGCAAGTAAAGCTGACTTGTCTGACTCTGGACAAGATTTTCTCTCATTGTCTTCACTCGAAGACATAGGATTTGAATTAGGCATCACTTCAGTCATCCTGACTGGTTTTCTTGGACCCCACTTAACAGTACGGTGGTTCCTATGACACAACATGAATAAAGTAAAGCTACGAAGGATCTAAGTCTTCGAGTTCCAAAAGCTTCATGGGGAGTCTTCATATGTCATTGTCTTCGACACGAATGTCTTCATGAACCACCATTGTCTTCAATGTCTTCGTACATTTTTGGGGGTCATCTCTGGTAGCTAAACCGAATCAATGAGGGACTTCTACCTGTGTTATCCTGCAATTCTCACAAACACATTAGTCCCTCAACTAGGTTTGTCGTCAATACTCCAAAACCAACTAGGGGTGGCACTAGATGCACTTACAGATGCGGTCTAACTAGTCCTCGTAGAGGTCGTTGACCGGGCGGTAGCGCAGGGGCTCGCGTGCCATGAGCAGCCCAGCCTGCACGTCCGTGGGTGCGCGGCGAGCCTGAGATGACGAGCCGGCCGGAGTCAGCAACGGGGTGGCGGTGCGACCGTCCCACCACACGAAGGGGTGCAGTGATGATGCTTGCTGCTCGTTTGCTTCCGAGCCGGTAGTGGCGTTGGTATCAGGAGATGGAGAACGATGGGGAGGCCCGCCGATAGGGGCTGTCTGAGCGACACAGGCGGCGAGGGCGGCCCGACGCTCGGCACGGGGTCGACGCGCTTCTGACATGGATGCGGTGTAGCGGTGGAACGTGGATCGGCGGGAGGAAGGCTTCAGCACACCCCTACCTGGTGTGCCAGATGTCGAATTTCGGATTCCGACAAAACCCCTAAGATTCGAACACTAGGGTGCACATGAAGATCTCTCCCCCTAGCTCACGCACTCACCATAATCTCAGAGCTAAGCACGTAGAACTCGCAGAACAAAGCACATAGGGTTTATACTGGTTTGGGCCACCGTTGTGGTATAATACTCTACTCTAGTGTGGTGTGGTGGATTGCCTCTTGGGCTGGGGATGAACGAGTACAAGGGAAGAACAGTCTCCTGAGGAGAGGTGTTCTTGAGCTCGATGCGCTGGTGTGTTTGAGGGTGGACTGAATGTGTTTTTTTGCTATGGTGGTGGCTAGCCCTATTTATAGATGCCCTGGTCCTCTTCCCAAATGCTGGCGGGAAGGGATGCAACAACGGCCAAATTTGAAGGGAGACAACTAGTACAAGTTATCCTGACTAAAGGTGGTCTTCGCCTGCCAAAAAGGCTCTGGTGGTGACGATGTCTTGGGCTCCATGGTGACCTCCGTCTTGCCGTCCTGCTGGTCTTGGTCTCGTTGCACTGATATGGAAACCTTTGCCTAATTCCTCGGGACTCCTTGCCTGTGCTTTCCTCTTTAACACCAAGGAGGAAGCGAGGACACTGCACGCACTGGCACCCGCCTGGTGTCCGCCTGGCCTTGGTCGTCATGGCTTGCGTCAGAGGAACCTCTGGAGGTGCCCCTTGCCTTGATCTCTCCGCCTCTCACGAGCCAGCCTGGTGAGGCGGCCCCCGAGGAGGTCTTGCATCATCCACCTCGCGAGGCTTGGCCCCTCGTGAGGCTCTTGGGTGTTTTGCTGGTGAAGATAGGTCGTACCAGGCCGCTGGTGGAGCCATGCCGTGGGCCCAGGAAGCCAAGTCTGGGGACCCCCGTTCCCAGGACGCCGACAATCATCTTGTATGATATGAGTCTTTGCCTTTTAGTTTGCCACCATCATCCTTGCTGTACACACCTTTTGATATGGACACGCATGAATCGTGATTTATTAGAATACTCTATGTGCTTCAGTTATATCTTTTGCGCTAGGCACTTTTGCTCTAGTGCTTCACTTATGTATTTTTAGAGCACAACGGTGGTTTTATTTCGTAGAAATTATTGAACTCTCATGCTTCACTTATATTATGTTGAGAGTCTCTTTAAACATCATGGTAATTTGCTTTGGTGTTGAATTTAGTCCTAATATGATAGGCATCCAAGAGGGATATAATAAAAACTTTCATATAGAGTGCATTGAATGCTATGAGAAGTTTGATTCCTTATGATTGTTTTGAGATATGAGGATGATGATATTAGAGACATGCTAATGAGTAATTGTGGATTGTAGAAATACTTGTGTTAAATTTTGTGATTCCCGTAGCATGCACGTATGGTGAACCGTTATGTGATGAAGTCGGAGCATGATTTATTTATTGATTGTCTTCCTTATTATTGGCGGTCGGGGACGAGCGATGGTCTTTTCCTACTAATCTATCCCCCTAGGAGCATGCGCGTAGTACTTTGTTTCGATTACTAATATTTTTTGCAATAAGTATGTGAGTTCTTTATGACTAATGTTGAGTCCATGGATTATACGCACTCTCACCCTTCCAGCATTGCTAGCCTCTCTAGTGTCGCGCAACTTTTGCCGGTACCATACACCTTCCTCAAAACAGCCACCATACCTACCTATTATGGCATTATCATAGCCATTCTAAGATATATTGCCATGCAACTTTCCATCATTCCGTTTATTATGACACGCTTCATCATTGTCATATTGTTTTGCATGATCATGTAGTTGACATAGTATTTGTGGCATAGCCACCTGACGGTGTCCTGGACTAGGGGGTACTCACCATGTCATCTCGTGATCTGTTAGATTGGGCCAAGGACCCCCATGGCTGTATACTCATGGGCCAGTTCAGACAGCTGCTGCATACAAGGAAGATTCCACAAGACTTGGCGATCAAGACAAGGACTCCTCCCCACCGGCGTATTCGGCTAGGACTCTTGTTATCCTAGGCCTCTAGTGCATTATATAAACCGAGGCCAGGCTAGTCGATAGATATATACAACATACAATCATACCATATGCTAGCTTCTAGGGTTTAGCCTCTCTGATCTCGTGGTAGATCTACTCTCGTACTACCCATATCATCAATATTAATCAAGCATGACGTAGAGTTTTACCTTCATCAAGAGGGCCCGAACCTGGGTAAAACATCGTGTCCCCTGCTCCTATTACCACCCACATTAGATGCACACTTCGGGACCCCTACCCGAGATCCACCGGTTTTGACACCGACATTGGTGCTTTCATTGAGAGTTCCATTGTGTGTTCGGCAAAAGGTCGATGGCTCGCCTGTAGATCAACTGCGACTTCGGCATCTTCGTCACCAGCTCGACTGGTCACCTTGGTTTGACCAAGGACAGGGCCCTACCTATGATCGTCATGTTCGGATGAGGGCCTTTATAAACATCAACTCCGATCTCTATCAAGATCATGGAGGAAACATCTAGGGAGCCCGGGGGCTCAATGTCAAGATTGCCTTCGGGCGACCGTGCTGTTTTTCTGGACAGCAAACTTGTGTCCACCGCCACCGCCTCCTCAAGTGTCTTTTCAACGATTGCTTCGGTGGAATTATGCAGAATTGAGTCTACAACAACCCTTGAGAATTTCGTCGAGTTCCGATGGAGGAATCTCTGGCAATCCACGATATACCGGAGCCCTGTCAAATCTAGACAGGAATCTGGACGTGTTTAGGGCGTGGTGTCCAGCGTCTAGCTTGGATATCCTTTGGAAGATCCAACCGTTGATTGGCTGTGGAATTCCTATATCTACCACCTCTCAAAATTTCAGCTCGATCCGACCGTCCAAACTCCGGGAACCTTCCGATTAGTGCAGCACTTTTCGGATCTGTTTTTTGCGCGAAAACGAATCCGACCCGAGTTCGTCTTTTTTATGAACGGGATTTCGGACATCCTTTTTGAAGGAAGTTTTGTATGGGGTATTCTGTTTTGTTCCTGAACACATCCCACTAACTTTAAGATCTTTTGAACATGATCTTCAACATCATACTGGTGTCAAACCAGTCCGGCAATATTGCTCCACGGCTGCCGACCTGCGCTAGACACGTCGTCACTTTGTTGAGCCGAGCTCAACTTTTTCGGATTATCATCTCGGCAAGCCGAACAAGAGTCTAGCATCATGAAGGATAAATCATCACCAACATCGCCACCCCACAGATTACACGGAGCGGGCATACCGGCATAGCCGCACGGTCGCTTCATCAAGCCGGCATCGACCACGTCACGACCTGCATCGGCAGGGCCGCACTATTGCTTCTTCAAGCTGGTGTCCATCACGCCGACCTACTTCGACTCATCGGCTGACATCGAGGCTTCGACATCTCGGCTGGACCAGGGGCTTCGCCATTTCTTCATCAACCTACTCCGGACACTTCGGCGTCACTAGCCGACCAGCTCCGTCACGTTAGCTGGACCGAGGGCTTTGCCTCGGCGAGCCAACCTTTGCCATCATTGTCATGCCGTCGTTTTGTATGCTAGAGGTAGAAGAAGGCAAGGCCTGCTTTCCTCTTCCCCTAGGTGTGAGTCTAATTCTAACATGTTCCAACCCTTTGCATAGGTGCCCTGGGGGGTTTATATAGGCCTACCCCCAGGGGTACAATGGTAATATGGCCGAGTGTAGGACCCGGCTGTCAGTCTCTCTGGTCGCCGACTTCTCCGCCGACTGCTGGGGCCCGCTGCCTGGTGGGCCCCGCCGGCTGGTTTGGTACGGAGCGGACACACCGCCTCCGCCGCTCACGGGTCTTGACGACTGCGGATTACTGTTGCCGTGATGCTAATGATGCTTGCTTGGTTAGGGGAGCATGGCTATAGTCCCGCCGCCTGGTGGGAGATCACTATAGCCACCCCGCATCTTATCTGGTTAATGGTGCGCGGGTCCCCGGGGAAGGATCGAGCTGACTGCTGGGAGCCGTCCTCCCTGGGGTCCGACTGGTGAGGCACCTGCCGTCTTCCGGGCTCTCGCTGACCGGCAGGGCCCATCGTCCTCGGGCCGTACCGACAAGCGTTTGTGGGAATAGGGCTTCGCCTATCAGGAATGATGTCAGGGGCGAAGTGGCAACAATGCTGCACCGGGCGGAGATCTCCGCCTATACGGAGCACTGTGGCCACGCCCGACCCAGGATATGGGGGGAAGGGCTACACTGCAACCACACCACGTCTTGTCTTCTTAATGGGGGGCGCAGACTTTGAGGGCGCCACGGGCCGACTGCTAGGAGCCGGCCTCTCTAGAGGCCGTCTGCTAGGAGTCGGTCTGTCTTGGAGCCGCCTTCTCGGGCATGACCGCTTTCCGGGAGTCAGCCACTCGGCCAGTCGGCCGCTAGAAGGCGGAGCTCTATCTTGACGTCTTGAGGGGCACAGCCAGCCCCGATGTCTCGAAAGGTTCTGGGGCTCGGGTTAGGCTACCCATGGCCTATTACTCCGACAGTAGTCCCCAAAGCTGGTGAGGCACCGCGGCTAATGAGCCAAGGATCCTCAACAGTTTCCTCCTCCGGGTGCTCTGAAGGAAGCCTCATCCGGCTCCTGGGAGGCCGGTTGGCAGGAGTCTGATACGTCCAGTCAGATCTTTCTGGAATTTCGAATGCAACGGTGGGAACCAGGTGGCGTGCTAGCTAAGCTTCTCGGCCCGCCACCTGTCGTGGGCACGCCACGTGGTGCCAGCCAGCCGGGCCAGCCTGTAAACCCACGCGCACGATGGGACGCATCTGCAGGTGGGGCCCGCCACCACCAGGCCTCGAAGCACGAGCGGATCCGCTGCGGTCGAGGCAGGCAGTTGTGTTTCCCCCGGAGTTACTGCGTGCAGTAACTCGCGTGATAAAGGTGGGGACGTGGGGTCGTGGGCACAGTTAATCCCACGATCCGACGCCCGCCCCCCTCGGCTTCATAGCCCGTAAGCTATAAGTACGGGAAGGTGACGGAGCGGCGGAGCACGCGTGCCCCACCACCCCGCTCTTGCCTCCTTCTTCTTCCTCTCGTCGCAGTGCCCCCGAGCCACGCCGGAGCACTGCCGTAGTTCGTCTCCGTCGAGCTCGTCCGCCCAAGCTCTCTTTGCTCCGCCCATTCCCAGCTCCCGCGCCGCGCCCTTTCTTCGTCGATCTCTCCATGCCGCGCGAGCGAGGAGGAGACTGGGACGGGTCCAACGTCAATAAGGACCACATCACTTTCCTCCGCGAGACACGACGTCTTCCCGGCACGGGCTTCATGAAGGCACGCGTGCCGCCGGAGGGGGAGATCTCGCTGGCGCCGAGAGAAGGCGAGCAGGTCGTCTTCCGCTCGCACTTCATCCGCGGCTTTGGCCTGCCGGCGAGCGGCTTCCTCCGTTTGTTTCTCGAATTCTATCACCTCAAGCCCCATCACATCACGCCCAACACCGTGATGGTCCTAGCCGCCTTCTCCTCATGATGTGCGAAGGCTACCTCGGCATCCTCCCCACCATAGAGCTGTGGGGAGCTTTCTTCTACACCAAGCTAGGCACCTTCATCCGGGAGGTGGCTGCCTAGTGTGGCGCCTTCATCACGGTTTGTCAAGCTGCCACACAGTCAGTCAAGATGTGGCAGCAATCCTACTTCTACATGGAGAACATGGACCCGGCCGTCGATTTGATCAACCTGTCGGCCTACGTAGCCGGCCCGCCTGCCGAGCCCCAGCTGGGGCTACAAGCTGAAGCCAGTATCAGCAGATGGCGCCGCTGCCATCCAACGGCTCCGGGAGCTGACCGAGACCGAAGGCCTCAAGTTGTACGACTTGCTGGTCGCCTTCGTCGGGCGTTGGGTTCTTCCGCTCCAAGGCCGGCCGCACCTGATCAGCCGGATGAGCGGGCATCGCGACCCGTGCCGGCTGAGCACCAAGGAGATGCCGGCTACCGAGGTCGCGAACTTGGTGAACGAGATCTCTGGCGTCAAGCTGGAGGGGTCTTGGAGCTTCGACAAGTGGCCATATTCTTGCGCCGACCAGCCGCCTGCGGTAAGTTTTCCAATTCTTTCTTTTCTGATACTCGCCTTAGTCTTGATCTTCCGGCCTCTCATCATCTGAAACAGACCTATATGTCAGACGCGACGGCCGCCCACGTAGGGGCGGGTGGCGACTAGTAACCGGACCGGGCGGTGAGCGACGTGAACGACCCCGACTTGGGAGCGACCACCTTGGAGGACACCGCGACAGGCGGCGTCTACGAAGCAGGCGGCTCGGAAGAAGCTAGCATCGGGACCTGGCCTGATGATGATGAAGAGGAAGAAGAGCCGCTCCCTGCGCGGGGCGCCGGCAGGGGAGACGCGGGCCCCTCCATCGAGCCGACTGCTCGAAGAGGCACGCGTAAGCATAAGCAAGGTGTCATCTTGTTCAGCAGCGCGCCGAAGAAGGCCAAGAATCCAGCCGCCGTGACCAGGCGGAAAGAGGCTGCACCGAACGCGGCTAAGTACCAGAAGCTCCCAAAGGTGCCTCCTATGGTGTCGGCGTTAGTATCTTTCCCTTGTGTTCTTCTTTCTCTTTGATTCTTTCTAAACTTCGTTTGTTTTTATTTCTTGATTTTAGGGCTCCGCTCTCTCTTGAGAAGTCGGCCGCCGCCTCCATCATGGGGTCGGCGGAGACTTCCACCGCCACCCAGAGAATCGATCCGGCCATCGACCTCCGGGAGGCGATAGAGCGAAATGTGCAGGAGGCGTGCGAGGAGCGGGAAGCCGCCCGCCTGGAGAAGGCAGAGGCGGACAAGGCGGAGGCCGCCGCTTTGAAGAAACTGGCGGAGGCCGAAGCTGCCACCGCGGTGAAAAAGCGAGTCGAGGAAGCCGCGCGCTGTCAGTCAGCGATATTCGTCACCCCCCTGAACTCCGCGCCAGCACCACCAGAGTTCGTGGCGCCGGTTGGGGGAGCCGGCGACGAGCATCCGATCATGGAGAGGGATGGCGGGGACGTCGTCATGCCATCCGTAATCGTGCCCCCACCACCACCCTCCGAGGAGGCACGAGACAAACAGCCGGCTGACCCGCCGGCACCACCAGCCGGAGACGAGCTAGTGACAGGCCCAACTCCAGAGGTCCGCACACCCTCGCGCCGCCACTTTGCAAAAGTGGCCTCGGCGCTACGCCCACTGGATACTGGCGCCGCGAGCTCTTTGATCCCGGACACCGAGGCTACCAGCACCGCGCCCATTGGGTGGGTGAGGGGAGGCGGGACGGGCCCTTTGAACAAGGCAATCCTGGACGTCCAAGCCAAGCTCCGCGCAGAGGCCGACGCACTCAAGCAATGCAATAATGCATTGCTGGAATCGCGAGCAGCCATCCGGGTATGCTTCTTGCTTCTTTGTTTTTAATTCTTGCACTGCTTCGTGGGGCCGCGGTAGCGCACCCACTGGGTGTAGTCCCCGAGTTTCGGACCGGCTACTGAGCAGGCGGCTCGAAAATTTAATTGGCATGCTCCGAGTACTAATACTGTCTGATATCTTTGCTGCAGGATTATCATAACCTCTGTGCAGTGGATTTCAACTCCAAAGTTCAGGAGCTGGATCAACAGGCTGTCGACTTGTCTGAGAGCCGGAGTAAGTCTTTTTCTTTCTCTACAGGGGCGCGCTGGCGCACCCGCGGGCTGTAGTCCCCGAGATTCGGGCCGACTACTGAGCAGTCGGGCCGGATCTTCGTAGCAACTGCATCTTTCCTTGTTGATTGTTGATGTCCTTTTCTTCTTCTACTTTTGCAGAGGCCAACGCCACCCTGCAGCAGCAGCTGGGCGAAGCCAATATCGTGCTGCATGCCAAGGAGGCGGACTACAACAAGCGGGCCGAGGAGCGTGACCGGCTGGTCACGCAACTGGCGGAGCAGGCGGAGCTTCACAAGAAGGCCCAGAAGGAGGCGGAGGACAAGGAGGCAGGTCTCCTTGCTGAGTTCGAGATCGAGCGCTCTGCCTAGACCGACAAGGAGGCAATGCTGATAGCCGGCTTTGGCGAGATTGAAGACATGGTCGATGGTAAGCTGCCTTATTTACTCTTTCTTCAAGCCGTCGGCTTCTGAACGAGCTGACTTCTTGTTTCTGATCTGACTCTTTGCTTTTTCGTCCAAGCAGACTTTTTCCCAGGTCACCCTCGTGGTGCCAACCAGGCTACTGAGGCCAATCACGAAGGACGGAGGGCAGAAGGTGAGGAGATCGCCGCCAACGCCCCCCGCACTCTTCGCAAGCAGCTTCTCAGCATACAGGCTCTTCTTCGGCTGACTCATCGTATGTTGCACCACCTTCAGCATGTCGGCGCCCAGGCGGTCGCCGCCCTATGGCCCGATATGCCGGCTCCATGCACACCCAGCCGGACTGCCGACTGGGTGGAGGTGGCGGCCGGCCGCCTTGAGGCGTGGAAGGGCTCCTAGGCCCGGTCCGGAGCATGCCGGGCCTTGGAGTTCGTCAAGGCACGGTACCCTGGGCTAAATCTAGCCCAGTTGACCACGTTTCGACAAGAAGCCCAGGAGGAGCTGGTGGCAGTGGAGGGTGATCTTGTCAAGCAGGCAGCGGCAATCACCGAGTACACCAACACCAGCATCTTCATCCCGGAGCTGGTTGAGAAAGGTGCCGAGGCACCACCAGAGTGGTTCGGGTTGAACCCGGAGCATGGCGAGGACTCGGTCGAGGTGATCGACTCGAGCGACGAGGGAGAGGACGAAGAGGAGGAGGAAGATGAAGAGGAGGCGCCAGAGGTCGGAGCGGATGGCCAGCCTCAACTCGACCGTGCCTCCAGCAATGAGCCACGCTCGAGCGAGCCGGCTGCTGCTGAAGGCGATCAAGCGGGGACCGACCAGCCGACCGCTGAACCAGCAAGTACCACCGACTCCACCATTCCACCGAACCCGTCTGCTGCTTCCTAGGCTGACACTTTACCTTCGTTTATTCCTGCTTATCAGTCTAGACAAACTTTCTTAACTTCGCAAAATTCCACCCGTGGGGGTGTATTTTAAAATCTTGTTGGATGTCGGCCAAGGGCCATTTGATGTGTAAATATTTTTGCCGAGTACTATCTTTCCTTGCTTCTGCTCTTTGGCTTTTTCCTTTGCTGCCTTCCCTCGGTTGTCGTTTGCCAGCCGAACAGCCGTTCCATGGACTGTGGCTGGGTCAAGTACTTAGCCACTTTCGGGAAGGCATGTACTTAGCCGATTAGAGTTTTCTAGCAAGTTAAGTAGGAGCCGGCCGGCCAGCTGCTTGACAGCCGGTCGGTGAGGTGGGAAGCCGACTTGGACTATGTGTATGCTTTTGGGTCCATAGCCATTTTTCATGAAGACACCCTTTCTTCCTTAACTCCTGCCGACCGAACAGTCGCTCTGCGAGCTGTGGCTTTGGCAGGAGAAATCTTAGGTGCCAACTCATTACTTGTTCGGCTGTAGGAAGCATTTCATAGTACAAGGCGACAAGTCCCCGGGTCGACTGGTTGAACCCGGTGCCAGACAGACTAATGAAATAGCACAAATGACAGGCATAATAGTTAACATATAGATAAAAGAGGGCAGTCCCCGAGCTCTTCTCGGGGGACCCGGAGTCTTCGTACTTAATACAAAAGTTGGCATGGTACATACTGCATCAACTTTAAACCTTCGCAGGAGGTTCACATTCCATGGTCGCTCTGTCTCCTTGCCGGAGTCATCTCTTTTGCATGCTCGAGGCTTCTAAGCGTCGATGAGGTAGTAGGAGTCGTTGCCCAACACCTTGCTGATAATGAAGGGGCCTTCACAAGGTGCCGAGATCTTGTGCTGGCTGGCTGTTCGCTGGATCAGCCGGAGCACAAGGTCTCCTTCCTAGAGGGATCTTGGCTTGACCTTTCGGTTGTAGTATTGGCGCAAGCTCTGCTGGTAGATGGTGGACCGGCTGAGTGCCAACAGCCGGCCCTCTTCCAGCAGATCGACACCGTCTTCTCGTGCTTCTTGTGCCTCCTCTTCGGTGTACATAGTAACTCCAGGGGAGTCAAATTCTATGTCCGTCAGGATAACGGCTTTGGCATCGTAGACGAGGAAGAAAGGCGTAAAGCCGGTTGACTTGTTCGGATTTGTGCGTAGGATCCAGAGGACGGCCGGCAGCTCATCGAGCCAACAGCCGACCGACCGCTCCAGAGGCCCGACTAGTTGGTGCTTGATGCCGGATAAAATGAGGCCGCTTGCTCGCTCCACCTGGCCGTTTGACTACCGATGGAAACAGACACTAGGTCCAGTCGGATGCCCCTGCGTCGCGCAGAAACGGGCCAAGGCACCTTTGGCAAAGTTTGTGCCATTGTCGATGATGATGCTGTGTGGTATGCCATACCGGATGGTGATGTCGGAGATGAAAGTCACAGCAGTCGGACCATTCAACTTCTTAATTGGCGTTGCTTCTATCCACTTGGTGAACTTGTCCACTATGACAAGCAGACGAGTCATGCCCCCGTGTGTCGTATTGAATGGTCCCACCATGTCCAGGCCCCAGACGGCAAAGGGCCAGGCAATGGAATGGTCTTGAGTGCAGAAGCCGGCTGATGTGGCTTTGAACGAAACTTCTTGCATCCTTTGCATTTCTGGACCAAGTCCTTGGCGTCCTGTAGGGCAGTTGGCCAGAAAAAACCATGGTGGAAAGTTTTGTCCATGAGTGCTCTTGAAGCTGCATCATGACCACACTCGCCTTGATGGATATCTTTGAGGATTGCTTGGCCTTGCTCCGGCTCTATGCAGCGCTGATAGACACCAGTGACACTGCACCTTGCAAGCTCTGTTGACTATGGTGTACACTGCTGCTCGGCGTTGCACTTGCGAGGCCGAGGTCTCATCAGTCGACTTCTCTTTGCTCACCAAAAAGTTGAGGATGGGCTGGGCCCATGAAGGTGCTGCAATTTCTTCGGCTGCTAGGACTGCTACTTGCACGAGGGCGGTTGGGACGGGAGGTGGCGGCTTGGAGTCAGCTGCCGCTTGCTGAGTCGATGAAGTCCCCGGGCCGACTGTTGCAGTCTCCGGGTCACCTGCCCAATTCCCCGTGCCGGTTGCTGGGGTCCTCAAGTCGGATCCGACTGCTTCAGGAGGAGCCGACACAAAGATGGAATCCGACTCTAGCGATGGTCGGAGAGACGGCTTGAGGAGGCGCTGCAGTGCGACGTTGGCTGGTATTGCTTGTTGGGTTGAGCCGATTCATGCCAAGGCGTCAGCTTGCTCATTGTCATTTCCTGGCACATGGAGGAACTTGCACCCTTCGAAGTATCCACTGAGTTGCTGGACGAGGAAGTGGTAGCTTGCCATGTTTGCATCCTTGGCGTCCCAGTCACCAGACGACTGCTGGACCACTAGGTCAGAATCTCCATAACACAGGATTCGGTGAATGCCAAGTTCCTTGGCAAGCCAGAGCCCGTGAAGGAGTGCTTCGTATTCAGCAACGTTGTTGGAGGCGGCAAAGTGAATTTGCAGCACATATCTGAGCTTGTCGCCTTTGGGAGAGGTGAGGACGATGCCGGCTCCCAAACCGGTGCGCATCTTGGAACCATCGAAGTGCATTCGCCAATGAGTGGAATCTATCGCGGGCGGCAGGTACTGGGTCTCCGCCCAGTCGACGAGGAAGTCAGCCAGTGGTTGTGACTTGATGGCGGTGCGAGGCTGGTAGTAGATGGTGTAGGGGGCCAAATCTATGGCCCATTTGGCCACTCGGCCCGAGGCATCTCAGCTTCCAACGATCTCGGCAAGTGGAGCTATGCAGACCACAGTGATGGGGTGTTCTTGGAAGTCTGGATTTAGTTTCTTGGCAGCAAAGCACACGTCGTAGCACATCTTCTGGTAGTAGGGGTAGTGCTGCTTGGGGGCTGATACTACTTCACTCAGGTAATACACCAGCCTCTGGACTGGTAGAGCTATGCCTTCTTCCTTGTGTTCCACTACTATGACTGTGCTGACCACCCGGTTGGTGGCAGCGATGTAGAGGAGCATGGGCTCCTTAGGAGTCGGGGCTGCCAGAACATGCGGAGTGGTCAACATCTTCTTGAGCTGGAGAAAAGCTTCATCTGCCTTGTCGTGCCACTCGAAAAAAGTGGTCTTCTTCATGAGCTGGTACAGGGGAAGAGCCTTTTTGCCCAGCCGACTGATGAAACGACTGATGGATGCCAAGCAGATGGTAATTTTTTGTACGTCTAGCAGTCGGGTGGGCACCTCTATCCTCTCGATGGCCTTGATTTTCATAGGGTTGCACTCTATGCCGCGCTCTGAAACCAAAAAGCCAAGGAGCTGGCCGGCTGGTACTCCAAAGACGCACTTATCCGGGTTGAGCCTGATCTAAAATCGGCGCAAGTTCTCAAAGGTCTCCTTGAGGTCTTCTAGTAGTGTTCCTCGCTATTCCGTCTTCACCACCACATCATCCACATAGACGTGGGCATTTCTGCCGAGTTGCTTGAGGAGACACTTCTGCATGCAACGCTGACACGTGGCGCCGGCATTTCTCAAGCCGAACGTCATGATCAGGTAGTAGAAGGCTCTGAATGGTGTGATGAAGGCGGTCTTCAGCCTGTCGGCCGGGCTTAGCTTGATCCGGTGATACCCTGAGTATGCATCCAAAAAGCTCAACAGCTCACATCCCGCTGTGGAGTCAATCACTTTGTCGATTCTTGGTAGAGCAAATGGGTCTTTGGGGTATGCTTTGTTGAGGCTGGTATAATCAATACACATGTGCCACTGCTTGTTCTTCTACAGCACTAGGACCGGGTTGGCCAACCACTCTGGAAACAATACTTCCATGACGAAGCCGGTTGCTAGAAGTCGGGCTATCTCTTCTCCAACAACTCTTCTCTTCTCCTCCGATAGGCGGCGCAAGGGCTGCCTGACTGGCTTGGCATCGGACCGTACATGTAGATTGTGCTCGACGAATTCTGTCGGAACACCTGGCATGTCCTTGGGGGACCATGCAAATATGTCCCGATTCTCACGGAGGAAATCGACGAGCTCACCTTCCTATTTGCTGTCAAGGTTTGCACCTATGACAGCGTGCCTCCCAAAGTGCTCCGGGTCCAAGGGTATCTTCTTTGTTTCCTTTGCCGGCTTGAACGAGCCCTCGACTTCCGACTGCTTGGGGTTGGGTGATATTTCCGGTCGCTTGCCGGCCTTCGCCACAACCTGGTCAAGGAGCCGCTTCTCAGACGCAATCATGAGGGACTCGGCTAACCGGCTGCTCTCTGCTGCGCAGGCGGACGACTTCTTGTAGTCCCCTGGCACGGTCAGGATTCCCTTGGAGCTCAGCATCTTCATCTTCAGGTAAGCATAGTGGTGGACCGCCATGAACTTGGCCAGGGCAGGCCGGCCAAGTAATGCATGATAAGGGATCTCAAGGTCCACCACCTCAAACCAGACTGGCTCTCGGCGGAAATGATTTTTGTCCCCAAAAAGGACATCTATCTGAGTCTTGCCGATTGGTGAGCAAGAAAGGCCGGGAACTATGCCAGGAAAAATAGTCCGGCTGGGCTGAAGATGTCTCTGCTTGATTCCCAACTTCTCCATGGTATCTTTGTACAAAATGTTGATGCTGCTGTCGCCATCTACCAGAACTCAGGAGAAACTAGCAGCTCGCCTTTCCGTGGCAAACGTGGCATCCAACACCAGAGCATAAGAGCCAGGATTGGGCATCACATGCGGGTGGTCGGCTTGCCTCCAGCTGATGGGCTTCTGATGCTACCGCATTTACTTCTTGTCGCTGCTGCCTTCTGCTGCGCCTGTCATCAGCCACGCTGGTGAACACGACATAAGCTCCATGCTATTCAGGATAATCATCTTGTATGGCACCGACTATCCGAGCCGCCGACTGTTGTGGAGAAGGAGGCGGCGGGCCGGCTGGCGGAGGGGGCTGGAGTCCTTCACCCTTGGCGATCCTGGTGGGCCAGTGGCACTTCTGAATGGTGTGATTGGACGGCTTCGCACCACTGTGGAACTTGTAGGGTGCATCGAGAGTCTGTTCGTACAAGAAGGCGGGCAGCCAGTTGGGCTTGCCGCCCTTCTAGTGTTTGGGAGGAGGCTGCCCTTCTGGCTGCTGATCTTTGACTGTTGCCACCTGCCGGCTTGTGGAAGCCGGCTGCGTGGCCTTGCGTTTGTTGTCGTTCGGTTGTTGTTGCCAACTGGCCTCACCAACCGGGGTTCGAGGAGCTTGAGGGGCCACCTTTCCTGACACATTGACTTGAACCTCCGCCTTCATGGAGGAGTCGCCCGTGGCATACTTGTCTACTACGATTAGCAGTTCATCTAGGGTCGCCGGCTCGTCATAGAGAAGCTTGTGCTTGAGGAGGGTGCCCTCTTGGCACCCGGCAGTGAAGTACTCGATGGCCTGCACCTCGTGCATGCCCTCCAAAAGTTGCGCAACTCGGCCCAACGCGTGAGATAGTCACGAGTCGACTCGTTGGGGCCTTGGACGCATAGGGAGAGCTGGCGAGGCTTGGGCGGCTGCTTGTACGTGCAAGTTGCGGATGAATGCTTCAGTAAAATCAACCCAGCTGTTGACGCTGCAGGGCTTCGGGCTGTTTAGCCATGTCCAGGTCATGCCCTAGAGCATGAGCGGAACATACTTCACGGCAATGCGCTTGTTGCCGTTGGCGATGCTGATCGCTGTGTAGTAGTCGACCAACCAGTCCTCCGGCTTCACGGAGCCGGTGTACTTGGGTGTATCTCTCGGGAGAGTGAACCATTTGGGGAAGGGCTCATCTCGGATGCGGGGGACAAAACAAGGCGGACCCAACTCATCTTCTTCTTCTAGCGCCAGGGACCGATTGAGGCGATCGATTCGATGGCGGGCATCATTTTCTCCGATTCCTTCTCGATGGCCAAGGTGGTCGCCGAGTGATGGTTGATCAACAGGCGGCGGGGAAATGCGCCTCTCCCTGCCGGGAGGAGGAGTCGGGCAGTCGTGTCGCCGCCGCACTGCTCTTGGGCGGCTGTCTTGGTCGCGCTCGATGGTTGTGTGAGTCCGACTGCGGCTGGCAGCCGGCTCCTTGTCTCTTCTATCGGGGACGCCACCAGTCGACGTCCGGGATGTCGCGCCTTGATCTCGACGACGAGGCGGGTCGTCATTTCGCCGGTCGGGCGCTTCGGTGCAGCACCCGGCATCTTGTTGCCCAGCAACCGCATCAAGGAGCTACAGGACTCGCTCCATCATGTGGCGATGCTCGTTGCCCTCGAGCTTGTCTAGCTCGTCTGCTGCCGCCTAGGCAGCTTGTATGTTCTCTGCAGGTGTGGCGTATACGGGGCGATTTGTCCTGAACATGCTGGCGATGGTTGCGCCACGCTGCTGGACCAAGCCAATGCGGCTAGGCCCACCAGGAGCCGGTGTGCCGCCGACAGCATGGTCCATCTCCCGCCGGTAGGCCTCCGAAAGGCGTCTCATGCTGGCCAGCTAGTTGGTGCTCTCAAGGAGCTGGACAAGGCGTGCTTCCAGCGTCTCAGCATCAGCGTCTTCCGGGATTGGCGCAGCCAGGTCTTGCATCGTCGCCTGCAACGGATCCTAGCCACCTCCGCCAGAGTGCTCGCCGTGGCTGATGACGAGCACATCCGTGACGGTGCTGCCACCGCTATCCACGCGAGGAAGCGGCTCATCGTAGACCACCACGTTGGAGGGGAACACGTCAAGCGATGCCATGTCGGAGTCGACCAACATCGGGTTGGTGGAGTAAACCGACTCCAAGTCAGCAGCAGGCTCGCTGGCGACGTGGAGCTGATCGAGGATGCTCACAAGGCGGCTCTCGGGGCCATCAGTGCCTGCATCAGACGCGGGCTCGTCGGAGAGGCGAATCTCACCAACAAGATCGGCGAGGCAGCTCGCCGCGCAGGCAAGCTCCGCGCCGTGCAGTGCGTTGGCGCAAACGCCGTTTGGCGTGCCGGGCAGGCTCTGCTCGCCAGGAAGGAATAGGGTTCTCGTCCAGAACAGGTTTCCAGGAGATGGTGCACCTCGCCCCACGGTGGGCGCCAAATGTCGGGGGTTGGGTGCGACATATGCCAATGGATGGCTTATCATTGTGAGAGTGAGTAGAATGTCGCCGGTGCCTGGAAGCAAGATAAGGCGTAGACACGAATGCCGGCGCACTTTACCCTGGTTCGGGGCTCTCCTAGGAGATAACACCCCTAGTCCTGCTCCGCGGGGTCTCCACATGATCACTAAGGCACTAGTGAGTACAATGGTGCTCCTCGAGCTGTATGCTAGAGGTAGATGAAGGCAAGGCCTGCGTTCCTCTGCCCCTCGGTGTGAGTCTAATTCTAACAGGGTCCAACCCTTTGCATGGGTGCCCTGGGGGTTTATATAGGCCTACCCCCAGGGGTACAATGGTAATCTGGCCGGGTGTAGGACCCGGCTTTCAGTCTCTCTGGTCGCCGACTTCTCCGCCGACTACTGGGGCCGCCGCCTGGTGGGCCCCGCCGGCTGGTCTGGTACGGAGCTGACAGGCCGCCTCCGCCGCTCACGGGTCTTGCCGGCTGTGGATTACTATTGCCGTGATGCTAATGACGCTTGCTTGGTCAAGGGAGCGTGGCTATAGTCCCGCCGCCTGGTGGGAGATCACTGTAGCCACCCCGCATCTTACCTGGTTAATGGTGCATGGGGCCCCAGGGAAGGAACGAGTCGACTGCTGGGAGCCGGCCTCCCTCGGGTCCGACTGGTGAGGCACCCGCCGTCTTCCGGGCTCTCACTGACAGGCAGGGCCCATCGTCCTCGGGCCGTACCGAGAAGCGGTCGTGGGAACAGGGCTTCGCCTATCGGGAATGATGTCAGGGGCGGAGTGGCAACAGTGCTGCACCGGGCAGAGATCTCCGCCTGTACGGAGCACTGTGGCCACGAGCGGCCCAGGATATGGGGGGATGGGCTACACTGTAGCCACTCCCTATCTTATCTTATTAATGGGGGGCGCAGACTTTGAGGGCGCCATGGGCCGACTGCTAGGAACCGGCCTCTTTGGAGGCCGTCTGCTAGGAGTCGGTCTGTGTTGGAGGCGCCTTCTCGAGCATGACCGCCTTTCGGGAGTCGGCCGCTCGGCGAGCCGGCCGCCAGAAGGCGGAGCTCTATCTTGACGTCTTGAGGTCCACAGCCGGCCCTGATGTCTTGAAAGGTTCTGGGGCTCGGGTTAGGCTACCCGTGGCCCATTACTCCGACAGTCATCGCACATTCCGGTATACTGCCAGAGGCATTCATAGAGAGTCATATTTTGTTCTAAGTATCGAGTTGTTAGTTTTGAGTTGTAAGTAAATAAAAGTGTGATGATCATCATTATTAGAGCATTGTCCCATGTGAGGAAAGGATGATGCAAGCTATGATTCCCTCACAAGTTGGGATGAGTCTCCGGACTTTACAAAAATAAAAGAGGCCAAGAAGCCCACAAAAAATGAGAGAAAAGAGAGAAGGGGCAATGTTACTATCCTTTTTCAACGGTTGTGCTTCAAGGTAGCACCATGATCTTCATGATAGAGAGTCTCCTATGTTGTCACTTTCATATACTAGTGGGAATTTTTCATTATAGAACTTGGCTTGTATATTCCAATGATGGGTTTCCTCAAATTGCCCTAGGTCTTCGTGAGTAAGCGAGTTGGGTGCACACCCACTTAGTTTCTTTTTGAGATTTCACACACTCATATCTCTAGTACAAAATTGTTGCATGGCAATCCCTACTCACTCACATTGATATCTATTGATGGGCATCTCCATAGCCCATTGATACGCCTAGTTGATGTGAGACTATCTCCTTCTTTTTGTCTTCTCCACAACCACCAAATTCTATTCCACCTATGGTGCTATGTCCATGGCTCACGCTCATGTATTGCGTGAAAGTTGAAAAAGTTTGAGAACACCGAAAGTATGAAACAATTGCTTGGCTTGCCATCGGGGTTGTGCATGATTTGAATATTTTGTGTGATGAAGAGGGAGCATAGCTAGACTATATGATTTTGTAGGGATAGCTTTCTTTGGCCATGTTATTTTGAGAAGACATGATTGATTTATTAGTGTGCTTGAAGTATTATCGTTTTTCTGTCAATATTCAACTTTTATTCTTAATCTTATGGATATGAACATTCATGCAATAATAAAGAAAATTACATGGATAAATATGTTAGGTAGCATTCCACATCAAAATTTCTGTTTTTATCATTTACCTACTCGAGGGCGAGCATGAATTAAGCTTGGAGATGTTTTATACGTCTCCAACGTATCTATAATTTTTTATCGTTCCATGCTATTATACTATCTATATTGGATGTTTTATTTGCATCTATATGCTGTTTTATGTTATTTTTGGGACTAACTTATTAACATAGAGGCCAGTGCCAGTTTCTGTTTTTTCCTTGTTTTTGAGCTTCGCAGAAAAGGAATACGAAATGGAGTCCAAACGGAATAAAACTTCACGATGGTTTTTCTTGGACTAGAAGACACACAAGGGACTTGGAGTGCAAGCCAGAAGAGCCACGAGGCGGCGGCAAGGGTGGAGAGCGCACCTGTCGGTGTCAAAACCGGCGAATCTCGGGTAGGGGGTCCCGAACTGTGCGTCTAAGGCGGATGGTAATAGGAGGCAGGGGACACGATGTTTACCCAGGTTCGGGCCCTCATGATGGAGGTAATATCGTACATCCTGCTTGATTGATATTGATGATATGAGTATTACAAGAGTTGATCTACCACGAGATCGTAGAGGCTAAACCCTAGAAGCTAGCCTATGGTATGATTGTATCTTGTCCTACGGACTAAACCCTCAGGTTTATATAGGCACCGGAGGGGGCTAGGGTTACACAAAGTCGGGTACGAGGGAGGAGATCTACATATCCGTATTGCCATGCTTGCCTCCCACGCCAAAGAGAGTCCCATCCGGACATGGGATGAATTCTTCAATCTTGTATCTTCATAGGCCAACATTCCGGCCAAAGTGTTGGGGATATTACTATCAGTTGAGACCCGCCCAGGAGGGGCCGGGTCAGCTTCAATGGCGGGTTACACAAGAAGCTCAGTAAAAATCCAAGTTTATAGTTTATTAAGTCTTATAGAAGGCCCAAAGGCCTGGGGCTGGCTTGAGGCCCGATATTGTAAGTAAACCGCTACATGTAAGGAAATACTTGTACAGAAAGATATGTAAAGAAAGTCACCAAGCCGGACAAGATTATGAGCCGGCCGGGACTCTGTAGGCTACCTGGTGTCAACCCATGTATATAAGGGGACGACCCGGTGGCGGTTTAGGGCAAGAAACAACCAAGTTGATAACCAAGCCGGCGAGTTGAGCCTCTTGGAAGTCGAAACCTCAGCAATACCAATCCCAACTAGACGTAGGATTTTACCTTCATCGTAAGGGGCCGAACTAGTATAAAACTCTCTCGTGTCCTTTGTCCCGATTAACCCCTTCAAGCTTCCTAGTGCAATGGCCCTACGACTAAGTCCTTGCTCTAGGACATCTGCCATGTCAATTCCACGACAGTTGGCGCCCACCATGGGGCCAGCACACGGTGGATTTGAGTTCTTAAAGGGAAACTTCGAAGGGCTCAAGGGATACGCTGTGGGCCGGATGACCAAGAGTCGTCGTGGCAAGATCTACATCGACGACGAAGGCTAGGGCCCTGAGGCCGGCTCAATCGAGTACGGGTACCGGGTCCCCTTTGGCGGAATTCACGTCTAGATCGGCCGGATCAGCGGGTTAGGACCTGAGCCGGATGTCCAGACCGACCTCATCGAAACGGCTCAGCGCCGGGTTCACCCGTGTTCAATCTTTCATGAAGCATGCCTTCGTAGGCTGCATCCATGGTGGTGAATACTATGAAGGATCAATGGAAGGCGGGGAGACGGCCATCTGCTCTGATACTGCATCATCAATGGGTGGGACGGACTCGTTGTATCAACTGCAAGACAGCTTGCTCGGGGGCTGTTCCGATGGCAGCAGTATTCCGGACCCCCTTGAGCCGCTAAATTGGGCCGGAGTCTTCATGGCAAGGACGCAGCCCGGGCAAAACTCCACCGCAGCAGCAGCAGTAGCCACCAGGTTGGCAGCTGCCGGGTCAGGAGACCCCACGTGCCCCCGGCTCAGGTTCTCATGGACCTCATGGATAAAGTGACGGCTCTGTTAACCGCTGCGGTAGATACGACGGATAAAGTCCAGCATGACATGGAAGTGGCACGCGTGCGGGAGGAGATGGTGCAAGCTAAGGAAAATCTGGCCGCGGAGGAAACCCGGATGGCAGCAGAACGAGCAGCTTTGGATGCTCGTGCTCAGCAACTTCAAGCAGAAACCTTCCGGCTCTCGGTGGATCTTAATGCGTCAAACGAAGTCATGAGGAGGAGGCATTAGAAAACTCAGTCGCGTCTGCTTCTAAAACTGGATCCGAGGAATCTGTTCCATACATCCGGAGCTGGAGGGAGCAACCCGCCAGAGGCAAACCAGGTCACAACGCCCGGTGCACCGGTTCAGCCACGCACCATGGAGCTGCCGCGCATGAATACAGCTCCTCCTCGTTATATATCAACACCCCCGGGTCACTTCTCCAACGCCATGGAGAACCTCATTGCGGCGTCGGCTCGATTGGCAGCTCTCCCGATGGAAGGCGACTCGCCAGTAGCAATTGAAACCCAGAGGGTAAGAGAATTACTTCAGACAGCTTTGGCCCAGCAGGACGCATACTCCTACAGTCGAGACATGATTCATTCAACTCCTCACCCAAGCTGCAGCCCGAGTTACAGTAGGCACATGGAATCTGCAGAGATGTCAAGTAATGCTCAACGTCACAACCGGCCATACATGTATGAGCCGGGGCGGGCTAGAGTTATTAACTTGGCGGATTAGGAGAGGATTCGTCAAGAGGCAGAACAGGCGGCTCAGATACTAGCGGAGAATGCGGCTCACCAAACCTTTCCGGCTTATCCAGCAACCTCGGTTGAGGTAGGAGTGGCTACAAGAACCGGAGGCGTACCTTGCCTGGTCCCAGCCATACGCAATGAGCGGTTGCCCAAGGATTTCAAGGGACCTCGTAAGGTGCCTAACTACACGGCTGCTTACAGCCGGGGGCTTGGATTGAGAGCTAAGAGATGGCTATGGAGCTGTTGGAGGTTAGTGATGCTGCAATGGGCAAATATTTTACCATGATGTTGGATGGAACGGCTCGGACCTGGTTGAAAGGATTACCTCCCAATTCCATCGGCTCATGGGCAGAGTTGAAGTCACGGTTCATCCAGAACTTTAGAGACACTTGTAAGCAGCCAATGTCGATTGTGGATCTGACTAATTGCAAGCAAGAGGATGGAGAATCTACAACCCATTGGGTGTGCCCGGTCAAGGAGATAATACATTCATCTGATAAGATGGATGTCGGCTCAGCAGTTTTGATGTTGGAGAAAAATTGCCGTTTTGAACCTCTAAAACAGAAGTTGGGGCGGCTTAAACATGACTGTAATGAGATGGGAACGTTGATGGTGGCTCTTGTCAAATATGTCGATTCTGATACCACCAAAGACCCGGCATCTGATGAATAAAAAGCAACGAAGGGAAAGAAGAATGACAATGTCAAGGGTCACCAGCATAACCCGGCAAGTCAAGGAGGTAATAAGCGTAAAGCTGATGAGTTTGTGGCTAATACTAATGCGCAGGGTGGTAATTAGCGGCGCAAGGGCAGACAACCCCCTCGATTGGGCGGGTCAGGCCCCACTCTTAAGCAATTGTTGAATGAACCTTGTCCAAGACATGGCACCCGGGAGAAGCCAGCCACCCACTTGTGGAAGGATTGCACGATCATGAAGGTGTTTAAAAATTCAAACGCATTTGATGGGGGTCACGGCACGGGTGCCGGCTCAGGTGGAGGCGGCTTTCAGGGCCCAGGCGTCGGTTCAAGCGGAGGAGGTTTTCATGGTCAGGGTCATCCTGGTCACCGGGGAGGATATAATCAGCAACACAGCCAAGGGAATCAACAGCAGCAACAATCCGGTTATCAGAGCAACCCGAAGCAGTTGAGTAGCGGACAGTATCATGTCTTTACTACCAGTTTATGTAAGAGAGACCAGAAACTCCACAAGAGGGCCGTCAATGCCGTTGAACCGGCAATTCCACATTATCTACGTTGGTCGGAGCAGCCTATTGTGTGGAGCAGAAAGGATCACCCGCCCCGGGTTGATAATCCGGGTCACATGGCTTTGGTGGTGGCACCTCAGGTTGGTGGGTGCAAGTTTACTAAGGTACTCATGTATGGAGGCAGCAGCATCAACATCCTTTACTATGAGACATTCCACCGGATGGGATTGACGGATAAAAATCTTAAACAATCCAACACTATTTTTCATGCTGTAGTACCCGGTAAGTCGGCATACCCAGTTGGTAAGATCGAGCTGGAGGTAGCCTTTGGGGATGAGTATGACTCTAGGGCAGAAAAATTAACCTCTGAAGTGGTTAAGATCAAAATCCCATATCATGCTCTGTTTGGACGGCCGGCTAATGCCAAGTTCATGGCTCGGCCGTGTTACGTGTATTTGCAGCTCAAGATGCCGGGTCACAAGGGCACCATTACAATCCATGGGAGCCAGAAGATCGCTTTGGAATGTGAAGAGGGGGATGCTGCCTATGCTGAATCTGTTTGTCCAACAGAGGAGTTGAAATTCTAGAAGGATCATGTTGACCCGGCGGACATGACGTCATTAAAGAAACCAACAACAGAGCATGGGCCGGAGTTAAAGTTCAAATCGGCTGATGACACTACGATGGTTGACTTTGTGCCTGGCGTTTCATCCAAAATGTTCATCATCAGCGCAAACTTGGATCCGAAATAGGAAAGTGCGCTCATCGAGTTCATCCGTGAGAACTGGGACATCTTTGCATGGAAACCTTCATACATGCCGGGTGTCCCGAGGGAACTCGCTGAGCACACTCTTAATATCGATCCAAAGTTCAAACCTGTCAGACAGTTTCTTCGGCGGTTCAATGAAGAAAGGCGCAAGGCCATTGGAGAAGAGGTGGCCCGGCTCCTGGCGGGCGGGTTCATTGTGGAGGTCTTTCACCCAGGATGGTTAGCTAACCCGGTGCTCGTGCTAAGAAAGAATGGCACCTGGCGTATGTGTGTGGATTACACAGATTTAAACAAGGCCTGTCCGGCTAATCCTTTTGCTCTTCCCCGTATTGATCAGATCATTGATGCTACGGTGGGTTGCGCATGGTTGAGTTTCTTAGATGCTTACTCCGGGTATCATCAGATTAAGATGGCAGTCAAGGATCAAGAGAATACAGTGTTTATAACTCCTTTTGGGGTTTTCTGTTATGTGTCTATGCCTTTTGGGCTCAAGAGTGCTCAGGCGACTTACCAACGGTGTGTATAGAATTGTCTTCATGATCAAAATGGGCGCAATGTTCATGCCTATGTGGATGAAATAGTAGTGATGTCCAGGGAAGAGGAAACCTTGGTCACATACTTGAAATAGACTTTTGATAATCTTCGGGTTTACAAGATGATGCTTAACCCGGCCAAGTGTGTTTTTGGAGTGCCACCCGGCAAGCTTTTGGGTTTTCTGGTGTCTAACCGAGGTATTGAAGCTAACCCGGAGAAGATCAAGGAAATTACATCCCTGGCCAAATCGACCTGCGTCAATGATGTTCAATGACTGGTGGGTCGTGTGGCTGCTTTGAGCCGGTTCATTAGCCAGTTAGGGGAAAAGGCTATGCCTCTGTATTAGTTGATGAAGAAAACAGATGTGTTTGTTTGGAGCGATGCTGCGAACGCCGCTTTTGAGGCACAACTAGCCGAGCCGCCGGTCCTAGCTGCTCCAATTGAGAAAGAGCCACTTTTGTTATATGTAGCTGCCAACTCATGGGCTGTTAGTGTGGCTATGGTGGTAGAGCACAAGGAGGCTGGCAAAGAGCATCCGGTTCAACGACCGGTTTATTATGTTAGTGAAATGCTAATTGAGTCTAAGCAATGATATCCACATTGGCAGAAGCTTGTTTATGGGGTGTTCATGGCAAGCCGGAAGCTTAAGCATTACTTTTAGGGACATCCAATCACTATGGTTAGCCCTGCTCCTTTGGGAGACATTATTCAAAACAGAGAAGCTACAGAGCGAGTTGCCAAGCGGGCAATTGAGCTTGGGTCTCAAGGGCTGAAGTATGTTCCACGCACTGCGATTAAGTCTCAAGCTCTAGTTGACTTCATCAATGACTGGACAGAGATGCAGATGCCAGAAGAAAAGCCGGACAACACATATTGGACTTTTCATTTTGATGGGTCCGGGCAATTGGAGGGCTCGGGGGCTGGAGTTGTATTAACTTCCCCACGAGGTGATAAATTTTGTTATGTGTTACGATTGATGTTTCCGTGCACTAACAACGCAGCAGAGTATGAAGCATTGCTCCATGGTCTTCGAGTGGCAAAGGAGATGAGCTTGAGCCGGGTCAGATGTCTTGGTGATTCAGATCTAGTGGCTCAGCAGGTGTCTGGCAAGTGGGATTCCAAAGACCCTCTCATGGCGGCTTATCGCCGAGAGGTCGATGCTGTTGCAGGATATTTTAAAGGTTATCAGGTGGAACACATTGACCGTTGAAAGAACGAAGGAGCTGATGCTTTGAGCCGGCTGGGGTCTCAACGTAAGCCGGTACCACCCAATACCTTTTTAGATGTTTTGCATAACCCCTCAGTCAAGTTGCCCATAGAAGAAGATTTAGTTGTTCCTGACCCGGAGGCGCAGTTGGTGGCGGCTCTTCATGTCATCCCAGATTGGACGGTGCCGTTCTTGGCTTACATGACCCGGGGAGAATTGCCAGCAGATGAGACCCTGGCTCGACAGATAACCTGGCGGTCTAAGTCCATGACGATTTCAGATGGAGAGTTATTTCATCGCAGTGTTTCCGGAGCGTTTCAACGGTGTGTTTCCCCCGAAGAGGGTCAAGAAATCCTTCGTGAGATCCATGAAGGCGATTGTGGTCATCACGCAGGGTCAAAATCTTTAGTGGCCAAGGCGTTTCATCACGGTTTTTACTAGTTGACAGCTCACGCTGATGCAGAAGATCTGGTCAGTAGATGTGATGGATGTCAGAAATTTGCACGACAAGCGCATGCGCCGGCTCAAGAGCTCCGGATGATTCCAATCACTTGGCCATTTGCAGTCTGGGGGCTTGACATGGTGGGACCTTTCAAAAGGTCTAAGGACAAGAAGGCACATCTCCTGGTGGCTGTTGATAAGTTCACTAAATGGGTTGAGGCGGAGCCTGTGAGTAAGTGTGATGCAGCCATGGTGGTTCAGTTCATGAAAAAAAATCTTCCGTTTCGGTTTTCCACATAGTATTATCACGGAAAATGGCACTAATCTATCCAAAGGGCTATGGAAGAGTTTTGTCAGTGAGAGCACATCCGGCTTGATGTTTCTTCTGTAGCTCATCCTCAATCCAATGGTCAAGATGAGAGAGCCAATCAGGAAATTCTGAAAGGGCTAAAACCCCGGCTTATGGTTCCTTTACAGCGAATGTCGGGTTGTTGGGTAGAGGAGTTGCCTTCGGTATTATGGAGCATCAATACTACACCCAACTGGTCTACGGGTTACACACCCTTCTTCATGGTTTATGGGGCAGAAGCAGTATTGCCCAGTGACATCCCTCATGACTCGCCCCGTGTGGTGGCTTATGTTGAAACTAACAATGAAAAAGCCAGACAGGATGTGCTTGACTTGTTGGATGAAGAAAGAGACTTAGCAGCAGTATGGTCATCAATCTATCAACAGGACCAGTGTTGTTATCACAGCCGCCGGGTTAAGACCAGGACTTTTCAGGAAGGCGACATGGTGCTCTGGCTCATCCAAGATCTTTCATATGCACACAAGTTATCCCCACCTTGGGAAGGACCCTTTGTGGTCAGTAAAAATTTAAACAACGGGTCTTACTACCTCATTGACGTTCGAGAGCATGAAGACTCATGTAAGTCGGAGGAGGAGACCCGCCGGTCGTGGAACATTGCTCAACTTCGGCCGTACTATACCTGAGCCACCGGCTATCATCATGTACATATGTTCACCTTGTATATACGATGATAAGAAATAAAGTAAGACCATCGGTCTCTTTTTGTTTTCAAAGATTATGCATGTTTGTTATGTTTTCAGAAATGACTATTAAGGAGCTGATCATATTTGAATCAAGTTTAACCTTTTCTAGTTCGGCTTATGATCGTATTCGAATCTAGCTGTAAATCTCATGGTCACTTGGGGGCTTCCTGTGCAAACATAGGTCATATTCGAACCAAAGAGAACATAGCTGTCGTAACCCTCTTGATCGGCTCAAGGCCAAACTCACTTGGGGGCTTCTTGATCGTATCCGAATCATAGCTTAACCCCTTTTGAGCCGACTTGGATCGTATTCGAATCAGGGTTGTTAAAAACCTCTCAAGGTCATTTGGGGGCTTCCTGTTCAAACATAGGTCGTATTCGAACCAAAGAGAACATAGCTGTCGGTACCCTCTTGATCGGCGCAACGGCAAAGCCACTGGGGCTATATGGTTGTATTCGAACGTTAGCTTAACCCCTTTGGTCCAGTTTCCTGATCGTATTCGAATCAGAAACCCCCAATCTTTTAAATACAGAGTTAAAATTATGTTTGTTATGTAGGACCTTGAAGTAGATGTGTCTAGAGGGGGGGTGATTAGACACTTAGTGCCAAAGTTGCAATTTTTAACCTTTTTTTGGTTTAAGTGGTGTTTAGGCATAATTTCAACATTCACAATACATATCAAGCAAGCATGCAAAGAGTGTATAGGCAGCGGAAAGTAAAGCATGCAACTTGCAAGAATGTAAAGGGAAGGGTTTGGAGAATTCAAACGCAATTGGAGACACGGATGTTTTTCCCGTGGTTCGGATAGGTGGTGCTATCCTACATCCACGTTGATGGAGACTTCAACCCACGAAGGGTAAAGGTTGCGCGAGTCCACGGAGGGCTCCACCCACGAAGGGTCCACGAAGAAGCAACCTTGTCTATCCCACCATGGCCATCGCCCACGAAGGACTTGCCTCACTAGCGGTAGATCTTCACGAAGTAGGCGATCTCCTTGCCCTTACAAACTCCTTGGTTCAACTCCACAATCTTGTCGGAGGCTCCCAAGTGACACCTAGCCAATCTAGGAGACACCACTCTCCAAGAAGTAAGAAATGGTGTGTTGATGATGAACTCCTTGCTCTTGTGCTTCAAATGATAGTTTCCCCAACACTCAACTCTCTCTCATAGGATTTGGATCTGGTGGAAAGAAGATTTGAGTGGAAGCAACTTGGGGAAGGCTAGAGATCAAGATTCATATGGTAGGAATGGAATATCTTGGTCTCAACACATGAGTAGGTGGTTCTCTCTCAGAACATATGAGTTGGAAGTGTAGATGTGTTCTGATGGCTCTCTCTACGAATGAAGAGGAGGTGGAGGGGTATATATAGCCTCCACACAAAATCCAACTGTTACACACAGTTTTCCAATCTCGGTGGGACCGAATCAACAAACTCGGTCGGATCGAAAAGGTAAACCTAGTGACCATTAGAGATTCTCGGTGGGACCGACTGGATCAACTCGGTGGGACCAATGTGCTAGGGTTAAGGTAAATCCAAAACTCGGTTTGACTGATTACTCAAACTCGGTGGGACTGATTTGGGTAATAAGCGAAACAGAGAGTTGGCCAAGCAAACTCGGTGGGGCCGATTGCATATCTCGGTGGGACCAAAATTATTGCAATAGGTAACAGAGAGTTTGCAAGCCCATCTCGGTGAGACCGAGATCCCATCGGTGAGATCGAACTGATTAGGGTTTCTAGCAGTGGCTATGACAAGTGAAACTCGGTGGCGCCGGATAGAAATAATCGGTAGGTCCGAGTTTGGCTTTGGGTTTAGGTCATATGTGGAAGTGGGAAAGTAGCTGAAGATTTTGGAGCATATCATTAAGCACTTGAGCAAGAGGCTCATTAAGCAACACCTCATCCCTCCTTGATAGTATTGGCTTTTCCTATGGACTCAATGTGATCTTGGATCACTAAAATGTAAAATGAAGAGTCTTGAGCTTTAAGCTTTAGCCAATCCTTTGTCCTTAGCATCTTGGAGAACTTCCCACAACCTTTAGTCCATGCCACTCCATTGTTGAACTTATCTGAAACATACTAGTTAGAAATGTTAGTCCAACAAGAGATATGTTGTCATTAATTACCAAAACCACCTAGGTAGCACTTGTGCTTTCAATCTCCCCCTTTTTGGTAATTGATAGCAACATACATCAAAGCTTTAGATAAAGATATAACGAACAGCAAGTAAAGCTTTGGAAGAACATGTAACAAGCATAGGCTCCCCCTACATGCATGCACTCATGTAAATGTGAAATATAGAAGCATGTGAGAGCATAACCATGACAGAGTAGGCAATGTGTTACATGTATCTTGGCCATATGCATCAGAGCAAAAGATTATCAAGGAAAATACCTTCATGCTCATGAGTCCTTCTTGCAAACAGTATGTACATAAGCAAGAATTCCTCATACTCATGATTTTGATGCATACACTTACCTTGTAGTCTTTGGCTAGCTTAGGATGGAATGAACCTGCACAAACAAGGTTAGATAACACAGGTACCTCCACTAGCCAGAGCAAACCAAAGAAGCCACAAGAGAACCAAGACTGGGATGACATGTAGAGAGTGAGTACAAGGTACCACATTGGATTCAACATGTCCCCAAGAATAAAGATATGCAATGAATTTGACTGATTTCTTTCCCTTAGGTGTCTTGCTCCCCCTGAATCTTACATGGGATATTGGGAGAAGATAGGGAACAGAAAATCAGAGCTGAAAGATACAAATGGATAGAACTTAATGCAAATAAGCACATATGAACATGTCTTTCCCCCAAAAAGACATGTGACATCTCTCCTCTTGAACATCAAGCATCTGGGGCATCTAGGATCCTTGAGTATTCTCTCCCCCTAGAAATCTCTTTCTCCCCCTTAATACTTTCTCTCTTGTAGGTTTGGTCCTTGAGACTTTCTCTCCCCCTTGAGCTTCGATGTGATCTCTCTCTCCCCCTTTGACATCAATTTCCAAGAAGGGCTTTCTGGAATCCGTCGTATAGGTTTGGTCCTTGAGACTCAGCACAAAGCAATGGATAAAACTGGGATGCTTGTAGAGGACAAGATTCATTGAGTAGAGCTGGATCAGAGGAAATATAGAACAAGTGGGAAATTGTTTTCCTGTTGCGAAGTCGGTGGCACCGAGTGGCAAGTTTTGGTGGTACCGAAAAGATTCGGTTGGACCGAAAATTACAAGTCGGTGAAACCGAGTTCACACAGAGAAAAACACCTGTCACCTCAGCTCACTAGACATGTAGGATCTCACAAAGATTTGCAATGAATTATCTGAAGGATTTGCAAGGAATTGAATGCAGAAAATGCAGAACAAAAACAAAAGGAAAAGAGAAGAAACTGAAGGATCTAGATGAAGTTTTTTTTCGTTTTTGAAAAAGAGAAAGAAAATAAATATGCATGAGACAAATGCAATAACACAAAAAAGAACATAAGAGAACTTCATCTAGAGTTGGGCGGTGACATAGTCACGTATGTTAGAGTATATTGACTTAGGAGTCAAGTGAGAACACTTGATCATAGGTCATACTCATCGTTTCAGCTCAAAATGGGGTTACCATTTTTCGTTTAAGCATCTTGATGTATTCACATCTTGTTGAGTTGCTTTGACTCATGTCTTGGAGTAAAGCTTCTCTAAGATGGAATAACATACCTTGGGTGGTGGTGTGGTTCTTGCTCATGTAGTTAAACTTGTGTGGGTGCTCAAGGTTGATGTAGCTCATCAAGAGTTGGGAGGACCACTTGGAGTTTGAGTTCATCTACCTACATGGGTTAGTTCTTGCAAGGAAGAGCACTTGTGTATCCAAAAATGACAATCATGAAGCTCAACATAGAATTTGTCAAAGGATATGTTTGAATGGTTTTGTGCTTCCTTGTCTTCAACCACCATTGTGTAGAGACTTGGTGATGTAGAGATTGCTCAAGATGTGAGTGAGTTGCAATCTCATGGAATTAGGTTCAACCAAGCACCTACATGGGTTAGACAACATGCAAGGTACAAATATATCCAAGACATAAGATAGTCATCATAAGAGATATATCATGGATTAGTCATAAGCTCATGTCTTGCATGTATCCAATGGAGTTCCTACTCCAAGTTCGAAGCATCAATAATGTTCAATTCACCTCTCAACATGCAAAACACTTTCTCATCAAGAGGTTTAGTAAATATATCCGCTAATTGCTTATCGGTACGAACATGCTTAAGATCAATGTCACCCTTAGCAACATGATCTCGAATGAAATGATGACGAACTTCAATATGCTTAGTTCGAGAATGTTGTACAGGATTATGACCAATTTTGATAGCACTTTCATTGTCACAAAGCAGTGGAACATGTTTCACATAGATCCCATAATCTTTAAGAGTTTGGGTCATCCAAAGTAATTGAGCACAACATGAACCAGCGGCAATGTATTCCGCTTCGGCAGTGGATAATGATACTGAGTTTTGTTTCTTGGAAGACCAAGACACAAGAGATCTACCGAGAAATTGACAAGTACCTGAAGTAGATTTTCTATCAACCTTGTCTCCGACATAATCCGAGTCGGAATAGCCAACAAGATCAAAAGAAGACCTCTTAGGATACCAAATGCCAAAGTTTGGTGTATGAATTAAGTATCTCACTATCCTTTTCACGGCCTTAAGATGACATTCTTTAGGAGCAGCTTGATAACGTGCACACATGCACACACTTAGCATAATGTCGGGACGTGAAGCACATAGGTATAACAAGGAACAAATCATAGAGCGATAAACCTTTTGATCAACCGGTTCACCATCTTTGGTCAAATCAAGATGTCCACTAGTAGGTATGGGTGTGGGCATACCTTTGCTTTCTTGCATGTTGAACTTCTTGAATAAGTCCTTGGGGAACTTTGTTTGAGAGACAAATGTACCTTCCTTAGTTTGCTTGCTTTGCAAACCGAGAAAGAATTTGAGTTCACTCATCATAGACATCTCAAACTTCTCTGACTTTAGCTTTCCAAACTTTTCACTAAAGAGAGGGTTAGTTGAACCAAATATGATATCATCAACATAAATTTGGCATACAAATAGTTCTCCATTAACCCTATTAGTAAAAAGAGTAGAATCAATTTTACCAATTTCAAAACCACTTGCAATAAGGAACTTGGTCAAGCACTTATACAATGCTGTAGGAGCTTGTTTAAGACCATAAAGAGCTTTGTGAAGTCTGTAAACATGATTTGGTTTCTTAGGGTTGATAAGCCGGGAGGTTGTTTGACATAAAATTCCTCCTCTATTTCACCATTTAGAAAATCACTTTTAATGTCCATTTGGTACAAGGTGATATTATGGTGATTAGCATAGGCAAGTAAGATGCGAATGGACTCAAGTCTAGCAACGGGAGCATATGTCTCACCATAGTCCATACCTTCGACTTGTGTGTACCCTTGGGCGACGAGACATGCTTTGTTGCGAACCACTTGTCCATCTTCATCTTGCTTGTTGCGAAACACCCATTTGGTACCAATGATGTTGTGGTTGTTGTCGGGCTTCTCAACCAATGTCCAAACTTGGTTTCTCTCAAAGTTGTGTAGCTCTTCATGCATAGCGTTTATCCAATCCGGATCTTCCAATGCTTCTTCAACCTTCATAGGTTCAATGCTAGAGATGAATGAATAGTTTTCACAAAAGTTAGCTAAACGAGTCTTTGAGCGAGTGATTCTCCCGCTTTGTATATCATTGAAGATTTGCTCGACGGGATGATCTTTGGCAATTCTTGCTCGAACTCGTGAGAGCTTTTGCTTGGGTCTTCATTGAACATCTTCTTCATGTTGTTCTTCTTCTTGGCCTTCTTCATTGTTGACGTTGTCGTTCTCTTGTCATGGTGGAGAAGGAGGTTGTTGATGTTTGTCTTGATGCATTTCCTTGTCTTCTTCATCTTGGTGTGTCCCACTTGTGGATGCTTCCGTATCAATTCTTGGTTCACCTTGTCGTGAAGTAGAAGCTTCCACTTGGACGGACGAGGTACTCTCCTTCACCTCCGTTGGACGAATTTTGCCAATAGACAAGTCTGGGATTGCTTCTGAAGGGTCTTTGTCTCCTACATCGATTGTCAATTGCTCAACTTGCGAGCCATTAGATTCATCAAACTTCACATCTACCGTCTCTTCAACCTTTCGGGTGAAATTGTTGTAGACACGGTAAGTGTGAGAGTTTGAGCCATAACCAAGTAGAAAACCTTCATGAGATTTAGGAGCAAACTTTGAACGACGATGCTTGTCAAGAATGTAGCACTTTGAGCCGAATACTCGAAAGTATCCAACTTGGGGTTTGTTACCGGTGAGGAGCTCGTATGCCGTCTTGCCGAGTAGCTTGTGAAGATACAAGCGATTTGTTGCATGACAAGCTGTCTCAATCGCTTCTGCCCAAAAGTTCTTCAGCGTCTTGTATTCATCAAGCATCGTTCTTGCCATTTCGATGAGCGTCCGGTTCTTCCTCTCAACAACTCCATTTTGTTGAGGTGTGTACGTAGCCGAGAACTCGTGTGAAATCCCTTCTTCGTCAAGAAAGGTGTCCACATTTGCGTTCTTGAACTCCGTTCTGTTGTCACTCCGAACCTTCTTCATCTTCACGTCAAACTAATTTTGGGCCTTCCTAGCGAAGTTTTTGAAGATCTTCTGGACCTGCGACTTGTCATTAAGAAAGAACACCCACGTAAATCTTGAAAAATCATCAACTATAACTAGACCAAAAGAATTCCCACCGAGACTCTTGTAGGCGTTGGGACCAAAAAGATGCATATAAAGTAGCTCGAGTGGCCTCCTTGTGGTCATGATGTTCTTCACCGGATGCCTTCCTCCAACCTGTTTACCTGCTTGACAAGCACTCCAAAGTCTATCCTTATGAAATATGACACTGTTAACTCCAAGGATATGATTTCCTTTAATAAGCTTGTCAAGGTTTCTCATGCCAACATGACCTAGTCGTCTATGCCACAACCAACCTTTTGAGGATTTAGCAATAAAGAAAATTTTAGTTTGTGCCTTTTTAGAGAAATCGACAATGTAAAGATCACCTCTACGCATACCGGTAAAGACCATTTTATGATTGTCTCGACGAAATACTTGGCAATCTACCTCAATAAATAGGACATTCAAACAAAAATCAGCAAGTCTAGATCCTGAAAGTAAGTTGTAACCGAGAGATTCAATGAGCATGACATTTTGAATGGAGCTATCATGTGAGATGGCCACCTTACCAAGGCCAACCACTTTACGCTTTGAATTATCACCAAAGGTGACATATTTCCGAGGGCCGTCATTTTCAGCAAGCTCACGGAACATCTCTTCATCTCCGGTCATATGATCAGTACATCCACTATCAAGAACCCATTCCTTTCCTCCTGACGCATATCCCCGAAGATTTGCCATAAGACCAAAATGTCTCATTTCATCATCAAGATCGAAGTCACTATCATCATCATCATCATAGTATTCATGTTCACCATGATCTTGTGACTCATCATTTCCTAGAGAGGGTAATTCATTAGATAAATGATCATCAAAGTAGTCACTTTTATGAATTCTTATAGGTTCGGATATAATAATTCCAACATCTCCTTTAGCATGCTTGATATTGGTAAGCTCAAATAGACAACCACCAAAACTAGGATCACTAAAGATCATCTTACTCAAGGCAATAGATTTATGGAGAATTTCATCCAAATTTTTCAAGGAATGGTCGGTAAATCGTTCCTCAAGAAATTTCCATATAGTATAGGCACAATTAAGAGTAGGCAAACTAGCAATCAAATTTTTGGGCAATCCTCTAATGATGAGTTCAATAGTTCTAAGATTGCAAATCATGTCAATATCTTCATCTAGGGTAGGATGCAAAGGATTAATATGAGGTGCACAAGGACTAGCAATATACTTGTTCAAATGATATTGATTGAATATTACAAGCATATCATTTTTCCACTCATGAAAATACTCTCCATCAAGAATAGGCACTCTATGTCTAAGACTCCCTAAAGTAGACACATCCATCTTCCTCCAATGGTGATTAAACCAAGGCAATGGAGACCAAGGCTCTAATACCACTTGTAGGACCTTGAAGTAGATGTGTCTAGAGGGGGGGTGATTAGACACTTAGTGCCAAAGTTGCAATTTTTAACCTTTTGTTTCGTTTAAGTGGAGTTTAGGCATAATTTCAACATTCACAATACATATCAAGCAAGCATGCAAAGAGTGTATAGGCAGCGGAAAGTAAAGCATGCAACTTGCAAGAATGTAAAGGAAGGGTTTGGATAATTCAAATGCAATTGGAGACACGGATGTTTTTCCCGTGGTTCGGATAGGTGGTGCTATCCTACATCCACGTTGATGGAGACTTCAACCCACGAAGGGTAACGGTTGCGCGAGTCCACGGAGGGCTCCACCCACGAAGGGTCCACGAAGAAGCAACCTTGTCTATCCCACCATGGCCACCGCCCACGCAGGACTTGCCTCACTAGCGGTAGATCTTCACAAAGTTGGCGATCTCCTTGCCGTTACAAACTCCTTGGTTCAACTCCACAATCTTGTCGGAGGCTCCCAAGTGACACCTAGCCAATCTAGGAGACACCACTCTCCAAGAAGTAACAAATGGTGTGTTGATGATGAACTCCTTGCTCTTGTGCTTCAAATGATAGTCTCCCCAACACTCAACTCTCTCTCATAGGATTTGGATCTGGTGGAAAGAAGATTTGAGTGGAAAGCAACTTGGGGAAGGCTAGAGATCAAGATTCATATGGTAGGAATGGAATATCTTGGTCTCAACACATGAGTAGGTGGTTCTCTCTCAGAACATATGAGTTGGAAGTGTAGATGTGTTCTGATGGCCCTCTCTACGAATGAAGAGGAGGTGGAGGGGTATATATAGCCTCCACACAAAATCCAACCGTTACACACAGTTTTCCAATCTCGATGGGACCGAATCAACAAACTCGATCGGACCGAAAAGGTAAACCTAGTGACCGTTAGAGATTTTTGGTGGGACCGACTGGATCAACTCGGTGGGACCGATGTGCTAGGGTTAAGGTAAATCCAAAACTCGGTTTGATCGGTTACTCAAACTCGGTGGGGCCGATTGCATATCTCGGTGGGACCGAAAGTATTGCAATAGGTAACAGAGAGTTTGCAAGCCCATCTCGGTGAGACCGAGATCCCATCGGTGAGACCGAACTGATTAGGGTTTCTGTTAATGGCTATGACAAGTGAAACTCGCTGGCGCCGGATAGAAATAATCGGTAGGTCTGAGTTTGGCTTTGGGTTTAGGTCATATGTGGAAGTGGGAAAGTAGCTGAGGATTTTGGAGCATATCATTAAGCACTTGAGCAAGAGGCTCATTAAGCAACACCTCATCCCTCCTTGATAGTATTGGCTTTTCCTATGGACTCAATGTGATCTTGGATCACTAAAATGTAAAATGAAGAGTCTTGAGCTTTAAGCTTTAGCCAATCCTTTGTCCTTAGCATCTTGGCGAACTTCCCACAACCTTTAGTCCATGCCACTCCATTGTTGAACTTATCTGAAACATACTAGATAGAAATGTTAGTCCCACAAGAGATATGTTGTCATTAATTACCAAAACCACCTAGGTAGCACTTGTGCTTTCAATCTCCCCCTTTGGTAATTGATAGCAACATACATCAAAGCTTTAGATAAAGATATAACGAACAGCAAGTAAAGCTTTGGAAGAACATGTAACAAGCATAGGCTCCCCCTACATGCATGCACTCATGTAAATGTGAAATATAGAAGCATGTGAGAGCATAACCATGACAGAGTAGGCAATGTGTTACATGTATCTTGGCCATATGCATCAGAGCAAAAGATTATCAAGGAAAATACCTTCATGCTCATGAGTCCTTCTTGCAAACAGTATGTACATAAGCAAGAATTCCTCATACTCATGATTTTGATGCATACACTTACCTTGTAGTCTTTGGCTAGCTTAGGATGGAATGAACCTACACAAACAAGGTTAGATAACACAGGTACCTCCACTAGCCAGAGCAAACCAAAGAAGCCACAAGAGAACCAAGACTGGGATGACATGTAGAGAGTGAGTACAAGGTACCACATTGGATTCAACATGTCCCCAAGAATAAAGATATGCAATGAATTTGACTGATTTCTTTCCCTTAGGTGTCTTGCTCCCCCTGAATCTTACATGGGATATTGGGAGAATATAGGGAACAGAAAATCAGAGCTGAAAGATACAAATGGATAGAACTTAATGCAAATAAGCACATATGAACATGTCTTTCCCCCAAAAAGACATGTGACATCTCTCCTCTTGAACATCAAGCATCTGGGGCATCTGGGATCCTTGAGTATTCTCTCCCCCTAGAAATCTCTTTCTCCCCCTTAATACTTTCTCTCTTGTAGGTTTGGTCCTTGAGACTTTCTCTCCCCCTTGAGCTTTGATGTGATCTCTCTCTCCCCCTTTGACATCAATTTCCAAGAAGCGCTTTCTGGAATCCGTCGTATAGGTTTGGTCCTTGAGACTCAGCACAAAGCAATGGATAAAACTGGGATGCTTGTAGAGGACAAGATTCATTGAGTAGAGCTGGATCAGAGGAAATATAGAACAAGTGGGAAATTGTTTTCCTGTTGCGAAGTCGGTGGCACCGAGTGGCAAGTTTTGGTGGTACCGAAAAGATTCGGTTGGACCGAAAATTACAAGTCGGTGAAACCGAGTTCACACAGAGAAAAACACTTGTCACCTCAGCTCACTAGACATGTAGGATCTCACAAAGATTTGCAATGAATTATCTGAAGGATTTGCAAGGAATTGAATGCAGAAAATGCAGAACAAAAACAAAAGGAAAAGAGAAGAAACTGAAGGATCTAGATGAAGTTTTTTTCGTTTTTGAAAAAGAGAAAGAAAATAAATATGCATGAGACAAATGCAATAACACAAAAAAGAACATAAGAGAACTTCATCTAGAGTTGGGCGGTGACATAGTCACGTATGTTAGAGTATATTGACTTAGGAGTCAAGTGAGAACACTTGATCATAGGTCATACTCATCGTTTAAGCTCAAAATGGGGTTACCATTTTTCGTTTAAGCATCTTGATGTATTCGCATCTTGTTGAGTTGCTTTGACTCATGTCTTGGAGTAAAGCTTCTCTAAGATGGAATAACATACCTTGGGTGGTGGTGTGGTTCTTGCTCATGTAGTTAAACTTGTGTGGGTGCTCAAGGTTGATGTAGCTCATCAAGAGTTGGGAGGACCACTTGGAGTTTGAGTTCATCTACCTACATGGGTTAGTTCTTGCAAGGAAGAGCACTTGTGTATCCAAAAATGACAATCATGAAGCTCAACATAGAATTTGTCAAAGGATATGTTTGAATGGTTTTGTGCTTCCTTGTCTTCAACCACCATTGTGTAGAGACTTGGTGATGTAGAGATTGCTCAAGATGTGAGTGAGTTGCAATCTCATGGAATTAGGTTCAACCAAGCACCTACATGGGTTAGACAACATGCAAGGTACAAATATATCCAAGACATAAGATAGTCATCATAAGAGATATATCATGGATTAGTCATAAGCTCATGTCTTGCATGTATCCAATGGAGTTCCTACTCCAAGTTCGAAGCATCAATAATGTTCAATTCACCTCTCAACATGCAAAACACTTTCTCATCAAGAGGTTTAGTAAATATATCCGCTAATTGCTTATCGGTACGAACATGCTTAAGATCAATGTCACCCTTAGCAACATGGTCTCGAATGAAATGATGACGAACTTCAATATGCTTAGTTCGAGAATGTTGTACAGGATTATGACCAATTTTGATAGCACTTTCATTGTCACAAAGCAGTGGAACATGTTTCACATAGATCCCATAATCTTTAAGAGTTTGGGTCATCCAAAGTAATTGAGCACAACATGAACCAGCGGCAATGTATTCCGCTTCGGCAGTGGATAACGATACTGAGTTTTGTTTCTTGGAAGACCAAGACACAAGAAATCTACCGAGAAATTGACAAGTACCTGAAGTAGATTTTCTATCAACCTTGTCTCCGGCATAATCCGAGTCGGAATAGCCAACAAGATCAAAAGAAGACCTCTTAGGATACCAAATGCCAAAGTTTGGTGTATGAATTAAGTATCTCACTATCCTTTTCACGGCCTTAAGATGACATTCTTTAGGAGCAGCTTGATAACGTGCACACATGCACACACTTAGCATAATGTCGGGACGTGAAGCACATAGGTATAACAAGGAACAAATCATAGAGCGATAAACCTTTTGATCAACCGGTTCACCATCTTTGGTCAAATCAAGATGTCCACTAGTAGGTATGGGTGTGGGCATACCTTTGCTTTCTTGCATGTTGAACTTCTTGAATAAGTCCTTGGGGAACTTTGTTTGAGAGACAAATGTACCTTCCTTAGTTTGCTTGATTTGCAAACCGAGAAAGAATTTGAGTTCACTCATCATAGACATCTCAAACTTCTCTGACTTTAGCTTTCCAAACTTTTCACTAAAGAGAGGGTTAGTTGAACCAAATATGATATCATCAACATAAATTTGGCATACAAATAGTTCTCCATTAACCCTATTAGTAAAAAGAGTAGAATCAATTTTACCAATTTCAAAACCACTTGCAATAAGGAACTTGGTCAAGCACTTATACAATGCTCTAGGAGCTTGTTTAAGACCATAAAGAGCTTTGTGAAGTCTGTAAACATGATTTGGTTTCTTAGGGTTGATAAGCCGGGAGGTTGTTTGACATAAAATTCCTCCTCTATTTCACCATTTAGAAAATCACTTTTAATGTCCATTTGGTACAAGGTGATATTATGGTGATTAGCATAGGCAAGTAAGATGCGAATGGACTCAAGTCTAGCAACGGGAGCATATGTCTCACCATAGTCCATACCTTCGACTTGTGTGTACCCTTGGGCGACGAGACATGCTTTGTTGCGAACCACTTGTCCATCTTCATCTTGCTTGTTGCGAAACACCCATTTGGTACCAATGATGTTGTGGTTGTTGTCGGGCTTCTCAACCAATGTCCAAACTTGGTTTCTCTCAAAGTTGTGTAGCTCTTCATGCATAGCGTTTATCCAATCCGGATCTTCCAATGCTTCTTCAACCTTCATAGGTTCAATGCTAGAGATGAATGAATAGTTTTCACAAAAGTTAGCTAAACGAGTCTTTGAGCGAGTGATTCTCCCGCTTTGTATATCATTGAAGATTTGCTCGACGGGATGATCTTTGGCAATTCTTGCTCGAACTCGTGAGAGCTTTTGCTTGGGTCTTCATTGAACATCTTCTTCATGTTGTTCTTCTTCTTGGCCTTCTTCATTGTTGACGTTGTCGTTCTCTTGTCATGGTGGAGAAGGAGGTTGTTGATGTTTGTCTTGATGCATTTCCTTGTCTTCTTCATCTTGGTGTGTCCCACTTGTGGATGCTTCCGTATCAATTCTTGGTTCACCTTGTCGTGAAGTAGAAGCTTCCACTTGGACGGACGAGGTACTCTCCTTCACCTCCGTTGGACGAATTTTGCCAATAGACAAGTCTGGGATTGCTTCTGAAGGGTCTTTGTCTCCTACATCGATTGTCAATTGCTCAACTTGCGAGCCATTAGATTCATCAAACTTCACATCTACCGTCTCTTCAACCTTTCGGGTGAAATTGTTGTAGACACGGTAAGTGTGAGAGTTTGAGCCATAACCAAGTAGAAAACCTTCATGAGATTTAGGAGCAAACTTTGAACGATGATGCTTGTCAAGAATGTAGCACTTTGAGCCGAATACTCGAAAGTATCCAACTTGGGGTTTGTTACCGGTGAGGAGCTCGTATGCCGTCTTGCCGAGTAGCTTGTGAAGATACAAGCAATTTGTTGCATGACAAGCTGTCTCAATCGCTTCTGCCCAAAAGTTCTTCGGCGTCTTGTATTCATCAAGCATCATTCTTGCCATTTCGATGAGCGTCCGGTTCTTCCTCTCAACAACTCCATTTTGTTGAGGTGTGTACGTAGCCGAGAACTCGTGTGAAATCCCTTCTTCGTCAAGAAAGGTGTCCACATTTGCGTTCTTGAACTCCGTTCTGTTGTCACTCTGAACCTTGTTCATCTTCACGTCAAACTAATTTTGGGCCTTCCTAGCGAAGTTTTTGAAGATCTTCTGGACCTGCGACTTGTCATTAAGAAAGAACACCCACGTAAATCTTGAAAAATCATCAACTATAACTAGACCAAAAGAATTCCCACCGAGACTCTTGTAGGCGTTGGGACCAAAAAGATGCATATAAAGTAGCTCGAGTGGCCTCCTTGTGGTCATGATGTTCTTCACCGGATGCCTTCCTCCAACCTGTTTACCTGCTTGACAAGCACTCCAAAGTCTATCCTTATGAAATATGACACTGTTAACTCCAAGGATATGATTTCCTTTAATAAGCTTGTCAAGGTTTCTCATGCCAACATGACCTAGTCGTCTATGCCACAACCAACCTTTTGAGGATTTAGCAATAAAGAAAGTTTTAGTTTGTGCCTTTTTAGAGAAATCGACAATGTAAAGATCACCTCTACGCATACCGGTAAAGACCATTTTATGATTGTCTCGACGAAATACTTGGCAATCTACCTCAATAAATAGGACATTCAAACCAAAATCAGCAAGTCTAGATACTAAAAGTAAGTTGTAACCGAGAGATTCAATGAGCATGACATTTTGAATGGAGCTATCATGTGAGATGGCCACCTTACCAAGGCCAACCACTTTACGCTTTGAATTATCACCAAAGGTGACATATTTCCGAGGGCCGTCATTTTCAGCAAGCTCACGGAACATCTCTTCATCTCCGGTCATATGATCAGTACATCCACTATCAAGAACCCATTCCTTTCCTCCTGACGCATATCCCCGAAGATTTGCCATAAGACCAAAATGTCTCATTTCATCATCAAGATCGAAGTCACTATCATCATCATCATCATAGTATTCATGTTCACCATGATCTTGTGACTCATCATTTCCTAGAGAGGGTAATTCATTAGATAAATGATCATCAAAGTAGTCACTTTTATGAATTCTTATAGGTTCGGATATAATAATTCCAACATCTCCTTTAGCATGCTTGATATTGGTAAGCTCAAATAGACAATCACCAAAACTAGGATCACTGAAGATCATCTTACTCAAGGCAATAGATTTATGGAGAATTTCATCCAAATTTTTCAAGGAATGGTCGGTAAATCGTTCCTCAAGAAATTTCCATATAGTATAGGCACAATTAAGAGTAGGCAAACTAGCAATCAAATTTTTGGGCAATCCTCTAATGATGAGTTCAATAGTTCTAAGATTGCAAATCATGTCAATATCTTCATCTAGGGTAGGATGCAAAGGATTAATATGAGGTGCACAAGGACTAGCAATATACTTGTTCAAATGATATTGATTGAATATTACAAGCATATCATTTTTCCACTCATGAAAATACTCTCCATCAAGAATAGGCACTCTATGTCTAAGACTCCCTAAAGTAGACACATCCATCTTCCTCCAATGGTGATTAAACCAAGGCAATGGAGACCAAGGCTCTAATACCACTTGTAGGACCTTGAAGTAGATGTGTCTAGAGGGGGGGTGATTAGACACTTAGTGCCAAAGTTGCAATTTTTAACCTTTTGTTTGGTTTAAGTGGAGTTTAGGCATAATTTCAACATTCACAATACATATCAAGCAAGCATGCAAAGAGTGTATAGGCAGCGGAAAGTAAAGCATGCAACTTGCAAGAATGTAAAGGAAGGGTTTGGATAATTCAAATGCAATTGGAGACACGGATGTTTTTCCCATGGTTCGGATAGGTGGTGCTATCCTACATCCACGTTGATGGAGACTTCAACCCACGAAGGGTAACGGTTACGCGAGTCCACGGAGGGCTCCACCCACGAAGGGTCCACAAAGAAGCAACCTTGTCTATCCCACCATGGCCACCGCCCACGAAGGACTTGCCTCACTAGCGGTAGATCTTCACGAAGTTGGCGATCTCCTTGCCGTTACAAACTCCTTGGTTCAACTCCACTATCTTGTCGGAGGCTCCCAAGTGACACCTAGCCAATCTAGGAGACACCACTCTCCAAGAAGTAACAAATGGTGTGTTGATGATGAACTCCTTGCTCTTGTGCTTCAAATGATAGTCTCCCCAACACTCAACTCTCTCTCATAGGATTTGGATCTGGTGGAAAGAAGATTTGAGTGGAAAGCAACTTGGGGAAGGCTAGAGATCAAGATTCATATGGTAGGAATGGAATATCTTGGTCTCAACACATGAGTAGGTGGTTCTCTCTCAGAACATATGAGTTGGAAGTGTAGATGTGTTCTGATGGCCCTCTCTACGAATGAAGAGGAGGTGGAGGGGTATATATAGCCTCCACACAAAATCCAACCGTTACACACAGTTTTCCAATCTCGATGGGACCGAATCAACAAACTCGATCGGACCGAAAAGGTAAACCTAGTGACCGTTAGAGATTTTCGGTGGGACTGACTGGATCAACTCGGTGGGACCGATGTGCTAGGGTTAAGGTAAATCCAAAACTCGGTTTGATCGATTACTCAAACTCGGTGGGACCGATTTCGGTAATAAGCAAAACAGAGAGTTGGCCAAGCAAACTCGGTGGGGCCGATTGCATATCTCGGTGGGACCAAAAGTATTGCAATAGGTAACAGAGAGTTTGCAAGCCCATCTCGGTGAGACCGAGATCCCATCGGTGAGACCGAACTGATTAGGGTTTTTGGCAATGGCTATGACAAGTGAAACTCGCTGGCGCCGGATAGAAATAATCGGTAGGTCCGAGTTTGGCTTTGGGTTTAGGTCATATGTGGAAGTGGGAAAGTAGCTGAGGATTTTGGAGCATATCATTAAGCACTTGAGCAAGAGGCTCATTAAGCAACACCTCATCCCTCCTTGATAGTATTGGCTTTTCCTATGGACTCAATGTGATCTTGGATCACTAAAATGTAAAATGAAGAGTCTTGAGCTTTAAGCTTTAGCCAATCCTTTGGCCTTAGCATCTTGGAGAACTTCCCACAACCTTTAGTCCATGCCACTCCATTGTTGAACTTATCTGAAACATACTAGATAGAAATGTTAGTCCAACAAGAAATATGTTGTCATTAATTACCAAAACCACCTAGGGAGCACGTGTGCTTTCATGTTATCTGTTGCTTGCCTTTTAGTTTTTGTTGTTTCAATATGACAAATGAGATGGCCTGGTTTTTTCGGTGGCTCAATTATTGGAAAACACAACCACCCGGGTTATCCAAGCCGGTGGTCTAAGGATCCGAAGGTACGAGCTATTGAGATATGATGATTATTGAATATTCAAGGAGTATTAACTTTTATACATATTGAATTATCAAATTCATCACCCGGGTTATTTGAACCGGCGATCTAAGAATCAACAAGGACAAGATTTTTCCTTGTGTTCACAGGAGCAGTGTTTAAACATTGCAGAGACAAGCATCAAACGATGCTTAAACATTGGCATCCGAAAGCACAGATTCACATAGAAGTGTTTTTTGCACGATGGCATAAGCAAAAAACGCGGTGTTTTAAACAGTTAAGCTATTACACAGCTTTATAAGCCCATGAAGATGATCATTGTCCTTCCCTCACCGGTTCACCATCTTGAGTCTGCTGGAAGTTGGATTTGGATCAATCAAAGCCATTCATGGCGACAAATTTAGCTTCATCGTCAATCAGGCCGACCGGGTCAATTTCCGGGGCAAAGGTATCTTCTCTCACAGGTGGGATCAGATCAGCAACTTTGTATGAAGGAGCGGCCATCTTCTTATTTGCACTATCAAAACCCGGCTGATATTTATCCACGTTGGTATCATCTCCAAGGCTAGTCGCCTGAGGCCGGACTTCACGGATGTAGGCTATAAAGTCATCTTGATTAAAAATAGACCCGTCCTCCTTCACGGTAGGATAGCCCCTTGCAACGTCCGCCGAGTCTAGGTCTGGCACCCAAGCTTTGGAGCGGCTTAAGGCAGTCAGTGCACCGGTTCGCGCAGAAGAGCGTTTTACCTCTTGGAATCTAGCAGGAAGGATGGATAGCTTCTTCAAGACATCGCTGAGCCAGTGGGATCCTTGATTTACCAGAGAGATAGCGGCCAGAGCCCGTTGTGTACCAATGTACAATTGTTGAACCAAGGTGTATACTGCCTTCAGTTTAATCAACGGGTGTTGGCTCAGGTTTTTGCTTCACGGACCTATGTATATTTTTAAACAATCAGTTGGCGGATCATATTCCGGTTTGACAAAATTTATATTCAAGATCAATTTAGACGGCTTACCAAAAATCATGGCAACCATCTGAGATACCCGGCCCTTCGAATTGTTCAGCTCTGTTGAAATTTTCTTTCAGAGCTATTTCGGCTGTCTCAGCTTGGCGGGTGAGGAGTGTTTTCTCATTCTCCCAAGTTTTCTCATTGGCAGCAAAGCTGGTCTTCAAAGTCTCCATCTCAGAAAGGCTCATTTGCAACTTGGAGGTGGAAGATTTAATTTCTGACTCCTGGCTTGCTAGCCGGGTCTTTGCGTCAGTCAATTGGGAGTTCAGTTCAGATAATGCATTCTGTGAAACATTCAGATAAGTCAAGATTTGGTTTTAAATTCCAATATACATATTCAAAATTCAAAGTCCCATGTGCTTTAAGAATAAAACACTTGGCACTTGGGGGCTAATGTATGCCAAATCAAATTTTTGTGACTCTATCAGCATATTAGAAGTCCCAAGTCCTTTACAAAGTAACAACACTTGGCACTTGGGGGCTAATGTCCGCAGTTTAGCAAGGTTATCAAAGATAAACCAGAATGTTAAGTATTTTACAGATAGTGTTCAATTCTGAAGTACCGATTCATTAATGATTAAATAAACCGGTCCTTGGGGACTATGGGTGAAGTCTTGTTCTACCAATATCAGGCAAAGATTTAGAAGTAAAGGTATCGGTCTATATTTTAAGTCTACAGGTTATTCTGTTTCTCCCATAATCTACAGACTTGGGGGCTGAAGCAATATTGGTAAACCAGAAACTACATACCTCATACTTCAATTGAAGCTGCTTGACCACCTCAATCTCAGAATCACGACTGGAGTGTACATGACTGAGATAGTCGGATAAAGTATCACTGGCATTAAGACAGTCATAGTTGGCAACATCAAGACGAACCTTCCGCCTCTCCAAAGCTTCTTGCTTAGCTGTGCACCGTGCCAGTACCGTCGGGTTCCCCGGCTCAACATAGCGGCTCCCAGTAATTTGAACATCTTGAACTCGGCGAGACGGTGGGCCGGTTGAGCTTGATGGACCAGTTGCAGAAGGGTTAATAGTGTTCTTGACAAGGGATGGCTCTGGAGGATTTGCTTCATGAACAATAGGCGGGTCTTCTAGGGCGACAATTAATGGAGAACGTGGCCTAGCCAGCTCAGATGCCAGTACTGGCAGGTATTCCATTGGTTTTGTTGCTTTCGCTTTCTTTGACTTGGCTTGACCGCTAAATAAAAATATTGCAGGATAGTCAGCATTAAGATAACAATTGATCAAACTCGGAAAAGGATTTTTAATTACCCAGGAGCAGTCTTGAAAGCTGGAAATTGTGTTTGTGATGATTCACCCGAGGAATGAGACACCTCCTGAAAAGGTAAATGAAAGGAGTTAAAGAAAATACAAGGAGCAGGAGTCATTAAAACAAAGGTAAGGATAGTAATAAGTAAACCTCATTCGGACATTTCCGAGGTGTCTGTTCAGGGACGACAGCTGGCTCATCTTCAATCTCAACTTCACGACGGCTTTCATGCTGCTGCTTTTTCAAATGAAAGTTGGGATCCAAGTGAGCTAAGGGGTTAGAAAACCTTACTTTACAGATCACTAGTCGAACTTTGTGTCTTGGTAAGGGCTCTGAGTCGGAGGAAACGATAGTTACCTCTGCTTCCCTAGCTTGACTAGCCCTAGTGTCATCCTGGTAAGGATCAGTATCAATAATATTGTTAAAAAGTTGACCAAGGGAATCAAGGGCTACCACTGAGTCAGACGAGTCATCAAGCTTCATTAAATCCTCAGCAGTAGTTTTCTTCTTCTTCTTAGATTTTCGGGTCGTCTTTTTGGTGTTCATAGCGGCGGCTTTCGCCTTCTTGGCAGCTTCGTGGTCATATTTCACTTTCCAGAAGTCAGAATTGGCCTATAAAGACAAGAAGAAATATCAGTATTAAGGACTAATAGCTGGGCAAAACACGAAGAAAAAAGAGGTCAGAATGTACTTACTTCTGGCGCCGAATTAATCTTGCAGAAGGGACTCAACCCAACAATACAGCAATCTTCGTACTTCCCATTTACCAAAAGGGTTGACATCGAAACAATGTCTTCTTCCGTGAGTTCAACTGGGCTGTGATGAAGAGGGTTGTCCAGGCATCCGTCATATTCATACATTAGTTGAGATCGACGACTTAATGGAATAACCCGCCATGAGATCCAGCAACGGGTCAGATCTACTCCGGTTAAACCATTACCCAACAAGCCATTGATTCTTCTAATGCACGGAAGATGCTTCCTACGTTCAGCGACGGTAAGCTTATCTGGATGGGTGAACTTGGAGTCAAGACGACTAGGGCGGTAACCCGGCAGAGGCTTCTCATTTGCTGGAGAAGTATCCTGACAATAAAACCAAGTTTGGTTCCAGTCCTTTGGGTGGCTCGGTAAGACGATGAGAGAGAAAATAGCACCCTGATGGCGCTGAATCGAGATGCCCCCAAGTGCTAAGCTAGAACCATTGGTGCATTCATTCTGACGATTCAGATAAAAGTACTCTCTAAACAGCTCTACGGTAGGCTCTTGCTGAAGATATGCTTCACAGAGCACTTGGAAGTTACAAATGTTGGAAATAGAATTGGGTCCAAGGTCCTCAGGATGGAGTTTGAAAAAATGAAGGACCTCTCTGAAGAATTTTGAACCGGGCGGTGAAAAGCCATGGTTCATGTGGTCAATGAAGATAATCACTTCTCTGTCTTTTGGATCGGGACGTTCTTCCTCCGGGTCAGGAGCACGATAAGACATGACATTATTTGAAGGCAGAAACCCAACAAGGAAGAACTCTTTCAGACGCTCCTCAGTGATGGTTGAGGGAACCCAATTGCAGATGGTGGGTGTCTTTGACGGCATGATGAGCAAGGAACTGGAAAAGGAAAAATAAAGTGTCGGGTCAATTAAAAGTTAAAGGTTGAAATTGTAAAACAAGTAACGTCGGCTTAACTAAGGGCTAATGACATATAAGGAAAAGAAAGCCGGAATGGTAAGCCGCCATGACTACAGATTTCTTCTCTTGATCAAACTCAGCTAAGTGTTGGCATAAACAAGTTTCACCAAGCTATCATTATCATTCTAGATCAAAAGGCTGTTTCAAAAAGGAAAATATTCTAGACATAAAAACCTAGTACACATGAGTTCGTCGACTATAAAGAAGCATCTATACAGACAAAAGGGATCTACTGATATAAAAAAAGAATGCCAAAGAACTACCGCGCGAGTTATATCTCTTCTTTGGATCAAAAGAAGTTGCGGAGAAGATCCACAAGATGATCCATGGCGAATAGGTGAAGAACACTGAAGAACTTGCAAAACCTATAACAGATCTAGATGTGTGAGAGAAGGAAAACTTACGAGATGCAGGCCTGCCGCGAAGAGTCACCGCATCCTCTGGTCGGACTCAGGATAATGCGGTGACCGAGCTTGACGACAACGATGAGAGTTGCGGCGGCAGCGGAGCTCGAGCAGCGACGGAGGTTGCGAGAGGAAGAAGATAAGGAAGAAAGGAGAATGGGAAGGACCGGCCGCGTGCCTATTTATAAGGGCAGATGCGAACAGGCGGGCATGAAAATCAAGGAGACCCAATAATAATTATCCAATTGAACAGATGCCTCGATTCTCGGAAGGCATTAAAAAAATGAAAGATTCGTTGTAAGATGATGTCATGAAGGTTTTTTGTGTTTTAAGAAGATGACGTCACGGCGGGTTACAGAAGTTTCCAGACAGAGGATGGATTCTGACTAAGTATTAAAGATTGACAAAGAACAAAGTTCAAAGTCAACCTGGGGCCTAATGTTGGGGATATTACTATCAGTTGAGTCCCGCCCAGGAGGGGCCGGGTCAGCTTCAATGGCGGGTTACGCAAGAAGCTCAGTAAAAATCCAAGTTTATATTTTATTAAGTCTTATAGAAGGCCCAAAGGCCTAGGGCCGGCTTGAGGCCCAATATTGTAAGTAAACCGCCACATGTAAGTAAATACTTGTACAGAAAGACATGCAAAGAAAGTCACCTAGTCGGGCAGGATTATGAGCCGGCTAGGACTCTGTTGGCCACCTGGCGTCAACCCGTGTATATAAGGGGACGACCCGGTGGCGGTTTAGGGCAAGAAACAACCAAGTCGATAACCAAGCCAGCGAGTTGAGCCTCTTGGAAGTCGAAACCTCAGCAATACCAATCCCAACTAGACGTAGGCTTTTACCTTCATCGTAAGGGGCCGAACTAGTATAAAACTCTCTCGTGTCCTTTGTCCCGATTAACCCCTTCAAGCTTCCTAGTGCGATGGCCCTACGACTAAGTCCTTGCTCTAGAACATCTGCCGTGTCAATTCCACGACACAAAGGATATAGTCCGGCTGTCCAGAGACCCCCTAATCTGGGACTCCCTCCGTAGCCCCCAAACTAGGCTTCAATGACGGTGAGTCCGGTGCACAGATTATCTTCGACATTGCAAGGCGGGTTCTTCTCCAAATTCTGAATATCTGATGAGTTGTGTCCGGCTCCCCATAAATGTTGCACTTCTTGGCTTCTGCGCCCAATAAGGGTTATCGTCCACGTGTCGAGCGAATGCGAGGAGCCAGGGCGTTTTTACATTCGCCCCCCTAGCCATGTAAATTAATTGTCTATTAAAGGGACGGGGATTCTTAGATCCAAACCACACCATCCTCCCATGGCGAGTATCCATCGGAGCGCGCTCAGAAAAATCCATTCCAACATGGCCGACCATTGCAGCTCCTCCTCCCGCTCTCGTAGCCCTAAGCCCGGTGATTTGGAGAAGTGTTCCGTCCCGCACAGCCAATTAGTAGAGTTGTAGACCTAGGGATTTCTCCCTCCAGCATATATGGTCCCAGTTCGAGCCGGGCTCGCCACCTATAATGGCGGGGAGCAAGCGGAGAACTTCCCCAATCCCTCCAAGGGGGAGTGGGTATGCCTTGTCCCTTATTTACTAAGGGGACTTGGATTTCCAATCCATCCGTTCCTCCGCCGGCTCTTGGAGTTTTACGGCCTCCAGTTGCATAATTTCACCCCCGCTTCCATATTACACATCGCTGGTTATGTTGCCCTTTGTGAGCTATTTCTGGGCTGCGAGGCTCATTTCAAGATGTGGAAGAGGGTATTCAGCCTTGTGCCCCACACACAGGAGGGTCGCTATATCAAGTGGGCGGAGCCGAAATATGGCGCATCGCCGGTACCAGATACCTGTCCGGTACCCCGAAGAAGAGGTCCGAAGACTGGCCTTCGGAGTGGTTTTACATGGAGGACGTCCCCCTTCCAGATCCTATTCGGAGGGGGTCTTCCCGAGTTCAACAATGCTCCTCTGAAGAAACGCCGAAGCTGGCGCCCACGGAGCCCCCAGGAGGAAGAAAATGGAGAAGTCCTTTACCTGATGGACCTGATTAAAGTGCTGGCTCAAAATGGATTGACAATAATCGAGGTTATGTCAATATGCATAATGTGGGGGGTGCAGCCACTCCAATATCGAGGGCACCCCCTGTGGTGCTTTAACGGGGAAGATGATGCCACCCGCTGCAGGAGCAAGGGACCGGACTCCGCTGCTGCTCTAGCAAAAATTCTGTCCGAGTTGTTCAAGGGAGAGGAAGAGGAGTTCATCCGTATTAAGCCACGAGATGGATTCTCCATGTACAACCCTCCAAGCTGGGTGAGCCGTCACTCTTGACTCGCAACCTTCCCGCATTCTTCGTCGTAAATACTCACCTTGCTGTTTCACAGCAGGAACTGCGAAAAGCAGTAAGGGAGGTCAACAGACCTCCTCCACAAACAGAGGACCCTGACCGGGCCCTCGATCCCGGACTCGAAGAGGATCCGGCAATATTTGTGGAGCTAATAGACATGACATTCTATCAATTGAGCTGCGATGACGCCATGGTGGCCATCATGGCCGACTATCCTGGGCTACTCCCTGCATCGCATGTAAGAATAAACCGGAGTCCCAACTTCCGAGAAGGATCCCCTTTTATGCACTTCATCTACCATAGACATATGGTGTTTTATAGGGAAGGCCTTCGGGACGCCACGCCGAACCCACAGTGACTCGCCAACAAGGGGCACCGAAGCCGGGTAGGCCAAAAAGGAAGGTTGTCAGGACTGAGACGCCGACGCAGATGTATTATACAAAACCTCGCTCCGTGGTTGTCATCTTTCTTAAAATATAATGATGTACATGTTTCCTAGTAGAAAAATTGCTCGCTGGACTATATCCGGAGAGGTTGCCGGTCATGCCTCCACCAGTCGGGCTCCAGGGCCGAACATAGAGGTGGAAGCTAACACGGGGCGAACGCTGGATGCTCCTCCTACAGAGGATGCAGACAGACTATCCGCTACAAATTCCGAAGTGGAGAGCGCCATGAATCACAGGCGTCGCCGGGCCGTACTCCGTGACGCTTGTTTCTCCCAAGAGGCGTTCGATGCCTTCAACTCAGGAGAAGCGTACATCTGTGCTGCTCAAAATGGTCTAGCCAGAGACACGGACCAGTATGTAAGGTATATACGAGTAAGAAAATCTGACGATTATATATATCAGTAGCCCTTGAGACTTGAAATAGTTGACACAACTGATTTAAGGATCATTATTTGTGCAGGTTCTTACAGAGAAGAATTCTCAATTGTCTCAAGAGCTCGAAGAGTGCAAAGCCCAGCTACGGGCCCCTGTTGCCGCATTGAAGGAGTCCGAGAAGGGCCCCTTTGGTAATACTTGTCTTCATTGCAAAGAATGACCGATACCAGATAGTATGCGGCCAATAGATGTTGCAGGTGACCCCAGAGTGAATCTGGAGGCCATGTCGGTGAATGCGGAACATGCTGATCGATAGCTAAATGCTGGCAAGCTCTTGCTTGCGCGAGTCAAGCAGGATGAAAATAATCTCCAGGACGCCAATATCTAGCTGGACGTGGAACTGAAAGATGTCCGAGCCCAGCTTGCGGACTCTTTGAAGGAGAATAAGCAGCTTCAATGCGGCATTTTCAGTAAGTGCTTGAACGAACTTTGGAAGGAGTTCGGCGAAGAAACCGACTAACAGAGTTATGTCTGCAGGTATGCTGACGGGTCGTCCCACGGAGGAGATTCCCGGGTCTGCAGGTGATCTTCTATCAGAGCTCTCACAACTGCATGAACAAGTTCAACAGGTGATGCAGGGTATTGCCCAAGCCTTGTGGCCATCCGCGTCCCTGCAAGGAGGCATGGGGGAGCTTATAGAGAAGCTCAAGGGAGCGCGGCGGCGCTTCCGATTATGGAAGATATCGGCCTGTCGACAAGGTGCATGGGAAGCCTGGGCTATGGTGAAGACGTGATATACCAAAGGTAACCCAAACCACATGGCCAAGATCGGACCTATGGGGCCCGATGGGAAAGAGATCCTCGTCAGTTTGGTGTATGACCAAGTAGAATTAGCCGCAAAGTATTCCCAACAGGATTGTAGGCTAGACAGCCGGTTGGATGGTATAGAAGAAGAATTTAATCAGTCTTAGTGACTGTGTACTTCAAGTGACATATATAATGTTCCTAGCCATATTGTAAATCATTTGTCATGGCAGACCTTTTCGCTTCGACCTCTGGACCCGATAGTCCGGAGTGTATCCGAATACCCGCTCAGTTATGTAAAAACCGGGGTATGCATGGAAACCAGGCATAGGGTTCATAAGTGCTTGAACAGACAAGTACCCAACTAGCTATGTTATATTACATGGATATTAACAAACATCTTCCAGGGAGAATAGTTCCGTTAAGGGTTCCTTTCCCTGGGTACGCATGCCCTAATGTGCATGTCCGAACTGCGAAAAGAGACCCGGGCTATAAACGTCTGGGGGCATGTATAAAAATAAATAAAAGTCATCTTTTGTTCACCGACCGAATATTCCCTTAAGAACGCTAGCTTTCGGCTTCACCCAGTATGAGGTACACATCCGGCTGACCCGGCAGTAACAATTGCAGAGGTGCTCCCCTTATGCCCTAGCCGAATTAACGGGAACGTAGGGCATAAATACAAGAGCCAGGCAACCCAGCTTGGCCAAAACTTAAGTCATATTGATGCATATAATGATGAAAAAGGTACATGTGGAAGAATAACACATGTGTTGGGCATAAAAGCCCAGGAAAATAGTTATATTAAGCTTCTGTATAAGAAGCCCACATGTATAATGAGCACGGTTTAGCACATCAAGATTGTGTAGTCAAGACACAAGTTAGCCTTTTAAGGCATTGTGGAGAAGAAAAACGAAGAGAGAAAGAGAGGAAAGACAGATAACGGATATGCAAAAAATTGACGGGGGTAAGGAGACAAACATAGAGTCCGGCACTAGGCGTAGAATCTTTGGAGTCTGGCTGCGTTCCATGGGTTTTGCTCGAGTCGATTGTCTGATGCATCCCGTAGACGGTACGCTCCACCGGTCAGAACCTAGTCAATAATGAAGGGACCTTCCCATTTGGGCTTGAGCTTGTTATTTTTCTTCTCCGGCAGGCGTAGAACTAGTTCACCAACGTTATAGGTTTTGGCCCGTACTTCTCTGCTTTGATACCTTCGAGCCTGTTGCTGATGCGGAACGGGCTTTTGCCACGTCGCGCACCTCCTCCAGGGGGTCCGAACTATCCTGCCGATCGAGCTCGGCCTCTTTTTCTTCGTACATGCGCACTCGAGGTGAGTCATGAATTATGTCGCAAGGCAGAACCACCTCTGCGCCGTACACCATAAAAAATGGTGTGTATCCGGTAGTGCGATTCGGCGTGGTCTGCAGCCCCCATAGTACGGAGTCGAGCTCCTCTACACAGTGCGTGTTTGATTCCTTTAAGTACCGCACTAATCTGGGTTAGATGCCGCTCATGATAAGACCATTTGCTCGCTTGACTTGACCGTTAGTTTGCAGGTGATAGACAGAAGCATAATCGAGCTTGATGCCCATGTTGCTGCACCAAAGTTTTACCTCGTCGTCTGTCAAGTTCGTGCCGTTGTCAGTGATGATGCTATGGGGGGATGCCATAAAGGTGTACAATCCCAGATATGAAGTCTATCACCGGTCCAGATTCAGCCGTTTTGACAGGTTTGGCTTCTATCCATTTGGTGAATTTATCCACCATGACCAGTAAGTATTTTTTCATATGGGTTCCCCCTTTAAGGGGTCCGAGCATATCAAGCCCCCAGACCGCAAAGGGCCAAGTAATGGGGATTGTTTGGAGAGCGGTAGGCGGCATATGGCATTGGTTTGCAAAAAGCTGGCAACCGAGACAATGTTGGACCATATGTTGTGCATCTGCTCGGGCCGTCGGCTAATAGAAACCTGTATGGAAGGCCTTGCTTACAAGGGCCCAGGCCGCGGCGTGATGGCCGCCGAGTCCAGCATGGATTTCGGCCAAAAGCTTCCGCCCTTCCTCTTCGGAGATGCACCTTTGAAGGACCCCGGTAGTGATTTTCTTATAAAGCTCTCCCTCATGGACCTTGTAGGCTTTAGATCGCCGCACTATGCAGCATGCCTCATTTTGGTCCTTGGGTAATTCCTGCCTAGTTAGGTAGGCCAGGAATGGTTCTGTCCACGGGGCGATGACGGCCATTATCATGTGGGTTGAAGGTGTTATTTCGATGGCAGAGCCTCCGATTATGTCAGAGTGTTCGGTATCTGGTGCTGTGGTCGGGTCCGTACTATTGTTACTGGTGTCCCCTTCCCATACCACGGATGGCTTAAACAGTTTTTCTAGGAAGATGTTAGGTGGGACAGGGTCGCGCGTAGCGCCGATACGGGTGAGGATATCCGCTGCCTGGTTGTTTTCCCGAGCCACATGGTGGAATTCAAGCCCCTCGAACCGAGCTGACATTTTGAGGACAGCATTGCGATATGCTGCCATTTTCGAATCCTTGGCATCAAGTTCTCCATTTATTTGAGATATTGCGAGGTTCGAGTCCCCACGCACCTCCAGGCGTTGAATGCCCATGGAAACTACCATCCGGAGACCGTGTAATAGGGCCTCATATTCGGCTGTGTTATTGGAGTCTGTGTATAGTATTTGGCGTACGTATTGCACGCTATCTCCGGTGGGGGACATCAGGACGACGCCAGCCCCCAGACCAGCCACCATTTTAGAGCCGTCGAAGTGCATGATCCAATTGGAGTGTGTGACATACTATTTAGGGAGTTCGGCTTCTATCCATTTGGCGACGAAATCAGCAAGTACTTGCGACTTAATGACTCGCCGTGGTCTATATGTTATGTCGAATGCGAGGAGCTCGATAGCCCATTTGGCAATCCGGCCAATGGCATCGCGGTTGTTTATTATGTCATTGAGTGGTACTTTTGAGGCCACTGTAATTGAACACTCTTGAAAGTAGTGTCATAATTTCTGGGATGCCATGAATACCGCGTATGCTATCTTTTGATAATGTGCGTACCGTGATTTGCATGGAGTGAGGATAGTGGATACATAATATACCGGCTTTTGAAGTGGGAATCTATGTCCGTCCGTCTCTCGTTCGACGACGAGCACTGCGCTTACAACTTGGTGAGTTGCCACTATATATAACAACATTGGTTTGCCGACATTTGGCGCGACCAAGATTGGGTTGGTGGCCAAGATGGCTTTTATTTCTTCCAATCGGGCCGTGGCTACATCCATCCACTCGAAGTGTTCGGTGCGCCGAAGAAGGCGATAGAGGGGGAGTGCCTTTTCTCCTAATCGGGAGATAAAGCGGCTTAAGGTCGCCACACATCCAGTTAACTTCTGGATTTGCTTGAGGTCAGTTGGGATAGCCAACTGCGACATAGTGTTAAATGACGTTGGGGCCGTATGGAGTGATAAATGTCGTTGCGGCTTGATCGGACTCCGCCATCTTAATTTGGTGGTAAGCGGAGTATGCATCGAGGAAGCACAATGAGTCGTGTCCTGCGGCAGCTTCGATAATTTGATTGATGCGAGAGAGGGGGAAGGAATCCTTTGGGCAAGCCTTATTAAGGTCCTTGAAATCAATGCATAGGCGCCAGGATTTGTCCTTCTTTGGTACCATCACCGGGTTTGCTAGCCAGTCCGGATGCTTTATTTCTCTAATGAATCCGGCCTCCAGTAACTTGGCTAGCTCCTCTCCCATGGCTTGTCGCTTAGGTTCAGAGAAACACCGAAGAGTCTGCTTGACCGGCTTGAATCCCTTTAGAATGTTAAGGCTATGCTTGGCCAGCCTGCGGGGGATTCCTGGCATGTCTGAAGGATGCCAGGAGAATATGTCCCAATTCTCGCGCAGGAACTCCCGTAGTGTAGCCTCTACATCGGGGTTTAACTATGTCTCGATGGATGCTGTTTTTGTGGGGTCCGTTGGACGGACTTGGAATTTGACTATTTCATCTACTGGTTCAAAAGAAGTGGACTTGGATCTTTTGTCTAGTATCACGTCGTCCCTGTCCACTGTGGAGCGTAGCGCGGTTAATTCCTCCGCCACCAGGGCTTCGGATAATGCCTCGAGGGCCAGTGTGGTTGTTTTGTTCTCGGTGCGGAGTGCTATGTCCGGATCACTAGCTAGATTGATGATTCCATTAGGCCCGTGCATTTTGAGCTTCATGTACCCGTAATGGGGTATGGCTTGGAAGATCATGAATGCCTCTCGCCCTAGAAGGGCGTGGTATCCGCTACTGAACGGGGCCACTTGGAATGTAATTTCTTTGGACCTATAATTCTCTAGAGTGCCGAATACCACATCTAGTGTGATTTTCCCAGCGCAACATGCCTCCCGACTAGGGATGATTCCTCAGAAGGTCGTGCTGCTTTGCTCAATGCGGTTTCTGTCTATTTCCATTTTTTGAAGAGTCTCCTCATAAATGAGGTTTAATCTGCTGCCGCCGTCCATGAGCACTTTAGTGAGCCGAAAGTCGTCCACAATTGGACTAAGGACCATGGCGGCTGGTGCTCGGGCTGTTCGGAATTTAGGTTCGTCACTGGCATTGAAGGTGATAGCCATGTCGCTCCATGGATTTATTGTTGCCACGTGGCAGACTTCGGCAAGGCCGCGGAGTGCTCGCTTACGCCTATTATTTGAGGCGAAGGTCTCGAAGACTGTCAATACTGTATTGTTATCCACGGGATGGTGCTCTGAGGTGTTTTGGATGAGGAGATCCTCACCGCTCTTGGCCACCTGCCGGAGTACCCAACATGCTCTAAGGCTGTGTGTTGGTATGGTATCCGCTGTACTATGAATTTTGCAGGGCCCGTTAAGCCATCCCTCCAATACGGTTCCACGCCCTATAGTGGGCTTTTGCTTCTTTGTAATTGAGTCGGGCGACTTATGAGAGCGCACCCTATTAGTTTGGACTGGGGGTTTTGTCAGGGCCAGATTATCCCAAAATTTTGTTTGGGTTTTCCAGGCGCTTTCCATCGCACAGTAATTCCATACTATGGCCTCCAAGTTGGCAAAGTGTGCTATGTCACGACGACTTATGGCGTTGAGGATTCCCTTGTCCGTGCAATTGTTGCAAAAGAACGAAATTGCGTCTTCCTCGCGGCAATCCTTGACCTTGTTCATTACAAGGAGGAATATGGCCCAATAGTGATGTACTGTCTCTTGGGGCTCTTGCATAATGTGGGAAAGATCGTTTGTGTCTGGGTGGGTGGATTTAAGTCCAGACCTTGACCCAATTTGAGACCCTGGGGCGAGGGAGTTTCCAATCTTGGAAGGTCGGGCTCCGGGATGTTGCCCCACAGGTTCGGCATGCAGCCTGATTCTAGGTTCAGGGTTAGGGCGATGTCCTCCCGTGGGCGGGTATCCGGCTCGGAGAGCTCGGGAATCTGGACATAGTTCATGCTCAGGATAGAGGGAGAATCGCCGCATTGCTCCTCCACCACCGCTATCTGATGGGTGACCGGCGGAGAGTTGATCTCCCTTTGGTCGGGTTTAAGCCCAATCCGATCATAGTCCATAGCGATTCCCAGAGCGGCGATGCAATCCAAGATCTCGTTCAAAGAGGAGAGCTCCATTGGATCCATTTGCTCGGTGAATTTCGAGCCGATGTGGAGGCTATTTTCGATGACCCGAGAAGTCATCGTCGGCGCAGCGGTCGAGCGGGCGGTCATGACGAAGCCGCCTAGTCGGAGAGTTTGGCCTACAGCCAGGGCTCCCCCAGAGGTGATGTTGTCTTTGACAACAAGACGAGCCATCCCTCCTTATGATGACGACACAGTGGAACTCTTAATGAAAGCACCAATGTCGGTGTCAAAACTGGCGGATCTCGGGTAGGGGGTCCCGAACGGTGCGTCTAAGGCGGTTGGTAATAGGAGGTAGGGGACACGATCTTTACCCAGGTTCGGGCCCTCTTGATGGAGGTAATACCCTACGTCCTGCTTGATTGATATTGATGATATGAGTATTACAAGAGTTGATCTACCACGAGATCGTAGATGCTAAACCCTAGAAGCTAGCCTCTGGTATGATTGTATCTTGTCCTACGGACTAAACCCTCCGGTTTATATATACACTGAAGGGGGCTAGGGTTACACAAAGTCGGTTACGAGGGAGGAAATCTACATATCCGTATTACCAAGCTTGCCTTCCACCCCAAAGAGAGTCCCACCTAGACACGGACGAAGTCTTCAATCTTGTATCTTCATAGTCCAACAGTCCGGCCAAAGGATATAGTCCGGCTATCCGGACACCCCCTAATCCAGGACTCCCTCCGCACCCTAGGGGGTGCCCCTACCTTGTGGGCCCCTCATGACCTTCCTCACCTAGATCTTCGTCCTATATATTCACATATATTCCAAAACCCTCAGAAGCATCCATGAAAACAGGTTTCCGCCGCCGAAACCTTCTGTTCCCGTGAGATCCAATCTTGGGGCCTTTTCTAGCATCCTGTCGGAGGGGGATTTCATCATGGAGGGCATCTACATCAACTCTTTTGCCCTTCAGCTAAAGCGTGAGTAGTTTACCAAAGACCTACGAGTCCATAGTTAGTAGCTAGATTACGTATTCTCTCTATTTGATTCTCAATACCATGTTCTCCTCGATATTCTTGGAGATCTATCTGATGTAATCTTGTTTTGCGGTGTGTTTGTTGAGATCTGATGAATTGTGGATTTATGATCAACTTATCTATGAATATTATTTGAATCTTCTCTGAATTCTTATATGCATGATTTAATATCTTTGTATTTCTCTTCGAATTATCGGCTTGGTTTGGCCAACTAGATTGGTTTTTATTGCAATGGGAGAGGTTCTTAGCTTTGGGTTCAATCTTGCGTGATTTCACCTAGTGACAAAGTAGGAGTAGCGAGACATGTAGTGAATTGCTGTCATCGAGGATAAAAAGATGGTGTTTTCATCATATAGCTTTAGTTTGTCCCTCTACATCATGTCATCTTACTCTAATGCCCGGATGATCAAGCTACAATGAACCTCTGGTAGTGATGCCACGTCAGCTCAGTTATTGTTGATTTACTCATGTTGATTCAAAAAAACCAAGTCAAAATTCAAATTCAAAATCAAGCCAAACAAATAAAGTTTTCAAATGTTAAAACTAAAATGTTCTGGTGGTGACAAATAATCCATCGGTAGTTATGGTGGAGAAACCAAATTTTTATAAAATGTTTAAGTTCACAAAACTAATTAGAATAGTAGCAAAACCCACTATTTAAATGCCTTTTGTATTTTATAAAATACTAAACTATTTTATTTCACGGTAAAACTTTTTATGGTAGTGGGTTGTTGTGAAACATTATTTTAGGAGCTATTGTATTATTTTACAACGCTGAAATAATTAGAAAATTATAAGGAAACAAAAAGGTATTAAAAAGGGTAAAACAAATAAAAAAGAGAAAATCCCCCAACTCGGCCTCGGCCTAGCAGGCCACCAGGCTGCCAAGCCGGCCCAGTCGCGCGTACTAACCCCCTGGCACCCAAACCTAGCCGGATCGCTCCCCACTCCCCCCTCGTATCCCCACTCCCCACATCGCCCGCTCCTCTCTTCCCCCAATCTGGATCGAGATCGGGGCAAGGACCCGATGGCCCCGACGCTCGCCGGGCCAACGTCGCCGAAGCCACCTCGCCGGAGCTGCCCCGTCGTCCTCTCCGTTGCCGACCTCGTCCCCGTCCTCCTCCTCGACACCCGCTGCCTTAGTCCCTACTACCGCGCAGTGACGTGTCGGCCTCTCCTCCTCTTCCCCTGTCCCCGTACGCACACCCCCGCCGCCCGCCTCGGCTCCCCCACGCCAGGTCGCACCGGTGTCGCTCCCCTGTCGTGCTCGTCTGCAGCCATGCGTGCTGCGGCTTACCGCCGCACCAACGTCCCGCCCGCGCGCGCCCTGCTGGCCCATGGTCGCGCCCTGGCCAACCCCACGCGCGCCTCTCCCTCCCCCCTGCGCGCCCCCGTGCCGCTGCTCCCGCCGGCCATGGCCCATGCCCGCGCCTCGCTCGCCCCACTCCGCCGCACACGTGCGTCGCCCCGAGCCTCCCTCGCCCCCCGTCCGTGGTGGCCTCGTACCCCGCTCGCCCAGGCCGAACCCGGCTGCGCCCACCTCTTGGCCCGCTCTGCTCCGGCCACACCATCACCTCCAGCCGACCCCGCAGCCGCCCCGCTCATCGGCCTGGTCCTCTGCTGCCACCGTGCGCCTCGACCTCATGCGCCTGTCGCCCACCTCCCCGTCGGTCCGCGCCCACCCAGGCCACCGGCCTCCCCTTGCTCCGGCGCCCTACCGTGGCCGCCGGCGCCCAGTCGGGTGCTCCCCTGTCGGCCACGCCCGCTTCGACCATTCGGGCTCCGCCCCGTTTCGCCAGTGCCCGACCCGCTAGGCCCCCAGGGACCTATGACGAGGGGCCCCCACCCCCCATCACGATTTTAAAAAAAGATACATAAAAAAGAACTAAAAATAAATAAAAATAAAAATATTAATTAATTAATTAAGTGATTAATTAACTTAATTAATTATGTTTAGTTTAACCTAATCAGAAGTTAAACTAATTAACTATGTTTAGTTAGACTTAGTTAATGAGAGTGGGACCCACACGTCAGTTTGACTAGGTCAACTGACTAGTTGACTGCTGACATCACCCTAACATCATGCTGATGTCATAATTACATTTTCTAATTAAATTAATTATGTTAATTCTAAAAATGATATAAATCCTTAAAAATTAATATTAAATAATCAGTATGTCGGATGAAAATACTTTGTAGATGAAAGTTGCTCAGAACAACGAGACGAATCCGAATACGCAGTTCGTTTGTCTGTCACACGTCCCTAGCATAGCGAACATGCAAATTTATCCTTCCGGTCCATCTGTCCGAAAACAGGAAACACCAGGAATACTTTCCCGGATGTCTCCCCCCTTTATCGGTATCACCTAGTGCTGCGTTAGGGCACACCTAGCATCGCTCATTGTCATGTCATGCATCATCATGCATATGTTTGCATTATATTTATTGTTTCTTCCCCCTCTTGTTAGACACTGAGACCGACGCCACTGCTACCCAGTGTGACTACGATATTGAGGACCCCTCCTTCTCTACCGAGCTTCCAGGCAAGCCCGTCCCCCCTTGATCAACCCAATATCGCCTATTCCTTCTCTCTACTGCTTGCATTAGAGTAGTGTAGCATGTTATTGCTTTCGGTTAATCTATTCTGCTGCATAGCCTGTCTTTGCTACTACTATTGTTACCTTTACATGCAATCCAAATTGCTTAGTATAGTCATCTAGTTTATCATCAGTGGCCCTACATTCTTGTCCGTTTGCCATGCTATACTATCGGGCCGTGATCACTCAGGAGGTGATCACGGGTATATACTTATATACATTATATGATACATGTGGTGACTAAAGTCGGGTCGACTAGTAGAGTACCCGCGAGTGATTCACGGATTGGGCGCTAAAAGGACATTTGTCCCGATGTCCCTTTGAGTGGATCTTTGTGGTGGAGCGACAGGGCAGGTTGAGACCACCTAGGAGAGAGGTGGGCCTGGTCCTAGTCGGTGTCCGCGGTTACTTCAAAATAACACGCTTAATGAGATCTTGGTATTTGATCCGAGTCTGGCTACGAGCCTATACACACTAACCAACTACGCAGGAACATATATGGGCACTCGACGTCGTGGTATCAGCCGAAGCCTCCTAGATGTCAGCGACTAGGCGACACGTGTCGGGTTGGACCACGTAACGCAACTTCATTTGTAATGGAGGTTGCTAGGTCTGCCCATCGGCCGCGTACGCAACATGCAGGTGTGCAATGAGCGATGGGCCCAGACCCCTGCGAGCATAGGATTTAGACCGGCATGGTGATCTCTCTGTTAGGCCTAGGTGGGGCCGCGACGTGTTGATCTTCCAAGGCCGGGCATGACCCAGGAAAGTGTGTTCGGCCAGAGGGATCGAGCGTGTTGGGTAGTGTGGTGCACCCCTGCAGGGAATTTATCTATTTGAATAGTTGTGTCCCTCGGTAAAAGGACAACCTGGAGTTGTACCTCGACGTTATGACAACTAGAACCAGATACTTAATAAAACACACCCTTTCAAGTGCCAGATATAACCCGGTGATCGCATTCTCACAAGGCGACAAGGAGAGGATCGCCGGGTAGGATTATGCTATATGATGATACTTGGTGAACTTACCAGCTACTCTCTACATGCTTTAAGATGGAGGTTGCCAGAAGCGTAGCCTTCGATAGGACTAGCTATCCCCCTCTTATTCTGGCATTCTGCAGTTCAGTCCACAAATACTACCCATTTCATTTTATACCAATGCATATGTAGTGTAGATCCTTGCTTGCGAGTACTTTGGATGAGTACTCACGGTTGCTTTGCTCCCGCTTTTTCCCCTTTCTATACCTGGTTGTTGTGACCAAATGTTGGAGCCCTGGAGCCAGACGCCACCGACAACGACTCCTACTATACCAGAGGTGCCTACTACTACGTGCAGGCCGCCGCCTACAACCAGGAGTAGTTTGGGAGGATCCCAGGCAGGAGGCATGCGCCTCTTTCAATCTGTATCCCAGTTTGTGCTAGCCATCTTATGGCAACTTGTTTAACTTATGTCTGTACTCAGATATTGTTGCTTCCGCTGACTCGTCTATGATCGAGCTCTTGTATTCGAGTCCTCGAGGCCCCTGGCTTGTAATATGATGCTCATATGACCTATTTTATTTTTATAGTTGTGTTGTGATATCTTCCTGTGAGTCCCTGATCTTCATCGTCCACGCTTGCGTGTATGATTAATGTACGATTGAATCGGGGGCATCACAAGTTGGTATCAGAGCCGACTGCCTGTAGGAATCCCCCTTCCAATCCCCTTGGCCAAAGTTGAGTCTAGTCATTGCAAAACTTTTACTAACATGGTTGTGCGGCTTACATGCCCACATCGCTATTGGGCGGTATTAGTATCTTTTATTCCTCGTCTATACTCCGGGACTCTGATATCTCTTCTATTCAGGTTAAATGATTTTGCTAACTCTAACTCTAGGTTCTTGTAATTACTTCCCCTGAGGAGCTCCTCACTCCCTATGATTAGTTGCTACACCACAAGATTCTGAAGATATTCTCTGTAGTTCTCTCGTGACTCTGTGCCCGTTGCTTTTGCAATCTCGTACCATCGATATATCCCCATGGACAAATACATACACCTGTCGTTCTTACTTTCATTCCCAGCCGCTCTTGTTATTACAAGATGCGTCAAATTATTCTCCGACTTTCTAAGAACCCCTTGTGACACTGCTTTACAGGTCTTTGCCGCATGAATACCCATGCGAATAATTCCTCACACTTATCTAGGATTCATTCAGCCTCATTTGTTCATGTGTTTCACAAAATTCTTTATAATATTATTCGGTTTTCTGAAAATCCTCAGCAGCCTATTGGTCCTAAATTCCTTGCCTTCCGGCACTATGGTTAATTCCATATTTCTAGCAGTCTTCATCGACATCCTTTGTCACTATCATTTCAAGTCTGTTGATTCACTATTTTGCGAATGCTCGGAATCCTCAATCAGATCCTAGAATTCATCCTTCCGGCTCGAATGTCATTTTAAACATGAGTTGGATCTCGACCAATAGAATTGCCATCAATGATTCCCCTAAGCCTACATGACTTATCCATCCTTAATCAGAGCGCTTGCTCCTAATCCTTGATTTGACATAATTCCTTTACGTTTGAGCTTTGAAGTAGTCAGTTGTTTCTGTAATCCGATCCCCTTGCATTCTTTCTTTTTTCTGGTTGAGTACTGTTACTCACATTAGATCCTTTGCGTTCCTCTAGATCCTTTGGTGGGTTATTATCCGACCGTTCTTGCATATTCTCAAAACCTAGAGTTCTTTACTTGATACATAATTCCTAATGCCTACAGATATAAGATTGAAAAAATATAAGTGCACGTGATGCCTTTTCCCTTGCCCATCTCCTTCAGGAAGAGGTGGAGGAGGACAGAGGCAGACCCAGATGGGATTCTGCACCTCCCCAGGATCAGGATGGCACCACTTCTCGGCAAGGAGGAAGAAAACGAAGGGAAGGCACATATGGTGACACTGCTAGAGGACCAGACAGGGGACACGGAGTCACCGGCAAACATGACTCATCGGAACGGTCGTACCCGTCCTTGACGCGTCGTGGGTTGCCCCGGCCGTCTACGTCACTGCCACCCAAAGACCTCAGCATGACAGCCACGCCAGACACCATGCTCTTCGCTCTATCCCACAAAGAGCACGGTCGTCCCCAATGGCCCTGACATCAGAAACCACCGCACGTTTCGAAGACGTGTGTGGGAGCAAAAAGCCCTCCTGCATAGCAAGAAGATGGCATCCAGGGGGAGTTAGGTTCGACTTTGCTAGCAGCGAACGCTTTCCATGCCCTCTACCCAGCGCCGCGAAGGAAGAAAGGATGGGGTCGACCGACTACCACGCCCGCACCTACTGCAGGCCTCAGCATGGTGTCGTTCGCGTCCCCTCTCACTAGAATCAAGGCCACGGGCGACCCGGCGACGAGCAAACCGAAGTCGCCACCTCCAGTGTTATCGCCGTGCCGCCCGAGGGCCCCCCTTGGGTCCGTGCAAAGCTCTAAACTAGAGCCCAGGGTCTGGCCCTAGGCTCTTCTCTTCAACATAACCAGCAGAAGATGGAGGAGAAGAAGTGCAGAGATGGATGACTCTGCTCTCCCCTCGCCCTTCCTTTTATAGGCGGGCCGAGGAGGTGAGCCGGTCCCTCAACAAGCGACAGCCGCCCTCCTCCACCAATTCATGAAGACCGGGCCCCCGCCTTGATGCTCTCCCGCACCACGCGCCTTCGTTACCTACCCTACACGATGCATGCAGCATACATGGCTGAGGATAAGGGCATGGTGGGAAGAGTAAATTGGCAGTTTCCACCCCATGCGTTAAAGTCATTCACGGGCCATTACAAGAGTGGCCCCACCACGGGTGGCTTTACACGGCACAAGGGGAAACCAGAAACTGGCCCGGACTCAAGGTTAATGAAGAAGCAAATAAGACCTCAATGAGCCAGTCTCTTCCACACCCCTACCTATGTACTTATTAGGGCCTACCTCGACGATACTCGATGGCGCGTTCGGGGCAGGACCGGGGGCTTCTGTCATTGAAACAAACCCTAGGTCCATTGCCTAGACTGTGCACAGGCACGTGAGCAAGTTTATAGCACCAACGGCAGACCAAAGTACAAGAAATCAAGATCTTCAAAGGAACAACATGTAGATCAAGAGGACCAAGACGAAGCCAATGAAGTAAGAAACCACTAGGACAAAAGCCACCGCTTGCCGGGCAGGCGGGCCTTGCAAGGACGGGGTTACCCCGGGAAGAAGACCTCCAAGAAACCCCGGCAGGGCCTGGCGGGACTCACGGAGATGGAGCCACCTCACTAAACCACATCACCACGACGCACGTCGTCGATTAGTGCGGTGTCAAGCCACAAGGTGACTAAGTGGCAGCCGTCTGCCACATGGCAACCTCTTTTTATAGGAAATACCTGCAAATGAAACCCGTCCTGTAACGTGTCGAGCGAGTAGGCGTGAAGATAGCAAAACGGCCCAGCAAGGCTTGTCGGCCAAGCAACAATGTGACATTGAGTGGTGAATTTAATGCGCTCTGTCAGCCTGCAGAGTAAGGTATGATAGCACTGTTTGCTACCTTACCAGTGCATCATGACTGATTTGACACTATGGTGAACCCTTAACCTATAAAAGGAGGCCCGAGGCAACCTTGAAATGGGTTGGACCCTAGATTAGCAAGTCCACCCCCTCAAATTTCATACGTGTGTAGCCGTTTTGCCCTGAGGCAACCCTGCCGGGCAAACGGGCTATGCCCACCACCATTTTTCATCATCAATCCACCAAAGCAGGAGTAGAGTTTTATGCCTCACGGCGGCCCGAACCTGGGTAAAACTGCATGTGTGATCCCTGTCGTGCTGCCCCACGCTCCTCTGCTCTTTGTGAAACGTGCCACCCCCCCACCAAACCTGCAAGGGACCTTTGGTCCCATAGGTGGCCATGGTTTCCTGCGACAACAAGAAACTAGGTTTAATGGTTTTCGGATGCACAAGTAGTATCTCTACTTAGTACAAATTTTTGGCTTGCAAAAGATCCTATGCAAGCACCACATATTAGAGGATCCATGATAATATAACTTCTCCATGAATATAAACAAACATAACCCATTACATTATCTTCCTTGTCCAACGTCAACTACTTGATCAAGCTTGAAAATAATTAATGGGGGCTCACAATCATAGAATATGTCCAAGATTGTATATTTATATGTGAAATTTCTCTTCCTTTAATATTCTTTCATGAATTGTTCAAGTGACCAATGTTGTGTTTGCTGACTTTCAATAAATTTTACCAATTATACTTCTTATATGTGAAGTCGTTACTCCCCATGGGACAACCATACGAAGCACATATAATTTCAATTTTATGATATTCAATTCTTTCAACAATTTACTCTTAGGATATAAGTGAAGAACAAGAGTAAATGACAAACTAGTCCAAAAAATATAAGTGAAGATCAATGAGTAGTCAAATAATTAAGTAGCTATGTAAGGAATCTCTCTCTCTCTCAGTTAAAACTTTTAGAACTAAGAATTTTATTCAAACAACAAACAAAACAAAAAGGGCTCTCCAAGAATAGCACATATCATGTGAACAAGTGTAAACTTAGATCAACAAAAACTAACCAATAGTCGTTGATAAAGAAAGGTGGGATGCATACCGGGGCATCCCCAAGCTTAGTTTCTTGAGACTTCTTGGAAAATTAGCTTGGGGAGCCTCGGGCATGCCCAAGCTTGAGCTCTGGTGTCTCCTTAATTCATCTCATATCACGGTTTCCCCTAAAACTTGAAAACTTCATCCACACAAAAATTAACAAGAACTCGTGAGATAGGTTTGTTTAAATCAATGAAAAACCTTACCATTCTCTACTATAAGAAATTACTAAAATTATAATTAAACATTGCATACTAAATTTCTCTTCATATTTAATACTCCTATGCTAAAATAGAGTCATTCACAAGCAACCATAGCAGCAATCTGTCTAAACATAATAGTTTGTAAAGGATGGAGGAAACTCTATACTTCCTTAAAACAAAAAAAATCTAAAAATTTACCACGCCGAAGAAAATTTATCATAGCTTACCGTGTCAAAATTTGAAGATTTTATCACATTCTATTTTTTTGGAGAATTCAGAAAATAATATAAAACATTCTGTTTTGAAATAACAACTCATACACTTGCAAACTAGTTATGGTAAGGGCTATACTTGACACTTTTATTGAAATACAGGATAAAAACATTGTTCTAAATAACAGCAAGCAAATTTCAACAAAATAAATGGTGCTCCAAGCAAAACATATATCATGTGACGAAGAAAAATATAGCTCCAAGTAAGGTTTTTGATAATGTTGAAGACAAAAGAGGGGATGCCATCCGCGGCATCCCCAAGCATGGACACTTGGGTTTTCCTTGAATATTACCTTGGGGTGCCTTGGTTATCCAAAATCTTAGGGTCTTGCCACTTCTTATTCTCCTCATTTTGATATCTCACCCAAAAGTTGAAAACTTCAATCACACAAAACTTAACGGAACTTGTGAGATAGGTTAGTATGATACAAAGCAAATCATTCACTTTGGCACTGTCAAGACAATATTCATAATTTTTCTCACATAATGCCTACTATACCCTATCATTTGTACAATTTATATTTCATACATTTTTACAAAAAAATTCTGAAAATTTACCACATTGAAGAAAATTTATCATAGCTTACTGTGTCAAAAGTTGAAGATTTTATCACATTCTAACTTTTCTAGAGAATTCTGACAATAATATAATGTTTGAAATAACAACTCATACACTTGCAAACTGGGTACGGTAAAGGCTATACTTGACACTTTTATTGAAATATAGGATAAAAACATTGATCTAAATAACAGAAAGCAAATTTAAACAAAAGAAATGACCCTCCAAGCAAAACACATATCATGCCATGGATACAAATGTAGCTCCAAGTAAGGTTACCGTTAATGTTAAAGACGAAAGAGGGGATGCCTTCCGGGGCATCCCCAAGAATGGACACTTGGGTTTTTCTTGAATATTACCTCGGGGTGCCTTGGTTATCCAAAATCTTAGGGTCTTACCACTTCTTATTCTCCTCATATTGATATCTCACCCAAAACATGAAAACCTCAATCACACAAAACTTTACGAAACTTGTGAGATAGGTTAATATGATACAGAGAAAATCATTCACTTTGGTACCGTCAAGCCAATATTAATAATTTTTCTCACATAATGCCTATTGTACCCTATCATATCTACAATATATATTGACCAATATATGCTATAGAAACTATAAAACAAGCAAAGTATGCAACAAAATAGTATCTGTCAAAAACAGAACAGTCTCTAATGATCTGAACAAACACCATACTTCTGTAAATCCAAAAATTCTAAACAATTAGGACATAACCAAACATTTGCATAGACATACTCTGTAAAAAGTTTGGATTTTTTTCACTTTCTTGTGAATTATGAAAATTCAAGCACTACATCAAAAGTTTCTATTTTTTCATAGCACACACCAAACAAGCAATTTAAATATCCTAAAGGTAAATCTTGGCACATTATGTTTATAGTTCAATGGATTTGCACAAGGTCATGATACGTCTCCATCGTATCTACTTTTCCAAACACTTTTCTCTTGTTTTGGACTCTAATTTGCATGATTTGAATGAAACTAACCCAGACTGAAGTTGTTTCTAGCAGAACTACCATAGTGTTGTTTTGTGCAGAAATAAAAGTTATCGAAATTGGACGAAACTTTTTGGAGATTTTTATGGGATAAATAAAAAATACTGGAGCAAATACCCAGTGGAGGGGCCACATGCTGCCTGCGAGGCACTAGGGCTTGCCCTGGTGGCTTGTGGGGCCCACGAGACCCTATTGACTGTAATCTCAGCACTATAAATTCCTATTTTCGGAGAAAAAATAGGAGAAGAAGTTTCATCGCATTTTACGTTATGGAGCCGCCACCACCTTCTTTTCTTCATCGGAGGGCTGATCTGGAGTCCTTTCGAGGCTCCATAGAGGGGGGGGGGGGTTCATCGCCATCATCATTACCAACCCTTCTCATCGCAAGCGAGGGAGTCCTGGATTAGGGGGTCCCCGGGCGTCCGGGCAATGTGACGTGGGTCGGACTGGTGGGCCGTGAAGATACAAGATAGAAGGATTCCCCCCGTGTCCGGATGGGACTCTCCTTGGCGTGGAAGGCAAGCTTGGCATTCAGATATGAAAATCCTTTCTCTGTAAACTGACCCTTTACAACCCTAGCCCCCTCTGGTATCTATATAAACTAGAGGGTTTAGTCCGTAGAGGAAGTCATAATCATACATGCAAGACATATAGGGTTCAGCATTACGATCTCGAGGTAGATCAACTCTTGTAACCCCTATACTCATCAAAGTCAATCAAGCAGGAAGTAGGGTATTACCTCCATCAAGAGGGACCGAACCTTGGTAAACATCGTGTCCCCTGCCTCCTGTTACCTTCGATCCTTAGATGCACAGTTCGGGACGCCCTACCCGAGATCTGCCGGTTTTGGCACCGACAGCAAGGTTCATGATTCTCACAACCGGAGTGACTAATTCCTTCATAGGCTTGCTGGACGGTGATGGGTTTGATGAGATTAATCATATAATTGAGTTAGTTTTGTTAAGGCTTGATCCCTAGTATCCACTATGTTCTAAGATTGATGTTTCTGTACTTAATGCTTGTCACTAGGGCTCGAGTGCCATAATTTTAGATCCGAACCCTTTATGTTTTCATGAATATATTTGTGTCCTTGATCCTATCTTGCAAGTAATACGCATTATGTGTTATGATCCACATACCCCAAGGTTACGATAAATGGGATTCTTTCCGGTGATTACCATAGTTTCAGGAGTTCATGTAGTCACTTTGTGTTAATGCTTTGTTCCGGTTCTCTATTAAAAGGAGGCCTTAATTTCCCTTAGTTTCCTTATGGATCCCTCTACCACGAGAGGGTAGGACAAAATATTTCATGCAAGTTCTTATCCCAAACACATATTACTATATACGGAATACATGCCTACATTACATTAATGAATTGGAGTTGGTTCTCTATCGCATAGCACTGCTACACGTCTGTGCTATACAAACGGTTTTTAACCCCTTTCTGCGATGGCGTTTGAAACCGTCGCGAAGTGAGTGACAGCGATAGGGGGGTCCTTCCCACACGACCTAGAAACCGTCGGAGATAGGGAGCCAAGATGCATATACAGTACTCCTACTCGTTTGTGCTCGCATTGCCATCGTAGTCGGTATTCTAAGGTGCTACGTTTACGATGCATGACCCATCACAAACGGTTCACTATTATAGAACGTGTATGATAAACATACGATCACACATATTCGCTTGTCCCAAACCATACGCCATAACTAATTAGGAATTTTAGCTAATCGTTGTACAAGTGTCCGATAGTATTACGAAACATTGGACCGTCGTAACATCATCGTACATGACAACTACTACACACGCTATTTTGTAGTGCAATGCTTAGGATGCATACTTCATCAAAAATAGTTCATGGTTGCGAATCGTGTAGGATAAGGCAACTATCACAAATGTTTAGTTTGCCAGCACCGTTTGTGATATTGTCTGACATCGCACATGCTTTGCAAGCGGCAACTGTGTGCATGCTTGCGCATGTTTCCTCTCTATGAACCATCTCGGATTATGGTGTATATCGCAAACGTTTGTGTTTTACCAACCATGTGTGGCGTAACGACCTGGAGAGCGTAATTTCACCCTAATTTAATTGCTGCTATTTCAAATTGTATCGGATTTGAATTTGAATTTGGATGTATGGTATAGCTTTATTCATATCCATCAGGTTCAAACAACCAATGCATTATTCAATTCATAGGTACATATGTTCAAGAATTACATAAGAACCAAATAAAGAATGATGAACCACAGTTGCATACTTGTACTATTAAAGACGGTAAAGAAAGAGGCAAAATACATTCTGGTTGCTGAACAAGGTGAAGCGGAATACCCATATTTTGCCCTCCTCCATGCAGATGGCATGCACGACTCTAGCCCAACCTGTTGTCATGGCCGACCGCCCATCCTTCACGGTCTTCATGGAAACATCTAGACAATCATCGTGTTCTGGTAGAAATACTTTAACCTTTGCATGCCCACAAATCATGTAGTTTGAGAGTTAATCTTGAGTAAACTGCTCTGGCAACCACTTCAAAGGAAAAAGATTCAGACATTGTCATCTAACACAACTCATTATGGGCAGTAAAAAGAAGGCTGCAGAGTTCATACTTACCATCCTGCAGTTTGTTGTTGTCTTGGATAAAGTGTAAACAAATAGTTTAATTGCCATCTTTGGGCCCATTTTACTAACAATCTTTATCAGCTTCCTCCCTTGATGCTGGTCCATTCATATCTCATTCCCCATACAAAGAAAGGGTCGAATCGTGTCGGCTTTGGGGTTCCGGCAGACCCTTGAGGTTTGAACACTGGGGTGCGCGCGGAGATCTCTCCCCTACCGATCTACGTCTGATCCTCTCATGTGAACTAAGATGAAAATGATGAACAACACAAGAGACACGATGTTTATACTGGTTCGGGCCACCTTTGTGGTGTAATACCATACTCCAGTGTGTGGTGTGGTGGATTGCCTCTGGGCTGATGATGGACAATACAAGGGAAGAACAACCTCGCGAGAGGTGTTCTTGAGTTGGTGCGATGAACTGCTAGGGTGAGTTCATCGCCTCTCTCTGTCTGCTAGGGTTCTACCAGATCTCTCGATGTTCTTGGGGTGTCTAGATGTCTAGATGATCTCTCGATGTTCTTGGGGTGTCTAGATGATCTCTCAATGTTCTTGGGGTGTCTAGATGCCTAGATGATCTCTTGATGTCTCTCCTCTGTGGTGGCAAGCTCTATTTATAGAGGCCCTGGGCCTCTCCCCAAATAATGAGCCGGAAGGGCGCCAACAATTGGCCATTTCGAAGGCGAACATCTAGTACAAGTTATCCTGACCAAAGGTGGTCTTCAGCTGCCAAAAGCACTGGCGATGATGGCGTCTTGGGCTCCACGGTGACCTCCGTCCTGCCGTCCGGCTGGTCTTGGTCTCGTTGCACCGAAATGTTAACCTTTGCCTGATGCCTTGGCCTGTGCTTGCCCCCTTTGCACCAAAGGGGAAACAAGGACACTGTGCAGGCCGGCGCCCGTCTGGTCTCGATCGTCATGGCTTGCGTCACGGGTTCATCGCGAGGTACCCCTGCCTTGATCTCTCCGCCAACTCACGAGCCTGCCTAATGAGGCTGCCTCTAAGGAAGCTTCCTGTCGTCCGCCCCGTGAGGCTTGGCCCCTCGCGAGGGTCTTGAGCTTGAGCTGATGAGGATGGGCCGCGCTGGGCCCCGCTTGAGCCACGCCGCAGGCAGGCAAGTCTGGGACCCAAGTTCCCAGAACGCGGACAGTAGCCCCCGGGCCCAAGGCGCACGCGGGCTTGGCTTAGCAGAGAAGCGAAGGGGCAAGCGTGAAGCGCCGTGGGCCCTAATAGCCTGCGGCCTTGGGTGCCGTATGGCGGTTGATTGGGCGTGGGCGTCTGCACTTCCCACGACGCCTTGTTGCGCGCCCGGCTAAGTGGACCCGTAGTTGCACATAGTTGTTCCTCCTTTGGCTGCCCACTCGGCTCCTACCTTTCCTCTTCTCCGAGCTCCAACATCCGCCGCTAATCCGGACCGAGCTCTTCCCCTTCCCCAACGCCATGGCGCCGACAAAGAAGGGAAGGGGGAAGAAGCACGCGCCTTCGTCCTGCGCACCTCCAGCGGCGGCCCCCGCCGTTGATCGGTCAATCATACTCAACCCAAAAGCCTTGGACAAGGTCCACTCCACCCTCGCTTCCATCTTCAACGTGTGCGACCGGACCACGGTTTGGCCCGCATCCCGCGCCTATCTTGCTAGGACCATCATGGAGGTCCGATTCTTCGCCGATGCCCTGTGGGCGGGTCTGGTTCCCCCCTTTTCTGCTTTCTTCAATGTGTGGTCTCCCATTATTAGATCCATATGATGCACCTCGGGCCGGAGTCCATTACCCTCTTGGCCATCTTTGCTTTCGTGTGCGAGGCGATGATAGGCATCCCTCCTTCTGTTGCTCTGCTGCGACACTTCTTCTCTTTGCGCCTGAGCGATCCAACTTAGTGCTCGGGGTGTGTAAGCTTCTTCGCCGTGCCTGAGACGGCTGCTTCAGGGATTGACTTCGGCCTTCCGCCTTCTCAGGCCAGGTTCAGAGAGCGGTGGCTGTACATGGACGTCAGGATGCCCGGCCCCTTGCTCTCGCACCCGACCTTGCCTATTGTTCCCTACCCAGGCTGTGGTCATGAACCGCTCGCGAGCCCCCGGCTCGCTTTCGTCTGGCGCCGCTTCGAAAGTTTGAGGGCGCACAATGTGATAGCTCCTAAGGTGGTGAGGGAGTTCCTTCTGTGTCGCATTGCCCCTCTCCAGCGCCACTCTCGCCGGATGTGGGACTTTGCGGGGCGCGGAGACCGCATGCGGCTTCAGGAGGAGGATTTGACGCCCGAAGTGCTGCGGACGGTGCTTCGGGTCTTGACTGGTGATCCTTCCACATGCAGCTTACGGAGCGGTGGCGTCCTTCTGTACCTTTGTTCCGGCAAGGCCGCTTTCGTGAAGCAGATGCCCAGCTTCGACGAGTGGGGGCTGCGCCCTGGTGGCCTCACGGGGCCACGCGAGAACCCAGTTGTCGTGGTTGCTGCCCCCGCCACCCGCAGCGGTCCCTCCCCAGGCGGCAGAGCGGGAAGAGAGTCGGTGTGGGCCGAGGTGGCTGATGTCGAGGTGGTGGCACCGCGTGAAGCCTCGAAGGCGGCATCCCCCGAGGCTCGCCCTGGGGTGGTGGTTGATGCAGGGTTTTGGCCTTCGGCTCCTAAAGCCGAGGCTCCCGAGCCCCCAGTCGTTCTTCGCGAGGCGACGCCCGACGGTGCCGCCAAAGCTGACTCCTCCGGCGCCGACAATCCTGAGGCTTCTTCTGCGCCCCAGGCCGACCCCCGCCCCAGGCGCTTGGGTCGGTTTCGTGTATACTTTGAGGCCCTTCGCAAGAGGAAGGAGGCCTCAGGCGGCAGCGACCGCCCTTGCCGCTTGTTGAAGCGCAGGAAGTACCTTGCCATGGACGAGTAAGCCTTCTTCTCTCCCTGCTCACTTGCTCTGTTATCCTCGTGGCTGACCGTGGCCCTTCAGGTCCTGCCTTGCTGAGTACGTCGAGTCGACCCAGGAGCCAGCCCCAGCAGCTTCACCCCATTTGCTGGCTCCCGGTCCGCTGAGCTCAGGTGGCGCCCCCGCCGCTGGACCGGTTGGTGGAGTGATCTGCTCCATAGGGCGCCTCAAGCTTGCTCGCTAGATGCCCTTTCTTCGCGAGTCTTCTCGGGGCGCGTCAGGTTTGGGGTTCCGGCAGACCCTTGAGGTTCGAACACTGGGGTGCGTGCGGAGATCTCTCCCCTACCGATCTACGTCTGATCCTCTCGTGCGAACTAAGATGAAAATGATGGACAACACAAGAGACACGATGTTTATACTGGTTCGGGCCACCGTTGTGGTGTAATACCCTACTCCAGTGTGTGGTGTGGTGGATTGCCTCTGGGGCTGATGATGGACAGTACAAGGGAAGAACAGCCTCGCAAGAGGTGTTCTTGAGTTGGTGCGATGAACTGCTAGGGTGAGTTCATCGCCTCTCTATCTCTCTCTGCTAGGGTTCTACCAGATCTCACGATGTTCTTGGGTGTCTAGATGTCTAGATGATCTCTCGATGTTCTTGGGGTGTCTAGATGTCTAGATGATCTCTCGATGTTCTGGGGTTTATAGATGTCTAGATGATCACTTGATGTCTCTCCTCTATGGTGGCTAGTTATATTTATAGAGGCCCTGGGCCTCTCCCCAAATAATGAGCGGGAAGGGCACCAACAATTTGCCATTTCGAAGGAGAACATCTAGTACAAGTTATCCTGACCAAAGGTGGTCTTCGACTGCCAAAAGCACTGGCGATGGCGCCGTCTTGGGCTCCACGGTGACCTCCGCCCTGCCGTCCGACTGGTCTTGGTCTCGTTGCACCGGAATGGTAACCTTTGTCTGACGCCTTGGCCTGTGCTTGCCCCCTTTGCACCAAAGGGGAAACAAGGACACTTCACAGGCCGGCGCCTGCCTGGCGCCCGCCTGGTCTTGATCATCATGGCTTGCGTCACGGGTTCCTCGCGATGTACCCCTGCCTTGATGTCTCCGCCTCCTCGCGAGCCTGCCTGATGAGGCTGCCTCTGAGGAAGCTTCCTGTCGTCCGCCCCGTGAGGCTTGGCCCCTCGCGAGGGTCTTGAGCTTGAGCCGATGAAGATGGGCCGCACTGGGCCCCGCTTGAGCCACGCCGCAGGCAGGCAAGTCTGGGACCCCAGTTTCCAGAACGACGACAGTAGCCCCCGGGCCCAAGGCGCACGCGGGCTTGGCTTAGCAGTGAAGCGAAGGGGCAAGCGCGAAGCGCCGCGGGCCCTAATAGCCTGCGGCCTTGGGCGCCGCGTGGCGGTTGATTGGGCGTGGGCGTCTGCACTTCCCACGACGCCTGGCTGCGCGCCTGGCTAAGTGGACCCGTAGTTGCACACAGTTGTTCCTCCTTTGGCTGCCCGCTCGGCTCCTACCTTTCCTCTTCTCCGAGCTCCAACCTCCGCCGCCAATCCGGACCGAGCTCTTCCCCTTCCCCAATGCCATGGCGCCGACAAAGAAGGGAAGGGGGAAGAAGCCCGCGCCTTCGTCCTGCGCACCTCCAGCGGCGGCCCCCGCCGTTGATCGATCAATCATACTCAACCCAAAAGCCTTGGACAAGGTCCACTCCGCCCTCGCTTCCATCTTCAACGAGTGCGACCGGACCACAGTTTGGCCCGCATCCCGCGCCTATCTTGCTAGGACCATCATGGAGGTCCGATTCTTCGCCGATGCCCTGTGGGCGGGTCTGGTTCCCCCCTTTTTTGCTTTCTTCAATGTGTGGTCTCCCATTATTAGATCCATATGATGCACCTCGGGCCGGAGTCCATTACCCTCTTAGCCATCTTTGCTTTCGTGTGCGAGGCGATGATAGGCATCCCACCTTCTATTGCTCTGCTGCGACACTTCTTCTCTTTGCGCCTGAGCGATCCCACTTAGTGCTCGGGGTGTGTAAGCTTCTTCGCCGTGCCTGAGACGGCTGCTTCAGGGATTGACTTCGGCCTTCCGCCTTCTCAGGCCAGGTTCAGAGAGTGGTGGCTGTACATGGACGTCGGGGTGCCCAGCCCCTTGCTCTCGCACCCGACCTTGCCTATTGTTCCCTACCCAGGCTGGGGTCATGAACCGCTCGTGAGCCCCCGGCTCGCTTTCGTCTGGCGCCGCTTCGAGAGTTTGAGGGCGCACAATGT